>CM042692.1:16407874-22351655 GCA_023614405.1 Avena insularis
AGAAAATAGAACTTAAAGCAACACCGGCCTCCCTAGAACCAATGCATGAGATAATTCCTTGTCCTTAACACATCAAAAGACATATTCAACATGAACAGTCAAAGAAGCACAGGAGAAGAAGGAAAGAAAGTAAAGCAGAAGTTGAAGAACATCCGATGAGACCAATAAGAAGAGCTAACCAAGGAAAGCAATATGTCTATGTGGCTGCACATTGCAATATAGTTGGGAATCCTTGATGAGAGGATCAGATTGGTTGAAGGTAAACTAAGGTAAAGATGTGGGTAAGCTCTATTCTTCCCCGAGATATTTAAAAAAAGAAAACCTCACATTATGGTTTATGGATGTTACAATCGCTATTAATGTTATATCTTATGATTTCATTTAGAAATAAAAGAATAGATGATACCGAAGGCACAAGAAAATGATATGACAATCATGTTAGCTAATAAAAAATCTTAGAATCAAATGGAGAAGTTGAAGATGCAATTATCACAATTGGCAATAAAAAATTTCCTATCAATTTTTGTAGTTGTTGATATAAATGACAATTTTTGCCCAATTATATTTGGAAGAAACTTTTGAGCGGTGTATGCCACAGCTTGGGATTTAAAAGGAGGATAGAGTTTTCAATTGGAAAGTTTTAAAGAATTCAATTTTTCTCCAAATTTAAAAGACAAATGCCTACAAATACGTGAACACGAGAAAAGAAAAACTATTGATGAGATGAAGCTCTCTTAGTACTAAGAAGAAGAAACAAATGAAGATTCAAATTAGAAGAAATAATTATGGAGTATGTCCCTAGAAGAACTATAAAGAATTCAACGACTTCCATTTTAGACCTAACTCGATGAGGCTTTGAAGAACTGTAAAGAAAGGGGATGATGAATTACTACCTCTAAAATTAAATATTTACCATATAATATTAAATTTTTTTTCCGTGTTATTAGTAGCGCTAAACTTTCGTGGATGAAGAAGAAGAACTCATGCCAAGGCACTTAAAGCGAGCATCGCAAGGCCTTTTGGTACTCAATGGATGATTTGAAGGGCATTAGTACCATGATAACCATCCGTGAGAATATTCATGGAGGAAGGTGCTAAACCAATTGCATAATTTAATTGAAGGCTAAGCAAGATCTGAAATGAAGGAAGTAAAATAATAAAGAAATAGTACGCCAATCGATGTGTGTATAATCTATCCTATAAAAGAAAGTGAATGTGGATAAGTCTTTTTCATTGTGTTCCTATAGGGCAGGGTGGTTTCTTGTTGTTCCTAAATGAAAACAATGAAATGATACTCTACTAGAAATATTGTTGGACATAGGATGTGCATAGATTTCAGTGAAATTAAAATAAATAATCTTAGGAAATATCACTATCTTTTACGTTTATAGATCAAACTCTAGAGGAGGTTAAAGAAACCACACTCATTTTTTGTGTTACTTGTATAGAATACTATGGTTTTTCCTAAATAGTCGCTGTTTCATCCTCGATGACCAACTTAAAACAACTTCAGATTAAGTCCTTATTTATATATGCTTACTCAACGCATGCCTTTTTGTTTATGTAATGCTCCAGCCTACTTTTCAAAGATGCATGACCCATGCTAGTTTTTATGGATTTTAGAGAACTAATAATGGAAGTATTTATGGATGTACTTTTCTGGTCTATGGAACTTCATTCACCTCAAGTTGGCTTGGATAATCTCATAAGAGTTTTGCGTATTGCAAGTCATAAGTAAGAACCAATCTTGTTCTAGAAACCGTAGAAGTGCCATTTCATGGTTAAAGAAGGCATATTCCATGCATATAAGGTATCAGTGGTAAGGGTATTGAAGTAGATAGATCTAAGGTTGATGCGATAGGAGTGAAATGCCACAAACCTAGGGATATAAAAGGTATAAGAAGTTTCCTTGGTCATGTGTGTTTTTATAGAAGGTTCATTAGAATTTCTCTAGAATCTCTAAACCTTTGACTAACCTGTTGCATAAAGTGGAGTAAGTATTTAATTTTGATGATAAATGCCTTATCGCTTTGATAAACTTAAATATGCTTTATCTCATGCTCCTATTATTAAACCAATTCCATTTGAGATATGACTTTTGACTTTATATGTGAAGCTAGTGATGATGTCAGTAGGAGTAACTCGACAACACATAGGTTGCAGATTTAATATTATACATCATGCTAGTGTAGAACTCAATAATGCACAAAAAGAATTATCCTAAGGAAGAAAGAGAACTCTTTGCTATATTTTTCCTATGATAAATTTTCGTTTTATATAGTTGATGCAAAAGTAAGAGTTCATACTTGATCGGATGGCTTTAAAAGGAACTACTTGATAAGTAAAAATCATAAGCCAAGATCGATCCATCAAGATCCTTTTACTTTAAAAAATTTGAGTTGGACATGCAGAGGCAAGAAATAAAGATGTTGGATGCAAGTTGTCCATTTTGCCCAGTGTCAGTCCAATCTTATTGATAGAAATTTTAGTCGTGGGTGATTTTCATTTTAGAGAATTATTAGATGAACTAAGGTCAATTCCCTCCAAAAGATAAGAATTCCTTGTGTTTGGAGGATCTCGTCAATTCCAACCAACAAACGCTAAGTGAAGGTAAGTTTTTATCTCAAAAGGATTTGGTCTTCATAGTTTTTAGTACCCAAATTTTTGCCTTGAATTCCTGCTTCTTCTTGTTTTTCTGAAAATTTTCAAAGGGTTTTAGTAACTATATAAAGAAGCTGAACTATACGGGTTGGAGAAAAATCTCCTACCGATGATACTTGGTCATTAAAGTTACTATACCCCCGATGAAATAATTTTTGGGCCTCCAATGCCTCCCGCAAGATATATTGGTCATTAAATCATAACCGGATGGTCTCTGACTTTTTCAAGTTCGCTTTTTCTATTCATCTAAAAAATCATCGCTATTTGTTCATTTCCAGTTTCGGTAATTTAATCGATTCGACTCAAGATATTTGGAAATATCTTCCCTGAACCAACTATACGGGCCGAGCTATACAGGGTATGCTACTATATAGTTGGTCGTTACATCGGGAGGACTCCTCCAAAAATCATGATTTCTTCTCCCATTCCATTAAGATTCTTTTCATGTGAATTTGGTAAGTTTTCGTGAGTTTTGATCAGACTTCCGACCTCTGTTATATAATAAATTATTGTGCCACTCTCTTAATCATAATCACTCAGTGAACCAATCTACCACTTGTTCTCACGTGAGGCGAGGTCCAAGAAGCCAAGGAGAGAAGTTCCTATGGAGTTTGGGAGCAATAGCAAGGAGGACAAGGAGCTCAAGGCTCTAATTCCTATGGATTTTCATCACGACGTTTCTAATTCATGGATGCTCAAGAGGGAGTTGAAAGCTCTTGAGTTATTAAAGATTGCAGAGATGGATAAGTTGGCGTCCAGTGGACACCCAAAACATCTTTTGGTGGTCGCGATTTTATCTTGATAAACTTGATGAAGATATCGGGCGCACTTCATCTAAGCGTGTTTTTTCTATGAGTCTCATGGCGATACAAACTCCAATGTAACAACAATGATCTCATTAAATAACAAGAAATCTTTTTATACAAACTACATATTAAAGAACCGGAGGATGTCAATCAATTCTCCGGCCTTTAGTTCTCGCCCATGAAGAGAAGATTACCACGTACATGGCACCACAAAGAATTCATAATAATCATGTAGATCAAATAATCAAGTGAGGGATTATTTAGATCCTTCCTGCTTGATTCCAAGCTTGCTAGATCTTTAAGACCTTGCAATCTATCTGTATAAAGTTTTTATTACTATTCTAGTTTAGCATTAGTTTGAGTTTAGAAATAAAGTTTGCATCATTAGAATTCCTTCCAGGAATAGTCGATCCCTTTATGAAATTCCGAAGCGATTATATAATATATGGAGCATTATTGAGTTTGTGTTTGTGTTATTATATATATGGAATGGCTCTGTCAAGTATAATTTTCCTTGCACTTGATGATATCAATAGAGTCTTCTACACCATTGTTATTAATGGAACATACAAATATAATTTGGTAAATATGTTGTAAGTTCATGGTTTGATTTACTTAAGGAAAAATTATCTAATGAATTAGAGTTGAAATAAATCCTTGAATCAAAGGAAATTAAAAGTGCTATCAAATTAGAGTGAGAACAAAACTAGGTAGAATATTCGCTTATAAAAGATGCTTCATATACATCAAGTGGAATGTATGGCTAGGGCCTTTGCACCACACCTTAAACAAAAGTATGAGCAATATATATACAAAGAAAGAAGAAAGAGAGAAGAAAAGAGCTTAATTGTGCAAAGAGCAAATAGGCATATACCACTATATATTGTAGTAAGACAAAGAAACTGCTTTTGAGATTTTGAATCCCAAGTGATATGTTAATCCTAAAACACTTGGGACTAGCTTCATGGCTAAGTCATTCGGTCTAAAACTAATACTTTTACATCATGCTGAGAGTGATCTTTTGTGAACTATTAAATGCTAAGGTGTGGAAGCTCTGCTGGATATTATTTAGATGGTTCTGAAAGTAAGGTACTATTCATGAACTTGTTCCCAGCATGTATCATATATGAGTAAGTACATGTCAACCCGCTTTCATTTATTTTACCAACTCAGCCATGAATATGAGGATCACATCCATTAAGCTAAACTTTCTGGACAAGAAAAGAGTCTAAGCTTGGGGAAGTTGATGAGTGCATATTTGCATCATGATTTATATATTATTTGCTTCCTGGTGCATTGTAGTTATAGGATCTTGGTATTTTATGGCATTCGGCAAGGCATATTTCATGTCCATATGTTCACCAAGCTCACATCGTGATATTTATGGACACAATTCTTGGACCAAATTTGTATTGAGCGAAAAAGCGAGTCAAAAATAATGTAAATCGCTATTTGGGAAATATCAATAACATCAAGAAAAACCCAAGCAATTGAGGACATAGAAGGTTTAATGACCAACTATATGGCGAGAGGAACTTCTTTCCGTTCGTCAGATAGTTCCTGCCGTATATAGGTCACGCCATTAAACGGCCTCTCAAATAGTTTCACCTCCGTAATCGATCAGAGAGATTAAGCACACATAACACCTAGAAATTGTCGAAACCTCACCTCCAGAAGGCATCTGAAGGGGAACCCATCCACGTGGATCCATCATCTTCGCCTCACTGCAGATCCGGGAGGCTAAGACATCAATTCCCTTACCATCAACCAATCGATCACCACCATATCCATCCATCCCATCTACATCTAAGTTTAGATCTTGGTTGTAAATTCTATACTGCTGTGGATTTATACAAGGGCACTATTCATCTATGATAAATTCCATTGTCTTTTCCATGATGTTGATTGCTTCCATGTCTAAGTAGATCATTAGTTCTTAGAGATGGATAAAACCCTGCATGAGGTTGAAATAAGATAAAGTTTATTATGATATTCATCGTCATGGACTATGTGTTAGATTTGTTTCATCTAGATATTGGGAGAAGTTTAATTTCAATATTTGGCTCTCTGTGGGTACTCTGATGGAGGGAATCCACTTGTTGGTAGATCAAGGTGTGTTAAGACCTTACATCACATTATAAAGCTATTGGCACCCTCACGTATCATCTTTGGGGAACCGAGGAAACTCATGGAACACTATCCATGCCATGGATACGCCCCGCAGGGATCAAGTCCCTTAATAGCTGGGCTAATTCAATTCGAGTGTTGATTACATCTCCTGTAGGTTATGGAGGATGATGTGAGCAAAGGGGTTGTACGCTTATTTGTCCAAATACGTAGTTCCTCCCACACATACATAGTTGAGAATGTTCCGTGATAATAATCTTTACTCTTTAGACCTTTTTATAAATGTGCTAGAGGTGTATCCGCTACTCCCTCGAAGGCAACGCATTTTCCCATTACGGCTTCAAATCTTTTGCCATTACACACGCGATACTTATTTTCCAGATTCACTTTAATTTATTTTACCGGCTTGTTTTTTATACCAAAACCCAAAAACACCTTTTTACACAATATTTCTCGTGATTTTATCGACATTCTCGTAACTTTATTTCAATATTTCTACTTTAGTATTTACGCCAAGAATTATGACTGTATCGTGACTCCTCGCCTCCCTATGGGATCGAGTATCTTTATTTTAAAAACTAGATACAAAATGATCTCGCAAGCACTTGCGCTAATCAACTCCATCAAATGGCTTGAAACCATAAAATCCGTGGATAGTTTCATACATCTAGAAATCAAGTTTTTAACTTGAAGACCTCCGAAAGGTGTAAAACCTTTCACCACATATTTGGATCTATAAAGAAATAGACAAGGATGTTTCTTAAATATCTATGAAATAGTTGACATGTCAAGTGAAATAGTTTATGACAATGTTCATGAGTTAACTATGACAAGATTTGATCTTCATAGCTTATATTTTGGTCTAGACGGATTATTGTAGCAACCACAACATATAATTTGATATATGGTAGCTGAACAAACGTAAACAAAAGTTCTTCTTATAGAATAGTTACTAGCACGGGTACATGACACCATCCAAAGGGTTTGGTTAATTCAAATGATGTTAAAAGCTTATGCAAACTTCAATGGTCAAGTACGATCGTGGAGTTGGAATCTTCACGTGATGAAACTATTAAAGAGTTTAATTTCATCGACATGATGAATATGCTTGCATTCGCAAAAAATCAAGTGGGAGCACTAAGGCATTCTAACATCCCAAAAATAGTAAACTAGAATCATCAAACTCTAATGACCAAAATTAGGGTTAACAAAAACTTTTCCAATTAAAATTATGAAAGCATTCATATGAGTGCATTGTAAAATTTGATTCTTTGAATTGCCATGATTATAGTCTCTTTGTTTGTAAAATGATTCTTAGGTGAAATAAACATCATTTAAACAATCCCCACACTTTTCCCAAAGACAAATAAATCAAAACAAACAAATTAAGTGAATGGTCACTTTGGCCAAATTAACTCCCATGCCTACTTTGGCTATCTCTAACTTTCGAACTTAATGTAAACTTATTTGGATCTTTGCAACCCTTGATAGTACTCATAACAGTACCAAAGCCATCCTTGTGGATCATCTAGAAACATTTAAATGCATAGTTTAAATGACAGTTTAAAAATTGAATATATTTCATATGGGAAGATCCCACTTTTTCAAAACCATTCAAACAAGCTCAATTTTCAAAACCCAAGGATCTGCACTCACCATCACATGCCTAACACACCCACCAAAAATCTTTTCAAAATTCAAAACTTGAATTCATGCCATTTCATCAAAACCTTGCAGATGCAAATCAAACAAAAATCAAACACTATAGTGTGCAGTGATTCCGCCTAACTTGTTCCCTCTCCGACACCACTAGCCTTAGTAGATCATCTAACAACCTTAACTAAACTCTAGCACTAATCGTAGGCTGGCCATTGCTATCAATGGTGAGTAAAAGGCACCCTTGCCACCCACATGTCGACATAGCAAGCTAGAGAAGCACCAAGCTTCCAGCCAACATGTTCATGAGCAAGATAACACCCCACCCCCACTCCGGTCCCAGCCACGCGATGCTAGCCCTGGACCACACGTGGCCATGCCAACCTTCACTACAACCATGCCGAGAGCGCCTGCGCCACGCCGATGGACTCCATCATGACTACGCGCTATGCCGCGGCACGCAGGATCACCACCGCACACCAACCCTTCGCAGACATGCTCGCTCACCGTCCATGGACCACGCACGCCAGCGCCATAAAAACTTCCATCGGCACGCCAGAAAGAATCGCAACGTTCCGACCGGACAAGACCGCCCATCGCCGCCACCACGCCGCTGAGCTTGCCAGAAGCACATCACCGCTTCACCACACCCACGCCGATAGCCCTCGTGCCGCCGATTACCGGCGAGCTCAGCCCGCCTGCCGGGTCCGCTCTCACCACTATAAATAGAGGCCTCCCCGCCGATTTCTTCACACCATTCCACTCCTCACCTGTAACCACCCCACCTCACTCCCGGAGAAGGCAAGAAGCGACGCTGAATTGCCGAGCAGGCCGCCGGAGAAGAAGGCGCGCCGATTGGCCCACCCAAGGAGGAGCTGCCGGTACCAGGAGGTTCGCCGCTGTCGATTTCACACGGCTTCAAATCACCACCATCGCCCAGCCTCGCGAGCCCCCAACGCATTCCCCCACCGCCGGGTTAGGTTTTGCCTCGGCGGGCGCCGCCTCGACATGGACGATGAGTGGCATCCGCTCATTATACTTAGATCATGCGATGAGATTGCCCTGCATCAGCTTTTCGGTTTAAAGAGTCATCGACCAAGAGACCCCCGCACGCCACGCCATGGAGTGACAATCGACCGGCCCATTAGCGCTCCCTCACAGCCCGCCAACACAAGCTTGAATTTAACATTTTCCATTTTAATTCAAACATAGTTCTGTACCCAAGTTTCAAAAAATCAACCTAGTTTCGATTCAAGAAACAAAATTGAATGAAACTAATTTTGTTAGAAAGGAATTGAAATGCTTAATCCAAGCTCGTTGGATTCAAATCATTGGAATCTATAGATCAACCTTGGTAAAAATAACAAGGCGTAACCTTTCCATTCAAACATTTTTCAAATTTAAACTATAATAGCTTTTGAGTTGATTCCAACTCTCAAAATCACATTTGATCATACCTTTCAGAATATATAATTAAAAGAATGTCACATAGACATTTATAGTCACTATTTAATTAAAATAAAAGGTTAAACCTATTAAATTGTGACACCACTTTAAATCACATCCCATGTACTGAAATATATGGTGATGACATGTGTCAACATGATCCCATGTTTGGTTTGGAGAATATTAAATCTTGAAGTAGTTTTTCAATGAGTAGAAATTACTTTTCTAAAATAAAGAAATAATCTTGTAATATTAGTGATGATGCTAGATCATCTATAGAACCCTTGTGTATGATGATTGAAAGTAGTTAAGTATTGTTTGGTGATTAGTTCGTGATTATTTATATACGCTAGCACCGTAATCAAGGTTACGAGGAGGAAGGAGGATACTATGAAGAAGAAGCCGAGGAGAACTTCAACCACTACTTCGCACAAGGCAAGCTAACACTTGCAATCTAGCAAGCTTATATCGATATCGATGCAAGCCTAATACTAATAGTTGAATGTTCAAGTTAACACTTGCAATTCAGCAAGCTTATATCGATATCGATGTAAGCCTAATACTACTAGTTGATTGTGCAAGTTAACACTTGCAAGATACTATACCTATGCAAGAAAATACTTGCTTGTTACTATGCCAACTATATGCCTTAAGAATATGTGATCATACCCACTTGATAACCCCAATCCTAGTTTTACTTATGCTTTATACTTTATTTCTTTATCAAAGCTATTACTTAGAGTTTACTTGAGAAAATTGTAGATACTAGAAATAGAATTGAAGGTTGCATAAAGAGCATAAAATTTGACCTGTTAGATAATCTTTATGCCATCCTAAGGCATGAGATTGAACTTAGTAAACCACAATAGTTTACTTCACCCTCATTAGTAATTACCCCACTTGTAGATGCTAGTGCTAAGCATAAAACTTGATCAACTTTAGATGGGAATACTTGGTGGAAAATGGTTATGAAAACCTTGGAATGATGGATCATTCAATTGAGATAAGCTGACATGTGTTCTAACACTGATGATTTTGATGATAAAAATGTTGAGGCATGAGCCTTAGCCCTTTTAAAACTGATGGTTGTCTGGATGCGATACCATTCCAATTTTACCGATAACCATAATACCCGGAGAATTGGGTAGGGCTTGACTGAAACTTATATACCTTAATATTGGTTCCTCATCGCCAAGGTTTGAGCTGAGGCTACCTTCTCAAGATTTTCCACTGCAAGCATCTAAGATGACAAATTGTTCATCGCTGGGAGGCCAAACTCATGGAGAGGTGCTTATACTAAGGCGCAATTGAAAGGTTAGATTGATTATCGACATACTAAGTATGGTGAATTCAGGATTTGTTCTCGACGGATGTATCGAATGTTGTGGTGAAAGTGTACAATCTCCGCAGAGTGTCAAACTATTTCAATAGCAAGGCTGTCATGCTTATGGACAGTTGAGTGGCCATACCGTTCTGCCGATGTTTCCAAAATGACTTGGGAAATGAATTGAGATTTTGGTTGACCAATTTCAACAGAGTTGTGATACTAATTTCAAGTTCTACTTAGATGTTTATAAAACTTCAACTAGTTTCTTCGCTTCTAAACTTAGTAGAGGTAACCGCTTTTGCAAAACAACCCTAGATGCTAGTGTCCTACTACAAAACCCCCTTCACTTGTTAGTATTAGTTTTCGAGTACTTAAAGTCTACTCATGCCTTTATCCATGGCTATTCCGTGGCTGCATTATGAAGAGGAATACCAGGAGGATGGACCCTGAAGGTTTACGACAACTAGGATCATCTCCCATTGTCAAGATTGCCTCATGACCTCAAGATGGAGCTTCACCCACGCTACCATATTATTACGTGATTCCGGCTGCTTGAATTGTATTAAGAACTAGATCATGAGATCCTTATTTGTGTAAGAACTTATGTATGGTTTGTAATGGATGATGTATCAGGTATCCAAATCATATGTCTCGCAAAAATGGTAATCCCGAGATTATGATGTATGGCATAATGTATCCGTGATTAAAAATCCGGGTGTTGATAGGCATATTTCTAATACATTATGGAGGACATCTTGTTGATTGGAAATGATGTATCTTTTATTGACACAGCTTGAGAATTTCATTTCAATGAAAGACTTAGGAAAAACCCGAATATTATGCATCAATGTCTATGGATAGATTAGACGCTAATATGGTTGTGCCAGAAGTGCATAGATGAGATATTGAATGAGTTCAATATGGAAACGACATGAAAGGTACTTGTCGCACGGAAAGGATTGAATCAAGATTCAAGTGTATTGACACTTAGTGTAAGACCCCACCTTTATAAGGTAAAGGCCCATGTGGTTGCAATGCTAGTTCCTGGATCAAATGCTAGCATCCATAGTTTAAGATGAAGTACACAGATACACAGGTCGTTATTACATCGTCATTCCAGAGCTAACATAGTATTTTAAAACTCAATAGCCAAAGGCTAGTACAAGAGTTCATTGCATAAAGTACATAACTATAAGTATTCATGTTCATGTGCCACAGACAAGCATGTTGAGTGTAGACTCACCACCCTAATCTCCATCAGAGAAACCTGCAACATCATAAGTTACAGCCACAGTGGGTCAATACATTTGGAATTGTATTAGCAAGTGATACCATAGTAGAATAGTAGTATCTAATATCTATATGAATTTGGCTAAGTGTAGCTTGGGCTTGCTTTTCTCAAAATAGTTTTTTCCTATCAGTTGAAAACACTAAGTTTTTTTTTGTCAAAACTCCCAAGGAACCACCAATAGACATTGGTGAACCTTTACCCTTGTTCAACCACAAGTTTTTAACTTAGAATTTGGGATGAGGAGATTCTTGATAGCTTCAATGTCTTTGATGCTCAAATTGTCCGTTGCCGGGGACACGGCTAAGTACTTAGGTTTTACCCTATCGAGAGGTGGTGCACTTTCCCCACAAGACTCGACATGCATTGAGACGAGACCTTTCAAGCCTTCCTTAGACCACCATGGACGTTGCTCCATCCTATCACCCTACCACCAACTGTCCATCTCAAGTTATTGCAACCTATGTGGTCAAGGCAGCCCATATGCCATGCTTGCACTAGAAGCTTCTCAACACTAAATATCTCAAATCCCTTTGTTCCTGGGTGGCTTTCCACAAGTGTGATACACAAGGTAAACCATAGACATGGGCCTTGTGTAACCACTCAACATAAACCATCACACCATTCCACCTGTGTGATTCAATCACTTAGTTGTGTTATTACAAAACATAAGTCAAAGACTTAGAAATATTTCATAGCATGAATAATCCAATTTTGTTTGCTACTAGCTAGTCTAAGCATGATATCATAACAAGTTTCTTAAATTAGAGAAAATTCTACCAAGACTACAACTACTAGGATTTCCCAAGTCATAGCATATATATATTAGCAAAATTCCATGCAAGCCCTATTCAAAATATCACTAGTGCATAGTCAAAATAATAGGACAAAATACATGAAGCACCACTTGCCTTGGTAGTTGGGGGAGTAGCAACAATCTTCACAATCACAATCACCACTAGCACCAAAATCTACACATAAAATGATAACACCAATTTCACATTCAAATATTCAAGCAAAATATATGAATGCATGTAAATGCAATGAAATTATTTTCTTTACTAAACAAATCAAACCAAACAGTCTCAACACAAAGTGATCTATCTAAAGTCTAAACAACTCAATTTTGCTTTAAAATCAGTTTCTAAATAATTTATATAGTCAAAATAAGCATACAATTGGTTTTGTAAATAAACCAAATTTTTCATAAGCAAAATACAAATTCAAGGCCACAGTAGTGTAGGGCTTAATTTTCTGAATCTAATGATATATTATTTGCATTTTTGGACAAACAAAACAAAAGATATGAATTTTACTGTGTTTGTAATTCTAATAGATTCAAACCAGATTTTAAATCTAATTTCCGCATACATGGGCCATCTGATTAGACCGCATCCGCTTCACGTGGATCGATTAACATGAGCCATAGAATTTAAGTGACAGCGTATGGCCAGATCTGCTGATACCGGTTCGAGTAAGTGATTTAATCTAACCTGATCTAGATCTAACGCGCGATCATGCGACCACAAATGGGCGGCGACATGGGCACTAGCGGTGGCGGACTATCAAGGTGATGCTCCGGTGATTCCGTAGGGGTTAGGGTGGTGGTGATGCTTACCAGCATTGCAAGGATGCGAGGATGCTCGAGGTGGCCTTTGGATTGACAGGCGACAGCCGCGCCATGGAGCTCGCCGAGTTGCGATGGTGCCAGCCTCTTGCAAACGCCGATGGAGGCGATGACCGGATCACCCCAACACAAACAAAGTGCATCAGGACATGCGCAAGGTCAAGGCGCAAAGGTTGGTTTGAATCGTGAGTTGCCGGCGCAAGTAACCCGGACAGATTGCTCGTCGGAGTTGGTGGTTGCGGTAAGCTATGTGGTCGACGGTTTAATGCGACTGGGGTAGTAGGGCTAACCAGAGATACAAGAAGATGCGCAAGAACATGGGCAAAATCATGCGAACGAGGAACCGAGGCATTCGAGGCTCATCGAATATCTCGGCCAAGGCAGCGCTGGCGGTGCAAGTCCTATTAAGAGCAGCCCGGCGGCGATTAGGGGTGGGGAGTGGGAAATGGTGGCGGTGCCGAGAGAGTTAAGTAGCCGTGAGGGCGCGGCGAATCATGGGCATTAATCGGCAATTAATCTCACATCAAACGTGGCACCGATGGAGCTAACTGCGACGACGGGTCTCAAAAGGGGTTTGGGGACGATGACGACGTGGCGTTTGGGACCACTGGTCAGCGAGGGAGTGGTACGCGTGCACGGGTGAGAGAGGGAGCAGAGGGGAAAATGGCCTGGGTGGGCTTTTGGGCCGGTTCTGGTGCTGGGCTCAAAGTGCAGCGCCTGTTTTTATTTTTTTCCTTTTCCTTTTCTTTTTCTAATTTGATTTTCAGGAATGATTTTCAAACCCTTTTTCAAATATGTTTGAATTTAAACCACTTCTGGATTTTTGTAATGTGATCCTTGCACTCAAAAGTGTGTCAAACACATCTGTATACTCAAAACACATTGGTCCTTTGAAAAATAAAAATAAAACCATGTCCCATAATAAAATAAAGAGGGGTTAAATACAGTTTTATTTTAGGGTTTTGGTTTGAAATTTTTGTGTAAGACAAATATGCTATGCTTATATGAATGCAATGCATGCTTTTACAATTCATGGATTTTGGGATGTTACAAATTTAACTCTTAAGATGAATCTCACCTCGAGATTCAGATTGATAGCAAATAGGTGTGGGTGGTCTTTCAAGATCATCTTCTCTTTCCCAAGTTGCTTCCTCTTCTGCATGATTATTCCAATGCATTGCATAATTTGATAGTCTTAGTAAAAGTAACTCTTTCTCAGCCTCAAGAATCTTGATAGGTTTCTCTTCATAGGTGAGATCACTCTCCAACTGAAACTCTTCCAAAGTTATAGTGTCCTTCAATGAAGTCTCTTCCATCTCCGAATGACACTTCTTCAATTGACTCACATGAAACACATTGTGAACTACAGACAGTGATTCAGGCAATTCAATCTCATAAGACACTTCTCCTTTGGGGGTCAAAATCTTGAATGGTCCAACATATCTTAGTGCCAATTTTCTTTTGACTCCAAATCTCTTCACAACACGAAGTGGTGAGACTCTAAGGTAAGTTCTATCACCTACCTCATAGGTGACTTCTCTACGCTTTGGATCCGTGTTGTGCTATCTTCAATATATCCTTTATCAATTTAACTTTCTTCATTTCCTTGATCAGTTCTGTCCAATAAATTTCTTTGTCCTACACCACTCCATAGCAATGGCGAGTACACTTCCTTCCATAAAGAAATTCAAACGTTCCATCTTAATGCTTGCTTGATAGCTATTATTGTAAGAGAATTCGTATGGCATTTTCATCCCAACTAGCACTATAGTCTAGGGCACAGCCTCAACATATCCTCCAAAATCTGATTGGTCCTTCTGCGTCCATCACCTGGGGTGAAAAGCTATGCTAAATCGTAACCTTGTTCCCAATGATCCATGTAGTTGTCGCCAAAAATGCGAGGTGAACTGAGTTCTCTATCGCATACAATACTCTTAGGTACTCCATGCATATACAATCATGTTCATATAGATCTTGGCTAACTTAGCACTTGTATAGGTTGTCTTCACGGTATGAAATGAGCCACTTTAGTTAGGATCCACAACCACCCAAATAGAATCGATCCGGATCTAGTCCTGGTAATCCGTGATAAAATCCATACTAATCTTATCCCACTTCCAATCAGGGATAGGTAGTGGTTGTAATAATCCCGCCGGCTTCTCGATGTTTCGCCACCGGCTACATGATGACCAACAAGTGTAGGGGGTCGCAATAGTCTTTGGTAGTATTACCCAATTTATTGATTTGACACAAGGGGAGCCAAAGAATACTTGTGCCTTAACAACTGAGTTGTCAATTCAGCTGCACCTGGAAATAGTTCTTGCTCACAAAAGTTTATCAGTAGCAACAGTTTGTAGTAGCAACATCAAATCAATAGTAGTAGTAGAACAAGAGCAATAGTAACAGAATAAAGAAGGATTCAAGGTGTTAGTATAGGGATAGATGGACGCGTTGCATGGACGAGTCTAAACATGTAACTTCAAGATCTAGGGCATTGCATAAAAATAAGAATAAGCATCCAAGTACTAGACAATCCTAGGCATGTTCTCCATATATAGTCATACGTGCTCGCAATAAGAACTTGCAACATCTCTTCCGTCTAGCCAGCTCTGGCAGCGGGCCTCTAGGAACTATTAGCAATTAAGGTGCTCCTTTAATAGAGCAATCGGAGCAAAGCATTAACACTCCATGGACACATGTGATCCTCGACCACAACCATCCTCCGGTTGTCCCAATTTCGCCACTGGGGCCTTTGATCCGGACAATGATATGTGTACACAACTTGCGATAAGATCACAAACAATACTATCATAATGATTCAATAATAAGTTCAGATCTGAGATCATGACACTCGGGCCCTAGTGACAAGCATTACACAACAAGTTGCAACAAAGTCAAATAGCACTAATAGAGATACTAGGCACTATGCCCCAACAATCTTATTCGATCGATAATAGAACTCATCCAATCCCTACCATGCCCATAGCCTACAACGGGGATTACTCACCATGGATGAGGGAAACATCTATGGTTGATGGAGAGGCTTGGTGATGATGATGGCGCACCATCCTCCCCAAATTCTCCGTCCGCATGGTACCAGAGCGTGTTTCGGATCCGAATCTTGGTTTCGATGGTGGAGCGAGCGAACTCTTTCTCGAAAACGCCGAACCCCCTTGGTTTTTAGGTCAAGAGGCAACTTATAGGCGCAGAGGGAGCGAGGTGCTGGGTGGCCGCACCAAGGTGGCCCACCCGCCGCTTAGCAGGGTGTGGGCCCCTGTGCCTCCACCCGCTTTCATCCTCTCGCCCGTGGATCTTCCGTGAAATATAATTTTGGCATATTTTCCGGATTTTTCCGAGAGTCAATTTTTGCACAAAAACAAGACACTAAGGTAAATCTGTCGAAACAGCGCCATTGTTAGTTGTATCCAAATCACACAAGTTTAGAGGAGAAATAATAGCAAAAGTTTTCGAAAGTAGATAAGTTTTGGACGATCAACTCCCCCTTAAGCTAGCTTATTGCTTGTCTCAAGCAATTCAGTTGAAAACCGAGTGTGATAAAAGAAACTTTCAACACATTTGCTTCATATGATGTATATATTATCAAAGACAAGAGTAGATGCTTAAACCATTCATAATAAGAAGTATGCAACTAAGTCTACTCAATAGTCATTGCAAGCTATGAAGATAAACCAACTCAATAATAATAAGTAGCATGGAACATAAACATAAGCAATATTGCAATGCTCATAGTAAGGTATGATAGAGTGGTATCTCGCTTGCCTTTGTTTGTAGAGCACAATGTAAATGCCAAGGCACCTCTGAAGTTCAAGTGAATACTAGAGGTAAAAATATCAGGGATACAAGCATGAAAGTCATGACATAATAACCAAGTTTTGGAACAAACACAAGAATGACAACTATGCTCTCAAGAAGGTGCTCATAGAATAAGTGGTGACTCAGCAAGGAAGTGAAAACGGTTTTTAAAAGTTTGAAAGGCTTCCTAATGCTGAAAGAAAGGTACTTATTAGCTTTGAGCTCTCATTGCCCCTATCATAGGCATCTTTATATGGTTAAGGTGAAAGTGAGGTCCAATCTGAGTTATATGCTTGATGCATCATAAATTGGAAATCCTAAGTCCCTTATACAAGGGCCTCCGCATGCTACTCAACTTTGGTTACTGCAAGTTCTTGTCATTGTACATACCGCATATCATAGAGAATCGCCAACGGGTACCCTTGCACATGATACAAGAGCTATCCCGTGATCAAAATGACAAGGCAAGCAGACAATGAGAATCTCAACGACCTTTTTATTTACTATATGCATAGCTTTTTATTGAGGATGCTTCGTAGAATGCTCATTATGGTGATGCTGCAAGTTTCCACCATGATTAGGCATGGCTTAGGCTAGGGGCCTAGTTTCTCTAACACATATATAGACTCCATGAACTCACAAGCTCCCTTTTATTTCACAATCCGACATTCGCAAACAAAATAGCAAAGTATCAATCGGATAGGATATCCAAAAGTGTTGAAAGTGTTCTCATGACAGACGGTTCTGCTTAACTCCCAAAACATATAATTTGCAAGCATATAACTTTCAGGGACAAGTCACAAAGGGTCAGGATTATTAAGTGGAAGTAATAAAGTGTGCCATCAAGTTCGTGAGAGCTTTACTACCTAACTTCCTCAAAACAAACAAACATTTTATTTGGAAGAAAACAAGGCATATAGAATATGCAATCAAATAGTAAATGATGCTAATAGGTAGGTATGATGGACACAGCAATATTGGTTTTGGGGAGTTGAAGCACAGTAGAGCTCATACTCAAGGCAAGTGAAGGCTAGCAATAGAGAGGGAGCGACGTAATGAGAGAGCAATCAAGCTTATAATCATGGTTGCAACAAAACATGACTAATCATGGCATGAAGGTGATACAGGAACTTTGAGGAAAAATAAATCGTCGAGGCTTACTGACTATTGTTTATTCATATGCATGCGTGAGCATGTGCCAAGTCGATTCACATGAAACATTCAGAGGAGGATACCACAATATCATACCAAAATATGAATAAAACAATGCACGCAAACATTCATATGACATGCTACAAACTATTAGCAAGCTGGAGCTAATCATAGACAAGCAAGAACTACTAAGAATCCATCAATAACATACGCCTTACAATGAACAGACTAAGCATGCTCACAATGATGAGTGTATGTACAAAAATGAAAACAAATAGAGTTCGTTACCAACCTCTTACCACTCCCCATGTTGTCTTAATCTTCATTATTTCCCTTCACTTGTGTGACTTGAATAATAACATGAAACCAAAATCCGCCGAGGACGGCTGAAACCTGCAAAGAACTCACAAAACCAAACAAGAACAACGAATATTTTTGGTGTTTTCGATTTTTTAAAACAAGCCAACAAAACAAAAACAAGCAAAGCAAAAACAAACCAAGCAAAGCAAAATCTTTTTGGATTTTTCTTTAAGGCAAACCAAAGCAAAAAGCAAAGAAATAAACAAAGATAAACAACTAAAAATATTTTGGTATTTTTGTGTTTTTGAGAAAGCGACAAAAAACCAAAAGGAAAGCTAAACAATGGATATACAAAAGAATGTAATTTTAACATGATATATAGATGAGTGTGATGTAGGTATACCCCCAAGCTTAGGCTTTTGGCCTAAGTGGGATCAATCCCATGGTGCCCAAGTAGGCGCACTGTAGTATGACGAGGAGGCCTCATCCTATTACGAGCCGAGGACACCCCGTAGTGTACAACAGATCATATGAGGGTGCTTCCTCCCGATAGTGTCTATGGAAGCTAAGAGAGCAACTTGTCATCCATCTCCTCCTTGGAGTGTGAAAAGGTCCCTGAGAAATACTGAACAAAGTGGTTTGGGGGTAGAGGGATCTCTCTCTTCCTTCAATAAACAACATTTTATAAACCAAGTTCTCAAGGGTAGATCTAGTGGTGACAAAGTGATGCCTTCATGGCAGCAAGATCAAGCCTTTGAGGAGCCAAACTCAGATCATTTAGATCAACAACAATTTCCAAGGTAGTAGCAACACGCATAGCAATAATTTCCCATAAATGGATCCCTTTATCGCTTAAGCTTACGAGCAATGAGGGAACCAAGATTTTACTTAGTATCATTGTTGAGCGCAGCAGCTAAGAAAGCCAAATGATAGTTAGAAATATTACTAGTGTTCTCCTACCAAGAACACCATGGAAAGATAGTAAGTGAAGTACCGATGGTTGGAAGCTGAATGATTCTTATCTTTCCCTGCTGAGCTCTACGGTTATCATCATTGCTTATTCCGTGGTAGAGCTCCAACAAATCAGCGGGTTGAGCTGAATCTTCTTTTGTCAATTCCAATGCATTCAAGTCCCAGAGCCTCACAAAATTTCTTCAATGTCATATGGTAAGACCTGCCATAAATTTTGAAAGAAACATATGGATTGAACATGTTGTTTGTAAAGGAGAATCTCTCCACAATGTTTTAGTGAGCGAGCATATTGCACGCCTCTCATCCCGCATAAGGCTTGTTAGTCCAGCCCTCAACCAAGGTCATTAAATCATCAAAAATCCCAGCAAATTTCGCCTAAGAAGGTTTGACAAGGAAAGGCAGAGGGTGCGATCCCCTCATCTCCCTCACACCTAATCATGGAGTGACAAGATCCTCATTGTATGAGGGCCAATAATGGAGGATGATCTTGAAGGCCTTGCCCTTCTAGGGTGCATCACTCTCAAATATCTCTCCAAATGTGTGGTTGTCCATGTAGGGTTCAGCATGGAAAACTAAAATTTTCACCGCATGCAAACAAACAAGCCAAGATCTATCTACTAGATTGTAGCAACGAGTCGATTAGAGTAATCACCTCAAGATTCCAAAGCGTTAATCTAGAGTAGATTCTCATGGGTGATGTAGTCGACACTCGTTTATCTCAAGATCGAGACGATCCTTCAGCGCCATGCTCGCAGCTTCCACAATGCCGTCACATCGCTCGATTTATGAAGACCTTCCTCTCCTTGTTCTAGCAGCAAAAGGTTGTAGTTCTCCTCGTGATTCCGGCAGCACGGGCAGTGGTGTCGGAGGTAGAGGGAGTGATCCCGCAGGTTTTCGCCAAACCGTGCAGTTATGGTGGATCTAGGGTTTCCGTGATCTAGGGTTTAGAATACCGGAGGAGGAGGAGGTGTCGGTGGCGGCTAGGGCGGCGGCGGCTTGGCTGCACGCGCTTAGGTGTGGGAGGGCTAGGTCTTGTGTGTTTAGCAGCCCTCCTCTATTTATGAGAGGGGCAGCCTTGGGAGGTGGGTTTGAATCCAAACCCAAACCCAAGTTGGATTGAGAGAAGGACTCTTTCCTTCTTCCACTTGAAACCATTGTTCCAGCTTTGAATTTTCAAACTTCCCGATTGACTTTCAATTTAGAGCTTTAACTCTCTTGCAAATGTCCACACCAAGTGACCTAAGATATGATCCAATCATCCCACTTACCCATGACACATTCATGTACCATTCTTCCGGACCGGTGAACCTTCTAGACCCTTCTAGAACCTCTCCGATGAAAACACTCAGATCTTTCCAACTCCGAATCAGACTTTCCTTAAATGAATATTATTCTTGGACCATTCCGGATCTCCTCGTGATATCCCAAATCACATCCGAGACTCGAACAACATTCTGATCCCTACTAACATTCCATATCTACTAAACAACATCGAATCCTTATGTGTCTCCCTACGGTTCGTGAATTATGCGGACATGACCGAGACACTTCTCGATCAATAACCAATAGAGGAATCTGGAAATTCATATGGTTCTACATATTTCTACGACATTTTGTGATCGAATGAACCACTTACATACGATACCAATTTCCTTTGTCTCACTTTAGTTTACTCATCCGAGCTTTTAATCGCTTGGTATCTCGCATACCTAGTTCAACCTCATTACCGATAAGTACTCTTTTATCGCTCCGTGATATGTGATCCCTGTGAGCTAGTCACATGCTTGCAAGCCAATTGATGACATTCCACCGAGAGGCCCAAGAGTATATCTATTCGCCATATGGATGGACAAATCCCACTTGATCCATGTGCCTCAACACATACTTTCCGAACACTTAATGCCACCTTTATAGCCACCCGCCACGGTGTGGCGCTTGATGTCATCAAAGTATCCTTCCGGTGATGGTGATTAGCATGATCTCATGGTCAAGGAATTAGGTTACTATGTATCGTAAAGCTTATAGCAAATGAACTATTGAAATGACTTGATCTTTATGCTACGCTTATCTATAGGTGTATGTCCATCATACCATTCTCATAATGATATGTTCTTGTTGTTTATAACATCTTAATGTTCATGATCGGGGAAACCATGATCATCTATTAACCAACAAGCTAGTATTACAAAGAAGCTTTACTAGGGACTCTAATTTAGTTTACAAATCACACAAGTATTAATGTTTCAATATCATATAGCATGAATGTAAACATTTATCATAAACACAAAGATATAATAATAACCACTTTTATTATTACCTCTAGGGCATATCTCCAACAGCCTCCCACTTGCACTAGAGTCAACTAATCTAGATTACATGGTAATATACCGAACACCCATGGCGGTTTGGTGCTTGTCATGTTTTTCCCTCGGGAGAGGTTTAGTCAATGGATCCGCCACATTCAGATTTGTGTGTACGTTGCAAATCTTTATGTCACCATCTTGGACATGCTCTCTAAGCGTGAAAACTTAGCTTGATGTGCTTCAGCTTGTTGTGTGACCTTGGTTCTTGCGCATTGGCTATGGCGCCCATGTTATCATAGTAGATAGACATTGTCCAAACACTTGGAACCACACGAGATCTATAATGAACTCCTTCATCCATATCGCCTCTTGTGAAGCCTCAAGCAGCTATGTATTCCGATTCGCTTGAAGATCTCGCCACAATGCTTTGCTTTGCACTCCTCCAGCTAACTGCTGCACCATTCAAAGTAAATACGATCCAGATTGAGATTTAGAATCATCCGGATCGGTGTTCAAACTAGCATCGGTGTAACCATTAACAACGAGTTGTTCATCACCTCCATGAGAAAGAATCATATCCTTAGTTCTTCTCAAGTACTTAAGGATGTTCTTAACCGCTGTCCAATGATCCACTCCTGGATCACTTTGATATCTGCTAGTCAAACTAACAGCATATGCATTGTTGGGTCTAGTACATAGCATGGCATACATGAGATATCCTATGGCTGAGGCATAGGGAGTCTTACACATCCTTTCTCTATCTTCTGTTGTTGCAGGACTTTTACTCAAGGTCGTATTGGCAACATGGGCAAGAACCCTTTCTTGCTATATTCCATTCCAAACCTCTTTAGAACTTTGTACAAATATGTATCAGGATAATGATATTAGGCGCCCTCGATCTATCTCTATAAATCTTATGCCTAATATGTAAGCTGCTTCGCCAATATCTTTCATTGAAAAACTATTATTCAAATAGTCCTTGACACTATGAAGAAGGTCTACATCATTCCCAATCAACAATATGTCATCTACATATAGTATTAAGAATGCTACAGAGCTCCCACTCACTTTCTTGTAAATACAAGCTTCTCCCTAAGTTTGTATAAAACCAAAGCTTTTGATTACTTATCAAAATGTTGATTCCAACTTCGGGATGCTTGCTTCAATCCATATATGGACCGCTAGTTTGTATACCTTGTTAGCATCTTTAGGATCGAAAAACCTTTGGGTTGCATCATATACAACTCTTCATCAATGTTCCATTGAGGAACGCTGTTTTGACATCCATCCGCCATATCTCATAATCATAATATGCGATTACAACATAATCCTCACAGATTTTAGCTTTGCTACCGTGAGAAAGTCTCATCGAAGTCAACTCCTTGAATTTTTCAAAACCCTTTACATAAGTCGAGCTTTATGCATAGTAACATTACCATCAAGATCTGCTTTCTTCTTGAAAACCCATTTGTTTTGACAGCCTTCCGCCATCCTAAGTCCACCAAAGTCCATACTTGGTTTTCGTGACATGGATCCAATCTCGGATTTCATGGCTTCTTGCCATTTATTGAATCTGGGCTCATCATCGCTCTCATATGTCGAGGGTCATCGGTGTTGTCCACCAACATGACACTCATAATGAGATCATACCAATCGAGTGGTACGAGTTCTCGACCGCGAGGTTCCGCTTGTAACTTCAACAAGTTTCATGATCAACATCATTAGCTTCATCCCTTATTGGTGTAGGCACCACAGGAACTACTTCCGGTGCTGCGCTACTCGCAAGTTCGAGAGAAGGTTCAACAACATCATCGAGTTCTACTTTCCTTCTAGTCACTTCTTTCGAGAGAAACTCCTTCTCTAGAAAGGATCCATTCTTCGCAACGAAAATTTTGCCCTCGGATCTATGATAGAAGGTATACCCAATAGTTTCCTTCGCATCCTATGAAGACGATTTTCCGCTTTTGGTTCAAGCTTGTCCGGCTGTAAGTTCTTTACATAAGCTTCAAGAACCCCAAACTTTAAGGAACCATAATTTAGGTTTCTTCTCAAACCATAATTCATACGGTGTCGTTTCAACGGATTTAGATGGTGCCCTATTTAAAGTGAATGCGTTGTTTCTAATGCATAACCCAAAATGATAGCAAGAATCTGTAAGTGACATCATAGAATGAACCATATCTAAGAGAGTTCGACATTTACATTCGACACACCATTACGCTGTGGTGTTCTTGGCGGTGTCAATTAGAAAGTAATCCGATTTCTTCAAATGCTCGCCAAACTCGTAACTTAGATATTCACCTCCATGATCAGATCTTAAAAATTTAATCTTCTTGTTATGTTGATTCTCTACCTCACTTTGAAATTCCTTAAACTTCTCGAAATTTTCGGACTTATGTTTCATGAAATAGATATACCCATATCTACTCAAGTTATCCGTGAAGGTAAGAACATAGCGATAACCACCGGCGATGCTACACTCATTGACCACACACATCGGTATGTATGATTTCTAATAAGTCCGTAGCTCGCTTCCATCATACCGTAAAATGGAGTCTTAGTCATTTTACCCATCGACATGCTTCAGATCTTTCAAGTGATTCAAAATCAAGTGATTCAAGAAGTCCATCTGAATGCGCTTCTTCATACGCTTCACTCCAATATGACCAAGACGACAAGGTTACATATAGGTCGAGTTATCACCGTTTCAAACTTTTAGCTTCAATCGTATTAATGTGTGTATTACCACAATCGAGAATAGACCATCTATCAAAGGTGCATGTGCATAAAACATATTACTCATATAAATCTAACAACCATTATTCTTGGACTTAAACAATTAACCTTCTCGCAATAAACATGATCTGGATATAATGTTCATGCTCAACGCAGGCACCAAATAACAATTATTTAAGTATAAAACTAATCCCGATGGTATATGAAGAGGTAGTATGCCGAATCGATCACATCAACCTTTGATCCATTTCCAACGCCGATCGCCACCTCATTCTTCGCTAGCTTCCGCTTATTCCGCAAAGACTGCTTTGAGTTACAAATATGAGCAACCAAACCAAAGATCAATACCTGTGCACTACTACAAGTACTAGTGAGATACACATCAATAATATGTATATCGGATATACCTTTCTTCTTGATGTTGCCGCTTCAAATCCGCCAAGTACTTAGGGCAATTCCTCTTCTAGTGACCTTCTCCCTTGCAAAGAAAAGCACTCAAGACGTGCTTAGGCCCAGCCTTGGTCTTTCACCGGGCGCAGTAACTTTCTTTACCGCCTCTTCTTGAAGTTTACCTTTTTCTTAGATTTGCCTTGCTTCTTGAATTTGGTGGTCTTATTGACCAACAACACTTGGTTCTCTTTTTTGATCTCCACTTCTGCAGACTTTAACATGGACAAGAGTTCGGGCAATGACTTGTCCATGTTTTGCATATTGTAGTTCATCACAAAGTTCTTGTAACTTGGTGGTAGTGATTGAGGACAGGTGAATCCTCAAAGCATTAGGAATCACTATACCTAATCTTTGAAGCTTTCTTCGTGCCTGCACATCTTAAGCACGTGCTCACCGACGGAGTTGCCCTCTTCCATCTTGCGCTTAAAGAACTTTTCGTAAGCCTCATAACTCTAATCCGCCAAGTGAGCCTCAAATATCATTTTGAGTTCACGGACAATATCATGTGGGTCATGGTTCTCAAACCTTTTCTGAAGCTCCGATTCCAAGCCATACAAGATAGCACACTGAACTGTGGAGTACTAATTCTTCCGAGCGAGGAAAACATTCTTTACCTCATCGGTAGCATCAGCTGCAGGAGGGTCACCCAGCGGTGCATCTAGTACATAGGTCAAATTACCAGCATTGAGGACAATCTCAAATTGCAGAACCAATCCGCAAAGTTTCTTCCATTGTTTTTCAACTTTTCGTTCTCTAGGAACGCATTAAAATTGATGGTAGGGGCCGCCATTGATCTACAACTTATTTGCAATGGTTTAGACTAAGTTTATGACAAATTGAGTTCTAATTAATAGTTAAATTAATCTAGGTGAACTCCCACTCAAAACAATATCCCTCACATTGCTTTAGTGATCACACGAACCAAGTCCACCACATCAAAACCGATCATCACGAGTTAATGTAGCTTAAATGTAACAATCAACATGTTCATCATATCTACTATATGACTCATGCTTTACCTTTCGTGATCCGTGTTCCGAGACCATGTATGTACATGCTAGGCTCGTCAAGATCAAACCTTAGCTTGCATGAGCAAATATGGCTTGTTTATGTTGTATACATCGCAGAATCTAACACACCCATCATCACGCGGTGCTTCAAACAACGAGCTTTAGCAATGGTGCTTACTAAGGATGAACACTTTATAACTTGAAACATTTTTTGTGCTTGAGGGATCATCTTATAATGCTACTGTCGCAAACTAAGCAATACAATATGCATAAAAGGATTAACATCACATGCAATTCATAATATGTGATATGATATGGCCTTTCTTCTTGTGCTTACGATCTCCATCTTCAAGAACGAACATGATCTCCATCATCACCGGTATGGCGTCAAGGTCAATGGCGCCGCTTCATGGTTGTCGTCCACCAGCATCAACTATTACAACTACTTTGAATAGACACGCAGGTCTTAACGGAATTAAAAGACAACCATATGGCTCCTGCTGCTTAACTTACAATAAGGAACATTGCATACATCATATATAATCACAATCATGGCCATATCACATCACAAGACACCCCGCAAAACAAAGTTAGACGCCTAATTTTCTTTGCATATTTTACGTGGTTTGGGGCTTTCAATCAGTGTCATTCTAATTTACGAACAAGAACCACAACGTTGATGTTTGAACTATCAAGTGCCCGTTGTAAATTGAATCTATACTATGATGGGAGAGACAGACACCCGCAAAGCCACTTATGCAATACAAGTTGCATGTTAAGCGTGGAGCAAGTCTCATGAACTATGTCATGTAAGGTTAGCCCGGGCCGCTTCATCCCATCATACCGCCAAAGTACACAAAAATCAATTGATAATAAAAGCACCACCGCCCATAATGACCATTGTGTTCTACTCGTGCAACAGATCTACATATAGACACGGCTCGACATCTGTAGGGTTCTTAGCATGGAAAACATAAAATTCTACCGCATGCAAACAAACAAGCCAAGATCTATCTACTAGATTGTAGGAACGAGTCGATTAGAGTACTCACCCTCAAGATTCCAAAGCGTTAACGAGAGCAGATTCTCGTGTGTGATGTAGTCAGACACTTGCCGATCTCAAGATCGCTAGATGATCCTTCCGGCCAAGCTGCCTGCAATGCTCTCAGGTTACATGTTCGGATTCAATAAAGACCTTTCTCTCCTTGTTCCAAAGAAAAGAAGGTTGTAGTTCTCCTCACATTCCGTAGCACTACGGGTGTGGTGTCGGAGGTAGAAGGAAGAGCCCGCAGGGTTTCTCCTAAACCGGTGCGAGTTATGGTGGATCTAGGGTGTAGAGGTCCCAACCTTTAATAAGGTAGAGATCCCTGTGTTTACAATGCTAGTCCCTGGATCAATAGCTAGCATCCACAGTTAAGATGTAATATCCAGAAACAAAGGTCATAATACAACTTTATAACCAGAATAAAATAATTCATTACATCTTACATAGCTCATTTGGCTATCTCATTACAATGCAGGTAAATAACTATAGCATGGAGTCCTTCATCTTCAAAGTGCCACAGAAAACATGTTGGTTGTAGACTTGTAATCCTAATCAACACACTTCACTAACATCAAACAAACCCGCAACATAATAAGTTATAGCCACAAGGGTCAATACATTTGAATTGTATTGGCAAGTGATACTATGGTAGTATAGTGGAGTCTATCATCTATATGCATTTGGCTAAGTGGATCTTAGGCTTGCTTTGCTCAAAATAGATTTTCCTTATCATTTGAAAAACACTAAGCTTTTGCTTGTCAAAATCACCCAAGGCATCTCCCAATAGAAATTGGTGATCCTTCAACCTTGTTCAACCACAAGTTTTTACTTAGAAATTGGGATGAGGAGATTTTGATAGCTTCCATGTCTTGATGCTCAAATTGTCCTTTGCCAGGGACATGGCTAAGTACTTAGATTTTACACTCTACAGAGGTGGTGCACTTTCCCCACAAGACTTGGTTTCACCAAGACAAGATCTTTCAGAAGCCTTCCCTTAGACCGTAATGGACGCTCCAACCTATCATCCCCTACCACCAACCGTCCATTTGGCTGTTATTGCAACCTATATGATCCAGCAGAGCCCATAATGCCAAGTGGCTGCCTTGAAGCTTCTCAACATTTGACATCTGAAATCTCTTTGTTCATGGGTGGCATTCCACAAGTGAGATACACAAGGTAAACCATAGAAATTGGCCTTGTATAACCACTCAACACAAACCATTCCTTCCATTCCACCTAGGTGTTTCATTCACTTAGTTGTTTTATTAAACAAAACACAAGTCCTTGACTTAGAAATATTCCATAGCATGAATATAATCCACCCTTGTTTTTTACTAGATAAGCTAAGCATGATAGTAATAGGAATCTTAACTTAGGAAACTTCTACTAAGGTTTCATCTACTAGGATTTCCCATGGATTAGTTTATACTTAGCAAAAATTCCATGCAAGTCCTACTTAGAAATATCACTAATGCATAGTGAAAATATTGGGACAAAAGTATGAAGCATCACTTTCCTTTTGTTAGAGAATATAAGTTCACCTTGATCTTGCAATATTCACACTCTTCAAATTCCACTACAATTCAAGCAAGGCACAATTTCAATCTACCATTCAAGCAACATCACATAAAATAATAGAAGCAAAACAATGCATGCAAGTATGCCAAAGATTTTTTTATTTGGAAAAGTGGTTTCTAATGGGTTATAAACATTTGAAAACACCTATTGGTCATTTTATAAAAGTGGCAAAACCATTTGCAAAAGATTTTACCTATAAACCCTTTTTAAACCAAAGCATTATTTTAGGTGGTTAAAAATGCCTTTAGCAAAGCAATATTCTTTATAGGGTTCACCAAATACATTTTTAATTCTAAAACTTGGTCTTTGGGGTCAGAGAGTTTAATCAAAATCATTTCCCAAAGATTTTTCTCCAAAAAGTATTTTTAACATATAAACAACATTTTTATTTGACTAGAAATGCTTTAATTCAAAGATTTATTCTCTTGCTTCACAAAATATGTTTTTGAATCCACAAGTTGGTTTCTATGGTCAGTAGGTTCAAAACAATCCATTTGCCAAATATTTTATCACAAAAATAATTTTATAATGAATTTTATATTCAAAATATGCCTACACAAGTTTCTGCAAAAACGACCATTTTACCAGAAGCAATTCATTAAACAATGTGAATGGTTGGTTAGTACTTTGTTTTCTAATTCCGTTGATATAAAATTTGCAAAATTTGGACGTGTGGATCAAAAGTTATAGATTTTACAAATTTGAACATCAAATAGATCAATTTGTTTTTATAACAATAGGCGTGGCCGTGGATCGTTCGATTCGTCCCATACCGCTTTCGCCGGACGGCAACATGGAGCGTTGGATCTAAGTGAGACTGAACGGTGCATATAAGCTCGCATTCTTCGCTTAAATGACTTATCTACGCCCACAGATCAAGATCCATCGGTCCTCGCTTTTGACCTAGAATTGGCTACGGTGTGTCGACGCATGACGGCGGGCTTGGGGCTGGCGATGCCGGCGATGCAGGAAGAGAGAGAGTAAAAGGAGTGGCTCAACAGGTTCAGGGGATCATTGCGATGCTCAACGTGGCAGGAGGAGAGCAGGGGGAGCACAGGGTCGTCTTCAATCTCTCGCCTGTGTTTGTTCTCGCTGTGAGTGCTCGTGCTGTCAAGATGAACCTGCCAGGGGCGCTAAGGAAAACGGAGAGCAGCATAGATGCGATGAGAGATGAGCGCAAGTAGAGCATCAACGAGAGGGTCCAGGGTGGTCTGGGCTCACCAGGAGATGTCGTCGGAGTTGGAGCAGACGGTGGTGATGCTCGGTGGTCGTCGTTGCCTACGCTGTGGGTCAAGCGCGGGCCAGCCAAGACTACTGGGAGATGCAGTGGTTGATGGGGAACTAGTTAGCGTGGTCGAGGGGGCCAGGCGCGGTGGAGGATGGCCGTGTTGGAGATATGCCCAAGAGGCAATAATAAAGTGGTTATTGTCATATCTTCATACTTATGATAAATGTTTACATACCATGCTATAATTGTATTAACCGGAAACATTAATACTTGTGTGATTTGTAAACATAAAAGAGTCCCTAGTAAAGCCTCTTGTTAAACTAGCTTGTTGGTTAATATATGATCATGGTTTCGATCATGAACATAGAGATGTTATTAACAACAGGGTCATATCATTAGGAGAATGATGTGATGGACATATTCCTATAGTTAAGCATAGCATAAAGATCAAGTCATTTAATATAGTTCATTTGCTATAAGCTCGATACATGGTAACCCAATTCCTTCGACCATGAGATCATGTTAATCACCATCACCGTAAGGATGCTTTGATGATATCAAACACCACACAGAATCGGGTGGCTATAAAGGTGGCATTGAGTGTTCGTAAAGTATGGGTTGAGGCACATGGATCAAGAGTGGGATTTGTCCATCCATATGACTCGATAGATATACTCGTCCCTCTCGGTGGAATGTCATCCAATTAGCTTGCAAGCATGTGACTGGCTCACAAGGGATCATATATCACGGAACAAGAAAAGAGTACTTATCGTAACTAGGTTGAACTAGGTATGCAAAGATACCGATCAAAACCTCGGATAAGTAAACTATCGTGAGACAAAGGGAAATTGGTATCGATAGTAAGTGGTTCATTCGATCGCAAAGTAATCATAGAAATATGTGGGAGCCATATGAATTTCCAGATTCCTCGAGTGGTTATTGATCGGCGAAGTGTCTCGGCCATGTCCGCATAATTCAAACCGTAGGGAGACACACTTAAGGATTCATGTTGTTGAGTAGTTATGGAATGATTAGTAAGAGACCTAATGTTGTTTGAGTCTCAGATGGGATCCGGGATATCACGAGGGAGATCCGGAGAATAATATTCATATAAGGAAAGTCCTATTTCGGAGTTCGGAAAGTTTCCGATAATTTCATCGGAGAGGTTCTAGAAGGGTCTGAAGGTTCACCGTCCGAAGGAGAATGGTCCATGAATGTCATGGGTAAGTGGAATGATTGATCATGTCCAAGGTCACTTGGTGTTGGTATATGCAAGAGATAAATAAACTCTAAATTGAAAGTCAAACGGAAGTTTGAAAAGTCAAACTAGAACAATGGTTTTCAGGGAGAAGAAACAAGTCCTTCTCTCAATCCAACTTGGGTTTGGGTTTGATTCAAACCCACCTCCCAAGGCTGCCTCCCTCTCATAAATAGAAGGAGGGTGCCCAAACAACACAAGTTCCAAGCCTTCCACGAGCCAAGCCGCCATTGGGCCGAAGCCGCCATTGCCTGTCACGCCACGACACCTCCTCCTCCTCCCGGATCTCTATACCCTAGTTTTCCGGAAACCCTAATCCAACATACTCACTTCGCTTAAGGAAGCATGAGATCTCCCTCTACTTCGGTGACCACGCCGTACGCCGAATCGCGAGGAGAGTGCTACAACCTCCGCTCCATTGGCTGAACAAGGAGAGGAAGGTCTTCATCGAAAATTTAACGGTGACCGATCATGAAGCGCTGCCGGAACGCAGTACCGAAGGATCGCTCACGCGATCTTGAGATCAAAAGTGTACGATTACATCACCCATTTAGAATCTGCCTCGTTAACCGCTGGAATCTTCAAGGGTGAGTTCTCTATCGACTCGCTACAATCTAGTAGATAGATCTTGGCTTGTTTGTGTGCATGCGATAGAATTTTTTTGTTTTCCATGCTACGAACCCCTACAGGCCTGAATCGCTGGAGTTCGGCTTGAGGTCATGGCAAAGGTAAGGTAAATTCGAGGCAGCCTGGTGGCTCTCTGGCAGCGAGGTTTGAGGGGAAAGAGAGAGAAGAGAGAGGGGATTTATCGAGCATGATCGCAAGGAGAAATTATTGCGCCATCAACGCGGAATTAAGCCAGGGAGATAATGGCAGGAACGGCCGGCGGGGCATGGTTAGCAAGGGTGAGGGAGACGATGACCTCAAGGTGGGGTCTCGTGTCGAAAGGAGAGAGAGGAGGAGTGGGACCTTATATTCAGCGTCTGAGGGGGTGAGTTCCTGAGTGGAAAACGGTTCGGGGAGGGACAGAGATGGTCAAGGCAATGGGCTGGGCCTTGCCCTAGGCTGGCTCGATTCATTTTTTTGTTCTGCTTATTTTTCTTTTTCCATTTCTATTATTCTGTTTTGATTTTGTTTAATCATTTCAAACATTCTTTTGAATTCAAACTTCTTCCAAACTTTTTGTAGATTTTAATAATTTTATTTAACACAATAAAAACTCAAATTTGGAATATTTCTTTTATTCTTTTAGGGTATCTTAATTATTTAGAATAGGCCCTTGTATTAATTCAATCAAGATTTAATAATGTTTTTCAAAATCCATTTGAATTCTAAATCCTTCCAAATCTTTTCAGTAGGTTTTATTTATTTATTAGGGTGTCAAATAATTCACTTTGAATTATTTGGAATATTTTTAATATGATTTATTAATAATTTAAATTGGGTATTTGTCTTTATTCCAATTAAATATGGGTTTAATTCCATAAAAATTTATTTAAATGATTCTTTTATTTCATCTAAGTCAATTAAATAACTTTTATTCCACTTGGGTAAATTCAAATCATTTTTCCATGATTTAATTAATCTTTTCCATTAGGGATTTAGGGTTTTGATTTATTTTCCAAGTGTTTAGATTTTCCAGATGCATTTATGAAGAATGCATTTCACTTGATTTGAATTTTAGTTGGATTCAAATTTCATACAAGTTTTGTTCAAGATGGGATTTTAAATTTCCATTTGGAATCAAAAAGTTTTTTTTCCCTAAATTTCAACAATTATTTATTTTGCTTATTTATTTTTCACATTAAAAATTTGGAAAATTTTGGGATGTGACAGTTACTACCTTTAAAATAAATCTCGCCCCTAGATTTGGGAAAGATAGGGTTACAAGTTGGTTCAGCAACTAGGGTACTACCACCTTTAAAATTTTTCCAACTAGATTACTTCTTGGCTTGCTTGGGATCTTGTTGAAACCTCTATCGATAAACATCTCAGATAGTGTCCTTTGTTTCCACACTTGAAACATGTGACAAGGCTGAGATCCTTCATAGGCTTGTTTATCTTGTGCTTCATCTTTCTGGACAATTGCTTGCATAATGTCCTTGATCACATAATTGTAACATGTGACAAGATTGAGTTCTTCACGATCCTCTATGGACAAGTTGATACATAATGGCCTAGCTCTTGCAGTTGTTGCACCACACTTTGATTTCCTTATATTTCTTCTTCTTCTGGACATTCATTAGCATAGTGTCCCATCTCTTTGCAATGGCAACACCGCACTTGACTTTTTTTCCTTCTTCTTGGGTTTCTCCAAAGCTAGGAGTGCTTTATTTCATGCTCTTCATATCTTATCTCAAAGGTGGAAAGTCTCCTGTCTCCTTAATCTTTCCTTGAAAATACATATGTTTCCTCTTGGTCCATCAAATTGAGTCATATTGCATGGAGGTAAGCTGAGATTTTCCTTTGTCTTCATCCTTCTTGGTAGAAGTTGTTCCTTCATGAGGGTTTACAAATTGTTGATGTAATCACTTTGTTTCCTTTGTTGAACTATGGAATAGATGGGCATTGGATAGGGACATGATTATTTCCTTCACATAGGAAACAAGTAGCTTGAGATGTGGGGCATTGATTAGTTGGATGTTTCTCTTCACAATTGGGGCACTGATCCTCATGCTCTTTGGAAGTGTGATCCTTGTCTCCACAAACATTTAAAGCTTGAGTTCCTTCTATAATATCATCCTTGACATCATTGTTATCACAAACTCCTTGGGAAGGGTCATTCCAAGTTGATCATTTGATTTGTCACCTTTTGCATCAATTGAGTTTGGGTTTCCAAAACCTTGTATGGTTGGGTCTAACTCATTGTGGTTGGCTAAAACCAAGTTGTCACTTGGTTCAACTGGGTTTGGGTTACTATGAGTTCTCTCATGTGCATCTCTTGGTTGTTGTTGTTGTTACCATTCTGATGTTGGAGTTTCTTGGAGAAGTTATCTGCTTGGGTTGGATTGGGATTAGAATAGGCAAAATATTTCTAAGGAATTAATTTAATCACACACATCACAATTCACACAAGCAATGTGCAAGCAATCACAAACAAACATTCCACTCAAACAATCAAGTTTCAAGCACATTTTAGGGCAAGAAATATTTTGCTACACCACATAAGTTGGTGGGTTTAATTTAAACTAAACATGGTGGTCCAACTATATGGTTCACTTGAGATCATTCCATCCTTCTAGGTGTTTCTTTTTGAACAAGATCTTTGTATCCTTGTAGAATTTCTTGCATCTTGGTCACAAAACTTCAAAGGTGATGATGGTTCCTTCTAAGTTGTATTTCCTTAGCCTTCAAGTCTTGAGTAATATTTCTTGTCTCACTTGTAGTCCTTAGTGACATCCAAGTTGAAGTCCTTGGTGAAAATAAAGTTGAAGTTCGATGATGTTGAAGTTGAAGTCATTTGAGTTGGTAAGTCCTTGCTCATGGTGAGGTCTTGTCCATCAAGTTTGAAATAAAAGAGATGTAGAATCAAAACCAAAAGGTTGAGGAAAGAGTTACAAGATTGTTTGCAAATAAGTTTTGGGAACAAATACCATTCCTATTTTTCTAAGGGTTTTGTCCAACTTAGGTTACAATCCCACAGTGCAACACAAAGGTCTCGATACCATCTCAGAGAGGTCCCAACCTTAATAAGGTAGAGATCCCCAGGCTTACAATGCTAGTCCTCGGATCAATAGCTAGCATCCACAGCTAAGATGTAATATCCAGAAACAAAGGTCATAATACAACTTTATAACCAGGAATAAAATAATTCACTACATCTTACATAGCTCATTTGGCTATCTCATTACAATGCAGCAGAAATAACTATAGCATCGAGTCCTTCATCTTCAAAGTGCCACAGCAAACATGTTGCTTGTAGACTTGTAATCCCAATCAACACACTTCACTAACATCAAACAAACCTGCAACATAATAAGTTACAGCCACAAGGGTCATTACATTTGAATTGTATTGGAAAGTGATACTATGGTAGTATAGTGAGTCTATCATCTATATGCATTTGGCTGAGTGGAGCTTAGGCTTGCTTTTGCTCAAAATAGATTTTCCTTATCATTTGAAAACACTAAGCTTTTGCTTGTCAAAATCACCCAAGGCATCTCCCAATAGAAATTGGTGATCCTTCAACCCTTGTTCAACCACAAGTTTTACTTAGAAATTGGGATGAGGAGATTCTGATAGCTTCCATGTCTTGATGCTCAAATTGTCCTTTGCTGTGGACATGGCTAAGTACTTAGATTTTACAATCTGCAGAGGTGGTGCACTTTCCTCACAAGACTTGGTTTCACCAAGACAAGATCTTTTAGAAGCCTTCCTCACCATAATGGACGCTGCTCCAACCTATCATCCCCTACCACCAACCTGTCCATTTGGCTAAGTTATGCAACCTATATGATCCAGGCAGAGCCCATAATGCCAAGTGGTTTCACTTGAAGCTTCTCAACATTTGACATCTCAAATTCTTTGTTCTTGCGTGGAATTCCACAAGTGAGATACACGAGCTAAACCATAGAAATGGGCCTTGTATAACCACTCAACACAAACCATTCCTTCCATTCCACCTAGGTGTTTCATTCACTTAGTTGTTTTATTAAACAAAACACACCTTGACTTAGAAATATTCCATAGCATGAATATAATCCAATTTTGTTTTTTACTAGCTAAGCTAAGCATGATAGTAATAGGAATCTTAACTTAGGGAAATATCTACTAAGGTTTCATCTACTAGGATTTCCCATGTCTTAGTTTATACTTAGCAAAAATTCCATGCAAGTCCTACTTAGAAATATCACTAATGCATAGTGAAAAATATTGGGACAAAGTATGAAGCATCACTTGCCTTTTTGGTAGAGAATATAAGTTCACCCTTGATCTTGCAATATTCACACTCTTCAAATTCCATTACAATTCAATCAAGCAAGGCACAATTTCAATCTACCATTCAAGCAACATCACATAAAATAATAGAAGTAAACAATGCATGCAAGTACAAAGATTTTTTTATTTGGAAAAGTGGTTTAATGGGTTATAAACATTTGAAAAAACACCTATTGGTCATTTTATAAAAGTGGCAAAACCATTTGCAAAAGATTTTACCTATAAACCCTTTTTAAACCAAAGCATTATTTTATGTGGTTAAAAATGCCTTTAGCAAAGCAATATTGTTTATAGGGTTCACCAAATACATTTTTAATTCTATAACTTGGTGTTTGGGGTCGAGAGTTTAATCCAAATCATTTCCCAAAGATTTTTATCCAAAAAGTATTTTAATATATAAACAAAGCATTTTATTTAACTAGAAATGCTTTAATTCAATGATTTATTCTCTTGCTTCAGAAAATATGTTTTTGAATCCATGTTGGTTTTATGGTCAGTAGATTCAAACAATCCATTTGCCAAAGATTTTATCAAAATAATTTTACAATGAATTTATATTCAAAATATGCCTCACAAGTTTCTGCAAAACAACCATTTTACCAGAAGCAATTCATTAAACAAAGTGCATGGTTGGTTAGTACATGGTTTTCTGATTCCATTGATATAAAATTTGAAAATTTGGACGTGGATCAAAAGTTATAGATTTTAATTAATCTTGAACATCAAATAGATCAATTTCGCTTTTATAACAATAGGTCGGGCCAATGGACTGCTCGATTCGTCCTTACCATTTCGCCGGATCGCAACGTGGAGCGTTGGATCTAAGTGAGACTGAATGGTGCATAGAAGCCGCATTCTTCATTTAAAAGACTCTATTCACGCCACAGATCAAGATCCATCGGTCCTCGCTTGCTGACCTAGAATCAAGCGCTGGTAACCGGTTACATGGCGGCTGGTTCGGTCGGCGGCGCCGCCAATGCAGAAGCGAGAGTAAAAGGAGGGCTCACCAGGTTCAGGGGATTGTTGTGATGTCGTTCTCAACGGGAAGTAGGAGAGCAGGAGGCGACGGGTCGCTCTTCAATCTCTCGCCGAGTTCGCTCGTGACGGAGTGCTCGTGCCGCCAAGACTAACCTACAGGTGCGCCAAGGAAAACGGAGAGAAGGCTCACGCGCGGGGAGAGGAGCGTGCAGAGCATCAACGAGAGGGTCTGGGGTGTGGGTGACTCAGAGATGTCGCTGGAGTTGGAGTGCACCTGCGGGTGGCGTGCTAGTGGTCATTGTTGCCGGCGTTGTGGGTCAAGCGCGGGAAAGCCAAGACTACTGGGAGATGCAGTGGTTGATGGGGAACAAGTTAGCATGGTCGAGGGGCAAGGCGGAGGATGGTCGAATCGCTGTCGTGAGGTCGCAAGGTAAGGTAAATTCGAGGCAGCCTGGTGGCTCTCTAGCAGCGGGGTTTGAGGGCAAAGAGAGAGAAGAGAGAGGGGATTTATCGAGCGTGATCGCAAGGAGAAATTACTATGCCATCAACGTGGAATTAAGCCGGGGAGATAACGGTAGAACGTGGCCGGCAGGCATGGTCGGGCGGTGAGGGAGACGTGACTCGGGCGGTGGTCTCCAAGGCCAAGAAGGAGAGAGAGGAGGAGGACCTAGTAGTCGCTGGCCTCGAGGCGGGAGCGCCCCGAGTGAAAACGTTCGGGGAGGGAGAGGAGACTTGGCTGGGCTGGGTTGGGCCTTGCTCCTGGGCTGGCTCGATTCATTTTTTTTTTGTTCTGCTTATTTTTCTTTTTCCATTTCTATTATTCTGTTTTGATTTTGTTTAATCATTTCAAACATTCTTTTGAATTCAAACTTCTTCCAAAAATTTTGTAGATTTTAATAATTTTATTTAACACAATAAAAACTCAAATTTGGAATATTTCTTTTATTCTTTTAGGGTATATTAATTATTTAGAATAGGCCCTTGTATTAATTCAATCAAGATTTAATAATGTTTTTCAAAATCCATTTGAATTCTAAATCCTTCCAAATCTTTTCAGTAGGTTTTATTTATTTATGAGGGTGTCAAATAATTCACTTTGAATTATTTGGAATATTTTTAATATGATTTATTAATAATTTAAATTGGGTATTTGTCTTTATTCCAATTAAATATGGGTTTAATTCCATAAAAATTTATTTAAATGATTCTTTTATTTCATCTAAGTCAATTAAATAACTTTTATTCCACTTGGGTAAATTCAAATCATTTTTCCCTGATTAAATTAATCTTTTCCATTAGGGATTTAGGGTTTTGATTTATTTTCCAAGTGTTTAGATTTTCCAGATGCATTTATGAACAATGCATTTCACTTGATTTGAATTTTAGTTGATTCAAATTTCATACAAGTTTTGTTCTGTTGGGATTTTAAGTTTCCATTTGAATCAAAAGTTTCTTTTCACCCTAAATTTCAAAAATTATTTATTTTGCTTATTTATTTTTCACATTACAAAATTTGGAAAATTTTGGGATGTGACATAGGGGTTTCCAGTGATCTAGGGTTTAGAAGAAGACTGGAGGAGGAGGTGTTTCGGTTAGGGCGTGTAACGGCTTGGGTGTGTGAGGGCTAGGCTTGTAAGCTTGGGGCAGCCTCCCCTCTATTTATGAGAGGAGGGTAGCCTTGGGAGGGGGGTTTGAATCCAAACCCAAACCTGTTGGATTGAGAGAAGGACCTTTCCTTCTTCCACTAGGGAACCATTGTTCCTTTGACTTTTCAAACTTCCCATTTGACTTTCAATTTAGAGCTTTAACTCTCTTGCAAATGTTCACACCAAATTAGCTAAGATATGATCTAATCATCCCACTTACCCATGAAACATTCATGGACCATCTCTTCCTGACGGGTGAACCTTCTAGACCCTTCTAGAACATCTCCATGAAAACATCGGTATCTTTCCAACTCCGAATCGGACTTTCCATATGAATCTTATTCTCCAAACCATTCCGGATCTCCTCATGATATCCCGGATCCCATCCGGACTCAACATTCGGATCCCTACTAACATTCCATATGTACTAAACAACATCGAATCCTTATGTGTCTCCCTACGGTTCATGAATTATGCGACATGACCAAGACACTTCTCCCATCAATAACCAACAGAGGAATCTAGAAATTCATATGGCTCCTACATATTTCTATGATTACTTTGGCATCGAATGAACCACTTACATACTTATACCAATTTCCTTTGTCTCATGATAGTTTACTCATCCGAGGTTTTGATCATCAGATTCTCTGCTACATCTAGTTCAACCTCTTTACCGATAATTACTCTTTTCGCTCCCGTGATATGTGATCCCTTGTGAGCCAGTCACATGCTTGTAAGCCAATTGATGACATTCCACCAAGAGGGCCCAATGTATATCTATCCGCAGTATGGATGGACAAATCCCACTCTTGATCCATGTGCTCAACACATACTTTCCTAACACTAATGCCACATTTATAGCCACCCGCTTATGGTGTGGCTTGATGTCATCAAAGTATCCTTCCAAAGGATGGTGATTAGCATGATCTCATGGTCTAATCTAATTAGGTTACTATGTATCAGAAATCTTATAGCAAATGAACTATTGAAATGACTTGATCTTTATGTTACGCTTATCTATAGGAGTATGTCCATCATACCATTCTCCTAATGATATGATCTTGTTAACAATATCTCAAATGTTCATGATCCGGGAAACCATGATCATCTATTAACCAACAAGCTAGTATTACAAAGAGGTTTTACTAGGGACTCTAATTTAGTTTACAAATCACACAAGTATTAATGTTTCCGCCATCTGTTATAGCATGAATGTAAACATTTATCATAAACACAAAGATATAATAATAACCACTTTATTATTTCTAGGGCATATCTCCAACAGTCCATGACCACTCTTTTCTGAAATTTTTAGACAAACATCAAACCAAGCATTTCCAAGTTGATAAATGATGAGCAATTACTATAGAACTTGCTAGAGGATCACACATGCATCAAATGAAATTCTTAAGCATAGAACAAGGATGCAAGCTCACACAACCTGACACCTATAGCAGCAAAATACTCAAGATACAATCTACCAATCACAAATCTAATTGGACAAGTGGAGGAGGCACATACCAAGGAGAAATCCTCCAAAAATTAGTTAGAAAAGCAAAGATGGCTGAGCAAGGAGATCGAAATCATGAGCAAGAACAGCAGGTGAACTCGACCTTGAGCAAGTTTTCCGTGTTTTTCAGAGAGAGAAATAAGATGGATGTGAGGGCACTTGAGGCCTGTGTAACACTTCTAGGCGCCACCCATAGGCAGGCTATGCCTACCTGGGTGTGGCGCCTGCCCCCGGGTCACCTGTGTCCCTCCCTTTTTTCGAGGAAAATTATTTTAAATTTTCTAGGATTTTTCGGGAAACTTTATTTTTGGCCAATTTTGAGGGTATGAAAATTGATTTTTCTCGCAGAAACAATTTTTTAGAAGAAGCAAAAGCAAACCAAAAACCAAACTATAGAAGTTCTAAGACACTCTAAAAAGCAAACAACTAACAAAACCAATGCTAGCAAAATAAAGGCAAAGACTAGGAAGGAGAAAAAAAACGAAAGCAAGTATAATAGGAAAACATTATTTTGTTCATTAAAATCCTTTGTTAACAAGGTTGATCAAGTATTGTAACCAAAATAATCTTATATGAAACAAAACTTTGCATTCCACAAGGTGATTATGTTACATCTTACTTGATAGCAATGGTCCCAATCATAATAGTTTCAAAATTTTCTTGTGGAATGGGACAATAAATTTCTCCAACCTTGATGCTCTCAATATTTTCAATGGAATTCAGGCAATAGCTTTTAGCAACCTTCTTGGGGAAATAGATATGATCTTTGTCATTACTATTGAATTTTACTTTCACTTCTTGATTACAATTGATGATAGCACCTCAAGATAAGAAAAGGTCTCCCAAGAATAATAGGACATATTATCATCTTTTAGGCATCTCAAGCACAACAAAAATCAGTTAAAACCAAGCAATTATGAGTCACTGAACAGGAACATCCTCACATATACCAACATGAATAGAGAGCTGGACTTATCATCCATTTTCAAAGATATATCAAGGTATCAACTTTTCTAGCTGGAGTCTTTATAGAGAGAAAAGGCATAACACTAACTCCAAATTTAACTAATCACATAAAGTAGTTCTAACATAATTATTCTTAATAGAGAAAGGAATAGTTCGATACCCAGATCACCAAGTTTCTTTGGAACCTTACAATTGAAGGTGTAATTAGCAAGCAAAGTAGAAATCTCTCATTAGAATCTTCCTTTTATTAGAGACAATGTCCTTCATATACTTTGAATAAGGAGGCAATTTAACAGCATCACCAATGAATTTGCAAAATAAAGGTTTCATCCACTCATAAACTTGTTGTAGTGTTCTTCCTCCTTTGACTTGTGTTTCTCACCTGAAAAGGCCTAGGTTTCTACCCAAGGTTCTCTCACCACCATGTTACTTAGAAACAAAGACTTCCTTAGTGTACCTAGTGTTCTTAGTGTGCTTCTCAGTTCTTCCTCAACTTCCTCCTTATCAGAGCATCATTTTATCATTACCACTCTCAGTTTAAGCATGAGACAGATATACCATAGGATCTACAGCAGGTTCAAGGGGTTTTCAACTATATTATGTTTCTTTTTTCTTTCTAACGAGGTGACTACTACTACTTTCACCTTGTTTAGAATCCTGCTCAATTCTTTTAGGGTGTCCTTAGGATATAAAGGACCTTGAGTAGCCATACCACTTTAGTTCTCGATTCCATAAGTATGTTTATCTCCGAGGCATTAACTAGCATATCCTTTTGTACTTTAGCAAGTTGATCAAGTTGGGTTTGAACCATTTGAAAGTGTTTACAAAGCATTTTAATATCATTAGAAGTTTTTTCCACAATATCTTTCAACTCATTGATACTGAGAGTTTTCCAATAAAATGATTCTTAACTTGTTTATTAAATTACCATGTTTAACAATAAATGTCAAGTTCTCAAGCATTGATCAAGAGGCTTACCATAGGAATATCATTAAAGTGGAGAGAGTGTACCTCAATAGTAGATGAGTGGGGAATTGGCTTATATAATTCTTCTATAGGAGGTAGATTCTTCAGATCTTCACCTTTAATACCTTTCTCCTTTAGACATTTGTTAGCTTCCATAATCACTTCATCATTTAATGCAATAACTCCCTCTACTTTGGTGTCGGTGTTGAAATTGGTGCTAGCACAACCTGGTTCAGGAGTAATAGGCTCAGTGTATTTAGCTCGCTGAAGTCCAATCATCATAATTCTTGCTTGTCTTAGCCATAAGTCTTCAGCATCAGAGGAGTTCTTTTCCTGAAAACACAATCAGCAAAGCTATCTAGGTATGTCCTAGAATCATACTGAAGGCCTAATCCATTATAATAAATATCAAGAAGCCTATTTTATTTTAGGTAATGGACATTCAGATGTGTATGAATCAAGGCACGTAACCTTGTCCATGACTCCTGTACTTCGTTCTTCCTTGTTTAAAATCAAAAGTCTCGCAAAGGCATGTCTAGTGCTGGGAGGGAAATATTTTTGGAAGAAAGAAGCAATCAAGCAATCAGGACTATCAATTGAACCAGAGGTAATCTATTAAACCAAGCCCCAGCTTCTCCTCTTAGTGAAAAAGGTAAGATCTTAGTAACAAAGTACTTGCACATCTTAAAATCATCGAGAATAAAGGGACTCATAGTGAAAGCTCATTCATATGAGCCACATCACTCATTTTCAGTCCCACGTAAAGGTTATTTCTCAACAATATCTAAATAGGATAAATCAAGAGAAAATCATAATCTTATCTTCAATATTTATGGGAGAGGTGGCAAACTTAGATCAGAGGACAATTTAGGCATAATGGCACGCCTAGCAAGGAGACTCTTAATAGCACTAGTACCATGTGTTTCTGCACTCTTCAACAAATCCATCATGAACTCATGTAACCATCATTAATATCATAACTCTCTCTAGACTCTGGGGTGAGCTAACAGTGTAATAAAGTTCTTCACCAGAGTTCAGATTCCTAGACTAGCCATAGTAGCATCTAGGAAAGGACCTATGAACCACTGCATCAAGCATGAGAAGTAACATCATGAGCATCAAAAAGTGCAAGCATTCAGACCAAGAGAGTAGCAAAGTGTGTGTACATGAGTATGTGGTGGTGGTGTGATGCTTACTTATAACAGACCATGAATCAAGAGCAGCGGTATGTTTAGGACTATAGCTCTTCTTGTGGTGGATGGTAAAATAGGAAACTTTCCATCACTAGACTTCCCATGATGAAAGGAGTAGCAATGAACAATACTTCACAATGCTTTCCCAAAAGATATCGCTCCATGTTTTGAGTGCATGTACAACATAGGCTAACTCTAAATCATGAGTAGGATAATTCACTTCATAAGTTTTGAGTTGTCTCTTTAGGCATAAGTTTTCACAACTTTCCCTTCTTGCATCGAAACTCCACCTTAATCCCCTGGTCGTGAGATGCATCACAACAGACTTGTAAATCCTCTCCAACCGCGCATATAAGATCGGTGCCGATATGACATTTAGTCTCTTCTTAAATTCTTGGAAACTTACTTTCACATCCCTTCAGTCCAATCAAACTACTTATCTTTTTCTTGAGTAACTCCGCCATTGGCTTAGCTACCTTTTGAGAAATTTTCAATGAATCTTCTATAGTATCCTGCGCTGGCCAATAGGAAACTGCACATGAACTTTAACCTGGCCTTGGGAGATTCCCATTCGGGCCAAGCTTACCGACACCTTTTAAGGACGGGATCAATGGGGCTATACTATATCCTCGACATTAATGTGTCCAAGAACTAACTTCATTCAATTCATAATTCACACTTAAGCTAAACTTTGGTATACAACATGTACCCTCCTGAGCTTCTCTTTAAGCATCAAACGAAAATGTTCATCATGCTCTTCTTTTCTCTTGGAATATATTAAAATGTTACTTTCCAAGAATAAGACAACAAACTTGTCAAGAAACCTCCATGAACACCTTGTTCATCATGTTCATGAAATATGCTGCGCATTTGTCAATCTAAATGGTACTGTGGCATCACAAAGATACTCATACAATCCATACCTAGTGGTAAAAGCATTCTTAGGTATGTCTTGCTCTAATCTTTAGCTGAAAATAGCCCCGAACTAAGATCAATCTTTGAGAATATACACGGCTCTTCTAACATCATCAAATAGATCATTGATTCTAGGCAAAGGGTACTTGTTCTTTTATAGTCACTTTGTTGAGTGAACGTAATCTATGCATAACCTTTGACTTCTATCCTTCTTCTCATAACAAACAGTAACTAGTGCACCCCAAGACGAAGAACTTGGTTGAATAAATCCTTTTCTTCAACCTGCTCTCCAAGTCTTCTTGAGTTCTTCTCAACTCTATCAATCGCATCTTGTAGGGTCTCTTGCTATTGGTCTAGATCCCTGCATCAAAGTCAATCAGAAACTCCACATCTATATTTGGTGGCATTCCTAGTAATTCCTCCGAAATACATTCGACATATTACTTCACAACTGCACACCATCTATGCAACCCCTTAAGAGAATTTAGCTATCTTTTAGATTCTGGGAAAAGTTAGACTTGAAACTAACTGCTTTATCCCGGGTTCTGAAAGTGTAACAAGATGATTGGCACAATCTATTACTCCTTCATACTTAGTCATCCAATCCATGCCCAAAATAACATCCAATCCTTGGGAATCTAGGATTATCAAACTAATCTCAGAAACTATATTTCCAAATTCTATCACTATATCATGACATCCAAAATTATCTATCATCTCTCCATCTGGAGAGCTTAATTTAATAGGACATAATTCAATAGTTTGGTTGGAAGTCCATTTTATCAACAAATGCTCTTGATATGAATGTGAATGCGGCGCGCCAAAGTATCAAAAGGAACAAGTGTTGGAAAAGAATTAAGATTGAACTCTTACCAGCACACAAATGATCTATTCTTCATATATTTCTTCCATAGCTGATGGTTCACTTGTCCCTTCTAAAAAGGGTTGGGCTTGTTGGCCCTTTAACCTTCTTTCCTGGGCATTCATTTGCATAGTGCTCTAGTTTTATTTACACTTCAAAGCACTCAACCTGATTTTGATGTCCTCTTGTGTGTCGATTTCCATTGCCATTCCCACTGCAGTGGCTCTTGTGTCCACTCTTGTGGTTCTATACCTATCATTATCATGGCATGCGGTGGTGCTTGTTGGAGCCGTCATGATGACGGCCATATCGCTGTGGTGGTTGTTATACTTCCCATGCTTGTGGGATTCATAGAATCCTCCACTATCATCACCATGGAACGCTTCAGACGCATCCTCGAGCTGTGCTTGTCAAAGTGATGCTTCCTCCTCCTTGCTCGAACTCGCTTTCATCTTGCTTTCCAAGATGGTGGACTTGTCGACAGTGATTGAGCATGTTGGGACATAGACACATATGACAGTTGCAGGTGTTCATTCATCATTTCAGTCCCTCGAGGAATTTTTCCTCCTCCTTGGCATTAGTATCAATCTCATCCGCCGCGGTAGCGCGGCTGCATTGTTTAACTCCTCAATGTATTCAGCCAAACTCACGGTGACGCTTTGTTTCAGGGATCAGTGAACTTCTTCTTCTTCAAGTTCATCACCCTCGATGAGATGTGGGAAGTATCGGATACTCATCCTCAAATATGGCCCAAGTCACATCTTCAAGGGGAGTGGTGATCTAGAAGTTATCCCAATCATGTTGTTGCTGGCCATTCAAGTAGGGACGCATTTGTGTCGCTTAATCCTCGACCTTTTTCTCATTGGTGTAGCCAATAGTGACTAAGTCCTTTGTTCATCGAACGTAAATCCAAATATTGGCTACCATTGATCGTTGGTTCCCCGTAGAACATGGTTTAGCCTCAACCCTCAAGAACCCCAAGAAGCATGTAAAATGTTGGTGGGTTGTTTGTTGGTTGTTGTTATAGCATTATTCTGGTTCTGATTTGATTTTCCATGAACCTGTATTCATCATCTCCATTAGTTGGGTTTTGATTTCATCAGTCAGCTGCATCCTCGTGATTTGGACGTTATTGTTTTTATTGTTGTCAGTTGGGCTAGGCTACAACCATCGGGAGGCATCTGTGCGTTCTTACCAAGGATAAGTAATGATATAACCCATAGATGCAATGCATAATACATCACATAGCAAAAATCACAATAAACAAACACCAGATAAACATAGAGCTTAAACAATGTAAACAAAGTTTTTAGAAAAGTAAACATCTCTAGCAATCCATCCACATGTTGGATGATCATTATGCACTGATAAATCAAAGGATGATTGATACGTCCCAAAACTCATCTACTTTCCCTAACACTTTTTAGATTGTTTATCCCTCTCAAACTTGTGTGTGATTTGATACACCCAACACAGACTAACGCTGCTTTTTAGCGTAATCACCTTTGGTGTCTGTTTTGTGCAGAAAATCAACTATCGTGGAAAACCGAGAAATATGCCAAAAAAGATTATTTCACTGTAAGACCCACGGATCCGTAAGACTTAGACAGAAGGGGCCTGGGGGCCCACACTTGCAGCAGCACGGCCAACTAAATCGTCGCCACGCCTAGGGTGCAGCCACCTCTGTGCACTCCTCGGCATCCTCTCGCGCTTATAAGTTGCCTTTCAATCTAAAACCAAGGATCTCGAGTAGTTTCTAGAAAGATTTCGCCGCTTCGCGCTACCCACCGTAAAACCAGATTTGGATCCGTAAAACTCCGCCTCTATTACCCTGCATTGCACGGGCATCGGAATTTGGAGAGGATCATCGTACATCGCCATAACCAACGATCTCCATCAACCATCGGCGTTTCTCATCCATGAGTGAGTAATCCCCCATTACAGGCTTGGGGATGGTAGGGATTGATGAGTTCTATCATGTAATCAATAAGATCTCGCTAGGGCATAAAGTGCCTAGTATCTCTATTAGTGCTATTTGACTTTGTTGCAACTTGTTGTGCTTAATGCTTGTCACTAGGGCCCGAAAGTACCATGATCTCGTGATCTGAACTTATTATTGAATTGGCCATTATGATAGTATTGTTTGTGGTCTCATCCGCAAGTTGTGTGTGTACATTATCATCGTCCGATCCAAAGGCCCCAAAGTGACAATAATTGGGACACATAGGAGGACATGGCTGTGGTGAGGATCACATGTATTCCACAGAGTGTTAATGCTTTGCTCCAATGATTCATATTAAAAGGAGCGACCTTCCACTGCCGTGAAGTTCCCATGTGCCCATCGCCACTTGGGAAGTCTGCTTGGATGCATGATGTTGTTCAAGTTCTCATTGTGCTAACGCATGACTATTTGAGAACATGCCTAGATTGTTTAGTACTTGGATGCTTGTTATTATTTATCCGCAATGACCTAGATCTTGAAGTTATGTTTAGACTCGCCCATGCAACGCCTGTGACATCCATCCCTATGCCTACCTCAATCGGAATCCACTCACATTATTATCATATTACTTGCTCACCAGTGTTTCAGTTTCATTGCTTTGATGTTGCAATATACTACCAAACCATGTCGCTACCGAGCAAACTTCTGTGAGCAAGAACTATTTCCAGCGTAAAGAATTTGAATTGACAAATACGCTTGTTAAGGCTTTGTGCAAGTATTCTTTGGATCCCCTTGTGTAGAATCAATAAACGGGTAATACTTACCCGCTGAATACTCTTGGCGCATCCCTACACTTGTAAGGTCATCAAGACTATTTTCTAGCTCTTTCAATACGGAAAGGTGCATAACTTTATCTATAAGTTCACTTGGATCTATTATTGTTCACCGCTACTCCTTTCATCATGGGAAGTCTCGGTAGGAAAGTTCCTCATTTTACCATCCACTACAAGAAGATGTAAGCACTCCAAACACCCATGTTGCTTTGATTCATCGCCCTCGTTATAAGTAAACTTGTCACACCACCACCACATTACACTCATGCTACTACACATTAATCGCTACTACCTAAGCTAAATCAAACTGGTTTTGATGCTCATGATGTTACTTATAATGAAGCTTGATGCTAGAAAGTGGTTCATTAGGTCCTTTCCTAGATGCTACTATGTATTAGTCTAGGAAAATTAAAAATTCCTAGTGAAGATATTAATCGTTGCGAAAACCCGTTAGCCTCACCCGAGTCTAGAGAGAGTTATGATATTAATGATGGTTACATTGAGTTCTAATTGATGAATTTGTTGCTGAAGAGTACCAAACACACATGGTACTAGTGCTAAGAGTCTCCTTGCTAGACGTGCATTATGCCTAAACTGCCCTCCCATCCTAAGCTTGCCACCTCCCATAGATATTAAAGATGAATATTATGATTTCTCTGATTTGTCCTATTTAGATATTGTTGAGAAAGAACCTTTCTCGTGGACTGAAAATGAGAGTGATGTGGCTCATATGAATGAGCTTTCTACTATGAGTGCTTTTGTTTCGATGATTTTAGATGTTAAGTACTTTGACCAAGATCTTCCCTTTTTCACTAAAAGGATAAGCTAGCCATTGGTTTAATAGATTACCTCCGGTTCCATTGATAGCCATGATTTCTTGATTGCTTTTTTCTTCTAGAAATATTTTCCTCCAATGCTAGACATGTCGCTTGCGGTAAGTTGGTATAGATTTTTGATTTTAAATAGGAGAAGAAGAGAAATTGCCTCAGTTTGGATGTTCGCTTTTGATTCTTGATAGTTATTATAATTGGCTAAATCGATGATTCTAGGACATACCTAGATATCTTTGCTGATTGTGTTTTCGTGAAAAGAACTCCTACAGATGCTGAAGAATTAATGGCTAAGATAAGCAAGAATTATGATGATCGACTTCAACTAAGCTAAATACACTTGAGCCTATTACTCTTGAACTAGTTGTGCCCGAACCAGTTCCAACACCCACACCTAATAAGAGGGGATTTATTGCATTAAATGATGAAATGATGAAGGAAGCTAAGAAATGTCTAAAGGAGAAAGGTATTAGAGTCAAGATGTGAAGAATCTACGCCCCATAAAAGAATTATGCAAGCCAATTCTCACTCATCTACTATTGAGGCACACTTCCACTTTAATGAAGGTGATATTCTCATGGTTAGCCTCATGATCAATTTTAGAGTAACTTGACACATTTATTGTTAAAAAAGGACAATAGTCAAGGTAATTTTAATAAATGTTCAGAATCATTTATTGAAAAATCCTAGAGCTATCCATGAGTTGAAAGATATTATGGAAAGAACTTCTAATGATATTAAAATGCTTTGTAAACACTTTCAAATGGTTCAAACCCATCTTGGATAAACTTTCTAAGGTACAAAAGGATATTCTAGTTAATTCTTCAAGAGATAAACATGCTTATGGAATTAGAACTAGAAGTGGTATAGCTACTTTAGATCCTTTTATATCCTAAAGGACACCCAAAATAATGAGGAGGATTCTCAACAAGGTGAGAATAGTGGTAGTCCTCGTAAGAGGAAGAAAAAGAAACATATGATAGTTGAGGAACCACTTGAACCTGATGTAGACTATAATAGTATATCTATCTCCGATGCTGAAACTAAGAGTGGTAATGGTAATAATGATGCCCTGAAAAGGAGGAAGTTGAGGAAGAACCCGAGAAGCACATAAGAACACTAGGTACACTAAGGAAGATTTTCATTGCATTAATAAACATGGTAAGAGAGAGAACCTTTTGGTGCGCAGTAAACCTATGCCTTTTCCAGTGCAACAAACACAAGTCAGTAAAGGAGGAAGAACACTACAACAAGTTTTGTGAATGGATGAAACCTTTATTTTTGCAAATTCCTTTGACCTGATTCTCATTAAATTGTTCTCCTTATTCAAAGTATGCTGAAGGATATCAGTCTCTATTAAAAGGAAGCATTCCTAATGAGGAGATTTAATGTGTCATAATTATTCCTTCAATGGTAAGGTCTCCAAAGAAACTTGGGTGATCCAGCAGTATACCAACCATTCTGCTGCTCTATTAAGAATAATTATGTTAGAACTGCTTTTATGTGATTTGGGAGCTGGAGTTAGTGTTATGGACTTTTTCTCTCTTACAAGAGACTTAGCTTCTAAAGTTAGGATACGAAATCGATATATCTTTGGTAAAATGGTATCGATAAGTCAACTACTATTCCTGTTGGTATATGTGAGGATGTTCCTGTTCAAGTAGCTCATAATTGCTTGGTTTCTGACTGATTTTGTTGTGCTTGAAATGCCCTGAAGATGATAATATGTCTATTATTCTTTGGGAGACCTTTTCATAATACTGCAGGTGTCGCCATTAATTGTAATCAAGGAAAAGTAAATTTAATATTTATGGAAAAGAACATACTACTTATTTCCCAAGAAGAAGTTGTTAGAAGCTATTGCCCAAATTCCACCGGAAAATATTGAGTGCATCAAGGTTGGAGAAATATATTGAAATACGCATCTCCACAAGAAAAATGTTGAAACTATTATGATTGGGACCATTACAGGTTAAGTATGAGGTAACATGATCACCTTTGTGGAATGCAAAGTTTTGTTTCATATAAGATTATTTTGGTAACAAGACTTGATCAACCTTGTTAACAAAAAAGATTTTTAATTGAAATGTAAAATAATGCCAAAAGTTTTCACCGTGGTTATACTTGCTTTCTTTTATTTTCCTTCCTAGTCTTTTGTTTTTCTTTTTGTTAGCTTTGGTTTTGTTAGTTGTTTGCTTGTTAGTTTTTCTAGAGCCCTGAGTTTGATTTGGTTTGCTTTTTGCTTCTTCCTAAAAAATCAACTGTTTCTCATGTAGAAAATCAATTTTCATACCCAAAAAATTGGCCAAAAATAAAGTTTCCTAAAAATCCTGGGAAAATTCAAAATAAATTTTTCCTCGGTGGGCAGAAGGCACCTAAGTGACCTGGGGGGCCACCCCAGTGCCACTGTTAATCTCCATGGTAGGTGCAAGCCTTTCACTGGGCGGGTGCCTGGGGGTCTAGGCCACTGAGGCCTCCCAGTGATCGCCTCCTCAAAGTCAGTTTTCCCTTTATCTCTCCCAAAAACACCCTTGAAAAACTTTCTCAAGCCTCGTAGTTCTTAAAAATGCCTCTGTTCGTGATTTTCGATCTCCCTGCTCAGCCTATATTTGTCGCTGATTTTTGAGCGTATTGTTTCCTTGGTATGTCCCTCCTCCACTTGTCCAATTAGATTTGTGATTGGTAGATTGTATCTGATATTTTGCTGCTATAGGTGACATGTTTGTTTGAGCTGCACGCTTGTTCTATGCTTAGAAATTTCATTTTGATGCATGTGTAGTCCTCTACCAAGTTCTGCTTGGTAGTAGTTACACCATTTTATCAACTTGGAAATCACTTCTGGTTTGATGTTTTTCCTTTTCAAAAAATTTAGTTAAAGGAAGATGAGTACCTATACACCTAATCAATATGACTTGATGGTGTCTGGCCAATGAAGGTTCATCCTGAGCAGTTTTTCCTTCCGTTGTGATACCCATGCAATGAATTTATGAGAACCAGAATCTCCTGTGATTTCCAAACCTTTGATTACCAATGACCAGGATTGGAACACTTTAGTTGTCAAGGTGAACCATTTCAATTTGTTAAGCTTAACCATGGCTTTTGTGCAGTAATTTCGCTCACTTGGTCTACATCTAATCCCATGGCACATTACAAAATATATAATATAACTATCGACTCTGCCGCTTGTTGATTTCTCGTAAGTGCGTGCACTATTAGGGAGTAATCTTTAGTGGGGATCTTGTGAGAACATCGTGAAAGGCCCAAGTCACTCAAGTGGATTTATATGCTGAGATTTTCCAAGGTGCTCTAATTCTCAAAGGAAAGTGGTAAATTAAACATTTGAGTTCCCAGCCATTAGATACTTTCCCCATTTCATTACCAAGCAAGTGTGTTCTTGCTAGAAAGATTGCTAGAAAGTTGTCTTCTTTTTGATTTAGCTTTTTATCGCAGCCTACTCAATTAATAGTAATATATCTTATAGCCTCGGGTGCTTGATAGCTCACCGCCTCACCACCAACCGCTGTAGAAGGTGAATTTGTGGAGGTCTCGCTGCTTCTAGGTTGCTAGCTTTCCATGGGTTTAGAGCCTCACCATTCGGATTATCAGTTCCCTCTATAGAGAGGTTGGATCTGAACCATGGTTCAGCATGGTTTCAGTGTCCTGGGGGCTAATGTGAGAAGTTTACCGTATGAATTATGTTTTGCCTAGCAAGGTCTTAGAGAAAGGGTAGGACTGAGAAAATAGTTTATTTGCTCAAGACCACTCTGCTTTGTTTAACTTTCGATAATGAAGCAAGGATGGTCGCTACGTAAGGAGGAGGTCAAGGCCATATGCGGTGGACCTCCCCAGTGCAAGCAGAATGTTGAAGAGGATGCCAAGACAATTCTGTTTAAATTTCTCCAACTTGGGAGAGTCTTCTGGCTATACCAGCAGCCCTCATTTCATTGGGGAACGGTGTTCTTCTTCATCGCAGAAGCCGACTCATGATCATATTCCTATGATGACCCACCAAGATGGGGTTACCACCTGCTGTTTATTGAGCCGTTCCACTTTAGGACAAAATCCTAAGCTTGGAGGTGGCTGCACCGACTGCCACACTCATATATATATATAGCATGTTCGGTCGGTTATTTTGTATATCCATTGTTTCGGCTTTTTGGTTCTTGTTGCTTCTTTTCTCAAAAAACACAAAATACCAAAAATATTTCGTTGTTTCTCTTGGTTTGTTTCTTTTGTTCCTGCTTTCGCTTATGCTCGTTTTTAGAAATAGAAAAAAAAAACCAGCAAAAAGATTTTTTTGGCTTTGGTTTGGTTTTCTTTCTTTTCTTTTTGTTTGTTTTGTTTCTTTGTTTGCTTTTCTTAAAAAACGAAATAACACCAAAATTATTTGTTGTTATTTCTTTTGGCTTTTGTGGAGTTCTTTGTAGGGTTCACTGCCCTCAGTTGGGATTTCAGTTTCATGTTATTATTCAAGTCACACAAGGAAGGACAATAATGAAGCATTAAGGACAACTCCGAGGTGTGGTAGGAGGCTGGTAAATCTAACTCTCATTTGTTTCATTTTTTGTACATATACTCATCATTGTGAGCGCTGGATTAGCCCGTTCTGCTTTGTGTAAGGTGTATGTCATTATGGATGCTTAGTAGTTCTTTCTTGTCTATGATTAGCTCCACTTGCTAATAGTTTGTAAGGCTGTCTACATGAATGTTTGCTTCGCATTGTGTTTACTCATATTTTGGTATGATATTGTGGCATCGCCCTTCCTGATCGCTCATATGAATCGACTTGGCACATGCCTCACACGCATTTACACATGACTAATCAATAGTCGTAATGAAGCAGTCTTGATGATTTATTTTGCCTCGTAGTTCTTGTAGGTCACTCTCTATGCCATGAATTTAGCCACGCGTTTTGTTGCAAGCATGATTGATGACAATGCTTGCTCTCTCGCTTGTCTTCCTCTCTATTGCTATCCTTCACTTGCACCGAGTATGGGAGCTCTACCCGTGTTTCCAACTCCTCAAGAAAACAACATCGCCAATTGTGTCCACCATACATAATTCTACTTCATTAAAGTATCATTTTCTATTGCAAAGGTATATTCAATATGCCGTGTTTTCTTCCAAATAAAATGTTTGTCTCTGCTTTTGAAAAAAAAAAAAAAAAAAGTAAGTTAGTAAAGATCTCACAAACTTGATGGCACACCTCTTTATTCTTTGCACTTAATAATCTTGACCATTGTGACATGTCCATGAAAGTTATATGTTTGCAAATTATAAGTCGAGTCAAAGATAACTATGTTATCATGGGGAACGCTTTTCAACACCTTTTGGATATCCTATCCATTTGATACTTTGCTTCCTTTTTGTTGACGGATGTCGAAGCGATGTGAAATAAAAGGGAGCTAGGGAGTTCATGGAGTCTATACATTGTGTTAGAGAAACGCCTGGGTCAAATGCTTAGCCTAAGTCATGTGCTCTAATCATGCCGGAAAGTTGGGTAAAGATCACCATAATGAGCATTTATGAAGTATCCCTCAATAAAAAGCTATACATATAGTAAATAAAGATCACGAGATGCTCATTGTCCTGCTTGCCTTGCTCATTTGGATCATTGGGATAGCTCATGTATCATGTGCAAGGGTACCCCATTGGCGTGCCTTCTCTATGATATATGCATGTATTTTACAATGACACAAGAACTTTGTGTGACCAAAGTTGAGTAGCATGCGGAGAGGCCCTCAGACTCAAGGGACTTGGGATTTCCAGCTTATGGTCTCAAGGCGTTACATTATAACTCCAGATTGGACCTCACTTTCACCTTAACTCATTGGGCATGAATATGCCTATGATAGGGGGAAATGAGAGCTCAAAGCTAATGAGTACCTTCCTTTCAGCATTGGGAAGCCTTGCAAACTTTCAAAAGTCAAGTGTTGCCACTTCCTTGTTGAGTCACCACTTATTCTATGAGCACCCTCGAGAGTTATAGTTGTCATTCTTGTGTTTGTTCCAAAACTTGGTTACTATGTCATAACTTTGATGCTTGTATCTTCCTGGTGTATCTTTTACTTCTAGGTATTCACTCTTGAACTTCAGAGGTGCCTTTGGCATTTATATTGTGCTCCTTACAAACAAAGGCAAGTTTCATATACCACTCTATCATACTTTACTATGAGCATTGCAATGTTGTTTATGTTTATGTTCCATGCTACTTATTATTATTGAGTTGGTTTATCTTCATAGCTTGCAATGACTATTGAGTAGACCTAGTTGCATACTTCTTTATTATATATTTAAGCATCTACTCCTCGTGGCCGGAGAATATATACATCATATGAAGCAAATGTGTTCATGGAAGTTCTTTTTATCGCACTCAGTTTTCAAATCGAATTGCTTGAGGACAAGAAATGTTGCTTGGGGGACTTGATCCATCCAAAACGTATCTACTTTCCCAACACTTTCTTTTGCTATTGTTTCTCCTCTAAACTTGTGTGATTTGGATACAACTAACTCTTAATCGACGCCAAGCTTTTCAGCCAGAATTCACTCTTGGTGTCTTGTTTTTGTGCAGAAAATCAACTATCGTGAAAAATCCTCGAAAATAGCCCAAAAAATTATATTTCACCAAAATACCCACGCGAGCCGCCGAAGATTTAGATGGAGACAAATTCTGGGGATCACACCCCTCGCCACAGCACGGGCTCACCACCTGGTCGCTACTTAGGGGGGTGCAGCACCCCTCGGCCTCCCCACGCCTATAAGGTCATTGCCTTTCAACCTAAAAAACCGAGGGGTTCGAGTAAGGTTTTCAGAAAGAGTTCCGCCCGCCACCGTAAAACCAAGGTTAAGACTCCTTGGATCCGTAAACTCCATTCGCACCCCTGCCAGCACGGGAATTTGGAGAGGATCATCGCCATCGCTATCACTAACGCTGATCTCCATCAACCATCGGCGTTTCTCATTCATGAGTGAGTAATCCCCACCGTAGGGCTTGGGGATGGTAGGGATTGGATGAGTTCTATCATGTAACTCGAATAAAGATCCTCGTTAGGGCATAATGCCTAGTATCTCTATTAGTGCTATTTGACTTTGTTGCAACTCTTGTTGTGCTTAATGCTTAGTCACTAGGCCCGAAAAGCCATGATCTCAAAACCTAAACTTATTATTGAATCATAATATGATAGTATTGTTTGTGGTCTTATCTGCAAGTTGTGTGTCATTATATCATTGTCCTGGATCCAAAGGCCCCTAAAGTGACATTAATTGGGACAAATCCTGAGGGGATGGTCATCGTGGTGAGGATCACATGTGTTCATGGAGTGTTAATGCTTTTGCTCGGTGCTCTCATTAAAAGGAGTTACCTTAATTGCCAGAGTTTCGGAGGCCCCACCGCCACGGTAGGCTGGACGTAAGATGTTGTGCAAGTTCTCATTGCGTAGCACGTATGACTATATTTGGAGCACATGCCTAGGATTGTTTAGTACTTCTGATGCTTTGTTATTATTTATCCGAAATGCCCTAGATCTTGAAGTTACATGTTTAGACTCATCCATGCAACACCTGGCCCATCCATTCCTATGCCTACCGTGACTCTAATCCTAATGTTATCAAGTATCGCTACTATTGCTTCCCTGCTTTCGCTTACTTCAAGTTGCTTATGCTATTTTTACTACCAAATCACTGTTGTTATCGATAAACTTCTGTGAGCAAGAACTATTTCCAGGTGCAGCAGAATTGACAATCCCAGTATTACGGCTTGCGTAAGTATTCTTTGGCTCTCTTGTAGGTCGAACTCAATAAATTGCAATTACACGCCAAGATGCCATTTTTGCATCCCCTACACTTGTGGGTCATCAATGATATATACATATAGTAGTCATGTAGGCATCACTACTCCACCATGTCGAATTCTCCTCGGTTAACAAGAGCAAGACCTCCTCGCTATCTCCATGGCTGCTCTTGTACTCCTCCACACCCTGTGTCAAGGCCTCAATCTTTTATGCGAAGTAGGATCTCTTCCCAGCGAAAGCGGGTTTCTACCCTATCACCTCGATGAGTTTCTAACTCGGAAGTTCTTGGCCTCTATCTCACCCTCATGTCCTTGATCTTCTTGTGTCCGTTTGGTGAACTCTCTTCTCCTCGATTATTGAACTTTCGTCCTCCGGATCTCTCGGAATCGGGCCTCCATCTCTTTGACGCATCTCGTGTTGCTCCACTTAAGAGCTTTGTCCTTCTCCCTCAACTGAACTTGAAGCTCAATAATTGCTAAGCATGACATTGGTCCTATTGCAAGGTTTAGGTGTCTAATAAGACCCTTGATACTCCAAAATGTATCTACTTCTTTCCCTTAACACTTTTGATATTGCTTTCTCCTCTAAACTTGTGTGATTTGGATACAACTAACATGGACCTGACGTACTGCTTTTTAAAGCGTATCATTCACTTTTTGGTGTCTTGTTTTTGTGCGTGAAAAATCAACTAATGTGAAAAAATCTCCGGAAAATATGCCAAAAATTATATTTCACCAGAAGGATCTAACCGATCCACGAGCTGTAAGACTTAAGACGAGACTCGACTGGGAAGGGTCTCTAGGGGGGCCCACACTGCCATGTACGGCACATCACTGGCCGCAAGAATTTAGGGAGGTGCACACCCCAGGCACCCCTCGGCCTCCCTCTCGCTACTTATAAGTTCCCTTTCAACCTAAAAACCGAGGGGATTCGAGTAGTTTTCCGTGGAAAAGAGTCTCCATCATTCGCTGCCACCGTAAACCAAGATTTGGATCCAGTAAACTCCGCTTCTCGCACTCCCGCCGACATCTGTGGAATTTGAGAGGATCATCGCCATCACATCACTCAACGATCTCCATCAACCATCGATGTTTCCTCATCCATGAGTGGGTAATCCCCGCTGTAGGCTTGGGTATGGTAGGATTGATGAGTTATATCATGTAATCTAATAAGATCTCGTTAGGGCATAGTGCCTCAGTATCTCTATTAGTGCTATTTGACTTTGTTGCAACTTGTTGCTTAATGCTTGTCACTAGGGCCCGAAAGTGCCATGATCTCAAATCTGAACTTATTATTGAATCATTATGATAGTATTGTTTTTGTGGTCTTATCGCCAGTTGTGTACATATCATTGTCTCTGGATCCAAAGGCCCCAAAGTGACAAATAATTGGGACAACAAGAGGGGATGGTTGTGGTGTGAGGATCATATGTATTCACAGAGTGTTACATGGTTTGTTCGTGCTCTATTAAAAGCGAGCACCTTAATTGCCGTAGTTTCTATAGGGAGGCCTACGGCACGTACACAGCCGCTGGGATGTAAGATGTTGTGCAAGTTCTCATCATGCAGCTCATATAGACTATATATTTAGAGCAATATGCCTAGGATTGTTTAGTACTTGGATGCTTGTATTATTTATATGCAATGCCCTAGATCTTGAAGTTAGATGTTTAGACTGCCCATGCAACGCCTGTCATTCATCCATTCCTATGCCTACCGTGACTTAATCCCATCATATCAAGCATCAAGCACATTATTGCTCCTCAAGTCTTGCCATCATTGCTAAGTTACTACTAAACCTGCTATACCTATAAACTTCAGAGCAAGAACTATTTGGTGTGTGCAAATTTGAATTGATAACTCAGGCTTGTTAAGGCTTGTAGTATTCTTTGTCTCCCCTTGTGTCAATCAATAAATTGCAATATCACTACCACCTAAAGTGGAAGACTGCTATGATTCCCTTGCCAGTACTCTGTGGGTCATCAATGATATATAAATAGGTAGTCAAGTGTAGTCATCACTACTCCACCATGTCGACTTCCCTTGCCGGGTCAACAAGAGCAAGACCTCCTGCTATCTCCATGGTCTGTTTCAGTTTTGTACCTCCACACCGGTGGTCAAGGCCTCAATCTTTGCGTGAAGGGCTTCTTCATGGAAAGCGGTTCCTCTCTATCTCTCTCCTCGATGAGTTTCTAACTCAAGTTCTTGGCCCAAAGAGTATCGCCTCATTGCGTCCTTGATCTTCTTGTTTTGTCCTGAGCCTTCTTCTCCCGATTCTTGAACTTTGTGACCGGATCTTGAATCTGGCCTCCATCTTCTTTCGATTTATCTCGCCTTGCTCCCAAGAAAGAGCTTGTCCTTCTCCCTCAACTCGGACCTCGACGCCTGTCATTAAGCTAAGCATGATGTTGGTCTTATCTGTGTCAAGGTGTCTAATAAGACCTTTTGATACGTCCAAAACGTATCTACTTTCAACACTTTGATATTGTTTCTCCCTCTAAACTTGTTTGATTTGGACACACCAACACGCGACCGACGCTGCTTTTCAGCAGAATTACCTGGTGTCTTTGTTTTTTGGTGCGTATAAAATCAACTATCGAAGAAAATCGTGGAAAATATGCCAAAAATTATATTTCACCGTAAGACCTGTAATTCTGAGCCATAAGATTTGAGAAGCGAAAGTAAAATGCCCGTGGGCCTACACCTCACGCCACGCTACGGAGCCCACCTACATCGGTTGCACCTAGGGGTGCAGCCACCCGCCAGTGCAATACGCCCTCGGCCTCCTTCAGGCCTATTAAGTTGCTCTTTCAACCTCAAAAAAACCTAGAGGAGGATTCCTGATAGTTTTCAGAAGAGTTCTGCCCGCACATACTACTAACTCGTAAATCAAGATTCGACTTCAACAAACTCCGGTTTCTAGCACCTCACGTAAGACGGGAATTTGAGAGGATCATCGCTTTTATCGTCATCACTAACGATTCTCCATCAACCATCGATAGCTTCTCATCGATGAGTGAGTTATCCTCGCTGTTGGCTTGGGGATGGTACGATTGATGAGTTCTATCATGTAATTGAATAAGATCTCGTTAGGGATAGTGCCACCAGTATCTCTATTAGTGCTATTTGACTTTGTTGCAACTTGTTGTGCTTTAATGCTTGTCACTAGGGCCTGAGTGCAATGTTCTCAGCATCTAAACTTATTATTGAATCATTATGATAGTATTATTTGTGGTCTTATCTCGCAGTTAGTACACATATCATTGTCTCTGGATCCAAAGGCCCCAAAGTGACAATAATTGGGACAATAGGAGGGGATGGCTGTGTGTGTGGAGGATCATATGTATTCACCATGTAGTGTTAATGCTTTCATTCCAATGATCTATTAAAAGGAGCACTTAATTGCCAAGTAGTTCCTCAGAGGCTCCATCGCCACGGGCTATCACCGGGATGTACAAGATGCTGTTCAAGTTCTCATTGCGTATCACGTGATGACTATATTTCGAGCACATGCTCTAGGATTACGTTTAGTACTTGATGCTTGTTATTATTTATCTCGCAATGTCCTATATATTGAAGTTACATGTTTAGACTCCGCTCCATGCAACGCTCTCGGCCCATCCATCCTTATGCCTACCGTGACTCAATCTCATCACATTATTATCAAGTATTATTGCTCTGTTTCATTGCTGTATCGGTTACATTCACTAAACCATGCTGTTACCGATAAACTTCGTGAGCAAAAACAATTTCATTGTGCAGCTGAATTGAATTAACCCAGTTGTTAAGTCTCTTGCATATTCTTTGATCCCTTTTGTGTCAAATCAATAAATTGGGTAATACTTCTTACCATGAAGACTATTGGGCGATCCCTCACACTTGTGGGTCATCAAGACTATTTTCTCGTGCCATTGCCGGGGAGCATAACTTTATTTGTAAGTTCACTTGCATCTATTATTGTTCATCGCAACTCCTTTCTTCATCATCATGGGAAAGTCTCGTGATGGAAAGTTCCTCATTTTTACCATCCACTACAAGAAGAGGTACAATTCTAAACACTCTGCCGCCTTTTGATTCACCGTCTGTTATAGTAAGCTTTGATAATGCTGGAAAACGTGGATTCATATAATTTTTGATGCCCATGCTTGTTAAGTATCTACTTTTTCTTTTATTGTCTACACTTTGAGGTGCTTTTTACATGTTTTCTCGCCAGTACTAACATATTAATAAGTTGCCATAGTGCCGCTTGGCTATCTGCTTTTCTGCTGCTTTTTGCCTGCTGTGAAAGCAGGAAGAAATATTCTCGAATTGACGGACAAACGCTACAAAGTCAATTACTTTCCGGGGAACAAGAATCCAAGAAGACGATTTGAGACGGAGATTAGGTTGTGACAGGCAGATTCCCCCAGGGCACAGGTTCTGCCCCGCCTACTGGATGGGTGTGTGGCTTCTTCCTGCCGCCTCCTCGCCTCCCCCTTCACCTATAAGAAGCCCTCTGATGCAAAAAAACCCTAAGTACCATCAAATCCCCGACGAAACCATCTCGAAATAGCCACCACCACCATTGTCCCTTTAGATCGGGGATCTCAAGTTCTTCCTAAGAGATCACAGAGGGGAGATCATCCTCGAGGTTTCCTCCATGATGCATGAGTAGTTCCACCTTGACTATGGGTCCATGTAGTAGCTAGATGGTTGTATCTCCTCCTTTGTGATTTCATGTATAGAACTTGTGAGATCCATTCATGACTGGCATCTAATCTATTTGTAATCATGCATGTTGTGTTTTATGGGATCCGATGGATATTGAGATTACCATGTAAGATTGATTAATGGTTTCTACTTTATTTGATTCTATCATGTCTGTGTTGTTTGGTGATCTTGCATGCTCTCTCTGCTGTTAGTAGCTATCTTGGCCAAGTAGTTGGTAGTGACTCCAAGAGGGGGTACTTTGTAACATCCCCAAAATCATGTTTCAAACTCATTCATATCATCCATGCATCCATGATCATTTAGGTTTCATTTCTCAAAATCATTTCAAAATGTAAAGAGCATATATTGCTCATTATTTTATTTATGAACACTTAGCCTTTGAAGGCTACTTGCTATTGAGTGAAGTGCAAATATTCATTCTAAAGAGTGTTTTGTATTCAAACTTAAGTGATTTCAAAAGCTTGGAATAAAGTTTCCAACAAGTATGAAGTAAAACCAAAGATATGCCAATTATTATATCCCATAATGGTTTGGTTTTATTTTGATTTTCTTCAAATGACCCAAGTAGGTTTGAGTGAATAAACAAATTGTGTTTTACACTTATTTGAGCACAAGATTTATAGTACAAAAAAGACTAGAGGAAGTTTTGAATTCAAATAGTTTTGAATTGGAGTTTTGAAATCAGTTTAGAAAAGCAAACAGAAAAACAAAAGTTTAAAAGAGAAAAATAAAGCAATCAGATTTAACCTGACTCCAACCAGCCCAATTCAGCCTCCAGCAACCCCACCTCAAGCAAACCATTTTTCCTTATCAAGTAATCTAATCCCAATCGCAGAAAGGATCGACGTAGGACACCACCCCCTATCTCTGCTTTCTTCTCACGATACAAACCCACTTTACCACACGGGCGTCATCTGGCTCCACCCCCGGCGACGGTTCTTCCCAAATTCACTGCCTGCATGCTTCTGGTTTGATTCAAGGCCAATTCCTGCTCAATGCTTCGAGTAATTCACGCCTGCCATCTTCGCCTACTTAAACCCTCTCCGCTTCTCTCCATTTTCTCCCAGACTGAGAGAGCATAGAGCGCCTCAGTCGCCTGCCACAGAATCATCTCTTGCAATCCGGGCAGACAGAGCTCACTCTCGCACTCAATCCCAGGAGTCCTGCGGCGCTTCTTTCCTCTCTGCTAAGTCCGGTAAGTGGCAGATGCATTCAAGCAACTTCCTTGGCACCTTCCTGACACCATTGGTTCATCCTATACCACCTTAGGTCGTCTGACTCCATCAAGCGCATCAAGCTCCCTGGATTTACGCCCAACTCCCGGCCACTAAATTCTGCTTGAAGCCCCCTTGTCTCTTCGCCGCTGATTCACAATGTAACGTGTTCTCCAGAGCTCTGCGATCTCCCCGATGCCTTTTATTCATGCTACGGTGACCAGGAGCACGCCATCGCTGGCTCACTCCGAGCCTGGACGACAAGAACAAAGAATGTCGACGACGCCTGTCCACACCGTGCTCAGGTACCGTTGCTGCAGCGTTTGCACGCCAGTCGCTGATCATCGCGAGATCATCGCTATTTGAGCCCTTAAGCACCTCCGATTTACCCAGAACCCTTCAGATTAGGCCAAGGCCATTGCAGTAGACAAGCCGCTGGCCGCCAGATGCTACCGCCAATAGGCCGCCCATCCGGTGTGGTCGCTGATCGATGATCGCTGAACGATCTAGATCCGCTGTAGGAATAGGATCACTTAATGAAACGGTATGAGTAGATCTAGGTCAGGCAATTGAGTTAAATCTAATACCGTGTGCGTGATCCCCGAGCGAATTCGGTATGCGCCAATCGTAATATGACGCTGCGCCGTCAGGAATTAGATTTAAAATCAGAATTTGAATCTATTAGTTGTTTGATTTGTTTTAGCCATAACTTTTGATTCCCCACGCTCAAATTCTGACAAATTTTATATCAATGGAATCAGGAGAGCAAGCTCCTTTTCCAAATATGCAATGTGTTTAATGTTTTGTTTCTGTTAAAATGGTTTTATTTATAGAAACATGTGTAGGCCTATTTTTGTGTATATAAATTATTTGAGAAATGTTTTAGTTGTTTAAATAAATGTTGTTTGGCAAGTTTTGAACTTATTCTATGAACCAGTACTGTGCACTTGTCTTTGTTGTATTTAGAAAATCATCACATATCATATGGCATGCATCCATATATTTTGCTTGTATTTATGTTTTGTATGATTTGTTGCTATGATTTTATGTGTAGATTTTTGGTGCTAGTAATAGTGATTGTGGATTGTGAGGAGGTAACTACTTCCTTCCAAACTACCACAGCTGCAAGTGGTACTTCATGATATTTTTATCCTCTATGTTTTCTACTAAGCATTAGAAATATTTTTGCTAGTCTTGTACATGTTATATTTGCTTATATGCTATGGTTGGGAAATCCTAGTAGTTGAGAGAATTGCATAGAAATTTCTAAGTTAAGATGCTTATTCATGCCATGCTTAGCCTAGCTAGTGCAGCAACCAAAGGGTGGTGGGAAATATACATGCTATGATAAAAAATATTTCTAAGTCTTTGGACTTCAGGTGTTTTGCCTAATAAAACAACTAAGAATGAAACACCTGGTGGAATGGAAGAATGGTTTTGTGTTGAGTGGGTTACACAAGGCCCATTTCTATGGTTTACCTTAGTATCTCACTACTGTGGAAAGCCACCCAGAACAAAGGGATTTGAGAGGCCAAATGTTAAGAAGCTTCTAGTGCAGCCACTTGGCAAATATGGGCTCTCAAGCAGGATCATATAGGCTTGCAATAATCTATCCATTTGGACAGTTGGTGGTAGTGGGATGATAGGTTGGAGCGCCATTCATTTGGTCTAGGGAAGGCTTCAAAGGTCCGGCTGCCTTATTTTGGTGAAAATCAAGGCTTGTGGGGGAAAGTGCACAACCTCTCTCAGATGGAAGAATCTAAGTACTTAGCCATGTCCCTTGGAAAAAGGACAACTTGAGCATCAAGACATGGAAGCTATCAATAATCTCCTCATCCCAATTCTATAAAATAAAATTAGTGGGTGAAACAAGGGTGAAGGACCCCAATGTCTATTGGTGGTTCTTGGGAAAACTTTGACAAAGAAAACTTAGTGCTTTAAACTCAATAGGCAAACCTATTTTTGATAGGGTTAAAAGCAAGCCTAAGCTACACTTAGCCAAATTGCATATAGTATGTAGTCCACCAATAATATACTAAGCTATCAATTTGCTTGCCAATACTATTCCAATGTATTGATTCCACCGTGGCTGTAACTTCAGATGTTGCAACATTACTCGATGAGGATTAGAGAGTCTACACTCAACATGTTTGCCAGGCACATGAAGCATGTAGACTTTATCTATTTACTTATTTAAAACTCTTGTACTAGTCCTCGGTGGCCTAAGTGGAGTTGTAAAAGACTATAGAAATGACTGTGAATAATGACCTTTGTTTCTGTTCATCTATTAATCCCAATCGGTGATGCTAGCATTGATCCAGTGGACTCAGCATTGCAATCATAGGGATCCTTTTCTTTATAAAGGAGGGGAGATCCCTACAGATGGTATCAGAGCACGGTCGGTTGCCCTCGTAGGTTTATGACCCTAGATTGGAAAACCACTAAGGAAAAATTTCAAAAACTTTACACTTGTCTATTATTCTCGTGAACTTTTCTTAATCTTCTTTCTTCATCTCCATTTGTAGATGAACTCCATCAATGAAGCCGTGAAGCGAAGGCACTACCACCATGACAATGACTTTGAGAGTGTGAGACCTAATTTCCCAAGGCTCTCACATGACCTCATGGTTGCAATGGAAATACATAAAAATGTGTACAAAGGTTTTCCTGCGTGATGGATGAAGGAGTTGAGTATCGGTGGGCAACTTCACTTGTATAAAAAACAAGGAAGACAACCTACAAGGAATCATGATTCTGCATGTTCACTAATTCAGTGATGCACACTCACATTCTTTTTGATTCAGCAAGGATGCGCTTTGGAAGACCATCAAAGAACTTGGTGATAGAGCCAAGTGCACGCTCAAACATCCCATCCAAAATGACCTAAAGGAGGAGAAGAAAACATACACTGAAGAGTTGGAGGCTACCAACCAAACCTTAAGAGGGAGACATTATAGACTTAGTAATGGAGTCATGTGCTCAAGATAGAGTGATTGTTTCTAGAAATATTGTGTTAGCCAACATATCTAGTGAGATAGGATCAGAAGCATTTCTAGTTGGACTCGTTCACTTATCACCTTATTTTCCAAATGTTGCTTAAAATAAGTTGAAGCTTGGATGCTTTGTAATGGTTTCATGTATGCCATGACTTGTGTGTGTTTTTGAGTCTCCAAAGTTATGCACATGTGTTGCTTTTGCCTTGTGTTTTATCTTAAATTGTGTGTTGTTTTAACTTTTTCTATCTTATAAATAGATGCCTAATGTTACCATCAAGATCAAGTTGGAAGAGTTCTCCAGTGGAACTCACTTTGGTCCTCGTGGGGATTATTGAGCTCACTTAGTTTGCTCAATCTCCTCTTCCTACCATCATGGTGCTTTCCTCACCAAGTTTGACAGAGCAATCTTTTAGCTTCAAGGTCAATCAAACCGGACGTGCGATTGAGCTCACTATGGAGGCTATCATCTTCAAGCTCATGCACGATGGACAAGGAGAGAGAGGCCCAGAGGTGTAGTCATGCAAAGACTTGATTGGACGCCCCATAGGCTGCACACTTTCCTCAAGTAGTGTTAGAGGGTAGTTTCACTTCCACGCCTTCTCGGGTAGACGGATGAGGATGGAGAGGCCATCGCACTTTTAAAGGAGGACACTTCCTGAGGGAGACAACAGAGTTTATCTGCCTATACCTCCAGTGGACTTAGAGGTTCTTCTTAGGCACGGATGGACACCGATAGGGACCAACGCCTGATGCTTCCAGTAGAATGACTTAACCTGTGTGCAGTATTGAGAAGGATGCTTCTTCAAGGAGCAAGATGAGATAGTCAAGGAGATGGAGGCAAAGTTCTAGAGCCGTGATGTGAAAGTTCAAGAGTCAAGAGAAGCGAAAGTCCAAGATAGGGAACAAGAGGATTCGACATTGGATCGCAGAATCGAGGCTGGACTTCGAGTCACGAGCATCGTTAGAGACTATAATTGCGATTGAGAGGCTTCTGCTCGTAAGAGGGCTCTCAAAGCCAGCAAAGTAGAGACTCTGACCACCACAATGTGTCGAGGGAATACAAGACCGCTATGGAGAATGGTGTCTTACCTTTGTTGAGGAGGAGGTTGATGCCGAGGAGTAGTATTGACTACTCATTTATCATTTCATTTACCATGCTTTATTTGAGTCGCAACGATTCATCCAACATGTGGATGGCTTGTTATTGCGTGTTTGCCTTGCAAAACTTGTTATCTTGTTGTTGAACTCTTATTATTGAGGATGCATGCTTGGTGATTGTTTATGTGATGTATTGTGCACAATAGCATCTATGGGTATTCTCATTCTTATCTCTGGCTTGAACAAAACCATAGATGCCTCCCCGTCGTGCCAATCCCAACCTACCAACAACAAATTAATTCAACACCACCCCCGGTGATGCAACAAATGAAGACAAATGACTCACCGATGCAATGATGACCATGTTCATCCGGTAACCGTAACAACAACAACAATAACAACAAATAACAACAATAACAACAACAAATAACAACAAATAAATAACCCATCGGTTTTGACATGTTACCATTGTGTCTTGAGATTGAGGCTGCCAGCAAAGTTCTCGTGGAACAACTCCATCCTATGGTGGCCAAATGATTGGCTACGCCTGTGGAACAAAGGACTTGGTAACTGTAATGACTGATGCGTAAAAGTCGATTTGTTGACATTTGTTGGAAGGACCAGCAGCCACTTGGTGGGATAATTTCTGCATCACCACTCCCATTGATGATGTGACATACGGGCTATCTTTTGAAGATGGTTTTCATCGACTTCGCCACATCTCTATCCGGAGTGATGAGTCCGGGAAGAAAGAGTTCCATATCTCAAGGCCACACCTGCAGCTGCGGTCATCATATTGAGGAGTTCATCAACCGCGCCATGGCGCGCCTATGAAGTTGACAATCGATGCTAAAGAGGAAGGAAAGATCCTTTGAAGGGCTGAATGATGAACCGAACTCTTGCAGCCTATCAAGGCTTTATGTCTCCCACTCCTTACCAGTCTCTTTTGTGGATAAGGATGCTATTTTGGAGAACAAAATGAAGCAAGTTGAGAGTAGAAAGAGAAAGCACCTTCGACAAAGCACAAACTGGATCAGTCTCACAAGCTGTTGCCCTATTATGAGGATGATAGTGGAAGCCTCAGATCCCACAAGTTATGGAAATTCAACAAGCTAACCACAACCACAACCTGTCTATCATCATGACAATAAGCATCACTTCAACAGTAGTCATTTAACAATGACACATACAAGAACCACAAGGGTGGATATAAGAGCCACCACAAAGGGTAGTGGAAGTGGCAAGGGAAGCTGTGCCAGCCTGTCAAGAAGGATATTAGTCAGGTTGAGGTTTCAAGTGCAAAAAGATGGGGAATTATGCAAACAGAGTGCCTCGAAAAAGAAAGTTGAAGGACCCAACAAGCCCAACCTTTTCAGAAGGGACAAGTGAACCACATCAATGTGGAGGAAATCTATGAAGAGCGATGTCGTTGCTGGTAAAGTTCAAACTCAAATTCTATTCCAGCACTTGTTCTTTTTTGATAATCGGAGCACGCATTCATTCATATAAAAAAGCATTTGTTGATAGAAATGGGTTTCAATCATTGAAACATTGGGTGTCCAATAAAAGTTAGTCTTCCAGGATATGATAGTAAGTCTTGGATGTCGGGATCTGGTAATAGAGTTTGGAAAGCATAAGTTTCCAAAGTTGAGTCTCGATAATCCTAGATTCCTAAGGACTCGGATGTAATTTCTGGAATGGAATGGATTGATGGTTAAGTATGAAGGAGTACTAGATCGTGTTGGATTCGTATCGGTTGCGACTCATGTAACCCCTGAAAGGAAACGAATTAAATTCAAGTCTAACTTTGAATCCAAAGGGAGTAATCTAAATTCTCTTAAGGGGTTAGCATAGATGCAAGAAGCTAATTGTGAGTGAATATCCTGGATGTGTTTCGTAAGACCAGAATGACACCGTATAGAGATGTGGAGTTTATTGATTTGCTACCAGATCTCGACCAATAGCAAAGAGATTCATACAAGATGTCGGGCTTGATGAATCGAAGAACTCAAGAAACAACTTGGAGAACAGCTGTGTAAAGGATTTATTCAAACTGTTCTTCATCTTGGGGGCTCCTGCTTTTGTTTGTGGAAAGAAGGATAGAAGTCAAAGGTTACATGGGACATCATCACTCAATGAGGTGATTATCAAGAACAAATACCCTTTACCTAGAATCACGATCGTTTGATCAGCTAGAAGGAGCTTGTGTGTTTCTCAAAATTGATCTTCAACAAATATTTCCATCTCTCAAGACAAGGGAGCAAGATACCTAAGAGATCTCACTACAAGCAGTATGGATTGTATGAGCATATCATGATGCCATTTGGTTCAATTACACGTACCAAGATACGCTCATGAATATGATGAACAAGGTATTCATGGAATTTCTGATAAGTTTGTTAATGCTTATCGATGACATTTTGATCTACTCCAAGAGCAAAGAAGAACATGAAGGACATTTATGTTTGATATTGGAGAAGATTAGATGATAACCCGTGAGGCAATTCAGCAAGTGTGAATGAGAAGCAAATGAAGTTGGTTTTTCTTGGACACGCGAAATAGAGATGGTAGCGCTTGATCCTTAAAGTATCACCAGAACCAATGGCACCCCTGCCGTTGAAAGAAGTTCAGAGCTCTTCATTGAAGCACAGTAAGGTTCATTTGAGAATTTCCTCCAAGGTTAGCCTTCTATGACAGTAATTGCTAAAGAAATTGCTGCCAGTTTGCTTGGTCTGAAGGTTGTGAACTTAGCCAAGAATTAAAGAAGAGACTGTGACAGCACCATTTTGTGTTTACGATTTGGAAAGATTTCCATGTATTGTGATGCATCTCATCACGGATTAGGTGCAAGTGACGGCGTAAGAAGGGAAAGCTGTGGTTATGCTCGAGACAACCCAAACTCATGAAGAACTACCCTACCATGACGAGTTATCTTCATATCCATGCACTTAAACATGGAGACATTATCTTTTGGGAAAGCGCTAGGAAGGTTCACGATCACAAGAGTTTTAGCATATCTTCACCCGAAAGAAATTAACATGAGACAAAGAAGATGGCGAACTCATCAAGGACTATGACTTAAGTTTGCAATACCACCCAGAAGCAAATGTTGTAGCAGATGTTTAAGCCATAAAGTTTTTGTGAATGGCCTTACTAAGGGGGAGAATTGCTGATGATCCGTGGTGCCCAATTTAGAGATCTCAGATTGAGACGTCTGGCTGGTGATCTCATGTCTTTGATGTTCAACCCACTTTTGTTGGACAAGATCAAAGAAGCTCCAAAGATCGGAGCATAAGGAAATTAAAGAAATTAAGGAAAAATTAAGTAAAGGAAAAGCCAAAGGATTCCATGAAGACGTAATGTGGTACTTTATGGCATGGAAAACGATCTCGTAATTCCACAAGATCCGAGCTCGAAACTGATTTTGCAAGAAGCACACAACTCACCGTATTCCATTCATCCGTAACACCAAGATGTACATGGATATGAAAGAAAGATTTTGTGAATAATCAAGAAAGACATCACGTAACATATTGCTTTTGTGATGTATGTAGTGTGAGTGAAGGTAATCAAAACCAGCAGGTTTGTCAACTACTACTCTATATTCCCCTGATTGGAAGTGGGAAGATACCGATTGCTAAGGACCCGGGTCGTAGATATGATTTCTATTTGGTAGTAGTGGATCGCCTAACCAAAGTGGCCTATTTCACAAAATTCGTGAAGACAACCTATACAAAGTGATAATTTGGCCAAGATCTACATGAGTAGAATTGTAGGTCTACATGGAGTACCAAGAGTATTAGGGTCCGATAGAGGAACCCAATTCACTTAATTTTTGGAGGCAATTGCATGAGTCATTGGGAACCCAGGTTGGAATTCAGCATCACATCCTCGATCAAGGGACGACGTAGCGACTAACTGGATTCTTGATATGTTGAGGGCGTGCCCTAGACTTGGCGGAGCCGCTTAGATGAAAGCCTTCCTGATGCTAAAAATTCTTCTATAACAATGGTCAAGCCAGTATTGAGATGCACCTTTAGAGTTTCTCTATGGGAGAGTGTGCTAAATTACTATGGAATGGTGTGGGAGAAAGAAGCCTGCTCGACTTAACTAATCAAAGAAGCTTCAAGAGAAGGTCAAGTTACATACTATCAGAAGATAGCATGGCCTGATGTAAAAGCTAATGCGATCCTAGCTGAGAGAAGTCACCTTGAAGTTGGTGATAGAGCTTTCATCTAGAGTGTCACAATTTCGTGGGTAAAGAGGGTTTGGACAAGCATTCCAAGATATGTTGGACCATCCAAGATTCTGAAGTCAGAAGGAGAAGTTGCTTAAGAAATTGAATTCGCCAACTTTTCTTGTCACCGTTCATACGTGTTTTATGTGAGCTTTACCTTTAAGAAATGTCATCCAGAAATGCAAAAGAAACTCTTTGAAGGATACTATAACTTTGGAAGAGGTTCATTGGAGAGGACCTCACTTATGAAGAGAAACTCCATCAAGACTCAGTCTCAAAGAGCCTCACACCTGACCAAGACTACTGCTCACAAAGTTCAGCCTGAACCATCATTCCAAAGAGGAAGAATATGGGGAAAGAGAAGATGATCTTCGAAAAGACCACCTCACCTATTTGTTAGCTAACTGGAATCTCAGGGCGCAGATTCACACCTTGCATAAGTTAGATTTGTAACATCCCCTAAAAACTATAAGCCAAACCTTATCCACATCATCCATGCATCCATGATCATTTAGGTTTCATTTCCAATTCATTCAAAAACAAGAGCATATATTGCTCATTATTTTATGTATGAACACTCTAGCCTTTGGCCATTTGCTATTGAGTGAAGTGCAAATATTCATCAAGAGGCTTATTCAAACTATGATTTCTAAAAGCTTGAATAAAGTTTCCAAACAAAAATGAAGTAAAACCAAAGATATATTATTATATCCCATAATGGTTTTGGTTTTATTTTGATTTTCAAATGACCCAAGTAGGTTTGAGGAACAGCTTGTGTTGACACTTATTTGAGCACAAGATTTATAAGACACAAAATATACTTAGAAGTATTGAATTCAAACATTTTAATTGAGTTTTGAAACTTCATGAAAGCAATGTAAAAATGTGTTTAAGAGAAAAATGCCAATCATTAACTTGGCCCAACCAGCCAGCGCCATCGCTCCACCCCATCCATCCTCTCTCCCCATTCACTGAGGTATGCTTCCTGGTTTGATTCACACGCCGTTAAGTGATTGACAGATCAGGAATGACGCCCTAACTCGCCTACTTAAACCCTCTCGCCTCTCCATTTTCCCCCCTCAGACTTAAGGGCAAAGCAAGGAGTGGTATGAGCTACTAGATGATCCTCATCATTTGGAGTGGAATGAACTTGAATCTCTTTACTCTAAATTTTATCCTCCTCATGAAATTCATAAAGATAGGAATTACATTTAAAATTTTCATCCACATGATGGAGAAAGTATTGCCCAAGCATGGGGAGAATGAAGTCACTAATGCTCAAATGTCCCATTCATGAGCTCCCAGTAATATTGTTATTAATAATTTCTATGCAAGGCTTTCAGGACATTACAAGGACTATCTAGATACTTTTTTAGAGGGATCCTTCACAAGTAAAGATGTCAAAGATAAGTGGGATCTTCTTGAAACAATTCAAAGCAATCAAGATTGGGATAACAACAAAGGTAAAGAACCAGGTATAAACTATGAGTATGATTGCATTAAGTCTTTCATGAAACTACTGATTTTCAAGAGCTTAGTGCTAAATATGGTCTTGATCCTCAAATTCTTATTGATTGTTTTAGATCCTTTGCTTCATATTAATTCTCCTAAAGAAAAATGGGACATGTATCATGAGCCTTTTAAAGACACTTGCATGGAAAATGAAATTGTTATTAATGATAGCAATAAACATGCTCAAACCTCTGAAAGTACTATTTCTTATAAGCATTTTTGTGGAATACATAGACCTTGTGAGAACAATCAAACTGAAGAAGAACATTGTATCACCCACAGGAAACGAAAAACTAGAACGTGGTATAGGCCTCAATGATCTTTGGTAAAAAGTTTGTGCCCTCTATCCTTTTTATTTGTGAACTTTGGTTAAGCGGTTCATTTCAATTTTCACAATGCTCAGCCACAATAATAAATTCTTCTAATCCAATGAGGTATCGTAGTTTGTATTAGGATGACATGATCACCCTAATCAGTAAAGGATGAATCTACATTATTTTAGGGTGTGAAGAGTTACTTCAAGAAAACTCTTTTGCAGATATGAGTTTTTGGTATGAATAGCTAGCCATGCATGGTTGTTATCTATTAAAGATAATTACACACAAATACTTTCTACATACAAATATTATAAAAGATAAGAGATTTTACCAAAATATGACAGGGACTAAGAGGAAAAGTTTTGAGTCTTCCATTAATGAAAAAAGGAGGAATCCTCCAAAGTTTCTTTTATTGTCTCTAACGATAAACCAAGAGATACTATGGAGAAGCTTCACTTTCTGCCTCTCCTTCCTAAAGAGAAGAAGAAAAGAATAAGAGGGAGGAGTAAAAGAAGAGAGAGAAGCGGTATTTTCCCTAAGCATGTTAGCTCCTATTATAGTTTTTGATGAGTCTGAACTCGTATGAATGTTCCTTTATGCCTATTAATATAGTAGTGATCATGATTAGGAAAAGCATTACTCACCTTTGATATTGAAAATATCTTCGTACATAACTCTGAAAATTGATGATATTAATAATTGCTATAATTATTAGTAAGCTATCCATGATCCTTCCAATGATGATATGTTTACAAAAATGAAATTACACTTTTGGAGAGAGATAACTTTATTCTATTGCTTATGATGATACCATACACTCGGTATATGATAATTGCAATGACGAATAATATATTTCAATCCACCTACTATTGAGGAGCAAATTAATTATGATTACAATATTCCTCCTATAATTTTGATGATTATAAGGTGATGAAAATAATAATGATAGCTATTTTGTTGAATTTGTCTCACCATAATCAATAAGAATGACTATGTTTGTGTGGGGGAGTAATAATTATCTTTATGCATGTGTGTCTCATGATATGTAATGTTTTACTCAGAGAAGTTAGACAGCATTACTTTATTCATGATGCTACTGAAAATTTATTATGAGAGAGGGAAACATAAGTTTATATGTATCTCATCAATATTAGGGTTTCTTTTATAAGGAAAGTCTTGAAGTTGCATATTTGGTTTTGCTTCTTTCTATGCTTGTTGCTTCTGTGCTTTCATGACTTGTTTCTTTACAAGATTCCTATGCAATAGGAAGTGGGTTAGACTTAAATGTGTTTTAATTTGCTTCTTGATGCTCTCTTTTACTTCAATTCACTTATTTCTTATGTGAAACATCTTCTCAAACTATCATGCCTTAACTGAATAAATGTGTTAAAAGAAAAATACTTGTTGGAAGATACAACCCAAAGTTTTAGATGAGTCTTGGAAGTTATTACTGATGCAATAACCGCTCTTATCCTTTTTATTTGCTTTTTTTTGTGCCAAGAGTAACCTTCTAATGAGAGAGAAGTAATGATTGGGAAAGTTGTTGTCCCTGAAACAATTTCAAAGCTTCACTGAAAAATTCGTGTAAAATCTCTGTATGTCCTTTTTGAGGCGTGATTTTTTGTGATTCTTCCCCAGGTTTGTTACTCTAACTTTCAGAAGGTTCAATACTTTTTGATTTGAGCAACAGAAGGTCTTCGAAAAAAATCGTCTTTACCCATTGGTCTGTTTTGACAGATTTCTGCCATTTTCTGCATTTGCTTCTTGTTAGTTCCCTTCTTGAGTTGCTTTGGGGAATTGAGATTTTTGAGGGAAGTATACAGTAGCTTGTGTTTTAATGGAAAGTTTTATTATGTGTTGGAACTAGAACCCAGATACTTATTATCTTGAGGCCTTCATTTTGCTAATAAAGATTGTGTGAGAAGTTTTTTATGAAGGAAAAAAGAATCTAGGGTGTATGGAAGGAAAATGAGAATACGCAAGATGAAGAATAAGACTAAAGCTTCAAGATTGGGGATGCGTACGCAATCACCCTAAGAAAATATCTTAAGGAGTACAAGCTTTAAAGCTTGAGATGCCCAAAGGCATCCTTCTTCATCAATAAAATCCCAAGTTTCTTCCAAACACTTCATTTTGATTGTTTCATGGGCCAGTTATGTTATTCCTTGGAGCCGCCTTTTGTTTTCCATTTTTGGTTTCTCATTTGCTTGGTTTTTATTAGTTTGCTTGAATAAATTGGTTGGACCCCTCATATGCTACATTAGTTTTCAAATAAGATTGGTTTTGGATTGGAAAAGATATAGGAAAGTTCATGCTTAAGTGGTAAAAGGACCTTTTGGCTCAATCGGTGGCTTGGACTTTATCATGCCATGCTGCTCGATATTGATTTGGCTTATACGTTTAGTATTCTTTGTTGTAGCATGTCTTATTATAAACAATTGATTGCTGCACGTTATTAACTGGAAGGATCATCGTTGTTTTAGTATTATTAAAGTTAGTATTGTGGTATTCTCGCTTGATGCTTTATTTGGGCTGACTTGGCAACATGCTCACACCATGTGTGGTGACCATCCCAAGTCACTGCATAGCCTTTTATGATCTTTTTTAGTTTTCAACTTGTAAATATCACTTTATGCTTTCTGATCAATGATGTTTCAATGGCTGCGCTGATGATGCTACATGTTATATGGGCCTTATCGCTGCTCTCTTGGTTTGTCTTCCGATCTTTTCACTTGCCTCTGTAACCAAGTATGAGTTCCACTCCATGCATCCAATATCCTAAAAACCAAATTATTCTAAATATTCCACCACACCTACCTACTAGCATGCTCTTTATTCCAAGTATATTCGCTGTTTTTATCTACCTTCAATTAAACTTGTTATGAGTAAAACTAGTGATTAAAGCTCTCACGAACTTCATGCCACACCTTTACTTTTCTTGCCTTAATAAACTTGGAACCACATTGTGTGCGCCTATGTTGTATATGCTTGCACTTATATGTTGGGGATTAGCAGAACCATGTTGTCATGGGGAACGCTTTTCAACATTGCACCTTAATTTGTAATGCCTTAGTTGATATCATGCTCTTTTGTCTATGGATACATTGCCGGTTAATGAAATGAAAGGGGAGCTTGTAAGTCCATGGAGTTATGTATAAAGTAATATTAGAAACGCCTGTGAACACCGGTCTAATCCATCGCGTCATGGTGAAACTTCTGGTATAACCATAATGAGTCACGGCTGTAAGTATTCTTCTTATATAAAAAGAGTCACATATTGAGAAAATAGAAAAGAAAAAAGAGATAGAGAAAGAGGAAAGAGAGAAAAAGCACTTATTTCATGGTAAATAAGAAGATTGCTGATTAATGCTTAAGGTTCCGCTTGCTTGCTTGTCATTTTGATATTGGGAGTTCTTCCGTATCAAGAGGCAAAGTAGGTACCTCGTTGGCTATGTTCTCTATGATACATGTAATGTACGATGACAAGAACTTTACCGGTGACTAAACTTGAGTAGCATAGAGGAGCGCCCTCGTATTCATTAGGGACATGATTTCAACTTATACTGCGAAGCTATATACCACCATAGTTTGTTCACTTTAACCTTAATCACTTCAAGATGCTTATGATAGGGGCAATGATAGATGAAAAGCTATTAAAGTACCATAATTTTTGGAAGCTTCTATATGACTTAGAATCCCATTCGCCTGCTATGAAGGCCTTTTCATACCCTTTTTTGCTGAGTCTCCACCTTCTATCTTTTATGCCACCTACTTTGAGAGTATAGTAAATGGCCATTCTTTTAGTTCTGTGTGCATTGTCCCAAGACTCTGTCCGATTGATGCATAATCTCTTCGATATTGCTTATTTTAAACTGATTTGTATCTAGTCAGGTCTTAGTGAACTTTGAAGGTGTCCTATGGTTTATGTTTGCTACTCTATGAGGGACAAGGCTGAAATGCCCACCATGCTATGTTTTCTTCTATGTGGAACAAACAAACGCTCTGCAGTAAAGCATTGTTATTCATGAATCTTTGTTTTGTGCCTTTTCATACAACTTATAGTTTGCTATGTCTTGTTAGGGAACTATATCTTTCATGGCGTTTTGATTGACTACTGATCCTAGCTATCAATGTTTTACAAATACTTTGATCAAGTTTATGATGGTGCATCTGGCACCTCAAAATTATTACTTTCTTTTTATCACTTACCTACTAGAGACGAAGCATAGAGTTAAGCTTAGGGATGTTGATACGTTCTACAGTATCCATAATTTTATGTTCCATGCTTGGTTTTATCTACTTTTTCTTGTGTTTTGTTCCAACTTTGGAATACTCTCTATACACTTTCCTGGACTAACCACATTAACAAGTGCTACAATGCCAAAGGCTACCACATTTTGGCTGTTTTGGTTCTTCAAGAAAAGTCAAAACCAATATTCTCGAGATTGGACACAAAACAAAGAGTCATTATTAAATACAGCACCCAAAGTTTAATATTCTCGGAATTGGATTACACGAAACAAGATCTCACCATAATATAGGTAAGATCCACCTGTGGATTGCAAAGGCTAGTCCACGGATCTTAAATGCTAGCACCCACGCTTTAAGATGAAGTACTACAAGGTAAACAAAGGTCATTGACATCGATATGTCAGGAATATAATGGTTCTTATAACTCACTTATTAAAAAAGGCCTACAAAGACACTTGAAGTTCACATTACATAGCATAATAATAATAGAGTCTTTAGTCTTCGTATGTGCCCGCAAGGTGGGCAAGCATAGGTCGAAAGTGTAGACCCGCAACCCTACTCATCATCGAGTATCCGCAACATAATGATTGTTACAGCCACAAGTGGGTCAATACATTTGGAATTGTATTGGCAAGTGATACAGAGATACTTTAGTATAATCCCTAAATAACTACATGAATATAAGGGTTAAGTGGGAATTATGGGCAGCACCTTTCACAAAAGCTGTTTAACTCTTCTCATAGTTTCTTTTTGAGAGTCCAAGTTTTTCCTCATTCTACACTAAGGCACCAATGATAGTAGACACATCACTGAACCTCTACCTGTGTGTTCACCCACAAGTTTTAACTTAGAGAAATTCTGGATGAGGAGATTATTGAACTACTTCAACTTTGTCTTTGAGGCTCAGAAGGTGTCCATAACTGGGACACGGCTAAGTACTTAGTTTTACCACTCTCTAGGGTGGTACACTTTCCTGAGGGCTACCCATATATCGAGACAAGAATTTTCAGAAGCTAATCCCTCAGAACCACCAGACTATTTGTGTTCCATCCTATCTGTCTACATATCTACCTGTCTGTCAAAACAAGAGTTCTTGCACAACTTAGTTGGTCGTAAAGCGAGAGCCATATGCCATGTGGTCAGACCTTTGGAAGCTTCATGGACAAGAATGTTCTCCAATCCCTTACAATGTTCTGGTGGCCATCCACAAGTTATTGATAATAATCAGCCAATAACCACATAGACACTTGGCCCCTGGTAACCACTCAACATAATCCGCAAGCCCTATTCCACCCAGTGTTTCAATGAAGATTAGTTGTTTCTTAGTTAAACAAAATAATATCTTTCCATACTATCTTAAGTGTATATTCCACCCACGAATTCTAATAGCATGGCCAAGCACTCTAGCATCACGGAAAGTCTTTCAACTAGGATAAAGTACCAAGATACCTGTATTCATAGGGTAGTATATATATATAACATGGGTAATAATCTTTCATCATGCTAAGATCTACCAAGAAAATAACACCAAAGGCTTGATAGTGAAAATAATAGGACATGAGATGAAGATCAAAGGTTCACCTTGGTAGCTAGGGGAATAGAGTACAATCCTCACAGCAACAAACTTCCCCAATCCACACAACTCTACACAAGATCCAAACAATGTACAATAATTCAATCAATAAAACATTACAAAACATGAATGCATGCAAATGCAATGATATGAATACACCTACATTCTACAATTCTGAGTCTGGCAGTACTGACGGATAGAATACCTCATCTAAAATGCATAAGAAATACCTGTAATAATTTATAGAAGGCAATTTTTTTCATGAGCAAAAATACTCCAAAAAAAAAGGTTCTGCCTATAATTCCCAATTTTTAGAGAAAAGTGTGGAAATAGAGGCCTCCATAATAAAGGTTATTCCATTTTTCTGGATCCATAGACACTTCAAATTTGTAGGTTTTTCTGACGCAGGATCAAAAGTTATTGAATTTCTAAGTTAAATACTAACCGCTTCATATTTTTCTATTTAAACGAAAATAACATGGCTAAGGCGCTTTCTAATTAATTTGATGCCAGGTTAAGTAGGATCGTCATCGCTGTGGGCCATCAGATCATAATCGGATTCGATTAACCCGTACCCTTTTCGTTTAGCGAGTGATTCAATCCTGTACGCATAAAACTTGATGTGATCTGCGTTGCCAGCAGCCATTTAATATGCGGCCACTTGTTGTTGGCACCCGCCGAGGTTCGCTTGGACGATGGTGTTCCGTGGTCCCTAAAGGGCAGGTCCGGGATTCTCACCAGGTCGAGGTAGTCGTGGACGTCTAACGTAGGTCGGCGATAAGTGGCGGTCGTTGGAGTCACTGTTCAGTGGTGCTGCTGCCTCGATCCCGATTTCGCTGGAGTTCAGCTCTGGCAGCCGAGCTCACGTGACTCATCCGCCAAGTGATGATGATTCAGGGCTCGGAACCCAAACGGGCAAGGCGAGAGAGGGTTAGTGAGGCGCCCGAATTGACCAAGATGATCTAGCAGAGGCTAAAAAAGGTGGCGTGGGAACCTTAACCTCACTTAGGAGAACTCGACGGACGGGCGCAAGCGCAAGAGGGAGTTTCGGTGAGGAGGTTTTCGCTGTAGCAGAATGGTGAAGGCTGACCAAAGAGATTAAGCACGCTACAGCGGAATTAAAAGATGCGCCAGGACATAAAAAAGGTGGACTGGGGTGATAGAGGAGAGCACGCGGTGTGGCCGGAGCTCACTGGAATCATCGCGGACTCTGTCGCTGGCAAATGGTGGTTCGAAAGCTCTCAATATAGGGGGAGCCTGCGGGGGCTTCCTGAATTAGTGTCTGAGGGGAAATGATGATGGAGGAGAGAAAGTTAATAGGGGTAGCCGCCATTAGGAATGTCTGGATTAGTAGGGTGTACGCTGTGGGGAATTAATACGGAACGGGTCAATTTGAGCGATTTGGCGTTAACGGCAATGAAGGGGAGGGGTGTTAAATGCCGAGTCAATGAAGACGCACGGGTGGCGATGATGTGGGCGGGCCTATCATTACCGAGTCTGAATGGAGGGGTGAGAAGTTAGGGAATTGTCACAGAGCTTGAAGAGAAGGTAGCTCAGGTGGGCTTAGTAAAACTGGGTTTAATGCAGAAAAGGCCAAGTCTGTCTATCTGCTTTTATTTTGCTTTCTCCTTATTCTTTTTCTTTTTCTAATTTCGCTTTCTCCCAAAACTTTTGATTTAAGGATTCAATTTGATTCAAACCAATTTGTGAACATTTGTAAAAAACTCAAATTAGGTTTTTAGGAGTATTATAAAACATATTTATCTCTATATTTCCTAATCCAAAAAGTATTTACTTCGGAAAAATTAATAGGTATATAGCATTTTTTATTCTATTTTCGTAAATAAATCATATCTTTTTATTCATGGCTCTAAAATTGTACCAAATTTTTTGGAGGACATTTCTTGGGAATCTTGATGCAATGACCGACATGCCATGATGATATGAGTGCAATGAGCGATGATTTCAGATGAAATTTTGGGATGATGCTACAAATCTAACTTCTAAGATAAATCTAGCGCCTCGAGATTCGGGTTAGCTAGCAAATAGTTGAGGGGTGATCTTCTCCGAAGTTCATCCCCTCTACGGCCCCATGTTAGCCGATTCTCTGATTCGCAGATGGATTCCTTTACTGCGACTTTGCAGAATTTGATGAATGTACGATCGCACGGGTAATTCTTTCTCACTTTGTCTCGGAGAATCTTAATAGGTCTCTCTTCATAAGTGAGATCATTCTCTAGCTGAACTTCTTCTAATGGTATAGTGTCTTTCAATGAAGTCTCTTCCATTTCTGGGTGATACTTTTTTCAAATTATGACATAGGATCTATTGCTATGAGAGCTGGCGACACCTAGATTACTGGTAATTCTTATCTCATATTCCACTTTCATTGCGGCTCAAAATTTTGAAAGGTCTCATATAGCGTGGTGCTAATTTTCCTTTGATTCCAAATCTCTTCACCTGCAATGAAATGATACCCACCAGATAAGTCTCATTACCAACCTCATGACAGAAGGAATCTCTCTATGCTTTTGGATCGACATAAACTCTTGCCGTAGATTGCTACCTTAGCCCATCCACTTACCATCTTGACTTTCTCTTGACTTCTTGGATTAGGGTCTGGCCTGCTAGACAAATTTCTTTCTCCTACTTCCATTCATGAAGCAATGGTAGGTAGTACACCTCCTTCCATAAAAGAATTCAAATGGGGCCATTTCTATGTTTGATTGATAAAGTTGTTATTGTGCAGGAAAACTACATTGTATGCGTAAGTGTACTTTCATCCTAATCAGATCCATAATCTAACGCGACATGCTCTGCGCATGTCTTCCAATATTTGATTGGTCGCTACATCGTCTATCCATCGGTTTGTGGATGAAATCTGATCTTGAACTCTAGTCAATTTCCCAATGACTCGTGAAGTTGTCGCCAAAAGTGCGAAGTGAAATGAGTTCCTCTGTCGGAATCATTTATACTTTTAGGTACCCCATGCAAAACACACAATTCTGTTCATGTATATCTTGGCTAGCTTTGCGCACTTAGCATAAGTGGTCTTCACCGGTAGTGTGATAATGGGCCACTTACCATCAAGCTGCTTCAATGATAACCCATATGAATCAGATTCATTTATCGGTTGGTCCTGGGTCCCAGGCAGTCCAAGGTATTAAAATCCATACACCAATTTTATCCCATTTCAATCGTTATTGGCGATGGGTTGTAATAATCTGCCGGTTTCGATGTTCGCTTACTGCGACTGGGCACATGTACTGATAACAGCAATGTGCTCGCTATGTCCTTAAACCGGCATTATTCCACTAAAACCTCTCATTAACATCGCATGCAATATCTTAGTATTGCCGGGGATGAATTAGATATATAGTACAGAGTTATGCTGCTTCTTGTAAGATCAACTGTCTTAAGTTCAAAGATCCTGAGCGAACGCAGAATCACGTTTTAAATGCTGACCATAAGATTCCTTGATCATCTACATGGAATCCTTTGCCTTTGCCTTCACTAACTCTTACTTTTGATTTCTTCTCTTTCATTTCTTTTGTCCAACTTTGGAAGCCTTCTTGAATCGGCGTGTCCATTAGTGGGTTTGGGTCAGACTTCCAAGGATGCAAGGTACCCTTCTGTGCACTATTTCAAGTCCCGACTCTCCCAAATTGGGTACATAACTCCTCTGGCAATTCTCAACTTATTGAGGTTATTTATTGAGTTTTAACATTAATGTGACGTACTATGACGTTTTACCTTTCTAGATAGTATTGCAAACTTAAGTCGTATCTTGTATAAGTTCTAATGATCTTCTTTATGCTCCATGTTGAGTTCTTTTCGTGTAAAATGTATTTCTGCATTCTTGTGATCAGTGAACATTTCACAATGTTTTCCCATAAGATAATGCCTCCACATGTTTTAAGGCATGCACAATCGATGCCAGTATAACTCTAGATCATGAGTAAAGGTAGTTTACTTGGCGAATTTTTGAGTTTGTCTTGATGCATAAGCTACTACTCTACCTTCCTGCGTGATCAATACCACCTCCCAATCCTCTTGCAGAGATGCATCACAAAGATACCTCTGAAAGTTCTTTCTCAACATCACTGGCAAAACCTATAACACTTTAAGGGCTTAACCTAATTTAAATTTCTTTTTTCAATTCCCCGAAGTTTTTGGCTTTCGTAAGTCTTCGGCCCAATTAAATTTATTCTCTTCAAAGCAGTTGATTAGTCACGGGCTTTGCAATTTTAGGAAATTTTCAATGAACCTCGATAGTACCCCTTGCTAGGCCAAGGAAGCTACGGATTTCTTTAATCGATTTAGGAGGTTCCCATTCCGCTCACAATGGCTTCCACTTTTCTTTGGATCAACAGCCTATACCATTTCCAGATACTATATGTCCAAGAAAACCTACTTCATCTAGCCAGAATTCACACTTGCTAAATTTGGCATAAAGTTTATGTTCTCTAAGTTTCTCTAGAATCGGGCGGTAGATGCTCTTCATGTCTCTTTTGTCTCACTCTCCTGGAATATACCAATATATCATCGGCTGAAATTACCAATGCAACATCAAGTCGGGCGAATTCCATGAATACCTTATTCATCATCTCGCCATGTAAGTGAAGATGCATTAGTAATCCAAATGGTATCATCCTTTGTATATTCATACAACCCGGTATTCCTAGTGGTGAATGCGGTCTTAAGGTATGGTCATGTTTCTCTAATCTTTAGTTGGAAGATATCCTGATTGAGATCAATCTTTGAGAACACACATGCTCCCTCTAGTGATCGAATGGGCAGACTCATTTATTCTAGGCGGGGATATTTGTTTCTTTATGGTCACTTCATTGAGTGAACGATAATTCACCCTGAGCTTGGACTTCTGGTCCTTCTCGACAAACAAGACCCGGTGCTCCCAAGACGATGAACTGCAAGGATAATCCCCTTTTCAAGCTGTTCAAATCGTTTCTCCTAAGTACAGTTTCTTGAGTTCTTTAATTCGTCCAACCAGACATTTTATAAGGTCTCTTCGCTATTGGCCCCGTTCCTGGTAAAAGTAGGTCTGCAACTGCAACTCCACGCCCCTATCTGGTGGCATGCTGGGTAATTCTCTGTAACACATCCGATATTCCCTCACTATTGGCACATCATTCAGGGCTAACTTCTTAAGAGAATTAACTCTTACTACCCTTTGGGTTCAAAGTTAGACTTGAACCTGATCCTTTTTCCTTTTAAATTGGTAGGCATAGCATACGCTTGGCATAATCTATCACTCCCTTCATACCCGTCAATTGACAAATTATCCTTATTACATCTAATCCTTGGGACTCTAGGATTATTAAACTAACCGGAAAGAGACATTCTTTTCCAATTTCTAGAATGATACCGTTCAAGACCTGAATTTACTATCATTTCTCCAATCTTGGGGAACTTACTTTAATGGGACATCCAATGGTTTTGAAAGAGAGTTTACTTTTGATTGTACAAATGCTCTTGAAATGAATGAATGTCGTTATGCGCTGGGTATCAAAAGGATAAGTCGCGTGAAAGGAATTAATCATGAACTTACCGATCACTAAAGCATCGGATCCTTCTTGAATTTCCTCCACATTAATGCTGGATTCGCATGACCCTTTTCGAATGGGTTTGCTTAGCCCCATCGGGCCTTTCTTTTTTCCCGGGCATTCATTATAGGTCCAGCCCTTCAGTCTCTTTACTTGAAAACATTCAGCACCGATCATGCTCCTTTCTTCATTGCCGATCAGGATTTAAGTCTTCAAGCTTATTTTGGTTCCCATGGCCATATGGTTATTGTGATTGTTCCCCTGAATCAATTTGTTATGCCCATCATGATTGTTTCCATCATGGTTATGGTTATTATTCGATGGTTTCCTGAACTCCCACTTCCTTCTGCCATGAGAGCGCTTGTGAGAGAGATCCTGATCCAAACTTATCAAAATGGTGCTTCCTCTTTCTACCCTCCACTCTGTTTCCATTTATGTTCAGGATGGTAGCTTTACTGCCACAAGCGATTGATAAGTTGGAACATATGCACGGCATGATACTGGGGAATACCGGAAAATTTCATCATTCAAATTTAACGGTAGAACTTCTCCTTCCTCTTACAGACATTGAGTGTCAACATCATCGCGTGCATAACGTGACAAATTATTGAACTCCTCGATGTATTCGCACATCATGTGGCGTTGTTTAGGGATGAAACTCCTTTTTCTTCTTCCCATTATTCCAGTAAGAGATGTGAGTGGTGCGAAACCCATCTTCAAACATTGCCCAAGTCACTTCCTCGATAGGGTGGTAATTTGAAATTATCCCACTGGCAAGTTACCGGGGATGACCTTCCAATAAGTGTCTTTGCAAATTGACCTTTCCCCATCCGCGCATCCAACCGACGGTCCTTATTCACGAGCATAACCAATCATTGCTATAAAGTGCCACCATGGGGTCAAGGTACCCGAGAACTTAGTGTGGTCTCAAATTTCGTAATCTGGTCATGGCATATCCAGAGGTGGTGGATTGTTGCGGTTGGCTATTGTTATTATTATTGTTGTTCTGATCTTCTGGCTTGCCATAAATTGAGTCATCATTTGCATCATTGGGTCGTATGGCACCATCATCCGCTGCGCATTCCATTGCCATTGTCATTTGTTATCCTCGTTTGTTGCGCTTTCGGGGGAGGGCATCTGTGAACTTAGTAAGAGTAAGTAATGATAGATAAATCAAATAAAATAACAATCGCACAAACAAGCACATGCAAGATTCCAACATCACAACAATAACAGAGTTTCTGGCAAATAATATACTCAGCATAGTCACCCACAAGTCTGCATGACCTATGCAACTTAATAATAATAAACTACAGCATTGGGTAGATGGGAAGCTAGTATCACTACTCACTCCATGTCACCGACTTCTCCTCCACTAGAGTAAGTTAGCTGCCATGTGTGAACCCTGCCTTTGTATTCACTCTAAGCTGCATTAGTCGAATGCTAATCGATCTTTTGCCTCAGAACTCTCTTCCGTGTGTAGCCTCTCTCCTCACCTCGTGATCCGCTTCTAGCTCAATGTTCTCCAAAGACCAACTTTCGGTCTCCAGTCTCCTAATCTTCTTGTTCTTCTCACTAACTCTCTTCTCCTTTGGTTTTGAATTTCTTCTCTTCTTGGTTTTCAAACTTCTTCTCCAATTCCTTGATTCGATTTTCTGTTCGAAGGAAGGCCTTGGTCCCTTCTCCTTGAAATTAGACTCGTAGTTCATCATTTTACAGCATCACGTTGAGTCCTACTTTCAGTATCAAAGATTGTAGCAATACAGCCTCCTAAGTCCCGAGAGTAGCTGACTTCACGGCAGTAAACTCCTCAAGTGGCCTTGTCCAACACAATAGCTTGACAGCTCCTGCATCCCTCGCTGCCTCCCAAAGAAGTGGAAGTAGTGGCTCTTGATCTCAGAGAGTGAAGTCCACATAGGCTGGCCCCAACAGCCTCCCGTGAGGATAGCGGCGTGAGGGTCTCTCTCCATGTCATCATGGGAGAATCTTGAAAAATAATCTCCTGGTTGGAGCTGCATCTCACGCCCCACTGGGTAACTCTGAATCCCCGCAGTCCTAACTCCCTGAAATTTCCTCAGCTGGAAGTCCTTGGATGGTGGGGATTGGAAGAGCGAGCACTTGGGCCCAGCTCCAATACATCGAAAGTCCCAAAGCGAGTCCCCTTGAAATCTCAACAGTATTTATAGACAAAGTTCTGCATCTTTTTGCATAGTATGGAGAAAACTAACAACACACAATAGAGAAAAAAAGAAAAATACAAGTCATAAATAATGGTGAGAATTCAACCAACAAAACATTCTAAGTAGCAATACATTAATTCAACTCAAGTAACCTTTGCTGTTCTGTATATAATTTATTTTAAGTATACCACATAGGTTGGTATGGTCCGAAATACTCAACAGTGATAAAATGCCAAGAGGTGGTGGTCCAATCTGGTATCTCACTCCTTCTTAACCCGCTGGTGCGGCAATCTAGGCATCCTTGGTAGAAATCTGCTTTGTCTTGGTCACACATAGCTCCAAAGCTAGGCCTATGATATCACTTACTTAGGCGTTTCCACGGTGTAGCAGCTTTGAGTCTTGGACAGCCAAGACGCTTCTCCTCCTTGAGATTCCTTCCATTTGAGCATTCTATACTTGAGGTCTCTCCCCAAGTTCACTCAATAGCTTTCCACAAGATTCCTTGACGGTCAAAGAATGACTCAGTGCATTTCAGAGTTGAACATCACCGCGTAATCCCGTATTTCTTACCGGATCATCTTCCTTGTTCTTGTACAAGTGGAGTTGCACCCACCAATACTCTTGTCCTTCATCTATCATAGGAATCACTTGTACACGGCTTGCCACCATTTCATCCCCAAGTTTGTTAGCATGAGGTTCTTGAGGCACGATTGGGAAATTCATGCCTCACACTCCAGGTCACTTAGTCATCAAAGGGTCCCTTCTTGATGGATTCATTGATGGTGGACATCTACAAAAAATATATGAGAAGGATAATTAGGGAAACTTTAACGAGATGAAAGACAAGTGTAAAGCTTGAAATATGGAGTTATTTTTCCTAAGGGTTTTCCTTAGTCTAATCCATTCACAAGGGTCACGTAACCTACATAAGCAACACAACCTGCTTTCGATACCATCTGAAGATCTCACCATAATAAGGTAAAGATCCCGTGATTGCAGGTGCTAGTCCCCTGGATCTTAAATGCTAGCACCTACAGTTTAAGATGAAGTACCGCAGAAAACAAAGAGTCATTATTACATCGCATATCCAAAGAATATAATGGATTCTTACAACTACTGTTAGCCTATATTAAGATAATCGCAGAGATTCACATTACATAGCATAATAATAGTGTTTAGTCTTCATGTGTCATGACGAAAAGCATGCTGCCGAGTGGTAGACCCGCAACCCTACTCATCATCGTAGGTATCCTCGCAACATACTGGGTTACAACCCACAAGGGTCAATTGACCATTTGGAATTGTACAAGGCAAGTGATACCAGAGATAATGGTATAATCTTAATAACTACACTTGTGAATATATGGCTAAGTGGGGTTATGGGTGGCTTTGGCTTACAAAAGCTGGTTTAACTTCCTATAGTTTTTTGAGGAGTAAGTTTTTCTCATTCTAATTAAGGTACCAATGATAGACATGCAATGAACCTCTGCAAATTGCAGGTTCACCCAACAAGTTTTAACTTAGAGAAATTTGGATGAGAGAGATTATTGGAACTACTTCACTTTGTCTTTTGAGGCTTCCAGGAATGTCCATATAACCGGGAGACACGGCTAAGTACTCCTTATTTTGACTCCTCTCGAGGAGGTGGTGCACTTTTCCCTCACAAGACTTGACATGCATCGAGACAAGAATTTTGCAGGAAGCAATCCCCTCAGACCAATTCATGGACGCGCTCCATCCTAATCACTGATCACACTCACCTTCCCGTCAAAAGTAAAACTGAGTTCTTGTAACTTAGTTGGTCAAGGCGATGAGCCCACTCTCCATGTGGTTACAGGAAAGCTTCATGACAAGAATGTCTCAATCTCTTTATTCTGGTGGCCATCCCACAAAATTATGATACACCGGTACGACATAGACATGGCCCCTGGGTAACCTCAACATAGTAATATTATTCCACGGGTGTTTCATTAACATTAGTTGTTTTCTTAGTTAAACAAATAATATCTTTCTTCTATCTTAAGTAATATTCACCCACAATTCTAATAGCATGGCTAAGCACTCTAACTTTATGCAAGTATTTCAACTAGGAGATGCTACAGATATAATCTATAGGGTAGTATAGCATAATATAAGAACAATGTAAATAATCCTATCATACAGATCTACCAAGAAATAACACTAGTGCAATAGTGGAAAAATAATAGGACATGAGATGAAATATCACTTGCCTTGGTAGCTAGGGGAATGAGGTACAATCCCTGCCACGAGAACAAACTTCACAATCCACACAATCTACAAGATCAAACAACAACAATAATTCAATCAATAAAACATTACAAAAACATGAATGCATGCAAAATGCAAATGATATGAAATATAATTCTATAATTTACAGAGTCTGCAGTACTAAGGATATATAATACCTGATCTAAAATGCATAAGAAATACCCCTAAAATAATTTATAGAACAATTTTCATGAAGGCAAAATACTCCTGTAAAAGGTTACTGCCTATAATTTCCAATTTACTCAGAGGCAAAAGTGTGAAACAAAGGCCTCCATATTGAAGGTCTCATTTTTCTGAATCCACAGACTTTTAAATTTGTATTTTTCCGATTTCTGGATCCAAAAGAAGTTATTGAATTTCTAAGTTAAATACTAAACTATCTTCATTTTTTCTATTTAAACAGAAATAACAAGGCGTGGCGCTTTCCTGGTTGGTCGATACCTGATTCGGCCTGATTGATCAAAGCTATGGGCACGTCGTCAGATCGGCTGGACGGATCTGAATTAGCCATTTTCATCTCTTTCGTTTAGTGATCTAACTCCTAGCCGCTAAAACTTGATCAAGCGGTGCTCGGTAGCATCCTGAGCTTGATCAAACGGCGTCAGGCCGCGCATCCACGAACTGGCGGCAGCTGACGCCTTCCGTGGGTGGCGGAATTCATGCATGTTCGCTTCTGACGCATGGTGTTCCGGTAAGGGTCCTAAAGGCAGGCTTGAGGGTCCGTGGGACTCTTCACCAGAGAAGGTCCCGAAAGTGGGTCGTGGTAAGCGGTTCTCGATGGAGTCACAGTGATGGAGGCCATGCAGTGAGGTGGGGTGCTCACAAACACCAGTCCCGATTCCTCGCCGGAGCTGTCATTTCTGGCGATCATAAAGTATCCAACAGGGGCTGTCTCTGCTGTTGATTTAATCGGGGTCGAACAGGCAACGGGAGAGGGGTTAGTGAGGGCGCCCCGAGTCGCCATCGGGATTCAGTAGGTTAAAATGGGCGGCGGGAACTTAACCTCACCAGAACTTCGATGATTTGCCATACAGAGGAGTTTCACCGAGGTAATCGTGTCGTCGCCGACTGGGTGAAAGAAGCGGCCGGATTGTGATGTTGAGGTTGCAAGGATAGGGTTAGTAGAGGAGGGCACGGTGCTGCCGAGCTCATCGAATCGCCGCTGGAGCTGTGCTGGTAAATGTGGTTCGAGGCTCACATGTGGGGAGGAACACTGGGCCTCCGGTAAAGGCCATGAGGGGAAATGATGAAGGAGGAGGATTTAGTAGGGTGGCCGCCGGGAATGTAGCCACAGAATGGTTGAATTTGGAGCCGATTCAAACGGGCAGAGAAAGGAGGGGTGTTCGTCGGCCTGGGGTTGAAGACGGTGGCGGGCGACGCAAGCGTGGGGTCGGGTCCAGTCAGCCGGGAGGGGTAGGTTGAGGCAAAGTGCCTGACAAATGCAGGGGAAGTTGGCGGGTGGGCTTAGTGGGCTGGGTTTGGGCTGAAGGCTGTAATGCTGCTCCTGCTGTTTTATTTTATTTTCTCCCTTTATTCTTTTTTTTTCTAATTATGTTTTCTCCAAAACTTTTGATTTATGATCTCAATTTGATTCAAACCAATTTGTGAAATATTTTGTAAAAAACTCAAATTAGGTTTTGTAGGGCTATAAAACATGGCCATTTATCTTCTATTTTAATCCACAAAAGTATTTACTTGGACTTAATAGGTAATATAGCATTTTTATATTCTATTTTCAAAATAAATCAAATTCTATATCTACTTTGAAACAACTTCAACTCTTAAGTGTGCCACCTTACTGGAAGGTCATGAATATGCGCATATGATGAAGACACCTCTCAGATCAATAACCATCAGCCAGGATGGAGATCCATAACGGCTCCCACATACTCAACGATGACTTTCGTGATCGATAGAACCATTAACATAATGTAAACCAATTCCCTTTGCCACAGCGATATTCTACTTATCCGAGGTTTGATCAGCTTCGGCGATCTCCATACCTTTAGTTCTACCTCATTCATCGAGCAAGTACTCTTTACTGCTCCATGTTATGTCATCCCTTGTGACCTAGTCACATGCTTGCAAGCTTAAATCTAGATGACATTCCAACGAGAGGGCCTGTAGCATATCTATCCGGCTATATGGATGGACAACCCAATCTTGGTCCATAAAGCGCTTCAACAACTGATACTTTCAAATACCCAATGACACCTTTATAAATTCACTGCTGGGCTATTTAAGCGGTGTTTGATGTTATCAAAGTACCCATCCGGGTGATGGTGATTAACATAACCTCATGGTCAAGGATTAGGTTACTATGCATTTGAAAAGCTTACAAAGACCAGGCTTCCAACTTAATGACTTGATCTTATGTTATTGCTTACTAGGGTGTGTGTCCATCACATCATTCTCCTAATGACATAACCTTTGTTATTAATGAGCATTCAGGTCATGTCCGCAGATCAGGAAACCATGATCATCCATTTTAATCAACAAGATAGTTCTTACAAGAGGCTTAGGGACTCTTTATGTTTACAAACACACATGTATTAGTGTTTCCTTATAATACAATTATAGCATGGATGTAAACATTCATCATAAACACAAAAGATATAATAATAACCACTTTTATTATTGCCTCTGGGCACTATCTCCAATGTAGTCTCCCACTTCTGCATTAGAGTCAATAATTCCTAGATTACATGGTAATATACCTAACACCCATGGCGCTCTGGGTTGGTTGGTCATGCTTTTGCTCTAGGGAGAGGTTTAGTCAACGGATCTCGCTTACACATCTGTCGTGACATCAAGGTGTACTTTTGCAAAATCTTTGTCACCATCTAGGACATACCGCTAATGAACAGCATGGAAACGTGTAGCTTGATGTGCTTCAGCCTGCTATGTGACCTTGGCTCTCGTGGCATTAGCTTCTGCGCACCTGTGTTGTCACAAGATGGAGTGTGGCCATCACCTGTCCAACGACCGAACCCAATGCGTTCAGAATGGAACTCCTTCATCCATATATTGCAAATTCTTGTGCAGCCAGCAGCTATGTATTCCGGATTCTGTTGAAGATTTCGCCAACGCTTTGCTTGGCACTCCTCCAGCTCACCGGCAGACCATTCAAAATGAAGACGATCCGCATCGACTTCGAGTCATCCGGATCGGTGTTCCAACTAGCATAATAGTGTAAACCGCTACAACAAGTCGCTTCATCACCTCCATAAGAAAAAGAAATCCATATCCTTAGTCCTATTCGTGCACTTTAGGATATTTCATTGACCGTATCCGGTTGTTCCATTCCAGTGATCACTTGATATCTCGCTAGTCAAATAACGGCATGTGCTATATCCGGTCTTGTACATGCGCATGGCATACATGATAGAACCTTAGTGGCTTTGAGGCATAGAGAGATATTATTCATCTTTTCTCTATCTTCTTCGCCAGTAGCCGGAATTTCTTTGAGTTCACTCAAGGTCTTGTACTGACAACATGGGGCTTCGTGAACCCTTTCTTTCTCTTTTCCATTCAAACTTCTTTAGAACTTTGTCTAAGCATGTACTTTGTGAAAGCAATTATTAGGGCGTCTTCGATTTATTCTATAAATCTTGATGCCTAGAATATATGCTTGCTCGCCAAGATCCTTCATTGAAAAACTATTATTCAAATAGGTTTTCGACTTCTATTAAGAAGTTCTATATCATTCCCAATCAACAATATGTCATCTACATATATAGTACCAGATTAGGAATGCCACAGAGGCTCCCACTCACTTTCTTGTAAATACAAGCTTCCATAAGTTGTATAAATCCAAAGTTTTGATTACTTTATCAAACGTTGATTCCAACTCCGGATGCTTTAGTTTCAGTCCATAAATGGAGCGCTAAAGTTTCAGTACCTTTGTCAAGATCACTAGGATCTAGACCAAAACCCTTGGGTTGTACCTATATACAACTCTTCCTCAATGTCACCATTATTAAGGAACAGGCTTTATTTGACATCCATCGTACCAAATCTCATAATGGAAATATGCCTAATTGCTAACAAAATCGTCTCCACGAGACTTTTTAGCTTTCGGCTAGCATTAGTGAGAAAGTCTCATCAGAGTCAACTCCTTGAATTTGTCGGAATCCCTTTCATGACATGTAAGTCGGAGCTTTATAGACGGTAACATTACCATCAAAGATCTGCTTTTTCTTTTGAAAATCCATTTGTTCTCGAGCAGCCTTTACTTACCATCCCATATGTCCACCAAAGTCCACACTTGGTTTTCAGACATGGATCCCATCTTCCTCGATTTCATGGCTTCTATTTATTTATCGGAACTGGGCTCACCATAGCTTCTTCATACGTCGCAGGTCACCGGTTGTTGTCCACTAACATGACGCTTAAGGCGAGAGTCATACAACAATCAGAGGGTACGAACCCTCGTTCACCGGCGAGGTTCTCTAAAGCAACTTTGTTCGGAAGTTTCATAAGGGATCACCATCATTAGCTTCCTCTCCACTCAGGAAACAAGCGGCGTACAAAACATCTTTTCCGTATTGCGCTACTCTCAACTTTCCTCGAGAGAAGGTTCAATAACTTCGCTTCGAAGTTCTACTTTCCTTCCGTACCACTTCTCTCGTAGAGAGAAACTCCTTCTCAAGAAAAGGATCCATTCTTGGCAACGAAAAACTTTGCCTTCGGATCTATGATAGAAGGTATACCCAATTGTTTCTTTTAGGGTATCCTATGAAGGACGATTCGCTTTGGCTGTTCAAGCTTACCAAAGTTGTAACTTCTTTGCATACGCTCGCAACCTAAACTTTAAGGAACGACTAAACTTAGGTTTCTACCAAACCACAATTGTGACGTGCAATTGGTCGTTTCAACGGATTTGTATGCTGCCCTCATTTAAAGTGAATGCAATCAGCTTCTAATGGCATAGCCCCAAACGATAGCGGTAACTGCATAAGAGACATCATGCACTCCAACCATATCTCCAGAGAGTTCGATTAATCGCTTGGACACACCATTACGCTCGGCATGGTGTTCTTGGCGGTGTCCAGAATGTGAAAGTATTCCACATTTTTAAATGCATGCCAAACTCATAACTCGTGATATTCACCTCCGCATGGTCGTAACGCAGGAAACTTAATCTTCTTCGTTACGATGATTTTTCCACTTCACTCACGAAATTCCTTAAACTTCGAAAAGTTTGGACTTATGTTTCGCAAAGTAGACATACCCCATATCTACTTAAGTCATCCGTGTGAAAGTGAGAACAAATAACGATATCCACCACGACGGCACTACACTCACTGGGACCCGCTCATTAACACTCGGTGTATGTATTATTTCCAATAAGTTCAGATGGCACGCTTCCATTATCCCCTAGAGAGAATGGAGTCTTAGTCATTTTTCCCATTAGACATGCTTCGTGATCTTTCAAGTGATTCAAAATCAAGTGATTCAAGAAGTCCATCAGTCGGAGGTTCTTCATACGCTTTCACTCCAATGTGACCAAGACAGCAAGGTTGCCACATGTATGTAGAATTATCATTCAATTTTATTCTGCTTAGCATCTATGTTGTGAACATGTATCACTACTATCGAGATTCAATAAAGAATAAACCATTCATCTCAAAAAAGTGCATACTACCATAAAAGATATTACTCATATAAATCGGTAACAACCTTTGTTCTCGGACTTAAAAAGAGTAAAATCCTGGCCTCGCAGCAAAACAAGATCTGGGAGATAATGTTCATGCTTAACGGGCAGTAATTCAAATAACAATTATTTAAATTTAAAACTAATCCCGGAAGGTAGATGTAGAGGGAGCGTCTTAGATGGCGATCACATCAACCTTGTTGCTATTTCCAACGCCAAGATCGTCACGTCCTCCCAATTGCGGGCCATTTTATTCCGGCAGCCCCGCTTCGAAGTTACAAAGGAAGCGAGCAACCGAACCAATATCAAATACCTGTGCACTACTATGATTACTAGTAAGAATACACATCAATAACATGTATATCAAATACCTTCTTCTTGATGCGTTGCAATTCTTCAGATCCGGGCTGGTACTTGGGCAATTCGCTATTCCAAAGGTCAGCACTTTTGCAAAGAAAAAGCACTTCGCCTGGCCAAAAGCTTAGACCAGCCTTGGAAGCTTCTTAGCAAGGTGTGCCATAACTTTCTCGCCGGGCCCTTCTTGAAGTTGCTTTTTTCTTAGGCTTGCCCTGCTTTCTTGAAATTGGTGGTCTTATTGACCATCAAGATTAGTGCTCGCTTTCTTGATTTCCACTTTCAGTAGTTTTTAGCATGGGACGCACATGTCAGCAAATATCTTAGTTCAAGTGCAAAAGGTATATTGCAGTTCATCACAAAGTTCTTCTATAACTCAGTGGTAGTGATTGAGGACACTGATGAATCCTTTAAATCATTAGGAATAGATGGTCCCCAACTCTTGGAGCTTGTTTGCGTCCCGCACATGGTGAGCACGCGGTTTCGCTAACCATTAGCAGACTTCCCTCTTCCATCTGGCAGCACGAAGAACTTTCGGAGGCCTTCATAGGCTCTCCACTGGCCAGCCAAAGTGAGTCCTCTGGGAAATGAGCTTGAGCTCCTTAATGATCTCGAACGGTCGCATTAGGTGCTCAAAAACGCATCGAGCTCCGCTTTCTAAACCATACGTGATGGCACACCCAACTCGTGAGAATGATTTTTCTAGAAAGTATCGAAACATTCTTTACTGGCCATCGGTGGCATCATCTGCTTGGTGTGTGGGTCACCTAGTGGTGCTTCGAGCACATGGTCATCCGAATCAAGCCCAGACAATCTTCTTCATAACACCATGCATTTCAGTCCGATGAAAATGAGTTGCTTTTACATTTTGTTTCTAAGCTTTTTCTTTCTCTAGAAACGCATTGAGAATTTCTGCGGAGAGATTCGCCATAATCAGGACAACAAATTTTCAAGTAGTTTAGAACTAAGTTTATGATAAATTGAGTTCAATTTAATTCGCCAATTAACTTCGGTGAACTCCCACCTCAAAACAACATCCTCACATTGTCTTAAGTGGATTATACTCAACCAAGTCCACTACACCAAGTTCGATCTTCACGAGAAGATGAAGTTTCATCGGCTAACACACATGCAATGACACTGGTGGATCCATGGGTGGATTGTAAAAGAACACACATGCAATGACACTGGTGGATCCATAGGTGGTATGTGAAAGAACACACATGCAAAATGACTCTGTTGTTGTTACTAAAAAGAACACACATGCAATGACACTGGTGGATCCATGGGTGGATTGTGAAAAGAACACATGCAATGACACTGGTGGATCCATAGGTGGTATGTGAAGAACACACATGCAAAATGACTCGTTGTTGTTACTAAAAAGAACACACATGCAATGACACTGTGGATCCATGGGTGGATTGTGAAAAGAACACATGCAATGACACTGTGGATCCATAGGTGGTATGTGAAAAGAACACATGCAAAATGACTCTGGTTGTTGTTACTAAAAGAACAAACATGCAATGACACTGGTGGATCTATAGGTGGTATGTGAAAAGAACACACATGCAAAATGACTCAAGTTGTTACTAAAAAGAACACAGAACACACATGCAAAATGACACTGGTGGGATCCATGGGTGGATTGTGAAAAGAAAACACATGCAATGACACTGGTGGATCCATAGGTGGTATGTGAAAAGAACACACATGCAAAATGACTCTGGTTGTTGTTACTAAAAAGAACACACATGCAATGACACTGGTGGATCCATGGGTGGATTGTGAAAAAAAACACACATGCAATGACACTGGTGGATCCATAGGTGGTATGTGAAAAGAACACACATGCAAAATGACTCTGGTTGTTACTAAAAAGAACACACATGCAATGACACTGGTGGATCCATGGGTGGATTGTGAAAAGAACACACATGCAATGACACTGGTGGATCCATATGTGGTATGTGAAAAGAACACACATGCAAAATGACTCTGGTTGTTACTAAAAAGAACACACATGCAATGACACTGGTGGATCCATGTGTGGTCTCTATAGAGAACACACATTTCAATCACACTGGTGGATCCATATGTGGTATGTGAAAAGAACACACATGCAATGACTCTGGTTGTTAGTGAAATGAACACACATGCAATGACACTGGTGGATCCATAGGTGGTATGTGAGAAGAACACACATTTCAATGACTCTGGTTGTTGTTACTCAAAAGAAAACACATGCAATGACACTGGTGGATCCATAGGTGGTATGTGAAGAGATCACACATGCAAAATGACTCTGGTTGTTGTTACTAAAAGGAACACACATGCAATGACACTGGTGGATCCATGGGTGGATTGTGAAAAGAACACACATGCAAGATGACACTGGTGGATCCATAGGTGGTATGTGAGAAGAACACACATGCAAAATGACTGGTTGTTGTTACTAAAAAGAACACACATGCAATGACACTGGTGGATCCATAGGTGGATTGTGAAATGAACACACATGCAATGACACTGGTGGATCCATAGGTGGTATGTGAGAAGAACACACATGCAAAATGACTCTGGTTGTTGTTACTAAAAAGAACACACATGCAATGACACTGTGGATCCATAGGTGGTATGTGAGAAGAACACACATGCAAAATGACTCTGGTTGTTGTTACTAAAAAGAACACACATGCAATGACACTGGTGGATCCATGGGTGGATTGTGAAAAGATAACACATGCAATGACACTGGTGGATCCATAGGTGGTATGTGAAAAGAACACACATGCAAAATGACTCTGGTTGTTGTTACTAAAAAGAACACACATGCAATGACACTGGTGGATCCATAGGTGGATTGTGAAATGAACACACATGCAATGACACTGGTGGATCCATAGGTGGTATGTGAGAAGAACACACATTTCAATGACTCTGGTTGTTGTTACTAAAAAGAACACACATGCAATGACACTGGTGGATCCATAGGTGGTACGTGAAGAGATCACACATGCAAAATGACTCTGGTTGTTGTTACTAAAAAGAACACACATGCAATGACACTGGTGGATCCATGGGTGGATTGTGAAAAGAACACACATGCAATGACACTGGTGGATCCATAGGTGGTATGTGAGAAGAACACACATGCAAAATGACTCTGGTTGTTGTTACTAAAAAGAACACACATGCAATGACACTGGTGGATCCATAGGTGGATTGTGAAATGAACACACGTGCAATGACACTAGTGGATCCATAGGTGGTATGTGAGAAGAACACACATGCAAAATGACTCTGGTTGTTGTTACTAAAAAGAACACACATGCAATGACACTGGTGGATCCATAGGTGGTATGTGAGAAGAACACACATGCAAAATGACTCTGGTTGTTGTTACTAAAAAGAACACACATGCAAAATGACACTGGTGGGATCCATGGGTGGATTGTGAAAAGAAAACACATGCAATGACACTGGTGGATCCATAGGTGGTATGTGAAAAGAACACACATGCAAAATGACTCTGGTTGTTACTAAATAGAACACACATGCAATGACACTGGTGGATCCATTAGTGGATTGTCAAAAGCACACACATGCAATGACACTGGTGGATCCATAGGTGGTATGTGAGAAGAACACACTTGCAAAATGACTCTGGTTGTTGTTACTAAAAAGAACACACATGCGATGACACTGGTGGATCCATAGGTGGATTGTGAAATGAACACACGTGCAATGACAGTAGTGCATCCATAGGTGGTATGTGAGAAGAACACACATGCAAAATGACTCTGGTTGTCGTTTCTAAAAAGAACACACATGCAAAATGACACCTGTGGGATCCATGGGTGGATTGTGAAAAGAAAACACATGCAATGACACTGGTGGATCCATAGGTGGTATGTGAAAAGAACACACATGCAAAATGACTCTGGTTGTTGTTACTAAAAAGAACACACATGCAATGACACTGGTGGATCCATGGGTGGATTGTGAAAAGAACACACATGCAAGATGACACTGGTGGATCCATAGGTGGTATGTGAGAAGAACACACATGCAAAATGACTCTGGTTGTTGTTACTAAAAAGAACACACATGCAATGACACTGGTGGATCCATAGGTGGATTGTGAAATGAACACACATGCAATGACACTGGTGGATCCATAGGTGGTATGTGAGAAGAACACACATTTCAATGACTCTGGTTGTTGTTACTAAAAAGAACACACATGCAATGACACTGGTGGATCCATAGGTGGGATGTGAAGAGATCACACATGCAAAATGACTCTGGTTGTTGTTACTAAAAAGAACACACATGCAAAATGACACTGGTGGGATCCATGGGTGGATTGTAAAAAGAAAACACATGCAATGACACTAGTGGATCCATAGGTGGTATGTGAAAAGAACACGCATGCAAAATGACTCTGGTTGTTACTAAAAAGAACACACATGCAATGACACTGGTGGATCCATGGGTGGATTGTGAAAAGAACACACATGCAATGACACTGGTGGATCCATAGGTGGTATGTGAGAAGAACACACTTGCAAAATGACTCTGGTTGTTGTTACTAAAAAGAACACACATGCGATGACACTGGTGGATCCATAGGTGGATTGTGAAATGAACACACATGCAATGACACTGGTGGATCCATATGTGGTATGTGAGAAGAACACACATGCAAAATGACTCTGGTTGTTGTTTCTAAAAAGAACACACATGCAAAATGACACCTGTGGGATCCATGGGTGGATTGTGAAAAGAAAACACATGCAATGACACTGGTGGATCCATAGGTGGTATGTGAAAAGAACACACATGCAAAATAACTCTGGTTGTTGTTACTAAAAAGAACACACATGCAATGACACTGGTGGATCCATGGGTGGATTGTGAAAAGAACACACATGCAAGATGACACCGGTGCATCCATAGGTGGTATGTGAGAAGAACACACATGCAAAATGACTCTGGTTGTTGTTACTAAAAAGAACACAGATGCAATGACAGTGGTGGATCCATAGGTGGATTGTGAAATGAACACACATGCAATGACCCTTGTGGATCCATAGTTGGTATGTGAGAAGAACACACATTTCAATGACTCTGGTTGTTACTAAAAAGAACACACATGCAATGACACTGGTGGATCCATAGGTGGGATGTGAAGAGATCACACATGCAAAATGACTCTTGTTGTTGTTACTAAAAAGAACACACATGCAAAACGACACTGGTGGGTTCCATGGGTGGATTGTAAAAAGAAAACACATGCAATGACACTGGTGGATCCATAGGTGGTATGTGAAAAGAACACACATGCAAAATGACTCTGGTTGTTACTAAAAAGAACACACATGCAATGACACTGGTGGATCCATGGGTGGATTGTGAAAAGAACACACATGCAATGACACTGGTGGATCCATATGTGGTATGTGAAAAGAACACACATGCAAAATGACTCTGGTTGTTGTTACTAAAAAGAACACACATGCAATGACACTGGTGGATCCATAGGTGGTATGTGAGAAGAACACACATGCAAAATGACTCTGGTTGTTGTTACTAATAAGAACACACATGCAAAATGACACTGGTGGGATCCATGGGTGGATTGTGAAATGAACACACATGCAATGACACTGGTGGATCCATAGGTGGTATGTGAGAAGAACACACATGCAAAATGACTCTGGTTGTTGTTACTAAAAAGAACACACATGCAATGACACTGTGGATCCATGGGTGGATTGTGATAAGAACACACATGCAATGACACTGGTGGATCCATAGGTGGTATGTGAAAAGAACACACATGCAAAATGACTCAAGTTGTTGTTACTAAAAAGAACACACATGCAATGACACTGGTGGATCCATGGGTGGATTGTGAAAAGAACACACATGCAATGACACTGGTGGATCCATAGGTGGTATGTGAAAAGAACACACATGCAAAATGACTCTGGTTGTTGTTACTAAAAAGAACACACATGCAATGACACTGGTGGATCCATAGGTGGATTGTGAAATGAACACACATGCAATGACACTAGTGGATCCATAGGTGGTATGTGAGAAGAACACACATTCAAAATGACTCTGGTTGTTGTTACTAAAAAGAACACACATGCAATGACACTGGTGGATCCATAGGTGGTATGTGAAGAGATCACACATGCAAAATGACTCTGGTTGTTGTTACTAAAAAGAACACACATGCAATGACACTGGTGGATCCATGGGTGGATTGTGAAAAGAACACACATGCAATGACACTGGTGGATCCATAGGTGGTATGTGAGTAGAACACACATGCAAAATGACTGGTTGTTGTTACTAAAAAGAACACACATGCAATGACACTGGTGGATCCATAGGTGGATTGTGAAATGAACACACATGCAATGACACTGGTGGATCCATAGGTGGTATGTGAGAAGAACACACATGCAAAATGACTCTGGTTGTTGTTACTAAAAAGAACACACATGCAATGACACTGGTGGATCCATAGGTGGTATGTGAGAAGAACACACATGCAAAATGACTCTGGTTGTTGTTTCTAAAAAGAACACACATGCAAAATGACACTGGTGGGATCCATGGGTGGATTGTGAAAAGAAAACACATGCAATGACACTGGTGGATCCATAGGTGGTATGTGAAAAGAACACACATGCAAAATGACTCTGGTTGTTACTAAAAAGAACACACATGCAATGACAGTGGTGGATCCATTGGTGGATTGTGAAAAGAACACACATGCAATGACACTGGTGGATCCATAGGTGGTATGTGAGAAGAACACACATGCAAAATGACTCGTTGTTGTTACTAAAAAGAACACACATGCAATGACACTGGTGGATCCATAGGTGGATTGTGAAAAGAACACACATGCAATGACACTGGTGGATCCATAGGTGGTATGTGAGAAGAACACACATGCAAAATGACTCTGGTTGTTGTTACTAAAAAGAACACACATGCAATGACACTGTGGGATCCATGGGTGGATTGTGAAAAGAAAACACATGCAATGAAACTGGTGGATCCATAGGTGGTATGTGAAAAGAACACACATGCAAAATGACTCTGGTTGTTGTTACTAAAAAGAACACACATGCAATGACACTGGTGGATCCATGGGTGGATTGTGAAAAGAACACACATGCAATGACACAGGTGGATCCATAGGTGGTATGTGAGAAGAACACACATGCAAAATGACTCTGGTTGTTGTTACTAAAAAGAACACACATGCAATGACACTGGTGGATCCATAGGTGGATTGTGAAATGAACACACATGCAATGACACTGGTGGATCCATAGGTGGTATGTGAGAAGAACACACATTTCAATGACTCTGGTTGTTGTTACTAAAAAGAACACACATGCAATGACACTGGTGGATCCATAGGTGGTATGTGAAGAGATCACACATGCAAAATGACTCTGGTTGTTGTTACTAAAAAGAACACACATGCAATGACACTGTTGGATCCATGGGTGGATTGTGAAAAGAAAACACATGCAATGACACTGGTGGATCCATTTGTGGTATGTGAAAAGAACACACATGCAATGACTCTGTTGTTTTTACTAAAAATAACACACATGCAATGACACTGGTGAATCCATTGGTGGATTGTGAAAAGAACACACATGCAATGACACTGGTGGATCCATAGGTGGTATGTGAGAAGAACACACATGCAAAATGACTCGTTGTTGTTACTAAAAGAACACACATGCAATGACACTGGTGGATCCATGTGGATCCATAGGTGGTATGTGAGAAGAACACACATGCAAAATGACTCTGGTTGTTGTTTCTAAAAAGAACACACATGCAAAATGACACCTGTGGGATCCATGGGTGGATTGTGAAAAGAAAACACATGCAATGACACTGGTGGATCCATAGGTGGTATGTGAAAAGAACACACATGCAAAATGACTCTGGTTGTTGTTACTAAAAAGAACACACATGCAATGACACTGGTGGATCCATGGGTGGATTGTGAAAAGAACACACATGCAAGATGACACTGGTGGATCCATAGGTGGTATGTGAGAAGAACACACATGCAAAATGACTCTGGTTGTTGTTACTAAAAAGAACACACATGCAATGACACTGGTGGATCCATAGGTGGATTGTGAAATGAACACACATGCAATGACACTGGTGGATCCATAGGTGGTATGTGAGAAGAACACACATTTCAATGACTCTGGTTGTTGTTACTAAAAAGAACACACATGCAATGACACTGGTGGATCCATAGGTGGGATGTGAAGAGATCACACATGCAAAATGACTCTGGTGGTTGTTACTAAAAAGAACACACATGCAAAACGACACTGGTGGGTTCCATGGGTGGATTGTAAAAAGAAAACACATGCAATGACACTGGTGGATCCATAGGTGGTATGTGAAACGAACACACATGCAAAATGACTCTGGTTGTTACTAAAAAGAACACACATGCAATGACACTGGTGGATCCATGTGTGGTCTCTGAAGAGAGCACACATGCAATGACACTGGTGGATCCATATGTGGTATGTGAAAAGAACACACATGCAAAATGACTCTGGTTGTTGTTACTAAAAAGAACACACATGCAATGACACTGGTGGATCCATAGGTGGTATGTGAGAAGAACACACATGCAAAATGACTCTGGTTGTTGTTACTAAAAAGAACACACATGCAATGACACTGGTGGATCCATGGGTGGATTGTGAAAAGAACACACATGCAATGACACTGGTGGATCCATAGGTGGTATGTGAAAAGAACACACATGCAAAATGACTCTGGTTGTTGTTACTAAAAAGAACACACATGCAATGACACTGGTGGATCCATAGGTGGATTGTGAAGAGAACACACATGCAATGACACTGGTGGATCCATAGGTGGTATGTGAAAAGAACACACATGCAAAATGACTCTAGTTGTTGTTACTAAAAAGAACACACATGCAAAATGACACTGGTGGGATCCATGGGTGGATTGTGAAAAGAAAACACATGCAATGACACTGGTGGATCCATAGGTGGTATGTGAAAAGAACACACATGCAAAATGACTCTGGTTGTTACTAAAAAGAACACACATGCAATGACACTGGTGGATCCATGGGTGGATTGTGAAAAGAACACACATGCAATGACACTGGTGGATCCATATGTGGTATGTGAAAAGAACACACATGCAAAATGACTCTGGTTGTTACTAAAAAGAACACACATGCAATGACACTGGTGGATCCATGTGTGGTCTCTGTAGAGAACACACATTTCAATCACACTCGTGGATCCATATGTGGTATGTGAAAAGAACACACATGCAATGACTCTGGTTGTTGTTAGTGAAATGAACACACATGCAATGACACTGGTGGATCCATAGGTGTTATGTGAGAAGAACACACATTTCAATGACTCTGGTTGTTGTTACTAAAAAGAACACACATGCAATGACACTGGTGGATCCATAGGTGGTACGTGAAGAGATCACACATGCAAAATGACTCTGGTTGTTGTTACTAAAAGGAACACACATGCAATGACACTGGTGGATCCATGGGTGGATTGTGAAAAGAACACACATGCAAGATGACACTGGTGGATCCATAGGTGGTATGTGAGAAGAACACACATGCAAAATGACTCTGGTTGTTGTTACTAAAAAGAACACACATGCAATGACACTGGTGGATCCATAGGTGGATTGTGAAATGAACACACATGCAATGACACTGGTGGATCCATAGGTGGTATGTGAGAAGAACACACATGCAAAATAACTCTGGTTGTTGTTACTAAAAAGAACACACATGCAATGACACTGGTGGATCCATAGGTGGTATGTGAGAAGAACACACATGCAAAATGACTCTGGTTGTTGTTTCTAAAAAGAACACACATGCAAAATGACACCTGTGGGATCCATGGGTGGATTGTGAAAAGAAAACACATGCAATGACACTGGTGGATCCATAGGTGGTATGTGAAAAGAACACACATGCAAAATGACTCTGGTTGTTGTTACTAAAAAGAACACACATGCAATGACACTGGTGGATCCATGGGTGGATTGTGAAAAGACAACACATGCAAGATGACACTGGTGGATCCATAGGTGGTATGTGAGAAGAACACACATGCAAAATGACTCTGGTTGTTGTTACTAAAAAGAACACACATGCAATGACACTGGTGGATCCATAGGTGGTATGTGAGAAGAACACACATTTCAATGACTCTGGTTGTTGTTACTAAAAAGAACACACATGCAATGACACTGGTGGATCCATAGGTGGGATGTGAAGAGATCACACATGCAAAATGACTCTGGTGGTTGTTACTAAAAGTAACACACATGCAATGACACTGGTGGATCCATGCGTGGATTGTGAAAAGAACACATGCAATGACACTGGTGGATCCATAGGTGGTATGTGAAACGAACACACATGCAAAATGACTCTGGTTGTTACTAAAAAGAACACACATGCAATGACACTGGTGGATCCATGGGTGGATTGTGAAAAGAACACACATGCAATGACACTGGTGGATCCATATGTGGTATGTGAGAAGAACACACATGCAAAATGACTCTGGTTGTTGTTACTAAAAAGAACACACATGCAATGACACTGGTGGATCCATAGGTGGTATGTGAGAAGAACACACATGCAAAATGACTCTGGTTGTTGTTACTAAAAAGAACACACATGCAAAATGACACTGGTGGGATCCATGGGTGGATTGTGAAAGAAAACACATGCAATGACACTGTGGATCCATAGGTGGTATGTGAAAAGAACACACATGCAAAATGACTCTAGTTGTTGTTACTAAAAAGAACACACATGCAATGACACTGGATCCATGGGTGGATTGTGAAAAGAACACACATGCAATGACACTGGATCCATATGTGGTATGTGAAAAGAACACAGATGCAAAATGACTCTGGTTGTTGTTAAAAAAGAACACACATGCAATGACATTGTTGGATCCATAGGTGGTATGTGAGAAGAACACACATTTCAAAGACTCTGGTTGTTGTTACTAAAAAGAACACACATGCAATGACACTGGTGGATCCATAGGTGGTATGTGAAAAGAACACACATGCAAAATGACTCTGGTTGTTGTTACTAAAAGAACACACATGCAAAATGACACTGGTGGATCCATGGGTGGATTGTGAAAAGAAAACACACATGCAATGACACTGGTGGATCCATAGGTGGTATGTGAAAAGAACACACATGCAAAATGACTCTGGTTGTTACTAAAAAGAACACACATGCAATGACACTGGTGGATCCATGGGTGGATTGTGAAAAGAACACACATGCAATGACACTGGTGGATCCATAGGTGGTATGTGAAAAGAACACACATGCAAAATGACTCTGGTTGTTGTTACTAAAAAGAACACACATGCAATGACACTGGTGGATCCATAGGTGGTATGTGAAATGAACACACATGCAATGACACTGGTGGATCCATAGGTGGTATGTGAGAAGAACACACATGCAATGACTCTGGTTGTTGTTACTAAAAAGAACACACATGCAATGACACTGGTGGATCCATAGGTGGTATGTGAAGAGATCACACATGCAAAATGACTCTTGTTGTTGTTACTAAAAAGAACACACATGCAATGACACTGGTGGATCCATGGGTGGATTGTGAGAAGAACACACATGCAATGACACTGGTGGATCCATAGGTGGTATGTGAAGAGAACACACATGCAAAATGACTCTCGTTGTTGTTACTAAAAAGAACACACATGCAATGACACTGGTGGATCCATGGGTGGATTGTGAAAAGAACACACATGCAATGACACTGGTGGATCCATAGGTGGTATGTGAAAAGAACACACATGCAAAATGACTCTGGTTGTTGTTACTAAAAAGAACACACATGCAATGACACTGGTGGATCCATAGGTGGTATGTGAAGAGAACACACATGCAAAATGACTCTGGTTGTTGTTACTAGAAAGAACACACATGCAAAATGACACTGGTGGGATCCATGGGTGGATTGTGAAAAGAAAACACATGCAATGACACTGGTGGATCCATAGGTGGTATGTGAAAAGAACACACATGCAAAATGACTCTAGTTGTTGTTACTAAAAAGAACACACATGCAATGACACTGGTGGATCCATAGGTGGTATGTGAAGAGAACACACATGCAAAATGACTCTGGTTGTTGTTACTAAAAAGAACACACATGCAATGACTCTGGTTGATCCATGTGTTGATTGTTAAAAGAAAACACATGCAATGACATTGGTGGATCCATAGGTGGTATGTGAAAAGAACACACATGCAAAATGACTCTGGTTGTTGTTACTAAAAAGAACACACATGCAAAATGACACTGGTGGGATCCATGGGTGGATTGTGAAAAGAAAACACATGCAATGACACTGGTGGATCCATAGGTGGTATGTGAAAAGAACACACATGCAAAATGACTCTGGTTGTTACTAAAAAGAACACACATGCAATGACACTGGTGGATCCATGGGTGGATTGTGAAAAGAACACACATGCAATGACACTGGTGGATCCATATGTGGTATGTGAAAAGAACACACATGCAAAATGACTCTAGTTGTTGTTACTAAAAAGAACACACATGCAATGACACTGGTGGATCCATGAGTGGATCTGTGAAAAGAACACACATGCAATGACACTGTGGATCCATATGTGGTATGTGAAAAGAACACACATGCAAAATGACTCTGGTTGTTGTTACTAAAAAGAACACACATGCAATGACACTGGTGGATCCATAGGTGTTATGTGAGAAGAACACACATGCAAAATGACTCTGGTTGTTGTTACTAAAAAGAACACACATGCAATGACACTGGTGGATCCATAGGTGGTACGTGAAGAGATCACACATGCAAAATGACTCTGGTTGTTGTTACTAAAAGGAACACACATGCAATGACACTGGTGGATCCATGGGTGGATTGTGAAAAGAACACACATGCAAGATGACACTGGTGGATCCATAGGTGGTATGTGAGAAGAACACACATGCAAAATGACTCTGGTTGTTGTTACTAAAAAGAACACACATGCAATGACACTGGTGGATCCATAGGTGGATTGTGAAATGAACACACATGCAATGACACTGGTGGATCCATAGGTGGTATGTGAGAAGAACACACATGCAAAATAACTCTGGTTGTTGTTACTAAAAAGAACACACATGCAATGACACTGGTGGATCCATAGGTGGTATGTGAGAAGAACACACATGCAAAATGACTCTGGTTGTTGTTTCTAAAAAGAACACACATGCAAAATGACACCTGTGGGATCCATGGGTGGATTGTGAAAAGAAAACACATGCAATGACACTGGTGGATCCATAGGTGGTATGTGAAAAGAACACACATGCAAAATGACTCTGGTTGTTGTTACTAAAAAGAACACACATGCAATGACACTGGTGGATCCATGGGTGGATTGTGAAAAGAACACACATGCAAGATGACACTGGTGGATCCATAGGTGGTATGTGAGAAGAACACACATGCAAAATGACTCTGGTTGTTGTTACTAAAAAGAACACACATGCAATGACAGTGGTGGATCCATAGGTGGATTGTGAAATGAACACACATGCAATGACACTGGTGGATCCATAGGTGGTATGTGAGAAGAACACACATTTCAATGACTCTGGTTGTTGTTACTAAAAAGAACACACATGCAATGACACTGGTGGATCCATAGGTGGGATGTGAAGAGATCACACATGCAAAATGACTCTGGTGGTTGTTACTAAAAAGAACACACATGCAAAACGACACTGTTGGGTTCCATGGGTGGAATGCAAAAAGAAAATACATACAATGACACTGGTGGATCCATAGGTGGTATCTGAAACGAACACACATGCAAAATGACTCTGGTTGTTACTAAAAAGAACACACATGCAATGACACTGGTGGATCCATGGGTGGATTGTGAAAAGAACACACATGCAATGACACTGGTGGATCCATATGTGGTATGTGAAAAGAACACACATGCAAAATGACTCTGGTTGTTGTTACTAAAAAGAACACACATGCAATGACACTGGTGGATCCATAGGTGGATTGTGAAAAGAACACACATGCAATGACACTGTTGGATCCATAGGTGGTATGTGAGAAGAACACACATTTCAATGACTCTGGTTGTTGTTACTAAAAAGAAGACACATGCAATGACACTGGTGGATCCATAGGTGGGATGTGAAGAGATCACACATGCAAAATGACTCTTGTTGTTGTTACTAAAAAGAACACACATGCAAAACGACACTGGTGGGTTCCATGGGTGGATTGTAAAAAGAAAACACATGCAATGACACTGGTGGATCCATAGGTGGTATGTGAAAAGAACACACATGCAAAATGACTCTGGTTGTTACTAAAAAGAACACACATGCAATGACACTGGTGGATCCATGGGTGGATTGTGAAAAGAACACACATGCAATGACACTGGTGGATCCATATGTGGTATGTGAAAAGAACACACATGCAAAATGACTCTGGTTGTTGTTACTAAAAAGAACACACATGCAATGACACTGGTGGATCCATAGGTGGTATGTGAAGAGAACACACATGCAAAATGACTCTAATTGTTGTTACTAAAAAGAACACACATGCAAAATGACACCTGTGGGATCCATGGGTGGATTGTGAAAAGAAAACACATGCAATGACACTGGTGGATCCATAGGTGGTATGTGAAAAGAACACACATGCAAAATGACTCTGGTTGTTACTAAAAAGAACACACATGCAATGACACTGGTGGATCCATGTGTGGTCTCTGAAGAGAGCACACATGCAATAACACTGGTTGTTGTTACTAAAAAGAACACATGCAATGACACTGGTGGATCCATAGGTGGATTGTTAAGAGAACACACATGCAATGACACTGGTGGATCCATAGGTGGTATGTGAAAAGAACACACATGCAAAATGACTCTGGTTGTTGTTACTAAAAAGAACACACATGCAAAATGACACTGGTGGGATCCATGGGTGGATTGTGAAAAGAAAACACATGCAATGACACTGGTGGATCCATAGGTGGTATGTGAAAAGAACACACATGCAAAATGACTCTGGTTGTTACTAAAAAGAACACACATGCAATGACACTGGTGGATCCATGGGTGGATTGTGAAAAGAACACACATGCAATGACACTGGTGGATCCATATGTGGTATGTGAAAAGAACACACATGCAAAATGACTCTGGTTGTTACTAAAAAGAACACACATGCAATGACACTGGTGGATCCATGTGTAGAGAACACACATTTCAGTCACACTGGTGGATCCATATGTGGTATGTGCAAAGAACATACATGCAATGACTCTGGTTGTTGTTAGTGAAATGAACACACATGCAATGACACTGGTGGATCCATAGGTGTTATGTGAGAAGAACACACATTTCAATGACTCTGGTTGTTGTTACTAAAAAGAACACACATGCAATGACACTGGTGGATCCATAGGTGGTATGTGAAGAGAACACACATGCAAAATGACTCTGGTTGTTACTAAAAAGAACACACATGCAATGACACTGGTGGATCCATGGGTGGATTGTGAAAAGAACACACATGCAAGATGACACTGGTGGATCCATAGGTGGTATGTGAGAAGAACACACATGCAAAATGACTCTGGTTGTTGTTACTAAAAAGAACACACATGCAATGACACTGGTGGATCCATAGGTGGATTGTGAAATGAACACACATGCAATGACACTGGTGGATCCATAGGTGGTATGTGAGAAGAACACACATTTCAATGACTCTGGTTGTTGTTACTAAAAAGAACACACATGCAATGACACTGGTGGATCCATAGGTGGGATGTGAAGAGATCACACATGCAAAATGACTCTTGTTGTTGTTACTAAAAAGAACACACATGCAAAACGACACTGGTGGGTTCCATGGGTGGATTGTTAAAAGAAAACACATGCAATGACACTGGTGGATCCATAGGTGGTATGTGAAAAGAACACACATGCAAAATGACTCTGGTTGTTACTAAAAAGAACACACATGCAATGACACTGGTGGATCCATGGGTGGATTGTGAAAAGAACACACATGCAATGACACTGGTGGATCCATATGTGGTATGTGAAAAGAACACACATGCAAAATGACTCTGGTTGTTGTTACTAAAAAGAACACACATGCAATGACACTGGTGGATCCATAGGTGGTATGTGAAGAGAACACACATGCAAAATGACTCTAGTTGTTGTTACTAAAAGAACACACATGCAAAATGACACTGGTGGATCCATGGGTGGATTGTGAAAAGAAAACACATGCAATGACACTGGTGGATCCATAGGTGGTATGTGAAAAGAACACACATGCAAAATGACTCTGGTTGTTACTAAAAAGAACACACATGCAATGACACTGGTGGATCCATGTGTGGTCTCTGAAGAGAGCACACATGCAATAACACTGGTTGTTGTTACTAAAAAGAACACATGCAATGACACTGGTGGATCCATAGGTGGATTGTTAAGAGAACACACATGCAATGACACTGGTGGATCCATAGGTGGTATGTGAAAAGAACACACATGCAAAATGACTCTGGTTGTTGTTACTAAAAAGAACACACATGCAAAATGACACTGGTGGGATCCATGGGTGGATTGTGAAAAGAAAACACATGCAATGACACTGGTGGATCCATAGGTGGTATGTGAAAAGAACACACATGCAAAATGACTCTGGTTGTTACTAAAAAGAACACACATGCAATGACACTGGTGGATCCATGGGTGGATTGTGAAAAGAACACACATGCAATGACACTGGTGGATCCATATGTGGTATGTGAAAAGAACACACATGCAAAATGACTCTGGTTGTTACTAAAAAGAACACACATGCAATGACACTGGTGGATCCATGTGTGGTCTCTGTAGAGAACACACATTTCAATCACACTCGTGGATCCATATGTGGTATGTGAAAAGAACACACATGCAATGACTCTGGTTGTTGTTAGTGAAATGAACACACATGCAATGACACTGGTGGATCCATAGGTGTTATGTGAGAAGAACACACATTTCAATGACTCTGGTTGTTGTTACTAAAAAGAACACACATGCAATGACACTGGTGGATCCATAGGTGGTACGTGAAGAGATCACACATGCAAAATGACTCTGGTTGTTGTTACTAAAAGGAACACACATGCAATGACACTGGTGGATCCATGGGTGGATTGTGAAAAGAACACACATGCAAGATGACACTGGTGGATCCATAGGTGGTATGTGAGAAGAACACACATGCAAAATGACTCTGGTTGTTACTAAAAAGAACTCACATGCAATGACACTAGTGGATCCATGGGTGGATTGTGAAAAGAACACACATGCAATGACACTGGTGGATCCATAGGTGGTATGTGAGAAGAACACACATGCAAAATGACTCTGGTTGTTGTTACTAAAAAGAACACACATGCAATGACACTGGTGGATCCATAGGTGGATTGTGAAATGAACACACATGCAATGACACTGGTGGATCCATAGGTGGTATGTGAGAAGAACACACATGCAAAATGACTCTGGTTGTTGTTACTAAAAAGAACACACATGCAATGACACTGGTGGATCCATAGGTGGTATGTGAAGAGAACACACATGCAAAATGACTCTGGTTGTTGTTACTAAAAAGAACACACATGCAAAATGACACCTGTGGGATCCATGGGTGGATTGTGAAAAGAAAACACATGCAATGAAACTGGTGGATCCATAGGTGGTATGTGAAAAGAACACACATGCAAAATGACTAGTTGTTGTTACTAAAAAGAACACACATGCAATGACACTGGTGGATCCATGGGTGGATTGTGAAAAGAACACACATGCAATGACACTGGTGGATCCATAGGTGGTATGTGAGAAGAACACACATGCAAAATGACTCTGGTTGTTGTTACTAAAAAGAACACACATGCAATGACACTGGTGGATCCATAGGTGGTATGTGAGAAGAACACACATTTCAATGACTCTGGTTGTTGTTACTAAAAAGAACACACATGCAATGACACTGGTGGATCCATAGGTGGGATGTGAAGAGATCACACATGCAAAATGACTCTTGTTGTTGTTACTAAAAAGAACACACATGCAAAACGACACTGGTGGGTTCCATGGGTGGATTGTAAAAAGAAAACACATGCAATGACACTGGTGGATCCATAGGTGGTATGTGAAACGAACACACATGCAAAATGACTCTGGTTGTTACTAAAAAGAACACACATGCAATGACACTGGTGGATCCATGGGTGGATTGTGAAAAGAACACACATGCAATGACACTGGTGGATCCATATGTGGTATGTGAAAAGAACACACATGCAAAATGACTCTAGTTGTTGTTACTAAAAAGAACACACATGCAATGACACTGGTGGATCCATAGGTGGTATGTGAAGAGAACACACATGCAAAATGACTCTGGTTGTTGTTACTAAAAAGAACACACATGCAAAATGACACTGGTGGGATCCATGGGTGGATTGTGAAAAGAAAACACATGCAATGACACTGGTGGATCCATAGGTGGTATGTGAAAAGAACACACATGCAAAATGACTCTGGTTGTTACTAAAAAGAACACACATGCAATGACACTGGTGGATCCATGTGTGGTCTCTGAAGAGAGCACACATGCAATAACACTGGTTGTTGTTACTAAAAAGAACACACATGCAATGACACTGGTGGATCCATAGGTGGATTGTTAAAAGAACACACATGCAATGACACTGGTGGATCCATAGGTGGTATGTGAAAAGAACACACATGCAAAATGACTCTGGTTGTTGTTACTAAAAAGAACACACATGCAAAATGACACTGGTGGGATCCATGGGTGGATTGTGAAAAGAACACACATGCAATGACACTGGTGGATCCATAGGTGGTATGTGAAAAGAACACACATGCAAAATGACTCTGGTTGTTACTAAAAAGAACACACATGCAATGACACTGGTGGATCCATGGGTGGATTGTGAAAAGAACACACATGCAATGACACTGGTGGATCCATAGGTGGTATGTGAAAAGAACACACATGCAAAATGACTCTGGTTGTTACTAAAAAGAACACACATGCAATGACACTTGTGGATCCATGTGTGGTCTATGAAGAGAACTCACAGGCAATGACACACTGTGGATCCATAGGTGGTATGTGAAGAGAACACACATGCAAAATGACTCTCGTTGTTGTTAGTGAAATGAACACACATGCAATGACACTGGTGGATCCATAGGTGTTATGTGAGAAGAACACACATTTCAATGACTCTTGTTGTTACTAAAAAGAACACACATGCAATGACACTGGTGGATCCATAGGTGGTATGTGAAGAGATCACACATGCAAAATGACTCTGGTTGTTGTTACTAAAAAGAACACACATGCAAAATGACACTGGTGGATCCATGGGTGGATTGTGAAAAGAACACACATGCAATGACACTGGTGGATCCATAGGTGGTATGTGAGAAGAACACACATGCAAAATGACTCTAGTTGTTGTTACTAAAAAGAACACACATGCAATGACACTGGTGGATCCATGGGTGGATTGTGAAAAGAAAACACATGCAATGACACTGGTGGATCCATAGGTGGTATGTGAAACGAACACACATGCAAAATGACTCTGGTTGTTACTAAAAAGAACACACATGCAATGACACTGGTGGATCCATAGGTGGATTGTGAAATGAACACACATGCAATGACACTGGTGGATCCATAGGTGGTATGTGAGAAGAACACACATGCAAAATAACTCTGGTTGTTGTTACTAAAAAGAACACACATGCAATGACACTGGTGGATCCATAGGTGGTATGTGAGAAGAACACACATGCAAAATGACTCTGGTTGTTGTTTCTAAAAAGAACACACATGCAAAATGACACCTGTGGGATCCATGGGTGGATTGTGAAAAGAAAACACATGCAATGACACTGGTGGATCCATAGGTGGTATGTGAAAAGAACACACATGCAAAATGACTCTGGTTGTTGTTACTAAAAAGAACACACATGCAATGACACTGGTGGATCCATGGGTGGATTGTGAAAAGAACACACATGCAAGATGACACTGGTGGATCCATAGGTGGTATGTGAGAAGAACACACATGCAAAATGACTCTGGTTGTTGTTACTAAAAAGAACACACATGCAATGACAGTGGTGGATCCATAGGTGGATTGTGAAATGAACACACATGCAATGACACTGGTGGATCCATAGGTGGTATGTGAGAAGAACACACATTTCAATGACTCTGGTTGTTGTTACTAAAAAGAACACACATGCAATGACACTGGTGGATCCATAGGTGGGATGTGAAGAGATCACACATGCAAAATAACCATTGTTGTTGTTACTAAAAAGAACACACATGCAAAACGACACTGGTGGGTTCCATGGGTGGATTGTAAAAAGAAAACACATGCAATGACACTGGTGGATCCATAGGTGGTATGTGAAACGAACACACATGCAAAATGACTCTGGTTGTTACTAAAAAGAACACACATGCAATGACACTGGTGGATCCATGGGTGGATTGTGAAAAGAACACACATGCAATGACACTGGTGGATCCATATGTGGTATGTGAAAAGAACACACATGCAAAATGACTCTGGTTGTTGTTACTAAAAAGAACACACATGCAATGACACTGGTGGATCCATAGGTGGATTGTGAAAAGAACACACATGCAATGACACTGGTGGATCCATAGGTGGTATGTGAGAAGAACACACATTTCAATGACTCTGGTTGTTGTTACTAAAAAGAACACACATGCAATGACACTGGTGGATCCATAGGTGGGATGTGAAGAGATCACACATGCAAAATGACTCTGGTTGTTGTTACTAAAAAGAACACACATGCAATGACACTGGTGGATCCATGGGTGGATTGTAAAAGAAAACACACATGCAATGACACTGGTGGATCCATAGGTGGTATGTGAAAAGAACACACATGCAAAATGACTCTTGTTGTTACTAAAAAGAACACACATGCAATGACACTGGTGGATCCATGGGTGGATTGTGAAAAGAACACACATGCAATGACACTGGTGGATCCATATGTGGTATGTGAAAAGAACACACATGCAAAATGACTCTGGTTGTTGTTACTAAAAAGAACACACATGCAATGACACTGGTGGATCCATAGGTGGTATGTGAAGAGAACACACATGCAAAATGACTCTGGTTGTTACTAAAAAGAACACACATGCAAAATGACACTGGTGGGATCCATGGGTGGATTGTGAAAAGAAAACACATGCAATGACACTGGTGGATCCATAGGTGGTATGTGAAAAGAACACACATGCAAAATGACTCTGGTTGTTACTAAAAAGAACACACATGCAATGACACTGGTGGATCCATGTGTGGTCTCTGAAGAGAGCACACATGCAATGACACTGGTTGTTGTTGTTACTAAAAAGAACACACATGCAATGACACTTGTGGATCCATAGGTGGATTGTTAAGAGAACACACATGCAATGACACTGGTGGATCCATAGGTGGTATGTGAAAAGAACACACATGCAAAATGACTCTGGTTGTTGTTACTAAAAAGAACACACATGCAAAATGACACTGGTGGGATCCATGGGTGGATTGTGAAAAAAAAACACATGCAATGACACTGGTGGATCCATAGGTGGTATGTGAAAAGAACACACATGCAAAATGACTCTGGTTGTTACTAAAAAGAACACACATGCAATGACACTGGTGGATCCATGGGTGGATTGTGAAAAGAACACACATGAAATGACACTGGTGGATCCATAGGTGGTATGTGAAAAGAACACACAAGCAAAATGACTCTAATTGTTGTTACTAAAAAGAACACACATGCAATGACAGTGGTGGATCCATGTGTGGTTTTCGTAGAGAACACACATTTCAATCACACAGGTGGATCCATATGTGGTATGTGAAAAGAACACACATGCAAAATGACTCTGGTTGTTGTTAGTGAAATGAACACACATGCAATGACACTGGTGGATCCATAGGTGGTATGTGAGAAGAACACACATTTCAATGACTCTGGTTGTTGTTACTAAAAAGAACACACATGCAATGACACTGGTGGATCCATAGGTGGTATGTGAAGAGATCACACATGCAAAATGACTCTGGTTGTTGTTACTAAAAAGAACACACATGCAATGACACTGGTGGATCCATGGGTGGATTGTGAAAAGAACACACATGCAATGACACTGGTGGATCCATAGGTGGTATGTGAGAAGAACACACATGCAAAATGACTCTGGTTGTTGTTACTAAAAAGAACACACATGCAATGACACTGGTGGATCCATGGGTGGATTGTGAAAAGAACACACATGCAATGACACTGGTGGATCCATAGGTGGTATGTGAAAAGAACACACATGCAAAATGACTCTGGTTGTTGTTACTAAAAAGAACACACATGCAATGACACTGGTGGATCCATAGGTGGATTGTGAAGAGAACACACATGCAATGACACTGGTGGATCCATAGGTGGTATGTGAAAAGAACACACATGCAAAATGACTCTGGTTGTAGTTACTAAAAAGAACACACATGCAATGACACTGGTGGATCCATAGGTGGTATGTGAAGAGAACACACATGCAAAATGACTCTGGTTGTTGTTACTAAAAAGAACACACATGCAAAATGACACCTGTGGGATCCATGGGTGGATTGTGAAAAGAAAACACATGCAATGACACTGGTGGATCCATAGGTGGTATGTGAAAAGAACACACATGCAAAATGACTCTGGTTGTTGTTACTAAAAAGAACACACACGCAATGACACTTGTGGATCCATGGGTGGATTGTGAAAAGAACACACATGCAAGATGACACTGGTGGATCCATAGGTGGTATGTGAGAAGAACACACATGCAAAATGACTCTGGTTGTTGTTACTAAAAAGAACACACATGCAATGACACTGGTGGATCCATAGGTGGATTGTGAAATGAACACACATGCAATGACACTGGTGGATCCATAGGTGGTATGTGAGAAGAACACACATTTCAATGACTCTGGTTGTTGTTACTAAAAAGAACACACATGCAATGACACTGGTGGATCCATAGGTGGGATGTGAAGAGATCACACATGCAAAATGACTCTGGTTGTTGTTACTAAAAAGAACACACATGCAAAATGACACTGGTGGGATCCATGGGTGGATTGTAAAAAGAAAACACATGCAATGACACTGGTGGATCCATAGGTGGTATGTGAAAAGAACACACATGCAAAATGACTCTAGTTGTTGTTACTAAAAAGAACACACATGCAATGACACTGGTGGATCCATGGGTGGATTGTGAAAAGAACACACATGCAATGACACTGGTGGATCCATAGGTGGTATGTGAAAAGAACACACATGCAAAATGACTCTGGTTGTTGTTACTAAAAAGAACACACATGCAATGACACTGGTGGATCCATAGGTGGTATGTGAAATGAACACACATGCAATGACACTAGTGGATCCATAGGTGGTATGTGAGAAGAACACACATTTCAATGACTCTGGTTGTTGTTACTAAAAAGAACACACATGCAATGACACTGGTGGATCCATAGGTGGTATGTGAAGAGATCACACATGCAAAATGACTCTGGTTGTTGTTACTAAAAAGAACACACATGCAATGACACTGGTGGGTTCCATGGGTGGATTGTAAAAAGAAAACACATGCAATGACACTGGTGGATCCATAGGTGGTATGTGAAAAGAACACACATGCAAAATGACTCTGGTTGTTACTAAAAAGAACACACATGCAATGACACTGGTGGATCCATGGGTGGATTGTGAAAAGAACACACATGCAATGACACTGGTGGATCCATATGTGGTATGTGAAAAGAACACACATGCAAAATGACTCTAGTTGTTGTTACTAAAAAGAACACACATGCAATGACACTGGTGGATCCATAGGTGGTATGTGAAGAGAACACACATGCAAAATGACTCTGGTTGTTACTAAAAAGAACACACATGCAAAATGACACTGGTGGGATCCATGGGTGGATTGTGAAAAGAAAACACATGCAATGACACTGGTGGATCCATAGGTGGTATGTGAAAAGAACACACATGCAAAATGACTCTGGTTGTTACTAAAAAGAACACACATGCAATGACACTGGTGGATCCATAGGTGGTATGTGAATAGAACACACATGCAAAATGACTGGTTGTTGTTACTAAAAAGAACACACATGCAATGACACTGGTGGATCCATAGGTGGATTGTTAAGAACACACATGCAATGACACTGGTGGATCCATAGGTGGTATGTGAAAAGAACACACATGCAAAATGACTCTGGTTGTTGTTACTAAAAAGAACACACATGCAAAATGACACTGGTGGGATCCATGGGTGGATTGTGAAAAGAAAACACATGCAATGACACTGGTGGATCCATAGGTGGTATGTGAAAAGAACACACATGCAAAATGACTCTGGTTGTTACTAAAAAGAACACACATGCAATGACACTGGTGGATCCATGGGTGGATTGTGAAAAGAACACACATGCAATGACACTGGTGGATCCATAGGTGGTATGTGAAAAGAACACACATGCAAAATGACTCTGGTTGTTACTAAAAAGAACACACATGCAATGACAACGGTGGATCCATGTGTGGTCTCTGAGAGAACACACATTTCAATCACACTGTGGATCCATATGTGGTATGTGAAAAGAACACACATGCAAAATGACTCTGGTTGTTAGTGAAATGAACACACATGCAATGACACTGGTGGATCCATAGGTGGTATGTGAGAAGAACACACATTTCAATGACTCTGGTTGTTGTTACTAAAAAGAACACACATGCAATGACACTGGTGGATCCATAGGTGGTATGTGAAGAGATCACACATGCAAAATGACTCTGGTTGTTGTTACTAAAAAGAACACACATGCAATGACACTGGTGGATCCATGGGTGGATTGTGAAAAGAACACACATGCAAGATGACACTGGTGGATCCATAGGTGGTATGTGAGAAGAACACACATGCAAAATGACTCTGGTTGTTGTTACTAAAAAGAACACACATGCAATGACACTGGTGGATCCATGGGTGGATTGTGAAAAGAACACACATGCAATGACACTGGTGGATCCATAGGTGGTATGTGAGAAGAACACACATGCAAAATGACTCTGGTTGTTGTTACTAAAAAGAACACACATGCAATGACACTGGTGGATCCATAGGTGGATTGTGAAATGAACACACATGCAATGACACTGGTGGATCCATAGGTGGTATGTGAGAAGAACACACATGCAAAATGACTCTGGTTGTTGTTACTAAAAAGAACACACATGCAAAATGACAACTGTGGGATCCATGGGTGGATTGTGAAAAGAAAACACATGCAATGACACTGGTGGATCCATAGGTGGTATGTGAAAAGAACACACATGCAAAATGACTCTGGTTGTTACTAAAAAGAACACACATGCAATGACACTGGTGGATCCATAGGTGGTATGTGAAAAGAACACACATGCAAAATCACTCTGGTTGTTACTAAAAAGAACACACATGCAATGACACTGGTGGATCCATAGGTGGATTGTGAAATGAACACACATGCAATGACACTGGTGGATCCATAGGTGGTATGTGAAGAGAACACACATGCAAAATGACTCTGGTTGTTGTTACTAAAAAGAACACATATGCAATGGCACTGGTGGATCCATAGGTGGTATGTGAGAAGAACACACATGCAAAATGACTCTGGTTGTTGTTACTAAAAAGAACACACATGCAAAATGACACCTGTGGGATCCATGGGTGGATTGTGAAAAGAAAACACATGCAATGACACTGGTGGATCCATAGGTGGTATGTGAAAAGAACACACATGCAAAATGACTCTGGTTGTTGTTACTAAAAAGAACACACATGCAATGACACTGGTGGATCCATGGGTGGATTGTGAAAAGAACACACATGCAAGATGACACTGGTGGATCCATAGGTGGTATGTGAGAAGAACACACATGCAAAATGACTCTGGTTGTTGTTACTAAAAAGAACACACATGCAATGACACTGGTGGATCCATAGGTGGATTGTGAAATGAACACACATGCAATGACACTGGTGGATCCATAGGTGGTATGTGAGAAGAACACACATTTCAATGACTCTGGTTGTTGTTACTAAAAAGAACACACATGCAATGACACTGGTGGATCCATAGGTGGGATGTGAAGAGATCACACATGCAAAATAACCATTGTTGTTGTTACTAAAAAGAACACACATGCAAAACGACACTGGTGGGTTCCATGGGTGGATTGTAAAAAGAAAACACATGCAATGACACTGGTGGATCCATAGGTGGTATGTGAAAAGAACACACATGCAAAATGACTCTGGTTGTTACTAAAAAGAACACACATGCAATGACACTGGTGGATCCATGGGTGGATTGTGAAAAGAACACACATGCAATGACACTGGTGGATCCATATGTGGTATGTGAAAAGAACACACATGCAAAATGACTCTGGTTGTTGTTACTAAAAAGAACACACATGCAATGACACTGGTGGATCCATAGGTGGTATGTGAAGAGAACACACATGCAAAATGACTCTGGTTGTTGTTACTAAAAAGAACACACATGCAAAATGACACTGGTGGGATCCATGGGTGGATTGTGAAAAGAAAACACATGCAATGACACTGGTGGATCCATAGGTGGTATGTGAAAAGAACACACATGCAAAATGACTCTGGTTGTTACTAAAAAGAACACACATGCAATGACACTGGTGGATCCATGGGTGGATTGTGAAAAGAACACACATGCAATGACACTGGTGGATCCATAGGTGGTATGTGAAAAGAACACACATGCAAAATGACTCTAGTTGTTGTTACTAAAAAGAACACACATGCAAAATGACACTGGTGGGATCCATGGGTGGATTGTGAAAAGAAAACACATGCAATGACACTGGTGGATCCATAGGTGGTATGTGAAAAGAACACACATGCAAAATGACTCTGGTTGTTGTTACTAAAAAGAACACACATGCAATGACACTGGTGGATCCATGGGTGGATTGTGAAAAGAACACACATGCAATGACACTGGTGGATCCATAGGTGGTATGTGAAAAGAACACACATGCAAAATGACTCTGGTTGTTACTAAAAAGAACACACATGCAATGACACTGGTGGATCCATGTGTGGTCTCTATAGAGAACACACATTTCAATCACACTCGTGGATCCATATGTGGTATGTGAAAAGAACACACATGCAATGACTCTGGTTGTTGTTAGTGAAATGAACACACATGCAATGACACTGGTGGATCCATAGGTGTTATGTGAGAAGAACACACATTTCAATGACTCTGGTTGTTGTTACTAAAAAGAACACACATGCAATGACACTGGTGGATCCATAGGTGGTATGTGAAGAGATCACACATGCAAAATGACTCTGGTTGTTGTTACTAAAAGGAACACACATGCAATGACACTGGTGGATCCATGGGTGGATTGTGAAAAGAACACACATGCAAGATGACACTGGTGGATCCATAGGTGGTATGTGAGAAGAACACACATGCAAAATGACTCTGGTTGTTGTTACTAAAAAGAACACACATGCAATGACACTGGTGGATCCATGGGTGGATTGTGAAAAGAACACACATGCAATGACACTGGTGGATCCATAGGTGGTATGTGAAGAACACACATGCAAAATGACTCTGGTTGTTGTTACTAAAAAGAACACACATGCAATGACACTGGTGGATCCATAGGTGGATTGTGAAATGAACACACATGCAATGACACTGGTGGATCCATAGGTGGTATGTGAGAAGAACACACATGCAAAATGACTCTGGTTGTTGTTACTAAAAAGAACACACATGCAAAATGACACTGGTGGGATCCATGGGTGGATTGTGAAAAGAAAACACATGCAATGACACTGGTGGATCCATAGGTGGTAAGTGAAAAGAACACACATGCAAAATGACTCTGGTTGTTACTAAAAAGAACACACATGCAATGACACTGGTGGATCCATGGGTGGATTGTGAAAAGAACACACATGCAATGACACTGGTGGATCCATAGGTGGTATGTGAGAAGAACACACATGCAAAATGACTCTGGTTGTTGTTACTAAAAAGAACACACATGCAATGACACTGGTGGATCCATAGGTGGATTGTGAAATGAACACACGTGCAATGACACTAGTGGATCCATAGGTGGTATGTGAGAAGAACACACATGCAAAATGACTCTGGTTGTTGTTACTAAAAAGAACACATATGCAATGGCACTGGTGGATCCATAGGTGGTATGTGAGAAGAACACACATGCAAAATGACTCTGGTTGTTGTTTCTAAAAAGAACACACATGCAAAATGACACCTGTGGGATCCATGGGTGGATTGTGAAAAGAAAACACATGCAATGACACTGGTGGATCCATAGGTGGTATGTGAAAAGAACACACATGCAAAATGACTCTGGTTGTTGTTACTAAAAAGAACACACATGCAATGACACTGGTGGATCCATGGGTGGATTGTGAAAAGAACACACATGCAAGATGACACTGGTGGATCCATAGGTGGTATGTGAGAAGAACACACATGCAAAATGACTCTGGTTGTTGTTACTAAAAAGAACACACATGCAATGACAGTGGTGGATCCATAGGTGGATTGTGAAATGAACACACATGCAATGACACTGGTGGATCCATAGGTGGTATGTGAGAAGAACACACATTTCAATGACTCTGGTTGTTGTTACTAAAAAGAACACACATGCAATGACACTGGTGGATCCATAGGTGGGATGTGAAGAGATCACACATGCAAAATGACTCTGGTGGTTGTTACTAAAAAGAACACACATGCAAAACGACACTGGTGGGTTCCATGGGTGGATTGTAAAAAGAAAACACATACAATGACACTGGTGGATCCATAGGTGGTATGTGAAACAAACACACATGCAAAATGACTCTGGTTGTTACGAAAAAGAACACACATGCAATGACACTGGTGGATCCAAGTGTGGTCTCTATAGAGAACACACATTTCAATCACACTCGTGGATCCATATGTGGTATGTGAAAAGAACACACATGCAATGACTCTGGTTGTTGTTAGTGAAATGAACACACATGCAATGACACTGGTGGATCCATAGGTGTTATGTGAGAAGAACACACATTTCAATGACTCTGGTTGTTGTTACTAAAAAGAACACACATGCAATGACACTGGTGGATCCATAGGTGGTATGTGAAGAGATCACACATGCAAAATGGCTCTGGTTGTTGTTACTAAAAGGAACACACATGCAATGACACTGGTGGATCCATGGGTGGATTGTGAAAAGAACACACATGCAAGATGACACTGGTGGATCCATAGGTGGTATGTGAGAAGAACACACATGCAAAATGACTCTGGTTGTTGTTACTAAAAAGAACACACATGCAATGACACTGGTGGATCCATGGGTGGATTGTGAAAAGAACACACATGCAAGATGACACTGGTGGATCCATAGGTGGTATGTGAGAAGAACACACATGCAAAATGACTCTGGTTGTTGTTACTAAAAAGAACACACATGCAATGACACTGGTGGATCCATAGGTGGATTGTGAAAAGAACACACATGCAATGACACTGGTGGATCCATAGGTGGTATGTGAGAAGAACACACATGCAAAATGACTCTGGTTGTTGTTACTAAAAAGAACACACATGCAAAATGACACTGGTGGATCCATGGGTGGATTGTGAAAAGAAAACACATGCAATGACACTGGTGGATCCATAGGTGGTATGTGAAAAGAACACACATGCAAAATGACTCTGGTTGTTACTAAAAAGAACACACATGCAATGACACTGGTGGATCCATGGGTGGATTGTGAAAAGAACACACATGCAATGACACTGGTGGATCCATAGGTGGTATGTGAGAAGAACACACATGCAAAATGACTCTGGTTGTTGTTACTAAAAAGAACACACATGCAATGACACTGGTGGATCCATAGGTGGATTGTGAAATGAACACACATGCAATGACACTGGTGGATCCATAGGTGGTATGTGAGAAGAACACACATGCAAAATGACTCTGGTTGTTGTTTCTAAAAAGAACACACATGCAAAATGACACCTGTGGGATCCATGGGTGGATTGTGAAAAGAAAACACATGCAATGACACTGGTGGATCCATAGGTGGTATGTGAAAAGAACACACATGCAAAATGACTCTGGTTGTTGTTACTAAAAAGAACACACATGCAATGACACTGGTGGATCCATGGGTGGATTGTGAAAAGAACACACATGCAAGATGACACTGGTGGATCCATAGGTGGTATGTGAGAAGAACACACATGCAAAATGACTCTGGTTGTTGTTACTAAAAAGAACACACATGCAATGACAGTGGTGGATCCATAGGTGGATTGTGAAATGAACACACATGCAATGACACTGGTGGATCCATAGGTGGTATGTGAGAAGAACACACATTTCAATGACTCTGGTTGTTGTTACTAAAAAGAACACACATGCAATGACACTGGTGGATCCATAGGTGGGATGTGAAGAGATCACACATGCAAAATGACTCTGGTGGTTGTTACTAAAAAGAACACACATGCAAAACGACACTGGTGGGTTCCATGGGTGGATTGTAAAAAGAAAACACATACAATGACACTGGTGGATCCATAGGTGGTATGTGAAACGAACACACATGCAAAATGACTCTGGTTGTTACTAAAAAGAACACACATGCAATGACACTGGTGGATCCATGGGTGGATTGTGAAAAGAACACACATGCAATGACACTGGTGGATCCATATGTGGTATGTGAAAAGAACACACATGCAAAATGACTCTGGTTGTTGTTACTAAAAAGAACACACATGCAATGACACTGGTGGATCCATAGGTGGTATGTGAAGAGAACACACATGCAAAATGACTCTGGTTGTTGTTACTAAAAAGAACACACATGCAAAATGACACTGGTGGGATCCATGGGTGGATTGTGAAAAGAAAACACATGCAATGACACTGGTGGATCCATAGGTGGTATGTGAAAAGAACACACATGCAAAATGACTCTGGTTGTTACTAAAAAGAACACACATGCAATGACACTGGTGGATCCATGTGTGGTCTCTGAAGAGAGCACACATGCAATAACACTGGTTGTTGTTACTAAAAAGAACACATGCAATGACACTGGTGGATCCATAGGTGGATTGTTAAGAGAACACACATGCAATGACACTGGTGGATCCATAGGTGGTATGTGAAAAGAACACACATGCAAAATGACTCTGGTTGTTGTTACTAAAAAGAACACACATGCAAAATGACACTGGTGGGATCCATGGGTGGATTGTGAAAAGAAAACACATGCAATGACACTGGTGGATCCATAGGTGGTATGTGAAAAGAACACACATGCAAAATGACTCTGGTTGTTACTAAAAAGAACACACATGCAATGACACTGGTGGATCCATAGGTGGTATGTGAAAAGAACACACATGCAAAATGACTCTGGTTGTTACTAAAAAGAACACACATGCAATGACACTGGTGGATCCATGTGTGGTCTCTATAGAGAACACACATTTCAATCACACTCGTGGATCCATATGTGGTATGTGAAAAGAACACACATGCAAAATGACTCTGGTTGTTGTTACTAAAAAGAACACACATGCAATGACAGTGGTGGATCCATAGGTGGATTGTGAAATGAACACACATGCAATGACACTGGTGGATCCATAGGTGGTATGTGAGAAGAACACACATTTCAATGACTCTGGTTGTTGTTACTAAAAAGAACACACATGCAATGACACTGGTGGATCCATAGGTGGGATGTGAAGAGATCACACATGCAAAATGACTCTGGTGGTTGTTACTAAAAAGAACACACATGCAAAACGACACTGGTGGGTTCCATGGGTGGATTGTAAAAAGAAAACACATACAATGACACTGGTGGATCCATAGGTGGTATGTGAAAAGAACACATGCAAAATGACTCTGGTTGTTACTAAAAAGAACACACATGCAATGACACTGGTGGATCCATGGGTGGATTGTGAAAAGAACACACATGCAATGACACTGGTGGATCCATATGTGGTATGTGAAAAGAACACACATGCAAAATGACTCTGGTTGTTGTTACTAAAAAGAACACACATGCAATGACACTGGTGGATCCATAGGTGGTATGTGAGAAGAACACACATGCAAAATGACTCTGGTTGTTGTTACTAAAAAGAACACACATGCAATGACACTGGTGGATCCATGGGTGGATTGTGAAAAGAACACACATGCAATGACACTGGTGGATCCATAGGTGGTATGTGAGAAGAACACACATGCAAAATGACTCTGGTTGTTGTTACTAAAAAGAACACACATGCAATGACACTGGTGGATCCATAGGTGGATTGTGAAATGAACACACATGCAATGACACTGGTGGATCCATAGGTGGTATGTGAGAAGAACACACATGCAAAATGACTCTGGTTGTTGTTACTAAAAAGAACACACATGCAAAATGACACTGGTGGGATCCATGGGTGGATTGTGAAAAGAAAACACATGCAATGACACTGGTGGATCCATAGGTGGTATGTGAAAAGAACACACATGCAAAATGACTCTGGTTGTTACTAAAAAGAACACACATGCAATGACACTGGTGGATCCATGGGTGGATTGTGAAAAGAACACACATGCAATGACACTGGTGGATCCATATGTGGTATGTGACAAGAACACACATGCAAAATGACTCTGGTTGTTACTAAAAAGAACACACATGCAATGACACTGGTGGATCCATGTGTGGTCTCTATAGAGAACACACATTTCAATCACACTCGTGGATCCATATGTGGTATGTGAAAAGAACACACATGCAATGACTCTGGTTGTTGTTAGTGAAATGAACACACATGCAATGACACTGGTGGATCCATAGGTGTTATGTGAGAAGAACACACATTTCAATGACTCTGGTTGTTGTTACTAAAAAGAACACACATGCAATGACACTGGTGGATCCATAGGTGGTACGTGAAGAGATCACACATGCAAAATGACTCTGGTTGTTGTTACTAAAAGGAACACACATGCAATGACACTGGTGGATCCATGCGTGGATTGTGAAAAGAACACACATGCAAGATGACACTGGTGGATCCATAGGTGTGTGAGAAGAACACACATGCAAAATGACTCTGGTTGTTATTACTAAAAAGAACACACATGCAATGACACTGGTGGATCCATAGGTGGATTGTGAAATGAACACACATGCAATGACACTGGTGGATCCATAGGTGGTATGTGAGAAGAACACACATGCAAAATAACTCTGGTTGTTGTTACTAAAAAGAACACACATGCAATGACACTGGTGGATCCATAGGTGGTATGTGAGAAGAACACACATGCAAAATGACTCTGGTTGTTGTTACTAAAAAGAACACACATGCAAAATGACACCTGTGGGATCCATGGGTGGATTGTGAAAAGAAAACACATGCAATGACACTGGTGGATCCATAGGTGGTATGTGAAAAGAACACACATGCAAAATGACTCTAGTTGTTGTTACTAAAAAGAACACACATGCAATGACACTGGTGGATCCATGGGTGGATTGTGAAAAGAACACACATGCAAGATGACACTGGTGGATCCATAGGTGGTATGTGAGAAGAACACACATGCAAAATGACTCTGGTTGTTGTTACTAAAAAGAACACACATGCGATCCATAGGTGGTATGTGAGAAGAACACACATTTCAATGACTCTGGTTGTTGTTACTAAAAAGAAGACACATGCAATGACACTGGTGGATCCATAGGTGGGATGTGAAGAGATCACACATGCAAAATGACTCTTGTTGTTGTTACTAAAAAGAACACACATGCAAAACGACACTGGTGGGTTCCATGGGTGGATTGTAAAAAGAAAACACATGCAATGACACTGGTGGATCCATAGGTGGTATGTGAAACGAACACACATGCAAAATGACTCTGGTTGTTACTAAAAAGAACACACATGCAATGACACTGGTGGATCCATGGGTGGATTGTGAAAAGAACACACATGCAATGACACTAGTGGATCCATATGTGGTATGTGAAAAGAACACACATGCAAAATGACTCTGGTTGTTGTTACTAAAAAGAACACACATGCAATGACACTGGTGGATCCATTGGTGGTATGTGAAGAGAACACACATGCAAAATGACTCTGGTTGTTGTTACTAAAAAGAACACACATGCAAAATGACACTGGTGGGATCCATGGGTGGATTGTGAAAAGAAAACACATGCAATGACACTGGTGGATCCATAGGTGGTATGTGAAAAGAACACACATGCAAAATGACTCTGGTTGTTACTAAAAAGAACACACATGCAATGACACTGGTGGATCCATGGGTGGATTGTGAAAAGAACACACATGCAATGACACTGGTGGATCCATAGGTGGTTCACCTTGAAGCCCCAAAGGTCCTTCCTCTCAAACTTGGTGAGTGGGTGCACCGTAATGGTGGGAAGAGGGAGATCGAGCAAGGTAGTAAGCTCTACGATACGAGGACCAAAACGGGTAACCTGGAACTCCTCAACAGTGTTGATGGTAATAGGCATCTATTTATAAGATTGAAAAAGTTAGAACAACACAATTTAAAATAAACAAGACAAACATTCATTCATAACCATGGAACACAAAAATCACAGAAGTTTTGTATACATGAATCAATTACATCAACCAAGGTTCAAACTTATTTAAGGTATCATTTGGAAAATAAGGTGATAGGTGGTGGTCCAACTAACGAAGTGCGTTTACAAACCTATCTCACTGGATCTGGTGGCTAACACAATGTTCCTAGAGGCAATCAGCCTATCTTGTTCACATGCTTCCATCACTAAGTCTATAATATCTCCCCTTAAGGTTTGGTTGGTGACTTCCAACTCTTGGGTATGTTTCTTCTCTTTCTCTAAGTCTTTTTGGAGGTTGAGCATCTTGCACTTGATTCTAGCACTGAGTTCTTTGATAGTCTTCCAAGCTGCTTCTCTTGCTGACTCAAAGAATATGGTGTGCATAAAAGTGTTGGTGTACATGCAGAAGCCTCTTTCTTTGTGGTTGTCTTCCTTGTTTTTGTACAAGTGAAGTTGCACCCACCAATACTCCACTCCTTCCTCCATCACTGGAAAGCCCTTGTACACAGCTGCACCATGTGCTTCCATTGCCTCCATGAGGTCCTTGAGAATCTTGGGAAACTCAGTCTCACACTCCAAGGTCATGGTCATGAGTGGTCCTTTCTTCACGGATTCGTTGATGGAGTTCATCTACAAATAGAGATGAGAATGAGAAGATTAGAAAAGTTTACGAGAAGAATAGACAAGTGTAGAAGTAGTTTAAAATTTTCCTTAGTGGTTTCCAATCCTAGGGTCATAATCCTACAGGCAACACAGTGCTCTGATAACATCTGTAAGACCCCTCCTTTATAAAGGATAGGATCCCTGTGATTGCAATTCTAGTCCCTGGATCAATGCTAGCATCCACAGTTTAAGATGAAGTACACAGATACAAAGGTCGTTTATTACAGTCATTCCAGAGATAAAACATAGTCTTTTACAACTCAGGGCCTAAGGCCTAGTACAAGAGTTTATGGAATAAGTAAATAAACATAAGTCTTCATCTTCATGTGCCACAGGCAAGCATGTTGAGTGTAGACTCATGACTCCTATTCATCATCGGAGTAACCTGCAACATTACAAGTTACAGCCACAGAGGGTCAATACTTTGGAATAGTATTGGCAAGTGATACCTTAATTTATTTAAAGTGGACTATAATACTATATGCATTTTGGCTAGGTGTAGCTTGGCTTGCTTTGCTCAAAATAGGTTTTTCCTATTAGTAGAAATCATTAAGTTTTTCTTTGTCAAAACTTCCAAGGAACCTCCAATAGACATTGGAGTCCTAAACTTCCCAAGGAACCTCCAATAGACATTGGGGTCCTAAACTTCCCAAGGAACCTCCAATAGACATTGGGGTCCTTCACCCTTGTTCACCCACAAGTTTTATTTAGAAATTGGAGTGATGAGATTCTTGAAGCTTCCATGTCTTGATGCTCAAATTGTCCTTTACCAGGGACATGGCTAAGTACTTAGGTTTTACACTCTGCAGAGGTGGTGCACTTTCCCCACAAGACTTGGTTTCCCAAGACAAGATCTTTCAGAAGCCTTTCCTTAGTCAAATGGACGCGTTCCAACCTATCATTCCCTCTACCACCAACTGTCCAAGAGACTAAGTTCTAGCAACCTATATGATCATGGCAGAGCCCATATTGCCAAGTGGTTGCACTTGAAGCTTCTCAACATTTGACATCTCAAATCTCCTTGTTCCTGGGTGGCCATCCACAAGTGAGATACACAAGGTAAACCATAGACATGGGCCTTGTGAACCACTCAACCAAAAACCACCAAGCAAGTCCCATTCCACCCAGGTGATTCATTAACTTAGTTGTTTTATTAAACAAAACATAAGTCCTCAGACTTAGAGATTTTTCCATAGTGTGAATATATTCCACCCATGTTTTCTATTAGCTAGGCTAAGCTTAATAGTAATAGGATTCTTATCTTAGGAAAATCCTACTAAGGTTTCATCTACTAGGTTTCCCATAGCAAGGTCTATACTTAGCAAAATAAAATCCATGCAAGTTTTACTTAGCAAAAACACTAATGCATAGTGAAAGTAATGGGACAAAAGATATGAAGCATCACTTGCCTTGGTAATGGGGAGAGTAGCACTCTTCACATTCACAATCACTAGCAAAGTCTACACACAAAGTTGTAGAACACAATTACACACAATTTAAATACAATCAAAAATAATATGAATGCATGCATGCATGAATTTACTAAGTGGTGATTTTGAAAACTCTACCAAGCAAGTGCATGATTACAGAAACTTAACAAGTCACAAGTTTGCCAACTAAATTTACTTAACCCTAAAACAAAATACTAAACTAAATCTATACTCAAAATAGCCTTAAACAAGTTTCTACAAATAAAGTCATTCTAATGGTTACTATTTGCTAAACACATTGGATATTCAGAAAGGTCTTGTTTCAGTGAATCCAACGGTATAAAGTTTGCAGAAATCTAACGTGGCATTCAAAAGATATGGCAGTTTGAAGTTTGGATCTAATTCTGGTTTAAATTATGTTTTTGAATTTGTCCTAGCCACGCGTCGCAACCTCACTGGCGCGTACCGGTTCGCACTGGATCGATCTCCATAGCCGCAGGATCTAAACAGATCACACGCTCCAGATCGTGTACCGCTTCGCAGTTAAATGAATCTATCCTAGCGCTTGGATCTAGATCTAACGGCGCGCGAGCAAGCGACCATGTCCTGGCGGCGCGCGGCGTCAGCGGCGGGCGCTTCGGTCTCGGGCGAACTGCGTTCAGGTCGTCGCGAGAGGGAAAAGGTCATACCAGGCTCGCGGCTGCTGAAGCTCAAGGTAGCGTCGGTTTTGCGAAGGCGCTTCGGATGTGGTGAGAGCTCGTCGGAGTTGTGCACGGCGTCGGGTGGTCGTTGTCGGAGTCGTTGCCGAGGGTCCGCGTCGCCCTAACACAAGCTAGAGGGTTTAGGTGATGCGTAAGAACGTTGCGAACAAACTCGTGTGAGTCAGAAGTGAAGGGGCGCATGGGACTTACGGAATTTGGTCGCCGGAGTCGAGGTGGTCGTCGGTGGTTGCGGTGTCGAGCGGAAACGGCGACACTGGTCGTCTGAGATGAACTAGTGGGGTCGGGAGGTGCGCAAAGACTCACTGAATCAGATAGCAAGAGTGAGAGGCGGAGGGAACACGAGGCTCACCAGTGATCGCCGGAGTGGGCTCACATGCGGCGGTGTGGGGTTGATTGAGGCGGCACTGGTGGCGGAGTGAGCGAGTGTTTGGGGAAAATGCTCGTGAGGCGAGAGGATCTTATAGCGAGGCTCGACAGGAAAGCTTCATGGATTAATGCCCAATTCGCGCGCCATTACCGCCATGACTGCGATGGCGGCGATTACATGGCCTTGATTTGGGAAGACGGGGTCGACGTGGGCGGGGACCGCTGGTCAGCGTAATAAGCAAAGGGGGTGTGGGGTAGGTCTGTCAGCGGCTGAGTGCGTGCGCTCGTGCATGAGAGAAGAAAAGGAAACTCCCCGGGTGGGCTTGTTGGGCTCGATTCGATGCTGGGCTGAAATGGTGGCGTGCGTCCCTTTTCTTTGGTTTAACCCTTTTTCTTTTCTAAATCTATTTTCTGGAATGATTTTGATATGAATTCAACTCCTTTTGAATTCAAATAAATCTGGGGATCTTTGTAGGGTATTGTGGTTTCAAAACAGTCAGTTAACCATGTGGTTACCTTGCAAGGGCTTGGTCAAACTTGGATTTCAAACAAACAGAGACTTTGCTTCTATTTTGCAAATGTTTGAAATAGGGGTTTTGAAGTTATTTCCAAGTTGAAAACTTTGGTTAAATTGCTACACCTAAACTTTCCAACAATGGAGGCAAGCAAACAAGTTCCTAAACATTCAAGTCTCAAAGGGTGATGGCCAATTGAGGTAAATTTGCTCACATGAAATCATAGCACAAACTTCTGTTTCTAAATGATTTTGAGAAAAACCCTAAATGAATGAAGGATGCAAGGATGATATGAATGAGTTTTGAAATATGATTTTAGGGATGTTACAAATCTAACCCCTTAAGATGAATCTCTCCCTCGAGATTCGGATTGGCTAGCAAATAGGTGAGGGTGGTCTTTCCGAAGATCATCTTCTCTTTCCCATGTTGCTTCCTCTTCGGAGTGATGACTCCATTGCACTTTGCAAAACTTGATAGTCTTTGTCCTTGTGACTCTTTCTGCGGTCTCAAGTATCTTGACAGGCTTTTCTTCATAGGTGAGATCACTTTCTAGTTGAACTTCTTCCAAAGATATGGTATCCTTCAAAGAAGATCCTTCCATCTCCGGGTGACATTTCTTAAGCTGACTCACATGAAAAACATTATGGACTGCTAATAAAGATGCTGGCAGTTCGATTTCATATGCAACTTCTCCCTTGCAACTTAGAATGTTGAATGGTCCAACATATCTTGGTGCCAACTTTCCTTTGACTCCAAATCTTTTCACTCCACGAAGTGGCGATACTCTAAGGTAAGCTCTATCCCCAACTTCGTAGGTGACTTCTCTACGCTTAGAATCCGCGTAGCTTTTCTGTCGTGACTGTGCTATCTTCAACCTGTCTTTAACCAATTTGACCTTTTCTTCGGCGTCTTTGATAAGATCTGGTCCAAACAAACTTCTTTCTCCCACACCATTCCATAGCAATGGGGTGGTACACTTTCTTCCAGAGAGGAACTCAAATGGTGCCATCCCAATACTAGATTGGTAACTGTTATTGTAAGAGAACTCTGCGTAAGGCAGACTTTCATCCCAACTCGCTCCATAATCTAGAGCACATGCCCTCAACATGTCTTCAAGGATTTGATTAGTCCTTTCTGTTTGTCCATCCGTTTGAGGATGAAAGCGGTCTGAATTCAACCTCGTTCCTAAAGATTCATGAAGCTGTCTCCAAAAGTGAGAAGTGAACTGAGTTCCTCTATCAGACACAATACTCTTAGGCACACCGTGAAGGCATACAATTCTGCTCATGTAGATTTTGGCTAACTTGGCACTGGTATAAGTTGTCTTTACGGGTATAAAATGAGCCACTTTAGTTAGGCGATCCACTACTACCCATATGGAATCATATCCTGACCTGGTCCTTGGTAATCCGGTAATGAAATCCATACCAATATTTTCCCACTTCCATTCAGGAATAGGCATTGGTTGAAGAAAACCTGCTGGTTTCTGATGTTCCGCTTTCACTCTACTACACACATCACACAAAACAATGTGTTCGGCGATGTCATTTTTGAGATTGTTCCACCAAAATCTTTCTTTCATATCCATGTACATTTTGGTGTTTCTCGGGTGAATAGAATATGGAGAGTTATGGGCTTCTTGTAGAATCAGTTTCCGCAATTCCGGATCTTGTGGAACACAAATACGTTTCCCGTGCCATAAAGTACCTTGTTCATCTATATGGAAACTTTTAGCTTTCCCTTGGCTAATCCTTTCCTTAATCTCTTCGATTTCTTTATCCGCCTTTTGGGCTTCTTTAATTTTATCCAACAGTGGGTTGAACATCCAAAGACATGAGATGTCCTTCTGGCACAATTTCCAACCTGAGTTCCTTGAATTGCTTACACAAGTCATCTGGCAATTCACCTTTGGTAAGGCCATTTACAAACGCCTTACGACTTAGAGCATCTGCTACTACATTTGCTTTACCGGGGTGGTACTGCAAACTCAAGTCGTAATCCTTGATAAGTTCTATCCATCTCCTTTGTCTCATATTGATTTCCTTCTGGGTGAAGATATACTTCAAACTCTTATGATCGGTGAATACTTCACAACGCTTTCCCAAAATGTAGTGTCTCCATGTTTTGAGTGCATGGACAACAGCAGCTAACTCTAAATCATGAGTAGGATAGTTTACTTCATGAGTTTTGAGTTGTCTCGAGGCATAAGCCACAACTTTTCCGCCTTGCATAAGTACGGCACCTAATCCTTGATGCGAAGCATCACAATACACTTGGAAATCCTTTTCCAAATCTGGTAGGCACAGAACTAGTGCTGACACAAGTCTCTTCTTTAATTCTTGAAAGCTGAGTTCACATCCTTCAGACCAAGCAAATTTCTTATCTTTCTTTAACAATTCTGTCATTGGTTTAGCAACCTTTGAAAAAATTTCAATGAATCTTCTGTAGTAACCTGCTAAACCAAGGAAACTACGAACCTCTTTTACACTCTTAGGAGATTCCCATTCTGTCACAGCTGAAACTTTAGCAGGATCAACTGCTACACCATCCTTTGTCATAACGTGACCAAGAAATCCAACTTCCTCTAACCAAAACTCACACTTGCTGAATTTGGCATAAAGCTTATGTTCCCTCAGTTTCTCAAGTATCATGCGTAGATGTCTTTCATGCTCTTCCTTGCTCTTGGAGTAGACTAAGATGTCATCGATGAAAACGACAACGAACTTGTCGAGAAATTCCATGAACACTTTGTTCATCATATTCATGAAGTATGCTGGAGCGTTGGTTAACACAAAAGGCATCACAGTGTACTCATACAATCCATACCTTGTGGTGAATGTTGTTTTAGGTATGTCTTGCTCTCTTATCTTGAGTTGAAAATAACCTGACCGAAGATCAATCTTCGAGAACACACATGCTCCTTCTAGCTGATCAAACAAGTCGTTGATTCTTGGCAAAGGATATTTGTTTTTGATGGTTACCTCGTTGAGAGAACGATAATCTATGCATAATCTTTGAGTTCTATCTTTCTTTTCTACGAACAATACTGGGGCTCCCCAAGATGAAGAACTTGGCTGGATGAATCCTTTCTGTAATTGTTCTCCAAGCTGTTTCTTGAGTTCCTTAAGTTCGTCAACTGACATTTTATAAGGCCTCTTTGCTCTTGGTCCAACACGGTACCAAATCTATTATAAACTCTACATCTCTATCTGGTGGCATTCCCGGTAACTCTTCCGGAAACACATTCGGATATTCACACACAATTGGCACACTGTCCATGCTAACCCCCTTAAGAGAATTCAGCTTACTTCCTTTAGATCTAAAATTGGACTTGAATTTTATCCTCTTACCTTCAGGGGTTGTGAGTGCAACTGTACGATTGGCACAATCTAATACTCCCTCATACTTAGCCATCCAATCCATTCCCAAAATAACATCCAATCCTTGGGAATTCAGGATTATTAGGTTCACTGGAAACTTATGTTTTCCAAACTCTATGACTAAATCATGACATCCTGAGTTTACTATCATTTCTCCACCAGGAGAACTTACTCTTATAGGACACCCAATGGTTTCTACCGGTAGTTCATTTCTTTCGACAAATGCTTTTGATATGAATGAATGAGATGCACCGGTATCAAAGAGTACAAATGCTGAGATGGAATTGAGTCTGAACTTACCACCAACGGCATCAGGCTCTTCATAGACATCTTCCACATTGATGTGGTTAACCTGTCCTTTCTGAAAAGGATTGGGCTTGTTAGGTCCTTCAACTTTCTTCTCAGGGCACTCATTAGCATAATGCCCCAGCTTCTTGCATTTGAAGCATTCAACTTGACTGATGTCCCTTTTAGGATGGTTTCCACTTCCACTTCCACTGTGGTGGCTCTTATGTCCACTCTTGTGATTCTTGTACTTATCATTGTCATGACTGCGATGATGCTTGCTGTCATGACGGTTGTGGTTGTGGTGCTTGTTAAATTTCCCATGCTTGTGGGATCCTGAGCTGACACTATCATCATAGTGAGATCGTTTATGAGACGATCCCGAGCTGTGCTTGTCGGAGTGTTTCCTCTTTCTACTCTCGACTTGCTTCATTTTATTCTCCACAATAACAACCTTGTCACACTGATGGTAAGTTGGAACATATGCCATGACGGCATTGCAGATTCAACTCATCATTCAAGCCTTCGAAACTTTTCCTTTCTTTTGGCATGTGTCAACCTCATCCGGTGCATAAGCGCGCAGATTGTTGAACTCTTCAATATATCCAGCCACTGTGGTGGCGCTGCCAGTTGTGAAACTCCTTCTTTTCAGGCTCATCATTCACGGTGAGATATGAGTAGTCTGAAAAGCCATCTTCAAAGATAGCCCAAGTCACCTCATCAATAGGTGTGGTGATCTGGAAGTTGTCCCCACCATGCGGTTGGTCCTTCAAGATGTCTTTGCGAACCTGACTTTTCGGCATCAAATGCCCACGGTCACTAATTCTTTGTTCACAGAACGTAGCCAATCATTGGCCACCATGGGATCAGTCGTTCCCGAAAACTTAGCTGGCCTCAAACAAAGAAATCTGGTGAGCATATCAAAACCCGGAGGGTTGTTGTTGTTGTTGTTATTGGGGTTGTTGTTGTTATTGGGGTTGTTGTTGTTGTTGTTATTGGGGTTGTTGTTGTTGTTGTTATTGGGGTTGTTGTTGTTCTGGTTTTGGATGAATGTCGTCATCATTTGCATAAGCTGTGTCTGCGCATTCATCATCTGTTGCATTTCCGGGGTAATGTTGTTGGGGTTAGGGTTGGGGTTTGCGCGACGGGGAGGCATCTGTGGTTTAATCATATAGAGATAAGAATGAGATACCCTTACATGATTCATGCACAATACATTACACAAGCAAACACATAGCATGCAACACAAGGATAAAAGCTCAACAACAAGACAACAAAAGTCTCAAAGTAAAAACACACAGGTGGCAAGCCATCCACATGTCGGATGGTCCAATAATAAGTTCACAAATAACAAGTACGGTAAATAAAGATAACTGAGTAGTCAAGTCTACTCGTCAGCATCAATCTCCTCCTCGACAAAGGTAAGACCTGCGTTCTCCATTGCGGTCTTGTTCTCCTCGATAGTAGTGGTCAAGGAGTCGATCTTGGCCTTGAGAGCCCTCTTCTGGGAACAAAGCCTCTCAATCACTGTCTGCTGCTGCTCTAACTCGAAGTCCTTGGACTACTGTTCCTCGGTCATATCCCGGATCTTCTTGTTCCTATCCTGGACACGTTTCTCTTGACTCTTGAACTTACGGTTTTGGGTCTCGAACTTCGCCTCCATCTCCTTGACTACCTCGTCCTGCTGCGCGAAGAGCTTGTCCTTCTCGCGAAGCTGCACCTGGAGCTCATCATTGCTAAGCATGACGTTGGTCCTGTCAGTATCCACGTGCCTAATAAGAGTCTCTAAGTCCTGGAGGTACATGCGTATCGGCTCTGCTGTGGCCCTCGAGTCGTCCTCAAAGTCGATGGACTCTCCGTCATCATCACGCCTTCCGAAGGCGTGGAAGTGAGTGCCTCTAACCTGTCGGGAGTGACGGCCTAACAGTCATCCTATCAGGTCCTGCATGACAACCTCCATGCATCTCTCCCTGTCATCGTGCATAAGCTTGAAGACGATGGCCTCCGTAGTAGGCTCTGTCTGGCGTCCTGGCTGGTTCACCTTGAAGCCCCAAAGGTCCTTCCTCTCAAACTTGGTGAGTGGGTGCACCGTAATGGTGGGAAGAGGGAGATCGAGCAAGGTAGTAAGCTCTCGATCTGAGGACCAAAGCAGGTAACCTGGAACTCCTCAACAGTGCTGATGGTAATAGGCATCTATTTATAAGATTGAAAAAGTTAGAACAACACAATTTAAAATAAACAAGACAAACATTCATACATAACCATGGAACACAAAAATCACACAAGTTTTGTATACATGAATCCATTACATCAACCAAGGTTCAAACTTATTTAAGGTATCATTTGGAAAATAAGGTGATAGGTGGTGGTCCAACTAACGAAGTGCGTTTACAAACCTATCTCACTGGATCTGGTGGCTAACACAATGTTCCTAGTGGCAATCAGCCTATCTTGTTCACATGCTTCCATCACTAAGTCTATAATATATCCCCTTAAGGTTTGGTTGGTGACTTCCAACTCCTGGGTATGTTTCTTCTCTTTCTCTAAGTCTTTTTGGAGGTTGAGCATCTTGCACTTGATTCTAGCACTGAGTTCTTTGATAGTCTTCCAAGCTGCTTCTCTTGCTGACTCAAAGAATGTGGTGTGCATAAAAGTGTTGCTGTACATGTAGAAGCCTCTTTCTTTGTGGTTGTCTTCCTTGTTTTTGTACAAGTGAAGTTGCACCCACCAATACTCCACTCCTTCCTCCATCACTGGAAAGCCCTTGTACACAGCTGCACCATGTGCTTCCATTGTCTCCATGAGGTCCTTGAGAATCTTGGGAAACTCAGTCTCACACTCCAAGGTCATGGTCATGAGTGGTCCTTTCTCCACGGCTTCGTTGATGGAGTTCATCTACAAATAGAGATGAGAATGAGAAGATTAGAAAAGTTTACGAGAAGAATAGATAAGTGTAGAAGTAGTTAAAATTTTTCCTTAGTGGTTTCCAATCCTAGGGTCATAATCCTACAGGCAACACAGTGCTCTGATACCATCTGTAAGACCCCTCCTTTATAAAGGATAGGATCCCTGTGATTGCAATGCTAGTCCCTGGATCAATGCTAGCATCTACAGTTTAAGATGAAGTACACAGATACAAAGGTCGTTTATTACAGTCATTCCAGAGATAAAACATAGTCTTTTACAACTCAGGGCCAAAGGCCTAGTACAAGAGTTTATGGAATAAGTAAATAAACATAAGTCTTCATCTTCATGTGCCACAGGCAAGCATGTTGAGTGTAGACTCATGACTCCTATTCATCATCGGAGTAACCTGCAACATTACAAGTTACAGCCACAGAGGGTCAATACTTTGGAATAGTATTGGCAAGTGATACCTTAATTTATTTAAAATGGACTATAATACTATATGCATTTTGGCTAGGTGTAGCTTGGCTTGCTTTGCTCAAAATAGGTTTTTCCTATTAGTAGAAATCATTAAGTTTTTCTTTGTCAAAACTTCCAAGGAACCTCCAATAGACATTGGAGTCCTAAACTTCCCAAGGAACCTCCAATAGACATTGGGGTCCTAAACTTCCCAAGGAACCTCCAATAGACATTGGGGTCCTTCACCCTTGTTCACCCACAAGTTTTATTTAGAAATTGGAGTGATGAGATTCTTGAAGCTTCCATGTCTTGATGCTCAAATTGTCCTTTACCAGGGACATGGCTAAGTACTTAGGTTTTACACTCTACAGAGGTGGTGCACTTTCCCCACAAGACTTGGTTTCCCAAGACAAGATCTTTCAGAAGCCTTTCCTTAGTCAAATGGACGCGTTCCAACCTATCATTCCCTCTACCACCAACTGTCCAAGAGACTAAGTTCTAGCAACCTATATGATCATGGCAGAGCCCATATTGCCAAGTGGTTGCACTTGAAGCTTCTCAACATTTGACATCTCAAATCTCTTTGTTCCTGGGTGGCCATCCACAAGTGAGATACACAAGGTAAACCATAGACATGGGCCTTGTGAACCACTCAACCAAAAACCACCAAGCAAGTCCCATTCCACCCAGGTGATTCATTAACTTAGTTGTTTTATTAAACAAAACATAAGTCCTCAGACTTAGAGATTTTTCCATAGTGTGAATATATTCCACCCATGTTTTCTATTATCTAGGCTAAGCTTAATAGTAATAGGATTCTTATCTTAGGAAAATCCTACTAAGGTTTCATCTACTAGGTTTCCCATAGCAAGGTCTATACTTAGTAAAATAAAATCCATGCAAGTTTTACTTAGCAAAAACACTAATGCATAGTGAAAGTAATGGGACAAAAGATATGAAGCATCACTTGCCTTGGTAATGGGGAGAGTAGCACTCTTCACAGTCACAATCACTAGCAAAGTCTACACACAAAGTTGTAGCACACAATTACACATAATTTAAATACAATCAAAAATAATATGAATGCATGCATGCATGGATTTACTAAGTGGTGATTTTGAAAACTCTACCAAGCAAGTGCATGATTACATAAACTTAACAAGTCACAAGTTTGCCAACTAAATTTACTTAACCCTAAAACAAAATACTTAACTAAATCTATACTCAAAATAGCCTTAAACAAGTTTCTTCAAATAAAGTCATTCTAATGGTTACTATTTGCTAAACACATTGGATATTCAGAAAGGTCTTGTTTCAGTGAATCCAACGGTATAAAGTTTGTAGAAAGCTAACGTGGCATTCAAAAGATATGGCAGTTTGAAGTTTGGATCTAATTCTGGTTTAAATTCTGTTTTTGAATTTGTCCTAGCCACGCGTCGCAACCTCACTGGCGCGTACCGGTTCGCACTGGATCGATCTCCATAGCCGCAGGATCTAAACAGATCGCACGCTCCAGATCGCGTACCGCTTCGCAGTTAAATGAATCTATCCTAGCGCTTGGATCTAGATCTAACGGCACGCGAGCAAGCGACCATGTCCTGGCGGCGCGCGGCGTCAGCGAGCGGCGGAGCGCTCGGTCTATGGCGGAGTTTGCGTTCCAGGTCGGCCGCGAGAGGGAGAAGGGTCATACCAGGCTCGCGAGAAGCTGCTGAAGCTCAAGGTAGCGTCGGTTTGCGAAGGGGCGCTCGGATGTGGCTGAGAGAGCTCGTCGGAGTTGTGCACGGCGTCGGGTGGTCATTGTCGGAGTCGTTGCCGAGGGTCCGCGTCGCCCTAACACAAGCCAGAGGGTTTAGGTGATGCGTAAGAACGTTGCGAACAAACTCGTGTGAGTCAGAAGTGAAGGGGCGCACGGGACTTACGGAATTTGTTCGCCGGAGTCGAGGTGGTCATCGGTGGTTGCGGTGTCGAGCGGAAACGGCGACCTGGGTCAGTACAGGATGAACTAGTGGGGTCAGGAGGTGCGCAAAGACTCACTTAATCAGATAGCAAGAGTGAGAGGCAGAGGGGAACACGAGGCTCACCGGAATTGATCACCGGAGTGGGCTCTGTCTGCGGTGGTGTGGGGTTGATTGAGGGCAGCCTGGTGGCGGAGTGAGCGAGGTGTTTGGGGGAAAATGCTCGCGAGGCAGAGAGGATCTTATAGCCAGAGGCTCGACAGGAAACGCTCGCGGATTAATGCCCAATTACGCCGCGCCATTACCGGCCATGACTGCAGTCGCGACGTGGTCGCGAGCGCGGTTTGGGGAAGACGAGGTCGACGTGGGCGGGGCCCGCTGGTCAGCGTAATAAGCAAAGGGGGTGTGGGGTAGGTGATCGTGCGGCGCTCGTGCGTGAGAGAAGAAAAGGAAACTCCCCGGGTGGGCTTGTTGGGCTCGATTCGATGCTGGGCTGAAATGGTGGCGCGCGACCCTTTTCTTTTGTTTAACCCTTTTTCTTTTCTAAATCTATTTTCTGGAATGATTTTGATATGAATTCAAATCCTTTTGAATTCAAACAAATCTGGGGATCTTTGTAGGGTATTGTGGTTTCAAAACAGTTAGTTAACCATGTGGTTACCTTGCAAGGGGTTGGTCAAACTTGGATTTCAAACAAACAGAGACTTTGCTTCTATTTTGCAAATGTTTGAATTAGGGGTTTTGAAATTATTTCCAAGTTGAAAACTTTGGTTAAATTGCTACACCTAAACTTTCCAACAATGGAGGCAAGAAAACAAGTTCCTAAACATTCAAGTCTCAAAGGGTGATGGCCAATTAAGGTAAATTTGCTCACATGAAATCATAGCACAAACTTCTGTTTCTAAATGATTTTGAGAAAAACCCTAAATGAATGAAGGATGCAAGGATGATATGAATGAGTTTTGAAATATGATTTTAGGGATGTTACAGGTGGATTGTGAAAAGAGCACAAATGCAATGACATTTGAATGGTACGGGTGGATCCATAGGCGGATTGTGAAAAGAGATTTGCCCTCTCTCTCTCTGTCACAAATCTCACAAAAGCCCAAACGTGTGGAGATCCCAAACCTGTTCTCACTCTGGGTGCTATGCCCTGATTGGCTGACAGAGATGTCACACGGATCGTCTCCACCAACCGTGGATCCCATGTGATCCAACGGGCAGGATAACCCCTCCCTTCTCCCCCTTTTTATGCATGGGCAATCCGTGCCACCTCTCTATCCGTGCCACCGATACTAAACCCCCATAAACAAGTGAAAATCCATCTATCTAACTAAAATAAATAAAATAAATTATCATATTTTGAAGAAGCCATCGTCTTCGTCTTTCGGTTCGTCCTCGTCTTCGTCAACGCCATGGTCCCCGCCATCGCCGTCGTCGGTGCCCTCCTCTGACGACTCGACACCACCACCTTCCTCGAATAAGCGCGCTATCTCCTCGTCGGAGTCCTCCTCCTCCTCCTCTTCGTAGTCCCACGGATCCACATCACTCTCCTCCGCTCCTGCCTCCAACTGATCGATGAACGCCTCCTCGTTGGCCGAGTCGGACTCGTCCAAATAGCTATCTCCTCTCTTCTTCCTGGTCTTCTTCTTGTTCCTCTTCTTGTCCGTACTCGCCGGCGCAACACGCGCCCCCGTCCTGGCTGCTACTTTGCACTAATCCGACGCTGCAGGTACCCCATGCTCCTCCTGCGCGGCCGGTACGAGCTTCAACGTCAAGGTGTCCTCGAGTGCCGATGTCGATGGATCCTGGCGCGGTCGGACACGACGTCTTTGCCTCAGCGAGCGACTTCATGCGCGGACGATGCAGCGAAGAGCCGGGGACGCAGGACGGTCAGTGGACGGCTTGGACCTGCCATTGCCATGATGAGGGGGCATCGTGCTTGAGGTAGTTGCTCCGAATGGTCGATGGCGGGTACACAGAGTGGGGTGCCGATATGATCAAGGACGAGCAGCAGTTTCGTGCGTCGTGTCCACGCGTGCATTTGTCGATTATCAAAAAAAAGAAGAAAGAAGTAATATCTCGCGTACTAAACATAAATTGATCACAACTAAAGTGGCACAACGTATTCTAGACTCGTAAATATCCCGTGCGTTCCTGTCACATGGAGTTCGACGGAGTTGGACGTGCCGACGTGATCGTGCAGCAGTTGCACGCGTCATTGCCCCATCAACACGTGACACACGCACGCGGGATGTGTGCGCCGATTCCTGTGACGACCACCCGGCTCGCACTCTCTTTATTATGTACTGGATTTTGGGTGGCGCTGAAGACCATTGAAGTGTCCATTGCAATAAAGACAAGTCCCATCGATTCCCTACCCCTACCTCCCTATCTTCTTTGAGAAGGTAGACCGTACACGGTGGTCTTGTATATTAGCACTAGTACTACTGGACCACGGCATGTACTCTTTACTCTTCTCCCACACTAATAATCGCTATCTCCTTCCTCCTGCCTCTGCCGCACTCACCCTGCAAGCCATGGCTCCACTGAGGAGGGGGAGAGGACGGTCGACGATCCTCGCGGAGAAAAGGGAGAGAAATCGCCGCGAGGCACTTCTTACTCTACTAGCCACTCAAGCCCACCCTCTCATCGAGGCCCAATCTCCCCCGACAATGGCGCCGAATGTTCTAGCAGGCGAGGGCTCCTCCCGGTACGGTCTCCTTATTCTACTTCTTCTCCATCTCCCTCTCCTTCATGATCTTAATCAGCTTCTTCTTGTTTTTCTTCTTCTTCTGGCTCTTCCTCTTCTACGTATTACAGGTCGGCCGTGGATCCCGAATCCACCACAACGGAGGCGTTGTAGGACCCGTTCGGCCCTATTCCATGTCTCAGCGAGGTAGCAAATCTCCACGCTGTTATTTCTCCGAGTTATGATGTGGATTTCTTAGATGTTGTCCGCCCCGCATTGGTTTTTCTTCTTATTTTGTGAGTTGTATTTGTTTTCATGAATATGACTGTATCTCTTGGTCTTTCCTTAATACTTCTATTCATAGATTCACTATGGATTTTTTGTGATTAGGATTAGTTTATCGTGGTCATGAATAGATTTCCAGGTCCATTTTTTAACACTGCGGCCAATAGATTCAACGGGGATTTTTTTGATCTATATTAGTATTCACTTGGGACCTGGAGTGTAATTGTAGAATTCCTATTTCAATTAACATGAACGATGTAGCGATCGAAGGCCGAGTACCGTGAGAAGGTGGCCGCCATCAGTTCCAAGATTGCCAACCAACATGAGCTTGCACGCTCCCTCACCCAGGCTAATGAGAGCTTATGCAAGCAATTATCTGTGCAGAAGGAGATCTCGCTAGATTTTGCATGTGACGTTGTTAGGCTGTAGAAAGTGCTCGACCGTAACTTGATCAGGCAAGAACAGGCCATCAAGATAATCAACGAGCTCACGGAGGAGAAGAAGAATCTCGTGGAAAGGTGCATTCTCCTGCAGGATGAAGTCAGCGAGGCACTGAGAGGACGCGTCGAGGAAACCAAGGCTACCATCCGAGCCTACCATGACAGGAACCATTGCCTGGATACAGTCAAGGAGATGAAGGCGGACATGAGTAGAGGGATCACCATACTCGAGGGTGTTCGGAAAGAGAACGAGGAGCTAAGGGCATGTCTGGAGGCATACCGGAGCAATGCCCAAGTCTGATTCCCGTTAGCGGGGACACGAATACCAGTTCGTCCTCCTCAACTTTTGTAATGTTTAGGGTTCAGGGAGCAATGCCCATGTCTGCTTCCCATTATAGGGTGCAATAAAAATCCTAGGGCAACTCCTTATCTATCTGGACATGTGTTGGTGTTCATGTTCATGAATGGACACCATGTTCTCTTTCCATATGTACCTGGACATGGGTTTCTGCATTATGAGTTTGCCACTCTTGCACTACTATTTGGTGATATTGGGAAAAACCCACAGCACACTAAACTGCTGATAAATCTTATTTGTCTTCGAAATTGAAATTATGACAGTGCCACTAGTGGATTCATAAAATGTTGATTAGTCCTAGATTGCTTCTTCCTTGAAATTATGACAGGGCCACTAGTCGATTCAGTTAATTATGGAAACTAACCAGCTTGTCCTGGTGAACTAAACAAACCATACCATGTATTTTTGTTGCAGGAAAAGAGGCGAAAGATCAACCAGGACCTGGCGACCTGGCTAAATGACAAGATAGCAATCCAAAGGGAGAAGCGGAATTCCTAGAAACTGGCATTTGACTAACTGTGCGCTGAATTCGCGGTCCTTTCTGACAAGTGCCAGAAACTGAAGGAGTTAAACGCCATCGGTAGCTTCTGATGAAGGTCGCGCCTCGGCTAGGAAGTAGACGGAGATCATGAAAGGGATCTTGAAGGAAAATCGTATTGCTACGTACAAAATTATCTGCCATGTGACGGAGCGCTGGAACCTACAGTTGAAGCACGACATAGTACTGAAGGAGCTGGCCAATCTTAGGGAGGAAAACAGGCAGCTCTGGGCCAGGCTCGCTTGAACACAACATATGTCTATTTAGTATTGAACTTCCTGGTTTATCCTCTGCAGTGGTGATTTTGTAAGCGTGAACTTAACTCTATGCACGATATGTGTGTTCGTCTAAAATTAGTTTGCTTGAGGATTCAGTTTGGCTTAGTTCAGAAAGCGCAACTACAAGTCTTACAATTAACTAGTTTCAGGCATTGGTACAACATAAATTATTCATCTCAAATTTCCTTTATCCTCTATAGTTTGTCCTTGTTCACCCTCGCGCGCCTTCTTCGGTTCCTTCAATAGATCCGCAATGCAGCACTCTAGCTTCTTCTTGACTTCCCTGAGATGATCCCTCTCCTTTTCTGCATTATGAATCAGCAACCTGTGACTATCCTGAAGCTTTTTTTCAGTTCCAACAACCAAGCTCCCATCGATTCCATCGGTTAGCTTTGACTGCAAATTCTCGATTTCTTATTCCAGCTCCTTATTTCGTACCGACAGCTTATAATTTTTTCCAGCTGCATCACTTACATCAGTAAATCTCCCCGACCTTTCCAACTCATACATCACCCACTCTACTGCTTTACACATCGGGCCAACCTAAAAACACACACACTATAGTGTTATGAACATGCACGATACATTTTACTTCATGTCACAGTTGCACATAATGTAAACAAACCTGATTTGTATAGCCCAAAAACCTTCTCATAGTGTTACTGCCTTCGAATGCAACATATCTCCTCAGTTTTAGCCCATGGTCACATGGCACTTCTCCATCGAGATCTAGGCCCTCCCATTCGGAGTCGTAGATCGTCCTTGGTACCTATAGGTAAACGCAAAGCTGAAATCGAACATGATTGCATGCACATCTGGTCAGGCTCAGATCGAGTGATTTACCATTGCTTAACCCTAGCCCGAGAAAACATAGGAACTCACATCATGGAAGGAATACTCGATGTCGGAGAGAAGGCTGTTGCTGCTCGACTGGTCGTCCTCGCTGTTCAAGGAAAGCATGGCGAATGCAACGGCGACGGCGTCGGCGAGAGAGAGAGAGAGAGCAGCCCTTCTACCGCTGCAATGAGGACTAAATTGGCATGTTACAATAGTTTAATGGATAACATGCCATTTCCCTAGATACTGTCTCCTGATATGGATTCTCTTCACACATTCTCATTTCAAATATTAAACCTGCACTCCCTCCATCCCAATTTCATTGCCTAACGAAAACATACCAGTATATTACATCATCCAAAGAAACAAAATCATGTCAACTACAAGGTACTTATGCATCACTTCTTCAGTCATGGTTTCACAAAACATTACATTATAATCTCCCAACAAACATAACCACAACATGGTTTCACAAAACATCACATTACAATTTCTCAACAAACGTAATCACAGAAACAAGTATATTACATCAACTCAAGAAACAAAAACATGTCGACTACAAGGTACTTACACATCACTTGTCCTATCATGGTTTCGCAAAACATTACATTACAGTCTCTCAACAAACAAAATATCAGAAACAAGTACAGTACATCATCTCAAGAAACATAATCATGTCAACTACAATGTATTTATGCATCACTAGTCCAGTACATCATCTCAAGAAACATAATCATGTCAACTACAATGTATTTATGCATCACTAGTCCAGTCATGGTTTCACAAAACATTACATTACAATGTCCCAACAAACATAATAACTGAAACAAATGCGATGCGTCATCTTAAGAAACATAATCATGTCAACTACAATGTACTTATGTCTTATTACAACAACGATGGTTTCAGTGAGTGACATGTCCGAAAATCTCAACAGCTCGCACAACATTATATCGCAATCTCTCAACAAACATAATCACAGAAGCACGCTCTAAATGCTACATCAGTGAATATTACAAATACAGGAAGGGGAACCCCGCGGTCCATATGACAAGCCCAGGGTAGCAGCTCTCATCAGATCTCATCAACGTCGACCACCTCATTTTGTTCAGCCACTACAGGAGCATCTACATCCACTATAACCTCAGAAATGGTACCAAGGAAGAACACCTTCCTGGTTCGCTTCTTTCGCCGCATAATCTGCATAAGATCTTCAGTATCCAAAACATCTATGAATTGCTGCTTCTTATGATGCCACCACCGGATTTTTGCCATTTGCTTAGGGCCAATAGTGATTTCCTTACCGATCATCTCTCTCATTTCATCAAGAGTTATGTTTTTGGAATCGACAGTGATCTCCACACTACATGACGAAACTAGCCTATTAACTCCCTCATCAAGTTTTTCCATGTATGAATCCACCTCTATGCGTATACTGAACTTATCCAGATCAACATCTATTGGTCCGTATTCTTTAGGAGGAGAAGCTCTGGCAGCAAGATCTCTAGCATCTGCATACATATCATCAATTATCGCTTCAACTTTCACCTTACGATCAGCTGCACAACACTCCCAAACCATCTGAAGCTCATGGGAGTGCTCAATTTACTGATAGGTATCATTCATGTTGCGCCACACCAATTTCTCTTCTGTCTAGAACCCCAGGGAATTCTAGCGGCAAGCATATCTACCAGCTGTGAAACAGACATAGCCTCTTTGCAATTCACAAGCAGATGCACATCTTGCCCGAACAGAACCCTCTCGCAACCAAAATCAAGCTTTGCAGTGTACTGCCGAACATAAACTGTGAACTCATATAGGTCACTTGTATCAAAATTGTGCCTAATTTGATTAAAAAGGGGAATATTTCAGTTCATTCGATTCTATTATGCCGTAACTAATCTACTTGCAAGATAAGGCACAGATAAGAAAAATTCACCTCTCGCTCTTCTCCTGGGTTTTTTCTTCGAGATTTGAGTGCTGCATCCGCCCATCGGAGCCGAACAATCCGCCGCCAGCCTTGCTTTTCTCTTCAACCCGCTGCTCGTAGGTACCTTGGGAGTAGAATCCTTGCTGGCCTCCTCGCTAACCGGGGCTGAAGACCTCGCCGCAGCTACGTGTTGAGACCCAGACTTGGGCCCCGACGGACCCTTTTCAGTCGGCGACGTAGCTACAACCTTCACCTTGCAAGACATGCTGGGCCGCCGCTACCGGATTCAGTGTCGGGGAAGGGAGAAAAAAGGTCCTCTGCCGCCGGCAGATTTAGGGTCGGGGAAGGGAAGAAAAGGGACCGCCACCACCGCCGCAGCAAGATTCAGTGTCGAGAGTTAGGAAAGTACAGTAATGGATTTGCCCCTATGACACGTGCAGGGTGGCTAAGAAGAGTGACCGGCGAAGGAGGGGCACAGCAGGAACTAGTGTAACGGAATATCCTGACTTAACGGGCGCGATTTGAAAATATTTGGTTTGGCCATCATTCACTCGAAAGACCCCTCTCAGCAATTGGCGCCCCAACTTTTCGAATCGCAGTGACAAAAATCAACTTGGGTATCGCGTTGCCTGTCCACCCCAACTTTCGGGCCGCAAAATGATATTCTCGACAACCGCGCGCCCCGAGTAAGTCTCGCCAGCCGGATTTTTCTTTCTTGTGATTTTTTGCCATCCGGCTAATCTCTTGCGCTTCTTTTTTCTTGGAAGATGTTCCCCTGCATCCTCCAGGAGGAGGGCAAGACCCCCCTCCAGAACTTCACGCCTGACCTGCCGAGGCAGGCTGCCGGTCGAGGAGTCGGATGGGACGGGCAGCGTCTTCCCATCGGAATGATTTAGCTAGCCGACCCCCATGCGGAGGTTGACGACGAGGAGGAGGCCGTGCCGGCACCCGAGCCGACTTGGCGCCATGCGACGGATGGCGATTCTAGCCGGTCCGGTGCTGGCGAGAGCAACTCCAGCTGGTCTGGTGCCGGCGGGAGTGGCTCCAGCTGGTCCAGCGGAGGAGGTGGCAGGGCTAGCCGGCCCGCCGTGGAGGAACCGGCCCCCAAGAGGAGCCGGACCGGCACCCTTCCGCCCAACCATCTTGGTCGCAAGAAGGGACACCCCCGTGGTGCCGGGGTAAGCTAACTGCTGGCCCTTTTGCCTTTTCCTCCTTTCCTCGTGCAACTTTTTTCGTCTTTTGCTTATTTGCCTCTGTTTCTCTCTTGCTTTCCGCTGCCCAGCACGCTGGTCTCCTTTGGCGCCGCGAGCCCGGCGTAGGCGCCCACTGGCTCACCGCCCCGCGCGCCGGACACCGCGCCTCCCGCATCTGCCTCCGCTTCCCCTCCTTCGTCCAGGGCACCGTCTCTGCCCCCGCCTCAAGCTGATCCGGCTGCCGCAGCCGGAGCAGGGGACGCTCCACCGACTGTGGTGGTGCAGCCGGATATGGCTGCGCCCTCTTCACAAAGTGGAGGTAGTTCTCCTACGGCGACGCGGAGGGTCTCCGCCAGCAAGGAGCTCATGGTTGTTACTGATGACAACTCCGATGACGAGACGGGGGAGGAGTGGTGGGCGGCGGTGGCCGAGGCGAAGGAGTCGCTGGTTTCCAATGCCATCAACGATGACGCCTCCTCCGCCGCCACCCTCGAGCTGGCGGTGAAGGAGATCCGGCTGCTCGATGCCACAGCCGGTGGCAATCAGACCCTGGAGCAGAAGCTTGCGGCTGCTAACGGGACCTCGCAGAGTAAGTCCCCTCAGCCGGATACTTTGGTCTTTCCTTTTCTTTGTTTTTTTCTTGATAGTCGGCTTCTTTGCACCCATCATGGTGTGCGCTCAGCGGGAAATCGATCGCCTGAAGAAGGCGAACGACCGGCTAAGCAAGTCCAATTCTACGGTTCGGTTGCAGAATAAGGACTAGCACGCCAAGCTGGACGTCCTGGAGTCCACCGTCAAGGAGCATGACGCCACCCTCGCTAGCCAGGCCCAAGCATTTGGCCTCCTCAAGGCCCAGAACAAGGACCAAGAGAAGAAGGTTGATACGTCCATTTTGCATCACTATTCTATATCATAATTCACTGTTATTTATTGATATATTTCATATTAAGAGATGATACTTATGTTATTTCATCTATTTTTTCATGGTTGATGACTTTTGGAGCATGGACCGCTGCAGTCAGGATTCTGATGGAAAAGGTGCTGTTTGGAGGCAAAATTCACGAAGATCAGAAAATCCGGGAAAATACATGGAAAATCCTATTTTTTTCAGAATACGAAGGAAGCCAGAAGGGGAAGCGGAGATGGGCCACAGGGGGCCCACACCACCCCCTGGCGCGGGCCACCCTAGGCCACGCCACCAGGTGGTGTGGCCGCCCTGGCCCACCTCTGGCTCTCCCCTCTGGCGTATAGATTCCTAAGACTCGAGGGGCGACCACAGAAAGATTCTGCCGCCTCTGTGGGGCGGAAAACACCGAGAGAGAAAGATCTCTCCGGCAGACAGATTTCTGCCAGGGGAATTCCTTCCCGGAGAGGGGAGATCGTCGCCATCAACACCACCATCAAGCTGGACTTCATCGGGATCATCATCATCATCATCACCACCACCATCACCATTAGCACCCTCATCACCATCTCCATATTGCTGTAACAATTGTGATGAATCTTGCATAGTTCTTAGGGGAAACTTTCTCGGTGTTGATTACTATTTGTAGTTAATGCTATTGAGTAGAACCATTGAATTATTGTTTATGTTCAGATTGTTATACATCATTATTCCATCTCTGATCATGATCCATATGATGCCTTGTGAGTAGTTCGTTTTGTTCTTGAGGACATGGGAGAAGTCATGTTGTTAGTAGTGGAATTGTGTTGAGAAAGATTCAATAGTTTGATATTTAAGTTGCGGTGTACTTCTTCTAGTGGTGTCATGTGAACGTCGACTGCATGACACTTCACCTATATGGGCCTAGGGGAATGCATTGTGCATTTGGCTACTAATCGCAGGGGTTGCCGGAGTGACAGAAACCTGAACCCCCGTTAGGAAACCATTGCACAAGCGACGTAAGGGTCTTAGAGTTTAAAGTTGTGGTTAGGTTTCTACCTTAATTACTTTCTTGTACTTACGGATGTTTGCAAGGGGTATAATCACGAGTATGTATTAGTCCTAGGAAGGTCGGTACATTAGCACAGGTTCACCCACACAACACTTAGCAAGCTAAAGATGATTAATCAACTATATGAAGCGAAAGCACTTGACAGTCTTCCCATGTGTCCTCGAGAACGTTTGGTCATCTTAAGTAATAGAACCGGCTTGTCCTTTGCTGAATAAAGGATTGGGCCACTTGTTGCATTTATTTCTACTGTCTTTTATTTACTCGTATTTTATTTACTTGGTTTATCAAAAACCCCTAAAATTCTGTTTGCTAAGTATTTGTAGAGAATTCCTGATCCATACCACTAGCCAGCACCTTCTGCTCCTCGTTGGGTTTAACACTCTTACTTATCGAAAATACTGCGATACACCCCCTATACTTGTGGGTCATCAAGACTATTTTCTGGCGCCGTTGCCAGGGAGTGAAGCGCTATTGGAGAGTGGAACTGGTAAAGGAAACTTCTACTTTGATTATTGTTTACTTCTGTTAGTTACTTTATTTTTGTTATGGATAATTCACTGAGTTTCTTATTTGGTAATGCTACTACCACTACTAAGGTAGTAGATGAATCACCACCTGCTGAGAATGATGCTTTTAAAATACCTACAAGAATTATTGATCGCGTTATGGATAACTACTATGTTGGGGATGGAACTGTCCATCCCGGTGATAATTTACTCTTTATACACGAATTATGTGGGTTGTTCAAGTGTGTAGGTATCACTACAGATCAAGTTAAGAGGAAGTTATTCTCATTATCACTAAAAGGAAGAGCTGAGGAATGGTATAAGCTGCTGAAGAATGGTCAAGCTCTTGAATGGGAGGAAATACCGCCTCTCTTTTATTCAAAGTTTTATCCTCCTAGTGAGATTCATAAAGATCGGAATCAAATATACAACTTTTGGCCTCTTGATGGAGAGAGTACAGCTCAAGCTTGGGGAGATTGAAGTTACTTATGCTCAAATGTCCCATTCATGAGCTCCCTAGTAATATCATTATCAATAACTTTTATGTAAGGCTCCCTCTACATGACAAGGATTTATTGGATGCTTCTTGTGCTAGATCATTCCCTTGCATGGAAGAAGAAGCTAAATGGGATCTTCTGGCCCACATTCAAGACAATGCTGAAGCTTGGGAGAATGACAAAGGTAGAAAGGCAGGTATAAATTATGATTATGAATGCATTGAATCTTTTATGGGAACTGATGACTTTCAAAATATTAAAAATGCTTACGGTCTAGACTCTCAAGCTATTGCTTCTTATTTTAAGGCTTTTGCTTCCTACATTGAAGTGCCTAAAAAGAAGTGGAATAAGTATCATGATACTTATAGAGATATTGCTAAGAGTGTTCCTCCAAGAAATACTGAAGTTTATACTGCTAATCATGTCTTACCTAAACCTTACATTGAGAATTTCCCTTTCCCAGTTAAGATAAAGGAACATTCTATGATAGCTAGTATGTTTAATGAAAGTACAAATAAAGCTGTTGAACCTGATAAACAAATGGTTGATGAACCTATAATAGCAAATGTGAAAGACTTTGTTACTAAATATGAAGAAGAGGGACACACTATCCTTTGTAAGGAAACCTCTAATATTGTCTCACAAGGTAGTGTTATAAGAGCTAGTATTCCTGTGTTTTCTGTTAGAATAAATGGTCATTGGTATGATGGCCCTTGTGATAGTTATATTGTTAAGTTTATGCATGACACTGAATGTTATTATGAGAGAGGGAAAAGTGTTCTTATGCATCTCAATAATATCAAGTTTCCTCGTTTTATGTTGCACTTCTTTTGCCTTTTTATCCAAGTGGCCTCTAGTTTCAACAACTTGTTTGTTTACAAAATTCCCTTGCATAGGAAGTGGGTTAGACTTAAATGTGTGTATTTTTTCTTCTTAATGCTCTCTTTCACTTCAATTCATATTCCTGAGTGAGCATCATCAAAATCATCATGCCCATCTTAATGGCTATAAAGAAAGAGCTTTTTTGGGAGACAACCCAATTTGTTTTTGCTTTTGGTTTGTTTTTGTTTCTTTGAGTCTCAGAAGTTATTACTTTGGTAATAACCTCTCCTCATCCTTTTTGTTTGGTTTTTGTGTCAAGATCAACCTCTAATGAGAGAGAAGTAATATTTGGGGAAGTTGCCGTCCAGAAACAGATTTTTGTGCTTCACCATAAAAATTCGTGAGAGATCTCTGTACGTCGGATTGAGCTGTAATTTTTTGTGCTTCTGCCCCAGGTTGTTGTTTAACTTTCGTTAGTTTTGAACCTTTTGATTTCAGCAACAGAAGATTTTCGAAAAAAATTGATCTTTATCTGCTGCTCTATTTTGACAGATTTTGCCACTCTTGCATTTGCTTCTTTATTCGATTTCCTTTTTGAATTCTTTTTGGGTTTTTGGAAGGATTTGCTACAGTAGCTTATGTTTTGATGGTTTTTAGTTGAAGTTGGACTCACAAGGTTTTATCTCTTCACTTATACTAATGTTGCTAATGAGAACCGTGTGAAGTTTTGTGTTAAAGAAATTTCCAGGTAGTGGAGATACTGGTGTAATAAGGAAGAGAAGGGTTTGATGACTCAAGTAATAAGTGTACGAAGATGAAGATATTGATGTTATTCAAGTGGTGACTCCGGAAGAATCTACTAGATACCAAATTCAGAGACCTACAGAGTCCGTTTTCAAATAGGTAACAGTTCTGGTAAGAAAAATTCCACGAAAATACTATCCAACTATATTTTTGCAATTTTCAGACACTAAGGAAAGTTATGAAGCAAAAAAGGGACGGAAACGGAGCCAAGGTGTCTCACACCACCTTGTGGCGTGGTCCCACCCCTAGCCGCGCCACCAGGTGGTGAGTCCACCCCAGACTCCGCCTCCGACTCATTTTCTCCCTGTACCTTCCTTTTGTTTTGAAACTTTGTAATATATAATCCCCCGGATCCCCCGAGGTTCGTATATCGTGTTTTCGTCGTGGTTTTGTTTCGATCTGTTTCTACCAGGAACTATTCTTGAAAGCTTAGAAGCACAATGGTGTCTGCCAAGGATAAAGGGAAGGAGCCTATGGAGGAGGATCTCCAAGACCCCAAGCAGAGGCTGGTACCTTTAGTCTCTTTCCCTACATCAACGAAAGCCCTATGAGTCACTAAGGAGTTCTGCGATAAGTACCGAGACTTGAGAAGGAAGGTGGACATGCTTCAATGGGAGAATAATAGGCTTCGCAAGATGCTGGATGATTTCCTCACGTTAACTAAGAAAATATTACCACCACCACGGAAGGAGTAATTTTTCATCAGGTTTGGCATCCCCTTGGTTTGTTCCAAGCTTGGGGGAGTGCCGCGGTATCATATCACTATCTTCTATCTTTTTATCTTTTTAGTAGAGTCATATCATGAATAGAGAAGTTAGTATGTAGGATGGTTTGCATTATGGAAGTGTGCCCTCTCTCGTTAGATATGTATCCCTTGGTGTGAGATGCCGTTATGGAATATTAATGAGAAGTTCTATCATTTACTCTTTTGCTTAGCTTATATTAGTTTTCAATTCGTGGTTATATGATTGATCTTGTTATTAGTATTGGTATCACTTTTGGATCATTAAGTTAATTCATTTAGTTTTGGAAAACCTGGCTCGGTCAGTAGCAACACTATTTTTGAGAGTTGATGAAAAGATAAAAGTACTCTAAAGAAAAAAAAAATTTCATCGTCTTTCTTTCTTGATTTGCTCATAAGTCTAGTATTCTCTAGTTAAGATCTTTTGTGCTTCCAAGGAAGATTGCTTGTTTGTCTTTATCACTTGTATGTTTGTTTGTTTGTTTCCTTCAACTCTTATACTTGCTACCTAGCCTTGCTAGCCAAAAACCTATACTGAGAGGGAATTCTTCTCGTGCATCCACCTTCTTTAAACCAAACCCATGTCATTTGTGTCCACCATACCTACCTATTAACATTATTTCTATTCCAAGTAAATTCTTGTTTTGTCTACCTCCCAAATTAAACTTGTTATGTGAAAATTAGTGATTAAAGCTCTCACGAACTTGATGGCACACTTTACTTTCTTGCACTTAATAAACTTGAACCATTGTGCTCACCTATGTTGCGTATATGCTTGCGCTTTGTAAGTTGTGAATTAGCAGAACCATGCTATCATGGGGAACGCTTTCAACATTGCACTGGTACTTTGTACCTAGTTGATATCATGTTCTTTTGTCTATGGATGTCGTCGGTGTGAAATGAAAGGGAACTTGTAAGTCCATGGAGTTATGCATGTGTGTTAGAGAAACGCATGGGCCGCTAGTCTAATCCATGCTGACATGGTGGAAACCTGCAGCATAACCATAATGAGCATCTATGAAGCATTCTTGTTATAAAAAAAAGAGATGGAGATTGAGAAAAAGAGAAAAAGATATTATGAAAAGAGGAAAGAGATAAAAAGCACCATATTCCCATGGTAAATAAGAAGATTGCTGAAATGCTTGTTGTCTGCTTGCCTTGTCATTTTGATATGGGGATTCTTCCGTATCATCGGGCAAGGGGTACCCCATTGGCGGTTCTCTATGATACACATATGCTTACGATGACAAGAACTTACCGGTGAGTAAACTTGAGTAGCATGAGAAGCGGCCCTCGTATTCAAGGGACATGAGATTCTCAATTTACAACTTGTCAATACATATCCTCATATTTGATCACTTTAACCTTAACCACCTAAAGATGCCTATGATAGGGGCAATGAGAGCTGAAAGCTAGTAAGTACCATAATTTTTGGAAGCTCTTTATGAAACTTGCAATCCCTGCTTCCCTCTGCAAAGGGCCTTTCTTTTACTTTTTAGTTGAGTCAGTAAACCTATTCCTTTCTATCATAGCAAGTATTTTGTGTTGTTGTGTTTCATTCATTCATATGATGATTTATTCAATCATGTTTCTTATGTTCCTTGTTTTGCACATTGCTCTTATCTTGGTGTCTACTACTTTGAAAGCTATCATTGAAAACCAGTTATTTGTGAACTCCAGCAAATTATCAACTATTCTTCGACCAAGATCTAAGTTTTCCATTACCAATTATGATTTACTTTATGTATCTTTATTGTGTTTCCTTTACTTATTGCAAGTAAGTTATATAATAGTGAGTTGTCTTCTGTTATGATCTATGTATTGATGAATGTGATGCTTCTTGTCCGTATTCTTTTATCGACTCTTCACTCCATAAACCTGAGGTCATGTTGATTAAGCTCAGTTTTACTTCGGGACAAGCGAAGTCTAAGCTTGGGAGAGTTGATACGTCCATTTTGCATCACTATTCTATATCATAATTCACTGTTATTCATTGATATATTTCATATTAAGAAATGATACTTATGTTATTTCATCTATTTTTGCATGGTTGATAACTTTTGGAGCATGGACCGGCAAAATTCACGAAGATCAAAAAATCCGGAAAAATACATGGAAAATCCTATTTTTCCAGAAGACGAAGGAAGCAAGAAGGGGAAGCGGAGATGGGCCACAGGGGGGCCACACCACCCCCTGGCACGGGCCACCCTAGGCCGCGCCACCAGGTGGTGTGGCTGCCCTGGCCCACCTCTGGCTCTCCCCTCTGGCGTATATATTCCTCCCAAAACCCTAAGACTCGAGGGGTAACCATAGAAAGATTCCACCGCCTCTGCGGGGCGGAAAACACCGAGAGAGAAAGATCTCTCTGGCAGATAGATTTCTGCCGGGGGAATTCCTTCCCGGAGAGGGGAGATCATTGCCATCAACACCACCATCAATATGGAATTCATCGGGATCATCATCATCATCATCACCACCACCATCACCATCAGCACCCTCATCACCATCTCCATATTGCTGTAACAATTGCGTTGAAGCTTGCATAGTTCTTAGGGGAAACTTTCCCGGTGTTGATTACTCTTTGTAGTTGATGCTATTGAGTGGAACCATTGAATTATTGTTTATGTTCAGATTGTTATACATCATTATTCCATCTCTGATCATGATCCATATGATGCCTTGTGAGTAGTTCGTTTTGTTCTTGAGGACATGGCAGAAGTCATGTTGTTAGTAGTGGAATTGTGTTGAGAAAGATTCAATAGTTTGATATTTAAGTTGTGGTGTACTTCTTCTAGTGGTGTCATGTGAACGTAGACTACATGACACTTCACCTATATGGGCCTATGGGAATGGATTGTGTATTTGGCTACTAATCGTAGGGGTTGTCAGACTGACAGAAACCTGAACCCCCGTTAGGAAACCATTGCACGAGGGACGTAAGGGTCTTAGAGTTTAAGGCTGTGGTTAGGTTTCTACCTTAATTACTTTCTTGTACTTACAGATGTTTGCAAGGGGTATAATCACAAGTATGTATTAGTCCTAGGAAGGTCGGTACATTAGCACAGGTTCACCCACACAACACTTAGCAAGCTAAAGAATATTAATCAACTATATGAAGCGAAAGGACTTCACAGTCTTCCCATGTGTCCTTGAGAACGTTTGGTCATCTTAAGTAATACAACCGGCTTGTCCTTTGCTGAATAAAGGATTGGGCCACTTGTTGCATTTATTCCTACTGTCTTTTATTTACTCATATTTTATTTACTTGCTTTATCAAAAACCCCTAAAAATCCATTTGCTAAGTATTTGCAGAGAATTCCTGATCCATACCAGTAGCCAGCACCTTATGCTCCTCGTTGGGTTCAACACTCTTACTTATCGAAAATACTGTGATAAACCCCTTTACTTGTGGGTCATCAGAGGTAAAACTGCTGACAATTCGGGAGAAGGCCCTGGTGGAGGAGGTGATGCAGGTCGGGCACACTGTGAAGGGTAAGTTTTCTCTCTGACTCCCTTCGTCTTTCCGGATCTGGTAGACGGATCTGACATTCCTTTTTCTGACAACTTTTTATCCCGGCCTAGACCTGCTGGCATATAACCGGCTGCAGGAGAACTGGCCGGGGGAGCAGCCGACCGCCCAGGAGTTGGTCGTCCTCCTTGGCGAGGAGGCCGCCAAGCTTCACTATGCGGCTCGGGCTATCTTCACGTTTTTGTGGCCGGATGCTCCGGTTCCAAAAATGATGGCGCAGCTAGCGGCCAAGGTGGCGGAGGTGCCATCTACCGTCGACCGCCTGAGGGATCTGGCGACATGAGCCGAGGCGGAAATGGCCCTGGCCCTGATGCTTTCTTGGTAGAAGGACACCCGCGTCGAGAAGATCGATGGGGGTTTCCATGCCGGCGCCGACCTCGCCGCCATCCGGAGCTCCGGGCCTCCACCATCAAGATTGCTGACTATGCGGACGTCGACGAGGTCCTCACCGACTCGGAGTCTGCCGGCACTCCGGATGCGGATGCTTCGTCACAACCGACCGGTGGGGATGCCGGATCCGGATCAGCCAACGCGCCTCCTCCTCCTCCCGAGACTGCTTCCAGCCAGGATCCTCCGCACGGCAAAGGCCCTGCTGCCTAGACATGATCCCTGGAATGCCGGGTGTACTTGTTATTTGTCTTGTTCTATTTGAACCATATTATCCGTGCCGTATGTCTCTGACGCCAGGTGAACTCATGGGAGCTTTGTCTCCCTCTCTTTTTATATCCAACTGAACTATTTGGCTTTCTTCCAACTTGCGATTTTTTGTGCTCCGAAGTTTTGATATTTCACCGATTGAATTTATCTGGCTGAGTTCACTTGGCTGAACACCTTTAGCCGGGGTAACTCCAACTCTAGTGGGGGCGTGCCAGCGCACCCACTGGGTGTAGCCCCCAAGATTCGGAGTAGCTGGCATAGCCAGGTGCTTCGAATCTTCACTTTTCTTCAAGTCTTCAGCTTTGTCCGGCTAGACACCTCTAGCCGGTTACTTCCACTGGCTGGACGCCTGCAGCTGGGGGAACTTCCATTCCAGTGGGGGCTCGTCAGCGCACCCACTAGATGTAGCCCCCGAGATTCGGAGTAGCTGACGTAGCCAGGTGCTTCGAATCTTCTTCTTTTATTTTTGCCCTTGCCCTCACATGGGCTCCAAATATCCGTCTAACTCCTTTAGCCGGTCGAAAACTACAAGATTCCACTGGGGGCACACGAGCGCACCCAGTGGGTGTAGCCCCCGAGATTCGGAGCGCTTAATGAAGGCAAGGACTTCGAATCTTCTTCTTTTCTTCCTGCCCTTGCCCTCACATGGGCTCCAAATATCCGGCGAACTCCTTTAGCCGGTCGGAAAATACAAGATTCCAGTGGGGCCGCACGAGCGCACCCAGTGGGTGTAGCCCCCAAGATTCAAAGCGCTTGATGAAGGCAGGGACTTCGAATCTTCCTTCTTCCTGAATTCCGACTCGATGTAGTCGTGCAAAAATCAAACATACATACATTCCCTCCCGTCAATAGGTTAGTCGGTTAAGGTAGCGCCTTTTTAGCCGTCAGGCGGATTTGTTTTTTGAAAACTAGCTTGTGCCTCTCTGGACACTTAGCGTCTTTCCCGTGTGCTCTGCTGTTTACGCTGCGTCCTTGCCGGGAAGCCGGGTTGCGGTCTGCAGCCCGAATCGAAGGGAGATGACAATACATTGCGCACGGTACTGACGGGTTGGTAGCCGGATTGTCTCAAGCTAGTTGCAAGGCCGAGACGCCTGATCTGTCGCATCTCCTCCCTGTTTTTATGTGGGATGCCTCGGGCTTTTGCTCTTGCTAGCCGAACAGCCGGGTTGCGGTCTATAGCTGAGATGTAGTGACCCTCTAACATCGTTGCACACTACTCAGCCGGTTTGTTGATTTAGCAGGTCGGGCCAGCCAGCGAGCCCCTGGTTAGGGGTTGCTGGAGCTGGAAAAACTGAACTAGAAACAAATACACACCAATTTCTAGCAAGGAGTCCGCAAGCATCTCGTAGGGGTCCGCATTTTCATTCATAGGGTTTGCGGGATACATACACTGTCTGGTGACTAGGTGTAAAACGGGCGGAGCAGGGCCGCATTCCAGGGGTGCTCTGTCTCCTCGTCCGACTTGTCCATCTTGTTCTTGCACGGCTGCTACACCTCGATGAGGTAGTAGGAGTCATTGGGCAACGCCCGGCTGATGATGAAGGGACCGTCCCAGGGCAGCGATAGCTTGTGCATGCCCTTCATGTCTTGCACCAGCCGGAGCATCAGGTCGCCCTCGCGGAATGCGATGGGCGGATCCGGCTCGAATGGTAGTGGCGTAAGCGCAGCTAGTACAGGGCCGATCTGGACAATGCCAGCTCGCGGGCCTCCTCGAGGAGTTCCACGCCATCCTCCCGTGCCTCCTGGTTGGCCTTTTCATTGTAGAGGAGCTTGCACGGTGAGTCGAACTCGATGTCCACGGAGAGGACGGCTTCCGAGCCGTAGACGAGGAAGAACAGGGTGAAGTCGGATGACCTATTCGGCATGGTGCGGATGCTCCACAACACAGCCAGAAGTTCTTCGATCCAGCGTCCGGGCGACCGCTCCAAGGGCTCGATGAGGCGTGGCTTGATGTTGGCTAGCACTAGGCCGTTTTCCCTTTCGACTTGCCTGTTGGATTGCGGTTGCGCAACGGAAGCAAGGTCCAGCCGGATACCCTTGTTGCTGCAGAACCGAGCGAAGGCCCCCTTGGCAAAATTCATGCCGTTGTTGGTGATGATGTTGTTGGGGTAGCCGAACAGGTTGATGATGTCGGTGAAGAAGGTGACGACTGTCGCCCCATCCAGCTTCTGGATAGGCTTGGCCTCTATCCACTTCATAAACTTGTCCATCGCCACCAGCAGATGGGTCATGCCTGCACACGCCCGCTTGAAGGGGCCGACCATGTCGAGGCCCCAGACAGCGAAGGGCCAGGTGATCGGTATGGTCTTGAGTACCGAAGCCGGTATGTGTCTGAGCTGCCCGAAGCGTTGGCACCCGTTGCACGCGCGCACTAGCTGCTTGGCATCCTCGAGGGCGGTGGGCCAATAGAAGTCGTGGCGGAACGCCTTGGCGACTATTGCCCTGGATGAAGCGTGATGCCCACACTCGCCCGGGTGGATGTCCTTGAGCATCCGGTAGCCTGTGTCCACATCGACACACCTTTGGAAGATGCCGGATACGCTGCGCTTATACAGTTACTTGTTGATGATGGTGTATGTGTGCGCACGACACCGGATTTGCCGGGCCTCCACCTCGTCATCCGAAAGCTCTCCATTGGTGATGTAGTTTATGAAGGGTTGTGCCCAGGATGGTATCTCCCGGATAGTGAAGATGCTTCCGCTCTCTGGTTGAGGGTCATCGGGGGGTCGTCCAGATGAGATACCCGGAACGACAGCCCCCAAGCCACTTGACGAGTCGGCAGCCCCCGGGTCTTGCGAGCCAGAGGGTACGGGTTTTCCAGAGTTGATGCAGGCCTTCTTCTTTGCAGGTTCTATCGGCTCCATTTCTCCCATGCTGTCAACCGGAGTGCTCCTTTCACAGATAATGGAATCCGACTCGGGGGACGGGTTGATGGAGGGCTTGTGCAGGTGCTCCAAGGATACCCCTGGTGGGATCGCCTCCCTAGTGGATCCGATTCGCGCAAGCGAATCGGCTACCTCGTTGTTGACGCGAGGGGCGTGATGAAACTCACATCCGTCGAAGCAGGCGCTGAGCTTCTATATGTGGAACCGGTAGAGGGCCATGTTTGCATCACGGGTATCCCACTCTCCGGATACCTGTTGCACCACCATATCCGAATCGCCGAAGCAGAGGATCCTATTGACACCAATCTCCCTGGCTAGCCGGAGGCCATGTGCTAGCACCTCGTATTCGGCAACATTGTTGGAGGCCTTGAAGTGGATCTGGAGGACATACTCCAACCGGTCTCCTTTGGGCGAGGTGAGCACGATGCCGGCTCCCAAGCCCCCGAGCATCTTCTATCCCTCAAAGTGCATCCTCCAATGGTCCAAATCAGGAACCGGTGGGAGGTACTGGGTCTCGTCCCAATCAACGAGGAAGTCCGCCAGAGCTTGCGAGTTGATCGTGAGCCGGGGCTCGTACTGGATGGAGTAGGCGGCGAGCTCGATGGCCCATTTGGTGACTCGGCCGGTGGCGTCCTTGTTGCCGATGATTTTCGAAAGGGGTGCAGTGCACACGACCTTAATCGGGTGCTCTTGAAAGTAGTGCTTGAGCTTCTTGCGCGCCAGGTACACGCCATAACACATCTTCTATTAGTGGCGGTAATTCTGCTTGGAGAGGGAGAGAACCTCGCTGAGGTAGTAGACGGGTCTCTGAACCGGCTGAGCCTTGCCTTCCTCGGGGCGCTCCACCACCAGGACGACATTGACGACCCGGCTGATGGCTGCTATATAGAGCAACATCGGCTCCTTGCTAGCCGGCGTGGCTAGAACCGGCGCTGTGGATAGCATGCGCTTGAGGTCATAAAAAGCAGCATCGGCCTGCGAGGTCCAGGAGAACTTGTTCGTCTTCTTCATCAGCTGATACAACAGAAGTGCCTTCTCCCCCAACCGGCTGACGAAACGGCTGAGGGAGGCTAGGCATCCGGTGAACTTCTGGACTCCAAGCAAGCTCCTAGGCGGTTGCATCCTCGCGATGGATGCAATATTCTCTGGATTCGCCTCGATCCCTCATTGTGAGACGAGGAAACTGAGTAGCTGGCCGGATGGGACTCCGAAGATGAACTTCTCCGGGTTCAGCTTCATTTGGTACTGCCGGAGGTTGCCGAATGTCTCTCCCAAGTCCTCAAGGAGGGTACGCTTCTACTTGGTCTTGATAACCACATCGTCCACATATGCATGCACGTTTCCGCCGATCTGGGAGTGCAAGCATTTCTGCATACAACGCTGATAGGTAGCGCCTGCATTTTTTAGACCGAAAGGCATGGTTACATAATAGAAAGCCCAGTATGGGGTGATAAATGATGTCTTTATCTGGTCAGCAATATTTAGTCGGATCTGATTGCAACCAGTGTAACAATCCATGAAGGACAACAAATCGCAGCCGGCCGTGGAATCGATGACTTGATCGATAGGGGGCAAGGCGAAGGTGTCCTTCGGGCACGCCTTGTTCATGAGGGTGCAGTCGATACACATGCGCTCGGTCTTGTTCTTCTTCAACACCAGGACTGGGTGGGCCAGCCAGTCCAGGTGGTGCACCTCCATGATGAACCCGGCTACAAGGAGCCAGGTGATCTCATCACCAATAATCTTTCTTTTCTCCTCTGCGAACCGGCACAGAGGCTTCTTGACCGGCTTGGCATCTGGCCGGACATGAAGTGAGTGCTCGGCGAACTCCCTCGGCACACCTGGCATGTCCTTGGGTGACCATGCGAAGATGTCCCGATTCTCACGGAGGAAGTCGACGAGCGTGCCTTCCTATTTGCTGTCCAAGTTGGCACGAATGGTGACGAACTTGGTCGTGTCGGAGGGGTTGAGCAGGATCCTTTTCGTCTCCTTTGCCGGCTGGAAAGCTGCTTCTCCAGCCGGCTTGCTGCTAGCCGGCATGTCTTGCTGAGCCATGGCCACATTGCGCATGATCACGCGCTTCTCTTAGGCTATGATTTTACTACTGATGCTTACTCTTGGTCGTGTTGTTTGTAGTGATGACGAAAATCTTCCTGCTTCTCCTCTTCCCACATCTCTGGGCTGCTCCATAAGGAAAACCCCTCCGCCATCGGCGGAGGCGAAAGAGAAAATTCTGTCTTCTGTGGAGAAAAATGTCTAGAAGGATGTCGCCACTTCATCGAAGCTACGACCGCAAAAAAGGACGAAAATGGCGGGTAAAGGGGTGGTGATATCTGAAGAACCCGTTGATGTGGACATGAAGGATGTAAGTCACTTTTCATGCTAGAATTTTTCCTTCCTCGTATATTTAGTCTGCCCTTATATCCTTTTTTGTGTTTCTCCTTTGCTCAGCCTTTGATGCGCGAGATGGTCGGTATGGCCGCTCGTTTTATAAGGATCCGCGATGATGCCGAAGAGCTTAAAGGTATGTGTTGATTGTCTTTGTAATCTTCTTGTAAACATGTCCGTCCTCATTTTTTCGATTTGCTTTTACAACCGCTACTAAGCAATCCGGAATTATTCGGGATGAGGCGATGAAGCGTGCTGATATCTGGAAGGCAGGCTTCGAGCTGCCGAAGAGGCCAATAAGAAAGAGAAAGCTGATGCTGAGGAAATGGCCAGGCAAGTCGCTCCTCGAAATGCAAATCTGCGGCAGGGCCTGGAGGCCCTAAATAACTCGCTGACCTATAAATTTTTATCTATGCATGTTTTTTTTGTTTCTTTCTTTTGGTTGTCAACCTCTTCTTCTCTCTTTTTGTTTCTCAGAACTGACTGGCCAGAACCTAACGTTGGATGAGGATAAGAAGGTTGATCCTTTGTCGGATGTTGTTAGCATTTTGGAGGCTAACAATGTTCATGGGCGCAATCTTCTTGTCCGTTCGCGCCGTGCCTTCCAGAAAGCTCCATGCCGAAGTATTTCCAACCACGGATGTGCCAGAGGATCTGAATGATCTTGTCGCCATTTTTGGTGCTGATCCTGGCCCCCTTGTTGGTTATAGTTTGAGGCAGTCAAGGAGCGGTGCCGAAACATCGATGGCCCTCGCGATGGCGCACGGCGAGAAGCTCGACTGGGAGAAGGTTAGCTCCTCTGTCCCGGTCACCCCCAGTGGCAAAGCAGTTGACATAAAGCCGCATATTAAAAAGTCCAGAAAATATTCTCGGCTGCTCCTAGGTCTAGTCTCGGGTTCAGGGAAACTGGCTGCCCCTTCCTCAGCTCCTCTTACTGCGACGGGCGCTCCTTCTTTGGCTACTCCTTCTACTGCCATAGCTAGTGCTCCTTCTGCTAGCGTCACCTTGTCTTTGAAGGACACAGCCTCATAGGACCTGTTTTCTAATTATTTGTTGTGTCTCTTTGTAATGAACTTTGACTTTATCCGGCTTTCCCCTTGCTTATTTTTGCAAGGAGGCAACTTTTGAATATATGTGTTCAAGCTTGCTTTTGTATGCTAAATGTTTTGCATCTTTTTGTCTTGTCAGATCTTGAATGATTCTTCGGCTCCTTCTGGACCCACACAATTGTCGGATGTTGTTCCGTCCTCTACGGTACTAGGCACAACCAATTCTGCCATTGTGCGTATGGTGGACCCGCCATTGTATGCCGAAAAGATAGAGCAGGTGAAAAAACTTGAAGGTCGGGTCGTTCAATCGATGGTGGATGTTTCCTAGTAAAAAACATGCCAGGCTCTCAATCGTGAGCCTTTTTTCTTGGAAGAAATCTCCAGGGTGAGCGAGAGGCTGTTGTGTAAGTACTTGTGCTCTCTTTTTTTTTCTTTGGTTGCCTTTTACGTCTTGCGAGAAATTGATTTTTTGTCTTCTTGATATCTAGGCATTCAATTGTGCGAGATAGATGAGACCCCACATCTGCGCAACCGAATGCAAGCTCTTGTGGCTGCTTCCCGAAATTCTGAGACGGACTTTTGGACTGATCATCGCCACGCCTATACTATAGCGTTGCTTGAGGATCGCCTGTCGGAGTTGGAGCAATTCGTCGAGTGCTGCCGCAGATCTCTGGTTGTTACTTATAATGCCATGTTTCCTCGGGATTCTCAGCCTCAAACCTTGGCGGACTTGATTGCGAAGTTCCAACAGTGTGAGAAGATCCATCATTTTGGGAAGCTTCAGCTTGTGGCGGGTGCTAAGCTCGTGCTTTCCTAGGTGCATGTGCATCATCTGACGCTAGACTTGGATGATGTATATTCGTGGCTACCTTCTCCTTCCGATAGTGGTCTTATTGATATGGTGCCTCATTATGCTGCTGCTCGTAGACCTGCCATTAGAATTGTCCAAAAATGTTTGGAGGTAGACGAAGAATTTTTTGTAAATTTCCCTATCATATTATTTACTTTCTTCACTTTGTACTTTGTATATAACCACTTTATACTTGTCAAACAAGTCGTATGTTTTATACTAGATTTTGATTGTATGTTGTATTCTCTTACAGGGGAATCTGGCAAACTGATGTGCCATAGAAGTTTTTTGTCGCGGAATACTTTCTTTAGTTATTCATAACAATGGGTGAAAGTACATTGTGGTGGTGTGATTGCATCGCCGTTGGCCTTTATTGAAAGTAAGGTGTATCTAAATAGAAATTTTCTAAAGGGACTTCGGCTGCAATCAGTGGGTCTTCTTATGCGGGACCGTTATTGGAGGCCGCATACGTTGTTTTTTGTGAGGCCACTGTGTGCTTGTTGTTCTGATATTTTCTTATTGCGGGTGTGCCCTTCGTGTGTCGACTCTTAAACCGCCAATTTTAGCTGCCCAAGCTCCGCCTCCATCCCGAAAGACTCCAAGATTTTGTTGAATTCTCGATCGCAGCTATCTGCGTGGCTGAAGCTTCCTTTGACTGTGATGACCCTGTTGGGGGATGGCATTTTCAGCACTAGATATGCGTAGTGAGGTACTGCCATGAACCTGGCGAAAGCTGGTCGTCCCAGGATCGCGTGGTATTGAGATGGCCAGTCCATAACTTCGAATTCCAGCTTTTCTTGTCTGAAGTTACTTTTTGATCCAAAAACTACGTCGAGGTGAACTTTGCCCAATGGGATTTCGGCTTTTCCAGGAACTATCCGGTGGAAGGTTGTGCCAGTTGGTGTTAGGTTCGTTATGGACTAGTTCATGGCCCACAGAGTTTTGGTGTAAATCAGGTTGATGCTGCTTCCTGCATCCAAGAAAACCTTGCTCATGTCGAACCCGCCGATTTGTGCTTCTACTATTAGCGCTGACTGGCCTGGCTGAGGGACCCGTAATGGATGGTTAGCTCTTCTGAAAGTAATTTCTTGTTCTAACCAATGGACATACTCTGGTGTAGGAGGTGGCTTTGTTATCGCCAAATTTACTTGCCTGGTGATCAATTTATATGTTCTATTATAGGGTGGCCCCTCCTGGATCATTGACATCGCTCCTTTTGTCCTGGGATATTCGATGTCTTGGTATGTTGTATTTTGCGGCTGTCCCGCTGGTGGAGGCCCCCGTGGTGGAGGTGGAGCCCCAATAGCCAAGGTGCCAGGTGTAGGGGCGTAGTTTCTGTTTGTCACTTCGGCTGCCTTTGCATTGCATATGTCTTACATTTTTAGGAATGTCTGGCAGTCTTTTAGGAGGTGATTTGATCGCCTTTTCCCTATTGAGTCGATGTAGCAATGCATATTGCAGGGTCCTTCCAACATTTGTCCTGCTGACATTGGTGGGTCTCGGTTCGTCGGCTGGTATCGTTGCCGTAGCTGACTTTCACCGATGTTGTTCCTACTGCCACGATATCCGTTGTTGTAGTCATCACTTTGTCGGTTGTCTATTCCAAAAAAGCCCACTGCGACATAACTGGGTGTATGGTATCCATCACTGGTTCGTCGTCTCCATTCATTGTTACGCCAGTCCCTGTCATCGGGTGAACGAGCCCTTTTTTGTGTACTGCATCCTCTCCGGCGGCCCAACGATTGGCTATTTCCATCAACTGTGAAATTGTCTTTGGCTTTGTTCATCCTAGTTCTTCAATGAACTCCTGTCGACAGAGACCATCATTGAAGGCGTCAATTGCTCTTTCGTCGGATATTGCTTCAGCCGAATTTTTGGCGATGTTCCATCGTTGGATGAATGCTCGTATTGATTCTCCTGGCTTTTGCTTGCAGGCATGCAATTTCTCTAAAGACGCGGGTCGCTTGAATGTAGATTGAAAGTTACTGATGAATATGTCTTCAAGATCATTCCAACTGCTGATGGAATCTTCTGGTAGTTGCTTCATCCAGGAGCGTGCCGCACCAGTTAGGTGGAACTGTATGCTTTGCATTGCCGTGGCTTTGGATCCACCTTGTAATCTGATAGTCACCAGATAATCTGTTAGCCAAGCTTCGAGTTCTTGGAGGCCGTCGTATTTTTGTAGATCTTGGGGTAGCTTGAAATCTTTCGGCAATGGAGTTTTGCGAACCCGTCGGGTAAAGCAGCTGGCTTCGCATAATTCTTGTTCCTCCTCACTTTCGCCATCACGGTACCCTCGGGTGATGCGCTCTTCTCGTGATCGATCAATCCTTCGCTGGGTGATGTCGTTTCTTGCGTCATTGCGCGGCTCTTGTTCGGAAAACTAGACCCAATGTGGCGACCGCGGTCGTCGGGTGTGACCTCCTTGCCGAGGGCTGTTGCGACGGTGTGGGGACCGGCCATGTTGCCTCGTGGTTTCTTTATCTGCTTGCACGAGAGTTTCTCCCACCAAGCCGAGGTTCACTAGGGCAGATCGGTGGAGGGCTGCACGAGGATCGTCGGGTGTAGTTTGTGTTGTGATTAGGTATGTTTGTGCATCAACAATAGCTGCATGGGCTGTCTTTGCCTTGATATTTCCATCTTGATCTATCGACATAAACGAGAGATTAAGGTCTCGAATTAATCTGCTTCTCTATTCTTCAGGTATACCTCGTAATCTAGACGTTCTTCTTCTTGGCGATGCTCCTCCTGTGATGCTTCTTGATCCTCGGGTGGGGTTTAGCTGTGCCCGCCGTAAGCTAGATTCATCGGCTACCCTTTTCCTTTCGTCGAGCTGCCTTTGCATCCTAAGGATTTCTCTCTTTTTGCAGTGCAGCAGATACTGGTATGCCAATAGATCTTTGTGGGTGGCATCTATTGTCATTGGGACCAACCTGAGATTTTGCTTCTCTCGCTTTTTCCCATGCACTAGCTAGTAGGCTAAGGGTTCGCCTCTCATCTTCACATGGTTGCTCTTCTTCCCGATTTTCTTGGTCGACTGTTGGGTCTTCCCCGCTTCCTCAACTTCCTCCGTTGTCATTACTTCCTGCACTATGGCTTGAAAGAATATCATAGGGGTTAAGAATTGGGTTACCGTTCGAGTCTTGCTGGGTCATGGCTTCTCCGATGATCACGCACACTTGGTGCTGAGTGGCGTATGGGCTGGTAACGTTGTCGTTTTCACCGATGGAGACACTATCGGATGAGCCAGTGAAGTCCATCAGTTTTTGCTCCAGATAGATTTCCGCCATCCGAATTCCAAAGTCGATGCTTTCACTATTTTCTTCCGGTTCTGAATTGGATGGAGATACTTCACGTGGTGGTGTGAAAGGAGGGACCGATCCGGAGGAGAGATTGTCATAGAGACCATTAAGATCCCCCCAGATTAATGTCGATTTGCCTGCTTTCATTGCCTTCTTCAATCTGTTCTTCGACTTCCATTGAGGATCCGATGGAAGTTTCCTGAACTTCTGTTGGCGTAGATGTTCGGGTGGGCAGGCATGGATTTTATTTTGTCGAGTTGATGCTTTGTGGAGAGCGTTTTGCTGAATCCGTGCTTCCAGTGTTCAAGTTTCCCACAAACGGCGCCAGTTGATGAGGCATAACCTCGGCAATGCCCATGGTGATGAACTTGGGGTTTCACGAAAAAGAGAACGCTGGGGATTTCGTCGGATGTCAGGGAAAACAATAGAATCAAAGTCGCCTGAATATTGGGAAAATACTCTATTAGAAGTTGTCCTCTGGATTTCCGTACCCTCGCTTGGGTTTCTCCCGTCCTATATATAATAGGCCGGGTCTCGAAGCTGTATTGGGATAGGGTTCATACACGTGTGATTACGATACCAACATAATGTCGGTTCGTGGTGTCTTTACTAATACAATCAAAAGTCTCTGTCGGTTGCTTCCTTGGGATGTTATCTAGAATCTTTATGGGCCGTAGGCCTTTTACCCAATGTATTGTAGCGAATAATGAGCATCCCAGTAGTCATACCCATGTCACTCTACATAACACCTTCGGAGTATCTGAACCCACCTTTATAGTCACCCAGTTATGGTGTGATGTTTGTGAAGGAAATATGCCCTGAGAGGCAATAATAAAGTTATTATTATGTATTCCTTGTATATGATAGATGTTTATTTTGCATGCTATAATTGTATTGATAGGAAACATCAATACATGTGTGTTTAATAAACAAAAAAGGTTCCTAGTTATGCCTCTCTTATAGACTAGCTTGTTGATTAACAAGATGATCAAGGTTTCCTGATCATGGACATTAGATGTTGTTAATAACAAGGTCACAACATTTGTGAAATGATATGATGAACATTCATCCGAAGTATAGCATTACGATCAAGTCATTATGTTTATATTGCTATAACATCATACTAAGTCATCTTTATCCTTAGACCATGAGATCATGTTAATTGCTAACACCGGAAGAGTATCTTGATAACATCAAGCGTCACACCGTAACAGGGTGACTATAAAGATGGGTTCAGTACTACAAAGGTGTTATGTTGAGGCTCATGGATCAAGAGTGGAATTTGTCAATCCAGATGACGGATAGATATACTCTGGGCCCTCTCGGTGATATCACATTAGGATAGCTTGCAAGCAAGTGATGTGATCACTAGAATGTTATATCACGGGAACAAGAAAAGAGTGCATGTCGGTAACGAGATCAAACTAGGTATGGAGATACAAATGATCGAATCTCGGACATGTAATATATCAAGAGACAAAGGGATTTAGTTACAAGCGTTAAAGGTTCTCACGATCACAGGAGTCATCGTTGAATGTGTAGGAGTCAGTACGGATCTCCAGGTTCTGCTGCTGATTATTAATCGGAGAAGGGTCTCGATCATGTCTGCATTATTCGTGAACCATAGGGTGGCACACTTAAGAGTTACTGGACACCATTTTGGAGCACATATGTTTCAATAGAAACCGGAAATTGTTTCGGGTGAAATTGCAGAAGGTAGTTCTGCATGTGATATTGAAATATTGCAAGGGGCTATATGTGAATGTTTGTTAATTAAAGTAATTAACAAAATTATGAATAAATTTAATAAAAGAGTTTTATTAAATGAGAGAGCATTAAATTTGGAGAAATTTAATGCATTTAAAGTGGAGACTTTGAAAGGGAATGTGAAGAGGAATTTTAATGTGGAGGAGTTACCACCACATGAATGGGGGAGGTGAGGGGTCACCCCCCCATGCGCCGGCCATGGAGAGAGGGGGCACCCCCCCTCCTCCTATAAAAGGCCACCCATTCCCTCCATCATCCTCACACCTTGTGAAGGATCTCTCTCCCCCTCTAGAATTATTCCCCCATGGTCTCGGATTAGCGAGATACATGTTCCCGGTGGCATTTCGTCTGGAAGGAGTTGTTGCTTCCGCTAGATCGCTGGAGCGAGGAGGTGGAGGTTGTCCGGTGGCTTGAACGTGTGTGCGAGTGCGGATGCGCTGCTGAGTTGCGGCGCTCGGACTTCCTCACGATCTTGAGATCGGCAAGTGTACGACTACATCAACCACGAGTTCCTACTTGTTAACAAAGCGCGTTGTCTTTGACGGTAAGTTCTCCATGGATGTATGTCCACTCGTTGCTTTGTATCTAGTAGATAGATCTTGGCGTGTAGTTCTCATCGTAGGAAATTTTTTGTTTTCTATGTTGCGGACCCAACAGTGGTATCAGAGCCTGATCTATGCGTAGGTGCTTTGCACGGGTAGTACACATATGTTTATATGTGGGCGATGATGATCATGTTATTGCATCTTCTATGTACTTTGGATATTGGTGGCATAGTGGGATGAAGCGGCCCGGACCAACCTTACATGTCATCGTACATGAGACCGGTTCCACGACTGACATGCAACTTGTTTTGCATAAGTGGCTGGTGGGTGTCTGTCTCTCCTACTATAGTCAATATCTGATTTACAACGAGTTGCTAATGACTTGGTTATCCTCGTTGTGGTTCATGTTCGTAGGTTAGACAGGTTCTATCTCCGAAAGCCCTAAGCCACGTAAAACTTGCAATTGATAAATTAGAGGCGTCTAGTTTAGATCGTTGCTAGGCTAGTGCTTTGATATGGTATTGTTGTAAGTAGATGTATGATAGATACTCTTACAACTCACTTAACGTGTAAGTTCCATAGACCTTGGCCTTACACACAAAGGAATGATAGAGATCATACCACGATGCAAATGATAGAGATCAAATGCATGGACCATATCACCTCACTTCACACATTAGATGTTAGCATCTTATATTGCTAGTTTGGCGCTTTTAGTAGCATTATAAGATGATCCCTCATTTAGATATCAAGATAAAATGTGTTCTTCCTTAAGTATGCACCGTTTTGTGGATCGTGTTTTGAGGCATCACGTGATGATCGGGTGTTCTCAACTCTACGCTTTCATACAACGGGTGTAAGACAGATTTACACGCAAATACTAAGGTTCTTACTTGACGAGCCTAGCATGTACAGACATGGCCTCGGAACACGGACCGAAAGGTTAAGCATGAGTCATATAGTTGATATGATGCCCATATAGATGCTCGCCCTTGAAGCTACACCGACTCACGTGATGATCAGACTTGGTGTAGTGGATTTGGTTCATGTAATCACCAAAAGGACACGAGGGATGTCGTTTTTGAGTGGGAGTTCATTAGTAATTTGGATTAGTTGAACTCAATCTATCATAAACTTAGTCTAAATATACTTTACAAATTCTGTTGTAGATGGCACCACCTGCTTTTAATTTCAATGTGTTCATGGAGAAAGAGAAACTTGCTGCGAATGGTAGCAACTTCACCAATCGGCTATGAATTTGAGGATTCTCCTCACCGCAGTAAAAGCAATATGTGCTAGATGCGCCCAGGCCCCCCACCAGCTCTCGATGCCCCGACAAGGAAAAGAACGTCTATATAACTCGTCAGAGGACCACAACTTAGTTCATTGCGGCATACCGTATGGGCTAGAGCCGAACTTGGCTGCTTTGAAAAATGGCAATGCCTTTGATACCATGGGAGAATTGAAAATGATTTTCGATACCCATGCCCGACAGAGAGTTATAATGCTACGAAAAGTTCTTTAGCTGCATGATGGAGGAAAACAACTCATAGTGAGCACATACTCAAAATGTCTGGGTACGCCGATAAGCTTGTGTCCTTGGGAATAACGATTCCCATTGACTTAGGCATACATCGTGTTCTCCAATCTCTTCCACCTAGCTACAAGAGCTTTGTGATGAACTATAATATGCAGGGCATGAAGAAGTCTCTTCCCGAGCTTCTGTCAATGCTTAAGGCTGCAGAAGTGGAGATTAGGAAAGAACATCAAGTGTTGATGATCAATAAGACCACCGGTTTCAAGAAGGACAAGAAAGGCAAGCGTAAGGAAAGAAGGCTACCGAAATTGCCTGAAAGAAACCCCGAGCTGGCCCTAAGTCCGAAAGTGCTACTATTGCAAGGGACCGCCATTGAAGCGAATCGCCACAAGTATTTGGCGTATAAGAAGGCAAGGCAAGGCAAACAAAGGTATATGTGATATACATGTTATTGATGTGTACTTGACTAGTACTCATAGTAGCACCTGGGTATTTGATACGGGATCGGTTGCTAATATATGTAACTCGGTTCAGGGGCTGCGGAACAAGCGACAACTAGCAAGGGATGAGGTCACGATGCGTGTCGGCAATGGATCAAGAGTTGATGTGATCACCGTCGGAAAGCTGCCTCTCCATATGCCGTCGGGATTAGTTATAAACCTAAATAATTGTTATTTGGTGCCTGCACTGAGCATGAACATTGTATCTGGATCGTGTTTGATGAAAAGTGGTTATTCATTTAAGTCTGAAAACAATGGTTGTTCGATTTATATGAATAATATCTTTTATGGTCATGCACCTGTGTTGAATGGTTTATTTCTGCTGGATCTCGATAGTAGTATTACGCATATTCATAATGTTGATGCTAAAAGGATTAAACTTGATAATGATATATCTACATATATGTGGCACTTTCGTCTAGGTCATATTGGCGTTAAACGCATGAAGAAACTCCATTCTGATGGACTTTTGGAATCACTTGATTTTGAATCATTTGATACATGTGAGCCATGCCTTATGGGCAAGATGACTAGAACGCCGTTTTTCGGTTCAATGGAATGGGCGACAAATTTATTGGAAATCATACATACTGATGTATGTGGACCAATGAGTGTGTCGGCGCGAGGTGGATATCGTTATTTTGTTACTTTGACGGATGATTTGAGTAGATATGGGTATATCTATTTGATGAAACACAAGTCTAAAACTTTTGAAAAGTTCAAAGAATTTTAGAATGAAGTGGAAAATCATCGTAACAGAAAGATCAAATTTCTGCGGTCCGACCGTGGAGGAGAGTATCTTAGTTACAAGTTTAGCAGACATATGAAAGATTGTGAAATAGTTTCACAACTCACGCCTGCCGGAACACCACAACGTAGTGGTGTGTCAGAACGTCGTAATCGTACTTTATTGGATATGGTTCGATCTATGATGTCTCTGACTTTGACTTCGTTATTTTGGGGTTATGCAATCGAAACCGCTGCATTCACTTTAAATAGGGCACCATCTAAATCCGTTGAAAAGACACCATGAATTATGGTTTGAAAAAAAACCTAAGCTCATCATTTAAAGTTTGGGGATCACGATGTTTATGTGAAGAAACTTCACCGGATAAACTCGAACCCAAAGCGAAAAATGCGATTCATAGGATACCCTAAGGAAACGATTGGGTATACCTTCTATCACAGATCCGAGGGCAAGATGGTCTTTGTTGTTAAGAATGGATCCTTTCTTGAGAAGGAGTTTCTCGCGAAGGTGTGAGTAGTTGGAAGGTAGAACTGAAGAGGTTATTGAACCTTCTCTTGATGAAATGGCGAGTAGTGCAGCACGGAAGTTTCGGAGTTGACTTCACCTAATGAAGAGAGAGCTAATGATATTGATCATGAAACTCCGAAGGACACTACCGAAGTCCTCGCAGCGGGACACGCAGCTCTGCGGCAATCCTGTTATGAATTTCATGATTGATGAAATAGATGACCCTGCGACGTAAGAAGAAGCAATGATGAGCCCTGATTCCAACAAATGGCTAGAAGCCATGAAATCCGAGATGGAATCCATGTACGAAAACCAGGTTTGGACCTTGGTTGACTTACCTCAGGATCGAAAGGCCGTTGAGAATAAATGGATTTTCAAAAGAAAAACTGATGCTGATGGTAATGTAACCATCTATAAGGCTCGACTTGTCGCAAAGGGGTTTTGACAAATTCAAGGAGTTGACTACGATCAGACATTCTCTCCCGTAGCGATGCTTAAATTGGTTAGGATTATGTTAGCAATTGCTGCATATTTCGATTATGAAATATGGCAGATGGATGTCAAAACTGCGTTCCTCAATGGTAATATTGAAGAAGAGTTGTATATGATACATCCCAAGGGTTTTGTCGATCCTAAGGATGCTAATAAGGTGTGCAAACTTCAGCGATCCATCTATGGACTGAAGCAAGCATCACGAAGTTGGAATCTCCGCTTTGATGAGGTGATCAAAGAGTTTGGATTTGTCCAAACTTATGGAGAGGCTTGTATTTACAAGAAAGTGAGTGGGAGCAATGTGGCATTTCTGATATTATATGTGGATGACATATTATTGATTGGAAATGATTTAGATCTTTTAAACAGTGTTAAAAGTTATCTAAACAGCAAATTTTCGATGAAGGACCTTGGTGAAGCTTCATATATATTAGGCATTAAAACCTATAGAGATAGATAAAGACGCCTAATTGGGCTATCACAGAGTACATACCTTGATAAGATATTAAAGAAGTTTAATATGGACGAAAGTAAGAAGGGGTTCTTACCTATGTTGCAAGGCATGACATTGAGTAAGACTCAAAGTCCGGCTACGGTGGAAGAAAGAGAGATAATGGATAAGATCCCCTATGCCTTAGCCATAGGCTCTATAATGTATGCCATGCTATGTACAAGACCGGATGTGGCACATGCTATTAGTTTGACTAGTAGGTACCAATCTGATCCAGGTTCGGAACACTGGATAGCTGTCAAGAATATCCTTAAGTACATGAGAAGAACTAAGGATATGTTTCTTGTATATGGAGGTGAAGAAGAGCTAGTCGCTAAGTGTTATGTCGATGCTAGTTTTGACACTGATCCGGATGACTCTAAGTCTCAATCCGGATACGTAATTCTCTTGAACGGAGCAATAGTTAGTTGGAGGAGTTCCAAACAACCTGTGGTGGCTGGATCAACGACGGAGGCGGAATATGTTGCTCCTTCAGAAGCAACGCAGGAAGCGGTTTGGATGAAAGAGTTCATTACGGAACTGGGTGTGGTTCCCCGTGCATTGGACCCGATGGTGATATATTGTGACAACAATGGAGCCATAGCCAACGCAAAGGAACCAAGGTCTCACAAGAATTCCAAGCATATTAAGCGCCGGTTTCACTCCATCCGCGAGCATGTCAAGGATGGAGATATAAAGATTTGTAAAGTGCACACGAACCTGAATGTAGCAGATCTGTTGACTAAAGTACTCCCTAGGGCAAAACATTATCAACACCAGAACTCCATGGGTGTTAGATTTATCACTATATAAACTAGATTATTGTCTCTAGTTCAAGTGGGAGACTGAAGGAAATATGCCCTGAGAGGCAATAATAAAGTTGTTATTATGTATTCCTTGTATATGATAGATGTTTATTTTGCATGCTATAATTGTATTGATAGGAAACATCAATACATGTGTGTTTAATAAACAAAAAGGGTTCCTAGTTATGCCTCTCTTATAGACTAGCTTGTTGATTAACAAGATGATCAAGGTTTCCTGATCATGGACATTGGATGTTGTTAATAACAAGGTCACAGCATTTGTGAAATGATATGCTGAACATTCATCCGAAGTATAGCATTACGATCAAGTCATTATGTTTATATTTCTATAACATCATACGAAGTAATCTTTATCCTTAGACCATGAGATCATGTTAATTGCTAACACCGGAAGAGTATCTTGATAACATCAAACGTCACACCGTAACAGGGTGACTATAAAGATGGGTTCGGTACTACGAAGGTGTTATGTTGAGGCTCATGGATCAAGAGTGGAATTTGTCAATCCAGATGATGGATAGATATACTCTGGGCCCTCTCGGTGATATCACATTAGGATAGCTTGCAAGCAAGTGATGTGATCACTAGAATGTTATATCACGGGAACAATAAAAGAGTGCATGTCGGTAACAAGATCAAACTAGGTATGGAGATACCGATGATCGAATCTCGGACATGTAATATATCGAGAGACAAAGGGATTTAGTTACAAGCGTTAAAGGTTCTCACGATCACAGGAGTCATTGTTGAATGTGTAGGAGTCAGTACGGATCTCCGTGTCCCGCTGATTATTGATCGGAGAAGGGTCTCGATCATGTCTGCATTATTCGCGAACCGTAGGGTGGCACACTTAAGAGTTACCGGACACCATTTTGGAGCACATATGTTTCAGACAAAAGAATTGCAAAGCGCGGGAATTGTTTCAATAGAAACCGGAAATTGTTTCGGGTGAAATTGCAGAAGGTAGTTCTGCATGTGATATTGAAATATTGCAAGGGGCTATATGTGAACGTTTGTTAATTAAAGTAATTAACAAAATTCTGAATAAATTTAATAAAAGAGTTTTATTAAATGAGAGAGCATTAAATTTGGAGAAATTTAATGCATTTAAAGTGGAGACTTTAAAAGGGAATGTGAAGAGGCATTTTAATGTGGAGGAGTTACCACCACATGAATGGGGGAGGTGAGGGGTCACCCCCATGCGCCATGGAGAGAGGCACCCCTCCTCCTATAAAAGGCCACCCATTCCCTTCTTCATCCTCACACCTCCTTGTGAAGGATCTCTATCCCCCTCTAGAATTATTCCCCCATGGTCTCGGATTAGCGAGATACATGTTCCCGGTGGCATTTAAATGCTGAAGGAGTTGTCGCTCACTGGATCGCTGGAGCGAGGAGGTGGAGGTTGTCCCGTGGCTTGAACATGTGTGCGAGTGCGGATGCGCTGCTGAGTTGTGGCACTCAGACTTCCTCACGATCTAGAGATCGGCAAGTGTACGACTACATCAACCACGAGTTCCTACTCGTTAACAAAGCTCGTTGTCTTCGAGGGTAAGTTCTCCATGGATGTATGTCCACCCGTTGCTCTGTATCTAGTAGATAGATCTTGGCGTGTAGTTCTCATCGTAGGAATTTTTTTGTTTTCTATGTTGCGGACCCAACAGTTTGATGTTATCAAGTTACTCTTCTTGTGTTAGTGATTAACATGATCTCATGGTATAAGGACTAGAATTACTTCGTATGATGTTATAGAAATTTAAACACAATGACTTTGATCGTATCTCTATACTTCGGATGAATGTTCATCACATCATTCCACCAATGTTGTGACCCGTTATTAACAACATCCAATGTCCATGATCATGAAACCTTGATCATCTTGTTAATCAACGAGCTAGTTTATAAGAGAGGCATAACTAGGAACATTCTATTTGTTTATTAAACACACATGTATTAATGTTTCCAATCAATACAATTATAGCATGCAAAATAAACATCTATCATATACTTGGAATACATATAATAACAACTTTATTATTGCCTCTCGGGAATATTCCCTTTAGTCTCCCACTTGCACTAGAGACAATAATCTAGTTTACATAGTGATAAATCTAACACCCATGGAGTTATGGTGTTGATCATTTTTGCCATAGGGATATCTTTAGTCAACGGATCTGCTACATTGAGATGCGTGTGTACTTTACAAATCTTTATATCTCCATCCTTGACATGGTCCCAAATGGAGTGAAACCGGTGCTTAGTATGCTTGAAATTCTTGTGAGACCTTGGTTCCTTGGTGTTGGATATGGCCCCATTGTTTTCATAATAGATCACCATTGGGTCCAATGCACTAGAAACCACACCTAGTTCAGTAATGAACTCCTTCATCCAAACCGCTTCCTGCGCCGCTTCTGAAGCAGCAACATATTCTGCCTCCGTTGTTGATCTCGCCACCACAGGTTGTTTGGAGCTCCTCCAACTAACTGCTGCTCCGTTCATGAGAAATACGTACCCAGATTGAGACTTAGAGTCATCCGGATCGGTGTCAAAGCTAGTGTTGACATAACACTTAGCGACCAGCTCTTCTTCACCTCCGTACACGAGAAATATTTCCTTAGTTCTTCTTAAGTACTTAAGGATATTCTTGACCGCTATCCAATGTTCCGAACCTGGATCAGATTGGTACCTACTAGTCAAACTCATAGCATGTGCCAGATCCGGTCTTGTACATAGCATGGCACACATTATAGAGCCTATGGTTGAGGCATAGGGGATCTTATCCATTATCTCTCTTTCTTATGTTGTAGCCGGACTTTGAGTCTTACTCAATGTCTTTCCTTGCAACATAGGTAAGAACCCCTTCTTACTTCCATCCATTTTAAACTTCTTTTAAATCCTATCAAGGTATGTACTTTGTGGTAGCCCAATTAGGCATCTTGATCTATATCTATAGATCTTAATGCCTAATATATATGAAGCTTCACCAAGGTCCTTCATCGAAAATTTGCTGTTCAGATAACTTTTAACACTGTTTAAAAGATCTATATCATTTCCAATCAATAATATGTCATCCACATATAATATTAGAAATGCCACATTGCTCCCACTCACTTTCTTGGAAATACAAGCCTCTCCATAAGTTTGGACAAATCCAAACTCTTTGATCACCTCATCAAAGTGGTGATTCCAACTCCAGGATGCTTGCTTCAGTCCATAGATGGATCACTGAAGTTTGTAAACCTTGTCACCATCCTTAGGATAGACAAAACCCTTTGGTTGTATCATATACAACTCTCTTCAATATTACCATTGAGGAGCGCAGTTTTGACATCCATCTGCCATATTTAATTATCGAAATATGCAGCAATTACTAACATAATCCTAACCGACTTTAGCATCACTATGGGAGAGAAAGTCTCATCGTAGTCAACTCCTTGAATTTTTCAAAACTCCTTTGCGACAAGTCGAGCTTTATAGATGGTCACATTACCATCAGCATCAGTTTTCTTTTTGAAAATCCATTTATTCTCAATGGCCTTTCGGTCGTGAGGTAAGTCTACCAAGGTCCAAACATGGTTTTCGTACATGGATTCCATCTTGGATTTCATGGCCTCTAGCCATTTGTTGGAATCCAGGCTCATCATCCCTTCTTCATACGTCACAAGGTCATCTATTTCATCAACCATGAAATTCATGACAGGATTTCCGTATAGTATAGGAGCTGCACATGTCCTAATTGACCTGCGAGGTTCGGTAGTGTCCTCTTTAGGAGTTTCATTATCTTTATCATTAGTTCCTTCTTCATTCAGTGAAGTCATATCCAGAACAATTTCTGGTGCTGCGCCACTTGCCGTTTCATGAAGAGAAGGTTCAATAATCTCTTCGAGTTCTACCTTCCGACTACACACACCTTTCACGAGAAACTCTTTCTCTAGAAAGGATCCATTCTTGGCAACAAATACCTTGCCCTCGGATCTGTGATGGAAGGAATACCCAATTGTTTATTTAGGGTATCCTATGAAGACACATTTTTCTGCTTTGGATTCGAGTTTAGTTTCTTCACATAATCATCGCATCCCCAAACTTTAAGAAATGACAACTTAGGTTTGTTTCCAAACTACAATTCATATGGTGTCTTTTCAACGGATTTAGATGGTGCCCGATTTAAAGTGAATGTGGTGGTTTCTAGTGCATAACCCCAAAATGATAGTGGCAAGTCAGTTAGAGACATCATAGATCAAACTATATCCAGTAAAGTACGATTACAACGCTCTGACACACCATTACATTATGGTGTTCCGGCAGGTGTGAGTTGTGAAACTGTTCCACACACTCTCATATGTGCGCCAAACTCATAACTTAGATACTCACCTCCAAGGTTGGACCACAGAAATTTGATCCTTCTATTACGATGATTTTCCACTTCACTGTGAAATTCTTTGAACTTTTGAAATGTTCCAGAATTGTGTTTGATCAAATAGATATACCCGTATCTACTTAAATCATCTGTGAAAGTAACAAAATAACGATATACACCTCACGACGACACACTCACTGGACCACACTCACTATGTATGATTTCCAACAAATCTGTTGCCCGCTCCATTGTTCTGGAAAACGGGGTGATACGTTGTGACCGTATCTATAATTTTTGATGTTGCATGCTTGTTTTATATCTACTTTCTTATGTTTTATCCACACTTTGGATTATTTTACACATTTTCTAGAACTAACCTATTAACAAGATGCCAGAGTGCTAATTGTCTGTTTTCTACTGTTTTTAGTTTCACAAAAGCTGGAAAATAAATATTCTCGGAATTGGACCAGACAAAAGCCAAAGTCAATATTTTACCAGAAGACTCACGGAGCCAGAATACGAGACGGATAAGGGCCACAAGGTGGCCACACCAGGGGGTTGTGTGGGCCCCTCGAGCCTCCACCGACCTTGCCCTTCCGCCTGTAAAAGCCTCCCAGGATGAAAACCATAAGTACCCGATCAAAATTCCACAAAAGAGTCTGTAGCCGCCGTCATCTCCATCCCTAGATCGAGAGGGATCTGAAGCTCTTCCCGGCACCCTGTCGGAGGGGAGAGATCACCCTGGAGGCCTTCTTCATCACCATGCCTACCTCCGGTGTGATTCGTGAGTAGTTCATCCCTGGACTACGGGTCCATGTAGTAGCTAGATGGTTGGTTCTCCTCCTTTGTGCTACCATGTTTAGATCTTGTGAGCTCCGTTCATGATCAAGATCATCTATTTGTAATCTTACATGTTGTGTTTGCGGGGATCCAATGGATATTGAGATGCTATTTCAGATTGATTATTGATTCTATCATGTCTATGTTATTTGTGATCTTGCATGCTTTCCGTTTTTAGTAGCTATCTTGGACAAGTAGATGCTAGCAACTCCAAGAGAGAGTATTTATGCTCGATAGTGGGTTCATGCCTCTAGTAATCTGGGGAAGTGACAGGAATCTCTAAGGTACTAGATGTGTTGTTTCTACTAGGGAGAAAACAATAATCCTTTGTCCATGGGACAATCGTATTGTTACTTTACACACTTTGCTTAATGCAATTATCTGTTGCTTGTAACTTAATACTGGAGGGGGTTTGGATGATAATCTGAAGGTGGATTATTATTCATAGATGCAGTTGGATTACGGTCTATGTATAATGTTGTAATGCCCAATCAAATCTCGTAGGAGTCAAGATGATTAGTATATGCATGTATGCTTTCCCGATGTCTGTCAATTGCCTCGCTGTAATTTGTTCACCCAACATGTCATCTATCTTAAGGAGAATCACCTCTAGTGAATTATGGACCTCGGTCCTTTCTTTTACCATCTATTTACTGTTTACTATTTACTTTCTGCAAGCAATTACTATCTTCCACACAATACGTTTAATCATTTGTTTTCAGCAAAAAAGGTGAGATTCACAACCTCACTATAAGTTGGGGCAAAGTTATATGGTTGTGTTGTACAGATTCCAAGTTGGAAACAACACCTTGGAGGTCTTTCCTTGGTCCTAATTTTTCGATAACCTTGGTTTCATAACTAAGGAAAAACTTGCTACTGTGCTCATCATACCTTCCTCTTGGGGTTCCCAACAAGCTCGAATATATTTTGAGTCATCAAGCCTTTTTTCTGGCACCCTTGCCGGGGAGTCAAGGACATCTTCACAAGGAGAGTCCCTCACAACCAATCTCTTTACTTTGTTTTTTGTTTTTCTTAGTTTATTTCTGCTTTGTTTGCTTGTTTCTTTTATCAAAAAAACACAAAAAAATTAGTTGTACTAGTTTGCTACCTTTATTAAAAACACAAAAAAATGAATACTCTTGAAAACACTAAGTTGTGTGACTTCACTAGCACCAACAACAATGATTTCATGTGCACACCTATTGCTCCACCTGTTCCTGAAGCTACTTTCTTTGAAATTAAACCTGCTTTGCAAAATATTGTTATGAAAGAACAATTTTCTGGTGTTGGTACTGAAGATGCTGCTGCTCACCTTAATAACTTTGCTGAGCTTTGTGAAATGCAAGAACATAGGTATATAGATGGAGATATTATTAAGCTTAAATTGTTTCCTTTCTCTTTGAGAGGGAAAGCTAAAGAATGGTTGCTATCCCTAACTAGAAATAGTATTGATTCTTGGCCTAAATGCAAAGATGCTTTCATTGGAAAATACTATCCTCCTGCTAAGATTATATCTATGAGAAGAGAAATAATGAAATTTAAACAATATGATAATGAACATGTTGCTCAAGCTTGGGAAAGAATGAAATCTTTGGTAAAGAATTGTCCCACTCATGGACTGACTGCTTGGATGATTATCCAAACCTTTTATGCAGGACTGAATTATTCTTCAAGAAATCTATTGGATTCTGCTGCTAGAGGTACCTTTATGACAATTACTTTGGGTGCTGCAACAAAGCTTCTGGATAATATGATGGTTAACTATTCTGAATGGCACACTGAGAGAGCTCCACAAGGTAAGAAGGTAAATTCTGTTGAAGAAACCTCCTCCTTGAGTGAGAAAATTGATGTTATTATGTCTATGCTTGTTAATGGGAAAGCTCATATTGATCCAAATCATGTTCCCTTAGCCCCTTTGGTTGCTCAAGAAGAGCAGGTTGATGTGAACATTATTAGAAATATTAATTTTAGCAACAATGCCTATAGGAATAATTTTGGTAATAATAATTATAGGCCATATCCTCCCAATAATGGTAATGCTTATGGAAATCCTACAACAATAATAGGAGTGCACCCTGTGAACTTGGAGTCATGCTTAAATATTTTATTAGTAAAAAAACTGCTTTTAATAAAACTATTGAGGAAAAACTTTCTAATGCTGAAAGAATATATCATATTTGTCTGAAGCACAATCCTCTTATTAATAAAATGGCTGCTAAACCTGAAACCATTGAAAATCCATTTGCTGCTACTAATGCCATACAAGTTAGAATTGATGAAAATGTTAGACTATTAGCTGAATTGCATGCTAAGTGGGAAAGAGAAGATGAAATTGCTAGAAATAGTAGTATTTGTACTATCACCACCACTAATGTTGATGCTAGCAAACCGCATGAAGTCCCCATTCCTTCTACAACAATGCCTAAAACCAATGAAACCTTTTCTAATAAAAATGCTGAAATTCTTCGAAATATGGGAAACAATAGCTCTACTACCTTGGATGGTAATTATGATTTCAATCTTGATGGTTGCAATATCTCTGAAGTAATTATGTTCCTACAAAAGCTTGCTAAAAGTCCTAATGCTAGTGCTATGAATATGGCCTTTACAAAACACATTACTGATGCTCTCATAAAAATTAAAGAATAAAAGATGAAACATAAAGCTTCGATCCCTACGAAATTAAAAGATGGTTGGGAACCCATCATTAATATGAAAGTAAATGATATTGATATCAAAGCTTTATGCGATCTTGATAATAGTGTTTCTATTATGCCTAGAAATATTTATGAAATGCTTGATTTACCACCATTTTTAAGATTGTTATTTAAATGTCCAACTTGATGATAATGCTAAAAAGAAACTCATGGGTAGTATTAATGATGTTCTTATTATGGTTAAAAATGCCTATGTCCCCGTTGATTTCAATGTTTTGGATGTTGAATGCAATGCTTCTTGTCCTATTATTTTGGGAAGACCTTTTCTTAGAACTGTTGGTGCCATTATTAATATGAAAGAAGGCACCATTAAATATCAATTCCCACTTAAGAAAGGTATAGAACACTTCCCCAAGAAGAGAGAGAAGATTCCTTTTGCCTCTCCTATTAAAACAAAATTTGCTCTTAATGCTTCTTCATTTGAGAATACTTGATTCTTGCTTCTTATGCCTAGCTCAAAGGCGTTAAAGAAAAGCACTTATTGGGAGATAACCCAAATTTTTTTCCAATAAATTTTTCTTTCATTGAGTCTTGGAAGTTATTGCTTCAGTACTAACCTCTCATTATCCTTTTTGTGTGATTTTTCTGCCAAGAGTAACCTCTAATGAGAGAGAAGTAAGACTTGGGGAGGTTGCTGTCCCGAAACAGATATTTGTGCTTTGCTGTAAACATTCGTGAAAAATCTCTGTATGTCAGAATGAGCTGTAATTGTTCGTGCTTCTGCCCCAGGTTGTTATATAACTTTTGTTAGTTCAACACTTTTCGATTTGAGCAACAGAAGGTCTTCGAGAAAATTGTTTTTTACCTGCTGGTCTGTTTTGACAGATTTCTGCCATTATTTGCATTTGCCTCTTAATCTCTTTCTCTTTGAGTTCTCTCTGATCACTTGAACTTTTAAAAGGAAGTGCTACAGTAGCTTGTGTTTTAGTTTAAGTTTTAGTTGTGTTAAAAATGAACCTAAAGACTTATTATCTTGAGTACACTAATGTTGCTAATGAAGATTGTGTGAAGTTTTGTATGAAGGAAATTTTAAAGTATAGGGAAGAACAATGTGATAAGATGAAGTATGGACAAAAGCTCAAGCTTGGGGATGCCACCCGTGTCACCCCAAGAAATATTCAAGAAGTACAAGCGTCAAAGCTTGGGGATGCCCAAGGCATCCCCTTCATCAATAAAAATCTCAGGTTTCTTCCAAACACTTCATTTTTATTGTTTCATGCACAATTGTGTTGTTCTTGGAGAATCTTTGTTTTGTTTTTAGTTTTATTTTGCTTAGTTTGCTTAAATAAATTTGTTGGACCCCCGCATTCATACATAGTTTCAAATAAGTTGATTTGGATTGGAAAAGAGTAGGAAAGTTCATGCTTATAAGTGGTATAAAAGTAGCTTGTTTTTTACTGTGACTTAGACTTTATCATGTCATTCTTGATATTGCTTTGACTTTATGCTTAGTGATTATTGTTGTAGCATGACTTGTTACAAACAATTGAGATTACTTAATGTGCCTTGAAAGAATCATGCATTGTTTTAGCATATAAAAGCATAATATTGTGGTATTCTCCTTTGATGCTTTATTTGGGTTGACTTGGCGCATGCTCACACCATGTTAAGACTATACCAAGTCACCGTAGCCTCTATGATCATTTAGTTTTCGACTTGTAATATCACTTTATGCTTTAATTAATAATGTTTTGTCGCTTTGCATGATTATGGCCATTATTGCTCTCTTAGTTGGTCGCTCCCAGTCTTTTGCTAGCCTCCACATGTACCAAGTATGAGTTCCACTCATGCATCCAACTCCAAATAAAACCAAGTTATTCCAAAGAGTCCACCATACCTACCTATTAGCATTTTCTATTCCAAGTATATTCATGTTTTTATCTACCATACAAATTAAAATTGTTATGTCAAAATTAGTGATTAAAGCTCTCATAAACTTGATGGCACATTTTACTTTTCTTGCACTTAATAAACTTGAACCATTATGCCCATCTATGTTGCGTATATGCTTGCGCTTTGTAAGTTGTGAATTAGCAGAACCATGTTACCATGGGGAACGCTTTCAACATTGCACATTATTTAGTTGATATCATGATTCTTTTTCTTATGGATCTCGGTGGTGTGAAATAAAAGGGGAGCTTGTAAGCTCATGGAGTTTGTATATGTGTTAGAGAAACACCTGAGCGGCTAGCCTAAGCCATGCCTAATCATGGTGGAAACTTGCAGCATAACCATAGTGAGCAATCTGTGAAGCATCCTCAATAAAAACCTATGCAAATAGCAAATAAAAATATCGCTGAGATGCTCATTGTCTGCTTGCCTTGTCATTTTGATATGGGAAAGCTCCCGTATCATCGGGCAAGGGGTACCCAGTTGGCGGTTCTCTATGATACACATGTACTTACAATGACAAGAACTTACTCGTGACTAAAGTTGAGTAGCATGAGGTTCGGTACTCGTAAGCAAGGGGCATGAGATTTTCAACTTATAACTTGTCAAGCATATCCTCATATTTGTTCACTTTAACCTTAACCACCTAAAGATGCTTATGATAGGGGCAATGAGAGCTGAAAGCTAATAAGTACCATAATTTTTGGAAACTCTTTATGAGACTTGAATCCCTGCTTCCTTCTATGAAGGGCCTTTCTTTTACTTTTATATTGAGTCTCCATCTTATATATTCATGCACCTATTGAGAGAGCATAGTGGTCATTCTTAGTTTAATGTGCATTGTCCCAAAACTTGTTGATTGATTCATAACTTTCATATTGCTTGTTCTTAAATTATTTGTATCTAGTCACCCTTATGAACCTTGAAGGTGTCCTATGAATTTATGTTTTGCTACACTATGAGGGACAAGCTGAATACCATTCTCATTATGTTTTCTATATGTGAACCAAACAAACGTCTTTCAAAGCATTGTTATTCATGAATCTTTTGTTTGTACCTCTTCATGTTATAACATAGTTGCTATGTCTTATTGTTAGAACTATATCTTTCATGCTATGTTAGAGTACTATGATCCCAGCAATCAATGTTTTACAAATACCTTGATCAAGATTGTGATGGTGCATGTAACCTCAAAAATTATTTTCCTTTTTATCACTTACCTACTCGAGGACAAGAAGGAGTTAAGCTTGGGGATGTTGATACGTTGTAAACGTATCTATAATTTTTTATGTTCCATGCTTGTTTTTTATCTACTTTATTATGTTTTTTCCACACTTTGGAGTATTTTTACACATTTTCTGGAACTAACCTATTAACAAGATGCCACAGTGCCAGTTGTCTGTTTTTTGCTGTTTTTGGTTTCACAAAAGCTGGAAAAGAAATATTCTCGGAATTGGACCGGACAAAATCCAAAGTCAATATTTTACCAAAAGACTCACGGAGCTAGAAGACGAGACGGAGAAGGGCCACGAGGTGGCCACACCACCTGGTGGCCACACCACCTGGTGGCCAGCTTGAGGCTAGCTCGAGCCTCCACCGACCTTGCCTTTCCGCCGATAAAAGCCTCCCGGGACGAAAATCTTAAGTACCCAATCAAAATTCTACGAAAGAGTCTATAGCCACCGTCATCTCCATCCCTAGATCGGGAGGGATCTGAAGCTCTTCCCGGCACCCTGCCGGAGGGGAGAGATCACCCTGGAGGCCTTCTTCATCACCATGCCTATGTCCGGTGTGATGTGTGAGTAGTTCATCCCTGGACTACGGGTCCATGTAGTAGCTAGATGGTTGGTTCTTGTCAACACCCAGATTTTTAATCCCAGATGCCTATTATGCCATACATCGCAATCCCAGGATTACCATTTTTGCGAGACATAACATATTGGATATCACAGTACATCATCCATTACAAAGCATAATAAGGTCTTACACAAATAAAGGATCTCATGATCCAGTCTTAATACAAGCAAGCAGCGGAATAATAAGCGTAGCCGTGGGCTCCATCTTCAGTGTCATAGGCAATGCTGATGATGGGAGATGATCCTAGTTCTAGTAGGAATCCTAAGCTCTAAGTTTATTTGCAAAAAGCCAGATTTATCTAAACTGAGTTCAGAATTAAAGAAAACTAAGTAAATGTTCTAAATCACTTTAAGTTGGGAACCTAGCTTTCATATTCACAACCCGGTTGTGGTCAAGTCAAAATCATCATTCACTTCATAAGTCATTTTGAAAACATCTGACGACGGAACAGTATGGCCACTCCAACTGTCCATGACCACGGATGGGGCTATTCGAATAGTTTGACACTCTGCAGAGGTGGTACACTTTCACCACAAAATTCGATACATCCGTCAGGGATAACCTTGAATCATCATACTTAGTATGCGGATAATCAATCATAACCATTCAATTACACACTCTAGTATAGTCACCTCCCCTATGAGCTTGGCCTCCCAGCCATGGCCATCTGCCATCCTGGGCACTGCATAGGTGGACATCATCAAGACGTAGCCTGATGACCCACAAGTATAGGGGGTGTATCGCAGTATTTTCGAGGGAAGTGAAACCCAATTTATTGATTCGACACAAGGGGAGACAAAGAATATTTATAAGCCTTAACAACTGAGTTGTCAATTCAGCTGCACCTGGAAACAATCTTGCTCACAACAGTTTATCAGTAGCAACAGTTTTGTAGTAGGAATAGCAAAGTAACAGCAGTAGTAAAGTAAAGACAGCAGTAACAATAGCGATGAAATGGGATTCGAGTGTGGTAGGCATAGGGATGGATGGACGGGCGTTGCATGAACAAGACAATTCACATAGCAATCAGAACATAGGGCAATTGCAGATAAATAAGATAAAGCATCCAAGTACTAGATAATCCTAGGCATCTGTTCCATATATAGTCATACGTGCTCGCAATGAGAACTTGCACAACATCTTTTTTCCTGCCAGCCTGTTTGCAGCGGGGCCTCAAGGGAACTACTGGCAATTAAGGTGCTCCTTTTAATAGAGCACCGGAGCAAAGCATTAACATCCAGGAACACACGTGATCCTCACATCAAAGCCATTCCCTCCGGTTATCCCGATTTCTGTCACTTCAGGGCCATTGGTTCCCGACAACAACGTGTGTATACAACTTGCAGATAAGACCAAAAACAATACTATCATAATGAATCAATAACATGTTTAGATCTGAAATCATGGCACTCGGGCCCTAGTGACAAACATTAAGCATAACAAGTCGCCACAAAGTCATAAAGCACTAATAGAAGATACTAGGCACCATGCCCTAATAATCTGATGCCATTACATGAACGATCTCATCCAATCCCTACCATCCCCATAGCCTACAGCGGGGGATTACTCACTCATAGATGGGGGAAACATGGATGGTCGATGGAGAAGCGATGGTGATGATGATGGCGATGATCTCCTCAATTCCCGTCTCGGCAGGTGCGAGCGGAGTTTCGGTGTTTGGTACAATCTTGTGGTGACGGCGGAGCGGAACTCCTTCTGGAAAAACGTCGAACCCCCCGAAGGTTTTAGGTCAGAAGGCTCCTTATAGGCGAAGAGAGAGGCCGAGGGGGTGCCTGGAGGGCCCACACCACCCCCTGGCGCGGCCTGGCCTGGCCTGCGCCACCAGGTGGTGTGGCCACCCCCTGGCTCTTCTCTGTCTCGTATTCTGGCTCCTGGAGTCTTTGGGTGACATAGGATTTTTGGCATATTTTCTAGGATTTTTCCTGATAGTTGATTTTCTGCACAAAAAGTAGACACCAAGGCAATTCTGCTGAAAACAGCGTCAGTCCACAGTAGTTGTATCCAAATCACACAAGTATAGAGGAGAAACAATAGCAAAAGTGTTCCGGAAAGTAGATACGTTTTGGACGTATCAACTCCCCCAAGCTTAGCTTATTGCTTGTCCTCAAGCAATTCAGTTGAAAACTGAGTGCGATAAAAGAACTTTCACGAACACATTTGCTTCATAAGATGTAAATATTTTCAGCAATGTGATCTACTACTTAGACAGTTCATAATAAAGAGTATGCAGGTGAGTCTACTTAATAGTCATTGCAAGCTATGAAGAGATTCCAACTCAAAAATAATAAGTAGCATGAAGTATAAATGCAAGCAACATTACAATGCTCATAAAAAGGTATGATAGAGTGGTATCTCGCTTGCCTTTGATTATGAATGTCAAGGCACCTCTGAAGTTCAAGTGATGACTAGAAGTAAAGATATCAAGGATACAAGCATCAAAGTCATAACACAAATAATCAACCAATGGGACAAACACAAAGAATGACAACTATGCTCTCAAAAAGGTGCTTAGAGAATATGTGGAGACTCAAAAACTAAAAGAAAGGTTTTGAATAATTTGAAAGGCTTCCAAATGCTGAAAGTATGGTACTCATTAGCTTTGAGCTCTCATTGCCCCTGTCATAAGCATCTTTAATGTGGTTAAGGTGAAAGTGAGGTCCAATCTGAGTTATATGCTTGACAGACTATAAACTGAAAATCCCAAGTCCCTTGAGTACGAGGGCCGCTCCTCATGCTACTCAACTTTAGTTACCGGTAAGTTCTTGTCATCGTAAGTATGTGCGTATCATTAAGAACTGCCAACAGGGTACCCCTTGCCCGATGATACGGAAGAATCCCTATATCAAAATGACAAGGCAAGCAGACAATGAGTATCTCAGCAATCTTCTTATTTACCATGGGAAAATGGTGCTTTTTTCTCTCTTTCCTCTTTTCATAAATCTCTTTTTTTCTTTTTCTCAATAACTATCTCTCTCTTTTTTTTATAAGAAGAATGCTTCATAGATATCATTATAGTTACGCTGCAGGTTTCCACCATGTCAGCATGGATTAGACCAGCGGCCCAGGCGTTTCTCTAACACACATACATAACTCCATGGACTTACAAGCTCCCCTTTTATTTCACACCAACGACATCCACAAACAAAAGAGCAAGGTATCAACTGGGTATATATTTACAAGTGTTGAAAGCGTTCCCCGTGATAGCACGGTTCTGCTAATCCCCAACCTATAATTTGCAAGCATATAACTTTCATGGAGAGTTCACAATGGTTCAGGTTTATTAAGTGCAGAAAATAAAGTGTGCCATCAAGTTCGTGAGAGCTTTACTAACTAATTTTCTCATAACAAGCAAACATTTTATTCGTAAGAAAACAAGGCATATTGAATATGCACGGAAGTAGCAAATGATGCTAATAGGTAGGTATGGTGGACACTTTGGCAATATTTGGTTTAAGGGAGTTGGAAATATGAGTAAAACACTCAGTGGGAGTGAAGGCTAGCAATAGTAAGGGAGCGACAAACAAGAGAGCAATAGTTGTCATTGTCATGCTTGCAACAAAACAGGACTACTCATGGCATGAAAGTGATTCAAGATCCTCAAGGCAAAATAATTCATCGAGGCTTAACTGATTATTACAGTCATGTACATGCGTGAGCATGTGCCAAGTCAATCAAATGAAACATTCAGAGGAGGATACCGCGGTGTCATACCAATTTATGAATAGAGCAATGCAAGCAAACATTCATAAGACATGCTACAAACTATTAGCGAGCTGGAGCTAATCATACGAAAGCAAGAACTACTAAGCATCCAAAGATAACATACACCCTACATGAACAGACTAAGCATGCCCACAGTGATGAGTATATGTACAAAAATGAAAACAAATAGAGTTCATTACCAGCCTCTTACCACGCCTCAAGTTGTCATTAATCCTCATTATTGCTCTTCACTTGTGTGGCTTGAATAATGATAGGAAACCAATATTCCACTGAGGACTGCTGAACCCTGTAGCAAACTCACAAAACCAAAAAAGAACGACAAATATTTTTGGTGTTTTTGATTTTTAAACAAGAACCAAAAGGGAAAAACAAGAAAAGAAAAAAGAAGAAAACCAAAGGGAAACAACAGAAATATTTTTGGTCTTTTTTGTGTTTTTAGAAAACAAAAGCAAAAGCAGAACGAAAACTAAAAAGAGAACGAAAACATGAATATACAAAGTACCGACACAACATGATATGAAGATGAGTGCGGTGTCGGCGTACCTCCCCCCAAGCTTAGGCTTTTGGCCTAAGTGGGTATCAATCCATGTACAAATAGGGGTTCCAAGCGGGCGGATCTTGGTAAGAATGGTCGTAGCTGGGCCCATGAGAAGAAGAAGCTCCCCAATCATAAGCGGGCTGCTGATATGAAGATTCTCCCTCATTCGAGGGCTGGACCGAATCATCCGTGACCTCCCTTCTAGTGTCCTGCTCCTATTGGGAGAGCTCTCCCAAGTACGTGTCAAGCTCCTCCTCAGTGAGGGACCATCCTTCCCTGTTATCAAGGTTAAACAAAACAGGTGCAGGTAAAAGAACAACACGCTCGGACTTGCTCTTTCTCCAACCAGCTTTGAGAAAGGTTATTTCATAAGATAACTCACTCATACTAGCCCACGAGGAAACAAATTTATGTTTTATCATGGAATTAAGATCAAGCCTTTCTATGGGAAACTGTAGGTCCAGATGATGAGGCACTAAACCATGCAATGCTAGTAAACAAGAAGCAATGAGGCCTCCACAAATTCCACCTTTCTCACGGGTAGCAGCAAGACGAAAAGCTATCAAAGCATCCAAGCTATAAGACCTATCTCGTCTAAGAGCAGCAGAGATAAATGCTAGATCAAACGAACATAACTTACTGGCAGGTTTCCTAGCAAGAACACACTTGGCAATAAAGTAGGCAAAGTAGCGAATGGAGGGAAGATGAATGTTACGGATTTTTCCACTCTCCTTCGAGAAGCTACTCCCTTGGCAAATTTCTACATATAAATCCATGAGTGGTTCAGGTCTCTCCTTAATCTTCCTACATGATCCCCATTGAGGTACCTTAATAGCTGCACAAAAATCATCAAGAGAAAGGTTGACAGCAATATTGTAAATTTTGTAATGGACCATGGGGTTAGGCAAAGAGTGACTAAATTGGAAATCCTGCACCACAGACATGGTTAGCTTCACAAATTGACAAGGTTCATCTTCCAAAAAGTGCTCTAGCCCTGCATTAGAAACCAAAGTGTGGAAATCTTGTAGAATTCTTGCAGCTCTCATGAACTCAGAGCATGGATAAATGGAGGGAAAAACTTCCTCCTCCCGGTGCACCTTCATGACCTCAGGTACCCAAAGCTCATGTTGGTTTAGGTGGTGTTCACTCATCTTCTATTCTGAAATTTAAACACCTATTAAACAAGTGATTGCAAAGTAAATATAATGAAGGATTCTACTCATAGGGACTTGTAAGAGGCCTAAACATGCATCAAAACTATATCTCTAAGCATCAAACAAGCTTACAAGCTCTCATAACCAGTCACCTACAACAGCAAAATACTCAAGATATAATCCACTAAACACAAATCTACTTGGACAAGGGGAGGAGTCACATACCAGGGAACAAATGCAACAAATTTCAGCAAGAAAGATGGGCTGATCAAGGAGATCGAAAAAATCGAGAGCAAGCATAGCAAGAACACGATTTTGAGCAATGAACTGGAGCTTACTCGGGAGAGAGAAGGAAGTGGCAGGTGAGACAGTTAGTGGGGGCCAGGGGTGTCCCACACCAGGGCATGGCGCCACCCAGGGCTGGCCGCGCCACCATGTGGTGTGCCTGCCTGGTGGGCCCCCCTGGTACCTCCCAGGTACTCCTCTGCCCCTTTTTTCACGTAAAAATTTAATATGAATTTTCAGGAATTTTTCGAGACACTTTATTTTTGGGCATTTTTAGGCATAGAAGAATGATTTTTCTAACAGACAGATTTTTTTTGGAAACATGATGCAAGGACACAACAAAGCTAGAACTCCAGAAGCTCTAAGACACTCTAACATGCAAGCAAGTAACAACAAAAAGAAAACTAAACGAAAGCAAAAACTAAAATGCAAAGGATAGAAATAAACGGAGATAATCATAATGAAAACATTGTTTTCTTCAGTGGAATCCTTTTGTTAACAAGGTTGATCAAGTCTTGCTACCAAAACAATTGCATATGAGACAAAACTTTGTATTCCACTAATGATTATGTTACCTCAACCTTGATAGTAATGGTCCCAATCATAATAGTTTCAAATTTTTCTCTTGGTATGGGACAATATATTTCTCCAACTTGAATGCCCTCAACATGTTTAATTGAATTCAAACCATAAGTCCTTTCAATCTTCTTGGGGAAATAGACAGTATGTTCCTTGTCATTAACATTGAAAGTCACCTTTGCTTGATTACAATTAATAACAGCTCCTACAGTATTAAGAAAAGGTCTCCCAAGAATAATAGACATATTATCATCTTCAGGCATTTCAAGCACAACAAAATCAGTTAATATCAAGCAATTATGAGCCACTTGAACGGGTACATCCTCACATATACCCACAGGAATAGTGGTAGATTTATCATCCATTTGCAAAGATATATCAGTTGGTATCAATTTTTCAAGCTGAAGCCTCTTATAGAGATAGAAAGGCATAACACTAACTCCAGCTCCCAAATCACACAAAGCAGTTCTAACATAACTATTCTTAATAGAGCAAGGGATAGTTGGAATCCCTGGGTCTCCAAGTTACTTAGGAACCTTGCCATTGAAGGAATAATTAGCAAGCAAAGTAGAAATTTCTTCATTAGGGATCTTCCTTTTATTCGAGATAATGTCCTTCAAGAGCAAGGGATAGTTGGAATCCCTGGGTCTCCAAGTTACTTAGGAACCTTTCCATTGAAGGAATAATTAGCAAGCAAAGTAGAAATTTCTTCATTAGGGATCTTCCTTTTATTCGAGATAATGTCCTTCATATACTTTGAGTAAGGAGGCAATTTAATAGCATCAGTCAAAGGAATTTGCAAGAATAAAGGCTTCATCCACTCACAAAACTTATTATAATGTTCATCTTCCTTTGACTTGTGTTTCTTATCAGGGAAATGCACAGGTTTTTGGACCCAAGGTTCTCTTTCACTACCATGTTTCTTAGCAATACAATCTTCTTTGGTGTATTTAGTATTCTTAGTGTGGTTTTCAGGTTCTTCTTCAACTTTTTCTTTATGGGGAACTTCATTTTCTTCATTACCACTTTCAGTTTCAGCATCAGAGATAGATATACTATTAGGATCTATAGCAGGTTCAGAGGGTTCTACAACAGTTTTATGTTTCTTTTTCCTTTTCTTACGAGTAGAACCACTATTTTCAGCTTGTTGAGAATCCTGCTCAATTCTTTTGGGATGCTCCTCAGGATATAGAGGATCCTAGGTAGCAGCACCACTTCTAGTTCTAAATTCATAAGCATGTTTTTCTTTAGCAGCATTAACTAGCAAGTCGTTTTGCACTTTAACGAGTTGATCTATTTGAGTTTGAACCATTTGAAAGTGTTTAACAATCATTTTAACATCATTAGAGATTCTTTCCACAATATCTTTCAACTCAAAAATAGCTCTAGTGTTTTCCATTAGATGATTTTGCACCCTTTTATTAAAGTTATCTTGCTTAACAATAAAGATATCAAATTCTTCTAAGCATTGATCAGGAGGTTTAGAGTAAGGGATATCACCTTCATCAAAGTGTTGGAGAGAGTGTACCTCAATAGTGGATGAGTAGGGAATAGGCTTACTTAATTCTTCTATAGGAGGTAAATTCTTGACATTTCTTAGCTTCCTTCATCACTTCATCATTTAATTCAATAACTCCCCTCTTCTTTGATGTTGGAATAGGCACCAGAATAGATGGTTCAGGTACAATTACTTCAGGTATAGCCTGTTTAGGAGGAGTCCAATCTTCATAGTTCTTGCTTATTTTAGCCATTAATTCCTCAGCTTCCTTAGGAGTCCTATTCCTGAAAACACAATCAGCACAACTATCTAGGTATGTCCTAGATTCCTCTGTTAGTCCATTATAAAATATATCAAGAAGCTCATTCTTAGGTAATGGACTTCCAGCTTGTGCATGAATCAAAGCACAAAACCTTGCCCAAGATTCAGGCAATACCACCTTTTCTCCCTGTTTAAAATCAAAAAGTTCCTACAAAATAGCATGTCTAGCACTTGGAGGAAAATATTTCTACAGGAAAGTACCAATCAAGCACTCAGGGCTATGAATAGATCCAGAAGGTAAATTACTAAACCAAGTTTTAGCTTCTCCTTTCAGTGAAAAGGGGAAAATCTTAGCAACAAAGTAAGTTCACATCTTAATATCATCAGAAAACAAGCCACTCATGGTAGAAAGTTCATTCATATGTGATACCGCACTTTCATTTTTAGTCCCACAAAAAGGTTCTTTCTCAACAATAGCTATGTAAGATAGATCGAGAGAGAAATCATAATCTTCATCTATAATGTTTATGGGAGAAGCAGCGAACTTAGCAGTAGGAGCCAATTTGGATCTAATAGTACGCCTCTCAAGGAAACTCTTAGCAGCGCTCCTATCATGGGTGTTTTTACATTCTTTAACAAATTCATCGGTCATCTAAACATAACCATCTTCAATATCATAACTTTTACTAGACCCAGGCAAACTAACAGGTGTGGTAGTGTCTTCATTAGGAGTTTCGGTATTTCCAGCTATAGTTCTAGCAATCGTAGCATCTAGTAAAGGACCTAATGAACCACTCTTATCAAGCATAGTAGAAGTAGCATCATAAGCATCAGAAGTTTCAGATTCAGCAGTAGTAGCAGTGTGTGTAGCATGTGTATGTGGTGGTGTAAGGAACTTACTCATAACAGACGATGAATCAAGAGCAGCAGAGGTGTTTAGAACCGTACCTCTTCTTGTAGTGGATGGTAAAATATGAACCTTGCCATCACGAGACTTACCCATGATGGATGGATAGCAACGGACAATAGAAAATCCAAGTGAACTTGATAAATAAAGCTATGCTCCTAAGAACGCCTTAAAATAGTCTTGATGACCCACAAGTATAGGGGGTGTATCGCAGTATTTTCGAGGGAAGTGAAACCCAATTTATTGATTCGACACAAGGGGAGCCAAAGAATATTCATAAGTCTTAACAACTGAGTTGTCAATTCAGCTGCACCTAGAAACAATCTTGCTCACAGCAGTTTATCAGTAGCAACAGTTTTGTAGTAGGAATAGCAAAGTAGCAGCAGTAGTAAAGTAAAGACAGCAAGAATAACAATAGCGAAACAAAGGATTCGAGTGTGGTAGGCATAGGGATGGATGGACGGGTGTTGCATGAACAAGAAAATTCATATAGCAATCAGAACATAGGGCAATTGCAGATAAATAAGATAAAGCATCCAAGTACTAGATAATCCTAGGCATGTGTTTCATATATAGTCATACGTGCTCGCAATGAGAACTTGCACAACATCTTTTGTCCTGCCAGCCCGTTTGCAGCGAGGCCTCAAGGGAACTATTGGTAATTAAGGTGCTCCTTTTAATACAGCACCGGAGCAAAGCATTAACACTCCATGAACACACGTGATCCTCACATCAAAGTAATTCCCTCCGGTTATCCCGATTTCTATCACTTCGGGACCATTGGTTCCGGACAACAACGTGTGTATACAACTTGCAGATAAGACCAAAAACAATACTATCATAATGAATCAATAACATATTCAGATCTGAAATCATGGCACTCTGGTCCTAGTGACAAGCATTAAGCATAACAAGTCGTAACAAAGTCATAAAGCACTAATAGAAGATACTAGGCACCATGCCCTAATAATCTGATGCCATTACATGAACGATCTCATCGAGTCCCTACCATCCCCATAGCCTAAAGCAGGGGATTACTCACTCATAGATGTGGGAAACATGGATGGTCGATGGAGAAGCGATGGTGATGATGATGGCGATGATCTCCTCCAATTCCCCATCCTGGCAGGGTGCCAGAACGGAGTTTCTGGTGCTGTTTCGTGGAATCTGGTGTTGGTGGCGGAGTAGAACTCCTTCTGGAAAAACGTCGAACCCCCCGAAGTTTTTAGGTCAGAAGGCTCCTTATAGGTGAAGAGAGAGGCCGAGGGGGTGCCTAGGGGGGCCACCACCCGGCGCGCCACGCTCGCTTCACGCCACCAGGTGGTGTGGCCACCCCTGGCTCTTCTCTGTCTCGTATTCTGGCTCCTAGAGTCTTCGGGTGAAATAGGATTTTTGGCATATTTTCCAGGATTTTTCCTGATAGTTGATTTTCTGCACAAAAAGTAGACACCAAGGCAATTCTGCTGAAAACAGCGTCAGTCCGCATTAGTTGTATCCAAATCACACAAGTATAGAGGAGAAACAATAGCAAAAGTGTTCGGGAAAGTAGATACGTTTTGGACGTATCATAGCCTCAGCTCAAACCTCCTCTGCAAGGGAACCCATACTAATGCATATAAACTTCCGGCTAAGCCTTACCCAATATAGGTATTGTGGTTGTATGGTAAAATTGGAATGGTATCACATCCGAACCCAACCATCAGTTTTTAAAAGGGCTAAGGCTCATGCCTCAACATTTTCATCATCAAATCCATTTTAGTTTCTCAACACATGTCAAAAACATTTCAATAGAATGACTTATCATTCCAAGGTTTTCATAAGCATTTTCACCAAGTATTCCCATCTAAAGTGATCAAGTTTTATGCTTAGCACTATACACTAAGTTAAGAGTGTTCACTAATGAGGGTGCTAGTCTTCAATCTCATGCCATAGTATGACATCTAGTATAGGCCTAGTTTTATACTCTTTATGCTATCTATACTACTTTCCAAATCCTCACAAAGCATTAGCTAAAAGTAAAGAACTTTGGTAAAGTAAAAGAGTAAAGCTTGCAAGTAAAACTTGGGATGGGTATAATCAAAGGTATATAACCAAAGCATGCCTAATGCATCTTGCTTGGGTTAATCTTGCAATTAGTGATGTCTTACCTTGATTGCTACAGTGATTGAAGTTTTCCTCCTCTTCTTCGGGGTAGAACTCTTCCTCCTCGTATGCTTGGTCGGTACTATCATCTATAAATAAATATGGGGTACACAATCACCAAACAATATTTAACTAATTCTAATTAGCACACTAAGGCTCAGACTTGATGATCTAGCATCATCACAATCATCACATGCAATAATGACTAGTTTTATTTAGTTTATTTGAGAAAAGTAATTTCTACTCATTGAAATTAATTAAGATTTAATATTCTCCAATTAAAATATGGGATCATGTGGACAGATGTCATCACCACATATTCTAATACATGGGAATGTGATTTAAAGGGTTGGTCACAATTTATAAAGTTTAAGAATATTATTTAATAGATTTAAAGTGACTAGAAATGCCCTAATATCATTCTTTTGGTACTATTCCAATGTCACCGCATGCAAACCTAGATATTTTTACATATTTGGATAGATATTGTCACATGTGATTTTTGGGAGTTGGAATCAACTCAAAAGCTATTATGGTTGATTTTTGAAAAATGTTTGAAGTTGCTAAAGTCTCTGTCTTGTTATGTTTGCTAAAGATTATCTCTAACTCCAAATGATTTAAATCCAATGTGCTTGGATAGATAATTTAATTATCGTTCTAACAAAATTTGAAACATGCAATTTGGTTAAGTGAAACTCTCTGAATTGATTTTTGAATCTAGGGACAAAATAGGATTTCAACTAAATTGAAAAATCCATATTCGAATTTCCTGGGCTGTGTGGGAAAGCTAAACGGGCCGGCCTAGCTACACAGCACAACGCAGCGGGCTGCTGACAGATCGGGGCCACCAGTCAGCGACACAGTTTAACCGAAATGGTATCAGCGAATCTGAGCCATGTGATCCTATTCTAATCCAACGGCCGAGCGTCATCATCGACAACGAACAACTCCGGCGAGGAATGTGACCTAGTGCGGTGGTGGGGGTCTCACGGGGCTCACCTGGGCTCCAGCTAGGGTTGGCGACGGGGGAAAATGAGTTGGTAGACGACAGCGAGGCGAGGCGCGGTCACGCAGGGCTTGGGGTGGTCAGAATCGTTGTCGCCCTTCTCCTCCAGCAGTGGTGGGCTCCGGTGAAATTCTGGCACAGTGGTGCTCGCCTTGCTTCGGGGAGAAGTGGGGAAGGTCAGTGAGGAGTGGGGAGTGAAGTGGTGTGGATAATGGAGGCGGGGGTGGCCTCCTTTTATAGCGCGGCAAGGGGACCAAGCGGTGCGGTGAGCTCGACGGTGGCGTTGCTACAGGCGGCTGATACGTCCATTTTGCATCACTATTATATGTCATAATTCACTGTTATTCATTGATGTATTTCATATTAAGAGATGATACTTATGTTATTTCATCTATTTTTGCATGGTTGATGACTTTTGGAGCATGGACCACTGCAGTTAGGATTCTGATGGAAAAGGTGCTGTTTGGAGGCAAAATTCGTGATGATCAGAAAATCCGGGATAATATATAGAAAATCCTATTTTTCCAGAAGACGAAGGAAGCCAGAAGAGGGAGTGCAGATGGGCCACAGGGGGCCCACACCACCCCCTGGCGCGGGCCACCCTAGGCCGTGCCACCAGGTGGTGTGGCTGCCCTAGCCCACCTCTGGCTCTCCCCTCTGGCGTATATATTCCTCCCGAAACCCTAAGACTCAGGGGGGCGACCACAGAAAGATTCCACCGCCTCTGCGGGGCGGAAAACACCGAGAGAGAAAGATCTCTCCCAGATGATTTCGCCAGGAATTCCTTCCTGGAGAGGGAAGATCGTCGCCATCAACACCACCATCAAGCTGGACTTCATCGGGATCATCATCATCATCATCACCACCATCAGCACCCTCATCACCATCTCCATATTGCTGTAACAATTGGGTTGAATCTTGCATAGTTCTTAGGGGAAACTTTCCCGATGTTGATTACTCTTTGTAGTTGATGCTATTGAGTGAACCATTGAATTATTGTTTATGTTCAGATTGTTATACATCATTATTCCATCTCTGATCATGATCCATATGATGTCTTGTGAGTAGTTCGTTTTGTTCTTGAGGACATGGGAGAAGTCATGTTGTTAGTAGTGGAATTGTGTTGAGAAAGATTCAATAGTTTGATATTTAAGTTGCGGTGTACTTCTTCTAGTGGTGTCATGTGAAGGTCGACTACATGACACTTCACCTATATGGGCCTAGGGGAAGGCATTGTGTATTTGGCTACTAATCATAGGGGTTGCCGGAGTGACAGAAACCTGAACCCCCGTTAGGAAACCATTGCACAAGGGACATAAGTGTCTTAGAGATTAAAGTTGTGGTTAGGTTTCTACCTTAATTACTTTCTTGTACTTACGGATGTTTGCAAGGGGTATAATCACAAGTATGTATTAGTCCTAGGAAGGTCGGTACATTAGCACAGGTTCACCCACACAACACTTAGCAAGCTAAAGAAGATTAATCAACTATATGAAGCGAAAGCACTTGACAGTCTTCCCATGTGTCCTCGAGAACGTTTGGTCATCTTAAGTAATACAACCGGCTTGTCCTTTGCTGCATAAAGGATTGGGCCACTTGCTGCATTTATTCATACTGTCTTTTATTCACTCGTACTTTGTTTACTTGCTTTATCAAAAACCCCTAAAAATCCGTTTGCTAAGTATTTGTAGTGAATTCCTGATCCATACCACTAGGCAGCACCTTCTGCTCCTCGTTGGGCTGACACTCTTACTTATCGAAAATACTGCGATACACCCCCTATACTTGTGGGTCATCAAGACTATTTTCTGGCGCCGTTGCCGGGGAGTGAAGCGCTATTGGAGAGTGGAACTGGTAAAGGAAACTTCTACTATGAGTATTGTTTACTTCTGCTAGTTGCTTTATTTTCGTTATGGATAATTCGCTGAGTTTCTTATTTGGTAATGCTACTACCACTGCTAAGGTAGTAGATGAATCCACCTGCTGAGAATGATGCTTTTAAAATACATACAAGAATTATTGATCGTGTTCTGGATACCTACTATGTTGGGGATGGAACTGTCCATCCCGGTGATCATTTACTCTTTATACACGAATTATGCAGGTTGTTCAAGTGTGCAGGTATCACTACAGATCAAGTTAAGAAGAAGTTATTCTCATTATCACTGAAAGGAAGAGCTGAGGAATGGTATAAGCTGTTGAAGAATGGTCAAGCTCTGGAATGGGAGGAAATAGTGCCTCTCTTTTATTCAAATTTTTAGCCTCCTAGTGAGATTCATAAAGATTGGAATCAAATATACAACTTTTGGCCTCTTGACGGAGAGAGTACAGCTCAAGCTTTGGGGAGATTGAAGTTACTTATGCTCAAATGTCCCATTCATGAGCTTCCCAATAATATCATTATCAATAACTTTTATGAAAGGCTCCCTCTACATGACAAGGATTTATTGGATGCTTCTTGTGCTGGATCATTCACTCGCATGGAAGAAGAAGCTAAATGGGATCTTCTGGACCGTATTCAAGATAATGCTGAAGCTTGGGAGAATGACAAAGGTAGAAAGTCAGGTATAAATTATGATTATGAATGCATTGAATCTTTTATGGGAACTGATGACTTTCAAAATATTAAAAGTGCTTACGGTCTAGACTCTCAAGCTATTGCTTCTTATTTTAAGGCTTTTGCTTCCTACATTGAAGTGCCAAAAAGAAGTGGAATAAGTATCATGAACCTTATAAAGATATTGCTAAAAGTGTTTACTACAAGAAATACTGAAGTTTATACTGCTAATCATGTCTTACCTGAACTTACATTGAGAAAATGCCTTTCCCAGTTAAGATAAAGGAACATTCTATGATAGCTAGTATGTTTAATGAAAGTACAAATAAAGCTGTTGAACCTGATAACAAATGGTTGATGAACCTATAATAGCAAATGTGAAAGACTTTGTTACTAAATATGAAGAAGAGGGACACACTATCCTTTGTAAGGATACCTCTAATATTGTCTCACAAGGTAGTGTTATAAGAGCTAATATTCTTGTGTTTTCTGTTAGAATAAGTGATCATTGGTATGATGGCCCTTGTGATAGTTATATTGTTAAGTTTATGCATGATACTGAAAGTTATTATGACAGAGGGAAAATTGTTCTTATGCATCTCAATAATATCAAGTTTCCTTGTTTTATGTTGAAAGTTTTTATGTTGCACTTCTTTTGCCTTTTTATGCAAGTGGCCACTTGTTTCAACAACTTGTTTGTTTACAAAATTCCCTTGCATAGGAAGTGGGTTAGACTTAAATGTGTGTATTTTTTCTTCTTAATGCTCTCTTTCACTTCAATTCATATTCCTGAGTGAGCATCTTCAAAATTATCATGCCCATCTTAATGGCTATAAAGAAAGAGCTTTTTGGGAGACAACCTAATTTTTTTGTGTTTTCAGTTTGTTTTTGTTTTTCTTTGAGTCTTGGAAGTTATTACTTCGGTAATAACCTCTCCTTATCCTTTTTGTTTGGTTTTTGTGTCAAGATCAACCTCTAATGAGAGAGAAGTAAGATTTGGGGAAGTTGCTGTCCCGAAACAGATTTTTGTGCTTCACCGTAAAAATTCGTGAGAGATCTTTGTACGTCGGATTGAGCTGTAATTGTTTCTGCTTCTGCCCCAGGTTATTATTTAACTTTCGTTAGTTTTGCTCTTTTTGATTTGAGCAACAGAAGATTTTCTAAAAGATTGATCTTTATCTGCTGGTCTGTTTTGACAGATTTTGCCACTCTTGCATTTGCTTCTTTATTCGATTTCCTTTTTGAATTCTTTTTGGGTTTTCAGAAGGAGTTGATACAGTAGATTATGTTTTGATGGTTTTCAGTTGAAGTTGGACTCAAAAGGTTTTATCTCTTCACTTATACAAATGTTGCTAATGAGAACTGTGTGAAAGAAATTTCCAGGTAGTGGAAATAATGGTGTAATAAGGAAGAGAAGGGTTTTATGAATCAAGTAATAAGTGTATGAAGATGAAGATATTGATGTTATTCAAGTGGTGACTCCGGAAGAATCTACTAGATACCAAATTTAGAGACCTGTAGAGTCCGTTTTCAAATAGGTAACAGTTCTGGTAAGAAAAGTTCCGCGAAAAAACTATCCAACTATATTTTTCCAGTTTTAGACAATAAGGAAAGTTATGAAGTGAAAAAGGGACGGAAACGGAGCCAGCGTGGCTCACACCACCCTGTGGCACGGGCCCACCCCTGGACGCGCCACCAGGTGGTGAGTCCACCCCGGACTCCGCCTCCGACTCGTTTTCTCCCTGTACCTTCCTTTTGTTTTGAAACTTCGTAATATATAATCCCCCGGATCCCCCGAGGTTCGTATATCGTGTTTTCGTCATGGTTTTGTTTCGATCTGTTTCTACTAGGAACTATTCTTGAAAGCTTAGAAGCACAATGGTGTCTGCCAAGGATAAAGGGAAGGAGCCTATGGATGAGGATCTCCAAGACCCCAAGCAGGGGCTGGTACCTTTAGTCTCTTGCCCTGCATCAACGGAAGCCCTACGAGTCACTAAGGAGTTCTACGATAAGTACGGAGACTTGAGAAGGAAGGTGGACATGCTTCAATGGGAGAATAATAGTCTTCGTAAGATGCTGGAAGATTTCCTCACGTCAACTAAGAAAATATTACCACCACCACCGAAGGAGTAATTCGTCATCAGGTTTGGCATCCCCTTGGTTTGTTCCAAGCTTGGGGGAGTGCCGCGGTATCACATCACTATCTTCTATGTTTTTACCTTTTTAGTAGAGTCATATCATGAATAGAGAAGTTATCATGTAGGATAGTTTGCATTACGGAAGTGTCCCCTCTCTCGTTAGATATGTATCCCTTGGTTTGAGTTGCCGTTATGGATTATTAATGAGAAGTTCTATCATTTACTATTTTGCATAGCTTATATTAGTTTTCAATTCATGGTTATATGATTGATCTTGTTGTTAGTATTGGTATCACTTTGGGATCATTGAGTTAATTCAGTTGGTTTTGGCAAACCTGGCTCGGTCAGTAGCAACACTATTTTTGAGAGTTGAATGAAAAGATAAAAGTACTCTAAAGAAAAAAATAATTTCATCGTCTTTCTTTCTTGATTTGCTCATAAGTCTAGTATTCTCTAGTTAAGATCTTTTGTGCTTCCATGGAAGATTGCTTGTTTGTCTTTATCACTTGTATGTTTGTTTGTTTCCTTCAACTCTTATACTTGCTACCCAGCCTTGCTAGCCAAAAACCTGTACTGAGAGGGAATTCTTCTCGTGCATCCACCTCCTTTAAACCAAACCCATGCCATTTGTGTCCACCATACCTACCTATTAGCATTATTGCTATTCCAAGTAAATTCTTGTTTTGTCTACCTCCCAAATTAAACTTGTTATGTGAAAATTAGTGATTAAAGCTCTCACGAACTTGATGGCACACTTTACTTTCTTGCACTTAATAAACTTGAACCATTGTGCTCACCTATGTTGCATATATGCTTGCGCTTTGTAAGTTGTGAATTAGCAGAACCATGTTGTCATGGGGAACGCTTTCAACATTGCACTCGTAATTTGTACCTAGTTGATATCATGTTCTTTTGTCTATGGATGTCGTCGGTGTGAAATGAAAGGGGAGCTTGTAAGTCCATGGAGTTATGCATGTGTGTTAGAGAAACGCCTGGGCCGCTGGTCTAATCCATGCTGACATGGTGGAAACCTGCAGCGTAACCATAACAAGCATCTATGAAGCATTCTTCTTATAAAAAAGAGATAGAGATATAGAAAATGAGAAAAAGAAAAAAGAGATTATGAAAAGAGGAAAGACAAAAAAACACCATATTCCCATGGTAAATAAGAAGATTGCTGAGATGTTTGTTGTCTGCTTGCCTTGTCATTTTGATATGGGGATTCTTCCGTATCATCGGGCAAGGGGTACCCTGTTGGCGGTTCTCTATGATACGCATGTGCTTACAATGACAAGAACTTACTGGTGACTAAACTTGAGTAGCATGAGGAGCGGCCCTCTTATTTAAGGGACATGAGATTCTCAATTTACAACTTGTCAATGCATATCCTCATATTTGATCACTTTAACCTTAATCACCTAAAGATGTCTATGATAGGGGCAATGAGAGCTGAAAGCTAGTAAGTATCATAATTTTTGGGATCTCTTTATGAAACTTGAAATCCATGCTTCCCTCTGTGAATGGCCTTTCTTTTACTTTTTTTTGTTGAGGTCAGTAAACCTATTCCCTTCTATCTCAGCATGTATTTTGAGTTGTTGTGTTTCATTCATTCGTATGATGATTTATTCAATCATGTTTCTTATGTTACTTGTTTTGCACACTGCTCTTCTCTTGGTTTCTACTACTTTTAAAGCTATCATTGAAAATCAGTTATTTGTGAACTCTAGCAAATTATCAACTATTCTTCGACCAAGAGCTAAGTTTGCCATTGCCAATTATGATTTACTTTATGTATCTTATTGTGTTTCCTTCACTTATTGCAAGTTAAGTTATATAATAGTGAGTTGTCTTCTACTATGATCTATGTATTGATGAATGTGATGCTTCTTGTCCGTATTATTTTATCGACTCTTCACTCCATAAACCTGAGGCCATGTTTATTGAGCTCAGGCCGCTTGGGGACAAGCAAGTCTAAGCTTGGGGAGTTGATACGTCCATTTTGCATCACTATTCTATGTCATAATTCACTGTTATTCATTGATATATTTCATATTAAGAGATGATACTTATGTTATTTCATCTATTTTTGCATGGTTGATGACTTTTGGAGCATGGAACGCTGCAGTCAGGATTCTGATGGAAAAGGTGTTGTTTGGAGGCAAAATTCGCAAAGATCAGAAAATTCGAGAAAATATACAGAAAATCATATTTTTCCAGAAGACGAAGGAAGCCAGAAGAGGGAGTGGAGATGGGCCACAGGGGGCCCACACCACCCCCTGGCACAGGCCACCTTAGGCCACGCCACCAGGTGGTGTGGCCTCCCTGGCCCACCTCTAGCTCTCCCCTCTAGCATATATATTCCTCCCGAAACCCTAAGACTCAGGGGCGACCACAAAAAGATTCCGCCGCCTCTGCAGGGTGGAAAACACCGAGAGAGAAAGATCTCTCCGGCAGACAGATTTCTGCAGGGGGAATTCCTTCCCGGAGAGGGAAGATCGTCGCCATCAACACCACCATCAAGATGGACTTCATCGGGATCATCATCATCATCACCACAATCATCACCATCAGCACCCTCATCACCATCTCCATATTGCTGTAACAATTGGGTTGAATCTTGCATAGTTCTTAGGGGAAACTTTCCCAGTGTTGATTACTCTTTGTAGTTGATGATATTGAGTGAACCGTTGAATTATTGTTTATGTTCAGATTGTTATACATTATTATTCCATCTCTGATCATGATCCATATGATGTCTTGTGAGTAGTTCGTTTTGTTCTTGAGGACATGGGAGAAATCATGTTGTTAGTAGTGGAATTGTGTTGAGAAAGATTCAATAGTTTGATATTTAAGTTGTGGTGTACTTATTCTAGTGGTGTCATGTGAACGTCGACTACATGACACTTCACCTATATGGGCCTAGGGGAATTCATTGTGTATTTTGCTACTAATCATAGGGGTTGCCGGAGTGACATAAACCTGAACCCTCGTTAGGAAACCATTGCACAAGGGACGTAAGGGTCTTAGAGTTTAAAGCTGTGGTTAGGTTTCTACCTTAATTACTTTCTTGTACTTACGGATGTTTGCAAGGGGTATAATCCCAAGTATGTATTAGTCCCAGGAAGGTCGGTGCATTAGCACAGGTTCACCCACACAACACTTAGCAAGCTAAAGAAGATTAATCAACTATATGAAGTGAAAGCACTTGACAGTCTTCCCATGTGTCCTCGAGAACGTTTGGTCATCTTAAGTAATACAACCGGCTTCTCCTTTGCTACATAAAGGATTGGGCCACTTGCTGCATTTAATCCTACTGTCTTTTATTCACTCGTACTTTGTTTACTTTCTTTATCAAAAACGCCTAAAAATCCGTTTGCTAAGTATTTGCAGAGAATTCCTGATCCATACCACTAGTCGGCACCTTCTGCTCCTTGTTGGGTTCAACACTCTTACTTATCGAAAATACTGCGATACACCCCCTATACTTGTGGGTCATCAGCGGCTAACGGCATGGGCGAGGGCGTAGGACGGTGCGGTGCTCCCTAGCGGTTCTCACGGACTTAATGGCGCGGCATGGGGCGGCGTGGTTCGGTCGGGAGCATGTGGTGCTCCGCGCGGCGGCAGAAGTGTTTGCGGAGGTGTGCGGTAGTTGCGGGTCGTGTGGTGGCAAACGGGGGTGTCTGTCGGGGTGCGGTGATCATGGAGAGGCTACGCGTGTGTAGTGAGGGCTGGTCGGGCACGGCGCACTGGCGCGCTCTAGACACGGTGCAGAGAGGCGGTGCGCAGTGGGACTAAGGTGGTCCATGGCTCGGCTAGGGTTGTGGCCTGGACAGGGAGTGGCTGTAGGCTGCGGCGATGCTCCTGGACATCCTGGTTGGGCGCGGGGCTGTCTGGTGCGAGCTGGCCGTGGTTGGCCGGTGATGACCACAAATGGGCGGCGCTCCACTGTGCTCCACGGTGAAGGGGGGATTGGTGTGGGTGCTGGTTAGACTCAGAGGGGACCAGAGGGTTAAGAGGGGACCAAATGGTCGATGATAACTATACAAAACAGTGAAGTTAGGCCAGGGGTTTAATTAGTGCAGACAAGGTATTTGTGTTAATGGCCGCATGAGATGAAGTTTGGAATTTTTGATTCAAAATTTTTGAGTGATCTTAAATTAAGCTTGAGAGACTAGGTTTGCTTGGAGAGGTCAAGGGGAATTGATTTGGTAGGTTTTTTGAAAAAGTGTGATCTTCCCATATGAATGAGATTCAATTTTCCATTGTCCATTTAATTGATTTGCTAGATGTTTTTGTAAGTTTGTAAAGTGGGCCTTGATACACTTTTACTTGAGCTAGCAAGGGGTGAAAAGAAGTAGAATTGTTTCTGTTGGAAATCTTCTTCCAGGAACACCTAAAGTGGCCTAGTGGTTTAAAATGGTCAAAATGACCATTTTCTTTATTTATTCTTATTTGATTTATTTTTCTTTGGATTTTGTTTGTAAATGGTCTAGATGATGTGGCATTCACCTTTAAACCATTTCACAAAATTTATAACAAAAGCATGGCACATACACTCAATTCTACACTAATGAAAACACAGATGCATTCATAATTCATTATCTTAATAAAAGTTTTTGTTAACCCTAAATTGGGTGATTAGAACTTGATAATATTGATTAGAAGATTTGGGGTGTTACAAACCTTCCCTCCTTAAACAAAATCTCATCCCAAGATTTAAGAAAAACTAGGAACTAAAGAGATCTGGAAACTCAGTCCTAATGTAATCTTCTCGCTCCCAAGTAGCTTCTTCTTCGGTATGGTTGCTCCATTGGATCTTGAGAAACTTGATACTCCGTGTTCTGGTGGTTCTGAAGGCTTCTTCTAAGATACGAATGGGCACTTCACGATACGTCAGATCCTTGTTGATATCAATGGCTCAGTGATCGATGTTCTTGAACACTTCGGTCTTCTTCGGAACTTCTAAGCATTTGCGAAGTAACGAGATATGGAACACATTATGGATGGCTGACATATCCTCTAGCAGTTCCAGTTGATAAGATACTTCCCCTCAGTGATTCAGAATCTTGAAGGGTCCAATATATCTGGGGGCTAACTTGCCTTTCAGCTGAAAACATTGCATTCCCTTCAAAGGCGACACTTTGAGATACACAAAATCTCTGACATTGAAAGTCAGGTCTCTATGTGTCTTGTCGGCATAACTCTTCTGTCGGGATTGGGCGGTCTTGAGGTGCTCATGGACTTTGTGAACCTTTTCTTCGGCTTCTTGTAGGATGTTAGGTCCGAAAATCTGACTCTCTCCTACTTGCGACCAATTCAAAGGGATACGACACTTTCTTCCGTGCAGAAATTCAAATGGGGCCATTTGCAAACTGGCTTGATAACTGTTGTTGTATGAGAATTCTGCGAAAGGTAGACAATCTTCCCATTTTGATCCATACTCTAACACACAAGCTCTCAACATATTTTCTAAGATCTGGTTGACTCTTTCAGTCTGTCCATCGGTCTGCGGGTGATAAGCTATGCTGAAATTCAACTTGGTTCCTAATCTTTCTTGGACTTTCTGCCAAAATCTCGAGGTAAATTGGGTTCCTCGATCCGACACTATGGTCTTGGGGGTTCCATGCAAACTAACGATTCCAGCAATGTACAACTCTGCTAGCTTCAAACTCTGGTAGGTAGTCTTGACATGTATAAAATGGGCTAGCTTGGATAGTCTATCAACTATGACCCAAATAGAGTCATTTCCCCTACTAGATGTAGGCAAACCGGTGATAAAGTCCATTCTGACAGAATCCCATTTCCATTCTGGAATCTGCAATGGTTGCAATAGTCATGCGGGTCTCTGATGTTCTGCTTTGACTCTCTAACAGATATCACACTTGGCTATGTACCTTCCGATTTCTCTCTTCATCTTGTGCCACCAAAATTGCTCCTTCAAATCCTGATACATCTTCATTCCTCCGGGGTGGATAGAATAAAGAGTATCATGAGCTTCTTGCATGATAACTTGTTTCAACTCCGAGTCTGCTGGCACACAGATACATCCTTTGTACCACACAAATCCTTCTTCATCCTCGGTGAATCTAGGTACCTTTCCTGTACCAATATGACATTTGATTTCGTCGATACTTGCATTTCCCTTCTCGGCTTCCTTGATCTGACTGATCAACGTGGGTTGAAGTTCAATGCTAGGTAAAAATCCTTTGCTAATAAGCTCCATTCTAAACTGCTCCAACTCTTCATGCAAACTTGGCTAGGCTTCTTTGATCATGGTGTTTAATCTACACGACAATCTGCTAAGAGCATCCGCTACCACATTGGCTTTGCCGGGGTGATAGTGAATGTCAAGGTCATAATCCTTGATTAACTCTATCCATCTCCTTTGCCTCATATCCAGCTCCTTCTAAGTGAAAATATACTTCAGACTCTTGTGATCTGAATAAATCTCACAGTGGTTACCCATAAGGTAATGATGCCATGTCTTCAAGGCTAAAACTACAGCTGCTAGTTCAAGATCATGGGTAGGGTAGTTTTGCTCATGCTGCTTCAGTTGTCGGGACAAATATGCTATGACTTTGCCTTCTTGCATCAACACACATCCGAGACCAATCTTGGATGCATCACAATACACATCAAAAGGCTTCTTGATATCTGGCATAATCAATATTGGGGCTAAAATCAATCTCTTCTTGAGCTCTTGAAAACTTGCTTCACATTTGTCGGTCCATTCAAACTTCTTATCTTTCTTCAACAATTGGGTCATTGGTCTTGCGATGCTCGAAAATCCTTCAACGAACTTGCGGTAATATCCCGCTAATCCGAGAAATGCACGGACTTGGATTTGGGTGGTTGGGGCTTCCCATGCTTCAACATCTTTGATCTTGGCGGGATCAACTACGACTCCTCCTGCTGACACAATATGTCCGAGGAATCCTACTTCTTTTAGCCATAGCTCACATTTGCTAAACCTGGCATACAACTGATGCTCTCTAAGGGTTTCAAGGATGGTTCTCAGATGTAGCTCATGGTCTTCTTCTGACTTGGAATAGATTAGAATATCGTCGATAAAAACAACGACAAACTTATCCAGAAAGTTCATAAAAATCTTATTCATGAGATTCATGAAATAAGCGGGGGCATTGGTTAATCCAAAAGACATGACCGTATACTCATACAATCCATTTTTGGTGGTAAAGGCGGTCTTTGGAATATCCGTTGCACGAATTTTGAGTTGGTGATAACCAGTCCTAAGATCAATCTTAGACAACACTCTGGCAACAGTCAACTGATCAAACAGATCCTCTATCTTAGGCAGTGGGTACTTGTTCTTGATGGTGACATCATTCAGCTTCCGGTAATCCGTGCGCAAACAGTTACCTCCATCTTTCTTATCGACAAACAAAACAGGTGATCTCCATGGCGATGCGCTTGGTTGAATCAGAACTTTCTCCAGCATAGCATCAAGTTGCTTCTTCAGTTCCACTAATTCTGATGGGTTCATACTATAAGGTCTCTGAGCTATGGGTCCAGTTCCAGGAATTAGTTCAATAATGAACTCGATATCCCAATCTGTGGGCATACCGGGCAATTCATCTGGGAATACGTCGGGGTAGTCACAGACTACTCTAACTTGGTCTATGGTTGGTTGAATCTTACGAGTGAATGCAAATTCTTCTGTAACAAACGAGTGTGATGCTCTAGAATCAAACAACACTCGTGCAAGTACTGAGTTAACAGAAAACATACCCAGCACGACATCTGGCGCCTCCTGAGCTTCTTCAGCATTCATGTGGAACAGACGGCCGTTGCGGTTGAGCGAATTCCGTGGGGCAAATCTTCTTCCAGGATGAACATGGCATTGTTGCTGAGTTGGGTCATTCACATTGGTGTTGGATGCAAGCTTCTTGGGGCACTCGTTGGAGTAGTGACCCTTGACTCCACATTCAAGGCAAGTAATCTGGGACTTGTCTTTGGTTGCAACCAGCACGGCATTGCTTCCAGTCCTTGGGGAAGTATTGTTGTTGTTGTTGTTGTTGGACTTGGGCGGTGCACGATTGAAGTTGTTGGAGTTGTCGGGGTTGTTGTTGTTGTGGTTTCCTCCAGACTTCAAATTTCCTCCGCTACGATTGGGGTAGCTTGGACGAGACATTGGGGTCTATTGTTTCTTTGGGCATATCCTACAGAAGGGTTGGGGCGATACTTCTGGGTATTATGGGACCCAGTCTGGTGCATCATTGTGCACTTGCGGTTGTCATTGGGTTGGTTTATCTTCCCTTCCATCTGGATGGCAGAGTCTACTAGCTCTTCTAGGTCTTCAAAACGGATGTTGACTAACACCGTCTGTATTTCATCATGCAGTCCATTTAGGAACCTTTCCTTCTTCTTGGCTTCAGTGTTGATCTCATCAGGGGCATATCTAGCGAGGGACAGAAATATTTCACGGTACTCAACTACCATCATTCTTCCTTGCTTCAGTTCTCTGAATTCATCTCTCATTCTGGTGACTAAACCTTGTGGCACATGGGTGCGTCTAAACTTGATCTTGAAAGCCTCCCAAGTCATGATCTGACTGTGGTTCATAGTACGGGTGCTATTCCACCAGGCTCTTGCATCTCCTACCAGATAATGGGTGGCAAACAGTACCTTCTTGTTGGTGTCAACTCCTGTGACTTCCATATTATTCTCCATGGTTTGCAGCCAGTCATCAGCATCTAAGGGACCCTCAGATTTGTTGAAGATAGGAGGATTGGTATTCTGAAAGTTCTTAAGCTTTGATCCATGATGATCCTGATTTCCATGGACTTGATTATTGTGGGCTATCTGAGCTATCTGTTGCAGGGTGGCTAGGTTGGCTTGGCGCTCGGCTCTACTAGCTTCACGGTCGGAAATTAGCATCTGCAGAATCTGCAACATCGGGTCCTGCGATGAGCTTCTTCCTCCTTGGTTTCCACAAGTCATCTGAAGATTGAGATAGATAATGAGGTAAGAGGGAAAGTTCTAAGGTTCATGGTTTTGTTTTCAAAAGCTTTAAACTTTGAGTTTGAACTCAGGTTTTGCAAACTAACTCCTTCTCATTCATTCATTCATTCATTCAAGCACACAATACAAACAAACACCACAACATAAATGGAAAACAGATGGTTTTAAGAACCATTCTGTGAACTAAGATATAATGGGACTAATACAACTCATTCCTACGGTAGTGATCAAGTGCATCTACTCATCATCAATGAAGTCGAAGTCATCATCATCAGTGTAGAAATCCATGGCATCATCCTCCAGGTAGTCATTGTCATCGCTGAGGTACGCGTGAATATCTCCATGGATGTCCTCACCTTCTTCCTCTTCCTTTGACTCAAGATGGACTTCTTGCTCCTGGATGGTCTTCTCGAGGTCGGCCACCTTCTTGCGAATACGAGCGATGGTGCGATCCTTCTTCTCGTGTTGACGACGAAGTGATTGGCGATCCTTGACGAGCATGGCGAGAGTCTGATCCTTCTTGGTGGCAATGGCAAGGTTGTGGTTGGTGTAGGCTCGGGCATTGTCTAATTCCTTCTGCCTACCATACAACAGGAAGTCAAGATTCTCCACCTGGTGCTTCATCTCTGGGTGACTTGGCATCTCCAATGGTATTTCCATAGAATCACGCCTTGCAAAGTGCGCAAAGCGAGTTCCCTAGATCAAGTTGATGTTTTGCCCACACAGACGGGCAAGAGCTTCATGCACCCTGGCTAATCCATCTAGCCAATTGTTCTCTCGCATGGTGAATTGAATCTTCTCAAAAAGGGGTGCTTCCATTTTGCCTCTGAGATCTGCAACTATCAGCCATTGTAGATCTCCTCCTAGGTGATCCTTGAGTTGTGCTCCGAAGAATTCCGGATGCGGGCGCTCAAGGTACCCTGACAGTGCATCAAGATCCCTCTCAAAAATTAGCTGGCCTCTGTTTCCCAATTGTTAGAACTTGCAATACTGAACTTCCATCTATAAGAATGTAGGATGAGTAAGTTAGTGAGGTGATCAAGTGTGTCAAATTTTATGGAGTGATGTAAGAATTTTGAGGAGATGTAATTTTTTTTAAAGAATCAAGGATAAGAGTGGGAATAGGTTTTCATAAATACTCACTTCATTTGTTTGAAACTAAGTTTTTATTCGGACGTCCATTCTAACTAGGGTCTCCTATGGTCGGGATGGCTCTGATACCAAACTTGTCAACACCTGGATTTTTAATCCCAGATGCCTGTTATGCCATACATCGCAATCCCAATATTACCATTTTTGCGAGACATACCAAATTGGATATCACGGTACATCATCCATTACAAACCATAATATGGTCTTACACAAATAAAGGATCTCATGATCCAGTCTTAATACAAGCAAGCAGCTGAATAATAAGCGTAGCCGTGGGCTCCATCTTCAGTGTCATAGGCAATGCTGATGATGGGAGATGATCCTAGTTGTCGTAGCTGTCCTGCTATCCATCTTCCTGATAGTCCTCCTCATAGTCTAGCCACAGGAATACCCAGGGACAAAGCCATGAGTACTCTTTAAGTACTCACAAACTAGCACTAACAAGTAAGGTAGTTGTAGTAGGAATCCTAAGCTCTAAGTTTATTTGCAAAAGGCCAGATTTATCTAAACTGAGTTGAGAAGTAAAGGAAACTAAGTAAATGTTCTAAATCACTTTAAGTTGGGAACCTAGCTTTCATATTCACAACCCGGTTCTGGTCAAGTCAAAATCATCGTTCACTTCATAAGTCATTTTGAAAACATCTGACGACGGAACAGTATGGCCACTCCAACTATCCATGACCACAGACGTGGCTATTCGAATAGTTTGACACTCTACAGAGGTGGTACACTTTCACCACAAAATTCGATACATCCGTCAGGGATAAACCTGAATCTCATACTTAGTATGCCGATAATCAATCATAACCTTTCAATTACACACTCTAGTATAGGCACCCCCCCTATGAGCTTGGCCTCCCAGCCATGTCCATCTGCCATCCTGGGCACTGCATAGGTGGACATCATCAAGAGGTAGCCTCAACTCAAACCTCCTCCGTGAGGGAACCCATACTAATGCATATAAACTTCCGTCTAAGCCTTATCCAATTTAGGTATTGTGGTTGTACGGTAAAATTGGAATGGTATCGCATCCGAACCCAACCATCAGTTTTTATAAAGGGCTAAGGCTCATGCCTCAACATTTTCATCATCAACTCCATTTGTGTTTCTCAACACATGTCAAAAACATTTCAATAGAATGACTCATCATTCCAAGGTTTTCATAAGCATTTTCACCAAGTATTCCCATCTAAAGTGATCAAGATTTATGCTTAGCACTAGAGTGTTCACTAGTGAGGGTGCTAGTCTTCAATCTCATGCCATAGTATGACATCTAGTATAGGCCTATTTTTATACTCTTTATGCTATCTATACTACTTTCCAAATCCTCACAAATCATTAGCTAAAAGTAAATAACTTTGGTAAAGTAAACACTAGTGGAGAATTGCTTATTAGTAGAGCATATTTTTTTATCAGTGGCGCATATGAAATGCGCCACTAGTGTTGTGCCACTGATAATTAAGTATCAATGGCGCATATTCAATATGCGCCATTGATAGTGGGACAACCAGTGGCGCATCTTCAATATGTGCCATTGATATTTTACTAGTGGAGCATTTCTACATAATGCGCCACTGGTAAATTAGCAGATGCACCACTGATGTTTCGTACAGGTATAAAGAATACATGTCTCTCAGGTATTTATACATGTATTCATATACATGTATTTATACAGGTACACAGTAGTATAGAAACAGAGATAATAGTACTATACAACATCACATCAATTAGAACCCGACATAGTGACAAGTGCCCGAATATTATACAAGTCTTGCATACAACAAGTTGATCATCATCTCATACATTACATATGTCAGTGAGTCAAAGATATGTTGTCGTAGTTCGCAGGATCTCTCTCCTTATGGATGCAGAGTTGAAATTGTAGGTAATACATGATCCCGTATATGGGTTGTTTAGGGGTAGTTGCAACATAGAGAATGTACTACTGTCTACAGGATATACACAATAAACCCTGACAATTAAAACCATATTGATCAGAGTCTTATGCACAAAATTGCCTGAAAAACGACCGATAGAGAAACTGCGGAAGATAAACAAGTCTCATCTCGGTCTATCTCCCAAGAAGATGGCGGGTCCGAGTGTTTCCCCCTTGATCCTGAAGTTAAGTTCGTCAAAGTCCTTCTCAGCATGACCCAAATCGCTTTTTTTTGCCTAAAACCAACCAAATGTACAAAAGAGCATGTCACACTTAGCCTGTTTAGATACCTTGAAGCAAGAAGTGACGAGGGCTAAAATATGACTGCATAAATGTTTCATCACATATATTTTGACACTATTAGATGGTAAACAGTTTTCGGAATTTGGAGATACTTTTTGTTGGCTGTTATAGTATTTCCATGGACGAAAATTAAAAAAGAATGGAGAGAAATATACACTGGTTATTACTAGTATATAGTATTATGGAGTACTATTTTGTAGTATAACTTTTAACAAGCTGCAAAAATTGGCTACTAGGCTGTGATCTGCAAGAAAGAATAGTGAAGTGTGTAGCATTTACCTACCAGTCTCAGATCCCATGTCAATGGCCATGCCTTTCAGCTCCTTCAGTATGTCGCTGAGATCGGATAGGGCGTTGTCCTGTGTTGCCTTCTCCACCTGACGGAGATCAACTAGACAATCATCAGAGAATACACAATGCTGACATATATTTTTAGAACCAAATCAAGAAATTAAACAAAAAATAAAAAAACTAATTGCAGAACTAGCAAGGACAACTAGTGACATAACTCTAAATGGAGTCATAGCTCCTCATCACTAGGAGTACACAACACTACATAAGGACATATATTGACAAACATAGCAAGAGTAGATAATCCAATTAGTACAGTATAAAACCAAGAACACTAAACTCTGATTATTCGAAACTCAGTTGGTTCCACTCACACTTTAATGGTTACCATCAGTCAACAACTTATGGATAATTCAATTACTCTAGAATAATTTCTTATGAAAGAGTACAATAAGAAACCAGAATAATTTCTTAATCCAACTATGCACACTGAGTAACTTTCACATGGCACTAATTAACAAAATATGTGCACAAGAACCAAATCCCTTCTTTGTTGCAGTCTGCTCGAAGATGGCATCCATCTACTGGCAGTACAACATGAGGTGACCAATTTCTCTTCTTGATAATGTCGTTGGGCTCTGCCAAGGACAAATGAATCAGATAGGCAAAACCAAAAAAAAAGGCAACAACTTTGACCGGAAATAGTCACAAGGAAAGGCAAAATGGACATGAAATGAAAAATAGGCATATGGTTTGAATGGTTCTGACTTTCAAACATATGGAGTAAGAGTAATCGAATATAGTGGCTTCTAAATAGTGTGATTGAGATGCATTGAACATTAACCCCCTTTTCTAAATTAATACCCCTCGAGGTTGTTCTATTTTCTCAATCCAAAGTTGTGAGTTCCTAGTTCCTACACCCTCAAACCTAACACAAGCAATAAGCAGCTTCAGATAAAAGATGGACTCCTAGCAGCTATGTGATTCACATAAGTGACCTACTCTGAAAATTCAGACCTTAGTTCAGAAAAAAAGTTCTCAACGAAATTGGACTAATCAGTAACGATTACTATATAGCTTGGGAGGTATGACTAGAAAGGAAGAAAGCGAGATCCTATGCCCTGGATAGATCCTGGTCGATGTCGAGCACCATGGCGTGAGTGCGCCTGATCTGCTGGCCCTGCTTGTGGACGGTGACGAGGGTCTTGGAGGTGGTGTCCCTCATCTCCCCGGCGATCCTGAGGTAGTCGTCGACCCGCTGTGTGGTCTCCTGGGCCTTGTACGCCGCGTACCCCTCGAGCTCCTGCACAGACTGGCCCTCCACGCCGCTGGAGTCGCAGAAGTCGTTCCTGTAGTGGCTCCTGGCCACCGCCGTGGACGAGGAGGCGACCCTGACGAGGGCGGGTCAGCGACGGTGGCGGTGGTCGGAGACACGACAATTTTTTGCAAGTACATAGACAATTACAAATATATCAGTAGCGCATTGTTTGCAATATGCGCCATTGGCAAAAAAAATATCAGTGGCACATATCCAATATGCACCATTGATAAGCCTGCCACCTTTATGAGTGGCGGGGTCCAGGTGGGGCCCATAATTTATCAATGGCGCATTTTGTGGAAGATGCGCCATTGGTGTGGATATATCAATGGGGCATATGGGCATATGCGCCATTAACATTTGGTCCACAGCCCTCCGGGGTGCCAGACCCATATTATAAGTGGCCATATTTTTAGATGTGTGCCATTGGTTAAACAAAATATCAGTGGAGCATATTTTTAAATGCGCCCCTGAGAATTATCAGTGGAGCATATTCAAAAAAATGCTCCATTGGTAATAAATCTATCCATAAGCCTTTCTCTACTAGTGAAAAGAGTAAAGCTTGCAAGTAAAACTTGGGATGGGTATAATCAAAGGTATATAACCAAAGCATGCCTAATGCATCTTGCTTGGGTTAATCTTGCAATTAGTGATGGCTTTCCTTGATTGGTGCAGTGATTGAAGTTTTCCTCCTCTTCTTCAGGGTAGAACTCTTCCTCCTCGTATCCTTGTTAGGTACTATCGTCTATAAATAAATACGGGGTACACAATCACCAAAGAATACTTAACTAATTCTAATTAGCACACTAAGGCTCACACTTGATGATCTAGCATCATCACAATCATCACATGCAATAAAGACTAGTTTTATTTAGTTTATTTGAGAAAAGTAATTTCTACTCATTGAAATTAATTAAGGTTTAATATTCTCCAATTAAAATATGGGATCATGTGGACACATGTCTTCAGCACATATTCTAATACATGGGAATGTGATTTAAAGGGTTGGTCACAATTTATAAAGTTTGAGAATATTATTTAATAGATTTAAAGTGACTAGAAATGCCCTAATAGCATTCTTTTGGTACTCGTCCAATGTCACTGCATGCAAACCTAGATATTTTTACATATTCAGATATATATTGTCAAATGTGATTTTTGGGAGTTGGAATCAACTAAAAAGCTATTATGGTTGATTTTTGAAAAATGTTTGAAGTTGCAAAAGTCTCTATCTTGTTATTTTAGCTAAAGATTTTCTCTAACTCCAAATGATTTAAATCCAACGGGCTTGGATAGATAATTTAATTATCTTTCTAACAAAATTGGAATCATGCAATTTGGTTATGTGAAACTCTGTGAATTGATTTTTGAATCTAGGGACAGAATAGGATTTCAACTAAATTGAAAAATCCATATTTGAATTTCCTGGGCTGCGCGGGAAAGCTAAACGGGCCGGCCCAGCTGCACAGCATAGCACAACAGGCTGCTGACACCGAAACTGTGTCAGCAAATCTGAGCCGTGCGATCCTATTCTAATCCAACGGCCGAGCGTCATCGTCGATGACTAACAGCTCCAGTGAGGAATGTGACCTAGTGCGGTGGTGGGGGTCTCGCAGGGCTCACCTGGGCTCCATCTAGGGTCGGCGACAGGGGAAAACGACTTGGTAGACGAGAGTGAGGCGAGGCGCGGTCACGGCAGGGCTCTGGGTGGTCGGAATCGCTGGAGGCCTTCTACTCTAGCAGCGGCGGGCTCCGGTGAAATTCCGGCACGGTGGTGCTCGCCTTGCTCCAGGAAGAAGTGGGGAAGGTTAGTGAGGAGTGGGGAGTGCAGTGGTGTGGAGAATGGAGGTAGGGGTGGCCTCCTTTTATAGCGCGGCGAGGGGACCGAGCGGTCGGCGGTGAGCTCGACGGTGGCGTCGCTACAGGCGGCTAATGGCATGGGCGAGGGCGTAGGATGGTGCGGTCCTCCCTAGCGGTTCTCACGGACTTAATGGCGCGGCGGGGCGGCGTGGTTCGGTTGGTAGCGTGCGGTGCTCCACGTGGCGGCAGAAGTGTTTGCGATGGCGTGCGGCAGCTGCGGGTCGTTTAGCGGGGAACGGGGGTGTCTGCCGGGGTGTGTTGATAATGGTGAGGTTGCGCGTGTGCGGTGAGGGTAAGGCGCGAGCTCACGGGGCTGGTCGGGCACGGTGCACTGGAGCGCTCTGGACACGGTGCAGAGAGGTGGTGTGCGACGCGGCTAGGGTGGTCCATGGCTCGGCTGGGGTTGTGGCCTGGACAGGGGGTGGCGGTAGGCTGCGGCGATGCTCTTGGACATCCTGGTTGGGTGCGGGGCTATCTGGTGCGAGCTGGCCGTGGTCGGTCGGCGATGACCACAAATGGGCGGCGCTCCACTGTGCTCCACGGCGAAGGGGGGATTGGTCTTGGTCCTGATTAGACTCAGAGGGGACCAGAGGGTTAAGAGGGGACCAAATGGTCGATCATCACTGTACAAAACAGTGAAGTTAGGCCAGGGTATAATTAGTGCATACAAGGTGTTTGTGTTAATGGCCGCATGAGATGAAGTTTGGAATTTTTGATTCAAAATTTTTGAGTGATCTTAAATTAAGCTTGAGAGACTAGGTTTGCTTAGAGAGGTCAAGGGGAATTGATTTGGTAGATTTTTTGAAAATGTGTGATCTTCCCATATGAATGAGATTCAATTTTCCATTGTCCATTTAATTGATTTGCTAGATGTTTTTATAAGTTTGTAAAGTGGGCCTTGATACACTTTTACTTGGTCTAGCAAGGGGTGAAAAGAAGTAGAATTGTTTCTATTGGAAATCTTCTTCTAGGAACACCTAAAGTGTCCTAGTGGTTTAAAATGGTCAAAATGACCATTTGCTTTATTTATTCTTATTTGATTTCTTTTTCTTTGTATTTTCTTTGTAAATGGTCTGGATGATGTGGCATTCACCTTTAAAACATTTCACAAAATTTAGAACAATCAAGCATGGCACATACACTCAATTCTACACTAATGCAAACAGACATGCATTCATAATTCATTTCCTTAATAGAAGTTTTTGTTAACCCTAAATTGGGTGATTAGAACTTGATAATCTTGATTAGAAGATTTGGGGTGTTACAGTTCTCCTCCTTTGTGCTACCATGTTTAGATCTTGTGAGCTCTGTTCATGATCAAGATCATCTATTTGTAATCTTACATGTTGTGTTTGCGGGGATCCGATGGATATTGAGATGCTATTTCAGATTGATTATTGATTCTATCATGTCTATGTTATTTGTGATCTTGCATGCTTTCCGTTGTTTGTAGCTATCTTGGACAAATAGATGCTAGCAACTCCAAGAGGGAGTATTTATGCTCGATAGTGGGTTCATGCCTCTAGTAATCTGGGGAAGTGACAGGAATCTCTAAGGTACTAGATGTGTTGTTGTTACTAGGGAGAAAACAGCAATCCTTTGTCCATGGGACAATCATATTATTTACTTTACACACTTTGCTTAATGCAATTATCTGTTGCTTGCAACTTAATACTGGAGGGGGTTTGGAAGATAACCTGAAGGTGGATTATTAGTCATAGATGCAGTTGGATTACGGTCTATGTATAATGTTGTAATGCCCAACCAAATCTCGTAGGAGTCAAGATGATTAGCATATGCATGTATGCTTTCTTGGTGTCTGTCAATTTCCCCACTGTAATTTGTTCACCCAACATGTCATCTATCTTAAGGAGTATCACCTCTAGTGAACTATGGACCCCGATCCTTTCTTTTACCATCAATCTACCCATCTATTTACTGTTTACTATTTACTTTCTTAAAGAAATTAGTATCTTCCACACAATACATTTAATCCTTTGTTTTCAGCAAAACCGGTGATATTGACAACCTCACTGTAAGTTGGGGCAAAGTTCTATGGTTGTGTTGTGCAGGATTCCAAGTTAGAAACAACAACTTGGAGGTGTTTCCTTGCTCCTACTGGTTTGATAATCTTGGTTTCATAACTGAGGGAAAACTTGTTGTTGTGCTCATCATACCTTCCTCTTGGGGTTCCCAATGAGCTCGAATATATTTTGAGCCATCATGGGGTTCTAGTAATCTTGCCCATAAGGCATGGCTCACATGTATAACATGATTCAAAATCAAGTGATTCCGAAAGTCCATCAGAATGACCTAGACGGCAGTGCATTTTACGCTAATATGACCTAGACGAAAGTGCCACATATATGTAGATATATCATTATCAAGTTTAATCCTTTTAGCATCAACATTATGAATATGTGTATCACTACTATCGATATTAAACAAAAATAGACCATTCATCATAGGTGCATGACCATAAACAATATTATCCATATAAATTGGACAACCATTGTTTCGAATTTAAACGAATAACTGCTTCGCAATAAACACATTCCAGATACAATGTTCATACTTAGTGCAGACACCAAATAACAATTATTTAGATTTATCACTAATCCTGATGGCATATGAAGAGGCAGCATTCTGACGACGATCACATCAACTCTTGATCCATTGCCGACACGCAGTGACCTCATCCCTTGCTAGCTGTCACTTGTTCCACAGCCCCTGATACAAGTTTCATATATTAGCAACCGATCCAATATCAAATACCCAGGTGCTACTACGAGTACTAGTCAAGTACGCATCAATAACATGTATATCACATATATATTTGTTTTCCTTGCCAGCCTTCTTATCCACCAAATACTTGGGGCAATTGTGCTTTGAATGGCTAGTCCCCTTACAATAATAGCACTCAGTATCAGACTTAGGGCCATCTCGAGATTTCTTTTGAGGCGCGGCAACATATTTTCCACCCTTCTTTCCCTTCTGTTTACCCTTCTTGTCTTTCATGAAAGTAGTGGTCTTATTGATCATCAACACTTGATGTTCTTTATTGATCTCCACTTCAGCAGTCTTAAGCATTGATAGAAGCTCGGGGAGAGATTTCTTCATGCCCTACATATTATACTTCATCACGAAGCTCTTGAAGCTCACTAGTGGAGAATTGCTTATCAGTGGAGCATATTTTTTGCTATCAATGGCGCATATGAAATGCGCCACTAGTGTTGCGCCACTGATAATTAAGTATCAATGGCGCATATTCAATATGCTCCATTGATAGTGGGACAACCAGTGGCGCCTCTTCAATATGCGCCATTGATATTTTACTAGTGGAGCATTTCTACATAATGCGCCACTGATAACATATGCGCCACTGGTAAATTAGCAGATGAGCCACTGATGTTTCGTACAGGTATAAAGAATACAGGGCTCTCGGGCATTTATACATGTATTCATATACATGTATTTAGACAGGTACACAGCAGTATAGAAACAGAGATAATAGTACTATACAGCATCACATCAATTAGAATCCGACATAGTGACAAGTGCCCGAATATTATACAAGTCTTGCATACAACAAGTTGATCATCATCTCATACATTACATATGTCAGTGAGTCAAAGATATGTTGTCGTAGTTCACAGGATCTCTCTCCTTAGGGATGCAGAGTTGAAATGGTAGGTAATACATGATCCCGCATATGGGTTGTTTAGGGGTAGTTGCAACATAGAGAATGTACTACTGTCTAACGGAGATGTTATCTTCCATCATGCAGCTAAAGAACTTTTTTGAAGCTTCATAACTCTATACATCATCATTGGTATCAAAAATCAATTTCAATTCACCCATGGTATCAAAATCATTGCCATTTTCGAAACACTTTCGAAGTTCCCGCTCTAGCCCATACAGTATGCCGCAATGAACTAAATTGTGGTCCTCCTGACGAGTCAAATAGACATTCTTTTCTTCGCCAGGGGCATCAGGAGCTGGTGGGGGGCCTAGTGGAGCTTCTAGCACATATTGCTTTTGTGCAGCAGTGAGGAGAATCCTCAAATTCATGGCCCAGTTGGTAAAGTTGCTACCATTCGTCGCAAGTTTCTCTTTCTCCATGAACACATTGAAATTAAAAGCAGTCGGTTCCATCTACAATAGAATTTGGAAAGTTTAGACTAAGTTTATGATAGATCGAGTTCAACTAATCCAAATTACGAATGAACTCCCACTTAAAAACAACATCCCTCATTTCTTTTTGGTGATTACATGAACCAAATCCACTACACCAATTCTGATCATCACGTGAGTCGGTGTAGCTTCAAAGGCAAGCATCTATATGGGCATCATATCAACTATATGACTCATGCTTAACCTTTCGGTCAGTGTTCCAAGGCCATGTATGTACATGTTAGGCTCTCCAAGTAAGAACCTTAGTACTCGCGTGTGTAAAACTATCGTACACCCGTTGTATGAAAGCGTAGAGTCAAAAACACCTGATCATCATGTGATGTCTTGAAATGGCGAACTTCCTTAACGGTGCATACTTAAGGAAGAACACATTTTATCTTGATATCTAAATGAGGGATCATCCTATAATGCTACTAAAACGCCAAGCAAGCAATATACGATGCAAACATCATATGCATAAAGTGAAATGATATGGTTCTTGCACTTGATCACTATCATGTGCATCGTGGTATGATCTTTATCATTCCTTTGTGTGTAAGGCCAAGATCTATGGAGCTTAAACATTAGGTGTGTTATAACAGTATCAACTATACTTCAAATTATAACATTACCATATCATGACACTAGCCCAGAAACAATCTAAACTTAATGCCTCTAATTTATCAATTGCAAGTTTTACGTGCCTTAGGGCTTTCGAAGATAGAACCGGTCTTACCTACCAACATGGAACCACAACGATGATAACCAAATTATTAGCAACTCGTTGTAAATCATATATTGACTATAGTAGGAGAGACAGACACCTTCTAGCCACTTATGCAAAACAAGTTGCATGTCAAACATGTCTCATGTCTCATGTGCGAGGACATGTAAAGTTAGTCCGGGACGCTTCATCCCACTATGCCACCAATATCCAAAATACATATAAGAAGCAATAACATGATCATGATCACCCACATACTCTTATGTGTTCTACCCATGCAAAGCATCTATGCATAGATCAGGCTCTGATACCAATGTTGGGTTTGCAGCATAGAAAAAAAATTCCTACAATGGGAACTTCTAAGAACCAAGATCTATCTACCTAGTACAAGCAACGGGTGGATATACATCCATAGAGAACATACCCGTGAATACTGACAAAGTGTAACGAGGTTGAACTCATGGATGATGTAGTCGAACACTTGTCGGTCTCAAAATCGATAGGAAGTCCATCGCCACAAATCAGCACCGCATCCGTGCTCACACACACGTCCGGTCCACCGAACAACCTCCACCTCCTTGCTCCAGCGATGCAGCGGAAGCAACAACTCCTTCCAAACGAAAAGCCACCTGGAACTTGTATCTCGCTAATCCGAGACCATGGGGGAATAATTTTAGAGGGGGAGAGATGTCCGCAAGTGCACAGATCATTTGTAGCTAGTTTTGAAGTATAGATATCGATCCTACAAGGAGCCCAAAGGTAAGTGTTTATGAATCAAGTCTCTGTCACACTCAAAGTTGCCACAGGTCTTCAAGTGAATTGACTGCAAGTATAGAAATAAGAATGAAATTTGGATTAAACTAGATGTATTTAAATAAAACTAAAATGTAAACTTCAGGAATAAAAAGCATAAAAGTAAAGAACGATTCGATTGTTTGTGGTTTTCTACAGATGATAAAGAAGGCGCGGGGAGATACAGTTCATGGTGATAGTGAATGTGCCAGGTGCACGAATGATAAGTGTAACAATTATAATCTTATAAGTATATGTGTAGGCGAGCAACCCATAATTAGCCGGAACTCCTCTTGGTAGATTTCATCTCAACTTCAATAATCCTACTAGTTTGTTACCAAAACCATGGTCAGTCACTACACGATTAAGATAGTTTAGGTTGCTTAGCAATTAAGCTCCTTGGATCGGACTAATGCAATAAGCACAGTGGTTCTTTGTTATCCTCAAGTTGAACTAGTTTCCCATTGATATCCCCGTGTCACTCAATGGTCACTAGTCTACTAGCAAACAAGATCCTATCTATGTACAACAAAGCATCATGTTGTCTAGGCCCTTAATTGGACAACAAGCATTAGGCATCCCATAGATAGTCAAGCGCACATAATATAGTAATTATAATCAATCACAAACTAATAGAAAATATATGGAGGCACATCACATCTAACCAATCCCTTACATCTCCCATGCCAAAGGAACTTACTCACACATGTGAGAAGAAAACATAATCGATATAATTAAATAAAGGGAATTCTTCTCGATATTACTGTGGAGATCCACAATAAGAATAGAAAAGTAATCCAACACAATTAAAGATAGGAAGAAACAATCAAACCCTAATCTTGCAAAGTGAAGATCTCTCTCTCTCTCAAGTACAAGTAATGGCTATGAGGGTGTGATGGCTAAGAGGTCTTCCCCTTCTTCTCTTAATCTCTCCTTTCTCCTTTTTGGATGGGATGACAGCTGATGTGTTATGATTTTGCCTTTGGCCTCTTCGCGAAAGTTGACCCTTTTGACAAGACGGAGGCGGCGGCAGCTATACGATGAGAACTATACGGCCGGAAAAATATTCCCGTCGTATAGTTGCTCGTTAAAGCTTCTGTATGCCTCCCTTGATTCCTTCCAAAAAGAGACTTTCTTGTTTTCGCCTGAATATTGTGTTTCCCTTGTTAAAACCTTCTGTTGATGTTCAGAACCTGAAACACACATTAAAAACCAAGTTTTCTTTGCTACCGAAGTATTAGTGTTAGGTAAGGCTAAAAAATGATCAAATCCTGGAGAAAACCATCAATAAAAACCATCAAAAATATGTCGAATCTCACAGCTATCAACTCCCCCATGCTTAGATGTTGCTCGCCCTCGAGTGACAAGAAAAATAAGGAAGAATAGAGGAGATTCGAGGCTGAAATAAAAGAACTTACAAGCTCGAATTGGTGTAGAATTCTTTTCTTCACAATTCCTGCAATCTTAAACATGATCGTACAAGTATTTACAAGATTGCACTGAGTCCTAACCACGTATATCTCGCTAGAAAATAAATCATATGCCCGAGCAAGTGTCAAAAGTGTAGCTAAGAAAGTGAAACAAATTCGTTTGGTGTCTCTCTTTGTTGAGAGATGAAAACCTTTTGCTCTTGTTTCTTTAATCAATTAAGAGTACTCAAGTTGGCACCGAAAATATTCAACTTAAGAAAAACTCATCTACTCCCACGTCAAAATTTCAAGACTATCAAAGCACTTTTTTCCTTTCCTTGTTTTTCAAAAACTTCAGCCCTTTCATAGAGAAATCATGCCACTGTTTTTAACATGTTAATTGGGACTGTGTTGCGCACTCATGACCATGCCAATAGATAACTGTTGAGTAGTAGTGGTTCATAGGAGTACTACAACTTCACTTGGAACGTGAAACCACGAGGATACTAAAATTTTACCCATCATAGTATTGAAGCTACAGACGCTTCCATAACTCAATAGCCAGAATCAAGTGGTTTCCCACATTTATATTGTTCCCCATGGAGCACGACAGTGTTGTAATGACACGCGTAAATCAATATCTCATTGTAATTATTAGAAAAAGCAGTGGCATAATCTCTACTACTTCGAAGCATCCATTTTATTAGAAAATTTCATTCAAGAGTGTTATCGAGTCTATTTACATTAAGATCAAATGGGATTGAGTAGTTCTAAATTCAAAATCCTTTGGGCGAAACATGGACTCAAGTCATCTTTTTGATGCTTTTTCTTGTTGTAAAAATGTCAGAAATATTTTTAACCAAGTTCACTGCTCATTATTTCAAAGCTAAAAAGGAGACACTGGCAAAGGAATAGAATTTATAGGATAACAAGCTAAGTGGGGAGTGGCACAAGTGCAGGCGAGTAAAAAATTGTAGGGTCAATTTAAAGTTGCAGAAAAGGTGATGATAGTAATGTGATACCTCATCTTGCTTGCTTCGATCTCGTACTTGAGTCGAATCCCCTCTATATTTCCCTATTGCCAAGTCACCTGAAATTGAGCAATCTCCGAGAGCAACAAAGAAACAAAATTGGCAATAAAGGGTACAACTTATTTTTGTGTGTTTTTGGCTTAGTAATGTGAATTGAAAGTAAACATGCAATTTTGAAGAAGTGAAATAAATCAAAATAATAAATAAAAATATTAATGCAAGGTTTGGAGGCTTAGGTTGTTTCCAGGCTTAGTTGTTGCTGTCGTTCGGTGGCGGGTTCGGATGCTGCTGGTAGTAGTCAGAGAAGTGGGTCATGAAGTGACTGAAGTTTGGAGTTAAGGCACTAACATCCTCATTAACTCCTTGTAGCGTGTGTTCAATCTCCCCAACGCGCTGGTTGAGCTACTAAAACTCTTGATAGGGGACGTAGTTGAACCCCTATTGCTGCTGATTGGGCCATGGGTCCCAGGATCCCCCTTGCTGCTATTGCTATCCCTCCCAAGAAGGGTTGTATTCCTGCTCTTGCTCCTGCCCATCCTCATCCCGCTGCTCTCCTTCTTCATCTTCCTCTTGATCAGGATGGAATTCAGCCATGATCTCCACCACTTGATCCTTGGTGAGGACCCAGTTGTCCTTCTCCACAATTGTGAAGGCTTGTGTACAGGACAACAGAACCTTCTCAACCTGTGTATCACCAAGATAACCAAACTTATATGCTCGGAGCCTCTTGTTAGCTCGGTAAACACCAAGGAAACCACAAGCAGTTAAATATTTGACATCCATAAGTTTGGAGCCGTCAACAGGTTGCATCACAGGTAATGTAATGTTCAATGCTAGGGCAAGGTGAGTTATCAATCCACCAATGTGAATGTCACCTTTCTTTTTGTTGCTATGGTGGCGAAGATGCTGGATGAGTAGAGCTACAGGATTGGGGCTTCACGGTGCATTGGTGAAGAGTGCCTTGGTGATCATGGCCATGTTAGCATTGGCCATGGAACCGGTATCTCCTCTTCCCAACAGTGTATTGGTGAGGAACAAGGCGTAGTAGCTAATTGTTGGCATCTGAATGGTGGACATCTTCTTATGGTAGAAGTCCCTACCACCGTTAACACAAATAACCTCCTAAGTTTCTCCACATGAGATGCTATATAAATTTGTAATAGTTGACTCCCCACTGTGAGGGAGGCCAAAAGCATCGCAAAATTGTTGGAAAGTTATTTCATATGGCTGCTGTTTTATGGTGAAGCTTACCGTGCACACATTACCTTTCTCCTTGTGGTCATCATAGAAAGTGGTGAGGAACTCATAGGTGAGCTCGGTGTAGGTATTATGGCTTGCATAGGAGAGTAGTGATAGCCCTGCATTTTCACACACGAGGTGGAAGTCTGCCCTCAACCCTGCCGCGGTGAGAAAGCTATCAACGGCCCAACATGTGGGCATCACCCTCCTTGATGAAACCATGGCCAACTTGTTGTTGAGCTCGGCCCGGAGCCCCAAGATCTCGCCACATTGGTGCTTGCTCTTGCGAAAAATGCTACCAATATTGTTCATCTTGATGCACTGAAAAATTTCACCATAAAACCTTACGCATATAGTTTCTACATGATATAATAACGATTCTACGCGGAAAAAATTAATCCTAACATGAGAAATCAAAAGGGAAAAACAAAATAAGCTTGAGTTCATCCACTAGATCAATGTGAGAGTTTCAACCATGGAATTCTAAAAATAAAGCATGGATAGGGAGAGAAACATACCGATCTGTCGATTCCCCAACTCAAATAAACAAAATCCGCGAGGAATCAAGAATTCTAGGTGGGTTTTGAGGGGTTTGGAGAGAGAATATGAGACAAAAGTGAGGAGGAGGAAGAACCCTAGCCGCCCCGGTGCATTTAAGTGGTCGCGCTGAACTATACGGCCGCAACTATATGGGCGGGATATGTAGTTCCAGCCGTATAGTTGTCGCGGCGGTGACAATTAGGGTTTCATTATGCCAGGACACAACTATACGGGCGGAACTATACGACCTGATCAAAATGGTCCCGCCGTATAGTTGGTCATCAAACCTTCTGGAAACTCAAGATAAATTTTCTAAGACAGGCATCGATATCTATACGGCCAAACTATACGGCCAGAATTTGTATTCCCGCCATATAGTTGGTTGTTAAACCATCAGTATCCCGGAGGCGAAAATTTACAAAGGCAACGATAACTATACGGCCGGAACTATACGACTGGAATTTTTATTCCCATCGTATAGGGTGTCGTTAAACCATTTGTACCAACTTTTTCGCCCAAAATTTTCAGAGATTCACTTTTTAATCTGGAAAAAATGATTAAGCTAGTTTTTGTAGATAAAACTCAAACTTTTATTTTTATACTTATTCTACACTTGTTCAATTGATATTTCTAGTACTTTTTGACATCCGCGTCCTCACGGGCGCGCTTCCGCAAGAATGTCTGCGAAAAAGTTGTGGAATGCGATGAACATTTTATTCTTTAATTTATTTTATTAATGTGATGGGTTTACTCCCATTAAGCATTTTATTAAGAATGGTTGAATAATTCAACCACTTCTCTGTTCTCTAATTCTTACCTTGGGTTGCCCCTTACCAAAGGCACTTACCACATGAACTTGTTTTGTCGGTGGAATATATCTTTCTCCTACTTCTAGCTTCTTTGGAAAATACCGGATGATTTCAGCATCATAAACATTGAAAATTATTTTTCCCTCAGCACAATCAACTGATGCTCCTACAGTACTAAGGAAAGGTCTTCCAAGTATTATAGATAATTTTTCATCCTCTGGCATTTCAAGAATAATAAAATCAGTGGGAATAACATGCTCATCTATTCTAAGTCGAACATCCTCAATCATACCAATGGGTTGTTTAGTGGACTTGTCAGCCATCTATAAAGTGATAGTAGTAGGGGAATGTTGGGTCCGTAGCATAGAAAACAAAAAATTTCCTACGATGAGAACTACACGCCAAGATCTATCTACTAGGTACAGAGCAACGGGTGGACAGACATCCATCGAGAACTTACCCTCGAAGACAACGAGTTCTCTTAATGAGTAGGAACTCGTGGTTGATGTAGTCGTACACTTGCCGATCTCAAGATCGTGTGGAAGTCCAAGCAGGTCCGGCTCTAGCACGTCCTTCAGATCCAACTCCATCAAGTCCAGCACCACCAAGTCCAGCACTGCAAAGCAACGGTGCATCCGTGATCGCACACACGTCCGGTACCCCGACAACCTCCGTCCCTCGCTCCAGCAAAGCAGCAGAAGCAGCAACTCCTTTCCAGATAAAGCCACCGGGAACATGTATCTCGCTAATCCGAGACCATGGGGGAATAATACTAGAGGGGGAGAGAGATCCTTCACGATGAGGTGTGAGGAAGAAGGGGAGTGAGGGGGCCCTTTTATAGGAGGAGGGGGGTACCCCTCCCCATGGCCGGCGCCCCATGGGGGTGAATCCTCACCTCCCCCATTCATGTGGTGGTACCCCCTCCATATTAAAATGCCCCTTCACATTCTCTGTTAAAGTCTCCACTTTAAATGCATTAAATTTCTCCAAATTTAATGCTCTCTCATTTAATAAAACTCTTTTATTATTTTTATTCAGAATTTTGCTAATTACTTTAATTAACAAACATTCACATAAAATTCTCTGCAACATTTCAATATTACATGCAGAAGCAATTTTAGCAATTTCACCCGAAACAGTTTCGGTGTCTATTGAAATAATTCCAGCGCTTTCTTAAATCTTTATCTAAAACATATTTGCTCCAAATGGTGTCGGTATCCCTTAAGTGTGTCACCCTACGGTTCGCGAATAATGTAGACATGATTGAGACTCCTCTCGGATCAATAATCAGAAGCGGTATCTAGAGATCCATACTGACTCCTACATATTCAACGATGACTTCTATGATCGTGAGAACCTTTAACGCTTGTAACTAAATCCCTTTGTCTCGCGATATATTACATGTTCGAGTTTCGATCATCGGTATCTCCATACCTTGTTTGATCTCGTTGCCTACATGCACTCTTTTCTCGTTCCCGTGATATAACATTCTAGTGATCACATCACTTGCTTGCAAGCTATCTTAATGTGATATCACCGAGAGGGCCCAGAGTATATCTATCCATCATCGGGATTGACAAATTCCACTCTTGATCCATGAGCCTCAACATAACACCTTCATAGCACTGAACCCATCTTTATAGTCACCCTGTTACAGTGTGACGTTTGATGTTATCAAGATACTCTTCCGGTGTTAGCAATTAACATGATCTCATGGTCTAAGGATAAAGATTACTTCGTATGATGTTATAGCAATATAAACATAATGACTTGATCATAATTCTATACTTTGGATGAATGTTCATCACATCATTCCATCAATGTTGTGACCTCGTTATTAACAACATCCAATGTCCATGATCAGGAAACCATGATCATCTTGTTAATCAATGAGCTAGTCTATAAGAGAGGCATGACTAGGAACCTTTTATTTGTTTATTAAACACACATGTATTGACGTTTCCTATCAATACAATTATAGCATGCAAAATAAACATTTATCATAAACAAGGAATAAGATAATAACAACTTTATTATTGCCTCTCGGGCATATTCCCTTCAGTCTCTCACTTGCACTAGAGTCAATAATCTAGTTTGAAAAACTTTGTATATTGAACACCTATGGCTTTCTGGTGTTGCATATACGCGATTGCTAGTGGTTAACATAATCTCCAGATCTGACAGTTTTAGGTCCGTGTGTATTTGCATGTCTTTGCGTCTCTACGCAACACTCATTCTCAAATGAGATGGCATTGTATAAATTTGGTCCTTTGGTGAGACCTTCGGTTCGTTCGGGTTTAAAATATGTTGATACTATTGTCATAAAATATATCTTCATAGTATTAGCCCACTTTGAACCACACCTAGTTTGATAACAAACTACTTAACACAAATGCCCTCCTATGCTGCTACTATAGCAGTCATATACTTAGCCTTTTTGTTGTAGTATCCGTCACAATGTCTCAACTTTGGAACTCATCCAAATCCATCATGGAACATCCTTTCCATTATATTGTGCCACCCATAGTCTAAATTGAGATAAATTTAATTTGTATCTTGTGACAAAACTAGTATCAATGTAACACTTTACAATGAACTACCTTTAACTATTTGTCACTTATACATGATATATTCTTAGTTCTTCCTAAGCTCATAAGAATATCTTTACTATTGTCCAATGATCATCTTATGGATCATTCTGGTATGTGCTCATAAAATTTAGAGCATAGGACATTCTGGATATATACATATCACGGTATAATCGATCAAAATCTTCATGTGATTTTACTCACCAAGTGTTGGAACACTTGAATCTTGATACAATCCTTTCCATGCAGCAAGAACCTTTCTTGTTGTTTCCATATTAAACCCTTTCAATATCTCATATATGTATGTCTGGCACAACCATATTAGCGCCTCAATCTATCCATATAGATATTGATGTCTAATATTCCGGTTTTGCCCAGGTCTTTCATCGAAATCTTATTTTAATGAAATTCTTAACTTGTGTCAATACAAGACACATCCTTTCCAATCAACAATATGTCCTCTACATAATGTATTAGAAATATGTCTCAGCGCTCCCACTTAATTTCTTGCAAATGCAAGCATCTTCATCATCTCCGATGAATTTAAACTCTTTTAACAGTTTCATCATGGTGAATATTCCAACTCCGCTATGCTTACTTCAACTATTGAAATTTGCATGCCCTTTTAGCATCATTTGAATTAATAAAACCCTAGGTAACCATTCTATTAGAAGAACATTGTTCTATTTGTTCAACTACCATACATCAAATTATATGTAGTGGTTGCTACATAAATCCATCAAGACTAAATATCGCTTATGAAAGATCAAATCTTGTCATAGTCAACTCCTTGAACATTGTCATAAACTTCTTTCCGACATGTCGACTATTTCATAGATGTTAAACATCCATGTGTATTTCTTTATAGATCCAAACACGACCGAAAGGCTTTACGCCTTTTTAGAGGGTCTTCCAAGTTCAGAAACTTGATTTCTCATGTATGGATACTATCAAGGATTCTATGACTTCTAGTCATTCTATGGAGTCAGGGCCCATCATCGCTTCTTTGCATGCAGTCGGTTCATCATTGTCAAAACAATAACGACTTGTTTATCAAATCTTACTATTTGATTCTTACCGACCCACATGGTTCAATAGGAACTCTAATCTCCGAAATCACACCCTTTGTAATCATGGGAGCCATGAGCAATGTGGCCACCACCGGGACACTTTCCGGCGCTGTGCTACTTAGCACATATAGCTAAGGTTCACCAACCTTATCAAAGTTCTATTGTCCTCCCACTTAACTTTTCGCGAAAAATTCCTTCTCAAGAAACTTGACGTTCCAAGTAACAAACTCTTTTGTCCTTGGTGTTATGGATAAATTCCCAACAAATTCTTTGGGATAACCTACAAAGACGTGCTTATCCGACTTTGGTTGTAAACATTTTACTTATGCATAGCATACCAAAATTTAAGAAAAGGCAATTCGGGTTTTATCCCAAACCATAACTCATATGGTGTCATTTCAATGGATCATGATGGTGCTCTTTTCAGTGTAAAAGCGGTAGTCTCTAAAGCTTCAATCCTTAAAACATAATGGCAGTTTTATAAATGACACCCTTGATCTTACCATGTCAAACATGGTTTGATTTCATCTCTCGAATATGCCATATTCCTATGGTTTATCGGGAAACACAAATCATTGAACAATTCCTCAAATCTTAAGTGTTTTGCTAAACATGTAACTCAAATATCTTACTTTATGATCGAATCATAAACTCTTTATTTTCTTGTTACAATGATTTTCCACTTCATCTTGAAAGTCTTTGAACAATTTTCAAATGTTTCATACTTCTTCCTTATTAAGTAAATATACAGATATATTCACTCAAATTTTCGGAGAAAGCACATGAAGCAAAAATATCCATCGTATATGGCTACACATAATGGACTATGCACATCAGCATGCACAATTTCCAATAAGCTAGTCATCCGTTCCTCTTTGGCCTATGGACGGAGTTTCAATTATCTCGAGGAAAGTTTCACAAGCGTCAATTGATCAAAATCAAAGACTCCAAAAATCCATCAACATGGAGTTTCTTCTTTTTTTCTTTCCAATATAATTTAAACAGCGATGTCACTTCATAAGTGATCTTTCAATCATTTGTCTTGTGACATTTTAGCAATAGTGTTTATGGATGTGATTTCTCCAACTAGACTTGTAAAAGTTCATCCATCCTTTATGGAATACGGTAATTATTTGAACAACCATTGTTCTCATAATACCAGAACAAAATAGCAATTATGAAAACAAATCTTGAAGGCTAGGTTTGACAACAACGAAAAAAACAATAACACTTTATTTGTTTTCGATGAACATCATCACTTATTCTCTTGCTAGTTACTTAGGCCATTGTAGTTCATGAATTGCGTTGTCCTGTATGATGACACTTCATACCAACCAATTCGGTATCTAATACCTAAGAACGACATTGTTTAACAAGCAAGGAATACAGCCATAACATGTATATCTTCTATATACCTAAGTTGGACATCTCCAAATTTTTCTTTTCTTCCAAATATTTTATAGATTCTCTTTCAGCAATTCCTTTTCCTTTTAAAAGAATCTATGAACATCAATAGTGGTGTCATTCACATGACACATAGTACAAAGCATATATAGTCAAATACTAATACCTTTGGACTTGCACTTTGAAGTGGATCACCATCATCAAATGTTTGGTGTTCTTTCAAAAATCCATTCTTTAGTAATCTATCAGTGTAGTAAACATTTTACTTACATCTTCTATTCATACTTATCCTGACAACTTTCATGATCAAGCTACTATAGCCTGTAAGGAAGAACCGCGAGTATAATGTTAGTTCCCGAAACCTTTTGGGAGATTCGGATGCCTAGCATCTCCATCCTTCACAAATTCTCATACAATATGAGAACATGTATTTTGCTAAATTATACTCTATCATAATGCAACCAAAAACATTGTTTTAGATATCACAATATCTTTCACACATGATAGTTTCTGAAACAATTTTCAGCTCCTATATAATCTTGATATTAAAACAACTTTTGAATATCAATAATCATGGAGGCAAACATGATACTTTAGATACTAACATTGGAATTCTTACTCTTGATTTAATAATACTTATTAAACTTCATGGAGTAAATAGAGTTTGCTGAAAGTTTGCAATAGGACTTATAAACTTTAAATTGACATTCAAACCAATACGATACCAGTTCATAAAGTAAATATCCAGAATTCTATAGTTCTATTTATCTCAATTAAAACTAAGCATAAGGTAGTGAACAGACGTCAATGACTACAAAAAATTATGCAAATTCACTTCGATTTAGTTTATGACAAATTTAGTTCGACTAATCCAAATTAGAAATGAACTCCCACTCAAAAACGACATCCCTCGTGCCTTTTTGGTGATTACATGAACCAAATCCACTACACCAAGTCCGATCATCACGTGAGTCGGTGTAGCTTCAAAGGCGAGCATCAATATGGGCATCATATCAACTATATGACTCATGCTTAACCTTTCGGTCCGTGTTCCGAGGCCATGTCTGTACATGCTAGGCTCGCCAAGTAAGAACCTTAGTACTCGCGTGTGTAAAACTATCTTACACCTGTTGTATGAAAGCGTAGAGTCGAGTACACCTGATCATCACGTGATGTCTCCAAACACGATCCATAGAACGGTGCATACTTAAGGAAGAACACATTTTTTTCTTGATATATAAATGAGGGATCATCTTACAATGCTACCAAAAGCGCAAAACTAGCAGTATAGGATGCTAACATCTAATGTGTAAAGTGAGATGATATGGTCCATGCATTTGATCTCTATCATTCGCATCGTGGTATGATCTCTATCATTCCTTTGTGTGTAAGGCCAAGGTCTATGGAACGTACACGTTGAGTGCATTGTAAGAGTATCTATCATACATCTACTTACAATAATACCATATCAAGACACTAGCCCAGCAACGATTTAAACTAGACGCCTCTAATTTATCAATTGCAAGTTTTACGTGGCTTAGGGCTTTCGGAGATAGAACCGTTCTTACCTATGAACATGGAACCACAACGAGGATAACCAAGTTATTAGAAACTTGTTGTAAATCAGATATTGACTATAGTAGGAGAGACATACATGGTTGTGATCTACTCATTGATGTATATCCAAACATGGTAGAAGCTCACACCCTCATACAACCTTCTATGGACCAACTCTCTACATGGTTGTAGTCTACTCATTGATGTATATCAAAACCTACTTCACTTGCTCCAAGTGGATCTCTGTGCTGCTTAAACCCACATGGTTTATAAGGCATCATGACTCATTTTGCATGGCAGCCTTAATTTCAACAAAGTTTGCCATCACTTCTAGATCACCTCAAATGCTATTAGTTCAAACTCTTCCTGCCATAATCATCTATATGACTTGATCTACCTGCCCATCTATCCCTTGCACCAAGGTGAGCTCTGAGCTCCAAGATGCAAGCATGTTTTGGTGATATAAAAATAACATCACCCTAGATCATCAACTCCTTGTTTTTCATCCTTTTCAAGTTGGATTTTTATTCCACAAGGTTGCAACTGCTTGCTACACCTTGTCTATCTCATCTACATTGATCCTCAAGATTTATCCATAATTATTATGGCCCCAAAACTATTTAATTCTTTTAATAGACAAAATCTCCAAAACTCCCTCCATAAAGGAAAGTTTGGTTTTTTCCCAAAACACTTCTCCAACTTTTGGCTTATGTGAGTTCCATATATCATACCTCACCTTCCAACCTCAAAAATACAAATTTTTGAGGAGCTTTATTATTTCTTTTTGCCCATTTGCTTAAATGGCTGAATTGGAATAATAATTGTTTTAAATACTTTTAATCACCAATAAATCTTGGGAAAATTCCCCTAGGTGGGTATTCACAATTGGGACCTCCTCAAACCAGAAACCAACCTTGCCCAATGTAAAAATATCAAATGATCTTCTAGAAATCACTTCTGTCCTTTTTAGTAAATGGATTTAGGAGGACTAAAACTCCTCTGAAAAATCTCAAATAAATCCTAGGAGTCTACCTTTACCTCATCTACTCACTAGTACCATTTCCTCCTATGGTCCAATGAAAAATTTTGGACTTCCTTCACAACCAACAATTGGATCAATTTTGGCAATTAAGCAAACCACTAGTCTAACCACTTACAAATTTCACCAAATCTTGCTCAACGCTCATCCTCAACACCAGGACACACCACTAGTCGACCAGCACTGTAGCCCACCCCCAACAATTTCCCATTTTGCCCTTGTACTAATAGAAAGAGAGAGAGACAACCCCCAAATCTTACAAGGATCTACTTCCATTAATTACCACTGATGCCACCCCCTCCCTTTCTGTTCCAGCCCGACCAAATACCACTACTACCCCTCCCCACCGACCCCTGGACCAATCCCTGGCCAGCAATCCTCTCCCCCCATGCCCAAATGGGTCTTTTACATCATCTACCCCTTCCTCCTTGGTATATAGGCCAAAGGCCACCCCAGCCAGCCCTCTGCCCCTCATTCACTCCTCTCCCCTCCCACTCACCTCCCCCAGCACTCCCTTCCTCTCCCTTGCACTGTGCTGTCCGAAGGAAGGAGAAGGAGTAGCTTCGGCCTCCTCACCAAATCGAGCAAGGCTCCTTCTCCCCTGCCCCATTTCCTCTGCATGTCCGCTCACGTGTTCCCCTCCTCCTCCTCTACCTGATGGTACTTTTGTTTTGGCCTAGGACCTACTCCTCCGTCATCGGTGTTGAGCTCCGACGAGGTCGCTCTCGGCCACCGTCGCACGAGCTGCTTCCAGTGGTCCTCCGCCGCCGTGCCGCCCACTGATCTGCTCAGCATCGTCAACCGCGTTGCCCTGCAGCCTCCCCGACCCTCCTCGAGCCCTCAGGTGAGCTCCCTGCCCCGTGCCACCCTCTGCTAGGGTTAGCCTCGTCGCCGGCGAGCCCAGGCGGACGACGACGCTGCGCCGTCCATCGCCACTTAAGCGGACGGCCAGATCTGGCCGATACCACTTCGGCGCCCTCCACCACTGATTGGCGACCCCTTGATTAGGTTCGAACGCGCCCACGCTGATTGGCGGGCCCGCGATTAGGTTGAACCGCGCCTCCGCAGACGCCCAGTGGGACGTTTCCCTCCCGGCCGACCCAGCAGCCCCAGAAGCTAGCCCAGCCTACTCTGTTTATTTTCTTTTTATTCCAGATCCAGAAAAGGGCCAGCAGGATTAAATCCTTTTGAAAATGTAAATGAAGTCCAAATGCCAAAATTCAAAATTCTGGTTGTTCCCTGATGTTTTCTCAAACATGCAGAGTCAGACCGAAGTCCAAATTAAATCCCATTAATTACTGGAATTTATTCTGCTAAAAAATATCTAGAACACTAATTAATTGCCTCAGAGAGTTTCACATCTCCATTTGAGATGAATCAAAGCCCTACTGAGAGGTATTTGATATACTTACCATCTAGCACCGTTCCTATTCCAAGGTGAATAGTATGTCGCCTTTCCCAAAAATAACAGAATTAGACTTTATCTGGCTTAGATAAATTCTCTAGGTCAAACCAAATGTGGTCTTGACCTGATTCCAACTCCTAGTACCTCCTACAACTAGTATCTACCAAATCCTAGCAGCTCAGAATTTATTGAGCTCTGGTGGGATTTTAGTGATTTAAATACTTCTGTGATGGGTCTTTTCACTAAATAAATCACTCCAGGAGTTTGACAACTCCAAACAGAGTGAATCCAATTGCTAAAGAAATTTTAAATGCCTATCACATGCCCTTGGAACCAACTCAATAGCCCCTGTAGAATTAATCTGGTGAAAAAGAGAAAAACCAGATAGAACTGCCTTTAGGAATTTCCTGAGGGCATTCTGTTAATTCTTTTGACTTAATTCCAACTCTAGGTGGTTCAGTACATCAAACACTACCAAACCATCCAAGGAAATAATTTTTGGAGCCCCAGAACTCTTCTGGGGAATTATCTCCTCAAACTAGAGTTTAATCCACTATAAAAAGCATAACTAAATCTAGGAAATTGATAATCAAGTGAAACCACTTGGGATGGTTTTGTCTTGTCAAGACCTATCTGAGGATATCAATTTTGCACATTGGTATCCTACTGACCTCAGAACCCTAATCCAAATGCTTTGTACCTAGCCTTGACCACTATCTTCCAAGAAAAATCACTAAAGTGGCAATTTAGTAAATTCCACTATTAAAACCCAACTTCTCCAAGACCTCCCAAGTTCAGTAGCATTCAGTATGTTTGCTTGATGTATAGTTGATGCTTGTTCTCCTTGTATTGATTGTGGTATTGTCTGCTTGCATGTGTACCCGATGACAACGATAGTGTGAGTGTCTGACGACAAGAAGGAAAGGGAATTCTTATTATAGATTTGGGTATTCTTGGTCATCTGAAGAAGTCTGGGGACTTATTGCTAACCACAGGCAAGCCACCATTCCTGAACTCTGATATATGTCCTACTCTCTTTTACCTGTTTTATATCCTCTTTATAAAGTGCATTATCTACATGCATGTGTTGTTTTACAAATATTGCGATAGTAACTTGGCTCCTCCAAGTTATGACTTCGTGCCCTTCGAGGCACCACCCCCATGTACCTACCATTTTATCCCTTTAGATTGAGAGTATGTTGGTTAGCATCCTACCTCGCTGGAAAACCCCGGTTTTGGGAAAAATAAACTGTTTTGGGATTTATCCCACTACAAAGGTTTTAGAACTATTTTGTAAAACCCTTGGGAAGAGGCATCGTTCCAAGTGGATGTTTTAATGAAAGAAATGGTGATGATGAGCAAAGAGAATGTGATGGGATGTTCTACGCCTTTACCAGAACAATTTTGATCCGCGCAACCACATCACCCCAGGTGCTGGGGCTTAGCTCGTAGTTTGTCCGCATTAGCCGAGGCAGCTTCTACCATGCTTATAGGGAGAGATCCCTGGAATTCCGGGCAGGCGCTACTAGGTCACGGATCTAAAGCCTATCGCTTGCTTAGGCAAGAGTGAGCCTGAACTGGCAGGAGGCCGGTGCAACAATTGGGTCTCCCGCGGACGGTATGACTTGGAGTACGGAAGGAAGTGGGGTCACCAGATTTAAGGTATACGCCAAGTTGCGGCTTGGTATCTTGCGGCGATGTCTGAAGGCGGGACTATGGCTGGGAGCCACATACTCGTTGCCGGGGAGAACAAACCCAAGAGGAAAAGCATGCCTTTGCTAGGGTAAACAAGCGAAAGGTTAGGTTTGATTATCCGGACCCCCATCTATAGTGGTAGTGGGCCGTGGTTGTATCCCGGCGGATGTATTGATTCTTGTGGGGAAAGTGCGCAAACTCTGCAGAGTATAACCTATTCGAATAGCCGTGTCCATGGTCAAGGACGGTTGGAGAGGTGTTGGCTAGGAGTACCCAAACTGTGCTTGTGTGGGACACAAGGACGAAGGTTCCGGGGGAACCCGAGTTCGAAAGCTTTGTTTTGACCCGGGGTGGTCGAAGAGGTTTATAAAAGGGGTCTTTACTACAAAACTGTTTTCAAAACTCTTTTTCAACAAAGATATGGAGATGTCTTGACTTATAAAAGAAAAGCATGTTTTCAAACTCTTTTTCAACAAAGATATGAAGATTCTGTAACTACAAGAGGTAGTCTAGGCTTTTCAAAAACAACCCCAGATACATCTATCTCGCCACAGCCAGACTTGCATTTCTTTATGTCATTTATTCTGGTGGTTTGCGAGTACATTCAAAAGTACTCACGACTGTGTCCCTGGCTATTTACTTGGCCAGACTTTCAGAGTATCGACTTTGGAAGATTCAGGTGACGTCTGGCGAACTAGGCCGTCTTTCCAGTCAGCTGCCTATAGGTGGAGGCACGATTGGGCTCTGCGCTTGGCAATGGTCCGCTGCTAATGATGATGTAGCCATAATGGCATTTATGTAAGTCTTTTAATTCGTTATGTTTCGGATGTTGTAATGGTACCTGTCGGTTATGTTCCACGGCTCACTGAGCATGGGAACATGGATGTATGCATAACAGGGATTTCTCAGATGAATAATCCGGGGAGCCCACACCTGTGGCTTATCTTCGCTCCCCCTTATGGTTTCCTTCGTCTTCTGAAAAATAGGATTTTCCATATATTTTTCGGGATTTTCTGATCTTCGTGAATTTTGCCTCCAACCAGTGCCTTTTCCATCCGTATCTTGACTTCAGCGGTCCATCCTCCAAAAGTCATCAACCATGCAAAAACAGATGAAATAACATAAGTATTATCTCTTAATATGAAATATATCAATGAATAACAGTAAATTATGATATATAATAGTGATGCAAAATGGACGTACTAGACACCACTAGACATGTCCTCCTCCGATGCTGTGATGCCAAAGGGTAAGAAGTGAGTAGGTGCACATGGAGATTGGATCGCCACTGTTGGCCTCGCCTAGAACTGGGAGCTTATGAATGTGTTCACTCGTCACCGGATTCATCTACTAGCAACCTTCGTTTTTGATGCCACCCCAAGTTACTTAAGTTTGTCGCGGCTGGTCAGCCTACTAATCTACTAAAGATAGCCAGTTGCCAAGTTCCCACAACTGCTAGGAACTATATGGATTTCTCTGTCCTGGCCATCTTCGACACGGTAATTGCCTCCCTTGATGGTCCTCATGGTATGTGGATGGTCCATGAGAACCAGTTCAGCATGTTCAGCTACCGCGATGCAATTATCCACAAGAGAGTTGTCTATGTCGTAACTCAGATTGGCAATGTTTATGCATGGGATCCTTGGGCATGGAATAAAATTTCATCTTAAAATTTTAAGCTTCATCATTCAAATTTTGCTCAGCAGACCTCTGAATGTGCTTTCATTGCAAGGTCTTGTGCGTCTTCCGAGGCCACCTGATTTTGATGGTAATCATGAGTACGGTCCTGATCTGTGGTGGTTAGTAAGATCTCCTGATGGTTGTAGCCTTATACTAATTAATACTATGGGCGTTAGTGATAGGCGGTATGACACTACTTATGACACTACTCACACCTATTCTACTGGGTTTTGCTACCATGTGTTCTCGATTGACACTAGTAGGTTACTTCCACCGAGGCAATGGCAGAGGGTTTTAGACCTTAGAGCATTTTCTATCTTCCTTGGATTGAACTATCCAATTACCATTCTAGTTGGTACGGTAGGATTTGTCCCAAGAGATCTGACGAGGAACAACTGTTTATACACCTCACCGTATGCAGTTAGCCTCAGTGGATTTAATCTTCATCCTGAAATATGCCGCTTCAGTATGAATGCTCAAGACGCCGTTGTTGGTTTCTCAACCAACATTGGCTAGAATTAGCAGCAGACTCCATTGTGGTTCATCCCATGCTTGGCCAACGCGAAGGATTGGAACCGGCATAATTAACAGTTCAAGGAAAAGGGGCTAAACATAGTGATCATATGGAATAGGTATTTTTGTATCTTGAATTATTTCATTTGCCTGATTTGTATCGCATGGCCTCAGCCGTTAACTTGATGTACTCTAACACGCATTTCTCTGTAATGTAACTACAAGGCATGCTATTTGATAAAACTCCTTTTGTATTGAAGCCATAGTTTTATTTAGTGCAGGTCAAATATTCTGCAACTCGTTGTGCTCGCACCCCTTTATTATTTGTTGTACTTTCGAGTTCTCAAAAAACATGAAATAAATCAGGAACATTGGCTTTGTTTTATCTTGTGCATCTACAATATTTGGTCCCATAATATGATCTGATGTGACCTATGTAAAACAAAAAAACATAAGTGAACAATATCGTGTGTTCATTTGTTCAATTTGTGGTGGCCAGATCATGTACTAGTAATATTTTGGGATGGAAATTTATAGACGAACTATATAACTATGATCTATGTTCATGATTTATTCCAAATTTTTGAAAACTTGGAAGTGCGATATGCAACAGCTTGTTGCGGGTGTAACAAGTTGCAAATTGTAATTTCTGCCATGGACATCTCTAGTGGCTCCGAGCGCATGATGCATGCAGATTCTCACTAGCAATTGGGGCCGACCTAAACAGGGCCCCCCTATCTATGATTCAGAGCCACACAAAGTCATGCATGTTACCTGAATTTAGCGAAATCTAGGGTATCTGGTGTCCGTGCACGTCTCTCATTTTGTGCCGCGGTTACATGTTGGACACGTGTAATTCCATGTACCTTGTACAAGAGCATATATGAACACATGCAACATGCCAAAATTATCACGGACACACCCGTACTGTGCATTATATCCGGTGTATATATTTTCGGTCATGTGCTACCACTTCTGCATGTAGGGGAACAATATGAAAGTATCTGTGTCCATGTAGCGGCTACTACTAGTAGTAGTTCGTCCACCTATTTTCCATTAAAAATACTACAGTATGCTGAAATGAAAGCTGTAAAAAGAAAACCCTCTGGTCAAACTGATGTGACTAGACAATACTGCACCTCTGATACGTAGTAGGAGTATTGCAAAATTACTAGCTGTATGGCATGCTAGTCTAACATACAGTGATGTCTAGGAGGCGGTGTCCTCGATGTTGATATTGACTAGACAGAGCAAGCAAGTAAAATCTCCTCCCTCTCGTTTTTTTGCCTCTCCATCTTCTTCCCTAGTCCTCAGTCCCCACTACACCCACGATCCCCCAATGCTCTCTCTTCTCACCCATTCCTTGCATAAAGCTCCCCCTCCTCCTCCAGAAAACCCCAATCTCACTTGCATCTGCCTACTCCACCTAAATCCATTCGGCTGTGATGCCTATTAGATGCTCAGCGGGCGATGCAAGTGGGATCAACTCAGCACGAACAATGTCGAGCTCATCATTCAGCATTTGGACATTTACAGCACCGTCAGGCTAGCCGCATGCTGGAAGCTACTATACGATCATATTGGCAACAACGAAGGTACGAAATGGACTTTGCACCACTGCAATGAACCCTACCTACTGATGCCTCAGCCTGCTCATTGGTTCGACAAGCACTATGAAGATGCGAGGGTACATTGGATGCACGACATGGTGTACGACATGGTTCCCCTCAACCATCCTTGGCGCACCGCCATCCTGCCCTTCATGCACAAAAAATTCTGGGTTGGCATGAACGACGACTAGCTCGCCGTCGTGGAGCAGAGCAGGGTCTAGTGCCTAGCGAACATCTACACCTATCAAGTAACCAACCTTCCATCGATAGATACTTGTGGCTTTCAGGTCATCTTATATCCATTCTATAACAGGTAATGCTACTAGCCAGCCAGGGTTCCCGCAGTTACATGTACTAATTTATGTACTCATGCATATTTCATTTTTTGGCAAATCCGCAGGTGTGGAGAAAAGTACGAAAAGTCGTGGGATGGATGTCTTGACCTATTGATGATCGTAATATGCATAGTGCCCATATAAGATGGGGGGTTACACAGACTACAAGATCCTCACATTGTTCGACAGTGAAATCACCTACCTGGAAGGTGGTAGCGAAGTTTGGAGAAGTCTGGATCATTCAGGTCATGGAAGATGACAGTACTATGATGCCATTTAACACGATGGCCTCATTTTTGCGGTCGCAAGTCAAGACTGCACCTACGGCTAGGATCCCACATTGCAAGGTAATTCTAGTTCCATGATACATTGTGAGTGATTCAGTGAAGTTGTTCTTTAACTACCTTGTTTATGTTTTACCTTTCATATGACTTAATGAGCACACCCTTTATATCCTAAAAAATGTATGAACCATTGCTAGCAATGAATTAGTACCAGTAATACGTCTTCCAAAAATATAGTGTATGATGGCGTCCCTACACTAGTAAGTGCATTCATTATCAGAATATGAAAGGTATTAACCAACATCTCAAATGTGAGCACAACACAATAAAGTCAGATTTCTTGATTTTTTTGTACTTTCAGGCCCTCCTCAGATTGTAGGAATTACATTGGATTTTTCTAGGACACCAATCTTTTCCTTTTTTGATTGCCTTGAGATTTAGAGGAATTCTGTAGGAGTTTTGTAGGATTTGGATCCTTAGAATTTTTTTCTATAAGTGTTGTTTGATTCGAAAGAGTATAATCCTTAAAAATTCCTTTGCACTCTATTTTGGAGGAAAATTTCCATCCAATCCAACGTATTTGTACAATTCCTTTGGTTTTCCTGTGCAATCAAACACCACTCGATCCAAAATCCTGTAGATATCTAATCCTATTGGATTCAAGTGGACATTCCTCTATATCAATAAAATGTGACACTTCCAGCGTTTTTTCTTATTCATGTGATCCAAAGAATCCCTCATTTTTTCATATAACTAAATGATCGGTCCCTCTTTTGAAACTTACAACAACTAGGAAACTAAGATAGGCAAAAAATCCAAATATTCAGAATAGTAGAATAAGAAATGCAATTACTAATGTTGTTAATTTATTAAGTAATATTATTGTCAGGATTTGCCTATTCACACTGTTATCATGAACAATGAAGAATGTTGGTGTTAGAATATGTATGCCAGTAACATACTTTCTGTCTCCAATTCGGATGTTGCGGGAAACAAGGAGCTTATGTTTATAATCCCAGCACCTATTCTTAATGATCGGCTAGACATGTGGTTCTCGCTCAATCGGCTAACGGCGAATGCTTGATGATCATAATTACAATGTATGGCATGGGGGTTGCCCATGGCAAAGAGGGTGATGTCATTCCTCATGCTTAAAATGGTACTAACCTACGCCTATATCCTGTCGCTCGTGTCTACATATTTGAAGACGATCCTAACTCTACTAGCCCTCTAGGGGTTATAGTTTAGAGGCAAGTTAACAGCCTGGGCGACAACTCCCTGTTTCTCGGTCTCAATTATCCAGTCATTCACAAGATGGTGAAGAAACACGGATGCAAGGATCCTGATGGCACATTTTTCCCATTCATGAGGAAAAAATGTGTGTACACAACATACAGGAGGTTTCATGGAATACACTTCCCTCAGATTAAATGCTACAACCTGCAGCCAACTGAAGGTTAGCGATAGATGGCAATTTGGTTTAGGCCTTGTTTAGGTGTGGTAGGCTCATTGTTCCGTCCCTAGACTGAGCTATGGATCTTTCTGGTATATCGTTGTGTCATCTTTTTTTGTATCGTGGTTCAATAGTTGACTGTTAGTACACTGGTTTTAGTGGCTAGCTTGAATCAGTTTATATGAGATCTGCGATGCTTTTGTAATTAGTATTTCCATCCAAGTTATAATCCATGTAGCGGTGCTTATTTTGTAGCATCATTTCTGTAATATAGTTGTCAGTATTGTTACTGGCTTGTAGAGTATATATGCACCTCATGCAACTTTGTGTTTTGAGAGGAATATTCCTTCTTTCCTCTTATCAAACAAGGAAAGTAGGTCACCGTGTCTTATAAGGCCACAAAACAGGCCTTATCTGGGTCATAATTGATCTAGGCTCGATACACCAAAGCAGGCTGAGATGCCCTAGGATGATAGCTGCAAATATTTATGCAGATTTTCTAAAAAAATGTTAATGCAGGCCCATCCAAAAAAGAAAATATTTACGCATACCCCAAATTGTCACTGATACATGGCATACTTTTGGCACTACCGTGAAATTACTTGTTCAATACAGTATGTATCCTTTCTCATTCTTTTGTATGTGAAATGAACAAGTCAAGCTCTGATGTGCTGACATTGTACTGTGATGTGCTAGTGTACAAACTGGATGTATTATTTTGTTCGAAACTTTCAACTAAATGTGCGAATTCTAAGCCTTTTTGCATGATGACAATGCGACATGTTGGCGCTAATTGTGGCATGTATTAATTTGATCGTACAGAAGCATACAACTTCGAGTGATCAGTATAAGCTGGTGCTTACCCGAGCTGTCTGAAGTTGGGAAAGTCAAGGCCACCATGTCTCTATCGTGTACAGTTTAGATGGCATGATTACATGGTTTTGAGTACATCAAATCGATTGGGCACTTAGGCAGATTCAAAGCCACCCAAACCATCTCGAAATATAACCTTTGATGAAAAGATGATTGCATGCTATAAGACTTGGTATGACACGATTTTATGTCAATTAGTCAAACTCCCTCCAAAACTTTCCATGTTCGAATCTTGCGTTGCCCAAGTTCTTCGCTACGTAAAACTCTTGATAAGGCGCAATATCGGTCAATTTTCACCCTTTCCAACTTCATTCTTTTGGATCCGGTGTCAGTACAGCCAGGTCAGGTGGACCATCGACCTTCAGTACAATGTATTTTTACTACTCATCCTATGAAAACGAATATTTTAACCCCACTTCGGACAAAAAACTTCCCATAATCTTGTTTCAAAAAAATCTTCCCTTAATTAGCCTTTCGTGGTGAGTAGGGCTGCCAAACCCCAGTATATATTTTTTAGAGTACCAACTACATTGAATTTTCACTAAGGACCTAACAAAAAGATTGCACATTTGACCCAATACTGGCCCAAAACCTTGCAAATTTAGCCTGCCGGCTCGGGTGGACTACCGACCCCCGACATATCGAGTACATTGAATTTTCAGTGAGGATCTCATTAGAAAATAGTACATTCTACCCAACTCTGGCCCAAAACCTCGCTAATTTATACTTTCGGGTTCAGGTCAGCCGTGGGCCGCCAACCCTTAACACATTGTTACTTTGTTTTTTAAGCATGGACCAAACTAAAGAAGTTTCACTAAGGAGCCCATTGGTTCACAAGATTGGACCTAAGTTATTTTTTGTATCACCCAAAATCTTCTTAATTTAGCATTTTCTGTGCCATTCTGATAAAGTATAGGACAATCTTTGCCTACCCAACTTGTATTTATACAGACCATGTAGCATTTTTTATGGGAAGTCGTCAAGGTCGCTACCTTTTCATTTTAAGTGATTTCAACATTTCTAAACATAATATTTTGAAGGTTGGCATAGATGGTTTTGGCATAGTGGAAGCGCACACAGTTGCCATTTGTTGAATTCTTGAGTTCAAATCCTAGGTTTATAAATATGTATAATCTCTATCATTTTTTTTACATTTTTCTAGCATACACACATTACACAGAGAAGGTTGACATCTGGGACCCAAAAATGTTGCCAAGGTCAAAACAGCGGAAGTGGCCCAAAAAAATTCCATCATACACACATTGCATTATAGAGTCGCTGACATGTGGGATCCAGCTGAGACCTTATAAATATGTTGCATCGAGCAATGTTGCCAAGTTCGAAATAGGGAGGCACGAGCGAAGAAAAAAATTCCATCATACGCATGTTTCTTCTAATTAGAGGATGACATGTGGGGCCCAGCAGTGTGATTAAATGGATGATGCAGCGAGCAACACAATCAAGTTTGAAACAGGAAGGTGCGACCAAGGAAAAAATCCATCATACTCACGTTTCTTATAATGAGAGGCTGACATGGGGGACCTAGCAACGTGACCGAACGGTAGATGCATCGAGAAGTGTTATCAAGTTTAGAACAGGGTAGTGCGAGCGAAGGAAAAAATTCCATCATACACACGTTTCTTCTAATAAGAGGATGGCATGTGGGCCTCAGCAGCCTAATTAAACGGTAGATGAATCGAGCAACGCTATCAAGTTCTGAGCAGGGTAGCGCGAGTGAAGGAAACAAATTCCATCATACACATGATTCTTCTAATGAGAGGCTAACATGTGGGACCCAACAGCCTGACTAAATACCAGACGTATCGAGCAACGTTATCAAGTTCAAATCAGGGAGGCACGACCGAAAAGTATGATCCACTAGAGACACCAACGTTCGGGACCCACATGCCACAAAAGACTTTGCCGAGTCAACATGGCGCGAGCAACCAAAAATCCTACTTCTGCCACGCGCTGGCGGTGCTTCCTCCATGTTTTTAGTGGTTTTGTCGTAGTAGAGGTGCACGAAACCAGAAAAAGAGTTTCCCATCGGCCATGGTCGAGCCAAGAAATTCGTCGCGGAAGATGCGCCTTCTACAATGACCGACGGGCCAAGTCGTTGTAGATAGACACTTTTCTTGTAGTGTACATTGACTAAAGAAGATTATATTACTATCACAAGATAATAATAGCACATGGATTCACGTTATCCCTAGTGAGGCAGAAAAATAAAGGTAAATACCATAGTAGATCTCGAATTTTTTTCACTATTCAATCACTACCACCATGCTACTCCATTCTAATAAACACTTCTCCCTATGCATGCTCTTGCATACAAGTTGTATCACAACAAGTATGATATGGAGTACATGATATGCATCTATCAATAGATCTTACACATAATAGGTTCCAATCTCATATATCAATTCATAGAATAAAGATCCACCAAGTAGGAATTAAAAATATGGCCATAATCATGTTTGGTAGATCATATAGTACTAGATCTATGAAGAACAAGAGAGAGAGGGAGAGAGAGCTATTGCCACAAACCCACAGTGTAGAGGTGGACTAATCCCTCTTCATCATGGTGATGATGGTGGAGACTTTGGAGAAGTTAGATATCCCTTTTGTGGTGGCTCCGCTGGAGTCCCCCCTCCAATCTTCGCTAGTTCTAGCTCGGTTTTGGTGTATCAGTGTTTATGCTGCGCCTCCCTCCAGGAACTCCTGAGGGGCCTTTTATATAATTGGTTTTAGGTCAAATGAAGGTGGTGGGTGAAACATCGAAGTGAATCGATAGTCGAGGAGGAAACTAGAATGGGTGGCGCACCCATTGATCAGTGCATATTTGCATCATGTTTTACATTATTATTTTGCATTGTAGATGTAGTATCTTGGTATTTTACGGCATTCACGCACACATTTTATGTCTGTTTTCACCAGGATCAGGACAAATGATGGATCCAATGGATACAATTCTTGTAGTTGTACTGTTTATTGGTGAAGTCTCTTTCACACCCGAAGTTGTCACGGGTCTTCGAGTGAATTAACTGCGAGTGTTGAAATAAGAATGGGGTTTTGATTAAATGCGATAGATTTAAATAAAACTAAAATTTAAACTTCAGAAATATAAATCATATAAATAAACAACAACTTTGCTTGTTTGTTGTTTCCTGCAGATGACGAAAGAAGGCGCGGGGAGATTCAGTTCATGGTGATAGTGACTCTGCCAGGTTGACGAGTGGTAAATGTAACAATTATAATCTTATAGATATATGTGTAGGCGAGCAACCCATAATTAGTTGGAACTCCTCATGGTAGATTTCATCCCAACTTCAATAAACCTACTAGCCTGCTACCAAAACCATGGTCATACACTAGACGATTAAGACCCTTTAGGTCGCTTAACGATTAAGCTCCTTGGATCGGACTAATGCAATAAGCATAGTGGTTACTCGTTATCCTCGAGTCAACTATATTTCCATTGATATCCCCGTGTCACCCGAGGGTCTCCGGTCCACTAGCGTACAAGATCTTATCTGTGTAGAACAAGGTATCATGTTGTCTGGGCCCTTAATTGGACAACAAGCATTAAGCATCCCATAGATAGTCAAGCACACATATTACAGTAATTAGAATCAGTCACAAACTAACGGAAAATATATGAAGGCACATCACATCTCACCAATCCCCTACATCTCCCACGCCCAAGGGAATTACTCACACATGAGAGAAGAACAGATCATCGATATAATTGAATAAAGGGAATTCGTCTTTGTATTACCGTGGAGATCCACAATAAGAATAGAAAAATATCCAACACAATTCAAGATGGGATGAAACAATCTCAAACCCTAGTATTGCAAGGTGGAGATCCCTCTCTCTCTCAAGTACATGTAGTGGCTATGGGGTGTATTGGCTAGGAGATTGAAGATCGTGGAGCGAGATGAAGAACATCTTCTCCTTCTTCTCCGGATCTCTTATTTCATTCTGGATGGTGTGGCGGCTGATGCGTTGTGTTTTCGTCCTCGGTCCCTTCAGGGAAGTTGTCCCTTTTGACAAGACAGAGGCGGCGACAACTATACAGCCAGAACTATATGGCCGAAGAAAATATTCCTACTGTATAGTTGCTCGTTAAAGCTTCTATTGACTCCTCTTGCGTGCTTCCAAAATGAGACTTGCTTGTTTTCCCCAGAATAATGTGTTTCTCTAGTTAAATCCTCCTGTTGACGTTCAGAACCTGAAACACATATTAAAAACCTAGTTTTATTTGCTATCGAAGTATTAGTGTTAGGTAAAACCAGAAAACGATCAATAAAAGCCATCAGAAATGTGTCGAATCTCACAGCTATCAACTCCCCCAAGCTTAGATGTTGCTCGCCCTCGAGTGACAAGGAAATAAAGAAGAATAGTGAAGATTCGACACTGAAAATAGAGGAACTCACAAGTTTGAATTAGTGTCAAATTATTTTCTTCATAATCCCTACAATCTTAAATATAATCATACAAGTATTCACAAGATTGGATTGAGTCCACTTCCTAACCACGTATATCTTGTTAGCAAATAAATCATATGCCCAAGCAAGTGTCGACGGTTTAGTTAGGAAAGTGAGACAAATTCTTTTGGTCACTCTCTTTATAGAGAGATGAAAACATTTTGTTCTTATTTGTTCACCCAATTAAGAGTACTCGGGTAGGCATCAAAGTATATAATTTTAGAACAACTCATCTATCCCATGTCAAAATCTCAAGACTATCAAAGCACCTCTTTTATTTTCTTTTGCCTTTCAAAAACTTTAGCTCTTTCATAGAGAAATCATGCCACTATTTTTATCATGTTTAATTGGGGTTCTGTTGTGGACTCGTGACCATGCCAATAAATAATTATTGAGCAATAATGGGCCAGAGGAGTACGACAACTTCACTTGGAACGTGAAACCATGAGGAGACTAAAAAATTTACTCGTCATAGCATCGCTACTATAGACGTTTACGTAACTCAATAGCCGAAATCAAGTGGATTCCCACATTTAGATCATTCACTGGCCAGCGGAGTTAATAGTTTGTAACATCCCAAAACTTTAATCCAAGGTTATTCAAGATCCAAATCATCAAAATTAGGGTTAACAAAAACTTTTCCAATTAAAATTATTAAAGCATTCATATGTGTGTGCATTTAAATTAGGAGTTGATTTGAATTGCCATGATTAAGTAATCCATTGCTTGTAAAATGGTTCTTAGGTGAAATAAACATCATCTAGATCATTCCCAAACAAATCCCAAAGAAAAACAAATCAAAATGAATAAAAGAAGAGAATGGTCATTTGTGCCATTTTAATCATCATGCCTACTTTGGCTATTCCTAGGACTCATTTCTTAACAGAGACAAATATGGATCTTTGCACCCCTTGCTAGTACACATAATGATGTACCAAGGCCCACTTTGTGATCTGCCAAAAACTTTCAAACACTAAATTTAAATGGCATTTGAAAATTGAATCTAGTTCATATGGGAAGATCCCACTATTTCAAAAACCACTCAAATGAGCTCCATTTTTAAAACCCAAGCAACCACAGAGTCTCAAGCTTATGCCTAGCACACCCACCAAAAATCTTTTCAAAATTCAAAAGTAAATTTCTTGCGGCCATTTTCACAAACACTCGGCAGGCAGAGATTACACCTAGTATTTAGCTTACTGTTTACTACAGGATTTTGCCCCCATTTGATCTCCATTTACTCCCTCTGTCTCCACTTGATCCAACCAGGCCATAGACACCCCATCCCCTACCCCCTAGCAGCAATGCCACGCCACCCCGAGCACCAAGTCGCCGGCCTAACTTGCCATCACCGCAGCAGACCGCCCTCTCTCTCTCGCCATGTCTATGAGCTAGCCCAGACCTCACCGCCACTCTCTGTCCCCTCCCTGAGCATAGCCGAGCCGTGGATCACCCACAGCGCGCCGCGCCCAGAGTGTTTGCGCCATGCCGAGCACGCGCCAGAGCGCCGCGCCCGACACGCGTGCACACGCCGCCCCTCGACCGCAGCCCGCGTCCATCGCATCGCCATGACCCAGGGAACCTCCCAGACATGCCCGTTTGCCGCAAATTGCACCACATCCATCGCTCGCCGTGAAGACCGCCGCCTCTGCCGCTCAGAGAGTGAGCACCGCCCGACCAAACGCCACTGGCCCTAAGACCGCATTTAAGCCGTAGCGCACCGCCAGGAGACCAGCCACCGTCTCCTACCTCGAGCCACGCCGCTAGCACGTTGTGCAGCTCTCGCCGGAGCCGCCCGCCCATTCCTCTCGGTCGCCTCGTCGAGCTATAAATAGAGGCCACCCCAGCACAAACCACTCACACCATTCCACTCCCCTCACCTCACTGGTCCTTCCCCACCTCTAGCCAGAGCAGCGCGAGCACTTGCTCGCCGGAATTTGGCCACAGGAGCCTGCTGCAGAGGAGGAGACGGCGACGTCTATTTCGTCCACCCCCGGAGCTGCATCGACCACCCCTAAGCCCACCATCGACAGCCAGTTTGTTTTCCCCCATCGCCGTCATCGCTAGAGCCCTGGTGCGCCCCCTGAGCACCCCCACCGAGCCGCTAGGGTTTGTCCTCACCGGTGACCTGTCCGTTGTCGACGACGATCCCCAGTCGTTGATCCTAGTTCTAATCTAACGGCCCACATCACCCCGTACCGCTTCGCATGTTATGAGCCAGTGACCGATGGACCCCATTATCAGCTGAGCCCCGCGTCATGGAGTGCCACTGGACTGGCCCGTTAGCTTTCCCGCGCGACCCAGTTAATTCAAATTAGGATTGTTCCATTTTAGTTTGAACCTAGTTATGTCCCTTATTTTGAAAATCAATTCAGAGAGATCTACAAATCCAAATGGAGTGATTCTAATGTTGTTAGAAAGCTACTAAAAAGATCTATCCAAGCCCGTTGGATTTAATTCAATTAGAGTTAGAGATCTCTCCTAGTAAAAATAATAAGACAGAAGATTTTGCACATTCAAACATTTTTATAAAATCAACCAAAATAGCTTTTGAGTTGACTCCAACTCTCAAAAATCACATTTCACCATACCTATCTGAATATGTAATAATATTAAGGTTTACATGAAGTGACTTTGGACTAGTACCAAAATAATGCTATATAGGCATTTCTAGTCACTTTAAATTATTAAATAATGAACTTAAACCAAAGTAATTATGAACCAACCCTTAAATCACATTCCCACATGTTAGAATATGTGGTGATGACATGTGTCCACATGATCCCATATTTTAAGTGGTGAATATTAAATCTTAGTTAATTTTTCAATGAGTAGAAATTACTTTTCTTAAATAAAAAGAATGAAACTAGTTAATAAAACTTGTGATGCTTGTGATGATAATAGATCATCAAATGTGTGCCTTAGAGTGCTAATTAGACTAGTTAAGTATTGTTTGGTGATTGTGTACTCCGTATGTATTTATAGACGATAGTACCGACCAAGCTTTCGAGGAGGAGGAGGAGTTCTATCAAGAGGAGGAAGAAAACTTCAACCATTGCACCAACCAAGGCAAGCTAACACTTGCAAGTATTATGCTAGCAAGCCACCATTAACAATGTAAGCTAACCCTTGCAATCTAGATAACACAAGCAAAGATGCTTAGGACATGCTTTAATTATACCACTTTGACTATTACTTACCCCAAGTATGATTTTCAAGCTTTACTTCCTTTACTTTACCCAAAGTCTTTTACTTGTTTTGAAGGTAGCATAAAGAGTATAAAACTTGACCTATTTTAGATAACGTTAGATGTCATTCTATGGCATGAGATTGATCCCATCTTTCCACCTTAGTGAACACACTTAACTTAGTAGTTTAGAGTTAGATAAAAGCTTGAGTCACTTTAGATGGGAACACTTGGTGAAAATGAATTGAGAAAACCATGGAATGATGAGTCATTCTATTGACATGATTTGACATGTGTTGAGAAATACAAATGGTTTATGATGATAAAAATGTTGAGGCATGAGCCTTGACCCTTTTACAAAACTGATGGTTGGATTTGGATGCAATACCATTCCAAATTTACCATACAACCACAATACCTGAATTGGGTAAGGCTTAGCCGGAAGTTTATATGCATTAGTATTAGTTCCCTCACGGGAGAGGTTTGAGCTGAGGCTACCTCTCAATGTTGTCCACCTATGCAGTGCCCAAGATGACAGATGGTCATGGTTGGGAGGCCATGCTCATAGGAGAGGTGCTTATACTAGGGTGTGTAAAGGAAAGGTTATGTTTGATTATCTGCATACTAAGTATGATGATTTAGGGTTATCCCTGACAGATGTATCGAATCTTGTGGTGAAAGTGTACCACCTCTGCAGAGTGTCAAACTATTCGAATAGCCGCGTCCGCGGTTATGGACAGTTGGAGTGGCCATACTGTTTTGTTGTCAGATGTTTTCAAATAACTTATGAGATGAATGATGAATCTTGACTTGACCACAACAGGGTTGTGACTATGATACTAGCTTCCCAACTTAAGTGATTCTAGAACTTTATTTTATCTTTCTTTGCTTCTGAACTCAGTTTAGGTTTCAAACTTAACTTTATAGTTAAACTTAGAGTTAGCACTTTAACTTAGAACTATACTACTTGTTAGTGGTAGCTTGCGAGTACTTAAAGAGTACTCATGGCTTTTGTCCCTAGATATTCTCATGGCCAGACTATGAAGGAGACTACCAAGATGATGGCCAGCAGGACGGCTATGATAACTAGGACTATCTGCCTTCGTCAGCATTGCATGTGCCCCTGAAGATGGACCCCATCGCTACACTTATCTTTTATTCCGCTGCTTGTTGTATTAAGACTGGATCATGAGATCCTTATTTTTGTAAGACCTTATGTATGGTTTGTAATGGATGATGTATTGTGATATCCAATCTGTTATGTCTCGCAAAAATGGTAATCCTGGGATTGCGATGAATGACATAACAGGCATCTGGGATTAAAAACCAGGTGTTGACAAGTTGGTATCAGAGCCATCCTGTCCATAGGAGACCCTAGTTAGAATGGACGTCCGAACAAAAACTTAATTTCAAAACCAAAGTGAGTATTTATGAAAAACTATTTCCTCTCTTACCCTTGGGAATTCATTCTTTCTCAAAAAATCATGTTCCTCAAAATTCTTACATTACTACTTAAAATTGGACACACTTGATCACTTCACTAATTTTCTCATCCTTAATTCTTGTAGATGGAGACTCAGTTCAGCAAGTTCTACCAGTTGGGAAACGGAGGTCAGTTGATCTTTGAAAGGGATCTGGATTCACTATCGGAGTTACTAGGATGCCCACATCCGGAGTTTCTTGGAGCTCAACTTCTAGGACCCCTAGGAGGAGATTTACAGTGGCTAGTCACCACTGATCTTAGAGGAAGCATCAAAGCACCAACATCCAGGAGAATCCAGTTCTCCATGAGAGAGAACAACTGGCTAGATGGATTAGCCAGGGCAATACATGAAGCTCCCGCACGTCTATGTGCCCTTAGTGTCAACCAAATCCAAGGAACCCGTTTTGCTTACTATGCAAGGGGTGACTTCATGGGAATGCCGATGGAGATACCAAGTCACCCGGAGCTGAAGCGTCAAGTGGAGAACCTTGACTTCCTATTGTACGATCGTCAGAAGGAGTTGGATAATGCTAGGGAGGTTGCCAACCACAACCGTGCCATTGCCGACCAGAAGGCCCAGACTTTCTCACTGCTTGTCAAGGACCGTCAGTCTCTTTGCCTCCAGCACGAAAAGAAGGATCGCACCATCGCCCGTCTTTGCAAGAAGGTGGCCGACCTCGAGAAGACCGTCAAGGAGCAAGAAGCTCAGCTTGCAGCAAAGGAAGAAGAAGAGGAGGGTGAAGACATCCAGGGAGACATGGATTCTTACCTCAGCAATGATGATGACTTTCTGGAGGAGGATGTTATGGACTTCTACACTAACTATGAGGACTCCGACTTCATCGACAATGAGTAGATGCACTAGAGCACTATCGTAGCATGAGATGTATCGGTCCCAGTGTATCATAGCTTGCAGAATGGTTCTTCAAACCATCTATTTTCCTTTGATTGTTGTGGTGTGCGTTTGTATCGTGTGCTTGTTTGCATGAATGAAATGAAGTTAGTTGCAAAACCTGAGTCAAACTAAAAGTTGTAGTTTGAAATCAAAACCATGAACCTTAGAACTTTCCCTCTTACCCCTTTATCTACCTCAATCTTCAGATGACTCGTGGGAACCAAGGAGGGAGCAGCTCGTCGCAAGAACCAATGCTGCAGATCTTGCAGAATCTCATCGCAGACAGAGAAGCAAGCAGGGCAGAACACCAAGCAAATCTAGCAACACTACAACAGATCGCCCAGATGGCTCTCAACAACCAGAACCATGGAAATCAGGATCACCATGGATCCAAACTCAAAAACTTCCAGAATACCAATCCCCCAATCTTTAACCAAGCTGAAAACCCACTAGATGCTGATGACTGGTTACAGACAATGGAAAACAACTTAGAAGTTGCAAGAGTTGATGACAACGAGAAAGTTCACTTCGCCACCCACTACCTGGCGCGAGATGCAAGAGCTTGGTGGACTAGTATCCATAACATGAACCATGGCCAAGTGATGACATGGGAAGCCTTCAAAACCAAGTTCAGCCGCACCCACGTGCCGCAAGGTCTAGTCACCAGACTAAGAGATGAGTTTCGTGACTTGAAGCAAGGCAGAATGACTGTGGTGGAATACCGTGACAGATTCATGTCGCTTGCAAGATACGCCCCTGATGAGATCAACACAGAGGTCAAGAAGAAGGAGAGATTCTGAATGCATCGCATGATGAGATGCGCATCCTCATCAACATCCGTTTCGAGGATCTCGAAGAGCTAGTCGACTCTGCCATTCAGATGGAAAGGAAGATTAATCAGGAAAACGACAACCGCAAACGTCGTATGATGTAGCAATCTAGATATAGCAGTCACCAGAAGTACTGTCCCAACCCCTCACCAGGATATGCACCAAGGAATAACCAACCCCTAATGTCTCGCCCAAGCTACCCCAATCGTAGCGGAGGCAATATGAAGTCCGGAGGAAACAATCACAACTCCGGCAACACCAACAATTTCAACCATGCACCTCCCAAGAGCAACAACAACAACACTGCACCCAGAACTGTCAGCAATGCTATGCCCGTCGCAGCAAAGGACAAGTCCCAGATCACTTGTTTCGAGTGTGGAGTGAAGGGTCACTACTCCAATGAGTGTCCCAAGAAGACTGCTGCCACTGCCAATGTGAATACCCCAACTCAACAGCAGCGTCGTGTTCAACCAGGGAGAAGATTTGCCCTAGGAAACCCTCACAACCGCAACGGTCGTCTCTTCCACCTGAATGCCGAAGAAGCCCAAGAAGCGCCAGATGTAGTGCTGGGTATGTTTTCTGTCAACTCAGTTTCAGCAAGGGTATTGTTTGATTTGGGATCATCGCATTCATTTGTCACCGAAGAATTTGCATGCACTAGTAAGATTCACCCAACCAACCTGAAGCATGTCATGATAGTTCAAATCCCCGGATCAACTACAAAAGCTAGAAAAATTTGCAAAGTTGTACCTATCAGGATACATGGGATAGATTTTTATGCCAACCTAACTGTACTTGGAACCAAAGGATTGGAAGTAGTACTAGGTATGGACTAGATGTCAAGGCATAAAGGAATGATAGACTATGCTAAGAAAGCCATCACCATGACCAGTAGCTCTGGAGTAACAGTAGAGCATATATCTGAAACCTTACCTTGTTAATTTAAGTGCAACAAGAGTCTAGCCCTACCCACTATAGACCAAGTAAGATTAGTCTGTGAATACCCCCACGTATTCCCAGATGAATTGCCAGGTATGCCCCCGGATTGGGATATTGAGTTCATTATCGAACTAATCCCCGGAACCGGACCCATAGCCCAGAGACCCTATAGCATGAACCCCTCAGAGTTAGTGGAACTGAAGAAGCAGTTGTATGCTATGTTGGCAACAGGCTTGATTCAACCAAGCGCATCGCCATGGAGATCACCAGTGTTATTCGTTGACAAGAAAGATGGAGGCAACCGTCTGTGCACAGATTACAGAAAGTTGAATGACATCACTATCAAGAACAAGTATCCCTTGCCAAAGATAGAAGATCTATTTGACCAGTTGACTGGAGCTCAGGTATTCTCAAAGATTGATCTTAGGACTGGTTATCACCAACTTAAGATTCGTGCAATGGATATTCCGAAGACCGCCTTTACTACTCGCTATGATTTATACGAGTATACGGTTATGTATTTTGGATTAACCAATGCCCCTGCTTATTTCATGAATCTCATGAATAAGATCTTTATGAATTTCCTAGATAAGTTTGTAGTTGTGTTCATCGATGATATCCTTATCTACTCCAAGTCAGAAGAAGAGCATGAGCAGCATCTGAGAATCATCCTAGAAACCCTGAGAGAGCATCGGTTGTATGCCAAGTTCAGTAAGTGTGAGTTTTGGCTGAAAGAAGTAGGATTCCTAGGACATATTGTGTCTGCCGGAGGAGTCTCTGTTGATCCTGCCAAGATCAAAGATGTCGAAGCATGGGAAGCCCCAACCACTCAAACCCAAGTCCGTGCATTCCTCGGATTAGCGGGATACTACCGCAAGTTCGTCGAAGGATTTTCAAGCATCGCCAGACCCATGACCCAATTGTTGAAGAAGGACAAGAAGTTTGAATGGACCGACAAGTGTGAAGCCAGTTTTCAGGAGCTGAAGAAGAGATTGATATCATCCACAATATTGATCATGCGAGATATCAAGAAGCCGTTTGATGTATATTGTGATGCATCTAAGATTGGTCTCGGATGTGTATTAATGCAAGAAGGCAAAGTCATCGCCTATCTGTCTCGACAGCTGAAGCAGCATGAGCAGAACTATCCGACCCATGACCTTGAATTAGCAGCCGTAGTTTTGGCATTGAAGACATGGCGTCATTATCAGATGGGTAATCGCTGTGAGATTTACTCAGATCACAAAAGCTTGAAGTATATTTTCACTCAGAAGGAGCTGAATATGAGGCAAAGGAGATGGATAGAGTTAATCAAGGATTATGACCTTGACATTCACTATCACCTCGGCAAAGCCAATGTGGTAGCGGATGCTCTTAGCAGATTGCCGTGTAGGCTAAACACCATGATCAAGGAGAAGCAGCCAAGTTTGTATGAAGAGTTGGAGCAGTTCATAACCTAATTAGTTAGCAAAGGATTCTTAGCTAGCATTGAACTTCAACCCACTTTGATTAGCCAAATCAAGGAAGCCCAGAAGGGAAATGAAAGTATCGACGGAATCAAACATCGTATTGGTACAGGAAAGGTACCTGGATTCACTTAAGATGAAGAAGGAGTACTGTGGTACAAAGGACATATCTGTGTGCCAGCAGATTCGGAGCTGAAGCAAGTTATCATGAAGGAAGCTCATGATACTCTTTATTCTATCCACCCCGGAGGAACAAAGATGTATCAAGACCTGAAAGAGCAATTTTGGTGGCACAAGATGAAGAGAGAGATCAGAAGTTACATCGCCAAGTGTGACATCTGTCAAAGAGTCAAAGCAGAGCATCAAAGACGCGCAGGACTATTGCAACCTTTGTAGATTCCGGAATGGAAATGGGATTCCGTTGGAATGGACTTTATCACCAGTTTGCCTACTTCCAGTAGGGGAAATGACTCAATCTGGGTCATAGTTGATAGACTGTCCAAGGTAGCTCACTTCATACTTGTCAAGACTACCTACCAGAGTGCGAAGCTAGCAGAGCTGTACATTGCTAGGATTGTTAGTCTAGGAAGGATTAGGCACCAAGACCATAGTATCAGATCGAGGAACCCAGTTTACCTCAAGGTTTTGGCAGAAAGTCTAGGAAGGATTAGGCACCAAGTTGAATTTCAGCACCGCATATCATCTGCAAACTGATGGACAGACTGAGAGAGTCAACCAGATCCTAGAAGATATGTTAAGAGCTTGTGTGTTAGAGTACGGATCAAAATGGGAAGACTGCCTGCCTTTCGCAGAATTCTCATATAGCAACAGTTATCAAGCTAGTTTGCAGATGGCACCATTTGAATTCCTATACGGAAGAAAGTGTCGCACCCCTTTGAATTGGTCACAAGTAGGAGAGAGTCAGATCTTTGGACCCGACATTCTCCGAGAAGCCGAAGAGAAGGTGCACAAAGTCCGTGAGCACCTCAAGACTGCCCAATCCAGACAAAAGAGTTATGCTGACAAGAGAAGGAGAGACCTGACTTTCAATGTTGGAGATTTTGTATATCTCAAGGTTTCACCGTTGAAGGGAACACAACGCTTTAGTCTGAAAGGAAAGTTAGCCCCCAGATATATCGGGCCCTTCAAGATTCTGAATCGTCAAGGAGAAGTATCGTATCAACTGGAACTACCTGAAGAGATGTCAGCCATCCACAATGTGTTCCATATCTCGTTACTTCGCAAATGCCTGGAAGTGCCAGAGAAGACTGAAGTGTTCAAGAACATCGATCACAGAGCTGTGGAGATCAACAATAACCTGACATATCGTGAAGTGCCCATCCGTATCCTAGAAGAGGCTTACAGAACCACCAGGACCAGGAGTATCAAGTTTCTCAAGATTCAATGGAGCAACCATACCGAAGACGAAGCCACCTGGGAGCGAGAAGGTTACATTAGGACAGAGTTCCCAGATCTCTTTAGTTACTAGTTTTCTTTGTAAATCTCGGGACAAGATTTTGTTTAAGGGGGAAGGTTTGTAACATCCCAAAACTTTAATCCAAGGTTATTGAAGATCGAAATCATCAAAATTAGGGTTAACAAAAACTTTTCCAATTAAAATTATTAAAGCATTCATATGTGTGTGCATTTAAATTAGGAGTTGATTTGAATTTCCATGATTAAGTGATCCATTGCTTGTAAAATGATTCTTAGGTGAAATAAACATCATCTAGATCATTCCCAAACAAATCCCAAAGAAAACAAATCAAAATGAATAAAAGAATAGAATGGTCATTTGTGCCATTTTAATCATCATGCCTACTTTGGCTATTCCTAGGACTCATTTCTTAACAGAGACAAATGTGGATCTTTGTGCCCCTTGATAGTACACATAATGATGTACCAAGGCCCACTTTGTGATCTGCCAAAAACTTTCAAACACTAAATTTAAATGGCATTTGAAAATTGAATCTAGTTCATATGGGAAGATCCCACTATTTCAAAAACCACTCAAATGAGCTCCATTTTCAAAACCCAAGCAACCACAGAGTCTCAAGCTTATGCCTAGCACACCCACCAAAAATCTTTTCAAAATTCAAAAGTAAATTTCTTGCGGCCATTTTCAGAAACACTTGGCAGGCATAGATTACACCTAGTATTTAGCTTACTATTTTCTACAGGGTTTTGCCCCCATTTGATCTCCGTTTACTCCCTCTGTCTCCACTTGATCCAACAAGGCCGTAGACACCCCATCCCCTACCCCCTAGCAGCAACGCCACGCCACCCCGAGCACCAAGTCGCCGGCCTAACTTGCCATCGCCATAGCAGACCGCCCCTCTCTCTCTCGCCATGTCTATGAGCTAGCCCACCACCGCCACTCTCCCTCCCGAGCACAGCGAGCCGTGGACCACCATGACCGCGCCCAGAGTGTCTGTGCCATGCCGAGCACGCGCCAGAGTGCCGCGCCCGACACGCGTGCACACGCCGCCCCTCGACCGCAGCCCGCGTCCACCGCATCGCCATGACCCAGGGAACCTCCCAGACATGCCCGTTTGCCGCCAATTGCACCACAGCCACCGCTCGCCGTGAAGACCGCCGCGTCTGCCGCTCTGAGCGTGCGCACTGCCCGACCAAACGCCACCGCCCCTAAGCCCGCATTTAAGCCATAGCGCACTGTCACGAGACTAGCCACCGTCCCCTACCTCGAGGCATGCCGCTAGCACGCTGTGCGGCCCTCGCCGGAGCCGCCCGCCCATTCCTCTCAGTCGCCTCGTCGAGCTATAAATAGAGGCCACCCCAGCACAAACCACTCACACCATTCCACTCCCCTCACCTCAATGGTCCTTCTCCACCTCTAGCCGGAGCAGCGCGAGCACTTGCTCGCCGGAATTTGGCCGGAGGAGCCTGCTGCAGAGGAGGAGATGGCGACGTCGATTTCGTCCACCCCGAGAGCTGCCTCGACCACCCCTGAGCCCGCCATCGATAGCCAGTTCGTTTGCCTCCATCGCCATCGTCGATGGAGCCCTGGTACGCCCCCTAAGCACCCCCACCGAGCCGCTAGGGTTTGTCCTCGCCGGCGACCTGTTCGTCGTCGACGACGAGCCCCAACCGTCGATCCTAGTTCTAATCTAACGTCCCACATCGCCCCGTACCGCTTCGCATGTTATGAGTTGCTGACTGGTGGACCCCCTATCAGCTAAGCCCCGTGTCGCGGAGTGCCATTGGGCCGACCCATTAGCTTTCCCGCACGACCCAGTTAATTCAAATTAGGATTTTTTCCATTTTAGATTGAATCTAGTTCTGTCCCTTAGTTTGAAAATCAATTCAGAGAGATCTACAAATCCAAATGGACTGATTCCAATGTTGTTAGAAAGCTACTGAAAAGATCTATCAAAGCCCGTTGGATTTAATTTAATTAGAGTTAGAGATCTCTCCTAGTAAAAATAATACGATAGAAGCTTTTGCACATTCAAACATTTTTATAAACTCAACCAAAATAGCTTTTGAGTTGATTCCACTCTCAAAAATCACATTTCACCATACCTATCTGAGTATGTAATAATATTAAGGTTTACATGCAGTGACTTTGGACTAGTACCAAAATATGCTATATAGGCATTTCTAGTCACTTTAAATCATTAAATAATGAACTTAAACCAAAGTAATTATGAACCAACCCTTAAATCACATTCCCACATGTTAGAATATGTGGTGATGACATGTGTCCACATGATCCCATATTTTAAGTGGTGAATATTAAATCTTAGTTAATTTTTCAATGATTAGAAATTACTTTTCTTAAATAAAAAGAATGAAACTAGTTAATAAAAATTGTGATGCTTGTGATGATAATAGATCATCAAATGTGTGCCTTAGAATGCTAATTAGACTAGTTAAGTATTGTTTGGTGATTGTGTACTCCGTATGTATTTATAGACGATAGTACCGACCAAGCTTTCGAGGAGGAGGAGTTCTATCAAGAGGAGGAAGAAAACTTCAACCACTACACCAACCAAGGCAAGCTAACACTTGCAAGTATTATGCTAGCAAGCCACCATTAACAATGCAAGCTAACCCTTGCAATCTAGATAACCCAAGTAAAGATGCTTAGGACATGCTTTAATTATACCACTTTGACTATTACTTACCCCAAGTATGATTTTCAAGCTTTACTTCCTTTACTTTACCCAAAGTCTTTTACTTGTTTTGAAGGTAGCATAAAGTTTATAAAACTTGACCTATTTTAGATAACTTTAGATGTCATTCTATGGCATGAGATTGATCCCATCTTTCCACCTTAGTGAACACACTTAACTTAGTAGTTTAGAGTTAGATAAAAGCTTGAGTCACTTTAGATGGGAACACTTGGTGAAAATGAATTGAGAAAACCATGGAATGATGAGTCATTCTATTGAGATGTTTTGACATGTGTTGAGAAATACAAATGGTTTATGATGATAAAAATGTTGAGGCATGAGCCTTGACCCTTTTACAAAACTGATGGTTGGATTTGGATGCAATACCATTCCAAATTTACCATACAACCACAATACCTGAATTGGGTAAGGCTTAGCCGGAAGTTTATATGCATTAGTATTAGTTCCCTCACGGGAGAGGTTTGAGCTGAGGCTACCTCTCAATGTTGTCCACCTATGCAGTGCCCAAGATGACAGATGGTCATGGTTGGGAGGCCATGCTCATAGGAGAGGTGCTTATACTAGGGTGTGTAAAGGAAAGGTTATGTTTGATTATCTGCATACTAAGTATGATGATTTAGGGTTATCCCTGACAGATGTATCGAATCTTGTGGTGAAAGTGTACCACCTCTGCAGAGTGTCAAACTATTCGAATAGCCGCGTCCGCGGTTATGGACAGTTAGAGTGGCCATACTGTTTCGTTGTCAGATGTTTTCAAATAACTTATGAGATGAATGATGAATCTTGACTTGACCACAACAGGGTTGTGACTATGATACTAGCTTCCCAACTTAAGTGATTCTAGAACTTTATTTTATCTTTCTTTGCTTCTGAACTCAGCTTAGGTTTCAAACTTAACTTTATAGTTAAACTTAGAGTTAGCACTTTAACTTAGAACTATACTACTTGTTAGTGGTAGCTTGCGAGTACTTAAAGAGTACTCATGGCTTTTGTCCCTAGATATTCTCATGGCCAGACTATGAAGGAGACTACCAAGATGATGGCCAGCAGGACGGCTATGATAACTAGGACTATCTGCCTTCGTCAGCATTGCCTGTGCCCCTGAAGATGGACCCCACCGCTACGCTTATCTTTTATTCCGCTGCTTGTTGTATTAAGACTAGATCATGTGATCCTTATTTGTGTAAGACCTTATGTATGGTTTGTAATGGATGATGTACTGTGATATCCAATCTGTTATGTCTCACAAAAATGGTAATCCTGGGATTGCGATGAATGACATAACATACATTTGGGATTAAAAATCCGGGTGTTGACATAGTTCCCCATGGAGCACGATAGAGTTGTAATGACACGTGTAAAGCAATATCTTACGGTAATTATCAGAAAAAGTAGTGGCCTAATTTCTACTACTTCGAAGCATCCGTTTCATCAAACAATTTCAATCAAGGGTACTATCAAGTCTATTTGTATTAAGCTCAAATGGGATGGAGTGGTTCAAAAATTAAATTCTTTGGGGCTAAACATGGACTCAAGTCATCTTTCAGATGCTTTTTCTTGTTGTAAAATTGTAGGAAGTATTTTAAACCAAGTTCTTTGATCGTTGTTTCAAGGCTAAAAAGGAGACACTAGCAAAGGAATATAATTTATGGGATAACAAGCTAAGTGGAGAGTGTCCTTAGTGCAAGCGAGTAAATATTTATAGGATCAATTTAAGGTTGCAGAGAGGATGATGAAAGGAACGTGATACCTCTTCTAACTTGCTTCATTCTTGTATTTGAGTCGAAAACCCCTCTATGCTTTCCTATTGCCAAGTCACCTGAAATTAAACAATCTCCGAGAGAAAAAATAAACAAACTTGCAAAATAAAATTACAACTATTTTTTGTATTTTTGGTTTAGACATGCTAAGCTGAAAGTAAACATGCAAATTTGAAGAAATAAAATAAATCAAAAGAAGAAAATAAAAATATGTATGCAAAGTTTGGAGGTTTTCAAACCTCCCCCAAGCTTAGGCAATTACCAGGCTCAGTTGTTGCCGTCATTTGGCGGCTGGTGCGGATACTGCTGGTAGAAGTCGGGGAAGTGGGTCATGAAGTGACTGAAGTTGTGAGTCAAAGTGTTCACATCTTCATTCACATCCTGAAGAGTGTGGTCAATCTCCCCAACATGCTGGTTGAGTTGTTGGAACTCCTGGTAGGGGACGTAGTCGTACCCCTGTTGTGGCTGGTTGGGCCACGGGTCCCATGCTCCTCCCTACTGCTGATGTTGTCCCTTCCAAGAAGGGTTGTGTCCCTGCTCTTCCTCTTGCTCCTTCTCCTGCTCCTCATCATCTTGCTGCCCTCCATCTTCCTCCTCCTCAGGCTGGTGCTCGGCCAAGATCGCCGTCACTTGGTCCTTGGTGAGGATCCAAGCGTTCTTGTCCACAATTGAGAAGGCCTGAGGGCAGGGCAACTGAACCTCCTGACCTTGTACATCATCAAGATAACCGAACTGATATGCTCGGAGCCTCGAGTTAGTATGGTAAACACCAAGGAAGCCACAAGCAGTCAAATACTTGATGTCCATATGTTTGGAGTCATCAACATGTTCCATGACAGGTAGTACAATGTTCAATGCAAAGGCAAGGTGGGTTACCAATCCACCAATGCGAATATCACCTTTGGTCGTGTTGCTTTGGTGGTAGAAGTGCTGGATGAGTAGAGCTGCAGGACTGGGGCTCTATGGTGAAGTAGGGAAAAGAGCCTTGCTAATCATTTCCATGTCCGCATTGGCCATTGAGCCTATGTCACCTCTCCCCAGTAGTGTGTTGGCGAGGAACAGAGCATAGTAGCGAATGGTTGGGTTCTGAATGGTGGACATATTCTTCTGATAAAATTTCCTGCCACCATTAACAGAAATAACCTCCCAAGTCGTCCCACTTGTGACGCTATAGAGGTTAGTAATATTGGGCTCCCCAGCATGGGGGAGGCTAAAAGCAGTGCAGAATTGTTCATAACTTATGTCATAGTGCTGTCGGTTCATGTTGAAGCTGTTAGTGCACATGTTACCTTTCTCCTTGTGGTCATCGTAGAAGGAGGCAAGGAACTCGTGGGTGATCTCAGCATAGGTGTCGTGTCTTGCGAATCTAATCACCGCCAGCCCCGACCTGCTGCACATGAGGTCAAAGTCCTCCTTTAACCCTGCCGCGGTGAGAAAGTTGTGGTCGACCCAATGTGCGGGCAGCACCCTCCTTGCTGAGACAACGTCCAACTTGGAGTTGAGTGAAGCTTGGGACCCTGAGCTTGAGCCCTCACCCCGTTGGCGCTTGCTCGAACGAAAAAGGTTACCGATTTTGTTCATCATCCACTAAAAAATTTCACCATAAATCCTTAGGCATATAGTTTCTAGATGATATATGAACGATTCTACGTGGAAAAATTCAATCCTAACGTAAGAAATTAGTAGGAAAAACAATATAAGCTTGAGTTCATCCACTAGATCAATGTGAGAGTCTCGACCATGGAAATCTGAAAAGAAAGCATGTATAGGGATAGAAACATACCGATCTGTTGTTTCCCCCACTCAAACGAATGAAATCCGCGAAGAATCGAAAGTTCTAGGTGGATTTTGAGATGTTTGGAGAGAGAATATGAGAGAAATAATGAGGATTGGAGGATGACCTAGCCTCTCTGGTGCGATTAAGTGGTCGTGCCGACCTATACGGCCAGAACTATACGGGCGGGTGAAGTTGTTATGCCCGTATAGTTGCGGCGGCGTAGCAAACTAGGGTTTCGTTAAACAGTCTGCCTCTCGAGATAAATTTCTAAAACTAGCATCGATATCTATACGACCGGAACTATACGGCCGGAATTTTTATTCCCACCGTATAGTTGGTCGTTAAACTCTCAGTACCTTTGGGATGAAATTCTACGAAGGCATCTATATCTATACGACCGCAACTATACGGTCGGAATTTTTATTCCCGTCGTATAGTTGGTCGTTAAACTCTTAGTACCTTTCAGAAGTTTTTATATGGAAGCATCGATATCTATATGACCGCAGCTATACGGCCGGAATTTTTATTCCCGCCATATAGTTGGTTGTTAAACTCTCCATGCCTTCGAAGAAAACTTGGTGATGCAAAGATAACTATACGACCGAAGATATATGGCCAGAATTTTTTATTCCCGCCGTATAGTTGGTCGTTAAACTATCAGTAAACATCAGAAAATTTCTAATTCTTCGAGGATACCTTCTTATCCCATAACTTAGCGAAATACCTAGTTTTTAATAGAAAATGACAGTAAAAACTATTGACCAGCATTAGCATATTAAAAGCAAAATTTTAGCTTCTATAAATAGAAAACTCAAAGTTTTATTCTTATAATTATTCTCTACTTATTCAATCGATGTTTCTACTACTTTTTGATAGCTGCATCTTCATGGGCATGCTTCCGCAAGAATGTTTGTGAAAAAGTGGTAGGAATGCGATGAACTTTTTATTCTTTATTCTACTAAATTTATGAAAATGGGTTGGCTCCCATCAAGCATTTATTAAGAATGGTTGAATAACTCAACCTCTTCTCTCTTCTCGAATTCTTACCTTTGGTTGCTCCTTATCAATGGCACTTACCACGTGAACTCGTTTTGCCGGTGGAACATATCTTTCTCCTACTTCTAGATTTTTTGGAAAATACCGGATGATTTCAGCATCGTAAACATTAAAGATTATCTTCCCTTCTGCATACTCTACTGATGCACCTGCAGTACCAAGGAAAGGTCTTCCAAGTATTATAGATAATCTTTCATCTTTCGGCATTTCAAGAATAATAAAATCAGTGGGAATAACTTGTTCATCTATCCTAAGTAAGACATCCTCAATCATACCAACAGGTTGTTTAGTGGACTTGTCAGCCATCTGTAAAGTGATAGTAGTGGGAGAATACTCCCCTAATCCTAACCTTTTATAGAGGGGGTATGCCATTACACTAACTCCTGCTCCTAGATCACACAAGGCATTGTGAATATCAGTTTTACCTATTGAGCATGAAATAGTTGGTATTCTGGGATCTCCAGACTTAGGAAACAACTTCCCGTTAGCAGGATAGCTAGTTACCATGGCAATAGTTTCATTTATTTATTTCTTTCTACTAAGAATATCACAAAGGAATTACCATAAGTTGGAACTTTGATTGCATCCGCAAATGAAATTTCCAAACGAAGGTCACTAAGTGCCTTTATAAAATAATTATAAATTACCTCATCTGGTGCTTTTTTTTTCGATCAGGATAAGGGAGCTTTTTCTCACCTGACTTACTCTTGTCTTTTACCTCTTTGGGGGGTCAGGCTCTTTAGTTGCTTTCTTTTGTTTATTTTTCTTCTTTTCTACTACAACAACTTCATCTTCCTTACTTTTTTATTTATCTTCTCTTGGATCAACTGTCTCTGCATCAGAGTCATAGTAATCATCTTGTGCATCATTTTGGTCCCCCTTTGTTTTCTCTTGCGTCTCAGTTTCATCTTGAGGATCCACCAATGTATCATCTTCTTGGCTTTCTTAGCAAGGCTTTTTCCTTGCACTCTTTTTCAGCTTCATATTCTGGTGGTCCTAAGGGTCCTGTAACAACTGCACCCCTCCTTGTGACAACATTAGCAGAAATAGAAATATCTTCGTCTTCACAAAGAAAAATTTGATAACCAGATACTATTTGCTCACACTAGGTTTCAATCATACTAAGATACTTATGAAATAATTTTATTTCTTGGCCTATATCATCATAATTTTCCGTGAGTTCTGCCAAAATCTTTTTATGTTTTTGGAAATGCCTATGCAAGTTATTATGAGATTTTATTTATCGATGTTTTAATTCATGAAAAACTTTTCTAGTTTCATCTTCTTCAATAAAAACTTGGAAAAAATCTTCTTTGTTTTCCTGAGCAAGTTGAGAAGGTATACCTTTTTCTTTCATAGTTTTGCGTACCTCAGGCATAAGATCAGGGAATTATCCGAAGTATCCCTTTTTCCCGCTTAGTACCAAAATTAGGATTATATAAAGAATCATTCTCAGCCCTAGTGGACATTAATTCCAAACACTCTTTAATAGTTAAAGTATTTATCGATCCTCGTGCTGAGAAGTCAAGCAACTCTCTACATTGAGTATTGAGACCATGGTAAAATAAATGGCAAATTGTTAGTTCAGAATAGCATGATTAGGAATACTATTGATCATTTCAAAGAATCTTTCCCAGGCTTTTGGGTAGTTTTCTCCCACGTTCTGACTAAAATTGCCTATGTTCTTTCTTAGTTCAGTTACCTTTTTAAAAGGAATAAACCTGTTTATGAATTTAGTAATGCTGTTTTCCCAACATTTAATGTAATGGTGGGGGGGAGAATATAACCAGGCTAGAGCTTTACCTTTAAGAGACCATCGAAATAATTTAAGACGAGAGAAGTCTCTGGGCAAACCTTTTGGTCCAAGCGATGTATCACATCGTCAAACTCTCTAATATGACTTCCTGGGTCTTCATCTTCCCTTCCACTGAAAGCTTTTTCCTGAAAAATTTTAATGATTCCACCATCAAATCGATATTCTCTAACTCCAGGATTAGGGAACTCTATTGGTTGTTTAAGAAATTCAGAACATGGAGCACTGTATTCCCTTAGAGTTTTTTTCAAGTTTCATAGGAGTTGTCATGTAAATAGACATAATTTCCATAATATCACACATGTTTTGAACTTCAACTTTATTTGATCTTAAAAGTTTTTGAATAATTTCGTCGCGCCTCTGAGAAGGCACGTGCTCAATGTAATCTGGCAGATAAGTCCTACCAGAGTGTGTAGACCCTTTGTCTCCTAAAGAGAACATTTTGTAGTAGTAACACCTGAAATGTCAAAAGGCAAACACTTAGCGCTTAGCTCCCCAGCAACGGCGCCAGAAAATAGCTTGATGTCTGCAAGATCACAGATTGTTTGTAGCTAGTTTCGAAGTTCAGATATCGATCCCACAGGGAGCCCAAAGGTAAGTGTTTATTGGTGAAGTCTCTATCACACCCGAAGTTGTCACGGGTCTTCGAGTGAATTGACTGCAAGTGTTGAAATAAGAATGGGGTTTTGATTAAATGCGATAGATTTAAATAAAACTAATATATAAACTTCAGAAATATAAAGCATAAAAATAAATAACAACTTTGCTTGTTTGTTGTTTCCTACAGATGACGAAAGAAGGCGCGGGGAGATTCAGTTCATGGTGATAGTGACTCTGCCAGGTTGACGAGTGGTAAATGTAGCAATTATAATCTTATAGATATATGTGTAGGCGAGCAACACATAATTAATCGGAACTCCTCTTGGTAGATTTCATCCCAAATTCAATAATCCTACTAGACTGCTACCAAAACCATGGTCAGACACGAGACGATTAAGACCCTTTAGGTCGCTTAGCGATTAAGCTCCTTGGATCGGACTAATGCAATAAGCATAGTGGTTACTCGTTATCCTCGAGTCAACTAGCTTTCCATTGATATCCCCGTGTCACCCGAGGGTTGCCGGTCCACTAGCATACAAGATCTTATCTGTGTAGAACAAGGTATCATGTTGTCTGGGCCCTTAATTGGACAACAAGCATTAAGCATCCCACAGATAGTCAAGCACACATATTATAGTAATTAGAATCAATCACAAACTAACGGAAAATATATGAAGGCACATCACATCTCACCAATCCCCTACATCTCCCACACCCAGGGGAATTCTCACACATGAGAGAAGAACAGATCATCAATATAATTGAATAAAGGGAATTCGTCTTTGTATTACCGTGGAGATCCACAATAAGAATAGAAAAATATCCAACACAATTCAAGATGGGAATAAACAATCTCAAACCCTAGTCTTGCAAGGTGGAGATCCCTCTCTCTCTCAAGTACAAGTAGTGGCTATGGGGTGTATTGGCTAGGAGGTCAAAGATCGTGGAGCGAGATGAAGAACGTCTTCTCCTTCTTCTCCGGATCTCTTCTTTCTCCCTTCTGGATGGGGTGGAGGTTGTTGCGTTGTGTTTTCATCCTCAGTCCCTTCATGGAAGTTGTGCCTTTTGACAAGATAGAGGCGGCGGCAACTATACGGCCAGAGAAAATATTCTCGCCGTATAGTTGCTCGTTAAAGCTTCTATTGACTCCTATTGCGTGCTTCCAAAATGAGACTTGCTTGTTTTCCCTAGAATATTGTGTTTCTCTAGTTAAATCCTCTAGTTGACGTTCAGAACCTGAACAAACATTAAAAATAACTTTTCTTTGCTACCAAAGTATTAGCGTTAGGTAAAACCAGAAAACGATCAAATCCGGGAGAAAACCATCAACAAAAGCCATCAAAAATGTGTCAAATCTCATAGCTATCATCCAGACCAACTATACGACCGGAGCACCTTTTTCGGCCGTATAGCTCTGATCGTATAGTTGGCACCACCACCGTCTCGTCAAATAGTTACACCCCGTGCAAATTGTTTGAGGAGGCAACACACAGAACACCCAAAAATCACAGAAACCTCACCTCCGGAAGGCATCTGAAGGGGGAACTCATCCACCGGGGATCCATCTTCGCCCTACGCAGATCCGGGATGCTAAGGCATCGATCTTCATCATCCACCGCTGCATCAACACCATCTCCGTCCATCCCATCTGCATCTTGTCTAGAACTTGTTGTAATTCATATACTCGTTGTGGATTTATACAAGTGATATTCATCTATGATTGTTTCCATTACCATTGCCATGATGTTGATTGCCTCCATGTCTGAGTAGATCATTAGTTCTTGGGGAGATGGAGTAACCCTAGTATGAGATTGAAATAAGATAAAGTCTATTATGATATTCATTGTTGTGACCATGTGTTAGATTTTCTACATCTTGATGTTGAGAGAAGTCAACCTCTCAATATTTGCCTCTCGTGGGGACTTGATGGAGGAAACTACTTGTTGGTAGACGGAGGCGTGCGAGCACTTATAGTGACTATAAAGCTGTTGGCACCCCTTACGTATCAACTTGGAAAACCGAGGAAACTCACGGAACACTATCCATGCCATGGGATACGTCCTATCGGATTACGTCCCTTAATAGTGCAGTAATTCGATTGTTGTAGACTGCTGACTACTGTGGTTATGAGGATGATGTGAGCAGTGGTTGCTGCCTATTCGTCCAAATACGGAGTTCCTCCCACGCATACATAGTTGAGATTGTTCATGATGATAATCTTTATCTTAGATCTTTACAATACTAGTGGTGTATCCGCTACTCCCTGAGAACGCTTTTTCCCTATTGCAGTTCTAATCTCTCTTACATACGCGATACTTACTTTCTGTACTCAGTTGTTTTACTTTACTTTATTGCTGTTATACCCAAAACCTAAAAACACCTTTTTACACAATACTCGCATTTTATATTGTCACTTAGAACTTTATCTAGCATTTCTTTCGTAATATTTATTTCAAGAGTTATTAGACTTCAGACTCCTGCTCCCCGTGGGATCAGTATCTTTATTTCGAAACTAGCTACAAATGATCTTTATAGGTTTCCACCAACATAATGGAGTTTGAGCATATGACTAGTGCTAACCCACTCAACCACTTTGGGAAGCCCTATGATATTTATAAAAAAGACAACTCCAATGAGAATACAAGGGGGTTTGAAATAAATCCTCTACTACTTAGTATTCTACATAAGAGGCAATTTACTGGAGATGAAGAAGATCCTGACCCATATGAGCATATTGCATGTTTTAAAGATATATGTGGCACTTTTCTATTGACGGGATATACCGTTGATGAGGTAACGGTTAAACTCTTTAGTCAAACTTTGATAAGTACAGCTCTCTCATGGTATAGATCTCTACCCCCTGAAGCCACTACTACTTGGGATAATCTAGCCTATGACTTTCTATCAAAATATTATCCATTGTCAAAATCTTTTGGAATCAGGCATCTTATAATGACTTGGAAGAATCGTTCTAATGAAGGACTAGTAAGAGATTATATTAGATTTAAATATTTACTACGACTATGTCCTCATCATGATTTGCCTGAATGGTATTTACTGCATATCTTTCATGTCAGTTTAATTGAACCTAATAAAACTGAACTAGACTCTTTCGCGGAAGGAGCCTTTATTAATCTTCCTACCTAAAGCTTGGGCTTTACTTAATAGAATTCATGATCATAGAGTTTCATGGAATTTTGGTCTAGGAAGTGAAGGGGCGTAGAAATAGAGCATGATTGTATTCATGATTATAATAAAAAGCCATGTTAAAGAATTATCTAAAGAACTTTATTTGGATTCAGATCTTGTGTTGCAAGTTGTTAAAGCTTTTACAGAACATGTTAAAGCTCCAAAGAAGGCTCCAATCAAGTATGATCCACCACCCAAACCAGAAAAGAAAAGAGAAGATAAAGCAACACTGGACTCCGTAGAACCAATATATGAAGTGCCTTTCCCTAACACTGCACAAAAGCATATTTTTGAATATAAATAGGTCAAAGCAGTATAGAAAACGAGGGAAGAGGAAAGCATGCCAGAAGTCGTGGAACATCTGGAAGAAAGCAAAGATGAAGAGGTAACCAAGGAAGCAATTATGGCTATGTACTCACATTGTAATATAGTTGAACTTGATGAAGAGTCTTCCATATTGGTTGAAGGTAAAACAAAGGTAAAAGATGTGGGTAAGCATATTCTTCCCTGCATATTTAAAGAAACCTCACATTACGGTTTATGTGATCTTAGCACCAAAGTTAATGTTATATCTTATGATTTCTACTTAGAAATAAAAGAAGAAATAGAACCAGCTATAATTGAAAATACTGATATAACAATTATGTTAGCCAATAAAAACCTTAGAATTCCAATGGGAGTAGTTGACGATGCAACTGTCACAATTGGAAACAAAAACTTTCCTATCAATTTTGTAGTTGTTGATATGCCAGCTGACACTCTATGCCCAATTATATTTGGAAGGAACTTTTTGGGTGATATAGGTGCCTATGTTAACTTCAAGAAGGAGATTGTGTCTCTTAAGCTTGCGGAACGGAAAATAAATTCCATTTTTCCAAATTTAAAGACAGGCCTCCACAAATACAAGAAGAAGAAGAGAGAACTATTGAGGAAACGGCGGCTCTTTTCTTTAGTAATCAAGAAGAAGAAATAGATGAAGATCCAAAATATGAAGAAATAGTTATGGAGGACAAGTCCCTGGGAGAACTAGAAAATGAATTCGATTCACTTCCCGTTTTGGCACCTCCAACTGATGAGGCTTTTGAAGAGCCAGAGAAGAGAGGGGACGAGTAATTACCACCCCCAGAGTTGAAGACTCTACCAGAAAATCTCAAATACGGGTTTTTAGATGATACCAATAAATTCCCTGTTATTATTAGTGCTAAACTTTCAGGAGAAGAAGAAGAAGAACTCATGAGGATACTTAAGGAGCACCGCCAGGCCTTCGGGTACTCAATGGATTACTTGAAGGGAATTAGTCCCATGATAGCTGTCCATCAAATATTCATGGAAGAAGGTGCTAAACCAGTTGCCAAATTCAGTAGAGGACTAAAGCCTAAAATGAAAGAAGTGGTAAGCAAAGAAATTGTATGCCTATTGGATGCAGGTACAATCTATCCTATTAAAGAAAGTGATTGGGTAAGTCATGTTCATTGTGTCCCTAAGAAGGGCGGTTTTACTGTTGTTCCTAATGAAAACAATGAATTGATACCTACTAGAACTATTGTTGGTCACAGGATGTGCATAGACTTCAGGAAATTAAATAAAGAGACTAGGAAAGATCACTATCCATTACCATTCATAGATGAAACTCTAGAAAGGCTAGCAAACCATACTCATTTTTGCTACTTGGACGGATACTCTGGTTTCTCTCAAATAGTTGTTCATCCGGATGACCAACTTAAAACAACTTTCATTAGTCCTTACGGTTTACATGCTTACCAACGTATGCCTTTTTGTTTATGTAACTCTCCATCTACTTTTCAAAGATGCATGACTGCTATTTTTGCTGATTTTATAAGACTTATAATGGAAGTATTTATGGATGACTTTTCTGTCTATGGAACTTCGTTTACTAGTTGCTTGGATAATCTCAAAAGAGTTTTTCAGCGTTGTGAAGAAACTAATCTTGTTCTAAACTAGGAGAAGTGCCACTTTATGGTTAAAGAAGTTATAGTCCTCGGACACAAGGTATCAGGTAAGGGAATTGAAGTTGATAGAGCTAAGGTTGAAGCAATAGAGAGAATGCCGCAACCTAGGGATATTAAAGGTATAAGAAATTTTCTTAGTCATGTGGGTTTTTACAGGAGGTTCATTAGAAATTTCTCTGGGATATCTAAACCTCTGACTAACCTCTTACAAAAGGGAATGAGATTCAATTTTGATGATAAGTGTCTTGAAGCCTTTGATAAACTTAAAAATGCTTAAACTCGTGCTCCCACCATTAAACCACCTATCTGGGATATAACCTTTGACTTAATATGTGAAGCGAGCTATGATGTTGTAGGAGTAACTCGTGGACAACATATTGGTCGTAGATTTAATATTATACATCATGCTAGTAGAACTCTCAATGGTGCTCAAAATAATTACCTAAGGAAGAAAAGGAAATTTTTGCTGTATTTTTCTCTTGTGATAAATTTCGTTCTTATATAGTTGATGCAAAGGTAAGAGTTCACACGGATCGTGATGGATTAAAAGAACTCCTTGAAAGGAAAGACCATAAGCCAAGGCTGATCCGTTGGATTCTTTCACTTCAAGAATTTGAGTTGCAGATTATGCAGTGGCAAGAAATAAAAATGTTGGATGTAGTATCCATGATTGCCCCGCAAGACATCAATCTTATTGAAAGGAACTTTAGTCTTGGTGATTTTTGTTTACAGGAATTATTCAATGAACTAAGGTCAATTCCTCCAAAAGAGAAGAAATCTTTGTTGTGGGAGGAACTTCTCATCCCCGAATAAACAATGGTAAGTGCAAGGTAAGTGTTCTTACCCAAATAAGTGATTTGTTTTCACAATTTTTACTTTTGAAAATTCTGCCTTTCAATTCCTTGTGTTTTTCTAAAGTTTTAGAGGGGTTTTACCAAATATACGGGCGGAACTATACGACCAGAGAGGAAGATCCCGTCGTATAGTTGGTCGGTAAACTCTCTGTATCACCTTCATAAATTTTTTTTTGCTATCTGAGACTATACAGTCGCAACTATACGACCGGAGCCAAAAATTCCGGCCGTATAGGTGGTCGTTAAACTCTCAGATGGTTTTGCTTTAGCTATCTGAGACTATACGGTCGCAACTATAGGACCGGAGCCAAAAATTCCGGCCGTATAGTTGGTCATTAAACTCTCAGATGGTTTTTCTTTAGGTGTCTGTATCTATACGGTCGCAACTATACGACTGGAGAAAAAAATCCGGCCATATAGTTGGTCGTTAAACTCTCAGACACTTTTGATTTTCGGTGTTTGTATCTATATGGTCGCAACTATATGACCGGAGCTAAAAATTCCGGCCGTATAGTTGGTCGTTAAACTCTCAGACACTTTTTCATTCGATCTTTCGTTTATTCATCTAAAAAACGTTATTGTCGGTTCCGAGTCATGATTTAATCGACCTGGACTCGAGATATTTGGAAATATCTGCCCGGAACCAACTATACGACCGGAGCTATACGATCCGCACTCGTATAGTTGATCGTTATGCGGCAGGACACTTCCAAATCCATGATTTCTTTCCCTGTTTTGTTCAGATTCTTTTCTTGGGTGACAATTTGGTGTTTCTCGCGAGTTTTACCGACCACTGACCCCCTTATATATTGCCATTGTCTTTCTCTCTAATCACAATCTTCAGGAACAAATCTAGTGATGCGTTATCCCGTCCCAGGCCGTGGAAAACCCTTGGGGCTCATTGCTCCTTCCAGGGACCGCTCTAGCAGCCCGTCCATGGAGGACGATGACGAGGAGGTGGAGAGGTTTAGCCCAAGGCACAAGGAGTACGTTGGGCCAAGCTACTTCAACAATGATTCCAATGATGATGTGGTTGATGTCTACATTCGCCGTGACGTCTATGATCCGCCAAAGATCAATTCGGCAGCGATGAAGAAAGCTCAAAAAGAGAGAGAAGATCACAAACCACATGGAAAAGGACGTGTAGAGACGGTCAAGTTCATCACTATGGATCAAAGGACGCACAAGCATAAGGAATTATCTAATATTGGTGCAGCTGCTAGCAAGGGAGCTGAGGTAGCACTCGCGAAGCCAACCATTGGTGCTCGTATGAAGGTCAAGCCTCAAGAAGAGTGGAGGTACGGTTTCCACTTCCCCAATCCATCAATTATGGATGAGAAAGGAGAAGTTATTCCTAGGACCAAGGGTCGTGTGCGGGCATTGGAGATATATCAGAAGCAGGAGCTACTCCATCGCGTTGAAGTCCGTCACTGTCTCGATGAGATGGAGAAGAAGGAAGACCTCCTTCCATTAGTGACTAAGCTCATTGATAGAGTGGACACTCTGCAGTCTGATTTGCAGAGGTGCTACAGCCGCATAACTGCTTTGGAGGAGACCAATAAGAAGCTAAGCACCGTGGTGTTACATGCCATGGCGCCATAGTGATCTACAACAATCACGGTATCAAATAATCGCAAGGGATTATTTGATCCCGCCTGGCTTGATTTCAAATTTGGGGAGATCTTTAAGACCTTGTAATCTATCCTATAAGTTTTTATACTATTTTCGCATTATTCCAAACTAGCAATAAAGTTTGCATCATTAGAATTCCCTTCAGGAATAGTCGATCCCTTTTATGAAATTCCGAGTTTATTATTATATATGGAGCAATATTGAGTTTGTGTTTGCTCTATTAATATATGAATGGCTTGAGTATAATTTTACTTGCACTTGATGATAGAAATAGGAGTCTGCCACACCATTGGTATTAATGGAACACCTAAAGATAATTTAGTCAATATGCTGTAAGTCTACGGTTTGATTTATAAAGAAAAATTATCTATACAGTTAAGTTGAGAAAGAAACCTTGAATAAAGGAAAATGAAAGTGCTATCAAAATAGAGTGAGAATAAGACGAGGTAGAATCTTCAAGTCATAAGAATGCTTCATATACACTTGGAATTTGATAATTGAGATCGTTAAACTTTGGGTTCCTACATGAAGTGGAATGTATGGCTAGCTCCTTTGCACAACACTTAAACAAAAGTGTGAGCATATATGTAAAAAGAAAAGAAAAAGAAAAAGAGCGAGTGTGCAAAGAGCAAGTAGGCATATACCACTATATTGTAGTATGACAAAGATACACTTTTGAGATTTTGAATCCCAAGTGAATGTGAATGCTAAAAACACTTGGGACTGCCTCGCTAACTCATTCGGTTGAACCAGATACTTTTAATGTTGAAATTCATCTTTTATGAACTGTTAATCAATAAGGTGTGGAAGCCTGCTAATACTATTATGATGGTTCGAGTAAGGTACTATTCAATGAACTTATTCATATGTATCATACATGATAAACACATGTTGCAATTGCCTCATTTATTTTATCGACTTAGCTTCATGAATATGAGGATCACATCCATTAAGCTAAGACTTGATCGGGACGAGCAAGAGTCTAAGCTTGGGGAAGTTGATGAGTGTATATTTGCATATTTTTTTACATTATTATTTTGCATTGTAGATGTAGGATCTTGGTATTTTACGGTGTTCACACGCACATTTTATGTCTGTTTTCACTAGGATCAGGAAAGATGATGGATCCAATGGATACAATTCTTGGAGCAGTTGTACTGTGGGGAAAAGGAGTCAAAAACAACGTAAATCACTTATTTGGGAAATATTAATAATACCAGAAGAAAACCAGAAGCGAACAAAGGAGGCAGAGAGTCCAACAACCAATTATACGACCAGAGCAACTTTTTCGGCCGTATAGCTTCGGTCGTATAGTTGGCGCCGCCACCGCCTCGTCAAATAGTTTCACCTCGTGCAATTGGTTCGAGGAGACGATATACAGAACACCCAGAAATCGCAGAAACCTCACCTCTAGAAGGTATCTGGAGGGGAAACTCATCCACCGGGGATTCATCTTCGCCCTGCGTAGATTCGGGGGGCTAAGGCATTGATCTTCATCATCCACCGCTGCATCAACACCATCTCCATCCATCCCATCTACATCTTGTCTAGAACTTGTTGTAATTCCTATACTCGTTGTGGATTTATACAAGTGCTATTCATCTATGATTGTTTCCATTAGCATTGCCATGATGTTGATTGCCTCCATGTCTGAGTAGATCATTAGTTCTTGGGGATATGGAGAAACCCTAGTATGAGATTGAAATAAGATAAAGTATATTATGATATTCATCACTGTAACCATGTGTGGACTTGATGGAGGAAACTACTTGTTATTGAGAGAAGTCAACCTCTCAATATTTGCCTCTCGTGGGGACTTGATGGAGGAAACTACTTGTTGGTAGACGGATGCGTGCGAGCACTTACAGTAACTATAAAGCTGTTGGCACCCGTTACGTATCAACTTGGAAAATCGAGGAAACTCACGGAACACTATCCATGCCATGGGATACGTCCTACGGGATTACGTCCCTTAATAGCGCAGTAATTCGATTGATGTTGATTGCTGACTGTTGTGGTTATGAGGATGATGTGAGCAGCGGTTGCTGCCTATTCGTCCAAATATGGAGTTCCTCCCACACATACATAGTTGAGAATGTTCATGATGATAATCTTTATCTTAGATCTTTACAATACTAGTGGTGTATCCGCTACTCCCTATGAACGCTTTTTCCCTACTGTAGTTCAAATCTCTCTTATATACAATACTTAATTTCTGTACTTAGTTGTTTTACTTTACTTTATTATTGTTATACCCAAAACCCAAAAACACCTTTTTACACAATACTCGCATTTTATCTTGTCACTTAGAACTTTATCTAGCATTACTTTCGTAATATTTATTTCAATAGTTATTATACTTCAGACTCCTGCTCCCTATGGGATCAATATCTTTATTTTAAAACTAGCTACAAACGATCTGTGCACTTGCAGTCGTTACCCACCCTTACTGGGCGCGCCACCAGTGCTATTTTGGGCCTCCTGGCTCATCTTGTGAGGTCCAAGTACTCCTTGTGCTTCTCTTGATGAAATATTGACATCCCCGTAATCCCAGCTTCATTTGACTTCGTTTAGGTCCCCGAAAGGCAAAAATACCCAAAATACGGTTTTAATGTCCTGCTGAGTTATGAACAAAATAAAGGGGATCATTGGTAAATCCCCATAAATCAATGTAAAACATGAATATAACATCATATATGTAGCAAATATGTGGCAATTCATAGCAACAAACTACAAAGTTCATGTATGAGCAGCAGGAGGATGAGAAGATAGCGAGGCTGGCCTCGAGGTACGCACTAATTGAGGGAGAGCTCTATAGGAAAGGGGCACTCAGAGTCCTTTAGCCAGTGCATCACCGCAAAACAAGGACGCTCGCTTCTAGAGGATATACACGGTGGCTTATGCGTCTCGCACGCCTCATTTCGGACCATCGTGGGCAAAGCATTCATGCAGGGCTTCTACTATACCACCGCATGTCAGAACGCTTGCGACCTCATCAAGAAATTCCAGGCATGTGAGTTCCACGCAAGGAAGATCCACCATCCCGCTCAGTCCTTGCTGACCGTCCCTATCTCATGGTTGTTTGTGACCTGGGGGCTAGACCTCCTGGTCCCCTTCCCTAGGGTGCCCTGGGGATTCACCCACCTCGTGATCATGATTGACACTTTTAAAAAATGGATCAAAGAAGAACAACTGACCACCATCACAACATCCAAGGTCACCGCCTTTGTCCCGAGGAATATCTTCATGCGCTTCAAAGTGCCAAGCAGGATTATAATGGATAATGGGAGCCAGTTTCCTAGCCAGGCCTTCATCGACTTCTGCGAAGAGTATGGGACATGCCTATGCTTCACGTCGGTTGCTCACACGCAGTCCAATAGTCAGGTCAAGAGGGTGAATGGACTAGTCCTTCAGGGGGTCAAAAAAAGGGTGGAAGATAGGCTCCACGACACCGGAAGAACATGGTTAACGAAACTCCCCACCGTCCTATGGTCCATTAGGACCTCTCAGAGCAGGGGCGTGGGAAAACCGTTTATATCTCATTTACAGAGCCGAGGCCATGCTCCCAGAAGACATGAAGATGAAATCGACTAGGGTATGACTCTTTGGTAAATCTGATCAAGAGTATCAGCAGATCGATGACCTCAACCTCATCGAGGAAGCAAGGGCGATAGCTCACATCCACATCCGGGCTTCCAAGTACCAATAGTCGCTCGAGAAGTATTATGAGAAGAACTTCCAAAGAAGAACCTTTCACATCAGATACCTGGTCCTATGGCTGATATAGACCAACATGGGTCAGAATAATCTCAGACCAAAGTGGGAAGGCCTTACCGTATCATGGGAAACCCCTAACTCGGTGCCTACTTGATAGAAAGGGATGAAGTGACCTACTCTAACACATGGAACGTCTCACCTCTACAAAAGTTCTACACCTAAAGGACTTTCGTAGGGGGACACGCCCAAATGTAACGCCAAAGAAAAGAAGAAAGTAATTATAAAGGAATCGTATCCTACGTGTATTGTCAACCCGATGCATTGTGAAGACTCTAAAAATGACATTCAGCCCGCATCACATTTTGCTCTGGTACCCGAACGCCCCGGGGGCTAGGAGTAGCAGGTCACAAGGTCACATGTCGCAGGTAAATTTTCTTTAAACTTTTTGGTCCATGTTACCACTCAGAGATCAAGGTGGAGCACCTTACCAAACCACTTGCACATCCGAATATCGCCCCCTCTTCCCGGTTCCTACCGAGCGGCTGCATTCCGGGGAAGCAACGGTCCTGGCTATTGTTATGTGTCACCACCCGCCACTAAAATTGGAGGCCTGAAAAGCCTCCGGAATAGGCACCGGTAGTCGCTGACGGCAGTTAGGGAGAGTTTTTGGTTGAACCCATGCCTAGCGTTGCTGAAGTATTCATTGCATGAGCACGGGCATAGGGAGGTCTACGGATAGAACTCTCATATCTCTTGAGGAACGTTGGTAGCGGGATAGAGGCTGATAGCTTCCTGAAGAATAAGAGTACTCAAGGCTTGCTGAAACTCACACCCACCTTAAACATGCCAGCAAACGCATTCAAGACCATGAGTAAAATAGCAACCATGAACAAAATAGCAACCACATGTGATCCCGCCACACGCGAAAACCCACGGGCTAAACACTCCCTTATAAGCGGACATCCTCGCAAGATCTCAACACTGCGGTCACACCCCAAAAATGGGCAATGGCGAGTAAAATTACACAATGGGATAATTCATAGAGTCTCGACACTACAGTCCCACCCCCGAATGAGGGAAATGGTGATTAAAGTATATTATAAGGCAATGCATACAATGGTACTCCTCATGAAGGGTTGATACCCTAATCTTTGTATCGCTGATCTCGGCTGCAACCACTGCCTCAACACGGGTGCGCACCTACTCAGGATATAGCACTTCCCTCTGTAGCATTAAAAATGAAATTTGTTAGCGAGGAGCTATCAAACACATGGCAGAAAAATGGCAGCACTCCTAGCAGACCTCAATCCTTTGGGCCAAGGCCACTACATCCTCAATAAGATTGTATGGCAGTGTCACGACGGCCTTCCATGCGGCTAGAGGCGCAATCATGTAGGCCGCAGTCCTGGTCATCGCTCCAAAAGATTGGAGCTTCATCTAGCGTTTGGACCCAGGGCGAGAATTCCCACGAGTTGCCTAAGTAAGGATAACATGTTGAGCATGAAGGAAGGGAACATGAAGAAGTACAATGATGTGTAAATGACATGGTTCGAGGAGCAGCCTCGACGGATGACGCTGACTTGGCCTACGAGACACTAGATTTTAGTGTTCCATGGTCATCATCAAGCGGGAGGTCGATCTACACCGATTGAGGATGGCTACGTGAACACATTCCTTGGATGGCATCCCTTCCTCCATCGGGGAGCTCTTTCTTTGTGGAGGATCACTGCTGGATGTTTCGCTGGAATCCTATGGAAGAATGGATGGTTATTTGAATAGAAAGCTAGAAGGATAAGATGTTATTGTCCTTCTGGTAAAGGAGTATGGAAAACCTTACAATAGCTTGCCCCCTCGGGCCTTCGGATGACTAATCTCTCCCTTTGAACAGGTGCATGATTCAGGAGTTAATGCGTTCATCGCCAAGGGGTTCAACGGCTATGTGGAAGAAGAGGGGAAGTTAAGATTATGCGAGAGAAGAAAAAGGAGGAACTCAGTAAAAACAGAGTGTATTTGTAAGGACGCATACCTGGCTCATATGCAGGAATAGAGGGTCGATTGCTGAGGAGGAATTTCTAGTGACATAGCAAATCCATCACCACTGTGACGCCAGACACCCTCTTATTCATCAAGGAGTTAATCTTCTCAGCGAGCTCTAGTACTTCATCACTAGAGGTGACCGCGGGTGTATCCACGAATGGTGGGTATGACTTTTCGCTAGCACTGATCAGCCACGCCACTAGATTGGTCCACGGTTCCTTCAACATGATGGGCATGTAGGAGCCAGTGAACCCAGAGCCACGATTCCTTCAACGGTTTGCTAGCCGAGTTGTTGGATGATTTGAGGTGGTAAAGGTGTAGGAACAGATCAAGCCGAGGCTCAATCCCTAGGTAAGATCGACTGAGATGTGAAAATATCAAAAGGATAGTGATATATTTAGGGAAAGATGTAGAAACTGGATCTTGAAATGGTTGAGAAACTCTAGGACAAAAGAGGAAAGGGGAATGACACTCCACAGATAAGGTGGTCGAGCAGCACCACTGATGAGGGATAACCTCGCCAATGTCCATAGTGATAGACTTAGGGTTTCGTGGAAACAAGGATGTCAAGTTGTCCAAAGGTGTCAGCGCACACCGGCCATTTCTCGGACATCTTCTCCTCAGGATCTATGGTGGACATGGCCATCAGTAGCAGCTCAGGCTCAACACCGAAGATATTGTGGAGAGACTCCATGGGGTCGGGGTCTATAAATAAGGAGGAGAGGAGAGCTCCATGTGAATTAGGAGATCCGACCATGTCTAGGCTCTGGGGAGGCGAAATGGGAATTATACTCGTCCAAAATATGGGTGGATGGATTTTATGATGGAAATGGTGGGGAAGGAACCCACGTGTCCGCAATAGATCGCTAGCGATCCTCGGGGACAGGAATCTAATTATGATCATCACCTTCAATTTTGCCGTACATAATAGATTCCCACGTGGTAGAAGTGCACTGAGAAGCAACAGTTACTAGAAGGACCTCCCCAAACCGGTTCGGATTCAGGTTCTCATGGACAGGGAAAATATCCCCTCAGCAGACCTCCTTAGGTCATAGGAGAAGTTAAAGTAGTCGTCAGCGTCACTGATTACGTCATCTTGGACTAGACCTAAACCCCTATACGACTTCACTGTGTGAAATGGGTCCATAGGCAAGATTGCAACATGATAAGAGCTCGATTTATGGAGACCTTCTCGACCTCTCGGTTTGGCACTCCACGCATAAGGGACCTCCCCATAGACCTTATCTGGTCACCAAGGTATCGACACCTCCATGCACAAGGATTGTTTTCCCCTTTTGTAGGACCTCATCGTAGGCCCATTACCCTGGGACATCTAAGATGGGAAGTCTCACTAGACCATCTCTGAAGACGAGCATGCAGAAAGGTCTACGCGATCGAGACATGAGCACATGCAGGAGACCTTACCTCAAGACCACAGGCATTTGCTAAAGACCTCGCGCCTCAAGACCAAGAAGAAGTCATTGAGCTCACCAAGCGAATGTTGAGCACGAGATGGAGCAACTCTGTTAAAAGGAAGACCGTCTTATTAAAGGTACTAATCGGGGGCTTGTCGGTGATGGGTGGATTTCTGCATATACCTCACATGGGCCTTAATCCACGATTCCGGTCCATGCCTACCTCTACGATCAAGGACCTGAAGTCCTACATCTAGAAGCTGTCAATCAAGCTAACATCTTTTGACCTGACTTGTGGGTCTGCAAAACGTCTCTCTAGGGATCCCAAAGATCAGACGTGTATCCAGGGGAGATCAAAGATCAAGATTACGTGCAAGACAATATGAAAACCTAACGTGACTAAGGGAGACTCTGCCAACATCGACGCCTGCTAAGTACTAAAGAAAATTCACCTGAAGAGGATACTTCATATTCGCACGAGTCTTCACCATTATCCTTAGTCATAGAACTCTAGATTCATCTTTCTCGCTGCGTATCATTTTAAACCCACCGAGAACATCTTGTAGACATATTGTACGATCTCTCGATAACCTTATGAATAGAGTCTAAGGGAATCCTCCTTATTACACATATACCCTCGTCTTTGTCTTTGGAGATCCAAACCTGCTGACCCGAGCCGATTGTCAAACAAATAAACTCTCTTTCGGTTCTCGGAAGTGAGACTCCTCAGGGATCATGAAAACTATCCTTCATCAATATGGGTGCACCTATTTTAGGCTCTCTCTAATGAGATTAAAGCTTGACAATACACTTAGCATACGGTTTGGAATTTTTTATGCTATGTAAATCCATGCCACCCTCAGAAACGTTTGTCACATATAAGAACACACACTTGAGCTTGACCTCTTGCTGCATAGAGGATTGGGCTTTCTCTGAAAAGAGCATTTATTTTCTTGTAATTTACTTTACATCAATTTACTTTTTTGCAAACCATAAACCCAAAACACAAAACTTCCGCATCTTTTACTATTTTATTTGTTGAAATTTTTATAACCAATACCTTTACCTCCTCATGGGTTCGATTACCTTTTATGCATTGAAAGGTACTACAATATATATATCTCCTACACTTGGGAGACACCAGGCCTCCACGAGCAAGGAGGAGGGTCGATGCGATGTTTAGCAGCTGCAGCTCGACACCATGCTTGCAAGGACGTGTGTGCACACGTCCCCCTTGTCTGTGTGTGTGTTCCTCGATGGAGGAATAGAGGCTAAGGCAGTTGAGCATGACCAATGTCCCTCATCTCCGGTAGAATCCGTCTGCGCGTCATGGCATCTGTCGCCGACCAGTTTGACCTATAGTAGGAGGTAGTATCATGATGAACATTTGATATATCAATAGATAAAAAATTGAATAATGAATTGGGAAATTGCTTGATAGCTCTCGCTACTCCCGCCTCCCCCGTGCATGAGATAGAGTCACCTCCACCTCCCCCGCCTCTAGCCAAACTCCTCCTCCACCCTTTTCCCGCCATCGCCAGCAGTCACCGCCAGGCCAGGCTCGTGCGGTGATGGCGGCGACAGGTCCATATCTTTCCATGGCTAGGAGCATGCGCGACTCTCTAGCGGTGAGTGGTGCTCCCCAGGAAGCTATGGCTTGGTTCTGGTCTAGGGGCAGCGAAGCAGGGCGCCGACGATGTGGCAGAACCTCGGTGATGTGGTGGAGTGGCGTTGGCCCGATGCTAGTCAACCCACTTACGCCCCTGATATGGGCCTAGCGGGCCCCATTTGGGTTGCGGTGGGCTGACCTACTGGCGATGACGACAGTGTGTTCTACGATGGTGGTTATGGTGTTCTTGAGGTTGGGGATGGTGGGGACTATGGCCAGCCTGTTGCGGCATGGCGACAGAGATCGTTCTGGATCCGGTCGGACTGTACTAGAACTAGTGTGCCTCCACGGGGGCTTTATAGTCCTGCTGGGCCCGATTGGATCCAAATAATACTGGTGTGTCCTACTGCTGCGTCCGGTCGACTACCCCCTTGGGGTGAAGGTTGTTCCCTACCGCGTGACCGCGGTATTGTTGGCCCCGACTCTAGATACCAGTTGCCTCCAACGCGCAGGCCTCATGATGCTAGCCTCGGTGAGAGGATGATGGTAAATTGGTGAACATATGGCACAAGTTGGTTGGTGGCGAGTTTGGTGGTGGTGAGGCTTCGACCTTGCGGGGCTCATGTGCATCAAATCGTTTGGGGATTGTGGATGGGGTTTGTCGGGAGCCTTGTCGGCTCGAACGACACCGACACGGTGCCGCCAAGGGTGGCACCATCCCTTCCTAGAGGGCGTCGTGGCTATCCTATGTCCATTTCTCTCTGTGTGCCAGGAGAAACCCTAGCATCAGTTGGCCCGGGCAGCGGTGTCTCGCTTTTCTTCTTGAAGTTGTTGCTCGACACTTGACGATTCGATGCTAGAAGCATGGTGGAACATCTTCGGAGGATGCATCAGCTGTGTGTCCGTGTCATTTAGTTGATCCGTCTTAATCTCCATTTTGTTCTCTTTTTTTCTTTGAACAAATTTGTGCTGTTTCCCAGCATTTTCTTTGTTTTGAAACTATCGATGACTGTATGGTGTGATTGCTATATTAATTTATCTAGGAAAGAACTTGTTTCGAAGAACAGAGCGACACGACGATGGAGATGTCGTCTGGCGGCGCCACAGTGAAGTTGAGCGAGACGTGGTTAGGCAGGTTGTTGGTGTTTTTCAGTGGAGGGGCCCTTTTGCAAAAACGAACAGCTGGTCCTAATGTAGACGCTGACGGTTTTGTAAATAACACCCACCTGCACGTGGGCCCTTTTTAAGTTATGTATAGTTGTCCTGACAAGTGGGTCTCGCAGGTGCCACATCGACAAATACAACATGCTCATGGCAGCACGCAAGTTGAGTATTCAATTAGTGTAAAACGGTAGTACTCCGGAAGCCCATATATACACAGCAAAATGGCTCCTGCTCGATCACTCCAGCTACCTGCTCAATTGGCCCATGGCCGAGAGCAACCATGACGCCGCAGAGGAAGGCGACAGCCAGCTCCTATCCACTCTCCCGACGAGGCAAGGGATGTGGAAGCCATTCTTCCTCTACCGCGGCTGCTGGCTCACGCCCCGCTCCGTGACGAGCGTCGCGCTCATGCAGTCCCAGTTCACACCGCGCCCCGACGACGTCTTCCTCGCCACGTACCCCAAGTGCGGCACCACCTGGCTCAAGGCGCTCGCCTTCGCCGTCGTCAACCGCTCCCTCTACCCGGTCGGCGACCACGCCCACCCGCTCCTCACCACCCACCCGCAGGACCTCGTGCCGTTCCTCGAGCTGCCCCACCGCGACGTCCACCCGGTCGCCGACCTCGACGCGCTTCCCTCCCCGAGGCTCCTCTCCACCCACGTGCCGCCGTCGCTGCTGCCACCGGGCGTGCCCGCCCTCGGCTGCCGCGTCGTGTACCTGTGCCGAGAGCCCAAGGACGTGTTCGTGTCTACCTGGCACTACATGAACAAGGTGGGCGACAGCTTCCACATCGACATGGAGGCCTCCTTTCAGCTCTTCTGCGACGGGATGTCCCTGTACGGGCCTCTCTGGGAGCACTACCTCGGGCACTGGCGGCAGAGCGTGGCGGAGCCCGACAGGGTGCTCTTCCTGAAGTACGACGAGATGAAGGCCGACACCGGCAAGCACGTCAAGATGCTCGCCGAGTTCCTCCGCGTGCCGTTTACCGACGAGGAGGTGAGAGGCGGAGCCGTGGAGGAAGTCGTGAGCCTGTGTAGCTTCGAGACTCTCAAGAGCCTGCCGGTGAACTCGTCCGGAGTGTCCGATCGGATCGGTGGGATGCCCGATGGAGAACTCTGCCTACTTCAGGACAGGGAAGGTTGGAGACTGGAAGACACACTTGACTGAGGAGATGGCGAAGAGGGTGGACTGCATCATTGAGGAGAAGCTGAGAGGTTCTGGTCTCACCTTCTGACGACGTGTGATTGACTCATCATTAAGGTCTTATACTCCTATATATGTACGGGTGAGCTCGATTACATCCTCGCAAGAACATGTATCCGTGTTCGAAGAATATGACGATGCAATGTATAAGTAAGTTGTTGCTTAATATAAATCCATCGTACGAGTACGATGTACCATTGTGTTGCATGCAGGGAAATTCATCCGTTGAAGTCAACTATTTTGCAATTTACAAATGTTGCGCCCATAGTAACGCCATCATGTCGATCGCCAGATATGCACAAAGAAAGTAAAACAAGACACCAATATTAGTTGGCAAGCTAGGCTCACCGTCGTCGGCTACATCCCAGGTATGTTTCGATTATTTAATTAATGAATGACGAGTAAAGCATACCGAGTCCATAAGGCTAGCCTTAGTGGAAGTATCATAAGGAGTATCATGTATGCCACCTTGACAAAAAACTGATGTGGCAGTATAATTAATGAAGAGAGTACTATCATAATATGATACTATATCATAGCACGTGAAATTAGGTAATTTAATGACCAATACATCTCATACACATAATTTCATTGAGATTGTAGAAAAAATTAAATACAATGGCACTATGATACTACTAGATGATACTAACCACTAGAGAGGTAATATCATAGACTAATATTATATGCATGATACTAGTAATATGATATTCCTACTATGACCAGTCTAAACTCATGCGAAAAAGCACTTTAGCCCACGAGAGGACATGAAATGTACATCGGAAACCTGAACTCATCGTCAAGGACTCTATCAATTTATGGTCTTTTACTCTCTAAAGACTTGTGTTACATCGATCATGTGGTACCTCTGTTTTGGAAGTGAACAACTGAACGTGCTCGACTCAAAATCCTCTCAACTCTAGCCGTCAAGCCCAAATTCAGCCGTAATTTCAAAGTAGGCACATTCCACTCAAATTTCAACAAAACATGCTAGACTAGGTCCATGTCTAATTGGGTCACAGGTGACGTGTGCGTCACTAGCCTATATACTATTATTACACCCTGCATGGTGCGCCACTAGCCAATACTTCATCGTACTAGTTGTACGATGTACTACCATGGTGAGTACTAGTGTTAGTGCTTGGATTTTAGAGTATTGAATTGCTCGTGTGTATCGCGAGTGCCAATATTTAAAGGAGAATGATTGGCGTTCGGATGTTTGCGGTCTTGCCAATATTCTACTTTTATTTTATTTTGAAATTTATAGTGGATTTCTTTTTCTAAATTTTATACTAAAAATCTCAAAATGAATTAGAATGAGACTTTGGCGAGATCCTATTTAACACCTACCGAGCACATCCACTTCTGTTTGCGGTCTTGCCTCCGGCAGCGCCCCTTGCCCCGGCTACCCTGCCGCCTTCTTGGACGACCACCGCCGGCTCCGTCCATTTTGCCTCCACGTCGTGCCGCCTCGTCGCCCTGCTACATGCAGCTCGCACCGCGACGTTCCCCCACCCGCGAGCCCTTCGGCGTTGATCCTACGAGCGTTGTCTCCAGCGGCTACGAGAGGGCAATGGAGATGCTACCTGAAGCATTGGGCGTTGCTACCATTGCCGACTGGCGACACTACCACCAGCGAGGGCGGATGGTACAACCTCGCTAGAAGATTTTGCTACATGCTACAATAACACAAATTGTTTGCTACACAAGTTTTATTTTTCTGCTAATGTAGTACAAAATTTTTGCTACGAAGTTTTCTTGCGATAGTTCGGGGATGTCTCCGACGATTTCGGTTTTGGGGCTATTAGGCCTTTCACAATGGAGGGTCTCTTAGCACGTTGTCATAGGAGCTATTAAAACTTAAGAAACAACCATCACAATGGATTGTCTTAGATGTTATTTCTTAAGAGGGTTGCGTATTTAATAATTTTAGTCTCATGCATGTGTGTGATTGGACTAACCAAGTTTTTTTTTCTATGATAGGGTACAAGGGATATATCTTACCTAAGATATAATAACCATCTCTTTCTTCATTGAATAGCATGTGACATAAGAAAAATACTTAGGATACGACGCTAAGAAACACCCATTGTGAAAGACCTTAGTATAATTTGTTCGCTACAATTGTTTTCCCTTTTTCCACCGTAGCACAATTTGTTTGCTACAAAGTATCCGACGAGAAGTTTCCGATCTCTCTGGCAAAGTCGGTTTTACCATATTAGCATAAAAAAATTCTATTAAATCTCGGACAGTCTTTTTTGTTATATTTCTAGGGTGAATACAATGCACTAAACGAAGCAAAGTGGAACATTTTACAGGAAAAACGGATAAACATAGAAAAAAAGGGAATTTAGGATTTTTTTTTCAGGAAGCAAGGGGCCGGAAGACGCCCAGTCCGGCAATATTTAAAAGCTAAAGTGAGTAAGCAGGTATTTTGCTGACGACCCGCGCCAAGGACAATTACCAAATTGATGATCATGACAACCGCTACTGCCACCATGGTTTCTTTCTCTCTCTTCGATTAACAATTTGGTTTGAGCAGCACAAATGTTTTTTCTAATTGATCGCGTGCAAGATCGCTCAGCCCGAACGGCTCGCGAGTGATCTAGGGGGCTTTTGGTAAGATTAAAATCTTTTTATGGAGGCTATGTCACAATAGCCTGCCAACACGAATTAATATCAAAAGGAAGCACGTGGAGCTCGAAACAGTATGTCCGATGTGTTTCAGAGCGGATGAGGACGGTGGCCACTTGTTCTTGAAATGCAAGAAAGTCAAACAGGTGTGGCGAGGGTTACCGTTGGAAGACACTCGGCTGTCAATGTTGGAGGCATCACCAAATCTGATGATTATGATGGATTCAATCCTGGCCTTGTTGCCAAAGGAAAAGCTGGGTCTCTCGTGCATCCTTTTGTGGGATTGGTGGACGGCAAGAAAGAAAGTGAATGCGGGTGAAGCGGAAAGATCAGAAGCTATGATAAGTCCATTTCTCTATGTGTGTGGCGGGAAACCCTAGCATCAGTTGGCCCGGGCAGTGGCATCTCGCTTTTCTTCTTCAAGGTGTTGCTCGACACTTAACGATTCGATACTAGAAGCATGGTGGAACATCTTCATAGGGCGCATTGGCTATGGGTCACCATCGTTTAGTTGATCCACCTTAGTCCCCATTTTATTCTCTTCTTTTCTTTTGGAGATTTTTTTGTTGTTGCCCAGCATTTTCTTTGGTTCAAAACTATCGATAATTTTATAGTGTGGTTGAAATATTAATATAACTAGGCAAGAACTTGTTTCAAGGAACAAAGGCGACACGTGGAGATTGTTAGGGCCACACTGAAGTTGAGCAAGACGAGGTTAGGTAGGTTGTTGCTGTTTTTCAGTGGAGGGGCCCTTCCGCAAAAATAACAGCTGGTTCCAATGTAGACACGGACGCTTTTGTAAATAACACCCACCTGCACGTGGGCCCTTTTAAGTTATCCACACTTGTCCTGACAAGTGGGCCTCGCAGCTACTACATCGAATACATCATGCTCATGGCAGCACGCAAGTCGTATTCAATTACTCCATCCAATCCAAATTAATTGACTCAAGTTTGATGAATCTAGCACTAAAATATATGTAGATATATCCGAATCTAGATAAAACTAAGTCAATTAATTTGGATTGAAGGGAGTAGTGTAAAATGGTAGTACTCCGGAAACCCATATATACACAGCAAAATGACTCCTGCTCGATCACTCTATCAACCCGCCCAATTGGCCATGGCCGAGAGCAGCCATGATGCCACAGAGAAAGGAGACAGCCAGATCTTGTCCACTCTCCCGATGAGGTAAGGGATGTGGAAGCCATTCTTCCTCTACGGCGGCAGCTGGCTCACACCCCGCTCCGTGCAGTCCCAGTTCGCGCCACGCCTAGACGATGTCTTCCTCGCCACGTACCCCAAGTGCGGCACCACCTGGATCAAGACGCTCGCCTTCGTCGTCACTGTAAAAGAGTAGAGAAGGAGAGAGATTGGCGTAATATGATGGATGCTCATGGGTGAGTATATATAGACGTACATAGATTATTTTAGAGTGCAAGACAAGACATGCAATCTATCTCTATCCTAGATTATCTAACCGTATACGTATACTCTAACATCTCACCGCAGTCGTAGCGGTAGCGTCGTGAACACCACCGCAGTTATAGCGGTAGTGTCGTGAACAACTGGAACGTCACGGACGGTCAGACTAGAGATAAACCGAAGTAGTATCCAGTAGGCTGATATCTTCCGCAGTTCGAGCGGGAACGTCGTGAACGGTGTCGCAGCGCGGTAGCTTGGACTATAGAGAAAGCTGATGATGCTCAAGCGAGCCTTGTGCCAATATCGAGGGAGCCGAGAGCGTGAGGTGGTGTCATGGTCGAGGTAGCCGTGCGATGGGTCGCCGTGGTCGATATCGTGGTCGGGGATGCCGGTGTCGAGGTAGCCACACATGAGGCCGCATGCGGAAGTCGATGTAGTTCGAGCCGTCGAGGACGAAGTGTGACAATAGTTTTGCCAGAACTAGGCGCACGTCGGGGACGAATACACACTCTGGTTTTGCCAGAACCGAGTATGCAAAGAATAACTCGTCGGTGACGCGGTCAAGGCAGTCGTAGATAGGTCAATGTCGAAAAAGACGTTGTCGAAGCCGATGAAGACGAGGCGCCGATCCGAGCTTGCCAGACTCGGGAACACGTCGGGGACGAAAAGCACTCCCGGTGTTGCCAGTACCAGGCGTGCGGGGGCAGGGACCATCATGAACTTGTCGCCATGTCAGAAAGAGTAGCAGAGGAAGCCTCCAGAGCGGTTGCAACGCGCAGTGCGGCGAAGGGAGAGATGTCGGCGCTGTCCGCGGTTGTCGGAGTAGAGTAGCAGGTGGTGTAGTCGGGGATGAGACGATGACGGTGGCAGCGAAGTTGTAGTGGACGAAGACGTAGAAGGCGGCGAAACCAGCGCTGACCTGGGTTAGTCATGTTGAATGCCTAGAGTGGCGATGGGGTAGTTGACGGGACCTGGGATGGCGAGAGGGCGCCCTACAAGTTACCTTGTGAAGCGCCGCGGCGGTGCTCGAAGTAGGCGAGGAAGACCCGACGACGTGACGAAGACCATGTGTAGACGGCGGCGATCCGCGCCGTGAAAGTCGAGGTCGTTGATGCACGAGGACGGCGAAGAAGACCGTGTGCAGCCACGCTACGAACCGAGGGGCGACATAGCTGCAGGGCTCAAGTTGGTGTAGCGGTTGGGAGTGTTGGAGATATGCCCTAGAGGCAATAATAAATGTAGTTATTATTATATCTTTGTGTTTATGATAAATGTTTACATTCATGCTATAATAGTATTAACAAGGAAACCATTAATACTTGTGTGATTTGTAAACTTAATTTGAAGTCCCTAGTATAGCCTCTATACTTCACTAGCTTGTTGGTTGATTGATGATTGTGGTTTCCCTATCATGAACATTGAGATGTTATCAACAACAAGATCATATCGTTAGGAGAATGATATGGTGGACATACTCCTATAGATAAGCGTAGCATAAAGATCAAGTCATTTCAATAGTTCAATTGCTATATGCTTTCTGATACATAGTAACCTAATTCCTTGATGAGATCATGCATATCACCTTTACTGGATGGATGCTTTGATGTCATCAAACACCACACCGTAACAGGTGGCTATAAAGGTGGTATTGAGTGTTGGAAAGTATTGGTTGAAACACATGGATCAAGAGTGGGATTTGTCCATCCATATGACGGATAGATATTCTCTGGGCCTCTCGGTGAAATGTCATCCAATTAGCTTGCAAGCATGTGACTGGGTCACAAGGGATCACATATCAGGAACGAGAAAAGAGTACTTATCGATGTGAGGTTGAACTAGGTATGCAGAGATACCGCGATCATAACCTCGGATAAGTAACATATCGTGAGACAAAGGAAATTGGTATCGTATGTAAGTGGTTCATTCGATCGCAAAGTAATCGTAGAAATATGATGGAGCCATATTAATTTCCAGAATCATCTATAGGTTATTGTTCGGAGAAGTGTCTCGATCATATCTGCATAATTCACGAACCGTAGGGAGACACACTAAAGGATTCGAAGTTGTTTGAGTAGTTATGGTATTATGAGAAAGAGACCGAATGTTGTTCGGAATCTCGGATGGGATCCGGGATATCACGAGGTGATCCGGAATGGTCCGGAGAATAAGATTCATATGAGGAAAGTCCCGTTTCGGAGTTGGGGAATGGTTCCGGTGTTTTCATCGGGAACATTCTAGAAGGTCCCGAATGTCCGGCACTCCGGAGGGAAGGTACATGAATGTGTCATTGTAAGTTGGAATGATTGCATCATGTACTAGGTGTTCTTGCTGTCCAAAATAAAGGGTTTATTTAAATCCTAAATTGAAAAGTCAAACGGCTAGTTTGAAAGTCAAACGGCAATTTTGGGAAGTGGGAAAAGAGGAGGAGGTGGAGACCGACTTGGGGGAGGAGTCCCCTTGGCGGCGCCTCAAGGCCGACTTGGGAGGGACTCCTCCCTTGGCCACCCTCCCACCTATAAAGGGAGGGGCAGGGCCTCCCCTCCTAACACACACAAGTTCCTATCTTCTACCTCCGGTTTAGAGCCGTTTTGGTTTAGAGCTTCTAATTGCTTTAGCCAGCGGTTTAGAGCCTTCTAATTGATTTAGAGCCTTCTAATTGGTGTGTCTAATTACTAGACCACTAATAGCCTCTCTCATAAGCTCCACCATACTCACACCGGCTTAAGGCGAAGCCTCAGATTCCCTCTACTTCCGGTACCACGCCGTTGTGCTGCCGGAATCGCGAGGAGAGTGCTACAACCTCCGCTGCCTGCTGGAACAAGGGAGAGGAAGGTCTTCGTCGAGTACCGAACGTGTGACCGACTGCGGGAGCGCTGCCGGAACGTGGCGCTGGAAGGATCGTCTACGCGATCTTGAGATCGGAAAGAGTACGACTACATCATCCACGAGAATCTGCTCTCGTTAACCGCTTTGGAATCTTCGAGGGTGAGTTCCTCTATCGACTCGTTGCTGCAATCTAGTAGATAGATCTTGGCTTGTTTGTTTGTATGCGATAGAAAATTTTTGTTTTCCATGCTACGAACCCTACAGGGAGACCACCAGCAACGTACACGCCAAGGAAGGCGCGTTGGAAGCCGGTAGCTTGGACGAAAGGCGGTGGCGCTGCGGCCCGACAGGGCGACACAACGGCAGCCCGTAGCTCGATCGGTGTTTGGCGCGTGCTCGGGGACGTGCTTGGCATAGACAGGCGCGGGACCGGTTGATCAGACCAACGATGCACCGTATGTGTCATGGCGTGGACGACACGTAGATCGGATTTCATAGCGGCGTTGTCGGTGAATTCCCGGACGATGACGACGAAGACGATCCGAGGGGGGGCGGCCGCGGCAGCCTTCCAAGAAAGGCGTAGTAGCCGTTCGTGGTGTGCGGCAGCCTGCCGAGGCAGGCGCAATAGCGGAGGAGGCAGGCACACGGGCATGGTGTAGATCCTCGATACCGATGGTCGGAGTAGAGGCGCGGCGATGATGACGACGGTGAGCGACTCAATCCAATCTAAGATCGATATACCAAAAAAGAAAACCGATCAAGAGATCGAAAAAAAAGACTTACAAGACAGCCGATCACGGATCGGCGGACAAACCCTGCGTACGGCTTGCGTGGCCCCCGACGGAGATCATGGAGATCGACCTCCCCGGGGGCAGCACGGCACGGAAGCGTGTGCGGTGGCTAGCGCGACGCCATGGCGGGCGGCGGCACTAGGGTTTGGTGGCGGGGGAGTCGACAGCGCCTGGGAGAGGGGGGAGCGACGGCTAGGATAGGAGAATCGTGGTTAGGCTGATAACATGTAGAAGGGTAGAGAGGGAGAGAGATTGACGGAATATGATGGATGTATTATTGAGCCTCATGGACGAGTACATATAGACGTAAAGGGATCATCTTGGAGTGCAAGACAAGACATGAGATCTATCTCTATCCTAGATTACCTAACTGTACACGTATACTCTAACAGTCGCCAACCGCTCCCTCCACCCCGTCGACGACCACGCCTACCCGCTCCTCACCACCCACCCGCAGGACCTCGTGCCATTCCTCGAGCTGCCTCACCGCGACATCCACTCGCTCTCCGACCTCGACGCACTCCCTTCCCCGAGGCTCCTCTCCACCCATGTGCCGCCGTCGCTGCTGCCACCGGGCGTGCCCGCCCCAGGGAATTTCGTTCGTTTCGCGGGTCAACGAAATATTTGAATTTCGCCCAAAAAATTTCATGCCATTTGAACTTTCCTAGTAAAAAAGGTACGAAACCATTTCTATTCAATAAGAAATTGTTAACCGGTTTGGTTAGGAATCCTATTTATCATCTGCTGGTGATTAGTTCGAGCTCCAGATTATCTACTTTTTGTTTCAGTTTCACTTTTATGCTAATATAAAGAAAAAACTGCTAAAGAATTAAATACGGCAAGACTTGAACCTAGAAACAATACTGATTGCAATTGTGGACAAACCACTAGGACAACAAAGGTTCTTAGTTCGACGTGGTAGCATATTGTATTATATCCATTAAAATGAGTTCGAATTTATTCAAAATCAAATAAAAATTTCGTTATTTTGTGCGAATTTTTTTACGAAATTTCGTAACTTTCCTGAGTCAGCGAAATTTTTGCGCAAACGATTTTTTTTGCTTGGCCCGCCCTCGGCTGCCGCGTCGTGTACCTGTGCCGAGAGCCAAGGACGTGTTCGTATCCACCTGGCACTACATGAACAAGGTGGGCGAGGGTTTCCACATCGACATGGATGCGTCCTTCCAGCTCTTCTGAGACGGGATGTCGCTGTACGGGCCTCTCTGGGAGCACTACCTCGCGTACTGGCGGCAGAGCGTGGCGGAGCCCGACATGGTGCTCTTCCTGAAGTACGACGAGATGATGGCCGACACCGACAAGCACGCCACACTAGTAGAAAACAGATCTTTGGTTTAGGGGTAGTAGTTCCGGTTCTGCTACAAACCGGGACTAATGTTCCGGTCCCAACGGCTCTATCTAGCCAAGGGGGGTGTCAGACTTTAGTCCCGGTTCGGACGGACCCTTTAGTCCCGGTTCGTGTAACAAACCGGGAGTAAAGGGCGTCAGGCAGGCTGGGTCCGGCGCCAGACACTGTAGTCCCGGTTTATTATACGGTTTGTTACACGAACCGGGACTAAAGGTGGACCTTTAGTCCCGGTTCTAGAAACAAACCGAGACTAAAGGTCTGGCTATATCTTCTTTCCAACCAGCCTGAGCCACCATTTCAAGCTGGTGGCTCTCTCTCTTTCTTGCTTCAACAAGCTCGAGTTCATGCCCAATTTTCTCTCAAAATTTGTCTATATTTTGTGGTGCCCCATCTATCCAAATGTTCTAAAAGGTGAGAAACTTCATCCCTTTGAACTCTCATTGCTATATTAGCTCATTTCATGCTCTACCTTGTAGATGGATTTGTAGATTTAGTTTAGTAGTAATTTTTACAATAATAACATGAGATCGATGTTTAGATTATATTTATCTTGTATTAATGTAAGTAACTCCAAGATAAATATCACAATATGTGGATTCTATCTATATATCTTGTTTTGACACATAGTCTCGAAATTTGATTTTAGAAGCACACACATGCGTGAGTTCATCATTCTAACTAGCTGGACAAAATACCCTTCTTCGTCTTCTACCTTCCTTCAACAAACTGAAAAAATTATAACAAAGATAGGATTAATTCATAAAAGCTTGATAAGAAGACATCACAGTACATCTTCGAGAAGCTCCTCTATGGCGAGCTCCTCGAAGATGTCTGAGGATAGGATCCTAAGACATCTTCAAGAAGCTCCGTCGTAGTGGTGTCCCTCTCGTACCATCTTGGAGTTAATAACTTCTCTAGCTATAGATTAATACGCCGGATAACTAAAACAATTCACATATTAGGGAGTGCCTCTATGGCGAGCTCCTCGAAGATGTCCGAGGACGGGATCCTAAGACATCTTCGAGAAGCTCTACCGTAGTGGTGTCCCTGCTCTCGCACACCATCTTTCAGTTTATATCTTCTCTAGCTAGATCAGTATGCTAGTGGAGTTAACTAATTTCACATATTAGGGAGTGCCTCTATGGCGAGCTCCTCGAAGATGTCTGAGGACGAGGTCCTAAGACATCTTCGAGAAGCTCCGCCATAGTGGTGTCCCTGGTCTCGCACACCATCTTGTAGTTCTTCACAAGAATGCATACCTATTTATAGATTAAGCAGCACAACATAGTGTCGGGCACTGAAGACATAATGTCGACACACTCACCCCTGGCATAGTGCTGCCACTCACCCAAAATAGTGTCGTCATTTACTGGCTTAGTGTTGCCTACTGAGAACATAGTGTCGACATGTTGTCGCCACATCCACAATTAGTCCCGGTTGGTGCTTCCAACCGGGACTAAAGGTTCATCATATCTTTGGTCCCGGTTGTTGGCTTTAATTTTGTTTTTAGACCAGTACTAATATTATCATCATGATTCTGTTTGATATACTTAATTATATAATGCAGATGAGCCGACAGTGGATGTATGATGACTGACTCTCTAGCGAGTTCATTAAAGGCGTGCATTCTTTTCTCCTTGTGGCCGAGGAAAACAAGCGGGATGGTTTTATGTCTTGTCCATGTGGTGTCTGTCAGAATCATAAGGAATACTCTTCCTCAAGAGTCCTTTACAGCCACCTGTTTCGATCTGTTTCATGACCGGCTATAATTGTTAGACCAAGCACGAAGAAAGAGGGGTTATGATGGAAGACAACGAAGAAGAAGAGAATGATAACGACTACCCTACTATGTCCCCTAAATACGATGGTACTACAATGGAAGACAAATGATGAAGAAGAAGATGAAGAACGGGCATCAGATCTGCCCGATGATGATCTTAGTCGGGCCATTGCTGATGCCCAGGAAGAATGCGTAACTGAAAGGGAGAGGTTGAAGTTCAAGCAGATGTTAGAGGATCACAACAAATTGTTGTACCCAAATTGTGAAGATGGGCACAAAAAACTGGATAGCACACTGGAATTGCTGCAATGGAAGGCAGAGAATAGTGTGACTAACAAAGGATTTGAAAAGTTGCTGAAAATAATGAAGAAGTTGCTTCCAAAGGATAACAAACTACCCACCAGTACCTACGAAGCAAAGAAGGTTGTCTGCCCTCTAGGATTAGAGGTGCAGAAGATAAATGCATGCATTAATGACTGCATCCTCTACATGCGAGAATGCGAGAATTTGGATGCATGCCCAGTATGCACTGCATTGCGGTATAAGATAAGACGAGATGACCCTGGTGATGTTGAGGGCGATCGCCGCATGAAGAGGGTCCTGCCAAGGTGATGTGGTATGCTCCTATAATATAACGGTTTAAACGTTTGTTCAGGAACAAAGAGCATGCCAAGTTGTTACGATAACACATGGAACAAAGTGCCTATTTTTCCGGATGTCATCAAGTGCCAGAATACGAGAGGAAGAGGGGCCAGGGGGGCACCACACCATCTGGCCGCGTGGCCAGGCCTGGCCCGCGCCAGGGGGTGTTGTGGCCGCTCCCGGCACCCCCTCGGCCTCTCCTTCCGCCTATATATTTCCCTCGGGACGAAAACCCTAAGTGCCAGATCAAAAATCCACGAAAGAGTCTGTAGCCGCCGTCATCTCCATCCCTAGATCGGGAGGGATCTGAAGCTCTTCCCGGCACCACGGGAGAGGGAATTCACCCTGGAGGCCTTCTTCATCACCATGCAAGCCTCCGGTGTGATGCGTGAGTAGTTCATCCTTGGACTAGGGATCCATGTAGTAGCTAGATGGCTGGTTCTCCTCCTTTGTGCTTTCATGTCTAGATCTTGTGAGCTCCGTTCATGATCAAGATCATCTATTTGTAATTCCGCATGTCGTATTTGCGGGGATCCGATGGATATTGAGATGCTATTTCAGATTGATTATTGATTCTATCATGTCTTTGTTATTTGTGATCTTGCATGCTTTCCGTTGTTAGTAGCTATCTTGGCCGAGTAGATGCTAGCAACTCCAAGAGTTAGTATTTATGCTCGATAGTGGGTTCATGTCTCAGGTAATCCGGGGAAGTGACAGAAATCTCTAAGGTACTAGATGTGATGTTTGTACTAGGGAGAAAACAACAATCCTTTGTTCATAGAACAATCGTATTGTTTACTTTACACATGGTTCGTAAAGCAATAATCTGTTGCTTGCAACTTAATACTGGAGGGGGTTCGGATGATAACCTGAAGGTGGATTATTAGTCATAGATGCAGTTGGATGGCGGTCTATATATTATGTTGTAATGCCCAATCAAGTCTCAAAGGAGTCAAGATGATTAGTATATGCATGTATTGCTTTCTCGGTGTTTGTCAATTGCCCCGCTGTAATTTGTTCACCCAGCATGTTATCTATCTAAGGAGAGCCACCTCTAGTGAACTATGGATCCTGGTCCTTTTCTTTACATACAATCTACAATCTTTTACTGCTTTGTGTTTACTTTCTGTAAACTTTTACTTCTTTCCATTCGATACGTTTAATCCTTTGTTTTCCGCAAAACACGGTGAGATTGACAACCTCATCGCAAGTTGGGGACAAAGTTATGTGGTTGTGTTGTGCAGGTCTCCACGTTGCTACTAGCACCGGTAGTGCTCCCTACCAAATCTCAGCTAGTAACACCTTTGGGGTGTTTCCTTGCTCCTACTGGTTCGATTAAACCTTGGTTTCATACTGAGGGAAACTTCCTGCTGTGCTCATCATACCTTCCTCTTGGGGTTCCCAACGAGCTCTACATCAACCACGCACCAGCACTTTTCTGGGCGCCGTGCACTGAGCCATCAGGGCTTCTGCCGGAAAATGTTCGAGTACCCATTGTGAAGCTATGTGTGTTTCTCAATACAATTTCTCAGAAGGTAATCAATCTAGATAGTCTACCAAGGTTACAGAAAGATGTGGTCCAATGTCTTGTCAGCTTCGAGTTGGTGTTCCCACCATCCTTCTTCAATATTATGACGCACCTCCTAGTTCACCTAGTCGAAGAGATTAATATTATCGGTCTTGTATTTCTACACAATATGTTCCCATTTGAGAGGTTCATGAGAGTCTTAAAGAAATATGTTCATAACCGTGCTATGCCAGAAGGAAGCATCTCAAAGGGATATGGAACAGACGAGGTCATTGAGTTTTGTGTTGACTTTATTCCTGACCTTAAGCCCATCGGTGTTCCTAAATCACGGCATGAGGGTAGACTGAGTGGAAAAGGCACGCTAGGAAAGAAAGCAAGGATATGTATGGACGGACATTCTCTCACTAAAACACACTACACATTTCTGCAAAGTTCCACCTTGGTGGTTCTGTATATCGAGGAACACAAGAATATTGTACACTCCAACAACCCGGGGAAGCCTGGCTCCTGGATTAGAGATGAACATGAGGACTTTTGGCGGTTGGTTGCAGACACATCTCATGAATGACATCAATGTTGGAGAGAAGTTGTACTTGTTGGTCAGGTCACCATCTTCGACTATATTGACTTTCCAAGGGTATGAGATAAATGGGAATACATTTTACACAATCGCCCAAGATAAAAAGAGCACCAACCAAAATAGTGGTGTCCGATTTGATGCAACTGACAAGAATGGGCAAAAGGATACATATTGTTGTTACATAGAGGAGATATGGGAACTTGACTATGGACCTTATTTTAAGGTCCCTTTATTTCGATGCAAATGGGTCAAGCTGAAAGGAGGCGGGGTTGAGGTAGACAAGAAATACGGAATGACAAAAGTGGATCTCAACAACCTTGCGTATAGAGATGAACCATTTGTCCTAGCCAATGATATGGCTCAGGTATTCTATGTGAAGGACATGTCTACCAAACCGAGAAAAAGGAAAGATAAGCAAAAGAATACAGCATACGATGAGCCAAAGCGCCACATCGTTCTTTGATGAAAAAGAAACATCGTGGGGGTGGAGGATAAGATAGACATGTCAGAAGATTATGATAAGTTTCATGAAATTCCAACGTTCGCTGTGAAGGATGACCCAAGCATCCCGTTAAGTAAGGAAGATGCTCCATGGTTATGGATTAGAAGAAAACCCTAACAATAGAGATGTGTGGATGTTGATGATGTACAATATTATTAAACCTTTATTTGTAATGATCTGCTTATATATATGGATATGAACTGTCTCGATCTCAATAGGTAGTATTACAACATGTTGTGGCCAGACATTTATTAATATTAAAACGTAAAAATTAGTCATAACCATATCTAGCCCTGTAGTACACAACTTCAGGGTCGTCTTCGGAATCGTCATCGTCATCGTTGTCGCTCGTAGCACGCGGCTGAATCCTCAGCCCTTCGTCCGGTTGTGCACATGGGAACGGGGGAGGGGACACCTGCCACTTCAGCCTCGGATTCACCACGCGCGGGGGAGGGGCTCCCGGATTATGACCCTGGTACGCCCTCGACCTTCACCACCACCACCATTCTTGTGGCTATGCGGCTGGTGAAAGTGCGAGTACCTCAGGCGAGGATGGTCTCCCATGGAGATGTAGCGCATCACACCGACGATAGTCCGGTTCGCCCACCACAGGCGGCGACCGGCCTCGTTGTGGTTCACTGGGGGCGGGCCGTCACCCTTGTACCTGGCGAGCTCCCTTTCTCGCCGGTTTGCGAAGAAGGCATTCCAGGTGTCGAGGTTGTCAGGATCCTAATGGGGATCCATCCGCTGCTCGAGCGTGAGTTCTAGGTAGAAGTGGTTCGTGATGGCCGCCTGGCGGGCCGAACCTTGAGGCACAGGAGGAATAGGAACCCCTCGGCCTTCGACATCCGGTAGCCAGGTATGGGCATAGAAGTGATTAGGCGCCTCGATATCCTCAAGCGTTAGAAAGGCCCAGTAAGCGATGTCCATTGTTGTGAGAGAGAAGGTCTGGATGTGTGGATGGACATGGCGGTCAGCCTAGATATAGAGGGAAATGGCGGGAAAACATGGCGGGAAGAGGGGGAAATGGCGGGAAAACATGGCGGGAAGCGGAGGAAATGGCGGAAAAACATAGCGGGAAGCGGGGGAAATGGCGGGAAATATCTAGTTCCGGTTAGTGGCTCCAACCGGGACTAAAGGCCCCCGAAATATGTTTTAGTCCTAGTTACTAGTTTTAGTATTAAATATTATATTTCTAATGAGTATATTATTTTTTATGAATATTTTGGTATATTATATGTATTTTTCTGTTTTTAAATAATAAACTATATTTTTCCAACATTTGTACTAAATATAATACTTGTTAAACAATAGACAATTTCATTTAAGTTGTATAATAGAGTATGATAATAGATTTAAATTATAGATCTTCTTTTTTAATTTTTTTGATATATAATACATAATTTTCTGAAAACTATAAACCATTTTATTGGCGCCAAAACCCCCTTTAGCCCCGGTTTGTAATCCTTTAGTCCCGGTTTTATCAAACCGGGGCTAAAGGGGGTATGGCGCGCGGGAATAGCGGTGGCCGAAAATACCTTTAGCCCCGGTTTGTAATACAAACCAGGGCTAAAGGGGGGGGGGTATAAATACCCCCACCCCCATCCCGGGTCGGGCCACGACCCGGAGAGGCCGATAACCTTCTTCTTCCCAGAGACGAACCGCGCATCGCCATCGCCGCTGCTAATTCTTTGCCATGGCCACGTGGAGACTAAATGCGCCCGTTGCCGCCATGCGCCCTTGCCCGTGGAGAGCTCGCCGCCTCCGTCCTTACGCCCGAGTTTGCGCCTCACGTCCATTGCCACTCGCCACTTTGTGGAGAGCTCGCCTTGCCTTACGTCCTCCACCGCCCCTGCAGGTGAGGTCAATTTCTAGTTAGTATATAGGTTAATTATCTAGTTTAGGTTAGTATTAGTTAGTATAGGTTAGTTTAGGTTAGGTTAGTATTAGTTAGTATTAGGGTTAATTGTTAGTATTAGTTAAGTTAGAATTAGTATTAGTTAAGTTAGAATTAGTATTAGTATTAGGTTAATCTAGTTATCAGTATTAGGGTTAATTGTTAGTATTAGTTAAGTTAGAATTAGAATTAGTATTAGGGTTAATTGTTAGTATTAGTTAAGTTAGAATTAGTATTAGGTTAATCTAGTTATTAGTATTAGGGTTAATTGTTAGTATTAGTTAAGTTAGAATTAGAATTAGTATTAGTATTAGTTGTTAGTATTAGTATTAGTTAGGTAAATACCCCCACCTTCACCCCGGGTCTAGCCACGAACCGGAGAGTCCGATTCGTCCCGGGGGTATAACTAACCCTAAATAGCTATTTTTAGTAGTTAGTGTTAGGTTTAGGGTTAGTGTTATTAGGACAATACTTAGTGATTAATTTACTGTTTATGTTCTATGATTGTTTATTGCTATTATTTAGTTATGTCGCATCCTCCTCGTCCGAGCCTACTGGACTCTGTCGGTTCCGGGGATGTCCGAGCCTGGGCTCCACCGGGTTGGCACTTGAAGGTGCTACTTGTCGGGACTCGTACCTTGGTGAGGAATCCAGGTATCATCGTCGACCCATAGCTCCTTTGGTGGCATCCACGAGGTCTAGGAGCGGTGCAGAGGGAGCCGGCTCCTGAGGAGGTGGTACGTCGTCGTATCAGGGAGGAGGACGAGCACGCACGACGATATATTTATCTTTTGGAGACCAGGTTCTCCAATATCTAGCAGGTTCACGGATCACACCCGAGTTATTCTCCGGTGATGGTTCCTGTTCTCTGGGTCTTGAGTGTACGTAACGCAACCGAGTTCGCTAGTTTGATTATTATTGTACTTTATCTTATGAGCGAGATGTATTAATGTGCTTTATCTTATATTATTATACTTTATCTTAATGCAAAATTGTTTCATTATTAGTACGTAATCTATTTTCTATATCCGAGTCGTCGCAATTGTAATATTCTTTTACTTAATGCAAAATTGTTTTATCTTTTTCTATATTAGTTAAGCTATGGACGGTAGAGAGAATGAAGATGAGCTTCTCAACATGATAGATGAGGGTACTGGAGGGTACGATGATGACTCCCAATATCTTAATTTGTCTGGAGGAGACGATAGTGGAGACGATGGTGCTGACTATGGTGGAGACCATGGTGAAGGCACCTTAATAACAAAGACCGGCGAGGTATATAAAGCCTCTACCGGTTGATCACTAGTATAGATGCACTAATTGATTCGTATATATGTATTGACGAATATTTCTTCTCTTAGACCTCCGCATCAGGCCAATCTTCTACAAGGAAAAAGGCCCGACACAAAAGTTGCCCGCTGATGTCCGTTTCAGCATTGACTTAGTCTCTGCGCTGGGTCAACCGTTGGAGCCCAAACAATCTGTGAATGCATTTGTACATCAATGTAGAGTGATTATTAGAGACACCATCCCGATCACCACGCGAGAGTGGAATAAGTCAGGAAAGAAGAGGGATCCAGCTGGGGCTAGTTTTTAGATGACAGAGCGAGAGATGCGATGTGGAATTCTCTCATGACACATTTCACCATACCAGTCTTGGAGACTGATGAGATCACACAACAAATGACGAGGAAAGTCAAGGAGTGTGCTCTTAAGAAGATGGGCGAACTATTCAAGGAGTGGAAGAAAAGATTGTACCACAACTATGTATTGAAGAAAAAAACTTCTCCATTCACTGGCCCACTAGAGATGTAGCAAGATAACTAGGCCACATTTATGGAATACAAGACCTCGGCAGCAGCTGTGGCAATGTCAGAAAAGAAAAAGATAAATGCAGCCAAAAAGAAATATCATCATCATATGGGCACATGTGGCTACAAGACTGCCATGCCTAAGTGGGATAAAGCCGAGGCCGACCTGGCGGCTAAAGGGGCCACTCCAGCTATGTCTGGTTGGCCCTTGAGGTCAAGAAATTGGTTACTCGGGCATGGGGCATCGTATGACCCAAAAACATGCGAGATTGTTGCAGCCAAAGAAGTTGCTGCACCCAAGGATGAACTTATCAAAGTGATAAAAGAGGTTGAAGAGGGAAAGTTTGTTCCCAAAAGAGAGAATGATGAGCTGACAAAGGCCCTCGGGAATCCTGAAAAAGCTGGACGAACAAGAGGGTTCGGACCTTCTTGTCCATGGGCTATCGGGTTTCCCGAGGACCTTGACACGTATATAAGCTGACCGAGAAAATCAAAGCGACAAAAAGAGGAGGATGCGGAGCGGTTCGCGAGGTTTGAAGCCATGCTGCAGGAGCATCGGCAGGAGCTTAATGAACATAAAGGACTCCGACAGCAAGATCCTGCACCAGACAGTACGGTCGGCCCATCGTAATGGAAAAGCAGCGTGACTTCCACAGAGGGCCACGGTAATGATGCAACGATGGATGTGTACCCCGTGGATGCAAGTAAGGAGAAGACTAGTTGTGAGATGCATGTTCAACTGAAGAACATATCCATGAAGGTGGCGGTCGACTTTGCTTTACCTTCTGCACCGGGAGCGACCCACCGTTGCAATTCGATTCCAGCTGGCTATGCTTGTGTCGGTGTGGATGAAGTTCAACCGATGTGTCAGTCACTACAGCTTGACATCCCTAGAGGTGAAGGGGGGACGACATTGGGAGAAGTCATGAGTGGCTTCATTCTTTGGAAAAAATAATACATCAAGTTTTCAGGCTCGGCACCAAGGCCACCTTCTCCACTAAGAAACAATCCATCACCTCCAAGGCCACCGTCTCCTCTCAGTAAAAGTCCACCTCCAAGTCCACCTCGAAGGGCACCGTCTCCTCCCAGTAAAAGTCCACCACCTCCAAGTCCAATCCATGACCCCAACACAAGTCCATCTCAATCTATGCAGCCGCCTCCACCCGCTAAGGGCTGAAAGCAGAAGAATACCACCGCTCCGTCGAGCAATAACCGACGCCCAAAGCGGCAGTTGTTTTCCCTCCCAAGAGTACCACTGGCTCCTCCCAAGAGGGCTTACGACCTGACCGATGAGGAGGGAGCTACGGTCGTATGTGCCGAAGTGGATGCCCATTTTAAAAAGAAAAAACCTAGGCCAAAGGTCCAAATAAAACCGAAAACCAAGGAGCACTTTAGGAGATTACTGAAGCAGCCATCCCAATCTCAGTTAAATGCGCCAGATGACTATACACGATGTCTTCAGAAGACACTAAAACAGAAGAGATCAAGTGGTAGAAGAAGCATCACAAAAGACGTTCCCCAGCAGGGGGAACAAACAAAACAATCGAGTGGTAGCGGAAGCATCAGAACGGACGTTCCCTAGCTGGAAACAAGCAAAACAATCGAGTGGTAGCGAAAGAACCAAAAGAGACGTTCCCCAGCTGGGGAAACAAGCACAACAATCGACCCCCCCCCCCCCCCCCGCTCCAGGTGTACATACCTGAACCTCAACTATATGGGGGAGAACCTTTGCATATGGAAACGGCTAAGATATTGGCCGAGCAATGTAATATGTCTATTCATGACATTATTCACGGCGATCATATGCCCAAGGCTGAGGTAGCACCCAAATTTGTCCACGGGGAGCCTCTGGTCAGTTCTGAGAGGCATCAGGATATGCCAACACAAATACGACGATTGCATGAATGGTACATGAAAGTATCAAAAGAAGAGCGATATTGGCTCATAGAGAAAGTTCTAAAAGAGCATTACTTCACTGAAGACAAGGTCCCTATTGAATTTACAGAATTTTTTCAGTTATTCAATCTAAAGGAACTCAACAAATCTATCCTCAGTTGCTATTGTCTGTAAGTGATTACTTTATTTATGTTATTAAGTCTCTAGCTCAGCTTGTTCAATTCATTGCCGGTAAGTATACTCACTATATTCTTTTGTACGCTATATATAATAATGTAGATTGAAGATTCTCGAATGTAAAAGAAATGCTATCAATGGATTTGGATTCATTGACCCACATCAAGTTAATGGAGCTGTGCTACAGGATAAGCCACTGGAGACCGAGCAAAACTTGCTCCGGTTTCTCATGAACCCGCATTTCTGTAATGAAATACTATTTCCTTACCACTCCGGCGAGTGAGTTCTTGTACACATTAACTTTTGCTTACTCGATGTTCAGTGTAAATGATGAGTTACTGACGTATGTAAACCTTGCGTAGTTACCATTGGATTCTTCTAAGTATTTCAGTTGACTTAGGAATAGTTCACATGGACTCACTAAACAAAGACATTGAAGAGTACTACATCATTATCGATATGCTCCAGATTTAATTTCAACCATTATCGCACTATATCGGTTTCTTTCGTTCATTTTCTCGGATATCAAGTAGTTATTAACTCATATATTCATTTTCTTTGTCGGGTAGTGTTTGGACATGGTTCAAGAACAAGGTCTGCGGTTAATGGCGTGAGAAGCTATTTTTTAAATCTCGGTAAGTAGTACGAGCTAGGTCCGCGCATCTATTTAATTCTAGTTTATGTACATTTATAATGCTAGAGTTATTATTTGATTGAATTCTATTCTTGTAAAGTGTGCGAGGCAACCACAGGAGACTAATCTATGTGGATTCTACGTGTGCGAGTTCATTCGCATCACTATTGAAAAGCCCTTGGAAACTATTCGAGTAAGTAAACAATATGTTTACCCTTTATTTTTATTATAAAAAGTTGTACTGACTCTAATTCATATGATCTCCTTCTTTATAGTTGGACGTGATGCGAGACAAGCTCCTACCACAGGACCGCCTACTAGCAATCCAAGAGGAATTGGCTGGATTTTTTGTCAACGATGTCATAGATCCATACGGAGAATACTCTATAGATAGACCCTAAAACATCCATGTAATGATCTTCATGTAATCAAATAGACAGACTCTGGACCCTGTTGAGACTCCATGTAATGATCGACCTCCATGCATGTATGCTTGTAAGAGAAATTATATTATATATGCACCAACGTGTACAAGTACTGTGTAGTAGCGTTGTGTATGTATACGAAAACTTGTTTGTAATGAAAACACAGAATAAAAAATAATTAAACACAAAACACAAAATAAAAAGAAAAACACAAAACCCTAAAATCCCAAATGGCCCAAACGCTGCCGCTGCAACCATCCTTTAGTCCCGGTTCGTGTTGAACCGGGACTAAATGTTCTCCAGCGCGACTCGCGGGGCCACGTGGTGGACCTCTGGTTCCGGTTCGTAACAGAATTGTTGGCAGTCCCGGTTTACAATCCGGAACTAAAGGTCTTTATGAACATGGGCTAATAGTATGGTTTCCACTTGTATCAGGATGCTCGCCGAGTTTCTCCACGTGTCGTTCACCGACGAGGAGGTGAGAGGCGGAGCCGTGGAGGAAATCGTGAGCCTGTGTAGCTTCGAGACTCTGAAGAGCCTACCGGTGAACTCGTCCGGAGTGTCCGATCGGATCGGTGGGATGCGGATGGAGAACTCTGCCTACTTCAGGACAGGGAAGGTTAGAGACTGGAAGACACACTTGACAGAGGAGGTGGCGAAGAGGGTGGACTGCATCGTCGAGGAGAAGCTGAGAGGTTCTGGTCTAACCTTCTGACGTGTGATTGGCTGGCCATGGAGGTCTTATACTCCTATATTATTATCTACGGGTGAGCTCGATTGCATCCTCGCGAGAACATGTATCCGTGTTCGAAGAATTTGACGATGCGTTATATATAAATAAGTTGTTGCTTGCAGGAAAATTCGCCTGTTGAAGTCTACTATTTTGCAATTCACAAATGTTGCGGCCGTAGTAACGCCATGTCGATCGCCGGATTGCATATCTCGGTATGCTAAACCACACATATGCATAAATTAAAGAAAGTATTTGTTGACACATGAAGCCAATTAAAGAAAGTATTTGTTGACACATGAGGTACCGGTTCACCGTCTTGGCTACATCCCAAGTATGTTTCGCTTCTTTATGAAATGACGAGTAAACCATACCAAGTCCATAAACTCATGCGAAAAAGCATTTTAGCCCAGGAGCACATGGGATGCACATCGGAGACCTGAACTTATCCTCAAGGACTAGGGTGTTCTTTCGCCATGAGTCTATCAATTTATGGTCTTTTACTCTCTAACACTCGTGTTATATCAATCATGTGGCACCTTTGTTTTGGAAGTGCACAAACTCTACCCGTCAAGCCCAAATTCAACCGTAACCTCAGGCCCCGTTCGCTTCACAGGATTTCTGCCGGATTCCTACGGAAACGTCATTCCTCTGGAAATTTTACCTACGTGAGCGTTCGGAACAAGGGAATCATGAACAGTGTTCGAGAGGAAAAGGTACAGGTTTCCATGGATTCCCTAGGATTGGAAACATCCACTCGGATTGGATTTTTGGGGCGGAAGCCCGAGGCAGTCTCTCCCTGCAGTGCCTGGATAGGGCTGTTTCATTAATCACCAGAATTAAATAATCGATTGATGTGGTCTATAGGTCAGATGGAATACTATGCAGTCACTATGCAGCCTAATAAAAAACTCGAGGAATCGTTGGACTTAGAAACGTTTTGACAGCCGACCCGAACACACTATCCAGTAACTTTCTCAAGGTTTTCTATTCCTCAGTTTTACAGTCACATGCCTTCCCTATTCCTACGTTTCCATTCATTCCTTTGTTTTAGACACCGGTGTTCCGAACGGGGCTTCAAAGTACGTACATTCCACTCAAACTTCAACGAAACATGCTAGATCCATATCTAATTGAGCCACAGGTGTCGTTCGTGCATGTAGCATAAGAGCTAGCAAGTTTAATAATATCGTCTGTTGTTAGCTATAAGACTAGTCATAGTGGAGTAACTAAGGTAATAACATGCAACAACATGCAATGTTAAATACTAGGTCCCTCCACTAGTAAAAAATGGGCCTTTGGTTCGGGCCACTAGTCTCGGCCGTGGCTGGGGCCGGGACTAATGGTCCGAACCAGACGGTCCGAGGACGCCGAGGTCCTTTGTCCCAGCCCGTAAGAGACCATTAGTCCTGGTTTGCGATACAAACCGGGACTAGTGGGTCTGGGTACGCCCGCGTGGTCCTGGCAGAACTATTAGTCCCGGTTTGTGTCTCAAACCGGGATTAATGGGTCTGGCCCTATATATACTGCACCCAACTCTCCAATATCTCCTGTTTTTTTCCTATGTGAGGTGGGTATAACTTTGTGCTAATTTTTTTTCTTCATATGCACTAGAGGTGTTCGGTGAAATGCCTGTTAGTGAGATGCTACTTGAGTTCACACAAGACAAAACATGATATGAGGTGCCAGAGCCACACTTAAGTTTTCTCATCTTTGTTTCCATGTGTCCTAAAACGTTAGCAAGTATTTTCTCGTTTAGACTGCGCGGTAGTAATTTTATCATCGTGATTGCGTTTGATATATATGGTTGTACGATGCAGATGAGTCATCCATAGATGTACGGTGACCGACGCTCTGACGCTTACAGAGAAGGCATGCGTTCTTTTCGCCTTATTGCCGAGGCGAACAAGCGGCGGGATGATTTTATGTGTTCTCCATGTGTTGAATGTCGGAATGAGCAGGCTCACACTTCCTTAAGAGTCATTCAGAGCCACCTGCTTCGGTCTGGCTTCATGTCCAGCTATAATGTTTGGACCAAGCACAAAGAAAGAAGGGTTATGATGGAGGACAGCGATGAAGAAGAGAACGATGATGACAACTACTGATCTATGTTTCCTGAATACGCTGATACCACAATGGAAGATAATGAAGAAGAACGGGAACAAGATGAGCCCGCTAATGATCTTGGTTGGGTCATTTCTAATGCAAAGCGAGATTGCGACGCAAAAAAGGAGAGGTTGCAGCTCGATAAGATGTTACAGGACCACAACAAATTATTGTACCCAACTTGTGAAGATGGCCAGAAGAAGCTGGGTAGCACACTAGAATTGCTGAAGTGAAAGGCAAAGACCGGTGTGACTGACTCGGGATTTGAAAAGTTGCTGGTAATAATGAAGAAGCTGCTTACAAGAAATAACGAATTGCCCTCCAATACGTACGAAGCAAAGAAGGTTATCGGCCCTCTAGGATTAGACGTGCAGAAGATACATGGATGCCCTAATGACTGCATCCTCTACCGCGGTGAGAAGTACAAGAATATGGATAAATGCCCGGTATGCACTACATTGCGTTATAAGATCAGAAAAGATGACCCTAGCGATGTTGAGGGCGAGCCACCTAGGAAGAGGGTTCCTGCCAAGGTGATGTGGTATGCTCCTATAATACCACAGTTGAAACGTTTGTTCAGAAACAAAGAGCATGCAAATTTGTTGCGATGGCACATGGAAGACCGTAAGAAAGATGGGAAGTTGAGGCACCCTGCTGATGGTCGGCAGTGGAGAAAAATCGAGAGGGACTTCCCGGACTTTGCTGGTGATGCAAGGAACTTATGGTTTGGTCTAAATACCGATGGCATGAATCCTTTTGGGGAGCAGAACTGCAGTCACAGCACCTGGCCCGTGACTCTATGTATCTACAACCTTCCTCCTTGGTTGTGCATGAAGCGGAAGTTCATTATGATGCCAGTGCTCATACAAGGCCCGAGCAACCCGGCAACGATATTGATGTGTACCTAAGGCCATTAGTTGATGAAATTTTACAGTTGTGGGCCAAACCAGGTGTACACGTGTGGGATGAGCACAAACAACATGAATTTGACCTACAAGCGTTGCTGTTCGTAACCATCAATGATTGGCCTGCTCTTAGTAACATTTCAGGACAGACGAACAAAGGATACAATGCATGCACGCACTGTTTAGATGAGACTGAAAGTATATATCTAGATAAATGTAGGAAAAACGTGTACTCGTACAATCGTCGTTTTCTTCCGCCAAGTCATCACTTAAGGAAGAAAGGCAAGCATTTCAATGGCAAGGGAGAAACCCGGACGAAGCCTGTCCCCCGCACTGGTGCTGATGTATTTGGTATGGTCAAGGATTTGGATGTAATCTTTGGAAAGGGTCCTGGAGGACAACCTGTTCCGAAAGACGCCGACGGACACGCACCCATGTGGAAGAAGAAATCTATATTTTGGGAGCTACCTTATTGGAAAGTGCACGAGGTCCGCTCTGCAATCGACGTGATGCACCCGACGAAGAATCTTTGCGTGAATATTCTAGGCTTCCTAGGCTTGTATGGGAAGTCAAAAGATACCCAGGCAGCACGAGAGGACCAGCAACATCATAAAGGACGAGACGGCAAACATCCAGGGCAGTTTCAAGGGCTTCCCAGCTACGCTCTTACCAAAGGAGAGAAGGAAATCTTTTTTGAAGTCCTTTTCAGTATCAAGGTCCCGTCTAGCTTCTCGTCAAATATAAAGGGAATAGTAAATATAAAAGAGAAAAAAATTCAAAACCTAATGTCTCATGACTGCCACGTGTTTATGACGCAATTGCTTCCAGTTCCATTGAGGGGAATTGTACCAGAAAATGTTCGACTAGCCATTGTGAAGGTATGTGCATTCCTCAATGCAATTTCTCAGAAGGTAATCGATCAAGAAAGTCTATCAGGGTTACAAATTGATGTGGTCCAATGTCTGGTCAGCTTCGAGTTGTTGTACCCGCCATCCTTCTTCAATAATATGATGCACCTCCTAGTTCACCTAGTCGAAGAGATTAGAATTCTCAGTCCTGTGCTTCTACACAATATGTTCCCCTTCGAGAGGTTAATGGGAGTTTTAAAGAAATATGTTCATAACCGTGCTAGGCCAGAAGGAAGCATCTCCAAGGTCTATGGAACAGAGGAGGTCATTGAGTTTTGTGTTGACTTTCTTCCTAACCTTAAGCCGATTGGTGTTCCTGAATCTCGGTATGAGGGGAGGATGACTGGAAAAGGCACACTAGGAAGGAAATCAATGGTATGTAGGGACGGGCATTCTTTCACTCAAGCACACTACACAGTTCTACACAATTCCACTGTGGTGGCTCCGTATATCAAGAAACACAAGAATATTCTACGCTCCGAAAACCCGGGGAAGCCTGTCTCCTTGATTAAAGGGGAGCACGAGAAGAATTTCGGCAGTTGGTTGCAGACACATCTCATGAATAACACCAATGTTGGAGATTAGTTGTACTCGTTGGCTAGGTTACCATCTTCGACTATATGTACTTTCCAAGGGTACTAGATAAATGGGAATACATTTTACACGATTGCCCAAGATAAAAAGAGCACCAACCAAAACAGTGGTATCCGCTTTGATGCAACAGATGACAATGGGCAGAAGGACACATATTATGGGTACATAGAGGAGATATGGGAACTTGACTACGGACCTACTTTTAAGGTCCCTTTGTTTCAGTGCAAATGGGTCAAGCTGACAGGAGGCGGGGTACATGTAGACCAAAAGTACGGCATGACAACAGTGGATCTCAACAATCTTGCGTACATGGATGAACCATTCGTCCTAGCCAACGATGTGGATCAGGTTTTCTATGTGAAGGACATGTCTACCAAACTGAGAAAAAGGAAAGATAAGCAAAAGAATACAGAATACGATGAGCCAAAGCACCACATAGTTCTTTCAAGGAAAAGAAACATCACGGGAGTGGATGACAAGACAGACATGTCAAAAGATTACAATAAGTTTCAGGAAATTCCGCCATTCGAAGTGAAAACTGACCCAAGCATCCTGTTAAATGATGAAGATTCTCCATGGCTACGGTGCAGAAGAAAACCACAACACTAGATGTTGGTGATGTGTAATAATGCATTGAACCTTTTATTTGAGACATAAATCTATGTAATGTATTAGACCTTTTATTTGAGACATAAAGGCCCCCTTTCATGTAATACATCTTTCTCAATCAAACTGGATGTCGACGACCAGGTTCTGAGCCACGGGAGGTGGTCACCCAAAGAGAAGGAACCATCACATGAGCGTAGCTCGGGTAAGGTCCCGGAAGATGCTGCCAGGTATTGGAAAACCTGACCTCCAACACATACATATAGCGGTGGGCGTGCTCGTCCTCCTCCCTGACACACCTCCGTACCACCTCCTCGGGGGCCGGCTCCCTCTGCACCGCTCCTGAACCATGCGACCACCACCAAAGAAGCTCCGGATCAACGACGGGACCTGGATCCCTCACCAGGCTATGCGTCCTGGAAGGTAGCACCTCCCAATGCCAGCTCGGTGGAGCCCAGTCTCGGACATGCCCGATGGAGCCTAGTACTCTGTCGTCGTTGTCGCCGAGTCGTGGATGAACACACAATGGCATCCTAAAGTAGGCGGCGGGAAATGTGTGGATGTGTGGCAGGGAATGTGTGGATGTGTGGTGTTCTTGACGGTCGCCGACCTATATATAGAGGGAAAGGGCGGGAAAACATGGCGAGAAAACATGGAGGTAAATATGTTTAGCCCCGGTTGGTGTTTCCAACCAGGACTAAAGATTCATCTTTAGTCCCGGTTGAAGAAACCAACCAGGACTTAAGAGGTGAGTGTCGACACTATGATAGGGGTGAGTATCGACATTATGCCGTGAGTGTCGACACTATGTTGTGCTGTTTTAATCTATAAATAGGCATCCATGTGAAGTTATCAACTGCAAACAAGATGGTGTGAAAGAGCAGGGACAACACACTACGGCCAGCTTCAGGGAGATGCCGCCGGAGCCCAGTCCTCCGGCATCTCTCTGAAGCTGGCCATAGAGGCACTCCCTAATATGTGAAATTAGTTAGCTCCCCGACATATTGATCTAGGTAGAGAAGTTATGAACTATAAGAGCAGGGACAACACTACGACCAACTTCAGGGAGATGCCACCGGAGCCTAGTCCTCCGGCATCTCTCTGAAGCTGGCCATAGAGGCACTCCCTAATATGTGAAATTAGTTAGCTCCCCAACATATTGATCTAGGTAGAGAAGTTATGAACTAAAAGATCAGGGGCAAACACTATGACCAACTTGAGGGAGATGCCGCCGGAGCCTAGTCCTCCGGCATCTCCAACAAGTTGGCCATAGATGTACTCCCTAATATGTGAAATTAGTTAGCTCCTCGGCACAAGAATAAAACATCTTCATAGTTCGGGAAAGTTGTAGAGAGACCAACACTAGTAGGAAATGATCCATTAGTCCCGGTTTCTAACTGGGACTACGGAATCGGGACTAAAGTCCCCCCTTTAGTCCCGCCGGTCCAGCCACAATCTGGGACTAACACTTAAGACATTTATTATTATTAAAAAACTAGGACTAAGAAATCGGGACTAAAGGCCCCCTTTAGTCATACTCATATCTAGCCCTATAGTACACAGCTTCAGGGTCGTCTTCATCTTCGTCATCATCGTCGCTAGGTGCACACGGCTGGATCCTAAGCCCAACCATGGCATATTCTAGGGGTACCTGCCACTCCGGCCTCGGATTCACGATGTGCGAGGGAGGGGGCTCCTGGATGATGACGTTGCGTAGCCCCCGACCTTCACCATCCCCACCCTTCTTGTGGCTCTATGGAGGGTCAAAGTGCGGGCACCGGAGGCGAGGATGATCTCCCTGGGCGATGTAGCGCATCACACCAACGATAGTACGGTTTGCCCACCACAGGCGGCAACCTACCTCGTTGTGGTTCAACGGGGAGGGCCGTCACCCTCGTACCTGGCGAGCTCCCTTTCCTGCCTGTTAGCGAAGAAGGCATTCCAGGTGTCGTAGTTGTCGGGATCCCAATGGGGATCCATCCGCTGCTCCGACATGAGCTCGAGGTAGAAGTGGTTCATGATGGCCGCTGATACGTCCATTTTGCATCACTATTCTATATCATAATTTACTGTTATTCATTGATATATTTCATATTAAGAGATGATACTTATGTTATTTCATCTGTTTTTTGCATGGTTGATGACTTTTGGAGCATGGACCGCTGTAGTTAGGATTCTGATGGAAAAGGTGCTGTTTGGAGGCAAAATTCGCGAAGATCAGAAAATCTAGGAAAATACATGGAAAATTCTATTTTTCCAGAAGACGGAGATTGCTAGATGGAGAGTGGAGATGGGCCATAGGGGGCCCACACCACCCCTTGGCGCGGGCCACCCCTGGCCGTGCCAGCAGGTGGTGTGGCCGCCCTGGCCCACTCCAGGCTCTCCCCTCTGGCGTATATCATCCTCATGGAACCCTAATACCTGGGAAGCGACCATAGAAATATTCAGCCGCCTCTGCGGGGCGGAAAACACCGAGAGAGAAAGAATTCTGCCGGGGGAATTCCTTCCCGGAGAGGGGAGATCATCGCCATCAACACCACCATCAACCTGTACTTCATCGGGATCATCATCATCATCATCACCACCATGATCTCCACCAGCACCATCATCACCACTTCATACCGCTATAACAATTGGGTTGGATCTTGCATAGTTCTTAGGGGAAACTTTTCCGGTGTTGATTACTCCTTGTAGTTGATGCTATTGAGTGAGCCATTGAATTATCGTTTATGTTCAAATTGTTACATATCATTATATCATCTCTGATATTGATCCATATGATGTCTTGTGAGTAGTTCATTTTGTTCTTGAGGACATGGGAGAAGTCAGGTTGTTAGTAGTGGAGTTGTGTTGAGAAAGATTCAATGGTTTGATATTTAAGTTGTGGTGTATTTCTTCTAGTGGTGTCATGTGAACGTCGACTACATGACACTTCACCTTTATGGGCCTAGGGGAATGCATTGTGTATTTGGCTACTAATCATAGGGGTTTCCGGAGTGACAGAAACCTAAACCCCCGTTAGGAAACCTTTGCACAAGGGATGTCAGGGTCTTAGACTTTAAAGTTGTGGTTAGGTTTCTACCTTAATTACTTTCTTGTATTTGCGGATGCTTGCAAGGGGTATAATCACAAGTATGTATTAGTCCTAGGAAGGTCGGTACATTAGCATAGGTTCACCCACACAATACTTAGCAAACTAAAGAAGATTAATCAACTATATGAAGCGAAAGCACTTGATAGTATTCCCATGTGTCCTCGAGAATGTTTGGTCATCTTAAGTAATACAAACGGCTTGTCCTTTGCTAAAGAAAGGATTGGGCCACTTGCTGCATTTATTCTTATTGTCTTTTATTTACTTGTACTTTATTTACCTTCATTATCAAAAAACCCTAAAAATCCGTTTGCTAAGTATTTACAGAGAATTTCTGCTCCAAGCCACTCGTCAACACCTTCTGCTCCTCGTTGGGTTCAACACTCTTACTTATCGAAAATACCGTGATACACCCCCTATACTTGTGGGTCATCAATACTATTTCCTGGCGCCGTTGCTGGGGAGTGAAGCGCTATTGGAGAGTGGAACTGGTAAAGGAAACTTCTACTATGAGTATTGTTTACTTCTGTTAGTTACTTTATTTCCAATATGGATAATTCACTGAGTTTCTTATTTCGTAATGCTACTACCACTGCTAAGGTAGTAGATGAACCACCACCTGCTGAGAATGATACTTTTAAAATACCTACAAGAATTATTGATAGTGTTATGGATAACTACTATTTTGGAGATGGAACTGTCCATCCTGGTGATCATTTGCTCTTTATACACGAATTATGCGGGTTGTTCAAGTGTGCATGTATTACAACAAATCAAGTAAAGAAGAAGTTATTCTCATTATCACTGAAAGGAAGAGCTGAGAAATGGTATAAGCTGTTGAAGAATGGTCAAGCTCTTGAATGGGAGGAAATAGTGCCTCTCTTTTATTCAAAATTTTATCCTCCTAGTGAGATTCATAAATATCGGAATCAAATATACAACTTTTGGCCTCTTGATGGAGAGAGTACAACTCAAGCTTGGGGGATATTGAAGTTACTAATGCTCAAATGTCCTATTCATGAGCTCCCCAACAATATTATTATCAATAACTTTTATGCAAGGCTTTCTCTTCATGATAAGGATTTATTGGATGCTTCTTGTGCTGGATCATTTACACGCATGTAAGATGAAGCTAAATGGGATGTTCTATACCGTATTCAAGACAATGCTGAAGCATGGGAGAATGACAAAGGAAGAAAGTCAGGTATAAATTATGATTATGAATACATTGAATCTTTTATGGGAACTGATGACGTTCAAAACAATAAAAGTGCTTATGGTTTAGACTCTCAAGCTATTGCAACTTACTTTAAGGCTTTTGCTTCCTATATTGAAGTTCCTAAAAAGAAGTGGAATAAGTATCATGCACCTTATAAAGACATTGTTAGTAGTGTTCCTGCAAGAAATACTGAAGTTTATACTGCTAATCATGTTTTACCTGAACCTTACATTGAGAAAGTGCCTTTCCCAGTTAAGATAAAGGAACATTCTATGATAGCTAGTATGGTTAATAAAAGTACAAATAAAGTTGTTGAACCTAATAAACAAATGGACGATGAACCTATTATAGCAAATGTGAAAGACTTTTTCACTAAATATGTAGAAGATGGACAAACTATCCTCTTTAAGATATCCCTGATATTGCTTCATAAAGTAGTGTTATATGAGCTAGCGTCCCTGCGTTTTCTGTTAGGATAAGTGACATTGCTACGATGGTTCTTGTGATAGTTATATCATTAAATTTATGCATGATATTGAAAGTTATTATGAGAGAGGGAAGACAGTTCTTATGCATCTCAATGATATCAAGTTTCCTCGTTTTATGCTGAAAGTTTTTATGTTGCACCTATTTTGCCTTCCTATGCTAGTAGCCTCTGGTTTCAACAATTTATTTTCCTACAAAATTCCCTTGCATAGGAAGTGGGTTAGACTTAAACATGTATATTTTTGCTTTTTGATGCTCTCTTTTACTTCAATTCATATTCTTATGTGAGCATCATTGAAATTATTATGCACATCTTAATGGCTATAAAGAAAGAGCTTTTAGGGAGACAACCCAATATTTTTCTTTTGCTTTTAGTTTTTGTTTATTTGAGTCTTGGAAGTTATTACTTCGGTAATAGCCTCTCCTTATCCTTTTTGTTTGGTTTTTATGTCAAGATCAACCTCTAATGAGAGAGAAGTAAGATTTGGAGAAGTTGCTGTCCCGAAACAGACTTTTGTTCTTCACAGTAAAAATTCGCGAGAGATCTCTGTAAGTTTGATTGAGCTGTAATTTTTTATCTTTCTGCCCCAGGTTATTATTTAACTTTCGTTAGTTTTGCACTTTTTGATTTGAGCAACAGAATATTTTCAAAAAAAATGATCTTTACTTGCTGGTCCGTTTTGACAGATTCTTGCCACTCTTGCATTTGCCTCTTAAATCGATTCCCTTTTTGAATTCTTTTGGGATTTCAGAAGGAGTTGTTTAAATAGCTTATGTTTTGATGGATTTCAGTTAAAATTGAACTTAGAAGGTTTATTACCTCGCATGCACTAATGTTGCTAATGAGAATTGTGTAAAGTTTTGTGTGAAAGAAATTTCCAGGTTATTGGAGAAAGTAGTGTAATAAGATAGTGAAAGGTTAAATGACTCAAGTAATATGTGTATAAAGATGAAGATATTGATGTCATTCAAGCGGTGACTCTGGAAGAATCTACTAAATGCCAACTTCAGAGACCTGCAGAGTCCGTTATCGAATAGGTAACAGTTCTGGTAAGAAAAGTTCCGCAAAAATTCTGTCTAGTTATATTTTTGGAGTTTTTATCCAAGAAGGAAAGTAATGAAGCGAAAGAGGGACAGAAATGGAGCCAGGGTGGCTCACACCACCTCCTGGCGCAGGCCCCCTGGCCGCGCTAGCACGTGGTGTGGCCACCTCGAACTCTGTCTCTGACCCGTTTTCTCCCAGTACCTTCCTTTTGTTGTAAAAATTCATAATATATAATCCCCCGGATCCTCCGAGGTTCATATATCGTGTTCTTGTCGTGTTTTCATTTCGATCTGTTTCTAACAGGTAGAGTCCCAATTTTGGAGCCATAATGTCTTCCTCTGGATTAGCCAAGGAAGATTCCTCAGCGGATATCATCAACCTGTACATGCGTGAGTTGAAGATTCATCCCAAGGAGTTGTTGCTTGAAGATGGGGAGGTATAGATAAAAGAGGTTCAGGGCCCTAAAGGTGAAGGAAGTCTGGAGGGCAGGATGGAAGCGCTGGAGCAAGAAGTCTTTAGGTACAGGAAGATGGCAGTACGCGAAGTGGTCATCATCCATAAGATTTGTTTCGAACTCATTGCCAAGCACCAGAAGGAGACTGCTGAGCTTATGGATGAAATTCTCCCGCTCCACCAAACAACCAACCAACTACAAGCACAGATCTACGACGTGCATAAACAAAACTATGAGTACGATGTTAGCTTTAAATGCATAAGTGTTGGTGCAAGTTTCATGATGTTTTAGACCATGATGTCTTTTGTTGATGGGGAGCCCTTGCCTTGGAAGTCGAACTATGACGATAGAACACCACCACCATCGAAGGAGTAATTCTTCATCAGGTTTTGGCATCCCCTTGGCTTGTTCCAAGCTTGGGGGAGTGTCGTGGTATCATATCACTATCTTCTATCTTTTTACCTTTTTAGTAGAGTCATATCATGAATAGAGAAGTTATCATGTAGGATGGTTTGCATTATGGAAGTGTCCCCCCTCTCGATAGATATCAATGTATCCCTTGGTGTGATTTACCGTTATGGAATATTAATGAGAAGTTCTATCATTTACTCTTTTGCATATCTTACATTAGTTTTCAATTTATATTATATTATAGATCTTGTTGTTAGTACTGGTATCACTTTGGGATCATGGAGTTAATTTAGTTGGTTTTGGCAGACCTGGCTTGGTCAGTAGCAACACTATTTTGAGAATTGAATGAAAAAGATAAAAGTACTCTTAAAAGAAATATAATTTCATCATCTTTCTTTCTTGATTTGCTCATAAGCTTGGTATTCTCTAGTTAAGATCTTTTGTGCTTCCAAGGAAGATTGCATGTTTGTTTCTATCACTTGTATGATTGTTTGTTTCCTTGAACTCTTATGCTTGCTACCCAGCCTTGCTAGCCAAAAACCTGTACTAAGAGGGAATGCTTCTCGTGCATCCAATCCTTAAACCAAAACCTATGCCATTTGTGTCCACCATACCTACCTACTAGCACTATTGCTATTCCAAGTAAATTCATGTTTTTATCTACCTTCTGAATTAAACTTGTTATGTGAAAATTAGTGATTAAAGATCTCACGAACTTGATGGCACACTTTACTTTCTTGCACTTAATAAACTTGAACCATTGTGCCCATCTATGTTGCGTATATGCTTGCGCTTTGTGAGTTGTGAATTACCAGAACCATGCTGTCATGGGGAACGCTTTCAACATTGCACTTGTACTTTGTACCTAGTTGATATCATGCTCTTTTGTCTATGGATGTCGTCGGTGTGAAATGAAAGGGGAGCTTGTAAGTCCATGGAGTTATGTATGTGTGTTAGAGAAACAACTGGGCCGCTAGTCTAATCCATGCCTAATCATGGTGGAAACCTGTAGCGTAACCATAATGAGCATTCTATGAAGCATTCTTCTTATAAAAAAGAAGAGATAGAGATTGAGAAAAAGAGAAAAAAATAAAAAAGAGATGAGAAAAGAGGAAAGAGAGAAAAAAGCACCATACCCCCATGGTAAATAAGAAGATTACTGAGATGCTTGTTGTCTGCTTGCCTTGTCATTTTGATATGGGGATTCTTCTGTATCATCGGGAAAGGGGTACCCCGTTGGCGGTTCTATATGATACACATATACTTACTATGAGAAGAACTTACCGGTAACTAAACTTGAGTAGCATGAGGAGCGGCCCTTGTATTGAAGGGACATGAGATTTTCAACTTACAACTTGTCAAGCATATCCTCATATTTGATCACTTTAACCTTAATCACCTAAATATGCTTATGATAGGGGCAATGAGAGCTGAAAGCTAATAAGTATCATAAGCTTTGGAAGCTCTTTATGGAACTTGAAATACCTGCTTCCCTCTACGAAGGGCCTATCTTTTACTTTTTAGTTGAGTCAGTAAACCTATTCCTTTCTATCTTAGCAAGTACCTTGAGTTGTTGTGTTTCATTCATTCATATAATGATTTATTCAATCATGTTTCTTATGTTCCTTGTTTTGCACATTGCTCTTATCTTAGTGTTTACTACTTTGAAAGCTATCATTGAAAACCTGTTATTTGTGAACTCCTGCAAATTGTCAACTATTCTTTGACCAAGAGCTAAGTTTGCCATTACCAATTGTGATTTACTTTATGAATCTTTATTGTGTTACCTTTACTTATTGCAAGTTAAGTTATATAATAGTGAGTTGTCTTCTATTATGATTTATGTATTGATGAATGTGATGCTTCTTGTCCATATTCTTTTATCGACTCTTCACTCCATAAACTTGAGGTCATGTTTATTGAGCTCAGTTTTCGCTTGGGGACAAGCGAAGTCTAAGATTGGGGGGAGTTGATACGTCCATTTTGCATCACTATTCTATATCATAATTTACTGTTATTCATTGATATATTTCATATTAAGAGATGATACTTATGTTATTTCATCTATTTTTGCATGGTTGATGACTTTTGGAGCATGGACCGCTGTAGTCAGGATTCTGATGGAAAAGGTGTTGTTTGGAGGCAAAATTCGCGAAGATCAGAAAATCCGGGAAAATACATGGAAACTCTATTTTTCCAGAAGACGGAGATTGCCGGAAGGGGGAGTGGAGATGGGCCACTGGGGGCCCACACCACCCCTGGCGCAGGCCACCCCTGGTCGCGCCAGCAGGTGGTGTGGCCACCCTGGCCCACTCCAGGTGAAGGAAATATGCCCTGAGAGGCAATAATAAAGTTGTTATTATGTATTCCTTATATATGATAGATGTTTATTTTACATGCTAGAATTGTATTGATCAGAAACATCAATACATGTGTGTTTAATAAACAGAAAGGGTTCCTAGTTATGCCTCTCTTATAGACTAGCTTGTTGATTAACAAGATGATCATGGTTTCCTGATCATGGACATTGGATGTTGTTAATAACAAGGTCACAGCATTTGTGAAATGATGTGATGAACATTCATCCGAAGTATAGCATTACGATCAAGTCATTATGTTTATATTGCTATAACATCATACGAAGTAATCTTTATCCTTAGACCATGAGATCATGTTAATTGCTAACACCGGAAGAGTATCTTGATAACATCAAACGTCACACCGTAACAGGGTGACTATAAAGATTGGTTCAGTACTACGAAGGTGTTATGTTGAGGCTCATGGATCAAGAGTGGAATTTGTCAATCCCGATGACGGATAGATATACTCTGGGCCCTCTCGGTGATATCACATTGAGATAGATTGCAAGCAAGTGATGTGATCACTAGAATGTTATATCACGGGAACGAGAAAAGAGTGCATGTCGGTAACGAGATCAAACTAGGTATGGAGATACCGATGATCGAATCTCGGACATGTAATATATCGCGAGACAAAGGGATTTAGTTACAAGCGTTAAAGGTTCTCACGATCACAGAAGTCATCGTTGAATGTGTAGGAGTCAGTACAGATCTCCAGGTCCCGCTGCTGATTACTGGTCGGAGAAGGGTCTCGATCATGTCTGCATTATTTACGAACCGTAGGGTGACACACTTAAGAGTTACCGGACACCATTTTGGAGCACATATGTTTCAGACGAAAGAATTGCAAAGCGCAGGAATTGTTTCAATAGAAATCAGAAATTGTTTCGGGTGAAATTGCAGAAAGTGGTTCTGCATGTGATATTGAAATATTGCAAGGGGCTATATGTGAATGTTTGTTAATTAAAGTAATTAACAAAATTCTGAATAAATTTAATAAAAGAGTTTTATTAAATGAGAGAGCATTAAACTTGGAGAATTTTAATGCATTTAAAGTGGAGACTTTAAAAGGGAATGTGAAGAGGCATTTTAATGTGGAGGGGTTACCACCACATGAATGGGGGAGGTGAGGGGTCACCCCCCATGCGCCAGCCATGGATAGGAGGGGCACCCCCTCCTCCTATAAAAGGCCACCCATTCCCTCCTTCATCCTCACACCTCCTTGTGAAGGATCTCTCTCCCCCTCTAGAATTATTCCCCCATGGTCTCGGATTAGCGAGATACATGTTCCCGGTGGCATTTCGTCTGGAAGGAGTTGCTACTCACGCTGGATCGCTGGAGCGAGGAGGTGGAGGTTGTCCGTGGCTTGAACGCAGTGTGATGCGGATGCACTACTGAGTTGCGGCGCTCGAACTTCCTCACGATCTTGAGATCGGCAAGTGTACGACTACATCAACCACGAGTTCCTACTCGTTAACAAAACTCGTTGTCTTCGAGGGTAAGTTCTCGTGGGATGTATATCCACCCGTTGCTTTGTACCTAGTAGATAGATCTTGGCGTATAATTCACACTGTAGGAAATTTTTTGTTTTCTATGCTGCGGACCCAACACCAGGCTCTCCCCTCTGGCGTATATCATCCTCACGAAACCCTAATACCTGGGGAGCGACCACAGAAAGATTCCGCCACCTCTGCGGGGCGGAAAACAACGAGAGAGAAAGATCTCTCTGGTAGACAGAATTCTGCCGGGGGAATTCCTTCTCGGAGAGGGGAGATCGTCGCCATCAACACCACTGCCAAGCTGGACTTCATCGGGATCATCATCATCATCACCACCACCATCATCTCCACCAGCACCATCATCACCACCTCATACCGCTGTAACATTTGGGTTGAATCTTGCATAGTTCTTAGGGGAAACTTTCCCGGTGTTGATTACTCCTTGTAGTTGATGCTATTGAGTGAACCATTGAATTATCCTTTATGTTCAGATTGTTACATATCATTATATCATCTCTAATCTTGATGCATATGATGTCTTGTGAGTAGTTCGTTTTGTTCTTGAGGACATGGGAGAAATCATGTTGTTAGTAGTGGAGTTGTGTTGAGAAAGATTCAATGGTTTGATATTTAAGTTGTGGTGTATTTCTTCTAGTGGTGTCATGTGAACGTCGACTACATGACACTTCACCTTTATGGGCCTAGGGGAATGCATTGTGTATTTGTCTACTAATTGTAGGGGTTGCTAGAGTGACAGAAACCTGAACCCCGTTAGGAAACCTTTGCACAAGGTATGTCAGGGTCTTAGAGTTTAAAGCTGTGGTTAGGTTTCTACCTTAATTACTTTCTTGTACTTGCGGATGCTTGCAAGGGGTATAATCACAAGTATGCATTAGTCCTAGGAATATCGGTACATTAGCACATGTTCACACACACAACACTTAGCAAACTAAAGAAGATTAATCAACTATATGAAGTGAAAGCACTTGACAGTATTCCCTTGTGTCCTCGAGAACGTTTGGTCATTTTATGTAATACAACCAGCTTGTCCTTTGCTAAAGAAAGGATTGGGCCACTTGCTGCATTTATTCTTATTGTCTTTTATTTACTTGTACTTTATTTACCTTCATTATCAAAAAACCCTAAAAATCCGTTTGCTAAGTATTTACAGAGAATTCCTGCTCCAAGCCACTCGTCAACACCTTCTGCTCCTCGTTGGGTTCGATACTCTTACTTATAAAAAATACTGCGATACACCCCCTATACTTGTGGGTCATAAGCCGCCTGGAGGGCGTAACCTTCAGGCACAGGAGGGACCGGAACACCTCCAGCGCTCAACATCCAGTCGGCGGGCAGCCGGTAGCCTGGCGGGCATGGGTAGCTGGAGGCCCACAATGCCTCAGTATCCTCTAGGGTCAGAATGGCCCAGTATGTGGTGTCCATTATTGTGAGAGGGGAATATGTGGATGTGTGGATGGCCATGGTGGCCGGCCTAGATATAGAGGGAAAAGGCGGAGAATCTTCCCATCAGACCTTATGATCATACTGAAGAGGAAACCACAGTGATCGCAAAGGCCGAATGTGTTGCGCAGCTTCAAAAGAAGAAACCTAAGCCCGCCCCGGTATACACCGAGAAGCAAAAAGCATATGCACTTGGTTTTCTAAACACAAAATCACAATATGAATTGCACCATAAGCTAGATGACTATCTACGCATGCTTCAAAAGGAAGTGAAGAAGAGCAAATCAAGTAAAAGTGTAAGCGGGAGCAAATCATCAAGTCAAAGTGCAAGCGGGAAAAGAAAGGACGCCCCCCCAGCTCGGGAAACAGGCCAAAAAAATCGATCCCACCCCTCGGGGTGGCATCCTACGACATTCCCCAGTAGGATATGGAAGAAGCTGCGGCGCTTGCGGCCACTATGAATGTGACTAATCAGGAACTGCTAGGTTCGCATGACAACAAGTTACCCAAGGCTGATGTAGTCCTCAATATGTCCCAGGGATGCTGTTGGTCACCCAAGAGAGGTTGCAACAACTGCCAACACAAATGCGGAGATTAAATAACTGGTACTTGAAAGCTGCAAAGGAGGAGAGAATAATGATCGTGGCAAAAGTACCACATGACTACTACTTCCGAGAAGAAGAGGTTCATGTTGAGTTTCTAGAACTCTTCTAGTTATACAATTTCGACACCCTCGACAAATCTATCGTGAGTTGCTATTGTATGTAAGTTGTTGAATTCATTATCTACATATAAGTTGTTCAATTTTTTAGTTATTCAGTTCATTGCATGTAATTATCCTCATTATATCCTTTTGTACTCTATTATTATGCAGAATGAAGATCCAGGAATGTAAAAGAAGGTCACTCTTTAGTATTGGGTTCATTGACCCAGATAAAATACATATGAAGACGCTAACGGATAAACCCGAGGAGACGGAGGAAAACCTTCTAAGGTTTCTAACGGAACAAAATTTCTGTGACCACATATTATTTCCTTACAATTTCAAGTGAGGGTCTTAATCTGGTGTACATATTCACTTTTGCTTACTCAATTTAAGTGTTATTGATGAGTTACTTATGTATATATAAATGTGTGTGCAGATTCCACTGGATTCTGCTAAACATTCAACTTGATAAGGGAAGAGTTGAAGTCTGTGAACACCCGAATTTTTAATCCCAGATGCCTATTATGCCATACATCGCAATCCCAGGATTACCATTTTTGTGAGACATAACAGATTGGATATCACAGTACATCATCCATTACAAACCATAATAAGGTCTTACAACAAATAAAGGATCTCATGATCCAGTCTAAATACACACAAAAAACCAGAATAATAATCAGCGTAGCGGTGGGGTCCATCTTCAAGGTCACAGGCAATGCTAACGATGGGAGATGATCCTAGTTGTCATATCCATCCTGTTGTCCTTCCTCCAGGTAGTCCTCCTCATAGTCTGGCCACGGGAATAGCCAGGGACAAAGCCATGAGTACTCTTTAAGTACTCGCAAACTATCACTAACAAGTAAAGTAGTTCTACTAGGAATGCTAAGTTCTAAGTTTATTTGCAAAGTTAAGTTTGAAACCTAAGCTGAGTTCAGAAACAAAGAAAGATAAAATAAAGTTCTAAATCACCTAAGTGGGAGCTTAGTTGTCATAGTCACAACTATGTTGTGCTCAAGTCATGTCACAATTCATTTCATAAGTCATTTTGAAAACATCTGACAACGGAACAGTATGGCCACTCCAACTGTCCATAACCGTGGACGCGGCTATTGATACATTGCAAATGTATCTATAATTTTTGATGTTCCATGCTTGGTTTTATCTACTTTCTTGTGTTTTGTCCATACTTTGGAGTACTATTCATATGATTTCTTGGACTAACCTATTAACAACATGCCACAGTGCCAGTTGCCTGTTTTCTGTTGTTTTTGGTTCCAGAAAGTCAGCAAATGAATATTCTCGGAATTGGACAGGACAAAAGCCAAAGTTACTATTTTCCCGGAAGACTCACATCAACATGGCCTCCACCCAAAATCCCACTCACATGTATTTAATTTCCACCAAATTAAATGCAACTCTCAATTAATAAAACTCTTTTATTTATTTTATTCAGAATTTTGTTAATTCCTTTAATTAACAAACATTCACATAAAACCCCTTGCAACATTTCAATATCACATGCATAACCACTTTCTGCAATTTCACCCGAAATAATTCCGGTTTCTATCGAAACAATTCCTGTTTCTATCGAAACATTTCCTGCGCTTTGCAAACCTTTTGTCTGGAACATATGTGCTCCTAAATGGTGTCTGGCAACACTTAAGTGTGTCACCCTACGGTTCATGAATAATGCAGACATGATTGAGACTCCTCTCAGATCAATAATCAGAAGCGGGACCCAGAGATCCATACTTACTCCTGCATATTCAACGATGACTTCTGTGATCGTGAGAACCTTTAACGTCAGCAATTTAATCCCTTTGTCTCATGATATAATACATGTCCGAGATTCGATCATCGGTAAGCAAATACCTAGTTTGATCTTGTTACCGACATGCACTCTTTTCTCGTTCCCGTGATATAACATTCTAGTGATCACATCACTTGCTTGCAAGCTATCTTAATATGATATCACCGAGAGGGCCCAGAGTATATCTATCCGTCATCGGGATTGACAAATTCCACTCTTGATCCATGAGCTTCAGCATAACACCTTCATAGCACTGAACCCACCTTTATGGTCACCCTGTTACGGTGTGACGTTTGATGTTATCAAGACACTCTTCCGGTGTTAGCAATTAACATGATCTCATGGTCTAAGGACTAAGACTACTTTGTATGATGTTATAGCAATATAAACATAATGACTTGATCGTAATGCTATACTTCGGATGAATGTTCATCACATCATTTCACAAATGCTGTGACCTTGTTATTAACAACATCCAATGTCCATGATCAGGAAACCTTGATCATCTTGTTAATCAACAAGCTAGTCTATAAGAGAGGCATAACTAGGAACCCTTTTGTTTATTAAACACACATGTATTGATGTTTCCTATCAATACAATTATAGCATGCAAAATAAACATCTATCATATACAAGGAATACATAATAACAACTTTATTATTGCCTCTCAGGGCATATTTCCTTTAGTCTCCCACTTGCACTAGAGACAATAATCTAGTTTATATAGTGATAAATCTAACACCCATGGAGTTCTGGTGTTGATCATGTTTTGCCCTAGGGAGTACTTTAGTCAATGGATCTGCTACATTCAGGTCCGTGTGCACTTTACAAATCTTTATATCTCCATCCTTGACATGCTCGCGGATGGAGTGAAACTGGCCCTTAATATGCTTGGAATTCTTGTGAGACCTTGGTTCCTTGGCGTTGGCTATGGCTCCATTATTGTCACAATAGATCACCATTGGGTCCAACGCACTAGGAACCACACCTAGTTCCGTTATGAACTCCTTCATCCAAACCGCTTCCGCTTCGGCAAAGAACATATTCCGCCTCCGTCGTTGATCCAGCCACCACAGGTTGTTTGGACCTCCTCAACTAACTGCTGCTCCATTCAAGAGAAATACATATTCGGATTGAGACTTAGAGTCATCCGGATCAGTGTCAAAGCTAGCATCGACATAACACTTAGCGACTAGCTCTTCTTCACCTCCGTATACAAGAAACATATCCTTAGTTCTTCTCAAGTACTTAAGGATATTCTTGACCGCTATCCAGTGTTCCGAACCTAGATTAGATTGGTACCTACTAGTCAAACTAATAGCATGTGCCACATCCGGTCTTGTAAATAGCATGGCATACATTATAGAGCCTATGGCTGAGGCATAGGGGATCTTATCCATTATCTCTCTTTCTTCCGCCATAGCCGGACTTTGAGTCTTACTCAATGTCTTGCCTTGCAACATAGGTAAGTACCCCTTCTTACTTCCGTCCATATTAAACTTCTTTAATATCTTATCAAGGTATGTACTCTGCGATAGCCCAATTAGGCGTCTTGATCTATCTCTATAGATTTTAATGCCTAATATATATGAATCTTCACCAAGGTACTCTGCGAAAATTTGTTGTTTAGATAACTTTTAACACTGTTTAAAAGATCTATATCATTTCCAATCAATAATATGTCATCCACATATAATATCAGAAATGCCACATTGCTCCCACTCACTTTCTTGTAAATACAAGCCTCTCCATAAGTTTGGACAAATCCAAACTCTTTGATCACCTCATCAAAGCGGAGATTCCAACTCCGGGATGCTTGCTTCAGTCCATAGATGGATCGCTGAAGTTTGCACACCTTATCAGCATCCTTAGGATTGACAAAACCCTTAGGTTGTATCATATACAACTCTTCTTCAATATTACCATTGAGGAATGCAGTTTTGACATCCATCTGCCATATTTCATAATCGAAATATGCAGCAATTGCTAACATAATCCTAACCGACTTAAGCATCGCTACGGGAGGGAATGTCTCATCATAGTCAACTCCTTGAATTTGTCGAAACCCCTTTGCAACAAGTCGAGCCTTATAGATGGTTACATCAGCATCAGTTTTTCTTTTGAAAATCCATTTATTCTCAACGGGCTTTCGATCGTGAGGTAAGTCCACCAAGGTCCAAACCTGGTTTTCGTACATGGATTCCATCTCGGATTTCATGGCTTCTAGCCATTTGTTGGAATCAGGGCTCATCATCGCTTCTTCATACGTCGCAGGGTCATCTATTTCATCAATTATGAAATTCATAATAGGATTGCCGCAGCCTGTTCAGAGTCGACGTGTCCCGCTTGACTGCGAGGTTCGGTAGTGTCCTCTTCGAGTTTCATGATCAATATCATTAGCTCTCTTCATTAGGTGAAGTAAACTCCAAAACAACTTCCGGTGCTGCGCTACTCGCCATTTCATGAAGAGAAGGTTCAATAACCTCTTCGAGTTCTACCTTCCGACTACTCACACCTTTCGCGAGAAACTCCTTCTCAAGAAAGGATCCATTCTTGGCAACAAAGACCTTGCCCTCGGATCTGTGATAGAAGGTATACCCAATTGTTTCCTTAGGGTATCCTATGAAGACGCATTTTTCCACTTTGGGTTCGAGTTTATCCGGTTGAAGTTTCTTCACATACACATCACATCCCCAAACTTTAAGAAATGACATCTTAGGTTTGTTTCCAAACCATAATTCATACGGTGTCTTTTCAACGGATTTAGATGGTGCCCTATTTAAAGTGAATGCAGCGGTTTCCAGTGCATAACCCCAAAATGACAGTGGCAAGTCAGTTAGAGACATCATAGATCGAACCATATCCAATAAAGTACGATTACGATGTTCTGACACACCATTACGTTGTGGTGTTCTGGCAGGCGTGAGTTGTGAAACTATTCCACAGTCTTTCATGTGTGCTAAACTCGTAACTAAGATACTCTCCTCCACGGTCGGACCGCAAAAATTTGATCTTTCTGTTATGATGATTTTCCACTTCATTCTGAAATTCTTTGAACTTTTCAAAAGGTTTCAGACTTATGTTTCATCAAATAGATATACCTGTATCTACTCAAATCATCCGTGAAAGTAACAAAATAATGATATCCACCTCGTGCCGACACACTCATTGGTCCACACACATCAGTATGTATGATTTCCAATAAATTTGTCCCCGTTCCATTGAACCGGAAAACGGCGTTCTAGTCATCTTGCCCATAAGGCATGGTTCACATGTATCAAATGATTCAAAATCAAGTGATTCCAAAAGTCCATCAGAATGGAGTTTTTTCATGCGTTTAACGCCAATATGACCTAGACGGCAGTGCCACATATATGCAGATATATCATTATCAAGTTTAATCCTTTTAGCATCAACATTATGAATATGCGTAATACTACTATCGAGATCCAACAGAAATAAACCATTCAACACAGGTGCATGACCATAAAAGATATTATTCATATAAATCGAACAACCATTGTTTTCAGACTTAAACGAATAACCACTTTGCATCAAACACGATCCGGATACAATGTTCATGCTTAGTGCAGGCACCAAATAAAATTTTTTCAGGTTTATAACTAATCCCGACGGCATATGGAGAGGTAGCGTTCCGACAGCGATCACATCAACTCTTGATCCATTGCCGACCCGCATCGTGACCTCATCCCTTGCTAGTTGTCGCTTGTTCCGCAGCCCCTGAACCGAGTTACATATATTAGCAACCGATCCCGTATCAAATACCCAGGTGCTACTGCGAGTACTAGTCAAGTACACATTAATAACATGTATATCACATATACCTTTGTTTGCCTTGCCGGCCTTCTTGTATGCCAAATACTTGGGGCGTTATGCCCAATGGCGATCCCCTTGCAATAGTAGCACTTTTCGATGGACTTAGGGCCAGCTCGGGGTTTCTTTTCAGGCGCGACAACAGATTTGCTGCCCTTCTTTCCCTTCTGCTTGCCTTTCTTGTCCTTCTTGAAACCGGTGGTCTTATTGATCATCAACACTTGATGTTCTTTCCTAATCTCCACTTCTGCAGTCTTAAGCATTGACAGAAGCTCGGGAAGAGACTTCTTCATGCCCTGCATATTATAGTTCATCACGAAGCTCTTGTAGCTAGGTGGCAGAGATTGGAGAACACGATGTATGCCTAAGTCAATGGGAATCGTTATTCCCAAGGACATAAGCTTATCGGCGTACCCATACATTTTGAGTTCGTGCTCACTAACAGAGCTATTCTCTTCCATCATGCAGCTAAAGAAATTTTCAGAAGCATTATAACTCTCTACGGCAGCATGGGTATCAAAAATCATTTTCAATTCTCCCATGGTATCAAAGGCATTGCCATTTTCGAAACTTTTTCGAAGTTCTGGCTCTAGCCCATACAGTATGCTGCAATGAACTAAGTTGTGGTCCTCCTGACGAGTTATATAGACATTCTTTTCCTCGTCAGGGGCATCAGGAGCTGGTGGGGGGCCTAACGGCGCCTCTAGCACATATTGCTTTTGTGCAGCAGTGATGAGAATCCTCAAATTCATAGCCCAGTTGGTGAAGTTGCTACCATTCGTAGCAAGCTTCTCTTTCTCCATGAACACATTGAAATTAAAAGCAGGTGGTGCCATCTACAACAGAATTTGTAAAATATATTTAGACTAAGTTTATGATAGATTGAGTTCAGCTAATCCAAATTACTAATGAACTCCCACTCAAAAACGACATCCCTCGTGTCCTTTTGGTGATTACATGAACCAAATCCGCTACACCAAGTCCGATCATCACGTGAGTCGGTGTAGCTTCAAAGGCGAGCATCTATATGGGCATCATATCAACTATATGACTCATGCTTAACCTTTTGGTTCGTGTTCCGAGGCCATGTTTGTACATGCTAGGCTCGTCAAGTAAGAACCTTAGTATTCGCGTGTGTAAAACTGTCTTACACCCGTTGTATGAAAGCGTAGAGTCGAGAACACCCAATCATCACGTGATGCCTCAAAACACGATCCACAAAACGGTGCATACTTAAGGAAGAACACATTTTATCTTGATATCTAAATGAGGGATCATCTTATAAATTGGTTGGACCTCCTCTTTCATATATTGGTTTGGAAAAGAGTAGGAAAGTTCATGCTTTTGTGGTAAAAAGAGCTTGTTTCTGACTGTGGCCTATGCTTTATCATGCCATGCTTGATATTGTTTTGGCTTTATGCTTAGTATTCTTTGTTGTAGCATGACTTGTTATAAACAATTGAGATTGCTTAATGTGCCTTGGATGAATCATGCGTTGTTTTAGCATATTAAAGCATAGTATTGTGGTATTCTCCTTTGATGCTTTATTTGGGTTGACTTGGCGCATGCTCACACCATGTTATGACTATCTCAAGTCACTATAGCCTTTATGATTCTTTAGTTTTCAACTTTTAGTATCACTTTATGCTTTGATCAATGATGTTTTGTCACTCTGCATGATTATGGCCATTATTGCTCTCTTAGTTTGTCGCTCCCAGTCTTTTGCTAGCCTCCACAACCAAGTATGAGTTACACTCATGCATCCAACTCCCTAAACCAAGTTATTCCAAAGAGTCCACCATACCTACCTACTACCTTATGCTATTCCAAGTATATTCATCCTTTTGTTTACCTTCCAAATTAAACTTGTTATGAGAAAACTAGTGATTAAAGCTCTCACGAACTTGATGGCACACTTTACTTTTTGCCCTTAATAAACTTGAACCATTGGGTCCTTCTTTGTTGTGTATATGCTTGCGCTTTATAAGTGTTGGGTCCGCAGCATAGAAAACAAAAAATTTCCTACGATGAGAACTATACGCCAAGATCTATCTACTAGATACAGAGCAACGGGTGGACATACATCCATGGAGAACTTACCCTCGAAGACAACGAGTTTTGTTAACGAGTAGGAACTCGTGGTTGATGTAGTCGTACGCTTGCTGATCTCAAGATCGTGTGGAAGTCCGAGCGCCGCAAATCAGTAGCGCATCCATCCTCGCACACACGTTCAAGCCACTGGACAACCTCCACCTCCTCGCTCTAGCGAATCAACGGAAGCAGCAACTCCTTCCAGACGCAAGGCCACCGGGAACATGTATCTCGCTAATCCGAGACCATGGGGGAATATCTAGAGGGGGAGAGAGATCCTTCACGAGGAGGTGTGGTTTGTGAGAGGGGAGAGGGAGTTTATATAGGAGGGAGGAGACCCTCCTCCCATAGCCGGGCGCATGAGGGGGACTCCCCTCCTTCATTCATGTGGTGAACCTCCACTCACATAAACATGGCCTCCACCCAAAATCCCACTCACATGTATTTAATTTCCACCAAATTAAATGCAATTCTCGATTAATAAAACTCTTTTATTTATTTTATTCAGAATTTTGTTAATTACTTTAATTAACAAACATTGACATAAAACCCCTTGCAACATTTCAATATCACATGCATAACCACTTTCTGCAATTTCACCCGAAACAATTCCGGTTTCTATCAAAACAATTCATGTTTCTATCGAAACATTTCCTGCGCTTTGCAAACCTTTTGTCTGGAACAAATGTTCTCCTAAATGGTGTCCGACAACCCTTAAGTGTGTCACCCTATGGTTCGCGAATAATGCAGACATGATTTAGACTCCTCTCAGATCAATAATCAGAAGCGGACACGGAGATCCATCGACTTTGCATATTCAACGATGACTTCTATGATCGTGAGAACCTTTAACGTCAGCAATTTAATCCCTTTGTCTCATGATATAATACATGTCAGAGATTCGATCATCGGTATCCAAATACCTAGTTTGATCTCGTTACCGACATGCACTCTTTTCTCGTTCCCGTGATATAACATTCTAGTGATCACATCACTTGCTTGCAAGCTATCTTAATGTGATATCACCGAGAGGGCCCACAGTATATCTATCCGTCATCGGGATTGACAAATTCCACTCTTGATCCATGAGCCTCAACATAACACCTTCATAGCATTGAACCCACCTTTATGGTCACCCTGTTACGGTGTGACGTTTGATGTTATCAAGATACTCTTCCGGTGTTAGCAATTAACATGATCTCATGGTCTAAGGACTAAGACTACTTTGTATGATGTTATAGCAATATAAACATAATGATTTGATCGTAATGCTATACTTTGGATGAATGTTCATCACATCATTTGACAAATGCCGTGACCTTGTTATTAACAACATCCAATGTCCATGATCAGGAAACCTTGATCATCTTGTTAATCAACAAGCTAGTCTATAAGAGAGGCATAACTAGGAACCCTTTTGTTTATTAAACACACATGTATTGATGTTTCCTATCAATACAATTATAGCATGCAAAATAAACATCTATCATATACAAGGAATACATAATAACAACTTTATTATTGCCTCTCAGGGCATATTTCCTTCAATAAGTTGAAATTAGCAGAACCATGTACCATGGGGAACGCTTTCAACATTGCACTTGTACTTTGTACCCCGTTGATATCATGTTCTTTTGCTTACGGATCACGGCAGTGTGAAATAAAAGTGGAACTTGTAAGATCATGGAGTTTGTATGTGTGTTAGAGAAACGCCTGGGCCGCTAGCCTAAGCCATGCCTAATCATGGTGGAAACTTGCAACATCACCATAATGAGCACTCTATGAAGCATCCTCAATAAAAACCTATACAAATAGCAAATAAAAATATCACTGAGATGCTCATTGTTTGCTTGCCTTGTCATTTTGATTATGGGAAAGCTCCCGTATCATGTGCAAGGGGTACCCCGTTGGCGGTTCTTAATGATACACGTATACTTACAATGAAAAGAGCTTACTCGTGACTGAAGTTGAGTAGCATGAGGATCGGTCTTCGTAAGTAAGGGGCATGAGATTTCGGTTTATAACTTGTGAAGCATATCCTCTTAGTTGTGTCACTTTAATCTTAACCACTTCAAGATGCTTATGATAGGGGCAATGAGAGCTAAAAGCTATAAGTACCATAATTTTTGGAAGCTCTTTATGATACTTGAATCCCTACTTTCTTTTACAAAAGGCCTTTCTTCCACCATTATATTGAGTCTCCACCTTCTACCTTTATGCACCTACTTTGAGAGCATAGTGGCCATTCTTAGTTCTATGTGCATTGTCCCAAGACTAGTTGATTGATGCATACTTTGTTATTGCTTGTTTTAAACTATTGTATCTAGTCACTCTTATGAACTTTGAAGGTGTCCTATGCATTTATATTTGCTACTCTACGAGGGACAAACTGAAAACTATTATGCTATGTTTTCTTTCTGTGAAACAAACAAACGTCTTGCAAAGCATTGTTATTCATGAATCTTTTGTTTATGCCTTTTCATGTTGCATCATAGTTTCTTTGTTTTATTGCTAGAACTTTATCTTTCATGATATGATTGAAGTACTATGATCCCAGCTTTGAATGTTTTGCAAATACTTTGATCAAGTCTTTGATGGTGCATGTCACCTCAAAAATTATTCTTTCTTTTTATCACTTACCTACTCGAGGACGAGCAGGAGCTAAGCTTGGGGATGTTGATACATTGCAAATGTATCTATAATTTTTGATGTTCCATGCTTGGTTTTATCTACTTTCTTGTGTTTTGTCCATACTTTGGAGTACTTTTCATATGATTTCTTGGACTAACCTATTAACAAGATGCCATAGTGCCAGTTGCCTGTTTTCTGCTGTTTTTGGTTCCAGGAAGTCAGAAAATGAATATTCTCGGAATTGGACAGGACAAAATCCAAAGTTACTATTTTCCTGGAAGACTCACGGAGCTAGAAGGAGAGCCGGAGAGGGGCCATAGGGTGGCCACACCCCCCTTGGCGCGGGCCAGCCTAGGCCGCACCAGGGCATGGTGTGGGCCCCCTGGCTGGCCATCGACCTTGCCTCCTTCGCCTATAAGAGCCTCCCGATACCAAAACCCTAGATCGAAAATCAGAAATCCAAGAAAAGTTCCACAGCGCTGCCGCCACCGAAGGGGAGATTCGGGGGACAGAAAGTCTCTCTTCTGGCACCCTGCCGAGACGGGGAAGTGCCCCCGGAGCCATCTCCATCGATCTCCACCACCATCTCCATCACCATTGCTGATTCCCATGATGAGGAGGGAGTAGTTCTCTCTCGGGGCTAAGGGTTCTACTGGTAGCTATGTGTTCATCTCTCTCTCTATGCATGATCATATTGTGATCATGAGCTTGTAATCTATAGATCTACCTTGCTACTCAAGTGCTTTAATAGATCTCTGCTCTCCCCATGTGTGTGAAAGTGACAGTGTGCACACCATGGTGGCACTTAGGCTAGAGATTACAAATACTTGTTATGAGTTATATTTGGAGTTGGATGTCTTTATGAAATTGTGGTGTTTGTTGGACTCATCTAGTACTCAAGGTGACAGTTTGGGGTATCTAGATGGGAAAGGCTTACTTTGAGGTGTGTTGTTATAGCCCTACCATTGATTAGAGTGTCCAACCAGAGAGTAGTTAAGAGTAGTATCATGAAGATAATATATTTATATGAGAGTGTTCACTAGTGAAAGTATGATCCCTAGGCCTTGTTTCTAAGCATTGATACACCGTTTGCAATTAGATCTGTTCCATGTTTGCTTGCCGCCATCTTTATTTCAGTTTGCCTTTAGTCTCTTCCACGCCATCAAGTTATTTTCTATCACCGTTACCACTTATAATTATCTATACCACTTGTACTTCACTATCTCTTCGCCGAACTAGTGCACCTATACACCTGACAAGTGTATTGGGTGTGTTGGGGACACAAGAGACTTCTTGTATCTTGATTGCAGGGTTGCTTGAGAGGGAATACCTTTGACCACTTCCTCCCCGAGTTCGATAAACCTTGGGTGATCCACTTAAGGGAAAACTTGCTGCTGTTCTACAAACCTCTGCACTTGGAGGCCCAACAACTGTCTACAAGAATAGAAGTGCGTAGACATCAGCTGTTCGAATAGTTTGACACTCTGTAGAGGTGGTACACTTCCACCATAAAATTCGATACATCCGTCAGGGATAACCCTAAATCATCATACTTAGTATGCGGATAATCAATCATAACCTTTCCTTTACACACTCTAGTATAAGCACCTCACCTATGAGCTTGGCCTCCCAGCCATGGCCATCTGCCATCCTAGGCACTGCATAGGTGGACAACATTGAGAGGTAGCCTCGGATCAAACCTCTCCCGCGAGGGAACTCATACTAATGCATATAAACTTCCGGCTAAGCCTTACCCAATTAAGGTATTGTGGTTATACGGTAAAATTGGAATGGTATTGCATCCAAACCCATCCATTAGTTTTTATAAAGGGCTAAGGATCATGCCTCATCATTTTCATCATCATAAACCATTGTGTTTCTCAACACATGTCAAAACATCTCAATAGAATGACTCATCATTCCAAGGTTTTCATAATCATTTTCACCAAGTATTCCCATCTAAAGTGATCAAGTTTTTGGTTTAGCTCTAATCACTAAGTTAAGAGTGTTCACTAATGGGGGATGCTAATATCAATCTCATGCCATAGAATGACATCTAAGTCCAATTAGATAGGTCAAGTTTTACACTCTTTATGCTATCTATAAACTAGTAAAGAACTTTGCTAAAGTAAAAGAAGTAAAGCTTGTAAGTAAAAACTTGGGATGGTTATAAAACAAAGGGGGTATAACCAAAGCATGCCGAATGCATCTTGCTTGGGTTATCTAGCTTGCAAGGGTTAGCTTGAATTGTTAATTATGGCTTGCATAGTTAAGAAACTTGCAAGTGTTAGCTTGCTTCGTTCTAACTTGATAACAATAGCTTGCCTTGATTGGTGCAGTGGTTGAAATTCTCCTCGTCTTCCTCGGGGTAGAACTCCTCCTCTTCGTAGGCTTGGTCAGTACTATCGTCTATAAATACATATGGGAATACACAATCACCAAACAATACTTAACTAGTCTATTTAGCATACTAAGGCACATATTTGATGATCTAGTATCATTACAAACATCACAAGATTTCATGAACTAGTTTCATTTATTTGATTTGAGAAAAGTAATTTCTACTCATTGAAATTAACTATGATTTAATATTCTCCATTTAAAATATGGGATCATGTGGACACATGTCATCACCACGTATTCTAATACATGGGAATGTGATTTAAATGTTGAATCACATTTTATAGAGTTGAGGATTAATATTTAAATAATTTAAAGTGACTAGACATGCCTATATATAATTATTTTGGTACTAGTCCAAAGTCACTGCATGCAAACTTAGATATTATTACATATTCAGATAGGTATTGTCAAATGTGATTTTTTAGAGTTGGAATCAAATCAAAAGCTATTATGGTTGATTTTTGAAAAATGTTATAATGTAGAAAAGTCTCTGTTTTGTTATTTTTGCTATAGGTGATCTATAACTCTAATTGATTTAAATCCAACGGGCTTGGATAGATATTTTAATTATATTTTCAACAAAATTTGAACCATTTCATTTGGTTAAGTAAATCTTTCTGAATTGGTTTTAAACAAAGGGATAGAAACTAGATTAAGTCTAAATAGATAAATACTTATTTGAATTCTATGGCCAGCGCGGGAATACTAACGGGCCGGCCTAGTTTCACTTCGTGGCGCAGAGGACAGCTGACAGGGGGTCCCGCATGTCAGCGCCTCTTCTAACGCGAAGCAGTACGGGGCGATGTGGACCGCACGATTAGAACCTAGATCAACGGTCGTGGCTCGTCGTCAACGACGGACTGGTCACCGGCAAGATGGAACCCTAGCGGCTCGGTGGGGGTGCAATGGGGTCATACCAGGTCTCCAACTAGTATGGTGATGGGGGCGATTGAACGAGGAGACAATGACGGACTCAGGCGAGGTAGCGGCGACTCCTGGGGTGGACGAAATCGACTGGCCCCTTTCTTCTCTGCTCCGGCGAACTCCGACAAATGGTGGCTCAAGCGGCTTCGGCGATGGGGTGAGGTGGTTCTGAGAGAGATGGGAGATGAGTGGTGTGAGGAAATGGTGCTGGGAAGGGCTCCTTATATAGTCTCAATGAGGAGACCGTGAGGGCGATGGTGAGCTCGTCGGTGACGGGGGTACGGGGCGCTAGAGGCATGGGCGGTGTAGGCGGACGGTGGCTTGCCTCCTGGCGGTCAGCTACGACGTAAAGGCGACGCTAGGGGTGGTGGCATTTGGTCGGGAAAGGCTGGCGCTCTATGCGGTAGAGGCGGTGCTCGACGCGGCGTGCGGTGGCTGCTGGTCGCGCGGCGGGAAATGGGCGTGTCTGGGGAGGTGCTGGGGTTATGGCGGAGCGGCGCACGCGAGCTGAGGTCGAGGCATGGCTCGTGTAGGCCTGTCGGGGATGGCGCTCTGGCGTGAGCTGTGAACAGTGCAGAGGCAGTGGGCTTGAGCGTTCCTTGGTGGTACAGGGGCTAGCAAGGCCTGGGGAAGGGACCGTGGGCGGCGGTAGGGTTCGGCAGAGCTAGGGGCGTGCTAGATTGTCGCGTCGTTGTCTCTAGCGCGTTGCCCACGCTCGGCCGGCGGCGACCAAGAACGGGCGGCGTGCTACTGCTGCTCCAGGCTAAGTGGTAGCTCTGTGCTGGCTTGGTTAGAGCTAGGGGAGACCAAGGGACAAGAATTAAACCAAATGGCTCGACAATGCTTTGATCATAAATAGTGTTAGTTAGGCAGATTTGATTTTGCTCCCAAGGTGTTCGACACAATGGCCACAAGAATAAAAGTTTTGAATTTTGAAAAGATTTTAGGTGGATTTGTTGGTCTTATGCTTGAGCATCTGTGGCTGCTGGGGATTGTCAAATTGAACTCATTTGGGTGTTTTTTGAAAAAGTGGGATCTATGCACATACACTTGATTGCATTTTCAAATGCCATTTAAATTTAGTGTTTAAATGTTTTTGTAAGATCACAAAGTGGGCCTTGGTAGATCTTTACTTGTGCTAGAAAGGGGTGCAAAGATTCATAAATGTTTCTGTTGGACTTTGAGTTCTAGGAACAACTAAAGTGACCTAGTGGATCAAAATGGCAAAAGTGACCATTTGTCTTTATTAATTCCATTTGATTTCTTTTTCTTTGGAGTTTTCTTGGGAAAGATCTAGATGGTGTGGAATTCATCTTTGAATCATTTTACAACCATTAGAACAAACAAACATGGCAATTCAAAACAATTCTATATTAATGCAACACACATATGCATTCTTAATTATTTCAATAATAAAAAGTTTTTGTTAACCCTAAATTGGGTGCTTTGGATCTTGATAACCTTGATTAAAGTTTTGTGATGTTATAAACCTTCCTCCCTTAAACAAAATCTCATCCCGAGATTTAAGAAAGAAAACTAGGAACTAAAGAGAACAGGAAACTCAGTCCTAATATAATCTTCTCGCTCCCAAGTGGCTTCTTCTTCGGTATGGTTGCTCCATTGGATCTTGAGAAATTTGATACTCCGGGTCCTAGTGGTTCTGTAAGCTTCCTCCAAGATACGTATGGGCACTTCACAATACGTCAGATCCTTGTTGATATCAATGGCTCGGTGATCGATGTTCTTGAAAACTTCGGTCTTCTACGGCACTTCTAGGCATTTGCGAAGTAACGAGATATGGAACACATTATGGATAGCACACATCTCTTCGGGCAGTTCCAGTTGATACGATACTTCTCCTCGATGATTTAGAATCTTGAAGGGTCCGATATATCTGGGGGCTAACTTTCCTTTCAAACTAAAATGTTGCGTTCCCTTCAATGGCAAAACTTTGAGATAAACAAAATCTTTGATATTGAAAGTCAGGTCCCTCCTTCTCTTGTCAGCATAACTCTTATGTCTGGATTGAGCGGTCTTGAGGTGCTCATGGACTTTGTGAACCTTCTCTTCTGCTTCTCGTAGGATCTCGGGTCCGAAAATCTGACTCTCTCCTACTTGTGACCAATTCAAAGGGGTACGACACTTTCTTCCATATAGGAACTCAAATGGGGCCATTTGCAAACTGTCTTGATAACTGTTGTTGTATGAGAACTCTGCGAAAGGCAGACAATCTTCCCATTTTGATCCATACTCCAACACACAAGCTCTCAGCATATCTTCTAAGATTTGGTTGACTCTTTCAGTCTGTCCATCGGTCTACGGGTGATAAGCTATGCTGAAATTCAACTTGGTTCCTAATCCTTCTTGGACTTTCTGCCAAAATCTTGAGGTAAATTGGGTTCCTCGATCCGATACTATGGTCTTGGGGGTTCCATGCAAACTGACGATTCTAGTAATGTACATCTCTGCTAGCTTCGAACTTTGGTAGGTAGTCTTAACAGTTATAAAATGGGCTACCTTAGACAGTCTATCAACGATGACCCAGATAGATTCATTTCCCCTACTAGAAGTAGGCAAACAGGTGATAAAGTCCATTCCGACGGAATCCCATTTCCATTCCAGAATCTACAATGGTTGCAACAGTCCTGCGGGTCTCTGATGTTCCGCTTTGACTCTTTGACAGATATCACACTTGGTGATGTAGCTCCCGTTTTCTCTCTTCATCTTGTGCCACCAAAATTGCTCCTTCAAATCCTGATACATCTTCGTTCCTCTAGGGTGGATAGAATAAAGAGTATCATGAGCTTCTTGCATGATAACTTGCTTCAGATCCGAATCTGCTGGCACACAGATACGTCCTTTGTACCACAAAACTCCTTCTTCATCTTCGGTGAATCCAGGTACCTTTCTTGTACCAATACGACGCTTGATTCCGTCGATACTTGCATTTCCCTTCTGGACTTCCTTGATTTGGCTAATCAAAGTGGGTTGAAGTTCAATGCTAGCTAAAAATCCTTTGCTAACTAGCTCAGTTCTAAACTGCTCCAACTCTTCATGCAAACTTGGTTGCTTCTCCTTGAACATGGTGTTTAACCTACACGGCAATCTGCTAAGAGCATCCGCTACCACATTTGGCTTTGCCGGGGTGAATGTGAATGTCAAGGTCATAATCCTTGATTAACTCTATCCATCTTCTTTGCCTCATATTCAGCTCCTTCTGAGTGAAAATATACTTCAAGCTCTTGTGATCTAAGTAAATCTCACAGCAATTACCCATAATGTAATGACGCCATGTCTTCAAGGCTAAAACTACCGTTGCTAATTCAAGATCATGGGTAGGGTAGTTTTACTCATGCTGCTTCAGTTGTCGAGACAGATATGCGATGACTTTTCCTTCTTGCATCAATACACAACCGAGACCAATCTTGGATGCATCACAATACACATCGAATGGCTTCTTGATATCTGGCATAATCAATATTGGGGCGGAAATCAGTCTCTTCTTGAGCTCTTGGAAACTTGCTTCACATTTGTCGGTCTATTCAAACTTCTTGTCCTTCTTCCACAATTGGGTCATGGGTCTTGCGATGCTCGAAAATCATTCTACGAACTTGCGGTAATATCCCGCTAATCCGAGAAATGCACGGACTTGGGTTTGAGTGGTTGGGGCTTCCCATTCTTCAACATATCTGATCTTGGCGGGATCAACAGTGACTCCTCCTGCCGACACAATATGTCCGAGAAATCCTACTTTTTTCAGCCAAAACTCACATTTGCTGAACTTGGCATACAACCGATGCTCTCTAAGGGTTTCAAGGATGATTCTGAGATGTTGCTCATGCGCTTCTTCTAACTTGGAGTAGATAAGAATATCATCGATAAACACAACGACAAACTTATCCAGAAAATTCATAAAAATCTTATTCATGAGATTCATGAAATAAGCAGGGGCATTGGTTAATCCAAAATACATGACCGTATACTCATATAATCCATATCTGGTGGTAAAGGCGGTCTTTGGAATATCCGTTGCACGAATCTTAAGTTGGTGATAACCAGTCCCAAGATCAATCTTAGAGAACACTCTAGCACCAGTCAACTGATCAAACAGATCCTCTATCTTGGGCAAAGGGTACTTGTTCTTGATGGTGACATCATTCAGCTTCCTGTAATCTGTGCCCAAACGGTTGCCTCCATCTTTCTTGTCGACAAACAACACGGGCGATCTCCATGGTGAGGCGCTTGGTTGAATCAATCCTTTCTATAGCATAGGATCAAATTGCTTCTTCAGATCCACTAACTCTGAGGGGTTCATGCTATAGGGTCTCTGAGCTATGGGTCCGGTTCCAGGAATTAGTTTGATAATGAACTCAATATCCCGATCCGGGGGCATACTGGGCAATTCATTTGGGAATACGTCGGGGTATTCACAGACTACTCTGACTTGGTCTATGGTGGGTAGGGCTAGACTCTTGTTGCACTTGAATTGACGGGGCAAGGTTTCAGATATATGCTCTATTGATACTCCAGAGCTATTGGTCATGGTGATGCCTTTCTTGACACTGTCAATCCATCCTTTATGCTTCGACATCCAATCCATTCCTAGTACTACTTCCAAACCTTTGGTTCCAAGTACTATTAGATTGGCATAAAAATCTATCCCATGTATTCTGATAGGCACAACCTTGCAAATTTTTCTAACTGTTGTGGTTGAACCAGGTATTTGAACTATCATAACATGCTTCAAGTTGGTTGGGTGAATCTTACTAGTGCATGCATATTCTTCGGTAACAAACGAGTGCGATGCTCCAGAATCAAACAACACTCTTGCTAATACTGAGTTGACAGAAAACATACCCAACACGACATCTGTCGCTTATTGGGCTTCTTCAGTGTTCATGTGGAAGAGACGGCCATTGCGGTTGTGAGGGTTCCCTGGGGCGAATCTTCTTCCGAGCTGAGCACGGCGCTGCTGTTGAGCTGGGGCATTCACATTGGCAGTGGCGGCAATCTTCATGGGACTCTCATTGGAGTAGTGACCCTTCACTCCAGACTCAAAACAAGTAATCTTGTACTTGTCTTTTGCGGCAACAGGCACGACATTGCTTCCAGTTCTTGGGGCAGTATTGTTGTTGTTGGACTTGGGCGGTGCACGGTGGAAGTTATTGGAGTTGCCGGGTGGTTGTTGTTTTCTCTGTACTTCACATTTCCTCCGCTACGGTTCAGGTAACTTGGGCGAGACATTGGGGGTCTATTGTTACGCGGGGCATATCCTCCAGACGGGTTGGGGCGGTACTTCTGAGGGTGGTTGGATCCACTCTGGTGCATCATTCGGCGCTTGCTGTTGTCATTGGCTTGGTTTATCTTCCCTTCCATTTGGATGGCAGAGTCGACTAACCCTTCTAGGTCATCAAAACGGATGTTGACCAACACAACCTGCATCTCATCATGTAGTCCGTTAAGGAATCTCTCCTTTTTGGCTTCAGTGTTAATCTCATCAGGTGCATACCTGGCGAGGGACAAGAATCTGTCACGGTACTCCACTACAGTCATTCTTCCTTGCTTAAGTTCTCTGAACTCATCTCTCATTCTGGTGACTAAACCCTGCAGCACATGGGTGTGGCTGAACTTGGTCTTGAAAGCTTCCCATGTCATGATCTAACCATGGTTCATATTACGGATACTAGTCCACCAGGCTCTTGCATCTCCTGCCAGATACTGGGTGGCAAACATAACTTTTTCGTTGTCATCCACTCTGGCGACTTCTAAGTTATTCTCCATGGTCTGTAACCAATCATCAGCATCCAATGGGTCCTCAGACTTGTTGAAGATAGGTCGATTGGTATTCTGAAAGTTTTTGAGTTTGGATCCATGATGATCCTAATTTCCATGACCCTCATTGTTGTGGGCCATCTGGGTGATCTGCTGTAGGGTGGCTAGATTTGCTTGGCGCTTCGCCCTACTAGCTTCGCAGTCTGCAATGAGCGTTTGCAGAATCTGTAGCATTGGGTCCTGCGATGAGCTGCTCCCTCCTTGGTTTCCACGAGTCATCTGAATATTGAGATAGATAATGGGGTAAGAGGGAAAGTTCTAAGGTTCATGGTTTTGGTTTCAAAGCTAAAACTTTGAGTTTGACTCAGGTTTGCAAACTAACTTCTTTTCATTCATTCAAGCAAAGCACACTATACAAACACACACACCACAACAAAAGGAAAAATAGATGGTTTTAAGAACCATTCTATAAGCTAAGATATAATGGGACCGATATTTCTCACTCCTACGATAGTGCTCTAGTGATCTACTCATCATTGATGAAGTCGGAGTCATCATCGTCGGTGTAGAAGTCCATGGCATCATCCTCCAGATAGTCATCATCATTGCTGAGGTACAAGTGAATATCCCCTTGGATGTCTTCACCTTCCTCCTCTTCTTCTTTTGCTACAAGCTGAGCTTCTTGCTCCTTGATGGTCTTCTCGAGGTCGGCCACCTTCTTACGAAGATGGTCGATGGTGCGATCCTTCTTTCCGCGTTGACGATGAAGTGATTGATGATCCTTGACGAGCAATGAGAAAGTCTGGGCCTTCTGGGCGGCAATGGCAAGGTTGTGGTTGGCGAACTCTCGAGCATTGTCCAATTCCTTCTATCTGTCATACAGTAGGAAGTCGAGGTTCTCCACTTGGCGCTTCAACTCTGTGTGACTTGGCATCTCCAAAGGCATTCCCATCAAATCACGCCTTGCATAGTGAGCAAAGCGAGTTCCCTGGATCAAGTTGAAATTTTGTGCGCAAAGACGAGCGAGAGCTTCATGCATATCCCTGGCTAATCCATCTAGCTAGTTGTTCTCTCTTACGGTGAATTGAATCTTCTCGGAAAGTGGTGCCTCCATCTTGCCTCGAAGATCAGCAACTACTAGCCATTGTAAATCTCCTCCTAGGGGACCATTGAGTTGAGCTCCAAAGAATTCCGGATGTGGGCACTCCAAGTACTCAGACAGTGCATCAAGATCCCTCTCGAAGATCAGTTGGCCTCCGTTGCCCAACTGGTAGAACTTGCAGTACTGAACTTCCATCTATAAGAATTTAGGATGAGCAAGTTAGTGAAGTGATCAAGTGTGTCAAAATTTTATGTAGTAATATAAGATTTTTTGAGGAACATGTATTTTTTTGAGAGAAAGAATCCCAAGGGTAAGAGAGGAAATCGTTTTTCATAAATACTCACTTCTTTGTTTTTGAAACTAATTTTTTATTCGAACGCCCATTCTAACTAGGGTCTCCTATGGTCAGGATGACTCTGATACCAACTTGTGAACACCTGGATTTTTAATCCCAGATGCTTGTTATGCCATACATCGCAATCCCATGATTACCATTTTTGCGAGACATAACAGATTGGATATCACAGTACATCATCCATTACAAACCATAATAAGGTCTTACAAAAAATAAAGGATCTCATGATCCAGTCCTAATACACACAAAACAGCGGAATAATAATCAGCATAGCAGTGGGGTCCATCTTCAGGGTCATAGGCAATGCTGACGATGGGAGATGATCCTAGTTGTCATATCCATCCTGCTGTCCTTCCTCCAGGTAGTCCTCCTCATAGTCTGGCCACGGGAATAGCCAGGGACAAAGCCATGAGTACTCTTTAAGTACTCGCAAACTATCACTAACAAGTAAAGTAGTCCTAGTAGGAATGCTAAGTTCTAAGTTTATTTGCAAAGTTAATTTTGAAACCTAAGCTGAGTTTGGAAACAAAGAAAGATAAAATAAAGTTCTAAATCACCTAAGTGGGAACTTAGTTGTCATAGTCACAACTCTGTTGTGGTCAAGTCATGTCACTATTCAATTCATAAGTCATTTTGAATACATCTGACAACGGAACAGTATGGCCACTCCAACTGTCCATAACCGTGGATGCGACTATTCGAATAGTTTGACACTCTGCAGAGGTGGTACACTTTCACCACAAAATTTGATACATCCGTCAGGGATAACCCTGAATCATCATACTTAGTATGTAGATAATCAATCATAACCTTTCCTTTACACACTCTAGTATAAGCACCTCTCCTATGAGCTTCGCCTCCCAGCCAGGGCCATCTGCCATCCTGGGCACTGCATAGGTGGACAACATTGAGAGGTAGCCTCGGCTCAAACCTAGCGGCTCGGTGGGGGTGCAATGGGGGAATACCAGGGTTCCAGCTAGTGTGGTGATGGGGGCGATTGAACGAGGAGACGACGGTGGACTCAGGCGAGGTCGCGGCGGCTCCTGGGGTGGACGAAATCGATTGGCCCCTTTCTTCTCTGCTACAGCGAACTCCGACGCAATTCCGGCGAACAGTGGCTCGAGCGGCTCTGGCGATGGGGTGAGGTGGTTCTGAGAGAGAGGGGAGTTGAGTGGTGTGAGGAAATGGTGCTGGGAAGGGCTCCTTATATAGGCTCGACGAGGAAACCGTGAGGGCGACGGTGAGCTTGTCGGTGACGGGGGTACAGGGTGCTAGAGGCATGGGCGGTGGAGGCGGATGGTGGCTTGCCTCCTGGCGTTCAGCTACGACGTAAAGGCGACGCTAGGGGCGGTGGCGTTTGGTTGGGAAAGGCTGGTGCTCTACGTGACAGAGGCGGTGCTCGACGCGGCGTGCGGTGGCTGATGGTCACGCGACGGGAAATGGGCGTGTCTGGGGAGGTGCTGGGGTTATGGCGGAGCGACGCACGCGAGCTGAGGTTGAGGCGCGACTCGTGCGGGCCTATCGGGGACCGCGCTCTGGCGTGAGCTGTGCACGGTGCAGAGGCGGTGGGCGCGAGCATTCCTCGGTGGTCCAGAGGCTGTCAAGGCTCGGGGAAGGGACCGTGGGCGGCGATAGGGTTCGGCGGAGCTAGGGCGTGCTGGATTGGCGCGACGTTGTCTCTGGCGCGTTGCCCACGCTCGGCCGGCGGCGACCAAGAACGGGCGGTGCGCTACTGCTGCTCCAGGCTAAATGGTAGCTCTGTGCTGGCTTGGTTAGAGCTAGGGGAGACCAGGGGACAAGAATTAAACCAAATGGCTCGACAATGATTTGATCACAAATATAGGCAGATTTGATTTTGCTCCCAAGGTGTTCGACACAATGGCCGCAAGAACAAAAGTTTTGAATTTTGAAAAGATTTTTGGTGGATTTTTTGGTCTTATGCTTGAGCATCTGTGGCTGCTGGGGATTGTCAAATTGAACTCATTTGAGTGGTTTTTAAAAAAGTGGGATCTATGCACATACACTTGATTCCATTTTCAAATGCCATTTAAATTTATTGTTTAAATGTTTTTGTAAGATCACAAAGTGGGCCTTGGTAGATCTTTACTTGTACTAGCAAGGGGTTCAAAGATTCATAAATGTTTTTGTTGGACTTTGAGTTATAGGAACACCTAAAGTGACCTAGTGGATTAAAATGGCAAAAGTGAGCATTTGCCTCTATTAATTCCATTTGATTTCTTTTTCTTTGGAGTTTGCTTGGGAAAGATCTAGATGGTGTGGAATTCATCTTTGAATCATTTTACAACCATTAGAACAAACAAACATGGCAATTCAAAACAATTCTATATTAATGCAACACACATATGCATTCTTAATTATTTTAATAATAAAAAGGTTTTGTTAACCCTAAATTTTAGGTGCTTTGGATCTTGATAACTTTGATTAAAGTTTTGGGATGTTTTCAAGTCATGGACCCATTAAAAAGACCACTGGAACAGTTTAGGGACATGCATCACACGCTCCAGAGGTAATTTTCTTGCTACATCGGTCTCTTTCGTTGATTTCCTGAGATGTCACGTAATAAATAACTCATTCATTTTCTTTACTGGGCAGGGTTTGGAACCAGTTCAAGTGTGCGGTTACGGGTCACTTTAGTGAGAAGCTGACGTTTAAGCCGGTCTCGGTAAGTACTACACACATCTCTTTACTTCTATAGTTTCAATACAATTATGACGCTAGAATATTACTTTGATTGAATTCTATTCTCGTAAAGTGCGCTAGGAAGCCACCCAGGACGAATCTATGTGGATTCTATGTTTGCGAGTTCATTCACACGTTTACCATTGAGCACAAAAATTATAAAGTCGATGTAAGAAATACATTCACAATATTATTTTTATTACCGTCACTTTTTGTTATCATGATTGGTATTAATATATTGATCTCCTTTTCTTATATAGTTCGATAGAATGCGGGATCAGCTCCTACCAGAGCAACGCGTACTAGGAATTGTTGAAGAACTGGCAGGATTCTTGATGAACGAGATGATAGATGACGCCGGAGAATTTAATATGAATAGGCGCTACAGATGATCCCCCGACCGTATAATTGAATAGACGGGCTCTAGTCCCGGTAACTGTGATGTCTCCATGTAATTATCATGTATATATTTGTGTATGCTCGATCCTAATGGTTCTCGATGTAACTATCATGTATATATTTGTATGTTCTAGTCCCGGTAACGTGTACGGTATGTGGTAGCGTAGAAATCTATTTTGAAATGAAAAAAGAAACAAAACGAATTCTCTGCCACAGCAAACAAAGGGGCCAAAACCCTGCTGCGGCAGAGAACCATTAGTCCCGGTTTGTAAAAGCAACCGGGACTAATGGGGGACCTAGCGCGCGCTGGGGGCAGCCACATGGATGCCCATTGGTCCCGGCTGGTAAGTGGGCCGGGACTAGTTGGTGGGCCTTTAGTCCCGCCTCTCTAGTCCTGGTACCGTAACTGGGACTAAAGGCTCTTATGGGCCAGGACTAAAGGCCCGTTCTCCACTAGTGCTCCGTCCGTAAATAACTGACTTGAGTTTGTCTAAATATGGATGTATCTATACATTAAAACATGTCTAGATACATTCAAATTTAGATAAATCTAAGTCAGTTATTTCTGAACGGAGGGAGTAGATATTTTGAAGAGATGGCATATTATTAAATAAGGAGAGATATGGATGTGGTAACTCATCACACTTTTCAAAAGGAAATGAGTCTACAAGCTAATTAATATAGTCATCTATGATACGACTACCTAATTGTTACTATGCACTATGAAGATGGTAACTTAGAATAGTGTATAGTTTAAGTTACTTTACACTACGACTTGTCTAAGAAAGTGTCGTGCCATCTATAACCAGCTCTATAGCCGACACATTCAATAGTTAGCTACAACACGTCATAGAGCTGGTTCTTAACTTACGGCCGCTTAGACTGGTCACGGGTGGGTAGTACAATGTAGTAGTATCATGCACATGATATTAGTGTAAGGTAGTACCTCTATAATTCATGGTATCATCTAGTAGTACCATGATCTCATCATATTTATTGAATTGTAAAGTATCAATGTAAATTTATGTTCAAGATTTTTTCACATTAATTTTTTATGTGCTATGATACCATATCTAACTATTATACCATTATGCTCTCTCTCATCATTAATTATAGTTACACGTCAGCGTCTTGCGTGCATGTGATGTATGGTATCACCTATGATACTCCTATTGTGAGTACTCTTATAGAAAGTACAATAGGGTACAATCAGCTGGCTATAAGACATTACATATTATAATTTTGGTGAGATGGAGGAGAGAGAAGATGAGAGAGAAAGTCGTATGTAAGTTAAGAGCCAGCTCTAGCACGTGTTCCTAGACGCTTTGTGAGAGTGAAATATGAGCCAAATATTAATTAAGTAGTAGACTTTTGTAACTAACTATTGTATATATCGGCTATAGGATTGGTTACAGATCACATGTCACGTTCTTATTGCCAGCAGTAGGCTATATTATTAAACTTGCTCTTTCAGCAGATTATAAGACTTAAAATAATATATTTAAGCTTAATTGGACGAGAGAAAAGAGAAGTGATCCAGACAGACGCAACACGTGCTCCTAGACACCATGTGAAAGTGTAAAATGAGTCATGCATTAATAAGTTAGTATATTTTAATCTTTAGCTATTGTGCATGTTGGATATTGTATTTACTCTTGATGACATGCACATGTTAAGCAGTTCGCTCTACTATCGCTCTTACTCTTATACACACTCCCTCCTCTTCCTTCTCTTCTACCTCACCAAAATTATACTCCAGTCGAAAACTTTTCAAAATTTAGATATATCTAGACACACTACACCCTATTATACTTGTTCTAAGTAGCCTATACTATTTATCATTACACTGCTGTTAGTATTTGGATTTTGGAGTATTGAATTGAATTGCGTCTATCACAACTACTAATATTTAAAAGCTAAAGTGACTAAAGCACGTACCTTTTTGACGAAGCGCGCCAAGGACAATTACCAAATTGATGGTCATGACAACCACGACTACCACCATGGTGTTTTTCTCTCTCTTGGAAATTAACAATTTTGGTTGGGAGTAAAAATGCGTTTGCTAATTGGTTGCGCCCAAGATCGCTCAGCCCGAACCGCTCGCGAGTGATCCAACGGTAGCGGGCAACTTCTTAGCCCTCGTTGGGTTCTTGAAAGGAAACTGCTCGGTGAATTACCATGATTTTAGCATGCATGGTATATCACGTGTAGTGTTTCACTCTATTTCATTGTAATTTGTTTTGACAAAGATTTTTAAACCATGACAAAACTTAATGAAACTATGTAGCGTGATTCTGAAAGATCTAGCATGCATGCTAGAATCGCCGCTCTCCTGCTGAGTGTTCATCGGAGGCTGGAAAGTTCCCAGCCTCCTAGTCCCCCTATTGACATGTGTCCATTGTACTCCAAAAGTTCACTTTTATTTCTATGTAGGAAAAAATAATCTCTCCGATTTTGCTGCACATAGTAAAAATGATTCTTATAAAAAACATGAGAGAAAGACCGACCTAGCCGGAGATCTCACAAGAGATCTCGTCAGAATCCTCGTAGCAAAAAAATATGCTAATGTAACAAAATTACTGGACAGTTGTAGCAAAAAAAGTTCTCCAAAGACATCGGCGAAAACCTCGCCTAAGACCACATAGAAAAAATTCTTCTAATAATGCAAATTCACGAAACGAGTGGAGAAAAAACATTGTACTATTGTAGCCAATATGACTTCGTTGGAGACCCTCTCGCTAGAGATTACATAGCATAAATTTACACAATTCTAGCAAAAGAAAGCATAGAGATTATAGTAAAACATTTGTGACATCGTTAACATGGATGGTCCTCAATACTACTTCCTCTCTTTTTAATTATAAGATTTTTTTGTATAAAATAGCCTACCAAAACATCTTACGTTTGGAAATAGAGGTAGTATGATACAAGCATGCAAAATCTTAATGCGAAATTCTTTTTATTATGATCTATACAAAATAAAAATGATATTTTTTAATATTCACTATAATCAGATCCACATGTTTTGTTATTTTTTGTGTATCTCAAAATACAAATTACTTTAAATTGATATTTTGAACATTTGTGGGTTATATCACTGGCTACATCCAGATTTGTTTTCAGAATTGTTCGAAACTCATCGGTTAGAATTTTATTTCAAAATGAAGAGCAAGAAGAGATTATGAGCTCAGAGAATAAAAGGAAGGCATCGCGAGAGCGACGAGGAGGCGTTGAAGGCGGTGCAATGTCAGAGCACAGTTATGATGGGTTCCTGATATGAGGTACTATACTACTACAACCTTTACAGTGTACACAATCTACTACTAGTAATAAATTTCAGGACTTATATGCATCCAAAACAAATTTATTTTCCCTCTCTCACCATCCATCTCTCTTCGGCAACCCTGCGCGCATCGGCCGGATGATCTCTCCTCGATGATCTCTCCTCGTCCACAGCCAGGCACTGTGCTGCGCATATGTGCCTTGGTACGGCGGTTGTGTTCTCACAGCTCTCTCTGGCATGTTCGTCAGTTGCGTTGGTGTACTAGCTAAAGTAGAAAGGAACCACTTTGGGCCTTGGTGGTAAAAATCAGTAGAATTCAAACTTTTCTGGTTTAAATAGTGTACAAATAACTTTCAGTATTGACCATTGGATCAAGATTTGCAAATCCCAACATTGCCAACCGTTGGATCTTATTTTTCATTTCTAGTATGTAGTACAAGATTCTATTGATAGTCTTTATTAGCACAATGAACATTATACACAAACCTCAAAACACACTTATCCTTTATTCTAGAATCTCCCCCGTTATTTCTCTAGACCATGGTACCAAAATTTTCAAGTATTAGGTAGCTAATAAACTTTTATTTCTATATTATATAGAGTACAAGAACAAAATATACACCCATTATTTATAGATGTGGCTCAAATTTATAATTTTTCTGAGCATTACCTGTTATGATTTTATATAGTGATGATATGTGTCATACTTCTATTATGTGAGTCTCACGTGCAAGGAACGTGCAACTTACTAGTACTACTACGAAGAGCATGGCTCAGCTCTGCGGTAGAGAAGGAGTTGGATCCAACTACTTTTCCTTACTTGTTTTCAGGGTCCTTTGTTCTAAATGTATGGATTTGGATAATTTTTTATTTTCTGAGGTCCTTGATGTAACATGTGCATCCACTGACCGCGTTAACTGAAGTATCTCGCTCTCTCGGGACATACCCCAGTCAAAAAGTGCCACCACCCATTTTTTAGAAAAAGTGGACCGTGTTTTCTTACAATTCCCAAGCAATCTTAGCACATTTCAAGCTTCCCTAGCTAAATATGCCCACTTAAATGACTTTATGTTGATTTAAAGAATTTAGGTCAAATTTGAACTATAAGTAAGAGCGGTAGATTCCTATTGAATTTTCTAAATGTCAGCTGAAGGTACACACGAGGTCAATACATCAACCACCACCGAGGGTTCTAAAAATGTTCTAAGAATATGCATGCCGACGAATTTGATCCCATTTTGAAAACATTAGAATAAAACAAAGAAAAAACAAAATAATCCCATTTTAGTATGTCCCTAAAATCACAATCTCGTGTAGATTACAGATCTGGTTTTTGTTTTAGTTTTAGACAATGCAAACTATTTAAGTGATTTAAACTCTATTAAACACTAAATAAATTATAGAAAAATATCTACAACTCTGTTTAAGGATGAATACAATTGCTACGGGTTCGTATTAATGTCCCATCTTCCCCGTATCTGTTTATCCACACTCTCTAACGCTTCAAGGCCACATTTGGTTCCTCTCTAGAGCATACTTTATCTCGCCATCTCACTCGTAGAATCACACATTTTATCATACACATGAGCTGGCTTGAGATTTCACATCCTTCTCTTTTGAAATGTGGGTTCAAATCCTTTTGCATGCGAGAATTATAATTCTACCATGCATCCTATCCAACGAGGGAGAAATGTGGATTCACGTACTTTCATGAAACACAATAAAAATTATTTATGGTTTCATTTACCTAGTGTACTACTACTCTAACAACAAATAGAACGTGCCCAAAACCCGTATAGGCAACCTGTAGAGGTATAGAACTCCTAGCTGCTATACCTCTATAGGTTCCCTATACGGGTTTGTTCTGAAATATTCTACATTTCAGAGCAAAAATTTGTTCTGAAATAATCTACATTCTAGTAGCTGCTATACCTCTACATGTATAACACCTAGTGTACTGCTAGCTGCTATATCTCTACAGGTTGCCTATACGTCTGCAGTGCATACACTACAAGAAAAGTTGGCTTTTACAACAGACAATTTGGTGGTTGAAGGCCTGTTTTTCGTGGCCAAAAAGTCTTCCGCGACGGATGGCCTTCGTGGTGAAAGCCCCGTCACAAATGAATTAACCATGTTTTTTTTCTATCGTGGCGGATCGCACCCTTCAGCCACGAAAACTTGTTCTGTCATAGATCTGTTCGTCAGCCGTGTTGACTGCTGACGTCATGCAAACTGCCATGTGGCAGCCGCCGTTAGTGGCCGATTACCACCGTTAACTGTCATATAAACCGTGGCAGAAGCTAAGCCCAGCTAAATACTAACTGGATCGGCCCATCAGGAGAGCCCAATAAGAAGATGACATGTTACTATTTTGTCCTACACTGTTTGAAATGGGCCAAAAAGGCAGCCAGCTGCGGCCCACAAACTTTCACGTCTGATTCTGTTTCGGCCTACAGAATGCCCATGTTGGTCCAACACTGTGTGGTCCATTAGCAGCTTGCACCAAATCGCTCATGTACACTTAAGCATGTGGTCAGTCCATCACTGTTACCGCAACCCATTGTGGGTCGCCTATGGACGCCCTTCTCTAAGATGGTTCGTTACTGTTCTAGCTTGTTACTGTTCTGGCATTTTACTATTCCGGCCTTTAGCTATTCAGGCCCACAAGCGGCCCTTTACTGTTCTAGCCTGGTAAACTTGTCGGTTTGTTACTACCCTCGCCTAGAAATTTATCGACCCGTTACTGTTCAGGCTCGTCACTTTTCTGGCCTTTTACTGTTGCGGCCCTTTAATGTTGAGGACCGCTACTGTTTTGGCATATTACTGTTTAGCGATTTTATAGTTTCTTGCCTGTTACTGTAATAGGTTGTTTCTATTCTGGCCTCCCACTATTACAACTTGTTACTATTATGGCCTGTTACCACATGCGGGTCGGCCCATTACGTTTACGTTCTTTTGCAGTTTCGGCCTTTCTAAATCTCATGCCAACATCATAAAACGTGTATAATAATCCAGCATTTTTTACTGTTCATCGTCGGCCGAATACACGACGGGCCAATAACAAAGCACAATAATGTTCCCTAATTGACCTGACTGGAGTAGTTATCGTAACAACTACCGCCATGTGTGGACGACATCAACTAAATGCCTACATGGCCTACGCGAGTTATCTAGATATTATATCAGCTGCAAACTTCTTAAAATTATTACATATTATCAAATCAAGGGGAATAAAATTCGGCATTCCAGTTGACAATCAAGTTGATAGCAGAGTCCTTAATTTGCTTTCTCAATTGATCACCTGCATCTTCCTTTGAGTGTGACAGCTACATTGGAGGAGATATGATCTTCCAGCCCCCTCTTTGGTGGCGATAGCAATAATTGCAGTCTGAAACTAAGTAATAACAAGTTAATACATCAAACAAGACAAACTACTTATTTGATTAATATGACATGAGCTATGAACTGGAGTTTACAACTTGTCAATGGTCCAATTATTGGTCAACTTGTCAAACAAACATGACAAGCAAGCACACATTAAATAAGTGTTCCTATTGTGAAATGAGCAATCAAAAAATGTGTGTGTGTGGCTTAGAATTTTAGCAAATATAAACTAGCTAGGTCATTTCAACAAATATATATATATGGAAGCAGTTCTATACCCTAAAATGCAAGAGACGTTGGGTGACTCGAAATTTCCCCTGAGCCACAAAATGGCATGCAGTTACTATCATAGCGAAGAGTGAACCAGATAGAAATTATAACCGCATCATACGAGAACTTGTAGAGCAGGAATGCAAACCACGAATGAACTATATATTGTAGAGGATAGTTATGTCGGGACTTAGGACTAACTAGACCCAGAACCAGATGCGAGATATAATGGCGTCGCTCGTAAACCTCTAGAACATGACAAACAAGTATTAGACAAGTGTGCCTAGAATGAAATGAGCAATCAAACAAAGTGTTTCTTAGAATTTCAGTAAATATAAACTAGCAAGGTCATTTCAGCAAATATATATGGAAGCAGTGGCATCTCGTAGAATGCATAGAGTCGTTGGGTGACTCAAAATTTGCGGTGAGCTACACAATGGCATGTAGTTACTGTCAGAGCTAAGAATCAACCAGATAGAAATTATAATGGCATCATAAGATAAATTCTATAGCAAGAATGCAAACCACGAGTGAACTACATAGAAGAGGATAGTTATGCCGTCGCTCAGGATGATCCAACACCAAATAAAGAAGTAATGGCATCCCTTGTGAACCTGTAGAATAGGCTATGCAAACCAACATGTTGATTTTTCCATTTTGAGCTCTATGTAAGAAAAAGGAAATATTTAGTGATGCATCTTTTGAAGAACCAGATGGCAACAACAAAATTATAATCAAATTAGTACGAAGACTTTAAACGGCTACTACAGGATAGCAGAATGATGCCAAGGACGAAATAATAGCAGGAACTGATCTCAAGACGAACCAGATAGATTCAGCAACTGTAGAGCAGGGAATCCACACAAATATTTTTCCACTAACTTCAGATTTTGCAAGAATTACACAGTAGCAGGCAATTACTATTGTATGGAGTAGCTAAGAACATGTGCATGGCAAAATAACAGATATGTGCATGACTTGAAATTTGTAGAGCAGCGAATGCAAACCAACATTTCTAATAACCTTGCATGTACTAGCATGAAGAATAGGCGTGCCTAGTGACTTGTATGTACTAGCACAATTACAAAAATGCAGTTCACTGCGATAGGCTTGAACCTGCTATACTGCTGACAAAACAAAAATGGGTTGGAGATTTGGTTAACCTTGGTCGGAGAGGCGTCTAAGCATCGTCGGTACCATGCGAGTGATGTCCAGGTCAGTGAGGTTGCTGCGGTTGCGGTGGCTATTAGGGCCGGGGAAGCAGATCTTGGGTGGTTGATGCCAGCTTGAACGCGATGATAGAGAGCATCGTTGAGGCATATCCGGTGCAGTGAACGGTGACGGCCGTGCAGCTGGTCTGGAGCGGTGGACATGAACTCTTTGAAATAGGTCACACCTGGTGGACACCAGTGAAGCGGATCCGGTAAGGTTGGGTAGCTTTCAGCGACGAGGAAGTAGAGCTTGGGCGGTCGATGACGCCATCAGCGTGGTGAACGACACCAAAACTCCTAGATCTTGTGGGTGAGCGTCGTTGAAGCGGCTCCACAGCGGTGCACGAGACCGCAGCTCTAGCCGGTGTGCGCGGTGGTCATGGAGGGGACAGAGGAACTTGGGATTTTTGGGAGGGTCCAGCGAGAAAAACTGGGGGAATCAGGACCATAGAGGTGAGCAGAAAAAATAATTATGATCGTGCTCCCGAGCTACCGAATTTAGCATGCCCATTTGTCGTCTAAACAATGGGTGGATTTGGAATTTTAAATTCTAAAGTTTTTTGAAACGGAAGGGCGCGAAATGCTTCAAGGTTGGTGTGTGGTTTTGCCACTCGATTGAGAATTTAAATTTGGCTAGCGCCCATCTAATAATAATAACAGAAAAATGGTACTCCTCCGGTCGGTGGGATATTTTGGCTCAAAGTTTTTGAAACAGTGGGGCGAGAAATGCTTCAAGGTAGGTGGATGATTTTGCCGCTTGATTGAGATTTTGAATTTGTCTAGCGTCCATCTCCTAATAGAAAAAAGGTAGTAGACCGTACGCTATCTGTCCAGGAATTCAAGGCCGAGAGTCACATCAACGGATCATCCATAACCATTTTTTTGCATAGAAACTTGGATACCTTTGATTCACACAACATAGGGTAAATTTTGCCATTTAACTCAGATTTTAAATATGGCTAGTGTCCATGTAATAATATAAAAATGGTACTACCTCAGTGGGGGATTTTGCCTGAAAATATTTGAAACAGAGGGGTGTGAAATGCTTCAGGGTCGGTGGGTTATTTTCCTGCTCGATTATGATTTTAAATTTGGCTGCTGACCAAGTTTTTATTACTAGTAGAAAAAAGGTTGTGTAGATCGAACGCCATCTGGTCAGGAATTTAAGACGAGAGTCACATCAACCGATGCCTCCGATTCAAACGGGGTAGGCGGTAGGTTTTGGCGGTCGACTATGATTTTGAATTTAGAGATTGTCCAAAGAACAATTTAAAAAATAGGCCGGTCTCCCTCTATTTTTTAGGGATCCAAGTCGGGGAGAGTGATTTCTACCACGCGTATGAAAATGCAGATCTCCGATACAAGAATGTTTGTTTAACATAACAACAAACAAATGTCTGAAGTAGCTCTGATTCAAGCATGTGAAAATGGTGTGCAACCAAGGTATAGTAATTATTTAGGTGTCAGCACAGACTCTTCTACAAGAAGCACTAACTAAATGGTAGTACTAATTCAGATCAAATAAAAAGCCTGCCACGAAACAAATACTCCTACTATAGCATACTATCAAAACACAAACACCAGCTAAAGTATATGTAGAACACATAAAACAAGATTTCATCACACATACACTACTATATAGAGAAGACCATTTTATCATATAAAACAATGTTTTATCAGACACACACATGCCCCCAAAACGAACAAACAACTCTAATATTCTAGCCCTGCCACTGTGACAGCAGCACAAACAAAGGTGCCACCATAGTTCCATTAGCTACCAAAACAAACAAACATCAGACTGTAGCTCCAAATAACACAACCTAGGAAAACACATGCTTGCCCAAACAAGCCTTGCTTGTTCATCCGAGTGTTATTTTCATCTCCTTGATATTGTAGTCTGAATCAGCTATGTTGATGATAGGACTTCCTTTTCGTTTCTTTGATTTAGCAGTCCAAATCACGTCGGTTGCAGAAGGAAATGAACAAAATGATCAGCAAAATCATAGGTGTACAAAAATGCAAGGGTTGCACATGAATGACTGCACTAACCAGGTGTCATTATGTAGGGTTGTAAAGTACACCAATGTTTACAGGATCTGAGCTTCTTAGACTTCATGCTGCTGAGATCTAATTTGAATACTCCCTCATTCTCCCATATAACTACCATTTTTCTATCCTCAAATGCGCAGAGTAACATTACTGCATCTTCCCACCATATGCCCATAATTTCTCATGGACAAGGAGAGTATCCAACTCAACTTTTCTATGAGGCACCCAAGCTTCCCATTTGCCTGTTGATGATCTTGGACTGGACCACGTGTTTAGAGTGAAGTCTCTTATAACCGCAAGGGCAACATCTCCATTATGCCCCTTAGAGATGACAAAATTGTGTCTGGAAATATCATGTTTCTCATGGGGGCACTCAATATAACACAGTTTTGTTGTCACGTTGTCGAAGGCAATTATATATCTAGAGTTCATTGCAGGCCAGTACAAAATGTCCCCTTTGAAAGTTGACGGCCTGCGATCAATCTTAGCTAGCATCCCAGCAGGTTCAATCTAGTCCTCCCATTTTCCTAACTCTGATGAGTACCTCTGCACTAGTCCTTGGTTACCATTGGTTACTATCCTAACAACCTAGAAATTGCTGCAACAGTGTGAAGACAATTGCCCATGATTTCTCAAACAGAGAATTGTGCCGCTATCATACTCACGTCTCCGCAAAATTGGTGGTTCTGGTATCACTGTTTCACTTCCACTGATTGGATCCCAGACCTTTATCATGTTAGACCCTTGAGGATAATGAAGTAACACCCTACCATTGCGACATCCGAGTACATATGGTTTGTAGCCTTTATGTACTTCCACCAGCCTGTTCAGCTTCTGGAAGATGGATTGGTCAAGATTATGATCTGTTAAGAATCAAGCGTCCTCGGAGCTGTTAGTGAAAAACCCAAGTAACAGGGTTATCCTTTTGAAATCGTTGCTTCCCATGAAGTCCATCCAACATTTTCGGGCAACTCATACCCTCAGTATGCAGGATGGGTGCGGAGGAAGCCTGACAAGAATCTGACAAAATACATCACTTAACAAGTCCTTGATTGTTGCATATGTTCTTCCATCGAAGCTGGTAGGATGATGCAAATAGCACAAGTGCATCCTCAGAATTAAGTAAACATCACAATGCATAATGCACAACCCTAAAAAGAATTAAGTAAACACCACAATGCATCATACAATTTGATAAGAAAATTTATCATCGAAATTTTCTAAACTGCACGCATCTAAAAAACTATCTAAAAAGCAGAGTCTATTAACAAAATAACCTAAACAGCACAAGGAATGAACTAGAGTACTACGAAAGCACCGCAAAATGCTGCAGCATGTCGAAGCTGGGCAAAGGGATTGAAGAACTTTTTTAGGTCATTGGGGAGGATAGAAAGGCCCCTACCTAAATTTTCTGGTTTTATCATAAAGAAGGGGAGAAAAAACGGATGCAGCTTCAGTGACTTGGTGAACCCAAGTCTCACGGTGAATTGCCCCAGGATCCACCTTCCATCTTAGATCCAACGTAGTACAGTAGCTCAGTACATCATCGGTGCCTAGGTTTGAATCATGTGAAAGTTTCATCCAATTAGGATCACTAGTTTGTGATTAAATAACTTTTTATGTTCCTAGTACTACTAGTTTAAACTCATGTCCACTGTGTCTAGAAAAAACCCTAGAGCAGAATACATAAAAGAGGGAGGAAGTCAGGGAGAAAAAATCCAACGCAGAACTTACAATGGGGTCGACAAGTTCTAAGCAGATGGAGCAGGCGCCGCCGACGAATGACGAGCCACAACCATTGACGCTGAAGAAGCACGACCACGAGTTGACGCATTCCTAGCATCCCACACAGCCGTCGCTTTGGCAGCGATAGCCAACATAGCTGAATTTCTTCCAGTAGCAGCCGGCGAGGATTTCAACTACGCCTCCACCGCTTTCCAAGCATCATGCAACACTGTCCAAGACTCTGATACAGTAGAAGCATCGGCCTCCGTATCCGCTTCACATGTATATGCTAGTGCTGCTTCAGCATCCACCTCTGCTTTACAAGCATCCGCCGACATAGCAAATGCATCCACCAATGCCAATTCCATTTCCTGTAAACGCCACCAACTTATTTAGCTTGAAATGCCAAAAAATAAATGCATTATATCCTTCAGAAATCCCAGAATGGCTAGAGGTTGGGGACGTACATACCAGCGAACCGCGGTGCGGTGGTGTTCAATGGTGGAGTTGCGGGGATGGTCTTGTCGAGGAAGGGCGGCCAGGCGAAGAACATGACGATGGGGTCGAGGGGCACATGACTAAGCTTCCTTGAACTTGAAACTAACTTTAGCCCCGCTATATTTATTTTTTTGTGAACCCTGCATTTTTTAGGGGAAACCCCTGCTGTATTAATAGTAGCAACCACACGACTGATACAAGTTTTTGCACTTGTGTTGCTCAGTTTCCCGCCTACAGACATCAAGTTTGTGCACTTATTTGTGTGATATAATGAATTGCGAGGTAGAATATTCTAGGTGGTAGAAGCCTACCCTTTCTATGACATCAAGATCTAGAGTTCAAACATCGACCTGAAATTCCACAATCTACAACTACAAGTTTTGCTTTACTACCAGAAACATGCTAACAAATCAGTCGCAACTGGCATTAACATCATCATTAATAGATCTCAGAAGGAAAAAAATTGAAAGATAAAAAACCACCGCAAGTTTGAATAAGATGACTGTTGTTGCCAAATATAGTCACATAAAGCCAGGTCCAATATATATATCATAATAGTACATCAAATATATAGATTCGTGGACACCACACAGTAGCAGAGAAAAAACAGTTATAGTACCTAACTTAACAAACAGTCATCCTCACAAGAGACCCGAATCCTTCAAAAATGAAATTAGAGTGGTCAATATGGTTTATAGATTTCCTCATCTTTTGCAGGATCAGGACTGTATGGGCGTGGAGAATCTTGAATTCCTGTCAGGGTCTCATCTGCTTCTAGAGCCGAATTGAAAAGATTGTCATCTTGCATTCCACCTGTTCCAAGATCCGGTCGTATGCCTGGCCAATCAGCTCGTCGCCATCCACCTCTCAGGTGACTCGAGAACTAAGTTGTCAGCCACGAAGTTTTGAAAATCAATAACAACATCATGAGCAACTGAAATTTATGTATTCCATTGTGAGACCCTGGCGCATGGCTCAATAGGATTGATAGGAAACCCATACCAACAAGTTGCAACTTCTTTTCCGGAAGCTCATTCGAAAAGAACTCTAAGGTTAAGCGTGCTTGGCCTAGAGCAATTCTAGGATGGGTGACCGACCGGGAAGTGGGTACCAAAAGTATGAGTGAGGACAAAGTGCATGAAAAAGACTAGTGTTGGTCTGGGGGTTAGTCTAGAGGTCCTATTGAGCTGCCGTGGCGAGCCGTCGGTCCGGAGTGACCGGGGTGTTACAAATTGGTATCGAGCCGACTGCGGTTACATGGGCGCAAAAGTGGTCGACATGTGTAGCATGGCGCAGGGTCTGGAGTGGACACGGCATGGCAATGCCGCATCTGGACGACAAAGTGTGCCAAGAGGGACGTTCTGTTAGGGTTGATCGACGAGGACGTCGATCTTCTAAGGGTGGGTGTATGTGAGACCCTGTCGCATGGCTCAATAGGATTGATAGGAAACCCATACCAACAAGTTGCAACTTCTTTTCCGGAAGCTCATTCGAAAAGAACTCTAAGGTTAAGCGTGCTTGGCCTAGAGCAATTCTAGGATGGGTGACCGACCGGGAAGTGGGTACCGGGTGCGCATGAGTGAGGACAAAGTGCACAGAAAAGACTAGTGTTGGTCTGTGGGGTTAGTCTAGAGGTCCTATTGAGCTGCCAGAAGTGACAGCCGTCGGTCCGGAGTGACCGGGGGTGTTACATCCATCCTGTAGTCAAATCAGCTATCCGCTTAGTGGATGTGGCCACTTCTTCCTTCAGGCGCCTAATCTATTCGTCCTGGTGTTTCACTTTCTCTTGAAGGCACAAAATCATGTGTCTATGAGCTTTGTATTTCTCTCGGAGAAGGGCAATTGTCAAATCCTTGTAGTGACCAGCACCATTACACCATGAGCAATATGAGTAAGGTGGAAACTACAGATAACAAATCCAAAATTAAACCATATTCTCATTTCAAAAATTAAACCAAATTGTCGTTTCAAAAAAAATCCAACTCAGCTACACACATCGTGGAAGCTCCATAGTGGTACCGCAAATGGCAAAGAACCATAGAGGCATATTTCCCAAACATGGGAAATAGAACCGACATGAAAAGGGTTGTACTTCAAGATTTGCTTTCTTAGCTGGCACATGAGCAGTCATGGCCTTAGTAAGTGGCAACAGATCAGAATGACTTCATTTCTACAAGTCATGATGCAACAAAAATGATCAGTATATTTTAGGGGACATTTTAAGTAATAAAGCACTCTTTATCGAAAAAAGGTTTTCGAGGACAAAGCATAGGTTACTGAAATTCCAGCAAAGCAGCTGGATACATAAAAACACTTGTCACTCGATAATGCCTCCTCCACGGGTGGGACATGCACATGATGCTAAATGAAATGCAGCAAAACCAATAAATTTTAGGAAAGAACACATCAACTTCGCAATGCAAAGAAGGATATGTGCATTAATCTGGTGCCAAGGATTGGGCATGTTCCCCTTTAATGAAAAATATAATTTAAAGAACTCAACAATGCAGCACACCAGCAAACAACAATCTTTTTATGAATGATATGCATCAAATTACATCTGCATTGTTCAGTAGAGGACCGTTCTGTGAAATAAAGCTAGGGGCAAGCTTCCCATCCTCATAAGACTCTTCTTGGCAGCATATAGTTACCTATTTTCAGTGGATCTTATAACTAATTCCATGGATACATCCATAGTGATCCTAGGTTCCTAATGTTGCATATTGATCTACTATTGCAAACAGCAATCACCTAAACAACTATCCGGATGGTTGCAGACTCATGGGAGATTGCACTGATGCGATGGAAAGGTGGATACTGCTAGGTAAAGAAGGTGCGCGATGGGGGAGGTGCACAAATGTGCAAAAAATGTAGAGATACTCATATATAGATAGAGATAGGAGTAACACATAAACCAGATCAATTAGTAGTAACCATAAACTGCAGATAGGCTATAAGAAGACTGTCAACTACTCCCATATTAATTAACCTAGTGTAATTTAACATGGCAGTACTATGAGATGGTGAGTACTAGTAAACAAAAGGGGATTACTTAATTATTAGTGGAATCTACAGCCAGGCACCAAAAGCATCATGAGCATGCTAAATATCTAGATTGCGGACCATACTTGGTTAAGAACGTAATGTCCAGCTCTAATTACCCAAATCTAAGAGCATCTATCCTATTTACGACTGAGTGTAGTGAGTTGGAGACATCCATTAACTCTACAGCCATCTCCTCGACATGCATCTAATGGCACTCCTGCTCCTCCTCTTCGAGGTCATCGCGGATCTCGAGCTGTAACCATAGCGACATCATCGCGCGCTGTAGTGAAAGTGAGTGCGGTAGATCTACCCAGTGGACAAATGTGCAACACTCACATTCGTAGTTGCAACCCAAGAACCTGCATCCAAAATTTGTTCCCTCGAACGCGATGCGGCAACGGGGCGCCAGGGCGCAGTCGCACCAGAGCTGGAGATCCGCATCGGTAACGATGTCGTACCACTCCGCATCTACCATCCGTGCCGGCATCTGAACCCAGGAAACATCATCAATCGAGACAGGCAGAATAGAGAAAACCCCAAAAGGAGAGAACCCATAAGCTGAATTCGAGAAAATAAACTAAGACTGTGAACTCTGGCGTACTTAACCTAACCCGGCCGCTTTGCGCATCAAGATCCCCCGTCGTTTGCCGGACCGGCATGACTGAATCCACTGACATTGCTCGAAAAAAGAGTGCACCTTCAAAGCCTATCATAGAGGCTTCATGGAGAAGGAAGAGGTAGGGGAGTCGGTCCTCACATTTGCTGGCTACTACTCCGTATTGGATTTAGCTCGACCACTGATAACTAGGGCCCGCGCTAGATATCCCATGGGCCCCCAAACATCACTCACCTATTTTGACTTGCATTACATGGAGTACTTTTGGAAAACATATCAAAACTCAATAAATAAATAAATAAACCAAAGGCCCCCTCTCTTTTTGCGAAAACCCATTACAAAACGGAGAAGATCACAAATGATTACACACACTCACTAATGTCTATGCACGCTTCTATTCTTGTAAACAGTTGAAGGAAATATGCCCTGAGAGGCAATAATAAAGTTGTTATTATGTATTACTTGTATATGATAGATGTTTATTTTGCATTCTATAATTGTATTGATAGGAAACATCAATACATGTGTGTTTAATAAACAAAAAGGGTTCCTAGTTATGCCTCTCTTATAGACTAGCTTGTTGATTAACAAGATGATCAAGGTTTCCTGATCATGGACATTGGATGTTGTTAATAATAAGGTCACAACATTAGTGAAATGATGTGATGAACATTCATCCGAAGTATAGCATTACGATCAAGTCATTATGTTTATATTCCTATAACATCATACAAAGTAGTCTTAGTCCTTAGACCATGAGATCATGTTAATTGCTAACACCAGAAGATTATCTTGATAACATCAAACGTCACACCATAACAGGGTGACCATAAAGGTGGGTTCAGTGCTATGAAGGTGTTATGTTGAGGCTCATGGATCAACAGTGGAATTTGTCAATCCCGATGACGGATAGATATACTCTGGGCCCTCTCGGTGATATCACATTAAGATAGCTTGCAAGCAAGTGATGTGATCACTAGAATGTTATATCACGGGAACAAGAAAAGAGTGCATGTCGGTAACGAGATCAAACTAGGTATTTGGATACCGATGATCGAATCTCGGACATGTATTATATCATGAGACAAAGGGATTAAATTGCTGACGTTAAAGGTTCTCACGATCATAGAAGTTATTTGAATATGCAGGAGTCAGTATGGATCTCCAGGTCCCGCTTCTGATTATTGATCTGAGAGGAGTCTCAATCATGTCTGCATTATTCGTGAACCATAGGGTGACACACTTAAGGGTTGCCAGACACCATTTAGGAGCACATATGTTCTAGACAAAAGGTTTGCAAAGCACAGGAAATGTTTCGATAGAAACCGGAATTGTTTTGGGTGAAATTGCAGAAAGTGGTTCTGCATGTGATATTGAAATGTTGCAAGGGGTTTTATGTGAATGTTTGTTAATTAAAGTAATTAACAAATTTCTGAATAAATTAAATAAAAGAGTTTTATTAATTGAGAGTTGCATTTAATTTGGTGGAAATTAAATACATGTGAGTGGGATTTTGGGTGGAGGCCATGTTTATGTGAGTGGAGGTTCACCACATGAATGAAGGAGGGGAGGAGTCCCCCCCTCATGCGCCGGCTATGGGAGGGGAGGGGTGTCCCTCCCTCCTATATAAAGCCCCCCTCTCCCCTCTCACAAACCACACCTCCTCGTGAAGGATCTCTCTCCCCCTCTAGATATTTCCCGATGGTCTCGGATTAGCGAGATACATGTTCCTGGTGGCCTTGCATCTGGAAGGAGTTGCTGCTTCCGCTGATTCGTTGGAGCGAGGAGGTGGAGGTTGTCCGGTGGCTTGAACGTGTGTGCGAGGACAGATGCGCTGCTGATTTGCGGCGCTCGGACTTCCACACGATCTTGAGATCGGCGAGCGTACGACTACATCAACCACGGGTTCCTACTCGTTAACAAAACTCATTGTCTTCGAGGGTAAGTTCTCCATGGATGTATGTCCACCCATTGCTCTGTATCTAGTAGATAGATCTTGGCGTATAGTTCTTATCGTAGGAAATTTTTTGTTTTCTATGCTGTGGACCCAACAATGGTATCAGAGCCTGATCTATGTGTAGGTGCTTAGCACGGGTAGTACACATATGGTTGATATGTGGGCGATGATGATCATGTTATTGCATCTTCTATGTATTTTGGATATTGGTGGCATAGTGGGATGAAGCGGCCCGGACCAACCTTACATGTCATCGTACATGAGACCGGTTCGACTGACATGCAACTAGTTTTGCATAAGTGGCTAGCGGGTGTATGTCTCTCCTACTATAGTAAATATCTGATTTACAACGAGTTGCTAATAACTTGGTTATCCTTGTTGTGGTTCATGTTCGTTGGTAAGACCGGTTCTATCTCCGAAAGCCCTAAGCCACGTAAAACTTGCAATTGATAAATTAGAGGCGTCTAGTTTAGATCGTTGCTGGGCTGGTGTCTTGATATGATATTGTTGTAAGTAGATGTATGATAGATACTCTTACAACTCACTTAACGTGTAAGTTCCATAGACCTTGGCCTTACACACAAAGGAATGATAGAGATCATACCACGATGCAAATGATAGAGATCAAATGCATGGACCATATCACCTCACTTCACACATTAGATGTTAGCATCTTATATTGCTAGTTTGGCGCTTTTGGTAGCATTATAAGATGATCCCTCATTTATATATCAAGATAAAATGTGTTCTTCCTTAAGTATGCACCGTTTTGTGGATCGTGTTTTGAGGCATCACGTGATGATCAGGTGTTCTCAACTCTACGCTTTCATATAACGGTTGTAAGACAGTTTTACACACGCGAATACTAAGGTTCTTACTTGACGAGCCTAGCATGTACATACATGGCCTCGGAACACGGACCGAAAGGTTAAGCATGAGTCATATAGTTGATATGATACCCATATAGATGCTCGCCTTTGAAGCTACACCGACTCACGTGATGATCGGACTTGGTGTTGTGGATTTGGTTCATGTAATCACCAAAAGGACACGAGGGGTGTCGTTTTTGAGTGGGAGTTCATTAGTAATTTGGATTAGTTGAACTCAATCTATCATAAACTTAGTCTAAATATATTTTACAAATTCTGTTGTAGATGGCACCACCTGCTTTTAATTTCAATGTGTTCATGGAGAAAGAGAAGCTTGCTGCGAATGGTAGCAACTTCACCAACTGGGCTATGAATTTGAGGATTCTCCTCACTGCTGCACAAAAGCAATATGTGCTAGAGGCGCGCTTAGGCCCCACCAGCTCCTGATGCCCCTGACGAGGAAAAGAACGTCTATATAACTCGTCAGGAGGACCACAACTTAGTTCATTGCGGCATACTGTATGGGCTAGAGCCAGAACTTCGAAAGCGTTTCGAAAATGGCAATGCCTTTGATACCATGGGAGAATTGAAAATGATTTTCGATACCCATGCTGCCGTAGAGAGTTATAATGCTTCTGAAAAGTTCTTTAGCTGCATGATGGAAGAGAACAACTCCGTTAGTGAGCACGTACTCAAAATGTCTAGGTACGCCGATAAGCTTGTGTCCTTGGGAATAACGATTCCCATTGACTTAGGCATACATCGTGTTCTCCAATCTCTGCCACCTAGCTACAAGAGCTTCGTGATGAACTATAATATGCAGGGCATGAAGAAGTCTCTTCCCGAGCTTCTGTCAATGCTTAAGACTACAGAAGTGGAGATTAGGAAAGAACATCAAGTGTTCATGATCAATAAGACCACCGGTTTCAAGAAGGACAAGAAAGGCAAGCAGAAGGGATAGAAGGGCGGCAAATCATTGCACTGAAAAGAAACCCCGAGCTGGCCCTAAGTCCGACAATCGAGTGCTACTATTACAAGGATGGCCATTGAAGCATAAGCCCCAAGTATTTGGCGGACAAGAAGGCCGGCAAGGCAAACAAAGGTATATGTGATATACATGTTATTGATGTGTACTTGACTAGTACTCGCAGTAGCACCTAGATATTTGATACATGATCGGTTGCTAATATATGTAACTCAGTTCAGGGGCTGCGGAACAAGCGACAACTAGCAAGGGATGAGGTCACAATGCAGGTCGGCAATGGATCAAGAGTTGATGTGATCGCCGTCGGAACACTGCCTCTCCATATGCCGTCGGGATTAGTTATAAACCTGAATAATTGTTATTTGGTGCCTCCACTGAGCATGAACATTGTATCCGGATCATGTTTGATGCAAAGTGGTTATTCGTTTAAGTCTGAAAACAATGGTTGTTCGATTTATATGAATAATATCTTTTATGGTCATGCACCTATGTTGAATGGTTTATTTCTGTTGGATCTCGATAGTAGTATTACGCATATTCATAATGTTGATGCTAAAAGGATCGAACTTGATAATGATATATCTGCATATATGTGGCATTGTCGTCTAGGTCATATTGGCATTAAACGCATGAAGAAACTCCATTCTGATGGACTTTTGGAATCACTTGATTTTGAATCATTTGATACATGTGAGCCATGCCTTATGGGCAAGATGACTAGAACGCCGTTTTCCGGTTCAATGGAACGGCATGCGATTTATTGGAAATCATACATACTGATGTGTGTGGACCAATGAGTGTGTCGGCGCGAGGTGGATATCGTTATTTTGTTACTTTCACGGATGATTTGAGTAGATACGGGTATATCTATTTGATGAAACATAAGTCTGAAACCTTTGAAAAGTTCAAAGAATTTCAGAATGAAGTGGAAAATCATCGTAACAGAAAGATCAAATTTCTGCGGTCCGACCGTGGAGGAGAGTATCTTAGTTACGAGTTTAGCACACATATGAAAGACTGTGGAATAGTTTCACAACTCACGCCTGCCGGAACACCACAACGTAATGGTGTGTGAGAACGTCGTAATCGTACTTTATTGGATATGGTTCGATCTATGATGTCTCTATCGACTTGCCATTGTCATTTTGGGGTTATGCACCGAAACCGCCGCATTCACTTTAAATAGGGCACCATCTAAATCCGTTGAAAAGACACCGTATGAATTATGGTTTGGAAACAAACCTAAGCTGTCATTTCTTAAAGTTTGGGGATGCGATGTTTATGTGAAGAAACTTCAACCGGATAAACTCGAACCCAAAGCGGAAAAATGTGTCTTCATAGGATACCCTAAGGAAACGATTGGGTATACCTTCTATCATAGATCCGAGGGAAAGGTCTTTGTTGCCAAGAATGGATCCTTTCTTGAGAAGGAGTTTCATGAAAGGTGTGAGTAGTCGGAAGGTAGAACTTCGAAGAGGTTATTGAACCTTCTCTTCATGAAATGGCGAGTAGCACAGCACGGAAGTTGTTTGGAGTTGACTTCACCTAATGAAGAGAGCTAATGATATTGATCATGAAACTCGAAGAGGACACTACCGAACCTCGCTGAGGTCAAGCGGGACACGTCTGACTCTGAGGCATGCGGCAATCCTGTTATGAATTTCATGATTGATGAAATAGATGACCCTGCGACGTATGAAGAAGAGATGATGAGCCCTAATTCCAATAAATGGCTAGAAGCCATGAAATCCGAGATGGAATCCATGTACGAAAACCAGGTTTGGACCTTGGTGGACTTTCCTCACGATCGAAAGGTCGTTGAGAATAAATGGATTTTCAAAAGAAAAACTGATGTTGATGGTAATGTAACCATCTATAAGGCTCGACTTGTCGCAAAGGGGTTTCGACAAATTCAAGGAGTTGACTACGATGAGACATTCTCTCCCGTAGCGATGCTTAAGTCGGTTAGGATTATGTTAGCAATTGCTGCATATTTCGATTATGAAATATGGCAGATGGATGTCAAAACGGCGTTCCTCAATGGTAATATTGAAGAAGAGTTGTACATGATACAACCTAAGGGTTTTGTCGATCCTAAGGATGCTGATAAGGTGTGCAAACTTCAGCGATCCATCTATGGACTGAAGCAAGCATCCCGGAGTTGGAATCTCCTCTTTGATGAGGTGATCAAAGAGTTTGGATTTGTCCAAACTTATGGAGAGGCTTGTATTTACAAGAAAGTGAGTGGGAGCAATGTGGCATTTCTGATATTATATGTGGATGACATATTATTGATTGGAAATGATATAGATCTTTTAAACAGTGTTAAAAGTTATCTAAACAGCAAATTTTCGATGAAGGACCTTGGTGAAGCTTCATATATATTAGGCATTAAAATCTATAGAGATAGATCAAGATGCCTAATTGGGCTATCGTAGAGTACATACCTTGATAAGATATTAAAGAAGTTTAATATGGACGGAAGTAAGAAGGGGTACTTACCTATGTTGCAAGGCAAGACATTGAGTAAGACTCAAAGTCCGGCTATGGCAGAAGAAAGAGAGATAATGGATAAGATCCCCTATGCCTCAACCATAGGCTCTATAATGTATGCCATGCTATGTACAAGACCGTATGTGGCACATGCTATTAGTTTGACTAGTAGGTACCAATCTGATCCGAGTTGAACCTTTGGATAGCGGTCAAGGATATCCTTAAGTACTTGAGAAGAACTAAGGATATGTTTCTTGTATACGGAGGTGAAGAAGAGCTAGTCGCTAAGTGTTATGTCGATGCTAGATTTGACACTGATCCGGATGACTCTAAGTCTCAACTCGGATACGTATTTCTCTTGAACGGAGCAGCAGTTAGTTGGAGGATCTCCAAACAACCTGTGGTGCCTGGATCAACGACGAATGAATATGTTCTTTGCTTGAAGTGGCAGGAAGCGGTTTGGATGAAGGAGTTCATAACGGAACTAGGTGTGGTTCCTAGTGCGTTGGACCCAATGGTGATCTATTGTGACAATAATGGAGCCATAGCCAACGCCAAGGAACCAAGGTCTCACAAGAATTCCAAGCATATTAAGCGCCAGTTTCACTCCATACGCGAGCATGTCAAGGATGGAGATATAAAGATTTGTAAAGTGCACACGGACCTGAATGTAGCAGACCCGTTGACTAAAGTACTCCCTAGGGCAAAACATCATCAACACCAGAACTCCATGGGTGTTAGATTTATCACTATATAAACTAGATTATTGTCTCTAGTGCAATTGGGAGACTGAAGGAAATATGCCCTGAGAGGCAATAATAAAGTTGTTATTATGTATTCCTTGTATATGATAGATGTTTATTTTGCATGCTATAATTGTATTGATAGGAAACATCAATACATGTGTGTTTAATAAACAAAAAGGGTTCCTAGTTATGCCTCTCTTATAGACTAGCTTGTTGATTAACAAGATGATCAAGGTTTCCTGATCATGGACATTGGATGTTGTTAATAACAAGGTCACAGCATTTGTGAAATGATGTGATGAACATTCATCCGAAGTATAGAATTACGATCAAGTCATTATGTTTATATTGCTATAACATCATACAAAGTAGTCTTAGTCCTTAGACCATGAGATCATGTTAATTGCTAACACCGGAAGAGTATCTTGATAACATCAAACGTCACACCGTAACAGGGTGACCATAAAGGTGGGTTCAGTGCTATGAAGGTGTTATGTTGAGGCTCATGGATCAAGAGTGGAATTTGTCAATCCCGATGATGGATAGATATACTCTGGGCCCTCTCGGTGATATCACATTAAGATAGCTTGCAAGCAAGTGATGTGATCACTAGAATGTTATATCACGGGAACGAGAAAAGAGTGCATGTCGAAGCGAGATCAAACTAGGTATTTGGATACCGATGATCGAATCTCGGACATGTATTATATCATGAGACAAAGGGATTAAATTGCTGACGTTAAAGGTTCTCACGATCACAGAAGTCATCGTTGAATATGCAGAGTCGATTATGGATCTCGGTCCGCTTCTGATTATTGATCTGAGAGGAGTCTCAATCATGTCTGCATTATTCGCGAACTGTAGGGTGACACACTTAAGGGTTGTCGGACACCATTTAGGAGCACATATGTTCTAGACAAAAGGTTTGCAAAGCGCAGGAAATGTTTCGATAGAAACAAGAATTGTTTCGATAGAAACTGGAATTGTTTCGGGTGAAATTGCGGAAAGTGGTTCTGCATGTGATATTGAAATGTTGCAAGGGGTTTTATGTGAATGTTTGTTAATTAAAGTAATTAACAAAATTCTGAATAAAATAAATAAAAGAGTTTTTATTAATTGAGAGTTGCATTTAATTTGGTGGAAATTAAATACATGTGAGTGGGATTTTGGGTGGAGGCCATGTTTATGTGAGTGGAGGTTCACCACATGAATGAAGGAGGGGAGGAGTCCCCCCCCTCATGCGCCGGCTATGGGAGGGGAGGGGTCTCCCTCCCTCCTATATAAAGCCCCCCTCTCCCCTCTCACAAACCACACCTCCTCGTGAAGGATCTCTCTCCCCCTCTAGATATTTCCCCATGGTCTCGGATTAGCGAGATAGATGTTCCCGGTGGCCTTGCGTCTGGAAGGAGTTGCTGCTTCCGCTGATTCGCTGGAGCGAGGAGGTGGAGGTTGTCCGGTGGCTTGAACGTGTGTGCGAGGACGGATGCGCTGCTGATTCGCGGCACTCGGACTTCTACACGATCTTGAGATCGGCAAGCGTACGACTACATCAACCACGAGTTCCTACTCGTTAACAAAACTCGATGTCTTCGAGGGTAAGTTCTCCATGGATGTATGTCCACCTGTTGCTCTGTATCTAGTAGATAGATGTTGGCGTATAGTTCTCATCGTAGGAAAATTTTTGTTTTCTATGTTGCGGACCCAACAACAGTGTTGGGCCTCCAAGTGCAGAGGATTGTAGAACAGCAGCAAGTTTCCCTTAAGTGTATCACCCAAGGTTTATCGAACTCAGGGAGGAAGTGGTCAAATGTATCCCTCTCAAGCAACCCTGCAATGAAGATACAATAAGTCTCTTGTGTCCCCAACACAACCAATACACTTGTCAGGTGTATAGGTGCAATAGTTTAGCGAAGAGATAGTGAAATACAAGTAATATGGATGATTATAAGTGGTAATTGCAATCTGAAATAAGAGTGGCAGCAAGCAAACATGTAACATGACTGATTGTAAACGGTGTTTCAACTCTTAGAAACAAGGCCTAGGGATCATACTTTAACTAGTGGACACTCTCATATAAATATCTTCTCTTCATTAATCTACCCTGAACTACTCTCCGATTGGACGATGTAGGGCTATAACATCACACCTTAAAGTTTGATTCCCCATCTAGATAGCCCCTCACTATCACCTTCAGCGCTAGATGGTTCCAACAAACACCACAATCTCATAGATACATCCAACTCAAATTATACTCATGATAAGTATTTCTGTAACCTTAGCCTAAGTGCCACACAGTGTGCACACTGTCAACTTCACACACATGGGGACAAGCAGAGATTAATTAAAGCACTTGAGTAGCAGAATAGATTCAACTAGATTACAAAGCTCATGATCTCAATAAGATCACGCATAGAGAGATGAACACATAGCTATCGGTAGAGCCCTTAGCCTCGAGAGAGAACTACTCCCTCCTCATCACGGGAGTCAGCAACGGTGATGGAGATGGCGGTGGAGTCGATGGAGATGGCTCCGGGGGCACTTCCTCATCCCGGTAGGGTGCCGGAACAGAGACTTCTATCCTCCAAATCTCCTCTTCGGTGGTGGGGGTGTTGTGGAACTTTTCGTGGAATTATCCTCCTCTCCCTAGGGTTTTTGTCTCAGGGGGTTCATATAGTCAAAGAGGTGAGGTCGGTGGCTGCCTGAGGGGCCCACACCAGGTCTTGGCGCGCCCGGGGGGGTACCCTATGGTGTGGCGCCTCATGGCTCTCCTCCGTCTCAGCTTTGGACTTTTGTGTCGTGTCGGGAAAAATAGGAACTTCGGCTTTTGTTTCTCTTTACTAGATTTTCTGAAACCAAAAACAGCAGGATACTGGCAACTACCACTAGGCATGTTGTCAATAGGTTAGTTCTAGAAAATGTATAAAAATGCCTCAAAGTATAGACAAAACATAAAGTTGATACAAAACAAGCATGGAGCATCAAAAATTATAGATACGTTTATGACATATCAAGCATCCCCAAGCTTAATGTTTTGAGTGGTATTCAACTTGTCCCTCATGATATAGCAAAACATAAATGCATAGGACACCATTAAAGTTCATAAGGGTTGCTAGATAAAAATAATTTAAGAACAAGCAATATCAAAGTGATGAATCAATCAACAAGTTTTGGGATAATGCACATTAAACTAAGAATGATAACTATGCTCTCTTAATTGGTGCATAAAGATAGAAGATGGGGACTCAACATAAAAGTAAAAAGAAAGGCCCTTCACAGAGGGAAGCAGGGATTTCAAGTTTCATAAAGAGCTTCCAAAAATTATGGTACTTATTAGCTTTCAGCTCCCATTGCCCCTATAATAAGCATCTTGAGGTGATTAAGGTTAAAGTGACACAAATATGAGGATATGCTTGACAAGTTATAAGTTGAAAATCTCATGCCCTTGCTTACGAGTACCGAACCTCATGCTACTCAACTTCAGTCATAAGTAAGTTCTTGTCATTGTAAGTACATGTGTATCATGGAGAACCGCCAACGGGGTACCCCTTGCCCCATGACACAAGGTCTTTCCCATATCAAAATGACAAGGCAACAGACAATGAGCATCTCAGCGATCTTTTTATTTGCTATTTGCATAGGTTTTTATTGAGGATGCTTCACAGAATGCTCACTATAGTTATGCTGCAAGTTTCCACCATGATTAGGCATGGCTTAGGCTAGCCGCCCAGGCATTTCTCTAACACACATACAAACTCCATGAGCTTACAAGCTCCCCTTTTATTTCACACCGTAGGGATCCATAAACCAAAGAACATGATATCAACTGAATAATAAGTGCAATGTTGAAAACGTTCCCCATGGTATCATGGTTCTGCTAATTCACAACTTATAAAGTGCAAGAATATAAGAAACATAGATGGACACAATAGTTCAAGTTTATTAAGTGTAAGAAAATAAAGTGTGCCATCAAGTCTATGAGAGCTTTAATCACTAATTTTCACATAACAAAAGTTTAATTTGGAAGGTAGATAAAAACATGAATATACTTGGAATGGTGTAACACACCATGCATAGGAATTTATAGTGGACTCTTTGGAATAACTTGGTTTCTTGGGAGTTGGATGCATGAGTAGAACTCATACTCAGTACAAGTGGAGGCTAGCAAAAGACTGGGTGTGACCAACTAAGAGAGCAATAATGGCCATAATCATGCAAAGCGACAAAACATTATTAATTAAAGCATAAAATGATATTGCAAGTCAAAAACTAAATGATCATATTTGCTATGGTGACTGGTTCATAGTCTTAACATGGTGTAAGCATTTGCCAAGTCAACCCAAATAAAGCATCAAAGGAGAATACCACAATATTATGCTTTTGTATGCTAAAACAACGCATGATTCTTTCAAGGCACATTAAGCAATCTCAATTGTTTGAAACAAGTCATGCTACAGCAATAATCACTAAGCATATGGTAAAAACGACATCTAGCATGACATGATAAAGTCTAAGTCACAGTCAAAACAAGCTTCCTTTTGTACCACTATAAGCATGAAACTTCCTACTCTTTTCCAACACCAATCAGCTTATTTGAAATAACTCTCGAAGATAATAATCAATAAAGACCAGAGATCATGTCTCACCCATATACAAAGAAGAACTAAAAAGTTCTAAGCCAAAATAATAAGAAAACTAAAGCTAAACGCAGTGCTAGCAAAGGAGAACACTCACAGAACAATAAGAGTGAAAACTAGAGTGTTCTAGGCAATGAATAACGGGGTGTGTCTCTCTCCAAAATAAGTGTGTTGGGATCCAACCAACTTATTGTGGAAAAGAAAGCAAAAGAAAACTAAAAACAAAGAAGCTCCAAAAACAACACATAGTGCATAAGGTAATAAAAATAAAGTGTCCATAAAGAAGACCTGAGATTATTGATGAAGAAGGGGATGCCCAAGGCATCCCCAAGCTTTGACGCTTGTACTTTCTTGAATATTTTTTGGGGTGACATGGGTGGCATCCCCAAGCTTGAGCTTTTGTCCATACTTCATCTCATCACATCATTCTCTCCCTACACTTGAAAACTTCCTTCGTACAAAACTTCACACAATCTTCATTAGCAACATTAGTGTATTCAAAATAATAATCCTTTGGGTTCAGTTTCAACTCAAGTAAATCATCCATTAAAACATAAGCTTTTGTAGCAATTTTTCAAAAGCTCAAGTGAGGTGGAATAAAAAGCTCGAGATGTATTTTGGAGTCTTTAACTCAAAAAGAAAACGATTAAGAGACAAATGCAAATAATGATAGAAATCTGTCAAAATAGACCAGCAGGTAAAGACCGATTTTTTCGAAAATCTTCTTTTGCTCAAATCGAAAAGTGAAAATCTAATGAAAGTTGTGTAATAACCTGGGGCATAAGTACAAAAAATTACAGCTCAATCCTACGTACTAAGATTTTTCACGGTTTTTTACAGTGACACACAGAAATCTGTTTCGGGATAGCAACTTCCCCATATCTTACTTCCCTCTCATTAGAGGTTATTCTTGGCACAAAAACCAAACAGAAAGGATAAGGAGAGGTTATTACAGAGGCGATAACTTACAAGACTCAACAAAACAAAAATAAACTGAAAGTAAAAATATAATGGGTTGTCTCCCAAAAGCTCTTTCTTTATAGCCATTAAGATAGGCATGATAATTTCGATGATGCTCACATAAGAAATATGAATTGAAGCAAAAGAGAGCATCAAGGAGCAAATATGATACACATTTAAGTCTAGCCCTCTTCCTATGCATAGGAATCTTGTAAGAAAATAAATCAAAGAAGCACATAGTAACAAGAATGGGTAGATAAAACAAGAGTAACTTTGGAACTTTCAATATAAAGAGAGGTGTTTTAGTAACATGAGAATTACAACAACCATATTTTCCTCTCTCATAATGATTTTTAGTAGCATCATGACAAAAAATAACAATATAAATATCACATAAAACATTCTTATCATGAGCCACAAGCATAAAATAATTATTACTCTCCCTATAACCATAGTCATTCTTATTAATCATAATGGGAGCAAATTCAAAAAAATAGCTATCATTAGTATTCTCATCACCATAATCATCAAATATAGGAGGCATATTGTATTCATAATGAATTTTCTCCTCAATAGTAGGTGGACTGAAAATATCATATTCATCATTATAATCATCATATATTGGAGGTATAGTATCATCATAAAAAAAATCTCCTCTAAAGCTGGGGAACTAAAAATATCATGCTCATCAAAACCAGCTTCCCCAGCTTACACTTTTCCATAGCATTAGCAATAATGGTGTTCAAAGAATTCATACTAATAACATTGCTATTAGCACGCAAATAAAGTTCCATAGGTTTTTTAATATTCTCGTCAAATACTTCATCTCCTAACTCAAGATAAATAATATAAAGCTCTCTAATTTTTTGTTGTTGTTTTCCATTAAGCCTAACTAGTGAAAATAAAAACAAGAAACAAAAAGATATAATTGCAGAATCTAAAGGAAATAACTTCGAGCACTCACACACCAGCAACAATACTAGAAGATAGCTTAGTAGCCAGAGGATGTGAGTACCTTTTACCTTACCTCCTCGGCAACAGCACTAGAAAATAGCTTGATGTCTATGCATGCTTCTATTCTTGTAGACAGTGTTGGGCCTCCAAGTGCAGAGGTTTGTAGAACAGCATCAAGTTTCCCTTAAGTGGATCACCCAAGGTTTATCGAACTCAGGGAGGAAGTGGTCAAAGGTATCCCTCTCAAGCAACCTTGCAGTCAAGATACAAGAAGTCTCTTGTGTCCCCAACACACCCAATACACTTTTCAGGTGTATAGGTGCACTAGTTCGGCAAAGAGATAGTGAAATACAAGTAATATGGATGATTATAAGTGGTAATTGCAATCTGAAATAAGAGTGGCAGCAAACAAACATGTAACAGGACTGATTGTAAATGGTGTTTCAATGCTTAGAAACAAGGCCTAGGGATCATACTTTCACTAGTGGATACTCTCATATAAATATATTCTCTTCATTAATCAACCCTGAACTACTCTCTGGTTGGACGATGTAGGGCTATAACAGCACACCTTAAAGTTTACATTCCCCATCTAGGTAACCCCTCACTATCACCTTGAGCGCTAGATGGTTCCAACAAACACCACAATCTCATACAGACATCCAAATCAAATTATACTCATGATAAGTATTTCTGTAACCTTAGCCTAAGTGCCACACGGTGTGCACACAGTCAACTTCACACACGTGGGGATAAGCAGGGATTAATTAAAGCACTTGAGTAGCAGAATAGATTCAACTAGATTACAAAGCTCATGATCTCAATAAGATCATGCATAGAGAGAGAGAGATGAACACATAGCTATCGGTAGAGCCCTTAGACTCGAGAGAGAACTACTCCCTCCTCATCATGGGAGTCAGCAACGGCGATGGAGATGGTGGTGGAGTCTATGGAGATGGCTCCGGGGGCACTGCCCCATCCCGGCAGGGTGCTGGAACAGAGACTTCTGTCTCCCGAATCTCCTCTTCGGTGGCGGCGGTGCTGTGGAACTTTTCATCGAATTCTCCTCCTCTCCGTAGGGTTTACGTCTCGGGGGGTTTATATAGGCAAATAGGCGAGGTCGGTGGCTGCCCGAGGGGCCCATACCAGGGCCTGGCGCGCCCAGGGGGGCCACGCCACCCTATGGTGTGGCCGCCTCGTGGCCCTCCTCCGTCTCTGCTTTAGACTTCTGTGTCATGTCGGGAATAATAGGAATGTCGGCTTTTGTTTTGTCCAATTCCTAGAATGTTTATTTACTAGCTTTTCTGAAACCAAATACAGCAGAAAACAGGCAACTGGCAATGCGGCATATTGTTAATAGGTTAGTTCCAAAAAATGTATAAAAATGCCTCAAAGTGTAGACAAAACATAAGATAGTTGATACAAAACAAGCATGGAGCATCAAAAATTATAGATACATTTACGACATATCACTCACCCCTATGAATTCAGGTACGCACACCCTACACCTATGAGCACTTCAGAAAGACTAGATCTAGAGACCAATCTCGCGGGCCTTGAGCTTGACAAAGTCCCCATAGGCACCTCGCTATATTTTGACGGGAACGTCACCTCTCACTACCCTCATAACCATCCTTCAAAGTCGAGCACTGAGGCTTCGTGCGAAGGAAGTGCTAGGGGGTTGGAGCTCACACTCGCTGGCTGCTATGAGATGTAATTGAACCACTAATAATGTGCCCCCCGGTAGTGAGCCCATAGACCCTGGACACCAGTGACCATTACAATTACTTTGGGAAAACCGAGAAAAACTTAATATAAACAGAAGGCCCATCTCTCTCTTTTTTGTGAAAATACACTACAAAATGCACACGCTCACAAATGCATACACACACTCACACCTATGAATGCATGAATGCACATCCTACCCCTATGAGCACCTCCGAAAGATTGTGTCTTCAGACTGTCTAGTGGGGGGCTTGATCTTGACGAAGTCACCATAGGAACCTCGCTATCGACGGGAATGTCGCCTCCTACTACCCTTGTAACCATCCTTCAAAGCCAAGCGTTGAGGCTTCATCGAGAAGGAAGAGCTAGAGGAGTCAGAGCTAACATTCGTTGGATGCTATAGGTTATAACTAGACCACTAATAACAGTGGGGCCCCATGGTAGTGATCCCATAGGCCCCAGACATCAGAGCATGCATGGTGTCATGTCTCAAACATATGTCTAAATGGTGGAGTGGGTAGTGCTAACAAAAAGATTCTTCAAGGTGATTCTAGTGCTAGACTTATGTCTAAGAGAATCAATTGGCAGGAGGGCCCACTAGTTAGTGGATAACAATCTTTTTTCTTTTTAGCATGGTTGTGTGGACCCACATCAGTTCTAAACGTAGCTTAGAAATTTACTAGCCTCGTGTCTAAGAAAATTGTAGGTTTCTTTGAAAGTTTTTCGAAAAAGCTTTTGGAGGTACCCATAGGGGGGTCAGTTAATATATCACAAACCACGGAGAGTTTTGACAATAGGTTTAACTTCTTGCTAAGATAGATTTTGCATCTTAACAATTTACCAAAATTAGGTCAAACTTGAGCTACAAGTAAGCACGATATAGATTGCTCTTGAATTAAATGTCTTTTCGGATGTCTATAGGTGCATCTTGTTGTAGGAAACAATTCCATCAGTACGAGTTTCCTACTATCTCAGGAAAGAACATTCTCAATTTTCCGAGTGTGATGATGAGATTGTTCTTTCCCGTAAAGCAAGTCCGGAGAATATGGATCTAAATGACACGCGAGGTAAGTTTTTAGACATATATTGTGGACCAACATGTTGTAGTTATGATTTCCCATGTTTTATGAGTTCTCAAACTTCCTATCTAACTTCACCCACTTTATTGATTTTATGCCGATTTATCAAAATTATTAGGTAAAAATTGAACTACCACAAGTAAATTGTCGGTTTCTTTGAAAGTTTGACGAAAGATCTCTCTTGGAGGTACCCATATATTGAGGGAGGGGCTCAATTAATATATGGGAAACCATCGAGAGTTTTTATGATATATAGGTACGGTTCAACTTCTTGCTCTTGAATTAAATGTCTTTTTGGAGGTAGATGGGTGCATCTTCTTGTAGTAAACAATGTCGTCGGTGTGAGTTTCCAACTACTAGGAAAGAACATTCTCAATTTTCTGAGTGATGTCATGATCATTATATCCCGTAAAGGAAGTCCGAAGAATATTGATCTAAATAAATTCCACAAGCCAAAGTTTTCACACACACACACACACATATATATATACTAGTAAAAGGCATGTGCCACACTCGTATATACTGTATGAAATGTGATTTAACGAACATTAAGTTGTTATTAACCAATAGTCTTGTTAGAGAAAAAGGCATACATTATGTATATTAATAATAGCTATCTACATATATTGAGAATACAACCTACTGTGCTATGAATTTTTGTTACCAGGGGTGGGGGTAGGAGGGACATGATGGTTCTAGAACATGGTGGAGTTTGCTCTAGGTACTGTTCAACACGAATCCAACTGCTCTGAACCATTAGATCTAACAGCCCAACAGTCACGATTGGTGTTATGGATCCAATTCAAAACTGCCTACCTAACTCCACCCACTTGACTGACTTTATGTCGATTTATCAAAAATAGGTCAAATTTGAACTAGTATAAGTAAATTGTAGGTTACTATGAAAGTTCTATGTAAAAGCTTTTGGAGGTACCCATCAGGGGGTCATAATTAATATATGAGAAACCATCCAATGAGAGTTTTGATGACAAGTTGGCTCAAGACTCACAAATCCAAACATTTTGCTAACTATGGGACCTTTTCCATTCTTAGCATCTAGAAAGATTCTACTAATAGTCTTGATGAGAATGATGAACGCTAGTATGCACAAACCTCAAAACACACACTTCATTTCTCAGTTTTAGGGTCCTTGTGCTAAATGCATGGACTTGGATGCAATTTTAATTTTTTATGAGGTCCTTTATATGTAACTTGTACTTCCACCGACCGTGTTCACTCTCAAGCACCTCGCTCCTACGAGACCAACCATTAGATCGGCCATTCGTATTACTTCTTATCTTATCTTTATCTTGTCTTATCTCTTACATTACCATACCATGCACTCCATATAGTGTATGGATTAACTTTGAACATTGACAGTTGGATCAAGACTGACAAATCCAAACATTGCTAACCATTGGATCTTCTTTTCCATTCTTAGCATCTAGAAAGATTCTAGTAATAGTCTTTAGCACGATGACCGCTAGTATGCGCAAACCTAGCTCAAAACACACACTTCATTGCTCAGTTTCAGGGTTGTCCTTGTGCTAAATGCATGGACTTGAATGCAATTTTCATTTTTTATGAGATCCTTGATGTAAATTGTAATTCTACCCACTGTGTTAACTCTCAAGCACCTCGCTCCTATGAGACCTACCATTAGATCGTCCATTATTCGCAGTACTTCTTATCTTATCTTTATCTTGTCTTATCTCTTACGTATAATACCATACCACTTCATATAGTCTATGGATTAACTTTGAAACATTTACCATTGGATCAAGACTGGCAAATCCAAACATTTCTAACCGTTGGATCTTCTTTTCCATTCTTAGCATCTAGAAAGATTCTATTGATAGTCTTGAGAACGATGAACACTAGTATGCGCAAACCTCAAAACACATAGTACTTCATTACTCAGTTTCAAGGTCATTGTGCTAAATGCACGGACTTGGATGCAATTTTCCTTTTATGAGGTCCTTGATGTAACGTGTACTTCCACCGACCGCTCGAGCACGTTGGTCTTACGAGACCTACCATTAGATCGGCAATTCACATTACTTCTTATCTTATCTTTATCTTGTCTCTTATCTCTTACAATACTATATATACCACCACTACATAGTGTAGGGATTAACTTATTTGAACATTGACCATTGGATCAAGACTGGCAAATCCAAACATTGCTAACCATTGGATCTTCGTTTCCATTCTTAGCATCTATAAAGATTCTACTGATAGTCTTTAGCATGATGAACACTAGTATACGCAAACCTCAAAACACACTGTATTTCATTACTCGGTTTCAGGGTCCTTGTGGTAAATGCACAGACTTGGATGCAATTTTCATTTTTTATGAGGTCCTTAATGTAACTCGTACTTCCACTGACCGTGTTAACTCTCAAGCATCTCGCTCTTATGATAACTACCATTAGATCGTCCATTCATATTACTTCTTATCTTATCTTTATCTTATCTCTTATCTCTTACAATACCATACCACTACATAGTTTAGGGATTAAATTGAACATATTAACCGTTGGATCAAGACTGGCAAATCCAAACATTGCTAACCGTTGGATCTTTTTTCCATTCTTAGCATCTTGAAAGATTCTACTAATAGTCTTTAGTAGGATGAATGCTAGTATGCGCAAACCTAAAAACACACAGTACTTCATTGCTCAGTTGTAGGGTCCTTGTGCTAAAATGCATGGACTTAGATGCAGTTTTCATTTTTTACGAGGTTCTTGATGTAACTTGTACTTCCACCGACCATGTTAACTCTCAAGCACCTCGCCCCTACGAGACCTACCATTAGATCGGCCATTCGCAGTACTTCTTATCTTATCTTTATCTTGTCTCTTATCTCGTACAATACCATGCATACCACCACTACATAGTGTAGGGATTAACTTATTTGAACATTGACCCTTGGATCAAGACTAGCAAATCCAAACATTGCTATCCGTTGGATCTTATTTTCCATTCTTAGCATCTAGAAAGATTCTACTGATAGTCTTCAGCATGATGAACACTAGTATGCGCAACCCTCAAAACACACAGTGACAGAACATTTCATGGTTCCTTGTGTTTTGTGTGTTAGATAGCAATACCACGGAGTTTTCTCATGTGTGCTAAGTGTGTAGGGAAGTGTTTGTTGTGTTTGGGGGCAGGATTATCCGCCCCCATCAGGGGCCGGATTATCTGGCCTAACCCACTTGGCAAAGGCTGGCATGGCGCGAGTCTCATACTAGGGGCGGATTTTCCCCCGGACAATCCGAAGTGGGGCAGATTTTCTTCCCCTGACCGGATAATCCGTCCCTCACCTTTGGCCGGATAATCCGGCCTCCAGGAGACGAGCCAGGGCTGGCATGGCACGACGCTCTGACTGGTGGCAGATTTTCCCTCGGACAATCCAAAGTGGGGCAGATTTTCTTCCCCCGATCGGATAATCTGGCCCTCACCTTGGGCCAGATAATCCGGCTCCCATGAGACAAGCAAAGGCTGGCTCGGCGCGTCGCTCTGTCTAGGGGCGGATTATCCCTCGGATAGTCCAAGGCTGGGACAGAATTTTCCCCGGGCCGGATAATCCGGCCCTCACTTAGGACGGATAATCTGCCCCCAAAAATCTCCAACAGCTCCATCTGGACAATGGGTATAAAAGCCACGTCTTCCCCTCTTGTCAGATCTCTTGGTTCATTCGAAAAAGATCAAACCTGTTGCAAAATCTCTCTCTCTAGATCTCCCACTTGAACCACTTGAAGGCTTTTCTTTGGGGGAATTGAAGGAGGAGACATCATACATCGTCATCTTGAATCAAGTGCATAAACTCCTCTCTATTCACTTGGAGAATCCCCGATCTAGTATTATCGTTAATATCTAGATCTTGTGTTTTGTTATTGATAACTATTGTTCTTGTGGCATCTTGTTGTCAATACGGGAGCCTCCAATTCGGTTGTGGAGTTGTGCCCCGCTAGTTGTGTAAATGCGTCGGTTCCCGCCTCAAAGGGTTCCTATAGTGGAAAGGTGGATCAGGCCTTTGGTGGCAGGATCCATCAGAGAATAGGGTGAGGCCTATTGTGGCGTGGTGGTCTTAGTACCGCCCACCCCTCCAACGCAGATGTACTTCCTTTAACAAGGAAGGAACTACGGTAAAACAAATCCTGTGTCTCCGCGTGCTTCGGTACGGTTTACTCGTTTCTATATCTCACTCGCCTTTACTCACTAGTAGTTAGGTTTGCATATAGGGAAATTCTACATAGTAGTATATCTAGAGAATTTACCTTTGTGTCAAGCCTAAAATTGAAAAATCATTAAAATTTGAAGTAGCACCTATTCACCCCCCTCTAGGTGCCCATACGATCCATTTCACACAGTACTTCATTAATCGGTTTTAGGGTCCTTGTGCTAAGTGCATGGACTTGGATGCAATTTTCATTTTTTATGAGGTCCTTAATGTAACTTGTACTTCCACGGACCATGTTAACTCTCAAGCACCTCGCTCTTACGAGACATACCATTAGATCAACCATTCGTAGTACTTCTTATCTTATCTTTATCTTGTCTCTTATCACTTACAATACCATATCAGTACATATAGTGTAGGGATTAACTTTGAACATTAATGTATTCTCAATATGTGTAAATAGTTATTATTAATAGACTTAATTTATGCATTTTGGGGGTGGTGACATGATGGTTCTAGAACATGGTGGAGTTTGCTCTAGGTCTGTACTATTCAACAAGAATCCAGTTGCTCTATACATTGGATCTAATAACCCAACGATTAGGATTGGTGCTATGGATCAATTTCAAAAGTTCTCCACTATAGTAGTAGAGAGAATAAATCCTACTATGCTATGAAATTTTGGGGATGGTGACATGATGGTTCTAGAACATGCATGGTGGAGTTTGCTCTAGGTATTATTCAACATGAATACAACTTCTTTGAACCATTGGATCTAACAGCCCAACGGTCAGGATTGGTGCTATGAATCCAATTCAAAACTACTCCATTATGGTAGTAGAGATATCTTACCACTATATAGTGTACGAATAACTTTGAATACTGACCATTGGATCAAGACTCGCGAATCCTAACATTTCCAGCTCTTGGATCTTCTTTTCCATTCTAGCATCTAGAAGATTCTATTAATAGTCTTCAGCATAATGAATGATATGGAGAAACCCCAAAACACACTTCTCCATCATACTAGAATCTTCTCCCTCGTAGCTAATAATTGATGACTTCTATATGATCTTATCTTATCTTATCTTACCACTATATAGTGTACGAATAACTTTGAATGTTGACTGTTGGATCAAGATTCATGAATCCCAGCATTTCTAGCCATTGGATCTTCTTTTCCATTCCAGAATCTAGAAGATTCTATTGATAGTATTCAGCATAATGAATGCTATGCACAAAACTCAAAACACACTTATCCATCATACTAGAATCTTCTCCCTTGTTTCTCTAGACCATGTTATCAAAAAAATCATGTGTTAGGTAGCTAATAATCTTTGACTTCTACATGATGATGCAAAGTACAAGGACAAAATATACACCCATACTTTATAGATGTTGATCAAATTTATAATTTATTGTGCTTTACCAATTATAAATTTATATAGTGATGATATGCCATACGTCTACTATCTGAGTCTCATGTGCAAGGCACGCACAACTTACTAATCTCTACTACTATAATGGAGCAGTTTTGAATTGAATCCATAGCACCAATCCTAATTGTTGGGGTGTTAGATCCAATGGTTCAGAGCAGCTGGATTTGTCTTGAATAGTACATATAGTAAAGTCCACCATGTTCTAGAACCATCATGTCATCACCCCCAAAATTTCATAGCACAGAGGCTGTGTTCTCAATATGTGTAGATAGTTATTATTATAGACTTAATTTATGCATTTTGGGAGTGGTGACATGATGGTTCTAGAACATGGTGGAGTTTGCTCTAGGTACGTACTATTCAACACGAATCCAATTACTCTAGACTATTGGATCTAACAGCCCAACGGTCAGGATTGGTGCTATAGATCCAATTCAAAACTGCTCCACTATAGTAGTAGAGAGAATACAACCTAGTGTGCTATGAAATTTTGGGGGTGGTGACATGATGGTTCTAGAACATGCATGGTGGAGTTTGCTCTAGGTACTATATAACACGAATCTAGCTTCTTTGAACCATTGGATCTAACAGCCCAACGGTCAGGATTGGTGCTATGGATCCAATTCAAAACTACTCCATTATAGTAGTAGAGATATCTTACCACTATATAGTGTACGAATAATTTTGAATATTGACTGTTGGATCAAGACTCGCGAATCCCAACATTTCTAGCCGTTGGATCTTCTTTTCCATTCTAGCATCTGGAAGATTCTATTGATAGTCTTCAGCATAATGAATATTATGCACAAACCTCAAAACACATTTCTCCATCATACTAGAATCTTCTCCCTCTAGCTAATAATCGTTGACTTCTACATGATCTTATCTTACCACTATATAGTGTACGAATAACTTTGAATGTTGACCATTGGATCAAGACCCGTGAATCCCAACATTTCTAGCAATTGAATCTTCTTTTCCATTCTAGCATCTGGAAGATTCTATTGATAGTCTTAGGCATAATGAATGCTATGCACAAACCTCAAAACACACTTCTCCATCATACTAGAATCTTCTCCCTTGTTTCTCTAGACCATGTTATCAAAAATTTCATGTTTTAGGTAGCTAATAATCTTTGACTTCTACATGATGATACAAAGTACAAGGACCAAATATACACCCATACTTTATAGATGTTGATCAAATTTATAATTTCTTGTGCTTTTCCAATTATAATTATATATAGTGATGATATGTCATACGTGTACTATCTGAGTCTCATGTGCAAGGCACATGCAACTTACTAGTTTACACAATGCGGGAGTAGTATATTTCTTTGCTTAGACATATGATCACCTCTGTCCATGTGTTGTACATGCTGAGAGAATAAAACGTTGGCAGGGGAAGAGAGCAGCAGCGAAGAGGAGTTGAATGTGGTTCCATGTCAGAGCAAAGTTATGATGGGTTCCTGACACGAGGTACTCATGCGGCCTTATAGTGTACACTCTACTAGTAGTAAATTTCAGGACCTATGCACGCAAAACAAATCATGTGTTTTCTCTCTCCTTCGCTATGCTCCATCTCTCCTCGCCTTTCCCCTCGCGCATCGGCCCGGCTGATCTCTCTCCCCTCATCCACAGTGTGTCTCTACGCACGTGTGCCTTGGTACGGCGGCTCTGTGTCTCTGGCATGTTCGGCAACCGTGCGTTGGTGTGGAGTAGGGACGAGGAGTAGTACTACATTGGAATAAAACCACTTTGGTCCTTGGCAGCACAAAAATTCAAACTTATCTGGTTTTCGAAATTTTTACTTGCTTCCCAAACATCGGGAGGGAAGGTTATTCAAAAGATCGGGCAAACATCGGGAGGGGAGGCAATTTTGAACCCGTTTTGAAAATGATCACATTTAATAAACGAAAAACAAAAGTTTTACTCGTGATGTCCTATCATGTCTTGTGCACCATGTGCCATGAAAACTGTAATCATGGGATTAGATAAGTTTTGGAAAAAATAGCTTCACATTATTGTCCTACTATATGTATGGACATTATCGGGTTTATTTCACCCCGAACGACCAAGGTTATCAAGGCCATATTGACATCATAGTTTACAATTTGATAGACTTTCCACAATAGTTTGGTAGATGTGCATCTTGGCGTAGTAAGCATTATTACATGCGGGAGTTTCCAACAATTAGGAAAAACAAAATTCAATTTTCCCAGTGAGGATGGTGATGTTTTTTGTGAAGAAAGTCCAAATAATATGGTTTAGAATGCCACAAGCCAATGGTTTCACACATACTATAGTTGATAATGGTTCCTATCTAACTTTGGCATAAAAGTTATATATTACGATGGGTTCGTGACATGCGGTACTAGTACACATACTATTAGTAGATTTTCCCTCTCCTTTATCCCCCTCTCACCATCCAATCACTATCCTCTCCATTTCTCCTTCCTTCACGTGTAAGCTTTTATGCAATGATTATACTTCTAGTCTAAGATGCAGTGGTGCAGAAAAAGATGAGGCCCGCACCATATCACCATCAATCACGTTTGGTGATGCAACTTTTTGAAGAGTATACGTATACTAGTAATACTGTAGCTAGATAAGCATGTCCTACTAGAGACACTTAATTTTTAACGGAGGAAGTAAGAGACACCGAGTAATTCAACAGGATCTACATGATTCTCTTCATTTTTGGATAAAGTGGGACACCTCCTGAATTCTCTAGGCCGAGAAAAATCAAGAACTGACAAGTCTAGTCTAATCCTTTTTTTGTTGACGGGATGAGTCTGGTACAATCTATTTATGATATTTTGGGATACTTTTCAGGGTATTAACACAAGCACGATATAAATAGACATTATAAATTGCAACAGTACACACCCCTCCTTTCACCCAAAACACCCAACCTACTGTTGCTTAGAACTTGATCTCTCTCTATTTCCTTCCAAAATGTCGTATGGCAGCTCCCTCCAGAACACGTCAATTGACCTAACAAATGGAAAAGGCACTGAAACTCCGCCTAGAAGCCCAGACTCAGTTGATGGGTCATGGCTGCCGCCACTGTCTAACTCCTCTAATGAAAAAGATAGCCACTGGCAGCGCTTTTTCGAAGGGATGCCACCACCAACACCGAGCGACTCCGATAAGACAGAAGATGAGACTAAGGAAGAGGAGGAGTCTGAGGTCAACGTTGAGGAGGAGGCCAAAGACGATGATAGGGAGGAGACCAAGGACAATGATGAGGAGGTCTCTCCCCCCGAAGAAGCGTGCCTGGGTGCAAAATTAAATGGTGTCCAGAGAAGAGGCGGGCAGTGTACTATATCTCGTTCTAGGAAGCATCTTGGTTTTGTTAAATAATGTTATCAATGAGAGTTCCAAACTTTTAGGAAAATGCTTTTCAATTTCCAAGTGATAGGATTTGTTTTTTAGTAATTAAGTATGTTCTGATAATTTGGCTTAGAGTGCACTCACTGTATTCTAGCAAAATATAAATATTTTCCACCATGTTAGTACTATATGAAAATACTTATTTCAATGTGTGTAATGATACATAGTTTTTTTAGGGGGGTGTAATGATACATAGTCGAAACTTAAATGGCATCCTCTTATATTTGTGCTTGTTTGGACGAAATCTATAAACATGGATTTGGACAACTTTCGAAAAACTTGCTACATAATATGGTCATAACCATGTATGAACATTGTTCACATTTTAAGCCAAGTTACCAATGTCAAGGTCATATCTACATCACTCGTCCCGTTTATTGGAAAAAATTAAATAAAAGTAAAGAAAACAATAAAAAAAGTTAAGCACTTATGTATGGTGTCCTCTTGCGTAAATGATAAACGTAAATTTTGACAAGGTTTAAAAACACTTCTTCACAATATATGACCAGCAATGCATTAACATACTTGGGTTTCAAGTTAAATAATGACAAAGGTCGTGTCCATTTCTGGTAGATGGGGTGCACCTTGGAATGGGATACTAATGTTGTTAATTGGACTTTTCAACTTTTATGTATAGAATTTTGTTAAATAATTTAAGAAGTGCCAGATATAATTATTTTTTAAAGAAAAGGCACAGACTATGGCTCGGAATGCCACAACACAAAAGTTACCACAAAATAGAGTATGTTTCATGGTTAACAAGTTTCATGAATTTTCAAGCCTTCTAGCTAATTTCGCATAATTAAATAACATTTTGTCAATAAAACCAAAATAGGTAAAATTTGAACTACAGGTGTGTCATAGATTGCTTGTAAATTTGTTAGAAATTCATATATACTAATTATTGTACCCACGCAGTCATACTGAAAACTGACTATTGTTTTGAAAGATACAACTTCTTTGTATGAACTTTTATGCTGACACATATTACCATGTTTCAAAAAAGTGAAAGAAAATAAGGAAACATGGAAAGAATGACCAAGGTCATGGCCATATTATACAACAGTACTCCAAAAAACAATAGTTCACATCCAACAGGCGCAGGCACAGAGCTAGCTCTAGAATAGATTGGACATCATCACAACTCAAAACAATTCCGGTAATTTTTTATAATAAAAGGGGAGTAGAACCCCGACCTATGCATCGGTTGATGCACATAGTCTTTTAGTAGTATTAAAAATTCATACTTGTAAAACAGTAAAGATGGCGCTGTTAAAGTTTCAATACAAGGGACCTGGGCACCTTCACCAGCCCTCCACAATTAACCTTTCTTCCTATTCTTCCCCTTGCTCGTTTAAGACATTGCAGCTATGGATCCGAAGACCGGAGATCCCCGTGGGAAAAAGAAGAAGACCTAGGTGGCGGCGACAAAGACTGTGGAGAAAAAAGAAGACATGTCGCCGGCTTTCGAATCCTGCTCTGGCCACTCTAGGTCATAGTCTCGCACCAGGCAGCTGCAGGAAGAAGTAGGTGTCGAGGTCCGTCAAGGCCGGGCTGCATTTCCCCATCGGCCGGATCGGGCGCTACTTCAAGGAGGGTCGGTACTCCCAGCTCATAGGCTTTGGGGCTCCCGTCTACCTCATGGTCATTCTCGAGTACCTCACCATCGAGGTGGTGGAGCTCGCTGGGCAAGTCACGAAGGATAGCAAGAAGATCTGCATCATCCTGAGGTATGTGATGCTCGGTGTCATGCGTGACGAGGAACTCAGCAAGCTGCTGGCTGGCATTACCATCGCACACAGCGGCGTGCTGCCCAACATCCACAAGTCCCTGCTTGGCGATGGTACAATGGAGGATGCAGCCAAATTGCCCATGGAGGATGCTGCCAAGTTGCCTAAGAAGACAGTCAAGACCCCCTAGAAGTCGTTAACTTGTACTACTACTAATCTGTATGAGTTTGGGTTTGCTCTGTTTGCAGTTTGGTAAATCATCAGTGTCAATGTAATATTCAGACATGTGATGCGAAGAAAAAGCTTGTGAGGCTTCTCAAAAAAAATGTTGTTTTCCTAATTTTATCCTATACTCCATTTGTTTAATATTACTCAGCATATTAGGTTTATTCAAAGTCAAACGTTACAAAGTTTGACCAACTATATACAGTATTCAAAAGTATACTCATTGAAAAAAACCCAATATAAATTAAACAATGTCGTTGGCATGAGTTTCGAACTATCAGGAAAGAACCTTCAATCAATTTGCGGAGAAATGACAAGCGAGGTTGTTCTTTTCCGTGAAGAAAGTCTGAAAATATGGATCTGAATGCCACAATCCAGGTTTTCAGACATATATAGTGGACCAACATGTTTAGCTGATGATACCCAGGTTTTATGTGCTTTCAAACTTCCTATCTAACTCTTCCAACTCGAATGACTTTATCCCGATTTATCGAAATTATATTAGGTCGAATTTGAACTACAAGTAAATTGTAGGTTGCTTTGAAAGTTTTATGAAAAAGCTTTTGGAGGTACCCTTCGGGGGAGGGGTGAATTAATATATCATAAAACACTGAGAGTTTTAACGATAGGTTCAACTTCTTTCTAAGATTTTGCATCTTGACAATTTAACAAAATTATGTCAGAATTGAGCTACAAGTAAGCGCGATAGATTGCTCTTGAATTAAATGCCTTTTCGGAGCTAGATGGGTGCATTTTCTTGTAGTAAACAATGTCATCGGTGTGAGTTTCCAACTATCAGGAAAGGCGATTCTCAATTTTCTAGGTGATGTCAAGATTATTCTCTCTCATAAAGCATGTTCGAAGATTATCGATCTAAATGCCAGAAGCCAAGTTTTCACACACACATATATATATATATATAGTGGACCAACATATTATACTTATGATTTCCCGTGTTTTATGAGTTCTCAAACTCGCTACCAAACTCAGTCCACTTGAATGACCTTATGTCGATTTATCAAAACTAGGTCAACTTTGAACTACTATAAGTAAATTGTTGGTTAATGTGAAAGTTTTACGAAAAAGCTTTTGAAGGTACCCATCAGGGGGTCACAACTAATATATGAGAAACCATCTAGTGAGATTTTGCATCTTGTCAGTTTAACAAAATTAGGCCAAACTTTAGCTACAAGTAAGCGCAATAGATTCCTCTTGATTTAAAAGTCTTTTTGAAGGCAGATATAGGTGCATCTTCTTGTAGTAAATAATGCTGCCAGTATGAGTTTCCAACTATCTTAGGAAAGAACATTCTTAATTTTTCGAGTGATGACTAGATTGTTCTTTCCCGTAAAGAAAGTCCAAAGCCTATGGATCTGAATGCCACAAGCCAAGTTTTCGCTCATATATAGTGGACCAACATGATGCACTTACGATTTCCCATGTTTTATGAGTTCTCAAATTTCATAGCTAACTTCACCCACTTGAATGATTTTATGTTGATTTATCGAAATTTGGCAAAATTTGGACTACTATAGGTAAATTGTAGGTTGCTTTGAAAGTTTTACAAAAAAGCTCTTGGAGGTACCCATCGGGGGGTCAATTTATATATATTAAAAACCACGGAGAGTTTTGACGACAGGTTCATCTTCTTGCGAAGATTTTACATTCTAACTATTTAATGAAATTAGGTCAAACTTTGCTAACCGTTTCATGAAATTGGGTCAAACTTTGCTAACCGATTAACTTTGAACATTGACTATTAGATCAAGACTAGCAAATCCAAACATTGCTAACCGTTTGATCTTCTTTCCATTCTTAGAATCTTGAAAGATTCTATAGGTAGAATTTAGCACGATGAACGCTAGTATGTGCAAACCTCAAAACACACACTTCACTGCTTAGTTTCAGGGTCCTTGTGGCCATTCGTAATACTTCTCATCTTATCTTTATCTTGTCTTATCTCTTACAATACCATACCACTTCATATACTATATGGATTAACTTTGAACATTTACCATTGGATCAAGACTGGCAAATCCAACATTGATAACCTTTGGATCTTCTTTTCCATTCTTAGCATCTAGAAAGATTCTACTAATAGTCTTTAGCACAATTGACGATAGTATGCGCAAACCTCAAAACACACACTTCAATGCTCAGTTGTAGGGTCCTTGTGCTAAATGCATGGACTTGGATGCAATTTTCATTCTTCATGAGGTCCTTGATGTAACTTGTACTTCCACCGACCGTGTTAACTCTCAAATACCTCGGTCCTGCGAGACCTGCCAAGGTTAGAAAATGCAACCGCCCCAATTATCACACAAACTGGACCAGAGTTTCTTATACGTAATACCCATGTTTTTAGTACTAGGATTTTTCAAGCTTCCTATCTAACTTCGCGCACTTTGGTGACTTCTTGTCAATTTAATGAAATTAAGTCAAACTTTAGCTACAAGTAAGTGCGATAGATTGCTCTTGAATTAAATATATTTTTGGAGGTAGATGCATGCATCTTATTGTAGTAAAAAATGTCGTCGGTCTGAGTTTTTAACTATCAGGAAAGAAAATTTTCAGTTTTCTGAGTGATGACGAGATGATTCTTTTCCGTAAAGAAAGTCCAAATAATATGGATCTCAATGCCATAAGCCAAGCTTATAGACATATTAGCTAGGTGGACCAATGTGTTTTACTTATGATTCCCATGTTTTATGAGTTTTCAATGTTCCTAGCTAACCCGTCCCACTAGTTGAATGACTTTATGTCGATGTATCAAAAAAAAGGTCAAATTTGAACTACAAGTAATAAATTGTAGGTTGGTTTGAAAGTTTTATGAAAAAGGCTTTTGGGGGTACCCATCGATCAGTCAATTAATATATCAGTTGACGACTGGTTTGACTTCTAGCTACTAAGATTTTGCATCTTGAAAATTTTGAACCCCTTTAGAAAATAATCACATGAAATAAGGAGAGGGGATATGATTTTTCTATTCTCTATGGTCAACCCACAAGCTTGAGGTGCACCTTAGGCTTAAAGATAACTTTATTTTTTCCACTATGTATAAGGTGAACCTTAGCGGATGCCATATAGTAGGCCTTATTAAGGTGTGCTTTTTCTCTACTACTATAAGGCAACAATTTTGAATTGGATCCATAGCACCAATCCTGACCGTTGGGCAATTAGATCCAATGGTTCAGAGCATCTGGATTCGTGTTGATAGTACCTAGAGCAAACTCCACCATGTTCTAGAACCATCATATCACCAACCCCAAAATTTCATAGCACAGTAGGTTGTATTCTCAATATGTGTAGAGAGTTATTATTAATAGACTTAATTTATGCATTTTGGGGGTGGTGACATGATGGTTCTAGAACATGGTGGAGTTTTCTCTAGGTACATACTATTCAACACAAATCTAGTTGCTCTGAACCATTGGATCTAACAGCCCAACGGTCAGGATTGGTGCTATGGATCCAATTCAAAACTGCTCCACTATAGTAGTAGAGAGAATACAGCCTACTATGCTATGAAATTTTGGGGGTGGTGACATAATGGTTCTAGAACATGCATGGTGGAGTTTGCCTTAGATACTATTCAACACGAATCCACCTTCTCTGAACCATTGGATCTAATAGCCCAATGGTCAGGATTGGTGCTATGGATCAAATTCAAAACTACTCCATTATAGTAGTAGAGATATCTTACCACTATATAGTGTACGAATAACTTTGAATATTGACCGTTGGATCAAGACTCGTGAATCCCAACATTTCTAGACGTTGGATCTTCTTTTCCATTCTAGCATCTAGAAGATTCTATTGACAGTCTTCAGCATAATGAATGTTATGCACGAACCTCAAAACTCACTTCTCCATCGTACTAGAATCTTATCCCTCGTAGCTAATAATCGTTGACTTCTACATGATCTTATCTTATCTTATCTTACCACTATATAGTGTATGAATAACTTTGAATGTTGACCGTTGGATCAAGATTCGCGAATCCTAGTGTTTCTAGCCGTTGGATCTTTTTTCCATTCTAGCATCTAGAAGATTATATTGATAGTCTTCGGCATAATGAATGCTATGCATAAACCTCAAAACACACTTATCCATCATACTAGAATCTTCTCCCTTGTTTCTCTAGACCATGTTATCAAAAATTTCATGTGTTAGGTAGCTAACAATCTTTGACTTCTACATGATGATACAAAGTACAAGGACCAAATATACACCCATACTTTATAGAGGTTGATCAAATTTGTAATTTATTGTGCTTTACCAATTATAAATTTATATAGTGATGATATGGCATACGTCTACTAACCGAGTCTCATGTGCAAGGTACGTGCAACTTACTAGTTTACACAATGAGGGAGTAGTATATTGCTTTGCTTAGACATATGCTCAACTCTGTCCATGCTTTGTACATGCTGAGTGAATAAAACATTGGAAGGGGAAGAGGGCAGTATCGAAGACAAGTTGAAGGCGGTTCCATGTCAGAGCAAAGTTATGATGGGTTCCTGACACGAGGTACTCCTGCGGCCTTAGAGTGTACACTCTACTAGTAGTAAATTCCAGGACCTATGCACGCAAAAGAAATCGTGTGTTTTCTCTCTCCTTCACTATGCTCCATCTCTCCTCCCCTTTCCCCTCGCGCACCGGCCCGACTGATCTCTCTCCCCTCGTCCACAGTGTGGCGCTACACACATGTGCCTTGGTACGACGGCTCTGTGTCTCTGGCATGTTCGGCAACCGCGCATTGGTGTGGAGTAGGGACGAGGAGTAGTACTACATTGCAAGGAAACCACTTTGGTCCTTGGCGGCACAAGAATTTAAACTTTTCCGGTTTTCGAAATTTTCACTTGCTTCCCAAACCTCGGGAGGGAAGGTTATTAAAAAGATCGACCATTCGCAGTACTATACTTCTTAACTTATCTTTATCTTGTCTTATCTCTTACAATGCCATACCACTTCATATAGTGTATGGATTAACTTTGAACAATGACCGTTGGATCAAGACTGGAAAATCCAAACATTGTTAACCCGTTGGATATTGTTTTCCATTCTTAGCATTTAGAAAGATTCTATTGATAGTCTTGAGCACGATGAACGGTAGTATGCACAAACCTCAAAATACACACTTAATTCATTGCTCAGTTTCAGGGTCCTTGTGCTAAATATAGGGACTTGGATGCAATTTTCATGTTTATGAGGTCCTTGATGTAACTTGTACTTCCATCGACCGTGTTAACTCTCAAGCACCTCACTCCTACAAGACCTACCATTAGATCGGTCATTAGCACTACTTCTTATCATATATTTATCTTGTCTTATATCTTACAATACCATACCACCACTGTATAGTCTACGGATTAACTTTGAACATTGACCACTAGATCAACACTAGCAAATCCAAACATTGCTAACCGTTAGATCTTCTATTTTCCCTTAGAATCGAGAAATATTCTATTGATAATCTTTAGCACGATGAACGCTAGTATGCGCAAACCTCAAAACACACACACTTCATTGCTCAATTTTAGGGTTACTGTGTTAAATGCATGGACTTGGATGCAATTTTGATTTTTATGAGGTCTGTGATGTAAGTTGTACTTCCATCGATTGTGTTAACTCTCAAGCACCTCGCTCCTATGATACCTACCATAGTTAAAAGAAAAATCAACCTCCCCAATTATCACACAAACTGGACCATTGCTCAGCTTTAGGGTTACTGTGTTAAATGCATGGACTTGGATGCAATTTTGATTTTTTATGAGGTCATTGATATAAGTTGTACTTCCATCGATCGTGTTAACTCTCAAGCACCTCGCTCCTACGATACCTACCATAGTTAAAAAAAATCAACCTCCCCAATTATCACACAAACTGGACCAATGGTTTCTTATACGTAATACCCAAGTTTTTAGTACTAGGATTTTTCAAGCTTCCTAGTAAACTTTGCACACTTTAGTGACTTCTTGTCGATTTAACGAAATTAGGTCAAACTTGAGCTACAAGTCAGCGCGATAGATTGCTCTTGAATTAAATGTATTTTCGTAGGTAGATGGGGGCGTCTTCTTGTAGTAAACAATGTCGTCGGTGTGAGTTTCTAACTATGAGAAAATAAAATTATCAGTTTTCCGAGTGATGACGAGATGGTTCTTTTTCGTAAAGAAAGTCTGACGAATATGGATCTCAATGCCATAAGGTAAGCTTCTACACATATTAAGTGGACCAATGTGTTTTACTTACGATTCCCATGTTTTATGATTTTTCAAACTCCCTATAGCTAATTAACTTTTCCCCACTTGAATGACTTCATGTCTATATTTATCGAAATTTGCTCATACTTCAACTACAACAACTAAATTGTAGGTTGCTTCTAAAGAATTACAAAAAACTTTTGGAGGTGTACCCATTGGGGGGTCATTTAATATATCAGAAACCAACCGAGAGTTTTGACTATAGGATTTTAACTCCTTTCTAATTAAGATTTTGCATCTTGACAATTTAACGAAAATTAGCTCAAACTTGAGCTACAAGTAAGCGCGCTAGATTTTTCTTTAATTAAATGTCTCTTTAGGGGTAGATGGATGCATCTTCTTGTAGTAATTAGTAACGTTGGTGTGAGTTTCCAACTATCAGGAAAGAACATTCTCAATTTTCCAAGTGATGATGAGATTATTGTTTGTTTTCGTAAACAAAATCCGAATGATATGGATCTAAATGCCACAAGCCAAGCTTTCAGACATATATAGTGGACCATCATGTTGTACTTATGATTCCCATGTTTTATGAGTTCTCAAACTTATTCCTATAGCTAACTTTGCCCACTTGAAAGTGATTTTATGTCGATTTATTGAAATTAGGTCAATTTTGAACTACAAGTAAATTGTAGGTTACATTGAAAGTTTTACGTTTTTTGGAGGTAACCATTGGGGGCTGATTTAATATATCACAAACCACCACCGATAGTTTTTACAACAAGTTCAACTTCTTGCTAAGATTTTGCATCTTGACAATTTAACAAAATTAGGTCAAACTTGATCTACAAGTAAATGCGATAGATTGCTCTTGAATGAATTGCCTTTTCGGAGATAGACGGGTGCATCTTCTTGTAGTAAACAATGTTGTCGATGTGAGTTTCCAAATATCAGGAAATATCATTCTTAATTTTCCGAGTGATGAAGAGATTGTTCCTTTCTGTAAAGATAGTCTAAAGAGTATGGATATGAATGCCACAAGCCATGTTTTTAGAAATCTTACCACTATATAGTATACGAATAACTTTCAATATTGACCATTGGATCAAGACTCACGAATCCGAACATTTCCAGCCATTGGATATTGTTTTCCATTCTAGCATCTAGAAGATTATATTGATAGTCTTGAACACAATGAATGCACTATGCATAAACCTCTCAAAACACACTTCTCCATCATACTAGAATCTTCTCCCTCATTTCTCTAGACCATGTTACCAAAAATTTCAAGTGTTAGGTAGCTAATAATCTTTGACTTCTACACATGATGATACAAAGTATACGAACCAAATATACACCCATACTTTATAGATGTTGATCAAATTTATATTTTTTCCACTTTACCTATTATAATCGTATATAGTGATGATATGTCAGACGTCTATTATCTAAGCCTCACGTATAGGGTACATGCAACTTACTAGTATATATAGTGGACCAACATGATGTACTAACGATTACTATGTTTTATGAGTTTTCAAACTTCCTAGCTAACTCCGCCACTTGAATGAATCTATGTAGATTCATTAAAATTAGGTCAAATTTGAACTACAAGTAAATTGTAGGTTGCTTTGAAAGTTTTAAGAAAAAGTTTTTGGAGGTACCCATCGGACGGTCAATTAATATACATCAGGAACCACGGAGAGTTTTGGCAAGAGGTTCAACTTCTTCCTAAGATTTTGCATCTTGAAAAACTTGAACTACAAGTAAACGTATATACTTGTCTCGAATTAAATGTATTTTTAGATTTAATTAATGAAAAAGTAAAGTTACGTAATAACTTAGCTAGTTACCACAACATCACACATACCAAGACTAGTATATGATTCTACAACCTTATTAATTAGGACTTTGCGTGACACTACACACCTGTTATTAGCCACTATGAAGGTACATGTGCAAGTTACTAGTCTAAGTTATTTAGTACTATGTGACCATCCTAAATCAGAACGGAGGTGTACGAACTGTATGCCTTAAAGGCACCTGTTCCGTTGTGCTTCAAGTTGTTCACCACTCGTGTCGTCTCTCACTGGTCAGACGGATAAAGCCACTGACTTGTTGATTTGGTATTGTATATCGTCAATATTATTCCGTCACTGACAGAGAATGAATTCTTATGCTGCTTCTAGGCGCGTGCTTTCGTGGAGCTACAACCCGTAGCTCACACGACTACTCTTGCGGCACTCGAGCAATTGCGACCATCCGTTCATAATGAACGGGAAGCATTAGACAATGGATTTTCTTTTGGTGGATGGTTGATTTTTTTGAGAGATTGTCAACTTTTTTCTTTATTGAACGGAGAGATGTTCGATTTGGGGTCTGGTAACAGAGGTGTAGAGGCCGACAGGGGAGAGGAAATTGGCCGTGTGGCAGGCAAGCTTATTTGAGGTGGCAGCGTGTGGGTATACAGATGGTACTGGTAGCCCATTTTGTGAGCATTTTGTTGTTGTACTACAAGAGTTCGAGAGTAGCATTCTAGTTTTGGTTCCTTAATTACCCGTGGAACTTTTATGTGTTTATTAGTTACAGTAGTAGTACAATACTTGTTCCAAATGTGCCTGCACAAGATGATGAATGTAGAAGATCCAAGGATTATTACGTTCGGCAAAAGGAGCTCTTAGTATACTCCAAACTGTCTCTCTGCCTTGACCATTTATTTGACAGGACAGTACAACTCTATCCCATGTTAGGCTAGCTATGTTGTACTACTAGAAAGGCCTGACTTATTTACTCGATAGGCACCAGGAAACGCAAAGAAGAGAGAAAAACCATGCTCGGTAGGCGGTACAATTTCAATCGATTTATTCTATTTTCCTTTGATCTCCGTCCTCTTCCTCTGCATCTTCTCGCTAATCCCCACTCGCCCACCTTTAGCACACGCCAATGCCACCATGCCGCTTTCGGAGCATCTCCATAGCCTAGTTCGATAGGCATAGTAGATTTAGCAAAGAGAAAGAAGGCACGCTTGGTTTTATTTCATTCTGTATTTCTGTTTGCCTCGATCTCCATCCTCACTTCAGCTCCAGCATCCCGGCGACGGCCATTCCCACTCGCACACCAATATAGGCACATGCCAATGCCGCCATGCCGCTTTAGGACCAGCTCCAGCGCCCAGTTTGATAGACGATTTTCCGTCTTGCCCTGCCAGCTGCCGCTCGCTCCTCCAAAACCCCAATCAAAACCAAACGCCATCGCCCCCCACCTACTCGAGCTCTTCCTCGCGATGGCCCAATTTATCAATAACTATGACACTTCTAGGGTGTTTTCCGATGGCCCCCTTGAAGAAATCTCAGCCAGATGCGACATCATCACAACCACGAGCCTCGTCGCCTTCTACAAATGTTATCTTTACTCAGCAACACATAGTGCATCCCTGTCGAAATCTCATCCATTTGGTCTCCCCTGTGTTCTTCACACTGACCCAACTAAGGTATCGTGTGAGTACAATGTCTTCTACCACGACAATCGCATGAAGCAGTTCTACAAGGATAGCTACTATTGTGGTAGGGGCAAGCAGAAGCCACATAAGAAGTTTGGGTGGACCTTGTGCGAGCTGACGCTGCTGGACAGGTCCTCCTTTGATGCTGTGATGCCAGATTGTGAGGGTAAGAAGTGGGCAGGCTCCCATGGAGATTGGATCGCCACTGTTGGCCTCGCCTGGAACTAGGAGCTAGTGAATGTGTTCACTCATCGCTGGATTCCTCTACCAGCGATCTTTGATTTTGAGGCCACACCCGAGGTACTTAAGTTTATGGTGGCTAGTCAGCCTACTAATCTACTAAAGATAGCCATTTTCCGAGTTCCAACAACTGCTAGGAACTATAAGGATTTCTCTGTCCTGGTCATCTTGAACACGGTAATTGCCTTCCTTGATGGTTCTCATGGTATGTGGATGCTTCTTGAGAACCAGTTCAGCATGTTCAGCTAAGCGATGCAATTATCCACAAGGGAGTTGTCTATGATGTAACTCAGATTGGCAAAGTTTATGCATGGGATCCTCGGGCATGGGGTAAATTTTCCATCCTTAAAATTTCAAGCTTCATCATTCAAATTTTGCTCAGCTAACCTCTGAATGTGCTTTCATTGCAAGGTCATGTGTGTCTTCCGGGGCCACCTGAATTAGACGATAATCGTGAGTACAGTCCTGATCTGTGGTGGTTAGCAAGATCTCCTTATGGTGGTAGCCTTATTCTGATCAATATTGTGGGTGTTAGTGATAGGCGGTATGACACTACTTATGGTGGTTATCCTGTCACTGAAAATGTTGGTTATCATCACAGCCGCAATATTCACACCTATTCTACTGGGTTTTGCTGCCATGTGTTCTCGATTGACACTAGTAGGTTACTTCCACCGAGGTAATGTCAGAGGATTTTAGACCTTGGAGCATTTTCTACCTTCCTTGGATTGAACTATCTGATTACCATTCCAATTGGCACGACAGGACTTGGCCCTAGAGATCTAACGAGGAGCAACTGTGTATACACCTCGCCGTATGCAGTTACTCTCGGTGGATTTAATCTTCGTGCTGAAATATGCCGCTTAAGTATGAATGCTCAAGATGCCGTTGTTGGTTTCTTAACCAACATTGGCTGGAATTTATCTCAAAAAAACATTGGATGGAATTGCTGGTAGACTCTGTTGTGGTTCGTCCCAAGCTTGGCCAATGCGAAGGATTGGAACTGGCATAATTCATGGTTCAAGGGAGATCATATGGAATAGGGATTTGCGTATCTTGAATTATTTCCTTTGCCTGATTTGTATCGTATGACCTCAACCGTTAACTTGATGTACTCTAACAGTTATTTCGCTGCAATGTAGTGCAAGGTCTGCAATTTTATCAAACTCCTTCTGTATGCAAGCCATAGTTTTAGTCAGTGCGGGTCGAATATTCTGCAACTCGTTGCGCCCGCACCCCTTTATTATTTGTTGCACTTTCAAGTTCTCAAAAAATGTGAAATAAATCTGAAACATTGGCTATGTCGTATCTTGTGCATCTACAATATCCGGTCCCACAATTAGATCTTATGTGACCTGTGTGAATGAAAAAGAAAAAACCGAAGCAAACAATATCTTGTGTTCATTTGTTCATTTTGTGGTGGCTAGACCATGTACCGGTAATATTTTTGGGATCGAAATTTATAGATGAACTATACAAATATGATCTATATTCATGATTTATTTCACATTTTCTAAAAACTTGGAAGTGCCACATGCAACAGCTTGTTGCCGATGCAACTAGTTGCAAATTGTAATTTTCATTTTTGTCTCCACTACAGCGTCTCGTGCTGCAACTAGGGCGACATTGTTCCAATGATGTGCAATTTTGTGTCGCTGTCCCAAAGAGCCGATTCTTGAGTCGGTGTCATCCCGAGGGTTGGAACGGTGATGCTGATCCGGCTCCCGAAAGGGCCTTGATTCATGTTGTCAATCCACGTCGGTGCGGATTGGTCGGATTTCAAGACAAGCTTCCCGCTTAAGGATGTGTCAGCCTTATGTTGCTCTATGCCCTTGTTCAGTAGCATTACACACTGTCAGACCTATTTTGGAGTCGGGTTATTTGCCAGTATCTCTCTGGCTACAACAGTGTGTTCCACCAGTGTGTTGTACACCCGGTTTCCCTTGCCGTCGAGTTGAGGCTCTCATATGACAATGTCTATGTTCTCCCCCTCAAAGAGGGTGTTGTGGACATCTAGATTTCTATTGGCCAGTACAAATCCATTCCGTATCTTCTGATGTTGTAGGGAGTTGAACTGCTCCGTGTATGCAATGTTGTTGTCGATGTGCAGCTTCTCCTCGACGAGGTGAGTTTCTTCATCCAAGAGTTGCAATAGGTATGCTTCTAAGGCCTGAGCCCTTTCCTCCAGCTCCTCCGGCGTGAGACCCGAAGTAGTTGTGATCGGCATTATTAATGATTCTTCGTAGATTTCACGGGCACTAGGAGTAACCACATGTCCATCTACTAGAGACTTTTGGTTCCTGGGGGATCAGAGCACCGTATTCATCCTCCATCTTGATTTCCTCATCGACCTTTTCTTCTTCTAGAAGATCTGATCTCGAAGTCTTGTTTTTCTTCTTCTTCTTTGCCTTATTGGCCTTTTAGGTACCAGTGGCAAAGACGGCTTTAGGTCTGTTCGCTAGAGATAAGCTTTCATCAGTACTTTCGAACATTGGGAGCCCGGGATTTTGTCCGAGATCCATGTCATCTTGCGAGTTGGGATGCTCTTTGTCATAATCCTAGTCCATACTATTGTATGGACTCGTATGTGACCCTTCTCCTTCTTGTGTAGCTCTGGAGTTGATTTCTTCTCCGAATTCTTCTTTGTAAACCGACATCTTGGACTCTCTTGGGGAGGCCTGTGTGTCAGTGTTTGTTCTGATGGCGTCCAAAACCAAGTCGGTGTCGTCTCCAGCATCGGTAGAGATGACATAGCCGACAAAGTGAGGTCCATGCGCTCTGAGGTGGGTGAGGCCTTCTTAATTGGATTCCTCGAAACTTAGATTGTCTCGAGAACAGCATACATGTTGACATTGGAGTGCAGCATGAACCACCTCATTGTGTGCCTCAGAAGCGACTTTCCAGATCCATCATTGGTAGAGCTGGATCTAGAGTTGTTGTAGCTTTAGTCTTTTCGAGATGCGACCTCGACAGGGAGATCTTCTTCAGGATCAACCTCCTCTTTCTCCATGATCTCCGCTTTAGGGGCAGGTTTGTTTGGGATTAGGGTTTTCTGAGATCTGGAACTCCACTGCCTCCACGGATAGAGTAGATCCCAAAGAAACTTCTGCCTCTATCGCCATTGCTGGGGTAGGTTGGGTAGGTTCAGCAAAACTGAGGTAAATATCGATCTCGCCGATTAGCAAGATGGTGTAGCTCGTCACGAACTCCCTAACCAGAATCTAGGTCTTGTTGAGAAGGACGAGAGGGACGTCACTAGTGTAACATCCCAATTTCAGCAACCCTGATTAGTTGTCTAGAATGCAAAAATCAGGGGGAACAAAAACTTTTTCTTGTTTAGTGATGAAGTGTTTGCCTGTTGTTTGACAATGTTTATGCTTATGAATGTGTATTAGAAGATATACTCCTTACCTGAACACCAGTTGAAAAAAGCTACTTGTCAAAACTGTCTTGGCTTAGTTTCCATATTCCCAAATGTCCTGGCATTTCAAAACCTGAGCCAAGAAGCCTTTGCAAACCAACTATTTTAGTAGCTTCTATTGATCAAACTATGGAGAGCTATATAATATTATCGCCTTGTGTCTTCAAGACAGAACCTTCAACTACTCTTCTCTCTAGGTTTCCCAAAACACCTTTATTAAGCTTTTGAGTTCTACTCTTGGTAGAGATACCAAGGACTCTCATCTTATTCAAACTCCAACCCTTTTCGAATTGCCCAACCTTACCTCAAGTCAGACTTGATGGTAACCCCAGTAGTAAGATTGCTTAGTTTATAAGATGAAATTCCTTGAACTGCTGTCTGATGAATTGCCTTGATCTACTGCTTGATTTGTCTGCTTAGGAGATAGTATGTGGTACTCTAGGAGCTCATCACTAGGATCAAGATGTTTCCAAATCACCACACCCTAAGTAATAATACAAAGCAGGATCTGATCTCTAGCTGCTAGGGATCATCTAAAACCCCTAACCAGACCCCTTCTAAAGTGATCCCTTCTAGAAGCTTCCAAGTCAATGAAGACCAGCATCAAGCAAGGATCCTTCCTACTCAATCTACACTTCAACATCATCCACTTTATGATGCTTGGTACCTTGCATCCCATCAAAATCATCACCACCTACATTCTAGTCGAAAACCCTAAATCTGCCAAATTTGGCTAAGTCTAGAATCTGTTCCAACATCACCTTTTTGAATGCCTCCTTCTCTCAACCCTTGTGCATTTTTTTGAAAATGCATTTGAACCATCTTGTTAACCATCCTAAGGAATACCAAGTCCCACTCTTTCCCTTGGTAGATCATCCTCCAACCCACTTGTTAATGGTTTTGCAGGCAAGAAAATAACTTTTCCTGCAAATCTTATCAACATGCCTACTTTGACAGAAGCTCACACCATCATCCAACCTTCTACTGACCAAATATTTGCATGGTTATTATCTACTCATATAGGTATACCAATACCTACTTCACTTGTTCCAATTGGATCTTTGTGCTTCTTAAACCCACAAGGTTTTGAAGGCTAGTTGATAATCTGCTTTGGCAGGCTTATTTTATTCAAAGTTAGAAAGCCTGTCTTGGTGAACTCAATAAATATCAAGCTCAAACCTCTATACCATGTTTATATACATCACTTGGTGTATCCATCCATCTATCCCATTCCCCAAGGGGAGATTTGAGCTCCAAGATCCAACATGGTTTTGGTGGCATGAAAACAATCTTACCCAAGATCCTTAAATCTCTAGTTTTCACAAAAATCAACTTGGATTCTCCAATCCCAAGGTTGCAATTGCTTGTTACACCTTGTCCACATCATCTACCTTGATCATCAAGATTTATCAAATTTTATCCATATTATTTATTGACCAAATCTATTTAATTCCTTTATTAGACAAAATCTCCAAACCTCCTTTCCCAATGGAAAGTTTGGTTTTTGCCAAAATACTTCTCCAAACTTTTGCTCAATTGAGGTCCCTATATCATACCCTACATTCCCATCTCAAAAATAAATATTTTTGAGATCCTTTATTATTCCTTTTTGCCTTTTTTCTCAAAGGGAAGAAATGGAATAGTAATTGTTTTAAATACTTTTAAGCCATAATAAATCTTGGGAAAATTCCCCTAAGTGTGTATTCACATTAGGGACCATCCCACATCAAAAACTCCACCTGTCCAATTCAAAAATACCAAATAAATTCCTAAAAACCATTTCTGCACTATTTGAATAATTGATATAAAGTGCATCTAGAATTCTCTGAAAAATCCCAAATAAATCTCAGAGATGCATCCTAACCTTACCTGACGAGGGTTTAACTCATCAATGCCCATTGTTATGGACTTGGGTTTTGGAGGAGGGAGCACTAGAGACATCTATCGGCTAGCAAACAAGCACACAGGGGACTCGAAGATTTACCCAGGTTTAGGCCTTATAGAGGCAATCTGGCGAGGGTTGTGGAAACTAGGGTTGCATGTGTCCTCCTCGCCGCCCCCTCCTAGCCTTTATATAGATAGGCTAGGTCTCGGGTAGCAGGTCGAGTCGGTCAGTGGATTCTGAGTTAGGGTTTTCCCCTTTGAACTTTCTATCTTTAGCTTCTTCTTGTTCTTCAAGCAATCGAGAGTCCATAGGTTACTCGAGTTCTTCATTTGGGCCTTGGCGACACTGTGGGCCTCTATGTATTCAGGCTGTATATACCAAGATCGAGTACCTGTAGGGTATACCCATGTCAGTAGCCCCCGAGTGTCTAGTGGAATCGCAGATTCGACTAGAGACTTTATGAAGCCTTTCGAGTGCATGACTGAGTATGTTTTTTGACTGCTCTATTTATGTGATAGGGATTGTTGATGTGCGTGCCTGATTTAACCGATGTACCGGTATCAGTTAACTACCTTAGGGTAAAACAACGCCATCTACTCGAACTCGAGTCCCCGGACTCGAATTCGGAAAAGTGCTGGTGTAATTCGACTCAAGCCGCGAAGGTCTTACAGGAGTCGAATTCTAGTATATGGGTGTGAGCACTCGACGCGTCCGTCAAGGAATGTTCATCATACCTGTAGGCACGGATATATTTCTGGTAGTTCGCAGCTAATGTGTTGCCATGCCTTATTCAGGTCTTATCTTCACGCTGTAAGCGCGGCATCCAAAATTTTATCATCGCGGAGACGATTCGGGTGACCCAGGAGACGCAGTCTCTTTGTAGGGAAAGTTATGAGGCGGTGTCACCATAAGCTTCGAGTGTGGATGTTATCAACACACAGTACTTTGTACAAATAATCATAGGGTGCACGACCAGCGCTCCGTATGGGAGTAGCCCCCGAGTGCCTGGTTTAGTCGAAGACTCAGGCAGGGACTAAAGAACTTTTGCGACTGCTGTCGTCTTTTGTTTGCTTGTTTTAGTCGAATTTGCTTCCGGCGCTCCCTATGGGAGTAACCCATGTCCATAGTCGAACCGTGTTTCGAGTGGTTGGGTTTGCTTGGATTGCCCATGTTCTTGCAAAAGAAGATGAAAAAATCGTAGGGTGCGCGACTAGCGCTCCCTATGGGAGTAGCCCCCGAGTGCTTGGTGGAGTCGAAGACTCGAGCAAGGACTAAAGTAGTTGAAGTCTTCTGCTGCATAGTTTTGATGACATCAGTGCTGACGATTTCATGACCTCAGTTGCCCACGTGAGCGAGTTGACGGGATGTGACGAGTGGTGGGTCCCATTCCCTGACTCTGATTTGACCGGGCGTGCGTAATCTTTATTTTAACTGCGCCTCCTCGATTTCCGCGCGTAATGGGAGTAGTGGGGGACGGTTCGCACTTCGGCTCCTCCACGTGTCGAGCGTGATGAGTGCCACGCGTCTAGTAGGGTTTTTCTGAGCCATTGGATTGCATCTTCCAGGGGGTTAAGTAGCGATGTGGCGACGGTAAAATTCACATCTACTTCCACTAATCCTTTGCCTCCATCGCCATTGCCGCTACTCCTCTGCTTCTCTGCGCTCTTTTTTCCTCCGCGGCATTGGACCAGCTCCGCATATTTCCCAGCTACTTCCTCCGGTCACATCGCTTACGCGGAATGGGGAAGAAAAAGGGAGGTGTCGCGGCTGATTCCACTGCTGCGATGAAGAAGAAGGGCGGCTCCGCCGTTGCGGGCACCAGCACCGCCGCCGGCGGGAAGAAAAAGGGCACGGACACTCGCGTCACGAATGGCGCGTGGCGTCCATCTATGATCAAGTCCTCAGAACTTTGTCTTCTTTGCCAAGACGGAGTTTTGTCCTCCGCGGTTGCCGACGCGTGCGTCCTCGCTCCTCCTGCCGGTTTTCGGGTGATGTTCCTAGCGTTCATCATTCGCAGCCTCTCTTTGCCCCTGCATCCTTTCTTCAAGGGCCTTATTTGTTTTTACAGGCTCTAGCTCCATTAGCTTTCACCCAATTCCATCCTCCACGTAGCTTGCTACATTACCCTCTGTGATTGCTGGCTCGGAATCGAGCCGCATTTCGGCCTCTTCAAGCGCCTCTTCAAATTGAAACGCCAATCGGCATCTGGCTCCGTAGTCTACGATGTAGGCGGCTATGGAATCCACGTCGATCCATCCGCCACATACTTCTACATCAAGTTGATGATGTCCGTACAAGGGTGGAGGGACAAGTGGTTCTACGTTCGCGACCAAAAGGCCGACGGAGACCACTTCGGACTCGCGCCCTTCGACCCCGCGACGCTGTGCAAGAGGAGGCGCTCCTGGAAGAATGTGATCATGCCTAGCAAGTCCGCGGAGACAGATGTGTTGTACGAGCGCGTCTGCGACCTCGAGAGTCACATGGGCAAAGAGGAGAGAGGATGCGCCCTCATTCGCACATGGCTACACCGTCGCGTCCAGCCCCTGCAGGCCAGAGTCCACCCCATGTTTCAGTGGGCTGGCGCTGACGATGTCACTCACGTGTTTGCCGATGGCATGTCCCCGAGTGAGGTAGATAAAAGGGTTCGACTGGTCACCAAGTACACCGTCAAGGATGTGCTCCCTAGTGAACCAGTTGTTCCTCCGTTCGATGCTGCTAACCCTCCTCCTGAGGTATAGTTGTGCTACGCAGTAGCTTAGTTTGTTGATTGCTTCTTTGCTGTTTCTTAACTTTGTGCTAAATTGTGGTCTGTATGCAGGATTGGGCGGTGTCACCCTGTATGCCCCCTCTTCCTGAGGGGGTTATTCCTCGTGAAGCCTTGGAAGAGGACGAGTCGGAGTCGACTGTCCCATCCGATGTGGAGGAGGAAGCCCCCGAGTCAGGTAGTCCGGATATTCGGAAGCGTTCGTGCAGCAAGGATTCTGATGTGTCGTCTCCTTCGACTCTAGAAGGTACATGCGTTGGTGCGGAGTTGCCAATCCCTGCCATTCCTGTGAGTGCCGTGGCACCATCTTCTCACAAGAAGATGTGATTGCCAAAGGAGTCATCGTCAAAGTCGGGGGAGCCAACCTTCGACTTTGATAAGTTTGATTGGTAAGTATTCGAGTTTTCCTTTTTGGTTCTTCTTCTGGATTTGTCCTTTCTTGATGTTGGTTTTGTCTTGTAGTTAGCAGGCATCGTCATCTTCTGGCGACGTCCAATTTTTGAAAGAATCGGGAGTCGCAACCTCGAGGGCCAAGAAAGAGGTTGAGCGTTCTCCTTCCCCTCCATTGGCGGCCCACTCCGGGCATAACTCATCCAGCTCTCTAAATGATGGGGAGCATTGGATGGTTGCTCGGATGACTGCTCATCAATCGACTTCGGAGTCATTAGAGGATCATGTGAGTGTAGCATCTCTTCTTCTGATATTGCCGTTGGTTTTATCTATGTCATCTCCTGATCTTATGGTGTTTTTCCTTTTTTCGACAGCTCCTTGTGAAGGAAGCCGCTCATCTGGCGGATCAAGTGCTTGCGATGGGTTGCCAGCATGCCATGCTGGATACGCGCTATCGTGTGGTGGAAAGTAAGTGCCATTTACTTCTTCTTCTACCGCCTCGCTGTTGTGTAGTCGACTGATAGTCTATCCCTGTTGTTCTATTTTGCAGCTGAACATAATGCTCTTCTTCGTGACGCCGTCACCATGGAAAAGACACTCGATGCGGTTGTGAAGAGTCGCGATGAGGCGATCACGGCGCGTGACGAGGTGCAAAAATGCGAAGAGGATCTGCGTGCCTCCGTTGCAGCTAGGGAGAAGTTGTTCGAAGAACAGCTTTTCTCAATTGCCAAGGCCCTATCAAGTACCTTGCTTGGATATCATTATCATTCTCTATTCGAATTTGTCGTTGACCCTGACTTTCGTTCCCATGTGTGGGTTTATGTACAGATACTGGCGATTTGAGCTTTGACCCTCAGGCCCTCCATCGTGACGATGCCTTGGCGGGTGCTCTTTCAGCAGTCGAGGACCGCAGCGCCGCCGTTCAAGATATGCTCTCCAAGGCCAAGGGCATGCTCAGTCGCCTCCGAGAAGAGCTGATGCCCAAGGCTGAGCTGATCGAGAACATGGACGAGCTGGTGGAGTCTCTCGCTGGGGTGTCCCTGCAAGCTTCAAGAACTTGCTCCATGCGGCCGGCGCGTCAATGTCACTCACTATGGTGCAGGCCCACGGAGTCGAAGTTGATCCTGCAGTGGTCTCAAGGGCGATGCCCGTTAGAGCGAACGGCCAGCAGGTAGTCTTTGCTCCCTTCGCGACTGCCTGTGGCAAGTATGGGCCGTAGCTGATTAACACAGTTGCAAAGTACTCTGAGGAGCTGTAGCGGGCCAAGAAGGAGGCAAAGGCTGCGGCATCAGGGGCCGGCGGAAAGTCAGTGGCATCTGATACCGCCACTGACTCGATGAGGCCCCCAAATCCATCCAAGTCGAAGAAACCAGTTGCGCCTCAGTAGCTTTGTAATAGTTGAAGTAGCTGATGTCTTTGTCAAGAACATGCCTTTGGGCAAGTGTATCTGCTAATACTTTTGCTAATCTTTGAATACACTCGAATCTTTTTGTCTGTGCATCGCTTTGGTCTTCTTATTGCTTCTTGCTTGGCTTGTGATAGGGCACATCAAGTGATCCTTTGAGGGAACCTTAGGATTCGCCACCCCTTGATGATACTTTGGCGCCGCCGCGCTCAAGGGTGGATGAGCTGTCTCTGCTCTCGCGACTTCGTGATCGCGTGAAGCAGTTGGAGCGTGAATTGCCCGTACTCCGCGGTAATGCGGATGTGTGGAAATCGAAGGCAGATAAAGCCGCTGCCCGAGAACAATATCTGTTGGGGGAGATGACGCAGCTGGGTGCCCGAGAACAATATTTTCCTTGTAGTCACTCGCGATGGTGTGATGTCCTCACACTTCCGTTGTTGTTTTGTATAGTTGTCAGCGCGCGCCATCCGCAGGATGAGAAAGATAGGATTGCCATTCACATGCATGACCTGACCCAAGAGCAACTTCAGTAGAGTGGATACTTCTGGGTGGATCATGATCGTGCGATCGCACTGGCGACCCTGCAGGATCGTGCGCGCGAGTAATGCACTTTCTGAAGAAGTCGTAGTCATGCTTGAAGAACATTTATCGGACAATGTTTCCTCTGGATGTTGCGCCATCGAGCCTGCTGCCCTCCTTTCCAAGTTCCAAGACTTGGCTACGGTTCGCGAGTGTGTAAGATAGCAGTTGGTGGCTGGTGCCAAGGCCTCTCTGTCGCTGGTGCGACTGCAGAGGCCTGATGTAGACGTTGTGGCAATTGCGGCTGGTCCACCTGCGCCACCAGCGGGTTCTGCTTGGAATATGGTGCCGCACTATCAGGCGGTGGATCGCCCAGTAGAGGAGATCGTTGACTTCTTCGAGGAGAAAACCAACATTCTCTTGTTGCAATAGTAGTTGATTTTGTATCCTGCACATAAGCATACCAATGTTGTAAAGTTCGTATGTAATGATGTGCATAATTGATTGTTGATGATGTATAAAGAGCTTGTTAGCGTGTATGTTTTGTGAGTGCGTTGCACTATGCGACTCCTTTTCATTAGCCTGGCCATGCGCTTATCTCAGTCCCTTGTCAACCTGTCAGGTGCGTTGCAACTGGATTGATGTGTGTCAAGGGTTTCGATTGATGTGCCAGCTACTCAGGATATCACGTTTTAGTTCGTAGAACAGATATGTATAGGGTGGCGCAACCCCCGAGTGGATAAGTTGCCGAAAAATAAAGGAGAACACAGAGTTTTGGGGCACTTAGCTTTATTTGTTCGTGAGACAGTACGAAGTACAATGTGTGGCTAAGTAGCCTTGGCTGAGTGGCCTTATTTGCAATGTAAAAGTAAAAACGACTAAGGGTAGAAGTGTCGCAGCTGCACGACGTTCCAGGGGTTGGAGTATGCGACTCCTGTCTCTAAATCTTGAAGGCGATAGGCGCCACCTGGGATTACTTCTGTAATCACGTATGGTCCCTCCCAGGGGACTCGACCTTGAGATGTCCTTGCTGCTTCAGTCGCAGGACCAGGTCGCCTTCGACGAAGGATCTTGGGCGGAGCCTCCTACTATGGTAGTTACGCAGGTTCTGCTGGTAGATCGTTGATCTTTCTGCGGCGATTTCCCTTGCCTCGTCAAGGAGGTCGACAGAGTCTTCGAGTGCAAGGGTTGACTTCTGCTCGCTGTAAGCGACCACGCGTGGTGCTTTGTATCGTACCTCGGCGGGTAGCACCGCTTCAGCCCCGTGCACCATAAAGAATGGGGTGTAGCCTGTAGCACTGTTTGGAGTTGTGCGTAGGCTCCAGAGTACTGATTGTAGTTTGTCTGTCCAGCAGCCCGTGGCTTGTTCAAGTGGCCGAAGGAGTCGCTTCCTTATGCGACGCAGACGAGCCTGTTCGCCTTTTCGACCTGACCGTTGGTCTGTGGATGTGCTACCGAGGCGTAGCTGATGTTGATTCCCAGATTCTCGCAGAATTCTTGGAACTCCTTAGATGTGAAGTTCGTCCCATTGTCTGTGATGATGCTGTGTGGCACTCCGAAGCGGTAGACGATGGATTCGAAGAACTTGACTATGTTGTGCCCTAATTGATTGGTCATTGGCATGGCCTCTATCCACTTGGTGAACTTGTCGACTGGGACCAGGAGATAGACGTAGCCTCCTCGTGAGGACTTGGGGAGCTTGCGCCAGGTGCGTGCGGCTTGTCCGCGAATCGCTGGCACGCGTTGCATTTCTGGACGATGTCCTTGGCGTCGCGCATGGCCGTGGGCCAGTAGAACCCAGCTCGTAGAGCTTTGGCCACGAGGGCGCGACTGCCAGCATGGTGTCCGCAGGTTCCCTCATGGATGTCAAGGAGAACAGCTCTTCCATCGGCCGTGGAGACGCATCGTTGGAGTACTCCTGTGATGCTGCGCTTGTATAGTTCGCCGTTGATAACAGCGAATGCCTTGGATCGCTGCGCGATGTGCCGTGCATCAGTCGGATCGTCCGGTAGCCTCTTGCTGAGGAGGTACGTGATGTACGGCTGAGTCCAGGATGACTCGATCATCATGACGCTCATTGGTCCTTCGAGTCCTGTATCCAACTCTAGGTCGTCGAGTGCTGTTGGCTCATTGGGTGGCGTAGCCCCTGAGTCCGTAGCTTTGCTTGTTTTCTTCTCTGCTACCTTTGGCTTGATGGAGCATTCGCAGATGCGCTCGAGAAATACCCCAGGTGGTATGGGGGCACAGGTAGATCCTATGTTGGCGAGTGCGTCCGCCTCTTCATTGCTTTCGCGACCTACGTGTCGCAGCTCGCAACCGTCGACGTCGCCTTCGAGTTAGTCGTAGAGGTCGCGGTAGGCAATCATGTTGTTGTTCAGTGCGTCGCACTCATGCATTGTTTGGTTGACGACCAGCTTGGAGTCACCGTATATAATGAGCCTCTTGGCTTCGCAGGCCTTTGCCATCCTCATCCCGTGTAGCAGGGCCTCGTATTCAGCTTCATTGTTGGAGGCAGTGAACTGCATTCGCAGGATATATTTCAGCTTGTCCCCCTGGGGCGATGTCAGTATGACACCTTTACCAACTCTATCCTTCCGCTTGGATCCATCAAAGTGCATTGTCCAGAGGTAGGACATATCTGGTTTTTCGGGGAGCTAGTTCTCCATCCAGTGCACAAGGAAGTGAGGAAGAACTTGCGACTTGATTGCGTCGCGCTTTTCGTATGTAATGTCTCGAGGAGACAATTCGATTCCCCAAAGCGCGACCCGTCCCGTGGCATCGGGGTTATTGAGGATATGCCCTAGCGGGGCGTCGTTGACCACCACGATTGGGTGTTCCTGGAAGTAGTGGTGCAGTCATCGGGCGGTCATGAAGCCGTCGTATGCCAGCTTCTGGTAGTGTGGGTACTGCTGTTTTGTTGGCGTGAGGACCTCGCTGAGGTAGTAGACTGGGCGCTGTACCCCATGGACCTTGTTTTCCTCAGCTCGTTCGACCACGAGCACTGTGCTGACCACCTGGTTGGTGGCGGAGATATATAGGAAAAACGGTTCCCTTTCTCGTGGGGTCACCAGTACTGGCGAAGTGGATAGCAGGCGCTTGAGGTCTTCGAATGCTTCCTGCTCTTCGTTGGTCCACTCGAACTTTTCAGTTTTGCGGAGGAGTTGGTAGAAGGGGGGTGCCTTTTCACCCATCCGACTGATAAATTGACTGAGGGCCACGATTCGCCCAGTATGGCTTTTATTTTCTTCGTGTTTCCTTTGATTCCTCTCGTGGAGATGAGATACCTGAGTAGTTGCCCAGATGGTACGCCAAAGGCGCATTTGTCCGTATTGAGCTTGATCCGGTAGCGGTCGAGGTTGGCAAAGGTTTCGCGTAAATCGTCGATTAGGGAGGCTTCCTCCTTCGTCTTGATTACTATGTCGTCGACATAGACTTGAATGTTGCGACCAAGTTGATCCTTGTGGCAAGCCTGCATGCACCGCTGGTAGGTGGCTCCTGCGTTTTTTAGCCCGAAGGGCATTGTGTTATGTGAGAACACACGAAGGCGTTATGCGCTGTTTTTTCTTGATCTTCCTCCTTCATTCGAATCTTATTATAGCCTGAGTAGGCGTCGAGGAAGCAGAGGCGCTCGCATCCCACGGTGGAGTCGATGATCTGGTCGATTCGTGGTAACGGTAAGTGATCCTTTGGACAATGCTTATTCAAAGAGGTGAAGTCCACGCACATCCGCAGGATATCCGTGTCCTTTTTTGGTACTAGCACCGTGTTGGCGAGCCAAGTGCTTTCCTTGATCTCGCGTATGAATTTGGCGTCGAGGAGTCGGTTGATCTCCATTCTGACTGCCTTTGCTCTTGGCTCAGATAATCGCCGGATTGTTTGCTTGATTGGCCTTGCGTCTGGGTTGATGTTAAGTGCGTGCTCGGCGAATTCCCTGGGAACTCCTGGCATGTCCACTGGACATCAGGCGAAAATTTCCCAGTGCTCATGGAGGAATTCGCGGAGCGCAAGTTCCTATGCGGGACTCAAGTTGTTGGCGATGAGGGCCGTCTTGGCGGGATCCGATGGGTGGACCTACACTTTCTTTGTGTGCACCGATGAGTCGAAGGATAGATCGGGCGAACTTGGCCGGCATAGGGGAGGCAGACTGTTGTCTGTCGACTCCTTTAGTCTCGCGAGTTCTTCCTGCATGCCAAAGGACTGGGAAATTCTGTTGAATTCCCTGTCGCAACTGTCAGATCTCTCGAAGCTCCCGTTGACTGTGATGACGCCATGGGGACCTGGCATTTTCATCTGCAGGTAGGCGTAATGTGGCACCTCCATGAACCTAGCGAACGCGACGTGCCCAAGGATGCAGTGGTACTATGAGGGCCAGTCGATGACCTCAAAGTCGATGCGCTCGCGCCAAAAGTTTTCGGCATGCCGAAGATGACGTCGAGGTTGATTTTGCCCAGGGGATACACGCCTTTTCCTGGGACGATGCCATGGAATGTTGTGTCTGAGGCTTCTAAGCAAGTCAGAGGGATCCTCATTGCTCACAAGGTACTCGCGAATATAAGGTTGATGCCGCTTCCGCCATCCATGAAGACGCGGCTCATGTCGAAACCTCCGATTTGCGCCTCGAGCACGAGGGGACAATGGCCTGGATGAGGTACCTGAGGCGGGTGATCGCGTTTGTCGAAGGTGATGCAGGACTCGCTTCCACTGAGGTACTCAGTGGTAGATGGTGGCGAGTTTGTGGCCAAGTTGACTTGGCGAGTGATGGCCTTCTGCACCCTGTTAGAGGGGCGTCCTTTTTGGATCATCATGGTACCCATGGCTTGTGGGTATGGTTCGCCTCCCTGGTGCTGGTCCGGCGCAGCTGTGTTTGGGGGTAGTCCAGGTGGTGGTGGCGGAGCGCCATGTGCCACGGCACCTGGAGCGGCTCTGTAGCCTCTTTCGACTGCATTGCGATTCATCCGAACCAATCCCTCGTGTAGTTTGAGGAACTCGCGGTAGTCCTTGAGGAGGTGGCTGGACTTCTTCTTTCCATCATGCTTGTCGATGTAGAAGTGCACCGTACATGGCCCGGACAGTTTATCTTCAATAGACGTCGCGGGAGCCTCATCACGATTGCGGCATTGCCACAGTTGCGTGGTTTTCCCGGAGTCACTATATCCACCGCTGCGGTATCCGCTGTTGCGGTTATCGTCGCGTCTGTCGGCGTAGCCAGCTGCGACCATGTTGATGTCGTCGTGGTCATCGTAGATGCACATGCGGCATTTGCCTCGGCGGTCACGTCTGCGCTCGAGTTCTGCCTCCTCGTCGGAGTGAACACGATTCTTCACCGAATCTTCTCCATCGGCCCACCGACTCGCGATTTCCATCAGGTGGTCGATGGTTTTGGGCTTCAAGCAGCCTAGATCCTCCCTGAGCTCTATGTAGTGGACACCACCATTGAATGCATCGATTGCGCGATCCTCCGAGATATTCTCTGCAGAGTTCTTGATGATGGACCACCTTTGGATGTAGGAGCGTAGCGATTCGCCCGATCTTTGCTGGCAGCATCTCAGCTCTTCGATTGATGCGGGTCGTTTGTATGTGCCCTTGAAGTTGCGCACGAAGCTGTAAACCAGCTCATCCCAACTACGAATGGATTCGCGTGGGAGGTTGTTGAACCATGCTTGGGCGGCGCCTTGCAGCTGTAGCTGTAAGCATTGCATGGCCCTGCTTCGACTACCGCCGTGGAGTCTGACGGAGGAGATGTGGTCCTCTAGCCAGATCTTCGGGTCCTGCAGGCCGTCAAACTTTGGGTTCTCCGACGGGAGTTTAAATACCTTGGGCATTCGCTTTTGCGTGACGGCCCTGCTGAAGCATCTGGCACCACAGAGCTCCACATCTTCCTCTTCTGAGTTAGTCGACCGAGAATGTCGCGCCCTTGATTTGTCAATCTTGCGCTACGTGAGGTCATCACGCGCATCATAGTCGTGGTCGTGTTGCCGTGAGCGGCAGCGTCGAGAAAGGTCATGACTGTCGTCGCTGGATGAGGGCGAGGAGTAGCGCTTTTCTAGCACTTTGCCTTTTTTCGGCTTCGTTGTTGGTTCCTTGTCGAGGGTAGCCGCGATTAGTCCCAAGCCCGCGATCGTAGATCAGTGCATGGCGGCTCGGGGATCTCCAGCTGTCGGCTGGTTGTTCAGGAGGTACATGGTGGCTGCTGTCACCGCGGCCTGTGGCGTCTTGGGGACCATGTTGCCCCGTGTATCGACTATCATAGAGCTGAAGTTGAGGACCTTTGCATCTTCTATGTGTTCTTGCTCGGTGAGATGGGACATCTGAGATCACCTCTTGTTTTCGAGGTACTCGTTGCCCTTTGAGGAGGATCCTCTGTGGGAGGAGAGCCCAGCTCGTCGAAGGCTCGACTCGTCTGTCGCCTTTTTGCGTGCCTCAAGTTGCGCGATTGTTTGCACTTGGCGCTTGAATTCCTCCTTCAGGACCCAATGGTAGCCCATTAGAAGTTCTTGCGGAGATCCAAAGGGTAGAGGGTTGCCTCGTAAGGCATCACGGCAGCGAGCCCACTCTTGCTCGTTGAGCTTGATCACGACGCGTTCGCCGGTTTGCTCGTTTATTATGGTTGGAGGTTCGATTGCTCCTCTGTTGTTGATGGGGGTGCGATTGCCACCATTGCCACTGTTGCCGCCGTTGCCACTGTTAGGCGGGTCGGTTTCATTGCCACGGTTGCCCGTGTTGTCGCTATTGGAGGAGGTGTCGCCCGCGTTGATGACAGTGCACATGAAGTGATTGGGGAAACTGCTGCTCCCGCAACTCTCAGATCCGGAGCCATAGGCTCCATCTTCAGTTGCCAAATCGCTCAGATCAGATTCGCGACTGCTGTCGCTAACCGTGTTCTCTACTGTTGTCGGGGTGTTGAGTTCACTAAGGGTGCCGATCGATGGAGGGAACCATGATGTTGGGGCAATCGACGGCACCGTTGGCTGGTCAGGCATGTGGAGCGTGCCCATCTGACCAACTTGGAAGCGGAAGCTCCCGATCGCCAGGCTGATTCCGTCGCCCACGGACTCGAAAGCCAAGCAAGTGGCTGGCGTGTGGACGGTGAAGTCGAACGCGCCGAAGAGCTGGCAAATCTCCGCTGTTGCGGAGTTGTAGATCGTGGTTGATGGGGCTGAAGAAGCCGCAACATCAGCACTCCGAATTCCCACAGATGGCGCCAATTGACGAGGGTTTAACTCATCAATGCCCATTGTTATGGACTTGGGTTTTGGAGAAGGAGGGAGCGCTGGAGACATCTATCGGCTAGAAAACAAGCACACAGGGGACTCAAAGATTTACCCAGGTTTAGGCCTCGTAGAGGTCCCTACTCCTGCTTGTCTACTCATGGAATTATCAAAGGAATCGAGGATTACAATGGTGCCCAGATGCAATCTGGCGAGGGTTCTGGAAACTAGGGTTGCGTGTGTCCTCCTCTCCGCCCCCTCCCAGCCTTTATATAGATAGGCTAGGTCTCGGGTAGCAGGTCGAGTCGGTTACAGGTTAGGGTTTCCCCTTTGAACTTTCTATCTTTAGCTTCTTCTTGTTCTTCAAGCAATCGAGAGTCTGTAGGTTACTCGAGTTGTTCATTTGGGCCTTGGCGACATCATGGGCCTCTATGTCTTCAGGCCGTATATACCAAGCTCGAGTACCTGTAGGGTATACCCATGTCATTACCCATCTACCAGCATCCTTATCTCAGTTGGTCAAGATCAAAGGTAAAGAAATAACTCTTGATCATCCTTTATGGCAGATTTGAACATTTATCCTTTTAGTATCTAACAACAAAACCAAACCCCCATCAAACCTCATCAATCTTCCCCAGCAAGCCTCCACCACCACACCCCTCAGTCCTGGTCGTGTGCATTGTAGCCCTAGCACTGTAGCAACCTTATATCCTTGTCACTTATGCTTGGAAGGAGAGGAACATGCCCCGTTAAACAACCACCTAGCAGCTACTGCACCCTCTCCCTCTCTTAATTTTTGGAGCTTCAGAACTTTTCTGGTGAATTATTTCCTAAACCTAGAGCTTTTATCACTAGAATATTCATAAGAAATTAAAGAAATGTGATAAAATAGTGGAACCACTTTTGTTGGTTTCATTTTATCAACACCTATCTGTTGGTATCATTTTTACACAATGGTATCCTACAGAATAGGTCCTTGGTCCAAAACCCATCTCTTAGGTAGTTTCTAGACTATAAACCCTAAGGGATGTTCATCCATGTCTCTAAGGCCATCTCAATCTTCTAAATCCAATCCTCTCGAAACCTACTGAATTGAGTAATGTGTGGTATGTTGGTTTTCTGTATGGTGCTGATGATTGTATGGCTTGTGTTGATTATGCCCTTTTTGCTTGCTTGCATTTGCCAACTCGACAACAATAGTTGCGATAAAATCAGAGATCAGAAGAAGATGGTTATTATTGTATATTATTGGGTATTTTAAGAAGAAGTTCAGGGACAATTATGCCATATTGCTGATCTCAGGCAAGCCACCTTATTGCTCATTATCCTTGTCCTATTGTTTTACCTATGCATGTTTTATCTACTATTTATGAAACTACATTGTTTTATTATATGATGATGTATATCTGGTAGTGGCTTGGCTCGTCCAAACCATTACACAATGGTACTATTAAGTACAACCCTCTTGATGACACATATTTAACCCTAGTATGATAGATGGTGTATTACACCATACCCCTTTGGAGACCCTGTTTTAGCCGAAGCAAAACTAGAGGATGGGAAGACCCCCGAAAAAGTTTTACCAAAAGTTTTATGATAAAACCTTGGTGAGGTGGGACCTCCCAAGAGATGTTGAGAAAGAAAAAGGTTTTGTTTTACAAAATGCTGAAGGAAAGATGGAGGAAAAAGGTTTACAAAAATGCACTCAGTTCTTTGCACTTTTGCTAGAACAATTAACCCGTGCAACCACATTACTCTGGTATGGGACATGGCTGGATTTGATATTTGTCTATTCTGGTATAAGCTACCTCGCAACTACTACAGGGGGATATAACAATCCCTGGAGGGTGGGCCTTCTCCTAAAAGGGTCCATGTGAAACATCGACCTGGAGAAGGAACGAAGGGTCTACGGGCCTCCACGCGTTACTATGAGCCCCTCATTGAAAGTGCACACTTGGGAAGTGGAAAAAGTGCTCCGGTTGGTCCTCAGTACCCGACGTCCCAGTGTTGAGGGGAAACAACACTCATAGGGTAGGCACTTATATTGGAGTGGGCATCCGGAGAGTCTTGATCGGTTACTCGACCCACGATCGGTGTAGATCAGGGTAGTGTACCCGGATGGTGTGGATAAAGTGTGCAACCTCTGCAGAGTGTAAATCTATTGGAATAGCCGTGTCCACGGTCATGGACGGTTGGGAAGGTTGCTGTAGAGCGGTGCTGGTTTTGATTTCAAAAAGGATTTCGGAAAAGCAAAGGCTTTGGAAATGTTTTGACCATGGGATGGTCGGAAAGGGGAAAGGTTTTGACCATGGGATGGTCGGAAGGGAAAGAAAGGAGTTTGGTCATGGGACGACCAGAAGAAAGGAACAAATGGGTGACCCAGTCCTGCCGTTTTCTAGAACTTTTCAAAAAGGTTCCCAAAATGTTTTACACAAGTTTTCAACAAAGATATGTAGAAGCTATATCTACAAGAGAAACTAACTGAGAAAATAACCTCTCTTGGAGCCCTCCTACTACCACGGCCATAATGCATATCCTCTTGTTATTATTGTTATACTAAGGTGGTTTGCGAGTACATTCAAAGTACTCACTGGCATTGTCCCTGGCTATTAACTTGGTCAGATATCGAGAAGAAGGTGAAGTGGACGACTATGCGGGCTAGGACGTTCTCCCAGTCAGTTGCCTGTAGGTTAAGGCATGGTTCGGGCTCTATGCTTAATGAAGTTCTGCTGATGATTGATCGATGTAGCCATAATGGAAAATAAGGTATGATAGGTATTCGTTATGTATTGGATGTTTACTTTGATACTTGTCTGTTATGTGCCACGACTAACTGATCATGGGATCGTGGTTGTATGCATAATAGGGATGCTCGGAGGATTAATCCGGGGGCCCCACAACTATCATAGAGGACACGACCGACGGTGATTGTCTCGCTGATTCCTGCACGTGCAGATTCCACCCAGAACAAAGATCTGAAGGTCACTTGCTCCACGGTGGGCGCCAACTATCATAGGATTGAAGAGAAGTATGCCATGAGGGGGTACTCAAGGCATGGGAACTGTGGGGTGTAGGACATACGGTTTTCTAGGATAGTGTGCACAAAAGCTTACCCAGGTTCAGATCCGACCGTAGTGGACGGATTCTATTCTTGCTAGCAATCTAGTATATTGGCAGAGCCGGAAGTACAATAGATTACAAGAGAGATTTTCCCTGTGTAAGTTGAGGTTGTTGTGTTTCGTATTGTGTGCCCTAAAGGATGATCCCTAGGTCGACTTGTATAGTCATCTGGCCTAGGGTTTACAGGAGAATCCTATGCAAGTCCCTAGTATCGTCTAGAAGACTAGCTCATTGGGCAATCGATGATTGAGGTTTACCGATCATGGTACATTTATGTCAATTCACAACGAGGTCACTTAATTAGTTAAATGATGCGATGCACACATGCCCAACTATAGTATTGCAATGTGATCCAGTCACAACGTTCAACATTGCAATATATAGTAAGGCGTAGTAACTTATTCCTTTGACCGTGAGATCATGTTTAATCACTACCACCTGAGGCTGCTTTGATTACATCAACTGTTACACCATAATAGGGTGATCATAAAGGTGTATATTGGGTATGGTAGAGGGGTTTGTTGGTAGTATGCATTGAGATCGATATTTTCACATTCGAGTGATGGATAGATACTACCATGGGCCCACTTGGTGAGATTACATCTACAAGTTTAAAAACATGTGACTAGGTCACGGGGATGTAATATCATGAGAATGAATAAATGTGTTTGTCGATAACAAGGTCGAAGTAGGTTTGTCAATACCGAAGATCAGATCTTGGACAAACCCGGTGTCGTAAAACAAAGGGAATGAGACTCAACGTTCAAGGTTCAAGAAATCAAGATATTTGTGGAATGCGTGGGGGGCATCATGAGTTTCCAGACACCATTGTTGGTCATTGATCGGAGAGTGTCCTGATCATGGCTATGTATTACCAAATCATAGGGTGTCACGCTTAAGGGTAGATGATACTTAGGGATTGATTCGAGATCGTAGGTGGAAATAAAGAGAACACCAGAATTGTTCTGGGATGATACAAAAAGTATTTTGCGGATATCTGATGATGATAGGAGTGGTCTGAAAGGTGTTTCAGATAGATAGGTATTAAATAATATGTATTTAATATTAATTAAATAAATTAATATTGAAAATATATATTTAATTGCATTTTTTGGGGCAGCCCACCTAAATGGGCCTCTAGATGAGGCCCAAGAGGGGGCCGCATGCCCCAAGGAGGGCCAAGGGAGGTCGGTAGCCACAAGTGGGCCAAACCCCATGTGGGTTTGTTGTGGGAGGGTCTAGACAGTGGTGGGAAGTAGTCCCACCCCGCCCCCCTCCATGTTGTGGTGCCTTGCTCCCACCTATATAAAGAGGGGCACCCCTCTCCCTTAGATACATCCCATCAATTGGCTTTGCCTATTCTCTCTTCGTCTCCCTCACGTGTATTTCCGAGATAGGGGTTTCTCCACCATATGCATGTTGTTGTGTTGCTAGACTCTCGTCCTGGATCAATCTTCTTCTGTTTCTTAGCTAGACCTGAGCCCGGGAGACGCCTCTACACCAGATGTGTGTAAAGCCACGAGGCACTACCAGTTGTGGTGCTAGTCACTTGGAGCTTGGATGTCTACAAGACCTTGAGTTTGGATACATCATACAGCTACATCATCCATGTTTCTCGTGAAACCTTAACCGCTATTAGTCTTCAAGGGTATGAACACCAAATCCCTCTTGTTACTTCACATCTGCATAAATAGATCTTGGCTATGGTGTTCTCATCATTAGGATTTTTTTTGTTTTCTACTATAGAACCATTCAGTACTGGCGCGTGGTACGGTGGCCTCCCACCATACTGATGGTAGTTATGGCCATAGAAGTCTATAAAACTTGAAATTTTTGTTGCATCTTTGTCAAATGCCTTGGCACATCAGTTACACATCGGAAATGATAGTAGAAATACAACACTAAACTAGTGGTTAAATAATAGCGAGTTAGTGAATGAAAGTTTAAAGGAAATGTTACCTTTGTTTCTTCTCCTCTCTTAAATGGATCTCTTGAACACACTTTATTAGAAAACAAAACAAACAAAAACAAAAACAACACTAACACAAATAAAAACTTTTATTTCACACGGGTTGCCTCCCATGAAGCGCTTCTAGTTAAGGTTAATTAGCTTGACCCAAATGGTGATCATTTTGGTTTTGGAAGTGGAATAGCCACTCCAAAATAGTTGTCTTTTAAAGTGATGATCCCATCTTCATTAGGTTTGTCCTTTTTCTTTCTAGGGAAGTGGACTACAAAAGGTTCTCTAGATGGTAGCCTTACTCTAACATTACCTTCATGCAAGTTGATTAAAGCTTTTATAGTACTTAAGAATGGCCTTCCTAGAATTGTAGGTGCTATAGGATCTTCAAGTCCACTATAACAAGATCAAATAGTGTAGGACATCTTTTAATTTCTACAACAATATTTTCTTTGACTCCCACTGCTTGTTTGTAAGTTGAATCTGCCAAGTGGAGTCTTAGTTCAGTAGTTTGAAATGGCACGTTAAGTCTTTCAAATAGACTTTTAGAAATTGTTTAGACACTTGCATCAAGATCACAAAGTGTAGCAATACCATTAGCTCCTATATGAGTTTTAATAGTGGCCTGAAATATATCATCTAGTATGGTTGGAAGTTTCTCAACTAATTTCTTATATTGCATTTCTAGCTCGCATACCTTGACTGCTACTTCTTGTATGAAATGTTGGTACATGGCATCATTTCCTCCTTCAATATTGGGATTCTTCATGGTGATCATCTTCATAAGATCCTCCATGGTATAATCCGGAGACGATGCATTGATGTAGTCCAGCTCTTCAAGATTCTCATCTTTGTATTCAATCCTCATCATATTGAGGTCTTCGACCAGATTCAGCTTGGGCTTTCCTGCAAACCATGCTAGGATGAAAGTTTCACTCTCACCTATTTTTACCAATTGTGCTTCCACGGTCTTTGTTCTTTCTTGTAAAGCTTGACCATCACTTTTAAGAGCAACTACTTGACTATATAATTTATTAATAACTGATTCATGGCTCTCCATAGTCTTAACAAGAAGATTATTCTGTTCAGTTTGTGCTTGCAGAAAAGCTTTGTAAGAATTTTCAAGCGGGATATTACCATTACTTGCTCCATTACTATTAGTATAGTTGTTATTGCTTGGATCACTTACAGGATTAGCATATTGATTTTGAAAGTTTGAGCCAAAGTTTTGACTCTTCCATGCAGGGTTATAAGCATTATGAGCTATAAAATTTACTTTCTCAATATTTGAGTTGGTGACGGTATTTACCTAGGTTTCCTTATCCTTAAGAATTTTTAGCAGCTCATCTACCTTTGAAGTAACCTCTTCATTAGTCTCCTTTGTGATTGCATTCACCTTTCTTTAGGAAGATCTATCTACATGCCATTGGGCATGATTTCTTTGCATGTCATCTAGAATATTCTTGGCAACATTTACTTCATTTCCCATGAATGTGCCTCGGGCTGCAGCGTCAAGCATAGATTTAGACATCTAGTTAACGGAATTATAAAATAAGTGGAGAATTAATCACTCTTACATCTAATGGTTGGGACATCTCATTACGGCTTCCTTCATCTTTCCAAGCAAGCGATAGTGGGTCGCGATTTTCTTGTCTAAAACCTATATTTTTATATCGAAGTTGCATAGTTTTAGCTAGAGGGAAAAAATTGCCATGAAAATATTAGTACATTCATCCCATGAAGTGATAGTGCCTTTAGGCAAAGCTAGCAACCAATATTTTTGCTTTTCCTCTTGGTGAAAAAGGAAATAATCGTAATTTAACAACATTGGGGTCAACATCTTTTATGCGCATCATGTCGCATATTTTAGTAAATGTATTTAGGTGCAAACCTAAATCTTCAGCAGCCGAGTCTCCAAATAGGTTATGTTGAACCAAACTCAAAAGGTTAGGCTTAATCTCATAATTTCCTGCTGTAATAGCAGGCTGCATAATAGGTGCACGAATAAAATCATCACTGGGTGTAGCATACTCCACAAGATTGTTTTGTGCCATAATAATTATCTTTTTAGTATTTCTAGATTAAGAAAAACAATTAAACAGGTGACTTGTTTTTGGATTTTCAAATAGATAACAAAAAATAAACTTGTTTTTGGATTTTCAAAAGGGTCGATGCCTTCGATCCGGATTACGGATGCAACATAGTATATTTTTCCCTAAAATAGACCTAGTTTTATCAAACCTTGGGAAACACTTTCTAAAAGGAATTGAGGAACTTCTACAAGACTTTCTAATTAATTTTTTCGCTTACCGGACCTTTCCAGTTTACTTTGTATCTTTTGATTATTTTCAATGATGGAGATGGGCTGGGGTTGAATATTCACCTACAACTATGCATGCAAAATGGGATAAAATAAGGTTGAGCACATTCATTTGTAAAATGATCTAATAGTGATACAAGTTGTGGGCGGCACATCCTTAGCTACTAGAGCCCATGAAACCACAGGTGACAGTAGTCTCTTGGTCCAACTGTTTACACCCCGAAACCACAGATCACAACGATTATTAAGTAAAAAGACCAAAACCTTAAGATTAGTGATATTACTATTGATTCCAAGTAGATTACTAAGCTAATATTGTACTCTTCCTTTATGTCGGGTTTCGTATGTTAGACATCATTCACCACTCATCTTATATCACACCTTGATCAAACCGCGGGGTCTTGGGTACCTAAAAGTCCTCGGATCGAGGTAGAGACAAACATACAAGATAACAAAGCTCCTATTCAATCACTACACAATATCCCCATGAAATTAGCTCCACATATACGCTACGAGGATTCACCCCAACCCGTGGCCTGTGAGGACTACTCACTCATAATAATAAGATCAAGAATGTGAATCAATATTGAAATACTTAGATTGAAATCAAATATTATTACAATGATCGGCAATTCAGAATAAGATATCTATTACAAAATAATAGCTATGGCTATGAAGGAGGTAGGAGATGGAGGTGATGAACTATGGTGGTGTGAATCTCCTTTGGTGTGTGATGGATGAGATCTGAATGGCCAATGTGTTATGTGACGGCTGGAGGGCGTGTTTATCCTTGAATGATCTCGCTTCCTTCACATAAGTAGTTCTGTTTGACCTAAGAAAGGTGTCGGCGTGCAGTACAGGCAGGCTTCGCATACACCCATGCTCATTAGACCTCCTAGAAATGCCTTTTCGCCCCTGGTTGACTTGGTTGTGTTGGCAATGACATATTCTTCAGTAATTGCTCCTGATTTCACCATAAAAGTGTGATTTTCTACACATCACAAATTAAGAAAGGTATTTGCACATCTTTGCAATAATTAGTCATTAGTAGCAAGGCTAGAGAGATATTTAGTCAATTTATTGACTTAAAATAATATTTACATGCGAATAAAGATGGCTATTCTCACATCCATCAAAGGCTTCCAATATAATGCCACAAAACTCCACAACTTAAGGCAATCTCTTGAACTAAATTGGAAACACCACAAAGGCCACCACTGTCTAGGGTTCCAAGAATCCAAGAGTAACAAGCTTCTCTTGGTTTCACCAATCGATTCTCTAGATAGAACTCAAATCGATGCACCTAAAGCAATGGAAAGAATACAAGTGTTCAAATCCTTCTCTCCAAATTCCACCAAACCTACAAAAACTGTTGGTATAATAAGAGAATAAGAACACAAGAGGAAATCCACAAAAGAAAACTAAATATCTATATCCCAAGATGTTTCTATCACACAGAGGAGAGATGGACTAGTGGAGTTGTAGATCTAGATCTCGCCTTTCAAATCTCTCAAAAAGATTCAAAAATTATGGGAGAGATTGAGAGGAAAAACAATGGAAGAGAGAGAGAAAGTAAGCAAAACATTCAAAGGAATAAGAGGGAGCCTTTACATACAAAGGGAAAAATAAAAGGCAAAAAGGAGCCGTTGGGGCGAGCTGGGCCACGCGGACTGGCCGGCCTAGGCCGAACCAGTCCGAAGGAGCTGGGCCGGTGGGCTGGACAGACCAAGGAGGGAAGAGTTTGGCGCCAGTAGTAGGGTCGGTCTAGCTGGACCACTCTGTCCAGCAGGCAGAGGCGCAAGCGAGTTGGGCTAGCCCACCAGGACCACTCGGATGGGCAAGCCGGGTGGATTACTCGGAGCCCCGTTTACCACCGGATCTGGTCCAGATCAGTCTGAACGGTCCATCTCCTTTCCTTTTTCTTTTTATTTATTTTCTATAAAATGATAAAACTAAAACCTAAATAACTTTGTCAGACATGGACTCTAAACACAATGAAACCATTTTTGTTGAAAAGATAATAACACGTAGTCTCTAATAAAAATATAAAATATTGGATACCACCAAGATACAAAATACCAAGTAGGAAGAGGTGAAGGTGTAGAGCCAGTAAAATCTCTAATATCAAAACGCAATAATATATTCAACCGAAATCTGTTGTTGATGAACTATATCATGTTATGAAGATAACCACAAGCTCTAGAATCTCACATGGATAAGATCTGAATAACATTCGAAAGATGATGCCAAGCATGCGTATGTTTGAGCTCTCTCCAAAAAAATGATCGAGCTACTCAGTCGAGTGCCTCTCTTGATAGTACGACTATCTATCATGTAACCTAGTCTTCCAACTAACAACATGAGATTGGTAAAAGAGAAAAATATCAAGATCATACATTTATCTTATGCATTCCACTTGAGCTAGATGAAGAGGATCTTAACTGTTCCAAGATGGAACGCCTTTCTTGACTGTGCTTACTTGATGAAGACTCACGAAATTCCCCCCCCCCCCCATACACCACTATGGGAGAGACTCTTCTTTGGGCAAGTCTTCACACATCCATGATCACCATATGGAAGACAAGATACAAGCATATGATCTTGTCGCAATGACTCAACTTGACTTCACACTCTATTTCTTCTTCTTTTATTAACATGATGTCTTAAGGATACACATGAGGAACTCCATCTTATTTTTAAAGGCACACTTGATCTTATTTGTATCCTTCTTCTTCATTTTTACCTTGAAACTAACATATGATTTACAAGCATGTCTATGAGTAAACCTACGAAACTCAGTGCAACCATTATCCATATAGATTGTCATTAATTATTAAAACCACACATGAGGTAAAACATGCTCTTTCAAATAGGCACCGACCAATGTGGTGTTTAGGATTTTCCGTGGCACTGCACACAAACACCATGTGGATATGTTGGTTCGCGGCCCATAGGGTAATCCCTCTGTTTTTTGTGTTTCTTTTTCACTGTTGATTTGATGTTTCTTTATTTATTTTTATATTTCTTTTAGTTTTGGTTTTCTATTTTTATTTATCAGAATGAACATTTTTAAATCATGATTTGATAAAAAAATGAACGTTTGAAAAAATATGAAAATCATGAGCAACTTTTAAAATCTGAACTTTCAAAATAATTAAAAATAATTCATGACATGGACCAATTTTCAAAATCATGAACAATTTCTCAAGAATCACGAATAACTTTTCAAAGTCAATGAACAATTTATTAAACACTATGAATATTCTTTAAATCCACCAGCATAATTTTTAGAATCCATGAACAAATTTTCAAAAGCTCGTGAAGTTTTTTAAAACTTGATCTAATTAATTTTAATATGATTAATCAAATTAAAAGAAAAGGAGATTTCTATTTTTATACCCCTGGTTTGTTAGTTGTACTCAGTTTTCGCCAACCGTTTAAGTTTTCCTCACTTTTTCCCTTGTCCTTCTTGAAACCCATCAAAGAGCTCGAATGGCAGTTGCCGTTACGTTAACTGTTGGCTAACGTGTGGGTCGCGTGGTGTGGGACCATGTGGGGTCGTTTCGTTAGGAACGTGTTATGCTGACGTGTGAGGCCAGGTCATGTGGGAACGTGTGGGGCCAATTTGTTGGGAACGTGTTCTGGAGGACGTGGTGTAGGACCTGTCATCTAAATTGGAAGTTTTCTTTGTTATTTTTATGATTGGCCTTTTTAAGAGCGCCTTTTCCCCTCTCTCTCCCTAAATATTGTGTTTTTTTGCCCAAAAAGGTAATGAATCTAGAAAATCTTCTCTATTAATTCATTGTTCTTTTTGGCTCTCATTTTTTCAATCTGTAGCAAATCTAGAGCAGTAAATCTAACCAGCACCATAAATACATTCAGTAAACAGAGCAGATATAGATAAAGCAGCTAATATAGGATATATATAGTAGATGTAGATAAAGCAGCTAATATAGGATATATATAGTATGATACTTAACAAGATTCAACAATTAGGCTTCTCAACAGCAGCAGTGGACAAGTTGAACATAGGCAATACAAAAGAAGTCGCTTTATAGTAGCACCAGCAACACAAGATCAGTGGCCCCTCATGGCCTCCGCCTCCTCCCTCTAGTGCCCCCTCCACTTCTTGCCGCCTAGCTCTTGACCTTGGGAGCCTTGGGATTGATCGGGGGCATGTGACCCTCCTCGATGGACACCTTCTGGAGGTTGAGGAGGTGAAGGCCGAGCGCCTGGTGCTTGGCTCTGAAGCCATAGACGTTCACAGACTCGCCGCAGGTCCTCACATTCTCGGCATGCTTCACGAGGGAGTTGAAGTCAGTGGCACGGAGCCTCCTGGTGGTGCAGAAGGGGCACATGTAGACATAGCCGGCGAAGAAGTTGTCGTACTGGCTGGACTTCAGCCTCCTCAGCACCTGACGAGTCTTGGTTTCTTTGGACTCATCGTCGCTGCAGACATCGCTACTATCCTCCTATTATAAAACACAGTAGAGTGCAATAAGTACAGGATTGAGATACCTTGATTATCGAGATTGATTATTTGTATAAATTAACCGATAGATGTCCCTTGATTATTCCCCAAACCTCAAACCAAATCGAGTACTGATCCCAACTACGAACTGGGGGATTCAAATATGAACTGGGTGATTCATCGAAATACGAACAGGAGATTCATCGAAATACGAACAGGGGATTCATCGAAATACGAGATCTAACACAAGTAGATTAGCTACGGTGAAAATACGAACAGCCAATCCCTAATAACATACGATCTAGCATCCAACGTTGAGAATGGGGGAAGAATAAGGGAAGGAGAGAAAAACCTAGTTACCTCCGACCATGGCTCGGCGATGCTTGTGTCATAGGGCTTCTCTGGCCTGATGTAATCATCCTCCTCGTAGGGGTCCCAACCGAGCGGGATCTACCCGAGACCGACGGAGGCCTCCTCGCCGGCGGCTATGACGGAAGCAGGGACGGGGGTCTAGAAGGGGACGGTGGCTGCCTTCGATGCCTCGACAGGGGCCTATACATGGTCGGGGGCCTCCTCGCTGGCAGCCTTGGAGGTGACAATGGCCACCGCGTTGTTCTTCTCCATCACCCGCGTGGTCTTGGTTTTCTTGGGGGTTTGCAGAAGGTGATGGGATAGTGGAGACGGTTGAATGAGAGAGTGAGTGATTATTTAGAGTGAGGAGGCCTCTATAAAGGAGAAGGGAAGGGATATTTTGTTGCACCACCGTGCGCCGCATAACCGCGTATGCTACTGCACCGTGCATGGCCACACATGTCCGCTACTGCCCTGTGCACCACGACACGCGTATCATGAATCATGTTTTTACCCTCGTGTCTAATCCTAGTGACTTAGTTATGCTCAGTTATACCCTCGAGTGTAACACTAGCAATTTGGTTGTACTTAGTTTTGCCCTTCAGTACTAACACTGTCGTGTGCAATATACTCAATTTTACCCTTCGGTGGCTGGTCAACAGAGAGTCAACGAATGGGTTTAGCTAGCGAATTGAGTCATTTTATGCACAACAAATTTAAAAATATCAAAACATAGTGGCATCCACCCAGGGAGTCTTATTATGACCTGCTACAAAGAAATGTATATAAATCAAGTTTTAACCTAAATCACCATTTCTCAAATCACCTACTATCTATGAAGGTTCATGGCTTTATACTCAAGCCTCTTCCCAAAACATCCCTCCCCAAAACATAGTTTGTCTAAATGAGGCAATAATTGTCAAACTGGTGTATATTTGAATTGCAAATAGTTTGATGTATGCCAAGATGTATTTTATTGTATAAAAAAACGTATTTTCCATTTTTAAATCTCTTTCTATTTTCTATTTGAATCCCTTTGTTAGTCTTGCCCTTGGTGTTTAAGTTCTACTCAATTTTTCCCTTGGTTTTTAAGTTCTACTCAGTTTTCCCCTCTCTCTTAGTCACAATCTCTCACACCTGTGCTCATCTTGGCTGCTACGCTCTGATTTATTGAGACAGTTGTCACGTGGATCGTGTCCACCAACCGTTGATCCTCTGTGATCTAGCAAACAGGATAACCCCTATATCTGTCGGGGGCACCCCTCTATCCATGCAAAATAACGAGTTTGCCACCATTACTTTAACTCCAAAAACAAGTGATTTTGAATATAATTTGAAGAGAAAGTGTTCAAAGGTGTATAATTTGTGCATTACATTCCACTCCATGAAAATGATAATCTCTCAAGATTTTCTTACCACAGTATTATCACGTATTAAGTGCGATTTTAAAGAGTTCAAATGTGTATAATTTTCGTATATGCAAGTTTATATATTACATTCCACTCTATGAAAATGGGGGAGAAAATGATAATCTCTCAAAAAAAATCTAGCACATCATTATCACGTATTAAGTGCGATTTCACAGTGTTCAAAGGTTTATAATTTTCATATACGCAAGTTTATGCATTATATTTCACTCCATTGGAATGATAAATTATCAGGATTTTGTTAACACAACATTATCATGTCCTAAGTGCAATTTCAAAGAGTTCGAAGGTGTATAATTTTCATATATGCAAGTTTATGCATTACATTCCACTAAATAAAAATGATAATCTCTCAAGATTTTCTTAGCACAATATTGTCACATATTAAGTGTGATTTCAAAGAGTTGAAATGTGTATAGTTTTTGTATATGCAAGTTTATGCATTACATTCCACTCTATGAAAATGGGGAAAAATGATAATCTGTCAAAATTTTGTTAGCACATTATTATCACGTATTAAGTGCGATTTCACAGTGTTCAAAGGTTTATAATTTTCGCATATGCAAGTTTGTGCATTACATTCCACTCTATGAAAATGATAATCTCTTAAGATTTTCTTAGCACAATATTATCACATATTAAGTGCGATTTTAAAGAGTTCAAATGTGTTTAATTTTCGTATATACAAGTTTATCCATTACATTCAACTCTATGAAAATGGGGGAGAAAATGATAATCTCTCAAAATTTTGCTAGCACATCATTATGACGAATTAAGTGTGATTTCACAGTGTTCAAAGGTTTATAATTTTCGTATACGCCAGTTTATGCATTACATTTCACTATATGAAAATGAAGCTAGACAAAGGGCCACCGTCACCGGAGAAGGGATGCCGTCACCGGAGAAGAAGAAGAAAGGGGAGGCAACGTCATGGGTGTGGGGCTGGCTTTGGGTCCCATCTTGCAACGCCAACCTGGGTAAGTTGTGGGTCCGGCGCTCACATGGATAAGCTGTCGGTCCGATGCTGATCTGGATAAGCGGAGCGAGGTGTTCACTATAGGAACGGCTGAACGCGACCCCACTTGTCAGTATGTAATGGCAAGAGTCTACTGTGGGATCCGACAGAACGTGGCCCTACTTGTTAGCACGTAACGGCGAGGGTCCACTACGGGACCTAACTGAACGCGGCCCTACTTGTCAGCACGTGACGGCAAGACTGACGGACAGCAAGTTTTCAGACCGTGTGAGAGTTTTATAGATGGAGATAGGCAAAAGGAAGAAAAAGTTAAGCGGCTAGGAAAAACTGGGTAAAACTAACAAACCGAGGAAACGAAAATAGAAATCCCAAAGAAAATATAATAAAAAGGAAAAAATAGAAAAAACAAAACGAGAAACTCATAGAAAACCAGTACAACCTGATAGAGAAAGAATCGTCAGAAACCTAGAAGAAAAACAAAAGGAGAAGATAAAGACAAACAAACCGTAAAAACCTGGGCAGAAACGACAAAACCAAAAACTCAAAATGATAAATTGTTAAATGGATAGCCAACGACACCCATGGACTATGACGAGTTGGCCATCCACGCCGCATTAAGCGGCATATGGCATTTTCCATTACTGATCGTGGGTGCGCATTCCGAGCGAATGGAAGAGCGTTCCTGGCCTAGCTCAGCGCAGCAAAAAATGCAATGTATCCTTCGACCTTCAGTTGGGTCATATTTGCCTTTGTGGATATACGCCTCCTCTCTTGAAGGCCTTATTCTATGTCTTGGCCAAGGTATCCAAGTTGACAATTATCTTTTTTTGCGAGGGGGATCTCGATCAATTTCATGAGTTCACAAGAAGTACAAAACATTGTAATCATAAAAAAAATTACATCGAGCTTGTTGGACCACCTAACGACCACTACTACCACCAAAATGAGCTACTGACATGCCGTTGTCGCCGCTCTCCTATCTGATCCAACCTAATATATTTGATGATAGGCGGTTAGTCTTCAGTGCATTCTCAAAAAATACAAGTTGAGAAATGAATTTAGGTGAGAATACTAAAACTATGCGGTTTTAGAAATTAATTCCAATACAAAGTTGTTGTTGGATGTGCATGTTATTGGTTGCTGGAATCCATGGTTACACCATAAAAATACCCCATCCCCGTACCATAAAATATTTTTTGGATGGGATGACACAAGAGAAAAGTACATGCAATTTTTTTGATCGGCATATGAGCTTTCTCGGCGTCTAGCAAAGGGGTAGATAATTTTCCACCGTGATAGACCATATATTGTCAGATAAATTGGATCGTGGTTGGTGACATGCAAGAGAGGCACCATTTATGTCCTGCTTATGAAAATGAGGAATTAATTATTGTGTTGTCCAATCTAAGTGACATTAAAAGTTTGTGCCACACTGGAGAGTGGTTAAACTCGTCCTGCTGACTACTCCAGAACATCTTGCTGACAAGTGTTGCCCAACACTGATGAGACCTTTATATATCTACCTACATGTAATAATGGTCCCTTTGTGTAAACGTGGTCACATAGTTGTCCTTAACTCCCACTTTCCAGCCCCACTTTCTACATAGTACATGGAATCCTTAGTGCCCACTTTTCACTTCTCACTCACTCACTCCCACTCGCGAAGCCAAACCATAGATATGATTATCTTCGATTCAAAAATGAAGCTATATCTCATCGACTTCCATCTCTCCTACTAACCACACTTACAACCCTGGTCAATACCAAGGAAATGATGTGCAATCTAAAGATGTGGAGGTTGTCCACGTCCAGTATTATCCCCCTGAACTGGGCAGCCTCTGAAGTCACACCAGAGTCCTCCACCGGTGTTCATGAGACTAAGTTATGTTCTTCATCTCATCTACGGATCGTGTATATCTTGTTCTTTCTTTAATCTATCTATTGTATCTTTCAGGTCCGTGTGAAGGTGGGATACGTAAGATGCGTAAAGGATAGCGGAAATCTCGCAGAGGATGATGATACTTGCATTTTATATCATCATTTTAGTAACATCATATCCTCATATTAGAATGTTATTTTCACTATTATATCATTATTATTGCATATTTAGATGATTTCTGAGACTTTCGTACAAAGTCCTTTGCTTTGGTATTTAATTTCTAGGAGGCAGAAAACCTCCTTTTTCTTGTTTAAGGTGTTTCAGGACCTTCTGGATGTCAAATGCATTGGCGAAAATACACAGCACGTTTCATCGGGTGAAAGAGTGTGGGTGAAAGAACCATACGAGAGGAGCCACGAGGGCCAAAAGAGCACACCACATGCGGCCCCACTACCTGGCCGCGTATGGGTGGCTCGCTCGGCCCTCGGGCATCATTTCGACCTCCCCTTTTGTCCACAACTCCGTCTCGGTAGAAAACAAACACCTTAATTTTTTCGAGGTGGTGACGGAGGCGAAAGCTCTCTCCTTCTCCAGGAGGGGGAAAATCCTGCTGCTCAGGGGCACCGGAGAGGGGGGAAATCACCGCCATCGACATCACCACTCCTCCCAGGTGTAGGGGAGGCCTCTCCATCATCTCCATCACTAGGACCAGCACCATCACCATCACCATCTTCGAGATCCACTTCATCCCCCTCGTTGTTTGAGAAATTATCGAACCCTAGATTATTGTTTGTGTTATTTTACATGTGTGAGATTGGACAATTGATATTATCTTGTAGAGAGATTATAATTTCAGATTGTGTTTTACCACATATTCTACTAAATACTATCATGTTTCCATGTTGTGAGTAGTTCCATATGTTCTGAGGGCATAGTACTCATTGGCAATGATTTCTATATGACATATGTTGAGTATTTGGTGTGCGAACGTCGACTGCACATCACTTCACCTTTATGGGCTCATAGGACAGCACCATAGTGTAATGGCGTGGGTAGGACCATGGAGGACACGTAAACCATGGTCCAATACATAAAGTTGCATTAGGGGGATATATATCGGAGACTCTAGAATTTATAGGTATGGTGGGACATTCTAGTCTAATTCCTATGTTTGCACATTAACGTGGTTGTAGGATCCATCATAAGGGAGTTCTTTAGTTCATTTAGTTTGGCTGCACCAAATTAAGGCTCCGTCCCGAAAAACTAAAACTAGATAAGATATTTACCGTGTTGATTTAGAAATCTCTATCCTAAGTAAATCCATGTCGCCCTTAGGAACGCTTATCACATATAAGATCACACACACTTGAGCTTGTCCTCTTGCTGCATAGAGGATTGGGATTTCTCTTCATAAGAGCTTTTACTTATTGCATTTACTTTGGGTATTTTACTTACTTGCAACCCTACAACCAAAAATCTAAAAACACCTACAGCTTTTATTATTTTATTTACCATTCTTGCTAACCAATACCTTCAGCTCCTCGTGGGTTCGACAACCTTTTCTAATTGAAAAGTACTACAATTGATCTCCTGCACTTGATAGCCATCAAGACACTTTTCTAGCGCCATTGTAGGGAGCGTCGCACTATTGGTAAGAGGTTTGGTAAGGAAACTTGGAAGCTGATTTTTATTTCACTGTTTTATTTTGTTGTTATTATGGCTTTACTGGATCATTCCTCACCGAAACTTGCTTTACATGAATATGATAATAGCATTCGAAACAAAGCTGATATCATTGATAAACCTCCTGGGCCTAAAGTGGGACATAAAAATTCCATTGGTCATGTTAAAAGAATTATGAAGCACGCTTTTACAGGAGATGGAATTAAGTCTGCGCATGAACATGTTCAGATAATTGAAGACATATGCTCTCTATTTAGGCTTCCTGGTATTTCAGATGATGAGGTAAAAAGGAAGTTATTATATTTATCTTTATCTGGTAGTGCTCTCTTATGGTTCAGGTCTTCGGATGAAGAATGCAGCTCTGTTTGGGAAACTCTAAGGAAGGCTTTCTTTCTTAAATTCTTTACTCCTAAAGAAGCTTATGATAATCGCTGCTATATATTTAACTTTTGGCATCATGAGGGAGAGAGTATTACTCAAGCTTGGGGGAGGTCAAAGGAACTTCTCCACAGGAATCCTTGCCATGATCTTACTAGAAAAGTTATATTGATAAATTTCTATGTAAGGATGCCAAGACAACAACAGGAATTTCTAGATAATTCTTATGCAGGGAGTTTTACCAACAACACTGTAGAATAAGCATGGAACTTATTGGAAACTATTTCTGAGAATACTAGTAACTGGGATCTCAACAAAAGGTAATGTAACTTGCTTGGAATATGAATATTCATGTGTAGAAAATTTCTCTACTACTACTTTGATTGAGAATCTTGGTGATAAATTTGGTCTTGATCCTTATGTTTTAATTGAAATAGTTAAATCTTTTGTTGATCATATTGGTGTTCTCAAAGAGGGATGTTGAACCTGTTGAACATTCTATTGTTGTCGCTAAAGTTATTAAACAGGTGGATCAAGTATCATCTGTGAGAATTTAAGAATATATTGAATCTCCTCCATATCCTAATAAGGTTAAGGAGAATCTACTTGTTGATATTTCTAACAATAGTAAGAAATGATGCTCTGACCCATATGAATAGGTGAATGTGGACCATCAAATCTCGGTTATCAAACAATTAAATGAAGAAGATGAAGGGAATATTCCCTGAGAGGCAATAATAAAGTTGTTATTATGTATATTCCAAGTATATGATAGATGTTTATTTTGCATGCTATAATTGTATTAATACAGAAACGTTAATACATGTGTGTTTAATAAACAAATGGAAAGTTCCTAGTTATGCCTCTCTTTAAACTAGCTCGTTGATTAACAAGATGATCAAAGTTTCCTAATCATGGACATTGGATGTCGTTAATAACGAGGTCACAACATTGGTGAAATGATGTGATGAACATTCATCTGAAGCATAGCATTACGATCAAAGTCATTTAGTTTATATTGCTATAACATCATACGAAGTAATCCTAGTCCTTAGACCATGATATCATGTTAATCACTAACACTAGAAGAGTATCTTGATAACATCAAACGTCACACCGTAAAAGGGTGACTATAAAGGTGGGTTCAGTGCTACAATGGTGTTATGTAGAGGCTCATGGATCAAGAGTGGGATTTTTCCTTCCCGATGACGGATAGATATACTCTAGGCCCTCTTGGTGATATCACATTGAGAATAGCTTGCAAGCAAGTGATGTGATCACTAGAATGTTATATCACGGGAGCGAGAAAAGAGTGCATGTCGGTAACGAGATCAAACTAGGTATTTAGATACCGATGATCGAATCTCGGACATGTAATATATTGTGAGACAAAGGGATTAAGTTACTAGCGTTAAAGGTTCTCACGATCACAGAAGTCATTGTTGAATGTGCAGGAGTCAGAATGGATCTCCAGGTCCCGCTTCTGATTATTGATCTGAGAGGAGTATTGATCATGTCTGTATTATTCGCGAACCATAGGGTGACACACTTAAGGGTTGCCAAACACCATTTGGAGCATATATGTTTCAAACGAAAGAATTCCAAAGCGCTGGAATCATTTCGATGGGAACCGGAATTGTTTCGGGTGAAATTGCAGAAACTGGTTCTACATGTGATATTGAAATGTTGTAGGGGGTTTTATGTGAATGTTTGTTAATTAAATTAATTAACAAAATTCTGAATAAAATAAATAAAAGAGTTTTATTAAATGAGAGTTGCATTAAATTTTGTGGAAATTTAATGCATGTGAGTGGAACTTTGAGTGGAGGCAAAATTGATGTGAGTGGAGCTTCAACCACATGAATGAGGAAGAGGTGGAGGCACCCCCCGTGGGCGGCGTCCATGGGAGGCGAGGAGCCCCCTCTCCTATAAAGGCCCCTTTCCTCCCTCACAAAGTACACCTCCTCGTGAAGGATCTCTCTCCCCTCTAGATATATTTCCCAATGGTCTCGGATTAGCGAGATACATGTTCCCGGTGGAATTTCGTCTGGAAGGAGTTGCTACTTCCGCTGATTCGCTGGAGCGAGGAGGTGGAGGTTGTTTGGTGGCCTGAATGTGTGTGCGAGGATGGATGTGCTGCTGATTTATGGCGCTAGGATTTCCACACGATCTTGAGATTGTCAAGCGTACGACTACATCATCCACGAGTCCAACTCGTTAACAAAGCTTTGTTGTCTTCGAGGGTAAGTTCTCTACAGATGTATATCCACCTGTTGCTTGTATCTAATAGATAGATCTTGGTGTATAGTTCCCATCATAAGAATTTTTTTTTGTTTTCTATGTTGCGAACCCAACAGTGGTTTCAGAGCATGATCCATGCGTAGGTTCTTTGCACGGGTAATACACATAGTATTATATGTGGGCGATGATGATCATGTTATTGCTTCTTCCATGTATTTTGGATATTGGTGGCATAGTTGGATGAAGCGGCCTAGACCAACTTTACATGTCCTCGCACATGAGACCGGTTCCACGACTGACATGCAACTAGTTTTGCATAAGTGGCTAGCGGGTGTCTATCTCTTCTACTATAGTAAATATCTGATGTACAACGAGTTGCTAATAACTTAGTTATCATCATTGTGGTTCTATGTTTGTAGGTATGACCGGTTCCATCTCCGAAAGCCCTAAGCCACGTAAAACTTGCAATGGATAAATTAGAGGCGTCTAGTTTAGATTGTTGCTGGGATAGTGTCATGATATGGTAATGTTGTAAGTTGATGTATGGTAGATACCCTTACAACACACTTAACGTGTAGATTCCATAGACCTTGGCCTTACACACAAAGGAATGATAGATATCATACCACGATGCAAATGATGGTTATCAAATGTATGGACCATATCATTCCACTTTACACATATGACGTTTGCATCTTATATTGCTAGTTTGGCGTTTTTAGTAACATTATAAGATGATCCCTCATTTAGATATCAAAATAAAAATGTGTTCTCCCTTAAGTACGCATCGTTTATGTTTTGCCTCTTCAAGACATCATTTATGTTTTGCCGCTTCATATTTCAGGTGTAAGACAGTTTTACACACGCAAGTACTAAGGTTCTTACTTGGCGAGCCTAGCATGTATAGACATGGCCTCGGAACACGGACCGAAAGGTTAAGCATGAGTCATATAGTAGATATGATGCCCATATCGATGCTCGCCTTTGAAACTACACCGACTCACGTGATGATCGGACTTGGTGTAGTGGATTTGGTTCATGTAATCACCAAAAAGAAACGAGGTATGTTGTTTTTGAGTGGGAGTTCATTTGTAATTTGGATTAGTTGAACTCAATCTATCATAATCTTAGTCTAAACTTTACAAATTCTGTTGTAGATGGCACCGCCTGCTTTTAATTTCAATGTGTTCATGGAGAAAGAGAAACTTGCAACGAATGGTAGCAACTTTATAGATTGGGCCATGAATTTGGGGATTCTCCTCAATCCTGCACACAAGCTATATGTGCTAGAAGCGCCGCTAGGCCCCCCACCATCTCCTGATGGCCCTGACGAAGAAAAGAACGTCTATCTGACACGTCAAGAGGACCACAGATTAGTTCATTGCGGCATACTGTATGGGCTAGAGCCAGAACTTTGAAAGCATTTCGAAAACGGCAATGCCTTTGATACCATGGGCGAATTGAAAATGATTTTCGATACCCATAATGCCGTAGAGAGTTATAATGCTTCTGAAACGTTATTTAGCTGCATTGTAACATCCCAAAACTTTAATCAAGGTTATCAAGATCCAAATCACCCAATTTCGGGTTAACAAAAACTTTTTATAATAAAATTAATTAGGAATGCATATGTGTGTTGCATTAATATAGAATTGTTTTGAATTGCCATGTTTGTTTGTTCTAATGGTTGTAAAATGATTCAAAGATGAATTCCACATCATCTCGATCATTCCCAAGCAAACTCCAAAGAAAAAGAAAGCAAATGGAATTAATAGAGGCAAATGGTCACTTTTGACATTTTAATCCGCTAGGCCACTTTAGGTGTTCCTAGAAGTCAATTTCAAATAGAAACAATTCTAACTCTTTGCACCCCTTTCTAGTACAAGTAAAGATCTACCAAGGCCCACTTTGAAATCTTACAAAAACATTTGAACACTAATTCTAAATGGCATTTGAAGATGGAATCCATTTCATATACATAGATCACACTTTTTCAAAAACCACTCAAATGAGTTCCCCTTGACAATCCCAAGCAACCACATATGCTTAAGCATATGACTAACACATCCACCAAAAATCTTTTCAAAATTCAATTAAAAGTTTCTTGCGGCCATTCTGTCAAACACCTTGTGATCATAGAAAAACTTGCCTAACTAACACTTTTTGATCAATGTTTTGTCGAGCCATTTAACCTCAATTCCCTCCTCTGGTCTCCCCTAGTCCCAACCAAGCCAAAAATAGGCTACCCTTTACCCCTTAGCAGCAGTGTCATGCCACCCCGAAGCCATGCCCGTCGGTCGAGCACGGGCAGCTCACAGGAGATAGCCCAGCCCCTTTCCACCGTGCCTGGGAGGTAGGCGTGATAGCACCGCCGCCCACGGTCTCTTCCCCGAGCAATGCCAGCCCGTGGACCACCGTAGACAGCTTGCGCCCACCGCCTCTGTGCCATGCACGGAGCACGCCAGAGTGACATCCCCGACAGGCCAGCACAAGCCACGCCTTGACCCTAGCTTGCACACGCCGCTATGCCTTAACCCCAGCTCACTCCCAGATAACCCCTCTCCCCGCCGCACGACTAGCAACCGCCGTGAACCGCGTCGAGCACCGCCTTTGCCGCTCAGAGCGCCAGCCTTTCCCGACCAAACGCCACCACCCCTAGCATCACCATCACGTCGTAGCTGACCGCTAGGAGGCAAGCCACCGTCCTCCTACACCGCCCATGCCTCTAGCGCCATGTACCGTCGTCTCCGACGAGCCGCGCCCATGCCGCTCTGCCTCTTTGTCGACCCTATATAAGGATCCCTCCCCAGCACCAATTCGCCACACTCCAACACTCCCCTCTCATCACTGGCCCTTCCCCACCTTTCACCGAAGCCGCTTGAGTAGTCGTTTCCCGGAATTTCTATCGGAGCCGCCGCAGCAGAGGAGGAAGAGCCCCGTCGATTTCATCCACCCTAGGAGCCGCAGCAACCTCGCCTAAGCCCGACATCGTCTCCTCGTTCGATCGCCCCCATCGCCATGTTAGCTGGAGCCCTGGTAAGTCCCCATTGCACCCCCACCGAGCCGCTAGGGTTCCGTCTCGTCGGCGACCAGTCCATCGTCAACGATGAACCACCACCGTCGATCTAGCTTCTAATCGCATGGTCCACATCGCCCCGTACCGCTTCGTCTTGAGTTGTGCCGCTGACATGTGGGAGCCCCTGTCAGCTGTCCTCTGCGCCGCCGAGTGTAACTAGGCCAGCCCGTTAGTGTTCCCGCGCTGGCCCTAGATTTCAAATTTAGGTTTTTTTATTTAGACTTAATCTAGTTTCTGTGCAGTAGTTTAAAAGTCATTTCATAAAGATCTACTGAACCAAATTGAATGATTCAAAAAAATAGAAAGATAATTTAGATCTCTATCCAAGCCCATTGCATTTAAATCAATTAGATTTATAGATCATCTATAGAAAAAATAACAAAACAGAGACTTTTCTACATTCAAACATTTTTCAAAAATCAACCATAATAGCAATTGAGTAGATTCCAACTCTCAAAAATCACATTTAATAATATCCATCTGAATATGTAATAATATTTAGGTTTGCATGCAGTGACTTTGGACTAGTACCAAAATAATGCTACATAGGCATTTCTAGTCACTTTAAATCATTTAAATATTAATCTTAAACTTATTAAAATATGATCAAACATTTAAATCACATTCCCATGCATTAGAATATGTGATGATGACATGTGTCCACATGATCCCATATTTTAATTGGAGAATATTAAATCTTAGTTAATTTCAATGAGTAGAAATTACTTTTCTCAAATAAAATAAATGAAACTAGTTCATTAAATCTTGTGATGATTGTGATGATATTAGATCATCAAGTATGTGCCTTAGTGTGCTAAATAGACTAGTTAAGTATTGTTTTGTGATTGTGTATTCTGTATATATTTATAGACGATGGTACCGACCAAGTATACAAAGAGGAGGAGTTCTACCCCGAGGAAGACGAGGAGAATTTCAACCACTATACCAATCAAGGCAAGCCATCATTAACTATGCAAGCTATCATTGGCAAGATATTGTTAGCAAGCTAGAATTATACAAGATGACCCAAGAAAGATGCATTAGGCATGCTTTGGTTATACCTCTTTGATTTATACATATCCCAAGTTTTACTTACAAGCTTTACTTTATTTTACTTTACCAAAGTTCTTTACTTTGTTTATAGATAGCATAAACAGTATACAACTTGGCCTATCTAGTTAGACTTAGATGTCATTCTATGGCATGAGATTGAGATTAGCATCCCACATTAGTGAACACTATTAACTTAGTGTTTAGAGCTAAACCAAAAACTTGATCACTTTAGATGGGAATACTTGGTGAAAATGACTTATGAAAACCTTGGAATGATGAGTCATTCTATTGAGATGTTTTGACATGTGTTGAGAAACACAAATGGTTTATGATGATGATGAAAATGTTGAGGCATGAGCCTTATCCCTTTATAAAAAACGGATGGTTGGGTTCGGATGCGATACCATTCCAATTTTACCGTACAACCACAATACCTTAATTGGGTAAGGACTAGCCGGAAGTTTATATGCATTAGTATGAGTTCCCTCGCAAGATAGGTTTGAGCTGAGGCTATGATACATTGCAAATGTATCTATAATTTTTGATGTTCCATGCTTGGTTTTATCTACTTTCTTATGTTTTGTCCAAACTTTGGAGTACTTTTCATATGATTTATTGGACTAACCTATTAACAAGATGCCACAGTGCCAGTTGCGTGTTTTATGCTGATTTTGGTTCCGGGAAGTCAGAAAATGAATATTCTCGGAATTGGACGGGACAAAAGCCAAAGTTATTATTTTACCGGGACACTTGGAGCCAGAATATGAGACGGAGAAGGGCCAGAGGGTGGCCACACCACCTGGTGGCGCGAGCCAGGCCAGGCCGCACCAGGGGGTGGTGTGGGCCCCTCTGGCACCCGCTCGGTCTCCCCTCTCGCCTATAAGAGCCTCCCGATGCATAAACCCTAAAGAGTCAAGCCTCCAGCCACGAAAAGGTCCGCAGCACCGCCGCTACTGAAGGGGAGATTCACGGGACAGAAAGTCTCTGTTCCGGCACCCTGCCGGGACGGGGAAGTGCCCCCGGAGCCATCTCCATCGATCTCCACCACCATCTCCATCACCGTTGCTGATTCCCATGATGAGGAGGGAGTGGTTCTCTCTCGAGGCTAAGGGTTCTACCGGGAGCTATGTGTTCATCTCTCTTTCTATGCATGATCATATTGTGATCATGAGCTTTGTACTCAAGTAGATCTACCTTGCTACTCAAGTGCTTTAATAGATCTCTGCTCTCCCCATGTGTGTGAAAGTGATAGCGTGCACACCATGGTGGCACTTAGGCTAGAGATTACAAATACTTGTTATGAGTTATATTTGGAGTTGGATGTCTTTATGAAATTGTGGTGTTTGTTGGAACCATCTAGTTCTCAAGGTGACAGTGTGGGGTTATCTAGATGGGAAAGGCTTACTTTGAGGTGTGCTGTTATAGCCCTACCATGGATTAGAGTGTCCAACCGGAGAGTAGTTCAGAGTAGTATCATAAAGAAGAATATATTTATATGAGAGTGTTCACTAGTGAAAGTATGATCCCTAGGCCTTGTTTCTAAGCACTGAAACACCGTTTGCTATTAGATCTATTACATGTTTGATTGCTTCTATCTTTATTTCAGTTTTACTTTAGTTTTTCCATGCCATCAAGCTATTTTCTATCACCGTTACCACTTATAATTATCTATACCACTTGTATTTCACTATCTCTTCGCCGAACTAGTGCACCTATACACCTGACAAGTGTATTGGGTGTGTTGGGGACAAAAGAGACTTATTGTATCTTGATTGCAGGGTTGCTTGAGAGGGGATACCTTTGACCACTTCCTCCCTGAGTTTGATAAACCTTGGGGTGATCCACTTAAGGGAAAACTTGCTGCTGTTCTACAAACCTCTACACTTGGAGGCCCAAGAACTGTCTACACGAATAGAAGTGCGTAGACATCAAGCTATTTTCTGGCGCCGTTGCCGGGGAGGTAAGGTAAAAGGTACTCACATCCTATGGCTACTAAGCTATCTTCTAGTGCGGTTGCTAGTGTGAGTGCTCGAAGTTATTTCCTTTAGATTCTGCAATTATATCTTTTTGTTTATTGTTTTCACTAGTTAGGCTTAATGGAAAACAACAACGAAATTAGAGAGCTTTATAGTATTTATCTTGAGTTATGACATGAAGTGTTTGAAGCGAAAATCAAAAAACCTATGGAACTTTATTTGCACGATAATAGAAATGTTGTTAGTATGAATTCTTTGGACACTATTATTGCTAATGCTATGGAAAAGTCTAAGCTTGGAGAAGCTGGTTTTGATGAGCATGATATTTTTAGTCCCCCAAGCACGGAGGGGAAAATTTACTTTGATGATACTATGCCTCCGATATATGATGATTACAAAGATGAGTATGATATTTTCAGTCCACCTACTATTGAGGAGAAAATTGATTATGATTACAATATGCCTCCTATATTTGATGATTATGGTGATGAGAATAATAATGATAGCTATTTTGTAGAATTTGCTCCCACTACAATTAATAAGAATGACTATGTTTATGTGGGGAGTATTAATTCTTTTATGCATGTGGCTCATGATAAGAACGTTTCGTGTGATAGTTATATTGTTACTTTTATTCATGATTCTACTGAAAGTTATTATGAGAGAGGGAAACATGGTTTTATGTGTCTCAACAATATTAAGTTTGCCCTCTTTATGTTGAAAATTTTGAAGTTGCACTTGTTTTGTTTTCCTATTCTTGTTGCATTGTGCTTTCATAACTTGTTTATTTACAAGATTCCTATGGATAGGAAGTGGGTTAGACTTAAATGTGTTTTGAATTTTCTTCTTGATGCTCTCTTTTACTTCAATTCATATTTCTTATGCGAGCATCTTCTTAAACTATCATGCCTAACTTAAAGGCGTTAAAGAAAAGTACTTATTGGGAGATAACCCAAAAGTTTTAGATGAGTCTTGAAAGTTATTACTTCAGTAATAACCGCTCCTTCTCATATTTATTTGCTTTTTGTGCCAAGAGTAACCTCTAATGAGAGAGAAGTAATGACTGGGAAAGTTGCTGTCCCGAAACAGATTTCTGTGCTTCACCGTAAAAATTCGTGTAAAATCTCTGCATGTCATTTTGAGGCGTGATTTTTTTTGCTTCTGCCCCAAGTTGTTATCTAACTTTCGTTAGTTCAACACTTTTTGATTTGAGCAACATAAGATCTTCGAAAAAATTCGTCTTTACCTGCTGGTCTGTTTTGACAGATTTCTGCCATTTTCTGCATTTGCTTCTTGTTGGTTCCTTTTTGAGTTCTTTTGGGGAATTTAGCTTTTTGAGGGAAGTGCTACAGTAGCTTGTGTTTTAATTAAAGTTTTGTTGGTGTTAGAACTGAACCTAAAGACCTATTATCTTGAGTGCACTAATGTTGCTAATAAAGATTGTATGGAGTTTTGTATGAAGGAAAAATTTCAGGAGTATGGAAGGAATGAGTAATGAGATGAAGGATGGACTAAAGCTCAATCTTGGAGATGCCACGCGTGTCACCCCAAGAAATATCTAAGAAGTACAAGCATCAAAGCTTGGGGATGCCCTAGGCATCCCCTCTTCATCAATAAAAATCCCAGGTTTCTTCCAAACGCTTCATTTTTATTGTTTCATGCACAGTTGTGTTGTTCTTGGAGCGTCTTCTTTTTTGTTTTCATTTTTGGTTTTTGTTCACTTGGTTTGCTTAGTTTGCTGAATAAATTGGTTGGACCCCCTCTTTCATACATTGGTTTTCAAAAAGTTTGGTTTGGATTGGAAAAGAGTAGGAAAAGTTCAGGCTTAAGTGGTAAAGAGAGCTTGTTTTGACTGTGGCCTATGCTTTGTCATGCCATGCTCGATATTATTTTGGCTTTAGGCTTAGTATTCTTTGCTGTATCATGAATTGTTATAAACAATTGAGATTGCTTAATGTGCCTTGGATGAATCATGCGTTGTTTTAGCATATTCAAGCATAGTATAGTGGTATTCTCCTTTGATGCTTTATTTGGGTTGACTTGGCGCATGATCACACCATGTTATGACTATCCCAAGTCACCATAAGCCTTTATGATCCTTTAGTTTTCAACTTGTAGTATCACTTTATGCTTTGATCAATGATCTTTTGTCGCTCTGCATGATTATGGCCATTATTGCTCTCTTAGTTTGTCGCTCCCAGTCTTTTGCTAGCCTCCACAACCAAGTATGAGTTCCACTCATGCATCCAACTCCCTAAACAAAGTTATTCCAAAGAGTCCACCATACCTACCTACTAGCATATGGTAGTCCAAGTATATTCATGTTTTTGTTTACCTTCCAAATTAAACTTGTTATGAGAAAACTAGTGATTAAAGCTGTCACGAACTTGATGGCACACTTTACTTTTTTGCATCTAATAAACTTGAACCATTGGGTCCTTCTTTGTTGCATATATGCTTGCGCTTTATAAGTTGAAATTAGCAGAACCATGTATCATGGGGAATGCTTTCAACATTGCACTTGTACTTTGTACCCCATTGATATCATGTTCTTTTGCTTATGGATCCCGACGGTGTGAAATAAAAGTGGAACTTGTAAGATCATGGAGTTTGTATGTGTGTTAGAGAAACGCCTGGGCCGCTAGCCTAAGCCATGCCTAATCATGGTGGAAACTTGTAGCATCACCATAATGAGCACTCTATGAAGCATCCTCAATAAAAACCTATGCAAATAGCAAATAAAAAGATCGCTGAGATGCTCATTGTCTGCTTGCCTTGTCATTTTGATTATGGGATAGCTCCTATATCATCTGCAAGGGGTACCCGTTGGCGGTTCTTTATGATACATATGTACTTATAATGACAAGAGCTTACTTGTGACTAAACTTGAGTAGCATGAGGTTCGGTCTTCGTAAGTAAGGGGCATGAGATTTCAGTTTAAAACTTGTCAAGCATATCCTCTTAGTTGTGTCACTTTAACCTTAATCACCTTCAAGATGCTTATGATAGGGGCAATGAGAGATGAAAGCTAATAAGTACCATAATTTTTGGAAGCTCTTTATGATACTTGAATCCCTACTTCCTTCTATGAAGGACTTTCTTCCACCATTATACTGAGTCTCCACCTTCTACCTTTATGCACCTACTTTGAGAGCATAGTGGCCATTCTTAGTTCTATGTGCATTGTCCCAAGACTTGTTGTAACATCCCAAAACTTTAATCCAAGCTTATCATGATCAAATCATCCAAAAATGGGGTTAACAAAAACTTTTCCAAATTTAAAATGAAAGCATTCATATGTGTGTGCATTTAAAATAGGAGTTGTTTGAATTGCCATGATTGATTGATCCAATGCTTGTAAAATGTTTCTTAGGTGATTTAAACATCATCTACATCATTCCCAAACTTTTCCTAAAGAAAATCAAATCAAAAAGAATTAAAAAGAAAGAATGGTCATTTTGACAAATCTAACTCTCATGCCTACTTTGGCAATTCCTAGTACTCAATTCTTAACAGAAACAATTCTTAATCTTTATACCCCTTGCTAGTACACATAATGAGGTACCAAGGCCCACCTTTTGATCTGCTAAAAACATTCTGTTAGCTATTTCAAATGACAGTTTAAAATTGAATCTAATGCATATGCATAGATCACCCCTATTTCAAAAACCATCTTTTTGAGCTCCATTTTCAAAACCCTTGCAACCAGAGACTACCTATCACTAGTGGAGATCACTCCAAAAATTTGAACTCAAAATTCAAAACTTTTTCTCTTTCGGCCATTTTGTCAAACACCTTGTTAGCAAGATCATTAAGGCCTAACTATTACTGTTTTGAGCTGATTTTGTCTAGCAATTATGTAGTGCTTTGATCATCTTGTCCCCCCTCAAGCTAGACCAACCCCAGCCTCTTCTACCCCCTAGTCAGATCAAGACTGCCATGCCGAGCCCTCTCTCGCGGGCCGACCGTGCACTTGCAGCAGCAGCCCTCTCCAGCCCCTCTCCTCATGTCTAGCAGCTTGCCAGTGGTCCACCTCCACCGCCCAACAAGCCCCAGGCCAGAGACAGAGAGCAGAGCGGCCAGGAACCGCCGCGCCCGGAGCTGGTCGAGCATGCCGACGCCGCCGCATGCATCAGCCTTGGCACCAGCGCAAGACTGCCCGCCTCGACCTGGAGAACACCCAGACATCCCTGTCACGCCTAAAGCCCCACAGCCACCGCCGTGGACACCGCCGCCTCGCCTCTCAGAGCGCCACCGCCCAGATCAGATACCACCGCCTACGGCCGCATTTAAATCCTAGAGCACCGCCAGGGGACCGCCCATCGATCGCCATCCCCAGCCATGCCGCTAGCTCGCCGTAGCCATGTCGCCACCGTCGACCGCCCATCCCGCTCGGTCTCACCGTCGGGCCTATAAAAGGATCCCTCCCCAGCCATTCTTCTCCACACCATTCCACTCCCCTCACCTCTCTGAACCTCACCTACCTCTCACCGGATCAAGTGGAGCAACAGCTCGCCGGAATTGGAGCCGGAGCCGCCGCCTCTGGAGGAGAAGGGTGTCGTTGATTGCGACCACGCCAAGCTCCGCCGCGACCACGCCTCGCCGCTGCCTTTTCCACTTTGTTTGCCCGCCTGCCGACCTCGCTGGAGCCCTGCACGCCTAGTAGACCTCCATTGAGCCGCTTAGGGGTCAAGTCACGGCGACTGTCGTCGACGCACCTCACCGTAGATCACGCTTCTAATCGCGCGACCCATAGCGCTGCACTGCTTTGCGTGTTAAGTGTCACGACACGCGGGACCCCTGTCGCTTGAGCCACGCCATGAGCGCCACTGGGCCGGCCCATCCTTTTCCCGCGTTAGCCCACAGATTCAAATCTGGATTTTTCTTTTAGTTTGAATCTAGTTTCTGACCACTAGTTTGAAAATCAATTCAGAGAGTTTTATAAATCCAAATTGTATGAAACCAATTTTGTATGAAAGGATTTAAAATGATCTATCCAAGCGCGTTGGATTTAATTCAATTAGAGTTATAGATCTCTCCTCATAAAAATAAGAAGACAGAAGCTTTTGCAACTTGAAACATTTTTATAAAATCAACCAAGTTAGCTTTTGAGTTGATTCCAACTCTCAAAAATCACATCTCATCATATCTATCTAAATATGTAATAATATTAAGGTTTACATGCAGTGACTTTGGACTAGTACCAAAATAGTGCTATATAGGCATTTCTAGTCACTTTAAATCATTAAATAATAAACTTAAACCAAAGTAATATTGATTCAACCTTTAAATCTCATTCCCACATGTTAGAATATGTGGTGAGGACATGGGTCCACATGATCCCATATTTTGGTGGTGAATATTAAATTTTAGTTAATATTTCAATGAGTAGAAATTACTTTTCCAAAATAAAAAGGTTGAAACTATTGAATTAAACTTGTGATGCTTGTGATGATAATAGATCATCAATTTTGTGTTTTAGAATGCTACTTAGCCTAGTTAAGTATTGTTTGGTGATTGTCTACTCCCTATGTATTTATAGACGCTAGTACCGACCAAGCTTTCGAGGAGGAGGAGTTCTACCAAGAAGAAGAAGAAGAAAACTTCAACCACTGCAATAACCAAGGCAAGCTATTAGTGGCAAGCTAACCCTTGCAAAACATACTTTAGCAAGCTATTGTTAGCAAGCTAGAATAAAACTAGATGGTTTAGCAAAGATGCCTTAAGCATGCTTTGATCACACCCCTTTAACTATTAGTACCCCAAGTCTTATTGACAAGTTTTACCTCCCTTAGTTTACACAAAGTTCTTTACTTAATTTTGAAGGTAGCATAAAGAGTATAAAACTTGACCTACTTAGAAACCTTTAGATGTCATTTTATGGCATGAGATTGATCCCATCTTTCCACCTTAGTGAACACTCTTAACTTAGTACCTTAGTATAGATCAAAAACTTGAGTCACTTTAGATGGGAACACTGGGTGAAAATGAATTATGAAAACCTTGGAATGACGAGTCATTCTATTGAGATGTTTTGACATGTGTTGAGAAACACAACTGGTTTATGATGATGAAAATGATGAGGCATGAGCCTTAACCCTTTTATAAAACTGATGGTTGGATTCGGATGCGATACCATTCCAAATTTACTGCATAAACCACATTACCTGAATTGGGTAAGGCTTAGCTGGAAATTTATATGCATTAGTATTAGTTCCCTCACGGGAGAGGTTTGAGCTGAGGCTACCTCTCAATGATGTCCACCTATGAAGTGCCCAAGATGACTGATGGTCATGGTTGGGAGGCCATACTCATAGGAGAGGTGCTTGTACTAGGGTGTGTAAAGGGAAGGTTATGTTTGATTATTTGCATACTAAGTATGATGATTCAGGGTTATCCCTGACAGATGTATCGAATCTTGTGGTGAAAGTGTACCACCTCTGTAGAGTGTCAAACTATTCGAATAGCCGTGTCCGCGGTTATGGACAGTTGGAATGGCCATACTGTTTCGTTGTCAGATGTTTTCTAAATAACTTGAAAGGAATGATGAACTTTGACTTGACCACAACAGGGTTGTGTTGATGAGAATAGCTTACCAACTTAAGTGATTCTAGAATCTTACTTTATCTTTCTTTGCTTCTGAACTCAGCATAGGTTTCAAACTTAACTTGATAGTTAACTTAGATTCAGTACTTCAACTTAGAATTATACCCCTTGTTAGTAGTAGTTTGCGAGTACTTAAAGAGTACTCATGGCTTTTGTCCCTGGCTATTATTATGGCCAGACTATGAAGGATATTATCAAGATGATGGTCAGCAGGACAACTATGATAACTAGGACTATTTGCCTTCGCCAGCATTGCATGTGCCCCTGAAGATGGAACCCACCGCTACGCTTATCGTTTATTTCCGCTGCTTGTTGTATTAAAGACTGGATCATGAGATCCTTATTTGTGTAAAACCTTATGCATGGTTTGTAATGGATGATGTACAATGATATTCAATCCGTTATGTCTCACAAAAATGGTAATCCTAGGATTGCGAGGTATGGCATAACGGGCATCTGGGATTAAAAATCTGGGTGTTGACACTTGTTGATTGATGCTTACCTTGATATTGCTTGTTTTAAACTATTTGTATCTAGTCACTCTTATGAACTTTGAAGGTGTCCTATGCATTTATGTTTGCTACTCTATGAGGGACAAGCTGAATGCCATTATGCTATGTTTTATTTATGTGAAACAAACAAACGTCTTGCAAAGCATTGTTATTCATGTCTTTTGTTTATGCCTTTTCATGTTGCAACATAGTTGCTTTGTCTTATTGTTAGAACTTTATATTTCATGATTATGATTGGAGTACTATGATCCTAGCTTTGAATGTTTTAAAATACTTTGATCAAGTTTATGATGGTGCATGTCACCTCAAAAATTATTCTTTCTTTTTATCACTTACCTACTCGAGGACTAGCAGGAGTTAAGCTTGGGGATGTTGATACATTGCAAATGTATCTATAATTTTTGATGTTCCATGCTTGGTTTTATCTACTTTCTTATGTTTTGTCCACACTTTGGAGTACTTTTCATATGATTTCTTGGACTAACCTATTAACAAGATGCCACAGTGCCAATTGCCTATTTTCTGCTGTTTTTGGTTCCAGGAAGTCAGAAAATGAATATTCTCGGAATTGGACGGGACAAAAGCCAAAGTTATTATTTTACCGGGGGACACGTGGAGCCAGAATACGAGACGGAGAAGGGCCAGAGGGTGGCCACACCATCTGGTAGCACGGGTCAGGCCAGGCCACGCTAGGGGGTGGTGTGGGCCCCTTCGGCACCCCCTCGGTCTCCCCTCTCGCCTATAAGAGCCTCCCAATGCATAAACCCTAAAGAGTCAAGCCTCCATCCACAAAAAGTTCCACAGCACCGCCGCCACCGAAGGGGAGATTCATGACAAAAGTCTCTATTCCGCACTCGCCGACGGGAAGTGCCCCCGGAGCCATCTCCATCGATCTCCACCACCATCTCCATCACCGGTGTTGATTCCCATGATGAGGAGGGAGTAGTTCTCTCTCGAGGCTAAGGGTTCTACCGGTAGCTATGTGTTCATCTCTCTTTCTATGCATGATCATATTGTGATCATGAGCTTTGTACTCAAGTAGATCTACCTTGCTACTCAAGTGCTTTAATAGATCTCTGCTCTCCCCATGTGTGTGAAAGTGATAGCGTGCACACCATGGTGGCACTTAGGCTAGAGATTACAAATACTTGTTATGAGTTATATTTGGAGTTGGATGTCTTTATGAAATTGTGGTGTTTGTTGGAACCATCTAGTTCTCAAGGTGACAGTGTGGGGTTATCTAGATGGGAAAGGCTTACTTTGAGGTGTGCTGTTATAGCCCTACCATGGATTAGAGTGTCCAACCGGAGAGTAGTTCAGAGTAGTATCATAAAGAACATTATATTTATATGAGAGTGTTCACTATTGAAAGTATGATCCCTAGGCCTTGTTTCTAAGCACTGAAACACCGTTTGCTATTAGATCTATTACATGTTTGATTGCTTCTATCTTTATTTCAGTTTTACTTTAGTCTTTTCCACGCCATCAAGCTATTTTCTATCACCGTTACCACTTATAATTATCTATACCAGTTGTATTTCACTATCTCTTTGCCGAACTAGTGCACCTATACACCTGACAAGTGTATTGGGTGTGTTGGGGACAAAAGAGACTTCTTGTATCTTGATTGCAGGGTTGCTTGAGAGGGGATACCTTTGACCACTTCTTCCCTGAGTTCGATAAACCTTGGGTGATCCACTTAAAAGAAAACTTGCTGTTGTTCTACAAACCTCTGCACTTGGAGGCCCAACAACTGTCTACAAGAATAGAAGTGTGTAGACATCAGGCTACTTCTCAATGTTGTCCACCTATGTAGTGCCTAGGATGGAAGATGGCTATGGCTGGGAGGCCAAGCTCATAGGAGAGGTTCTTATACTAGAGTGTGTAAAGGAAAGGTTATGTTTGATTATCTGCATACTAAGTATGATAATTCAGGGTTATCCCTGACAGATGTATCGAATTTTGTGGTGAAAGTGTACCACCTCTGCAGAGTGTCAAACTATTCAAATAGCCGCGTCGGCGGTTATGGGCAGTTGGGGTGGCCATACTGTTCCGTTGTCAGATGTTTTCAAAATGACTTATGAAATGAATTGTGACATGACTTGACCACAATAGAGTTGTGTCTATGATAACTAAGTTCCCACTTAGGTGATTTAGAACTTTATTTTATCTTTTTTTGTTTCTGAACTCAGCTTAGGTTTCAAACTTAACTATGCAAATAAACATAGAGTTTAGCTTTCCTACTAGTACTCCCTTACTTGTTAGTGATAGTTTACGAGTACTTAAAGAGTACTCATGGCTTTGTCCCTGGCTATTCCCGTGGCCAGACTATGAGGAGGAATACCTGGAGGAAGGACAGCATGATGGATATGACAACTAGGATCATCTCCCATCGTCAGCATTCCCTGTGACCCTGAAGATGGACCCCACCGCTATGTTGATTATTATTCTGCTGCTTTATGTGTATTAAGACTGGATCATGAGATCCTTTATTTGTTGTAAGACCTTATTATGGTTTGTAATGGATGATGTATTGTGATATCCAATCTGTTATGTCTCGCAAAAATGGTAATCCTAGGATTGCGATGTATGGCATAACAGGCATCTTGGATTAAAAAACCGGGTGTTGACAAGTTGGTATCAGAGCCATCCTGACCATAGGAGACCCTGGTTAGAATGGTCGTCCAAATAAAAACTTATTTTCAAAACCAAAGTGAGTATTTGTGAAAATCTATTTCCCCTCTTACCCTTGAGATTCTTTCAAAAAGATTCATGTTTCCTCAAAATTCTTACATTACTACATAAAAATTTGACACACTTGATCACCTCACTAACTTTCTCATCCTAAATTCTTATAGATGGAAGTTCAGTATTGCAAGTTCTACCAGTTGGGCAATGGAGGCCAACTGATCTTCGAGAGGGATCTTGATGCATTGTCTGAGTATCTTGAGCGTCCGCATTCGGAATTCTTCGGAGCTCAACTCAATGACCACCAAGGAGAAGATTTACAATGGCTGATAGTTGCTGGTCTTCAAGGCAAGATGGAGGCACCCCTTTCCAAGAAGATTCAATTCACCATTCGAGAGAACAACTGGCTAGATGGATTAGCCAGGGCTATGCATGAAGCTCTCGCTCGCCTTTGCGCACAGAATGTCAACTTGATCCAGGGAACTCGCTTTTCTCACTATGCAAGGCGTGATTCTATGGGAATGCCTCTGGAGATGCCAAGTCACTCGGAGTTGAAGCGCCAAGTGGAGAACCTCGACTTCCTACTTTATGATAGCCAGAAGGAATTGGACAATGCTCGAGAGTACGCCAACCACAACCTCGCCATTGCCTCCCAAAAGGCCCAGACTTTTTCACTGCTCGTCAAGGATCGTCAATCACTTCGGCGTCAACACGCAAAGAAGGATCACACCATTGACCGTCTTCGTAAGAAGGTGGCCGACCTCGAGAAGACCATCAAGGAGCAAGAAGCTCAGCTTGCAGCAATAGAAGAAGAGGAAGAAGGTGAAGACATCCAGGGGGATATTCACCCATACCTCAGCAATGACGATGACTATCTGGAGGATGATGTCGTGGACTTCTACACCGACGATGATGACTCTGACTTCATCGATGATGAGTAGATGCACTAGAGTACTATCGTAGGAGTGAGAAGTATCGGTCCCATTGTATCTTAGCTTACATAATGGTTCTTAAAACCATTTGTTTTCCTTTCTTGTTGTGGTGTGTGTGTTTGTATCGTGTGCTTTGCTTGAATGAATGAAAAAAAATTAGTTGCAAAACCTGAGTCAAACTCAAAGTTTTAGCTTTGAAACCAAAACCATAAACCTTAGAACTTTCCCTCTTACCCCATTATCTATCTCAATCTCCAGATGACTCGTGGAAACCAAGGAGGGAGCAGCTCATCGCAGGACCCAATGCTGCAGATTCTGCAAACGCTAATTGCAGACCGCGAAGCTAGTAGAGCAGAGCGCCAAGCAAGTCTAGCCACCCTCCAGCAGATCGCCCAGATGGACCACAATAATCAAGGCCATGTAAATCAGGATCATCATGGATCCAAACTCAAAAACTTCTAGAATACCAATCCCCCTATTTTCAACAAGTTCGAAGACCCATTGGATGCTGACGATTGGTTACAGACCATGGAGAATAACCTAGAAGTCGCAGAAGTTGACGACAATGAAAAAGTTATATTTGCCACCCACTATCTGGCAGGAGATGCAAGATCCTGGTGGACTAGTATCCGTAGTATGAACCATGGTCATATCATTATGTGGGAAGCTTTCAAGACCAAGTTCAGCCGCACCCATGTGCCACAGGGTCTAGTCATCAGAATGAGAGATGAGTTCAGAGAATTAAATCAAGGCAGAATGACTGTAGTGGAGTACCATGAGAGGTTCTTGTCCCTCTCCAGGTATGCACCTGATGAGATCAATACTGAAGCCAAGAAGAAGGAGAGATTCCTAAACGGACTGCATGATGAGATGCAGAATGTTTTGGTCAACATCCGTTTTGATGACCTAGAAGGGTTAGTACATGTGTGTTTAATAGATGTTTATTTTGCATGCTATATTTGTATTAATACGGAAACGTTAATACATGTGTGTTTAATAAACAAATGGAAATTTCCTAGTTATGCCTCTCTTTAAACTAGATCGTTGATTAACAAGATGATCAAAGTTTCCTGATCATGGACATTGGATGTCGTTAATAACGAGGTCACAACATTGGTGAAATAATGTGATGAACATTCATCCGAAGTATAGCATTATGATCAAAGTCATTGATTTTATATTGCTATAGCATCATACGAAGTAATCCTAGTCCTTATACCATGATATCATGTTAATCACTAACACCGAAAGAGTATCTTGATAACATCAAACGTCACATCGTAAAAGGGTGACTATAAAGGTGGGTTCAATGCTACAATGGTGTTATGTAGAGGCTCATGGATCAAGAGTGGGATTTGTCCATCCCAATGACGGATAGATATAATATGGGCCCTCTAGGTAATATCACATTGAGAATAGCTTGCAAGCAAGTGATGTGATCACTAGAATGTTATATCACGGGAACGAGAAAAGAGTGCATGTCGATAACGAGATCAAACTAGGTATTTAGATACCGATGATCGAATCTTGGACTTGTAATATATCGTTAGACAAAGGGATTAAGTTACTAGCGTTAAAGGTTCTCACGATCACAGAAGTCATCGTTGAATGTGTAGGAGTCAGAACGGATCTCCAGGTCCCGCTTCTGATTATTGATCTGAGAGGAGTCTCGATCATGTCTGCATTATTCGTGAACCATAGGGTGACACACTTAAGGGTTGCCAAACACCATTTGGAGCATATATGTTTCAGACGAAAGAATTGCAAAGCGCTGGAATCATTTCGATGGAAACCGGAATTGTTTCGGGTGAAATTGCAGAAACTGGTTCTGCATGTGATATTGAAATGTTGTAGGGGATTTTATGTGAATGTTTTTTAATTAAACTAATTAACAAAATTCTGAATAAAATAAATAAAAGAGTTTTATTAAATGAGAGTTGCATTAAATTTGGTGGAAATTTAATGCATGTGAGTGGTACTTTGAGTGGAGGCAAAATTAATGTGAGTGGAGCTTCCACCACATGAATGAGGAAGAGGTGGGGGCACCCCCCCATGGGCGCCGGCCATGGGAGGGGAGGAGCCCCCCTCTCCTATAAAAGGCCCCCTTCCCTCCCTCACAAAGTACACCTCCTCATGAAGGATCTCTCTCCCCCTCTAGATATATTTCCCCATGGTCCCAGATTAGCGAGATACATGTTCCCGGTGGCATTTCGTCTGGAAGGAGTTGCTGCTTCCGCTGATTCGCTAGAGAGAGGAGGTGGATTTTGTTCGGTGGCCTGAATGTGTGTGCGAGGACGGATGCGCTGCTGATTTGTGGCGCTAGGACTTCCACACGATCTTGAGATCGGCAAGCGTACGACTACATCATCCACGAGTTCCAACTCGTTAACAAAGCTTTGTTGTCTTCGAGGGTAAGTTCTCTATGGATGTATATCCAGTCGTTGCTTGTATCTAATAGATAGATCTTGGCGTATAATTCCCATCATAGGAAATTTTTTGTTTTCTATGTTGCAAACCCAACAGTGGTATCCGAGCCTGATCTATGTGTAGGTGCTTTGCACAGGTAGTACACATATGTTTATATGTGGGCGATGATGATCATGTTATTGCTTCTTCCATGTATTTTGGATAATGGTGGCATAGTGGGATGAAGCGGCCTGGACCAACTTTACATGTCCTCGCACATGAGACCGGTTCCACGACTGACATGTGATGCACTCGACGATCAACATAGAGCTCGTTGGGAACCCCAAGAGGAAGGTATGATGAGCACAGCAGCAAGTTTTCCCTCAGTTATGAGACCAAGGTTTAATCGAACCAGTAGGAGCAAGGAAACACCCCAAAGGTGTTACTAGCTGAGCTTTGGCAGGGCGCACTACCGGTGCTAGTAGCAACATGGAGACCTGCACAACACAACCATAGAACTTTGTCCCCAACTTGCGATGAGGTTGTCAATCTCACCGTGTTTTGTGGAAAACAAAGGATTAAACGTATCGAATGGAAAGAAGTAAAAGTTTGCAGAACATAAACACAAAGCAGTAAAAGATTGTAGATTGTATGTAAAAGACAAAGGACCGAGATCCATAGTTCACTAGAGGTGGCTCTCCTTAGATAGATAACATGCTGGGTGAACAAATTACAGCGGGGCAATTGACAAACACCGAGAAAGCAATACATGCATATACTAATCATCTTGACTCCTTTGAGACTTGATTGGGCATTACAACATAATACATAGACCGCCATCCAACTGCATCTATGACTAATAATCCACCTTCAGGTTATCATCCGAACCCCCTCCAGTATTAAGTTGCAAGCAATAGATTATTGCTTTACGAACTGCGGGTAAAGTAAACAATACGATTGTTCTATGAACAAAGGATTGTTGTTTTCTCCCTAGTAGCAACAGCACATCTAGTACCTTAGAGATTTCTGTCACTTCCCTAGATTACCAGAGGAATGAACCCACTATCGAGCATAAATACTAACTCTTGGAGTTGCTAGCATCTACTTGGCCAAGATAGCTACTAACAACGGAAAGCATGCAGGATCTCAAATAACAAAGACATGATAGAATCAATAATCAATCTGAAATAGCATCTCAATATCCATCGGATCCTCGCAAACACAACATGTATGAATTACAAATAGATGATCTTGATCATGAACAGAGCTCACAAGATCTAAACATGAAAGCACAAAGGAGAAGAAACCAGCCATCTACCTACAACATGGATCCGTAGTCCAAGGATGAACTACTCACGCATCACACCGGAGGCTTGCATGGTGATGAAGAAGGCCTCCAGGGTGAATTCCCCTCTCCGGCAGGGTGCCGGGAAGAGCTTCAGATCCCTCCCAATCTAGGGATGGAGATGACGGCGGCTACAGACTCTTTCGTGGATTTTTGATTAGGTACCTAGGGTTTTCGTCCCGAGGGCAACTTATAGGCGGAAGGAGAGGCCGAGGGGGTGCTGGGGTCGGCGAGACCACCCCCTGGCGCGGGCCAGGCCTGGCCATGCGGCTAGGTGGTGTGGCCGGCCCCTAGCCCTTCTCCGTATCGTATTCTGGCACTTGATCCCTTCCGTAAAAATAGGCACTTTGGCTTTTGTCCCGTCCAATTCCGAGAATATTCATTTTCTAACTTTCCTGGAACCAAAAATAGCAGAAAACAGGCAGCTGGCACTATGGCTCTTGTTAATAGGTTAGTCCAATAAATCATAATAAAAGTACTCCAAAGTTGGAACAAAACACAAGAAAGTGGATAAAACCAAGCATGGAACATCAAAAATTATAGATACATTTGCAATGTATCAACATCCCCAAGCTTAATTCCTGCTCGTCCTCGAGTAGGTAAGTGATAAAAAGAATAATTTTTGAGGTGACATGCACCATCAAAGACTTGATCAAAGTATTTGCAAAACATCACAGCTGGGATCATAGTACTTCAATCATAACATGAAAGACAAAGTTCTAGCAATAGGCAAAGAGACTATGATGCAACATGAAAAGGCACAAACAAAAGATTCATGAATAACAATGCTTTGCAAGACGTTTGTTTGTTTCACATAAAGAAAACATAGCATAAAAGTATTTAGCTTGTCCCTCAATAGAGTAGCAAATATAAATGCATAGGACACCTTCAAAGTTCATAAGAGTGACAAGATACAAAATTTTCAAACAAGCAATAACAAGTTATGCATCAATCAACTAGTATTGGGACAATGCACATAGAACTAAGAATGGCCACTATGCTCTCAAAGTAGTGCATAAAGATAGAAGGTGGAAACTCAATATAATGGTGGAAGAAAGGTCTTTTGTAAAAAGGAAGTAGGGATTCAAGTCTCATAAAGAGCTTCCAAAAATTATGGTACTTGTAGCTTTCAGCTCTCATTGCCCCTATTATAAGCATCTTGAAGGTGATTAAGGTTAAAGTGACACAACTAAGAGGATATGCTTGACAAGTTATAAACCGAAATCTCATGCCCCTTACTTACGAAGACCGATCCTCATGCTACTCAACTTCAGTCACGAGTAAGCTCTTGTCATTGTAAGTATATGTGTATCATTAAGAACCGCCAACGGGGTACCCCTTGCACATGATACGGGAGCTTTCACATAATCAAAATGACAAGGCAAGAAGACAATGAGCATCTCAGAGATCTTTTTATTTGCTATTTGCATAGGTTTTTATTGAGGATGCTTCATAGAGTGCTCATTATGGTGATGCTGCAAGTTTCCACCATGATTAGGCATGGCTTAGGCTAGCTACCAGTGCTTTCTAACACACATACAAACTCCATGATCTTACAAGTTCCACATTTATTTCACACCGCCGGGATCCGTAAGCAAAAGAACATAATATCAACGGGGTACAAAGTATAAGTGCAATGTTGAAAGAGTTCCCCATGAAACATGGTTATGCTAATTTCAACTTATAAAGCGCAAGCATATACGCAACAAAGAAGGACCCAATGGTTCAAGTTTATTAGAGGCAATAAAGTAAGTGTGCCATCAAGTTCGTGAGAGCTTTAATCACTAGTTTTCTCAAAACAAGTGGAAGGTGAACAAAAGCATGAATATACTTGGAATAGCATAAGCTAGTAGGTAGGTATGGTGGACTCTTTGGAAAAACTTGGTTTAGGGAGTTGGATGCATGAGTGGAACTCATACTTTGTTGTGGAGGCTAGCAAAAGACTGGGAGCGACAAACTAAGAGAGCAATAATGGCCATAATCATGCAGAGCGACAAAACATCATTGATAAAAGCATAAAGTGATACTACAAGTTGAAAACTAAAGGATCATAAAGGCTATGGTGACTTTAGATAGTCATAACATGGTGTGAGCATGTGCCAAGTCAACCCAAATAAAGCATCAAAGGAGTATACCACTATATTATGCTTTAATATGCTAAAACAACGCATGATTCATCCAAGGCACATTAAGCAATCTCAATTGTTTATAACAAGTCATGCTACAGCAAAGAATACTAATCATAGAGCCAAAACAATATCAAGCATGGCATGCCAAATCATAGCCCATAGTCAAAAACGAGCTCTTTTTACCACAAAAGTATGAACTTTCCTACTCTTTTCCAAACCAAACCAAACTATTTGCAAACCAAAGTGTGAAAGAGGGGGTCCAACCAAATTATTCAGAAAACTAAACAAACCACGAAAACTAAAAACCAAAATGAAAACAAAAAAGAAGACGCTCCAAGAGAAACACAACTGTGCATGAAACAATAAAAATGAAGCGTTTGGAAGAAACCTGGAATTTTTATTGATGAAGAAGGGGATGCCTTGGGCATCCCCAAGCTTTGACGCTTGTAATTCTTGGATATTCTTGGGGTGACACGCGTGGCATCCCCAATCTTGAGCTTTAGTCCATCCTTCATCTCGTTATCATTCCTTCCATACACCTGAAAATTTTCTTTCATACAAAACTTCACACAATCTTATTAGCAACATTAGTGCACTTAAGATAAATAAGTCTCAAGGTTCAGTTATAACACCAAATAAACTTCCATTAGAACACTAGCTACTGTAGCACTTCCCTCAGATAGCTCAATTCCCCAAAGGAACTCAAGAAGGAACTAACAAGAAGCAAATGCAGAAAATGGCAGAAATCTATCAAAACAGATCAGAAGGTAAAGACGAATTTTTTCGAAGACCTTCTATTGCTCAAATCAAAAAGTGTTGAACTAATGAAAGTTAGATAACAACCTGAATCAGAAGGACAAAACATTTCAGCTCAATCCGACATACAGAGCTCTCTCAGGAATTTTTACAGTGAAGCACAAAAATCTGTTTCGGGACAGCAACTTTCCCAATCATTACTTCACTCTCATTAGAGGTTACTCTTGGCACAAAAAGCAAATAAAAAGGATAAGGAGAGGTTATTAAATAGGTAATAACTTCCAAGACTCAACTAAAACTCTTGGGTTATCTCCCAACAAGTACTTTTCTTTAACGCCTTTAAGTTAGGCATAAGAAGCAAAGAAAGAATCAAGTGTTCTCAAATGAAGAAGCATTAAGACCAACTTTCTTGCTCTTACCTCTCTTACTTTTATTCTTAACCTTGGGGAAAATATGATTGTTTGGTGGAGCAGAAAGGTGCATGGTCCCCTTTCCCACATCTATTATTGCTCCAAGAAGTTCCAATAGGGACCTTCCAAGTGTAATTTGTCCTTTTCCTGCACATTCAATAACAAGATAATCAATAGAGATCGTTTTCCCAAGGATCTTTGTAAACACTCCTTCAGCTATTCCAAGAGGTAAAATGGTAGTATTATTAGTAAGAGATATTTATTTTCCTCCCTCAATGAGCCCCCAAGTATTCAGAGATTTATAAATATCTTTGGGCATAAGGCAAGATTCAGACATGATATCACAGCAAACTTGAAAAGTTTCAGCGTTTATCTCAATCTTTACTGTAGGGAACCACCTTGATGGTTCAGAGCTTATTGGAACATAATCATGCTGCTCCCTAAGCGTATTATAGCACCCTTCTAATCTAGTAGTGCTAGCCTCAAGAGTATCCAACCTAGCAAATATTTTCACGAAGGAAGTATCAGTTTGACTAGGCATGTTGTAAGTGAGGATCAATTTCCTTATAGCATTAATAGCATCATCCTCATTACATTGTAGGAAATCTCCTCCCACAATAGCATCTAAAGCATATCTATAGCAAAGAGCAATCCCAAGGTAAAAACTGCTAAGGAACAAGCCTTGAATCATTTTAGGCTCAGTCTTTTCATGTAGATCAGAGATTCTAGACCAAGCTTCCTTAAAACTTTCCTCAATTCCTTGTTTAAAAGTGAGAATCATTTCCTCGGGTGACATAGTGATTGGAACAAGGCTAGACATAGTGGCAACTCAAGATAGGAACTAATTTTTTTGTGTTTTCAAATAAATAAAGCAAACAAGTAAAACTAATTTTTTTTTTTTGTTTTTGAAGAACAAAACAAGCAAACAAAGCAAAAAAAACTAAGCAAAACAAAAACAACAAAGTAAAGAGATTGGTTATGAGGGACTCCCCTTGTGAAGATGTCCTTGACTCCCGACAGCGGCCTTGAAAATAGCTTGATGCACTCGACGATCGACGAGAGCTCATTGGGAACCCCAAGAGGAAGGTATGATGAGCACAGCAAGTTTTCCTCAGTTATGAGACCAAGGTTTAATCGAACCAAGAGAGCAAGGAAACACCCCAAAGGTGTTACTAGCTGAGCTTTGGCAGGGCGCACTACCGGTGCTAGTAGCAACATGGAGACCTGCACAACACAACCACAGAACTTTGTCCCCAACTTGCGATGAGGTTGTCAATATCACCGTGTTTTGTGGAAAACAAAGGATTAAACGTATCGAATGGAAAGAAGTAAAAGTTTGCAGAACATAAACACAAAGCAGTAAAAGATTGTAGATTGTATGTAAAAGACAAAGGACCGAGATCCATAGTTCACTAGAGGTGGCTCTCCTTAGATAGATAACATGCTAGGTGAACAAATTACAGCGGGGCAATTGACAAACACCGAGAAAGCCATACATGCATATACTAATCATCTTGACTCCTTTGAGACTTGATTGGGCATTACAACATAATACATAGACCGCCATCCAACTGCATCTATGACTAATAATCCACCTTCAGGTTATCATCCGAACCCCCTCCAGTATTAAGTTGCAAGCAATAGATTATTGCTTTACGAACTGCGTGTAAAGTAAACAATACGATTGTTCTATGAACAAAGGATTGTTGTTTTCTCCCTAGTAGCAACAGCACATCTAGTACCTTAGAGATTTTTGTCACTTCCCTAGATTACCAGAGGCATGAACCCACTATCGAGCATAAATACTAACTCTTGGAGTTGCTAGCATCTACTTGGCCAAGATAGCTACTAGCATGCAAGATCTCAAATAACAAAGACATGATAGAATCAATAATCAATCTGAAATAGCATCTCAATATCCATCGGATCCCCGCAAACACAACATGTATGAATTACAAATAGATGATCTTGATCATAAACGGAGCTCACAAGATCTAAACATGAAAGCACAAAGGAGGAGAAACCAGCCATCTAGCTACTACATGGATTCGTAGTCCAAGGATGAACTACTCACGCATCACACCGGAGGCTTACATGGTGATGAAGAAGGCCTCCAGGGTGAATTCCCCTCTCCGGCAGGGTGCCGGGAAGAGCTTCAGATCCCTCCCGGTCTAGGGATGGAGATGACGGCGGCTACAGACTCTTTCGTGGATTTTTGATCAAGTACCTAGAGTTTTCGTCCCGAGGGCAACTTATAGGCGGAAGGAGAGGCTGAGGGGGTGTTGGGGTCGGCCAGACCACCCCCTGGCGCGAGCCAGGCCTGGCTGCATGGCCAGGTGGTGTCACCGGCCCCTAGCCCTTCTCTGTCTCGTATTCTGGCACTTGATCCCTTCCGGAAAAGTAGGCACTTTGGCTTTTGTCCCGTCCATTTTCGAGAATATTCATTTTCTGACTTTCCTGGAACCAAAAACAGCAGAAAACAGGCAGCTGGCACTGTGGCTCTTGTTAATAGGTTAGTCCAAGAAATCATAATAAAAGTACTCCAAAGTTGGAACAAAACACAAGAAAGTGGATAAAACCAAGCATGGAACATCAAAAATTATAGATACATTTGCAATGTATCAACATGCAACTAGTTTTGCATAAGTGGCTAGCGGGTGTCTGTCTCTCCTACTATAGTAAATATCTAATTTATAACAAGTTGCTAATAACTTAGTTATCATTGTTGTGGTTCTATTTTCGTAGGTAAGACCGGTTCTATCTCTGAAAGCCCTAAGGCACGTAAAACTTGCAATGGATAAATTAGAGGCATCTAGTTTAGATTGTTGCTGGGCTAGTGTCATGATATGGTAATGTTGTAAGTTGATGTATGGTAGATACCCTTACATCACACCTAACATGTAAGTTCCATAGACCTTGGCCTTACACACAAAGGAATGATAGACATCATACCATGATGCACATGATGGTGATCAAATGCATGGACCATAGCATTTCACTTTACACATATGATGTTTGCATCTTATATTGCTAGTTTGGCGTTTTTAGTAGCATTATAAGATGATCCCTCATTTAAATATCAACATAAAAATGTGTTATCCCTTAAGTATGCACCGTTTATGTTTCGCCGCTTCAAGACATCACGTGATGGTCGGGTGTACTTGAATCCACGATCATATTTCAGGTGTAAGCCAGTTTTACAAACGCGAGTACTAAGGTTCTTACTTGGCGAGCCTGGCATGTATAGACATGGCCTCGGAACATGGACTAGAAGGTTAAGCATGAGTCATATAGTAGATATGATGCCCATATTGATGCTCGCCTTTAAAACTACACCAACTCACGTGATGATCGGACTTGGTGTAATGGATTTAGCTCATGTAATCACCAAAAAGACACGAGGGATGTTGTTTTTGAGTGGGAGTTCATTTGTAATTTGGATTAGTTGAACTCCATCTATCATAAGCTTAGTCTAAACTTTACAAATTCTGTTGTAGATGGCACCACCTGCTTTTAATTTCGATGTGTTCATGGAGAAAGAGAAACTTGCAATGAATTGTAGTAACTTTACCGACTGGGCCATGAATTTGAGGATTCTCCTCAGTGATGCACACAAGTTGTATGTGCTAGAAGCGCCGCTAGGCCCCCCACCAGCTCATGATGCCTCTGACAAAGAAAAGAACATCTATCTGACTCATCAGGAGGACCACAGATTAGTTCATTGCGGCATACTGTATGGGCTAGAGCCAGAACTTCGAAAGCATTTCGAAAACGGTTATGCCTTTGATACCATGGGTGAATTGAAAATGATTTTTGATACCCATGCTTCCGTAGAGAGTTATAATGCTTCTGAAAAGTTCTTTAGCTACATGATGGAAGAGAATAGCTCCATTAGCGAACACGTACTCAAAATGTCTGGGTACGCCGATAGGCTTGTGTCCTTGGGAATAACGATTCCCATTGACTTAGGCATACATCGTGTTCTCTAATCTCTCCCACCTAGCTATGAGAGCTGCGTGATGAACTATAATATGTAGGGCATGAAGAAGTCTCTCCCCGAGCTTCTGTCAATGCTTAAGACTTCAGAGGTTGAGATCAAGAAAGAACATCAAGTGTTGATGATCAATAGGACCTCCAGTTTCAAGAAAGACAAGAAGGGTAAGCAAAAGGGAAAGAAGGCTGGCAAATCTGTTGCCGCACCTGAAAAGAAATCCCGAGCTGGTCCTAAGTATGATACCAAGTGCTACTATTGCAAGGGGACCGGCCATTGGAAGCACAACTGCCCCAAGTACTTGGCAGATAAGAAAGCCAGCAAGGCAAACAAAGGTATATATGATATACATGTTATTGATGTGCACTTGACTAGTACTCGCATTAGCACCTGGATATTTGATACTGGATCGGTTGCTAATATATGTAATTCGAATCAGGGGATGTGGAACAAGCGACCACTAGCAAGGGGTGAGGTCAAGATATGTGTCAGCAATGGATCAAGGGTTGATGTGATCGCCGTTGGAACACTACATCTCCACCTACCATGAGGATTAGTTATAAACTTAAATAATTGTTATTTGGTGCCTGCACTAAGCATGAACATTATATCCGGATCTTGTTTAATGCGATGTGGTTATTCATTTAAATCCTAAAACAATGGTTGTTCGATTTATATGAATGATATCTTTTATGGTCATGCACCTCTGATGAATGGTTTATTTCTGTTGGATCTCGATAATAGTGTTACACATATTCATAATGTTGATGCTAAAAGGATTAAACTTGATGATGATATATCTGCATATTGGTGTTAAACGCATGAAGAAACTCCATTCTGATGGACTTTTGGAATCACTTGACTTTGAATCATTTGATACATGTGAGCCATGCCTTATGGGCAAGATGACTAGAACACTGTTTTCCGGTTCAATGGAACGGGCGACAAATTTATTGGAAATCATACATACTGATGTATGCGGTCCAATGAGTGAGTCAACACGTGGTGGTTATCGTTATTTTTTACTTTCACGGATGATTTGATTAGATACGGGTATATCTATTTGATGAAATGCAAATCTGAGACCTCTGAAAAGTTCAAGGAATTTCAGAATAAAGTGGAAAATCATCATAATAGAAAGATCCAATTTCTACAGTCTGACCATGGAGGTGAGTATCTAAGTTACGAGTTTGGCACCATATGAAAGAGTGTGGAATAGTTTCACAACTCACGCCTACTGGAACACCACAGTGTAATGGTGTGTCGGAACGTCGGAACGTACTTTATTATATATGGTTTGGTCTATGATGTATCTGAATGACTTGCCACTATCATTTTGGGGTTATGCACTAGAAACTGTTGCATTCCCTTTAAATCGGACACCATCTAAATCCGTTGAAAAGACACCGTATGAATTGTGGTTTGGAAACAAACCTAAGCTATCATTTCTTAAAGTTTGGGGTTGCAATGTTTATGTGAAGAAACTTCAACCAGATAAACTCGAACCCAAAGCGGAAATATGCGTCTTCATAGGATACCCTAAGGAAAATATTGGGTATTCCTTCTATCACAGATTTGAGGGAAAGGTTTTGATTGCCAAGAATGGATCCTTTCTAGAGAAAGAGATTCTCATGAAAGGCGTGTGTAGTCGGAAGGTAGAACTCGAAGAGGTTACTAAACCTTCTCTTCATACAATGGCGAGTAGCGCAGTGCCGGAAATTGTTCTGGAGTTGACTTCACCGAATGAAGAGGGAACTAATGATAATGATCATGAAACTCCGAAAGAGGACACTACCGAACCTCGCAGGTCAAGCAGGACACGTACAGCTCCTGAAGTGTACGGAAATCCTGTTATGAATTTCATGGTTGATGAAATAGATGACCCGGTGACGTATGAAGAAGCGATGATGATCCCGGATTCCAACAAATGGATAGAAGCCATTCTGAGATGGAATCCATGTATGAAAACTAGGTTTGGACCTTGGTGGACTTACCTCACGATTGAAAGGCTGTTGAGAATAAATGGATTTTCAAAAGAAAAACTGATGTTTATGGTAATGTAACCATCTATAAAGCTTGACTTGTCGCTAAGGGGTTTCAAAAAATTCAAGGGATTGACTATGACGAGACATTCTCTCATGTAGTGATGCTAAAGTTGGTTAGGATTATGTTAGCAATTGCTACTTATTTCGATTATGAGATATTGCAGATGGATGTAAAAACTGCATTCCTTAATGGTAACATTTAAGAAGAGTTGTATATGATACAACCAAAGGGTTTTGTCAATCCTAAGGATGTTGACAAGGTGTGCAAGCTTCAGCGATACATCTATGGACTAAAGCAAGCATCCCGGAGTTGGAATCTCCACTTTGATGAGGTGATCAAAGAGTTTGGATTTATCCAAACTTATGGAGAGGGTTGTATTTGCAAGAAAGTGAGTGGGAGCAATGTGGCATTTCTAATATTATATGTGGATGACATATTATTGATTGGAAATGATATAGATCTTTTAACAGTGTTAAAAGTTATCTAAACAGCAAATTTTCAATGAAGGACCTAGGTGAAGCATCATACATATTAGGCATAAAGATCTATAGAGATAGATCAAGGCGCCTGATAGGGCTATCACAAAGTACATACCTTGATAAGATTTTAAAGAAGTTTAAAATGGATGGAAGTAAGAACGGGTTCTTACCAATGTTGCAAGGCAAGACATTGAGTAAGACTCAAAGTCCGGCTATGGCGGAAGAAAGAGATATAATGGATAAAATCCCCTATGCTTCGGCTATAGGCTCTATAATGTACGCCATGCTATGTACTAGACAGGATGTGGCACATGCTATTAGTTTAACTAGTAGGTACTAATCTGATTCAGGTATAGAACACTGGATAGCGGTCAAGAATATCCTTAAGTCCATAAGAAGAACTAAGGATATGTTTCTTGTATACGGAGGTGAAGAAGAGCTGGTCGCTAAGTTTTATGTCGATGCTATCTTTGACACCGATCCGGATGACTCTAAGTCTCAATCCGGATACGTATTTCTCTTGAATGGAGCGTCAATTAGTTGGAGGAGTTCCAAACAACCTGTGGTGGCTAGATCAATGACGGAAGCAGAATATGTTGTTGCTTCAGAAGCGGCTCAAGAAGCGGTTTGGATGAAGGACTTCATAACCGAAATAGGTGTGGTTCCTAGTGTGTTGGACCCAATGGTTATATATTGTGACAACAATGGAGCCATAGCCAACAACAAGGAACCAAGGTCTCACAAGAATTCCAAACATATTAAACATCGGTTTCACTCCATCCGAGAGCATGTCAAGGATGGAGATATAAATATTTGTAAAGTACACGCGGATCTCAATGTTGCAGATCCGTTGACTAAAGTTCTTCCTAGGGAAAAACATGATCAACACCAGAACTCCATGGGTGTTAGATTTATTACTATGTAACTAGATTATTGTCTCTAGTGCAAGTGGGAGACTGAAGGGAATATGCCCTGAGAGGCAATAATAAAGTTGTTATTATGTATATTCCAAGAATATGATAGATGTTTATTTTGCATGCTATAATTGTATTAATACGGAAACATTAATACATATGTGTTTAATAAACAAATGGAAAGTTCCTAGTTATACCTCTCTTTGAACTAGCTCGTTGATTAATAAGATGATCAAAGTTTCCTAATCATGGACATTAGATGTCGTTAATAACAAGGTCACAACATTGGTGAAATGATGTGATGAACATTCATCCGAAGAATAGCATTACGATCAAAGTCATTGATTTTATATTGCTATAACATCATACGAAGTAATCCTAGTCCTTAGACCATGAGATCATGTTAATCACTAACACCGGAAGAGTATCTTGATAACATCAAACATCACACCGTAAAAGGGTGACTATAAAGGTGGGTTCAGTGCTATGAAGGTGTTATGTAGAGGCTCATGGATCAAGAGTGGGATTTGTCCATCCCGATGACGGGTAGATATACTCTAGGCCCTCTCAGTGATATCACATTGAGAATAGCTTGAAAGCAAGTGATGTGATCACTAGAATGTTATATCACGGGAACAAGAAAAGAGTGCATGTCGGTAACGAGATCAAACTAGGTATTTAGATACCGATGATCAAATCTTGGACATGTAATATATCGTGAGACAAAAGTTACTAGCGTTAAAGGTTCTCACGATCACAGAAGTCATCGTTGAATGTGCAGGAGTCGGAATGGATCTCCAGGTCCCGCTTCTGATTATTGATCTGAGAGGAGTCTCGATCATGTCGGCATTATTTGCAAACTGTAGGGTGACACACTTAAGGGTTGCCAAACACCATTTGGAGCATATATGTTTCATAGAATTGCAAAGCCCTAGAATCATTTCGATGGAAACCGGAATTGTTTCGGGTGAAATTGTAGAAACTGGTTCTCATGTGATATTGAAATGTTGTAGGGGGGTTTATGTGAATGTTTGTTAATTAAACTAATTAACAAAATTCTGAATAAAATAAATAAAAGAGTTTTATTAAATGAGAGTTGCATTAAATTTGGTGGAAATTTAATGCATGTGAGTGGAACTTTGAGTGAAGGCAAAATTGATGTGAGTGGAGCTTCCACCACATGAATAAGGAAGAGGTGGGGGCACCCCCCATGGGGGCCGGCCATGGGAGTGCAGGATCCCCCCCCCCCCTCTCCTATAAAAGGCCCCCCTTTCCTCCCTCACAAAGTACACCTCCTCGTGAAGGATCTCTCTCCCCCTCTAGATATATTTCCCAATGGTCTCGGATTAGCGAGATACATGTTCCCGGTGGCATTTCGTCTAGAAGAAGTTGTTTCTTCCGCTGATTCGCTAGAGCAAGGAGGTGGAGGTTGTTCGGTGGCCTGAACGTGTGTCCGAGGACGGATGCGCTGCTGGTTTGCGGCGCTAGGACTTCCACACGGTCTTGAGATCGGCAAGTGTATGACTACATCATCCACGAGTTCCAACTCGTTAACAAAGCTTTGTTGTCTTCGAGGGTAAGTTCTCTATGGATGTATATCCACCTGTTTCTTGTATCTAATAGATAGATCTTGGCGTATAGTTCCCATCGTAGGAAATTTTTTGTTTTCTATGTTGCAAACCCAACAGAAGACCCTTGCGATGTTTATTTGTGTGAAGATGCTACCAAGGTAATAAAGGGGAATTCTTCCAAAGTTGGCAAGCCTATTATATCATGTTCTATTGGGACTTCTTGTTATCATGGTCTATGTGATATTGGAGCAAGCATAAGTGTTATACCATATTCTCTGTATCTTGAAATCAAACCCGATATTGATCCCATAACCATGGAAGGGTCAGGTATGACCATCCAACTTGCTAATAAAGAATATGTTTGTCCTTTTGGAATTGTTAGAGATGTTGAAGTGCTAGTTAAAATAAAATATCCTGCTGATTTTGTAGTGTTTGGTTGTCCTCAAGATTCATTTTGTCCTGTTATTTTTGGTAGACCTTTCTTACATATTGTTGGTGCTGATATTATTACCTAAAGAGATTTTTTATTAAATGTGCTAAAGAAAAACTTGAGTTCATTTTTTCTAAATTTTCTAACAAACATTCAAAGAAAAAACTTTTTCCTAAAGATATTGTGGAAACTCTTGCTTATGTTGTTGTAGCCTCATCAGACGTGGTGGAGCAATATATGCTTAATCAAGATGAACCATTTAATGAAGAATAAAAGGAAGTTTTAGAACAAATACTCACACAACAACCACCACAATTGCAACTACATATTCCACCTGATAATTTAGGGAAGTTGCCACCACCTAAAGAGGATCCTAGTTTTGAATTAAAACCTTTGCCTGAAGAGTTGAAATATGCGTACTTAGATGAAAAGAATATATATCATGTTATTATTAGCGCTAACCTTTGAGCTAAAGAAGAAGAAGATAAATTATTTGATGTATTGAAAGCTCACCGAGCAGCTATTGGATATTCTCTTGATGATATAAAAGGTATAAGCCCAGCTCTATGTATGCATAAAATTAGTTTGGAAGAAGATTCCAAGCCTGTTGTTGATTATCAACATCATCTTCATCTTAAAATGAAAGAAGTGGTAAGGAAAGAGGTAATTAAACTTATTGAATCTGGTATCATTTATACTATAGCTAAGTGGGCTAGTCATGTTCATTATGTGCCTAAAAAAGGGTGGAATGACTATTGTTCCAAATGATGAATATGAACTTGTGGCTCAGCGTCCTATTGTTGGCTATAGATTGTGTATTGATTATAGGAAATGAAACAAAGCCACTCGTAAAGCTCATTACCCATTGCCATTTATTGATCAAATGCTAGAAAGATTGTCTAAACATTCTCACTTTTGTTATCTATATGGTTATTCAGATTTCTCACAAATTCCCGTTCATAAGGATGATCAAGAAAAGACTACTTTTACTTGTCCATTTGGTACTTTTGCTTATTGAAGAATGACATTTGGTTTATGCAATGCCCCTGCTACTTTTCAAAGATACATGAACGCTATATTTGCAGAATATATTGAAAAGATAATGGAAGTCTTTATGGATGAATTTCTGTGTATGGTACTTCTTTTGATAATTGCTTGTTCAACCTAAACAAAGTTTTGCAGTGGTGTGAGGACCAACACTTACTTCTTAACTAGGAGAAGTGTCACTTTATGGTTACGGAAGGTGTTGTTCTTGGACACTATGTTTCTGGAAGAGGAATAGAGGTCGAACAAGCAAAGATAGAAGCTATTGAGAAGCTACCATACCTAAAGGACATCAAAGGTATAAGAAGTTTTCTTGGGCATGCAGGGTTTTATCGTAGGTTGATTAAAGACTTCTCTAAAATATCAAAGCCTCTAACTAATCTTTTGCAAAAGGATGTTCCATTTTATTTTACTGATGATTGCGTAGATTCATTTAATGTTTTAAAGAATTCTTTAATAAGTGCTCCTATTATTCAACCTCCTGATTGGAATTTGCCATTTGAAATTATGTGTGATTCTAGTGACTATGCAGTTGGGGCTGTTTTGGGTCAACGTGTTGATAAAAAACTGAATGTCATTTACTATGCTAGTAAAACACTTGATGGTGCTCAAAGAAATTATGCTACAACTGAAAAAGAATTTTTAGTAGTGATATTTGCATGTGATAAGTTTAGACCTTACATTGTAGATTCTAAAGTCATAGTGCACTCTGATCATTCTGCTATTAAATATCTCATGAATAAGAAAGATGCCAAGCCTAGATTAATAAGATTCATTCTTTTATTGCAAGAATTTGATCTACATATCATCGATAGGAAAGGTGAAGATAATCCGGTAGCTGATCATTTATCTAGAATGGAAAACATCCCTAATGATCTCATTCCTACTAATGATAGTTTTGCTAATGATTGCAAATATTAATGTTTCTAGTGCTAGAGTTGCATCACCTTGGTTTGCTGACTATGCAAATTTTACTGTTGGGAAAGTTTTGCCACCACATTTCACTTATCAACAAAGAAATAAATTCTTTTGTGATCTTAGACATTATTTTTGGGATGATCCTTTCCTTTATAAAAAGAGTGTTGATGGTATTATTAGATGTTGTGTGCCTGAGTTTGAATAGTAGGCTATTATAAGAGATTTCCATGATACTCGCTATGGAGGGCATCATGCAGGAGATCACACAGCTGCAAAGGTATTACAATCTGGTTTCTATTGGCCTACTCTATTTAAAGATTGCGCTGAATATGTTAAATCTTGTGATAAATGTCAAAGTATAGGAAATATTGGTAGGAGAAATGAAATGCCTATGAATTACTCATTACCTCTTGAACCATTTGACGTGTGGGTATTCGACTTCATGGAACCTTTCCCAGAATCGAAGACGAAACATACACATATTTTGGTTACAGTGGACTATGTGACTAAGTGGGTGGAAGCAATTCCAACCAAAAGTGCAGATCATGCCACAACAATGAAGATGCTCAAGGACATCATATTCCCTAGGTTTGGTGTACCTAGATTTTTAATTACTGGTGGTGGTTCGCATTTCTTACATGGTGTTCTTAGGAAAACATTAGCAAAATATGGTGTTAATCATAGAGTTTCATCTCCTTATCATCCTCAAACAAGTGGACAAGTTGAACTCAGTAATAGGGAAATCAAACTCATTTTGGAGAGGACGGTGAATTAAGTCTAGATCTGATTGGCCACTTAAAATTAATGAAGATTTGTGGGATGATAGAACTGCATTCAAAAATCCCATGGGAATGTCTCCTTATACAATGGTTTATGGAAAATCTTGTCATCTTCCTATAGAGTTAGAGCATAAAGCTAGATGGGCTATTAAACAACTAAACTTTGAATTTAAAACTGCAGGAGAGAAAAGAATTCTTGACTTGAACTTGCTAGATGAATGGAGAAATAAAGCTTATGAGAGTGCAAAAATGTTTAAAGAGAAAGTTAAAATTTGGCATGATAAGAAACTTAAGCTGAAGGAATTCAAAGTAGGTGACCAAGTTTTATTGTACAACTCTCGTTTCAAGTTTTTGCAGGGAAATTGGCTTCAAAATGGTAGGGACCATTTGTCATACTAGAGGTGTATCGGTCAGGAGCTATCTGACTGCATGGAGATATCAAAGGTAAACCTCATGTAGTTAATGGACAATGCCTTAAACATTATCTTGCAGGTAAAAGCTTTGTCGGAAAGGTGTAAGTGTTGAACTTACAAACATCGGAAGCCATAATTGCAAAGAACCGTGTTGTTTCAGAAACCCCGAATCAATAAAAGGTAGATTTCGTGCTCGTAACTTTCTTGGAATTCCGTCAAATTTTATGGCAGGTATTTTTTTATGGAAATTACCAGGGGAGACCAAAACTTGGAACTAATGGAGCCCCGAAGGAGGAACAAGTAGGGCACATGCGGCCACCCCCCAACACGTGTGCACTACCCGTTCTCTCTTCGGACTCCCGTTTCGTCTCGTTTTTTACTCTAACTCTTCGTTTTGACCTAAAACCCGTCAATATATACCCCCTTATGTCGATCTAATCTAGCACCAAGTCTTTTCGAGCCGAACTTTGTTTTTGACATTGTCTGTCAGATTTCTCTCCCTCGGAGTCCACACCATGTTTCAAGAGACTCCTACCAGTGTTCTTCCATGGATGCCAATGATGATGAGATTGAAGGTCTCAGCCCCATGTCCATGTGGAGGAGAAATAGGAAGAGGGAGGATTTCTCGGATGATGAATACTACATGCCAAACAAGGTGGTGGGAGACGAAGAAGAGGAATAAGAAGATGAGGAAGAGCTCAAGCACGACATCAACATTGGATCTACATCAACCACACCTCTAGCTCCTATCTCCGTTGATGCGGTGAAAGTGAATGAATCCCTTGGCAACAAGCGGAGGAAATTCATTAGCACTTGAGGAAGGGTTCCTAGGAACTTCCTTTCTCATAAAAATCCAATTGCTAATATTATGAATAGGGAATTCATGCATGTTGCCAAGAAGGATCTCCCCGGTGAGTGGGATAGAAAATTCCAAAAGGGAAAGCACCAAGCCCGGAATGGAAGCCTAGCAAGGATTCAATGGAGAAAAAGCTTATGAGGAACCTAAGCACAGTTGCAGAAAAGTTTGAGCAAGCATACAACCTCATGATGAGTATCATTGGGGAGATTGAAGACCACTTTTATGATTTTAACAGTGGGGATAAAGAATAAAAATAAGGAGCCTCCACAACCGCTCAAGCTTGGGGGGTTCCACCTAGTCTTTTATTTTTTACTAGTTTATCATATCTATCTAGTCATGGTGTGCTTTACTTTTATCATTTAGTTACCGATTTCTCCTAGGTTTGCAAGCTCATAGAGCATTATCATGTATCTCATATCTTGTGGTTTATCAATGAATATTAAAGTATGGTATCATCCATGGATCTCTTGTTTGGAGATTTATGGGTAACACTCATGCAAATGAGCGCGGCATGTTTAGAGGTTTCAGTCACATCTTGCCTTGAATTTAATTAACTTGAGTGTGTTGGACAATTGCAAGAATCTCTCCCATTAAAAGATAAAGTAAAATAACTAGTCAATATGACATGAAAGATTGTAGTTTGAAGTGGAGATTTAGTCTTGTGGAATAAAAAGTTGGGAAGGGATATGAAAAGGACATGAGGCATTCTTTATTAACTTAGTAGCTTTGAGCAAATTGAGGGTCATGTATATTTTAATACTTATGCTCATCGAAAGTGAATGAAAGGAAAGCACCCATGAATTAGGCTATCCATGGAAAGTGTGAGACAAAGGTTGAATTGAGCATAAGAACATGATTTAAAGATCCATGAATAAGGTTTGCACTAGTTACTAAGAAGCAAGGGTCTAAACAATCTCATGTCTATCTTTTTATTTATCTTCCTATTAACTTGTTGTTCTATGAGAGTTGATCTTGTCTTTGAACTCAGCAAAATATCAAATACTATAATGTTTGCCCTTGGAGGAAATATGAAAAAGAGTATGATTCAGTTATCCAACACATAATGGTTATTTTGGTTCAAAAGTAAGGGGTGATTGCTAGAGCCTCTATTGATGTTTCCCACATATGTGTGAGTTTTAGTTCGTTAATCTTTCATAATAACTGAACATGATGATGATACAATGATCGTATTTATTTATCAACCATAATCTCATTGATGCATGTGATTATCTATTCGCTTATTTGATTGAGGACGACTAAAGGTTTAAGCTTGGGGGAGTTGTTACTTGAATTTTATATCATCATTTTAGTAACATTATATCCTCATATTAGAATGTTATTTGCACTATTATATCATTATTCTTGCATATTTAGATGATTTCTGGGACTTTCCTACGAAGTCCTTTGTTTTGGTATTTAATTTCTAGGAGGCAGAAAACCTCCTTTTTCTTGTTTTTGGTGTTTCAGGACCTTCTGTACGTCAAATGCATCGGGGGGAATACACAACAAGTTTTTCATCGGGGGAAAGACTATGGGCAAAAGAACCATACGAGAGGAGTCACGAGGGCCAGAAGAGCACACCACACGTGGCCCCACTACCTGATCATGTGTGGGTGGCTCGTTTGGCCCTCGGGCATCGTTTCGACCTCCTCTTTTTTCTACAACTCCATCTCGGCAGAAAATAGACACCTTAATTTTTTCTAGATTTCTCGAGGCAGTGGTAGATGCGAAAGGTCTCTCCTTCTCCGAGAGGGGGCAAATCCTGCTGCTTTGGGGCATCAGAGTGGGGGAAATCACCGCCATCAACATCACCACTCCTCCTAGGTGTAGGGGTAGGCCTCTCCATCATCTCCATCACTACGACCAGCACCATCTCCATCACCATCTTAGAGATCCACTTCATCCCCCTCGTTCTTTGAGAAGTTATCGAACCCTAGATAATTGTTTGTGCTATTTGACATGTGTGAGATTGGAAACTTGATATTATCTTGTGGTGAGATTATATTTTCAAATTGTGTTGTACCACATATGCTACTAAATACTATCATGTTTCCATGTTGTGAGTAGTTCCATATGTTTCTAAGGGCATAGGATGAATTGGCAATGATTTCTATATGACATATGTTGAGTATTTGGTCTAGTTTTTATCTTTTATGTTGTTCTATGATGGCGGTGTGCGAATGTCGACGGCACATCACTTCACCTTTATGAGCTCATAGGACAACACCATAGTGTAATGGCGTGGGTAGGACCGTGGAGGACACGTAAACCATGGTCCAATACATAAAGGTTCATTAGGGGATATATATCGGAGACCCTAGAGTTTATAGCTATGGTGGGACATTCTAGTATTAATAATTCCTATGTTCGCACATTAACTTGTTCGTGGGATCCATCATAAGGGGGTGCTTTAGTTCATTTAGTTGGCTACACCAAATTGAGGCTCCATCTAGAAAGACTAAAACTAGACAAGATATTCACCGTGTTGATTTAGAAATCTCTATGCCAAGTAAATCAATGCTGTCCTCGGGAACGCTTGTCACATATAAGATCACAAACACCTAAGCTTCTCCTCTTGCTGCATAGAGGATTGAGCTTTCTCTTCATAAGATATTTTACTTAGTGCATTTTACTTTTAGTATTTTACTTACTTGCAACCTTGCAACAAAAACTCCAAAAACACCTGCATTTTTATTGTTTTATTTACCATTCTTGCTAACCAATACCTTCAGCTCCTCATTGGTTCGACAACCTTTTCTAATTGAAAAGTACTACAATTGATATCCTTCACTTGGAGCCATCAGACGACGAGCATCATGTGGAGGAGAACAGACATCTAGAGTTGAATTTCTCTGTTATAGGAAATATACGCAAGTTAGAAGATCAGGAAAAAGAGGACCAAGCTGACCTAGAAGGAAAAGGTCGACTAAGGAAGAAAGATGGAAGAAGATATGTCAGAGCTCGTTCAAGGGGAAAACAAGAACATGAAGAAATATGAGGAAGGAAAGAAGAGAACCGAAGATGAAGGCTCAAATGCCTCAAACAATGAGGCTAAAGATGAATCCAAAATCATGTAGATAGAGTTAATATGAAATTAGGATCATGTAAATATATGTGTATTAATTATGACTTACTGGGATTTATTAGATTTATTATGCTTTTTTGGGATTTATCAATGTGTTTGAACCAGTGGTAAATATAAAAACGTGCGCCTAAATAGATAATAGGAGCCACTAAATTACGTCATGCACGGTGGGCACACCACAACATCTATTTGCTCGCCGCCCATCGATGTAGTGAAGAGTTAGGTGTATCTTCTACGCCACAAATAGCATGGCAAATCCAGGGTGCGAAGCAAAAAAAAAGGGTGTGCATACTTTCCCCGGCGAAGTTATTCTTGGTCATTTTTAATTGCCGCCTAACAAACGCGGCGATTAGCTGTATGTATCAGCGTTTAAAAACTCTAGTGCCGACATGTGCGGTTGTAGTGGTGCTAACCACTCCTAGAGGCTTCTGAATCAAAGAGCATCCTTGAAAGTGTATGGATCCTACATGTGTGATTTTTGGTAAATTAATGATAATACCTATAGACTAATGTTTTCATTGAGTTATGTTTGAAAGGTTTTCCATGAATAATGCTTGAAGTCCATATGTTAGTTTGCAGATTGAAAGAAGAATATCAAGTGAGAACTAAGGAGTGATCTGAAATTGGTCATAAGAGAGTTAAGCACATGACAGGTTTACCTTGGAGAATAAGATTGTGTGAATATTGATGTTTATCTTCAAGATATCATTGTAATAAATATATAATAAATAGGGTTTTCTATTTTCATGTCCTCGGTTCGTTAGTTGTACTCAATTTTCCCCAGCCGCTTAGTTTTTCCTCACTTTTCCCCTCCCTCTATTCTGAAACCCTCACAGGCGCTCGGACGGAGGGATGATGTTAGGTTAAAGGCTTGACCATTACATGCTGGCCGGTGTGATCGTGTTGGGGAGGGTCGTGCATTGAGCGTTACGTTACGTCACCTCGACCGTTACATGCTGACTGGTGTGGCCAACATACACAGCAGACTAGCCATCCATCTCTCGCTTTATGGGAGACGTGGTGTGGGACCATGTGGGGCGCGTTTGGTGGTTACGTGCGCCCTGTCACCTAAATTAGAAGTTTTATTTTTTGCTATTTTTATGATTAGCCTTTTTAAGAGAGCCTTTTCCCCTCTCTCTCGCTAACAGTTGTGTTTTTTTGCTCAAAAAGGTAGCGAATCTAGAGCAACTTCTCTCTTTATTCATTGTTCCTTTTGGCCCTTGTTTTTCCCTAATCTGGTAGCAAATCTAGAGTAGCAAATCTAACCAGCACCATAAATAAATTCAGTAAATAGAGAAGATGTAGATAAATCATATAATATAGGTTATATAGTATGGTACTTAACGAGGTTTGACAATTAGGCTGCTCAGCAGCAGCAGCGAACAAGTTTAACACGGACAAGATAAAAGAAGTTGCTTTACAGTAGCAGTAGCAGCAGATCAGTGGACTCTCATGGCCTCCGCCTCCTCCCTCTAGCGCCTCCTTCACTTCTTGCTGCTCAGTCCCTTGACCTTGGGCGCCTTGGGCTTGATCAGGGGCATGCGACCCTCCTTGATAGCCACCTTCTAGAGGTTGCAGAGGTGAAGGCCGAGGGTCTGGTGCTTGGCTCTGAAGCCGTGGACGTTCATGGACTCGCCGCGGGTCCTCGGCATGCTTCCCGAGGGAGTTGGAGTTCGTGGCACGGAGCCTCCTGGTGGGGCAGAAGGGGAACATGTAGACGTCGCTGGTGAAGAAGTTGTTGTACTGGTCGGACATTAGCCTCCTCGGCACATGACGAGTCTTGGTGTCCTTGGATTCGTCGTCGCTGCAGACGTCACTGATATCCTCCTGTTGGAAAAATAGTATAGTGCAATAAGGGCATGATTGAGATACTTTGATTATCGAGATTGATTATTTGCATAAATTAACCGACTGAGATCTCCTGATTATTCTCCAAATGTCAAACCAAATCGAATACTGATCCCAACTACGAACAAGGGGGTTCAAATACGAACAGGGGGATTCATAGAAATATGAGATCTAACACAAGAGGAGTAGATACTGTAAAAATACGAATAGCCGAACCCTAATAACATACGATCTAGCATCCAACGATAGGAACGGGGGAAGAACAAGGGTAGGGGAGAAAACCCTGGTTACGTCCGACCATGGGTCAGCGATGCTGGTGTCTTAGGGGTTCTCCGGCCTTATGTAATCAACCTCCTCGTAGGGTCCCAGCCGAGTGGGATTTTCCCGAGACCGACGGGGGCCTCCTCGATGTTGGCTACGGTGGATGCGGGGAAGGGGATAGAGGCAGCCTTCGATGCCCGGAGAGGGGCCTGTAAGGGGACGAGGGCCTCCTCGCCGGTGACCTTGGAGGCGTTGATGGCCACCGTGCCGTTCTTCTCCATCACCGGCATGGTTGGGTTTTCTTGGGAGTTTGAAGAAGGTGATGGGACAGTGGAGACAGTTGAGTGAGTGAGTGAGTGATGAGTGAGAGTGAGGAAGACTCTATTAAAGGATAAGGGAAGCGATGTTTCGTTGCACCACCGTGCACCGCGTCACCGCGTACGCTACTACACCATGCACGACCACACGTGAGGTTGTCCGGTGGCTTGAACGTGTGTGCGAGTGCGGATGCGTTGCTGAGTTGCGGCGCTCGGACTTCCTCACGATCTTGAGATCGGCAAGTGTACGACTACATCAACCACGAGTTCCTACTCATTAACAAATCTCGTTGTCTTCGAGGGTAAGTTCTCCATGGATGTATGTCCACCCATTGCTTTGTATCTAGTAGATAGATCTTAGCGTGTAGTTCTCATCGTAGGAAAATTTTTGTTTTCTATGCTGCGGACCCAACAACAGAGACTACCTATCACTAGTGGAGATCACTCAAAAATTTTGAACTCAAAATTCAAAACTTTTTCTCTTTCGGCCATTTTGTCAAACACCTTGTTACCAAGATCATTAAGGCCTAACTATTACTGTTTTGGGCTGATTTTGTCTAGCAATTCTGTAGTGCTTTGATCATCTTGTCCCCCTCAAGCCAGACCAGACGAACCCCAGCCTCTTCTCTCCCCCCTAGCCGCACTGCACTGCCATGTCGAGCCCTCTCTCGCGGGCCGACCGTGCACTTGCAGCAGCAGCCCTCTCCAGCCCCTCTCCTCATGTCTAGTAGCTTGCCAGTGGTCCACCTCCACCACCCAACCAGCCCCAGGCTAGAGACAGAGAGCAGAGCAGCCAGGAACCGCCGCGCCCGGAGCTGGTCGAGCATGCTGACGCCGCCCCCAGAACGCGCACTATCCCCGCTTGCACAGACCCCTTGGCACCAGCCCGCGCCCACCACTCCGCCTCGACCTGGAGAACACCCTAGACATCCCCGTTCGCCGCCCAAAGCCCCACAGCCACCGCTCGCCGTGGACACCGCCGCCTCTGCCTCTCAGAGCGCCACCGCCTGCATCAGATACCACCGCCCCTACAGCCGCATTTAAATCCTAGAGCACCGCCAGGGGACCGCCCATCGATCGACATCCCCAGCCATGCCGCTAGCTCGCCGTAGCCATGTCGCCACCGTCGACCGCCCATCCCGCTCGGTCTCACCGTCAGGCCTATAAAAGGAGCCCTCCCCAGCCATCCTTATCCGCACCATTCCACTCCCCTCACCTCTCTGAACCTCACCCACCTCTCGCCGGAGCAAGTGGAGCAGCAGCTCGCCGGAATTGGAGTCGGAGCCGCCGCCTCTGGAGGAGAAGGGTGCCATTGATTGCGACCACCCCAAGCTCCGCCGCGACACGCCTCGCCTCGCCATCATCTTCCACTTCATTTTCCCGCCTCGCCGACCCCGCTGGAGCCCTGGTACGCCCCCAGTAGACCCCCACCGAGCCGCTAGGGTTCGAGCTCGCCGGCGACCTGTTCGTCGTCGACGGCGACCCTCAGCCGTAGATCACGCTTCTAATCGCACGGCCCACAGCGCGCGTACCGTTTCGCGTGTTAAGTGCCGCTAACACGTAGGACCCCCCTGTCAGCTAAGCCCCGTGCCGCGGAGCACCACTGGGCCGGCCCATTCCTTTTCCCGCGTTAGCCCACAGATTCAAATCTGGATTTTTCTTTTAGTTTGAATCTACTTTCTGACCACTAGTTTGAAAATCAATTCAGAGAGTTTTAGAAATCCAAATTGCATGAAACCAATTTTGTCTGAAAGGTATTAAAATGATCTATCCAAGCGCGTTGGATTTAATTCAATTAGTGTTATAGATCTCTCCTAATAAAAATAAGAATACAGAAGCTTTTGCAACTTGAAACATTTTTATAAAATCAATCAAGTTAGCTTTTGAGTTGATTCCAACTCTCAAAAATCATATTTCATCATATCTATCTAAATATTTAATAATATTAAGGTTTACATGCAGTGACTTTGGACTAGTACCAAAATAATGCTATATAGGCATTTCTAGTCACTTTAAATCATTAAATAATAAACTTAAACCAAAGTAATATTGATTCAACCTTTAAATCTCATTCCCACATGTTAGAATATGTGGTGAGGACATGGGTCCACATGATCCCATATTTTGGTGGTGAATATTAAATTTTAGTTAATATTTCAATGAGTAGAAATTACTTTTCCAAAATAAAAAGGTTAAAACAATTGAATTAAACTTGTGATGCTTGTGATGATAATATATCATAAATTGTGTGTTTTAGAATGCTACTTATCCTAGTTAAGTATTGTTTGGTGATTGTCTACTCCCTATGTATTTATAGACGCTAGTACCGACCAAGCTTTCAAGGAGGAGGAGTTCTACCAAGAAGAAGAAGAAGAAGAAGAAGAAAACTTCAACCACTGCAACAACCAAGGCAAGCTATTAGTGGCAAGCTAACCCTTGCAAAACATACTTTAGCAAGCTATTGTTAGCAAGCTAGAATAAAACTAGATGGTTTAGCAAAGATGCCCTAAGCATGCTTTGATCACACCCCTTTAACTATTAGTACCCCAATTCTTATTGACAAGTTTTACCTCCCTTAGTTTACACAAAGTTCTTTACTTAATTTTGAAGGTAGCATAAAGAGTATAAAACTTGACCTACTTAGAAACCTTTAGATGTCATTCTATGGCATGAGATTGATCCCATCTTTCCACCTTACTGAACACTCTTAACTTAGTACCTTAGTATAGATCAAAAACTTGAGTCACTTTAGATGGGAACACTAGGTGAAAATGAATTATGAAAACCTTGGAATGACGAGTCATTCTATTGAGATGTTTTGACATGTGTTGAGAAACACAACTGGTTTATGATGATGAAAATGATGAGGCATGAGCCTTAACCCTTTTATAAAACTGATGGTTGGATTCGGATGCGATACCATTCCAAATTTACCGTACAACCACATTACCTGAATTGGGTAAGGCTTAGCTGGAAATTTATATGCATTAGTATTAGTTCCCTCATGGGAGAGGTTTGAGCTGAGGCTACCTCTCAATGATGTCCACCTATGCAGTGCCCAAGATGACTGATGGTCATGGTTGGGAGGCCATACTCATAGGAGAGGTGCTTGTACTAGGGTGTGTAAAGGGAAGGTTATGTTTGATTATCTGCATACTAAGTATGATGATTCAGGGTTATCCCTGACAGATGTATCGAATCTTGTGGTGAAAGTGTACCACCTCTGCAGAGTGTCAAACTATTCGAATAGCCGCGTCCGCGGTTATGGACAGTTGGAATGGCCATACTGTTTCGTTGTCAGATGTTTTCTAAATAACTTGAAAGGAATGATGAACTTTGACTTGACCACAACAGGGTTGTGTTGATGATAATAGCTTCCCAACTTAAGTGATTCTAGAATCTTACTTTATCTTTCTTTGCTTCTGAACTCAGCTTAGGTTTCAAACTTAACTTGATAGTTAACTTAGATTCAGTACTTCAACTTAGAATTATACCCCTTGTTAGTAGTAGTTTGTGAGTACTTAAAGAGTACTCATGGCTTTTGTCCCTAGCTATTATTATGGCCAGACTATGAAGGAGATTATCAAGATGATGGTCAGCAGGACAACTATGATAACTAGGACTATTTGCCTTCGCCAGCATTGCCTGTGCCCCTGAAGATGAAACCCACCGCTACGCTTATCGTTTATTTCCGCTGCTTGTTGTATTAAAGACTGGATCATGAGATCCTTATTTGTGTAAAACCTTATGCATGGTTTGTAATGGATGATGTACTATGATATCCAATCCGTTATGTCTCACAAAAATGGTAATCCTGGGATTGCGAGGTATGGCATAACGGGCATCTGGGATTAAAAATCTGGGTGTTGACACTTGTTGATTGATGCTTACCTTGATATTGCTTGTTTTAAACTATTTGTATCTAGTCACTCTTATGAACTTTGAAGGTGTCCTATGCATTTATGTTTGCTACTCTATGAGGGACAAGCTGAATGCCATTATGCTATGTTTTATTTATGTGAAACAAACAAACGTCTTGCAAAGCATTGTTATTCATGTCTTTTGTTTATGCCTTTTCATGTTGCAACATAGTTGCTTTGTCTTATTGTTAGAACTTTATATTTCATGATTATGATTGGAGTACTATGATCCCAGCTTTGAATGTTTTACAACTACTTTGATCAAGTTTATGATGGTGCATGTCATCTCAAAAATTATTCTTTCTTTTTATCACTTATCTACTCGAGGACGAGCACGAGTTAAGCTTGGCGATGTTGATACATTGCAAATGTATCTATAATTTTTGATGTTCCATGCTTGGTTTTATCTACTTTCTTATGTTTTGTCCACATTTTGGAGTACTTTTCATATGATTTCTTGGACTAACCTATTAACAAGATGCCACAGTGCCAGTTGCCTATTTTCTGCTGTTTTTGGTTCCAGGAAGTCAGAAAATGAATATTCTCGGAATTGGACAGGACAAAAGCCAAAGTTATTATTTTACCGGGGGACACATGGAGCCAGAATACGAGACGGAGAAGGGCCAGAGGGTGGCCACACCACCTGGTAGCACGGGCCAGGCCAGGCCGCGCCAGGGGGTGGTGTGGGCCCCTTCGGCACCCCCTCGGTCTCCCCTCTCGCCTATAAGAGCCTCCCAATGCATAAACCCTAAAGAGTCAAGCCTCCATCCACAAAAAGTTCCACAGCACCGCCGCCACCGAAGGGGAGATTCGCGGGACAGAAAGTCTCTGTTCCGGCACCCTGCCGGGACAGGGAAGTGCCCCCGGAGCCATCTCCATCGATCTCCACCACCATCTCCATCACCGTTGTTGATTCCCATGATGAGGAGGGAGTAGTTCTCTCTCGAGGCTAAGGGTTCTACCGGTAGCTATGTGTTCATCTCTCTCTCTATGCATGATCATATTGTGATCATGAGCTTTGTACTCAAGTAGATCTACCTTGCTACTCAAGTGCTTTAATAGATCTCTGCTCTCCCCATGTGTGTGAAAGTGATAGCGTGCACACCATGGTGGCACTTAGGCTAGAGATTACAAATACTTGTTATGAGTTATATTTGGAGTTGGATGTCTTTATGAAATTGTGGTGTTTGTTGGAACCATCTAGTTCTCAAGGTGACAGTGTGGGGTTATCTAGATGGGAAAGGCTTACTTTGAGGTGTGCTGTTATAGCCCTACCATGGATTAGAATGTCCAACCGGAGAGTAGTTTAGAGTAGTATCATAAAGAAGATTATATTTATATGAGAGTGTTCACTAGTGAAAGTATGATCCCTAGGCCTTGTTTCTAAGCACTGAAACACCGTTTGCTATTAGATCTATTACATGTTTGATTGCTTCTATCTTTATTTCAGTTTTACTTTAGTCTTTTCCACGCCATCAAGCTATTTTCTATCACCGTTACCACTTATAATTATCTATACCGGTTGTATTTCACTATCTCTTTGCCGAACTAGTGTACCTATACACCTGACAAGTGTATTGGGTGTGTTGGGGACACAAGAGACTTCTTGTATCTTGATTGCAGGGTTGCTTGAGAGGGGATACCTTTGACCACTTCTTCCCTGAGTTCGATAAACCTTGGGTGATCCACTTAAAAGAAAACTTGCTGCTGTTCTACAAACCTCTGCACTTGGAGGCCCAACAACTGTCTACAAGAATAGAAGTGTGTAGACATCAGGCTACTTCTCAATGTTGTCCACATATGCAGTGCCTAGGGTGGAAGATGGCTATGGCTGGGAGGCCAAGCTCATAGGAGAGGTGCTTATACTAGAGTGTGTAAAGGAAAGGTTATGTTTGATTATCTGCATACTAAGTATGATGATTCAGGGTTATCCCTGACAGATGTATCGAATTTTGTGGTGAAAGTGTACCACCTCTGTAGAGTGTCAAACTATTCAAATAGCCGTCGTGGTTATGGGCGATTGGGTGGCCATTGTTCGCTGTCAGATGTTTTCAAAATGACTTATGAAATGAATTGTGACATGACTTGACCACAATAGAGTTGTGTCTATGATAACTAAGTTCCCACTTAGGTGATTTAGAACTTTATTTTATCTTTTTTTGTTTCTGAACTTAGCTTAGGTTTCAAACTTAACTTTGCAAATAAACATAGAGTTTAGCTTTCCTACTAGTACTCCCTTACTTGTTAGTGATAGTTTACGAGTACTTAAAGAGTACTCATGGCTTTGTCCCTGGCTATTCCCGTGGCCAGACTATGAGGAGGAATACCTGGAGGAAAGACAGCATGATGGATATGACAACTAGGATCATCTCCCATCGTCAGCATTGCCTGTGACCCTGAAGATGGACCCCACCGCTATGTTGATTATTATTCTGCTGCTTTGTGTGTATTAAGACTGGATCATGAGATCCTTTATTTGTTGTAAGACCTTATTATGGTTTGTAATGGATGATGTACTGTGATATCCAATCTTTTATGTCTCGCAAAAATGGTAATCCTGGGATTGCGATGTATGGCATAACAGGCATCTTGGATTAAAAAACCGGGTGTTGACAAGTTGGTATCAGAGCCATCCTGACCATAGGAGACCCTGGTTAGAATGGCCGTCCAAACAAAAACTTATTTTCAAAACCAAAGTGAGTATTTGTGAAAATCTATTTCCCCTCTTACCCTTGAGATTCTTTCAAAAAGATTCATGTTTCCTCAAAATGCTTACATTACTACATAAAATTTTGACACACTTGATCACCTCACTAACTTTCTCATCCTAAATTCTTATAGATGGAAGTTCAGTATTGCAAGTTCTACCAGTTGGGCAATGGAGGCCAACTGATCTTCGAGAGGGATCTTGATGCACTGTCTGAGCATCTTGAGCGTCCGCATTCGGAATTCTTCGGAGCTCAACTCAATGACCACCAAGGAGAAGATTTACAATGGCTGATAGTTGCTAATCTTCGAGGCAATATGGAGGCACCCCTTTCCAAGAAGATTCAATTCACCATTCGAGAGAACAACTCGCTAGATGGATTATCCAGGGCTATGCATAAAGCTCTCGCTCGCCTTTGCGCACAGAATGTCAACTTGATCCAGGGAACTCGCTTTTCTCACTATGCAAGGCGTGATTCTATGGGAATGCCTCTGGAAATGCCAAGTCACTCAGAGTTGAAGCGCCAAGTGGAGAACCTCGACTTCCTACTTTATGACAGCCAGAAGGAATTGGACAATGCTCGAGAGTACGCCAACCATAACCTCGCCATTGCCGCCCAAAAGGCCCAGACTTTTTCACTGCTCGTCAAGGATCGTCAATCACTTCGGCGTCAACACGCAAAGAAGGATCGCACCATCGACCATCTTCGTAAGAAGGTGGCCGACCTCGAGAATACCATCAAGGAGCAAGAAGCTCAGCTTGCAGCAAAAGAAGAAGAGGAAGAAGGTGAAGACATCCAGGGGGATATTCACTCATACCTCAGCAATGACGATGACTATCTGGAGGATGATGTCGTGGACTTCTACACCGACGATGATGACTCTGACTTCATCGATGATGAGTAGATGCACTAGAGTACTATCGTAGGAGTGAGAAGTATCGGTCCCATTGTATCTTAGCTTACATAATGGTTCTTAAAACCATCTGTTTTCCTTTCTTGTTGTGGTGTGTGTGTTTGTATCGTGTGCTTTGCTTGAATGAATGAAAAAAAATTAGTTGCAAAACCTGAGTCAAACTCAAAGTTTTAGCTTTGAAACCAAAACCATAAACCTTAGAACTTTCCCTCTTACCCCATTATCTATCTCAATCTCCAGATGACTCGTGGAAACCAAGGAGGGAGCAGCTCATCGCAGGACCCAATGCTGCAGATTCTGCAAACGCTAATTGCAGACCGCAAAGCTAGTAGAGCAGAGCGCCAAGCAAGTCTAGCCACCCTCCAGCAGATCGCCCAGATGGACCACAATAATCAAGGCCATGGAAATCAGGATCATCATGGATCCAAACTCAAAAACTTCTAGAATACCAATCCCCCTATTTTCAACAAGTCCGAAGACCCATTGGATGCTGACGATTGGTTACAGACCATGGAGAATAACCTAGAAGTCGCAGGAGTTGACGACAACGAAAAAGTTCTATTTGGCACCCACTATCTGGCAGGAGATGCAAGATCCTGGTGGACTAGTATCCGTAATATGAACCATTGTCAGATCATTATGTGGGAAGCTTTCAAGACCAAGTTCAGTCGCACCCATGTGCCACAGGGTCTAGTCATCAGAATGAGAGATGAGTTCAGAGAATTAAATCAAGGCAGAATGACTATAGTGGAGTACCGTGACAGGTTCTTGTCCCTCTCCAGGTATGCACCTGATGAGATCAATACTGAAGCCAAGAAGAAGGAGAGATTCCTAAACGGACTGCATGATGAGACGCAGACTGTTTTGGTCAACATCCGTTTTGATGACCTAGAAGGGTTAGTACATGTGTGTTTAATAGATGTTTATTTTGCATGCTATATTTGTATTAATACGGAAACGTTAATACATGTGTGTTTAATAAACAAATGGAATTTCCTAGTTATGCCTCTCTTTAAACTAGATCGTTGATTAACAAGATGATCAAAGTTTCCTGATCATGGACATTGGATGTCGTTAATAACGAGGTCACAACATTGGTGAAATAATGTGATGAACATTCATCCGAAGTATAGCATTATGATCAAAGTCATTGAGTTTATATTGCTATAGCATCATACGAAGTAATCCTAGTCCTTATACCATTATATCATGTTAATCACTAACACCGAAAGAGTATCTTGATAACATCAAACATCACATCGTAAAAGGGTGACTATAAAGGTGGGTTCAATGCTACAATGGTGTTATGTAGAGGCCCATGGATCAAGAGTGGGATTTGCCATCCCAATGACGGATAGATATAATATGGGCCCTCTTGGTAATATCACATTGAGAATAGCTTGCAAGCAAGTGATGTGATCACTAGAATGTTATATCACGGGAACGAGAAAAGAGTGCATGTCAATAACGAGATCAAACTAGGTATTTAGATACCGATGATCGAATCTTGGACTTGTAATATATCGTTAGACAAAGGGATTAAGTTACTAGTGTTAAAGGTTCTCACGATCACAGAAGTCATCGTTGAATGTGTGGGAGTCAGAACGGATCTCCGGGACCCGCTTCTGATTATTGATCTGAGAGGAGTCTCGATCATGTCTGCATTATTCGTGAACCATAGGGTGACACACTTAAGGGTTGCCAAACACCATTTGGAGCATATATGTTTCAGACGAAAGAATTGCAAAGCGCTGGAATCATTTCGATGGAAACCGGAATTGTTTTGGGTGAAATTGCAGAAACTGGTTCTGCATGTGATATTGAAATGTTGTAGGGGATTTTATGTGAATGTTTGTTAATTAAACTAATTAACAAAATTCTGAATAAAATAAATAAAAGAGTTTTATTAAATGAGAGTTGCATTAAATTTGGTGGAAATTTAATGCATGTGAGTGGTACTTTGAGTGGAGGCAAAATTAATGTGAGTGGAGCTTCCACCACATGAATGAGGAAGAGGTGGGGGCACCCCCCATGGGTGCCGGCCATGGGAGGGGAGGAGCCCCCCTCTCCTATAAAAGGCCCCCTTCCCTCCCTCACAAAGTACACCTCCTCATGAAGGATCTCTCTCCCCCTCTAGATATATTTCCCCATGGTCCTAGATTAGCGAGATACATGTTCCCGGTGGCATTTCGTCTGGAAGGAGTTGCTGCTTCCGCTGATTTGCTAGAGAGAGGAGGTGGATTTTGTTCGGTGGCCTGAATGTGTGTGCGAGGACAGATGCGCTGCTGATTTGCGGCGCTAGGACTTCCACACGATCTTGAGATCGGCAAGCATACGACTACATCATCCACGAGTTCCAACTCGTTAACAAAGCTTTGTTGTCTTCGAGGGTAAGTTCTCTATGGATGTATATCCAGTCGTTGCTTGTATCTAATAGATAGATCTTGGCGTATAATTCCCATCATAGGAAATTTTTTGTTTTCTATGTTGCAAACCCAACTGTGGTATCCGAGCCTGATCTATGTGTAGGTGCTTTGCATAGGTAGTACACATATGTTTATATGTGGGCGATGATGATCATGTTATTACTTCTTCCATGTATTTTGGATATTGGTGGCATAGTGGGATGAAGCGGCCTGGACCAACTTTACATGTCCTCGCACATGAGACCGGTTCCATGACTGACATGTGATGCACTCGACGATCAACGTAGAGCTCGTTGGGAACCCCAAGAGGAAGGTATGATGAGCACAGCAGCAAGTTTTCCCTCAGTTATGAGACCAAGGTTTAATTGAACCAGTAGGAGCAAGGAAACACCCCAAAGGTGTTACTAGCTGAGCTTTGGCAGAGCGCACTACCGGTGCTAGTAGCAACATGGAGACCTGCACAACACAACCACAGAACTTTGTCCCCAACTTGCGATGAGGTTGTCAATCTCACCGTGTTTTGTGGAAAACAAAGGATTAAACGTATCGAATGGAAAGAAGTAAAAGTTTGCAGAACATAAACACAAAGCAGTAAAAGATTGTAGATTGTATGTAAAAGACAAAGGACCGAGATCCATAGTTCACTAGAGGTGGCTCTCCTTAGATAGATAACATGCTGGGTGAACAAATTACAGCGGGGCAATTGACAAACACCGAGAAAGCAATACATGCATATACTAATCATCTTGACTCCTTTGAGACTTGATTGGGCATTACAACATAATACATAGACCGCCATCCAACTGCATCTATGACTAATAATCCACCTTGGTTATCATCCAACCCCTCCAAGATTAAGTTGCAAGCAATAGATTATTGCTTTGAATCATGGTAAAGTAACAATACGATTGTTCTATGAACAAAGGATTGTTGTTTTCTCCCTAGTAGCAACAGCACATCTAGTACCTTAGAGATTTCTGTCACTTCCCCAGATTACCAGAGGAATGAACCCACTATCGAGCATAAATACTAACTCTTGGAGTTGCTAGCATCTACTTGGCCAAGATAGCTACTAACAATGGAAAGCATGCAAGATCTCAAATAACAAAGACATGATAGAATCAATAATCAATCTGAAATAGCATCTCAATATCCATCGGATCCTCGCAAACACAACATGTATGAATTACAAATAGATGATCTTGATCATGAACGGAGCTCACAAGATCTAAACATGAAAGCACAAAGGAGAAGAAACCAGCCATCTACCTACAACATGGATCCGTAGTCCAAGGATGAACTACTCACGCATCACACCGGAGGCTTGCATGGTGATGAAGAAGGCCTCCAGGGTGAATTCCCCTCTCCGGCAGGGTGCCGGGAAGAGCTTCATATCCCTCCCAATCTAGGGATGGAGATGACGGCGACTACAGACTCTTTCGTGGATTTTTGATCAGGTACCTAGGGTTTTCGTCCCGAGGGCAACTTATAGGCGGAAGGAGAGGCCGAGGGGGTGCTGGGACCACCACCTTGGCGCTGGCCAGCCAGGCTGGGCTAGTGGTGTGGCCGGCCCCTAGCCCTTCTTCGTCTCGTATTCTGGCACTTGATCCCTTCCGTAAAAATAGGCACTTTGGCTTTTGTCTCGTCCAATTCCGAGAATATTCATTTTCTAACTTTCCTAGAACCAAAAATAGCAGAAAATAGGCAGCTGGCACTATGGCTCTTGTTAATAGGTTAGTCCAATAAATCATAATAAAAGTACTCCAAAGTTGGAACAAAACACAAGAAAGTGGATAAAACCAAGCATGGAACATCAAACATTATAGATACATTTGCAATGTATCAACATCCCCAAGCTTAACTCCTGCTCGTCCTCGAGTAGGTAAGTGATAAAAAGAATAATTTTTGAGGTGACATGCACCATCAAAGACTTGATCAAAGTATTTGCAAAACATCACAGCTGGGATCATAGTACTTCAATCATAACATGAAAGACAAAGTTCTAGCAATAGGCAAAGAGACTATGATGCAACATGAAAAGGCACAAACAAAAGATTCATGAATAACAATGCTTTGCAAGACGTTTGTTTGTTTCACATAAAGAAAACATAGCATAAAAGTATTTAGCTTGTCCCTCAATAGAGTAGCAAATATAAATGCATAGGACACCTTCAAAGTTCATAAGAGTGACAAGATACAAAAGTTTCAAACAAGCAATAACAAGTTATGCATCAATCAACTAGTATTGGGACAATGCACATAGAACTAAGAATGGCCACTATGCTCTCAAAGTAGTGCATAAAGATAGAAGGTGGAAACTCAATATAATGGTGGAAGAAAGGCCTTTTGTAAAAAGGAAGTAGGGATTCAAGTCTCATAAAGAGCTTCCAAAAATTATGGTACTTGTAGCTTTCAGCTCTCATTGCCCCTATTATAAGCATCTTGAAGGTGATTAAGGTTAAAGTGACACAACTAAGAGGATATGCTTGACAAGTTATAAACCAAAATCTCATGCCCCTTACTTATGAAGACCGATCCTCATGCTACTCAACTTCAGTCACGAGTAAGCTCTTGTCATTGTAAGTATATGTGTATCATTAAGAACCGCCAACGGGGTACCCCTTGCACATGATACGGGAGCTTTCACATAATCAAAATGACAAGGCAAGCAGACAATGAGCATCTCAGCAATCTTTTTATTTGCTATTTGCATAGGTTTTTATTGAGGATGCTTCATAGAGTGCTCATTATGGTGATGCTGCAAGTTTCCACCATGATTAGGCATGGCTTAGGCTAGCGGCCCAGGCATTTCTCTAACACACATACAAACTCCATGATCTTACAAGTTCCACATTTATTTCACACCGCCGGGATCCGTAAGCAAAAGAACATAATATCAACGGGGTACAAAGTATAAGTGAAATGTTGAAAGCGTTCCCCATGAAACATGGTTTTGCTAATTTCAACTTATAAAGCACAAGCATATACGCAACAAAGAAGGACCCAATGGTTCAAGTTTATTAGAGGCAATAAAGTAAGTGTGCCATCAAGTTCGTGAGAGCTTTAATCACTAGTTTTCTCAAAACAAGTGGAAGGTGAACAAAAGCATGAATATACTTGGAATAGCATAAGCTAGTAGGTAGGTATGGTGGACTCTTTGGAAAAACTTGGTTTAGGGAGTTGGATGCATGAGTGGAACTCATACTTTGTTGTGGAGGCTAGCAAAAGACTGGGAGCGACAAACTAAGAGAGCAATAATGGCCATAATCATGTAGAGCGATAAAACATCATTGATAAAAGCATAAAGTGATACTACAAGTTGAAAACTAAAGGATCATAAAGGCTATGGTGACTTTAGATAGTCATAACATGGTGTGAGCATGTGCCAAGTCAACCCAAATAAAGCATCAAAGGATAATACCACTATACTATGCTTTAATATGCTAAAACAACGCATGATTCATCCAAGGCACATTAAGCAATCTCAATTGTTTATAACAAGTCATGCTACAGCAAAGAATACTAAGCATAAAGCCAAAACAATATCAAGCATGGCATGACAAAGCATAGGCCACAGTCAAAAACGAGCTCTTTTTACCACAAAAGTATGAACTTTCCTACTCTTTTCCAAACCAAACCAAACTATTTGCAAACCAAAGTGTGAAAGAGGGGGTCCAACCAACTTATTCAGAAAACTAAACAAACCACGAAAACTAAAAACCAAAATGAAAACAAAAAAGAAGACGCTCCAAGAGAAACACAACTGTGCATGAAACAATAAAAATGAAGCGTTTGGAAGAAACCTGGAATTTTTATTGATGAAGAAGGGGATGCCTTGGGCATCCCCAAGCTTTGACGCTTGTAATTCTTGGATATTTCTTGGGGTGACACGCGTGGCATCCCCAAGCTTGAGCTTTAGTCCATCCTTCATCTCGTTATCATTCCTTCCATACACCTGAAAATTTTCTTTCATACAAAACTTCACACAATCTTATTAGCAACATGAGTGCACTTAAGATAAATAAGTCTCAAGGTTTAGTTATAACACCAAATAAACTTCCATTAGAACACTAGCTACTGTAGCACTTCCCTCAGATAGCTCAATTCCCCAAAGGAACTCAAGAAGGAACTAACAAGAAGCAAATGCAGAAAATGGCAGAAATCTATCAAAACAGATCAGAAGGTAAAGACGAATTTTTTCGAAGACCTTCTGTTGCTCAAATCAAAAAGTGTTGAACTAACGAAAGTTAGATAACGACCTGAGTCAGAAGCACAAAACATTACAGCTCAATCCGACATACAGAGCTCTCTCAGGAATTTTTACGGTGAAGCACAAAAATCTGTTTCGGGACAGCAACTTTCCCAATCATTACTTCACTCTCATTAGAGGTTACTCTTGGCACAAAAAGCAAATAAAAAGGATAAGGAGAGGTTATTAAATAGGTAATAACTTCCAAGACTCAACTAAAACTCTTGGGTTATCTCCCAACAAGTACTTTTCTTTAACGCCTTTAAGTTAGGCATAAGAAGCAAAGAAAGAATCAAGTGTTCTCAAATGAAGAAGCATTAAGACCAACTTTCTTGCTCTTACCTCTCTTACTTTTATTCTTAACCTTGGGGAAAATATGATTGTTTGGTGGAGAAGAAAGGTGCATTGTCCCCTTTCCCACATCTATTATTGCTCCAAGAAGTTCCAATAGGGACCTTCCAAGTGTAATTTGTCCTTTTCCTGCACATTCAATAACAAGATAATCAATAGAGATCGTTTTCCCAAGGATCTTTGTAAACACTCCTTCAGCTATTCCAAGAGGTAAAATGGTAGTATTATTAGTAAGAGATATTTATTTTCCTCCCTCAATGAGCCCCCAAGTATTCAGAGATTTATAAATATCTTTGGGCATAAGGCAAGATTCAGACATGATATCAGAGCGAACTTGAAAAGTTTCAGCGTTTATCTCAATCTTTACTGTAGGGAACCACCTTGATGGTTCAGAGCTTATTGGAACATAATCATGCTTCTCCCTAAGCGTATTATAGCACCCTTCTAATCTAGTAGTGCTAGCCTCAAGAGTATCCAACCTAGCAAATATTTTCACGAAGGAAGTATCAGTTTGACTAGGCATGTTGTAAGTGAGGATCAATTTATTTATAGCATTAATAGCATCATCCTCATTACATTGGAGGAAATCTCCTCCCACAATAGCATCTAAAGCATATCTATAGCAAAGAGCAATCCCAAGGTAAAAACTGCTAAGGAACAAGCCTTGAATCATTTTAGGCTCATTTTTCATGTAGATGAGATTCTAGACCAAGCTTCCTTAAAACTTTCCTCAATTCCTTGTTTAAAAGTGAGAATCATTTCCTCGGGTGACATAGTGATTGGAACAAGGCTAGACATAGTGGCAACTCAAGATAGGAACTAATTTTTTTGTGTTTTCAAATAAAGAAAGCAAACAAGTAAAACTAATTTTTTTTTTGTTTTTGAAGAACAAAACAAGCAAACAAAGCAAAAAGAAACTAAGAAAAACAAAAACAACAAAGTAAACAGATTGGTTATGAGGGACTCCCCTTGTGAAGATGTCCTTGACTCCCCGGCAACGGCGCCAGAAAATAGCTTGATGCACTCGACGATCGACGTAGAGCTCGTTGGGAACCCCAAGAGGAAGGTATGATGAGCACAGCAGCAAGTTTTCCCTTAGTTATCAGACCAAGGTTTAATCGAACCAGTAGGAGCAAGGAAACACCCCAAAGGTGTTACTAGCTGAGCTTTAAGTGTATGACTACCGGTGCTAGTAGCAACATGGAGACCTGCACAACACAACCATAGAACTTTGTCCCCAACTTGCGATGAGGTTGTCAATCTCACCGTGTTTTGTGGAAAACAAAGGATTAAACGTATCGAATGGAAAGAAGTAAAAGTTTGCAGAACATAAACACAAAGCAGTAAAAGATTGTAGATTGTATGTAAAAGACAAAGGACCGAGATCCATAGTTCACTAGAGGTGTCTCTCCTTAGATAGATAACATGCTAGGTGAACAAATTACAGCGGGGCAATTGACAAACACCGAGAAAGCCATACATGCATATACTAATCATCTTGACTCCTTTGAGACTTGATTGGGCATTACAACATAATACATAGACCGCCATCCAACTGCATCTATGACTAATAATCCACCTTCAGGTTATCATCCGAACCCCCTCCAGTATTAAGTTGCAAGCAATAGATTATTGCTTTACGAATCATGTAAAGTAAACAATACGATTGTTCTATGAACAAAGGATTGTTGTTTTCTCCCTAGTAGCAACAGCACATCTAGTACCTTAGAGATTTCTGTCACTTCCCCAGATTACCAGAGGCATGAACCCACTATCGAGCATAAATACTAACTCTTGGAGTTGCTAGCATCTACTTGGCCAAGATAGCTACTAGCATGCAAGATCTCAAATAACAAAGACATGATAGAATCAATAATCAATCTGAAATAGCATCTCAATATCCATCGGATCCCCGCAAACACAACATGTATGAATTACAAATAGATGATCTTGATCATGAACGGAGCTCACAAGATCTAAACATGAAAGCACAAAGGAGGAGAAACCAGCCATCTAGCTACTACATGGATTCGTAGTCCAAGGATGAACTACTCACACATCACACCGGAGGCTTGCATGGTGATGAAGAAGGCCTCTGTGGTGAATTCTCTCCGTGGGTGCTGGGAAGAGCTTCAGATCCCTCCCGATCTAGGGATGGAGATGACGGCGGCTACAGACTCTTTCGTGGATTTTTGATCGGGTACCTAGGGTTTTTGTCCCGAGGGCAACTTATAGGTGCAAGGATAGGCTGAGGGGGTGCTGGGGTCGGCCAGACCACCCCCTGGCGCGAGCTAGGCCTGGCTGCATGGCCAGGTGGTGTCGCCGGCCCCTAGCCCTTCTCTGTCTCGTATTCTGGCACTTGATCCCTTCCAGAAAAATAGGCACTTTGGCTTTTGTCCCGTCCATTTCCGAGAATATTCATTTTCTGACTTTCCTAGAACCAAAAACAGCAGAAAACAGGCAGCTGGCACTATGGCTCTTGTTAATTGGTTAGTCCAAGAAATCATAATATAAGTACTCCAAAGTTGGAACAAAACACAAGAAAGTGGATAAAACCAAGCATGGAACATCAAAAATTATAGATACATTTGCAATGTATCAACATGCAACTAGTTTTGCATAAGTGGCTAGCGGGTGTCTGTCTCTCCTACTATAGTAAATATCTAATTTATAACAAGTTGCTAATAACTTAGTTATCATTGTTGTGGTTCTATGTTCGTAGGTAAGACCGGTTCTATCTCTGAAAGCCCTAAGCCACGTAAAACTTGCAGTGGATAAATTAGAGGCATCTAGTTTAGATTGTTGCTGGGCTAGTATCATGATATGGTAATGTTGTAAGTTGATGTATGGTAGATACCCTTACATCACACCTAACATGTAAGTTCCATAGACCTTGGCCTTACACACAAAGGAATGATAGACATCATACCATGATGCACATGATGGTGATCAAATGCATGGACCATATCATTTCACTTTACACATATGATGTTTGCATCTTATATTGCTAGTTTGGCGTTTTTAGTAGCATTATAAGATGATCCCTCATTTAGATATCAACATAAAAATGTGTTATCCCTTAAGTATGCACCGTTTATGTTTTGCCGCTTCAAGACATCACGTGATGGTCGGGTGTACTTGAATCCACGATCATATTTCAGGTGTAAGCCAGTTTTACAAACGCGAGTACTAAGGTTCTTACTTGGCGAGCCTGGCATGTATAGACATGGCCTCGGAACATGGACTGGAAGGTTAAGCATGAGTCATATAGTAGATATGATGCCCATATTGATGCTTGCCTTTAAAACTACACCAACTCACGTGATGATCGGACTTGGTGTAATGGATTTGGTTCATGTAATCACCAAAAAGACACGAGGGATGTTGTTTTTGAGTGGGAGTTCATTTGTAATTTGGATTAGTTGAACTCCATCTATCATAAGCTTAGTCTAAACTTTACAAATTCTGTTGTAGATGGCACCACCTGCTTTTAATTTCGATGTGTTCATGGAGAAAGAGAAACTTGCAATGAATTGTAGTAACTTTACCGACTGGGCCATGAATTTGAGGATTCTCCTCAGTGCTGCACACAAGTTGTATGTGCTAGAAGCGCCGCCCCACCAGCTCATGATGCCTCTGACAAAGAAAAGAACATCTATCTGACTCATCAGGAGGACCACAGATTAGTTCATTGCGGCATACTGTATGGGCTAGAGCCAGAACTTCGAAAGCATTTCGAAAACGGCTATGCCTTTGATACCATGGGTGAATTGAAAATGATTTTCGATACCCATGCTGCCGTAGAGAGTTATAATGCTTCTGAAAAGTTCTTTAGCTACATGATGGAAGAGAATAGCTCCGTTAGCGAACACGTACTCAAAATGTCTAGGTACGCCGATAGGCTTGTGTCCTTGGGAATAACGATTCCCATTGACTTAGGCATACATCGTATTCTCTAATCTCTCCCACCTAGCTATGAGAGCTGCGTGATGAACTATAATATGTAGGGCATGAAGAAGTCTCTCCCCGAGCTTCTGTCAATGCTTAAGACTTCAGAGGTGAAGATCAAGAAAGAACATCAAGTGTTGATGATCAATAGGACCTCCAGTTTCAAGAAAGACAAGAAGGGTAAGTAAAAGGGAAAGAAGGCTGGCAAATCTGTTGGCGCACCTGAAAAGAAATCCCGAGCTGGTCCTAAGTATGATACCAAGTGCTACTATTGCAAGGGGACCGGCCATTGGAAGCACAACTGTCCCAAGTACTTGGCAGATAAGAAAGCCAGCAAGGCAAACAAAGGTATATATGATATACATGTTATTGATGTGTACTTGATTAGTACTCGCATTAGCACCTGGATATTTGATACTGGATCGGTTGCTAATATATGTAATTCAAATGAGGGGATGTGGAACAAGCGACCACTAGCAAGGGGTGAGGTCAAGATATGTGTCAGCAATGGATCAAGGGTTGATGTGATCGCCGTTGGAACACTACATCTCCACCTACCATGAGGATTAGTTATAAACTTAAATAATTGTTATTTGGTTCCTGCACTAAGCATGAACATTATATCCGGATCTTGTTTAATGCGATGTGGTTATTCATTTAAATCCTAAAACAATGGTTGTTCGATTTATATGAATGATATCTTTTATGGTCATGCACCTCTGATGAATGGTTTATTTCTGTTGGATCTCGATAATAGTGTTACACATATTCATAATATTGATGCTAAAGTACATGCGGATCTCAATGTTGCAGATCCGTTGACTAAAGTTCTCCCTAGGGAAAAACATGATCAACACAAGAACTCCATGGGTGTTAGATTTATTACTATGTAACTAGATTGTTGTCTCTAGTGCAAGTGGGAGACTGAAGGGAATATGCCCTGAGAGGCAATAATAAAGTTGTTATTATGTATATTACAAGAATATGATAGATGTTTATTTTGCATGCTATAATTGTATTAATATGGAAACGTTAATACATGTGTGTTTAATAAACAAATGGAAAGTTCCTAGTTATACCTCTCTTTAAACTAGCTCGTTGATTAACAAGATGATCAAAGTTTCCTAATCATGGACATTAGATGTCGTTAATAACAAGGTCACAACATTGGTAAAATGATGTGATGAACATTCATCCGAAGAATAGAATTACGATCAAAGTCATTGAGTTTATATTGCTATAACATCATACGAAGTAATCCTAGTCCTTAGACCATGAGATCATGTTAATCACTAACACCGGAAGAGTATCTTGATAACATCAAACATCACACCGTAAAAGGGTGACTATAAAGGCGGGTTCAGTGCTATGAAGGTGTTATGTAGAGGCTCATGGATCAAGAGTGGGATTTGTCCATCCCGATGACGGGTAGATATACTCTGGGCCCTCTCAGTGATATCACATTGAGAATAGCTTGAAAGCAAGTGATGTGATCACTAGAATGTTATATCACGGGAACAAGAAAAGAGTGCATGTCGGTAACGAGATCAAACTAGGTATTTAGATACCGATGATCGAATCTTGGACATGTAATATATCGTGAGACAAAAGTTACTAGTGTTAAAGGTTCTCACGATCACAGAAGACATCGTTGAATGTGCAGGAGTCGGAATGGATCTCCAGGTACCGCTTCTGATTATTGATCTGAGAGGAGTCTCGATCATGTCGGCATTATTTGCAAACTGTAGGGTGACACACTTAAGGGTTGCCAAACACCATTTGGAGCATATATGTTTCATAGAATTGCAAAGCCCTGGAATCATTTTGATGGAAACCGGAATTGTTTCAGGTGAAATTGTAGAAACTGGTTCTGCATGTGATATTGAAATGTTGTAGGGGGGTTTATGTGAATGTTTGTTAATTAAACTAATTAACAAAATTCTGAATAAAATAAATAAAAGAGTTTTATTAAATGAGAGTTGCATTAAATTTGGTGGAAATTTAATGCATGTGAGTGGAACTTTGAGTGAAGGAAAAATTGATGTGAGTGGAACTTGTAGACCTTACATTGTAGATTATAAAGTCATAGTGCACTCTGATCATTCTGCTATTAAATATCTCATGAATAAGAAAGATGCCAAGCCTAGATTAATAAGATTCATTCTTTTATTGCAATAATTTGATCTACATATCATCGATAGGAAAGGTGAAGATAATCCGGTAGCTGATCATTTATCTAGAATGGAAAACATCCCTAATGATCTCATTCCTACTAATGATAGTTCTGCTAATGATTGCAAATATTAATGTTTCTAGTGCTAGAGTTGCATCACCTTGGTTTGCTGACTATGCAAATTTTACTGTTGGGAAAGTTTTGCCACCACATTTCACTTATCAACAAAGAAAGAAATTCTTTTGTGATCTTAGACATTATTTTTGGGATGATCCTTTCCTTTATAAAAAGAGTGTTGATGGTATTATTAGATGTTGTGTGCCTGAGTTTGAATAGTAGGCTATTATAAGAGATTTCCATGATACTCGCTATGGAGGGCATCATGCAGGAGATCGCACAGCTGCAAAGGTATTACAATCTGGTTTCTATTGGCCTACTCTATTTAAAGATTGCGCTGAATATGTTAAATCTTGTGATAAATGTCAAAGTATATGAAATATTGGTAGGAGAAATGAAATGCCTATGAATTACTCATTACCTCTTGAACCATTTGACGTGTGGGTATTCGACTTCATGGAACCTTTCCCAGAATCGAAGACGAAACATACACATATTTTGGTTACAGTGGACTATGTGACTAAGTGGGTGGAAGCAATTCCAACCAAAAGTGCAGATCATGCCACAACAATGAAGATGCTCAAGGACATCATATTCCCTAGGTTTGGTGTACCTAGAATTTTTAATTACTGGTGGTGGTTCGCATTTCTTACATGGTGTTCTTAGGAAAACATTAGCAAAATATGGTGTTAATCATAGAGTTTCATCTCCTTATCATCCTCAAACAAGTGGACAATTTAAACTCAGTAATAGGGAAATCAAGCTCATTTTGGAGAGGACAGTGAATTAAGTCTAGATCTGATTGGCCACTTAAAATTAATGAAGATTTGTGGGATGATAGAACTGCATTCAAAAATCCCATGGGAATGTCTCCTTATAAAATGGTTTATGGAAAATCTTGTCATCTTCCTATAGAGTTAGAGCATAAAGCTAGATGGGCTATTAAACAACTAAACTTTGAATTTAAAACTGCAGGAGAGAAAAGAATTCTTGACTTGAACTTGCTAGATGAATGGAGAAATAAAGCTTATGAGAGTGCAAAAATGTTTAAAGAGAAAGTTAAAATTTGGCATGATAAGAAACTTAAGCTGAAGGAATTCAAAGTAGGTGACCAAGTTTTATTGTACAACTCTCGTTTCAAGTTTTTGCAGGGAAATTGGCTTCAAAATGGTAGGGACCATTAGTCATACTAGAGGTGTATCGGTCAGGAGCTATCTGACTGCATGGAGATATCAAAGGTAAACCTCATGTAGTTAATGGACAACGCCTTAAACATTATCTTGCAGGTAAAAGCTTTGTCGGAAAGGTGTAAGTGTTGAACTTACAAACATCGGAAGCCATAATTGCAAAGAACCGTGTTATTTCAGAAACCCCGAATCAATAAAAGGTAGCTTTCGTGCTCGTAACTTTCTTGGAATTCCGTCAAATTTTATGGCAGGTATTTTTTTATGGAAATTACCAGGGGAGACCAAAACTTGGAAGGAATGGAGCCCCGAGGGAGGAACAAGCAGGGCACATGCAGCCACCCCCTAACACGTGTGCACTACCCGTTCTCTCTTCGGACTCTCGTTTCGTCTCGTTTTTTACTCTAACTCTTCGTTTTGACCTAAAACCCGTCAATATATACCCCCTTATGTCGATCTAATCTAGCACCGAGTCTTTTCGAGCCGAACTTTGTTTTTGACATTGTCTGTCAGATTTCACTCCCTCAGAGTCCACACCATGTTTCAAGAGACTCCTACCAGTGTTCTTCCATGGATGCCAATGATGATGAGATTGAAGGTCTCAGCCCCATGTCCATGTGGAGGAGAAATAGGAAGAGGGAGGATTTCTCGGATGATGAAGACTACATGCCAAACAAGGTGGTGGGAGATGAAGAAGAGGAATAAGAAGATGAGGAAGAGCTCAAGCACGACATCAACATTGGATCTACATCAACCACACCTCTAGCTCCTATCTCCGTTGCTGCGGTGAAAGTGAATGAATCCCTTGGCAACAAGCGGAGGAAATTCATTAGCACTTGAGGAAGGGTTCCTAGGAACTTCCTTTCTCATAAAAATCCAATTGCTAATCTTATGAATAGGGAATTCATGCATGTTGCCAAGAAGGATCTCCCCGGTGAGTGGGATAGTAAAATTCCAAAAGGGAAAGCACCAAGCCCGGAATGGAAGCCTAGCAAGGATTCAATGGAGAAAAAGCTTATGAGGAACCTAAGCACAGTTGCAGAAAAGTTTGAGCAAGCATACAACCTAATGATGAGTATCATTGGGGAGATTGAAGACCACTTTTATGATTCTAACAGTGGGGATAAAGAATAAAAATAAGGAGCCTCCACAACCACTCAAGCTTGGGGGGTTCCACCTAGTCTTTTATTTTTACTAGTTTATCATATCTATCTAGTCATGGTGTGCTTTACTTTTATCATTTAGTTACCGATTTCTCCTAGGTTTGCAAGCTCATAGAGCATTATCATGTATCTCATATCTTGTGGTTTATCAATGAATATTAAAGTATGGTATCATCCATGGATCTCTTGTTTGGAGATTTATGGGTAACACTCATGCAAATGAGCGCGGCATGTTTAGAGGTTTCAGTCACATCTTGCCTTGAATTTAATTAACTTGAGTGTGTTGGACAATTGCAAGAATCTCTCCCATTAAAAGATAAAGTAAAATAACTAGTCAATATGACATGAAAGATTGTAGTTTGAAGTGGAGATTTAGTCTTGTGGAATAAAAAGTTGGGAAGGGATATGAAAAGGACATGAGGCATTCTTGTATTAACTTAGTAGCTTTGAGCAAATTGAGGGTAATGGATATTTCAATACTTATGCTCATCGAAAGTGAATGAAAGGAAAGCACCCATGAATTAGGCTATCCATGGAAAGTGTGAGACAAAGGTTGAATTGAGCATAAGAACATGATTTAAAGATCCATGAATAAGGTTTGCACTAGTTACTAAGAAGCAAGGGTCTAAACAATCTCATGTCTATCTTTTTATTTATCTTCCTATTAACTTGTTGTTCTATGAGAGTTTATCTTGTCTTTGAACTCAGCAAAATATCAAATACTATAATGTTTGCCCTTGGAGCAAATATGAAAAAGAGTATGATTCAGTTATCCAACACATAATGGTTATTTTGGTTCAAAAGTAAGGGGTGATTGCTAGAGCCTCTATTGATGTTTCCCACATATGTGTGAGTTTTAGTTCGTTAGTCTTTCATAATAACTAAACATGATGATGATACAATGATCGTATTTATTTATCAACCATAATCTCATTGATGCATGTGATTATCTATTCGCTTATTTGATCGAGGACGACTAAAGGTTTAAGCTTGGGGGAGTTGTTACTTGAATTTTATATCATCATTTTAGTAACATTATATCCTCATATTAGAATGTTATTTGCACTATTATATCATTATTCTTGCATATTTATATGATTTCTGGGACTTTCCTACGAAGTCCTTTGTTTTGGTATTTAATTTCTAGGAGGCAGAAAACCTCCTTTTTCTTGTTTTTGGTGTTTCAGGACCTTTTGTACGTCAAATGCATCGGTGGGAATACACAACAAGTTTTTCATCGGGGGAAAGACTGTGGGCGAAAGAACCATACGAGAGGAGCCACGAGGGCCAGAAGAGCACACCACACGTGGCCCCACTACCTGATCATGTGTGGGTGGCTCGTTTGGCCCTCGGGCATCGTTTCGACCACCTCTTTTTTCTACAACTCCATCTCGGCAGAAAATAGACACCTTAATTTTTTCTAGATTTCTCGAGGCAGTGGTAGATGCGAAAGCTCTCTCCTTCTCCGGGAGGGGGCAAATCCTGCTGCTTTGGGGCATCAAAGTGGGGGAAATCACCGCCATCGACATCACCACTCCTCCTAGGTGTAGGGGTAGGCCTGTCCATCATCTCCATCACTACGACCAGCACCATCTCCATCACCATCTTAGAGATCCACTTCATCCCCCTCGTTCTTTGAGAAGTTATCGAACCCTAGATAATTGTTTGTGCTATTTGACATGTGTGAGATTGGAAACTTGATATTATCTTGTGGTGAGATTATATTTTCAAATTGTGTTGTACCACATATGCTACTAAATACTATCATGTTTCCATGTTGTGAGTAGTTCCATATGTTCCTAAGGGCATAGGATGAATTGGCAATGATTTCTATATGACATATGTTGAGTATTTGGTCTAGTTTTTATCTTTTATGTTGTTCTATGATGGCGGTGTGCGAATGTCGACGGCACATCACTTCACCTTTATGAGCTCATAGGACAACACCATAGTGTAATGGCGTGGGTAGGACCGTGGAGGACACGTAAACCATGGTCCAATACATAAAGGTTCATTAGGGGGATATATATCGGAGACCCTAGAGTTTATAGCTATGGTGGGACATTCTAGTATTAATAATTCCTATGTTTGCACATTAACTTGTTCGTGGGATCCATCATAAGGGGGTGCTTTAGTTCATTTAGTTGGCTACACCAAATTGAGGCTCCATCTAGAAAGACTAAAACTAGACAAGATATTCACCGTGTTGATTTAGAAATCTCTATGCCAAGTAAATCAATGCTGCCCTCGGGAACGCTTGTCACATATAAGATCACAAACACCTAAGCTTATCCTCTTGCTGCATAGAGGATTGAGCTTTCTCTTCATAAGATATTTTACTTAGTGCATTTTACTTTTAGTATTTTACTTACTTGCAACCTTGCAACAAAAACTCCAAAAACACCTGCATTTTTATTGTTTTATTTACCAGTCTTGCTAACCAATACCTTCAGCTCCTCATTGGTTCGACAACCTTTTCTAATTGAAAAGTACTACAATTGATCTCCTTCACTTGGAGCCATCAGACGACGAGCATCGTGTGGAGGAGAACAGACATCTAGAGTTGAATTTCTCTGTTATAGGAAATATACGCAAGTTAGAAGATCAGGAAAAAGAGGACCAAGCTGACCTAGAAGGAAAAGGTCGACTAAGGAAGAAAGATGGAAGAAGATATGTCAGAGCTCGTTCAAGGAGAAAACAAGAACATGAAGAAATATGAGGAAGGAAAGAAGAGAACCGAAGATGAAGGCTCAAATGCCTCAAACAATGAGGCTAAAGATGAATCCAAAATCATGTAGATAGAGTTAATATGAAATTAGGATCATGTAAATATATTTGTATTAATTATGACTTACTGGGATTTATTAGATTTATTATGCTTTTTTGGGATTTATCAATGTGTTTGAACCAGTGGTGAATATAAAAACATGCGCCTAAATAGATAATAGGAGCCACTAAATTACGTCATGCACGGTGGGCACACCACAACATCTATTTGCTCGCCGCCCGTCGATGTAGTGAAGAGTTAGGTGTATCTTCTACGCCACAAATAGCATGGCAAATCCAGGGTGCGAAGCAAAAAAAAGGGTGTGCATACTTTCCCCGGCGAAGTTATTCTTGGTCATTTTTAATTGCCGCCTAAGAACAAACGCGGCGATTAGCTGTATGTATCAGCGTTTAAAAACTCTAGTGCCGACATGTGCGGTTGTAGTGGTGCTAACCACTCCTAGAGGCTTCTGAATCAAAGAGCATCCTTAAAAGTGTATGGAGCCTACATGTGTAATTTTTGGTAAATTAATGATAATACCTATAGACTAATGTTTTCATTGAGTTATATTTGAAAGGTTTTCCATGAATAATGCTTGAAGTCCATATGTTAGTTTGCAGATTGAAAGAAGAATATCAAGTGAGAACTAAGGAGTGATCTGAAATTGGTCATCAGAGAGTTAAGCACATGACAGGTTTACCTTGGAGAATAAGATTGTGTGAATATTGATGTTTATCTTCAAGATATCATTGTAATAAATATATAATAAATAGGGTTTTCTATTTTCATGCCCTCGGTTCGTTAGTTGTACTCAATTTTCCCCAGCCGCTTAGTTTTTCCTCACTTTTCCCCTCCCTCTATTCTAAAACCCTCACAGGCGCTCGGACGGAGGGATGCTGTTAGGTTAAAGGCTTGACCATTACATGCTGGCCGGTGGGACCGTGTTGGGGAGGGTCGTGCATTGAGCGTTACGTTACGTCACCTCGACCGTTACATGCTGACTGGTGGGGCCAACATACACAGCAGACTAGCCATCCATCTCTCGCTTTATGGGAGACATGGTGTGGGACCATGTGGGGCGCGTTTGGTGGTTACGTGCGCCCTGTCACCTAAATTAGAAGTTTTATTTTTTGCTATTTTTATGATTAGCCTTTTTAAGAGAGCCTTTTCTCCTCTCTCTCGCTAACAGTTGTGTTTTTTTGCTCAAAAAGGTAACGAATCTAGAGCAACTTCTCTCTTTATTCATTGTTCCTTTTGGCCCTTGTTTTTCCCTAATCTGGTAGCAAATCTAGAGCAGCAAATCTAACCAGCACCATAAATAAATTCAGTAAATAGAGAAGATGTAGATAAATCATCTAATATAGGTTATATAGTACGGTACTTAACGAGGTTTGACAATTAGGCTGCTCAGCAGCAGCAGCGAACAAGTTTAACACGGACAAGATAAAAGAAGCTACTTTACAGTAGCAGCAGCAGCAGATCAGTGGCCTCTCATGGCCTCCGCCTCCTCCCTCTAGCGCCTCCTTCACTTCTTGCTTCTCAGTCCCTTGACCTTGGGTGCCTTGGGCTTGATCAGGGGCATGCGACCCTCCTTGATAGCCACCTTCTAGAGGTTGCAGAGGTGAAGGCCGAGCGTCTGGTGCTTGGCTCTGAAGCCATGGACGTTCATGGACTCGCCGCGGGTCCTCACGTCCTCAGCATGCTTCACGAGGGAGTTGGAGTTCGTGGCACGGAGCCTCCTGGTGGGGCAGAAGGGGAACATGTAGACGTCGCTGGTGAATAAGTTTTTGTACTGGCCGGACTTCAGCCTCCTCGGCACATGACGAGTCTTGGTGTCCTTGGATTCATCGTCGCTGCAGACGTCACTGATATCCTCCTGTTGGAAAAATAGTATAGTGAAATAAGGGCATGATTGAGATACTTTGATTATCGAGATTGATTATTTGCATAAATTAACCGACTAAGATCTCCTGATTATTCTCCAAATGTCAAACCAAATCGAATACTGATCCCAACTACGAACAAGGGGGTTCAAATACGAATAGGGGGATTCATAGAAATATGAGATCTAACACAAGAGGAGTAGATACTGTAAAAATACGAATAGCCGAACCCTAATAACATACGATCTAGCATCCAACGATAGGAACGGGGGAAGAACAACGGAAGGGGAGAAAACCCTGGTTACCTCCGACCATGGGTCAGCGATGCTGGTGTCTTAGGGGTTCTCCGGCCTTATGTAATCAACCTCCTCGTAGGGTCCCAGCCGAGTGGGATTTGCCCGAGACCGACGGGGGCCTCCTCGATGGCGGCTACGATGGATGCGGGGAAGGGGATAGAGGCTTCCTTCGATGCCCGGAGAGGGGCCTGTACGGGGACGAGGGCCTCCTCGCCGGTGGCCTTGGAGGCGCTGATGGCCACCGTGCCGTTCTTCTCCATCGCCGGCATGGTTGGGTTTTCTTGGGAGTTTGAAGAAGGTGATGGGACAGTGGAGACGGTTGAGTGAGTGAGTGAGTGATGAGTGAGAGTGAGGAAGACTCTATTAAAGGATAAGGGAAGCGACGTTTCGTTGCACCACCGTGCACCGCGTCATCGCGTACGCTACTACACCGTGCACGACCACACGTGTCCGCTACCGCCCCGTGCAGCACACACGCGTACCGTGAGTTAAGTTTTTTCCTCGTGTCTAACCCTGGCGACTTAGTTGTGCTCAGTTTTTCCCTCGAGTGCAACACTGGCAGTTTGGTTGTACTCAGTTTTGCCCTCCAGTACTAACATTGCCGTGTGCAATATACTCAGTTTTACCCTCCGGTGTCTAGTCAACACAGAGTCAACGAATAGGTTTTAGCTAGCTAATTGAGTCATTTTATGAACAACAAATTCAAAAAGAGCAAAACATAGTGACATCTACCCAAGGAGTCTTATTATGTGACCTGTCACCATAAAAAATGTATATAAATCAAGTTTTAACCTAAATCACCACTTCTCAAATCGCCTACTATCTATGAAGGTTCGTGGCTTTCTACTCAAGCCTCTTCCCAAAACATCCCTCCCCAAAACATAGTTTGTCTGAATGAGGCAATAATTGTCAAACTGGTGTATATTTGAATTGCAAATAATTTGATGTATGCCAAGATGTATTTGATTGTATAAAAAATGCATTTTCTATTTTTTAAATCTTTTTCTATTTTCTATTTGAATCTCTTTGTCAGTCTTACCCTTGGTTTTTAAGTTCTACTCAGTTTTGCCCTTGGTTCTTAAGTTCTACTCAGTTTTCCCCTCTTTTAGTATCAATCTCTTGCACCCGTGCTCATCTTCGCTGCTACGCTCTGATTGGTTGAGACAGTTGTCATGTGGATCATACCCACCAATCGTTAATCCTCTGTGATCTAGCGGACAGGATAACCCCTATATCTATCGAGGGAACCCCTTTATCCATGCAAAATAACGAGTTTGTCACCGGTACTTTAACTTCATAAACAAATAAACTTGAATATAATTTGAAGGGAACGTGTTCAAAGGTGTACAATTTGTGCATTACATTCCACTCTATGATAATCTCTCAAGATTTTCTTAGCACGATATTATCACGTATTAAGTGTGATTTCAAAGAGTTGAAATGTGTATAATTTTCGTATATGCAAGTTTATATATTATATTCCACTCTATGAAAATAGGGGAGGGATGATAATCTCTCAAAATTTTGCTAGCACATCATTATCTCGTTATTAAGTGCGATTTCACAGTATTCAAAGGTTTAAAATTTTCGTATACGCAAGTTTATGCATTATATTTCACTTCATGGAATGATCAAGATTTTATTAGCACAACATTATCATGACCTAAGTGCGATTTCAAAGAGTCCAAAGGTGTATAATTTTTGTATATGCCAGTTTATGCATTACATTCTACTATATGAAAATGATAATCTCTCAAGATTTTTTTAGCACAACATTATCACGAATTAAGTGCGATTTTAAAGAGTTCAAAGGTTTATAATTTTTGTATAGCAAATTTATACATTACATTCCACTCTATGAAAATAATAATCTCTCAAGAGTTTTTAGCACAACATTATCACGTATTAAGTGCGATTTCAAAGAGTTCAAAGGTGTATAAACTTCGTATATGCAAGTTTATGCATTACATTCCACTCTATAAAAATGGGGGAGAAAATAATAATCTCTCAAAATTTTGTTAGCACATTATTATCATGTATTAAGTGCGATTTAAAAACGTTCAAAGGTTTATAATTTTCCCATATGCAAGTTTATGCATTACATTTCACTCTATGAAAATAATAATCCCTCAAGATTTTCTTAGCACGACATTACCACGTATTAAGTGCGATTTCAAAGAGTTCAAAGGTGTATAATTTTTGTATACAGAAGTTTATTCATTATATTTCACTCCATAAAAATGATAAATGATCAGGATTTTATTAGCACAACATTATCATGTCCTAAGTGAGATTTAAAAGAGTTCAAAGGTGTATAATTTTCGTATATGCATTACATTTCACTATATGAAAATGAAGCTAGACAAAGGGCGCGGGCGTGGGGCTGGCCCGGGGTCCCATCTTGCAACGCCAACCTGGGTAATTTGTGGGTCCAACGCTCACGTAGATAAGTTGTGGGTCCGGCGCTCACGCAGATAAGCTGTGGGTCTGATGTTGATCTAGATAAGTTGAGAGAGGTGTCCACTGCGGGAACCGACTGAAGGAGGCCCCACTTGTCAGCATGTAACGGCAAGGGTACACTACGGGACCCGACAGAACGCGGCCCTACTCGTCAGCACGTAACGGCGAGGGTCCACTACGGGACCCGACTGAACGCGGCCCCACTTGTCAGCACGTAACGGCAAGGCTGACGGACGGCGAGTTTCAGACCATGTGAGAGTTTCGTACAAGGAGATGGGCAAAAGTGAGGAAAAACTAAGCGGCTGGAGAAAACTGAGTACAACTAATAAACCGAGGGTACGAAGATAAAAATCCCTAATAAATAATACGAGGTTAATCAAGATAAAGTGCAATGGTTGGGATCAAGTTGATCAACACACAAAGCATGCATTGTGTGGCAAATGGGATCAAGTGATCTTGTGGTATGGTAAGAAATTGTCAAATGTGCTTTGTGACTAACCCATGGCCATGATCTACTTGGAAGGTCCCTAGACATAGAAGTTTTATATGATGAGTTCCATCTACTCCACTGTCCACGCAGACAGGTGGGTCTCGTGGAACAAGTCCAAGCTGGCCATCGGCGAAGACATGGTAATTTCACCTCTATTTTGGGTGTGTATGTTAGAGTACCTCAACAGTCGACGATAAATCATAACTAACTTTCACGGCTCTTGATACAATATTTGACAGAATGGAACAAACATATATATCAGAAGAGGTACACAAACAAACTCTTGCGCTTACATGAATGCGACTAACGATGAATATGTGTAGCCTCAGAAGCCACACATGGGGTAGACGATGAAGGCGCTCACCATGGGAACTAGTACAACCGGTCTAGTACAAATATGTCACGCTGTTACATAGAACAAATTAACTTTCCATTACAGGAAATGAGACTTTTCTATTTTGTATAAGAGAGTGGTAGTAGTTCGCCTAACGTACCAAGGAGAGTAGTATCCACTTACGTACACATGTAAATAGTTGGAGCTATGTTGTGACAAGGAGGGTCATGGGACCCTCTCCCATATTTCCGAAATATAATCATTGAGAGCAACTAGGCATATATTGGTCTTCGCAAGACTAGTCATGACTACAAGGGAGTATGCTAGAGCAACATGTTGTGGTGGGGAGGACTTCCACGTTGACGTGTGTCGTGCGTTGAGCTCCCCACTAGGAAGGCCGTGTTTTTCATGTGTGTTGTTCATGTACTAATTTACTTGCACGACACACCAACATGGATAAGTACACCCACAGATAGGAAATACACACACTATACACACCCAACCCAAAAAAATACACAATAACACAAAGTATACACGAAATGACATGATAAGTCTACACACATAAATATGTGAGTTGCGCACATTGAATATGATAAGTCCACACTAAAATTATTTGGAAATAACACTAGTGCGTCTAAAGAAAACCTAAGCCCTAACTTTACACAAAAAATAAGAGAAGATGACCATTCGCTATAGCCTTTCACCTTGTTGACAAATTTACTGTCAAGAAAGCTAATTAATCGCAGCCGACTATCTCATGTGGTGAGAGGAGTGGGAAAGGGAAAAACATGGTGATGGCTAGGGTTAATCGCTACTAGAGTCTCCCCAAGACGAGTGACGCGGGGACAGTTAAACATGTTAGATATAATACCACTACCATATCCAGTATCACTACAGGAATCGCAAGCTACGCCGAGGGCTACCCTCGGCGTAGCTCCTCGGCAACAATCTCCCTCGGCGGAGCGCGAGGAGGCCGTCGGCGTATGGAAAAACCGTCGGCGTAGGCTACGCCGACGGCAGCCCTCGGCGTAGCTACCGTCGGCATAGCCTAACGACCGGTCGCAAAAAAAAATTAAAAAAAAAATCAAAAAAAATAAATTTTTTTCTCTATTTTTTTTAATGTTTGAATTATTTGACTCGTTAATCTCTCACTTTGAGCAATTTTAATACTAATTACACTTAATCTTAGGTCAAATTGCACTTGTGATGAAACTTCCCGGTCGGCCACATATCCTAGCACTACTCCACCCCCAGCACGCTTAACTTATCTGTTCCTTCAAAATATGTTCCCGCAAAGCAATTTATACATTGTTGCAATACTATGATATCAATCCTATTAACTCTTATATCACCATGTCACATGTTTGTATTTTTTGAAATTACAAACAATTATTTAAGTAAATAACAATGAATAAGTAAAAATATTATTGAATTCAAATAAAAATATAATGATTTTAATTATTTTGTATTTTTTTATTTAATATGGAATAATTAATATCTCTAAATCTGTAAATCGGAATTCGACAAATAATATGTCTAAATTGATCAGAAAAATGATAGGAACCCAAATATGATATCCATATCAACTTATAACTAATTATGACGTGATTCTAGCCATAATTTCATTTGCCCGTTTAAAACGGCAGACACAAAGATTCTTAGCTCGGGGCTGAGCCTCGCTAAACTTGAAGTGGATCTGATGAAATAGCATATTGTGAACCTAAAAATGATTTTTGTAAAAAATCATGAGCATCAAAACATGTACATGTAGTTCATATCTGGCCCACTTCCTACTGATTCGATAAAATTTGTCTTTTTCATCACGGATGGACGGAAAGGTTTGAGATCCCCTTGTTAGGACATTGTCCATGTAAGGTGATTAGTATTTTTTTTAAATGGGGTGATAGAATTTTGAATTAGCCATTTGGTGGTTGTTTCACAACCCTCCCACCCCCCCCCCCCCCGTTTTTGCGTTCGAAAAATGGAAAATGGCTTTTTGGTGCGATGAAAAGGAAAACTTCCTCCTGCAACATTGTTCGCCATCCCATGATGCACATGTATGCACAATATAGACACATTATCACAAACTATGCCTTGATTCTAGCCATAACATTGGTCATTTGACCCGAAAGTCAGGAAACCTCGAATGGGATAGGTCATTTTGTAAAGATTTTTTTGAGACATAATCAATATACCAAGTTTGATATTTTTCCTTGCAACTATATCATATAATATGACACCACGCGAAGGTTTCGCATTGTTTGGATCCTTTTTGAACTTTTTATGCCCGTTTCAAACTATCGTCAAACTTTGTCGAATGGCGGGCATGAAGATTCTTAGCTCGGGGCTGAGCCTCGCTAAACTTGAAGTGGATCTCTGATGAAATAGCATATTATGAACCTAAAAATGATTTTTGTAGAAAATAATGAGCATCAGATCATGTATCTGTAGTTCATATCTGACCCACTTCTTACCGATTTGGCAGAAATTTGTCTTTTTCACCAGGGATGGATGGAAAGGTTTGAGACCCCCCTGTTAGGACATTATCCATGTAAGGTGGTCTAGTATTTTTGAAAAATGGGGTGGTAGCATTTTGAATTAGACATTTGGTGGTTGCTTCACAAAACCCCCATTTTTTGCGCTTGAAATTTGTGAAATAAAGACTAAACCCCCTCTCCTCACCCCGATATCCAAATAAAAAAAGCGGTAAGTAAAAATAAGTTTTAATTAAAGAGAAGAATCAATGGATTGACTTTTTGGTGCGATGAAAAGGAAAACTTCCTCCTGCAACATTGTTCGCCATCCCATGATTCACATTCATGCACAATATGGGCACATTATCACAAATTATGCCTTGATTCTAGCCATAACATTGGTCATTTGACCCGAAAGTTAATAAACCTCGAATGAGATAGGTCATTGTGTGAAGGTTTCTTGGAGACATAATCAATATACCAAGTTTGATATTTTTTCTTGCAACTATATCACATAATATGACATCACGCGAAGGTTTCACATTATTTGGATCCTTTTTGAATCTTTTATGCCCGTTTCAAACTATCGTTAAACTTTGTCGAACGGCAGGCATTAAGATTCTTAGCTCGGGGCTGAGCCTCGCTAAACTTGAAGTGGATCCCTGATGAAATAGCATATTATGAACCTAAAAATGATTTTTGTAAAAAATAATAAGCATCAGCTCATGTACCTGTAGTTCATATCTGACCCACTTCCTACCGATTCGGCAAAAAATTATCTTTTTCACCAGAGATGGACGGAAAGGTTTGAGATCCCCCTGTTAGGACATTATCCATGTAAGGTGGTCTAGTATTTTTGAAAAATGGGTGGTAGAATTTTGAATTAGCCATTTGGTGGTTCCTTCACAAAACCCCCCGTTTTTTGCGCTCGGAAAATGGAAAATGGCTTTTTGGTGCGATGAAAAGGAAAACTTCCTCTTGCAACATTGTTCGCCATCCCATGATTCACTTTCATGCACAATATGAGCACATTATCACAAACTATGCTTTGATTCTAGCCATAACATTGGTCATTTGACCTGAAGGTCAATAAACCTCGAATGAGATAGGTCATTTTGTGAAGGGTTTTTTGAGACATAATCAATATACCAAGTTTGATATTTTTTCTTGCAAATATATCACATAATATGACCCCGCGTGAAGGTTCCGCATTGTTTGGATCGTTTTTGAATTTTGTATGCTCGTTTCAAACTATATGTAATATTTTATGTTTTACTTAATTTTTATTTACAAATGTGTAATATTTGAGTGTAGATAGATAGATCTTATTTTTCTGCAAATTTTGTTATATTATTTGTATTTTTCTAAATTAAAATGATTTAGTATGATTTTTCAAAGATTAATGAGGTAAAAAGGAAAATAGCTATGCCGAGGGCAGCCGTCAGCGTAGCTCTCGTACGCCGAGGGCAATTCTACGCCGACGGCCAGCTTCCTAGGGCGCCCAGCTCGTGACCTACGCCGACGGCCCCGACGTTTGGCCGTCGGCGTAGCCCCCGGCCGTCGGCGTAGCTATCTATTCGTGTAGTGTATGGAGTAGTACTCCACCTGGTATACAAATCCGATTCGTACTGCCATGGTTGGGAGCTTTTCCCAACCCCTATATATACGTATTGATTCCCTCCAACGAGGGGTAGCGTTCTGCCCATATCCACATGGTACCAGAGCCTCCGTCTCTTCCTATCGTCTAGCCTAGATCTTTCTCCACAACAAAATCTAACAACAAGAAAAAACCCGATCGCTCCGATCACGATCCAGCAATCCCAACCCTTCCCTCCCAACAACAATGGCGTCTTCCTCTACATCAATGATGACGGCGTTGACGGCTGCCCTCGGTGCGCCACAAGAAGGTTCTAAGTTACTTGATCAAGTCCATCTCGTCTGATGTCCTTGCTCTGGTCGTCCACTCTCGCGGCACAATACAGTCTCATTCGAAGTCTCGCATCACGTTTCTTTGTGGTGCCCTCTCCAATACAAAAAAACTCGAGATGTCTACAGAAAAATTCATTAGCAACATGAAAGGTTTCGTGTCTAAACTTGCGGCCGGGAGATGAATTGTTGACGATGACGAGCTTAAGGAATATATCCTCATTGGTTTGGATGGTGAATATACTTCCTTGGTTGCTGCAATTAATGTCGTTTCGAGTACAACCCTCACCGACATGTGATCCCAGCTCACCTCATATGATTGCCACAATAACATATTGGCTGAAACTGTCCAGCTCGTCTACCAGTCCTCCGCCAACATTGCTCGTCACAGTCTCGCGAACCCCCAATACCCCACGCTCCAATATCCCTCCTCTGCAGCAGCGTGGCCTGGAGCCATACCGCCTGGACCAGCACCGCGGCCAGGAGATGCAGTACCATCGCCGGGACTAGCAGTACCGCAGACAGGAGTAGTAGTACCGTGGTATATGGGAATAGTACTATCGCGATCAGCAATGCAACATGCAATATCGTCCACATCAGGATCAGCAATATCAGCAACATGGTGTACCTAGAGGAGGGAGTAGACATGGACGCATCCCTACTCTCTTCCAGGACGGCACATGCTAGATTTGTAAGAAGCACGGGCATCCTGCTGCTGACGGTTGGTGGCGCTACTCAAACCGTGATGATGGTGATGACTCTCATCATGACCAACAGAGGGGTGCATATGGCGTCGACACAAACTGGTATCTGGACACCGGAGCCACGTGTCATGTCACCGGGGAATTAAACAAACTTCATACTAGCAAAGAATGCCGTGGCCGTGATCAAGTCCACATTGCCGGTGGCACAGGTATGACAATCAAACACATTGATCATTTGATATTGCACACCTCTCGTAGCTCTCTTCAACTTCTTAATATTATCTATGTTCCTTGTGCCTCTATAAACTTGTTGCCCGCTCGTAAAATTGCCCTAGATAACAATGTCTTTTTTAAGTTTCACCCGTTTTCTTTTTGATAAAGGACCAAGACATGTAGGAAATTCATCTTAGAAGTCTTTTTTCCATGGTGGCCTCTATCCTCCAATGCCTACTTCCACGGGGTCTCACAAGAACACCTTCATCACCGTCAAGTTTTCTTCATCCACCTGGCATTGTCGTTTGGGGCATGCATCTTCATTTATTGTTTAACAAGTTCTTAGGAAGAACAATGTAGACTATTCACCTGAAATAAATCCTTATGTTTGTGATCTTTGTAAACAAGCTAAGAGTCATCAGCTACCATACCCTATTTCCACTAGTCTGTCTACTATTCCATTGGAACAAGTATTCTCTGATGTATGGGGCCTTGCTCCTGTTTCTATTGGCAAACACTCATATTATGTAATCTTTATTGATGATTATAGCAAATTTACTTGGATCTATTTGCTCAAAAATGTTTTGATGTCTATCAAGTGTTCCTTAATTTCCAACAACTTGTTGAACGTAAATTTGATCGCAAAATTATTGCTATGCAAACTGATGGGAGTGGTGAATATGAAACACTCCATGGTTTCTTTCAAAAATTAGGCATTACACATCATGTCTCTTGTCCACATGCTCACCAACAAAATGGCTCTATCGAGCGCGAACACCGTCATGTCGTTAAAGTTGGTCTTGTATTACTTTCCAATGCCTCCATGCCTGTAAAATTTTGGGATGAAGATTTTTTTACAGCCACTTTTCTCATAAACTTGCTTCCCACTAAGGTTCTTAATCTTATGAAGCCTACAGAAAAAAATTAATATCACATCTAATTATGATGCCTTCCATGTTTTTGGTTGTGCTTGTTGGCCAATTCTCCATCCTTATAATCAATGTAAGCTTTCTTTTCGTTCCAACTGATGCGTACTTTTAGGGTATAGTCCCCTTCACAAAGGAATAAATTGTCTTAAAATGTTGTTTTTGATGAAAAAGTTTTTCCATTTCAATCACTTCATCCTAATGCCGGTGCTCAACTTCGTGTGGAAATTCTATTGCTACCTACACATCTAAATTCCTTGAATAATCATGAGGGTGTGCATATAAATGAAAATGTGCCTATTGTTCCTATGACTAACCCCTTGCAGATTGTTGAGCTAAGTGCAGCTGGAAATAGTACAAACAACACTTAGAATCAGCATGAAATAACAGGCTCAAATTCCCAAACGGACGAAACATAGTAGGACATACCTGGCACTGACTCCCAGGCAGATTCGCCTGGTCCCTGCACCAGCTCTAACGCGGCATCTGGGTCAGATCTCGTGCCGCAATCTCCTCCGAGTCGCGGGCCTGCCGCTGGTCGCTCCCAAGGTGACACGTCGACTGCCTAACCAGACAACCTAGCCGACAGCCTCCTTTCGTGCTCACATGCGCGTGGAGGCGCCTTTTGCAAGATTCCCCTCATATTGAAGTGTCGGATCCTCTATGGCTGAATCTTCATCAGCCAACCCAGCCAGATCAGGTGTGTCTCCTGACAATTCTATGGCCTTTGGATCCTCTGCGGAGCCACCTCCTGCACCCCCTCCTATGCCTGAACCAAGAACTCGTCTTCAGAAACATATTTGACAACCGAAAATTTATAAAGATGGTACAATTCCCTATGGTTTACTCACCTCTACTAGAGAACATTGTACACTTTATGAATCTCTATAGGATGATCATTGGCGTCATGCTATGGAGGAGGAGTATAGTGCTCTAATGCAAAACAAAACGTGGCATCTTGTTTCACCTAGCTCCAACAAAAAATTATTTGACTATAAGTGGGAATATTGTATCAAGCACAAATCTTATGGTGCTATCGATAGATAAAAAGCCAGACTTGTTGCAAAAGGATTTAAATAACGATATAGTCTTGATTATGAGGATACTTTTAGTCCCGTTGTTAAAGCTGCCATTATTAGACTCGTTATTGTTGTTTATGTATCTTAGGACTGGAGTTTACGCCAGCTAGACGTAAAGAACGCATTTTTCATGGTGTTCTGCGAGAGGATGTCTATATAAAACAACCACCTGTTTTTGAAGACACTCACGCTCCGCATTATATTTGCAAACTTGACAAGGCTTTATATGGGCTGAAACTAGCTCCTTGTGTGTGGTTTTCTCGCATGAGTTCAAAATTGACTGATCTTGGTTCTATTCCTTTCAAAGCTAGCACATCCATGTTTCTATACAACAGCTCAGGTATAACCACGTATGTTCTCATTTATGTTGATGATATTATTGTGATTAGCTCTTCAGATGATGTTGTTACGGTCTTTCTTCGTCGGTTGGGGAGAATTTTTCCCTCAAAGATTTAGGTGATTTACATTATTTTCTGGGCATTGAAGTTACAAGAAAGTCTGATGGTATTATGCTCACACAAACCAAGTATGTTATAGATTTTTTTTTCAGAGTTAATATTCCTGGGTGCAAACCTGCTCCTACTCCCTTGTCTGTGGCCAAACCATTGTCTTTGACTATTGGTGGCCTTCTTGGACATTAGGATTGCACTCATTACTAGAGCATGTTGGTGCTCTTTAGTATTTGACTCTCAGCCATTCAGATATATCTTTTTCAGTAAATAAGGTTTCTCAATATCTTCATGCTCCAACAATAGTTTATTGGACATCTACAAAACGGATTGTGAGATATGTACAAGGTACTTCTAATACTGGTCTCACAATCCAAAAATTTCCATATGCACTTCTTATCAGATGCAGACTAGACAAGTTGTCTAGATGGCAGGCATTCTACCGATGGATTTCCTATATTTTTTGTCCTAATTTAATCTCATGGAGTCTCTGTAAACAAGCCACTTTTTCTCATTCCAGTACCGAGGTTGAATATAATGCATTGGCTAATGCTACTGAACTTATTTGGGATGAAGCATTGGTTCATGAGCTTGATATTTTTCTCAAGAATAGACCCATATTTACGGTGTGATAATCTTGGCGCTACTTAGATGTCTGCAAATCATGTTTTTCATGTCCGGACAAAATATATTGAGATTGACTATCGTTTTGTTCGTGAACGCGTCAGCACTAAACAGTTGTACATCAAGTTTATTTCCAATAAAAATCAAGTAGCTGATGGTTTTACTAAGTCTTTGTCTGTAAAGGCTATATATAAGTTTAGACGTAATCTCAACCTTTCCAGGATGTTAGATGTAATACAACTAGTATGAAGTAGTTCTCCACATGGTATACGGATCCGATCTGTACTGCCAGGTTGGGGGCTTATGCCAACCTCCTATATACATCTACCGATTCCCTCCGACGAAGGGTATCGTTCTGCCCACATCTACAAAATGTCCTTCCGCAATCGCGTACCTTAGCACATTAGACGTTTTAGAAAAGAAAGAAAAGCTCGTTAATCATGATCCACACAAAAGGATGCTCTCATTAGTCACGATGAACCACACATGCATACTGATTAAAATGAGCTCTTCTTCGTCCCTCACTGATGTTTGCCTTTAATTTGAACTGCGCCTCCATGATGAATGTGTGCAACGAACTTAACACAATCATGCACGGCTGTCCAAAAAATGCACGAGCAGATACTATTAATTTCACCACCCGTGTGGCACAGGCGGCTTTCACCTCACGTGCATGGTGTTGATCACTGGCCGGTTGGCTGATCGCTACCGACTGCGTATTATTCTATAGCTTACGTCTGCTGGAAACCCAGCGCGCTGAGCACCGGCTCACGTGCTAGCTACAGTAAATGGTTCAGATAAAACCAGCGAACCGGCCACATCATCGAGAAAAATCTGGCCAGCGCGGTCGCGGCTTGTCCTCCTGATTCCATTCTAAACTCCCGATATGAAAAATCCCCACACCGCCGTCGCTCCAACCGTCGGCTGCTGCGCCACCACCACCTATCCCGTCGCACCAGGTGTTGCGCCTCCTCTCCGACTCAGCCCCCCACGACCACAAGTCAACGACTCCTACCCGTTAAGTCATAGGTTCCGGGAGCTAGATTTGGGGATTTTCGTTGTTTTTCTCTATTTCCTCATGGGCGACCACCGCGAGCTCCACAACGTGCTACTCGATTTCCATGGCCCGAGGAGGTTGTCACTCGATTCAGCTAGCGTGATGTCCATCCTGCAGGAGCCGGAGATGGTCTCCCATGACACCACCGTTTCCATCCACTTCGTCGGTCTCTCCCAATCTTTCTGTTAGAGTATATTTGTGTATTGTATTTTCCCCATATGTTAGGGGGTTTCCTGTATATTTGCACCTATTCATGTACTATATATTCTGGCCTTTGGCCCTCTGGTAATACAAGATCTATTGCCCTAACATGGTATCAGAGCCGTAAGGCCTTTTTTTTCCTCTCTCTACTCGCCGCCGCCGCCGCCCCGGTCGCCGCCCGTCTTCCCCGTCGCCCCGACCACCGCCTCCCGGCCGCCGCCCTTCTTCCCCGTTGCCCCGGCCCGCCGCCTCCCGGCCCGCCGGCCGCCTCCCGCCCGCCCAACGCCGCCCGAGATTCGAGATCCGATCTAGGTCGGTTTGAAAAAAAAATGTCTTCCTCATCGGGTTATGTTGCGATCCCTCGCTGCCCGGTGATTTTTGATGACGCAAATTATCCTGATTTCGCTGCCTTTATGCGTGTTCATATGCGCGGTCTTCGCCTTTGGGGTGTGCTTTCCGGTGAGGTCTCCTGTCCACCGCGCCCCGGTGTGCCTCCAGTGCCTCGTGCCCCGACGCCTGTTGCCCTTGCCCCCGATGCTACTCAGGCGGTCAAGGATGCAGCCCAGAGTGCTGATGATTCTGCTCGGGCTGACTATGAGCGCCAGGTTCAGGCACATCCTGCTGCTACTTCGGCCTACCGGCTGGATCTGGCCGACTACACTCAGTGGATCGATGAGGATGCTCGTGCTGCTGCTGTTCTCACTTCCAGTGTTCTGCCTCAGTATGCTTCTGAGTTCATGGGTCTTCCCACTGCTGCCGCCGCTGGGCTTTTCTTCGTCGTGCTATCACCATCGGAGATGCTCTTTATCTGTCGTGGTTCGTCAGAGCATGAGCTCAAGCAGGATGATTCTACTATTGATGATTTCTACACTCGAGTGCTGCTATTTGGCGCCGACTTGACTCTCTTAAATGCGGTGTGTAACACCTGTCCTCTGTCTGATTGTCTTGCGCGGATCTGGAGTTTCAGCGCGTCTTTGAGTTCTTGTCACGGCTCCGCAAGGAGTTTGAGCCGCGTCGTTCCCAGCTGCTTGCCCGTGGTCGTGTTCCGCTCTCTGAGGTACTAGCTGAGCTTCGTGCTGAGGAGACTCGTCTTCGTGGTGCTGGTCTTCTTGAGGTTCCGTCTGTGCTTGCTGCTCATGGTCCCCCTGTGCCGTCGGCTTCGTTGCGGTCCTTCGCGCCGCCACTACTCTCCACTCCACCGGCCCAGGGTCAGCGTCAATCTCAGCAGCCTCATGGTTCTCGTCCTCCCTGTGCTCACTGTGGCAAGCCTGGCCACGACATCTCTGGTTGCTGGCCGAGGGATCCACGCTTCGCCGGCGATATCTTGCTTCGACGATGCAGGTCTTCAGGATCTTCTGCTGTTGCCTCTGGACCTCCTACTGGTGCTTCTGGACCTCCTGCTGGTGCTCTGTCTGATCAGGACATTCTTCGTGGTCTTCGTAGTCTGCTCGCTGCTACAGGCTCCTCCTCGACGGGTTCTGCTGGTTCTGTGACTAGTTCTTCTGGCACTGCGTGACCATCATCTTCTACTACAGTACGTCATCCCGTGGTATCCGGATTACGGAGCTTCTTTTCATATGACTTCGCATCTTCTATTCTTTCGCTCTTCGCTCTCTTATTTCTCTGTCTGTTATTACGGCTGATGGTACCTCTCTTCCTGTTTCCAGTCGAGGCACCCTCTCTACTTCTTCCTTCTCTGTTCCTGATGTTTCTCATGTTCCTAGTCTTAAGATGAATCTTTTCTCTGCTAGTCAGCTTACTGATTCTGGTTGTAGGGTCATTCTTGATGCTGATTCTTGTGCTGTTTAGGACCGTCGTACACAGGCTCTGGTTGGAGCTGGCCCTCGGAGCATTGAGTCTCCGGGGCTCTGGGAGTTAGACTGGCTTCGTGTTCCTTCTGCCGACACTTCTTCTGCCACTTCTCCTGCGGTTGCTGCGTCTGTCACTGGCTCTTTTCAGCAGTGGCATCATCGGCTAGGCCATCTTTGTGGTTCCCGTTTATCATCCTTAGTTCGTCGTGAGCTTCTGGGGCTTGTCTCAGGAGATGTGTCATCGCTTCATTCGTGTCAGGGTTGTAGGTTAGGTAAACAGATTCAGATTCCCTATCCTACTAGTGTGTCTGTATCTCAGCGACCTTTTGATTTAGTTCATTCAGATGTGTGGGGTCCGGCTCCCTTTGCTTCAAAAGGGGGCCATCGATACTATATTTTGTTTATTGATGATTTTTCACGGTACACCTGGGTATTTTTTATGCGCTCTCGCAGCGATGTGCTTGCTATTTATCAGCGTTTTGTGGCTATGGTTCGTACCCAGTATTCCACGCCTATTCGTGTTTTTCGTGCTTATTCTGCAGGAGAGTATATCTCTTAGCACCTGCGTGGTATCCTTGCTGAGCAGGGCACCCTTTCTCAGTTCCCGTGTCCCGACGCCCATACTCAAAATGGTGTCGCTGAGCGTAAGCATCGTCATATTCTTGAGACTACCCGCGCTATGATGATTGCTTCCTCTCTTCCGCCGCATTTCTGGGCTGAGGCTGTCGCTACGTCGACTTACCTCATTAATATCCAGCCTTCAGCTGCTCTTTAGGGTGGCATTCCTCTCGAGCGTCTCTCTGGATCCTGTCCAGACTACTCGGCTCTTCGTTTATTTGGCTGCGTTTGCTATGTCCTTCTCCCTCCTCGTGAACGCACCAAACTAACCGCTCAGTCTGTTGAGTGTGTTTTTCTTGGCTACAGTGATGAGCATAAGGGCTATCGCTGTTGGGACCCTGTTGGTCGTCGTATGCGCATCTCTCGTGATGTCACGTTCGATGAAACGCATCCTTTCTATCCTCGCCCCACCTCTGGTACTTACCCAACGGATGATCTCTCTTTTCTTCTTTTTTCCGATACACCTTCCGTTGTCTCTTCTCCTCCATCTCCTCCTTCTGCTGCGCCTCCTTTGTCTTCGGCGCCATCCTATCCTCCGTCTAGTTCCCCTAGTTCTCCTCGGTCTCCAGTTTCGGATCCTTCCTCCGCGCCTCCTTCTTCCTCCTCTTCTGATGAGTCATCTTCCGCGGATGAGCTTCCTTCCTCACGACCTGTTCGTCAGCGTCGTGCTCCAGAACGTTACTCCCCTAGTCAGTATGGTCTTTCTGTAGTTTCTGAGCCGACTTCTTATTGGGATGCTGTGTGTCATCCTGAATGGCAGCTTGCCATGGCTGAGGAGATTGCTGCACTTGAGCGCATAGGCACATGGGATCTTGTCTCTCCTCCTCCTGGTGTTCGTCCTATCACATGTAAGTGGGTCTATAAAATTAAGACCCGCTCTGATGGATCTCTTGAGCGTTATAAAGCGCGTCTTGTGGCTCGTGGTTTTCAGCAGGAACATGGTCGTGACTATGATGAGACTTTTGCTCATGTGGCACATATGACCACTGTGCGTACTCTTCTTGTTGTTGCTTCTGTTCGACGCTGGTCTGTGTCCTATCTTGATGTTTAGAATGCTTTTCTTAATGACAAGTTGAGTGAGGAGGTTTATATGCAGCCTCCTCCTGGATATTCTGTTTCTGATGGGATGGTTTGTCGTCTTCGACGTTCTCTTTATGGCCTTAAACAGGCCCCTCGTGCCTGGTTTGAGCGCTTTGCCTTTGTGGTGACTGCTGCTGGTTTCTCTCCTAGTTCTCATGATCCAGCGCTTTTTGTTCACACTTCTCCTCGTGGACGCACTCTTCTGCTTCTCTGTGTTGATGATATGATCATTACTGGTGATGATCTTGAGTATATTGCCTTTGTCAAGGCTCGCCTGCGTGATCAGTTTCTTATGACTGATCTTGGTCCTCTTCGCTATTTTCTTGGGATTGAGGTTTCATCCTCTTCTGATGGGTTTTCTATCTCTCAGGAAAAGTATATTCAGGATCTTCTTGCTCGGGCTGCTCTTGCGGATGAGCGCACCGTTGAGACTCCTATGGAGCTTCATGTTAAGCTTCGTTCTACGGATGGTGATCCTCTTCCCGATCCCACTCGTTATCGCCATCTTGTTGGGAGTCTCGTTTATCTTGCTGTCACCCGTCCTGATATCTCTTATCCTGTTCATATTCTGAGTCAGTTTGTCTCAGTTTCTACCACTGTTCACTATGGTCATCTCCTCCGTGTCCTCCGTTATCTTCGTGGCACGATTACTCGTCGCCTTTTCTTCCCTCGTTCTAGCTCTCTCCAGCTCCAGTGCTACTCGGATGCTACATGGGCGAATGATCCTACGGATCGTCGTTCACTTTCTGCTTACTGTATGTTTCTTGGTGGTTCGCTTGTTGCTTGGAAGACGAAGAAACAGGTAGCGGTTTCCCGTTCGAGTGTTGAGGCTGAGTTGCGGGCTATGGCTTCGGTGACTGCTGAGGTGACCTGGTTACGGTGGTTGCTTGCAGATTTTGGTGTCTGTTCTACGCCCACTCCACTTTTGTCAGACAGTACAGGTGCTATCAGTATTGCACGTGATCCGGTCAAGCATGAGCTGACCAAGCATATTGGTGTTGATGCTTTTTATACACGTACTCAGGTGTAGGATCAGGTTGTTGCGCTCCATTATGTGTCTTCAGACTTGAATGTTGGCAGATTTCTTTACAAAGACACAAACTCGCGTTCAGCATGATTTCTTACTCTCCAAACTCAGTGTTGTGGATTCACCATGAGTTTGAGGGGGGGTGTTAGAGTATATTAGTGTATTGTATTTTCCCCATATGTTAGGGGGTTTCCTGTATATTTGCACATGTACATGTACTATATATTCTGACCTTTGGCCCTCTGGTAATACAAGATCTATTGCCCTAACACTTTCATTGTTTTTTAAATCCTTTTCAGTTCGTGGTCGAGATCTACCTTTTGCAGATTTGTCTGATCTTGGCTGGCACGATGTACTTGATGCTCAAGATCCATTCTCCCCTCTAAATCACGACTCTTCTCATCTTATTTTCTTTATGCACGAATGCTCACCTCATTGTCTTCTTTTCTTTCTGAGTTCTTTTTCTACACGAACGTTCTTGAGCCGTGAAATAAACACTTAGATTTTCTTCATTTAATATGGATGGACATCGATTTGTCTTTCTTCCATGTCTATCTCAGTGTCGATTTGATAATTCTGTAATTTTATATGATCCTACTTCAAAAGATTTGGTCGCATTACACCAAAAAAATTGGCATCATATCTGTGCACACTCTCACTACCCAATCCAATCAGATTGTTGGCATCGTTAATTTTGGTTGAGTTGAGCAGGTGAAGACCAGCAACAACTGCCGTTAAAATCTTGGTGCAGGGTCTCGGGGAGCCAGCAGAGGAGATGCGGTGTCGCGGGTCAGGAGGCCGGGCGGAGGCGACCGGGGTGCTGGTGCACGACCGCGTTCGCTTCCGCGCCGGCTGTAGGCAGGGCGCGCCACCGAGCTTGGCCTACACGAGCTCGCCGTAGCGGATGAACTCGGAGCGGAGCGCCAGGTCCAGGACGAGGAACCCACCCAGTCATCGCTGCCGTGAATCTCATGCTGTTGGCCAGGTGGCCCGCCTCCTCTGTGGTCCCTGCTTTCAACGAGGTGCTGCCGCGGCTCCTCACCGGCCGGCCTGGGCGTGTCCCCTGATTCCTCCGCATCAACAGGTTCTATCGTCTGTGCCTGACGCCCTGACCTCACCATACTATGGCCATCTGTTTTTTCCGTGAGTTCTGGAAGCTAGAGTCAATGATTATTTTTTGTTTCTTTGCTTTTATGTAAACAGGATTGTCTAAGGCAATCAGAGGTCCACGTTGATTTGTTTCACCGTTTAATTTTTCTGATCTGGATTTGCTCTATTGTTTTTTGATCAATTTGCTTCACTGGTTGAGCCAATCACATGTCCATCCTTTTTACATGGTGTATTCCCGATCTAGATCCAAATGTTGTAATCTTTTTGTGCAAGTATTTCCCGATTTAGAGGAAGTGGACCCTTTCGGTTGGAATTTCTAGCACAACATATTTGTTTGACATGCTATTTTGGAAGAAAAAATATCGAATTGGTGTTTAATGTGTTCCAGCAATAAGTTTGTAATTTTGGAGTACGAAGGGCCGATTTAACTGACTAGTGAAGAAAACAAATCAAGTTCATATTAAGAAAAGACGATTTATGTCAGTTTCAAAGCTGATAATTGTTTTAGTTTTAAAATTTATATCAAGGAATATTTGGTTGGACTGAAAGGGGATCGAGTCAGATACATTTCCTTTTGTTTGTTGAGACGAACGTTCACGATGACTCATTTTGTTTGCTGACATGAACGACCGGGAGCTCAGAACCATCTAGGGAAACCTAAGGATAGCCAGCTACCAAAGATGGAAAAGTTAACAGACGATTAACTCATGCATGAATCCTGCCAGTAGGAGTATTAGATTGAGCTGTCAGTCATCCTCAGAATTTCAGAGAAACATCATAGATAATATCGTCAAGATTTAGAGAAGAAGAAAAGGATCAGCACTACAACACAATAGTCTATTTTACATCAATAATTGTTGTACCCAGAGAAATTTAAAGGATAAAGCAGTCAGCAGTACCCAACATTAACAGATAGTTAGTGTGCACGTGCAACGCACGTCCCTATTCCCTGTGAATGTAAATCGCAATGTACAAACAAGCTTGTAGTTGGCATCATTTTCGGCCCATCTCTTGCTTCTAACCTACTATCTCCGTTCCAACATATAAGATTTTTTAGCCTTTTTCTGAAACATGTGTATCTAGATATCATTTAGCGTATATGTTCACTCATTTTGTACCGAACCTACATACTACATGTGAGTTTTTTTTCGAGTACTACATGTGAGTTTGGAAAAAGGAAAAAAAATTATATATTTTAGAACGGATGGAGTATCTATTTCTAGACTAACCATATTTTCTTAACCCTTTATTCATTATGTCGGTCAAATTAGCAGGAAAGCTAACGCAGAAGAAGCATTTGACACACATAGCTGAACAGTGAACACTATATATGCAAAGAAAAAGGTAAGGAACACTCCAAAATCGAAGAGAAATTGATGTAGCAATCTCATAATATAGGAAAACACCGTTGGAATCATTACCTTCAAGTTAATGAAACATATATCGACGTGCTGAAAAGACTATAGATAATCAGCACCTTCATTGATCTTGATTTGGACAAAACAAAACAAATGAAATCCGCATATGGCGACATTTCCCGTACATCAAATCACCCTTGTATATATCGCTGAGTGGTTATAGCAATGCATCACTGAGAACTCATAACCTGGAGGTAGCAATCCACTACAGAGAATTACAAAAAGGGCAGCGTCTTCAGGCATCTAAAACAGAAGAAATATAACGTCAGAGGTATGGTTAAAATATAAACCTGACGAATGCTTATGAGCGATGAAGATAGGCACAAACATTCATCGTGTATGTATAAACATTTATTTGATTAAAATATACACACAGACTGCTGAAGCGACAAACTTACAATGCACCAACTCCTGAATCTATATAAGTACCTGAGGTACGGAGGATCTCAAGTCATTTCCTTGTTGTATGCTCAGGGCAACTTTAAATTACTCCGCATAGAGAGATACATACTACATACATGATTAGTCACTATGATCAAATGAGCCAACTTGTCTCCTGTAAAAACTTTTAAATTCCACTATGGCTACATACAAATGCCAATTGTGAAGTTGTGACTGCACTTAATTCGATCACATGCTCCTGTATGACACCAGGAATCAGTGGCGGATCCAGGATTTTATGTTAGGGTGGGACAACTATAATTATATTACCTATAGCTGCCGCCCGTTCCTCAGACTAAATGCACCTTAAGGTTGTAAGATCGATCGCCCCAAATTTTGTACCCTGACGTGGATGCATGTTGTAGTGTCGCCTGATCCCTTGCTACGACCATCACATTCCTGCAGTTCGATGCGGCCAGCGGCTGGCAGCCGACAGTCGCAATTAGCTAGGGCCAATAGGAAAGAATAAGGTACTCACCGACTTGCTAACATTGGGACTTGCGATCAAGAGATAAAAGGGATCATGCCTTTGCTAGGCTGGGCCAAAATGGCTTAATCCTTTCGGAAAACTCATGTGTGGAGAGTCTACCAAATTGCATTATTGTATTTTCCCCTTTTTCATCTCAATAATATACATGCTACGCGTCCAATTCTTACACCCTGATAGCTCTGCCCCTACCACAAATCATATATATCATTCATCTAAATAAATAGGCTATTCTTTCATCTAAAAATATTCTCGCTAATAGATAGAATGTAACCAAGAGAGAAATAAGTAGCAGTGTATGTAATTTCAGAGCCATAAATCAACTTAATCAAACAAATCTGCCTATTTAGAGGTTTCTCAAATCTCATTCATCTACAAGTGTACCTTGTGCTACGTTGGGACACCAATTTCAGTCGGGTACTCACCCCTTCCACTATTCTCTCTTTCTTAGCTGCAATGGAACAAATATGGTTCAAAGTACTGCTGAATAAACAAACACCTAGCTAAACCATAAACAAAAATAAGCAATGTGAAAAATGCAACCTGATCGTGCAAACAACCAAATACAGTTCTCAACTACAACTTCTACAAACGTGATATACATGTTCAAAAAACAACAACCATCTTAAAGCAATAACCTTATATAGCTAGATAGAAATTATAGGACATTCCTTAGATAGTAGGCATCCCATGTAATACAACTACATAGCATATGTGACTTTATGAGTGTCAAAGAAAATGACAAATGCATCCGCAAATGCTTGCCTATTATCCATTGTATGCGAGTGAATGCATCCTTTGTGAAAATATTGCCGCTTTAGGTCCAAGTTAGAGCCGATTGCTCAATCACAGACTCACATTGTGCATGCCAAGGAATGCAAAATACAAATCATTAGTCATACACCATGGTAGTGGCTTATGAAGCTAACAGAACAACATATGTCCAAATTCTCTAAGCTACCCCATTTAACGAATTCTATTACCCTCTCTGTGATGACACAGAGAATCAAACGCCTGCCAATGGCAGGCTCACGGCCTCGGGGCCGGCGTTGGCTGATCCATGTTGCTTGGAGTGCTGCACGCAGAACATCTGAAATCAACAAAGCACACAGATGCATTACAATTGCACAAATCCTAAACTCAAATAGGAAAATATTGTGTGCATAATGATTCCTTGGGTAGATGGCAGATGCCAAGGTGCAATGGTTGCATGCTGCCATCAATGCCATCAAATACCGGCGGAAAGAGAACGGGAAGATAGCACGATATCAATCTGTGGAGGGGACGGTCTGAGGAGGAGCAATATTTATTCAAGAGATTAGGAATGGCGGCGGCTGGAGGTTGTGAAGTGGCGGAGTCGAATCCTATCCGCCAGAAGAGTAGGGCAGAGGCAGCGATGCCCTGGTTGATGCAACCATGCGTTGTACCTAGAGGCGGCAACCCGTGACAAGGCAGCGCGCCGGAGGAGAAAAGAGCATCAGGGCAAGGGCGGGGCGAGGCTCGGAGCGCAGCAGAGTAGTGCAGGGTTAGCAATGAAGGAATCTTGCGGCGGTGGTTGCCTGGCCAGGCACGATGGGGGATTTTGTGTTGTTTTTTGCAACGATATTTTCCAAAAGGGTGCGGAGTGCAGGACGGGATGCTGAATTATAATTGCTAAATTTACATTAGACAAGTAATTTGTTTAATATTAGCGGTTAGATCTAGGTTAGTGGGATGATATGGCGGTGTTAATCCGGTTGTGTACATTGAAGGGGTGCACTTAAGAAAGAAAACGTTTGCTTGTTTAATAGTAGTAGTGATTAAATGGAGGAAGGGCTATAGTTCATTAGATGATTCAATGGTTCATCAATTTACTAACAATCAAAAAAAAACTGCTCATTTACACAGATGTGTGCCTTACCAGTTTGGATTACCATCGGAGCGGAGAGTTAGAGAGACTATCACGTGTCATCGTCGTTGTCGTCGTGGTTAACCAGACTGAGATGTGCCCTCTACCGCACACGTCACCGCCACACCCTACCAAGATCCCACTCGCTGATGCGTGAAGAAACAAAGAGATTCGGGGAGGGAGATCACAAGATGGAATCCATGTTGGAGATATGCCCAAGAGGCAATAATAAAAGAGGTTATTATTATATGTTTGTGTTTATGATGAATGTTTACATCCCATACTATAATTGTATTATTAGGAAACACTAATACTTGTGTGTTTTGTAAACATAAAAGAGTCCCTAGTAAGCCTCTTGTTAAACTAGCTTGTTGATTGATTGATGATCATGGTTTCCTGATCATAGACATTGGATGTGATTAATAACAAGGTTATATCATTAGGAGAATGATATGATGGACACACACCCATAGTAAGCGTAGCATAAGATCAAGTCATTAAGTTCGTATTGTTGTAAGCTTTGATATACATAGTAACCTAATCCTTCGACCATGAGGTTATGTTAATCACCATCACCGGATGGGTACTTTGATGACATCAAACGCCGCTTCGTAACTGGGCGGTTATAAAGGTGTCATTGGGTATTCTGAAAGTATGTGTTGAAGCGCATAGACCAAGATTGGGATTTGTCCATCCATATGACGGATAGATATACTCTGGGCCCTCTCAGTGGAATGTCATCTAGATAGCTTGCAAGCATGTGACTGGGTCACAAGGGATGACATAACATGGAACGAGTAAAGAGTACTTATCAGTAATGAGGAAGAACTAGATATGAAGATACCGACGATCAAACCTCGGATAAGTAGAATATCGCGAGATAAAGGGAATTGGTTTCGTATGTTAATTGGTTCAATCGATCACGAAGTAATCGTTGAGTATGTGGGAGACGTTATGGATCTCCAGATCCCGCTGATGGTTATTGATGGGAGAGGTGTCTTCATCATGTCTGCATATTCATGAACCGTAGGGTGACACACTTAAGGTTCGAAGTTGTTTGAAGTAGATATGGAATTTGCGTTGGAGACCGAATGTTGTTCGGAGTCTCGGAATGGATCCGGGACATCACGAGGAGATCCGGAATGGTCCGGAGAATGAGATTCATATATTGGGGATCATTTTCTAAGTTAGGAAATGTTCCGGAGTGTTTGTATGGAGATTCTAGAAGGTTTCGGAATGTTCTGGAAGGTTCTAGAGGATTTCTTGGAGTTTGCATGAAAACCAAGAAAGGGATCAAAGAAACCAAGTGGGGCAAGACACGGATTCGTGGGGGAGGAGGATTCCTCCCCCCAACCCGCCGGCCCAAGGAGGAGGGAGTCCTACTAGGACTCCCCCTCCCTAGGCGCGCCTCCCTCCTTTAAATAGAAGGGAGGGGGCGCCCCCTCTTGCACCTTGTCTCATAACTCCCAATCTCAGTCGCCTCTCTCCTCCACCTTTCTTCTGCACAGGCATAGGCGAAGCCCTGCAGAATTCTCATCTCCACCACCACCACCACGCCGTCGTGCTGCTGGGATTCCGTGGAGAAGATCTACTACCTCCGCTGCTTTCATGGAACGGGAGAGGAAGGTCTACCGACTCTGCCGTGTGACCGCTCTGCCGGATCGCGGCGCCGGAAGGATCGTCCACACGATCTTGAGATCGGCAAGTGATCGACTATATCATCCACGAGATCTAATCTCGTTAACGCTTTCGGTTCTACGAGGGTTAGTACCGATCTATCTCGTTGCTCATGTCTAGTAGATTAGATCTTGGCTTTTATCTAGATTAGATCTGGGTTTTGTTCGTTCTTGCGGTAGAAAATTTTTGTTTTCCATGCTACGAACCCATCAGTGGTATCAGAGCCTTGTCTATGCGTAGATCTGTTGCACGAGTAGAACACAATGAGGTTGTGGGCGTTGGTGCTCGTGCCGTCTTTTGCTATATGTGTACTTTGCATCTTGCGGTATGGTGGGATGAAGCGGCCCGGGCTAACATTACATGTCATCGTACATGAGACTTGCTCCACGCTTGACGTGCAACTCGTATTGCACAAGTGGCTTTGCGGGTGTCTGTCTCTCCCATCATAGTATAGATCAAATCTACACTTTGCACTTGATAGCACTTGTATCAACGTTGTGGTTCAGTTTCGTAGGTAAGATGCGTTCTTAGTCGAAAGCCCCAAGCCACGTAAAACTTGCAAAGAAAATTAGAGGCGTCTAACTTGTTTTTGCAGGGGTTTTGTGATGTGATATGGCCTACATGTGATTGTGATTGTATTTGATGTATGCAATGATCCTTGTTGTATTTTGGCAACCGGCAGGAGCCTAATGGTTGTCTTTAATTCTGTTAAGACCTGCGTGTCTATTCATCTTGTAATAGCTTTATTCCAAGTAGTTGTAATAGTTGCTAGTGATGATGGACAACCATGAAGCGGCGCCACGGCCCTTGACGCAATGCTGGTGATGATGGAGATCATGTCCGTGCTTTGGAGATGGAGATAAGAAGAAAGGGCCATATCATATCACACAAATTATGAATTGCCTGTGATGTTAATCCTTTATGCATCTTGTATTGCTTAGATCGTGACGGTAGCATTATAAGATGATCCCTTTCACTAAATATCAAGTAATAAAGTGTTCGTCCTTAGTTGGCACTGTTGCTAAGACTCATCGTTTCGAAGCATCTCGTGATGATCGGGTGTGATAGACTCTACGTGTGCATACAATGGGTGCAAGCCAGATTTGCACATGCGGAAACTAAGGTTAATCTTGACGAGCCTAGCATGTACAGACATGGTCTCGGAACACGGAATATCGAAAGGTAGAGCATGAGTCATATGATTGATATGATGAACATGAAGATTGTTCGCCGATGAAGCTACATCATCTCACGTGATGATCGGACTTGGTGTAGTGGATTTGGTTCGTGTAATCACTAAAACAACTCGAGGGATGTTGTTTTGAGTGGGAGTTCACCTAGTTAATTTAAGAATTAAATTAGAACACTATTTATCATAAACTTAGTCTTAACTACTTGCAAATATGTTGTAGATTATGGCGAATGTTTCCATCAATTTCAATGCGTTCCTAGAGAAAGAAAAGCTTAAGAACAATGGAAGCAATTTCACGGACTGGTTCCGTGGACTGAAGATTGTCCTCAGGGCTAGTCAGTTGACCTATGTGCTCGAAGCACCGCTAGGTGACCCACCTGCAGAAGATGCCACCGATGACGTAAAGAATGTTTATGCCACTCGGAAACATCACTACTCCACAGTTCAGTGTGCCATCTATGACGGTTTAGAATCGAGCTTCAAAAGCGTTTTGAGCACCATGACCCATTTGAAATCATTAAGGAGCTCAAACTCATATTTGAGACTCATGGCCATGGAAAGCTATGAAGCTTTGAAGTTCTTACCGCAAGATGAAAGAGGGTAGCTCCGTTAGCGAGCACGTGCTCACCATGTCTGGGCACGCAAACAAACTCCGAGAGTTGGGGATACCAATTCCTAATGAATTGGGGATTCACCGTGTCCTCCAATCACTGCCACCAAGTTACAAGAACTTTGTGATTATCTACAATATACCTTTGCATGAACAAGACGTTGCTGAACTATCGTCCATGCTGAAAACTGCTGAAGTGGAGATCATGAAAGAACACCAAGTGTTGATGGTCAATAAGACCACCAATTTCAAGAAAAGGGCAAGCCTAAGAACAAGGGCAACTTCAAGAAGGGCAAGAAAGCTGCACTCGCTAAGAAGCCCAAGGCTGGTCCTAAACCTGAAGCCCAGTGCTTCTCGCAAGGGTGCTGGTCATCGTAAGCGAATCCCCAAATACTGGCGGATCTGAAGAACGGCAACATCAAGAAGAAAGGTATATTCGATATACATGTTATAGATGTGTATCTTACTAGTAATCGTAGTAGTGCACAGGTATTTGATCTTTGGTTCGGTTGCTCATATTTGTAACTCGAAACAGGAGCTGCGGAATAAACGAAGACTGGCAAGAGACGAGGTGACGATGCGTGTTGGAAATGGCTCCAAGGTTGATGTGATCGCCGTCGACACGCTCCCTCTACATCTACCATCGGGATTAGTTTTAAATTTAAATAATTGTTATTTGGTGCCTGCGTTAAGCATGAACATTATATCTGGATCTTGTTTATTGCGAGACGGTTACTCTTTTAAGTTTGAGAATAAAGGTTGTTTGATTTATATGAGTAATATATTTTATGGTTATGCACCTGAGATGAATGGTTTATTCTTATTGAATCTCGATAGTAGTGATACACATGTTCACAACATAGATGCTAAACGAATAAAATTGAATGATAATTCTACATATATGTGGCACTGTCGTCTTGGTCACATTGGAGTGAAGCGTATGAAGAAACTCCATTCTGATGGACTTCTTGAATCACTTGAAAGATGCGAAGCATGTCTAATGGGAAAAATGACTAAGACTCCATTCTCTGGAATAATGGAGCGAGCTACGGACTTATTAGAAATAATACATACCGATGTGTACGGTCCAATGAGTATAGCATCGCGTGGTGGATATCGTTATGTTCTCATTTTCACGGATGACTTGAGTAGATATGGGTATATCTACTTTATGAAACATAAATCCGAAACTTTTGAGAAGTTTAAGGAATTTCAAAGTGAAGTGGAAAATCATCGTAACAAGAAGATTAAGTTTCTGCGTTCTGACAGCGGAGGTGAATATCTGAGTTATGAGTTTGGCATGCATTTAAAGAAATGTGGAATACTTTCATAGTTGACACCGCCAGGAACACCACAGCGTAATGGTGTGTCCGAACGTCGTAATCGAACTCTTTTAGATATGGTACGGTCTATGATGTCTCTTACAGATTTACCGTTATCATTTTGGGGCTATGCATTAGAGACAGCCGCATTCACTTTAAATAGGGCACCATCTAAATTTGTTGAAACGACACCGTACGAATTGTGGTTTGGAAAGAAACCTAAGTTGTCGTTCCTTAAAGTTTGGGGTTGCCAAGCATATGTAAAGAAGTTACAACCCGATAAGCTTGAACCCAAAGCGGAGAAATGCGTCTTCATAGGATACCCTAAAGAAACAATTGGGTATACCTTCTATCATAGATCTGAAGGCAAAGTTTTCGTTGCTAAGAATGGATCCTTTCTGGAGAAGGAATTTCTCTCGAAAGAAGTGACTGGAAGGAAAGTAGAACTCGACGAGGTTGTTGAACCTTCCTTCGGAGATGAGAGTAGCGCAGCACCGGAAGATGTTTCTGTGCCGTCTGCACCAACTGGAGAGGAAGCTAATGATGATGATGATCATGAAACTTTGAACGAAGTTACTACTGAACCTCGCAGGTCAACGAGGGTTCGTACCACTCCTGAGTGGTATGACTCTTCCTCGAACGTCATGTTGGTGGACAACACTAATGACCCTGCGACGTATGAAGAAGCTATGGTGAGCCCAGATTCCGACAAATGGCTAGAAGCCATGAAATCCGAAATGGGATCCATGTACGAAAACCAAGTATGGACTTTGGTCGACTTACCGGATGGCCGAAAGGCTGTCGAGAACAAATGGATTTTCAAAAGAAAAACAGATGCTGATGGTAATGTTACCGTCTATAAAGCTCGACTTGTCGCGAAAGGGTTCCGACAAATTCAAGGAGTTGACTATGATGAGACTTTCTCACCAGTAGCGAAACTAAAGTCTGTGAGGATTATGTTAGCAATCGTTGCATATTTCGATTATGAAATTTGGCAGATGGATGTCAAAACGGTGTTCCTTAATGGTGACATTGAGGAAGAGTTGTATATGGTACAACCCAAGGGTTTTGTCGATCCTAGTGATGCTGATAAGGTATGAAAACTTCTGCGCTCCATTTATGGACTGAAGCAAGCATCCCGGAGTTGGAATCAACGTTTTGATAAAGTAATCAAAAACTTTGGATTTATACAAACTTATGGAGAAGATTGTATTTACAAGAAAGTGAGTGGGAGCTCTGTAGCATTCCTAGTACTATATGTAGATGACATATTATTAATTGGGAATGATATAGAACTTCTTAATAGCGTCAAAGCCTATTTGAAGAATAGTTTTTCAATGAAGGATCTTGGCGAAGCGGCATATATTCTAGGCATCAAGATTTATAGAGATAGATCAAGACGCCTAATAGCGCTTTCACAAAGTACATACTTAGACAAAGTTCTAAAGAAGTTTAGAATGGAAGAGAGCAAGAAAGGGTTCGTGCCCATGTTGTCAGGTAAGACCTTGAGTAAAACTCAAAGTCCGGCTACGGTAGAAGATAGAGAAAAGATGAATAAAATTCCATATGCCTTGGCCATAGGTTCTATCATGTATGCCATGCTGTGTACGAGACCGGATATGGCACATGCTGTTAGTTTGACTAACAGATATCAAAGTGATCCTGGAATGGAACACTGGACAGCGGTCAAGAATATCCTAAAGTACCTGAATAGGACTAAGGATATGGTTCTTTCTTATGGAGGTGATGAACAGCTTGTTGTAAATGGTTACACTGATGCTAGTTGGAACACCGATCCAGATGACTCGAAGTCACAGTCTGGATACGTATTTATTTTGAATGGTGCTGTAATAAGCTGGAGGAGTGCCAAGCAGAGCGTTGTGGCGAAATCTTCAACTGAATCGGAATGCATAGCTGCTTCGGAGGCTGCACAAGAAGGCATATGGTTGAAGGAGTTCATTACTGAACTTGGCGTGGTTCCCAGTGCGTTAGACCCGATGGCCATCTACTGTGACAACACAGATGCCATAGCTAATGCACAGGAGCCAAGGTCACATAGCAAGCTGAAGCACATCAAGCTACGTTTTCATGCTATTCGCGAGTATGTCCAAGATGGTGACATAAAGATTTGCAAAGTACACACTGATCTGAATGTAGCAGATCCGTTGACTAAACCTTTCCCTAGAGCAAAGCATGACCAACACCAGAACGCCATGGGTGTTCGGTATATTACCATGTAATCTAGATTATTGACTCTAGTGCAAGTGGGAGACTATTGGAGATATGCCCAAGAGGCAATAATAAAAGAGGTTATTATTATATCTGTGGAGGGGACGGTCTGAGGAGGAGCAATATTTATTCAAGAGATTAGGAATGGCGGCGGCTGGAGGTTGTGAAGTGGCGGAGTCGAATCCTGTCCGCCAGAAGAGTAGGGCAGAGGCAGCGATGCCCTGGTTGATGCAACCATGCGTTGTACCTAGAGGCGGCAGCCCGTGACAAGGCAGCACGCCGGAGGAGAAAAGAGCATCAGGGCAAGGGCGGGGCGAGGCTCGGAGCGCAGCAGAGTAGTGCAGGGTTAGCAATGAAGGAATCTTGCGGTGGCGGTTGCCTGGCCAGGCACGATGGGGGATTTTGTGTTGTTTTTTGCAACGATATTTTCCAAAAGGGTGCGGAGTGCCGGACGGGATGCTGAATTATAATTGCTAAATTTACATTAGACAAGTAATTTGTTTAATATTAGCGGTTAGATCTAGGTTAGTGGGATGATATGGCGGTGTTAATCCGGTTGTGTACATTGAAGGGGTGCACTTAAGAAAGAAAAAGTTTGCTTGTTTAATAGTAGTAGTGATTAGATGGAGGAAGGGCTATAGTTCATTAGATGATTCAATGGTTCATCAATTTACTAACAATCAAAAAAAAGCTGCTCATTTACACAGATGTGTGCCTTACCAGTTTGGATTACCATCGGAGCGGAGAGTTAGAGAGACTATCACGTGTCATCGTCGTTGTCGTCGTGGTTAACCAGCCTGAGATGTGCCCTCTGCCGCACACGTCACCGCCACACCCTACCAAGATCCCACTCGCCGATGCGTGAAGAAACAAAGAGATTCGGGGAGGGAGATCACAAGATAGAATCCATGTTAGAGATATGCCCAAGAGGCAATAATAAAAGAGGTTATTATTATATCTTTGTGTTTATGATGAATGTTTACATCCCATGCTATAATTGTATTATTAGAAAACACTAATACTTGTGTGTTTTGTAAACATAAAAGAGTCCCTCGTAAGCCTCTTGTTAAACTAGCTTGTTGATTGATTGATGATCATGGTTTCCTGATCATAGACATTGGATGTGATTAATAACAAGGTTATATCATTAGGAGAATGATATGATGGACACACACCCATATTAAGTGTAGCATAAGATCAAGTCATTAAGTTCGTATTGCTGTAAGCTTTGATATACATAGTAACCTAATCCTTCGACCATGAGGTTATGTTAATCACCATCACCGGATGGGTACTTTGATGACATCAAACGCCGCTTAAATGGCGGGCGGTTATAAAGGTGTCATTGGGTATTCTGAAAGTATGTGTTGAAGCGCATAGACCAAGATTGGGATTTGTCCATCCATATGACGGATAGATATACTCTGGGCCCTCTCGGTGGAATGTCATCTAGATATCTTGCAAGCATGTGACTGGGTCACAAGGGATGACATAACATGGAACGAGTAAAGAGTACTTATCGATGTGAGGAAGAACTAGGTATGAAGATACCGACGATCAAACCTCGGATAAGTAGAATATCGCGAGACAAAGGGAATTGGTTTCATATGTTAATTGGTTCAATCGATCACGAAGTAATCGTTGAGTATGTGGGAGCCGTTATGGATCTCCAGATCCCGCTGATGGTTATTGATGGGAGAGGTGTCTTCATCATGTCTGCATATTCATGAACCGTAGGGTGACACACTTAAGGTTCGAAGTTGTTTGAAGTAGATATAGAATTTGCGTTGGAGACCGAATGTTGTTCGAAGTCTCAGAATGGATCCGGGACATCACGAGGAGATCCGGAATGGTCCGGAGAATGAGATTCATATATTGGGGATCATTTTCTAAGTTAGGAAATGTTCCGGAGTGTTTGTATGGAGATTCTAGAAGGTTTGAATGTTCGGAAGGTTCTAGAGGATTTCTTGAGTTTGCTTGAAAACCAAGAAAGGGATCAAAGAAACCAAGTGGGGCAAGACACGGATTCATGGGGAGGAGGATTCCTCCCCAACCCTTGCCCAAGGAGGAGGGAGTCCTACTAGGACTCCCCTCAGCGCCTCCCTCCTTTAAATAGAAGGAGGGGCCCTCTTGCACCTTGTCTCATAACTCCCAATCTCAGCCGCCTCTCTCCTCCACCTTTCTTCTGCACAGGCATAGGCGAAGCCCTGCAGAATTCTCATCTCTACCACCACCACCACGCCGTCGTGCTGCTGGGATTCCGTGGAGAAGATCTACTATCTCCGTTGCTCGCTGGAACGGGGAGAGGAAGGTCTACTTCGACTCCGCACGTGTGACCGTCTGCGGAAGCGCTGCCGGATCGCGGCACCGGAAGGATCGTCCACACGATCTTGAGATCGGCAAGTGATCGACTACATCATCCACGAGATCTAATCTCGTTAACGCTTTCGGTTCTACGAGGGTTAGTACCGATCTATCTCGTTGCTCATGTCTAGTAGATTAGATCTTGGCTTTTATCTAGATTAGATCTGGGTTTTGTTCATTCTTGCGGTAGAAATTTTTTGTTTTCCATGCTACGAACCCATCAATCCAGTGAAGCTGTCGCCGACTCCATGCTAGATCCCCGCAGCAGGGCGTTTGGGATTGGGGAAGTGGGGAGGGAGGGAGAGAGAATAAGGCCATGAGGCTGAGGTCTCGATGGGGATTAAATTGAGCGTGATTGCTTGAGATTGAGAAGAACGAGGCGATTGGGAATTAACTCATTAGTTGACTAGGCTAGCGACTGGGGAGACGAAGGGGATAGGATTAATTCGACCGTCAAGAGCACTGCCATTATCTGCTGGACGCTGGGACTGTTCGACTGCTAGGCGCTGGTCCACATGTCAGGTATATATACTGGTAGGGTACGGTATACCCGCGGGTACAGAGCCCTAACCACGACTTAACGGGTAGGGTATAGGTACTTCCCATGGGTATGAAAGCATGCCCATACCCTGCTCATATGGGTCGGGTACCCGCGGGTGCCCGTACCCATAGGTAAAATTGTCATCCTTGGGTATAAGCATGAAATAGAACTGCTAATACTAAATACTCCGTTTATGTGTTGAATTTTTCCTTATATTCCAACATATATGATCGAGTATGAAGATGGTGGACACTGATTATACAATGTGATTTGTGAACCAATAATTAAACATGTAGTCAGTATAACCTACTAGCTACGAAAGAAGGAATACTGCAAGTGATGCCTATCTAAGTTCTAACACCCTTAGATCCTCTTGAGAGCAATTTATGTGTTTCTTCAAACAAATAGTTGGTAGAAGAGTGATTACCTAAGCATTAAGTATAATTTTTGGGTTTGCTTATTACTGTTATTTCTCATGGATTGTTGAAGAGGCAGCCTTTCCTTTACCTATTGTTTTTAATATTGTGCCTTTTACTCTTTTTGTTGGCGTTTGAATTCTATCTGAGGGCTTCTTTGGTTATATCCTATAATAATTATGTATAAGAGTTAGAATATGTTCCAGTTTTGACCATCATGAAGTACCACTAAGAGTATAAAATCTGCTAGAACTAAAAGCTTAGGCTACTCCCCTATTATTTGCTTTCAATCATGTGTTATATTTTTGTAATGTATGGAAAAACAAATAGCATTATCGCATACCCTCACTCGATCGTCATATATATAGACGTATAGTGCAAATGTTAATCCACCATTTTGGAAGGAATAAAACTCTCTAGGTATATCACAATACATTTTACCGATAGTTGGCTATTGCATTTCACGGTTTTATATAAGGAACAATTGTTTCCTGAATTGAACATGCTTATATTCCTAATTTTATTAGTTACTCTTAAGTGGAGGTTTATTATATATTTGTGTGCTTGAATGAAAGTCTGAAATTTCTTTGTTTAATGGGTTACTTAAAAATAGCTTCCAACATTTACATAGATAGACTGACTTAAAACTAGCATTCCTTTATTATAGTAGCTACTCGTGATAACATGTGAATCTATCTAATTATTTGGTGGTGCTGTTAGATTTCCTTGATTTTGCAATCTTCTCCATTCATTCTAGGCTCTTTGTTTATATAAACTCTAGAGTGTCAATTTAATCTCAATTGTTTGTTTCTTTTGGTGCAACTTCTGAAGTTCTATTCAATGTTATTCTTTTACTTGGGAAATTTTGCAAATGGCTCCTTTCTTAATTCTAATTTAGGTGAATGACTCTCCTCCTCAGGTTATCCCTGTGAGACACATTCTCAGCAATTGGACGTGCTTGCAAAATAATGTGGATCGCCTAATGGGGTTGGTTTGTTACTGTCTTCAATTATTTTGTAATATTCTTGTGGAAAGGAAGGAATGGAAATAATATGTTATCTTTACTATTATTTTAGAAGATTAGAGGTGCATACTTTTTATATCATATATTGTGGCATAGCCTTGCTCAATTCTCATTCTAGCAAATTTATGGTTTCTTGTTATATATTACTACTGAAGTGTTTGTCTCCAAGTATTTATAAGTAAAATGGATGCAACAATGATATTTTCATTAATTTTCTGCTAACTTATTTGAATGACGCATCTAAGTCTAAGGCTAGGTTATAGGTTTACCATTTTGTATTCAGGATGGACAAACTGCACGGCCGTATCTATGTTCATATATCTCTAACAAGGTATTTGGTTCTGAACCAGGATGAAAATCCTTGTAGTAATCAAGACTTAGAGAAGTCACTTCATGGTAGCCATGAGACTTTTCACGATTTGTTCCAGTATGCTATTTGTAGTTTTACACCTTCTGATTATGTACAAAGAAACTATCGAGTTTCCTTGAGGAATACAAATCCAAGCTATGTGTCGAGTTTGGATGATGTCGACTAAGTGGTAAAGAGAATGATCGGCTTCTCTTCATTTTTTATTGAGTTTTTTCCTCTGAAGGCACTAGGTTACCTGTTCTTGATTGCGTCTGTCCTATGGTTTCAGATGCGGTGATAAAGGTTGTCACAGCTTAGGTCATATGTGGTTGCATACAGTGGATGGATCATGTTGTGTTGTTATTCATGCGTCTTATTTTGTTGTGTTCGCCAAGTGGTTGCAGTTGAGCTATGGGAGGATATCAGTGTGTTTTGGAGAGCGAGGATGGCTGCTCCGCTTCTTTGTACCGTAAGCGTAGGTGGTCTATTCGATGTGTGGTTTAATCTTTGTGCTTGAAGGGTTCTTCTTGTGTTGCCGTCTTACTTTTAGAAATTAGAACATGTGGACTTGTGTATCATGTTGTGTTATCTTTCACGAAAAAACGTGTGTGTTTTACAGAATACCATTGCCATCTCACAACACATAACAAAACGCGTGCAACAATGTAGAGCAGGCGGCGCGGCGAAGCGCGCGAACCCGTCTAGTGTTCATGTATTTTCTCTGCTATGTGATCGCTATATTTCGTTTTAATTAATATTCTGTGAAAAGAATGGACCTAACGATCGAGATCCACTGTCTAGAATGATTGGGACCCAGCGTCTAGAAGAATCTGATAATTGGGACCCACTGTGTAATTATAAAATAAATTGACGTAATAAGGCCGTAAATAGAAAATAGTTGGACCTAAAAAAGGCTGGGGCCTAGTAAATAAAAGGGCTAAAATGTTCGGACTGGCCCATGTAGCCTATTAAAATTGGTAGGGAAAAACATAAATAGGCCAAACTACTGGGCTTGGCCCATATGGACCGCTGAAATGGATCGAAATGATTTCGTACTACGACGATTTGATTTCATCATAGTTTTGCCACGTCGGATCGGTCACATAGGATCTGACCTGGCCTGTCTAGATGGACTGTGACGATCCAATATTGTTACAGACGGTTATGATGATTTCGTAGAAAACATTGTTGTGCGCAATTACTGACGCTAAATTTTTGACGATCTATTTTTTATCATAGGATCATCATATATTGTAGACAATGACGATTCAGTGACAAATAGTAGGTCATGTATCAACAGATTCCTTGTAGTGAGAACAGACCATGTATATGGTGTGATATTCTTGGCGCTACTTATATGTCTGCAAATCATGTCTTCTGTGTCCGGACAGAACATATTGAGATTAACTATCATTTTGTTCGTGAACACGTCGCTAGTAAACAGTTGGACATCAAGTTTATTTCAACAAAATCATGTAGCTGATGATTTTACTAACTCTTTGTCTGTAAAAGCTTTATATGAGTTAGACGTAATTCCAACCTTACACCAAGTTAAGATTAACGGGGTGTTAGATGTAATACAACTAGTATGAAGTAGTACTTCCTCCGTTTACAAGTAATACAACTAATATGAAGTAGTACTTCCTCCGTTTACAATTACCTCACGTCCCAGGTTTAGTCAAAATTAAACTTTGCAAAGTTTGACCAATGATATAAGAAAAAATACCAATTTCCATGATTTCCAATGCATATATTATGAAAATATACTAGTTTATAACAATTCTAATACAATAGTTTTTATGTTATTAATATTGACATTTTTTCTTAAATATATGATTAAAGTTTACAAAATTTGACTTTGACTAAATCTAGGATACGAGGTAACCGTGAAAGGAGGGAGTACTCCGCCTGGTATACGGATCCGATCAATACTGCCTGGTTGGGGGCTTCCTCCTATGTACACCCTCCAACGAGGGTATCGTTCGTTCTTCCCACATCTACAAACGCCCTTCCGCAATCGCATACCTTAGTACATTAGACGTTTTAGAAAAGAAAGAAAAGCTCGTTAATCATGATCCACAAAAGGATGCTCTCATTAGTCATGATGAACCGCACGTGCATACTGATTAAAATGAACTCTTCTTCGTCCCATGTTTGACTTTAATTTGAACTCCGCCTCCATGATGAATGCGTGCAACGAACTTAACACAATCATGCACGGCTGTCCAAAAAACGCAGGAGCAGATTACTACTCCCTCCAATCTATTAATGATCTACTTCCTCCGTTCAGAAATATAAGACAATTTAGATTTATGAAATGAATATATCTAGAAGCTTTTTAGTATATATAGGTTTACTTTAGAACTCTACGAATCTATACACTAAAAAACGTCTAGATACATTCCATTTATACAGCTAAAACGTCTTATATTTCTGAACGAAGGGAGTAGATTCGAATATATCTAGTCACGTTGTACTCCTAGTACCGTCCGAATGTAGATAAATATGGAACATTAATTTGAATCGATGGAGTATTAATTTCACCACACCCGTGTGGGACAGGCGGCTTTCACCTCACTCACGTGCATGGTGTTGCACTTGATGGCTATTGCCTGCGTATATACTGTATCGATCGTCGTCGACGTCCGGTCGTAACGACTTGGAGAAACCGATGGCCTGACGGCCGGTCAAGCTAGACGTCCGTTCGATCATGCATATATATCGACCGGGGTCGGTACCGCGTGCCCGTCTCGCTCGCTATTTAGATGGTGCGTGGCCCCCGTGACTGCTCGACGACTGAACTAATTATTATTAATTGCGTCAGAGATTCAGACGTATACATTGCCGTGTATCGCACTGCACTGTGGCACTTTGCAATGTGCACAATTGCTAGCTCAGGGTAGCGCGGCGTTTTGTACAGCGAGCTACAGTAATACTGTACTACATGATAATACTATAGCTCGGCTCCTTTTTAGAAAACACAATTCAAGATGTTGACAATGATGCATTCTAACAGCCTGCGAAATATTGAACTTTGGAACACCCTTGTATTTTTGGCTACACAAAACATATAAAATTTAACCAAAGTCAAATTTTATAGGGTTTGGTCATACTAGTATGTGAAGACAGACATATTAATCTTTGCAATATGTAATGCATATAAACAGGAAAGTATATTTCATGATGGTTCTCGTAATATAAGTTTGAAGTTGATATTTTTCATATATATATTTGGTCAAATTAAAAAAAAACTTTGCCTAAAATTTACGAGGGGCGGCAGCTGCGGTACCAGCGAGGGGTGGCAGCTGCGGTACCCGGTGCTGGCGGCGCCCGAAGCGGAAGCAGATGTCATGGTGGTAGTGGTGGATGGTGGCGTCGGCAGCTCCCTGCTAGGGTTAGGCGGCGGCGGCCGGTTGCGAGTGGAGGATCGTAGGGTTAGGCTGATACCATATTAGACGTATAATTTGGGAAACTTGCTCAACCCTCCATAGGTGTACCTCATATATATAGGGGTACAACGTACCAATACAAGGTTACAAGACAATGACCGTATATGGCCTGTACAAATACAGCAGCTATACGAATCTAACATCCAGGATTAACCAATACTAATTTGCTTCGGAAGTTACGAAAGAGTATCTCCTAATCCTGGTTGTTCTTGTCTTTTCAGTTTCTTAAGTTTTGGAGTAGGGTCATTCATATAATCTAAATACAATTTTTTTTTGAATGGTCACCGGGGGAGGGAGAAGACCCTCCACCTGAATTTTCATTTATAGAAGACCCATAGGTCGTATCGTTTTACAGGGGAAACAGGCAGCAGTGAAGAATAGGGGGGTTACAGGGGGGATTAGTGCGCACCCAGACAGGCAAGCCAAGCGTCGGCATCCGACGCCTGAGCCGTAGGGAGCCTGGATTTCCACAGGCGAGCGTCTTCGCGGCACATACTGACAAGGAGGGGAAGGCTGGGGCGCTGTGCCCGGAAGATCACAGCGTTGCGGTGCTTCCACAGATTCCAGCAGCAGAGGAGGGTGAAGGTGTTAGCCGTCCCCTTCGGAACCACGGCAGGCGTGGCATCCTTGTAGGAGTGGAGCTGACGAGAGTCAGCAGCAGCCGGGAAGGCGTAGCCCAGTCTCGTCCAAAACCTCACAGCAAAGCTGCAGCCGAAGACAATGTGGTCAGCAGACTCAGAGGAATGGCCGCAGATGGGACATACCGCCTCTAGCTCAGTGAGGATCTTTTTCTTCAGCAGCGCCGCTCTTGACTGAATGCGACCACGCGACAGCAGCCATCCGAAGAACTGAACTTTCGACGGGGCATGGCTCGCCCAGACGAAGTCGTCGAAAGGAGCATCAACCCCACCCCGGTTCCGCAGCCGGTAGAAGGCAGAGGCGTCCAGGGTGCCATCTTTCTTCCTACACCTGGTGAGGCATCTCACATCGTTGGTATTGGAGAGGGAGAGGGCCGCCAAATGGGGAGACAGAAGCTGAAGCTGGTGCGCACCGGCAGTGTTCAGCCTAGGTGCCAAAGTCCGATCGATCCCCCTAGAGAGGACATCGTGGACGGAGACGGCGGGGTCACGGGCATGGGAGAACAGAGCCGGGAGCTTGTCGCTCAGCGGGCGATCGCCGATCCAGGTGTCCAGCCAGAAGGCAGCGCCATTCCCAACAGCCGAGAATGAGATGCTGCGATATAGAGGAAGCAGCTCTCCCAGGTGTTTCTAGTGATGTCCAACTAGAGAGCGCCCCTCACCCGACCTCCAGGCCCATCGAGGCCAAGGGGCGTCGCGGTCCGAGTGCAGCTTATGGACCAGCTTCATCTGCAGGCTCTCGTTTTTTGCCGCAAGGAGCTTGATCCCCAGGCCACCCTCGCGCTTAGGTCTGCAGACGTTGTCCCAGGCAACGAGGCACTTGGCTCCACTCGCCCGGTCCTTGACGTCCCAGAGGAAGGCACGCCTCAGGCCTTCAATGGCGCGCAGAAGAGCAGAGGGGAGTGCCAGGGCCCCCATGGCGAAGGTGGGGAGGGCGTCCAGGACAGCATTCAGCAAGGTGTTGCGCCCCCCCCCCCCCCCCCCGAGGAGAGCAGAATCGCCGCCCAACCGGACAGGTACTTGTCCACTTTGGCGATCATAGGGGCGAAGTGCGCTAGCGTGAGCTTCTCCGCCGAAAGAGGAAGGCCAAGGTACCTCTGAGGAAACCCCTCGACACGGCAGCCGAGTGCAGCGATGATGCGAACCAGCTCGGCGTCCTCCACAGACATAGGGACCAGAGTGCTCTTGTGGAAGTTGATTGTCAAGCCCGTCGCAGCAGCGAACTGATCCAACAGCTGCTTGAGGCGAGCCACGGCTCCTTCTTCAGCACGTAAGATGATCAGAGTATCGTCCGCGTATTGAAGCACGGGACAAGGCTCACTATCAAGCAGCGGGTGGCTCAGCAGAGGCTCGCTTTTTATCAGCTGTTGCAGAACATCAGCAACCAAGAGGAAAAGGTATGGCGACAGTGGGTCGCCCTGGCGAAGCCCACGTTTGCAGTCAATCCACGGTCTAGGAATGCCGTTCAGCAGGACAGCAGACTTGGAGGAGCTTAGAATATGATCCATCCAATCACACCAAAGAGACGGAAAACCTCAGACAAGCATGATGGCTCGCAGGCTCTCCCAGTTGATAGAGTCGAAAGCTTTGGAGAAGTCAAGTTTTAGAACCAGAGTTGGAGTTTTCCTCTTGAAGACCAGTTCCGTGGCGAAAACAAAGTTCTCCGAGATGCTTTGCCCAGAGAGAAAACCAGACTGGTTTTCATCCACGAGAGACCCAATCTGATTCTGCAGACGGGTAGTGAGGGCCTTGCACACAATCTTCATGGAGCAGTTCTGGAGGGAAACAGGACGAAAGGAGCTTGGAGGGAGCACCCCGTCCGCCTTAGGCAGGAGGACGATATGCGCCCGGTTGATCGCCCCCAGCTGCGCGTTGCGCTCGTGAACAGCAGAGAATAGCCGCAGCATTGCGTTCTGGACCGAAGGCCAGGCAGCTTTAAAGAAGGAGGGCCCAAGCCCATCCGGCCCAGGGGCGCTCGAGCGGTCCATACTATCGACCGCAGCCTTGATCTCTTTCAGCTCAAAAGGGGCAACGAGCTCCGGCCCATCGACCGTTCTGGCCCCCTGGTAGAGACTGGGGAGGTCAAAAGCCCAGGACACAGGCTGAGGGCGGCCAAGCAGCCCATGGTAGAAATCGTGCTGAGCAGAGGCTTTGGCGTCGTCCACCTCCAGCTCCTGAATCAGGTTCCGGCGGTAGCGTTGTGAGGCCCTGGCGTGGAAGTATCGGGTGTTCTCGTCACCCTCTTTGATCGCCCTGCTTTTCCCTCTCTGCTTCCAGCGCACCGCCGCCCGGCGGATCGAGCGCTCAAGTTGAGCCCTAGCCTCGCACCGAAGGGCCTGTTCCGGTCCTGAAAGATCACGAAGTTCTTCACAGGAGTCAAGCAGCTGAATGACAAAACGGCAGTTGTTATCGAGGTAGGGAATAAACCGATGCCCTTTTTTCCAAACCTTCGCAGCCAACGTCTTGACCGTATTTTAGAACTTGAAATTGTTAACTCCCAAACAAAACCATCCGGCTGATCATTATGATGAACATTCATCAATCGAGATACTAAGTGCAACCACCTAGGCCATTTGCCCCTATTTAAGGCTCTTATAAAAGCTATATTTAGTGGGGCCTGATTAAATTCAAAAGACAGGCAACCAAAACTTTTTTTGTTACACAATGATATACAAAGACGGACATTGATCTAGAAAGAGGTGATTTACAATGTTATGTAAAGATTAACCAAAACTTGCGCAACCCAAACTGAAACATAATTAGCTGTGGTCGTGATCGAGATTCACAGAGTGAAAAGATAGTTAGGAGAAAAACACAAATGATCCACTTATAAAACAGTAATCTTTTTTTTTGTCGGTAGTCTTACAGTACTTTTTGCACACACGAGTAATACACACGGCGTCGCCCCCTCCCCCTCGCGTCGCCCCCTCCTAGCGACCGAGGGGGCCAAACCCTAACCCCGCCGCCACCTCCTCCCCCTCCATCCTTCTCCCTTCTCGTCGCCCCCGGAGGTCCGCCGGCCTAAGTGCGTGGCGCCGGTGATGGGGGCGGCGGGGATCTGGCCTCCCGGCCCTAGCGCAGCGGTAGGGAGGAGAACGCCGGCGCTGGACGGGGCCCCCTCGCCATCGACGTCTTCGCGGCTCTGGACGGCGGTGGCTTCGTGGGAGCTTGGATCTAGAGGCGGCGGCCTCTACCGGCGTGGAGCGGGTGGCGATCTGGTGGAGGAGGTGCCGACGATGGGATTCCATTGGAAGACCTAGATCGGCTCTCTATCCCAATTGCCTGCTCGATCCGTTCTCCGGAAATCGGTCGGCGGTGTGGGGATCGCTGCGTCGGATCTAATAAAGGAGGTTGTCCTTTGGTTTCTTTCGCACGAAGACGAAGATCTGCTTGATGTCTGCCCTCGTTGATCTGATCTGGAGAGGCGGGTTCCGGAAGGCTCTGCCGGCGAACTCCCATGGGCGTATCATGCCTGGAGATTGCTGGATCGGAAGGTATTCGGTCGTGCGCATCTTGTTTTTCTGGCCGTTTGGTTTCAGCGGGAGCGGTGCGAAGCTCTATTGTTTGTTCCCACCAAGTGCCATTCTTTGAGCCATGGTGAAGTCAGATATGGAGAATGTCAGGAAAGTGGAAATATGAGGGTAGCGATGGTGATTTTAGTTCTCGTGGCGACGGAGAACTGGCTGCGTGATCTGGGACTCGTTGCAGTGGCTGCTAGTGTGGGAAGACAACACAGCGGGAGTTCCCAGTCTTACCTTGCAGGGTGAAAATCCAAGGTCTGGCCTTAACTGGTTGTGCTTGACAATGACCTTGTTGAAGGCATTGTTTTGTGAGCAAGGACTTTCTCCAGGGTGAAAACCTATGATCTTTGATCGGGCAACGACGACGCGTGGACACTGTTTCCTTCTTGAAGGCGTTGTTATTGAAGTGGAGGACTACCGGTGCTGTTCGGATGGTGTCAGTGTCACTGCTTGATTAGTTCTCTGTAGCGGGACTTTTTCTTTTTTGTAATTCTTCTTTCTTTTTTCTGAACTGTGTGCATCCGTAGGGCCACTAGGCATGCGTTGTTGCAGAGGCTGGATGTAATTGATATCCCTGTGATATTAATATATACTCTTTTCCCAAAAAAAAAAACAAGTAATAGCCAATTAAGCTAAACCATGGCATCTTCAGCTGACAGTACGTAGTCGTGCTGACCCTGCCACGATATGGCGTCTGCAGAGGGGGCAGGTATGGTTGGTCTTCATCCACGGATCGATGCAGTCCCTATGGAAAAAGTGGCGGCACGCCTGAAACTGACTGCACTTATCACCGTGCTCCAACACCTTGAGACAGATGGCACACTCCTGCTCCTCCAACACCCTGCTCCCATCCGCCGCTAACACATCGGAAAGGATTAAATCAGCGTGGACAGACAAAGAACCATCCCGTGAAATGCACTTGTCGAGATCTTCCGTCTTGATGGGTTTGCTAGGGTTTTCCCAATATGGTTCGAAAATGCGAGTGAAGTTGAGTGGCTCGACACCTTTGTCGCGAGGGAGCAGAGTGAACCATGCCATGGCGTGTGCCTTGGCCGATATCCCATGTTCGCCGCCGTAGGTGAACCGGACCTGAAAATGGACCCATCCGGGATCGCTTTTGTCGGGGAAGAAGATGATACACCATCCGTGTCTGCCTGCGGAAAAACGGTCGGACATGCTTTCCTTAGTGTGCGTGTAGTTTTCGATCTTGAACACGTGCGAACTGGTTGTGGTGCTCATGCTTGCCTTAGTAGGATCGCTCCAAGCTCGAAAGATTCTTGTGTTTTTCCGTCTTAGTGTGATGCTGTTATATTGGCCTTCTGAACGTGATCGAGACATACTCCAACTCGGACTCAGTGTCCTAATAAGTAAACTATATACTATTTGGAAAGTAACCAACTCGGTCCATATTGAACTCGGACTCAACTGATCCGTAAACCACTACTAAGTTGACTACTCCACAAATAGTAGAAGAAAACTGTACGCACATATCCGCCACCGAAAACCTTAATTTATATTGAATGTGCACACTCTTTCGTCCACAAATATGTAACGTTCCAAATTTAATATCTTGGATATCATTCATATGCATTTTACAGAAACTAAAATATATATGTAACCTTAATTTACATCCAACACATTTTGGGACTGACTACATACGGGAGAAGCAATGGTTGCATCGGGCGGTAGCTTTCCTCTTCCGTTGGTTCGCTCGCTCACCGTCGATCGTCTTTTACCTCCGCGCAAGTATGCATGCAACTGCGCCGGGTCCCCTAGTCCCGTCCACGCCCTCTTTTGTCCCCCGTCGCATCCCTGTCATGCCCTTTCCCCCCATCTTTGGCCGCTTCTCTCCTTAACTCAAAATTGGTCTTCATCTCAAGTGTCCTGCATCTACTGTAGCTAGCCAGTTGGGGCCTGGTGCTGCACCTACTGGCAACTACTGGATTTCCAATCAAGAAAAGGTCTCACCAAAGGATCAGATGTGTTGTTATATCTTCTGTATAGTAGGTCTCCATAGACCAAAATTTAACTTGCTCCTGATAGTACATATGATTGTTTAGTGTCTGGCTAGCTAGGGCGCCATAGGCCAAAATTTTAGCTTGCTTCTGGTACACCGACGAAGGAACGTACGGTTCCCTGTGAGCTGCGAACGGAATGCACCCATCATGCATGATCACACGCACGTAATAATGAATGAGTTAGCTGATGCTAAGGCAGACCAGACGCCCCCCTGACGACGGCGTTGGCACAGCGTAGTGGTTGTGGTGGTTGCGGCTTAATCAATTGTTTTACCCAGAAATGGACCAAGGGTGGGAGCAACACCCCAACGACCTAATCCCCCTCCGCTCGCACTGCCTCTGCCCCAGGCCACGCCCACCTAATGATAACGCTCTTTCTGCTTCTTTTTTCCTCTGAAACATCTCTCTCTCCCATATATATCTGCTTCTTGTATATAATGGAGAAGGTCAGCACTGACTTTGTTAAAAATGGAGAAGGTCAGTACTAAATTTCGAAATAAAGAGGCGCATCATCGGTTAGTGAGATTGGTGATCAGGTACCGGTCACTGTCCACTCCGGACCTGTGTCGCCACTACAACCTCTCCATACATACATCTTCTCGTAAGTATATAATCCCTACTATCATTGCGTCCACCCCGCCATTACTGGCCACTGTTTGCAGCCGTTGGTTCGCCTTTCTCTGTTCTTTTAATGGAGGAATTGGCAGCAGCAGGGGGAGGGGGACACACTTGATACATGCCACTGCTCGCTCACAGTTCTCTTCTCTCCTTTGCTACTAGCTAAATTCCTTTCTAACCTCTGCTTTTTTTCTGGGAGGGGAGTTTTACCGGCGGTATCTTCCTGCAGGCTGCATTTGCTTTTCCTTTGCTTCTCTCGCCTGCCTCTGTGGGTCAGCTCCTCCTTTCCCTAATCATCCTAGCTGCCCCTCAGTCTTAAATACCAGCTCCTACGTAGGGCTTGAAGCCATGATTATCTCTCTCTTGGATCTTGCTATATAGGAGCAGCACAGCTGGCGTTAGTACCCCCCCTCCTGCTCACCCCACCATTTCTGCTCTGCTGATTAAGCTTCCATCTCTTCTTCCTTGTCTCTAGCTAGTGCTATTGCTCTGCAAAACCCCTGTTTTTCCTTCCTGCCCTTTCGATTTCTCTGTTTAGTTGGAGCTGGGAGAGTTGGAGAAGGTTTCTCAGCACCCACAGACCAATTAAGCGGATCAGTCAAAGCCCCCTCCTTCTGTTTCTGTTGCTAGCCTCTAGTACGCATCAGTAACTAGTGATGTATGATCTCGGTAAGTTCATTACCTGAGTGATTACATGGCTAGTTGGCTACCACCTTCTCTTCAGCTCTTCCGCTAGCTATGGAAAGCTCGATACTGATTGCAGGGCGTGCTCGCTCTCGGTGGTTGGCAGGTTCTTGGTGACTGAAGAAGCACAGGCCAAGCAGCCATGGAGACGCCCAAGGCCAGCCACCGCCTGTCCTCTCACCTACAACACCGGCACACCAGAAGGTTAGTTGTGTGCACATGCGCCAATCTTTCCAGCATGCATGCTGTTGACGATTCTTGTACAGTACCACTTCTTCAGAGTTCAGGGTAGGTTCTGTTTCATTTCTTTCTCTGAATGTGAAGGGGAATACCTATGTAGACAGTTGTGCCTGCAGATCATTCTCCAGCACCGTATATGTTTCCTAATACTCTTGACGATCTATTTTCACCAAAAGAACATTTTATCTTTTTTAGTACAAAAGATATCCAGTTTTTGCTGCATTCAGTTACTTTACATGAATATATCTGATTAAGTGATGTTCTGACTTCTGACTTCATTTCTTATATTTTCCAGTGTTGCAAGCACACATGGAAATGTCTATGACATATCCCCACGCTCTTCCTATCACAAACCTGTGGGTAATCTAAACTTCCCTTTTGTTTTCGCTCTTACTAACAAAATATTCTAGTACACTGTATTGTTAAAATAGCAATGCTACTACTCTTCAGATGTTTTTACTTTCTTACCGAGTTATTTTTATACGCTATGATGTTCATGCAGATTGTGCAGACAACCAATCGGGATAGGATCCCCCATAGGAGATACTCACTTAACCTAGCAGAGCACTTGCGAGAGCCCCACGTGATTACTACAGTGGAACAAAATGAAAATGCTATGTCGAAGGTTTGTTCTGAATCCTAATTAATTATTTCATGGTCTCAACGGCCTAATTTGTTTCCAAAAGCTGAAGTAAAGCTGTTCAATTCAGGTGTGTTGCGTCCATACTTTATAAAGCTATCATCATCTTACTTTTTGCTCATTACCTTAAGCTTAATTATCACCTTTGTCAACAAAATGATGTTTCTCGTATGATCGTATCTAGGGAGTTGTAACCAAGGCCATGAGGCAATGATTATGCTCCGTTTTCTCCCTTAAACTGTGCAGCTGCTATGCTCAGCAACAGTGTTTCAGCTTTAGATTTTAAATCGTACAGAAGAAAAATAATAGTAAGATAATCTGCATACTTGCTATGCATGCCTTGTAAACAATTAAGTTTATGATTGATTTTGTCGTGAATGCAGCCTGTTGCAGACTTGGTTTGGGAGATAGCAGCCCTGGAGGAGGAAGTTGTACGAAGGGAACTGCATTTACTTTCACTTTACAGGGCGACATTCGATCAGTACCTGGGCATCTCCCCTCGTGTTTCTGGTCAGGTACACGCTCTTCTGCCTTGGAAGGATTTCAATGTTGGGACTTTATACTAAGGCTGAAATTATGGTCAGGTGGGTCAAGAAACACACCGTCAAGGCAGCAGAAAGAGAACTGATGAAGGTGCTCTGCGGTTGAGAGATATCAAGGAGTCAGCATCCTACAGCTTGCCAATAGTTTCAGATTCTAGACACGTATGGACCATTTCTCTTCTTTATCCATTTAATATTCACCATCAAGCTAGTTAGATTAATAGCCAAAATCATACCGGTATTTTTCTTTCTTCGAGAATATGAGCTTTAGCTTTTGCTATTAAAACCCTCGAATGTGAGAATATCTGATGCACCTTTCATATCATTGAAGTATTCGCAGGGGCTGTCAAGATCAACTTCAGGGCATTCTAGTCTTGCAAATTTCTTGAGTGCCTCTATTGCTGAATATGTGCCCAGGATTGGATGTAAGCTTTCAGAGGACATCCTAAAATGCATTTCTTCGGTTTACTGCAAACTTGCGAGCCGGTCATCATCGCAAGATGCAGATTCTGAGACTTTGTCGACTCCTTCGTTCTCCTCTGCATCAAGTATATTTTCTCTAAAGCACCGTGTCGATAGCTGGAGCCCCCGACTCAGCTGCAACGTCGACACAACCTCTGACAAATATGGTTCACTGAATGAGAACAATGACCAGTACAGTGGGATGATCATTTTTCCAAGGATACACATAGATGCAGACAAGTTCGATTATGCCTCCAAAATGCTTGAAACTATAAGGTAAGCAACTCTGAAAAAGAATAGAAAAACAGTACTATAACAACTCTTCATTTCAAGATGCTCATTTTGTGTCGCAGGGCCCTGATAAAACGGCTTGAGAAAATTGACCCAACAAAGATGGCACATGAGGAGCAGCTCTGTTTTTGGATCAACATCCACAATGCTTTAGTGATGCATGTATGTTCATCATTGATAACAGATGTTTACCTTAGCTACATTCACTGTTAACCTCAAAATATATTCATGTCTAACCAGCAGAGCCTTCTGAAATATGACAGGCTTTTATGGCTTATGGACTTCAGGATAAACGCATGAAAAGCTCAGACATGATTCTGAAGGTATACACTTAAAAAAAAATTAACAGATATACCATTATCGTCATATTTGAACTTCTCTTAAAAGTAATTCTTGAGCAATATGTTGTCAGGCTGCATATGATGTGGGTGGGCATTCAGTAAACTCCCAAATTATTCAGAACTCGATTCTTGGATGTCAATCCCATCGTCCTTCTCTGGTATGGCATGTACCAACATAGCATTGCAGTTTCAATCAGCAATACAAACACAATCAAATTCAAGAAGGATAAGTTGCTAACAAACTAATGTCCATACAGTGGGTTCGCACGCTATTTACGCCCACGAAAAAATCGGCATTAGGGAGCTCCACACATCCATATGCTCTTCATCAGCCAGAGCCGCTTGCTCACTTTAGCCTTTCCACCGGAGCATTTTCAGATCCACCTGTAAGTTTTACATCTAATGGTAACATTTCAACTGCAAAGTGACCACATTATTCTTAGAGGAAGAAATATCTGCATTTTTGTTAACTAGAAAGTGATCGCATTATTCTTACTGTACAAAATCTCTGCAGGTAAGGTTGTACACTGCCAAGAAACTATATCGTCAACTAGGTCAAGCCAAGACTGAGTTCATTAGAGCTAATGTTATGGTCAGGAAGCAGATCATCTTTCTTCCTAAAGTTCTCCACTACTATGCAAAGGATGCTGCACTGGAGCTGCCTGATCTGATTGAGATTGTATGTAAGAGCATGTCTGAAGCTCAGCAAAAGGAAATGAGAAAATGTCTAAGGAGGAGGATAGATAAGTGTGTTGAATGGTTGCCGTATAAGTCTTCTTTCAGATACACTGTACACAGGAATTTGGGTGAGTAGGCACTGCATCTTTCTTTCCCAAATTGTGCTTGTAAGTAAACTGGACATGATTGATCCGTGTGCAAGTGTAATTGTGTAAATAGGTTATTGTGATAGTTTTCGAAGGGAGTAAAATTTTGCATTTCAAATGAGTAGAACATGACAACAGGAAAATTCACATGCTTTGCTACCAAGGTACAAAATGTTCATGAAACAATATGGCCTAAAGGTAAAAAGAAAACATTGACCTCTGAAGATAAAACACGCTGCATGGGAACTGAAGAGACGACCAGACCCTAAACTGTGGCGATCAAACCAAATTTCATGGCAAACTTCTTCTGATTACAGTCGAGCATCTCACTGAGACTGCACGTCGAGTTCATCTGCTTGAGTATCTTGTGGCGGTACTCCAGGCTCTTCCTGAGACCATGGCGAAAGAATTGGGGGTAATCTACCGCCTCTCCCTTGTCCCGCCCCATTTCCTCAACCAGGAACTTCACCCTGGGCTCCAAGCAACGCTTGATACTCTTGATGAGAACAAGAGGGTATCCAGCCACCAATGCCATGATCTGGTCCTTGCTGAATCCAGCGCTTTTCAGGAACATGAAATTGGGCCGTAAAGTCTTGTTGACATCGCGCGACAGTATACCAGGGAAATTCATGATAACCCTCTGGAGATCTGTGCCCTGCAACCCGACTTCTGACTTGAGGAACTCAGCAGTAGGACGCAGCCGTTTGTCGACACTATACCCCAGGATGTATGGCTCCTTGGTCAGGATTTTGCCAATCATGCCCTCCTTTTCAATTCCAAGGCTGACAAAGAAGTCGACCGTCTGTGAGAACTTGCCCTCGATGCTGTAGCTGATGAGGCGCGGGTTGACCATGAGCAGCTTGGCGAGCTGCTTGTCGGAGATGTCCAGCGTCTGGAAGAAGGCGAGAAGAGGGCAGAGCTTCTGCTCCACGCTGTGGAACAGTATCGGCGGGAACTTGACAACGGCCTGCGCGACCTCCCCTGGCTTGGCCTGCAGCGTGGTGAGGCACTGGACTGTAGGGATGAGCTTCCCGTCGACGGACACGGTGAGCACCTTGGGGCACTTGGTGACCACGTAGCGCAGCTTCCGCTGCTCGATCTTGACATGGTTGAGGAGGTAGTCCCAGACGCCGGAGGCCTCGCCGGCGTCGAGATTCGGCAGATTCTTGCACCGCCTTGTCATGCGCCCGATGGTCTCCTCGTCGAACCCTTTCTCCCTCAGCCATTGTGTCAGGCTCTTGGCATCGCCACCACCGCTAGCCATTGTTGGGTTATTTTCTGCTCAACAATAGAAATGCGATGAGTTCAGATTCATAGTGCACTCATTCAATTCGGCTAAGAAACATGCCAGTGAAACAAATCGTCGAACACCAACAGTGCAGGTGACTAAGGACATCAAATCAAACAAGAAGGTTCAACATGCGCACGAACTGATATGATGGTACGGAATTACGCAATCGGGAGCAGTGATAAAGGGGAACAATGAACAAATAGAGCCTTTCTTTTTCCCACTCCACAGATGATTATCGCTTCCTCCAAATCTACGGCGATGGTGGAGATTGGGTACAACGATCGAATATAGCAGAGAGCGAGATTGATAACAAGAATGTAACCCACCTTGTTGATCCAGATCGAGGCGGGCTGCAGAAAAGCCGGGAATGTGGAGTGTAAACCGCGGAAGAGGATAAGAGAAGATGAGGAAAGAGTCCGGCCTCTGTCTGCAGCGAATGCGCTCCCAAGCTGGGGCTGTGTTATCTTTGATTGGATTTAATGAACCAGTTGGGCCGAGCGAGTCTGGTTGGGCGGGCTGGCCTGGGGCCCAGCAAAGACCCACTATGGGCTGCAAATATGACAATCTATTGGCGCCTCCGTTCTCAAAAAACATATCATGGGCTCAAAAAAATAAGTAGTGGGTCGTCTCGCTCCCGTGTCGCCCCCGCTCGGGTGGCACCGGAGCCCCCCATCCCCACAACCCTAGGAGCCGTCGGCGGCCTTCCCCTCCTCTCTCCTCTCTCCGCCTCCGTCGGAGGACGCGGTCGGGCAAAGCCCACACCGACAACGATGGGGGCGGGGGCTCCTCTTCTGGCGCAGCGCCTCGTCGCGGGATCTGGCGACCAGAGCGGCGGCAGCTGGCCTTGGAGGCGGGGTGGCGTGCGGAAGCACAGGGAGGGCGCGTGGGGTCGGTGTGGAGGGCACAAGGGGATGCTGCGGCGCGTGTGTTATGCTCCCGTCGTCCGTGGTCGCCCATGGCGGCTGGGCCCGATCTGGGCCTATGCGGGTCGTGGCTTCAGAGCGTGGTGGTGGAGCGTTCTTGCGGCCTCGTCTTTGGGGCGTCGCAGGCGCTGCAGCAGTGGTGGCTGGCCGGCATGGGGGGCCTCCTCCTCCGAGCCCATGCGGGCTAGCCGTGGTGCCGGTGGTGGCCGATGTGCCTCCATTCTTCGATGGTTGTCGGCGGTGTTTCATCTCCTTCCTATGGTGGCATATCGAGCCGGCGCCTTGCATCCCCGCCCACCTTCTCCATGCGACCCATTGGGCGGGTTTCGGGGGCACGATCCTTGGCCGGGTGAAAGCCCTGCTCAGCTTGAGTTGTTGTTGTCCGCGGCGATGCCTGCGGGTGCCGCTACATCCTTGGGGGCGCGATCATGGCCAGTTTCATGTCTTCCTATTCTCGGGTGCCAGGGGAAACCCTTGATTCATGTCACCGGACCAGGCGGCGGCGCCACGGTGTCGTGATCTTCTTGAAGACGTCGTCGAGGCCGCCTGGGAAGGGCCTACCGTTTGGAGTTTGGGGTGGCGAGGTGTTGTTGGTGTCGGATGCTGCTCTGGGCATGAGCATCAGGGGCGCAATATACATCATGGTGGACGCTTCCTAGTCGACGTCTTCCTCAAGTCCCGGTGGATCCTGCTGACTTCTCGCTGATCTCTTCTAGTCGTATGAGGGGGAGGTGCGTTGATCCGTGCGACCTTGGAGTCTTGGTCATGCTATGGCGGAGTCTCGCTTTGATCGTGACACGTTCCGGTTGCTATGTGCCTTGTCTCCTCACCTTGGTAGGGGACTTGGCTAGGCACGGTCTCATCGTCGGGTCATGGTGGAGGGTGTGTGGTGTGCCGCTTGGCGTTGTATCGTGTGAGTTGTATCGTGTTGTGTGTGGTGTTTTGCCTTTTGGCATTGTATCAGCCGTCGGCCTCTTCTTCCTCTTCTTCTATGTGTTTGGTACGTCTGCCAGGACGTATCCTAGAAAAAATAACCAATGATACTTTTTTACATGGAACTCCCTGATTCCATTAGAACTGCTTAGCGGACTCGCTGGCCACCATAACACTTACATCATTCGGTACATGTTCTGGCCATAGGAGCCGAGACGCATTTTGGCTAGATCCCAAAGCAGCTAGCTAGCGAGTGCGCAACCTTATTACAACATCTAGACACATGTGCCACTTCAAAAACCTTATTATAACATCTGGACACATGTGCAACTTCAAACGAAATGAAATTTAGTGTAATAAATGATCGCATATCACGGTACAAAATATTTCAGGGGCCAGATCATAATATGTACTTTGCAGGGCATGGACTAGGATCATTGAATCAGTCTCCAGCCGAACTTTTCCCATTCCCCATGTTGATGTCGCATGAAATCAGTCTCCAGCCGAACTTTTCCCATTTCCCATGTTGATGTCGCATGCAGTTTGCACCGTACTTGCTGCATGGTTAACTCTCCTCGCGCCAGAACCTCAGGCTTCACAACGGCAGTCTCTTACAACAAAAACCCCATCATCCTTGGCGTATATCAGACTGAAAAACACCATCTGTATTGACCTTCATCACATCACCAAACGGCTTCTGCCAGTTCTGGGCGGGAGGTGTTGGGGTATTAATTTGTTTGTCCTAGCAGTACATCAAGCACTCTCCTTCCCAATACTTGGCTTGTCGCAGCACATCATTGGTCGAAAGTCGAAACCTTATGTCCCTCTCTGCTCTTTTTATTCCTTTGAAGCCACCATCGCTAGAGCATGCAGATAATAAGAACTCTTTTCTCATCATCGAGTGCTAGGATTTCTTGTATCACCGCTGGTGCCGCATCATATGTGATCATGCGATGACAAAGATCCTCCATCCCAATGTTCCTCCATAGGTCCTTCATCTCTTTACACTTCAGGAATAAATGGGCCATGTCCTCATCTACTCTGTGGCAGCAAGCACATAGAGGATCACACTCCATTCCATGCCTCTTTATGCTGGTCATCAATGGCAGACTGTTGTGTGCTAAACACCACACAAATTGCTTGATCTTGGGAGCACACGGCAGGTCCAGCTCTTTTTCCATTGAGCATTTTCCTCTATATTTTTCGATGATGAGTCAGCACCCACATCTTTGATCTGAACATACACTTTGTATGCTGATTTAACTGAGAAGACTCCTTTTGTGTCAAAGTGCTAGGCTGAGAAATCTTCAAACTCATCACTGATTAGCGTGGACAGAATGATACGTGTGTCCATCTCCCAAAACGTACGCGCACCAATGTCTCATCCCACCGGCCTGAAGAAGGATCAATGATTTCATAAACTCTTGTCAATATGCACCGTCCCCTGGGTGTGACGGGTACACGACTGCCATCGTTAGAGAGCCACGCATCAGACCATATATTAATGTTGGTACCGTCTCCAACTCTCCATATCAAGCCTTCTTTCAACAACTGCACCCCTCTCAATATGCTTCTCCAAGAATATGAGATCCCGCCACTAGGTTCTGCTTCCAAAATATATGTGTTTGGAAAATATCTTGCCTTCAACGCCCGAGCACACAAGGAGTCCGGATTTGTGAGCATTCTCCATCCTTGCCTTGCTAGCATGGTTAAAACCATATAAGTCCCGGAATCCTAACCCCCCATTCACTCTTCGGTTTAGTAAGAACTTCCCAGCTTAACCAATGTACTTTGTTCTTCTTATCTTGTTGTGACCACCAGAAACGACAGATCATCATACTCATCTCCTCACATAAAGATTTGGTAAGATCAAAGCATGACATAGCAAAGGTTGGAATAGCCTTTGCACATGCTTTTATCAGAATATCTTTCCCCATCCTTGATAATATTTTTTCCTTCCAACCTTGTATCAATTTCCAGATCATGTCCTTCAAATATTCAAACATCTTTTTCCTTGATCTACCCACATATACGGGAAGACCAGGATATTTCTCCGTCCTTGCCTCAGCTCTCATATTCAGTCCGAACAACACTTGGGTGTGCCGAACCTGTTGGGGATCAGTGCGGAAAACAAAATTCCTACGTTGAAACCCCAGAAACTAGCCTAGGATCTATCTATGTAGTAATGCGGTAACGGCCGGAGCGTATAGAATACATAACCTTGTAGGCATCAGCGTTAACGTTCATGAGGAATGTGGTTGAAGTAGTCGTACTCGTAGCCGACCTCAAGATCGCGAAGCTCCTCGCAGGTCACCCCTTGCTCCTTCTTGATCTTCATCATCTTCATCGTGCAACAGCTCCGGCTCACGATATTCTAGCGCCCCAAGTGTTGCACCTCGTGTCTTCATACACATCCGGTGCACGATGAGACCTCTGGCTCCCCGATCCCGCCGGGAGTGCGGAAGTTGATATCCGGCTAGGAATCCCTGCAGCGCAACGGCGTACTGCAGGTGTACCTCGATCGCACAGCCTAGACTTGGGGCCATGGTCACAAGGCATAGAGAGAGAGAAGGAGGAAGTCAACCAAAGGACTTCTCCAAATATTGGTGGTGTTTCATCCCACCCATGGGCACCCCTTTATATAGGGGGAGGGGGTGTGCCCTCCCCTTTGGGTTTCCCATGTGGGACTAAACAAGGGAGAGGGGGAGGCGCATGGGCCTTAATGGGCTAGCTGGCCTGGGGTGGGCCCCACCCCGCGCACAGCCCTAGGCTAGCCGGGTGGGCCCCCTCAAGGCGCCTGGGCTTTGGCCCTTTGGCCCTTGGCCCTTCCCTCCTCCGGTTTTCCCTCATGGGCCTTTATTCCCCAGGAAGTTTGGCCCATTAGTAGAATAACCCTTCAAATTAGATTTTAATATTATATTTAAAATTAATTACATTAATTAATATGTAAATACATATTACAAAACCTGATTCAACCCGAAGCACCTTTCGGTTCCCTTTCGATTTCCTCCGAACGACTTCGGATCTTCCCCGGAATGATTCCGGTCCTTTATTCTTTCTCCGAACAACTTCGGATTTCTCTGCGGAACGATTCCGGCTTTCTCTTTCTCTATTGTGATTCCATCTTACGAATGATCGTTCTCATCGTACCATTAAGTGTATCCTCTCACGGCTCGGGAATGCTCTAGACATGATCTGTATCAATGATCAACAGAGGGACCAGGGATGTCCATGTGACCCCTATGCATTCCTGATGACAATGTTGTTTGAACCGTATAAATGTAGCATCCTCTTTCTTTTGTTTCTCGATACAACTTGTCTGAGATCCGATCACTGGTATCCCATACCTTGTTCAATCTCGTTCTCAACAAGTTATGTTTTCTTGTTACCGTGATATTACATCCCCGTGACCTAGTCACATGTTGCAATATTTATAGATGTAATCTCACCAATTCGGCCGTATGTATCTTTACCCGTCATGTGGGTGAACAAATCCCGGTCTTGCAGTCACATGTCATCTACTGTTCCTTCGGAATACCCAACGTACACCTTTATGGCCACCGCATTACCAGATGATGTTTGATGCAGTCAAAGCATCCTAGGGAAACAGTGAGTAATATGAGCTCACGGTCTAAGGAGAAGGAGTCTAGGTATAGGTGTTGCAACAATGAACTATATGACTTGATCGTGTTGCAATCCTTCGAGGAATGTCCAACCACATCATTCTCCAATGATATGATCTTGTTGTCAGTCAGCATAAATGCCCATGATCTTGAAACCCAGATCATCTTCGTGACCAACGAACTAGTATGAATAGAGGCTACTAGGGACTTGGTTGTTTCATACCACACCTGTACCAATGTTTCTACTTGGCACAGTTATAGCACAATATGAAACTATTATAAACTAATTGAGATATGACAATAAAAACCTATTTATTATTTTCCTCTAGGGCATATCTCCTTTAGTCTCCCACTTGCACTAGAGTACAAATAATCCAGCTTGCATTTTACTCGTATAAACCATATACCATATGCGTTTACAGATCATGCATGCTCATGGGAAACTTCATGTCCATGTTCCATTTTACCAGATCAGTATGTCTTTTGCAAATCGTTAATGTCTTCCTAATTTGACATATTCACTCCATTATCGTATAATGGGTCGAAGCATTTGTATGGCAACAAAGTGAGACTTTGTTTCTAGTGTTTATGATGACGGTCGTTTTCACCGTTGTCATCTAAACTTCGAAACACACTTTGCTATCCTTTGTGTATATACTATAGTCATGCCAGTAGAACGAGGCCGGATTCCAGGAGCTTACAGTGATGTTAGATCAACCTCGAGGGCTTTCTCATGGGCACTGGGCCCTGGGACACATCATTCTACGTTAAAAGCGAACTAGCCCCGCCACAACATTATACATCACATCAGATGGAGCCTTTATACTTCTATATCTATGTAGATCCTAGTGCATGAAATGCATCTATGCCACTTACATTGCTTCTTGCCATTTATGTATAAACTTAATTCTGGTTCAGTGATCAACTCAGGAATCTCTTAAAGACATGTTCTTACAGTTAAGACTTTGTCCTACTAACCAGAACTTCGGGTCACATTCCGTCGAGTATACAACATGGTTATGTGGAAGAACCTATGACTGAGGTATAGGAGATGCAATGCATCTCTTTCTTTCAACCATAGTTGCAATACAAACTCAATGCTTCATACAGTAAGAACTACTTTCTCACCTTGTTCCATTCTGAGATCCTTCAGAATCTTGCTTAGGACATTCTGAACATCTTTCAGAATCAAGTCCGGGAAGCATTCGACATTCAGTGTTTATTAAACTCACCAATTTATTTCGATAGATCTTATTGTTTAATAACTTCAACTTCATCCTTATTCATCTAACTTAAATATTATTAACACCAATCACATCATTCATATATGTTGTCCACATATCCTAGAATGATTTCACGCTCCCACTCAAATATGACATTCATGTTTGAGATCCAGGGATTTCACTAAGCTCCCACTCAAATATGATATTCATGTTTGAGATCTAGGGATTTCACTTGGCTCCCACTCAAAAAATGACATTCATGTTTGAGATCTAGGGATTTCACTTAGCTCCCACTCAAATCTAGGTCCTCTCAATAATCTTGGACATTCCAAAATTCTTTGATCATCATCAATTTGAGAATTCCAATTGCGAGACTTCAATATCCATATATTTATAGTGTAAATCAAAAAGACTTAAGCATCACTATTGTTGTAGTCAACTCCTTGAATTTGTCCAAACTTGTGACAAATCGAGCTTTTTGTCATTCATTAAGTTTCATTTCCTTCTTATGACTTTCTAGTCAATCAGAAATATCAAGTAAACTTCTTTACTTTAATAAGATCAAGTAACATGTTACTTTGCAATCTTAAATGTAACTTAATATAGGATTTTATGACTCCTAGTCATTTCTCGCACTCAGGTCCATCACGCTTCTTTGTAATTCGTAGGTATGTCTTGTTCAAAACATGACAAGTGAATCAATAATATAATTCAACAAACTTGTAGAATATATAGTTGAATCCTACTTTCTTTAGTAAAAGTATTCCCTGAAACTTTATGATCATTATCATTGGCTTCAGTTTTGGTTTCACGAAACAAATTCTGCTGTGCCACTCAACAATTCGGAGGCAAGGTCAAATACCTTGTTTTGATCTTTTACTTTCTTACACCTGTATCTTCATCAAGACATATCAACTTTGGACAACGGCAGATTTTTCCCTTTGTGGAAGATGCATTCATAGTTTCCTAAGAATGCTCTATAAAGACTTGTTTATTCGCCACGATTTCGACTTGTCGAAATCTCCAGAAACTCGAACGTGCCATAACACTTATGGTGTTGTTTCCACGAATCTTTAGCTGTTCCTTTGTATTTCAAATGAGTGTTTGCTTATTTTGGTCTTTAACTCTAAATGACAACTATAACCCCTATAAGAGATAATATCATACTATATGTATCTAATACATAATGATTATGATGTTTAGATATTTCAACATGGTTTGAATTCATCCAATTATCATAATTGTGAAACATCTTTCACAAGTTCCTTTTATGCTAAACTTAACTTGAATACTTTAGTCATGTCGATCAAATCGAAGAGACTTGTTAATTCAGTTAATTCAATATCTCATTTAGTCATGAACTCATTTGAACAATTCAAATCATTTCAAACTTATGTTTCATTAAGTAAATACACTTATTTAGTAAAGTCCACTAATGATTTCAACTACTTGTTGAAAATACGATACATCACTATGTATAAGATTCAACATTTCTTCGCATATCACCGTTTTACCAGAATGCAGAGTTTTGGTCATTCTGCCCAAGAGGCATGGTTTTGCAAAGTCTCTAGATTAAGCATCTAGGACCCCGATCTTTCATAAAGAACCTGCAATAACCAAAATGACTTAAACTGTAGTGTCATTTCATTATTAGACTTTGGATATCTTTTAGCATTCTAATCCTTTATAAATGTTTTTAAACTATTATCATTAACATAGTGATGAGAATAACTTATTTGTAATCGTAATGTGACCATAAGGTATTGTTCATAAGAATAGTACAAACTGGCTTGTAACTTGTTCATATGAATAATCGTCTCGCCAAGAGCAAGACACACATACAAAGATTACAAATTTACATTCAAGTCCACTAATCTAAATGATAAACTTTGAGGAAAGTGGTGATGTCGGCCATCAACTGTTTTGCTTGCCGTCATCAAGTCACGTTGCCTCAAATCCAGCAATTCTCAAGCAGATCCTCCTGTTTTCACAAAACGGGACAAGTATCAAATACTTTGCAAACTGCTGCGAGTTTTGCAAGAACCACATTTATAATTTGTATATCTTACATATACCTTTTCATCCATGACCTCCTTTTGCAATCAAGCCCTTCTAAGAGTTCTCAACTCTAATGCAAGATCGCTAAGTGTTTTTCCAAACATTCTCTTTTCATCCATGATGGAGGAAAACCCATCCAACGGCTCATACTCTATGTGCCTTATTCTGTATAATATAAAATGTAGCCCAACTCTCCATCGAATGGAGAATGGCTTATTGGATGATTATGTAGAAAACACAAACATTTCGGAGTCATCGAATTATCTCCTAATGGTTATCGTATCAAGAAGAGAAGATCACCTTACACGAGGATATCCCACAGACGTGGGTATTAATCTATGAAGTTGGACCCTTTTGCTAAGTTCCATATTAAGCAATATATTCCCATGGTTGCAAAGGACCTCAATGGGATAGGCTAAGATCTAATAAAATATTTGCAAACAGACATCTAGACTAAGTTTACAATAAGAGATCAATTTATAATTGGTCTCCACTAAAATGGTCATCCCCTGGACGATTTTAGTGATCGCATGATCCCTATCCTCTGCACCTCCCCCGTGTTACACAGCCATCAGTGCATTATCAAAGGTAGACATTCACTAATGCCAATCACATCATCCATGTGACTCATGCTCGATCTTTCGATCTCTTGTGTTCCGAGGCCACGCTTCTGTGGCATGCTAGGCTCGCCAAATCTAACTTGTGTGTATTCGTTGTGCGACATGGTTTACACCCACTGTATGCGAACGTAGATATGTCTGACACCCATGCCTGTAACCCTAGATCGCCTCATACCGAAGAACTTTCTTTGTGGTGCACACACAAGGGGAACACGGAACATTGGAATTAAATAGGGATTATCTTATTTGCTACCATTGAGTATCTAAATACTAGCACACAATAAGATGTAAAAGTAGGTATCAACATCATATGTACAATGTAATATGATATGGTCTTTCTTGCGCCTTGATCTCCATCATGCCCTTGGTTTGATGCCAAGTCCACGACGCCTCCACCAGGTCATTCATCGGAACAATGACTATCACTATACTACTTAGCAACAGAAAAGTAAACTAATTTACCTTTGTAATGACCAATGCCATATCATAATCACATGCCCCCTGCAAAATAAAGTTAGACGCCTTTACTTTATCTATTGCAAGTTTTACGTGGTTGTTAGGGCTTTCGTACTAGAACCGTTTCTAAACTACGAACTTTCCAACCACAACATGGATCTGACAGTTGTCTCTATTACACCCCTTTCAGGGCCCTCCGTTGTAAATGCTATATCAAATATCGAATGAGAGACAGACACCCGCTAGCCACTTATACGGTACAAGCCGTATGTTGAGCTTGGAACCAGTCTCGCGTACGAATACGCGTAAGGTCGGTCCGGGCCGCTTCATCAAACAATACCGCGATATAAACAAGTACATGTTAGAGGGTAACAACTAAGGGATCAATGCCCGCACAAAACTTGTGCGTACTAGCAGTACAACACTCTTACGCATAGATTGGCTCTGATACCACTGTTGGGGATCGGTGCGAAAAACAAAAAAATTCCTACGTTGAAACCCCAGAAACTAGCCTAGGATCTATCTATGTAGTAATGCGGTAACGGCCGGAGCGTATAGAATACATACTCTTGTAGGCATCAGCGGTTAACGTTCATGAGGAACGTGGTTGAAGTAGTCGTACTCGTAGCCGACCTCAAGGTCGCGAAGCTCCTCGCAGGTCACCCCTTGCTCCTTCTTGATCTTCATCATCTTCATCGTGCAACAGCTCTGGCTCACGACATTCTAGCGCCCCAAGTGTTGCGCCTCGTGTCTTCATACACATCCGGTGCACGATAAGACCTCCGGCTCCCCGATCCCGCCGGGAGTGCGGAAGTTGATATCCGGCTAGGAATCCCTGCAGCGCAACGGCGTACTGCAGGTGTACCTCGATCGCACAGCCTAGACTTGGGGCCATGGTCACAAGGCATAGAGAGAGAGAAGGAGGAAGTCAACCAAAGGACTTCTCCAAATATTGGTGGTGTTTCATCCCACCCATGGGCACCCCTTTATATAGGGGGAGGGGGTGTGCCCTCCCCTTTGGGTTTCCCATGTGGGACTAAACAAGGGAGAGGGGGAGGCGCATGGGCCTTAATGGGCTAGCTGGCCTGGGGTGGGCCCCACCCCACGCACAGCCCTAGGCTAGCCGGGTGGGCCCCCTCAAGGCGCCTGGGCTTTGGCCCTTTGGCCCTTGGCCCTTCCCTCCTCCGGTTTTCCCTCATGGGCCTTTATTCCCCAGGAAGTTTGGCCCATTAGTAGAATAACCCTTCAAATTAGATTTTAATATTATATTTAAAATTAATTACATTAATTAATATGTAAATACATATTACAAAACCTGATTCAACCCGAAGCACCTTTCGGTTCCCTTTCGATTTCCTCCGAACGACTTCGGATCTTCCCCGAAATGATTCCGGTCCTTCATTCTTTCTCCGAACAACTTTGGATTTCTCTGCGGAACGATTCCGGCTTTCTATTTCTCTATTGTGATTCCATCTTACGAATGATCGCTCTCATCGTACCATTAAGTGTATCCTCTCACGGCTCGGGAATGCTCTAGACATGATCTGTATCAATGATCAACAGAGGGACCAGGGATGTCCATGTGACCCCTATGCATTCCTGATGACAATGTCGTTTGAACCGTCTAAATGTAGCATCCTCTTCCTTTTGTTTCTCGATACAACTTGTCCGAGATCGGATCACTGGTATCCCATACCTTGTTCAATCTCGTTCTCAACAAGTTATGTTTTCTTGTTACCGTGATATTTCATCCCCGTGACCTAGTCACATGTTGCAACATTTATAGATGTAATCTCACCAAGTCGGCCGTATGTATCTTTACCTGTCATGTGGGTGAACAAATCCCGGTCTTGCAGTCACATGTCATCTACTGTTCCTTCGGAATACCCAACGTACACCTTTATGGCCACCGCATTACCAGATGATGTTTGATGCAGTCAAAGCATCCTAGGGAAACAGTGAGTAATATGAGCTCACGTTCTAAGGAGAAGGAGTCTAGGTATAGTTGTTGCAACAATGAACTATATGACTTGATCGTGTTGCAATCCTTCGAGGAATGTCCAACCACATCATTCTCCAATGATATGATCTCGTTATCAGTCGGCATAAATGCCCATGATCTTAAAATCCAGATCATCTTCGTGACCAACGAACTAGTATGAATAGAGGCTACTAGGGACTTGGTTGTTTCATACCACACCTGTACCAATGTTTCTACTTGGTACAGTTATAGCACAATATGAAACTATTATAAACTAATTAAGATATGACAATAAAAACCTATTTATTATTTGCCTCTAGGGCATATCTCCTTCAGAACCTCCTTCGTATTATCACTTAACATTACAGAAGACTTGTCGAAGTTTATTGTTTGTCCCGAGCACACCTCGTAAAGTTGCAGGATACTTTGTAGGGATTTGGCACTCTCGCAAGTAGCTTTAATAAGCACCAAGGAATCGTCTTCAAATAGCAAGTGGTTAAAACTCGGGGCATCATTGCATATTCGAATGCCTTCCAATTCTCCATCCAGCTCTGCCTTATTCAGAAGTGACGAAAAGGCCTCTACACAAATACGGAATAGGTACAGCGATAAAGGATCGCCTTGCCTCAGCCCTCTCTCCGGTACAATCACCTCTGAAAGTACACCGTTCACCCGCACCTGGTAGCTAACCGAAGACACACATAACATCACCCGGTTGATCCATCTCTCATGAAACCCTAGTTTTCTCATCATTCTCTCCAGGAAATATCATTTTACTCGATCATACGCTTTACTCATGTCCATCTTGACTGCATCATAGTCATCATTCCCTCTCTTCTTTGTCTTCATATAATGAGTACACTCATATGCTAACAAAATGTTATCCGTGGTCAACCATCCAGGGACGAATGCACTTTGGTTTGGCGATATAATCTCCTCTAAGATTAACTTGAGCCTACTCACCAACATCTTGGATATGAGTTTATAAACCACATTGCACAAGCTAATTGGGCACAGGTCTTTCATACTTTCTGGTTTCTTTATCTTCGGAATCAAGACTATGCAAGTGTCATTCCAATCAGGTGGCATAGGTCCCCCATTCAGTACATTCAGCACCTCCTCAGTCACCTTCTCCCCCACCACATCCCAAAACTTTTTATACAAGAGAGCATGCATATCATCTGGCCCCGAAGGTTTCATATCATCAATGGTGTTGAGTGCCTCCTTTACCTCCATTGCACTGAACTCCTTGCCGAGCATATCGTTCATCTCCCGTGATGTCGACGCACTTCTATTCTTGTAGACAGTTGTTGGGCCTCCAAGTGCAGAGGTTTGTAGAACAGCAGCAAGTTTTCCCTTAAGTGGATCACCCAAGGTTTACCGAACTCAGGGAGGAAGTGGTCAAAGGTATCCCCTCTCAAGCAACCCTGCAATCAAGATACAAGAAGTCTCTTGTGTCCCCAACACACCCAATACACTTGCCAGGTGTATAGGTGCACTAGTTCGGTGAAGAGATAGTAAAATACAAGTGGTATGGATATAAGACAATGATGCCAGAAAAATGCTTGCTGGCGTGTGGTTGGCGTGGGAAAAGACTAAAGGCAAACTGAAATAAAGAAGGAAGCAAGCAAACATGTAACAGATCTAAATGCAAACAGTGTATCAATGCTTAGAAACAAGGCCTAGGGATCATACTTTCACTAGTGAACACTCTCATATAAATATCTTCTCTTTATGATACTACTCTTAACTACTCTCCGGTTGGACACTCTAATCCATGGTAGGGCTATAACAGCACACCTCAAAGTAAGCCTTTCCCATCTAGGTAACCCCACACTGTCACCTTGAACGCTAGATGGTTCCAACAAACACCACAATTTCATAGAGACATCCAACTCCAAATATAACTCATAACAAGTATTTGTAATCTCTAGCCTAAGTGCCACCATGGTGTGCACGCTGTCACTTTCACACACATGGGGAGAGCAGAGATCTATTAAAGCACTTGAGTAGCAAGGTAGATCAATAGATTACAAGCTCATGATCACAATATGATCATGCATAGAGAGAGAGAGAGATAAACACATAGCTACCAGTAGAACCCTTAGCCTCGAGAGAGAACTACTCCCTCCTCATCATGGGAAACAGCAACGACGATGGATATGGTGGTGGAGATTGATGGAGATGGCTCCGAGGTCACTTCCCCGTCCCGGCAGGGTGTCAGAACAGAGACTTTCTGTCCCCCGAATCTCCCCTTCGGTGGCGGCGGCGCTACGGAACTTTTCGTGGCTAGAGGCTTGATTTTCAGGGTTTATGCATCGGGAGGCTCTTATAGGCGAGAGGGGAGACCGAGGGGGTGCCGGAGGGGCCCACACCACCCCCTGGCGCGGCCTGGCCTAGCCCACGCCACCAGGTGGTGTGGCCAGCCCCTGGCCCCTCTCCGTCTCGTCTTCTGGCTCCGTGAGTCTTCCGGTAAAATAGGCACTTTAGCTTTTGTCCCGTCCAATTCCGAGAATATTCATTTTCTGACTTTCCTGGAACCAAAAACAGCAGAAAACAGGCAACTGGCATTGTGGCTCTTGTTAATAGGTTAGTCCAAGAAATCATATGAAAAGTACTCCAAAGTGTTGACAAAACATAAGAAAGTAGATAAAACCAAGCATGGAACATCAAAAATTATAGATACATTTGCAATGTATCATCCCGCGTCACACGTGGATCAACACGTTCTTGTTGGGGTTCCACATATGAAAACAATAATTTTTACCCTACGCCCCTGAACCCCTGATGCTGCCAGGACCTATCTATTAGTAATACAATAACGGGAGGGGATTTTCGTGAACTTACCCTTGAAGACCGAAAAGTGTTGTCAACGCTTAGGAGAGCGTGGTTGATGTAGACGAGCCGAAGCCGACCTCAAGGTCGGGATGAAGTCCTTGTGCTCCTTTGGCTCCAACGACTTGAGTGCCTCAAGTGCGACACCTCGCGGGGAGTTACACACGTCCGATGCCTGACGATGACTCCCGCTTCCCCGATCCAGCAGTAGTTGCGGAAGTAGAGCTCCTGGATCCAAATCCAAATGCGGCACCAGGCCCATGGTGAAGATGTCTCTCGTTCGCGTAGTCCGAACTTGGGACCACGGTCACGAGAGAGAGAGAGAGAGAGAGAGAGAGAGAGAGAGAGAGAGAGAGAGAGAGAGAGAATATCAATTGGAGGTCCTCCCAAAAGTGAGAAGACCTTTATTGATTATTCGGTGTATTTATCTGGCCAAATACCCCATATATATATAGGGAGGGAGGAGGTACTACCTCAAAGTCTGAGGGGGAAGGAAGGAGAGGAGAGGAGGGAGGGCAGGCTGACCCCTAGTAGTCCCGCATGGGGCTAGGCCCCCGGGCCATCCCCCTTGCCCCTTCTCCCTCTCTCCTTTCCTTAATGGGCCATGTCCCCTCCGGGAATTGGCCCATTAAGCCTTTTGACCTTTTAAATTGATTTTATATTTATTAAATAATTATGAATAAATGATTAAATCAATATTTAACATTCATTCACATATTATTCAACCTCTATGGTTGTGGAACACTTCCACCTCCACTCCGGACATCCTCCGAACTTACCGAAACCCTTCCGATTTTCTCTCTACAATTCTTCGGCGATTCTACCGATCCTATAAACACTCTCTAAGCATATCAAGCCCTTAAGCGTGATACTCCACGGTTCAGGAACACTCCAGACATGGTCAGGACACTCTCGCACCAATGATCGACAGAGGGACCTGGATGGCCATGTGACCCCTGTGCGTTCCACGAAGATCTTTCGTCGTTTGAACCGGGACAATCGTGTCTTATTCCCTTTGTCTCTCGATACTTGCATTGTCCGAGGTCTGATCAATGACATCACCATGTCGTGTTCAATCTCGTTACCGAACAATGCTACTGGACTCGTTCCGACAAGTGACATCCCCGTGATCAAATCACACGCTGCGTGGCTATTGGATATAACCTCTCCGAGTGGGCCCTTGAGTATTTTCCCGTCACATGGACGGACAAATCCCGCTCTTGACATATATTGCCTCTATAGTTTCCTTCGAGTACCTGAACACACCTTTATAACCACTGTATTACCAAGTGGCGCTTGATGTTATCTAAGCACTCTTGGGAGACAGTGATTGATATAGCCTCACGGTCTAAGGAATAGTCTACGAGGATCCATTTCTAATCATCGTAACTTGAACTTCGTGACATGATCAGGTCATGATGTTTAGGTTGGGTATTGGTTCATCATCTCATTCTCAGAATGAGTTGGCTCTAGGGTTCCAACTGGCATAAATGCCACATGATCATTTGTTGACCAATGAGCCAGTGACTAGAGTTTCACTGGGAACCCCTGGTTATTTGTATATCACACGTGTATTGATGTTTCCACTCAATACAGTTATAGCATGATATAAAACTTAATCATAAACTATATGAAATATGATAATAGTCCTTACTACTATTTGTCTCTAGGGCATATTTCCAACAGTCTCCCACTTGCACTAGAGTACAAATACACTAGCTGCATTTGTTCTTTAATCGTTGGAACCATATATCCGGTACCCTGAACATGCTTGCTCATGGAAGAGGTTGAGTCTTGGGTCTGTACTTTATAGTCCCAAATCCTTTGCAACTTAATAATGTCACCTTGATTGATATTACTACTTTATCATCACATGATAACATCTGTGTGTATGCATCGTCGCTATGGCAGTAGAACGAGGCCTGATTCCAGGAGCCTACAGTGACTTTAGATCAACCTCGAGGGCTTTCTCATGGACACTGTGCCCTGGGACACATCATTCTACGTTAAAAGCGAACTAGCCCCGCCATAACATTATACATCACTTTAGATGGTACCCTTATCTATTATTATAAATGTAACCATTGAAACACGAGTGCACTCTGTGCAATTTTCGATGTTTTTGATCACCTCGCTTCCTACTTGACTTTAATCGGTATTTACAGGAGTTTCCAACATATTCCCTTATAACATAACTCTTTATGTTTTAAGATATGTCATCCTTTATGGATTTGGAAAACATGTCTACAGTTCTCTATTAGACACTGCGGACAAACTTAGCTCAATGTTCTGTGATTCAAACTTAATCACTTTCAAACGTTCTTTATTGGATCATACATTATGTTAAGTTATCACCATGGTTTTCTAAGATAGAACCTATGTCTCAACATAGTGGATGATGATCATCCTTTTCTTTCTTTCAACCATTGATGTTTAAACTTAATACTATTCCTAACTTGAGTTATTAAGGACCAGTTCCTTAATTAACTTCTATTCTGAAACCCTTTCCAGAATCCCTTAAGGAATACTACATAATATCATAATATACTTATTATCAACTTCTACACCTCATAAATCATTATTTATTGGTACTTGCGCTTTTATTCTTAACACACTTAAGAATCACTCCTACAAGATCCCACTCAAAAAATGTTTCTAACATATTTGGGTATGAGTCACTACTCTTACTCAAATTATGTTCCTACATATTTGAATTTTGAGACTTATATTGCTCCCACTCAAAAATATATCATTCACATATTGTTTTAGGAAGACTTTCATAGCTCCCACTCAATTTTATGCAAATTGCATATCTACTCACTATTTTGAACAATTTCAAAATCCTTTGATCAAATATCAAACTTGGAGATTTACTATGAGATACTAGTACTTTTACTAGTTTTAAATCCTCTAGACATTCAACACACTTGAATCAAATTCATTTGAATTTGTCCAATACTTGACAAATTGTGCTTTTGTCATTCACCCCCTTTTCCACTATGGCTTTGCAGTCATTTGGGAAAATTCCAAGTAACCCCTATTACTTGTGAGATTCAGCAACAAATTTCTTTCTAATCTCAAGTGAATTTTGCTTCTAGGATTTCTCATAATTTAGTTTACCATTATTTCCTTTGTAGTTCGTAGGTATGTCATATTCCAAGAATCATGACAAATGATTCACAAATGTCTCCATACTAGATATGGATTACATTTTGTATCCTACTTCATGTAGTGACAACACTAGTAGGGAAAACACAATGATCATTATCATTGATTCTTTCCTTTGTGAAGAGAATCGTTCAAGAACTTTTTCCGTTGCGCTTCTCAACACTCTGATGCAGGGTTTTGAATCCTCGTCGAGTTTTTCACTATCTTCCATTTGCTCCATAATCGAGAAATATCACTAAAAGTGAGCTTTCTCAAAAAATGCACCAAAATCCAAGCACTGCAAGTTTTGCTTCTCTTTTGGTTTTAGCTATGGACTTCGTATTCAAAGTTTCCAATGAATACTCTACAAGGACTTATTCTCTATTGTTTTGGTGATATCGAATAACCCCAAAACTTTCACGACGATCCATACCAGATATGGAGCCGCTTTCACGAATTTAAATGGTTCACTATTTATTCTAATTGAGTGCTAACTATTTCTAAATAATGGTCTCTACATCTACACTACAACGATTTATTTTGGTGCCATCTATTTACCCATTTTGATATCTAATATCACATTGTGATGGTTTGCATTTTGACGTTTCAAAACGGTTTGCATTTCACAATTTCTCTTATGCCAATCTCATAAATTTGAATTTCATTACTATTGATCAAATCATAGTTATTAGATTCTCTTTTATATTTATACCCTTTGTTGATGAAATAATTTGATCATATCAAATAGTTTCATGCTTATGTTTCCTTTGGTAAACTTATTTACACATTTAAACAATCATATAATGATAATTACCATTTCATTAAAACACAATACATCGAATATGTATTTACTTTCAACAATTCATTAAACACTTTGTATTCAAGTAATACACAGTGTTCAAGTTATTTTGCCGAACTTAGGCATGATTTATATGTGATAAGAAATCGAATGACTTTCACATATTATCAATATAACTTTGAATTTAAACAATGGTTTTCATTCAGTAATGAATATCATTTAAGTTGGGTATTTTAAGGCATTTCAATATTTTACAAATGTTCATGCATTATCAATTAGTTTCAAACAACAAAGATAATTCACACATAATCAAACAAGATATGAACACGAATAGAAATCATTCATAAAAGTGGAACAACCGTTTGTTACAAACTCATATGAATAACCGTTTCACAAAGTGTAAGACACACTGAAGAAGTTCACAATCTCTTGATTACAATAACTATCAAAAACCATAAACTAAGTGATAAATGTCGAGGGAGAGCATCGTTGGCCATCATCATCATGCTCGCCATCAACACGCAACACCACCTCCTCTCTAGCAAGCACCTCTCATGCAGAAGGACCTGTTTTCAGCAAAACAGAACAAGTATCAAATATACTTAACACTGCAAATGTGTTTGCAAGATTATAACATTTATAAAATTGTATATCAAATATATACCTTTGTCATTGATGACCTCAGTGACATCTGGTTCAACTACCACATCTCTGAAATGTGATATGAACTCGTGGAAATCCTATGTTTCCGCGTCGCCTCTCATAATGCAAATCCTGACTTGTGCTTGTAAGATTGGTGGTAGCGACCGCAACACAACTCCTATTGCAAAAGAGCTTGTGAACCAGTTGTCCAGAAAGTATGCCAGACTCATGTATGCATCATATATGCTCAATAAGTGATCGTCCAGTGAGGATCCTTTCACCATCTTTATAGAGAGGAAGTCCCCCATCAGCTCATACTCCCATATGCGCACTTGTTCCACGAAATGTGATCTCATATGTGCCATAACCATTCGGGGATTAAGACTTCCCACCATTGGCCATAGCCCATCTTCCATCCCGAGGCGCATCGTTACTGATATGAATGTGGCCATCACATGACGACGGCAGCGGAGATCCTGCTGCTCCTGGGTCTCATGAGAATAGGGTGGATCCAAGTACATCTCGTATATCATGTACTCGGCCACTTTGTTCTCACCAAGGAGATCAAAAAGGCGCATGACCCATGCAGAAAAGTTGGATCCATCTAACTTGAGCTTTTCTCCTTTTAACCAATCGTTAATAGGGAAGGTAATCTCGGGGAGAACCATTTTCTACATTTATAATTGCAAAAAGGAATTTAGACTAAGTTTATAATTAAATGAGTTAATAGTAACTCCACTCAGAAACACCTATCCCCATAAGGGTTCCTAGTGATAACACAACCCCTATCAGCCACATCTCCCCCGATCGTCACGGCTATCAATGTGGGTTCAAGGGTGGACGCTAAACGTCGGTCACATCATTCATGCGACTCGTGCTCGATCTTTTGACCATCCGCATTCCGAGGCCATGTCTGCGCATGCTAGGCTCGTCAACTCAACCTTAGTGTATTCGCTGTGCAACATGGCTTACACCCACTGTATGCGAACATAGATATGTCTGACACCCATACATGTACCATGGATCGACTCATACCGAAGAACTTTCTTGGTGGTGCACACTAAGGGGGAACACAATCGTTGGTAATTTTAATAGGGATCATCTTATTAGGCTATCGTCGAGTATCTAATACTAGCACACAATAAGATATACAAACAATAACATTGAATGTAAATGCGATGTGATATGGTCCTTCACATCGTGATCTCCATCCGTCGTCACCGGATTCTGGCGCTGAGTTCTCGCGCCCGTGAACACCGGTGTCATTCTGGCATGGTAGTCCGTCACCTCCGTGACTATCTACTACTACGTAACATAAGGTAATCACTTTACCTTAGCCACAACCATATCACAAAGCAACGCCCCCCTGCAAAACAAAGTTAGACGCCTCTACTTTATCTTTGCATGTTTTACGTGGCTGAATGGGCTTTCGCACAAGAACCGTTCTTACCTACGAACTTTTAGCACAACGTTGATCAAGTAGTTGTCTCTACTACACCCCTTTCGGGGCCCATCGTTGCAAATGGCATACCAACTAATGAGAGAGATACAGACACCCCCCCTAAGCCACTTTATACCGTACAAGCCGTATGTCAAGCGTGGACCAGTCTCGCGAATGAACGCGTAAAGTCGGTTGGGGCCCGCTTCATCAAGCATTACTGTGGTATACACAAGTACACGTGGGAGGGTAACAATTAAAAGATCAATGCCCACACGCTACATCTCGTGTGTTCTACCCGTACTAGCATTACTACGCATAGATATAGCTCCGATACCACTGTTGGGGTTCCGCGTATGAAAACAATAATTTTTACCCTACACCCCTAAACCCCTAATGTTGCCAGGACCTATCTATTAGTAATACAGTAATGGGAGGGGCTTTTCACGAACTTACCCTTAAAGATCGAAAAGCATTGTCAACGCTCAGGAGAGCGTGGTTAATGTAGACGAGCCGAAGCCGACCTCAAGGTCTTGATGAAGTCCTTGCGCTCCTTTGGCTCCAACGACTTGAGTACCTCAAGTGTGACACCTCGCGGGGAGTTACACACGTCCGGTGCCTGACGATGACTCCCGCTTCCCCGATCCAGCAGTAGTTGCGGAAGTAGAGCTCCTGGATCCGAATCCCGCAGCACGACGGCGCTCCGCGGTGAAGATGTCTCTCGTTCGCGTAGTCCGAACTTGGGACCATGGTCACGAGAGAGAGAGAGAGAGAGAGAGAGAGAGAGAGAGAGAGAGAGAGAGAGAATATCAATTGGAGGTCCTCCCAAAAGTGAGAAGACCTTTATTGATTATTCGGTGTATTTATCTGGCCAAATACCCCCACTATATATAGGGGGAGGGGAGGTACTACCTCCCTCAAAGTCCCGGAGTGGGACTAAAGGAGAGGAGGGGGAGGGGCAACTGCCGGCCAGCCCTGGTGGTCCTCGCGCGGGGGGGGGGGGGGGGCTAGGCCCAGCCGGCCACCCTCTTGCCCCTTCTCCCTCTCTCCTTTCCCTAATGGGCCCTCTCCCCTCCGGGAATTGGCCCATTAAGCCTTTTGACCTTTTAAATTGATTTTCTCTTTATTAAATAATTATGAATAAATGATTAAATCAACATTTAACATTCATTCACATATTATTCAACCTCTATGGTTGTGGAACACTTCCACCTCCACTTCGGACATCCTCCGGACTTACCGAAACCCTTCCGGTTTTCTCTCTACAATTCTTCGGCGATTCTACCGATCCTATAAACACTCTCTAAGCATAATCAAGCCCTTAAGCGTGATACTCCACGGTTCGGGAACACTCCAGACATGGTCGGGACACTCCCTCACCAATGATCGACAGAGGGACCTGGATGGCCATGTGACCCCTGTGCGTTCCATGAAGATCTTTCGTCGTTTGAACCGGGACAATCGTGTCTTATTCCCTTTGTCTCTCGATACTTGCATTGTCCGAGATCTGATCAATGACATCACCATGTCGTGTTCAATCTCGTTACCGAACAATGCTACTTGACTCGTTCCGACAAGTGACATCCCCGTGATCAAATCACACGCTGCGCTGCTATTGGATATAACCTCTCTGAGTGGGCCCTTGAGTATCTTCCCGTCACATGGACGGACAAATCCCGCTCTTGACATATATTGCCTCTACGGTTTCCTCCGAGTACCTAAACACACCTTTATAACCACTGTATTACCAAGTGGCGCTTGATGCTATCTAAGCATTATCGGGAGACAGTGATTGATATAGCCTCACGGTCTAAGGAATAGTCTACGAGGATCCATTTCTAATCATCGTAACTTGAACTTCATGACATGATCGGGTCACGATGTTTAGGTTAGGTATTGGTTCATCATCTCATTCTTAGAATGAGTTGACTCCATTTCCAACTGGCATAAATGCCACATGATCAGGAAACATGATCATCTGTTGACCAATGAACCAGTGACTAGAGTTTCACTGGGAACCCCTGGTTGTTTGTATATCACACGTGTATTGATGTTTCCACTCAATACAGTTATAGCATGATATAAAACTTAATCATAAACTATATGAAATATGATAATAGTCCTTACTACTATTTGTCTCTAGGGCATATTTCCAACAGTTCTAACAACTCCTCCATTCGAGTACCTGTAGAGGAAGCGAAGAGTTTTGTAAAATAGTTAGTTGCCACCTCTCTCATGGCCTCCTCCTCCTCTACCACTCCACCATCCTCCTTCTTGATACTTGTAATTCGGTTCCTCTTTTTTCTTTCGGTAGCATAGGTATGGAAGAATTTCGTGTTGCGGTCGCCCTCCTTCATCCAGTGTGCATGCGACATTTGCTTCTAGTAAATATCACGCGGATCTTCCAGCCTACTAAGCTTGAACCAAATCATTTCCTCCTTCCTCACTTGCTCACTACTAATACCCTTCCTTCTCCATTCCTCTGGCTCCTTTTTTATTTTTTTTATTCATTTCTCCAAATCACCTAACACATTCCTACTCCAACCTACCAACTCTCCTAGAACCCCTCTCACCGCCGCCGGCACCCCATTACTATTCAGTTCTACTTCCCTCTTCCACCAATTCTCGACGATACCCCTACACTCCTCCTCCTCAAGCCACCTAGCTTCAAACCTAGGCATTTGGTCCCGAGCCGGACCTTGCCTCCTTCTCACAGTCCCAGCCGTGTCAACAATCACCGGCCAGTGATCCGAGTGTCAATGATATCCGTTTACCACTCGAAAGCTAGGGAACCGCTCCTTCCATGAATGTGTTGCCACAGCCCTATCCAATCTCTCCCGAATATAATTCTCCGTTGTGTGACTGTTATTTCTCCAGGTGAAAGTATCACCTACATATCCCAAGTCATCAAGGTCACAATCCTGAAGTGCTTTCTTAAATTTGTCCATTTGGGCTTGCGGTTTTGGCACACCTCCTTCCTTCTCCCAAGAATGGAGTATTTCATTGAAGTCCCCAACACACAGCAACAGTTTGTCACTTTGATGTTTGAGAGTTTTGGAGTATCACCCATGATACTTTGTTAATTCCTGTAATTTTGGACTTTAATTAATAAAGTGAGCTAGTTTATCCTCAAAAAAAATCTATTGGCGCCTCTCTACTTCACTTCCGATTCTACTGATGTTTCTCCGTTTTCCTTTTTCGACCAAAAAGGACGCCGCTACGATTGGTACGGTACAGCACGTAATGTAACATGGAATTACATTCATTTCCTTTCCGTTCTTTCACATTTGGCCACATAATCTCATGTAGTTCTGTTTTTTTCCTCTAAGATGCTGACAGTCACAGTCTACATGGTGGCTAGATAGAATAAAAAAACGAGGGAAGAGGATACATTTTTTCTCATGTAACCAAACTGCATCTAGAGTACGCAGTATGGCCTCATTCATCTTCCTCCACGGTAATGAGGGATTGATCCTTTCATCCATCCGCATCATTCCCGGCTCTAGAGCAGATAGCCATGACCTTTGAGCGATTCCACCGCGTCATCGAACATCTCCTCCACCCCTTTGAACTCGAGGCCTAGCTTCCGAATCTTGGATGTGTTGTAGCCATAAGTCTGTTCCCCGTAAACGTTCGGTAAACTGCGCACACAAATTCAGTGCAACACGTTCATGTTTCCTGATCAAATCAGCAGAACAGAAGAGCACAAACTAAGGCTGGTTGTGGTCAAGCTAGCCATGACCAACAGCGTGCTAGTATATGTTTTCAGTGCGGTGACTGGTAACTGACCTCTTTGGGATGGGGAACGATGGGAACCGTTTTGCGAGGAAAGCGGCCAGATCATTGCTATTCAGAACCGCCGAGTTGCAGATGTACCTCCCTTTGGCATCGGCGGTTTCATAGACCAGGATGTGGCAGCTCGCGACGTCGTCGATGTGGACGTACCCCATCCTTCCAAACGTGGTGAACTTCTCTGTCTCTCCTGCAATATGAATTCACTAGCATTTACAATGTATGCTAGTATATAAAGAGTGTCATGGATAGATAGTAGCATTCAGACTGGCATATCCAAAGCATGAACACTAAGACCAGCAGGAACATGAACATACCTTTGAATAAGCCAAGGACATCTTTAACAGTTGGGCCTAGTTCAGACGAGAGATTAGGTCCAATCACGAACGTGGGAAGAACAGCCACGAGGTCGATGCTGTTCTCCTTGGCGAACTCCCAGGCTGATTTCTCGGCAAGGATCTTGGCGACACCGTACCACACCTAACAGGCACGTCGAAAGAAACAAATCAACTCTTCACAGAAATGATCCAAACAAGGCATGGTATTTCTATCACCCAGAATCACACCTGGATACTTTCACAGAACTCCACAGAGCTCCATGATGTTTCATCCAGCAGCACGTTGGGTGGGAACTCAGCTTCATCTCTCAGCCTCACGGTTGACGATGATGATGTCAGAACAACCCTTTTGAGAAATGGATTCTTTTTGCATGATCTCAGCACGTTTAGAGTGCCGTTTATTGCAGAATCAAGCATTTCTTCCTGCAATTGAAGTGGGCATCACATGTCAATCAAGACCCATCACCACAGGACATCTTTTTCTTTTCTTCCAACATATAGTAGAGAAAAGAAGATAGGCAGTGAAGCATCATAGTTAGTAGTACAGTATGCCTTGGAATCAGATTTAGTGATGACAGGCGATGCAGTGTGGAAGACGCCCTCACAGGCCATCACAGCATCATCGAAGCTCCCTTCTTCCAAGAGGTCAGCTCTCACAAGCTCCAGCCTTTCCTTGGCCCCTGCTAAGTTCCAGAGATGTGCTACCTTCTTCTTATTGCCTATCCAATTAGCAAAATATATGTCTCCTCACTATCACTTTACAAAAATGTGCATTAACAGGAAGCAATTAGAACAACAGATTCGATCATTAGCAGCAACAAAGAGGAAGACAAGACTGGATCATTAGAGTGAGAGGAGAAGGACCTGGGTCTCGGACTGTCCCCAGAACATGATAACCGGACTCAAGAAGTCGTTTGACAAGCCAAGAGGCAACAAAGCCAGAGGCCCCAGTGACACACACCTTGCCCATGGAAATATTCGCCATTCTCTCAAGCTGGAAGTGTGCTCCTGCGATTTTATTCATCAACTTATATACTTAGTAGAAGAACAAGAAGAAATGAATATTGGCATGTCATCCTCTTTTTGTGATTCAGTTCGGCAGGTAGAGAGTAGGCCGTAGACCCCAAGCAGGTAGGGAGGTTCACAGCTTCCATGCTCCAGTGCTTGGTCAGGATAGTACAATACAAAGTTCACACCTTATGAGTGGCAGATCTTTACCAGAAATCTTGCCAAAAAGAAATTACATCCAATGATTCATTTGTGATAATATGCTCCCTCCAGTTTATGCAAGATTGAATGATGGCGAACCAGAAGAAGCTTTATTCATGGATATATTATTCTGATTACATTCTGACTGATAACCTGTCGATGTAAACCAATTAAAACCAACACAACAAAAGAACTACAGTCTTAATGTACACAAAAATGGGGGAGGAAGAAAATTCCTCAGAGTATGCAAAACAGATGTTATACACTTGATTTACACTACTCCTGTTTGGAGTAGATCCCAGATGCCACTAGTGTAGAGGAACAATGGGGAGGGAATATTTGGGAGGAGGGTACAGCTATCAGGCAAAACTTTACCGAGTGCACCGAGCAGCCATATCTGCAGGTCCACTATCCAATTCACTTCTCAGAAGAGAGGCCAAAAGAAGATGCCATTTCTGCTAATTGCTGCCATGTTGAATTTGTTATGAATGCTATAGGAACTACAGGCTGAAATGTATATTCATCGCCATCCGGTTGGAGATTATACAACATTTTGAGTTCCAGTGCTTTAGATTCTGCGGCTTCAGCTTCTTTACGTAATATCTCCACTTCTTCGCTGTCATCAGTTTCAGTTGCAGCAGTCAATTCTGCTCTAGCAGCAGAGGAGTCCAAGCGGAGCCTTTTGTAACTTGTCATGGCCGACTCTTGTTCTTTGATCACAATAAGCCCTTCGCACTCCTGTATCTTGTCAGTGGTTGCTGTGATATCCTTTTCTATTATCTCCAGATCAGTAGCAGCTTTCTCCAATTTAGCATGCAGTTCTTCCTTTTCAGAATTAAGTGCTTTCGCCTCTGCAGCTATCCTTCCTGCTTCCTTGAAGTTCCTTGCAGCAGCAGCCACCTTCTTTTCAGCCTCTAGCTCAGGACCCCTTTTGTCAATAAAGCTCAGCTTATGCTTAAATGTGGCTATCTCTTGCTGTATGCCTGCTCTCCTTGAAGATATCTCCTGCAGACCAATAATTAAGATAAGTTTAAAATGAGGATCTTTATTAGCATCAGAAAAACATATCAGCTTATAAAACTAACTATGGTCTATGGAACCCAATATTTTTATCAGTAAAAGGAATCATTTAAAGAATGGGTGTTGTACCTGAAGACTAGTTCTTGCATCAGTTGTTTGTTGCCTGAGCATTTGGATGTTTTGCGAAATTTCCTCCTCCATTTTTAACAACCCAATTCTATCATGTCTCGACTTCAAGATTGATGATTCAAGCTTTCTTCTGATTTCAACTGACTGCTGGCAAGCTTTTGCTTCAGAAGAACAAGCATCGATGATTTCCCGTAAGTCCGAATCTTTCTGTTCTGTTGAAGAGATCGAGTTATCGATTTGGTTCTTTTTTAAGACAAGTGCTTCAGTATCTTGATCAATTTTAGTTTGGGCTTCCTGCAAGGAATTGATCTTCATGTCAATATCTGACTGGGAGCCATGAAATCTGGAGACCACCGCACTGATTCTTTCTTGAACCTCCTGGATCTGAGCATTGTTTTCAGCTATCTCTGCTTGTTTCAGCCTCACCAACTCAAGCAGCTCTGCTAATTCCACTGTGAGGGTATCTCCTTTCTTACTTAGCATCTCCTTTTCTCTCTTGTCGTCTTCAATCAAATGCTCTACTGACCCTTCCAAACCCGAACGTGCTGCTAAAACCAATTCTGTTTCAACCTCCATCTCTAGCTTCTTTATTTGTAATAACTCCATTGATGCTTGCCATTCTTCTATTTCCTTCGAGGATATTTCTTCTGCTTGCTTGCTTACCGAATCAGCATGGTCAGTCGCATCCTAAGAAAGGAAGAGATTGAATGTTATTGAACTAGAATGGCAGAAACTGAAATGCAGTGACTACTCTATAATAAGTTCTTAATTAGTTGTTGCTAAAGTTCTTGCAGCATAACTAGCTATTCAACTATCATTGTATCTAGGTGGACATCGGATGGTTGCACTAGTACAGAACACCCTATCCGATACGGGTCAAGAAACACTAGTGGAAGTTTAGACCTTCATCGTGGAATATGGGTCATGCATGGCATGGTCCACCCCAAGTGCCAAACAGAGAACCCTCGGGGATGGCCCATATCCACGGCGGTTTATCACGCCTGTCTCTCATGAGGGATATAGGATGGCTGGTTCTGTACTAATGTTGCAGTTAGTGTCATAAGGGAAAGTAGAACTCTTAGCAGACAAACTACTCCCTGCCTCAAGTAAACATGGACACATGATGTCCTTCGTGGTCATATTGAACTGATCAAACTAATTCGTTTGGGTTAGCTTAAAACTTAAAATCATCCTTTTCTTTCACGACTATCTTGCTATTCAAACCTTTTGTACCTTCTAGATACTTATTATGGTGGATTCTTATGCCCTGGAAGGGTACAAACCAATTGTTTTTCTAGATAATGGCAATGGATCACAATGGAAGTTATCACACAGTGACTGCAGCATCAACACTATGCATGTGACGATATCATCAAATGAAAATTTATAAAGATAAGACCCTAAAGTTAGTTTCAAACAGCACCATAGTAGTACTAGCTTATGTTATCTTTATACTCTTATAAAGACCTGAATTGGTGGAGGTACGTTCACCCTTATGAGAGTACCACTTAAATTGCCAAGAAATTAATTACCATAATTTATCAACATTTTATGTACTCCCTCCGTCCCAAAAAGGATGTCACAGATTTATCTAGATATGCATGTATCTAGATGCGTTTTAGTGTATAGATACATGCAGATCTAGACAAACTGTGACATCCTTTCCAGAACAGAGGGAGTAGTACATATACTTATTCATAACTTCTGAATCATTGTTTAGATTATTAATCATATGTATAGATAAAAAATATTTTGCATAATGTTGAAGACTATGATCATACAAGGGTTTAAACAACTTAAGGAACGCAAGAAAACCTTCTGTAGCAGTGCAAGTGCATTTGACTAGTCCAATAAAAAACATAAGCATAGCAGATACTTGGTGTCGATACATGCTTGAATGCTAGGGTTGATGCGATGAAACTTTGTAAGCCTTCCGATTTCAAAATAATGGTTACTTTAGAAGGATTCCTGAATTCAGGCAAGTACATCTCTCATCAACATTACAGTTTTCTGCAAGGTTAGGAAAGAAACCACGCAGCTAATTACCTTTGCAAACTGTTCCAGAAGGGAAGCAGCTTCTTCCTCCATGGTAATGCGGGACTCGAGCACCTCCTGCAGCTCCAGGTCCACGGAATCATAATTGAGCTCCGCATCACGCAGCGCCGTCAACAACCGATCTTTCTCCTTCTCCAGAGCCGCAAGGGAGTCGCTGATCCTCTCAGCCCTCTCGAAGTCCTCTGCCTCGCACGCCTCCTCCAGCTCCCTCTCCAAGTCCTTGTGCTTGGACGCCGCGGAACCGACATCCTCCGCGGCCTTCCTCTGCCTACCGGCCAGCTGCCTTCTTTTGGCCGCGACAGCCGCGGCTCTCTGCTGGATTGCATCGAGCTTACTGGACATTTGAGACCTAAGAAGAGCCAACCTCTCCTCGATCCCCACCGCTGCAGCCCCAGCCCCTCCACCAACCTCATTCTCACCATCTTCATCTTTCGCCTCCTCTTTCACATCCGAAGAATTGCCATTCTCTTTCACATCCAAAGAATTGGCATCCGGATCCACCACAACTGCAACTTCCTCAACGCCATTATCTAGCTGACCAGGGTACTGGCTGGGAACAGGGGGAGCAGCATCACGCGGCAAAGCATCGGGGATGGGTAGGCTAACACTGCTACTGGCAGTAGGAATTACAGTAGTCGTAGCAGCAGTAGCAGCAGCAGCAGTGGTGGTGGTTGTGGTAGCGACTGCCACAGTAGGAGGCAGAGCGGGGGCGGTTTGAGGCGAGCGGCCGTACCCGATGCGCACGGCCCGCTTCTTCTTCCGGAGCGCCGAGGAGGACGGCTGCCGGGAGAGGGCGGCCGCGGCGGGCGGCGAGACCGGCGCCGGAGAGGCGGGCCGGTGGTTCTGATCTTGGCCCTGGGTGTGATGCTGGTCCTGGTCTAGCGGAGGCTGAGGGGCGAGGAGGGTGAGATCGGAGAAGAGGTCCTCGTCCAGAGGCTGGGAAGAGGCCCCGCCGGTATCGGAGTCAGCGTCGGCGGCAGCGGCTGCTGATGCAGGTCGAGGGGTGGGCGGCTTGGGGGGTTCGGGTGCCTCGGTGGCGGCGGGGTCGGCGGAGAGGGAGGGGGCGAAGAGGACCATGCCCTCGAAGAGCGAGTCGCCGCCGTCGCCCCACCCGCCGTCCTGCGACGCCATCGGCGGCGAGCTCTCGCGAATCGATGGATCGCGGGAGGAGGAAGGAGGAGGGGGTGTAGCTGACTAATCGATGCTGCTGCTCTAGTAGCCCACCGTAATTTGGCAGCGACGCGAGAGGAATTGGGTTTGTCAGTTAATTTTTGTCGCGTAATCGAACAAGATTAGACGAAGAGGCCAGATCCATATGGCTTTTCCACACGAAGAGTTTGTCCAGGAAGCAATCCAATCCAGGTCCGGGTGATGGATTTGGAAGTGCAAACTGCGTCATTATCGTTATCCAGACAGAAATTCAGAGCTGGATTGCTAAGTGGCAGTATCTATTGATGTGGAGTAGCTGTCAGTTGTATTATACTATCCACCTCGTTTTGTGAGGATTTTGCAGCACAGACTCCATGGCTACTGAATTCACCTTTGATTCGCAGAATTCCCATGAAGGAAAGGGTCTCTTTAATTCGCATGATTTCAAAATGTAGGAATGATAAACAAAGTAAGAGGATTGTGAGACACATGAATTTTGTGAAACCAGGTGTTTGATTCATATGAATAGGAAAAAAAGGCTCGAATCCTAAAAAGCATATAATCAAATAAAGTTCAATTAAATGTCAAGATGCGAGTAGGTCATTACCATGCAAATTTACCTCATTCTTAGCGCATATATAGATATGTAACAAAGAAGTTTGAATGTAATGTACTAGAATTCCTTCATCTGTCTTTGAAACCTAAACTCCTCCACTTTTTTTGCTTCATTCTTTTGAACCAAATGGATGCATAGTGCCACCATGGAAATTTCATATGAATCAAAGAGGCCCAAAGTGTTCCATATCACATGAACAACAAAGGAATTGTGAAAAGAACTTCGAGTGGATGAATACTTTCCTCCAAAATAGAGTGCAAAGGAATCAGTAGGAAAATTTCATACGGATTGTAATCCTATGAATCATGCGACCTACTTATGAAAATTTCCAGAGAACCCAAATCCTACAAAATTCCCTCAAATCAAAGGAGCCAAACAGGACATCAGATTCTTGGTACAGCGGGACCGTTGCATCATCACGCAATGCGCATCATCCACAGAATAGAACCGTCGGGCAGCAGAAGCACGAACCTGTAAACCTCAATGTTACCAAGAAACCTCACCTGAGCTCAGGAAAACAACACCAACAAATCATGTATTACAACATTGTGACCTCCTGCTGTTGTAACAGCAGCGTCGACACAACTGTACACAAATACGCGGCTGCTACACAACCGTTATCTGACTTGACTCCCCCGTTTACTCTACTACCAACCGGTACAAATGATGCACATGCACGAGCAATATTACATGAATAAATTAATGATACACGATATCTGCCGTCAGCTGTCAAGGCATCGGATCCCTCTGCGCACCGGGTGGAGCTGTCGGCATCGGGAAGTTGAAAGAACAGTAGGTTCCACCAAACTGGGGAGCCTCCACATATGGACTCTGGCACAACAGAAGAAAATCAATTATCAGTGTCTTGTGTGAAAGAAAGGAAAAAGGTCAGATGAGAGTTTATGTGATATTAACTCCGGCCCAAGTTAGTTTCAGATGTATTTATAATGGGAAAAGAACAACCATTTCAGGAATATCAGAGATGTTGAAGTGTAGAGGCAACTACCTGGGTAAGAGGGGGGTTAGGGATGGGATTGAATACAGGCTCCTGTTTTGGTGATGAATCAGGAGAGCCACCGGAATTGTCATTCATGTTATCTATATTCTTCATTTGCGACGCTTCACCCTCAACACCGTTGAGCTTAACCCCCTATGTGGAGAAGAAATAAAACTCAGAAATGGAAATATTATGATATTATCAACACGTCAATAGCACAAATGGACGAGCAATACCTGGAAAATTTTCCCTAAAGTTTTTAGTCCTTTGGCACGAAGACGCAGGTCTTCCTTCTTGGCACTACCATCTTGAAGCACCTGATATCGACACACATGCCACAAATCACTCCTAGTACGCTACATCTGTTATCTTTTTTTTTTCAATACTCAAGAATACAAGGTACATTAACGTGCACGAAAGGTGGCAGGTAAGCTGAGACAGACCATCTGGCAAACGTGTGATATAGTGGCTTCTATATCAGCAACATTAAGCTTCCACAAGGAATCAACCATAACTTTTTTATGGTTCTCCATGTACATTTCAAGTTCTTCTTCTGTGGTATGGCCCTCAGCACCCAGCTGCTTCTTCAAGTCTTCTTGCAGCTGCATAAGAGCTATTGCACCTGCAGAACCACGAGATAACCAGATTTTATTACCAACATTATAGTTATACTAGCATGAACACAGACGATGCACAAAGCTGCACCATATGCTTTCGAGATTCACCAATTAAAATAACTCGCAAAATATTGCTGAAATACTTTACCTGCTGCGGCTGTTACTTGGGATTTGATAAAATGGCCTTTGTCTCTGAACCATTCAGCTACAAACGGAACCCCCAGATATATTGCTTTTTTCCCAAGTTCTTTTGCAGCTTGTCTTGAATATACATAGCCAATAGTGTTCAACATAACAAGTCCATATGCTGCAGGACAACACAGATAAGACCAATAGAGAGAGAAACTTCAGATTACAGATATCAAGGGCATACCCAACAGAGAGCATATGGGATAACAGAAACAACAAAATATATTAAAGCAAAAGCATTCAATATCTATGAAAAGATGTGGTAGATACAGTTTAGACTAAGTATAAAATTTTCATGTAGTTCAGAAAGAGGGGAGAATATCAGGACTATAGGAGTATTGTGTGAAATCCTTGGCCAAGGCTTTAAAGGATTGATAGACTACTCATACAGAGAAAATGCATCTTCTTTTCCGGAAGCTCATCTCCAAAGAACCTCTCAGTTAAGCGCGCTTGCGAGGAGCAATTTTGGGAGGGGTGCGCTCCTCAGAAGTTCCATGGGGTACTCACGAGTGAGGACAAAGTGTGCCGGAAAGACTTGTGTTGGTCTGTGGGGATAGTCTAAAGATCCTAGGAGCTACCAACCCAGGAATGGCTGGGGTGCTACATATAGGGAGACTTTCGATATTTTGTGCATCCTTTGCTTTGGAACAGATGGAAACAATGATGCAATTCATTAAAATATTATTTTTACTTAGGAGGTACGAGTGGTTATAAAATTGTTGGTCTTCGACTAAGTGAAACAAGCAGTTATTATTACCCCTGCAGCCATGCCCTGCTGAAAAAATGGTACTACCTGTTTTTTCTTCCAAGTGGATGACTCTAAAAATGCCATCACATACACTATGCTCATGAAGGTGTCAAGTAAGAAAATTAAACAATGAACAATGAAGTACACAAACTACAGTTCCTTCAAACATACCAACTGCCAGCTAAATTCTTACAGCAACAGGTAGGGCAGGAAGGGTAAAGGAAAAGGATCCAGAGTTGAAGGCAGAAGGGAGCAAACCTGCGTCACTAAGTCTGGACACCTCGGCCTCAGCAAGCCGGACGAATTCCTCTTTATTTCCTTGAACATACAGGTGCAGCCGGTTTTTAAGAATCTCTGCGAGTTTCTCTTCTCTTTCCTTTTGAACATCCTGCGGTTGCAGTTCACCGTTCATCAGGATAGTGGTAGAATCAGAAAGAGTATAAAATGCAATAAATATGTATGGAGAAGTGGCCAACAACAAAACTAGTGGTCATGGAGTTGGCGCATTATGAATGATCATGGAAATTATCTATACTAAACCTACTAAAAGAGCAAACCTGCATTTTTTCTTGCAACTTTTTTGTGTCGATATTTTCATCGTCCCCAAAATTATCAAGTGAGGCCATTGATGCCATTGCCAATTGACCAATATAATCCTCAAACAGCTCACTACCGAATAGCATCGCAAAAATTGCTGCTGGATCAATTATTCCTTCCCTGTAGAATGTCGACAAGCAAGCTATTCAGAATATGATTCTCAGAAAATTTGTTAGAATATCAGGTGAAACTTGCATCTTTTGGATGGTAGAAGATTATTTGCCTCTAGTTCTCTACAAAAGCTCCAACTAACAAGTATGCATGCTACTTCGCCGCAAGTGGCAAAACCCACATTCCTTAAGTTTTGAGGATGTTTTGTAACCTCTAGATAATTTAGTTGTGAAAGGCATACATACGTTGAGATGCCAGATTTCCCATGGGCATTATAATTTTGGCGCTGTGCGGGGTCACTAAGAACTTGGTATGCCTCCCCTAGTTCCTGCAATAAGAATTTATCCGAGTAAACAATAGTCTTATACAGAAGAAAGTTATTCACACATCATACTATTGTTTCTCATGTAGTCAAAGCATCAGTTCACATTTCAAAACTATCATGAGAAATAATTACAATACTATAGCAGCTATGGAGTAACAATGTTCAACAGATTCAGTAATTATGTATCAACATTTTCTGTAAGTATGTATTTACAGCTAAGTACAGTAGTCAATAGTGAAAACAATTATTTAAAAATCTAAAAAATCATGTGGCATGTTACTAGTATATCACATCATAACCTCGCGGTCATTAATTAACAAGAGATTGCAATCGACCTTGCTTGCTGGCTTACATCATTTTGGTTCTTGAAATGGTTAATCTAGCTGTTCAGGTTCAAAAGGCTTAGCTAGATCTTTCAGCTGAGTATAGCAATACTAGTAAGAGCAAAGTTCGTATTGATGACTGCAGCTTCAATTGCTCTAAGTGTATGATTTCCTTAAAATGAGGAATCCGCTCAGGCAGCTGTCCAAGGAAACGAGCCTCACATCTGATAACTAACATCCAACTCTTTCATGCATCAGAGATGTACAATTAGATGATGAAGATTTGTTACTGAAGACTGTAAACTACTCACTCTGTCCCACAATATAAGACGTTTTGGTAAGTTGTTTTAGCTTGCCAAAACATCTTATATTGTGGGACGGAGTTAGTATATCCTAAGCTATATTACCAAGTTTATCTTGTCGGGCAGTTCACATGGTTGAGTCAACTGAAGCTTGGCAGTAGCTTCTTCACATCGATACACGGCAATATGGAGGGTACAAGGTCCCAAATCATTTTTTATGTGAACTGGCACTGCTTACGATTTCTCAAATTGTATAATGTCAAGGCACACATATATTTCTGAAATCTTCTGTTTAGTGAAGCGACAAAAAAACATTTGATGGATTGTGATTCACACTTGACTGACAAGTGTTTGGCAATGTTCTTTTTCTTTACAAAAACACACATCTCAAAGGCCAAAGCAACATGTTATAAAATGCTTTATCGATGTTATTATAAGATTCACTATTTGCTGTTATTGAGGTGTACAGTAGCTATGACAAAAAAAAAACAATTCGTTCAAGATTTATGTCAGGAAGTAAATCGAAAGTGTTATTAACACTGTTTTCTTGCGATAGTATATTTTGAGTATCTCCTTAATTCGATGAATTTGTCCTCGGGGTTAACATTAGCAGTCATTGATCAGCAAGGAAGCCAAAACACCATTGGCACCAACAGACTAGCCCAAACAAAAACACCTGCTCACAAAACCCAATTGAGGCCAGTTGGCATTATCCAAATCCACTGCGTTTTGGTAACAAAAGGTTCGGCTCTAATCGGAATGAATCGAAGATTCTACACTATGGAATGAGCTCCCTGAGTTGTTTAGTAGAGCAGGTCAGAGTGAGGTCGATAGTTTAATACAAGAAGCAAAGGCACGGCAAAACAGTTTACCTGGAACTTCCCCGCGGCCTGCGGATCATTTGGGTTCTTGTCTGGATGGACCTGCCTCGCCTGCACCACCACAAGCAGCAGGAGGAATCAGATATGAAAAAAAAATCCAGCGGCGAAGCAAGCGGCCGCGAGGAGGAGCAGGAGGACTTACCTTGATGTAATAGGCTTTCTTGATCTCGGACTCGCTGGCGGTTGGGCTCACCCCGAGCACGTCGTAGTAGCCCGTCTCCTTCACCATGGCCGGCGCCTCTTCAGGAGCTTCGATCTCCTCCCCTCCTTCGCTTCCCGATTCGGTTTCTGGCGGGGCCGGATCCACCAGCTGACTGACTGTTCGCTCGCGGGGGCCAGACGGTGTGCGCCCGCCAGTGGACGGGCACGTCCGGCGACGGCGACGGCGGCGGCGGAACGCCGGGGGTCGGGGTAAGGACAGAGCTGTAGGTGGTGGTCGGGCTTTTGGATTTCTGCCACCTGCAAAGCGCGTGGTGTCGGGACGAACTTCTTGTTTTCGCTGGAAGTCTACCACGATACCACGAGGGCAGCAGCCAAGTTGGATTCGGGTCAGGTCAAGTCAGTAGGCTGCCGCAGCCAGTCATCGACCCTATCTCAGATCGGCGAAAATTACGGGGCCGCCTTGTATAGGGACAATAGGGTCAGCTTGGTCAGATCGTAGGATTATAATAGGTTTATAAACTCACTAAAATCATTTTTAAAAATTATGAATAATCTGAATTTGTTTAGGCTTTGTACGATTGTAGTATTAGTTTAGAGCATCTCAGACCCTTAAAAATCGTGAATCTTTAAAATAACTATCTATTTAAGGTTTGGATCGACAAAAGTACAAGCCAGACACCTCAAACTAGGACGGCCCTTAAAAAATTTAAGGTGGCCGTCAAAAACACCCCAAAGCCCGTGATGAACCGACCCGAGGCCGACCCGACGTTGCACCGTATTAGTGGAAAACCTTGGCGAGAGGGACATTTCACCGGCGCAGACCTCCTTCCCCTCCTCCGGTAGTCATGGCCCACGGTCATGCGCCAAATTGCCAGAGTGCGCATCGTTGCCCACAAATGGCCGGTCGGAGGGTGTCGTGCGACGTAGATCTCGAGGCAGTGACGCAGTCGCCATGGATCCCGCGCAGAGCTTAGGGCCGCCTGCTTGAAGTCGCGCCACGATGTTGCCCTCGCCAAGGACTGGTCGCTTCCTCAGCCCCGGCCCCTTCGTCCTGTTGCCTGGCCCCTACCCCTTCCTCTCCACGGAAGCACCAGAACGGTAAGTTCCCCTCTTCTCCTAGCTTGAGAATTTGTGTGCGACACTAGATTTTCTGCGTGGATTTAATCTAATTTCTACGATATTTGTAGATGGATTTGACCCCTTGCAAACATTTTTTGTTCGATGACTCATCATCGCCTGACGACTCGGACGTAGAGATGTTGCTTGTCAACCACCGGTAGCAAATGTTGGTGGCCCTTCTCGCCGTCAAGGAAAAGGAAGACGACAAGAGAAAGAAGCAGCGAGGTTCCAATGTCGGTCGCCTTTGCATCCCGCGCACCCGCAAGTTGGGAAACAACTTACTCATGGGAGATTATTTCGCCAAGGTACCAACCTATCCGCCTCACCTCTTTTCTAGACGGTATCGAATGCGGCGATCTCTTTTTGTCAAGATAGTGCAAGCTTGCGAGTCCAATTGTCGCTACTTCGCCCACTGGAGAAACATTGCGGGCCTACTAGGGTTTAGCATGCATCAAAAGATCTCTGCAGCGATGAGAATCCTCACACATGGAATTCCGACCGATTATGGTGACGATGCAAAGATACTACCATAGGAAGTGTTTGTAGTTTCGCCAAGGTGATGATATGAATATTTGGTCTGGTGTATCTTCAAGCACCGAACGAGGAGAATACAATTAGTTTGATGGCAATGAACGAGAAAAGAGGTTAGCCCGACATGCTAGGAATCATAGATTGTGTGCACTTGACTTGGAAAAATTGCCTGAATGCATGGCACGGGAAGTATTGTGGCAAAAGTCATGTTTTGCAAGCACAGTTTGCCATTGTTCGCCATTGTTCGAGGTTCTGCTTGTTTTTGGAACAAGAAAATACTCAATGGCATAATGACATATCGTTTCATTCTTCACAGTATGATTGTTAAGGATGAGAGTAATTTAAACTTCAAGTTCTTCTACGACCATATTGGTAGTCATGTGAAGCCAACTAGAGACTCAAATAGTATCCAAACATTCCTTCGAACTTACCGAGAGACTAAAGACTCTGCCACGCACGAGGCTGCCACTTTTTATGCATTTCAATTTTTATTTGATCTTGTGTGATTCCAAACATTATTTGCATTCTGAATTTTTCTTGTATTGGATTATTGTTTAATTATTTGATTTGAATAATTATTGTAAGTTGGATTATTGTATTGTATAATTAATAATTTTCATACTTTAGTTCATATTGATATCAAATTTGTATGTGGATATGCGAGATATGTGTGCAATTTGTGAAAAAATACATGAATTTAAGAGTTCGGACCGTGCTGCAGCTGAACAAACACCGTATGCGGCGAACGGCAAAAAAGAATATTCTATTTTAATGATCGCGTATAGGGTGTTTGTTCCACCTCAGCCCGTGTGCACAGAAAACACGGTTTCTCGGCCCTTATACGCGTTTAAGGGTCTTTTTTAAGAGGTGTCTAGAGACGCTCTTAGATCCAATCCAACATCGGCAGGGACTGGGTGACCCGAGACTTCACCCTCAATTCCTACAACTCTTGTTTCCAGGTTCCCTACTATTTCAGTCATTCGGTTAATCAATGCACAAGCGGCAGCACGCAGCACGCAGCAAGCAGCACTAGCGACAGACACTAAGGGTCTGTTCGGTTGTTCTTTGTATTCCAAAAATGCTATTGTGAGCTATGAAATGTGGAAAATCAGCTATCAGCGGATAACTGTGGGAAAGCTACAAGTTGTTTAGTTCGATCACATAAGAAACTATAGTTTTGCTGCGAATTTTCTATAATACCCTAGAATCTATTAGGGACGGTTTATTTTGTAAATGAACGTAGAACACCTATTTCACACCTATTAACATGTAAATAATAACGTTGGGAATGAAAATAGAATTTATTTTTGGGAACAAAAATAACACCTATTAACATGTAAATAATAACGATCGAAGGATCGCACATAGCTAACCCTCGGTCTTCCTGAGCGGCGCCATGCGAGCAGGAGAAGGAAAAAAACGTGGGGATGACACTCGATCAGGACAAGTGAAAGGGTAAGATGATTAACGTAGATGTGGGTGAATAGGTTTCTACAAATTTAATTATAATCTTTTATAAGTTTTAGACTTTGCGAAATATAAATGTGCCTAAATACAAACTAGGTGAGGCAACCTAGATGATGATATAAGATGCTTCAAGCACGAAGGTTATCACAAAGTAAACAACACAAGTAAGAGATTCAGTTTAGGGATAATCGAAACATGCGGAGACGAATATGTATTTCCGTGTTCACTCCCTTGGGGGGCTACATCATGCTGGATAGGTGTGAAGTCCCACGAAGGATTCCCCAACGCCACGAAGGCTCACCTTCTTCTCGATCCTATTCCGCGAAGAAATAGCTCACTTACTCATGGCAGACTTTAAGGTAGTCTCCAAACCCTCACAAACTTTTCACAGGACGAATCACAAGACAAATGCCTCCGGGAGACCCTAGCAATCTAGGGTTTCCTACAAACCCAAGAGTAATAAGCAAACTCGATGAACTCAAGAGGGAATGAACTTTGGCTTGGTGGAAACGTAGATCCGGACCTCCTCTTGCTTTCTACCAAAGGGATTTGACTTTTGGTTGGGTAGAATGGGAGATCCTCAAGCTTTTGGTGTTTCATCAATGGAGTGAGAGAGAGAGCTCAAAGAAAGAATATGAATGATTGACCCATGGCTGCATGTGTGGAGCATGGGTATTCAGGCCCATCTGGTGTGGCACATCGTGTCTCCTATGACTGCACCACACCTTCCTATTTTGATGCGATCTATTTCAGGAAGGTTCCGACCATAATCGCTAATTGTGATTAGATTTGATCTAGTCACTATGAAAGGATATTATATCTTATGTTTTAGGAAGGCAATGATATTACTCATAATGGGAGATCACAAAATAAAGTGTAGGAGATATGGAGGATCAGGAGGGCGGCAACCAAGGGATGAACCCTGGCGGTTGGCGCTCCCCTCCCCTCCCCTCCTCCTATATAAGGGAGGAGGTGCATCCTTCAAACCATCCCATCAGAAGGCCCTTGGCTACCTTCCTCACTCCAAGTGTCCTTCTCCACATACAAGATGTGAAGGCTACTCTGACGCTCTAGTATTGCCGACCCCTAGACAATGAAGCTTTACCAGAACAGGATCACCGAACACATAGATACGTTTGGAGGGATTGTACATTTGATCCTACATCGAGCACTTCATCAACTTATTCGTTGACAAACGAATATTCATTGCAATGTTGGTGATAACTAGATCTCATATATCTCGTGTCCTTGCATAGCTTGATCTGGTGTGTTCGTAGTATTGGATTATTTTAATTCCCTATGCGAAACACAACATATGATGGTCTACATCATCTCCCCCTCTTGAAAAAGAGTCGACCTCGACGATAATCCATCATCACCATGTGTTTGAGGAGATTTTCCCGTGGTCCTGAGCTTGTATGTGGCTGGATCTCATGTGTGAAAACCTTTTTCATGGTTGTTGAAGAGCTTGTAGTCTGTGTTATTTTGATGTTGTGGTTGGAGATCTCGTAGAATGTTCCTTGGAGGTGGTTTCCTATCATGATTACCTTGTAAAACTGATAACAAAGAGAGAATTGTATGATGAGTTGTTAGCATGGGTCACACTCAAATCACTCATCTCACTTTTGGTGGCATGCGACGTGGCACTCTTGTTTTTTCACTCAATTTAGGCTTTTGGATCTCACTTACGGGGAGGTGGTTCACTCTCTCACCACTCATCTCACAAGGATCCTTTTCTTGTTGTATCTTGGGTAAGTTTTTTGCATTGGAAGCAATGATTTGGCTTGACATCATGGGTCGGAGCACACAACTTTTGTTGTTACACTTGAAGGAGTATTAGTTAGTGTGACCATAATGTATAGCTCCTCTATCATATTGCCATGATATCCCAAGTAGCATGTGAAAAATCGCCATAGGCACTAGATCACATTCGATGGTGTCTTCATATGGACCAATCTTGAGAAAAACTTGGACTTGGAATTATATCTTCAGGGATCTATTGTCACTACTAAGCCATTAGACATGATATGGATTGGGATGTTTCCTATATTCCAACCTGAGTTTTTCAGAAAGTTTGGTGTTAGCGAGGTTGTGGCAATTTCCTCCATCTATAATCACTTTTATGGACGTGCCATCAATTCTAGCTCGGTTTTGAAAGATATTGATGCATTGGTAATCTCTTGGCATGGAGTTCGTTTTCAAGACCTTTGTGATGACAAGCGAAGGGCTTGGATGATGCTCGCATAGAAGTTTGTCCGCATCTTTCATGGCAACTTCCTTTGATAAAGCAACTTGTGCCAATGCTTCATATTCTCCTTCACCCATGGAATAGGTGTCGCCATTTTCAGCTATTAGCATAAATCTTCTATTGATGCACTCATAGGAATTGTGGCCCTTTCCTTCACACTTGTAGCATGTGACTTCACTATTTGCCATTGTTGCCTTGAGGGTTGATGCCATTGGAGTTTTTGTTTGCTTATATGAGCTTTGTGCTTGATTTTTGACTTGTTGGAGGCATTTGCATTGATCAAACAAAATTTTCATATGCATTTTCCATTTTCAAGTGGCGCTCGGCCTTGGAGGCTTGGTGTAGAAGCTCGACGAGGTTCTTGTAAGGTTGGAAATTGAAATTTTTCCTTATTGGGCAGCTCAAACCATTGAAGAATCTTGCCATTGTTTGCTCCTCGAGCTCTTCCACATCGTCTCTCATCATTGACATTTACATTTCCTTGTATGACTCTTCAATGGACTTTGTGCCTTGCTTGAAGTTTTGGAGTTTGCCGAAGAGGTCTTGCTAGTAATGCTCGAGGATGAACCATGCATACACCACGTGCTTCATTTCCATCCAAGTGGTAACTGGTGGTTCTTCTTGTTTCACACGGTAGCTTTGGTAATCCTCCCACCAAACATTGGCGTAGTCATCAAAATTGAGAGATGCCATTGCAACTTTATTCTCTTCAAAGTAGTTGTGGACTTAGAAGATTTATCAACTTTGAGTTCCGATTCAATGTATGCATCATAATTTCTTCTCCCTTGAACCTGGGCATAATGAACTTGAGCTTCCCAAACTTTCCATCATCATGATCACAGTTATTGTTGCGGCGTTCTTGTCTCATGCTTGCTTCACTTGGTTCTATCAATGGGGGTGGAGGAGGCGGATCTTGGTTTCCTTGCGGTGCTGGTGGTGGTGGATGAGGAGCTTGATGGTCTCGCTCATGGTTCCTTCTATGCCTTTGATCGGAATCATTTGCATTCATTGCTCGCCGATGCTGGTGGTGGGGTTGAGCAAAGCGGTTGTGTTGACGTACATGTGGCTCCCCTTCATCATCATATCTTGGATTCCAATCTGATTCACTTTTGAAGTTATGCCATGCGTTGAAGTTGTGAGAATGATGATTCTGTTGATCATTGTTGGGACATGGAACTTGAACAATTTCTTGATTTGGAGGCGGCTCATGCTCTTAACGAGGTTGACGATGGTCTTGGGATTGTTGAGGTAGATCATGAGGAGCATGGCGCTTGTGATGTCTCTCTTGGTGCGGTTGGTGGGCATGTTGATTAATATCTTGTTCATGTAGGTGACGAGCTTGTTTTCCCCCATTATGGTGGTGGGGTTCTCCATGTTAGGAATGTGATCTTGAGGAATCGCCATGGAAACTTTAGGAACCAGTATGAGACAAACTTGTTTGATCTTGGTGATGTCCATGCCTATTGGCTAGGCTGGTGATGGCGTCTTTAATGTGGATCATTTGTCATATCAACAAGGTGAAGACATTTTGGACACCATCAAATTGTTCGTCCAATCTTCTCTCTATTCACTCAAATCGTTGGCGGGTTCCCTCTTGCAATCCCAATGAGTACGTAGGGAGATGTACTGGTCTTCACCATCAAAATGTGGGTCCTCTCCTATTCTTGCATTGCCTGACCTAGACATTGTCTTACAAGACCAAAAGTATTATGATGGCAAATGAAAATAAAGGTATATTCCTATGTCTCACCATTGGGATTGTATCGTATTAGTGATATTAGATGAGGTTAACCTAAAATGCAAAACACAAGAGACACACACAAAAGGCTTATGGTGGAAGGTTAGGAAGGTGGAGCGCAAATGCAACAACCAAACAAAAAGGTTATGTCAAAATTGGGTAAAATCCAACAAGAAACCAATGTCAAAGGAAAAACGTTTAAACGGGTAACGAGAACTGTTGGAGATATGCCCAAGAGGCAATAATAAAGTGGTTATTAACATATCTTCACACTTATGATAAATGTTTACATACCATGCTATAATTGTATTAACCGGAAACATTAATACTTGTGTGATTTGTAAACTTAATTTGAAGTCCCTAGTATAGCCTCTATACTTCACTAGCTTGTTGGTTAATAGATGATTGTGGTTTCCCTATCATGAACATTGAGATGTTATTAACAACAAGATCATATCATTAGGAGAATGATATGGTGGACATACTCCTATAGATAAGCGTAGCATAAAGATCAAGTCATTTCAATAGTTCAATTGCTATATGCTTTCTGATACATAGTAACCTAATTCCTTCGACCATGAGATCATGCATATCACCTTTACCGGATGGATGCTTTGATGTCATCAAACACCACACCGTAACAGGGTGGCTATAAAGGTGGCATTGAGTGTTTGGAAAGTATTGGTTGAAACACATGGATCAAGAGTGGGATTTGTCCATCCACATGACGGATAGATATACTCTGGGCCCTCTCGGTGAAATGTCATCCAATTAGCTTGCAAGCATGTGAATTGGTCACAAGGGATCACATATCACGGGAACGATAAAAGAGTACTTATCAGTAACGAGGATGAACTAGGTATGCAGAGATACCGACGATCATAACCTCGGATAAGTAACATATCGTGAGACAAAGGGAAATTGGTATCGTATGTAAGTGGTTCATTCGATCGCAATGTAATCGTAGAAATATGTGGGAGCCATATGAATTTCCAGATTCCTCTATTGGTTATTGTTCGGAGAAGTGTCTCGATCATGTCCGCATAATTCACGAACCGTAGGGAGACACACTTAAGGATTCGACGTTGTTTGAGTAGTTATGGTATTGTGAGAAAGAGACCGAATGTTGTTCGGAGTCTCGGATGGGATCCGGATATCACGAGGAGATCCGGAATGGTCCGGAGAATAAGATTCATATAAGGAAAGTCCCATTTGAGTTGGGGAATGGTTAGGTGTTTTCATCGGGAACATTCTAGAAGAATGTCCCGGAATGTCCCGGAGGGGGAAGGGTACATGAATGTGTCATTACATATTGGAATGATTGCATCATGTACTAGGTGTTCTTGCTGTCCAAAATAAAGGGTTTATTTAAATCCTAAATTGAAAAGTCAAACGGCTAGTTTGAAAGTCAAACGGCAATTTTGGGAAGTGGGAAAGAGGAGGAGTATGAAACCAAGGTTGGGGAGGAGACCTCCTCCAACCGGGCCAACTCAATGCCGAGTTGGGGAGGGACTCCACTCCCCTGGCACCAGCCCCTCCCACCTATATAAGGAGGCAGGGCTCCCTCCTTACACACACAAGTTCCTATCCTCTAAACTAAACCCTAGACCTAAACCCGGTTTAGAGCTATTTCGGTTTAGAGCCTTCTAATTGGTTTAGAGCCTTCTAATTGGTGTGTCTAATTACTATACCACTAATAGCCTCTCTCATAAGCTCCACCATACTCGCACCGGCTTAAGGCGAAGCCCTGCGGGATTTCCCCTCTACCTCCGGTACGCCAATTGTCTTCTAGGAATCGCGAGGAGAGTGCTACAACCTCCATTTTCTTTGGAACAAGGAGAGGAAGGTCTTCGTCGAAAATCAGACGTGTGACCGATCATGGAGCGCTGCCGGAACGTGGCGCCGGAAGGATCGTCTACGCGATCTTGAGATCGGAAAGAGTACGACTACATCACCCACGAGAATCTGCTCTCGTTAACCGCTTTGGAATCTTCAAGGGTGAGTTCCTCTATCGACTCGTTGCTACAATCTAGTAGATAGATCTTGGCTTGTTTGTTTGTATGCGATAGAAATTTTTTGTTTTCCATGCTACGAACCCTGCAGGTGGTATCGAGCCGTGTCTATATGTAGATCTGTGACGAGTAGAACACAATGGTCATTGTGGGCGTTGATGCTTTTATTGTAGATTGCTTTTTGTGTACTTTGCATCTTGCGGTATGTTGGGATGAAGCGGCCCGGGCTAACCTTACATGACATCGTTCATGAGACTTGCTCCACGCCTGACATGCAACTTGTATTGCATAAGTGGCTCTGCGGGTGCCTGTTTCTCCTAGCATAGTTGAGATCCAATTTACAACGGGTAATCAACAATGCTAGTATCAATGTTGTGGTTCTTGTTCGTAAGTTAGATCGACACTTATTGAAAGCCCCAAACCACGTAAAATATGCAAAGAAAGTAGAGGCGTCTAACTTTGTTTTGCAGGGGTGTGCAGTGATGTGATATGGCCATGATTGTGATTATATTTGATGTATGCAATGTTCCTTATTGTAAGTTGGCAACCGGCAGGAGCCATATGGTTGTCTTTAATTTCATTAAGACTGCGTGTCTATTCAAAATAGTTGTAATAGTTGAAGCTGGTGGGCGACAACCATGAAGAAGCGTCATTGACCTTGATGCTATGCGGTGATGATGGAGATCATGTTCGCTTGAAGATGGAGATCGGAAGCACAAAGTAGAAAGGCCATATCATATCACATATTATGAATTGCATGTGATGTTAATCCTTTATGCATCTTGTATTGCTTAGTAGACGACGGTAGCATTATAAGATGATCCCTCATGCACATAAATTTCAAGTTCTAAAGTGTTCACCCTTAGTATGCACCGTTGCCAAAGCTTGCGCTCAAGCACCACGTGATGATCGGGTGTCTTTGATTCATGGTGAATACAACGTAAGCAAGCCAGATTTGCTTATGCGGTAGCTAAGGTTTGATCTTGACGAGCCTAGCATGTACAGACATGGCCTCAGGAACACGGATTACCGAAAGGTAGAGCATGAGTCATATAGTAGATGTGATGAACATGTTGATTGTTCGCCATTGAAGCTATATCAACTCTCGTGATGATCGGTTTTGATGTGGTGGATTTGGTTCATGTGATCACTAAAACAATGTGAGGGATATTGTTTTGAGTGGGAGTTCACCTGGATTAATTTAATTAGAACTCAATTTATCATAAATTAAATCAAAGGTTATTTGCATAGTTGTTGTAGTCAATGGCATCCGTTTACCACCTTGCGCTTAGTTATAATTGAGATGATAGAACTATAGAATTCTGGTTAGTTACTTTACGAACTGGTATCGTATTGTTTTGAAGTGTTAATCTAAAGTTTAAAAGTCCTATTGCAAACTTTCAGTAATTTCCGGTTACTCCATAAAGTTTAATAATTAGTATTAAATCAAGAGTAACAATTCCAAATGTTAGTATATAAGTATCATGTTTATCTCCATGATTCTTGATATTCAAAGGATTGTCTTAATATCAAGGTAATCTAGGATCTGAAAGAGTTGTTTCAGAAACCATGATGTGTGGAAGATATTGTGATATCTGAAATGAAGTCTTGGTTACAACATGATAGAGTATAATATGGCAAGAGTCATGTTCTCATATTTGATGAGAATTTGCAAAAGGTTGGAGACACTAGTTGTCCTAATCTTCCAAAAGGTTTTGGAGAGCAACATTATACTCACGATTCACCGTTATAAGCTAAAGTAGCTTGATCATGGATAAATCCATAATGAAGGTGAATATTTGATGTAGGTAAAATGTTTACTACACCAAGAGTTAACTAAAGAAAGGAATTTAAAAGAACACCAAACATTTGATAATGGTGATCTACTTCAAAGTGCAAGTCCAAAGACATTGGTATTTAACTATACACGCTTTGGACTATGTGTCATATGTATGACTCCACTATTGATATTGATAGATTCTTTCAAACAGAAAAGGAAATACTGAAAGAGAATCTCATAAGTATATGGCAGAAAAGAAAAAGACTAGAATTGTTCAGTTTAAGTATATAGATGATATAAGTGTTATGGCTATATTCTTTGCTTATTAAACAATGTGGTTCTTAAGTATTTGATACTGAATTTTTTGGTATGAATCGTCATACGAAACAACACAATTCATGAACTACAATAGCCTAAGTAACTAGCAAAAGAATATGTGATGATGTTCATCGAAAACAAATAAAGGGTTATTGTGTTGCTCGTTAAACATCAAAGCTTGCCTTCAGGATTTGTTTTATCAGGTATTATGAGAACAAAAGGGTTGTTCAAATAATTGCCGTAATCCATAAAAGATGGATGATTCACAAATCTCGTTGGATAAATCACATCCATAAAACTAGTGCTAAAATTGTCGAAAGACAAATTGATTGAAAGATCACTTAGGAAGTGACATCGCCGTTTAAATTATATTGGAAAGAAAACATGAAGAAACTCCATGTGGATGGAATTTTGGAGTCTTTTGATTTTTGATCAAATGACGTTTGTGAAACTTTCCTAGAGATAATTAAAACTTCGTTCATAGGCCAAAAGGGAATGAATGACTAGCTTATTGGAACTTGTGCATATTGTTGTACGAACTCCATTATGTGTAGTCAAGAGCGATGGATTTCAACTTCATATGCTTTCTCCGAAAATTTGAGTGAATATGTGAATATTTACTTAATAAGGATGAAGTGTGAAATATTTGAAAAGTTCGAAAGATTTTCAAGATGAAGTGCAAAATCATTGTAACAAGAATATAAATAGTTTATGATAAGATCATAAAGGAAGATATTTAAGTTACAAGTTTAGCATAATACCTAAGATTTAAGGAATCGGTCCATGGATTTGCATTTCCCGAAACACCATAAGAGTATGGAGCGTTCGAGATATGTAATTGAACCTTGTTTGACATGGTAAGATCGAAGGTATAATTCATAAAACTACTATTATATTTTAAAGATTAAAAGCTTTAGAGACTACCGTTTTCCACTAAAAGAGCTCCATCATAATCCGCTGAAATGACACCATATAAGGTTATGGTATTGGGATAAAACCCAAGTAGTCCTTTCTTAAAACATTGGTATGCTATGCATAAGAAAGATGTGTGCAACCAAAGTCGGATAAACCTGTCTTTGTATAAATGTTCCTCCATAAACACCGGAGACAAAAGTGTTTGTCGCTTAGAACGTCAAGTTTCTTTGAGAAGGAATTTTTCGTGAAAAGTTAAGTGGGAGGATAATAGAACTTTGATAAGGTTAAAGGAACCTTAGCTATATGTGCAGAGTTGCGCAGCACCGAAAAGTGTTAGGAGGCGACAACAAAACTCATGGCTCACGTACCTCAAAGGTTGTGGTCACGGAGATCCAAGTTCCTATTGAAACAAGTAGGTCGGATAAACAATCAAATACCAAGATTTGAGGGTTGAATCATTATTTGAGAATAATGAACAGACTGCATGCAAAGAAGCGATGATGGGCCCTGACTCCGTCAAATGGCTTGAAGCCATATAATCCGTGATAGTTCCATACACGAGAAATCAAGTTTTGAACTTGAAGGACCCTCGAGAAAGGTGTAAGACCTTACAGTTGTGTTTGGATCTATAAAGAAGTAGACATGGATGTTTCACATCTATGAAATAGTCGACATGTTGGGAAAGAGTTCACAACAATGTTCAAAGGTTGTATATGACAAGATTTGATCTTTCATAGCGATTTTAGTCTAGACGGATTAATGTAGCAACCACTACATATAATTTGTTATGTGGTAGTAGAATAAACAAAACAAGTTCTTCTAATAGAATGGTTACCTAGGACGTGTGCATGACACGGTCCAAAGGGTTTTGTTAATTCAAAAGATGCTAAAAGCATATGCAAACTTCAATGTTTGAAGTAAGCATAGCGGAGTTGGAATCTTCACTATGATGAAACTGTTAAAAGAGTTTAAATTTCATCGGAGACAATGAAGATGCTTGCATTTGCAAGAAATTAAGTGGGAGCGCTAAGACATGTTTCTAATATATTATGTGGAGGACATATTGTTGATTGGAAATGATGTATCTTTTATTAACACATATTAAGAATTTCATCCCGATGAAAGACTTAGGCAAAACCCAAATATTTGGTATCAATAGACGCTAATATGGTTGTGCCAGAAGTACATAGACGAGATATTGAATGAATTCAATATAGAAACTACAAGAAAGGTTCTTGTTGCACAGAAAGGATTGAAAGAGTTCAATATTGATGATATATTCAAGTGTATTGGCACTTGGTAAGTGAAACAAAGATTCAAGTATAGATTGATACTTGATGTATGAAATCACAAAGAGTATTTATATCAATCATACTGTGATATGTACAAATCCAGATATGTCCTATGCTATAAATATTATGAGCATATACCAGAATGATTCATAAGATGATCATTGGACGATAGTAAGGATATTCTTATGATCTTTGGAAGAACTAAGAGTATATTATTTGTAGAAGTGACAAATAGATGGTTAGTTCATTGTAAAAGTACTACATTGATACTAGTTTTGTCACAAAGTACAAATTAAGTTTATCTCAATCTAAATTAAGGGTGGCACAATATAATGGAAAGTGAGTTCCATAATGGATTTGGATGAGTTCCAAAGTTAAGACATTGTGACAGATACTTCAACAAAAGGCTAAGTATATGACTGCTATTATAGCAGCAAAAGAGGGCATTTGTGTCAAGTAGTTTGTTATCAAACTAGGTGTAGTTCACAGCGGGACAATACTATGAAGATATATTGTGCGACAATATTATCAACATGTTTTAACCCCAAAGAACTAAAGGTCACACCGAAAGACCAAATCATACAAAGCCATCTCATTAGAGAATGAGTGATGCGTAGAGACGCAAAGACATGCAATTACACGGACTGGAAGTGTCGGATCCGAGATCATTGACCACTAGCAATCGTGTACATACAACACCGGAAAGCCATAGGTGTTGAATACACAAAGGTTTGAAACTAGATTATTGACTCTAGTGCAAGTGGGAGACTGTTGGAGATATGCCCAAGAGGCAATAATAAAGTGGTTATTAACATATCTTCACACTTATGATAAATGTTTACATACCATGCTATAATTGTATTAACCGGAAACATTAATACTTGTGTGATTTGTAAACTTAATTTGAAGTCCCTAGTATAGCCTCTATACTTCACTAGCTTGTTGGTTAATAGATGATTGTGGTTTCCTATCATGAACATTGAGATGTTATTAACAAGATCATATCATTAGGAGAATGATATGGTGGACATACTCCTATAGATAAGCGTAGCATAAAGATCAAGTCATTTCAATAGTTCAATTGCTATATGCTTTCTGATACATAGTAACCTAATTCCTTCGACCATGAGATCATGCATATCACCTTTACCGGATGGATGCTTTGATGTCATCAAACACCACACCGTAACAGGGTGGCTATAAAGGTGGCATTGAGTGTTTGGAAAGTATTGGTTGAAACACATGGATCAAGAGTGGGATTTGTCCATCCACATGACGGATAGATATACTCTGGGCCCTCTCGGTGAAATGTCATCCAATTAGCTTGCAAGCATGTGAATTGGTCACAAGGGATCACATATCACGGGAACGAGAAAAGAGTACTTATCAGTAACGAGGATGAACTAGGTATGCAGAGATACCGACGATCATAACCTCGGATAAGTAACATATCGTGAGACAAAGGGAAATTGGTATCGTATGTAAGTGGTTCATTCGATCGCAATGTAATCGTAGAAATATGTGGGAGCCATATGAATTTCCAGATTCCTCTATTGGTTATTGTTCGGAGAAGTGTCTCGATCATGTCCGCATAATTCACGAACCGTAGGGAGACACACTTAAGGATTCGACGTTGTTTGAGTAGTTATGGTATTGTGAGAAAGAGACCGAATGTTGTTCGGAGTCTCGGATGGGATCCGGGATATCACGAGGAGATCCGGAATGGTCCGGAGAATAAGATTCATATAAGGAAAGTCCCGTTTCGGAGTTGGGGAATGGTTCCGGTGTTTTCATCGGGAACATTCTAGAAGGTCCCGGAATGTCCGGCGCTCCGGAGGGGGAAGGGTACATGAATGTGTCATTACATATTGGAATGATTGCATCATGTACTAGGTGTTCTTGCTGTCCAAAATAAAGGGTTTATTTAAATCCTAAATTGAAAAGTCAAACGGCTAGTTTGAAAGTCAAACGGCAATTTTGGGAAGTGGAAAGGAGGAGTATGAAACCGAGTTGGGAGGGAGACCTCCTCCAACCGCGCCAACTCCAATGCCGAGTTGGGGAGGGACTCCACCTCCCCTGGCGCACCAGCCCCTCCCACCTATATAAGGAGGGGCTCCCTCCACACACACAAGTTCCTATCCTCTAAACTAAACCCTAGACCTAAACCCCGGTTTAGAGCTATTTCGGTTTAGAGCCTTCTAATTGGTTTAGAGCCTTCTAATTGGTGTGTCTAATTACTATACCACTAATAGCCTCTCTCATAAGCTCCACCATACGCATACTTGGCTTAAGCCTCATGGGATTTCTCTACCTCCTGGTACCACCTCACAGTCTGCCGGGAATCGCGAGGAGAGTGCTACAACCTCCGCCCGCTGGAACAAGGAGAGGAAGGTCTTCATGAGCACCGAACGTGTGACCGATCAAGGAGCGCTGCTGGAACGTGGCGCTGGAAGGATCGTCTACGCGATCTTGAGATCGGAAAGAGTACGACTACATCACCCACGAGAATCTGCTCTCGTTAACCGCTTTGGAATCTTCAAGGGTGAGTTCCTCTATCGACTCGTTGCTACAATCTAGTAGATAGATCTTGGCTTGTTTGTTTGTATGCGATAGAAATTTTTTGTTTTCCATGCTACGAACCCCTGCAAGAACCTACGACTAAATACACATGATGTAGGTAAATGGGGTTAACACAACTATAGGGATGAGCTATAAACAAAGAAAACTACTGAAAACTAGAGCTCGGCGTCGTGCCAACACAAGGAGAGACCGTAGCTAGTTTGCCCAAAAGTAGAGAAGCAACAGATTTGTGCCCTTGCCTTGTTCCTTCTACTCTCGTGCTTACAATCTTTGAGACTCTACAAGATGTTGGGACACACTCTTTTTATTTTTATTTTTATATTTCCTCTTTTTATTTATTTTTCTCCCTTGTGTTGATACATGAGCCGACTTATGATTTGCTTGGAACACTCTCACAAGAACAAGTGCACAATGCTTTGACAAACATAAGCAAGCTACTCTCGGTAGGATAGATAACACAAAAAGAACAATGGGTTAACAAGGTGGTGTAAGTTATAAATTTGGTATGGTTTGTTGACAAACTTGTTGAAAGGGAAACAGACATCGCCTAGAGGGAGGGTGAATAGGCGTTTTAAAATTATTACGGTTTAGGCTCTAATTAAATGCGGAATAAAACTTAATGTTTAATTTATCAAGCCAAAACCTATATACACTAGGTTCACTAAGTGCACCAACAACCTATGCTAAGCAAGACAAATAACAAGGTGATAGCAAGATAAAATACTTCAAGCACGATGGCTATCACAATGTAAATTGCATAAGTAAAGGGTTCGGTTGAGAGATAACCGATAGACGCGGAGACAAAGATTTGTTTCCCGAAGTTCGCTTCCAAGAAGCTACATCTCCGTTGGAGAGGTGCGGTGGTGCAATGTACTTCGAACGCCACAACTGGCTCACCTCGAGGTGTGGTGGCTCGATGCTCACCCAATGCCACACAAGGCCTCACCCCAAGATGCGAAGGCACGCAACTCACAGACGCCACAAAAAGCTCACCCTATTCTCCCGTGAGCTCGCCACAAAGGCCTACTCACGTTCCACTCTGGGACACTTGAGGGTGGTCACTGAACCCATACAAGGCTTGGGGCAAACTCCACAACTCAACTGGAGATCTCCCAAGAAATGCCACAAAGGCTCCACAATGCCACATTAGGACAACAAGCTTGGGGGAATCTCCACAACTCAATTGGAGCCCCCAAGAACACACCACAACTCCACACAACCGTCTAGGGTTCCAAGAACCCAAGAGAAACAAGCCCAAGAGCTTGAACTCGCTGAATCTCCGAGGTGAACTCAAACCTATGCACCAAATGCAAGAGGCAAGTCCTTCTCTCTCAAATTCCACCAAAACTACAAAAGCTATTGGGGGAATAAGAGAGGAAGAACACAAGAGAACACAAAACTCTCCAAGATCTAGATCCCAAGGATTCCTTCATAAAGAAGGGATTTAGTTTGGTGGGGTTGTAGATCTAGATCTGCTCTCTCAAATCCCTCAAAAAGATGCAAGAAACATAGGAGGGGGAAGGAGAGAGGTCAAGCTCTTCAAGGTCAACAATGGAGGAGAGAGAGAGTGAAAAACTGTCCAAAAGAGCTGACCCCACGAAGGGGATGAGGAGCCCCTTTTAAAGGGCTCCCAGACCTGGCCATTGGGCCATTTACGACCCTGACCGGTAGTACCGATGGATGGCTGGTAGGTGGCACCCGGCTAACGGTCACAAAATGTGATGCGAACAAGCACAAAAACAAGTACGGTCGGAAGTACCGCCTGTCCACCAGAACTTCCGGCGGGGTCGGTACTACCGCCCGAAATACCGATCGAACACTCGACAAATAGAACTCATCAATACAGAGAAGGTACTGAACCGAAAATGGGGTTACCAGAATTTGGGCCGGAATTAACACCGGTACTACCGACGCAAAATGCCCTAGCGGTACTACCGGTGGCCCATCAGAACTACCGGTCAGGCACAAACTCCAGAACCAAAACTGCCACAACTTTTGCATCCAAACTCCAAACGAGATGAAACCAATTTTGTTAGAAATATAACAACATGAAGAATCTAGGTATCACCAAGGGAGAAAATACCATGAATATATATGTGAGATACCTCCCAAGGTGTGGAGCTAGAAAATGAAGGAAATATGCCCTGAGAGGCAATAATAAAGTTGTTATTATGTATTCCTTGTATATGATAGATGTTTATTTTGCATGCTATAATTGTATTGATAGGAAACATCAATACATGTGTGTTTAATAAACAAAAGGGTTCCTAGTTATGCCTCTCTTATAGACTAGCCTGTTGATTAACAAGATGATCAAGGTTTCCTGATCATGGACATTGGATGTTGTTAATAACAAGGTCACAGCATTTGTGAAATGATGTGATGAACATTCATCCGAAGTATAGCATTACGATCAAGTCATTATGTTTATATTGCTATAACATCATACAATATAGTCTTAGTCCTTGGACCATGAGATCATGTTAATTGCTAACACCAGAAGAGTATCTTGGTAACATCAAACGCCACACCGTAACAGGGTGACCATAAAGGTGGGTTCAGTGCTATGGTGTTATGTTGAGGCTCATGGATCAAGAGTGGAATTTGTCAATCCCGATGACGGATAGATATACTCTGGGCCCTCTCGGTGATATCACATTAAGATAGCTTGCAAGCAAGTGATGTGATCACTAGAATGTTATATCACGGGAACAAGAAAAGAGTGCATGTCGGTAACAAGATCAAACTAGGTATTTGGATACCGATGATAGAATCTCAGACATGTATTATATCATGAGACAAAGGGATTAAATTGCTGACGTTAAAGGTTCTCACGATCACAGAAGTCATCGTTGAATATGCAGGAGTCAGTATGGATCTCCAGGTCCCGCTTCTGATTATTGATCTGAGAGGAGTCTCAATCATGTCTGCATTATTTGCGAACCGTAGGGTGACACACCTAAGGGTTGTCGGACACCATTTAGGAGCACATATGTTCCAGACAAAAGGTTTGCAAAGCGCAGGAAATGTTTCGATAGAAACAAGAATTGTTTCGGGTGAAATTGCAGAAAGTGGTTCTGCATGTGATATTGAAATGTTGCAAGGGGTTTTATGTGAATGTTTGTTAATTAAAGTAATTAACAAAATTCTGAATAAAATAAATAAAAGAGTTTTATTAATTGAGAGTTGCATTTAATTTGGTGGAAATTAAATACATGTGAGTGGGATTTTGGGTGGAGGCCATGTTTATGTGAGTTGAGGTTCACCACATGAATGAAGGAGGGGAGGAGTCCCCCCCTCATGCGCCGGCTATGGTAGGGGTGGGGTCTCCCTCCCTCCTATATAAAGCCCCCCTCTCCCCTCTCACAAACCACACCTCCTCGTGAAGGATCTCTCTCCCCCTCTAGATATTCCCCCATGGTCTCGGATTAGCGAGATACATGTTCCTGGTGGCCTTGCGTCTGGAAGGAGTTGCTGCTTCCGCTGATTCGCTGGAGCGAGGAGGTGGAGGTTGTCCGGTGGCTTGAACGTGTGTGCGAGGATGGATGTGTTGCTGATTTGCGGTGCTCGGACTTCCACACGATCTTGAGATCGGCAAGCGTACGACTACATCAACCACAAGTTCCTACTCGTTAACAAAACTCGTTGTCTTCGAGGGTAAGTTCTCCATGGATGTATGTCCATCGGTTGCTCTGTATCTAGTAGATAGATCTTGGCGTATAGTTCTCATCGTAGGAAATTTTTGTTTTCTATGTCTTGACCAACAAAGGGTATCGAGCCTGATCTATGCGTAGGTGCTTTACGGGTAGTACACATATGTTTATATGTGGCGATGATGATTATGTTATTGCATCTTCTATGTACTTTGGATATTGGTGGCATAGTGGGATGAAGCGGCCGGACCAACCTTACATGTCATCGCATGAGACCGGTTCCACGATCGACATGCAACTAGTTTTGCATAAGTGGCTAGCGGGTGTCTGTCTCTCCTACTATAGTCAATATCTGATTTACAACGAGTTGCTAATAACTTGGTTATCCTCATTGTGGTTCATGTTCGTAGGTAAGACCGGTTCTATCTCCGAAAGCCCTAAGCCACGTAAAACTTGCAATTGATAAATTAGAGGCGTCTAGTTTAGATCGTTGCTAGGCTAGTGTCTTGATATGGTATTGTTGTAAGTAGATGTATGATAGATACTCTTACAACTCACTTAACGTGTAAGTTCCATAGACCTTGGCCTTACACACAAAGGAATGATAGAGATCATACCATGATGCAAATGATAGAGATCAAATGCATGGACCATATCACCTCACTTCACACATTAGATGTTAGCATCTTATATTGCTAGTTTGGCGCTTTTGGTAGCATTATAGGATGATCCCTCATTTAGATATCAAGATAAAATGTGTTCTTCCTTAAGTATGCACCGTTTTGTGGATCGTGTTTTGAGGCATCACGTGATGATCGGGTGTTCTCGACTCTACGCTTTCATACAACAGGTGTAAGACAGTTTTACACACGCGAATACTAAGGTTCTTACTTGACGAGCCTAGCATGTACAGACATGGACTCGGAACACGGACCGAAAGGTTAAGCATGAGTCATATAGTTGATATGATGCCCATATAGATGCTCGCCTTTGAATCTACATCGACTCACGTGATGATCGGACTTGGTGTAGTGGATTTGGTTCATGTAATCACCAAAAGGACACGAGGGATGTCGTTTTTGAGTGGGAGTTCATTAGTAATTTTGATTAGTTGAACTCAATCTATCATAAACTTAGTCTAAATATATTTTACAAATTCTGTTGTAGATGGCACCACCTGCTTTTAATTTCAATGTGTTCATGGAGAAAGAGAAACTTGCTGCGCATGGTAGCAACTTCACCAACTGGGCTATGAATTTGAGGATTCTCCTCACTGCTGCACAAAAGCAATATGTGCTAGATGCGCCGCTAGGCCCCCACCAGCTCCTGATGCCCCTGACGAGGAAAAGAACGTCTATATAACTCGTCAGGAGGACCACAACTTAGTTCATTGCGGCATACTATATGGGCTAGAGCCAGAACTTTGAAAACGTTTCGAAAATGGCAATGCCTTTGATACCATGGGAGAACTGAAAATGATTTTCGATACCCATGCTGCCATAGAGAGTTATAATGCTTCTGAAAAGTTCTTTAGCTGCATGATGGAAGAGAACAGCTCCGTTAGTGAGCACGTACTCAAAATGTCTGGGTACACCGATAAGCTTGTGTCCTTGGGAATAACGATTCCCATTGACTTAGGCATACATCGTTCTCCAATCTCTGCCACCTAGCTACAAGAGCTTCATGATGAACTATAATATGCAGGGCATGAAGAAGTCTCTTCCCGAGCTTCACAATGCTTAAGACCGCGAAGTGGAGATTAGGAAAGAACATCAAGTGTTGATGATCAATAAGACCACCGGTTTCAAGAAGGACAAGAAAGGCAAGGAAAGAAGGGCGGCAAATCTGTCCGCATCAAAAGAAACCCCGAGCTGGCCCTAAGTCCGACAATCGAAAAGTGCTACTATTGCAAGGATCGCCATTGAAGCATAATCGCCCCAAGTATTTGGCGGACAAGAAGGCCGGCAAAGCAAACAAAGGTATATGTGATATACATGTTATTGATGTGTACTTGACTAGTACTCACAGTAGCACCTGGGTATTTGATACGGGATCGGTTGCTAATATATGTAACTCGGTTCAGGGGCTGCGGAACAAGCGACAACTAGCAAGGGATGAGATCACGATGCGGGTCGGCAATGGATCAAGAGTTGATGTGATCGCCGTCAGAACACTGCCTCTCCATATGCCGTCGGGATTAGTTATAAACCTGAATAATTGATATTTGGTGCCTGCACTGAGCATGAACATTGTATCCGGAACATGTTTGATGCAAAGTGGTTATTCGTTTAAGTCTGAAAACAATGATTGTTCGATTTATATGAATAATATCTTTTATGGTCATGCACCTGTGTTGAATGGTTTATTTCTGTTGGATCTCGATAGTAGTATTACGCATATTCATAATGTTGATGCTAAAAGGATTAAACTTGATAATGATATATCTGCATATATGTGGCACTGCCGTCAAGGTCATCTTGGCGTTAAACGCATGAAGAAACTCCATTCTGATGGACTTTTGGAATCACTTGATTTTGAATCATTTGATACATGTGAGCCATGCCTTATGGGCAAGATGACTAGAACGCCGTTTTCCGGTTCAATGGAACGGGCGACAGATTTATTGGAAATCATACATACTGATGTGTGTGGACCAATGAGTGTGCCGAGGTGGATATCGTTATTTTGTTACTTTCACGGATGATTTGAGTAGATACGGGTATATCTATTTGATGAAACATAAGTCTGAAACCTTTGAAAAGTTCAAAGAATTTCAGAATGAAGTGGAAAATCATCGTAACAGAACCGTGGAGGAGAGTATCTTAGTTACGAGTTTAGCACACATATGAAAGACTATGGAATAGTTTCACAACTCACGCCTGCCGAAACACCACAACGTAATGGTGTGTCAGAACGTCGTAATCGTACTTTATTGGATATGGTTCGATCTATGATGTCTCTGACTGACTTGCCACTGTCATTTTGGGGTTATGCACTGGAAACTGCTGCATTCAATTTAAATAGGGCACCATCTAAATCCGTTGAAAAGACACCATATGAATCATGGTTTGGAAACAAACCTAAGCTATCATTTCTTAAAGTTTGGGGATGCGATGTTTATGTGAAGAAACTTCAACCGGATAAACTCGAACCCAAAGCGAAAAAATGCATCTTCATAGGATACCCTAAGGAAACGATTGGGTATACCTTCTATCACAGATCCGAGGGCAAGGTCTTTGTTGCCAAGAATGGATCCTTTCTTGAGAAGGAGTTTCTCGTGAAAGGTGTGAGTAGTCGGAAGGTAGAACTCGAAGAGGTTATTGAACCTTCTCTTCATGAAATGGCGAGTAGCACAGCACCGGAAGTTGTTTCGGAGTTGACTTCACCTAATGAAGAGAGAGCTAATGATATTGATCATGAAACTCCGAAAGAGGACACTACCGAACCTCGCAGGTCAAGCAGGACATGTGCAGCTCCTGAATCAGACGGCAATCCTGTTATGAATTTCATGATTGATGAAATAGATGACCCCGTGACGTATGAAGAAGCGATGATGAGCCCTGATTCCAACAAATGGCTAGAAGCCATGAGATGGAATCCATGTACGAAAACCAGGTTTGGACCTTGGTGGACTTACCTCACGATCGAAAGGCCGTTGAGAATAAATGGATTTTCAAAAGAAAAACTGATGCTGATGGTAATGTAACCATCTATAAGGCTCGACTTGTCGCAAAGGGGTTTCAACAAATTCAAGGAGTTGACTACGATGCGACATTCTCTCTCGTAGCGATGCTTAAGTCGGTTAGGATTATGTTAGCAATTGCTGCATATTTCGATTATGAAATATGGCAGATGGATGTCAAAATCGCTGCCTCAATGGTAATATTGAAGAAGAGTTGTATATGATACAACCTAAGGGTTTTGTCGATCCTAAGGATGCTGATAAGGTGTGCAAACTTCAGCGATCCATCTATGGACTGAAGCAAGCATCCCGGAGTTGGAATCTCCGCTTTGATGAGGTGATCAAAGAGTTTGGATTTGTCCAAACTTATGGAGAGGCTTGTATTTACAATAAAGTGAGTGGGAGCCATGTGGCATTTCTGATATTATATGTTGATGAAATATTATTGATTGGAAATGATATAGATCTTTTAAACAGTGTTAAAAGTTATCTAAACAGCAAATTTTCGATGAAGGACCTTGGTGAAGCTGCATATATATTAGGCATTAAAATCTATAGAGATAGATCAAGACGCCTATCGCAGAGCACATACCTTGATAAGATATTAAAGAAGTTTAATATGGACGGAAGTAAGAAGGGGTACTTACCTATGTTGCAAGGCAATACATTGAGTAAGACTCAAAGTCCGCCACGGAAGAAAGAGAGAGATAATGGATAAGATCCCCTATGCCTCAGCCATAGGCTCTATAATGTATGCCATGCTATGTACAAGACCGGATGTGGCACATGCTATTAGTTTGACTAGTAGGTACCAATCTGATCCAGGTTCGGAACACTGGATAGCGGTCAAGAATATCCTTAAGTACTTGAGAAGAACTAAGGATATGTTTCTTGTATACGGAGGTGAAGAAGAGCTAGTCGCTAAGTGTTATGTCGATGCTAGCTTTGACACTGATCCGGATGACTCTAAGTCTCAATCCGGATACATATTTCTCTTGAACGGAGTAGCAGTTAGTTGGAGGAGCTCCAAACAACCTGTGGTAGCTAGATCAACGACGGAGGCGGAATATGTTCTCGCTTCGTAAGCAGCAGAGAAGCGGTTTGGATGAAGGAGTTCATAACGGAACTAGGTGTGGTTCCTAGTGCGTTGGACCCAATGGTGATCTATTGTGACAATAATGGAGCCATAGCCAACGCCAAGGAACCAAGGTCTCACAAGAATTCCAAGCATATTAAGCGCCGGTTTCACTCCATCCGCGAGCATGTCAAGGATGGAGATATAAAGATTTGTAAAGTGCACACAGACCTGAATGTAGCAGGTCCGTTGACTAAAGTACTCCCTAGGGCAAAACATGATCAACACCAGAACTCCATGGGTGTTAGATTTATCACTATATAAACTAGATTATTGTCTCTAGTGCAAGTGGGAGACTGAAGGAAATATGCCCTGAGAGGCAATAATAAAGTTGTTATTCTGTATTCCTTGTATATGATAGATGTTTATTTTGCATGCTATAATTGTATTGATAGGAAACATCAATACATGTGTGTTTAATAAACAAAAGGGTTCCTAGTTATGCCTCTCTTATAGACTAGCTTGTTGATTAACAAGATGATCAAGGTTTCCTGATCATGGACATTGGATGTTGTTAATAACAAGGTCACAACATTTGTGAAATGATGTGATGAACATTCATCCGAAGTATAGCATTATGATCAAGTCATTATGTTTATATTGCTATAACATCATACAAAGTAGTCTTAGTCCTTGGATTAAATTGCTGACGTTAAAGGTTCTCACGATCACAGAAGTCATCGTTGAATATGCAGGAGTCGGTATGGATCTCTAGGTCCCGCTTCTGATTATTGATCTGAGAGGAGTCTCAATCATGTCTGCATTATTCATGAACCGTAGGGTGACACACTTAAGGGTTGCCGGACACCATTTAGGAGCACATATGTTCCAGACAAAAGGTTTGCAAAGCGCAGGAAATGTTTCGATAGAAACAGGAATTGTTTCGATAGAAACCAGAATTGTTTCGGGTGAAATTGCAGAAAGTGGTTCTGCATGTGATATTGAAATGTCGCAAGGGGTTTTATGTGAATGTTTGTTAATTAAAGTAATTAACAAAATTCTGAATAAAATAAATAAAAGAGTTTTATTAATTGAGAGTTGCATTTAATTTGGTGGAAATTAAATACATGTGAGTGGGATTTTGGGTGGAGGCCATGTTTATGTGAGTGGAGGTTCACCACATGAATGAAGGAGGGGAGGAGTCCCCCCCTCATGCGCCGGCTATGGGAGGGGAGGGGTATCCCTCCCTCCTATATAAATCCCCCCTCTCCCCTCTCATAAACCACACCTCCTCGTGAAGGATCTCTCTCCCCCTCTAGATATTCCCCCATGGTCTCGGATTAGCGAGATACATGTTCCTGGTGGCCTTGCGTCTGGAAGGAGTTGTTGCTTCCGCTGATTCGCTGGAGCGAGGAGGTGGAGGTTGTCCGGTGGCTTGAACGTGTGTGCAAGGACGGATGCGCTGCTGATTTGTGGCGCTCGGACTTCCACACAATCTTGAGATCGGCAAGCGTACGACTACATCAACCACGAGTTCCTACTCGTTAACAAAACTCGTTGTCTTCGAGGGTAAGTTCTCCATGGATGTATGTCCACCCGTTGCTCTGTATCTAGTAGATAGATCTTGGCGTATAGTTCTCATCGTAGGAATTTTTTTTGTTTTCTATGCTGCGGACCCAACAGAAAACCCCCAAGATCAAAAACACAATAAGATATTCAAGGGAAAACCGTATTTGATGAACTAGCGCTTATTATGATGATAACCACAAGCTCTAGATCCCCACATGTACAAGAACCAAACAACAACCAAGAAAGATGATGATATGTATGTAAAGGTTTGATCTCTCTCCGAAAGATATGAACGAGTCATCCACTCGAGAGCCCCTCTTGATAGTACGGCTATCTATCCTAAACCCGGTCTTCCAACACGACAATAGGCCGGTAAAATAGAAACCCTATCAAGATCATACCTTTGCCTTGAGCATCCCACTTGAGCTTGATCTAGACGATTTTGTCACCTTCAAGATGGAACACCTATCTTGATTGCACTTGCTTGATGAAGACTTGAGAAATGCTCCCCCGTACTCCATGGAGAAGCCTCTTCTTTGAACTTGTCTTCATCATTCCATGATTGCCGAGGATGGCAAGCTTCAAGCACGAGATCTTCTAGAGATGACACATATTAAGCTTGCACTTCAATTCTTGATGATGTCTTGAAGATAGCCATGGGGAACTCCATCTTCTTCTTCTTCAAGACATACTTGATCTTCTTCTTCTTCTTCTTCTTCTTATTCTTCTTCTTCTACTTGATTCCAATAGGCACAAAGCCCTTGGATATTGCTTCTGCTTTTCAACCTTGAAACCAACACATGGTCCAAGAAATGCCAATGGACAAACCTACACGTGAAACTCAATTTACACATTAGTCCATAGAGATTGTCATTAATTACCAAAACCATGCATGGGGGAATGCATGCCCTTTCACTTGTGATCGGTGGTGTCGGGAGTTCTTGTGTTCCGTGGTGTCATTGTCAATCATGGGTGATGTTGTAGAAGATTTTGTTAGATTACAGACACACAAAAGGAAACAGAAATGTCAAAGGATTTTATCCAAATAGAAAAGAGGCCAGAATTTTTCAGGGAGGCCAGAGATTCCGAGGTGTTCTCGCTGGATATTCCAAGTAGGCCGGACACTCTGGTGTTTTTCAGCTGGATACTTCGGGTTGGTGCTTGAAAGTTGTTCATGTTCTTGACGAAAATCTAGTACTCCAAGCCTCAAATCAGGGGGGGGGGAATTGGCCAAATTGAGTAGGGAAAACACAGGCAAAAGGTATTGGGTTCGCAGCATAGAAAACAAAAAATTCCTACGATGAGAACTATACGCCAAGATATATCTACTAGATACAGAGCAACGGGTGGACATACATCCATGGAGAACTTACCCTCGAAGACAACGAGTTTTGTTAACGAGTAGGAACTCGTGGTTGATGTAGTCGTACGCTTGCCGATCTCAAGATCGTGTGGAAGTCCGAGCGCCGCAAATCAACAGCGCATCCGTCCTCGCACACACATCCAAGCCACCGGACAACCTCCACCTCCTTGCTCCAGCAAATCAGCGGAAGCAGCAACTCCTTCCAGACGCAAGGCCATCGAGAACTTGTATCTCGCTAATCCGAGACCATGGGGGAATATCTAGAGGGGGAGAGATCCTTCACGAGGAGGTGTGCTTTGTGAGGGAGGAGAGGGGGGCCTTTTATAGGAGAGGGGGATCCTCCCCTCCCATGGCCGGCAGCCAAAAGGGGGTGCCCCCACCTCTTCCTCATTCATGTGGTGAAGCTCCACTCACATAAATTTTGACTCCACCCAAAATTCCACTCACATGCATTAAATTTCCACCAAATTTAATGCAACTCTCAATTAATAAAACTCTTTTATTTATTTTATTCAGAATTTTGTTAATTACTTTAATTAACAAACATTCACATAAAACCCCTTGCAACATTTCAATATCACATGCAGAACCACTTTCTGCAATTTCACCCGAAACAATTCCGGTTTCTATCGAAACAATTCCTGTTTCTATCGAAACATTTCCTATGCTTTGCAAACCTTTTGTCTGAAACATATGTGCTCCTAAATGGTGTCCGTCAACCCTTAAGTGTGTCACCCTACGGTTCGCGAATAATGCAGACATGATTGAGACTCCTCTCAGATCAATAATCAGAAGCGGGGCCTGGAGATCCATACTGAGTCCTGCACATTCAACGATGACTTCTGTGATCATGAGAACCTTTAACGCTAGCAATTTAATCCCTTTGTCTCATGATATAGTACATGTCCGAGATTCTATCATCGGTATCCAAATACCTAGTTTGATCTCGGTACCGACATGTACTCTTTTCTTGTTCCCGTGATATAACATTCTAGTGATCACATCACTTGCTTGCAAGCTATCTTAATGTGATATCACCGAGAGGGCCCAGAGTATATCTATCCATCATCGGGATTGACAAATTTCACTCTTGATCATGAGCCTCAACATAACACCTTCGTAGCACTGAACCCACCTTTATAGTCGCCCTGTTACGGTGTGACGTTTGATGTTATCAAGATACTCTTCCGGTGTTAGCAATTAACATGATCTCATGGTCTAAGGATAAAGATTACTTCGTATGATGTTATAGCAATATAAACATAATGACTTGATCGTAATGCTATACTTCGGATGAATGTTCATCACATCATTTCACAAATGTTGTGACCTTGTTATTAACAACATCCAATGTCCATGATCAGAAAACCTTGATCATCTTGTTAATCAACAAGCTAGTCTATAAGAGAGGCATAACTAGGAACCCTTTTTTTTATTAAACACACATGTATTGATGTTTCCTATCAATACAATTATAGCATGCAAAATAAACATCTATCATATACAAGGAATACATAATAACAACTTTATTATTGCCTCTCAGGGCATATTTCGTTCAGTCTCCCACTTGCACTAGAGACAATAATCTAGTTTACATAGTGATAAATCTAACACCCATGGAGTTCTGGTGTTGATCATGTTTGCCCTAGGGAGAAATTTAGTCAACGGATCTGCTACATTCAGGTCCGTGTGCACTTTACAAATCTTTATATCTCCATCCTTGACATGCTCGCGGATGGAGTGAAACCAGCGCCTAATATGCTTGGAATTCTTGTGAGACCTTGGTTCCTTTGCGTTAGCTATGGATCCATTGTTGTCACAATAGATCACCATTAGGTCCAATGCACTAGGAACCACACCTAGTTTCGTTATGAACTCCTTCATGCTAACCGCTTCCTGCGCTGCTTCTGAAGCAGCAACATATTCCGCCTCCATCGTTGATCCAGCCACCACATGTTGTTTGGAACTCCTCCAACTAACCGTTGCTCCGTTCAGGAGAAATACGTATCCGGGTTGAGACTTCGAGTCATCCGGATCTGTCAAAGCTAGCATCGACATAACACTTAGCGACTAGATCTTCTTCACATCCGTATACAAGAAACATATCCTTAGTTCTTCTTAAGTACTTAAGGATATTATTGACCGCTATCTAGTGTTCTGAACTTGGATCAGATTGGTACCTACTAGTCAAACTAATAGCATGTGCCACATCCGGTCCTGTACATAGCATGGCATACATTATAGAGCCTATGGTTGAGGCATAGGGGATCTTATCCATTATCTCTCTTTCTTCCGCCATTGCCAGACTTTGAGTCTTACTCAATGTCTTGTCTTGCAACATAGGTAAGAACCCCTTCTTACTTCCGTCCATATTAAAGTTCTTTAATATCTTATCAAGGTATGTACTCTGCGATAGCCCAATTAGGCGTCTTGATCTATCTCTATAGATTTTAATGCCTAATATATATGAAGCTTCACCAAGGTCTTTCATCGAAAATTTGTTGTTTAGATAACTTTTAACACTGTTTACAAGATCTATATCATTTCCAATCAATAATATGTCATCCACATATAATATCAGAAATGCCACATTGCTCCCACTCACTTTCTTGTAAATACAAGCCCCTCCATAAGTTTGGACAAATCCAAACTCTTTGATCACCTCATCAAAGCAGAGATTCCAACTCCGGGATGCTTGCTTCAGTCCATAGATGGATCGCTAAAGTTTGCATATCTTATCAGCATCCTTAGGATCGACAAAACCCTTAGGTTGTATCATATACAACTCTTCTTTAATATTACCATTGAGGAACGCAGTTTTGACATCCATCTGCCATATTTCATAATCGAAATATGCAGCAATTGCTAACATAATCCTAACCGACTTAAGCATCGCTACGGGAGAGAATGTCTCATCGTAGTCAACTCCTTGAATTTGTCAAAACCCTTGCATAAGTAGAGCCTTATAGATGGTCACATTACCATCAACATCAGTTTTCTTTTAAAATCCATTTATTCTCAACGGCCTTCGATCGTGAGGTAAGTCCACCAAGGTCCAAACCTGGTTTTCGACATGGATTCCATCTCGGATTTCATGGCTTCTAGCCATTTGTTGGAACTGGCTCATCATCGCTTCTTCATACGTCGCAGGTCATCTATTTCATCAATCATGAAATTCATAATAGGACCCGTGCCAGATTCGGAGCCGCACATGTCCCGCTTGACACGTGAGGTTGGTGAGTGTCCTCTTTCGGAGTTTCATGATCATTATCATTAGCTATCTCTTCATTAGGTGAAGTCAACTCCGAAACAACTTCCGGTGCTGCGCTACTCGCCAATTCATGAAGAGAAGGTTCAATAACCTCTTCGAGTTCTACCTTCCGACTACTCACACCTTTCGCGAGAAACTCCTTCTCAAGAAAGGATCCATTCTTGGCAACAAAAACCTTGCCCTCGGATCTGCGGATAGAATGTATACCCAATCGTTTCCTTAGGGTATCCTATGAAGACGCATTTTTCTGCTTTGGGTTCGAGTTTATCTGGCTGAAGTTTCTTCACATAAACATCGCATCCCCAAACTTTAAGAAATGAGAGCTTAGGTTTGTTTCCAAACCATAATTCATACGGTATCATTTCAACGGATTTAGATGGTGCCCGATTTAAAGTTAATGCAACAGTTTCCAGTGCATAACCCCAAAATGATAGTGGCAAGTCAGTCAGAGACATCATAGATCGAACCATATCCAATAAAGTATGATTACAACGTTCCGACACACCATTACGTTGTGGTGTTCCGGCAGGCGTGAGTTGTGAAACTATTCCACACTCTTTCATATGTGTGCTAAACTCGTAACTAAGATACTCTCCTCCACGGTCGGACCGTAGAAATTTGATCTTTCTGTTACGATGATTTTCCACTTCATTCTGAAATTCCTTGAACTTTTCAAAAGTTTCAGATTGTGTTTCATCAAATAGATATACCTGTATCTACTCAAATCATCCGTGAAAGTAACAAAATAACGATATCCACCTCGCGCCGACACACTCATTGGTCCACATACATCAGTATGTATGATTTCCAATAAATCTGTCGCCCGTTCCATTGAACCATAAAACGGCGTTCTAGTCATCTTGCCCATAAGGCACGGCTCACATGTATCAAATGATTCAAAATCAAGTGATTCCAAAAGTCCATCAGAATGGAGTTTCTTCATGCGTTTAACGCCAATATGACCTTGACGGCAGTGCCACATATATGCAGATATATCATTATTAGGTTTAATCCTTTTAGCATCAACATTATGAATATGCGTAATACTACTATCGAGATCCAACAGAAATAAACCATTCAACACAGGTGCATGACCATAAAAGATATTATCCATATAAATCGAACAACCATTGTTTTCAAACTTAAACGAATAACCACTTTGCATCAAACATGATCGATACAATGTTCATGCTCAGTGCAGGCACCAAATAACAATTAGGCAGCATTCTGACGACGATCACATCAACTCTTGATCCATTGCCAACCCGCATCGTGACCTCATCCCTTGCTAGTTGTTGCTTGTTCTGTAGCCCCACATGTATATCGCATATACCTTTGTTTGCCTTGCCGGCCTTCTTGTCCGGCAAATACTTGGGGAAGTTGCCCTTCCAATGGCCAGTCCCCTTGCAATAGTAGCACTCGGTATCAGACTTAGGGACAGCTCGGGATTTCTTTTTAGGTGCAGCAACATATTTGCCGCCCTTCTTTCCCTTCTGCTTGCCTTTCTTGTCCTTCTTGAAACCGGTGGTCTTATTGATCATCAACACTTGATGTTCTTTCCTAATCTCCACATCTGCAGTCTTAAGCATTGACAGAAGCTCGAGAAGAGACTTCTTCATGCCTTGCATATTATAGTTCATCACGAAGCTCTTGTAGCTAGGTGGCAGAGATTGGAGAACACGATGTATGCCTAAGTCAATGGGAATCGTTGTTCCCAAGGACACAAGCTTATCGGCGTACCCAGACATTTTGAGTACGTGCTCACTAACGGAGCTGTTCTCCACCATCATGCAGCTAAAGAATTTTTCAGAAGCATTATAACTCTCTACGGAAGCATGGGTATCAAAAATCATTTTCAATTCTCCCATGGTATCAAAGGCATTGCCATTTTCGAAATGCTTTCGAAGTTCTGGCTCTAGCCCATACAGTATACCGCAATGAACTAAGTTGTGGTCCTCCTGACGAGTTATATAGACATTCTTTTCCTCGTCAAGGGCATCAGGAGCTGGTGGGGGGCCTAGCGGCGCCTCTAGCACATATTGCTTTTATGCAACAGTGAGGAGAATCTTCAAATTCATAGCCCAGTTGGTGAAGTTGCTACCATTCACAGCAAGTTTCTCTTTCTCCATGAACACATTGAAATTAAAAGCAGGTGGTGCCATCTACAACAGAATTTGTAAAGTTTATTTAGACTAAGTTTATTGTTGGGGGGATAACCCCGGGTAGGGTCACTCCGGGGTATAGAGGCCGAGTTAGCCGAGGTTCGGCAAGGCCAAAGCGGATGCTGGCCGGGTCAGCTCCAGGCAGGCCGGATCACTGAGTAACCCGGACCAGGGGGGTCGCCTAACATTGTTTCAGCCGACTTAAGGAGTAAGTCGGAAGTGCTTGTCTAACTTATATGCAGGAACAGGTATGGCCGGATCTACTATGATCCGGATCCCCGCTTAGCTTCTGGGAGAAGGAAGGAATCTCTCTAGTAAAAAAGAAGGTCCGGTACGCACTGCATGAGCAAAGAAAGCAAGGGCAGGACCACCGGGTCGTGGCCGACAAGGGTGACGACGCTCGTGTCGGCTGACGCAGGCGCCGCAGAGGCTTACGTAGCTAAAGCATGTATGACGCGGGGGAAAAGCTCCCCGGTCGGGTTACCACTTTGAGAGGAGGCATATTCTTAGGAATATGCCTCCACGTATGCCCTAGGCAGGGACCAAGCCTCCTCTATATAAGAGGGGGCTAGGGTTCCAGTAGAGGGGGTTGAGTTCTTTGAGGCCATAGGGTTTTGGTTAAGGTTCTAGGGGTGAACTGTGGGCAAGATTAAGAGAGCTCCTTCTTCCTCCTCTCGCCAATACAGCTCTAGGAGCACTTGTAATCTTGAAAGGAAATCAATACAAACTTCTGTGTGGAGAATCACTCCACTCTCCCTCCCTGGATTCCCCTAGCGTGTATTAGTCCCCACCTTTAGCCTATCCATGACATCTGCCGTGACACCACCACGACAGTTGGCGCTAAGCGGCGCTAGCAGGGGTGAAGATCCGGACGGGAAACCTCATCGGCACCGGCGAACGCATCGTCTCCGGGCTCGTTCAGCGCTTTGGAGCGCTGGACTTCGTCAGCGACAACGCTGGCTGCTTAGGCACGCGCCCTCTTCCGCGCAACGGCCTCTTCATCAAGTTGGGAGCGCACAAGGTCTATGTTGCGGTGGACGTATCATGCGTTCATCCACGCCGCGTCGTCGATGCGGGGGAACCACCCCTCACTGTGGCTCGCGGGGCGCGTATCGCTCGCTCCCCGGACCATGCAGAGGTGATGATGACTGCGCCAGGTGCAGGCGCAAGCAAGGAGCCAGCACCGGACCTGGAGGTAACACCTAAGGCACCGAGGAAAGGTAGAGGACCTCCACTAGAGAGGCCTGAGAACGTACTGAGAGAAGCTATGGATAGCTTGGCTAACCCGGTAGCAGCAGTGGTAGATCCGGTTCAGGCACATGCCGAGCTAGAGGAAACTAGGCAAAGAAAATAGCCGCGGCTCAGCAGTCGCTGAACATGATGCTGCGAGAGTATGCAACAGCAAACAAGGTTGATACGGTAAAAGTGAAAGGGAGAAATCTCATAAGCGAGATGAACAAAGAAGGTGATGATGGAGCCGAGGGGTCGGAAAACTGTTTGTCTGTGGGGTTACCGAAGTATAGTACCCCGACAAAGAACCTTAGAGCAGCGGATGCGGCTGCATCCGAGTTAGAGGGTTTGACGGGTGAGGCCCATCAAAGACAGCAAGATAGGGTTAACGAGCTAGTTTGGATCGTAATGCATGTAACGAAGAGTTACTGAGAGCTAACCCGGAGAGAGCTGGAGCTTCCAAAATCGTCCATTCGGCGATAGGTAACCCGGAGAAAATCCGCTGGAGCCGCATCGTCACCTCATGGTAGTCCAAGGAGAGAAGAGGTAGTAAACTCGGCCAGACGGAACAAACAGATCGTCCCGTATGACCCGACGCGTGCGGGAAAAGAAAAAGAAACACGGAAAAATGATGATCGACGGAGTGTGAAGCTGGCCGAGGTAACCACGACCAAGGCAATGCCGGTCAAGGGAACGCTGCCAACGGCAATGCCGGACAGCGAAACTTCGCAGGAGCAGGACAACCGCAGCAGCGGAATATACCAAGGCAAGAGCAAAGCACCAGCTGAGGTATGCAACAGAAAGGTGCGCAACGAGAGCAAAACCGATACAACGATGGTGGTTCGGAGATGGTGAACGCAGGGTACCCCAGACCAGACTATCATGTGATAGGGTCAAGATTGGGAAGCAGGGATTTAATGCCGGATGACGCCAGGTTGAAACTGGATCGCCTGTATAGGTCAGAACAGATCGAATGTCAAGGTCCCCGGGGTCCAGCGTGCTTTGGACCCCGGATCATAAAGGAGCCACCGGTACCCAACTTCCAGCTGCCCAGAGGCACGAAGACGTATGACGACAGCACCAAGCCGAGGATTGGCTGATAAACTATGCTACCTGTGAAAATTGCCACTGCAACTTGAGATGGGCTGTACAATACGCACGGATGTTGGAAGGTCCGGCCAGAGTATGGCTGAATAATTTACCACCCGGAAGCATCAACTGCTGGATAGATTTTGAAGAAATGTTTATCAGCAACTTCTCAAGTACATATCAGAGGTCGAATAGGCCACAGACCCTAGCAATGTGCAAACAAAGACCTAATGAGACGGACCATGAATTCTTGACCCGCTGGTGTACCGTGAGAAACTCGTGTGAGGGTGTCATAGAGTCACAGGCCATAGCATGGTTTGCACAAGGGTGCAGATATGGCAGCGAGTTGTGGATGAAGTTGCAAAGGAAAATGCCAATCACTTTGGCAAAGATGATCCGGATTGCAGATTTGTATGCTTTGGGTGATCCGACTCAACCTAGGCTCGCGTCAAGCGAGTCAAACGGGGAATACTATCAGAGGGATGGAGCCGGGTCATCTCGGAGGAACGATTACAGAGGAAAAAGAAGAGATGATAGACCGGATCATCGCTACGGTTCGCAACAAGTTGCAGCTATGAATCAAGATCAACCCAGAGCAGGGAGCAACCAACGCTAGAGAACGGGAGGGCAATGGACTCCAAGAAACTATGGCAAGAAAACATGGACTCCGGAGCAAAAGAAACAGTGGCAGGAAAAGAAAGACCGTCTGAGGTATACCTATGAGTCGATGTTGGATCAGCCGTGTAAGTTTCACACGCCAAATCCGAATAGCCGGGTCACAACGAGGCAATGTGAGTGGATCGTAAGATATAACAAGGTGGTTCGGGAATGCTCAGCACCCGGAATGATCAACCTTGGCAGGAGTTACCCGGCAGCAATTGCTCTCAGGCGAACACTAATGACTAATGTTGCCTCCCCCTTCGCCGAGGTATGACAACAATGAGAGAAGGGATGCAGTGCATCAGGTGGAAAATCAGCAACAACTGGATCAGAGGTACCCCGGAAACGAGGGAAGGAATGAGTACAGGGAGCATCATTAGAGTTACTGTGTGTTTACCACTGAGGAAACAGATAGGAAAAGCTTGGAGCGCCGACATATGGAGGTTAATGCGGTAATGCCAGCAGTGATGAGGTACATTCCTTGGTCGGACCAGGAAATCACCTAGAACATCAAAGATCATCCTAAGCTTATGCCGAGTCCATGCTCGTATGCGCTAGTGCTAGATCCGACATTCATTGGACCAAACATCAATGTGAGGTTCTCCGAGGTACTGATTGACAATGGCAGTAGCATCAACATCATGTATGCGGATACGATGCGCAAGTTGGGCATATCGGAGAACATGCTCCAGGCTATGAGAACAACTTTCCATGGCATTGTACCAGGCATTTCTTGTGAGCCCATAGGCAAAGTCCGGGTCGACGTGCTGTTCGGCATAAGGGATAACTGCCGAACTGAGAATCTGGAGTTTGAGGTAGTAAATTTGGAAAGTGCGTATCACGCGTTACTCGGAAGACCAGCATTGAACAAGTTCATGGCAAGCTGCCACATCAGTTATCTGAAGATGAAGTTGCTCGGACCAAATGGGGTGATTACCATTGCTGGAGATTTCCGACGTTCCATTGAGTGTGCTTCAGCCGGGTCTAACCTAGCCGAGTCACTCGTGATTGCGCAAGAGAAAAGAAAAATCCAAGAGGTGGCAGCATTAGCTTAGTCCGCGCAGCAGTATATGCCGGCGTTAAGTAACCCGCATGGCAGCGTTTCATTCCAAGCCACAAAGGACACCAAGAAGGTTCCAGTTGATGACATGTTCCTAGAGCGCACCGTAACAATTGGTGCCGGGTTAACTGACAAATAGGAAAGCGAGCTCGTCAACTTCCTCCGTGAGAATCGGGATATTTTTGCTTGGTCTACACAAGACTTGCAAGGTGTTCCGAGGGAGTTGGCCGAGCACTCTTTGAACGTAAGGCCCAGAGCAAGGCCGGTGAAGCAACCTCTCCGCCGCTTCGCCGAGGATAGGAGAAAAGTCATTGGTGACGAGATAGCTCGGTTACTAGCAGCAGGATTTATCATGGAAGTGTTGTATCCGGATTGGCTCTCTAACCCGGTGCTGGTAGAAAAGAAGAAGGACAATCCGAACGTGGCAGTGGTTTGGCGTATGTGTATCGATTACACCAACCTGAATAAGGCATGTCCAAAAGATCCATTTCCACTACCGAGGATAGATCAGGTCATAGACTCAACCGCGGGATGTGAACTGTTGTCATTCATTGATGCATATTCTGGTTTCCACCATATACCTCTGAACCCGGATGATCAAATAAAGACTGCGTTTATTACCCCGTACGGGGCTTATTGCTATCGCACTATGTCGTTTGGTTTAAGTAATGCAGGTGCAACGTACCAAAGATGTATGCAAAAATGTTTGCATGACCAAATAGGTCAAAACGTACAAGTATACGTGGATGATGTGGTAATCAAGACCAAGGAAAGCAAAACGCTCATTGACGACATCAGGCAGACATTCGCGAACTTGAGAAGGTTCCGGATGAAGCTTAACCCGGAAAAATGTACCTTCGGTGTCCCGGCTGGAAAATTACTCGGATTTCTCGTCTCCAGCCGAGGTATCGAGGTTAATCCAACTAAGATCCGGGCCATTGAACGAATGGAGCTGCCGAAGTGTCTTAACGATGTCCAGAAGTTCACTGGGTGCCTGGCATCGTTGAGTCGGTTTGTATGTCGGTTGGGAGAAAAGACACTTCCTCTCTATCAACTCATGAAAAAGTCGGATAAATTCGTTTGGACGCCACATGCCGATGAAGCCTTTGCCCACTTAAAAAAGATGTTGGCCACGGCACCAGTGTTAGCCTCTCCACTATCAAAGGAGCCAATGTTTCTCTACATAGCCGCAACCAACCGAGTTGTAAGTGCAGTGATTGTAGTGGAGCGCAATGAAGAGGGTAAGTCGGTGTAGAGGCCAGTATATTACTTGAGCGAGGTATTGTCTGCCTCAAAACAGAATTACCCGCACTTTCAAAAGGTGGCATATGGTGTTTATATGGCGGCAAAGAAGTTAAAGCATTACTTTGAGGAGCACCCCATCAAAGTAATATGTGAAGCTCCCATATCCGAGATAATGGGTAACAAGGATGCGAGTGGCAGAATTGCAAAATGGGCAATTGAGCTAGCCCCTTATGCGCCTAATCTGACGTAAGAGAAGCGATCAAGTCTCGTGTGGCGGACTTTTTTGTGGATTGGGCCGAGGTACAATCTGAACCACCGCCACCAGATCCGAATTCATCGGAGGATGCACTTTGACGGGTCGAAAACCAAAACCGGATTAGGCGCCGGGGTTGTGCTTACCTCGCCAAAGAAGGACCAGCTAAAATACGTATTGCAGATCCATTTCGCGGCATCGAACAATGTCGCTGAGTACGAGGCTCTTGTGCATGGGCTCAAAGTGGCAAAAGAGATTGGCATACGTCGGATAATATGTTTTGGCGACTCGGATTTGGTGGTGCAACAAGTGTTCGGAGTGTGGGACGCCCTGGATCCAAATATGGCATTGTACAAGTTTCATGTGCAGAAGATATCTGGTTACTTTGAGGGATGTGAATTTCACCATGTACCCCGAGTGGAAAACGAAGCTGCCGACATGTTGTCGAAGCTCGGATCGACCCGACAGGCAATTCCACCGGGTGTAGCATTGGAACACCTCAGAAAACCATCTATCAGGCCATCCCCAGGAACCGACTCGATCTATGTCCTGGAAAATACAGAATCTGGAGCTGAGCCCATGGACATTGACACGGGAGGTAGTACGCGAGACCCGGGGACTGCATCAGCCAACCCTGGGACTGCCTCAGATAACCCGGGGACTACCTCGTTCGACCCGGGGACTGCTCAGCGTGATCCGGCTAAAGTTATGCCGGTAGATCAGATGGAAATTGATGAGGAGATGTTCCCTCCACGAGCGATACCAGCTTGGGCACTGCCTATATTCCAATTCCTGAAAGACGGAACGTTACCCGCTGAGGAGGTGTTAGCCAGGCAAACTCAGAGGAGAGCAAAAGCATACACAATCATCAATTCCGAGTTGTACAAACAGAGTGTAACCAACGTCCTCCAGTGATGCGTTGACCCGGAAGAAGGACTTGACATCCTCCGAGATATACACCAAGGAGAATGCGGGCATCATGCCTCATCCCGAGCCTTAGTGGCAAAAGCATTCCGGCATGGGTTCTACTGGCCAAGTGCCTTAGAACAAGAAGAACATCTGGTGAGAAAATGCAATGGTTGTCAAAGGTACGCCACCAAGACACATATGCCTATGTCAGAACTCAAGACCATACCAATTACGTGGCCATTTGCTGTATGGTGCTTGGATATGGTTGGCCTGTTCAAACCAGCAAGAGGAAACATGACACACATTTTGGTCATGGTGGACAAGTTTACGAAATGGATTGAAGTGAAACCTATAAGAAAATGTGATGGAGCTACGGCCGTAACATTTCTCAAAGACATCATCTTGAGATACGGTTATCCTCACAGTCTCATAACTGATAATGGCACAAATTTTGTTGAAGGAGCATTTGCACGATTCTGCCGAGATAAGAAGATCCGGCTAGACGTAGCCTCGGTAGCCCACCCCGCATCGAACGGACAAGTGGAAAGATCCAACGGATTAGTATTATCCGGGATAAAACCCCGGCTCATTGAGCCGCTGCAAAGATCAGCGGGGTGCTGGATAGAAGAACTACCAGCGGTACTGTGGAGTTTAAGAACATCTCCGAATCGATCAACAGGCTATACGCCATTTTTTCTGGTATATGGGGCAGAAGCTGTATTACCAGCTGACATAGAGCATGATTCTCCTAGGGTCACCCAATACACAGAAGCCGAAGTGCAAGAAGCCCGACAAAATGATGTTGATCTGCTGGAAGAAGCGAGAGAACTGGCACTGTCCAGATCCGCCATATATCAGCGAAATCTCTAACACTATCATAGCCGGAAAGTGTGCCCCCGAGTCTTTCGGGAAGGTGATCTGGTGCTCCGGTTGGTACAACATACTACTGGCATGCATAAATTATCCCCCCATGGGAAGGGTCGTTCATTGTGAGCAAAGCATTGCACAATGATTCTTACTATCTTATAGATGCAAAGCCACAGGAAAAGAACAAGGCGGAAAGGTCCGGAGAGGAATCTAAGCGACCGTGGAATGTAGCACTACTTCGTCCCTTCTACACTTAGCTAAGAAGTGTATGTATCCGAGTCGTCTCATATGTCGGTATGTATGTCGGCAATGAGCTTATCAATGAAATAGCAGCGCTTCGAGCAGTAACTCGGGGACTGCCTTAATAATGTTTGTTGTTACTTCTTATGCGGTAGCTGGAATAAGTCGTTTCACTTAACCTGAATTAGTAATGTGTGAGCACCAAAAACCCAACTCTTCGACTTGCTGTTGTCCGACAAGAATTGGCTTCATGGCAAGCAAGAGAACAAGTTTGGAATTGCGTAGCACATGAAAAGCGACTAAGGAAACGAGTTTATTTGAGCTAACGTTTGTTTTTCGGACTAACCCTGTATTTATTTTCAAGTTATTATGCTGAATTATTTTGAGCTAAGCCTAACAGTTTCTAAGTATTGTTAAAACAATTTTTGAAGCTCGGATTCGTAAGTCGTAAAACCGAATCAAGGTAGACACGGACCGAGCCAGAGGATTGGACGAACAAGAAAATGAAACTCGGGGACTACGCCCAAGTTAATCCGGCATAGAAATGTAGTAGCAAAATATCACATATCCAGCATACAATTGCACCCGGCATACCGGGGATCTGATAAATTTTCAAGTTTTTTGAACTAAGGAGCAGCAGCAGGAAGAAGTTCGGCGTCGTCATCGTTGTCTTCAATATCTGAAGCATCATCTTCTCCACCCTCATCCGACCCATCTTCAACATTCTCAACGTGCTCGTCCCCAGCGGATTCTAGGAAGCTTGGTCCTTCAACCCAGTCATGGATAGGAGAATATTCGATGAGGCTGTAGGCGCAAGCCTGGCGCCGAGCTACCCACTCCGGATCATCGGTCCATCTGGATCTGGTGCGCCGGCATGTAAGGAGGATGAGGTCGATCTTCTCGTACCATGTGAGAATATGGTGAAGGATAGTATCAGCTGCGGCACGCCCAGCGGATTCTCTCCAAAGATCGATCTGGGTCTCAGTCTCCATTAGCTTCTCGACGAGAATCGTGGTGGTCTCCGGGCCAGAACGTGTTGAAAATGCAAACGGCAACGTCGAGGATATCCTTGCCATAATTCTTGATGATCTCCACGCGAGATGACAAGCTAACCAACATGTCCTCCATGTCGTAAGGAACCTCCTCACCAGCGGGAGCGGCAGGAGTACCCTCGCCATTAAAATCGCAACCGCGCGCTATGGCGGTGATGCTCTCAGGAAATTTGCCTGGAAGCCAGACAAGGGAACAAGGTAAAGAAAAGACATATGAAGCAACCCAGAAAAGTAGGTCGGAAGGAACTTACGTGATATGTGGCTAAGGATCCGGGTTAACTCCTTGATGCAGTCATCGCGTCTCTTACGAAGTTGCTCAAGCTGGACGTCGGATTCTTTGAGTAGCTGCTGGTCCTTGGAGATCTGGAGAGTAAGGCGCTCATGTTCCTCTGTGAAGTTATGGCCAACCTTTTGGAGCTCGGTTTGGTGATGGGCCTTCATCTTCTCCATCTCAGCCTTGAGCTTAGCAATCTCGTTGTCCTTAGTCCGGAGGAGAGCAAGCTCATCATCCTTTTTCTTCAGCTCGGCTTGATGCTGTCCTGCTTGTTCGAGAAAATGCAGCATCATATCAGGCACGGGCACACTATCCTCAAGCGATGCTGAAACAGTATGTTGACCCGGCAGAGCCGAGGAGTGAATGTTTGTCGAGCCAAGGAGAAGAGGAAATGGAAAACACTGCGAGGTCAGACAAAAGAGGACATACCCCGGATTTCCTCCAAGTTCTTCCGCATGATCTTGTTCTTAGCCTCCACCCCAGCTGCAGAAACCGAATGAGGAGATTAGTTCGGCAGAAGAAGGTGAAGAAAAACGGAGAAGTGCCGAGGGAAAAAATTACCCCTCTTTTCATGTTCTGCAATAAGTGCAACATATTTTGCACGTAGCATCTTGTGGGTATCCAAGCGTTGAATTCAGCGCCCCCATTGGTGGTTACCTGAAAAAGTACGTATGTAAAATTAGCTTGGTGCATATTCGAAGTGTACAAGATCCGGGCCAAGTGGAACTTAACCCGGCTCTAGGTGTGTGCATATTCGAAGTGTACAAGATCCGGGCCAAGTGGAACTTAACCCGGCTCTAGATGTGTGCATATTCGAAGTGTACAAGATCCGGGCCAAGTGGAACTTAACCCGGCTCTAGGTGTATGCATATTCGAAGTGTACAAGATCCGAGCCAAGTGGAACTTAACCCGGCTCTAGGTGTGTGCATATTCGAAGTGTACAAGATCCGGGCCAAGTGGAACTTAACCCGGCCCTAGGTGTGTGCATATTCGAAGTATACAAATACAGGCCAAGTGGAACTTAACCCGGCTCTAGGTGTGTGCATATTCGAAGTGTACAAGATCCGGGCCAAGTGGAACTTAACTTGGCTCTAGGTGTGTGCATATTCAAAGTGTACAAGATCCGAGCCAAATGGAACTTAACCCGGCTCTAGGTGTGTGCATATTCGAAGTTTACATGCATCTACGTTAGTTTTCTAATGAGCATCCGGCCGAGTAACAAGCTACTCCACCGGAGGCTCGGGGACTAATGGTTATTATCTACAACATGTAAAGGAGAAACGACATACCTCCATCATTCGCCCCGCAAGGGTAATTGCCTTAGCGGCGGTATTCATCTAGGCAGAAAATTCTATGGGTCGAACTTTTCCGGAGATCGTCTAGGGATTTAACTCCGCTTATTCCAGTTCATGACGAACTCAATAAGACTCGGAGGGTACCGCCACCGGTGGGCATATGGGGTGCCACCAAGACCTTTATGCGGCGCTTTCTTCCTCTCAACCAAGGCAAGGGCTGGGCTATGCGTAACCATACATTGCGTCGCTTGGCTCGGCAGGAACATCCTTCGCTGTTAGAGATTTCTTGGGAAGCATCAACGATAGGATTCGCTGCCCAGCCTCAACGGATGCTGACTTGGTAGTATCCGGAGCCTTTTTGCCCTTAGCTTGCTGGGAAGAAGTAACTGCAGTGGATTTCCCCTTAGAAGCTACTGGAGTAGTTCCTCGCCGAGGCTGAGATGACTCGGACGAGGCGGAAGAACTTGGCACTAGAGCTCTTGTAGCTGAACTTGGAGCTGTTGTTGGTTCCCTTGGTGCTTAACAGGTGCGTGCTTTTCGGTCAGCCGGCATCGAACCGCTTGGTGCTGGTGTTGAGATAGACTCGGTGGCTACTGGTTGCGGCAATGCCGAAGTGGTGGACGCCGTCGCCTCGGCTGGACCGACCCCTCCTGCTCCGAGGCCGTGTTCCTCTCGACGAGGTAGTGCGGAACCCGGAGCAGCCGCAGAACCCTCTGGAATAGGGCTCAGCAGACGTGACTCGTTGTCACGAGGAGGAGAAGGGCCAGATCGAAGTGGTGAAGAGATGCTTGATCCGCTCTGAGGGACCTCCACCGAAGGTCTGAAGAAGGAAATAATGTCAGAAGAGAAATAGCCATGATGCAAGGAAAAGTGAGTTACGCAACGAAAAATGACTTACGCATCCGAGGTTTTGGCCTCCTTGGGTTTCTGAGCCCTCCGTGCCGGGGCTTTGCCTGCCCGCTTGGAGGCAATCTTGTCTTCGGCCTTCTTTTGCCTTTTTGTGGGCTGAGAAGGTTCAGAGGAAGAACTTGATGCGGCTCCGCACTTCTTCTTCGACGCCACCGGAACCGGCTCGCTCGTAGCAAGTGGAGGATCCTCATGGATATGCCCACCGGGGTTAGCTGATGCCGGAAAGGCAAAAGAAAGAGGGACAGCCTCAACAGGTTCAATCATGTCGACATCCGAGTCATCCTCATCATCGGGCCAATCTCTAAGAGAAGAGAATTTACCGCTGGGTCGTTTGGTAGCATCGGTCATAGGGAGAAACATCTCCTGGTCCGGCTCCTCCTCATCCGGGATTTCTCGGTCCGGCGCCCACTTAAGGGTCGGATCCGTACCATCCTCGAGAGTTTGCTGAAGGAACAGCTAAGAAAAAGCATGAAGAACAGAGTCAGAAACACAACAAACACCGACACATATTTGATCAGAAATAAGTTTGCCCCGCGAAGTTTACCGCGGGAGGGAGCCTTTCACGACAGTAGTGCTCAATTCCCCACGTCCATTCGGCGGAAAAATCCCTGTGGGTGGTGAAAAGAGCCTTAACCCGGCGAAAAATCTCCGTGTTGCTCAACTCGAAGGAGGAGGTTCGGTTGGGGTCGCGGCTGAAACTCATGTGGCACAACTTGTGGGTGCGCTCGAGGGAGAGATTCAGTTGCGCATTTAACGTGATCATAGCATCCTCGCGCAATCCGAGTTTCTTCAGCTCCGAACCTCTTGTTAACTTGGTTGGCGAGCTGTAGGCTTTGGGGGACCTCCTCCTGAATTCCGTGTCGTGGACCCGGAGCGTAGGGCAGCAACCGAATCAAATCTTCAGTGCCCTCATTCCGGACATAGAAGAAGGTCCGGGCCCATCCTTTGCAGGAGTCAAGCCCGGTAACCCGGGGGAAAACGGAAAGTCTCCAGGGCGAGATGGAGGCAGCTCCGAATTGGGTGAGCTGCTTATCCTCCGACTCTACTTGGATGTTGGGGATGACGTTGCGGCTAAGGCCGAAAAACCGGATCCATAGCTCCTTCATGGGCCATAGTCCGGTGTAGCCTTCGATCGTAGAGGCAAAGGCGGAGAGAGAGGTGATAGCGTTGGCTGGGAGATGGTGCGGCTGCAAGTGGTAGGTGCTAACCCAATCCCGGAAGAAATCGCTCACCGGCAGACCAAATCCCCGTTGGAAGTGGGACAGGAACACGACGAACTCACCCGGATTGGTTGAGGGGGCCAGTTCGGCAGAGGGGAGACGAGCGGCGACGCCGGCAGGAATGCGCCTGGTCCGGTAGAGCCAGTCAAGGTCATCTTGACAGACCTAGGATCCAGCCCACGCACCGCGGTCCGCCGCGGTGGCGTCCTCCTCCATTTCCTGCTCGGCGACGACGAGCTCCTCCTCCGTCATCTCGTATTCACTACCTTTGCTGGCGCTAGCGGCGGCGGGGATCTGAGGCCTGGATTGGCGAGGACCTGTGGCAAAGAAGTTGCATAGCGGTGGCTACGATGTGGAAGCACGGGGAAAGTGCGGCGGCGGCGCTGCTGCTAGAAGCACTGGCGGCGGGGCGGTCGCTAGGAAGACGAAAGAGAAAGGCAATGAGCAGAGGGGCGCAGAAGTGGGAAAAATGCTAAGGGGTGCGCCCCTCCGCTACTTAAACTGCCCCCTGAGATGGGTGAGTGGGATCGCGCTGCTCCAACAAGCCACACGGTGTGGCCGTGTATCACCTGCATCAGCCAATCGGAGAAGAGCCACACAGAGGGCCACAGAGCGGGGGCAATCCCATGACGTGACGCGCTGATGCGGTGAACGAGGAGGCAGACGTGACGTGACCCACGCACAATGATAACTGACAATTACTGCGGCGGTTACTGTGCACGCCCTTAAAATAAGACGACGCGATGATTAGCCTCCACATGGGTTGGCGTATGAGAGAAGGAAGCAAGACCCGGATCAAACCATGGTAACCCGGACCGCAGGTAAAAACTTAGAATGTGCAGAGGGAAAGTAAAACCATGAGATCCGAGTCACAGTGGTAACCCCACCAGCAAGTGAAAACTTGGAACGTGCGAAGGGAACATAAATCCATATATTCCGAGATAAAGAGCTAACCGGAAATAAACGTCCGAGGCTCGAACATGAATGAACCTGATGTGGCCTTAGCGGCCAAGGCAGCTAAGACCGCACCAGCTTCGGGGACTAATGTTGGGGGGATAACCCCGGGTAGGGTCACTCCGGGGTATAGAGGCCGAGTTAGCCGAGGTTCGACAAGGCCAAAGCGGATGCTGGCCGGGTCAGCTCTAGGCAGGCCGGATCACGGAGTAACCCGGACCAGGGAGGTCACCTAACATTGTCTCAGCCGACTTAAGGAGTAAGTCGGAAGTGCTTGTCTAACTTTATGCAGGAATAGGTGTGGCCGGATCTACTATGATCCGGATCCCCTCTTAGCTTCTGGGAGAAGGAAGGAATCTCTCTAGTAAAAAAGAAGGTCCGGTACGCACTACATGAGCAAAGAAAGCAAGGGCAGGACCACCGGGTCGTGGCTGACAAGGGTGACGACGCCCGTGTCGGCTGACGCGGGCGCCGCAGAGGCTTACATAGCTAAAGCATGTATGACGCGGGGGAAAAGCGCCCCGGTCGGGTTACCACTTTGAGAGGAGGCATATTCTTAGGAATATGCCTCCACGTATGCCCTAGGCAGGGACCAAGCCTCCTCTATATAAGGGGGGCTAGGGTTCCAGTAGAGGGGGTTGAGTTCTTTGAGGCCATAGGGTTTTGGTTAAGGTTCTAGGGGTGAATTGTGGGCAAGAGTAAGAGAGCTCCTTCTTCCTCCTCTCGCCAATACAGCTCTAGGAGCACTTGTAATCTTGAAAGGAAATCAATACAAACTTCTGTGTGGAGAATCACTCCACTATCCCTCCCTGGATTCCCCTAGCGTGTATTAGTCCCCACCTTTAGCCTATCCATGGCGTCTGCCGTGACACCACCACGACATTTATGATAGATTGAGTTCAACTAATCCAAATTACTAATGAACTCCCACTCAAAAACGACATCCCTCGTGTCCTTTTGGTGATTACATGAACCAAATCCACTACACCAAGTCCGATCATCACGTGAGTTGATGTAGCTTCAAAGGCGAGCATCTATATGGGCATCATATCAACTATATGACTCATGCTTAACCTTTCGGTCTGTGTTCCGAGGCCATGTCTGTACATGCTAGGCTCGCCAAGTAAGAACCTTAGTATTCGCGTGTGTAAAACTATCTTACACCCGTTCCTATGAAAGCGTAGATTCGAGGACACCCGATCATCACGTGATGTCTCGAAACACGATCCATAGAACGGTGCATACTTAAGGAAGAACACATTTTTATCTTGATATCTAAATGAGGGATCATCTTATAATGCTACCAAAAGTGCCAAACTAGTAGTATAAGATGCAAACATCTAATGTGTAAAGTGAGATGATATGGTCCATGCATTTGATCTCTATCACTTGCATCGTGGTATGATCTCTATCATTCCTTTGTGTGTAAGGCCAAGGTCTATGGAACTTACACATTGAGTGTGTTGTAAGAGTATCTATCATACATCTACTTACAACAATATCATATCAAGACACTAGCCCAGCAACGATCTAAACTAGACGCCTCTAATTTATCAATTGCAAGTTTTACGTGGCTTAGGGCTTTCGGAGATAGAACCGGTCTTACCTACAAACATGAACCACAACAAGGATAACCAAGTTATTAGCAACTCGTTGTAAATCAGATATTGACTATAGTAGGAGAGGCAGACACCCGCCAACCACTTATGCAAAACTAGTTGCATGTCAGTCGTGAAACCGGCCTCATGTACGATGACATGTAAGGTTGGTCCGGGCCGCTTCATCCCACTATGCCACCAATATCCAAAATACATAGAAGATGCAATAACATGATCATCGTCTCCCACATATAAACATATGTGTACTACCCATGAAAAGCACCTACGCATAGATCAGGCTCTGATACCACTATTGGGTTCGCAGCATAGAAAACAAAAAAATTCCTATGATGAGAACTATACGCCAAGATCTATCTACTAGATACAGAGCAACAGCTGGACATACATCCATGGAGAACTTACCGTCGAAGACAACGAGTTTTGTTAACGAGTAGGAACTCGTGGTTGATGTAGTCATACGCTTGCCGATCTCAAGATCGTGTGGAAGTCCGAGCACCACAAATCAGCAGCGCATCCATCCTCGCACACACGTTCAAGCCACCGGACAACCTCCACCTCCTTGCTCCAGCGAATCAGCGGAAGCAGCAACTCCTTCCAGACGCAAGGCCATCAGGAACATGTCTCTCGCTAATCCAAGACCATGGGGGAATATCTAGAGGGGGAGAGAGATCCTTTACGAGGAGGTGTGCTTTGTGAGGGAGGAGAGGGGGGCCTTTTATAGGAGAGGGGGATCCTCCCCTCCCATGGCCGGCGGCCAAAGGGGGGTTCCCCCACCTCTTCCTCATTCATGTGGTGAAGCTCCACTCACATAAATTTTGACTCCACCCAAAATTCCACTCACATGCATTAAATTTCCACCAAATTTAATGCAACTCTCAATTAATAAAACTCGTCTATTTATTTTATTCAGAATTTTGTTAATTAATTTAATTAACAAACATTCACATAAAACCCCTTGCAACATTTCAATATCACATGCAGAACCACTTTCTGCAATTTCACCCGAAACAATTCCGTTTTCTATCGAAACAATTCATGTTTCTATCGAAACATTTCCTATGCTTTGCAAACCTTTTGTCTGAAACATATGTGCTCCTAAATGGTGTCTGACAACCCTTAAGTGTGTCACCCTATGGTTCGCGAATAATGCATACATGATTGAGACTCCTCTCAGATCAATAATCAGAAGCGGGACCTGGAGATCCATACTGACTCCTGCACATTCAACGATGACTTCTATGATCGTGAGAACCTTTAATGCTAGTAATTTAATCCCTTTCTCTCATGATATAATACATGTCCGAGATTCGATCATCGGTATCCAAATACCTAGTTTGATCTCGTTACCGACATGTACTCTTTTCTCGTTCCCGTGATATAACATTCTAGTGATCATATCACTTGCTTGCAAGCTATCTTAATGTGATATCACCGAGAGGGCCCAGAGTATATCTATCCGTCATCGGGATTGACAAATTCCACTCTTGATCCATGAGCCTCAACATAACACCTTCGTAGCACTAAAACCACCTTTATAGTCACCCTGTTACAGTGTGACGTTTGATGTTATCAAGATACTCTTCCGGTGTTAGCAATCAACATGATCTCATGGTCTAAGGATAAAGATTACTTCATATGATGTTATAGCAATATAAACATAATGACTTGATCGTAATGCTATACTTCGGATGAATGTTTATCACATCATTTCACAAATTCTATGACCTTGTTATTAACAACATCCAATGTCCATGATCAGGAAACCGTGATCAACTTGTTAATCAACAAGCTAGTCTATAAGAGAGGCATAACTAGGAACGCTTTTTGTTTATTAAACACACATGTATTGACGTTTCCTATCAATACAATTATAGCATGCAAAATAAACATATATCATATACAAGGAATATATAATAACAAATTTATTATTGCCTCTCAGGGCATATTTCCTTCAAAAGGTAGACCAAGTCCAAAGACAAGTTTTATATGGTCCAAAACCGCGATGAACTCACCAAAACGAGAGATTTATACAAAAGCAATTTGGGGCTATATTTTAGGTATTTTCTAATTTATGGTGGAAGTCAAAAAACAAAGTCAAATCCGTGGAAACCAAGGGCTCTTGATACTGACGTAGGATTGAAGACAAGTACGCCATGTGGGGGTCCTCGAGGCATGGGAAAAGGTGGGGTGTGAGACATACGTTTCTCTAGGATGGTGAGCACACAAGGTTACCTAGGTTCAGATACGACTATGGTGGACTGATCCTACTCCTGCTAGCAATCTAGTATATCGGCAAAGCTATAAGTACAACATATTACAAGAGTTGGTTTTGCCTGTGCGAGTTGAGATTGTGGTGTTGTGGTTGTGCCCTTAAGGCTGGTTCCTAGGACGACTTATATAGTCATCCGACCTAGGGTTTACAGGAGAGTCCTATTTGGCTATGACATAGATACGATATAGAGTACATCTTGGACCACAAGTATTCCTACATGCCTAAGTTGATAAGTATTCTTGGACCTCCCCATAGCCAGATGGGCTTCCATCTTCTCTCTGTGTCTAGGCCGCTTGTGGAGCATAGCTCTAACCCGGAAGTGGGCCACCCTAGTTTGTGAATCATCATGGGTATACCTGAAAAGTATAACCCCAACAGATACTATTTATGTTATGGGTTAATGCTTGTTGGACCAAAATATATCGAGCTCGTTGGGGAACTCCAAGAGGAAGGTATGATGAGCACAACAACAAGTTTTCCCTCAGTATGAAACCAAGATTTAATCGAACCAGTCGGAGCAAGGAAACACCCCAAAGGTGTTTCTAGTTGAGCCTTGGCAGGGCGCACTACCGGTGCTATTGCAACGTGGAGACCTGCACAACACAACCACAGAACTTTGCCCCCAACTTGCGATGAGGTTATCAATCTCACCGGTTTTGCTAAAAACAAAGGATTAAACGTATCGAATGGAAGGAAGTAATAGTTTGCAGAAAGTAAACACAAAACAGTAAACAGTTGATTGTAGATTGAAAGTAAAAGAAAGGACCGGGGTCCATAGTTCACTAGAGTTGGCTCTCCTTAAGATAGATAACATGCTGGGTGAACAAATTACAGCGGGGCAATTGACAAACGTCGAGAAAGCATACAAGCATATACTAATCATCTTGACTCCTTTGAGATTCGATTGGGCATTACAACATTATACATAGACCACCATCCAACTACATCTATGACTAATAATCCACCTTCAGGTTATCATCCGAACCCCCTCCAGTATTAAGTTGCAAGCAACAGATTATTGCATTATGAATTGCGTGTAAAGTAAACAATACGATTGTTCTATGAACAAAGGATTGTTGTTTTCTCCCTAGTAGCAACAACACATCTAGTACCTTAGATATTTCTATCACTTCCCCAGATTACCAGAGGCATGAACCTACTATCGAGCATGAATACTAACTCTTGGAGTTGCTAGCATCTACTTGGCCAAGATAGCTACTAACAACGGAAAGCATGCAAGATCACAAATAACAAAGACATGATAGAATCAATAGTCAATCTAAAATAGCATCTCAATATCCATCGGATCCCTACAAACACAACATGCAGAATTACAAATAGATGATCTTGATCATGAACGGAGCTCACAAGATCTAGACATGAAAGCACAAAGGAGGAGAACCAGCCATCTAGCTACTACATGGACCCATAGTGCAGAGATGAACTACTCACGCATCACACCAGAGGCTTGCATGATGATGAAGAAGGCCTCCAGGGTGAATTCCCCTCTCTGGCAGGGTGCCGGGAAGAGCTTCAGATCCCTCCTAATCTAGGGATGGAGATGATGGCGGCTATAGACTCTTTCGTAGAATTTTGATCGGGTACTTAGGGTTTCCGTATCAGAGGCAATATATAGGCGGAAGGAGAGGCTGGGGGGTGCCTAGGGCGGCCAAACCACCCAGCACGGGCCTGGGCCTGGCCATGTGGTGGTGGACAGCCCCCCCTCTCCGTCTCGTATTCTGGCTCCAAGTGTCCGCCGGTAAAATAATGACTTTGGCTTTTGTCCCGTCCAATTCCGAGAATATTCATTTTCTGACTTTCCTGGAACCAAAAACAGCAGAAAATAGGCAGCTGGCACTGTGGCTCTTGTTAATGGGTTAGTCCAAGAAATCATATGAAAAGTACTCCAAAGTGTGGACAAAACATAAGAAAGTAGATAAAACCAAGCATGGAACATCAAAAATTATAGATACATTTGCAATGTATCAACATCCCCAAGCTTAACTCCTGCTCGTCCTCGAGTAGGTAAGTGATAAAAAGAAAGAATAATTTTTTAGGTGACATGCACCATCATAAACTTGATCAAAGTATTTGTAAAACATTCAAAGATGGGATCATAGTACTTCAATCATAACATGAAAGTTAAAGTTCTAGCAATAAGACAAAGAAACTATGTTGCAACATGAAAAGGCACAAACAAAAGATTCATGAATAACAATGCTTTGCAAGACGTTTGTTTGTTTCACATAAAGAAATAGCATAGTGGCACTCAGCTTGTCCCTCATAGAGTAGCAAATATAAATGCATAGGACACCTTCAAAGTTCATAAGAGTGACTAGATAAAAATAGTTTAAAACAAGCAATATCAAGGTATGAATCAATCAACTAGTCTTGGGACAATGCACATAGAACTAAGAATGGCCATGATGTCTACGCAATTCTATTCTTGTAGACAGTGGTTGGGCCTCCAAGTGCAGAGGTTTGTAGAACAACAACAAGTTTTCCCTTAAGTGGATCACCCAAGGTTTATCGAACTCAGGGAGGAATTGGTTAAAGGTATCCCCTCTCAAGCAACCCTGCAATCAAGATACAAGAAGTCTCTTGTGTCCCCAACACACCCAATACACTTGCAGGTGTATAGGTGCACTAGTTCGGCGAAGAGATAGTGAAATACAAGTGGTAACGGTGATAGAAAATAGCTTGATGGCGTGGAAGAGACTAAAGGCAAACTGAAATAAAGATGGAAGCAAGCAAACATGTAATAGATCTAATAGCAAACGGTGTTTTAGTGCTTAGAAACAAGGCCTAGGGATCATACTTTCACTAGTGAACACTCTCATATAAATATATTCTTCTTTATGATACTACGCTGAACTACTCTCCGGTTGGACACTCTAATCGTTGGTAGGGCTATAACAGCACACCTCAAAGTTCATCTTTCCCATCTAGATAACCCCACACTGTCACCTTGAGTACTACATGGGTCCAACAAACACCACAATTTCATAAAGACATCCAACTCCAAATATAACTCATAACAAGTATTTGTAATCTCTAGCCTAAGTGCCACCATGGTGTGCACACTGTCAACTTCACACACATGGGGAGAGTAGAGATCTATTAAAGCACTTGAGTAGCAAGGTAGATCTATAGATTACAAGCTCATGATCTCAATAAGATCATGCATAGAGAGAGAGATGAACACATAGCTACCGGTAGAACCCTTAGCCTCGAGAGAGAACTACTCCCTCCTCATCATGGGAATCGACAATGGTGATGGAGATGGTGGTGGAGATCGATGGAGATGGCTCCGGGGGCACTTCCCCGTCCCGGAAGGGTGCCGGAACAGAGACTTTCTGTCAACACCCGGATTTTTAATCCCAGATGCTTGTTATGTCATACATCGCAATCCTAGGATTACCATTTTTGGGAGACATAACAGATTGGATATCACAGTACCTCATCCATTACAAACCATAATAAGGTCTTACACGAATAAAGGATCTCATAATCCAGTCTTAATACAACAAGCAGCGGAAATAAATAATAAGCATAGCGGTGGGGTCCATCTTCAGGGGCACATGCAATGCTGACGATGGAAGATAGTCCTAGTTATCATAGCCATCCTGCTGTCCTTCATCTTGGTAGTCTACATCATAGTCTGGACATAGGAATATCCAGGGACAAAAGCCATGAGTACTCTTTAAGTACTCGCAAACTATCACTAACAAGTAAAGTAGTGCTAGTGGGAAATGCTAACTCTAGGTTTATTTGTAAAGTTAAGTTTGAAACCTAAGCTGAGTTCAAAAAAAAAGAAAGATAAAATAAAGTTCTAGAATCACTTAAGTTGGGAAGCTAGTGTCATAGTCACAACTTCATTGTGGTCAAGTCAAGATTCATCATTTATATCATAAGTCATTTTGAAAACTTCTGACAACATAACAGTATGGCCACTCCAACTCTCCATAACCACGGACGTGGCTATTCGAATAGTTTGACACTCTGCAGAGGTGGTACACTTTCACCACAGGATTCAATACATCTGTCAGGGATAACCCTGAATCATCATACTTAGTATGCAGATAATCAAACATAACCTTTCCTTTACACACCCTAGTATAAGCACCTCTCCTATGAGTATGGCCTCCCAACCATGACCATCTGTCATCTTGGGCACTGCATACGTGGACAATATTGAGAGGTAGCCTCAGCTCAAACCTCTCCCGCGAGGGAAGTAATACTAATGCATATAAATTTCCGGCTAAGGCTTACCCAATTCACGTATTGTGGTTGTACGATAAAATTGGAATGGTATCGCATCCGAACCCAACCATCAGTTTTATAAAAGGGTTAAGGCTCATGCCTCAACATTTTAATCATCATAAACCATTTGTGTTTCTCAACACATGTCAAAACACCTCAATAGAATGACTCATCATTCCAAGGTTTTCACAAATCATTTTCACCAAGTGTTCCCATCTAAAGTGACTCAAGTTCTAGTTTAGCTCTAAATTACTAAGTTAAGAGTGTTCACTAATAGGGGATGCTAAGATCAATCTCATGCCATAGAATGACATCTAAGGTTATCTAGATAGGTCAAGTTTTATACTTTTTATTCTACCTTCAAACAAGTAAAGGACTTTAATAAAGTAAGGAAAGTAAAGCTTGGAAATAAAACTTGGGGTAGGTAATATTCAAAGTGGTATAACCAAAGCATTCCTAATGCATCTTGCTTAGGTTATCTAGTTTAATTCTATATTGCTAACAATAGCTTGCCTTGGTTGGTGTAGTGGTTGATGTTTTCTTCCTCCTCCTCTTGGTAGAACTCCTCCTCCTCGAAAGCTTGGTCGGTACTATCGTCTATAAATACATACGGGATACACAATCACCAAACAATACTTAACTAGTCTACTTAGCACACTAAGGCACACATTTGATGATCTATTATCATCACAAGCATCACAAGGTTTTATTAACTAGCTTCATTCTTTTTATTTAAGAAAAGTAATTTCTACTCATTGAAAATAACTAAGATTTAATATTCTCCAATTGAAATATGGGATCATGTGGACACATGTCATCACCACATATTCTAACATATGGGAATGTGATTTAAATGTTGGATCACATTTTAATAAGTTTTAGTTTAATATTTAATGATTTAAAGTGACTAGAAATGCCTATATAGCATCATTTTGGTACTAGTCCAAAGTCACTGCATGTAACACTTAATATTATTACATATTCATATAGATATGGTTAAATGTGATTTTTGAGAGTTGGAATCAACTCAAAAGCTATTATGGTTGATTTTAGAAAAATGTTTGAATGTGCAAAAGCTTCTGTCTTGTTATTTTTACTAGGAGAGATATCTAACTCTAAATGATTTAAATCCAATGGGCTTGGGTAGATAATTTCAGTAGCTTTCAAACAAATTTGGAATCACTCAATTTGGTTTAGTAAATCTTCCTGAATTGATTTTTAAACTAAGGGACAAAACTAAGTCCAAGTTTTAAAAAAAACCCTAATTTGAATCACAGGGCTAGCGCGGGAAATGAAATGGGCCAGCCCAGTGACGCTTAGCGGCGAAGAAGGCGACTGACAGGTTGGTCCCGCTTGTCAACGACACATAAAACCCGAAATGGTATGGGACGATCTGGGCGCTACGATTAGAACCTAGATCAACGGTCCACAGTCATCGTCGACGACGGACTCGTCGCCGGCGAGACCGAACCCTAAACGGACGGTGGGGGTCTACTGGGGATGTACCAGGGCTCCAGCTAGTGCGGCGAGGCAGGAGATTGAATTGGACAGCAACGGCGGGCTCAGGCGAGGTCGCGGCAGGGGCTGAGGTGGACGGAATTGACGGCAGCGTCTCCTCCTCTGCTGCGGCTGCATCCGGTGAAATTCCGGTGGCCTGCTACTCGAGCTACTCCAGCGAGAGGTGGGGAAGGACTGGGAGTGAGAGGGGAGTGTGAGAGTGTGAGGAATTCATGCTCGGGAGGCCTGCTTATATAGGCGCGACGAGGGGGCCGACGGGTATGGACAGGCGTCTCCGGTGAGGGAGGTACAGGGGGCTACCGGCGTGGGCAAGGTAGGCGGACGGTGGGTGGTCTGCTGGCGGTGCTCTACGGCTTAATGGCGACACTAGGGGCGGTGGCATTTGGTCGGGGGATTCCCGCGCTCTAGGAGACAGAGGCGATGCTCGAGGGCGATCACGGCGACTGTGGGTCACACGGCGGTGCACGGCCTCGTCTGGCGGGGTGCTCGTGTCGAGGCGGAGCGGCGTGCGTGATTTGGTGTTGAGGCGTTGTCTGCTACATGCTGACGGCGATCGCACTTTAGCGTGCGCTGCGCATGGCGCAAAGAGAAAGGGTGGCGCGGTGCTGAGGTGGTCCAGGGGATGGGGTTGATCGAGGGGTGGACCGTGGGCGGCGGTAGGGTTGGGCGGAGCTAGTGGGCACGCTGGTTTCATGCGGCTTGGTCCCTGGCGTGCTGCCCGCGTCTGTCCGGCGACGACCTCACTTGGGTGGCGCTGCACTGGTGCTGCGGGGAAGGGGGAGGCTAGTCGATGGCTTGGTTGGACTCAGGAGGGACAGATGAGAGTAGATAGGGTCAAATGGGGGACAAGGGCTTAACTAGCAATAATATTAGTTAGGCCATTTGATCTCTGCCTGCCACCTGTTCGACACAATGGCCACATGAGAGAATTTTTTGAATTTTGAGCTGATTTTTGGTGGATGCTTTGATCTGATGCTTGGTAGAATGTGGTTGCTAGGATTTGTTAAATGGAATTCATTTAAGTGGTTTTTGAGAAAGTGGGATCTATACATATGAACTACATTCAATTTTCAATTGTCATTTAAATTTAGTGTTTGAAAGTTTTTGGGATAAAACAAAGTGGGCCTTGGTATATTACTACTTGTACTAGCAAGGGGTGCAAAGAACCACAATTGTTTCTGTTAAGATTTGAGTTCTAGGAATAGCCAAAGTAAGCTAGATGATTAAAATGGCAAAAGTGACCATTTGCTTATTTTATTCTTTTTGATTTCTTTTTCTTTCGGATTTGTTTGGGAATGATCTAGATGATGTTTAATTCACCTTAGAATCATTTTACAACCAATGGATCACACAAACATGGCAATTCAAAACAACTCCTAATTTAAATGCACACACATATGAATGCTTAATTATTTAAAATGGAAAAGTTTTTGTTAACCCTAAATTGGGTAGATTTGATCTTGATTAACCTTAGAAAGTTTTTGGGATGCTACAAACCTTCCCCCCTTAAACAAAATCTCGTCCCGAGATTTACGAAAGAAAACTAGGAACTAAAGAGATCTGGGAACTCCGTCCTAATGTAATCTTCTCGTTCCCAAGTGGCTTCTTCTTCGGTATGGTTGCTCCATTGAATCTTGAGAAATTTGATACTCCTGGTCCTAGTGGTTCTGTAAGCTTCTTCCAAGATACAGATGGGCACTTCACGATACGTCAGATCCTTGTTGATATCAACAGCTCGGTGATCGATGTTCTTGAAAACTTCTGTAACATCCCTAAAAATCATGTTTCAAAACTCATTCATATCATTTTTTGCATCATTCATTCATATAGGGTTTTTCTCAAAATCATTTAGAGGCAGAAGTTTGAGCTATGATTTCATGTGGGCATTTTATCTCAATTGGCCATCACCCTTTGAGATTTGAATGCTTATGTACTTGTTTGCTTGCCTCCATGGTTGGAAAGATTAGGAGTAGCTTTTAAACCCAAGATTCCAATTTAGAAATATTTTCTAAACCCTATTTCCAAGTTTTTGCAAAGAGACAAAGTCTCTGTTTATTTCAAAGACCCAAGCTTAACCAAGCCTTGCAAGGTGACCACATGGTTATTTGACTGCATTTGAACCCACAAGAACCCTGCAAAAATCCCCAAAGAAGTTTGAATTCAAAAGGATTTGAATTCATATCAAATTCATTCCAGAAAATGAAATTAGAAAAAGAAAAAGGCTAAGGAAAAGAAAAGGGCCGAGCGGCCAGAATCTGGCCCAGCAGATCCAGCCCAAGCCCACCCGGATCTTCTTTTTCTTCTCACGCAAAGCGCCACGCTTGAGCCGACTGACCCACACCGCGCACCTCGCTGACGAACGGGCCCGGTCCACGTCGCCCTCGTCTTCCCCAGACCGCGCCTGCGACCACGTCGCCGCGGCAATGAAGGCCGGTAATGGCGCGTAATGGGCATTAAACCCAGCGTTTCTGTCGATTCCCGGCTATAAGATCCTCTACGCCCACGATCTTTTCCCCAGACACCTCGCCACTCCGCCACCAGGCTGCCTCAATCAGCTTTGCACCGCTGACAGAGCCTCTCCGGCGATCGATTCCGGTGAGCCCAGTGTTCCCTCGCCTCTCGTTCTTGCTATCACCTTTCGGTGAATCCTTGCGCATCTCGACCTCGCTAGTCATCTGTCTGCCCAGTGTGTCGCCGGTTCCACTTGACACCGCGAGCACCGACGGCGACATCAACTCCGACGAGCTCTAGTGGTAAGTCCAGACCGCCCCGCGCCTCCTAGTTCATGCTCACTACTTCGCCTTGACCCTGTGAACCTAACCGTGTCCTCGACTTGCCTTGGGGTGATCCCAGCGACGTCCCCGACGACCACCCGACGCACCCGACGCCGCCGCGAACTCCGGTGAGGAATCGCAGCCGTGACAGAGCGCCCCTTGACCAACCGCAAGTACGACGAGCTTCGCCGTGACCTCCTGAGCCCGGTGAGCTACTCCTCGATCTTCCTTACTCTCTGCATCGCCAACGTCGTTGACCGACGGTTCCGCCGGTAGCCATGCCACCGCCCATCTGTGGGTGGCGGCAGAAGCGTTAGATCTGGATCGTACGCCTACGATAGATCACTTAAACCCGAAGCGATGCGATCTGAGCCGCACCTACCCTTTAGATCCTACTGTGGAGCTCGATCCAGCGAACTGCACGCGAATAAGAATAAGACGCGGCTAGGTTAGATCTGAGAATAGAATTTAAAACCAGAAATTTGATCCAAATTCAAATGCCTATATCTTTTGAATGCCACGTTGGAATTTTGCAAACTTTATACCGTTGGATTCAGAAAAACAAGACCTTTCTACCTATCCTTTTTTTAGCATATAGTAACCATTAGATGTGCTAAAATTGCAGAGACTTGTTTGAGGCCATTTTAAGTATAGATTTAGTTTAGTATTTTTGTTTTAGGGTTATTTAAGTTGTCTTGGATATATTTGTGACTTGTTTAGATTCTGTAAACATGCACTTGCTTGGTTGAAGTTTTCAAAAATCATCACTTGGTAGATTCATGCATGCATGCATTCATAATACTTTTGTTTGTATATATTTGTGTGTAATTGTATGCTACAACTTTGTGTGTAGATTTTGCTAGTGAATGTGATTGTGACGAGTGCTACTCTCCACACTACCAAGGCAAGTGATATCATCATGAATATTCCATTCCTATATTTTTATATATGCATTAGTATTATTTTTTCTAAGTATAGGACTTGCATGGTTTTTAGCTAAGTACAAGCTATGCTTTGGGAAAACCTATTAGATTAAGCCTTAGTGAAAATTTCCTAAGTCCAGATTCCCATTACTATCATGCTTAGCCTAGCTACTAGAAAACAAGGGTGGTTTATATATTCACTGTGGAAAAATTTCTAAGTCTAAGGACTTATGTTTTTGTAAAATAAAACAACTAAGTTAATGAACCAATGGGTGGAATGGAAGGAATGGCTTATGTTGAGTGGTTCACAAGGCCGGGGACTGGCTTGTGTATCTCACTTGTGGATGGCCACCAGAAACAAAGAGATTTGAGATGTCAAATGTTGAAAAGCTTCAAGTGCAACCACTTGGCATTATGGGCTCGCCATGATCTTAGGATGCTGGAACTTAGTCTTTTGGACAAGGTGGTAGATGGGATGATAGGTTGGAACGTCCATTTGACTAAGGAAAGGCTATCAAGGATCATCCTTGGGAAACCAAGGCTTGTGGGGAAAGTGCACCACCTGCAGAGTGTAAAACCTAAGTACTTAGCCATGTCCTCGTAAAGGACAATTTGAGCATCAAGACATGGAAACTTCAAGAATCTCATCACTCCAATTTCTAAATAAAACTTGAGGGTGAACAAAGGGATAAAAGGATCTTCAGTCATGGATTGCTAGATGCCCTGAGTGGATCTAGAGTCTTTGTTGATAGATACCTTGGGTGTTTTTGCCAAGAAAGGATCTTCTATCTTTGAATTGTAGATGCCTTGAGAGGATCTTCAGTCTTGATGGATAGAAGTCTTGATTGGTTTTTGTCAACAAGTTTTAGTATATTCAAAAGCTAAGGAAAAATCTATTTTGAGCAATGCAAGCCTAAACTCCACCAGCCAAATGCATATAGTATTTTTAGTCCACTTAAAATATATTAAGGTATCACTTGCCAATACTATTCCAAAGTATTGACCCTTGTGGTTGTAACTTATGATGTTGCAGGTTACTCTGATGATGATTAGGTGTCATGAGTCTACACTCAACATGCTTGCCTGTGGCACATGAAGATGAAGACTTATGTTTATTTACTTATTCCATAAACTCTTGTACTAGGCCTTTGGCCATGAGTTGTAAAAGACTATGTTTTATCTCTGGAATGACTGTAATAAACGACCTTTGTATCTGTGTACTTCATCTTAAACTGTGGATGCTAGCAATGATCCAGGGACTAGCATTGCAATCACAGGGATCTTTTCCTTTAATAAGGAGGGATCTTACAGATGGTATCAGAGCACTGTGTTGCAGAGGATTATGACCCTAGGATTGGAAACCACTAAGGAAAATTTTAACTTCTTCTACACTTGTCTATTCTTCTAAGAACTTTTCTAATCTTCTTCTTCTCATCTCTATTTGTAGATGAACTCCGTCAACGAAGCCGTGAAGAAAGGACCACTCATGACCATGACCTTGGAGTGTGAGACTGAGTTTCCCAAGATTCTCAAGGACCTCATGGAAACCATGGGAGTACATGGTGCAGCAGTGTACAAAGGCTTTCCAGTGATGGAGGATGGAGTGGAGTATTGGGTGCAACTTCACTTGTACAAGAACAAGGAAGACAACCACAAAGAGAAGGGCTTTTGCATGTACACCAACACTTTTATGCACACCACATTCTTTGAGTCAGCAAAAGAAGCAGCTTGGAAGACTATCAAGGAACTAAGTGCTAGAGTCAAGTGCAGGATGCTCAACCTCCAAAAAGACTTAGAGAAAGAGAAGGAACATACCCAAGAGTTGGAAGTCACCAACAAATCCTTAAGAGGAGATATTATAGACTTAGTGATAGAAGCATGTGAACAAGATAGAGTGATTGCCACTAGGAACATTGTGTTAGCCACCAGATCCAATGAGATAGGATTGTAAGCGCACTTCGTTAGTTGACCACCACCTATCACCTTATTTTCCAAAATAAGACCTTAAATAAGTTTGAACCTTGGTTGATGTAATGAATTTATGTATGCATGACTTGTGTGATTTTTGTGTTCCATGGTTATGCTTGAATGTTTGTCTTGTTAAATTTAAAAATTGTGTTGTTCTAACTTTTCAATCTTATAAATAGATGCCTATTGCCATCAAAGATTGTTGAGGAGTTCCAGTTACCGTTTTGGTCCTCGTATCGTAGAGCTTACTACTTTACTCGATCTCCCTCTTCCTATCATTACGGTGCACCCACTCACCAAGTTTGAGAGGAAGGACCTTTGGGGCTTCAAGGTGAACCAGCCAGGGCCTTGAGAGCCTACTCGGAGGCCATCGTCTTCAAGCTTATGCGATGGCGGGGAGAGAGGCATGGAGGTTGTCATGCAGGATCGATAGGGGCGACTATTAGGACGTCACTCCCGACAGTTAGAGGCACTCACTTCCACGCCCGGAAGGCGTGATGATGTGAGAGTCCATTGACTTTGAGGACGACTCGAGGGTCACAGAGAGCCGATCGCCTGTACCTCCAGGACTTAGAGACTCTTATTAGGCACGTGGATACCGATAGGACCAACGTCATGCTTAGTAATGACGAGCTCCAGGTGCAGCCATGAGAAGGACAAGCTCTTCGCAGCGGGGACGAGATAGTCAAGGAGATGGAGGCAAAGTTCGAGACCCAAGACCGTAAGTTCAAGAGTCAAGAGAAGCGTGTCCAGGATAGGAACAAGAGGATTCGTGATATGACCGAGGAACTACAGTCCAAGGACTTCGAGTTAGAGCAGCAGCAGACAGTAATTGAGAGGCTTCGTTCCCAGAAGAGGGCTCTCAAGGCCAAGATCGACTCTTTGACCACTACCATCGAGGAGAACAAGACCGCAATGGAGAACGCAGGTCTTACCTTTGTCGAGGAGGAGATTGATGCCGACGAGTAGATTTGACTACTCAGTTATCTTTATTTTTCCGCACTTATTATTTGAGAACTTATTGTTGGACCATCCGACATGTGGATGGCTTGCCACTTGTATGTTTGTACTTTGAGATTTTTGTTATCTTGTTGTTTAGCTTTTATCCTAGTGTTGCTTGCTATGTGTTTGCTTGTGTAATGTATTGTGCATAAATCATGTAAGGGTATCTCATTCTTATCTCTATATGAATAAACCACAGATGCCTCCCCGTCGCGCAAACACCAACCCCAACCCCAACATTACCCCGGAAATGCAACAAATGATGAATGCGCAAACACAGCTTATGCAAATGATGACGACATTCATCCAGAACCAGAACAACAACAACCCCAATCCCAACAACAATAACAACAATAACAACAACAACAACCCTCCAGGTTTTGATATGCTTACCAGATTTCTGCGTCTGAGGCCAGCTAAGTTTTCGGGAACGACTGATCCCATGGTGGCCAATGATTGGCTACGTTCTGTGAACAAAGACTTAGTGACCGTAGGATGCACAGATGCTGAAAAGGTCAGGTTTGCAGACATCATTGGAAGGACCAGCATAAAGATGGTGGGACAACTTCGATTACGCCTATTGATGAGGTGACTTGGGCTATCTTTGAAGATGGATTTCAGATTACTCATATCTCACCGGTATGATGAGCACGAAAAAGAAGGAATTTCACAACTGAGCGCCACCACAGCGTGGCTGAATACATTGAAGAGTTCAACAATCTGGCGCGCTATGCACCGGATGAGGTTGACACTGATGCCAAAAGGAAGGAAAAGTTTCTGGAAGGCTTGAATGATGAGCTAAATCTGCAGCTGTCTGTGGCATATGTTCCAACTTATCAGTCACTGTGTGACAAGGCTGTTATTGTGGAGAATAAAATGAAGCAAGTCGAGAGTAAGAAGAGGAAACACTCCGACAAGCACAGCTCGGGATCATCTCATAAACGATCTCACCATGATGATAGTGTCAGCTCAGGATCCCACAAACATGAGAAGTTTAACAAACACCACCATCACAACCGTCATGACAACAAGCATCATCGCAGTCATGAAAATGATAAGTACAAGAACCACAAGAGTGGATATAAGAGCCACAAGTGGAAGTGGAAGTCACCTAAGACGGACATCGGCCGGTCGAATGCTACAAATGCAAGAAGCTGGGGCATTATGCTAATAAGTGCCCTGAAAAGAAAGTTGAAGGACCTAACAAGCCAAATCCTTTTCAGAAAGGACAGGTTAACCACATCAATGTGGAGGAGGTCTTTGAAGAGCACGATCTTTATTCTTTGGTAAGTTCAGACTCAATTCCATCTCAGCATTTGTACTCTTTGACACTGGTGCATCTCATTCATTCATATCTAAAGCATTTGTCGAAGGAAATGAACTACCGGTAGAAACTATTGGGTGTCCTATAAGAGTAAGTTCTCCTGGTGGAGAAATGATAGTAAACTCAGGATGCCATGACCTAGTCATAGAGTTTGGAAAATATAAGTTTCCAGTGAACCTAATAATCCTAAATTCCCAAGGATTGGATGTGATTTTGGGAATGGATTGGATGACTAAGTATAAGGGAGTACTAGATTGTGCAAATCATACAGTTTCACTCACAACTCCTGAAGGTAAGAGGATAATATTCAAGTCTAACTTTAAATCAAAAGGGAGTAAGCTAAATTCTCTTAAGGGGGTTAGCATGGACAGTGTGCCAATTGTGTGTGAGTATCCAGATGTGTTCCCGGAAGAGTTACCAGGAATGCCACCAGATAGAGATGTGGAGTTTATAATAGAATTGGTACCAGGATCTGGGCCAAGAGCAAAGAGACCTTATAAAATGTCAGTTGACGAACTTAAGGAACTCAAGAAACAACTTGGAGAACAATTGCAGAAAGGATTCATCCAGCCAAGTTCTTCATCTTGGGGAGCTCCAGTTTTGTTCGTAGAAAAGAGATAGAACTCAAAGATTATGCATAGATTACCGTTCTCTCAACGAGGTAACCATCAAGAACAAATATCCTTTGCCAAGAATCAATGACTTGTTTGATCAGCTAGAAGGAGCTTGTGTGTTCTCAAAGATTGACCTTCGGTCAGGTTATTTTCAACTCAAGATAAGAGAGCAAGACATACCTAAAACAGCATTTACCACGAGGTATGGATTGTATGAGTACACTGTGATGCCTTTTGGATTAACCAACGCTCCAGCATACTTCATGAATATGATGAATAAAGTGTTCATGGAATTTCTCGACAAGTTTGTTGTCGTTTTCATCGATGACATCTTAGTCTACTCCAAGAGCAAGGAAGAACATGAAAGACATCTACGCTTGATACTTGAGAAACTAAGGGAACATAAACTTTATGCCAAGTTCAGCAAGTGTGAGTTTTGGTTAGAGGAAGTTGGATTTCTTGGTCATGTTATGACAAAGGATGGTGTAGCAGTTGACCCTGCTAAGGTTTTAGAATGTAGAATGGGAATCTCCTAAGAATGTAAAAGAGGTTCGTAGTTTCCTTGATTTAGCAGGTTACTACAGAAGGTTCATTGAAAATTTTTCTAAGGTTGCTAAACCAATGACGGAATTGTTAAAGAAAGATAAGAAATTTGCTTGGTCTGAAGGATGTGAACTCAGCTTTCAAGAATTAAAGAAGAGACTTGTGTGACACCAGTTACATGCCTACCAGATTTGGAAAAGGATTTCCAGGTATATTGTGATGCTTCTCATCAAGGATTAGGAGCCGTACTTATGCAAGGCGGAAAAGTTGTGGCTTATGCCTCGAGACAACTCAAAACTCATGAAGTAAATTATCCTACTCATGATTTAGAGTTAGCCGCTGTTGTCCATGCACTCAAGACATGGAGACACTACCTTTTGGGAAAACGTTGTGAAGTGTTCACCGACCATAAGAGTTTGAAATATATCTTCACACAGAAGGAGATCAATATGAGACAAAGAAGATGGCTAGAGCTTATCAAGGATTACGATTTGAGTTTGCAATACCACCCCGGTAAAGCAAATGTAGTAGCAGATGCTCTAAGTCGTAAAGCGTTTGTAAATGGTCTTACCAAAGGTGAATTGCCTGATGATTTGTGTAAGCAATTCAAGGAACTCAGGTTGGAGATTGTGCGGAAGGACATCTCATGTCTTTGGATGTTCAACCCACTCTGCTGGATAAGATTAAAGAAGCCCAAAAGGCGGATAAAGAAATCAAGAGATTAAGGAAAGGATTAGCCGAGGAAAGCTAAAAGTTTCCATATGGACGAACAAGGTACTTTATGGCACGAAAGCGATTTGTGTACCACAAGATCCGGAATTGCGGAAACTGATTTTACAAGAAGCCCATAACTCTCCGTATTCTATTCACCCGGGAAACACCAAAATGTATATGGATATGAAAGAAAGATTTTGGTGGAACAATCTTAAAAGGGACATAGCCGAACACATTGCTTTGTGTGATGTGTAGTAGAGTGAAAGGAGCATCGAAACCAGCAGGTTTGCTTCAACCAATGCCTATTCCTGAATGGAAGTGGGAAAATATCGGTATGGATTTCATTCTTTGGATTACCAAGGACCAGGTCGGTATGATTCCATATGGGTAATAGTAGATCGCCTAACTAAAGTGGCTCATTTTATACCCGTAAAGACAACTTATACCAGTGCAAAGTTAGCCAAAATCTACATGAGCAGAATTGTATGCCTTCACGGTGTACCTAAGAGTATTGTGTCTGATAGAGGAACTCAGTTCACTTCTCACTTTTGGAGACAGCTTCATGAATCTCTAGGAACGAGGTTGGAATTCAGCACTTTTCATCCTCAAACTGATGGACAAGCAGAAAGAACTAACCAAATTCTTGAAGACATGTTGAGGCATGTGCCCTAGACTATGGAGCAAGTTGGGATGAAAGTGCGCCTTACGCAGAGTTCTCTTACAACAACGATCACCAATCTAGTATTGGGATGGCACCATTTGAGTTCCTATACGGAAGAAAGTGTACCACCCCATTGCTATGGAATGGTGTGGGAGAAAGAAGTTTGTTTGGACCAGACCTTATCAAAGACGCCGAAGAAAAGGTCAAATTGGTTAGAGACAGATTGAAGATAGCACAGTCTCGACAGAAAAGCTACGCAGATGCTAAGCGTAGAGAAGTCACTTACGAAGTTGGGGATAGAGCTTATCTTAGAGTATCACCACTTAGTGGAGTAAAAGATTTGGAGTCAAAGGAAAGTTAGCACCAAGATATGTGGGACCATTCAACATTTTAAGTCGCAAGGAGAAGCATATGAAATCGAACTGCCAGCATCTTTACTAGCAGTCCATAATTTTTTCATGTGAGCCAGCTCAAGAAATGTCACCCAGAAATGGAAGAAACATCTTTGAAAGATACCATATCTTTGGAAGAAGTTCAACTAGAAAGTGATCTCACCTATGAAGAAAAGCCTGTCAAGATACTTGAGACCACAGAAAGAGTCACAAGAACAAAGACTATCAAGTTTTGCAAAGTACAATGGAATCATCATTCCGAAGAAGAAGCAACATGGGAAAGAGAAGATGATCTTCGGAAAGACCACCCTCACCTATTTGCTAGCCAATCCGAATCTCGAGGGCGAGATTCATTTTAAGGGGGTTAGATTTGTAACATCCCTAAAAATCATGTTTCAAAACTCATTCATATCATTTTTTGCATCATTCATTCATATAGGGTTTTTCTCAAAATCATTTAGAGGCAGAAGTTTGAGCTATGATTTCATGTGGGCATTTTATCTCAATTGGCCATCACCCTTTGAGATTTGAATGCTTATGTACTTGTTTGCTTGCCTCCATGGTTGGAAAGATTAGGAGTAGCTTTTAAACCCAAGATTCCAATTTAGAAATATTTTCTAAACCCTATTTCCAAGTTTTTGCAAAGAGACAAAGTCTCTGTTTATTTCAAAGACCCAAGCTTGACCAAGCCTTGCAAGGTGACCACATGGTTATTTGACTGCATTTGAACCCACAAGAACCCTGCAAAAATCCCCAAAGTTTGAATTCAAAAGGATTTGAATTCATATCAAATTCATTCAAAATGAAATTAGAAAAAGAAAAGGCTAAGGAAAAGAAAGGGCGGCGGCGGAATCTGGCAGATCCAGCCCAGCAAGCCACCGGGATCTTCTTTTCTTCTCTCACGCATAGCGCCTGGCTGAGCCAGCTGACCCCACTTTGCACACGCGCACCTCGGCTGACCGGCGAACAGGCCGGTCCACGTCGCCTCGTCTTCCCAGACCGCGCTGCGACCACGTCGCCCATGGCGATGAAGGCGGTAATGGCGGCGTAAATGGGCATTAAACCGGCGTTTCTGCCGATTCCCGGCTATAAGATCCTCTACGCTCCACGATCTTTCCCCAGACACCTCGCTCACTCCGCCACCAGGCTGCCTCAATCAGCTTTGCACCGCCATGATGAGCCTCTCCGGCGATCGATTCCGGTGAGCCAGTGTTCCCCTCGCCTCGTTCTTGCTATCCTTTCGGTGAATCCTTGCGCATCTCGACCTCGCTAGTCTGTCTGTCTTGCCCAGGTCGCGGTTCCACTTGACACCGCGAGCACCGACGGCGACATCAACTCCGGCGAGCTCTAGTGGTAAGTCCAGACCGCCGCGCCTCCTAGTTCATGCTCACTACCGCCTTGACCTCGTGAACCTAACCGTGTCCTCGACTTGCCTTGGGGTGATCCACAGCGACGTCCCCGCGACCACCCGACGCACCCGATGCGCCGCGAACTCCGGTGAGGAATCGCGGCCGTGTGAGCGCCCTTGACCAACCGCCGTACGACGAGCTTCGCGTGACCTCCGAGCCGGTGAGCTACTCCTCGATCTTCCTTACTCTGCATCGCCAACGCGTCGTTGACCGACGGTTCGCCGCCCGGTAGCCAGAAGCGCCGCCCATCTGTGGGTTGGCGGCGGCCGTTAGATCCGGATCGAGCGCCTCGATAGATCACTTAAACCCGGCGATGCAGCGATCTGAGCCGCACCTACCCCTTTAGATCCTACGGCTGTGGAGCTCGATCCAGCGCGAACCGGTACGGGCGAATAAGAATAAGACGCGTGGCTAGGTTAGATCTGAGAATAGAATTTAAAACCAGAAATTTGATCCAAATTCAAATGCCTATATCTTTTGAAAGCCACGTTGGAATTTTGCAAACTTTATACCGTTGGATTCAGAAAAACAAGACCTTTCTGCCTATCCTTTTTGTTTAGCATATAGTAACCATTAGATGTGCTAAAATTGCAGAGACTTGTTTGAGGCCATTTTAAGTATAGATTTAGTTTAGTATTTTTGTTTTAGGGTTATTTAAGTTGTCTTGGATATATTTGTGACTTGTTTAGATTTTGTAAACATGCACTTGCTTGGTTGAAGTTTTCAAAAATCATCACTTGGTAGATTCATGCATGCATGCATTCATAATACTTTTGTTTGTATATATTTGTGTGTAATTGTATGCTACAACTTTGTGTGTAGATTTTGCTAGTGATTGTGATTGTGACGAGTGCTACTCTCCACACTACCAAGGCAAGTGATATCATCATGAATATTCCATTCCTATATTTTTATATATGCATTAGTATTATTTTTTTTCTAAGTATAGGACTTGCATGGTTTTTAGCTAAGTACAAGCTATGCTTTGGGAAAACCTATTAGATTAAGCCTTAGTGAAAATTTCCTAAGTCCAGATTCCCATTACTATCATGCTTAGCCTAGCTACTAGAAAACAAGGGTGGTTTATATATTCACTGTGGAAAAATTTCTAAGTCTAAGGACTTATGTTTTTGTAAAATAAAACAACTAAGTTAATGAACCACCTGGGTGGAATGGAAGGAATGGCTTATGTTGAGTGGTTCACAAGGCCAGGGACTGGCTTGTGTATCTCACTTGTGGATGGCCACCCAGGAAACAAAGAGATTTGAGATGTCAAATGTTGAAAAGCTTCAAGTGCAACCACTTGGCATTATGGGCTCTGCCATGATCTTAGGATCTTTGGAACTTAGTCTTTTGGACAGTGGGTGGTAGATGGGATGATAGGTTGGAACGCGTCCATTTGACTAAGGAAAGGCTACTGAAGGATCATCCTTGGGAAACCAAGGCTTGTGGGGAAAGTGCACCACCTCTGCAGAGTGTAAAACCTAAGTACTTAGCCATGTCCCTGGTAAAGGACAATTTGAGCATCAAGACATGGAAACTTCAAGAATCTCATCACTCCAATTTCTAAATAAAACTTGAGGGTGAACAAAGGGATAAAAGGATCTTCAGTCATGGATTGCTAGATGCCTGAGTGGATCTAGAGTCTTTGTTGATAGATACCTTGGGTGTTTTTGCCAAGAAAGGATCTTCTATCTTTGAATTGTAGATGCCTTGAGAGGATCTTCAGTCTTGATGGATAGAAGTCTTGATTGGTTTTTGTCAACAAGTTTTAGTATATTCAAAAGCTAAGGAAAAATCTATTTTGAGCAATGCAAGCCTAAACTCCACCAGCCAAATGCATATAGTATTTTTAGTCCACTTAAAATATATTAAGGTATCACTTGCCAATACTATTCCAAAGTATTGACCCTTGTGGCTGTAACTTATGATGTTGCAGGTTACTCTGATGATGATTAGGTGTCATGAGTCTACACTCAACATGCTTGCCTGTGGCACATGAAGATGAAGACTTATGTTTATTTACTTATTCCATAAACTCTTGTACTAGGCCTTTGGCCATGAGTTGTAAAAGACTATGTTTTATCTCTGGAATGACTGTAATAAACGACCTTTGTATCTGTGTACTTCATCTTAAACTGTGGATGCTAGCAATGATCCAGGGACTAGCATTGCAATCACAGGGATCTTTTCCTTTAATAAGGAGGGATCTTACAACTTCGGTCTTCTCCGACACTTCTAGGCATTTGCGAAGTAACGAGATATGGAACACATTATGGATGGCTGATACATTGCAAATGTATCTATAATTTTTGATGTTCCATGCTTGGTTTTATCCACTTTCTTGTGTTTTGTCCACACTTTGGAGTACTTTTCATATGATTTCTTGGACTACCTTATTAACAAGAGCCACAGTGCCAGCTATATGTTTTCTACTGTTTTTGGTTCCAGGAAAGTCAGAAAATGAATATTCTCGGAATTGGACGGGACAAAAGCTAAAGTGCCTATTTTTCCGGAAGTCATCAGATGCGTATCTGAGACGAGAGAAGGGCTGGGGCAGCCACACCACTGGCATGTGACCAGGCCTGGCCCGCGCCAGGGGGTGGTCTGGCCGACCCCAGCACCCCCTCGGCCTCTCCTTCCGCCTATATATTGCCCTCGGGACGAAAACCCTAAGTACCTGATCAAAAATCCACGAAAGAGTCTATAGCCGCCGTCATCTCCATCCCTAGATCGGGAGGGATCTGAAGCTCTTCCCGGCACCCTGCCGGAGAGGGGGTTTCACCCTGGAGGCCTTCTTCATCATCATGCAAGCCTCCGGTGTGATGCGTGAGTAGTTCATCTTTGGACTACGGGTCCATGTAGTAGCTAGATGGCTGGTTCTCCTCCTTTGTGCTTTCATGTCTAGATCTTGTGAGCTCCGTTCATGATCAAGATCATCTATTTGTAATTCTGCATGTTGTGTTTGCGGGGATCCGATGGATATTGAGATGCTATTTCAGATTGATTATTGATTCTATCATGTCTTTGTTATTTGTGATCTTGCATGCTTTCTGTTGTTAGTAGCTATCTTGGTCAAGTAGATGCTAGCAACTCCAAGAGTTAGTATTTATGCTCGATAGTGGGTTCATGCCTCTGGTAATCTAGGGAAGTGACAGAAATCTCTAAGGTACTAGATGTGCTGTTGCTACTAGGGAGAAAACAACAATCCTTTGTTCATAGAACATTGTCTACTTTACACGCAATTCGTAAAGCAATAATCTGTTGCTTGCAACTTAATACTGGAGGGGGTTCGGATGATAACCTGAAGGTGGATTATTAGTCATAGATGCAGTTGGATGGCGGTCTATGTATAATGTTGTAATGCCCAATCAAGTTCCAAAAGAGTCAAGATGATTAGTATATGCATGTATTGCTTTCTCGATGTTTATCGATTGCCCCGCTGTAATTTGTTCACCCAGCATGTTATCTATCTTAAGGAGAGCCACCTCTAGTGAACTATGGATCCTGGTCCTTTTCTTTTACATACAATCTATAAACTGTTTACTGTTTTGTGTTTACTTTCTGCAAACTATTACTTCCTTCCATTCGATACGTTTAATCCTTTGTTTTCAGCAAAACCAGTGAGATTGACAACCTCATCGCAAGTTGGGGACAAAGTTATGTGGTTGTGTTGTGAAGGTCTCCACGTTGCTACTAGCACCGGTAGTGCGCCCTGCCGAGGCTCAGCTAGAAACACCTTTGGGGTGTTTCCTTGCTCCTACTGGTTCGATTAAACCTTGGTTTCATAACTGAGGGAAACTTGCTGCTATGCTCATCATACGTTCCCACTGGGGTTCCCCAACGAGCTCTACATCAACACCGAGCCATCAAGCACTTTTCTGGCGCCGTTGCCAGGGAGTCAAGGACATCTTCACAAGGGGAGTCCCTCATAACCAATCTCTTTACTTTGTTATTTTTGTTTTGGTTAGTTTCTTTTTGCTTTGTTTGCTTGTTTCTTTATCAAAAACACACATAAATTAGTCTTACTAGTTTGCTTTCTTTATTAAAAGCACAAAAAAATGACTACTCTTGAAAACACTAAGTTGTGTGACTTCACTAGCACCAACAACAATGATTTTATGAGCACACCTATTGCTCCACCTGTGCCTGAAGATACTTTCTTTGAGATAAAACCTGCGTTACTCAATCTTGTTATGAGAGAACAATTTTCTGGTATTGGTAATGAAGATGCTGCTGCCCATCTAAATAACTTTGTTGAACTTTGTGAGATGCAAAAGCATAGGGATGTAGATGGTGATATTATTAAGCTGAAATTGTTTCCTTTCTCTTTGAGAGGAAAAGCTAAAGAATGGTTGAATTTCTTAACTAGGAATAGTATTGATTCTTGGAGTAAATGCAAAGATGCTTTCATTGGAAAATATTATCCTCCTGCTAAGATTATATCTATGAGAAGTGAAATAATGAAGTTTAAACAATCTGATAATGAACATGTTGCTCAAGCTTGGGAAAGAATGAAATCTTTGGTTAAGAATTGCCCCACTCATGGACTGACTGCTTGGATGATCATCCAAACTTTTTATGCAGGATTGAACTATTCTTCTAGGAACCTATTGGATTCTGCTGCTGGAGGTACCTTTATGACCATTACTTTGGGTGCTGCAACAAAGCTTCTGGATAATATGATGGTTAACTATTCTGAATGGCATACTGAAAGAGCTCCACAAGGTAAGAAGGTAAATTTTGTTGAGGAAACTTCCTCCTTGAGTGATAAGATTGATATTATTATGTCTATGCTTGTTAATGGGAAAGCCCATATTGATCCAAATAATGTTCCCTTAGCCTCTTTGGTTGCTCAAGAAGAGCAAGTTGATGTGAAATTCATAAGAAATAACAATTTTGGTAATAATGCTTATAGGAATAATTTTGGTAACAACAATTATAAGCCATATCCTCTCAACAATGGTAATGCTTATGGAAGTTCCTACAACAATAATAGGAATGCTCCCTCTGAACTTGAAGTTATGCTTAAGGACTTTATTAGTAAACAAACTGCTTTCAATAAAACTATTGAGGAAAAACTCTCTAATGCTGAAAGAAATATAGCATCTTTGGCTGAAGCTCAATCTTCTTTGAATAAAATAGCTGCTAAACCTGAAACTAATGATAATCCCTTTGCAGCTAATAATGCCATACAAGTGAGAATTGATGAAAATGTTAGACTATTAGCTGAATTACATGCTAAGTGGGAAAGAGAAAATGAAATTGCTAGAAACATTGGTGTTTCTGCTATCACCACCACTAGTGTTGAGGCTAGTAATAGTTCTACTACTTTAGATGATAATTTCGATTTTGATCTTGATGGTTGTAATATCTCTAAAGTTATTAAGTTCCTACAAAAGCTTGCTAAAAGTCCTAATACTAGTGCTATGAACATGGCCTTTACAAAACACATTACTGATGCTCTCATAAAGATTAAAGAAGAAAAGATGAAACATAAAACTTCTATTCCTATAAAACAAGAAGATGGTTGGGAACCCATCATTAATATGAAAGTGAATGACTTTGATTTCAAAGCTTTATGTGATCTTGATAGTAGTGTTTCTATTATTCCTAGAAGGATTTATGATATGCTTGATTTGCCTCCACTTGAAGATTGTTATTTGAATGTCCCACTTGATGATAATGCTAAAAAGAAACTCATGGGGATTCTTAATGATGTTCTTATTATGGTTAACAATGCTTATGTCCCTGTTGATTTCTATGTTTTGGATGTTGAATGCAATGCTTCTTGTCCCATTACTTTGGGAAGACCTTTTCTTAGAACTGTTGGTGCCATTATTGATATGAAAGAAGGCACCATTAAATATCAACTCCCACTCAAGAAAGGTATAGAACACTTCCCTAAGAAGAGAGAGAAGATTACTTTTGCCTCTCCTATGAAAAAAAAATTGGTCTTAATGCTTCTTCATTTGAGAACACTTGATTCTTTTTCTTGCTTCTTATGCCTAACTTAAAGGCGTTAAAGAAAAGTACTTATTGGGAGATAACCCAAAAGTTTTAGATGAGTCTTGGAAGTTATTACTTCAGTAATAACCACTCCTTATCCTTTTTATTTGCTTTTTGTGCCAAGAGTAACCTCTAATGAGAGAGAAGTAATCCCATGGAAAGTTGCTGTCCCGAAACAGATTTCTGTGCTTCACCGTAAAAATTCATGTAAAATCTCTGAACGTCTTTTTGAGGCATGCATTTTTGTGATTCTTCCCTAGGTTGTTATCTAACTTTCATTAGTACAATACTTTTTGATTTGAGCAACAGAAGGTCTTCGAAAAAATTCGTCTTTACCTGCTGGTCTGTTTTGACAGATTTCTGTCATTTTGTGCATTTGCTTCTTGTTGGTTCCTTTTTGAGTTCTTTTGGGGAATTGAGCTTTTTGAGGGAAGTGCTTCAGTAGGTAGTGTTCTAATGGAAGTTTATTGGTGTTGGAACTGAACCTTAAGACTTATTATCTTGAGTGCACTAATGTTGCTAATAAAGATTGTGTGAAGTTTTGTATGAAGGGAAAATTTCAGGTGTATGGAAGAAATGAGTAATGAGATGAAGGATGGACTAAATCTCAAGCTTTGGGATGCCGCGCATGTCACCCCAAGAAATATCCAAGAAGTACAAGCGTCAAATCTTGGGGATGCCCAAGGCATCCCCCTCTTCATCAATAAAAATCCCAGGTTTCTTCCAAACGCTTCATTTTTATTGTTTCATGCACAGTTGTGTTGTTCTGAGCGTCTTCTTTTGCGTTTTCGTTTTGGTTTTTCGTTTGCTTTTGTTTGCATAGTTTTCTGAATAAATTGGTTGGACCCCCTCTTTCATACATTGGTTTGCAAATAGTTTGGTTTGGTTTGGAAAAGAGTAGGAAAGTTCATACTGAAGGAAATATGCCCTGAGAGGCAATAATAAAGTTGTTATTATGTATTCCTTGTATATGATAGATGTTTATTTCGCATGCTATAATTGTATTGATAGGAAACATCAATACATGTGTGTTTAATAAACAAAAGGGTTCTTAGGTATGCCTCTCTTATAGACTAGCTTGTTGATTAACAAAATGATCAAGGTTTCCTGATCATGGACATTGGATGTTGTAAATAACAAGGTCACAGCATTTGTGAAATGATGTGATGAACATTCATCCGAAGTATAGCATTACGATCAAGTCATTATGTTTATATTGCTATAACATCATACAAAGTAGTCTTAGTCCTTAGACCATGAGATCATGTTAATTGCTAACACCGGAAGAGTATCTTGATAACATCAAACGTCACACCGTAACAGGGTGACCATAAAGGTGGGTTCAGTGCTATGAAGGTGTTATGTTGAGGCTCATGGATCAAGAGTGGAATTTGTCAATCCCGATGACGGATAGATATACTCTGGGCCCTCTCGGTGATATCACATTAAGATAGCTTGCAAGCAAGTGATGTGATCACTAGAATGTTATATCACGGGAACGAGAAAAGAGTGCATGTCGGTAACGAGATCAAACTAGGTATTTGGATACCGATGATCGAATCTCGGACATGTATTATATCATGAGACAAAGGGATTAAATTGCTGACGTTAAAGGTTCTCACGATCACAGAAGTCATCGTTGAATATGCGGGAATCAGTATGGATCTCCAGGTCCCGCTTCTGATTATTGATCTGAGAGGAGTCTCAATCATGTCTACATTATTCGCGAACCGTAGGGTGACACAATTAAGGGTTGCCGGACACCATTTAGGAGCGCATATGTTCCAGACAAAAGGTTTGCAAAGCGCAGGAAATGTTTCGATAGAAACAGAAATTGTTTCGATAGAAACCGGAATTGTTTCGGGTGAAATTGCAGAAAGTGGTTCTGCATGTGATATTGAAATGTTGCAAGGGGTTTTATGTGAATGTTTGTTAATTAAAGTAATTAACAAAATTCTGAAGAAAATAAATAAAAGAGTTTTATTAATTGAGAGTTGCATTTAATTTGGTGGAAATTAAATACATGTGAGTGGGATTATGGGTGGAGGCCATGTTTATGTGAGTGGAGGTTCACCACATGAATGAAGGAGGGGAGGAGTCCCCCCCCTCATGCGCCGGCTATGGGAGGAGGGTCTCCTCCTCCTATATAAAGCCCCCTCCCCTCTCACAAACCACACCTCCTCGTGAAGGATCTCTCTCCCCCTCTAGATATTCCCCCATGGTCTCGGATTAGCGAGATACATGTTCCTAGTGGCCTTGCGTCTGGAAGGAGTTGCTGCTTCCGCTGATTCGCTGGAGTGAGGAGGTGGAGGTTGTACGGTGGCTTGAACGTGTGTGCGAGGACGGATGCGCTACTGATTTGTGGCGCTCAGACTTCCACACGATCTTGAGATCGGCAAGCGTACGACTATATCAACAACGAGTTCCTACTCGTTAACAAAACTCGTTGTCTTCGAGGGTAAGTTCTCCATGGATGTATGTCCACCCGTTGCTCTGTATCTAGTAGATAGATCTTGGCGTATAGTTCTCATCGTAGGAAATTTTTTGTTTTCTATCTGCGGACCATGATGGTATTAGAGCCTGATCTATGCGTGGTGCTTTGCAGGTAGTACACATATGTTTATATGTGGGCGATGATGATCATGTTATTGCATCTTCTATGTACTTTGGATATTGGTGGCATAGTGGGATAAAGCGGCCCGGACCAACCTTACATGTCATCGTACATGAGACCGGTTCCACGACTGACATGCAACTAGTTTTGCATAAGTGGCTAGGTGTCATCTCTCCTACTATAGTCAATATCTGATTTACAACGAGTCGCTAATAACTTGGTTATCCTCGTTGTGGTTCATGTTCGTAGGTAAGACCGGTTCTATCTCCGAAAGCCCTAAGCCACGTAAAACTTGCAATTGATAAATTAGAGGCGTCTAGTTTAGATCGTTGCTGGTCTAGTGTCTTGATATGGTATTGTTGTAAGTAGATGTATGATAGATACTCTTACAACTCACTTAACGTGTAAGTTCCATAGACCTTGGCCTTACACACAAAGGAATGATAGAGATCATACCACGATGCAAATGATAGAGATCAAATGCATGGACCATATCACCTCACTTCACACATTAGATGTTAGCATCTTATATTGCTAGTTTGGCGCTTTTGGTAGCATTATAAGATGATCCCTCATTTAGATATCAAGATAAAATGTGTTCTTCCTTAAGTATGCACCGTTTTGTGGATCGTGTTTTGAGGCATCACGTGATGATCGGGTGTTCTCGACTCTACGCTTTCATACAACGGGTGTAAGACAGTTTTACACACGCGAATACTAAGGTTCTTACTTGACGAGCCTAGCATGTACAAACATGGCCTCGGAACACGGACCGAAAGGTTAAGCATGAGTCATATAGTTGATATGATGCCCATATAGATGCTCGCCTTTGAAGCTACACCGACTCACGTGATGATCGGACTTGGTGTAGTGGATTTGGTTCATGTAATCACCAAAAGGACACGAGAGATGTCGTTTTTGAGTGGGAGTTCATTAGTAATTTGGATTAGTTGAACTCAATCTATCATAAACTTAGTCTAAATATATTTTACAAATTCTGTTATAGATGGCACCACCTGCTTTTAATTTCAATGTGTTCATGGAGAAAGAGAAACTTGTTGTGAATGGTAGCAACTTCACCAACTGGGCTATGAATTTGAGGATTCTCCTCACTGCTGCACAAAACCAATATGTGCTAGAGGCGCCGCTAGGCCCCCCACCAGCTCCTGATGCCCCTGACGAGGAAAAGAACATCTATGTAACTCGTCAGGAGGACCACAACTTAGTTCATTGCGGCATACTATATGGGCTAGAGCCAGAACTTCGAAAACGTTTCGAAAATGGCAATGCCTTTGATACCATGGGAGAATTGAAAATGATTTTCGATACCCATGCTGCCGTAGAGAGTTATAATGCTTCTGAAAAGTTCTTTAGATGCATGATGGAAGAGAACAGCACCGTTAGTGAGCACGTACTCAAAATGTCTGGGTACACTGATAAGCTTGTGTCCTTGGGAATAACGATTCCCATTGACTTAGGCATACATCGTGTTCTCCAATCTCTGCCACCTAGCTACAAGAGCTTCGTGATGAACTATAATATGCAGGGCATGAAGAAGTCTCTTCGAGCTTACATCAATGCTTAAGACTGCAGAAGTGGAGATTAGGAAAGAACATCAAGTGTTGATGATCAATAAGACCACCGGTTTCAAGAAGGACAAGAAAGGCAAGCAGAAGGGAAATAAGGGCGGCAAATCTGTTGCCGCACCTGAAAAGAAACCCCGAGCTGGCCCTAAGTCTGACACCGAGTGCTACTATTGCAAGGGGACTGGCCATTGGAAGCACAGCTGCCCCAAGTATTCGGCGGACAAGAAGGCCGGCAAGGCAAACAAAGGTACATGTGATATACATGTTATTGATGTGTACTTGACTAATACTCGCAGTAGCACCTGGGTATTTGTTACGGGATCGGTTGCTAATATATGTAACTCGGTTCAGGGGCTGCGGAACAAGCGACAACTAGCAAGGGATGAGGTCACGATGCGGGTCGGCAATGGATCAAGAGTTGATGTGATCGCCGTCGGAACACTGCCTCTCCATATGCCGTCGGGATTAGTTATAAACCTGAATAATTGTTATTTGGTGCCTGCACTGAGCATGAACATTGTATCCGGATCGTGTTTGATGCAAAGTGGTTATTCGTTTAAGTCTGAAAACAATGGTTGTTCGATTTATATGAATAATATCTTTTATGGTCATGCACCTGTGTTCAATGGTTTATTTCTGTTGGATCTCGATAGTAGTATTACGCATATTCCTAATGTTGATGCTAAAAGGATTAAACTTGATAATGATATATCTGCATATATGTGGCACTGCCGTCTAGGTCATATTGGCGTTAAATGCATGAAGAAACTCCATTCTGATGGACTTTTGGAATCACTTGATTTTGAATTGATACATGTGAGCCATGCCTTATGGGCAAGATGACTAGGACGCCGTTTTCCGGTTCAATGGAACGGGCGATAGATTTATTGGAAATCATACATACTGATGTGTGTGGACCAATGAGTGTGTCGGCGCGAGGTGGATATCGTTATTTTGTTACTTTCACGGATGAATTGAGTAGATACGGGTATATCTATTTGATGAAACATAAGTCTGAAACCTTTGAAAGGTTCAAACAATTTCAGAATGAAGTGGAAAATCATCATAACAGAAAGATCAAATTTCTGCGGTCCGACCGTGGAGGAGAGTATCTTAGTTACAAGTTTAGCACACATATGAAAGACTGTGGAATAGTTTCACAACTCACTCCTCCCGGAACACCACAACGTAATGGTGTGTTAGAACGTCGCAATCGTACTTTATTGGATATGGTTCGATCTATGATGTCTCTGACTGACTTGCCACTGTCATTTTGGGGTTATGCACTGGAAACCGCTGCATTCACTTTAAATAGGGCACCATCTAAATCCGTTGAAAAGACACCGTATGAATTATGGTTTGGAAACAAACCTAAGCTGTCATTTCTTAAAGTTTGGGGATGCGATGTTTATGTGAAGAAACTTCAATCGGATAAACTCGAACCCAAAGCGGAAAAATGCGTCTTCATAGGATACCCTAAGGAAACGATTGGGTATACCTTCTATCACAGATCCGAGGGCAAGGTCTTTGTTGCCAAGAATGGATCCTTTCTTGAGAAGGAGTTTCTCGCGAAAGGTGTGAGTACTCGGAAGGTAGAACTCGAAGAGGTTATTGAACCTTCTCTTCATTAAATGGCGAGTAGCGCAGCTCCGGAAGTTGTTTCGGAGTTGACTTCACCTAATGAAGAGAGAGCTAATGATATTGATCATGAAACTCTGAAAGAGGACACTACCGAACCTCGTAGGTCAAGGAGGACACTTGCAGCTCCTGAACTGTACGGCAATCCTGTTATGAATTTCATGATTGATGAAATAGATGACCCTGCGACGTATGAAGAAGCGATGATGAGCCCGGATTCCAACAAATGGCTAGAAGCCATGAAATCCAAGATGGAATCCATGTACGAAAACCAGGTTTGGACCTTGGTGGACTTACCTCACGATCGAAAGGCCGTTGAGAATAAATGGATTTTCAAAAGAAAAATTGATGATGATGGTAATGTAACCATCTATAAGGCTCGACTTGTCGCAAAGGGGTTTCGACAAATTCAAGGAGTTGACTACGATGAGACATTCTCTCCCGTAGTGATGCTTAAGTCGGTTAGGATTATGTTAGCCATTGCTGCATATTTCGATTATGAAATATGGCAGATGGATGTCAAAACTGCGTTCCTCAATGGTAATATTGAAGAAGAGTTGTATATGATACAACCTAAGGGTTTTGTCGATCCTAAGGATGCTGATAAGGTGTGCAAACTTAAGCGATCCATCTATGGACTGAAGCAAGCATCCCGGAGTTGGAATCTCCGCTTTGATGAGGTGATCAAAGAGTTTGGATTTGTCCAAACGTATGGAGAGGCTTGTATTTACAAGAAAGTGAGTGGGAGCAATGTGGCATTTCTGATATTATATGTGGATGAAATATTATTGATTGGAAATGATATAGATCTTTTAAACAGTGTTAAAAGTTATCTAAACAGCAAATTTTCGATGAAGGACCTTGGTGAAGCTTCATATATATTAGGCATTAAAATCTATGGAGATAGATCAAGACGCCTAATTGGGCTATCGCAGAGTACATACCTTGATAAGATATTAAAGAAGTTTAATATGGACGGAAGTAAGAAGGGGTACTTACCTATGTTGCAAGGCAAGACATTGAGTAAGACTCAAAGTCCGGCTACGGCGGAAGAAAGAGAGATAATGGATAAGATCCCCTATACCTCAGCCATAGGCTCTATAATGTATGCCATGCTATGTACAAGACCGGATGTGGCACATGCTATTAGTTTGACTAGTAGGTACCAATCTGATCCAGGTTCGGAACACTGGATAGCGGTCAAGAATATCCTTAAGTACTTGAGAAGAACTAAGGATATGTTTCTTGTATACAGAGGTGAAGAGCTAGTCACTAAGTGTTATGTGATGGTAGCTTTGACACTAATCCGGATGACTCTAAGTCTCAATCCAGATACGTATTTCTCTTGAACGGAGAAACAGTTAGTTGGAGGACCTCCAAACAACCTGTGGTAGCTGGATCAATGACGGAGGCGGAATATGTTGCTGCTTCAGAAGCAGCGCAGGAAGCGGTTTGGATGAAGGAGTTCATAACGGAACTAGGTATGGTTCCGAGTGCATTGGACCCAATGGTGATCTATTGTCACAATAATGGAGCCATAGCCAACGCCAAGCAACCAAGGTCTCACAAGAATTCCAAGAATATTAAGCGCCGGTTTCACTCCATCCGCGAGCATGTCAAGGATGGAGATATAAAGATTTGTAAAGTGCACATGGACCTGAATGTAGAAGATCCATTGACTAAAGTACTCCCTAGGGCAAAACATGATCAACACCAGAACTCCATGGGTGTTTGATTTATCACTATATAAACTACATTATTGTCTCTAGTGCAAGTGGGAGACTGAAGGAAATATGCCCTGAGAGGCAATAATAAAGTTGTTATTATGTATTCCTTGTATATGATAGATGTTTATTTCGCATGCTATAATTGTATTGATAGGAAACATCAATACATGTGTGTTTAATAAACAAAAGGGTTCTTAGGTATGCCTCTCTTATAGACTAGCTTGTTGATTAACAAAATGATCAAGGTTTCCTGATCATGGACATTGGATGTTGTAAATAACAAGGTCACAGCATTTGTGAAATGATGTGATGAACATTCATCCGAAGTATAGCATTACGATCAAGTCATTATGTTTATATTGCTATAACATCATACAAAGTAGTCTTAGTCCTTAGACCATGAGATCATGTTAATTGCTAACACCGGAAGAGTATCTTGATAACATCAAACGTCACACCGTAACAGGGTGACCATAAAGGTGGGTTCAGTGCTATGAAGGTGTTATGTTGAGGCTCATGGATCAAGAGTGGAATTTATAAATCCTGATGACGAATAGATATACTCTAGGCCCTCTCGGTGATATCACATTAAGATAGCTTGCAAGCAAGTGATGTGATCACTAGAATGTTATATCACGGGAACAAGAAAAGAGTGCATGTCGGTAACAAGATCAAACTAGGTATTTGTATACCGATGATCGAATCTCGAACATGTATTATATCATGAGACAAAGGGATTAAATTGCTCACGTTAAAGGTTTTCACGATCACAGAAGTCATCGTTGAATATGCAGGAATCAGTATGGATCTCCAAGTCCCGCTTCTGATTATTGATCTAAGAGGAGTCTCAATCATGTCTACATTATTCGCGAACCGTAGGGTGACACACTTAAGGGTTGCCGGAGACCATTTAGGAGCACATATGTTCCAGACAAAAGGTTTGCAAAGCGCAGGAAATGTTTCGATAGAAATAGGAATTGTTTCGATAGAAACCGGAATTGTTTCGGGTGAAATTGCAGAAAGTGGTTCTGCATGTGATATTGAAATTGTAACTACCTCGGTGAATTACGCTCCTAGTTACAAGCCTGGATGAGCGGAAATGGTTAAAATAGTACGGTGGGGCCCAAATGCCACTCACAGGTAGACCTTTCGGCCGTCCTAACCATTTCCAAACATCGGGACAAGAACGAGGCGTGTCGGCGAAGGATCAACTACATACACAAATGAGTATGTATGCAAGCCACCATACAACAGTACATCAGAGCCATTCCATCTAAAAAGAAAGGAAATATAGCAACGCCATACGGCAAGATCCAAATATCCTAGATAGATATAATAGTTTAGGATATCTCCTCATACATCAAACATCAGAGTATCAAGCGGAAGCGGAAAACGAGATCCGAGTACAGATAAGAAGCAAATCGGCATAAGATGCCCCATAAATAAGCACATCCCGCCCATAGATCTCACGGATCCCCGTTCCCGGAATCTCTACACCGAATGATCGTTGCCCACATCGTCCGTCTCCTCCACCCAGTATCCATCTTGCGGGTTTACCTGTTCATCTGAATCAAACAATTTATCGTGTAAGACCCTAGGGGTACTCAGCAAGTCTTTATGCCTCTAAAGGGGACACAACCTGGGGTGACGCAATTGCAGCAAAAGATAAACCCTAACAATTCTATAGAAACTCGCTAACCATCCGCCTAACCAGAGATAGACGGATGTCCGTGAATTAATAACAACAGTTATAATGGTAATGTCCACAGATCCATCCTCCTCCTCGCTTACCGACGAGGAAGCGGACGAACAACCCCCCATACGTTGGCAGTTTTATCATCCATTCCATGAATGTTGCACTATTTACTAGTCCGGTACTTAGTCAAATTAAAAGCGGTACTTTAGTTATTCTTGTCTATGATCGAGAAACTGTGCTCCAAGTCGTCCATAACCGCGGACACGGCTTTGAAAGTTTTACCTAGAGGGGGTGCACAAATAGCAACACACACTCGATCAACCTCGGAAAAACCAAATCAAAACCAACGAGGCGATCCACGACAAAGCGATCACGAGATTCAGAAATATTTCAGGGCCACCCCATTAAGCTACCATGACGAAGTTGGCCGACTCGAGACGGACTCAAGGTTTGCCAATGGCTGTATTTGGGAACCGAAAGTGTGGTGGGCTTGTCGATACTGCGAAACACTCCGCTTTCCTAACGATGCAGTGCGATTACCTCGCAATTTAAATAAAGCGATAAAGCATGGCATAAGTACAGGATAGTAAATAAAACCTCAAACTAGTTTGTGGCCCCAAGAAATAAGAATGAATCAAGCTCTGGCTCGGGGGTTCATAAGCCTCCGGATGTGGATAAGCCTTGAATATTCAAGGAACAGAATCAAGTACTCGGGGTCCCACAGGACACAAGTGATCCTGAAAAAGGTAATAGAGAATATGGCTCAGTGATTCCACTTTCTTTAGTTATCCCATTACTACTCATGTTAAGTTGTTTAGGTACCCAGTTTTACATCCGTCACTCACATAACCTACACATGCTGTTCTACGACTCGCATGGCTCAAACAACTCCTGTAGTAATGGCTCATGGGATGGAGGAACAAGCTTCGGTGGGGTTTAAAAGTAAAGGCTATGCAATACTTGGGATTCAGTTTAATGCCATCGCGACTCAATGATGCAAGAATAAGATAGAGGCAATAGGTACTATATGTATGCAAGCATGTGGTAGTGCTTGCCTGGCAGCTCAGTTGAAGCAAGGGATGGATCTGGGTAGTGCTCCTGGTTCTCTTGATATATCCCCTGCTCAGCGTCTATTCGAAGAAGAACCAAACAAACAAGAGCCAACATAAATAAAGTGCACAAGCATAGGAATAATATGCGACAAGCAAGCAATCATGCCATGATGAATGATGCACAATTTGCATGGCAATAATGTAGCATGGCATGGGTGAGGTGTGGAATACAAGAATAAAACATTTTATTGAGTTTTGGCCCCATTTTATCCTCATATTAGTTGCTGTATACTTTATATTTATATGATGCATGCTGCAAAACAGATAATGGAATGCATAAACAGAAAGGTCTCGTCGAGCTAATCATTTTAGACATATCATTTGTCAAATTTGGAGTTATCAAACAAAAGTTATTGAATAATTAAGAAAAAGGGCATTCTATTGTAATTTAAATCAACTTGAAATTTTAAGTGTCCAAAATATATTTTGAAGGCCATAATTGAATTCCTCACATTTTCTGATCTCAAAACATATATTATTTGTATTATTTGGGTTTATATTTTAAAAGATAATTAAAACAGATTTAAATTTGAATTTGAATTAAATTTGAAAAGATTTGAATTAAAACAGATATACAGAAAAATACTTTTGTTACTCGCTCAGTTCTAGCCACAGACTATGACAGGTGGGCCCCTAACATTGGGCCACAACATGAGAAAAACTTCATCACCATGAGCACGCCCAGCCACAGAGGATGACAAGTGGGGCCAGCAATCTCGCGGGTCCACTATGCGCGCAGCCATCCCGCGGGCGACACGTTGCGGATCCAAGGGCTGCGGGTTGAGACTGGAGAGCTGGGGGGTGTTTTCTGCAAGGTTGATCGGGCGACTGACTGGTGGGCCACGAGGTACCGCGGGTTTAGGGATAAAAAGCTAGAGGGGGTTTTCTGTAAAATGTCACGGCCTGCACTGTGCTTCTTCTCTCTCTGACGACAAAACGGTGCTCGACAGCGGACGCGGGGCGTGGCGCGCGGGATCGATCCGGGGACCTAGGGCTCGTCTTGTGAGGCGAAACCCGCGGTGGCTTTGGGTTTGGTGACGACAAGGGTAGGGGCCTAGATGGGGTGTCTGCTTGGCAGCGACGCCGAGCGAACAGACGCTTCGTCAGTGCACCGAGGTGCTCGACGGAAGGGCCGACGGATCTAGGCAGATGGCGAGGCGGGACATGTCCAGGGGTTAAGGGGCTCACCGAGGAGATGATGGTGGAGTTGGTTGAGCGGGCAGGCGCGATTGTCGTCGGTGCAGGCCGGCGTAGCTAGGGTTCCGGCGAACGTCGGCGTCTTGGTCAGGGACCGTCTTCTCCTGTTGGCGCGGTCAGGGCGTGAGAGGTACTCCACGGTCTTCTCGATCACCTCCACGACGCCACGCCTGGAGCGATGAGGGAGGCCGTGGAGAAATCTGGCGGTGGTGGAGAGAGAGGGGAGGAGAGGGCAAGCTCTGGGGCGGATCTGGAGAGGTAGCAGGCGAGAGAGAGGGAGGGAAAAGCAGAGAGGGAGAGAGGGAGGCCGTGGGGGAGTGGTGGAGAGTAAAAGGTGGCTCGGCCACCTTTTTCCCTACCCTCCTTCTCACGTGCTCGGGCATGCCAGTGCGAGGTGCAGGTGGCTGCAGGTGGGGCAAGGCAGGGAGGAGAGAGGCCAGGCTCGGGTGGGGCACACCAGGCAGAGAGAGAGGAGAAAGGAGGAGAGGGGAGGCTCGGCTAGGTTGGGGGAGCCTCGGGTAGGGTTTGTACTAGGGTTGGGGAGGGGTAGGTAGCTGGGGTGTAGCTAGGGTTTGGATGGGGTGGCCAGGTGGGGCCAGCTAGGAGGGGCTCGGCAAGGAGAGACCAAGGGGAGGGTTAGGGTTTAGGTGGAAAAGAGAGAGAGGGGGTATGGTGTTGGATGGGGTAGAGGTGTAGGGGATTAGGGTAGGGTTTGAGATAGAGGTTTGGGTGAGGAGTTTACTTTTGGCAAGCTCAAGCAAGAACAAAGCAAGATCAAGCAAGAGCTCTACCAAAAAGAGGAAGAGGTAAAGGTGGTGATGGGGTGGATGGAGATGATGTAGGTTTTAGGGTTTGATGCTTGCATGTATCAAGCAAGATCAAGCAAAAGAGGGTAGAGAGATATGGGGATAAGATCCACTAAAAATTCAAATAAAAACCAAAAGGCTAGAAAAAGGTGGTACTTGCATGGGCCATGCATAAATAATTAATACCATGCTTATTTTGTGAAAACAAGATTATTTACATGGCATTATTCTTATGCATTCCAAAAGGTGGAGTAAGGCCTAAGCAAAAGAATTTAAAAGAAAGTTCCAAATGGAGTAGATGGAGATGATCACATTTGATTATAATTGGAACTTGCTAGTGTGTATATTCCACTAGATGATTACTAGTCCCAAAAATATTCCCACATGAGCATAGATCCATAATAATCCATATGGAAGCTAGGAAAAGGGTTCCACTCACAAGGCATGCAAAGGTGGCCATGTGGCTCTCATCCATCAATAATGTGAAAACAACATGATGCTAAGAAGAGAGCATGTGGAAGAATAGAATTGGATCCATCCCAACCCATATGAGCTAGAGGTAAAACCAAATAAGTTGCAATGCTCATATATGATGGAATGATGGGGTGATGAAAAGAAAGGGTGGTGGAGTTAATAAAAGATATGCCCCCAACTCAACTTGGGCATTAAACAATATATCAAGAACCAAATACAATATCAAGAGGCAAATACAATTAACAATGCATATGAGAGAAGAACCAAAACAAACAGGGTTTTATATGATGCTCAAATGCAAGGTGGCATGATGACATGAGCAAGATATATTTATGATGCAACAATTATATGTAGGAAGGTAGCATTATATAGACTAGGCTAGTAGCATTGCAATTGTTAGACAATTGGGATGCTACAACTCTCCCCCACTAAACAAGAATCTCGCCCCGAGATTCCTAGGAAAAAGAAAACAACACAAGGATAGGCGGGTGTTCGAACGAAGGTGACCCTCACGTTCACAAGTTGATGAACAACGGAATGGTGCGACCACTACACCTTGCAAAACTTGCTAGACTTGTTGCGAGTCTTGCGTTTTGCTTGAGAAACAATGGTCAGAAGAGTTGAAGGATTGTCGTGAGACAAGAAGGATAGGATGGACATAGCTCCGGTTTTCTCAAGAAACATGATAAAAGAATAAACCACTTGTGAAAGAAGGACAAGATGACGTATCACGGATAAAGAAAGACACATCGTTAAGATTAAAGATTGACTGATACAAGAGAGGATGAATCTTTATCTCGCCGGAAGAAAGAGAGCTAGATTAGAGAGGTTTTGAACCACTATGACAATAGCATCGTATCTTCTCTCGGATTTGAGAAGTGAAGCACGGAAACAATATTGCCTTCAAACAATAGAGTCCCTAGATATCAACAGAAAGATTTAATTAGACATCGTCAGACTAGATTCTTCTTGCGCCGGTAAGAACCACAGGATCACGCAATTGAGGTGCGCGGATATAACTTCCAGAGACGGATGTGAAGCCAGATCATGGTGGAATCCCGAGAAGCAAGGAATATGGAGGATCTGGAGTTTATTGTAGATATACTTATTGCTTTCTTTAGCCTTGAGGCTAACGCAATAGATTTGCGGCTGAGGGCATCAACCATAAATGGCTTTACCACAGAAAAGAATTGATGAAACAAAGAGAGAGATAGTTTCCTTTCACCTTGTTTGGGGATGTCGAGCATCGGTAGAATGACGAGGACAGAAAAGATTTTGCATCTGTTTCCACCAGATAATTGAAGATTTTGCTCCGTGTAGAAAGGGTGAGATCACCAACAAGAGATTATTGATTACTTTGTTCGAGAGAGCACTCCGGAAAAACAAAGACGGAAGTAAAAGTATCGAGGGATAAAGGCCACTTCTAACTTCCGTGGAATGAGTGAAATCGCATTAATTCACCAATTCAATGTACAAGAGCGAATGATAAGAGTAGTGGTATGGTAGCTACTCCATCCCGCACTCAAAGCATTACTCCGCACATGAATAAGAAAACCATGCAACCCAACTACCAAAACAGACTGAAGGTATTGATAAGAAGAGCTCATGGAACTCCGCTAGAAAACAAGGATAGATGCAAACGATTTGCCGGGTTCATAGATAGATAAAGATGATGATGTTGTCGTCATGTCATGAGTAACCAGCCACCGGAAAGATATGAAGGAAGATCACGGAGACAACTGCAAGATTCCACAGGTAAAGAAAAAGATAACACCAACTTGAACAGAAGGAATACAAAAGATCTGAAAAGTCTTCATGGTCTCCGGTGGATTGAGCATAGCTGATAGAACGAGAGGGTTTCAAGAGATTACTTGACGAGACTGAGGTGAAAAGAACTCCATGTTGTTCTTGAAATGATTGAGAGAGATTTAGCAGTCTTGAGGAAATCTACGACGGAACGACGATGATAACTTGCCAACAAGGAACAACTCCGGATTGGTTGAAGATGGAGGATGGAATTAACAATGGACTTGCTAATTCCAGAATTGAAGCAATGTATTTAGCAGAAGGACGTGGTCGAGATAGGTGACTTCAAGAAGCCAGAATTCACGCTTTGAGAACTTTGCACACAGGCAGTGTTCTCGAAGCTTGAGAGAAAGAGACATAGATGATCTTCCATGTTCTTCCATTGATATCGAATAGGCAAGCATATTATCAACATATAGCACCATGGATTAACAGGATATTTCCAGAATATCAAGTTCAAGAGGCGGAAGAAACGAACAAATGCTCGAAACACTTTCTGAGCTCAACGCTCTTAGAAAGATCAATATTGGAGCACGGGTTCGTGTTGAAGAAGATGCACTGGAAGAATAGATTATCTGGTCCTTCGGAAGAAAAAGAGATGTCACCTGGTTCACATTGTCGATTGGATCGCCGGTTACAAAGATAGAGATCTTGGATAAGAACGATGATAGCTCATACCTTAAGCAAAGCTATCAGAGGCGAAAAGATGCAATTCCCTCGTATCCAGGAGAATTGTGCAGATATGGGGTTCAAAAAGATGTGCAGCATGATGGACAGAGTATAGACCGCCGTAGTGCCTAGAAAAACTCCGGATTGCCAAAGACGCTCGAATATGCATAGATATGATCACGGTGTACTCCAAATCACAGGAGATAACCGTCACCATTTGGAGGATAGAGTTGATAGCATTTTCCATATTCCAATCGTCACTTATCATGAGTGGAATATAGCTATGCCGAGAACCCAATTACAATCACCAGCATCGGATCGACACCTGTTATGTAATTAGCCCAAGAGAATTGGAGATGAAATGAAACTCCAGGATTAAGCGCCGGTGACAAAAGAATGAATTAGCATGGACATGCTGATAAAAGGCAGATAGATAATGTCTCACACACGACTAGAAAGGAGTGTGGAAACACAGATGTATCAAAGAAAAAATTTCCGCATTTTTCGGCATTAAAATACCAATAGATGCGCAAAATCACTTAGCAGATAGAGATTAGCAACAGATGCTTTCACAGAAAGTGGAGTTGCTAGAAGGAAGGACACCCTTAAGAAGGTGGCACCGGTTAACAAGGAGTCAGATAGATCGCACCGGTTTTCAAAAGCCTGTCGGTATGGAATATACCAACAGTTGATAACCAAAAGGCCGATAAAGATAACAACTTGGATGCAACAGATAGACAAGGAATTACACACACACACACACACACACAACCTATGGTACTACGGAAACCCAGAACACGTGAATCCTAGTTTGAATGTTAAGGAGAGGATTGAAAACGTTACACTTCCTTACCATAAAAGGGTGGTTGGGTGGGTAAGAAGAAAAGTGGAAGCAGTCCTACTCTCGCGTTTTGTTTTTCCCTAGTATACATAGCTACCAAAATATTTGCTAGACTGACAACGACCATTTGGCTGAGAACCTGAAGGTCGGGATGGCTCTGATACCAATTGTAACTACCTCGGTGAATTACGCTCCTAGTTACAAGCCTGGATGAGCGGAAATGGTTAAAATAATGCAATTGGGGCCCAAATGCCACTCACAGGTGAACCTTTCGGCCGTCTAACCATTTCCAAACATCGGGACAAGAACGAGGCGTGTCGGCGTGAAGGATCAACTACATACACAAATGAGTATGTATGCAAGCCACCATACAACAGTACATCGAGCCATTCCATCTAAAAAGAAAGGAAATATAGCAGCCCATACGGCAAGATCCAAATATCCTAGATAGATATAATAGTTTAGGATATCTCCTCATACATCAAACATCAGTATCAAGCGGAGCGGAAAACGAGATCCGATGCGGATAAGAAGCAAATCGGCATAAGATGCCCCATAAATAAGCACATCCATACAGATCTCACGGATCCCGTTCCGGAATCTCTACACCGAATGATCGTTGCCCACATCGTCGTCTCCTCCACCCAGTATCCATCTTGCGGGTTTACTGTTCATCTAAATCAAACAATTTATCGTGTGAGACCCTAGGGTACTCAAAGTCTTTATGCCTCTAAAGGGGACACAACCTGGGGTGACGCAATTGCAGCAAAAGATAAACCCTAACAATTCTATAGAAACTCGCTAACCATCCGCCTAACCAGAGATAGACGGATGTCCGTGAATTAATAACAACAGTTATAATGGTAATGTCCACAGATCCATCCTCCTCCTCGCTTACCGATGAGGAAGCGGACGAACAACCCCCCATCCGTTGGCAGTTTTATCATCCATTCCATGAATGTTGCACTATTTACTAGTCCGGTACTTAGTCAAATTAAAAGCGGTACTTTAGTTATTCTTGTCTATGATCGAGAAGCGTGCTCCAAGTCGTCCATAACCGCGGACACGGCTTTGAAAGTTTTACCTGAGGGGTGCACAAATAAACACACACTCGATCAACCTCGGAAAAACCAAATCAAAACCAACGGCGATCACGACAAAGCGATCACGAGATTCAGAAATATTTGAGGCCACCCCATTAAGCTACCATGACGAAGTTGGCGACTCGAGACGGACTCAAGGTTTGCGCCAATGGCTGTAAGCAATGGGAACCCGAAAGTGTGGCTGGGCTTGTCGATACAGCGAAAACACTCCGCTTTCCTAAGCGATGCGGTGCGATACCTCGCACAATTTAAATAAAGCAGTAAAGCATGGCATAAGTACAGGATAGTAAATAAAACCTAAAACTAGTTTGTGGCCCCAAGAAATAAGAATGAATCAAGCTCTGGCTCAGGGGGGTTCATAAGCCTCCCGGATGTGGATAGCGCGAATATTCAAGGAACTGGAATCAAGTACTCGGGGTCCTACGGGACACAAGTGAGCCTGAAAAACCAAATAGCGAATATGGCTCACCGATGCCACTTTCATTAGTTATCCCATTACTACTCAGGTTAAGTTGTTTAGGTACCTCGTTATCCATCAGACACACACATACCCTACACATGCTGTTCTACGACTCGCATGGCTCAAACAACTCCTGTAGTAATGGCTCATGGGATGGAGGAACAAGCTTCGGTGGGGTTTAAAAGTAAAGGCTATGCAATACTTGGGATTCAGTTTAATGCCATCGCGACTCAATGATGCAAGAATAAGATAGAGGCAATAGGTACTATATGTATGCAAGCATGTGGTAGTGCTTGCACAGCTCAGTTGAAGCAAGGGATGGATCTGGGTAGTGCTCCTGGTTCTCTTGATATATCCCCTGCTCAGCGTCTATTCGAAGAAGAACCAAACAAACAAGGGCCAACATAAATAAAGTGCACAAGCATAGGAATAATATGCGACAAGCAAGCAATCATGCCATGATGAATGATGCACAATTTGCATGGCAATAATGTAGCATGGCATGGGTGAGGTGTGGAATACAAGAATAAAACATTTTATTGAGTTTTGGCCCCATTTTATCCTCATATTAGTTGCTGTATACTTTATAATTATATGATGCATGCTGCAAAACAGATAATGGAATGCATAAACAGAAAGGTCTCGTCGAGCTAATCATTTTAGACATATCATTTGTCAAATTTGGAGTTATAAAACAAAAGTTATTGAATAATTAAGAAAAAGGGCATTTTATTGTAATTTAAATCAACTTGAAATTTTAAGTGTCCAAAATATATTTTGAAGGCCATAATTGAATTCCTCACATTTTCTGATCTCAAAACATATATTATTTGTATTATTTGGGTTTATATTTTAAAATATAATTAAAACAGATTTAAATTTGAATTTGAATTAAATTTGAAAAGATTTGAATTAAAACAGATATACAGAAAAATACTTTTGTTACTCGCTCAGTTCTAGCCACAGACTATGACAGGTGGGCCCCTGTTGGGACCACAGTATGAGGAAAAACTTCATCACCATGAGCACGCCCACGAGAGGATGACAAGTGGGGCCAGACAATCTCGCTGGTCCATCATTGCGCAGCCATCCATGAGGCGACACGTTGCGGATCCAGGCTGCGGGTTGAGCGGAGAGCTGGGGTGTTTTTGCGCAAGGTTGATCGGGCGACTGACTGGTGGGCCACGAGGTACCGCGGGTTTAGGAATAAAAAGCTAGAGGGGGTTTTCTGTAAAACGTCACGGCCTGCACTGTGCTTCTTCTCTCTCTGACGACAAAACGGTGCTCGACAATGAGCCTTGGGCGGCGCGCGGGATCGATCCGGGGACCTAGGGCTCGCCATGAGCGAGCCTTCTGCGTGGCTGGGTTTGGTGACGCAAGGGGTAGGGGCCTAGATGGGGTGTCTGGCGCGAGCGAAACAGCCCACGCTCGTCGATGCACCGAGGATGCTCGGCGGAAGGGCCGGCGGATCTAGGCGATGCACGGAGGCGGGACATGTCCAGGTTAAGGGCTCACCAGGAGATGATGGTGGAGTTGGTTCGGCGAGGCGTGGCGATCATCGTCGCAGAGGTAAGCGTAGCTAGGGTTCGGCGAGACGTCGGCATGCAGGTCTGAGGACCGTCTTCTCCTCATTGGCGCGTCAGGCGTGTGAGAGGTACTCCACGGTCTTCTCGATCACCTCGACGGCACGCCGGCTGGAGATGAGGGGAGCAGGAGCTGCGGCGGCCGCGTGAGTCTGGCGGTGGTGGAGAGAGAGGGAGAGAGGGCAGCTCAGGCGGATCTGGAGAGGCAGCGAGAGAGGGAGGGGAGGAGCAGAGAGGAGAGGAGGCGTGGGGAGTGGTGGAGAGTAAAGGTGGCTCGGCCACCTTTTCCCTCCTTCTCCTTCTCATGGCGCCCAAGCTGCATGAAAAAGCAGGTATCGCAGGTGGGCAAGGCAGGAGGAGAGAGGCCAGGCTGGTGGGGCACACCAGCAGAGAGAGAGGAGAAAGGAGGAGAGGGGAGGCTCGGCTAGGTTGGGGGAGCCTCGGGTAGGGTTTGTACTAGGGTTGGGGAGGGGTAGGTAGCTGGGGTGTAGCTAGGGTTTGGATGGGGTGGCCAGGTGGGTCCAGCTAGGAGGAGCTTCAACAGAGATACCAAGGAGGGTTAGGGTTTAGGTGGAAAAGAGAGAGAGGGGCTATGGTCTTGGATTGGGTAGAGGTGTAGGGGATTAGGGAAGGGTCTGAGATAGAGGTTTGGGTGAGGAGTTTACTTTTGGCAAGCTCAAGCAAGAACAAAGCAAGATCAAGCAAGAGCTCTACCAAAAAGAGGAAGAGGTAAAGGTGGTGATGGGGTGGATGGAGATGATGTAGGTTTTAGGGTTTGATGCTTGCATGTATCAAGCAAGATCAAGCAAAAGAGGGTAGAGAGATATGGGGATAAGATCCACTAAAAATTCAAATAAAAACCAAAAGGCTAGAAAAAGGTGGTACTTGCATGGGCCATGCATAAATAATTAATACCATGCTTATTTTGTGAAAACAAGATTATTTACATGGCATTATTCTTATGCATTCCAAAAGGTGGAGTAAGGCCTAAGCAAAAGAATTTAAAAGAAAGTTCCAAATGGAGTAGATGGAGATGATCACATTTGATTATAATTGGAACTTGCTAGTGTGTATATTCCACTAGATGATTACTAGTCCCAAAAATATTCCCACATGAGCATAGATCCATAATAATCCATATGGAAGCTAGGAAAAGGGTTCCACTCACAAGGCATGCAAAGGTGTCCATGTGGCTCTCATCCATCAATAATGTGAAAACAACATGATGCTAAGAAGAGAGCATGTGGAAGAATAGAATTGGATCCATCCCAACCCATATGAGCTAGAGGTAAAACCAAATAAGTTGCAATGCTCATATATGATGGAATGGTGGAATGATGGGGTGATGAAAAGAAAGGGTGGTGGAGTTAATAAAAGATATGCCCCCAACTCAACTTGGGCATTAAACAATATATCAAGAACCAAATACAATATCAAGAGGCAAATACAATTAACAATGCATATGAGAGAAGAACCAAAACAAACAGGGTTTTATATGATGCTCAAATGCAAGGTGGCATGATGACATGAGCAAGATATATTTATGATGCAACAATTATATGTAGGAAGGTAGCATTATATAGACTAGGCTAGTAGCATTGCAATTGTTAGACAATTGGGATGCTACAGAAATGTTGCAAGGGGTTTTATGTGAATGTTTGTTAATTAAAGTAATTAACAAAATTCTGAATAAAATAAATAAAAGAGTTTTATTAATTGAGAGTTGCATTTAATTTGGTGGAAATTAAATACATGTGAGTGGGATTTTGGGTGGAGGCCATGTTTATGTGAGTGGAGGTTCACCACATGAATGAAGGAGGAGGAGTCCCCCCTCATGCGCGCCGCTATGGGAGGAAGGGTCTCCTCCCTCCTATATAAAGCCCCTCTCCCTCTCACAAACCACACCTCCTCGTGAAGGATCTCTCTCCCCTCTAGATATTCCCCATGGTCTCGGATTAGCGAGATACATGTTCCAGTGGCCGTCTGGAAGGAGTTCTTTGCTTCGCTGATTCATGGAGCGAGGAGGTGGAGGTTGTGGTGTCTTGAGCGTGTGTGCGAGGGGCGGATCGTTGCTGATTTGCAGCGCTCGGACTTCCACACAATCTTGAGATCGGCAAGCGTACGACTACATCAACCACGAGTTCCTACTCGTTAACAAAACTCGTTGTCTTCGAGGGTAAGTTCTCCATGGATGTATGTCCACCCGTTGCTCTGTATCTAGTAGATAGATCTTGGCGTATAGTTCTCATCGTAGGAAATTTTTTGTTTTCTATGCTGCGGACCCAACACATACTTATGTGGTAAAAAGAGCTTGTTTTTGACTGTGGCTTATGCTTTGTCATGCCATGCTTGATATTGTTTTGGCTTTATGCTTAGTATTCTTTGTTGTAGCATGACTTGTTATAAACAATTGAGATTGCTTAATGTGCCTTGGATGAATCATGTGTTGTTTTAGCATATTAAAGCATAGTATAGTGGTATTCTCCTTTGATGCTTTATTTGGGTTGACTTGGCACATGCTCACACCATGTTATGACTATCTCAAGTCACCTAAGCCTTTATGATCCTTTAGTTTTCAACTTGTAGTATCACTTTATGCTTTGATCAATGATGTTTTGTCGCTCTGCATGATTATGGCCATTATTGCTCTCTTAGTTTGTCGCTCCCAGTCTTTTGCTAGCCTCCGCAACCGAGTATGAGTTCCACTCATGCATCCAACTCCCAAAAGCAAGTTATTCCAAAGAGTCCACCATACCTACCTACTAGCTTATGCTATTCCAAGTATATTCATGCTTTTGTTTACCTTCCAAATTAAAGTTGTTATGAGAAAACTAGTGATTAAAGCTCTCACGAACTTGATGGCACACTTTACTTTTCTTGCCCTTAATAAACTTGAACCATTGGGTCCTTCTTTGTTGCATATATGCTTGCGCTTTCTAAGTTGAAATTAGCAGAACCATGTATCATGGGGAACGCTTTCAACATTGCACCTATACTTTGTACCCCGTTGATATCATGTTCTTTTGCTTATGGATCCCGTCGGTGTGAAATAAAAGTGGAACTTGTAAGATCATGGAGTTTGTATGTGTGTTAGAAAGCGCTGGGCGCTAGCCTAATCCATGCCTAATCATGGTGGAAACTTGCAGCATCACCATAATGAGCACTCTATGAAGCATCCTCAATAAAAACCTATGCAAATAGCAAATAAAAAGATCGTTGAGATGCTCATTGTCTGCTTGCCTTGTCATTTTGATTATGGGATAGCTCCTGTATCATGTGCAAGGGGTACCCCGTTGGTGGTTCTTTATGATACATATGTACTTACAATGACAAGAGCTTACTTGTGACTAAAGTTGAGTAGCATGAGGTTCGGTCTTCGTAAGTAAGGGGCATGAGATTTCGGTTTATAACTTGTCAAGCATATCCTCTTAGTTGTGTCACTTTAACCTTAATCACCTTCAAGATGCTTATGATAGGGGCAATGCGAGCTAAAAGCTATAAATACCATAATTTTTGGAAGCTGTTTATGAGACTTGAATCCCTGCTTCCTTCTATGAAGGCCTTTCTTCCACTTATATATTGAGTCTCCACCTTCTACCTTTATGCACCTACTTTGAGAGCATAGTGGCCATTCTTAGTTCTATGTGCATTGTCCCAAGACTAGTTGATTGATGCATAACTTGATATTGCTTGTTTTAAACTATTTGTATCTAGTCACTCTTATGAACTTTGAAGGTGTCCTATGCATTTATATTTGCTACTCTACGAGGGACAAGCTGAATACTATTGTGCTATGTTTTCTTTATGTGAAACAAACAAACGTCTTGCAAAGCATTGTTATTCATGAATATTTTGTTTGTGCCTTTTCATGTTGCATCATAGTTTCTTTGTCTTATTGCTAGAACTTTGTCTTTCATGTTATGATTGAAGTACTATGATCCCAGCTTTGAATGTTTTACAAATACTTTGATCAAGTCTTTGATGGTGCATGTCACCTCAAATATTATTCTTTCTTTTTATCACTTACCTACTCGAGGATGAGCAGGAGTTAAGCTTGGGGATGTTGATACATTGCAAATGTATCTATAATTTTTGATGTTCCATGCTTGGTTTTATCCACTTTCTTGTGTTTTGTCCACACTTTGGAGTACTTTTCATATGATTTATTGGACTAACCTATTAACAAGAGCCACGATGCCTGGTACATTTTCTGCTATTTTTGGTTCGGGAAAGTCGGAAAATGAATATTCTCGAAATTGGACGGGACAAAGCCAAAGTGCCTATTTTAGGAAGTCATTAGATGCAGAATACGAGGCGGAGAAGGGTTGGGGCAGCCACCACACCTGTCAGCGACCAGGCACGGCAGCGCCGAGAGGTGGTCTGGCCGACCTCAGCACCCCATCGGCCTCTCCTTCCGCCTATATATTGCCCTCGGGATGAAAACCCTAAGTACCCGATCAAAAATCCACGAAAGAGTCTATAGCCGCCGTCATCTCCATCCCTAGATCGGGAGGGATCAGAAGCTCTTCCCGGCACCCTGCTGGAGAGGGGATTTCACCCTGGAGGCCTTCTTCATGATCATGCAAGCCTCCGGTGTGATGCGTGAGTAGTTCGTCTTTGGACTACGGGTCCATGTAGTAGCTAGATGGCTGGTTCTCCTCCTTTGTGCTTTCATGTCTAGATCTTGTGAGCTCCATTCATGATCAAGATCATCTATTTGTAATTCTGCATGTTGTGTTTGCGGGGATCCGATGGATATTGAGATGCTATTTCAGATTGATTATTGATTCTATCATGTCTTTGTTATTTGTGATCTTGCATGCTTTATGTTGTTAGTAGATATCTTGGCCAAGTAGATGGTAGCAACTCCAAGAGTTAGTATTTATGCTCGATAGTGGGTTCATGCCTCTGGTAATCTGGGGAAGTGACAGAAATCTCTAAGGTACTAGATGTGTTGTTGCTACTAGGGAGAAAACAACAATCCTTTGTTCATAGAACAATCGTATTGTTTACTTTACACGCAATTCATAAAGCAATAATCTTTTGCTTGCAACTTAATACTGGAGGGGGTTCGGATGATAACCTGAAGGTGGATTATTAGTCATAGATGCAGTGGGATGGCGGTCTATGTATAATGTTGTAATGCCCAATCAAGTTCGAAAGGAGTCAAGATGGTTAGTATATGCATGTATTGCTTTCTCGATGTTTGTCAATTGCCCCGCTATAATTTGTTCACCCAGCATGTTATCTATCTTAAGGAGAGCCACCTCTAGTGAACTATGGATCCCGGTCCTTTTCTTTTACATACAATCTATAAACTGTTTACTACTTTGTGTTTACTTTCTACAAACTTTTACTTCCTTCCATTCGATACGTTTAATCCTTTGTTTTCAGCAAAACCGGTGAGATTGACAATGTCATTGCAAGTTGGGGACAAAGTTCTGTGGTTGTGTTGTGCAGGTCTCCACGTTGCTACTAGCACCGGTAGTGCGCCCTGCCAAGGCTCAGCTAGCAACACCTTTTGGGTGTTTCCTTGCTCCTAGTGGTTCGATTAAAGCTTGGTTTCATAACTGAGGGAAACTTGCTGCTGTGATCATCATACCTTCCTCTTGGGGTTCCCTAATGAGCTCTACATCAACACCGAGCCATCAATGGCTGACATCTCTTCTGGCAGTTCCAGTTGATATGATACTTCTCCTCGGCGATTCAGAATCTTGAAGGGTCCGATATATCTGGGGGCTAACTTTCCTTTCAGACTAAAGCATTGTGTTCCCTTCAATGGCAAAACCTTGAGATACATAAAATCTCCGACATTGAAAGTCAGGTCTCTCCTTCTCTTGTCAGCATAACTCTTCTGTCTGGATTGAGCGGTCTTGAGGTGCTCACGGACTTTGTGAACTTTCTCTTCAGCTTCTCAGAGAATGTTGGGTCCAAAAATCTGACTCTCTCCTACTTGCGACCAATTCAAAGGGGTACGACACTTTCTTCCGTATAGGAACTCAAATGGTGCCATTTGCAAACTGGCTTGATAGCTGTTGTTATATGAGAATTTTGCGAAAGGCAGGCAGTCTTCCCATTTTGATCCATACTCTAACACACAAGCTCTCAACATATCTTCTAGGATTTGGTTGACTCTTTCAGTCTGTCCATTAGTTTGCGGGTGATAAGCGGTGCTGAAATTCAACTTGGTTCCTAATCCTTCTTGGACTTTCTGCCAGAATCTCGAGGTAAATTGGGTTCCTCGATCTGATACTATGGTCTTGGGGGTTCCATGCAGACTAACAATTCTAGCAATGTACAACTCTGCTAGCTTCGAACTTTGGTAAGTTGTCTTGACAGGTATAAAATGAGCTACCTTGGACAATCTATCCACGATGACCCAGATTGAGTCATTTCCCCTACTAGAAGTAGGCAAACCGGTGATGAAGTCCATTCCGACGGAATCCCATTTCCATTCCAGAATCTGCAATGGTTGCAACAGTTTTGCGGGTCTCTGATGCTCTGCTTTGACTCTTTGATAGATGTCACACTTGGCAATGTAGCTTCCGATTTCTCTCTTCATCTTGTGCCACCAAAATTGCTCTTTCAAATCTTGATACATCTTTGTTCCTCTGGGGTGGATAGAATAAAGAGTATCATGAGCTTCCTGCATGATAATTTGCTTCAGCTCCGAATCTGCTGGCACACAGATACGGCCTTTGTACCACAGAACTCCTTCTTCGTCTTCGGTGAATCCATGTACCTTTCTCGTGCCAATACGATGTTTGATTCCGTTGATATTTTCATTTCCCTTCTGGGCTTCCTTGATTTGGCTAATCAGAGTGGGTTGAAGTTCAATGCTCGCTAGAAATCCTTTGCTAACTAGCTCAGTTCTAAACTGCTCGAACTCCTCATGCAAACTTGGTTGCTTTTCCTTGATCATGGTGTTTAGCCTACACGGCAATCTTCTAAGAGCATGTGCTACCACATTGGCTTTGCGGGGTGATAGTGAATGTCAAGGTCATAATCCTTGATTAACTCTATCCATCTCCTTTGCCTCATATTCAGCTCCTTCTGAGTGAAAATATACGTCAAGCTCTTGTGATCTGAGTAAATCTCACATCGATTTCCCATAAGATAATGACGCCATGTCTTCAATGCCAGAACTACGGCTGCTAACTCAAGATCATGGGTCAGATAGTTCTGCTCATGCTGCTTCAATTGTCGAGACAGATAAGCGATGACTTTGCCTTCTTGCATCAATACACATCCGAGACCAATCTTGGATGCATCACAATACACATCAAACGGCTTCTTGATATCTAGCATGATCAATATTGGGGCTGAAATCAATCTCTTCTTTAGTCCTTGGAAACTGGCTTCACATTTGTCGGTCCATTCAAACTTCTTGTCCTTCTTCAACAATTGGGTCATGGGTCTGGCGATGCTCGAGAATCCTTCTACGAACTTGCGGTAATACCCTGCCAATCCAAGAAATGCCCGGACTTGGGTTTGAGTGGTTGGGGCTTCCTATGCTTCGACATCTCTGATCTTGGTGGGATCAACAGAGACTCCTCCGGCAGACACAATATGTCCTCAGAATCCTACTTCTTTTAGCCAAAACTCGCATTTGCTGAACTTGGCATATAACCGATGCTCTCTCATGGTTTCTAGGATGATTCTCAGATGTTGCTCATGCTCTTCTTCTGACTTGGAGTAGATAACGATATCGTCGATAAACACAACGACAAACTTGTCTAAGAAATTCATAAAGATCTTATTCATGAGATTCATGAAATAAGCAGGGGCATTGGTTAATCCAAAAGACATGACCGTATACTCGTATAATCCATAATGAGTAGTAAAGGCGGTCTTCGAAATATCCATTGCACGAATCTTAAGTTGGTGATAACCAGTCCTAAGATCAATCTTTGAGAATACTTGGGCACCAGTAAACTGATCAAATAGATCCTCTATCTTTGGCAAAGGGTACTTGCTTTTGATGGTGACGTCATTCAGCTTTCTGTAATCGGTGCACAAACGGTTGCCTCCATCTTTCTTGTCGACGAATAACACTGGTGATCTCCATGGCGATCCGCTTGGTTGAATCAAGCCTGTTGCTAACATAGCATCCAACTGCTTCTTCAACTCTACTAACTCTGAGGGGTTCATGCTATAGGGTCTCTAGGCTATGGGTCCGGTTCCGGGGATTAGTTCGATAATGAACTCAATATCTCTATCCAGGGGCCTACCGGGCAATTCATCTAGGAATACGTCGGGGTATTCACAGACTACTCTGACTTGGTCTATGGTGGGTCGGCTAGACTCTTGTTGCACTTTAATTGTGAAGGTTTGGATACATGCTCTCATGTTACTCGAGCTACTGGTCATGGTGATGGCTTTCTTAGCACAGTCTATCAGTCCTTTATGCTTTGACATCCAATCCATACCTAGTACTACTTCCAATCCTTTGGTTCCAAGTACTATTAGATTAGCATAAAAATCTATCCCATGTATTCTGATAGGCACAACTTTGCAAAAATTTCTAGCTTTTGTAGTTGAACCGGGAATTTGAACTATCATGACATGCTTCAAGTTGGTTGGGTGGATCTTACTAGTGCATGCAAATTCTTCGGTGACAAATGAGCGATGCTCCAGAATCAAACAACACTCTTGCTAAAACTGAGTTGACAGAAAACATACCCAGCACTACATCTGGCGCTTCTTGGGCTTCTTTGCTATTCATGTGGAAGAGACGGCCGTTGCGGTTGTGAGGGTTCCCCGGGGCAAATCTTCTTCCTGGTTGAACACGGCGCTGCTGTTGAGCTGGGGCATTCACATTGGCAGTGGCGGCAGTCTTCTTGGGGCACTCATTGGAATAGTGACCCTTCACTCCACACTAGAAACAAGTGATCTGAGACTTGTCTTTAGCTGCGACGGGCACAACATTGCTTCCAGTTCTAGGTGCAGTGTTATTGTTGTTGTTGCTCTTGGGAGGTGCACGGTTGAAATTGCTGGTGTTGCCGGGGTTGTTGTTGTTTCCTCCGGACTTCACATTGCCTCCGCTATGGTTGGGGTAGCTTGGGCGAGACATTGGGGGTCGGTTGTTTCTTGGTGCATACCCTGCAGACGGGTTGGGACGGTACTTCTGGTGGCTGTTGGATCTAGTTTGGTGCATCATACGACGTTTGCGATTGTCGTTTGCCTGGTTAATCTTCCCTTCCATCTGAATGGCAGAGTCGACTAGCTCTTCGAGATCCTCGAAGCGGATGTTGACGAGGACAGTTTGCATCTCATCATGTAGTCCGTTCAGGAATCTCTCCTTCTTGGCCTCCGTGCTGATCTCATTCGGTGCATACCTGGCAAGTGACAGGAATTTGTCTCGGTACTCTACTATAGTCATTCTGCCTTGCTTCAGCTCTCTAAATTCATCCCTCATTCTGGTGACTAGGCCCTGCGACACGTGGGTGCGGCTGAACTTGATTTTGAAGGCTTCCCATGTCATCACTTGACCATGGTTCATCATGCGGATGCTGTTCCACTAGGCTCTTGCGTCTCCTGCCAAGTAGTGGGTGGCAAAGAGAACTTTCTCGTTGTCATCAACTCTGGCTACTTCCAAATTGTTCTACATTGTCTACAACTAGTCATCAGCATCTAATGGGTTCTCCGAGGTGCTAAAGATTGGGGGATTGGTATTCTGGAAGTTTTCAGCTTGGATCCTTGATTATACTGATTTACATGCCCTTGGTTGTTTTGGGCCATCTGGGCGATCTTGATGAAGTCGGAGTTGTCATCGTCGGTGTGGAAGTCCATGACATCCTCCTCCAGAAAGTCATCATCATTGCTGAGGTAAGAGTCCATATCTCCCTGGATGTCTTCACATTCCTCTTCTTCCTCCTTTGCTGCAAGTTGAGCTTCTTGCTCCTTGATGGTCTTCTCGAGGTCGGCCACCTTCTTGCGAAGACGGTCGATGGTGCAATCCTTCTTTTCGCGCTGGCAGCAAAGAGACTGACGGTCCTTGACAAGCAGTGAGAAAGTCTAGGCCTTCTGGGCGGCAATGGCAAGGTTGTGGTTGGCAAACTCCCTAGCATTGTCCAATTCCTTCTGGCGGTCGTACAGCAGGAAGTCAAGGTTCTCCACTTGACGCTTCAACTCCGGGTGACTTGGCATCTCCATTGGCATTCCCATGAAGTCACGCCTTGCATAGTGAACAAAGCGGGTTCCTTGGATTTGGTTGACACTCAGGGCACATAGACGTGCGAGAGCTTCATGCATTTCCCTGGCTAATCCATCTAGCCAGTTGTTCTCTCTTACAGAGAACTGGATTCTCCCGGACGTTGGTGCTTCTATACTTACTCGAAGATCAGCGGTGACTAGCCATTGTAAATCTCCTCCTGGGTGTCCAGGAAGTTGAGCTCCAAGAAACTCCGGAAAGGTGTCCCAAAGTACTCTGATAGGCCAAGATCCTCTCAAGATCGGTGGCCTCCGTTGCCCAACTTGTCAACACCCGGATTTTTAATCCCAAATGCCTGTTATGTCATACATCGCAATCCCAGGATTACCATTTTTGCGAGACATAACATATTGGATATCACAGTACCTCATCCATTACAAACCATAATAAGGTCTTACACGCTCATGATCTAGTCTTAATACAACAAGCAGCGGAAATAAATAATAAGCGTAGCGGTGGGGTCCATCTTCAGGGGCACAAGCAATGCTGACGATGGAAGATAGTCCTAGTTATCATAGTCGTCCTATTGTCCTTCATCTTGGTAGTCTCCATCATAGTCTGGCCATAGGAATAGCCAGGGACAAAAGCCATGAGTACTCTTTAAGTATTCGCAAACTATCACTAACAAGTAAAGTAGTGCTAGTGGGAAATGCTAACTCTAAGTTTATTTGTAAAGTTAAGTTTGAAACCTAAGCTGAGTTCAGAAACAAAGAAAGATAAAATAAAGTTATAGAATCACTTAAGTTGGGAAGCTAGTGTCATAGTCACAACTTCATTGTGGTCAAGTCAAGATTCATCATTTATATCATAAGTCATTTTGAAAACTTCTGACAACGGAACAGTATGGCCACTCCAACTCTCCATAACCACGGACGTGGCTATTCGAATAGTTTGACACTCTGCAGAGGTGGTACACTTTCACCACAAGATTCAATACATCTGTCAGGGATAACCTTGAATCATCATACTTAGTATGCAGATAATCAAACATAACCTTTCCTTTACACACCCTAGTATAAGCACCTCTCCTATGAGTATGGCCTCCCAACCATGACCATCTGTCATCTTGGGCACTGCATAGGTGGACAACATTGAGAGGTAGCCTCAGCTCAAACCTCTCCCGCGAGGGAAGTAATACTAATGCATATAAATTTCTGGCTAAGGCTTACCCAATTCAGGTATTGTGGTTGTACGGTAAAATTGGAATGGTATCGCATCCGAACCCAACCATCAGTTTTATAAAAGGGTTAAGGCTCATGCCTCAACATTTTCATCATCATAAACCATTTGTGTTTCTCAACACATGTCAAAACATCTCAATAGAATGACTCATCATTCCAAGGTTTTCACAAATCATTTTCACCAAGTGTTCCCATCTAAAGTGACTCAAGTTCTAGTTTAGCTCTAAATTACTAAGTTAAGAGTGTTCACTAATAGGGGATGCTAAGATCAATCTCATGCCATAGAATGACATCTAAGGTTATCTAGATAGGTCAAGTTTTATACTTTTTATTCTACCTTCAAACAAGTAAAGGACTTTAATAAAGTAAGGAAAGTAAAGCATGGAAATAAAACTTGGGGTAGGTAATATTCAAAGTGGTATAACCAAAGCATTCCTAATGCATCTTGCTTAGGTTATCTAGTTTAATTCTAGATTGCTAACAATAGCTTGCCTTGGTTGGTGCAGTGGTTGATGTTTTCTTCCTCCTCCTCTTGGTAGAACTCCTCCTCCTCGAAAGCTTGGTCGGTACTATCGTCTATAAATACATACGGGATACACAATCACCAAACAATACTTAACTAGTCTACTTAGCACACTAAGGCACACATTTGATGATCTATTATCATCACAAGCATCACAAGGTTTTATTAACTAGCTTCATTCTTTTTATTTAAGAAAAGTAATTTCTACTCATTGAAAATAACTAAGATTTAATATTTTCCAATTGAAATATGGGATCATGTGGACACATGTCATCACCACATATTCAAACATATGGGAATGTGATTTAAATGTTGGATCACATTTTAATAAGTTTTAGTTTAATATTTAATGATTTAAAGTGACTAGAAATGCCTATATAGCATCATTTTGGTACTAGTCCAAAGTCACTGCATGTAACTCTTAATATTATTACATATTCATATAGATATGGTTAAATGTGATTTTTGAGAGTTGGAATCAACTCAAAAGCTATTATGGTTGATTTTAGAAAAATGTTTGAATGTGCAAAAGGATTGTTGTTTTCTCCCTAGTAGCAACAACACATCTAGTACCTTAGATATTTCTATCACTTCCCCAGATTACCAGAGGCATGAACCTACTATCGAGCATGAATACTAACTCTTGGAGTTGCTAGCATCTACTTGGCCAAGATAGCTACTAACAACAGAAATCATGCAAGATCACAAATAACAAAGACATGATAGAATCAATAGTCAATCTAAAATAGCATCTCAATATCCATCGGATCCCTGCAAACACAACATGCAGAATTACAAATAGATGATCTTGATCATGAACGGAGCTCATAAGATCTAGACATGAAAGCACAAAGGAGGAGAACCAGCCATCTAGCTACTACATGGACCCGTAGTGCAGAGATGAACTACTCACGCATCACACCAGAGGCTTGCATGATGATGAAGAAGGCCTCCAGGGTGAATTCCCCTCTCTGGCAGGGTGTCGGGAAGAGCTTCAGATCCCTCCTAATCTAGGGATGGAGATGATGGCGGCTATAGACTCTTTCGTGGAATTTTGATCGAGTACTTAGGGTTTCCGTATCAGAGGCAATATATAGGCAGAAGGAGAGGCTGGGGGGTGCCTAGGGCGGCCAAACCACCCCCTGGCACGGGCCAGGCCTGGCCGCGCGGCCAGGTGGTGTGGACAGGCCCCAGCCCCTCTCCGTCTCGTATTCTGGCTCCAAGTGTCCGCCGGTAAAATAATGACTTTGGCTTTTGTCCCGTCCAATTCCGAGAATATTCATTTTCTGACTTTCCTGGAACCAAAAACAGCAGAAAATGTGCATCGGGCCTTTGTGGCTCTTGTTAATAGGTTAGTCCAAGAAATCATATGAAAAGTACTCCAAAGTGTGGACAAAACATAAGAAAGTACTTAAAACCAAGCATGGAACATCAAAAATTATAGATACATTTGCAATGTATCAACATCCCCAAGCTTAACTCCTGATCGTCCTCGAGTAGGTAAGTGATAAAAAGAAAGAATAATTTTTTAGGTGACATGCACCATCATAAACTTGATCAAAGTATTTGTAAAACATTCAAAGCTGGGATCATAGTACTTCAATCATAACATGAAAGTTAAAGTTCTAGCAATAAGACAAAGAAACTATGTTGCAACATGAAAAGGCACAAATAAAAGATTCATGAATAACAATGCTTTGCAAGACGTTTGTTTGTTTCACATAAAGAAATAGCATAGTGGCACTCAGCTTGTCCCTCATAGAGTAGCAAATATAAATGCATAGGACACCTTCAAAGTTCATAAGAGTGACTAGATAAAAATAGTTTAAAACAAGCAATATCAAGGTATGCATCAATCAACTAGTCTTGGGACAATGCACATAGAACTAAGAATGGCCATGATGTCTACGCAATTCTATTCTTGTAGACAGTTGTTGGGCCTCCAAGTGCAGAGGTTTGTAGAACAACAGCAAGTTTTCCCTTAAGTGGATCACCCAAGGTTTATCGAACTCAGGGAGGAAGTGGTCAAAGGTATCCCCTCTCAAGCAACCCTGCAATCAAGATACAAGAAGTCTCTTGTGTCCCCAACACACCCAATACACTTGCAGGTGTATAGGTGCACTAGTTCGGCGAAGAGATAGTGAAATACAAGTGGTAACGGTGATAGAAAATAGCTTGATGGCGTGGAAGAGACTAAAGGCAAACTGAAATAAAGATGGAAGCAAGCAAACATGTAATAGATCTAATAGCAAACGGTGTTTTAGTGCTTAGAAACAAGGCCTAGGGATCATACTTTCACTAGTGAACACTCTCATATAAATATATTCTTCTTTATGATACTACGCTGAACTACTCTCCGGTTGGACACTCTAATCGTTGGTAGGGCTATAACAGCACACCTCAAAGTTCATCTTTCCCATCTAGATAACCCCACACTGTCACCTTGAGTACTACATGGGTCCAACAAACACCACAATTTCATAAAGACATCCAACTCCAAATATAACTCATAACAAGTATTTGTAATCTCTAGCCTAAGTGCCACCATGGTGTGCACACTGTCAACTTCACACACATGGGGAGAGTAGAGATCTATTAAAGCACTTGAGTAGCAAGGTAGATCTATAGATTACAAGCTCATGATCTCAATAAGATCATGCATAGAGAGAGAGATGAACACATAGCTACCGATAGAACCCTTAGCCTCGAGAGAATCTACTCCCTCCTCATCACGGGAATCAACAATGGTGATGGAGATGGTGGTGGAGATCGATGGAGATGGCTCCGGGGGCACTTCCCCGTCCCGGCAGGGTGCCGGAACAGAGACTTTCACACAACACCGGATTTTAATCCGGATGCCTGTTATGTCATACATCGCAATCCTAGGATTACCATTTTTGTGAGACATAACAGATTGGATATCACAGCACCTCATCCATTACAAACCATAATAAGGTCTTTACACGAATAAAGGATCTCATAATCCAGTCTTAATACAACAAGCAGCGGAAATAAATAATAAGCATGTGGGTCCATCTTGAGGCACATGCAATGCTGACGATGGAAGATAGTCCTAGTTATCATAGCCATCCTGCTGTCCTTCATCTTGGTAGTCTACATCATAGTCTGGACATAGGAATAGCCAGGGACAAAAGCCATGAGTACTCTTTAAGTACTCGCAAACTATCACTAACAAGTAAAGTAGTGCTAGTGGGAAATGCTAACTCTAGGTTTATTTGTAAAGTTAAGTTTGAAACCTAAGCTGAGTTCAAAAAAAAGAAAGATAAAATAAAGTTCTAGAATCACTTAAGTTGGGAAGCTAGTGTCATAGTCACAACTTCATTGTGGTCAAGTCAAGATTCATCATTTATATCATAAGTCATTTTGAAAACTTCTGACAACGGAACAGTATGGCCACTCCAACTCTCCATAACCACGGACGTGGCTATTCGAATAGTTTGACACTCTGCAGAGGTGGTACACTTTCACCACAAGATTCAATACATCTGTCAGGGATAACCTTGAATCATCATACTTAGTATGCAGATAATCAAACATAACCTTTCCTTTACACACCCTAGTATAAGCACCTCTCCTATGAGTATGGCCTCCCAACCATGACCATCTGTCATCTTGGGCACTGCATAGGTGGACAACATTGAGAGGTAGCCTCAGCTCAAACCTCTCCCGCGAGGGAAGTAATACTAATGCATATAAATTTCCGGCTAAGGCTTACCCAATTCAGATATTGTGGTTGTACGGTAAAATTGGAATGGTATCGCATCCGAACCCAACCATCAGTTTTATAAAAGGGTTAAGGCTCATGCCTCAACATTTTCATCATCATAAACCATTTGTGTTTCTCAACACATGTCAAAACATCTCAATAGAATGACTCATCATTCCAAGGTTTTCACAAATCATTTTCACCAAGTGTTCCCATCTAAAGTGACTCAAGTTCTAGTTTAGCTCTAAATTAATAAGTTAAGAGTGTTCACTAATAGGGGATGCTAAGATCAATCTCATGCCATAGAATGACATCTAAGGTTATCTAGATAGGTCAAGATTTATACTTTTTATTCTACCTTCAAACAAGTAGAGGACTTTAATAAAGTAAGGAAAGTAAAGCTTGGAAATAAAACTTGGGGTAGGTAATATTCAAAGTGGTATAACCAAAGCATTCCTAATGCATCTTGCTTAGGTTATCTAGTTTAATTCTAGATTGCTAACAATAGTTTGCCTTGGTTGGTGTAGTGGTTGATGTTTTCTTCCTCCTCCTCTTGGTAGAACTCCTCCTCCTCGAAAGCTTGGTCGGTACTATCGTCTATAAATACATACGGGATACACAATCAACAAACAATACTTAACGAGTCTACTTATCACACTAAGGCACACATTTGACGATCTATTATCATCACAAGCATCACAAGGTTTTATTAACTAGCTTCATTCTTTTTATTTAAGAAAAGTAATTTCTACTCATTGAAAATAACTAAGATTTAATATTCTCCAATTGAAATATGGGATCATGTGGACACATGTCATCACCACATATTCTAACATATGGGAATGTGATTTAAATGTTGGATCACATTTTAATAAGTTTTACTTTAATATTTAATGATTTAAAGTGACTAGAAATGCCTATATAGCATCATTTTGGTACTAGTCCAAATTCATTGCATGTAACTCTTAATATTATTACATATTCATATAGATATGGTTAAATGTGATTTTTGAGAGTTGGAATCAACTCAAAAGCTATTATGGTTGATTTTAGAAAAATGTTTGAATGTGCAAAAGCTTCTGTCTTGTTATTTTTACTAGGAGAGATATCTAACTCTAAATGATTTAAATCCTATGGGCTTGGATATATAATTTCAGTAGCTTTCCAACAAATTTGGAATCACTCAATTTGGTTTAGTAAATCTTCCTGAATTGATTTTTAAACTAAGGGACAAAACTAAGTCTAAGTTTTAAAAAAAACCCTAATTTGAATCACAGGGCTAGCGCGGGAAATGAAATGGGCCGGCCCAGTGACGCTTAGCGGCGAAGAGGGCGACTGACAGGTTGGTCTCGCTTGTCAGCGACACATAAAACCCAAAACGGTATGGGACGATCTGGGCGCTACGATTAGAACCTAGATCAACGGTCCACAGTCATCGTCGACGACGGCCTCGTCGCCGGCGAGACCGAACCCTAAACGGACGGTGGGGGTCTACTGGGGATGTACCAGGGCTCCAGCTAGTGCAGCGAGGCAGGCGATCAAACTGGACGGCGACGGCGGGCTCAAGCGAGGTCACGGCAGGGGCTGAGGTGGACGGAATCGACGGCAACGTCTCCTCCTCTGCTGTGGTTGCCTCCGGTGAAATTCCAGTGGCCTGCTACTTGAGCTGCTCTGGTGAGAGGTGGGTAAGGACTGGGAGTGAGAGGGGAGTGTGAGAGTGTGACGGATTCGTGCTGGGGAGGCCTGCTTATATAGGCGCGACGAGGGGGTCGACGGGTATGGGCAGGCGTCTCCGGCGAGGGAGGTACAGGGGCTACCGACGTGGGCAAGGTAGGCGAACGGTGGACGGTCTGCTGGTGGTGCTCTACGGCTTAATGGCGACGCTAGGGGCGGTGGCATTTGGTCGGGGCCTTCCCGCGCTCTAGGAGACAGAGGCGGTGCTCGATGGTGATCACGGCGACTGTGGGTCGCACGGCGGTGCACGGCCATGTCTAGCGGGGTGCTGGTGTCGAGGCGGAGCAGCGTGCGTGATTTGGTGTCGAGGCGCGGTCTGCTACGTGCTGGCAGCGATCGCACTCTGGCGTGCGTTGTGCATGGCGTAGATAGAAAGGGCGGCGTGGTGCTGAGGTGGTCCAGGGGATGGGGTTGATCGAGGGGTGGACCGTGGGCAGCGGTAGGGTTGGGCGGAGCTAGTGGGCATGCTGGTTTGGCGCGGCTTGGTCCCTGGCGTGCTGCCTGCGTCTGGCCGGTGATGACCTCATTTGGGCGGCGCTGCACTGGTGTTGTAGGGAAGGAGAGGCTGGTTGATGGCTTGGTTGGACTCAAGGGGACAGAGGAGAGTAGAGAGGGTCAAATGGGGGACAAGGGCTTAACTAGCAACAGTATTAGTTAGGCCATTTGATCTCTTCGTGCCACTTGTTCGACACAATGGCCGCATGAGAGATTTTTTTTAATTTTGAGCTGATTTTTGGTGGATGCTTTGATCTGATGCTTGGTAGACTATGGTTGCTAGGATTTGTTAAATGGAATTCATTTGAGTGGTTTTTGAGAAAGTGGGATCTATACATATGAACTACATTCAATTTTCAATTGTCATTTAAATTTAGTGTTTGAAAGTTTTTGGGATAAACAAAGTGGGCCTTGGTACATTACTATTGGGTCCACATCATAGAAAAAATTTCTATGATGAGAACTATATGCCAAGATCTATCTACTAGATACAGAGAAACGGGTGGACATACATCCATGGAGAACTTACCCTCGAAGACAACGAGTTTTTTTAATGAGTAGGAACTCGTGGTTGATGTAGTCCTACACTTTCCGATCTCAAGATCGTGTGGAAGTCCGAGCGCCACAAATCAGCAGCGCATCCGTCCTCGCACACACGTTCAAGCCACCAGACAAACTCCAACTCCTCGCTCCAGCGATGCAGCGGAAGCAGCAACTCCTTCTAGACAAAATGCCACCAGGAACATGTATCTCGCTAATCCGAGACCATGGGGGAATAATTCTAGAGGGGGAGAGAGATCCTTCACGAGGAGGTGTGAGGAAGAAGGAGGAAGAGGGGGGCCTTTTATAGGAGGAGGGGGTACCCCTCCCCATGGCCAGCACCCCATGGGGGGTGACCCCTCACCTCCCCCATTCATGTGGTGGTAACTCCTCCACATTAAAATACCCCTTCACATTCTATTTTAAAGTCTCCACTTTAAATGCATTAAAATTCTCTAAGTTTAATGCTCTCTCATTTAATAAAACTCTTTTATTAAATTTATTCAGAATTTTGTTAATTACTTTAATTAACAAACATTCACATAAAACCCCTTGCAACATTTCAATATCACATGCAGAACCACTTTCTGCAATTTCACCCGAAACAATTCCGGTTTCTATCGAAACAATTCCTGCGCTTTGTAATCCTTTCATCTGAAACATATGTGCTCCAAAATGGTGACCGGTAACCCTTAAGTGTGTCACCCTACGGTTCGCGAATAATGCAGACATGATTGAGACTCCTCTCAGATCAATAATAAGAAGCGGGACCTGGAGATCCATACTGACTCCTGCATATTCAACGATGACTTCTGTGATCGTGATAACCTTTAACATTAGTAACTTAATCCCTTTGTCTCATGATATAATACATGTCCGAGATTCGATCAACGGTATACAAATACCTAGTTTGATCTCGTTACCGACATGCACTCTTTTCTCGTTCCCGTGATATAACATTCTAGTGATAAAATCACTTGCTTGCAAGCTATCTCAATGTGATATCACCGAGAGGGCCTAGAGTATATCTATCCATCATCAGGATTGACAAATTCCACTCTTGGTCCATGAGCCTCAACATAACACCTTCGTAGCACTAAACCCATCTTTATAGTCACCCTGTTACGGTGTGACGTTTGATGTTATCAAGATACTCTTCTGGTGTTAGCAATTAACATGATCTCATGGTCTAAGGATAAAGATTACTTCGTATGATATTATAGCAATATAAACATATTGACTTGATCGTAATGTTATACTTCGGATGAATGTTCATCACATCATTTCACAAATGTTGTGACCTTGTTATTAACAACATCCAATGTCCATGATCAGGAAACATTGATCATCTTGTTAATCAACAAGCTAGTCTATAAGAGAGGCATAACTAGGAACCCTTTTTGTTTATTAAACACACATGTATTGATGTTTCCGATCAATACAATTATAGCATGCAAAATAAACATCTATCATATACGAGGAATACATAATAACAACTTTATTATTGCCTCTCAGGGCATATTTCCTTCAGTCTCCCACTTGCACTAGAGACAATAATCTAGTTCACATAGTGATAAATCTAACACGCATGGAGTTCTTTTGTTGATCATGTTTTGCCCTAGGGAGAACTTTAGTCAATGGATCTGCTACATTTAGGTCCATGTGTACTTTACAAATCTTTATATCTCCATCCTTGACATGCTCGCGAATGGAGTGAAACCGGCGCTTAATATGCTTGGAATTCTTGTGAGACCTCGGTTCCTTGGCGTTGGCTATGGTTCCATTGTTGTCACAATAGATCACCATTGGGTCTAATGCACTAGGAACCACACCTAGTTCCGTTATGAACTCCTTCATCCAAACCGCTTCCTGCGTCGCTTCTGAAGCAGCAACATATTCTGCCTTCGTCGTTGATCCAGCCACCACAGGTTGTTTGGAGCTCCTCCAACTAACTGTTGCTCCGTTCAAGAGAAATACATATCTGGATTGAGACTTAGAGTCATCCGGATCAGCGTCAAAGCTAGCATCGACATAACACTTAGCGACTAGCTCTTCTTCACCTCCGTATACAAGAAACATATCCCTAGTTCTTCTCAAGTACTTAAGGATATTCTTGACCGCTATCTAGTGTTCCGAACCTGGATCAGATTGGTACCTACTAGTCAAACTAATAGCATGTGCCACAACCGGTCTTGTACATAGCATGGCATACATCATAGAGCCTATGGCCGAGGCATAGGGGATCTTATCCATTATCTCTCTTTCTTCCGCCGTAGCCAGACTTTGAGTCTTGCTCAATGTCTTGCCTTGCAACATAGGTAAGAACCCCTTCTTACTTCCGTCCATATTAAACTTCTTTAATATCTTATCAAGGTATGTAGTCTACCATAGCCCAATTAGGCGCCTTGATCTATCTCTATAGATTTTAATGCCTAATATATATGATGCTTCACCAAGGTCTTTCATCGAAGATTTGTTGTTTAGATAACTTTTAACACTGTTTAAAAGATCTATATCATTTCCAATCAATAATATGTCATCCACATATAATATCAGAAATGCCACATTGCTCCCACTCACTTTCTTGTAAATACAAGCCTCTCCATAAGTTTGGACAAATCCAAACTCTTTGATCACCTCATCAAAGCGGAGATTCCAACTCCGGGATGCTTGCTTCAGTCCATGGATGGATCGCTGAAGTTTGCATACCTAATCAGCATCCTTAGGATTGACAAAACCCTTAGGTTGTATCATATACAACTCTTCTTCAATATTACCATTGAGGAACGCAGTTTTGACATCCATCTGCCATATTTCATAATCAAAATATGCAGCAATTGCTAACATAATCCTAACCAACTTAAGCATCGCTACGGGAGAAAATGTCTCATCGTAGTTAACTCCTTGAATTTGTCGAAATCTCTTTGCGACAAGTCGAGCCTTATAGATGGTCACATTACCATCAGCATCAGTTTTTCTTTTGAAAATCCATTTATTCTCAACGGCCTTTCGATCGTGAGGTAAGTCTACCAAGGTCCAAACCTGGTTTTCGTACATGGATTCCATCACAGATTTCATGGCTTCTAGCCATTTAGTGGAATCCGGGCTCATCATTGCTTCTTCATACGTCATAGGGTCATCCATTTCATCAACCATGAAATTCACAACAGGATTGTCGTATAGTTCAGGAGCTGCACGTGTCCTACTTGACCTGCGAGGTTTGGTAGTGTCCTCTTTCGGAGTTTCATGATCAATATCATTAGCTCTCTCTCTCTTCATTAGGTGAAGTTAACTCCGAAACAATTTCTGGTGTTGTGCTACTCGCCATTTCATGAAGAGAAGGTTCAATAACCTCTTCGAGGTCTACCTTCCGACTACTCACACCTTTCGCGAGAAACTCCTTCTCCAGAAAGGATCCATTCTTGGCAACAAAAACCTTGCCCTCGGATCTGTGATAGAAGGTATACCCAATCGTTTCCTTAGGGTATCCTATGAAGAGCATTTTTCTGCTTTGGGTTCGAGTTTATCCGGCTGAAGTTTCTTCACATAAACATCACATCCCCAAACTTTAAGAAATGAAAGCTTAGGTTTGTTTCCAAACCATAATTCATACGGTGTCGTTTCAACGGATTTAGATGGTGCCCGATTTAAAGTGAATGCAGCGGTTTCCAGTGCATAACCCCAAAATGATAGTGGTAAGTCAGTCAGAGACATTATAGATCGAACCATATCCAATAAAGTACGATTACGATGTTCCGACACACCATTACGTTGTGGTGTTCCGGCAGGCGTGAGTTGTGAAACTATTCCACACTCTTTCATGTGTGTGCTAAACTCGTAACTTAGATACTCACCTCCACGGTTGGACCACAGAAATTTGATCTTTCTGTTACAATGATTTTCCACTTCATTCTGAAATTCCTTGAACTTTTCAAAGGATTCAGACTTGTGTTTCATCAAATAGATATACCCGTATCTACTCAAATCATCCGTGAATGTAACAAAATAATGATATCCACCCCGCGCTGACACACTCATTGGTCCACACACATCAGTATGTACGATTTCCAATAAATCTGTCGCCCATTCCATTGAACCGGAAAACGGCGTTCTAGTCGTCTTGCCCATAAGACATGGCTCACATGTATCAAATGATTCAAAATCAAGTGATTCCAAAAGTCCATCAAAATGGAGTTTCTTCATGCGTTTAACACCAATATGACCTAGACGGCAGTGCCACATATATGTAGATATATCATTATCAAGTTTAATCCTTTTAGCATCAACATTATGAATATGCGTAATACTACTATCGAGATCCAATAGAAATAAACCATTCAACACAGGTGCATGACCATAAAAGGTATCCTTCTTATAAATCGAACAACTATTGTTTTCAGATTTAAAGGAATAACCACTTTGCATCAAACACGATCCGGATACAATGTTCATGCTCAGTGCAGGCACCAAATAACAATTGTTCAGATTTATAACTAATCCCGATGGCATATGGAGAGGTACCGTCCCGACGGCGATCACATCAACACTTGATCCATTGCCGACCCGTATCTTGACCTCATCCCTTGCTAGCTGTCGCTTGTTCCGCATCCCCTGAATCGAGTTACATATATTAGCAACTAATCATGTATCAAATACCTAGGTGCTACTGCGAGTACTAGTCAAGTACACATCAATAACATGTATATCACATATACCTTTGTTTGCCTTGCTGGCCTTCTTGTCCACCAAATACTTGGGGCAGATGCGCTTCCAATGGCCAGTCCCCTTGCAATAGTAGCACTCGGTATCAGACTTAGGGCCAGCTAGGGATTTCTTTTCAGGTGCGGCAACAGATTTGCCACCCTTCTTTCCCTTCTGTTTGCCTTTCTTGTCCTTCTTGAAACTGGTGGTCTTATTGATAATCAACACTTGACGTTCTTTCCTAATCTCCATTTCTGCAGTCTTAAACATTGACAGAAGCTCGGGAAGAGACTTCTTCATGCCTTGCATATTATAGTTCATCACGAAGCTCTTGTAGCTAGGTGGCAGAGATTGGAGAACACGATGTATGCCTAAGTCAATGGGAATCGTTATTCCCAAGGACACAAGCTTATCGGCGTGCCGGACATTTCGATGCGTGCTCACTAACGAAGCTGTTCTCCTCCATCATGCAGCTAAAGAACTTTTTAGAAGCATTATAACTCTCTACGGCAGCATGGGTATCGAAAATCATTTTCAATTCTCCCATGGTATCAAAGGCATTGCCATTTTCGAAACTCTTTCGAAGTTCTGGCTCTAACCCATACAGTATGCCGCAATGAACTAAGTTGTGGTCCTCCTGGCGTGTTATATAGACATCCTTTTCCTTGTCAGGGGCATCAGGAGCTGGTGGGGGGCCTAGCAGCGCCTCTAGCACATATTGCTTTTGTGCAGCAGTGAGGAGAATCCTCAAATTCATAGCCCAGTTGGTGAAGTTGCTACCATTCGCAACAAGTTTCTCTTTCTCCATGAACACATTGAAATTAAAAATAGGTGGTGCCATCTATAATAGAATTTGTAAAGTTTATTTAGACTAAGTTTATGATAGAGTGAGTTCAACTAATCCAAATTACTAATGAACTCCCACTCAAAAATGACATCCCTCGTGTCTTTTTGGTGATTACATGAACCAAATCCACTACACCAAGTCCGATCATCATGTGAGTCGGTGTAGCTTCAAAGGTGAGCATCTATATGGGCATCATATCAACTATATGACTCATGCTTAACCTTTCGGTCCGTGTTCCGAGGCCATGTCTGTACATGCTAGGCTCGCCAAGTAAGAACATTAGTATTCGTATGTGTAAAACTGTCTTACACCCGTTATATGAAAGCGTAGAGTCGAGTACACCCGATCATCACGTGATGTCTCGAAACACGATCCACAGAATGGTGCATACTTAAAGAAGAACACATTTTATCTTGATATCTAAATGAGGGATCATCTTACAATGCTACAAAAAGCGCCAAACTAGCAGTATAAGAGCTAACATCTAATGTGTAAAGTGAGATGATATGGTCCATGCATTTGATCTCTATCATTTGCATCGTGGTATGATCTCTATCATTCCTTTGTGTGTAAGGCCAAGGTCTATGGAACTTACACTTTGAGTGTGTTGTAAGAGTATCTATCATACATCTACTTACAACAATACCATATCAAGACACTAGCCCATTAACGATCTAAACTAGACACCTCTAATTTATCAACTGCAAGTTTTACGTGGCTTAGGGCTTTCGGAGATAGAACCGGTCTTACCTACGAACATGAACCACAACGAGGATAACCAAGTTATTAGCAACTCGTTGTAAATCAGATATTGACTATAGTAGGAGAGACAGACACCCGCTAGCCACTTATGCAAAACTAGTTGCATGTCAGTCGTGGAACCGGTCTCATGTACGATGACATGTAAGGTTGGTCCGGGCCGCTTTATCCCACTATGCCACCAATATCCAAAGTACATAGAAGATGCAATAACATGATCATCATCGCCCACATATAAACATATGTGTACTACCCATGCAAAGCACCTACGCATAGATCAGGCTCTAATACCACTGTTGGGTCCGCAGCACAGAAAACAAAAAAATTCCTACGATGAGAACTATACGCCAATATCTATCTACTAGATACAGAGCAACGGGTGGACATACATCCATGGAGAACTTACCCTCGAAGACAACGAGTTTTGTTAACGAGTAGGAACTCGTGGTTGATGTAGTCGTACACTTGCCGATCTCAAGATCGTGTGGAAGTCCGAGCGTCGCAAATCAGCAATGCATCCATCCTCACACACACGTTCAAGCCACCGGACAACCTCCACCTCCTCGCTCCAGCGATGCAGCGGAAGCAGCAACTCCTTCCAGACGAAATGCCATCGGGAACATGTATCTCGCTAATCCGAGCCATGGGGGAATAATTCTAGAGGGGGGAGAGATCCTTCACGAGGAGGTGTGAGGAAGAAGGAGGAAGAGGGGGGCCTTTTATAGGAGGAGGGGGTACCCCTCCCCATGGCCAGCGCCCTATGGGGGTGACCCCTCACCTCCCCCATTCATGTGGTGGTAACTCCTCCACATTAAATTGCCACTTCACATTCTCTTTTAAAGTCTCCACTTTAAATGCATTAAAATTCTCTAAGTTTAATGCTCTCTCATTTAATAAAACTCTTATTAAATTTATTCAAAATTTTGTTAATTACTTTAATTAACAAACATTCACATAAAACCCCTTGCAACATTTCAATATCACATGCGGAACCACTTTCTGCAATTTCACCTGAAACAATTCCGGTTTCTATCGAAACAATTCCTGCGCTTTGCAATCCTTTTGTCTGAAACATATGTGCTCCAAAATGGTGTCTAGTAACCCTTAAGTGTGTCACCTTATGGTTCGTGAATAATGCAGACATGATTGAGACTCCTCTCAGATCAATAATCAGAAGCGGGACTTGGAGATCCATACTGACTCCTGCATATTCAACGATGACTTCTGTGATCGTGAGAACCTTTAACGCGGGTAACTTAATCCCTTCGTCTCATGATATAATACATGTCCGAGATTCGATCATCGGTATCCAAATACCTAGTTTGATCTCGTTACCAACATGCACTCTTTTCTCGTTCCCGTGATATAACATTCTAGTGATCACATCACTTGCTTGCAAGCTATCTTAATGTGATATCACCGAGAGGGCCCAGAGTATATCTATCCGTCATCGGGATTGACAAATTCCACTCTTGATCCATGAGCCTCAACATAACACCTTCGTAACACTGAACCCATCTTTATAGTCACCCTGTTACGGTGTGACGTTTGATGTTATCAAGATACTCTTCTGGTGTTAGCAATTAACATGATCTCATGGTCTAAGGATAAAGATTACTTCGTATGATGTTATAGAAATATAAACATAATGACTTGATCGTAATGCTATACTTTGGATGAATGTTCATCACATCATTTCACAAATGTTGTGACCTTGTTATTAACAACATCCAATGTCCATGATCAGGAAACCTTGATCATCTTGTTAATCAACAAGCTAGTCTATAAGAGAGACATAACTAGGAACCCTTTTTGTTTATTAAACACACATGTATTCACGTTTCCGATCAATACAATTATAGCATGCAAAATAAACATCTATCATATACGAGGAATACATAATAACAACTTTATTATTGCCTCTCAGGGCATATTTCCTTCAATTACTACTTGTACTAGCAAGGGGTGCAAAGAACCACAATTGTTTCTGTTAAGATTTGAGTTCTAGGAATAGCCAAAGTAGCATAGATGATTAAAATGGCAAAAGTGACCATTTGCTTATTTTATTCTTTTTGATTTCTTTTTATTTAGGATTTGTTTGGGAATGATCTAGATGATGTTTAATTCACCTTAGAATCATTTTACAACCAATGGATCACTCAAACATGGAAATTCAAAACAACTCCTAATTTAACTGCACACACATATGAATGCTTAATTATTTTAAATGGAAAAGTTTTTGTTAACCCTAAATTGGGTAGATTTGATCTAGATTAACCTTGGATTAAGTTTTGGGATGTTACACTTTCTGTCCCCTGAATCTCTCCTTCGGTTGCGGTGGTGCTGCGGAACTTTTCATGGCAAGAGGCTTGATTATTTTGGGCTTTCGCATCGGGAGGAATATATAGGCGAAGAGGCGAGGTCGGTGGCTAGCCAGGGGGCCCACACCATGCCCTGGCGTGGCCTAGGGTTGCCCGCGCCAAGGGGGTGGCCACCCTGTGGCCCCTCTCCGTCTCGTCTTATGGCTCCGTGAGTCTTTCGATAAAATATCGACTTTGGCTTTTGTCCGGTCCAATTCCGAGAATATTGATTTTCTGACTTTCCTGGAACCAAAAACAGCAGAAAATAGGCAACTAGCACTGTGGCTCTTGTTAATAGGTTAGTCCAGGAAAGTGTATAAAAAGTACTCCAAAGTTGGAACAAAACATAAGAAAGTAGATAAAACCAAGCATGGAACATCAAAAATTATAAATACGTTAGCAACGTATCAACATCCCCGAGCTTAACTCCTGCTCGTCCTCGAGTAGGTAAGTGATAAAAAGAAAGAATAATTTTTTAGGTGACATGCACCATCATAAACTTGATCAAAGTATTTGTAAAACATTTAAAGCTAGGATCATAGTACTTCAATCATAACATGAAAGACAAACTTCTAGCAATAAGACAAAGAAACTATGTTGCAACATGAAAAGATACAAACAAAAGATTCATGAATAACAATGCTTTGCAAGACGTTTGTTTGTTTCACATAAAGAAAACATAGCATAGTGGCATTCAATTTGTCCCTCATAGAGTAGCAAATATAAATGCATAGGACACCTTCAAAGTTCATAAGAGTGACTAGATACAAATAGTTTAAAACAAGCAATATTAAGGTATGCATCAATCAACAAGTTTTGGGACAATGCACATAGAACTAAGAATGGCCACTATGCTCTCAAAGTAGGTGCATAAAGATAGAAGGTGGAGACTCAATATATAAGTGGAAGAAAGGCCTTCATAGAAGGAAGTAGGGATTCAAGTCTCATAAAGAGCTTCCAAAAATTATGGTACTTAATAGCTTTCAGCTCTCATTGCCCCTATCATAAGCATCTTGAAGTGATTAAGGTTAAAGTGACTCATGTCCCTTGAATACGAGGGCCTCTCCTCATGCTACTCAAGTTTAGTCACCGGTAAGTTCTTGTCATCGTAAGTACATGTGTATCATAGAGAACTGCCAACGGGGTACCCCTTGCCCGATGATACGGAAGAATCCCCATATCAAAATGACATGGCACGCGGCAAACGAGCATCTCAGCAATCTTCTTATTTACCATGGGAATATGGTGCTTTTTCTCTCTTTCCTCTTTTCATATATCTCTTTTTTTCTTTTTCTCTTTTTTCTCAATATCTGGCTCTTTTTTATAAGAAGAATGCTTCATAGACAGCTCATTATGGTTCTGTGCGGGTTTCCACCATGACAGCATGGATTAGACCATGGGGGCATTTCTCTAACACATATACATAACTCCATGGACTTACAAGCTCCCCTTTCATTTCACACCGACGACATCCATAGACAAAAGAGCATGATATCAACTAGGTACAAAGTACCAGTGCAATGTTGAAAGCGTTCCCCATGACAGCATGGTTCTGCTAATCCCCAACAAATAAGTGCAAGCATATACAACATAGACGACACAATGGTTCAAGTTTATTAAGGCAAGAAAAGTAAAGTGTGCCATCAAGTTCGTGAGAGCTTTAATCACTAGTTTTCTCATAACAAGCTTAATTCGAAAGGTAGATAAAAACATGAATGTACTTGGAATAGCAAATGCTAATAGGTAGGTATGGTGGACTCTTTGGAATAACTTGGTTTTAGGAGTTGGATGCATGAGTGGAACTCATACTTGGTTATGCAAGGCATTAGTCTCTTCCGCTGGTGGAGAGCATCTATTAAGATATTCAAAAATATAGCCATTTTCTTCCTTGTAATTATCAAAGCAAAATTTAAGTATATCATAAACCTCATATTTATAAGGTGACTCATCAGTATTTTCAAGCAAACTAGCAAGTTCAAATGCACCCTTCCAAGCAATAAATTCTTCCACATCATAAAATTCATAATTCCCTTTAACATAAGAAGATATGGTAACATTATCATTATACTCACATTGAAAGGGAGGTGTTTATACCTCCTATAGCAACAAGATTTATCAAAGCAATAAGTAACATTATAAGTAGAGCACACGTTTATAGCAATGGTATACAATTTATCAATTTGTTCCCATAAGTGTTTCCCTTTTTGTGACAAGTGGTGTTCCTTATAATAATATTTTTGTTCTTCCGTGAACCCACCTTGCCAATAAGATTCAGCTTCAAAGAAACCAACCATTGATAGAAAGCATGATAAAGCAAGACAATAACAGACAAATGGAAATAACAACTATAGTAGGAACTAATTTTTGTGTGTTTTTGATAAAGAAACAAGCAAACAAAACAAAAGTAAACTAAGCAAAACAAAAATAACAAAGTAAAGAGATTGGTTATGAGAGACTCCCCTTGTGAAGATGTCCTTGACTCCCCAGCAACGGTGCCAGAAAAGTGTTGCTTGTTGGCCCAAAATATATCGAGCTCGTTGGGGAACCCCAAGAGGAAGGTATGATGAGCACAGCAGCAAGTTTTCCCTCAGTATGAAACCAAGGTTTAATCGAACCAGTAGGAGAAAGGAAACACCCCAAAGGTGTTGCTAGCTGAGCCTTGGCAGGGCGCACTACCGGTGCTAGTAGCAACGTGGAGACCTGCACAACACAACCATAGAACTTTGCCCCCAACTTGCGATGAGGTTGTCAATCTCACTGATTTTGATGAAAACAAAGGATTAAACATATCGAATGGAAGGAAGTAATAGTTTGCAGAAAGTAAACACAAAACAGTAAACAATTGATTGTAGATTGAAAGTAAAAGAAAGGACCGGGGTCCATAGTTCACTAGAGGTGGCTCTCCTTAAGATAGATAACATGTTGGGTGAACAAATTACAGCGGGGCAATTGACAAACATCGAGAAAGCATACAAGCATATACTAATCATCTTGACTCCTTTGAGATTCGATTGGGCATTACAACATTATACATAGACCGCCATCCAACTACATCTATGACTAATAATCCACCTTCAGGCTATCATCCGAACCCCCTCCAGTATTAAGTTGCAAGCAACAGATTATTGCATTACAAATTGCGTGTAAAGTAAACAATACGATTGTTCTATGAACAAAGGATTGTTGTTTTCTCCCTAGTAGCAACAGCACATCTAGTACCTTAGAGATTTTTGTCACTTCCCCAGATTACTAGAGGCATGAACCCACTATCGAGCATAAATACTAACTTTTGGAGTTGCTAGCATCTACTTGGCCAAGATAGCTACTAACAACGGAAAGCATGCAAGATCACAAATAACAAAGACATGATAGAATCAATAATCAATCTGAAATAGCATCAATATCCATCGGATCCCCGCAAACACAACATGCAGAATTACAAATAGATGATCTTGATCATGAACGGAGCTCACAAGATCTAGACATGAAAGCACAAAGGAGGAGAACCAGCCATCTAGCTACTACATGGACCCGTAGTGCAGAGATGAACTACTCACGCATCATACCAGAGGCTTGCATGATGATGAAGAAGGCCTCCAGGGTGAATTCCCCTCTCCGGCAGGGTGCCAGGAAGAGCATTAGATCCCTCCTGATCTAGGGATGGAGATGATGACGGCTACAGACTCTTTTTTGGAATTTTGATTGGGTACTTAGGGTTTCCATATCAGAGGTAATATATAGGCGGACGGAGAGGGCGAGGGGGTTCCTGGGCGGACTATCCTCGGCGAGCGAAACTGCCATGTGACGGTGGTGTGGCCAGGCCCCAGCCCCTCTCCGTCTCGTATTCTGGCTCCAAGTGTCCCCCGGTAAAATAATGACTTTGGCTTTTGTTCGTCCAATTCCGAGAATATTCATTTTCTAACTTTCCTGGAACCAAAAACAGCAGAAAACAGGCAGCTGGCACTGTGGCTCTTGTTAATAGGTTGGTCCAAGAAATCATATGAAAAGTACTCCAAAGTGTGGACAAAACATAAGAAAGTAGATAAAACCAAGCATGGAACATCAAAAATTATAGATACATTTGCAATGTATCAGTTAACCACGAGGTGTGGCCCGATCTTCACGAATTTGGAGGGAAAAGTGCAGGGAAATGCGATGAACACGATGAGCTCAATGCAAAAGTCAAGATAAAGATACAAACACACACGGTTTCGATTTCCCTCGTTGGCCTGAATCACCAACCCGATAGAATGCACGTGGAAGAGACCGCTAGGTAGAGATAAATGATGGAAAGATCGATTTGGAGCCACTAGAATCCACTTGTGAAGAGGTTGCGATTGATAGAGAACCTAAGGGATATATCAACACAATAGATATCATAAGATAGAAATAGTGTTCAGACAAAGAGGGCCTTGTACAACCTTTAGTCTGATCCTAGATCTAAAGAGAGGTCCCCCCTATGGGAAAGTGGAGGCTAAGCCAAATCAACTCAATATTGATTCTAGGGTTTCTAGTAGGAGGTGGAGCATATATATATATAAGATGAAACTTAAATATGAGTAGTTTGGGCATAGTCTTGGACGAATTGCGGCGTTACATGGACTAAGGCCTAGCTTAGAGCTCTCAGGCCCATTGTGCAGGCTAGACATTCCGGTGCATCCAAGACGGATACTACAGGGAGGCTAGACACTCTGGTGTTGTCGCCGTGGAGACTCTGGTAGGGAGCAGGGATGTCAGAGATTTCGGGAGGTGTTCAGGCGGTGTCCGGCTGGGGTTTCTGCAAGGTATCTACGCTGGCTTCACGATTCCTTGAGGGAAGGGCCAGATACTCTAGGGTAGGTGCACCGGACACTTTGGTGTAGAAGCGGTAGGCACTCTGACGTGCATACGACGAAGGCTCTAGTCCTAGAGTTGCTACTTATTACGCCTTCTCTTCCATGCTTCTTGCTTGGGGGTCTTGGCTCCTAGGGCATCCTCTAGAGCTCCTCTTGTCATCATGATCATGGTATGGACCTAGTCATACGATAGGCATTTGGCTGAAGTACGATCATGTTCAACTGAGGACTAGAGAAGGGCAAGAGATGGAAGGAGTTCACCTTAGGTGCAATTGTTAGAGTAGCATGGCGTGGTCCAATGTCATATGATGAGCCACATCACAAAGAGGGTAAACTTGCTTGATTGATATATGAGTTTTGTACTCTATATGCAAAGAGTATAAATTATATTAAAAATAATACTCCTTCCGTGCCAAAATAAGTGACGTGAGTTTGTCTAGATTCGGATGTATCTAGACCTGTTTTATTATATGGGTATATACAAATTTAGATAAACGTAAGTCACTTATTTTGGGACGGAGAGAGTAACTGAATCATGAATATGGTATAATCGAGCGTATGAGTGCATTTATATGTGTACAATATCTTTTTTTCTTCTATTCTACTAATATGAAAAGGTTACAGGTTAGAGTTTGGCATAAATCAAGACGTCATCAAATCGAAATGAAACTGGAAGGAACGGGAAGGCTCTTCCGCAACCCGCCGCGACCGCGCCTCGCGATGAACTATGGATCGCCCCATCATGGAAAACTTCTAATCGACCTGATGGTTGAACCACTATCTTTGAATTTTCAGCATAACTGAGTCTCGGTACGTTCCTGTTTTAAAATATCCTCTTTTGGTAGTTCCAATTTTGAAACCCGAAATGCATTCAGACTAAAACGTTTCGGCATCCGAAAATGACGAAAATGACCCGGAGAGCACCGGCATCTCCCCTGCGTCGACGCTCGACGGCCACCAACCAGCTTCCCCTTCCTCCTCACCTTCCCGACCACTGACACCCTCCTTCAGTCCTGAGGCGGCAGCAATGAGGATGGCGCAGGCGGCGTCGTTTCTAGTGCTGCTGACGCTTCTGGCGGCGGCGGACGCGAGGAGACAGCAGGAAAGCGGGAATGCTTGCGACAAGGGGTGGGAGTGCAGCGGCAGCAGGTTCTGCTGCAGTGAGACCATCACCGACTACTTCAAGGCCTACCAGTTCGAGCAGCTCTTCCCCAAGCGCAACGACTCCCTCGCCCACGCCGCCGGATTCTGGGACTACCAGGCCTTCATCACCGCCGCCGCCCTCTTCGAGCCTCGCGGGTTCGGCACAACCGGCGGCAAGGAGATGGGCATGAAGGAGGTCGCCGCCTTCTTCGGCCACGTCGGCGCCATGACCTCCTGTACGCTTCTCTCTGCTCCTCAATCTAATTCACTCCCTGATGTGCCGGAGCCGGAGTCTTAAAGAAATGGGGATCTGGCAGTAACAGTTTTAGGGTTCATGAATACTAGCCTGATGTGGGACTTTCGGATGCCACCAGATGTGAATTAGGTGTTTAGTCTCCATATGAATAGTGTTTCATCAGAATAGTTCGTCATGTAGATTTGAAACTTGACATCTGCAATTTTGCATCTGAATTTTGGGGAGGAACTGAAGAAACCAATGCATTTTGATCTGATTTTAAAACTATAATGGATTCGTATAGAATATCGTTAGAACTAATATATTTTGTCTATCAAACTTTATTAGAATAATCTTGTAGAGGTGATTAGAAATCTTTAGCAGACTCATTCTAATTGTGTCACTTGGAATATACTACTACCTCCGTTCCAAATTTTAAGACGTTTTGGCAGGCTATTTCAGCCTACCAAAACATTTTATAATTTGGAACAGAGGAAGTAACACATGCAACTGTTTAACGTACTGCCAATTGTATGAGAAACGTAAAGACGGTAGTCAAGAGTAGCATCTCATAAGTGCTGGAATGGTTACTCCTACAGGTGGATTCGGTGTCGCCACCGGTGGTCCACTGGCTTGGGGTCTTTGCTACAATCATGAAATGAGCCCAAGCCAGAGCTATTGCGACAACAGCAATGAATTATACCGTTGTGCTGAAGGAGTCGAGTACTACGGTCGAGGCGCCCTTCCTGTTTACTGGTCAAGCTGCTATGCTCTTCTCTCGGTTATTACTAATTAAGGACTGGCTGGGCCAAGCTATTGATTTGTGTATCTGTTTGTTAATGATCCTCAGGAACTACAACTATGGTATCGTTGGTAAGGGTATAAAGCAGGATCTGTTGAACCACCCAGAATTATTGGAACAGAATGCCACCCTAGCATTTGAAGCAGCAATCTGGAGGTGGATGACTCCAATGAAGTGGAGGCAGCCATCAGCTCATGATGTCTTTGTTGGCAACTGGAAACCAACCAAGAAAGACACTTTGTCCAAGAGGTATCCTGGCTTCGGTGCTACCATGAACATCTTGTATGGTGATTCCACCTGCGGTAAAGGGTACATTGATAATATGAATGTCATTATATCCCACTATCAACATTATCTTGATTTGATGGGAGTTGGTGTTCAGCACTCTGGAGATAACTTGGATTGTGCTGACCAAGTGCCATTCAACCCGCCGTCAAAGAATCCCGACTCATAAGCACGCTGCATGTCAGATCCATGTATATTTTACATTTAAGGGGAAGCCATCTTGCTTCCCAAGCTATAGAAATCTTGTATGCGGATCTATAAGGTATTATTTTGTAGCTCTGAGGAGTACTATTGCGTCCGTGAAGTTTGTGACATATTTATGTAAGCGAGTAATCTTCTCTCGCTATGTGATTTTGCCCCGCATATTACAGCAGAAATATTTACATTCAAACATGTGACGACTTTGTTACTGTCGTGGATATGGTTTGTGCAACACCTCTGCCATTGCTCTCTTGTTCTGTGTACATGATTGCTGGACAAACAATGATAACTATTAATCTATCTGTGTGGAGGGATCTTGGATTGCTTTGTTTTCTGAATTCTGTCAACTATGTCTTATTTTGGCCTTTTCTCTATTCTGGAGTAATATTGTGATACTAATCTTTAAGGTGCAAACAGTCAAACCACACTCCATTGTTATATAAGTGTAAAAATGGGGGAAAGTCCACAGAGAACATTAAGGAAAGTAAAAAAGAAACTCAAAATTTATTGTGATTTTACTGAGATAATATGTGGAGTTCAGAGGCATATTCTTGCAGAACTACAGATGGATTGATATTTACCACTGAAACAGCTTATCCAAGTGCCTTCCTGGGGACCGGCTGCTGAACACCACACATGGCCTGGATAGCCAGCCAGGTACAGATAGGCTGCCTAGTGAATTGTGTATCTTTTTCCTCTTCCATTTCAGTGCAGTAGAACTGGCCCTCAAACAAGGCAAGCAGGAAAGGGATGGAGCTCACCAACATCCCCCATCTCGCCTCCTCCTCCAGCTTCATCTTCTCCAGCTGCACCTGCAGGTAGTGCTTGCATACCCTCTGATGCTCTCGTGCGTACGTGCAATCATATGTACATGGAAGGCAGATAACATGTAGAAAACGGTGTTGCTACAGGGGTAGAAGAGCTGGGAAGGTGGTGATGACAGTGTTTGTTGCTGGCAGTACGTGCAGTGCTGATTCTGCATGTCCAGAGCCCATTGAGCAGCAAAGTATAGACCCCCTTTCAGGTACGTCGCCATTACTAATTCCTGAGAACATGACGCTGTAATGTCAAGAGCAATGACACAGTCCTAATTCTTTGTTGCTTTGGGGGAATCTGCACCGTGAAAATCGTTGCTGATAAAGAGTAATACTCCGCAGCAGGAGTTTGAGAATTGAGACTAGTTTTGAGGTTTAGCTACAGTTGGAGATTATTGACTCTCTTTTATTTCTCAAGCAATAAACTTGTTTTGCCATCCAACCATTTGACAAAATAATATATAGCAAGAATTTGGGAAATTCTTCTAGTCCCGTGTTAATACAATTTGGGCCAATTATTATTTTTCCTTGTGTATAGCTGCCTCAGGTCCTGCAAATGCTCACTGTTATAGAAGGAGAGACTTTGCTGCTGTTGCTCTGCTTCCTTTTCTACTTCCTCGTGTTGACACGGCGAGTGCGTAAGTACAGTTTTCAGCCACTATTACATTTTTGCACTTCATTCTTAGGCATGAGTTCCTCACAATCTAATTCTATTAACCTACATTTATATTCACGGTCAATATGTTCAACTGTGCAAGCATAGACTAGGATCAAAATATAAACTGGATTCTAGGCCTGTCAAGTTTCCCTATAATTGCAATTTGCAGAAAGATTGACCTACTGAAAGTTGTTTATTGCTCTTTGAACATAACTGTGAACTTTGAGGTAGTTGTTTCTTTCTCTTTAAACATCACTATGGCAACTTAGAGAAATTCCGTAATTACGGTTTTACTTTATAGGGCTGAGCCATATGATGGATCAATTGTTCAAAACGGTGTGAGGAATGTTTTAACCAAGGTCAAAGCTGCTGGCGTGCTTCGTTTGGTTTTCCATGATGCAGGGACTTTTGATGTTGGTGACGAATCAGGTAAAATCTTATTCGTCTGTTATCAAAGTTCAATAAAGTTTCTGAGCAAGGTGCACATGTGCTTAAATAGTATGATTCAAGATATCTAAAAGATGGATTTCTGCAAAGTAGAAGACAATAGATAAAAGTATTGGTGACAATATCTTCTTGCAGGTGGCATGAATGGCTCCATAATCTATGAAGTTGACAGGCCTGAGAACACTGGACTAAGTAAACCCTTAAAGGTTTTTTTGTTCTTCAGAAAGTACCTTTACAGCACATCTTTCACCTTTGCTTGTTGTCATAAATAGTGTCACATCCTACTGAAGGACATCTAAGTTGACATATCTATCTATTTAATTGCTTTAAAACCGAACAGATACTACGAAAAGCAAAAGAAGGAATCGACCAGGTTCAGCAAGGTATGTGCTTTACACATGGGTTACCTGTATTTAACTTAGCTTTTCCTGTATCCTGAAGTCAAACCTGATACTCTTTTCTTGTTAGTGTCATGGGCGGACTTGATTGCAGTGGCTGGTGCTCAGGCAGTTGCACTGTGTGGAGGGCCTGAAATTCCAGTAAGACTAGGCCGATTAGATTCCAGGTGCAAGATAGTGGATTGTTCATTTTACAATTTTCTCACAGTATTAACCAAACTTAAAGCTATTCCAGAGGTGTTTGCATTTAGTATTTATCCGTTTCTTCTGAAATAATGCCTTTGTCATGTAGCACTGCTGATCCTGCTGGTAAACTCCCTGAAGAAACATTGGATATCGTTGCCTTGAAAACGTCATTCGGCCAAAAGGGCTTTTCGTAAGTCCCGGGTTTGTCTAAAAATTTCTGTGAATTTTGTTTGCCTATTTTGTAGTACCTATTAATGGAACTTAGCTTTGGTGGCCCAGTATTTTGCCAATTACTCCATAAAGCAACGCATGTCCATCCGTATCTGAACAAATCGATACTTGGCAGGATACAGGAGATGGTCGTTTTATCTGGGGCACACACAATTGGGGGTAAAGGGTTCGGGAATCCAAATGCTTTTGACAACACCTATTTCAAAATACTCCTCGAGAAGCCACAGCCGACTTCGTGTAAGTGACTGTGATATTATGATCATGCCCTTTAACTCCTTTGTAAATCATCCTCGTGTAATGTACTTATGAGTAGTGTTCTTGTGTGAAGCTGGCATGCCGATAGGGCTGCCCACGGATTGGGCGCTTACTAAAGATGATGAATGCTTAAGGTATTCTCTTGGACTAGCCAGCCAGATTTGCTTAACATTACATATACTTCTTAGAGCTCATGACAATCTTAGAGCCGGATTATTTGGCTTGTATGAATAAAACTCAGAAAAGTTATTGGGGGTACTCTAAGCTTATAATATGCTGTAGATCCTTGACAATCTTCTAAACACCATTTGCCCATCTAGTTTATCTTCATTGTGCTCTGCCACTATTTAATATTTAAAATAAAAGTATATTGGAATAAACAAATTTGTTTTTTTTACTGAACTTAGTGACAACTGACAAGTTAAAAGATCTTGGCCAGATGGACCTTTACCAATTTTATTTGCATATTTACACCAGTGATCAGATCACTGACATAGGAGATGCCTAACTACTTGCAGATGGATCAATATCTATGCCGGGGACCAGGATAGATTTTTCGCCGACTTCAGGGATGCATACACCAAGCTTGTAAATAGCGGAGCCTCGTGGAGAACAGCTTAGCTAGAATGACCTAGTCTTTTTTTTTGTCGAAATGTATGTGTCATTCCGACCTCTGCATCAGCTGCTGTACACAACCATAGAATTACCTACTCTGTAAAATTATGCTCATATAGCTCATTTGCTTGCACATTCTTTAACGCCGGTGCATATATGCTGATGTGGCTCGTATGGATCTTAGGGAATTTACAACAAACTAAATGTTGTTTCTGACTCTGCGCACGCAGTTGTACATGCTGCCAGGCTCTGTTCTTAAGGCTGACGAAGTGTTGTCCTCTGAAGATTCAGATAACACCTACCACTTTGCGCCAGGACCTGTCTCTGGGACACCGTGGATCTTCGATCACACGGCTCCGAGGCATTCAACACTCCTGAATCCAACACCTCCTTGCTTTTCAGTCACCTGCTCTCCATCGCAAGTAGGGTTGCCAAGCAGCACCCGATCCGCCCCTCTTCGTAGGCAAAATTTGTTAGTCCAGTTCAAATTTTATTCATCAGTTTTTTTTAGTTTGAACTAAATTTTACTTTCGCGGGCTCTCACAGGTTGCTGCTTTGCAACAATAATCGCAAGGAAGTCCTCTCAATTCTCTCTTTGTTCTTTTATTTTCTGCAAGGTCGGCGAGCCAGAAATATCAACATTCTAAGCAAGTCTAATACCCCCAAAATAGCATGGCTTCTTCCTCACTACGAATTTAACAATCTTTGCGCAACATGCTGCTACCACCGTTTTGTGTTAGAAAGGAAATCAAGGGTATTGTTATGTGCGCTGTCTTACACCCTCCGTCTCAAAATAGATGTCGGTACGGCAGACAAAGATGACAACAGAATCAGTCATCCTGTGACTCCTGAGCACATCTTGATTCTTTGACAAGAAAAGTTACTAGCACATCTTGATTCTGGTTTAACCAGAACAGAAGGCAGCCTGAAAAACATTTCTTAGAAACACCATCATGCCTACGAAGATCATACAGAATTACCACCCAATTTATATGAGGCATACAATGAACAATCATATACTCACTCCAATCCAAATTAATGGCCTCAACTTTGTCTAGATACTTAGATTCATTAATATGAACCAGGGGGAGTAGATTAAACAATTACCCATAAGAAAAGCTAGGGATGGATGCAAATTACAATGAGAACCAACAAACAACCAAACAGTCTGGATCTCATATTATAGGTAGATGTGAAAATAAACCTGATCACAGATTGTACTTAAATTCTTTCAGTAAGACCGATTACAGCAAAAACATGGTAGATCAATATCCCAGAGACAGTAACACTAAGGTAGCATAGGGGAAAAGCAAAGCATTCCCAAACTACAGCTACACGCGGGGAGCAGGAGCTGGAGCACCAGGAACAGCACCTGCAGGTGCACCACCAGGTCCACCGGGGCCTCCAGCACGGGGTGGGCCACCTTGTCCAGGCCTGGGGCCATCATCCTGTAGTCAAGTTCAAGAAGATGGGAAACATTAGTGAATACTTTAGACAGATAATCAACCAAACAGGTAGTATTACATCAGGAAGACTGTTCAGATAATAGCCAACACTACTTTAGTTTGTACTCAAACTCTCATATCACAAACAATAATGGTCATAAAATGTAACATCCTCTAATGATCAGCTAGAAACGTTCAAGTTCTAGCAAACAAAATGAAGGAGATGGTTATAAAAATATTCCATCCGTTAATGATCAGCTAAAAACAGTAGGTTTTAGCAGACAAAGTGAAGAGGATGGCTGTCAGGTGTAAGGGACTGCTTCATCCCAGAGGTGATTTCGTTTTTTGCCAATGGGGCAGACAAGAAGTCCCACAGTAACAAAAGTTTGAAGAATAAGTTTGAACAGGCAAATTGAAGGACATGATATAAATGTCCCAGCTGTTAACGATCAGCTAAAACAAAGATTTTAACAGACAAAGTGAAGATAATGGTCATCATATGTGAGGGACTACTTCATCCCATATGAGAATTCGCTTATTATAGCCAATGGGGCAATGAAGAAGTCCCACAAACTAAAGAATTTTAAATAGTAGACAATTATAACAGTTAACAGGTAAACTACATGTGAGTTTGCAACACAATACAAAGACATATATATCAAGCATTTCTTTTATAATGAGTGCAACGAGTAAGTAGTGACTGTATTGGGGATCAGACATCACTCATAAGCCTGCAATGCATCATACATGTTTATTTATGCTTCCATTGACGCATCCTTTGCAATGAATATATAAAGAATGCAACGCCAAAAGCAACACGTCAGACACTGATGAACTAATCATGCTGAACTAATCATTATAGGCTTCCAACTTCTAGCAGTCAAGGACGTATGGGACAGCATTCACAAAAAGCTCAAGCTGTGAGAAGTTTTTTAGAATTATACCCTGCGCCTGAACCGCTGCGGAGGCTCACGGTTCCTCCTGTTCTCACGGGAACGGACACGGACAATGTGAGCATGGATGGCACAAGAGACACAGTGGTGCACCTTGGCGTACAGCTTGGGAAGAACGTATCCTGGGCACAAAGCATAGCAACGTTACGTTTTCAGTATGCAATAGCTAGTGAAGCATCGGCAAGATCATAATTGTTAAAGAGGGATATTGTACCATCATGCACGCAAGCCTCCTGCACATCTCTCACTGCAGCCTGCTCCACGATGTTCCTCACCAAGAAACGCTTGATAGCCTTGTCCTGTGAAGATCAAGAACTGATCGTTAGGTATCATCCTATCTGTACAGCACACGTGTATGCATGAAACTGAGGTAACACATCATTAACTAGTATTAATTGTTGATTGGAGAACAATAAGAACTAAAGTAACATGAACCCTACACATGGATAGACCAGCACTGTTCAGCCAAGATAACATCAGCATGTTAACTGGGAGATGCAGATCCCGCCATAGAACTAACACTACTACTAAAGCGACCAGATCTATCCACCACAAACAAGTTTCGCAAGGGAGGGAGGAACATGATGGGAGATCACCTTGGGGCAGCACTTGGCGCAGTTGGAGCACCGGATGTACTTCACGTGGCCGCGGCCGTGCTTGTTGCGGCCGCCATTCCTACGCTTGAACGTCTGCACCACAACGCGACGGCGGCAAACAACGGTGAGACAAAGCAAACAACGGCGACGACGAGGGGTAAGGGGATCTGAGGAAGCGGGCTTACCATGGTTGCCAACCGTGGGGAGGCGACCAGCAGAGGCCGCAGTGCGCGAGTAGGAGGCTCTAGGGTTTGGGGCGGCGGCGTTTGAGGGGAGAGGGCGATGGTGTCACGTTTAAGTACTGCGAGTCCTGGGCTTGGCGGGTCGAGATAGGGTTCTGGACACATGGGCTTTTTGAGCCTAGGTTAGGCCAGCATTTGAATGTTGGTGTGGCCGGTTAGTCACAGGTGACAGGCCCATGTTTTAGTTCTCCCAAGTTTAACTCTAAGAACGGGTCCAAGAGCATGCCTGATTTTCGCAATGCTTTTTTTTAGATTTAGTTATTTTTCCGGCGCAACCAATAATGTATTAGTGTTTATACTAAAACCACAACAATATTTTAGAATGGAAGGATATTTTACAGTGCTCTCTCTGATCCAAATTAGTGGACTAAGATTTGTTTAGGGTGTGCTGAAAGCCTGGATAACCGAGAACGTTATCCTTGTTAAGACATTACGCGTTGATAAGTTGTTTCGTAGCATACTGAACATCTGAGTTAGACGTGGTTACTTCATCCAAAGTGGTAAGGACACGGAGTTTACAAGCCGAAAGTTGAGACACTAAGGCATAGCGGGGTCCGAGTTGCTTATAATTGAATCGAGTTACCCATAGTTGGCATGCCAAATGCCTAAAGGGTCTTTTTGGCATGAATTTAACATAATATTTAAACACAAAATGTCATGCTAACGATCGTCAAGTTGGACCCCCTGTTAGTTTTGGCCGTTATGTCGCTGCCATCATGGCTGCCATGAGACTTGCAGCGTTGGTGTCTGCATCCTTCTTCTTCCCCGGAGTAGCGATCTATGGTCACGACCATGGCGCAAAGTTGGGACGCCAATTTCTTCAGAGGTGAGATTCGGCCCCGGCCGAACCTGCTTGGCCTCGCTCTCCTTCTCCTCCCGAATCGGAGCTCGTCCTCGCCATGGGCACACCCATGGAACAGCGTCCGGGCGAGAATTCATTTCTAGAGAAGATTTATCACCATGTTGAACCTTCTCGGTCCCGTTGTCCTCCTCCCGAATTGGAGATCGTCGTCATCGTGGTCGCACCCACACAAGCCACCGTGTCTTCCTCTCTAAACCCCAAGGATGCATCTATTGTGTTCATCACAACGCCAACAATCTGGTTTTTTTTATGATTATGTCCTTAGTTAGCACAGAAATTGTGCCAGTGCCACTACGCCCAAGCACGACGAGTCGAGTTGGGTAGCATCACTTTCTGGATGGTATTTTATGACTGTGCCACTACGACCGCATTGAATTGGAAAAATGTCCTTAGTTCTTGCATACAGATATCTTGTCTTGTGGGTCCCACCATAAGCTCAAGTAGCTATATTCAGTAATAAACTCAGGCTATGCATGGCAGTATTGTATTCTGTCGCATGCAAAGGACACAAACACAATTTCTAAGTACAGATACTGACATGGTTCTAAAATTGACGATTAAAATAAATAGAAAAGGAAATGTAATTCATATTGGTTAATATGGTAGCACAAGGATCATACGAGAGCCATTCTAAAATGCTTATAAAATACAGGCGAGATAAACTAGAAATGCAATGTGAAACTAGTAGTAGTAAGCAATACACGCTCATTCGCCAGATCCTATTGAACATCTCGTAGCAGACGTACGCGTTCCTGGTTGCTTACCGGATTGCGTCATGATCCAGGTACCTCCACTCCCATCGATCGTGCAGGTGGTTTGGAAACTCGTCCTTTATGCAGGCGTACTCGCGGTCGATGATGTCGGTGGAGAGTCTAGCCATGCCGGTTTTCCTCGTATCATCGTCCGGGTACCTCCACACAAGCTAGAGATCGACGTGATTACTGACACGGACCTGGAGATCCCGCTCTAGTTTTGGAGTGTCATTCGTGATGTCGACGCTCGCAAAGTAGATCTCGTTGCTCTATAGGAACTCGTGAAGCTCCCGGCATGCCCATTTGGTCCTGCATATGTGGTACAGGCGGTAGTGGTTGCGCATGTGCAGCTGCAGGAGCGTCGCCATCTTTCTATCAGCGGTATACTCCAGGTCAAGGCTGACGATCTTGTACTTGTCCATCAGCTCATGTAGCCACCACTCGTACATTATAGACGTTGGTCACCTTCGCTGACGCATTGGTGTGGATGACCGTCAATGTTGTAGTGCCATGGGCATTGATGGTGTAGTTGTCGGTGAAGTCACTCCCGTCATTGAACACATCGTACTTTGCGTCCATGGTGGCAACAACTGTGGCGGCGGTGCCCTAGCGCCGGTGGCAGTGGCTGGGGTTGGGTGTGGTACGGAGATATTTATTGTGGTGGTATGGCGTCGTGGCCAACGTAGATCGTCCTTGCGGTGGTTGCGGCGGCAAAAGGCGTTGGTTTTTTTCACAGTGTTGTGTTGCGGCGGCAAAATGCGTTGTGTAAAAGGGGGAGGGGAGGTGGTTAATAGGCCGAACATCGTAAATTGCAATTACCATTACCGTGGTCTTACCTACTTCGAAGCACGCTTGACCAGGCGAGCGCGGCGCCTGGGTGTGACTAACACCGTCGGTTTCGAATCGTAGGGTTGTCATTGGGCGGTTGTGTCAGGCAGGCGATGGGACGGGTGTGTGACGTGGAGATGGCGTGGGGATAGAGAGGGGCGACGCAGAGACCAGGAGAACGCGTCACGGAGTCGACCGTCCTGTTGTCGCTATGCAGCGGGTGCGCAGTGTTGACGCAACGTAACATGACAGGACAGAACGCAGTGGTAAACTATTTGTGAATCATTATGCCCAACGAAATTAAGGGACGTGTAAGCAAGATAGACTGAGGAAACCATGGTTTTGTGCGTGCGTAACTAAATTAATTAAAAAAGGGCATTATAACTTGTGGATATTATGGTTGTGACGCTATGGTCTATCGAATCGAAAGAAGAAAATTACTAAGCGATTAAAATGCAAGGTAAAAGTAAAAAAACAATATAATCGTGTAGCAAGTACGATTAAACAAGGTTGCAACATACAAATGATAATATAGTATCAAGTTCAACACACCACATAGTTTCAGGTTCTAGCAACGGTAGGATAAAAAAAATATTAGGGGTCGGGGGCAGCAGCATAGTCACATCTTCGTCGGCTTGTTGATGCCAATCCCGATCTGAAGTAAGGGGACACCATGCCGGTATTGACGTACTCCCTCATGAATTTGCCAGACGCAACATGCTTAGTCTTGGTTGATGTCTTGTGTTTATTCGCGGGGCTTTTACTGATGCCAACCATATGCAGAATCAAGTTATCAATTCCCGGGTTGACTTGTTTGTTACAGAAAGGGAACTTGAGCTCCCCAGTTCGAGTGTGGAAAGGGGTTCCCCACTCTTGAGCTTATTCATGAGGGTGACTCTTGTGGTCTCTGTCCTCCTTGTTAGAGTCCACGTCACTAGAATCTACATGTAATGTATAAAGTGCAAAATAAATTTACTTAGTCTACATGTTCCAAAAAAATCGCACAAACTAGTAATGCATTTATCAGTCATGAATAGATATTCGAACAATCATTCCAAGCTACTTTGGAAACAATAACATATTTATACAGGTTTATTATGCTTGTCTCTCCAGCTCGCTCCTAAATTAAGACTATTGATTAATTTGGAACAGACTAAATCTCTGCATGGACTGGTTTCTACAGTACATATGATCAGTAGGACTAGATTAAGGAGTACATCTACAGCCTGAGCAAAAAATATGAACCATAAACTAGAAACATGGAGAAATAGATGTATCTCCGGGTACACAAGCGGAGCGTGCTCGTCGAACTCCTTACCCTCAATGGGGGCTCCAAAGTCATCCGCACCGGCAAGATCATGGTCCTCATCAGGGTCAAACTAGACGTCCTCTTTGCCTTCGGCTGCATGCTGCTCCTCCAGATCTACACCAGGAGGCACCGCATCGGCTGTAGCAGGCGTAGCCACCCCGATGACAACGCCCACAGACCCACCTCCATGCACTCGCTTCATGGCACCGGGATGGAGAAGGTTGGTGGCGCAGTAGGCAGTTGTTCGGCCCCTTTGGTTGTACCGTGAGGTTTGGTTTTTTGCTAGATTAGGGAAAGGGAGTGGATGCGTGTGAGGGAGACGATGCAGACGAGTGGCTTTTGAAGTCAGGGACGTTAGGTCTCCCCGAGCAGACGTGTGGACGGTTCGTGCGGTCGGGCCCAGATAGAAGTGAGATTACAGTCGTGCTGGGTAAAAATGGGATAGTGCTTAGTAAAATCCAGTGACAATAAATTACAACGCCCACTTGGTAGAGGGGAAGCATGGGTAGGTGACACGACACGCTAGGACGGCCGTGGATGATCGTGCACTACGAGGCCCATTGTCGTGCGCACTGTGAGGTCCGTTGCTTTTCAGCAAGATTAAACATGACATGACGACGAATTCTTTAATGTATGGGGGCTCGATCATGTTCCTTTTCGTAGAAGTGTTGATGAGAGAGACACCTAAAAACCTAACGGATAAATTAGGGACGGAGAGTTGGGTTCGCATCATAAATAACAAAAAAATCCTATGATATGAACAACTAAGCACCAAGATCTATCTACCTAGATACAATCAATGGGTGGATATACATCCATAGAGATCTTACCCTCGAAGATCAAAAAACTTTGTTAACAAAATCTGTTTTTGTGAATGATGTACACTTGCTGATCTCAAGATCGAGTTGAAGTCCAGCAGCGCATCCGTGATCGCACACACATTCAGCATCCCGACAATCTCCGAGTCCTCGCTCCAGCAAAGCAGTCAAAGCAGCATATCCTTGTAGAGAAACCACCGAGAGCATATACTTCGCTAATCTAAAGCCATGGGGAATTTACTAGGAGGTGGTGCAAATGGAAAGGAGGCATGTGGCTCCTTTTATAGGGGAGGGGCGCAACCCCATGGCCATGGCTGGCCAACCATGGTAGGTGCCCCACCTCTCCCTCATTCATGTGGGTGGAGCTTCCACTAAGCCCACTCACATCAATTTCAACTCCACTCACTTTGTATTTAATGTCCACCAAAATTAAATGCATTTTCTCTATAAATAAAACACTTTTGTTTATTTTATTCAGAATTTTGTTAATTACTTTAATTAACAAACATCTGCATAAAACCCCTTGCATTACTTCGATATTACATCTGAAACCATTCTCAACAATTTGACCCGAAACAATTCTGATGCTCATCAAAATAATTCATGCGCTTTCAAATCCTTTCTCTAGTATTATATCTGCCTCATTTGGTGTCAGTATACCTCAAGTGTATCATCTTATGGTTCGCAAATAATATAGATATGATCGAAATCCCTCTCTGATCAATAATCAGCAGCGGGACCTAGAGATTCGTACTGGCTCCCACATATTCAACGATGACTCTAGTGATCATGAAAACCTTTGACATTATAACTAAATCCCTTTGTCTCATGATTTATTACATGTCCGAGATTCGATCATCGGTATCTCCATACCTAGTTTGATCTCGTTACCGGCAAATACTCTTTTCTTGTTCCCGTGATATAACACCCTTAGTGATCTTATCACTTGCTTGCAAGCTATGTCAGTGTGATATTACCGAGAGGCCCTAAGTATATCTCTCCGTCACCAGGATGGAAAAATCCCATTCTTGATCCATGAGCATCAACATAACACTTTTAGAGTATCCAACCCACCTTTATAATCACCATGTTACGGTGTGACGTTTGATGTTATCAAAGTACTCTTCTTGACGAGGGGTAACCTCGGCAATGCCCATGGTGATGGACTTGGGGTTTCGCGGAAAAGAGAACATTGGGGATTTCGTCGGATGTTCAGGGAAGCAATGGAATCAAAGTCTCCTGAATATTGAGTAATCACACTATTACAAGTTGTCTTCTAAATTTTGGTACCCTCGCTTAGGCTTCTCCCGTCCTATATATAATATGCCAGGTCTCAAAGCTATATGCGGATAGGTTTCATACACGCGTAATTACAATACCAACATAATGTCGGCTCATAGTCTTTTTCCTAATACAATCAAAGTCTTTTGTCGGTTGCTTCCTTGGGCTGTTATCTGAAACCTTCATGGGCCATAAGCTTTTTACCCAATATAGGGCAGCGAATCATAGTTATCCGAGTAATCATACCTATGTCAGTAGCCCCCGAGACTCTACTTGAACCGTAGTTTCAGGTTGAGTCTCAAAGTTTCTTTTTCTTTATTTTTTATCACGTTTTGTGTTTTGTAGGGATTTGGTACAACGAGTCTGATGTTTTCGAGGGATCGGAAATCAGTTAATTGCTCCTGGGCAAAAACAAGGTTGTCCTACATCAAATTCAAGTCCCTAGGCTCGATCTTGAATTGGTTACTAGCGTAATTCAGTTCGGGCTGCTAAGGTCTTACCGAATACTGAATTCTAGCTTTTTATTTTATCGGGTACCCAACGCGTCTGTCGGGATTTTTTCATCGTATCGTTGATACGGATATTTTACTAGCAGAGCACATTATTATGCGATTACCAAGACACACAGGACGAATCCTGGGGTCTTACCTTCATGTTTCTGAACATGGCATTCGGATTTTTTTCGCGTTTGAGCGCGATCCGAGATTTTTGGCTTTTTTGGAGGTTGCCCTGCTGGGCCGATTTACCAAATAGTTTTAATTGCTTTATACGGGCTCCCGATGGGAGTAATCTTTCTTTTGAGAATAGCTTTTTGAGGATACATTGATGTAAGACTCAAAGGTACTTTCCAATCATAAATATTTTGTTTTATAGACAATTGTATTTTTATCGGGTGCGCGCCAGCGCTCCCGATAGGAGTGGCCCCCGAGGCCATGTTCGGATGCCTGTATCTGGACATAGGCTCATAGTTGTTGTTAGCTTGATGGAAAGCATAGATCTTTTGAACAATAATAAACAATTGTAAGGCACAGAAAACTTATCTCTGTATACATAAGGCGAAAAATTCGATGATACATTATTCTTTGGGCGTATGACATCTAGCCATTGACCTGGATATTCTGGCTTAAGAAGCCGAACTATAACTCTTATCATATTATAAGTAATCTTATGCGTAAAATCGTCGTAGTTGTGCTACGTTCCATTGATTTGAGTAATTTACTCCTGTCTTCTTGTCTTGTAGTCGATATTCTCCTTCAGGAATAACTTCTGTGACAATGTATGGTCCTTCCCATGGCGATTCTAACTTCTTGTGGCCATCTTGCTTGAGGCGAAGAACTAGGTCTCTTACTGCAAAAGACCTAGGTCGCAATCTTCTGCTGTGGTAATTGCGCAGATTTTGCTGGTACATAGTTGCTCTTTGGAGGGCTTCATCTCGAGCTTCAACAAGTGCATCCACATCATCTTCAAGTGCTTCTCTTGATTCCTCTTCATCATATGTAGCTACTCTTGGGGATTCGTGTGACACCTCAACAGGAAGCACGGCTTCTACACCGTGGACCAAAAAGAAAGGTGTCTCTTGTGATGAATTATTTGGAGTTGTTCGTAAACTCCATAACATGGATGGCAATTCATCAACCCATGCTCCTTTTGCTTTGTCAAGTGGTGCTAGTAGTCTTTTCTTGAGTCTAGCAGTAACTAGTCCATTGCCTTTTTCTACATGTCCATTTGTTTGTGAGTGAGCTACCGAAGCGTAGCTTACTGTTGATGGCCCAAATATATCGAGCTCGTTGGGGAACCCTAAGAGGAAGGTATGATGAGCACAACAGCAATTTTTCCCTCAGTAAGAAACCAAGTTTATCAATCCAGTAGGAGCAAGGAAACACCCCAAAGGTGTAGCTAGCTGAACATTGGCAGGGCGCACTACCGGTGCCAATAGCAACGTGGAGACCTGCACAACACAACCACAGAACTTTGCCCCCAACTTGCGACGAGGTTGTCAATCTCACCGGTTTTGCTGAAAACAAAGGATTAAACGTATCGAATTTAAGGAAGTAATAGTTTGCAGAAAGTAAACACAAAGCAGTAAACAATTTGTAGATTGAATATAAAAGAAAGGACCGGGGTCCATAGTTCACTAGAGGTGGCTCTCCTTAAGATAGATAACATGCTGGGTGAACAAATTACAGCGGGGCAATTGACAAACATCGAGAAAGCATACACGCATATACTAATCATCTTGACTCCTTTGGAACTTGATTGGGCATTACAACATTATACATAGACCGCCATCCAACTGCATCTATGACTAATAATCCACCTTCAGGTTATCATCCGAACCCCCTCTAGTATTAAGTTGCAAGCAACAGATTATTGCTTTACGAATTGCGTGTAATGTAAACAATACGATTGTTCTGTGAACAAAGGATTGTTGTTTTCTCCCTAATAGCAACAACACGTCTAGTACCTTAGAGATTTTTGTCACTTCCCCAGATTACTAGAGGCATGAACCCACTATCGATCATAAATACTAACTATTGGAGTTGCTAGCATCTACTTGGCCAAGACAACTACTAACAATGGAAAGCATGCAAGATTTTTGCTGTTAACAAGAGCCACAGTACCAGTTGCCTGTTTTCTGCTGTTTTTGGTTCCAGAAAGTCAGAAAATGAATATTCTTGGAATTGGACCGGACAAAAGCCAAAGTCGTTATTTTCCTGGAAGGTTCACGGAGCCAGAAGGAGAGACGAAGGGGCCATGGTGGCTAAACCACCTAGGCGCTGGTCCCCTGCATCCGCCAGGCATGGTGGGTCCCTGTCCACCCACCGACCTTGCCTCTTCGCCTATAAGATGCCTCCCGATGCATAAACCCTAAATCATCAAGCCTCCAGCCACGAAAAGTTCCGCAGCACCGCCACCACCGAAGGGGAGATTCAGATGGAAGTCTCTGTTAAGATTCGCCGGACGGGAAGTGCTCCTGGAGCCATCTCCATCGATCTCCACCACCATCTTCATCACCGTTGTTGATTCCCATGATAAGGAGGGAGTAGTTCTCTCTCGAGGATAAGGGTTCTACCGGTAGCTATGTGTTCATCTCTCTTTCTATGCATGATCTTATTGAGATCATGAGCTTGTAATCTATGGATCTACCTTGCTACTCAAGTGCTTTAATAGATCTCTGCTCTCCCCATGTGTGTGAAGTTGACAGTGTGCACACCATGGTGGCACTTAGGATAGAGATTACAAATACTTGTTATGAGTTATATTTGGAGTTAGATGTCTTTATGAAATTGTGGTGTTTGTTGGACCCATGTAGTACTCAAGGTGACAGTGTGGGGTTATCTAGATGGGAAAGATGAACTTTGAGGTGTGCTGTTATAGCCCTACCATGGATTAGAGTGTCCAGCCGGAGTGTAGTTCAGTGTAGTATCATAAAGAAGAATATATTTATATGAGAGTGTTCACTAGTGAAAGTATGATCCCTAGGCCTTGTTTCTAAGCATCGAAACACCATTTGCAATTAGATCTATTACATGTTTGCTTGCTGCCATCTTTATTTTGAAGTTGCACTTGTTTTGTTTTCCTATGCTTGTTGCTTTGTGCTTTCATGATTTGTTTCTTTACAAGATTCCGAGGCATAGGAAGTGGGTTATACTTAAATGTGCTTTGAATTTGATGGGTTCGTAGCATGGAAAACAAAAAATTTCTACCGCAAGAACGAACAAAACCCAGATCTAATCTAGATAAAAGCCAAGATCTAATCTATTAGACATGTGCAACGAGATAGATCTGTACTAACCCTTGTAGACCTGAAAGCGTTACGAGATCGGATCTCGTGGTTGATGTAGTCGATCACTTGCCGATCTCAAGATCGAGTAGACGATCCTTCCAAGGCCCAAGCAGCGCCCGCATGAGGGTCACACGCATGGAGTCGAAGGCACCTTCCTCTCCTGTTCCAAATGAGCAATGGAGGTAGTAGATCTCTCCACGGAATCCCAGCAAGACGACGGTGTGTGGTGGTGGTGGAGTAGAGACTGCAGGGCTTCGCTAAGCCAGCAGATGGAAGGAGGAGGAGAGAGGCAACTTGAGATCTAGAGAATAGAAGGGCAGGGGTTTGTGCCTCCACCCTCTATTTAAAGGAGGGAGGCGCCATGGGAGGTGGAGTCCTAGGACTCCCTCCCTTGGCCAGCGGATCAAGGAGGTGGGGGGAGAGTCCTACTCCCCCACGAATCCTTGTCTTACCCCACAAGGATTCCTTGATCCTTTCTTGGTTTTCAAGTAAACTCCAAGAAATCTTCCAGAACCTTCCGGAACATTCCGAAACCTTCTAGAATCCCCATACAAATACTCTGGAACATTTCCTAACTTAGAAAATGATCCCCAATATATGAATCTTACTCCCCGGACAATTCCGGAGCTCCTCGTGATGTCCCGGATCCAATCTGAGACTCCAACAACATTCAGTCTCCAACGCACATTCCATATCTACTTAAAACAACTTCGAAGCTTAAGTGTGTCACCCTACGGTTCGTGAATATGCAGACATGATGGAGACACCTCTCCGATCAATAACCATCAGTGGGATCTGGAGATCCATAACGGCTCCCACATACTCAACGATGACTTCGTGATCGATAGAACCATTAACATACGAAACCAATTCCCTTTGGAGCTTATAAAGGTGAATTGCGAGTATAATGTTTCTTTTCCAAAACCTTTTGGAGGATTAGGACGCATAGCGTCTCCAACCTTCAAAAATTCTCATCAAATATGAGGACATATACTCTATCATGTTGTAACCAATACATTGTTTTAGATATCGCAATACCTTTCACTTATGATGGTTTCTGAAACATTGCTTTCAGCTCTTAGATAAACTTGATAAAAATAATCCTTTGAGTATCAAGAATCATGGAGGCAAACATGATACATTAGATACTAACACTGGAATTGTTACTCTTGATTTAATACTGTTTATTAAACTTCACAGAGTAAACGGAGTTTGCTGAAAATTTGCAACAGGACTTTTAAACTTTAGATTGACACTCAAAACAATACGATACCAGTTCGTAAAGCAAATATCCAGAATTTTTTATAGTTCCACTATCTCAACTATAACTAAGCATAAGGTGGTGAACGGATGCCAATGACCATAACAAACTATGCAAATTCACTTTGATTGTGTTTATGATAAATTGAGTTCGACTAATCCAAATTACAAATGAACTCCCACTCAAAACAACATCCCTCGAGTTGTTTTAGTGATTACACGAACCAAATCCACTACACCAAGTCCGATCATCACATGAGATGATGTAGCTTTAAAGGCGAACAATCAACATGTTCATCATATCATCCATATGACTCATGCTTTACCTTTCGGTATTCCGTGTTCCGAGACCATGTCTGTACATGCTAGGCTCGTCAAGGTTAACCTTAGTATCCGCATGTGCAAATCTGGCTTGCACCCGTCGTATGCACACGTAGAATCTATCACACCCGATCATCACGAGATGCTTCAAACGATTTAGTCTTAGCAACGGTGCCTACTAAGGACGAACACTTTATTACTTGATATTTAGTGAGAGGGATCATCTTATAATGCTACCGTCATGATCTAAGCAATACAAGATGCATAAAGGATTAACAACACAGTAATTCATAATTAGTGTGATATGATATGGCCCTTTCTTCTTATGCCTTTGATCTCCATCTCCAAAGCGGACATGATCTCCATCATCACCAGCATTGCGCCAAGGTCGATTGGCGCCGCTTCATGGTTGTCCATCATCACTAGCAACTATTACAACTACTTGGAATAAAGCTATTACAAGATGAATAGACACAGGTCTTAATGTAATTAAAGACAACCATTAGGCTCTGCCGTTGCCATATTACAACAAGGATCATTGCATACATCAAATATAATCACAATCACATGATGGCCATATCACATCACAAAACCCCTGCAAAAACAAGTTAGACGCCTCTAATTTTCTTTGCATGTTTTACGTGGTTTGGGGCTTTCGAATAAGAACGGATCTTACCTACGAAACTAAACCACAACGTTGATACAAGTGCTATCAAGTGCAAAGTGTAAATTTATCTACACTATGATGGGAGAGACAGACACCCGCAAAGCCACTTGTGCAATACGAGTTGCACGTCAACTGTGGAGCAAGTCTCATGTGCGATGACATGTAAGGTTAGCCCGAGTCGCTTCATCCCACCATACCGCAAGATGCAAAGTACACAAAGCAAAAGACGGCACGAGCACCAACGCCCACAAAACCATTGTGTTCTACTCATGCAACAGATCTATGCATAGACACGGTTCTGATACCACTGATGGGTTCGTAGCATGGAAAACAAAAAATTTCTACCGCGAGAACGAACAAAACCCAGATCTAATCTAGATAAAAGCCAAGATCTAATCTATTAGACATGTGCAACGAGATAGATCTGTACTAACCCTTGTAGACCCGAAAGTGTTACGAGATCGGATCTCGTGGTTGATGTAGTCGATCACTTGCCGATCTCAAGATCGAGTAGACGATCCTTCCGGCCGCTGCTTCGGCAGCTGCATGAGGGTCACACGTGAGTCGGCAGACCTTCCTCTCCCGTTCCAGTGCAGCGGAGGTAGTAGATCTCCACGGAATCCCAGCACGACGGTGTGGTGGTGGTGGTGGAGTAGAGAATTCTGCAGGCTTCACCTAAGCGGGCAAGAGGGAAGTAGGAGGAGAGAGCAACTTGAGATCTAGAGAATAGAAGGGCAAGGGGTTTGTGCCTCCACCCTCTATTTAAAGGAGGAGGCGCCATGGGGAGGTGGAGTCCTTGTAGGACTCCCTCTCCCTTGGCCTACGGATCAAGGAGGTGGGGAGAGTCCTTCCCCACCTAATCCTTGTCTTACCCCACAAGGATTCCTTGATCCTTTCTTGGTTTTCAAGTAAACTCCAAGAAATCTTCTAGAACCTTCCGGAACATTCCGAAACCTTCTAGAATCCCCATACAAATACTCTGGAACATTTCCTAACTTAGAAAATGATCCCCAATATATGAATCTTACTCCCCGGAAAATTCCGGAGCTCCTCGTGATGTCCCGGAGCCAATCCGAGACTCCGAACAACATTCGGTCTCCAACGCACATTCCATATCTACTTAAAACAACTTCGAACCTTAAGTGTGTCACCCTACGGTTCGTGAATATGCAGACATGATGGAGACACCTCTCCGATCAATAACCATCAGCGGGATCTAGAGATCCATAACGGCTCCCACATACTCAACGATGACTTCGTGATCGATAGAACCATTAACATACGAAACCAATTCCCTTTGTCACGCAATACTCTACTTATCCGAGGTTTGATCATCGGTATCTCCATACCTTGTTCTACCTCGTTACTGATAAGTACTCTTTACTCATTCCATGATATGTCATCCCTTGTGACCTAGTCACATGCTTGCAAGCTAACTAGACGACATTCCACCGAGAGGGCCCAGAGCATATCTATCCGTCATATGGATGGACAAATCCCAATCTTGGTCCATGCGCTTCAACACATACTTTCAGAATACCCAATGTCACCTTTATAACCACCCAGTTACGAAGCGGCGTTTGATGTCATCAAAGTACCCAGCAAAACGAACTTAATGACTTGATCTTATGCTATGCTTACTTATGGGTGTGTGTCCATCACATCATTCTCCTAATGATATGATCTTGTTATTAACGACATCCAATGTCCATGATCAGGAAACCATGATCATCCATTAATCAACAAGCTAGTTTAACAAGAGGCTTACTAGGGACTCTTTTATGTTTACAAAACACACAAGTATTAATGTTTCCGGTTAATACAATTATAGCATGGGATGTAAACATTTATCATAAACATAAAGATATAATAATAACCACTTTATTATTGCCTCTTGGGCATATCTCCAACAGTCTCCCACTTGCACTAGAGTCAATAATCTAGTTTAAAAAAACTTGTGCATTCAACACATATGGCTTTCTGGTGTTGTATAGACACTATTGCTAGTGGTAAACATAATCTTCGGATCTGACACTTCCAGGTTCATGTGTATTTGCATGTCCTTGCGTCTCTACGCATTACTCATTCTCCAATGAGATGGTATTGTATAAATTTGGTCCTTTGGTGAGACCTTTAGTTCCTTGGGATTAAATCATGTTGATACAATTGTCATACAATGTATCTTCATAGTATTATCCTGCTATGAACCACACCTAGTTTGATAACAAACTACTTGACACAAATGCCCTCATTTGCTGCTACAATAGTAGTCATATACTTAGCCTTTTGTTGTAGTATCTGTCACAATGTTTTAATTTTGGTACTCAACCAAATCCGTTATGGAACTTCCTTTCCATTACATTGTGCCACCCGTAGTTTAAATTGAGATAAACTTAATTTGTGACAACACTAGTATCAATGTAACAATTTACAATGAACTATTTGTCACCACTATATACATAATATATTCTTAGTTCTTCCAAAGATCATAGGAATATCCCTACTATTGTCCAATGATCATCTTATGAGTCATTCTGGTATATGCTCATAACATTTAGAGCATAGGACATATCTGGATGTGTACATCTCAAAGAATGATTGATCAAAATATTCTTGTGATTTCACCAAGTGTCGAAATACTTGAATCTCGTGTCAACACACTTGAATCTTGATTCAGTCCTTTCCGCAAGGCCAAGAACCTTTCTTGTTGTTTCCATATTGAACTCATTCAACATCTTATCTATGTACATTTGGCAAAACCATATTAGCGCCTCAATCTATCCATATAGACATTGATGCCTAATTCTTGGTTATGCCTAAGTCTTTCATCGAAATGAAATTCTTAACTGTGTCAATAAAGATACATCATTTCTAATCAACAATATGTCTTTCACATAATGTATTAGAAATATGTCTTAGCGCTCCCACTTAATTTCTTGCAAAATGCAAACATCTTCATCGTCTCTGATGAAATTAAACCTTTTAACGGTTTCATCACGGTGAAGATTCCAACTCCGCGATGCTCACTTCAACCATTGAAGTTTTGCATACTCTTTTAGCACCCTTTGAATTAACAAAACCCTTTGGATCGTGTCATGGACACATCCTAGGTAACCATTCTATTAGAAGAACTTGTTTTGTTTGTTCAACTACCATATACCAAAATATATGTAGTGGTTGCTACATTAATCCGTCAGACTAAATATAACTATGAAAGATCAAATCTTATCATAGTCAATTCCTTGAACATTGTCGTAAACTCTTTCCGACATGTCGACTATTTCATAGATGTGAAACATCCATGTCTATTTCTTTATAGATCCATATACATCGTAAGGTCTTGCACCTTTCGGAGGGTCTTTCAAATTCAAAGCTTGATTTCGTGTATGGAATTATCACGGATTTTATGGCTTCAAGCCACTTAACGAAGTCAGGCCCATCATTGATTATTTGCATGTAGTCGGTTCATCATTGTCAAACAACAATGATTTAACTCTCAAATCTTGGCATTTGATTACTTACCTGACCTACTTGGTTCAATAGGAACTTAGATCCCGTGACCACATCCTTTGAGGCACGTGAGCCATGAGCATTGTTGCTGCCTCCGGGACACTTACCGATGTTGCGCAACTTAGCACATATTAGCCAAGGTTCAACAACCTTGTCAAAGTTCTATTGTCCTCCCACTTGACTTTTCACCAAAATTCCTTCTCAAGAAACTCGACATTCTAAGCGACAAACACTTTTGTCTTTGGTGTTATGGAGGAATACCCAATGGTTATTCGAAATAACCTACAAAGACATGCTCATCCGACTTTGGTTGTAAACATTTTACTTATGCCTAGCATACCAAAAATTTAAGAAAGGACAACTTGGTTTTATCCCAAACCATGACTTATATGGTGTCATTTCAACGGATCACGATGGAGCTCTTTTTAGTGTAAAAGCGGTAGTCACTAAAGCTTTAATCTTTAAAATATAATGGCAGTTTTATAAATGACACCTTTGATCTTACCATGTCAAACAAGGTTTCATTACATATCTTGAACACTCCATACTCCTATGGTGTTTTGGGAAATGCAAATCCATGGAACGATTCCTCAAATCTTAGGTGTTTTGCTAAACTTGTAACTCAAACATCTTTATGATCCAATCATAAACTTTTTTTATTTTCTTGTTACAATAATTTTCCACTTCATCTTGAAAGTCTTTGAACATTTTCAAATGTTTCATACTTCTTCCTTATTGAGTAAGTATATACATATACTCACTCAAATCTTCGGAGAAAGCATATGAAGTTGAAATCCATCGCCCATTTATCACACATAATGGACTATATACATCAATATGTACAAATTCCAATCAGTTAGTCGTCTGTTCCTCTTTTGGCCTACGAACGGAGTTTTAATTATCTCCAGGAAAGTATCACAAGCGTCATTTGATCAAAATCAAAGACTCCCAAAAATCCATCAACATGGAGTTTCTTCATGTATCCCTTTCAATATAATTTAAACGGCGATGTCACTTCGCAAGTGATCTTTCAATTATTTGTCTTGCAACATTTTAGCATTAGTTTTATAGTCGTTGTTTCTCCAACCAGAATTGTATATCATCCATCTATTATGGAATACGGTAATTATTTGAACAACCTTTTGTCGTCATAATACCTGATCAAAATAACAATTATTGAAACAAATCTTGAAGGCAAGCTTTGATGTTAACGAGAAACACAACAACCCTTTGTTTGTTTTCGATGAACATCATCACATATTCTCTTGCTAGTTACTTAGGCCATTGTAGTTCATGAATTGTGTTGTCCTGTATGACACTTCATACCAACCAATTTGGTATCCAATACCGCAGAACTACATTGTTTAACAAGCAAGGAATACATCCATAACATGTATCTTCTATATACCTAAGTTGGACATCTCCGATCTTTTCTTTTCTACCAAATATTTTATAGATTCTCTTTCAACAATTCCTTTTCTTTTAAAAGAATCTATCAACATCAATAGTGGTGTCATTCACATGACACATAGTACAAAGTGTGTATAGTCAAATACTAATACCTTTGGACTTGCACTTTGAAGTGGATCACCTTCATCAAATGTTTGGCATTCTTTCAAAGTTCCATTCTTTAGTAATCTTTTAGTGTAGTAAACATTTTACTTACATCTTCTATTCATCCTTATCATGACAACTTTCATGATCAAGCTGCTATAGCTTATAAAGGTGAATTGCGAGTATAATGTTTCTTTTCCAAAACCTTTTGGAGGATTAGGACACATAGCGTCTCCAACCTTCACAAATTCTCATCAAATATGAGGACATATACTCTATCATGTTGTAACCAATACATTGTTTTAGATATCGCAATACCTTTCACATATGATGGTTTCTGAAACATTGCTTTCAGCTCTTAGATAAACTTGATAAAAATAATCCTTTGAGTATCAAGAATCATGGAGGCAAACATGATACATTAGATACTAACACTGGAATTGTTACTCTTGATTTAATATTGTTCTTAGATTTCTGTTCTTCACCGTAAAAATTCGTGTAAAATCTCTGTACGTCCTTTTGAGGCGTGAATTTTTGTGCTTCTGCCCTAGTTTGTTATCTAACTTTCTCTTGTACAATAAAAAGTTTAGTGGTTCCACAGAGATGTGACCAAGAAGACTCAGAACCGCCGGTAGGCGTGGAGCCAGCAATAGAGCACTAACATGTGAGATATCATGTCATACGTAGAACCCCATGTTTCAGAGAGGCAGGCTTTGGTGACAAAAACTAAAGCACACTCCACCCTTATAAAAATGGAAAAAAATAGTTCAACACTTTTTGATTTGAGCAACAGAAGGTCTTCGAAAAAATTCGTCTTTACCTGCTGGTCAGTTTTGACAGATTTCTGCCACTATTTGCATTTGCTTCTTGTTGGTTCCTTTTTGAGTTCTTTTGGGGAATTGAGCTTTTTGAGGGAAGTGCTACAGTATCTTGTGTTTTAATGGAAGTTTTATTGGTGTTGAAACTGAACCCAAAGACTTATTATCTTGAATGCACTAATGTTGCTAATAAAGATTGTGTGAAGTTTTGTATGAAGGAAAAATTTTAGGAGTATGGAAGGAATGAGTAATGAGATGAAGAATGGACTAAAGCTCAAGCTTGGGGATGTCACGCGTGTCACCCCAAGAAATATCCAAGAAGTACAAGCGTCAAAGCTTGGGGATGCCCAAGGCATCCCCTTCTTCATCAATAAAAATTCCAGGTTTCTTCCAAACACTTCATTTTTATTGTTTCATGCATAGTTGTGTTGTTCTTGGAGTGTCTTCTTTTTTGTTTTTGTTTTGGTTTTTCGTTTGCTTAGTTTGCTGAATAAATTGGTTAGACCCCCTCTTTCATACATTGGTTTTCAAATAGTTTGGTTTGGATTGGAAAAGAGTAGGAAAGTTCATGTTTAAGTGGTAAAGAGAGCTTGTTTTTGACTGTGGCCTATGCTTTGTCATGTCATGCTTGATATTGTTTTGGATTTAGGCTTAGTATTATTTGTTGTAGCATTACATGTAATAAACAATTGAGATTGCTTAATGTGCCTTGGAGGAATCATGCGTTGTTTTAGCATATTAGAGCATAGTATTGTGGTATTCTCCTTTGATGCTTTATTTGGGTTGACTTGGCACATGCTCACACCATGATATGACTATCCCAAGTCACCATAGCCTTTATGATCCTTTAGTTTCCAACTTGTAGTATCACTTTATGCTTTGATCAATGATGTTTTGTCGCTCTGCATGATTATGGCCATTATTGCTCTCTTAGTTTGTCGCTCCCAGTCTTTTGCTAGCCTCCATAACCAAGTATGAGTTCCACTCATGCATCCAATTCCTAAAACCAAGTTATTCCAAAGAGTCCACCATACCTATCTATTAGCATATGCTATTCCAAGTATATTCATGTTTTTATCTACCTTCCAAATTAAACTTGTTATGAGAAAACTAGTGATTAAAGCTCTCACGAACTTGATGGCACACTTTACTTTTACTGCCCTTAATAAACTTGAACCATTGTGTCGTCTATGTTGTATATGCTTGCACTTATTTGTTGGGGATTAACAGAACCATGCTGTTATGGGGAACGCTTTCAACATTGCACTTGTACTTTGTACCTAGTTGATATCATGCTCTTTTGTCTATAGATGTCATCGGTGTGAAATGAAAGGGGAGCTTGTAAGTCCATGGAGTTATGTATATGTGTTAGAGAAACGCCTGGGCTGCTGGTCTAATCCATGCTGACATGGTGGAAACCTGCAGCGTAACCATAATGAGCTGTCTATGAAGCATTCTTCTTATAAAAAAAGAGTCAGATATAGAGAAAAAAGAGAAAAAGGAAAAAAGATTATGAAAAGAGGAAAGAGAGAAAAAAGCACCATATTCCCATGGTAAATAAGAAGATTGTTGAGATGCTCGTTGTCTGCTTGCCTTGTCATTTTGATATGGGGATTCTTCCGTATCATCGGGCAAGGCGTACCCCGTTGTCAGTTCTCTATGATACACATGTACTTACGATGACAAGAACTTACCGGTGACTAAACTTGAGCAGCATGAGGAGCGGCCCTCGTATTCAAGGGACATGAGATTTCCAACTTATACTTCGTCAAGCATATACTCCATAGTTTGTTCACTTTAACCTTAATCACTTCAAGATGCTTATGATAGGGGCAATGAGAGCTGAAAGCTAATAACTAACATAATTTTTGGAAGCTCTTGATGAGACTTGAATCCCTACTTCCTTATATGAAGGCCTTTCTTTTACTTTTATGTTGAGTCTCCACCTTCTATCTTTATGCACCTACTTTGAGAGCATAGTGGCCATTCTTAGTTCTATGTGCATTGTCCCAGGACTTATTGATTGATGCATAATTTTGATATTGCTTGTTCTTAAACTATTTGTATGTAGTCACTCTTATGAACTTTGAAGGTGTCCTATGCATTTATGTTTGCTACTCTATGAGGGACAAGCTGAATGCCACTATGCTATGTTTTCTTTATGTGAAACAAACAAACGTCTTGCAAAGCATTGTTATTCATGAATATTTTGTTTGTGCCTTTTCATATTGCAACATAGTTGCTTTGTCTTATTGTTAGAACTTTATCTTTCATGTTATGTTGAAGTACTATGATCCCAGCTATTAATGTTTTACAAATACTTCGATCGAGTTTATGATGGTGCATGTCACCTAAAAAGTTATTCTTTCTTTTTATCACTTACATACTCGAGGACGAGCAGGATTTAAGCTTGGGGATGTTGATACGTTGCAAACGTATCTATAATTTTTGATGTTCCATGCTTAGTTTTATCTACTTTCTTATGTTTTGTCCACACTTTGGAGTACTTTTCATATGATTTCTTGGACTAACCTATTAACAAGAGCCACAGTGCCAGTTGCCCATTTTTTGCTGTTTTTGGTTCCAGAAAGTCAGAAAATGAATATTCTCGGAATTGGACTGGACAAAAGCCAAAGTCGTTATTTTCTCGGAAGATTCACGGAGCCAGAAGGAGAGACGAAGGGGGACCACAGGGTGGCCAAACCACCCCTAGGCACGGGTCCCCCAGGCCGCGCCAAGGCATGGTGTGGGCCTCCTGGCCACCCACCGACCTTGCCTCTTCGCCTATAAGATGCCTCCCGATGCATAAACCCTAAATCATCAAGCCTCCAGCCACAAAAAGTTCCCCAGTGCCGCCGCCACCGAAGGGGAGATTCGGGGGACAGAAAGTCTCTATTCCGGCACCCTGCCGGGACGGGGAAGTGCCCTCGGAGCCATCTCCATCGATCTCCACCACCATCTCCATCACTGTTGCTGATTCCCATGATGAGGAGGGAGTAGTTCTCTCTCGAGGCTAAGGGTTCTACCGGTAGCTATGTGTTCATCTCTCTCTCTATGCGTGATCATATTGTGATCATGAGCTTGTAATCTATAGATCTACCTTGCTACTCAAGTGCTTTAATAGATCTCTGCTCTCCCCATGTGTGTGAAGTTGACAGTGTGCACACCATGGTGACACTTAGGCTAGATATTACAAATACATGTTATGAGTTATATTTGGAGTTGGATGTCTTTATGAAATTGTGGTGTTTGTTTGAACCATCTAGTGCTCAAGGTGATAGTGTGGGGTTATCTAGATGCGGAAAGCAAACTTTGAGGTGTGCTGTTATAGCCCTACCATGGATTAGAGTGTACAACCGGAGAGTAGTTCAGCGTAGTATCATAAAGAAGAATATATTTATATGAGAGTGTTCACTAATGAAAGTATGATCCCTAGGCCTTGTTTCTAAGCATCGAAACACCGTTTGCAATTAGATCTATTACATGTTTGCTTGCTGCCATCTTTATTTCAGTTTGCCTTTAGTCTCTTCCACGCCATCAAGCTATTTTCTAGCACCATTGTCTTATATCTATACCACTTGTATTTTACTATCTCTTCGCCGAACTAGTGCACCTATACACCTGACAAGTGTATTGGGTGTGTTGGGGACACAAGAGACTTCTTGTATATTGATTGCAGGGTTGCTTGACAGGGGATACCTTTGACCACTTCCTCCCTGAGTTCGATAAACCTTGGGTGATCCACTTAAGGGAAAACTTGCTGTTGTTCTACAAACCTCTGCACTTGGAGGCCCAACAACTGTCTACAAGAATAGAAGTGCGTAGACATCATAGGACAAACCGAAATACTATGGATTTAATAAAATTTACAGTCGAAATTCCGTCTTGGGTGGTGATAGGCATTGCTTCAATCCATTTAGTAAATTTGTCGACTGCTACTAGCAGAAAGACGTGTCCCCCTGGTGATGATTTGTGAAGTTTTCCCACCATATCTAGTCCCCACTGAGCAAAAGGCCAAGCCAAAGGTATAGGATTCAGCTCAGCGACGGGTGCTTCGGGCTTTGTTGCGAATCGTTGACATGCCTCACATGTTCTGACAATGTCTTTTGCATCTTGAACTGCAGTGAGCTAGTAAAATCCTACCCTGAATGCTTTTGCAGCATTTGCTTGGCTACTAGCATGGTGACCACAAACTCCTTCGTGTATATCTTTGAGTATGATTTTTCCTTCTTCAGGTGTTACGCAACGCTGCAACATGCCCGAAATACTTCTATTATATAGCTCTCCTTTGATTATTCTGAAGGCCTTCGATCTTCAGGTGATTCGTCGGGCTTCTATCACATCTTCGGGTAACTCTCCCTTAGTCATATATGCTATATACGGCTGCGTCCAGGTAGGCTCAATTAGCATGACCTCTCCAGTTTCTTGTTCTTCTTCTTTGATGGCCTCTTCTATGTTCTTGGCTTCTCATGGAGCCCCCGAGTCTTTTTGCAGATGTTTATTTTTTCCTATTTTTGGTGCTACAACCTCGGAGACTCTTTTTGCTTTGATTGATCGCTCTGTTATTTCTTCCCAAAAGACTCCGGGTGGTATTGGTAAGCACAAGGATCCGATGTTTGCTAGATTGTCGTCTTCTTCGTTGATTGCTCTCCCTATATGTGATACTTCACACCCATCTATTTGAGATTCCATAAACCATATAGATCGCGATAAGCAACCATATTTTCGCTGATGGCGTCGCACTTGTTCATTGCTTGATGTGCCACACGATTGGAATCTCCAAAGATTTTGAGGCGAGTTACACCGCAAGCTTTGGCCATTCGCATGCCATGCAATAGGGCCTCGTATTCTGCTTCGTTGTTAGATGCGTTTGCAATGCTCATCCGAAGTATATAGCGCATTCTGTCGCCTTGAGGTGATATTAATATGACTCCTGCTCCTGCTCCTTCTGTTCTTTTTGATCCATCAAAGTACATTGTCCAAGCACTAGAAAGGTTTGGTGGACCTGCACATTGTAACTCTGTCCACTCTGTGATGAAATCCGACAGAACTTGTGACTTGATTGCTTTGCGCTTCTCGTACATGATATCCCAAGGGGATAATTCGATGCCCCATAGAGAGACATGTCCAGTTGCTTCTGGATTGTTGAGGATGCTTGACAAAGGCGCTTCATTGACCACTATGATTGGATGCTCCAAAAAATAGTGGCATAGTTTTCATGCTGTCATAAATACCCAGTATGCTAGTTTTTGGTAGTGTGGGTACCTTTGTTTGGATGGCGATAAAACCTCGCTCAGGAAGTAGACTGGCCTCTGCACACCATGGGTCTTCCCTTCTTCGGGTCGCTCCACGACCAAGACCGTGCTGACCACCTAATTTGTAGCAGCGATATAAAGTAGTAAATGCTCTTTCTCTTTTGGCGATACGACGACAGGAGATGTCGAAAGTGTCCTTTTAAGATCTTCAAAGGCGCGCTGAGCTTCTTCCGTCCATTTGAATTTTCCTGATTTCCTCATGAGGGCGTAAAATGGCAGTGCCTTTTCTCCTAACCTTGCAATGAAACGACTAAGTGCCGCTACTCGCCCTGCCAGTTGTTGTACGCCATGTAGATTTGTTGGCTTCTTCATTATTAAGATTGCTTGTATTTTCTCGGGATTAGCCTCGATTCCTCTAGATGATACCAAATGTCCGAGGAGTTGCCCTGCCGGGACTCTAAAGGAGCATTTCTTTGGGTTTAGTTTGATGCAGAACTTGTCGAGATTTTTGAATGTTTCTTCAAGGTCCTTGATGAGCGCAGATCCTTGTCTTGTTGTAACTATAATGTCATCAATATATACATGTACATCTGTGCCTATTTGGCTTCCCAAACACTTCTGCATCATCTGTTGATATGTTGCTCCGGTGTTCTTGAGGCCAAAAGGCATTATTGTGTAACAGAATACACCATAAGGCGTGATAAATGCCATTTTCTCCTGATCTTCTTCCTTCATCCTAGTCTGGTGGTATCCTGAGTAAGCATCCAGGAAAGAAAGACATTTGCATCCCACGGTTGCATCGATTATTTGGTCGATTCGTGGCAATGGGAAGTGATCTCTTGGACAATGTTTGTTCAGTGTAGTAAATTCGATGCACATCCGAAGTTCTGTAGTATTTGTCTTTGGAACACATACTGGGTTTGCGACCCACTCTGCTTTTGTTAGTTCCTTGATAAAATTGGCATCTGTAAGGCGATGGAGCTCTTTTCCAATGGCTTTCCGCTTTGATTCTGCGAAGCGACAAAGCGGTTGCTTTACTGGCTTCGCCTTTGGATCCAGATTTAATGCGTGCTCAGCAAGTTCCCTGGGAATCCCCGGCATGTCAGAAGGTAGCCATGCGAAGATCTCCCAGTGCTCACAGAGGAACTCGATGATCGTGCTTTCCTATGCGGGGTCAAGGTTGGAAGCCACAAATGTTGTTTTTGTCGGTTCGATAGGGTGGATCTATACTTCTTTTGTTTCCTTTGCCGTGTCAAAAGCTTGATCAGGATTGCCACGCGCTACTTCCAATGGTTGTGCGTTTCCTGAAGTTTTGAGTTGTTCAAACTCTATTGCCATCCTAAAAGATTCAGAAATTTGTTGAACTCTCGATCACAACTGTTGGCACGTGTGAAGCTTCCTCTTACTATGATGATTCCCTTTGGTGCTGGCATTTTCATTTCTAGGTACGCATAATGCGGTACTGCCATAAACGGTGCGAAGGTTGGATGTCCTAGGATCGCATGATATTGTGATGGCCAATCCATGACTTTGAATTCGAGTTTTTCTCGCCTGAAATTTACTTTGGAACCAAAAACAACGTCAAGAAATACATTGCCTAAAGGAATTTCGGTTTTACCTAGTACTATTCCGTGAAAAGATGTTTTTGTTGGCGCGAGATTGTCTAGTGGGTAGCCTATTGTTCTCAACATTTTTGGGTAGATCAGATTTGTGTTGCTTCCTGTGTCCATGAATACCTTGCTCATATCAAAACCGCCAATTTGTGTTTCTACTATCAAGGCTGAATGGCCTGGTCGTGGGACCTGAAGCGGGTGATCAGCTCTACCGAATGTGATTCTTGCTCGGACTAGTGAAGATATTCGGGTGTGGTTGATGTTGCTGTTTCCTCCATATTGATTTGTCTTGTCATGAGCTTCTGAATTCTGTTGGATGGACGCCCTTTATGAATCATGGACATTGCTCCTTTTGACCTCGAGTACTGAAACATTGCAAATGTATCTATAATTTTTGATGTTCCATGCTTGGCTTTATCTACTTTCTTGTGTTTTGTCCACACTTTGGAGTACTTTTCATATGATTTCTTGGACTAACCTATTAACAAGAGCCACAGTGCCAGCTGCCTGTTTTCTGCTGTTTTTGGTTCTAGGAAGTCATAAAATGAATATTCTCGGAATTGGACGGGACAAAAGCCAAAGTTATTATTTTCCCGGAAGACTCACAGAGCCAAAAGGAGAGCCGGAGAGGGGCCATAGGGTGGCCACACCACCCCTAGGCGCGGGTCCACCTAGGCGGCGCTAGGGCATGGTGTGGGCCCCCTGGCCACCCATCGACCTTGCGCTCTGGCCTATAAGAAGCCTCCCGAAGCCAAAACCCTAAGTGGTCAATCAGAAATCCACGAAAAGTTCCGCAGCGCCGCCGCCACCGAAGGGGAGATTCGGGGGATAGAAAGTCTCTGTTCCGGCACCCTGCCGGGACAGGGAAGTGCCTCCGGAGCCATCTCCATCGATCTCCACCACCATCTCCATCACCATTGCTGATTCCCATGATGAGGAGGGAGTAGTTCTCTCTCGAGGCTAAGAGTTCTACCGGTAGCTATGTGTTCATCTCTCTCTCTATGCATGATCTTATTGAGATCATGAGCTTGTAATCTATAGATCTACCTTGCTACTCAAGTGCTTTAATAGATCTCTGCTCTCCCCATGTGTGTGAAAGTGACAACATGCTCACCATGGTGGCACTTAGGCTAGAGATTACAAATACTTGTTATGAGTTATATTTGGAGTTGGATCTTTCTATGAAATTGTGGTGTTTGTTGGAACCATCTAGATCTCAAGGTGACAGTGTGGGGTTTTCTAGATGGGAAAGATGAACTTTGAGGTGTGCTGTTATAGCCCTACCATTGATTAGAGTGTCCAACCAGAGAGTAGTTCAGCGTAGTATCAATAAGAAGAATATATTTATATGAGAGTGTTCACTAGTGAAAGTATGATCCCTAGGCCTTGTTTCTAAGCATTGAAAGACCGTTTGCAATTAGATCTGTTACATGTTTGCTTGCTTCCATCTTTATTTCAGTTTTACTTTAGTCTTTTCCACGCCACCAAGCTATTCTCTATCATCGTTTCCACTTATAATTATCTATACCACTTTTATTTCACTATCTCTTTGCCGAACTAGTGCACCTATACACCTGGCAAAAGTGTATTGGGTGTGTTGGGGACACAAGAGACTTCTTGTATCTTGATTGCAGGGTTGCTTGAGAGGGGATAACTTTGACCACTTCCTTCCTAAGTTCGATAAACCTTGGGTGATCCACTTAAGGGAAAACTTGCTGCTGTTCTACAAACCTCTGCACTTGGAGGCCCAACAACTGTCTACAAGAATAGAAGTGCGTAGACATCAAGCTATTTTCTGGCGCCGTTGCCGGGGAGGTAAGGTAAAAGGTACTCACATCCTTCGGTGTGAGTGCTCAAAGTTATCCCCTTTAGATTCTGCAATTTTGTATTTTTGTTTCTTGTTCTCACTAGTTAGGCTTAATGGAAAACAACAACAAAAATAGAGAGCTTTATAGTATTTACCTTGAGTTAGGACATGAAGTGTTTGAAGAGAAAATTAAAAAACCTATGGAACTTTATTTGCATGCTAATAGCAATGTTGTTAGTATGAACTCTTTGGACACCATTATTGCTACTGCTATGGAAAAGTCTAAGCTTGGGGAAGCTAGTTTTTATGAAAATGATCTTTTTAGTCCCCCAAGCATGGAGGAGAAAATTTACTTTGATGATACTATGCCTCCAATATATGATGATTACAATGATGAATATGATATTTTTAGTCCACCTAATATTGAGGAGAAAATTAATTATGATTACAATATGCCTCCTATATTTGATGATTATGGTGATGAGAACAATAATGATAGCTATTTTGTTGAATTTGCTCCCACTACAATTAATAAGAATGACTATGCTTATGTAGAGAGTAATAATTATTATATGCATGTGGCTCATGACAAGAATGTTTTATGTGATAGTTATATTGTTAATTTTATTCATGATGCTACTGAAAGTTATTATGAGAGAGGGAAACATGGTTTTATGTATCTCAATAATATTAAGTTTCCCCTCTTTATGTTGAAAGTCTTGAAGTTGCACTTGTTTTTCTTTCCTATGCTTGTTGCTTTGTGCTTTCATGACTTGTTTCTTTACAAGATTCCTATGCATAGGAAGTGGGGTAGACTTAAATGTGTTTTCAATTTGCTTCTTGATGCTCTCTTTTACTTCAATTCATATTTCTTATGTGAGCATCTTCTCAAACTATCATGCCTAACTTAAAGGCGTTAAAGAAAAGTACTTATTGGGAGATAACCCAAAAGTTTTAGATGAGTCTTGGAAGTTATTACCTCTGTAATAACCGCTCCTTATCCTTTTTATTTTCTTTTTGTGCCAAGAGTAACCTCTAATGAGAGAGAAGTAATGATTGAGAAAGTTGTTGTCCCGAAACAGATTTCTGTGCTTCACCGTAAAAATTCGTGTAAAATCTCTGTACGTCCTTTATAGGCATGAATTTTTGTGCTTCTGCCCCAGGTTGTTATCTAACTTTCGTTGGTTCAACACTTTTTGATTTGAGCAATAGAAGGTCTTCGAAAAAATTCGTCTTTACCTGCTGGTCTGTTTTGACAGATTTCTGCCATTTTCTGCATTTGCTTCTTGTGGGTTCCTTTTTTAGTTCTTTTGGGGAATTGAGCTTTTTTAGGGAAGTGCTACAGTATCTAGTGTTCTAATGGAGGTTTATTTGGTGTTAGAACTGAACCTTGAGACTTATTTATCTTGAGTGCACTAATGTTGCTAATGAGATTGTGTGAAGTTTTGTATGAAGGAAAATTTTCAGGTGTATGGAAGGAATGAGTAATGAGATGAAGGATGGACTAAAGCTCAATCTTGGGGATGCCACGCGTGTCACCCCAAGAAATATCCAAGAAGTACAAGCGTCAAAGCTTGGAGATGCCCAAGGCATCCCCTTCTTCATCAATAAAAATTTCAGGTTTCTTCCAAACGCTTCATTTTTATTGTTTCATGCACAGTTGTGTTTTTCTTGGAGCGTCTTCTTTTTCGTTTTTGTTTTGGTTTTTCGTTTGCTTTGGTTTGATTAGTTTTCTGAATAAATTGGTTGGACCCCCTCTTTCATACATTAGTTTGCAAATAGTTTGATTTGGTTTGGAAAAGAGTAGGAAAGTTCATACTTATGTGGTAAAAAGAGTTTGTTTTTGACTATGGCCTATGCTTTGTCATGCCATGCTTGATATTGTTTTGGCTTTATGCTTAGTATTCTTTGCTGTAGCATGACTTGTTATAAACAATTGAGATTGATTAATGTGCCTTGGATGAATCATGCGTTGTTTTAGCATATTAAAGCATAGTGTAGTGGTATTCTCCTTTGATGCTTTATTTGGGTTGACTTGGCGCATGCTCATACCATGTTATGACTATCTCAAGTCACCATAGCCTTTATGATCCTTTAGTTTTCAACTTGTAGTATCACTTTATGCTTTGATCAATGATGTTTTGTCGCTCTGCATGATTATGGCCATTATTGCTCTCTTAGTTTGTCGCTCCCAGTCTTTTGCTAGCCTCCACCACCAAGTATGAGTTCCACTGATGCATCCAACTCCCTAAACCAAGTTATTCCAAAGAGTCCACCATACCTACCTACTAGCATATGCTATTCCAAGTATATTCATGTTTTTATCTACCTTCCAAATTAAACTTGTTATGAGAAAACTAGTGATTAAAGCTCTCACGAACCTGATGGCGCACTTTACTTTTTGCATCTAATAAACTTGAACCATTGGGTCCTTTTTTGTTGCGTATATGCTTGCTCTTTATAAGTTGAAATTAGCAGAACCATGTATCATGGGGAACGCTTTCAACATTGCACTTGTACTTTGTACCCCGTTGATATCATGTTCTTTTGCTTATGGATCCCGATGGTGTGAAATAAAAGTGGAACTTGTAAGATCATGGAGTTTGTATGTGTGTTAGAGAAACGCCTGGGCCGCTAGCCTAAGCCATGCCTAATCATGGTGGAAACTTGTAGCATCACCATAATGAGCACTCTATGAAGCATCCTCAATAAAAACCTATGCAAATAGCAAATAAAAAGATCGCTGAGATGCTCATTGTCTGCTTGCCTTGTCATTTTGATTATGGGAAATCTCCCGTATCATGTGCAAGGGGTACCCCGTTGGCGGTTCTTAATGATACACATGTACTTACAATGACAAGAGCTTACTCGTGACTGAAGTTGAGTAGCATGAGGATCGGTCTTCGTAAGTAAGGGGCATGAGATTTCGGTTTATAACTTGTCAAGCATATCCTCTTAGTTGTGTCACTTTAACCTTAATCACCTTAAATATGCTTATGATAGGGGCAATGCGAGCTGAAAGCTATAAGTACCATAATTTTTGGAAGCTCTTTATGAGACTTGAACCCCTACTTCCTTTTACAAAGGCCTTTCTTCCACCATTATATTGAGTCTCCACCTTCTACCTTTATGCACCTACTTTGAGATCATAGTGGCCATTCTTAGTTCTATGTGCATTGTCCCAAGACTTGTTGATTGATGCATAACTTGATATTGCTTGTTTTAAACTATTTGTATCTAGTCACTCTTATGAACTTTGAAGGTGTCCTATGCATTTATGTTTGCTACTCCATGAGGGACAAGCTGAATGCCACTATGCTATGTTTTCTTTATGTGAAACAAACAAACGTCTTGCAAAGCATTGTTATTCATGAATCTTTTGTTTATGCCTTTTCATGTTGCATCATAGTTTCTTTGTCTTATTGCTAGAACTTTGTCTTTCATGTTATGATTGAAGTACTATGACCCCAGCTATCAAGGTTTTACAAATACTTTGATCAAGTCTTTGATGGTGCATGTCACCTTAAAAATTATTCTTTCTTTTTATCACTCACCTACTCGAGGAAGAGCAGGAGTTAAGCTTGGGGATGTTGATACATTGCAAATGTATCTATAATTTTTGATGTTCCATGCTTGGTTTTATCTACTTTCTTGTGTTTTGTCCACACTTTGGAGTACTTTTCATATGATTTCTTGGACTAACCTATTAACAAGAGCCACTGTGCCAGCTGCCTGTTTTCTGCTGTTTTTGGTTCCAAGAAGTCAGAAAATGAATATTCTCGGAATTGGACGGGACAAAAGCCAAAGTTATTATTTTTCCGGAAGACTCACAGAGCCAGAAGGAGAGCCGGAGAGGGGCCATAGGGTGGCCACACCACCCCTAGACGCGGGTCCATCTAGGCCGCGCCAGGGCATGGTGTGGGCCCCCTGGCCGCCCACCGACCTTGCCCTCTGGCCTATAAGAAGCCTCCCGAAGCGAAAACCCTAAGTGGTCAATCAGAAATCCACAAAAAGTTCCGCAGCGCCGCCGCCACCGAAGGGGAGATTCGGGGGACAGAAAGTCTCTGTTCCGGCACCCTGCCGAGATGGGGAAGTGCCCCCTGAGCCATCTCCATCGATCTCCACCACCATCTCCATCACCATTGTTGATTCCCATGATGAGGAGGGAGTAGTTCTCTCTCGAGGCTAAGGGTTCTACCGGTAGCTATGTGTTCATCTCTTTCTCTATGCATGATCTTATTGAGATCATGAGCTTGTAATCTATAGATCTACCTTGCTACTCAAGTGCTTTAATAGATCTCTGCTCTCCCCATGTGTGTGAAAGTGACATCGTGCTCACCATTGTGGCACTTAGGCTAGAGATTACAAATACTTGTTATGAGTTATATTTGGAGTTGGATCTTTCTATGAAATTGTGGTGTTTGTTGGAACCATCTAGAGCTCAAGGTGATAGTGTGGGGTTTTCTAGATGGGAAAGATGAACTTTGAGGTGTGCTGTTATAGCCCTACCATTGATTAGAGTGTCCAACCGGAGAGTAGTTCAGCGTAGTATCAATAAGAAGAATATATTTATATGAGAGTGTTCACTAGTGAAAGTATGATCCCTAGGCCTTGTTTTTAAGCATTGAAAGACCGTTTGCAATTAGATCTGTTACATGTTTGCTTGCTTCCATCTTTATTTCAGTTTTACTTTAGTCTTTTCCACGCCACCAAGCTATTCTCTATCACTGTTTCCACTTATAATTATCTATACCACTTTTATTTCACTATCTCTTCGCCGAACTAGTGCACCTATACACCTAACAAGTGTATTGGGTGTGTTGGGGACACAAGAGACTTCTTGTATCTTGATTGCAGGGTTGCTTGAGAGGGGATAACTTTGACCACTTCCTCCCTGAGTTCGATAAACCTTGGGTGATCCACTTAAGGGAAAACTTGCTGCTGTTCTACAAACCTTTGCACTTGGAGGCCCAACAACTGTCTACAAGAATAGAAGTGCGTAGACATCAGGTACTCGTTGTTTTGATCATTTGTGTTTTGTGGTGGTGCCGCTGGTGGTGGTGGTGGTGCGCCAATGGCTAATGCGCCAGACATAGATGCATATCCTCGATTCACCGCTTTGGCTGCCTTTGCGTTACAAAGCTCATGCATCTTCAGGAATGTTCGGCAGTTTTTCAGGAGGTGGTTAGATTGTCGTCTGCCTGCTAAGTCGACATAAAAATGCATATTATAGGGTCCTTCCAACATTTGCATCGCGGACATAGGTGGGTCTCGTGCTCTTGGCTGATACCGCTGTGCTGACTGTCTTCCTCCGACGTTGTCCCTGTTCTGGCGGTATTTGCCATTGTGGTCGTTGCTTCTGTTGTTACCTTCACCCAAAAAACCTGCTGCGACGTAACTTGATCCCGTGTTTCCATCGTTATTCCTTCTTCTTCTATCATTGCCGCACTTATCCCTGTCTTCTTTGGGTGATCACGCATGCTTATTATGCAGCGCGTCCTCCCCATCAGCCCAACGATTTGCTATTTCCATTAGCTGTGAGATTGTTTTGGGTTTAACCCGTCCCGGTTCTTCTATGAATTCTCGGTGACGGAGGCCGTCATTGAAGGCATCGATGGCCCTTTCGTCAGATATGGACTCATATGAGTTTTGATGATATTCCATCGTTGGATGAATGCTCTTATTGATTCCCCAGATTTTTGCTTGCACGCTCGCAACTGCTCCAAGGATGTTGGTCATTTAAACATGGATTGGAAGTGCTAGATGGACTTATCTTCCAGGTTGTTCCAGCTACCAATAGAATCTTCGGGTAACTACCTGAGCCATGATGTTGCGGCACCAGTGAGATGTAGTTGTAGGCTTTGCATTGCGGTAATTGTGGAGACGCCCTGTAATTTGACAGTGGCCAAATAATCTGCTAACCAAGCTTTGGGTTCCTGGAGCCCATTGTACTTGTGGAGGTCGTGTGGAAGTTTGAAGTCCTTGGGTACTGATGTCTTGCGAATCCGCTGCGTGAAACAGCTGCCCCACATAGCTCGTGATCGTCTTCGTCATATCCACCAGGATATCGTTGGCTGCGGTTTTCATCCCTTGATCCATCACTCCTATGTTGCGTATTTTTGTTTCTTGTGTTACTTCATGGCTCGGGTCCTACGAGATGCGCCTAGTGTGGCGATCGAGATCGTCAGGTGTGTCCCACTTGCCGAGGACTGCTGTGATGGCGTGGGGATCTATCGAGTTGTTGCGTGATTCCTTGCTCTGCTTCCGCGAGAGAGGCTCCCACCATGCCAAGGTTCATCAGGGCAGAGCGGTGGAGGGCCACTCGGGGATCATCGGGTGTGGGCTGAGTGGTGATTAGGTATGTTTGCGCGGCCACAATAGCTGCCTGAGCTGTTTTCACCTTGATGTTTCCTGCTTGGTCAATTGACATGAATGATAGGTCGAGATCTTGGATGAGTCCACTTCTTTCTACTTCAGGGATATGCTGCAGTCGAGATGTTGCCCTTCTTGGTGGTGCTCCTCCTGTTACGCTCCTTGATCCCCGAGTAGAGCTTAACTATGCCCGTCGTAAGCTGGATTCATCGGCTAACCTTTTCCTTTCGTCGAGTTGCCTCTGCATCCTAAGTAGGTCTCTCTTCTTGTGGTGAAGCAGGTACTGGTATGCTAGTAGATCCTCATGTGAAGCATCCGTCATTGGAACTGCTCCCGAAATTGCCTCCCTTGCTTTTTGCCATGCCGATGCTGGTAGCCAAAGTCCCTGTCTCTCTTCTCCGTGTGGTTCTCCGCCTATTCCTCGGACTATGCGATTATCTGTTGTTTCTCCTCCGTTTCCGTGGTCTCCTTCATTGTCGTGATTTCCTGCATTGTCCTCTGATAAAATATCGTCGGGGTTGAGGATAGGATTACCGTTTTCATCGCGTGGTGTTGAGGTATCCCCGTTGATCATGTACACTTGGTGGCATGTTATGCATGGTATGATGGCATCATCTTATGCTTCAAAGGATGTGCTGATAATATTCCGAGATTGTATTTCTAGATAGATCTTCGCCATACTTTCTTCGAAGTCGACGTTTTCGCTGCTTTCTTCCAGTTTTGAGTTTGTCGGGTTTGCTTCGTGTGGTGGGGTTGGCTGATGACCTGACCCAAGGGAGAGATTACCATGAAGGCCGTCAAGATCCCCCAGATCCATCTCGACTCGCTCGCCTTATTCGCCTGCTTCGATCTATGCTGTGACATTTGTGGAGGATCCGACGGAAGATGCCGGTGCCGCCGTAGGCGCAGGTTTTTACACCGATAGTTCTGATGTGATCAGGGTCGAAGGGTGCGATTCTTGCGGGTCGTCTACTTGGAAGTGGAAGCTTCCGATGATTAGATCGGATTCACCGTTGAAATCGGTGGGTACCAATACAGGGGTGGGCGGGCGTGGATCTGCTTTCGTCGAGTTGATGCTTGGTGGAGAACGGTCCGCCGAATCTGTGGTTCCAGCGTTCAAGTTTCCCACAAACGGCACCAATTGACGATGGGTAACCTCGGCAATGCCCATGGTGATGGACTTGGGGTTTCGCGGAAAAGAGAACGCTAGGGATTTCATCGGATGTTCAGGGAAACAATGGAATCAAAGTCGCATGAATATTGAGTAATCGCACTATTACAAGTTGTCTTCTAGATTTCGGTACCCTCGCTTGGGCTTCTCCCGTCCTATATATAATAGTCCGGGTCTCAAAGCTGTATGCGGATAGGTTTCATACACGCGTAATTACAATACCAACATAATGTCGGTTCATAGTCTCTTTACTAATACAATCAAAGTCTTTTTTCGATTGCTTCCTTGGGCTATCATCTGAAACCTTCATGGGCCATAAGCTTTTTACCCAATATAGGGTAGCGAATCATAGTAATCTGAGTAATCATACCTATGTCACTTCTAGTGTTAGCAATTAACATGATCTCATGGTCTAAGGATCAGGGTTACTTAGCATGATGTTATAGCAATATAAACATAATGACTTTGATCATATTACTATACTTTGGGTGAATGGTCATCACATCATTCCACCAATGTTGTGACCCCGTTATTAACAACATCCAATGTCATGATTAGGAAACCTTGATCATCTTGTTAATCAACGAGCTAGTTTGAATGAGAGGCATAACTAGGAACTCTTATTTGTTTATTAAACACACATGTATTAATGTTTCCTATCAATACAATTATAGCATGAGAAATAAATATTTATCATAAACATTGAATAAGATAATAACCACTTTATCATTGCCTCGCGGGCATATTCCCTTTAGTCTCCCACTTGCACTATAGTCAATAATCTAGTTTATAAAACTTGCGCATTCAACACCTATGGTTTCCTTGTGTTGTATATATGCCTTTGCTAGTGCTAAACATAATCTCCAGATTTGACACTTTCACGTATGTGTGTATTTGCATGTCTTTGCGTCTCTATGCATCACTCATTCTCAAATGAGATGACATTGTATGAATTTGGTCCTTTGGTGAGACCTTAGTTCCTTGGGGTTAAATCATGTCGATACTATTGTTGTACAATATATCTTCATAGTACTAGCACACTATGAACCGCACCTAGTTTGATAACTGACATAGGTACGATTACTCGGATGCTTATGACTTGCTACCATATGCTGGGTAAAAGGCTTACGACCCATGAAAGTTTCAGATGATGGCCCAAGGAAGCAACCGACAAAGACTTTGATTGTATTAGGAAAGAGTCTCTGAACCGACAATGTGTTGGTATTGTAATCACGTGTATGTAAAACCTATCCGCATACAACTTTGAGACCCGGCCTATTTTATATAGGACAGGAGAAGCCCAAGCGAGGGTACCGAAATCTCCTAGGCAACTTGTAATAGTGCAATTTCCCAATATTCAGGCGACTTTGACTCCATTGTTTTCCTGACATCCGACGAAATCCCCAGCGTTCTCTTTTCCGCGAAACCCTAAGTCCTTCACCATGGACATTACGGAGGTTACCCCTCGTCAATTGGCGCCGTCTGTGGGAAACCTGAATGCTGGAACCATGGATTTGGCGGACCGCTCTCCACCAAGCATCAACCCGACAAAAGCAGTTCCACACCCGCCCACCCCTGTATTGGTACCCGCCGATTTCAACGGCGAATCCGATCTAATCATCGAAAGCTTCCACTTCGAGAATCACCCCTACTGAACTATGGATCTTGGTCCCTTCTTTTACCATCAATCTACCATCTATTTATTGTTTACTATTTACTTTCTTCAAACAATTACTATCTTCCACACAATACGTTTAATCTTTTGTTTTCAGCAAAACCGATGAGATTGACAACCTCACTGTAAATTGGGGCAAATTCTGTGGTTGTGTTGTGCAGGATTCCGAATTGGAAACAACACCTTGGAGTTGTTTCCTTGCTCCTACTGGTTTGATAATCTTGGTTTCATAACTGAGAGAAAACTTGTTGCTGTGCTCTGCCTGCTTGTGGTTGATGTAGAGCTCGTTGGGAACCCCAAGAGGAAGGTATGATGAGCACAGCAGCAAGTTTTCCCTCAGTTATGAGACCAAGGTTTAATCGAACCAGTAGGAGCAAGGAAACACCCCAAAGGTGTTACTAGCTGAGCTTTGGCAGGGCGCACTACCGGTGCTAGTAGCAACGTGGAGACCTGCACAACACAACCACAGAACTTTGTCCCCAACTTGCGATGAGGTTGTCAATCTCACCGTGTTTTGCGGAAAACAAAGGATTAAACGTATCGAATGGAAAGAAGTAAGTTTGCAGAAAGTAAACACAAAGTAGTAAAAGATTGTAGATTGTATGTAAAGTAAAGGACCAGGATACATAGTTCACTAGAGGTGGCTCTCCTTAGATAGATAACATGCTGGGTAAACAAATTACAGCGGGGCAATTGACAAACACCGAGAAAGCAATACATGCATATACTAATCATCTTGACTCCTCTAAGACTTGATTGGGCATTACAACATAATACATAGACCGCCATCCAACTGCATCTATGACTAATAATCCACCTTTAGGTTATCATCCGAACCCCCTCCAATATTAAGTTGCAAGCAACAGATTATTGCTTTACGAACTGCGTGTAAAGTAAACAATACAATTATTCTATGAACAAAGGATCATTGTTTTCTCCCTAGTAGCAACAACACATCTAGTACCTTAGAGATTTCTATCACTTCCCTAGATTACCAGAGGCATGAACCCACTATCAAGCATAAATACTAACTCTTGGAGTTGCTAGCATCTACTTGGCCAAGATAGCTACTAACAACGGAAAGCATGCAAGATCTCAAATAACAAAGACATGATAGAATCAATAATCAATCTAAAATAGCATCTCAATATCCATCGGATCCCTGTAAACACAACATGTATGGATTACAAATAGATGATCTTGATCATGAACGGAGCTCACAAGATCTAAACATGAAAGCACAAAGGAGGATAAACCAGCCATCTAGCTACTACATGGATCCGTAGTCCAAGGATGAACTACTCACGCATCACACCGGAGGCTTGCATGGTGATGAAGAAGGCCTCCAGGGTGAATTCCCCTCTCCGGCAGGGTGCCGGGAAGAGCTTCAGATCCCTCCCGATCTAGGGATGGAGATGACGGTGGCTACAGACTCTTTCATGGATTTTTGATCGGGTACTTAGGGTTTTCGTCTCGAGGGCAACTTATAGGCGGAAGGAGAGGCCGAGGGGGTGCCAGGAGACACCACACCAACCCCTAGCGTGGGCCAGGCCTAGCCGCGCGGCCAGGTGGTGTGGCCGGCCCCTGGCCCCTCTCCGTCTCGTATTCTGGCACTTGATCCCTTCAAGAAAAATAGGCACTTTGGCTTTTGTCCCGTCCAATTCCGAGAATATTCATTTTTTGACTTTCCTGGAACCAAAAACAGTAGAAAATAGGCAGCTGGCACTGTGGCTCTTGTTAATAGGTTAGTCCAAGAAATCATATGAAAAGTACTCCAAAGTTGGAACAAAACACAAGAAAGTGGATAAAACTAAGCATGGAACATCAAAAATTATAGATACATTTGCAATGTATCAACATCCCCAAGCTTAACTCCTGCTCGTCCTCGAGTAGGTAAGTGATAAAAATAAATAATTTTTGAGGTGACATGCACCATCAAAGACTTGATAAAAATATTTGCAAAACACTCAAAGCTAGGATCATAGTACTTCAATCATAACATGAAAGACAAAGTTCTAGCAATAAGAAAAGAAACTATGATGCAACATGAAAAGGCACAAACAAAAGATTCATGAATAATAATGCTTTGCAAGACGTTTGTTTGTTTCACATAAAGAAAACATAGCATAAAAGTATTCAGCTTGTCCCTCGATAGAGTAGCAAATATAAATGCATAGGACACCTTCAAAGTTCATAAGAGTGACTAGATACAATAGTTTCAAACAAGCAATAACAAATTATGCATCAATCAACTAGTCTTGGGACAATGCACATAGAACTAAGAATGGCCACTATGCTCTCAAAGTAGGTGCATAAAGATAGAAGGTGGAGACTCAATATAATGGTGGAATAAAAGCCTCTTGTAAAAAGGAAGTAGGGATTCAAGTCTCATAAAGAGCTTCCAAAAATTATGATACTTAAAGCTTTCAGCTCTCATTGCCCCTATCATAAGCATCTTCAAGTGATTAAGGTTAAAGTGAACAAACTATGGTGTACATGCTTGACGAAGTATAAGTCAGAAATCTCATGTCCCTTGTATACGAGGGCCGCTCCTCATGCTACTCAAGTTTAGTCACCGGTAAGTTCTTGTCATTGTAAGTACATGTGTATCATTGAGAACCGCCAACGGGGTACCCCTTGCCCGATGATACGGAAGAATCCCCATATCAAAATGACAAGGCAAGCAGACAACGAGCATCTCAACATTCTTCTTATTTACCATGGGAATATGGTGCTTTTTTCTCTCTTTCCTCTTTTCATAGTATTTTTTTTATTTTTCTCTTTTCTCAATATAGGACTCTTTTTTATAAGAAGAATGCTTCATAGACAGCTCATTATGGTTACGCTGCAGGTTTCCACCATGTCAGCATGGATTAGACCAAGCGTTTCTCTAACACATATACATAACTCCATGGACTTACAAGCTCCCCTTTCATTTCACACCGACGACATCCATATACAAGAGAGCATGATATCAACTAGGTACAAGTACCAAGTGCAATGTTGAAAGCGTTACCCACGAAAGCATGGTTCTGCTAATTCCCAAAAAATAAGTGCAAGCATATACAACATAGAAGACACAATGGTTCAAGTTTATTAAGGGCAAGTAAAGTAAAGTGTGCCATCAAGTTCATGAGAGCTCTAATCACTAGTTTTCTCATAACAAGTGGAAGGTAAACAAAAGCATGAATATACTTGGAATAGCATAACATAGTAGGTAGGTATGGTGGACTCTTTGGAATAACTTGGTTTACGGAGTTGGATGGATGAGTGGAACTCATACTTGGTGGTGGAGGCTAGCAAAAGACTAGGAACGACAAACTAAGAGAGCAATAATGACCATAATCATGCAGAGCGACAAAACATCATTGATCAAAGCATAAAGTGATACTACAAGTTGAAAACTAAAGGATCATAAAGGCTATAGTGACTTGAGATAGTCATAACATGGTGTGAGAATGTTCCAAGTCAACTCAAATAAAGCATCAAAGGAGAATACCACTATACTATGCTTTAATATGCTAAAACAACGCATGATTCATCCAAGGCACATTAAGCAATATTAATTGTTTATAACAATTCATGCTACATCAAAGAATACTAAGCATAAAGCCAAAACAATATCAAGCATGGCATGACAAAGCATAGGCCACAGTAAAAAACGAGCTCTTTTTACCACATAAGCATGAACTTTCCTACTCTTTTCCAAACCAAACCAAACTAAATGCAAACCAAAGTGTGAAAGAGGGGGTCCAACCAATTTATTCAGAAAACTAAGCAAACCAAATCAAACGAAAACCAAAACAAAAACGAAAAAGAAGACGCTCCAAGAAAAACACAACTGTGCATGAAACAATAAAAATGAAGCGTTTGGAAGAAACCTGGAATTTTTATTGATGAAGAAGGGGATGGCTTGGGCATCCCCAAGCTTTGACGCTTGTACTTCTTGGATATTTCTTGGGGTGATACGCGTGGCATCCCCAAGCTTGAGCTTTAGTCCATCCTTCATCTCATTACTCATTCCTTCCATACACCTGAAATTTTTCCTTCATACAAAACTTCACACAATCTCATTAGCAACATTAGTGCACTTAAGATAAATAAGTCTCAAGGTTCAGTTCTAACACCAAATAAACTTCCATTAGAACACTAGCTACTATAGCACTTCCCTCAAAAAGCTCAATTCCACAAAAGAACTCAAGAAGGAACCAACAAGAAGCAAATGCAGAAAATGGCAGAAATCTGTCAAAACAGACCAGCAGGTAAAGACGATTTTTTTCGAAGACCTTCTGTTGCTCAAATAAAAAAGTGTTGAACTAACGAAAGTTAGATAACAACCTGGGGCAGAAGCAAAAACAATTACAGCCCAATCCTACGTACATAGCTCTCTCAGGAATTTTTACGGTGAAGCACAGAAATCTGTTTCGGGACAACAACTTTCCCAATCATTACTTCACTCTCATTAGAGGTTACTCTTGGCACAAAAAGAAAATAAAAAGGATAAGGAGAGGTTATTACAGAGGTAATAACTTCCAAGACTCATCTAAAACTCTTGGGTTATCTTCCAACAAGTACTTTTCTTTAACGCCTTTAAGTTAGGCATAAGAAGCAAAGAAAGAATCAAGTGTTCTCAAATGAAGAAGCATTAAGATCAATACAAGAAATATTTTCAACAAGTCAAGGTATATCATCCAAGTAAGTTCTAGAGGATCCTCTCTCAATGCTCTTAGGTTCACTATTCTCATCAAAAGGATTTGCAGGAACAATCCAATCAAGATTCTTTTCTACGGCATCATGTATTGCTACTAGTTTGAAGGGTATTGGTATCTTAGGTTCCTCCCCATTAGGTTCGGTTTTGTTCATATATTCTCGTGTACCAACCACATATACACATGAGCCTAGCATATTGAAACGTTCAAAAACTTTTCTAGCTTCTTTGGCAACATCATAGAACTCCTTAAACAAAGTTTCTAGAATAAAATCCCTCTTTTCAGGGTCTTCAATTTCTTTAAGCTTAAGAAACATTACTTGCATTAAGGGGTTGAGGTTAAAAAACCTAGCTTCTAACATGTGAATTAAATAAGCTGCAGCAATCTCATAGTTTGGAGCAAGTTCTACAAGGGATCTATCCTTAGTATCTTAATGTTACTAACATGATTAAAGAATTCTTCAATGTTATCTTTCCCAATTATAGAACCACTACCAATTGGAAGGTCTTTCAGGGTGAAAGTAGGGATCAACATGGTGAGCTAAGGGAGAGGTGGCTACTAAAGGAGACTTAATTTTTTGTGTTTTTCAAATAAGAAAGCAAACAAGTAAAACTAATTTTTTTGTGTTTTTTGAAGAACAAAACAAGCAAACAAAGCAAAAAGAAACTAAGCAAAACAAAAACAACAAAGTAAAGAGATTGGTTATGTGGGACTCCCCTTGTGAAGATGTCCTTAACTCCCTGGCAACGGCGCCAGCAAAATCTTTGTTGGCTCGTGGTTGATGTAGATCTCGTTGGGAACCCCAAGAGGAAGGTATGATGAGCACATCAGCAAGTTTTCCCTCAGTTATGAGACCAAGGTTTAATCGAACCAGTAGGAGCAAGGAAACACCCCAAAGGTGTTACTAGCTGAGCTTTGGCAGGGCGCACTACCGGTGCTAGTAGCAACGTGGAGACCTGCACAACACAACCACAGAACTTTGTCCCCAACTTGCGATGAGGTTGTCAATCTCACCGTGTTTTGCGGAAAACAAAGGATTAAACGTATCGAATGGAAAGAAGTAAAAGTTTGCAGAAAGTAAACACAAAGTAGTAAAAGATTGTAGATTGTATGTAAAGTAAAGGACCGGGATCCATAGTTCACTAGAGGTGGCTCTCCTTAAGATAGAAAACATGCTAGGTGAACAAAGTACAGCGGGGCAATTGACAAACACCGAGAAAGCAATACATGCATATACTAATCATCTTAACTCCTTTGAGACTTGATTGGGCATTACAACATAATACATAGACCGCCATCCAACTGCATCTATGACTAATAATCCACCTTCAGGTTATCATCCGAACCCCCTCCAGTATTAAGTTGCAAGCAACAAATTATTGCTTTACGAACTACGTGTGAAGTAAACAATACGATTGCTCTATGAACAAAAGATCGTTGTTTTCTCCCTAGTAGCAACAGCACATCTAGTACCTTAGAGATTTCTGTCACTTCCCCAGATTACTAGAGGCATGAACCCACTATCGAGCATAAATACTAACTCTTGGAGTTGCTAGCATCTACTTGGCCAAGATAGCTACTAACAACGGAAAGCATGCAAGATCTCAAATAACAAAGACATGATAGAATCAATAATCAATCTGAAATAGCATCTCAATATCCATCGGATCCCCGCAAACACAACATGTATGGATTACAAATAGATGATCTTGATCATGAACGGAGCTCACAAGATCTAAACATGAAAGCATAAAGGAGGAGAAACCAGCTATCTAGCTACTACATGGATCCGTATTCCAAGGATGAACTTCTCACGCATCACACCGGAGGCTTGCATGGTGATGAAGAAGGCCTCCAGGGTGAATTCCCCTCTCTGGCAGGGTGCCGGGAAGAGCTTCAGATCCCTCCCGATCTAGGGATGGAGATGACGGCGGCTATAGACTCTTTTGTGGATTTTTTATTGGGTACTTAGGGTTTTCGTCCCGAGGGAAACTTATAGGCGGAAGGAGAGGCCGAGGGGGTGCTGGGAGCCACCACACCACTGGCCTGGGCAGAGCCTGGCCAGCCGCCAGGTGGTGTGTCCGGCCCCTAGCCCCTCTCCGTCTCGTATTCTGGCACTTGATCCCTTCCGGAAAAATAGGCACTTTGGCTTTTGTCCCATCCAATTCCGAGAATATTCATTTTTTGACTTTCCTGGAACCAAAAACAGTAGAAAATAGGCAGCTGGCACTGTGGCTCTTGTTAATAGGTTAGTCCAAGAAATCATATGAAAAGTACTCCAAAGTTGGAACAAAACACAAGAAAGTGGATAAAACTAAGCATGGAACATCAAAAATTATAGATACATTTGCAATGTATCATGCTCATCGTACCTTCCTCTTGGGGTTCCCAACGAGCTCGATATATTTTGAGCCATCAAGCCTTTTTTCTGGTGCCGTTGCAGGGGAGTCAAGGACAGCTTCACAAGGGGAGTCCTTCATAACCAATCTCTTTACTTTGTTTTTTTTGTTTTGCTTAGTTTATTTCTGCTTTGTTTGCTTGTTTCTTTTATCAAAAACACACACAAAATAGTTGTACTGGCTTGCTTCCTTTATCAAAAACACACAAAAAATCTATAGTTGCTACCTCATTCATAGTACACCATGTTGACCCATAAGTTCACCCTGAAAGACCTTTCAATAGGTAGTGGCTCCATAATTGGTAAGGATAATATTGAAGAATTCTTCAATCATGTTAGCAAGCATGAGGATATTGAGGTTAGATCTTTAGTAGAACTTGATCCAAATTATGAAATTGCCGCAGCTTCTTTAGTTCACATGTTGGAAGCTAGGTTTGTTAACCTTAACCCCATAATGCAAGTAATGTTTCTTAAACTTAAAGATATTTAGGATACTGAAAAAAGAGATTTCATTCTAGAAACTTTGCTTAAAGAATTCTATGATGTTGTTAAAGAAGCTAGAAAAGTATTTGATTGTTTTAATATGCTAGGCTCATGTGTAGATGTTATTAGTACACGAGAAAAGATGGACAAAATGAAACCTAAAGATGGGGAGGAAATTAAGACACCAATACCTTTTTAACTTGTAGGAATACATGAAGCCTTAGAAAAGAATTTTGATTGCATTGTTCCTGAAAACCCGTTTGATGAAAATTGTGAACCCAAGAGCATTGAGAGAGGATCCTATAGAACTTATTTGGATGAGATACCTTGCCTTCTTGAAGATATTTCTGGTATTGATCTTAATGCTTCTTCATTTGAGAATACTTGATTCTTTCTTCTTATGCCTAGCTCAAAGGCGTTAAAGAAAAGAACTTATTGGGAGATAACCCAAATTTTTAGTCAATAATTTTTTCTTTTGTTGAGTCTTGGAAGTTATTGCCTCTGTAATAAACTCTCCTTATCCTTTTTGTGTGGTTTTTGCGCCAAGAGTAACCTCTAATGAGAGAGAAGTAAGGCTTCGGAAAGTTGCTGTCCCGAAACAAATTTTTGTGCTTGGCTGTAAAAATTCCAAAAAAATCTCTGTATGTCGGAATGAGCTGTAATGTTTTGTGCTTCTGCCCCAGGTTGTTATCTAAATTTCGTTAGTTTAACACTTCTCGATTTGAGCAATAGAAGGTTTTCAAAAAAATTGGTTTTTACCTACTGGTCTGTTTTGACAGATTTCTGCCATTATTTTCATTTGCCTCTTAATCTCTTTCTCTTTGAGTTCTTGCCAAATTATTGAACTTTTAAAAGGAATTGCTACAGTAGCTTGTATTTTAATGGAAGTTTTACTTGTGTTGAAACTGAACCTAAATACTTTTTATCTTAAGTACACTAATGTTGCTAATGAAGATTGTGTGAAGTTTTGTATGAAGGAAATTTTAAAATGTAGGGAAGAATAATGTGATAAGATGAAGTATGGACAAAAGCTCAAGCTTGGGGATGCCACCCGTGTCACCCTAAGAAATATTCAAGAAGTACAAGCGTCAAAGCTTGGGGATGCCCAAGGCATCCCCTTCTTCATCAATAAAAATCTCAGCTTTCTTCCAAACACTTCATTTTTATTATTTCATGCACAATTGTGTTGTTCTTGGAGCGTCTTCGTTTTTGTTCTTAGTTTACGTTTGCTTGGTTTGCTTAAATAAATTGGTTGGACCCCCGCATTCATACATAGTTTCAAATAAGTTGATTTGGATTGGAAAAGAGTAGGAAAGTTCATGCTTATAAGTGGTATAAAAGAAGCTTGTTTTTGACTATGGCCTAGACTTTATCATGTCATGCTTGATATTGCTTTTACTATATGCTTAGTGATTATTGTTGTAGCATGACTTGTTACAAACAATTGAGATTGCTTAATGTGCCTTGAAAGAATCATGCATTGTTTTAGCATATAAAAGCATAATATTGTGGTATTCTCCTTTGATGCTTTATTTGTGTTGACTTGGCGCATGCTCACACCATGTTAAGACTATACCAAGTCACCATAGCCTCTATGATCATTTAGTTTTCTACTTTTAATATATCTTTATGCTTTAATTAATAATGTTTTGTCGCTTTGCATGATTATGGCCATTATTGCTCTCTTAGTTGGTCGCTCCCAGTCTTTTGCTAGCCTCCACATGTACCAAGTATGAGTTCCACCCATGCATCCAACTCCAAATAAAACCAAGTTATTCCAAATATTCCACCATACCTACCTATTAGCATTATTGCTATTCCAAGTATATTCATGTTTTTATCTACCTTCCAAATTAAACTTGTTATGTGAAAATTAGTGATTAAAGCTCTCACGAACTTGATGGCACACTTTACTTTCTTGCACTTAATAAACTTGAACCATTATGCCCATCTATGTTGTGTATATGCTTGTGTTTTGTAAGTTGTGAATTAGCAGAACCATGTTACCATGAGGAACACTTTCAACATTGCACTTTATTTAGTTGATATCATGTTCTTTTGCTTATTGATCCCGACGGTGTGAAATGAAAGGGGAGCTTGTAAGGCTCATGGAGTTCGTATATGTGTTAGAGAAACGCCTAGGCGGCTAGTCTAAGACATGCCTAATCATGGTGGAAACATGCAGCATAACCATAGTGAGCAATCTGTGAACCATCCTAAAAAAGAAAAAAAGGGAAAAACTCTATGCAAATAGCATACAAAAAGACCGCTGAGATGTTCATTGTCTGCTTGCCTTGTCATTTTGATATGGGAAAGCTTATGTATCATCGGGCAAGGAGTACCCCGTTGGCGGTTCTCTATGATACACATGTACTTACAATGACAAGAACTTACCTATGACTAAAGTTGAGTAGCATGAGGTTCGGTACTCATAAGTAAGGGGCATGAGATTTCCATCTTATAACTTGTCAAGCATATTCTCATATTTGCTCACTTTAACCTTAATCACCTAAAGATGCTTATGATAGGGGCAATGAGAGCTCAAAGCTAATAAGTACCATAATTTTTGGAAGCTCTTTATGAGACTTGAATCCATGCTTCCTTCTATGAAGTGCCTTTCTTTTAGTTTTATGTTGAGTCTCCATCTTCTATATTTATGCACCTATTGAGAGAGCATAGTGGCCATTCTTAGTTTAATGTGCATTGTCCCAAAACTTGTTGATTGATTCATAACATTGATATTGCTTGTTCTTAAACTATTTGTATCTAGTCACCCTTATGAACTTTGAAGGTGTCCTATGCATTTATATTTTGCTACACTATGAGGGACAAGCTGAATACCATTCTCATTATGTTTTCTATATGTGAAACAAACAAACATCTTTCAAAGCATTGTTATTCATGAATGTTTTGTTTGTACCTTTTCATGATACAACATAGTTGCTATGTCTTATTGTAAGAACTATATCTTTCATGTCTATGTTAGAGTACTATGATCCCAGCTATCAATGTTTTACAAATACCTTGATCAAGATTGTGATGGTGCATGTCACCTCAAAAATTATTCTTTTTTATCACTTACCTACTCGAGGACGAGCAAGAGTTAAGCTTGGGGATGTTGATACGTCGTAAATGTATCTATAATTTTTTATGTTCCATGCTTGTTTTATATCTACTTTCTTATGTTTTGTCCACACTTTGGAGTATTTTTACACATTTTCTAGAACTAACCTATTAACAAGATGCCACAGTGCCAGTTGCTTGTTTTCTGTTGTTTTTGGTTTTAGAAAAGCTAGTAAGGAAATATTCTCGGAATTGGACCGGACAAAAGCCAAAGTCAATATTTTACCCGAATCAACATGGAGTCTAGAGGGGAGACGAAGTGGCACACCAGGGCAGCCACACCTGGTGGTGGCGCGGCCTGGGGGCACGCCACCAGGGTGTGTGGGCCCCCTGGTGCTCCACCGACCTTGCCCTTCTGCCTATAAAAGCCTCCCGGGACGAAAACCATAAGTACCCGATCAAAATTCTATAAAAGAGTATGTAGCCGCCGCCATCTCCATCCCTAGATCAGGAGGGATCTAAAGCTCTTCCCGGCACCCTGCCGGAGGGGAGACATCACCCTAGAGGCCTTCTTCGTCACCATGACTGCCTCCGGTGTGATGCATGAGTAGTTCATCCCTGGACTACGGGTCCATGTAGTAGCTAGATGGTTGGTTCTCCTCCTTTGTGATATCATGTTTAGATCTTGTGAGCTTCGTTCATGATCAAGATCATCTATTTGTAATCTTACATGTTGTGTTTGTGGGGATCCGATGGATATTGAGATGCTATTTCAGATTGATTATTGATTCTATCATGTCTATGTTATTTGTGATCTTGCATGCTTTCCGTTGTTAGTAGCTATCTTGGCCAAGTAGATGCTAGCAACTCCAAGAGGGAGTATTTATGCTCGATAGTGGGTTCATGCCTATAGTAATCTGGGGACGTGACAGGAATCTCTAAGGTACTAGATGTGTTGTTGCTACTAGGGAGAAAACAACAATCCTTTGTCCATGGGACAATCGTATTGTTTACTTTACTGACTTTGCTTAATGCAATTATCTGTTGCTTGCAACTTAATACTGGAGGGGGTACGGATGATAACCTGAAGGTGGATTATTAGTCATAGATGCAGTTGGATTACGGTCTATGTATAATGTTGTAATCCCAATCAAATCTCATAGGAGTCAAGATGATTAGTATATGCATGTATGCTTTCTCGGTGTCTGTTAATTGCCCCGCTGTAATTTGTTCACCCAACATGTCATCTATCTTAAGGAGAATCACCTGTAGTGAACTATGGATCCTGGTCCATTCTTTTACCATCAATCTACCATCTATTTACTGTTTACTTTCTGCAAACAATTATTATCTTCCACACAATACGTTTAATCCTTTGTTTTCAGCAAAACCAGTGAGATTGACAACCTCACTGTAAGTTGGGGCAAAGTTCTGTGGTTGTGTTGTGCAGGATTCCAAGTTGGAAACAACACCTTGGAGTTGTTTCCTTGCTCCTACTGGTTCGATAACCTTGGTTTCATAACTGAGGGAAAACTTGCTGTTGTGCTCATCATACCTTCCTCTTGGGGTTCCTAACAAGCTCGATATATTTTGAGCCATCATCCAACACCACCAAGTCCAGCACCGCAAAGCAGCGGTGCATCCGTGATCACACACACGTTCGGTACCCTGACAACCTCCGTCCCTAGCTCCAACAAAGCAACGAAAGTAGAAACTCCTTTCCAGATAAAGCCACCGGGAACATATATCTCGCTAATCCGAGACCATGGGAAAAAATACTAGAGGGGGAGAGAGATCCTTCACGAGGAGGTGTGTGTGAGAAGTTAGGAGAGGGGGCCTTTTATAGGAGGAGGGGGCAAGCCCTCTCCATGGCCGGCGACCCTGGAGGGTGCCCCTTCACCTCCCTCATTAATGTGGTGGTAACCCCCTCCACATAAATATGCCCCTTCACATTCTCTATTAAAGTCTCCACTTTAAATGCATTAAATTTCTCCAAAATTAATGCTCTCTCATTTAATAAAACTCTTTTATTAATTTTATTCAGAATTTTGTTAATTACTTTAATTAACAAACATTCATATAAAACACCCTGCAACATTTCAATATTACATGCAGAACCAATTTCAGCAATTTCACCCGAAACAGTTTCAGTGTCTATTGAAATAATTCTAGTGCTTTCTAAAATCTTTATCCGAAACATATTTGCTCCAAATGGTTTCGGTATCCCTTAAGTGTGTCACCCTACGGTTCGTGAATAATGCAGACATGATCGAGACCCCTCTCCGATCAATAATCAGCGGCGAGACCTGGAGATCCGTACTGACTCCCACATATTCAATGATGACTCTTGTGATCGTGTGAACCTTTAACGTCGTAAGTAAATCCCTTTGTCTCACGATATATTAAATGTCCAAGATTCTATCATTGGTATCTCCATACCTAGTTTGATCTCGTTATCGACATGTACTCTTTTCTTGTTCCTGTGATATAACATTCTAGTGATCACATCACTTGCTCGCAAGCTATTCTTAATGTGATATCATCGAGAGGGCCTAGAGTATATCTATCCATCATCGGGATGGACAAATCCCACTCTTGATCCATGAGCCTCTACATAACACTTTCGTAGAACCCACCTTTATAATCACCCTTTCACGGTGTGATGTTTGATGTTATGAAGATACTCTTCCAGTGTGAGTGATTGACATGATCTCATGGTCTAAGGACTAGGATTACTTTGTATGATGTTATAGCAATATAAACACAATGACTTTGATCGTAATGCTATACTTCAAATGAATGTTCATCACATCATTCCACTAATGTTGTGACCTTGTTATTAACAACACCCAATGTCCATGATCAGGAAACCTTGATCATCTTGTTAATCAACGAGCTAGTTTATAAGAGAGGCATAACTAGGAACTTTCCTTTTGTTTATTAAACACACATGTATTAACGTTTTCAAATTAATACAATTATAGCATGCAAAATAAACATTTATCATAAACAAGGAATAAGATAATAACCACTTTATTATTGCCTCTCGGGCATATTCCCTTCAGTCTCCCACTTGCACTAGAGTCAATAATCTAGTTTGAAAAACTTTGCGTATTGAAAACCTATGGATTTCTGGTGTTGCATATACACGATTGCTAGGGGTTAACATAATCTCTGGATCTGACAGTTTCAGGTTCGTGTGTATTTGCATGTCTGCGTCTCTACGCATCACTCATTCTCAAATGAGATGGCGTTGTATAAATTTGGTCCTTTGGTGAGACCTTTAGTTCATTCGGGTTAAAATATGTTGATATTATTGTCATATAATATATATTCATAGTATTAGCCCATTTTGAACCACACCTAGTTTGATAACAAACTACTTATCACAAATGCCCTCCTTTGCTGCTACTATAGCAGTCATATACTTAGCCTTTTGTTGTAGTATCCGTCACAATGTCTCAACTTTGGAACTCATCCAAATCCATCATGGAACATATTTTCCATTACATTGTGCCACCCATAGTCTAAATTGAGATAAATTTAATTTGTATCTTGTGACAAAACTAGTATCAATGTAACACTTTACAATGAACTACCTTTAACTATTTGTCACTTATACATGATATATTCTTCCAAAGCTCATAAGAATATCTTTACTATCGTCCAATGATCATCTTATGAATCATTCTGGTATGTGATCATAACATTTAGAGCATAGGACATATCTGGATATATACATATCACGGTATAATCGATCAAAATCTTCATGTGATTTTACTCACCATGTGTTGAAACACTTGAATCTTGATACAATCCTTTCCATGCAACAAGAACCTTTCTTGTTGTTTCCATATTGAACCCTTTCAATATCTCATATATGTATGTCTGGCACAACCATATTAGCGCCTCAGTCTATCCATATAGATATTGATGCCACATATTCCGGTTTTGCCCAAGTCTTTCATCGAAATCCTATTTTAATGAAATTCTTAACTTGTGTCAATAAAAGATACATCATTTCCAATCAACAATATGTACTCTGCATAATGTATTGGAAATTTGTCTCAGCGCTTGATGCACTCGACGATCGACGTAGAGCTCGTTGGGAACCCCAAGAGGAAGGCGCGATGAATATAGCAGCAAGTTTTCCCTCAGTTATGAAACCAAGGTTTAATCGAACCAGTAGGAGCAAGGAAACACCCCAAAGGTGTTACTAGCTGAGCTTTGGCAGGGCGCACTACTGGTGCTAGTAGCAACGTGGAGACCTGCACAACACAACCACAGAACTTTGTCCCCAACTTGCGATGAGGTTGTCAATCTCACCGTGTTTTGCGGAAAACAAAGGATTAAACGTATCGAATGGAAAGAAGTAAAAGTTTGCAGAAAGTAAACACAAAGCAGTAAACGATTGTAGATTGTATGTAAAGTAAAAGGACCGGGATCCATAGTTCACTAGAGGTGGCTCTCCTTAAGATAGAAAACATGCTAGGTGAACAAATTACAGTGGGGCAATTGACAAACACCGAGAAAGCAATACATGCATATACTAATCATCTTAACTCCTTTGAGACTTGATTGGGCATTACAACATAATACTTAGACCGCCATCCAACTGCATCTATGACTAATAATCCACCTTCAGGTTATCATCCGAACCCCCTCCAGTATTAAGTTGCAAGCAACAGATTATTGCTTTACAAACTGCGTGTGAAGTAAACAATACGATTGCTCTATGAACAAAAGATCGTTGTTTTCTCCCTAGTAGCAACAACACATCTAGTACCTTAGAGATTTCTGTCACTTCCCCAGATTACTAGAGGCATGAACCCACTATCGAGCATAAATACTAACTCTTGGAGTTGCTAGCATCTACTTGGCAAAGATAGCTACTAACAACGGAAAGCATGCAAGATCTCAAATAACAAAGACATGATAGAATCAATAATCAATCTGAAATAGCATCTCAATATCCATCGGATCCCCGCAAACACAACATGTATGGATTAAAATAGATGATCTTGATCATGAACGGAGCTCACAAGATCTAAACATGAAAGCACAAAGGAGGAGAAACCAGCCATCTAGCTACTACATGGATCCGTAGTCCAAGGATGAACTACTCACGCATCACACCGGAGGCTTGCATGGTGATGAAGAAGGCCTCCAGGGTGAATTCCCCTCTCCGGCAGGGTGTCGGGAAGAGCTTCAGATCCCTCCCGATCTAGGGATGGAGATGATGGCGGCTACAGACTCTTTCGTGGATTTTTGATCACGTACTTAGGGTTTTCGTCCCGAGGGCAACTTATAGGCGGAAGGAGAGGCCGAGGGTCTGGGGCGGCGGACCACCCCTTGGCGCCAGGCTGGCCCAAGGCCAGGTGGTGTGGCCAGCCCCCAGCCCTTCTCCGTCTCGTATTCTGGCACTTGATCCCTTCCGGAAAAATAGGCACTTTGGCTTTTGTCCCATCCAATTCCGACAATATTCATTTTCTAACTTTTCTAGAACCAAAAACAACAGAAAACAGGCAGCTGGCACTATGGCTCTTGTTAATAGGTTAGTCCAAGAAATCATAATAAAAGTACTTCAAAGTTGGAACAAAACACAAGAAAGTGGATAAAACTAAGCATGGAACATCAAAAATTATAGATACATTTGCAATGTATCAGCGCTCCCACTTAATTTCTTGCAAATGCAAGCATCTTCATCATCTCCGATGAAATTAAACTCCTTTAACATTTTCATCATGGTGAAGATCGCAGCTCCGCTATGCTCACTTCAACTATTGAAGTTTGCATGCCCTTTTAGCACCCTTTTAATTAACAAAACCCTTCGGACCATGTCTTGTACACATCCTAGGTAACCATTCTGTTAGAAGAACATTTTTTTGTTTGTTCAACTACCATACACCAAATTATATGTAGTGGTTGCTACATTAATCCGTCAAGACTAAATATCATTATGAAAGATCAAATCTTGTCATAGTCAACTCCTTGAAAATTGCCTGTAAACTTCTTTCTGACATGTCGACTATTTCATTGATGTTAAACATCCATGTCTAATTTTTATAGATCCAAACACGACTGATAGGCTTCACGCCTTCCTGGAGGGTCTTCCAAGTTCAGAAACTTGATTTCTCGTGTATGGATACTATCATGGGTTCTATGACTTCTAGTCGTTTTATGGAATCAGGGCCCATCATCGCTTCTTTGCATGCAGTCGGTTCATCATTATCAAAACAATAACGACTTGTTTATCAAATCTCACTATTTGATTCTTACCCGATGCATACGGTTCAAATAGGAACTCTAATCTCCAAGATCACACCCTTTGTAATTACGGGAGCCATGAGCATTGTGGCCGCCACCAGGACACTTTCTGGCGCTGCACTACTTAGCACATCTAGATAAGGTTCAACAACCTTATCGAAGTTCTATTGCCCTCCCACTTAACTTTTCACGAAAAATTCCTTCTCAAGAAACTTGACGTTCCAAGCAACAAACTCTTTTGTCCTTGGTGTTATGGAGGAATTCCCAACAAATTCTTTGGGATAACCTACAAAGACGTGCTTATCCGACTTTGGTTGTAAACATTTTACTTATGCATAGCATACCAAAATTTAAGAAAAGACAATTCGGGTTTTATCCCAAACCATAGCTCATATGGTGTCATTTCAACGGATCACGATGGTGCTCTTTTCAGTGTAAAAGCGGTAGTCTCTAAAGCTTTAATCCTTAAAACATAATGGCAGTTTTATAAATGACACCTTTGATCTTACCATGTCAAACAAGGTTTGATTTGATCTCTCGAACATACCATACTCATGTGGTTTATCGGGAAGTGCAAATTCATGGAACAATTCCTGAAATCTTAGGTGTTTTGCTAAACCTATAACTCAAATATCTTCCTTTATGATCAAATCATAAACTCTTTTATTTTCTTGTTACAATGATTTTTCACTTCATCTTGAAGTCTCTGAACAATTTTCAAATGTTTCATACTTCTTCCTTATTAAGTAAATATATAGATATATTCACTCAAATTTCTAGGGAAAGCATATGAAGTAAAAAAGGTCCATCGCATATGCCTACACATAATGGACTATGCACATCAGCATGCACAATTTCCAATAAGCTAGTCATCCGTTCCTCTTTGGCCTATGAACGGAGTTTCAATTATCTTGAGGAAAGTTTCACAAGCGTCAATTGATAAAAATCAAAAGACTCCCAAAATCCATCAACATGGAGTTTCTTCATGTTTACTTTCCAATATAATTCAAACAACGATGTCACTTCATAAGTGATCTTCCAATCATTTGTCTTACGACATTTTAGCAATAATTTTTATGGATGTGATTTCTCCAACTAGACTTGTAAAAGTTCATCCATCCTTTATGGAATATGGTAATTATTTGAACAACCATTGTTCTCATAATACCGGAACAAAATAACAATTATTAAAACAAATCTTGAAGGCTAGGTTTGACGACAACGAAAAACACAATAACACTTTATTTGTTTTCGATGAACATCATCACTTATTCTCTTGCTGGTTACTTAGGTTGTTGCAGTTCATGAATTGTGTTGTTCTGTATGACACTTCACACCAACCAATTCGGTATCCAATACTGGTATTCAATACCTAAGAACCACATTGTTTAACAAGCAAGGAATACAGCCATAACATGTATATCTTCTATATACCTAAGTTGGACATCTCCAACCTTTTCTTTTCTGCCAAATATTTTATAGATTCTCTTTCAGCAATTCCTTTTCTTTTAAAAGAATCTATCAACATCAATAGTGGTGTCATTCACATGACACATAGTACAAAGTGTATATAGGCAAATACTAATACCTTTGGACTTGCACTTTGAAGTGGATCACCATCATCAAATGTTTGGTGTTCTTTCAAAAATCCATTCTTTAGTAATCTATTAGTGTAGTAAACATTTTACTTACATCTTCTATTCATCCTTATCATGACAACTTTCATGATCAAGCTACTATAGCCTATAAGGAAGAATCGCGAGTATAATGTTAGTTCCCAAAACCTTTTTGGGAGATCCGGATGCCTAGCATCTCCATCCTTCACAAATTCTCATACAATATGACAACATGTATTTTGCTAAATTATACTCTGTCATAATGCAACCAAAAACATTTTTCAGATATCACAATATCTTCCACACATGATGGTTTCTGAAACAATTTTTTCAGCTCCTAGATAATCTTGATATTAAAACAACTTTTGAATATCAATAATTACTTTAGATACTAACATTGGAATTCTTACTCTTGATTTAATACTACTTATTAAACTTCATGGAGTAAATAGAGTTTGCTGAAAGTTTGCAATAGGACTTCTAAACTTTAAATTGACATTCAAAACAATACGATACCAGTTCGTAAAGTAAATATTCAGAACTCTATAGTTCTATTATCTCAATTAAAACTAAGCATAAGGTAGTAAACAGATGCCAATGACTACAAAAAATTATGCAAATTCACTTTGATTTAGTTTATGAAAAATTTGGTTCAACTAATCCAAAGTAGAAATGAACTCCCACTCAAAAACGACATCCCTTGTGCCTTTTTGGTGATTACATGAACCAAATCCACTACACCAAGTCCGATCATCACGTGAGTCGGTGTAGCTTCAAAGGCGAGCATCAATATGGGCATAACATCAACTATATGACTCATGATTAACCTTTCGGTTCGTGTTCCGAGGCCATGTCTGTACATGCTAGGCTCACCAAGTAAGAACCTTAGTACTCGCATGTGTAAAACTGTCTTACACCCATTGTATGAAAGCGTAGAGTTGAATACACCCGATCATCACGTGATGTCTCGAAACACGATCCATAGAACGGTGCATACTTAAGGAAGAACACATTTTATATTGATACTTAAATGAGGGATCATCTTATAATGCTACTAAAATGCCAAACTAGCAATATAAGATGCAAACATCATATGTGTGAGGTGGAATGATATGGTCCATGCATTTGATCACTATCATGTGCATCGTGGTATGATCTCTATCATTCCTTTGTGTGTAAGGCCAAGGTCTATGGAACTTACATGTTAGGTGTGTTGTAAGGGTATCAACTATAGATCAACTTACAACATTTCCATATCATGACACTAGCCCAGCAAAGATCTAAACTAGACGCCTCTAATTTATCAATTGCAAGTTTTTATGTGGCTTAGGGCTTTCGAAGATAGAACCGGTCTTACCTACAAACATGGAACCACAACAATGATAACTAAGTTATTAGCAACTCGTTGTAAATCAGATATTGGCTATAGTAGGAGAGATAGACACCCGCCAGCCACTTATGCAAAACTAGTTGCATGTCAGTCGTGGAACCGGTCTCATGTGCAATGACATGTAAAGTTGGTCCGGGCCGCTTCATCCCACTATGCCACCAATATCCAAAATACATGAAAGAAGCAATAACATGATCATCATTGCCCACATACTCTTATGTGTTCTACCCGTGCAAAGCACCTACGCATAGATCAGGCTCTGATACAACTATTGGGTTCGCAGCATAGAAAACAAAAAATTCCTACAATGGGAACTATTATACGCCAAGATCTATCTATTAGATATAAGCAACGGGTGGATATACATCCATATAGAACATACCCTCGAAGATAATAAAGTTTTGTTAACAAGATGGAACTCGTGGATGATGTAGTCGTACACTTGCCAATCTCAAGATCGTGATGAAGTCCAGCAGGTCTAGCAGGTCCAGCTCCAGCACGTCCATCAGATCCAGCTCCAGCAAGTCCAGCACCGCAAAGTAGCAGTGCATCCATGATCATACACACGTCCAGTACCCTGACAACCTCCATCCCTTGCTCCAGCAAAGCAGCGGAAGCAGCAACTCCTTTCTAGATAAAGTCATCGGGAACATGTATCTCGCTAATCTAAGACCATGGGGAAAAAATACTAGAGGGGGAGAGAGATCCTTCACGAGGAGGTGTGTGTGAGAAGTGAGGAGAGTGGGGCCTTTTATAGGAGGGGTCAGCCCCTCCCCATGGACGACGCCCATGGAGGGTGCCCCTTCACCTCCCTCATTCATGTGGTGGTAACCCCCTCCACATAAATATGCCCCATCACATTCTCTATTAAAGTCTCCACTTTAAATGCATTAAATTTCTCCAAATTTAATGCTCTCTCATTTAATAAAACTCTGTTATTAATTTTATTCAGAATTTTGATAATTACTTTAATTAACAAACATTCATATAAAACCCCCTGCAACATTTCAATATTACATGCAGAACCAATTTCAGCAATTTCACCCGAAACAGTTTCAGTGTCTATCGAAATAATTCCAACGCTTTCTAAAATCTTTATCTGAAACATATTTGCTCCAAATGGTGTCGGTATCCCTTAAGTGTGTCACCCTATGGTTCACGAATAATGCAGACATGATCGAGACCCCTCTCCGATCAATAATTAGCAGCGGGACCTGGAGATCCGTACTGACTCCCACATATTCAACGGTGACTCTTGTGATCGTGTGAACCTTTAACATTGTAACTAAATCCCTTTGTCTCGAGATATAATACATTTCCGAGATTCGATCATTGGTATCTCCATACCTAGTTTGACTCGTTACCGACATGTACTCTTTTCTCGTTCCCGTGATATAACATTCTAGTGATCACATCACTTGCTTGCAAGCTACTCTTAATGTGATATCATCGAGAGGGCCCAGAGTATATCTATCTGTCATCGGGATGGAAAAATCTCACTCTTGATCCATGAGCCTCTACATAACACTTTCGTAGCACTAAACCCACCTTTATAATCACCCTTTCCCAGTGTGATGTTTGATGTTATGAAGATACTCTTCCAGTGTTAGTGATTGACATGATCTCATGGTCTAAGAACTAGGATTACTTCGTATGATGTTATAGCAATATAAACACAATGACTTTGATCGTAATGCTAGACTTCGGATGAATGTTCATCACATCATTCCACTAATGTTGTGACCTTGTTATTAACAACATCCAATGTCCATGATCAGGAAACCTTGATCATCTTATTAATCAACGAGCTAGTTTATAAGAGAGGCATAACTAGGAACTTTCCTTTTGTTTATTAAACACACATGTATTAACGTTTCCAAATTAATACAATTATAGCATGCAAAATAAACATTTATCATAAATAAGGAATAAGATAATAACCACTTTATTATTGCCTCTCGGACATATTCCCTTCAATTCTATGGTTGAGATGTTCCCCTTCTTGGTGGTGCTCCTCCTGTTATGCTCCCTGATCCTCGGGTAGAGCTTAACTGTGCCCGTCGTAAGCTGGATTCGTCGGCTAATATCTTTCTTTCATCGAGTTGCCTCTGCATCCTGAGTAGGTATTTCTTCTTGTGATGAAGCAGATATTGGTATGCTAATAGATCCTCGTGTGAAGCATCCGCTTTCATCAGAACTGCTCCCGAAATTGCTTCCCTTGCTTTTTGCCATGCCATTGCTAGTAGCCGAAGAGTTTGCCTCTCTCATCCATGTGGTTCTTCGCCTCTTCCTTGGACTATGCGGTTATTTGCCGTCTCTCCTTCGTTTTCGTGGTCCCCTTCATTGTCGTGATTTCCTGCATTGTCATCTAATAAAATATCATTGGGATCGAGGATAGGATTACCGTTAGAGTCATGTGGCGTTGAGGTATTCCCGTTGACCATGCACACTTGGTGGCGTGTTATGCGTGGGATGATGATGCTATCTTCTGCTTCAAAGGATATATTGATGATATTCTGAGATTGTAGTTCTAGATAGATCTTCGCCATCCATTTTTCGAAGTCGATGTTTTCACTGATTTCTTCGGGTTCTGAATTTGCCAGGTTTGCTTCACATGGTGGAGTTGGCTGGGGACCTGATCCGAGGGAGAGATTACCATGAAGGCCATCAAGGTCCCCCAGATCCGTCTCGATTTGCTCGCTTGCTTCGATCTGTGTTGTGATGTCCGTGGAGGATCTGCCGGATGATGCTGGTACCGCCGTAGGCGTAAGTTTTTCCACCGACGGTTCTGATGTGATCAGGGCCGAAGGGTGCAATTCTTACGGGTCTTCTACTTAAGATAGATGACATGTTGGGTGAACAAATTACAGCAGGGCAATTAACATACACCGAAAAAGCATACATGCATATACTAATCATCTTGACTCCTATGAGATTTGATTGAGAATTACAACATTATACATAGACCGTAATCCAACTGCATCTATGACTAATAATCCACCTTCAGGTTATCATCCGAACCCCCTCCAGTATTAAGTTGCAAGCAACAGATAATTGCCTTAAGCAAAGTGTGTAAAGTAAACAATACGATTGTCCCATGGACAAAGAATTGTTGTTTTCTCCCTAGTAGCAACAACACATCTAGTACCTTAGAGATTCCTGTCAATTCCCCAGATTACTAGAGGCATGAACCCACTATCGAGCATAAATACTCCCTCTTGGAGTTGTTAGCATCTACTTGGCCAAGATAGCTACTAACAATAGAAAGCATGCAAGATCACAAATAACATAGACATGATAGAATCAATAATCAATCTGAAATAGCTTATCAATATCCATCTGATCCCCGCAAACACAACATGTAAGATTACAAATAGATGATCTTGATCATGAACGGAGCTCACAAGATCTAAACATGATAACACAAATGAGGAGAACCAACCATCTAGCTACTACATGGACCCGTAGTCTAGGGATGAACTACTCACGCATCACACCGGAGGCAGTCATGGTGATGAAGAAGGCCTCCAGGGTGATCTCTCCCCTCCGGCAGGGTGCCGGGAAGAGCTATAGATCCCTCCCGATCTAGGGATGGAGATGGCGACGGCTACAGACTCTTTCGTGAAATTTTGATCGGGTACTTAGGGTTTTCGTCTCGGGAGGCTTTTATAGGCGGAAGGGCAAGGTCGGTGGAGCACCAGGGGGCCCACACCCTTGGTGGCGTGCCCCTAGGCCGTGTCGCCACTAGGTATGGCTGCCCTGGTGTGCCACTTCATCTCCCCTCCGGACTCTGTGTTGCTTTGGGTAAAATATTGACTTTGGCTTTTGTCCGGTCCAATTCTGAGAATAGTTCCTTACTAGATATTCTGAAACCAAAAACAGCAGAAAACAGACAACTGGCACCGTGGCATCTTGTTAATAGGTTAGTTCCAGAAAATGTGTAAAAATACTCCAAAGTGTGGACAAAACATAAGAAAGTAGATATAAAACAAGCATGGAACATCAAAAATTATAGATACGTTTAGGATGTATCACTGGACTTGCTGGAGCTAGATCTGATGGACATGCTAGAGCTGGACCTACTGGACTTCATCACGATCTTGAGATCGATAAGTGTACGACTACATCATCCACGAGTTCCATCTCATTAACAAAGCTTTGTTGTCTTCGAGGGTATGTTCTCTATGGATGTATATCCACCCGTTGCTTGTATGTAATAGATAGATCTTGGCGTATAATAGTTCCCATCGTAGGAACTTTTTGTTTTCTATGCTGCAAACCCAACAAGAATATCCCCGAAGCAGAAAGAAGTGGACTCATCTAAGACCTTGATCTATCGTTCATGTTGATTGACCAAGCAGGAAACATCAAGGCAAAAAGACCCAGGCAACCATTGTAGCCGCGCAAACATACCCGATCACAACTCAGCCCGCACCCGATGATCCCCGTGCGGACCTCCACCGCTCCGCCCTAATGAACCTTGTCATGGTGGGAGCCTCTCTCGCGGAAGCAGAGCAAGGAACCACGTGACAGCCCGATAGATCCCCATGCCATCACAGCAGCCCTCGGCAGGTGGGACACACCCGACGATCTTGATCGCCACACCAAGCACATCTCGTAGGACCCGAGCCATGAAGCAACACAAGAAATGACAACACGCAACACAGGAATGATGAAGCAAGAGAAGAAAACCGCAGCCGACGATACCATGATGGATACAACAAAGACGATTACGAGCTATGCGGGGCTAGCTGTTTCACTCAGTGGATTCACAAAATCTCAGTACCCAAGGACTTCAAACTTCTGCATGACCGCCACAAGTACGATGGATTCCAGGAACCCGAAGCATGGGTAGCAGATTATTTGGCCACTATCAAGTTACAAGGCATCTCCACAACTACCGCAATGCAGAGCTTACAACTACACCTCACCGACACCGCAAGATCATGGCTCAGACAGTTACCCGAAGATTCCATCAGCAGTTGGAATGACCTAGAAGATAAGTGATGACCCACAAGTATAGGGGATCGCAACAGTCTTCGATGGAAGTGAAACCCAATTTATTGATTCGACACAAGGGGAGCCAAAGAATATTTATAAGCCTTAACAACTGAGTTGTCAATTTAGCTGCACCTGGAAAAATCTTGCTCACATCAGTTTATCAGTAGCAATAGTTTTGTAGTAGTAATAGCAAAGTAAAAGCAGCAGTAAAAGTAAAGACAATAGTAACAATTGCAGTAAACAGTAGGATTAAAGCGCGGTAGGCATAGGGATGGATGGACGAGCGTTGCATGGACAAGACAATTCATATAGCAATCAAGATATAGGGCAATTGCAGATAAATAAGATAAAGCATCCAAGTACTAAATAATCATAGGCATGTGTTCCATATATAGCCATACGTGCTCGTAATGAGAACTTGCACAACATCTTTTGTCCCGCCCCGTTCCCGCTTACGGGGCCTCAAGGGAACTACTGGCAATTAAGGTGCTCCTTTTAATAGAGCATCGGAGCAAAGCATTAACACTCCGTGAACACACGTAATCCTCATATCATAGTCATCCCCTCCGGTTATCCCGATTATTGTCACTTCGGGGCCTTTGGTTCCGGACAATAATATGTGTATACAACTTGCAGGTAAGATCACAAACAATAATATCCTCATGAATCAATGACATGTTCAGATTTGAAATCATGGCACTCGGGCCCTAGTGACAAGCATTAAGCATAACAAGTTGCAACAAAGTCAAAAAGCACTAATAGTAGATACTAGGCACCATGCCCAAACAATCTGATGCCATTACATGAACGATCTCATCCAATGCCTACCATCCCCATAGCCTACAGCGGGGGATTACTCACTCATGGATGGGGGAATCATGGATGGTTGATGGAGAAGCGATGGTGATGATGATGGCGATGATCTCCTCCAATTCCCCATCCCGACAGGGTGCCAGAACGGAGTTTCTGGTTCCGAATCGCGGTATCTAGTGGCGGCGGCGCAGCGGAACTCTATCTGGAAAAACTTCGACCCCCTTGAGTTTTTAGGTCAAGGGACATCTTATAGGCGAAGAGGGAGGCCGAGAGGGTGCCCGAGGTGGCCACACCCCTCCCAGGCGCGGCCTGGGCTGGCCCGCGCGGCCAGGGGGTGTGGGCTCCTCGTGGCCCTCCTCTGTCTCGTCTTCTGGATCTGTGAGTCTTCTGGTGAAATAGGATTTTTGGCATATTTTCCGAGATTTTTCCTGATAGTTGATTTTCTGCATAAAAACTAGACACCAAGGTAATTCTGTTGAAAACAGTGTCAGTCCGTGTTAGTTGTATCCAAATCACACAAGTTTAGAGGAGAAATAATAGCAAAAGTGTTCGGGAAAGTAGATACGTTTTGGACGAATCAACTCCCCCCAAGCTTAGCTTATTGCTTGTCCTCAAGCAATTCAGTTGAAAACTGAGTGCGATAAAAGAAACTTTCACGAACACATTTGCTTCATAAGATGTATATATTCTCAGCATATGATCAAATACTTAGGCAATTCATAATAAAGAGTATGCAAATAAGTTTACTTAATAGTCATTGCAAGCTATGAAGAGATTCCAACTCAAAAATAATAAGTAGCATGAAACATAAACATAAGAAACATTGCAATGCTCATAAAAAGGTATGATAGAGTGGTATCTCGCTTACCTTCGATTGTAGAGCAAACATAAATGCCGAGGCACCTCTGAAGTTCAAGTGAAGACTAGAAGTAAAGATATCAAAGATACAAGCATCAAAGTCATGACACAATTAACCAAGTTTTGAGACAAGCACATTACACTAAGAATGACAACAATGCTCTCAAGAAAGTGCTCATAGAATAAGTGGTGACTCAACAAGGAAGTGAAAAGTTTGAAAGGCTTCCACATGCAAAAAGTATGGTACTCATTAGCTTTGAACTCTCATTGCCCCTATCATAAGCATCTTTAAATGGTTAAGGTGAAAGTGAGGTCCAATATGAGTTATATGCTTGACAGACCATAAACTGGAAATCTCATGTCCCTTGAGTACGAGGGCCGCTCCTCATGCTACTCCACTTTAGTTACCAGTAAGTTCTTGTCATAGTAAATACATGTGTATCATAGAGAATCGCCAACGAGGTAACCCTTGCCTGATGATACGAAAGAATCCCCATATAAAAATGACAAGGCAAGCAGACAATAAGCATCTCAGCATCTTCTTATTTACCATGGGAAAATGGTGCTTTTTCTCTCTTTCTTTTTTATAAGAAGAATGCTTCATAGATTGCTCATTATGGTTACGCTGCAGGTTTCCACCATGATTAGGCATGGATTAGACCAGCCGCCTAGGCGTTTCTCTAACACACATACATAACTCCATGGACTTACAAGCTCCCATTTTATTTCACATCACCGAGATCCGTAAACAAAAGAGCATGATATCAACTGGGTATATATTTACAAGTGTTGAAAGCGTTCCCCGTGATAGCACGGTTCTGCTAACTCCTAGCCTATAATTTGCAAGCATATAACTTTCATGGATAGTCACAACAGTTCAGTTTATTAAGTGCAAGAAATAAAATGTGCCATCAAGTTCGTGAGAGCTTTACTAACTAACTTTCTCATAACAAGCAAACATTTTATTAGGAAGAAAACAAGGCATAGTGAATATGCACGAAATAGCAAATGATGCTAATAGGTAGGTATGGTGGACACTTTTGGCAGTATTGGTTTTGGGGAGTTGGAAACACGAGTAGAGCTCATATTCAGTGGAAGTGAAGGCTAGAAATAAAAAGGGAGCGACAAACAAGAGAGAAATAATTGTCATAATCATGCTTGCAACAAAACATGGCTAATTATGGCATGAAAGTGATTCAAGAACCTTGAGGCAAAATAGTTCATTGAGGCTTAACTGATTATTGTTTCAGCCATATGCATGCATGAGCATGCGCCAAGTCGATTCAAATGAAACATTCAGAGGAGGATACCACAATGCCATACCAAGTTATGAATAAAACAATGCAAGCAAACATTCATATGACATGCTACAAACCATTAGCAAGCTAGAACTAATCATAAGAAAGCAAGAACTACTAAGCATCCATAAATAACATACACCTTACATGAACAGACTAAGCATGCCCACAATGATGAGTATATGTACAAAAATGAAAACAAATAGAGTTCATTACCAGCCTCTTACCACACCCCAAGTTGTCATTATTCTTCATTATTGCCCTTCACTTGTGTGGCTTGAATAATAATCATGAAACCAAACTCCACTGAGGACTGCCGAACCCTGCAACGAACTCCCCCAAAGCTTAGGCTTTTGGCCTCAGTGGGTATCAATCCCAAGCTGGCCAGGAAGGAGCACCTCCATAATATGGCGAGGAAGTGCCTTCATCCTGATATGAACTCGAGGACGCCCCAGCGTAGTGCGCAGAGTAGTAGTAAGAGGGCACATCCCCCTGGTGCTGCCCGTGTAAACCAAGCAAGCGGAGCTGCTCGTCCACCTCCTCCTTGGAACACGACCATGGCATCCTGCAAATACTGAACAAAGTGGACTGTGTCAAAGGAATTTCCCTCTCGTCTCCATCAGTAAACAACATCCTATAAACTAAATTCTTGGTACTAGAGTCAGTAGTAACAAAATGATGTGTTTTCATAGCAGCAAGATCAAGCCTTTGTGGTGTCAACACAGTGTCATTAGGATCAACAGAAAGTTCTAAGGCAGCAACCAAGCGTGAGGCAATAATACCCCCATAAATGGGTCCTCTAGCAGCTAAGCGATGGGCAATGAGAGAACCCAGATTATACTTGGTATCATTATTAAGTGCAGCAGCAAGAAAGGCTAAATGATAATTAGAAATATTACTAGTGTTCTCCCTACCAAGAATGCTAGTGGCAAGATACTAAGCAAAATATCTAAGAGCTGGGAGTTGAATGTTTCTTATCTTCCCACGCTGAGCTATGTGGTCCTCGTCATTTGTCACACTTCGGTAGAGCTCTAGCAAATCAGCGGGTCGACATTGGATCTTCTTCACTGTCCTAGTCATGCCTATGCCTATAATGCTGCAAAATCTTTCCAATGGCATGGTAATAGGCATATTATAAATTTTGAACGAAACAGTTGACCGTTAAGGGGTGTTAGTGAAAACGAAACTTTCAACGAAAGTTTTGGTGAGCACGGCATATTGCTCACTCTCATCTTCCATGTAAGTGGTCAGACCAACCCTCTGGACAAGGAGTAAGAAATCATCGAGGATCCCTGCAGCTTGCAAAAAGGTAAAACAAGGGAAGGTAGATGGGTGAGCATCTCCCTCATCTCCTTGATTACCAAAGCGTGGTGCAATAAGATCTTCATTATATGATGGCCTAAATTGAGAAGCTGATCTCGAAGGCCTCGCCCTCCTAGGTGTGTCCCTCTCAAATGCTTCTCCAAAAGTGTGGTTGTTCATCTCCTCTATTCTGAAATTTAAGCATCCATCATACAAGTGATTGCAAAGTGAATACATAATGAAAGGAACTACTTATAGGGACTTGTAAGAGCCTAAACATGCATCAAAACAAAATTTCCAAGCATTGAACAAGCTTACAAGCTCACATAACCTGTCACCTACAGTAGCAAAATACTCAAGATATAAACCACTAATCACAAATATATTTGGACAAGCAGAGGAGTCACATACCAGAGAACAAATGCTCCAAATTTCAGTAGCAAAGATGGGATGAGCAAGGAGATCGAAAAATCACGAGCAAGAACAGCAAGAACACGAGTTTGAGCAATGCACTGGTGTTTTCTAGAGAGAGAGAAAGGAGTGGTAGGATGGAGAGTAAGTGGAGGGCCAGGGTGGCCCACACCATGGCCAGGCGCGCCCCTGGTGTGGCCATGCCACCAGGTGGTGTGCCTACCTGGTGGCCCCCCTGGGTCACTCCAGGTACTTCTCTGCCCCTTTGACTTGTGTTTCTTATCAGGGAAAGGCATAGGTTTTTGGACCCAGGGCTCTCTCTCACTACCATGTTTATTAGCAACAAAATGTTCCTTAGTGTATTTAGTATTCTTAGTGTGTCTTTCAGGTTCTTCTTCAACTTTTTCTTTATCAGGAGCATGATTTTCCTCATTACCACTTTCAGTTTCAGCATCAGAGACAAATATACTATTAGGATCTTTAGCAGGTTCAGAAGACACTACAATAGTTTTATGTTTCTTTTTTCCTTTTCTTAGGAGAAGTACCACTATTTTCAATTTGTTGAGAATCCTGCTCAATTCTTTTAGGATGCCCCTTAGGATATAGAGGATCCTGAGTGGCAGCACCACTTCTAGTTCTAATTTCGTAAGCATGTTTTTCTTTAGAAGCATTAACTAGCAAATATTTTTGTACTTTAATAAGCTGGTCAATTTGAGTTTGAACCATTTGGAAATGTTTAACAAGCATTTTAACATCATTAGAGGTTCTTTCCACAATATCCCTTAACTCAATAATAGCTCTAGAGTTTTCCATCAAATGATTCTGCACTCTTTTATTAAAATTATCTTGCTTAACAATAAAAATATCAAATTCTTCTAAGCATTGATCAAGAGGTTTAGAATAAGGCATATCACCTTCATCAAACTGTTGGAGAGACTGTACCTCAATAGTGGATGAGTGGCAGATTGGCTTACATAATTCTTCTATAGGAGGTAGATTCTTCACCTCTTCAGCTTTAATACCCTTCTCCTTAAGACATTTCTTAGCTTCCTTGATCACTTCATCATTTAGTTCAATAACTCCCCTCTTCTTTGGTGTTAGTGTTGGCTCAGGCATAGTTAACTCAAGTGTAGTTGACTCAGGTGTAGTTGGCCCATGTGAAGTCCAGTCATCATAATTCTTGCTTATTTTAGCCATTAATTCCTTAGCTTCTTTGGGAGTTCTATTCCTGAAAACACAATCAGCACAACTATCCAGGTATGTCCTAGATTCTTCATTTAGTCCATTATAATATATATCAAGAAGCTCATTCTTAGGTAATGGACATCCAGCCCGTGCATGAATCAAAGCACAAAACCTTGCCCATGATTCAGGCAATATCTCTTTTTCTCCCTGTTTAAAATCAAAAAGTTCCTGCAATATGGCATGTCTAGCACTAGGAGGGAAATATTTCTGAAGGAAAGTACTAATCAAGCAATCAGGGCTATCAATAGATCTAGGAGGTAAATTATTAAACCAAGCCTTAACTTCTCCTTTCAGTGGAAAAAGGAAAATTTTAGCAACAAAGTAGGTGCGCATCTTTATATCATTAGAAAATAGGCCACTCATGGTAGAAAGCTCAGTCATATGTGCTACAACACTTTGTTCTTAGTCCCACAAAAAGGTTCTTTCTCAACAATGGTTATGTAAGATAAATCAAGAGAGAAATCATAATCCTTATCTTTAATGTTTATGGGAGATGTAGCAAACTTATCATTAGGAGATAATTTAGGTTTTATAGTACGCCTCTCAAGGAGACTCTTAATAGCACTTTTACCATGAGTATTTTGACATTCTTTAATAAATTCATCGTTCATTTCTATACATCCGTCTTCAATATCATAACTCTCTATAGACTCAGGTGAACTGACAGGTGTAGTAGTGTCTTCATTAGGAGTTTCAGTATTTCCAGCTATAGTTCTAGCAATCGTAGCATCTAGGAAAGGACCTAATTAACCACTCTTATCAAGCACAGTAGAAGCATCATAAGTATCAGAAGTTTCAGATTCAACAGAAGTAGCCATATGTGTAGCATGTGTATGTGGTGGTGTAATGAGCTTACTCATCACAGATGGTGAATCAAGAGCAACAGAGGTGTTCAGAACCATACCTCTCCTTGTAGTGGATGGTAATATAGGAACCTTGCCATCATGAGATTTACCCATGATGAAATGAACGGTAGCGAACAATAGTGATTCCAAGTGAACTTCATAAGTAGAGCTATGCTCCCCGGCAACGGCGCCAGAAAATAGTCTTGATGACCCACAACTATAGGGGATCACAACAGTCTTCGAGGGAAGTGAAACCCAATTTATTGATTCGACACAAGGGGAGCCAAATAATATTTATAAGCCTTAACAACTGAGTTGTCAATTCAGTTGTACCTGGAAACAATCTTGCTCACATCAGTTTATTAGTATCAACCGTTTTGTAGTAGTAAAAGTAAAGACTGTAGTAACAATTGCAGTAAACAGTAGGATTAAAGCGCGGTAGGCATTGGGATGGATGGACGGGCATTGCATGGACAAGACAATTCATATAGCAATCAAGATATAGGGCAATTGCAGATAAATAAGATAAAGCATCCAAGTACTAAATAATCATAGGCATGTGTTCCATATATAGTCATACATGCTCGTAATGAGAACTTGCACAACATCTTTTGTCCTGCTAGCCCGATAGGGTGCCAGAATGGAGTTTCTGGTTTCGAATCACGGTATCTGGTGGCGGCGGCATAGCGGAACTCTATCTGGAAAAACATCGACCCCCCCTTGAGTTTTTAGGTCAAGGGGCATCTTATAGGCGAAGAGGGAGGCCGAGGGGGTGCCCGAGGCCACCCTCCAGCGTGGCACAGGCTGGCCCGCTCGGCCAGGGGGTGTGGGCCCCTCGTGGCCCTCCTCCGTCTCGTCTTCTGGCTCCGTGAGTCTTCTAGTGAAATAGGATTTTTGGCATATTTTCCGGGATTTTTCCTGATAGTTGATTTTCTGCACAAAAACTAGACACCAAGGTAATTCTGCTGAAACAGTTTCAGTCCGTGTTAGTTGTAGCCAAATCACACAAGTGTAGAGGAGAAACAATAACAATAGTGTCCAGGAAAGTAGATACGTCTTGGATGTATTAATAAGTTCATTTGGCACTTCTAATCCACGTTTAAACGACCAACATCCTTGGAGCAGTTGCGAGCATGCAAACAAAAATCTAGGGAATCAATAAGAGCATTCATCCAACGATGGAATATCATAAAAAACTCAGCTGAGTCCATATCCGACGAAAGGGCCATCGGTGCCTTCAACAACTACCTTTGTCGCCGAGAATTCATAGAAGAACTAGGATAGGTTAGACCCAAAACAATATCACAATTAATGGAAATAGCAAATCGCTGGGATGATGGAGAAGACACGCTAATAATGATACGTCGTAAACGTATCTATAATTTTTGATGTTCCATGCTTGTTTTATATCAACTATCTTATGCTTTGTCTACATTTTGAGATGCTTTTATGCATTTTCTGGAACTAACCTATTAACAAGATGCCGCAGTGCCAGTTGCCTGTTTTCTGCTGTTTTTGGTTTCAGAAAAGCTAGAAAAGACATATTATCGGAGTTGGACTGGACAAAATCAAAAGTCGATATTTTACCAGAAGACTCATGGAGCCATAGGACGAGACGGAGGAGGGCCAGGGGCTGGCCACACCACCTGGTGGCGCGGGCCAGGCCAGGCCGTGCCAGGGGGTGGTGTGGGCCCCTCCGGCCTCCACCAACCTTGCTCCTTCGCCTATAAAATCCCCCCGGGACGAAAACCCTAAAGACAAGATCAGAATTCCAGGAAAAGTTCCGCAGTGCCGCCGCCACCGAAGAGGATATTCGGGGGACAAAAGTCTTTGTTCCGGCACCCTGCCGGGACGGGGAAGTGCCTCCAGAGCCATCTCCATCGACTCCACCACCTCTCCATCGTCGTTGCTGACTCCCATGATGAGGAGGGAGTAGTTCTCTCCTGAGGCTAAGGGCTCTACCGGTAGCTATGTGTTCATCACTCTCTCTCTATGCGTGATCTTATGAGATCATGAGCTTTGTAATCTATAGATCTATTTTGCTACTCAAGTGCTTTAATGAATCTCTTCTTATCCCCACGTGTGTGAAGTTAACAGTGTGCACACCGTGTGGCACTTTGGCTAAGATTACATACATACTTATCATGAGTATAATTTGAGTTGGATGTCTCTATGAGATTGTGGTGTTTGTTGGAACCATCTAGCGCTCAAGGTGATAGTGAGGGGTTATGATGGGGAATGCAAACTTTAAGGTGTGCTATTATAGCCCTACATCGTCCAACCGGAGAGTAGTTCAGGGTAGCATCATGTAGAGAAGATATTTATATGAGAGTGTCCACTAGTGAAAGTATGATCCCTAAGCCTTGTTCTAAGCATTGAAACACCATTTACAATCAGTTCTGTTACATGTTTGCTTGCTGCCCCTCTTATTTCAGATTGCAATTACCACTTATAATCATCCATATTACTTGTATTTCACTATCTCTTCGCCGAACTAGTGCACCTATACACCTGACAAGTGTATTGGGTGTGTTGGGGACACAAGAGACTTCTTGTATCTTGATTGAAGGGTTGCTTGAGAGGGATACCTTTGACTACTTCCTCCCTGAGTTCGATAAACCTTGGGTGATCCACTTAAGGGAAACTTGCTGCTGTTCTACAAACCTCTGCACTTGGAGGCCCAACATTGTCTACAAGAATAGAAGCATGCGTAGACATCACATAACAAGCGTACGTGATCACCTGAAGAAGACAGGGATAAACGTGGCAACGATAGAAGAAGAAGGAACAACGATGGAAACACGGGACCAAGTTACGTTGCAACCGGTTTCTCGGGTGAAGGTAACAACAAAAGCAACGACTACAATGGCAGATACTGCCAGAACAGGCACAACGTTGGAGGAAGCCAGTCAACACAGCGGTATCAGCCAAGAGCACAAGAACCAACTATGTCCGCGATGAAAATGGTGGAAGGCCCCTGTAATATGCATTTTACGTCGACTCAGCAGGCAGACGACAATCTAACCACCTCATGAAATACTACCGAACAATCTTGAAGATGCTGGAGCTATGTAATTGTCGTGGTGGTGTCACGGCAGATGCCATGGATAGGCTAAAGGTGGGGACTAAATGCACTAGGGGAATCCAGGGAGGGATAGTGTGGTGATTCCACACACGGTAGCTTTGTATTCAATTCACTTCCAAGCTTTACAAATGCTCCTCGAGCTGTATTGGGGAGAGGAGGAAGAAGAACTCTCTTACTCTCACCACAAGCCAAACTCAGATCTCTAGGAGACAACTAGCAAAACCAACTCAATAGAGATCAACCCCCTCTACAAAAGCCCTAGCCCTCCTTATATAGGGCGGCTAGGTCTCCACTTAGGGCATACATGGAGGCATATTCCAGGGAATATGCCTCTTCCCAAAGTAGCAAACCGACCGGGTCTCTTTTCCCCCATGTCACCCATGCAGTGGCTACATGAGCCTCTGCGGCGCCTGCATCATCCGACATAGGCTTCGTCACCTTTGTTGGCCACGCCTCGGTGGTCCTGCCTCTGTCCGCTTCGCTCACGCTCTGCATACAGTGGTCACCTTTGACCAGCGAGATACCTTCCTTCTCCTACAAGCTTGATATAACCCGGATCCCACATGGTTGATCCGGCCACACCTGTTCCTGCATACAAGTTAGATTCATCCCACCGACTTACGATATAAGTCGGCCGAGACTCAGTTAGGTGGACATCCCCTGGTCCGGGTTACCCCGAGATTCGGCCTGCCTTGAGGTGACTCGGCCAGCGTCCGCTTTGACCTTGCTGAACCTCGGCTAACTCGGCATTTATACCCCGGCGTGACCCTACCCGGGGGTATCCCCCCAACATTAGTCCCCGAAGCTGGTGCGGTCTTAGCTGCCTTGGCCGCTAAGGCCACAACAGGTTCAATTTTACTGAGCTTTGTGTTCTTTTCCGAGTTACCTCCTTATCTCGGATTCCATGGGTTTACTTTCCCTTGCACATTCCAAGTTTTCACTTGCTGGCCGGGTTACCACATTCCCATCCGGGTCGTTCTTCCTTCTCTCGTACACTTCCCCACGTGGAGGCTAATCATTACCTTGCCTCATTTAAGGGCGGCAGCGATACTAGCGCGATTATTGTCGAGTTACATGCGCACGTCACGTCACGCCTGCCTCCTCGTTAACTGTATCACTGCATAGCGTCATGGGATCTGCTACGCCCTGTGGTCCTTCGTGTGGCTCACTGCTGATTGGTTGATCCGGGTTGTACACGGCCACACCATGTGGCACACCCGCACAACACGATCCCACTACCCCCTTGAAGGAGTGGTTAAATAGGGGAGAGGCGCGCCTCTTGGGTCCTTTCCCCACTTCTGTGCCCCTCTGCCTCTACTTCTTCCTCTTCTTCTCCCGCGACAGCGCCGCCGCCACCGCGCCTGAGTAGCAGTGTCACCGCTGCACTGCCTTCACGCGCACCAGCGTTGCCGCCGCCTCCGCGCACCTCTTCCGCCACGGGTAGCTGCCAGTCTAGGCCACTGCCTCCCACCGCCGCCAGCAAAAGTGAGGGGAGCGACCTCGAGATGACTGAGGAGGAGCTCGTCGTCGCCGAGCAGGAGATGGAGGAAGATGCTGCGAGCACCGACCGCGGCGATGGGCAGGCTCCTGGGTCTGCCAGGATGACCTGGATTGGCTCTATCGCACCAGGCGCATCCCGGAGGGCGTCATCGCACGCCTCGCTTCCTCCGAGCTTGCCCCCTCACCCAATCCGGGTGAGTACGTGGTGTTCCTATCTCATTTTCAACGCGGATTTGGTCTGCCAGTGAGCGACTTTTTCCATGACTGGTTAAACACATACGAGCTCCAGCCGCACCACCTTCCAGCCAATGCCATCACATCTCTCTCCGCCTTAACCTCCACGATCGAAGGTTATGCCGGACTATGGCCCACGAAGGAGCTCTGGATCCGGTTCTTCGGCCTTCGTCGGAACGTGATTCCGAATGTAGATCTAGATCCGGAGGACAAACAGCTCACGCAGTTCGGTGCTGCATCAATTTCTCCCTGGAGGCTGTCCGTCTTGCCCCGAGTTACTGGGCTGGACTCTTGCAAAGGTTGGGCCCGGACTTTCTTCTATGTCCAGAACAGCACCACCGAAGATCTGATTCGGCTGCGCCCCTATACTCTGGGTCCTCCTAACCCGGAGTTGTGGGACGTTATCCCCAAGAAGCCCACAGTCTTGGCCAACCAAGTCAACAAGAGGTTCAAGGAGCTGAAGGAACTCGGATTGCGCAACGAGGACGCCATGATCACATTCGTCCGCAACCGGATCTCCCCCCTCCAGAAACACACACATAAAGTGTGCCACATGAGCTGGGGCCACGACCCCAACTGGACCTTGTCTTTCGAGTTGAGCAACACAGAGATCTACCGCCGGGTCAAGGCCCTCTTCACCACCCACAAGGACTTCTCCTCTGAGTGGACGTGGGGAATGGAACATTTTTGCCGAGATAGGTTTCCTCCTTTGGTAAGTCTCGTGCCCCAAACTCTTTTCCGGATTGAATCATATGTCGGTCTTTCGTCATAGATTTTAATCCTGTTGCCTTTCCTTTTCCTTAGATGTTTCTTCAGCAAACCATCGAGGATGGCACCGACCCTACCCTCAAATGGGCGCCTGACCGAGATACCTCAGACGAGGAAGAACCGAATCAGGAGATGTTCCTTCTAATGTTGGATGCAACCAAGCGACCCACTGGTAAACTCTCTTCCATTAGAGATTGGCCCGACGATGAAGATGATTCGGATGTTGAGGTGATGGAAGCATTTGACGCTGTCCCCCTTTCTTATGCTTTTCCAGCATCAGCTAACCTCGGTGGGAAGATCCATGAAGATCCTCCCCTTGCCGTGGGTGATCCTGTTCCGGTCGCGCCGAAGAAGAAAAGGGGAGCCGCATCGACCTCTTCCTCTGGACCTTCTCAGCTAGCCAAACGCGAAAGAAGTCCGGGGACAAAACTGCCACCAAGCCTACAACCAAGGCCACAACCCGGAGGGCTCGGAAGCCCAAGGAACCCCTGATCTCGGATGAGTAAGCCTCTTCTTCCTTTGCTATTTACTTGTCCTTCTTTTATTATAGTTTCTCATCATACATTATTTGATTCGGCAGGGCCGCGGTGGAGGTCGCACAGAGTGGATCCGGCATTGCGTCGCCGCTCCGACACAGCCCTTCTCCCCCTCGCGGCGATGATTCACGCCCGCTGAGCCCAATCCCGGAGGGTTCAGCGGCTGCTCCGGGTTCCAGCCCATCTCGTCAAGAGGAGGGCAACCTTGGAGCGGGGGAGATTGGCTCTGCCGAGACAGCGGCCACCACTACTTCGGCTCCGCCGCAACCAGCTACCAGTGAGGTTCCCTCAGTACCTCCACCAAAGAAGAAACCAACACCAGTATCAGCACCAACTCCAGCACCAGCAGCAAAAGCAACAACAGCAGCACCAAGCCCCTCCGCCTCGTCCGAGTCTTCTCAGTCTCGGCGAGAAAGCACCAAGGTTGCTCCCAAGGGTAAATCTACTGCAACAACTTCCACTTCTCAGCAGCAGCCTAAGGGAAAGAAGACCTCTGACGCCACCAGGGCAGCGTCCATCGAGGCTGGACAGCGCACGCTCGCGTCCATGCTCCCGAAGAAGACACCGCCACCGAAGGACGCCCCTGCCGAGCCAGCTGATGCGCAACAACTTGTTTTGCACACCAGCCCGGCCCATGCTAAGGTTGAGAGGAGGGAGGCGCATGCCAAGGGTTTAGTGGCGCCCCACATGCTCAGCGGCGAGCGATACCCTCTGACCTTGATCGAGTTTGTAAATAACTAGAACAAGGCGGAGTTCGTCCACAATGACGATCTCCCGGAGAAGTTTGGTCCCGCCGAGTTTGCGGCGCAGATGAATACTGCTGCCAAGGCCATTAACCTTGCGGGTCGGATGATGGAGGTACGTTACTTCATCTTTTTCCTTAAGATGTTGTAGATGTTAGTGATATAACCATTAGTCCCCGAGCCTCCAGGGGAGTAATTTGTTACTTGGCCGGATGCTCCTTAGAAAACTAACGTAGCTCCTTGATAACTTCGAATATGCACACACCTAGAGCCGGGTTAAGTTCCACTTGGTCCGGATTTTGTACACTTCGAATATGCACACACCTAGAGCCGGGTTAAGTTCCACTTGGCCCGGATCTTGTACACTTCGAATATGCACACACCTAGAGCCAGGTTAAGTTCCACTTGGCCCGGATTTTGTACACTTCGAATATGCACACACCTAGAGCCGGGTTAAGTTCCACTTGGCCCGGGTCTTGTACACTTCGAATATGCACACACCTAGAGCCGGGTTAACTTCCACTTGGCCCGGATTTTGTACACTTCGAATATGCACACACCTAGAGCCGGGTTAAGTTCCACTTGGCCCGGATTTTGTACACTTCGAATATGCACACACCTAGAGCCGGGTTAAGTTCCACTTGGCCCGGATCTTGTACACTTCGAATATGCACACACCTAGAGCCGGGTTAAGTTCCACTTGGCCTGGATTTTGTACACTTCGCATATGCAGACACCTAAGCTATATTTTTGTACTCTTTTCAGGTGACCACCAATCGCCGGAGCGCTGAGTTTCAGCGTCTCCTGGACACCCATAAGATGTTGCGTGCAAAACATACCGCACTTCTCGCTGAACACGAGAAAATGGGTAAGTTTCTTCCTTGGCATTTCTCCGTTTTTCTTCGTCTTTTTCTGCCGAACTAACCCATCATTCGGTTTTCGCAGCTGGGGTGGAGAATGAGAATACCGTCATGAGGAGGAGTTTGGACCAGATAAAGGGTAAGTTATTTTTGCTCAACTTTGCTATGCTCTCTATCTCTTTTTCTCCGTGGCTTGACAAACATTCATACCTCGGCTTTGCCGGGTCAACAAACTATTTCAGGATCTCTTGAAGATAGTGTGCCCGTGCCTGATATGATACTGCATTTTCTCGAACAAGCAGGGCAGCATCAGGCCGAGCTCAAAAAGAAAGATGATGAGCTTGCCCTCCTCCGAACCAAAGATGACGAGATCGCCAAGCTCAAGGCAGATATGAAGAAGTTGAAAACGCAGCACCAATCCGAACTTCAGAAAGCTGGCCAGGATTATACTAAAGAACGCAAGCGCCTCAACCTCCAGATTGCCAAGGACCAAGAGCTTCTCTAGGAGGCCGACGTCAAACTTGAGTCGGCGAACACCGAACTTGTGCAGCTTCGCAAAAGGCGTGATGACTGTACCAAGGAGTTGACCCGGATCCACAACCATATTTCACGTAAGTTCCTTTCCCTCATCCGGCATATTTCTCCGGGTTACTTCACATGTCTTTTATTTACCTGCTTCTCTTGTCTTGTTTTCAGGCAAATTTCTAGAGGGCAATGCCATTGCGAGCACCGCTGTTGCTAAGTTCCGCCGAGAGAGGGGTACCCCCGTTGCTCCTGACGCTGAAGAAAATTCCCTATGACATGGAGGACCTGTTGGTCAGCTTGTCTTCTCGCGTGGAAATCTTGAAGAACTGTGGCAAAGATATCCTTGACGTGGCAGTCCGGATCTTCAACATCTTTTGGCCTGAAGAAGATACTCCAGAGGGGACCGCAGTTCTTGTTGATAAGTTGATGGAATGCGAGACCCAGCTCGAACTTTGGAGGGAATCCGCTGGACGTGCCGGAGCTGAGACCGTTCTCCACTACGTGCTTACGTGGTACGAGAAGATCGACCTCAACCTCCTAGCGCGCATGCACACCGGATCTAAATGGTCCAACGACCCAGATTGGATTGCTCGGTGCAAGGCTTGTGCCCATAGCCTCATTGAATATGCCCCATTCATGAATGGAATGAGGTTCCAAGCTTCCTTGGTGCCGCCGATGCTGAAAACACTGAAGATGGCTCGGATGAGGACGAAGAGGACGATGCCTCGGATGTCGAAGACAGTGAAGATGGCGCCGAACTTCCTCCTCCTGATGCTCCTTCAGTGAAAAAACTTTAAAGTTTATCAGATCCCCGGTATGCCAGGTGCAGTTGTATTAAACACACAAGTGATATTTTGCTACTAAGTTTTTATGCTGGATTGACTTGGGCGTAGTCCTCGAGTTTCATTTTCTCGTTCTTCCAATTTCTTGGCTCGGCTCGTGTCTACCTTGGTTCGGTTTTATGACTTACGAGTCCGAGCTTCAAAAATTATCTTAACAATACTCGGAAACTTTAGGATTAGCTCAAAATAATTCAGCATAATAAATCGAAAGTAAATCACAGGGTTAGTCCAAAAAACAAACGTCGGCTCGATTAAGTTCCTTTCCTTAGACGTTTTTCATGTGCTGCGCAATTCCAAACTTGTTCTCTTGCTTGCCATGAAGCCAAATCTTGTTGGACAACAGCAAGTCGAAGAGTTAGGTTTTTGGTGCTCACACATTACTAATCCGACTTAAGTAGAAAAACTTACGCCAGCCGACGTATAAATGACAAATACAGAAGATAACAAATATTATTAAGGTAGTCCCCGAGTTACTGGTCGAGGTGCCAACACTTCATTGATAAGCTCATTGCCAGCATACATACCGACATATGAGAAGACTCAGATACATACACTTCTTTGCTAAGTGTAGAAAGGACGAAGTAGAGCTACATTCCATGGACGCTTAGATTCCTCGCCGGACCTATCCGCCTTGTTCTTTTCCTGTGGTTTTGCATCGATAAGATAATAGGAATCATTGTGCAATGCTTTGCTCACAACGAATGGCCCTTACCATGGGGGGGATAACTTGTGCATGCCAGCAGTACATTGTACCAACCGGAGTACCTGACCGCCTTCCCGGAAAACTCGGGGGCTTACTTTCCGGCTATGATAGCGTCGGAAATTTTGCTGATATATGGCGGATCTAGAGAATGCCAATTCTCTCACTTCTTCCAGCAGATCAACATCATTTTGCCGGGCTTCTTGCAGTTCGGCTTCTGTGTATTGGGTGACCCTAGGCGAGTCATGCTCTATGTCGGCTGGTAATACATCTTCTGCCCCATATACCAGAAAAAATGGCATATAGCCTGTTGATCGATTCGGAGTTGTTCTTAAACTCCAGTCCGTTAGTAGTTCTTCTATCCAGCACCCCGCTGATCTTTGCAGCGGCTCAATGAGCCGGGGTTTTATCCCGGATAATACTAATCTGTTGGATCTTTCCACTTGTCCATTCGACGCGGGGTGGGCTACCGAGGCAACGTCCAGCCGGATCTTCTTATCTCGACAGAATCGTGCAAATGCTCCTTCAGCAAAATTTGTGCCATTATCTGTTATAATACTGTGAGGATAACCGTATCTCAAGATGATGTCTTTGAGAAATGTCACGGCCGTAGCTCCATCACATTTTCTTATTGGTTTTACTTCAATCCATTTTGTAAATTTATCAACCATGACCAAAATGTGAGTCATATTTCCCCTTGCTGGTTTAAACGGGCCAACCATATCCAAGCACCATACATCAAATGGCCATGTAATTGGTATGGTCTTGAGCTCCGACATTGGCATATGTGTCTTGGTAGCATACCTCTGACAACCATTGCATTTTCTTACCAAGTCCTCTGCTTGTTCTAAGGCACTTGGCCAGTAGAATCCATGTCAGAAAGCTTTTGCTACCAAGGATCTGGACGAGGCATGATGCCCACATTCCCATTGGTGTATATCTCGGAGAATTTCAAGCCCTTCTTCCGGGTCAACACATCGCTGGAGAACATTGGTCACACTCCTTTTGTATAGCTCAGAATTGATGATCGTGTATGCCTTTGCTCTCCTCTGAGTTTGCCTAGATAGCACTTCCTCAGCGGGTAAGGTTCCATCTTTCAGGAATTGAAATATGGGTGAGGCCCAAGCTGGTACAGCTCGCACTGGGAACACATCCTCATCAATTTCCATCTAATCCACCGGCATAACTTTAACCGGATCGGGCTGAACAGTCCTCGGGTCTTGCGAAGCAGTCCCCGGGTTTGCCAAGGCAGTCCCTGGGTTCTGCAAAACGCACCCCTCATCAATGTTCATGGGTATGGCTCTAGATTCTGTATCCTCCGGGACGTAGATTGAGTCGGTTTCTGGGGACGGTATGATAGATGGTTTTCTGAGGTGTTCCAATGCTACACCCGGTGGAATTGCTTGTCGGGTTGATCCGAGCTTCGACGGTACGTCGGCAACCTCATTTTCCACCCGGGGTACATGGTGAAATTCACATCCCTCAAAGTAACCAGATATCTTCTGCACATGAAATCTGTATAGCGCCATGTTAGGATCGAGAGCGTCCCAGAGCCCTGAAACTTGTTAAACTACCAAATCCGAGTCGCCAAAGCATTGGATCCGACGTATCCCAATTTCTTTTGCCACTTTGAGCCCATGCACAAGTGCCTCATATTCGGCGACATTGTTTGATGCCGCGAAATGAATCTGCAGCACATATTTCAGCTGGTCCTTCTTTGGCGAGGTAAGTACAACTCCGGCACCTAGCCTAGTTTTTGTTTTTGACCAGTCAAAGTGCATTCTCCAATAGTTCGGATCTGGTAGGGGTGGTTCATATTGCACCTCGGCCCAGTCCACAAAAAAGTCCGCCATAGCTTGAGATTTGATTGCTTCTCTTCTGTCATATTGTGCTGCATAAGGAGCTAGTTCAATTGTCCATTTTGCAATCCTACCACTCGCATCCTTGTTACTCATTATCTCGGATATGGGGGCTTCACATATTACCTTGATGGGATGCTCCTCAAAATAATGTTTCAGCTTCTTTGCCGACATGTACACCCCATACGCCACTTTCTGATAGTGCGGATAATTTTGCTTTGAGGCCGACAATACCTCGCTCAGGTAATACACTGGCCTTTGCACTGACTTACCCTCTTCGTCACGCTCTACCACAATTACTGCACTTACAACTCTATTGGTTGCGACTATATAGAGCAACATTGGCTCCTTTGATAGTGGAGATGCTAACACTGGTGCAGTGGCTAACATTTTCTTTAACTGGATAAAGGCTTCATTGGCCTGCAGCGTCCAGATGAACTTGTCCAACTTTTTCATGAGTTGATAGAGAGGCAGTGCCTTTTCTCCCAACCGACATACAAACCGACTTAACGATGCCAGGCAACCAGTGAACTTCTGGACATCGTTAAGGCACTTCGGCAGTTCCATTCGCTCTATGGCCCGGATTTTAGTTGGATTAACTTCGATACCTCGGCTGGAGACAAGAAATCCGAGTAATTTTCCAGCCGGGACACCAAAGGTACATTTTTCCGAGTTGAGTTTCATCCGGAACCTCCTTAGGTTCGTGAATGTCTGTCTGATATCGTCAAGGAGCGTTTTTCTTTCCTTGATCTCAATAACCACATGATCCACATATACCTATACATTTTGACCAATTTGGTCGTGCAAACATTTTTGCATACATCTTTGGTACGTTGCCCCTGCATTATGTAAACCAAACGACATGGTGCGATAGCAATAAGCCCCATACGGGGTGATAAATGCAGTCTTTATTTGATCATCTTGATTTAGGGGTATTTGGTGAAAACCAGAATACGCATCTATGAATGACAACAGTTCACATCCAGCGGTTGAATCTATGACCTGATCTATCCTTGGCAGCGGAAATGGATCTTTTGGACACGCCTTATTCAGGTTCGTGTAATCGATACGCACACGCCAAACCACTGCCACATTCGGATCGTCTTTCTTCTTTTCCACCAACACCGGATTAGATAGCCAATCCGGGTAAAGAACTTCCATAATAAATCTAGCAGCCAACAACCGAGCTATCTCATCTCCAATGACTTTTCTCCTATCTTCGGCGAAGTGGCGGAGAGGTTGCTTCACCGGCTTTGCTCCGGGTCTCACATTCAAAGAGTGCTCGGCCAACTCCCTCGGAACACCTTGCAAGTCATGTGTGGACCAAGCAAAAAATATCCCGATTCTCACGGAGGAAGTTGACGAGATCGCTTTCCTATTTATCATTTAACTCAGCACCAATTGTCACAGTGCGCTCTGGGAACATAACATCAACATGCACCTTCTTGGTATCTTTTGTGGCTTGGAATGAGACACTCCCATGCGGATTAATCAACGCCGGCATATATTGCTGCGCGGACTGAGCCAATGCCGCCACCTCTTGGATTTTTCTTTTCTCTTGCACAATCACGAGTGACTCGGCTAGGTTAGACCCGGCTGAAGCACACTCAATGGAACGTCAGAAATCTCCAGCTATGGTGATCACTCCGTTTGGCCCAGGCAACTTCATCTTCAAGTAACTGATGTGACAACTTGCCATGAACTTGTTCAGTGCTGGTCTTCCGAGTAACGCGTGATACGCACTTTCTAAGTTCACAACTTCAAACTCCAAATTCTTAGTTTGGCAGTTATCTCTTGTGCCGAACAATACGTCAACCTGGACCTTGCCTATGGGCTCACAAGAAATGCCTGGCACAATGCCATGAAAAGTAGTCCTTGTAGCCTGGAGCATGTTCTCCGAGATACCTAACTTGCGCATCGTATCCGCATACATGATGTTAATGCTACTGCCATTATCAATCAGTACCTTGGAGAATCTCACATTGATGTTTGGCCCGATGAACGTCGGATCCAGCACTAGCGCATATGAACCAGGACTTGGCATAAGCTTGGGGTGATCTTTGATGCTCCAGGTAATTTCCTGGTCTGACCAGGGCATATATCTCGTCACTGCTGGCATCACTGCATTGACTTCCATATGTCTGCGCTGCAAGCTCTTTCTATCTGTTTCCTCAGTGGTGAACACACAGTAACTCTGATGATGTTCTCTGTACTCATTCCTCCCCTTGTTTCCGGGGTACCTCTGATCCGGTTGATTTTGGTTCTCCACCTATTGCACTGCATCCCTTCCCTTATGGTTGTCATACCTCAGCGGAGGGGGAGGCAACATTAACTGTAGCATGTTCGCTCCGGAGAGCAATTGCTGCCGGGGTAACTCCTGCCGAGGTTGATCATTCCGAGGTGCCTGAGCATTCCCCGAACCACCTTGTTCTATCTTACGCATCCACTCACATTGCCTTGTCGTATGGCCCGCTGGGTCACTCGGATTTGGCGTGTGAAACTTACATGGCTGATCCAGCATTGACTCGTAAGTATACCTCGGACGGTCCTTCTTTTCTTGCCATCGCTTTCTTCGCTCAAGGCCCAAGTTTTCTTTCCATCATTTCTTGGTGTCCATTGTTGCCCTCCAGTTTTCTGACGTTGATTACTCCCTGCTCCGGGTTGATCCTGATTTACAGCAGCAACTTGTTGCGAACTGTACCGGTAATCCGGTCTGTCATCCCTTCTTTTACCCCTGTAATCATTCCTTCGGGATGAACCGACCCCATCTCTCTGGTAGTACTCCTCATTCAACTCGTTTGACACGAGCCTGGGTTGAGTCGGATCACCCAGGGCGTATGAATCAGCAATCCGGATCGTCTCTGCCAATGTAGTTGGCATATCCATTTGTAATCTTTGCCACAACATGCTTGCATATCTGCATCATTGCGCAAACCATGCTATGGCCTGTGACTCTATCACACCCTCACATGAGTTTCGCACGGTACACCACCGGGTTAAAAACTCTCGATCAGTCTCATTTGGTCTCTGCTTGCACATTGCTAGGGTCTGTGGCCTATTCGGCCTTTGATACGTACTTGAGAAATTGCTGACAAATATTTCCTCAAAGTCGATCCAACAATTGATACTTCCGGGCAGAAAATTGTTCAGCCATACCCTCGCGGGCCCCTCCAACATCTGGGGTACGTATCTCACAACCCATCTCAAGTTGCCTGTAGCAATTTTCACAGCAGTGGCATAGTTTATCAACCAATCCTCTGGCTTAGTACTGCCGTCATACGTCTTTGTGCCTCTAGGTAACTGGAAATTAGGTACCAGAGGTTCCTTCATGATCCGGGGCCCAAAGCATGCAGGACCCGGTGGACCTTGACACTCAATTTGCTCCGACCTATACAGCCGATCCAGTTTTAGCCTGGCGTCATCAGGCATCAAATCCCTGCTTCCCAATCTTGACCCTATCACATGATAGTCCGGCCTTGGGTATCCTGCGTTCACCATTTCCGAATCACCATCGTTATATCGGTCTTGCTCTCGTGGAGCACCTTTCTGTTGCATACCTCGGCCGACACTTTGCTCTTGCCTTGGTATAATCCTCTGCAGCGGTTGACCTGCACCTACCGAATTACGCTGTTCGGTATTGCCGTTTACAGCATTTCCTTGACCGGCATTGCCTTGGTCGCAGTTACCTTGGCCAGCTTCACCTCGGCTCCCACTCCTTCGATCCTCATTTCTCTGCACTTCTTTTCCTTTCCCTGCCCTTGCCGGGTCATATGGGACTATCTGCTTATTCCTCCTGGCCGAAGTTACGACCTCTTCTCTCCTAGGACCAGCGTGAGGAGACGGAGCGGCCCCAGCGGATTTCTCTGGGTTTCCCACCGTCGAATGAACGATCTTGGAGGCCCCAGCTCTCTTCGGGTTAGCCCTGAGCAATTCCTCATTTTGCCCGTTCGCGATCCGAACTAACTCATTGACCCTTTCTTGCTGTCTTTGGCGGGCTTCACCCGTCAGACCTTCTAACTCGGATGCAGCTGCAACTGCTGCCCTGAGGTTCTTTGCCGGGGTACTATACTTCGGCAGCCCCACGGACAAACAGTTTTCTGATTCCTCAATCCTAGTATCACCCTCTCTGTTCATTTCACTCATGAGATTTCTTCCCTTCACTTTTACAACATCTACTTTATTTGCCTTTGTGTACTCACGCAGCGTCATGTTCAACGACTGCTGAGCTGCGGCTATCTTTTTCGCACCCTCTAGTATTTTTTGCCTAGTCTCCTCTAGCTCAGCCTGTGCCTGAGCCGGATGTACTGCTGCTGCTACTGGGTTTGCTAAGCTATCCATCGCTTGCTGCAGCACATTCTCAGGCCTCTCTAGCGGAGGACCTCTACTTTTCCTTGGTGCCTTAGGTGTTACCTCCAAATCTGGTGCCGGATCTTTGCTTGCGCCTACAGCTGGCGCAGTCATCATCACCTCTGCACGGTCCGGGGAGCGAGTGATACGCGCCCCGTGAACCACGCTAAGGGGTGGCTCGCCTCCTTCGACGACGTGCCGCAGGTGAACGCATGACACATCCACAACAACGTAGACCTTGTGAGCGTCGAGCTTGACAAAAGGCCGTTGCGTGGAAGAGGACGCTTGCTGAAGCAGCCAACGTTGTCGCTGACGAAATCCAGCGCTCCAAAGCGCTGAACGAGCCCGGAGACGATGCGTTCGCCGGTGCCGATGAGGTTTCCCGTCCGGATCTTCACCACTGCTAGCGCCGCTAGCCCCACGGTGGGCGCCAACTGTCGTGGTGGTGTCACGGCAGATGCCATGGATAGGCTAAAGGTGGGGACTAAATGCACTAGGGGAATCCAGGGAGGGATAGTGTGGTGATTCCACACACGGTAGCTTTGTATTCAATTCACTTCCAAGCTTTACAAGTGCTCCTCGAGCTGTATTGGGGAGAGGAGGAAGAAGAACTCTCTTACTCTCACCACAAGCCAAACTCAGCTCTCTAGGAGACAACTAGCAAAACCAACTCAATAGAGATCAACCCCCTCTACAGAAGCCCTAGCCCTCCTTATATAGGGGTGGCTAGGTCTCCACTTAGGGCATACGTGGAGGCATATTCCAGGGAATATGCCTCTTCCCAAAGTAGCAAACCGACCGGGTCTCTTTTCCCCCGCGTCACCCATGCAGTGGCTACGTGAGCCTCTGCGGCGCCTGCGTCATCCGACATAGGCTTCGTCACCTTTGTCGGCCACGCCTCGATGGTCCTGCCTCTGTCCGCTTCACGCTTTCTGCACGTCTGGTGGTCACCTTTGACCAGCGAGATACCTTCCTTCTCCTACAAGCTTGATATAACCCGGATCCCACATGGTTGATCCGGCCACACCTGTTCCTACATACAAGTTAGATTCATCCCACCGACCTACGATATAAGACAGCCGAGACTTAGTTAGGTGGACATCCCCTGGTCCGGGTTACCTCGAGATTCGGCCTGCCTTGAGGTGACTCGGCCAACGTCCGCTTTGACCTTGCCGAACCTCGGCTAACTCGGCATTTATACCCCGGTGTGACCCTACCCGGGGGTATCCCCCCAACAGTAATGCAAAAGCAACAAATCGACAAACCGAGGATACACATCTATGCCTGGCACATTAGCCATCGACGCAACACCACCACCATCACCAACAGTGTTACCACAAAACACAACTGATCAAAACAATGAATACCCTAGGTCAAAAGGAGCAATGTCCATGATTCAGAAAGGGCATCCATCCAACAGAACCTAGAAGCTCATCTCAATACAAATCAATATGGAGGAAACAACAACATCAACCACACCCAAATATCTCCACTGGTCAGAGCAAGAAATCACATTCAGCAGAGCCGATCACCCACTTCGGGTCCCATGACCAGGCCACTCAGCCTTGATAGTCGAAGCACAAATTGGCGGGTTCGATATGAGCAAGGTCTTCATGGACATAGGAAGCAGCATAAGTCTGATCTATGCAAAACCGCTAAGAACAATGGGCTATCCCCTGGACAATCTCGCGCCAACAGAAACATCCTTCCATGGAATAATACCAGATAAATCTGAAATTCCTTTAGGAAAAGTATTTCTTGACGTTGTTTTTGGTTCCAAAGTAAATTTTAGGCGAGAAAAACTCGAATTCAAAGTCATGGACTCGCCATCACAATATCATGCGATCCTGGGACGACCAGCTTTCGCACGGTTTATGGCAGTTCCGCATTATGCGTACCTAGTCACGAAAATGCCAGCACCAAAGGGAATCATCACGGTAAAAGAAAGCTTCACGCGTGCCGACAATTGCGATCAGGAGTTCAACAAGATTTCAGAATCTTTCGGGATGGCAACGGAGTTCGAACAACTCAAAACGTCGGCAGTTGCAGAACCACTGGAAGTAACGCGTGTCAATCATGATCAGGCTTACACAGCAAAGGACACAAAAGAAGTACAGATCCACCCTGACGACCCGACGAAAACAATATTTGTGGATTCCAACCTTGGTCTCGGATAGGAAAGCGTGCTCATGGAGTTCCTCTGTGAGCATTGGGAGATATTTGCATGGCTACTTTCTGACTGCTAGGAATTCTCAGGGAACTCGCTGAGCACGCATTAAATTTGGATCCAAAGGCGAAGCCAGTAAAACAACCGCTTTGTCGCTTCATAGAACCAAAGCGTAAAGCCATTGGAAAGGAGCTCCATCGCCTTACTAACGCCAACTTTATCAAGGAACTAACAAAAGCAGAGTGGGTCGCAAACCCATTATGTGTTCCAAATAAAAATACTACAAAACTTCGGATGTGCATCGACTTTACCGCACTGAACAACCATTGTCCAAAAGATCACTTCCCATTGCCGCGAATTGACAAAATAATCGATGCAACCGCGGGATGCGAACGTCTTTATTTTTTGGATGCTTACTCAGGGTACCATCAGATCAGGATGAAGGAAGAAGATCACGAGAAAACAACATTTATCACGCCTTATGGTGTATTCTGCTACACAACAATGCCCTTTGGCCTCAAGAACGCCGGAGCAATATATTAGTGGATGATGCAGAAATGTTTGGGAAGCCAAATAGGCATAGACGTACAAGTATATATCGATGACGTTATAGTTACAACAAGACAAGGATCCGCACTCATCAAGGACCTCGAAGAAACATTCAAAAATCTCGACAAGTTTAGCATCAAACTGAACCCGAAGAAATGTTCCTTTGGAGTCCCGACAGGGTGATACATTGCAAATGTATCTATATTTTTTGATGTTCCATTCTTAGGTTTATATCTACTTTCTTATGTTTTGCCCACACTTTGGAGTATTTTTATACACTTTCTTGAACTAACCTATTAACAAGTGCCATAGTGCCAGTTGCCTGTTTTCTGCTGTTTTTGGTTCCAGGAAAGTCAGAAAATCAATATTCTCGGAATTGGACCGGACAAAAGAGAAAGTCGATATTTTACCGGAAGACTCACGGAGCCATAAGACGAGACGGAGAGGGGCCATAGGGTAGCCACACCATGTGGTGGCACGGGCTAGCCCTGGCCGCGCCACCAGGTGGTGTGGGCCCCCTGGCCCCCTTGCCTCTTCGCCTATAAGAAGCCTCCCGATGCATAAACCCTAAATCGTCAAGTCTCCAGCCATGAAAAGTTCCGCAGCACCGCCGCCACCGAAGGGGAGATTCGGGGGATAGAAAGTCTCTGTTCTGGCACCCTGCCAGGATGGGGAAGTGCCCTCGGAGCCATCTCCATCGATCTCCACCACCATCTCCATCGCCGTTGTTGATTCCCATGATGAGGAGGGAGTAGTTCTCTCTCGAGGCTAACGGTTCTATCGGTAGCTATGTATTCATCTCTCTCTCTATGCATGATCTTATTGAGATCATGAGATTGTAATCTATAGATCTACCTTGCTACTCAAGTGCTTTAATAGATCTCTGCTCTCCCCATGTGTGTGAAAGTGACAGCGTGCACACCATGGTGGCACTTAGGCTAGAGATTAAAAATACTTGTTATGAGTTATATTTGGAGTTCGATATCTTTATGAAATTGTGGTGTTTGTTGGAACCATCTAGTACTCAAGGTGACAGTGTGGGGTTTTCTAGATGGGAAAGGCTTACTTTGAGGTGTGCTGTTATAGCCCTATCATCGATTGGAGTGTTCAACCGAAGAGTAGTTAAGAGTAGTATCATAAAGAGAAGATATTTATATGAGAGTGTTCACTAGTGAAAGTATGATCCCTAGGCCTTGTTTCTAAGCACTGATACACCGTTTGCAACTAGATCTGTTACATGTTTGCTTGCTTCCATCTTTATTTCAGTTTTACTTTAGTCTCTTACACGTCATCAAGCTATCTTCTATCACCGTTACCACTTGTAATTATCTATACCACTTGTGTTTCACTATCTCTTCGCCGAACTAGTGCACCTATAGACCTGACAAGTGTATTGGGTGTGTTGGGGGACACAAGAGACTTCTTGTATCTTGATTGCAGGGTTGCTTGAGAGGGAATACCTTTGACCACTTCCTCCCTGAGTTCGATAAACCTTGGATGATCCACTTAAGAGAAAACTTGCTACTGTTCTACAAACCTATGCACTTGGAGGCCCAACAACTATCTACAAGAATAGAAGTGTGTAGACATCACAGGGCAACTCCTCGGATATTTGGTATCAGCAAGAGGAATCGAGGCTAATCCCGAGAAAATACAAGCAATCCTAACAATGAAGAAGCCAACAAATCTATGTGGAGTACATCAGCTAGCAGGGCAAGTAGCGGCAATTGGTCATTTCATTGCAAGGTTAGGAGAAAAAAAGTGTTGCCTTTTTATGCCCTCATGAGGAAATCGGAAAAATTCGAATGGACGGAAGAAGCTCAACACGCCTTTGAAGATCTTAAAAGGACACTTTTGACATCTCCTATCGTCGTGTCGCCAAAAGAGAAAGAGCCTTTACTTCTTTATATCGCTGCCACAAATCAGGTGGTCAGCACAGTCTTTGTCGTAGAGCGACCCGAAGAAGGAAAAACCCATGGTGTATAGAGGCCAATCTACTTTTTGAGCGAGGTCTTATCGTCGTCCAAACAAAAGTATCGACATTACCAAAAACTAGCATATGGGGTATTTATGACAGCACAAAAACTACGCCATTATTTTTCGGAACATCCCATCATAGTGGTCAATGAAGCACCTTTGTCAAACATCCTCAACAATCTAGAAGCAATTGGGCGTGTCTCTCTATGGGGCATCGAATTATCCCCTCGATACATCACGTATGAGAAGCGCAAAGCAATCAAGTCACAAGTTTTGCCGGATTTCATCACAGAATGGACAAAGTTGCAATGTGTGGGTCCACCTAACCTTTCTAGTGCCTCGACAATGTACTTTGATGGATCAAAATGAACGGAAGGAGCAGGAGGAGTCATACTAGTATCACCACAAGGCAACAAAATGCACTATATACTTCGGATGAGGTTTGCAAACGCATCCAACAACGAAGCTGAATACGAGGCCTTGTTGCACGGTATGCAAATGGCAAAGCTTGCGGTGCAACTCGCCTCAAAATCTTTGGAGATTCCAATCTTGTGGCACAACAAGCAATAAACAAGTGCGACACCATCAGCGATAATATGATCGCTTACCGCGATCTATATGGCATTATGGAAGCTCAATTTGATGGATGCGAAGTATCGCACATAGGAAGAGCAAGCAATTAAGAAGTCGACAACCTAGCAAACATCGGATCCTTGTGCTTACCTGTGCCACCTGGGGTTTTTTGGGAAGAAATAACAGAGCGATCGATCAAAGCAAAAAGAGTCTCTGAGGTTGTAGCACCAAAAATTGGAAAAAAGAGACACCCGCAAAAAGACTCGGGGGCTCCATCAGCGACCAAGAGTATAGAAGAGGCCATCAAAGAAGAAGAACATGAAATTGGAGAGGTCATGCTAATTGAGCCTACATGGATGTAGTCGTATGTAGCATACATGACTAAGGGCGAGCTACCCGAAGATGTGATAGATGCCCGGTGAATCACCCGAAGATCGAAGGCCTTCAGAATAATCAAAGGGGATCTATATAAGAGAAGTATTTAATGTGTGTTGCAGCGTTGCGTAACACCTGAAGAAGGAAAAATCATACTCAAAGATATACATGAAGGAGTCTGTGGTCACCATGATAGTAGCCGAGCAATTGTTGCCAAAGCATTCATGGCAAGATTTTACTGGCTGACTGTAGTTCAAGATGCAAAAGATATTGTCAGAACATGTGAAGCATGCCAACAATTTGCAACAAAGCCTGGAGCACCCACCGCTGAGTTAAATCCTATACCTATGGCTTGGCCTTTTGCTCAGTGGGGACTCGATATGGTGGGAAAACTTCACAAATCATCGCCAGGAGGACACGTGTTTCTGCTAGTAGCAGTCGACAAATTTACTAAATGGATCAAGGCAATGCCTATCACCACCCAAGATGGAACTTCGGCTATGAATTTCTTTAAATCCATAGTATTTCGGTTCAGCGTACCAAACAACATCATTACAGACAATGGAACTAACTTCACTTCCAATGAGTTCAAGGAGTATTGCCAGGAGATGGGTATCAAAGTAAGCTACGCCTCGGTAGCTCAACCGCAGACAAATGGACAAGTAGAAAAAGGCAATGGATTAGTTACTGCTGGACTCAAGAAAAGACTACTAGCGCCACTTGACAGAGCAAAAGGAGCATGGGTTGATGAATTACCATCTGTCTTATGGAGTTTACGTACAACCCCAAATAATTCGACACAAGAGACACCTTTCTTTCTGGTCCACGGTGCAGAAGTCGTGCTTCCTGTTGAAGTGTCACATGAATCCCCAAGAGTAGCTGCATACGATGAAGAGGAATCAAGAAAAGCACTTTAAGATGATGTGGATGCACTTGATGAAGCACGATATGAAGCCTTACAAAGAGCAACTATGTACCAGCAAAACTTGCACAATTACCACAACCGACGATTGCGGCCTAGGTCCTTCATGGTAGGGGACCTAGTTCTTCGCCTCAAGCAAGATGGACACCGAAAGTTAGAATTGCCATGGGAAGGACCATACATTGTCATAGAAGTTATCCCAGGAGGAGCATATTGACTACAAGACAAGAAGACAAGAGTGAAATACTCCAATCCATGGAATGTAGCGCAGCTACGACGCTTTTATGCATAAGATTACTTGGAATACAATAAGATTTACGGTTCGGCTTCTTAAGCCAGAACATCTAGGCCAACGGCTAGGCGCCATCCGCCAAAAATAATGTATCATCGGTTTTTCGCCTTGTGTATAAAAGATAAGTTTTTTGTACCTTAAGTTCTTTATTGATTATATCCATTCAAAAGATCTAGGTTTTCCATCAAGCTAACAACAACTATGAGCCTATGTCCAGATACAGGCATCCGAACATACGCTCGGGGGCTACTCCCATCGGGAGCGATGACATGCACCCGATAGAAATCCAATGATTAAAAAAATGTTCATGATTGAAAATACGTATGAGTTTTACATTGATGTATCTTCAAAAGGTATCCCCGAAAAGGTCACTCCCATCGAGAGCTGGTATAAAGCATTAAAACTATCTGATAAAAGTTAGAAAAATTGGCTGCTGGGCAAGCCAACCGCCAGAAAACCAAAAAATCTTGGATCGCGCCCAAACGTGACAAAAATCCGAATGCCATGTTCAGAAGCATGAAGGTAAGACCCTAGGATTCGTCCTTTGTGGCCTGGTAATCGCACAAGAATGCGTTCTACCAGTAAAATATCCGTATCAACGATACGATGAAAAATCTCGAGGGACACATTGGGTACCCAATAAAATAAATCTAGGATTCAGTATTCGATAAGACCTCAGTAGCCCGAACTGAATTACGCCAGTAATAAATTCTGAGTTCAGGCCTGGGGACTTGAATTTGATGTAGGACAACCTTGTTTTTGCCTAGGAGCAATTAACTAATTCTCGATCCGTCAGAAGCATCTGACTCGTTGTACCAAATCCCTATAAAACATAAAAGAAATAAAAGTAAAGGAAAATAAGGAAAAAGAAACTTTGAGACTCAACCTGAAACTATAGTTCAAGTAGAGTCTCGGGGGCTACTGACATAGGTACGATTACTCAGATGCTTATGATTTTCTGACCTATGCTGGGTAAAAGGCTTACGGCCCATGAAGGTTTCAGATGATGGCCCAAGGAAGCAACCGACAAAGACTTTGATTGTATTAGGAAAGAGTCTCTGAACTGACAATGTGTTGGTATTGTAATCACGCATATGTAAAACCTATCCGCATACAACTTTGAGACCCAACCTATTATATATAGGACGGGAGAAGCCCAAGCGAGGGTACCGAAATCTCCTAGGCAACTTGTAATAGTGCAATTTCCCAATATTCATGCGACTTTGACTCCATTGTTTTTCTGACATCCGACGAAATCCCCAGCGTTCTCTTTTTTGGGAAACCCTAAGTCCTTCACCATGGACATTGCCGAGGTTACCCCTCGTCAATAACAAACTACTTAACACAAATGCCCTCCTTTGCTGCTACTGTAGCAGTCATATACTCAACCTTTTGTTGTAGTATCCATCACAATGTCTTAACTTTGGAACTCATCCAAATCCATGATGGAACTTCCTTTCCATTACATTGTGCCACCCATAGTCTAAATTGAGATAAACTTAAATTGTATTTTGTGACAAAATTAGTACTGTCGTGGTGGTGGCACGGTATATGCCATGGATAGGCTAAAGATGGGGCCAATGAGCACTAGTGGAATCCAAGGAGGGATAGTGTGGAGATTCCAGACACAGATGTTTGTATTTCTCTCTATCAATGGTGGATTACGAGGGCTCCTTGAGCTGTTCATGAGAAGGAGACTAGTTCTCTTACCCCCACTACAATGCACTAGAGTTCTTCCAAGACAGAATGATCAATCCCCTACTATGGAGGTCCTGGTGCTCCTTATATAGGGGAACACAGGTTACAAAGTTAGGGCATACGTGGAGGCATATGCCCCAAATATGCCCCTTGGTTAAAGCTAGATGCTTCTTTATTCACTTTAACGGTTCGTTCGGACTATGGACGTAACCCTCTGCGAGCCCCTTGCCTTTTGGCGTCACCAGACATGGACTACATCAGCCGACATCGCCCGCGGCACCCTTATCGGCCACGCCCCGCTGGTCCTTCCCTCTGCTCGCTTCAGTCACACTATAGCGGGCAGAGGCCACCTTTTGACCAACGGGAGATTCCTTCCTTCTCTTGGAAGCCAAGTGGTAGCCCGGCTAGCACCCAAATAACCTAGCAGCGAGGGTACCTGCACACATGGTAGATAAACATGGCCAACATATATTTTATGCCAGCCGGATTAATGCTAGGCAAACGCCCACTGGGACGGGTTACTCTGTAAGTCGACCTACCTTGAGGTGACCTGACCAGCACTTGCTTTGACCGTGCCGTACCTCGGCTGACTCGGCCTTTCAACCCCGGCGTGACCCTACCCGGGGGTATCCCCCCAACATTAGTCCCTGAAGCTGGTGCGGTCTTAGCAACTTCAGATGTTAAGGGCACAACAAGTTCCCCTTATCTGAATCTGCACTTCTTTAGCCGAGTTATTCCGTAACCCGGACTCTTTGCTTCGATGCCCCCTTGGCTCCATCCGAGTTACTTCTCGCTGGCCGGGTTTTTGCCCATGTATCCGGGTTACCTTTCCTTCTCTCATACGCTTCCCCACGTCCTACGTGGAGGGTAATCATCACTTTGCCTCATTTTAAGGGCCACGCCAGTTTACTGCGCTAGTTACTGTAGTAAATGTTAGGAATAACTGCTCTACACATCCTATCGCGATAGCCCCTCGTTAACTGTATCATAACATCACGTCGTGGGATCCCCTGCTCCTTGTAACCCTTGTTGTGGCACGAGCCCGATTGGCTGATTTGGAGGATACATGGCCACAACGTGCAATTGGGCTGTAGCAACTGATCCCACTATGCGCCTGTGATGCGCGGTTAAATAGGGGGCAGGGGTGGCTCTTGGGGAAGTTCCCCCACTTCGCACGCTCCCCTCCCCTTTGCCTCCTTTCTCCTCCACAGCGATTCTGCCGCCGCCATCGCTTCTGTGTTAGTGCTGTGCTGCCGCCCTCTCGCGACCATGCCACTGCTTCCGCTCGAGCCTTTTGCCACGAGGCCCTGCACCTCCAAATTCCCCACCCGGCTACTTCTTCTCCGATTACATTCTCAAAGAACTCGATTTGGCCATGATAGAGAAGGAGGCCGCCTTCGTCGCTCAGGGAGAGGAGGAAGACGAGGGTCATGAGCGTGGTGCCTGAGCGGGTGCGTTCATGTGCCAGGACGACATCGACTTGCTGTATGCGACGCACCGCATCCCAGAGGGCTTCAGATGCCGTCTCGCCGCCTAGAAGATAGCTCCTTCTCCAAATCCCAGCGAGTTCATCGTATTTCTTTCCCATTTCCAGGGCGGCTTCGGCTTGCCTGTCTCTGACTTCTTCCATGATTTCATTTCTACTTATCAACTTCAACCGCATCATCTCCCCGTCAATGCCATTACCTCTCTTTCCTCTTTCGCCTCTGGCATTGAAGGCTACGTCAGCCACTAGCCTACCAAAGAACTCTGGATCAAGTTCTTTTATCTCAAGAAAAAAGTCGTCCCTGACAAGCACCTTGCCTCTGCTAACAAGCACTTGACCTAGTGCGGTGGAGCCTCAATCTCTCCCACAAGAATTCTGCCTTCCCCCGAGTTACCGGCCTCGAATCTTGCAAAGGCTAGGCCTGGGCCTTCTTCTATGTCTGGAACAATTCGGATGTGGACTTGATCCGGCTCCTCCCCTTCAAGATGGGTGTCCTAGACACCTCTCTGTGGGAGAAAATCCCGAAATGGCCTACCGCCCTAGAGAACCAGGTAGATCGCCAGATTAAGGAGCTCATCGAGATGCGATTGCGCAGCGAGGACATAATGATCACATTCGTCCATAGCCTAGTCTCCCCCTTCGGAAGTGCACCCACAAGATTTGCTATCTGAGTGGCCCCCTTGACCCCTACCGGACCTCCTCCTTCGAGCTTAACAATTCAGAGGTGTTCCGTCGGGTCAAGGACATATTCAAGGTGGAAAAGGAGTCCTCCGAGGCGTGGAAATGGGGGCTCGCACCCTTTACCCGGGCCAACCCGCCTCCTAAGGTAAACTCTTCTCTTGTTATTTTTTCTGGGTCTTGCTGTATGCCGGATAGCTTCCTAACTTAAACATTTAGTATTTTTGCTCTCAGCTGTTTCTCCAGCAGTCAATTGAGGACGGCAAGGAGCTGACCCTCAAATGGATGGCAGACCATGCAAAGCCGGACGAGGAGCCTGACTCAGAGAGGTTCTTGCCTACTCCGGTCAACACCAAATGACCCTCTGGTAAGGCCTCTTCTCTAAGGGATTGGCCAGATGACGATGACTCGGATGTTGAAGTTATGGAGGTACTTAATCTGATGCCTATCTCTTACGCATTCCCGGTTATGTCTGAATCTTCAGCTAACCTGGCCGGTTAGGTCCTCGAGGTTCCCCCTCTCGCCACAGATGATCCGGCTCCTACCCCTTCCCAAAAGCGTGCGGCTACCTTGGCCGCAGCTTCGGAGGCGCCATCGCCCAAGAAGAGGCAGAAGAAGTCCGGGGTCAAGGCTCCGGCTAAGCCCACGGTCAAGAGCACAGTCTGGAGGACGCCCAAACCTCGGGCGCCCCCAACCTCGGACGAGTAAGTCATTTTTCCTTTCCCGTTCACTTTTGAGTCTTTCTACTTCTGCCTTTGCCTTTCTTTCTCCTTTTGACTTGCTGCTTTTCGTTCCTTCACCGCTCCTAGGGTTATTCCCCAAAGTGGCCCTAGCATCTCCTATCCGATCTAGAGCGGCTCTTCTCCTCCCCGCGACGATGATGTTCGTCTGCTGATTCCTATCCAAGAGGACTCCATGGCAGCGCTAGATCAGAGCCTACCTTGTCATGAGGAGGGAAACATCGACATGGGGGCAGTGGAGCGGCCGAGGATACGGTGATGCCGGATCTCCCCAGTTTCTCTGCTCCACCGCAACCGTCCAGTTCTGAGGTGCCAGCTTCATCGGTGCCGCCCCAAATAGTTTCTTCCTCAGTTCCAGTCTCTCTAGTATCACCAGTATCTGTATCAACAACACGAGCACCACCAACACCAATAGCACCAGCGGCACTAGCAGCACCAGTACCTATAGCACCAACACAAATAGCACCAGCAACAACAGCAACACCAACAACATCAGCACCAATAACAACAGCAACAACAGCCACAACCAAGCCATCTTCCAAGAAGAAGTCTCAAGCCTCTGCCTCCGGATCCACTTTGTCTATTAAAGACATTTTTCAGTCAGCCTCCCAAGCTCAGTCCGGCTCTGTAGCCTCAGCTCTTCTTCAGCAGTCAGCATCATCCGGCAAGAGCAAGAAAGCCGCCGAGCCAGCTAAGGATTCTACTTCCGGGTCTCCTGCCACCGGATCTCAAAGCAGTAAGTAATTGACCCTGCATACCAGTCCTGCTACTGCTCAGTCCACGAGGCGGGAGGCCCACGCCAAGGGCTTGGTGATGAGCCATTCTCTCAGCTGTAAAAGCTATAGTCCGGCGCTCATAGAGTATGTCCATAACTAGAATGACGCCGAGTTCATAAACCCGCAAGATGATCTGCTGGAGAAATTTGGCCCAGCAAAATTTAGCGCTCGGATGAACTCCGCCACCAAGGCTATCTCTCTGGCTGGCCGGATGATGGAGGTAATCCCTTTTTCTGTTATGCTTTTTATGTATGCAAACACTTATAGATATACCCACTAGTCCCCGAGCCTCCGAGAGAGTAACTTATTACTCGATCGGATGCTCTTTAGAGAACTAGCCTAAGTCTTTATTGTTTTCAAATATCCAAACCCCTAGAGCCGGGTTAAGTTCCACTTGGCTCGGGTCTTGTATACTTCGAATATCCACACACCTAGAGCCGGGTTAAGTTCCACTTGGCCTGAATCTTGTAGACTTCAAATATCCACACACCTAGATCCGGGTTAAGTTCCACTTGGCCCAGATTTTGTATACTTCGAATATCCACACACCTAGAGCCGGGTTAAGTTCCACTTGGCCTAGATTTTGTAGACTTCGAATATCCACATACCTAGAGCCGGGTTAAGTTCCACTTGGCCCGGATTTTGTAGACTTCGAATAAATTTGTTTTTATCTGTGAACTAACATTGGCTTGTTTTCGATCACCACAAACCGCCAAACTGCTGAGTTCCAGTGCTTGCTGGACTCGTACAAAGATCTGCATGCCAGATACGGCAAATTGTTGGATGATCATCAGAAGAAGGGTAAATTTCCTTGCTTAAGACCTTTTCCTTCTCATTCCTTCGAGTTACTCGCTATCCGTATTAACTTGTTATCCGAATTATGTAGCCGAGGTCGAGGATAAAAATATCATTATGCGCAAAAATCTGGTTGAAATCTAAGGTAATTTGTCTTGTTCACTTAGCCATTGCATGCTCTTTCCTTGACTCGGTAGATATTCATATCTCGGCTCTGCCGGGTCAACTCACTATTGCAGTTACACTTGAACATAGCGTGCCCATTCCCGACATGATGACTCATTTTCTCGAACAAGCAGGGAAGCACTAGACTGAGCTAAAGAAAAAGGATGACGAGATTGCTCAACTGTGCCTCAAGGATACAGATATTACTTGGCTGAACACCGAAATCCAAAGGCTCAAGGACCTCCTCAAATCTGAGCTGGACAAGGCTGATCATGAGTTTGCCAAGGAAAAAGAGTGCTTGACAACTCAAATCTCTAAGGTCAAGGACTTGCTGCAGGAAGCCGACGTAAAACTTAAGTCGGTGACCTCCGAATATGAGAAACTCCAGGCCAGGAGCGCAGATGAGCATAATGAGCTGACTCGGATTCTCCATCAGATTTCTCGTGAGTTCCTTTTCTTCGTCTAACGTTTATTTCTCCATGTCAAGTGTTTTTACTCATTGATATTTTCCGTTGTGGTTACATGCAAGTTTCCAGAGAGTGAGTCCATTGCTTCTAGTGCTGTGGCTAGGTCTCGCCAGCAGCAGGGTATTCCAACAGGTCCTGCCGCCTGGTCAATCCCTTATGACACGGAGGATCTGCTGATTAGCCTTGTCGCCCGCCTTGAAATTGTGAAGAACTATGGCACAGACGTAATGCCGACGACAGTTCAGATGTTCAATGCACTTTGGACTACTGAACTCGCCCCCAAAGGAAGCACTGCTTTTCTGGCAAAACTTGGGAGTGCGAGACCCAAGTTCACCTGTGGCGGGAATCTGCTGCACGGACTGGAGCCGACACAATGCTGAATTTCGTTCTATCTTGGTATGAAGAACTGGATCTGAACTTGCTTGAGTGTTTGTGCACCGGATCAAAGTGGTCCAATTACCTAGAGTGCATCACTCAACACAAAGACTATGCCAACAAGCTCATCCAATATGCCTTCTGCCACAGTTGGAATGAGGGTCCGAGTTATCTTGATGCATTTGATGACGCCTATGTTTCTGATGGCGCGGAGGATGAGGAGGGTGAGGAAGAGTCCTCCGAGCTTGGGGCCGATGTCGAAGACCCGGAGGACGAGGAGGCTAATCCTGAAGATGAGGCCGAGGCTAGTGGCCTGCCTACAGATGCCGAAGTACCTCCTCCCTCTGCAAATTATCTGGCTCCAGCTGCTACTCCTTGAGCTTTGAAAACACTTAACATTATTTGTCAGATCCCCGGTATGCCGTGTGAAGTTGTATTTATGCACCATGATTTGGTTTGCTACGATTAGTTTCATTTTCTACTAAGTTCTTAATCGGATTAACGTGGACGAAGTCCCCGAGTTTCCTTTTCTTGTTCCTCCAATTTTATGACTCGTCTCGCATCTACCTTGATTCGGTTTTTTGACTTACGAGTCCGAGGTTCAAAAAATTGACTTAACAATACTTGAAACTTTGAGATTAGCTCAAAATAATCTGACGAAAAATAAATGAAGTAAATACAGTGTTAGTCTGAATAACAAACGTCAGCTCAATTATTTTCCTTTCCTTAGTCATTTTTCATGTGCTCTACGATTCCAAACTTGTTCTCTTGCTTGGCATGAAACCAATTCTTGTTGGACAACAGCAAAGTCGAAGAGTTGGGTTTTTGGTGCTCACACACTACTAATCCGGCTAAAGTATAAGCAACTTAAGCCAGACAACATATATAAAGCATAAAGACAAGAAAGACAACTATTACGACAGTCCCTGAGTTTCTGCTAGGGGTGTAGAAGTTTCATTGATAAGCTCATTGCCGACATACATACCGACATATGAGTAACTCAGATACATTCACCTCCTTGTCATGTGTAGAAAGGACTAAGTAGTGCTACATTCCATGGACGCTTAGATTCCTCTCCGGACATGTCCGCCTTGTCCTTCTCCTGTGGCTGTGCATCAATGAGATAATAGGAATCATTCTGCAAAGCTTTGCTTATAATGAAAGGTCCTTCCCATGGGGGGATAACTTATGCATGCCAGTAGTGCGCTGGACCAACCGGAGTACGAGATCACCTTCCCGGAAGACTCGGGGGTTTACTTTCCGGCTATGATAGCATCAGAGATTTTGCTGATATATGGCGGATCTGGACAAGAACAATTCTCTCGCTTCTTCCAGCTGATCAACATCATTTTGTCGGGCTTCACGCACTTCGTCTTCTGCGTATTGGGTGACTCTTGGCGAATCATGCTCTATGTCGGCTGGTAGTACAGTTTCTGCCCCATATACCAGAAAGTATGGCGTATAGCTTGTTGATTGATTTAGAGTTGTTCTTAAACTCCACAGTACCACTGGTAGTTCTTCTATCTAGCACCCCGCTGATCTTTGCAGCAGCTCCATAAGCCAGGGTTTTATCCTGGATAATACTAGTCTGTTGGATCTTTCCACTTGTCTGTTCGATGCGGGGTGGGCTACAAAGGCAACATCTAGCGGGATCTTCTTCTCTGGGCAGAACCTCACAAATGCTCCTTCAGCAAAAAATGTGCCATTATCAGTTATGATACTATGGGGATAGCCATATCTCAAGATTATGTCCTTGAGGAATGTCACCGCTGTTGCCCCATCACATTTTCTGATTGGCTTAACTTCAATCCATTTTGTAAACTTGTGCACCATAACCAGGATATGGGTCATTCCTCCCTTTGCGGGATTAAATGGTCCTACCATATCCAGGCACCACACAACAAATGGCCATGTAATGGGAATAGTTTTGAGTTCCGACATTGGCATGTGGGTTTTTGTGGCGTATCTTTGGCAGCCATTGCATTTTCTCACCAAATCCTCTGCTTGTTCTAAGGCACTTGGCCAATAGAATCCATGCCGAAAAGCTTTTGCCACTAATGCTCTAGAGGATGCATGATGACCACATTCTCCTTGATAAATATCTCAAAGTATGTCAAAGCCTTCTTTCGGGTCTACGCATCGCTGCAGCATAGTGACTACACTTCTTTCATATAATTCGACATTGATGATGGTGTATGCCTTTTCCCTTCTTTGGATTTTCCTTGAGAGTACCTCATCATTCGGCAAAGTTCCCTCCATTAGGAATTCAAATATCGGTTTTGCCCATGCAGGTATAGCTCGGGTGGGAAAAAGCTCCTCATCAACTTCCATTGCATCCACTGACATTACTCCGCCCGGACTGAGCTGATCAGTCCCCGGGTCTACTGAGGCAGTCCCCGGGTTTGCTGAGGTGCTTCCCTAGTCTATTTCCATTGGAGTAGCTCCTGATCTGGAGATTGCCGGGATATATATTGACTCGGATTATGGCGATGGTGTAATAGATGGTTTTCTCAAGTGCTCCAAGGCAATGCCTGGCGGAATTGGTTGTCGGGATGATCCCAGTTTGGATAATACATCAGCTGCCTCATTTTCAATCCGAGGTACGTGATGGAATTCGCACCCCTCGAAGAATCCACTTATCTTCTGGACATAAAATCTATAAGGTGTCATGTTTGCATCCCAATTGCTAGACACTTGTTGCACCACCAAATCCGAATCGCCAAAACATAGTATCTGGTGTATGCCTACCTCCTTTGCTACATTGAGTCCATGCACCAATGCTTCATATTCAGCCACATTATTTGACGCGCTAAAATGGATCTGGAGTACGTATTCCAACTGGTCCTTCTTGGGCAAGGTCAGCACTACCCCGACTCCCATTCCTTCCTTTAGCTTTGATCCATCAAAGTGCATTCGCCAGTAATTCGAGTCCAGCAGAGGTGGTTCATACTGCATCTCAGCCCAATCCACAAAGAAATCTGCCACTGCTTGTGACTTGATCGCATCTCTTCTATCAAACTGTGGTGCATACGGGGCTAACTTAATTGCCCATTTTGCAATTCGACCACTAGCATCTTTATTACCCATAATCTCGGATATGGGTGCTTCACACACCACCTTGATGGGGTGCTCCTCGAAGTAGTGTTTGAGTTTCTTAGCCGACATATACACACCATACACCATCTTTTGATAGTGAGGGTAGTTCTGTTTTGAAGACGACAATACCTCGGTCAAGTAATACACATGCCTTTGCACTGACTTTCCTTCCGCGTCACATTCCACTATGATTACCGCACTTACGACTCGGTTGGTCGTGGCTATATAGAGCAACATTGGCTCCTTGGGTAGTGGTGCAGCTAATATTGGTGCAGATGACAACATCTTTTTCAACTCATGGCACGCGCTATCAGCTTGCGGTGTCCATGTAAATTTATCTGCCTTTTTCATTAACTGGTAGAGGGGCAAGGCCTTCTCTCCCAACCGACTTACAAACCGGCTTAACGATGCCAGGCAACCAGTGAACTTCTCCACATCGTTAAGGCACTTTGGCAGTTCCATTCTCTCTATAGCCCGGATTTTTGTGGGATTGGTTTCAATACCTCGGCTAGAGACAAGGAAACCGAGTAATTTTCCCGCTGGCACACCAAAGGTGCATTTTTTCGGGTTAAGCTTCATCCGGAACCTCCTTAGGTTCGCGAATGTTTGCCAGATATCCTCAAGGAGCGTGTTGCTTTCCTTGGTCTTTATCACCACATCATCCACATAAACTTGCACATTCCGACCTATCTGGTCATGTAAACATTTTTGCATGCATCGCTGGTACGTTGCTCCTGCATTACATAATCCGAACGACATAGTGCGATAGCAATAAGCCTCATACAGGGTGATAAATGCAGTCTTTATTTGATCATCCGGGTTCAGGGGTATCTAGTGGAAACCAGAATATGCATCTATGAATGACAACAACTCACACCCAATAGTTGAATCTATGACCTAATCTATCCTTGGCATTGGAAATGGATCTTTTGGACACGCCTTATTCATGTTCTTGTAATCGATACACATGCGCCATACCACTGCCACATTCGGATCGTCCTTCTTTTTCTCCACGAGCACCGGATTAGAGAGCCAATCTGGGTAAAGTACTTCCATGATAAATCCGGCTGCGAGGAGCCGAGCTATCTCATCTCCAATGGCTTTTCTCTTGTCCTCGGCGAAGCGGTGGAGAGGTTGCTTCACCGGCTTTACCCCGGGTCTCACATTCAGAGAGTGCTCGGCCAACTCCCTCAGCACACCTTGCAGGTCCTATGTAGACTAAGCAAAAATATCCTGATTCTCACACAGGAAGTTGACGAGCTCGCTTTCCTATTTGTCACTTAACCCGGCACCAATAGTTATAGTGTGCTCTAGGAACTGATCATCAATTGGCACTTTCTTAGTGTCCTTTGTCACTTGAAATGACACACTACCATGTGGGTTGGTCAGGGCCAGCATATGCTGCTACGCGGACTGAGCTAGTGCAACCACCTCCATGATTTTCCACTTCTCCTGAGCGATCACGAGTGACGCGGCCAGGTTAGACCCGGCGAACGCACATTCAATGGAACGCCTAAAGTCCCTAGCTATGGTAATTACTCCCCTTGGTCCAGGTAATTTCATCTTCAGGTAACTGATGTGAGTACTCGCCATAAACTTGTTTAGAGCGGGCCTGCCGAGTAATGCGTGATATGCGCTTTCCAAGTTCACCACCTCAAACTCCAAATTCTTAGTCCGACAATTGTCCCTTGTGCCAAATAGCACATCAACCCGGACGTTTCCAATTGGTTCACATGATATACCTAGCACAATGCCATGAGAGGTGGTCCTAGTAGCTTGGAGCATATTCTCTGATCTCCCCAACTTGTGCATGGTATCCTTGGACATGATGTTAATGCTACTGCCATTGTCTATCAGTACCTTGGAGAACCTCACATTGATATTTGGCCCAATGAACATTAGATCTAGCACTAGCGCGTAGGTCCCTAGACTTGGCATAAGCTTTGGGTGATCCTTGATACTCCAAGTAATTTCCTGATCGGACCAAGGCATATACCTCACCACAGCCGACATCACTGCATTCACCTCCATATGCCGATGCTGCAGTCTCTTTCTGCCAGTCTCTTCCGTGGTAAACACACAGTAACTCTAGTGATGCTCCCTGTACTCATTTCTTCCCTCATTGCCATGATATCCTTGATCTTGTTGTTGTTGGTTATTTATGTGGTGCACTGTATCCCTCCTTTCCTAGTTCTCATACCTCAGCGGAGGCAGAGGCAACATAAGCTGCTGTCTGTTCCCCCCAGTTAATAGTTGATGTCGAGGTGCTTCGTTCCGAGGTCCATCATGCCGAGGTGCGTCGTGCCGAGGTGCCTGAGCATTCCCCAAACTACCTTGCTCTAACTTCCTCATCCACTCACATTGCCGGGTCATATGGTTCGCCGGGCTATTTGGACTTGGCATATGAAATTTGCATGGCTGATCTAGCATAAACTCGAATGTATACCTCAAACAATCCTTTCTCTCTTGCCACTGTTTCTTATGCTCCAGGGTCCAGGGCTTCTTTCCTTCATTCTTTTGTTGCCACTATTGCCCTCTAATTTTCTGACGCTGGTTTGCGGTGGCATTGGGCTGATCTCGACCCACAACTGCCACTTGTTGCTAGTTCTACCGATAATCTGGACGATCGTCCCTTCTTTTACCTCGTAAGTCATTCCTCCTAGATGATCTGGAGCCATCTCTATTGTAGTACTCCTCGTTGGACTCGCTTGACATTAACCGGGGTTGCGTTGGGTCTCCTAAGGCATACGAATCCGTGATCCGGATCGTTTCAGCCAACGTAGTTGGCATATCTTGTTGTAACCTCTACCACAACATTCTTCCATACCTACAACCTTGGGTGAACCATGCTATAGCTTGTGATTCAATTATCCCTTCACATGAATTGTGCACATTACACCATCGGGTCAGAAATTCTCTGTCGGGTTCATTTGTTCTCTATTTGCATAATGCCAAAGTCTGTGGCCTGTTTGTCCTCTTGTATGTGCTCGAGAAATTGCTTATGAACAGCTCCTCAAAATCCAACCAACAGTTGATGCTCCCTAGTGGCAAGTTGTTTAGCCAAACCCTTGCTGGTCCCTCCAGCATCTGCGGTGCATATCTCACAGCCCATATCAAGTTCCCTTCGGCTATGTTTACTGTAGTTGCATAGTAAATGAGCCAATCATCCGGATTTGTACTGCCATCATACGTCTTTGTTCCTCTAGCAAGCTGGAAGTTCAGCACCGGTGGTTCCTTCATGATCCGAAGTCCAAAACATGCCGGACCTTTAGGACCTTGCACCTCAATCAGCTCCGACCTATAGATTCGGTCAAGCTTCAATCTAGCGTCATCCGGTCGCAAGTTCATGTTCCCAAATCTTGATCCAATTACATGGTGCTCTGGTCTGGGAATCCGGCATCAACCATTGCCGAATAACCATCATTGTACCTGTCCTGACCCGGACGAGCGTTCTGCAGTTGCACTGCCTTACCTGTGCTTATCTCCTGCCGAGGTGCGTACTACTGTTGGTGTTGACGAGGAGAATTTTTCCCTATTTCCACCGGATTACGCTGTACGGCATTGCCGTTGAAAATGTTCCTTTGACCGACATTGCCTTGGTCATGGTTACCTTAGCCAGATTCACCCCGGCTAGCACTGTGGCGATCCTCATCAACTTGCACTACTTTTCCTTTCCCTGCCCTTACCGGGTCATACGGGACCATTTGTTTGTCTCTCCTCCCTGAGGTTACCACTTTCTCTCTCCTAGGAGCGTGACTCGGGGATGACGCGGCTCCGACAGATTTTGTCGGGTTATTCCTTGCCGAATGAAACACGCGAGATGCTCCGGGCTACACCGGGTTTGCCTTGTTCATTTCCTCATTTTGCTGGCAAGCCACCCTCAACAAGTGGTTTACCCTCTCCTGTTGTCTTTCCTAGGCTTCTCCGGTTAAACCTTCTAACTACACAACTGCGCTTGCCGCCCTGAGGTTCTTTGCCGGGGTACTGTACCTCTCCAGTCCGGCAGATAGTATCATTTCTGTCTAACCTGGCCTAGGCACATATTCTCTGTCAATTTCGGTAATCAGGTTTCTACCTTGGATTTTCAGCCCATCTATGTGATTCGCTTTTGCATACTCCCTCGGAGTGATGTTCAGTGATTGTTGTAAGGCAACAACTTTTTTCACTCCAGCTAAGATCCTCTTCCTAGTTTCCTCTAACTCAGCATGTGCCTGAGCCGGATCTACTACTAGCGCTATGGGTGTTGCTAAGTATCTATTGCTTGCTGCAACACATTCTCCGGTCTCTCTAGTGGAGGAAACCTAGGTCTTGCCTGCTTTGGCATCGTTTCCAGCTCTGGTGCCGGATCCTTGCTCGCTCCAACATCTAGCACCATCATCATGACCTCAGCGTAGCTTGCAGGGTAAGTGATACGCATGCCGCGAGCCACGCTGAGAGGTGGTTCGCCTCCCTGGTGTGCTGCGGATGTACGTAGGACTCGTCGATGCCAACATAGACCTTGTGCGCGCCGAGCTTGATGAAGAGGCCATTGTGTAGAGGAGGGTTCCTGCCGAAGCTCCCCGCATTGTTGCTGACGTAGTCCAGCGCCCCAAAGTGCTGAACAAGCCTAGAGACGACTGATGGCTCAAGGTATCTCGAGCTCGTTGGGGAACCCCAAGACGAAGGTATGATGAGCACAATAGCAAGTTTCCCTTGATTATGAAACCAAGGTTATCGAACCAGTAGGAGCAAGGAAACACCTCCAAGGTGTTGTTTACAACTTGGAGTCCTGCACAACACAACCACAAAACTTTGCCCCCAACTTACAGTGAGGTTGTCAATCTCACCGGTTTTTCTATAAAACAAAGGATTAAACGTATTGTGTGGAATATAGTAATAGCTTGCAAAAAGTAAACAGAAAATAGCAAATAGCTTTGTAGATTGATGGTAAAGAATGGACCGGGGTCCATAGTTCACTAGAGGTGATTCTCCTTAAGATAGTTGACATGTTGGGTGAACAAATTATAGCGGGGCAATTTACAAACATCGAGAAAGCATACATGTATATACTAATCATCTTGACTCCTATGAGATTTGATTGGGCATTACAACATTATACATAGACCGTAATCCAACTGCATCTATGACTAATAATCCACCTTCAGGTTATCATCGGAACCCCCTCCAGTATTAAGTTACATGCAACATATAATTGCATTAAGCAAAGTGTGTAAAGTAAACAATACGATTGTTCTATGAACAAATGATTGTTGTTTTCTCCCTAGTAGAACAACACATCTAGTACCTTAGAGATTTCTGTCACTTCCCCAGATTCCTAGAGGCATGAACCCACTATCGAGCATAAATACTCCCTCTTGGAGTTGCTAGCATCTACTCAGCCAATATAGCTACTAACAACGGAAAGCATGCAAGATCACAAATAACAAAGACATGATAGAATCAATAATCAATCTGAAATAGCATCTCAATATCCATCGGATCCCCGCAAACACAACATGTAGGATTACAAATAGATGATCTTGATCATGAACGGAGCTCACAAGATCTAAACATGGTAGCACAAAGGAGAAGAACCAACCATCTAGCTGCTACATGGACCCGTAGTCCAGGTATGAACTACTCACGCATCACACCGGAGGCATGCATGGTGATGAAGAAGGCCTCCAGGGTGATCTCTCGCCACCGATAGGGTGCCGGGAAGAGCTTCAGATCCCTCTTGATCTAGGGATGGAGATAACGGTGGCTACATACCATTTCGTGGATTTTTTGATCGAGTACTTAGGGTTTCTGCATCGGAGGCTTCTTATAGGCAAAAGAGGAGGCCGAGGGGGTGCCCGAGGCGGCTGCACCCCCCAGGCGCGGGCTAGCCCAGGCCCGTGCGACCAAGGGGTGTGGATCCCTCGAGGCCCTTCTCCGTCTCGTCTTCTAGCTCCGTGTTCCCTCGGTGAAATATTGACTTTGGCTTTTGTCCCGTCCAATTTCGAGAATATTCATTTTCTGGCTTTTCTAGAACCAACAATAGCAGAAAACATGCAACTGGCACTGTGGCATCTTGTTAATAGGTTAGTCCTAGAAAGTATATAAAAATACTCCAAAGTGTGGACAAAATATAAGAAAGTAGATATAAAACAAGCATGGAACACAAAAAATTATAGATACGTTTGCAACGTATCAACATCCCCAAGCTTAACTCCTGCTCGTCCTTGAGTAGGTAAGTGATAAAAAGAATGATTTTTGAGGTGACATGCACCATCATAATCTTGATCAAAGTATTTGTAGAACATTGATAGCTGGGATCATAGTACTTTAACATAGCATGAAAGTTATAGTTCTAACAATAAGACATAGCAACTATGTTGTAACATGAAAAGGTACAAACAGGGTGCTTTTTTCATGGAAAAATGGTGCTTTTTTTCTCTCTTTCCTCTTCTCTTATCTCTTTTTTCTTTTTCTTTTTCTCAATCTCTATCTATTTTTTTATAAGAAGAATGCTTCATAGATTGCTCACTATGGTGATGCTGCAAGTTTCCACCATGATTGGGCATGGCTTAGGCTAGTGGCCAAGGCGTTTATCTAACACACATACATAACTCCATGGACTTACAAGATACCCTTTCATTTCACACTGCGACATCCATAAACAAAAGAGCATGATATCAACTGGGTACAATGTACAAGTGCAATGCTGAAAGTGTTCCCCATGATAGCATGGTTCTGCTAATCCCCAACGTATAAGTGCAAGCATATACAACATAGGTGACACAATGGTGCAAGTTTATTAGGGGCAAGAAAAGTAAAGTGTGCCATCAAGTTTGTGAGAGCTTTAATCACTAATTTTCACATAACAAGTTTAATTCGGAAGGTAGATAAAAACATGAATATACTTGGGTAGCAAATGCTAATAGGTAGGTATGGTGGACTCTTTGGAATAACTTGGTTTTATTTGGAGTTGGATGCATGAGTGGAACTCATACTTGGTACGGAGGCTAGCAAAAGACTGGGAGCGACCAACTAACAGAGCAATAATGGCCATAATCATGCAAAGCGACAAAACATTATTAATTAAAGCATAAAGTGATATTACAAGTCGAAAACTAAATGTTCATAGAGGCTATGGTGACTTGATATAGTCTTAACATGGTGTGAGCATGCGCCAAGTCAATCCAAATAAAGCATTAAAGGAGAATACCATAATATTATGCTTTTAATATGCTAAAACAACGCATGATTCTTTCAAGGCACATTAAGCACTTCTCAATTGTTTATAACAAGTCATGCTACAACAATAATCACTAAGCATAAAGCCAAAACAATATCAAGCATGACATGGTAAAGTCTAAGTCACAGTCAAAAACAAGCTCCTTTTTACCACTTAAGCATGAACTTTCCTACTATTTTCCAATCCAAATCAACTTATTTGAAAACTATCATATATGAATGTGGGGGTCCGACCAATTTATTCAAGCAAACTAAGCAAACGAAAACAAAGAACAAAACGGAGACGCTCCAAGAACAACACAACTGTGCATCAAACAATAAAAATGAAGCGTTTGGAAGAAACCTGAAATTTTTATTGATGAAGAAGGGGATGCCTTGGGCATCCCTAAGCTTTGACGCTTGTACTTCTGGAATATTTCTTGGGGTGACACGGGCACTACTAGGAACATCTTATCAATGGTGCACCTTTTTTCACTATCCATGGTGCATTTCCTAGTGCACCACTAATACGTGACCACTGATAACTATCTTCTGTGGCGCATATTGAAATGCGCCACAGAAATCTCAAACTTTTGTGGTGTATATGGCTAATATGCGCCATAGAAGTTTTTTTCCAAAATTCAAAAAAAAGCGGGCCAGATCTCAAACTTCTATGGCGCATATGGCCAATATGCGCCACATAAGTTTTTTTTCAAATTTCAAAAAAAAGGGCCAGATCTAGATCTGGCCGGAGGTGGTGGTTGTGGTGGTGGCTGGTGGCTGGAGGAGGGCTAGGAGGAGGTCGCCGGAGTTGGTGGTGGTGGTGGAGGAGAAGGAGGAGGAGGTCGCTGGAGGTGGTGGTGGAGGATAAGGAAGTCACCAGAGTTTATGGTGGAGGAGGTCGCCGGAGGTCGCCGAAGTTGGTGGTGGAGGAGGAGGAGGTCGCCGGAGTTGGTGGTGGAGGAGGAGGAGGAGGTCGCCGGAGTTGGTGGTGGAGGAGGAGGTCGCCGAAGTTGGTAGTGGAGGAGGAGGAGGTCGCTGGAGTTGGTGGTGGTGGAGGAGGAGGACGAGGAGGTCGCCGGAGGAGGTTGCCGGAGGTGGAGGTGGCCGGAGAGTAGAGAAGGAGGTGGAGGGAGGAGAAGGGGAGAAGTGTGGAGGGGAGGAGAAGTGGGGAGGGGAGAAGAAGTGGGGGGGAGGAAAAAGAGAGGGAGAAGGGCGCCGACGGGATTCAGATTTCGAATCCTGCCCAAGACTTCTATGGCGCATATGGGAGAAATGCGCCACAGAAGTTTCTCCCCCTTTTTCATTTTTTGCAGGAAAAAATCTTCTTTCGACCATAACTTTTTACTCTTTTCGAATTTGGGGATTCTGTAAAATCTAGAACGACCATAGGTCATTGAAATCGAGTAGGGAATTTCGAGACGATCATTTTGATAGGTTAAAGATTTTTTCCGACATCGTATGCAGAAGTTATGGCCGTTTTACCGTGCCATGACCTATTTTGCAAAATACATCGAAATTCATATATTTCAATTTTCACTACAACTACACCCTAAAATATAACTACATCTCAAAGGAAATATAACTACATCGTTTATTTTTTACAAAACTGAAAAGGCGATCCACGGAGGGGGGTGGGATCTGTTTTTGCATGTCCTGTGGCGCATATGGACATATGCGCCACAGCAGTTTCTCCCCCTTTTTTGGTGCTAGGTTCCATCAACTTTCTGTGGCGCATACATCTATATGCGCCACAGAATCATGACTTTCTATGGTGCACCCAAAATATGCACCACGGAAATGTGGACTTCTGTGACGCATATTGGTTTCGTGCGCCACTGAACTGCCAAACTTCTGTAGCGCATATTTCCTAGTGCGCCACTAATACATATCTAGGGTGCATGGTTTTACATATGTTCCACAGAATATCATGTCTACCTATAATCTGTTTCTAGTAGTGGGGTGGCATCCCCAATCTTGAGCTTTTGTCCATTCTTCATCTCATTACATCATTCTTTCCCTACACCTGAAAATTTCCTTCATACAAAACTTCCCACAATCTTCATTAGCAACATTAGTGCATTCAAAATATAATAAACCTTTGGGTTTTAGTTTTAAAACATCAAAACTTTCATTAAAAACACAAGCTACTGTAGCAATTCCCTCAAAAAGCTCAATTCACCAAAAAGAACCCAAAAGATATCGATAAAGAGGCAAATGCAAATAATGGCAGAAATCTGTCAAAACAGACCAGCAGGTGAAAACTGATTTTTTTCGAAGACCTTCTGTTGCTCAAATCAAAAAGTGTTGAACTAACGAAAGTTGGATAACAACCTGGGGCAGAAGCACAAACAATTACAGCTCAAACCGACATACAGAGATTTTTCACGAATTTTTACAGCAAAGCACACAAATCTGTTTCGAGACAACAACTTTCCCAAGCATTACTACTCTCTCATTAGAGGTTACTCTTGGCACAAAAACCACACAAAAATGATAAGGACAGGTTATTACTGAAGCAATAACTACTAATACTCAACTAAAACTTTTGGGTTATCTCCCAATAAGTGCTCTTCTTTAACGCCTTTGAGCTAGGCATAAGAAGCAAGAAAAGAATCAAGTATTCTAAAATGAAGAAGCATTAAGAGCAAATTTTGTTTCAATAGGAGAGGAAAAAGGAATCTTCTCTCTCTTCTTAGGTAAGTGTTCTATACCTTTCTTGAGTAGAAATTGATATTTAATGGTGCCTTCTTTCATATCAATAATGGCACCAACAATTCTAAGAAAAGGTCTTCCCAAAGTAATAGGACAAGAAGCATTGCATTCAACCTCCAAAACATAGAAATCAACGAGGACATAGCCATTGTTAACCATAATAATAAAATCATTAATACTCCTGATGAGTTTCTTTTTAGCATTATCATCAAGTGGGACATTTAAATAACAATCTTCCAATGGTGGCGAATCAAGCATTTCATAAATCTTTCTAGGCACAATAGAAACACTACTATCTAGATCACATAAACCTTTGAGATCAAAATAATTCGCTTTCATATTAACGATGGGTTCCCAACCATCTTCTAGTTTCATGGGAATAGAAGCTTTATGTTTCATCTTTTCTTCTTTGATTTTTATGAGAGCATTAGTAATGTGTTTTGTAAAGGCCATATTCATAGAACTAGCATTAGGACTTTTAGCAAGCTTTTGTAGGAACATAATTACTTCAGAGATATTGCAACCATCAAGATCAAAATCATAATTATCATCTAAAGTAGTAGAGCTATTGTTTCCCATATTTCGAAGAATTTCAGCATTTTTATTAGAAAATGTCCCATTGGGGTTACTAGATTCAACATTAGTGGTAGTGATAGTACAAATACTAATATTTCTAGCAATTTCATCTTCTCTTTCCCACTTAGCATGCAATTCAGCTAACAGTCTAACATTTTCATCAATTCTAACTTGTATGGTATTAGTAGCAGCAAAGGGATTTTCAATAGTTTCAGGTTTAGCAGCCATTTTATTCAAAGAAGATTGTGCTTCAGACAATGATGCTATATTTCTTTCAGCATTAGAGAGTTTTTCCTCAATAGTTTTATTGAAAGCAGTTTGTTTACTAATAAAATCTTTAAGCATAACTTCAAGTTCAGAGGGTCCACTTCTATTATTGTTGTAGGAATTTTCATAAGCATTACCATTATTGGGAGGATATGGCCTATAATTGTTATTACCAAAAATATTCATGTAGGCATTGTTGCTAAAGTTATTATTTCTAATAAAGTTCACATCAACTTGCTCTTCTTGAGCAACCAAAGAGGCTAAGGGAACATGATTTGGATCAATAGGAGCTTTCCCATTAACAAGCATAGACGTAATAACATCAATTTTATCACTCAAGGAGGAGGTTTTCTCAACAGAATTTACCTTCTTACCTTGAGGAGCTCTCTCAGTGTGCCATTCAGAATAGTTAAACATCATATTATCCAGAAGCTTTGTTGCAGCACCCAAAGTAATGGTCATAAAGGTACCTCCAGCAACAGAATCCAGTAGGTTTCTTGAAGAATAATTCAATCCTGCATAAAAGGTTTGGATAATCATCCAAGCAGTCAGTCCATGAGTGGGACAATTCTTTACCAAAGATTTCATTCTTTCCCAAGCTTGAGCAACATGTTCATTATCAGATTGTTTAAATTTCATTATTTCACTTCTCATAGAAATAATCTTAGCAGGAGGATAGTATTTTCCAATGAAAGCATATTTGGTATTAGTCCAAGAATCAATACTATTTCTAGTTAGGGATTGCAACCATTCTTTAGCTTTTCCTCTCAAAGAGAAAGGAAACAATTTAAGCTTAATAATATCTCCATCTATATCCCTATGTTTTTGCATCTCACAAAGTTCAACAAACTTATTAAGATGAGCAACAACATCTTCAGTACCAATACCAGAAAATTGTTCTCTCATAACAAGATTGAGTAAAGCAGGTTTAATTTCAAAGAAAGTAGCTTCAGGAACAGGTGGAGCAATAGGTGTGCACATGAAATCATTGTTGTTGGTGCTACTGAAGTCACACAACTTAGTGTTTTCAAGAGTAGTTGTGACACCCCCCAGGATCCGGGCTAAACAAATCCAGACCTTAGCCTATCATAAGCTTAACCTAGAGCTCGAGGATATCCAGTGAGAAATCGGTAACACAATAGTAACCCTGTGACACAAAAATTATTACAGCAAGCTCATAACTGAGCGAAGAACCAAAATATTACAAGCAGAGGTCACTGACCACAAACATCAAACAACGGAAGGCAAATTATGCTATTAAGTATAGCAAACTTAACAAATGGCCTAAGAGGCCTAAAGCATAACGATGACGTCCCAGCCCATAGATTCCAGGCTGCTGGCCAGGAACCCCAAGCTACTCGTCGGTGTCGATGTAGTACCAAACTTGTCTTCAGGGAACACTTACTCGGCTAGAAAAGTATCAACAAAGCAAGGGTGAGTACAAGGTGTACTCTGCAAGACTTATGGCTGGTGGGGTTATTTTGCATAAAGCCATCTTTGTTTATAAAACAAGAGGGAGAAGAAGCTCGTCTAATCAGAATATTTTAGAAGGGAATAAGAGAGCGACATCTATGAAGAATTGATCATCATCTTTTGATATCCACCAAAGTAATCCTCATCTCACAACTAGGATCACCCCCTCGTACCCATGAGGAAGCATCCTTAAGCACACGTTGATCTGCCAAGTTTTACGATTAGGTTAAAGTTCTCTATGATCTTAGAATTCGGTCACTAAGCATCCATAACCATGAACACGACTTTTCAAAAAGATTTAACCCTACAGGGGTGTAAAACTTTACCCACACGTACCAACCGACTCTTAATGCCACAATGATTAGCCCTCTTCCTTGGAAGGCCGACAGAGGGTGGTTGGACACGACCTTTACCTTGCTTTCGCCGATACCATGAGTCACGTCCTAAGGATGGTTCCGTCGTAACGGGTCAAATCCCAAAGCCGGTCCCTAGAGATGTGAGGCGAGGTTGGTTTACCATGGGGGCTATCTACCCCAAGCAACCTCGGCCACGCTTACCTACCTGTTATGATACACCTTCACCCGCCAAATCTTTCAAAATGTTTTCTATGCATATGTCAAATGGAACGGCCGAACTATGTGACTCATGGAATCTACTAGGCAAGTTAGTTACTCGTGAGGTTTTCCAGGCCCCGTGTGGCTGTACGCTCGTCTCGGTTCCAAAGGCAAGAACTCGGTTCCTAGTAGTGGCGAGCATGGGACTACAAAAACCACATCCCACCGTGGCCTCCCATACAAGCCTTAGCATGTTAACCTTTACCACTGATCTTACCTCATCAGTATACCTTGTTCTCCTGTCATACTAGATTCTCTGCATCTGATACATCATCTGGATGAACCAGGACTAACAGCTAAGCATGGCTAAGCAAGACACGGATATAAGTTCTAGCAGTGCACACAAGCCAAACCTAGTTATGCTAGGAGCAATGGATCAGGTAATATAAGCTCAAGGGAGTAATGCAATAGATAGGATACTCTATCTATCGGTAAAAGACCACAGTAGAATCGTATGCAACATGGCAAGAATGAAATACTTTCGAAAGCATAGGATTCTTTTATGTGTGGAGCTAATCTTGCCTTGTTTGTTGATACCCAGATATAGATCTTCGGGAGCCTTGTACTTGACTTGGTTACAGTTGGTCAAGTAATGCTCATCGATCTTCGATTGTGTTAACCTCGGTCTTTGATCTTGATCTCGATATCATATTCTACCGGGAAGAACTAAACAACGGAAAGAAAGAGGGAAAACAATCAACACATGGCATCGATGCAATAATCAAGCAAGGATGATGATATGACAAGTTACATAGTACTTGAATGAAACCCTAAAGCATGCTTGACCATTTTAAACAGGGTCCAAGGGTCCAAACCCTAAATCAGGAGAGACCCCGGAATCACCTATGAGGGTTCATTCAGTTCTCTAATTAAACTTGTCTTGAAAGTTTTTGAACAATGAATGATATTGATGCTAAAGTGTAGATATTGTTTTTCTGAACATTTTGATATATTATTTGTATTTTTCTGAATTACAGAATAAAAGATATTGATTTTTTAGTATTTATCTTTTCTGAAATTATTAAACCATTTATTAAACTTTTATTGCATCAGCATGACACAGGGCTGACGTCACACAGGGTTGGGGACATCTCTCACGGACGTAGAGCCTACCCACAGTGGCTGACAGAGGGGCCCGGGGCCACCTCAGCATCCATGTGGGCGGGTGGGACATAGCCCGGTTTGACCAGGCGCTGACCGCGTGCGCTCGCGTCACTATGATGTCATCACAACGTCACGCCGGCGGTGGCTCTCAGGTGGACAGCGGGGCGGCGAAGGACTATGAGCTAGGATGCATGCGAGGGCGTGTTCAAATCGGGGCAGCGAGACAAACCTAACTAGGGTGGTGTCGCTGATTCTTGGCAACTGGAGAAGCTCGGGCATCCATGTCTGCGGCGGCGGACGGTGGGCGCACGATGACAGCATGGTGCGGGCTACGCCAACAAGCACGCTTAGCACGGGGAGGTTTGGGAGCTCACCCTGGAGCTGAAGGGGCCGATGGCGAGGCACGAAGTGGACCGGAGAAGCGGCGATGTCGACGACGGAGCTCGTCGGTACCGGAGAGGAAGGGCTCGATGTGGTCAACTAGGAGCTCCCGGGCTCGATTCGCTCGGCGGGAAGGAAGCTAGCAGCAAGGCGGAGCTCCAGGGACCATCGAGAGGGCATGGGGAGGCCGGAGACGGTGGGGCGACACGGCGGCCATCGGCTAGGTTTTCGGTCTCCAAAGGGGAACGAGAGAGGGCGAGTTGGCGAGGAAGAGAGGCACAGGGGAAGAGGGACACGACGCGAGGCATTCTTATCTCGTTCTCCTTAGGCAGCAGCACAGTGGCGAGCATCGCGTGGTGCGGCTGAGATTGACGGCGGCGCTCGGAACACCGAGCTGCTTCCCGTCGTCAACGAAGACGACGAGGATGAACCGGTATGCGGGCTAGGCTGCGCTGGGCTACTGCTGGGCTGCGGTGGTTGCTGGCTGCTACGCGGGTGGGCGGCAGGAAAGGGGAGAGAAGAGATAGGTTGTGGCCTGGCTGCTCTCTGCCTCATTTTTTTAACAAAAGCTTTTCCTTTTCTGTTTCCTGTTTCCTTTTTCTATTTCCAAATATTTTTATGTTTTGAATCCTTTGAAAAATATCAGAGACTATTGTAAACTATAAAAAATATTGCAGGGGCCCTTTTATTCAAATTGGGCTCCACTTTTGGTGCTTTTCAAAATACAAAAATCATTTTGAATTCATTTGAGAGAGAGGAAACTAGGGTTTAGGGCTTTTGCATTATTTCTTTTGCATGCAATTGAAAATATGATTCCCATGAATGCACAAACCCTAATTACTAGTTAAGTAAAACTGGGGTGTTACAGTAGTCATTTTTTGTGTTTTTAATATAAAGAAACAAACTAGTATAACTATTTTTTTGTGTGTTTTTGATAAAGAAACAAGCAAACAAAGCAGAAATAAACTAAGAAAACAAAAACAACAAAGTAAAGAGATTGGTTATGAGGGACTCCCCTTGTGAAGATGTCCTTGACTCCCCGGCAACGCACCAGAAAAGAGATTGATGGCTCAAGATATCTCGAGCTCGTTGGGGAACCCCAAGAGGAAGGTATGATGAGCACAACAGCAAGTTTCCCTCAGTTATGAAACCAAGGTTATCAAACCAGTAGGAGCAAGGAAACACCTCCAAGGTGTTATTTCCAACTTGGAATCCTGCACAACACAACCATAGAACTTTGCCCCCAACTTATAGTGAGGTTGTCAAACTCACCGATTTTGCTGAAAACAAAGGATTATACGTATTGTGTGGAAGATAGTAATAGCTTGCAGAAAGTAAACATAAAATAGTAAATAGCCTGGTAGATTGATGGTAAAGAATGGACCGGGGTCCATAGTTCACTAGAGGTGATTCTACTTAAGATAGTTGACATGTTGGGTAAACAAATTACAGCGGGGCAATTGACAAACATCGAGAAAGCATACATGCATATACTAATCATCTTGACTCCTATGAGATTTGATTAGGCATTACAACATTATACATAGACCATAATCCAACTGCATCTATGACTAATAATCCACCTTTAGGTTATCATACGAACCCCCTCCAGTATTAAGCTGCAAGCAACAGATAATTGCATTAAGCAAAGTGTGTAAAGTAAACAATACGATTGTTCTATGAACAAAGGATTGTTGTTTTCTCCCTAGTAGCAACATCACATCTAGTACCTTTGAGATTTCTGTCACTTCCCCAGATTCCTAGAGGCATGAACCCACTATCGAGCATAAATACTCCCTCTTGGAGTTGCTAGCATCTACTCGGCCAAGATAGCTACTAACAACGGAAAGCATGGAAGATCACAAATAACAAAGACATGATAGAATCAATAATCAATCTGAAATAGCATCTCAATATCCATCGGATCCCCGCAAACACAACGTGTAGGATTACAAATAGATGATCTTGATCATGAACGAGCTCACAAGATCTAAACATGGTAGCACAAAGGAGAAGAACCAACCATCTAGCTACGTAGTCCAGGGATGAACTACTCACGCATCACACTTGAGGCATGCATGGTGACGAAGAAGGCTTCCAGGGTGATCTCTCCCCTCCGACAGGGTGCCGAGAAGAGCTTCAAATCCCTCCTGATCTAGGGATGGAGATGACGGTGGCTACTAACTCTTTCGTGGAATTTTTGATCGGGTACTTAGGGTTCCTGCGTCGGAGGCTTCTTATAGGCGAAAGGGGAGGCCGAGGGGGTGCCCGAGGCGGCTACACCCCCAGGCATGGGCCAGGCCAAGCCACATGGCCAGGGAGTGTGGCCCCCTCGAGGCCCTTCTCTGTCTCGTCTTCTGGCTTCGTGTTCCCCTCGGTGAAACATCTTCGGCACCGGTGAGCGCGTCGTTGATACGTTGCAAACGTATCTACAATTTTTGATGTTCCATGCTTGTTTTATATCTACTTTTCTGGAACCAAAAACAGCAGAAAACAGGCAACTGGCACTATGGCATCTTGTTAATAGGTTAGTCCTCGCCGGTCACGATCTAGGGATGGAGATGACGGTGGCTACAGACTCTTTCGTGGAATTTTTGATCGGGTACTTAGGGTTTCTGCATCGGGGGATTCTTATAGGCGAAAGGGGAGGCCGACGGGTGCGAGGTGTTGCACCCTCGGTAGCGCTGAGCTAGGCGGGCGCGCCAGGTGTGCCCCCTCGAGGCCCTTCTCCGTCTCGTCTTCTGGCTCCGTGTTCCCCTCGGTGAAATATTAACTTTGGCTTTTGTCCCGTCCAATTCCGAGAATATTCATTTTCTGGCTTTTCTAGAACCAAAAACAGCAGAAAACAGGCAACTGGCACTGTGGCATCTTGTTAATAGGTTGGTCCCAGAAAGTGTATAAAAATACTCCAAAGTGCGGAAAAAAGATAAGAAAGTAGATATAAAACAAGCATGGAACATCAAAAAAATTAGATACGTTTGCAACGTATCAACGACGCGCTTGCCGGTGCCGAAGATGTTTCCCGTTTGGATTTTTACCCCTGCTAGCACCGCTAGCCCCACGGTGGTCGCCAACTGTCATGGTGGTGGCACGGCAGATGCCATGGATAGGCTAAAGATGGGGCTAATGAGCACTAGTGGAATCCAGGGAGGGATAGTGTGGAGATTCCACACACAGATGTTTGTATTTCTCTCTATCAATGGTGGATTACAAGGGCTCCTTGAGCTGTTCGTGAGAAGGATACTAGTTCTCTTACCCCCACTACAATGCTCTAGAGTTCTTCCAAGACATAATGATCGATCCCCTGCTATGGATGTCCTGGTGCTCCTTATATAGGGGAGCCTAGGTTACAAAGTTTGGGCATACGTGGAGGCATATTCCCTGAATATGCCCCTTGGTTAAAGCTAGATGCTTCTTTATTCACTTTAACGGTTCGTCCAGACTATGGATGTAACCCTCTGCGAGCCCCTTTCCTTTTGGCGTCCTAGACATGGACTATGTCAGCTGACATCGCCCGCGTCACCCTTGTCAGCCACGCCCCGATGGTCCTTCCCTCTGCTTGCTTCGCTCAAGCTACAGCGGGCAGAGGCCACCTTTTGACCAACGGGAGATTCCTTCCTTCTCTTGGAAGCCAAGTGTAGCCTGGCTAGCGCCCGACTAACCTGGCAGCGAGGGTACCTGCACACATGGTAGATAAACATGGCTGACATATATTTTATGCCGGTCGGATTAATGCTAGGCAAACGCCCACCGAGCCGGGTTACTCTGTAAGTCGGCCTGCCTTGAGGTGACCCGGCCAGCACTTGCTTTGACGGTGTTGTACCTCGGCTGGCCCGGCCTTTCAACCCTAGTGTGACCCTACCCAGGGGTATCCCCTCAACAAGTACCAATGTAACACTTTAGAATGAACTATTTGTCACCTCTACATACAAAACATATGCTTAGTTCTTCCAAAGCTCATAAGAATATCCTTACTATCATCCAATGATCATCTTATGAATCATTCTGGTATATGCTCATAACATTTAGAGCATAGGACATATCTGGATATGTACATATCATGGTATATATGATTGATCAAAATATTCATGTGATTTCACTCACCAAGTGTCAAAAGACTAGAATCTTGTTTCACTTACCAAGTGTCAATACACTTGAATCTTTATCCGACACTTTCCATGCCACAAGAACCTTATCATTTGTAATTTGCTGGCTATTTTTCTAATGTTTGATTCTATTCCTAAAACTCAATAGGCAACCAAGGAAAGCAAGATGGCACCTAATGCTACAGAAGATATCACTGAGGCTGAACAACTTCCTTCCACCGGCACGGTGCACTATGCGCTATCGCAGGACATCAACATCCATTATTTAAGACCAGCCAAGACTCTCCTTGAAGCGCAACTCGGGGCTCATAGAGAAGGGAATGCGATACTGTGTGGTGCCATTGTGGGGTTACAGACGGAGAAACCAGATGGCGAGCTAGAAGCCCTGAAGGAAGTGCGGGGAGTGTGGAAGAAGCTATACCAGGTCCATCTTTGTCATCTTCGTATAATTCAATAGCCTGTTTGTCCATGAAGATGTGCTTGGAATTTTCTTGCTAGTTTTCTAATGTTTTCTTCTATAACTGTCAGGCACCCATTGGAAGCACGGTGGCGCCATCTGCTGCAGAAGATGGCATTGAGGATCAACCCCTTCCTTCCACTGATGAAAGCATCCATGCTTCAAGACCAACCAACTCTCTCCTTGAAGCACAACTTGGGGCTGAGAGAGCAGCGAATGAGGCACTAGGCAGACACATTGCAGCATTGTTGAAGGAGATAGAAGCAAAGAATGAAGCGTGGAAAGCACTTGTGAACTTCATAGACCTTATAAATGCATCACTTCAACAATTCTTAGCTATATTGTGTAAGTGAACAGGTGGTGTGACTGAAAGCTTGTTAGGATCTTTTCTTTATTTTGTTGGAAACTTATGTGTGAACCTATTTATGTTATGTGCCCTGCAATTTCTGTCATTTTGATCTGGACGGTGCAATCTATCAAAGTTGTCAGCACTCTTCTTCGACGTAAATGAAAAACGTCATGCTTGTTTAGTTGACGAAAATATTTCCGGCATCGATAGACGCCGACATGGCGCACTTTCACTAGTCAACGTCCTCAATGAAACAGAAACATCATCTCTTCTGCCCTAACGAATTGAGGTCATCACGCGATGGAGATACGCGTCCAGCTTTGATTGGTACATGATTCGTGCTACAAATGGACCACATGTTTCCTTCCTATTGGTCCATGTGTCGCCCTGACGATCGGCCATGTGTAAGCTGGCCAGCTTATTGCCGTGACGAAAACGAAATTCATCTCCGCCAGCGTGACAAAATGGGAAGGATGACATAAGCAAATGAAAGGATGACATCAGCAAATGGCGCTAGCGGAATCAGACCGTGATGGGAAATATGTCAGGAAGTAGATGACGTCGTATACGACGAACATGATGTCAGCAAACATCGCTGACAGCAGCTCGTGGTGCCGTCTACCATGTGGCCTCGTTCATGACAAAATAAAAATGTCATGAAATACCGGGCCTAGGACAGGTCGGTCCAGTTTGTCACGATGAAATTGGAGGAACGTCACTGGTGACCCATGATGTTTTCAGATAGAAAAACGTCATGGATTGAATTATGACGTGAGGTCCATGACCCTTTTTTGTCGTAGAATTCATCGCGGATGGCCATCTATGATGTTTTTACCCCTATCGACGATGATATCAGATCGTCATGAACCACCCAGATTCTTGTAGTGGATTCAACTGCCACATGCATTGTAGACCTAGTTCGAAAGATGCTGCATCACCACACCTAGTGGGATGTGTGTGTATCAATGTGCATCATTGTGGTTTTGGAAAAGAACACATGCAATGATGCCACTCCAGCATGTGTCCAACCATGTCCGGTAACCCTAGCAGCATGCTAGGATTCAACTGCCACATGGAGTGTAGCACTAGTTTGCAAGATGCTGCATCACCACACCCACTTGGATGTGTGTGTGTGTGTATCAATGTGCATGATTGTGGTTTTGGCAAAGAACACATGCAATGATGCCACTCCAGCATGTATCCAACCATGTCTAGGAACCCCAGCAGCATGCTGGGATTCAACTGCCACATGCACTGTAGCACTAGTTTGAAAGATGTTGCATCACCACACCCACTGGGATGTGCATGTGTATAAATGTGCATCATTGTGGTTTGGAAAATAACACATGCCATGATGCCACTCCAGCATGTGGCTAACCATGTCCAGGAACCCGAGCAACATGCTGGATTCAACTGCAACATGGATTGTAGCACCAGTTTCAAAGATGTTGCATCACCACACCCACTTGTATGTGTGTGTGTAAATGTGCATCATTGTGGTTTTGGAAAAGAACACATGCAATGATGCTACTCTAGCATGTGTCTAACCATGTCCAGGAACCCTAGCAGCATGTTGGGACTCAACTGAAACATGAGGTGGATCACCAGTTTGAAAGGTGTTGCATCACCACACCCACTTGGATGTGTGTGTGTGTATCAATGTTCATCATTGTGGTTTTGTAAAAGAACACATGCAATGATGCCACTCCAGTATGTGTCCAACCATATCTAGGATCCCTAGCAGCATGCTGGGATTCAACTACAACATGTAGTGGAGCACCAATTTGAAAGATGTTGTATCACCACATCCACCTAGATGTGTGTATATCATTGTGCATCATTGTGGTTTTGGAAAAGAATACATGCAATGATGCCACTCCAGCATTTGTCAGACCATGTTCACGAACCCTATCAGCATGCTGGGATTCAACTGCCACATGCATTGTATCACCAGTTTGAAAGATGCTGCATCACCACACCCACTGGGATGTGTGTGTATCAATGTGCATCATTGTGGTTTTGGAAAAGAACATATGCAATGATGCTACTCCAGCATGTGTCCAGGAACCCTATCAGCATGCTGGGATTCAACTACAACATGCAGTGGAGCACCAGTTTGAAAGATGTTACATAACCACACCCATTGGGATGTGTATGTGTGTATCAATGTGCATCATTGTGGTTTTGGAAAAGAACACATGCAATGATGCCACTCTGGCATGTGTCTAACCATGTCTAGGAACTGTAGCATTAAGCTGGAATTCAACTGCAACATGAAGTGCACCACAACCACTCAGATGTGTGTGTGTATCGATGTGCATCATTGTGGTTTTGGAGAAGAACTCATGCAATGACGCCACTCCAGCATGTGTCTAACCATGTAAAGGAACCCTAGCAGCATGCTGGGATTCAACTGTCACATGCATTATATCACCAGTTTGAAAGATGTTGCATCACCACACCCACTTGGATGTGTGTGTATATCAATGTGCATCATTGTGGTTTTGGAAAAGAACACATGCAATGATGCCACTCCAGTATGTGTCCAACCATGTCTAGGAACCCTATCAGCATGCTGGAATTCAACTGCCACATGTAGTGTATCACCAGTTTGAGAGATGATGCATCACCACATCCACTTGGATGTGTGTGCATATCAATGTGCATTATTCTGGTTTTTGAAAAGAACACATGCAATTATACCACTCTAGCATGTGTCCAACCATCTCCAGGACCCCTAGTAGCATGTTGGGATTCAACAACAACATGCAGTGGAGCACTAGTTTGAAAGATGCTGCATCACCACACCACTAGGATATGTATGTGTGTATCAATGTGCATCATTGTGGTTTTGGAAAAGAACACATGCAATGATCCACTCCAGCATGTGTCCAACCATGTCCAGGAACCATTGCAGCATGCTGGTATTCAACTGCAACATGCAGTGGAGCACTAGTTTGAAAGATGCTGCATCACCACACCCACTTGGATGTGTGTGTATCAATATGCATCATTGTGGTTTTGTAAAAGAACACATGCAATGATGCCACTCCAGCATGTGTCCAACGATGTCCAGGAACCCTAGCAGCATGCTGGGATTCAACTGCCACATGGAGTGTAGCACCAGTTTGAAAGATGATGCATCACCACACCCACTTGGATTTGTGTGTGTGTGTGTCAATGTGCATCATTATGGTTTTGGAAAAGAAAACATGCAATGATGCCACTCCAGCATGTGTCCAACCATGTCCAGGAACCCCAGCAACATGTCGGGATTCAACTGCCACATGCATTGTAGCACCAGTTTGAAAGATGCTGCATCGCCACACCTAGTGGGATATGTGTCGGTATCAATGTTCATCATTGTGGTTTTGGAAAAGAACACATGCAATGATTCCAGTCCAGCATCTGTCCAACCATGTCCAGGAACCCTAGCAACTTGCTGATATTCAACTGCCACATGGAGTGTAGCACCAGTTTGAAAGATGTTGCATCACCGCACCCACTTGGATGTGTGTGTATATCAATGTGCATCATTGTGGTTTTGGAAAAGAATGAAGGGTTCCATAGCAGAAAACAAAAAAATTCTAACTATGCGAACACTAATACCAGGATCTATACTATGTAGACATAAGCAACGGAAAGAGAGAGATGGTATTCATACCCTTGAAGACCAACGCACGCCTTATGCGGGGAGGCATATGTTGATGAGGCCAAGCATCTCCAAGCACCCCAAGTGTGGTGCCTCCGAAGTACTACACACGTCCGGTGTAGGCGACATCTCCTAGGCTCCGATCCAGCCAAGCAGCGGAAGAAGTAGATGCTGGATCGCTGATCACACGACGGTGGTGTGAAGGTGGAGAACTCACAATGGATGAGAGAGAGATAGAATGGGATGGTTCCAAAGGGGGAGGGAGACCCCTATATATAGTAGGAGGGGGACGCACCACCCAGGGGCCAGGCGGTGTGGGACTAATCCCCACACCCGCCGGCCACCTAGGGGCAGCCGCCGGCTGATACGTCCAAAACGTATCTACTTTCCCGAACACTTTTGCTATTTTTTCTCCTCTAAACTTGTGTGATTTGGATGCAACTAATGTGGATTGATGTTGTTTTCAGCAGAATTGCATTGGTGTCTACTTTTTGTGCAGAAAACCAACTATCAGGAAAAATCCCGGAAAATATGCCAAAAATCCTATTTCACCAGAAGACTCCCGGGCGAATCTGAGGCGAAGGCTGGGCCCAGCCACACCACACAGCCTTGGGCAAGCCTAGGTCGCGAGGGCTGGTCAGCCGCCCAGACTCCCCCTCGGTCTCCCTCTTCGCCTATAAGTTGCCTTCTGACCTAAAAACTCCGGAGGGTTTGACATTTTTCCAGAAGGAGTTCCGCTCCGCCGCCACCACCAGATTCCACAAAACAGCACCAGAAACTCCATTCTGGCACCCTGCCGGGACAGGGAATTGGAGGAGATCATCGCCATCATCACCATCGCTTCTCCATCAACCATCCCTGTTTCCCCCATCTATGAGTGAGTAATCCCCCGCTGTAGGCTATGGGGATGGTAGGGATTGGATGAGATCGTTCATGTAATGGCATCAGATTGTTAGGGCATGGTGCCTAGTATCTTCTATTAGTGATTTATGACTTTGTTGCGACTTGTTATGCTTAATGCTTGTCACTAGGGCCCGAGTGCCATGATTTCAGATCTGAACATGTTATTTATTCATTATGATAGTATTGTTTATGGTCTTATCTGCAAGTTGTATACACACGTTGTTGTCCGAAACCAATGGCCCCAAAGTGACAAAAATCGGGATAACCGGAGGGAATGGCTTTGATGTGAGCATCACATGTGTTCACAGAGTGTTAATGCTTTGCTCCGGTGCTCTATTAAAAGGAGCACCTTAATTGCCAGTAGTTCCCTTGACGCCCCACTACAAACGGGTTGGCAGGACAAAAGATGTTGTGCAAGTTCTCATTGCGAGCACGTATGATTATATATGGAACACATGCCTAGGATTATCTAGTACTTGGATGCTTTATCTTATTTATCTATAAATTTCCCTGTGTTCTGATTGCTATGTGAATTGTCTTGTCCATGCAACGCCCGTCCATCCATCCCTATGCCTACCTTTTCGAATCCACTTTCATCGCTATTGTTACTGCTGTCTCTACTTTACTATTCCTACTACAAAACTGTTGCTACTGATAAATTGCTGTGAGCAAGATTGTTTCCAGGTGCAGCTGAATTGACAACTCAGTTGTTAAGTCTTATGAATATTCTTTGGCTCCCCTTGTGTCGAATCAATAAATTGGGTTTCACTTCCCTCAAAAATACTGCGATACACCCCCTATACTTGTGGGTAATCAAGACTATTTTCTACCGCTGTTGCCAGGGAGCATAACTTTATTTATCAAGTTCACTTGGATTCTCTATTGTTTGCTGCTATCCATCCATCATGGGTAAGTCTCGTGATGGAAAGGTTCCTATTTTACCATCCACTACAAGAAGAGGTACGGTTCTGAACACCTCTGTTGCTCTTGATTCACCATCTATTATGAGTAAGCTCGTTACACCACCACATACACATGCTACACACATTGCTACTACTGCTGAATCTGAAACTTCTGATGCTTATCATGATGCTTCTACTGTGCTTGATAAGAGTGGTTCATTAGGTCCTTTCCTAGATGCTACGATTGCTAGAACTATAGCAGGAAATACTGAAACTCCTAATGAAGACACTACTACACCTGTTAGTTCACCTGAGTCTAGTGAAAGTTATGATATTGAAGATGGTTATGTTGAGATGACCGATGAATTTATTAAAGAATGTAAAAACACCCATGATAGGAGCGCTGCTAAGAGTCTCCTTGAGAGGCATACTATTAGACCCAAATTATCTCCTATTGCTAATTTTGCTGCTTCTCCCATAAACATTATAGATAAAGATTATGATTTCTCTCTCGATCTATCTTACATAGCTATTGTTGAGAAAGAACCTTTTTGTGGGACTAAGAATGAAAGTGCGGTAGCACATATGAATGAACTTTCTACCATGAGTGGCTTGTTTTCTGATGATATTAAGATGCATACTTACTTTGTTGCTAAAATTTTCCCCTTTTCACTAAAGGGAGAAGCTAAAACTTGGTTTAGTAATTTACCTCTTGGATCTATTGATAGCCCTGATTGCTTGATTAGTACTTTCCTGCAGAAATATTTTCCTCCTAGTGCTAGACATGCTATTTTGCAGGAACTTTTTGATTTTAAACAAGGAGAAAAAGAGATATTTCCTGAATCATGGGCAAGGTTTTGTGCTTTGATTCATGCATAGGCTGGAAGTCCATTACCTAAGAATGAGCTTCTTGATATATTTTATAATGGACTAACTGAAGAATCTAGGACATACCTAGATAGTTGTGCTGATTGTGTTTTCAGGAATAGGACTCCTAAGGAAGCTGAGGAATTAATGGCTAAAATAAGTAAGAACTATGAAGATTGGACTCTTCTTGAACAAGCTATACCTGAAGTAATTGTACCTGAACCTACTATACCAGTGCCTATTCCAACATCAAAGAAGAGGGGAGTTATTGAATTAAACGATGAAGTGATGAAGGAAGCTAAGAAATGTCTTAAGGAGAAGGGAATTAAAGCTGCAGATGTCAAAAATTTACCTCCTATTGAAGAATTATGTAATCCTATCCCCTACTCATCCACTATTGAGGTACACTCTCTCCAACACTTTGATGAAGGTGATATCCCTTACTCTAAACCTCCTGATCAATGCTTAGAAGAATTCGATATCTTTATTGTTAAGCAAGATAATTTTAATAAAAGGGTGAAAAATCATCTAATGGAAAACACTAGAGCTATTATTGAGTTGAAAAATATTGTGGAAAGAACCTCTAATTATGTTAAAATGATTGTTAAACACTTTCAAATGGTTCAAACTCAAATAGATCAACTCATTAAAGTGCAAAAAGACTTGCTAGTTAATGCTGCTAAAGAAAAACATGCTTATGAAATTAGAACTAGAAGTGGTGCTGCTACCCAGCATCCTCTTTATCCTGAGGGGCATTGAAACATTGCAAATGTATCTATAATTTTTGATGTTCCATGCTTGGTTTTATCCACTTTCTTGTGTTTTGTCCACACTTTGGAGTACTTTTCATATGATTTCTTAGACTAACCTATTAACAAGAGCCACAGTGCTAGCTACCTGTTTTCTGCTGTTTTTGGTTCCAGGAAAGTCAGAAAATGAATATTCTCAGAATTGGACGGGACAAAAGTCGAAGTGCCTATTTTTCCGGAAGTCATCAAATGCCAGAATATGAGACAGAGAAGGGATGGGGCCGGCCACACCACCTGGCCACGCGGCCAGGCCTGGCCCACGCCAGGGGTGGTCTAGCCGACCCCAGCACCCCCTCGGCCTCTCATTCTGCCTATAAGATGCCCTCGGGACGAAAACCCTAAGTGCCCGATAAAAAATCCACGAAAGAGTCTGTAGCCGCCGTCATCTCCATCCCTAGATCGAGAGGGATATGAAGCTCTTCCCGGCACCACACGAGAGGAATTCACCACAGAGGCCTTCTTCATCACCATGCAAGCCTCTAGTGTGATGCGTGAGTAGTTCATCCTTGGACTACAGATCCATGTAGTAGCTAGATGGCTGGTTCTCCTCCTTTGTGCTTTCATGTTTAGATCTTGTGAGCTCCGTTCATGATCAGGATCATCTATTTGTAATTCTGCATGTTGTGTTTGCAGGGATCCGATGGATATTGAGATGCTATTTCAGATTGATTATTGATTCTATCATGTCTTTGTTATTTGTGATCTTGCATGCTTTCCGTTGTTAGTAGCTATCTTGGCCAAGTAGATGCTAGCAACTCCAAGAGTTAGTATTTATGCTCGATAGTGGGTTCATGCCTCCGTAATCTGGGAAGTGACAGAAATCTCTAAGGTACTAGATGTGTTGTTGCTACTAGGAGAAAACAACAATCTTTTGTTCATAGAACAATCGTATTGTTTACTTTACATGCAGTTAAGTAAAGCAATAATCTGTTGCTTGCAACTTATCTTGGAGGGTTCGGATGATAACCTAAAGGTGGATTATTAGTCATAGATGCAGTTGGATGGCGGTCTATGTATAATGTTGTAATGCCCAATCAAGTCTCAAAGGAGTCAAGATGATTAGTATATGCATGTATTGCTTTCTCGATGTTTGTCAATTGCCCCGCTGTAATTTGTTCACCCAACATGTTATCTATCTTAAGGAGAGCCACCTCTAGTGAACTATGGATCCCGGTCCTTTTTCTTTACATACAATCTACAATCTTTTACTGCTTTGTGTTTACTTTCTAAAAACTTTTACTTCTTTCCATTCGATACGTTTAATCCTTTGTTTTCCACAAAACATGGTGAGATTGACAACCTCATCGCAAGTTGGGGACAAAGTTCTGTGGTTGTGTTGTGCAGGTCTCCACCTTCCTACTAGCACTGGCGAAGGTGCTCACCTTGAGGCTCAGCAACACCTTTGGGGTGTTTCCTTGCTCCTACTGGTTCGATTAAACCTTGGTTTCATAACTGAGGGTTACTTGCTGCTATGCTCATCATACCTTCCTCTTGGGGTTCCCAACGATCTCTACATCAACATCGCACCAGCATTTTCCTGGCGCCGACACTGAGCCATCAAGCATTTTTCTAGCGCCATTGCCGGGGAGTCAAGGACATCTTCACAAGGGGAGTCCCTCATAACCAATCTCTTTACTTTGTTATTTTTGTTTTGATTAGTTTATTTTTGCTTTGTTTGCTTGTTTTGTTATCAAAAACACAAAAAATTAGTTTTACTAGTTTACTTTCTTATTTGAAAACACACAAAAAAATGACTACTCTTGAAAACACTAAGTTGTGTGACTTCACTAGCACCAACAACAATGATTTTATGAGCCCACCAATTCCTCCACCTGTGCCTGAAGATACTTTCTTTGAGATAAAACCTAGTTTACTCAATCTTCTTATGAGAGAAAAATTTTCTGGTATTGGTAATGAAGATGCTGCTTCCCATCTAAATAACTTTGTTGAACTTTGTGAGATGCAAAAGCATAGGGATATAGATGGTGATATTATTAAACTGAAATTGTTTCCTTTCTCTTTGAGAGAAAAAGCTAAAGAATGGTTGAATTCCTTAACTAGGATAGTATTGATTCTTGGACTAAGTGCAAAGATGCTTTTATTGGAAAATACTATCCTCCTGCTAAGATTATATCTATGAGAAGTGAAATAATGAAGTTTAAACAATCTGATAATGAACATGTTGCTCAAGCTTGGGAAAGAATGAAATCTTTGGTAAAGAATTATCCCACTCATGGACTGACTGCTTGGATGATCATCCAAACTTTTTATGCAGGATTGAACTATTCTTCAAGGAACCTATTGGACTCTACTGCTGGAGGTACCTTTATGACCATCATGTTGGGTGCTACAACAAAACTTCTGGACAATATGATGGTTAATTATTCTGAATGGCATACTGAGAGAGCTCCACAAGGTTGGAAGGTAAATTCTATTGAGGAAACTTCCTCCTTGAGTGATAAGATGGATATTATTATGTCTATGCTTGTTAATGGGAAAGCCCATATTGATCCAAATAATGTTCCTTTAGCCTCTTTGGTTGCTCAAGAAGAGCAAGTTGATGTGAACTTCATAAGAAATAATAACTTTGGCAACAATGCTTATGGTAATAACAATTATAGGCCCTACCCTCCTAATAATACTTATGGCTATAATGGTAAACCTGGAATACCTAGTGAAGGAAGAATTTTAGAAGTTGAAAGTGCCACTAAAAACTTCATCCAAATACAATATGAGCAAAATAAACTATTTACTAAAACTATGGAGGAACAATCTACCATTTTGAAAAACATTAGCCATCAACTTGAGAGTCTAAATAGGGAAATTCCTTGTTTACAATTGAAACTTTCTAATGCTGAGAGGAATATATCATCTTTGTCTGAAGCTCAATCTTCATTGATTAATAAAATGGCTGCTAAACCTGAAACTAATGAGAATCCCTTTGCAGCTACTAATGCTATACAAGTAAGAATTGATAAAAATGTTAGACTATTAGCTGAATTACATGCTAAGTGGGAGAAAGAAGATGAAATTGCTAGGAACATTAGTGTTTCTACTATTACAACCACTAGTGTTGAGGCTAGTAATAGTTCTACTACTTTAAATGATAATTATGATTTTGATCTTAATGGTTGCAACATCTCTGAAGTTATTAAGTTCCTACAAAAGCTTGCTAAAAGTCCTAATGCTAGTGCTATGAACATGGCCTTTACAAAACACATTACTGATGCTCTCATAAAGATTAAAGAAGAAAAGATGAAACATAAAGCTTCTATTCCTATAAAACAAGAAGATGGTTGGGAACCCATCATTAATATGAAAGTGAATGACTTTGATTTCAAAGCTTTATGTGATCTTGATAGTAGTGTTTCTATTATGCCTAGAAGGATTTATAATATGCTTGATTTGCCTCCACTTGAAGATTGTTCTTTGAATGTCCCACTTGATGATAATGCTAAAAAGAAACTCATGGGGAGTCTTAATGATGTTCTTATTATGGTTAACAATGCCTATGTCCCCGTTGATTTCTATGTTTTGGATGTTGAATGCAATGCTTTTTGTCCTATTACTTTGGGAAGACCTTTTCTTAGAACTGTTGGTGCCATCATTGATATGAAAGAAGGCACCATTAAATATCAAATCCCACTCAAGAAAGGTATAGAACACTTCCATAAGAAGAGAGAAAAGATTTATTTTGCTTATCCTATGAATACAAAATTTGGTCTTAATGCTTCTTCATTTGAGAATACTTGATTCTTTCTTGCTTCTTATGCCTAACTTAAAGGCGTTAAAGAAAAGTACTTATTGGGAGATAACTCAAAAGTTTTAGATGAGTCTTGGAAGTTATTACTTCAGTAATAACCACTCCTTATCATTTTTATTTGCTTTTTGTGCCAAGAGTAACCTCTAATGAGAGAGAAGTAATGATTGGGAAAGTTGCTGTCCCGAAACAGATTTCTGTGCTTCACCGTAAAAATTCGTGTAAAATCTCCGAACGTCTTTTTGAGGCGTGAATTTTTGTACTTCTGCCCCAGGTTGTTATCTAACTTTAGTTAGTTCAACATTTTTGATTTGAGCAACAGAAGGTCTTAGACAAAATTCGTCTTTACCTGTTGGTCTGTTTTGACAAATTTCTGCCATTTTCTGCATTTGCTTCTTGTTGGTTCCTTTTTGAGTTCTTTTGGGGAATTGAGCTTTTTGAGGGAAGTTCTACAGTAGATAGTGTTCTAATGTAAGTTTATTTGGTGTTAGAACTGAATCTTAAGACTTATTTATCTTGAGTGCACTAATGTTGCTAATAAAGATTGTGTGAAGTTTTGTATGAAGGAAAAATTTCAGGTGTATGAAAGGAATGAGTAATGAGATGAAGGATGTACTAAAGCTCAAGCTTGGGGATGCCATGTGTGTCAGCCCAAGAAATATCCAAGAAGTACAAGCGTCAAAGCTTGGGGATGCCCAAGGCATCCCCTTCTTCATCAATAAAAATTTCAGGTTTCTTCCAAACACTTCATTTTTATTGTTTCATGCATAGTTGTGTTGTTCTTGGAGCGTCTTCTTTTTCGTTTTCGTTTTGGTTTTTCGTTTGCTTTGTTTGCTTAGTTTTCTGAATAAATTGGTTGGACCTCCTCTTTCATACGTTGGTTTGCAAATAGTTTAGTTTGGTCTGGAAAAGAGTAGGAAAGTTCATACTTATGTGGTAAAAAGAGCTCGCTTTTGACTGTGGCCTATTCTTTGTCATGCCATGCTTGATATTGTTTTGGCTTTATGCTTAGTATTATTTGCTGTAGCATGACTTGTTATAAACAATTGAGATTGCTTAATGTGCCTTGGATGAATCATGCGTTGTTTTAGCATATTAAAGCATAGTATAGTGGTATTCTCCTTTGATGCTTTATTTGGGTTGACTTGGCGCATGCTCACACCATGTTATGACTATCTCAAGTCACCATAAGCCTTTATGATCCTTTAGTTTTCAACTTGTAGTATCACTTTATGCTTTGATCAATGATGTTTTGTCGCTCTGCATGATTATGGCCATTATTGCTCTCTTAGTTTGTCGCTCCCAATCTTTTGCTAGCCTCCACAACCTAGTATAAGTTCCACTCATGCATCCAAATCCTTAAACCAAGTTATTCCAAAGAGTACACCATACCTACCAACTAGCATATGTTATTCCAAGTATATTCATGCTTGTGTTTACCTTCCAAATTAAACTTGTTATGAGAAAACTAGTGATTAAAGCTCTCACGAACTTGATGGCACACTTTACTTTTTGCATCTAATAAACTTGAACCATTGGGTCCTTCTTTGTTGCGTATATGCTTGCGCTTTATAAGTTGAAATTAGCAGAACCATGTTTCATGGGGAACGCTTTCAACATTGCACTTGTACTTTGTACCCCGTTGATATCATGTTCTTTTGCTTACGGATTCCGTGATTGTGAAATAAAAGTGGAACTTGTAAGATCATGGAGTTTGTATGTGTGTTAGAGAAACGCCTGGGCCGCTAGCCTAAGCCATGCCTAATCATGGTGGAAACTTGTAGCACTACTATAATGAGCACTCTATGAAGCATCCTCAATAAAAACCTTTGCAAATAGCAAATAAAAATATCACTGAGATGCTCATTGTCTGCTTGCCTTATCATTTTGATTATGGGAAAGCTCCTGTATCATGTGCAAGGGGTACCCCGTTGGCGGTTCTTAATGATACACATGTACTTACAATGACAATAGCTTACTCGTGACTGAAGTTGAGGACCATGAGGTTCGGTCTTCGTAAGTAAGGGGCATGAGATTTCGGTTTATAACTTGTCAAGCATATCCTCTTAGTTGTGTCACTTTAACCTTAATCACCTTAAAGATGCTTATGATAGAGGCAATGAGAGCTGAAAGCTATAAGTACCATAATTTTTGGAAGCTCTTTATGAGACTTGAATCCCTACTTCCTTCTATGAAGGCCTTTCTTCCACCATTATATTGAGTCTCCACCTTCTATCTTTATGCACCTACTTTGAGAGCATAGTGGCCATTCTTAGTTCTATGTGCATTGTCCCAAGACTAGTTGATTGATGCATAACATGATATTGCTTGTTTTAAACTATTTGTATCTAGTCACTCTTATGAACTTTGAAGGTGTCCTATGCATTTATATTTGCTACTCTATTGAGGGACAAGCTGAATACTATTATGCTATGTTTTCTTTATGTGAAACAAACAAATGTCTTGCAAAGCATTGTTATTCATGAATCTTTTGTTTGTGCCTTTTCATGTTGCATTCTTTGTCTTATTGCTAGAACCTTGTCTTTCATGATTATGATTGAAGTACTATGATCCTAGCTTTGAATGTTTTATAAATACTTTGATCAAGTCTTTGATGGTGCATGTCACCTCAAAAATTATTCTTTCTTTTTATCACTTACCTACTCGAGGACGAGCAGGAGTTAAGCTTGGGGATGTTGATACATTGCAAATGTATCTATAATTTTTGATGTTCCATGCTTGGTTTTATCCACTTTCTTGTGTTTTGTCCACACTTTGGAGTACTTTTCATATGATTTCTTGGACTAACCTATTAACAAGAGCCATAGTGCCAGCTGCCTGTTTTCTGCTGTTTTTGGTCCCAGGAAAGTCAGAAAATGAATATTCTCAGAATTGGACGGGACAAAAGCCAAAGTGCCTATTTTTCCGGAAGTCATCAGATGCGAATCTGAGGCGAGAAGGGCTGGGGCCACCACACCACCTGGCAGCGGCCTGGCCAGCGCCAGGGTGGTCTGGACCACCCCAAGACCCTCGGCCTCTCCTTCCGCCTATAAGATACCCTCGGACGAAAACCCTAAGTGCAGATAAAAATCCACGAAGAGTCTAGCCACCATCATCTCCATCCCTAGATCGGAGGGATCTGAAGCTCTTCTCGGCACCTTCTGGGAGAGGGAATTCACCCTGGAGGCCTTCTTCATCACCATGCAAGCCTCTGGTGTGATGCGTGAGTAGTTCATCCTTGGACTACGGATCCATGTAGTAGCTAGATGGCTGGTTCTCCTCCTTTGTGCTTTCATGTTTAGATCTTGTGAGCTCCGTTCATGATCAAGATCGTCTATTTGTAATTCTGCATGTTGTGTTTGCGGGGATCCGATGGATATTGAGATGCTATTTCAGATTGATTATTGATTCTATCATGTCTTTGTTATTTGTGATCTTGCATGCTTTCCGTTGTTAGTAGCTATCTTGGCCAAGTAGATCCTAGCAACTCCAAGAATTAGTATTTATGCTCGATAGTGGGTTCATGCCTCTGGTAATCTGGGGAAATGACAGAAATCTCTAAGGTACTAGATGTGTTGTTGCTAATAAGGAGAAAACAACAATCCTTTGTTCATAGAACAATCGTATTGTTTACTTTACACAGTTCAGAAGCAATAATCTGCTGCTTGCAACTTAATCTTGGAGGGTTCGGATGATAACCTGAAGGTGGATTATTAGTCATAGATGCAGTTGGATGGCGGTCTATGTATAATGTTGTAATGCCCAATCAAGTCTCAAAGGAGTCAAGATGATTAGTATATGCATGTATTGCTTTCTCGATGTTTGTCAATTGCCCCGCTGTAATTTTTTCAACCAGCATGTTATCTATCTTAAGGAGAGACACCTCTAGTGAACTATGGATCTCGGTCCTTTTTCTTTACATACAATCTACAATCTTTTACTGCTTTGTGTTTACTTTCTACAAACTTTTACTTCTTTCCATTTGATACGTTTAATCCTTTGTTTTCCGCAAAACACGGTGAGATTGACAACCTCATCGCAAGTTGGGGACAAAGTTCTGTGGTTGTGTTGTGCAGGTATCCACCTTCCTACTAGCACCGGCAGTGCTCCCTGCCAAGGCTCAGCTAGCAACACCTTTGGGGTGTTTCCTTGCTCCTACTGGTTCGATTAAACCTTGGTTTCATAACTGAGGGTTACTTGCTGCTATGCTCATCATACCTTCCTCTTGGGGTTCCCAACGATCTCTACATCAACATCGCACCAGCATTTTCCTGGCGCCGACACTGAGCCATCAAGCATTTTTCTAGCGCCATTGCCGGGGAGTCAAGGACATCTTCACAAGGGGAGTCCCTCATAACCAATCTCTTCACTGTGGTTGTGTTGTGCAGGTCTCCATGTTGGTACTAGCACCGGCAGTGCGCCCTGCCAAGGCTCAGCTAGCAACACCTTTGGGGTGTTTCCTTGCTCCTACTGGTTCGATTAAACCTTGGTTTCATAACTGAGGGAAACTTGCTGCTGTGCTCATCATACCTTCCTCTTGGGGTTCCCAACAAGCTCTACATCAACATTATACCAGCATTTTCCTGGCGCCGACACTGAGCCATCAGGCATCCCAAAAGAATTGAGCAGGATTCTCAACAAGCTAAAAATAGTGGCTCTACTCGTAAGAAAAGGAAAAAGAAACATAAAATTGTAGAACCCTCTGAACGTGCTATAGATCCTAATAGTGTATCTATTTCTGATGCTGAAACTGAAAGTGGTAATGAATAAAATGAAGTTCCTAATGAAGAAAAAGTTGAAGAAGAACCTGAAAACCACACTAAGAATACTAAATACACCAAAGAAGATTTTATTGCTAAGAAACATGGTAGTGAAAGAGAGCCTTGGGTCCAAAAACCTATGCCTTTCCCTGATAAGAAACACAAGTGAAAGGAAGATGAACACTATAATAAGTTTTATGAGTGGATGAAACCTTTATTCCTGCAAATTCCTTTGACTGATGCTATTAAATTTCCTCCTTACTCAAAGTATATGAAGGATATTGTCTCGAATAAAAGGAAGATCCCTAATGAAGAAATTTCTACTTTGCTTGCTAATTATTCCTTTAATGGTAAGGTTCCAAAGAAACTTGGAGACCCAGGGATTCCAACTATCCCTTGCTCTATTAAGAATAGTTATGTTAGAACTGCCTTGTGTGATTTAGGAGCTGGAGTTAGTGTTATGCCTTTCTCTCTCTATAAGAGGCTTCAACTAGAAAAATTAATACCAACTGATATATCTTTGCAAATGGCTGATAAATCTACCACTATTCATGTTGGTATATGTGAGGATGTACCTGTTCAAGTGGCTCATAATTGCTTGATATTAACTGATTTTGTTGTGCTTGAAATGCCTAAAGATGATAATATGTCTATTATTCTTGGGAGACCTTTTCTTAATACTGCAGGAGCTGTTATTAATTGTAATCAAGGAAAGGTGACTTTCAATGTTAATGACAAGGAACATAATGTCTATTTCCCCAAGAAGATTGAAAGGACTTATGGTTTGAATTCAATTGAACATGTTGAGGGCATTGAAGTTGGAGAAATATATTGTCCCGTACCAAGAGAAAAAATTGGAACTATTATGATTGGGACCATTGCTATCAAGGTTGAGGTAACATAATCATTAGTGGAATACAAAGTTTTGCCTCATTTGAAATTGTTTTGGTAACAAGACCTGATCAACCTTGTTAACAAAAGGATTTCATTGAACAAAACAATGTTTTCACCGTGATTATCCCCGTTTACTTTTATTCTATCCATTTTAGTTTTTGCTTTCGTTTAGTCTCCTTTTTGTTGTTAGTTGCTTGCATGTTAGAGTGTCTTAGAACTTCTGTAGTTCTAGCCTTGTTTTTTCATTGCATCATTTTCAAAAAAATCTGTCTGTCAGAAAATCATTCTTCTATACCTGAAAAATGCCCAAAAATATAGTGTCTCGAAATATTCCATAAAATTCATATTAAATTTTTACGTGAAAAAAGGGGTAGAGGAGTGCCTGGAGGGTGCCAGGGGGACCCACTAGGCAGGCTTACCACCTGGTGGCGTGGCCTGCCCTGGGTGGCGCCATGCCATGGTGTGGGCCACCCCTGGCCCTCCACTAACTCTCTCACCTGCCACTTTCTTCTCTCTCCTGAGTAAGCTCCAGTTCATTGCTCAAAATCACGTTCTTGCTGTGCTTGCTCTCGATTTTTTCGATCTCCTTGCTCAGCCCATCTTTGTTGCTGAAATTTGGAGCACTTGTTCTCTGGTATGTGACTCCTCCCCTTGCCCAAGTAGATTTATGTTTAGTGGAGTATATCTTGAGTATTTTACTGCTGTAGGTGACAGGTTATGAGAGCTTGTAATCTTGTTTGATGCTTAGAGATATAGTTTTGATGCATGTTTAGGCCTCTTACAAGTCCCTATGAGTAGAATCCTTCATTATATTTACTTTGTAATCACTTGTTTAATAGGTGTTTAAATTTCAGAATACCAAGCATGAACAACCATACCTTTGGAGAGATATTTGAGAGGGATGCACCTAGGAGGTCGAGGCCCTCAAGATCAGCCTCTCAGTTTAGGCCATCATACAACGAAGATCTCATTGCAACTCGTATTGGTAATGGAAGGGGTGATGGGGATGCTCACCCATCTACTTTTCCTTGCTTTACTTTCTTACAAGTTGCAGGGATTCTTGATGATTTATTGCTACTGATTGAGAGGGTTGGTTTGACCTCATATATGCAAGATGAGAGTGAGCAATACGCTATGCTCACCAAAACCTTTGTTGAGAGCTTCACGTTTACTAACACGTCCTATCAGTCAACTGTCTCTTTCAAAATTTATAATCTGCCCTTTACCATGCCATTGGAGACATTTTGAAGTATTGTAGGTGTAAGCCTGACAGGGACCATGAAGAAAATTCAAGGGCGACCCGCTGATTTGTTGGAGCTTTACCGAGGAGTGACCAATGATGATGACCGCGTGGCGCAACGCGGAAAGATAAGAAACATCCAACTCCCTGCTCTCAGATACTTTGCATATTATCTTGCTACTAGCATACTTGGTAGGGAGAACACAAGTAATATCTCCAACTATCATTTAGCCTTCCTTGCTGCTGCGCTTAACAATGATACCCGGTACAACCTTGGCTCGCTTATTAATTGTCGCCTAGCTGCTAGGGGGGCTATCTATGGGGGCATCATTGCCTCGCGTATGGTCAATGCATTAGGCCTTTTAGTGGACCCCAATGATACTGTACTGGCACCACAAAGGCTTGACCTTGTTGCTATGAAAATTCATCACTTTGTCACTGCTGCTTCTGATTTGGACAGTCTAGTATATAGGATGCTGTTTACTGACGGGGATGAGAGGGAGATCCCTTTGTCGCAGTCTTCTTTGTTTAGTGTTCACAGGAGACCGTGGTCGCACTCCAAGGAGGAGGTGGACAAGCAGCTTCGCTTACTGGGCTTCCACGAGAAGCACCAGGAGGATGTACCCTCCTACGATCACTCCGCACACTACAGAGGGACATACTCGAGCTCGCACCAGGACGAGGGTACCTCCTCGTCATACTACGGTGACACGTCATCCTGGCTGGCTTGGGATTGATACCCACTTAGGCCAAAAGCCTAAGCTTGGGGGGAGGGTTCAGCAGTCCTCAGTGGATATTGGTTTCATATTATTATTCAAGCCACACAAGTGAAGAGCAATAATGAGGATTAATGACAACTTGAGGTGTGAGGCTGGTAACGAACTCTATTTGTTTTCATTTTTGTACATATACTCATCATTGTGGGCATGCTTAGTCTATTCGTGTAGGGTGTATGTTATTTATGGATGCTTAGTAGTTCTTGCTTTCTTATGATTAGTTCCAGCTTGCTAATAGTTTGTAGCATGTTTTATGAATGTTTGCTTGCATTACTCTATTCATAGCTTGGTATGACACCGTGGTATCCTCCTCTGAATGTTTCATTTGAATTGACTTGGCACATGCTCACGCATGCACATGGCTGAAATAATCAGTTAAGCCTCGATGAATTATTTTTCCTTGAGGATCTTGAATCACTTTCATGCCATGATTAGTCCTGTTTTGTTGCAAGCATGATTATGACAGCTATTGCTCTCTCGTTTGTCGCTCCCTTACTATTGCTAGCCTTCACTTTCACTGAGTATTTTACTCATGTTTCTAACTCCCTAAAACCAAATATTTCCAAAGTGTCCACCATACCTACCTATTAGCATCATTTGCTACTTCCGTGCATATTCAGTATGCCTTGTTTTCTTCCGAATAAAATGTTTGCTTGTTATGAGAAAGTTAGTTAGTAAAGCTCTCACAAACTTGATGGCACACTTTATTTTCTTGCATTTAATAAACCTGAACCATTGCAACCTTCTTTGTTGCGTATATGCTTGCGCTTTATAAGTTGAAGTTAGCAGAACCATGTTTCTTGGGGAACGTTTTCAACATTTCATTGGTACTTAGTACCTCATTGATATCATGTTCTTTTTCTTATGGATCCCGGTGGTGTGAAATAAAAGTGGAACTTGTAAGATCATGGAGTTTGTATGTATGTTAGAGAAACGCTTGGGCCGCTAGCCTAAGCCATGCCTAATCATGGTGGAAACTTGCAGAATAACCATAATGAGCATTCTATGAAGCATCCTCAACAAAAATCTATGCACATAGTAAATAAAAAGATCGCTGAGATGCTCCTTGTCTGCTTGCCTTGTCATTTTGATTATGGGATAGCTCCTGTGTCATGTGCAAGGGGTACCCCGTTGGCGGTTCTCTATGATACGTATATACTTACAATGACAAGAGCTTACTTGTGACTGAAGTTGAGTAGCATGAGGATGGGTCTTCGTAAGTAAGGGGCACGAGACTTCGATTTATAACTTGTCAAGCATATCCTCTTAGTTGTGTCACTTTAACCTTAACCATTTAAAGATGCTTATGATAGGGGCAATGAGAGCTCAAAGCTAACAAGTACCATACTTTCAGCATTTGGAAGCCTTTCAAACTATTCAAAACCTTTTCTTTTACTTGTTGAGTATCCACATATTCTTTGAGCACCTTCTTGAGAGCATAGTTGTCATTCTTTGTGCTTGTCTCAAAACTTGATTATTTGTGTTATGACTTTGATGCTTGTATCTTTGACATCTTTATTTCTAGTCTTCACCCGAACTTCAGAGGTGCCTTAGATCAAAGACAAGCGAGATACCGCTCTATCATACCTTTTTATGAGCATGGTAATGTTGCTTATGTTTATGCTGCATGCTACTTATTATTTTTGAGTTGGAATCTTTTCATATCTTGCAATGCCTATTAAGTAAACTTAGTTGCATACTCCTTATTATGAATTGTCTAAGTAGTTGATCACATGCTGAGAATATATTCATCATATGAAGCAAATGTGTTCGTGAAAGTTCTTTTATCGCACTCAGTTTTCAACTGAATTGCTTGAGGACAAGCAATAAGCTAAGCTTGGGGGGGAGTTGATACGTCCAAAATGTATCTACTTTCCCGAACACTTTTGCTATTGTTTCTCCTCTAAACTTGTGTGATTTGGATGCAACTAACATGGACTGACGCTATTTTCAGCAGAATTGCATTGGTGTCTAGTTTTTGTGCAGACAGTCAACTATCAGGAAAAATCCCGGAAAATATGCCGAAAATCCTATTTCACCAGAAGACTCCCGGAGCCAGAATACGAGATGGAGGGGGCTGGGCCTAGGCCACACCACCTGGCCACGCGGCCAAGCCCAGGCCGCGCCAGGGGGTGGCCTGGCCGCCCTAGACTCCCCATCGGTCTCCCTCTTCGCCTATAAGTTGCCTTCTGACCTAGAAAGTCTAGGGGGTTCGACGTTTTTCTAGAAGGAGTTCCACTCCGCTGCCACCACCAGATTCCACGAAACAGCACCAGAAACTCCGTTCTGGCACCCTGCCGGGACGGGGAATTGGAGGAGATCATCGCCATCATCATCACCATCGCTTCTCCATCGACCATCCATGTTTCCCCCATCTATGAGTGAGTAATCCCCCGCTGTAGGCTATGGGGATGGTAGGGATTGGATGAGATCGTTCATGTAATTGCATCAGATTGTTAGGGCATGGTGCTTAGTATCTTCTATTAGTGCTTTATGACTTTGTTGCGACTTGTTATGCTTAATGCTTGTCACTAGCGCCCGAGTGCCATGATTTCAGATCTGAACATGTTATTGATTCATTATGATAGTATTGTTTATGGTCTTATCTGCAAGTTGTATACAGACGTTGTTGTCCGGAACCAATGGCCCCGAAGTGATAGAAATCGGGATAACCGGAGGGAATGGCTTTGATGTGAGGATCACACGTGTTCACGGAGTGTTAATGCTTTGCTCCGGTGCTCTATTAAAAGGAGCACCTTAATTGCCAGTAGTTCCCTTGAGGCCCCGCTGCAAACGGGCAGTCAGGACAAAAGATGTTGTGCAAGTTCTCATTGCGAGCATGTATGACTATATATGGAACACATGCCTAGGATTATCTAGTACTTGGATGCTTTATCTTATTTATCTGCAAAGTGCCCTATTTTCTAATTGCTATGTGAATTGTCTTGTCCATGCAACGCCCGTCCATCCATCCCTATGTCTACCGCACTCTAATCCCACTGTTTACTGCTATTGTTACTGTTGTCTCTACTTTACTATTCCTACTACAAAACTGTTGCTACTGATAAACTACTGTGAGCAATATTGTTTCCAGGTGCAGCTGAATTGACAACTCAGTTGTTAAGGCTTATAAATATTCTTTGGCTCCCCTTGTGTCGAATCAATAAATTGGGTTTTACTTCCCTCGAAAATACTACGATACACCTCCTATACTTGTGCGTCATCACCGGCCCTAGGTGGGCCCCAGTAGGGCGGCCCACTAAGCTCAGGCCGGTCGGCCCCCTCTCCCTAGGCGCCTTGCATCTTGGGCCTCCCCTTCGGGCGAGGCCCATTAGCATTGGACTGCCTTTAATAATAAAATAAAATACATATTTAATATTAATTATCCAATTAACATTCAAATACACATATTATCTTATTCCTTCACTCCGAAACACCTTCCGGACCCCTTCCGATCTTCATCGGATGTTACCTGGAACTATTCCGGTTTCTCTTTCTCTACTTATCCTACGATACCTCATCTACCCTAAGCGTCCCCACCCTTAAGTGTGACGTCCTTTGGTCCAGGAACACTCCGGACATGATTGAGAGTCCTCTCATATCAATGATCATTAGCGGGACCTAGATGCCCATGATGATCCCAGTGCATTCCACGAATCTTATCGCTCGAACCGTGAATAGTCGTTTCATGTTCCCTTTGCCACTTGATACCTAGTTCATCCGAGACTTGATCTTTGGTATCTCCATACCTTAGTTCGATCTCGTTACCGATGAACTTGTTTACTCATTCCCATGTCGTTGCATTCCTTGACCTAGTCACACGCTTGAAAGCTTCGTTAATGCAATGTCACCGAGATGGCCACATATGTATATATCCGTTACATGGACTGGCAAATCCTGGTCTTGATATGTACTCCTCATGTTCCCCTTTGGGAAACCTGAGTGGCACCTTTTCGATCACCCAAAAATGGTGTGATACTTGATAACCATCTAAGCTCCCTCCAGAACAGTGATTTGCATTATCTTATAGTCTAAGGATCAGGTTGCGAGGTTTCATGTGTTTATCATCAATGGTGAACTTTGTAACTAGATCTCACTGAGATACAACCATCGGATGTTTGTCTATCATGTCATTCAACCAATGGCGTGACCTCATTGTCAATTGGCATAAATTCTCATGATCTTGAAACCCAGATCATCCTCATGACCAATGAACTAGTTCGCTAGAGGTAACTAGAGACACAATTTGTTTACGTACCATACGTGTATTAACGTTTCGTATTAACACAGTTATAGCACCGTATGAAACATATTATGAACATATAAGAGATATATCAAACAATACACTTTATTATTTGCCTCTAGGGCATAATTCCTTCAAAGAACACATGCAATGATGCCACTCCAGCATGTGTCGAACCATGTCCAGGAACCCCAGCATAATGTTGGGATTCAACTGCCACATGCATTCTAGCACCAGTTTGAAAGATGTTGCATCACCACAGCCACTGGGATGTGTGTGTATCAATGTGCATCATTGTGGTTTTGGAAAAGAACACATGCAATGATGCCACTCCAGCATGTGGCCAACCATGTCTAGGAACCCGAGCAGCATGCTAGGATTCAACTGCAACATGGAGTGTAGCACTAGTTTGAAAGATATTGCATCACCACATCCATTTGGATGTGTGTGTATATCAATGTGCATCATTGTGGTTTTGGAAAATAACACATGCAATGATGCCACTCTAGCATGTGTCCAACCATGTCCAGGAACCCTAGCATCATGCTTGGATTCAACTACAACATGTAGTGGAGCACCAGTTTGAAAGATGCTGCATCACCACACCCACTTGGATGTGTGTGTCCATGTGCATCATTGTGGTTTTGGGAAAGAGCACATGCAATGATGCCACTCCAGCATGTGTCCAACCATGTCCAGGAACCCTAGCAGCATGCTGGGATTCAACTGCAACTTTCAGTGGAGCACCATGTGCTTCATTGTGGTGGCTGTCCCCCAATGGTGGCCGTTAGATTGAGTCTTCTAGAAGGCACGCCCCAAGACACTTTATCAGCATCATGATTGTTACAGACCATTCGATCGGGGCGCTTGGACAATTGGGATGGTTCTTCGTAAGAGCGATTTGTGAGTAGGCTAATCTGTGACATGATTGGCCATGCTTACTGTCCGCTTGCTTTGGACAAATTGGCAATACCGCGCGCTCCCATTTGCTAGTGTCACATGTTCCCTAGGCCCACCTAATAGTGTCACGTCCCCTTTACTTATCTTTCTCCCCATACTTCTCTTACTTCCCCTCAAAGCCACTTCCCTCACTTCTTTTCCATCCTGCCGTAGCCGCAAGCCGACAACGCCTCCAGCGATCTCTCCCGTAGCCACCCAAGTCCCCCACCCCCTTTATCCATGGGTTCAAGGGGAGATGGTGAGTAAATGTGTCGTGATGACAATGACTGTGATTTCGATGTGAGTCGTCTCATCTCTAACATACCATTTATCTATTTTGAGCTAGATCTACTCTGATTACTGATGCACGTATGATGTGTTAGGCCAACCAGACGTTCTACAACTCCGACTATCAAGGTTTAGTGGAGGGAGACAGTCCTCCGCTATATGAACATGGAGATGTGCCTGCTAAATTTGTAGTGTTCGAAGGATGCAACGCATGTAGGAGGTTTTTAGGGTGTCAAGGATAGGATGCAATGTTGCCATCCGAAAGTTGCTGTGTTGTCAAATGGGTAGATCTAGAGTGGCCCAAGTCGATGCAGAAAATGCTGGACAAACTATGGGATATGACTGTTGATTTGAAAGAATCCATAGTCAACTCAATTATTAAGAGTGATGAGATGAAGTTATTTGACCATGTTGACACAACCAAGCTTCACCGAGATCTTAGGAGGGTGCAATAAAAGGTTAGCAAAGTCAAGAAGGAGAGGGACATGATGTTGGCCCTGAAGGCTAAAGCAGAGCAAGAACTGACTCAAGGAAGGATTGAACTTCACCAGGCCAAAGTATTGTAGTTCACAACTACGGGTATTGACAAGTGCATGAGGATAAATGCAGAGAAACAATCGAAGCTGTACAAGGAAGATGCTAAACGCATGGCGCGGACGACTCAATCCTTGCTCTCGCAAGAAGATGCACATTGGGCTAAGATTAGGAATCAAGGAGATGTGTGATAACTAGTTCTATTTAGCTTGAGCTCTGTACTTTTTTAATTGTAATAGTAGTACTTGTTGACCTAGCGGTCTAAACTAGTGGTCTCAGAGTCATGGGAGAAAAAATGGTCGTCCGTTAAACTGTATTAGCCCTTCATTACTTCCTTTTGTCTGATGGTGGTGGTATTCTAATTTTGGTGGTTTGTTTAAACGTAATCTACGTGGATTCTGCCGCCTGCAAATGGCACAACCATAATTTATAAAGTGGAAACACGTACACCATATTACTGGAGATCCGAGAGCTTTGCGAGATGTAGGGGAGGCAGGAGCAGGGACATTGTGAGATAGACGGGCTCAAGATTAGGAGGTGGTACCGATTTACTCATTATCTGGGCATTATCGGTTACCATTGCTATTTATGTTGCCATGTTGTTGTCCAGCATCTGAAATAAGTTGCTGCTTCATGGAGTGTAGCAGCTTAAATAATTTATTTCTGTGCCACAAACATTCCATCGAATTTGGAGACCTCCTCCTCCTCACCAATCGTGGTCCTGGTGCTGCGAGTTTTGAGATAGTAGTGGCACAATCACAATTTTGGATTCAACTAGTGACTTGACTGTTTCTAAACCTCAAATCACGGTATATTTTACTCCGAGAACGTGGGTAGATTGTTTCGCCCGATAAGTTCCATGCATAGAGCTCCAGAATTTAACTGAATTACATATATAGGTTCAAGTTCAATACATTATTATGCATCTGCATTGCCAGCAGTCTTCTTCCCCTGCCTGGGTGCCAACCCTTCACGTCCACTAGCTTCTTCATTTCCTGCCTTCTTCCTTTTCCTAGGTGCCAATTTTCTTACCTTCATGTACTTTGCATCGTCAGGACAATCAGCACCAGAATCATGTCCAACATCATCACTCCACTCATTTTGATTTTCTTTCGGCAAAAAAATGACTAACACGGCAGCCATGTTTCTAACCTTGCGACGCTTCCTGCCAAAGAAACAGGACACGGATAACTACCTAATATCTATAGAGTAAACAAAATAAAAATTATAATTCAGCACAAACATGCGAACCCAAAAAGACTTTTGCTTACCAGGAGCAAGGGTTTAAGTGACCATCCTGTCCAAGAATAGCAGGGCAACTCCCAGTTACAGCAGCTTCCAGATCTAGTACATCATAATTCAGCGTAAATATGCAAGCCAAAGCATACCTTTTTATCAATCCAATTAGCTGACTATCACACGTTAGAGGAACCATGATGCCTCGGCCCTATGTCAACATGTTTACGTAGATCAGTAACCATACCAGGGATAGTGCAGATCTGCGTAGGCGCCTCTTCCATCATGAGACAATGGTGTCCATACCACTTTCCCTTCACCCCTGCTAATTTAGAGTCGTTGTTGAAGAGGGATACAATAACCAGGTAAGGGTGGTCCGCGGAGATCCCACCTGACAAAAAAACATGGACAAAAATTGTTTGTCAGCATTGGGCTAGCAAACAATTATAGGTTCAATAGTCAGCTAGCAGTTATAGTTAGTGCGAATAACAAAGAGAATAATAGCTCACCCGCATGTATCCAGAATTTCGTCTTCCTTGGTAGTAGTGTCTGCCATCCTCCGTGTTGCTCGGCTCATTAGCGGAGGAGGCGGGCTAGATCCTCGCAACAGCAGTTATGGCATGCGGCATTGGAGCTCAGGATTAGTGAATGGGCGCAGCAACTTGGTCATTCTGGTTGGAGGGTGGATTTCGATGCTGCCGGTGCTAGGGTTCATGCGAAAGGAGGGAGTGGATTTGTGAATTTGGTCAACACACCAAGCCCATTAGTTCCTTGATTTGCCTAAGTGGTTGCTGTGTTGGCGCTCGCGTCACGGACAGAATACTGACATGAGGGTCCCGACCGTCTACTTCACTGGACAGTTTGACGGAATGTTTGAATTTGGTAGGGGTGAGATGAATTTGCCTCGAAATTGTCCCTCTCAGTAGTTGGCAGCCTAACTTTGCGAAACGCAACAATTACTGGCAAGTCGGGCCCCGCGATGCACTCACCTGAGAACTTTGGGACCGCAAACGAACAAGCACGACTACTTGATGCCCTGGCCTCTTGATCTCGAACACAGTGGTGACGTTGAGGACAATGGTAGCACTGACACGTTTGTAGGTGTCACCTCCCCAAACGCCCCCAAAGACGTGAAAGGAAGAAGCAATTGCCAACACCATGTACCACCAGATCCCGTCACCAGCTTCTTCAAGGACGCATACAGTTGACCCCATGCACGAAGGTTCCATCATTGATTCTTGGCGAGATCACCGACACGGCAGGTGGAAACTAAAAGCCCTCTAAAAATTCTATGGAGGAGTAGTGTAGAGAAGAGACAATGGTGAATGACGCCGTTAGAGATGCTTATTACAGGGAGCGCCACCTCGAAGCACGTGTTGAAATGACTCGATGTTGAGCATCAGAACAAACGGCTACAGTAGAGCGATAATGATGCAGCAAGCATGCAGGCTTTAACACGCCGTGTCAACACCGCTATCGACTGGGCAGCATGGCATGCAAATGTCGCACAAACAATGAGAGACTTTCAGTGCTGAAACGTCTAGTCGATCACCCAAGTGAATGCAGTGAATTGAAAAAAATGGTCAAGCCTAGCAAAAAAGAGTCAACCACTCAAGAGAGACGCATGAAATAAAAAAATCATACACAATGTGCTATTGTATATAAAAATATAAGACACCATCATTGCTGCTCGAACCATTTTATTTGACATGTTTTCGTGTATCCATGTTTACGATATACTCACAAATGTAAGAAAATAACTACACATGACCAACCTAATCCTAGAGTCTTCGAGGGGACAACCAAAAAGCCCAGGTCTTCAAGGCCGTATTTCTCATCTTCTGCATGCTATCACGGCGAGTATGGTTCTGCCATAATAGTAGAAAAAGACGTGTGGCCTGTGCTGGAAGAAGACGCAGCAGATGTGAGTGGCTTCACATCCTAAGGCTTATGCGCGTTCCGTCACGAAGCAACAATGCGGTGTGCGGTGAAGCCGCCAACGACTGCAATGTATTTATCCACGTCGAACTTAAGACGTAAGCGTCCCTCGGCAGAAGTTTACTTCTCCTCCTCTTGGCATGAAGCCACGCGTTCCACGTACATATCTGTTCGAAATAAGCGCACAAGGAACGCAAGTAAGAAATCGTAAAAAGGAGTGAAGGACGATAAATAAATACAGCAACGATAGCACAAAGTAAAGAGAAAAATGTATCGTGCAGGTGTTTCTAAAGAGCGACAAGATTACGAACGTGCGAACCAGTAATGAAAAAAGATACGTCGAGAACAGAAGGTTGTAGCTGCAATAAAATGTAGTATAACATGTTAAGAAACAATAAATATCATAGTATGTAAGGAAAGTTGAGACTGAAGCGTGAGAGCGATCATAAGTTAAAGAAAAAAACACAGAGGCAATGCTTACTTATTGACAGCGGCGTGCATACTAAGCTAGATTAAATTTCGATCGAGCATTTGCTGAAGAACAACCAACATTGAGTCGAATGAGACTCCTGCCTAGCAATAAGCCGGCCAAGAACAACACGTACAGAGAGAGAAGAGAAGAAGTAATTTATGTTTATGCGCTTCTATTTTTGTAGACAGTTGTTGGGCCTTCAAGTGCAGAGGTTTGTAGAACAGCAGCAAGTTTTCCCTTAAGTAGATCACCTAAGGTTTATCGAACTCAGGGAGGAAGTGGTCAAAGGTATCCCCTGTCAATCAACCCTGCAATCAAGATACAAGAAGTCTCTTGTGTCCCCAACACACCCAATACACTTGTTAGGTGTATAGGTGCACTAGTTCGGCGAAGAGATAGTGAAATACAAGTGGTATGGGTAATTATAAGTGGTAACGGTGATAGAAAATACTTTGATGGCGTGGAAGAGACTAAAGGCAAACTGAAATAAAGATGGAAGCAAGCAAACATGTAACATATCTAGTTGCAAACAGTGTTTCAATGTTTAGAAACAAGGCCTAGGGATCATACTTTCACTACTGATCACTCTCATATAAATATCTTCTCTTTATGATACTACTCTTAACTACTCTCCGGTTGAACACTCTAATCGATGGTAGGGCTATAACAGCACACCTCAAAGTTCGCTTTCCGCATCTAGGTAACCCCACACTATCACCTTGAGCACTAGATGGTTCCAATAAACACCACAATTTCATAAAGACATCCAACTCCAAATATAACTCATAATAAATATTTGTAATCTCTAGCCTAAGTCCCACCATGGTGTGCACACTATCAACTTCACACACATGGAGAGAGCAGAGATCTATTAAAGCACTTGAGTAGACAGGTAGATCTATAGATTACAAGCTCATGATCTCAATAAGATCATGCATAGAGAGAGATGAACACATAGCTACCGGTAGAATCCTTAGCCTTGAGAGAGAACTACTCCCTCCTCATCATGGGAATCAGCAATGGTGATGGAGATGTTGGTGGAGATCGATGGAGATGGTTCCGGGGGCACTTCCCTGTCCCGGCAGGGTGCCGGAACAGAGACTTTCTGTCCCCCGAATCTCCCTTTCGGTGGCGGCGGTGCTACGGAACTTTTTGTGGCTGGAGGCTTGATGATTTAGGGTTTTTGCATCGGGAGGCATCTTATAGGCGAAGAGGCATGGTCGGTGGGCAGCCAGGGGGCCCACACCACCTGGTGGCGTGGCTAGGGCTAGCCCGCACCACCACATGGTGTGGCCGTCCTGTGGCCCCTCTCCGTCTCGTCTTCTGGCTCCGTGAGTCTTCCGGGAAAAAATAACGACTTAGGCTTTTGTCCGGTCCAATTCCGAGAATATTCATTTTCTGACTTTTTGGAACCAAAAACAGCAGAAAATGGGCAACTGTCACTGTGGCTCTTGTTAATAGGTTAGTCCAAGAAATCATATGAAAAGTACTCCAAAGTGTGGACAAAACATAAGAAAGTAGATAAAACCAAGCATGGAACATCAAAAATTATAGATACGTTTACAACGTATCAACATCCCCAAGCTTAACTCCTGCTCGTCCTCGAGTCGGTAAGTGATAAAAAGAAAGAATAATTTTTTAGATGACATGCACCATCATAAACTTGATCAAAGTATTTATAAAACATTGATAGTTGGGATCATAGTACTTCACCATGGCATGAAAGATAAAGTTCTAACAATAAGGCAAAGCAACTATGTTGCAACATTAAAAGGCATAAACAAAAGATTCATGAATAACAATGCTTTGCAAGATGTTTGTTTGTTTCACATAAAGAAAACATAGCATAGTGGCATTCAGCTTGTCCCTCATAGAGTAGCAAACATAAATGCATAGGACACCTTCAAAGTTCATAAGAGTGACTAGATACAAATAGTTTAAAAACAAGCAATATCAAAGTAATGCATCAATCAACAAGTCTTGGGACAATGCACATAGAACTAAGAATGGCCACTATGCTCTCAAAGTAGGTGCATAAAGATAGAAGGTGGAGACTCAATATAATGGTGGAAGAAAGGCCTTCATAGAAGGATGTAGAGATTCAAGTTTCGTAAAGAGCTTCCAAAAATTATGGTACTTATAGCTTTCAGCTCTCATTGCCCCTATCATAAGCATCTTGAAGAGATTAAGGTTAAAGTGAATAAAGTATGGTGTACATGCTTGATAAAGTATAATTTAGAAATCTCATGTCCCTTGAATACGAGGGCCGCTCCTCATGCTAATCAAGTTTAGTCACCTGTAAGTTCTTGTCATCATAAGTACATGTGTATCATAGAGAACCGCCAACGGGGTACCCCTTGCCCGATGATACGGAAGAATCCCCATATCAAAATGACAAGGCAAGCAGACAACGAGCGTCTCAGCAATCTTCTTATTTACCATGGGAATATGGTGTTTTTTCTCTCTTTCCTCTTTTCATAATCTTTTTTTCTTTTTCTCTTTTTTCTCAATATTTGACTCTTTTTTATAAGAAGAATGCTTCATAGACAGCTCATTATGGTTACACTGCAGGTTTCAACCATGTTAGCATGGATTAGACCAGCGGCCCAGGCGTTTCTCTAACACATATACATAACTCCATGGACTTACAAGCTCCCCTTTCATTTCACACCGACGACATCCATAGACAAAAGAGCATGATATCAACTAGGTACAAAGTACAAGTGCAATGTTGAAAGCGTTCCCCATGACAGCATGGTTCTGCTAATCCCCAACAAATAAGTGCAAGCATATACAACATAGACGACACAATGGTTCAAGTTTATTAAGGGCAATAAAAGTAAAGTGTGCCATCAAGTTCGTGAGAACTTTAATCACTAGTTTTCTCATAACAAGTTTAATTCGGAAGGTAGATAAAAACATGAATATACTTGGAATAGCAAATGCTAATAGGTAGGTATGGTGGACTCTTTGGAATAACTTGGTTTCAGGAATTGGATGCATGAGTGGAACTCATACTTGGTTATGGAGGCTAGCAAAAGACCGGGAGCGACAAACTAAGAGAGCAATAATGGCCATAATCATGCAGAGCGACAAAACATCATTGATCAAAGCATAAAGTGATACTACAAGTTGAAAACTAAAGGATCATAAAGGCTATGGTGACTTGGGATAGTCATAACATGGTGTGAGCATGTGTCAAGTCAACCCAAATAAAGCATCAAATGAGAATACCACAATACTATGCTTTAATATGCTAAAACAACGCATGATCCTTCCAAGGCACATTAAGCAATCTCAATTGTTTATAACAAGTCATGCTACAACAAAGAATACTAAGCATAAAGCCAAAACAATATCGAGCATGGCATGACAAAGCATAGGCCACAGTCAAAAACAAGCTCTCTTTACCACTTAAGCATGAACTTTCCTACTCTTTTCCAATCCAAACCAAACTATTTGAAAACCAATGCATGAAAGAGGGGGTCCAACCAATTTATTCAGCAAACTAAGAAAACCAAGCAAACAAAAACCAAAACGAAAACGAAAAAGAAGATGCTCCAAGAACAACACAATTGTGCATGAAACAATAAAAATGAAGTGTTTGGAAGAAACCTGGGATTTTTATTGATGAAGAGGGGGATGCCTTGGACATCCCCAAGCTTTAACACTTGTACTTCTTGGATATTTCTTGGGGTGACACACGTGGCATCCCTAAGCTTGAGCTTTAGTCTATTCTTCATCTCATTACTCATTCCTTCCATACACCTGAAATTTTTCCTTCATACAAAACTTCACACAATCTTTATTAGCAACATTAGTGCACTCAAGATAATAGGTCTTTAGGTTCAGTTCTAACACCAATAAAACTTCCATTATAACACTAGCTACTGTAGCACTTCCCTCAAAAAGCTCAATTCCCTAAAAGAACTCAAAAAGGAACCAACAAGAAGCAAATGCAGAAAATGGCAGAAATCTGTCAAAATAGACAAGCAGGTAAAGACGAATTTTTTCAAAGACCTTCTATTGCTCAAATCAAAAAGTGTTGAACTAATGAAAGTTAGATAACAACCTGGGGCAGAAGCACAAAAATCACGCCTCAAAACTATGTACAGAGATTTTACACAATTTTTTACGGTGAAGCACAAAAATCTGTTTCGGGACAGCAACTTTCCCAAGCATTACTTCTCTCTCATTAGAGGTTACTCTTGGCACAAAAAGCAAATAAAAAGGATAAGGAGCGGTTAATACAGAGGTAATACCTTCCAAGACTCATCTAAAACTTTTGGGTTATCTCCCAATAAGTACTTTTCTTTAACGCCTTTAAGTTAGGCATGATAGTTTGAGAAGATGCTCAAATAAGAAATATGAATTGAAGTAAAAGAGAGCATGAAGAAGCAAATTCAAAGAACATTTAAGTCTAACCCACTTCCTATGCATAGGAATTTTGTAAAGAAACAAGTCATGAAAGTACAAAGCAACATGCATAGTAAAGCAAAACAAGTGCAACTTCAAGACTTTCAACATAAAGAGGGAAAACTTAATATTGTTGAGATACATAAAACCATGTTTCCCTCTCTCATAATAACTTTCAGTAGCATCATGAATAAAATTAACAATATAACTATCACATGAAACATTCTTATCATGAGCCATATGCATAAAAGAATTAATACTCGCCACATAAACATAATCATTCTTATTAATTGTAGTGGGAGCAAATTCAACAAAATAGCTATCATTATTATTCTCATCACCATAATCATCAAATATAGGAGGCATATTGTAATCATAATTAATTTTCTCCTCAATAGTAGGTGGACTGAAAATATCATATCCATCATTGTAATCATCATATATTGGAGCCATAGTATCATCAAAGTAAATTTTCTCCTCCATGCTTGGGGGACTAAAAATATCATGCTCATCAAAATTAACAAGAGATAGTGAAATACAAGTGGTATGGATAATTATAAGTGGTAATGGTGATAGAAAATACTTTGATAGCGTGGAAGAGACTAAAGGCAAACTGAAATAAAGATGGAAGCAAGCAAACATGTAACAGATCTAGTTACAAATGGTGTTTCAATGTTTAGAAACAAGGCCTAGGTATCATACTTTCACTAGTGAACACTCTCATATAAATATCTTCTCTTTATGATACTACTCTTAGCTACTCTCTGGTTGAACACTCTAATCGATGGTACGGCTATAACAGCACACCTCAAAGTAAGTCTTTCCCATCTAGAAAACCCCACACTGTCACCTTGAGCACTAGATGGTTCCAACAAACACCACAATTTTATAAAGACATCCAACTCCAAATATAACTCATAACAAGTATTTATAATCTCTAGCCTAAGTGCCACCATGGTGTGCACACTGTCAACTTCACACACATGGGGATAGCAGAGATCTATTAAAGCACTTGAGTAGCAAGGTAGATCTATAGATTACAAGCTCATGATCTCAATAAGATCATGCATAGAGAGAGATGAACACATAGCTACCGGTAGAATCCTTAGCCTCGAGAGAGAACTACTCCCTCCTCATCATAGGAATCAGCAATGGTGATGAAGATGGTGGTGGAGATCGATGGAGATGGTTCCAGGGGCACTTTCCCGTCCCGGCAGGGTGCCAAAACAGAGACTTTCTGTCCCCCGAATCTCCCCTTTGGTGGCGACGGCGCTGCGGAACTTTTCGTGGCTGGAGGCTTGATGATTTAGGGTTTTTGCATCGGGAGGCATCTTATAGGCGAAGAGGCAAGGTCGGTGGGTGTATAGGGGGCCCACACCACCTGGTGGCGTGGCCAGGGCTAGCCCGCACCACCATATGGTGTGGCCGCCCTGTGGCCCCTCTCCGTCTCATCTTCTGGCTCCATGAGTCTTCCGGGAAAATAACGACTTGGGCTTTTGTCCGGTCCAATTCCGAGAATATTCATTTTCTGACTTTCTGGAATTAAAAACAGCAGAAAACAGGCAACTGGCACTATGACTCTTGTTAATAGGTTAGTCCAAGAAATCATATGAAAAGTACTCTAAAGTATGGACAAAACATAAGAAAGTAGATAAAACAAAGCATGAAATATCAAAAATTATAGATACGTTTACAACGTATCAATATTGTACTGCATTAGCGAGTGGACTGAGAGGCAGTACTTATAGAGAGGCGAAGCCGTACGTTGAGTCGCAAATGTGGCGTAAGCGTGGAGGCTACCGTTCGTGGAAGCTTATCTCTAGTGCTTATCGGACCCACCTATCGTTCTTTTTGCCCGTGCATGATCTCACCACGACAACCCGTGGCCGTCTATAGCCTACGCTATCAGGGGAGAGATAATGCTAGTAGGTTGGCTACTAACGAGTCACACGTCACGACATCACCACGAAAACCTGCGTCCTCTAAAGTCTACAATAACAAACGCCATGGGCTTACGTCGCTACGTCGGTTCTGGACGGCCCCACATCCACGAGTCGGCATGGGCTTATGATGCCACGTCGTCTCTGCGGCCCCACGCCCGCGAGAAACTGCAATCGTCATGGGATTGCGGTGCCTAAGTCAGCTCCTTACGGGCCCCATTGCCGTGATAACTCGCGTATGTCCATACCGTACGCAGCCATGTCGACTTTTTCTAGACCCCGCGTCCGCGAGAAAACACGGTTGTCTCAGGTCTACGGTACAACACTGGCTCCGGGTAGACCCCATGACCAAGAGAAACTGCCGACACCAGGGACCCACAACGCCACCTCGTCTCCAGCGGCTCCCGCCACCCGGTGGGTACGAAGGCGTGTTGCACCGGAATGCCTCTCACAGAGTGCGGTCCTTCCCATGCACGCTGACGATGAGCCCATGTAGCGCACACAGTCCACCGTCGTGCGACGCGGGGTACGATGGCGCACATGACACCCGTCGCGGTCTAGAATTTTTCGGCCTGGCCCACAACGGGGTGCACCTCACGGGATAGAAGGGCTCCGTGGCGACGACGCCGCGTGTCCTTTTCGGCCTCCAACCCATGGGCGAAAAGAATTGGGGCGACGTGGATAGCAGTTTGAGACATAACAATCTAGCGCTATTATTTACTCTTGATACTATGACTTAACTGAAGCTATGGGAAAGGAATTAGTACCCTCGATGTTATTTAGAGCATCTTCACCAGTGGCCCCTAACCGGGGTGGGGGTGGAGGCCAAAAATTGGCCTGCACCAAAGGCCTCCAACCGCTATCGGCATATTGGACCGCCCTCTAATCTGTCCGGCATCGCCATACCGCCCCCGACAATGGGCTGGGCTAGGCCTGTCGGTAACGCGCCGCAATGCGCGCCACGTTGGAAAGGCAGTGTCAGCCCCCCTTGCTAGCCACACAAAACGCCCACTACATCCCAATTCAATTCCCCCTTGCCATTTCCCCCTCCTTCTCCCGCGCAGCCGCTCCTTCTTCCTGTCCATTCTGGCCTCTCGCCAATGCCAACGCCGCCACCGCTCCGTATCTCGCTGCCCCATCGCCGACGTGATACCGCAGCTCCAAAATCTGCGCAAGAAGCGTCTCACCGTGAAGCCGGGCGACATGCCGGTGGCGGAGTGGAATAAGATCTTGGATTTTAGGGCCTCACCACCGACCGCAGCAGTCATCGCGGCCGTGACCTAGGGAGGAAGAAGAACGCGGTGCGGAAGGAGTCAGTGACAGTGTACATCCAAAGCTAAGACAACAGCATGCGGGAGAGAAGCAACTGCCTCTGCAGTACCTCCTCATCGTCGTCAGGCTTCCTCAAGGACATCGGTAGCCTTGGGCTGCCGCTGCATCCCCAGTCTTGGTTTTCTTCTCCTGAGATCGGTGAGAACAAGCTCGTCCACCCGGTCAACGACACCTCATGCCCACATCAACCTCAACCAGGACACCCACGACGGTTCGCTAGCCATGCGTAGGGGGCCGTTGTTGTTCGACACGACAGGTGTAGTGACCTCCTAGTTTGTCCTAAATATGTTCAACGGGTAGGCTGCCCATGAGGCAGTCGGCAGAATGGATGAGAGCCAAGCCGCGAGCACCCTGAATGCCCTGATCCATGCCGGTAGTCGGCAGAATAGGTGGGCGGAGATTCAAAAGGCTTGCAGCTTCTTCCACGCCGTCGTGGAGACCATCTGCAACAAAAAAAAAGTCCGGCCAAAATCAAGTCGATGAAGTGAGAAACCTACTCAACTTCTTCCTTTGTTTTGCAATGTTCACTTCTTTGATGCATGTGTGTTTTGCTAGTTAAAGGACATCATGGCTTTGTACAAGAGCAACAATGGAGAGAAGGACTTCCCTTTTATGCGTGTCTTTACCAAAATTGAGACTTGCAAGAAATGAGAGAAAGTCCGGTTTGAGCTCAACAATGGCAAGCCCTTTGAAGTGGATGCACCGGCGGATGCCTCGGCCTGCCACCCATTGGCCACAAGAAGGCCAAGTCCGAGAGGAACGACGTCGCATCGATGACATCGCTTGAAGCCTCTTTCGAGAAGATGATCGTCGATGTGACCTCTAACAACCACAACCGTGATGGAAAGAACAATGCAAGGTGGAAGGAATTGTTGGCCAAAGTCCATACTAAACTGAAGATCGAAGAGGCAAAGGGCGCCGCAGCCCAGGTCGCCACCCAGGCCAGCATGCTCCAGGCCATGAACAACCAAATGGCCGAGCAGGCGAGGATCCTGACCGCCGATACACCCACCATGAACGAGCAAACGTCGATTTGCTACACCGATGCGCGTGCGCGCATCATGGTCGGAAACTCGGGATGGCAACAACTACACAGTTGTGGGCTCCTAGCGCACCGGCCTGGGCACCTGCTAGAACGGCGTGGACACCAAGTGGCACGGTTGCTACTCCACCATCGGCACCATCGGCGCAGCCAACTCCGGCAGCGATGGAGGACGACGCTGACTTCATTTGGTTGCTTCGTTTGTACTTATGATGTTGCCGCCAAACTTTGCGTTTTGGGCTCTTGTGACCGCGAACTATAAATTTGGCCGGTGAGTGGCCTTAAACTATGGATTTTATGCTTGAGTGATGTTTTAATCGTTAGGGGGAGCACATATGTGAGGCGGCTTTCCCAAACTGCCGATAGTTTAGACGGCGCCCCAAACCAACTACCAAGCGCCCTTGCCGGCCACCCGTTGGGCCGGTATGCTTTTACTGTCTAGAAAATGTACAGCAGTGTTCTCACCCGGCCTAGCCCCTTGAGCCGATACAAAGATGACAGCGAAGCATGGCAAGAACCACACAATGTGTACCGACGGCTTCGCATGATTAGCTGAGAGACCAATGTAGACGGAAACCAAACGATAAGCTCGATCAGTGGTTGGCCCCCTCTCTCTCTCTCTCTCTCTCTGCCTGCCGCTCTAGAGCTCTTTGTCAGTCCATGTCCTTGCAAAGCTAGAGCAGCTGCAGCCAAGAAGAAGCTAGTAGCAGACGATGGAATGAGTCCCACGGCGGCAACCAGACCTTCCGTCTTCCTCGCCAACCACCAACCACCAATCCCCACGTCGTCAAGGGCAGCAGGACTTGTAGCAGCCGATCCATGCAAGCAAATCAAGAACAGGAATAAGCGCACCGGCCGGTCATGGCGAGCCGCATCGGCAGGAAGCAAAGACGGCGCCGACACTGACGGCGGCCAGTCCGTATCGACGGTAGCTACTCCGGCAAGGAGGCAGGCCCGCCTGTCGGCGAGGCGGCGGGAGACTATCAGGCTCCTGGACGTGCTGCCGGACCAGGGCGCCGCGGCGCGTGACGGCAGCATCGGCGAGTTCCTGCGGCACCCCGCCGGCGTGGAGTCCCTGCTCAACACCAGGGCGCTGCAGAGCTTCGCGCCGGTGGAGTCGGACTCAGGACCGGCCGGCATGTTCAGGTGCACGCTGCACCCAATGGGGTTCTTGGGCTTCCAGGTCGCCCCCGTCCTTGACCTCCGCGTCGCCCCGACCCGCGACGACTGCACCGTCGAGATGCTCTCCTGCAGGGTATGAGGATATGCTTAACTAATTTCATTGATCATTTCACCTTCCGATGCAATTTAATGTTCGCTGAAGTCAAACTCTGTGGTTTCGTTTTGCAATAAAATGGAACCGGGGAGAGATCCCTTTTAATCTAAATGTGTTCGATTTGCTTGTGGTGACAGTTTGAGGGTTCAGACTCGATCGAGCAGCAGAATGAACTCTTTTCAGGTGCTCAATCCAAAGCTTAATTCCTCAATGTTTTATGTGTTAATGAGCTAATCGATATTCTCCAAAAAAAAACAATATACATATACGTTAGTGGTGCAATAGTTTCAGCAGTTAGTTATGTACGTTAGCATTTTGTGCAATAGTTCGTGTTAGATGTCTCTGAATAATAGTGTCATCACCATGGCCACTTAGTTATTCAGTAAAATAAAGAACTTTAGCTTAGTCTGCGAAGAACTGTATCGGAAATAGTACATTTATCTGAGATGGAGTGTTGGATGTTGGCAGCGGTTATGAGAAACCACATAACATGGGGAGACAACGGTGATCAGGGGCCATGCTTGGACATCGATGTCCTTTTGGAGGTCACTCTGGAGGTGTGCATTCAGTTCAGTAACCCACACTGCATCACCTGAATGAAAATGAGACACCAGTTTATTTCGATCCCACAGATGACATGGTTTCGGTACAAGACGAACCCTGAAGTTCTTCACATGTTGATTTTCAGGTGTACACGAAGCCATTCAGCCTGCTTCCCTTGTCAGCAGTGGAGAAACCAGGCAACCTGTAAGGACCTGCATTCTCTACAAGTTTCTGAAATTTGTTTATAAGAACTACTATAGTACTATTAGCTTTTGGAAAACGCCCATCGAGATCGAGATGCTTAAGCTCCAAATGTATTGTGAAACTGAATTTTATTTACTTAGTAACATTGACATCGACCGTATGTTTGGCAGGCTGATGCAGGGCCTGCTTGACAGGCTTGTCCCTTTGCTGGGTGAGCAGCTTCTCAAGGACTACAGTTCCTGGGTTCAGAAGCAGCCTCGATCTTCCACATGAGTGGCTACAGAAAGTCTGGAACTAACACTACTAGCAAATTCCTGGGTTCGCGACTGGATGGCTTCACCCGGCAGCAAGAATCACTAGGAAACATTCATGAATGCATATCTATGGTTAATTTGTGGTTGTAATTGCTTGCCGGTAATATCGGGACTGATGTCTACACATACTACAATACAAATACAATTGATCAGGAATAGTGATGTTCATGCTGAAAATCTATGAGGATTCCTGAATCTGAATTGAGCAATACTAACATTAGTCATCACGTTTTCACTAGCATCAGTACTTCACAATACTAACATTAGTGATCACGTTTTCACTAGTATCAGTACTTCAGCTTCAGGGACAAAAATCAGGAGGAAACATTCATGAGTGCATATCTATGATTAATTTGTGGTTGTAATTGCTTGCCGGTATATCGGGTCTGATGTCTACACATACTACAATACAAAAGATCAGGAATAGTGATGTTCATGCTGCAAATCTATGAGGATTCCTGAACCTGAATTGAGCAATACTAACATTAGTCATCAAGTTTTCACTAGTATCAGCACTTCAGCATCAGGGACAACAATAATACTCCCTCCGATCCAAATTAATTGACTTAGATTTGTCTAGATTCGGATGTATCTAGACATGTTTTAGTATTAGGTACATCTGAATCTAGATGAACCCAAGTCAATTAATTTGGATCGGAGGAAGTAGCTCGATTTGCCTTCAACTCATCCTAGAACTCCAATGGGAAAACAAATTCATCATTTTTTTAAAATAAAAGATGTGCAGTTGTTAATTCATGGTGTCATCCAAAAAAAAAAGAATACAAAAAAAGTTCCGTCGCCGGGACTTGAACCCGGGTCTCTCGGGTGAGAGCCGAGTATCCTAACCACCTAGATTACTATGGAGTTGTTGAATCATTCGATTTTTATACAATTATATATGAACTAGTTCCTTCACCGCAATACTAGTGCATATATGCACACGTATGAGCGTGACATGCGCATCCTTGCATAAGAAAGATAGAGCCGAATGGTTTTTTGCGTTGACACTTCGCATGCACCAAAATTGCTTGCAGCTTAATATATGCTAGTGTACATGTGCGATCTGCAAGGGGGTGGCATCACCCATGCCTCACCACCACATCTCCAACCGTACAAGCCTTGGACGTATATACCTCAACCACTTTCTCAGATCCAAATGTAGGTCACGTTAGACATTGACGTAGTCTTTAAGATATATATATAAATCTTACCATCAAATTAGTGCAAGCATGTTGCCTCACACACACACACACAAATATTATGAAAGGTTCTTTTTTTGCGGGTATGAGAGTTTTTTTATTGTGTAATAAATCCCGTGAAAGTTCCGTCTTTAATAGATTTCTTAGATTTATTGAGTAGATTTATTTTAATTTTTATGGCATAGTATTATGAAGGCGGTCTATTATGAATGGTTATATAACTTCTCATAATATATGCATAAATCATTTTATGCATGGTAGTAATATGTCAAGATGAAATAGTATATGTATACTCTGTTTGAATCCATCATACATGATGCATATGCCTTGCAATTATTAGACTTACACGATATGTCTTAACAACGCCAAGCATGAAAAAGGATAATCATCACATACATATTCAGGGCATCTCTCATTAGATATGGAATAACAAAAATACGGTATCATAATATCAAGCTATGTCACATATTATCTGAATAGAAGGATGTTAGGTTGCTCGTGAGAACAAATGAATCTTTCCAAAATATTGGAGTCAATGAAGATTTTTCTTTAAAATGTAGTGGAAAGGACTTTTTTAAAGAAAACTATTAATGTGGTCAGGATCCTACAAATCGAACAACCTGCAAAACAAGGGGGAAAATCAAGGACAAAAATCCTCCAGAAATCCCATGAATCAAAGGGACACTCTCACTCATCTCTACCAGGAACTTATGATAAGTAATAACATCTTCCTAGGCCCTAGCAATATCATGCTTGTAAGCCTCAAGATTGATGCTATGGGATTTTAACATTTCCAGTGAAAAGACCGAAATATCAAAAATTTGAACAATTCGCGCCTTCTGGTGATTTCGCGCCTTTTCTTGTTTCTCTATTCTTCTGTTTCCTCTAATGCTTTCTGCTACGATCACCAAAGAATATTCGATGCAATTGACGATTTTCATCATCATACCTTGCATCACATACATAACGCAGTTCCCTTTCCAAGAACTGGTTAATTAATGTATATATTAATTTGCAGTTACACAACTGCAAGAACACACTGAATGACCAGATCAGTCTGGTCTTTTTTTTCAGACCCTACATATCCATGGCTACTTAGTGCACTACTACAATTTAGGACGGCACGCCATGATTACACCTATAGTAAACCGAACAGCTACATCGGAGGTGTTGCCACCATGTCCATATGGTCAGGCTGAGAATGGGGCCAAATCCACCCCAAAGCCAATCCACACTGCATGAAGTTAATCTCATCACCCAATCCTGTCCAGACCATTTTTATTTCTCGTTAATCCAAACCGCTCCACACAGAATTAATTTTGCACCCGCATCCGCACCACTCCGCATGCATACTTTGGTGTGAACCCGTGGGTTCACCCCGTGGCTTCCAACTGACTGAACACTGAAGGCTGCTTCGTAGGCATGCATGCAAAATCAGGCTGATGGGTGGTGGACATGTAGAAGATTCGAAGTGGGATTTATTGGTGCTGGTGTCGCCCCGAACAGCTGGTGTGGGTTGAACCCGTGGGTTCAGCCCATTTTAGATGACACCAAGCCGCACCATTCCAGGCCGCTCTATCTATCAGGCCACACCGCTCCGGTCCATTTTGCTGTGGCAACCACTTCAGCCCGCCCAAACAGAGACCAAGGATAAAACCACACCGAAATGCCCAATTACACCCGCACCATTCCCAGCTTGACCATATGGATCGATCGGCTACTGGTCGCCCTGCGTGAGAATGGCCATCACGTCAGCGATCTCGTCGATGGAGAGCAGGTCGGCTGCAGCCAGAAGGTCATACATGTCCCCGTAGTTCTCGCCGATGATGCCATGTTGATCAGTAGCAGCGGCGCCACCGGCGTCACCAGTTGCACCACCCGCGGCGTCGGCGGCCACCATAGCCTCATACGCGACAGGTCCAGCAGCCGCTGGCGCGGGCACGTGGTGCTGAGCGACGAGGCCGTAGAGCTGGAGGGCGTGCCTCTCGGCGATGGCCTTGATGTTGCCGACGGTGAGCCTGGCGCGCCTCTCCTCGGTGATGGCGGGGCGCGGGGCGGCGGGGAAGTTGTAGTAGCGTGTCGACGGCGGGGTGTCGCCGTAGAAGCAGAAGAGCGTGGCGTCGTAGGCGAGGGCCCCCTCCTCAGGGTGGCTGAACGTGCCCAGCCACAGCCTGGAGCGGGTGCGCGGCACGCGGATCTCCGCCGCCCAGCGGCCCCATGGCCGCTGCCGCACGCCCCGAAGCCCCAGGTTCTTGGGCGCACCGTGGCGCAGGGCGCGGCCACCGGCCTCCTCCCTCCTCATCGTCCCCCTGTTCGCCTCCATGCACGACCACCTGCAAGAAAAACACTCGTGCGCACTTGGGAAGGAAGAAGAGAGCACGCTGTGGCGTGTGATGTGCAAGGGAGCGGGCAGTACGTTCTGTTTTAAAGTGGAGCGACGACGCCGACGAGCGGACACGTACGTCGCCGAACGCCGCATGCACGGCTCATTCATGAGGGTGCTTGGCAGGTGACAGTGTAACTTACCCCTTACACACCAGTCAACCCCCATATTTCCGTATATATCGAATATTATAGAGAAATTTTAATACTTGAACCCCCAACTATACGAGAAGTGCAAGTACAGTCCTTTCCTTCTAAACCGGACAGAATGAAACTTGAACTTTCAGAACTACTCTTAACAAAGTGAATCCGTATTTGTATCTAAGAAAATTGGTGGAGAAAAGTACCGATTTTTCCTTCCAACTTTACAAGAAGTGTGAACTTGTTCGATCAACCTGAAAACTAGACATATCAAACCCTAAACATTTTAAACTAGACAAATTTGATCCTTTAGCTCACCCCAAATATGTCTGATTTGGTAAGTTTGGGGTTTGCTTTTGTCTGGTTTTGAAGTCTAAGGACCAAATCCACACTTCTCGTATAGTTGGGGGACCAAATACGTACGCCTATCATATTTCTATGATGCCACATCAATGTGTATTGTCAAAGATCAATGTATATGATATTTCTGAAGCTAATAGATAGATTGCTAAATCTCCACAAAAAAGATAGATGGAGGATATGCACGTGCACGTAGAGTCGTTGACTCTAAGTTTTTTAAAATAAATTTCAAGCCTTAACTTATGCCTATTTTGGTCATAAATGTGAGGACATAAATATATCTAGGCACAAATTATTTTTATCCCCACAACAACGGGCGGTGACACTATGGATTGTCGCGGTTGTGGAACTATGACACAAAGATGCATGAACATGACATTGTTGTACACCCCTAATTTTAAGACACAAAGACGCGTAGTCTCGATTAAAGAACTACACCGTGCAACGCACCTTTTTCATATTTACTCAAGCCATTTGCCATATGTGTCCATTCTAGCTTTGAGCTAAGGGCATGATGACTTAACTTACATATTGATCCTTGTTGATGTCTTTGAAAAAAGGGTTCATCCCATTTTGATATTACTCATTGAGTTCCCTCGGTTTATTTGCTAGAGTATTCTTGACAAAAAAGAACACTTCCATAAATTTGGTCCTTTAGCTCACCCCAAATATATCCTATTTATTGGTGACGAGGGGTAACCTCGGCAATATCCATGATGAAGGACTTAGGGTTTCGCGAAAAAGAGAACTTTGGGGATTTCGTCGGATGTCAGGAAAACAATGAAGTCAAAAGTCTCCTGAATATTGAAGAATCGCACTATTACAAATTGACTGGAAGATTTTCTGTGTCTATTGTCTAGATCTAAAGTTGGATGTAATGTCTATTGTATTGTGTGTGTCCTCCTTCTCGTTGGCCCCTCCTGCCTTTATATATGGGGAGTCTAGGTCTCGGGTACCAATACGAGTAGGTTACAAGCTAGAGTTTGTATCTAATCTACTCTTGTACTTTCCTTGCCTTATATCGCCAGGAGTATGTGTCCTTGTATACTTTGTATCAGCCAAACCGTCGTGGGCTTTATGGATCTTGGCAAATCTTCAGGTGAGGCTTCCGTTGGCCGCACCGTATATACCAATAATAGGCACCCGAAGGGTTATGCCCATGTCAGTTGGTTTGCGGTTTGGGTTTAGTTTTGAAGTCAAGGGACCAAATCTATACTCGCGTATAGTTAGGGAACCAAATATGATGTTTGTCATATTTATATAATGCTACTTTAGTGTATATGTCAAAGATCAATGTATATGATCTTTGTAAAGCTAGAGATATATAAAGAGGTGGGTAAATCTCCACAACCTTACATAGATGCAGCATACGCGCGGAGGCAGAGTCATTGAACATGTGCATGATTTCAATTAAAGAATATCCAAGCCTTAATTTATGTCTATTTCTACCATAAATGATCAGATATAAGAATATGTATGGAAAGAGTTATTTTCTCCCCGCCCCGGTGGTGGTGGCAGGGTGATGTATGGGTCAAATGTGCGTGGAGTGTCCATTGAGTACTTGACAGATGTTCCGCACATGTGCTAATTAAATCGTCGCGGTTGCAAAGATGCCTGGACATGATTAGGTGTACCCCCTCTGATTATTTGCTACGGTTGCAACTATGACGCAAAGATGCATGAACATAACGTAGTTGTACACCCTCTCGACTGAAAGCCTATATAGTGCAACCCACATTTTTCATGTTTACTCACTGCATGGCATGATGAGTAACTTGCATATTTATCATTGTTGATGTCTTCGTAAAAAACACTCACACATATAGATGTATCACAACATGTCATTGAGTTCCCTATGTTTATTTGCCAAAGCATTCTTCTTATTGACGAAGAAATAACACATCCATTTCCTTGAAATTACTTTTACTATGACGCAAAGACACCTAAATAGGATTTAGTTGTACATCGTCTCAATTAAAAAACTATAACGTGCAACCCACCTTTTTCATGTTTACTCATGCCATTTGTCATAGAGGTATATTCTACCTTTGCGCTCGGGAATGATGAATTTACTTATATATTGATCAATGTTGATGTCTTTGTAAAACTCACACACCCCATTTTGATATATCACAATATGTCCTTGAGTTCCCTTGGTCTATGTGCTAGAGCATTCTTGATCAAGAAAGAACACATTCATAAATTTGGTCCTTTCCCTCACCCCAAATATGTCCTATTTGTCGGTTTGGGTTTGGTTTTTTCTAGTTTTGTCAAGGAACCGCATCTAAAATTCGTGTATAGTCAAGGGACCTTATATGTTTGTTTATGATATTTATATGATGATACTTCAGTGTATATGTCAACGATCAATACATATGATCTTTTTGTAGCTAATATATAGATATACATATAAAGGTGGGTAACTCTCCCCAAAATAGATAGATGGTGGATATAGACACACATGCAGACCCGTTGACCCGATACATGAGTTCAACAAAATAAACTCCAAGCCTTAATTTATGTGGATTTGAACATAAATGAGCGGACATAAGAGTATCTAGCGATTTATTTTCTCCCCACCACGGTGGTGGTGGCAGGGTGATGCATGAGTTAAATGTGCGAGGGTTGGCCATTGAAAAGTTGACAGATGTTCTGCATACGCATTGATTAATTTTGCACGGTTGCAAAGATGCATGAACATGACATATGTGTACATCCTCTTATTATTTGTCGCGGTTGTAACTATGACGCAAATATGGTTGAACATGATGTAGTTGCACACCCTCCCGACTAAAAACCTATATAGTGCAACCCAACTTTTTCATGTTTACGCACGACATTTGTCATAGAGGTATATTATACTTTTGTGCTAGGGCATGATGACTTTGTGGGTGTCCTTGTAGAAAAGGCTCATTTCGATATATCACAGTATGCCGTTTGTAGAACACATTCATTTCCTCGAGTTTGATTTCAAGAAATATTTCTCCAAATCATTGGTCGCTTGTGAAAAAATGTTAACTTTGACTCTACATAAACAAATAAATTATGACAGACTAGTCTTGGTATGTGCAAGTAGATCATTTGGATACATATCAGGGCTACCAAAATTTGGTATGATATATGCATATATTTTGTGCAAAGCCCGAGGATCTCATCCTCCATTTAAGAGAAACATATCAAGGCTAAAGAAAATTGATATGCCAGCGGGAAAACTACATGGGCATACATACTCAAAAAAATATGAGTACATTTAATCTTAATTCTATCAGTGATGTTCTCTCAAAAAAGTCTATGAATGATGTAAGACAATGGTCTATTTTCCAAAAAATATATTGTTATTTTGTATTAGTCTATTTTCGGTCGTCACAGGAAAACAACAAACTTGGAGAGAGTAATGTAAGATCACGGTATAGTGACATTGCATGTATAGGAAATTTTTGTACGAAGATGGTGTTTTGGCTATGAAGTGCATATGAACCTATGCACTTGTTAGAAGAGGCCATGTTCATTTTGAACTAGTTCAACATGAAAGAAGTCCATTGAATATTTTGTAGAGCTATATACACTTTTAGTCCCACTTCTTGCATCCGTGGTGCACAATAGTCCCACTTCTTGAAAAGTGGACAAAATTAATCCAACAACTTGCATCCCGGATGCAGTTTAGTCCAAATCAACCAAATTTCACTGAATTTGACAAGTTTGAGAGAATTCGTCTGATGAGTGTCCAGAGCACGTCGTTTTGCGAATTAGTCTAGAAAAGACAGGATGACAATAATGTAGGTCCTCCCATGCCGCGGGAATTTGCAAACCCCCTTACCTCGTTTCCTCTAAGAACAGAAGCTCCCGTCGGTTATGGCGAGGGACCTGGTGCTATTGGAGGCGATAGCGAGCTTGCGTGTGGTAGCGTTGCTGCTCTCTCCGGCAATGCGCTTCCGCAAGCATAGTGTGGACCCACCGCACTAAGATACCCGATTTTGTGTTCTCTCCTCTTTCTTTCTAGTCTCGTGGCGATGTCTATGGTGTCGGCGGGCACACAGTCGGGAGTTTTAGTGCCGATTTTTTTTGGGAACAGGCAATACTAGCACTGGAGGAGCTATCAGTAGGGTTATGGTAGCATGACCGAGAGTCTTAATTAAGTCCAATTTTGTGCCCGGTTGACGTCTCGTTCTCCCCCGATGCGCATGTTTGAAAGAACATTTCATGTTTTTCTATGTTTTGTGTGTTAGATAACAATACTATGGAGACTTTTCATGTGTGCTAAGTGTGCAGGAAGTTTTGAGGGGGGGCGGATAATCCGCCCCTCCAAGGGCCGAATAATCCGGCCTACCTCATCTCTCAAGGAAGCCAAGGTGCGTCGCTCTGTGTCTAGTCGGATTTTTTCCCGGAAAATCTGAACTGGGGCGGTTTTTCCTCCCCAGGCCGGATAATCCGGCCCCCAGTTTTCGAGCAAAAGGAGCCAAGGCGCGTCGCTCGGTATCCGGTCGGATTTTCTACCGGAAAATCCGAACTGGGCGATTTTCTTCCCAGGCGGATAATCCGGCCTTGTGATAGGGCGGATAATCCGGCCCCGGTTGATCAAGGGCAAGCTCGGCGACGCTTCGAGAGGGGCGGATTTTACCGGATATTCCAGTCGGGCGAGTTTCCCAGACCGGATAATCCGGCCCTCACTTGGGCCGGATAATCCAGCCCCCAAAGTGTGCAACGGCTGGTTTTTGGAAGGAGGTATAAGTACCCCTTCTTCCCCAACATCCAGAACTCTTGATTCATTTGAATTCGACCAGATCCTGTGCAAGAGCTCTAAATCTCGATCTCCCACTTCAACCATCCTAAGGTCTTGATCTTTGGTGGAATTGAAGGAGGAGAAGTTCATCATCAACATCAAGAATCAAGCGCTTTAACTCCTCTCCATTCACTTGGAGAAATCCCTGATCTAGTATTCTCGTTAATACCTAGATCGTGTTATTGTATTTGACAACTTTGTTCTTGTGGCAGCTTGTTGTCATTTCGGGAGCCTCCAAGTTGTTGTGGAGTTGTTGTCCCGCTAGTTGTGTAAAGGCGCCGGTGCCCGCCTCGAAGGGTACCTATAGTGGAAGGTGGATCAGGCTTGTTGTGGCGAGATCCATCGGAGAACAGGGCGAGGCCTTTTGTGGCGTGGTGGTCTTAATACCGCCGACTCCTCCAACGCAAATGTACTTCCCTTAACAAGGAAGAAACTGCGGTCAAACAAATCCTGTGTCTCCTCGTGCTTCAATTCGGTTCACTCGTTCCTCTTCCACTCGCTCCTTACTCGTTAGTAGATAGGTTTGCATATAGGGAAATTCCACACATTAGTTTATCTAGAGAATTTACCTTTGTGCTAAGCCTAAAATTGAAAAAGAATTAAAAATTGGTGTAGCACCTATTCACCCCCCCCCCCTCTAGGTGCCCATACGATCCATTTCAATTGGTATCAGAGCCCCGGCTCTTAATTCGGGCTTAACCGCCTAAGAGTAGTATGGGTACCAGGGATGATGGAAATGAGGCTGTGGATAAGGTCACAATGGATGATCTCAAGTCGTTGGAAACAACCTTGTTGAAATCCTTTGAGGCCAAGATGGAGGAGATGAATCAAATGATTGCTCGCCTTACATCATCCATAGCCCCATCTCCATCCTCCTCTGAGGCTCCCTCACCATCATCTAAGGAAAAGGGTAACACCGGATCTAAGGATGATGATGTGGAAGGTGAAAAACTAAATGGTTCCACCTCCAAAAAGGGAAGTGGTAAGGAGGAATATAGTGAGGTTCACCACGTATATTCCCCCGACCCACCTATCCCTCATCCTCATATAAACAATAGGGGTGATCCACCCAAGCTCACTGCATCTTCTTTTAACCAATGGCAATTTCTAATGAAATCTCATGTTTGCAGCTCCTCTATTGAATTGTGGAGGATCATTGAAGAAGGTCTTCATGTTGGAGATCAAACCAATCTAACAAGAAGGGAAGTTGTGGATAGCCAGTTGAATGCCACTGCTCTCCACATGATACAGCTGGGTGTGGGTCCCAAGGACATGCCACACATTGAACATCTCAACACGGCTAAAGAGGCATGGGATGCTCTTACGGACCTTTTTGTTGGAAATGAAAGCATGAGAAGAAACCGGTATGATGCCCTTAGTAACGAAGCTGAGGGATTCTACATGTTGGATGGTGAAAACCATGAGGACATGTATAGAAGACTCAAGGGCATCGCAACAACATTTCGGAAGCATGGGGCCACTCACATTGATGATGCATGGATAAAAAGAAAGTATGTGAGTGCCTTAATGCCTTTCGAACCAGCCAGTTTGAAGAGCTTGCAAGGTAGACACAACTATCATCAAATGACATCCAATGAAGTCATGTAAGAAATAGCGTCATTCAAAGTGGTGGCAAAGAATGCTGAAGATGCCCGTGCTCGGGCCATTGGAATGCAAAAGGGTGTCAATATGGCTCTCAAAGCCAATGTTGTTGAGCAAGAGGATGATGAAGGAGCATTTGAGAGGGGATCCATGGACTGCCCCGATGAGGTCAAACGTGCTCATGGTGAGTACATGGCATTCTGTGCAAGGAACTTTTGGAAGGACCCTGCCAAACCCAAGTCTGAACTTGAGCGCAAGAACGAGTCAAATGGAAGAAGAGAAAGTGGCCCAAGATTGAGAACTTGCTTCAACTGTGGAGATAGACTGCACTTTGTAGCCGAGTGTCCTTATGAAAATAGAGAAGACAATGGTGGCAGGCTCATTCTCAAAGAGAAATCCAAAGTTCCTAAGGAGAAGCCATTTGCTAAGAAGAATGGCCCTTTCAAGAAGCAACACAAGATGGTCCTTGTAGCTCAAGAGGAATACTCCTCCACAAGTGAAGATGAAGAGGATGATGATAGTTCCCGCGAAGTGGCTGCTATAGCCACCACATCGACTCCCTCCTCTCTCTTCGACTTGCCGAACGAGAACGCCATCAACAACAACGCCACTTGCCTAATGGCAAGAGGATCCGAGGTATCGACTTCTAACTCCTCATTTTCTAAGACTAACATAATTTTGGATATGGATGATCATGAAAGTCTTGAAATGAAAGAAGAGGTTATTGCCTTGGATACTTTTTTCACTAACCTACAAGGTGATCACAAACTCCATTTTGATACTCTTATGAGTCAACTTGCTCGAGCCGAAGATCTCCTTGAAGAAAAGGGCGGAATTGAAAGAGAAGATGCCTTGGAGATAGCCTCTTTGAAGAATGCCTTGGAAGAGGAAGAGGAAACTCGAGTTTCTTTGGAAGAAAGACTCGAATCCCTAGAGGAGTCACAAGAAGAAGCTATAGCTCAGCTCATTAAAGAACGTGACCATGCCCTTGCCAAGGTAAAGAAACTAAAGAAAGAAAAGATTGATTTTGGGATTGTTCATGCTAGACTTTTGGAGAAGTTTGATGATCTTGAAAGTGCTCACAAGGCATTGAAGAGTGATCATTCTACTCTAAATGAGTCTCATGACCAGCTCCAAACTCAATTGAAACGGTATAATATACCAAGTACCTCATCTCCATCCTTTGGAAAAGAAGATCTTGAAGGAGTTCTCAACACAAAGGTAAAGGGGTTATTGATGAGATACTGAGCAGGCAAAGGACAAACAACAGTAAAGAAGGTCTTGGTTACATACCCAAGATAAAGAGCAAGAAAAACAACAAGAAGAAGAAGAACAAGACTGCTCAATCGAAGACTAGCAACATTACCAATGACAAGACTAATTATGATGGTTTTGCAGGGATCAACAATCCTAACTTCGAACTATATTGTGATGCTTATGGTGATGTTTATGCTAGTTATGTAGGGCCTTATGATTGTTACATTCCTTGGTCTATTTGGGTTCCCAAGACCCTTGTTACTAACATGAGAGGACCCATTGAAAAATGGGTACCTAAAACCAAGAAGTAATTTTCTTGCAGGGCTATGCTTCCGGTGGTTCTAAATGGGTACTCGATAGCGGTTGTACGAGTCATATGACCGGAAGCAAGGAGATCATCACGGAGATGCGGCCAAACCTTGAACACATTACCGTCTCCTATGGTGACAAGTCAAAATCTGAGGTATTGGGTCTCGGCAAAGTTGTGGTGGCTCACGATATCTCCCTCGTGGACGTCATGCTTGTTGAGACCCTCGGGTATAACTTACTTTCAGTTCGTGCCCTTGGTAAGATGGGCTTTGCAGTTTACATTGATGCTGATTTGGTGGTACTCTTGTGGAGCAAGTCTCTAAAAGTCGCTTTCGTGGGATATGTCAAAAACGACCTGTACGTGGTAGACTTTTCAGGGAAAACCACTACAGGTCCGATGTGTCTTTTCGGAAAGGCTGACGCGGGTTGGCTATGGCATCGCCGACTAGCCCACGTCAATATGAGAACTTTGCAAAGTCTCCACAAGGGTGGCCACATTCTTGGACTAAAAGAAAATGTCTCTTTTGCCAAAGATCGTGTCTGCAGGGCGTGTGTTGAAGGGAAAATGCATGATTCTCCTCATCGAAGGAAAACTATTATCTCTTCAAAAAGGATCTTGGAGCTTCTTCATGTGGATCTTTTCGGACCTCCATCTCATGCAAGCCTCGGTGGGAAGAAGTATTGTCTAGTGATTGTTGATGATTACTCAAGATACACTTGGGTTTATTTCTTCAAGTTGAAGAGTGAAACTCAACAAACCGTCATCGACTTCACCAACGAGGTTCAACGTCAACACAACGTCCCCATTCTGGCTATAAGGAGTGATAACGGCTCGGAGTTCAAGAACTACACCTTAAATGAGTTCCTAAGTGAAGAGGGGATAATACATCAATATTCCGCTGCGTACACCCCTCAACAAAATGGTGTAGCCGAGAGGAAGAATCGAAATCTAATGGACATGGCAAGATCAATGTTGGCCGAATTCAAATCTCCATATAACTTCTGGGCTGAAGCAATCTCTACTGCTTGTCATTCATCCAATCGTTTATACCTCCGCAAGATTTTGGACAAGACTCCGTATGAAATACTTACCGGTAACAAGCCAAACATCTCATACTTTTGGGTATTCGGGTGTAAGTGTTTCTTTCTTATTAAAGGAGTTCATTTATCTAAGTTTGAATCTAAGGCTCTAGAAGGTATTTTTGTTGGTTATGGTGCCGAATCCCACACTTATAGAGTCTACAATAAGCTCCCCGGAACTGTTGTAGAATCTTGTAGTGTGGTGTTCGAGGAAAATGACGGTTCCCGTCTTGAACAAGTTGGTGTTTGTGATGCAGATGTTGAAATACCCCAAGATGCCATAAGAAGAATGGGCGTGGGATTCTTCCGCCCCATTGAGGAACCCCTTGCGGCGGACCGGGAAGGACAATGCTCTACTCATATAGAGCCCTCATCTACACATACGCAACATGCTCCAACCACGGGGGCAACTTCTACACCATCTCCATCAACTGCTGAAGGTCAAGTTGCTCCAGAAAGCTCCATGCCGGATTTTCCGGTGGATACCGGATTATCCGCCACCCGCCTAGCTGTCCATGCAGCTCCTGGTGGTGAAGATATCAACACAAGCTCCAGGCGGATTTTCGGTGACCTCGGATTATCCGGCTCTCGCCAGATTCAAGCGTGTCCTGGGCTTCTGATGATCTTGCAAGTCCTCCCAGGCCGGATTATCCGGCCTCTTCATCTGCCGGATTATCCAGCCCTGACTCTCCAGTTCTGCAGCCTCCTATTATGGCTACAGACTCACCTCAAGGGCATGCATCTCCACCACCTACTACTAATGTTCCAGCTACTGATCAAGGCGGAGAAAATGCCTCCAATGAAGACTCAAGTGATGAATCTCCTCCACCAAGAGACAACAAACTTATTGAACTTCGTCGCAAGGCTTGGGTTGATCATAACCTTGAGTTGAGGTGTCACACTCTCGACAAGGTTGTTGGTGATCTTCGACGAAGGGTGTCTACTAGAAGAGAATTGGCCAGTTTTGGTGAGCATCAAGCTCATATCTCCATGGTGGAACCTAAGAAGGTCTTTGAAGCTCTTGAAGACAAGACTGGTTTGTTGCTATGCATGAAGAATTGAACAATTTCGAGCGCAACAAAGTCTGGAAACTAGTGGAGAAACCCAAAGAGTGCCGCAATGTTATCGGCACCAAGTGGATTTTCAAGAACAAGCAAGATGAGAATGGCATTGTTGTGAGGAACAAGGCAAGACTTGTGGCACAAGGTTACTCCCAAGTTGAGGGCATCGACTTCGGCGAGACCTATGCTCCTGTGGCTCGTCTTGAGTCCATCCGTATCCTACTTGCTTATGCTGCTCATAACAATTTTAAGTTGCAGCAAATGGACGTCAAGAGTGCCTTCCTTAACGATCCTCTACATGAGTTGGTATACGTAAAGCAACCCCCAGGGTTTGAGGATTCTAACTTCCCGAACCATGTCTACAAACTCGATAAGGCACTCTATGGCCTTAAACAAGCCCCACGTGCATGGTATGAGCACCTTAAAGAGCTTTTGTTAGATCGTGGCTTCGAAGTTGGGCAAATCGACCCCACTCTTTTTACTAAGAAGGTTAAGGGGGAGCTCTTCGTATGCCAACTATATGTAGACGATATCATTTTTGGTTCTACTAACAAAGCTTTTAACGATAAATTTTCAAAGCTAATGACTGACGGGTTTGAGATGTCTATGATGGGGGAATTACGGTTCTTTCTTGGATTTGAGATCAAGCAACTAAGAGAAGGAACCTTTATTAATCAAGCAAAGTACATCCAAGACATGCTCAAGAGATTCAAGATGACGGATCTAAATGGTGTCGCTACTCAGATGCAAACAAAGTGTCATCTCGAACTCAACCCTCATGGTAAAGATGTGGACCAAAAGGTATACCGGTCCATGATCGGCTCTCTTCTTTACCTCTGCGCATCTAGGCCCGATATTGTGTTGAGTGTGGGAGTGTGTGCAAGGTATCAAGCAGCTCCTAAAGAAAGCCACTTAGTGGCGGTCAAGAGGATCTTTCGATATTTAGTTCATTCCCCCAACTTTGGTCTCTGGTATCCCAAGGGCTCCAATTTGTCTTTATGTGGTTATACTGACTCAGATTGGGCTGGTGATAAGGATGATCAGAAGTCAACTTCTGGAGCTTGTCAATTCTTGGGAAGATCTCTTGTATGTTGGTCCTCCAAAAGCGTAATTGTATATCTCTCTCCACCGAAGCTGAATATATTGTCTTTGCCCGGCTTGTACTCAATTATTGTGGATGAGGCAAACTTTAAAGGAATACGGTGTCAATTGTGACAAAGTGCCTCTTTTATGTGATAATGAAAGTGCTATCAAAATTGCGTACAATCCAGTTCAGCACACAAGGACGAAGCATATTGAGATTCGGAATCATTTTATTCGTGACCATGTTGCTCGAGGTGATATTGATCTATCTTTTGTGAGCACGAAGAACCAACTGGCGGATATTTTTACAAAGCCACTTGATGAAGCAAGATTCTGCTATTTGAGGAATGAGCTAAATATCATTGATTCCGGGAGCTTGTCTTGATTACCCATGCACCCACTCGTACATCTCAATCCTTGTTTGGTCTAGGTGTGGGCATGGATATAGGGGGAGTGTGGTCCTAACTTATTGGGCTAACCCTCCCCCCATAATGCCAATAGCAAGTTATATCATTTCTCTTAATATCATGTTGTGATATGTGAGCTTATTGATGAGTATTGGTCGTGAACCCAAGATATATCTTCGCGGTGTCACACCATACACTCCAACAAGGTGGCTTCGGCCACCGCCCTCTCCTTTGTGGAGAATTGGATCTTTTTGGATGTTATTTGCTCTCTCTTGTTCTTATGGGAATCACACTCAATCTTGGCTTTTATTTGATTTGTTTTTTTGCAATTTTGAGTGTCTAGTACCATCCCAGTTTGGCTCTCTTAATCCTAAGCCTTCCCTACCTCTAAGCCATCTATTCTTGCACACAAGTCCCTTGTACACCTTGTGGGGGTGTTGTTTGGGGATGCGCGGGCCTGGTTCTGTGTATAACAGAATCCCAGATTTTAGGCCGGATAATCCGGCCCAAGTATTGGCCGGATAATCCGGCCCTGGCGGATTCGATCTTAAAGGGCAGGGCTCGGGGAGAAGGGCTCATACCGAGCAGCACTTCTCCCCCAGCCCTCCCCTTCTCCCCAGCTGCCGCCTGCCGCCCCTCACCCTCCCCGGAGCCTCTCCGGCCACCGGATTTTCCGGGCCTCCCCGGATCTTCTTCTCTGCGCCTCTGGGTACCTTCTCCTCCGCGTTCTTCCTCCAATGAGTGAGGGTAACTCCCTCTCTCCCCATCTTTGGCTAGATGTGTATCTTGTTGGATGGAACGTTGTCTAGAAGGATGTGTTTTCGCATAGAAATCGTAGTCTTACAGTTTCTAGGCCCGATCTACTTTTTTGCATGCATTCTTGGTGAAATCGAAAATTTCTGCCAGGGCCGGATTATCCGCCCCTGGCCAGGCCGGATAATCCGGCCTGACAGATTCAAGTCTGCTTCAGTTTCACTATGGTGTATGTATTGAGTAGTTTTGACCTATGAACTTTTTGCCTACTTGTTCCATGCTCTCTCCTGGACTTGTGTGTATGCTTATCCCCTTGCTATCGGCCTTATTCTCCTCACAAGTGGTTCCGGTGTTCCCAAGACCTACAAGCGCCGTCCTCGCGCCAAGTACTTTCGGAACGACGGTCAAGGTAACCTAGTGGACGAAGTTGAACCGCGGAGAAGGAAGAACGAAGAGAGGCGCATGGCTGAACAATCCAAGAGGACTAGGAAGGGTGTGTCCAAGAGGAAGGGCAAGGATCCCAAGATCAACTACAGGGCTCTGGATGCGGTCTCCTTCTCTGCCATTCGTTGCCGTGACTTGTTTGCTGAGCTGCCTTGTGATGATGAGCTGGGCGATACCCGGTTTTGGTGTGCAGAACAGAAAGGGATTTATGAAGACATCTATGCCAGGCTGAACATTAGGCCTATGCACCCTCTGGTACTTGCTGATGCTTTGGAGAAGGCGCATCTTGTGGATGCGATGTATGTGGCTGAGAGGATGGGGCTGCACCATCTCATGTCCCTCCAGTGCTCCTTTGACTCTGAGGTGGTGAAGCGATTCTTCCCCACTCTGGTGATTTGTGGTGATGAGCGTCGCACTATGAAGTGGATGACTCATGATAGGCCCATGACTGCTGATTTTCACGTGTTTGCTGAGGTTTTGGGGTACTCCTTCCGCAGAGGATAGAAACCGATGTACCGCATCATCACTCAGTTGAAGCCCAACAAGGATGCTGCTCTCTCTCTCCGTGCACTGTGGACAATGGAATTGTCGGTACTGTGGTTAGTCTTGCTCCCATCTATGCTGCATTGGTGGGTCTCTTCTGTGACTCTATTACACCGAGTGGGGGCAACAATGACAACATCCGTGGTCACCTTGTTCAGCTACTTCAATTTTCTCATGAGGTTGCCTCCTGCGAGGACGAGTCAGTGCAGTACAGGCTAGATGTCATGGACTTCATTTACCATGAGTTGTGTGATGCTATGTTCAACCGTCTGTCCATTCCCTATGCGCCCTACATTATGTTGCTCATCTGCCACCTGCTTCATGCCGAGGAGTTCCACATTGACTCGGTGCACAAGGCCAAGAAGATTTACAATAAGGTTCGGAAGGTTGCTCACCCCTCCTCTGCTCCTGAGGGCCTCATGAGGGATGCTCGTCGGCCCCCAGTGCCTCCCATGGCCCGCGAGATCAAGCAGCTGAAGTGGTTCCAGCGTCACATCCTCTGCATGGGCGTGGACACACGCAAGGGTCGGTATGAGGCCTACAGGCTGCGCCATGAGTTGGCTCACTCCCAGCAGCTCATTCTTCACCACGTGTCTGGAACTTTGGGTGCTCCTCTGGCTCCTACACCTCCCACTCCATATGCTCGGTGGAACTCTTCCTCCGGGCTGAACTATGGTGAGCTGGAGCGTCACTTGTTCCCCTCTGCGCCTGCTTCTGATGCTGATGATGAGGAAGGTGACACTAAGGAGTTTGAAGATGAGGATGAGGAAGAGCATGAGGACGAGGATGAGGACTATGATGAGTGATCCCATGGGGCGCAAGCATCGCTCTTCTCCCTTTTTGGTGTCTTGATGCCAAAGGGGGAGAAGTAGTTCTATTAGGTTGTCCGTGGATTTGCATGGGTCGGGCATAAGCACTTGCACTTTTTATTCGTTATTTCTTGCTTATGCCCATTTAGCGTTGAACTTTTATATTCGTGGTTTGTGATTTGTGGTTGAGACTTTATGTGGTTGTTTGGATGATACCTATGAACTTCATATCATGGATTATGCTCATGGTTATATCTATTCATATCCTATTGCTGGTGGTTTATCACAGAAGGCGCGCGCCCATAATGGTTATCCAATAATAATTTTGATTTATGTCAAGGATGCCTATTCTCTACTTCGGTGGTATGTGTTTTTGCCCTTTTGTCTATGGAATAGATTCACCTATTTGTGTGCATTTGTATTCCAATGCAAAACTCTATTATGCACACATTGAGGGGGAGGCCCTTCCATAGTTATCTCTGTTTGTCTTGAGTCTTTCTCCTGCAAATCCTGGTATTGTCATCTAACACCAAAAAGGGGGAGATTGAAAGCACATTTCATGTTTTCCTATGTTTTGCGTGTTAGATAACAATACTATGGAGACTTTTCATGTGTGCTAAGTGTGCAGGAAGTTTTGAGGGGTGCCGGATAATCCACCCCTCCAAGGGCCGGATAATCCGGCCTACCTCATCTCTCAAGGAAGCCAAGGCGCGTCGCTCTGTGTCCAGTCGGATTTTTTCCCGGAAAATCCGAACTGGGGCGGTTTTTCCTCCCCAGGCCGGATAATCCGGGTTTCGCAAGGGATGTATAATCCGGCCCCCAGTTTTTGAGCAAAAGGAGCCAAGGCGCGTCGCTCGGTATCCGGTCAGATTTTCTACCGGAAAATCCAAACTGGGGCGGTTTTTCTTCCCCAGGCCGGATAATCCGGCCTTCGCATAGGGCCAGATAATCCGGCCCCCAGAAGTTGATCAAGGGCAAGCTCGGCGCGACGCTCAGAGAGGGGGCGGATTTTCCGCGGATATTCGAGTGCAGGCGGAGTTTCCTAGACGGATAATCCGGCCACTTGGGCCGGATAATCCGCCCCAAAGTGTGCAACGGCTGGTTTTTGGAAGGGGTATAAGTACCCTTCTTCCCCAACGCCGAACTCTTGATTCATTTGAATTCGACCGGACCACTGCAAGAGCTCTAAATCTCGATCTCCCACTTCAACCACCTTAAGGTCTTGATCTTTGGTGGAATTGAAGGAGGAGAAGTTCATCATCAACATCAAGAATCAAGCGCTTCAACTCCTCTCCATTCACTTGGAGAAATCCCTGATCTAGTATTCTCATTAATACCTAGATCGTGTTATTGTATTTGACAACTTTGTTCTTGTGGCAGCTTGTTGTCATTTCGGGAGCCTCCAAGTTGTTGTGGAGTTGTTGCCCCGCTAGTTGTGTAAAGGCGCTGGTGCCTGCCTCGAAGGGTACCTATAGTGGAAGGTGGATCAGGCATGTTGTGGCGAGATCCATCGGAGAACAGGGTGGGGCCTTTTGTGGCGTGGTGGTCTTAGTACCGCCCACCCCTCCAACGCAGACGTACTTCCTTTAACATGGAAGGAACTACGGTCAAACAAATCCTGTGTCTCCGCGTGCTTCACTTCGGTTCACTCGTTACTCTTCCACTCGCTCCTTACTCGCTAGTAGAAAGGTTTGCATATAGGGAAATTCCACACATTAGTTTATCTAGAGAATTTACCTTTGTGCTAAGCCTAAAATTGAAAAAGAATTAAAAATTGGTGTAGCACCTATTCACCCCCCCTCTAGGTGCCCATACGATCCATTTCAATCTTCTCATGGGTTGTTCAGATATCCATGAATCTAGGTTTAAATGTTTTCATTTTCAGTGATTTTGTTTGTGGTTAATGTGTGTGCATCACTGGTTTGATGTTTGAGGGACTAAAGTTTGTAACTTTCATCAAAATTCAGAGAAGTGTAAAGTGGCATTGATAGTTTCAGTTAAAGTTACATGTTTGATCTAATCTATGTTATATTTATATGTTGAGAATTACCCACTTGCATACTCACATGAGTGGCTGACTGATACAAACCATGCCTTGTGAAAATGTGCTGGAGCTAAACAAATATAGAATTGTCCTATATGAAGATTAAACTTGCATAACAGTTCATTCGAGTATGAAGTATGACAAATACTTGATGTTGTACATCAATGTGCTACAAGTCGTTGATGTTGTTCTTTATTTGAATTATTAACCTACAAACATTCAACAACCTTTGTTTGAGATCATATATGTTGATACGTTGCTAACATATCTATAATTTTTGATGTTCCGTGCTTGGTTTTATCTACTTTCTTATGTTTTGTCCACACTTTGGAGTACTTTTCATATGATTTCTTAGACTAACCTATTAACAAGAGCCATAGTGTCAGTTGCCTTTGTTTGCTATTTTTGGTTTCAGGAAAGTCAGAAAATCAATATTCTCGGAATTGGACCGGATAAAAGCCAAAGTCGATATTTTACTGGAAGACTCACGGAGCCAGAAGACGAGATGGAGAGGGGCCACAGGGTGGCCACACCACCCCTTGGTGCGGGCAACCCTAGGCCGCACCAGGGCATGGTGTGGGCCCCTGGCCGCCCACCGACCTTGCCTCTTCTCCTATAAGAAGCCTCGCGATGCATAAACCCTAGATCGTCAATCAGAAATCCATGAAAAGTTCCATAGCGCCCCTGCCACCGAAGGGGAGATTCGGAGGACAGAAAGTCTCTGTTCCAGCACCCTGCCGGGACGGGGAAGTGCCCCCGGAGCTGTCTCCATCGATCTCCACCGCCATCTCCATCACCATTGCTGATTCCCATGATGAGGAGGGAGTAGTTCTCTCTCGAGGCTAAGGGTTCTACCGGTAGCTATGTGTTCATCTCTCTCTATGCATGATCTTATTGAGATCATGAGCTTGTAATCTATAGATCTACCTTGCTACTCAAGTGCTTTAATAGATCTCTGCTCTCCCCATGTGTGTGAAGTTGACAGTGTGCACACCATGGTGGCACTTAGGCTAGAGATTTCAAATACTTGTTATGAGTTATATTTGGAGTTGGATGTCTTTATGAAATTGTGGTCTTTGTTTGAACCATCTAGTGCTCAAGGTGATAGCGTGGGGTTTTCTAGATGGGAAAGATGAAATTTGAGGTGTGCTATTATAGCCCTACCATGGATTAGAGTGTCCAACCGGAGAGTAGTTCAGAGTAGTATCATAAAGAGAAGATATTTATATGAGAGTGTTCACTAGTGAAAGTATGATCCCTAGGCCTTGTTTCTAAGCATTGAAACACCATTTGCAACTAGATCTGTTACATGTTTGCTTGCTTCCATCTTTATTTCAGATTGCCTTTAGTCTCTTCCTACCCGTCAAGCTCTTTTCTGGCACCGTTACCACTTAAAATTATCCATACCACTTGTATTTCACTATCTCTTCGCCGAACTAGTGCACCTATACACCTGACAAGTGTATTGGGTGTGTTGGGGACACAAGAGACTTCTTGTATCTTGATTGTAGGGTTGCTTGAGAGGGATACCTTTGACCACTTCCTCCCTGAGTTCGATAAACCTTGGGTAACCCACTTAAGGGAAACTTGCTGCTGTTCTACAAACCTCTGCACTTGGAGGCCCAACAACTGTCTACAAGAATAGAAGTGTGTAGACATCAAGCTATTTTCCGGCGCCGTTGCCGGGAAGGTACGGTAAAAGGTACTCACATCCTCCAGTGTGAGTGCTCGAAGTTATTTCCTTTAGATTCTGCAATTTTGTCTTTTTGTTTCTTGTTTTCACTAGTTAGGCTTAATGGAAAACAACAACAAAAATTAGAGAGCTTTATAGTATTTATCTTGAGTTAGGACATGAAGTGTTTGAAGAGAAAATTAAAAAAACCTATGGAACTTTATTTGCATGCTAATAGCAATGTTGTTAGTATGAATTCTTTGGACACCATTATTGCTAATGCTATGGAAAAGTCTAAGCTTGGGGAAGCTAGTTTTTATGAAAATGATCTTTTTAGTTCCCCAGCTTTGGAAGATAGCTATTCTATTGCTTATGATGATATCAAACCTCCAATATATGATGATTACAATGATGAATATGATATTTTAAGTCCACCTACTATTGAGAAGAAAATTAATTATGATTACAATAGGCCTCCGATATTTGATGATTATGGTGATGAGAATAATAATGATAGCTATTTTGTTGAATTTGCTCCCACTATAATTAATAATAATGACTATGCTTATGTGGAGAGTAATAATTATTATATGCATGTGGCTCATGATAAGAATGTTTTATGTGATAGTTATCTTGTTAATTTCATTCATGATGCTACTGAAAGTTATTATGAGAGAGGGAAACATGGTTTTATGCATCTCAATAATATTAAGTTTCCCCTCTTTATGTTGAAAGTCTTGAAGTTGCACTTGTTTTGCTTTACTATGCTTGTTGCTTTGTGCTTTAGTGACTTGCTTCTTTACAAGATTCCTATGCATAGGAAGTGTGTTAGACTTAAATGTGCTTTGAATTTGCTTCTTGATGCTCTCTTTTACTTCAATTCATATTTCTTATGTGAGCATCTTCTCGAACTATCATGCCTAACTTAAAGGCGTTAAAGAAAAGTACTTATTGGGAGATAACTCAAAAGTTTTTGATGAGTCTTGGAAGTTATTACTTCAGTAATAACCGCTCCTTATCCTTTTTATTTGCTTTTTGTGCCAAGAGTAACCTCTAATGAGAGAGAAGTAATGATTGGGAAAGTTGTTGTCCCGAAACAGATTTCTATGCTTCACCGTAAAAATTCATGTAAAATTTCTGTATGTCCTTTTGAGGCGTGAATTTTTGTGCTTCTGCCCCCAGGTTGTTATCTAACTTTCGTTAGTTCAACACTTTTCGATTTGAGCAACAGAAGGTCTTCGAAAAAATTGGTTTTTACTGCTGGTATGTTTTGACAGATTTCTGCCATTATTTGCATTTGCTTCTTGTTGATTCCTTTTTGAGTTCTCTTTGGGGAATTGAGCTTTTTGAGGGAAGTGCTCCAGTAGCTAGTTATTTATTAGAAGTTTTATTGGTGTGAGAACTGAACCTAAAGACTTATTATCTTGAGTGCACTAATGTTGCTAATAAAGATTGTGTGAAGTTTTGTATGAAGGAAAAAATTCAGGTGTATGGAAGGAATGAGTAATGAGATGAAGAATGGACTAAAGCTCAAGCTTGGGGATGCCACGCGTGTCACCCCAAGAAATATCCAAGAAGTACAAGCGTCAAAGCTTGGGTATGCCCAAGGCATCCCCTTCTTCATCAATAAAAATCCCAGGTTTCTTCCAAACACTTCATTTTTATTGTTTCATGCACAGTTGTGTTGTTCTTGGAGCGTCTTCTTTTTCGTTTTCGTTTTGGTTTTTCGTTTGCTTGGTTTTCTTAGTTTGCTGAATAAATTGGTTGGACCCCCTCTTTCATACATTGGTTTTCAAGTAGTTTGGTTGGGATTGGAAAAGAGTAGGAAAGTTCATGCTTAAGTGGTAAAGAGAGATTGTTTTTAACTGTGGCCTATGCTTTGTCATGCCATGCTCAATATTGCTTTGGCTTTATGCTTAGTATTCTTTGCTGTAGCATGACTTGTTATAAACAATTGAGATTTCTTAGTGTGCCTTGGAAGGATCATGCGTTGTTTTAGCATATTAAAACATAGTATTGTGGTATTCTCCTTTGATGCTTTATTTGGGTTGACTTGGCACATGCTCACACCATGTTATGACTATCCCAAGTAACCATAGCCTTTATGATCCTTTAGTTTTCAACTTGTAGTACCACTTTATGCTTTGATCAATGATGTTTTGTCGCTCTGCATGATTATGGCTATTATTGCTCTCTTGGTTGGTCGCTCCCAGTCTTTTGCTAGCCTCCGTAACCAAGTATGAGTTCCACTCATGCATCCAACTCCTTAAACCAAGTTATTCCAAAGAGTCCACCATACCTACCTACTAGCATATGCTATTCCAAGTATATTCATGTCTTTATCTACCTTCCAAATTAAACTTGTTATGAGAAAACTAGTGATTAAAGCTCTCACGAACTTGATGGCACACTTTACTTTTCTTGCCCTTAATAAACTTGAACCATTGTGTCGTCTATGTTGTATATGCTTGCACTTATTTGTTGGAGATTAGCAGAACCATGTTGTCACGGGGAACGCTTTCAACATTGCACTTGTACTTTGTACCTAGTTGATATCATGCTTTTTTGTCTATGGATTTCGTCGGTGTGAAATGAAAGGGGAGCTTGTAAGTCCATGGAGTTATGTATGTGTGTTAGAGAAATGCCTGGGCCGCTGGTCTAATCCATGTTGACATGGTGGAAACCTGCAGCGTAACCATAATGAGTTGTTTATGAAGCATTCTTCTTATAAAAAAAGTGTCCGATATTGAGAAAAAAGAGAAAAAGAGAAAAAAAAAGAGATTATGAAAAGGGGAAAGAGAGAAAAAAGCACCATATTCCCATGGTAAATAAGAAGATTGCTGAGATGCTCGTTGTCTGCTTGCCTTGTCATTTTGATATGGGGATTCTTCAGTATCATCGGGCAAGGGGTACCCCGTTGGCGGTTCTCTATGATACACATGTACTTACGATGACAAGAACTTAACGGTGACTAAACTTGAGTAGCATGAGGAGCGGCCCTCGTATTCAAGGGACATGAGAATTCCAACTTATACTTTGTCAAGCATATACTCCATAGTTTGTTCACTTTAACCTTAATCACTTCAAGATGCTTATGATAGGGGAAATGAGAGCTGAAAGCTAAAAAGTACCATAATTTTTGGAAGCTCTTTATGAAACTTGAATCCCTACTTCCTTCTATGAAGGCCTTTCTTTTAGTTTTATGTTGAGTCCCCACCTTCTATCTTTATGCACCTACTTTGAGAGCATAGTGTCCATTCTTAGTTCTATGTGCATTGTCCCAAGACTTGTTGATTGATGCATAGCTTTGATATTGCTTGTTTTAAACTATTTGTATCTAGTCACTCTTATGAACTTTGAAGGTGTCCTATGCATTTATGTTTGCTACTCTATGAGGGACAAGCTGAATACCACTATGCTGTGTTTTCTTTATGTGAAACAAACAAACGTCTTGCAAAGCATTGTTATTCATGAATCTTTTGTTTGTGCCTTTTCATGTTGCAACATAGTTTCTTTGTCTTATTGCTAGAACTTTGTCTTTCATGCTATGTTGAAGTACTATGATCCCAGCTTTGAATGTTTTACAAATACTTTGATCAAGTTTATGATGGTGCATGTCACCTTAAAAATTATTCTTTCTTTTTATCACTTACCTACTCGAGGACGAGCAGGAGTTAAGCTTGGGGATGTTGATACGTTGCTAACGTATCTATAATTTTTGATGTTCCATGCTTGGTTTTATCTACTTTCTTATGTTTTCTCCACACTTTGGAGTACTTTTCATATGATTTCTGGGACTAACCTATGAACAAGAGCCATAGTGCCAGTTGCATGTTTTCTGCTGTTTTTGGTTCCAGGAAAGTCAGAAAATCAATATTCTTGGAATTGGACCGGACAAAAGCCAAAGTCGATATTTTACCGGAAGACTCACGGAGACAGAAGACGAGACGGAGAGGGGCCACAGGGTGGCCACACCACCCCTTGGCGCGGGTAACCCTAGGCCGCGCCAGGGCATGGTGTGGGCCCCCTGGCCACCCACCGACCTTGCCTCTTCGCCTATAAGAAGCCTCCCGATGCATAAACCCTAGATCGTTAATCAGAAATCCACGAAAAGTTCCGCAGCACCGCCGCCACCGAAGGGGAGATTCAGAGGACAGAAAGTCTCTGTTTTGGCACCCTATCGGGACGGGGAAGTGCCCCCGGAGCCGTCTCCGTCAATCTCCACCGCCATCTCCATCACCATTGCTGATTCCCATGATGAGGAGGGAGTAGTTCTCTCTCGAGGCTAAGGGTTCTACCGGTAGCTATGTGTTCATCTCTCTCTATGCATGATATTATTGAGATCATGAGCTTGTAATCTATAGATCTACCTTGCTACTCAAGTGCTTTAATAGATCTCTGCTCTCCCCATGTGTGTAAAGTTAACAGTGTGCACACCATGGTGGCACTTAGGCTAGAGATTTCAAATACTTGTTATGAGTTATATTTGGAGTTGGATGTCTTTATGAATATGTGGTGTTTGTTTGAACCATCTAGTGCTCAAGGTGACAGTGTGGGGTTTTCTAGATGGGAAAGATGAACTTTGTGGTGCGCTGTTATAGCCCTACCATGGATTAGAGTGTCCAACCGGAGAGTAGTTAAGAGTAGTATCATAAAGAGAAGATATTTATATGAGAGTGTTCAATAGTGAGAGTATGATCCCTAGGCCTTGTTTCTAAGCATCGAAACACCATTTGCAATTAGATCTGTTACATGTTTGCTTGTTTCTATCTTTATTTTAGTTTTACTTTAGTCTTTTCCACGCCATCAAGCTATTTTCTATCACCGTTACCACTTATAATTATTTATACCACTTGTATTTCACTATCTCTTTGCCGAACTAGTGCACCTATACACCTGACAAGTGTATTGGGTCTCTTGGGGACACAAGAGACTTCTTGTATCTTGATTGCAGGGTTGCTTGAGAGGGGATACCTTTGACCACTTCCTCCCTGAGTTCGATAAACCTTGGGTGATCCACTTAAGGGAAAACTTGTTGCTGTTCTACAAACCTCTACACTTGGAGGCCCAACAACTGTCTACAAGAATAGAAGTGCGTAGACATCATATGTGTTTAGGATAATTAACCCTTTTCCCTATCATATTTGTTTGAGAAAAAATTGTTGTTGGGTTCGCAACATAGAAAACAAAAAAATTCCTACGGTGGGAACTATCTACTAGATACAAGCAACGGGTGGATATACATCCATAGAGAACTTACCCTCGAAGACAATAAAGCTTTGTTAACAAGTTGGAACTCGTGGATGATGTAGTCGTACACTTGCTGATCTCAAGATCGTGATGAAGTCCAGCAGGTCCGGCTCCAGCACGTCCATCAGATCCAGCTCTAGCAAGTCCAGCACCACAAAGCAGCGGTGCATACATGATCGCACACACGTCCGGTACCCCGACAACCTCCATCCCTCGCTCCAGCAAAGCAGCGGAAGCAGCAACTCCTTTCCATATAAAGCCACTGGGAACATGTATCTCGCTAATCCGAGACCATGGGGAATAACTAGAGGGGGAGAGAGATCCTTCACGAGGAGGTGTGTGGAAGAAGGGGTGTGAGGGGGCCTTTTATAGGAGGAGGGGGTACCCCTCCCCATGGCCGGCGCCCCATGGGGGTGACTCCTCACCTCCCCCATTCATGTGGTGGTAACCCCTCCACATTAAAATGCCCCTTCACATTCTCTTTTAAAGTCTCCACTTTAAATGCATTAAATTTCTCCAAATTTAATGCTCTCTCATTTAATAAAACTCTTTTATTATTTTTATTCAGAATTTTTTTAATTACTTTAATTAACAAGCATTCACATAAAACCCCCTGCAACATTTCAATATTACATGCAGAACCAATTTCAGCAATTTCACCCGAAACAGTTTCAGTGTCTATTGAAATCATTCCAGTGCTTTCTTAAATCTTTATCTGAAACATATTTGCTCCAAATGGTGTCAGTATCCCTTAAGTGTGTCACCCTACGGTTCGCGAATAATGCAGACATGATCGAGACCCCTCTCAGATCAATAATCAGAAGCGGGACCTAGAGATCCATACTGACTCCTACACATTCAACAATGACTTCTGTGAGCATGAGAACCTTTAACGCTAGTAACTAAATCCCTTTGTCTCGCGATATATTACATGTCCGAGATTCGATCATCGGTATCTCCATACCTAGTTTGATCTCGTTGCCGACATGCACTCTTTTCTCGTTCCCGTGATATAACATTCTAGTGATCACATCAATTGCTCGCAAGCTATCTTAATGTGTAAACACCGAGAGGGCCCAGAGTATATCTATCCGTCATCGGGATGGACAAATCCCACTCTTGATCCATGAGCCTCAACATAACACCTTTGTAGCACTGAACCCACCTTTATAGTCACCATGTTACGGTGTGACGTTTGATGTTATCAAGATACTCTTCCGGTGTCAGCAATTAACATGATCTCATGGTCTAAGGACTAAGAGTACTTCGTATGATGTTATAGCAATATAAACATAATGACTTTGATCGTAATGCTATACATCGGATGAATGTTCATCACATCATTACACCAATGTTATGACCTTGTTATTAACAACATCCAATGTCCATGATCTGGAAACCTTGATCATCTTGTTAATCAACAAGCTAGTTTATATGAGAAGCAGTACTGGGAACTTTGTATTTTGTTTATTAAACACACATGTATTAACGTTTCCAATTAATACAATTATAGCATGCAAAATAAACATTTATCATAAACATGGAATAAGATAATAACCACTTTATTATTGCCTCTCGGGCATATTCCCTTCAGTCTCCCACTTACACTAGAATCAATAATCTAGTTTGAAAAGCTTTGCGTATTGAACACCTATGGCTTTCTGGTGTTGCATATATGCGATTGCTAGTGGTTAACATAATCTCCGGATCTGGCACTTTCAGGTCCGTGTGTATTTGCATGTCTTTGCGTCTATACGCATCACTCATTCTCAAATGAGATGGCATTGTATAAATTTTGTCCTTTGGTGAGACCTTTAGTTCGTTCGGGTAAAAATATGTTGATATTATTGTCATACAATATATCTTCATAGTATTAGCCCACTTTGAACCATACCTAGTTTGATAACAAACTACTTGATACAAATTCCCTCCTTTGCTGCTATTATAACAGTCATATACTTAGCCTTTTGTTGTAGTATCTGTCATAATGTTTTAACTTTGGAACTTATCCAAATCCATCATGGAACATCCTTTCCATTACATTGTGCCACCCATAGTCTAATTTGAGATAAATTTAATGTGTATCTTGTGACAAAACTAGTATCAATGTAACACTTTACAATGAACTACCTTTAACTATTTGTCACTTATACATGATATATTCTTAGTTCTTACAAAGCTCATAAGAATATATTTAATATTTTCCAATGATCATCTTATAAATCATTCTGGTATGTGCTCATAACATTTAGAGCATAGGTCGTTCTGGATATATACATATCATGGTATAATCGATCAAAATCTTCATGTGATTTTACTCACCAAGTGTTGAAACACTTGAATCTTGATACAATCCTTTCCATGCAGCAAGAACCTTTCTTGTTGTTTCCATATTGAACCCTTTCAATATCTCATATATGTATGTCTGGCACAACCATATTAGCGCCTCAATCTATCCATATAGATATTGATGCCAAATATTCTGATTTTGCCCAAGTCTTTCATCGAAATCTTATTTTAATGAAATTCTTAACTTGTGTCAATACAAGATACATCATTTCCAATCAACAATATGTCCTCTACATAATGTATTATAAATATGTCTCAGTGCTCCCACTTAATTTCTTGCAAATGCAAGCATCTTCATCATCTCGGATGAATTTAAACTTTTTTAACAGTTTCATCATGGTGAAGATTCCAACTCCGCAAACCTTACTTCAACTATTGAAGTTTGCATGCCCTTTTAGCACCCTTTGAATTAACAAAACCCTTCGGACCGTGTCTTGTACACGTCCTAGGTAACCATTCTATTAGAAAAACCTTGTTTTGTTTATTCAACTACCATATACCAAATTAAATGTAGTGGTTGCTACATTAATCCGTCAAGACTAAATATCGCTATGAAACATCAAATCTTGTCATAGTCAACTCCTTGAACATTGTCGTAAACTTCTTTCCGACATGTCGACTATTTCATAGATGTTAAATATCCATGTCTATTTCTTTATAGATCCAAACACGACCGATAGGCTTTACGCCTTTTCAGAGGGTCTTCCAAGTTTGGAAACTTGATTTCTCGTGTATAGATACTATCATGGATTTTATGACTTCTAGTCATTTTATGAAGTCAGGGCCCATCATCGCTTCTTTGCATGTAGTCGGTTCATCATTGTCAAAACAATAACGACTTGTTTATCAAATCTCACTATTTGATTCTTACCGACCCACACGGTTCAATAGGGACTATAATCTCCAAGATTACAATCTTTGTAATCACGGGATCCATGAGCATTGTGGCCGCCACAGGGACACTTTCTGGCGCTGCGCTACTTAGCACATATAGCTCAGGTTCAACAACCTTATCAAACTTCTATTGTCCTCCCACTTAAATTTTTGCGAAAAATTCCTTCTCAAGAAACTTGACGTTCCAAGTAACAAACTCTTTTGTCCTCGGTGTTATGGAGAAATTCCCAACAAATTCTTTGGGATAACCTACAAAGACGTGCTTATCCGACTTTGGTTATAAACATTTTACTTATGCATGGCATACCAAAATTTAAGAAAAGTCAATTCGGGTTTTATCCCAAACCATAACTTATATGGTGTCATTTCAACATAGCATGATGGTGCTCTTTTCAGTGTAAAAGCGGTAGTCTCTAAAGCTTCAATCCTTAAAACATAATGGAAGTTTTATAAATGACACCTTCGATCTTACCATGTCAAACACGGTTTGATTTCATCTCTCGAATATGCCATACTCCTATGGTTTATCGGGAAACACAAATCATGGAACAATTCCTCAAATCTTAGGTGTTTTGCTAAACATGTAACTCAAATATATTCCTTTATGATCAAATCATAAAATCTTTTATTTTCTTGTTACAATGATTTTCCACTTCATCTTGAAAGTTTTTGAACAATTTTTCAAAATGTTTCATACTTCTTCCTTATTAAGTAAATATATAGATATATTCACTTAAATTTCTGGAGAAAGCATATGAAGCAAAAAGATCCATCGCATATGGCTACACATAATGGACTATATACATCAACATGCATAATATCCAATAAGTTAGTCATCCATTCCTCTTTGGCCTATGGATGGAGTTTCAATTATCTCGAGGAAAGTTTCACAAGCGTCAATTGATTAAAATCAAAGACTCCAAAAATCCATCAACATGGATTTTCTTCATGTTTTCTTTCCAATATAATTTAAACAGCGATGTCACTTCATAAGTGATCTTTCAATCATTTGTCTTGCGACATTTTAGAAATAGTGTTTATGGATGTGATTTCTCCCACCAGACTTGTAAAAGTTCATCCATCCTTTATGGAATACGGTAATTATTTGAACAACCATTATTCTCATAATACCGGAACAAAATAACAATTATTAAAACAAATCTTGAAGGATAGGTTTGACGACAACGAAAAACACAATAACACTTTATTTGTTTTCGATGAACATCATCACTTATTCTCTTGCTAGTTACTTAGGCCATTGCAGTTCATGAATTGCGTTGTCCTGTATGACACTTCATACCAACCAATTCGGTATCCAATACCTAAGAACCACATTGTTTAACAAGCAAGGAATACAACCATAACATGTGTATCTTCTATATACCTAAGCTGGACATTTCCAACTTTTTCTTTTCTGCCAAATATTTTATAGATTCTCTTTCAGCAATTCCTTTTCCTTTTAAAAGAATCTATCAACATCAATAGTGGTGTCATTCACATGACACATAGTACAAAGCGGATATAGTCAAATACTAATACCTTTGGACTTGCACTTTGAAGTGGATCACCATAATCAAATGTTTGGTATTCTTTCAAAAATCCATTCTTTAGTAATCTATTAGTGTAGTAAACATTTTACTTACATCTTCTATTCATCCTTATCATGACAACTTTCATGATCAAGCTACTATAGCCTATAAGGAAGAATCGCGAGTATAATGTTAGTTCCCAAAACCTTTTGGGAGATTCGGATGCCTAGCATCTCCATCCTTCACAAATTCTCATACAATATCAAAACATGTATTTTGCTAAATTATACTCTATCATAATGCAACCAAAAACATTGTTTCAGATATCACAATATTTTCCACACATGATGGTTTCTGAAACAATTTTTCAGCTCCTAGATAACCTTGATATTAAAACAACTTTTAACTATCAAGAATCATGGAGGCAAGCATGATACTTAAGATACTAACATTGGAATTCTTACTCTTGATTTAATACTACTTATTAAACTTCACGGAGTAAATAGAGTTTGCTAAAAGTTTGCAATAGGACTTATAAACTTTAAATTGACATTCAAAATAATATGATACCAGTTCGTAAAGTAAATATCCAGAATTCTATAGTTCTATCATCTCAATTAAAACTAAGCATAAGGTAGTGAACAGATGCCAATGACTATAACAAATTATGCAAATTCATTTTGATTTAGTTTATGAAAAATTGAGTTCGACTAATCCAAATTAGAAATGAACTCCCACTCAAAAACGACATCCCTCGTGCCTTTTTGGTGATTACATGAACCAAATAGACTACACCAAGTCTGATCATCACGTGAGTCGATGTAGCTTCAAAGGCGAGCATCTATATGGGCACCATATCAACTATACGACTCATGCTTAACCTTTCGGTCCGTGTTCCGAGGCCATGTCTGTACATGCTAGGATCGCCAAGTAAGAACCTTAGTACTCGCGTGTGTAAAACTGTCTTACACCCGTTTGTATGAAAGCGTAGAGTCGAGTACACCCGATCATCATGTGATGTCTCGAAACACGATCCATAGAACGGTGCATACTTAAGGAAGAACACATTTTTATCTTGATATCTAAATGAGGGATCATCTTAAAATGCTACTAAAACGCCAAACTAGCAATATAAGATGCAAACATCTAATATGTAAAGTGATATGATATGGTCCATGCATTTGATCTCTATCATATGCATCATGGTATGATCTCTATCATTCCTTTGTGTGTAAGGCCAAGGTCTATGGAACTTACACGTTAGGTGTGTTGTAAGAGTATCTATCATACATCTACTTACAACATTACCATATCATGACCTAGCCCAGCAACAATCTAAACTAGACGCCTCTAATTTATCCATTGCAAGTTTTACGTGGCTTAGGGCTTTCGAAGATAGAACCGGTCTTACCTACGAACATGGAACCACAACGATGATAACTAAGTTATTAGCAACTTGTTTTAAATCAGATATTGACTATAGTAGGAGAGACAGACACCCACCATCCACTTATGCAAAACTAGTTGCATGTCAGTCGTGGAACCGGTCTCATGTGCGATGACATGTAAGGTTGGTCCGGGCCGCTTCATCCCACTATGCCACCAATATCCAAAATACATAGAAGATGCAATAACATAATCATCATCGCCCACATATAAACATATGTGTACTACCCGTGCAAAGCACCTATGCATAGATCAGGCTCTGATACCACTGTTGGGTTCGCAGCATAGAAAACAAAAAAATTCCTACGGTGGGAACTATACGCCAAGATCTATCTACTAGATACAAGCAACGGGTGGATATACATCCATATATAACTTACCCCCGAAGACAACAAAGCTTTGTTAATGAGTTGGAACTCGTGGATGATGTAGTCGTACACTTGCCGATCTCAAGATCATGATGAAGTCCAAGAGTCCGGCTCCAAGACGCCGTCCATCGATCCAAATTGCAGCAAGTCCAACACCACCAAGTCCAGCACCATAAGCGGTGCATCCGTGATCGCACACCGTCGGTACCCGATAACCTCCATCCCTCGCTCCAGCAAAGCGTGGGCAAGCAACTCCTTTCCAGATAAAGCCACCGGGAACACGTATCTCGCTAATCCGAGACCATGGGGAATAACTAGAGGGGGAGAGAGATCCTTCACGAGGAGGTGTGTGGAAGAAGGGGTGTGAGGGGGGCCTTTTATAGGAGGAGGGGGGTACCCCTACCCATGGCCCACGCCCCATGGGGGTGACTCCTCACCTCCCCCATTCATGTGGTGGTAACCCCTCCATATTAAAATGCCCCTTCACATTCTCTTTTAAAGTCTCCACTTTAAATGCATTAAATTTCTCCAAATTTAATGCTCTCTCATTTAATAAAACTCTTTTATTATTTTTATTCAGAATTTTTTTAATTACTTTAATTAACAAACATTCACATAAAACCCCCTGCAACATTTCAATATTACATGCAGAACCAATTTCAACAATTTCACCCGAAACAGTTCCGGTCTCTATTGAAATAATTCCAGCGCTTTCTTAAATCTTTATCTGAAACATATTTGCTCCAAATTGTGTTGGTATCCCTTAAGTGTGTCACCCTACAGTTCGCGAATAATGCAGACATGATTGAGACCCCTCTCAGATTAATAATCAGAAGGGGGACCTGGAGATCCATACTGACTCCTACACATTCAACGATGACTTCTGTGATCGTGAGAACCGTTAACGCTAGTAACTAAATCCCTTTGTCTCGCGATATATTACATGTCCGAGATTCGATCATCGGTATCTCCATACCTAGTTTGATCTCGTTGCCAACATGCACTCTTTTCTCGTTCCTGTGATATAACATTCTAGTGATCACATCACTTGCTTGCAAGCTATCTTAATGTGATATCACCGAGAGGGCCCAGAGTATATCTATCCATTATCGGGATGGACAAATCCCACTCTTGATCCATGAGCCTCAACATAACACCTTTGTAGCACCGAACCCACCTTTATAGTCACCCTATTACGGTGTGACGTTTGATGTTATCAAGATACTCTTCCGGTGTCAACAATTAACATGATCTCATGGTCTAAGGACTAAGATTACTTCGTATGATGTTATAGCAATATAAACATAATGAATTTGATCGTAATGCTATACTTTGGATGAATGTTCATCACATCATTCCACCAATGTTGTGACCTTGTTATTAACAACATCCAATGTCCATGATCAGGAAACCTTGATCATCTTGTTAATCAACAAGCTAGTTTATATGAGAGGCAGTACTAGGAACTTTGTATTTTGTTTATTAAACACACATGTATTAACGTTTCCAACTAATACAATTATAGCATGCAAAATAAACATTTTATTATAAACATGGAAGAAGATAATAACCACTTTATTATTGCCTCTCAGGCATATTCCCTTCAATTGTACCTAGTAATGAATCATGCTTTTAACCAGATTTAGTGCAATGCTATCATGCTTGTTTCATATGATCACATACCTAGTACTGAACCATGCATTCATATTTAGTTTTTACATATTTCTAAGTATATTTACTTACATCCTGCAGTAATATGAATATTTTCTTATACTTTTCATTTTTTTCACAATTTTGTATCCATGTGAAGAATGTGGAGTTTTCTCAGTTGAAGTAGTACATAATGGTTTTTTGTGTGGATTGAGAGCTAACTTGGAGTATGTCACTGCAACCACTTCACATTTTGATAATTTGACTATGCACACTTGGTCAATCTCATGGATTAATCAAATTCTAAGAATATTGGGATGTGAGTGAGATGAGAGAACCTCACTGATATGATAAATGCCAGCAAGTATCATAAGACACTTGTCTTGTTTATTGATCAAACAAATTTCCTTAAGGGACTTAGACCAAAACAATTTGTGGGGCGAAGACTTGCTCCAAGGCCGGCACCAGTTGCTCAAGTTGAAGCTTTTGTTTCTTCTACCATCATTCCAACAATTCATGCTCATGTTGAATCTTCACATTCATCAGCTTTGTTAGTTGTACAGAAGTAAGATATGCAATGTGTGGAGTCAAAGGGAATTGACAATGAGGAGGGGGACTTAGAGTTCTATGATAGTGATTTTGATGCTAAAGATGGGGATGATGACCTATTTGCTAATAATGTTGATATATTTATCAATGATAACAATGAGTAGGAATTGTGTGAGACAAATGAAGATGAGGATGCCCTAGAGGATGATGATCTAAACCTTAAAGCATAAAATAGAGAACACTTGATGAAGATCATCAAAGAATTTAATCTAGAAGTTGATATGGACAAACCTATTTTCAAGTTTGGGATGGTTTGCAATGGTTTTGGGGAGTTGAGAAATGCAGTCACTACATATGCTATCAGGAATAGAGTAAATTCAAGAAGTTGAGGAATGATACAAGAAGGTATGAAGTTGTTTGTGCTCCTGGATGTTCTTGGAGACTGAAAGCTTCAAATGATTCAAGAAGGGCAGGTGGCTTTTGTTGGGTTCACATCATAGAAAACAAAAAATTGTTACGATGGGAACTACTAAGAACCAAGATCTATCTACCTATATAAAATCAACGGGTGGATTTACATCCATAGAGAACATACCCTTGAAGAGTGACAAAACGTTACGAGGTTGGACTCGTGGATGATGTAGTCATACACTTGCTGATCTCAAGATCGTGATGAAGTCCAGCAGGTCCAGCACCATCAAGTCCAGCACCACAAAGTAGCGGTGCATCCCTGATCGCACACACGTCCGATCCACCGAACAACCTCTGCCTCCTCTCTCCATCGATGCAACGGAAGCAGCAATTCCTTTTAGACAAAGCCACCGATAACATGTATCTCGCTAATCCGAGACCATGGGGAATAACTAGAGGGAGAAGAGAACCTTCACGAGGAGGTGGGGCAAGTGGAGAAGAACCATGAGGCTCCTTTATAGGGGGTGGGGCGCAGACCCATGGCCATGGTTGGTCGGCCATGGTGGGTGCCCCCACCTCTTCCTCATTCATGTGGGTGGAGCTTGCACTAAGCCCACTCACATAAATTTCAACTCCACTCACTTGCATTTAATGTTCATTAAATTAAACGCATTTTTCTCTTTAAATAAAACACTTTTATTTATTTTATTCAGAATATTGTTAATTACTTTAATTAACAAAAATTCACATAAACCCCCTGCGACATTTCAATATCACATGCAGAACCAGTTTCTACAATTTCACCTGAAACAATTCCGGTTTCCATCGAAATGATTCTAGCGCTTTCTTAAATCTTTATCTGAAACATATTTTCTACAAACGGTGTCGGTATCCCTTAAGTGTGCCACCCTACGGTTTATGAATAATGCAGACATGCTTGAGACCTTTCTTCGATTAATAATCAGCAGCGTGACCTGGAGATCCGTACTAACTCCCACAAATTCAATGATGACTCTAGTGATTATGTGAACCTTTAACGTCGTAACTAAATCACTTTGTCTCGTGATATATTACATGTCCGAGATTCGATCATCGGTATCTCCATACCTAGTTTGATCTCCTTACCAACATGCACTCTTTTCTCGTTCCCGTGATATAACATTCTAGTGATCACATCACTTGCTTGCAAGCTATCTCAATGTGATATCATCGAGAGGGCCAGAGTATATCTATCCATCATCGGGATGGAAAAATCCCACTCTTGATCCATGAGCCTCAAAATAACACCTTCGGAGTATCTGAACCCACCTTTGTAGTCACCCTATTATGATGTGACGTTTGATGTTATCAAGTTACTCTTCTAGTGTTAGCAATTAACATGATCTCATGGTCTAAGGACTAAGATTACTTCGTATGATGTTATAGAAATATAAACACAATGACTTTGATCGTAATTCTATACTTCGGATGAATGTTCATCACATCATTCAGCATTGTTGCGACCTCGTTATTAACAATATCTAATGTGCATGATCAGGAAACCTTGATCATCTTGTTAATAAACGAGCTAGTTTATAAGAAAGGCATTACTAGGAACCCTTTATTTGTTTATTAAACACACATGTATTAACGTTTCCAATTAATACAATTATAGCATGCAAAATAAACATTTATCATAAATAAGGAATAAGATAATAACCACTTTATTATTGCCTCTCGGGTATATTCCCTTCAGTCTTCCACTTGCACTAGAGTCAAAAATCTAGTATGTAAACTTACGCATTCAGCACTAGAGTCAAAAATCTAGTATGTAAACTTACGCATTCAACACCTATGGCTTTCTGGTGTTGTATATACGCGTTTACTAGTGGTTAACATAATCTCCGGATCTGACAATTTCAGGTCCGCATGTATTTGCATGTCTTTGCGTCACTACACATCACTCATTCTCTAATGAGATGGCATTGCATAAATTTAGTCCTTTGGCGAGACCTTTAGTTCCTTTGGGTTAAAGCATGTTGATATAATTTTCGCACAATATATCTTCATGGTACTAGCCCATTGTGAACCACACCTAGTTTGATAACAAACTTCTTAACCAAATTCTCTCCTTTGTTGCTGCTATAGCAGTCATATATTTAGCCTTTTGTTGTAGTATCTATCATAATGTATCAACTTTGGAACTCATCCAAATCCATCATGGAACCTCCTTTCCATTACATTGTTCTACCCATAGTTTAAATTGAGATAAATTTAATTTGTATCTTGTGAAAAACTAGTATCAATGTAACACTTTACAATGAACTAATTTTAACTATTTGTCACTTATACATGATATATTCTTAGTTCTTCTAGAACTCATAAGATTGTCTTTACTATTGTACAATGATCATCTTATGAATCATTCCGGTATATGCACATAACATTTAGAGCATAGGACATATCTAGATATGTACATATCATGGTATATATTATTGATCAAAATATTCCTGTGATTTCACTCATCAAGTGTCAAAACACTTGAATCTCGTTTCACTTACCAAGTGTCAATACACTTGAATCTTGATTCGACCCTTTCCATGCGGTAAGAACCTTTCTCGTCGTTTCCATTTTGAACCCTTTCAATATCTCATATATGTACGTCTGGCACAACCATATTAGCGTTTCAATCTATCCATATAGACATTGATGTCAAATATTCTGGTTTTTCCCAAGTCTTTCATAGAAATCCAATTTTAATGAAATTATTAATCTGTGTCAATAAAAGATACATCATTTCCAATCAACAACATGTCCTCTACATAATGTATTGGAAATTTGTCTCAGCGCTCCCACTTAATTTCTTGCAAATGCAAGCATCTTCATCATCTTCGATGAAATTAAACTATTTAACATTTTCATCACGGTGAAGATTCCAACTCTGATATGCTCACTTCAACCATTGAAGTTTGCACGCCTTTTTAGCATCCTTTGATTTAACAAAACCCTTCAGACCGTGCCATATACACGTCCTAGGTAACCATTCGATTAGAAGAACATTGTTTTGTTTGTTCAACTACCATATACCAAATTATATGTAGTGCTTGCTACATTAATCCGTCAAGACTAAATATCACTATGAAATATCAAATCTTTTCATAATCAAGTCCCTGAACATTGTCGTAAACTCCTTTTCGACATGTCGACTATTTCATAGATGTCAAACATCCATGTCTATTTCTGTATAGATCCAAATACGACCGATAGGCTTCACGCCTTTCCGGAGGGTCTTTCAAGTTCAAAACTTGATTTCTCGTATATGGAAACTATCATGGATTTTATCACTTTTAGTCATTTTATGGAGTCAGGGGCCATCATCGCTTCTTTGCATGCAGTCGGTTCATCATTGTCAAAACAATAATGACTTCTATTTCAAATCTTACTATTTGATTCTTACCCAACCCACATGGTTCAATAGGAACTCTAATCTCTGAGATCACAACCTTTGTAATCACGGGAGCCATGATCATTTTAGCCGCCTTCGGGACACTTTTCGGTGCTACGCTACTTAACACATGTTGCTTAGGTTCATCAACCTAATCAAAGCTCTGTTGTCCCCCCCCCCTCTCCCCACTTAACTTTTGTGAAAAACTCCTTTAAGAAACTTCATGTTCCAAGCGATAAACTATTTTGTCTTCGGTGTTATGGAGGAATACCCAAAAAATTCTTTGGGATAACCTACAAAGACGTGCTTATCCAACTTTGATTGTAAACATTTTACTTATGCATAGCATACCAAAATTTAAGAAAAGACCACTCGGGTTTTATCCCAAACCATAACCTTTATGGTGTCATTTCAACGGATCACGATGGTGCTCTTTTCTGTGTAAAAGCGGTAGTATCTAAAGCTTTAATACTTAAAACATAATGGCAGTTTTATAAATGACACATTTGATCTTACCATGTTAAACAAGGTTCGATTTGATCTCTCGAACATACCATACTTCTATGGTTTATCGGAAAATACATATACATGGAACAATTCCTCAAATCTTAGATGCTTTGCTAAACATGTAACTCAAATGTCTTCCTTTATGATCAAATGATAAACTCTTTATTTTCTTGTTACAATGATTTTCCACTTCATCTTGAAAGTCTTTGAAATTTTTTCAAATGTTTCATTATTCTTCCTTATTGAGTAAATATACAGATATATTCACTCAAATTTTCGGAGAAAACATATGAAGTCGAAAGATCCAATGCACATGGCTACATATAATGGACTATATACATCAATATGCACAATTTCCAATTAGTTAGTCACCCATTCCCTTTTGGCCTATGAATGGAGTTTCAATTATCTTGAGGAAAGTCTCACAAGCGTCATTTGATCAAAATCAAAGACTCCAAAAATCCATCAACATGGAGTTTCTTCATGTTTTATTTTCAATATAATTTAAATGGCGATGTCACTTCGTAAGTGATCTTTCAATCATTTGTCTTACGACATTTTAGAATTAGTTTTTATGGACGTGATTTCTCCAACTAGACTTGTAAAAGTTCATCCATCTTCTAGGGAATACGGTAATTATTTGAACAAGCATTGTTCTCATAATATTGGAACAAAATAATAATTATTTAAACAAATCTTGAAGGCAAGCTTTGATGTCAATGATGAACACAATAACACTTTATTTGTTTTTGATGAACATCATCACGTATTCTCTTGCTATTTACTTAGGTCATTGTAGTTCATGAATTGCGTTGCTCTGTATGACATTTCATGCCAACCAATCCAGTATCCAATACCCAAGAACCACATTGTTTAACAAGCAAAGAATACAACCATGACATGTATATCATCTATATACCTTAGCTGGACATTTCCAGCCTTTTCTTTTCTGCCAAATATTTTATAGATTCTCTTTCAGCATTTCCTTTTCTTTTTAAAAGAATCTATCAACATCAACAGTGGTGACATACATATGACACATAGTCCAAAGCGTGTATAGTCAAATACTAATACCTTTGGACTTGCACTTTGAAGTTGATCACTATCATCAAATGTTTGTCGTTCTTCCAAAAAATCCATTCTTTAGTAATCTATTAGTGTAGTAAAAAAATTACCTACATCTTCTATTCATACTTATCATGACAACTTTCATTATCAAGCTACTATAGCCTATAAGGACGAATCATGAGTATAATGTCAGTTACCAAAACCTTTTTGGGAGATTAGGACGTCTAGTGTCTCCAACCTTCGCAAATTCTCATACAATATGAGAACATGTATTCTGCTAAATTATACTATCATATTGCAACCATAAACATTGTTTCAGATATCACAATATCTTCCACACATGATGGTTTCTGGAACAATTCTTTCAACTCCTAGATAACCTCGATATTAAAACAACTTTTCAATAACAAGAATCATGGAGGCAAACATGATACTTTAGATACTAACACTGGAATTCTTACTCTTGGTTTAATAATACTTATTAAAATTCATCGAGTAAATAGACTTCTAAACTTTAAATTGACATTCAAAGCAATATGATACCAGTTCGTAAAGTAAATATCCAGAATTCTATAGTTCTATTATCTCAATTACAGCTAAGTACAAGGTAGTAAACAGATGCCAATGACTACAACAAAATATGCAAATTCACTTCGATTCAGTTTATGGTAAAATGAGTTCAACTATGTTCATATTACCACATGAACTCCCACTCAAAAACAACACCCCTCGTGTCTTTTTGGTGATTACATGAACCAAATCCACTACACCAAGTCTGATCATCACGTGAGTCAGTGTAGCTTCAAAGGCGAGCATCTATATGGGCATCATATCAACCATATGACTCATGCTTAACCTTTCGGTCCATGTTCCGAGGTCATGTCTGTATATGCTAGGCTCGCCAAGTAAGAACCTTAGTACTCGCGTGTGTAAAATTGTCTTACACCCATTGTATGAAAGCACAGAGTCGAGTACACCCGATCATCACGTGATGTCTCGAAACACGATCCATAGAACGGTGCATACTTAAGGAAGAACACATTTTTATCTTGATATCTAAATGAGGGATCATCTTATAATGCTACTAAAATGCCAAACAAGCAATATAAGATGCAAACATCACATGTGTAAAGTGAAATGATATGGTTCTTGCACTTGATCACTATAATGTGCATCGTGGTATGATCTTTATCATTCCTTTGTGTGTAAGGCCAAGGTCTATGGATCTTACATGTTTAGGTGTATTGTAAGAGTATCAACTATACATCATCTTACAACATTATCATATCATGACACCAGCCCAGCAAAAATCTAAACTAGACGCTTCTAATTTATCCATTACAAGTTTTAAGTGGCTTAGGGCTTTCGAAGATAGAACCGGTCTTATCAACGAACATGGAACCACAATAATGATAACCAAATTATTAGAAACTCATTGTAAATCAGATATTGACTATAGTAGGAGAGATAGACACCCGCTAGCTACTTATGCAAAACTAGTTGCATGTCAAGTGTGGAACATGTCTCATGTGCGAGGACATGTAAAGTTAGTGCGGGCTACTTCATCCCACTATGCCACCAATATCCAAAATACATAGAAGATGTAATAAAATGATCATCATCGCCCACATACTCTTATGTGTACTAACCATGCAAAGCATCTATGCATAGATTAGGCTCTGATACCACTGTTGGGTTCGCAGCATAGAAAACAAAAAGATTCCTACGATGGGAACTACTAAGCACCAAGATCTATCTACCTAGATACAATCAACGGGTCGATTTACATCCATAGAGAACATACCCTTGAAGAGCGACAAAGCGTTATGAGGTTGGACTCGTGGATGATGTAGTCATACACTTGCCGATCTCAAGATAGTGATGAAGTCTAGCAGGTCCAACAGGTCCATCACCATCAAGTCTAGCACTACAAAGCAGCGGTGCATCCGTGATCGCACACACGTCCGGTCCACCGAACAACCTCTGCATCCTCGCTCTAGCGATGCAGCGGAAGCAACAACTCCTTTCAGACAAAGCCACCGGAAACATGTATCTCGCTAATCCGAGACCATGGGGAATAACTAGAGGGAGAAGAGAACCTTCACGAGGAGGTGGGGCAAGTGGAGAAGAGCCATGGGGCTCGGTGGGGGCTCAGCCCCATGGCCATGGCTGGCCGGCCATGGTGGGTGCCCCCACCTCTCCCTCATTCATGTGGGTGGAGCTTCCACTAAGCCCACTCACATAAATTTCAACTCCACTCACTTGCATTTAATGTCCACTAAATTAAATGCATTTTTCTATTTAAATAAAACACTTTTATTTATTTTATTCAGAATTTTGTTAATTACTTTAATTAACAGACATTCACATAAAACCCCCTCCAACATTTCAATATCACATGCACAACCAGTTTCTGCAATTTTACCCGAAACAATTCTGGTTTCCATCGAAATGATTCTAACGCTTTCTTAAATCTTTATTTGAAACAAATTTGCTCCAAACAGTGTCGGTATCCATTAAGTGTGTCACCCTACGGTTTGCGAATAATGCGGACATGATTGAGACCTTTCTCCAATCAATAATCAGCAGCAGGACCTAGAGATCTTTGCTGACTCCCACAGATTCAATGATGACTCTAGTAATCATGTGAACCTTTAACTTCGTAACTAAATCCCTTTGTCTCGCGATATATTACATGTCCGAGATTCGATCATCGGTATCTCCATACCTAGTTTGATCTCGTTATCAACAAGCACTCTTTTCTCGGTCCCATGATATAACCTTCTAGTGATCACATCACTTGCTTGCAAGCTATCTCAATGTGATATCACCGAGAGGGCCTAGAGTATATCTATCCGTCATAGGGATGGACAAATCCCACTCTTGTTCCATGAGCCTCAACATAACATCTTCGGAGTATCTGAACCCACCTTTATAGTCACCCTATTATGGTGTGATGTTTGATGTTATCAAGTTACTCTTCTAGTATTAGCAATTAACATGATCTCATGGTTTAAGGACTAAGATTACTTCGTATGATGTTATAGTAATATAAACACGATGACTTTTATCGTAATGCTATACTTCGTATGAATGTTCATCACATCATTCACCAATGTTGTGACCTCATTATTAACAACATCCAGTGTCCATTATCAGGAAACCTTGATCATCTTGTTAATCAACGACCTAGTTTATAAGAGAGGAATTACTAGGAACCCTTTATTTGTTTATTAAACACACATGTATTAACGTTTCCAATTAATACAATTATAGCATGCAAAATAAACATTTATCATAAACAAGGAATAAGATAATAACCACTTTATTATTACCTCTCGGGCATCCTCCGTTCAGTTTTATAATCACTAAATATGAAGGAACTCACAAGTGTGAGGGCATCTTCCTAGTTAGTGCAATAACTGGCAAAGTTATGAGAAAGAAGTTCATGCATGAATTCAGAGACAACCATAAGTTAGATATGAAAATCTTTGCTACAAAGGTTCTAAGGGAATTCAAAATGTGCCCTAAGAGATGGAAGTTAAGCAGAGCTAGGAAAACCGCATTGCTAAAATTTTCATGGACATGAAGAGGACAATTCAGGAAGATTTTGGACTATGGGAAAGAGCTAAGGAGGATCACTCCCGATTCTAAGTTCTTTGTCACAACAAATTCAGCGGGTGACCCTGAAAGTCCTGAGCATAAGGAGCATTTGGCCACTGTTTATCGGAGTTATGATGCCTGCAAGGGGGGTTTCCTTGTAGGTTGTCGTCCTTTTATTTGTTTAGATGAGTGCCATATCAAAACTAAATACAAAGGTGTGATCTTGACATCAATTTGTATTGACCCAAATGATTGCATCTTCCTAATTACATTTGGTCTAGCTGAGGTTGAGTACACTACTTCCTGAAAATGGTTTCTCACAAACCTTAGAGATGATCTCAACATTATCCTCACAGCTCCTTGCACAATTATGAGTGACAAGCAGAAGGTAAAAAATCTTGCAAATATTTTTTTACACATATAGTGTAGTGTTTTGTGCACATTTCCCCATATTTTTGACAGCAACTAAAAAATCATGCAAACATTTGCAATGTCCAATAAATGTTGATGTGTTTTCAGATGCAAAACATAGATTTTGTGTTAGAAATATGATTTAAAACTTCCAAAGGGTAGGACATAGAGGAGAGACATTGAAGAATGATTATCTGGGATATTGCAAGATAAACTTATGTACCAAGTGGAACAGAAGCATGGACAAGATTAAAGTTGATATTGAAGAAGCTTACTCATGGATTGAATAACTTGTTCCTACAACATGGATAAAGACATTTTTCAATGAATTTCCCAAGTGTGACATGCTATTGAACAATCATTTAGAGGTATTCAATAGGTACAGTGTCATAAGTGTTGTAATCATCTTGTTATCTTACTCTAATGTCTCATTTTATTTTGATATTTTCTTATTTTAATTTGAAACCAACTATATTCTAGAAGCCAAGGATACGCCTTTCTTATCCATGTTGGAAACTATCTTCTACAAGATTCTCCGAAGGACTGAAATAAAACAGAAGGAAGCTGAGAAGATGACTGGAAGAATATTTCCAAAGATTAATAAGAATTTTGACAAATTCTTTGAATGGAGTAGTGAATTTATTCTGACTCCTGCTGGTAACTTTCTCTATTCTTTCTCTAGACATGAGTTTGAGAAAGACTACATTATATATTTTAATGCTAGAACATGTCATTTCAAGAGATGGCACCTAACTAGAATACCATGTCATATCATGTTGTAGAAAAGATAGGATTAATCCTGAAAAGTTCACGTCTACTACACTACTAATGCATTCAATGGAGCTTATGCATATAATTTTGCACCACTGAGAGGAAACGTGTTTTGGGAAAAGACTAATGTTATGCCAATACATCCACCTCTTTTCACCAAAGTTATGGGCATGCCTAAGAAAAATATAAAGAAGTTACATGAGGAGAAAATAAAGAAGGGAGTAAAAGTGTTTACAAAGGGAGGAGTGATAATACATTTATCTATATGTGGGAAAGATAACCATGATAAGAAGGGTCATCAGAAATATCTTTAGAGCTTGGCAGAGAAAATCCAAAATAACATTGCTAGGGAGGATGAAGATATAGACATCCTATCTCTTCTTGAGGTAAATTTTAATTTTTATGCCCAACTTTGTATTTTTTCTTAAATTCAAAATAATTTAAGGTATGGAAGCTAATGCATTAAGTAATTTATACTATATTTATGTGCTGCATGTTATCCCACACAATTCAAACCGTTATGTGGATCCTACACAACAAGAAGATAACATGGTCTACATGATGCAATAAGAGGTTTACAATATGCACTTTATATTTTCTTAAATTTAAAAATGTAGTGTTCATTTCCTTTTTGTTTGCTTACATACCTTTTTTACATGAGAGGGAGAATGTGACAATGAGCATGTTTCTTGGCCTATTGCAAGAAAATGCCTTTGTAGCATATGCTAGGGACAACATCTCACTTGCAAGAGAAAGGGTAACTACTGCATTGACTAGAGTAAGCTTGAAAGGGGGAAGAGGTAGAGGAAGCAGTGGCACAAAAAGAGCACCATCAAGGAAGAAAGCATCAGGAGGAGGACAAGGAAGTAGCAACAGAGGGAGAGGAAAGGGGAAGAAAAGGCAGGGGAACTAGTGAGCTGTGTGATTTAAATGTTGACATCTTAGAGGATGATAATACACATGAAGTTCCTCTCACTCAGAATGCACAACCTCCTCAAAACATGTAGTTACTTAGATCATAGATGTTGCATTCTTATTTTTCTTCTTCATTTACTCTAAAATACTTGGACCAGATGAGATGCTACATATTGTCACAACAAATTTAGTCATATTGTTTTCTCAGTTTTCCAGAATAGTTTAGTTAACAACAAACTTATTTGAATATCTATATGTAGTCCTATTCTTCTCTTGCATGTATTTGACAGCAAACTCATATTGTTTTCTTCAATAGTTTAGTTAACATGAAAGTTTAAACTAGATATTGTTGTCACATATTGGTTTCACATATAGACAGGAAATGGATTTGAATTCCACAAAGTAGAAGAAGATGACACTTTTATTTCATATTCAAACATCTTACAAACATCAACAACCACACTTACATGACTGCCAAACCATTCACCTGAGAGCCTAGAACTTACCATTGTTCAAGAATTCGGCCGATTAATCGACTAACTAGCTAGTTAATCGCTACTCTGAGGTCACTAAGTAGCCGATGAACACGGATGAACTGGAAAATCAGTTGATTAACTGGAAAATTGAGCGATTAATCGCTAATCATTAGTCGATCGAGCAACTACTAGTTACCGAATTCCTGAACAATGGACCTTACATAGGGAAACACTACAAACATCACCAAACAACCTAGGCATTACACAAGGTAGTTCTTCTCTGAATTTTATCATAACCTAGACCTTACATGCTCTCACTTCTTCTTCTCTAGAATTGTGCATATTCATCATTACCCCCTTCACTATCTTCTTCATACTCTCCCTTCTTCTCTGAATTTCATCACAAGTATCTGCAGAACACAGTTTAAATTTAGTCAATTTATCAAACTAAATTTAAACATGTACATACTGACAAAATTAATAGGTTCAGGGAAAGAGTACATACCTTACTGTAGAGGTGGAAGAGGCACACACGGATTTGGCGCTGCGGGCGGCAACGCCCGTTCCTCACGTTGAGCTTATCATGTAGGATGTGTCCTTGCATCTCCAGGCTCATTATGTTGGTGGGGAGGGAAGGCCACCAGCCTGTCGGTTCCACCATCTCCCTCCTTCTCTGACGCGAGCAAGTAATGGAGCCGCATGACCTTGTCGTACTGAAGGTGTTGCGTGATGAATAACTTCATCTACTCCTCCTCAGCCGCGTGTGTAGCACCCCAAAAATTTGCCAATTAGAATTTGCTTGTTCTTTTGCTTTATTGCATCATCATGATATAATGCTCATGTCATCATGCCATATTGCATTTGAGCATCATATCATCCTTGCATGGGTTACATCTTGCTTGTAGTAATAATATCACCAATACCTCTCCCTCCTTTGTGATACGTCCATTTTGCATCACTATTCTATGTCATAATTCACTGTTATTCACTTATATACTTCATATTGAGAGGTGATACTTATGTTATTTCATCTGTTTTTGCATGGTTGATGACTTTTGGAGCATATACCGCTGCAGTCAGGATTCTGATGGAAAATGTGCTATTTGAAGGCAAAATTCGCGAAGATCAGAAAATCCAGGAAAATATACGGAAAATCCTATTTTTCCAGAAGACGAAGGAAGCCAGAAGGGGGCCAGGGATGGGCCACAGGGGGCCCACACCACCCCCTGGTGTGGGCCAGCCTAGGCTGCACCACCAGGTGGTGTGGTCGCCCTGGCACTCCCCTCTGGCGTATATTATCCTTCCGAAACCCTAAGACTCAGGCAGCGACCATAGAAAGATTCCGCCGCCTCTGCGGGGCAGAAAACACCGAGAGAGAAAGATCTCTCCGGCAGACAAATTTCTGCCGGGGGAATTCCTTCTCGGAGAGGGGATATCGTCGCCATCAACACCATCATCAAGCTGGACTTCATCGGGATCATCATCATCACCACCACCATCAGCACCCTTATCACCATCTCCATATTGTTGTAACAATTGTGTTGAATCTTGCATAGTTCATAGGGGAAACTTTCCCAGTGTTGATTACTCTTTGTAGTTGATGCTATTGAGTGAACCATTGAATTATTGTTTAAGTTCAGATTGTTATACGTCATTATTCCATCTCTGATCATGATCCATATGCTGTCCTGTGAGTAGTTTGTTTTGTTCTTGAGGACATGAGAGAAGTCATGTTGTTAGTAGTGGAGTTGTGTTGAGAAAGATTCAATAGTTTGATATTTAAGTTGTGGTGTACTTCTTCTAGTGGTGTCATGTGAACGTTGACTACATGACTTCACCTATATGGGCCTAGAGGAATGCATTGTGTATTTGGCTACTAATCGTAGGGGTTGCCGGAGTGACAGAAACCTGAACCCCCGTTAGGAAACCATTGCACAAGGAACGTAAGGGTCTTAGAGTTTAAAGTTGTGGTTAGGTTTCTAACTTAATTACTTTCTTGTACTTACGGATGTTTTCAAGGGGTATAATCACAAGTATGTACTAGTCCTAGGAAGGTCGGTACATTAGCACAGGTTCACCCACATAACACTTAGCAAGCTAAAGAATATTAATCAACTATATGAAGCGAAAGCACTTGACAGTCTTCCCATGTGTCCTCAAGAACGTTTGGTCATCTTAAGTAATACAACCGGCTTGTCCTTTGCTGCATAAAGGATTGAGCCACTTGCTGCATTTATTCCTACTGTCCTTTATTTACTCGTACTTCGTTTACTTGCTTTATCAAAAAACCCTAAAAATCCATTTGCTAAGTATTTGCAGAGAATTCCTGATCCATACCACTAGCCAGCACCTTCTTCTCCTCGTTGGGTTCGACACTCTTACTTATCGAAAATACTGCAACACACCCTCTATACTTGTGGGTCATCACTTTGTTACTCTCTATTTTGTTTTATACAACATTGGGATCCATGCCACTTTTATGAATTCCACTATTTTATAAACGTTTAACTCAAATTCTAAAACCCTATCTTGTATCATGCCCAAATTGGTTATGTGTGGGCATCTTTCCCTCTTGCTTTGTTTCTTCTCCTCTTACCATGTCCTTGGCTTCTATCTCTAGTTCAAAATCCCTTAAATATTTCAAAACAAATCTTTAGTTTGAGGGTTTTTGCAAAAGGATCAAATAACAAAATCAAGAGAAAATAAATAAAAAATAAAACTAAAAGAGAGTAGAGAGAGCTTACCTGGTGCAGCCCATCTCGCCAGCTCCGCAACCCAGCCCAGCAAGCAATGCCCACAGAGTCATAGCATCCCCTTCCTCTTGGGATGGTTCAACGTGACCTATCCCGACCCATACCGCTTCGGACACAGCGACCCCCTCCGATTACTATTCTTCTTCTTTTCCGTCCCCCTCTCTCAGTGATCGACGGACAGAGCAGGTGGTCGTCTCCGTGTTGTCGTCCTCGCCAGAAACCTCATGGGGCATGCGTGATGCCCCCTCCTTATCTACAGGCCCACGTAGCAACTACAAAGCCTAGCTTCCTCCTCCTTCCCCCATCATTTTCTCCACCACACCACCATGGTCGCCTCCGTAGGTCCGCGTCGTCCCGCTGATCCAGGCCGCCTTTGTCCATGTCAAGACCACCAAGAGCACCACCTCAACATCACGCACCTCCTAGTACCCGCAGATTGTACCAATGCACACAGATTGGACGCCTAGCTCTTCTTCCCCGTCTTCGGGCGACGAGTTCTCCTTGCCAATTTCGGCGTCCTCGGTTCCTCTCCGCACGATCTGAGCATGTACACAATTTAGTGGTGAGCTCACCGTCCTCCTCCCCTCTTCTCAATATTTTCCATGCTCTACAACGTCGTAGTTGTGTCGTCCTGCATGATCTCTCTAGAGTACCCCGCACTCATCGTTGTTAGTTGCGTTCTCGAAACTCTGTAGCAAGAACAACTACGTGGGCGTATCTCCCGCGTCGTGTAGTTGCGGTAGGGTGAGTCCCCGCTCGTCGCGCCGCTAGTTTGTGGTTGCCGCGCCATCGTGCCATCACTGCCGCGCGTAGCACTGCTGCTGCACCTCTTTGTCATCGTCTTCGCTGCAAGCACCGCTCACGCCTTGTCCGTGGATGTCGTCACCGATGACACGCTATTGAAGCCGGCACTGCCAGCTTTCCAACAAGTCGTAGCATGCCCCTCGTTGACCCACCACCATTGCTGCTAGCCTCGCCGGAAGATGACGCCTCGTCGGTCTGAATCGAGATTTAGTAAACAACGCGTCGACAGTTTGTCAGATAGCCACGGTTGCTTTTGTAGAAAAGCCCACTGGTTTCTCCTACCTAAATCTGGCGTCCATCCTCGTGGTCCACCTGTCAGCCACCTCACCACCCCGCAGCCAGCTGTCCTAGTCGTGGAATTGTCCTACTTGTCTATGTCTGTGGCTAGGTCGAGCCCAATAAGAAAAGTTGAGCCAGTTCAAATTTCAAAATTCGAATTCAAATCCAGTCAAAACCCTAATTATAACTTTGATCAAGATTTAAAATAGATCTATAATGATTTTGGAAAAAATCAAAACATGAAACTTGTTTGTTTTCAATAACTACAATAATATGGCTTATGTTTATTTTTGCCTATCTTGAAAAAAAAATCTAGTATTTAATAAATGCTTTAATAATGTTTAATTCCATCTTTTTACTAATAATTCTAAATATTGCAAATGATATATGTTTTATGATTATAAAAATGCAAGGATTAATAATATGACATCCAAAATATTTTTGGATAATTAGATTTTCGAAATTGTTTTAATACTTTTAAATAGCTTTTTATTAATAAATTTATAACTTTAATTCCGTAAATCGGAATTCGATAAATAATATGTATAAATCGATTAGCTTGATGGACCCTTTATAGCTATGCATTCCATGGTATCAATTTAAGCATGCATCATATAAATATTAAATAATCAGAACTATTTATGCAAGGAAAACATGATGAATAAAATTAGAAAATATTTATTTGTTGTTAATAATGCCTCACTAATGTTGTACCATCATGTGCTATAAAATTGACATCTTTTCAACATGGTTTGCATCATTAAATTGCTATGTCATGCATCATATCATGATAATGTTGGTTCTTCCGCATTAGTTGTAATTGTTGCATCGTTTGTTATTTCAGTGATTTGCTTCTTCCCACATCGGACAATGAGAAATTGTTAGTTTCGACATTTTTTTTGGATATGTATCTTCGGAAATGGTTCCGAAGGCGAGCATACTCCCCTCTGCTACATATTTTCACTTTATGGCTTTACTTCTCTCTATTGCTATATGTGTTGCGATGCTTTAGTTTTCGTACTATTTACATTTCCTGCAGCCTATATTACTTGGTCACCTCCTATTGCGCACTGTTTTGGTAGATAACTGGCATTGCGAGTCGTAGTTGCTTTCTCAGATGTCTGTTCGAGTTATCGAGTTCCACGGTTGTTGAGAGGTTATCACATGCTTAATGGTGGAGATAAACAGGGTTCTACTTAGAACTTGATAACTAAAAATGTTGATAGTAGATTACACTAATAAAGAGACATCGATGGGCAATAGTTGAGATTTGGCTTTTATCATGCTCACTTGTGTACACCTAGGACCTGACTATTTGATGCTTGTTCCTTGACTATCGCACTATCCACATGTGGGCCCATGGAACCCCTTGGTATGATCTTGATTCACATCTTATTTTTGGGGCCACAAACTAGTTTGAGGCTTTACTACTCCTATGTACTTATGTCATACTTTACTGTTTTATTTACTATTGTTGCTTGAGGAGCGGTTTACTACTATACCGTTTAGGAATTGTGCCACATTTCCGCGGTATCGACAAGTCCAGTCACACTTTCAAGTTTCTAGTTGTTTACAGCAGTCGCCATAAACCCTTGGTTTGTCTCGCAGCCTGATCGACTTCATTGCGGGTAGCTTAGTGGGGTGGCCCCCTAAAATCATTTTTGAATCTTGAGAATGCCTTGTCATGATGCTTCTTTGCTTTCATTTGGTTTTTCTCAAGGTTGATCATGCGTGTGTTGTTATTTGTGCACCCCTACAGGGTAAATATTTTTGAAAATCCATGTCTGCGGTTATGGACTACTTGGAGCACAGTTTCTCGATCATAGACAACTCAAACTAAAGTAGTGCTATAAATTTTACTTTCACTTTACTAGTAATCAGCTCCACTACAACGGAATGGTTAACTAAAAGTGCCAGTGGCTAGTGATATTGGGATGTCTTATGCTATCTATATTTGACTAGTCAGTATTGCAACTATAATAGAATGATTGATAAAACTACCAACTATTCGGAATGACTTCCTCGTTTGGTCTTGAGGGGGAAACCCGAATAGGTCTATCTTACCCATCTCTGATAGCCGACAGTTGTATCGAGTCTCTATAGGTTGTTTAGTGCACACTTTGTTGCCGCTTCAGTCCACTATACTCATGTAAGCGAGAGCTGACGAATTCTAAGACTTGACGTGTACTGGCCTCAGTACTAGCCACTCCCTTTTTCCTTTGCCCTTTGTCGGTATCCCTTTGCTTTAACAGGTATGAGTTCGACGATGTTAGGAAGGTTACCCTTTCGGCTTGGTCTGGGCAGGGTTATGGACGCCATTGGTTATTCTTTAGGACTCTTAGTCCTATTTGCATCTTGTCCGTACTCGGTTGTTGCATCGTTTTCAATATGGTTTGGATCTTTATAATGTATATCTGTATTATTGACTCACTGAGTCATTGTTGTATATGTATGTACTTATGGGTTTTATCATGAAATATTGTGTAATGCTATTACTTTGTTTTCCACCCGCATGCAAGTGCTTGGTGGGCACCATTGAATCGTTTCTATGCTGGTTTGGCGGGAAATCGCTAAAATCTACATAGGCCGATTCGAAGGTGTTACGGCGTGCCTCAACCTCCCCTCTTCCTCTGCCTGCCTCTGCCTACCCTCTGTCACCGCGACATCGTGCATCCGTAGCTTCAATGCCCCTCGGCCACCTACCCCTCCATGCGCCCCTCGGACACCTGCCCCTCCACCATGCCCCTCGGTGAGCAGGTGCAGGGGAACGCCCGGTGCTCTCCATGGATCCATCTCCCTGCTCCGCCATCCCGTCGCTGCTGCAGTTCTCCTTGCTCCGCCGTTGCCGCTAGCTAAGGTTCGAGTGGCTTCAGTCAGCACATCGAGCGGTGAGGTAAGGATTAGCACAAAGCGATGAGGTGCGGCTAGCACGTACAAAATAGAGGAGGTGAGGCACATTTCTGCAAAACAACGTGGTCTAGACAGCTCAGCTCGAATTCGCTCAAACTCGGTCAACAAATTCGATGTAATTTGGTCGATTTAGACAAGTGCACCCATGTTGCAAGTTGTGGTTATCCACTTTGCAAGATGTGGGACTATTTTACACCTCGAGTGCAAGAAGTGGGATTAAAAGCGTACATAGCTCTATTTTGTACTCCCTGGGTCCCGAGAAAGATGTTTCAAATTTATATAAATTTTGATGTATCCAGTACCAAATAGAGTTTAGAGGCATCAAAATTTAGATAAACACGCGATGTTTTTTTTTTGTGCCGGGGAATAAAAGAGGAGACCATCATGGTGAGGTTCATGGCAGGGATGAGCCACTTCGGGTCTGCGGCCCTAATTGCCCGGTTTTCTCTATGTTCATTTGTAAAACACCAAAATTATGCGGTTCACGAGCATATGCCAGAGACGCTGAAGCGTAGCAAAAAAAAAAGTTGCACGCCCATGCACCTACCTAGACGCACTGTGTACAACTACAAGGACACGTATACGCACGTGATTGTTTTCGCACGGGGACGGACGCATCCGGGTCCGGTCAGTTCTTTTTCGGGCGCACTGGCGGGGGCAATTGTCAAGGACGACAGTCAGACCTCGCCCGATCGAGAGAGCAGCATGGCGTGCGTGTGCGCTCGTGTCGCGGCGTCCAGCTCGCTTCCGTGCCGAGTTGGCCGCTTCCGCGCCGCTGCGCCCGCGCGTCCCTCGCACCACGTCAGGTCCGCGACGTTGCGAGCGCGCCGGGCCTACACAGCACCGCGCGGCGCTATATCAGCTCTATTTATTTATTTAGTATTTATTTTCACACACAATATCGCACCGCATAAATTTAACTGATTGCAAACAGGCTAAAAGAATATTCTGCGGGATATTATTATATCCCAACACTATATCGCGTTTGTTCTCGGCCGGCTGATCACGTACAACGTGTTGGATTGTTGGTAGCATATATGAACGTTATCACTCAATTAAAAAACTAAGGTCAGAAACTATGGTACTTGCGCGGTGAAACCTGACATGCCAATGCATACGATAGAGTTTTCTTTTTTTGGGTTTGATACATGTTGGTCGACCTTATCATGGCTTGTATTTCTTCGGTGAGGTATTATATAAGGATTAATAATTCTCTATCTAATTATATTTTTGCATCGAGGGGTCTTCCTCAAGGAGACCCCCTCTCACCGTATTTGTTCTTGTGGTGTAGGGAGGGGTTTTCTAGTCTTCTAAAATATGAAGAAGCTGAGTATTTGTTGGGGGGTTAAAGTATGTAGGGTGGCACGGGCGGTCACATGCCGTTTGTTTGTTGACGACTCACTGATTTTGATGAGAGCAGATACAACAATGCCTCCAGCTTCATGCGCGCGTCAGATGATTATTGTTTAGCTTCGGGGAAACTTGTCAGCGGGCTAAGTCTAGTATTTTCTTCGATCCATGTATGTAGTGAGGTAGACATGAGGGTGGAGGTATGTTCAATTTTAAATATCATGGTCGAGGCTATCATGGATAAGCACCTTCGCTTACCTCCACTGGTAGGAGTGGATAGAGCAGAGGAGAAGGACATGTCTTTTGGCGGAGTGCTCTCTATTCCTGCATATACGATGTTAGTCTTGAAACTACCCAAACAGATAATTGAAGGGATAATCGCTGCTATGTCCCAATTCTGGTGGGAAGATGATGATGAGCGTAAACATATGAACTCTCTTGCATGGTGGAAAATATATGCTGACAAACAACAAGGAGGGATGGGGTTTAGAGATCTACATTGTTTTAATCTAGCAATGTTGGCAAAGCTGTGTTGGAGGCTAATTTCAGAACTTGATTCTCTGTGTGCAAGGGTCCAACGGGAGATATGTTAAATTTTTAGTTGAAGAAATGGAGCTCATATACTTGGCAAAGTATTTGGGCAGGTATCCAATCCTTTAAAATTGGTCATATGTGTAGAGTGGGTGATGGTACCAAATTGATATTTGGGATGATCCCTAGCAGCCCTAATAGGAGGATAGCGACAAGAAGAGGCAATATTGTTTACACTAATGTTGCTGAACTGATTAACTTGGAGACTGAGAGTTGGGATGAAGACCTTATTAGGGAGATCTTTTGACCGATCGATACCTAGCAGATTCTGGATATTCCCGTAGCGAGGGATGCTGGAGGACTTCGTTGCTTGGCATTATACTAAAATTAGGATTTTCTCTATTCATTCATGTTATCACTTAGAGTGGGAACACCAGCATGGGCAGAAGATGAGAAGAACGATTGCATATGGGACTTCTTCGATGTTGCCGGTATGGAGAACAATATGGGATTTGAACGTAGCGGCCAAAATTAAAATACATTGTTGGAGATATTTGCTTGGTGCTATTCCATGCAATGGTGTCTTGGCAAATCGACATATGCAGCCGAGTTCGCAGTGTCGGTTATGTTGGTTGGAATGTGAAAGTATATGTCATGCGTTTTTCACTTGCCCGGGAGTTGGCGAAATCCAGTAGCTACTTGGACTAGGAGATGTTATTACACGTGTCTGCAGCCTCGAATTGGACGGTGGTTCGGTGTTAGAAGCTCCATTCCGAGATAAGTTTGGCCGAGTTCCCCTACAAACTGAGTTTGACATAAATTATCTGGTGGCCACCGCGGTGTGGTACATCTGGTGGGAGGGTAGACATGCATGCCATGGAGAGACAGTGCAATCACCGGCATGAACTGCTCATGCCATCTCAGTGTTGGTTCTGGACTCTTCAAGAGCTAGGAAGAAAAGCTTGGCATTGCATGGCATGGCTGGGTTAAACCACAGGAAGATTTTGTGAAACTCAACTTTGATGAAGGTTTCAGTGTTGAATGAAGTACGGGCAGTTCTGGAGCTATCGTCCGTGATGAAAGAGGGTTCTTTCTAGTTGTTGCGGTATTCCCTTCATATCAGATGCATCAACTGTTGAGGATCGTGCTCTCCGAGGTGCACTTCTTTTGGTGAGTCAGCTCGGGTGCGACAAAGTAGAGGTTAATTCGGATTGCTCTGATGTGATCGACGTAATGAAAAATTGTGGAAACTTTCTAGGTCCTGCGATAGCGATTTACGAGTAGTGCACTATGCTTTGTCAAAGTTTTACATTTTTTTATTCTCTCATTGCCCTAAGGAAGACAAATATGGCTACACATGTTCCTGCAAGTCAATCTGAAGGCCCGAAGTCGATTGTCTGACTGGGGAGCCTCCTGATTTTACCAAAAGTGTAATAGCAGGTGATGTATATTTGATGCCAAATTAATAAAATCGCCATAATGCCTTTTCCTCAACAAAAAAAAACTCTAGCCTTCTCCATACATACGCAGGTAAGGGTGTGTTTGGTTCTAGAATTTGGGTAAGGGTGTGTTTGGTTCTAGAATTTGGTGGAACGGAACTGGTCCGTTCCTCACCTAGCACTCATTCCTCTGTTTGGTTCGGGATGAGGAACAGAACCAAATAGTTCCTAGGAAGGGAATATTCCCCTTAGATGCGGAACGCACCCATCCGGTCGAATCGGCCGGATCTGGGGGAACGCCTCGCTAAACCGCCTGCATCATCCCAACAAAAAATAATTAGTCTCCTAATACGACTAGTAACCAACTCGGCAGGCACGAGGCGGGCGCCGGGGCGGGCGGTGGCGCATCCAAGCACACGGGCGGCGGCTTAGCCAAGCGGCGGGCGGCGGCGCATCCAGGCACGCGGGCGGCGGCTTAGCCAGGCGGCGGGCGGCGGCGCATCCAGGCGGCAGTGCAGCAAGGCGCATACAGCATGTGCAGGCGGCAGCGAGCGGTGACGCGGCGGCGACGGGCGTGGCAGTGCAGCGATGGTAGTGGGCAGGCGGCGTCGGGAATTAGGCATGAGGGTGCTCCCTTATCTGTTTAGCGGTTATGATTTGAAGGGAAAAATTAATTAGGGGTAGAATCTAGCCATTCCATTCCACGAATTTTGTCCCAACCAAACAGAAAACGGAACTATTTTGTTCCTCAATTTTTTCCAAACCAAACACGGGGTCGAAACCGTTTCATGATGTCGGAATGGAACCATTCCATTCCGTCCTCTCTGGTTCTGAAACCGAACACACGGTACAGGGAAAATCCTGCATTGAGTATTAGCAGCGTGTTCTTCTTCTGCACTCCCTCTATTTTTAATTACTCTATGCTTAGGGTTTTGTAAAAAAAAAACTTTGTACTCCCTCTGTTTATTTTAGGCATGCGCGCAGTTTAAGAACAATTTTAATCATTATTTTTATTAACAAATTTTGCATGATATATCATAAAAATTATACCATCGGATTTATCTTCATTTGTTAGATATAATGTATATTTTGTTGAGCAAAACTAATGGTCAAAGGTTTTCTTAAACTGAACCAAGCAGAGCATGCCAACAATTGTTTACAGTGGAGTACTCCCTCCGTACGGAAGTATAAGACGTTTTAACTTTGTGAATCGAATGTATCTAGACGTCTTTTAGTATATAGTTTATAGAGGTTCGGAGTGAAACTATACACTAAAAAATATCTAGATACATCTAGTTCACAAATCTAAACTGTCCTATATTTTTGAACGGAGGGAGTATAAGTGTAAACAGCTTCCATGGTCATGGTATCTAGCAGCTTCCTTCACTCACGTTCTCGTGGTTGTGGCCTCTCAGCCTCTCACGTGACCTGGCCACCACACATGTCGCCCAGGTGGATAGATTGTGGAGGTCGTGGAAGAAAGGGAGATGGGGAAAGTCAGACGTGATAGGTCGAGCTGGAATAGATCTCCGTTTCCAGTGGGGGAGCCGTTAATAGAAATGTAGGTCGTACACGGAAATGGATTACAGTCTAGGTGAACCAAACACGATATAACGATTTCATGTTATAGTGCAACCTGAGACGACAAACAGAAGTAGCAGAACAGTTTACAGCAGATTTTTCTCTCTGACAATACATCAGATTTAAACGAGCATACCAATTGATTGCCAATGAAACAAAACGATCCTCTAAGTATACTGTTTTTTTTAGAGTATACTGTTTAGTGAAGCCATAATGAATGAGAACTTCAGGAAATACTCGATCAGAACAAATCAGTGTGGGGCTAATCCAAGATACAATGCTTTCCATCTAAGTCCTTATGCCATCCATTGCCCACTACAGAGTAGCTCCACACAGTAACACACATTTCTCAGCGCTTTAAGCAACATGAAAAGGTTGCTCCTCAGCTCATAAAACTTTCCCGCAGCTCACAGAGAGCTGCCATCCGCAGGGCATGAGGACTTGTCGGTAGCGGTAGTCCATCAGCGTGGCCAGGAAGATCCTTCTTGGTTAGAAGATTGTTGTCTTGAAAGTCATGTGAAAGTTGCAGCTTTGATAAAAGCATCGCAATATTACATGACAAAAACTAATTTCAATGGCACCCAGTCAGTCAAGCAGGCAGCAATTGAACCAAGCATGCAAGCTGATGAGTCTACCACTCCACACTCCACAATGCATACTCACTGTTCCGTCATGGATCCTAACTTTGAACCAAACACATCAGAATGGTAAGACTTCTATAAGCTACGCTCCAGAGAACATGGTAAAATATGCAAAAACAGGATACTGGTGAGCTCTAGGGAGTAGGTTAAAAAGCAACATGCCTACTTTTTACACTATCTCCCAGAGGGAGGCAAGTAATGGACAAAATTCTAACTTTAATTTCAAGAAATATGTCAGATCATGTGTGTCAATCATGATGAACTGTCAACAAGTAGGCAAGCTAACTATTATTCTAAGAAATATGGCAGATTGTGTGTATCAATTAATGATGAACTGTCAACAAGTAGAGAAATCAAGTTATCAGTTACAAATTAATATCGATTCTACAGTGGTAGCAGTTTCTCCTCATAGGAATGAATGTACTAAGACTACTCATAGTGAGAACCTTTAGTGGTAACATTCATGCCAACTAGGCAAAAAAGATGATGTGGTATGTAGTTAATGCAAGAGACAATTAGAGTGACATCACACTTACCAATGAAAAGTGAGCTATGTTACCACAAATATGTTACTACCGCTATGGAAGTAGTAACATAGACTAATAACATATGCAGCGTTTTTTAGGAAAAACAGCCGGGCGTGATTGTTTCTGTAAGCATCGCTTGGTTGACCTTTTTTCGTTGGTCACGTTTTCTCCGACGCGTGTTTATTGCATGGCCTAAGCGGAAAGTTTCATGGATCCCCTAAGACTCCGCTCAAAATCCGGAGGGTATCACGTGGGCACAACAAAACGCCGGCACTAAACATTCCAAGCTGGGCCTTACTAGTCTAAGCTACTACCCACTATGACCAGACTAACAGAATGGTGGAAATCATGGCAACAGAACAGCCTACAAAATGTTTAAATCTTCTTGCCAACACCAACATTAGAGGAAGCTTGATCTTTCACACAGATAACAGGGATCCGTAGTGGAGGTAGCTATGTCCAGCCCGATAGGTCTTATTTGTGTTTTAGATCCACAAAAATATTGATGCAAGACTGACAGACAAGTATCAATTTGTCATCCTTTGCTATCCCCATTATTGAGCCTTTTCTCAAACCTAATTTTTTTTTCAACTGTGCTCAAACCAAACTATTTTTTCGAACTGTTCTCAAATCTAACTATATTAGTACAAGTACAAGTGCCTGAGAAAATGTTGCCTAAGACTGCTAAGTATGCAAATTAACTTTGAAGAGAAGACCTCATGTTGAAAGAATCTACCATGCAAACCTCGCTTAGACTTTTCCTTGAAGAAAAAGACATCATTATCGAGCCAACAGACACAAACAGCACCAACCAAAATCCCCAACTAGACATGACTTCAAGTTGAAGACCACAAACATTACCTTGACAGAACCAACCGAGACAAAATCATACAGAGTCTAGTCAATACTTCATAGATGGAGGACATCTAAGACACATACATAACTGGAATCCATTATAACAAATAGCAATTTCCCCTGAGTACATTATCCACAACAAGCAACCAAATTTCAGGATGATATTAACAGATGGATGATCTTGATCAAAATCTGTAGTGATACGGAAAGCCATGACTCCAGCTGCCAACTTCAAAACGTTTACCATTAGGGAGCTGACTCGACTATGGTCCCAAGGGGAAGAAACTCGAAACGACAGCAGTGACTACTGACACAGATGGACCCCAGACATTCAGACAGAAACTTGACGACGCTGAATCATCTTGACCCTCATAACTGTTCTAGGACTCACTGTAACAGTAAGGACACGATATATAAGCCATGCGCAAGAAAACATGGAAAAGCAAATAATAACAGAACTATTGAATAGAAAACTCAAGGCACACAGCTTAAAGTTTTCTATAAGGCATGGTAAATCGTAAGGACCATAATATACGTTCTGAATTACATACCTGATTGTCCTGATCTGTAGCCAAATCATCAGGACTGTTTGCCTGCAATGGCTTTTCTTCCCCACAACTTGGACGGTTGCATTTTGTCCGGAAAGGATAGTTTATATTATTGCACTTATCGCACTTCCAACTACCCTCTGGCGTCTTAGGTTCTGTAAAGTCGAAAGTTAAATGTATAGCTCAATAGAGTTTCATTTGAAAATGTATCAAATAAACTTAGTGCAAAGCCTAGGTGCATAACATGATAAGAGTTCTCCCAAAATTGACAGAAAAAACACATTAGTATATGTGATTTCAAGGTACACTCGTACACATAATGTTAAACACTGAAAACTTACTTGAACCTCGTGAACTGTCAGGTTTGGGTCCCTGCATAAAGAGGTGTTATGTAGGTCATCAGTACAGTAGTTATAATATTTAACTCTATATACAATGCTAAAGAAGTTAAAGGAAGATAAATAGTGATCCAATCTAAGATGAACAAGAATATAAGGGCAACAAACAAGTAAAGCCAAACATAGTAACTGTTTGTTCACTAATAGCTTCAAGAGAATTATCACATCCACAAACGCATTATTGCACACATTCCACAAAAGCATTATTGCACAATCTAACGATGCAACTGCATGATACTCACTTGACACCTATGGTCAAGTAGAAGAACAGCCGTTCTTGATTTGGTTCATGGCAGCACGATTAAGTTGTAATATAGTGCATATAGGTTTCAGATTTGCAGAACATACAAGAAATTAGTTAATAATTTTTTTTGGCAAAAATAAAAACTCCCAGAAAATGGTTATCAAAGGAACTGCTGAAGTCCTGATGCCCAAGAAATGTCCAAGTATACACATAGACTGACCAATAGACACATAGCACATATGCTCATTTGGCAAATCGCATAGCACGCTGTCTAACTTAACAATTTAAAACAGCTTTAGGACATCACATATACATCCAGAAAGATGACTAAACTTGTGGGCTGCAGCAGCAATGTCAACTTCCAGCATTTTCATTAGACTAACATGACTATCGATTATCGGTGTTTATGAATAGACTGAACTTTTAAAAGATATATTTCATGGCCTGACTAGTAATTAATATATTAACTTAAAGCTCAACATGAAGGATCCATCTCGAACCTGGTTATCAGGTCTTGGTGTGTTGCATTTCCTCATGTTACAGACTGCCCGGAAGGCAAAGTTGACGTTGTTGCAATTAGGGCACTTCCAATCATTATCACGCCCAGCTCCTACAAAAAGGTTGAAGGATCAATGAAATGCCAACAAAATTGATGCAACAGCGAAAAGGAAACACAATTTTATACCTGCAGATTTCTTCTGTGAGCCTTCATCAGAATAGGAACCAGCCCGTATGACCTACAGGAAATAAATAAACAACGATCTCAACATTTGCTCAGATGGTGTTTGACACCAAAATATCAAAGAAAAAATGATAAATAAATGCTCCCCAAGTTCTCACACAAAATAAATATCATAGACACACTAATTCATACTAATATGTATACAGGAGTGATTACCATTGCATTAGGACCACCAGGTGAGCCCAAGCCATATCTGTCAATGGGCATGCTGATACTGTACATTCCACCTATTTAGGGATACATGAAAATTGAAAAAAGTCATGAGGGGCATTCAGGTCAGATCTAAAACACCTTCTATTTCACAAGGATTGGAAAAAAGAACTGCTAATCTGCAACATCGATCAAACCACACAGCAGGAAATCAAAAATTATTTATCTATTACATATACGTTTTCAGAATAGAAGAGAAAATAGTCCGTATAGAATTATATTTACATGCTGGCATTCCTTGCAAGTAAGTTCGGATAAACAAGGGTTGTACACTGCAAGTGTTGCATCTTGAGCCATCAGATTCTGCTTATTATATTTGATAAGCTAATTCATGCAACACAGCATAGCTACCACAGCCACCTTACCTGCACCAATCATAGAACCACCAGAATATGGAGGTGGCCCAGTCATATGCACCGGCGGCCCGTAGGGGCTCCCCATGGGGAGTCGAGCGCCGTATCCATAGTGATATCCAGAACCCGGAGGGAGCTGAGGAATGCCATAGCGTGGCATGGCCTGCCCGTTATAGAGGGAAGGGCCATACGGGGGAGGAGCTCCGCTGAGGTACATGGACGGCGGCGTCCCTGGGCCCATGTATCGCGCAGGCACCGAGTAGTGGGGTGGAGTCTGCATAGCCTTCTAGGCAAACAAGCAACAGCAACACTGGATCAATGCAAACGCCCAGCAAGTAATAATACACATGACAGGTACACGGCCAAGCCAACAGATGAGTCAACAGAAACAACAATAAGGAGTTGAGAGTACCGTGTGATCCGCGGGCCTAGGCTGGTCGCAACTGCGCATGTTGCAGGTGGTGCGGAACGCGAAGTTGATGTTCCTGCAGCTGGGGCAAACCCAGTCGTCCTCACGCCGGCTACCTGAGCGTTTTTTTCGTGCCAAAGCAAGCAAATCCTGTGAGATGCAGCTTATGGAGTGGGGGCAGGAACATATGGGCGGAACAGCAGAGCAACCTACCGTCGGTGCGCGCGCGCTTTCCAGCAGACTGGATGCGGCTATCCATCTACAAACGCACAGGAGGTATAAGGACAGCGAACAATTTGATGCGAATCTAGGTTTCCCCTGCGGGCGGATGGACCTCGGGAGCAATTTGAGCCCCAAATCGATCTTGGAAGAGAAGTGGGCGTACCTGAGAAGACATTGTTGGTGGTGAAGCGGGGACAGCAACCGGAGATCGGGGAGAAAAGGATAAGGCGGAGACGCCGGAGAGGGAGGCGGGCGGAAGAGGCGGAGGAGGTGGTCAATCCGGCGGCGATAGAGGGGAGCGCCTGTCTAGGGTTTTGCGGCTGGTTCCCCTTTCCTATGTCGACGCTGGTTTGGTGGCGCAGTGGCGCTGCCTCCGCGTCGGCTGTATAGAACCGTACGGGTCGCTGTCTAGGCCGTCGCCTCCGTGTTTGGGCCCGTCTACGTGGCAAAATATTCCAGCCCATGTGTACTTTACAATGATTGGTTTTTTTACTCCCTCCATTTTAAAATATAAAATGTAAGATGTTTTAGTTTTTTAAACAAATATATCTAGATATTTTAGTGCGTAGATTCGAAATGAACCTACACACTAAAAGATGTTACATATATTCGTTTCACAAAAGTTAGAGCATCTTATTTTTTAAAATAGAGAGATACACACTAAAGACGTCTAGATACATGTTTTTAGAAAAATACTAAAACATCTTATATTTTCAAATGGGTGGAGTATATAAATAGCTTAGCAATATGCATGTTTTCCTCTTGAGAAGAAGCAATGTGCTGGTTTTGAAGGATGAATATGCTTGGTTAGACGCCAAGTTTAGAAGGTGTTTACAAGAGATGTAAGCAGTGGCGGAGCCAGAAATTAAGATGAGCCGGTACGAACCTATAAGGACGAATTTTTTAAAGCGGAAATAAAGTGTCTGCAATGATATAAATGGTACACAAAGTTTGAATTTTCAACTTTTTTGGGAAAGTATGGCCTTCTCGACCCATATACTTCTCATTTCATCCCAAAATTCTAGTGTAACCTATTACTCCCCTGTCCAGAAATAAATGACTTTTTTTTTTTCTGAACGGGGAGTAATAAATTTCATCGCCGGCGGCAGTGCTAAGCGCATGGGGTCAGACTGAGCTTTGCGTGGCATGAGAAGTATCATCACGGATGAGAGGGAGGAGGTACACCATGGCGGCAGAGCAAGCTGTGCGTCAGTTCGGGGTGGGCTGGTGGCAGCGCAGCGAGCTGTGCATGGTGGCCAATCAAAGGAGCGACCAAGTGAATAGAGACTGACCGAGCGAACAGAAAAGCTATTTAGCAATGTGGACATGCGTATGCGCTTAGCTGGGACATGCTTGTATCTAAAAATTGGCCCAACTAAGGCCCATCTGCCTCAGTCAATCATGCCTATTCGCTAAAATTTTACGGAGAGGTTCCCAGGACGTTAATGGCGCTGCCGCCGCTGGAAAGGGGATGCCTGCTCCGCCCCAAGGGAGCCGGGGCGACCGCCCCTCCTCGACCCCCTGGTGGCACCGCCACTGGATGTAAGCACCTAAAGAGGTGTGTGCATTGGAGATTTCTATGGTTGCTTAATGATGATATGATGTTCACTTCTTTAAGTACTCACATAATTAGGGGTAGGATTTTAAGAGTTATAAAAACCGTAGCTGCCGCCATGTCCATTCCCAAATAAATAACCATTTAGATCTAGCGATACAGCACAGGACGATCTCAATCTTCACTATATGTATGCATAGGAATTGCACATACGAGTTGTTGGGTGAGTTGTGTGAGGGGTCCTGCGCGGAGAAGTAGTAGTACAACCACATCTGCATTAATGTGCTTCAAGGAGATATGCCTAGAGGCAAATAATAAATGAATTTATTATCATATCCCTATTAGTTTGTAATAGTTTCGTACTGTCCTATAACTGTATCAAGTGGAAACATTGATACATGTGTGGTTTGAAACAGATAAGCCCCTAGTATCCTCTATTTATACTAGTTTGTCGGGCAACTGATGATTAGGTTTCCTGATCATGTAACTTTTATGCCAATTGAAATGGAGTCATATCATTGGAAAATAATGTGATGGACATTACCAAAGTTAAGTATTGCAAAACGAACAAGTCACATGGTTCATCATTGCAGTAGTTAAAGCGTAGTATCCTTCTTTTTTGACCGTGAGATCATATTAATCACTATCTCTTGAGTCTGCTTTGATTGCATCAAACGTTATGACTGCAACGGGGTGACTATAACGGTGTACGTTGGGTATTTCAAAGAAATAGTTGGGGCATATGTATCAAGAGCGGGATTTTAGAATTGCCAAAATATCGAGAAGACCTGCATTTAAGTGGGAGCTAATAAAAGCTTTGCTAAAACTTAATATGTGGACGACATATTTTGAGCGGGAGCTAAGTAAAATCCCTGGATCTCATATGTGATGACATATTTGAGTGGGAGCGTGGCAACATTCGTAAATATGTGTATGACATATAATGAATGATGTGATTGCTATTAATGATATATAAACTAGTAAATATTCTATGGATGAAGTTGGAAAGTTATTAAACATTGAAATCTATCAAGATATATCGATATATTTAATAAAAATTAGTGTTGGAATGCTTTCTGGATTTGATTATAAAGATATTCAGAATATCCTAGATAAGATTCTGAAGAAGTTCAGAATGGTACAAGTTAAGAGTAGTTCCTACTTGTATATCTAGATGAAGCATTGAGTTAATCTCGGTAGGTTAAAAGAAAGAAAATATATGTATTGCATCTCCTATGCCTCAGTCATAGGTTCTTCCATATACTATATTGTATACTCGACGTAATGTGACCCAAGTTTCTGGTTGGAAAATAAGTTCTTACTTGTAAGAATATGTCTTGAAAGTGATTCCTGAGTTAATCACTTTGCTAGAGTTAAGTTTGTCCTTAAATGGTAAGGAGCAGGATTAGACATCAAGGTTACATTCTATGCATTATCGATTAGGATCTACACAGATATAAAAGTATATCGCTACTTCGCTAGTATAGAAGTTTGGCTAAAGAAGTTCGACTTCTGCTAAGTGTGTTTTCAGAGTTTACATGACAACAGTGAAAATCCAATTGACTGGTCGACCACCATTATAAACACTGGAGACAAAATCTCACTCTGTCTCCAAACGAATACTTCGACACATTATGAGATAATGGAGTAAATGTCAAAATTAGGAAGACATTGACGATCTGCAAAAGACATAAGGAACTGGTAAAACAGATCAAAGATAGGACATTCCCATTGAAGGGAATATGCCATGAGAGGCAATAATAAAGTTGTTATTATCATATTCCAAGTATATGATTTATTTTGCATGTTATAAGTGTGTTAATTGGAAACGTTAATACATGTGTGTTTAATAAACAAATAAAGAGTTCATAGTTATGCCTCTCATATAAACTAGCTCGTTGATTAATAAGATGATCAAGGTTTCCTGATCATGGACATTGGATGCGGTTAATAACGAGGTCACGCCATTGGTGGAATAGTGTGATGAACATTCATCCAAAGTATAGCAATACGATCAAAGTCATTGTGTTTAAATTGCTATAACATCATACGAAGTAACTTTAGTCCTTAGACCATGAGATCATGTCAATCACTAACACCGAAAGAGTGACTTGATAACATCAAACATCACACCGTAAAACAGTGACAATAAAGGTGGGTTCAAATACTCCGAAAGTGTTATGTAGAGGCTCATAGATCAAGAGTGGGATTTGTCCATCCCGATGGCGGAGAGATATACTCTTGGCCCTCTCGGTGATATCACATTGATGTAGCTTGCAAGCAAGTGATAAGATCACTAGAGTGTTATATCACGGAAACGAGAAAAGAGTACCTATTGGTAACGAGATCAAACTAAGTATGGGGATACCGATGATCGAATCTCGGACATGTAATATATCGCGAGACAAAAGGATTTAGTTACAAACGTTAAAGGTTCTCACAATCACTGGAGTCATCGTTGGTGTGTGGGAATTAGTACGGATCTCCAAGTCCCGCTGCTAATTATTGATCGAAGAGGGGTCTCGATCATGTTTGCATTATTCGCGAACCGTAGGGTGACACACTTAAGGGATACCGACACCATTTGGAGCAAAGATGTTTCAGATTATGAAAGCACTGGAATCATTTCGATGGACACCAGAATTGTTTCGGGTGAAATTGCTGAAACTGGTTCTGCATGTGATATTAAAATGTTTTAGGGGTTTTATGTGAATGTTTGTTAATTAAAATAATTAACAAAATCTAAATAAGATAAATAAAATAGTTTTATTAAATGGGAGTTGCATTACATTTGGTGAAAATTTAATGCATGTGAGTGGAAGTGTGAGTGGAGGGGTGTTTATGTGAGTAGGAGCTCCACCCACATGAATGATGGAAGAGGTGGGGGCACCTCCATGGCCACCGGCCATGGGAGGGGTTACCCCCTCTCCCTATAAAGGACCCCTCCTCCTCCTCTCACCTCACACTTCCTCATGAAGGATTTCTCTCCCCCTCTAGATTATTCCCAATGGCCTCAGATTAGCAAGGTACATGTTCCCGGTGGCTTTGTCTGAAAGGAGTTGTTGTTTTCGCTACATCACTAGAGCGAGGACGTGGAGGTTGTCGGAGGATGATGACCCACAAGTATAGGGGGTGTATCGCAGTATTTTCGATAAGTAAGAGTGTCGAACCCAACGAGGAGCAGAAGGTGTTGGCTAGCGGTATGGATCATGAATTCTCTACAAATACTTAGCAAACGGATTTTTAGGGGTTTTTGATAAAGCAAGTAAATAAAGTACGAGTAAATAAAAGACAGTAGAAATAAATGCAGCAAGTGGCCCAATCCTTTATGCAGCAAAGGACAAGCCGGTTTTATTACTTAAGATGACCAAACGTTCTCTAGGACACACGGGAAGACTATCAAGTGCTTTCACTTCATATAGTTGATTAATCTTCTTTAGCTTGCTAAGTGTTGTGTGGGTGAACCTGTGCTAATGTACCAACCTTCCTAGGACTAATACATACTTGTGATTATACCCTTGCAAACATCTGTAAGTACAAGAAAGTAATTAAGGTAGAAACCTAACCACAACTTTAAACTCTAAGACCCTGACGTCCCTTGTGCAATGGTTTCCTAACGGGAGTTTAGGTTTCTGTCACTCCGGCAACCCCTACGATTAGTAGCCAAATACACAATGCATTCCCCTAGGCCCATATAGGTGAAGTGTCATGTAGTCGACGTTCACATGACACCACTAGAAGAACTACGTCACAACTTAAATATCAAACCATTGAATCTTTCTCAATATAATTCCACTACTAACAACATGACTTCTCCCATGTCCTCAAGAACAAAACGAACTACTCACAAGACATCATATGGATCATGATCAGAGATGGAATAATGATGTATAACAATCTGAACATAAACAATAATTCAATGGTTCCACTCAATAGCATCAACTACAAAGAGTAATCAACACCGGGAAAGTTTCCCCTAAGAACTATGCAAGATTCAACCCAATTGTTACAACAATATGGAGATGGAGATGATGGTGCTGGTGGTGATGATGATGATGATCCCGATGAAGTCCAGCTTGATGGTGGTGTTGATGGCGACGATCTTCCCTCTCCGGGAAGGAATTCCCTCGGCAGAATTCTGTCTGCTAGAGAGTTCTCTCGGTGTTTTCCGCCCCGCAGAGGCGGCAGAATCTTTCTGTGGTTGCTCCCCGAGTATTAGGGTTTCGGGAGGATTATATACGCCAGAGGGGAGAGCCAGAGGTAGGCTAGGGCAGCCACACCACCTGGTGGCACAGCCTAGGCTGGCCCGCGCCAGGGGTGGTGTGGGCCCCCTATGGCCCATCTCCACTCCTCCTTCTGGCTTCCTTCGTCTTCTGAAAAAGTAGGATTTTCCGTATATTTTCCCGGATTTTCTGATCTTCGCGAATTTTGCCTCCAAACAGCACATTTTCCATCAGAATCCTGACTGCAGCGGTCCATGCTCCAAAAGTCATCAACCATGCAAAAACAGATGAAATAACTAAGTATCATCTCTTAATATGAAATATATCAATGAATAACAGTGAATTATGATATAGAATAGTGATGCAAAATGGACGTATCAACTCCCCCCAAGCTTAGACTTCGCTTGTCCCCTTAAAGCTAGCTCAATAAACATGGCCTCAGGTTTATGGAGTGAAGAGTCGATAAAAAGAATACGGACAAGAAGCATCACATTCATCAATACATAGAGCATAATAGAAGACAACTCACTATTATATAACTTACTTGCAATAGGTAAAGGAAACACAATAAAGATACATAAAGTAAATCATAATTGGTAATGGCAAACTTAGCTCTTGGTCGAAGAATAGTTGATAATTTGCTGGAGTTCACAAATAACTGATTTTCAATGATAGCTTTCAAAGTAGTAATCACCAAGATAAGAGCAATGTGCAAAACAAGGAACATAAGAAACATGATTGAATAAATCATCATATGAATGAATGAAACACAACAACTCAAAATACTTGCTGAGATAGAGGGGAATAAGTTCACTAACTCAACTAAAAAGTAAAAGAAAGGCCCTTTGCAAAGGGAAGCAGGGATTGCAAGTTTCATAAAAAGCTCCCAAAAAGTATGATACTTATTAGCTTTCAGTTCTCATTGCCCTATCATAGGCATCTTTAGGTGATTAAGGTTAAAGTGATCAAATACCAGGATATGCTTGACAAGTTGTAAATTGAGAATCTCATGTCCCTTGAATATGAGGACCGCTCCTCATGCTACTCAAGTTTAGTCACCGGTAAGTTCTTGTCATCGTAAGCACATGTGTATCATAGAGAACCGCCAACGGGGTACCTCTTGCCCGATGATACGGAAGAATCCCCATATCAAAATGACAAGGCAAGCAGACAACAAGTATCTCAGCAATCTTTTTATTTACCATGGGAATATAGTGCTTTTTCTCTCTTTCCTCTTTTCATAATCTCTTTTTTTTCTCTTTTTCTCAATCTCTATCTCTTTTTTTATAAGAAGAATGCTTCATAGATGCTCGTTATGGTTACGTTGCAGGTTTCAACCATGTCGGCATGGATTAGACCAGCGGCCCAGGCGTTTCTCTAACACGCATGCATAACTCCATGGACTTACAAGCTCCCCTTTCATTTCACACCGACGATATCCATAGACAAAAGAACATGATATCAACTAGGTACAAAGTACCAGTGCAATGTTGAAAGCGTTCCCCATGACAGCATGGTTCTGCTAATTCTCAACTCACAAAGCGCAAGCATATACGCAACATAGATGGGCATAATTGTTCAAATTTATTAGATGCAAGAAAGTAAATGTTGGGTCCGCAGCATAAAAAACAAAAAAATTCCTACGATGAGAACTACACGCCAAGATCTATCTACTAGGTATAGACCAACGGGTGGACATACATCCATCGAGAACTTACCCTCGAAGACAAGGAGTTTTGTTAACGAGTAGGAACTCGTGGTTGATGTAGTCGTACACTTGCCGATCTCAAGATCATGAGGAAGTCCGAGCGCCGCAACTCAGCAGCGCATCCGTACTCGCACACACGTTCAAGCCACCGGACAACCTCCACCTCCTCGCTCCAGCGATCTAGCGGAAGCAATAACTCCTTCCAGACGAAATGCCACCGGGAACATGTATCTCACTAATCCGAGACCATGGGGGAATAATTCTAGAGGGGGAGAGAGTCCTTCACGAGGAGGTGTGAGGAAGAAGGAGGAAAAGAGGGGGGCCTTTTATAGGAGGAAGGGGGGTGCCCCTCCCCATGGCCGGCGCATGGGGGAGGTGACCCTTCACCTCCTCCATTCATGTGGTGGTAACCCCTCCGCATTAAAATGCCTCTTCACATTCCCTTTTAAAGTCCCCACTTTAAATGCATTAAATTCTCTAAGTTTAATGCTCTCTCGTTTAATAAAACTCTTTTATTAAATTTATTCAGAATTTTGTTAATTACTTTAATTAACAAACATTCACATATAACCCCTTGCAATATTTCAATATCACATGCAGAACCACTTTCTGCAATTTCACCCGAAACAATTTCCGGTTTCTACCGAAACAATTTTCTGCGCTTTGCAATTATTTCGTCTGAAACATATGTGCTCCAAAATGGTGTCTGGTAACTCTTAAGTGTGTCACCCTACGGTTCACGAATAATGTAGACGTGATTGAGACTCCTCTCATATCAATAATCAGAAGCGGGACCTGGAGGTCCATACTGACTCCTGCATATTCAACGATGACTTCTGGGATCGTGAGAACCTTTAACGCTTATAATTTAATCCCTTTGTCTCTTGATATAATACGTGTACGAGATTCGATCATCGGTATCCAAATACCTAGTTTGATCTTGTTACCGACATGCACTCTTTTCTCGTTCCCGTGGTATAACATTCTAGTGATCACATCAGTTGCTTGCAAGCTATCTTAATGTGATATCACCGAGAGGGCCTAGAGTATATCTATCCGTCATCGGGATTGACAAATTCCACTCTTGATCCATGAGCCTCAACATAACACCTTCAGAGTTGAACCCATCTTTATAGTCACCCTGTTACGGTGTGACGTTTGATGTTATCAAGATACTCTTCCGGTGTTAGCAATTAACATGATCTCATGGTCTAAGGATAAAGATTACTTCGTATGATGTTATAGCAATGTAAACATAATGACTTGATCGTAATGTTATACTTCGGATGAATGTTCATCACATAATTTCACAAATGCTGTGACCTTATTATTAACAACATCCAATGTCCATGATCAGGAAACCTTGATCATCTTGTTAATCAACAAGCTAGTCTATAAGAGAGGCATAACTATGAACCCTTTTTGTTTATTAAACGCACATGTATTGATGTTTCCGATCAATACAATTCTAGCATGCAAAATAAACATCTATCATATATAAGGAATACATAATAACAACTTTATTATTGCCTCTCAAGGTATATTTCCTTCAGTAAAGTGTGTCATCAAGTTCGTGAGAGCTTTAATCACTATTTTTCGCATAACAAGTTTAATTTGGAAGGTAGATAAAGACATGAATTTACTTGGAATAGCAATAATGCTAATAGGTAGGTATGCTGGACACAAATGGCATGGGTTTGGTTTAAGGAATGGATGCACGAGAAGAATTCCCTCTCAGTACAGGTTTTTGGCTAGCAAGGCTAGGTAGCAAGTATAAGAGTTGAAGGAAACAAACAAACATACAAGTGAAGACAAACATGCAATCTTACTTGGAAGCACAAACGATCTTAACTAGAGAATACTAAACTTATGAGCAAATCAAGAAAGAAAGATGATGAAATTATTTTTTATTTTAGAGTACTTTTATCTTTTCATTCAACTCTCAAACATAGTGGTGCTACTGACCGAGCCTGGTTTGCCAAAACCAACTAAATTAACTCAATGATCCCAAAGTGATACCAATACTAACGACAAGATCAATCATATAACCACGAATTGAAAACTAATATAAGATATGCAAAAGAGTAAATGATAGAACTTCTCATTAATAATCCATAACGGTAACTCACACCAAGGGATACATATCTAACGAGAGAGGGGACACTTCCATAATGCAAACCATCCTACATGATAACTTCTCTATTCATGATATGACTCTACTAAAAAGGTAAAAAGATAAAAGATAGTGATGTGATACCGCGACCCTCCCCCAAGCTTTGAACAAACCAAGGGGATGCCAAACCTGATGACGAATTACTCTTTTGGTGGTGGTGGTATTCTCTTGATGAGCTCTTTGATCAGTTTCCCCAAGTCCTCAATCTCAAAGGTGAGATTACGAATAAGCTGTGAGTTTTGCTCAATGCGGCTCATGATCATGTCGGGTTACGAATTCCAGCTCTTGCGATTCTTTCCCCACTCTACCTCCTTGAAGTATTCTTTTCCTACATGGCTAGAATGAGGCAAATCCTAATTGGAGGGTAATTTCTCCTTGGGCATATTTTGGTGTTGATGCTTATGGATAGGGGTGTGGAAAGGATTCTTATTGCATGGAGGAAGTGACTATGGAGCTAAACAATGACGCGGAGTTTTCCCTCCAATTGACATCCGTGCAGTCCTCCTGACCCTGCCAGATCTTGCCAACACTCCAATGCTTGCAATGGTAGTGCCGGTTGATGGCTCAGTGCTGATGTAGAGCTCGTTGGGAACCCCAAGAGGAAGGTATGATGAGTACATCAGCAAGTTTCCTCAGTTATGAAACCAAGGTTTAATCGAACCAGTAGGAGCAAGGAAACACCCCAAAGGTGTTGCTAGCTGAGCCTTGGAAGGGCGCACTACCGGTGCTAGTAGCAACGTGGAGACCTGCACAACACAACCACAGAACTTTGTCCCCAACTTGCGATGAGGTTGTCAATCTCACCGTGTTTTGCTGAAAACAAAGGATTAAACGTATCGAATTAAAGGAAGTAATAGTTTGCAGAAAGTAAACACAAAGCAGTAAACAGTTTATAGATTGTATGTAAAGAAAAGGACCGGGATCCATAGTTCACTAGAGGTGGCTCTCCTTAAGATAGATAACATCTTTGGGTGAACAAATTACAGAGGCAATTAACAAACATCGAGAAAGCAATACATGCATATACTAATCATCTTGACTCCTTTGAGACTTGATTGGGCATTACAACATTATACATAGACCGCCATCCAACTGCATCTATGACTAATAATCCACCTTGAGGTTATCATACGAACTCCTCCAAAGATTAAGTTGCAAGCAACAGATTATTGCTTTATGAACTGTGTGTAAAGTAAACCATATGATTGTTCTATGAACAAAGGATTGCTGTTTTCTCCCTAGTCGCAACTACACATCTAGTACCTTAGAGATTTGTCACTTCCCAGTTACGAGGCATGAACCCACTATCGAGCATAAATACTAACTCTTGGAGTTGCTAGCATATACTTGGCCAAGATAGCTACTAACAACAGAAAGCATGCAAGATCACAAATAACAAAGAGATGATATAATCAATAATCAATGAAATAGCATCTCAATATCCATGGATCCCAAACACAACATGTATGATTACAAATAGATGATCTTGATCATGAGCAGACTCACAAGATCTAAACATGAAAACACAAAGGAGGAGAACCAGCCATCTAGCTACTACATGGATCCGTAGTCCAAGGATGAACTACTCACGCATCACACCGGAGGCTTGCATGGTGATGAAGAAGGCCTCAAGGTGAATTCCCTCTCCCGTGGTGCCGGGAAGAGCTTCAGATCCCTCCCGATCTAGGGATGGAGATGACGGCGGCTACATACTCTTTCGTGGATTTTTGATCGGGCCCTTAGGGTTTTTGTCCTGAGGGCATCTTATAGGCGGAAGGAGAGGCCGAGGGTCTGGGGGTCGGCGGACCACCCCTAGCTGTTAGGAAGCCTGGCAGCTTGGCCAGGTGGTGTGGACGACCCCCAGCCCTTCTTCGTCTCGTATTCTGGCATCTGATGACTTCCAGAAAAATAGGCACTTTGGCTTTTGTACCGTCCAATTCCGAGAATATTCATTTTCTGACTTTCCTAGAACCAAAAACAGCAGAAAACAGGCAGCTGGCACTATGGCTCTTGTTAATAGGTTAGTCCAAGAAATCATATGAAAAGTACTTCAAATTGTGTGATGTCTACGCACTTCTATTCTTGTAGACAGTTGTTGGGCCTCCAAGTGCAGAGGTTTGTAGAACAGCAGCAAGTTTTCCCTTAAGTGGATCACCCAAGGTTTATCGAATTCAGGGAGGAAGTGGTCAAAGGTATCCCCTCTCAAGCAACCCTGCAATCAAGATACAAGAAGTCTCTTGTGTCCCCAACACACCCAATACACTTGTCAGATGTATAGGTGCACTAGTTCGGTGAAGAGATAGTGAAATACAAGTGGGGTGGATAATTATAAGTGGTAAAGGTGATAGAGAATAGCTTGATGGCGTGAAAGAGACTAAAGGCAAACTGAAATAAAGATGGAAGCAAGCAAACATGTAACAGATCTAATAGCAAATGGTGTTTCAATGCTTAGAAACAAGGCCTAGGGATCATACTTTCACTAGTGAACACTCTCATATAAATATATTATCTTCATGATACTACGCTGAACTACTCTCCGGTTGAATACTCTAATCGATGATAGGGCTATAACAACACACCTCAAAGTAAGCCTTTCCCATCTAGAAAACCCCACACTGTCACCTTGAGTACTAGATGAGTCCAACAAACACCACAATTTCATAAAGACATCCAACTCCAAATATAACTCATAACAAGTATTTGAGAACTCTAGCCTAAGTGCCACCATGGTGTGCACGCTGTCACTTCCACACACATGGGGAGAGCAGAGATTCATTAAAGCACTTGAGTAGCAGAATAGATCTATAGATTACAAGCTCATGACCACAACAAGATCATGCATAGATAGAGAGATGAACACATAGCTACCAGTAGAACCCTTAGCCTCGAGAGAGAACTACTCCCTCCTCATCATGGGAATCAGCAATGGTGATGGAGATGGTGGTGGAGATCGATGGAGATGGCTCCGGGGGCACTTCCCCGTCCCGGCAGGGTGCTGGAACAGAGACTTTCTGTCCCCCAAATCTCCCCTTTGGTGGCGGTGGCGGTGCAGAACTTTTCGTGGATTTCTGGTTGATAACTTAGGGTTTTGGTATCGGGAGGCTCTTATAGGCGAAAGGGGAGACCGAGGGGGTGCCAGGGGGCCCACACCACCTGGTGGCGCGGGTAGGGCTAGCCCACGCCTGGGGAGGGTGTGGCCAGGCCCTAGCCCTCCTCCATCTCGTATTCTGGCTCCGTGAGTCTTCCGGTAAAATAGGAACTTTGGCTTAAGAATATTCATTTTCTGACTTTCCTGGAACCAAAAACAGCAGAAAACAGGCAACTGGCACTATGGCATCTTGTTAATAGGTTAGTCCAAGAAATCATATGAAAAGTACACCAAAGTTGGAACAAAACATAAGAAAGTAGATAAAACCAAGCATGAAACATCAAAAATTATAGATACATTTGCAATGTATCAACATCCCCAAGCTTAACTCCTGCTCGTCCTCGAGTAGGTAAGTGATAAAAAGAAATAATTTTTGAGGTGACATGCACCATCAAAGACTTGATCAAAGTATTTGTAAAACATTCAAAGCTGGGATCATAGTACTTCAATCATAACATGAAAGACAAAGTTCTAGCAATAAGACAAAGAAACTATGATGCAACATGAAAAGGCACAAACAAAAGATTCATGAATAACAATGCTTTGCAAGACGTTTGTTTGTTTCACATAAAGAAAACATAGCATAATAGCATCAGCTTGTCCCTCATAGAGTAGCAAATATAAATGCATAGGACACCTTCAAACTTCATAAGAGTGACTAGATACAATAGTTTAAAACAAGCAATATCAAGTTATGCATCAATCAACTAGTCTTGGGACAATGCACATAGAACTAAAAATGGCCACCATGCTCTCAAAGTAGGTGCATAAAGATAGAAGGTGGAGACTCAATATAATGGTGGAAGAAAGGCCTTTTTATAAAAGGAAGTAGGGATTCAAGTCTCATAAAGAGCTTCCAAAAATTATGGTACTTATAGCTTTCAGCTTTCATTGCCCCTATCATAAGCATCTTGAAGTGATTAAGGTTAAAATGAAAAAACTATGGTGTACATGCTTGACGAAGTATAAGTCAGAAATCTCATGTCCCTTGTATACGAGGGCCGCTCCTCATGCTACTCAAGTTTAGTCACCGGTAAGTTCTTGTCATCGTAAGTACATGTGTATCATAGAGAACCGCCAACGGGGTACCCCTTGTCCGATGATACGGAAGAATCCCCATATCAAAATGACAAGGCAAGCAGACAACGATCATCTCAGCATTCTTCTTATTTACCGTGGGAATATGGTGCTTTTTTCTCTCTTTCCTCTTTTCATAATATCTCTTTTTTTTCTCTTTTCTCTTTTTTTTCTCAATATAGGACTCTTTTTTTTATAAGAAGAATGTTTCATAGACAGCTCACTATGGTTACGCTGCAGGTTTCCACCATGTCAGCATGGATTAGACCAGCGGCCCAGGCATTTCTCTAACACATATACATAACTCCATGGACTTACAAGCTCCCCTTTTATTTCACACCGACGACATCCATATACAAAAGAACATGATATCAACTAGGTACAACTACCAAGTGCAATGTTGAAAGCGTTCCCCATGAAAGCATGGTTCTGCTAATTCCCAACAAATAAGTGCAAGCATATACAACATAGAAGACACAATGGTTCAAGTTTATTAAGGGCAAGAAAAGTAAAGTGTGCCATCAAGTTCGTGAGAGCTTTAATCACTAGCTTTCTCATAACAAGTTTAATTCAGAAGGTAAACAAAAGCATGAATATACTTGGAATAGCATAAGCTAGTAGGTAGGTATGGTGGACTCTTTGGAATAACTTGGTTTAGGGAGTTGGATGCATGAGTGGAACACATACTTGGTTGCGGAGGCTAGCAAAAGACTGGGAGCGACAAACTAAGAGAGCAATAATGGCCATAATCATGCAGAGCGACAAAACATCATTGATCAAAGCATAAAGTGATACTACAAGTTGAAAACTAAAGGATCATAAAGGCTATGGTGACTTGAGATAGTCATAACATGGTGTGAGCATGCGCCAAGTCAACCCAAATAAAACATCAAAGGAGAATGCCACTATAGTATGCTTTAATATGCTAAAACAACGCATGATTCTTCCAAGGCACATTAAGCAATCTCAATTGTTTATAACAAGTCATGCTATAACAAAGAATACTAAGCATAAAGCCAAAACAAAATCAAGCATGGCATGACAGAGCATAGGCCACAGTCAAAAACGAGCTCTTTTTACCACATAAGCATGAACTTTCCTACTCTTTTCCAAACCAAACCAAACTATTTGCAAACCAATGTATGAAAGAGGGGGTCCAACCAATTTATTCAGAAAACTAAGAAAACCAAGCAAACGAAAAACCAAAACGAAAACGAAAAAGAAGACGCTCCAAGAACAACACAACTGTGCATGAAACAATAAAAATGAAGTGTTTGGAAGAAACCTGGGATTTTTATTGATGAAGAAGGGGATGCCTTGGGCATCCCCAAGCTTTGACGCTTGTACTTCTTGGATATTTCTTGGGGTGACACGCGTGGCATCCCCAAGCTTGAGCTTTAGTCCATTCTTCATCTCATTACTCATTCCTTCCATACACCTGAATTTTTTCCTTCATACAAAACTTCACACAATCTTTATTAGCAACATTAGTGCACTCAAGATAATAAGTCTTTAGGTTCAGTTCTCACACCAATAAAACTTCTAATAAAAAACTAGCTACTGTAGCACTTCCCTCAAAAAGCTCAATTCCCCAAAGAGAACTCAAAAAGGAATCAACAAGAAGCAAATGCAAATAATGGCAGAAATCTGTCAAAACATACCAGCAGTAAAAACCAATTTTTTCGAAGACCTTCTGTTGCTCAAATCGAAAAGTGTTGAACTAACGAAAGTTAGATAACAACCTGGGGGCAGAAGCACAAAAATTCATGCCTCAAAAGGACATACAGAAATTTTACATGAATTTTTACGGTGAAGCATAGAAATCTATTTCGGGACAGCAACTTTCCCAATCATTACTTCTCTCTCATTAGAGGTTACTCTTGGCACAAAAAGCAAATAAAAAGGATAAGGAGCGGTTATTACTGAAGTAATAACTTCCAAGACTCATCAAAAACTTTTGGGTTATCTCCCAATAAGTACTTTTCTTTAACGCCTTTAAGTTAGGCATGATAGTTTGAGAAGATGCTCACATAAGAAATATGAATTGAAGTAAAAGAGAGCATCAAGAAGCAAATTCAAAGCACATTTAAGTGTAACCCACTTCCTATGTATAGGAATCTTGTAAATAAACAAGTCATGAAAGCACAAAGCAACAAGCACAGGAAAGCAAAACAAGTGCAACTTCAAAATTTTCAACATAAAGAGGGGAAACTTAATATTATTGAGAGACATAAAACCATGTTTCCCTCTCTCATAATAACTTTCAGTAGAATCATGAATAAAATTAACAATATAACTATCACATAAAACATTCTTATCATGAGCAACATGCATAAAATGATTATTACTCTCCACATAAACATAGTCATTCTTATTAATTGTAGTGGGAGCAAAATCAACAAAATAGCTATCATTATTATTCTCATCACCATAATCATCAAATATAGGAGGCATATTGTAATCATTAATTTTATCCTCAATAGTAGGTGGACTGAAAATATCATACTCATCATTGCAATCATCATAAGCAATAGAATAATTATCTTCCCAAGTGTGTCCATTTGTAAACATATCATCATTGGAAGGATCATGGATAGCACTAATAGTATAGCAGTTATTAATATCATCGTTTTCAGAATTGGTACCGAAGAGATTTTCAATATCAAAGGTAGTGTGCTTTTCCCAATCATGATCACTACTATAGATAATAGGCATAGGAACATCATCGAGTTTAGACTCATCAAAAACTATAATAGGAGCAACATGCTTAGGGGAAAATACCGTTTCCTCTCTTCTTTTACTCCTCCTCTTCTTCTTTTTCTTCCTCTCTTTAGGAGGGATATGCTTTAAAGGAAGCTTCTCCATATACCCTGGTTTATTATTAGAGACAATAGAAGAAACTTTGGAGGATTCCTTCTTTTCGTTAATAAGATCAAAACACATATTAGTCCTATCATATTTTGGTAAAATCTCATCTTCTATAATATTTTTTATGTAAGTATTTGTGTGACAATTATCAACACAATAAAGATGACAACCAAGCAGGACACTATTCATATCAAAAGCACCCATATCCACCAAAGAGGTTTTTCTTGATAACTCTTCACACCCCAAAAATAATGTAAGTTCATCATGCTGATTAGGAGTGATCATGTCATCACAATACAAACTTGCAGTACTCATTGGATTAGAAGGGCTATTATTATGGCCTGAGCATTGGAAATTGAAATGACCCACTTCAAAGCAAAGTTCACAAATAAAAGGATATAGGGCACAACCTTTTTTACCAAGATCATTTAGAGCCCTATACGACATTCTAGTTTTTTCATTCCTGTGGGTGATACAATATTCTTCTTCAACTTGATTACTCTCACAAGGTCTATGTATCCCACAAAAATTAACATGCTTATAGGAAATAGTACTTTCAGAGGTTTGAGCATGTTTATTGCTATCATTAACAACAATTTCATTTTCCATGCAAGTGTCTTTAAAAGGCTCATGATACATGTCCCACTTTTCTTTAGGAGCATTAATATGAGAAGCAAAGGTTTTGAAATAATCAATAAGAATTTGAGGATCAAGACCATATTTAGCACTAAGCTCTTGAAAATCAATAGTTTCAGCAAAAGACTTAATGCAATCATACTCATAGTTTATACCTTGTCCTTTACCTTTGTTGTTATCCCAATCTTCGGTATTGCTTTGAATTGTTTCAAGAAGATCCCACTTAGCTTTGACCTCCTTGCTTGTGAAGGATCCCTCTAAACAAGTATCTAGATAGTCCTTGTAATGTCCTGAAAGCCTTGCATAGAGATTATTAATAAGAATATTACTGGAGAGCTCATGAATGGGACATTTGAGCATTAGTGACTTCAATCTCCCCCATGCTTGAGCAATACTTTCTCCATCATGAGGATGAAAATTATAAATGTAATTCCTATCTTTATGAATTTCATGACGAGGATAAATTTAGAGTAAAAGAGAGATTCAAGTTCCTTCCACTCCAAATGATGAGGATCATCTAGTAGCTCATACCACTCCCTTGCTTTGCCCTTAAGTGAAATAGGGAATAACTTCCTCTTAACTTGGTTCATTGAAATACCTACACACTTGAACAACTCGCATAATTCATGTATAAAGAGTAAATGATCACCAGGATGGATAGTTCTATCTCCAAAATAGCAGTTATTCATAACACATTCAACAATTTTTATAGGTATTTTAAAAGGGATGCTTTTAGTATGTGGATTTAAAATATCATAAGTATCATCAGAATTACCACATATGGGAGATAAAGTATCATCAGAGCAAATTTTCATCTTTAAATCTAGGGAACTAAAAAGATCATTTTCATAAAAAACAACTTCCCCAAGCTTAGACGTTTCCATAGCATTAGTAACAAAGGTGTTCAAAAGATTCATACTAATAACATTGCTATTAGCATGCAAGGAAGGTTCCAAGGGTTTTTTAATTTTCTTTTCATAGAATTCGAGTTCTAACTTAGGAAAAAGACTAAAAAGCTCTCTATTTTTGTTGTTGTTTTCCATTAAGCCTAACTAGTGAAAACAAGAAACAAAAAGACAAAATTGCAGAATCTAAAGGAAATAACTTCGAGTACTCACACCAGAAAATAGGCGTTTGCCGTGAAAGGTTCTTCTTCTTTAATCCTCCGGTGTGAATACCTTTTACCTTACCTCCCCGGCAACGGCGCCAGAAAATAGCTTGATGTCTACGCACTACTATTCTTGTAGACAGTTGTTGGGCCTCCAAGTGCAGAGGTTTGTAGAACAGCAGCAAGTTTTCCCTTAAGTGGATCACCCAAGGTTTATCGAACTCAGGGAGGAAGTGGTCAAAGGTATCCCCTCTCAAGCAACCCTGCAATCAAGATACAAGAAGTCTCTTGTGTCCCCAACACACCCAATACACCTGTCAGATGTATAGGTGCACTAGTTCGGCGAAGAGATAGTGAAATACAAGTGGTAAAGGTGATAGAGAATAGCTTGATGGCGTGAAAGAGACTAAAGGCAAACTGAAATAAAGATGGAAGCAAGCAAACATGTAACAGATCTAATAGCAAACGGTGTTTCAATGCTTAGAAACAAGGCCTAGGGATCATACTTTCACTAGTGAACACTCTCATATAAATATATTATCTTCATGATACTACGCTGAACTACTCTCCGGTTGAACACTCTAATCGATGATAGGGCTATAACAACACACCTCAAAGTAAGCCTTTCCCATCTAGAAAACCCGACACTGTCACCTTGAGTACTAGATGAGTCCAACAAACACCACAATTTCATAAAGACATCCAACTCCAAATATAACTCATAACAAGTATTTGAGAACTCTAGCCTAAGTGCCACCATGGTGTGCACGCTGTCACTTTCACACACATGGGGAGAGCAGAGATTCATTAAAGCACTTGAGTAGCAGAATAGATCTATAGATTACAAGCTCATGACCACAACAAGATCATGCATAGATAGAGAGATGAACACATAGCTACCGGTAGAACCCTTAGCCTCGAGAGAGAACTACTCCCTCCTCATCATGGGAATCAGCAATGGTGATGGAGATGGTGGTGGTGATCAATGGAGATGGCTCCGGGGGCACTTCCCCGTCCCGGCAGGGTGCCGGAACAGAGACTTTCTGTCCCCCGAATCTCCCCTTCGGTGGCGGCGGCGGTGCGGAACTTTTCGTGGATTTCTAGTTGATAACTTAGGGTTTTGGTATCGGGAGGCTCTTATAGGCGAAAGGGGAGACCGAGGGGGTGCCAGGGGGCCCACACCACCTGGTGGCGGGGGTAGGGCTAGCCCGCACCTAGAGGAGTGTGGCCAGGCCCTGGCCCTCCTCCATCTCGTATTCTGGCTCCGTGAGTCTTCCGGCAAAATAGGAACTTTGGCTTTTGTCCCGTCCAATTCTGAGAATATTCATTTTCTGACTTTCTTGGAACCAAAAACAGCAGAAAATAGGCAACTGGCACTGTGACATCTTGTTAATAGGTTAGTCCAAGAAATCATATGAAAAGTACTCCAAAGTTGGAACAAAACATAAGAAAGTAGATAAAACCAAGCATGGAACATCAAAAATTATAGATACATTTGCAATGTATCAGTGTGGACAAAACATAAGAAAGTGGATAAAACCAAGCATGGAACATCAAAAATTATAGATACATTTGCAATATATCAACATCCCCAAGCTTAACTCCTGCTCGTCCTCAAGTAGGTAAGTGATAAAAAGAAAGAATAATTTTTGAGGTGTCATGCACCATCAAAGACTTGATCAAAGTATTTGTAAAACATTCAAAGCTGGGATCATAGTACTTCAATCATAACATGAAAGACAAAGTTCTAGCAATAAGACAAAGAAACTATGATGCAACATGAAAAGGCACAAACAAAAGATTCATGAATAACAATGCTTTGCAAGACGTTTGTTTGTTTCACATAAAGAAAACATAGCATAATAGTATTCAGCTTGTCCCTCATAGAGTAGCAAATATAAATGCATAGGACACCTTCAAAGTTCAAAAGAGTGACTAGATACAAATAGTTTAAAACAAGCAATATCAAGTTATGCATCAATCAACTAGTCTTGGGACAATGCACATAGAACTAAGAATGGCCACTATGCTCTCAAAGTAGGTGCATAAAGGTAGAAGGTGGAGACTCAATATAATGGTGGAAGAAAGGCCTTCATAGAAGGAAGTAGGGATTCAAGTCTCATAAAGAGCTTCCAAAAATTATGGTACTTATAGCTTTCAGCACTCATTGCCCCTATCATAAGCATCTTGAAGTGATTAAGATTAAAATGAAAAAACTATGGTGTACATGCTTGATGAAGTATAAGTCAGAAATCTCATGTCCCTTGTATACGAGGGTCGCTCCTCATGCTACTCAAGTTTAGTCACCGGTAAGTTCTTGTCATCGTAAGTACATGTGTATCATAGAGAACCGCCAACGGGGTACCCCTTGCCCGATGATACGGAAGAATCCCCATATTAAAATGACAAGGCAAGCAGACAACGAGCATCTCAACATTCTTCTTATTTACCATGGGAATATGGTGTTTTTTCTCTCTTTCCTCTTTTCATAATATCTTTTTTTCTTTTTCTCTTTTTTCTGAATACAGGACTCTTTTTTTTATAAAAAGAATGCTTCATAGACAACTCATTATGGTTACGCTGCAGGTTTCCACCATGTCAGCATGGATTAGACCAGCGGCCCAGGCGTTTCTCTAACACATATACATAACTCCATGGACTTACAAGCTCCCCTTTCATTTCACACCGACGACATCCATATACAAAAGAGCATGATATCAACTAGGTACAACTACCAAGTGCAATGTTGAAAGCGTTCCCCATGAAATCATGGTTCTGCTAATTCCCAACAAATAAGTGCAAGCATATACAACATAGACGACACAATGGTTCAAGTTTATTAAGGGCAAGAAAAGTAAAGTGTGCCATCAAGTTCGTGAGAGCTTTAATCACTAGCTTTCTCATAACAAGTTTAATTCGGAAGGTAAACAAAAGCATGAATATACTTGGAATAGCATAAGCTAGTAGGTAGGTATGGTGGACTCTTTGGAATAACTTGGTTTAGGGAGTTGGATGCATGAGTGGAACTCATACTTGGTTGTGGACGCTAGCAAAAGACTGGGAGCGACAAACTAAGAGAGCAATAATGGCCATAATCATGCAGAGCGACAAAACATCATTGATCAAAGCATAAAGTGATACTACAAGTTGAAAACTAAAGGATCATAAAGGCTATGGTGACTTGAGATAGTCATAACATGGTGTGAGCATGCGCCAAGTCAACCCAAATAAAGCATCAAAGGAGAATACCACTATACTATGCTTTAATATGCTAAAACAACGCATGATTCATCCAAGGCACATTAAGCAATCTCAATTGTTTATAACAAGTCATGCTACAGCAAATAATACTAAGCATAAAGCCAAAACAAAATCAAGCATGGCATGACAGAGCATAGGCCACAGTAAAAAACGAGCTCTTTTTACCACATAAGCATGAACTGCCCTACTCTTTTCCAAACCAAATCAAACTATTTGCAAACCAATGTATGAAAGAGGGGGTCCAACCAATTTATTCAGAAAACTAAGCAAACAAAAACCAAAACGAAAACGAAAAAGAAGACGCTCCAAGAACAACACAACTGTGCATGAAACAATAAAAATGAAGCGTTTGAAAGAAACCTGGGATTTTTATTGATGAAGAGGGGATGCCTTGGGCATCCCCAAGCTTTGACGCTTGTACTTCTTGGATATTTCTTGGGGTGACATGCGTGGCATCCCCAAGCTTGAGCTTTAGTCCATCCTTCATCTCATTACTCATTCCTTCCATACACCTGAAATTTTTCCTTCATACAAAACTTCACACAATCTTTATTAGCAACATTAGTGCACTCAAGATAAATAAGTCCTAAAGTTCAGTTCTAACACCAAATAAACCTCCATTACAACACTAGCTACTGTAGCACTTCCCTCAAAAAGCTCAATTTCCCAAAAGAACTAAAAAAGGAATCAACAAGAAGCAAATGCAGAAAATGGCAGAAATCTGTCAAAACAGACCAGCAGGTAAAGACGATTTTTTTCGAAGACCTTCTATTGCTAAAATCAAAAAGTGTTGAACTAACGAAAGTTATATAACAACCTGGGGTAGAAGAACAAAAATTCACGCCTCAAAAAGACATGCAGAGATTTTACACGAATTTTTACGGTGAAGCACATAAATCTGTTTCGGGACAGCAACTTTCCCAATCATTACTTCTCTCTCATTAGAAGTTACTCTTGGCACAAAAAGCAAATAAAAAGGATAAGGAGCAGTTATTACTGAAGTAATAACTTCCAATACTCATCTAAAACTTTTGGGTTATCTCCCAATAAGTACTTTTCTTGAACGCCTTTAAGTTAGGCATAAGAAGCAAGAAAGAATCAAGTGTTCTCAAATGAAGAAGCATTAAGACCAAATTTTGTTTTCATAGGAGAAGCAAAAGAAATCTTCTCTCTCTTCTTAGGGAAGTGTTCTATACCTTTCTTGAGTGGGATTTGATATTTAATGGTGCCTTCTTTCATATCAATAATGGCACCAACGGTTCTAAAAAAAGGTCTTCCCAAAGTAATAGGACAAGAAGCATTGTATTCAACATCCAAAACATAGAAATCAACGGGGACATAGGCATTGTTAACCATAATAAGAACATCATTAAGACTCCCCATGAGTTTCTTTTTAGCATATCATCAAGTGGGACATTCAAATAACAATCTTCAAGTGGAGGCAAATCAAGCATATCATAAATCCTTCTAGGCATAATAGAAAGACTACTATGAAGTTCACATAAAGCTTTGAAATCAAAGTCATTCACTTTCATATTAATGATGGGTTCCCAACCATCTTCTTGTTTTATAGGAATAGAAGCTTTATGTTTCATCTTTTCTTCTTTAATCTTTATGAGAGCATCAATAATGTGTTTTGTAAAGGCCATGTTCATAGCACTAGCATTAGGACTTTTAGCAAGCTTTTGTAGGAACTTAATAACTTCAGAGATATTGCAACCATCAAGATCAAAATCAAATTTATCATCTACAGTAGTAGAACTATTACTAGCCTCAACACTAGTGGTGGTAATAGTAGAAACACTAATGTTTCTAGCAATTTCATCTTCTCTTTCCCACTTAGCATGTAATTCAGCTAATAGTCTAACATTTTCATCAATTCTTACTTGTATAGCATTAGTAGCTGCAAAGGGATTATCATTAGTTTCAGGTTTAGCAGCCATTTTATTCAAAGAAGATTGAGCTTCATCCAAAGATGCTATATTTCTTTCAGCATTAGAGAGTTTTTCCTCAATAGTTTTATTGAAGGCAGTTTGTTTACTAATAAAGTCCTTAAGCATAACTTCAAGTTCAGAGGGAGCACTCCTATTATTGTTGTAAGAATTTCCATAAGCATTACCATTGTTGGGAGGATATGGCTTATAATTGTTGTTACCAAAATTACTCCTATAAGCATTATTGCCAAAATTATTATTTCTTATGAAGTTCACATCAACTTGCTCTTCTTGAGCAACCAAAGAAGCCAAAGGAACATTATTTGGATCAATATGGGCTTTCCCATTAACAAGCATAGACATAATAATATCAATCTTATCACTCAAGGAGGAAGTTTCCTCAACAGAATTTACCTTCCTACCTTGTGGAGCTCTCTCAGTATGCCATTCAGAATAATTAATCATCATATTGTCTAGAAGTTTTGTTGCGGCACCCAAAGTGATGGTCATAAAGGTACCTCCAGCAGCAGAGTCCAATAGGTTCCTTGAAGAATAGTTCAATCCTGCATAAAAGGTTTGGATGATCATCCAAGCAGTCAGTCCATGAGTGGGACAATTCTTAATCAAAGATTTCATTCTTTCCCAAGCTTGAGCAACATGTTCATTATCAGATTGTTTAAACTTCATTATTTCACTTCTCATAGATATAATCTTAGCAGGAGGATAGTATTTTCCAATAAAAGCATCTTTGCACTTAGTCCAAGAATCAATACTATTCCTAGTTAAGGAATTCAACCATTCTTTAGCTTTTCCTCTCAAAGAGAAAGGAAACAATTTCAGCTTAATAATATCACCATCTATATCCCTATGCTTTTGCATCTCACAAAGTTCAACAAAGTTATTTAGATGGGCAACATCATCTTCATTACCAATACTAGAAAATTGTTCTCTCATAACAAGATTGAGTAAAGCAGGTTTTATCTCAAAGAAAGTATCTTCAGGCACATGTGGAGCAATAGGTGTGCTCATAAAATCATTGTTGTTGGTGCTAGTGAAGTCACACAACTTAGTGTTTTCAAGAGTAGTCATTTTTTGGGTTTTCAAGTAAGAAAGCAAACTAGTAGAACTAATTTTTTTGGTGTCTTTTATAACAAAACAAGCAAACAAAACAAAAAGGAACTAAGCAAAACAAAAATAACAAAGTAAAGAGATTGGTTATGAGGGACTCCCCTTGTGAAGATGTCCTTGACTCCCCGGCAACGGCGCCAGAAAAATGCTTGATGGCTCAGTGTTGATATAGAGCTCGTTGGGAACCCCAAGAGGAAGGTATGATGAGCACAACAGCAAGTTTCCCTTAGTTATGAAACCAAGGTTTAATCGAACCAGTAGGAGCAAGGAAACACCCCAAAATTGTTGCTAGCTGAGCCTTGGCAGGGTGCACTACCGGTGCTAGTAGCAACATGGAGACTTGCACAACACAACAACAGAACTTTGTCCCAACTTGCGATGAGGTTGTCAATCTCACCGTGTTTTGATGAAAACAAAGGATTAAACGTATCGAATGGAAGGAAGTAATAGTTTGCAGAAACTAAACACAAAGCAGTAAACAATTTATAGATTGTATGTAAAGAAAAGGACCGGGATCCATAGTTCACTAGAGGTGGCTCTCCTTAAGATAGATAACATGCTGGGTGAACAAATTACAGCAGGGCAATTGACAAACATCGAGAAAGCAATACATGCATATACTAATCATCTTGACTCCTTTGAGATTCGATTGGGCATTACAACATTATACATAGACCGCCATTCAACTGCATCTATGAATAATAATCCACCTTCAGGTTATCATCTGAACCCCCTCCAGTATTAAGTTGCGAGCAACAGATTATTGCTTTACGAATTGCGTGTAAACTAAACAATACGATTGTTCTATGAACAAAGGATTGTTGTTTTCTCCCTAGTAGCAACAACACATCTAGTACCTTAGAGATTTCTGTCACTTCCCCAGTTACGGAGGCATGAACCCACTATCGAGCATAAATACTAACTCTTGGAGTTGCTAGCATCTACTTGGACAAGATAGCTACTAACAACAGAAAGCATGCAAGATCACAAATAACAAAGACATGATAGAATCAATAATCAATCTAAAATATCATCTAGGTATCCATCGGATCCCTTCAAACACAACATGTATGATTACAAATAGATGATCTTGATCATGAACGGAGCTCACAAGATCTAAACATGAAAGCACAAAGGAGGAGAACCAGCCATCTAGCTACTACATGGATCCGTAGTCCAAGGATGAACTACTCACGCATCACACCGGAGGATTGCATGGTGATGAAGAAGGCCTCCAGGGTGAATTCCCGTGCCGGGAAGAGCTTCAGATCCCTCCCGATCTAGAGATGGAGATGACGGCGGCTACAGACTCTTTCGTGGATTTTTGATCCGACTCTTAGGGTTTTCGTCTTGAGGGCATCTTATAGGCGGAAGGAGAGGCTGAGGGTCTGGGGTCGGCTGGACCACCCCTAAGGCCGGGCTGAGCTGGCAGCGGTGGTGTGTGGCCCCCCCCTTCTCCGTCTCGATGCATCATCTGATGACTTCCGGAAAAATAGGCACTTTGGCTTTTGTCCCGTCCAATTCCGAGAATATTCATTTTTTGACTTTCCTGGAACCAAAAATAGTAGAAAACAGGCAGCTGGCACTGTGACTCTTGTTAATAGGTTAGTCCAAGAAATCATATGAAAAGTACTCCAAAGTGTGGACAAAACACAAGAAAGTGGATAAAACCAAGCATGGAACAACAAAATTATAGATACATTTGCAATATCTTCATCTTCATACACTTATTCCTCGAGTCAAGAAACCTTCCGCTTTCTTATTACACCATTATCTCCACTAACCTGGAAATTTCTTTCACACAAAACTTCACACAATTCTCATTAGCAACATTAGTATAAGTAAAGTGATAAAACCTTTTGAATACAATTTCAAATGAAACCATCAAAACATAATCTACTGTAGCAAATCCTTCTGAAAACCCAAAAAGAATTCAAAAAGGAAATCGATTAAAGAAGCAAATGCAAGAGTGGCAAAATCTGTCAAAACAGACCAGCAGGTAAAGATCAATTTTTTCGAAAACCTTGTGTTGCTCAAATAAAAAAGTGCAAAACTAAAGAAAGTTAAATAACAACATGGGGAAGAAGCACACAAAATTACAGCTCAATCCGACATACAGAGATCTCTCACGAATTTTTATGGTGAAACACAAAAATCTGTTTCGGGACAACAACTTCCCCAAATCTTACTTCTCTCTCATTAGAGGTTGATCTTGACACAAAAACCAAAAAAAAGGATAAGGAGAGGTTATTACCAAAGTAATAACTTCCAAGACTCAAAGAAACAAAAACAAACTAAAAACACAAATAAATTGGGTTGTCTCCCAAAAAGCTCTTTCGTTATAGCCATTAAGATGGGCATGATAATTTTGAAGATGCTCACATAGGAATATGAATTGAAGTGAAAGAGAGCATTAAGAAGCAAAAATACACACATTTAAGTCTAACCCACTTCCTATGCAAGGGAATTTTGTAAACAAACAAGTTGTTGAAACCAGAGGCTACTAGCATAGGAAGGCAAAACAAGTGCAACATAAAAACTTTCAGCATAAAACGAGGAAACTTGATATTATTGAGATGCATAAGAACACTTTTCCCTCTCTCATAGTAACTTTCAGTATCATGCATAAACTTAACAATATAACTATCACAAGGGCCATCATAACAATGATCACTTATTCTAATAGAAAACACAGGAATACTAGCTCTTATAATACTACTTTGTGAAACAATATTAGAGGTATCCTTACAAAGGATAGTGTGTCCCTCTTCTACATATTTAGTAACAAAGTCTTTCACATTTGCTATCATGGGTTCATCAACCATTTGTTTATCAGGTTCAACAGCTTTATTTGTACTTTCATTAACCATACTAGCTATCATAGAGTGTTCCTTTATCTTAACTGGGAAAGGCATTTTCTCAATGTAAGGTTCAGGTGAAACATGATTAGCAGTATAAACTTCAGTATTTCTTGCAGGAACACTCTTAGCAACATCTTTATAAGGTTCATGATATTTATTCCACTTCTTTTTAGGCACTTCAATGTAGGAAGCAAAAGCCTTAAAATAAGAAGCAATAGCTTGAGAGTCTAAACCATAAGCATTTTTAATATTTTGAAAGTCATCAGTTCCCATAAAAGATTCAATGCATTCATAATCATAATTTATACCTGACTTTCTTCCTTTGTCATTCTCCCATGCTTCAGCATTATCTTGAATACGGTCCAGAAGATCCCATTTAGCTTCTTCTTCCATGCGAGTGAATGATCTAGCACAAGAAGCATGCAATAATTCCTTATCATGAAGAGAAAGCCTTGCATAAAAGTTATTGATAATATTGTTGGGGAGCTCATGAATAGGACATTTGAGCATTAGTAACTTCAATCTCCCCCAAGCTTGAGCTGTACTCTCTCCATCAAGAGGCCAAAAGTTATATATTTGATTCCGATCTTTATGAATATCACTAGGAGGATAAAACTTTGAATAAAAGAGAGGCACTATTTCCTCCCATTGAAGAGCTTGACCATTCTTTAGCAGCTTATACCATTCCTCAACTCTTCCTTTAGTGATAATGGAATAACTTCTTCTTAACTTGATCTTTAGTAATACCTCCACACTTGAACAACCCGCATAATTCGTGTATAAAGAGCAAATGATCACCGGGATGGACAATTCCATCCCCAACATAGTAGTTATACATAACACGATCAATAATTCTCGTAGGTATTTTAAAAGTATCATTCTCAGCAGGTGGTGGCTCATCTACTACCTTAGCAGTGGTAGTAGCATTACGAAACAAGAAACTCAGCGAATTATCTATGACGAAAATAAAGCAACTAACAGAAGTAAACAATACTCACAGTAGAAGTTTCCTTTACTAGTTCCACTCTCCAATAGCGCTTCACTCCCCGGCAACGGCGCCAGAAAATAGTCTTGATGACCCACAAGTATAGGGGGTGTATCACGGTATTTTCGATAAGTAAGAGTGTCAAACCCAACAAGGAGCAGAAGGTGCTGGCTAGCGGTATGGATTAGGAATTCTCTGCAAATACTTAGCAAATGGATTTTTAGGGTTTTTTGATAAAGCAAGTAAATAAAGTACGAGTAAATAAAAGACAGTAGGAATAAATGCAGCAAGTGGCCCAATCCTTTATGCAGCAAAGGACAAGCCGGTTGTATTACTTAAGATGACCAAACGTTCTCGAGGACACACGGGAAGACTGTCAAGTGCTTTCGCTTCATATAGTTGATTAATCTTCTTTAGCTTGCTAAGTGTTGTGTGGGTGAACCTGTGCTAATGTACCGACCTTCCTAGGACTAATACATACTTGTGATTATACCCCTTGCAAACATCCATAAGTACAAGAAAGTAATTAAGGTAGAAACCTAACCATAGCTTTAAACTCTAAGACCCTGGCATCCCTTGTGCAATGGTTTCCTAATGGGGGTTTAGGTTTCTGTCACTCCGGCAACCCCTACGATTAGTAGCCAAATACACAATGCATTCCCCTAGGCCCATATAGGTGAAGTGTCATGTAGTCGACGTTCACATGACACCACTAGAAGAACTACGTCACAACTTAAATATCAAACCATTGAATCTTTCTCAACATAATTCCACTACTAACAACATGACTTCTCCCATGTCCTCAAGAACAAAACGAACTACTCACAAGATATCATATGGATCATGACCAGAGCTGGAAAAATGATGTATAACAATCTGAACATAAACAATAATTCAATGGTTCCACTCAATAGCATCAACTACAAAGAGTAATCAACACCACGAAAGTTCCCCCTCAGAACTCTATGCAAGATTCAACCCAATTGTTACAGCAATATGGAGATGGAGATGATGGTGCTGGTGATGATGATGGTGGTGATGATGATGATGATCCCGATGAAGTCCAGCTTGATGGTGGTGTTGATGGCGATGATCTCCCTTCTCCGGGAAGGAATTCCCCTGGCAGAATTATGTCTGCCGGAGAGATCTTTCTCTCTCGGTGTTTTCTGCCCCGCAGAGGCGGCGAAATCTTTCCGTGGTCGCTCCCCGAGTATTAGGGTTTCAGGAGGATTATATACGCCAGAGGAGAGAGCCAGAGGTGGGCCAGGGCAGCCACACCACCTGGTGGCGCGGCCTAGGCTGGCCCACGCCAGGGGGTGGTGTGGGCCCCCTGTGGCCCATCTCCACTCCTCCTTCTGGCTTCCTTCGTCTTCTAGAAAAATAGGATTTTCCATATATTTTCCCGGATTTTCTGATCTTCGCGAATTTTGCCTCCAAACAGCACCTTTTCCATCAGAATCCTGACTGCAGCGGTCCATTCTCCAAAAGTCATCAACCATGCAAAAACAAATGAAATAACATAAGTATCATCTCTTAATATGGAATATATCAATGAATAGTAGTGAATTATGATATAGATTAGTGATGAAAAATGGACGTATCAGAGGACCGGGCGTGTGTGCAATCACGGATGCACCACTGAGTTGCGGTGCTGGACTTTCTCACGATCTTGAGATCGGCAAGCAAACGACTACATCATCCATGAGTCCAACCTCGTAATGCTTTGTTGCTCTTCAAGGATATGTTCTCTATGGATGTATATCCACCCGTTGATTGTATCTAGGTATATAGATCTTGGTGCTTAGTTGTTCACTTCATAGGAATTTTTTGTTTTCTATGCTGCAAACCCAACAGTGGTATCACAGTCTGATCTATGCGTAGATACTTCATGGGTAGAACACATATGAGTATGTGGGCACTGATGATCATGTTATTGAATCTTATATGTATTTTGGATATTGGTGGCATAGTGGGATGAAGCGGTCCGGACTAACTTTACATGTCCTCTCACATGAGACATGTTCCACGCTTGACATGCAACTAGTTTTGCATAAGTGGCTAGCGGGTGTCTATTTCTCCTACTGTAGTCAATATCTGATTTACAACGAGTTGCTAATAATTTGATTATCATCGTTATGGTTCCATATTTGTAGGTATGAACGGTTCTATCTTCGAAAGCCCTAAGCCATGTAAAAGCATGCAATTGATAAATTAGAAGCATCTAGTTTAGTTGTTGTTGGGAAAGTGTCATGATATGGTAATGTTATAATTTGTAGTATGGATTGATACTATTGAAAATTATAACATATCAAAGTGTAAGTTCCATAGACCTTGTCCTTACACATATAGGAATGATGAAGATCATACCACAATGCACAACATAGTGATCAAGTGCAAAAACCATATCATATCACTTTTTGCATATGATGTTAGTTTGTATCTTATATTGCTTGTTTGGCGCTTTAGTAGCATTATAAGGTGATCCCTCATTTAAATATCAAGATAAAAATGTGTTCTTCCTTAAGTATGCACCATTAAGAAAGTTCGTCATTTCGAGACACCACGTGATGATCGGGTGTGATAGACTCTACGTTCGCATACAACGGGTGTAAGACAGTTTTACACATGCGAATACTAAGGTTCTTACTTGGAGAGCCTAGCATGTACATGTAGGGGTTCGCGTATGAAAACAATAAATTTTTACCCTACGCCCCTGAACCCCTGATGCTGCCAGGACCTATCTATTAGTAATGCAGTAACGTGAGGGACTTTTCACGAACTTACTCTTGAAGACCGAAAAGCATTGTCAACGCTCAGGAGAGCGTGGTTGATGTAGACGAGCCGAAGCCGACCTCAAGGTCGTGATGAAGTCTTTGCACTCTTGTGGCTCCAACGACTTCTAGTGCCTCAAATGTTGCACCTCGCAGGGAGTTACATGTATCTGGTGCTTGGTAATGACTCATGCTTCCCTGATCCAGCAGCAGTTGTGGAAGTAGAGCTCCTGGATCCGAATCCCATAGCACGACAGAGCTCCGTGGTGAAGATGTCTCTCATTCGTGTAGTCCGAACTTGGGACCACGGTCACAGGAGAGAGAGAATATCAATTGGAGGTCTCCCTAGAAGTAAGGAAACCTTTATTGAATATTGTGTTGTATTATTTGGTCAAAATACCCCACATATATAGGGGAAAGGGAGGTACTCCCTCCCTCAAAGTCCCAGGGTGGGACTAAACAAGGGAGGAGGTAGGGGAGGCGTTGTCGGCCAGCCCCCACCATGGGCCCCATGTGGGGAAGGCCCACTAGGGCCGCCGGCCACCCCCCTTGGCCCCTCCTAGGGGTGCGGCCCCCTCTCGGGCCCTTTCTCCTCCAGGATTTGGCACATTAAGCCTTTTGGCCATTTAATTGATTTTTTCTTTTATTAAATAATTATGAATAAATGATTAAATGAATATTTAACATTCATTCACATATTATTAAATCTCCGTGGCTATGGAACACCTTCCACCTCTACTTCGGACTTACTAAAACCCTTCTGGTTTTCTCTTTTCTCTTTCTTCGGTGATTCTACCGATCCTGTAAACTCTCTCTAAGCATAACCAAGACCTTAAGCGTGATACCCCATGGTTCAGGAACACTCCAGACATGGTCGGGACACTCCCGGACCAATGATCAGCAGAGGGACCTGGATGGCCATGTGCCCGTGTGCATTCCACGAAATCTTTCGTCGTTTGAACCATGAACGTCGTGTCATATTCCTTTTGTCTCTCGATACTTGCATTGTCCGAGATCTGATCAATGACATCACCATGTCGGGTTCAATCTCGTTACCGACAAATGCTACTTGACTCATTCCGACAAGTGATATCTCTATGATTAAATCACACGCTGCGCAGCTATTGGATATAATTTCTCCTAGTGGGCCCTCGAGTATCTTTTCATCACGCGGATGGACAAATCCCGTTCTTGACGTATAATGCCTCTACTGTTCCTCTGAATACCTAAACACACATTTATGATCATCGTTTAACCGTGTGATGTTTGATGCTATCAAAGTACCCTTGGAAGACAGTGATTAATATAGCCTCACGGTCTAAGAAATAATCCACTAGGTCTATTCTAATCATTGTAACTTAAACTTCGTGACATGATCGGGTCACGATGTTTAGGTTGGGTATTAGTTCATCATCTCATTCTCAGAATGAGGTGACTCCATTTCCAACTGGCATAAATGCCACATGTTCAGGAAACCTTGATCATCTATTGACCAATGAACCAGTGACTAGAGTATCAACGGGAACCCCTGGTTGCAAACGTGTATTGACGTTTCCTTTCAATATAGTTATAGCATGATATAAAACTTAATCATAAACTTTATGAAATATCTTATATCTTATATTTACTAATTGGAGGCATCGTAGGAGCTCCCACGTTAATCCTAGAAAACTGTCTAAAATAACCATAGGATCTAAATCAGGCGGTCATGATCAAATAACAGAGCGAAGAGTTGTATTTCCGTTGGATTCATCATACCGCGTGATTGTTCTCCGGCTAAAAAAAACTTCTAAGAAACAGATCCCATCGTCACCTTTACTGCCAGATCTGGCGGGGCATGTTCAATCCAATCTTCATGCACATCTCATGTACTCTTCCGATGATTTCTGGTGCGGTGGTGTGCATGTAACGTGGAGAGGCCACTTCATCTCTTCGTACCCCAGCCCCATCATGCAAGCTACGATCCTAGGAGTCAGCAGTAGCACGGGCCAAAGTTCTTCTGTTCGTATGTGTAAGCAATCCACTTCGTCTTTCCAATTAAATCTATGAGCTACTTAGCCATTTATTATTGATCAGATCATCGGTTGTCTGGCTACCTCCATCGAAGGTCTAATCTGGACTAATCAAATTGTTGCATGGTAGAATACCTTTTTCTTTTTTTCTTTTGTTGAGATATGGTTGGAGGCAATTATTGGTGACTGATTTTGCACAGCACCACTGGTGTTTTTTTGCATCAACTTAGAAGATAGGTTATATTCACCAGAAAATTATTATTCTCGTGCTAGATGGTGGCCTCCATTATTTAAGTTATGTGATTCATGTGCAAAATTGTAGCTTCTAGAGAATTAACCTTAGATAATGAGAATTTGTATCTCATTTGGATTACCACAAGCTACTCGAAAGATGTGCTATATCTTAGTTAATTTTATTTACAGATCTCGATAATCTCTATCTTATTTGTGCAATATTACATTGTCAGTATGTAACAAAAGGAAGCGGTTGTCATGGTAATAGTATTTGCAACACCGCTGGTTTTCTAGGTCATTTTAGTTACAAAGAAAAAATATGTATACTCGAGCTAATTTATATCCATAAGAATATGTAAGTATGGGGCTGGCAAAAATAACCAAGGAGGAACTCAACCATTACCAGTACAAGGTCATATCTTGTCGGTGAAGGTTTAGGATTTTATTCTTAAATTTATATCTAGAGTTATATAGTACTTTGTTTGAATCCTCCACCTATCATAATAGCATCAACAATGTCATTAGAAGATTTCATCCTTGCTTCGTACATTCTTCCAGTGGTCTCCATTTAATTTCTAATTATGCCATAGAGAAGTGGTTTTTTGAAAAATCCTGGCCATCTATAATTACAAGGATTGGTTCATGTTATGAATTCTCGGTGGACTGATACAACTCGGCGGTCTATCTTCCACAACTATTTTCAAAAGATGTAATTTGGTAGGACTATTACGTACTAGCACATCTGAATTGAATCAGTTTTCATAGGTGCAACTTCCCGATGTTTTCATATTACTCGAATCAACTGCTTTATAGTTATGAGTGCTTTTGTCTTTATGCATCCTAGATTAGCATCATCTCATGCCAAACCCATGTTCATATGCACACAAAAATCCAAACTTCTATTATTTGTTTAGGACCTATTTGCTCTATAAAGACAATAGCTGATTATGGGTGATTGTGTGCCTATTTACCATTCCATGTTCTATTAAAACTTTGAATGTTTGAAAGCTTAATTTTTTCTCATCTTTATTTAAGGGTTTTATGTTTTATTATATGTTTTCTTTGGCTAACATAGGTTCCAATAATAAATTCAATATGTTTTCTCTGGCTAACATAGGTTCAGAGCAGAAGTTTTAAAAGTTTGATGGAAGAAACCATTTATCAAAGCATAAGTTATTTGCGTTATGAATGTTTTGTTCTTCATCATTTCCTATTATTATGAATTCAACTAATATTGCTTATCTTTAAAGTTGTTGGTTCTTCATCAAAACAATGCGAACACATATGTACTCTCATGATAATTTCTCATGTGATCCAGTATACATATATATGTTATAAATTAAAACTTCTATGAAAACAGTGTGTATTATATTATATTTCTCTCTTATGTACAATAGTGTCACAAGGAAGCTAGATTAATGTTGCCACCCTGTGTCATGCCATACTTACCGATTTATTTTACTAGGTATTCCTATATGGATTGTTGACAACCTTTAGAGGAAGTCTCGAAATAAATGTATTGTTCAATCTTCTAATAAAAATTTGTGAGAAAAGAATCATTTGTAACATTTCCAAAATATCATTAGGAAGATTTCCTATTTTTTTAAGCTGATGCATGCGCGAGCGCACGAGTTAGGAGAATGGTAATATATACGTACGAATGCATATTATAGAACTCGACGAGCCCAATCCTATTATACATATGGCTCTTATAGAAAAATCCCAACTTCGCGAAAAGCCTTAAAGTTAACTAAAAATAATTTGCATGTGAAAATTCTTTTTGTATTACCTGTCCACTTAGAAAAGTTGCTAGACCGTGCGGATGTACGGGTTAATGACTAGTGATAATAATCCTTATTACTATTTGTCTCTAGGACATATTTTCAACAGTCTCCCACTTGTATTAGAGTACAAATAAACTAGTTGTATTAGTTCTTAATCATTGGCACCATATATTCTGGTACCTTGAACACGTTTGCTCATGGAAGAGGTTGAGTCTTGGGCTTGTACTTTACAGTCACAAATCTTTTGCAACTTAGTAATGTCACCTTGATTGATATTAATACTTTATCATCATATGATAACATCTTTGTGTATGCATCGTAGTTGTGGTAGCAGAACGAGGCCGGTTTCCAGGAGCCTACGATGACTTTAGATCAACCTCATGGACCTTTTTATGGGCACCGTGCCCTGGGACATATCATTCTACGTTAAAGACGAACTAGCCCCTCCATAACAATATACATCACTTTAGATGGTACCCTTATCTATTATTATAAATATAATTATTGAAACACTAGTGGACCCTGTGAAACTTTTGATGTTTTGTTCACCTCGCTTCCTACTTGACTTTAGTCGGTATTATTGATATAGGAGTTCCCAATCTTCTTACAACATAACCCTTTATGCTTTTAAGATATGTTATCCTTTATGGATTTGGAAACATGTCTATAGTTCTCAATTAGACACTGTGGACAAACTTAGCTCAACGTTTTGTGATTCATGTTCAATCACTTTCCAAACGTTCTTTCTTGGATCATATATTATGTTAAGTTGCCATCATAATTTTCAAGACAAAACCTATGTCTTTAACATAGTGTATGACGATCATTTTTTCCTTTCTTTCAACCATCGATGTTTAAATTAATGCTATTCTTAATTTGAATTGACCAAGGACTAGTCCTGAATCAATTCCTATTCTGAAACTCTTTTTCAGAATCCTTTTCTGGAATACTATATAATATCGTAATATACTTACTATCAACTTCTAATCTCTATAAATCATTATTTATCGGTACTTGCGCTTTTATTCTTAACGTGTCGTATACACACACTTAAGTATCACTCTTTTAAGCTCCCACTCAAAATATGTTCCCAACATACTTGAGTTTGAGACTTATATTGCTCACACTAAAAAATATGGCATTCACATATTGTTTTAGGAAGAGTTTCATAGCTCCCACTCAATTTCATGCAAATTGCATATCCACTCACTATTTTGAACAACTTCAAAACCCTTTGATAAATTATCAAACTGAGAGATTTACTATGAGATATCAATACCTTACTTGTTTTAAATCCACTAGACTTTCAGCACACTTGAATCAAATTTGAATTTGTCTAATACCTTATTCATGACAAATTGTGCCTTTGTCATTCGCCCTTTCCTTCATAACTTTGCAGTCGTTTGGAAAATTCAAGTAACCCCTTTACTTGTTAAGATTTAACAACAAATTGCTTTCTAATCTTAGGTAAATTTTATCTTTAGGATTTCTCATAACTTTAGTTTACCATTATTTTCTTAGTAGTTCGTAGGTATGTCATATTGCGGTAATATGTCAAATGATTCACAAATGTCTCCATACAAGATGTGGAGTACATTTTGAATCCTACTTTGTGTAGTGAAAACACCAGTGGGGAAAACACAATGATCACTAGATCATTGATGGTGCGCGTTGTCGCACCCATCTATTTGGGCACAAGATTGTTATGTAGTGATAGAAAATCATCAAAAGAGTGAGGCAAATGATTTTCTGGTATAACTTGAACAAAATGTGTCGATTTTGCCAGATAAACATAAGCAACATGCATTTGTGTACCGAGATGAGAAACATAACACATGCAAAGGGATTGTACACCAAACCCATGCCCACACTCCATGGAACTCCAAATTTCACCGGCTGCTATAATAGTTATTGCTCATATTATATGATTTTTCTAACATATGAACCGAGAAGAACAACAGATCCATTACTATCTTTCCATTGTCATCAGGTTACAACAATAATATCAAGTCACACAACTATACTGGGCAGCCTTTAGACCCAATTTACGGAAAATAAAATTGCATGCACCATAACACCCCAAAATGCAAACATAATAAACCTTGGAAAACTTGTCATGGGATGCATCGAGAGCAACCTGTAGCAACCGATAGATATGCCATGGCACGCAAGTGGACAACATTCTGATTTCCTCATTTGCAGTCTATTCCCTGTATACAAACTGTTTATTTTTTCACTTTCAGATCAATGCTTTCATCAGGGACCACCAGAGTTGCAAGACATCTTAGTTGTAAATTCTAACCAACGTCTCATGTGTTACGGTTCTGCAGGTACATAAAATCACCAGAAGTTATATTAGGATACATGTCCTTCTAAACTATGCAATCCGAGCATCAAGCGGAACCAAAAATTGTTTAAAATGTTTCACGTGGAAGTGCAATACTTGCACAAAATTCAGTAATAACAACGAAGCTCTGGTACCAAGAATACACGATATGGATATAGCATATCTATGCAAGCATGAGTGATTACTAAGATTATTAAGACCGCGTTCAATAAAATTCTAGGCTTGTATGAAAATCCTTTAATAGCACAAAGTATGGCTACAGCACTACATCAAAGCATGACCACGGTAAAACTTTCATGTGAAAGTATGCTAAATTCACTTCCTAGGAAGATAAGTGTGTACATGATTGGCAATATCAGTGTGCTCCAACCCAAAATATTGTTCCCAATCTCCATATACAACTCTATGTAGAAAGAAGTAGAGAAAATAAGTCAGAAATCATCAAAAAAATGTATGGGAGTAAAAGCTTGTAGGCAGAATCCAACATTTACAACATCTGAATCTTGTTGATAGCTTGGCCGATTCATAGATATGAATGCAAATTTCCACTGATTACACAAGCATTAATAGGTATATTAGTTCAGTAGATGTACAATATACTCATAACTCGTACACCAATGCATTGCAACCCAAGGTAAAAGATAAATAGAAACACAGATAAAAACATATCAGTAATGAACATCCAAAAACTCCCCGAAGAAATATTGAAATTAAAAAATCAAGATATGCAAATGAATCTCTATGTTAAGTTTTCTTATCTTTAGCCAAGATATGTGGAGATAGATCGAGAAATACTCTGCGAGCCCTTATATCAGATATATAGTGTGGTTGCATCACAAATAAAATGGTTTATGAAACAGTACTTTTTCAATTTCTTTTGAAAAATAACCAACCAAAATTGAGACCGTACTATGATATATAAGAAAAATCTCGGCTATTTAGGAACTAACCTGGATGCCAACCGTTGTGAATAGACAGATCAAGAATTCCACAATCAAATCAATCCGAGGATCTTCAATATTTAACTGACGGGAACCGGCATGATCACAACCTGCAAGGAACTGCATACGTTGACAACTATTGGGTGGAATTGGAAAATGGTGAGTTTGCAGAACAGAGAAGCAACCTAGTAGATCTGGAGGTTATGATGCCGGAGGAAAGAGGGCTAAGGAGAGAGATCGATGCAACTAAAGAATATATAGCCAAGGTCAGGCATCAGCAGTAACATACCCATCATCACTCTCCGCCGGCGAGGTGCGCACGATAGTGGTCATTATTGGTTAGCCGAACTCAAAATTTACTCTCTGGCTTGAAGGCAGCGATGCTTCACATTGCATCAACCGGAGAGGATCTCGTTGCCGCATCAGTTGCCGAACGCTGCTCTATGACCTACTCCATCGACCGGTCTGCTTGCCGCCTAGGTTCGTGCGCCCGCAAAATCGCTTGTTCGCTCGCATCGCTGGTCGCTTGGCATCCTCCACACCACGATCCCCAATCCCTTCCCATTGTATTTTTTTTGTCTCGATTGGAATCGAGAAAGGAACCTGGTTTATGTGTGGTCAAAGCTGAGTTCGGCCCTGCTTGTGCTCTGTGGGCTTTAGTGAATTTTTTGGGCCCAATTAACCATAGTTAGTCGAATTTACCTCCAGAGTAGCTTCCCTCAGGGACAACCGGCCCACAGCTGAAATGACTTAGATCTAACGGCTGAAAATCTAATGACTACTCGATCTGATGGCTAAAAACTGCTAGATCATGACAGGCCTCCTCTTTGGCTCGGTTATAATATCCCTAATTATCATTGATTCTTTCCTTTATGAAGAGAATCGTTCAAGAATGCTTTTTGTTGTGCTTCTCAACACTTTGATGCGGGGTTTTTGAATCCTCGTCATGTTTTCCACTATCTTCCAAAAGCTCCTTATTCAAGAACACAGACTTTCTCGAAAAAGTACCAAAACTTTGAGCAATACTAATTTTGCCTTTGTTTTGGTTCTAGCCATGGATTTTGTTTTCAAAGTTTCCAATGAATACACTATAAGGACTTATTCGCTATTGTTTTGGTTATATCGAATAACCTCAAAACTTTTACGATGATCCATACAAGATATGGCGCCGATCTCACGAATTCAGATGGTTCACTATATATTCTAATTGAGTGCTAACTATTTCTAACTAATGATCTTTACATCTACACTACAACGATTTATTTGGCGCCATCTATTCACCCACTTGATATCAAATATCATATTGTAACGCTTTGCATTTTGATACTTCAAACGCATTGCATTACACAATTTTCTTTATGCCAATCTTATAACTTCGAATTTCATTACTATTGATCAAATCATAGTAATTAGATTCTCTTTTATCTTTAATACCCTTGAAGGATGAAATACTTTGATCATATCAAATAGTTTCATACTCATGTTTCCTTTGGTAAACACTTTTACTAAATTCAAACAATCATAATGATAATCACCATTTTGTTAAAACACAATATATCGAATATGTATTCTCTTTTAACAATTCATCAAACACTTCGTATTCTTGCAATACACGGTGTTTAAGTTATCTTTGCCGAACTTAGGCATGATTCGTATGTGACAGGAATACAATTTTCTTTTCACATATTATCAATATAACTTTGAATTTAAACAATGGTTTTATTCAAAATGAATATATCATTAAGTTGGGTAATTTTCAAGGCATTTTCAATATTTTAGAAATGTTCATGCATTATCAATTAGTTTCATAACCAGGACAATTCACACATAATCGAACAATATATGAACACAAATAGAAATCATTCATAAAAGTGGAACAACTATTTGTTACAAACTCATATAAATAACCGTCTCACGAAGTGTGAGACACACTAAAGAAGTTCATAATCTTTTGATTACAATAATTATCCTAAATCGATAAACTAAGTGATAAATATCGAGGGAGAGTGTCGTTGGTCATCATCATTATGCTCGCCATCAACACGCAACGTCACCTCCTCTCTAGCAAGCGACTCTCATGCAGAAGGGCCTGTTTTTAGCAAAACAGAACATGTATCAAATATACTTAACACTGCAATATGTGTTTGCAAGATTATAAAATTTATAAAATTTGTATATCAAATATATACCTTTGTCATAGATGACCTCTCCGACAATGGGTTCAACCTTCACATTCTAGAAATGTGATAGGAACTCGTGGAAATCATGTGTTCCCGCGTCGCCTCTCATAATGCAAATCCTGGCATGTGCTTGGTAACTTAGTGGTAGCGACTGCAGCAACATGCCTATTGCAAAAGAGCTTGCGAAATAGTTGTCCAGGAAGTATGCAAGCCTCATGTATGCATCATGTATGCGTACCAAGTGATTGTCAAGAGAAGATTTCTCCTCCATCTTAATGGATAGGAAATCTCTCATGAGCTCATGCTCCCATATGCGCACTTGTTCCACGAAATGTGTCCTAAGCTATACCATTACTGTATGAGGGTCACGATTACCCATGACTGGCCACAGCTCAGCCACCATCCCGAAATGCATCGTCACTGATATGAAGGTGGACATCTCATGACGGTAATAGCGGTCTTCCCGCTTCTCTGGGGTCTCTAAGATACTGGGCTGATCCAAATCCATCTCGTTGAGTATATAGTCGACCACGTCATTCTCGCTAAGGAGAAAATGGAGACGCGCAACCCACATAGAGAAGTTTGATCCGTCTAGCCTTAGCTTCTCTCCATCTAACCAATCGTCAACAGGGAAGGTAGCATCGGGGAGAACCATTTTCTACATTTATAATTTCAAAAAGGAATTTAGACTAAGTTTATAATTAAATGAGTTAAAATAATAACTCCACTAAAAACACCTATCCCCAGAAGGGTTCTAGTGATTACACGATCCCTTTCCTCCACATCTCCCCTGATCGTCATGGCCATCAATGTGGGTGTTAGGGTGGACTTTACTGGTCGATCACATCATTCATGTGACTCGTGCTTGATCTTTCGATCGTTGTGTTCCGAGGCCATGTCTACACATGCTAGGCTCGCCAAATCAACCTTAGTGTATTCGATGTGCAACATGGCTTACACCCACTGTATGCGGATGTAGATATGTCTGACACCCGATCATCACGGTGCTGCCTCATACCGAAGAACTTTCTTGGTGGTGCACACTAAGGGAGAACACATTCATTGGTATTTTATTAGGGATCATCTTATTAGGCTACCAGCGAGTATCTAATACTAGCACACAATAAGATATACAAACAATAACATTGAATGTAAAAGTAATGTGATATGGTCCTTCTCGTAGTGATCTTTATCCCACAACTGCGGATTCTGGTGCCAAGGTTCTGGCACCGTAGGCACCAGGGTACCGGTGCCTTCCGACGTGGTAGTCCGTCACCTCCGTGTGTTGGGTTCGTAGCATAGAAAACAAAAAATTCCTACGATGGGAACTATACGCCAAGACCTATGTACTAGATACAAGCAACAGGTGGATATACATCCATAGAGAACTTACCCTCGAAGACAACAAAGCTTTGTTAACAAGTTGGAACTCGTGGATGATGTAGTCGAATGCTTGATGATCTCAAGATCGTGTGGAAGTCCTAGCACCACAAATCAGCAGCGCATCCGTCCTCGCACACACGTTCAGGGCACCGAACAACCTCCACATCCTCTCTCTAGCGAATCAGCAGAAGCGGTAACTCCTTCTAGACGAAATGCCACCGGGAACATGTATCTCGCTAATCCGAGACCATGGGGGAATATATATAGAGGGGAGAGATCCTTAATGAGGAGGTGTGCTTTGTGAGGTGGAGAGGGAGGCCTTTTATAAGGAGATGGGGGGTAGCCCCCTCCCATGGCCGGCGCCATGGGGAGGTGCCCCACCTCTTCCCTCATTCATGTGGTGAAGCTCCACTCACATAAATCTAGCCTCCACTCAAAATCCCATGCACATGCATTAAATTTCCACCAAATTTAATGCAACTCTCATTTAATAAAACTCTTTTATTTATTTTATTCAGAATTTTGTTAATTACTTTAATTAACAAACATTCACATAAAACCTCCTGCAATATTTCAATATCACATGCAGAACCAATTTCAGCAATTTCACCCGAAACAATTCCGATGTCCATTGAAATAATTCCAGCGCTTTGCAATTCTTTTGTCTAAAACATATATGCTCTAAATTGTGTTTGGCAACCCTTAAGTGTGTCACCCTACGGTTCACGAATAATGCAGGCATGATCGAGACTCCTCTCAGATAAATAATCAAAAGCGGGACCTAGAGATCCATTCTGACTCCTACACATTCAATGACGACTTCTGTGATCGTGAGAACCTTTAACGCTAGTAACTTAATCCCTTTGTCTCGCGATATATTACATGTCTGAGATTTTATCATCGGTATCCAAGTACCTAGTTTGATCTTGTTACTGACATGCACTCTTTTCTTGTTCCGGTGATATAACATTCTAGTGATCACATCACTTGCTTGCAAGCTATTCTCAATGTGATATTACCAAGAGGGCCCAGAGTATATCTATCCGTCATCGGGATGGACATATCCCACTCTTGATCCATGAGCCTCAACATAACACCTTCGTATCACTGAACCCACCTTTATAGTCACCCTGTTACGGTGTGACGTTTGATGTTATCAAGATACTCTTCCGGTGTTAGCAATTAACATGATCTCATGGTCTAAGGATAAAGATTACTTCGTATGATGTTATAGCAATGTAAACATAATGACTTGATCGTAATGTTATACTTCGGATGAATGTTCATCACATCATTTCACAAATGCTGTGACCTTGTTATTAACAACATCCAATGTCCATGATCAGGAAACCTTGATCATCTTGTTAATCAACGGGCTAGTTCAAAGAGAGGCATAACTAGGAACTTTCCATTTGTTTATTAAACACACATGTATTAACGTTTCCATATTAATACAATTATAGCATGCAAAATAAACATCTATCATATACTTGGAATATACATAATAAAAACTTTATTATTGCCTCTCAGGACATATTCCCTTCTGTCTCCCACTTGCACTAGAGACAATAATCTAGTTACATAGTGATAAATCTAACACCCATGGAGTTCTGGTGTTGATCATGTTTTGCGCTAGGGAGAACTTTAGTCAACGGATCTGCAACATTGAGATTCGTGTGTACTTTAAAAATCTTTATATCTCCATCCTTGACATGCTCTCGGATGGAGTGAAACCGACGCTTAATATGCTTGGAATTCTTGTGAGACCTTGGTTCCTTGGCGTTGGCTATGGCTCCATTGTTGTTACAATAGATAACCATTGGGTCCAACGCCCTAGGAACCACACCTAGTTCGGTTATGAACTCCTTCATCCAAACTGCTTCCCGCACCGCTTCTGAAGAAGCAACATATTCCGCCTCCGTCGTTGATCCAGCCACCACAGGTTATTTAGAACTCCTCCAACTAACTGTTGCTCCGTTCAAGAGAAATACGTATCCGGATTGAGACTCATTCGGATCGGTGTCAAAGCTGGCATCGACATAACACTTAGCGACCAACTCTTCTTCACCTCCATATACAAGAAACATATCCTTAGTTCTTCTTAAGTACTTAAGGATATTCTTGACCGCTATCCAGTGTTCCGTACCTGGATCAGATTGGTACCTACTAGTTAAACTAATAGCATGTGCCACATCCGGTCTTGTATATAGCATGGCGTACATTATAGAGCCTATAGCCGAAGCATAGGGGATTTTATCCATTATCTCTTTTTCTTCCACCGTAGCCGGACTTTGAGTCTTACTCAATGTCTTGCCTTGCAACATTGGTAAGAACCCCTTCTTACTTTCGTCCATTTTAAACTCCTTTAAATATTATCAAGGTATGTACTTTGTGATAGCCCTATCAAGCACCTTGATCTATCTCTATAGATCTTTATGCCTAATATGTATGACGCTTCACCTAGGTCCTTGATGACCCACAAGTATAGGGGGTGTATCGCAGTATTTTTGATAAGTAAGAGTGTCGAACCCAACGAGGAGTAGAAGGTGTTGACAAGTGGCTTGGAGCAGGAATTATCTGTAAATACTTAGCAAAAAGATTTTTAGGGTTTTTTGATAATGCAGGTAAATAAAGTGCGAGTAAATAAAAGACAATAATAAAAGATGCAGCAAGTGGACCAATCCTTTCTTTAGCAAAGGACAAGCCGGTTGTATTACTTAAAATGACCAAACGTTCTCGAGGACACACGGGAATATCATCAAGTGCTTTGGATTCATATAGTTGATTAATCTTCTTTAGTTTGATAAGTGTTGTGTGGGTGTACCTGTGCTAATGTACCGACCTTCCTAGGACTAATACATACTTGTGATTATACCCCTTGCAAGCATCCGCAAGTACAAGGAAGTAATTAAGATAAAAAACCTAACCATAGCTTTAAACTCTGAGATCCTAACATCCCTTGTGCAAAGGTTTCCTAACGGGGGTTCAGGTTTCTATCACTCCGGCAACCCCTACGATTAGTAGCCAAATACACAATGCATTCCCCTAGGCCCTTAAAGGTGAAGTGTCATGTAGTCGACATTCACATGACACCACTAGAAGAATAACACCACAACTTAAATAGCAAACTATTGAATCTTTCTCAACACAATTCCACTACTAACAACATGACTTCTCCCATGTCCTCAAGAACTAAACGAACTACTCATGAGACATCATATGGATCAAGATCAGAGATAAAATAATGATAAGTAACAATCTAAACATAACAATAATTCAACGATTCACTCAATAGCATCAACTACAACAAGTAATCAACACCGGGAAAGTTTCCCCTAAGAACTATGCAAGATTCAACCCAATTGTTATAGTGGTATGGAGTGGTGATGATGGTGCTGGTGGAGATGATGATAGAGATGATGATCCCGATGAAGTCCAGCTTGATGGTGCTGTTGATGGCAATGATCTCCCCTCTCCGGGAAGGAATTTCCCTGGCAGATTTCTGCATGCTGGAGAGCTCTTTCTCTCTCTGTAGTTTCCCGCCCCGGAGAGGCGGCGGAATCTTTCTGTGGTCGCTCCCCCAGGCTTAGGGTTTCATGGGGATAATATACGCCAAAGGGGAGAGCCAGGAGTGGGCCAGGGTGGCCACACCACCTGGTGGCGCTGCAGGGTTGCCGTGCGGTGGTGGTGTGGCCCCCTGGCCAGCCCCCTTCTAGCATCCTTCGTCTTCTGAAAAATAGAATTTTCCATGTATTTTCTTGAATTTTCTAATCTTTGCGAATTTCGCCTCCAAACAGCGACTTTTCCATCAGAATCCAGACTTCAGCGGTCCATGCTCCAAAAGTCATCAACCATGCAAAAACAAATGAAATAACATAAGTATCATCTCTTAATATGAAATATATCAATGAATAACAGTAAATTATGATATAGAATAGTGATGCAAAATGGACGTATCAACTCCCCCCAAGCTTAGACTTCGATTGTCCCCAAGCGAAAACTGAGCTCAATAAACATGACCTCGGGTTTATGGAGTGAAGAGTCGATAAAAGAATACAGACAAGAAGCATCAGATTCATCAATACATAAATCATAACAGAGGACAACTCACTATTATATAACTTCATTTTTAATAAGTAAAGGAAACACAATAAAGATACATAAAGTAAATCATAATTGGTAATGTCAAACTTTTGCTCTCGGTCAAAGGATAGCTAACAATTTGCAGGAGTTCAAACATAAAGGGGTTTTCAATGATAGCTTTCAAAGTAATATTCACTAAGATAAAAGCAATGTGCAAAACAAGGAACATAAGAAGCATGATTGAATAAATCCTCATATGAATGAATGAAACACAATAACTCAAAATACTTGCCGAGGTAGAAGGGAATAGGTTTACTGACAACTAAAAAGTAAAAGAAAGGCCCTTCGCAGAGGAAAGCAGGGATTTCAAGTTTCATAAAGAGCTTCCAAAAATTATGGTACTTATTAGTTTTCAGCTCTCATTGCCCCTATCATAAGCATCTTGAGGTGATTAAAGTCAAAGCGACACAAATATGAAGATATGCTTGACAAGTTATAAGTTGAAAATCTCACGCCCCTTGCTTACGAGTACCGAACCTCATGCTACTCAACTTTAGTCACGAGTAAGTTCTTGTCATTGTAAGTACATGTGTATCATAGAGAACCGCCAATGGGGTACCCCTTGCCCCATGATACAGGAGCTATCCCATATCAAAATGACAAGGCAACAGACAATGAGCATCTCAGCGATCTTTTATTTGCTATTTGCATAGGTTTTTATTGAGGATGCTTCATAGAATGCTCACTATGGTTATGCTGCAAGTTTCCACCATGATTAGGCATGTCTTAGGCTAGCCGCCTAGGCGTTTCTCTAACACACATACAAACTCCATGAGCTTAGAAGCTTCACTTTTATTTCACACCGTCGGGATCCATAAGCAAAAGAACATAATATCAACTGAATAAAGTGCAATGTTGAAAGCCTTCCCCATGACAACATGGTTCTGCTAATTTACAACTTATACAGTGTAAGCATATAAGCAACATAGATGGACACAATGGTTCAAGTTTATTAAATGCAAGAAAGGAAAGTGTGCCATCAAGTTCGTGAGAGCTTTAATCACTAATTTTCACATAACAAGTTTAATTCGGAAGGTAGATAAAAACATGAATTTACTTGGAATAGCAATAATGCTAATAGGTAGGTATGGTGGGCACAAATGGCATAGGTTTTGGTTTAAGGATTGGATGCACGAGAAGCATTCTCTCTCAGTACAGGTTTTTTGGCTAGCAAGGCTGGGTAGCAAGCATAAGAGTTGAAGGAAACAAACAAACATACAGGTGATAAAAACAAACATGCAATCTTCCTTGGAAGCACAAAAGATCTTAACTAGAGAATACTAAGCTTGTGAGCAAATCAAGAAAGATGATGATGAAATTATATTTCTTAAGAGTACTTTTATCTTTTTCATTCAATTCTCAAATAGTGTTGTCACTAACCAGAGCCAAGTTTTCCAAAACCAACTAAATTTACTCAATGATCCCAAGGTGATACCAATACTAACAACAAGATCAATCATATAACAGAAATTGAAAACTAAAATAAGATGTGTAAGACAGTAAATGAAAGAACTTCCCATTAATATTCCATAATGGCAACTCACACCGAGGGAAACATAGATAACTAACGCGAGGGAGACACTTCCATAATGCAAACCATCCTATATGATAACTTCTCTATTCATGATATGACTCTACTTGAAGGGTAAAAAGATAAAAGATAGTGATGTGATACCGCGACACTCCCCCAAGCTTGGAACAAACCAAGGGGATCCAAAACCTGATGACGAATTACTCCTTCGGTGGTGGTGTTCTCTCGTCATCGTCTAACTTCCAGGGTAAGGGCTCCCCATCGACAAAAGACATCCTGGTCTCAAAGATCCTGAAACTAGCAACAACACTTATGCGTTTAATCCTAACCTCATACTCACAATTTTGATTTTGCACGTCGTAGAGCTGTGCTTGTAGTTGCTTGGCTATTTGGTGGAGTGAGAGAATTTCATCCTTAAGCTCGGCAGTCTCCTGCTGGTGCTCGGTGATGAGTTCCGAACTAATCTTATGGATGATATCCACTTTGCATTCCACCATCTTCTTGTACCTAAAGACTTCTTGCTCCAATGCTTCCATCCTGTCCTCCATACTGCCTTCTTCTTTAGGGCCCTAAACCTCTTTTATCTGTACCTCCCCATCTTCGAGCAACAACTCCTTGGGATGAATCTTCAACTCACGCATGTACGGGTTGACGATGTCCGCAGATGAATCTTCCTTGGTTGATCCAGAGGAAGACATTGTGGCTCCAAAACTGAGACTCTACCTGTTAGAAACAGATCGAAACAAAAACAAACGAGAACACGATATACAAACCTCGGGGATCCGGGGGATTATATATTACAAATTTTTACAACAGAAGGAAAGTGCTAGGAGAAAACGGGTCGGAGACGGAGTCCGAGGTGGCCACACCACCTGGTGGCGTGGCCAAGTGGGCCCGTGCCACGGGGTGGTGTGAGCCACTGATACATTGCAAATGTATCTATAATTTTTCATGTTCCATGCTTGGTTTTATCCACTTTCTTGTGTTTTGTTCCAACTTTGGAGTACTTTTCATATGATTTCTTGGACTAACCTATTAACAAGAGCCATAGTGCCAGCTGCCTGTTTTCTGCTATTTTTGGTTCCAGGAAAGTCAGAAAATGAATATTCTCGGAATTGGACGGGATAAAAGCCAAAGTGCCTATTTTTCCGGAAGTCATCAAGTTCCAGAATACGAGACGGAGAGGGGCCAGGGGCCGGCCACACCACCTGGCCGTGCTGCCAGGCTTGGCCCGCGCCAGGGGGTGGTGTGGTGGCCCCTGGCACCCCCTCGGTCTCCCCTTCCGCCTATATATTGCCCTCGGGACGAAAACCCTAAGTGCCCGATCAAAAATCCATGAAAGAGTCTATAGCCGCCGTCATCTCCATCCCTAGATCGGGAGGGATTGGAAGCTCTTCCCAGCACCCTGCCGGAGAGGGGAATTCACTCTGGAGGCCTTCTTCATCACCATGCAAGCCTCCGGTGTGATGCGTGAGTAGTTCATCCTTGGACTACGGATCCATATATTAGCTAGATGACTGGTTCTCCTCCTTTGTGCTTTCATGTCTAGATCTTGTGAGCTCCATTCATGATCAAGATCATCTATTTGTAATTCTGCATGTTGTGTTTGCGGGGATCCGATGGATATTGAGATGCTATTTCAGATTGATTATTGATTCTATCATGTCTTTGTTATTTGTGATCCTGCATGCTTTCCGTTGTTAGTAGCTATCTTGGCCAAGTAGATGCTAGCAACTCCAAGAGTTAGTATTTATGCTCGATAGTGGGTTCATGCCTATGGTAATCTGGGGAAGTGACTGAAATCTCTAAGGTACTAGATGTGCTATTGCTACTAGGGAGAAAACAACAATCCTTTATTCATAGAACAATCATATTGTTTACTTTACACGCAGTTCGTAAAGCAATAATCTGTTGCTTGCAACTTATCTTTGGAGGGGTTCGGATGATAACCTGAAGGTGGATTATTAGTCATAGATGCAGTTGGATGGCGGTCTATGTATTATGTTGTAATGCCCAATCAAGTCTCAAAGGAGTCAAGATGATTAGTATATGCATGTATTGCTTTCTCGATGTTTGTCAATTGCCCCGCTGTAATTTGTTCACCCAGCATGTTATCTATCTAAGGAGAGCCACCTCTAGTGAACTATGGATCCCGGTCCTTGTCTTTTACATTCAATCTACAATCTTTTACTGTTTGTGTTTACTTTCTGCAAACTTTTACTTCTTTCCATTCGATACGTTTAATCCTTTGTTTTCCGTAAAACACGGTGAGATTAACAACCTCATCGTAAGTTGGGGACAAAGTTCTGTGGTTGTGTTGTGCAGGTCTCCACGTTGCTACTAGCACCAGTAGTGCGCCCTGCCAAAGCTCAGCTAGTAACACCTTTGGGGTGTTTGCTTGCTCCTACTGGTTTGATTAAACCTTGGTTTCATACTGAGGGAAACTTGCTGCTGTGCTCATCATACCTTCCTCTTGGGGTTCCCAACGAGCTCTACATCAACACCGCACCAGCACTTTTCTAGGCACCATGCATTGAGCCATCAGCCACCCTGGCTCTGTTTCCGTCCCTCTTTCACTTCGTTGCTTTCCTTGTTGGATAAAAACTGCAAAAATATAACTTGATAGATTTTTCGCGGACCTTTTCTTACCAGAACTATTACCTGTTCAAAGACGAACTCTGCAGGTCTCTGATCTTGACATTTAATAATTTTTTCCAGAGTTACCGCTTGAATAACATCAATATCTTCATCTTCTTAAACATATTGTTTGAGTCATTTAATCATTCACCATCTTGTTACACCATTTTCTCCTATAACTTGGAAATTCCTATCACACAAAACTTCACACAATTCTCATTAGCAACATTAGTGCATGCGAGGTAATAAACCTTTTAAGTTCACTTTCAAGTGAAATCCATCAAAACATAAGCTACTAAAACAACTCCTTCCGAAAGCCCAGAAGGAATTCAAAAAGGAAATCGATTTAAGAAGCAAATGCAAGAGTGGTAAAAATCTGTCAAAATAGACCAACAGGTAAAGATCATTTGTTTTGAAAATCTTATGTTGCTCAAATCAAAAAGTGCAAAACTAACGAAAGTTAAATAACAAACTAGGGTAGAAGCACAAAAATTACATCTAAAACCGATGTACAGAGATTTTTCACGAATTTTTACAGCGAAGCACAAAAATCTGTTTCTGGACAGCAACTTTCCCAAATATTACTTCTCTCTCATTAGAGGTTGATCTTGACACAAAAACCAAACAAAAGGATAAGGAGAGGTTATTACCACAGTAATAACTTCCAAAACTCAAATAACCAAAAAACAAACTGAAAGGAAAAATATATTGGGTTCTCTCCCAAAAGCTCTTTCTTTATAGCCATTTAAGATGGGCATGATAATTTCAATGATGCTCACATAAGAATATGAATTGAAGAAAAAGAGAGCATCAAGAAGCAAAAATATACATGTTTAAGTCTAACCCACTTCCTATGCAAGGGAGTTTTGTAAAAAAAGAAATTGTTGAAACCAGAGGCTACTAGCATAGGAAGGCAAAACAAGTGCAACATAAAGAATTTCAGTATAAAGTGAGGAAACTTAATATTATTGAGATGCATTAGAACAATCTTCCCTCTCTCATAATAACTTTCAGTATCATGCATAAATTGAACGATATAACTATCACATGAACCATTGTAGCAATGATCACTTGTCCTAACAGAAAACACAGGGACACTAGCTCTCATAACACTAATTTGTGAAACAATATTAGAAGTATCCTTGCAGAGGATAGTGTGTCCATCTTCTACATATTTAGTGACAAAGTCTTTCACATTTGCTATCATAGGTTCAATAGCTTTATTTGTACTTTCATTAACCATACTAGCTATCATAGAATGTTCCTTTATCATAACTGGGAAAGGCATTTTCTCAATGTAAGGTTCGGTTCAAACATGATTAGCAGTATAAACTTCAGTATTTTTTGCTGGAACACCATTACCAATATCTTTATAAGGTGCATGATACTTATTCCATTTCTTTTTAGGAATTTCAATATAGGAAGCAAAAGCCTTAAAATAAGTTCCAATAGCTTGAGAATCTAGACCATAAGCATTTCTAATATTTTGAAAGTCATTAGTTCCCATAAAGGATTCAATGCATTCATAATCATAATTTATACCTGACTTTCTTCCTTTATCATTCTCCCATGCTTTAGCATTATCTTGAATACAGTCTAGAAGATCCCATTTAGCACCTTCTTCCATGCGCGTAAATGATCCAGCACAAGAGGCATCCAATAAATCCTTATCACGAAGAGAAAGTCTTGCATAAAAGTTATTGATTATAATATTGTTGGGGATCTCATGAATAGGACATCTGAGCATTAGTAACTTCAATCTCCCCCAAGCTTGAGCTATACTCTCTCCATCAAGAGGCCAAAAGTTGTATATTTGATTCCGATCTTTATGAATCTCACTAGGAGGATAAAATTTTGAATAAAAGAGAGGCACTATTTCCTCCCATTCAAGAGCTTGACCATCCTTCAGCAGCTTGTACCATTCTTTAGCTCTTCCTTCCAGTGATAATGAGAATAACTTCTTCTTGACTTGATCTGTTGTAATACATGCACACTTGAACAACCCGCATAATTAGTGTACATAGAGCAAATGATCACCGGGATGGATAGTTCCATCACCAAAATAGTAGTTATTCATAACACGATCAATAATTCATGTAGGTATCTTGAAAGTATCATTTTCAGCAGGTGGTGGTTCATCTACTACCTTAGGAGTGGTAGTAGCATTACGAAATAAGAAACTAAGTGAATTATCCATATTGAAATAAAGTAACTCATAGAAATAAACAATACTCAGAATAGAAGTTTCCTTTACCAGTTCCACTCTCCAATAGCGCTTCACTCCCCCGCAATGGCGCTAGAAAATAGTCTTGATGACCCACAAGTATAGGGGGTGTATCACAGTATTTTTGATAAGTAAGAGTGTCGAACCCAATGAGGAGCAGAAGGTGTTGACGAGTGGCTTGGAGCAGGAATTCTCTGTAAATACTTAGCAAACAGATTTTTAGGGTTTTTTGATAATGCAGGTAAATAAAGCGCAAGTAAATAAAATAGAATAATAAAAGATGCAACAACTGGCCCAATCCTTTCTTTAGCAAAGGACAAGCCAGTTGTATTACTTAAAATGACCAAATGTTCTCGAGGACACACGGGAATATCATCAACTGCTTTCGCTTCATATAGTTGATTAATCTTCTTTAGTTTGATAAGTGTTGTGTGGGTGAACCTGTGCTAATGTACCAACGTTCCTAGGACTAATACATACTTGTAATTATACCCCTTGCAAGCATCCACAAGTACAAGAAAGTAATTAAGATAAAAACCTAACCACAACTTTAAACTCTGAGACCCTAACATCCCTTGTGCAAAGGTTTTCTAATGGGGGTTCAAGTTTCTATCACTCCGGCAACCCCTACGATTAGTAGCCAAATACACAATGCATTCCCCTAGGACCTTAAAGGTGAAGTGTCATGTAGTTGACGTTCACATGACACCACTAGAAGAATAACACCATAACTTAAATAACAAACTATTGAATCTTTCTCAACACAATTCCACTACTAACAACATGACTTCTCCCATGTCCTCAAGAACTAAACGAACTACTCATGAGACATCATATGGATCAAGATCAGAGATGAAATAATGATAAGTAACAATCTGAACATAACAATAATTCAACGGTTCCACTCAATAGCATCAACTGCAACAAGTAATCAACACCGGGAAAGTTTCCCCTAAGAACTATGCAGTATTCAACCCAATTGTTATAGTGGTATGGAGTGGTGATGATGGTGTTGGTGGAGATGATGATGGAGATGATGGTGATGATGATCCCAATGAAGTCCTGCTTGATGGTGGTGTTGATGGCGATGATATCCCCTCTCCGGGAAGGAATTTCCCCGACATATTTCTGATTGTCGGAGAGCTCTTTCTCTCTCTATATTTTCTGCCCCGCAGAGGCGGCAAAATCTTTCTGTGGTCGCTCCCCTAGGCTTAAGGTTTCGTGGGGATAATATACGCCAAAGGGGAGAGCCAGGAGTAGGCCAAGGTGGCCACACCACCTGGTGGCCCCCCTTGGGGTGGCCCGCGCCAGGGGGTGGTGTGGGCCCCCTATGGCCCAGCTCCGCTCCCCCTTCTGGCATCCTTCGTCTTCTGGAAAAATATAATTTTCCATGTATTTTCTAGAATTTTCTGATCTTCATGAATTTCCCCTCCAAACGGCGCCTTTTTCATCAGAATCTAGACTTCAGCGGTCCATGCTCCAAAAGTCATCAACCATGCAAAAGCAGATGAAATAACATAAGTATCATCTCTTAATATGAAATATATCAATGAATAATAGTAAATTATGATAGAGAATAGTGATGCAAAATGGATGTATCAGTCCTTCATCGTAAATTTGCTGTTTAGATAACTTTTAACACTATTTAAAAGATGTATATCATTTCTAATCAATAATATGTCATCCACATATAATATTAGAAATGACACATTGCTCCCACTCACTTTCTTGTAAATACAAGCCTCTCCATAAGTTTGGACAAATCCAAACTCTTTGATCACCTCATCAAAGCGGAGATTCCAACTCCGGGATGCTTGCTTCAGTCCATAGATGGATCGCTAAAGCTTCCACACCTTGTCAGCATCCTTAGGATTGACAAAACCCTTTGGTTGTATCATATACAACTCTTCTTCATTGTTACCATTGAGGAATGTAGTTTTGACATCCATCTACCATATCTCATAATCGAAATAAGCAACAATTGCTAACATAATCCTAACCGACTTTAGCATCGTTACGGGAGAGAATGTCTCATCATAGTCAACCCCTTGAATTTGTCAAAACCCCTTTGCGACAAGTCGAGCTTTATAGATGGTTACATTACCATCAGCATCAGTTTTTCTTTTGAAAATCCATTTATTCTCAACAGCCTTTCAGTCGTGAGGTAAGTCCACCAAGGTCCAAACCATGTTTTCGTACATGGATTCCATCTCGGATTTCATGGCTTCTAGCCATTTGTTGGAATCCGGGCTCATCATCGCTGCTTGATACGTTGCAAACGTATCCATAATTTTTGATGTTCCATGCTTGGTTTTATCTACTTTCTTATGTTTTGTCCACACTTTGGAGTACTTTTCATATGATTTCTTGGACTAACCTATTAACAAGAGCCACAGTGCTAGCTGCCTATTTTCTGCTGTTTTTGGTTCTAGGAAAGTCAGAAAATGAATATTCTCGGAATTGGACAAGACAAAAGCCAAAATTAGTTTTTCACCGAGGGACACTAGGAGCCAGAATACGAGACGAAGAGGGGCTAGGGCCTGGTCACACCACCTGGCCGCGCCAGGGGGTGATCTGGCCGCCCCAGGCACCCCCTTGACCTCCCTCTTCGCCTATAAGTTGCCTCGTGACCTAAGAACCAAGGGGGGTTTGACGTTTTTCCAGAAAGAGTTCCGCTACGCCTCCACCACCAGATTCCACGATTTGGAACCAGAAACTCCATTCTAGCACCCTGCCGGGACGGGGAATTGGAGGAGATCATCGCCATCATCATCACCATCGCTTCTCCATCGACCATCCATGTTTCCCCCATCTATGAGTGAGTAATCCCCCGTTGTAGGCTATGGGGATGGTAGGGATTGGATGAGATCATTCATGTAATGGCATCAGATTGTTAGGGCATGGTGCCTAGTATCTTTTATTAGTGCTTTTTGACTTTGTTGCAACTTGTTATGCTTAATGCTTGTCACTAGGGCCCAAGTGCCATGATTTCAGATCTGAACATGTTATTGATTCATTATGATAGTATTGTTTATGGTCTTACCTGCAAGTTGTATACACATATTGTTGTCCGGAACCAAAGGCCCCGAAGTGACAGAAATCAGGATAACCGGTGGGAATGGCTTTAATGTGAGGATCACATGTGTTCACGGAGTGTTAATGCTTTGCTCCGGTGCTCTATTAAAAGGAGCACCTTAATTGCCAGTAGTTCCCTTGAGTCCCCGCTGCAAACGGGTTGGCAGGACAAAAGATGTTGTGTAAGTTCTCATTGCGAGCACGTATGACTATATATGGAACACATGCCTATGATTATCTAGTACTTGGATGCTTTATCTTATTTATCTGCAAATGCCCTATGTTCTGATTGCCATATGAATTATATTTTCCATGCAACGCCCGTCCATCCATTCCTGTGCCTACCGTGCCTTAATCCTACTGTTTACTGCAATTGTTACTACTATCTTTACTTTTACTACTGCTATTACTTTACTATTCCTACTACAAAACTCTTGCTACTGATAAACTGCTTTGAGCAAGATTGTTTCCAGGTGCAGCTGAATTGACAACTCAGCTGTTAAGGCTTATAAATATTCTTTGGCTCCCCTTGTGTCAAATCAATAAATTGGGTTTCACTTCCCTCGAAAATACTGCGATACACCCCCTATACTTGTGGGTCATCAAGACTATTTTCTGGCGCCGTTGTTGGGGAGCATAGATTTATTTATCAAGTCCACTTGGAATCACTTTTGTTCAAGCATAATCATAACCAATCTCTTTACTTTGTTATTTTTGTTTTGCTTAGTTTATTTCTGCCTTGTTTGCTTGTTTCTTTATCAAAAATACAAAAAAATTAGTTCCTACTCTAGTTGTTATTTTTGTTGGTCTGTTATTGTCTTGATTTATCATGCTTTCTATCAATGGTTGGTTTCTTTGAAACTGAATCTTATTGGCAAGGTGGGTTCACGGAAGAACAAAAATATTATTATAAGGAACACCACTTGTCACAAAAAGGGAAACACTTATGGGAACAAATTGATAAATTGTATACCATTGTTATAAACATGTGCTCTACTTATAATGTTACTTATTACTTTGATAAATCTTGTTGCCGTAGGAGGTACAAACACCTTGATACGTCCAAAACGTATCTACTTTCCTGAACACTTTTTCTATTGTTTCTCTTCTATACTTGTGTGATTTGGATACAACTAACACGAACTGACGCTGTTTTCAGCAGAATTGCCTTAGTGTCTACTTTTTGTGCAGAAAACCAACTATCAGGAAAAATCCGGGAAAATATGCCAAAAATCCTATTTCACCCGAAGACTCTAGGAGCCAGAATACGATACGGAGAAGAGCCAGGGGGTGGCCACACCACCTGCTGGCGCGGGCCAGGCCAGGCCACACCAGTGGGTGGTGTGGGCCCCCAGGCACCCCCTCGGTCTCTCTCTCTTCGCCTATAAGGAGCCTTCTGACCTAAAAACTTCGGGGGGTTTGACGTTTTTCCAGAAGGAGTTCCGCTCCGCCGCCACCACCAGATTCCACGAAACAGCACCAGAAACTCCGTTCTAGCACCCTGCCGGGACGGGGAATTGGAGGATATCATCGCCATCATCATCACCATCGCTTCTCCATTGACCATCCATGTTTCCCCCATCTATGAGTGAGTAATCCCCCGCTATAGGCTATGAGGATGGTAGGGATTAGATGAGATCGTTCATGTAATGGCATCAGATTGTTAGGGCATGGTGCCTAGTATCTTTTATTAGTGCTTTATGACTTTGTTGCGACTTGTTATGCTTAGTGCTTGTCATTAGGGCCCGAGTGCCATGATTTCAGATCTGAACATGTTATTGATTCATTATGATAGTATTGTTTTTGGTCTTATCTACAAGTTGTATACACACGTTGTTGTCCAGAACCAATGGCCCCGAAGTGACAGAAATCAGGATAACCGGAGGGAATGGCTTTGATGTGAGGATCACATGTGTTCATGGAGTGTTAATGCTTTGCTACGGTGCTCTATTAAAAGGAGCACCTTAATTGCCAGTAGTTCCCTTGAGGCCTCGCTGCAAATGGGCTGGCAGGATAAAAGATGTTGTGCAAGTACTCATTGCGAGCATGTATGACTATATATGGAACACATGCCTAGGATTCTCTAGTAGTTGGATGCTTTATCTTATTTATCTGCAATTGCCCTATGTTCTGATTGCTACATGAATTGTCTTGTCCATTCAACGCCCGTACATCCATCCCTATGCCTATCGCACTCGAATCCTACTATTTACTGCTATTGTTGCTACTGTCTTTGCTTTACTACTGCTGTTACTTTACTATTCCTACTACGAAACTATTGCTACTGATAAACTGCTGTGAGCAAGATTGTTTCTAGGTGCAGCTGAATTGACAACTTAGTTGTTAAGGCTGATAAAGATTCTTTGGCTCCCCTTGTGTCAAATCAATAAATTGGGTTTCACTTCCCTCGAAAATACTGCGATACACCCCCTATACTTGTGGGTCATCAAGACTATTTTCTGGCGCCATTGCTGGGGAGCATAGCTTTATTTATCAAGTTCACTTGGATTCTCTATTGTTCGCTGCTATCCATCCATCATGGGTAAGTCTCGTGATGGCAAGTTTCCTATTTTACCATCCACTACAAGAAGAGGTACGGTTCTGAACACCTCTGTTGCTCTTGATTCAACGTCTGTTATGAGTAAGTTCCTTACACCACCACATACACATGATGCAGACACTGCTACTACTGCTGAATCTGAAACTTCTGATGCTTATGATGCTGCTTCTATTGTGCTTGATAAGAGTGGTTCATTAGGTCCTTTCCTAGATGCTACAATTGCTAGAACTATAGCTGGAAATACCGAAACTCGTAATGAAGACACTACCACACCTGTTAGTTCTCCTGAGACTAGTGAAAGTTATGATATTGAAGATGGTTATGTTGAGATGACCGATGAATTTATTAAAGAATGTAAAAACACCCATGATAGGAGCGCTGCTAGGAGTATCCTTGAGAGGCGTACTATTAGACCCAAATTATCTCCTGTTGCTAAGTTTGCTGCTTCTCCCATAAACATTATAGATGAAGATTATGATTTCTCTCTCGATCTATCTTACATAGCTATTGTCGAGAAAGAACCTTTTTGTGGGACTAAGAATGAAAGTGCGGTAGCACATATGAACGAACTTTCTACCATGAGTGGCTTGTTTTCTGATGATATTCAGATGCGTACTTACTTTGTTTCCAAGATTTTCCCCTTTTCACTGAAAGGAGAAGCTAAAACTTGGTTTAGTAATTTGCCTCGTGGATATATTGATAGCCCTGAGTGCTTGATTAGTACTTTCCTGCAGAAATATTTTCCTCCTAGTGCTAGACATGCTATTTTGCAGGAACTTTTTGATTTTAAACAGGGAGAAAAAGAGGTATTGCCCGAATCTTGGGCAAGGTTTTGTGCTTTGATTCATGCACAAGCTGGAAGTCCATTACCTAAGAATGAGCTTCTTGATATATATAATAATGGACTAACTGAGGAATCCAGGACATACCTATATAGTTGTGCTAATTGTGTTTTCAGGAATAGGACTCCTAAGGAAGCTGAGGAATTAATGGCTAAAATAAGTAAGAATTATGAAGATTGGACTCCTCCTAAACAAGCTATACCTGAAGTAATTGTACATGAACCAATTATTCCTGTGCCTATTCCGACATCAAAGAAGAGGGGAGTTATTGAATTAAATGATGAAGTGATGAAGGAAGCTAAGAAATGTCTTAAGGAGAAGGGAATGAAAGTTGCAGATGTCAAGAATTTACCTCCTATAGAAGAATTATGTATGAAGGAAATATGCCCTGAGAGGCAATAATAAAGTTATTATTATGTATTCCTTGTATATGATAGATGTTTATTTTGCATGCTATAATTGTATTGATAGGAAACATCAATACATGTGTGTTTAATAAACAAAAAGGGTTCCTAGTTATGCCTCTCTTATAGACTAGCTTGTTGATTAACAAGATGATCAAGGTTTCCTGATCATGGACATTGGATGTTGTTAATAACAAGGTCACAACATTTGTGAAATGATGTGATGAACATTCATCCAAAGTATAGCATTACGATCAAGTCATTATGTTTATATTGCTATAACATCATACGAAGTAATCTTTATCCTTAGACCATGAGATCATGTTAATTGCTAACACCGGAAGAGTATCTTGATAACATCAAACGTCACACCGTAACAGGGTGACTATAAAGATGGGTTCAGTACTACGAAGGTGTTATGTTGAGGCTCATGGATCAAGAGTGGAATTTGTCAATCCGGATGATGAGATAGATATACTGGGCCCTCTCGGTGATATCACATTAGGATAGTTTGCAAGCAAGTGATGTGATCACTAGAATGTTATATCACGAACGAGAAAAGAGTGCATGTCGATCTAGATCAAACTTGGTATGGAGATACCGATGATCAAATCTCGGACATGTAATATATTGAGAGACAAAGGATTTAGTTACAAGCGTTAAAGGTTCTCACGATCATGGAGTCATCGTTGAATGTGTAGGAGTCAAGACGGATCTCCGTGTCCACGCTGATTATTGATCGGAGAAGGGTCTCGATCATGTCTGCATTATTCGCGAACCGTAGGGTGGCAGACTTAAGAGTTACCGGACACCATTTTGGAGCACATATGTTTCAGACGAAAGAATTGCAAAGCGTAGGAATTGTTTCAATAGAAACCGGAAATTGTTTTGGGTGAAATTGTAGAAGATGGTTCTGCATGTGATATTAAAATATTGCAAGGGGCTATATGTGAATGTTTGTTAATTAAAGTAATTAACAAAATTCTGAATAAATTTAATAAAAAGAGTTTTATTAAATGAGAGAGAGCATTAAATTTGGAGAAATTTAATGCATTTAAAGTGGAGACTTTAAAAGGGAATGTGAAGAGGCATTTTAATGTGGAGGGGTTACCACCACATGAATGGGGGAGGTGAGGGGTCACCCCCCATGCGCCGGCCATGGAGAGAGGGGGCACCCCCCTCCTCCTATAAAAGGCCACCCATTCCCTCCTTCATCCTCACACCTCCTTGTGAAGGATCTCTCTCCCCCTCTAGAATTATTCCCCCATGGTCTCGGACTTCCTCACGATCTTGAGATCGGCAAGTGTATGACTACATCAACCACGAGTTCCTACTCGTTAACAAAGCTCGTTGTCTTCGAGGGTAAGTTCTCCATGTATGTATGTCCACCCGTTGCTCTGTATCTAGTAGATAGATCTTGGCGTATAGTTCTCATCGTAGGAATTTTTTTTGTTTTCTATGCTGCGGACGCAACAGTGGTATCAGAGCTTGATCTATGTGTAGGTGCTTTGCACGGGTAGTACACATATGTTTATATGTGGGCGATGATGATCATGTTATTGCATCTTCTATGTACTTTGGATATTGGTGGCATGGTGGGATGAAGCGGCCCAGACCAACCTTACATGTCATCGTACATGAGACCGGTTCCACGACTGACATGCAACTAGTTTTGCATAAGTGGCTAGCGGGTGTCTGTCTCTCCTACTATAGTCAATATCTGATTTACAACGAGTTGCTAATAACTTGGTTATCCTCGTTGTGGTTCATGTTCGTAGGTAAGACCGGTTCTATCTCCGAAAGCCCTAAGCCACGTAAAACTTGCAATTGATAAATTAGAGGCGTCTAGTTTAGATCGTTGCTGGGCTAGTGTATTGATATGGTATTGTTGTAAGTAGATGTATGATAGATACTCTTACAACTCACTTAACGTGTAAGTTCCATAGACCTTGGCCTTACACACAAAGGAATGATAGAGATCATACCACGATGCAAATGATAGAGATCAAATGCATAGACCATATCACCTCACTTCACACATTAGCATCTTATATTGCTAGTTTGGCGCTTTTGGTGGCATTATAAGATGATCCCTCATTTAGATATCAAGATAAAATGTGTTCTTCCTTAAGTATGCACCGTTTTGTCGATCGTGTTTTTAGGCATCACGTGATGATCGGGTGTTCTCGACTCTACGCTTTCATACAACGGGTGTAAGATAGTTTTACACACGCAAATACTAAGGTTCTTACTTGACGAGCCTAGCATGTCTGAGACATGGCCTCGGAACACGGACGAAAGGTTAAGCATGAGTCATATAGTTGATATGATGCCCATATAGATGCTCGCCTTTGAAGCTACACCGACTCACGTGATGATCGGACTTGGTGTAGTGGATTTGGTTCATGTAATCACCAAAAGGACACGAGGGATGTCGTTTTTGAGTGGGAGTTCATTAGTAATTTGGATTAGTTGAACTCAATCTATCATAAACTTAGTCTAAATATATTTTACAAATTCTGTTGTAAATGGCACCACCTGCTTTTAATTTCAATGTGTTCATGGAGAAAGAGAAGCTTGCTACGAATGGTAGCAACTTCACCAACTGGGCTATGAATTTGAGGATTCTCCTCACTGCTGCACAAAAGCAATATGTGCTAGAGGCGCCGCTAGGCCCCCCACCAGCTCCTGATGCCCCTGACGAGGAAAAGAATGTCTATGTAACTCGTCAGGAGGACCACAACTTAGTTCATTGCGGCATACTGTATGGGCTAGAGCCAGAACTTCGAAAACATTTTGAAAATGGCAATGCCTTTGATACCATGGGAGAATGGAAAATGATTTTCGATACCCATGCTGCCGTAGAGAGTTATAATGCTTCTGAAAAGTTATTTAGCTGCATGATGGAAGAGAACAACTCCGTTATGAGCACGTACTCAAAATGTCTAGGTACGCCGATAAGCTTGTGTCCTTGGGAATAACGATTCCCATTGACTTAGGCATACATCATGTTCTCAAATCTCTGCCACCTAGCTACAAGAGCTTCGTGATGAACTATAATATGCAGGGCATGAAGAAGTCTCTTCCCGAGCTTCTGTCAATGCTTAAGACTGCAGAAGTGGAGATTAGGAAAGAACATTAAGTGTTGATGATCAATAAGACCACCGGTTTCAAGAAGGACAAGAAAGGCAAGCAGAAGGGAAAGAAGGGCGGCAAATCTGTTGCCGCTTTGAAAAAACCCCAGCTGGCCCTAAGTCGACATCGAGTGCTACTATTGCAAGGGATGGCCATTGAAGTTTAATCGCCCCAAGTATTTGGCGGACAAGAAGGCCGGCAAGGCAAACAAAGGTATATGTGATATACATGTTATTGATGTGTACTTGACTAGTACTCGCAGTAGCACCTGGGTATTTGATATGGGATCGGTTGCTAATATATGGAACTCGGTTCAGGGGCTGCGGAACAAGCGACAACTAGCAAGGGATGAGGTCACGATGCGGGTCGACAATGGATCAAGAGTTGATGTGATCGCCGTCGGAACGCTGCCTCTCCATATGCCGTCGGGATTAGTTATAAACCTGAATAATTGTTATTTGGTGCCTGCACTGAGCATGAACATTGTATCTGGATCGTGTTTGATGCAAAGTGGTTATTAATTTAAGTCTGAAAACAATGGTTGTTCGATTTATATGAATAATATCCTTTATGGTCATGCACCTGTGTTGAATGGTTTATTTCTGTTGGATCTCGATAGTAGTATTACGCATATTCATAATGTTGATGCTAAAAGGATTAAACTTGATAATGATATATCTACATATATGTGGCACTGCCGTCTAGGTCATATTGGCGTTAAATGCATGAAGAAACTCCATTCTGATGGACTTTTGGAATCACTTGATTTTGAATCATTTGATACATGTGAGCCATGCCTTATGGGCAAGATGACTAGAACGCTGTTTTCCGGTTCAATGGAACGGGTGACAGATTTATTGGAAATCATTCATACTGATGTGTGTAGACCAATGAGTGTGTCGGCGCGAGGTGGATATCATTATTTTGTTACTTTCACGGATGATTTGAGTAGATACGGGTATATCTATTTGATGAAACATAAGTCTGAAACCTTTGAAAGGTTCAAAGAATTTTAGAATAAAGTGGAAAATCATCGTAACAGAAAGATCAAATTTCCGCGGTCCGACCGTGGAGGAGAGTATCTTAGTTACGAGTTTAGCACACATATGAAAGACTGTGGAATAGTTTCACAACTCACGCCTGCCGGAACAGCACAACGTAATGGTGTGTCAGAACGTCTTAATCGTACTTTATTGGATATGGTTCGATCTATGATGTATCTGACTGACTTGCCACTATCATTTTGGGGTTATGCACTGGAAACCGCTGCATTCACTTTAAATAGGGCACCATCTAAATCCGTTGAAAAGACACCTATGAATTATGGTTTGGAAACAAACCTAAGCTGTCATTTCTTAAAGTTTGGGGATGCGATGTTTATGTGAAGAAACTTCAACCGGATAAACTCGAACCCAAAGCGGGAAAATACGTCTTCATAGGATACCCTAAGGAAAAGATTGGGTATACGTTCTATCACAGATCCGAGGGCAAGGTCTTTGTTGCCAAGAATAGATACTTTCTTGAGAAGGAGTTTCTCGCAAAAGGTGTGAGTAGTCGGAAGGTAGAACTCGAAGAGGTTATTGAACCTTCTCTTCATGAAATGGCGAGTAGCGCAGCTCCAAAAGTTGTTTCGGAGTTGACTTCACCTAATGAAGAGAGAGCTAATGATATTGATCATGAAACTCCGAAAGAGGACACTACCGAACCTCGCAGGTCAAGCAGGACACGTGCAACTCCTGAACTGTACGGCAATCCTGTTATGAATTTCATGATTGATGAAATAGATGACCCTGCGACGTATGAAGAAGTGATGATGAGCCCTAATTCCAACAAATGGCTAGAAGCCATGAAATCCGAGATGGAATCCATGTACGAAAACCAGGTTTGGACCTTGCTGGACTTACCTCACGATCCTAAGGGTTTTGTCGATCCTAAGGATGCTGATAAGGTGTGCAAACTTCAGCGATCCATCTATGGACTGAAGCAAGCATCCCGGAGTTGGAATCTTCGCTTTGATGAGGTGATCAAAGAGTTTGGATTTGTCCAAACTTATGGAGAGGCTTGTATTTACTAGAAAGTGAGTGGGAGCAATGTGGCATTTCTGATATTATATGTGGATGACATATTATTGATTGGAAATGATATAGATCTTTTAAACAGTGTTAAAAGTTATCTAAACAACAAATTTTTGATGAAGGACCTTGGTGAAGCTTCATATATATTAGGCATTAAAATCTATAGAGATAGATCAAGACGCCTAATTGGGCTATCGCAGAGTACATACCTTGATAAGATATTAAAGAAGTTTAATATGGACGGAAGTAAGAAGGGGTACTTACCTATGTTGCAAGGCAAGACATTGAGTAAGACTCAAAGTCCAGCTACGACGGAAGAAAGAGAGATGATGGATAAGATCCCCTATGCCTCAGCCATAGGCTCTATAATGTATGCCATGCTATGTACAAGACCGGATGTGGCACATGCTATTAGTTTGACTAGTAGGTATCAATCTGATCCAGGTTCGGAACACTGGATAGCGGTCAAGAATATCCTTAAGTACTTGAGAAGAACTAAGGATATGTTTTTTGTATACGGAGGTGAAGAAGAGCTAGTCGCTAAGTGTTATGTCGATGCTAGCTTTGACACTGATCCGGATGACTCTAAGTCTCAATCCGGATACGTATTTCTCTTGAACGGAGCAGCAGTTAGTTGGAGGAGTTCCAAACAACCTGTGGTGGCTGGATCAACAACAGAGGTGGAATATGTTGCTGCTTCAGAAGCGGCGCAGGAGGCAGTTTGGATGAAAGAGTTCATTACAGAACTGGGTGTGGTTCCCAGTGTGTTGGACCCGATGGTGATCTATTGTGACAACAATGGAGCCATAGCGAACGCAAAGGAACCAAGGTCTCACAAGAATTCCAAGCATATTAAGCGCCGGTTTCACTCCATCCGCGAGCATGTCAAGGATGGAGATATAAAGATTTGTAAAGTGCACACGGACCTGAATGTAGTAGATCCGTTGACTAAAGTACTCCCTGGGGCAAAACATGATCAACACCAGAACTCCATGGGTGTTAGATTTATCACTATATAAACTAGATTATTGTCTCTAGTGCAAGTGGGAGACTGAAGGAAATATGCCATGAGAGGCAATAATAAAGTTGTTATTATGTATTCCTTGTATATGATAGATGTTTATTTTGCATGCTATAATTGTATTGATAGGAAACATCAATACATGTGTGTTTACTAAACAAAAAGGGTTCCTAGTTATGCCTCTCTTATAGACTAGCTTGTTGATTAACAAGATGATCAAGGTTTCATGATCATGGACATTGGATGTTGTTAATAACAAGGTCACAGCATTTGTGAAATGATGTAATGAACATTCATCCGAAGTATAGCATTACGATCAAGTCATTATGTTTATATTGCTATAACATCATACGAAGTAATCTTTATCCTTAGACCATGAGATCATGTTAATTGCTAACACCGGAAGAGTATCTTGATAACATCAAACGTCACACCGTAACAGAGTGACTATAAAGATGGGTTCAGTACTACGAAGGTGTTATGTTGAGGCTCATGGATCAAGAGTGGAATTTTTCAATCCAGATGACAGATAGATATACTCTGGGCCCTCTCAGTGATATCACATTAGGATAGCTTGCAAGCAAGTGACGTGATCACTAGAATGTTATATCACGGGAACGAGAAAAGAGTGCATGTCGATGCTTGAGATCAAACTAGGTATGGAGATACCGATGATCGAATCTCGGACATGTAATATATCGAGACAAAGGATTTAGTTACAAGCGTTAAAGGTTCTCACGATCATAGGAGTCATCGTTGAATGTGTAGGAGTCGATCACGGATCTCCGGTCCCGCTTGCGATTATTGATCGGAGAAGGGTCTCGATCATGTCTGCATTATTCGTGAACCGTAGGGTGGCACACTTAAGAGTTACCGGACACCATTTTGGAGCACATATGTTTCAGACGAAAGAATTGCAAAGCACAGGAATTGTTTCAATAGAAACCGGAAATTGTTTCGGGTGAAATTGCAGAAGGTGGTTCTGCATGTGATATTGAAATATTACAAGGGGCTATATGTGAATGTTTGTTAATTAAAATAATTAAAAAAATTCTGAATAAATTTAATAAAAAGAGTTTTATTAAATGAGAGAGAGCATTAAATTTGGAGAAATTTAATGCATTTAAAGTGGAGACTTTAAAAGGGAATGTGAAGAGGCATTTTAATGTGGGGGGGGTTACCACCACATGAATGGGGGAGGTGAGGGGTCACCCCCCCATGCGCCGACCATGGAGAGAGGGGGAACCCCCCTCCTCCTATAAAAGGCCACCCATTCCCTCCTTCATCCTCACACCTCCTTGTGAAGGATCTCTCTCCCCCTCTAGAATTATTCCCCCATGGTCTCGGATTAGCGAGATACATGTTCCCAGTGGCATTTAAATGCGGAAGGAGTTCTTTGCTTCCGCTGGATCGCTAGAACGAGGAGGTGGAGGTTGTCCGTGGCTTGAACGTGTGTGCGAAAGTGATGCTGCTGAGTTATGGCGCTCGGACTTCCTCACGATCTTGAGATCGGCAAGTGTACGACTACATCAACCACGAGTTCCTACTCGTTAACAAAGCTCGTTGTCTTCGAGGGTAAGTTCTCTATGGATGTATGTCCACCCGTTGCTCTCTATCTAGTAGATAGATCTTGGCGTATAGTTCTCATCGTAGGAATTTTTTTGTTTTCTATGCTGCGGACCCAACAATGTAAGCCTATTCCCTACTCAACCACTACTGAGGTACACTCTCTCCAACACTTTGGTGAAGGTGATATCCCTTACTCTAAACCTCCTGATCAATGCTTAGAAGAATTCGATATCTTTATTGTTAAGCAAGATAACTTTAATAAAAGGGTGCAAAATCATCTAATGGAAAACACTAGAGCTATTGTTGAGTTGAAAGATATTATGGAAAGAACCTCTAATGATGTTAAAATGATTGTTAAACACTTTCAAATGGTTCAAACTCAAATAGATCAACTCGTTAAAGTGCAAAATGACTTGCTAGTTAATGCTGCTAAAGAAAAACATGCTTATGAAATTAGAACTAGAAGTGGAGCTGCTACCCAGGATCCTCTATATCCTGAGGGGCATCCCAAAAGAATTGAGAAGGATTCTCAACAAGGTGAGAACTGTGGTTTTACTCGTAAGAAAAGGAAAAAGAAACATAAAACTGTTATAGAACCCTCTGAACCTGCTATAGATCCTAATAGTATATCTATCTCTAATGTTGAAACTGAAAGTGGTAATGAAGAAAATGAAGCCCCTAATGAAGAAAAAGTTGAGAAAGAACCTGAAAACCACACTAAGAATACTAAATACACTAAAGAAGATTTTATTGCTAAGAAACATGGTAGTGAAAGAGAGCCTTGGGTCCAAAAACCCATGCCTTTCCCTGATAAGAAACACAAGTCAAAGGAAGATGAACACTATAATAAGTTTTGTGAGTGGATGAAACCTTTATTCCTGCAAATTCCTTTGACTGATGCTATTAAATTGCCTCCTTACTCAAAGTATATGAAGGATATTGTCTCGAATAAAAGGAAGATCCCTAATGAAGAAATTTCTACTTTGCTTGCTAATTATTCCTTCAATGGTAAGGTTCCTAAGAAACTTGGAGACCCAGGGATTCCAACTATCCCTTGCTCTATTAAGAACAGTTATGTTAGAACTGCTTTGTGTGATTTGGGATCTGGAGTTAGTGTTATGCCTTTCTCTCTCTATAAGAGGCTTCAACTTGAAAAATTAATACCAACTGATATATCTTTGCAAATGGCTGATAAATCTACCACTATTCCTATGGGTATATGTGAGGATGTACCTGTTCAAGTGGCTCATAATTGCTTGATATTAACTGATTTTGTTGTGCTTGAAATGCCTGAAGATGATAATATGTCTATTATTCTTGGGAGACCTTTTCTTAATACTGCGAGAGCTGTTATCAATTGTAGTCAAGGAAAGGTGAACTTCAATGTTAATGACAAGGAACATACTGTCTATTTCCCCAAGAAGATTGAAAGGACTTATGGTTTGAATTCAATTGAACATGTTGAGGGCATTCAAGTTGGAGAAATATATTGTCCCATACCAAGAGAAAAATTTGAAACTATTATGATTGAGACCATTGCTATCAAGGTTGAGGTAACATAATCATTAGTGGAATACAAAGTTTTGTCTCATATGGAATTATTTTGGTAGCAAGACTTGATCAACCTTGTTAACAAAAGGATTTCATTGAACAAAACAATGTTTTCATTATGATTATCTCCGTTTATTTCTATCCTTTGCATTTTAGTTTTTGTTTTTGTTTAGCTTTCTTTTTGTTGTTAGTTTCTTGCATGTTAGAGTGTCTTAGAACTTCTGTAGTTCTAGCCTTGTTTTGTCCTTGCATCATGTTTCCAAAAGAAAAAAAATCTGTCTGTCGGAAAATCATTCTTCTATCTCTGAAAAATGCCCAAAAATAAAGTGTCTCGAAAAATTCTAGAAAATTCATATTAAATTTTTACGTGTAAAAGGGGCAGATAAGTACCTGGGAGGTACCAGGGGGACCCACCAGGCAGGCACACCACCTGGTTGCGCAGCCAGCCCTGGGTGGCGCCATGCCCTCGTGTGGGCCACCCTTGGCCTCCCACTAGCTCTCTCACCTGCCACTTTCTTCTCTCTCTCGCTCTCTCGAGTAAGCTCTAGTTCATTGCTCAAAATCGCGTTCTTGCTGTGCTTGCTCTCGATTTTTTGATCTCCTTGCTCAGCCCATCTTTCTTGCTGAAATTTGGAGCATTTGTTCCCTGGTATGTGACTCCTCCCCTTGTCCAAGTAGATTTGTGTTTAGTGGATTATATATGGAGTATTTTGCTGCTGTAGGTGACTGGTTATGAGAGCTTGTAAGCTTGTTTGATGCTTAGAGATATAGTTTTGATGCATGTTTAGGCCTCTTACAAGTCCCTATGAGTAGAACCCTTCATTATATTTACTTTGTAATCACTTGTTTAATAGGTGTTTAAATTTCAGAATATCAAGCATGAACAACCATACTTTTGGAGAGATTTTTGAGAGTGATGCACCTAGGAGGTCGAGGCCCTCAAGATCAGCCTCTCAGGCTAGGCCATCATACAACGAAGATCTCATTGCAACTCGTATTGGTAATGAAAGGGATGATGGGGATGCTCACCCATCCTCTTTTTCTTGTTTTACTTTCTTACAAGCTGCATGTATTCTTGATGATTTCTTGCTACTGATTGAGAGGGTTGGTTTGACCTCATATATGCAAGATGAGAGTGCGCAATACGCTATGCTCACCAAAACTTTTGTTGAGAGCTTCACATTTACTAACACATCCTATCAGTCGGCTGTCTCTTTTAAAATCTATAATCTGCCCTTCACCATGCCTTTGGAGAGATTTTGCAGTATTGTAGGTGTACGCATGACAGGGACCGTAAAGAAAATTCAAGGGCGACCCGCTGATTTGTTGGAGCTTTACCGAGGGGTGACAATGATGATGACCGCGTGGCGCAACGCGGAACGATAAGAAATATCCAACTCCCCGCTCTTAGATACTTTGCATATTATCTTGCTACTAGTATACTGGGTAGGGAGAACACAAGTAATATCTCCAACTATCATTTAGCCTTCCTTGCTGCTGCGCTTAACAATGATACTCGGTACAATCTTGGCTCGCTTATTGCTCGCCGCTTAGCTGCTAGGGGGCCTATCTATGGGGGCATCATTGCCTCGCGTATAGTCAATGCATTAGGTCTTTTAGTGGATCCCAATGATACTATGCTGGCACCACAAAGGCTTGACCTTGTTTCTATGAAAACTCATCACTTTGTCACTGCTACTTCTGATTTGGACAGTCTAGTATATAGGATGCTTTTCACTGATAGGGACGAAAGGGAGATCGTTTTGCCACAACCTTCTTTGTTTAGTGTTCACAGGAGACCGTGGTCGCGCTCCAAGGAGGAGGTGGACGAGCTTCCTTCTTTGGGTTTCCTGGCAGCACCAGGAGGATGTGCCCTCCTATGATTACTCCGTGCATTACGGAGGGACGTACTCGAGCTCGCACCAGGACGAGGGGACCTCCTCATCATACTATGGTGACACATCATCCTGGCCGGCTTGGGATTGATACCCACTTAGGCCAAAAGCCTAAGCTTGGGGGCAGGTACGCCGACACCGCACTCATCTTCATATCATGTTGCGTCGGTACTTTGTATATTCATGTTTTCGTTCTCTTTTTAGTTTTCGTACTTCTTTGCTTTTGCTTTCTAAAACACAAAAAGACCAAAAATATTTTCTGTTGTTTCTCTTTGGTTTGCTTCTTCTTTCTGCCTTGGTTTGTTTTTCCCTTTTTGCTTTGTTTGAACTATTTGAAAAACCCAAAAAGATTTTGCTTTGCTTGTTTTTCCCTTTTGGTTCTTGTTTAAAAATCGAAAACACCAAAAATATTTGTCGTTCTTCTTTGGTTTTGTGAGTTTGCTACAGGGTTCGGCAGTCCTCAGTGGAATATTGGTTTCATATTATTATTCAAGTCACACAAGTGAAGAGCAATAATGAGGATTAATGACAACTTGAGGCATGGTAAGAGGCTGGTAACGAACTCTATTTGTTTTCATTTTAGTACATATACTCATCACTGTGGGCATGCTTAGTCCATTCATGTAGAGTGTATGTTTTCTTTGGATGCTTAGTAGTTCTTGCTTTCTTATGATTAGCTCCAGCTCGCTAATAGTTTGTAGCATGTCTTATGAATGTTTGCTTGCATTGCTCTATTCATAAATTGGTATGATACCGTGGTATCCTCCTCTGAATGTTTCATTTGAATTGACTTGGCACATGCTCACGCATGCACATGACTGTGATAATCAGTTAAGCCTTGATGAATTATTTTGCCTTGAGGATCTTGAATCACTTTCATGCCATGAGTAGTCATGTTTTGTTGCAAGCATGATAATGACAACTATTGCTCTCTCGTTTGTCGCTCCCTTACTATTGCTAGCCTTCACTTTACTGAGTATGTTTTACTCAAGTTCCCAACTCCCTAAACCAAATATTTCCAAAGTGTCCACCATACCTACCTATTAGCATCATTTGCTATTTTCGTGCATATTCAATATGCCTTGTTTTCTTCCGAATAAAATGTTTGCTTGTTATGAGAAAGTTAGTTATTAAAGCTCTCACGAACTTGATGGCACACTTTATTTCCTGCACTTAATAAACCTGAACCATTGTGAACTCTCCATGAAAGTTATATGCTTGCTAATTATAGGTCAGATTAGCGAACTGTCGTCACGGGGAACACTTTCAACACTTATAAATATATACCCAGTTGATACCTTGCTCTTTTGTTTGCGGATGTCATCGGTGTGAAATAAAAGGGGAGCTTGTAAGTCCATGGAGTTATGTATGTGTGTTAGAGAAACACCTGGGCCGCTGGTCTAATCCATGCTGACATGGTGGAAACCTACAGCGTAACCATAATGATATCTATGAAGCACCCTTCTTATAAAAAAAGAGAGAGAGATAGCTATTGAGAAAAAGGAAAAAAAGAGATTTATGAAAAGAGGAAAGAGAGAAAAAGCACCATTTTCCCATGGTAAATAAGAAGATTGCTGAGATACTCATTGTCTACTTGCCTTGTCATTTTGATATGGGGATTCTTCCGTATCATCGGGCAAGGGGTACCCCGTTGGCGGTTCTCAATGATACGCACATATTTACGATGACAAGAACTTACCAGTAACTAAAGTTGAGTAGCATGAGGAGCGGCCCTCGTACTCAAGGGACATGGGATTTTCAGTTTATAGTCTGTCAAGCATATAACTCAGATTAGACCTCACTTTCACCTTAACCACATTAAATATGCTTATGATAGGGTCAACGAGAGCTCAAAGCTAATGAGTATCATACTTTCAGCATTTGGAAGCCTTTCAAAATTATTCAAAACATTTTATTTTACTTGTTGAGTCTCCACATATTCTTTGAGCACCTTCTTGAGAGCATAGTTGTCATTATTTGTGCTTGTTCCATTACTTGATTATTTGTATTATGACTTTGATGCTTGTATCCTTGATATCTTTACTTCTAGTCATCACTTGAACTTCAGAAGTGCCTTGATATTCATAATCAAAGGCAAGCGAGATACCACTCTATCATACATTTTTATGAGCATTGTAATGTTGCTTATGTTTATACTTCATGCTACTTATTATTTTTGAGTTGGAATCTCTTCATAGCTTGCAATGCTTATTAAGTAAACTTAGTTGCATACTCTTTATTATGAACTGTCTAAGTAGTTGATCACATTGCTGAGAATATTTACATCATATGAAGCAAATGTGTTCGTGAAAGTTCATTTATCGCACTCAGTTTTCAACTGAATTGCTTGAGGACAAGCAATAAGCTAAGTTGGGGGGAGTTGATACGTCCAAAACGTATTTACTTTCCCGAACACTTTTTCTATTGTTTCTCCTCTATACTTGTGTGATTTGGATACAACTAACGCGGACTGACGCTGTTTTCAGCAAAATTGCCTTGGTGTCTACTTCTTGTGCAGAAAACCAACTATCAGGAAAAATCCGGAAAAATATGCCAAAAATCCTATTTCACCCGAAGACTCTAGGAGTCAGAATACGAGACAGAGAAGAGCCAGGGGGTGGCCACACCACCTGCTAGCGCGGGCCAGGCCAGGCCGCGCCAGGGGGTGGTCTGGCCGCCCCAGGCACCCCCTCGGTCTCTATCTTCGCCTATAAGGAGCCTTCTGACCTAAAAACTTCAGGGGGTTCGACGTTTTTCCAGAAGGAGTTCCGCTCCGCCGCCACCACCAGATTCCACAAAACAGCACCAGGAACTCCGTTCTGGCACCCTGTCGGGACGGGGAATTGGAGGAGATCATCGCCATCATCATCACCATCGCTTCTCCATCGACCATCCATGTTTCCCCCATCTATGAGTGAGTAATCCCCCGCTGTAGGCTATGGGGATGGTAGGGATTGGATGAGATCGTTCGTGTAATGGCATCAGATTGTTAGGGCATGGTGCCTAGTATCTTTTATTAGTGCTTTATGACTTTGTTGTGACTTGTTATGCTTAATGCTTGTCACTAGGGCCCAAGTGCCATGATTTCAGATCTAAACATGTTATTGATTCATTATGATAGTATTGTTTTTGGTCTTATCTACAAGTTGTATACACACGTTGTTGTCCGGAACCAATGGCCCCGGCGATGTAAATCGGGATAATCGGAGGGAATGGCTTTGATGTGAGGATCACATGTGTTCACGAAGTGTTAATGCTTTGCTCCGGTGCTCTATTAAAAGGAGCACCTTAATTGCCAGTAGTTCCCTTGAGGCCCCGCTACAAACGGGCTGGCAGGACAAAAGATGTTGTGCAAGTTCTCATTGCGAGCACGTATGACTATATATGGAACACATGCCTAGGATTATCTAGTACTTGGATGCTTTATCTTATTTATATGCAATTGCCCTATGTTCTGATTGCTATGTGAATTGTCTTGTCCATGCAACGCCCGTCCATCCATCCCTATGCCTACCGCACTCGAATCCTACTGTTTACTGCTATTGTTGCTACTGTCTTTGCTTTACTACTGCTGTTACTTTACTATTCCTACTACAAAACTGTTGCTACTGATAAACTCCTGTGAGCAAGATTGTTTCTAGGTGCAGCTGAATTGACAACTCAGTTGTTAAGGCTGATAAATATTCTTTGGCTCCCCTTGTGCCGAATCAATAAATTGGGTTTCACTTCCCTCGAAAATACTGCGATACACCCCCTATACTTGTGGGTCATCACACCTCCCTTTTCAATGTTAGTATAATGATGATGTTACTATATCTTCTTATGTTAAAGAAAATTATGACTTTTATGATGTGGAACAAATTGAGGAATTTATTGCTTGGAAGGGTGCATTTGAACTTGCTAGTTTGCTTGAAAATATTGATGATTCACCTTATAAATATGAGGTTTATGATATACTTAAATTTTGCTTTGATAATTACAAGGAAGAAAATGGCTATATTCTTGAATATATTAATAGATGCTTTCCACAAATGGAAGAGACTAATGCCTTGCAGGATCTTATGGAAGAAGAAATTGATGAACCTGAAAGCTCATTAGATGAAAAGAGGAGGAGAGTGATGACCAAAAGGAGGAAGAATGGATTAGCTACCCATGCCTACCTTCTAATGAGAGTAACTCTTTATCCCTCTGTCCCCCGTGCTTACCAAAGGTGGATGAATGCTATGCTCATGTTATCTGTGATAATCCTTTATTTGTGCCTAACTTCGAGATGCATGTTACTAAAGAGTTTTGCTTAGAAATTGTTTATGATAAAGCTCTAGACGATGTTCCTATATTGAATGATCAGTCATCTTGTTATAGAATTGTTAAAAGTGAGTTTGAAGGTTTTAATCCCACTATTTTTGAGCTTGATAAAAATTATGTTTTTGTAGAACATGAAAAGCATGCTTATGTGATAGTTATATTGTTGAGTTTATTCATGAGGCTACTGAAAATTATTATGAGAGAGGAAAATATGGTTGTAGAAGTTTTCATGGTATTGAAACACCTCTCTATGTGCTGAAAGTTTTGAAGTTACTCTTGTTTTATCTTCCTATGCTTGTCACTCTGTTCTCCGCGAATTTATTTGCATACAAGATTCCTATGCATAGGAAGTGGGTTAGACTTAAATGTGTTTTGAATTTGCTTCTTGATGCTCTCTTTTACTTCAATTCATATTTCTTAGGTGAGCATCCTCTCGAACTATCATGCCTAACTTAAAGGCGTTAAAGAAAAGTACTTATTGGGAGATAACCCAAAAGATTTAGATGAGTCTTGGAAGTTATTACTTCAGTAATAACCGCTCCTTATCCTTCTTATTTGCTTTTTGTGCCAAGAGTAACCTCTAATGAGAGAGAAGTAATGGTTGGGAAAGTTGCTGTCCCGAAACAGATTTCTGTGCTTCACCATAAAAATTCGTGTAAAATCTATGTACGTCCTTTTGAGGCATGATTTTTTTTGCTTCTGCCCCAGGTTGTTATCTAACTTTCTTTAGTTCAACACTTTTTGATTTGAGTAACAGAAGGTCTTCGAAAAAATTCGTCTCTATCTGCTAGTCTGTTTTGACAGATTCCTGCCGTTATTTGCATTTGCTTCTTGTTGGTTCCTTTTTGAGTTATTTTGGGGAATTTAGATTTATGAGGGAAGTGGTACAGTAGCTTGTGTTTTAGTGGAAGTTTTATTGGTGTTGGAACTGAACCTAAAGACTTATTATCTTGAGTGCACTAATGTTGCTAATAAAGATTGTGTGAAGTTTTGTATGAAGGAAAAATTCAGGTATATGGAAGGAATGAGTAATGAGATGAAGGATGGACTAAAGCTCAAGCTTGGGGATGCCACGCGTGTCACCCCAAGAAATATCCAAGAAGTACAAGCGTTAAAGCTTGGGGATGCCCAAGGCTTCCCCTTCTTCATCAATAAAAATTCCAGGTTCCTTCCAAACACTTCATTTTTATTGTTTCATGCACAGTTGTGTTGTTCTTGGAGCGTCTTCTTTTTCGTTTTTCGTTTTGGTTTTTGTTTGCTTGGTTTGGTTAGTTTGCTGAATAAATTGGTTGGACCCCCTCTTTCATGCATTGGTTTTCAAATAGTTTGGTTTGGATTGGAAAAGAGTAGGAAAGTTCATGCTTAAGTGGTAAAGTGAGCTTGTTTTTAACTGTGTCCTATGCTTTGTCATGCCATGCTTGATATTGTTTTGGCTTTATGCTTAGTATTCTTTGCTGTAGCTTGACATGTTATAAACAATTGAGATTGCTTAATGTGCCTTGGAAGAATCATGCGTTGTTTTAGCATATTAAAGCATAGTATTGTGGTATTCTCCTTTGATGCTTTATTTGGGTTGACTTGGCGCATGCTCACACCATGTTATGACTATACCAAGTCACCATAGCCTTTATGATCCTTTAGTTTTCGACTTGTAGTATCACTTTATGCTTTGATTAATGATGTTTTGTCGCTCTGCATGATTATGGCCATTATTGCTCTCTTAGTTGGTCGCTCCCAGTCTTTTGCTAGCCTCCATAACCAAGTATGAGTTCCACTCATGCATCCAATTCCTAAAACCAAGTTATTCCTAAGTGTCCACCATACCTACCTATTAGCATATGCTATTCCAAGTATATTCATGTTTTTATCTACCTTCCGAATTAAACTTGTTATGAGAAAACTAGTGATTAAAGCTCTCACGAACTTGATGGCACACTTTACTTTTCTTGCATTTAATAAACTTGAACCATTGCGTCCATCTTTGTTGCGTATATGCTTGCGCTTTATAAGTTGAAGTTAGCAGAACCATGTATCATGGGGAATGCTTTCAACATTGCACTTGTACTTTGTACCCCGTTGATATCATGTTCTTTTGCTTATGGATCCCGGCGGTGTGAAATAAAAGGTGAACTTGTAAGATCATGGAGTTTGTATTTGTGTTAGAGAAATGCCTAGGACGCTAGCCTAATACATGCCTAATCATGGTGGAAACTTGCAGCATAACCATAATGAGCATTCTATGAAGCATCCTCAATAAACACCTATGCAAATAGCAAATAAAAAGATTGCTGAGATGCTCATTGTCTACTTGCCTTGTCATTTTGATTATGGGATAGCTCTTGTATCATGTGCAAGGGGTACCCCATTGGCGGTTCTCTATGATACATATGTACTTACAATGACAAGAGCTTACTTGTGACTAAAGTTGAGTAGCATGAGGTTCGGTCTTCGTAAGTAAGGGGCATGAGATTTCGGCTTATAACTTGTCAAGCATATCCTGTTAGTTGTGTCACTTTAACCTTAATCACCTTCAAGATGCTTATGATAGGGGAAATGAGAGCTGAAAGCTAATAAGTACCATAATTTTTGGAAGCTCTTTATGAAACTTGAGTCTCTACTTCCTTCTTTGAAGGCCTTTCTTTTACTTTTATGTTGAGTCTCCACCTTCTATCTTTATGCACCTACTTTGAGAGCATAGTGGCCATTCTTAGTTCTATGTGCATTTTTCCAAGACTTGTTGATTGATGCATAGCTTTGATATTGCTTGTTTTAAACTATTTATATCTAGTCACTCTGATGAACTTTGAAGGTGTTCTATGCATTTATGTTTGCTACTCTATGAGGGACAAGCTGAATACTACTATGCTATGTTTTCTTTATGTGAAACAAACAAACGGCTTGCAAAGCATTGTTATTCATGAATCTTTTGTTTGTGACTTTTCATGTTGCAACATAGTTGCTTTGTCTTATTGCTAGAACTTTATCTTTCATGTTATGATTGAAGTACTATGATCCCAGCTATCATTGTTTTACAAATACTTTGATCAAGTTTATGATGGTGCATGTCACCTCAAAAATTATTCTTTCTTTTTATCACTTACCTACTCGAGGACGAGCATGAGTTAAGTTTGGGGATGTTGATACGTTGCAAACGTATCCATAATTTTTGATGTTCCATGCTTGGTTTTATCTACTTTGTTATGTTTTATCCACACTTTGGAGTACTTTTCATATGATTTGTTGGACTAACCTATTAACAAGAGCCAAAGTGCCAGCTGCCTGTTTTCTGCTGTTTTTGGTTCCAGGAAAGTCAGAAAATGAATATTCTTGGAATTGGACGGGACAAAAGCCAAAGTCAGTTTTTCACCGAGGGACACCAGGAGCCAGAATACGAGACAGAGAGGGGCTGGGGCCCGACCACACCACCTGGCCGCACGGGCCAGCCCTGGCCGCACTAGGGGGTGGTCTGGCCGCCTCAGGCACCCCCTCGGCCTCCCTCTTCGCCTATAAGTTGCCTCATGACCTAAAAACCAAGGGGGGTTCAACGTTTTTCCAGAAAGAGTTCCGTTGCGCCACCACCACCAGATTCCGCGATTCGGAACCAGAAACTCCGTTCTGGCACCCTGCCGGGACGGGGAATTGGAGGAGATCATCGCCATCATCATCACCATCGCTTATCCATCGACCATCCATGTTTCCCCCATCTATGAGTGAGTAATCCCCCGCTGTAGGCTATGGGGATGGTAGGGATTGGATGAGATCATTCATGTAATGGCATCAGATTGTTAGGGCATGGTGCCTAGTATCTTTTATTAGTGCTTTTTGACTTTGTTGCAACTTGTTATGCTTAATGCTTGTCACTAGGGCCCGAGTGCCATGATTTCAGATCTGAACATGTTATTGATTCATTATGATAGTATTGTTTATGGTCTTACCTGCAAGTTGTATACACATATTGTTGTTCAGAACCTAAGGCCCCGAAGTGACAGAAATCGGGATAATCGGCGGGAATGGCTTTGATGTGAGGATCACATGTGTTCGCGGAGTGTTAATGCTTTGCTCTGGTGCTCTATTAAAAGGAGCACCTTAATTGCCAGTAGTTCCCTTGAGGCCCCGCTGCAAACGGGCTGGCAGGACAAAATATGTTGTGCAAATTCTCATTGTGAGCACGTATGCCTATATATGGAACACATGCATATGATTATCTAGTACTTGGATGCTTTATCTTATTTATCTGCAAATGCCCTATGTTCTGATTGCCATATGAATTGTCTTGTCCATGCAACGCCCGTCCATCCATCCCTGTGCCTATCGCGCCTTAATCCTACTGTTTACTGCAATAGTTACTACTGTCTTTACTTTTACTACTGCTATTACTTTACTATTCCTACTACAAAACGGTTGCTACTAATAAACTGCTGTGAGCAAGATTGTTTCTAGGTGCAGCTGAATTGACAACTCAGCTGTTAAGGCTTATAAATATTCTTTGGCTCCCCTTGTGTCGAATCAATAAATTGGGTTTCACTTCCCTCGAAAATACTGTGATACACCCCCTATACTTGTGGGTCATCACTTCTTCATACGTCATCGGGTCATCTATTTCATCAACCATGAAATTCATAACAGGATTTTCATACAGTTCAGGAGCTGCACGTGTCCCGCTTGACCTGCGAGGTTCGGTAGTGTCCTCTTTCAGAGTTTCATGATCATTATCATTAGTTCCCTCTTCATTCGGTGAAGTCAACTCCGGAACAATTTCCGATGCTGCGCTACTTGCAGTTGTATGAAGAGAAGTTTCAGTAACCTCTTCGAGTTCTACCTTCCGACTACACACGCCTTTCGCGAGAAACACTTTCCCTAGAAAGGATCCATTCTTGGTAATGAAAACATTGCCCTCGGATCTGTGATAGAAGGAATACCCAATAGTTTCCTTAGGGTATCCTATGAAGACGCATTCTTCTGCTTTGGGTTCGTGTTTATCCGGTTGAAATTTCTTCACATAAACATCGCAACACCAAATTTTAAGAAATGATAGCTTAGGTTTGTTTCCAAACCACAATTCATATGGTGTCTTTTCAACCGATTTAAAGTGAATGCAGCAGTTTCTAGTGCATAACCCCAAAATGACAGTGGCAAGTCAGTCAGAGACATCATAGATCGAACCATATCTAATAAAGTACGATTACGACGTTCCGATACACCATTACGCTGTGGTATTCTGGCAGGTGTGAGTTGTGAAACTATTCCACACTCTTTTATATGTGTGCTAAACTCGTAACTTAGATACTCACCTCCACGGCCAGACTGTAGAAATTTGATCTTTCTATTACGATGATTTTCCACTTCATTCTGAAATTCCTTGAACTTTTCAAAGGTTTCAGATTTGTGTTTCATCAGATAGATATACCCATATCTACTCAAATCATCTGTGAAAGTAACAAAATAATGATAACCACCTCGCACCGACACACTCATTAGACCGCATACATCAGTATGTATGATTTCTAATAAGTCTGTCGCCCATTCCATTGAACTAGAAAATGGCGTTCTAGTCATCTTGCCCATAAGGCATGGCTCACATGTATCAAATGATTCAAAGTCAAGTGATTCCAAAAGTCCATCAGAATGGAGTTTCTTCATGTGTTTAACACCAATATGACCTAGACGGTAGTGCCACATATATGCAAATACATCATCATCAAATTTAATCCTTTTAGCATCAACATTATGAATATGTGTAACACTATTATCGAGATCCAACTGAAATAAACCATTCATCACAGGTGCATGACCATAAAAGATATCATTCATATAAATCGAGCAACCATTGTTTTCGGACTTAAATGAATAACCACATCGCATTAAACAAGATCTGGATATAATGTTCATGCTCAGTGCAGGCACCAAATAACAATTATTTAAGTTTATAACTAATCCCGACGGTAGGTGGAGAGGCAGCATTCCAACGGCGATCACATCAACTCTTGATCCATTGTCGACACGCATCTTGACCTCACCCCTTGATAGTGGTCACTTGTTCTGCAGCCCCTGATCCGAGTTACATATATTAGCAACCGATCTAGTATCAAATACCCAGGTGCTACTACGAGAAATAGTCAAGTACACATCAATAACATATATATCATATATACCTTTGTTTGCCTTGCCGGCCTTCTTGTCTACCAAGTACTTGGGGCAGTTGTGCTTCCAATGGCCAGTCCCCTTGCAATAGTAGCACTTAGTATCAGACTTAGGGCCATCTCGGGATTTCTTTTCAGGCGCGACAACGGATTTGCCGCCCTTCTTTCCCTTTTTCTTACCCTTCTTATCTTTTTTGAAACCAGTGATCTTATTGATCATCAACACTTGATGTTCTTTCTTGATCTCCACCTCTAAAGTCTTAAGCATTGACAGAAGCTCGGGGAGAGACTTCTTCATGCCCTGCATATTGTAGTTCATCACGAAGCTCTTGTAGCTAGGTGGGAGAGATTGGAGAACACGATGTATGCCTAAGTATGGGAATCGTTATTCCCAAGGACACAAGCCTATCAGTGTACCCAGAAATTTGAGTACGTGCTCCCTAACGGAGTTGTTCTCTTCCATCATGCAGCTAAAGAAATTTTTAGAAGCATTATGACTCTCTACAGCAGCATGGGTATCGAAAATCATTGTCAATTCACCCATGGTATCAAAGGTGAAAGGATATTACTTTCTCCTTATGTTTTTGGTGCTGATGACAACTTCTCTCGTGGTTTAACTATCTGTCCAAGTTGCAGGGCTTATCTATGGACGTGCTTGTTGATGGACTTTTCTCTAGGAAGAGCTTGAAGACGGTGGCACTTATTTACACTTTCTCCTGTTTTATGTTTTAGGCTACCGTACTATCAAGAGGGAGTCCACCTTGGAAGGTTGTGGGAAATGAAGGGAATATGCCCGAGAGGCAATAATAAAGTGGTTATTATCTTATTCCATGTTTATGATAAATGTTTATTTTACATGCTAGAATTGTATTGATCGGAAACATCAATACATGTGTGTTTAATAAACAAAAAGGGTTCCTAGTTATGCCTCTCTTATAGACTAGCTTGTTGATTAACATCAAGGTTTCCTGATCATGGACATTGGATGTTGTTAATAACAAGGTCACACCATTGGTGGAATGATGTGATGAACATTGGATGTATGTCCACCCGTTGCTTTGTACCTAGTAGATAGATCTTGGCGTGCAGTTCACATCATAGGATTTTTTTTCTATGCTGCGAACCCAACAGGAAATCACCATTTCATACCCTATATGCACTTCCACAACCATCCCAGTTTTCATGTGAGAGAGTGTTCCTTGCAGCTTTGGTGGGTTTTCTGCCTTGACCGGTAGTACTAGCCAGGTGGCGGTAGTACGCCCAAGGAGTTTCTCAGGGCTATTCGGGCGGAACTTCTGACTGAAGTTCCGGTCCTAATTCCGACGAGCCATATTTTGGTTTAGTAAGACTTCTGTCTAGTTTTGCGTATTTGTCGGAATTAGAACTGGAATTTGGCACGGTTGTACTGGCCTGACCAGCTCTTGGCTCCCTAGGCGGTAGTACCGCCACGCCTGACCGGTAGTACCGGCCACCTTCTGTCACCGGTAGTTCCGGGTCCAGTTCCGGACCTAGTTCCGACACTAGGCTATGCGGTCGAGATAACCTACATCTCGCCTATTTGTCGATAGTAGGGCGGAATCGACCGTATTTCTGGACAGCTGACTCTGAGCCGCTAATGGTCAATCTGACCATTGCGTGGCCTCCGCTGGGCGGTGGGTGGCTCGCTCACTGGTACTACCAGTCCGTCACCGGTAGTACCGATGGTGTCGGGACTGGGCAGAATCTGCCCTTTTGAAGGTGGCCTATTTAAGGTCCCTTCTTCCTCCTCTCATCTTACCTCTTCGTTTTCTCTCTCCTCCATTAATACAAGAGCTTGACTTGCCTAGATCTCTCTCCCTACCCACTCAAATCTTTTGATCTTTTGAGGATTGGGAGAGGTGACCTAGATCTACACTTCCACCAAAGGAATCGTGATTTCCCCCACTCATCCTTCATGGATTTTGTTACTCTTGGGTTCTTGGAACCCTATACGGTGTAGGGCATCCTCGGAGCTAGGGCATTTGTTGTGAAGCTCCGTGGTGTCGTTGAGGGTCTCCAATTGAGTTGTGGAGCCTCCCCTCAACCTCGTTATAGAGGTTTCGGTTGGCGCCTTCAAGGTGACCAGTTAGTAAATTGTGAGGCCACCTTTGTGGTGGTGCTCACCGGAGAAGAAGGTGAGGCCTTTGTGGCGCTCGGGTGACCTTGTGTGTCCCCGACACCTCTCCAACGTAGACGTAGCTTCCTTGGAAGTGAACTACGGGAATTACATCTCTGTGTCCCCTCTCTGGTTCTTTCGTTCCACTCCTTTACTTCTTGCAATTACTGTCGTGTTTTCTTGTTGTGTTGCTTGCCATTTAGGATATTCATCTAGTTGCATCTCTAGTGAATTTTACTTTGTGCTAAGCCATAAAATTGCAAGAAAAGATTAAAACATTGGTAGTCTCCTATTCACCCCCCTCTAGTCGACCAAAGTTGGGCCTTTCAATTGGTATTAGAGCCTTGGCTCTTACTTCAGGCTTAACCGCCTAAGAGATAATGGCCGACGAAGATAGGAGTGTGGGTACAACCACCAAGAACTTGGCCTCCATGGATGACCTCAATCGATTGGAGATATCCATGATGACCAAGTTTGAGGAAATGATGACCCTTCTGCAATCCCTTAAGCCTACCCCCATGCTAGAAACCCCTCATGATGCATCTCTTGGCGCCGAAGCCCCTTCCTCTCCCGTGCAAGTGGTCACCCTCGGGGTGATTCCCGCGGCTGCCCCAAAACACTTGGGCTTAGGCTTTGTGGCTCAAACCACCAAGCCCCCAAGCGAGAGCACCGAGGGGCTAGGTGACTCCTCCTCCAAAGAGGGAGAAGGGGAAAAGGATTACTCGGCGGTACCACCACCGCCCAAGTACACGCCGGACCCACCCATTCCCATGCCGCACATCATACCTCAAGGAGCACCTCCCATGCTACATACTTCTAACTTCGCCAATTGGCAATATCTAATGCAATCTCATATTTCCAGCTCTTCTATTGAATTGATGAGGATTATGGAGGAAGGTTTCTCTCCATATGATGCTAAGAAGTTGACTCAGGCCAAGGTCGTGGACAAGCAACTCAATGCCACCGCTTTGGTTATGATCCAAAAGGCGTTGACCCCCAAGGACTTTGCTCACATTCACCAATTCTCCACCGCCAAAGAAGCTTGGGATCATCTCACCGAGTTGTATATTGGGAATGCGAGCATTCAAAGCTCCAAGTTTGATGAAGTCAACAATGAGTCTGATGGCTTTGCAATGCAAGATGATGATACACCTGAAGACATGTATCATCGTCTCAAGGTTATTTGTTGTACCATGAGGGACCTTGGAGCTACAGCTACCTATGTTGATGACAAGTTCATGAAGAGGAAGTTTGTTCAAGGTCTTCTTCCCTTTGAGGAGCAAAAACTCAACTCTATCAAGGGGAGAAGTAACTACCACACTATGTCCTCTCAAGATGTGTTGAGTGAAGTCATTGGCATGACCATTGCCAAGAAGAATGCGGAGTCAGCTCGTGCTCGTGCTTATGGGTCTCAAAAGTTGAACCTTGCCTTGAAAGCTCAAGTGGTGGAAGTTGATGAAGACGAGAACTCTAGTGAGTGGTCTCAAGAGGACATCAAATATGCTTTCAATGAGCACTTGGCTCTAGCATCAAGGGTGTTTTGGAACAAACCGGGCATGAAGTCAAGGTCAAGGGACAACCCAAGATTCAACTCAACCATGAAGGTTCCAAAGGCTAGATCTTGCTACAATTGCAACGACAAGAGCCACTTTGTAGCTCAATGCCCCTTCGAGAATAGAGAAGACAATGGAGGCCGCCTCATTCGCAAGAGCAAGCCAAGGCCTCCTCACCCCTTGAACAAGAACTTCCACAACAAGAACCTTCCTAACAAGGAAAGGGCGATGGTGGTCCATGAAGAGTACTTCTGGGGCGATGATGATGATGTTGAGAGTGAAGGTCAAGGTGGAGAGATCATGGGGGTTGCCGCTATTGCTACTTCATCTACTCCACGAGTGTCTCTCTTCGACTCTCCAAATGAGAACATCACCAACCGCAACCAAAAGTGTCTCATGGCTAAGGCCACCGAGGTAACTCCCTCTTCCAAGTCTTCCCCAAATGAACTTCCCTTGCATGATCTAGAAGGTTTAGAGGTTAAGAAAGAGATGGTAAGCATGTGTGAATCCATGAAGCATCTAGATGATGATACTAGAATGTGCTTTGAAACACTTGTAAACCAACTTGACCATGCTAGGGAAATGCTAGATGAGAAAGAAGAAGTTATTGACATGCTAGGTAGAAATGAGAGAGAGGCCGCCGATGAGATTACCTCTCTATCTCAATCCCTTGAAGATGAACATAACATGAGAATAACTCTTGAGGAAAGTGTGGCTAAACTTGTTGATGACCATAATGCCTTCATAACGCAACTTGTTAAAGAACGAGATCATGCTATTGCTTCATTGAATACCCTTAAAATGAAAAGGTTGAGTTTGGTGTTGGTCATGAATGCCTTAAGGATTTTGAGAAACTCAAGGAGGAACATCATGCCTTGGAGTGTAAATTCTCAAGTCTCTTTGAGGCCCATGAGCGACTTCAAACTCAATCAAACAATGAACATTCAATGTCTTCTACTACGTCTATTATACATTTTCCTTGTTCTTCTAACCCTTTTTGCAAGCATGAGAATCTTGCTGAGGAGAACAAGATGTTGAAAGATCAACTTGCAAAAGGGAAAGTTGCCATCAAAAGGAAGAACAAGAAAAATAAGAAGAGCAAGAGCCTTGCTCAAGTATCCTCTCTTGATTCTACCTTTGTGCAAAGTGATAACTTTGCCGGGAAGAACAATCCTTCTTACATTCTTTGCAAATCTTTTGATGGTAATGTTTATGCTAAGTACATTGGCACATCTTATACTCATGATTATCATTGGAACATTTGGGTACCTAAGACCCTTGTGACTAACAAAAGGGGACCCATTGCAAAATGGGTACCTAAAACCAAAGCTTGATTTTCTTGTAGGACTTTGCTTCCGGCGGTGCAAAATGGGTGCTTGATAGTGGACCTACAAGCCATATAACCGGAAGCAAGTCTATCATGTCGGAGATTAGGCCAAATTTTGCCAATACTATGGTCTCCTATGGTGATAAAACAAGCTCTCAGGTATTAGGTTTTGGTAAGGTGGTAGTAACCCCGGCTGTATCCTTGGTTAATGTCATGCTTGTCAAAACCCTTGGTTACAATCTCCTTTCTGTTCGTGCTCTTGCCATCATGGGTCTTTCATCTTTCTTTAATGAGCATTCGGTGGTCCTCATGTGGAGCAAGTCTCTCATGGTGGCTTTCGTTGGATACGTAGATCATGACTTATATGTAGTGGATTTCTCCGGAAAGCCATCTACACATGCTATATGTCTCTATGCGAAAGCCGACGTGGGCTGGTTGTGGCATCGCCGCCTAGCCCTTGTAAACATGAAGGCTTTGCAAAGTCTCTACACGGGGGGCCACATCCTTGGACTAAAATACATTTCCTTTGCCAAAGATCGTGTATGTAGGGCTTGTATAGAAGGGAAGATGCATGAGAAGCCTCACAAGATCCTTAATCAAATCACCACCAAACAGTGCTTGGAGCTTCTCCACATGGATCTCTTTGGGCCTCCCTCTCATGATAGCCTTGGTGGGAAGAAGTATTGTTTGGTAATTGTTGACGACTTTTCAAGATACACTTGGGTCTACTTCTTCAAGTTCAAGAGTGAGACTCAACAAACCGTCGTCGACTTTGCCAATCAAGTGCAACGGAAACTCAATACCACCATCCTCACCATTAGAAGTGACAATGGCACCGAGTTCAAGAACTACACTTTGGATGAGTTTCTTAGTGATGAGGGGATCAAACATCAATACTCTACTCCATACACCCCTCAACAAAATGGTGTTGCCGAAAGGAAGAAACATACTTTGATGGATGCGGCCTAGACCATGTTGGTGGAATTCAAGTCACCATATAACTTTTGGGCCCAAGTGATGTCTACGCATTTCTATTCTTGTAGACAATTGTTGGGCCTCCAAGTGCAGAGGTTTGTAGAACAGCAGTAAGTTTTCCCTTAAGTGGATCACCCAAGGTTTATCGAACTCAGGGAGGAAGTGGTCAAAGGTATCCTCTCTCAAGCAACCCTGCAATCAAGATACAAGAAGTCTCTTGTGTCCCCAACACACCCAATACACTTGTCAGGTGTATAGGTGCACTAGTTCGGCGAAGAGATAGTGAAATACAAGTGGTATAGATAATTATAAGTGGTAACGGTGCTAGAAAATAGCTTGCTGGCATGTGGTTGACGTGGGAAAAGACTAAAGTAAAACTGAAATAAAGAAGGAAGCAAGCAAACATGTAATGGATCTAATAGCAAACGGTGTTTCAGTGCTTAGAAACAATGGTGATGGAGATGGTGGTGGAGATCGATGGATATGGCTCTAGGGGCACTTCCCTGTCCGTGGTCTTAACAGAGACTTTCTGTCCCCGAATCTCCCTTCGTGGCGGTGCATGGAACTTTTCGTGGATTTCTGATTGCCGATCTAGGGTTTCTTCCTCGGGAGGAATATATAGGCGAAGGAGGCAAGGTCGGTGGCCAGCCAGGGGGCCCACACCATGCCCTGGCGCGGCCTGGGGGTACCCGTGCCTGGGAGGGGCGGTGTGGCCACCCTGTGGCCCCTCTCTGACTCTCCTTATGGTTCCGTGAGTCTTCTGAGAAAATAGTAACTTTGGCTTTTGTCCCGTCCAATTCCGAGAATATTCATTTTCTGACTTCCTGGAACCAAAAACAGCAGAAAACAAGCAACTGGCACTGTGGCTCTTGTTAATAGGTTAGTCCAAGAAATCATATGAAAAGTACTCCAAAGTTGGAACAAAACACAGGAAAGTAGATAAAACCAAGCATGGAGCATCAAAAATTATAGATACATTTGCAATGTATCAACATCCCCAAGCTTAACTCCTGCTCGTCCTCAAGTAGGTAAGTGATAAAAAGAAAGAATAATTTTTGAGGTGACATGCACCATCAAAGACTTGATCAAAGTATTTGTAAAACATTCAAAGCTGGGATCATAGTACTTCAATCATAACATGAAATACAAAGTTCTAGCAATAAGACAAAGAAACTATGATGCAACATGAAAAGGCACAAACAAAAGATTCATGAATAACAATGCTTTGCAAGACGTTTGTTTGTTTCACATAAAGAAAACATAGCATAATAGTATTCAGCTTGTCCCTCATAGAGTAGCAAATATAAATGCATAGGACACCTTCAAAGTTCAAAAGAGTGACTAGATACAAATAGTTTAAAACAAGCAATATCAAGTTATGCATCAATCAACTAGTCTTGGGACAATGCACATAGAACTAAGAATGGCCACTATGCTCTCCAAGTAGGTGCATAAAGGTAGAAGGTGGAGACTCAACATAAAAGTAAAAGAAAGGGCCTTCATAGAAGGAAGTAGGGATTCAAGTCTCATAAAGAGCTTCCAAAAATTATGGTACTTTTTAGCTTTCAGCTCTCATTGCCCCTATGATAAGCATCTTTAAGGTGATTAAGGTTAAAGTGACACAACTAAGAGGATATGCTTGACAGGTTATAAGCCAAAATCTCATGCCCCTTACTTACGAAGACCGAACCTCATGCTACTCAACTTTAGTCACGAGTAAGATCTTGTCATTGTAAGTACATATGTATCATAAAGAACCGCCAACGGGGTACCCCTTGCACATGATACAGGAGCTATCCCATAATCAAAATGACAAGGCAAGCAGACAATGAGCATCTCGGCGATCTTTTTATTTGCTATTTGCATAGGTTTTTACTGAGGATGCTTCATAGAGTGCTCATTATGGTGATGCTGCAAGTTTCCACCATGATTAGGCATGGTCTAGGATAGCGGCCTAGGCGTTTCTCTAACACACATACAAACTCCATGATCTTACAAGTTCCACTTTTATTTCACACCGCCAGGATCCATAAGCAAAAGAACATGATATCAACGGGGTGCAAAGTACAAGTGCAATGTTGAAAGCGTTCCCCATGATACATGGTTCTGCTAATTTCAACTTATAAAGCGCAAGCATATACACAACAAACAAGGACCCAATGGTTCAAGTTTATTAAATGCAAGAAAAGTAAAGTGTGCCATCAAGTTCGTGAGAGCTTTAATCACTAATTTTCACATAATAAATTTAATTTGGAAGGTAGACAAAAGCATGAATATAACTGGAATAGCAATTTCTAATAGGTAGGTATGGTGGACTCTTTGGAATAACTTGTTTTAGGGAGTTGGATGCATGAGTGGAGCTCATACTTGGTTGCGGAGGCTAGCAAAAGACTGTGAGCGACAAACTAAGAGAGCAATAATGGCCATAATCATGCAGAGCGATAAAACATCATTGATCAAAGCATAAAGTGATACTACAAGTTGAAAACTAAAGGATCATAAAGGCTATGGTGACTTTGGATAGTCATAACATGGTGTGAGCATGTGCCAAGTCAACCCAAATAAAGCATCAAAGGAGAATACCACTATACTATGCTTTAATATGCTAAAACAACGCATGATTCATCCAAGGCACATTAAGCAATCTCAATTGTTTATAACAAGTCATGCTACAGCAAAGAATACTAAGCATAAAGCCAAAACAATATCAAGCATGGCATGACAAAGCATAGGCCACAGTAAAAAACAAGCTCCCTTTACCACTTAAGCATGAACTTTTCCTACTCTTTTCCAATCCAAGCCAAACTATTTGAAAACCAATGCATGAAAAAGGGGGTCCAACCAATTTTCAGCAAACTAAGCAAACCAAAAACCAAAACAAAAACGAAAAAGAAGATGCTCCAAGAACAACACAACTTGTGCATGAAACAATAAAAATGAAGTGTTTGGAAGAAACCTAGGATTTTTATTGATGAAGAAGGGGATGCCTTGGGCATCCCCAAGCTTTGACGCTTGTACCTCTTGAATATTTCTTGGGTGACACGGGGTGGCATGCCCAAGCTTGAGCTTTAGTCCATTCTTCATCCCATTACATAATTCTCTCCATACACCTGAAAATTTTCCTTCATACAAAACTTCACACAATCTTTATTACCAACATTAGTGCACTCAAGATAATAAGTCTTTGGATTCAGTTCTAACACCAATAAAACTTCCATTAAAACACTAGATACTGTATCACTTCCCTCAAACAGCTCAATTCCCCAAAAGAGCTAAAAAAGGAACCAACAAGAAGCAAATGCAGAAAATGGCAGAAATCTGTCAAAACAGACCAGCAGGTAAAGACGAATTTTTTTGACGACCTTCTGTTTCTCAAATCAAAAAGTGTTGAACTAACGAAAGTTAGATAACAACTAGGGTCAGAAGCACAAAAATTCACGCCTCAAAAGGACGTACAGATATTTGACACAAATTTTTATGGTGAAGCACATAAATCTGTTTCGGGACAACAACTTTCCCAAGCATTACTTCTGTCTCATTAGAGGTTACTCTTGGCACAAAAACCACACAAAAATGATAAGGAGAGGTTATTAACAAAGTAATAACTTCCAAGACTCATCTAAAACTTTGGGTTATCTCCCAATAAGTACTTTTCTTTAACGCCTTTAAGTTAGGCTTGATAGTTTGAGAAGATGCTCACATAAGAAATATGAATTGAAGTAAAAGAGAGCATCAAGAAGAAAATTCAAAACACACTTAAGTCTAACCCACTTCCTATGAATAAGAATCTTGTAGAGAAACAATTCATGAAAGCACAAAGCAACAAGCATAGGAAAGCAAAACAAGTGCAACTTCAAAAATTTCAACATAAAGAGGGGAAACTTAATATTGTTGAGATACATAAAACCATGTTTCCCTCTCTCATAATAACTTTAAGTAGCATAATGAATAAAATTAACAATATAACTATCACATAAAACATTCTTATCATGAGCCACATGCATAAAAGAATTAATACTCTCTACATAAACATAGTCATTCTTATTGATTGTAGTGGGAGCAAATTCAATGGAATAGCTATCATTATTATTTTCATCACCATAATCATCAAATATAGGAGGCATATTGTAATCATAATTAATTTCCTCCTCAATAGTAGGTGGACTGAAAATATCATACTCATCATTGTAATCATCATATATTGGAGGCATAGTATCATCAAAGTAAATTTTCTCCTCCGTGCTTGGGGGACTAAAAAGATCATTCTCATCAAAACAAGATTCCCCAAGCTTAGAATTTTCTATAGCATTAGCAATAATGGTGTTCAAAGAATTCATACTAATAACATTGCTATTAGCACACAAATAAAGTTCCATAGGTTTTTTAATTTTCTCTTCAAACACTTCATGTCCTAACTCAAGATAAATACTATAAAGCTCTCTAATTTTGTTGTTGTTTTCCATTAAGCCTAACTAGTGAAAACAAGAAACAAAAAGACAAAATTGCAGAATCTAAAGGAAATAACTTCGAGCACTCACATCGGAGGATGTGAGTACCTTTTACCTTACCTCCCCGGCAACGGCGCCAGAAAATAGCTTGATGTCTACGCACTTCTATTCTTGTAAACAGTTGTTGGGACTCCAAGTGCAGAGGTTTGTAGAACAGCAACAAGTTTTCCCTTAAGTGGGTCACCCAAGGTTTATCGAACTCAGGGAGGAAGTGGTCAAAGGTATCCCCTCTCAAGCAACCCTGCAATCAAGATACAAGAAGTCTCTTGTGTCCCCAACACACCCAATACACTTGTCAGGTGTATAGGTGCACTAGTTCGGCGAAGAGATAGTGAAATACAAGTGGTATAGATAATTATAAGTGGTAACGGTGCCAGAAAATAGCTTGCTGGCATGTGGTTGACGTGGGAAAAGACTAAAGTAAAACTGAAATAAAGAAGGAAGCAAGCAAACATGTAATGGATCTAATAGCAAATGGTGTTTCAGTGCTTAGAAACAAGGCCTAGGGATCATAATTTCACTAGTGAACACTCTCACATAAATATATTCTTCTTTATGATACTACGCTGAACTAATCTCCAGTTGGACACTCTAATCGATGGTAGGGCTATAACAGCACACCTCAAAGTAAGACTTTCCCATCTAGATAACCCCACACTATCACCTTGAGTACTAGATGAGTCCAACAGACACCACAATTTCATAAAGACATCCAACTCCAAATATAACTCATAACAAGTATTTGTAATCTCTAGCCTAAGTGCCACCATGGTGTGCACGCTATCACTTTCACACACATGGGGAGAGCAGAGATCTATTAAAGCACTTGAGTAGCAAGGTAGATCTATAGATGACAAGATCATGATCTCAATAAGATCATGCATAGAGAGAGAGATGAACACATAGCTACCGGTAGAACCCTTAGCCTCGAGAGAGAACTACTCCCTCCTCATCATGGGAATCAGCAATGGTGATGGATATGGTGGTGGAGATCGATGGAGATGGCTCCAGGGGCACTTCCTCGTCCCAGAGGTGCGGAATGAGACTTTCTATCCCTGAATCTCCCTTCGGTGGCGGGCATCTGGAACTTTTCGTGGATTTGATTGACGATCTAGGGTTTCGCCTTGAGAGGAATATATAGGCGAAGGAGGCAAGGTGGTGGCCAGCCAGGGGCCCACACACCATGCCTGGCGTACCACAGGGGTGTGTGGCCACCCTGTGGCCCCTCTCCGACTCTCCTTCTGGCTCCGTGAGTCTTCCGGGAAAATAGTAACTTTGGCTTTTGTCCCGTCCAATTCCGAGAATATTTATTTTCTGACTTCTTGGAACCAAAAACAGTAGAAAACAGGCAACTGGCACTGTGGCTCTTGTTAATAGGTTAGTCCAAGAAATCATATGAAAAGTACTCCAAAGTTGGAACAAAACACAAGAAAGTAGATAAAACCAAGCATGGAGCATCAAAATTTATAGATACATTTGCAATGTATCACCAAGCCATCTCAACCGCTTGCCATGCAACCAATCGCCTCTATCTACGCAAGAAGAAGAACAAGACTCCATATGAACTTTTCACCGGTCGCAAGCCAAATTTCAAGTACTTCTGGGTGTTTGGTTGTAGATGCTTCCTTCTCAAGAAAGGTGTCCGCTTATCAAAGTTTGAGTCTAGGGCTCAAGAAGGGATCTTCGTTGGGCACTCAAATCAATCCCATGCCTATAGAGTCTACAACAAAGCAAAGGGAAGGGTTGAAGAATCTAGCAATGTCAAGTTTTATGAAGATCATGAGTCTCTTGTGCGACAATATGGTGTTCGTGATCCAAGTGATGAAATTCCTCCCCAAGCCATAAGAAGAATGGGTGTGGGTTTCTTCCACCCTATTGAGGATCCCCTTATGGCTGAAGGAGAAGGACTAAGCTCCACCCAAGCGGAGCCTTCACTCTCACAAGACCATCTTGTAACTCAAGGCCAACTTATTGCTTCTCAAGGTTCTCCAAGCTCTTCTCAAGTTCTTCATGTCCATGACTCTCCAAGATCAAGTCTACCTCATGTCGATCAAGCTCCACCCCACCAAGGTAGTGAAGCTCCTCATGTCAATGACACTCAAGGTCAAGTTGAAGAAGGTCAAGATGACAATGACCAAGGCCAAGCTAATGTCTCTCCGCCAAATGATGATGTCTCTCCCTCGGTTGATGTTGATGAAGATAGTGATCAAGTCCGTGCATATAGTCAAGACGGGGACTCGAACCGTGGTGATGACCAAGTGGTTGCTCAAGAATCTCGTCTTGAGACCCAAGCTCGCCGTCAAGCATACCGTCTCGCCAAGCTCATCAAAGATGGCCATATCCTTGATAATGTTTATGGAGATTTCAATAGGGGCTCCACTACTAGGAGACAACTAACCTCTTTTAGTTCTCATCATGCGTTTATTTCTCATGTTGAGCCCCAAAATGTCTTCGAAGCTCTTGAAGATGATGATTGGCTCGACGCTGTGAACGAAGAACTCCATAACTTCAAGAGAAACAAGGTGTGGACACTTGTGAAGAGACCCAAAGATTGTCAAAATGTGATTGGGACCAAGTGGATCTTCAAGAACAAGAGGGATGCAAATGGTATAGTCGTCCGCAACAAAGCAAGGTTAGTTGCCCAAGGATGCTCTCAAGTTGAAGGCATAGACTATGGTGAAACTTATGCTCCCGTTGCTCGTCTAGAATCCATTCGCATGCTTCTTGCTTATGCTACCCATCATAACTTTAAATTGCAACAAATGGATGTTAAGAGTGCTTTTCTTAATGGTCCCTTAAAAGAATTGGTGTATGTCAAGCAACCTCTAGGCTTTGAGGACCCCCTCTTCCCAGACCATGTCTACAAACTCGATAAGGCACTATATGGTCTCAAACAAGCCCCACGTGCATGGTATGAGTGCCTTAGAGAGCTTTTGTTAGACCGTGGTTTCGAAGTAGGCCTCATTGATCCCACTCTTTTTACTAAGAAAGTTGGAGGAAACTTGTTCATTTGACAAATCTATGTTGATGACATTATCTTTGGGTCTACTAACAAAGCTTTTAATGAGGATTTTGCTAAGCTCATGACCGACCGCTTTGAGATGTCTATGATGAGGGAGTTGGAATTCTTTCTTGGCTTCAAAGTCAAACAATTGAGGAAAGGGACTTTCATCAACCAATCTAATATGTCCAAGATATGCTCAAGAAGTTCAACCTTTATCAAGTAAATGGAGTCAAAACTCCCATGCCCACAAAGGTTAATCTTGATCTCGATCCCAAGGGTAAGGATGTGGATCAAAATCTTTATCGCTCGATGATTGGTTCTTTGCTCTATCTTTGTGCATCTTGACCGGATATTATGTTGAGTGTGGGTATGTGTGCAAGATTCCAAGCCACGCCAAAGGAAAGCCACATGGTGGCGGTCAAGAGAATCTTTCGATATTTGGTTCATACCCCTAACTTTGGGCTGTGGTACCCCAAGGGGGCTAGCTTTGACCTCATTGGATACACAGATTCAGATTGGGCAGGAGACAAAGTGGAAAGGAAGTCAACCTCCGGTGCTTGTCAATTTCTTAGAAGGTCTTTGGTGTGTTGGTCCTCAAAGAAGCAAAATTGCGTGTCTTTGTCCACCGCCGAAGCTGAGTACATCTCCACCGCAAGTTGTTGTGCTCAATTGCTATGGATGAAGCAAACATTGAAGGATCTTGGACTCTCTTTCGTCAAGGTGCCACTTCTTTGTAACAATGAGAGTGCTATTGCTATTGCTCACAACCCGGTTCAACACAAAAATACCAAGCACATTGAGATTCGTCATCATTTCATGCAGGATCATGTTGCTAGAGGAGACATTTCTTTGGAGTATGTTCCTACCAAGGCCAATCTTGCGGATCTTTTCACGAAGCCACTTGATGAAGCAAGATTTCGAGAGTTGAGGCATGAACTAAATATCATTGATTCAAGCAACGTGGCTTGAGTATCTTGCGCACCTACCCGGGTCTCAAAGAATATCTTGTTTGGATGTGCGCATGGTTTTAGGGGGAGTGTGGTTCCTCATATGAACCAACACTCCTCCTATTATGCACAAATTAATGTATTCATTCTCTATGGTCTCTCAAGGAGACAAAATGAGCTTAAATGATGAGTTTTGGTAATGAACCCAAGATACATCTTCACGGTTTCAAGCCAAATATACTCATATATGGTGGCCTAGGCCACCGACATTGTTTTGTTTGGCTCGTATTCTATTTTGAGTGTTGTTTTTTCTCTGTTGGATCTTATTTTGTCGTTTCCGCATAGTTTGTGCCTCTTATCCCAAGCCTTTTCTCCACCCCTTGAACCTCTTTTTCCTGCACAAGGTCACCTCCTTGCCAGTCAAATTCTAGAGAGCATTTCATGGGTATCACCGGTATTTCCGGCCACAGCCGGTACTACCGGTCAGGGCTTAATTTTCTGAAGTTGAGCCGTGACTGGTAAAACCGCTATGTCCTGAAATTCAGGTGTCGTCGGTAGTTCCGGCCTCTGGCCGGTACTACCGGTTGAGAGAGGTCCCGTTAAGTGAAGGGCCAGGGGGCCTCGGGGTCATCTTCCCCACTTGCCCCCCTGACCCCAACTTAGCATCTCTCATCTCCCCAAGGAGCTCTCCACGGTGGCGCCGCTGGCCACACCGATTCCTGCCATCCCTCTTCAGATCGGCTCTGTGGGATTCTTCCCCACCTCGATCTTCCGCCATGGACCCTGGTATTTGCTCCTCTCACACTCCATTCATGGAGATGTGGCCACTTCTTGTGCTTGAGTAGGACATGCCATGTCTAGGGCCCTTCTTTGGCTAGAACTGCCTTGGGAGATCTTGGTAGGGCTAGGATTCGACTTTAGACCAGATTGCCCCAGTACAAATTCTCGATTTCAACATTGGTGCATCGAGTTTCGTAGATCTGTGATTTCCAGTCAAACTGCCCTGCTCGTGCCCTAACCGGTACTATCGGTGAGGCTCGGTCGGTACTACCGGCAGGGTCCTCTCACCGGTACTACCGCTGAGTGCATGACCGGTACTTCCGGTGCGCCCCGCGCCACCGGTAGTTCTAGCCGCCAGGTGGAACTTCCGATGCACACTGTGTCTGACTATGTACTCTGTCAATCTCGTCTAGTTATTTTCCATTTTTTTCCGACCTTGTGCACTTATCCTCTATTCCCTCCTTTCTATTTGCTTTCTTCTTAGGGTAAGGTGGTTTGCGTGGCAAATCCAAGCGGTCTCGTGCTCCTTCTCGTGGGCCGTCTGAAATTGATGAGGATGATCTTGAGGTCCTGCGTCCTCCCAGCCAGACTGCTTGTTAGACGGCTACTGCTGCTAAAGGAAAAAGACCTGTTTTGGCTAGTCAAAAGAAGACCGCCTCTGGACCTGATTCGAGCAAGAAGAAGATCTCCTCCTGGCCCCAGCTTGCATATGAGGAGTTTCGCAAGATTGATCCCTACATTGTTCCTCGTGACCGCCTGGCTCATGATCCCTTCTTCCACACTATGCGTCAAGCAGAGATCTATTCTGAGGTTTATGCTACCAAGAAGAAGAATGTTGTTGACCCCCAGAAGCACATCAATATTGCGAAGATGGAGAGCAACCCCGAGTACTTTGGTGAAGCTCTCAATATGTGCAGGCGTTTTGGACTCATAAGCTTATGCAACACCATGAGAACTATGATGAGAGGGCCATTGCTCAGTTCTACTCCACCCTCTACTTTGATACTAACCTTGTTGATCGAACCATGAAATGGATGACTCACAACAAGTATCTGTCTGCTAAGTGGTCTGAGTTTGCTACCCTTCTTGGCTACCCTATTCAGGAAGGCCGTCGTGCCAATGGGTGGTGGGTGCATAGGGGGAAGGCCTCCGAGCTGGAAGTTCTTGAGCCCTTATACATTGAGGGCTAGGGTGTCAATGGAAATGTTGCCCATCTTCTTCCCACCTATGACATCATGCGCAAGGTCTATCAGAACAATATTGCTCCTAGGGCAGGTAACTTCGATCAGCTTCATGCTTTCCAAATTGATCTCATGTATCAGACTTACCACCACAGAGACTCTCATGAGCGCCTTGATGTTATCGATTATAATTGTTTGAAGAAATCTGGTCCGCTATGATTGAGAAGAGGTCTTGTCCATATGCCCCATACATCTAGACTCTCATCAATGCCAAGTGGAGGGAGGCAACAAGTTCACTCTTCCCTTAGGAAGCTCTCTCCATTCATGAGGAAAAGAATCTCTGTGTGATGAAACACAAGTTACCTCGCTCTCAGGCTGAAAAGGAAGCTGCTGCTGCTAGAGATGCTAGTGATGGGGACCGTGCTGAGGCTTCTCCTCCACCCCAACTTGTGAGACAACCCTCTTGGGCCAAGAAGCTGCTGAAAAAGGCTAAGAAGACTTTCTGCTTCATTTAGGACCGCGAGTATCAGTCCTATGTCGCTCAGAGGCACAGTGTTCGATAGGAGAAGGCCATCATGAGGAAGCTTGATATTGACGTGTCTCCTAAGTCTAGCTCCATCACCGCGCCCAAGGATCAATGGGTCAACACGCATTGCAGGTGGACTGATAGTGATGACGAGCCCGAGATCTCCATTCAGCTTCCGCCCGCTTGGAACAATGCCTCTTGGGACCCCGAGCCTCCTCCTCCATTCGTTGGTGGGTAGGGCGCGTAGTTTGTCTACTTTGTCCCTTTTTGGCATCTTGATGCCAAAGGGGGAGAAAGTGCTCCATTAGGACTACGGGATTTGCATGGGTTGTGTTACGAGCTTGCTCTTGCTTTGATCCTTTTCTGCTCATACACTTTTTATTTCAGTTATGTATGCTTGTGGACCTCCGTTATTGTCTTTGGATCTCATGTATGGTTGCTACTTTGTTGGTGAGACTATGTGTTAAGGTATCCTTGTGATATTTGTTTAAGTGATTGTGGTGGACTATTTTCATTTATCCAATCTTTGTCTCACCAAAATGGTATTGGTGCAAGGTATGAGTCCTCTTCCTTTCTCTTTTACTTCCTTGCACCCTTGTTGGTCTATCCTGTGAGGGGGAGCTCTCTACCATGTATGCTCCAGGGGGAGTCTCTCCCCTCTCTTACTCTCTTCAATTATTACTGCTTGTTATCCTCTATGCAAATCTTATGGGGTTGTCATCAAGCACCAAAAAGGGGGAGATTGAAAGGATATTACTTTCTCCTTATGTTTTTGGTGCTGATGACAACTTCTCTTGTGGTTTAACTATCTGTCCAAGTTGCAGGGCTTATCTATGGACGTGCTTGTTCATGGACTTTTCTCTAGGAAGAGCTCAAAGACGGTGGCACTTATTTACACTTTCTCTTGTTTTATGTTTTAGGCTACCATACTATCAAGAGGGATTCCACCTTGGAAGGTTGTGGGAAATAACCATTTCATGCACATACCCTATATGCACTTCCACAACCATCCCAGTTTTCATGTGAGAGAGTGTTCCCTGCAGCTTTGGTGGGTTTTCTGCCCTGACCGATAGTACCGGCCAGGCGGCGGTAGTACCGCCCAAGGAGTTTCTTAGGGCTGTTTGGGCGGAACTTCCGGCTGAAGTTCCGGTCCTAATTCCGACGAGCCATATTTTGGTTCAGTAAGACTTCTGTCTAGTTTTGCATATTTGTCGGAATTAGAACCAGAATTTGGCTCGGTTGTACCGGCCTGACCAGCGCCTGGCTCCCTGAGCGGTAGTACCGCCACGCCTGACTAGTAGTACCAGCCACCTTCTGTCACCGGTAGTTCCGGGTCCAGTTCCCGACCTAGTTTCGTATTGGCGCTTGGTGAGATAACCTTACGCCTCACCGCCTATTTGTCTGTAGTAGGGCGGAACGACGGATTCGCCAACTCTGGGCTGCTAACTAGTCAATCTGACCGTTGCACGGCCTCCGCTGGGCCGTGGGTGGCTCGCTCACCGGTACTACCGGTCCGTCACCGGTAGTACCAATGGTGTCGGGACTGGGCAGAATCTTCCTATTTGAAGGTGGCCTATTTAAGGTCCCTTCTTCCTCCTCTCATCTTACCTCTTCGTGTTCTCTCTCCTCCATTAATACAAGAGCTTGACTTGCCTAGATCTCTCTCCCTACCCACTCAAATCTCTTGATCTTTTGAGGATTGGGAGAGGTGACCTAGATCTACACTTCCACCAAAGGAATCGTGATTTCCCCCACTCATTCTTCGTGGATTTTGTTACTCTTGGGTTCTTGGAACCCTAGATGGTGTAGGGCATCCTTGGAGCTGGGGCATTTGTTGTGAAGCTCTGTGGTGTCGTTGAGGGTCTCCAATCGAGTTGTGGAGCCTCCCTTCAACCTCGTTGTAAAGGTTTCGGTTGGCGCCTTCAAGGTCACCGGTTAGTGGATTGTGAGGCCACCTTTGTGGTGGTGCTCACCGAAGAAGAAGGTGAGGCCTTTGTGGCGCTCGGGTGACCTTGTGTGGCCCCGACACCTCTCCAACGTAGACGTAGCTTCCTTGGAAGTGAACAACGGGAATTACATTTCCGTGTCCCCTCTCTAGTTCTTTCGTTCCACTCCTTTACTTCTTGCAATTACCGTCGTGTTTTCTTGTTGTGTTGCTTGCCATTTAGGATATTCATCTAGTTGCATCTCTAGTGAACTTTACTTTGTGCTAAGCCATAAAATTGCAAGAAAAGATTAAAAAATTGGTAGTCTCCTATTCACCCCCTCTAGTCGACCAAAGTTGGGCCTTTCAAAAGGCATTGCCATATTTGAAACGCTTTCGAAGTTCTGGCTCTAGCCCATACAATATGTCGCAATGAACTAATTTGTGGTCCTCCTAATGAGTCAGATATACGTTCTTTTCCTCGTGAGGGGCATCAGGATATGGTGGGGGGCCTAGCGGCACTTCTAGCACATATATCTTGTGTGCAGCATTGAGGAGAATCCTCAAATTCATGGCCCAGTCGGTAAAGTTGCTACCATTTGTTGCAAGTTTCTCTTTCTCCATGAACACATTGACATTAAAAGCAGGTGATGCCATCTACAACAGAATTTGTAAAGTTTAGACTAAGTTTATGGTAGATCAAGTTCAACTAATCCAAATTACAAATGAACTCCCACTCAAAAACAACAAACATCGTGTCTTTTTGGTGATTACATGAACCAAATCCACTACACCAAGTCCGATCATCACGTGAGTCGGTGTAGTTTCAAAGGCGAGCATCAATATGGGTATCATATCAACTATATGACTCATGCTTAACCTTTCGGTCCGTGTTCTGAGGCCATGTCTGTACATGCTAGGCTCGCCAAGTAAGAACCTTAGTACTCACGTGTGTAAAATTGTCTTACACTTGAAATATGATCGTGGATTCAAGTACACCCGATCATCACGTGATGTCTTGAAGCGACGAAACATAACGGTGCATACTTAAGGAAGAATGCATTTTTATCTTGATATCTAAATGAGGGATCATCTTATAATGCTACTAAAAACGCCAAACTAGCAATATAAGATGCAAACATCATATGTGTAAAGTGGAATAATATGGTCTATGCATTTGATCACCATCATGTGCATCGTGGTATGATCTCTATCATTCCTTTGAGTGTAAGGCCAAGGTCTATGGAACTTACACATTAGGTGTGTTGTAAGGGTATATGCTATACATCAACTTACAACATTACCATATCATGACACTAGCCCAACAACAATCTAAACTAGACGCCTCTAATTTATCCATTGTAAGTTTTACGTGGCTTAGGGCTTTCGAAGATAGAATTGGTCTTACCTACGAACATGGAACCACAACGATTATAACTAAGTTATTAACAACTCGTTGTAAATCAGATATTGACTATAGTAGGAGAGACAGACACCCGCTAGCCACTTATGCAAAACTAGTTGCATGTCAGTCGTGGAACCGGTCTCATGTGCGAGGACATGTAAAGTTGGTCCGGGCCGCTTCATCCCACTATGCCACCAATATCAAAAATATATGAAAGAAGCAATAACATGATCATCATCGCCCACATATAAACATATGTGTACTACCTGTGCAAAGCACCTACGCATATATCAGGCTCTGATACCACTGTTGGGTTCGTAACATAAAAAATAAAAAATTCCTACGATGGGAACTATACGCCAAGATCTATCTACTAGATACAAGAAACAGGTGGATATACATCCATAGAGAACTTACCCTCGAAGACAACAAAGCTTTGTTAACAAGTTGGAACTCGTGGATGATGTAGTCGAACGCTTGCCAATCTCAAGATCGTGTGGAAGTCCTAGCGCCGGAAATCAGCAGCGCATCCGTCCTCGCACACACGTTCAGGCCACCGAACAACCTCCACCTCCTCGCTCCACCAAATCAGTGGAAGCAGCAACTCCTTCCAGATGAAATGCCATCGGGAACATGTATCTCTCCAATCCGAGACTATGGGGGAATATATCTAGAGGGGGAGAGAGATCCTTCCCGAGGAGGTGTGCTTTGTGAGGAGGAGAGGGGGGCCTTTTATAGTGAGAGGGGGGCAGCCCCCTCCCATGGTTAGCGCCATGGGGAGGTTCCCCCACCTCTTCCCTCATTCATGTGGTGAAGCTCCACTCACATAAATCTAGCCTCCACTCAAAATCCCACTCACATGCATTAAATTTCCACCAAATTTAATGCAACTCTCATTTAATAAAACTCTTTTATTTATTTTATTCAGAATTTTGTTAATTACTTTAATTAACAAACATTCACATAAAACCCCTGCAATATTTCAATATCACATGCAGAACCAATTTCAGCAATTTCACCCGAAACAATTCATGTGTCCATTGAAATAATTCCAGCGCTTTACAATTCTTTCATCTGAAACATATATGCTCCAAATGGTGTTTGGCAACCCTTAAGTGTGTCACCCTACGGTTTGAGAATAATGCAGACATGATCGAGACTCCTCTCAGATCAATAATCAGAAGCGGGACCTGGAGATCCATTCTGACTCCTGCACATTCAGTGATGACTTCTGTGATCGTGAGACCTTTAACGCTAGTAACTTAATCCCTTTGTCTCGCAATATATTACATGTCCGAGATTCGATCATCGGTATCCAAATACCTAGTTTGATCTCGTTACCAACATGCACTCTTTTCTCGTTCCCATGATATAACATTCTAGTGATCACATCACTTGCTTGCAAGCTATTCTCAATGTGATATCACCGAGAGGGCCTAGAGTATATCTATCCGTCATCGGGATGGACAAATCCCACTCTTGATCCATGAGCCTCAACATAACACCTTCGTAGCACTGAACCCACCTTTATAGTCACCCTTTTACGGTGTGACGTTTGATGTTATCAAGATACTCTTCTGGTGTTAATGATTAACATGATCTCATGGTCTAAGGACTAGGATTACTTTGTATGATGTTATATAAATATAAACTCAATGAATTTGATCGTAATCCTATACTTCGGATGAATGTTCATCATATCATTTCACAAATGTTGTGACCTCGTTATTAATGACATCCAATGTCCATGATCAGGAAACTTTGATCATCTTGTTAATCAACGAGCTAGTTCAAAGAGAGGCATAACTAAGAACTTTCCATTCGTTTATTAAACACACATGTATTAACGTTTTCTGTATTAATACAATTATAGCATGCAAAATAATCATCTATCATATACTTGGAATATACATAATAACAACTTTATTATTGCCTCTCAGGACATATTCCCTTCATCGTGACCGTCCACTACTACCTAGCAACATAAAGTAAGTACTTTACCTTTGCCACAACCATATCACATCCCTGCAAAACAAAGTTAGATGCCTCGACTTTATCTTTGCATGTTTTACGTGGCTGAATGGGCTTTCGCACAAGAACCATTCTTACCTATAAACTTTCACCACAACGCTGATCAAGTAGTTGTCTACACCCCTTTCGGGGCCCTCCATTGTAAATGGAATACCAACTAATGCGAGAGAGACAGACACCCCAAGCCACTTTATACAGTACAAGCCGTATGTCAAGCGTGGACCAGTCTTGCGAATGAACACGTAAAGTCGGTTGGGGTCCACTTCATCAAGCATTGTTGCGGTATACACAAGTACACGTGGGAGGGTAACAACTAAAAGATCAACGCCCATACGCTACATCTCGTGTGTTCTACTCGTACTAGCAATACTACGCATAGATCTAGCTCTGATACCACTGTAGGGGTTCGCGTATGAAAACAATAAATTTTTACCCTACGCCCCTAAACCACTGATGCTGCCAGGACCTATCTATTAGTAATGCAGTAACAGGAGGGGCTTTCGCAAACTTACCCTTGAAGACCGAAAAGCGGTGTCAATGCTCGGGAGAGTGTGGTTGATGTAGACGAGCCGAAGCCGACCTCAAGGTCGTTATGACGTCCTTGCGCTCCTATGGCCCCAATGACTTCTAGTGCCTTAAATGTTACACCTCGCAGGGAGTTACATGCATACGGTGCATGGCGATGACTCCAGCTTCCCTGATCCAGCAACAGTTGCGGAAGTAGAGCTCCTGGATCCAAATCCCACAGCGCGACGACACTCTGCGGTGAAGATGTCTCTCATTCGCGTAGTCCGAACTTGGGACCACGATCACGAGAGAGAGAATATCAATTAGAGGTCTCCCTAGAAGTGAGGAAACCTTTATTGAATATTGTGTTGTATTATTTGGTCAAAATACCCCACTATATATAGGGGGAAGGGGAGGTACTCCCTCCCTCAAAGTCCCGGGGTGGGACTAAACAAGGGAGGAGGTGGGGGAGGCGTCGCCGGCCAGCCCCCACCATGGGCCCCCACGTGGGGAAGGCCCACTAGGGCCTCCGGCCAACCTCCTTAGCCCCTCCTAGGGGTGTGGCCCCCTCTTGGGTCCTTTCCCCTCCGGGATTTGGCCCATTAAGCCTTTTGACCGTTTAATTGATTTTCTATTTTATTAAATAATTATGCATAAATGATTAAATCAATATTTAACATTCATTCATATATTATTCAATCTCTGTGGCTATGGAACACCTTCCACCTCCACTCCGGACATCCTTCGGACTTACCGAAACCCTTCCGGTTTTCTCTTTTCTCTTTCTTCGGTGATTCTACCGATCCTGTAAACACTCTTTAGGCATCACCAAGACCTTAAGCGTGATACCCCACGGTTCGGGAACACTCCAGACATGGTCGAGACACTCCCGGACCAATGATCAATAGAGGGACCTGGATGGCCATGTGACCCGTGTGCATTTCACGAAATCTTTCATCGTTTGAACCATGAACGTCATGTCATATTCCTTTTGTCTCTCGATATTTGCATTGTCCGAGATCTGATCAATGACATCACCATGTCAGGTTCAATCTTGTTACCGACAAATGCTACTTGACTCGTTCCGACAAGTGATATCCCTGTGATCAAATCACACGCTGCACAACTATTGGATATAACTTCTCCGAGTGGGCCCTCGACTATCTTGCCATCACGCGGATGGACAAATCCCGCTCTTGACGTATAATGCCTCTACTGTTCCTCCGAATACCTGAACACACCTTTATGATTACGTTTAACCATGTGACGTTTGATGCTATCAAAGTACCCTCAAGAGACAGTGATTGATAGAGCCTCACGGTCTAAGAAATAATCCAATAGGTCTATTCTAATCTTCATAACTTGAACTTCATGACATGATCGGCTCACAATGTTTAGGTTGGGTATTAGTTCATCATCTCATTCTCAGAATGAGGTGACTCCATTTCCAACTAGCATAAATGCCACATGATTAGGAAACCTTGATCATCTGTTGACCAATGAACCAGTGACTAGAGTATCACCGGGAACCCCTGGTTTTTCATATATCACACGTGTATTGATGTTTCCTTTCAATAAAGTTATAGCATGATATTAAACTTAATCATAAAATTTATGAAATATGATAATAATCCTTATTACTATTTGTCTTTAGGGCATATTTCCAATAGTACAAACATGGCCTCGGAACACAAATCGAAAGGTAAAGCATGACTCATATGGTTGATATGATGACCATCTAGATGCTCGCCTTTGAAGCTACACCAACTCACGTGATGATCGGTCTTGCTGTAGTGGATCTGGTTCATGTAATCACCAAAAGACACGAGGGATGTTATTTTTGAGTGGGAGTTCATTTTGTAATTTGGATTAGTTTAACTCAATCTATCATAAACTTAGTCTAAATAAACTTTCAAATTCTGTTGTAGATGGCACCACCTGCTTTTAATTTCAATGTGTTCATGGAGAAAGAGAAACTTGCAACGAATGGTAGCAACTTTACCAACTAGGACCTGAACTTGAGGATTCTCCTTACTACTGCGCAAAATCAATATGTGTTAGAAGCTCTGCTAGGCCCCCACCTCCTAATGATGCCCCTGACGAGGTAAAAAATGTTTACTTAACTCGTCAGGAGGACCACAATATGGTTGATTGCGGCATACTATATGGGCTAGAGCCAGAACTCCGAATGCGTTTCGAGAATGACAATGCCTTTGATACCATGGGTGAATTGAAAATAATTTTCGATATCCATGATGCTGTAGAGAGTTATGATGCCTCAAAAAAGTTCTTTTAACTGCATGATGGAGGAGAATGGCTCTGTTAGTGAGCACGTACTCAAAATGTCTGGGTACACTGATAAGCTTGTATCCTTGGGAATAACGATTCCCATTGACTTAGGCATACATCGTGTTCTCCAATCTCTGCCACCAAGCTACACGAGCTTCATGATGAACTATAACATGCAAGGCATGGAGAAGACTCTCCCTGGGCTTCTGTGAATGCTTAAGACTGCTAAAGTGGAGATTAGGAAATAACATCAAGTGTTGATGATCAATAGGACCATCGGTTTCAAGAAAGACAAGAAGGGTAAACAAAAGGGTAATTTCAAGAAGGGCGGAAAATCTATTGTTGCGCCTGAGAAGAAGACCTGGGCTGGCCCTAAGTCTGATACCAAGTGCTACTATTGTAAGGGGAGAGGCCATTAGAAGCGCAACTGCCCCAAATATCTGGCAGATAAGAAGGCCAACAAGATGAACAAAGGTATATTTGATATACATGTTATTGATGTGTACTTGACTAGTACTCGATGTAGCACCTAGGTATTTGATACTAGACCGGTTGCTAATATATGTAACTAGAATCAAGGGCTACAGAACAAGTGACAACTAGCAAGGGACGAGGTCATGATGCGTGTTGGCAATGGGTAAAAAGTTGATGTGATCGCCTTTAGAACGATGCCTCTCTGTCTATTGTCTATACTAGTTTTAAACCTAAATAATTGTTATTTGGTGCCTGCACTGAGCATGAACATTGTATCTGGGTTGTGTTTGTTGCAAAGAAGTCATTCCTTTAAATCCAAAAACAATGGTTGTTCGATTTATATGAATAATATATTTTATGGTCATGTACCTGTGATTAATGGTTTATTTCTTTTGAATCTTAATAGTAGTGATACACATATCCATAATGTTGATGCCAAAATGATTAAACTTGATAATGATATATATGCACATATGTGGCACTGTCGTCTAGGTCATATTGGCGTAAAATGCATGAAGAAGCTCCATTCTGATGGACTTTTAGAATCACTTGATTTTTGAAGCATTTGATACATGTGAGCCATGCCTTATGGGCAAGATGACTAGAACCCTGTTTTCCGATACAATGGAGCGTGCGACATATTTGTTGGAAATCATACATACTGATGTATGTGGTCCAATGAGTGTGTTGGCGCGAGGCATATATCATTATTTTGTTACTTTCACAGATGATTTGAGTAGATATGGATATATATATTTGATGAAACACAAGTCTGAAACCTTTGAAAAGTTCAAAAAATTTCAGAGTGAAGTGGAAAATCATCATAATAGAAAGATTAAATTTTTGCGGTCTGACCGTGGAGATGAATATCTAAGTTATGAGTTTGGCACACACATAAGAGAGTGTGGAATAGTTTCACAACTCACGCCTGCCAGAACACCACAGGGTAATGGTGTATCAGAGCATCATAATCGTACCTTATTGGATATGGTTCGATCTATCATGTCTCTGTCTGACTTTCCACTTTCATTATGGGGTTATGCACTGAAAACCGCTGCATTCACTTTAAATAGGGCACCGTCTAAATCCGTTGAAAAGAAACCCTATGAATTATGGTTTGGAAACAAACCTAATCTATCATTTCTTAAAGTTTAGGGATGCGATGTTTATGTGAAGAAACTTCAGCCTGATAAACTCAAACCCAAAGCGGAAAAATGTGACTTTATAGGATACCCTAAAGAAACAATTGGGTATTCCTTCTATCACAGATCCGAGGACATGGTTTTCATTGCCAAGAATGGATCCTTTCTAGAGAAAGAGTTTCTCGTGAAAGGTGTGAATAGTCGGCAGGTAGAACTCAAAGAGGTTATTGAACCTTCCCTTCATGAAACGACGAGTGGCACAGCGCCGAAAACTGTTCTGAAGTTTACTTCACCAAATGAAGAAGGAGCTAATGATAAAGATCATGAAACTTCAAAAGAGGACACTACCGAACCTTGCAGGTCAAGCAGGACACGTGCAACTCCTGAACTGTATAGAAACCCTGTCGTGAATTTCATGGTAGATGGAATTGATGACCCTGCAATGTATGAAGAAGCGATGATGAGCCCAGATTCCAACAAATGGCTAGAAGCCATGCAATCCAAGATGGGATCCATGTATGAAAACAAGGTTTGGATCTTGGTGGACTTACGTGATGACCGAAAGGCCGTTGAGAATAAATGGATTTTCAAGAAGAAAACTGACGTTGATGGTAATGTGACCATCTATAAAGCTCAAATTGTCGCAAAGGGGTTTCAACAAATTCAAGGAGTTGACTAAGATGAGACTTTCACTCCCGTAGCGATGCTAAAGTCAGTTAGGATTATGTTAGCAATTGTTGCATATTTCGATTATGAAATTTGGCAGATGGATGTCAAAACCGTGTTCCTCAATGGTAATATTGAAGAAGAGTTGTATATGATACAACCAAAGGGTTTTGTCGATCGTAAGGATGCTAACAAGGTATGCAAACTTCAGCGATCCATCTATGGACTGAAGCAAGCATTCTGGAGATGGAATCTCCACTTTGATGAGGTGATCAAAGAGTTCGGATTTGTCCAAACTTATTGAGAAACTTGTATTTACAAGAAAGTGATTGGGAGCTCTGTGGCATTTCTAATACTATATGTGAGTGACATATTATTGATTGGAAATGATAAAGATCTTCTACATAATGATAAAAGTTATCTAAACAACAAATTTTTGATGAAGGACCTTGGTGAAGCATCATACATGATAGGCATCAAGATCTATAGAGATAGATCAAGACGCCTAATTGGGCTATAACAAATTACATACCTTGATAAGATTTTAAAGAAGTTTAAAATGGACAGAAGTAAGAAAGGGTTCTTACCTATATTGCAAGGCAAGACATTGAGTAAGACTGAAAGTCTAGTTACGGCGAAAGAAAGAGAGATAATGGATAAGATCCCCTATGCCTCAACCATAGGCTCTATAATGTGTGCCATGCTATGTACAAGACCAGATGTAGCACATGCTATTAGTTTGAAGAGCAGGTACCAATCTAATCCAGGTTTGGAACACTGGACATCGGTCAAGAATATCCTTAAGTACTTAAGAAGAACTAAGGATATGTTTCTCGTGTACGGAGGTGAAGAAGAGCTCGTCGCTAAGTGTTATGTCAACGCTAGCTTTGACACCGATCCGGATGACTCTAAGTCTTAATCCGGATACATATTTCTCATGAATGGAGCAACAGTTAGTTGGAGGAGTTCCAAACAACCTGTGGTAGCAGGATCAACAACGGAGGCGTAATATGTTGCTACTTCAGAAGTGGTGCAAGAAGCGGTTTGGATGAAGGAGTTCATAACTAAACTAGGTGTGGTTCCTAGTGCATTGGACCTAATGGTGATCTATTTTGACAACAATAGAGCCATAGCCAATACCAAGGAACCGAGGTCTCACAATAATTCCAAGCATATCAAGCGTCAGTTTCACTCCATCCACGAGCATGCCAAGGATAGAGATATAAATATTTGTAAAGTACATACAGATCTAAATGTAGCAGATCCATTGACTAAAAATCTCCCTAGGTCAAAACATGATCAACACCAGAACTCCATGGGTGTTAGATTTATCACTATGTAAACTAGATTATTATCTCTAGTGAAAGTGGGAGACTAAAGGGAATATGTCCTGAGAGGCAATAATAAAGTTGTTATTATCATATTCCAAGTATATGATAGATGTTTATTTTGCATGCTTTAATTATGTTAATTGGAAACTTTAATACATGTGTGTTTAATAAACAAATAAAGAGTTCCTAGTTATGGCTCTCATATAAACTAGCTCATTGGTTAACAAGATGATCAAGGTTTCCTGATCATGGACATTGGATGTGGTTAATAACGAGGTCATAACATTGGTGGAATGGTGTGATGAACATTCATCCGAAGTATAGCAATACGATCAAAGTCATTGTGTTTAAATTGCTATAACATCATACTAAGTAACTTTAGTCCTTAGAACATGAGATCATGTCAATCACTAACACCGGAAGAGTAACTTGATAACATCAAACGTCACACCATAACAGGGTGAAAATAAAGGTGGGTTCAGATACTCCAAAAGTGTTATGTAGAGGCTCATGTATCAAGAGTGGGATTTGTTCATCCCGATGACAGAGAGATATACTCTAGGCCCTCTCGGTGATATCACATTGATGTAGCTTGCAAGTAAGTGATAAGATCACTAGAATGTTATATCACGGGAACAAGAAAAGAGTACTTGTCGGTAACGAGATCAAACTAGGTATGGGAATACCAATGATCGAATCTCGGACATGTAATATATCGCGAGATAAAAGGATTTAGTTACAAACGTTAAAGGTTCTCACGGTCACTGGAGTCATCATTGAATGTGTGGGAATCTGTACGGATCTCCATGTCCCTATGCTGATTATTGATCGGAGAAGGGTCTCGATCATGTCTGCATTATTCGTGGACCGTAGGGTTACACACTTAAGGTATACCGACACCATTTGGAGCAAATATGTTTTATAGAAAGATTATGAAAGCGCTGGAATCATTTCGATGGACACTGGAACTATTTCAGGTGAAATTGCTGAAACTGGTTCTGCATGTGATATTGAAATTTTGAAGGGGGTTTTATGTGAATGTTTGTTAATTAAAGTAATTAACAAAATTCTGAATAAAATAAATAAAATAGTTTTATTAAATGAGAGTTGCATTAAATTTGGTGGAAATTTAATGCATGTGAGTGGAAGTGTGAGTGGGGGGTGTTCATGTGGGTGGGAGCTCCACCCACATGAATGATGGAAGAGGTGGGGGAACCTCCATGGCTGCCGACCATGGGAGGGGATGCCCCCTATCCCATATAAAAGGCCCCCTCCTCCTCTCACTCCACACCTCCTCATAAAGGATCTCTCCCCCTCTAGATTATTCCCCATGGCCTCGGATTAGCGAGGTACATGTTCCCGGTAGCTTTGTTTGAAAGGAGTTGCTGCTTCCACTGCATCACTGAAGCGAGGACGCGTAGGTTGTCGGAGGACCGGACATGTTTGTGATAATGGATGCGCCGCTGAGTTGCGGTGCTAGACTTCCTCATGATCTTGACATCGGAAAGCGAACAACTACATCATCCACGAGCCCAACCTCGTAACACTTTGTCTCTCTTCAAGGGTATGTTCTCTATGATGTATATCCACCCGTTGGTTGTATCTAGGTAGATAGATCTTGGTGCTTAGTTATTCACTTCGTAGGAAAATGTTTGTTTTCTATGCTGCAAACCCAACACCCATGAGCAAGCATGATCAATACACGCATATATGATATGGTTTATGATTAGTAGCAAACGCAAATTAGATTATTTATACTCTAGTGCAAGTGGAGGACCGAAGAAGATATGTCCTAGAGGCAAATAATAAATGGGTATATTATCATATCCCTATTAGTTCGTAATAGTTTTGTATTGTGTTATAACTGTATCAAGTGGAAACATTGATACAGGTGTAGTATGAAACATATAAGTCCCTAGTAGCCTCTATTTATACTAGTTTGTTGGGCAACTGATGATCAAAGTTTCCTGATCATGGAGCTTTTATGCCAATTGACAACAGAGTCATATCATTGGAGAATGATGTGATGGACACTACCCAAAGATAAGTATTGCAACACGATCAAGTCACATAGTTCATTGTTGCAGTAGTTATAAGCATAGTATCCTTCTCTTTTGACCGTGAGATCATATTAATCACTATCTCCCGAGGCTGCTTTGACTGCATCAAACGTCATGACCGTAATTGGGTGACTATAACGGTGTATGTTGGATATTCCAGAAGAATTATTGAGGCGTATGTATCAAGAGCGGGATTTATTCATCCACGTGACAGGAAGATACACACGGCCGACTCGATGAGATAACATCTATAATATTGTAACATGTGACTGGGTCACGGAGATGGAATATCACGGGAACGAGTAAAGCAACACTTGTCGGTAACGAGATTAAACTAGGTATAGTGATACCATTGGTTAGATCTTGTACAAGTCAGTATCGTAGTAACAAAGGGAATTGTACTCGATGTTTACGGTACAAACGACATTAATCATCGTGGAATGCATAGGGATCATTATGGGCATCTCGGTCTCGCTAATTATCATTGATAAGGAGAGGTGTCTCGAGATCATGTCTATGCCATTCCAGAGCCGTTAGGGTAACATGTTTAAGGGTACGGTAACACTTGGAGATCATTATGGAGTTGTCGGAATCACATGATGAGAGAGAAGAGAAACCCGAAAATGTTTCGTGAGAGAACCGAAATCGTTCCGGGAGGATTCGAAGTTGTTCAGAGTGAACTGAAAGGTATTTCGGGTCAAATGAGATTTGATAATATGTATTTTATATTAATTAAAGTATTTAATGTTAAATATATATTTAAAATTAAATTTGAAGAGCAATTTCTACTAATGGGCCAAGTTCCCCGAGGGAACAAGGCCCATGAAGGAAACCACCCAAGGAGGAGGGGCTGCCGCCCTAGGAGGGGAGGGTAGGCCTTGGCCACGTGGGGCCCATGGCGCCCACGGCTGGCCGGCCACACCCCTCTCCGTTGTTTAGTCCCACATGGGAAACCCTTGGTGGAGAGTACACCCCCTCCACCTATATAAAGGGGTGTCCATGTGTGGGAATAAACACAACAAGTCCAACAATTCTCGGAGGCATTTCCTCAGGGAACTCTCTCTCTCATTGCCTTCTTGTGATGGCGTGGTCCCTAGAAGTATCGCGCACGCAAGAGACGACATACCTACAACACGCCGTTGCGTTGTATGGATTTCAGCCAGAGGATCTACTTCCACACTCTCGACAGGGATCAGAGAACCGGAGGTGTCATCGTACACTGTATGTGTGTGAAACCACGAGGGTGCTGCCACTTGTATCACCTTGGATATCGTGAGCCAGACAACTACACGATGGAGCAAGGGGTGACCTGCGAGGAGCTTCATGACATTGAGGTCAGCTACGAGTACAACTATGTCATCCATGTTCTCCTCGGAATGTTATCCGCTTTTGGACTACAAGGGTATGTATCTGAAACCTCCACCGTTACAACATTACTCATAGATAGATTCTGGCAGTTAGATGTGTTCGCGTGGGAAAAATTTGTGTTTTGTATCCCGAACCCCTTCAGTGCTACCTCAACTCTATTTCCGCTAAGAGTCTGTGTGTCTACTGGTTATCCTGTGATCTACAGGTACAACATGATCTTGGTTTACGTGGAAGAGATAATCTCTCTTAGTGTACCCGGTCCCAATAGGTAGGGTGGGCATATAAACCGATAACTGAACTACCGAACCGAAATAACCGGGACCGAGACTGAATTGACCGAAACCGAATATCTCGATCGAAAATCGGTTATCATTTACAGAAAACCGAAATATTCTTGGTCAATTCGGTTTCAGGCCTCTTGTAACCGAACAGGGCGAATAAACCGATTATGGGCCAAACTACAGAAACCACGGCCCATTCTTACACTCGCCCTCTCGTTGCTCATATTCTGCTTTTCCCTGGTGGCACGTACAGCCCAACCCCACGCTCGCTCCCAAATTGACGTCGCCACAGTTCGTCCGTACCCTAGCCGCCACAGCTCTGCTCTCCAGCCAAGCAGCGAACAGCGGTGGTCCGGCTGCCGGCGTCCGGCGCGGCGGCGCGATCCGATCCCTCTCATAGGCACCCCTGCTCTGCATCCCACTGGCCAGCGGCTGCTGTGCCGCAGCCGGCAACCGGCACAGCGACGCCATCTCATCCCGCCCAATCACATGCTCACGGCGGCCAGTAACCGGCGCCATCTTATCCCTCTCCCCTTTCCCGGCGATTGCTGCCCCTGTTCTTTCATGCCTTAGTTGATTTCTTGGCTGTAAATCGGTGATGTTCGGTACTAAGTACTAACCGATGACCGAACCGATATTTGTGTGGACCGAAGTCTCGGTTATTGTTCTTTCAGGCAACCGATCAGTCCATAATTTGTGAGAACCGAAATAATTTAAAACCTGATGCACCGAACCGATCGGTTCGGTTACACCGAATGCCCAGGCCTAGCCGCAGTAGGCCGCGTCGCGTTTAAAGATCATATGTTCTCACCTAGCATGGTGCATGACTCAAGAAGCTCTTTAAATCTTTGAGATTATTCTATCTTGTGATGTTTGGTCTTCAACTGGTTTTCATCGTACTTTTGGAGAAACTCAAGATGCAAAAAAGTTGAGCTAATGGATTTGAAGGGTTTGAATGTAACTTTTAGTTTTATAAGTGATATTTGTTGTTTGTATGTGTTTTATTTTGTTCAATCAGATGTATTCTGGTTAATCTATCGATATAGTGTGGTCCTTCACTAAAAAAAATATGTGTACAATTATAGGGAAGATGGTCGTATGATCTTCCTTCTATGATGCTAATTCGGAGATTATGGTGGCATGATGGCCTACATTAATCCTAGCAACCAAAAATGTTACTATTGTTTTAACCTTTGTGATCATTAGCTAACTCTTCTTGGATCTTTCATGTAAGCCCACAAATGTATGTATGTTCTCCTTGCAACGCGTCTTGATATATACGTGTATGCTAAATTATGTTTTTATACCTGTCATATGATCACTTAGTTTCACTCCTCACTTCAGTACTAAACTGAAGTGGCACTTCTTCATATTTACCAAGGCTTTAAAAAGTTGTAACGAACAAATCGTGGTGCTATTGTCACCGGCGTGCGATTTTTAGCTGTATGATGCCTGATGCACCCGACAATAAGTGCAAGATTTGTACGCTGCACTTACATGCATGTGCAAGGTAAAAAAAGGGCAAAACCGAAAATGTTAACATATCATGCTAGATTCGCAAGCAAAACTTTTTGTTCGACTCGTCTTCCCGGTTGGGGCCCTAAAGCCCCCCTAAAGAGCTATCGGGGGTGGCGGCGCTCAAAATCGCGCACAGCTCGCCCCTCCCTCCCTCCCCCCTCCTATTTTTTTCGCGTCGGCGCGACTCATTTAGTTATCCGGCGTCCCTAGGCCGAACCCTACCCACAGGGGGGCAAGCGGGGGTGCCAGATGGAGCTGAAAACGACGCGGGCTAGCCCTGGCAGTGGGAGAAAGGTTCGTTCTCGCCCTTTTCGCCGCTTCTCACTCTGTCTTTCCACCCTTTTTCTCGCTATATCTAGGCGCCCCTCCAACCCTCGCTCCCCTCCCGTCGTTGCCGTCATGGAGAGGCCCAAGCTCAATTTCTACGAGGTTGTGATGTCCGCCCACTACGACATCCTCGTACCACCGCGCGCAAGTCTCCCGGTCGGCTTCGAGCTCAGATACGCCGGTGTGCCCGTGGCGCCGCCCTTGCGTGGCGCTGAGTTGACGATGCAGATCGAAGAGCGCCGCCGCGAGCTACCGGAGTGGAAGAGGGCGATGGCCAGGTACGCGCCCACGAGCGCGTACTAGCCGAAGCGATTCAAGAAGGAGCGGGCGAAGGAGCTTTGCACTGCACCAAGCTCCCCGGCGGCAGCTGCACCCGGATTTACGCAACCCGAAGGGAGGCAACGCTTCTGGGCAGTGCGCCGGGTACGATCTACACCCCTTTCGATGCGACGCACCGTCAAACCGACACAGCGCACTGTGTGAAGGAAATATGCCCTAAGAGGCAATAATAAAGTTGTTATTATGTATTCCTTGTATATGATAGATGTTTATTTTGCATGCTATAATTGTATTGATAGGAAACATCAATACATGTGTGTTTAATAAACAAAAAGGGTTCCTAGTTATGCCTCTCTTATAGACTAGCTTGTTGATTAACAAGATGATCAAGGTTTCGTGATCATGGACATTGGATGTTGTTAATAACAAGGTCACAGCATTTGTGAAATGATGTGATGAACATTCATCCGAAGTATAGCATTACGATCAAGTCATTATGTTTATATTGCTATAACATCATACGAAGTAATCTTTATCCTTAGACCATGAGATCATGTTAATTGCTAACACCGGAAGAGTACCTTGATAACATCAAACGTCACACCGTAACAGGGTGACTATAAAGATGGGTTCAGTACTACGAAGGTGTTATGTTGAGGCTCATGGATCAAGAGTGGAATTTGTCAATCCAGATGACGGATAGATATACTCTGGGCCCTCTCGGTGATATCACATTAGGATAGCTTGCAAGCAAGTGATGTGATCACTAGAATGTTATATCACGGGAACGAGAAAAGAGTGCATGTCGGTAACGAGATCAAACTAGGTATGAAGATACCGATGATCGAATCTCCGACATGTAATATATCAAGAGACAAAGGGATTTAGTTACAAGCGTTAAAGGTTCTCACGATCACATGAGTCATCGTTGAATGTGTAGGAGTCAGTACGGATCTCCAGGTCCCGCTGCTGATTATTGATCGGAGAAGGGTCTCGATCATGTCTGCATTATTCGCGAACCGTAGGGTGGCACACTTAAGAGTTACCGGACACCATTTTGGAGCACATATGTTTTAGACGAAAGAATTGCAAAGCGCAGGAATTGTTTCAATAGAAACCGGAAATTGTTTGGTGAAATTGCAAGGTGGTTACGCATGTGATATTGAAATATTGCAAGGGGCTATATGTGAATGTTTGTTAATTAAAGTAATTAACAAAATTCTGAATAAATTTAATAAAAATAGTTTTATTAAATGAGAGAGCATTAAATTTGGAGAAATTTAATGCATTCAAAGTGGAGACTTTAAAAGGGAATGTGAAGAGGCATTTTAATGTGGAGGGGTTACCACCACATGAATGGGGGAGGTGAGGGGTCACCCCCCATGCACCGGCCATGGAGAGAGGGGGCACCCCCTCCTCCTATAAAAGACCACTCATCCCCTCCTTCATCCACACACCTCCTTGTGAAGGATCTCTCTCCCCCTCTAGAATTATTCCCCCATGGTCTCGGATTAGCGAGATACATGTTCCTGGTGGCATTTCGTCTAGAAGGAGTTGCTGCTTCCGCTGGATCGCTGGAGCGAGGAGGTGGAGGTTGTCCGGTGGCTTGAACGTGTGTGCGAGTGCGGATGCGCTGCTGAGTCGGACTTCCTCACGATCTTGAGATCGGCAAGTGTACGACTACATCAACCACGAGTTCCTACTCGTTAACAAATCTCGTTGTCTTCGAGGGTAAGTTCTCCATGGATGTATGTCCACCCGTTGCTCTGTATCTAGTAGATAGATCTTGGCGTATAGTTCTCATCATAGGAAATTTTTTGTTTTCTATGCTGCGGACCCAATAGTGGTATCAGAGCCTGATCTATGCGTAGGTCCTTTGCACGGGTAGTACACATATGTTTATATGTGGGCGATGATGATCATGTTATTGCATCTTCTATGTACTTTGGATATTGGTGGCATAGTGGGATGAAGCGGCCCGGACCAACCTTACATGTCATCGTACATGAGACCGGTTCCACGACTGACATGCATAGTTTTGCGTAAGTGGCTAGCGGGTGTCTGTCTCTCCTACTATAGTCAATATCTGATTTACAACGAGTTGCTAATAACTTGGTTATCCTCGTTGTGGTTCATGTTCGTAGGTAAGACCGGTTCTATCTCCGAAAGCCCTAAGCCACGTAAAACTTGCAATTGATAAATTAGAGGCATCTAGTTTAGATCGTTGCTGGGCTAGTGTATTGATATGGTATTGTTGTAAGTAGATGTATGATAGATACTCTTACAACTCACTTAACGTGTAAGTTCCATAGACCTTGGCCTTACACACAAAGGAATGATAGAGATCATGCCATGATGCAAATGATAGAGATCAAATGCATGGACCATATCACCTCACTTCACACATTAGCATCTTATATTGTTTGGCGCTTTTGGTAGCATTATAAGATGATCCATCATTTAGATATCAAGATAAAATGTGTTCTTCCTTAAGTATGCACCGTTTTGTGGATCGTGTTTTGAGGCATCATGTGATGATCGGGTGTTCTCGACTCTACGCTTTCATACAACGGGTGTAAGACATTTTTACACACGCAAATACTAAGGTTCTTACTTGACGAGCCTAGCATGTACAGACATGGCCTCGGAACACGGACCGAAAGGTTAAGCATGAGTCATATAGTTGATATGATGCCCATATATATGCTCGCCTTTGAAGCTACACCGACTCACGTGATGATCGGACTTGGTGTAGTGGATTTGGTTCATGTAATCACCAAAAGGACATGAGGGATGTCGTTTTTGAGTGGGAGTTCATTAGTAATTTGGATTAGTTGAACTCAATCAATCATAAACTTAGTCTAAATATATTTTACAAATTCTGTTGTAGATGGCACCACCTGCTTTTAATTTCAATGTGTTCATGGAGAAAGAGAAGCTTGCTGCCAATTGTAGCAACTTCACCAACTGGGCTATGAATTTGAGGATTCTCCTCACTGCTGCACAAAAGCAATATGTGCTAGGCCCCCCACCAGCTCCTGATGCCCCTGACGAGGAAAAGAACGTCTATATAACTCATCAGTAGGACCACAACTTAGTTCATTGCGGCATACTGTATGGGCTAGAGCCAGAACTTCGAAAACGTTTCGAAAATGGCAATGCGTTTGATACCATGGGAGATTTGAAAATGATTTTCGATACCCATGCTACCGTAGAGAGTTATAATGCTTCTGAAAAGTTCTTTAGCTGCATGATGGAAGAGAACAGCTCCGTTAGTGAGCACGTACTCAAAATGTCCAGATGCGATAAGATTGTGTCCTTGGGAATAACGATTCCCATTGACTTAGGCATACATCGTGTTCTCCAATCTACGCCACCTAGCTACAAGAGCTTTGATGAACTATAATATGCGGGGCATGAAGAAGTCTCTTCTGAGCTTACACAATGCTTAAGACTACAGAAGTGGAGATTAGGAAAGAACATCAAGTGTTGATGATCAATAAGACCACTGGTTTCAAGAAGGACAAGAAAGGCAAGCATAAGGGAAAGAAGGGCGGCAAATCTGTTGCCGCGCCTGAAAAGAAACCCCGAGCTGGCCCTAAGTCGATAATCGAAAGTGCTACTATTGCAAGGGGACTAGCCATTGGAAGCGCAACTGCCCCAAGTATTTGGCGGACAAGAAGGCTGACAAGGCAAACAAAGGCATATGTGATATACATGTTATTGATGTGTACTTGACTAGTATTCGCAGTAGCACCTGGGTATTTGATACAGGATCGGTTACTAATATATGTAACTCGGTTCAGGGGCTGCGGAACAAGTGACAACTAGAAAGGGACGAGGTCACGATGCGGGTCGGCAATGGATCAAGAGTTGATGTGATCGCCGTCGGAACGCTGCCTCTCCATATGCCATCGGGATTAGTTATAAACCTGAATAATTGTTATTTGGTGCCTGCACTGAGCATGAACATTGTATCCGGATCATGTTTGATGCAAAGTGGTTATTCGTTTAAGTCTGAAAACAATGGTTGTTCGATTTATATGAATAATATCCTTTATGGTCATGCACCTGTGTTGAATGGTTTATTTTTGTTGGATCTCGATAGTAGTATTACGCATATTCATAATGTTGATGCTAAAAGGATTAAACTTGATAATGATATATCTACATATATGTGGCACTGCCGTCTAGGTCATATTGGCGTTAAACGCATGAAGAAAATCCATTCGGATGGACTTTTGGAATCACTTGATTTTGAATCATTTGATACATGTGAGCCATGCCTTATGGGCAAGATGACTAGAATGCCGTTTTCCGGTTCAATGGAACGGGCGACAGATTTATTGGAAATCATACATACTGATGTGTGTGGACCAATGAGTGTGTCGGCGCGAGGTGGATATCGTTATTTTGTTACTTTCACGGATGGTTTGAGTAGATACGGGTATATCTATTTGATGAAACATAAGTCTGAAAGCTTTGAAAGGTTCAAAGAATTTCAGAATGAAGTGGAAAATCATCGTAACAGAAAGATTAAATTTCTGCGGTCCGACCGTGGAGGAGAGTATCTTAGTTACGAGTTTAGCACACATATGAAAGACTGTGGAATAGTTTCACAACTCACGCCTGCCGGAACACCACAACGTAATGGTATGACAGAACGTCGTAATCGTACTTTATTGGATATGGTTCGATCTATGATGTCTCTGACTGACTTGCCACTGTCATTTTGGGGTTATGCACTAGAAACCGCTGCATTCACTTTAAATAGGGCACCATCTAAATCCGTTGAAAAGACACCGTATGAATTATGGTTTGGAAACAAAGCTACGCTGTCATTTCTTAAAGTTTGGGGACGCGATGTTTATGTGAAGAAACTTCAACCGGATAAACTCGAACCCAAAGCGGAAAAATGTGTCTTCATAGGATACCCTAAGGAAACGATTGGGTATACCTTCTATCACAGATCCGAGGGCAAGGTCTTTGTTGCCAAGAATGGATCCTTTCTTGAGAAGGAGTTTCTCGCGAAAGGTGTGAGTAGTCGGAAAGTAGAACTTGAAGAGGTTATTGAACCTTCTCTTCATGAAATTGCGAGTAGCGCAGCTCCAGAAGTTGTTTCGGAGTTGACTTCACCTAATGAAGAGAGAGCTAATGATATTGATCATGAAACTCTGAAAGAGGACACTACCTAACCTCGCAGGTCAAGCAGGACACGTGCAGCTCCTGAACTATACGGCAATCCTGTTATGAATTTCATGATTGATGAAATAGATGACCCTGCGACGTATGAAGAAGCAATGATGAGCCCTGATTCCAACAAATGGCTAGAAGCCATGAAATCCGAGATGGAATCCATGTACGAAAACCAGGTTTGGACTTTGGTGGACTTACCTCACGATCGAAAGGCCGTTGAGAATAAATGGATTTTCAAAAGAAAAACTGATGCTGATGGTAATGTAACCATCTATAAGGCTCGACTTGTCGCAAAGGGGTTTCGACAAATTCAAGGAGTTGACTACGATGAGACATTCTCTCCTGTAGCGATGCTTAAGTCGGTTAAGATTATGTGAGCAATTGCTGCATATTTCGATTATGAAATATGGCAGATGGATGTCAAAACTGCGTTCCTCAATGGTAATATTGAAGAAGAGTTGTATATGATACAACCTAAGGGTTTGTCGATCCTAAGGATGCTGATAAGGTGTGCAAACTTTAGCGTTCCATCTATGGACTGAAGCAAGCATCCCGGAGTTGGAATCTCCGCTTTGATGAGGTGATCAAAGAGTTTGGATTTGTCCAAACTTATGGAGAGGCTTGTATATACAAGAAAGTGAGTGGGAACAATGTGGCATTTCTGATATTATATGTGGATGACATATTATTGATTGGAAATGATATAGATCTTTTAAACAGTGTTAAAAGTTATCTAAACAGCAAATTTTCAATGAAGGACCTTGGTGAAGCGTCATATATACTAGGCCTTAAAATCTATAGAGATAGATCAAGGCGCCTAATTGGGCTATCGCAGAGTACATACCTTGATAAGATATTAAAGAAGTTTAATATGGACGAAAGTAAGAAGGGGTACTTACCTATGTTGCAAGGCAAGACATTGAGTAAGACTCAAAGTCCGGCTCTGGCGGAAGAAAGAGATAATGGATAAGATCCCTATGCCTCAGCCATAGGCTCTATAATGTATGCCATGCTATGTACAAGACGGATGTGGCACATGCTATTAGTTCGACTAGTAGGTACCAATCTAATCCAGGTTGAACCTTTGGATAGCGGTCAAGAATATCCTTAAGTACTTGAGAAGTACTAAGGATATGTTTCTTGTATACGGAGGTGAAGAAGAGCTAGTCGCTAAGTGTTATGTCGATGCTAGCTTTGACACTAATCCGGATGACTCTAAGTCTCAATCCGGATACGTATTTCTCTTGAACGGAGCAGCAGTTAGTTGGAGGAGTTCCGAACAACCTGTGGTGGCTGGATCAACAACGGAGGCGGAATATGTTGCTACTTGAGCGGTAGCAGAGGCAGTTTGGATGAAAAAGTTCATTACGGAACTGGGTGTGGTTCCCAGTGCGTTGGACCCGATGGTGATCTATTGTGACAACAATGGAGCCATAGACAACGCAAAGGAACCAAGGTCTCACAAGAATTCCAAGCATATTAAGCGCCGGTTTCACTCCATCCGCGAGCATGTCAAGGATGGAGATATAAAGATTTGTAAAGTGCACACGGACCTGAATGTAGATCCGTTGACTAAAGTACTCCCTAGGGCAAAACATGATCAACACCAGAACTCCATGGGTGTTAGATTTATCACTATATAAACTAGATTATTGTCTCTAGTGCAAGTGGGGGACTGAAGGAAATATGCCCTGAGAGGCAATAATAAAGTTGTTATTATGTATTCCTTGTATATGATAGATGTTTATTTTGCATGCTATAATTGTATTGATAGGAAACATCAATACATGTGTGTTTAATAAACAAAAAGGGTTCCTAGTTATGCCTCTCTTATAGACTAGCTTGTTGATTAACAAGATGATCAAGGTTTCGTGATCATGGACATTGGATGTTGTTAATAACAAGGTCACAGCATTTGTGAAATGATGTGATGAACATTCATCAAAGTATAGCATTACGATCAAGTCATTATGTTTATATTGCTATAACATCATACGAAGTAATCTTTATCCTTAGACCATGAGATCATGTTAATTGCTAACACGGAAGAGTACCTTGATAACATCAAGCGTCACCGTAACAGGGTGACTATAAAGATGGGTTGATACTACGAAGGTGTTATGTTGAGGCTCATGGATCAAGAGTGGAATTTGTCAATCCGATGACGGATAGATATACTGGGCCCTCTCGGTGATATCACATTAGGATAGCTTGCAAGCAAGTGATGTGATCACTAGAATGTTATATCACGGGAGCGAGAAAAGAGTGCATGTCGATAGCGAGATCAAACTAGGTATGGAGATACCGATGATCGAATCTCCCACATGTAATATATCAAGAGACAAAGGATTTAGTTACAAGCGTTAAAGGTTCTCACGATCACAGGAGTCATCGTTGAATGTGTAGGAGTCGATGCGGATCTCCGGTCGCTGCTGATTATTGATCGGAGAAGGGTCTCGATCATGTACGCATTATTCATGAACCGTAGGGTGGCACACTTAAGAGTTACGGACACCATTTTGGAGCACATATGTTTCAGATGAAAGAATTGCAAAGCGAGGAATTGTTTCAATAGAAACCGGAAATTGTTTGGGTGAAATTGAAGGTGGTTCTACATGTGATATTGAAATATTGCAAGGGGCTATATGTGAATGTTTGTTAATTAAAGTAATTAACAAAATTCTGAATAAATTTAATAAAAAGAGTTTTATTAAATGAGAGAGCATTAAATTTGGAGAAATTTAATGCATTTAAAGTGGAGACTTTAAAAGGAAATGTGAAGAGGCATTTTAATGTGGAGGGGTTACCACCACATGAATGGAGAGAGGGGGCACCCCCCTCCTTCTATAAAAGGCCACCCATTCCCTCCTTCATCCACACACCTCCTTGTGAAGGATCTCTCTCCCCTTCTAGAATTATTCTCCCATGGTCTCGGATTAGCGAGATACATGTTTCCGGTGGCATTTCGGCTAGAAGGAGTTGCTGCTTCCGTTGGATCGCTGGAGCGAGGAGGTGGAGGTTGTCCGGTGGCTTAAACGTGTGTGCGAGTGCGGATGTGCTGCTGAGTTGCGACGCTCAGACTTCCTCACGATCTTGAGATCGGCAAGTGTACGACTACATCAACCACGAGTTCCTACTCATTAACAAAGCTCGTTGTCTTCGAGGGTAAGTTCTCCATGGATGTATGTCCACCCGTTGCTCTGTATCTAGTAGATAGATCTTGGCGTATAGTTCTCATCGTAGGAAATTTTTTATTTTCTATGCTGCGGACCCAACACTGTGAAGAATTCATGAGGAGGGCGGAGGTCGCCGGGATTGTCAACCTCGATTCCGACACGTAGGAGGAGGACGATGCTGATGACAAAGACGGCGACAGTGGTAGTGAAAGCAGCACAGTAGATTATGATAGCGCGGAGTTGGCGATATAGACAATCTCCCTCCGTGTATGTATGTATGTACGTGAAATGAATAAATATGTAACTATTGGAAAGAAGCGTGGCTAGGAACACTCTCGCTAAACTAAAAAAATAGCCGGCGCCTCCCCATATGGGCTAAAATTACTGCCGCCAGAGCCCATATAGGAGGGCCGAGTGAAGATGCTCTTACCAATTCCAAGATTTTACAAATTGGAACCGAAAGCTGCATCTCATTCAAGAGCATTGCATGACATACATATAAGAAATTGCAAAGATATAAAAAATTGAATTCAGAATCCTAAATTTGAATTGCAAAATATTCCTATAAGTAATATACAAGGATTTATAAATTCATAATTTGCAAACTAGTGAAAAGGCTACAAAAATGATGGTAAGATGATCTACTGAATTTTAGAAAACAATCTTTAACAAATTTCATGTCATTTGGTTTAAATATAAAAAAAATGAGGGAAATAGGAAATGAGTTTCAAAATTAAATCCACAATGTGTCAGTGTTCTTTTTTTTGCTTTTGCTGTTACAATGACAGGGACACGTAATTGGTTGACAAGTTACCACGTGGTAACTCTTCGATAAATATGACATGCCAACTTCATCGGTTGCCTGTTGATAACTTGTGCGACGAAAAAATATTGTCGAATTAGAGCTTCATTGGTTAGACAACAGAATTACAATTCTTGAGAAGGATACTGGAGAATTACAATCCTTGAGACGGATACTCGACACGAATCCAGGGGCGTAGTTAATCCACGTGCACTGTTTCCTATCAGGACTAGCTATATGCGCACATGAGTGTGCTGGGCCTATTCGTCTACAGTACCAAAGTTTCCGGGCCAGCGCATGACGGTACCTAAGTTGCCTGAAATTGCCACGTTTCGAAATGTTAGGCCGTCAACTAACGAGAAGGGCCATTTCGATTCAAACTCATCTCACCCCTGACAAATTCAAACATTCCGTGAAACTGTCCCGTGAAGTAGACGGTCGGGACCCTCATGTCGGTCATTTGTTCGTGACGGGAGCGCCAACGCGGCGACCTCTTAGACAAATCGAGTAACTAAGTGGATTGGATGCGTTGACCAATTTTACAAATCCATTCCCACATTTCTCATAGCACCGGCGGCGTCAGAATCCACCCTCCAGGCAGGAAGATCCCTTCGGACATTTGACTTCCGGCGCCAAATTGTTGCGCCCAGTTGTTGCGTCCAGTCGCTGGTCCCGAGCTCCAATGACGCATGTCATGGCCACCGTTGCGAGGCTCTAACCCGCCTCCACCGCCGACGAGCCGAGCAGCTCAGAGGATGGCAGATCCTACTACCAAGGAAGAAGAAGTTCTAGCTACAAGCAGGTGAGCTAACCTTCTCTTTGCTATTCGCACTAATTATAACTGCTAGCTGGCTACTGAACCTAAAATTGTTTGTTAGCCCAACGCTGATAAACATATTTTGTCCATAGTTTTCTGTAAAGTGGGATCTTCACGGACCACCCTAACCTGGTTACGGTAGTCATCTTCAGGTACGACTCTAAGGGCAAGTGGTATGGACACCATTGTATCACGATGGAAGAAGCGCATGCGCAGATCTGCACTATATCTGGTATGGTTGCTGCTCTGCGTAATCATGATAAATTATGATCGAAGCATACTGCAAAGTTCAGCTTCATGGATGAACGTGGCATCATGGTTCCTCTAACATGTGATAGTCAGCTAATTGGGTTGATGAAAAAGTATGCTTCGGCTTGCATGTTTGAGCTGAATTGTGATATACTGGATGTGAAAGCTGCTGCAACTGGGAGTCGCCCTTCTATTCTTGGACAGGGTGGTTGCTCGAACCCAATTAGCTCCTGGTAAGCAAAAGTCTCTTAGGGTTCGCATGTTTGTGCTAAATTGTAATTTTTGTTTTATTTACTCTGTAGATATTGGGCAGTTATGCAACAGTCTTGTTTCTTTGACTAGAAGCGCCGCAAGGTTAGAAACATGACTGTCGGGTCAGTCATTTTGCTGCCCGAAGAAATTAAAAACGAGTGGAAAGATGATGATGGACACGATTCTGGTGCCCATTGTCCCGGCGATGTAGAGTACGTGAAGCTAAGAAAATTGGCACTGAGGGAGAGGAAGAAGGTAGGAAATGAAAAAGCCAGTGACGTGAAGGCTTGGCACCCAGGCTACAGAAGAAGACTGCTGGCAATAAAGATGCAAATGTGTTGAACTTGAACCTATATATGTAATTCAGTTAAATTCTGGAGCTCTGTGTGCGGAACTTTGCTGGGGGCGAAACAATCTACCCACATTCTCTGAGTAAAATGTACTGCGACTTAGGATTTGGAAACGCCCGAGTCAGTAGTTGAATCCGAAATTGTGATTGTGCCACTACTATCTGAAAACACGCAGCACCGGTTCCATGATTGCTGAGGGGAAGGAGGTCTCCAAATACGACGGAATGTAAGTGGCACAGAAATAAATTATTTAAGCTACCACACTCCACGAAGCAGCAACTTATTTCAGCTGCTGCACACAACGACATGGCAACATAAACAACAATGGCAACCGATAATGCCCAGATGAGGAGGAAATCGATACCACTTTCTGGCCTAATCTTGAGCCTGTCCATCTCATCGCCTCTCTGCTCCCGCAGCCCCTGCATCTGGTGAAGCTCTCGAATCTCCAGTAACCGGGTGTACATGCTTCCACTTTATAAATTGTGATTGTGCCATTTGCATGCGGCACAATCCATGTAGATTATGTTTTAACAAACCACCAATGTCAGAATACCACCATGATCAGACAAAAGGAAGTAATGCAGAGTTAAGACAGATTAACGGGCGACCAATTTTTTCCTCCCAGGACTTCGGGACCAATAGTTCAGACCGCTAGGTCAACAAGTACAACTATTACAACTTAAAAAGGCATGAAGCTCAAGCTAAATAGAACTAGTTATCACACATCTCCTTGATCTTCCTAATCTTAGCCTGATGCGCATCTTCCTGCGAGAGCAAGGATCGAATCGTATGCTCCTTCCTTTTAGCATCTTTCTTGCACAACTTCAATTGTTTGTCTGCATTTTTCTGTTGGGTCCGCAGCATAGAAAATAAAAAATTTCCTACGATGAGAACTATACGCCAAGATCTATCTACTAGATAGAGAGCAACGGGTGGACATACATCCATGGAGAACTTACCCTCAAAGACAATGAGTTTTGTTAACGAGTAGGAACTCGTGGTTGATGTAATCGTACGCTTGCCGATCTCAAGATCGTGTGGAAGTCCGAGCGCCGCAAATCAGCAGCGCATCCGTCCTCGCACACACGTTCAAGCTACCAGACAACCTCCACCTCCTCGCATCAGTGAATCAGCGGAAGCAGCAACTCCTTCCAGATGCAAGGCTACCGGGAACATGTATCTCGCTAATCCGAGACCATGGGGGAATATCTAGAGGGGGAGAGAGATCCTTCACGAGGAGGTGTGTTTTGTGAGAGGGGAGAGGGGGGCTTTATATAGGAGGGAGGGAGACCCCTCCCCTCCCATAGCCGGCGCATGAGGGGGGTGGGGGACTCCTCCCCTCCTTCATTCATGTGGTGAACCTCCACTCACATAAACATGGCCTCCACCCAAAATCCCACTCACATGTATTTAATTTCCACCAAATTTAATGCAACTCTCAATTTAATAAAACTCTTTTATTTATTTTATTCAGAATTTTGTTAGTTACTTTAATTAACAAACATTCATATAAAACCCTTGCAACATTTCAATATCACATGCAGAACCAATTTCTGCAATTTCACCCGAAACAATTCCGGTTTCCATCGAAACAATTCCTGTTTCTATCGAAACATTTCCTGTGCTTTGCAAACCTTTTGTCTGAAACATATGTGCTCCTAAATGGTGTCCGGCAACCCTTAAGTGTGTCACCCTATGATTCGTGAACAATGCAGGAATGATTGAGACTCCTCTCAGATCAATAATCAGAAGCGGGACCTGGAGATCCATACTGACTCCTGCACATTCAACGATGACTTCTGTGATCGTGAGAACCTTTAACGCTAGTAATTTAATCCCTTTGTCTCATGATATAATACATGTCCGAGATTCGATCATCGATATCCAAATACCTAGTTTTATCTTGTTACCGACATGCACTCTTTTCTTGTTCCCGTGATATAACATTCTAGTGATCACATCACTTGCTTGCAAGCTATCTTAATGTGATATCACCGAGAGGGACCAAAGTATATCTATCCGTCATCGGGATTGAAAAATTACACTCTTGATTCATGAGCCTCAACATAACACCTTCATAGCACTAAACCCACCTTTATAGTCACCCTGTTACGGTGTGACATTTGATGTTATCAAGATACTTTTCTGGTGTTAGAAATTAACATGATCTCATGGTCTAAGGACTAAGACTACTTTGTATGATGTTATAGCAATATAAACATAATGACTTGATCATAATGCTATACTTCGGATGAATGTTCATCACATTATTTCACAAATGTTGTGACCTTGTTATTAACAACATCCAATGTCCATGATCAGGAAACCTTGATCATCTTGTTAATCAACAAGCTAGTCTATAAGAGAGGCATAACTAGGAACCCTTTTTGTTTATTAAACACACATGTATTGACGTTTCCTATCAATACAATTATAGCATGCAAAATAAACATCTATCATATACAAGGAATACATAATAACAACTTTATTATTGCCTCTCAGGGCATATTTCCTTCAGTCTCCCACTTGCACTAGAGACAATAATCTAGTTTACATAGTGATAAATCTAACAGCCATGGAGTTCTGGTGTTGATCATGTTTTTCCCTAGGGAGTACTTTAGTCAACGGATCTGCTACATTCAGGTCCGTGTGCACTTTACAAATCTTCATATCTCCATCCTTGACATGCTCGTGGATGGAGTGAAACCGGCGCTTAATATGCTTGGAATTCTTGTGAGACCTTGGTTCCTTGGCGTTGGCTATGGCTCCATTGTTGTCATAATAGATCACCATTGGGTCCAACGCACTAGGAACCACACATAGTTTCGTTATGAACTCCTTCATCCGAACCGCTTCATGCGCCGATTGTGAAGCAGCAACATATTCCGCCTCCGTCGTTGATCCAGCCACCACAGGTTGTTTGGAGCTCCTCCAACTAACTGCTGCTCCGTTCAAGAGAAATACGTATCCGGATTGAGACTTAGAATCATCCGGATTAGTGTCAAAGCTAGCATCGACATAACACTTAGCGACTAGCTCTTCTTCACCTTCGTATACAAGAAACATATCCTTAGTTCTTGTTAAGTACTTAAGGATATTCTTGACCGCTATCCAGTGTTCCGAACCTGGATCAGATTGGTACCTACTAGTCAAACTAATATCATGTGCCACATCCGGTCTTGTACATAGCATGGCATACATTATAGAGCCTATGGCTAATGCATAGGGGATCTTATCCATTATCTCTCTTTCTTCCACCGTAGCCGGACTTTGAGTCTTACTCAATGTCTTGCCTTGCAACATAGGTAAGAACCCCTTCTTACTTCCGTCCATATTAAACTTCTTTAATATCTTATCAAGGTATGCACTCTGCGATAGCCCAATTAGGCGTCTTGATCTATCTCTATAGATTTTAATGCCTAATATATATGAAGCTTCACCAAGGTTTTTCATCGAAAATTTGCTCTTTAGATAACTTTTAACACTGTTTAAAAGATCTATATCATTTCCAATCAGTAATATGTCATCCACATATAATATTAGAAATGCCACATTGCTCCCACTCACTTTCTTGTAAATACAAGCCTCTCCATATGTTTGGACAAATCCAAACTCTTTGATCACCTCATCAAAGCGGAGATTCCAACTCCGGGATGCTTGCTTCAGTCCATAGATGGATCACTAAAGCTTGCATACCTTATCAGCATCCTTACGATCGACAAAACCCTTAGGTTGTATCATATATAACTCTTCTTCAATATTACCATTGAGGAACACAGTTTTGACATACATCTGCCATATTTCATAATCGAAATATGCAACAATTGCTAACATAATCCTAACCGACTTAAGCATCGCTACGGGAGAGAATGTCTCATCGTAGTCAACTCCTTGAATTTGTCGAAACCCCTTTGCGACAAGTAGAGCCTTATAGATGGTCACATTACCATCAGCATCAGTTTTTCTTTTGAAAATCCATTTATTCTCAACGGCCTTTCGATCGTGAGGTAAGTCTACCAAAGTCCAAAACTGGTTTTCGTACATGGATTCCATCTCGGATTTCATGGCTTCTAGCCATTTGTTGGAATCAGGGCTCATCACCGCTTCTTCATACATCGCAAGGTCATCTATTTCATCAATCATGAAATTCATAACAGGATTGTCGTACAGCTCAGGAGCTGCACGTGTCCTGCTTGACCTGCGAGGTTCGGTAGTGTCCTCTTTCGGAGTTTCATGATCAATATCATTAGCTCTCTCTTCATTAGGTGAAGTCAACTCCGAAACAACTTCCGGTGCTGTGCTACTCGCCATTTCATGAAGAGAAGGTTCAATAACCTCTTCGAGTTCTACCTTCCGACTACTCACACCTTTCGCGAGAAACTCCTCCTTAGGAAAGGATCCATTCTTGGCAACAAAAACCTTGCCCTCGGATCTGTGATAGAAGGTATACCCAATCGTTTCCTTAGGGTATCCTATGAAGACGCATTTTTCCGCTTTGCGTTCGAGTTTATCCGGTTGAAGTTTCTTCACATAAACATCGCATCCCCAAACTTTAAGAAATGATAGCTTAGGTTTGTTTCCAAACCATAATTCATACAGTGTATTTTCAACGGATTTAAATGGTGCCCTATTTAAAGTGAATACAGCGGTTTCCAGTGCATAACCCCAAAATGACAGTGGCAAGTCAGTCAGAGACATCATAGATCGAACCATATCCAATAAAGTACGATTATGATTTTTTGACACACCATTACGTTGTGGTGTTCCGACAGGCGTAAGTTGTGAAACTATTCCACAGTCTTTCATATGTGTGCTAAACTCGTAACTAAGATACTCTCCTCCACGGTCGGACCGCAGAAATTTGATCTTTCTGTTACGATGATTTTCCACTTCATTCTGAAATTCTTTGAACTTTTCAAAGGTTTCAGACTTATGTTTCATCAAATAGATATACCCGTATCTACTCAAATCATCCGTGAAAGTAACAAAATAACGATATCCACCTTGCACCGACACACTCATTGGTCCACACACATCAGTATGTATGATTTCCAATAAATCTGTCGCCCGTTCCATTGAACCCAGAAACGGCGTTCTAGTCATCTTGCCCATAAGGCATGGCTCACATGTAGCAAATGATTCAAAATCAAGTGATTCCAAAAGTCCATCAGAATGGAGTTTCTTCATGCGTTTAACGCCAATATGACCTAGACGGCAGTGCCACATATATGCAGATATATCATTATCAAGTTTAATCCTTTTAGCATCAACATTATGAATATGCGTAATACTACTATCGAGATCCAATAGAAATAAACCATTCAACACAGGTGCATGACCATAAAAGATAGTATTCATATAAATCGAACAACCATTGTTTTTAGACTTAAACGAATAACCACTTTGCATCAAACATGATCCGGATACAATGTTCATGCTAAGTGCAGGCACCAAATAACAATTATTCAGGTTTATAACTAATCCCGACGGCATATGGAGAGGCAGCGTTCCGACGGCGATCACATCAACTCTTGATCCATTGCCGACCCGCATCGTGACCTCATCCCTTGCTAGTTGTCGCTTGTTCCGCAGCCCCTGAACCGAGTTACATACATTAGCAACCGATCCCGTATCAAATACCCAGGTGCTACTGCGAGTACTAGTCAAGTACACATCAATAACATGTATATCACATATACCTTTGATTGCCTTGCTGGCCTTCTTGTCCGCCAAATACTTGGGGCAGTTGCGCTTCCAATGGCTAGTCCCCTTGCAATAGTAGCACTCGATGTCAGACTTAGGGCTAGCTCGGGGTTTCTTTTCAGGCGCGGCAACAGATTTGCTGCCCTTCTTTCCCTTCTGCTTGCCTTTCTTGTCCTTCTTGAAACCGGTGGTCTGATTGATCATCAACACTTGATGTTCTTTCCTAATGTCCACTTCTGCAGTCTTAAGCATTGATAGAAGCTCGGGAAGAGACTTCTTCATGCCCTGCGTATTATAGTTCATCACGAAGCTCTTGTAGCTAGGTGGCAGAGATTGGAGAACACGATGTATGCCTAAGTCAATGGGAATCGTTATTCCCAATGACACAAGCTTATCGGTGTACCCAGACATTTTGAGTACGTGCTCACTAACGGAGCTGTTCTCTTCCATCATGCAGCTAAAGAACTTTTCAGAAGCATTATAACTCTCTACGGCAGCATGGGTATCGAAAATCATTTTCAATTCTCCCATGGTATCAAAGGCATTGCCATTTTCGAAACGTTTTCGAAGTTCTGGCTCTAGCCCATACAGTATGCCGCAATGAACTAAGTTGTGGTCCTCCTGACGAGTTATATAGACGTTATTTTCCTCGTCAGGGGCATCAGGAGCTGGTGGGGGGCCTAGCGGCGCCTCTAGCACATATTGCTTTTGTGCAGCAGTGAGGAGAATCCTCAAATTCATAGCCCAGTTGGTGAAGTTGCTACCATTCGCAGCAAGCTTCTCTTTCTCCATGAACACATTGAAATTAAAAGCAGGTGGTGCCATCTACAACAGAATTTGTAAAGTATATTTAGACTAAGTTTATGATAGATTGAGTTCAACTAATCCAAATTACTAATGAACTCCCACTCAAAAACGACATCCCTCGTGTCCTTTTGGGTGATTACATGAACCAAATCCACTACACCAAGTCCGATCATCACGTGAATCGTTGTAGATTCAAAGGCGAGCATCTATAAGGGCATCATATCAACTATATGACTCATGCTTAACCTTTCGGTCCGTGTTCGGAGGCCATGTCTGTACATGCTAGGCTCGCTGTGGCGCCCCGCAAAAACCACACTAGAAAATCGCGTTGTTTTTGTGCATTGCATCATCATGACCGCATGCTCTATAGGTTGTATCGATTCTCTATAGGTTTCTTAGTGCCGCTGCGCTGCCGCTTCATCCCACCATACCTATGTAGGCGAGAGCCGCCGAATTCTAGCCTCGCCATGTACTGGCCTCAATACTGACGCTCCTCTTTTTCCTTTGCCCTTTGTCGGCACCCCTTTTGTTTTAGCAGGTTTGAGATCGCCGTCGTTAGCAGGGTTACCCGTCCGGCTTGGCCTGGGCAGGGTTATGGACGCCATTGGTTATTCTTCAGGGCTCTTAGCCCCATTTGCATCTTGTCCGTAGATGGACGCTCTATCGTTTTCAAGGTGATTTGGATCTTTGTACTGTATATCGGTATTCTTGACTCATGGAGTCGTGTTGTATATATATCTGTTCTGTGGGTCCCATTGAGGACTGTTGTGTAATGGTATTACTTCGTTATTCCACTCGCACGAAAGTGCCTGGTGGGTGTCCTTGAATCGTTTCTATGCGGGTTTGGCAGAAAGGGCTAGCACTTGCATAGGGCTGATTTGAGGGTGTTACAGAGTGGTATCAGAGCTCAGCAGTTGCGATACCCCACAAGTACAACCTGTAGGATAACCTAGCTAACGGCCGAAGTAGAGTGTCAAAACTATTTTGCAAAATCGGTTGGATAGATCTGATTAGGTCTGCTTTTACTCCTTACCCCTCTGCTGTTCTCCTCTTACCTCTGCGTGTTTTGGTTCTGCTCTCTTATCTTTTATTCAAGTTTAGGAATTCTCGTGGTTGGGTTTCCGTCTTACCTTCAGGGTTTCGCTTCCTCCTTTGGCAACAGTGTTTCTACCGCCGGACTTCATGCTATCTGAGTGATCCTTTATCTGTGGTACCATTCTTTGGTCCTTGTTGTGCCTTCCGGTGTTTTCTGACGCGACGACATCCTATACGCCAGATCCGATGTAGAGTGTGCCTTACTCCTTTGTTTCCGAACCTCGAGTGTCCAGATCTTCAGTCTGATTCCGAGAATGGTTGCACACTTTTCCTACTGATTGTGCGGAGTAATAGTTTGGGTGCATGATGGATTGGCCCCCATGCCGACTACTCAATCTATTTGCTCTCGTATATTGAAGTGGGTTAGAATGCATCGTTTTTCTCCTTCTGTCGAAGTTGGAGGTGGCTTTGTTTGTTGATACCTCTACCTTCGCCTTTGTCCCCAGAGTGTTCTCTCAACGATCATGGACAACGACCTCTTGTTAGTGGTGTCGCGAAGATCTACATGAAGCGAGAAGGTTCAGATCGCTGACCTTCCTTCCGGTACCATGAGGCAGATCTCGAGGGCGAGATCCATTGTTAGTGGTGTCGAATTGAGGCGCCCCGCAAAAACCACTACTAGAAAATCGCGTTGTTTTTGTGCATTGCATCATCATGACCGCATGCTCATGTCATCATGCCACATTGCATTTGAGCATCGTCATCATCATGCATGGTTTTGTCTTAAACTATTTTTGAAAAGTCTATTACTGTTTTCTAAATACCCCGTCTTTAATTCAAATCAAAAACACCGGGCTTGTCCGGAATATTTTGTTTTGTCTATCAACGGTTTGCAAAAGCCTCGTTTTTAATAAATGAAATATTTAAATTATTTTTGGGAGGCAGCCAGCCAGGCCCGAAAGCCTAGCCGGCCACCTCCAGATAAAAATCCTATCTAACCCAGATCCCCCAAACCCTTTTCTACCCAAACCTAATCTACCCAGCCCCTCCACCTCACCACAGCCACTCACGGCACGCCACGTCACCCTGGCCCAATCCCCCATCCAATCAACCACTGCCACCTCACCCAGCTACCTCCACTCCCTTCACACAGCTACCCCCACAGCCACCTACCCCCGCGCTGGCCCCACCTCCCGGGGTGGACAGCGCACCAAGACGCCACCAACCGCCCCGTCCACAGGTCTTGGGTCCCACCCCACCGACAGCTCTCCCGCCCGCACGCGTGCACCCCACCCCGACCACCTCGGGCTCCTGCCCCGCCCGGGCCCCACCTGCCGCTCTCCCATCTCCCGCATGTTCTCCACCATCTCCTGCACGCACACGCTCGACCGGCCGCCCCTGGCCGCCGCCCTTCTCTCCAACCGACAGTGCCGACGCCCTCTCCGCTACCTCCCCCGCTCGCCGGTGGCCCGTCTCCTCCTTACCGCCCTGCTCGGCAGTGACCCGGTTCTCCCCGAGCCCCGCGAGGCCCCTCCTCGTCGACCCCCTCCTCCACGTCGCCACCTCGACGATCACGCCCACCACTGCTGCCTCACCTGCAGATCGACCCCGCCTGCCCTCACACAGCCTGACGCCACCTCCCGGCCCGGCCCGACCGCCCCTGGTGCCCCTCCGCGTGACCCTGCGCCCAAGGACCCCTCCCGGCCAAGGCTTCTTCCCGTTGGGCCCCTCGTCTCTGCAAGGCCACACGCGCTGCCCGCCTCTGACCCGCCAGAGCCGTCCTCGGCGTCCTCCCCGAGCTCGCCTTCTGTGCCCGTTCCCCATCCCTCGCCGACCGGCCCGTCCTCCCCGTGTCTGCGCCTCCAACCCCGCCTCTCCGCCTTGCCTGGCAGGCCCTAGAGACCCCCGACCCCGGCGTGTTCCTCCACCTACCGAGCCGCCGGCGCCCGCCCTCTTCCTGGAGCTCCACCCCGCCTCCAGCCTTCCATCCGAGCATGCCATCTGCAGTATCTGCGGCCCCGCCAGTTTACCGGTGCGCCCGCAAGTCCGACGGTCTCAGGAACCGACGCCCCACCCGCGAGTCTACATTACCACTTCTTTTGCAACTCTGTTTTATCTCATCACCTACCAGCTTGGGCACGTTCCATCGCGTGCGCGTATCTATAGAAATTGTTGCCCGCAGGTGTGCTGCTCTAGAAGTTTTACTTCTGCCTTGATGTGGTGCCTGGTGGTGATGTCTCAGTGGACATGCCTTCTGCTACGGTAGCTCGGATACCATAGACAAGCTCTTCCCCGGAGAACCAATGCCTAACGTTGGGGCCGACAAGATCATCTCGTCGACAGGACCGATCCGATGCCGAACCAAGGTCTCCATGGACCCGTCAAGATCTCCGTCACCGAACCCTTGAGGCCTTCCACACGGAGCACCAAGAACTCCTCCGTGAACGCCAAGGTCTCCGCCGTGAAATGACAAGACCGACGACACAAACCGACGACCGCGGATGCGACAAGTACTTCTTCCCGGACCCGATGCCCGAGGGCGCCGAACACCAAGGTCTTCTTCTCGGACCCGATGACCGACAAGATCACCACCGGAACGACAAGACCTCCTTCCCGCACCGATGCCCGGTGACTTCGTACGCCAAGTTCTTCACCCCGGACGCCCAGGCCGACCCGGTACGCGGACCCGACAAGATCGTCCCCAACCCGAAAAGTTCGCCTACCCGGACACCGTGCGACAAGATCTACTTCCCGGATCCGAAGACCCCGGTACCCGATCCACTCAAGTTCTCCATCGACGACAAGATCGACATCGACCAGGGCGAACCCGATGCGCCTCGACGCCGAACCAAGTCCTTCTTCGCGGAACGCCAAGATCTACTTCGTTATCCGAGAATGATCCCGCCGAGACCGAAACCCAGATCCGGACCCTGAGACCCGACCCCGAACCCCTCGGAGCCCAAGTTCGCCAAACCCTAATGTGATTCCCTATCCGAGACCCCCATTATTTTTATAATATGACATTATCGGCTGTCGCATATTAAATTGTTCATCTCGCATGCATATATAATCATGCCGGATCTTTTGCATAGTATTAAATATTGCATCCGTTGTTTGTTCTAGTGTTTGCTTCTTCGCGGATTAGGCAGATGAGTTGATGCGAGTACCGACAAGTTATACGGATATGAACCTTCGGCAGTGTTTCCCAGGCGAGCATCTCTCCCCTTCTACCTATTTTGCATTTATAGTATTTATTTCCTCCTGTTGATCTATTGCTATCCGTGTCGCGATGCTTTAGTTTCCGTACACCAGTTATATCCGGTGCAGCCTCTATATTGCCTTGGACACCTCCTATTACCCGTGTTTGGTAGATAGTTGGACTTGCGAGTCGTAGTTGCTTGCTCAGGTGCGATCTCGTGTTGTCAAGTACCACAGTTGTTGAAAGGCTGGCAGATGTTATTGCTGGAGATGCTTGTTGGTGAAGATGTTTATGGTGGAGCTGATCATGACTTTAAATACAACTAATAAAATGCTAGATATAACTAATGTAGAGGCATCGATGGGCAATAGATGTTATTTGGTTCTTCCACGCTCACTTGTGTCCCGTAGGACCCCGAGTACTTGATACCTGTTCCTTGATTTTTCGCACTATCCACATCCGGGAGGCCTTATGGACCCTCCTGAGCTAGAGCTTGATTCATTCTTATTTCTTGGGGCCACAAAGTAGTTTGGGGTTTTATTACTATCCTGTACTTATGCCATGCTTTACTGCTTTATTTACGATTGTGCGTGGAGCACCTGTCTCGCTCTGATTGGAGTGTTTTCGCGTATCGACAAGCCCGTCACACTTTCGGGTTCCCATCATTTACAACCATTGACGCAAACCACGGTCCGTTCGAGCCGACCAACTTTGTTATGGTAGCTTAGTGGGGTGGCCCCCTGAAATATTTCTGAATCCTGTGATCGCTTTGTCGTGAATGCCTCATTGGGTTTTGAGTTGGTTTTTCCGAGGTTAATCGAGTGTGTGTTGCTATTTGTGCACCCCTGTAGGGTAAAACTTTCTGAAAGCTGTGTCCGCGGTTATGGATGACTTGGAGCACAGTATCTGGATCATAGACAAGCATAACTAAAGTAGTGCTATAAATTTGACTTAATATGTGACTAGTAATCAGCTCAATTATAACGGAATGGATATTAAAAATGCTAACACTCCTGGATCTGGGTTGTTTTGTTATATCTGCCTAGTAAGTATTGCAACTCCAATGGAATGTGATAAAAGTGCCAACAACTGCTGGGTTTTGGGATTCCTCAGGACAATTATATCTGTCTAGTAAATGTTCCAACTATAATGGAATGGTGATTAAAACTGCCCACTACTTATGCTTCAGGATGACTCATGCTATCTATATCTGATTAGTAATTGCTGCAACTATAATGGAATGAGTAAAATTGCCAACGGCGTGAGTTCCTTGGTCTGACTTCCTCGTTTGGTCTCGAGGGGGAAACACCAGGATGGGTTTGTTTGGTGTTAGCTTCAGGTTGGATCCGAATAGGTCTTTCTCATCCCTCTCTGATAAACGCCAGTTGTATCGAGTCTCTATAGGTTGTTTAGTGCCGCTGCGCTGCCGCTTCAGCCCACCATACCTATGTAGGCGAGAGCCGCCGAATTCTAGCCTCGCCATGTACTGGCCTCAGTACTGACGCTCCTCTTTTTTCCTTTGCCCTTTGTCGGCACCCCTTTTGTTTTAGCAGGTTTGAGATCACCGTCGCTAGCAGGGTTACCCGTCCGGCTTGGCCTGGGCAGGGTTATGGACGCCATTGGTTATTCTTCAGGGCTCTTAGCCCCATTTGCATCTTGTCCGTAGACGGACGCTCTATCGTTTTCAAGGTGATTTGGATCTTTGTACTGTATATCGGTATTCTTGACTCATGGAGTCGTGTTGTATATATATCTACGTCAAGGTCCCATTGAGGACTGTTGTGTAATGGTATTACTTCGTTATTCCACTCGCACGAAAGTGCCTGGTGGGCGTCCTTGAATCGTTTCTATGCGGGTTTGGCGGAAAGGGCTAGAACTTGCATAGGGCCGATTTGAGGGTGTTACAGAGTGGTATCAGAGCTCAGCAGTTGCGATACCCCACAAGTCCAGCATGTAGGATAACCTAGCTAAAGGCCGAAGTAGAGTGTCAAAACTATTTTGCAAAATCGGTTGGATAGATCTGATTAGGTCTGCTTTTACTCCTTACCCCTCTGCTGTTCTCCTCTTACCTCTGCGTGTTTTGGTTCTGCTCTCTTATCTTTTATTCAAGTTTAGGAATTCTCGTGGTTGGGTTTCCGCGTACCTTCAGGGTTTCGCTTCCTCCTTTGGCAACAGTGTTTCTACCGCCGGACTTCATGCTATTTGAGTGATCCTTTATCTGTGGTACCATTCTTTGGTCCTTGTTGTGCCTTCCGGTGTTTTCCGACGCGACGATATCCTATACGCCAGATCCGATGTAGACTGTGCCTCACTCCTTTGTTTCCGAACCTCGAGTGTCGAGATCTTCAGTCTGATTCCGAGAATGGTTGCACGCTTTTCCTACTGATTGTGCGGAGTAATAGTTTGGGTGCGTGATGGATTGGCCCCCATGCCGACTACTCAATCTATTTGCTCTCGTATATTGAAGTGGGTTAGAATGCATCGTTTTTCTCCTTCTGTCGAAGTTGGAGGTGGCTTTGTTTGTTGACACCTCTACCTTCGCCTTTGTCCCCGGAGTGTTCTCTCGACGATCATGGACAACGACCTCTTGTTAGTGGTGTCGCGAAGATCTACATGAAGCGAGAAGGTTCAGATCGCCGACCTTCCTTCCGGTACCATGAGGCGGATCTCGAGGGCGAGATCCATTGTTAGTGGTGTCGAATTGAGGCGCCCCGCAAAAACCACTACTAGAAAATCACGTTGTTTTTGTGCATTGCATCATCATGACCGCATGCTCATGTCATCATGCCACATTGCATTTGAGCATCGTCATCATCATGCATGGTTTTGTCTTAAACTATTTTCGAAAAGTCTATTACTGTTTTCTAAATACCCCGTCTTTAATTCAAATCAAAAACACCGGGCTTGTCCGGAATATTTTGTTTTGTCTATCAACGGTTTACAAAAGCCTCGTTTTTAATAAATGAAATATTTAAATTATTTTTGGGAGGCAGCCAGCCAGGCCCGAAAGCCCAGCCGGCCACCTCCAGATAAAAATCCTATCTAACCCAGATCCCCCCAAACCCTTTTCTACCCAAACCTAATCTACCCAGCCCCCTCCACCTCACCACAACCACTCACGGCACGCCATGTCACCCTGGCCCAATCCCCCATCCAATCAACCACTGCCACCTCACCCAGCTACCTCCACTCCCTTCACACAGCTACCCCCACAGCCACCTACCCCCGCGCGGGCCCCACTTCCCGGTGGGCAGGCACCAAGATGCCACTAACCGTCTCACTGTGCGTCTGGGTCCCATCCCACCGACAGCTCTCCCACAGTGCCTCCCTACCGACCACCTTGGCTCGCTTTCCGGCCCCCACTGCGCTCTCCCATCTCCGACGTTTCTCCACCATCTCCCATGACGCTCGGCTGACCGCCTGGCTGCCGCCCTTCTCTCCAACCGACAATGCCGCCACCCTCTCTGCTACCTCCCCCGCTCGCCGGTGGCCCGCCTCCTCCTCACCGCCCCGCTCGGCCGCGACCCGGTTCTCCCCGAGCCCCGCGAGGCCCCTCCTCGTCGAACCCCTCCTCCACGTTGCCACCTCGACGGCTGCCGCTGCCCACCACCGCGGCCTCTACCCTGCAGCGCCGACCCCGCCGCCTCGGGCCCCTCCGCCTGGCGGCCGACCCGCTGGCCTCCGGCCGCCCGACCGCCTGGTGCCTCCTCGACCTGGCGCCCAGGACCCCTCGGCCATTGGCCTTCCCGTTGGGGCCCCTCGTCTCCTGCGCCGGCCACCGACACCGTCGGCCTGCCTCTGACCCGCCAGAGCCATCCTCAGCGTCCTCCCTGAGCTTGCCTTCTGTGCCCGTTCCCCATCCCTCGCCGACCGGCCCGTCCTTCCCGTGTCTGCGCCTCCAACCCCGCCTCTCCGCCTCGCCCGGCAGGCCCTAGAGACCCTCGGCCCCGGCGCGTTCCTCCACCTACCGCGCCGCCGTCGCCCGCCCTCTTCCCGGAGCTCTGCCCCGCCTCTAGCCTGCCATCCGAGCACGCCATCTGCAGTAACTGCGGCCCCGCCAGTTCACCGGTGCGCCCGCAAGTCCGACGGTCTCAGGAACCGACGCCCCACCTGCGAGTCTGCATTACCACTGCTTTTGCACCTATGTTTTATCTCATCACCTACTAGCTTGGGCACGTTCCATCGCGTGCACGTATCTGCAGAAATTGTTGCCCGCAGGTGTGCTGCTCTAGAAGTTTTACTTCTGCCTTGATGTGGTGCCTGGTGGCGATGTCTCAGTGGACATGCCTTCTGCTACGGTAGCTCGGATACCATAGACAAGCTCTTTCGCGGAGAACCAATGCCTAACGTTGGGGCCGACAAGATCATCTCGTCGACAGGACCGATCCGATGCCGAACCAAGGTCTCCATGGACCCGTCAAGATCTCCGTCACCGAACCCTCGAGGCCTTCCACAAGGAGCACCAAGAACTCCTCCCTGAACGCCAAGGTCTCCGCCGTGAAACGACAAGACCGACGACACGACCCGACGACCGCGGATGCGACAAGTACTTCTTCCTGGACCCGATGCCCGAGGCCACCGAACACCAAGGTCTTCTTCTCGGACCCGATGACCGTCAAGATCACCACCGGAACGACAAGACCTCCTTCCTGCACCGATGCCCGGTGACTTCAGGTGACGGACCCGACAAGATCGTCCCCAACCCGTCAAAGCCGCTTACCGTCACGTACAAGATCTACTTCCGATCCACTCAAGTTCGCCATCGATGACAAGATCGACATCGACCAGGGCGAACCCGATGCGCCTCGATGCCGAACCAAGTCCTTCTTCGCGGAACGCCAAGATCTACTCCGTTATCCGAGAACGATCCCGCCGAGACCGAAACCTAGATCCGGACCCTTAGACCCGACCCCGAACCCCTCGGAGCCCAAGTTCGCCGAACCCTAATGTGATTCCCTATCCGAGACCCCCATTATTTTTATAATATGACATTATCGGCTGTGGCATATTAAATTGTTCATCTCGCATGCATATCATAATCATGCCGGATCTTTTGCGTAGTATTAAATATTGCATCCGTTGTTTGTTCTAGTGTTTGCTTCTTCGCGGATTAGGCCGATGAGTTGATGCGAGTACCGACAAGTTCTTCGGATATGAACCTTTGGCAGTGTTTCCCAGGCGAGCATCTCTCCCCTTCTACCTATTTAGCATTTATAGTCTTTATTTCCTCCTGTTGATCTCTTGCTATCCGTGTCGCGATGCTTTAGTTTCCGTACACCAGTTATATCCGGTGCAGCCTCTATATTGCCTTGGACACCTCCTATTACCCGTGTTTGGTAGATAGTTGGTCTTGCGAGTCGTAGTTGCTTGCTCAGGTGCGATCTCGTGTTGTCAAGTACCACAGTTGTTGAAAGGCTGGCAGATGTTATTGCTGGAGATGCTTGTTGGTGAAGATGTTTATGGTGGAGCTGATCATGACTTTAAATACAACTAATAAAATGCTAGATATAACTAATGTAGAGGCATCGGTGGGCAATAGATGTTATTTGGTTCTTCCACGCTCACTTGTGTCCCGTAGGACCCCGAGTACTTGATACCCGTTCCTTGATTTTTCGCACTATCCACATCCGGGAGGCCTTATGGACCCCCCTGAGCCAGAGCTTGATTCATTCTTATTTCTTGGGGCCACAAAGTAGTTTGGGTTTTTATTACTATCCTGTACTTATGCCATGCTTTACTACTTTATTTACGATTGTGCGTGGAGCACCTGTACTGTTTAGGATTGCAGAGTGTTTTCGCGGTATCGACAAGCCCAGTCACACTTTCGGGTTCCCAGTCGTTTATAGCCATTGATGCAAACCCTGGGTCCGTTCCGGAGCCGGCCAACTTCGTTGCGGGTAGCTTAGTGGGGTGGCCCCCTGAAATATTTCTGAATCCTGTGATCGCTTTGTCGTGAATGCCTTGTTGGGTTTTGAGTTGGTTTTTCCGAGGTTGATCGAGTGCGTGTTGCTATTTGTGCACCCTCAGGTAAAACTTTCTGAAAGCCGTGTCCGCGGTTATGGACGACTTGGAGCACAGTATCTCGATCATAGACAAGCATAACTAAAGTAGTGCTATAAATTTGACTTAATATGTGACTAGTAATCAGCTCAATTTTAACGGAATGGATATTAAAAATGCCAACACTGCTGGATCTGGGTTGTTTTGTTATATCTGCCTAGTAAGTATTGCAACTCCAATGGAATGTGATAAAAGTGCCAACAACTGCTGGGTTTTGGGATTCCTCTCAGAATTATATCTGTCTAGTAAATGTTCCAACTATAACGGAATGGTGATTAAAACTGCCCACTACTTATGCTTCAGGATGACTCATGCTATCTATATCTGATTAGTAATTGCTGCAACTATAATGGAATGAGTAAAATTGCCAACGGCGTGAGTTCCTTGGTCCGACTTCCTCGTTTGGTCTCGAGGGAGAAACACCAGGATGGGTTTGTTTGGTGTTAGCTTCAGGTTGGATCCGAATAGGTCTTTCTCATCCCTCTCTGATAAACGCCAGTTGTATCGAGTCTCTATAGGTTGTTTAGTGCCGCTGTGCTGCCGCTTCAGCCCACCATACCTATGTAGGCGAGAGCCGCCGAATTCTAGCCTCGCCATGTACTGGCCTCAGTACTGACGCTCCTCTTTTTTCCTTTGCCCTTTGTCGGCACCCCTTTTGTTTTAGCAAGTTTGAGATCGCCGTCGTTAGCAGGGTTACCCGTCCGGCTTGGCCTAGGGAGGGTTATGGACGCCATTGGTTATTCTTCAGGGCTCTTAGCCCCATTTGCATCTTGTCCATAGATGGACTCTCTATCGTTTTCAAGGTGATTTGGATCTTTGTACTGTATATTGGTATTCTTGACTCATGGAGTCATGTTGTATATATATCTGTTCTGTGGGTCCCATTGAGGACTATTGTGTAATGGTATTACTTCGTTATTCCACCCGCATGAAAGTGCCTGGTGGGCGTCCTTGAATCGTTTCTATGCGGGTTTGGCGGAAAGGGCTAGGACTTGCATAGGGCCGATTTGAGGGTGTTACACTCGCCAAGTAAGAACGTTAGTATTCGCGTGTGCCCGTTGTATGAAAGCGTAGAGTCGAAAACACCCGATCATCACGTGATGCCTCAAAACACGATCCACAAAACGGTGCATACTTAAGGAAGAACACATTCTATCTTGATATCTAAATGAGGGATCATCTTATAATGCTACCAAAAACGCCAAACTAGCAATATAAGATGCCAACATCTAATGTGTGAAGTGAGATGATACGGTCCATGCATTTGATCTCTATCATTTGCATCGTGGTATGATCTCTATCATTCCTTTGTGTGTAAGGCTAAGGTCTATGGAACTTACACATTAAGTGAGTTGTAAGAGTATCTATCATACATATACTTACAACAATACCATATCAAGACACTAGCCCAACAACGATCTTAACTAGATGCCTCTAATTTATCAATTGCAAGTTTTACGTGGCATAGGGCTTTTGGAGAAAGAACCGGTCTTACCTACAAACATGAACCACAACGAGGATAACCAAGTTATTAGCAACTCATTGTAAATCAGATATTTACTATAGTAGGAGAGACAGACACCCGCTAGCCACTTATGCAAAACTAGTTGCATGTCAGTCGTGGAACCGGTCTCATGTATGATGACATGTAAGGTTGGTCTGGGCCGCTTCATCCCACTATGCCACCAATATCCAAAATACATAGAAGATGCAATAACATGATCATCATCGCCCACATATAAACATATGTGTACTACCCGTGAAAAGCACCTACGCATAGATAAGGCTCTGATACCACTGTTGGGTCCGCAACATAGAAAACAAAAAATTTCCTATGATGAGAACTATACGCCAAGATCTATCTACTAGATACAGAGCAACTGGTGGACATACATCCATGGAGAACTTACCCTCGAAGACAACGAGTTTTGTTAACGAGTAGGAACTCGTGGTTGATGTAGTCGTATGCTTGCCGATCTCAAGATCGTGTGGAAGTCCGAGCGCCGCAAATCAGCAGCCCATCCGTCCTCGCACACACGTTCTAGCTACCGGACAACCTCCACCTCCTCGCTCCAGCGGATCAGCGGAAGCAGCAAGTCCTTCTAGACGCAAGGCCACCGAGAACATGTATCTCGCTAATCCGAGACCATGGGGGAATATCTAGAGAGGAGAGAGATCCTTCACGAGGAGGTGTGTTTTGTGAGAGGGGAGAGGGGGGCTTTATATAGGAGGGAGGGTGACCCCTCCCCTCCCATAGCTGGTGCATGAGGGGGGGGGGGACTCCTCCCCTCCTTCATTAATGTGGTGAACCTCTACTCACATAAACATGGCCTCCACCCAAAATCCCACTCATATGTATTTAATTTCCACCAAATTAAATGCAACTCTCAATTTAATAAAACTCTTTTATTTATTTTATTCAGAATTTTGTTAGTTAATTTAATTAACAAACATTCACATAAAACCCCTTGCAACATTTCAATATCACATACAGAACCACTTTCTGCAATTTCACCCGAAACAATTCCGGTTTCTATCGAAACAATTCCTATTTCTATCGAAACATTTCCAGCGCTTTGCAAACCTTTTGTCTGAAACATATGTGCTCCTAAATGGTGTCTGGCAACCCTTAAGTGTGTCACCCTACGGTTCGCGAATAATGCAGACATGATTGAGACTCCTCTCAGATCAATAATCAGAAGCGGGACCTGGAGATCCATACTGACTCCTGCACATTCAACGATGACTTCTGTGATCGCGAGAACCTTTAACGCTAGTAATTTAATCCCTTTGTCTCATGATATAATACATGTCCGAGATTCGATCATCGGTATCCAAATACCTAGTTTGATCTCGTTACCGACATGCACTCTTTTGTCGTTCCCGTGATATAACATTCTAGTGATCACATCACTTTCTTGCAAGCTATCTTAATGTGATATCACCGAGAGGGCCCAGAGTATATCTATCCGTCATCGGGATTGACAAATTCCACTCTTGATCCATGAGCCTCAACATAACACCTTCATAGCACTGAACCCACCTTTATAGTCACCCTGTTACGGTGTGACGTTTGATGTTATCAAGATACTTTTCTGGTGTTAGCAATTAACATGATCTCATGGTCTAAGGACTAAGACTACTTCATATGATGTTATAGGAATATAAACATAATGACTTGATCGTAATGCTATACTTTTGATGAATGTTCATCACATCATTTCACAAATGCTGTGACCTTGTTATTAACAACATGCAATGTCCATGATCATGAAACCTTGATCATCTTGTTAATCAACAAGCTAGTCTATAAGAGAGGCATAACTAGGAACCCTTTTTGTTTATTAAACACACATGTATTGACGTTTCCTATCAATACAATTATAGCATGCAAAATAAACATCTATCATATACAAGGAATACATAATAACAACTTTATTATTGCCTCTTAGGGCATATTTCCTTCATTTTCCTCATGCACTTGTCAATACTCGTAGTTGTGAACTGCAGGACTTTGGCCTGGTGAAGATCATTCCTTGCTTGAGTTAGTTCTTGCTCTGCTTTAGCCTTTAGGGCCAATGCCGCGTCCCTCTCCTTCTCGACTTTGCTAACCTTGTCTTGCACCCACCTGAGATCTCGCTTATGCTTGGTCGTGTCAACTGGTTCCCATAGCTTCATCTCAACACTATCAAGAAGTGAGCTGAATACAGATTCTTTCAACTCAATAGTCATTTCCCATAGTTTGTCTAGCGTTTTCTGCATCGATTTGGGCCACTCTGGATCTACCCATTTGACAACACCGCAACTTCCGCCTTGCATCATTGCACGATGTTGTTGACACCATAGAAACCTTCTGCCTGTGTTTCGTGCTTCGAACGCTACAAATTTAGCGGGCACATATCCATGTGTACATAGAAGAGGACTATCTTCATCTACTAAACCATGATAGTCGGAGTCATACATCGTCTGGTTGGCCTAACACATCATACGCGCATGAGTAAACATAGTAGATCTAGCTCAAAAAATAGATAATTGGCCACAGATGATAGAGATAGAGATGAGACAACTCACATCGAAATCGCCATCCCTGTCGTCACGACACGTTTCCTCGCCATCTCCCCTTGAACCCATGGAGAGAGGGGGGAGGGGGTGTGGCTGCCGGAGAGGGGATTGGGATGGAGGCGCCGTCAGCTTGCGGCTACGGCAGGATGGGAGTGAAGTGGGGAAAGTGTCTTCGAGGGGAAGGAAGAGAAGTACGGGGAGGGAGAGAAGTAATGGGGACGTGACACTGGGATATGGCCCATCGAACTTCGCTCATGACACTGCAATGGGGAGCGCCCGGTGTTGCCAGTTTGTCCAGAGCAAGCGTGGCCAATCATGTCGCAAAACAGCCTACTCGTGGGTCGCTCTCACGAAGACCATCCCAATCGTCCAAGCACCCCGATCGAACGGTATGTAACAATCGTCAAGCAGAACAACTGTGTTAGGGCGTGCCTTCTAGAAGACTCGGTCTAATGGCCACCCATTGGGGGGATAAGGTTAGGGCTCTCCTAAGGTTAGGATCCATATGTGGTTTATGAAAAGAACAAACATCCAATGACATTGGTGGATCCTTATGTGGTTTGTGAGAAGAACACACATGCAATGACACTGGTGTATCCTTATGTGGTTTGTGAGAAGAACATACATGCAATGACTCTAGCTGTGGTTCATGAAAAGAACACACATCAAATGACACTGGTGGATCCTTATGTGGTTTGTGAGAAGAACAGACATGCAATCACACTAGGTGGATCCATATGTGGTTCATGAGAAGATAACACATGCAATGACACTAGTGTATCCATTTGTGGTTTATGAGAGGAACAAACATGCAATGACACTAGGTATGGTTTATGAAAAGAACAGACATGCAATGACACTGGTGGATCCATATGTGGTTTGTGAAAAGAACAGACATGCAATCACACTTGGTGGATCCATGTGTGGTTCATGAGAAGAACACACATGCAATGACACTGGTGGATCCATTTGTGGTTTGTGAGAAGAACACACATCCAATGACACTGGGTGTTGTTCATGAAAAGAACACACATACAATGACCCTGGTGTATCCTTATGTGGTTTGTGAGAATAACAGACACTTAATGACTCTCGATGTGGTTCATGAGAAGAACACACATGCAATGACACTGGTGTATCCTTATGTGGTTTATGAGAAGAACACACATGTAATGACTCTAGCTGTGGTTTATGAAAAGAACACACATGCAATGACTCTAGCTGTGGTTCATGAGAAGAACACACATGCAATGACACTAGTGGGCCCATGTGTGGTTTGTGAGAGGAACACACATGCAATGATACTGGGTGTGGTTCATGAAAAGAACACACATCCAATGGCACTGGTGGATCCATGTGTGGTGTGTGAGCAGAACACACATGCAATGACACTAGGTGTGGTTCATGAAAAGAACACACATGCAATTACACTGGTGGATTCTTATGTGATTTGTGAGAAGAACAGACATGCAATGACTCTAGATGTGGTTCATGAGAAGAACACACATGCAATGACACTGGTGCATCCATGTGTGGTTTATGAGAGGAACAAACATGCAATGACACTAGGTGTGGTTCATGAAAAGAACAGACATGCAGTGACACTAGTGGATCTATATGTGGTATGTGAAAAGAACAGACATGCAATCGCACTGGGTGGATCCATGTGTGTTTCATGAGAAGAACACACATGCAATGACACTGGTGGATCCATGTGTTGTTTGTGAGAAGAACACACATCCAATGACACTGGATGTGGTTCATCAAAAACACACACATGCAATTACACTGGTGTATCCTTATGTGGTTTGTGAGAATAACACACATGCAATGAGTCTAGCTGTGGTTCATGAAAAGAACACATATCCAATGACACTAGCTGTGGTTCATGAGAAGAACACACATGCAATGACACCGGTGGATCCATGTGTGGTCCGTGAGAAGAACACACATGCAATGACACTGGCTATGGTTCATGAAAAGAACAAACATGCAATGACACAGGTGGATCCTAGTGTGGTTTGTGGGAACAACACACATGCAATGACTCTAGCTGTGGTTCATGAAAAGAACACACATCCAATGACACTAGTTGTGGTTCATGAGAAGAACACACATGCAATGACACTGGTGGATGCATGTGTGGTTTGTGAGAGGAATAGACATGCAATGACACTGGGTGTGGTTCATGTATAGAACACACATCTAATGACACTGGTGGATCCTTATGTGGTTTGTGAGAAGAACACACATGCAATCACACTGGTGATATGTGGTTTGTGAAAAGAACACACATGCAATGACTCTAAATGTGGTTAATGAAAAGAGCAGACATACAATGACACTGGTGGAGCCATGTATGGTTTGTGAGAAGAACACACATGCAATGAGACTGGCTGTGGTTCATGAAAAGAACAGACATGCAATGACACCGGTGGATCCTTGTGTGGTTTCTGAGAAGAACAGACATGCAATGAATCTAGCCGTGGTTCATGAAAAGAATACACATCCAATGACACTGGTGGATCCTTATGTTATTCATGAAAAGAACACACATGCATAGACTCTAGATGTGTTTCATGAGAAGAACACAAATTCAATGACACTGGTGGATCCATGTGTGGTCTGTGAGAGGAACACACATGCAATGAAACTGGGTGTGGTTCATGAAAAGAACACACATGCAATGACACTAGTGGATCCTTATGTGGTCTGTGGGAATAATAGACATGCAATGACTCTAGATGTGGTTCATGAGAAGAACACACATGTAAGGACACTGGTGGATCCATGTGTGGTTTATGAGAGGAAAGACATGCAATGACACTGGGTGTGGTTCATGAAAAGAATAGACATGCAATGACACTCGTGGATCCATATGTGTTTTCTGAAAAGAACAAACATGCAATCACACTGGGCGGATCCATGTGTGGTTCATGAAAAGAACACACATGCAATGCCACTGGTGGATCCATGTGTGGTTTGTGAGAAGAACACACATGCAATGACACTAGGTGTGGTTCATGAAAAGAACACACATCCAATGACACTGGTGGATCCTTATGTGGTTTGTGAGAAGAACGGATATGCAATGGCTCTAGCTTTGGTTCATGAGAAGAACACACATGCAATGACACTGGTGTATCCTGATGTGCTTTGTGAGAAGAACACACATGCAATGACTCTAGCTGTGGTTCATGAAAAGAACACACATCCAATGACACTGGTGGATCCTTATGTGGTTTGTGAGAAGAACACACATGCAATCACACTGGTGATATGTAGTTTGTGAAAAGAATAAACATGCAATCAGACTTGGTGGATCCATGTGTGGTTCATGAGAAGAACACACATGCAAAGACACTAGTGGATCCATGTGTGGTTTGTGAGAAGAACACACATCAATGACAATGGGTGTGGTTCATGAAAAGAACACACATGCATTGACACTGGTGCATCCTTATGTGGTTTGTGAGAATAACCGACATGCAATGAGTCTAGCTGTGGTTCATGAGAAGAACACACATGCAATGACTCTAGCTGTGGTTCATGAGAAGAACACACATGCAATGACACTGGTGGATCCATGTGTGGTTTGTGAGAGGAACAGACATGCAATGACACTGGGTGTGGTTCATGAAAAGAACACACATCCAATGACACTGGTGGATCCTTATGTGGTTTGTGAGAAGAACACACATGCAATCACAATGGTGATATGTGGTTTGTGAAAAGAACACACATGCAATGACTCTAACTATGGTTAATGAAAAGAGAAAACATGCAATGACACTGGTGGATCCATGTGTGGTTTGTGAGAAGAACACACATGCAATGTCACTAGTTGTGGTTCAAGAAAAACATGTAATGACACCGGTGTATCCTTGTGTGGTTTGTGAGCCGAACAGAAATGCAATGACTCTAGTTGTGGTTCATGAAAAGAATACACATCCAATAACACTTGTGGATCCATATGTGGTTTGTGACAAGAACATACATGTAATGACTCTAGATCTGGCTCATGAGAAGAACACACATGCAATGATACTGGTGGATCCATATGTGGCCTGTGAGAGGAACACACATGCAATGACACTGGGTGTGGTTCTCAAAAGAACACACATGCAATGACACTGGTGGATCCTCATGTGGTTTGTGAGAATAACAGACATGCAATGACTCTAGATGTGGTTCATGAGAAGAACACACATGCAATGACACTGGTGGATCCATGTGTGGTTTACGAGAGGAACAGACATGTAATGCACTGGGTGTGGTTCATGAAAAGAACAGACATGCAATGACACTGGTGGATCCATATGTGGTTTGTGAAAAGAACATACATGCAATGACACTGGCTGTGGTTCATGAAAAGAACAGACATGCAATGACACCGGTGGATCCTTGTGTGGTTTGTGAGACGAACAAACATGCAATGACTCTAGCTGTGGTTCATGAAAAGAATACACATCCAATGACACTAGTGGATCCTTATATGGTTTGTGAGAAGAACATACATGCAATGACTCTAGATGTGGTTCATGAGAAGAACACACATGCAATGACACTCGTGTATCCATGTGTGGTCTATGAGAGGAACACACATGCAATGACACTAGGCGTTGTTCATGAAAAGAACACACATGCAATGAAACTGGTGGATCCTGATGTGGTTTGTGAGAATAACAGACATGCAATGACTCTAGATGTGGTTCATGATAAGAACACACATGCAATGACACTGGTGGATCCATGTGTGGTTTATGAGAGGAACATACATGCAATGACACTGGGTGTGGTTCATCAAAAGAACAGACATGCAATGACACTAGTGGATCCATATGTGGTTTGTGAAAAGAACAGACATGCAATGACACTGGCTGGATCCATGTGTGGTTCATGAAAAGAACACACATGTAATGACACTGGTGGATCCATGTGTTGTTTGTGAGAAGGACACACATGCAATGACACTGGGTGTGGTTCATGAAACGAACACACATCTAATGACACTGGTGGATCCTTATGTGGTTTGTGAGTATAACATACATGCAATGACAATGGTGTATCCTTATGTGGTTTGTGAGAAGAACACACATGCCATGACTCTAGCTGTGGTTCATGAAAACAACACACATCCAATGACTCTAGCTGTAGTTCATGAGAAGAACACACATCCAATGACTCTAGCTGTGGTTCATGAGAAGAACACACATGCAATTACACTGGTGTATCCTTATGTGGTTTGTGAGAAGAACACACATGCAATGACACTGGTGTATCCTTATGTGGTTTGTGAGAAGAACACACATGCAATGACTCTAGCTGTGGTTCATGAAAGGAACACACATCCAATGACACTGGTGGATCCTTATGTTCTTTGTGAGAAGAATAGACATGCCATGACTCTAGATGTGGTTCATTAGAAGAACACACATGCAATGACACTGGTGGATCCATGTGTTGTTTATGAGAGGAATAGACATGTAATGACACTGGGTGTGGTTCATGAAAAGAATAGACATGCAATGGCACTGGTGGATCCATATGTGGTTTGTGAAAAGAACAGACATGCAATGACACTGGCTGGATCCATGTGTGGTTCATGAAAAGAACACACATGTAATGACACTGGTGGGTCCATGTGTGGTTTGTGAGAAGGACACACATGCAATGACACTGGGTGTGGTTCATGAAACGAACACACATCTAATGACACTGGTGGATCCTTATGTGGTTTGTGAGTATAACATACATGCAATGACAATGGTGTATCCTTATGTGGTTTGTGAGAAGAACACACATGCCATGACTCTAGCTGTGGTTCAAGAAAACAACACACATCCAATGACTCTAGCTGTAGTTCATGAGAAGAACACACATCCAATGACTCTAGCTGTGGTTCATGAGAAGAACACACATGCAATTACACTGGTGTATCCTTATGTGGTTTGTGAGAAGAACACACATGCAATGACACTGGTGTATCCTTATGTGGTTTGTGAGAAGAACACACATGCAATGACTCTAGCTGTGGTTCATGAAAGGAACACACATCCAATGACACTGGTGGATCCTTATGTTCTTTGTGAGAAGAATAGACATGCCATGACTCTAGATGTGGTTCATTAGAAGAACACACATGCAATGACACTGGTGGATCCATGTGTTGTTTATGAGAGGAATAGACATGCAATGACACTGGGTGTGGTTCATGAAAGAATAGACATGCAATGGCACTGGTGGATCCATATGTGGTTTGTGAAAAGAACAGACATGGAATGACACTGGCTGGATCCATGTGTGGTTCATGAAAAGAACACACATGTAATGACACTGGTGGATCCATGTGTGGTTTGTGAGAAGGACACACATGCAATGACACTGGGTGTGGTTCATGAAACGAACACACATCTAATGACACTGGTGGATCCTTATGTGGTTTGTGAGTATAACATACATGCAATGACAATGGTGTATCCTTATGTGGTTTGTGAGAAGAACACACATGCCATGACTCTAGCTGTGGTTCATGAAAACAACACACATCCAATGACTCTAGCTGTAGTTCATGAGAAGAACACACATCCAATGACTCTAGCTGTGGTTCATGAGAAGAACACACATGCAATTACACTGGTGTATCCTTATGTGGTTTGTGAGAAGAACACACATGCAATGACACTGGTGTATCCTTATGTGGTTTGTGAGAAGAACACACATGCAATGACTCTAGCTGTGGTTCATGAAAGGAACACACATCCAATGACACTGGTGGATCCTTATGTTCTTTGTGGGAAGAATAGACATGCCATGACTCTAGATGTGGTTCATTAGAAGAACACACATGCAATGACACTGGTGGATCCATGTGTTGTTTATGAGAGGAATAGACATGCAATGACACTGGGTGTGGTTCATGAAAAGAATAGACATGCAATGGCACTGGTGGATCCATATGTGGTTTGTGAAAATAACCGACATGCAATCACACTTGGTGGATCCATGTGTGTTTCATGAGAAGAACACACATGCAATGACACTAGTGGATCCATGTGTGGTTTGTGAGAAGAACACACATCCAATGACACTGGGTGTGGTTCATGAAAAGAACACACATGCAATGACACTGGTGGATCCTTATGTGGTTTGTGAGAATAACAGACATGCAATGAGTCTACCTGTGGTTCAGGAGAAGAACACACATGCAATGACTCTAACTGTGGTTCATGGGAAGAACACACATGCAATGACACTGGTGGATCCATGTGTGGTTTGTGAGAGGAACAGACATGCAATGACACTGGGTGTGGTTCATGAAAAGAACACACATCCAATGACACTGGTGGATCCTTATGTGGTTTGTGAGAAGAACACACATGCAATCACACTGGTGATATGTGGTTTGTGAAAAGAACACACATGCAATGACTCTAACTATGGTTAATGAAAAGTGCAGACATGTAATGACACTGGTGGATCCATGTGTGGTTTGTGAGAAGAACATACATGAAATGACTCTAGCTATGGTTCATGAGAAGAACACACAAGCAATGACAATGGTGTATCCTTATGTGGTTTGTGAGAAGAACACACATGCGACGACTCTAGCTGTGGTTCATGAAAAGAACACACATCAAATGACTCTAGATATAGTTCATGAGAAGAACGCACATGCCATGACACTGGTGGATCCATGTGTGGTTTGTGAGATGAACAAACATGCAATGACACTGGGTGTGGTTCATGAAAAGAACACACATCCAATGACACTGGTGCATCCATGTGTGGTCTGTGAGAGGAACACACATGCAATGACACTGGATGTGGTTCATGAAAATAACACACATGCAATGACACTGGTGGATCCTTATGTGGTTTGTGAGAAGAACAGACATGCGATGACTCTAGATGTGGTTCATGGGAAGAACACACATGCAATGACACTGGTGGATCCATGTGTGGTTTATGAGAGGAACATACATGCAATGCCACTGGGTGTGGTTAATTAAAAGAACAGACATGCAATGACACTAGTGGATCCATATGTGGTTTGTGAAAAGAACAAACATGCAATCACAATGGGTGGATCCATGTGTGGTTAATGAGAAGAACACACATGCAATGACACTAGGTGTGGTTCATGAAAAGAACACACATCCAATGACACTGGTGGATCCTTATGTGGTTTGTGAGAAGAACACACATGCAATCACACTGGTGATATGTGGTTTGTGAAAATAACACACATGCAATGACTCTAACCGTGGTTAATGAAAAGAGCAGAAATGCAATGACACTGGTGGATCCATGTGTGGTTTCTGAGAAGAACACACATGCAATGACACTGGCGGTGGTTCATGAAAAGAATAGACATGCAATGACACTGATGGATCCTTGTGTGGTTTGTGAGAATAATAGACATGCAATGACTCTAGCTGTGGTTCATGAAAAGAATACACATCCAATGACAGTAGTGGATCATTATGTGGTTTGTGAGAAGAACAGACATGCAATGACTCTAGATGTGGTTGATGAGAAGAACACACATGCAATGACACTGGTGGATCCATGTGTGGTCTGTGAGAGGAACACACATGCAATGACACGGAGTGTGGTTCTTGAAAATAACACACATGCAATAACACTGGTGGATCCTTATGTGGTTTGTGAGAATAACAGACATGCAATGACTCTAGATGTGGTTCATGAGAAGAACACACATGCAATGACACTGGTGGATCCATGTGTGGTTTATGAGAGGACCTGACATGCAATGACACTGGGTGTGGTTGATGAAAAGAACAGACATGCAATGACACTGGTGGATCCATATGTGGTTTGTGAAAATAACAAACATGCAATCACACTGGGTGGATCCATGTGTGGTTCATGAGAAGAACACACATGCAATGACGCTGGTGGATCCATGTGTGGTTTGTGAGAAGAACACACATCTGATGGCCCTAAATATATCAAGCTCGTTGGGGAACCCCAAGAGGAAGGTATGATGAGCACAGCAGCAAGTTTTCCCTCAGTAAGAAACCAAGGTTATCAATCTAGTAGGAGCAAGGAAACACCCCAAAGGTGTAGCTAGCTGAACGATGGTAGGGCGCACTACCGGTGCCAACATCATCGTGGAGACCTTCACAACACAACCCCAGAACTCTGTCCCCAACTTGCGATGAGGTTGTCAATCTCACCGGTTTTGCTGAAAACAAAGGATTAAACGTATCGAATGGAAGAAAGTAATAGTTTGCAGAAACTAAACACAAAGAAGTAAAAAGTTTATAGATTGTATGTAAAAGAATGGACCGGGATCCATAGTTCACTAGAGGTGGGTCTCCTTAAGATAGATAACATGCTGGGTGAACAAATTATAGCGGGGCAATTGACAAACATCGAGAAAGCAATACATGCATATACTAATCATCTTGACTCCTTTGGAACTTGAGAATTACAACATTATACATAGACCGCCATCCAACTGCATCTATGACTAATAATCCACCTTCAGGTTACCATCCGAACCCCCTCCAGTATTAAGTTGCAAGCAACAGATTATTGCTTTACGAATTGCGTGTAATGTAAAGAATACGATTATTCTATGAACAAAGGATTGTTATTTTCTCCCTAGTAGCAACAACACATCTAGTACCTTAGAGATTTCTATCACTTTCCCAGATTACCAGAGGCATGAACCCACTATCGAGCATAAATACTAACTCTTGGAGTTGCTAGCATCTACTTGGCCAAGATAGCTACTAACAACAGAAAGCATGCAAGATCACAAATAACAAAGACATGATAGAATCAATAATCAATCTGAAATAGCATCTCAATATCCATCGGAACCCTAAACACAACATGCAGAATTACAAATAGATGATCTTGATCATGAACGGAGCTCACAAGATCTAGACATGAAAGCACAAAGGAGGAGAACCAGCCATCTAGCTACTACATGGATCCGTAGTCCAAGGATGAACTACTCACGCATCACACCGGAGGCTTGCCTGGTGATGAAGAAGGCCTCCAGGGTGAATTCCCCTCTCCGGCAGGGTGCCGGGAAGAGCTTCAGATCCCTCCCGATCTAGGGATGGAGATGACGGCGGCTACAGACTCTTTCAAGGATTTTTGATCGGGTACTTAGGGTTTTTGTCCCGAGGGCATCTTATAGGCGGAAGGAGAGGCCGCGGGGGTGCCGGGTCACGGCACACCTCGGGCGCGAGCGAGGCCTCGCCACGTGCCAGGTGGTGTGTGGCCCCACCTTCTCCGTCTCGTATTCTGGCATCTGATGACTTTCGGAAAAATAGGCACTTTGGCTTTTGTCCCATCCAATTCCGAGAATATTCATTTTGCGACTTTCCTGGAACCACAAACAGTAGAAAACAGGCAGCTAGCACTGTGGCTCTTGTTAATAGGTTAGTCCAAGAAATCATATGAAAAGTACTCCAAAGTGTGGACAAAACACAAGAAAGTGTATAAAACCAAGCATGGAACATCAAAAATTATAGATATATTTGCAATGTATCAACATCCCCAAGCTTAACTCCTGCTCGTCCTCGAGTAGGTAAGTGATAAAAAGAAAGAATAATTTTTGAGGTGACATGCACCATCAAAGACTTGATCAAAGTATTTGTAAAACATTCAAAGCTGGGAACATAGTACTTCAATCATAACATGAAAGACAAAGTTCTAGCAATAAGACAAAGAAACTATGATGCAACATGAAAAGGCACAAACAAAAGATTCATGAATAATAATGCTTTGCAAGACGTTTGTTTGTTTCACATAAAGAAAACATAACATAATAGTATTCAGCTTGTCCCTCATAGAGTAGCAAATAAAAATGCATAGGACACCTTCAAAGTTCATAAGAGTGACTAGATACAAATAGTTTAAAACAAGCAATATCAAGTTATGCATCAATCAACTAGTCTTGGGACAATGCACATAGAACTAAGAATGGCCACTATGCTCTCAAAGTAGGTGCATAAAGGTAGAAGGTGGAGATTCAATATAATGGTGGAAGAAAGGACTTCATAGAAGGAAGTAGGGATTCAAGTCTCATAAAAAGCTTCCAAAAATTATGGTACTTATAGCTTTCAGCTCTCATTGCCCCTATCATAAGCATCTTGAAGGTGATTAAGGTTAAAGTGACACAACTAAGAGGATATGCTTGACAAGTTATAAACCGAAATCTCATGCCCCTTACTTACGAAGACCGAACCTCATGCTACTCAACTTTAGTCACGAGTAAGCTCTTGTCATTGTAAGTACATGTGTATCATAAAGAACCGCTAGCGGGGTACCCCTTGCACATGATATAGGAGCTATCCCATAATCAAAATGACAAGGCAAGCAGACAATGAGCATCTCAGTGATCTTTTTATTTGCTATTTGCATAGGTTTTTATTGAGGATGCTTCATAGAGTGCTCATTATGGTGATGCTGCAAGTTTCCACCATGATTAGGCATGGCTTAGGTTAGCAGCCCAGGCGTTTCTCTAACACACATACAAACTCCATGATCTTACAAGTTCCACTTTTATTTCACACCACCGGGATAAGTAAGCAAAAGAACATGATATCAACGGGGTACAAAGTACAAGTGCAATGTTGAAAGCGTTCCCCATGATACATGGTTCTGCTAACTTCAACTTATAAAGCGCAAGCATATATGCAACAAAGAATGACCCAATGGTTCAAGTTTATTAAGGACAAGAAAAGTAAAGTGTGCCATCAAGTTCGTGAGAGCTTTAATCACTAGTTTTCTCATAACAAGTTTAATTCAGAAGGTAAACAAAAGCATGAATATACTTGGAATAGCATAAGCTAGTAGGTAGGTATGGTGGACTCTTTGGAATAACTTGGTTTAGGGAGTTGGATGCATGAGCGGATCTCATACTTGGTTGTGGAGGCTAGCAAAAGACTGGGAGCGACAAACTAAGAGAGCAATAATGGCCATAATCATGCAGAGCGACAAAACATCATTGAACAAAGCATAAAGTGATACTACAAGTTGAAAACTAAAGGATCATAAAGGCTATGGTGACTTGAGATAGTCATAACATGGTGTGAGCATGCGCCAAGTCAACCCAAATAAAGCATCAAAGGAGAATACCACTATACTATGCTTTAATATGCTAAAACAACGCATGATTCATCCAAGGCACATTAAGAAATCTCAATTGTTTATAACAAGTCATGCTAAAAAAAATAATACTAAGCATAAAGCCAAAACAATATCAAGCATGGCATGACAGAGCATAGGCCACAGTCAAAAACAAGCTCTTTTTACCACATAAGCATGAGCTTTCCTACTCTTTTCCAAACCAAACCAAACTATTTGAAAACCAATGTATGAAAGAGGGGGTCCAACAAATTTATTCAGCAAACTAAGAAAACCAAGCAAACAGAAATCCAAAATGAAAACGAAAAATAAGACGCTCCAAGAACAACACAACTGTGCATGAAACAATAAAAATGAATCGTTTGGAAGAAACCTGGGATTTTTATTGATGAAGACGGGGATGCCTTGGGCATCCCCAAACTTTGATGCTTGTACTTCTTGGATATTTCTTGGGGTGACACACGTGGCATCCCCAAGCTTGAGCTTTAGTCCATCCTTCATCTCATTACTCATTCCTTCCATACACCTGAAAATTTTCCTTCATACAAAACTTCACACAATCTTTATTAGCAACATTAGTGCACTCAAGAGAATAGGTCTTAAGGTTCAGTTCTAACACCAAATAAACTTCCATTAGAACATTAGCTACTGTAGCACTTCCCTCAAAAAGATCAATTCCCCAAAAGAACTCAAAAAGGAACCAACAAGAAGCAAATGCAGAAAATGGCAGAAATCTGTCAAAACAGACCAGCAGGTACAGACGAATTTTTTCAAAGACCTTCTGTTGCTCAAATCCAAAATTGTTGAACTAACGAAAGTTAGATAACAACCTAGGGCAGAAGCAAAAAATTCATGCCTCAAAAATACGTTCAGAGATTTTACACGATTTTTTACGGTGAAGCACAGAAATCTGTTTTGGGATAGCAACTTTCCCAATCATTACTTCTCTCTTATTAGAGGTTACTCTTGGAACAAAAAGAAAATAAAAAGGATAAGGATCGGTTATTACTGAAGTAATAACTTCCAAGACGGATCTAAAACTTTTGGGTTATCTCCCAATAAGTACTTCTCTTTAACGCCTTTAAGTTAAGCATAAGGAGCAAGAAAAAGAATCAAGTGTTCTCAAATGAAGAAGCATTAAAACCAAATTTTGTTTTCATAGGAGAAGCAAAAGAAATCTTCTCTCTCTTCTTAGGGAAGTGTTCTATACCTTTCTTGAGTGGGAGTTGATATTTAATGGTGCCTTCTTTCATATCAATAATGGCACCAACCGTTCTAAGAAAAGGTCTTCCCAAAGTAATAGGACAAGAAGCATTGCATTCAACATCCAAAACATAGAAATCAACAGGGACATAGGCATTGTTAACCATAATAAGAACATCATTAAGACTCCCCATGAGTTTCTTTTTAGCATTATCATCAAGTGGGACATTCAAATAACAATCTTCAAGTGGAGGCAAATCAAGCATATCATAAATCCTTCTAGGCATAATATAAACACTACTATCAAGATCACATAAAGCTTTGAAATCAAAGTCATTCACTTTCATATTAATGATGGGTTTCCAACCATCTTCTTGTTTAATAGGAATAGAAGCTTTATGTTTCATCTTTTCTTCTTTAATCTTTATGAGAGCATCAGTAATGTGTTTTGTAAAGGTCATGTTCATAGCACTAGCATTAGGACTTTTAGCAAGCTTTTGTAGGAACTTAATAACTTCAGAGATATTGCAACCATCAAGATCAAAATCAAAATTATCATCTAAAGTAGTAGAACTATTACTAGCCTCAAGACTAGTGGTGGTAATAGTAGAAACACTAATGTTTCTAGCAATTTCATCTTCTCTTTCCCACTTAGCATGTAATTCAGCTAATAGTCTAACATTTTCATCAATTCTTACTTGTATAGCATTAGTAGCTGCAAAGGGATTATCATTAGTTTCAGGTTTAGCAGCCATTTTATTCGAAGAAGATTGAGCTTCAGCCAAAGATGCTATATTTCTTTCAGCATTAGAGAGTTTTTCCTCAATAGTTTTATTAAAAGCAGTTTGTTTACTAATAAAGTCTTTAGGCATAACTTCAAGTTCAGAGGGTGCACTCCTATTATTGTTGTAGGAACTTCCATAAGCATTACCATTGTTGGGAGGATATGGCTTATAATTGTTGTTACAAAAATTATTCATATAAGCATTATTGCCAAAGTTGTTATTTCTTATGAAGTTCACATCAACTTGCTCCTCTTGAGCAACCAAAGAGGCTAAAGGAACACTATTTGGATCAATATGGGATTTCTCATTAACAAGCATAGACATAATAACATCAATCTTATCACTCAAGGAGGAAGTTTCCTCAACAGAATTTACCTTCCAACCTTGTGAAGCTCTCTTAGTATGCCATTCAGAATAATTAACCATCATATTGTCCAGAAGTTTTGTTGTAGCACCCAAAGTAATGGTCATAAAGGTACCTCCAGCAGTAGAATCCAATAGGTTCCTTGAAGAATAGTTCAATCCTGCATAAAAAGTTTGGATGATCATCCAAGCAGTCAGTCCATGAGTGGGACAATTCTTTACCAAAGATTTCATTCTTTCCCAAGCTTGAGCAACATGTTCATTATCAGTTTGTTTAAACTTCATTATTTCACTTCTCATAGATATAATCTTAGCAGGAGGATAGTATTTTCCAATGAAAGCATCTTTGCACTTAGTCCAAGAATCAATACTATTCCTAGTTAAGGAATTCAACCATTCTTTAGCTTTTCCTCTCAACGAGAAAGGAAACAATTTCAGCTTAATAATAGCACCATCTACATCCCTATGCTTTTGCATCTCACAAAGTTCAACAAAGTTATTTAGATGGGCAGCAACATCTTCATTACCAATACCAGAAAATTGTTCTCTCATAACAAGATTGAGTAAAGCAAGTTTTATCTCAAAGAAAGTATCTTCAGGCACAGGTGGAGCAATATGTGTGCTCATAAAATCATTGTTGTTGGTGCTAGTGAAGTCACACAACTTAGTGTTTTCAAGAGTAGTCCTTTTTTGTGTTTTCAAAATAATAAAGCAAACTAGTAAAACTATTTTTTTGTGTTTTTGATAAAGAAACAAGCAAACAAAGCAAAAAGAAACTAAGCAAAACAAAAATAACAAAGTAAAGAGATTGGTTATGAGGGACTCCCCTTGTGAAGATGTCCTTGACTCCCCGGCAACGGCGCCAGAAAATATGCTTGATGGCCCAAAATATATCGAGCTCATTGGGGAACCCCAGGAGGAAGGTATGATGAGCACAGCAGCAAGTTTTCCCTCAGTAAGAAACCAAGGTTATCAATCCAGTAGGAGCAAGGAAACACCCCAAAGGTGTAGCTAGCTTAATGATGGCAGGGCGCACTACCGGTGCCAGCAACAACGTGGAGACCTGCACAACACAACCACAGAACTCTGTCCCCAACTTGCGATGAGGTTGTCAATCTCACCGGTTTTGCTGAAAACAAAGGATTAAACGTATCGAATGGAAGAAAGTAATAGTTTGCAGAAACTAAACACAAAGCAGTAAAAAGTTTATAGATTGTATGTAAAAGAATGGACCGGGATCCATAGTTCACTAGAGGTGGCTCTCCTTAAGATAGATAACATGCTGGGTGAACAAATTATAGCGGGGCAATTGACAAACATCGAGAAAGCAATACATGCATATACTAATCATCTTGACTCCTTTGGAAATTTAGAATTACAACATTATACATAGACCGCCATCCAACTGCATCTATGACTAATAATCCACCTTCAGGTTATCATCCGAACCCCCTCCAGTATTAAGTTGCAAGCAACAGATTATTGCTTTACGAATTGCGTGTAATGTAAAGAATACGATTATTCTATGAACAAAGGATTGTTATTTTCTCCCTAGTAGCAACAACACATCTAGTACCTTAGAGATTTCTATCACTTTCCCAGATTACCAGAGGCATGAACCCACTATCGAGCATAAATACTAACTCTTGGAGTTGCTAGCATCTACTTGGCCAAGATAGCTACTAACAACAGAAAGCATGCAAGATCACAAATAACAAAGACATGATAGAATCAATAATCAATCTGAAATAGCATCTCAATATCCATCGGATCCCCGCAAACACAACATGCAGAATTACAAATAGATGATCTTGATCATGAACGGAGCTCACAAGATCTAGACATGAAAGCACAAAGGAGGATAACCAGCCATCTAGCTACTACATGGATCCGTAGTCCAAGGATGAACTACTCACGCATCACACCGGAGGCTTGCCTGGTGATGAAGAAGGCCTCCAGGGTGAATTCCCTCTCGGCGGTGCGGGAAGAGCTTCAGATCCCTCTCGATCTAGGAATGGAGATGACGGCGGCTACATAATCTTTCGTGGATTTTTGATCGGGTACTTAGGGTTTTCGTCCCGAGGGCATCTTATACGTGGAAGGAGAGGCCGAGGGGGTGCTGGGGTCGGCCAGACCAACCCCTGGCGCGGGCCAGGCCTGGCCGCACGGCCAGGTGGTGTGGTCGGCCCCCAGCCCTTCTCCATCTCATATTCTGGCATCTGATGACTTCCGGAAAAATAGGCACTTTGGCTTTTGTCCCGTACAATTCCGAGAATGTTCATTTTGTGACTTTCCTGGAACCAAAAATAGTAGAAAACAGGCAGCTAGCACTGTGGCTCTTGTTAATAGGTTAGTCCAAGAAATCATATGAAAAGTACTCCAACGTGTGGACAAAACACAAGAAAGTGGATAAAACCAAGCATGAAACATCAAAAATTATAGATACATTTGCAATGTATCAACATCCAATGACACTGGGTGTGGTTCATGAAAAGAACACACATGCAATGACACTGGTGTATCCTTATGTGGTTTGTGAGAATAACAGACATGCAATGAGTCTAGCTGTGGTTCATGAGAAGAACACACATGCAATGACTCTAGTTGTGGTTCATGAGAAGAACACACATGCAAGGACACTGGTGGATCCATGTGTGGTTTGTGAGAGGAACAGACATGCAATGACACTAGGTGTGGTTCATGAAAAGAACACACATCAATTGACACTGGTGGATCCTTATGTTGTTTGTGAGAAGAACACACATGCAATCACACTGGTGATATGTGGTTTGTGAATAGAACACACATGCAATGACTCTAACTATGGTTAATGAAAAGAGCAGACATGCAATGACACTGGTGGATCCATGTGTGGTTTGTGAGAAGAACACACTTGCAATGACACATGCTATGGTTCATGAAAAGAACAGACATGCAATGACACCGGTGGATCCTCGTGTGGTTTGTGAGAAGAACAGACATGCAATGACTTTAGCTGTGGTTCATGAAAAGAATACACATCCAATGACACTGGTGGATCCTTATGTGGTTTGTGAGAAGAACAGACATGCAATGACTCTAGATGTGGTTCATGAGAAGAACACACATGAAATGACACTAGTGGATCCATGTGTGGTCTGTGATAGGAACACACATGCAATGACACTGGGTGTGGTTCATGAAAAGAACACACATGAATTGACACTGGTGGATCCTTATGTGGTTTGTGAGAATAACAAACATGAAATGACTCTAGATGTGGTTCATGAGAAGAACACACATGCAATGACACTGGTAGATCCACGTGTGGGTTATGAGAGGAATAGACATGCAATGACACTGGGTGTGGTTCATGAAAAGAACAGACATCCAATGACACTGGTGAATCCATATTTGGTTTGTGAAAAGAACAGACATGTAATGACACTGGCTGTGGTTCATGAAAATAACATACATGCAATGACACCGGTGGATCCTTGTGTGGTCTGTGAGAAGAACAAACATGCAATGACTCTAGCTGTGGTTCATGAAAAGAATACACATCCAATGACACTGGTGGATCCTTATGTGGTTTGTGAGAAGAACAGACATGCAATGACTCTAGATGTGGTTCATGAGAAGAACACACATGCAATGACACTGGTGGAGCCATGTGTGATCTATGAGAGGAACACACATGCAATGACACTGGGTGTGGTTCATGAAAAGAACACACATGCAATGACACTGGTGGATCCTTATGTGGTTTGTGAGAATAACAGACATGCAATGACTCTAGATGTGGTTCATGAGAAGAACACACATGCAATGACACTGGTGGATCCATGTGTGGTTTATGAGAGGAACAAACATGCAATGACACTGGGTGTGGTTCATCAAAAGAATAGACATGCAATGACACTGGTGGATCCATATGTGGTTTGTGAAAAGAACAGACATGCAATGACACTGGCTGGATCCATGTGTGGTTCATGAAAAGAACACACATGCAATGACACTGGTGGATCCATGTGTGGTTTGTGAGAAGAACACACATGCAATGACACTGGGTGTGGTTCATGAACAGAACACACATCCAATGACACTGGTGGATCCTTATGTGGTTTGTGAGAAGACCATACATGCAATGACTCTAGCTGTGGTTCATCAGAAGAACACACACGCAATGACAATGGTGTATCCTTATGTGGTTTGTGATAAGAACACACATGCAATGACTCTAGCCGTGGTTCATGAAAAGAACACACATCCAATGACTCTAGCTGTGGTTCATGAGAAGAACACACGTACAATGACACTGGTGGATCCATGTGTGGTTTGTGAGAGGAACAGACATGCAATAACATTGGGTGTGGTTCATCAAAAGAACACACATCCAATGACACTAGTGGATCCATGTGTGGTCTGTGAGAGGAACACACATGCAATGACACAAGGTGTGGTTCATGAAAAGAACGCACATACAATGACAATGGTGGATCCTTATGTGGTTTGTGAGAAGAACAGACATGCAATGACTCTAGATGTGGTTCATGAGAAGAACACACATGCAATGACACTGGTGGATCCATGTGAGGTTTATGAGAGAAACAGACATGCAATGACACTAGGTGTGGTTCATGAAAAGAACAGACATGCAATGACACTAGTGGATCCATATGTGGTTTGTGAAAAGAAAAGACATGCAATCTCACTGGGTGGATCCATGTGTGGTTCATGAGAAGAACACACATGCAATGACACTAGGTGTGGTTCATGAAAAGAACACACATCCAATGACACTGGTGGATCCTTATGTGGTTTGTGAGAAGAACACACATGCAATCACACTAGTGATATGTGGTTTGTGAAAAGAACACACATGCAATGACTCTAACTGTGGTTAATGAAAAGAGCAGACATGCAATGACACTGGTGGATCCATGTGTGGTTTCTAAGAAGAACACACATGTAATGACACTGGTTATCGTTCATGAAAAGAACAGACATGCAATGACACCGGTGGATCCTTGTGTGGTTTGTGAGAAGAACAGACATGCAATGACTCTATCTGTGGTTCATGAAACGAATACACATTTGATGACACTGGTGGATCCTTTTGTGGTTTGTGAGAAGAACATACATTAATGACTCTAGATGTGGTTCATGAGAAGAACACACATGCAATGACACTGGTGGATCCATGTGTGGTCTGTGAGAGGAACACACATGCAATGACACTGGGTGTGGTTCATGAAAAGAACACACATGCAAAGACACTTATGGATCCTTATGTGGTTTGTGAGAAGAACAGACATGCAATGACTCTAGATGTGGTTCATGAGAAGAACACACATGCAATGATACTGGTGGATCCATGTGTGGTCTGTGAGAGGAACACACATGCAATGAAACTGGGTGTGGTTCATGAAAAGAACACACATCCAATGACACTGGAGGATCAATATGTGGTTTGTGAGAATAACAGACATGCAATAACTCTAGATGATGGTTCATGAGAAGAACACACATGCGATGACACTGGTGGATCCATGTGTGGTTTATGAGAGGAACATACATGCAATGACACTAGGTGTGGTTCATGAAAAGAACAAACATGCAATGACACTGGTGGATCCATACAGACTTGAAATGACACTGGTGGATCCATGTGTGGTTTGTGAGAGGAACAGACATGCAATGACACTGGGTGTGGTTCATGAAAAGAACACCCATCCAATGACACTGGTTGATCCTTATGTGGTTTGTGAGAAGAACACACATGCAATCAAACTGCTGATATGTGGTTTGTGAAAAGAACTCACATGCAATGACTCTAACAGTGGTTAATGAAAAGAGCAGACATACAATGACACTGGTGGATCCATGTGTGGTTTGTGAGAAGAACACACATGCAATGATACTGGCTGTGGTTTATGAAAAGAATAGACATGCAATGACACTGGTGGATCCTTGTGTGTTTTGTGAGAATAACAGACATGCAATGACTCTAGGTGTGGTTCATGAAAAGAATACATATCCAATGACACTGGTGTATCCTTATGTGGTTTGTGAGAAGAACACACATGCAATGATACTGGGTGTGGTTCATGAGAAGAACGCACATGCAATGACACTGGTGGATCCATGTGTGGTCTGTGAGAGGAACACACATGCAATGACACTAGGTGTGGTTCATGAAAAGAACACACATGCAATGACACTGGTGGATCCTTATGTGGTTTGTGAGAATAACAGACATGCAATGACTCTAGATGTGGTTCATGAGAATAACACACATGCAATGACACTGGTGGATCCATGTGTGGTTTATGAGAGGAACACACATGCAATGACACTGGGTGTGGTTCATGAAAAGAACACACATGCAATGACACTGGTGGATCCTTATGTTGTTTGTGAGAAGAACAGACATGCAATGACTCTATATGTGGTTCATGAGAAGAACACACATACAATGACACTGGTGGATCCATGTGTGGTTTATGAGAGGAACAAACATGCAATGACACTGTGTGTGGTTCATGAAAAGAATAGACATGCAATGACACAAGTGGATCCATATGTGGTTTGTGAAAAGAACAAACATGCAGTCACAATGGGTGGATCCATATGTGGTTAATGAGAAGAACACATATTCAATGACACTAGGTGTGGTTCATGAAAAGAAAACACATCCAATGACACTAGTGGATCCTTATGTGGTTTGTGAGAAGAATACACATGCAATCACACTGGTGATATGTGGTTTGTGAAAAGAACACACATGCAATAACTCTAACCGTGGTTAATGAAAAGGGCAGACAAGCAATGACACTGGTGGACCCATGTGTGGTTTGTGAGAAGAACACACATGCAATGAAACTGGCTGTGGTTCATGAAAATAATAGACATGCAATGACACCGATGGATCCTTGTGTGGTTTGTGAGAATAACAGACATGCAATGGCTCTAGATGTGGTTCTTGAAAAGAATACACATCCAATGACACTGGTGGATCCTTATGTGGTTTGTGAGAAGAACATACATGCAATGACTCTAGATGTGGTTGATGAGAAGAACACACATGCAATGACACTGGTGGATCAATGTGTGGTCTGTGAGAGGAACACACATGCAATGACACTGAGTGTGGTTCATGAAAAGAACACACATGCAATGACACTGGTGGATCCTTATGTGGTTTGTCCGAATAACAGACATGCAATGACTCTAGATGTGGTTCATGAGAAGAACACACATACAATGACACTAGTGGATCCATGTGTGGTTTACGAGAGGAACATACATGCAATGACACTAAGTGTGGTTCATGAAAAGAACAAACATGCAATGACACTGGTGGATCCATATGTGGTTTCTGAAAAGAACAGACATGCAATCACACTTGGTGGATCCATGTGTGGTTCATGAGAAGAACACACATGCAATGACACTGGTGGATCCATGTGTGGTTTGTGAGAAGAACACACATCCAATCACACTGGTTATCGTTCATTAAAGAACATACATGCAATGAAACCGGTGGATCGTTGTGTGGTTTGTGAGAAAACAGACATGCAATGACTCTAGCTGTGGTTCATGAAAAGAATACACATCCGATGACACTGGTGGATCCTTATGTGGTTTGTGAGAAGAACATACATGCAATGACTCTAGCTGTGGTTTGTGAAAAGAACACACATGCAATGACTATAGTTGTGGTTCATGAGAAGAACACACATGCAATGACACTGGACACCATGTGTGGTTTGTGAGAGGAATACACATGCAATGATACTGGGTGTGGTTCATGAAAAGAACACAGATCCAATGACACTGGTGGATCCATGTGTGGTCTGTGAGAGGAACACACATGCAATGACACTGGGTGTGGTTCATGAAAAGAACACACATGCAATGACACTGGTGGATCCTTATGTGGTTTGTGAGAATAACACACATGCAATGAGTCTAGCTGTGGTTCATGAGAATAACACACGTGAAATGACACGGGTGGATCCATGTGTGGTTTGTGAGAGGAACAGACATGCAATGATACTGGGTGTGGTTCATGAAAAGAACACACATCCAATCACACTGGTGGATCCTTATGTGGTTTGTGAGAAGAACACACATGCAATCACACTGGTGATTATGTGGTTTGTGAAAAGAACACACATGCAATGACTCTAACTGGGGTTAATGAAAAGAGCAGACCTGCAATGACACTGGTGGATCCATGTGTGGTTTGTGAGAAGAACGTACATGTAATGACACCGGCCGTGGTTCATGAAAAGAATAGACATGCAATGACACTGGTGGATCCTTGTGTGGTTTGTGAGAAGAACAGATATGCAATGACTCTAGCTGTGGTTCAAGAAAAGAATACACATCCAATGACACTGGTGGATCCTTATGTGGTTTGTGCGAAGAACATACATGCAATGACTCTAGATGTGGTCCATGAGAAGAACACACATTCAATGACACTAGTGAATCCTTATGTGGTTTGTGAGAAGAACAGACATGCAATGACTCTAGATGTGGTTCATGAGAAGAACACACATGCAATGACACTGGTCGAGCCATGTGTGATCTGTGAGAGGAACACACATGCAATGACATTGGGTGTGGTTCATGAAAATAACACACATGCAATGACACTGGACACCATGTGTGGTTTGTGAGAATAACAGACATGCAATGACTATAGATGTGGTTCATGAGAAGAACACACATGCAATGACACTGGTGGATCCATGTGTGGTCTGTGAGAGGAACACACATGCAATGACAGTGGGTGTGGTTCATGAAAAATAACACACATGCAATGACACTGGTGGATCCTTATGTGGTTTGTGAGAAGAACAGACATGCAATGACTCTAGATGTGGTTCATGAGAAGAACACACATCCAATGACATTGGTGGATCCATGTGTGGTTTATGAGAGGAACAGACATCAATGACACTGGGTGTGGTTCATGAAAAGAACAGACATGCAATGACACTAGTGGATCCATATGTGGTTTGTGAAAATAACAGACATGCAATCACACTCGGTGGATCCATGTGTGGTTCATGAGAAGAACACACATGCAATGAAACTGGTGGATCCATGTGTGGTTTGTGACAAGAACACACATCTAATGACACTGGGTGTGGTTCATGAAAAGCACACACATGTAATGACACTAGTGTATCCTTATGTGGTTTGTGAGAATAACACACATGCAATGAGTCTAGCTGTGGTTCATGAGAATAACACACGTGAAATGACACGGGTGGATCCATGTGTGGTTTGTGAGAGGAACAGACATGCAATGACACTGGGTGTGGTTCATGAAAAGAACACACATCCAATGACACCGGTGGATCCTTATGTGGTTTGTGAGAAGAACACACATGCAATCACACTGGTGATTATGTGGTTTGTGAAAAAAACACATGCAATGACTCTAACTATGGTTAATGAAAAGAGCAGACATGCAATGACACTGGTGGATCCATGTGTGGTTTGTGAGAAGAACACACATGTAATGACACCGGCCGTGGTTCATGAAAGAACAAACATGCAATGACACTGGTGGATCCTTGTGTGGTTTGTGAGAAGAACAGACATGCAATGACTCTAGCTGTGGTTCATGAAAAGAATACACATCCAGTGACACTGGTGGATCCTTATGTGGTTTGTGAGAACACGATACATGCAATGACTCTAGATGTGGTTCATGATAAGAACACACATGCAATGACACTGGTGTATCCTTATGTGGTTTATGACAAGAATAAACATGCAATGACTCTAGCCTTGGTTCATGAAAAAAAAACACATCCAATGACACTGGTGGATCCTTATGTGGTTTGTGAGAAGAACATACATGCAATGACTCTAGATGTGGTTCATGAGAAGAACACACATGCAATGACACTGGTGGATCCATGTGTGGTTTATGAGAGGAACAGACATGCAATGACACTGGGTGTGGTTCATGAAAAGAATTGACATGCAATGACACTGGTGGATCCATATGTGGTTTGTGAAAGGAACTAACATACAATGACACTGGGTGTGGTTCATGAAAAGAACAGACATGCAATGACACTAGTGGATCCATATGTGATTTGTGAAAAGAACAGACATGCAATCACACTGGGTGGATCCATGTGTGGTTCATGAAAAGAACACACATGCAATGACACTTCTGGATCCATGGGTGGTTTGTGAGAAGAACACACATGTAATGACACTAGGTGTGGTTCATGAAAAGAACACACATCCAATGACACTGGTGGATCCTTACATGGTTTGTGAGAAGAACAGACATGCAATGACTCTAGCTGTGGTTCATGAGAAGAACACACATGCAATGACACTGGTGGATCCATGTGTGGTTTATGAGAGGAACAGACATGCAATGACACTGGGTGTGGTTCATGAAAAGAATAGACATGCAATGACACTGGTGGATCCATATGTGGTTTGTGAAAAGAACAGACATGCAATCACATTGGGTGGATCCACATGTGGTTCATGAAAAGAACACACATGCAATGACACTGGTGGATCCATGTGTGGTTTGTGAGAAGAACACACATGCAATGACACTGGGTGTGGTTCATGAAAAGAACACACATCCAATGACACTGGTGGATCCTTACGTGGTTTGTGAGAAGAACAGACATGCAATGACTCTAGCTGTGGTTCATGAGAAGAACACACATGCAATGACACTAGTGTATCCTTATGTGGTTTGTGAGAATAACACACATGCAATGACTCTAGCTGTGGTTCATGAAAAGAACACACATCCAATGACACTAGTGGATCCTTATGTGGTTTGTTTGAAGAATAGACATGCAATGACTCTAGATGTGGTTCATGAGAAGAACAGACATGCAATGTCATTGGTGGATCCATGTGTGGTTTATGAGAGGAACAGACATGCAATGACACTAGGTGTGGTTGATGAAAAGAACATACACGCAATGACACTGGTGGATCCATATGTGGTTTGTGAAAAGAATAGACATGCAATCACACTGGGTGGATCCATGTGTGGTTCATGAGAAGAACACAGATGCAATGACACTGGTGGATCCATGTGTGGTTTGTGAGAAGAACACACATCCAATGACACTGGGTGTGGTTCATCAAAAGAAAACACATGCACTGTGACTGGTGTATCCTTATGTGGTTTGTGAGAATAACACACATGCAATGAGACTAGCTGTGGTTTGTGAAAAGAACACACATGCAATGACTCCAGCTATGGTTCATGAGAAGAACACACATGCAATGACACTGGTGGATCCATGTGTAGTTTGTGAGAGGAACATACATGCAATGACACTGGGTGTGGTTCATGAAAAGAACACACATCCAATGACACTGGGGGATCCATGTGTGGTTTGTGAGAGGAACACACATGCAATTACACTGGGTGTGGTTCATGAAAAGAACACACATGCAATGACATTGGCGGATCCTTATGTGGTTTATGAGAAGAACAGACATGCAATGACTCTAGATGTGGTTCATGAGAAGAACACACATGCAAAGACACTAGTGGATCCATGTGTGGTTTATGAGAGGAACAAACATGCAATGACACTAGGTGTGGTTCATGAAAAGAACAGACATGCAATGATACTGGTGGATCCTTATGTGGTTTGTGAGAATAACACACATGCAATTAGTCTAGCTGTGGTTTGTGAAAAGAACACACACGCAATGACTCTAGCTGTGGTTCATGAGAAGAACACACGTGAAATGACACTGGTGGAGCCATGTGTGGTTCTTGAAAAGAACAGACATGCAATGACACTAGGTGTGGTTCATGAAAAGAACGCAAATCCAATGACACTGGTGGATCCTTATGTGGTTTGTGAGAAGAACACACATGCAATCACACTAGTGATATGTAGTTTGTGAAAACAACACACATGCAACGACTCTAACTGTGGTTAATGAAAAGAGCAGACATGCAATGACACTGGTGGATCCATGTGTGGTTTGTGAGAATAACACACATGCAATTACACTGGCTGTAGTTCATGAAAAGAACAGACATGCAATGACACCGGTGGATCCTTGTGTGGTTTGTCAGAAGAATAGGCATGCAATGACTCAAGCTGTGGTTCATGAAAAGAATAGACATCCAATGACACTGGTGGATCCTTATGTGGTTTGTGAGAAGAACAGACATGCAATGACTCTAGATCTGGTTCATGAGAAGAACACACATGCAAGGACACTGCTGGATCCATGTGTGGTTTGTGAGAAGAACACACATGCAATGACACTGTGTGTGGTTCATGAAAAGAATACACATCCAATTACACTAGTGGATCCTTATGTGGTCTGTGAGAAGAATGGACATGCAATGACTCTAGATGTGGTTCATGATAAGAACACACATGCAATGACACTGGTGTATCCATGTGTGGATTATGAGAGGAACAGACATGCAATGACACTGGGTGTGGTTCATGAAAAGAATAGACATGCAATGACACTAGTGGATCCATATGTGGTTTGTGAAAGGAACAAACATGCAATGACACTGGGTGTGGTTCATGAAAAGAATAGACATGCAATGACCCTGGTGGATCCATATGTGATTTGTGAAAAGAACAGACATGCAATCACACTGGGTGGATCCATGTGTGGTTCATGAAAAGAACACACATGCAATGACACTGCTGGATCCATGCGTGGTTTGTGAGAAGAACACACATGCAATGACACTGTGTGTGGTTCATGAAAAGAACACACATCCAATGACACCGGTGGATCCTTACGTGGTTTGTGAGAAGAATAGACATGCAATGACTCTAGCTGTGGTTCATGAGAAGAACACACATGTAATGACACTGGTGTATCCTTATGTGGTTTGTGAGAAGAACACACATGCAATGACTCTAGATGTGGTTCATGAAAAGAACACACATCCAATGACACTGGTGGATCCATGAGTGGTTTATGAGAGGAACAGACATGCAATGACACTAGGTGTGGTTGATGAAAAGAACAGACATGCAATGACACTAGTGGATCCATATGTGGTTTGTGAAAAGAACACACATGCAATCACAATGGGTGGATCCATGTGTGGTTCATGAGAAGAACACACATGCAATGACACTAGTGGATCCATGTGTGGTTTGTGAGAAGAACACACATGCAATGACACTGGCTATGGTTCACGAAAAGAACAGACATGCAATGACACCGGTGGATCCTTGTGCGGTTTGTGAGAAGAACAGACATGCAATGACTCTAGTTGTGGTTCATGAAAAGAATACACATCCAATGACACTGGTGGATCCTTATGTGGTTTGTGAGAAGAACAGACATGCAATGACTCTAGATGTGGTTCATGAGAAGAACACACATGCAATGACACTGGTGGATCCATGTGTGGTCTGTGAGAGGAACACACATGCAATGACACTGGGTGTGGTTCATGAAAAGAACACACATGCAATGACACTGGTGGATCCATGTGTAGTTTGTGAGAGGAACATACATGCAATCACACTGGGTGGATCCATGTGCGGTTCATATAAAGAATACACATGCAATGACAGTGGTGGATCCATGTGTGGTTTGTGAGAAGAACACAGAGGCAATGACACTGGTTGTGGTTTATGAAAAGAACACACATCCAATGACACTGGTGGATCCTTATGTGGTTTGTGAGAAGAACACACATGCAATCACACTAGGTGGATCCATATGTGGTTTATGAGAAGAACACACATGCAATAACATTGGTGATATGTGGTTTGTGAAAAGAACACACATGCAATGACTCTAAGTGTGGTTAATGAAAAGAGGAGGCATGCAATGACACTGGTGGATCCATGTGTGGTTTGTGAGAAGAATACACATGCAATGACACTGGCTGTGGTTCATGAAAAGAACAGACATGCAATGATACTGGTGGATCCATGTGTGGTTTGTGAGAAGAACACACATGCAATAGAAATGGGTGTGGTTCATGAAAAGAATACACATCCAATGACACTGGTGGATCCTTATGTGGTCGTTGAGAAGAACAAACATGCAATGACTCTGGGTGTGGTTCATGAGAAGAACACACATGCAATGACACTGGTGGATCCATGTGTGGTATGTGAGAAGAACACACATGCAATGATACTGTGTGTGGTTGATGAAAAGAAAACACATGCAATGACACTAGTGGATCCATGTGAGGTTTGTGAGAAGAATAGACATGCAATGACTCTGGGTGATCCATATGTGGTTTATGAGAAGAATACACATGCAATAAACTCTAGTGGATCTATCTTAGCATAATTTGATGTATGCCATGATGTATTTCATTGTACAAGACACTCACTTTCGATTTTTATACTACTCAGTTTTGCCCTTGGTTTTTTGATACTACTTAGTTTTGCCCTTGGTTTTTTGATACTACTCAGTTTTGCCCTTGGTTTCCCCTCTCTCTTTCGTACAAGCCTAAACCTATGCTCACTCTATCTACTACACCTTGCTTGGTTGTCACAGTTGTCACGCGGATCATGCGCACCGACCATTGATCCTATGTGATCCAACGATGATTGTTGCACACGTCGTGCCCTTCAGAGTACAGCACGAGACAACATAGACGTCTCCCTCTACAAGAAGGAACGCAATGCCATCCATGGAAAAAGTCGTCGAGTGGTCATGTCACGTTTAATCTAGTCTGCAAAGGCTACTACTGCTACTACAACACATGCATAGGGTAACTAGGTCATCAAATGCACGATTGTTGACGGGACGCTGCAATTTATTGCCACTTGATTTTAATAAGACATATCCCAATTTCACACAGCGCTCTCAATCTCACTTCCAACTGGGCCCTACCGCAAGTAACTTCCATGAGTCAAGCCCCCCCCCCCTCGAGTAGATCTAACGTTGCTAGAAATTGGTTCCGCGCCACTTGCATGCAGTGGAATCGAGGTCTGCCATGAGCGTGTTTTCAATGCAGCTCTAAAGTGGAGATTGTGGCTGTTTCAAAAAAAAGGGAAACCCAAAAAAAGGTGGAGATCGTGGTAGCCCCCCGCCCCCCGCCCACCACATGTGTCCACTCGAGGACTACGAACGGTCCGGTGTTTATAAACCCGCTCGACCTTCTTCTTCCATGTGCTCGTGTTATTTTCCCCTAGTCTGTCTAGTCCCAAGACCCCAATCTGCACCTACCACGCATGCCCAAGCTCCCTCGCTTGCACTACCTCCTTCCCTAGGTGCACCATGAAGCGTATGCGTGGAGACGAGCCGGAGGTGAAGCCAGTTGAAGGCGCAGCAGAAGATGGCTCGGTCGTCACCAAGCAGGCGGAGGCGTCTTCTCCGGGCACGAACGCCGCTCGTTGCCATGTCGTCGAGGGTGCGAGATCATCCGTCCAGCCAGTAGCCATCACCGCCGAGCAGCAGGTGGCCGACAATGTCGTGGCCGACAATGTCGTGGTGCTAGCGGCAGATCTGGATGGGGGGCAGGCGGCAGGCGGAGGCAATCCGGTGCTCTACATCAATGACCCCATCGCCATACAATAAATCTTCGACGCAATTCCGGAGAATGACGAGTTCGAGGAGGAGGTCCCTGATGAGGAGTCCGAGGTACTACATTGCTAGCTTCTATAGTCGCAGCCACAGATTTCACTGTTCATACATAGGATTTGCTCAATCGTGTACAAATTCTTTTGCTATTGAAGTAGGGTAGTATATATATATATGGTTCGATCGGTCGATTGATGCATCTGCCATCTAGTCACAAAACCCCAATCCGTCTAGTCACAAAACCCCAATCTGCTCATCTGCCATCTAGTTGAGTTTACTAGTTGAGTGTTCATTTCGATACATAGCATGCCTATAACATTACATTTCTATTCCTTACCGAGCCCAATGATTCAATTTTGCCCCAAAATAGTGCAAGGGCATCTGATGGTGTCGTTTTCTTAGGGATGGTTAGTGAACCTGAGGCAGCAATGCACATAAACAATATAGGTTGTGCTGTTGGTATTTTGGTTCTCTGACTCCATCGCTGAAAAAAATGAGGCCCTAATTTTTTCTCTCATATGGAACCTATATATGTAATCTTTGTATTGTTTCTGATCTATGAATGTGTTGTATGATGCATATGTATATCCCTGAATATTGTTTTGTACGATTACATTTCAATTTCTTATTGTGGCCAATGATTTGTATTTGCCCCAAAGAGAGGCAGACACATTGGTGTCAGATTTTTTAGGGATGAGTTAGCGAACCTGGAGCCATGTACAAGATCAATATAAGCTGTGCAATTGTTACTTGGTTCGCTTACGCCATCCCTGTAGAAACTTATGAGGCCGCAGTCTTTATTCTACATTCATAGAACTGTGATATTTGAATTATCTATTCCATGCATTCATAGTGTATACGAATTACATTTTAGTTTGTCACCGAGGCTGATGATTGAAATTTTCCCCAAAAGAGTTCAAGGGGAGACACGTATGATGGCGTCGTGTTTCCGGGATGGGTTGGTGAACCTGAGGCAGCATTGCACACAAACAATATAGGTTGTGCTGTTGGTACTTTGGTTCTCCAACTCCATCTCTGAAACAAATTATGAGGCCCTTGATTTATTCTCATATGGAACTACATATATGATCCTTGATTTGTTTCTGATCTTTTAATGATTGGTATGATGCATATGTATATGAATGGTTTTGATCATAAGTATTTTTAACATGTACCTGAAGATTAATTGTTTGATTTTTTATTTATAATTACAATATTTAGGCTTGCTTTTGTACCTGACTATGTATATCACTGAATATTGTTTTGTACGATTACATTTCAATTTCTTATTGTGGCCAATGATTCAAATTTTCCCCAAAGAGAGGCAGACACATTGGTGTCAGATTTTTTCAGGGATGAGTTAGCGAACCTGGGGCCATGTACAAGATCAATATAAGCTGTGCAATTGTTACTTGGTTTGCTTACGCCATCCCTATAGAAACTTATGAGGCCACAATCTTTATTCTACATTCATAGAACTATGATATTTAAATTATCTATTCCATGCGTTCATAGTGTATAAGAATTACATTTTAGTTGTCACCGAGGCCGATGCTTGAAATTTGCCCCAAAAGAGTTCAAGGGGAGATACATATGATGGTGTCGTCTTTTAGGGATGGGTTAGTGAACCAGAGGCAGCCAATGCACACAAACAATATAGGTTGTGCTGTTGGTACTTTGGTTCGCCAACTCCATCTCTGAAACAAATTATGAGGCCCTAGATTTATTCTCACATGGAACTACATATATGATCCTTGAATTGTTTTTGATCTTTTAATGATTGGTATGATGCATATGTATATGAATGGTTTTGATCATAAGTATTTTTAACATGTACCTGAAGATTAATTGTTTGGTTTTTTATTTATAATTACAATATTTAGGCTCGTTTTTGTACCTGACTATATATATCACTAAATATTGTTTTGTACGATTACATTTCAATTTCCTATTGTGGCTAGTGATTCAAATTTGTCCCAAAAGAGAGGCAGACACATTGGTGTCAGATTTTTTCAGGGATGAGTTAGTGAACCTGGGGCGATGTACAAGAATAATATAGGTTGTGCAATTGTTACTTGGTTCTCTCATGCCATCCCTGAAGAAACTTATGAGGTTGCAATCTTTATTCTACATACAATCCGATGCAATTATTTGTCATTGTGTTGAGATGAAATGATATATGAACCGATCAAACTATTGCTGAGATGCTTTCTCTTTGATATCCACGTATATATTGTCTTACATGTAAATGTTGTTAATTCTTGAGTTGTAATACAATTCAATCATATGTATGAGTTCTAAGTTATGTTCTTAAAAATCAACAGGAGGATGATGATGAAGTGGACAGTAGCAAGGAATATAGGGACAACAAGAGCCACTACGTGCCGAGGCGGTTATGGTGTGGGCTAATCCGTTTCTACCGTAGGGGGAGACTGTTTTGCCCATTCTGTGGTAGAGAAATCAAAGTGGACCTCGACAGCATGATCCAGCACGCGTGGGTGTTGCCAGAGGCGGAGGCAGAAGCCATAGGCCGATTACCTTGGCGTGGCACGCAGCCTTCGGCAAATTCCTCTGGGATTATGTCAGGACTGGCCTGTATCCCATTGACTAAGCTGTCCCTGCCTCCTGCTAATGCCCCTGCCCTGCTAGGCATCTCCGTGTCCCAGCCTCCTGCTGCCGCCCCTGCTTTTATTTTATTTTAGTTAATTATTACCTGTGTGTGGCATGTAAAACAATATATCTGTGGTGTCTCTGGTGAACCTTCTATATTAATCTACTCCTTTATATGGAGTGCCTTAAAATTTCTAGTGTTCAATTATATTACTAATGATGTTCATGCACACTACAAAATATTTCTAGTGCTCAATTATATTATAATAGTCAAGGAATACATCAACAAGTTAAATTGGTAGAAATTTTGTATTGAAGTAACAATGATCTCACATCGGCAATGGACGTTGGAAGAAGCCGAAGGCATCAGCCGAAGACCTTGAAGCAGCACGCAGTCTTCAGCAAATTCCTTACAGGTTCAACAACGGGTTGCCGCCGCCCAGCTTCGAATTCGCTTACAGGTCCAACATGGCAGAACTTGAGCTACCACAGAGACCTCAGCAGAGGTGGCAGAATTGGTGCGGGTGCAACCACGATGATGGCGAGCTCGGATTCTAGAGGAGGAAAACAGAACCGAGCATGGTCGACACAATGACAGATCTCACCGGGAACCAATTCTCGTCCCCGCACCGTGCCATGGGTACGTCCATGGTGAGGGCGAGCTCCGACTCAGGATGGGGAGGAGAGCGGGGCCGAGCAGGTTCGTCACGTCCTAGCTCTGCACCATGGCGGCGACCACAGATTGCTGCTCCAGGGAAGAAGAAGACGCGCAATGGATGCAGTCGCCAACTCTGCAAGCCTGCAGGGAGGAGAGCTGGGCCGAGCAGGTTCGTCCACATCCTAGCTCCACGCCATGGCTGCGACGCTCCATAGATTGCCGCTCTGGGGAAGAAGAAGACGCGTAATGGATGCAGGCGCCAACGCTGCAAGCCTAATTAACACCTAAGCGACGGGAGCGACATAACGACGAGAACTGACAGGGGGCCCAACTTGACGGCCGTTAGCCTGATAATTTGTATTGAAAGTAAAGTTGAATTCGTGCCGAAAAAGACCCGCTGAGTATTTGGCATACCAACTGTAGTCATCGCGGCTGATTTCAGGGAACTTGGGTATCGCGTTGCCTGGGCGCCCCAACTTTCGGGCCGCAAAATAATATTCTCGAGTGTGCTGCCCCATTGGCACTCCTACTTACATGAATGAAATCAAAGCTAATGAAAAAGCCACTAAACTCTCTAATCTCATGACAAACACTGTCAATAATTGACCGATCTGCATTCGAATCCTTCTATATCTTCACCAAGTCTAGCGCATCTGTCTCTAGCACGACACGATTGGAGTCCCATGTGGATTGCCAATTTTTGTCTAAACATATACGAACATCGTGTTAGTTTGAAAGATCTGAGGATTGGCTCCAGAAGGTTATATCACGAGCCCCCAACCCTCGCATCGCTCCCAAGGGGTGACTCGAGGGAACCTCCCAACCACCGCTCCCGGCCCCCACTGTCGATCCCGTCCGCCGCCACCGCCGCCAGCCTCTCCACGGTTGCGGTAGGCGCCCCCACCTCCAAAGGGGCTGGGGGGAGCTCATCGTGGAGGCTTCGCCGCAAATCGCAGAGATCGTGGGGAGTTGCCCGCTATTGGCTCAGAGGTTGCGGAGGCGCGGGCAGGTGCGCACTAGGCTTTGGTAGGGCCCTGGCGAGGCGGCGAGCCTGCTACGCTGCTGCGCGGCAGCGGATGGCCGCGGCGCCCGCGGCGCCCGCGCGTGTGGGCCAGATGGGCTCGGGCGGGCCTACCGTGCGTCCGGCGTGCCGTCTTAGATGGGCTCTGGCCGGTGTGCTGGCCGCCCTGGTGCTCCTCCTCTAGGGCCGGTGGAGGCCAGAGCTGCTGCTCCGGTGGAGGCAGTGCCCCTGTTTTGCTATCTCGTGACCATCTCGGTCGCTAGATCTGGCAAGCTAGGGTGCTGTAGCAGCGGTGGGCAACATTCTTCTCCTTCGACTTCAAGTTGCCTCCTGCGGTGGTAGTTTTTACCGGTTGCTTGTCTCCGTCTCACCGGGGTAGTCAAATGTCCTAGGTGAAAACCTTGCTCGGTGCTCCGATGCGGACCACGGTGACACCTGCGGGTACCATTCCCTTCTTGAAGGCGTGTTCTTAGGCCTGACTGACCCTCCCTCTCGACGCCAAGGGAAACCCTAGGTCTGCTATGTCGGACCGGGCATCGGCGGCGTATCTACGTTGTTTTCCTTCTTGAAGGCGCTGGCTAGGCTGCAGGGGTGTCCCGATTATGGCAGTCAGAGATGGTGGCCTCGCCGGTGTTGGCTACTACTCAAGGTGTGAGTCTCCGGGGCGCAATGTACATCATCGTCAGCATTCTCTAGTCGACTCCTTCCCCAAGTTCGGTCAGACCCTACCACTCGCTCGCTTCATCTTCTAGGTGCTTCAGTGGTGCGTCGGTCTGGGCAACTTCGGTGTGTTTGGTCGTGCCTTGGTGGTGTTCGGCATTGTCTATGATGCGGTTGGGAGGCTCTGTGCCCTGCCACCTCGCCATTCTTGGCTATGGTTGGGCAAGGCGAGCAAGTCGTCATTGTTGCAGGAGTGTGTTGTAAGCCGAAATACGAGAGTGGTGTTGTAGCCATTCTATGGCGTTCTCCTCAACTTAATACACAGACACACACGTCCGTTGCAGGTTCTCGAAAAAAAAGTTTGAAAGATCTGTAGAGACAAAATCGACGGTAAACACGAACCGTTGGGACATTAGAATTCGTACTTTAGTGATAAGTACAACATTTTGCTAAATACATCTGAACCTAAATGAATCTGAGAACGTTAATTTGGATGGGATGGAGCAGGAGTGCGAGGAGTGCGCCTCTACGGGGGGGCTACCGATGTGCGGTACCAAAGTTCGCGGGTGAGTGCACCGCGGTACCTAAGTTGCCTGAAATTGCCGCGTTTTAAAATGTTGGGCCGCCAACTACCGAGAGGGGCCATTTCGATGCAAACTATCTCATCCCTACCAAATCCAAACATGCCATGAAACTGCCCCGTGAAGTAGACGGTCGGGACCCTCATGTCAGTAATATTTCCGTGATGCGAGCGCCAACGTGTCAACCATGTAGGCGAAACGAGAGACTAAAGGAGCATGGTGCGTTGACCAAATTCACAAATCCACTCCCTCCCTCCTTTCGCATGAACCCTAGCATCGGTGGCGTCGAAATCCCCTATCCAACCAGAATGATCTCTTCGGGCATTTGACTTCTGGCGCCAAGTTGCTGCGCCTACTCGCTGCTACCAAGCTCTAATGCCGAATGTCGTGCCAGCCGTTGCGACGATCGAGCCCGCCTCTACCGCCGACGAGCTGAGCAGCGCGGAGGATGGCAGATCCATTTGACGAGGAAGAAGTACTTCTGGCTAATTGCGGGTGAGCTACTCTTCTCTTTGCTATTCGCACTACCTATAACTTCTAGCTGGCTATTGACATTACAGAGATATATCGAACATAGAATTGTTTGCTAGCACGACGCTGACAAACAATTCTTTGCTTTCATCTCCAATTTTCTGTCAACTAGGATCTCCGCTGAACCCAAATACACGGTTCGGGTCACCATCTGTGGCTACCTCATTAAATTAGCACATGGGAAGAGCACGTGGAAACAAGCTCAGAATCTGAAGATGGAAGTAGCGCCTGTGCAGTTATGCACTATCCCTAGTTTGGTTGCTGCTGTGCGTGAACTTGCTGAAATGAGGCCAGAGTAGACTACACGGTTCAGCATCCTTGATGAACGAGGCTTCAAGGTTCCTATAGCATGTGACAGTCAGCTAATTGGGTTGATGAAACAGCATGTTGGGCTTCGCGTGGTTATGTTGGTGTGTAACATACTGGATGAGGAAGCTCCTGCTACTGGGAGTCACCCAACTATTATTGGACAGGGAGGTCTAACTCGAATCCCTGCTATTGTTAAGCAAAATGTGGTTCCTCGACCGCGACATGCTTCTGTTAGGCAACCTCCTCATAGGAGTCCCCGTATTGCCATTGTGGAAAACTCTGCTCTGGAATCTGCTGGTACTGGTCATCCCCGTCCCCGTGCCCGTGTTTCTGCGGCTGCTGCTCACCCAATCCATGCTGTTGTTGAGAAAACTAAGGCTTCCGGAGGCTGCCCTGCTGTTGTTGCCAAGACCGCCGCCTTGTGTGCTGCTCCTCCTCGAAACTTTCCTCAAGTTGTGCGAACCCGTGCTCTGGAATCTGCTGGTACTGGTAGTCCTCATGTTGTTGTTGATCTGGACGCTGTTGACCCAATCCCTGTAGCTGTTGAGCAAACTAAGGCTTCCGGAGGCTGCCCCACTGTTGTTGCAAAGACTGATGCCTTGTCTCCTCCTCGAACCCGTGCTCGGGTTCAGCGAGCTGCTGGTCAGGAGCTAGCTCATGGTCTGGACTCTACTAGCACTCAAAACACTGCTGTTGTGGGAACTGCTCCTGATCGTCGATGTGGTATGGCAGCAGCTGATCCTATTGTGGCTGCCGTTAGAAGGGGCCCCTGCCTGTCCACCATGTAATGTAGCTCCCGCTGCTAAGGGCCCTCGCCTTGCTCCTGGTCCTGGTACTTCCACCGAGGTTGATCCAGCTAACGATGACACTGGTGATGGCGGCGATGGCATTAGGGCTGGGTCTGATGGTGCCGCTCCATCTCTCGAACCTTTCGGAGGTTTCTATCCTGAAGAACCTGATGATGGCAAAGTAATCATACATATCGGTGTCGCGGATTATACTGCAAAATTAGATGATGGCACAGAAAAAGTCTATGACAAGTTTGATGTAATCCTTGGCAGATACGACCCTGAAGTGGTAGAGTTATCTGACCTGATGGCATCGTTACGTGTGAAGGTGCTGTGGGGGTCCTCCCAGGAAGCACGTTTGATATATTATGGTTACAGGAGCAAAAAGGCTATCGAAGTGAAAGATACCAGTGATTTAGTCGTACCGTTTACAAGGAAACATTATAGAGGTGAAGTGTACTTCCACTTGATAGTGCTCACGGTTGGAGAGGAATTGGAACTCGATAATAGAGATGATAGACTTTTAGAAGGCATGCGTAACTGGATCCATGGCATCACTGGGGCTGGTGCGACTGAGGGTAGCTTCGAACAGAGGAGAGTCTTACAGAGGAGCGTCATAAAGAGGAGAAGGAAGAGCATCCCCAGGAAGGCCACCCCGAAGAAGAATGTCACCAAGGAGACCACGCCAGAGAAGAGGACACCCAAGAGTCGCACGACAAAAGGCACCACGCCGCAGAGTACACCCCTGAGATCCAGTCAAAATGCACACCGAACGGTAGCAGCAAAAATGCTAAGAGGGCTAGCACGGTGGTGAACACTCCTAGGAGTGGTAGCAAAAGGGTGAAGATGGCCAGAACGGAGGCTACCACACCCAGTGGGAGTAGAAAAAATACTAATTTGGAGCGGAACGCGCCGCTGTCAGGGAATTATGCCAGCACGAAGGAGAACATGCCCAATAGTAGCAGCAAAGGGCTAATTTGGAGCAGAACACGCCGCTGAGGTCAGGAAATAATGCCAGCACGAAGGAGAAGACGCCCAATAGTAGCAGCAAAAGGGCTAATTTGGAGCGAAACACGCTGCTGAGGTCAGGCAATAATGTTAGCACGAAGGAGAACACGCCCAATAGTAGCAGCAAAAGGGCTAATTCAAAGAAGAACACGCCATAGAGGTCAGGCAATAATGCCAGCACCCTGGAGCCAACACTCGTGAGGGGAGGCAGTAAGGAGATCACACCCAAGAGCGGCAGCAAAAAGCCTAGTTCGATGGGGAATGGAACGCGGATGTCAAGCCCTACTGATACCATCAGGAAAGATTACATCAGGAAGGAGGATGTACACAGGAAGAGCAAGAGGGTTCTGTACACTCAAGATGAAATTGATTCTGACTGCTGTTTGTCCACTAAAGTACCTGGGATGCATGCAAACATAAGACCACCCCATGTGGTTGCAGCAGAACCAACCGAGTGTCTTGGAGAAAATAGAGTTGTCGGTGAGGTGGATTGGGGCAATGTTCCGATCCATCCGGGTGGAGACGATGGTGCAGCCCCACCCATGGGAGTCAATATGATGTGTGTAGTACTAGGCATTAGAGACAATGGCGAGGATTCTGAATCAGATGAAGAAGAAGGCACTATAGATGATCAAGAATCTGGTGATGATGAAATAGACGAGGAACTTAATGATGATGCTGGTATTCCAGTCGATGATTTGGGTGTTGAAGTAGAAGAAATGAAACATGACCATGAGTATCCTATAATTTCGGTCGGCACCGAGTTCAGGAGCATGCATGAGTTCAGGATGTCATTCCAGCATTTTTGTATCAAGGGGGATTTTGATGTTTATCGACTGAAGAACACTGTCAAGAGGTATGAGACCGTTTGTAAGTTAACATGGATGAATGGACGGGCCGAGGTACATTGTCCATGGAGGATCACAGCAAGAGCCTTACCTGCGTCGAATGCAATTAGGATACTCGGGCAATGAATGCAGCAAACCATTAGAACTCTCTCTCTCTCTTTTCACTCTATAACTACAATTGATGTGCGATATCTTTCTGGCAACTAGTCGACTCCGCTTATCTTTTAAATGAATCTGTGTTGCAGGTGAACAAAATGGGCCCTCCACACATGTGTCCGACAGGCAGCAAACTGAAATCCTCAATGGATGATACGGAGTGGGTGGCTATGCAATCTATGTCCATACTAAAGGATAACCCTAAGGAGAGCGCGAAGAATATTTAGATTGGCCTCGGTTCTAAATTCAACATTGTCCTTCCGTATTACACGGTTTGGAAAGGTAAAGAGAAAGCTCTGGGGGTCTTGCACAGGGATTGGACCAATAGCTTCAGGATACTGTACAACTTCAAGGCGGAGGTATAAGCTAGGTGTCCGGGGAGTGTTGTGGAGATTGACACCGAATCATAAGGTGGTAAAATATATTTCAAAAGATTTTTCATGGCGCTTAAACCTTGCATCCAGGGATTCAAGGACGGCTGTAGGCTGTATCTGAGTGTAGACAGCACTGTCCTTACTGGCAAATGGAAAGGCTGCCTGCCATATGCCATAGCACTTGATGGTCACAACTGGATGTTCCCAGTGGCATTCGGGCTGTTTGAAACAGAAACGGAGGAAAACTAGGTCTGGTTTATGAGGCAGCTCAGGAGATCAATAGGCCACATGGAAGCCTAGCTATATCCACGGATGCATGCAAAGGGCTGACGAATGCAGTGAAGGAGGTGTTCCCGCGAGCTTAAGGTAGAGAATGCCATTCCCATATGATGCTCAACTTGTACTCACACTATGCAGGCAACGTATTTTGTTACATGTTTCTTGCTGCTAGAGTTTACAAACCTAGTAGCAGCGATTTCATGAGCAAGATTTTTGCGGAAGCCCTTGAACTTTCAGAGTACTTAGCCATCCATCATTCGCAGCTATGGAAGAGGAGTCAATTCAACCCTGACATCAAAGTTGACTACATAAACAACAACCTTGCAGGATGCCTGAATAACTGGGTGAATGACATAAAAGTGTGTCCTGTTCATATCTTGATGGACAACATACGTGGTATGAGCATGAAGCTGTTAAATATAAGGAGAGAGATCGGTAGGAGACTTAGAGGACATATGCTACCGCCAGTTGTACAGCAACTGCACAAGAGAAGCTGAGGACTTGCTCATCTTAAGGTTCTCCCGTCAACCAATAGAAGCTGTGAGGTGGTCGATATGTCCAAGAGTGGCAAAAGGGATGTTGTGAACATCTAGCTGCGAGAATGCACCTGATTGGAGTGGCAGCATACCGGGAAACCTTACGACCACGCCTTGGCCTTCTTGGTGAAGAAAAGAACTCTACCACATTTGGATCAGTATTTGTCAGACTACTACTCTATGGAAAAGTTCAGAGCTACGTACGCTGGATTCGTCGAGCCATGTACAGACCCATCTCAGTGGCCTCAAGTCCAACTGTCTTTCGAGCTTTGCCAGCCAGTTACAAAAAGGGGCAGAGGAAGACCCCAGGTGAATAGGTTTAAGAATTTTCTCGAGAAGAAGGGTTCAGCTTTCTGTGCTACAAAGAAGGGCAAAACAGATGCAAGACCTGCCATCTTATAGGCCATAAAGCAGCTAGATGTCCCCTTAATGCTCCCAAACCTAGGTATGAGATGGTACATTCAGACAAAAAAATGTTTATAGTCTGTAGATATAAGGTAGTAATCCATGTACTATTTTTTTACAGGAAGCGTAAGGTAAGAAACAAGACAGCCGACTCAGTGATTTTGCTGCGGGAATAAAACCAAAACGAGTGGAGTGATGATGTCGGACAAGATTCTGGTGCTGATTGTCCTGACTTCCCTCGGCCCGGAGATGCAGGGTACGTGAAGGTAAGAAAATTGGCACCCAGGAAGAGGAAGAAGGCAGGAGATGAAGAAGCCAGTGGACGTGAAGGAAAGAGGAATAAAGTTGGCACCCAAGAAGAGAAAGAGGGCTAGCAGTGTAGCAGCCTAATGATGTATTGAACTTGAACCTATATATGTAGTTCGGTTAAACTCTGGAGCTGTGTACGTGGAACTTGTTAGGCGAAACAATATGCCTCCCATACTCGGAGTAAAATGTATCGCGACTTTAGGATTGGATACGGCCGAGAACACTAGTTGAATCCAAAATTGTGACTGTGCCACTACTATCTGAACAATCGCGATAGCTGAGCGGTTAAATCCTCTCCAAAATCGATGGGTGTTAGTGGCACAAACATGAATTATTTATAGGCGCTTAATAAATCCCTCCTATTGGCATTACACTTATGATAAGTTTCTGGGCTGAAAAACAATTTCTTAAGCTAGCTGCTACACTCTAGGAAGCAGCAACTTATTTCAGCTGCTGGACAACGACATGGCAACATAAACTGCAAATGCAACAGATAATGCCCAGATAATGAGGAAATTGTTTCCACTATCTGGCCTAATCTTGAGCCCGTCTATCTCACCACCTCCACCCCGCCTCCCACACTTTGGCGAAGCTCCCCGATCTCTTGCTCCATCGCATGAATCTCCTCTTTCTTGTCCCACACAGCATCACGCACATCCTGAACAAGCTCTCTATGAAAACCTGTCAGTGGCTTTTCGATCCATACAAACTTGTCACAGCTAGTCCCCCTCCCTTCCTGCGTAGTAGATCGAAGGAAACAAAAAAGAATTACATTACGCTTTTCGGATCCGGGTTACCATTGTACCTATAATAGGAACTTACTGCTCTGATGCTGCAGTTGCTGAATTTTCCTGCAGTATTTTCGTCGGTCCATGAAATCCATCTCGGCATCTTCTCACCGCACAAACACAGCATATCAGGGTAGTAATCGTAGGGCGCCCTCTGGTACCTGATGGGGGCACCGCTTGGCGTTGAGCCAACCGATTCCGCCGAGGCACTGCACGAGTTGGGAGCCATGAGCGAGGGGAGCGAGGGCAGAGGAAAGAGGAGCCTTTGGATGCCAGGGTAGTGGTGAAGCGTGATTTATCCCTACTTAATAACTCGGGCAGAATCCTACCGTCCACATTCGGCTGACAGGTGGGGGACCTAGCGTGTGGACTTGTCAACCAAACCTCGCGCCTTCGTGGTTCAAAAAGCCCTCTCGCGTGCATTGGATGAAATTTTTTGGCACCCTGCCCGCGTACATATATCACTGGGAGGCCTTGCTCAGGAACCATACACGCCTGGCCCACAATCTTACTCCCTCCTAAGAACTTGTCATGGCTCGCGCCGGCAGATCCATTCGCTCCACCGCTTCCGGTAGGGCTTGCCGCGGCGGATCCACCCCAAGATCCTACCGTCACAGTATCAAATGGCCATGGTTTCTTGAGAGGAGCGCCGATGGTACGTATGTGAGCTTGACCCCTCCTACCTGTAGAAGGACTGATGCGGCGTTGAGCTCGAGCAGGAGCCACCAGGCGCGACGACGCTCGGTCCATGTCAACCCCGTCACCATCGTCATTGTCGATTCTGATGTGCAGAACGACGGGGACGATGTTGTGCAGAACGCCATTGCTGCCTCCTTGGCGAAGGGCAAGCCACGGGCAGGAGTGGATGTCGCTGGGAAGGGCACGGCGGTGTCACCAATCGAGGTGGACTCCGACGATAGCGGTGTGATGTGGGTCCATATGTTGTTTAGGATGGTTGCAATTTCGGTTGTGTTTAATGTGAGTACAATTATTGTAATGGGTTTGTCGAGCTATATTGAGAAATATGTGCAATAGCAGCGTGTGAGTGCTTCCACTTTAGAAATTGTGTACATGCCATTTGCATGTTGCATTATCAACGTAGATTACATTGTAAACAATCCAGCGAAAATCAGATTACAACCATCGGACGAGTGGCGGGATGGAAGAAGTTGGGACAGTGGCTTGAGGAAGGAAGAGCGTGACACTTGGCGGTGGGCCCTCGGAACACGTGAACGACGACATCTGCGAGCGAGCACCTGCAGTATTGCCGGTCATCGAGCAAGCGGACTTTAGCGTGACAACGACAAGCTGATTGGACCAATATAATAACTTCGTCAATTATTAAGTCTTGAAAACTACAATGGGGTACATTCGCACACACGTATGCTCTAAGCACACGAAGCATCGCTTAAGTCTAACGATAACGACACACAAGTACTACATTTCCTGTCGGTCTTCTCGATACAAATGTAGAAATGCATCTGCACGTTTGGTCCAGCACCAAATAAATCTTGAGATAGCACGCATAGGATCGACCTTAGGTCCACATACTCCACCTCCATGGCGTCGGGCAGCTCGGCGCCTCGGCTAGCACAAGAATGCTATCCGACAATGGCGGCTGGGCGTTCACCCATCACATGTACGGGCAGGCGCCGAACCAGACCTGACATGCGCCTCGCACACATGACGGTGGGCCCGGCTCTGGTTCCCGGAACACCGGCGGTGATGGTCAGGACGAAAAACAGCCCCCCACGGAAAATTAGCGGTGACGTGCGAGTCGATGAACGACACCTGCTCTTGGAGAAGTTGGGCTTGCCCGTACGAGATCCTAATCACTTCGATCAAGTGCCCCTCTGCAAGGTGGATGACGAGCTCTGCCGGCGGGCCGGTGTAATTCTGCCAGCTCCGTGCGAGGCAGTCTTGAAGCACCGAGCTCGTGGGCGGGAGCTACGTGGTAGGAAATGTGAAAGCATCCTGGGTGGGAGCACAGCGGGAACATCGTCTAGTTCGCGAGGATCTCCAGATTCTGGGGCTGCAGCATCTGCCACATCTGAAGTTTGTCGAGAAATCGGAAAAAGATCAGCAGTTAGATTGGCGAATAGCATGAATATGTCGGATAAGTTCAAAAGCTTGTAAAATGATTTCTTAGCATGAAGGTAGCGACCAGAATTGGCGGATGTCGTCTTGCACTGGCAGGATGGAAGTGAAGTGGGGAAAGTGGCGAGGGAAAGAAAGAAATGCGGAGGAAGAAGAAAGTAGGGGCGTGACAGGATATATTGCCCGAACTAAACTCGTGAGTCGTGACACTAACATGGGTTTGTCGAGCAAGCGTGGCCAATCATGCCCAGCCTACTCGAGATCGCTCTCACGAAGACCATTGTGGAAAGAACACTCATGCAATGACACTAGTGGATCCATGTGTGGTTTGTGGAAAGAACATACATGCAATGACTCCGGTGCTGGTTTAGTATAAGAACACACATGAAATGACCACTGGTTGATCCATATGTGGTTTGTGGAAAAGAACACACATGCAATGAACACTGGTGGATCCATATGTGGTTTGTGGAAAAGAACACACATGTAGTGAACACTGGTGGATCCATATGTTGTTTGTGAAAAGAACACACATGCAATGACTCTAGTGCTGGTTTTAGTATAAGAACACACAAGTAATGACTCTAGTGGGTCCATATGTTATTTGTGGAAAGAACACACATGCAATGACCACTGGTTGATCCATATGTGGTTTGTGGAAAAGAACACACATGCAGTGACCACTGGTTGATCCATGTGTGGTTTGTGGAAAGAACACACATGCAATGATACTAGTGGATCCATGTGTGGTTTGTGGAAAAGAACACACATGCAATGAGTCTAGTGCTAGTTTTAGTATAAGAACACACATACAATGACCACTGGTTGATCCATATGTGGTTTGTGGAAAAGAACACACATGCAATGAACACTGGTGGATCCATGTGTGGTTTGTGAAAAGAACACACATGCAATGAACACTGGTTGATCCATATGTGGTTTGTGGAAAAGAACACAGATACAATGAACACTGGTAGATCCATAAGTGGTTTGTGGAAAGAACACACATGCAGTGAACACTGGTGGATCCATACGTGGTTTGTGAAAAGAACACACATGCAATGAATCTAATGGATCCATATGTGGTTTGTGAAAAGAACACACATGCAATGAGTCTAGTGCTGGTTTCAGTATAAGAACACACATGCAATGACTCTAGTGGGTCCACATGTGGTTTGTGAAAAGAACACACATGTAGTGAACACTGGTTGATCCATGTGTGGTTTGTGGAAAGAACACACATGCAATGACATTGGTTGATCCATGTGTGGTTTGTGGAAATAACACACATGCAATGACTCTAATGGATCCATATGTGGTTTGTGGAAAAGAACACACATGCAATGACCAGTGGTTGATCCATGGGTGGTTTGTTGAAAGAACACGCATGCAATGACACTGGTGGATCCATGTGTGGTTTGTGAAAAGAACACACATGGAATGAACACTGGTTGATCCCTATGTGGTTTGTGGAAAAGAACACACATACAATGAACACTGGTGGATCCATAAGTGGTTTGTGGAAAGAACACAAATGCAGTGAACACTGGTGGATCCATATGTTGTTTGTGAAAAGAACACACATGCAATGAATCTAGTGCTGGTTTTAGTATAAGAACACACAAGCAATGACTCTAGTGGGTCCATATGTGATTTGTGGAAAGAACACACATGCAATGACACTAGTTGATCCATGTGTGGTTTGTGGAAAGAACACACATGCAATGAACACTGGTTGATCCATATGTGGTTTGTGAAAAGAACACTCATGCAATGACCACTGGTTGATCCATATGTGGTTTGTGGAAAAGAACACACATGCAATGACCACTGGTTGATCCATATGTGGTTTGTGGAAAATAACACACATGCAATGAACACTGGTGGATCCATATGTGGTTTGTGGAAAAGAACACACATGTAGTAAACACTGGTGGATCCATATGTTGTTTGTGAAAATAACACACATGCAATGACTCTAGTGCTGGTTTTAGTATAAGAACACACAAGAAATGACTCTAGTGGGTCCATATGTGATTTGTGGAAAGAACACATATGGAATGACCACTGGTTGATCCATATGTGGTTTGTGGAAAAGAACACACATGCAGTGACCACTGGTTGATCCATGTGTGGTTTGTGGAAAAGAACACACATGTAGTGAACACTGGTGGATCCATATGTTGTTTGTGGAAAAGAACACACATGCAATGACTCTAGTGCTGGTTTTAGTATAAGAACACACATGCAATGAACACTGGTTGATCCATATGTTGTTTGTGAAAGCAACACACATGCAATGAATCTAGTGCTGTTTTTAGTATAAGAACACACAAGCAATGACTCTAGTGGGTCCATGTGTGATTTGTGTAAAGAACACACTGAAGGGAATATGCCCGAGAGGCAATAATAAAGTGGTTATTATCTTATTCCATGTTTATGATAAATGTTTATTTTACATGCTAGAATTGTCTTGATCGGAAACATCAATACATGTGTGTTTAATAAACAAAAAGGGTTCCTAGTTATGCCTCTCTTATAGACTAGCTTGTTGATTAACAAGATGATCAAGGTTTCCTGATCATGGACATTGGATGTTGTTAATAACAAGGTCACGCCATTGGTGGAATGATGTGATGAACATTCATCCGAAGTATAGCATTATGATCAAAGTCATTATGTTTATATTGCTATAATATCATACGAAGTAATCTTTATCCTTAGACCATGAGATCATGTTAATTGCTAACATCAGAAGAGTATCTTGATAACATCAAACGTCACACCGTAACAGGGTGACTATAAAGGTGGGTTCAGTGCTACGAAGGTGTTATGTTTAGTATCATGGATCAAGAGTGGGATTTGTCCATCCCGATGACGGATAGATATACTCTGGGCCCTCTCGGTGATATCACATTGAAATAGCTTGCAAGCAAGTGATGTGATCACAAGAATGTTATATCACGGGAACGAGAAAAGAGTGCATGTCGGTAACGAGATCAAACTAGGTATGGAGATACCGATGATCGAATCTCGGACATGTAATATATCGCGGGACAAAGGGATTTAGTTACTAGCATTAAAGGTTCTCACGATCACAGAAGTCATCGTTGAATGTGTAGGAGTCAGTATGGATCTCCAGGTCCCGCTGCTGATTATTGATCAGAGAGGGGTCTCGATCATGTATGCATTATTCGCGAACCGTAGGGTGACACACTTAAGGGATACCGACACCATTCGGACCAAATATGTTTCAGATAAAGATTTAAGAAAGCGCTGGAATTATTTCAATAGACACCGAAACTGTTTCGGGTGAAAATGCTGAAATTGGTTTTGCATGTAATATTGAAATGTTGCAGGGGGTTTTATGTGAATGTTTGTTAATTAAAGTGTTTTATTGAAATTCTGAATAAAAATAATAAAAGAGTTTTATTAAATGAGAGAGCATTAAATTTGGAGAAATTTAATGCATTTAAAGTGGAGACTTTAAAAGAGAATGTGAAGGGGCATTTTAATGTGGAGGGGTTACCACCACATGAATGGAGGAGGTGAAGGGTCACCCCCTCCATGCGCCGGCCATGAAGGAGGGTCACCCCCTCCTCCTATAAAAGGCCACCCCCTCCTCACTTCTCACACACACCTCCTTGTGAAGGATCTCTCTCCCCCTCTAGTATTATTTCCCCATGGTCTCGGATTAGCGAGATACATGTTCCCCGTGGCTTTATCTGGAAAGGAGTTGCTGCTTCCGCTGCTTTGCTGGAGCGAGGGATGGAGGTTGTCGGGGTACCGGACGTGTGTGTGATCACGGATGCACCGCTGCTTTGCGGTGCTGGACTTGGTGGTGCTAGAGCTGGATCTGATGGGCGTTAGAGCGGACGGACTTGGACTTCATCATGATCTTGAGATCGGCAAGTGTACGACTATATCAACCACGAGTTCCTACTCGTTAACAAAGCTCGTTGTCTACGAGGGTAAGTTCTCGTTGGATGTATGTCCACCTGTTGCTTTGTACCTAGTAGATAAATCTTGGCGTGTAGTTCACACCGTAGGATTTTTTTTTGTTTTCTATGCCGCGGACCCAACAGTGGTATCAGAGCCTGATCTATGTGTAGTTGCTTTGCACGGGTAGTACACATATGTTTATATGTGGGCGATGATGATCATGTCATTGCATCTTCTGTGTATTTTGGATATTGGTGGCATAGTGGGATGAAGCGGCCCGGACCAACCTTACATGTCATTGTACATGAGACCAGTTCCACGACTGACATGCAACTTGTTTTGCATAAGTGGCTGGCGGGTGTCTGTCTCTCCTACTATAGTCAATATCTAATTTACAACGAGTTGCTAACAACTTGGTTATCCTCGTTGTGGTTCATGTTCGTAGGTAAGAACGGTTCTATCTCCGAAATCCCTAAGCCACATAAAACTTGCAATTGATAAATTAGAGGCGTCTAGTTTAGATCGTTGCTGGGCTAGTGTCATGATATGGTAATCTTGTAAGTTGATGTATAGTTGATACTCTTACAACACACCTAACGTGTAAGTTCCATAGACCTTGGCTTTACACACAAAGGAATGATAGATATCATACCACGATGCAAATGATAGAGATCAAATGCATGGACCATATCATCTCACTTTACACATTAGATGTTAGCATCTTATACTGCTAGTTTGGCGCTTTTGGTAGCATTGTAAGATGATCCCTCTTTTAGATATCAAGATAAAAATGTGTTCTTCCTTAAGTATGCACCGTTTTGTGGATCGTGTTTCGAGACATCACGTGATGATCGGGTGTACTCGACTCTACGCTTTCATACAAACGGGTGTAAGACAGTTTTACACATGCGAGTACTAAGGTTCTTACTTGGCGAGCCTAGCATGTACAGACATGGCCTCGGAACACAGACCGAAAGGTTAAGCATGAATCATATAGTTGATATGATGCCCATATAGATGCTCGCCTTTGAAGCTACATCAACTCACGTGATGATCGGACTTGGTGTAGTGGATTTGGTTCATGTAATCACCAAAAAGGCACGAGGGATGTCGTTTTTGAGTGGGAGTTCATTTCTAATTTGGATTAGTCGAACCAAATTTGTCATAAATTAAATCAAAGTGAATTTGCATAGTTTGTTGTAGTCATTGGCATTCGTTTTCTACCTTATGCTTAGTTTTTATTTGAGATAATTGAACTATAGAATTCTGGATATTTACTTTACAAACTCGTATCGTATTATTTTGAATGTCAATTTAAAGTTTATAAGTCCTATTGCAAACTTTCAGCAAACTCTATTTACTCCATGAAGTTTAATAAGTAGTATTAAATCAAGAGTAAGAATTCCAATGTTAGTATCTAAAGTATCATGTTTGCCTCCATGATTATTAATATTCAAAAAGTTGTTTTAATATCAAGATTATATTGGAGCTAGAAATTGTTTCAGAAACCATCATGTGTGAAAGATATTGTGATATCTGAAACAATGTTTTTGGTTGCATTATGATAGAGTATAATTTAGCAAAATACATGTTCTCATATTGTATGAGAATTTGTGAAGGATGGAGATGTTAGGCATCGAATCTACCTAAAAAGGTTTTGGGAACTGATATTATACTCGTGATTCTTCCTTATAAGCTATAGTAGCTTGATCATGAAAGTTGTCATGATAAGGATGAATAGAAGATGTAAGTAAAATGTGTACTACACTAATAGATTACTAAAGAATGGATTTTTGAAAGAATGCCAAACATTTGATGATGGTGATCCACTTCAAAGTGCAAGTCCAAAGGTATTAGTATTTGACTATATATGCTTTGTACTATGTGTCATGTGAATGACACCACTATTGATGTTGATAGATTCTTTTAAAAGAAAAAGGAATTGCTGAAAGAGAATCTATAAAATATTTGGCAGAAAATATAAGGTTGGAGATGTCCAACTTGGGTATATAGAAGATATACATGTTATGGTTGTATTCCTTGCTTGTTAAAAAAATGTGGTTCTTAGGTATTGATACCGGTATTGGATACCGAATTGGTTGGTATGAAGTGTCATACAGGAGAACGCAATTCATGAACTACAATGGCCTAAGTAAACCAGCAAGAGAATGAGTGATGATGTTCATCAAAAACAAATAAAGTGTTATTGTGTTTTTCGTTGTCATCAAACCAAGCCTTCAAGATTTGTTTAAATAATTGTTATTTTGTTCCGGTATCATGAGAACAATGGCTGTTCAAATAATTACCGTATTCCATAAAGGATGGATGAACTTTTACAAGTCTAGTTGGAGAAATCACATCCATAAACACTATTGCTAAAATGTCGCAAGACAAATGATTGAAAGATCACTTATGAAGTGACATCGCTGTTTAAATTATATTTGAAAGAAAACATGAAGAAACTCCATGTTGATGGATTTTTGGAGTCTTTGATTTTGATCAATTGACGCATGTGAGACTTTCCTCGAGATAATTGAAACTCCGTCCATAGGCCAGAGAGGAACGGATGACTAGCTTATTGGAAATTGTGCATGCTGATGTGCATAGTCCATTATGTGTAGCCATATGCAATGGATCTTTTTGCTTCATATGCTTTCTCCGAAAATTTGAGTGAATATATCTGTATATTTACTTAACAAGGAAGAAGTATGAAACATTTGAAAATTGTTCAAAGACTTTCAAGATGAAGTGGAAAATCATTGTAACAAGAAAATAAAGAGTTTATGATTCGATCATAAAGGAAGATATTTGAGTTACATGTTTAACAAAAACACCTAAGACTTGAGGAATTGTTCCATGATTTGTGTTTCCTGATAAACCATAGGAGTATGGCATATTCGAGAGATAAAATCAAACCATGTTTGACATGGTAAGATCAAGGGTGTCATTTATAAAACTACCATTATGTTTTAAGGGTTGAAGCTTTAGAGACTACCGCTTTTACACTGAAAAGAGCACCATCGTGATCCATTGAAATGACACCATATGAGTTATGGTTTGGGATAAAACCCGAATTGTCTTTTCTTAAATTTTGGTATGCTATGCATAAGTAAAATGTTTACAACCAAAGTCGGATAAGCACGTCTTTGTAGGTTATCCCAAAGAATTTGTTGGGAATTTCTCCATAACACCAAGGACAAAAGAGTTTGTTACTTGGAACGTCAAGTTTCTTGAGAAGGAATTTTTTGTGAAAAGTTAAGTGGGAGGACAATAGAACTTTGATAAGGTTGTTGAACCTTAGCTATATGTGCTAAATGGCATGGCGCCGGGAAGTGTCCGGTGGCCCACAATGCTCATGGCTCTCGTGATTACAAAAGGTGTGATCTCGGAGATTAGAGTTCCTATAGAACCGTGTGGGTCAGTAAGAATCAAATAGTAAGATTTGATAAGCAAGTCGTTATTGTTTTGACAATGATGAACCGAGTACATGCAAAGAAGCGATGATGGGCCCTGACTCCATAAAATGACTAGAAGTCATAGAATCCGTGATAGTATCCATACACGAGAAAAAAACAAGTTTCTGAACTTGGAAGACCCTCCGGAAAGGCGTGAAGCCTATCGGTCATGTTTGGATCTATAAAGAAATAAGACATGGATGTTTAACATCTATGAAATAGTCGACATGTCGGAAAGAAGTTTACGACAATGTTCAAGGAGTTGACTATGACAAGATTTGATCTTTCATAGCGATATATAGTCTTGACGGATTAATGTAGCAACCACTACATATAATTTGGTATATGGTAGTTCAATAAACAAAACAAGGTTCTTCTAATAGAACGGTACCCTAGGACATGTACATGACATGGTCCGAAGGGTTTTGTTAATTCAAAGGGTGCTAAAAGGGCATGTAAACTTCAATAGTTGAAGTAAGCATAGCGGAGTTGGAATCTTCAGCATGATGAAACTGTTAAAAGAGTTTAATTCATCGGAGATGATGAAGATGCTTGAATTTGCAAGAAATTAAGTGGGAGCACTGAGACATATTTCTAATACATTATGTAGAGGACATATTGTTGATTGGAAATGATGTATCTTGTATTGACACAAGTTAAGAATTTCATTAAAATAAGATTTCGATGAAAGACTTGGGCAAACCCGGAATATTAGGCATCAATATCTATATGGATAGATTAAGGCGCTAATATGGTTGTGCCAGACATACATATATGAGATATTGAAAGGGTTCAATATGGAAACAACAAGAAAGGTTCTTGAAGTATGGAAAGGATTGTATCAAAATTCAAGTGTTTCAACACTTGGTGAGTAAAATCACATGAAGATTTTGATCGATTATACCATGATATGTATATATCCAGAATGTCCTATGCTCTAAATGTTATGAGCATATACCAGAATGATTCATAAGATGATCATTGGACAATAGTAAAGATATTCTTATGAGCTTTGGAAGAACTAAGAATATATAACGTATAAGTGACAAATAGTTAAAGGTGGTTCATTGTAAAGTGTTACATTGATACTAGTTTTGTCACAAGATACAAATTAAATTTATCTCAATTTAGACTATGGGTGGCACAATGTAATGGAAAGGATGTTCCATGATGGATTTGGATGAGTTCCAAAGTTGAGACATTGTGACGGATACTACAACAAAAGGCTAACTATATGACTGCTATAGTAGCAGCAAAGGAGGGCATTTGTGTTAAGTAGTTTGTTATCAAACTAGGTGTGGTTCAAAGTGGGCTAATACTATGAAGATATATTGTGTGACAATAATATCAACATATTTTGAGCCGAACGAACTAAAGGTCTCACCAAAGGACCAAATCTATACAATGCCATCTCATTTGAGAATGAGTGATGCGTGAGACGAGAGACATGCAAATACACGGACCTGAAGCCCAGATCCGAGATTATGTTAACCACTAGAAATAGCGTATATGCAACACCAGAAAGCCATAGGTGTTTAATACGAGTTTTTCAAACTAGATTATTGACTCTAGTGCAAGTGGGAGATCAAGGGAATATGCCCGAGAGGCAATAATAAAGTGGTTATTATCTTATTCCATGTTTATGATAAATGTTTATTTTACATGCTAGAATTGTATTGATCGGAAACATCAATACATGTGTGTTTAATAAACAAAAAGGGTTCCTAGTTATGCCTCTCTTATAGACTAGCTTGTTGATTAATAAGATGATCAAGGTTTCCTGATCATGGACATTGGATGTTGTTAATAACAAGGTCACACCATTGGTGGAATGATGTGATGAACATTCATCCGAAGTATAGCATTACGATCAAAGTCATTATGTTTATATTACTATAATATCATACGAAGTAATCTTTATCCTTAGACCATGAGATCATGTTAATTGCTAACACCGGAAGAGTATCTTGATAACATCAAACGTCACAATAATGTGGTGACTATAAAGGTGGGTTCAGTGCTACGAAGGTGTTATGTTGAGGCTCATGGATCAAGAGTGGGATTTGTCCATCCCGATGACGGATAGATATACTCTGGGCGCTCTCGGTGATATCACATTGAAATAGCTTGCAAGAAAGTGATGTGATCACAAGAATGTTATATCACGGGAACGAGAAAAGAGTGCATGTCGGTAACGAGATCAAACTAGGTATGGAGATACCGATGATCGAATCTCAGACATGTAATATATCGCGGACAAAGGGATTTAGTTACTAGCGTTAAAGGTTCTCACGATAACAGAAGTCATCTTTGAATGTGTAGGAGTCAGTATGGATCTCCAGGTCCCGCTGCTGATTATTGATCAGAGAGGGGTCTCGATCATGTCTGCATTATTCGCAAACTGTAGGGTGACACACTTAAGGGATACCGACACCATTTGGAGCAAATATGTTTCAGATAAAGATTTAAGAAAGCGCTAGAATTATTTCAATATACACCAAAACTGTTTCGGGTGAAAATGCTGAAATTGGTTCTACATGTAATATTGAAATGTTGCAGGGGGTTTTATGTGAATGTTTGTTAATTAAAGTAATTAACAAAATTCTGAATAAAAATAATAAAAGAGTTTTATTAAATGAGAGAGCATTAAATTTGGAGAAATTTAATGCATTTAAAGTGGAGACTTTAAAAGAGAATGTGAAGGGGCATTTTAATGTGGAGGGGTTACGACCACATGAATGGAGGTGAAGGTCACCCCTCCATGCAAGCCATGAAGGAGGGCACCCCTCCTCCTATAAAACCACCCCTCCTCACTTCTGACACACACATCCTTGTGTAGGATCTCCCCTCTAGTATTATTTCCCATGGTCTCGGATTAGCGAGATACATGTTCCCGTGGCTTTATCTCGAAAGGAGTTCTGCTTCGCTGCTTTCTGGAGCGAGACGGAGGTTTTAATGCGGACGTGTGCGATCACGGATGCACCGCTACTTTGCGGTGCTGGACTTGGTGGTGCTGGAGCTGGATCTGAAGGACGTGGTGGAGCCGAACCTGCTGGACTTCATCATGATCTTGAGATCAGCAAGTGTACGACTACATCCACCATGAGTTCCTACTTGTTAACAAAGCTCGTTGTCTACGAGGGTAAGTTCTCGTTGGATGTATGTCCACCTGTTGCTTTGTACCTAGTAGATAGATCTTGGCGTGTAGTTCACACCGTAGGAATTTTTTTTGTTTTCTATGCTGCGGACCCAACACACACATGCAATGACACTGGTTGATCCATGTGTGGTTTGTGGAAAGAACACACATGCAATGTACACTAGTTGATCCATATGTGGTTTGTGAAAAAAAAACACATGCAATGACCACTGGTTGATCCATATGTGGTTTGTGGAAAAGAACACACATGCAGTGACCACTGGTTGATCCATGTGTGGTTTGTGGAAAGAACACACATGCAATGACACTGGTGGATCCATGTGTGGTTTGTGGAAAGAACATACATGCAATGTCTCTAGTGCTGGTTTTAGTATAAGAACACTCATGCAATGACCACTGGTTGGTCCATATGTGGTTTGTGGAAAAGAACACACATGGAATGAACACTGGTGGATCCATATGTGGTTTGTGGAAAAGAACACACATGTAGTGAACACTGGTGGATCCATATGTTGTTTGTGAAAAGAACACACATGCAATGACTCTAGTGCTGGTTTTAGAGTAAGAACACACAAGAAATGACTCTAGTGGGTCCATATGTGATTTGTGGCAAGGACACACATGTGATGACCACTAGTTGATCCATATGTGGTTTGTGGAAAAGAACACACATGCAGTGACCACTGATTGATCCATGTGTGGTTTGTGGAAAGAACACACATGCAATGACACTAGTGGATCCATGTGTGGTTTGTGGAAAAGAACACACATGCAATGTCTCTAGTGCTGGTTTTAGTATAAGAACACACATGCAATGACCACTGGTTGATCCATATGTGGTTTGTGGAAAAGAACACACATGCAATGATCACTGGTGGATCCATTTGTGGTTTGTTGAAAAGAACACACATACAATGAACACTGGTGGATCCATAAGTGGTTTGTGGAAAGAACACACATGCAGTGAACACTGGTGGATCCATATGTGGTTTGTGAAAAGGACACACATGCAATGGATCTAACGGATCCATATGTGGTTTGTGAAAAGAACACACATGCAATGAGTCTAGTGCTGGTTTTAGTATAAGAACACACATGCAATGACTCTAGTGGGTCCACATGTGGTTTGTGAAAAGAAAACACATGCAGTGAACACTGTTTGATCCATGTGTGGTTTGTGGAAAGAACACACATGCAATGACATTGGTTGATCCATGTGTGGTTTGTGGAAATAACACACATGCAATGACTCTAATGGATCCATATGTGGTTTGTGGAAAAGAACACACATGCAATGACCACTGGTTTATCCATGTGTGGTTTGTGGAAAGAACACGCATGCAATGACACTAGTGGATCCATGTGTGGTTTGTGAAAAGAACACTCATGCAATGAACACTGGTTGATCCATAAGTGGTTTGTGGAAAAGAACACACATGCAGTGAACACCGGTGGATCCATATGTTGTTTGTGAAAAGAACACACATGCAATGAATCTAGTGTTGGTTTTAGTATAAGAACACACAAGCAATGACTCTAGTGGGTCCATATGTGATTTGTGGAAAGAACACACATGCAACGACACTAGTTGATTCATGTGTGGTTTGTGGAAAGAACACACATGCAATGTACACTGGTTGATCCATATGTGGTTTGTGAAAAGAACGCACATGCAATGACCACTGGTTGATCCATATGTGGTTTGTGAAATATAACACACATGCAATGACCACTGGTTGATCCATCTGTGGTTTGTGGAAAGAACACACATGCAATGACACTGGTGGATCCATGTGTGGTTTGTGGAAAGAACATACATGTAATGTCTCTAGTGCTGGTTTTAGTATAAGAACACACATGCAATGACAACTGGTTGATCCATATGTGGTTTGTGGAAAAGAACACACATGCAATGAACACTAGTGGATCCATATGTGGTTTGTGGAAAAGAACACACATGTAGTGAACACTGGTGGATCCATATGTTGTTTGTGAAAAGAATACACATGCAATGAATCTAGTGCTGGTTTTAGTATAAGAACACACAAGCAATGACTCTAGTGGGTCCATATGTGATTTGTGGAAAGGACACACATGGAATGACCACTGGTTGATCCATCTGTGGTTTGTGGAAAAGAACACACATGCAATGACTCTAGTGCTGGTTTTAGTATAAGAACACACAAGAAATGACTCTAGTGGGTCCATATGTGATTTGTGGAAAGAACACATATGGAATGACCACTTTTTGATCCATATGTGGTTTGCGGAAAAGAAGACACATACAGTTAGCACTGGTTGATCCATGTGTGGTTTGTGGAAAGAACACACATGCAATGACACTAGTGGATCCATGTGTGGTTTGTGGAAAAGAACATGCAATGACTCTAGTGCTGGTTTTAGTATAAGAACACACATGCAATGACCACTGGTTGATCCATATGTGGTTTGTGGAATAGAACTCACATGCAATGAACACTGGTGGATCCATGTGTGGTTTGTGAAAAGAACACACATGCAATGAACACTGGTTGATCCATATGTGGTTTGTGAAAAAGAACACAGATACAATGAACACTAGTGGATCCATAAGTGGTTTGTGGAAAGATCACACATGCAGTGAACACTGGTGGATCCATCTCTGGTTTGTGAAAAGAACACACATGCAATGAATCTAATGGATCCATATGTGGTTTGTGAAATTAACACACATGCAATGAGTCTAGTGCTAGTTTTAGTATAAGAACACACATGGAATGAATCTAGTGGGTCCACATGTGGTTTGTGAAAAGAACACACATGAACTGAACACTGGTTGATCCATATGTGGTTTGTGGAAAGAACACACATGCAATGACATTGGTTGATCCATGTGTGGTTTGTGGAAATAACACACATGCAATGACTCTAATGGATCCATATGTGGTTTGTGGAAAAGAACACACATGCAATGACCACTGGTTGATCCATGTGTGGTTTGTGGAAAGAACATGCATGCAATAACAATGGTGGATCCATGTGTGGTTTGTGAAAAGAACACACATGCAATTAACACAGGTTGATCCATATGTGGTTTGTGGAAAAGAACACACATACAATGAACACTGGTGGATCCATATGTGGTTTGTGGAAAGAACACACATGCAGTGAACACTGGTGGATCCATATGTTGTTTGTGAAAAGAACACACATGCAATGAATCTAGTGCTGGTTTTAGTATAAGAACACACAAGCAATGACTCTAGTGGGTCCATATGTGATTTGTGGAAAGAACACACATGCAACGACACTGGTTGATCCATGTGTGGTTTGTGGAAAGAACACACATGCAATGTACACTGGTTGATCCATATGTGGTTTGTGAAAAGAACACACATGCAATGACCACTGGTTGATCCATATGTGGTTTGTGGAAAATAACACACATGCAATGACCACTGGTTGATCCATGTGTGGTTTGTGGAAAGAACACACATGCAATGACACTGGTGGATCCATGTGTGGTTTGTGGAAAGAACATACATGCAATGTCTCTAGTGTTGGTTTTACTATAAGGACACACATGCAATGACCACTAGTTGATCGATATGTGGTTTGTGGAAAAGAACACACATGCAATGAACACTGGTGGATCCATATGTGGTTTGTGGAAAAGAACACACATGTAGTGAACACTGATGGATCCATATGTTGTTTGTGAAAAGAACACACATGCAATGACTCTAGTGCTGGTTTTAGTATAAGAACACACAAGAAATGACTCTAGTGGGTCCATATGTGATTTGTGGAAAGGACACACATGGAATGACCACTGGTTGATCCATATGTGGTTTGTGGAAAAGAACACACATGCAGTGACCACTGGTTGATCCATATGTGGTTTGTGGAAAGAACACACATGCAATGACACTAGTGGATCCATGTGTGGTTTGTGGAAAAGAACACACATGCAATGTCTCTAGTGCTGGTTTTAGTATAAGAACACGCATGCAATGACCACTAGTTGATCCATATGTGGTTTGTGGAAAAGAACACACATGCAATGAACACTGGTGGATTCATGTGTGGTTTCTTGAAAAGAACACACATACAATGAACACTGGTGGATCCATAAGTGGTTTGTGGAAAGAACACACATGTAGTGAACCCTGGTGGATCCATATGTGGTTTGTGAAAAGAACACACATGCAATGAATCTAATGGATCTATATGTGGTTTGTGAAAAGAACACACATGCAATGAGTCTAGTGCTAGTTTTAGTATAAGAACACACATGCAATGACTCTAGTGGGTCCACATGTGGTTTGTGAAAAGAACACACATGCAGTGAACACTGGTTGATCCATCTGCGGTTTGTGGAAAGAACACACATGCAATGACATTGGTTGATCCATGTGTGGTTTGTGGAAATAACACACATGCAATGACTCTAATGGATCCATATGTGGTTTGTGGAAAAGAACACACATGCAATGACCACTGGTTGATCCATGTATGGTTTGTGGAAAGAACACGCATGCAATGACACTGGTGGAGCCATGTGTGGTTTGTGAAAAGAACACACATGCAATGAACACTGGTTGATCCATATGTGGTTTGTGGAAAATAACACACATACAATGAACACTGGTGGATCCATAAGTGGTTTGTGGAAAGAACACACATGCAGTGAACACTGGTGGATCCATATGTTGTTTGTGAAAAGAACACACATGCAATGAATCTAGTGCTGGTTTTAGTATAAGAACAGACAAGCAATGACTCTAGTGGGTCCATATGTGATTTGTGGAAAGAACACACATGCAATGACACTGGTTGATCCATGTGTGGTTTGTGGAAAGAACACACATGCAATGTACACTAGTTGATCCATATGTGGTTTGTAAAAAGAACACCATTGCAATGACCACTGGTTGATCCATATGTGGTTTGTGGAAAAGAACACACATGCAATGAATCTAGTGCTGGTTTTAGTATAAGAACACACAAGCAATGAATCTAGTGGGTCCATATGTGATTTGTGGAAAGAACACACATGCAACGACACTGGTTGATCCATGTGTGGTTTGTGGAAAGAACACACGTGCAATGTACACTGGTTGATCCATATGTGGTTTGTGAAAAGAACACACATGCAATGACCACTGGTTGATCCATATGTGGTTTGTGGAAAATAACACACATGCAATGACCACTGGTTGATCCATGTGTGGTTTGTGGAAAGAACACACATGCAATGACACTGGTGGATCCATGTGTGGTTTGTGGAAAGAACATGCATGCAATGTCTCTAGTGCTGGTTTTACTATAAGGACACACATGCAATGACCACTAGTTGATCGATATGTGGTTTGTGGAAAAGAACACACATGCAATGAACACTGGTGGATCCATATGTGGTTTGTGGAAAAGAACACACATGTAGTGAACACTGATGGATCCATATGTTGTTTGTGAAAAGAACACACATGCAATGACTCTAGTGCTGGTTTTAGTATAAGAACACACAAGAAATGACTCTAGTGGGTCCATATGTGATTTGTGGAAAGGACACACATGGAATGACCACTGGTTGGTCCATATGTGGTTTGTGGAAAAGAACACACATGCAGTGACCACTGGTTGATCCATGTGTGGTTTCTGGAAAGAACACACACGCAATGACACTCGTGGATCCATGTGTGGTTTGTGGAAAAGAACACACATGCAATGTCTCTAGTGCTGGTTTTAGTATAAGAACACGCATGCAATGACCACTGGTTGATCCATATGTGGTTTGTGGAAAAGAACACACATGCAATGAACACTGGTGGATTCATGTGTGGTTTCTTCAAAAGAACACACATACAATGAACACTGGTGGATCCATAAGTGGTTTGTGGAAAGAACACACATGTAGTGAACCCTGGTGGATCCATATGTGGTTTGTGAAAAGAACACACATGCAATGAATCTAATGGATCTATATGTGGTTTGTGAAAAGAAAACACATGCAATGAGTCTAGTGCTAGTTTTAGTATAAGAACACACATGCAATGACTCTAGTGGGTCCACATGTGGTTTGTGAAAAGAACACACATGCAGTGAACACTGGTTGATCCATCTGTGGTTTGTGGAAAGAACACACATGCAATGACATTGGTTGATCCATGTGTGGTTTGTGGAAATAACACACATGCAATGACTCTAATGGATCCATATGTGGTTTGTGGAAAAGAACACACATGCAATGACCACTGGTTGATCCATGTATGGTTTGTGGAAAGAACACGCATGCAATGACACTGGTGGATCCATGTGTGGTTTGTGAAAAGAACACACATGCAATGAACACTGGTTGATCCATATGTGGTTTGTGGAAAAGAACACACGTACAATGAACACTGGTGGATCCATAAGTGGTTTGTGGAAAGAACACACATGCAGTGAACACTGGTGGATCCATATGTTGTTTGTGAAAAGAACACACATGCAATGAATCTAGTGCTGGTTTTAGTATAAGAACACACAAGCAATGACTCTAGTGGGTCCATATGTGATTTGTGGAAAGAACACACATGCAATGACACTGGTTGATCCATGTGTGGATTGTGGAAAGAACACACATGCAATGTACACTAGTTGATCCATATGTGGTTTGTAAAAAGAACCCACATGAAATGACCACTGGTTGATCCATATGTGGTTTGTGGAAAAGAACACACATGCAATGACCACTGGTTGATCCATGTGTGGTTTGTGGAAGGAACACACATGCAATGACTCTAGTGCTGGTTTTAGTATAAGAACACACATGCAATGACCACTGGTTGATCCATATGTGGTTTGTGGAAAAGAACACACATGCAATGAACACTGGTGGATCCATATGTGGTTTGTGGAAAAGAACACACATGTAGTGAACACTAGTGGATCCATATGTTGTTTGTGAAAAGAACACACATGCAATTAATCTAGTGCTGGTTTTAGTATAAGAACACGCAAGAATTGACTCTAGTGGGTCCATATGTGATTTGTGGAAAGGACACACATGGAATGACCATTGGTTGATCCATATGTGGTTTGTGGAAAAGAACACACATGTAGTGACCACTGGTTGATCCATGTGTGGTCTGTGGAAAGAACACACATTGAATGACACTAGTGGATCCATGTGTGGTTTGTGGAAAAGAACACACATGCAATGTCTCTAGTGCTGGTTTTAGTATAAGAACACACATGCAATGACCACTGGTTGATCCATATGTGGTTTGTGGAAAAGAACACACATGCAATGAACACTGGTGGATCCATGTGTGGTTTGTGGAAAAGAACACACATACAATGAACACTGGTGGATCCATAAGTGGTTTGTGGAAAGAACATACATGCAGTGAGCACTGGTGGATCCATATGTGGTTTGTGAAAAGAACACACATGCAATGAATCTAATGGATCCATATGTGGTTTGTGAAAAGAACACACATGCAATGAGTCTAGTGCTCGTTTTAGTATAAGAACACACATGCAATGACTCTAGTGGGTCCACATGTGGTTTGTGAAAAGAACACACATGCAGTGAACACTGGTTGATCCATGTGTGGTTTGTGGAAAGAACACACATGCAATGACATTGGTTGATCCATGTGTGGTTTGTGGAAATAACACACATGCAATGACTCTAATGGATCCATATGTGGTTTGTGAAAAAGAACACACATGCAATGACCACTGGTTGATCCATGTGTGGTTTGTGGAAAGAACACGCATGCAATGACACTGGTGGATCCATGTGTGGTTTGTGAAAAGAACACACATGCAATGAACACGTGTTGATCCATATGTGGTTTGTGGAAAAGAACACACATACAATGAACACTGGTGGATCCATAAGTGGTTTGTGGAAAGAACACACATGCAGTGAACACTGGTGGATCCATATGTTGTTTGTGAAAATAACACACATTCAATGAATCTAGTGCTGGTTTTAGTATAAGAACACACAAGCAATGACTCTAGTGGGTCCATATGTGATTTGTGGAAAGAACACACATGCAATGACACTAGTTGATCCATGTGTGGTTTGTGGAAAGAACACACATGCAATGAACACTGGTTGATCTATATGTGGTTTGTGAAAAGAACACACATGCAATGACCACTGGTTGATCCATGTATGGTTTGTGGAAAGAACACGCATGCAATGACACTGGTGGATCCATGTGTGGTTTGTGAAAAGAACACACATGCAATGAACACTAGTTGATCCATATGTGGTTTGTGGAAAAGAACACACATACAATGAACACTGGTGGATCCATAAGTGGTTTGTGGAAAGAACACACATGCAGTGAACACTGGTGGATCCATATGTTGTTTGTGAAAAGAACACACATGCAATGAATCTAGTGCTGGTTTTAGTATAAGAACACACAAGCAATGACTCTAGTGGGTCCATATGTGATTTGTGGAAAGAACACACATGCAATGACACTGGTTGATCCATGTGTGGTTTGTGGAAAGAACACACATGCAATGTACACTAGTTGATCCATATGTGGTTTGTAAAAAGAACACCATTGCAATGACCACTGGTTGATCCATATGTGGTTTGTGGAAAAGAACACACATGCAATGACCACTGGTTGATCCATGTGTGGTTTGTGGAAGGAACACACATGCAATGACACTGGTGGATGCATGTGTGGTTTGTGGAAAGAACATACATGCAATGTCTCTAGTGCTGGTTTTAGTATAAGAACACACATGCAATGACCACTGGTTGATCCATATGTGGTTTGTGGAAAAGAACACACATGCAATGAATATTGGTGGATCCATATGTGGTTTGTGGAAAAGAACACACATGTAGTGAACACTAGTGGATCCATATGTTGTTTGTGAAAAGAACACACATGCAATTAATCTAGTGCTGGTTTTAGTATAAGAACACACAAGAATTGACTCTAGTGGGTCCATATGTGATTTGTGGAAAGGACACACATGGAATGACCACTGGTTGATCCATATGTGGTTTGTGGAAAAGAACACACATGTAGTGACCACTGGTTGATCCATGTGTGGTTTGTGGAAAGAACACAGATTCAATGACACTAGTGGATCCATGTGTGGTTTGTGGAAAGGAACACACATGCAATGTCTCTAGTGCTGAAATTAGTATAAGAACACACATGCAATAACCACTGGTTGATCCATATGTGGTTTGTGGAAAAGAACACACATGCAATGAACACTGGAGGATCCATGTGTGGTTTGTGGAAAAGAACACACATACAATGAACACTGGTGGATCCATAAGTGGTTTGTGGAAAGAACATACATGCAGTGAGCACTGGTGGATCCATATGTGGTTTGTGAAAAGAACACACATGCAATGAATCTAATGGATCCATATGTGGTTTGTGAAAAGAACACACATGCAATGAGTCTAGTGCTGGTTTTAGTATAAGAACACACATGCAATGACTCTAGTGGGTCCACATGTGGTTTGTGAAAAGAACACACATGCAGTGAACACTGGTTGATCCTTGTGTGGTTTGTGGAAAGAACACACATGCAATGACATTGGTTGATCCATGTGTGGTTTGTGGAAATAACACACATGCAATGACTCTAATGGATCCATATGTGGTTTGTGGAAAAGAACACACATGCAATGACCACTGGTTGATCCATGTGTGGTTTGTGGAAAGAACACGCATGCAATGACACTGGTGGATCCATGTGTGGTTTGTGAAAAGAACACACATGCAATGAACACTGGTTGATCCATATGTGGTTTGTTGAAAAGAACACACATACAATGAACACTGGTGGATCCATAAGTGGTTTGTGGAAAGAACACACATGCAGTGAACACTGGTGGATCCATATGTTGTTTGTGAAAAGAACACACATTCAATGAATCTAGTGCTGGTTTTAGTATAAGAACACACATGCAATGACACTGGTTGATCCATGTGTGGTTTATGGAAAGAACACACATGCAATGACACTAGTTGATCCATGTGTGGTTTGTGGAAAGAACACACATGCAATGAACACTGGTTGATCTATATGTGGTTTGTGAAAAGAACACACATGCAATGACCACTGGTTGATCCATGTATGGTTTGTGGAAAGAACACGCATGCAATGACACTGGTGGATCCATGTGTGGTTTGTGAAAAGAACACACATGCAATGAACACTATTTGATCCATATGTGGTTTGTGGAAAAGAACACACATACAATGAACACTGGTGGATCCATAAGTGGTTTGTGGAAAGAACACACATGCAGTGAACACTGGTGGATCCATATGTTGTTTGTGAAAAGAACACACATGCAATGAATCTAGTGCTGGTTTTAGTATAAGAACACAAAAGCAATGACTCTAGTGGGTCCATATGTGATTTGTGGAAAGAACACACATGCAATGACACTGGTTGATCCATGTGTGGTTTGTGGAAAGAACACACATGCAATGTACACTAGTTGATCCATATGTGGTTTGTAAAAAGAACACCATTGCAATGACCACTGGTTGATCCATATGTGGTTTGTGGAAAAGAACACACATGCAATGACCACTGGTTGATCCATGTGTGGTTTGTGGAAGGAACACACATGCAATGACACTGGTGGATGCATGTGTGGTTTGTGGAAAGAACATACATGCAATGTCTCTAGTGCTGGTTTTAGTATAAGAACACACATGCAATGAACACTGGTTGATCCATATGTGGTTTGTGGAAAAGAACGCACATACAATGAACACTGGTGGATCCATAAGTGGTTTGTGGAAAGAACACACATGCAGTGAACACTGGTGGATCCATATGTTGTTTGTGAAAAGAACACACATGCAATGAATCTAGTGCTGGTTTTAGTATAAGAACACACAAGAATTGACTCTAGTGGGTCCATATGTGATTTGTGGAAAGGACACACATGGAATGACCACTGGTTGATCCATATGTGGTTTGTGGAAAAGAACACACATGTAGTGACCACTGGTTGATCCATGTGTGGTTTGTGGAAAGAACACAGATTCAATGACACTAGTGGATCCATGTGTGGTTTGTGGAAAAGAACACACATGCAATGTCTCTAGTGCTGAAATTAGTATAAGAACACACATGCAATGACCACTAGTTGATCCATATGTGGTTTGTGGAAAAGAACACACATGCAATGAACACTGGAGGATCCATATGTGGTTTGTGGAAAAGAACACACATACAATGAACACTGGTGGATCCATAAGTGGTTTGTGGAAAGAACATACATACAGTGAGCACTGGTGGATCCATATGTGGTTTGTGAAGAGAACACACATGCAATGAATCTAATGGATCCATATGTGGTTTGTGAAAAGAACACACATGCAATGAGTCTAGTGCTTGTTTTAGTATAAGAACACACATGCAATGACTCTAGTTGGTCCACATGTGGTTTGTGAAAAGAACACACATGCAGTGAACACTGGTTGATCCTTGTGTGGTTTGTGGAAAGAACACACATGCAATGACATTGGTTGATCCATGTGTGGTTTGTGGAAATAACACACATGCAATGACTCTAATGGATCCATATGTGGTTTGTGGAAAAGAACACACATGCAATGACCACTGGTTGATCCATTTGTGGTTTGTGGAAAGAACACGCATGCAATGACACTGGTGGATCCATGTGTGGTTTGTGAAAAGAACACACATGCAATGAACACTGGTTGATCCATATGTGGTTTGTGGAAAAGAACACACATACAATGAACACTGGTGGATCCATAAGTGGTTTGTGGAAAGAACACACATGCAGTGAACACTGGTGGATCCATATGTTGTTTGTGAAAAGAACACACATTCAATGAATCTAGTGCTGGTTTTAGTATAAGAACACACAAGCAATGACTCTAGTGGGTCCATATGTGATTTGTGGAAAGAACACACATGCAATGACACTAGTTGATCCATGTGTGGTTTGTGGAAAGAACACACATGCAATGAACACTGGTTGATCTATATGTGGTTTGTGAAAAGAACACACATGCAATGACCACTGCTTGATCCATATGTGGTTTGTGGAAAAGAACACACATGCAATGACCACTGGTAGATCCATGTGTGGTTTGTGGAAGGAACACACATGCAACAGACACTGTGGATTCATGTAGTTTTCTGGAAAGAACACACATGCAATGAACACTGCTGATCTATATGGTTTGTGAAAAGAACACACATGCAATGACCAGTGGTTGATCCATATGTGGTTTGTGGAAACGAACACACATGCAATGACCACTGGTTGATCCATGTGTGGTTTGTGGAAAGAACACACATGCAATGACACTGGTGGATCCATGTGTGGTTTGTGGAAAGAACATACATGCAATGTCTCTAGTGCTGGTTTTAGTATAAGATCACACATGCAATGACCACTTGTTGATCCATATGTGGTTTGTGGAAAAGAACACACATGCATTGAACACTGGTGGATCCATATGTGGTTTCTGGAAAAGAACACACATGTAGTGAACACTGGTGGATCCATATGTTGTTTGTGAAAAGAACACACATGCAATGACTATAGTGCTGGTTTTAGTATAAGAACACACAAGAAATGACTCTAGTGGGTCCATATGTGATTTGTGGAAAGGACACACATGGAATGACCACTGGTTGATCCATCTGTGGTTTGTGGAAAACAACACACATGCAGTGACCACTGGTTGATCCATGTGTGGTTTCTGGAAAGAACACACACGCAATGACACTAGTGGATCCATGTGTGGTTTGTGGAAAAGAACACACGCAATGTCTCTAGTGCTGGTTTTAGTATAAGAACACACATGCAATGACCACTGGTTGATCCATATGTGGTTTGTGTAAAAGAACACACATGCAATGAACACTGGTGGATCCATGTGTGGTTTGTTGAAAAGAACACACATACAATGAACACTGGTGGATCCATAAGTGGTTTGTGGAAAGAACACATGCAATGAACACCGGTGGATCCATATGTGGTTTGTGAAAAGAACACACATGCAATGAATCTAATGGATCCATATGTGGTTTGTGAAAAGAACACACATGCAATGAGTCTAGTGCTGGTTTTAGTATAAGAACACACATGCAATGACCACTGGTTGATCCATATGTGGTTTGTGGAAAAGAACACACATGCAATAACACTGGTGGATCCATGTGCGGTTTGTGAATAGAACACACATGCAATGAACACTGGTTGATCCATATGTGGTTTGTGGAAAAGAACACAAATACAATGAACACTGGTGGATCCATAAGTGGTTTGTGGAAAGAACACACATGCAGTGAACACTGGTGGATCCATATGTGGTTTGTGAAAAGAACACACATGCAATGAATCTAATCCATATGTGGTTTGTGAAAAGAACACACATGCAATGAGTCTACTGCTGGTTTTAGTATAAGAACACACATGCAATGACTCTAGTGGGTCCACATGTGGTTTGTGAAAAGAAGACACATGCAGTGAACACTGGTTGATCCATGTGGTTTGTGGAAAGAACACACATGCAATGACATTGGTTGATCCATGTGGTTTGTGGAAATAACACATGCAATGACTCTAATGGATCCATATGTGGTTTGTGAATAGAACACACATGCAATGACCACTGGTTGATCCATGTGTGGTTTGTGGAAAGAACACGCATGCAATGACACTGGTTGATCCATGTGTGGTTTGTGGAAAGAACACACATGCAATGAACACTGGTTGATCCATATGTGGTTTGTGGAAAAGAACGCACATACAATGAACACTGGTGGATCCATAAGTGGTTTGTGGAAAGAACACACATGCAGTGAACACTGGTGGATCCATATGTTGTTTGTGAAAAGAACACACATGCAATGAATCTAGTGCTGGTTTTAGTATAAGAACACACAAGAATTGACTCTAGTGGGTCCATATGTGATTTGTGGAAAGGACACACATGGAATGACCACTGCTGATCCATGTGGTTTGTGGAAAAGAACACACATGTAGTGACCACTGGTTGATCCATGTGTGGTTTGTGGAAAGAACACAGATTCAATGACACTAGTGGATCCATGTGTGGTTTGTGGAAAAGAACACACATGCAATGTCTCTAGTGCTGAAATTAGTATAAGAACACACATGCAATGACCACTAGTTGATCCATATGTGGTTTGTGGAAAAGAACACACATGCAATGAACACTGGAGGATCCATGTGTGGTTTGTGGAAAAGAACACACATACAATGAACACTGGTTGATCTATATGTGGTTTGTGAAAAGAACACACATGCAATGACCAGTGGTTGATCCATATGTGGTTTGTGGAAACGAACACACATGCAATGACCACTGGTTGATCCATGTGTGGTTTGTGGAAAGAACACACATGCAATGACACTGGTGGATCCATGTGTGGTTTGTGGAAAGAACATACATGCAATGTCTCTAGTGCTGGTTTTAGTATAAGATCACACATGCAATGACCACTTGTTGATCCATATGTGGTTTGTGGAAAAGAACACACATGCATTGAACACTGGTGGATCCATATGTGGTTTCTGGAAAAGAACACACATGTAGTGAACACTGGTGGATCCATATGTTGTTTGTGAAAAGAACACACATGCAATGACTATAGTGCTGGTTTTAGTATAAGAACACACAAGAAATGACTCTAGTGGGTCCATATGTGATTTGTGGAAAGGACACACATGGAATGACCACTGGTTGATCCATCTGTGGTTTGTGGAAAACAACACACATGCAGTGACCACTGGTTGATCCATGTGTGGTTTCTGGAAAGAACACACACGCAATGACACTAGTGGATCCATGTGTGGTTTGTGGAAAAGAACACACGCAATGTCTCTAGTGCTGGTTTTAGTATAAGAACACACATGCAATGACCACTGGTTGATCCATATGTGGTTTGTGGAAAAGAACACACATGCAATGAACACTGGTGGATCCATGTGTGGTTTGTTGAAAAGAACACACATACAATGAACACTGGTGGATCCATAAGTGGTTTGTGGAAAGAACACACATGCAGTGAACACTGGTGGATCCATATGTGGTTTGTGAAAAGAACACACATGCAATGAATCTAATGGATCCATATGTGGTTTGTGAAAAGAACACACATGCAATGAGTCTAGTGCTGGTTTTAGTATAAGAACACACATGCAATGACCACTGGTTGATCCATATGTGGTTTGTGGAAAAGAACACACATGCAATAACACTGGTGGATCCATGTGCGGTTTGTGAATAGAACACACATGCAATGAACACTGGTTGATCCATATGTGGTTTGTGGAAAAGAACACAAATACAATGAACACTGGTGGATCCATAAGTGGTTTGTGGAAAGAACACACATGCAGTGAACACTGGTGGATCCATATGTGGTTTGTGAAAAGAACACACATGCAATGAATCTAATCCATATGTGGTTTGTGAAAAGAACACACATGCAATGAGTCTACTGCTGGTTTTAGTATAAGAACACACATGCAATGACTCTAGTGGGTCCACATGTGGTTTGTGAAAAGAAGACACATGCAATGAACACTGGTTGATCCATGTGTGGTTTGTGGAAAGAACACACATGCAATGACATTGGTTGATCCATGTGTGGTTTGTGGAAATAACACACATGCAATGACTCTAATGGATCCATATGTGGTTTGTGGAAAAGAACACACATGCAATGACCACTGGTTGATCCATGTGTGGTTTGTGGAAAGAACACGCATGCAATGACACTGGTTGATCCATGTGTGGTTTGTGGAAAGAACACACATGCAATGAACACTGGTTGATCCATATGTGGTTTGTGGAAAAGAACGCACATACAATGAACACTGGTGGATCCATAAGTGGTTTGTGGAAAGAACACACATGCAGTGAACACTGGTGGATCCATATGTTGTTTGTGAAAAGAACACACATGCAATGAATCTAGTGCTGGTTTTAGTATAATAACACACAAGAATTGACTCTAGTGGGTCCATATGTGATTTGTGGAAAGGACACACATGGAATGACACTAGTTGATCCATGTGTGGTTTGTGGAAAGAACACACATGCAATGAACACTGGTTGATCTATATGTGGTTTGTGAAAAAAACACACATGCAATGACCACTGCTTGATCCATATGTGGTTTGTGGAAAAGAACACACATGCAATGACCACTAGATCCATGTGGTTTGTGGAAGGAACACACATGCAATGACACTGGTGGATTCATGTGTAGTTTCTGAAAGAACACATGCAATGAACACTGGTTGATCTATATGTGGTTTGTGAAAAGAACACACATGCAATGACCAGTGGTTGATCCATATGTGGTTTGTGGAAACGAACACACATGCAATGACCACTGGTTGATCCATGTGTGGTTTGTGGAAAGAACACACATGCAATGACACTGGTGGATCCATGTGTGGTTTGTGGAAAGAACATACATGCAATGTCTCTAGTGCTGGTTTTAGTATAAGATCACACATGCAATGACCACTTGTTGATCCATATGTGGTTTGTGGAAAAGAACACACATGCATTGAACACTGGTGGATCCATATGTGGTTTCTGGAAAAGAACACACATGTAGTGAACACTGGTGGATCCATATGTTGTTTGTGAAAAGAACACACATGCAATGACTATAGTGCTGGTTTTAGTATAAGAACACACAAGAAATGACTCTAGTGGGTCCATATGTGATTTGTGGAAAGAACACACATGCAATGACACTGGTTGATCCATGTGTGGTTTGTGGAAAGAACACACATGCAATGTACACTGGTTCATCCATATGTGGTTTGTGAAAAGAACACACATGCAATGACCACTGGTTGATCCATATGTGGTTTGTGGAAAAGAACACACATGCAATGACCACTGGTTGATCCATGTGTGGTTTGTGGAAAGAACACGCATGCAATGACACTGGTGGATCCATGTGTGGTTTGTGAAAAGAACACACATGCAATGAACACTGGTTGATCCATATGTGGTTTGTGGAAAAGAACACACATACAATGAACACTGGTGGATCCATAAGTGGTTTGTGGAAAGAACACACATGCAGTGAATGAACGGTGGATCCATATGTTGTTTGTGAAAAGAACACACATTCAATGAATCTAGTGCTGGTTTTAGTATAAGAACACACAAGCAATGACTCTAGTGGGTCCATATGTGATTTGTGGAAAGAACACACATGCAATGACACTAGTTGATCCATGTGTGGTTTGTGGAAAGAACACACATGCAATGAACACTGGTTGATCTATATGTGGTTTGTGAAAAGAACACACATGCAATGACCACTGCTTGATCCATATGTGGTTTGTGGAAAAGAACACACATGCAATGACCACTGGTAGATCCATGTGTGGTTTGTGGAAGGAACACACATGCAATGACACTGGTGGATTCATGTGTAGTTTCTGGAAAGAACACACATGCAATGAACACTGGTTGATCTATATGTGGTTTGTGAAAAGAACACACATGCAATGACCAGTGGTTGATCCATATGTGGTTTGTGGAAACGAACACACATGCAATGACCACTGGTTGATCCATGTGTGGTTTGTGGAAAGAACACACATGCAATGACACTGGTGGATCCATGTGTGGTTTGTGGAAAGAACATACATGCAATGTCTCTAGTGCTGGTTTTAGTATAAGATCACACATGCAATGACCACTTGTTGATCCATATGTGGTTTGTGGAAAAGAACACACATGCATTGAACACTGGTGGATCCATATGTGGTTTCTGGAAAAGAACACACATGTAGTGAACACTGGTGGATCCATATGTTGTTTGTGAAAAGAACACACATGCAATGACTATAGTGCTGGTTTTAGTATAAGAACACACAAGAAATGACTCTAGTGGGTCCATATGTGATTTGTGGAAAGGACACACATGGAATGACCACTGGTTGATCCATCTGTGGTTTGTGGAAAACAACACACATGCAGTGACCACTGGTTGATCCATGTGTGGTTTCTGGAAAGAACACACACGCAATGACACTAGTGGATCCATGTGTGGTTTGTGGAAAAGAACACACGCAATGTCTCTAGTGCTGGTTTTAGTATAAGAACACACATGCAATGACCACTGGTTGATCCATATGTGGTTTGTGTAAAAGAACACACATGCAATGAACACTGGTGGATCCATGTGTGGTTTGTTGAAAAGAACACACATACAATGAACACTGGTGGATCCATAAGTGGTTTGTGGAAAGAACACACATGCAGTGAACACTGGTGGATCCATATGTGGTTTGTGAAAAGAACACACATGCAATGAATCTAATGGATCCATATGTGGTTTGTGAAAAGAACACACATGCAATGAGTCTAGTGCTGGTTTTAGTATAAGAACACACATGCAATGACCACTGGTTGATCCATATGTGGTTTGTGGAAAAGAACACACATGCAATAACACTGGTGGATCCATGTGCGGTTTGTGAATAGAACACACATGCAATGAACACTGGTTGATCCATATGTGGTTTGTGGAAAAGAACACACATGCAGTGAACACTGGTGGATCCATATGTGGTTTGTGAAAAGAACACACATGCAATGAATCTAATCCATATGTGGTTTGTGAAAAGAACACACATGCAATGAGTCTACTGCTGGTTTTAGTATAAGAACACACATGCAATGACTCTAGTGGGTCCACATGTGGTTTGTGAAAAGAAGACACATGCAGTGAACACTGGTTGATCCATGTGTGGTTTGTGGAAAGAACACACATGCAATGACATTGGTTGATCCATGTGTGGTTTGTGGAAATAACACACATGCAATGACTCTAATGGATCCATATGTGGGTTGTGGAAACGAACACGCATGCAATGACCATGGTTGATCCATGTGGTCACTGTGTGCGGATTTGATCCATGTGGTTTGTGGAAAGAACACACATGCAATGAACACTGGTTGATCCATATGTGGTTTGTGGAAAAGAACGCACATACAATGAACACTGGTGGATCCACAAGTGGTTTGTGGAAAGAACACACATGCAGTGAACACTGGTGGATACATATGTTGTTTGTGAAAAGAACACACATGCAATGAATCTAGTGCTGGTTTTAGTATAAGAACACACAAGCAATGACTCTAGTGGGTCCATATGTGATTTGTGGAAAGAACACACATGCAATGACACTGGTTGATCCATGTGTGGTTTGTGGAAAGAACACACATGCAATGTACACTGGTTGATCCATATGTGGTTTGTGAAAAGAACACACATGCAATGACCACTGGTTGATCCATATGTGGTTTGTGGAAAAGAACACACATGCAATGACCACTGGTTGATCCATGTGTGGTTTGTGGAAAGAACACACATGCAATGACACTGGTGGATCCATGTGTGGTTTGTGGAAAGAACATACATGCAATGTCTCTAGTGCTGGTTTTAGTATAAGAACACACATGCAATGACCACTGGTTGGTCCATATGTGGTTTGTGGAAAAGAACACACATTCAATGAACACTGGTGGATCGATATGTGGTTTGTGGATAAGAACACACATGTAGTGAACACTGGTGGATCCATATGTTGTTTGTGAAAAGAACACACATGCAATGACTCTAGTGCTGGTTTTAGTATAAGAACACACAAGAAATGACTCTAGTGGGTCCATATGTGATTTGGTGTTTGGGGGATACCCCTGGGTAGGGTCACTCCGGGTATAAGGGCCGAGTTAGCCGAGGTTCGGCAAGCTCAAAGCGGATGCTGGCCGAGTCACCTCAAGGCAGGCCGGATCACGGAGTAACCCGGACCAGGGGGGTCGCCTAACATTGTCTCATCCGACTTAAGGGGTAAGTCAGAAGTGCTTGTCTAACTTATATGCAGGAATAGGTGTGGCCGGATCTACTATGATCCGGATCCTCGCTTAGCTTCTAGGAGAAGGAAGGAATCTTCGTCAAAAGAAGGTCCGTACCTTTGCATGAGCGAATAAAGCAAGGGCAGGACCACCGGGTCATGGCCGACAAGGGTGACGACACTCACGTCGGCTGACGCGGGCGCCACAGAGGCTTACGTTGCTAAAGAATGTGTGACGCGGGGGAAAAGCACCCCGGTCGGGTTACCACTTTGGGAGGGGGCATATTCTTAGGAATATGCCTCCACGTATGCCCTAGGCCAGGACCGAGCCTCCTCTATATAAGGGGGGTTAGGGTTCTGGTAGAGGGGGTTGGTTGAGCACTAGTTGGTTGAGCACTAGTTGGTTGAGCACTAGTTGGTTTGGTGATTCCCTAGGGCTAGTAGATCTAGGCAATTGGAAGAGAGCTCCTTCTTCCTCCTCTCGCCAATACAGCTCAAGGAGCACTTGTAATCTTGAAGATATAGCAATACAAACTTCTGTGTGGAGAATCACTCTACTATCCCTCCCTGGATTCCCCTAGCGCATATTAGTCCCCACCTTTAGCCTATCCATGGCATCTGCCGTGACACCACCACGACAGTTGGCGCCCACCGTGGGGCTAGTGGCGCTAGCAGGGGTGAAGATCCAGATGGGAAACTTCATCGGCACCGGCGAACGCATCGTCTCCAGGCTCGTTCAGCGCTTTGGAGCGTTGGATTTCGTCAGCGACAACGCTAGCTGCTTCGGCACGCGCCCGCTTCCGTGCAACGGCCTCTTCGTCAAGCTCGGCACACACAAGGTCTATGTTGCTGTGGACGTCTCGTGCGTTCATCCGCGTCATGTCATCGATGCGGGGGAACCACCCCTCACTGTGGCTCGTGGGGCGCGTATCGCTCGCTCCCCGGACCAAGCGGAGGTGATGATGACTGCGCCAGGTGCAGGCACAAGCAAGGACCCAGCGCCAGACCCGGAGGTAACACCTAAGGCACCGAGGAAAGGTAGAGGACCTCCACTAGAGAGGCCTGAGAACGTACTGAGAGAAGCTATGGATAGCTTGGCTAACCCGGTAGCAGCAGTGGTAGATCCGGCTCAGGCACAGGCCGAGCTAGAGGAAACTCGGCAAAAAATACTGGAAGGCGCAAAGAAAATAGCCGCGGCTCAGCAGTCGCTGAACATGACGCTGCGTGAGTACGCAAGGGCAAACAAAGTTGATACGGTAAAGGTAAAAGGGAGAAATCTCATAAGCGAGATGAACAGGGAAGGTGATGATGGAGCAGAAGGGTCAGAAAACTATCTGTTTGTGGGGTTGCCAAAGTATAGTACCCCGGCGAAAAACCTCAGAGCAGCAGATGCGGCTGCATCCGAGCTAGAGGGTCTGATGGGTGAGGCCCGTCAAAGACAGCAAGACAGGGTTAACGAGCTGGTTCGGATCGCGAACAAGCAGAACGAGGAGCTGCTGAGAGCTAACCCGGAGAGAGCTGGGGCTTCCAAGATCGTCCATTCGGTGATGGGTAACCCGGAGAAATCCGCTGGAGCCGCATCATCGCCTCATGGCGGTCCAAGGAGAGAAGAGGTAGTAACCTCGGCCAGACGGAACAAACAGATTGTCCCGCATTTACCCAACGCAAGAAAAAGAAAGAGAGATGCGGAAAAATGATGATCGACGGAGTGTGAGCCGAGGTGAAGCTGGCCGAGGTAATCACGACCAAGGCAATGCCGGTCAAGGGAACGCTGCCAACGACAATGCCGGACAGCGCAACTCCGCAGGAGCAGGAGAACCGCAGCAGCGGAATATACCAAGGCAAGAGCAAAGCGCCGGCCGAGGTATGCAGCAAAAAGGTGCGCGACAAGAGCAAAACCGATACAATGACGGTGATTTGGAGATGGTGAACGCAGGATATCCCAGACCAGAGTATCATGTGATAGGGTCGAGATTGGGAAGCAGGGATTTAATGCCGGATGACGCCAGGTTAAAACTGGATCGCCTGTATAGGTCGGAACAGATTGAATGTCAAGGTCCTCCGGGTCCAGCGTGCTTTGGACCCCGGATCATGAAGGAACCGCCGGTACCCAACTTCCAATTACCCAGAGGCACGAAGACGTATGACGGCAGTACCAAGCCGGAGGATTGGCTAATAAACTACGCTACGGCGGTGAAAATTGCAACTGGCAACTTGAGATGGGCTGTACGTTACGTGCCCCAGATGTTGGAAGGCCTGGCCAGAGTATGGCTGAATAATTTACCACCTGGAAGCATCAACTGCTGGATAGATTTTGAAGAAATGTTTATCAGCAACTTCTCAAGTACGTATCAGAGGCCGAACAGACCGCAGACCCTAGCAATGTGCAAGCAAAGACCTAACGAGACGGATCGTGAATTCTTAACCCGGTGGTGTACCGTGAGAAACTCGTGTGAGGGTGTCATAGAATCACAGGCCATAACATGGTTTGCGCAAGGGTGCAGATACGACAGTGAGCTTTGGATGAAGTTGCAAAGGAAATGCCAGTTACGCTGGCAGAGATGATCTGGATTGCTGATTCATATGCTTTGGGCGATCCGACTCAACCTAGGATCGCCTCAAACGAGTCAAATGAGGAATACTATCAGAGGGATGGAGTTGGGTCATCCCGGAGGAATGATTACAGAGGAAAAAGGAGAGATGATAGACTGGATCATCGTTACGGTTCACAACAAGTTGCAGCCGTGAATCAAGATCAACCCGGATCAGGGAGTAACCAACGCCAGAGTACTGGAGGGCAGTGGACTCCAAGAAATGATGGCAAGAAAACATGGACTCCGGAGCAGAAGAAACAGTGGCAGGAAAGGAAAGACTGTCTGAGGTATACCTATGAGTCGATGCTGGACCAGCCGTGTAAGTTTCACATGCCCAATCCGAATAGCCCGGCGGGTCACACGACGAGGCAATGTGAGTGGATGCGTAAGATAGAGCAAGGTGGTTCGGGGAATGCTCAGGCACCCCGGAATGATCAACCTCGGCAGGAGTTACCCCAGCAGCAATTGCTCTCCGGAGCAAACACGCAACAGCTAATGTTGCCTCCCCCTCCGCCGAGGTATGACAACAATGAAAGAAGGGATGTGGTGCATCAGGTGGAAAATCAGCAACAACCGGATCAGAGGTACCCCGGAAACGAGGGAAGGAATGAGTACAGGGAACATCACCAGAGTTATTGTGTGTTCACGACTTAGGAAACAGATAGAACGAGCTTGTAGCACCGACATATGGATGTCAATGCGGTCATGCCCGCAGTGACGAGGTACATGCCTTGGTTGGACCAGGAAATCACCTGGAACATCAAAGATCATCCTAAACTTATGCCGAGTCCAGGTTCATATGCGTTAGTGTTAGATCCGACATTCATTGGACCGAACATCAATGTGAGGTTCTCCAAGGTTTTGATTGATAATGGGAGTAGCATTAACATCATGTATGTGGATACGATGCGCAAGTTGGGCATCTCGGAGAACATGCTCCAAGCTACTAGAACAACTTTCCATGGCATTGTACCAGGCATTTCTTGTGAGCCCATAGGCAAAGTCCGGGTCGACGTGTTATTCGACACAAGGGATAACTGCCGAACTGAAAATCTGGAGTTTGAGGTGGTGAACTTGGAAAGTGCATATCATGCATTACTCGGAAGACCAGCATTAAACAAATTCATGGCAAGCTGTCACATCAGTTATCTGAAGATGAAATTGCCCGGGCCAAATGGAGTGATTACCATTGCTGGAGATTTCTGACGTTCCATGGAGTGTGCTTCAGCCGGGTCTAACCTAGCCGAGTCACTCGTGATTGCGCAAGAGAAAAGAAAAATCCAAGAGGTGGCGGCATTAGCTCAGTCAAGCAGCAATATATGCCGCATTAAGTAACCCGCATAGTGCGTTTCATTTCAAGCTGCAAAGGACACCAAGAAGATTCCATTGATAACATGTTTCCGAGCGCACCGTAACAATTGGTGCGGTTAACTGACAAATAGGAAAGTGAGCTCGTCAACTTCCTCCGTGAGAATCGGGATATTTTTGCTTGGTCTACACAGGACTTGCAAGGTGTTCCGAGGGAGTTGGCCGAGCACTCTTTGAACGTAAGACCCGGAGCAAGGCCGGTGAAGCAACCACTCCGCCGCTTCGCCGAGGATAGGAGAAAAGTCATTGGAGACGAGATAGCTCGATTACTAGCAGCAGGATTTATCATGGAGGTACTATATCCGGATTGGCTCTCTAATCCGGTGCTGGTAGAAAAGAAGAAGGACGATCTGAACGTGGCAGTGGTTTGGCGCATGTGTATCGATTACATGAACCTGAACAAGGCGTGTCCAAAAGATCCATTTCCACTGCCGAGGATAGATCAGGTCATAGACTCAACCGCGGGATGCGAACTGTTGTCATTCATTGATACATATTCTGGCTTCCACCAGATACCTCTGAACCCGGATGATCAAATAAAAATGGTGTTTATTACCCCGTACGGGGCTTACTACTATCGCACTATGCCGTTCGGTTTACGTAATGCAGGTGCAACGTACCAAAGATGTATGCAAAAATGTTTGCACGACCAAATAGGTCAAAACGTATAAGTATACGTGGATGATGTGGTTATCAAGACCAAGGAAAGCACAACGCTCCTTGACGACATAAGGCAAACATTCGCGAACTTGAGAAGGTTCCGGATGAAGCTTAACCCAGAAAAATGTACATTCGGTGTCCCGGCTGGAAAATTACTCGGATTTCTCGTCTCCAACCGAGGTATTGAAGTTAATCCAACTAAGATCCGAGCCATCGAACGAATGGAGCTGCCGAAGTGTCTCAATGATGTCCAGAAGTTCACTGGATGCCTAGCATCATTGAGTCGGTTTGTATGTCGGTTGGGAGAAAAGGCACTGCCTCTCTACCAACTCATGAAAAATTCAGATAAATTCGTTTGGACGCCACAGGCCGATGAAGCCTTTGCCCACTTGAAAAAGATGTTGGCCACTGCGCCAGTGTTAGCCTCTCCACTATCAAAGGATCCAATGTTGCTCTACGTAGCCGCAACCAACCGAGTTGTAAGTGCAGTAATCGTAGTGGAACGCAATGAAGAGGGTAAGTCGGTGCAGAGGCCAGTGTATTACCTGAGCGAGGTATTGTCTGCCTCAAAACAGAACTACCCGCACTTTCAAAAGGTGTCATACGGTGTCTATATGGCGGTGAAGAAGTTAAAGCATTACTTTGAGGAGCACCCTATCAAAGTAATATGTGAAGCTCCCATATCTGAGATAATGGGTAACAAAGATGCGAGTGGCAGAATCGCAAAATGGGCAATTGAGCTAGCCCCTTATGCGCTAATCTGACGTAAGAAGAAGCGATCAAATCTCAGGCTATGGCGGACTTTTTTGTGGATTGGGCCGAGGTACAATACGAACCACCTCCATCGGATCCGAATTACTAGAGGATGCACTTTGACGGGTCAAAAACCAAAACTGGATTAGGCACCGGGGTTGTGCTTACCTCGCCAAAGAAGGATCAGCTAAAGTACGTATTGTAGATCCATTTCGTGGCATCGAACAATGTCGCTGAGTATGAGGCTCTTGTGCATGGGCTCAAAGTGGCAAAGGAGATTGGCATACGTCGGATAATATGCTTTGGCGACTCGGACCTGGTGGTGCAGCAGGTGTCTAGAGTGTGGGACACCCTGGATCCAAACATGGCACTATACAATTTTACGTGCAGAAGATATCTGGTTACTTCGAGGGGTGTGAATTTCACCATGTACCCCGGGTGGAAAACGAGGCTGCCGACATGTTGTCAAAGCTCGGATCGACCAGACAGGCAATTCCACCGGGTGTAGCATTGGAACACCTCAGAAAACCATCTATCAGGCCGTCCCCAGGAACCGACTCGATCTATGTCCCGGATAATACGGAATCTGGAGCTGAGCCCATGGACATTGACATGGGAGGTAGTACGCGAGACCCGGGGACTGCCTCGGCAAACCCGGCGACTACCTTGCTAGACCCGGGGACTACTCAGCATGATCCGGCTGAAGTTATGCCGGTGGATCAGATGGAAATTGATGAGGAGATGTTCCCTCCACGAGCAATACCAGCTTGGGCACTGCCTATATTCCAATTCCTGAAAGACGGAATGTTACCCGCTGAGGAGGTGTTAGCCAGGCAAACTCAGAGGAGAGCAAAAGCATACACAATCATCAATTCTGAGTTGTACAAACAGAGTGTAACCAATGTCCTCCAACGATGCGTTGACCCGGAAGAAGGGCTTGACATCCTCCGAGATATACACCAAGGAGAATGTGGGCATCATGCCTCATCCCGAGCCTTGGTGGCAAAGGCGTTAAGCATGGATTCTCTCGGCCAAGTGCCTTGGAACAAGCGAAGATCTGGTGAGAAAATGCAATGGTTGTGAGATGCATACCAAGACACATATGCCTATGTTGGAACTCAAGACCATACCAATTACATGGCCATTTGCTGTATGGTGCTTGGATATGGTTGGCCCGTTCAAACCGGCGAGAGGAAACATGACACACATTTTGGTCATGGTGGACAAGTTTACAAAATGGATTGAAGTGAAACCTATAAGAAAATGTGATGGAATTACGGCCGTGACATTTCTCAAAGACATCATCTTGAGATACGGTTATCCACACAGTATTATAACTGATAATGGAACAAATTTTGCGGAAGGAGCATTCGCGCGCTTCTACCAAGATAAGAAGATCCGACTCGATGTCGCCTCGGTAGCCCACCCTGCATCGAACGGACAAGTGGAAAGATCCAACGGATTAGTATTATCCGGGATAAAACCCTGGCTCATTGAGCCGCTGCAAAGATCAGCGGGGTGCTAGATAGAAGAACTACTAGCGGTACTGTTGAGCTTAAGAACAACTCCGAATCGATCAACAGGATATATGCCATTCTTTCTGGTATATGGGGCAGAAGCTGTATTACCAACCGACATAGAGCATGATTCGCCTAGGGTCACCCAATACACAGAAGCCGAAGTGCAAGAAGCCCGGCAAAATGATGTTGATCTGCTGGAAGAAGCGAGAAAGGCATCGGATCCGCCATATATCAACAAAAGCGACGCTATCATAGCGGAAAGTGTGCCCCGAGTCTTCGGAAGGTGATCTGGTGCTCGGTTGGTACGTACTCTTGGCATGCATAAACTAGCCCCCCCATGGGAAGGGCCATTCATTGTGAGCAAAGCATTGCACAATGATTCTTACTATCTTATAGATGCAAAGCCACAGGAAAAGAACAAGGCGAACAGGTCCGGAGAGGAATCCAAGCGACCGTGGAATGTAGCACTACTTCGTCCCTTCTACACTTAGCTAAGAAGTGTATGTATCTGAGTCATCTCATATGTCGGTATGTATGTCGGCAATGAGCTTATCAATGAAATAGCAGCGCCTCGGCGATAACTAGGGACGCCTTAATAATGTTTGTCGTAATTTCTTATGCGGTAGCTGGAATAAGTCGTTCTACTTAACCCGGATTAGTAATGTGTGAGCACCAAAAACCCAACCCTTTGACTTGCTGCTGTCCAACAAGAATTGGCTTCATGGCAAGCAATGGAACAAGTTTGGAATTGCGTAGCACATGAAAAACAACTAAGGAAACGTATTTATTCGAGCTAACGTTTGTTTTTTCGGACTAACCCTGTATTTATTTTCAAGTTATTATGCTGAATTATTTTGAGCCAAGCCTCAAAGTTTCTAAGTATTGTTGAAACAATTTTTGAAGCTCGGATCAAGGTAGACACGGACCGAGCCATAGAATTGAACGAACAAGAAAATGAAACTCGGGGACTACGCCCAAGTTAATCCGGCATAAAAATATAGTAGCAAAATATCACATATCCGGCATACAATTGCACCCGGCATACCGGGGATCTGATAAATTTTCAAGTTTTTTAGAACTAAGGAGCAGCAGGAGGAGCAGGTTCGGCGTCGTCATCGATGTCTTCAATATCTGAAGCATCATCTTCCCCGTCCTCATCCAATCCATCTTCAACATTCTCATTCTGCTCGTCCCCAGCGGATTCCAGGAAGCTCGGTCCTTCAACCCAGTCATGAATAGGAGAATATTCGACGAGGCTGTAGGCGCAAGCCTGGCGCCGAGCTACCTACTCCGGATCATCGGTCCATCTGGATCCGGTGCGCCGTCGTGTGAGGAGGACGAGGTCGATCTTCTCGTACCATGTGAGAATATGATGAAAGATGGTGTCAGCTGCAGCACGACCAGCAGATTCTCTCCAGAGGTCAATCTGGGTCTCACCTTCCATTAATTTCTCGACGAGAGTCGTGATGGTCTCCGGGCTACTCTCTCCGGGCCAGAATGTATTGAAAATGCGCACTGCAACGTCGAGGATATCCTTGCCATAATTCTTGATGGTCTCCACGCGAGAGGACAAGCTGACCAATAGGTCCTCCATGTCCAAGGGAATGTTCTCACCATCCAGAGCAATGGGAGTACCCCTCTCTCGGCGAAACTTGGCAACAGCAGCGCTTGCAATGGCGGTACCCTCCGGAAAGTGGTCTAGAAACAAGGCAAAGGAAGAAGGTAAAGAAAAGGCATTTGAGGTAACCCGGAGAAATATGTCGAATAAGGGAAAGGAACTTACGAGAAATATGGCTATGGATCCGGGTTAACCCCCGTGATGCAGGCATCGCGTCTTTTGCGAAGTTGCTCAAGTTCAGCGTTGGCCGACCCAAGCTGGAGGTCGGATTCTCTGAGTAGGCCCTGGCCCTTGGAGATCTGAAGAGTAAGGCGCTCACGCTCTTCTGTGAAGTCCTGGCCAACCTTTTGGAGCTCGGTTCGGTGCTGGGCCTTCATCTTCTACATCTCGGCCTTGAGCTTGGCAATCTCGTCGTCCTTAGTCCGGAGGAGAGCAAGCTCATCATTCTTCTTCTTCAACTCGGCCTGATGCTGCCCTGCTTGTTCAAGAAAATGCAGCATCATATCAGGCACGGGCACACTATGAGCGATGCTGAAATAGTATGTTGACCCGGCAAAGCCGAGGAGTGTATGTTTGCCGAGCCAAGGAGAAGAAGAAATGGAAAACACTACAAGGTCGAACAAAAGAGGACATACCCCGGATTTCCTCCAAGTTCTTCCGCATAATTTTGTTCTCAGCCTCCACCCCAGCTGCAGAAACCGAATGAGGAGATTAGTTCGGCGGAAGAAAGTGAAGAAAAACGGAGAGGTGCTGAGGGAGAAAATTACCCCTCTTTTCATGTTCTGCGCCAAGTGCAACATGTTTTGCGCGTAGGATCTTGTGGGTATCAAGCAGGCGTTGGAATTCAGTGCTCCACCGATTGGTGGTTACCTGAAAGAAATACAGAAGTGTAAAATTAACTTGGTGCATATTCGAAGTGTACAGGATCCGGGCCAAGTGGAACTTAACCCGGCTCTAGGTGTGTGCATATTCGAAGTGTACAAGATCCGGGCCAAGTGGAACTTACCCCGGCTCTAGGTGTGTGCATATTCGAAGTGTGCAAGATCCGGGCCAAGTGGAACTTAACCCGGCTCTAGGTGTGTGCATATTCAAAGTGTGCAAGATCCGGGCCAAGTGGAACTTACCCCGGCTCTAGGTGTATGCATATTCGAAGTGTACAAGATCCGGGCCAAGTGGAACTTAACCCGGCTCTAGGTGTGTGCATATTCGAGGTGTGCAAGATTCGGGCCAAGTGGAACTTAACCCGGCTCTAGGTGTGTGCACATTTGAAGTTTACATGCAGCTATGTTAGTTTTCTAATGAGCATTCGGCCGAGTGACAAGCTACTCCACCGGAAGCTCGTGGACTAATGGCTATTATCTACAGCATGTAAAGGAGAAACGACATACCTCCATCATTCGCCTCGTGAGGTTAATTGCCTTGGCGGCAGTATTCATCTGGGCAGAAAATTCTGCGGGGCCGAACTTTTCCGGGAGATCATCGTTGTGGACGAACTCCGCCTTGTTCCAGTTCATGACGAACTCGATAAGGCTCGGAGGGTACCGTTCGCTAGTGGGCATGTGGGGTGCCACCAAGCCCTTCGCATGAGCTTCCTTCCTCTCAATTAGGGAAAGAGCTGGGCTGGTGTGCAGAACCATCTACTGCGCATCGGTTAGCTCGGCAGGAAGATCCTTCGCTGCTGGTGATTTTTTCGGAAGCATTGACGATAGAGTTCGCTGCCCGGTCTTGATGGATGCAGATTTGGTAGTATCCGGGGCCTTCTTGCCTTTAACTTGCTCGGAAGAAGTAACTGCGGTGGACTTCCCTTTATAAGTTGCCGGAATAGTTCCTCGCCGAGGCTGAGATGACTTGGACGAGGCAGAAGAACTTGGCACTGGAGCTGCCGTGGGTTTCCTTGGTGCCGGGACAGGTGCTGGCTCGGTAGCTGGTACTGGAGCTGCTGCTGGTGCTGGTGTTGCGATAGACTCGGTGGTTGCTGGTTGCGGCAATGCCGAAGTGGTGGATGTCGTCGCCTCGGCCGAACCGACCCCTCCCGCTCCTATGTCGTGTTCCTCTTGATGAGGTACTGCGGAAGCCGGAGCAGCCGCAGAACCCTCCGGAATAGGGCTCAGCGGGCGTGACTCGTCGTCACGAGGAGGAGAAGGGCCAGACCGAAGGGGAGAAGAGATGCTCGATCCGCTCTGAGGGACCTCCACAGGAGGCCTGAAAAAGAGAATAATGTCAGAAGAGAAATTACCGCGATGCAGGGAAAAGTGAGTTACGCAATGAAAAATAACTCACGCATCCGAGGTCTCGGTCTCCTTGGGTTTCCGGGCCCTCCATTCCGGGGTTTTGCCTGCCCGCTTGGAGGCAGTCTTGTCTCTGGCCTTCTTTTGCCTTTTTGTGGGCTAAGAAGGTCCGGAGGAAGAACTCGATGCGGCTCCGCGCTTCTTCTTTGACGCCACTGGAACCGGCTCGCCCGTGGCAAGTGGAGGATCCTCGTGGATATGCCCACCGGGGTTAGCTGATGCCGGAAAGGCAAAAGAAAGAGGGACAGCCTCAACGGGTTCAATCACGTTGATATTCAAGTCATCCTCATCATCGGGCCAATCTCTAAGAGAAGAGAATTTACCGCTGGGTCGTTTGGTGGCGTCGGTCATAGGGAGGAACATCTCCTGGTCCGGATCCTCCTCATCCGGGATTTCTCGGTCCGGCGCCCACTTAAGGGTTGGGTCCGTACCATCCTCGAGAGTTTGCTGAAGGAACAGCTAAGAAAAAGCATGAAGAACAGAGTCAGAAATATAACAAAAACCGACACATACTTGATCCGAAATGAGTTTGCCCCGCGAAGCTTACCGTGGGAGGGAGCCTGTCACGACAGTAGTGCTCGATTCCCCACGTCCATTCGGCGGAGAAATCCTTGTGAGTGGTGAAAAGAGCCTTAACCCGGCGAAAGATCTCGGTGTTGCTCAATTCAAAGGAGGAGGTTCGATTGGGGTCACGTCCGAAGCTCATCTGGCACAACTTGTGGTAGCGCTTCTGGAGGGGAGAGATTCGGTTGCGCACGAACATGATCATAGCATCCTCGTTGCGCAATCCGAGCTTCTTCAGCTCCGCGAACCTCTTGTTAACTTGGTTGGCCAGAGCTGTAGGTTTCTTGGGGACCTCCTCCCAGAAATCCGTGTTAGGTGGGCCCGGAGCGTAGGGCAGCAACCGAATCAAATCTTCGGTACCCTCGTTCCGAACATAGAAGGTCCGGGCCCATCCTTTGCAGGAGTCAAGCCCGGTGACCCGGGGAAAGACTGAAAATCTCTAGGGCAAGATGGAGGCAGCTCCGAACTGGGTGAGCTGCTTATCCTCCGACTCTACGTGGATATTGGGGACGACGTTGCGACAAAGACCGAAGAACCGGATCCACAGCTCCTTCATGGGCCATAGTCCGGTGTAGCCCTCGATCATAGAGGCAAAGGCAGAAAGAGAGGTGATTGCGTTCGCTGGGAGATGGTGCGGCTGCAGGTGATACGTCCTAACCCAATCCCGGAAGAAATCGCTCACCGGAAGGCCAAATCCCCGTTGGAAGTGGGACAAGAATACAACGAACTCACCCGGATTGGGTGAGGGGGCCAGTTCTGAGGAGGGGAGACGAGCGGTGACGCCGGCGGGAATGCGCCTGGTCCGGTAGAGCCAGTCAAGGTCATCTTGACAGACCCATGACCCGGCCCACGTGCCGCATCCGCCCAGCGTCCTCCTCCATCTCCTGCTCGGCGATGACGAGCTCCTCCTCCGTCATCTCGTATCCACTATCCTCGCTGGAGCTAGCGGCGGCGGGGATCTGAGGCCTAGATTGGCATGGACCCATGGCGAAGAAGCTGCGCAGCGGTGGCTGCGGTGCGGAGGAACGGGGAGGTGCGGTGGCGGCGCTGCTACTAGAAAGCACCGGCGGCGGCGTGGTCACAAAAAAGACGAAGGAGAAAACGCAACGGGCAAAGGGGCGCAGAGGTGGAAAAACGCTAAGGGACGCGCCCCTCCCCTATTTAATCACCCCCAGTGATTGATGAGTGGGATCGCGCTGTGCCGACGAGCCACACGGTGTGGCTGTGTATCACCGGCATCAGCCAATCAGAGAAAAGCCACACAGGGGGCCACAGAGTAGAAGCAATCCCATGACGCAACGCGCTGTTGCGGTAAACGAGGAGGTAGGCATGACGTGACCCACGCACAGTGATAACTGACAATTACTGCGGCGGTAACTGTGCAGGACCTTAAAATAAGACGAGGCAATGATTAGCCTCCACATGGGTTGGCGTATGAGAGAAGGAAACGGGGCCCGGATCAAACCATGATAACCATGGGATCCGAGCCAAAGTGGTGACCCGGCCGGCAAGTGAAAACTTGGAACGTGCGAAGGGAACGTAAATCCATATAATCCGAGATAAGGAGCTAACCCGGAATTAAACGTCCGAGGCTCGGACATAAATGAACCTGATGTGGCCTTAGCGGCAAAGGCAGCTAAGACTGCACCAGCTTCGGGGACTAATGTTGGGGGGATACCCCCCCGTAGGTTCACTCCGGGGTATAAGGGCCGAGTTAGCCGAGGTTCGGCAAGCTCAAAGCGGATGCTAGCCGAGTCACCTCAAGGCAGGCCGGATCACGGAGTAACCCGGACCAGGGGGGTTGCCTAACATTGTCTCATCCGACTTAAGGGGTAAGTCGGAAGTGCTTGTCTAACTTATATGCAGGAACAGGTGTGGCTGGATCTACTATGATCAGGATCCTCGCTTAGCTTCTAGGAGAAGGAAGGAATCTTTCTGGCCAAAAAAGAAGGTCCGGTACGCACTGCATGAGCGAATAAAGCAAGGGCAGGACCACGGGGTCATGGCCGACAAGGGTGACGACGCTCACGTCGGCTGACACGGGGGCCGCAGAGGCTTACGTCGCTAAAGAATGTGTGACGCGGGGGAAAAGCACCCCGGTCGGGTTACCACTTCGGGAGGGGGCATATTCTTAGGAATATGCCTCCACGTATGCCCTAGGCCAGGACCGAACCTCCTCTATATAAGGGGGGTTAGGGTTCTGGTAGAGGGGGTTGGTTGAGCACTAGTTGGTTGAGCACTAGTTGGTTTGGTAATTCCCTAGGGCCAGTAGATCTACGCAAGAGTAAGAGAGCTCCTTCTTCCTCCTCTCGCCAATACAGCTCAAGGAGCACTTGTAATCTTGAAGATATAGCAATACAAACTTCTGTGTGGAGAATCACTCTACTATCCCTCCCTGGATTCCCCTAGCGCATATTAGTCCCCACCTTTAGCCTATCCATGGCATCTTCCGTGACACCACCATGACATTTGTGGAAAGGACACACATGGAATGACCACTGGTTGATCCATATGTGGTTTGTGGAAAAGAACACACATGCAGTGACCACTGGTTGATCCATGTGTGGTTTGTGGAAAGAACACACATGCAATGACACTAGTGGATCCATGTGTGGTTTGTGGAAAAGAACACACATGCAATGTCTCTAGTGCTGGTTTTAGTATAAGAACACACATGCAATGAACACTGGTGGATCCATGTGTGGTTTGTGGAAAAGAACACACATACAATGAACACTGGTGGATCCACAAGTGGTTTGTGGAAAGAACACACATGCAGTGAACACTGGTGGATCCATATGTGGTTTGTGAAAAGAACACACATGCAATGAATCTAATGGATCCATATGTGGTTTGTGAAAAGAACACACATGCAATGAGTCTAGTGCTGGTTTTAGTATAAGAAGACACATGCAATGACTCTAGTGGGTCCACGTGTGGTGGTTTTAGGCTAGGGTTTATGGGTTAGGTTTAGTTGGAGGTGGCCGGCTAGGCTTTCTGGCCTGGCTGGCTGCCTCCCAAAAATTATATAACTTTTTATTTATTATTTAAAAGGCTTTTGTAAATAGTTTTTAGACAAATAAAAGGTCCGATAAAGACTGGGGTTTTTATTTGAATAAGGACAAGGGATATTTAGAAAACAAAAAACCAGGGTTTTAGAAAATAGTTTTTGGCAACCCATGCATGATGATGACGATGCTCAGATGCAATATGGCATGATGACATGAGCGTGCGGTCATGATGATGCACAAAACAGAAATAGCAAGCGATTTTCTAGTAGTGGTTTTATTGGGGTGCTACAATTCGACACCACTAACAATGGATCTTGCCCTCGAGATCCGCCTCATGGTACGGGAAGGAAGGACGATGGTCTGAATCTTCTCGCTCCGTCTAGATCCTCGCGACACCACTAAGAAGGGTTGTTGCTCCATCTTGAAATTGGCGACACCACCAACAAGGAGCCATTGCTCACGATTGTCAACAGAACACTCCGAAGGACAAAGGACGGAGATAAAGGTATCAAAAGATAAGGCCACCTTTAACTTCCGTGAGAGGAGGGAATAAGTGCAATCTAATCCACTTCAACATATGAGAGCAAATAGAATGAGTAGTCGACATGGGGGCCAATCCATCACGCACCCAGACTATTACACCGTATATGCAGTAGAAAATTGTGCAACCCATTCTTGGAGTTCAGACTGAAGATCTCGACAAGCAAGGTTCGGAAACAAAGGAGTGATGTAGGATCTTCATCGGATCTGGCGTAGATTATGAGGTCGTATTGGAAACACCAGAAGGCACAAAGAAGGAACAACAAAAAGACCAACATATGAAGGATTCCTCAGATAGCATGAAGACCAGATGTAGAAGCACAGTTACCAAAGGAGGAAGCGAAACCCTAAAGGTACGACGGAAACCCAACCATGAGAATTCCTGGACTTGAAGAAAAGGTAAGAGAGCAGATTCAAAACACGCAGAGATAAGAGGATAATAGCATAGGGGTAAGGAGTAAAATCAGACCTAATCAGACCTATCCAACCGATTTGGCAAAATAGTTTTGACACTCTACATCGTCCGTTAGCTAGGTTATCCTACAGGCTGAACCAGTGGGGTATCGCAACTGCTGAGCTCTGATACCACTTTGTAACACCCTCGAATCGGCCCTATGCAAGTTTCAGCGATTCCCGCCAAACCCGCATAGAAACAATTCAAAGATGCCCACCAGGCACTTGCGTGCGGGTGGAAAACGAAGTAATAACATTACACAATAGTCCATGATGGAACCCATAAAACATTTATATACAACAACGACTCCATGAGTCAAAAATACAGATATACAATACAAAGATCCAAATCACCTTGAAACGATACAACATCCGAGTACGGATAAGATGCAAATGGGGCTAAGAGCCCTGAAGAACAACCAATGGCGTCCAAAACCCTGCCTAGGCCAAGACGGAAGGGTAACCCTACTAACGATGTCGAACTTATACCTGCTAAAACAAAAGGGGTGCCGACAAAGGGCAAAGGAAAAAGAGGAGCATCAGTACTGAGGCCAGTACACGGCGAGGCTAGTATTCGGCGGCTCTCGCCTACATAGGTATGGTGGACTGAAGCGGCAGCGAAGCATGCACTAAACAACCTATAGAGACTCGATAAACTGTCGGCTATTAGAGAGATATAAGAAAGACCTATTCGGAACCAAACTTATACTAACACCAATCATACCCATCCTAGTATTTCCCCCTCGAGACCAAACGAGGAAGTCAAACCGAGGAACTCACATAGTTGGCAGTTTTATTCATTCTATTATAGTTGCAACACTTACTAGTCACATATAGATAGCATGAGTCATCCTGATAGCATAAGTAGTGGGTAGTTTTAGTTAACCATTCAGTTGTAGTTGTAGTACTTACTAATCAGATACAATTAGCATGTGACATCCCAAACCCAGCAGTTGTTGGCACTTTTATTTCATTCCATTGGAGTTGCGATACTTACTAGGAAGGTGTAGCATGACACAATACACACCAGTTCCACCAGTTGTTGGCACTTTTATTATCCATTCTATTGTAGTGAAGCTGATTACTAGTCACATATTAAGTCAAATTTATAGCACTACTTTAGTTATGCTTTTCTATGATCGAGATACTGTGCTCCAAGTCGTCCATAACCGCGGACACGGCTTTCAGAAAGTTTTACCCGGCAAGGGTGCACAAACAGCAACACACACACGATCAACCTCGGAAAAACCAACTCAAAACCCAATGAGGCTTTCACGACAAAGCAATCACAGGATTCATAAATTATTTCAGGGGGGCACCCCACTAAGCAACCCGCAACAAAGTTGGCCGGCTCCGAGATGGACCCAGGGTTTGTGCCAATGGCTGTAAACGACTGGGAACCCGAAAGTGTGACTGGGCTTATCGATACCGCGAAAACATTCCACGTTCCAAAACAGTACAGGTGCTCCACGCACAATCATAAATAAAGTAGTAAAGCATGGCATAAGTACAAGATAGTAATAAAGCCCCAAATTACTTTGTGGCCCCAAGAAATAAGAAATGAATCAAGCTCTGGCTAAGGGGGATAGGGTCTCCCGGATGTGGATAGTGTGAATAATCAAGGAACATGTATCAAGTATTCGGGGCCTACGGGACAGAAGTGGACATGAAAAACCAAATAGCATATATTTCCCATCGGTGCCTCTTTCATTAGTTATTCCAACAATTTAATAGTTGTATTTAAAGTCATGATCCTCTCCACCGTAAAGCAGATGACAACATTCCAACAACTGTGTGGTACTTCACGACACGGGATCGCACCTGAGCAAGCGACTATGATTCACAAGACCATCTATCTACCAAACAACAGGTAATAGGAGGTGTCCAAGGCAATATAAAGGCTGCACGGAATATATCTGGTACGAAACACTAAAGCATCGCGACACTGGTAGCAATAGATCCACAGGAGGAAATAAAGACTATAAATGCAAAATAGGTAGAAAGGGGGAGAATGCTCGCCTGGAAAACATTGCTGAAGATACATTATCCAAAGGACTTGTCGGTACTCGCATCAACTCAACGGCCTAATCTGTGAAGAAGCAAATCACTAAAAGAAACACCGGATGCACTATTTAATACTACGGCAAAAGATCCGGCATGATGTATGTATGATGCATGACATGGCAAAGATGCGGTGCAATTAGGCAATATTAAGCGAAACCAGGGTCCCGATAATTAATTAGAGGGTTCATGTTGTTTAGCCACCCCGCAATTTAAGTGTTGTCTTAACAAGGCAAAACATGGCATACACAAATTTAAGTGGGGCCAATATAAGACTAGAAAAATCTGCATATGGACTCCATATTTAATTATTATATTGATAAAGTGCCCCAAACCACAACATATGAGTGCAAGCATGTACAATTATATGCAATAGGTAGATATCATATATTATAAAAATACGGGTCTCGAAAAGGGGGCATACATCAAGGTCCAAAGATCTTGGGGTTCCGAGGGTTCGACGGGGTTCGGGCTTCGCGGGATCGGTCTTCGAGCTCCTGGATTGGGGTCTTGGCGTCCACGAAGGAGAACACGAAGCTGGTACCGGGGTTCGGACTTCGGATCCAAGAGGAAGAAGAACGCGGGTGCGGTCTTCGGGTCCAAGACGGAATTCTCGATGCTCCATGCCGAAGGGATCGAGGTTCCCGTGTAGGAGGTATTGGTGTTGGCTCCATATTAGCGTACTCAGGGTTGTAGCCCGATGGTCGGTGTCGTACTCGGTTTCGGCTCTGGTGGTTCATTGGGTTCGGCTGGGTCGGCGTTGATCTTGTAGTGACTCTGTCCAGACAACAACACAACACACAAGCTCAACCATACACGCATGTGCATAGGAGCACCACCATTTATCGCGGAATCATCTATAGACCACGACTGCCCATGGAGGCAGCACTACTGTACCACCCGCGGTAGGACGCACGGAGTGTCGACGCGGCGACTGTTGGAGGCGAAGCAGAGCATGTCGACGGAGGCATGCTCGAGCAGGTGGGGAGGTCGACGGCACGCAGAGCAGGGCGGGGACGTGCGAGATCGAGGAGGCCAAGGGCGCGTCGGCGGGTCGCCGTGAAAGCGAAGCGGACCCAAGCAGTGAGGCGTAGGCGGCAAGACATGGCCGAGGCAGAGGACGGTCGGAGGAGGGGCGAGGTGACGGCGAGGCGCCGACGTCGAGCTCGGCCGGGTGATGGGGAGGCGGACGTCAGGCGACATGGAGACAGTCATGGTCGGCGAGGTCGTCGACGAACGCGGCCACGCGCGGTGGAGAACTCAGCTTCCCAACTTAAGTGATTCTAGGACTTCACTTTATCTTTCTTTGCTTCTGAACTCAGCTTAGGTTTCAAACTTAACTTTATAGTTAAACTTGGAGTTAGCACTTTAATTTAGAATTATATACTTGTTAGTGGTAGTTTGCGAGTACTTAAAGAGTACTCATGGCTTTTGTCCCTGGCTATTATCGTGGTCAGACTATGAAGGAGACTATCAAGATGATGGTCAACAGGATGGCTATGATAACTAGGACTATTTGCCTTCGTCAGCATTGCCTGTGCCCCCTGAAGATGGACCCCACCGCTACGCTTATCTTTTATTTCTGCTGCTTGTTGTATTAAAGACTGGATCATGAGATCCCTATTTGTGTAAGACCTTATGTATGGTTTGTAATAGATGATGTACTGTGATATCCAATTCATTATGTCTCGCAAAAATGGTAATCCTGGGATTGCGAGGTATGGCATAACGGGCATCTGGGATTAAAAATCCGGATGTTGACAAGTTGGTATCAGAGCCATCCTGACCATAGGAGACCCTAGTTAGAATGGACGTCCAAAACAAAAACTTAGTTTCAAAACCAAAGTGAGTATTTATGAAAAACTATTTCCCCTCTTATCCTTCTGAACTCATTCTTTCTCAAAAATTCATGTCCCTCAAAATTCTTACATTACTACTTAAAACTTGACACACTTGATCACTTCACTGACTTTCTCATCCTTAATTCTTGTAGATGGAGACTCAGTTCAACAAGTTTTACCAGTTGGGAAACGGAGGTTAGCTGATCTTCGAGAGGGATCTGGACTCACTGTCGGAGTTACTGGGACGCCCACATCCGGAGTTTCTTGGAGCTCAACTTCCAGGACCCCCGGGAGGAGACTTACAGTGGCTTGTCACCGCAGATCTTAGAGGAAGCATTGAAGCACCAACTTCTGGGAGAATTCAGTTCTTCGTGAGAGAGAACAACTGGCTAGATGGATTAGCCAGGGCAATGCATGAAGCTCTTGCCCGCCTATGTGCCCTTAGTGTCAACAAGATCCAAGGAACCCGTTTTGCTAACTATGCAAGACGTGACTTCATGGGAATGCCGATGGATATGCCAAGTCACCCAGAATTGAGGCATCAAGTGGAGAACCTTGACTTCTTGCTTCATGACAGACAGCAGGAACTGGACAATGCTAGGGAGTTAGCCAACCAGAACCGTGCCATTGCCGACCAGAAGGCCCAGACTTTCGCACTGCTTATCCAAGACTATCAGTCTCTTTACAGCCAGCGTGCTAAGAAGGATTGCACCATCGCCCGTCTTTGCAAGAAGGTGGCCGACCTCGAGAAGACCGTCAAGGAACAGGAAGCTCAGCTTGTAGCCAAGGAAGAAGAAGATGAGGGTGAAGACATCTAGGGAGACATGGATTCTTACCTCAGCAACGATGATGACTTTCTGGAGGAGGATGACGTGGACTTCTACACTGATGAGGAAGACTCCGACTTCATCGACGATGAGTAGATGCACTAGAGCACTATCGTAGCATGAGATGTATCGATCTCATTGTATCGTAGCTTACAGAATGGTTCTTCAAACCATCTGTTTTCCCCTTTGATTTGTGTGGTGTGTGTTGTATCGTGTGCTTGCTTGCATGAATGAAAACGAAGTTAGTTGAAAAACCTGAGTTTAACTCAAAGTTTTAGCTTTGAAAACCCAAAACCATGAACCTTAGAATTTCCCTCTTACCCCTATATCTATCTCAATCTTCTGATGGCTCGTGGAAACCAAGGAGGGAGCAGCTCGTCGCAAGACCCAATGCTGCAGATCTTGCAGAATCTCATCACAGACCATGAAGCAAGCAGGGCAGAACACCAAGCCAACTTAGCAACACTTCAGCAGATCGCCCAAATGGCTCTCAACAACCAAGGGCATGGAAATCAGGATCACTAGGGATCCAAACTCAAAAAATTTCAGAACACCAATCCCCCAATCTTCAACCAATCTGAGAACCCATTAGATGCTGATGACTGGTTGCAGACCATGGAAAACAACTTAGAAGTTGCCAGAGTTGATGAGAATGAGAAATTTCTCTTTGCCACCCACTATCTGGCAGGAGATGCAAGAGCTTGGTGGAATAGCATCCGCAATATGAACCATGGTCAAGTGATGACATGGGAAGCATTCAGAGTCAAGTTCAGCCGCACCCACGTGCCGCAAGATCTAGTCAACAGGATGAGAGATGAATTCCACGAATTGAAGCAAGGAAGAATGACTGTGGTGGAGTACCGTGACAGATTCCTGTCACTTGCCAGATATGCACCGGATGAGATCAACACAGAGGCCAAGAAGAAGGAGAGATTCTTGAACGGACTGCATGATGAGATGCAGACTGTCCTCGTCAACATCCGTTTTCAGGATCTCGAAGAGCTAGTCGACTCTGCCATTTATATGGAAGGGAAGATTAACCAGGCAAACGACAACCGCAAGAGTCGTATGATGCAACAGTCTGGATCCAACAGTCACCAGAAGTACCGTCCCAACCCTTCACCAGGATATGCACCAAGGAACAACCGACCCCCAACGTCTCGCCCAAGCTACCCCAACCGTAGCGGAGGCAATGTGAAGTCCGGAGGAAACAATCACAACTCCGGTAATGCCAACAATTTCAACCGTGCACCTCCCAAGAACCACAACAACAACAACAACAACAACACTACACCCAGAACTGGCAGCAATGTTGTGCCTATCGCAGTCAAGGACAAGTCCCAGATCACCTGTTTTGAGTTTGGAGTGAAAGGTCACTACTCCAATGAGTGCCCCAAGAAGACAGCAGCCAATGCCAATGTGAATGCCCCAGCTCAGCAGCAGCGTCGTGTTCAACCAGGAAGGAGGTTTGCCCTAGGGAACCCTCACAACCGCAATGGTCGTCTCTTCCACATGAACGCAGAGGAAGCCCAGGAAGCGCCAGATGTAGTGCTGGGTATGTTTTCTGTCAACTCAGTTTTAGCAAGAGTATTGTTTGATTCTGGAGCATCGCATTCATTTGTCATCGAAGAATTTGCATGCACTAGTAAGATTCACCCAACCAACCTAAAGCATGTCATGATAGTTCAAATCCCCGGTTCAACAACCAAAGCTAGAAAAATTTGCAAAGCTGTACCTATCAGAATACATGGAATAGATTTTTATGCCAACCTAATTGTACTTGGAACCAAACGATTGGAAGTAGTACTAGGTATGGACTGGATGTCAAGGCATAAAGGATTGATAGACTGTGCTAACAAAGCCATCACCATGACCAGTAGTTCTGGAGTCATAGTAGAGCATATCTTTGAAACCTTACCCCGTCAATTCAAGTGCAACAACAGTGTAGCCCTGCCCACCATTGACCAAGTCAGAGTAGTCTGTGAATACCCCGACGTATTCCCAGATGAATTGCCAGGTATGCCCCCGGATAGGGATATTGAGTTCATTATTGAACTAATCCCCGGAACCGGACCTATAGCCCAGAGACCCTATAGCATGAACCCCTCAGAGTTAGTGGAACTAAAGAAGCAGTTGGATGCCATGTTAGAGAAATGCTTGATTCAACCAAGCGCATCGCCATGGAGATCACCAGCGTTATTCGTCGATAAGAAAGATGGAGGCAACCGTTTGTGCACAGATTACAGAAAGTTGAATGACATCACCATTAAGAACAAGTACCCTTTGCCAAAGATAGAGGATCTATTTGATCAGTTGACTGGAGCCCAGGTATTCTCAAAGATTGATCTTAGGACTGGTTATCACCAACTTAAGATTCGTGCAATGGATATTCCAAAGACCGCCTTTACTACTCGCTATGGTTTATACGAGTATACGGTTATGTCTTTTGGATTAACCAATGCCCCTGCTTATTTCATGAATCTCATGAATAAGATCTTTATGAATTTCCTAGATAAGTTTGTAGTTGTGTTTATCGACGACATCCTTATCTACTCCAAGTCAGAAGAAGAGCATGAGAAACATCTGAGAGTTATCCTAGAAACCCTGAGAGAACATCAGTTATATGCCAAGTTCAGCAAGTGTGAGTTCTGGCTAAAAGAAGTAGGATTCCTAGGACATATTGTGTCTGCCGGAGGAGTCTCTGTTGATCCCGCCAAGATCAAAGACGTCGAAGGATGGGAAGCACCAACCACACAAACCCAAGTCCGTGCATTTCTCGGATTAGCGGGATATTACCGCAAGTTCGTAGAAGGATTCTCGAGCATAGCCCGACCAATGACCCAATTGTTTAAGAAGGACAAGAAGTTAGAATGGACAGACAAATGTGAAGCCAGTTTCCAGGAGCTGAAGAAGAGATTGATATCAGCCCCAATTTTGGTCATGCCAGACATTAAGAAGCCGTTTGATGTGTATTGTGACGCATCCAAGATTGGTCTAGGATGTGTATTGATGCAAGAAGGCAAAGTCATCGCGTATCTGTCTCGACAACTGAAGCAGCATGAGCAGAACTATCTGACCCATGATCTTGAGCTAGCAGTTGTGGTTCTAGCACTGAAGACATGGCGTCATTATTTGATGGGTAATCGCTGCGAGATTACTCGGATCACAAGAGCTTGAATTATATCTTCACCCAGAAGGAGCTGAATATGAGGCAAAGAAGATGGATAGAGTTAATCAAGGATTATGACCTTGACATTCACTATCACCCCGGCAAAGCCAATGTGGTAGCGGATGCTCTTAGCAGATTACCGTGTAGACTAAATACCATGATCAAGGAGAAGCAACCAAGTTTGTATGAGGAGTTGGAACAGTTCAGGACTGAATTAGTTAGCAAAGGATTCTTAGCTAGCATTCAACTTAAGCGCACTTTGATTAGCCAAATCAAAGAAGCCCAGAAGGGAAATGAAAGTATCGATGGAATCAAACATCGTATCGGTACAGGAAAGGTACCTGGATTCACTGAAGATAAAGAAGGATTAATGTGGTACAAAGGACGTATCTGTGTTCCAGCAGATTCGGAGCTGAAGGAAGTTATCATGAAGGAAGCTCATGATACTCTTTATTCTATCCACCCTAGAGGAACAAAGATGTATCAGGATTTGAAGGAGCAATTTTGGTGGCACAAGATGAAGAGAGAAATTGGAAGATACATTGCCAAATGTGACATCTGTCAAAGAGTCAAAGCAGAGCATCAGAGACCTGCAGGACTGTTGCAACCATTGCAGATTCCGGAATGGAAATGGGATTCCGTCGGAATGGACTTTATCACCAGTTTACCTACTTCTAGTAGGGGAAATGACTCGATCTGGGTCATAGTTGATAGACTGTCCAAGGTAGCCCATTTCATACCTGTCAAGACAACCTACCAGAGTGCAAAGTTAGCAGAGCTGTACATTGCTAGGGTTGTTAGTCTACATGGAACCCCCAAGACCATCGTATCAGATCGAGGAACCCAGTTTACCTCAAGATTTTGGCAGAAAGTTCAGGAAGGTTTAGGAACCAAGTTGAACTTCAGCACCGCGTATCACCCGCAAACAGATGGACAGACCGAGAGAGTCAACCAGATCCTAGAGGATATGCTTAGAGCTTGTGTTTTGGAATACAGATCAAAATGGGAAGATTACCTGCCTTTCGCAGAATTCTCATATAATAACAGTTATCAAGCTAGTTTGTAGATGGCACCATTTGAATTCCTATACGGAAGAAAGTGTCGTACCCCTTTGAATTGGTCGCAAGTAGGAGAGAGTCAGATCTTTGGACCCGACATTCTCCGAGAAGCAGAAGAGAAAGTTCACAAAGTCCGTGAGCACCTCAGGACCGCCCAATCCAGACAGAAGAGTTATGCTGACAAAAGAAGGAGAGACCTGACTTTCAATGTCGGAGATTTTGTATATCTCAAAGTTTCACCATTGAAGGGAACTCAACGCTTTAGTCTAAAGGGAAAGTTAGCCCCCAGATATATCGGACCTTTCAAAATTCTGAACCGTCGAGGAGAAGTATCGTATCAACTGGAACTGCCTGAAGAGATGTCAGCCATCCACAATGTGTTCCATATCTCGTTACTTCGCAAATGTCTGGAAGTGCCTGAGAAGACTGAAGTTTTCAAGAACATCGATCATAGAGCTGTGGAAATCAACAATGACCTAACCTATCGAGAAGTACCCATCTGTATCTTAGAAGAAGCTTACGGAACCACCAGGACCAGAAGCATCAAGTTTCTCAAGATTCAGTGGAGCAACCATACCGAAGAGGAAGCTACTTGGGAGCGAGAAGATTACATTAGGACAGAGTTCCTAGATCTCTTTAGTTCCTAGTTTTTCTTTGTAAATCTCGGGACGAGATTTTGTTTAAGGGGGGAAGGTTTGTAACATCCCAAAACTTCAATCCAAGCTTATCAAGATCAAATCAACCAAAAATAGGGTTAACAAAAACTTTTCCTAATTTAAAATGAAAGCATTCATATGTGTGTGCATTTAAAATAGGAGTTGTTTTGAATTGCCATGATTAAGTGATCCATTTCTTGTAAAATGTTTCTTAGGTGATTTAAACATCATCTACATCATTCCCAAGCTTTTCCTAAAGAAATTCAAATAAAAAAGAATTAAAAAGGAGGAATGGTCATTTTGGCCATTTTAATCCACTACACTACTTTGAGTGTTCCTAGCACTCATTTCTTAATAGAACCAATTCTTGATCTTTGTACCCCTTGCTAGTACACATAATGAGGTACCAAGGCCCACCTTTTGATCTGCTAAAAACATTCTTTTACTTATTTTAATTGGCATTTGAAAATTGAATCTAATGCATATGCCTAGATCACCCCTATTTCAAAACCCATCTTTTTGAGCTCCACTTTCAAAACCCTTGCAACCAGAGACTACCTAGCACTAGTGGAGATCACTCAAAAAATTTGAAACCAAAATTCAAAACTTTTTCTCTTGCGGCCATTTCATCAAACACCTTGCTGGCAATATCATATTGGCCTAACCAATACTGTTTTGGGCTGATTTTGTCTAGCCATTACAATGTGCTTTGATCATCTTTGTCCCCCTCAAGCCTGACCAGACCAACCCCAGCCTCTTCCCTACCCCTAGCTGCACTGCACTGCCATGTCGAGCCCTCTCTTGCCGGCCGACCATGCACTCGCAGCAGCAGCCCTCTCCAGCCTCCCTCGCCATGTCTAGCACGACGCTAGTGGTCCACCTCCACCGTCCAACTAGCCCCAGGCCAGAGACAGAGGACAGAGCAGCCAGGAACCTCCGTACCCGGAGCTAGTCGAGCATGCCGACGCCGCCCCCAGAGCATGCCCCGCTCCGCACAGACGCCTTGGCCACCCGCCTGCCCGCCGCCTACCGACTGGAGAACACCCCAGACACCCCGTTGGCCGCCCAACGCCTCACAGCCACCGCTCGCCATGGACACCGCCGCCTCTGCCGCTCAGAGCGCCACCTCGCCCAGACCGCATACCACCGCTCCTATGGCCGCATTCAATGCCTAGAGCACCGCCAGGGAACCGCACGTGGATCGCCACCCGCAGCCATGCCTCTACCCCGTCGTAGCCATGTCTCCACCGTCAACTGCCCATCCCGCTCGGTCTCACCGTCGGGCCTATAAAAGGAGGCCTCCCCAGCCTCTTCTCTCCACACCATTCCACTCTCCTCACCTCTCTGAACCTCACCCACCTCTAGCCGGAGCAAGGCGAGCTCTGCCTCGCCGAAATTGGAGCCGGAGCAGCCGCAGCAGGAGGAGAAGGGCACTGCTGATTGCGACCACCCCAAGCTCCCCCGCAACCACGCCTCGCCTCGTCGTCGTCTTCCACTTTGTCTGCCTGCCTCGCCGACCCTGCTGGAGCCCTAGGACATCCCCAGCAGACCCCCACCGAGCCGCTAGGGTTTGAGCTCGCCGGCGACCTGTTTGTCGTTGACGACGACCCTTAGCCGTAGATTCCCCTTCTAATCCTACGGCCCACATCGCGCGTACCGTTTCGCGTGTTAAGTGTCGCTGACAAGCGGGACCCCCTGTCAGCTGAGCCCCGCGCCGCGGAGCGCCACTGGGCCCGCCCAAGTCTTTTCTCGCGCTAGCCCACCTGTTCAAATCTAGATTTTTCTTTTTAGTTAAAGCTAGTTTCTGTCCTCTATTTCAAAATTCAATTCTGTGAGTTTGACAAATCCAAATGGCATGAAACCAATTTTGTCTGAAAGGTGTTGAGATGATCTGTCCAAGACCATTGGATTTAATTCAATTAGAGTTATAGATCTCTCCTAATAAAAACAAGAAAACAAAAGCATTTGCAACTTGCAACATTTTTATAAAATCAACCAAGTTAGCTTTTGAGTTGTTTCCAACTCTCAAAAATCATATTTCATCATATCTACCCAAATATGTAATAATATTAAGGTTTACATGCAGTGACTTTGGACTAGTACCAAAATAATGCTATATAGGCATTTCTAGTCACTTTAAATCATTAAATAATGAACTTAAACCAAAGTAATATTGATCCAACCTTTAAATATCATTCCCACATGTTGGAATATGTGGTGAGGACATGTGTTCATATGCTCCCATGTTGTAAGTGGTGAATATTAAATCTTAGTTAATTTTTCAATGAGTAGAAATTACTTTTCTAAAGTAAAAAGGTTGAAACTATTGAATTAAACTTGTGATGCTTGTGATGATAATAGATCATGAAATATGTGCCTTAGAATGCTACCTAGCCTAGGTAAGTATTGTTTGGTGATTGTGTACTCCGTATGTCTTTATAGACGATAGTACCGACCAAGTCTACGACAAGGAGGAGTTCTACCAAGAAGAAGAAGAAGAGAACTTCAACCACTGCACCAACCAAGGCAAGCTAGCACTATCCAAGATGAACCCTAGCAAGTTATACTTGTAAGCCACCATTAGCAATGCAAGCTAACCCTTGCAAGTTTAGTAATTAGCACACTAGAATCAAACTAGATGGTTTAGCAAGGATGCCTTAGGCATGCTTTGATCACACCCCCATTTGACATTTAGTACCCCAAGTCTTACTTACAAGTTCTACCCCCCCTTAGTACACAAAGTTCTTTACTTATTTTGAAGGTAGCATAAAAAGTATAAAACTTGACCTACTTAGAAACCTTTAGATGTCATTCTATGGCATGAGATTGAACCCAATCTTTTCCACCTTAGTGAACACTCTTAACTTAGTCCTTTAGAGTAGATCAAAAACTTGAGTCACTTTAGATGGGAACACTTGGTGAAAATGAATTATGAAAACCTTGGAATGATGAGTCATTCTATTGAGATGTTTTGACATGTGTTGAGAAACACAAATGTTTGATGATGATGAAAATGTTGAGGCATGAGCCTTAACCCTTTTATAAAACTGATGGTTGGATTCGGATGCGATACCATTCCAAATTTACCGTACAACCACATTACCTAAATTGGGTAAGGCTTAGCTGGAAATTGATATGCATTAGTATTAGTTCCCTCACGAGAGACGGCTGAGCTGAGGCTACCTCTCATTGTTGTCCACCTATGCAGTGCCCAAGATGACTGATGGTCATGGTTGGGAGGCCATGCTCATAGGAGAGGTGCTTATACTAGGGTGTGTAAAGGGAAGGTTATGTTTGATTATCTGCATACTAAGTATGATGATTCAGGGTTATCCCCATGATGTATCGAATCTTGTGGTGAAAGTGTACCACCTCTGCGAGTGTCAAACTATTCGAATAGTCGTCCATGGGTTATGGACGATTGGAATGGCCATCTTGCTGTTGTCGATGTTTTCTAAATAACTTGATATGATTTATGAATCTTGACTTGACCACAACAGGGTTGTGTTTATGACAATAGCTTCCCAACTTAAGTGATTCTAGGACTTTACTTTATCTTTCTTTGCTTCTGAACTCAGCTTAGGTTTCAAACTTAACTTTATAGTTAAACTTGGAGTTAGCACTTTAATTTAGAATTATATACTTGTTAGTGGTAGTTTGCGAGTACTTAAAGAGTACTCATGGCTTTTGTCCCTGGCTATTATCGTGGTCAGACTATGAAGGAGACTATCAAGATGATGGCCAACAGGACGGCTATGATAACTAGGACTATTTGCCTTCGTCAGCATTGCCTGTGCCCCCTGAAGATGGACCCCACCGCTACGCTTATCTTTTATTTCTGCTGCTTGTTGTATTAAAGACTGGATCATGAGATCCCTATTTGTGTAAGACCTTATGTATGGTTTGTAATGGATGATGTACTATGATATCCAATCCGTTATGTCTCGCAAAAATGGTAATCCTAGGATTGCGAGGTATGGCATAACGGGCATCTGGGATTAAAAATCCGGGTGTTGACAAGTTGGTATCAGAGCCATCCTGACCATAGGAGACCCTAGTTAGAATGGACGTCCAAAACAAAAACTTAGTTTCAAAACCAAAGTGAGTATTTATGAAAAACTATTTCCCCTCTTATCCTTCTGAACTCATTCTTTCTCAAAAATTCATGTCCCTCAAAATTCTTACATTACTACTTAAAACTTGACACACTTGATCACTTCACTAACTTTCTCATCCTTAATTCTTGTAGATGGAGACTCAGTTCAGCAAGTTTTACCAGTTGGGAAACGGAGGTTAGCTGATCTTTGAGAGGGATCTGGACTCACTGTCGGAGTTACTGGGACGCCCACATCCGGAGTTTCTTGGAGCTCAACTTCCAGGACCCCCAGGAGGAGACTTACAGTGGCTTGTCACCGCAGATCTTAGAGGAAGCATTGAAGCACCATCTTCTGGGAGAATTCAGTTCTCCGTGAGAGAGAACAACTGGCTAGATGGATTAGCCAGGGCAATGCATGAAGCTCTCGCCCGCCTATGTGCCCTCAGCATCAACAAGATCCAAGGAACCCGTTTTGCTCACTATGCAAGACATGACTTCATGGGAATGCCGATGGAGATGCCAAGTCACCCAGAATTGAGGCGTCAAGTGGAGAACCCTGACTTCTTGCTTCATGACAGACAGCAGGAACTGGACATTGCCAGGGAGTTAGCCAACCAGAACCATGCCATTGCCGACTAGAAGGCCCAGACTTTCGCACTGCTTGTCCAAGACTATCAGTCTCTTTGCCGCTAGCGTGCCAAGAAGGATCGCACCATCGCCCGTCTTTGCAAGAAGGTGGCCGACCTCGAGAAGACCGTCAAGGAACAGGAAGCTCAGCTTGCAGCCAAGGAAGAAGAAGATGAGGGTGAAGACATCCAGGGAGACATGGATTCTTACCTCAGCAACGATGATGACTTTCTGGAGGAGGATGCCGTGGACTTCTACACTGATGATGAAGACTCCGACTTCATCGACGATGAGTAGATGCACTAGAGCACTATCGTAGCATGAGATGTATCGATCTCATTGTATCGTAGCTTACAGAATGGTTCTTCAAACCATCTGTTTTCCCCTTTGATTTGTGTGGTGTGTGTTGTATCGTGTGCTTGCTTGCATGAATGAAAACAAAGTTAGTTGAAAAACCTGATTTTAACTCAAAGTTTTAGCTTTGAAAACCCAAAACCATGAACCTTAGAATTTCCCTCTTACCCCTATATCTATCTCAATCTTTAGATGACTCGTGGAAACCAAGGAGGGAGCAGCTCGTCGCAAGACCCAATGCTGCAGATCTTGCAGAATCTCATCACAGACCGTGAAGCTAGCAGGGCAGAACGCCAAGCCAACTTAGCAACACTTCAGCAGATCGCCCAAATGTATTAAAGATTGGATCATGAGCTCCCTATTTGTGTAAGACCTTATGTATGGTTTGTAATGGATGATGTACTGTGATATCCAATACGTTATGTCTCACAAAAATGCTAATCCTGGGATTGCGAGGTATGGCATAACAGGCATCTGGGATTAAAAATCCGGTGTTGACACCGGAGGCGCACGGTCCCTGGCGGCAGCCTCCGCGGAGGACGAGGTGGCGGGGTGAATCTCGAACGCTGGTGGCGGCGGGTGAGGATCAAGGAAGGAGGCGAGGTTGTGGCTCTGTGCGTGAGCGAGGTAGAGAAACGGCAGTGCATCGAGAGGGGTCTAGGGTCGAGATCGCGATGGGGAAGGGGCGAAACATCGGTGGTTGTCACATGGTGGGATCAATAGGGTGGGACCGGGGAGAGCGACGTGAGGAATCGAGCGCTGGCGGCAGGGCTTGGGTCGCGCGCGTTGGTTGTACGCGGGGTGGTGGGGCCAGGAGCGTGCAGCAGAGGCGTGTCAGGCCGGGCGCGACGTAGCGTGCGCAAGGCGCTGCAGTGCACCGCGAGCAGCGTGCACGTGTGTTGCGGCGGCGGGCGGGAGGCTGGGTGTGGTGGTTTTAGGCTAGGGTTTATGGGTTAGGTTTAGTTGGAGGTGGCTGGCTAGGCTTTTGGGCCTGGCTGGCTGCCTCCCAAAAATAATATAACTTTTTTTATTTAAAAGGCTTTCTAAATAGTTTTTAGACAAATAAAAGGTACGATAAAGACTGGGTTTTTATTTGAATAAGGACAAGGGATATTTAGAAAACAAAAACCAGGCTTTTAGAAAATAATTTTTGGCAACCCATGCATGATGATGACAATTCTCAAATGCAATGTGGCATGATGACATGAGCATGCGGTCATGATGATGCACAAAAAAAATAGCAAGCGATTTTCTAGTAGTGGTTTTATCGGGGTGCTACAGAACACACATGCAGTGAACACTGGTGGATCCATATGTGGTTTGTGAAAAGAACACACATGCAATGAATCTAATGGATCCATATGTGGTTTGTGAAAAGAACACACATGCAATGAATCTAGTGCTGGTTTTAGTATAAGAACACACATGCAATGACTCTAGTGGGTCCACATGTGGTTTGTAAAAAGAACACACATGCAGTGAACACTGGTTGATCCATGTGTGGTTTGTGGAAAGAACACACATGCAATGACATTGGTTGATCCATGTGTGGTTTGTAGAACTAACACACATGCAATGACTCTAATGGATCCATATGTGGTTTGTGGAAAAGAACACACAGGCAATGACCATGGGTTGATCCATGTGTGGTTTGTGGAAATAACACACATGCAATGACACTGGTGGATCCATGTATGGTTTGTGAAAAGAACACACATGCAATGAACACTGGTTGATCCATATGTGGTTTGTGGAAAAGAACACACATACAATGAACACTGGTGGATCCATAAGTGGATTGTGGAAAGAACACACATGCAGTGAACACTGGTGGATCCATATGTTGTTTGTGAAAAGAACACACATGCAATGAATCTAGTGCTGGTTTTAGTATAAGAACACACAAGCAATGACTCTAGTGGGTCCATATGTGATTTGTGGAAAGAACACACATGCAATGACACTGTTTGATCCATGTGTGGTTTGTGGAAAGAACACACATGCAATGAACACTGGTTGATCCATATGTGGTTTGTGAAAAGAACACACATGCAATGACCACTGGTTGATCCATATGTGGTTTGTGGAAAAGAACACACATGCAGTGACCACTGGTTGATCCATGTGTGGTTTGTGGAAAGAACACACATGCAATGACACTAGTGGATCCATGTGTGGTTTGTGGAAAGAACATACATGCAATGACTCTAGTGCTGGTTTTAGTATAAGAACACACATGCAATGACCACTGGTTGATCCATATGTGGTTTGTGGAAAAGAACATACATGCAATGAACACTGGTGGATCCATATGTGGTTTGTGGAAAGAACACACATGCAATGAACACTGGTTGATCCATATGTGGTTTGTGGAAAAGAACACACATACAATGAACACTGGTGGATCCATATGTGGTTTGTGGAAAAGGACACACATGCAATGACCACTGGTTGATCCATGTGTGGTTTGTGGAAAGAACACGCATGCAATGAACTCTAGTGGATCCATGTGTGGTTTGTGAAAAGAACACACATGCAATGAGTCTAGTGCTGGTTTAATATAAGAACGCACATGCAATGACTCTAGTGGGTCCACATGTGATTTGTGAAAAGAACACACATGCAGTGAACACTGGTTGATCCATGTGTGGTTTGTGGAAAGAACACACATGCAATGACATTGGTTGATCTATGTGTGGTTTGTGGAACTAACACACATGCAATGACTCTAATGGATCCATATGTGGTTTGTGGTAAAGAACACACATGCAATGACCACTTGTTGATCCAGGTGTGGTTTGTGGAAAGAACACGCATGCAATGACACTGGTGGATCCATGTGTGGTTTGTGAAAAGAACACACATGCAATGAACAGTGGTTGATCCATATGTGGTTTGTGGAAAAGAACACACATACAATGAACACTGGTGGATCCATTAGTGGTTTGTGGAAAGAACACACATGCAGTGAACACTGGTGGATCCATATGTTGTTTGTGAAAATAACACACATGCAATGAATCTAGTGTTGGTTTTAGTATAAGAACACATAAGCAATGACTCTAGTGGGTCCATATGTGATTTGTGGAAAGAACACACATGCAATGACACTGGTTGATCCATGTGTGGTTTGTGGAAAGAACACACATGCAATGAACACTTGTTGATCCATATGTCGTTTGTGAAAAGAACACACATGAAATGACCACTGGTTGATCCATATGTGGTCTGTGGAAAAGAACACACATGCAATGACCACTGGTTGATCCATGTGTGGTTTATGGAAAGAACACACATGCAATGACACTGGTGGATCCATGTGTGGTTTGTGGAAAGAACATAAATGCAATGACTCTAGTGCTGGTTTTAGTATAAGAACACACATGCAATGACCACTGGTTGATCCATATGTGGTTTTGTTGGGTCTGCAGCATAGAAAACAAAAAGTTTCCTACGATGAGAACTATACGCCAAGATCTATCTACTAGATACAGAGCAACGGGTGGACATACATCCATGGAGAACTTACCCTCGAAGACAACGAGCTTTGTTAACGAGTAGGAACTCGTGGTTGATGTAGTCGTACACTTGCCGATCTCAAGATCGTGAGGAAGTCCGAGCGCCAAGCTCCGCAGCGCATCCGCACACACATTCAAGCCACGGACAACCTCCACCTCCTCGCTCCAGCGATCCAGTGAAGCAACAACTCCTTCAGACGAAATGCCACTGGAACATGTATCTCGCTAATCCGAGACCATGGGGAATAATTCTAGAGGGGAGAGAGATCCTTCATAAGGAGGTGAGGATGAAGGAGGGAATGGGTGGTTTTTATAGGAGGAGGGGTGCCCTCTCTCCATGGCCAGCGCATGGGGAGGTGACCCCTCACCTCCCCCATTCATGTGGTGGTAACCCCTCCACATTAAAATGCCTCTTCACATTCCCTTTTAAAGTCTCCACTTTAAATGCATTAAATTTCTCCAAATTTAATGCTCTCTCATTTAATAAAAAAATTATTAATTTTTTTCAAAATTTTGTTAATTACTTTAATTAACAAACATTCACATATAGCCCCTTGCAATATTTCAATATCACATGCAGAACCACCTTCTGCAATTTCACCCGAAACAATTTCCGGTTTCTATTGAAACAATTCCTGCGCTTTGCAATTCTTTCGTCTGAAACATATGTGCTCCAAAATGGTGTTCGGTAACTCTTAAGTGTGCCACCCTACGGTTCACGAATAATGCAGACATGATCGAGACCCTTCTCCGATCAATAATCAGCAGCGGGACCTAGAGATCCGCACTGACTCCTACACATTCAACGATGACTCCTGTGATCGTGAGAACATTTAACGCTTGTAACTAAATCCCTTTGTCTCTCGATATATTACATGTCCGAGATTCGATCATCGATATCTCCATACCTAGTTTGATCTCGTTACCGACATGCACTCTTTTCTCGTTCCTGTGATATAACATTCTAGTGATCACATCACTTGCTTGCAAGCTATCCTAATGTGATATCACTGAGAGGGCCCAGAATATATCTATCCGTCATTTGGATTGACAAATTCCACTCTTGATCCATGAGTCTCAACATAACACCTTCGTAGTACTGAACCCATCTTTATAGTCACCCTATTACGGTGTGACGTTTGATGTTATCAAGATACTCTTCCGGTGTTAGCAATTAACATGATCTCATGGTCTAAGGATAAAGATTACTTCGTATGATGTTATAGCAATATAAACATAATGACTTGATCGTAATGCTATACTTCAGATGAATGTTCATCACATCATTTCACAAATGTTGTGACCTTGTTATTAACAACATCCAATGTCCATGATCAGGAAACCTTGATCATCTTGTTAATCAACAAGCTAGTCTATAAGAGAGGCATAACTAGGAACCCTTTTTGTTTATTAAACACAGATGTATTGATGTTTCCTATCAATACAATTATAGCATGCAAAATAAACATCTATCATATACAAGGAATACATAATAACAACTTTATTATTGCCTCTCAGGGCACATTTCCTTCAGGTTTGTGGAAAAGAACACACATGCAATGAACACTGGTGGATCCATATGTGGTTTGTGGAAAAGAACACACATGTAGTAAACACTGGTGGATCCATATGTTGTTTGTGAAAACAACACACATGCAATGATGCTAGTGCTGGTTTTAGTATAAGAACACACAAGCAATGAGTCTAGTTGGTCCATATGTGATTTGTGGAAAGAACACACATGCAATGACCACTGGTTCATCCATATGTGGTTTGTGGAAAAGAACACACATGCAGTGACCACTGGTTAATCCATGTGTGGTTTGTGGAAAGAACACACATGCAATGACACTAGTGGATCCATGTGTGGTTTGTGGAAAGAACACACATGCAACGACTCTAATGGATCCATATGTGGTTTGTGGAAAAGAACACACATGCAATGACCACTGGTTGATCCATGTGTGGTTTGTGAAAAGAACACGCATGCAATGAACGCTAGTGGATCCATGTGTGGTTTGTGAAAAGAACACACATGCAATGAGTCTAGTGCTGGTTTTAGTATAAGAACACACATGCAATGACTCTAGTGGGTCCACATGTGGTTTGTGAAAAGAATAGACATGCAGTGAACACTGGTTGATCCATGTGTGGTTTGTGGAAAGAACACACATGCAATGACATTGGTTGATCCATGTGTGGTTTGTGGAACTAACACACATGCAATGACTCTAATGGATCCATATGTGGTTTGTGGAAAAGAACACACATGCAATGCCCACTGGTTGATCCATGTGTGGTTTGTGGAAAGAACACGCATGCAATGACACTGGTGGATCCATGTGTGGTTTGTGAAAAGAACACACATGCAATGAACACTGGTTGATCCATATGTGGTTTGTGGAAAAGAACACACATACAATGAACACTGGTGGATCCATAAGTGGTTTGTGGAAAGAACACACATGCAGTGAACACTGGTGGATCCATATGTTGTTTGTGAAAAGAACACACATCCAATGAATCTAGTGCTGGTTTTAGTATAAGAACACATAAGCAATGACTCTAGTGGGTCCATATGTGATTTATGGAAAGAACACACATGCAATGACACTGGTTGATCCATGTGTGGTTTGTGGAAAGAACACACATGCAATGAACACTAGTTGATCGATATGTTGTTTGTGAAAAGAACACACATGAAATGACCACTGGTTGATCCATATGTGGTTTGTGGAAAAGAACACACATGCAATGCCATTGGTTGATCCATGTGTGGTTTGTAAAAAGAACACACATGTAATGACTCTAATGGATCCATATGTGGTTTGTGGAAAAGAACATACATGCAATGTCCCCTGGTTGATCCATTTGTGGTTTGTGGAAAGAACACACATGCAATGAACTCTAGTGGATCTCTCTTAGCATAATTTGATGTATGCCACGATGCATTTCATTGTAAAAGACACCCACTTTCCATTTTTATACCACTCAGCTTTGCCCTTGTTTTTTGATACTACCCAGTTTTGCCCCCTCTCTCGCTTTCGTAGAAGCCCAAACCTGTGCCCACTATGTCTGCTATGCCCTGATTGGTTGTCACAATTGTCACGCAGATCGTGCGCACCAACTGCCGATCCTGTGTGATCCAACGAGGCTCGTTGCACACGTCTTGCCCTTCACAGGACAGCGCGAGATAGCATAGATGTCTCCCTCAACGAGACTTCTACAAGAAGGAACACGATGCCGTCCATGGAAAAAGTCGTCGAGTGGTCATGTCATGTTTAATCTAGTCTGCAAAGGCTACAAGTCTACTGCACGGCAACTGGTCATCCACGGCCCACGGGCTATACCATTTTTACTACGCAGCACGCCTGCACTCTCACTTCTGACAGGCCCCCACCACACGAACCTTCCACGCGGCAGCCGCAGCCGGAAGAGCTGCCAACCGGGGCCCTCGAGGAGGCCTAAACGTCCCCGCATTAAAAACCCAGCCTATCGGGTCCTCCATTCGCACTCATCCACTACTCTCTCTTCCCTATCCAGCAAAACCCCACAATCTTGAACGTACTTGCATGAACCTTCTCCATGAAACCAGTGCGTGGGGGTGAGTGTCCGGGCATCACCGCCGGGGTGGTGCTTCACGCGGCAGATCTGGAGGAGCATCACGCAGCACAAGGCGAGAAGGACGTGCAGTTCAACCCCTTGGGGGACCATGTGCTCGCCGGTGCTGACGACTTTGGAGGCGCCGATGAGGGCATGGAGTTCGACGAACACGCTCCGCTCATGTACCCGGAGGTACATCTATTTCTACATGTTTCATATTTTTTTCTCGAGCTTAAGATATCCTAGCGTCATAAAAAAATCTAGTCCTAATGATTAGATGCAACGTACGAACCGGTACATGGAGAGATCTAGTCTGTTCTGAATGAATCCATATTATTTATTTATTAATAAGTTACCAAGAACACAAACCACATTAATTTAGGAGCGAGCTGGGGAGATGGCCGTAATAAACTGTTGAACCTGTATAGACATGTTATTTCATCAAAAGTAACTTGGAATGGTGGAAGGAATATATATTTATTATTTTGCTCATTTCGGTTTGTATTCCATACATTACAGGTGTATTCAAGTGAGATGGACTCTGACAAGGAGACCAGGGACAACAAGAGACGCCATGTCATGAAGAAGCTCAAGGGTGGGATAATCCCTTTCCGCACTCGACTTGGGGAGCTCAAGTGCCCTTTCTATAAGAAAGGAGTCAACCTGAGGATTTCCAGCTTGATTCCGCATGCGGTTGGCATCGGTAAAAGCCCGGCTAGTAAACACAAGTCGGCGACCAAGGCTAAGCATGCTGCTTATGGCAAATTCCTGAGGGAGTATGTCAAGACCGGCCTAGTGTCCCCTTACTTAGGAATCAGCAACTTCTAGCCGACCAACCCCGTCACTGTGCTGGCCTGGCCACTAATAATATTTAGTTCTCTTACTGTATCTAGACCCTTAAACTATGGGGATTTCTATTTTAGTACCCTTCAAAATATATTCAAGTTCATCTGTTTATGGAGTTAAAGTTCCGGTGGCATACTCGTTATTTTGCATGGATAGAGGGGTGCCCCCGACAGATATAAGGGTTATCATGTCCGTTAGATCACAGAGGATCAACGGTTGGTGGGCACGATCCGTATGACAACTGTCTCGACCAATCAGAGCATAGCAGTGAAGATGAGCATAGGTGCGAGAGATGGATACAAAGATAGGGGAAAACCGAGTAGGAACCAAGGGCAAAACTGAGTAGAACTTAAAAACCAAGGGCAAGACTGAGTAGAACTTAAAAAACAAGGGCAAGCGTGACAAAGGGATTCAAATAGAAAATGATTTAAAAATGGAACCAAACCGCCAGTGTTACGCTCGAGGGCAAAACTGAGTACAACTGAATCGCTAGGGTTAGACACGAGGGAAAAAACGCGACTCACAGTACGCTTGTGCGGTGCACGGGGCGGTAGCGGACACGTGTGGCCGTGCATGGTGCATTAGCATACACACTGCACGGTAGTGCAACGAAATGTCGCTTCCCTTTTCCTTTAATAGAGGCCTCCCCACTCCCTCTCATCACGCACTCGCTCCATCAACCGTCTCCACTGTCCCATCACCTTCTACAAATGCCCAACAAAACTCCAACCACGCCGGCGATGGAGAAGAACGGCGTGGTGGCCATTGGCGCCTCCAAGGCCGCCAGCGAGGAGCCCCTGTCCCTGTCCCTGCATCCGCCATAGCCGCCGGCGAGGAGGCCCCCGCCGGTTTCGGACAGATCCCGCTCGGCTAGGACCCCTACGAGGAGGTTGTCTACATAAGGCCGGAGAACCCCTACGATACCAGCATCACCGACCCATGGTCTGAGGTAACCAGGGTTTTCTCCCCTTCCCTTGTTCTTCCCTCATTCCCATCGTTGGATGCTAGATCGTATGTTATTAGGGATCGACTGTTCATATTTTTATAGTAGCTAATCCTCTTGTGTTAGATCTTGATTTTCGATGAATCCCCCTATTCGTAGTTAGGATCAATATTCGATTTGGTTTGAGATTTGGGGAATAATCGGGAGATCTTATTCGGTTAATTTATGCAAAAAATCAATCCCGATAATCAAAGTATCTCCATCATGTCCTTATTTCACTCTACTATTTTTTTCCAACAGGAGGATAGCAGCGACCTCCACAGCGACGACGAGTCCAAGGACACCAACACTCGTCATGTGCTGAGGAGGCTAAAGTCCGGTCAGTACAACAACTTCTTCGCCGGCGATGTGTACAGGTGCCCCTTCTGCCCCACCAGGAGGCTCCATGCCACGGACTTCAACTCCCTCGTGAAGCATGCCGAGGACGTGAGGACCTGCGGTGAGTCCGTGAACGTCCACGGCTTCATGGGCAAGGACCAGGTGCTCGGTCTTCACCTCCGCAACCTCTAGAAGGTTGCTATCGAGGAGGGTCGCATGCCCCCGATCAGACCCAAGGCGCCCAAGGTCAAGGGGCTAGGCAGCAAGAAGTGGAGGAGGCGCTAGAGGAAGGAGGCGGATGCCCTCTAGGTAGAGGCCACGAGGGGCCACTGATCAGCTGCTGCTGCTGTAAAGCAGCTTCTTTTGTCTTGTCTGTGTTGAACCTGTCAGCTGCTGCTGCTGAGCAGCCTAATTGTCGAACCTCGTTAAGTACCATACTATATAACCTATATTAGCTGCTTTATCTACATCTGCTCTATTTACTGAATTTATTTATGGTGCTGGTTTGTTTTGTTGCTCTAGATTTGCTACCAGATTAGGGAAAAACGATCGCAAAAGGAACAATGAGTGAAGAGAGAAGCTGCTATAGATTCCCTACCTTTTTGGGCAAAAAAACACAACTGTTAGAGAGAGAGGGGAAAAGGCGCTCTTAAAAAGGCCAAATAACAAAAAAAAAAACTTCAACTTTAGGCGTCATGGCGCACGTAATGGCCAAGCCTTTGACCAGACGGCACCCCCCTCCGAGCACATGTGAGGGCTTCGGAATATTGGGAGGGAAAAAGTGAGGGCAAACGAGACACAATGTTGCTATAGCTAAATCTGGCAAAAAGCTGAATTTGGCTTTACCATGCAATTTGGCTAGAGCTCCACAATGTAGCTATTCTAAATCCCTAAACTATGTGGTGCGTTGAAACCTAATGCTTTTCTACCAACACGTGTGTTGCAAAGTTGCTTGATCGTGCATGCTTACGTAAGTGTCCTACAGAGAAACTTATAGAAGCATGTGCAAACGAGCTTCATTTTGGCAAATTATGGACAAGCTTTGCGCAATCGGCAGGCCTGATCGGCTGGGCGGCTGCCCCGGGGTGCAGGGATGCTAGGTCCATGTCTATGCTTACACTTCTTAAACTTGTTAGTAATTAATAATAACTGTACACTTCCTTCATCATCACGTTACATCGAACGTTATCACATCGCGCACTATGGATAGGCAACGGGATGGTGGTCTACGTGACCGGTCTCTGCCACGCCAAAGCCACGTCGCACACCTGTCCCATCGCCTACCGGGACGGATGCCGAATTTAATCGCTAGGATTGGAAACCATTGGTGCTCGCCCGGTCAAACTTGCTTCCGCATGGGTATGACCGGAATATTGGTAAATGGAATTTAAGAATCGCCTTTCGTCTGCTCAGCACATCACTGTGCAAAAATCCCCAACTCATTCCTTCCATCGCCGCCACCGCAAGAACCATCGACGCTGCCGTAGGCACCGCCTCCGCCTGGCCATACCACCACAACAGATCACTCCACTGCCACGCCCAGTCCCAGCCACCGCTACCGACCCTAGGCCACCACCGCCGCATTAGCTGCTGCCATGGACGCAGAGTACGGTGTGTTTGGCGACGGGAGAGACTACACCGATGAGTACACCTTCATCGCCCATGGCACCACCAAGCTGACGGTCGTCCACACAAATGCGTCAGCGGAGGTCGCCAAGGTCATCGCAATGTATGAGCGGTGGATACAGGAGCCGATGGACAGGTACAAGATCGTCGGCCTTGACCTCGAGTATACCGGAGATAGGAAGAGGACGGCGCTTTTGCGGCTGTCCATACGCAACCACTGCCTCTATCACGTATGTAGGGCCAAATCTGTATGCTCGGAGCTTCGCGAGTTCCTACATAGGAGGGAGATCTACTTCGCCAGCATTGACATCAAGGGGATCTCCACGTTCATGTCGTCAATCACGTCGATCTCCAACGTTTGTGGAGGTACCCGGATGGTGATACGGGGAAAGCCGGCATGGGTAGACTTGCTGCCGACATCATCGACCGCGAGTACACCGGCATGAAAGTCGAGTTCCTGAAGCACCTGCACGAGCGATGGGAGTGGAGGCACCTGGATTACGATGCGATCAAGTACATAGCCAGGGACACATATGTCTGCTACGAGATGCTCAACAGGATCTGGTGGGTGGGTGAGTGTGCTGTTTACCACTACTAGTTTTGCATTTTGTTTCTAGTTTTATCTCCCTGTATTTTATCTCGCATGTATTTTCTAAGCATTCTGTGTGTAAGAACCAAGCTCGTATGATCCCTGTGCTATTAGCTACTTAACCTGTATGAATTACATTCCCCCTTTTGTATGCTCAATATTCATTCTTACAAATTCTGTCTGTGCCATTTGCATGCGGTGTAATCCAGATCGACATGCATAAGGTGTGATACAGTCATAAGTCATAACCAAACCCAGATTATAGAGAAGGATACAGTCATAAACCAGATTATAGTTTGACAAAGGTAATACACAGTAGTTCATAATTTCTCACATAGTATACTTATGAAATAACATGTTTTCATAAACACAACAATCATGCACTAATAGTCTACATCCCAGCCTGTTGGAGAAGGAAACCGATCCCAGGATGCCTTCGGTCGCTTGTCCCGGTTTGTAGATTCATCTACGATCCGGCATCTGGGACAAACAACCTGCCTTGGTGGTGGTTCAATGATGCGATGCCTGGAACGGGATTTTACAATCTAGCGGTACAGCTTGTGGCTAACATGCCCATCAATTACAGCGTACTTCAGATTAGGTTCAGAAAGTGGCTTATCCTCCTACTAATCGTGCCCTAAACGCCTCCACGAACATCTCGGCAATCTGTCCTTCATGTCAGCGTACCACATGTCGATGAGTTCGGAGGCAAGAGCGGCCATCCCGGTCTTGCCGCCCTTCGTCCTTGGGATCCAGTAAATTTCCTAGATGTCCACTCTGCACTCCTTTGGGATTCTAATGTTTATAGTTGGGCTTTCAAGCAGTTTAGTGTCATTCGTGATGTCAACACTAGTAAATGTTATGTGCTGGTTCATGAGAAAGTCATGAAACAGATCCCTAATGCTTTCACCCCACCTGCATGAAAATGAATTCAGACAAATAATATAGCAATAACTTTTGCAAACAGACGGTTCAGGAACAAAAAGACAGCAAAGTCTACCAGATCCCGTCAGCCCCCTTCTCGCAAAAAGGCTGGTATACGAGGACGTGCCCCTTCATGGAGAGTTGCACCACGGCGATCCTACGGTGATTGCGGCTGTACTCGAGGTCAAGACCTACGAACCTGTTTTCTTCGAACTGCAGCCAACTCGTGTAATTATTCAGAGTGTTCCTCACCGTCCGAGGGTCGGTGGTGTAGACGACATCGATCTTCTTTCCGCCATGTACTTCAATGTCGAAGTGCGCAGTTTCTTGCCTGCCATCGTTTCGGACGTCCGGAGCATCCATGACTACAGGCAAGAGGGAAAGGATACGGAGGAAGAGGGTGATGCGGTGGTGGACGAAATGGATGAGGCCATGGAGGAGAAAGACGATGAGGCCGTGGAGGAGGAAATGAGATAGAGAAGTGAAAGATTGGAACCGCCCTTACCAATATCTGGAATGGTGCACGACCTTTCGTAGTAGGGTGAAGGTGGAGAAAAACAGCGGGTTTACATGTCGATGCTAGCGCTTCCTAATATTTGTTCTGCGCCACTTTCATGCGGTGGAATCGAGGTCTGCCATGCACGATCCAAGTCAAACGTAGGCACGTTTGTGCGTGTCGACCTTCACTCACTGACAGGCGGGCCGCACATTTCTCTCTTACGATTTATTTTTTCACTTCCTCTAGACGGTTTCGGTGCCCGCCCTCAATAATTACGCCCCCTTCTTGTCTTCCACGCGGATGAGAACCGGCGGCGGTGGCGGTTCCTTGCAGATTCAGTCCCCACTCGAACAACTGCCCCCATCCCTGATTCCGTCCCCTCTTGAATCCATCCGCCTCCTTATCACAACGCCTCCATTAATATACCGGATTTTCCGCTATGGATAGAGCTTGGGGTAGCAGCAGGCTAAAGTGAAAGGCATGCGGCGATGATGCGGATGACCAAGGCGACCGCTACCGCGAGGATTGGGGATGACCGAACCTCAGCGCCGCGAACGTGCACAGGATCGCCTCGGGGTTGGACATCATCTCAGCCGGCCGCCTCGCTTGCTGCATCCCTAGCTACCGCTTGACGATGCGGAACATGGACGAACAACCGTTCGGCACGCCAGACCTTCTTTACCCAGATAACAACAAATGGCCAAACGACCGTGATGGCCACGTAAGTTCCAGTATCTAGCTTATTCGTTCAGTCATATCATTGATTCATATGTGCTGAACTCTCATCGGAATCCTATGTTCCTTTCGTCGAACGTGTTGTGTGCATGCGCGGTTTGAACAAATCGAACCATTTAAGATTATTCTGTACTGCGGAAGCTCTGCTCGTACCTGATATTCTGGTATTTTCGTACTGACACAGTCTTACTTTAGGTGATAGACGAGATGTCAATTTCGATTTTGTAATGGAATGCCTACTAGGTGATATTCTGTTTCCTAAAATTAAAACAAACAGATTAGACGATTTAAGGCTGTTAGGCCCCGAGCTGTTTATGATCATCGTCAGGAGTTTGTTCTGGGGGCTTTGCTACTACTCCATATATTGAGTATCTTCGTAGTGACACAGGCACAATTTAGGCGATATCTGAGGAGACACTCGTATTTAGGCGATATTTTGTGTAATTTAATCTGAAGGTCCAGTTGTCAAATTGTACTTGCAATGGAATCCATGCTAGGTGATTGTACCAACTGACAACAAACTCTGCAGAATATTCATGCAAAACTGATGCTGCTGGATAAGTGGTCCGAATCAGTAGTGGTGAATATCAAGGAAGAAGAAGAGACGGAAATGGAAGATTACCAGAACTGGGTGGGTGGCAACGGCGAGTGGCTAGTCTTTTTATCACAGGATGGCAGTACTTGGACTCTAAAAAATGGCTACAGATCGGTGATACTTGCAGTGCCATCTTTGAGGGGTGTTGGCATTACTGCATTCAACAACCGGTGGCCGCCGCTCATTTCCGAATTCCCTTACACGTTCATCATGGCAGAACTTGACCTCGTGAAGGTACAGCTCCCACATAGACCGCGGGAGGGCGCATGGAAGAACTGGGAGTACGACCTCTTAGCGGTGTTCGACAAGGCAATCACATTCATTAGATGCCCAGAAGACAATGAATGGACAGTCTTGCGCGACAACTTCCTGCGGCCAGAGAAGTATGTTGACGCTATCTTCACTTACGGCTACTCTTCGTACAGACCACAACGCATTTATGCGGTCACGGAACCTAGCGACGACGTGCGTGTTTGGGAGCCGTCCATTTGGGGTGAGTCATGGTGTCATATAGCATGTAAAATCCCATTCAAAATTCTGCTTACTGACTGTTAGTAACACGTAGGTACCCACGCAGCCCCGCACATCATTCCAGCTCCGGTCATCGAAGATGCAATAGCAGATGTTGAACGTGGGACACGGCGCTGGTTCCTGGCACCTCTCGGAGACAACACGGAATAGGATGATGAACTCATGTGGATTCATATCAGGGGAGCACTAAACAGCGTTGGTGATACAATAGAACATATGGGGACACAACTTTCTTCATACCGATCGTTGCGGTGTCACGTTTTCTCGAGGTCCGCATGCCCATCCAAAGACCCAGTAGAGCAAGTATGGAGCAGAGTCAACAATCTGAAGGGACAATCTGTGTTTCTTGGGATCAACTACCCTTTCTTTGTCGGAGCCCCTGGAGTTGTTGAACCTGTAATTGCTCAGGCAGCCCTGGCCTCTGATGCTGCTGCTGCTGGTGGTGGTGTTGGTGGTGGTGGAGCTGACGAAGAACTAGTTGCTGTTGCTCCTGGTGAAGCTGACGAAATACTTGGTGATGCTGCTGCTGGTGAATCTGACGAAATACCTGCTAATGCTGTTGCTGGTGAAGCTGACGAAATACCTGCTGAGGCTGCTGCTGGTGAAGCTGATGAAATACCTACTGAGGTTGCTGCCGGAGTCCAGGAAGAACATGCTGGTGTTGTTGCTGAGGTGCCAGCACTTACAGTGTTGATAGCAGACTGTATGTTTGTTGCACACTCACGCGCCTATCATGTTGACACTCCATATCTGACCTGGAGCTGAATTCACGTCGGGGGGAGGGGGCCTACAATTGGCTCATCAGTGGGGTCGTACGATTTGAAGGAGAATGAAAGACGGCCAAACGCAGCATTCTGGTTCGTTCCGACGATACCACCAGCTCTAGGGACCTAGTGCTCATACTGGCAGATCCGATGAACCATTTGTCTTTATCTTTATCATTAGTTACGCTTATGTGTGTAAAGACTAAGCTGTGCTTATTGTGTAAGACTAAGTTAGGCCTAACTGCATAATATTCAGTGAAGCCCAGCTTTTCTTTCCATGCTCATAACAACAGAATTGCAGCATAGAACATACAAATGTAATATGCATACCAGACATTTTTGCTCAGGACAACAACCACTTCAAGCAAATAATACATCGTGTACGCATTTGAACGCATCACTAGAATGTGCCACCTATTGATGATTGATGACATGGATCTAGCTTTTCTGCGCGTATTTGCAATGAATCGCTCATTGATTTGTTCACATATTTTTTGGTAATGGCTGATGAACTCCACTCTCTTGGTAACTTGCTTCGTCAGCGAGCACTTGTTGATGCAATGCAAAGTACAGAACATGGTCGTCATCGTCATTCCATTTAGGTTCTCTATGTTTCGTCATCACGGAGCTACTAATTTCAAATAAAAATCTAGTAAACAATATATGTGTACATTGTTAGAGTATGCTACGGCCACGGTACATACATGTTTTTCTACAATCACAAGAAGAAAACTGATGCATTTTTACCTTGTTGGCGTTGTGCCAAACTGGGTGGATGTGGCTTTGGGGTTCGGAGAGGAATGCGCCGGTGGAAAGTGCGACCACGGGCGACGGGCGAAGCAGCTCGGATTCTGGAAGAGGCCAACAGGACCGAGCATGGTCGGCATGGTGACAGATCTCATCCGGGAATGAATTCCCGTCCCCGTATCGTGCCAATGGTGCGGTCATGGTGAGGGCGAGCTCCGATTCGGGATGGGGAGGAGAACGGGCCGAGCAGGTTCGTCCAAGTCCTAGCTCCGCGCCATGGCCGCGACCCATAGATTACCGCCCCAGAGGAAAAAGAAGACGCGTAAACGATGCATGCGCCAACGCTGCAAGTCTACATGGCAGCGACGACGACAGCGACATAACGGCGAAAGCTGACAGGGGGCCCAACTTGACGGCCGTTAGCCTGATTTTTTTATTAAAACGTAAAGTTGAATTCGTGCCGAAAAAGATCCTCTAAGTATTTGACACGTCAACTATAGTCATCGCGACTGATTTCAGTAAACATAGGTACCATATTGTCTATCCACCCCAACTTTCGGGCCGCCAAATGATATTCTCCTCTGCGGACTAGCAAGCCAAACGCGCACATGTTCGCACTTCGACTCAGACGTAATAAAACTTGTCAGCTTTTCCATTGTTTTCTGGAGTAATTTTAGCTTAGGTGCATTGCCTGTTCACTCGTCTTGGCATTGATTCAGATCACAGGCGTAGAGTTCCTAGCCACGGATACTAACAGACCAGTCCAGTTCACTGCTCCAATTATTGTTCGGCTTTGGCACAACATTTGACCAAAGAGTGTGTCTGAGAAGGAGAACTTTGAGTTCGTCCACGGACGGGAGGAACCTTTTCGAGCTTCGTCTCCGTTGCTTAATCACCACATCTTACCGCGCGCCCATATGCGTCACGCTCCTCGCCGCCCTTGTGAGCCGTCACGAGCGCCCCTCCCCACTCCTCTCCTTTCCCCTCGTCTCTCTTTCGGACTTCACGTCCTTCACGAGATGCTGCTATATAGTACATGGCGCGGCGAGTCAACGGAGTTCGCACGTACGGCGGTGCGGAACTGCGGATTAACTGGAGGCCGTGCACATGGAGTCGGACGGGGAGCAGAGCTCGCTGGAGGAGCCCTCCTCGCCACGGACGCCGTCCTCCTGCTCCTGGGCGTCGTCGCAGCCGCTGCTCCTGGACCCGGCCTACGCGCGGAGCAAGTCGGTGATCCACGACGAGCTGCGCAGCTTCCGCGTGTTCCTGCAGTGGTGCGCGCTCGACCACTCCTCCCGCGCCGCGCGGGCCGCCTCCTACGCGGCCTTCCTCGCGCTGGCGCTCGCCGTGCCCGCCGCCGTCTCGGCCTCCCTCCGCGCCGACGCCTCGCTCTCCCCGGCCTCCGCGTCCGCGGTCACCTTCAACCGCGTGGCCACGCTCACGGCGTCGGGGCTCGCCGCCATCTCCTTCGCCACGCTCGCCGTCTTCTTCCGCCGCTGCGGCGGCCTCCGGCAGCTGCTTTTCCTCGACGGCGGGCTCCGCGACGACACCGCCTTCGTGCGACGCCGCTACGAGCGCGAGCTGGACCGCGCGTTCCGCCTCCTGGCCGCGCTGCTCGTCCCGGCGCTCTGCGTGGAGGCCGCGCACAAGGCCGTCTTCTTCTTCTCCACCGTGCGCGTCGAGCCGCCGCTCGCGATCCCGCTCCTCGCGGGCGTGCCGTGGCGCGCGGTGGCGCTCGTGGCCACGGTGGCGTCGTGGGTGTACCGCACGGGGGTGTTCCTGCTCGTGTGCGTGCTGTTCCGCCTCACCTGCGAGCTCCAGATCCTGCGCTTCGAGGGGATCTACCACATGTTCGACGCCGAGGCGTGCGCCGCCGCCGACGAGATCTTCGTCGAGCACCGGCGCATCCGGACGCAGCTGCTCGCCACCAGCCACCGCTACAGGGTGTTCATCATCTGCTGCCTCGTCACCATCACCGTCAGCCAGCTCGGCGCCCTGCTCGTCGCCCTCTCCTCCAAGGACGGAAAGAGCTTCGCCAACTCCGGCGATCTTCTGGTAGGCCCACCCCCACTGCACCATCCATCAGCGATCGAGTACGTACTCCTGCCAAGTTGTTACGACACAAGCTTCTCTGCATTGTAAATTGCATGCAGGTTGGTTCGTGTGTGCAGCTGAGTGGGTTCTTCATGTGCCTGTTCGGCGCGGCGAGGATCACGCACCGAGCCCAGAGGATCGTGTCCATCGCGAGCCAGTGGCACATGCGTATGGTGACCGCCGTCCTGCACCACGGCAAACCGGCGCCGCCGCCGGCCGTCAGCACGTCGGCGAGCGACATCGACACGGTCGCTCTGACGGTGCCGACCGGATCAGCCTGCTGCGAGTACAAAAGCAGACAAGCTCTTGGTAAAAAATATGAGAAGTAACTTTTATTTTCCCCGAAGATAAACCCTCGATCCTTGATCTAACAGCTTAACCCTTTTGTGTGCTCGCATCGTATGTACAGTGACGTACCTCTGCCACAACAGCGGCGGGATTACCTTGTTCGGCTTCACCCTCGACAGGGGCTTGCTCCACACTATCTTCGCCTTCGAGATGACCCTCGTGCTCTGGATACTCAGCAAAGCTGTAGTTCTTTCCTAGCTAAACTAAACTAAAATGTCCATCTTCCTCGCGTCCCGTTATCGATTGCTAATGGTTGGTTGTATGTATCATGTTGACCTTTTCGAAAAATATATGGATTGTCACGTAGTAGTAGAAGATGATTTGCGAAGTAAAACATCTACAGTACTATAGTTGATGATCCTCGAAACGAAGTTAAGCGTGAGGCAGGAGAGAGGCGGCGGTGACTGTCATAGAATTAGTGAGAACGAAATCAGTAACATCCTAGGAACTTCACTCAACACAGCAGCGAGCCAGCTTCACAAAAGATGTTGTGAACTTGCCATTCCTTTCCAGCACGCCATCAAAAAAGTCAACCAGATGTTTTTTTTCAGAACCCATAACGGACAACGTCTTTATATTAAGTTGACAAGAATACCACATAATGGATACAACACCATATTCGTCTTTAAGCTTACACCACACTGCTACATAACAACAACAATAACAAGCCCGTCTTGCTCAACCCTAGCCAAGAAATGGCGAGGAGGCGGGGCACCGAGCCTCCAACCGCGTCAAAGCCAACGCCAAACGCCACCAAGACATGACCAAACACCGAAATTTCCCGGACCAACGTACCACTAATGCGCCTAGAAGATGAAGCGAGCAGTGGCACTAGGGTCTGGCCGAACTTGGAAGGAGGCAATTGGAGTATGTTGACAATGACGTACATTGTGCCCAGAGACTCACAACTTTAGTAGTAGCCAACACCGGCAAGGCCATCGTCTCCGAATGCCATGTTGGGTATACCCCTTGCAGCCTATACAACGCCTTCATGAAGGAGAATGACGTTGAAGCGTCGCCGCTGCCCGGTCCAACAAGCAGACCTAGGGTTTCCCCTGGCGTCGAGGGGAGCAACGATCAGGCACAAGATCACACCTCGAAGGAGGGTAATGGCGCCCGCATGCATCATCATGGTCAACATCGGAAGCACCGAGCAAGGGTTTTCACCCAGGCCACCAACCGCCCCCTCATGACGAGACGGAGATGAGCAACATAGCTGCATGGTTGAACTACCACAAGAAGAGAATCTTGTCACCGGAGGAGAAGAACGTTTCCCACCACCGCAACAACACCCAAGTTCACCGGATCTGAGACCGAGATGGTCAAGAATGGGCAAAGTATGGTCACTGCCGCCACCGGAGCGGTAACTCCGGCCAGCACCGGCCCTGGAAGATGGCCAGCATAGCGGCCAGCCTCCGACTTGACCAGGCCAACATGAGACAAACTCGGAACCAACACGATCTAGAAGCCCTCGTCGAGCACCCACACATGATAGCAACGACCCTCTGGGACCATATCGTGCCCATCATGGCCCCTCGTGGCCGCCATTTGCGCCTCTGCTCGCGCACGTGTCATACTACCGCGCCAGATACGCCACCGAGGGTAGCCGCATCTGCTCCTCCCGCAACCTAGCAGATCATTGATGGCTATGAAAATAGCCATCTTTACCCGCATTTGATTCTTATCTAAAGGCAACAAATTAACTAAATATCTATCTAGCCTTGCTACCAATGACTAATTATTGCAAAGATGTGGAAATCATTCTTTTAATTTGTGATGTGCAGAAAATCATATTTTTATGGCGAAATCAGGAGCAATTATAGAAGAATATGTCATTGCCAATAGAACCAAGTCAACCAGGGATGAAATGGCGGTTCTAGGAGCCATAATGAGAATCAGTACGGGTGAGGCCCGGCCGTACGGACTACCGGCGTCTCCCTTAGGTCAAACAGAACCACTTTTGTGAAGAGGGCGAGATCATTCGAGACACCAGCCACTGCAGAACAGAGTCGCCATCCCCATATCTCATCCACCAAAGGTGATCCACAACACCACCACCACCATAGTTTATCATCTCCATCTCCAATCCCCTTCATAGCCATAGACATCATCTTGTAATAGAGATCTCCATGCGAATTAGCGAGCATTGTAAGAATATTTGATTTCAATCTAAGTATTTCAACAATGATTTCTATCCTTCATCTTATTATTATGTATAAGTAGTCCTCACAGGCCGCGGGTTGAGGTGAAGCCTCGCAGCGATTATGTGCATCTAATTACATGGAAATATTGTGTAGTGATTGAATAGAAGCTTTGTTATCTTCTATCTTTGTCTCTACCTTGATCTGAGGACTTGTAGGTACCCAAGACCCTGCGGATTGATCAAGGTGTGAGGTGAGATGAGTGGAGAATGACGTCTTATGCGTGAAACCCGAGTTATAGAAAGGGGAAGTACATTATTCGGTTAGTGATCCGCTTGGGATCTACAAAAATATACCTAATCTTAAGGCTTTGGTCTGTTTTACTTAATAATCGTTGTAACCCGTGGTTTCATGGCATAAAAGTTGGACCAAGAGACTATTGTCGCATGTGGTTTCAGGGGTTCTAGTAGCTAAGGATGTGATGCCCACAACTCTTATCGCTATTAGATCATTTTACACATGAATGTGCTAACTTTATCTTTATCACATATGAATGTATAGCTACAGGTGAATCTTCAATCCTGGCATATCCCCATCCATTGAAAACAACCAAAGATACAAAGTAAACCGGAAAGGTTCAATAAACAAAAAACAAAATCTTCTAGCCAGTCTTGTAGACGTTCCTCAATTTCATATTAGAAGTGTTTCCTAAGGTTCGATAAACCTAGGTCATTTCTAGGGAAAAAGCTACTATACTACATTCGTAATCCGGATAAAAGGTATAAACCCTTTTTGGGCACCGTTGCCGGGAGGAAATTTCGCTATCCTGGTGAGGTTATTAGAGACCTTGTTCAAAAAGTTTTGCTTTTGTTTCAGTTTTAATTGTTACTATTAGTTGTCGTATCAGTGGAACCCGGGGTCCGTGGATCCCTCTTGAGTGAGCCGCCATCAAGTCCTCTTCCTGAAGCTAGGTGTTCACGGCCAGAGAAGCCGGAGCACCCCGGGTGGCCCTTCACTTTGATAGGGGACAAAAGTGGAAGGACGGGACTCTGAAGCGTATGACTCTAGAACTCAGGGCGATGTTTGACCTATACGACAGGCTACGCCTGACGTACGCACCGCCCTATGCTCATAGGGCACAACGTCGGCTCCATGTAGGGGCCATGCACACCTTTCTCCACCGTGTGGCGCAACTACGCTGCCACGTACGTGTTCACCGACCCCTGTGGTGTCCCCATGCTCTTATAAAAGGAATCCTGACTAGGTCGAGGAAAGAGGAGGATTCTTGAGCTACATCCTTCGTGGGGAAGGAACCATTGTAATTGTGATCATCCACCAAATAGCTGATAGTTGTGAAACGTAGGGCTCCGCACGTCATGGACCTGAACTCGAGTAAAAAAACATGTCTCTGTGTGTGTGTTCGTCAATATCGCCGATTAAGATCGTCGTACGCTGTGCCCCTGTACAAACTAACGAAGGGTATCTCCCATTCCTGATGTTGAAAACCAAGACACGATATCTAGCACGCTATGTAGGGGGCGCACACGTAGCCGCATTGGTCGGTGTCATCGTCGTCTGCTGCAACGGTGCCAAAGAAGGCGAAGGGCGACCCTCGAATCGGTTTGGGGGCTCCCTGGAGCCAAGGAGCCCCTCGATGGCTCGCGGAGCGTCATCGACGTCAAGCAAAAAACTCTCCATCGAAGGATACCTCATGACTGAGCCCATGTCTCCCCCATAAAAGGTGGGACGAAGACACGACTACTACCTGTGATGAGCCCTCCCCTTCGCCCTGCCTCACCCTTGTGGAGGGGCGGCCCACGTCAGAGCCGTTTCATGAGCAGGGGGGACTAAGCGCAGTTCTTTGAATCAAAGGTCGGGACTGGCACACCTTGCGGACCAGCTGCCTGTTCGGACTCATGCAAGCACTAGACAAAGACCTCTGAAGCTACATTTAGTGCTTCATCATCGCTCTCATCTCCGACCTGCACACCATTCCCGAGCTGGCCATAGATGCCTTTCGCTTGGGTGTGCGTAGTGCACCCCTAAGGCGGAGGATCAATGTCCAATACTTTGAATCCTTAGCGGAACTACTCACTGAGGCATACCATTTTGCGAGAAGAGAAGCGCGGGTGGGGGGAAGCCTTAGGAGAAGGTAGCCGTGCCTCCGTATCGACCCCGAACCCTAGGCACGGAATGAGGAGATATCACGGGCACCCCCACCATACCGGTTGTGGAACACGTATCCCACCGCGCACTAGCAAGGAGTCAAGAACGGTCATTTCCACCCGGGCAACCCCCTCAAGTGTCTTCAAGTGAGCCACCGAGAAGCACTGCTCCTGTACCAACTGTAGCCCGCGTATCAGTGAGCATCTTCCGGACCTCGCGTGGTGAGGGATCCATCCCTTAGGGGACTCGGCTGCTGACCCCTGAGCCTGCTTTTCTTCGGTCCCCTATGGGAAAAGCAACCCCTTCCCCCCCATCAAAAGGCTGCATTCACCCATTCGATGTTGGGGGTGGGACATGCATCACAAAAAGTTGCGAACTCTTCCTCCTCCCCGTACTGCAAAGCGGAGAGGGTGTAGGGAAGCGGGCCATACGCGGTGGACGGGATCCCCAACGAAAAGTGTGTCCTCCTTGCGGGTGGCGCAAGCCACCCCGGGAGCATGACACGCTCACTAAGAAGACCCGGGAAGCTGCATCCGGAGAGCTAGGTGTGTGCTGCCACTTTTCCTATTGGGGGTAGGGCATCGTGATTTCATGACCCGGGATAGCCCGAGGAACATGTGGATGGGAAGGGGAAACCCACCCAGCGCGCGCTCCATTTGGTGAGTCATGGATTACCACTCGAGATGCCTATTCGGGCTTGCCCACAGATGGTCTCACGAGATGGAAGAATTCATCCATGAGAAGAATCCCGAGGGGGGTGCCCCCCTCGAAAACAGTCCTGTGCTGACATCACGAGTTCCGCAGCACAAGTACTGTCTCTAGGGGTAGATCCCATGGATGGACACATATGAGTGGTTTGTCGCATAGTCATCTTGATTATCGTCCATCTAGGCTACCTTGCTAATGGAGAATCGCGTTGAATTGGTCGCATATTTCCTGGAATCTCTCTCCCAAGGACACCACCATGGACGAGAACACGTACAAAATCCTGAGGCCCTCATCGTCTGTGTTTTTCCGGACAACCTAAGGGTGTTCGGGATTTGAGCCTCCCCCACGTAGCAGCCAGAGAGAGGCCTCGAGAAAGCCTCGGGAACGGGACTCCGATCATCGTCTTCCTATCTCTGGTGACCACATGGGTCGCCAGGATCCACACCTCCCCGCGGAGAGAATGGAGAGAGATGAGGACTGGCCCCATAGAACATAAGCAACCCCATCCTGAACCTACCTTCCCTAGGATGGGAAGCAGTGTCAGGTGGGCATGTGGTGAGATAGTGGCCCGGCCAATAGCACCTCCCCACGTGGCGGATGGAGAAAGGCGGTGGCTGGGCCTGCTAATGGGGTGGTAGTTGTGGCCTATCCATAGGGACCTTCCCATTTCAGCCAGAAGAGAGGCTACAACCTTAGGCCCACGGAGCAAGATCGGTCTAACCCGCGCCTGCATTTTCCCGGTAAGAGCGTGATGCTCTCCATGATCTACCCCTGTGATCCGGGCAAGGTAGCGGTTGGACTCAACCAGAAACAGGAGCACAAGGTCATCCCCAGGCTCCCCAAAGCGAGCACCTCCCCGCGTGATGGCCAGGGAAGCTCTGATCAGACTCCTCGCAAAAAGGACGCAAGACTACTCGAAGGAATATACAACGATGACCGATGCATCCAGTTAAGAATAGATCTGCTACCAGTTACAAGAAAGTGAAGCAACCAGAGCTATGCCCTAACAAGGTGGCACGGCCTCGCGGATACAAGGGGTAGCTGAGACACTAGTCATTCGATGGATTGACGTCCCATCATCTGCACCACCTTGGCCACCGTAGGTTCCACAGCGACCACATAAGCTCCCAAGTCCGTCCCGGGAGCAATAATCTTGAAGATGACTTCTGCGTCAAACCTAGGGAGGTGGTGGTAAAGCCTGGACAACATTGAGCTGGCCACCTCAGACACTACCTCCTTCCATATTGGTTCACAACATTAAAAACAAAAATTCCTACGATGTGAACAACTAAGCACCAATATCTATATACCTAGATATAATCAACGGGTGGATATGCATCATAGAGATCTTACCTCGAAGACCGAAAAGCTTTGTTACTGAAATCTGATTTCGTGGATGATGTAGTCGTTCATTTGCCGCTCTCAAGATCGTGATGAAGTCCAACACCGCAAAGCAGTAGTGCCTCCGTGATCGCACACACGTCCGGTACCCTGACCACCTCCGTCCCTTGCTCCAGCAAAGCAGCAGAAGCAGCACATCTTTCCAAAAAAGCCACCAGGAATATGTACTTCGCTAATCTGAAGCCATGGGGAATATTCTAGAGGGGAAGAGAGATCCTTCATGAGGAGGTGTGAGAATGGAGGAGGAGGAGAGCTCCTTTTATAGGAGGAGGGGGCATCCCCCAAGAGGCCATGCGCATGGGCATGGTGATGCCCGCACCTCTCCCTCCATAATGGTGAGTGGAGCTTCCACTAAGCCCACTCCCATTAAAACCAACTCCACTCACTTTGCATTAATTTACCATAAAATTTAATGCAAGCTCTCATTAAATAAAAACTATTTTTCTTTTATTCAGAATTTTGTTAATTACTCTAATTAACAAACATTCACATAAAACCCCTTGCAACATTTCGATATCACATGCAAAACCAATTTCAACAATTTGACCCAAAACAATTCTAGCGTCCATCGAAATAATTCCAGCGCTTTCATAATATTTCTCTGGTATCTTATTTGCTCCAAATGGTATCGGTATCCCTTAAGTGTGTCACCCTATGGTTCGCAAATAATGCCGACATGATAGAGACCCCTCTCCGATCAATAATCAGCAGCGGGACCTGGAGATCCGTACTGATTCCCACACATTCAACGATGACTCTTGTGATTGTGTGAACCTTTTAATGTTGTAACTAATCCCTTTGCCTCGCGATATACTATATGTCTGAGATTCGATCATTAGTATCCCCATACCTAGTTTTATCTCGTTACCGGCAAGTACACTTTTCTCGTTCCCGTGATATAACATTCTAGTGATCTTATCACTTGCTTGCAAGCTATGTCAATGTGATATCACCGAGAGGGACCATAGTATATATCTCCGTCATCGAGATGGACACATCCAACTCTTGATCCATGAGCCTCTACATAATACTTTTGGAGTATCTGAACCATCCTTTATTGCCACCCTATTATGGTGTGATGTTTGATGTTATCAAGTTACTCTTCCGGTGTTAGTGACTGACATGATCTCATGATCTAAGGACTAAGGTTACTTTGCATGATGTTATATAAATGTAAACATAATGAATTTGATCATATTACTATACTTCCGATAATTGTTCATCACATCATTCCACCAATGCTATGACCTCATTATTAACAACATCCAATGTCCATGATCAGGAAACCTTGACCATCTTGTTAATCAACGAGCTAGTTTATATGAGAGACATAACTAGGAACTCTTTATTTGTTTATTAAACACACATGTATTAACGTTTCCAATTAACACAATTATAGAATAAAAAATAAAAATTTATCATTAACATGGAATAAGATAATAACCACTTTATTATTGCCTCTCGAGCATATTCCCTTCATTCCCATCTTCCTCCAGCATGGCGTCAATGACCGCACGAACACCGTCCACGCGGTATAGTAGTGCCTCAAAGAAGAAGGTGTGCACGTCGACACTCTCCCCGTCGGGAAGGCCGATAGGGGCCACTCGAAGACTAGGAAGCAACTCGTCCAGGTGGGATGCCGCCTCCAGCAAGGCGGAGGCTTGTGCATCACACCATCCTTTATTAGTGATGACAGACTTGAAAGGGTTTGGGGTAGAAAACACATTTTTTCCTATGCTGAACACACCTAACTTTCAGGATCTATCTAGGAGTAATGCTGTAACGAAGAGGTTTTGGTTATATACCCTTGTGGACCAAAAATGATTAATATTCCGAGGGGAACATGGATGACGTAGTCATACTCGTAGCCGACCTCAAGGTTGCGACGCTCCTTACAAGTCACCCTTGCTCCATAGTGTAGCAATCTGGTCACGATAGTCAAGGTGCCACTAATGGCAGCACCCTCATGGTTTAGCACACATACGGTGTACGAAGACAATCTTCAGTTCCCTAATCCATGCCGAGAGTGCGAAAGTAGATCTTCTGACTGGAATCCTTACAACACAAGGGCATGTTACAGGTGTGTCATCTCTTGCGTGTACAATCCTTCTAGGGACCGTGCCATCGCAAAAGGACAACAAGAAAGATAGATTTATTCCTGAGGAAAATGCCTCAGATAATTAATGGATAATTATTCCCACCCCTATGCCCCCCCTTTATATTAAAAAAGTTGGGCACACCCTCCCCTAAAGTCCCGGGGTGGGAGCAGGAGGCTCCTTGGGGATGTGGGCTACCCAACTGGGCCCCATCCCCCGCGCACAGCCCTAGGCCGTATAGGTGGGCCCCCTTGGGGGGCGGCTTAGCCCCCAGTTGGGCGGCTTGGCCTAGATCCCTTTGGGTGGTTCTACACATAATGGTTTCTGAAACAATTTTCAGCTACTAGATAACATTTATATTAAAGCAATTTTTCAATATCAAGAATCACGGAGGCAAGCATGATACTTAGATAGTAACGCTGGAATTTGTTACTCTTGATTCAATACTATTTATTGAATTTCATGGAGTAAGTGAGGTTTTGCTAAAAGTTTGCAATAGTACTTTAAACTTTAGATTAATACTCATAAAATAATACGATACCAGTTTGTAAAGTAAAATTCCAGAATTCTATAGTTATATTATCTCAATTATAGCTAGATACAAGGAAGTAATGAATGCCAGTAACTATAATGAAATATGCAAATTCACTTTGATTTAGTTTATTATAAATTGAGCTCAAATTAATCCAAATTACTAAATTAACTCCCACTCAAAAATGACACCCCTCTAGTCATTTTTAGTGATTACACGGACAAAATCTGCTACACCATAACCGATCATCACGTGAGGTGGTGCGGCTGCAATGACGAGCATCATATGGACATCATATGACTCATGCTTTACTTTTAGATTCATGTTCTGAGACCATGTATGTACATGCTAGGCTCGCCAATTAAGAACTTTAGTACTCGCATGTGTAAAACTGTATTATACCCATTGTATGCGAAGTAGAGTCTATCACACCCGATCATCATGTGGTGCTTCAAAACGATGAACTTTCTTAACGGTGCATACTAAGAAATAACATATTATTATATTGATATTAAGTCGGAAGGATCACCTTATAATGCTATCGTGGTGATCAAATACTACCGAGGTAATCGAATCAAAGCAATATAAGATGCATCAAAGGATAAACATCACATGCACGTATAATGTGATATGATATGGTCCTTCACATATTCGATCTCCATGTTTTGCGTCATGGCATGATCTCCATCACTCCACCGGTGTGGCACCAAGTTTCATGGCGCCACCGTCATGGTTGTTCTCCACTAATATAAATTACATGGATCTCCATTTCTGGCACGTAGGCCATAAAAAATGGACAATCATATGGCTCCTGCCAGTTTTTAACTTACAATAAATCTCATTGCATACAACCATTTTTGTATCAATGACCATATCATATCACATGGTCTGCAAAAACAAGTTAGACGCTTCTAATTTGTCTTGCATATTTTACGTGGTTTAGCAATTTCTAGGGAAGAACCATTCTTATCTACAAACTTGTAACCACAATGGTGATAAAAACATTACTAGCAATACTTTGTAAATTAGATCATAACTATAGTGGGAGAGACAGGCACCCGCCGAGCCACTTATGCAAAACAAGTTGCATGTCAAGCGTGGGACAAGTATCATATGCAAGGACATGTAAGGTTAGTCTCGGGTCGCTTCATCCCACTATGCCACTATGACCCAAAATACACGAGGAAAGCAATAACATGATTATCAACGCTCACATCTCCATGTTTCGTACTCATGCATAACATCTACACATATACTTGGCTCTGATACCATTGATGGGGTTCGTAGCATGGAAAATAAAAAATTCCAACGCGCGAACCACTGTCTAGCAAAGATTATCTACAAGATGGTAGCAATGAGTAACTCACACTCAAAGACCATAAGCGGGATTATGTTCCCACACAAACATTGTCGATGAAGGTGTACACACGATGATCTCAAGATCGGGTAGTCACGGTGCCACAACCGACGGCACCTCCATACTCGGTCACACGTGCGACTCGTTGACATCCCCCACGCCCTCGGTCCAGCAGGGCAACGAAAGAAGGGATATGTCGGAAACTCCTACTCCACTTCTCTAAGTGTAGACTTCGAACTATTTTGCGGCAGAGCTTCGCTAAGCAATGGCAATGGTGGAGCAACAAGGGAGGGAGAAGAAGGAGGATCAAGTGTGTAATAGAAGAGAGGAGAGGTGGCCACCTTTTATAGGAGAGGAGGGGGCAGACCCTAGGGGGGTGCGCAATCCCCTAGAGGTGCCACCTCTCCCTCTTCATGGTGGTAACCTCCTCCATGAAGTAGGTAACCCCCTCGCTTATACTCCTTTTAATTGCATGCCATTCATAACAATTAAACCACACTTATGGAATTAATAAAACATTTTTATTTATTTAATATTTGTTAATTCATTCAATTAATAAACATTAACAATTACCCTTTGTGTTATTTCGATATTCTAAAACAGTTTCGATGCTTTTCCGAAACACACCCTGTGTTGTCTAATAATTCAGTCGGAGTTTCAAATCCACTCAAAACGCATCAGTAAACCTTAAGTGTGTCACCCTATGGTTCGTGAATAATATAGACATGATCGATACATCTCTCCGATCAATAATTATCAACGGGATCTAGAAATCAGTAAGGACTCCCATTTATTCAACGATGAATCTAGTGATCGTGCAAAACTTTTTCTTAGTAACCAATTTCTTTTGTCACACGATATTTTACTTGTCCGAGATCCGATCATTTGGTATCATCCATACCTAGTTCAATCTTGTTACCGACAAGTATAACATTCCTTGTGATCAAATCACTTGCTTGCAAGCTGTTATCAATGTGATATCACCGAGAGGGTCCAGAGTATATCTCTCCGTCATCGGGATGAACAAATCCTACTCTTGATCCACGAGCCTCAACTAACACTTTCTAAGTACCCAACGACATCTTTATAATCACCCTGTTATAGTGTGACATTTGATGGAATCAAAGTACTCTTCCAGTGTTAGTGATTGGCGTGATCTCATGGTCTAAGTATTAGTGTTACTTCAAGTGAGATAGCAATATAAACTTTCAAGACATAATCGTATTGCTAAACCTACTATGGGTGAATGTTCATCACATCATTATCCAATGACATGACCTTGTTATTAACAACATCCAATGTTCATGATCAGCAAATCTTGATCATCTGTTAATCAACAAGCTAGTGTAATGAGAGGCATTACTAGGAACCTTCTCTTTTTTATTAAACACAGATGTATTAACGTTCCCGGTTAACACAATTATAGCATGAGAAATAAACATTTCTCATAAACATGGAATAATATAATAAACACTTTATTATTGCCTCTCAGGCATATTCCCTTCAATAACTTAGACATTCCAACTCTGATTGGAGGTGATTTTAACATTCTCCACTTTGCTAATAAAAAATCAAGAAAGGGGCAATGTCAAAACTTTATGATCTTTATATTTCCATTATAAACTCTAATGCCCTTAGAGATATTAAGTTATCTGGTGGGCAATATACTTGGTCCAATAACCAGAAAGTTCCTACGCTAGAAAAATTGGACATGATTCTGGTAAACTCTAAACGGGAAAGTGTGTTTCCTTTGAAAAATGCAAGTAAGTTACAAAGAGTTATGTCTGATCATAACCTCTTGTTGGTTGACACTTGTGAGGCTATTGAAATTAAATCTAGAGAATTTAGGTTTGAGAAATATTCACTACAACACTCTCAGTTCTAGGGTAGGGTTGAAAAACTTTGAAATCCTTTCTTCATGCTAGTGATAAACTAAGTATAGTTCAACAAAATTTGAAAAATGTGAAGAATATCTTGAAGGGTTGGTGTATAAATATTAGGGGAAATCTCATTACAAAAAGAGAGATCATAGATGAATTAGAATAGTTGGAGGTTTTAGAGGAAGTTTCCTTCCTTTCTGGTGCCCAATTTGACACAAAAGGTTTCATTTAGTTTGAACTTATGCAAATATATGAACAGGAAGAAAAGTATTGGTTTAATAGATCTAGTGAAAAATGGTTATTGCAGGGGGTAATAATACTGCTTACTTTTATAAGATTGCTAATGGGGAAAGGAGGAAAATTCACATATATTCCCTTAAGCATAATGATTTGTTGATTCAGGGGACCTCTGATCTCCGTTCTCATGCAACTGAGTACTATAAGAAGCTTTTTGGATGTGGTGAGGGTAATTCATTGTGTTTTGATCCTTCAATCTGGCATGATAATGAAAAATGTTCTCAACAAGATAATGACAATTTAGATGTTGCTTTCTTTAAATAAGAAGTTAACGTGCCTTAAATCTTATGGTTAGGAATAAAGCCCAGGTCCTGATGGGATTTCTGTTAAATTTTATTAGGCTTGTTGGACCATTATAGAGCATGACATCATGTCACTGTTCTCTGATTTGTATGTTGGTGTGCTTGATCTCTATAGGATCGATTTTGGCATGGGCATTTTACTGCAAAAATCTCCCGACACTGATATTATTTCTAAGTACAGACCTATTTGTCTGTTGCAAGAGCTTTGTAAGTTCATTACTAAAGTAGCAACTATTAGAGTTGATCCTTATACAGGTAAGTTAATTTCTAAATGCCAAACTGCTTTTATTAAAGGGATAAATATTATGGATGGGTGATGTGTCTTCTTGAAATTGTCCATGAGGCTAAGGGGAGGTTTTGAAAAAGATTATGATAAGGTTGATTGGAATTATCTACTCAAGTGTGTGGCTCAGAAAAGTTTTGGTGAGTTCTAGTGGAAAGCATTGTTAAGAATGACACTTTGAATGTTAAGATTAATAATACTAGAGGTAGAGATTTTGTCAGCCATAGAGGGGTGAGGCAAGGTGATCATTTCTCCCCCTTCCTCTTTAATTTGGTTCCCGGGGGTTTGGCTAAAAATGGTGTTTCAGGGTCAGGCTAGTAATTTGGTAACCGGGATGGTATCCCATCTTATTTAAAAGGGAACTACAATAGTTTAATATGTTGATGATACTATCTTCCTGGTTCAAGATGGCTTGAATCAGTTGATTCATTTAAAACTCATCCTTTACATGTTTGAATCAATGTCTCAGTGAAAAATTAACTCCAGTAAGAGGAAATCATGTTGATGATTGATGATACAGAGAAATGGTTAAGATATGATGACATGTTTGGTTGCTGGCTAAGTTGTTGGCCTATTAAATATCTTGGTGTCCTAGTTTGTGGATCTAGGTTGCATGTGGCTGGCATGCATCCATTGTTTAATAATCTCAAGAAAAAGCTGGATGATTGGGTAGGTAACTCCTCTTCAATTGGAGGGAGATATATCTCATCCAATCCTCTTTGAGTAGCCTACTCATTTCTCACTTTTCAATGTACTTGATGGCTGATTCTAATCTTGAGAGATTTACAAAAATTACCAGGAGATTTTTTTTGGGAAGGTGCTAAGAATAAGAAAAAGAATTATATGGTTAGATGGTCAGTGATTTGTGGAACCAGGAAGAAAGGTTGGTTGGGGATAATTTGTTTGAAAATCTTCAACATTTGCTTGTTATGGAAATGGTGCTGGAAGCTAGGAAGTGAAAATGGGCCTTGGCAAAAGGTAATAAAGGCTAAATATGGGAGTACTCATGGCATTTGGAGAGTGTGAGGAAAACATAATGATTCTACTGCTTGGAAAGATTTATTGAAAATAATACAAATTTATCTTAATGGTAGGACTATGGTGATTGGGGTAGAAAAAAACTAACTTCTAGCATGATCAGTGATGTGGTCCTGTCTCCCTCTGTGAGAAATTTCCTACTGTTTGATATTTGCAATCAGCAAGTCTGTACTGCTAGAGAAATGTATGATGGTGGATATAATTTTACTTTTAGAAGATGGTTAACGCCTGTACTTCAAAAACAATGGCAAAATCTAAGGGATCTACTTGTGACTGTATCCCTGAATGACAATCCTGATAGTCCAAAATGGAAGTTCACTAAATCTTAAAAATTCGCAGAAAAATCTCTGTACCATAAGTTATCTGATGTTGGGCCGGATGGATCTTTTAAACATCTTTGGAAGGACAAGCTTCCACCCCAAATCAAAATTTGGCTTTGGCTTATTTAGCATAATGCAATTGCACCAACAGATAATATAAAAAAAGAAAATGGGTGGGTAGTTATATTTGTCGTTTTTGTCATGTTGATGAAACAATTAATCACCTCCTTTTCACTTGTCCTACTACTATTTACATGTGGACTATGATTTGTACTACAATTGGTACAAAAACTAGGCCTTCCTGTTTTACCCAATACTTTTGGTGGATAGCTAATTTCCTCCCGTTCGGGACAAACTTCCATATATTTTGTATTGCTGCTCCTATACCGATCCGTGTGGAAAATTAGAAAATCGTGCTTGTTTTGAGGGAAGCTAGTTTCATCGTCTCTAGGATTGATTTGTTATACGTGGCCTTTTTTACGTCTTTGGGCATGTCTTCGGAGCGATCAAGATAAAACTTTGTTGAAGGAGGGGGCAGATAGGCCTCAAGATGTCCACCCAGGTGCATGAAATGGTGAGACGGGCGACAACACAGAGAATGGAGAATGGAGGTGATGAAGTGGATGTTGATATGGTGATTGAAGACTAGTGGATATTTGGTGGATCTGATGACAACAACGTGGATGTTACTCTTTTGCTTGTCCCTTAAACTTGTGAGCGTGCTGGAGGCGTATCCCCGAGTTTGAGAAGAATGCCCCGGGAGACCTGCCTCCAAAATTATGCGCAAAATGCAGCAAGAATTCATGCAAGACCATTGATTCTGGGGGTGCTGACCAAGAGCTTGATTTGGATAGAAGTACTTGACATAGCGACAACCTCATCGGCGCATGCGGGAGCTCTATTCTTGGCCAAGTCTTGAGAGCAACAGCCCACCATTGATTACGCCAGATTTCTCTCTCTCACCACCACCTCCTGAATTCTCTCTTCCCACCACCCTCGCCCACGCGCGCGCGCGCCCCTGAATCCTCTGCGTCTCCGGGGTTGCGCGCGCTCTCGCCCTTCCCTGCGTTCCTCCAGCTTTCCCTCTCGACAAAACAACGTGGTGCCAGCCAGCCTGACCCGCGCGCGCCAAAGGACCGGGCTCTTCAGCTTCGTGGCTGCGACATCGCCGCATCCGCCCGCCGTCGTCAAGTTGTGGCGCCGGCGGGCTGGCTCCCCGGCACCGCAGCCCCGGACATGGCCGGAGCGCCACCCCTTCCCGCGCGCCTCCTGCTGATCGCCGTCTACCTGCTCCTGCTCACCGTCGCCCACGCTGCGCGCCAGCTCGCTGCTGCTAACTCCGACCCCGCCGCCGACGCGCTCCTCAAGTTCAAGGACGGCGTCACGGACGCCAACGGCGCGCTCAACACCTGGTTGCCCGGCACCCGGCCCTGCGAAGGTAGCGTCGCCAACTGGGCCGGCGTCATGTGCCACAAGGGCGACGTGACGGGTCTGCAGATGGAGAACATGGGCCTGTCAGGCAAGCTCGACCTCAGCCCGCTCAAGACACTGGACGTCCTCCGCTCCGTGAGCTTCATGGACAACCAGTTCGCCGGCCCGATGCCCAACGTGAAGGTGCTCAGCGGCCTCCGCGCCCTCTTCCTATCCGGCAACAAGTTCTCCGGGGTGATCCCCGCCGACGCGTTCGTCGGGATGGGCTCGCTCAAGAAGTTGTTCCTGGCCAAGAACAATTTCTCCGGCCCCCTCCCGGCCTCCCTCACCGACGTGCCCAAGCTCTTCGATCTTCTCCTCAACGATAACAAGTTCACGGGCAAAATCCCTGACTTCCGACAGAAGGAATTGCAGGTCGTCAATGTCGCTAACAATGAGCTGGAGGGGGAGATCCCGCCGAGCCTCAAATCCATGAATGCCGACTTGTTCACCGGTGAGCAAAACACTCCACGTTGCAGGCGGCCGGCAGCCTAGTTGTCAACGACGGCGCATGTATGACATTGTTGCTCTTCGGTGCAGGGAATAAGAAGCTCTGCGGTGGATCACTTGACAACAAATGCGCCACCCAACCGACGTCTCCGCCAACGGCGCCGGCTAAACCGGGAACAACTCCATCGCCTTTGCCACCGGCAACCCCGGCGGCTCCCAAAGCGACAGACGAGGCCACGGAACAAGATCTGCCTGTGGAACCCACGGACGGCTCAATGCCCTCCGGCGTCCTGGTAGCGTGCCTCGGCGTGATGGCCATCTTGGGCTTCTTGCTCATGGTGATCCAGAGGCGGCGGCAAGAGAACAACTCCGAGAACTTCGGCCCGACCATCTCGAAGAAGCCGTCGATGAAAAAGATGAAAGCGGAGCCGGCGACGAAGGTCGACGCAGCGCGTGTGAATCCACACGGCGGGTCGCCGAGCACCGCCGCGGTGGCCGGAGGCGGCAGTGCGGCGACGCGTAAGGTGGCGGAGCAGGGGCGGCTGACGTTCGTGCGTGAGGATCGGGGCAGGTTCTTCGAGCTGCAGGACCTGCTCAAGGCGACGGCGGAGGTGCTGGGTGGCAACGCGGGCGCCAACCTCGGCGTATGCTATCGCGCCAGCCTGACCGGCGGGCAGTCCATCGTGGTGAAGCGGTTCAAGGAGATGAACCGCGTGGGCAGGGAGGACTTCGAGGAGCACATGCGGCGGCTGGGCCGTCTCTCCCACCCAAACCTCCTCCCGCTCGTGTCCTACTACTACCGCAAGGAGGAGAAGCTCCTGATGCACGACTTCGTCCCCAACAAGAGCCTCCACAACCTCCTCCACGGTGAGGGCCGCGGGGTGAAGAAGGCGGTGGTGCACTGGACGGTGCGGCTCAAGATCATCAAGGGCGTCGCCAGCGCACTGAGCTACATGTACGACGAGCTACCGATGCTCACAGTGCCGCACGGCCACCTCAAGTCGTCCAACATCCTGCTCGACGACCACTTCCAGCCACTGCTCAACGACTACGCGCTGGTGCCGGTGATGAACCAGTCGCACGCCGCGCAGCTCATGGTGGCTTTCAAGTCCCCCGAGCGGAAGCAGTTCGGCAAGTCGTCCAAGAAGAGCGACGTCTGGTGCCTCGGAATCCTCATCCTCGAGATGGTCACGGGGAGGCCGCCGTCGTACGACGTGAAGGCGGCGCATGCGGCCACGGCCTCGCCGGAGCACGAACAGAAGCAGAAGCCGTCCGCGGGGGACGACCTCGTCGGTCTCGTGTCATCAAGGCCGGAGGAGGAGTGGCTGACGACGGTGGTGGACGGGGACCTCAAGTACGAGGATGAGGCGGACAAGGAGGAGGTAGTGAAGCTGATCAAGATTGGCATGGCGTGCTGCGAGGGCAACGTGGACAGCCGGTGTGAGCTCAAGGACGCGGTGGACAGGATCGAGGAGCTCAAGGGCAAAGAGCGTGCCGACAATAATGAGAACAACTCCTTCTACTCGTCGGTGAGCGATGGCGCCGAGCGCGACGAGGACTTCTCAAATATCGCCATCCACTGATCATCCTAGCGCGCGCTCGATTACACGACCGGACTAACCTTGCTTCATGTAACACACATCTAAACATGGAACTAGTACGTACTGATCTGTACTTCTACCTTAATTTCGAGATTCAGTGGTAGCATTAATTTGGTAATTCAATCTTTTATCAGTTATGAATTATTTATAGTTAGGAGTACTTAACTTTCTGGCAACCATTAGTGCTAATTCTCGGTTGTAACTTATTTCCAAATTCTCAGTTGCAACCTAGTTACAACTCATTAAATTCCTAGTTACAACCTAGTTGCAACTCATGTGTAAGTTTCATGCTGTACGAATCACGAGGTATATCCAATGGCGAGAAAGACGACTGAAACATAACTAAAAATCATACGCCTGATTTCTTGCAAAACCGTAGGAATGGGAGCGTCTAGATCCCACACGTCTGATTTTTAGTTATGTCTCGGTCACTGACATCATCCTACTATTTTGTGCTAATTCTCAGTTGCAACCTACGTGCAACTTATAAAATTTGTATCAATTCTTAGTTGCAACTCATTAAATTCCCAGTTGCAACTCATGTGTAACTTTCACACCGCACGAATCGCGAGGTATATCCAATGGCGAGAAAGACGACTGAAACATAACTAAAAATCAGACGCCTGATTTCTAGCAAAACTGTAGGAAAAAATATCCTCGGGATAAAAAAATGATAGCGTTTTTTTATACTTTTTTGGGGGGCGCCTCGACGAGGGCATTAGTCTACACATTCGATAGCACGGAATGGGTTCTATTCAGTCACTAGATCAGCAACAATCATAGTCCCTATTTTCCCCTTACTAACCATAGCCCACAAATCCTGCACCATTTTTATTTTCTTTCTATCCCATGAAAAAGGAATTAAACAGAAGATCTCAATGGTGGCAGTAGACAACCGAAAACGGACGATGAAAAATGTTGAGATGAATAGGGAGGTCCATTTTCCCATAGGACCGCGCAACGCCCATGATAGGGGGGCTCAAATAGCTAGGGACGCGGATAGGGTGATTTCTGTTAGGGTTCACGCATGATTTTTTTTTGCTCTACATGAACAACCAAAATCTAACCATGAGAACACAAGCAAGAACAGATCTAGATCTCATATCGACGTTGATGCGGAAGATGACGTCGGTTGATGTAGATGTTGATGACGAACGTGTTGATCCCCACAACTAGGTGTATCCCTCCCAGCCGCAAGGAGAATATCCACTCGATGCTAGAATCGAACAGAGGATCCCTTTGTGGATTACACGGTACAGTCCTCCGACCCGTCAGAGTACTACCGTGCAGAGCTCTACACCAATGGTTCCCGTCCCGCAGCCTCCCGAAAAATACTACTATGGTGTAGCACGAGGGAGAATTCTCGGAGGAGTTGTGGTGTGTCTTGAGAGTAGGGGTCTAGTGGGATTTCTATAGGAGGAAGGAAGAGGGAGGCACACCCTAGAATTCCCCTAGGGCGGGGGCTAAGGAGGGGCGACAACAAAGGGGGGATCTCCTTGCTTATTGCAGGTGCCTTGATCTTCTCCGGTTAGGAGATCATCTCCTTCCTCCTTTAGATGATTGCAATCTTAGAAATAATGACTCATATCAACATATTCCAAATTTACAAGATACAATTAAAACCTTCCATAAATGGCGATCAAATTGGATATCTTCCTCTTTTATGCAACACACTGATTAGGAAAGTCGAGGTGGCACTCACTAGGTCCATGCGCTAGCCTTGAGAGGGCAGGGAGCTTACCATGCTGGGTCATGGTGGCCCATGTGCCCCCCCTTGGGTGGGCCTGCCCTCCCTTATCCAATCCGACAACCGGAACCCCTTCTAGCACTCCGAATCGATTCTCGGTATCTCGATCCTATATACATTTCTGAAAGTTTCTAAAAGCTTCTCGACATAACCAATGTATCTGGATGATTACGATGAACGTCGAAACTTCCACCAATGACTTCGGAACAACCTTCCCGAATTAGGTCATGTCGCCAGAACAGTTCTGATTCCTCTCCGAGGTATCTCAATGAATTGCAGAACTATTCCAGTATGTCCAGAAACCATTCCGGACATCTCTCCCTGCAACCCATCATATAGGTGATAGGCACAACTTTATTGTTAGACCTTAAGCGCGTGATCCGATCGGGTTCGGTAGTAAGTGAACATGACTCCGAAATACTTATCGGATCAATAACCAACAACGGAGCTTGAACACCCATGATGGTTCCCACTTCAATACACGAATATCACTTCAAGTGAACCCGCTCATTATACATATGTTAATCCTTCTGCTTCATGATATTCGTGTAACTATCCGAGGCGAGATGTTGGTATCCTCGTGAGTCAACTCTTGATCACTATACTAGTTATCCTCTTTATGATTTCACTTTTTTAACTTGTATATGTATTCTAGTGTCCTCGCGATATTCGTGTGATTATTCTGGTGTCTACACTGATGCTTGGGTGACATCATAATAGCAAGTGGGCCTAGAGAATGTTTCTCCATCGCCAGGAGGAGTGCGATCCCACTTATTGAACTATCCAAGTCCACATACATACTTTCGTGTATCTTAGAAAAGCCATTATGACCACCTTTGCAGTATGGCGTTTTGACAAGACCAAAGATAAACCTTAAGGTGCTTGATATTCTCATAGTCTTGGAAATTCATGCATAAGATAATGGTCTAATGATATTACTATTAAAAAAATAATTATATCTCATAGTAAATTATCATCTATATCTGTTCCATACCCTTGTCTCTCTAGACAATATACTCTCATAGTTGGCGGTATACTCTTTTCCAATGATCAGGAAACTTGATAAACACTTAACGACATCATGAGCTAGTCCTAGAGCCTGGAATAGGAACATCTTGTTGGTTTGTCTTTACTACACATGCATGTGATGCTTCCTTTGATTCTCACAATAAAGGTTCACATCAGTTGTAACATAGTTCGATGGATCCATATATTGAACAGAGGATTATATAATAATAATCATTATTATTATTTCCTATAGAGCATAATCCTAATAGTCTCTCACTTGCACTAGAGTCAATGAATTAGCTCGGCATGATTATAGTGTCCAACAACGCCCATCACGCTCCGCTCGTGGTATAGACTTTGTCTTCGGGTCTGATCAATTCAGAACCGTTTATATTAAACTTTTCTCAATTTATGATATGTCCGCATCCTACTAGAGTCTTAGATGAATATAAGAATGGTGTACCATAGTCTTCGGATCTTTTGGTAATATTTATTTGTAGCAACACACACACAAGGTACCGAGAGTTGTGGTGCAGATCAACCCATGAAATGGTAGTGTAGTTAGGATTCTCGTCACTGCGTCCAAGGAACCTGCAACCGGTGACATTGCTTCGTTTAGGTTCCCGCATAATTCTGCAACGCAGTTGAAGGCCGCACCCACACATAAGATGTGTATCCATGTTGATGTCATTCCATTGTGGGTCGTCATCAGCGGCATGGCATCAGGTGATACTAGTACATATCGGGTCTTTGCACACGATGGAAATGCCCTTCACACACGGTGAATCGAACCATCGCTACACGGGGGTGTGCGATGATCCCCTACTACATTGACGATTCCAGGAATCGTGTGCGAAGAAGCACACGATTCACAAAACCCAAACGTCTACGAATGTTTGGGATTTTGCATACGCCTTTTCGACGTGATTCATGTGCGATTGTGTATGATCATAAACAACTTGTGTTGTTTCCTCGTATGTGTTCGATAGTTATCACAAATGCTTAAATACACAACAGTATGCTGATTGGTACTATTGCACATGATTTCACCCTACAGATCAAAGCCCAGATTATGTAGCAACATATAATAGTATGATATTAGTGATGTTTGTTTGGATAATTCATACACCTCATATACATGCATTTTTTCATGGATTCATTGCTAGCTATACAAATTAAATAGATATACAAACTAGATGTTCTAGTTTTCTTGGTTGCATCTTTATATTCCTCTTCATGACCTCCTAAAGGATAAGATATATCCCTTGTTGTACCCCATCTCGTTTCAACACGAACTCCTCGTGTGGCTGAAGAATCAACTTCCTATGTAGTGTCACCAAAATAGTATCTCTATTATACAAAAGTAGTAATTGAAGGAGGTATGCCGTAGAGGTCAATAATAAAGTTATCTATTGGTATATGTCATATGTTAATAATAGTTTTGTATCTTTCTACAACTGTATTAAGTGGAAACATTAATACAAGTGTGGTATATAAGCAAACCAGGTCACTAGTATCCTCTAGACTAGTTCGTTGGGCAGCTGATGATCGAAGTTTCCCAATCATGAACTTGTTACCACAATAACTGACAACAAGGTCACTTCATGAATGAAGTGATGGACACACCCGACCATAGTGTTGCAATGTGATCTAGTCATAAAGTTCAAAATTGAATATCTAGCGTAGCGTAGTGACTCAATTCTTTGGCCATGAGATCATATTTAATCATTATCACCCGCGACTGCTTTGATCACATGAACTGTCACACCGTAATAGTGTGGCCACCAGGCTGTGTATTGAGTATTCCAAAGGGATATATTGAGGCTCATACATCAAGATCGGGATTTTCCTATCCGAGTGACAAATAGATACTTTAGGCCCACTCGGTGAGATTACATCAATGAGCTTGCAAGCATGTGACTAGGTCATGAGCATGTAATATCACGAGAATGAGTAAATGTGATTTTTAGTAACAAGATCGAACTAGGTGTACCGATACCGGAGATCAGGTCTTGGACAAACCAGGTATCGTAGTGCAAAGAGAGTGGAACTCAATGTCAAAAGTATCAAGCGATCAATCAATTCGTAGAATGTGAAGGGGCCATCATGAGTTTCCAGACACCATTGTTGGTCATTTATTAGAGAGATGTCTCGATCATGTTTGAACATCCCCAAACCCTAAGGGTGTCATGCTTAAGGGTAGAGATGACTTAGGGTTGATCCGTGATCGTAAGAGAAATGTAAAGAGAGAGATACTGAAATGTTCGAAAGGAGTTTCGAATGATAGGATTTAAATAATATATATTTAATATTTAATTAATTGAATTAATTGAATTAATTATTTAAATAATAAAATTGGGCAAACCCTCCCACATGGGCCCTTCCCAGAGGATAGAGGGCCCAAGAGGGGCCGTCGGCCCTAGAGGGGCCAAGGGCGCGCGCGTGGGGGTCTGCCACCACCGCGACCAGCCCTAGTGGGCTTGGCGTGCCCGTGGGGCCCACCTGTACCGTCGGCCAACCTTCTCCAAAGCTTAGTCACACCCTAGGACTTGGAGGGTGGGGTGTGCCCAATTTTCTCCTATATATAGGGGAGGAGTCCTCCTTCAAATCTCATTCATTTAGCATTTCCCATTCTCTCTCCCTCCCTCTCGTGTGTGTTCCCTTGTTTGGAACATGCACTACGAGATAGAGACTTCTCCACCATATGCACGATGTCATGCTCTTGGAGTTGGTCCAAATCTTCTTATTCTTCCGTTGCCTTGTTGTACCGGGGCTCGGGAGACGTATTAGCACCAGACATGTGTAAAACTTCGGAGGCACCGCCACTTGTGGTTTTGGATGCTTGAAGCCTTCTCGATCTTGAGGTGGCTACACTTCAGCTACATCAACAATGTTTGTGCGGAAACATAATACTGCTTTCGATCCTTAAATGTATGATTACCGTATCCCGCTCGTTACTATATATCTGCATAGATAGATCTTGGCTATGGTGTTCATCGTTAGGAAATTTTTGGTTGTCTGTATACGAACCCCGTCACTAGTATCAGAGCCGATCTATATGTAGATGTATTGGTACGAGTAGAACACATAGAAATATGTGGACATTGATTTTGTAGTTCCTACTCTAGATACACGTTTGGTTAATTCGGTTCGGTTAATACGATTGTACGGTAAATACGGTTAACAATACTTCGGTAAATACGGTTTTGTATGAAAATACTGTTCGATTTCGGTAATAACCATTAAATATTGGTTCGGTTTCAGTAACAACCAAACTAACCATAGTTGACGTGATTTTATAATAACGTATAACTTGTATGGTTGTGTGTACCATTTTAGCATTTTATATGACCGTACTAGATAGATGTGTCGTAAGAGATAAATAAGAAAAAACAATGAATTTCAGCCAAAATAAAGTAGTTTAGTATTTTATATGACCAAATTGGGTGTACTGCAAGAGAGAAATAAACAAAATAAGCAAAATTTGGCAAAATAAAAATTAGTGCTTACAAGAGGAGTTGAACTCACGACCTTGTGCCAGGAAGCATGAGTTTTGACATGGTAACCAGTCAGGTGCAAAAAGCTTTGGTGATTTAGATAACTTTGGACCCTATATGACCTGTTTTAGCGAAGTTGGACCTGGCATATTACGATATTTTTTACTGCAAAATACTGTTCGGTTAGTTTCGGTAAAAACACGGTTTTTTGATTTAAGACAGAATTAACCGAGGGCCGAACGGTTAGCATTTTTGCTAACTGTAACCTTAACCACAAACTGAAAAACTGGAATTTTGGTTGCGGTTAGGCTTTTTCCGATTGGATTTTCGGTTTCAGTTCGATTATGCGTAGCCGGAGTTCCTACCCTCCGACGTGTACTTTTTCATATCGCGGTAATGTTAGATGAAGCGGTCCAGACCGATCTTGACTGGTTCGACGGCTAACATATGGGTTGTACCATATAAGTGGCTGGTGGAGGTCTATCTCTCCAACATTAGTTTATATGGCATTTACAAAGGATGACCCTAAAAAGGGACTTAAAACGGCAACTAGTCAATCCATGTTGTGGTTGGTGTTTGTAGGTAATAAGATGTTCTTGTAAGGAAGCCCATACATCCATGTAAAACATGCAAAGATAAATTAGAGACATCTAACTTTATTTTTGCAGGAACATGTGATGTGTATGGTCTAGGTAAGTGTTTATGATGAACTGCTGAAGGGTGGTGGCAACATGTACATGGTCCGGTGCCAGCGCACTCGATGAAGATCAAGGCACGATGACCATGACATATCGTATAAACTATTTACATTCGATGTTAATTACTTATGCATCTTATTTTACTAGTACTAAACTTTGATGGTAGCATTATAAGGTGATCCCTCAGATATAATTCTAATGTTCATGTTCTCTCATTAGTGTGCACCACCAAGAAATTGCGTCGTTATGACGCAGGCTATGACGATCGGGTGCTAGACATATCGATGTTCGCATACAGTAGGTGCAAACCATGTACGCACTACAATACACTAATGGTCAAAGTGTAGGGGTTCACGTATGAAAACAATAAAATTGCATACGCTAAGAACTCTAATTTCAAGATCTATCTATTAGTAATGTAGTAATGGGAGGGGCTTTTCGCGAACTTATCCTTAAAGAACGAAAAGCGTTGTCAACGCTCAGGAGAGCGTGGCTAATGTAGTCATTCCGAAACCGACCTCGAGGTCGTGTTGAAATCCTTCGGCTCTTGGTGCCCTAGATGTTGCATCTCTGAGGGAGTTACATATGTTCAGTGCCTGACGATGACTCTCGCTCCTCCGATCCAGTAGCAGTTGCGGAAGTAGAGCTTCTGGATCCAAATCCCGCAGAGCAACGGCGCTCCGCGGTGAAGAAGTCTCATGTTCGCATGATCCAGACTTGGGACCACGATCACGGGAGAGAGAGAGAATATCAACTAGAGATCTCCCCAAAAAAGAGGGAACCTTTATTGATTATTGGTGTATTTAATTTGTCAAAATACCTCACAATATATAGGGGAAAAACCCCCACATAGCCAATTGGCTTAGCCATATCGGACTAAACACGGGAGAGGGGAGGAGGGGGGCTGGCCGCCGCAGGCCAGGGCCCAAGTGGGCCCCACGTGGGTCCCTTGGCCTAGCCGTCCACCCCTCTCTCTCTTCCCCTTTGGTCTTTCCCTCATGGGCCTTTTCCTACGGAATTAGGCTCAATTAGGTATTTGACCGTTTAATTCATTTTTCTTTTATTAAATAATTATAAATAAATGATTAAATCAATATTTAACATTTACTCATATGTTATTCAATCCTCGTGGCTATGGAACTCCTTCCACCCCACTCCGGACATCCTCTGGACTTACCAAAACTCTTCCAGTTCTCTCTATTTCTTTCCTTCGGTGATTCTACCAATACCAAAAACGATCTCCGAGCATCATCAAGACCTTAAGCAATATACCCCACAGTTCAAGAGCACTCCAGACATGGTCGAGAACCTTCTCGTACCAATGATCATCAGCGGAACCTGGATGCCCATGATGACCCCTGTGCATTCCACGAATCTTTCATTGCTAAACCATGAACGTCATGTCATATTCCTTTTGTCTATTCGATACTTGCACTGTCTAAGATCTGATCAATGATACCACCATGTTGTGTTTAATCCCATTACTGAAAAACGCTATTAATTCATTCCAACCAGTGATATCCCTATGATCACATCACACGCTGCACATCTATTGGATATAACTTATCTGAGTGGGCTCTTGAGTATCTTTCTGTCACGCGGATGGACAAATCTCGCTCTTGACACATAATTCCTCCACATGTTCCTTCGAATACCTGAATGTACCTTTATGATCACTGTTTAACCGAGTGATGTTTGATGCTATCTAAGTATCCTCGTGTGACAGTGATTGATATGGTCTCACGGTCTAAGAAATAGGATACTAGGTCTTTTCTAATCATCATAACTTGAACTTCGTGACATGATCGGGTCATGATGCTTAGGTTGGGTATATCTCATCATCTCATTCTCTCAATGTGGTGACTTCATTGTCAACTGGAATAAATGCCACATGATAAGGAAACCTTGATCATCTGTTGACCAATGAACCAATGACTAGAGATTCACCGGGAACTCCTGGTTGTTTTGTATATCACACGTGTATTGACGTTTCCTTTTAATATAATTATAGCATGATATAAAACTTAATCATAAACTTTATGAAATATGATGATAATCCATATTATTATTTGTCTCTAGGACATATTTCCAACACAAAGTTGGCAAGCCTAGCATGTACAGACGTGGCCTCAGAACACAAATGACTAAAAGGTTAAGGATGAGTGACATGGTGATATGACTTATATGTTTATCTACCCTTGCAACTACATCAAAGGTCATGACGATCGGGGACGGCATAGTGAATGGGGATCATGTAATCACTAAACAATGTTGGGGTGGTATTTTAGTTTAACTAAATAGGAACTCATATTATGAACATAAGTTAATGACTTTGAAAATACCATTGTAGATGTCTCGCCCCACCTTCAACCTAGGCCCTTTCCTTGAGAAACAAAAGCTTAAAACTGATGGGTCAAACTTCACCTCCTAGTCCCGTAATCTGAGGACTCTCCTTGTTCCACATAAGCTCTCCTACACACTTGAAGTTGCCATAGGTAACCCACCCACTACCTGCGCCTCTCATCCTGATAAATTTTTTATTAGCAGAAGGCAGATGATAACGCCTGTGTCCAGAGTGGCATGCTCTATGCCATGAAGGCCACCCTGCAAAAGCGCTTTAAAAACAAGAGTGCCTTTGAGATCATCACTGATCTCAAGGCCATCTTTGCGCCCCAGGTCCGATATGATAGGTACGATATTTCAAACCTTTTCTACTTGGCCAAGATGGAAGAGCACAATATCTTGAGTGAGCACGTGTTCAAAATGTCTAGATACATTCAATGCCTTAATGATCTCGATTGCAAAATCAATGATGAGATGCAATTGATAGGGTGCTGCAATCGTTGCCCCTAGCTACAAGGGATTCGTCCTAAACTACAGCATGCAGGGTACGACTAAAACCCTGTCTGAGTTGTTCAATGTGCTTAAGCACGTTGAGGTGGAGATCAAGAAGGAGCACGCAGTCATGATAGTCAACAAAACTGCTGACTTCAAGAAGTCTAGCAAGAGGGACAAAGGAAATAAGGGTAAGAAACTTCTACAAATGGGTAAAAGTATTGTAAATCTTAAGGGTTGTGCAAAATGTTGCCAAGGTCATCAATGAACACTATTAGAAACTGTTATGGAAACCAAATGAACCGCCTAGAAGTTTTTGGCATGGCCTCGTTGAAAGAACATTTCATGGTTCCCTATGTTTTGTGTGTTAGATAACAATACCATGGAGTTTCTAATGTGCACTAAGTGTTGCAGGAAAATTTTAAGTGTTTGGGGGAACGGATTATCCGCCCCCATCATGGGCCGGATAATATGGCCAGACCATCTTGGCCAGGGCAGGCTGTATGGGGGCGGATTTTCCCCCGGAGAGTCCGGTTCCGGGGCAGATTTTCTCCCTGGACCGAATAATCAGGCCCTCATGTTGGGCCGGATAATCCAGCCTTAGGGGAATCACCCAAGGGAGCTTCTGCGCGAGCTTCTATCTGGGGGCGGAATTTCCCCCAAATATTCCGTGGCTGGGGTGGAATATTTCCCCAGCCGGATAATCCGGCCCTCCCCTAGGGCCGGATAATCCGGTCCCCAGGAGAAGATGTCAAGGGCCAGCCTGCGCGAGCTTCTGTTCGTAGGAGGATTTTCTGATGGATAATCCGAGTCTAGGGCGGAGTTTTCCCTAGGCCGGATAATCCGTCCCTCACTTGGGCCGGATAATCCGGCCCCCAAAGGCTCCAACGGCTCAGTTTGGGAAGGGGTATAAAAATCCCCTTCATCCCCTTCAGGCAAAACTCTTGATTCATTCGAAAAGTGTCAGACCCATTGCAAGAGCTCTCTCTCTTGATCTCCAAATTCAACCACCTGAAGGCTTCGATCTTGTGGGGAATTGAAGGAGGAGACAATCTACATCGTCATCACGAATCAAGCGCATCAACTCCTCTCCATTCACTTGGAGAAATCCCCGATCTAGTATTCTTGTTAATATCTAGATCTTGTGTTTTGTTATTGATAACTTGTTCTTGTGGCAGCTTGTTGTCATTACGAGAGTCTCCAATTTGGTTGTGGAGTTGTACCCCGCTAGTTGTGTAAAGGCGCCGGTTCCCGCCTCGAAGGGTTCCTATAGTGGAAAGGTGGATCAGGCCTTTGGTGGTGGGATCCATCGGAGAACAGGGTGAGGCCTATTGTGACGTGGTGGTCTTAGTACCACCCACCCCTCCAACGCAGATGTACTTCCCTTAACAAGGAAGGAACTGTGGTAAAACAAATCCTTTGTCTCCAGGTGCTTTACTATGGTTCACTCGTTCTCTTTCCTACTCGCCTTTTACTCGCTAGTAGTTATGTTTGCATATAGGGAAATTCTTCATAATAGTCTATCTAGAGAATTTACCTTTTGTGTCAAGCCTAAAATTGAAAAGGCATTAAAATTTGAAGTAGCACCTATTCACCCCCCGTCTAGGTGCCCATACGATCCATTTCAATTGGTATTAGAGCCCCTACTCTTTATTCGGGATTAACCGCCTAAGTGAAGTATGGGTACCAAGGAGAATGGGAATGAGGCTGTGGACAAGGTCACAATGGATGATCTCAAGACGTTGGAGACAACCTTGTTGAAATCCTTTGAGACCAAGATGGAGGAGATGCACCAAATGATTGCTCGCCTCACATCATCCGTAGCCCCATCTCCATCCTCCTCTGAAGCTGCCACTCCCTCATCCAAGGATAAGGCTAATACCGGATCCAAGGAAGATGAAGTGGTAGGTGAAAAACATAATGGTTCCACCTCCAAGAAGGGAAGTGGTAAGGAGGAATATAGTGAGGTTCATCACTTATATTCCCCCGACCCACCTATCCCTCATCCTCATATAAACAATAGGGGTGATCCACCCAAGCTTACTGCATCTTCATTTAATCAATGGAAATTCTTAATGAAGTCTCATGTATGCAGCTCTTCAATTGAGCTTTGGAGGATTATCGAAGAGGGTCTTCATATTGGAGATCACACCAACTTGACAAGAAGAGAATTTGTGGATAGCCAATTGAATGCAACGACTCTCCACATGATACAGCTCGGAGTAGGTCCCAAGGACATGCCCCACATTGAACATCTCAACACAGCTAAAGAAGCTTGGGGCGCTCTCACCGACCTCTTTATTGGAAATGAAAGCATGAGAAGGAATAGGTATGATGCCGTTAGTAATGAAGCTGAAGGATTCTACATGTTGGATGGTGAAAACCATGAATAAATGTATAGAAGACTCAAGGGCATCACAACAACATTTAGAAAGCATGGAGCCACTCACATTGATGATGCTTGGATAAAAAAGAAATACGTGAGTGCTCTAATGGCTTTTGAGCCAACAGACTTGAAGAGCTTGCAAGGTAGACACAACTACCATCAAATGACTTCCAATGAAGTCATGCAAGAAATGGCATCATTCAAGGTTGTAGCTAAGAACGTGGAAGATGCCCATGCCCGAGCCATTGGAATGCAAAAAGGGGTCAATGTTGCTCTAAAAGCAAATGTTGCTGAGCAAGATGAGGATGAAAAAGCTTTCGAGGGTGTCTCCATGGACTGCCTCGAGGAAGTCAAGCGTGCTCATGGTGAGTACATGGCGTTCTATGCAAGGAACTTTTGTAAGGATCTAGCCAAGGCCAAGTCGGAACTCGAGCGCAAGAATGGGTCAAGTGGAAGAAGAGAAAATGGCCCAAAACTAAGAACATGCTACAATTGTGGAGAGAGGCTACACTTTGTGGCTGAGTGTCCATATCAAAATAGAGAAGACAATGGTGGCAGGCTCATCCTTAAAGAAAAATCCAAGGCACCTAGGAAAAATCCATTTATCAAAAAGAATGGCCCTTACAAGAAGCAACCCAAGATTGTCTTGGTGGCACAAGAAGAATATTCCTCTACAAGTGAAGATGAAGAGGATGAAGATAGTTATCGTGAGGTGACTGCTATAGCCACCACATCGACTCCATCATCCCTCTTTGACTCACCAAACGAAAACATCATCAACAACAACGTCACTTGTCTTATGGCAAGAGGGTCCAAGGTATCATATTCTAGTTCTTCATTTCCTAAGACTAACATAAATATGGATATGGATGATCATACTAGTGTTAAGATGAAAGAAGAAGTTATTGCTTTGGACAACTTTTTCACTAACTTGCAAGGTTAGCACAAACTTCATTTTGATGCTCTTATGAGTCAACTTTCTCAAGCCGAAGATCTCCTCGAAGAAAAGGGCTGAATTGAAAGAGAAGATGCCTTGGAAATAGCTTCCTTGAAGAATGCCTTGGAAGAAGAAGAGGAAGCTCGAGTATCCTTGGAAGAGAGACTTGAGTCACTTGAAGAGTCCCATGAAGAGGTTGTTGCTCAGCTCATCAAAGAACGTGACAACGCTCTTGCTAAGGTAAAGAAACAAAAAAGGAAAAGATTGAATTTGGGGCTACTCATGCTAGACTCTTGAAAAAGTTTGAGAAACTTGACATTGCTCACAAGGCTTTGGAGAGTGAACATTCTACTCTAAATGAGTCTCATGATCAGCTCCAAACTCAATTGGAGAAGCATAATATGCCCAGCACCTCCACACCTTCTTGTGGACATGTTGAACTTTGCTGGCTCGTGGTTGATGTAGAGCTCGTTGGGAACCCCAAGAGGAAGGTATGATGAGCACATCAGCAAGTTTTCCCTCAGTTATGAGACCAAGGTTTAATCGAACCAGTAGGAGCAAGGAAACACCCCAAAGGTGTTACTAGCTGAGCTTTGGCAGGGCGCACTACCGGTGCTAGTAGCAACATGGAGACCTGCACAACACAACCACAGAACTTTGTCCCCAACTTGCGATGAGGTTGTCAATCTCACCGTGTTTTGCGGAAAACAAAGGATTAAACGTATCGAATGGAAAGAAGTAAAAGTTTGCAGAAAGTAAACACAAAGCAGTAAAAGATTGTAGATTGTATGTAAAGTAAAGGACCGAGATCCATAGTTCACTAGAGGTGGCTCTCCTTAGATATATAACATGCTGGGTGAACAAATTACAGCGGGGCAATTGACAAACACCGAGAAAGCAATACATGCATATACTAATCATCTTGACTCCTCTGAGACTTGATTGGGCATTACAACATAATACATAGACCGCCATCCAACTGCATCTATGACTAATAATCCACCTTCAGGTTATCATCCGAACCCCCTCCAGTATTAAGTTCCAAGCAACAGATTATTGCTTTACGAACTTCCTGTAAAGTAAGCAATACAATTGTTCTATGAACAAAGGATCGTTGTTTTCTCCCTAGTAGCAACAACACATCTAGTACCTTAGAGATTTCTGTCACTTCCCTAGATTACCAGAGGCATGAACCCACTATCGAGCATAAATACTAACTCTTGGAGTTGCTAGCATCTACTTGGCCAAGACAGCTACTAACAACGGAAAGCATGCAAGATCTCAAATAACAAAGACATGATATAATCAATAATAAATCTGAAATAGCATCTCAATATCCATCGGATCCCCGCAAACACAACATGTATGGATTACAAATAGATGATCTTGATCATGAACGGAGCTCACAAGATCTAAACATGAAAGCACAAAGGAGGAGAAACCAACCATCTAGCTACTACATGGATCCGTAGTCCAAGGATGGAGTACTCACGCATCACACCGGAGGCTTGCATGGTGATGAAGAAGGCCTCTAGGGTGAATTCCCCTCTCCGGCAGGGTGCCGGGAAGAGCTTCAGATCCCTCCTGATCTAGGGATGGAGATGACAGCGGCTACAGACTCTTTCCTGGATTTTTGATCGGGTACTTAGGGTTTTCGTCCCGTGGGCAACTTATAGGCGGAAGGAGAGGCCGAGGGGGTGCCGGGAGCCACCACACCACCCCCTGGCACGGGCCAGGCCTGGCCGCGCGGCCAGGTGGTGTGGCCGGCCCCTGGCCCCTCTCCGTCTCGTATTCTGGCACTTGATCCCTTCCGGAAAAATAGGCACTTTGGCTTTTGTCCCGTCCAATTCCGAGAATATTCATTTTCTGACTTTCCTGGAACCAAAAACAGCAGAAAACAGGCAACTGACACTGTGGCTCTGGTTAATAGGTTAGTCCAAGAAATCATATGAAAAGTACTCCAAAGTTGGAACAAAACACAAGAAAGTGGATAAAACCAAGCATGGGACATCAAAAATTATAGATACATTTTCAATGTATCAAACTTACAAAGGAATCTCAACACAAAGGTAAAGAAGTCCTAGATGAGGTTCTTAGCAAGAAAAGAACAAACAATGGAATAGAGGGTCTTGGTTATATTCCCAAGACAAAGAACAAGAAGAACAAGAAGAAGAAGAAGAAGAAGAGCAAGACTGCTCAACCAAAGACTAGCAACACCACTAATGACAAGTCTAATTATGATGGTTTTGCAGGGGCTAACAATCCTAACTATGAGCTATATCGTGATTATTACGGTGATGTTTATGCTAGTTATGTAGGGCCTTATGATTGTTACATTCCTTGGTCTATTTGGGTCCCCAAGACCCTTGTCACTAACATGAGAGGACCCATTGAAAAATGGGTACCTAAAACCAAGAAGTAACTTTCTTGCTTGGCTATGCTTCCGGTGGGTCTAAATGGGTAGTCGATAGTGGGTGCACAAGTCATATGATCGGAAGCAAGGAGATCATCACAGGCCAAATCATGATCATATAACCGTCTCCTATGGTGACAAGTCAAAATCTGAGGTATTAGGTCTTGGCAAAGTTGTGGTTGCTCACAATATCTCTCTCGTGGACATCATGCTTGTTGAGACCCTCGGTTACAATTTACTTTCAGTTCGCGCCCTTGGTAAGATGGGCTTTGCAGTTTTTATTGATGCTGATTTGGTGGTACTCTTGTGGAGCAAGTCTCTAAAAGTCGCTTTCGTGGGATATGTCAAAAATGACCTGTACGTGGTGGACTTTTCGGGGAAAACCACTACAGGCCTGATGTGTCTTTTCGGAAAGGCTGACGCGAGTTGGTTATGGCATCACCGACTATCCCACGTCAATATGAGAACTTTGCAAAGTATCCACAAGGGTGGCCACATCCTTGGACTAAAAGAAAATGTTTCCTTTGCCAAAGATCGTGTTTGCAGGGCTTGTGTTGAAGGGAAAATGCATGACTCTCCTCATCGAAGGAAGACTATTATTTCATCAAAGAGGATCTTGGAGCTGCTTCATGTGGACCTCTTTAGACCTCCATCACATGCAAGCCTTGGTGGGAAGAAGTACTACCTTGTGATCGTTGATGATTACTCAAGATACACTTGGGTCTATTTATTCAAGTTGAAGAGCGAGACTCAACAAACGGTCATCGACTTCGCCAACGAGGTTCAACGTTAACACAATGTCCCTATATTGGCAATAAGAAGTGATAACGGCTCCCAGTTCAAGAACTACACATTAAATGAATTCCTAAGTGAAGAGGGGATAGGACATCAATATTATGATGTGTATACCCCTCAACAAAGTGGTGTTTCCGAGAGGAAGAACAGGACCCTAATAGATATGGCAAGGTCTATGCTAGTTGAATTCAAGTCTCCATATAATTTCTGGGCTGAAGCAATCTCTACCGCTTGTCATTCATCCAACCGGCTATACCTCCGTAAAATCTTGGACAAGACTCCGTATGAAATTCTTACCGGTAACAAGCCAAACATTTCATACTTCTGGGTATTTGGGTGTAAGTGTTTCTTTCTCATCAAAGGAGTTCGTTTATCTAAATTTGAGTCTAAGGCTTTAGAAGGTATTTTTGTTGGATATGGTGCCGAATCCCACACTTATAGAGTCTACAATAAGCTCTCCGGAACTATTGTAGAATCTTGTAGTGTGGTTTTCGAGGAAAATGATGGCTCCTGTGCGAGGCAAGTTGATGTTTGTGATGCAGATGTTGAAATACCCCAAGATTCCACAAGAAGAATGGGCGTGGGATTTTTACGCCCCATTGAGGAACCCCTTGTGGCAGATCGGGAAGGACAATTCTCTACTCATGTAGAGCCCTCATCTACACAGACTCAACATGCTCCAACCACGGGATAAACTTCTACACCAACTCCCCCAAATGCTGAAGGTCAACATGCTCCTGTTTTCTCCTGGCCGGATTATCCGGTCGACACCGGATTATCCGGCCCTCACTCCACCGGCGACCAAATTGATCATCATGTCGAAGAAACAGCTGCAAGTCCTAGGCCGGATTTTCCGGCTGACGCTGGATTATCCGGCCCCTCGCAAATTCAAGCGAGCTCCAGGCAACCTGGTGAAGATGTTTTAGGTTCTCCCAGCCTGGATTATCCGGCCTCACCCTTGGCCAGATTATCCGGCCCTGAAACTCCTGAGTGCAGCAGCCTCCTGTTACGGCTGTTGATCCTCATCAAGGGCAAGGTTCATCATCGCCTACTCCTGCCAATCAAGCTACAAATCAAGGCCAAACCAATGATTCCAACAAAGACTCAAATGATGAAGTTATTCCCCCAAGAGACAACAAGCTAATTGAACTTCGTCTCAAAGCTCGTGCCGATAGGAACCTTGAGTTAAGGAGTCACACTCTTGACAAAGTTGTAGGTGATCTTCGATGAAGGGTTTCCACAAGAAGGGAGTTGGCAAGTTTCAGTGAGCATCAAGCTCACATCTCAATGGTGGAACCCAAGAAAGTGTTTGAAGCTCTTGAAGAACCGGACTGGGTTGTTGCTATGAATGAAGAGTTGAATAACTTTGAACGCAACAAGGTTTGGAAATTAGTAGAGAAGCCCAAGGATTGCCGCAATGTTATCGGCACTAAATGGATATTTAAAAACAAGCAAGATGAGAATGGCATTGTTGTGAGGAACAAGGCGAGACTCGTGGCACAAGGCTACTCCCAAGTTGAGGGCATTAACTTCGGCGAGACTTATGTTCATGTGGCTCGTCTTGAGTCCATTCGTATCTTTCTTGCTTATGCTGCTCATAATAATTTTAAATTACAACAAATGGACGTTAAGAGTGCTTTTCTTTATGGTCCTCTACATGAGTTAGTATATGTAAAGCAACCCCCGGATTTTGAGGATCCTAACTTTCCGAACCATGTCTACAAGCTCGATACGGCACTCGATGGCCTTAAACAAGCCCCACGTGCATGGTATGAGCACCTTAAAGAGCTCTTGTTAGACCGTGGCTTCGAAGTTGGGCAAATCGATCCCACTCTTTTTACTAAGAAGGTTAAGGGGGAGCTCTTCGTATGCCAACTATATGTAGACGACATTATCTTTGGCTCTACTAATAAAGCTTTTAATGATGAATTTTCAAAGCTTATGACTGATAGGTTTGATATGTCTATGATGGGGGAGTTACGGTTCTTTCTTGGATTCGAAATCAAGCAACCTAGAGAAGGAACCTTCATTAATCAAGCAAAATACATCCAAGACATTCTCAAGAGATTCAAGATGACAGATCTTAATGGCGTCACCACTCCGATGCAAACAAAATGTCACCTTGAACTCAATCCTCACGGTAAAGATGTGGACCAAAAGGTATACCGGTCCATGATCGGCTCTCTTCTTTACCTCTACCCATCTAGACCCGATATTGTGTTGAGTGTGGGTGTGTGTGCAAGGTATCAAGCAGCTCCTAAAGAAAGCCATTTAGTGGCAGTCAAGAGGATCTTTCGATATTTGGTTCATTCCACTAACTTTGGTCTATGGTATCCCAAGGGCTCCAATTTCTCTCTATGTGGTTATACTGATTCAGATTGGGCTGGTGATAAGGATGATCGGAAATCAACTTCTCGAGCTTGTCAGTTCTTGGGAAGATCTCTAGTCTGTTGGTCTTCTAAAAAGCAGAATTGTATTTCACTCTCCACCGCCGAAGCTGAATATGCTGCTGCTAGTGCCTGCACTCAGTTATTATGGATGAGTGAAAGGATAGAGATGTCGCCTAGAGGGGGGGGGGGGGGTTAATAGGCAATTTCAAAACTATTACGGATTTGGCTTGATATAATGCAGAATTAAACTAATGTTTATTTTACAAGCACAAAAACTAAATACACTAGGCTCAACTAAGTGCACAAACAACAAGTTAAGCTAAGCAAGATAGCACAAGATAAATTTACCACAAGTGATACGCAAGATATAAGTACTTCAAGCTCGATGGCTATCACAAGGAAAGTAAGCTCGGGTATAGAGATAACCGAGGCACGCGGATACGAAGATGTATTCCCGTGTTCCCTTACAAGAAGGTACGTCACGTTGGAGAGGTGTGGGATTCCACGAAGGATTTCCCAACGCCACGAAGGCTCACCTTCTTCTCCGAGTCTATCCCACGAAGGAATAGGCCCTTTCCTCATGGCTAGCTTTTCCTCCACTCCGGAGATGGCAAGCTCCACAACCACTTCACAAGCTCCACGAAGGATAATCCCAGGTCTCTTCACAATCTTCCACGAAGAGGACACCACAGTACCAACCACCAAGCCAACTAGGAGGTCATCCTACAAGAGTAACAAGCTCACGGTCTCTCACTCGAACAAATCATAATGGAAATCTCAACACTTATGGAAGAATGCAAAGCAAGAACACCAAGGGTGTTCAAATCCCTCACTCTCAAATCCCACCAAAGCAACAAGTGATAGGGAGGAATTAGAGAGGAAGAACAATGGTGGAAGTCAACCAATGACTTCAAGATCTAGATCCAATGGGTTCCCCTCACTTAGAGGAGGAATTGATTGGTGGGGATTGTAGATCTAGATCTCCTCTTCAAAAGCCCTCAAAAAGATGCAAGAATCATAGGAGGGAAGGGAGAGGAAGCAAGCTCAAAGGGGTCAACAATGGTGGTCAAAAACATGCTCAAGAACCCTAAAACTTTGGGGAATAAGCCCCCCTTTTATACCCCTTCAAGGGGGATAACTGTTGGAGACAAAACGAACTGGACGAACATGTTCCGGCAGGGAAACCGGTGTCACCAGAACTGGTGCCAGAATTTTCGGTCGACCAGAAAAGTTCCGGTCAAAACCAAAACAACAAATAGAATAGCTTTTCGACGGTTTGCCGGAAATTTCCGGTCACCGCCGGAAACTTCGGCCCCAGAACTGGCGCCGCCAGAATGAAAACAGGCACACAAAAACGGTGATAACTTTTGTGTTCAGACTCGGATTTTAGCAAACTTGGGATTTTTGAAAAGCTAAGAACAAGATCTATCTATTAGAGAGTAGAAAACCCAAGAAAGATAAAGAGGTAAAGAACCAAATAAGGTGAGGTATGAAACACCCTAACAACAAACTGGTAAAACCTCTAAACTCAAAAACGCAATATAAGATGCATACGAATTCCATTTTCGATGAACTTGGGCTTGTTGAAGAGATAGAAATAAGCTCAAGAACCTCACAAAAAGAAACACCAAGAAGCAACAAAATAGGAAGAAGCAAAGTATGCAAAGGATTGAGCTCCCTAAGCCGATGTGATCAAGTTACCTAACCGGAAGCCCCTCTTGATAGTGTGGCTATCTATCCTATAACCCGGTCTCCCAACAACCACCTTGAGACCGGTAAAAGGAAAACCTAGCAAGGTCATACCTTTGCCTTGCGCATCCTACTTGATCTTGATGACAACGCTTCAAGCTCCATCCAAGACGGAATGCGTCACTTGATCATTGTTGCTTCGTTTAGACTCATAACTTGCGCCCCCATACACCACTTTTGGGATAGCTTCATTAAGATACATCTTCACAACCTTGATGACTGATACATTGCAAATGTATCTATAATTTTTGATGTTCCATGCTTGGTTTTATCCACTTGTGTTTTGTTCCAACTTTGGAGTACTTTTCATATGATTTCTTGGACTAACCTATTAATAAGAGCCATAGTGCCAGCTGCCTGTTTTCTGCTATTTTTGGTTCCAGGAAAGTCAGAAAATGAATATTCTCGGAATTGGACGGGACAAAAGCCAAAGTGCCTATTTTTCCGGAAGTGATCAAGTGCCAGAATACGAGACGGAGAAGGGCCAGGGGCCAGCCACACCACCTGGCCGCGCGGCCAGGCCTGGCCCACGCCAGGTGGTGGTGTGGCACCTCCTACACCCCTCTCCTTCCGCTTATATTTCCTCGACGAAAGCCCTAAGGACCCGATCAAAAATCCACGAAAGAGTCTGTAGCCACCGTCATCTCCATCCCTAGACCAGGAGGGATCTGAAGCTCTTCCCGACACCCTGCTGGAGAGGGGAGTTCACCCTGGAGGCCTTCTTCATCACCATGCAAGCCTCCGATGTGATGCGTGAGTAGTTCATCCTTGGACTACGGATCCATGTAGTACCTAGATGGCTGGTTTCTCCTCCTTTGTGCTTTCATGTTTAGATCTTGTGAGCTTCGTTCATGATCAAGATCATCTATTTGTATTTATACAGGTTGTGTTTGCGGGGATCTGATGGATATTGAGATGCTATTTCAGATTGATTATTGATTCTATCATGTCTTTGTTATTTGAGATCTTGCATGCTTCCCTTGTTAGTAGCTATCTTGGACAAGTAGATGCTAGCAACTCCAAGAGTTAGTATTTATGCTCGATAGTGGGTTCATGCCTCTGGTAATCTGGGGAAGTGACAGAAATCTCTAAGGTACTAGATGTGCTGTTGCTACTAGGGAGAAAACAACAATCCTTTGTTCATATAACAATTGTATTGTTTACTTTACACGCAGTTTGTAAAGCAATAATCTGTTGCTTGCAACTTAATACTGGAGGGGGTTCGGATGATAACCTGAAGGTGGATTATTAGTTATAGATGTAGTTGGATGGAGGTCTATGTATTATGTTGTAATGCCCAATCAAGTCTCAAAGGAGTCAAGATGATTAGTATATGCATGTATTGCTTTCTCGGTGTTTGTCAATTGCCCCGATGTAATTTATTCACCCAGCATGTTATCTATCTAAGGAGAGCCACCTCTAGTGAACTATGGATCACGGTCCTTGTCTTTTACATACAATCTACAATCTTTTACTGCTTTGTGTTTACTTTCTGCAAACTTTTACTTCTTTCCATTCGATACGTTTAATCCTTTGTTTTCCGCAAAACACGGTGAGATTGACAACCTCATCGCAAGTTGGGGACAAAGTTCTGTGGTTGTGTTGTGCAAGTCTCCACGTTGCTACTAGCACCGGTAGTGCACCCTGCCAAAGCTCAGCTAGTAACACCTTTGAGGTGTTTCCTTGCTCCTACTTGTTCGATTAACCCTTGGTTTCATAACTGAGGGAAACTTGCTGTTGTGCTCATCATACCTTCGTCTTGGGGTTCCCAACGAGCTCTACATCAACCACGAGCCATCAACATTTTTCTGGCGCCGTTGCCGGGGAGTCAAGGACATCTTCACAAGGGGAGTCCCTCATAACCAATCTCTTTACTCTGTTGTTTTTGTTTTGCTTAGTTTCTTTTTTTGCTTTGTTTGCTTGTTTTGTTCTTCAAAAAACACAAAAAAATTAGTTTTACTAGTTTTCTTTCTGATTTGAAAACCCCAAAAAATGACTACTCTTGAAAACACTAAGTTATTTGACTTCACTAGCACCAACAACAATGATTTTATGAGCACACCTATTGCTTCTCGTGTGGCTGAAAATACTTTCTTTGAGATAAAACCTGCTTTGCTAAATCTTGTTATGAGCGAACAATTTTCTGGTATTGGTAATGAAGATGCTGCTTCCCATCTAAATAACTTTGTTGAACTTTGTGAGATGCAAAAGCATAGGGATATAGATGGTGATATTATTAAGCTGAAATTGTTTCCTTTCTCTTTGAGAGGAAAAGCTAAAGAATGGTTGAATTCCTTAACTAGGAATAGTATTGATTCTTGGACTAAGTGCAAAGATGCTTTTCTTGGAAAATACTATCCTCCTGCTAAGATTATATCCATGAGAAGTGAAATAATGAAGTTTAAACAACTTGATAATGAGCATGTTGCTCAAGCTTGGGAAAGAATGAAATCTTTGGTAAAGAATTATCCCACTCATGGACTGACTGCTTGGTGATCATCCAAACTTTTTATGCAGGATTGAAATATTCTTCAAGGAACCTATTGGATTCAGCTGCTGGGGGTACCTTTATGACCATCACTTTGGGTGCTGCAACAAAACTTTTGGACAATATGATGGTTAATTATTCTGAATGGCATACTGAGAGAGCTCCACAAGGTAGGAAGGTAAATTCTGTTGAGGAAACTTCCTCCTTGAGTGATAAGATTGATATTATTATGTCTATGATTGTTAATGGGAAAGCCCGTATTGATCCAAATAATGTTCCTTTAGCCTCTTTGGTTGCTCAAGAAGAGCAAGTAGATGTGAACTTCATAAGAAATAACAACTTTGGCAACAATGCTTATGGTAATAACAATTATAGGCCCTACCCTCCTAATAATACTTATGGCTATAATGGTAAACCTGGATTACCTAGTGAAGGAAAAATTTTAGAAGTTGAAAGAGCCACTAAAAACTTCATGCAAATGCAATATGAGCAAAATAAGCTATTCACTAAAACTATGGAAGAACAATCTATTATCTTGAAGAACATTAGCCATCAACTTGAGAGTCTGAATTAGGAAATTCCTAGTTTACAATTGAAACTCTCTAATGCTGAAAGAAATATATCATCTTTGTGTGAAGCTCAATCTTCTTTGATCAATAAAATGGCTGCTAAACCTGAAACTAATGATAATCCCTTTGCAGCTACTAATGCCATACAAGTAAGAATTGATGAAAATGTTAGACTATTAGCTGAATTACATGCTAAGTGGGAAAGAGAAGATGAAATTGCTAGAAACATTAGTGTTTCTACTATCCCCACCACTAGTGTTGAGGCTAGTAATAGTTCTACTACTTTAGATGATAAAGTTGATTTTGATCTTGATGGTTGCAACATCTCTGAAGTTATTAAGTTCCTACAAAAGCTTGCTAAAAATCCTAATGCTAGTGCTATGAACATGGCCTTTACAAAACACATTACTGATGCTCTCATAAAGATTAAAGAAGAAAAGATGAAACATAAAGCTTCTATTCCTATAAAACAAGAAGATGGTTGGGAACCCATCATTAATATGAAAGTGAATAACTTTGATTTCAAAGCTTTATGTGATCTTGATAGTAGTGTTTCTATCATGCCTAGAAGGATTTATGATATGCTTGATTTGCCTCCTCTTGAAGATTGTTATTTGAATGTCCCACTTGATGATAATGCTAAAAAGAAACTCATGGGGAGTCTTAATTTTGTTCTTATTATGGTTAACGATTCCTATGTCCCCGTTGATTTCTATGTTTTGGATGTTGAATACAATGCTTCTTGTCCTATTACTTTGGGAAGACCTTTTCTTAGAACTGTTGGTGCCATCATTGATATTAAAGAAGGCACCATTAAATATCAACTCCCACTCAAGAAAGGTATAGAACACTTCCCTAAAAAGATAGAAAATATTTCTTTTGCTTCTCCTATGAAAACAAAATTTGGTCTTAATGCTTCTTCATTTGAGAACACTTGATTCTTTCTTTGCTTCTTATGCCTAACTTAAAGGCGTTAAAGAAAAGTCCTTATTGGGAGATAATCCAAAAGTTTTAGATGAGTCTTGAAAGTTATTAATTCAGTAATAACCTCTCCTTATCATTTTTATTTGCTTTTTGTGCCAAGACTAACCTCTAATGAGAGTGAAGTAATGATTGGGAAAGTTGCTGTCCCGAAACAGATTTTTGTGCTTCACCATAAAAATTCGTGAGAGAGCTCTGTTTGTCGGATTGAGCTGTAATATTTTTTGGTTCTGTCCCAGGTTGTTATCTAACTTTCGTTAGTTCAACACTTTTTGATTTGAGCAACAGAAGGTCTTCGAAAAAATTCGTCTTTACCTACTGGTCTGTTTTGACAGATTTCTGCCATTTTCTGCATTTGCTTCTTGTGGGTTCCTTTTTGAGTTCTTTTGGGGAATTGAGCTTTTTGAGGGAAGTGCTACAGTAGCTAGTGTTCTAATGGAATTTTATTTGTAGTTATAACTGAACCTTAAGACTTACTTATCTTAAGTGCACTAATGTTGCTAATGAGATTGTGTGAAGTTTTGTATTAAGGAAAAATTTCAGGTGTATGGAAGGAATGAGTAATGAGATGAAAGATGGACTAAAGCTAAATCTTGGGGATGCCACGCGTGTCACCCCAAGAAATATCCAAGAAGTACAAGCGTCAAAGCTTGGGGATGCCCAAGGCATCCCCTTCTTCATCAATAAAAATTCCAGGTTTCTTCCAAACGCTTCATTTGTATTGTTTCATGCACAGTTGTGTTTTTCTTGGAGCGTCTTCTTTTTCGTTTTCGTCTTGGTTTTTCGTTTTCTTTGATTTGCTTAGTTTTCTGAATAAATTGGTTGGACTCCCTCTTTCATACATTGGTTTGCAAATAGTTTGGTTTGGTTTGGAAAAGAGTAGGAAAGTTCATGCTTATGTGGTAAATAGAGCTTGTTTTTTGACTGTGGCCTGTGCTTTGTCATGCCATGCTTGATATTGGTTTGGATTTATGCTTAGTATTCTTTGCTGTATCATGACTTGTTATAAACAATTGAGATTGCTTAATGTGCCTTGGATGAATCATGCGTTGTTTTAGCATATTAAAGCATAGTATAGTGGCATTCTCCTTTGATGCTTTATTTGGGTCGACTTGGCGCATGCTCACACCATGTTATGCCTATCCAAAGTCACCATAGCCTTTATGATCCTTTAGTTCTCAACTTGTAGTATCACTTTATGCTTTGATCAATGATGTTTTGTCGCTCTGCATGATTATGGCCATTATTGCTCTCTTAGTTTGTCGCTCCCAGTCTTTTGCTAGCCTCCAGAACAAAGTATGAGTTCCACTCATGCATCCAACTCCCTAAACCAAGTTATTCCAAAGATTCCACCATACCTACCTACTAGCTTATGCTATTCCAAGTATATTCATGCTTTTGTTTACCTTCCACTTGTTATGAGAAAACTAGTGATTAAAGCTCTCACGAACTTGATGGCACACTTTACTTTACTTGCCCTTAATAAACTTGAACCATTGTGTCGTCTATGTTGTATATGATTGCACTTATTTGTTGGGAATTAGCAGAACCATGCTTTCATGGGGAACGCTTTGAACATTGCACTTGGTACTTGTACCTAGTTGATATCATGCTCTTTTGTATATGGATGTCGTCGGTGTGAAATGAAAGGGGAGCTTGTAAGTCCATGGAGTTATGTATATGTGTTAGAGAAATGCCTGGGCCGCTGGTCTAATCCATGCTGACATGGTGGAAACCTGCAGCATAACCATAATGAGCTATCTATGAATCATTCTTCTTATAAAAAAGAGTCCTATATTGAGAAAAAAAGAGAAAAAAAAAGAGATACTATGAAAAGAGGAAAGAGAGAAAAAAGCACCATATTCCCATGGTAAATAAGAATAATGCTGAGATGCTCGTTGTCTGCTTGCCTTGTCATTTTGATATGGGGATTCTTCCGTATCATCGAGCAAGGGGTACCCCGTTGGCGGTTCTCTATGATACACATGTACTTACGATGACAAGAACTTACCGGTGACTAAACTTGAGTAGCATGAGGAGCGGCCCTCGTATACAAGGGACATGAGATTTCTGACTTATACTTCATCAAGCATGTACACCATAGTTTGTTCACTTTAACCTTAATCACTTCAAGATGCTTATGATAGGGGCAATGAGAGCTGAAAGATATAAGTACCATAATTTTTGGAAGCTCTTATGAGACTTGAATCCCTACTTCCTTCTACAAAAGGCCTTTCTTCCACCATTATATTGAGTCTCCACCTTCTATCTTTATGCACCTACTTTGAGAGCATAGTGGTCATTCTTAGTTCTATGTGCATTGTCCCAAGTCTAGTTGATTGATGCATAACTTGATATTGCTTGTTTTAAACTATTGTATCTAGTCACTCTTATGAACTTTGAAGGTGTACTATGCATTTATATTTGCTACTCTATTGAGGGACAAGCTGAATACTAGTATGCTATGTTTTCTTTATGTGAAACAAACAAACGTCTTGCAACGCATTGTTATTCATGAATCTTTTGTTTGTGCCTTTTCATGTTGCATCATAGTTTCTTTGTTTATTGCTAGAACTTTGTCTTTCATGCTATGATTGAAGTACTATGATCCCAGCTTTGAATGTTTTACAAATACTTTGATCAAGTCTTTGATGGTGCATGTCACCTCAAAAATTATTCTTTCTTTTTATCACTTACCTACTCGAGGACGAGCAGGAGTTAACCTTGGGGATGTTGATACATTGCAAATGTATCTATAATTTTTGATGTTCCATGCTTGGTTTTATCCACTTTCTTGTGTTTTATTCCAACTTTGGAGTACTTTTCATATGATTTCTTTGACTAACCTATTAACAAGAGCCACAGTGCCAGCTGCCTGTTTTCTGCTGTTTTTGGTTCTAGGAAAGTCAGAAAATAAATATTCTCGGAATTGGACGGGACAAAAGCCAAAGTGCCTATTTTTCCGAAAGTGATCAAGTGCCAGAATACGAGACGGAAAAGGGCTAGGGTCCGGCCACACCACCTGGCCGCGCGGCCAGGCCTGGCCCGCGCGGCCAGGCCTGGCCCGCGCCAGGGGGTGGTGTGACTGCTCCCGGCACCCCCTCGGCCTCTCCTTCCGCCTATATATTGCCCTCGGGACGAAAACCCTAAGGACCAGATCAAAAATCCACGAAAGAGTCTGTAGCCACCGTCATCTCCATCCCTCGATCGGGAGGGATCTGAAGCTCTTCTCGGCACCCTGCCGGAGAGGGGAGTTCACCCTGGAGGCCTTCTTCATCACCATGCAAGCCTCCGGTGTGATGCGTGAGTAGTTCATCCTTGGACTACGGATCCATGTAGTAGCTAGATGGCTAGTTCTCCTCCTTTGTGCTTTCATGTTTAGATCTTGTGAGCTCCGTTCATGATCAAGATCATCTATTTGTATTCGTACAGGTTGTGTTTGCGGGGATCCGATGGATATTGAGATGCTATTTCAGATTGATTATTGATTCTATCATGTCTTTGTTATTTGAGATCTTGCATGCTTTCCGTTGTTAGTAGCTATCTTGGCCAAGTAGATGCTAGCAACTCCAAGAGTTAGTATTTATGCTCGATAGTGGGTTCATGCCTCTGATAATCTGGGGAAGTGACAGAAATCTCTAAGGTACTAGATGTGCTATTGCTACTAGGGAGAAAACAACAATCGTTTGTTCATAGAACAATCGTATTGTTTACTTTGAACGCAGTTTGTAAAGAAATAATCTGTTGCTTGCAACTTAATACCGGAGGGGGTTCGGATGATAATCTGAAGGTGGATTATTAGTCATAGATGCAGTTGGATGGCGGTCTATGTATTATGTTGTAATGCCCAATCAAGTCTCAAAGGAGTCAAGATGATTAGTATATGCATGTATTGCTTTCTCGGTGTTTGTCAATTGCCCCGCTGTAATTTGTTCACCCAGCATGTTATCTATCTAAGGAGAGTCACCTCTAGTGAACTATGGATCCTGGTCCTTGTCTTTTACATACAATCTACAATCTTTTACTGCTTTGTGTTTACTTTCTGCAAACTTTTACTTCTTTCCATTTGATACGTTTAATCCTTTGTTTTCCGCAAAACACGGTGAGATTGCCAACCTCATCGCAAGTTGGGGACAAAGTTCTGTGGTTGTGTTGTGCAGGTCTCCACGTTGCCACTAGCACCGGTAGTGCGCCCTGCCAAAGCTCAGCTAGTAACACCTTTGAGGTGTTTCCTTGCTCCTACTGGTTCGATTAAACCTTGGTTTTATAACTAAGGAAAACTTGCTGCTGTGCTCATCATACCTTCCTCTTGGGGTTCCCAATGATCTCTACATCAACCACAAGCCATCAACATTTTTCTGGGCGCCGTGCATTGAGCCATCAATGACGATCACCACTTGATGTCATCCTCTCATGGGCTATATGAGATCTTCACTTTTGAAGCATGCCCATGGAAATATACCTAACCAATATAGATAACACAAATGCACACATATAATGGGTTAGTTCATGAAGAATAATTGACAAGCTTACCATACCACAAGACATGTGGTACATTCTTTATGCTTCACGTGTTGACCAAGGTTGAATCTAATCTTCACTCTTTGTATTAGTCAACCAAGTATCTTCTCATGCTCCATATAAATATCTTGAGGTACATAAGGAACTCTTTATTTGATTACATGCTCTAAATCTTAGTCAACCATAGCTCAACTAATGAGGCTATCATGACACCGACTTAAAGCCATAACTTGAATTCTTCTATTGAGATCACACTCTCAAGATCTTGACCATATCATATTCTTCTCTTCAACTCGATGATCTTGATGCCAATACTCAAGGTATATCTTTATCTTCATGGCATCCATACTAGAATCCAACACATGGACTACAAGCATGACCTATGGAATATTCCTTCATATAAAACTCAATGAAAACATTAGTCCATAGGGATAGTCATTAATCACCAAAACCACACATAGGGGCAATTACACTTTCAATCTCCCCCATTTTGGTAATTGATGACAATCACAACAAGAGGGTTTATATAAAGAATATTAGAAACAAGTATGGAGCTTATCCGAGAATAAGTTGTATACAAGAGGTTGTATTTGATATGGTTAAGTAACACAAAGATACTAGCCCATATCAAAACCGATTCTACTCACACAAACTACAACTAATGCAGGAAATGTGAGTAGAACCAACATATATAGATCAAACTCCCCCACGATATATGCACGTGTGATGAACTTGAATTTCATTGCATGCATTGTTAAGCATAACCTTTGGGAGAGTTTCCACTATATATTCAACCATGCAAAACATAATAAAGATGAAATGCATGAAAGGCAAACACTTAAGAACAAACCAATCTTAAGTACAAAACCAACTTGAATTTCATTGCATGCATTGTTAAGCATAACCTTTGGGAGAGTTTCCACTATATATTCAACCATGCAAAACATAATAAAGATGAAATGCATGAAAGGCAAACACTTAAGAACAAACCAATCTTAAGTACAAAACCATTTCCCTTAAACCCTCTAAACTTCTCCCCCATTGATAACAAGTGCCAAAATGGACGACAAGGTTAGAAGGACAATACAATATGAGTTCCTACCTAAGGTGTGCATTACTCGTAATATGAGTGAAATCATATTCACATATCCAATGACGAATACTTGGAGGAAATCAAACTATATTAAGGATCAAAGATTGCTAAAAAGATAACAAGGTGAAGAAACTTCAATGGATGAAGCAAGCAATCAAAAGATCCAAATAATCAAATGGACAAATAGTGCTCTAAATGAAATAAGGAAGCTCCCCAAGGTTAGTGCATAAATTAGTTGTTTCATTTGAATACAATATGCACAACTTGGAATCCTCACTCCCTCTATATAATTTAGAACACAACCAAGATACAAGGAGTATAGATATAAATCAATACACTTGTCAAGACAAGCTTAAGTCCAAACGAAACCGAATATGAGATATGAGTGCGTGAAGATGCAATAAAAGTAAATCGAGCACTCATAAATCAAGACCTTACCAATACCATAGAAAAACCAAGAGGATAGGAGAGATGGTCGACAAAGAGCGAGGATATCAAGGCGGAAGATTAACACTCCTGTGTATATAAGTTTCTAAGTGGACAAAACATGAGAATAATCCACAAAGAAACATCCACACATAAGAGGTTAAAAAATAGGAATACATGATATCCAAGAGGAAGTCATAAGATATACCAAAAAGGATATTTTTCTTAAGTACATATATAGCCCATGGCTCTAATTTTTTTCTTTATGGTATATCAATGAAGTTCATCAAAGAAAAACAAAAACCTCAAAAACATCACGACTAACACTAAGTGAACTAATGCTAGTTGGGATATTTTCAGAATGGCAACAAGTATCAAAAGGAAGGATTCAATGCAGTTTCAACAATATTGCACATGAGAGTACCTTGAGGAATTGATATGCAATAAATTGCTAGAAGGCATATTTGGGATTGGTGAATCATGAGCATGATTTTATATACTCCCCATTATATGCATCATCTCAAATTACTCACATAAGCAATAAGGATAGAAAAGTATTTCAAAGATCCTTGCAAGAACCGCAACATTTACAAACAAATAAATTCATGCCAAGATGTAACCTACAAGAGATTGGATGGAAGAATGGTGTGCATGAATAAGATACTTGTTACCGAGATAGCAATGGTATGATGTAGTAGATAAGAATTCTTTGATCATCCTAGCTTGGCTCCAATTATCATGTGGTGACAACACCTTCCTTATAGATGAGACAAGTATCCATTACATCTCCAATGTACCTAAAACAACATTCAAGTACATCTTGGTCCCCAAACTTATTGGGTCCAAAGTGGTTAGACTAACCACAACACATAGGACATACTCCATAAAAATATATGCATATTTAGAGATGAAATTTGAATTTCATGCACATCATAGTTGTTTAAGGATTTGATGGAGTATACCCTATATATTGGATCAAAGAAAGCAAAACATGATATAAGATATACATTTAGTAAACATGCATGCCCGAGACTTTCAAGAACCAATGAATATATAATTTGGACAAAACACCAAAATATTCAAGAAGGCATACAAGGTGTGACAAAACACATTTGTTATCCAAACTAAATCAAAGAATCAAATCAACACAAGACTTGTTCAACAAAGTTCAACAAATGAACCAAGCAAAAACTATTGAGCACAAAAGATCAGATAAAAACACAAATTCGCAAAGATTTATCTCATTCAAGCAAGTAACACAGAGAAGAAAGAATGAGATAACAAACTCCCAAAAGAGCAAGGTTTCAACAAATAAACCAAACCCTTAACACTTTTCATAATGGCACAAGGTTCTGAGAAGGAAATGTTTGTCTTCCACTAAAAACACATTTGATAATAATCAAAAACACCATCAAAGAAATGTTCAAAAGCCAAGGAAGACAATGGGAGCCACACCAATTTTTGGAAAGAAAAAAGGCAATAAGAGGTGAAATCCGAGGTGAAGATGGTCCACAAATGCTACCACACCCAAGTATATCAATTGTCAAAGACAATGAGTGTATTGGAATTTATTTATGGTGGTATATTGCATGGATATTAAAGATAAATCTTCACAATAAAAAGCATAGGATAGGAATAAAAAGATTGAGCGCTATGCAAAGATAGAGATTCTTGATAACTTCAACTAGTCACACAATCATGCAAAGCAACGATTAGAATAACTTGAAGCAAATGGTCTCCCAAATACGATTTAGAGATATGCATTTGAGGAAGGCCACACCAAGAATTTCTTACTCAAGCAAAGACCAAAAAGACAAGCAATAAAAGCTTCTAACAAAAATTAGGACCTTGTTTGAGCTAACATGCCACCTAGATACATGATAATCAACAATATCAACTCTAAGTGGCACCACCTCATATGTTCACATTTCCTAGGATTGTGATATGCAAAAGAAGCATATTACTCCCCCATAATGTGGTATTCAATTCCTTAATAAGAGGAAAAACAACCTCAACTCGAGATAATTAATGGACATTTAGAATTTGAATTTCTCATGAGTATCGCACACCACATAGTGACTAGATAAGCTTGAAATATCAATACTAAGTGGTATTACTCATGTACACACATTTTAAGGTTTGAGAGATGCGCGATGCATATCACTCCCCAAAAATGGGATGTTCCATTAACCACTCAAAAAGAGCCAAAAAAGATATCATCAAGATGCATTAGAGGCTTAAAGCAAAACACATAGGTAAATGATGTGCCAAACGCATAGAAATACTTGAATACACAAAATAAGAAAGCATGAGGCACAACAAATACAAACACATACTTGGTACAAAACCAAAACATGTAAAGGGGCAAGTAACTTACAATATAAAATAGTTGAGTTCGAGTTACCGCAAAGAGGCACATTGGGTATATGGTAGGGAGATGATAATCCTTATAACTTGGCTTTATAAAATATAATATATGAAGATCCCTTAATTCTTAATGAGTTAGCCAAGTCTAACACCTATTGATCAAGTTTGAGCTTGTTGGTCCCCAACCAAGTTGGGTCCTAAGAGGTTAGTCACAATAGGATTGGCAACCCAAATGGTTCTTTTCTTAACAACACTTTGAGTTCCAACAAACTTGGCAAACACATTGCCATCCTTATCCTTCACAAGAGAATAATAATAATCAACAATGATAGGGTTAGATAAGGTACCATTTGAACACGAAGAGGCAAAGTGCCCCTTCCCACGACATATGTAGCAACAAGTGCCCCCCTTTGTCTTCTTCATTAATTTCTTGGCTTGGGGAGCCTTATCTTGACTCTTCTTGGGAAGTGGCCTAGCTTCAACTTGAGGTTGAGATTTGGCTTGACCTTGAACTTCTGGCCGCTTCCCTTGTTGATCCTCATTCAAGTGCTTTTTCTTCAATGGACAAGATATTACATGATGTCCTACAACCTTGCACTTGAAGCAAATAATCTTGGCTGAATTCCTGACTTGGTCTTGGCTCTTCTTCTTGTTGCTCTTGGACTTGTTCTTGTTACTGGAGTTGAATCCAAGTCCACTTTTATCATTGGGGCATTTTTGCACACTCAAATATTATTGAGTGTGGATTTGCCTTCATGACTCTTTTCCAAGTCTTTATTCAAATAAGTGACTTGGGTCTTGAGCTCTTTGATTTCCTCTACATGGTTAGTATAAATAGAGGTACTAGAGGAAGTGGAAGCTTCATTCTTAGAGCAACAACGCAAAGCAAGTAATCTAATACAAGTTTTATCAATAGTATGACGAGAAGGATCACTAGGACTAGCACATGGCAAAATAGCATTTTGAGTAGAAGTTGTGCTAATCTCCAAATGAGGCTCACAAGATGTTACCTTAGTGATACTTGCCTCACGAGCAAACTTTAGCCCATCATAGGAGATTAGAAGATCATTATGAGAGCCCGTGAGCATTTCATGACTCTCTTCCAATTTCCTATACTTGCTAGTTAGCAACTCAAGTTGATCCCTTAGATCAACATTCTCCTTTAATATAGATGATTCACAAGAAGTAGACTTAGTAGCACTTGCATCATTAATAGATTTTTCCATTTCAAACTCATAAGATTCAATTTTTTGTATGAGGAGACAGTTAGTGTGCTTCTCCTCAGCAATCTCTTGCTTAAGGAGATTGAATCTCTGACTCCCATCATCAAGTTGGAAATCCAACTCGTCTATGGTTTCCGTTTGTTTAGTTATGGTGTCCATAACATGTTTGAGAAAATCAACAACCTTATTATTACCACGAAGAGAGGTACACAAAAAGGTCAACTCAAGCAACAGAGCACTAGTATCCTCATCAAGGTCATCATCACTATCATTGCTATTATCTAGACAAGATATGTGAAGGAAATATGCCCTGAGAGGCAATAATAAAGTTGTTATTATGTATTCCTTGTATATGATAGATGTTTATTTTGCATGCTATAATTGTATTGATAGGAAACATCAATACATGTGTGTTTAATAAACAAAAGGGTTCCTAGTTATGCCTCTCTTATAGACTAGCTTGTTGATTAACAAGATGATCAAAGTTTCCTGATCATGGACATTGGATGTTGTTAATAACAAGGTCACAACATTTGTGAAATGATGTGATGAACATTCATCCGAAGTATAGCATTACGATCAAGTCATTATGTTTATATTGCTATAACATCATACAAAGTAGTATTAGTCCTTAGACCATGAGATCATGTTAATTGCTAACACCGGAAGAGTATCTTGATAACATCAAACGTCACACCGTAATAGGGTGACCATAAAGGTGGGTTCAGTGCTATGAAGGTGTTATGTTGAGGCTCACAGATCAAGAGTGGAATTTGTCAATCCCGATGACAGATAGATATACTCTGGGCCCTCTCGGTGATATCACATTAAGATAGCTTGCAAGCAAGTGATGTGATCACTAGAATGTTATATCACGGGAACGAGAAAAGAGTGCATGTCGGTAACGAGATCAAACTAGGTATTTGGATACCGATGATCGGATCTCGGACATGTATTATATCATGAGACAAAGGTATTAAATTGCTAACGTTAAAGGTTCTCACGATCACAGAAGTCATCGTTGAATATGCAGGAGTCAGTATGGATCTCCAGGTCCCGCTTCTGATTATTGATCTGAGAGGAGTCTCAATCATGTCTGCATTATTCGCGAACCGTAGGGTGACACACTTAAGGGTTGGCGGACACCATTTAGGAGCACATATGTTCCAGACAAAAGGTTTGCAAAGCGCAGGAAATGTTTCGATAGAAACCGGAATTGTTTCGGGTGAAATTGCAGAAAGTGGTTATGCATGTGATATTGAAATGTTTCAAGGGGTTTTATGTGAATGTTTGTTAATTAAAGTAATTAACAAAATTCTGAATAAAATAAATAAAAGAGTTTTATTAATTGAGAGTGGCATTAAATTTGGTGGAAATTTAATGCATGTGAGTGGAACTTTGGGTGGATCTTGAATTGATGTGAGTGGAGCTTCCACCACATGAATGAGGAAGAGGAGGGGGCTCCCTCCTTGGCCGCCGGCCATGGGAGGGGAGGAGCCCCCCCTCTGCTCCCTCACAAAGTACACCTCCTCATGAAGGATCTCTCTCCCTCTCAAGATATTCCCTCATGGTCTCAGATTAGCGACATACATGTTCCCGGTGGCCTTGCTTCTAGAAAGAGTTGCTGCTTCCGCTGATTTGCTGGAGTGAGGAGGTGGAGGTTGTCCGGTAGTTTGAACGTGTGTGCGAGGACGGATGCGCTGCTGATTTGCGGCGCTCGGACTTCCACACGATCTTGAGATCGGCAAGCGTACGACTACATCAACCACGAGTTCCTACTCGTTAACAAAACTCGTTGTCTTCGAGGGTAAGTTCTCCATGGATGTATGTCCACCCGTTGCTCTCTATCTAGTAGATAGATCTTGGCGTATAGTTCCCATCGTAGGAAATTTTTTGTTTTCTATGCTGCGGACCCAACAGGGATTTCTCCAAATGAATGGAGAGGAGTTGATGTGCTTGATTCATGATGACGATGTAGATTGTCTCCTCCTTCAATTCCCCCAAAGATCTAAGCCTTCGGGTGGTTGAAGTGGGAGATCGAGAGAGAGAGAGAGAGAGAGAGAGAGAGAGAGCTCTTGCAATGGGTCTGACACTTTTTGAATGAATCAAGAGTTCTGCCTGAAGGGGACGAAGGGGCTTTTATACCCCCTTCCCAAACTACGCCGTTGGAGCCTTTGGGGGCCAGATTATCTGGCCTGGGGAAAACTCGGCCCCAGACTGGGATTATCCAGCAGAAAATCCGCCTACGAACAGAAGCTCACGCAGGTTGTCCCTTGACATCTTCTCCTGGGGACCGGATTATCCGGCCCTAGGGGAGGGCCGGATTATCCGGTTGGGGAAAAATTCTGCTCAAGCCACGGAATATCCGGGGGAAATTCTGCCCCTAGACAGAAGCTCGCGCAGACGCTCCCTTGGGCGATTCCCCTAAGGCCGGTTTATCTGGCCCAACATGAGGGCTGGATTATCCGGTCTAGGGAGAAAATCCTCCCCAGAGCCGGACTATCCGGGGGAAAATCCGCCCCAGCAGAAGCTCATGCACGCCTTACAGCCAAGATGGTCCGGCCGAATTATCTGGCCCATGATGGGGGCGGATAATCCAGTCTCCCAAACACTCAAAACTTTCCTGCAACACTTAGTGCACATTATAAACTCCATGGTATTGTTATCTAACATACAAAACATAGGTAACCATGAAATGTTCTTTCAATCTCCCCCTTTTTGGTGTTAGATGACAATACTAGGATTTGCAAGAAAGTTCACAAGACCACCAACAATAAATACATGAAAGAGACTCCCCCTCAATGTGTGCATACTAAAAATTTGCATTTGAATACAAATGCACACAAATAGGTATGAGTCTATTCCATTGAAATATAAACAACATAATCACACCCCCGAGATAGAGAGAGGCGTCCTTGATATAGCCACTCTTACCAATGTAATAACAATTATAAACGCCTTCCTCGAGATAGATAACCAATATTATAGGATATGATAGATGAATCCATAGGAGTAATCCACGAGATAAATCCAGAGCCACACAGACACAAAGTTTCATACAAAACCAAACCACAAATTAAAGTTCAACGCTAAACTGGAACAAGCGAGAAAACGACGAATAGAAAAGGTGCAAATGCTTGTGCCCGACCCATGCAAATCCTCAGAGACCTAATAGAACTACTTCTCCCTGTTTGGCATCAAGACGCCAAAAATGAAGAAGAGCAATGCTAACGCCCCAAGGTATCACTCGTAGTCCTCATCCTCTTCCTCTTCCCCATCCTCGTCCTCATCCTCAAGCTCCTCGGTACCATCGTCCTCATCATCAGAAGTGGCCGCGGAAGGTAACAAGTGACGCTCTAGCTCTCCATAGTTAAGCTCAGAAGAAGAGTTCCACCGAGCATATGGTGTGGGAGTAGAAGGAACAGGGGGTCACCCAAAGCACCAAACACATGGTGAAGAATGAGCTGCTGAGTGTGAGCCATCTCGTGGCGCTGCTTGTAAGCCTCATACTGACCCTTGTGAGTGCCCACTCCCATGCATAGAATGTTCCGCTGGAACCAGTTCAGCTGCTTGACCTCACGAGCAACAGGAGCAGAAGAGGGGTGAGAGGTCTTCCTAACCTTGGTGTAGATCTTCTTTGCCTTATGCACAACATCAATCTTAAATTCTTCAGATGGAAGCAGGTGCTTTATGAGCATCATAATGTAAGGAGCATAAGGAATGGACAACATGTTGAACATTGCATCAGTCAATTCATGGTAAATGAAGTCCATCACATCCAGCTGGTACTGCACAGACTCATCCTCGCAAGATGCAACCTCATGAGACAAGGCTAGGAGCTAGACCAGGTGACCACGGATGTTGTCATTGTTGCCTCCACTCGGGGTGATAGAATCACGGAAGAGACCCACCAAGGCAGCATAGATTGGACCAAGACCAGCAAAGGTGCCCACAATACCATTGTCCAACATGCACGGAGAGAGGACTGCATCTTTATTGGGCTTGAGTTGGGTGATGATACAGTAACCACTAGCATGGTCCCTATGGCGGAAGGGATAGCCAAGAACTTCAACAAACACACGGAAATCAGCTTGCATAGGCCTGTCATGAGTCATCCACTTCATAGTGCGATGCTCATCGCCACAAATAACCAAGGTGGAAAAGAACTGCTTCACAACCTCAGAATGATAGGAGCATTAAATAGCCATGAGATGGTGCAGTCCCATCCGCTCAGCCACATACATGGCATCAACAAGGTGAGGCTTTTCCAAGGCCTCGGCAAGAATCAGCGGGTGCATAGGCCTAATCTTTAGCCTGGCATACACATCTTCATAGATTCCTTTCTGTTCAGCACACCAAAAACCAGAATCACCCAGCTCAGTATCACGTGCCAACTCAGCAAAGAGATCACGGTGACGAATAGAACAAAATGTAATGGCGTCCAGTGACTTGTAGTTAATCTTGGGCTCTTTACCCTTCCTCTTGGACACACCCCTCCTGGTTCTCTCCCTCTTTTCCTGCTCAGCCATGCGGTCAGCCTCTTTCTTTCTTCTTCTCAGTTCAACTTCGTCCACAGTCTTACCCTCACTGTCCACCCTGAAATAGAGACCACGAGGACGACGCTTGTATGTCTTGGGAGCACTGGAACCACCTGTGAAGAGAACAAGGTGGATAGCATGGGAAAAAGCACACACACAAGTCCAAGAGAGAACGTAGAAAAAGTAAGCAAATAGTTCATAGTCCAATCCTACTCAAGGCACAAATCTATATGAAACTAAACTAGTTTTTAGTCTGTCAGGCCTGATTATCTGGCCTGGCCAGGGGCGGATAATCTGGCCCTGGCAGAAATTTTCAGAATCACCTAGATTGAATGCAAAAGAGTAGATCGGGCCTAGATACTGCAAGACTATGATTTCTACGCGGAACAACATCCTTCTAGACAACGTTCCACCCAACAAGCAACACATCTAGCCAAAGATGGGGAGAGAGGGAGTTACCCTCACTCATTGGAGGAAGAACACGGAGGAGAAGGTACCCGGAGGCGTGGAGAAGAAGATCCGGGGAGGCCTGGAGAATCCGGTGGCCGGAGAGGCTCCGAGGAGTGTGGGGGACGACATGCAGCGACTGAGGAGAGGGAGAAGGTTGGGGAAGAAGTGATGCTTGTTATGAGCCCTTCCCCTCGACCCCAGCCCTTAAGGACTGAATCCTCTAGGGCCGGATTATCCGGCCTATACTTGGGCCGGATTATCCGGCCTAACTTCTGAATTTCTGTTAGACATAGAATCAGGCCCGCGCATCCCCAAACAACACCCCCACAAGGTGTACAAGGGACTTGTGTGCAAGAATAGATGGTCTAGGGGTAGGGAAAGGCTTAGGATTCAGAGAACTAAACTGAGATGGTACTACACACTCAAAATTGCAAGAGTCAAATCAACGAAAGGCCAAAATAAAGTGTGATTCCCATAAGAACAAGAGATGATAAAAACAACCAAAGAGATCCAAATAAACTCAACTCCTCTCAAGGAAGAGGGCGGTGGCCGAAGCCACCTTGTTGGAGTGTATGGTATGACACCGCGAAGATATATCTTGGGTTCATGACCAATACTCATCAATAAGCTCACATATCACAAAATGATATTAAGACGAATGATTTGACTTGCTTTCGGCATTATAGGGGGAGGGTTAGCCCAATCAATTAGGACCACACTCCCCCTATGTCTATGCCCACATCTAGACCAAATAAGACTGAGATGTACGAGTGAGTGCATGGGTAATCAAGACAAGCTCCTTGAATCAACGATATTTAGCTCATTCCTCAAGTACCAAAACCTTGCTTCATCAAGTGGCTTCCTGAAAATATCAGCAAGTTGGTTCTTCGTGCTCATAAAAGATAGGTCAATGTCGCCTCGAGAAACATTGTCCTGAATAAAATGATTCCGAATCTCAATATGATTTGTCCTTGTGTGCTGTACCGGATTGTACGCAATTTTAATTGCACTTTCATTATCGCATAAAAGAGGCACTTTGTCACAATTGACACCGTATTCCTTTAAAGTTTGCCTCATTGAAAGTGTAATTGCCCCTATGTGTGGTTTTGGTGATTAATGACAATCCCTATGGACTAATGTTTTCATTGAGTTTTATATGAAGGAATATTCCATAGGTCATGCTTGTAGTCCGTGTGTTGGATTCTAGTATGGATGCCATGAAGATAAAGATATACCTTGAGTATTGGCATCAAGATCATCGAGTTGAAGAGAAGAATATGATATGATCAAGATCTTGAGAGTGTGATCTCAATAGAAGAATTCAAGTTATGGCTTTAAGTCGGTGTCATGATAGCCTCATTAGTTGATCTATGGTTGACTAAGATTTAGAGCATGTAATCAAATGAAGAGTTCCTTATGTACCTCAAGATATTGAGATGGAGCATGAGAAGATACTTGGTTGACCAATACAAAGAGTAAAGATTAGATTCAATCTTGGTCAACACGTGAAGCATAAAGAATGTACCACATGTCTTGTGGTATAGTAAGCTTCTCAATTATGCTTCATGAACTAACCCATTATATATGTGCCTTTGTGTTATCTATATTAGTTAGGTATATTTCCATGGGCATGCTTAAAAAGTGAAGATCTCATATAGCCCATGAGAGGATGACATCAAGTGGTGATCGTCATCAAGGTTGTGAAGACGTGTCTTAATGAAGCTATCCCAAAGTGGTGTATGGGGGAGCAAATTATGAGTCTAAACGAAGCGACAATGATCAAGTGATGCATTCCATCTTGGATGGAGCTTGAAGCATTGTCATCAAGATCAAGCGGATGCGCAAGGCAAAGTTATGAACTTGCTAGGTTTTCCTTTTACCGGTCTCAAGGTGGTTGTTGGGAGACTGGGTTATTAGGGATAATAAAATTGGGACAAAAGGGAGCTCCCTCACGTCCTAGGCATTCTGGACCGTCCGATCGTCCCTGTCCGCACTTCCTAGCCGTTCGATCTTCATCAATCCCGCATGGGCCGAAATATCCCTAGGGGAAGAGCCTCTGGAGCACAAATCGGCCTGCTTTGGTTAACTGGGCCTCGAAAACACACTAAAGCCCATGTAATGATCTATCCTTTCGCCTCAGTTAGTGACACCCATTCAATCGCCAGAGGAATTAGGGATTGAGGACCGGAATAGACGCTGTAGGGGAGGCGATTCGGCGAGCGGTGTGGCGCATCTGTCCTTCAAGGTGGAGTGGCGGCACCTTTGTTGTTCAATCACCGCCTTCCTCCTTACGTGGTGGTGCAGCGGGGAAGGATCCACCTTGGGGTGGTGAGAAGCTTCGCTCTTAGACCGGTGGTGGCGCTACATCATCAACGCATCAACCAACTTGTTTTGTACGCAAGATTTGTAGTCCTTTGGCGTGCTGCTGTTCGCCTTCATCAACCCCACGTCCTGCACAGAACGCCCTACCAGATTCTCTGCTTCTCCCATGGTTTTTTCATGTGGATGATTGGTTTTTGTGTTCTTGCAGATGAAGGGTAAGATGGAGGAGTTCCGCACATGGACGATCCATGGTGTGATGCAGGCCGACGTCCAAGCTGGTTGGTACTCTCGTTGCTCTTCAGTGTTTCACTACAATGTTTCTTTCAAGCTGTGTCGATCTCTGATGCACTGTTGTGTGTTTCCATATATCCCGAAAGCATGCTGGTAGTTTGCTCTGTAGTTACACAGAATAGCAATTATGTATTACTTGCTGCCAATTTCTTATGTTGCCAACTCATTCTTTTATAGTACAACTGTCTACTTCCGATTTAGTACAGGTTGTGTCATATTTACAAAATCTGAGTAGCTGCCACTAGCTTGCAAAATTCGTCAGTTAGTATCCAATATGCTTTAGTTCCTATAAAATTATATTTTCCCCTACAGGTTAGCATGGTAAGAAAATTAGTCTGTAGTTGTGAATCAGTTCTTTCTAGAGGGGAGTCAAAAGGTACTATCTATGATTATTATGAGTTGTACTTGAGCAAGTATATATAAGGAGCTACACGGTACAAGTTTCTTATAATTCATTGTTTTCAAATATATTGCTATGGACTTGTGTAGTTTTTTTGTCGCTACTACATACCGTATACTGACCAGTTTTCAGTACCCACTTAGATAGCTCCTTTCATGTGCTAAATAGTTGGAAAGTAAATATTTAACTTTGATCCCAATGTCAGTTTTCTGTGCTCTACACTACAGTAGTGATGCATGAGGGTGGTTGGCTTGTCACTACTGGGTCGTAACTTCATTTGGGTGACACCGGTCCATTGTATAATTTGTTGTACGAAGCTTTTCCTTTGCTAATATATCGAAAGCAAGCATTTGTTTGATCTTTCAAAAAAAACAGTAGCGATCCATGTGACTATTATTGTTTGTTTACGTGTTCGCCGGAGACCATATAAGGGGATCTCAAACATCAGTTCAGGAGAATATCTAAGATGTGGCATGAAGTTTTTTTTATTCCTTGCATCTACCAACATGTACTATTTTTTATTTATTTTTTGCATTTCTTCCTATAGTGTTAATTGTCTTCTCTTATATATTTGTTCAATCTGCTACCCAGTTATTGCAGGTTTAATGCTAAAATTATCTGCTCATATGAGCAGGCCAACATTATTGATTTTAGTAAGGTGTTCCTAGCGCTGGAATTAGAAGGGCTTGGCTTTCCATAGAAGAAAGATGTTGCATTTTCTCTTAGGATGTCACTCTTTGTAGTATGCGTGTTTTCAAACAAGTAGGCGATCACTAAATTTATAATGATCGTTGATGTTTACGAATTGAATATTGTTTGTATGAAATCTATGAAATTAGAGGTATCATATTATGATCCCGACCACCACCAAGTTGCCACTTGAGTTAGTATTGGGTAGTGGTCGGTGTGTCCCCATATTTAGAAACATTTAAGGCTTTTTATTGGATGGCACGACAATACGCTGCTATCATGGTGTATAGCAGTAATTAAATTTTCTTAAAATTATACTTTAAAAGATACCTTATGCTGAATATATCAGTTCAGATCCAAATAAATTTTTACGATTTCTCTTGGTTCTGATCCAAATAAATTTCTATGATTACCTAACATTACACTGTTATGGAGATTTTGCAGATGTATCTCAGGTAAATACAAAGCCAAACAAGTAATTAGGTACCATGTTATTTACTTATCAATTTTTTTGCATAACTCAGTTAAGTGTGGAACTTCCTAACAATCTATTTACCTAATGGACGGGTGCGGCAACACGCGCCTACATGATCTAGTAGGATAGATAGCCGCACTATCAAGAGGGCCTTCCGGTTGGGTAACTTGATCACATCGTCTTAGGGAGCTCAATCATTTGCATACTTTGCTTCTTCCTATTTTGTTGCTTCTTGGTGTTTCTTTATGTGAGGTTCTTGAGATTATTGCTAGCTCTTCCACAAGCCCAAGTTCATTGAAAACGGAATTCGTATGCATCTTCTATTGTGTTTTCGAGTTTAGAGGTTTTACAAGTTCGTAGTTAGGGAGGTTTCATACCTCACCTTATTTGGTTCTTTACTTCTTTCTCTTTCCTGGGTTTTCTACTCTCTAATAGATAGATCTTGTTCTTAGCTTTTCAAAAATCCCAAGTTTGCTAAAATCCGAGTCCGAACGCAAAAGTTATCGCCGTTTTCGTGTGCCTGTTTTCATTCCGGCGGGAATTCCGGCAGCGCCGGTTCTGGGGCCGAAATTTCCGGCGGTGACCTGAAATTTCTGGCAAACCGCCGAAAAGCTATTCTGTTTGCTGTTTCGGTTTTGACCGGAACTTTTCTGGTCAACCGGAAATTCCGGCGCCAGTTTCGACGGCACCGGTTTCCCTGTCGAAACGTGTCCGTCCAGCTCGTTTTGTCTCCAACGGTTATCCCCCTTGAAGGGGTATAAAAGGGGGGGCTTCTTCCCCAAAGTTCTACGGTTCTTGAGCACGTTTTTGACCACCATTGTTGACCTTTGATCTTGCTTCCTCTCCCTTCCCTCCTATGATTCTTGCATCTTTTTGAGGGCTTTTGAAGAGGAGATCTAGATCTACAATCCCCACCAATCAATTCCTCCTCTAAGTGAGGGGAACCCATTGGATCTAGATCTTGAAGTCATTGGTTGACTTCCACCATTGTTCTTCCTCTCTAATTCCTCCCTAGAACTTGTTGCTTTCGTGGGATTTGAGAGTGAGGGATTTGAACACCCTTGGTGTTCTTGCTTTGCATTCTTCCATAAGTGTTGAGCTCTCCATTACGATTTGTTCGAGTGAGAGACCGTGAGCTTGTTACTCTTGGAGGGTGACCTCCTAGTTGGCTTGGAGGTTGGTACCGTGGTGTCCTCTTCGTGGAATATTGTGAAGAGACCCTGTATTCTCCTTCGTGGAGCTTGTGAAGTGGTTGTGGAGCTTGTCATCTCCAGAGTGGAGGAAAAGCTAGCCATAAGGAAAGGGCCTATTCCTTCGTGGGATAGACTCGGAAAAGAAGGTGAGCCTTTAATTGAGCGAAGGCGGCCACTTCGCGATATTGTGCCAATTCCAGTTTTGAACTACCGCAGACTTGTTTCATAGCTTTCAACTGAGCGGCAGACCCGACGCGACTTACGGATAAGCCAACGTTAATAGTAGGTCTAATTCCGCGATAAAAGAGCTCTGTTTCCAAACAGATTTTTCCATCTGTAATGGAGATCACATTGGTGGGGATATAGGCCGATACGTCTCCAGCTTGTGTTTCAATCACGGGTAACGCAGTCGAGCTACCTGCACCTGTCTGGTCCGATCGTTTAGCGGCTCTTTCTAAGAGACGGGAATTCGTGTCGTTGGGAAATCCTTCGTGGAATCCCACACCTCTCCAACGTAACGTACCTTCTTTTAAGGGAACACGGGAATACATCTTCGTATCCGCGTGCCTCGGTTATGTCTATACCCGAGCTTACTTTCCTTGTGATAACCATCGAGCTTGAAGTACTTATATCTTGCGTATCACTTGTGGTATATTTATCTTGTGCTATCTTGCTTAGCTTAACTTGTTGTTGGTGCACTTAGTTGAGCCTAGTGTATTTAGTTTTTGTGCTTGTAAAATAAACATTAGTTTAATTCCACATTATATCAAGCCAAAACCGTAATAGTTTTGAAATTGCATATTCACCCCATGTAGGCGACATCTCTATCCTTTCAATTGGTATCAGAGCAAGGTCTCTCCTTGTTTAGGCTTCACCGCCTAGAGTGTAAAGATGTCGACTAGTAGTATAGTGCACAATGACACAATTATTTTTGATGGGACAAATTATGCTTTATGGAGAAATTGCTTGTTTTATAATCTTCGGACTTTGTGTCCAAATATTGAGCAATTTCTAGATGTAGGATTTTCACCTCTGATGGATCCTCAAAATCTATCTTTAGAAGATGAGAAAAATTTACATCTCGAAGCTCAAGTATCTAATGAGCTTATTTTCTCCTTGAGCCCCATAGTTAATTTGTTCCTGACAAATGTAAAGCGCAAGTCATCTCATGAGATGTGGACCAAGCTTAGAGAAATATTTTGTGGGTCCATTTATCATAGGGTCGATGGTATATCCGAGGAGTTCTCTTCTCCTTCACATCATGAAGAGCTCCAAGTGGCTTCCACCTCTGGCCGCGATGAGATTTCAATTCCCTCCACTTCACCTACATGTGACAAGTCACAAGGTAATGTCATGGTGAGTGGAGAAATCATATGTAATGATGGTAGTGGTTCTCTTTACACCAATGATTCATGTTCTATAAATGCTAATGGTGTAGAGAGTTTGGACTTAAGCACTTCTTGCAATGATAATTATATACCCCCTTGTGTTGCTAGTCATTGCATATTGTCTAGAAATTATTTGAGTACTTGTGTAGATGATATGCTTGATTTGTCTTGTTCCAATAAACAAAATGCTTCTATTTCCTCTAGTTGTGTATCTAACAATGTAGAGGAAATCAAACACCCTATGGAGTAAGACACGATCATGAATGAAGATTCAAGAATATCCTCATCTTCATCCACCTATGCTCACATGTGCCTTATGGCAAGAGGATCAAAGGTATCTCCTACTTTGGATCCCAACATATTGTTGGGTCCGCAGCATAGAAAACAAAAAATTTCCTACGATGAGAACTATACGCTAAGATCTATCTACTAGATACAGAGCAACGGGTGGACATACATCCATGGAGAACTTAACCTCGAAGACAACGAGTTTTGTTAACGAGTAGGAACTCGTGGTTGATGTAGTCGTACGCTTGCCGATCTCAAGATCGTGTGGAAGTCTGAGCGCCGCAAATCAGCAGCGCATCCATCCTCGCACACACGTTCAAGCCACCAGAAAACCTCCACCTCCTCGCTCCATCGAATCAGCGGAAGCAGCAACTCCTTCCAGACGCAAGGCCACCGGGAACATGTATCTCGCTAATCCAAGACCATGGGGGAATATCTAGAGGGGGAGAGAGATCCTTCATGAGGAGGTGTATTTTGTGAGAGGGGAGAGGGGGGCTTTATATAGGAGGGAGACCCCTCCCCTCCCATAACCGGCGCATGAGGGGGGGACTCCTCCCCTCCTTCATTCATGTGGTGAACCTCCACTCACATAAACATGGCCTCCACCCAAACTCCCACTCACATGTATTTAATTTCCACCAAATTAAATGCAACTCTCAATTAATAAAACTCTTTTATTTATTTTATTCAGAATTTTGTTAATTACTTTAATTAACAAACATTCACATAAAACCCCTTGCAACATTTCAATATCACATGCAGAACCACTTTCTGCAATTTCACCCGAAACAATTCCGGTTTCTATCGAAACATTTTCTGCGCTTTGCAAACCTTTTGTCTGGAACATATGTGCTCCTAAATGGTGTCCGGCAACCCTTAAGTGTGTCACCCTACGGTTCACGAATAATGCAGACATGATTGAGACTCCTCTCAGATCAATAATCAGAAGCGGGACCTGGAGATCCATACTAACTCCTGCATATTCAACGATGACCTCTGTGATCGTGAGAACCTTTAACGTCAGCAATTTAATCCCTTTGTCTCATGATATAATACATGTCCGAGATTCGATCATCGGTATCCAAATACCTAGTTTGATATCGTTACTGACATGCACTCTTTTCTCGTTCCCGTGATATAACATTCTAGTGATCACATCACTTGCTTGCAAGCTATCTTAATGTGATATCACCGAGAGGGCCCAGAGTATATCTATCCGTCATCGGGATTGACAAATTCCACTCTTGATCCATGAGCCTCAACATAACACCTCCATAGCACTAAACCCACCTTTATGGTCACCCTGTTACGGTGTGACGTTTGATGTTATCAAGATACTCTTCCGGTGTTAGCAATTAACATGATCTCATGGTCTAAGGACTAAGACTACTTGGTATGATGTTATAGCAATATAAACATAATGACTTGATCGTAATGCTATACTTCGTTTGAATGTTCATCACATCATTTCACAAATGCTGTGACCTTGTTATTAACAACATCCAATGTCCATGATCAGGAAACTTTGATCATCTTGTTAATCAACAAGCTAGTCTATAAGAGAGGCATAACTAGGAACCCTTTTGTTTATTAAACACACATGTATTGATGTTTCCTATCAATACAATTATAGCATGCAAAACAAACATCTATCATATACAAGGAATACATAATAATAACTTTATTATTGCCTCTCAGGGCATATTTCCTTCAGTCTCCCACTTGCACTAGAGACAATAATCTAGTTTATATAGTGATAAATCTAACACCCATGGAGTTCTGGTGTTGATCATGTTTTGCCCTAGGGACTACTTTAGTCAACGGATCTACTACATTTAGGTCCGTGTGAACTTTACAAATCTTTATATCTCCATCCTTGACATGCTCGTGGATGGAGTGAAATCGGCGCTTAATATGCTTGGAATTCTTGTGATACCTTGGTTCCTTGGCGTTGGCTATGGCTCCATTATTGTCACAATAGATCTCCATTGGGTCCAACGCACTAGGAACCACACCTAGTTCTGTTATGAACTCCTTCATCCAAACCGCTTCCTGCGCTGCTTCTGATGCAGCAACATATTCCGCCTCCGTCGTTGATCCAGCCACCACAGGTTGTTTGGAGCTCCTCCAACTAACTGTTTCTTCGTTCAAGAGAAATACATATCCGAATTGAGACTTAGAGTCATCCGGATCAGTGTCAAAGCTAGCATCGACATAACACTTAGCGACTAGCTCTTCTTCACCTCCGTATACAAGAAACATATCCTTAGTTCTTCTCAAGTACTTAAGGATATTCTTGACCGCTATCCAGTGTTCTGAACCTGGATCAGATTGGTACCTACTAGTCAAACAAATAGCATGTGCCACATCCGGTCTTGTACATAGCATGGCATACATTATAGAGCCTATGGTTGAGGCATAGGGGATCTTATCCATTATCTCTCTTTCTTCCGCCGTAGCCGGACTTTGAGTCTTACTCAATGTCTTGCCTTGCAACATAGGTAAGTACCCCTTCTTACTTCCGTCCATATTAAACTTCTTTAATATCTTATCAAGGTATGTACTCTGCGATAGCCCAATTAGGCGTCTTGATCTATCTCTATAGATTTTAATGCCTAATATATATGAAGCTTCACCAAGATCCTTCATCGAAAATTTGCTGTTTAGATAACTTTTAACACTGTTTAAAAGATATATATCATTTCCAATCAATAATATGTCATCCACATATAATATCAGAAATGCCACATTGCTCCCACTCACTTTCTTGTAAATACAAGCCTCTCCATAAGTTTGGACAAATCCAAACTCTTTGATCACCTCATCAAAGCGGAGATTCCAATTCTGGGATGCTTGCTTCAGTCCATAGATGGATCGCTGAAGTTTGCACACCTTATCAGCATCCTTAGGATCGACAAAACCCTTAGGTTGTATCATATACAACTCTTCTTCAATATTACCATTGAGGAACGCAGTTTTGACATCCATCTGCCATATTTCATAATCGAAATATGCAGCAATTGCTAACATAATCCTAACCGACTTAAGCATCGCTACGGGAGAGAATGTCTCATCGTAGTCAACTCCTTGAATTTGTCGAAACCCCTTTGCGACAAGTCGAGCCTTATAGATGGTTACATTACCATCAGCATCAGTTTTTCTTTTGAAAATCCATTTATTCTCAACGGCCTTTCGATCGTGAGGTAAGTCCACCAAGGTCCAAACCTGGTTTTCGTACATGGATTCCATCTCGGATTTCATGGTTTCTAGCCATTTGTTGGAATCAGGGCTCATCATCGCTTCTTCATACGTCGCAGGGTCATCTATTTCATCAATCATGAAATTCATAACAGGATTGCCGTCAGTTCAGGAGTTACGTTTCTGCTTGACTGCGAGGTTGAGTGTCCTCTTCGGAGTTTCTTGATCAATATCATTAGCTCTCTCTTAATTAGGTGAATTCAACTCCGAAACAACTTCCGGTGCTGCGCTACTCGCCATTTCATGAAGAGAAGGTTCAATAACCTCTTCAAGTTCTACCTTCCGACTACTCACACCTTTCGCGAGAAACTCCTTCTCAAGAAAGGATCCATTCTTGGCAACAAAGACCTTGCCCTCGGATTTGTGATAGAAGGTATACCCAATCGTTTCCTTAGGGTATCCTATGAAGACGCATTTTTCCGCTTTGGGTTCGAGTTTATCCGGTTGAAGTTTCTTCACATAAACATCACATCCCCAAACTTTAAGAAATGACAGCCTAGGTTTGTTTCCAAACCATAATTCATACGGTGTCTTTTCAACGGATTTAGATGGTGCCCTATTTAAAGTGAATGCAGCGGTTTCCAGTGCATAACCCCAAAATGATAGTGGCAAGTCGATCGAGACATCATAGATCGAACCATATCCAATAAAGTACGATTACGACATTCTGACACACCATTACGTTGTGGTGTTCCGGCAGGCGTGAGTTGTGAAACTATTCCACAGTCTTTCATATGTGTGCTAAACTCGTAACTAACATACTCTCCTCCACGGTCGGACCGCAGAAATTTGATCTTTCTGTTACGATGATTTTCCACTTCATTCTGAAATCCTTTGAACCTTTCAAAGGTTTCAGACTTACGTTTCATCAAATAGATATACCCGTATCTACTCAAATCATCCGTGAAAGTCACAAAATAACGATATCCACCTTGCGCCGACACACTCATTGGTCCACACACATCAGTATGTATGATTTCCAATAAATCTGTCGCCCGTTCCATTGAACCGGAAAACGGCGTTCTAGTCATCTTGCCCATAAGGCATGGCTCACATGTATCAAATGATTCAAAATCAAGTGATTCCAAAAGTCCATCATAATGGAGTTTCTTCATGCGTTTAACGCCAATATGACCTAGACGGTAGTGCCACATATATGCAGATATATCATTATCAAGTTTAATCCTTTTAGCATCAACATTATGAATATGCATAATACTACTATCGAGATCCAACAGAAATAAACCATTCAACATAGGTGCATGACCATAAAAGATATTATTCACATAAATCGAACAACCATTGTTTTCAGACTTAAACGAATAACCACTTTGCATCAAACACGATCCGGATACAGTGTTCATGCTCACTGCAGGCACCAAATAACAATTATTCAGGTTTATAACTAATCCCGACGGCATATGGAGAGGCAGCGTTCCGACAGCGATCACATCAACTCTTGATCCATTGCCGACCCGCGTGACCGACCTCATCCCTTGCTAGTTGTCTCTTGTTCCGCAGCCCACGAACCGAGTTACATACATTAGCAACCGATCCGTATCAAATACCCAGTGCTCTGCGAGTACTAGTCAAGTACACATCAATAACATGTATATCACATATACCTTTGTTTGCCTTGCCGGCCTTCTTGTCCGCCAAATACTAAGGGCATTCGCTTCAATGGCGGACCCCTTGCAATAGTAGCACTGTCGGACTTAGGTCCAGCTCGGGGTTTCTTTTCGGTAGCGCAACAGATTTGCCGCCCTTCTTTCCCTTCTGCTTGCCTTTCTTGTCCTTCTTGAAACCGGTGGTCTTATTGATCATCAACACTTGATGTTCTTTCCTAATGTCCACTTCTGCAGTCTTAAGCATTGACAGAATCTCAGGAAGAGACTTCTTCATGCCCTGCATATTATAGTTCATCACGAAGCTCTTGTAGCTAGGTGGTAGAGATTGGAGAACACGATGTATGCCTAAGTCAATGGAAATCGTTATTCCCAATGACACAAGCGTATCGGTGTACCCAGACATTTTGAGTACGTGCTCACTAACGGAGCTGTTCTCTTCCATCATGCAGTTAAAGAACTTTTCAGAAGCATTATAACTCTCTACGGCAGCATGGGTATCAAAAATCATTTTCAATTCTCCCATGGTATCAAAGGCATTGCCATTTTAAAGCGTTTTGAAGTTCTGGCTCTAGCCCATACAGTATGCCGCAATGAACTAAGTTGTGGTCCTCCTGACGAGTTATATAGACGTTCTTTTCCTCGTCAGGGGCATTAGGAGCTGGTGGGGGGCCTAGCGACGCATCTAGCACATATTTCTTTTGTGCAGCAGTGAGGAGAATCCTCAAATTCATAGCCCAGTTGGTGAAGTTGCTACCATTCGCAGCAAGTTTCTCTTTCTCCATGAACACATTGAAATTAAAAGCAGGTGGTGCCATCTACAACAGAATTTGTAAAATATATTTAGACTAAGTTTATGATAGATTGAGTTCAACTAATCCAAATTACTAATGAACTCCCACTCAAAAACGACATCCCTCGTGTCCTTTTGGTGATTACATGAACCAAATCCACTACACCAAGTCCGATAATTACGTGAGTCGGTGTAGCTTCAAAGGCGAGAATCTATATGGGCATCATATCAACTATATGACTCATGCTTAACCTTTCGGTCCGTGTTCCGAGGCCATGTCTGTACATGCTAGGCTCGTCAAGTAAGAACCTTAGTATTCGCGTGTGTAAAACTGTCTTACACCCGTTGTGTGAAAGCATAGAGTCGAGAACACCCGATCATTATGTGATGCCTCAAAACACGATCCACAAAGCGGTGCATACTTAAGGAAGAACACATTTTATCTTGATATCTAAATGAGGGATCATCTTATAATGCCACCAAAAGCGCCAAACTAGCAATATAAGATGCTAACATCTAATGTGTGAAGTGAGGTGATATGGTCCATGCATTTGATCTCTATCATTTGCGTCGTGGTATGATCTCTATCATTCCTTTGTGTGTAAGGCCAAGGTCTATGGAACTTACACGTTAAGTGAGTTGTAAGAGTATCTATCATGCATCTACTTACAACAATACCATATCAAGACACTAGCCCAACAACGATCTAAACTAGATGCCTCTAATTTATCAATTGCAAGTTTTACGTGGCTTAGGGCTTTCGGAGATAGAACCGGTCTTACCTACAAACATGAACCACAACGAGGATAACCAAGTTATTAGCAACTCGTTGTAAATCAGATATTGACTATAGTAGGAGAGACAGACACCCGCTAGCCACTTATGCAAAACTAGTTGCATGTCAGTTGTGGAATCGGTCTCATGTACGATGACATGTAAGGTTGGTCCGGGCCGCTTCATCCCACTATGCCACCAATATCAAAAATACATAGAAGATGCAATAACATGATCATCATCGCTCACATATAAACATATGTGTACTACCCGTGCAAAGCACCTACGCATAGATCAGGCTCTGATACCACTGTTGGGTCCGCAGCATAGAAAACAAAAAAATTCCTACGATGAGAACTATACGCCAAGATCTATCTACTAGATATAGAGCAACGGGTGGACATACATCCATGGATAACTTACCCTTGGGGACAACTAGTTTTGTTAACGAGTAGCAACTCGTGGTTGATGTAGTCGTACGCTTGTCGATCTCAAGATCGTGTGGAAGTCCGAGCGCTGCAAATCAGCAGCGCATCCGTCCTCGCACACACGTTCAAGCTACCAGACAACCTCCACCTCCTCGCTCTAGCAAATCAGCGGAAGCAGCAACTCCTTCTAGACGCAAGGCCACCAGGAACATGTATCTCGCTAATCCGAGACCATGGGGGAATATCTAGAGGGGACAGAGATCCTTCACGAGGAGGTGTACTTTGTGAGGGAGGAGAGGGGGGCTCCTCCCCTCCCATGGCCGGTGGCCAAGGAGGGATCCCCTCCTCTTCCTCATTCATGTGGTGGAAACTCCACTCACATCAATTCAAGCTCCACCCAAAGTTCCACTCACATGCATTAAATTTCCACCAAATTTAATGCCACTCTCAATTAATAAAACTCTTTTATTTGTTTTATTCAGAATTTTGTTAATTACTTTAATTAACAAGCATTCACATAAAACCCCTTGCAACATTTCAATATCACAAGCAGAACCACTTTCTGCAATTTCACCCGAAACAATTCCGGTTTCTATCGAAACATTTCCTGTTTCTATCAAAACATTTCCTGTGCTTTGCAAACCTTTTGTCTGAAACATATGTGCTCCTAAATGGTGTCCGACAACCCTTAAGTGTGCCACCCTATGTTTCACGAATAATGCAGACATGATTGAGACTCCTCTCAGATCAATAATCAGAAGTGGGACCTGGAGATCCATACTGACTCCTGCACATTCAACGATGACTTCTGTGATCGTGAGAACCTTTAACGCTAGTAATTTAATCCCTTTGTCTCACGATATAATACATGTCCAAGATTCGATCATCAGTATCCAAATACCTAGTTTAATCTCGTTACTGACATGCAATATTTTCTTGTTCTTGTGATATAACATTCTAGTGATCACATCACTTGCTTGCAAGCTATCTTAATGTGATATCACCGAGAGGGACCAGAGTATATCTATCCGTCATCAGGATTGACAAATTCCACTCTTGATCCATGAGCCTCAACATAACACCTTCATAACACTGAACCCACCTTTATAGTCACCCTGTTATGGTGTGAAGTTTGATGTTATCAAGATACTCTTCCAGTGTTAGCAATTAACATGATCTCATGGTCTAAGGACTAAGACTACTTCATATGATGTTATAGCAATATAAACATAATGACTTGATCGTAATGCTATAATTTGGATGAGTGTTCATCACATCATTTCACAAATGCTGTGACCTTGTTATTAACAACATCCAATGTCCATGATCAGGAAACCTTGATCATCTTGTTAATCAATAAGCTAGTCTATAAGAGAGGCATAACTAGGAACCATTTTTGTTTATTAAACACACATGTATTGACGTTTCCTATCAATACAATTATAGCATGCAAAATAAACATCTATCATATACAAGGAATACATAATAACAACTTTATTATTGGCTCTCAAGGCATATTTCCTTCAATCCCCGATCTAGTATTCTTGTTAATATCTAGATCTTGTGTTTTGTTATTGATAACTTATTCTTGTGGCAGCTTGTTGTCATTACGGGAGCCTCCAATTTGGTTGTGGAGTTGTGCCCCGCTAGTTGTGTAAAGGCGATGGTTCCCGCCTCGAAGGATTCCTATAGTGGAAAGGTGGACCAGGCCTTTGGTGGTGGGATCCATCGGAGAACAGGGTTGAGGCCTATTGTGGCGTGGTGGTCTTAGTACCGCCCACCCCTCCAACACAGATGTACTTCCCTTAACAAGGAAGAAATTGCGGTAAAACAAACCCTGTGTCTCCGCGTGCTTCACTACGGTTCACTCGTTCCTCTTTCCTACTCGCCTTTTACTCGCTAGTAGTTAGGTTTGCATATAGGAAAATTCTTCATAATAGTCTATCTAGAGAATTTACCTTTTGTGTCAAGCCTAAAATTGAAAAAGCATTAAAGTTTGAAGTAGCACCTATTCACCCCCCCTCTAGGCGCCCATACGATCCATTTCACTCGTTACTATTAAATGGAATTTCTTGAAAGACAATGAATATAAAAGAAGTGTTTTAATATCCTTGATTTATTGATGTGGGAGTTAATGAGACACTCCATTTATTATGCTTCTTTTGATATGATCTCTCGCACTTAATATATAAAAATATAAAAGGCTCATTAGGAGGATCATAAGTTTCCTTTCAAGTTAGATTTACTTTCGACACGGAGCATTGAAGTTGCAATTGATATTTTATGGATTGACATAACTGAGCTTGTGTTGCCTTGTATGAATATGTTCTATCTTACTTTGAGCTTGCAGGTAAAATAAGGATACAAGGCATCAATCTTCTATGGTAAGCTACATGATAAGATTAATTTTTATCAACTCTCTTGCTCGAGGACGATCAATATTTAGCTTGGGACGTTGGGTGAAAATATGATGCATATTTAAGCATATAAATTACTCGTATTGTCACTCATCACATGCTATATCTAGCTACAACTATGCCTATTATGCATGATTACTAGTTCTCATTCATTTTCATATGGACTTTGCACAACTAGTAGTTTTATTAACATTTTATTATTTTTCCTTATCTTTTACTTGTGTGTAGGTGATATGGATAAAAGGAGCCAGGAGGATTTAATATGGAAAAGTTAAAGGTTTCCGACTTAGCCATATGAGATGGGAAAAAATCATATTTTTCCATCATCTCATATTGCTGAACCAATAAAAAGGTTTTGTAGCCCTTTTCTATATGAATCCAACGAGCCAAAGAACACATCAATCATAGTCCGTATGAAGAAATGACGGCCAAAATACAGCAGAGTACTGAGGGCTTAACGACCAACGTTACGGGCAGAGCCTTCCCATACTGTACGATCGTAATATCCTCCGTTGGCTTTGTTTCGTCAAACGTAACAACATTTGTGAAAACCCAGTGGGTATATTCGGTCCCAAACTCCATCGGTTCGCAAAACAGACCTCCAAAATGCCTATTTGGAGAGGAGAACCCTAGCCGCCTCCAAAACAATCCATCCACGCCTTGGGGGCGGAGCCCTGCTGCTCCGTCACCTCCATAGCCGCCGCACACAATATTTCAACCACCATACAACTCAATAGGAATAGGATACTTGCATCTTGAAGGGATATGCATCGATCTTCATCACCATCTTCATCAATAATGTCTCCAACACCGATTCCCTTTGTTTACTTTGTTTTAATCCAAATTCTATTGTGGATTTGCACTGGTATTCAATTGTACCTTTATATATCATCGATATTATTGCCATGATGTTGATCTCCTTCATGTATGAGTAGTTTCCTTGTTCTTAGGAAGACATGGAGAAACCCTAGTATTATTATGCATTGAAATAAATATGATCCATAACTTTGGTCCTTAATCTATTGATTTATGATACTGTGTTAGATCCCTCTCTTTAGATGGTATGTGAAGTACATAACATTTTCCTCCGGGATCAAAGAGAGGGATCTACCCATGGGATGTGTATGGGAGTATGTCCAGTGCTATTTTGTCACTATAAGCATTGGCTTATAACCTACACGGTCAATGGGGATCAAGAGAGATTCATTAATATCATTACAATATCCATGGGGAAACCTTAATTGTTGTTGTGAACATACCAAATAGGTATACCTACGGCATAGTCTCATACCGGCAAGCCCGGGTGGCCACAGTTGGTGGTTAGGCCTATGGAATAACCGGGCGACCTAGTTGCTGATATAAAAGATGGAGGTCCAGCCGCCTGGAGATGGAAGGTGACGTGTCACCACCTAAGATGGAAGCCGGCGTCTTGGAGGACAAGACAATAGTTTATGTATTAGTCTAAGACTTTGTAACCGTATCCGGCTAGGACTCTCCTTATAACCCTAGGTCCTAGCGTCCTTATAAGCCGTTCTACGGGAGCCTTTAGGGTAGACACAATCTCATAGACAAGTGCATAGCACTACTCGCATACAACGAACCCCTCAATCTCTGTAACTCGGTGTATTGTCATTATAGTGATTTATAGCAGGAGTAGGATCTCACCATAGTTGTGGGATCTGAATCTAGGTAAGTTGTGTCACGCCGTCCCGAACGCTCTCCGTTTTCCCCCACGTCTCTAAACTCGCTGTTGAGATACCTCCTAGCGTACGTCGATAATACCACGACAGTTGGCGCCCACTGTGGGGCAAGAGGCGCTTACAGTACGGAACCGGGCGGAATCCATCACGTCTTCGAAGGCGGACAAAACGCATCTCCGCCGATGCTCCGGCTTCATCATCGCTCTTGAGAGTATGAAGATCTCGAGCGTATGGTCAAGTCGGCGGTGTCGTGGGATATTTCATCATCGTTTTCAGCCAGATAGCGTTCGACCGGCTCATCAGCCTCACTTTGCCGCGGGCGATTTGGACCTTGTCTACTTCCGCGCGTTCAGCTGGGAATTGCCAGCTAGATCGATATAAAACGGAAGTCATACGTGCTGAGCACAAATTTTCAAAGGATCGGCTCCACTTTTCCGTGTTTGGTTAAGCTGCCGGGAGTACCGCAGGATTAGGCCCCCTTCTTTTCAGCTTATTGGCCAGCTTCTCCCAGAAGCTACCCTCGACCAGCTTCTCCCAGAATCTCATCTGCCAAAATAGTTTATACTTTTAAATTGACATTGAAACTACTAGTTAAGAAGTTTGAACGAATTTTGAAGATGAGATTAGGGAAGAATTGAGTAAGCTCTCGGAGAACTTAAAAAGCTGAAAAAAAAGCCTAAGCGTCTTAGACAGATTCACAGGCATCAATCATTCACGTCTTGATTTGCCCGTCCCTGCATGGATTTTGCGGCAAGATTTTCAATTGCATGCATGAATTCTTTGACTAAAAAGTCACGGTAATGCATATTGAATCAATCAAGGCCACTTTTCTCAAAAAAGCGACGCCGACTTTGCGACTCAGGCAGGTCATAGTGATAGTATCATGCACATAATACTAGTGTATGATATTATCTCTATAGTGCATAGTATTATATAGTAGTACCATACTAGCACTATATTTAATGATTTGTAAAATCTCAATACAAAATTGTGTACTCCCTCTGTCCCGGTTTACAGACCAATTTGTTTTGCATCATGACTAAAACAACCTTCTATTGGGCTAGAAAATCTCTACCAAGCCTCCAATCAACTGCACTCCTGATTTAATAGGGCTACTAACAAACTCCTCGTGCAAAACCGGATAGAACCAACGCACCGCATGCATAGGTTGCTTTGATTTTCGCATGCAGAAGGTTGTTTCCAGTTGGCTTAGAAAAAGAAAAAAGAAGGTAGAGAGTAATTAAAGAGGGTATTACCACTCCTAACTAAATGCATACAAGCCTTAGATGGAGGTATTGTGGGATAAATGTTTTTCCAGATTAGGCCAGTAAACCGGGATGGAGGGAGTACAAGATTTATTTGCATGAACATTTTCTAGTTTTACGTGCTATGATACGATATCTACCTATGATACTCTAACCATCTCTTTCTTCATTAATTGTTGTGTCATATCAGATTTTCGTCAACACGGCATACATGATACTAGCTATGATACTCCCACTAGGACCAACCTTAGTCTCATGGCCGGCTTTGCCGTTGCTGTGACAGACATTGTCGGAGCCGGTTTCATTATTGCTTCATCTGCCACGGACAACTGTGCCATGGATCACGGACTAGTTCGTTATGTTCAGATTCGTCTTCTAATTATTTATGATCATCAGATTAAGATTGGTTCACTCATATCTTGAGTCTTTTACCGCTTTCGTTTTTGGTCATACTTTTTTTACGATTTGCCTTGCGCTCATGAGTATAATTTTTACTTGTTTTCACCGTTTAAGACCTCGGTGCCATGTAAAACCCGCCTTCAGGCGTTAGCTTAAGTTTTCTGGCTACACGTTTTCTGTTGTTTTATATGTGGATTCTAGAGTAGTGACATTTTAGCACTTCAAACCAGCGTTTTTTTAGGTTCTGGATTATATCGCTATTAAGCGCTATCACCTCAGCAGATGTTCTATGTTTAAAGTTTTGCCGTCTCACGAAAAGTCAAGCATATAAGACCGGAAGAACGGATAATCCAGCACTTTCTTAAACAAAATTTTATATAAACTGTTCAAGTTATTCGAGTTTTTCCGTCTTGACAGTCTTTATATTGTCCAATTGCTGCATTGTTTCATCTTTAAAGCATTTGTCCAAGGGCCATGTTTCTTCTGGCTTACATTTGTTTGTTGGACACAATCAAGGGAACAATTTAATACATTTATGTTTATATGTTTATGTCTCGGGTACATGACACTTGGATGTTTCGACGGTTCTCGGATTAAGGTGTTTATAGCTAGTTTAGCACTTGGCTCGACACCCAGGATCTGCGATCGCAGTTGTTGACCAAGACTTGCGCCGCCTTTGAAGAAGCTGACTCGACACTCGGGGGTTTGACATCTCTAACTTAAGAGTTTTTTCCTGTCTTGCGTCCATCCCGGAACAATCCTCGGGGGAAACAGTACATTGATCTCCAAGATATGGTGAAAGTTCTCTTTGAGCATCAAGCCGGAGAATTCAAGTGAATTCCATCTTGACACTAGGGGGCTACACCGATGCTGAATTTTTGTGAAGTTACCGACACGTCCATTTTGCATCACTATTCTATGTCTTAATTCACTATTATTCATTGATATATTTCGTATTGAAAGGTAATACTTATGTTATTTCATCTATTTTTGTATGGTTGATGACTTTTGGAGCATGGACCGCTGCAGTCAGGATTCTGATGGAAAATGTGCTGTTTGGAGGCAAAATTCGCGAAGATCAGAAAATCCGGGAAAATATACGGAAAATCCTATTTTTCCAGAAGACTCATGATGCCAGAAGATGGAGTCGAGGTGGGACACAGGGGGCCCACACCACCCCATGGCGCGGGCAGGCCTAGGCCGCGCCAGGGAGTGGTGTGGCCACCCTAGCCCACTCCAGCCTCTCCCCTCTGGCGTATATCATCCCCACGAAACCCTAAGACTCGGGGAGCGACCACAGAAAGATTCCGCCGCCTCTGTGGGGCGGAAAACACCGAGAGAGAAAGATCTCTCCGGCAGACAGATTTCTGCCGGGGGGATTCCTTCCCCGGAGAGGGGAGATCATCGCCATCAACACCACCATCAAGCTAGACTTCATCGGGATCATCATCATCATCATCACCACCATCATCACCATGAGCACCCTCATCACCATCTCCATATTGCTGTAACAATTGAGTTAGATCTTGCATTAGTTCATAGGGGAAACTTTCCCGGTGTTGATTACTCCTTGTAGTTGATGCTATTGAGTGAACCATTGAATTATTGTTTATGTTCAGATTGTTATACATCATTATTCCATCTCTGATCATGATCCATATGATGTCTTGTGAGTAGTTCGTTTTGTTCTTGAGGACATGGGAGAAGTCTTGTTGTTAGTAGTGGAGTTGTGTTGAGAAAGATTCAATAGATTGTTATTTAAGTTGTGGTGTACTTCTTCTAGTGGTGTCATGTGAACGTCGACTACATGACACTTCACCTATATGGGCATAGGGGAATGCATTGTGTATTTGGCTACTAATCGTAGGGGTTGCCGGAGTGACGGAAACCTGAACCCCCGTTAGGAAACCATTGCACAAGGGACGTAAGGGTCTTAGAGTTTAAAGCTGTGGTTAGGTTTCTACCTTAAATACTTTCTTATACTTACGAATGTTTGCAAGGGGTTTAATCACAAGTATGTATTAGTCTTGGATGGGGCGGTACATTAGCACAGGTTCACCCACACAACACTTAGCAAGCTAAAGAAGATTAATCGACTATATGAATCGAAAGCACTTGACAGTCTTCCCATGTGTCCTCGAGAACGTTTGGTCATCTATAGAAATACAACCGGCTTGTTCTTTGCTGCATAAAGGATTGGGCCACTTGCTGCATTCATTCTTACAGTCTTTTATTTACTTGTACTTTGTTTACTTGCTTAATCGAAAACCCCTAAAAATCCGTTTGCTAAGTATATGCAGAGAATTCCTGATCCATGCCACTTGCCAGCACCTTCTGCTCCTCGTTGGGTTCGACACTCTTACTTATTGAAAATACTGCGATACACCCCTATACTTGTGGGTCATCAAGACTATTTTCTGGCGCCGTTGCCGGGGAGTGAAACGCTATTGGAGAGTGGAACTGGTAAAGGAAACTTCTACTATGAGTATTGTTTACTTCTGCTAGTTGCTTTATTTTTGTTATGGATAATTCGCTGAGTTTCTTATTTGGTAATGCTACTACCACTGCTAAGGTAGTAGATAAGCCACCACCTGCTGAGAAAGATGTTTTCAAAATACCTACAAGATCGTGTCATGGATAACTACTATGTTGGGGATGGAACTGTCCATCCTGGTGATCATTTACTCTTTATACACGAATTATGCGGGTTGTTCAAGTGTGCAGGTATCACTACAGATCAAGTTAAGAAGAAGTTATTCTCATTATCACTGAAAGGAAGAGCCGAGGAATGGTATAAGCTGCTGAAGAATGGTCAAGCTCTGGAATGGGAGGAAAAAGTGCCTCTCTTTTATTCAAAATTTTATCCTCCTAGGGAGATTCATAAAGATCAGAATCAAATATACAACTTTTGGCCTCTTGATGGAGAGAGTACAGCTCAAGCTTGGGGGAGATTAAAGTTACTAATGCTCAAATGTCCCATTCACGAGCTCCCCAACAATATTTTTATCAATAACTTTTATGCAAGGCTCCCTCTACATGATAAGGATTTATTGGATGCTTCTTGTGCTAGATCATTCAATCGCATGGAAGAAGAAGCTAAATGGGATCTTCTGGACCGTATTCAAGACAATGCTGAAGCTTGGGAGAATGACAAAGGTAGAAAGTCAGGTATAAATTATGATTATGAATGCATTGAATCTTTTGTGGGAACTGACAACTTTCAAAATATTAAAAATGCTTATGGTCTAGACTCTCAAGCTATTGCTTCTTATTTTAAGGCTTTTGCTTCCTATATTGAAGTGCCTAAAAAAAAGTGGAATAAGTATCATGAACCTTATAAAGATATTGCTAAGAGTGTTCCTGCAAGAAATACTGAAGTTTATACTGCTAATCATGTTTTACCTAAATCTTATATTGAGAAAATGCCTTTCCCAGTTAAGGTAAAGGAACAATCTATGATGGCTAGTATGGTAGATGAAAGTATGAATAAAGCTGTTGAACCTGATAAACAAATGGTTGATGGACCTATTGTAGCAAATGTGAAAGACTTTGTTGCTAAATATGAAAAAGAGGGACACACTATCCTTTGTAAAGATACCTCTAATATTGTTTCACAAAGTAGTGTTATGGCAGCTAGTATCCCTGTGTTTTCTGTTAGAATAAGTGATCATTGCTATGATAGTCCTTGTGATGGCTATATTGGTAAGTTTATGCATGATACTGAAAGTTATTATGAGAGAGGGAAAAGTGTTCTTATGCATCTCAATAATATCAAGTTTCCCCGTTTTATGCTGCACTTCTTTTGCCTTCTTATGCAAGTTTCCTATGGTTTCAACAACTTGTTTGTTTACAAAATCCCCTTGCATATGAAGTGGGTTAGACTTAAATGTGTGTGTTTTTGCTTCTTAATGCTCTCTTTCACTTCAAATCATATCCCTATGAGAGCTTCTTCAAAATTATCATGCCCATCTTAATGGCTATAAAGAAAGAGCTTTATGGGAGACAACCCAATTTGTTTTTGCTTTCAGTTTGTTTTTGTTTGTTTCAGTCTTCGAAGTTATTACTTTGGTAATAACTGCTCCTTATCCGTTTTGTTTGGTTTTTGTGTCAAGATCAACCTCTAATGAGAGAGAAGTAAGATTTGGGGAAGTTGCTGTCCCGAAACAGATTTTTGTGCTTCACCGTAAAAATTCGTGAGAGACCTCTGTCTGTCGGATTGAGCTGTAAAGTTTTGTGCTTCTGCCCCAGGTTGTTATTTAACTTTCGTTAGTTTTGCACTTTTTGATTTGAGCAATAGAAGATTTTTGAAAACATTGATCTTTACCTGCTGGTCTATTTTGACAGGTTTAGCCAATCTTGCATTTGCTTCTTTATTCGATTTCCTTTGTAATTTTTTTTGGGTTTTCGGAAGGAGTTCCTACAATAGCTTTTGTTTTCATGGTTTTCAGTTGAAGTTGGACTCAAAAGGTTTTATCACTTCACTTATACTAATGTTGCTAATAAAAATTGTGTGAAGTTTTGTGTGAAAGAAATTTCCAGGAAAGTGGAGATGATGTGTTATAAGGAAAAGAAGGGTTTTATGACTCAAGTAATAAGTGTATGAAGATGAAGATATTGATATTATTCAAGTGATGACTCCGGAGAAATTCATTGAGGACCAAATTCAGAGACCTGCAGAGTCTGTTTTCATCTAAGTAACAGTTCTGGTAAGAACAGTTCCGCGAAAATGCAATCCAACTATATTTTTGCAGTTTTCAGTCAATAAGGAAAGCTACGAAGCGAAAAAGGAATGGAAACGGAGCCAGGGTGGCCCACACCACCCCATGGCGTGGGCCCACCCCTGGCCACACCACCAGGTGGTGAGGCCACCCAGGACTTCGCCTCCGACTCGTTTTCTCCCAGTACCTTCCTTTTGATATGAAAACTTTGTAATATATAACCCCCTAGATCCCCCGAGGTCCATATATCGTGTTTTCGTCATGTTTTTGTTTCGATCTGTTTCTGCCAGGACATACTCTTTGAAGGTTTAGAAGCACAATGGTGTCTGCCAAGGATAAAGGGAAGGAGAAGGGGATCAAGAGTGAAGGTGAAGAGGATGCAAAGCACACCAGCACTACCGTTGCAAGCATTGGAGTGGTGGTGAACCCTGCCAGGATCAGAAGGATGGCACGGATGTCGACTGGAGGGAAGCTTCCGCGTCACTGCTTGGCACCAAGGACACCTTCTCCGAACACCAAGAATACCTTCCATACCCTTACCCATAACCATGCAGGAAAAGAAGACTTCAAGGAGGAAGACTGGGGAAAGAATAGCAAGAGCTGGAATTCTCAACACGACATGATCACGAGCCATATTGAGCACAACTCGGAGTTGATTCTTATTCTCACTTTTGAGATTGAGGATTTGGGGAAACTTGTCATAGAGCTCATCGAGAGGATACCACCACCACCGAAGGAGTAATTTGTCATCAGGTTTGGCATCCCCTTGGTTTATTCCAAGCTTGGGGGATTGCCGCGGTATCACATCACTATCTTCTATCTTTTTACCTTATTAGTAGAGTCATATCATGAATAGAGGAGTTATTTTGTAGTATGGTTTGCATTATGGAAGTGTCCCCTCTCTCGTTAGATTTGTATCCCTTGGTGTGAGTTTCTGTTATGGAATATCAATGAGAAGTTCTATCATCCACTCTTTTGCATAGCTTATATTAGTTTTCAATTCGTGGTTATATGATTGATCTTGTTGTTAGTATTGGTAGCACGTTGGGATCATTGAGTTAATTTAGTTGGTTTTGGCAAACCTGGCTCGGTCAGTAGCAACACCTTTTTGAGAGTTGAAAAGAAAAAGATAGAAGTACTCGCGAGAAAAATAATTTCATCATCTTTCTTTCTCGATTTGCTCATAAGTTTAGTATTCTCTAGTTAAGATCTTTTGTGCTTCCAAGGAAGATTGCATGTTTGTCTTTATCATTTGTATGTTTGTTTGTTTCCTTCAACTCTTGTACTTGCTACCCAGCCTTGCTAGCCAAAAACCTGTACTGAGAGGGTATTCTTCTCGTGCATCCGCCTCCTTTAAACCAAAACCTTTGCCATTTGTGTCCACCATACCTACCTAGTAGCATTATTACTATTCCAAGTAAATTCCTATTTTGTCTACCTCCCAAATTAAACTTGTTATGCGAAAATTAGTGATTAAAGCTCTCACGAACTTGATGGCACACTTTACTTTCTTGCACTTAATAAACCTAAACCATTGTGAACTCTCGATGAAAGTTATATGCTTGCAAATTATAGGCTGGGGATTAGTAGAACCGTGCTGTCACGGGGAACGCTTTCAACACTTGTAAATATATACCCAGTTGATACCTTGCTCTTTTGTTTGCGGATGTCGTTGGTGTGAAATAAAAGGGGAGCTTGTAAGTCCATGGAGTTATGTATGTGTGTTAGAGAAGCATGGGTCAGGTCTAATCCATGCTGACATGGTGGAAACCTGCAGCGTAACCATAATGATATCTATGAAGCATTCTTCTTATAAAAAAAGAGAGAGATAGCTATTGAGAAAAAGAAAAGAAAAAAAAGAGATATTATGAAAAGAGGAAAGAGATAAAAAGCACCATTTTCCCATGGTAAATAAGAAGATTGCTGAGATACTCATTGTCTGCTTGCCTTGTCATTTTGATATGGGGATTCTTCCGTATCATCAGGCAAGGGGTACCCCATTGGCGGTTCTCAATGATACGCACATGCTTACGATGACAAGAACTTACCAGTAACTAAAGTTGAGTAGCATGAGAAGCGGCCCTCGTACTCAAGGGACTTGGGATTTTGAGTTTATAGTCTGTCAAGCATATAACTCAGATTGGACCTCACTTTCACCTTAATCACCTAAAGATGCCTATGATAGGGGCAACGAGAGCTGAAAGCTAGTAAGTATCATAATTTTTGGGAGCTCTTTATGAGACTTGCAACCCGTGGTTCCCTCTTTGAAGGGCCCTTTCTTTTACTTTGTAGTTGAGTCAGTAAACCTATTCCCTTCTATCTCAGCAAGTATTTTGAGTTGATGTGTTTCATTCATTCATATGATGATTTATGCATTCATGTTTCTTATGTTCCTTGTTTTGCACATTGCTCTTATCTTGATGTTTACTACTTTAAAAGCTTTCTTTGAAAACTAGCTATTTGTGAACTCCAGCAAATTATCAACTATTCTTCGACCAAGAGCTAATTTTGCCATTACCAATTATGATTTACTCTATGTATCTTTATTGTGTTTCCTTTACTCATTGCAAGTTTAGTTATATAATAGTGAGTTGTCTTCTATTATGATCTATGCTTTTGATGAATGTGATGCTTCTTGTCCGTATTCTTTTATTGACTCTTCACTCCATAAACCTGAGGTCATGTTTATTGAGCTCAGTTTCGCTTGGGGACAAGCGAAGTCTAAGCTTGGAGGGAGTTGATACGTCCATTTTGCATCACTATTCTATGTCTTAATTCACTATTATTCATTGATATATTTTATATTGAGAGGTGATACTTATGTTATTTCATCTATTTTTGCATGGTTGATGACTTTTGGAGCATGGACCGTTGCAGCCAGGATTCTGATGGAAAAGGTGCTGTTTGGAGGCAAAATTTGCGAAGATCAGAAAATCCGGGAAAATATACGGAAAATCCTATTTTTCCAGAAGACTCAGGATGCGAGAAGATGTAGTGGAGGTGGGCCACAGGGAGCCCACACCACCCCATGGCGTGGGTAGGCCTAGGCCGCGCCAGGGAGTGGTGTGGCCACCCTGGCCCACTCCAGCCTCTCCCCTCTAGCGTATATCATCCCCACGAAACCCTAAGACTCGGGGAGCGACCACAGAAAGATTCCGTCGCCTCTGCGGGGCGAAAAACACCGAGAGAGAAAGATCTCTCCGGCAGACAGATTTCTGCCGGGGGGATTCCTTCCTCGGAGAGGGGAGATCGTCGCCATTAACACCACCATCAAGCTGGACTTCATCGGGATCATCATCATCATCACCACCATCATCACCATCAGCACCCTCATCACCATCTCCATATTGTTGTAACAATTGAGTTAGATCTTGCATTAGTTCATAGGGGAAACTTTCCCGGTGTTGATTACTCCTTGTAGTTGATGCTATTGAGTGAACCATTGAATTATTATTTATGTTCAGATTGTTATACATCATTATTCCATCTCTGATCATGATGCATATGATGTCTTGTGAGTAGTTCGTTTTGTTGTTGAGGACATGGGAGAAGTCTTGTTGTTAGTAGTGGAGTTGTGTTGAGAAAGATTCAATAGATTATTATTTAAGTTGTGGTGTACTTATTCTAGTGGTGTCATGTGAACGTCGACTACATGACACTTCACCTATATGGGCCTAGGGAAATGCATTGTGTATTTGGCTACTAATCGTAGGGGTTGCCGAAGTGACAGAAACCTAAACCCCCATTAGGAAACCATTGCACAAGGGACGTAAGGGTCTTAGAGTTTAAAGCTGTGGTTAGGTTTCTACCTTTAATACTTTCTTGTACTTACGGATGTTTGCAAGGGGTTTAATCAAAAGTATGTATTAGTCTTGGATGGGGCGGTACATTAGCACAGGTTCACCCACACAACACTTTGCAAGCTAAAGAAGATTAATCGACTATATGAAGCGAAAGCACTTGACAGTCTTCCCATGTGTCCTCGAAAACGTTTGGTCATCTATAGAAATACAACCGGCTTGTTCTTTGCAGCATAAAGGATTGGGCCACTTCCTGCATTCATTCTTACAGTCTTTTATTTACTCGTACTTTATTTACTTGCTTAATCAAAAACCCCTAAAAATCCGTTTGCTAAGTATATGCAGAGAATTCCTGATCCATACCACTAGCCAGCACCTTCTGCTCCTCGTTGGGTTTGACACTCTTACTTATCGAAAACACTGCAATACACCCCCTATACTTGTGGGTCATCAGTTACCTCTGGAGCATCAAGACGAAATAATTTCTGACTTGACGCTCGGGGGCTACACTATTCACATTTTCCTAAAGCTACTCTGAGAGCACGAAGACGAATTTATTTTGAAACTCTGACTTGGTGCTCAGGGGCTACAATCGTTTGATATATACTGATGCATGTCCTTTTGAGCATCAAGCCGCCTTCGATGAAGCCGACTCAATGCTCGGGGTCTACATATGGTTATGTCAACAAAAATTTCAAGACGGTGAGAAATCCGGCTAGCGAAACCCGGCGGCTTGACATCAACTTTGCCTTCGCGGGAGTTTCCTGGGTTATATGGCTCGATGGCCTAAATGTCCGTGACATAAGATGCTCTAAGACCTTAACTCGGCAAGCTCCTACATCCATGCCTTTGCAGGCTCTATGTCGGCAAATTGACAGCATTTATGACCGTGACCCGATAGCCATGATTTTTTCCGGCTTACATACCATCCTGCATGGATGATGTTATTGAAGACATTCCTAGAGCTTGGAAGAATCAATAACTATTTCTTAGAGAGTTCTTCGCCTTGGATTTTTTTGCAGAAGCATACAAGCAACTATCTGACTAGGCTTAGCTGGATGAGAATATGATTTGGGAGCTCTCCAAAATTCTTCGCGAAGCCTGCCTATAGGTTGAAGACGATGTGATACTTACACTCAAATGCTAGACGGAGGAACATGAGGATCTTGAAGAACTCGGGGTCTACTGTTGTGGATATACCAATAGGTATACCTACGACATAGTCTCATACTGGCAAGCCCGGGTGAGCCATAGTTGGTGGTTAGGCCGATGGCATAACCGGGCTGCCTAGTTGCTGATAGACAAGACGGAGGTCCAGCCTAGAGATGGAAGGTGATGTGCCACCACCTAAGATGGAAGACGGCGCCTTAGAGGCCAAGACAATATTTTATGTATTAGTCTAGGACTCTGTAACCGTATCCGGCTAGGACTCTTCTTGTAACCCTAGGTCCCGACGTCCTTATAAGCCGTCCTACGGGAGCCTTTAGGGTAGACACAATCTCATAGACAAGTGCATAGCACTACTCGCATACAGCGAACCCCTCAATTTTGTAACTCGGTGTATCGTCATTATAGTGATTTATATCAGGAGTAGGATCTCGCCACCGTTGTGGGATCTGAACCTGGGTAAGCTATGTCACGCCGTCCCGGACGCTCTTCATCTTCCCCCACGTCTCTAAACTCGCTATTGGGATACCCCTCTAGCGTACATATCGGCAATACCACGACAATTGTGGTGGTCTGTAGAAGTGATTTGCTCGCAGGCATCACAGTGGTTATTTAGAGTTTTTGGTTTATAAAGGTATTAATGATCTACTCTTAAGAAAATCCATTATGAGTATGAGTAGTAATAGTATGCTTCACATGAAACTTACCAATTTGTTACCAATGTTACAATCTTATTATCAAGAACGTCTTAGTGGTAATCCACTTATGGTAGAGAGTAATGCACGATCTAAAACCGTAGTGCCCGAAGATAACCATTTGCAGGAACCGCAAGGTAAAGAGGAGTACCAAAAAGGTGAGGTTGACAAAGAGCGGCCTACATATACTATAATTGTTTATGATGCCTCTCTCTAGTAATGATTCTTATAATGCTAAAACTGATTATGATTTATCTGTGCAGGCTTTGTTCCTAGACACTCATGAGGAGATCATTACTAATGATGAACTAGAGATAGAACCTTGCTATGTATCTTTCAAAGCTAATATGCAAGGACCTGATTTCTCCATATTGCAAAGGAAGAATACTATGAAGTGTTCCCCTAGAATGGTAACCAAGGTAAAAGTTTAATGATTATATATAAATCTCTAATCCTTTTTTGCAGCTACATAAGGAGACATGTTCACCACACTTGGTGCATCAAAACTCGCTTGAGAGCAAGAACTTATTCATGTATATAATGCCAATGCACCACAAGAGGTATGATTTTGACCATACTCTATTATAAGATGATCCAACATTTTGCTAGAGGTAAGTACCTTTACACCTCGAATTTATATCCCATGGGATCCAGGTGGATAATTTAATGGAGCATCTAAGCCTGGCTATATGGCTTTAAAGAAAGCGATTCCCAGGAGGCAATCTGAAAGTCATTAGGTGTCTTTCTTAATTTTGTGTCTTGAGTTTAGTTGCATTCATGTTGCATTGGCACTTGTATCTTTGCATGATTTGCTATTAGAGTTGGCTTAGGACTAGTTTTCAAAAGGTAGACTTGTTTATTGTTGTAATCATGTGTTGCATACCTTGGTTAAAACTTCGCAACAAAAATATATGTATGCTTTTTTTGGATGCTGAACTAACGTTTCAGGTCTAGTAAAATTTTCAGAAAAAATGACTTGTTCCAGAGCTTACAGTGAGTTTAACGATCAGAGGTACGACCATACCCACCAGTACTGCATGCCCATACCACTCATGCGACGTGCCGGAAGAAGCTTAATTTTTTCCCAACAAAGTTACTACAAGCATAACGAGCATCGGTACGGTGGGACATGTCTGTACCACCCTCTCATACCGACCTTGCTACATAGAAAAAGTGAAGAATTTATAGAGGAGATAACGAGTGCCCGTACGGGCGCATCTTCCCGTATCACCCGCCCGTACTAGGAGGCTAGATCTCGCAACAAGGATAGAGACAAGTACAAAAAGGAAAAAAACTCTTAAACTTTTTTTTATCTTAACAAACTAAGGTTAGTGGGTTACCTCCTACATGTTCCATTATATTTCATTTTAATTCATCTACCTTCGAAACTCCCTAGCCTATAATTCTCTTTAGTGTTTCATGTCTTTTTTTGTTTTCATGGTTGGGTGAACAAACTCCATTCATACAGCGAATCGTTTTCTTTTACTTCGTTTGTTATTTTCGAAGAGGCTTGAACCTTGTGTGGAGGCATTGACGGTATGTGGCAACCGTTCAAACACCCACAGTATCCACTTGGTTGTTTCACTTCAACATGCTTCAAAAATAGTGCATGGTAAAACCTTCCAACCCAAACCTTGCTCAATAAAATTCGAAGCAGGTTCGCTAGGAAAGCAACCACCATGCCATATCAAGAATATTCATTGAAGCAAAGGTTTTTTTTCCATCGAAAGAGAGGTTATTTGTACCTGAACAATAAAGTGTGTCACCCTTGCTTTCATCAAGCATGGGGAGGTAACCACTTTTCACACTCTCTTTTGGTAACTACATTTTTTCTTTTCTTTTGGTGATCTATTAAAGTTTGGTTCTTGCAAAGATCTAGCTTGGGGAAGTTACCTCTACATGTGTATAGTCTTGTGCAATGTTCTTATTCAATAAATCTTTTGTGCAATCGTGTATCCCGTTGTTATAGAATGCTTGCTTGGGTAAGATATGTTTCCTACTTATATAAGGGTCCTCTTTAATATATTGCCTTGATTTCTACACTTGAGACAATCAAATACAATAATAAAAAGTTTCCAATTATGACTTGTGCAATGTTTAATTGTCTTAAGAGTTTAACCTTGAAGATATTCAACCCCATAGATATAATGATAGACTTGATAACACTTATAAAAGGAGTTGTTTGAAGGAAATAACGTTGAGCGGTAATTGAGGTGCATGCCTAAACTGAAAGTTGTGAGTCAAAAAGTATGATACTGCTTAAATCTTGTCTACAAATTGTGATGCACACCCTTGGGATGCCAACAACTCTGCTGGTCTTCGAACGATCTATGGTATAACCCCTGATTTCGTTACGATTTGATGACATTAGTAGCAACTGCTACAAATGGGCAAAAGTATTGGTACTCTTATGGGTTGTGCAAAATGTTGCCAAGGTCATAAATGCCTGATGGGGGAATACCAATCGGGGTATACCCATGAAGCGAGTCGTCAGCTGGAGTGAGCCGACTGAAGCTTAACCCTAGACGGATCGACTCGCCAAATACGGCGACTGACGCATACTGGACCCAGACGACACGCCGACTAGAGGTCCAAGACGGCGACTCCAATACAAAGCCCATTAGCACACTTGTAAACCCTAATTGGCTGCATATATAAAGCCACCAGGACATCTTTCATTAGACACGTTATCTCCCACGTCTCATTAGATCTAGTCTCTTCCTTCGTCTACGACGGCTCTCTTGTAAACCAATCTATGAACATATACTAGATTGACAGCAGGACGTAGCGATCCTCCACCGAGGGGACGTGAACCTGGATACATCGTGTGCCAATCTCACTCCCGGATTCTCCTACGTCGCCTTGCTCTTTCCTCTACGTAAGCTACCCTGTAGCATCTGCCGTGGCCAATATCACGACAGTTGACGCCCACCGTGGGGCAAGCGGTGCTTGGAGGTGATGGTCCGGGCAGGATCCGTAAATTCATTATCTACACCTGTTCGTGATCAAGGAAAAGTACGATCGCAACGCCGGGAGGATCGACCTCAACAAATTCCCACGTACCCGTCTTCAAGATCGATCGGAAGAAACCCCCGGCCTGGCGGCGGCGATTTGCGATCTGCCAAATCGCTATCGTCCAACGCCGATGGGGGCTGATTCCAGTCGCCGAGTCACTGGATCTCCCAAGGAAAATTCTCATTCTTGGCATGCTCGCTCGGTTTCACGTGACCGCAGCTTGCAATCAAGAAGATTCCCCTGTCAAACTCATATATTTTAAATTGTCGATATATATATATTTTGGGACCTAATCCTCTTGTGCCTGCGTGTTTCCATAGGAGAAAGGTACGATCCAAATGATCCGATAGGCGGCGCCGCAGTCAGTGCGCTACGACGCCACGCTCCACCAAGGCATCCTTCAATCCTAATCGACGATGCTATTTCATTTGGACTCGACTTGCCGCTTGCACATCAAGGATCAGGTTCAAGGAAAAGGAGTTGGTTTGTTCGGACTACATCGTCAACCACCACCACATGGGCTTGTCCTCCGCGTTGAAAATGCTGCACGGAAATTACATGCTCCAGGCGGTCATGACCAACGGGTTTTTTCTAATCCAATCTCTCTAGTTGACACTAATTCATTGATTATTTTAATCCTCTCGCGCGTGATGATTTTTCTGTATATATACACTGTTTGGAGAAGCTGCACCATGATCCCGGACACTCCTGCTAATTTGGATCAAAGAAAAATAGGCACATAGCCATGCCATACATTCACATGATTAGCATGAAATTATCTCTCCACTCAAGCCTTTTTCTAATTATTATATTATATTCTGCTAATTAATTGTTTTCCATGTACAAGTGCTTGTCACGGCAGGCTGTCTCCGACCTTCTCACTGTCGCAACCAGCTACGGCACTGCGACTCCATCGTCGCACCGGTTTAGTCTAGGACGTCGACTCCGTCGTGCCGACTCCATCCAGCCATCGTGCCGACCATCTTCATCTAAACCAAGTATGGGTTTGGGGACTCGCCTGCCGTGAATTCGCCATCAAGGAATCGACTACCATGGATTCGCCCCGCCGCGAAATCGCCACCCTCGCGGCCTCTCCGCGCTCGCGAAATCGCCATCACAAACTCGCCGCCCTCGCGGACTCTTCATGCTTGGCGGCTCGCCTGCCGCAAACTCGCCATTCTACCGGCTAAATGCCGCACGGCTTCGCCATAGCGCGACACCCGTCCGCCGCGTCGACCCCATGTCCGCCGCGTCGACTTCGCCAAAGCGCGACCATACGTCCGCCGCGTCGATTTCGCCAAAACGTGACCATACGTCCGCCGCGTTGACCCCGTGTCCGCCGCGTCGACTTCGCCAAAGCGCGCATATACTTCTGCTACGTCGAATGTGTACGCCACGCCTACTAAGGGACCTTCATCGTCCAAGTCGTCAGAGAGGGTCACATGCCACGCTGCATGGACTCACCACTGGGCGTCTTTTCCCTCCGTGAAAATCAGTTCGCCTTTGTCAACCTTTGAAAGAGCGACTCGCAATGGTCAAGTAGTGCGGACGAGAAATCGCAAACCGAACCTCGGATCGTCCATGAAAAACGCTAACCGAGAGCCATCATTGGAGTCGCCTTGCTCGAATGGCCTTCCGGGCCAAGACAAATGGCAGTGCTACACAAACAGCACCATGTCCTTCTCAACCTTAGACAGTACGACTTGCACGGCCAAGTACTGCGGACGAGGACTCACAAACCGAGCCTCAGATCGTATAGGAAAAACGCCAAGCCGAGAGCCATATTTGGAGTCGCCATGCGACTGGCCCCCCGGGCCAAGATTAGAGACTCGCTAACAAAAATAGCGCAATCAATGTCATCACGGACTCGCCGCACTCGAGGACTCTCCCATCGCGGACTCACAGTTATCGTGGACTCGCCACACTTGGGGACTCTCCCCTCGCGGACTCGTCACACTCGGGGACTCTCCCCTCGCAGACTCGCAATCATCACGGACTCGCCGCACTCGAGGACTCTCCCCTCGCGGACTCGCAATTATCGTGGACTCGCCACACTTGGGGACTCTCTTCTCGCGGACTCGCAATCATCGTGGACTCGCCACACTCGGGGGCTCTCCCCTCGCGGACTCACAATCATCGTGGACTCGCCACACTCGGGGACTCTCCCCTCGCGGACTCGCAATCATGATGGACTCGCCACACTCGGGGACTCTCCCCTCGCGGACCCACAATCATCGCGTACTCGCCACACTCGGAGACTCTCTCCTCGTGGACTCGCAATCATCACGGACTCGCCACACTCAGGGACTCTCCCCTCGTGGACTCGCAATCATCGTGGACTCGCCACACTCGGGGACTCTCCCCTCGTGGACTCGCAATGATCGCGGACTCGCTCACCGCGAACTCTCCCCACACGGACTCGCCTTGCTCGGCAACAACCACTACTATTTTCAGAATATGCATCTATAAAGAGCCTCAAGTCACCTCTACAAGCCAACTCAAGCCTCGGGGACTACTCCTAGGCATACTGCGTGTTCCCGTGGTTCCACGACCACGGCTCGCCACGCTCGGGGACTCGCCATCGTGGACACGCCCTCCGTACTCGCCACACTCGGAGACTCGCCACCGTGGACTCGCCCTCGCGTACTCGCCATGCTCGGGGACTCGCCACCACGGGCTCGCCCTCGCGTACTCAACACGCTCGGGGACTCGCCCCTCGCAGACTTGTCTCACGTATTCCCTTGCACTGACTCAACGACTTCATCATCGACGATTTAGTGGCATCCACACGTCCTCTACTCGTCAACCCTACTTCTACAACAACAAGATAACAAAGCGCCGGCCAAACTTCTGAAGGGGCGACTCCACCCAACACTGACTCGCCCAGGCGAATGGACTACTTCACGAGCTATTTTTCTATTTCAGGAGCTCGCCAACGACTCGCCATCGACTCCACCCAATGGCGACTCGCCCGACGCATCGACTCACCTTGGCGATTGGGCTACTTCATGAGCTAATTTTCTATTTCAGGAGCTCGCCAACGACTCACCATCGACTCCACCATGGAATCACCTGCGCCGATTTGGCGGCTTGAAGTCATCGCCGAGTCCCTGACGCGCTCGGGGACTACTGATGGGGGAATACCAATCGGGGTATACCCATGAAGCGAGTCTTTAGCTGGAGCGAGCCGACTGAAGCTTAACCCTAGGCGGATCGACTCGCCAAATACACCGACTGGCACATACTTGACCTAGACGACACGCCGACTGGAGGTCCAAGATGACGACTCTAATACAAAGCCCATTAGCACACTTGTAAACCCTAATTGGTTGCATATATAAAGCCACCAGGAGCACCCCTTTAGGGCGATATCTTTCATTAGACACGTTATCTCCCACATCTCATTAGATCTAGTCTCTTCCTCTGCCTACGGCGGCTGTCTTGTAAACCAATCTATGAACATATACTAGATTTACAGCAGGACGTAGCGATCCTCCACCGAGGGGACATGAACCTGGATACATTATGTGCCAATCTCGCTCCCGGATTCTCCTACTCGCCTTGCCCTTTCCTCTATGTAAGCTACCCTATAGCATCTGACGTGGCCAATACCACGACATGACCACTATTGGAAACTGTTATGGAAACCAAATGAACCACCTAGACGTTTTTGGCATGGCCTCATTACTATTAAATAGAATTTCTTGAAAGACAATGAATAGAAAAGAAGTGTTTTGATAGCCTTGATTTATTGATGCGGGATTTAATGAGACACTCCATTTTTTATACTTCTTTTGACATGATCTCTTGCACTTAATATATAAAAATATAAAAGGCTCATTAGGAGGATCACAAGTTTGCTTCCAAGTTATATTTAATTTTGACATGGAGCATTGAAGTCATAATTGATATTTTATGGATTGACATAACTGATCTTGTGTTGCCTTGTATGAATATGTTCTATCTTACTTTGAGGTTGCAGGTAAAATAAGGATACAAGGCGTCGATCTTCTATGGTAAGCTATAAAGATAGCATTAAATTTTATCAACTCTCTTACTCGAGGACGAGCAACGTTTATCTTGGGGATGTTGATGAGTACAAATATGATGTATATTTAAGCATATAAATTATTCATATTGTCACTCGTCACATGCTATATCTAGCTACAACTATGCCCATTATGCATGATTACTGGTTATCATTCATTTTCATATGGACTTTGCACAACTAGTAGTTTTATTAGGATTTTATTACGTTTTCTTGTCTTTGACTTTTGTGTAGGTGCTATGGACAATCATGGATAAAAGGAGCCAAGAGGATTCAATATGGAGAAGTTATAGGCATCAGATTTAGCATATGATATGTGTAAAAATCATATTTTCCATCATATCATATTGCTTATCCAATACCCCTCATCCATACGAATCCAAGGAGCCAAAGAACACCTCAATCTGAGTTCGTATGAATAAATGGTGGACAAAATACCGCAGAGTACTAACGGTTTAACGACCTGTGGTACGGGCGGAGTCCGCCCGTACCATATGATCGTACTAACCTCCGCTGGCTTTGTTTTCATCAAATGGAACAATAGTTCTGAAGGTCCAATGGGTATATTCGGCCCCAAGATCTATCGGTTCGCAAAACCGACCTTCATAATGCCTACTTAGAGAGGGGAACCCTAGCCGCCTCCAAAATAATCCATCCACGCCTTGGGGGTTGAGCCCTGCTGCTGCGCTACCTCCATATCCACCGCACACAAGATCTCCATCACCATACCACTCAATAGGAAGAGGAGACTTGCATCCTGAAGGGCTATGCATCGATCTTCATCAATAACGTCTCCAACATCGATCCCCTTTGTTTACTTTGTTGTAATCCAAATTCTATTATGGATTTGCACTTGTATTCAATTGTACCTTCATATATCATCCATATTATTTCCATGATGTTGACCCCCTTCATGTATGAGTAGTACCCTTGTTCTTGGGGAAAGATGGAGAAACCCTAGTATTATTATGCATTGAAATAAAGATGATCTATAACTTTGGTCCTTGATCTATTGAATTATGATATTGTGTTAGATCTCTCTCTTTAGATGGTATGTGAAGTAGACCACATAGTATTTGCCTTCGCAACTAAAGAGAGGGAGCTATCCTTGGGATGTGTATGGGAGTATGTCCACTTCTATTTTGTGACTATAAGCATTGGCTTATAACCTATACGGTTAAAGGGGGGTCAAGAGAGACTCACTAAGCTCATTATGACATCCACAGAGAAACCCTTAATTGTGGTGGTCTGTAGAATTGATTTTCTCGCAGGCATCGCAGTGGTTATTTAGAGACGACCTCAATGCTTGACTCGTAGAAGCGGCTGCTCACGAGTCTTGTAGCGAACATATTATTATATAGAGCTTTATCAACACATGTCATGACAAAAGATATAGGTTATCCTAATCACACATAATTATCCCATGCTAGTGGTGAATCCTACACTCATTGAGAACTCCTCAATCACATCACATCACACTTCATAAGCACTCCCTTGCTTTAGTTTACTTTTGTTATTTAATTAGTTACAAGTTACTTTAAATCTCTCTTGTTTACTATTATTCTAGCAACTTATAGTGTAGACTATTTCCAAAAACCATTTTGGATGTGGATATGGCCTCACTGACAATGTGGCCACGGGGTTGTGTTGTTTCCATATGCAAAGCTTTCAAGGGACGAACTTTATAAATAATATTTGCTACTACAAGTACTACAATAACCCTAGTTGATGTAAGAAACCATCCATCATGGAGTAAGCGGTGATTGGTGAAGGACGAGATGACTATGTGTGTCGGCAACAACGACAAAGTTGAAGTGATGGTTGTCAGCACTCTCCCTCCGCGTCTCCCTTCATGATTAATTTTGTTACTGAATAATTGTTACTATTTATCGGATTTGAGCATGCATATTGTCAGTGGATCTTGCTTGTGCAATATCATTATTTGTTTAAATTAGACACACATGGTTGTTCTATTGACATGAATAATTTATTTTATGCTCATGTGTGGCAAAGTAAAGGCTTATTCTTATTGAATCTTGATTGTTATGACATGCACATCCATAGCATAGATGCCAAGCGATGCAAGGATGGTAATGACAATTCCATATACATGTGGCATTGTCGTCGGGGTCATATTAGTGTAAAACACATGAAGAAGCTCCATTCTAATTGACTTTTAGAATTGTTGGATTTAATCCCTCGATCGATGCGAACCATGCCTTATGGGAAAGATGACCAAGACGCTGTTCACCGGTATGATGGAAAAAACTGTAGACCTATTGGTAGTCATACATTCAGATATATGTAGACCAATGAGCGTCTCCATGTGCAATGGTTATCATTACTATGTCACCTTTACTGATGATTTGAACAGATATGGGTATATCTACTTAATGAAGCACAAGTCAGATACCTTTGAAAAGTTCAAGGAACTTCAGAGTGAAGTTGAAAATCAACTTGACAAGAAAATCAAGCACCTTCGTACTAATCGAGGGTGCAAGTATTTGAGTCATGATTTGGCACACATCTGAACGCTTCTGGCACCATACCACAACTTACGCTAGTAGGAAGACCACAATGTATTGGCGTATCCAAGCGACATAATCACACCTTAATAGATAGCGTGTGGTCTATGACGTCTCCCACTGACTTATATGTATCATTCTAGGGATATGCACCGAAAACATCTGTATTCATTTTAAATATTGCACCATCCAAATCCGTAGAGACAATGCCGTATGAGAAATGGCATTGCACAAAGCCAAAGTTATCTTTGCTGAAAGTTTGGGGATGAGAGGCTTACGTTAAGCAACTGCAGCCTGACAAACTCGAACCGAAATTGGAAAAGTGCATCTTTGTAGGATATCCAAAGGAAACTATTGGGTATACCTTCTATAGCCAAGCTGAGGGCAAAACGTTTATCACGAAGAACAATACCTTCCTCAAGAAAGAGTTCCTCGCAAAAGGTATAAGTGGAAGGAAGATAAAACTCGATGAGATTATTGATCCTGATCTTCCAATACCGAGTGTCGCAATGGAAGTTGTTCCGGAACCGTCCTCACTAAATGAAGTGGGAGCAAGTGATGATGATCATGAACCTCATGAGAAGATAGCTATCGAACCTCACAGGTCAACAAGAAGACATAATACTCTTGAGTGGTACAGTCAAATTGTAAACATGGTCATCATGAGCCTGCGACCTACAAGAAAGCGATGGAAGGCCCTGAATACGAGAAATGGCTTGAAGACATGAAATCTGAAATGGGATCCATGTATGAAAACCAAGTATGGTTCTTGGTAGATATTCCCGAAGGACGCAAGGCTAAAGAGAATAAATGGACCTTCAAGAAAAAGAGCGACGCTGATGGCAACATTACCGTCTACAAAGCTCGACTTGTCAAGAAAGGTTTTCAAAAAATTCAAGGAATTGACTATGAAGAGACATTCTCTCCTGTAGGGAAGCTTAAGTCTATTCGGTTTACTAGTAGTTTCTACACATTTCGATTACGACATATGGTAGATGGGTGTTTGAACCGCATTCCTGAATGGCAACCTTGAGGAAGAGTTGTATATGATGCAACCGGAAGATTTCATAGATACAAAGGATGCTGGTTAAGAACAACCTCAAGTATCTGAAAGAACTAATGATATGGTTCTTGTCTCACTACTAGGGAAAACGCTATGCGAGGGCGCACCAAAAATGCTATGCGAGGCGCATATCATATGCGCCTCTAGCGTCGCGCCTCTAGTATTTTTTATGCGAGGCACATATTGATATGCGCCTCCCATACTCTGAATATGCGAGGCGCATATTGATTTGAATGCGCCTGTAGTATTCTGCATATGCGAGGCGCATAGTGATCCGAATGTGCCTCCTATATTCTGCATATGCGAGGCGCATATTGATCCGAATGCGCCTCGGATATTATTTTTGAATTTAAGAAAAAAATGGAGGCCAGATCTATATCTGGCCGCAATTTCGTCAGAGCTCGTCGGAGGTCGTGCCCGTGGCCACAACCTACCACCACAGGCATGTGTGGGAGGCCATGGCCATGGGGATCGCCGGAGATGGTCGAGGAGGATGAGGCCGTTGAAGGTGGTCGTCGGAGGTGGAGGAGGAGGTGGTCAGTGTGGTTGTGGAGGCCATGGCTGAAGTGATCGCCGAAGGAGGAGGAGGAGGTTGCCGGAGGAGGAGAAGGTCGTCGGAGAAGAGGAGGAGGATGCCACCGGAGGTGGAGGAGGAGGAGGAGAGTGGAGGAGAAGCAGGAGAAGGGGAGAAGAAGGAGAGGTGGAGGAGAAGGAGGAGAGATGGAGGAGAAGGAGAAGGAGAAGGAGAAGGAGAAGGAGAGGTGGAGGAGAAGGAGGAGAGGAGAAGGAGAAGGAGAAGGAGGAGAGGTGGAGGAGAAGGAGAAGGAGGAGGAGAGGTGGTAGGTGTGGTAGGTGGCTATTTTGAATTTGAATCTGGGTTCACTTATACGAGGTGCATATCATATGATATGCGCCTCGAATAGTTTTTTATTTTTTTGCAGGAAAAATCTTCTGTCTGTCATAACCTTTTACTCTTTTCGAATTTGGGGAATCTATAAAATCTTCAACGGCGAGTAGGAAATTTCGAGACGATCATTTTGATATATTAAACTTTTTTCCGACATCATATGCAAATGTTAGGGCCGTTTTACCGTTCCATGACCTTTTTTTGCAAAATACATCAAAATTCATGTTTTTCAATTTTTTCTACAACTATACCCTAAAATCTAACTACAACTCAAAGGAATTATTTTTTTGAAGTTTCTATCATTTTTGTTTATTTTTTACAAAACTTAAAAGGCGAACCCGGTGGGGGACGGGGGGTGGTGCCAGGTTATAGGAATATGCGCCTCGCATATTATCAAGTATAGGAGGCGCAAATTGTCATATGCACCTCGCATATTTTCAAGTATATGAGGCGCATATTGCCATATGCGCCTCGCATATTCGACCACAGATCTTCTCCGGGGGCCAAGCAGCTTATGCGAGGCGAATTCTTCCCACATGCGCCTCGCCTATCTGATATATAGGAGGCACAATTAGAATGCGCCTCGCCTAATCTGGGGCTGCCAGATTTCATCCGTACAGGGACTATAGGAGGCGCATCCTACAAATATGCGCCTTGCCTATTTTGATACTAGAGACGCATGTCAGTGCAGTGCGTCTTGCTTATTTTATCAGAGGCACATATAGTATAAATGCGCCTTAAATGAGTATGTCTCCTATAGCCTTTTTTCTAGTAGTGTCTTTAGAGAACGTGATAAAGAACTTGCCGTAAGGATATGGTTCTTGTCTTTGTCTTTGTAGGACGATGATCAAGAATTGCTGGTCTAGATATATAAGATATAATTGGTAGGGTACGTCTAATGGACCCTAATGGTCCACGAATTGTCGCACGGTTATATTCAAAAATCCATGTGCGATGTTATATGTTTTCTATCAATGATCATGTGTTAACATTCACATCACACACCAAATCTTGTCCATATATCATGTGCGTCTGAGTTTATCCCACACGCTTTATTTCGTTTTGTACGTCGACACACAACTCTCTACATATGCAATAACAAAAGAACTAATTCATAGCAGTTGTGCATATATACTCCAAAATGGGTCCAATCAAACAACGTAGTCCTAACTACTAGTTAGAAAAGACCACTAACTTAACAAATTACATTACATAGTTTGTAATAACTAATTAATTAATACACACTAGCAAACTAATTTATAAGTACTCACTACACACTAAATGTCCTTGTTAGATGAGAGGACGATGGCATCAGGGGAGTTGGTGGCCCGGCCCTTCCCGGACCCTAACTCCCCGTCCTCTAACACCCTACGCCTTTTCACAACGGCTTTCCAAATACCTACAATCTCGTCAAAGGGGAACTTTGGGCAGCGCAATGCGTGGCCAGGACCACGAGGAGAAGCCTCTGTGCATTCCACCTCCTTCTTGGCGGGTGATGCATGTAAAATGCATCCTTGAACTTTGCACTTTATTACTTGATATTCCAGCATATTTGCATCATATATGGGGTATATTCATGTTTTATAATGATATTTGGGAATAATTCACAATTCTCATATTGTTTTAGAATTAACCCTACCGAGACAGAAAACCCCTATTTCAATGTTTTTGACTTTTAGGTACCCAAATGATGTCTAATTAACCTGAAACTTCACGGACCTAGTATTTATGAGAACCAAGAACATTAGGCCAAAGATCAGAGAAAGAAGAAGGCCGAGGGAGGAATGGGCCCACCACACGTGGCCACCCCCCTTGACGCGTGTGGTGTACTTGTTTGCTCCTCGACTCTCCGATGCCGTCGATTCTTTCTCCCAGGCGAAGGTTCTGACCTAAAACCACGTATAAAAAAGGTCTCCTGACGATTCTCGGAAAGGAGCGCCACAAAAGATAGAAACACGAAACAGAGAGGCAGGAGGCAGAAGATTTGAGTGGGAAAAACTCCGGTAGGGCGCTACCGGTGTGATCTCCACCTCCAATGACTCTAGCACCTTCACCATGATTAAGGGGGAGTAGTCCACCCCTAGACTATGGGTTTCTGGCAGTAGCTATTGTATCTCTCTCTTGAACTTGATTTTATTAGAACTGTATGAGCTGCATAACATGATTACAGTCATATTTGTATTACCTATGTGGTGAATCTTTATATAGTTGATATTTGAGATTACAATTGTTTAGTATTGGAAGTAGATGAATAGATGCATATCATGTACCATATTCTTGTTTACTTGTTTTGATCAAACTTGTATATGGGAGCGTGTGTGGGGGAACATGTGCATTAGTTGGAGCAATGGGAGGTGATCTTGCGGGTAGGACAATAAAACATGCGAAACACTCGGATGTTTACCTTACTTAGTTGCCTCACTAGGGATAAAGAAAATACCATGCTTAGAATAGATGAAGTATGTTCTTATTTTAACTTCATGTCATAGAACTTAATGCTATACTCTGAAATTGATCTTAATACTAGATTGCTTGGGGACCCCCTTTTCTAGTGAAGTATAAGTGAATTGTTAGAAATAACATATCTATGTTAGAACGTGATGCCCATATAAATTGCTATCCATACTTTAACATGTTGCACCAATATTATGTCAACCAGAGTGTCCTGTGTCCACCAAAACTCAAAGAGAGAGTGCATAAGCGAAACCATGAACCCTGGTCCATTTTAAACCATAAGAAAAACCTATCCAACACATCTACATCACTTTTTTCAGTATTAATTAAATCCAAAAATACAAAAACATTTCTCATACTTGCAAACACCAACCAAAACTCAAAAACATCAGATTCCATTGCATTTATCACCATTGCATATTTACTTTACTATTGCATTGCATTTTACTTCTATTGTATTTTATTTCAGTTTTGTTTACATACACCTTGCGCTTGAAAAACACTTGGTGTGGTTGAGGGCACAAAACAATCTACAACTATTTTCTAGGTTGCTTAATGAATAGCAAAGAGGATCATTCTCTTACGCATAACTCTCCGAGAGTTCGATATTTAAACCCTCGAGTTTCCCTCGTGGAGAAGACTTCCATTTACTACATCACTCTCCACTTGGAGTATCAACCATTAAGGCGCAGCGAGAAGCTCCTACGGCAACTGCCAAGAAGTTTTCTAGCGCTCGCATCAAGGAAGTTTTCTGGCGCCGTTTCCGGGGAGCTAGTAAAAAGATAGGTCACAAGAAAGTTCAACTTCATCACCAACTTGTGTAAACACCTAAGCTTGGGGAGGTTGCACCTACGTGAGTATCATCTTGTTCTTTTAGATCTTCAAAGTAGTTTTTTGTTATTGTCTTCACTTTCATCTTTACATTTTAGGTTTTACATTTTTAGTTTCTTTTACCATTCGGTTTTGCATTTACTTTTTATTTTTCAGTTTTTGTCTTTACTTTTGTATTTTGGTTTGTCTTTTATTTTTTAGTTTTGTGTTTCATTTGTTAGTTGTTAGTTCAGTAGTATTAGTTTTAGTATCATTTTACTTTTAGTTTTCATTCAAAAACATAAAACACATAAAAATTAGTAATGGAGAAAAGAACTTTTTGGCCATTTAGTGTTAGGAATTTTCCTCAAGCTACGAATATCCTCGTAGAGCAATTTGAAGTAGATCCCAACATCACTAAAATAATTTATGAAAACTGCTTCTATGGGAAACCAAAGGAATATCCTATACAACATCTTAGGAAATTTGATGAAAGGTGTAAAGTTTTGAATTTGATCCATGCAAACAACAACATAATTAAGGTTAAGCTTTTTCCCTGCTCACTTGCTGGAAAGGCATTAGATTGGTTGTTGAAATGGCCTACTGGAAACTTTAGCTCTTGGTTTAAATTTTAAAGCATCATTTATTGAAACGTTTGGTTCCACTAAAAAAATATGCAACCTTAGACAAATAGTTATTACCTTTAAACAAGAGGAAGAAGAACTGATGACCCACACGTATAGGGGTGTATCGCAGTATTTTCGATAAGTAAGTGTGTCGAACCCAACAAGGAGCAGAAAGTGTTGGCGAATGGCTTGGAGCAGGAATTTTCTGTAAATACTTAGCAAACGGATTTTTAGGGGTTTTTGATAATGCAGTAAAGTACGAGTAAATAAAAGACAATAATAATAAATGCAGCAAGTGGCCCAATCCTTTCTTTAGCAAAGGACAAGCCGGTTGTATTACTTAAGATGACCAAACATTCTCGAGGACACACGGGAATATTGTCAAGTGCTTTCGCTTCATATAGTTGATTAATCTTCTTTAGTTTGCTAAGTGTTGTGTGGGTGAACCTATGCTAATGTACCAACCTTCCCAGGACTAATACATACTTGTGTTATACCCCTTGCAAGCATCCGCAAGTACAAGAAAGTAATTTAGGTAGAAACCTAACCACAGCTTTAAACTCTAAGACCCTGACATCCCTTGTGCAAAGGTTTCCTAATGGGGGTTCAGGTTTCTATCACTCCGGCAACCCCTACGATTAGTAGCCAAATACACAATGCATTCCCCTAGGCCCATAAAGGTGAAGTTTCATGTAGTCGACATTCACATGACACCACTAGAAGAAATACACCAAAACTTAAATATCAAACCATTGAATCTTTCTCAACACAACTCCACTACTAACAACATGACTTCTCCCATGTCCTCAAGAACTAAACAAACTACTCACTCGACATCATATGGATCAAGATCAGAGATGACATAATGATATGTAACAATCTGAACATAAACGATAATTCAATGGTTCACTCAATAGCATCAACTACAAGGAGTAATCAACACCGGAAAAGTTTCCCCTAAGAACTATGCAAGATTCAACCCAATTGTTACAGTGGTACGAAGTGGTGATGATGGTGCTGGTGGAGATGATGGTGGTGATGATGATCTCGATGAAGTCCGCTTGACGGTGGTATTGATGGCAATGATCTCCCCTCTCCGGGAAGCAATTCCCCCGACAGAATTCGGTCTGCCAGAGAGATCTTTCTCTCTTAGTGTTTTCCACCCCGCAGCGGCGACGGAATCTTTCTATGGTCGCTCCTCCAGGTATTAGGGTTTTGAGGGGATAATATACGCTAGAGGGGAGAGTCTAGAGTGGGCCAGGGTGGCCACACCACCTGCTGGCGTGGCCTAGGGCTGCCTGCGCCAGGGGGTGGTGTGGCCCCCCTGTGGCCCATCTCCACTCCCCTTTCTGGCAATCTTTGTGTTCTCGAAAAATAGAATTTTCCATGTATTTTCCCAGATTTTCTGATATTCGCGAATTTTGCCTCCAAACAGCACCTTTTCCATCAGAATCCTGACTGCAGCGGTCCATGCTCCAAAAGTCATCAACTATGCAAAAATAGATGAAATAACATAAGTATCATCTCTTAATATGAAATATATGTGTGAATAACAGTAAATTATGATATAGAATAGTGATGCAAAATGGACGTATCAAGAACCATTAGTAAAAGCTCGGGAAAGGTTTAGAGGAATAGCTTTTGCAGTAGAACATGGCCTTAGATATTGGATGCTCATGCATGTGTTTTATAGAGGACTATTTGACACTTCTAGGACTTTTTTGGATGATGAATGTGAAGGTGCTTTCATGAATATTACTACTACAAACACTCATTTTTTACTTGATGGTTTACTTTTGGAAGTGAAAATTAAAGAAAGTTTAGAAAAAGCTAAAGTACCGGAAGATGTTTTTGATGGCTGCCATTAGATTTACAATTTATATAATAGAAAGAAAAATATGGAAGCAGTAAAGATGCTTAGTGAGTTTAAGGATCCACTACTTTATCTAGATAAGTGTAGCTTACATGAATTCATGAATGTGCTACAAAAATTTGCTAGTGATCCTTCCATAAATTCTCACCAAGCAGGTTTTGGTTCTTATATAGCTAACCATGTACTTAAAGAAAATATTGCTAGGCACAATCAAGATGCTATGATACCACCTAATCTTGGGGATGTATGGATCCCCAAGGTATTAATTACTATTGTAAAAGAAACACACCATGCTATACTTGATCGAGGTTCTAGAGTTTAAGGTTTATCCAAAGATCTATATGAATTGCTAGAGTTGCAAACTATAAAAAATGCTCCATGGACTTACTACTTGCTGATGATACCATTAAACATGTTGTCGGAAAAGTTAGTATGTAATGGTAGAGATTCACATGACTCTCGTTCCCGTTGATTTTATTATCATGGACATGAGGAGTAAATCAAGTCCAATTATTTTGAGAAGACCTTTCCTTTGTACTACAGGTGCTATTATTGATTCAAAGAAAGGTAATGTAAAGTTTTAGTTTCCATATAAGAAGTGTATGGAACACTTTCCAAGGAAGAGGGAAACTGCAAAATTCAAGCTCCCTCATGAGCTTCACCCCTCTTGAAATTCAAGTAAGTAAGCCTAGCTATATGGCTTTAAAGATAGCGCTTTGCGGGAGGCAACCCAAATATTTTTGTTTTAATTTTATTTGTGTCCTCTTGTTGTAGAAAGAGACTTTAGTTTTTTTTAGTTCTGTAGTTTTTAATAAAGTACCAAGTTTTACCCATTTTGGATTAAAAATATGAACACATATATGGAGTTGCAAATTCCCACACGAGTCTCTATATCATATGATTTTTCATATTTTTCTGTAACTCCGATTGACCTCATATTGGAACTGTAGTTACAACTTTTCATTCTCTATATGCTCATGTAATTTCGTGATTTTAGGAAATGTATAAGTGGGGTAATTAATTATGTTTTGTTGCTGCTAAAATTCTGGACATATTCTGTCCTATTTTATTTTATGGATTCTTTGAGCTTTTAAGTTGAATATTTTTGATTGATTTGAGTTCATGAGAAAGCATACAACATTATATACCTACTAGATATTCAATATATACATTTGTTTAAGGATTGTTTGCAGCAAAACCAATGTGTCTTTTGTACCCACTAATGTCACCTCACAGAAAAGAGAAGGGAGAAAATTTTGTGTTGATGTTTTTTCATAGGGATTAGAGGAGCTGCACCAAGTGCAATCCAAGGATGGTAAAAACCATAAGCTTGGGGATGCCCAAGGAACCCCACTGTACCAACCACACTTTTGGTTTGTGATACCTTCGATTCAGATTATAGATGTAGTATAGCTTCTTGTCCCTAGTAGACCTAGGTTATCGAATCCTCGGGAAGCAGATGCATAGTGAAGTTACTTTAATGGACCTTCAGGAGTTTAAGAATTCCTTTTGTATTTTTACCGAACCAAGAGTTTGTGTATTTTTGTTGTTGTCGATGGTGGAGAGAGAGGGCCTAGGGCGTTCGGTTTCACCTATAGCTCTGCAAAACATCTGATAGGAATAAAAGATAGAAATAAAGTATGCATGTAATTGTTAGAGCAAGATAAATTATAGGTGGGCAGTGCATCCATAATTTCTATTGCCTCCGCAACCGCTTATAGCAATAAGAGCAACTCCAACAGCTTACCCATATATGGGTAAGCAAAAAATATGGGTAAGAAAAAAACGTTTGGGTAAGAGGAGAGAGAGGCTATAGCTAAGAAAAATGTTGCTTGCTCCAACATCTTACCCATTTTTTGGCTAGACAAAACACAACCATGTCCATAGAGTAATAAAAACTACATTTTCACCCTTCTTTTTACACCTAGGACCCTAAACAGAAAATGTGAAAAGCAACTGGGTCCTTCAACTTGCTCCCGTCGGGGCTCTTGCCTCTGCCCATGACGGGGCACCGACGAGCTGGCCACAGACGAGGGAGGGACGGCAGGTCATGGTGACATTGAGCTGCCTATGGATGAGGGGATGGAAGGTGAGGTCAAGGGCACTGGCAAGTTGCCCGTCACTGTTGGCCTAGTCATGCACGCCAACTTGCTAGGTCGTGCCCGATACCAAATCGAGCCTGGGGATGCCTTGGCGGGGGTGCCGGAGGTGGAGGAGTCGTGACGAAGAGTCCCGGTTGAAGAGATTGAGGCGCGGCGGCAGGGCTCGCTGAGCGGTGGCTGTGGCCTGAAATCGGCCAGGAACATCCGCATGCAGGCTGGGAGAAGGGCAACAGAGGCTTGAGGGGGGTTGGGAAGATCGTCCATGGCGCGACAGCAGCCGGAGTGGCGACGCGGTCAGGTCAGCACGGCTCGATAAAAGCGGATAAGAAGCATCACATTCATCAATACATAAATCATAATAGAAGACAACTCACTATTATATAACCTAACTTGCAATAAGTAAAGGAAACACAATAAAGATGCGTAAAGTAAATCATAATTGGTAATGACAAACTTAGCTCTTGGTCGAAGAATAGTTGACAATTTTCTGGAGTTCACGCATAACTGGTTTTCAATGATAGCTTTCAAAGTAGTAAACACTAAGATAAGAGCAATGTGCAAAACAAGGAACATAAGAAACATGATTGAATAAATCATCATATGAATGAATGAATGAAACACAACAACTCAAAAATACTTGCTTGAGATAGAAGGGAATATGTTTATTGATTCAACTAAAAAGTAAAAGAAAGGCCCTTCGCAGAGGGAAGCAGGGATTTCAAGTTTCATAAAGAGCTTCCAAAAATTATGGTACTTACTAGCTTTCAGCTCTCATTTCCCCTATCATAGGCATATTTAGGTAATTAAGGTTAAAGTGATCAAATATGAGGATATGCTTGACAAGTTGTAAGTTGAAAATCTCATGTCCCTTGAATACGAGGGCCGCTCCTCATGCTACTCAAGTTTAGTTACCGGTAAGTTCTTGTCATAGTAAGTATATGTGTATTATAGAGAACCACCAACGGGGTACCCCTTTCCCGATGATACAGAAGAATCCCCATATCAAAATGACAAGGCAAGTAGACAACGAGCATCTCAGCAATCTTCTTATTTACCATGGGGAAATGGTGCTTTTTTCTCTCTTTCCTCTTTTCTCATACCCCTTTTTTTCTTTTTCTTTTTTATAAGAAGAATGCTTCATAGATTGCTCATTATGGTTACGCTGCAGGTTTCCACCATGATTAGGCATGGATTAGACCAGCAGCCCAGGCGTTTCTCTAACACACATACATAACTCCATGGACTTACAAGCTCCCCTTTCATTTCACACCGATGACATCCATAGACAAAAGAGCATGATATCAACTAGGTACAATGTACAATTGCAATGTTGAAAGCATTCCCCATGATAGCATGGTTCTGCTAATTCACAACTTACAAAGCGCAAGCATATATGCAACATAGATGGGCACAATGGTTCAAGTTTATTAAGTGCAAGAAAGTAAAGTGTGCCATCAAGTTCGTGAGAGCTTTAATCACTAATTTTCACATAATAATTTTAATTTGGAAGGTAGATAAAAACATGAATTTACTTGGAATAGCCATAGTGCTAGTAGGTAGGTATGGTGGACACAAATGGCATAGGTTTTGGTTTAAGGATTGGATGCACGAGAAGCATTCCCTCTCAGTACAGGTTTTTGGGTAGCAAGGCTGGGTAACAAGCATAAGAGTTGAAGGAAACAAACAAACATACAAGTGATAAAAACAAACATGCAATCTTCCTTGGAAGCACAAAAGATCTTAACTAGAGAATACTAAGATTATGAGCAAATCAAGAAAGAAAGATGATGAAATTATATTTCTTAAGAGTACTTTTATCTTTTTCATTCAATTCTCAAGATAGTGTTGCTACTGACCGAGCTAGGTTTGCCAAAACCAACTAAATTAACTCAATGATCCCAAAGTGATACCAATACTAACGACATGATCAATCATATAATCATAAATTGAAAACTAATACAAGATACGCGAAAGAGTAAATGATAGAACTTCTCATTAATATTCCATAACGGCAACTCACTCCAAGGGATACATAGATATCTAACGAGAGGGGGGACACTTCCATATTGCAAACCATCCTACATGATAACTTCTTTATTCATGAAAAGGTAAAAAGATAGAAGATAGTGATGTGATACCGCGGCACTCCCCCAAGCTTGGAACAAACCAAGGGGATGCCAGAACCTGATGACGAATTACTCCTTCGGTGGTGGTGGTGTTCTCTCATGATCGTCCGAATTCCAAGGTAAGGGCTCCCCCTCAACAAAAGACATCCTGGTCTCCATCATCTGAAACTAGCAGCAACACTTATGCGTTTAAACCTAACCTCATACTCACATTTTTGATTTTGAACATCGTAGAGTTGTGCTTGTAGTTGGTTAGTTGTTCGGTGAAGTGAGATAATTTCATCCTTAAGCTCAGCAGTCTCCTTCTGGTGCTTGGCGATGAGTTCGGAACAAATCTTATGGATGATGTCCACTTCGCGTTTCGCCATCTTCCTGTACCTAAAGACTTCTTGCTCCAGTGCTTCCATCCTATCCTCTAGATTTCCTTCACCTTTAGGGCCCTGAACTTCTTTTATCTGTACCTCCCCATCTTCGAGCAACAACTCCTTGGGATGAATCCTCAACTCACGCATGTATGGGTTGATGATATCCGTAGAAGAATCTTCCTTGGTTGATCCCGAGGAAAACATGGTGGCTCCAAAACTGGGACTCTACCTGTCAGAAATAGATTGAAACAAAAACATGACGAGAACACGATATATGAACCTTGGGGGATCCGGGGGATTATATATTATGAATTTTTATAACAAAAGGAAGGCACTAGGAGAAAACGGGTCGGAGACGGAGTCCGAGGTGGCCACACCACCTGATGCCGCGGCCAGGGGGCCGCGCCAGGGGATGGTGTGAGCCACCCTGGCTCCGTTTCCGTACCTCTTTCGCTTTGTTGCTTTCCTTGTTGGATAAAAACTCTAAAATATAATTGAACAGAATTTTCGTGGAACTTTTCTTACTAGAACTGTTACCTATTCGAAAATGGACTCTGCAGGTCTCTGAATTTGGTCTTTGATAAAAAAATCGGAGTTACTACTTGAATAGCATCAATATCTTCATTGTAAGAATCTCCAACAATATAGTGCTTGAGTCGTTGACCATTCACCACTTGTGTAGTGTTATCTTTTAAAGAAGAAATTTTTATTGCACCTGAACGATATACTTCTTTGATAACAAAAGGTCCTTCCCATTTTGAAAGTAGTTTCCCTGCAAAAAATCTGAGACGAGACCTATACAATAGAACTTTCTCACCAATATGGAACTCCCTCTTAAGAATTCTCCTGTCATGCCATCTTTTAAATTTCCTTAAAGAGTCTAGCATTCTCAAATGCTTCACTCCTCCATTCATCCAACAAACTTAACTCAAATAATCTTTTCTCACCGGCAAGTTTATAGTCTCTATTAAGTACTTCCACTGCCCAATAAGCTTTGTGTTCTAATTCTAAAGGCAGGTGGCAAGCTTTCCCATAAACTATTTTCTAAGGAGACATTCCCATAGGATTTTTATAGGCAGTCCTATAAGCCCATAAAGCATCGTTCAACTTTTTAGCCCAATTTTTTCTAGATCTATTAACAGTGATTTGCAAGATGGATTTAATTTCTCTATTTGATATCTCTACTTGCCCACTAGTTTGGGGATGATAAGCTAAATCAATTCTATGATTAACATCATATTTAGCAAGGGTCTTTCTAAAACCACCATGAATGAAATGAGACCCTCCATCAGTCATAAGATACCTAGGCACTCCAAACCTAGGAAATAAAATATCCTTAAACATTTTTAAACAGGTCTCCCCATCATCACTTTTTGTAGGTATGGCTTCTACCCAGTTAGTAACATAGTCAACACCAACAAGAATATGGGTATAACCTTTTGAAGGGGGAAAAGGACCCATAAAGTCGAATCCCCAACAATCAAATGGTTCAATAACGAGAGAGTAATTCATAGGCATCTCATTGCGTCTAGAAATATTACCAACTCGTTGGCACTCATCACATGATAAGACAAATTTTCTTGCATCTTTAAAAAGGGTAGACCAGTAAAAACCTAATTGTAGCACCTTCTGTGCGGTTCTATTTCCCGCATGATGTCCTCCATAGGCACTACCATGACATTTCCATAATATCTCCTTTTGTTCATATTCTAGAACACATCTTCGCATAATACCATCTACTCCTTCTTTATATAAATGTGGGTCATCCCAAAAATAATGCCTCAAATCATAAAAGAACTTCCTTCTTTGCTGAGCTGTAAAAATTGGAGGCAAATACTTGGAGACAATAAAGTTAGCATAATCAGCATACCAAGGGCTCCCTCGCGAGCTTACCCCTATTGCAGCCAGCTGTTCATTTGGGAAACTATCATTAACAGGCATAGGATCAAAAGAGATGTTTTCCAATCGAGATAAATTATCAGGAATAGGATTTTTAGCACCTTTCCTATCTACAATATGTAGGTCAAGCCTTCTTTAGAGTTTCAAAAGCTTCCTTACAATCATCATCAAAAATAAAGGGTACATCCTTTTGAAGAAGATTAGTGAGGGGTTTTGATATCTTAGAGAAATCTTTAATAAACCTTCTATAGAAACCAGCATGACCAAGGATCTACGAATACCTTTGACGTCTCTTGGACAGGGCATTTTCTCAATTTCTTCAATGTTAGCTCTATCAACTTCTATGCCTCTTTCGGAAATCTTATGTCCAAGGACAATCCCTTCATTGACCATGAAGTGGCATTTCTCCCAATTAAGAACAAGATTAGTTTCTTCACATCTCTGCAAAAATTTATCAAGGTTGTGTAGACAATTATCAAAAGAAGTCCCATAGATGGAAAAATCTTCCATGAATACTTCCACAATTTCCTCACAAAAACCATGAAAGATAGCAAACATGCATCTTTGAAAAGTAGCAGGAGCATTACACAAACCAAAAGGCATACGTCTATAAGCATAGGTTCCATAAGGGCATGTAAAAGTAGTATTTTCTTGATCTTGTTGTTTAACAACAATTTGAGAGAACCCAGAGTATCCATCAAGAAAACAAAAATGGGTCTTTTTAGACAACCTTTCTAACATTTGATCAATAAAAGGAAGTGGGTAATGATCTTTCTCAGTAACTTTGTTAACTTTTCTGAAGTCAATGCACATCCTATAACCCACTACTATTCTTTGGGGAATAAGATCATCATTATAATTAGGCACAATGGTAATTCCCCCTTTTTTAGGGACAAATGAACAGGACTAACCCATTCACTATCGGCAATAGGATAAATAATACCAGCATCAAGGAGTATTAATACCTCGTTTCTTACCACTTCCTTCATCTTAGGATTTAAACGACATTGATGTTCTACCACTGGCTTTTCATCTGGTTCTATATTGATAGCATGCTGACATATAGTAGGAGAAATCCCCTTTAAATAATCTAGAGTATAGCCCATAGCTCCTCGGTGTTTCTTCAATACCTCCAATAATCTTTCCTCTTCCTTCCCTGAAAGTTTAGAACTAATAATAATATGATATATTTTATTATCATCAATGTAAGCATATTTAAGATCATCAGTGTCAACACCCGGATTTTTAATCCCAGATGCCCGTTATGCCATACCTCGCAATCCCAGGATTACCATTTTTGCGAGACATAACGGATTGGATATCACAGTACATCATCCATTACAAACCATACATAAGGTTTTACACAAATAAGGATCTCATGATCCAGTCTTAATACAACAAGCAGCAGAAATAAAAGATAGCATAGCGGTGGGGTCCATCTTCAGGGGCACATGCAATGCTAACGAAGGCAGATAGTCCTAGTTATCATAGCCGTCCTGCTGACCATCATCTTGATAATCTCCTTCATAGTCTGGCCATGATAATAGCCAGGGACAAAAGCCATGAGTACTCTTTAAGTACTCGCAAACTAGTTATTAACAGGTTCTATAGTTCTAAGTCCTAGTGCTAAATCTAAGTTTAACTATCAAGTTAAGTTTGAAACCTAAGCTGAGTTCAGAAGCAAAGAAAGATACAGTAAAGTTCTAGAATGACTTAAGTTGGGAAGCTATTATCATCAACACAACCCTGTTGTGGTCAAGTCAAAGTTCACCATTCATTTCAAGTTATTTAGAAAACATCTGACAACGAAACAGTATGGCCATTCCAACTGCATAATCATGACGCGGCTATTCGAATAGTTTGACACTCTGCAGAGGTGGTACACTTTCACCACAAGATTCGATACATCTGTCAGGGATAACCCTGAATCATCATACTTAGTATGCAGATAATCAAACATAACCTTCCCCTTACACACCCTAGTATAAGCACCTCTCCTATGAGCATGGCCTCCCAACCATGACCATCAGTCATCTTGGGCACTGCATAGGTGGACAACATTGAGAGGTAGCCTCAGCTCAGCCGTCTCCCGTGAGGGAACTAATACTAATGCATATCAATTTCCAGCTAAGCCTTACCCAATTTAGGTAATGTGGTTGTACGGTAAATTTGGAATGGTATCGCATCTGAATCCAACCATCAGTTTTATAAAAGGGTTAAGGCTCATGCCTCATCATTTTCATCATCATAAACCAGTTGTGTCTCTCAACACATGTCAAAACATCTCAATAGAATGACTCATCATTCCAAGGTTTTCACACTTCATTTTCACTAAGTGTTCCCATCTAAAGTGACTCAAGTTTTTGATCTATTCTAAAATACTAAGTTAAGAGTGTTCACTAAGGTGGAAAAGATGGGTTCAATCTCATGCCATAGAATGACATCTAAAGGTTTCTAAGTAGGTCAAGTTTTATAATTTTTATGCTACCTTCAAAACAAGTAAAGAACTTTGTATAACCTAAGAGGGGTAAAACTTGTAACTAAGACTTGGGGTACTAATAGTCAAAGGGGTGTGATCAAAGCATGCTTAAGGCATCTTTGCTAAACCATCTAGTTTAATTCTAGCTTGCTAACAATATCTTGCCTTGGTTGGTGCAGTGGTTGAAGTTTTCTTCTTCTTCTTGGTAGAACTCCTCCTCCTCGAAAGCTTGGTCGGTACTAGCGTCTATAAATACATAGGGAGTGCACAATCACCAAACAATACTTAACTAGGCCAAGTAGCATTCTAAAACACACAATTGATGATCTATTATCATCACAAGCATCACAAGTTTAATTTCAATAGTTTCATCCTTTTTATTTTAGAAAAGTAATTTCTACTCATTGAAATATTAACTAAAATTTAATATTCACCAACAAAATATGGGATCATGTGGACACATGTCCTCACCACATATTCTAACCTATGGTAATGAGATTTAAGGGTTGGATCAATATTACTTTGGTTTAAGTTCATTATTTAATGATTTAAAGTGACTAGAAATGCCTATATAGCATTATTTTGGTACTAGTCCAAAGTCACTGCATGTCAACCTTAATATTATTACATGGTTAGATAGATATGATGAAATGTGATTTTTGAGAGTTGGAATCAACTCAAAAGCTAACTTGGTTGATTTTATAAAAATGTTGCAAGTTGCAAAAGCTCTATAACTCTAATTGAATTAAATCCAACGGCTTGGATAGATCATTTTAATACCTTTCAGACAAGATTCGTTTCATACAATTTGGATTTCTAAAACTCTCTGAATTGATTTTTAAACTAGGGGACAAAAACTAGATTTAATTAAAAAGAAAAATCCAGATTTGAATCGATGGGCTAGCGCGGGAAAAAGAATGGGCCGGCCCAGTGGCGCCATGCCATGGGCTCACCTGACAGGGGGGGTCCCTTGTCGTGACACTTAACACGCGAAACGGTATGCATTCTGTGGGCTGTAGGATTAGAAGCGAGATCAACGGCTGAGGGTTGTCGTCGACGACGAACAGGTCGCCGGCGAGCTCGAACCCTAGCGACTCGGTGGGGGTCTACTGGGGGCGTACCAGGGCTCCAGCGGGGTCGGCGAGGAGGGAAAATGACGTGGAAGACGATGGCGAGGCGAGGCGCGGTTGCGGTGGAGCTTGGGGTGGTCAAAATCAACGGCGCCCTTCTCCTCCTGCCGCGGCTGCTTCGGCTCCAATTCCGGCGAGCTGCTGCTCCCTTTGCTCCGGCGAGAGGTGGGTGAGGTTCAGAGAGGTGAGGGGAGTGGAATGGTGTGGAGGGAAGAGGCTGGGGAGGGCTCCTTTTATAGGCCCGACGATGAGACCAAGCGGGATGGGCAGGCGACTCTAGCGACAAGGCTACGGCGGGGTAGAGGCATGGCTAGGGGGGCGACCGATGGGCGGTTCCCTGGCGGTGCTCTAGAACTTAAATGCGGCCGTAGGGGTGGTGGCACGCGGTCTGGGCGAGGTGGCGCTGCTGGCGGCGAAGCGGGTCTGACAGCGGTGGCTATGAGGCTTTGGGCGGCGAACGGGGATGTCTAGGGTGTTCTCCAGGTCGAGGTGGAGCGGTGGGCGTGGGCTGGTGCCAAGGGATGGTCTGTGCGAGCGGGGACAGGGCGTGCTCTGGGGGCGGCGTCGGCATGCTCGACCGGCTCCGGGCGCGGCGGTTCCTGGCCGCTCTGCTCTCTGTCTCTAGCCTGGGGCTGGTTGGGCGGTGGAGGTGGACCACAGGCAAGTTGCTAGACATGAGGAGAGGGGCTGGAGAGAGCTGCTGCTGTGAGTGCACAGTCGGCCGACGAGTTGGTGCTTGGCATGGCATGGCAGTGCAGCTAGGGGGTAGGGAAGATGCTGGTTAGGCTCTGGTTAGATCAAGAGGGTATAATGGGATTAAATGGGGATCAATTGGGGGCAAAACCCTGTAGTAAACAGTGAGCTAGGATTAGAGGTGATATTATACATGCCAAGTGTTTGATGAAATGGCCGCATGAAAGAAAGTTTCGAATTTTGGTTTCAAATTTTTTGAGTGATCTCCACTAGTGATAGGTAGTCTCTGGTTGCAAGGGTTTTGAAAGTGGATCTCAAATAGATGGTTTTTGAAATAGGGGTGATCTATGCATATGCATTAGATTCAATTTTAAACTTTCATTTAAAATAGTTAACATAATGTTTTTAGCAGATCCAAAGGTGGGCCTTGGTACCTCATTATGTGTACTAGCAAGGGGTGCAAAGATCAATAATTGTTTCTGTTAAGTTTTGAGTACTAGGAATAGCGAAAGTAGGCATGAGAGTTAAATTTGCCAAAATGACCATTCCTCCTTTTTAATTCTTTTTGATTTGATTTTCTTTAGGAAAAGTTTGGGAATGATGTAGATGATGTTTAAATCACCTAAGAAACATTTTACAAGCATTGGATCAATCAATCATGGCAAATTCAAACAACTCCTATTTTAAAATGCATACATATATGAATGCTTTCATTTTAAATTTGGAAAAGGTTTTGTTAACCCTATTTTTGGATGATTTGATCTTGATAAGCTTGGATTAAAGTTTTGGGATGTTACAATCAGGTAAAGGTTTTAGATCGAAAACCGGATCCGTTTTAGGTGGCAACGTGGTACCCAAATCTTTCACAGACAAGTTATGCTTAAGCATCTTTGGTTGACGATGGAGAATCTCATCAATCTCATTTCTTTCTTCCATGAAGATTTCACTTTCGTGGTGTTCCATAAATTGCTGCAAAGCATTGTTAGGATCAAGAGAAATAGAAGCAAGTTATTCAACTCTAAAATCCTCATTATGGGTTTCATTTTCACAAGGTTCTTTAGTAAATTTCGGAAAATTAAATTCATAAGATTCCCCATCAAATTTAGTTAAATTTTTCTCCCTTTTACAATCTATAATGGCTCCACATGTGTTCAAGAAAGGTCTACCAAAAATGATAGGATAGGTTTTACTAGCAGCTGAACCAAGTACTAGAAAATCAGCAGGATATTTAATCTTACCACAAAGAACTTCCACATCTCTTACAATACCAATTGGAGAGATGGTCTCTCTATTAGCAAGGTGAATAACCACATCAATCTCTTCTAGTTCGCAAGGACTGATTTCATGCATAATTTCTTTTTAAAGCTCGTAAGGAATGGCACTTGAACTTGCACCAATATCACATAAACCATAATAGCAATGATCACCAATTCTAACAGAAAGCACATGGACACTAGCGTTTTTAGTTATATTAGGATGTGAGACAATATTAGAAGCATCCTCACAGAAGACAATGTGTCCATCTTCTACACTTTTAGTGACAAGGTCTTTCACAATTGCTAAAGCAGGTTCAATGTTTATTTGTTCATCAGGTTTTACAGTTCTCTTTCTACTTTTATTGATTACACTAGTTATCATAGGATGCTCCTTTACCTTATCCGGGAAGGGTATTTTCTCGATATAAGGTTCAGGTAAGATGTGATCAATAGTGCAAAATTCAGTACTTCTAACAGGAACATAATAAACAATATGTTTATATGGTGCATGATACTTGTTCCATCCCTTTTTTGGAATTTCAATATAAGATGCAAAGGCATTAAAACAATTTTCCATAACTTAAGAGTCTAGACCATAAGCATTACTAATATTATGAAAGTCATCAGTTCCCATAAAAGATTCAATGCATTCATAATCATAATTTATACCTGACTTCCTTCCTTTGTCATTCTCCCATGCTTCGGCGTTATCTTGAATATGGTCTAGAAGATCCCATTTAGCTCCTTCTTCCATGCGTGTAAATGATCCAACACAAGAAGCATCCAATAGATCCTTATCATGAAGAGAAAGTCTTGCATAAAAGTTATTGATAATAATATTGTGAGGGAGCTCATGAATAGGACATTTGAGCATTAGTAACTTCAATCTCCCCCAAGCTTGTGCTGTACTCTCTCCATCAAGAGGCCAAAAGTTGTATATTTGATTCTAATCTTTATGAATCTCACTAGGAGGATAAAATTTAGAATAAAAGAGAGGTACTACTTCCTCGCATTCAAGAGCTTGACCATTCTTCAGCAACTTATACCATTCCCCAGCTCTTCCTTTCAGTGATAATGAGAATAACTTCTTCTTGACTTGATCTGTTGTAATACCTGCACACTTAAACAACCCGCATAATTCGTGTATAAAGAGCAAATGATCATCGGGATGGACAGTTCCATCTCCAAAATAGTAGTTATCCATAACACGATCAATAAATCTTGTAGGTATTTTAAAAGTATCATTCTTAGCAGGTGGTAGTTCATCTACTACCTTAGCAGTGGTAGTAGCATTAAGAAATAAGAAACTCAGCGAATTATCCATATTGAAAAAAATAAAGCAACTAACTGAAGTAAACAATACTCACAGTAGAAGTTTCCTTTACCAGTTCCACTCTCCAATAGTGCTTCACTCCCTGGCAACGGCGCCAGAAAATAGTCTTGATGACCCACAAGTATAGGGCGTGTATTGCAGTATTTTCGATAAGAGTGTCAAACCCAACAAGGAGAAGAAGGTGTTGGCGAATGGCTTGGAGCAGGAATTCTCTATAAATACTTAGCAAACAAATTTTAGGGGTTTTTGATAATGTAGATAAATAAAATACGAGTAAATAAAAGACAATAATAATAAATGCAGCAAGTGGCCTAATCCTTTCTTTAGCAAAGTACAAGCCAGTTGTATTACTTAAGATGACCAAACGTTCTCGAGGACACACGAGAATATCGTCAAGTGCTTTCGCTTCATATAGTTGATTAATCTTCTTTAGTTTGCTAAGTGTTGTGTGGGTGAACCTGTGCTAATGTACCTACCTTCCTAGGACTAATACATACTTGTGATTATATGCCTTGCAAGCATCCGCAAGTACATGAAAGTAATTAAGGTAGAAACCTAACCACAACTTTAAACTCTAAGACCCCGACGTCCCTTGCGCAAAGGTTTCCTAACAGGGTTCAGGTTTCTGTTACTCCGGCAACCCCTACAATTAGTAGCCAAATACACAATGCATTCCCCTAGGCCCATAAAGGTGAAGTGTCATGTAGTCGATGTTCACATGACACCAGTAGAAGAAATACACCACAACTTAAATATCAAACCATTGAATCTTTCTCAACACAATTGCACTACTAACAACATGGCTTCTCCCATGTCATCAAGAACTAAATGAACTACTCACAAGACATCATATGGATCAAGATCAGAGATGATATAATGATATGTAACAATCTGAACATAAACTATAATTCAATGGCACTCAATAGCATCAACTACAAGGAGTAATCAACACCGGGAAAGTTTCCCCTAAGAACTATGCAAGATTCAACCCAATTGTTACAATGGTATGAAGTGGTGATGATGGTGCTGGTGGTGATGATGATGATCCCGTTGAAGTCCAGCTTGATGGTGGTGTTAATGGCGACGATCTCCCCTCTCCAGGAAGGAATTCCCCCGGCAGAATTCTGTCTACCGGAGAGATCTTTCTCTCTCGGTGTTTTCTGCCCTGCAGCGGCGGCGGAATATTTCCGTGGTTGCTCCTCCAGGTATTAGGGTTTTGAGGGGATAATATACGCCAGAGGGGAGAGCCTAGAGTGGGCCAGGATGGCCACACCACCTGCTGGCGTGGCCTAGGGCTGCCCATGCCAGGGGTGGTGTTGGCCCCCTGTGGCCCATCTCCACTCCCCCTTCTGGCAATCTTCGTCTTCTAGAAAAATAGAATTTTCCATGTATTTTCCCGGATTTTCGGATCTTCACGAATTTTTCCTCCAAACAGCACATTTTCCATCAGAATCCTAACTACAGCGGTCCATGCTCCAAAAGTCATTAACCATGGAAAAACAGATGAAATAACATAAGTATCATCTCTTAATATGAAATATATCAATGAATAACAGTAAATTATGATATAGAATAGTGATGCAAAATGTACATATCAAGAACCATTAGTAAAAGCTTGGGAATGGTTTAGAGGAATAGCTTTTGGAGTGGAACATGGCCTTAGATATTGGATGCTCATGCATGTGTTTTATAGAGGACTATTTGACACTTCTATGACTTTTTTCGATGATGAATGTGAAGGTTCTTTCATGAATATTACTACTGCAAACACTCATGTTTTACTTGATGGTTTACTTGTGGAAGTGAAAATTAAAGAAAGTTTAGAAAAGGCTAAAGTACACGAAGATGTTTTTGATGGCTGCAATTATATTTACAATTTATATAATAGAAAGAAAAATATGGAAGAAGTAAAGATGCTTAGTGAGTTTAATCCACTACTTTATCTAGATAAGTGTATCTTACATGAACTCATTAATGTGCTACAAAAATTTGCTAGTGATCCTTCAATAAATTCTCACCAAGCAGGTTTTGGTTCTTATATAGCTAACCATGTACTTAAAGAAAAGATTGCTAGGTACAATCAAGATGCTATGATACCACCTAAGCTTGGAGATGTATGGATCCCCAAGGTATTAATTACTATTGTAAAAGAAACACACCATGCTATACCTGATCTAGGTTCTAGAGTTTCAGGTTTATCCAAAGATCTATATGAATTGCTAGAGTTGCAAAATATAAAAGATGCTCCATGGACTTACTACTTGCTGATGATACCGTTAAACATGCTGTAGGAAAAGTTAGTAATGTAATGGTAGAGCTTCACATGACTCTCGTTCCCGTTGATTTTATTATCATGGAAATGAGGAGTAAATCTAGTCCAATTATTTTGAGAAGACCTTTCCTTCGTACTACAGGTGCTATTGTTGATTCAAAGGAAGGTAATGTAAAGTTTTAGTTTCCAAATAAGAAGTGTATGGAACACTTTCCAAGGAAGAGGTAAAATCCAAAATTCATGCTCCCTCATGAGCTTCACCCCTCTTGAAATTCAAGTAAGTAAGCCTAGCTATATGGCTTTAAAGAAAGCGCTTTGCGGGAGGCAACCCGAATATTTTTGTTTTAATTTTATTTGTGTCCTCTTGATGTAGAAAGAGAGTTTAGTTTTTGTTTTAGATCTGTAATTTTCAATAAAGTACCAAGTTTTACCCATTTTGGATTGAAAAAGTTGAACACATATATGGAGTTGCAAATTCCTGCACGAGTCTCTGTATCATATGATTTTTCATATTTTTCTGTAACTCTAGTTGACCTCATATTGGAACTGTAGTTACAACTTTTCATTCTCTGTATGCTCATGTAATTTCATGATTTTAGGACATGTATAAGTAGGGTAATTAATTAACTTTTGTTGCTGCTAAAATTCTGGACAGATTCTGTCCTATTTTGTTTTATGCATTCTTTGAGCTTTTAAGTTGAATATTTTTGATTGATTTGAATTCATGAGAAAACATACAACATTATATACCTACTAGATATTCAATATATACATTTGTTTAAGGATTTTTTGCAGCAAAACCAATGTGTATTTTGTACCCACTAATGTCACCTCACAAAAAGAGATGGGAGAAAATTTTGTGTTGATGTTTTTTCATAGGGATTAGAGGAGCTACACCAAGTGCAATCCAAGGATGGCAAAAACCATAAGATTGGGGACGCCCAAGGCACTCCACTGTACCAACCACACTCTTGGTTTGTGATACCTTCGATTCAGATTACAAATGTAGTATAGCTTCTTTTTCCCTAGTAGACCTAGGTTATCAAATCCTCGGGAAGAAGATGCATAGTGAAGTTACTTTAATGGACCTTCGGGTGTTTTAGAATTACTTTTGTATTTTTACCGAACCAAGAGTTTGCGTCTTTTTGTTGTTGTCGATGATGGAGAGAGAGGGCCTAGGGCATTCGGTTTCACCTGTAGCTGTGCAAAACATCTGATAGGAATAAAAGATAGAAATAAAGTATGCATGTAATTGTTAGAGCAAGATAGATTATATGTGGGTTGTGCACCCATAATTGCTATTTCCTCCGCAACTGCTTATAGCAATAAGAGCAACTCCAATAGCTTACGCATATATGGGTAAGCAAAAAACGTTTGGGTAAGAGGAGAGAGAGGGTATAGGTAAGAAAAATGTTGCTTTCTCCAACATCTTATGGATTTTTTGGCTAGACAAAACACAACCATGTCCATAGAGTAATAAAAACTACATTTTCACCCTTCGTTTTACACCTAGGACCCTAAACAGAAAATGTGAAAAGCAATCGGGTCCTTCAACTTGCTCTCGTCAGGGCTCCTACCTCTGCCCCTGACGGGGCACCGGCGAGCTGGCCACGGACGAGGGAGGGGGCGGCAGGTCATGGTGACATTGAGTTGCCTATGGATGAGGGAAGGCGAGGTCAGGGGCACTGGCAAGTTGCCCGTCACTATTGGCCTGGTCATGCGCGCCAACTCGCTAGGTCATGCCTGATACCAAATCGAGCCTGGGATGCCTCGGCGGGGGTGCCGGAGGTAGAGGAGCCGCGACAAAGAGTCATGGCTGCAGAGATTGAGGCGCGGCGGCGAGGCTCGTTGAGCGGTGGCTGCGGCCTGAAATCGGCCGGGAACGGCCGCATGCGGGCTAGGAGAAGGGCAGTAGAGGCTTGAGGGGGGCTGGGAAGATTGTCCATGGCGGGACAGAGGCCGGAGTGGCGGCACGGTCAGGTCGGCGCGGTCGGGTGATACGTCCATGACGTATCTATAATTTTTGATGGTTTTATGCTAATAATATGCTTTCGATACTCCTTTTTATATAAAGTTTATGATTTATTTGGGCTAACCTACTAATAGTTGCAAAAGTTCACAATATTTTGTTTTCCACTTTGATGCGTAGGAAATACCAAGAATACAAGTGGAAACCTTGTTGGAGTCAAATTGGGATTTTTCAGAAATCTGTCTCAGAACTCTTTTTGAAGATGGTCACGTTTCGGGTCAAAGATGGTGTCAAACAGAAAACTCTTCAACTACAAAGTTGTTGGAAATTTCGTGACAAATGTTCTGGACATAAAATTTAGCTGATTTCGAGTCCGAATGGGCCCGATAGGCCCAATTTACTGGAGCCCAAGATGGGGTGATGAGAATCCGAGAAGCTATATAAAGGGAGGAAACCTAATTCGTCGGAGACACCTCCACCCACGAATTTACAGGCACCAAAGCCACGTTTTTGCCTCTCCCATAGATCCCATCTCTATGGGAAAGGGCTCATAATACGCCATGAAGGAAGGGGACTAAGGGGCGGTGCTTCCCTGTGATACCGGCGGCGGGGAAGGAGTCCTCTGCGCCGCCGCCGGCGCCACCCCCGAGCCATCTCCATCGATCTCCACCACCATCCCCATCGCTGTTGCTGATTCCCATGATGATGAGGGAGTAGTTCTTCCTCGAGGCTAAGGTTTCTACCGGTAGCTATGTGTTCATCTCTCTCTGTATGTATGATCATATTGTGATCATGAGCTTTGTAATCTATAGATCTACTTTACTACTCAAGTGCTTTAATAGATCTCTGCTCTCCCATGTGTGTGAAAGTGATAGCATGCACACCATGGTGGCACTTAGGCTAGAGATTACAAATACTTGTTATGAGTTATATTTGGAGTTGGATGTTTCTATGAAATTGTGGTGTTTGTTGGAACCATCTAGTGCTCAAGGTGACAGTGTGGGGTTATCTAGATGAGGAAAGCGGACTTTGAGGAGTGTTGTTATAGCCCTACCATGGATTAGAGTGTCCAACCGGAGAGTAGTTCAGAGTAGTATCATGAAGAGAAGATAATTATATGAGAGTGTTCACTAGTGAAAGTATGATCCCTAAGCCTTGTTTCTAAACATTGAAATAGTGTTTGCAACTAGATCTGTTACATGTTTGCTTGCTTCCATCTTTATTTCAGTTTGCCTTTAGTCTCTTCCACGCCATCAAGCTATTTTCTGGAACCGTTGTCTTATATCCATACCACTTGTATTTCACTATCTCTTCGCCAAACTAGTGCACCTATACACCTGACAAGTGTATTGGGTGTGTTGGGGACACAAGAGACTTCTTGTATCTTGATTGCAGGGTTGCTTGAGAGGGGATACCTTTGACCACTTCCTCCCTGAGTTCGATAAACCTTGGGTAATCCACTTAAGGGAAACTTGCTACTGTTCTACAAACCTCTGCACTTGGAGGCCCAACAACTGTCTACAAGAATAGAAGTGTGTAGACATCACCGGGGCGTTCGGAAACTTCCACTCAGGAAGTTGGAGCCTCCTGCGTGCGTTTTGTGCTGACATGGCACATATGGGTAGAAAATTGTCTCTTACCCAAATTTTGTGTCCATCTACCCATATATGGGTAAGAGGTGACAAAAAATGGGTGATCACCCAAAAATTTATGGTGGGGGGCCACTTATGGGTAAGCTGTTGGAGCAAGTTTTTTGCTCATCTTACCTATAAAAGCGGTTTTACACTGCTTACCTATATATGGGTAAGCTATTGGAGTTGCTCTAACCTACTAGTCTCATCTATAGAAGAAAGAGAACTAATGATATGCATAGTGATGTCACCGTTAACCCCAAGTAAATCCCTCACATACAACCATACTACCCCTTCTATCACTGGGGTTCCCAACCTGCAGATCAGTCATTACTCATACTCCCTATACCCGGCTCAACCCTCAGGGTCTTGGGTACCTGACAAGTCCTTAGATTGAGGCAAGAGAGGATACAATAATCATCATGTCATATAAACTAATACATGATCCCATCTATGATAAATAACATGCACAAAAGCTACATGGCCAGGCCGAAGCCCTTAGCCCAAAGAGAATTACTCACACATAGAGATGAGATCAACAATCACAAACATTGTAATGGAAATCATGAGATTGATAGCAAATAGTCTTACAATGTCGACAATCGAAGAAGATATCTACTATTACAAGTGGTGTAACATGGCTATGGAGATGGAGAAGGGTTTTGAGATATGTAAGCGGCTGATGATCTAGGGCAGAGACTTCAGGGCGAGGCAGGATGGTTTTCTCATCGCCCGAGGCTTCTTTTTATAGGGGTCCGTTCACGCTAACTATACGACTAGAACTATATGTCCGGAATTTTATTCCGGTCGTATAGTTGATCGTTAAAGCGTCTGCCTCCGCTTCACGGCTCCTGGTTTCTTCTAGTTGTTGAAAATCTCGTATCTTTGACTTTAATGTAGTGATTCCCATCTTCAAACGATATTATCTGCGCAGGAAAAAATAGAAAGAAAGGATTGCATACCTCTTTGAATATTAGGAATTAGTGGCGGGGTTTAGAGAGATATTTTATCAAAAATATGAATAATATCCAGTTTAAATGTGGACGTAGATGGCTATATTTCAGAGCCATCAACCTCCCCAAGCTTAAAATTGATCGTCCTTGAGCAAGAAAACCAAAATCAAAAAGGAACTCAGCATTTAAACTAAAATAACGAGATGGTGATCTTACTCACGATTGGTAGTCTCATTGTTTCCTCCACTTTCATAAATCTGAAAAACTTCAGCATAGATAGAGGAATGTCAAATATCATACGGGTTTTATGCATCCTTATAGCGTAGCAAAATTATTGTTAACATGGATAATTCAGATGAGTAAACTTTATTCCGTGTCATGTAATCAACTCATAGGCTTGCCTTTGAACAATAAAGTATAATCATGTAAATTGAGAGTGTGAGAGTTGTCATGACAAGCATATACACTAGAGTATCTCAATTCTCCCACATCAATAAATTAAGACTTTTCAAGCACTACTTTTCTATTCATTGTCCTTCAAGAATTTTAGTTCTTGAGTAATTGAGAGCATGCCAAAGATTTTTATTAGTTTATCGGGCTGTGATGCACACTCGTGGCATCACTAAGGTTTGACACGCATCCCATGAAGTTTGACATGCATACAGCTATATCATTCTTATGATTAACAAGTCAAACTTAGGCATGCTCACAAAAACCGCTAAACATTAATTCAATCAAACAAATCCTTTTGAAGAGAGTTATCAAGTCAATTAACATTTTCAGTGGTGTTGAGTGTCTCTAGAAATAAACCTTCAAGACTAAGCACTATCATACCCAAGCCTTCAATTGTGAGACTTTTTCTTATTATAATTGTTTAGCAATTTTTAGGCAAGACTTGGTTAATTACGAGAGATGGAACAAAATGTACCCAACTAAATACCCATGCAAACGAAAATCTTACTACAATACAAAGAATCACTCCACCAATATGATATCTCAACATTTACTACTAACTAGCATGGGTTTCTCAAACTTCAAAAGTGGGGAGTCATAAGGCATACCTCTCATGTTTGGTTCCACTTCTCTCTTCCTTTTTTATTTGCTTCTTGGAAACTCGAAATCGATCACTCTCCTACAAATATATGAGAACCTCGAGGCGGAAAGAAAAGAAAGAGGGAAAATAAGGAAAAATGGAGAAATAGTTTTGTGGTTTTTAAGAGAGGGAGTTTAAAGAATAGAAAATTGGCAGCAAAGCTCGTCAAGAAAATCTTGAAAGCAAATAGAAAGAACTAAAAATAAGGTGTTGGGGAAGCCAACATGAGTGCTTATAAACTCGAATTAGAAACACAACCTCGAAATAAATAAAAGCAAATTAACGCCAAATAAAGATACATGAGGAAACTTCCCGAAGCTTAGGATTTTGCAAGCCCTTCAAATCATTGTGGTGGCAGGAAAAAGTCGTTACTCCAGTTCGCAAATTGAGTTGATAGGTTACTAGTTGTTCTCCGGAGGTTCAAAAAGAGGCTATGCATCCTCTCCACAGTCCCTCCAAGTTCTTGGAAGTCTTGGTATGTAGTGAACCGGGTTGGTGGCTGCTCCTCTTGATAAGGAACTTCTTTCTCCTGTTCTTGGTCATCATCCTCCTCTAGAACCTCCTCCTCAGGTTGGTGTTTCTCAACATGCAAGTCATATAGCAAACGTCCTTCCTAGATAGAGAAAAGACTATTTGGCATAGGAGCGGGGTAGAGACGCCCAGCTCCAACAATATGCAGGTAATAAACACCACCTCTCCTAGTGAGCATTCCACAAGCTTTTAAAGTAGAGAAACCAACACGTCGCTCACCTAGCACAGGTTGCAACTCACCTAGGTCGATGTCTAGGGCAGTGGCAAGCACGGTGATGATGCCTCCACCTGTGATTGGTCCTTGGCTTTTGGGAGGCTTGGTGCTCCAGGTAGCGCACAAGGATTGCTTCCAAGTTGAGTGACAAGCCGCAGTTGATGTAAGTAGCCTTTGCGAGGACTAGGATGTCCTCCTCGTTGGATCTCGTGAATTCATTACGTGCTTGCAAGGTCTTAGCAATAACATAGAATAAATAGCGAATTGCAGGGGAAGGGTCTAAGCCAGTAAAGGATGCACGTAAGGCATTAACATCATTGTTTGGAAAATTAAAACATGTGCACCATTCATCTAGTGTTAAAGTGTAGTTTTTGTTCATAAGTCGAAAAGAAATCGTGTCCTCTCCTTGCCATAGTTTAACGGTGCTTTGCAACAAACATAGGAATTCAATAGTTAAGTGGTGATAAGTAGGCACATCATTGTACACAAAGTTTTGTAGGCTAGCTCTATTGCAAAGTAAATTGAAGTCATGAAAAATACCGAGTTGGTTCAATATAATGGGGCAAGCCCACTTGGTGGCCTTCACTTCGTGGTTCTTGATCTTGTTGAAGCAATCACGATGGAGCTCATTCATGAACCGTATCCCCATGCGTGCTTGAGTGACAACCCGAGAAGATCTAGCGGTGGCACGAGCACGAGTTTGGATCCTTGTGTTCATCATCTAAAACATTGAAGAAATACAAAAATAAATCTTTTTTGATCCAACAACAGTAAGCACAACATATTCCTCATCATAGCACACTAAAGAATATTCTCAAAATAATAATCTAGGCAAGAGAATCATGGGAATTGGTTCATAGTAGGTCTCACCCTAGATTGATAATGACAATAGATCAAAGATGAATTTACAAAAAGTAATTGGTGGATCGGAGGAGAAACATATCATAGATCACTTGTGTGCGAGGAAATCGAACAAAATTGAGTAGAGATGAAGATCTCTTGAGGTTTTGAGAGAGTTTGGAGGTAGAAGAGAGAAAAAGGATTGACGTTTTGGGGTTGGAGGTACCTTCCCGTGTGATTTTGTGGTCGGACACAACTATACGGGTGCAACTATATGGCCAAAAAAAAGCGTTCCCGCCATATAGTTGGCCTTCTGTCAGAATTTTAGGGTTTCCACCTGGCGGCGCAGCTATACGATCGAAACTATATGGCCAGAACAATATGTTCCCGCCATATAGTTGGTCGTCAAACCGTCTGTACCTGGGAAAAGAAATTATACAAAGGCATCGATATCTATATGGCCGGAATTTTTATTCCTGTTGTATAGTTGGTCGTTAAACTGTTAGTACAGATGAAAGAAAAATTATCGATGGCAAAGATACCTATACGACCGGAACTATACGGCCGGAATTTTTATTCCCACCGTATAGTTGGTCGTTCAACTCTCTGTATGCATCAAAAAAATTGTTTCTTCGAAAATTATTTCTTATACTGTAACTTAGTTATATACCTTGTTTTTGACAGAAAATTGACAGTAAATATTGTCGACCAACAACAACATGAATAAAGCAGGATTTTTAGTACTACCGAACTTCTTCTCCTCAATTGGAATTTCCTAGCACTCTTTATTGACCATAAACTTAAACTAAAACTTAAAACCTTTAATCAAACCTTTATTTCACATGGGTTGCCTCCCATGAAGTGCTCTTTTATGGTCAATAGCTTGACCTCAATGTTGCTCACTTAGGCTAGATGAGTGGAACACCCACTCCAAAGTAGTTGGCCTTCAAAGTGATGGCCTCCTTTTCATCATGCTTGGCTTTCTTCTTCCTGGGGAAATGAATAACAAAAGGATCCCACAAAGGCAATTGACGCTTCATGTTCCCTTCATGTAGATTAATCAAAGCCTTAATAGTTTTTAAGAAAGGACGACCTAATATAATAGGAGCAGTAGCATCTTCAGGCATGTCAACAATAACAAAATCAATAAGAGTAGGACAACCTTTAATGTATACTAAAGCATTCTACTTAATTCCTACAGCTTGCTTGTAGGTAGAATCTGCTAGATGCAATTTTAACTCGGTGATCTCAAAGGAGCCAAGATTTAACTTGTTAAAAAGACTCTTTGGAATTGTTGAGACGCTTGCACCTAGATCACAAAGTGTAGCTATCTCATTGGTTCCAATTTTAATCTTAACATAGGCTCAAATGTCATCAAGCTTCACATGTAATTTTTCAGAAATTTGCTTATATTCTTCATCAATCTCACGTACCTTTATCGCTACCTGATTAACAAAGTGTTAGTACATAGCTTCCTCACTACCTTCACTTATCGGAATCTTAACGTTGATCCTTTTTACAAGATCTTCAACGGTATAACTTGGTGAAGGAGCATTACTATAATCAAGTGCTTCAGGGTCCTCCCTTTAGATTCTCATCATCTTGAGGTCTTCAATAGGATTGGGCTCAGCTTTACCTACAAATTTGGCTAGAATGAGAGTTTGACTCTCGGTTTTCTTACCTAGTTGTGCCTCAATGATCCCATTCTTTCTTGGAGGGCCTGCAAATTAATTCTCGAACTTACAGCTTGGTTAGATAATTTACCAAGCATAGCATCATGGTTCTACATTATTTTAACAAGAATATTATTTTGTTCATTTTGTGAGTCTATAAAAGACTTAAGTGTTTTTTGGAGACTACCATTACTAGTTCCCATATTATTATTAGAGTTACCTACAGGACTAGAATAATGTGTTGGAAAATTAGGATTATAATTCTTCTTCCAAGCAGGGTTATAATCATTACGAGCAATGAATTCTATTTATTCAATATTTGTTTCAAGGATAGCTCTTACCTGGGTTTCCTTACCCTTTACGGATAGTATGAGCTCATCCAAGTTAGCATTGAGTTCTCCATTTTCTTATGGTGAGACGGAGTTCACCTTCTTCGTGTTTGATCTATCCACATGCCATTGGGCATGGTTGTCTTGCATATTATCTAACAGCTGCTTTGCTTCCGTAATATGTTTATCCATAATTGTTCCTCCAGCTGCAGTATCAATCATAGACTTAGACACAGGGTTAAGAGCATTATAAAATAGATGGAGAATTAATCAATCTTCCATCCCATGACTAGGACAGTTTCTCATGCATTCTTTCATCCTCTCCCATGCAAGCGCTAGTGGCTCATGCTCTTCCTGTCTAAAACCAGTAATATTAGATATGAGTTGCATAGTCTTCGCAGGTGGGAAAAATTTAGTCATAAATAAAGAAGTGCATTCCACCCATGATGTAATAGTATTTCTAGGCAAAGATATCAACCATTCTTTTTCTCTTCCTCTAAGAGAGAAAGGAAATAGACACAATTTGACCGCATCAGGGTCAACATCTTTTATGCACATCATATCACATATTTCAATGAAAGTATTCAAGTGCATACCTACGTCTTCAACAGCAGAGCCTCCAAATTGATTCTATTGACCAAACTTAAATAATAGGGCTTAATTTCAGTCATCATCAGCAATTGCTGGCTGAGTAATAGGAGTACACAAATAATCATTGTTGGGAGTAGCAAACTCCCAAGCTTCTTTTCAGCCATATTTCCTGTGTTTTTGGGTTTTCTTAAACAGAGACTTATAATAGTAAAAGCAAGAATTTAAAGGCTAACTAATTTTCTTGGTTTATGAAATAAAGACTGAAAGCAAACTAACAAAATTAAAAACAAGAATTAAAACTAGCAAGGTTCCTACTAACCTTACTAGGGTAGCTATTGCTTCCCCGACAACGGTGCTAAAAAAGGGTTGATACCTTCGATCCAGATTACAGATGTAGTATGGCTTATTTTTCCCTAGTAGACCTAGGTTATCGAATCCTCGGGAAGAAAATGCGTAGTGAAGTTAGTTTAACGGACCTTTAGGAGTTTTAGAATTCCTTTTGTGTTTTTACCGGACCAAGAGTTCGTGTCTTTTTGTTGTTGTCAATGATGGAGAGAGAGGGCCTAGGGCGTTCGGTTTCACCTATAGCTGTGCAAAACATCTGATGGGAATAAAAGATAGAAATAAAGTATGCATGTAATTGTTAGAGCAGGATAAATTATATGTGGGCAGTGCATCCATAATTTCTATTGCCTCCGTAACCGCTTATAGCAATAACCTACTAGTACCATCCATAGAAGAAAGAGAACTAATGATATGCATAGTAATGTCACCGTTAACCCCAAGTAAATCCCTCACATACAACCATACTAACCCTTCTATCACTAGGATTCCCAACTTGCAGATCAGTCATTACTCATACTCCCTATACCTGGCTCAACCCTGGGGGTCTTGGGTACTTGACAAGTCCTTAGATTGAGGCAAGCGAGTATACAATAATCACCATGTCATACAAACTAATACATGATCCCATCTATGATAAATAACATGCACAGACGCTACATGGATAGGCCGAAGCCCTTAGCCCAATGAGAATTACTCACACATAGAGATGAGATCAATAATCACAAACATGGTAATGGAGATCATGAGATTGATAGCAAATAGTCTTACAATGTCGCTAATCGAAGAAGAGATCTACTATTACAAGTGGTGGAATATGGCTATGGAGATGGAGAAGGGTTTTGAGATATGGAGGCGGCTGATGATTTGGGGCTGAGACTTCAGGGCAAGGCAAGATGGTTTTCTCTTCGCCCGAGGCTTCTTTTTATAGGGGTACCTTCACGAAAGTCGTTCTGTTTGACCTAGCGGTGGTGGTGCCAACTATACGACCGTAACTATACAGTCGGAATTTGATTCTGGTCGTATGGTTGGTCGTTAAAGTGTCTGCCTCCGCTTCACGGCTCCTGGTTTCTTCTAGTTGTTGGAAATCTCGTATCTTTGACTTTAATGTAGTGATTCTCATCTTCAAACGACATTATCTGCGCAGGAAAAAATAAAAAGAAGGGATTGCATACCCCTTCAATATTAGGCATTAGTGGAAGGGTTTAGAGAGATATTTCATGCAAAATATGAATAATATCGAGTTTAAATGTGAACGTAGATGGCTATATTTTAGAGCCATCAGTTTGCACACGTCTACTTTCTGTTTTTCGAGCAACACATGACTATCGCATAAACTTGGAGCATTTTTTATTTGTTTTAGTTTGTTTTGTTTTATTTGTATTTGAGTAAGACCCCGCTTTGATATATATATTATGGTAGAGCTACTGTAGGTTTGGTTTAAGTAAAGTTCGATGCTATTAAAAAGTTGGGATTGGGATGTTGAAGTATATTTAAAAATATATCACATAGTTGCATGGTTCATATGTTTTGAATGAGTATCAATTTGCAAATGCATTGTGTCGAGTTATCTTTTATTCACGTTTTGATGCTTGCTATTAGTTTACATTGTTTTACATGTACTAATTAGAACTATGGACTCTTATGCATGCATGTAGACGGTCAACTTTCTCCCTCTTGCTAGCCCAAAAATAAAACCAACAAGTTAAAATTTGTTATGCAACTCCTTTGAACCAAGTTTTCCAGAGTGTTCACATTACCTACCTATTGGCATAATTGCTATACTAAGTATGTTTCTCATGTTTTATTGATTTAACTAGCTTCCAAATTAAGATGATTATGGTTATGTTTGCAATGAGAAAATTGGTTAGTAAAGCTCTCACAAACTTGATGTCACGCTTTTATTTTTTGCACATAATAAACTTGAACCATTGTGACTATCTTATGAAGTTGTGTTCTTGACAAATTATGAGTTGGGAGTTATCATAACCATGCTTTCATGGAGCATGTTTTCAACATTGCACTTATTCACATTTAGTTGATATCATGTTCTTTTGTTATAGATGCCTATCATTGTGAAATAAGTTGGAAACTTTGTGATCTCATGGAGTTTGTATATGTGTGAGAGAAATGCCCAGGCAACTAACCCAATCCATTCATCATTCATGGTATAAATTTATAGCATCCCATAGTGGGCATTCTATGAAGCATCTTCAATAAAAAGCTATTCCAATAATAAATAAAAAGAATTGCTGAGATGCCCATTGTCTGTTTGTCTTGTAATTTTGGTACGGGAAAACATACCATGGGGCAAGAGGTACCCCGTTTGGTGTTCTCGATGATACATGTATGCTTACAATGACAGGAACTTTCTTAGGGTCCTAAGTTGAGTAGCATGTGGTGTAGGTACTCGTATTCAAGGGGCATGAGGCATTCAACTTATAATTTGTCAAGCATATAACTCATACTTTCCATCACACTAACCTTAACCACTCAAGATGGTTATGATAGGGCAATGAGGGCTCAAAGCTAATGAATACCATAGTTCAAACATGATCATAATAGGAAGAGTTTGGTAGCTATATGAAACTTATTCATGATTAATCTCTGCTAATTATCTATCTTTCCTAAATGTCCACCCTTTTATATTCAGAATTGAGAAGAAAACTCTATGACCACTATAGGATGTTTCTACTTTACTTTTTCTTTTGCATTTTACATTCATTTGGTCCATAGCTCTTTATTCTATGTTACACTTTGTGAATTGCTATTGATCATCCTTTCATGGTATATGAGATATCACTTCATTATCTATCTTTCATATTGCTATTCCTTTAAAGAATGAATCATTTGACTTTGTGTAGCAATACTAACCAGTCTTGATATCCAAAATAGTATTAAAGTACAAAGTACATGTTAGTTTTATTACCTTCATACTCGAGGCGAGTATAGGTTGAGTTTGGAGATGCTGATGCATGTAAAATGCATCCATAAACTTTGCACTTTATTACTTGATATTCTAGCATATTTTCATCATATATGGGATCTATTCATGTTTTGTAATGATATTTTGGAATAATTCACACTTCCCATATTGTTTTGCAATTAACCCTGCCAAGGCAGAAAACCCCTATTTCAGTGTTCGTGACTTTCAAGTACCCAAACGATGTCCGATTGACCTGAAACTTCATGGGTCCCAGTATTTATCAGAACCAAGAACATTGGGCCACAGATCAGCGAAAGAAGAAGGACGAGGGAGGAATGGGCCCACCACACGCGGCCACCGCCTAACGCGTGTGGTGTGCTCGTTTTCTCCTTGAGTCTCCGATGTTGTCGATTCTTTCTCCCAGATGAAGGTTCTGACCTAAAACCACGTATAAAAAAAGGTCTCCCGATGATTCTTGGAAAGGAGCGTCGCAGAAGACCGAAACACGAAATAGAGAGGCCAGAGGCAGAAGATTGGAGGGGGAAACTCCGGCGGGGCGCTTTAGGTGTGATCTCCACCTCCTCCAACGACTACAGTACCTTCACCATGATGAAGGGGGAGTATTCCACCCCTAGACTACGGGTTTCTGGTAGTAGCTATTGTATCTCTCTCTTGAACTCGATTGTATTAGAACAGTATGAGCTGCATAACATGATTACAGTCATATTTGTATTACCTATGTGGTGGATCTTTATATAGTTGATATTTGAGATTACAATTGTTCAATATTGGAAGTAGATGAATAGATGCATATCATGTACCATATTCTTGTTTACTTGTTTTGATCAAACTTGTATATGTGAGTGTGTGTGGGGGAACGTGTGCATTAGTTGGAGCAATGGGGGTGATCTTGCGGGTAGGATAGTAAAACTTGCGAATCACTTGGGTGTTTACCTTACTTAGTTGCCTCACTAGGGATAAAGAAAATACCATGCTTAGACTAGATCAAGTATGTTCTTATTTTAACTCCATGTCATAGAGCTTAATGCTATACTCTGAAATTGTTCTTAATACTAGATTGCTTGGAGACCCCCTTTCTAGTGGAGTATAAATGAATTGTTAGAAATAACATATCTATTTTAGGACGTGATGCCCATATGAATTGATATCCATACTTTAATATGTTGCACCAATATTATGCCAACTAGAGTGTCCCGTGTTCACCACAACTCAAAGAGAGAGTGCATAAGCGAAACCATGAACCCTGGTCCATTTTAAACCATAAAAACACTATCCAACACATCTACATCACTATTTAATTTCAGTATTAATTAAATCCGAAAATACAAAAATATTTCTCATACTTGCAAACACCAACTAAAACCCAAAAACATCATATTTCATTGCATTTATCATCATTGCATATTTACTTTACTATTGCATCGCATTTTACTTTTATTGTATTTTATTTCAGTTTTGTTTACATACACCTTGTGCTTGACAACCACTTGGTGAGATTGAGGGCATAAAACAATATACAACTATTTTGTAGGTTGCTTGACAAAGAACAAAGAGGATCATTCTCTTACATACAGCTTTCAGAGAGTTCGATATTTAAGCCCTCGAGTTTTCCTTGTGGGGAAGACTTCCATTTACTACATCATTCTCCACTTAGAGTCTCAACCGTTATGATGCAGTGAGAAGCTCATACGACAACTTTCAGGAAGTTTTCTAGCGCTTGCATCAGCGGGCAAGTGGTCCTCATGAAGAGACTCATAATACTGCTCCGCCACCATATGCTCCTTGATCTGCTTCACCAGGTCATCTGTCGTGTCCTCGTAATCCTCTTCCGAGGAAGACCAACCGGAATACGAGAGGGAGGATCAGCCGTGGTTCGGCGGCGGGAGGGGTTCCTCCTCCTCCCCAATTGAAGATGCTTGCTCCTCCTCCTCTTACACCACCAGAGAGGCATTCTCAACACATCAACGTTGAGCCGGTGGGCACTGCCAGACGCAATAAAGGCGAATGGTATTCTTGCTGCGAGCCATATCTAAGTTTTTCTACCATACACTGGTGTGTGCCTAGAGGACGGCGGTGTGGAACTTTATGTCGCGTGTTTGGGAAGCTGCATCATCCCCAATGCGTCGACGGAAGTCAAGAATATCTCTAACACACTACATTTTATGACTCACCATTTTAGAAACGACACAGAGAATGAAATTGTTTAATATAGATGAAACTTTTCCCAGTCAATGATCTAACGCGTCGCACATAGAAATGGCTTCCGTGTGCGACCAGGGGCCTTAATAGGTCCGATCTGTACTAGTGTGAAAATCCAAATAAAAAGTACGAGAGGGTAATGAAATGTGAAAAACGAGATTTCCCCCTAAATGTGAAAATCAAAATAGATGTCGATCAAGAACCCCCAAATATCCACTTAAATCAAAATTAATAACCAGAATTGCACGCTTACTTGCATCTCGCAGTCGATCTCTGTAGCGCGCCACCTAGATCTCGTCCGATTCGCTCCGCCGATGGCTGATGCTTTCGAGCAAAGAGAGGGGAAGAGAAGTGGAGAGTGGAGAGAGGTTGAAGAGTATAGACGAGATATTTATAACCGCACAACCGACCCTTGATTTTTGTGATAAGACTCAGTGGTCAATGGGACGGGGTTAACCAGTCAGCCTAGACATATGTACCGTGCAGATCACGTATAATCCACGACGCTGGTTAATATGGTTGAGCCCAGTCAGCTACAACAATCCGTAACGCCGCACTTGTCTTCCACCTACCATGGCACTATTTTGTGCCAGTAATACCAGGACACAAAGTTGTGTGCCGCCCTCGCTATCTGCCATGAAATCCTGATCCGTTCGGTTAAAAAACTTTTGCGGTCAATTTAAACTTGTGCCTTCCCTAAAAAGGTGCTGCCTATGGGTATAGTGCAGATTTAAATTATACTACTCACCTCCCATCGGTAGTAAAAGATACCATAGATACCGCCGATCCTAAACATAAGTACTATGTTAGTTGTTAATTATATCTATTAAGTACTTAGTTAAATTATGTTGCCGCTATGACTACTATGTTTGATTGTGCTATGTGACCATTTTTTATAGTAGTGAGCACATCTCATTGTTTGTGCTGTGCACTACTAGGAAAAAGATTATAGGTAGATTTTAATTCTGTGGCGCATATGCAAAAAATGCTCCCCTAAAATTAATTATGTGGCGCATGTGGCAAATGCGCCACAGAATTCCTGCAATTCTGTGGCGCATATGGATATATGCGCCACAGAAAGTGAGAATTCTGTGGCGCATATAGCTACATGCGCCATAGAATTCCTGTGGGCCCAGGTGAGCCTGACCCCAGCACATGGGCAGGTCAAAATTCTGTGGCACATATGGATATATGCGCCACAAAATATCAAAATTCTGTGGCGCATATAGCATATGCGCCACAGAATTCTCACTTTCTGTGGCGCATGTAGCTATATGCGCCACAGAATGTCATTTTCCATATGCGTCACAGAATGTGCGAAACAGATCTACAAAAGGTGGCAGCCCCCCTTTCCCTTGTTCCCACCACCTCCAACTAGCTAGCTCGTCCCCCTCCTCCCTCCCACTCCATTTTGCTCATACTCACCTCCATTGTTGATAGCTAGACCTACATTGGTTCATGTACTTGTGAGGGGAAGCTACTCCTACTTGTAAAGGTAGTAAACCACTCATACTTTCCTCCTCCACACATCCCAACACCCCCTCTTGCTACACTATATATATGCATATGGGGTTTGTAGATTTGTGAGGCATGTGTGCATGGGTACTTGTGTGATGCATGTTTTGTGTGGCCGGCGGGCCTCGGCGCGGTGTGTATGGATGTTTTGTAGGTGAAGATGGTCCCGCGGGCGGTGTGCGATGGCGAGAGATAATGTTCCTTCGCTTTGTGTTGTGCTTGAATACATGTTGCTTGTGGAGTGAGGTTGTGTTGTGCTTGAATGCATGTTGTCGGCGCCAGGTGCATGGAGGTTTGCCGAAATGTTGATTCACGTCCATTTCGGCAAATTTCTGCACTAGCCATACTTCTTATTTTTAGGATAGGTCATGCCGAAATTTCCCGGGCGATCATGCGCATGCATGTATGTGTGTTAGCTTCGTGTGTTTGAATGGTTCTAACATACTCTCTTTAATTTGGTCTATGTTGTAGCCTTGGCGACCATGGTCATCCATATGGTGACACTGGGTGGTTAGATACAAGGCTGACGCGGTAGCCGACATGGTTCGGAACAACATGACCAAGATAAGATGTTCGTGCCGAACGTGCAAACACCGGAAGTGGATCAACCCTGATTCCGGACAACTGGAGTCTCACCTATTGACGCGCAGTTTCATGCCTGGCTTCTTAGTGAACAAGGAGCCGTCGGTAGATGGCGGTGGCCATGATGAAGAAGAGGCCGGGGGCGGGGGAGAAGACAAAGGGTCTCGTGGACATGGTCATCATGACAAAGGAGATGCCGACGAACATGATCATCATGAAGAAGGAGATGCCGGCAGACATGATCATCATGAAGGAGACGATGCCGGAGCAGATGGTGGTGGTGGCGGTGGAGAAGACGGGAGCACGGACACACCGCTAACTTCGGCCTTGCGGGACCCTCATCTTCAAGAAATACTCCTCAAGCAGACGGCCAACACGAGAGCTGTAGCTAGAGAGAAAGCCAAGATGAAACAGATGGAGGTAGACGGGAGGACTCCATTGTATCCTGGGTGCCGGCCCGAGGATACACGCTTGAGTGTAACACTGAAGGCTCTGGAGATGAAGGCGGAGCACAAATGGACCGACACTAGCTTTAACGCTCACATGAAATTCTGGCACGCTCGTCTTCCCAAGGACAACACATTGCCAACAAGTATCGAGGAGGCGAGGAAAGTAGTTTGCCCACTAGACCTACCGTACGTGAAGTACCACGCATGCATCAACGACTGCGCACTTTAGGAGCAGTACAAGGATAGAACCACATGCCGGTGTGCGGCCAGGGGCGGTACAAGAGAGGGAACAAGAAAGTTCCTCGAAAAGTGGTGTGGTACTTTCCTATCACTTCCGTCTAAGCGGTATTACGTAGACCCTAAGGCGAGCTTATGCAATGGCTCGAAGAGGGAGAAGCCGGAAGATGATCCGGAGAAGGGCAAGATCCTGACACACCCCACGGACGCTAGCCAGTGGAATGCGCTGGACATCGAATTCCAAGATGAGTTCGGGCTCGATCCAAGGATCGTTAGGCTGGGCATGAGCACCGACGGACTCAATCCCTTTGGCAACCAGAGTAGCACGCATAGCACCTGGCCCGTGTTTGTATGGCCGTACAACCTCCCACCCTGGTTGTGCACGAAGCAGCGGTATGTACACATGAGTATCCTTATCCAGGGGCCAAAATAACCGGGTGTCGACATGCATCTGTATCTCGGGCTCCTGAAAGAGGAGTTAGCGATGCTGTGGGAGACGCCGACACGTACGTGGGATGCCTACACTGGAGATTATTTCAACCTGAGAGCTGCGTTGCTCACGATGGTGCAGGACTATCTTGGTTACGGATATGTAGCGTGTCAGGTGAACCACGGATTTTGTGCATGTGTCAGGTGCATGGATAAGACCCCGCATCTACAGCTGCCGAGGGATCCTGGGTCTTCGAAAACCGTGTTCCAAAGGACTCGAATGTGGCTCCGCAAGGATCACCCGTGGAGAAAATGCAGAGACCTGTTCAATGGCAAAGACGAGCTTGAAAATGCCCCACGTCGACCGTTAAGCGGGGAAGAAATCAAGGAGCTTCTGGACAATTGGGAAGAGTGCCCTGCGCCAGGAAAGAAGCGGCCGAGGGAACAACCATCACCGCTTCATGGAGTATGGAAGGCGAGGTCCGTTTTCTGGGACCTTCCTTACTGGAAGGTCCTCCACACGCCCCATAGCCTTGATATGATGCACATCACGAAGAACGTTAGCGAGAGCCTGCTCGGCACTCTGATGAACATGCCGGATAGGACCAAGGATGGGCCGAAAGCAAGAAGCGACCTAAAATTGCTTGGCATTAAGAAGGAACTTCAGTACCCCAATAGTGACGATACCGACGATGACGATGAACAGACAGAGGGACCCAGGGTCGCTGCAAAAGGGCTAAGAAGAATGAGGTGGTGCTTAAAGCTGCATCCTTCACTCTAAGCGAGGAGGAGCTCGAGAGGTTTTTCCGTTGACTCCTAGGAGTCAAGGTTCCGCACGGCTACTCTGGGAAGATAAGAAGATATATGGACGTAGCGAAGAAGAGGTTCAGTGGGATGAAGTCTCACGACTGTCACGTGCTGATGACGCAGATACTCCCCGTTGCGATCCGAGGGATAATGGACGAGCATGTCCGTGAGACGCTATTTGGCCTCTACAACTTCTTCGATGTCATATCTAGGAAGTCTATCGGCGTGAAGCAGCCCGGCAAGCTACAGGAAGAGATTGTCGAGATACTATGCGAGCTCGAGATTTACTTCCCTCCCGCGTTCTTCGATATCATGGTGCATCTGCTTGTCCATGTCGTGGATGATATCATCCATCTCGGGCTGGCGTTCCTGCACAACATGATGCCGTTCGAAAGGCTAAACGATGTCATCAAAGGATTCGTTCGCAACAGGTCCCGTCCAGATCGAAGCATAGCCAAGGGCTTTCTGACCTACGAGTGCATCTCCTTCTGCCAGAACTACCTAAGCACCGAGAACCAGGATGTCGGTCTGCCCACCAGGAAGCACCTCGTGAGGCTCGCTGGATTTGGTCACCGCGAGGGCTATCGCGCACTCCACGTCGGCATCGAACTCGAACACGCCGACTTTGATAGGGCAAACCGAGTCGCGCTACAACACATACAGTTGGTCAGCCCCTGGGTGGATGAGCACAAAACCTTAATCGAGCAAAAGCTCGCCAACATGGGCAAGCCGAGGAAGAAGGGAGATGTAACCAGAGAGGACAACGCCAGCTTCACGGGGTGGTTCAAGAAAAGGCTACTAGAAAGTCCCATGCCGACGCCTTATACTGAAGATCAGAAACTCATATTCTCACTCTCACAGGGCCCCGGGTGCAACGTTAGGACCTATCAGACGTACGACATCAACGGCTACAGATTCTACACCGAGGAGAAAGACAAGAATAGAGAATACCAAAACTCGGGAGTAACTATGCTATCATACGTTGATGACGAGACTGATGTCAAGGAAAGATTCTACGGAAGGATCGAGGAGATATGGGAACTCGACTACTGTGGAGTGACGGTGCCGATGTTTCATGTCAGATGGGCCAAGAGCATCGAAAAAGATGGCCGGTTTTTCACCACCATGGTTATATCCGATGCCAAATCGAAGAACGCCTCCATGAAAAATGAGCCATGGGTGCTCGCTAGCCAAGTTGACCAATGCTTCTTCATTACCGACCCGACAAAGCCAAGCTGTGTTGTCGTCAGGAGGGGCAAGAGGAGCATCATCGGAATGGAAGGACCCGCCAACAAGCAAGACATCGACAAGAATAGCGATCCCAAGATCGAAGAGGAATTCGACAAGTACTTTGACAAGCCAACTACTTATGCTAAAGTAAGAAGGAAGACCACCCTACCGGCTAAAGGTTGCCCGTACACGAGAAGAAATCTCAAGGTGGCCAGCCTAAAGTATTCTACCGCGAAGAAGGGCAAGAAAGTTGTTGTAAAAAGACACTAGCTACCTCGGAGCCGACTTAGCGGTTTTTGACGCCTTTTTTGTACTAATTAATGCACATGTGTGCTCGCGCGCCTGCATATATGTATTACTTTGACAAACTAATGTATGCGGATATTGATGTGGGTGTGACACAAGCATATATATAATATAATATCGAGGCAAATATATTAATTCTTGTTTTTAATAGGCAAATATATTAGTTCTTGCTTTTAATATATTATTACCATCCTGAAAATATTTTTTAAAAAGTCAAAAAAAAGATGTGGCAGCCAGCAATCGAACCTGGCCACCCCAGGTTCAGAACAAAGGAGCAAGCGCTGAACCAGTGTGGTAAGCAAGTGTTTCTGTCAAACAACAGCGCAACGCGCCTTTTATGTACCATCTCCAACAATTTTGTGGCGCATATCTGTACAGATGCGCCACAGAATTTTTGACTTAGGGTTTTCAATCTCACTGCCCCAAATCAAGTCAATCCCACAGATCAACCCTAGCTAGCACGCCGCGCCCGCCCCTTTTTCCCCCGCTCTCGCCCGCCCCGCCGCGCCGCACCCGCCTTGCCTCGCCGTGGCCTCGTAGAGCACCAGGAGGAGGAGGCCGGCCCGCTCCAGCGTCCAGGACCACCGCCACCACCACCCCGCAGAGCACCAGGAGGAGGAGGCCCGCTCCAGCGTCCAGGATCACCGCCACCACCACCCCGCAGAGCACCAGGAGGAGGAGGCCCGCTCCAGCCTCCAGGACCACTGCCACCACCACCCCGCAAAGCACCAGGAGGAGGAGGCCCGCTCCAGCGTCCAGGACCACCGCCACCACCACCCCGCAGAGCACCAAGAGGAGGAGGCCCGCTCCGGCGTACAGGACCACCGCCACCACCACCACCGCCGCCACCACCACCCCGCAGAACACCAGGAGGAGGAGGCCCGCTCCGGCGTCCAGGACCACCGCCACCACCACCCCACAGGTGACCCCCTCTGATCTAGCTATTTCAGAGTTGGAATTGGACCATGGAAGCCTTGCCTGCTTGGTTGGTTTGGTTGCCTTGCTTCTTGTCCTGGTGTTTCTCTGTGTTGTGTCCTCTAACTGCCAGGCTGCTTGTTCTTTTCCTAGGCAACAATACAATCTTGCAGACCACTTGGAAAAATACACAACTTCCCTGGTGATTTGTTTCCTAAGGCCTATATAGTATATACTAGTGCATTATTGGTTGCATCTGTATTGTAATGCGGGTTAGCTACTGCCCATGTCTGCATAGATCTGGTTTTATGGAGAAGTAATCATTGAATTGCGGAATTGAGCTGTGTATGCAGTTCAATGCACATGGGGATGTAGTTTGTAGGTGATGTCCTGCTCCTGCCCCATGAAAGCATATCTCGGCCAGGGTTGGTTCTTGGTTTTCTGGTATCTGGTCGGATGGCTTTGTTTATACACTCACACATATGCATGTTATGGGTGATGGATCATCTCATGTGTTCAGTTTTAAATTGAACTGGCGTGGACAGTTTCAGTCCTCTCGGTATAGGATATTAAGATCGGCAGTATTAGATATGTGTTTGTGTTTGCCATATATTTGTCTTCAGTGGAGGTTGAGGTTCTGCTAGTCGGTGACGACAAACGGATAAATAATGGTCTCCATACTGACCCAACTGTTGCCACAAGTCTCTGTTACTTTACTGCTGTGGTTCTTGTGTTCAGGGATGGGTGTACAGATTATGCTTGCAGATAAATTATTTTCTTTCTAGTTATTGCCTGTAAATTTCATTTATTTAACTATATATTGAGGCGTTGAACTAACAGCTTTGTAGTTAAAACTCTTACATTAATGTACACACATAGTATGAATAAACTTCAGTCCAGAGAATCGAGTGTTTCAGGTTAATGATCTGTCCTCAGGCTCACCAAACAAACAACGATAGTAATTATGTTTCATATTGTTGTATCCATTGGAACCTCAAAACATCAGCCCAAGTTAATGAACCGTAATATTATATATACACAAACCAAAAAAATTACATTGTGTATATATACGATGACAGAAATCTCTGTACCCTGTTGGATTATATGGTGTTGGAGCACCATATGTGGCTGTGGAGCACAATTTGTGCATTTTTGTATGTGAAATGTTTGCAGGGAAATCACCCGAGCTGCCCATTTCTCCTGAAATGTTGATTTCGATCCATTTCGGTCGAGAAATGGGGCTCATATGTCAAAAAATTAGCGAAGATCATGCCGAATTTTTCGGTCGACACTTAGTAATTTTTTGACATATGAGCCCCATTTCTCGACCGAACTGGAAGTGAATTGACACTTTGGGAGAAATGGACAGCTCATTTTAAATATTGTCAACAATAATTAATACTAACTTCCTTATTTTAATTTATTTAGAAGTGTGCAAACATGTCGTCCGCCGATGGGGCCGACACTTCTAAGGCCGCAATGAGCGTCGAAGACCAAGCAAGAGCGGCGAACCTCACTTTCTGGGAGGCGGCGGCACATCACGAGGCGGGGGAGTCTCAGCATGAGGACGTGGCAGCTACTTCGGGCCACGATGGGGATGATGAGCAAGAGGGGGACGAGGACTACCGGATAGATGAAGCCAAGGAGGAGGATGCGACCACCTCCAATGGTGGAGGCCGCACGACCGATGGCGGAGGCCGCATGACCGATGGCAGGGACCGCACAGATGGCGGTAGCAGCAACCCGTCTGTTAAGAAGAATAAGAAGCCGAGGAAGGATCGGAAGCCGCAAAAGCTCGCTGACACCACCGATGAGATCACTCTGGTCTCGGAAAGTGGACTTCCATTGGAGCCTCCGGATGTTGCCGCCGGGTACGGCATGCAACTCGGGTGCATCATCCGGGAAAGCATGTCGATCAACACGAAGCACCTGAGAAGTGAAGCGAATGAGCGGTTGGTGGCAAACTGCCTTAAGAAGCTTCACCGACGGTACAAGTTCCCAGCACCGTACACCGACAAACTGGAAAAATCCAATAAGGTGAACAGGTTAGCCATCACGAAGATGGCCAATGCCTTGAGCAGCTGGAGAACCCGGGTGAAGAACAAGATCACGAAAAAGGAAAGCTGGGAGAAGATCAAGAAGGGTGAGCCCATGATCGACGAAGACGAGTTCAAGATATTCAAGGCGGAGATGGAGACTGACGAAGCGAAGGCATGGACGGAGTGGGGTCGGGAAATGCGGGAACAGAACATAGGTAACCACCGATGTGGAAGCGGCGGTTACAGGGGAAAGAAGGCCATATGGGCAAGGGAGGACGCCGAGGTTGAGAGTCTCGGGAAAGAAAACCCATTTTTAAAAATCACAGACGAGCAGACCCGGAGCTTTGTCCGGGCCCGCTACTATCTGGACAAGGATTCCAAGGAATTCGTCACCGATAATGACGATGTGAGGAAGTTTGAGAGTAAGCTGGTAAGGAATTTACCCGCGGTCCATTTGCTTTCATTTTGAATAATGAAGGCAAGTTCCTAAATGGGTTCACCTTTCCTTATCTGCAGGACGCTGAAATCAAGGCTACACGCGAGGCGCCGGACTCGTCGTCCCAGGGCTCGATGGAGCCGTGGGACACGATTTTCAACAGGGCGACCAACGCCTTCAAGGGGAGGCCACAGTCTGAGCCGCCCACGTCATTTGGCCGTATCTCTGGCTTTGGTACGAGCACAAAGTTCCGTGAGTTCTATAGCGAGGAAGCCAAGAAGAGAAAGAAGAGGCGGACCTAGTCGGCGGCTCAGGATCAAGCCGAGAAGGAAGAGCTGAAGCGGAAGATCGCGCATCTAGAGGCTAGTAAGGTGGACCAGTAGGAGGTGAACGCGATAGTGCAGCAGAAGATCCTCGAGCTGCTACCTCCTCGGCTGATGGAGGGGATAGCAAAATGGAATGCGGATGGTCAGGTGGGGCCGATACAAGTGCCCAGCGCCGGCGGCAGCACCTCGAGCCACCAAGTGTCGCCAGACATGGTTACCCCGCCGCCCTCCATCCCTGTCGCGCAGCTGATGGAGTTGGATGCGCCGGAGCTGCCCCCTCCTGCCGAGACTACCAAGGCGCAGCAGCCGACGGCGGCGGTACTTCCTAATGCACCCGAGACGGAGAAGAAGAAGGATCAGCCACCGGCCGCCTGTGTCTCGACATTAGCCGATCTCGGCGCCCTCACCAAGGTAAAATAAGTAGTTAGGTAACGTGCTCTACTTAATGCCTTTGATTGGCTGCCATCTCATGATGCATATCTATATGCCTCAGGACACTCCGTGCGTTCTTCTGCACAAGGTGCCCGGCGGTGAGTTGAAGGATGTTTCCACGGCCAAGCTAATACAACCGGCGAACCACACGATGCACTGCAAGCCCATGGACGATGTCGTGATGCGCGTCGAGTTGGGTCGGGTGTTGGGGGGGTGCGAAGACATGGGCCCTCCCATGCAACCTCCAGGAGCCGACGAGCACCTGACCCTGGAAGGTTGCCATGGCTATCCCATGATTTGGCCAAAGACCCAGATTCGTATTGGGTCTCGCTCCACCGGTGCCACCTCGGTCGTCCGGCCGCCAAGGACGAAGCCTCCTGCTGCACCGGTCGTCGTCTCCGCCACCACAAGCCGTCACCAGAGACTCTTGGGAGCGTCTGCACCGGCGCCACAAGCAGCCAAGGGCGTGGTTGCTCCTCGACTGCCATCGCCCCCACCTAAAGGCAAGGCCGTGGCACCGCAACAGCCATCGCCACCACCCCAGGATGACATGGACATGGTGGCCTTCAATGCCAACATCGAGGTGGATGATGATGATGATGCACCGGTCGATGTCAATGCCTTCGTCAACACCGGCGCCAGCAAAGGACCGTTCATGCCTCCTCTTGTTGAAGAACCATCATTCCGCGATCAAGCTAGCCATCCCAAGAAGCGCCTGGTCTTCCGTGGGTTTTCAGAGAGCGCCTCGCCGAGACACAATCTCCATCGGCCGGAATCATTTTCAGCCCTGACACACTCTGCAGGACTGCCGGTGACAGGTTAGCATCGCCAGTGGAGGCTGCTGATGCAAAGAGGAAGAGGGTGAGGAAGAGGCTGAACAGGAACAAGGACAAGGCTGCGAGCCAGCCCGCTCCGATCCGTTACCGGGACGACGTTGTACCACCCCGCGAGGATGGCTTGACCAGAGTGCACGAAGCTGGTCAGCCAATACTGCCTCCGAATCGCGCCACCGGCTTCGGAGCTATGATGAGTTTGCATGAAGGTGTCTTGACACTAGAGGGCCTCCTTCTCAAGGACAAGGACCCGAGTTACCCGATGTTCACCGCCAAGGTGCCGGAGGACGTGGGCTTCATCACCGATGACCCCGCGGATGTGTTCTTCATAGCCTACGAGGACATCTTTAAGCCGTTCCACTCGAGACGGCTGGACTATAACTTGGTCCGCCTATTCGCGCTCAATCTGGCGATGAAGGTCAAGAGAGAGGACACCCCGTTCATCGCGATATCGGATCCCTACTACATGTGGGATAGCCAGCTGGAAGAAAGAACAAGGACCCGGGCCCGGGCAAAGTCCTACCTTCAGAAGCTATTGATGGACAACAAGAGGAAGGACAACATCCTTGTGCCTTTCTTTCCCGAGTAAGTGTACACATCCTCCTACCACCGTCGTAACACATAAGTATTTCTTTCCATTGCTCTTTTCCAACATCCCGTTCCACATTGTGTGTTGCCCAGAGATAAGTACTGCACGCTCATCGTCCTCTCCACGAGGTATTCGCTTGCCACCTACTTCAACTCGGGGAGTGCGAGGAGGAAGAACTACGCCAGAGTAAGGAGCGTTCTGGATGATGCTATCGAGGGCTATGCCAATCAGGGAGGCCCCTTCAACTATAAGGGGGAGGCTTACAGGGACGATGGCCGACACAAGTTCAAGCATGTGTTCGAGTTCCCCTGTGTCAAGCAGCCGTCTGACAGTGTGAAGGAGGCCTTCTACGTTTGCCATCACCTCAAAGGGTTTGTCCGGGATTGTGAGATGCTAACGCTGCCATCTTCTCTCCAAGGATGGGCCCAAAAGTTGCATGGGATCAGTGACCCCGATCTCAGGGAAGACTTCCATGATATGCAGGTGAAGCTGTCACATATCATCATGAAACAGGTCAACACACATGGTGGGCTCTTACACCAGCCCAGGTCGTTCACCAAGAGGGAGATCGAAGCCCGCCTCAAGGCGCAGGGTGACTTCAGGACGTGGACGACGAAAGACATGTACAAGCCGTTCCCGGCGCCCTGCGAGGAGAAGGCTACTTGACCGAGAGAGCGTGTGTATCGGTGGACATGTAGTGTGTGTCGAAAAACTTAACTTGCCTAGCTTGAAACCGTCGTTGTTATTGTGTCGGACATGTTGTCGTGTTTCTTTCATTGTCATCGATGCATTGTTTTAAGTTTATGAATGTCTTGCTCTAATATTTGTCAACATATATATTTGCATGATGTACTAATATGCCTTGTCAATAGAGATGCCGACGTACGTTGTGTACAAGGGTAGGGTTCCAGGTGTCTACAAGGAGTGGGTGGACTGCCACCAACAAGTGGACAAGTTCAGCGGCAACAACTACAAGGGATACGCGACTAGAGAGGAGGCGGTGGCCAAGTGGAGGAGACACGTGTGGAAGAAGAACCGGACGAAGATCTTGGTGCCGCTGCTCCTCACCGGCATCGCGGTTACGGTGTACTACATTCTGTCCAGGCGGTGACAACATTGCGCAGTTGTAAGTTATGTGAGTGAGATGAACACTTGTGAAATATACTTGTATACTTATTCGGTTCTAAGTGATGTGATTGATGAACACTTGTGAACATTCGTGCTTGTTGATGTATTATATGTGAACTGGAATATTTGTACTGCTGTGTGCAGCTTTTCTGTGAATTTCTGTTAATTTTTGTGTATTTCCTGTAATATACCTATTATATACTGTATTTGTACCAGATTAAGAAAATTTCAAAATTCTGAAAAGAAGGATTCTGTGGCGCATATAGCTATATGCGCCACAGAATGTTGGATATAATTCTGTGGCGCATATAGCTACATGCGCCACAGAATTCCAAATTCTGTGGCGCATATGCATATGCGTCACAGAAATATAATTTTAGTGGCGACGATTTAGTGGCGACTGCTAGATGCGTCACAGAAAGTTGTTTTGGTGCGCCACTGATAACGTTTTTCCTAGTAGCGGTGATGACAATTTCGGTGGCAACCAAACTACAGTACTTGCCTCTACTCAGCCAGAAACGAAAACTACAAGCGGTCAATCAAAGATGCCTATATATTGTCAACGATACGAACCAGACCATAAAAAAACTAGACAACATGGTTCTTAGAGTATCTCTAGCAGATCCCCATCCGACCCCATCTGCATAATAACTGCCGATTTTCGGTTCGAAGGACAAAAAAGGCACCATTCAGATCCCGCATCGGACCCCTATTTTCAAAAAAAAATCCGGACCGCCCCGATTCGCCGGCGCGTGCGAATCGAGCACCAATCGGCCGGAATCGCCGCCGCCGCCGGTAAGCTTCTTCCCAAGCTCGTCCTAGCCGCGGATCTGCTGCCGTAGCTCTGATGGTTTGCCGCGGTTGTTGCGCCTTTGCAGATGGACCCGTGCGCACTATTTTTGTTGGAGGATTCGTCCTCCTCCGACGACTCGGACTTGGAGGAGCTGCTCAACGACGAGCTGGAGTAGACGGCGGTGATACTCGCGGCGACGGCGGTCATGGACGTGCGGCCGAAGAAGCGGAAGGGCTCGACCATGGGGCGGCTGTGCATCCCGCGGAACCGCGCCCTCGGCCACACCTTGCTCATGCGTGACTATTTCGCCGAGATACCGACATACCCGCCCCATCTTTTTCGCCGCCGGTACCGAATGCGGCGATCTTTGTTCAACATTCGTGTAATAACTCGGATTATTGTTGTATTTGTTGTATTAATTTGTGTAATAATTTAGATTGTGTTATTTTGCAAAACCCTTTGTATCCGGTTTTGTTTGCGGGCCGAAAAACGGCCGCGCAGTCCAGACACGCCAAATGCGGGAATATGTTGTTATGCGGGCCGCGTTTGACGCGTCTGAACTGTAAGGCCATTTTTTGACCTCCAAAATGTGTTTGGGGTGGCCTGGATAGGTGGATATAGGGTATACGGTTTGGAAATCTGCTAGAGATGCTCTTAGGCCGTGTGTCCGTGGTCATGCGCCTGGGAGCTCCAGATTTTGCCCAGACAACTGATCACCCTGTGCCAATGTGCTCCCTCCTGGTTTCTAGCCCCCCTCCTTCTCGTGGATCATGTCGTCCAAAAGGGTGACTCGCTCAGCCGGGCGCGTACACGCGTAACGTTTTTACTATTGTTATGTCCAAACACGAGGGCCAACACGTGAACGACGATCGAGTACCTACCGCATCCACCACACGCTTAAAAAGCACCCATCACGAACACATTCCTCTTCAGTACTGCCGCGTGACAAGATCACCACCAGCAGCCTTTACCGAGACTGAGTGACGCCGTTTATCACAAGCAGCCCATCAAGCCTCCGAGAGACATGCACGAATGCAGCCGCCATGTGATATCCACCAAGATATATATGATGAAACTTTCGCGTAGAACCAAGGACATGGCCGGCCGAGACGACCAACGCGAGTGGGGACACGTACAAGGAATCACTCTGACTCCGCTGCTGCAACTTAGAGTCTAGAGTCTAGTATAGTTGTTATAGATAGAGGTACCGAAATGGAAGTTGCGCCATAGCGCACATGCATGCATTTTCACCATTTCTAGAGCTCTTGTGCTCACTAGGCGGACCGACAATATATTTTATCACCGAAAGTTCACTCTATAGTGAAAATGTCTTTTCTTTGCCCCGGAGGATTGCACCTTTTATTTAAAAAAAATGAAAGAGGAATTAACACGCGTACCATGCTAGCTTTAACACGGACCGGCACCATGATAACTTTAACACGCACCAACACACCATGCGTCTATATGTCCTCTCCAAGTTCTTCGCCCTCCTCGGTGACCGCAGCTCCGCCTCCACGCCCTCGCCCCCGCATGCCGATTACAGTTGAATCATATGCGTTCATAGGACGACCTCCGCCCCGCTATCCTCCTGCATGCCAAGGACGTCAAGGGTTTGTTGGTGGTTGACTGGTTGCGGGCGTGTAATAGGAGTAGCTGGGTGCAAGGGTCTGCTGAACTAGGGTTTAGGAGGGGTTCTATGATCGAGATGTGCCTTGTCGGTCTGGCCCGTATTGTTTTTTGCTCATGCAGTCTTCATCCCTGGCTGACCCTTAGAGCAGTTCAGTGGTGGTAATTTCACCACTAACTGATACAAAACCCAGTGATAGTAGGTAAGCGTCGCTCAATGATGTAGCGTGTTGTACTAGTGGGGATGGTTAATTGGGAAAACAGAAAATTCGCAGATCCTTAGAAGCATACCAAATTTTATCAAATTTGGTCAAATTTGATGAAATGGTGCCAAAAATTTTCCCAAACCATGCAGGAGAACTGCATGTGTTATATTAACAAGAAAGAGGGCAGGGCAAAGCCCAGCCAAAAACAAAGTTCGACGGCATACAAGATCTCAAGACATCAAGAGGAAAAACAAACAACCCGACCAAAAACGACAGGCTAGACAAACTGCAAGAAAACAAAAAAAACTCTAAAATACACCTAGCTTGCATGAAGGGAGAGACGGCCCTGCTCGCCAAGCTCCATTGCTTAGCACTGTCTTGATTTGAACCAAGATTTGCTGAACTGGCTTGTGGATGTTAAAAAACGGTGTCAATTTTGTCGAAGAGGTGTTGCTACCAGTATGATGATGCTCCTACATCATGTCGGATATACGCCTAGGGAATTCGGGCTTGAGTTAGGACTTAGGACACCTACTATGTCATCTTGACAAGTTGATGTAGCTTGAATCATGTTACAGTTAACATGTTGCTGGTGTGAGATTATGACCCATACACTTCGTGCAAAAGAACAACTTGTTGACGAAGCTAGACAAATTTTGACTTGGACGAAATCAAATGGATATATAAATGTCTTATTGCAACCCAATCGAATAGGCTATATACTATATGCATCCAAGCATTAGCATTGGCCAGTGTGCAATTTGGTGGACTACTCCATGGCATTGTCAAACTATAATGATGTTTTCGTACAATGCATGACACTTATTGGTTACTGAAAATGAAGCCTTGAATCTCATTTTCTTGCACTTAATCACAAGCAGGACCTCTAGCGCGCTAAGATTCTGTTGAAATCTCACGAGAATCGGTTCATTGACTACGGTCAAATGAAACAATTCAAACGAGGAAAGGTGATCTCCATAGTTCTTTCTTCTTTCTTACTTGCTGTCGTAATTAAGGCAATTTCCGGCCGATCAAACTTGAGTGCCGTCGTCACTGTCAACATCACTCATCTCCACTCTGTCACTGACCTCGCCGCCTTTTCCTCTCTGGATGTACACCATGTCCATGTTGTAGAGTATCGGGATCATGACCATGGAGCAGAGGCACGCCAGCACGGGCCCGAAGATCCAGAGCAGTAGCGGGACGCCGCCGTAGAAGAGGCGGTTCCCGACGAAGTTGAGCAGGAACCCCCTGTCCAGGACCTCCACGATGTACTCCTTGTTCACTGGAAGGTGGCGGCCGCCGTCGGGGAGGGCGAAGAACTGGGAGAAGGCGTTGACGAGGAAGCTGGCCTGGTTGAGGGAGCAGATGGCGAGGGAGTGGCAGAGGAAAGAGAGGAGGAACGTGGTGAGGAGCGCCACGTACTTGAGCGCCATCATGTACTCGCCGTGCGCGCCGAAGACGGCGTCGCTGATGGGCTTCTTGACGGCGTAGGTGCTGCTCAGCACGGCGGCCACGCCGGTGCAGAAGAGGATGGAGGTGGTGGCCACGAGCGTGGAGCCCATGATCACGTTCCGCATCGACTGCACCACCAGCGTCGACTTCTTCTCGTTGTCCTTCATCATGGACAGCACCCAGATGCGGCGCGCGGCGGCGCCGATGCCGATGGTGGAGTGGAGAGGGTAGCGGCGCACGGAGCGCCACAGCCACATGTGGTAGACGATCGGGAAGAGGAGGCCCACAGGGATCAGTACCAGGTCTAAGTAGCTATCCCTCCACGCCATGATCACTGCTAGTTCACTATCAATCTCTCTCTGGTCTCGCTCTAGCTACAATCTCACACTCTACCTCGCTGCTGTGTGTATTTTTCTATGCGTGAGTGCACCCTGAGGCGTCTGCAATTGTCTCCTCGTGGTGAAGAACATGCACGATTATATATAGGGAGACTGGCGGAAAACGACGAGTACCAAAATCAAGCGTAGGTGTGAAGCACATTTGAGAGCGTGCTTTATATGTGGTGGAAATTAGCTCGATTCAACGGCCACCAATCCACCATGTACCGGCGACCTAAAAAGTTGTCAAGAAAAACCAGACATGACCAACCTCGCACTGCATGTGCATGACGACGAAGCAGCACACTGATCTTCATCTTTCCTTTCGTGTTTTACTTTTTTTTGAGTGGGTAAAGTAGACATGGAGTAGTATATTCGAAGACATGCTACTTGGTGCTCATGTGCTAATATTAAACGGAACCCGGTAATGGTATCCAGCTGCTAATAAAATAACAAATTAAAGTGTCATAAACGTACTTTTTTGATAAACACCAAATGATGAAGACTGATCAAGTTTTTCTGACGTGTTTTGTGGTACCAGATACCCGTACTTCCTTGCCAAAACTATGCATCTATCGTCTAGAATCCGCCATTGTTTTGGTGCACCTTCGTCAACAAGGCGCCTTGCGGCCTCTCTTCAAGGCTCCACATCGACGAGGACACAGGCCAAACCAATAGAAGAGGGGCATGACCTTCCGGGTGCTGCTCCACATTGACCGCATCGAGGATTTCAACGGCGCGCCGGTGCTTGATGGTGGTGTCGTGGAAATGGTCACGGCAGTCGCTGCAGTAGGCAGCGATTGATAGAGTCGGGGGCGAAAGCTGGCGGCCATCTGTGGTGCGAGATGGGGGCGGATACACATGGGTTTATCCAGGTTCGGCTCCCGGAAGGTAAAGACCTACCCTTGCTAGATTAGATTGATAGAGAGCGAGTTGCAGGGGTGGCGATCTCAGCGTCTAAGCAGCGTGTCACTTGAAGAGGTGTATGATGGAACGTAAGTCCTCAGAGTATCCTAGGGAGGTTTATATAGGAGGCACCTCGCTAGGGTTTACAGTTTACAACCGAACAAGATATGGATTCGGAAGTTTTGACCTAATCCGACTAAGCTTCGAGTACGCTTCTGGGCCTCCAGTCTCCAATCGCTAAGCCTTCTCCTCAGTTGCATTCTAGTCGTCGTCCTGCAGGCCCACTCGCTAAGCCTTTGACCCAATCGAAACGTCCTGCTGGGCATACCCCATTCGGCATATCCCCATCAGTAGTCCCTGAGGCCATCGTTGATTCAAACACAGGTGGCAGTCTGAGTAGGCGAGTCCAATTTGGATGCCCAGTCGAATTGGCGATGGACTCTGCCGAAACCAAGGAAATTCTCCACCGGGTTTCCAGTCGCTGCTTTGGCGAATGCAACCGCTACCAAATCGCTTCCCCGCCGATTGGACAGGACACAGTTGCAGGCGAGTCGAGGGAAGGAGTTGGACCATCAACTTGGTCAAAACTATTCGTTGGGTAGTCCAACGGTAACTTCGGCGCAATTACCACGGGTAACGGCTACCTCGAGATTGACGGGTAGCACTCCTTTATAAGGGGAGTGACAGATCAGTCCTGCAAGATCCTTCCTTGCATTCTTCATCCTCACGCATCCATTCCTTTTGTCCTCCCTCGATCCAGACTCTCCAGACCAAGCGATCCAGTTTTCTTCCTGATGGCGCCTCCGAAAGGTTCGTGGGGGAAAATCCAGGTTCTAGAAGGCTGGCTCCCCCCACTCGACGAAGCGGTCCCCCAAGAGTTCGAGGAGGGTGCCGAAGGAGAATCCTCTGAGGACGAAGAGGAGGAGATGGAGGTTCCTCCCCTAGCGTCGGTGGCCCGCAAGACTCGCATGCAGAAGCAACGTGAGTTCGAGGCGATCCGTAGTCTTGAAGAGCGCGAAGAAGACGACAAGATCTTGCAAGAGCACAGTTCTCGGCGAACAGCCACGCCGGTGAAGCCCGCGCGCAAGCCGAAGTAGCCAGCAAAGAAGCCGGCGTCACCGTCCAGGTCGGCGGTGGTGTTCGAGTCGGATGGCGAATCCGACAACGACGCGGTCAAGACCTCACGCAAGATCCCGGAGGGTGTGATTCCGATGATGGGATTGGAGGCCGAGGACACCGAAGCAGTGGTGGAAGTTCCACTTGCGGTGATCGCGCCAACAACTTCGATGGCGCCAGAGTAGGAGGTAGCTGAAGGTGTGGCGTCGGAGTCGCTGGGGCCTTTGGGGGCGGCCGTGTCTTCCGAGCCGGAGATTCCTGCGACCGCGGATTCATCATCAAAGAGGCCCGCTGTGTCGTGGGCTTCGGATGTCTTCGAGAAAGGCCTCACGCGCAAGCTAGGCCCGGAGCTAGATAAGCCCGCCCACATCAGCACGGGGTTGCGTGTTCTTCCAGTCGCCAAGTAAGTCTCAGGTTTCTTTCCAATTCTTGGACGACTTTGTGTGTGATTTCTTTGCTGACTTTGGAGGTTTTTGTAGGTCCGACACTAAGAAGATAGGCCGCCCTTCGGTAGCTAAAATTCCGTCGACCATCACCACGGGGGAAGGCGATCGCCCCAAGAAGAGGAAACCTGCTGCGGAGGCTGCGTCTGCTGAAGACGCGAAGAAGCAGAAGGGTGAGCCCGACGAGGCTGCAGCGAAAGATAGTGCTAGAGGGAGTGATGCCACCATCGGTGGCGAGGAGGTGGCAGCCACTCAATCAGAGCCAACTGAGGGGGCTCCAAGGGCAGTACCGCCGGCTCCAGCAACCAGTGCCTCGGCGAGGGTGTCCGCGTTGTTCCCGCGCTTCATGGCGAGGGGATTTCCGATCGTGGCGGAGACCCAATCTCCACAGATGCTGGAGATCATCGATGAGGACGTCGGACCTCGTCGTGGGCGTACCTCCTTCGTGGTCCCTATGACGGACGCCAGAGAGCTGCACAATATGCTTGGCACCGTCATTCAGGTACGTCCAGTCCCTGAGTGTCTAGTCGCTGAAATTCAGTGGCTAGGCACTGAGTTTCTTCTAGTCGCCAGTCCCCGAGTGTCTAGTCACTGAATTTCAGCGGCTAGGCACTGAGTTTCTTCGAATCGCCAGTCCCCGAGTGTCTAGTCGCTGAATTTCAGCGGCTAGGCACTGAGTTTCTTCCAATCGCTAGTCCCCAAGTATCTAGTCGCTGAATTTCAGTGGCTAGACACTGAATTTGTGTGTTTGCAGTTGCTTATTTTTCGTTATGCTTGTAGGGCTTACAAAGGGAGTCGGCTGATCAGCAGGCTGCAAAAGAACGTCTGGAGCATGACCTGCACGTGGCACAGGAGGCAAACCAGTGACTCCAGGAGACTGCCGGTGAGTACTTGTTTTAGTTGGCGAGTGCGAGTTGCTGATGTTGATGGAATTCTGACTGTTGTTTCTTTTCGTGCAGATGGTCTTCCGGCCGCCATTGCCAAAGCCCAAGAAAGGTATGTTCCAGCTGCCGAGATGGACGTGGCGAATGGGCGTATCGACTCGCTGGTGAAGGAATTGGAGGAGGCGAAAGTGACCGTGATCTCCTCTGAGGATAGGGCAAAGGCCGCAGTCGCCGCGGCTGAGGAGGAGCGGAAAGTTGCGGACTCCGTCATCCTTGGACTGTAGAGCGATCTCGCTGCCTTGGAGAAGCACATCACCGAGCACTGCCGGAAGCTCCTTGGTGAGTAGTTGCTCTTCTTCTTTACATGTGCGGTGAGTCCCCGAGTGGGTGAATTTGTGGTGGCACTGACGTCTAACGTTGCAGCTGTGATAGGTCAAAGCGATCCGATGGTGCAAACCTTCAATGCTTCGCAGTGTGTGACCGCGATGGTGAACGCGGCCACCGCCTCGGCGTTGTGCGTCCAGGCGGTTCTCCAAGGAATGTCCCCTACCAAGGTTATACCTGGGGGACTGACTGAAGTGTGGCGCTACCTGGAGGAGGTACCCGGCGTCGTAGAGTGGATGGCGCGTTCGGCTTTCAGGTCTGAGGCCACCACGGCGTTGATCCTACGGCTCGCGCACTTCCCTGACGAATTCGACCTCGACGACATCACCAGTGGCTACCCTTTGGCGACTAGCACGGTGGAGATGTCGGAGGTGTTGAGACTGACTGCCAAGGCTGCCTTTTACGAACGGTCTTTGGCGATGGGGACACTGCTTGCACGAGAGGCAGTGGTGGCGTCGGGCAACCCCGAGCCGGAACATCACGACCTGAAGCCGGAGCAACCCTTCCGGTCGACGTTGTCAAAGTCTCTAACAACCTACCCGACGAACCCATGGCAACCATTCGTCCGTGTCAAGGGTGGTGGTGATGCTTCTTCATCAGGGCCTATGAAATAGATAGCTTCTCTGGGCAGTTTGTAAGATATGCCAAGTGGTGACTTTTGTAATATGAACAATATTTTGTATGGGAGTAAGATGAGTCAATCGACTCGCAATGCAAGCTTAATTGTGTGGTGTGTTTAACTTTTTGTTTGAGCGAGTCCCCGAGCGTGTCCGCCCTTTAGTGGGGTATAACTCGTTTGTGTATGTATGTGTTTGGTTTGGATTTTTGTGTTAGTTGTCCCTCGCGACTCCAAAGGGGCGAGTCCCCGAGTGCGAGTGAGGTTGTTTTAGGCGAGTCCCTGAGCATGTGCCTATTGCGGGTTGTTTGTGCGTTGTTTGTAACGCGTCTCTCCCCTGGCTCAGAGAGCCAGTTGCGTGGCGAGTCCAAAGCAGCTCTCTTACTTGGTGTGTTCCCGAGCCGCATGAGGGTTTCTGTTTGCAAAGTCCCCATGTGTGGTACTTAACCGTTCGAGTCGCTTTGCTCGAGGATGTGGAGGACAGGTCGCTGTGGGAAGCAAATGTCAGTCGTCTTGGCCTGGTGGGCCAGTCGAGCGGGGCGACTCCGATGGTGGCTCCGGGTTGGCGTGTTCGTGGACGACACAAAGCCTGAATATCTTCGGTGCCCTTGGGTCGCACTACTTAGCCATGGCGGTCGCTCGACCAAGGGTTGACTTCCGTAGGTACCATATTGCTTAATGTACGAGTGCGAGTGGCCCAAGAGTATGGCGAGTAGACACAATTTGTGCAATCCCAATGAATTTCATTATGTATCATATGGGTACAAGTTTGAGTTCTATGTATAGAACTTTCAGAGAAGGTTTACATTCCATGGCCTTCTGACCTCAAGCTGGCCATCGCCTCGTATGTCGATGAGGTAGTAGGCGTTGTTGCCGAGAACGTGTCCTATGGCGAATGGCCCCTCCCATGGAGGGGAGAGCTTATGCATGCCTTTCTTGTCCTAGGCCAATCGTAGGACCAAGTCTCCCTCCTAGAAGGTGTGGGTCCAGACTTGGCGACTGTGGTAGCGGTGGATTCCCTGCTGGTAGATGGCGGTGCGGGAGCGAGCTAGGTCGCGTGCCTCGTCAAGATGGTCGATGCTGTCTTGGCGGGCGGTCTCGTTCGTCGCCTCGACGTAGTTGGCGACTCGAGGTGAATCATTCTCCAGGTCCGTCGGCATCACGGCTTCGGCACCATATACCATAAAGAAGGGCGTGAACCCCGTGGAGCGGTTGACAGAGGTGCGGATCCCCCATATTACGGAGGGGAGCTCTTCAACCCAGCATCCTGGGGTTCGCTCGAGGGGCACTTGGAGTCGTGGATTTAGTCCATGGAGGACGCTCTGATTGGTGCGTTCTGCTTGGCCGTTTGACTCCGGGTGGGCGACTGAGGCGAGGTTGAGTCGTATGCTATGCTCTTCGCAGAATTCTGCCATGGCGCCCTTGGCGAAGTTGGTGCCATTGTCCGTTATGATGCTGTGCGGGTAGCCATGCCGGTAGATGAGCTCGCGGAGGAACTTGGTGGTCGTCTTGCCATCACATTTTTTGATCGGCTTGGCTTCGACCCATTTGGTGAATTTGTCGACCGCGACCAGGAGGTGGGTGAAGCCGGATGGGGCCTTCTTGAATGGGCCAACCATGTCTATGCCCCATACGGCGAATGGCAAGGTGATGGGGATGGTCTTGAGTGCCGAACCAGGGAGATGCGTCTGGTTGGTGTACTTCTGGCACCGACGCATCGTTGGACGATGTTAGTGGCGTCGGCATGTGTGGTGAGCCAGTAGAAACCGTACTGCATGGCCTTGGCGACCAGCGACCTGGCGCCGGCGTGATGGCCGCAGTCGCCGACATGGATGTCCTGGAGGATCTTACATCCTTCTTCTGGCTGTACGCAACGCTAGAACATGCCGCTGCGTTTGTGGATCTCGCCATTGATGATGACGAAGGACTTGCATCGGCGCACGATCATTCGCGCTTCTGTCTCATTGCTTGGGAGGATGTTGTGCCCGAGGAAGCAACATATGGTGTCATCCAGTCGCTGTGCTCCACGATCATGGTGACTAGGGCCGGCTCAGGTTGTAGTGGTATCCCGACGTCGATCTCCTTCGACGGGGAGACCGAAGGCTTGTGGATTATGTCGAGGAAGACTCATGCGGGTGGTGTTTGCCGAGCCGACCCGATGCGGGAGAGGGCGTCTGCTTCCTCGTTCTTTCGCTTGTCGATCCACTCGACTGAGTAACCATCGAAGTTTCCTCCCAACTGGTCTACCGCTTGGCAGTATGCTATCATTATCGGGGAGACGGTGTCGTAGGTCCCGATGACTTGGCCGGTGACTAGATTGGAGTCACCATAGCACCATAAGAGGTTGATGTTCATCTCCTTGGTGGCCCGCATGCCATGAAGGAGGGCCTCGTACTCTGTCATGTTGTTGGTGCAGGGCTTGAAATTGAGGTGGAGCACGTAGCGGAGCTTGTCTCCCTTGGGGGAGGTCAGTATGACCCCGGCCCCGACACCGTCGGTGTTCTTGGACCCGTCGAAGTGGAGCGACCATTAGTGGAGGTATGGGAGCTTCTCCGGCTATCGTGCTTCTTCCTAGTCTATGAGAAAATCAGCCAAGGCTTGCGACTTGATCGTTTTACGGGGCTCGTACTTGATATTGTGGATGCTGATTTTGACGGGCCCACTTGGCGACTCGCCCAGTTGCCTCGCGATTGCGTATTATGTCCTATAGTGGCACGGAGGAGACGACCGTGATTGGGTGTTCCTGGAAGTAGTGTGGGAGTCGTCGTTGAGCTCGGAATACCACGTATACCAGTTTCCGGTACTGCGGGTAGCGCTGTCTTGAGTTTGTTAGGACTTCGCTAATGTAGTAGACGGGGCACTGCACGGGGCGCTCCTTGCCCTCCTCTGGTCGTTCGTCGACCATCACGACGCTGACGACTCAAGTGGAGGCTGCCACATAGACGAGCATTGGCTCTCTGTCGATTGGGGCGGCGAGGAGTGGAGCCACGAGTAGCACTTCTTTGAGTTCTTTGAGTGCGTTGCCCGCCTCCACGTCCCATTGGAACATGGGTTTCTTGCGCATCAGGCGGTAGAGTGGCATCGCCTTTTCACCGAGCCGGGGAATGAAGCGACTGAGAGCCGTGACTCGCCCGACCAACTTTTGGACGTCACGTAGGCACTCAGATTTTCCAAGTTGCACAGTGGTGTCGATCTTGGTGGGGTTGGCCTTGATGCCTCGTTTCGAGACCACGTACCCCAAGAGCTGTCCGGTGGGGACGCCGAAGGTGCATTTCCCTGGGTTGAGCTTGATGTTCTACCTCCGCAGGTTTGCGAAGTTTTTGGCCAGGTTGGCGAGCAGGTCGTCCTGGCGGGTGGACTTTACCACCACGTCGTCTATGTAGATGTGTATGTTGTACCCCACAAGAGCTGCATGCACCTTTGGTAGGTTGCACTAGAGTTCTTGAGGCCAAACGTCATGGCCGTATAGCAGAAGGCGCTGAATGGCGTGATGAACACCGTCTTTTCCTCATCCTCGACTGCCATTTTGATCTGGTTGTAGCCAGTGTATGCGTCGAGGAAGCATAGCGACTCTGACCCCGCGGTTGAGTCGATGATCTGATCGATCCGCGGTAGGACGAACTCCTCCTCGGGCACGCGCTATTGAGGTTGGTGTAATCGATACACATTCTCCACGTGTTGTTCTTTTTCAGTACCAGGACTGGGTTTGCCAGTCACTTGGAGTATTTGATCGGCCGAATGAAGCCTGTGGCTAGCAGGCGCTGCACTTCTTCGGCGATTGCTCGGCGGCGCTCTTCATTGAAGGGCCGTAGCGACTGCTTTACTGGTCATACTTTGGGGTCAGCGTTGAGTTTGTGCTCAGCGAGTTGCCTCGGGACATCGGGCATGTCAGATAGTTTCCATGCGAAGATGTCACGATTCTCACGGAGGAACCCGATGAGCACGCTTTCCTATGCGGGGCTCATGTGCGCCCCAATGGTGACCGTCTGGCTAGAGTCGCCTGGGATGAGCTCAATGGTGCGGGTGTGTGTGGTTGCCTCGAACGTGGAGCTCGCGGCAGTTGGCTTCTTCAAGATGGTGGGGTCGTGCTTGTTAATATTGCCCGCGTATTTCACGAGTTCTTCCGCATGGTCCGTTTCCGCGGCGATGACGGTGTCGGCGAACTCAACGCCTTTGTCTTCGCATTCCACAGCCATATCGGGGTCACCGTGGACGGTGATGATGCCGCTTGGCCCTGGAAGCTTCATCCTGTTGTAGGCGTAGTGGGGGGACGCCATGAATTTGGTGAACGTTTGGCGTCCTAGGATGCAGTGGTACGGGCTGTGGAAGTTCACCAGTTCGAACTCGATCCGCTCGGTGTGGTAGTTTGCTGGTGTGCCGAAGGTGACTGGCAGAGTCACTTTTCTGATCGGGCACGCCTTCCGACCGGGAATGATGACGTGGAAGGTTGTTAGGGTCGTCTTGATTGCCGATTCTGGGAGCTGGAGCCTCTTGAACGTGTCCAGGTAAATGATATTGATGGAGCTACCACCGTCCATCATGTAGGGGTTCCACATATGAAAACAATAAATTTTTACCCTATGCCCCTGAACCCCTGAAGCTGCAAGGACCTATCTATTAGTAATACGGTAACGGGAGGGGATTTTCGTGAACTTACCATTAAAGACCGAAAAGCGTTGTCAACGCTCAGGAGAGCGTGGTTCATGTAGACGAGCCGAAGCCGACCTCAAGGTCGTGATGAAGTCCTTGCGCTCCTGTGGCTCCAACGACTTGAGTGCCTCAAGTGCGACACCTCGCGGAGATTTACACATGTCCGGTGCCTGACGATGACTCCCGCTTCCCTGATCTAGTAGCAGTTGCAGAAGTAGAGCTCCTGGATTTGAATCCCGCAGCGCGACGACGCTCCGCGGTGAAGATGTCTCTCGTTCGTGTAGTCCGAATTTGGGACCATGGTCACGAGACAGAAAATATCAATTAGAAGTCCTCCCAAAAGTGAGAAGACCTTTATTGATTATTGGGTGTATTTATCTGGCCAAATACCCCACTATATATAGGGGGAGGGGAGGTACTACCTCCCTCAAAGTCCCGGGGTGGGACTAAAGGAGAGGAGGGGGAGGGGCAGCCGCCGGCAGGCCCTAGTGGGCCTCGCACGAGGGGAGGGGGGCTTGGCCCAGCCGGCCACCCCCTTGCCCCTTCTCCCTCTCTCCTTTCCCTAATGGGCCCTCTCCCCTCCGGGAATTGGCCCATTAAGCCTTTTGACCTTTTAAATTGATTTTCTCTTTATTAAATAATTATGAATAAATTATTAAATCAATAATTAACATTCATTCACATATTATCAATCTCCGTGGCTATGGAACACCTTCCACCTCCACTCTGGACATCCTCCGGACTTACCAAAACCCTTTCGGTTTTCTCTCTACTATTCTTTGGTGATTCTACCGATCCTATAAACACTCTCTAAGCATCATCAAACCCTTAAGCGTGATACCCCACGGTTAGGGAACACTCCAGACATGTTCGGGACAATCCCGCACCAATGATCGATAGAGGGACCTGGATGCCCATGTGACCCCTATGCGTTCCACGAAGATCTTTCGTCGTTTGAACCGGGACAGTCGTGTCTTATTCCCTTTGTCTCTCGATACTTGCATTGCCCGAGATCTGATAAATGACATCACCATGTCGTGTTCAATCTTGTTATCGAACAACGCTACTTGACTCGTTCCGACAAGTGATATCCCTGTGATCAAATCACACGCTGCGCAACTATTGGATATAACCTCTCCGAGTGGGCCCTTGAGTATCTTCCCGTCACATATATTGCCTCAAAGTTTCCTCCGAGTACCTGAACACACCTTTATAACCACTGTTTTACCAAGTGGCGCTTGATGCTATCAAAGCACTCTCGGGAGACAGTGATTGATATAGCCTCATGGTCTAAGGAATAGTCTATGAGGATCCATTTCTAGTCATTGTAACTTGAACTTCGTGACATGATCGGGTCATGATGTTTAGGTTGGGTATTGGTTCATCATCTCATTCTCAGAATGAGTTGACTCCATTTCCAACTGGCATAAATGCCACATGATCAGGAAACATGATCATCTGTTGACCAATGAACCAGTGACTAGAGTTTCACTAGGAACCCCTGGTTGTTTGTATATCACACGTGTATTGATGTTTCCACTCAATACAGTTATAGCATGATATAAAACTTAATCATAAACTATATGAAATATGATAATAGTCCTTACTACTATTTGTCTCTAGGGCATATTCCAACACATCAGTGTCTTGGACAGCCAGTAGTTGGACACTTTGGGCCTGACCACCAGGGCGACTCGCCCTAGGTACTTGATCTTTGGTGCGTGGTCCTGGCGACTCTAGGTGATGCTTTGCTCAGACCAGTTGAGGAAGTGAGGAATATCGAACTGCATCACCGCATTGACGATGAATGCGCGAGCGAGCACCTTCCTCTCGCGCTTGGTGCTGAGCCTGGTGAAGGTGTGAAGTGATCCGACGGTGTTGCCGAAGCCGCCGGTGTTTCCGTTATCCCGTGTCGGGTTTTTGTTGGGGTCGTCCTGTGCTCGCCTTGCTTTTTCGATCTCCTTGAGGGAGTGGCAGTCAGCGGTAGTGTGGGTGGCAGGATTTCCCTCCCTGTTGTGGTAGATGCAGGGTTGGTTGAGCAGGGCAGCGGGGTCAAAATTTGGCATTACCGCGTTGTTGGCGCGGTAGTTTCCGCTGTCACGGTAGTTTCCTCTGTCGCGGCGGAAGTTCTTCGGGTCGCATTGACCGTAGCCAGCATTGGCGACAAAGTCGACTCGCCCATCTCCATGGCTCTTGCCGGTGATTCGAATGTGGCTGTAGTGCATGTCGCGCTCTCGCCCGCTGTCGTGGGTGCTGACGCGGCGTCTTCCTCCTGACTCGTCTTCAGAGTCCTGGTTGGGGCCTTCTTCTGCGTAGCGCTTGGCGATCTCGAGGAGGTCGGGGATGTTCTCGAGCGTCCGGTAGACCCTCTTGATCTTGGCGACCAGGGGTTCGTACCGGCACGCGTTCTTGAAGCAGTATATCACCGTGTCCGGGTGGATGCCGGAGGCGTTGATCCATAACTCCTGCCACCTTTGGATCCAGTGGCGGGTCGACTCGCGTTGTCCCTGGATGCATTGTTCCAGGTCCTCGATGGTGGTGGCACGGGTGTAGGAGCCTTCAAAGTGCCTAACGAAGGTGTCCCCCATCTCCTCCCACGAGTCGATGCTGTCGGCGGGGAGGGTGTTGATCCATTGCCGGGTCGCACCCTCCATCATCAGGGGGAGGTAGCGAGCGGCTGGCAGGTCGGTGTGGCCGGCGATTACCATCTCCATGAGGTATGTGTCCAGCCAGACCGCTGGATCGTACGTTGGGTCGTACTTTTCGATCTCCTTGGGCGCCTTGAAGTTGGCAGGGTACTTCTCGCCTCGGATCATAGGTCCGAAGCACTGGGGGCGACTCGGCTGAGCGAGCCGCTAGGTTCGGGGTCGCCGCAGTTAGTGAGGGTGTGCCTCAAGTCATTGGGCTGGCGCCCGCCAAGCCTGGTTGTTGACGATGTGCGTTCGGGCACGATGGGTTGCCTGTAGGCGGCGACCGTGTTGTTCACCGGTCGCGGCTCGTTGGTGGAGAGCGCGGCGTTGGCGGCCCGTGGCTGGTTCGCCAGGGGCTGCGATGGTGGGTAGGTCCTGGCGTTGGCGACGGTTGGGTGACCGCTTGAGGCTGCCCTGCTTGACGAGGAGCGGGAATACATCCGCCCCCGCGGGTTGACTACCGCGGCTTGCTGCTCGACGGCCCTGGCGAGTAGGGCCTTGGCGTACTAGATATGTAGCGTGCCTGCTCCCTGGACGTCGAGGTTGGCGACTACAGCGTCGGCCGCGACGACGTTGTCCATCGGGGTGGAGTACAGTGGGAGTCCATTGGCGTTGCGGGCCTGTGGCGAGATTATGATCCACGGCTGGTCCGGCGGGGGCACGCGATCAATGGGTGGTGGCGGGGCCCCGGTCGCTGGTGCGTCGGGTGGTGGTCGATTGCTGCCGCCTGGTGGTGGTCGATTGCTGCCGCCTGGTGGTGGTCGATTGCTGCCGCCTGGTGGTGTGTTCTCGCAGTACTCGCGTTTAGCCGCGCATCCGGGGTCCCTCTTATCGTTGAAGTTTAGGACGCGGCCTTGGACGTTGGAGTTCAGGTGGGTCCTGATGCGGCACTGGTGATAGAACGACAACTCCTGCGCCGTTGCCCGCTCGAGGCGGAATTTCTCGCGCTCGGCTATCTCCTTGTGCTGCGCCTCCTCCAGTCGTAGGCGGGCTTCCTCCACCTCCGTGGCCATCGCGGTTGGAGGGATTGGTGTGGAGAATGGATCTGGCGGGGCGACCGTGCTGCCCGCCATGTAGATCGCGTTGAAGCGATTGGATCTGGCGCGGAAGTCCTCGGGGGACTCCGAGCCGGAGTCGGAATCGAAGATTCCAAGTATTGAGGATTCCTCAAAGTCCTTAGGGTTGGAGACCCGCGTGATGGAGTCCTCCCGTGATGCTGCGGTGATTGATCCGTCGACCGAGGCAGGGGTCATGGAGTCGGCGTCATCGTGTAGGGCCACGTCGTTCGCGGCGGTGTTGGTCTCGGCCGTGTTGCCGGCGGCCGGGTCGTACTTAGAGGCGAGGCTCCTGATGGATCGAACCTGCTCCTCCGAGAGCAGATCACGGCGTTGTGGTGATCCGCCGACAATCACCGTCACCGCCGGGTCAACTGCGCCGGTGAAGCCGACAAACAGGTTGATGGAGCCAACCGGCATTATCACGTTGTGGGTGACCAGGCATGACGCCGGGATGTAGCTGCTGGGCAGGATCTGCAAGATCCCGCTGATGTTGATCATGCGGCTGGTGGCGATCGGCTGGTCGATCGGCGAGTAGGGTCTCGCTGCAGAACTCAAGCCAGTCCAGCTAGGCCCCACGGTGGGCGCCACTATCGTAGAAATGGCCACGGCAATCCCTGCAGTAGGCAGCGATTGATAGAGTTGGGGGCGAGAGCTGGCGGCCATCTGCGGTACGAGATGGGGGCGGATGCACATGGGTTTATCCAGGTTCGCCCTCCCGGAGGGTAAATGCCTACTCCTACTAGATTAGATTGATGGGAAGCGAGTTACAGGGGTGGCGAGCTCGGCGTCTAAGCAACGAGTCCCTTGAAGGGGTGTATGATGGAACGTAAGTCCTCAGAGTACCCTAGGGAAGTTTATATGGGAGGCACCTCGCTAGGGTTTACAGTTTACAACCGAACAAGATATGGATTCGGAAGCTTTGACATAATCCGACTGGACTTCGAGTATGCTTCTGGGCCTCTAGTCTCCAATCGCCAAGCCTTCTCCTTAGTCGCATTCCAGTCGCCATCCTGCAGGCCCACTCACTAAGCCTTTGACCCAATCGAAACATCCTACTGGACATACCCCATTCGGCCTATCCCCATCAGGTGGTGCCCCTATCTCAGAGTTCAGGCTGCGTGTGCACCCCCTCGCCCTAGCACTTGGGCACCATCGACGACATGAAGGTGGGAGTGGGCTCCGGCTCCGTCCTCCCGGGACCGATCCCACCTCTCGGTGATCTCTGCCTGTTCGACAAGGATGCCCGTGACCAGGAGGATTCGGGAACGAATATAGTCAGGCGCAGCGACTCCCGCGCTCCCGCACAAGGCATGCGCCTGAGGGGTCGCGGGGCTCCCGCTCTCGACCCGTGGGCCGTGTGGAGGTGCGTCGTTCCCGTTCGCGGGACTACGCTGGCAACAACAACTCCATGCGCTCCCATTCCCGCAGCCGCGAGGAGTGCCGCTGCAGCCGATCCCGTGCTGGCCGACGCAGTGATGACCGCCAGCCAAACTCATGCATCCACATGATGACTATGATGACGTTGATTGCCGTTCTCCTCGCCACACTTGGGATAGGTCGCGCGCTAGAGACTCCAGCAAGCGCATGTCCCGGACAACATTTGAAGCAGCCATAGACATCATCGCTCCTCTCGCCACTACTCCAGTGGGCGCCGCAACTACAACCAAATGGACGCGCCCCTGGCTTCAGTCACGCCCCGGCCCTGGCTTCTGTCTTGGTGCAGCGCCAGCAGCTAGCCGCGCCCCTGCCTTCGAGCTGGACCTGCAGCTCGCCACGCCCCAACCTGCTCCCGTGCTGGCCTCCGTCATCGTGCAGCATTAGTAGACGGTGACGCCTACCTCTCCCTCCGCGACGTCCATCGTCTTCGCGCTAGGACAGCTGATGGTCGCACCCCTGGCTACGGGAGCGACCTTGACCTCGCTCTGCCGCGCCTCGCTGCCTCAGGAGTTATGCTGGGACAGGTCCCTTGCCATCAAAGACATTCCAGACATCCTAAAGATGGGCTCGTCGAAGCTTGCATCTCTGCCGCTCACCTTGGTTGAGGCGGTCCCGTAGAGCACGTGGGAGGATGAAGCTCCCACGGAGGAGCGTCTCGCGGCTTCCCCCGATCGTCAGGCGTCGCCGCTTTCGGTCCCATTCCAGCCCCACGTGCCAGATGTCTAGGATGAGGCCATGGGGAAGGAAGCTTGGTACAAGGAAAACACGGACGCCACTGCTCTTGCCCACAAGGTGGCACTCCTGCCACTCCATGTGCTGGAGCCAAACGGACAGCTGGGCTAGGCGGTCGGGGCCTCATCTGACCCGACCCTGCTGGAGCTGGAGACGCCTTTCTTGGCGGGAGGCCTGGAGTTCGAGTCTGTGCCAGCTGCGATGCCCAAGTTGAGCTCGGTGGAAGACCTTTTCGATGGGCTGTCGGTGCTGCTCCTTCCGCGGCCTGCACCGATCATGCCACGTCCTCGACCAGCTGCGGCTTCGCCCCCTTCTGAAGCAGGTCATAGCGTATGCCTCCATGCCAAACCGGCGATGCACGCCATGGACAAGGCGATCCAAGTGCTACTCAACAAGATGGGTTGTGCTGACGAAGGTGTGCCTTTGGTCCAGGCTAGGGAGAAGTACATTAGCAAGTTCAAGACTCAGCTTCCAGACAAGACCATCGATGATCTGGCTATGCTCTTCAAGCTGAACGTCCGTAGCATCACGGGGGCAGATAATGCGCTGATCGTGTTGGGCGGTGCGGGTGGAGCTGAGTCTAGCCTTTTGAAAGATTCTGCTTAGATGGAGACCAGAAAGCGTTTTTGTGGTTCGATGCTCTCTAGTTTCGGCATGTTTGTTTCAGTCATGATGTTTTCAATAGCTTTGGAGGCGGGCGTATCACCCCTGTTTTCATCCGTTATCTGCTTTTCAATACTTAGCCGCTGAGATGATCGGTCCCAACCTCAACATTATTGACTGGAATGTACGAGGCCTGAATGACCAAGCTCGCAAAGACACTGTCCACGCCTTTCTTTCAGACACTCCCTATCATATCGCGTATCTTCAAGAGACCAAACTTGATTTCATTGACCATCAAATTGCGGCCTACATTGGTGGTTTTAAGCTCAGATCCGTTGCTCATAGGCCGGCTATTGGCACCTGGGGTGGAATTCTGCTTCTCTAGGATGAAGATCATGTCTCCCTTTCAAGCATCCACATTGGCAACTATCTAATCTCTGTCCAGATCACCATCAATGAGTGCAGTACCTCTTTCCTCCTCACCACAATCTACGGCCCTAGCGTTGACACGGATAAAGGGGCTTTTCTTGATGAAGTCATCGCCACTTCCGCCACCAACGATCAGAAATGGCTCATCATTGGTGATTTTAACCTCATCATTCAAGCGGAAGACAAGAACAACGATAAGCTAAATTTTTGCCTCATGGGTCAGTTTAGGCACGCTCTGGATACATGCCATCTCAGGGAAATAAAAGTGCAGAATAGGAAGTTCACTTGGAGCAACGAAAGGGAGAACCCCACTCTCGAGAGGCTGGACCGTGCTTTTTTCAACTCGCGCTGGGATCTGGCATTTGAAAACCATGTCTTGCACGCTCTCTCGTCATCCCTGTTGGACCACTTCCCCCTCCTCCTTTCCAACTAGAGCGGGCCCCGTAAACCTCGGACTTTTCGCTTTGAATCCTTTTGGACTAAAATGTCGGGTTTCCAAGATACGGTTCTCCAAGCTTGGTCAGCGCCCTCTTCTCACACTTAGCCGGTGCACGTGATCAATCACAAGGTAAAGACCATTGTGCTTAGCTTGCGATCCTGGAGTAGGGGACTCTTCTCTAATTGCAAGCTTCATCTCCTCATGGCGCTGGAGGTCATCCTCCAGTTGGATGTCACCCAAGATTCTCTCTCTTTCCAAGGAGGAGAGGGCCCTCCGTGCTGGCCTTAAAAGGCAGATTCTAGGGTTGGCAGCACTGGAACGCTCTTAGAAACGTCAGGCCTCCAGAATCAACTACCTTCACGATAGAGACACCAACAACAAGTTATTTCATCTACGGATTAACTTGAGGAAATGCACGAACAATATTCAAAGGCTCAAGCATAATGATGGCTAGTTGGCAACACACGAAGACAAAGAGAGCATCATTCTCGAACACTTCTCCAAGACCTTAGGTTGCCCACCCCTCTACCATCTTGACTTCAACTGGAAGGTGGTTAATCCTAGCACCCATGCTTTGGAAGATCTTGACCTTCCCTTCTCAGAGTTGGAGATTAAGGAGGGGATCAATGATATGCCTTTAGATAAGGCCCCTGGCCCTGATGAACGACAAGTAACCCTACATGCCTATGTCGGTAAGTCTTCTGGGCCTTCCCGCAGACGGACTAGACTCCGTCTCTTCTCCCTAAGTAGGCCGCCCGTGAAGCAAAGCTCTAACCCGAAGTGGGCCACCATGGTCAGTGAGGAATAGTGAGGACACCCGAAAAGTATATCCCCAACAGCAGCCCCCGGAAGCCTCCAAGATCCAGAGTCGGATTTCATCTTCGTCTAGCTTGATCCATCTTCAACTTGTAGAAGGGTTCTTGAAACTTCAAAAGAAAGGTAGGATCCGGGTCTTAAAAGTAAGTCGGACCTATGAATACATTATTCGGGTTTCCAGCTTGAAATTCAAACTAAGCCAGAACTTAGTCTTTGACGTAGCCTGACATCAGTCAAGGTCAAGTCACATCACTAACATACATTCCTGTCAGCACGACCGTTGGTGGGTCTGCCTTTTGCGGAACCGAGGCATCGTTTTAATGCGTGCGTGGAGATCGAGGTAGCATAATCCTTGCGAGGAGGTTACCCATCTCCTTCCACGACGCGTGGTACGGTTATAGTTTATATTTGCACGAATCTTAGCGCAGGTGAGGGATATAAGGGGTCAAGATCTCTTCCTTCTTCCTTACCAATGCTAGTGCCTTCTCCTTCCTCTCGACGCTTCCGCAAAAAAGCTCCTCCGCCTCCCCAAAGTCCACAACATCGCCCATCCTAGGTCACCACCGCCTGCAGAATGGCTGAGGCTTCATCTTCTGGCATGGCGGTGATACCTTCGATCCGGATTACGAATGTAGTATAGCTTATTTTTCCCTAGTAGACCTAGGTTATCGAATCCTCAGGAAGCCAACGCGTAGTGAAGTTACTTTAATGGATCTTCGGGAGTTTTAGAATTCATTTTGTGTTTTCACGGGACTAGTAGTTTCCATCTTTTGGTTGTTGTTGATGATGGAGAGAGAGGGCCTAGGGCATTCGGTTTCACCTGTAGCTGTGCAAAACATCTGATGGAAATAAAAGATACAAATAAAGCACGCGTGTACTTGTTAGAGTAAGATAAATTATATGTGGGAAGTGCATCCATAATTGCTATTGCCTCCACAACCGCTTATAGCAATAACCTACTAGTCTCATCCATATAAGAAAGAGAACTAATGATATGCATCATGATGTCACCGTTAATCCCAAGCAAATCCCTCACATACAGCCGTACTACCCTTTTTGTCACTGGGGTTTCCAACCTGCAGATTAGTCATCACTCATACTCCCTATACCTGGCTCAACCCTCGGGGTCTTCGGTACCTGACAAGTCCTTGTATTGAGGCAAGAGAGGATACAATAATCATCATGTCATACAAACTAATACACGGTCTCATCTATGATAATTCACATGCACAATTGTTACATGGCTAGGCCAAAGCCCTTAGCTCAAGGAGAATTACTCACACACAGAGATGAGATCAACAATCACAAACATTGTAACAAAAATAATAAGATTGATAGCAATAGTCTTACAATGTCGCTAATTGGAGAAGAGATGTACTATAACAAGTGGTGGAGTATGGCTATGGAGATGTAGAAGGGTTTGGAGCTCTGAGGCGGCTTTTTGGCGGAGTCTGACTTCTTTGGGGTGGAGCGGCGATGTTTTTCCGTCGCCTGAGGCTCCTTTATATAGGGGTCCCTTCACCAAAAGTTGTTCTGTTTTACCTAACGGTGGCGGCGTCAACTATACGGCCGGAGCTATACGGTCAGAATTTTTGCTCCGGCCTCATAGTTGGTTGTTACAACGTCTTCCTTCGTTGGATGGCTCTTGGTTTCTTCTGGTTGAAGGAAATATCGTATCTTTGACTTTAATGTAGTGATTCCCTCCTTTAAACAACTTTATCTGCACAGGAAAAATACAAGAACAAAGGATTGCATACCCCTATGAATATTAGCATTAGTGGCAGGGTTTAGAGAGATATTTCATCAAAAATATGACTAATATCCAGTTTAAATGTAGATGTTAGATGGCTATATTTCAGAGCCATCAACCTCCCCAAGCTTAAACTTGATCCTCCCGAAGAAGAAAACCAAAATCAGAAAGGAACTCAACATTTAAACTGAAATAACGAGATGGTGATCGTACTCATGATTAGTACTCTCATGTTTCCTCCATTTTATAAATCTGAAAAACTTTAGCATACATAGAGTAACGGCAAGCATTTAATACGGGTTTCATGCATCCTTATAACACAGCAAAATATTGCAAGTATGGATGATCCAAATGAGTAAATTTTATTCCATGTCAAGTAATCAACTCGTAGGATTTCCTTTGAACAGTAAAGTATAATCATGTAAATTAAGAGTGTGAGAGTTGTCATGAAAAGCATATTTACTAGAGTATCTCGATTCTAACACACCAATAAATCAAGACTTTGCAAGCACTAATTTTCTATTCATTGTCCTTCAAGAATTTAAGTTTGTAAGTAATTGAGAGCATGCAAAAAAAAATTAGTTTATCGAGCTATGATGGACACTGGTGGAATCTAAGGTTTTTGTTCCTTTTGCACAATGATTTCTCACAACATCCAGAGGAGTGATTCCATCTTGATTATAGCTACCCGGGAGTGCCAAGAATCTTACTCACTATAGCATTGCTGCTACAAGTGTTTAATCAACTCATAGCCGAAATCTAGGAGTTTCCTCCATGAAGATCGTTCGTAGGCCAACGGAGTTGTTGGCATCCCATGAAGTTTGACATGCATAAAGCTATATCAAACTTAGGCAGACTCACAAAAACCGCTAAACATTAATTCAATCGAACAAATCCTTTCAAAGAGAGCTATCAAGTCAATCAATATTTTCAGTGGTGTCGAGTGTCTCTAGAAATAAGCCTTCAAGACTAAGCAGTACAACACCAAAGCCTTCAATTGTGAGACTGTTTCTTATTACAATTGTTTAGCAATTTTTAGGCAAGACTTGGTTAACTACGAGAGCTGGAACAAAATAAGCCCAATTAAATACCCATGCAAACGACAATCTTACGACAATACAAAGACTCACTCCACCAATATAATATCTCAACATTCACTGCTAACTAGCATCAGTTTCTCAAACTTCAAAAGTGGGGAGTCATAAGGCGTACCTCTCATGTTTGGTTCCACTTCTCTCTTCCTTTTTTATTTGTTTCTTGGAAACTCAAAGTCGATCACTCTCCTGTAAATATACGAAGACCTCGAGGTGGAAAGAAAATAAAGAGGGAAAATAAGGAAAAATGGAGAAATCTTTTTGTGATTTTGAAGAGAGGGAAATAAAGAATAGAAAATTGGCGGCAAATCTCGGCTAGAAATTTTTGAAAGCAAATAGAAAGAACTAAAGATAAAGTGTTGGGGAAACCAACACGAGTTCTTATAAACTCAAATAAAAACACAACCTCTAAAATAAATAAAACCAAATGAATGCCATGTAAAGATGCATGAGAAAACTTCCCCAAGCTTAGGCTTTTGCAAGCCCTTCAAATTATTGTGGTGTGATACATCGTAAACGTATCTATAATTTTTGATGCTCCATGCTTGTTTTATATCAACTTTCTTATGTTTTGTTTACACTTTGAGGTATTTTTATACATTTTATAGAACTAATCTATTAACAAGATGCCGCAGTGCCAATTACCTCTTTTCTGCTATTTTTGGTTTCATAAAAGCCAGAAAAGAAATATTCTCGGAATTGGACGAAACAAAAGCCGAAGTTCCTATTTTTCCCGACAAGACACAGAGTCCAAAGGGGAGACGGAGGGGAGCCAGGAGGCTGGCACACCCTAGGGTGGCGCGGGTCACCCCTGGCCATGCCACCAGGGGTGTGGCCACCCTGTCCCACCTTTGGAATCGCCGCTTCGCCTATATATTCCCCCGGGGACAAAAACCCTAAGCATCAGATCAGAATTCCACGAAAAGTTCCGCAGCGCCGCCACCACCGAAGAGGAGATTCAGGGGACAGAAGTCTCTGTTCCGGCACCCTGCCGGGATGGGGAAGTGCCCCCGAATCCAGCTCATTCGACTCCACCGCCATCTCCATTTCCGTTGCTGACTCCCGTGATGAGAGAGGAGTAGTTCTCTCTCGAGGCTAAGGGCTCTACATGTAGTTATGTGTTCATATCTCTCTATGCGTGATCTTATGAGATCATGAGCTTTGTAATCTATAGATCTATTCTGCTACTCAAGTGCTTTAACTAATCTCTGCTTATCCCCACGTGTGTGAAGTTGACAGTGTGTCCTGTGTGGCACTTTGGCTAAGGTTATATAAATACTTATCATGAGTATAATTTGAGTTGGATGTCTCTTTGAGATTGTGGTGTTTGTTGGAACCATCTAGCGCTCAAGGTGACAGTGAGGGGTTATCTAGATGGGGAATGCGAACTTTAAGGTCTTCTATTATAGCCCTGCATCGTCCAACCGGAGAGTAGTTCAGGGTAGCATCATTAAGAGAAGATATTTATATGAGAGTGTCCACTAGTGAAAGTATGATCCCTAGGCCTTGTTTCTAAGCATTGAAACACCATTTACAATTAGTTCTATTACATGTTTGCTTGCTGCCACTATTATTTCAGATTGCAATTACCACTTATAATCATCCATATTATTTGTATTTCACTATCTCTTCGCCAAACTAGTGCACCTACACACCTGACACGTGTATTGGGTGTGTTGGGGACACAAGAGACTTCTTGTATATTGATTGCAGGGTTGCTTGAGAGGGATACCTTTGACCACTTCCTCCCTGAGTTCGATAAACCTTGGGTGATCCACTTCAGGGAACCTTGTTGCTGTTCTACAAACCTCTGCACTTGGAGGCCCAACACTTTCTACAAAAATAGAAGCGTGCGTAGACATCAAGCTATTTTCTGGCGCCATTACCGAGAAGGTAAGGTAAAAGGTAGTGACATCCTCTGGCTACTAAGCTATCTTCTAGTACTGTAGCTAGTGTGTGAGTGTTCGAAGTTATTTCCTTTAGATTCTCAATTATATCTTTTTGTTTCTTGTTTTTATTTTCACTAGTTAGGATTAATGGAAAACAACAACAAAAATTAGAGAGCTTTATAGTATTTATCTTTAGTTAGGACATGAAGTGTTTGAAGAGAAAATTAAAAAAACTATGGAACTTTATTTGCATGCTAATAGCAATATTATTAGTATGAATTCTTTGAACACCATTATTTCTAATGCTATGGAAAAGTCTAAGCTTGGGGAAGCTAGTTTTTATGAAAATGATCTTTTTAGTCCCCCAAGCACGGAGGAGAAAATTTACTTTGATGATACTACGCCTCCAATATATGATGATTACAATGATGAATATGATATTTTTAGTCCACCTACTATTGAGGAGAAAATTAATTATGATTACAATATGCCTCCTATATTTGATGATTATGGTGATGAGAATAATGATAGCTATTTTGTTGAATTTGCTCCCACTACGATTAATAAGAATGACTATGCTTACAGGTAGAGTAATAATTATTTTATGCATGTGGCTCATGATAAGAATGTTTTTTGTGATAGTTATATTGTTAATTTTATTCATGATGCTACTAAAAGTTATTATGAGAGAGGGAAACATGGTTTTATGTATCTTAACAATATTAAGTTTCCCCTCTTTATGTTGAAAATTTTGAAGTCACCTGTTTTGCTTTCCTATGCTTGTTGCTTTGTGATTTCATGACTTGTTTCTTTACAATATTATTTTTCATAGGAAGTGGGTTAGACTTAAATTTGTTCCATATTTGCTTCTTGATGCTCTCTTTTACTCCAATTCATATTTCTTATGTGACCATCATAGAAATTATCATTCCTATCTTAATGGCTATAAAGAAAGAGCTTTTGGGAGATAACCCATTATATTTTTACTTTCAGTTTATTTTTGTTTTCTTGAGTCTTGGAAGTTATTGCCTCAAATAACCTCTCCTTATGATTTTTGTTTGGTTTTTGTGCCAAGCATAACCTCTAATGAGAGGGAAGTAAGGTATGGGGAAGTTGCTGTCCCGAAACAGATTTCTGTACATCACTGTAAAAGAATCGTGAAAAATCTGATTATGTCGGATTGAGCTGTAATTTTTGGTGATTATGCCCCAGGTTATTCTCTAACTTTCATTAGTTTGGCACTTTTCGGTTTGAGCAACAGAAGGTCTACGAAAAAAATCGGTTTTTACCTAATGGTCTGTTTTGACAGATTTCTGCCATTATTTGCATTTGCCTCTTAATCTCTTTCTCTTTGAGTTCTCTTTCATCACTTGAGATTTTAGAAATAATTTCTACAGTAGCTTGTGTTTTAATGGAAGTTTTACTTGTGTTGAAACTAAACCTAAAGACTTATTATCTTGAATACACTAATATTGCTAATGAAGATTGTGTGAAGTTTTGTATGAAGGAAATTTTAAAGTGTAGGGAAGAACAATGTGATGAGATGAAGTATGGAAAAAATCTCAAGCTTGGGGATGCCACCCGTGTCACCCCAATAAATATTCAAGAAGTACAAGCATCAAAGCTTGGGGATGCCCAAGGCATCCCCTTCTTCATCAATAAAAATCTCAAGTTTTCTCCCAAAACATTTCATTTTTATTGTTTCATGCACAATTGTGTTGTTCTTGGAGCATCTTTGTTTTTGTTTTTAGTTTTATTTTGTTTGGTTTGCTTAAATAAGTTGGTTCGATCCCAACACACTTCTTTTGGAGAGAGACACACCTCGTTATTCATTGCCTAGAACACTCTAGTTTTCACTCTTATTGTTCTGTGAGTGTTCTCCTTTGCTAGCACTGCGTTTAACTTTAGTTTTCTTATTCTTTTGGCTTAGAACTTTTTAGTTCTTCTTTGTAGATGGGTGAGACATGCTCTCTGGTCTTTATTGATTATTATCTTTGAGAGTTGTTTCAAATAAGTTGATTGGTGTTGGAGAAGAGTAGGAAGTTTCATGCTTATAGTGGTACAAAAGGAAGTTTGTTTAGACTGTGACTTAGACTTTATCATGTCATGTTTGATATTGCTTTGACTTTATGCTTAGTGATTATGTTGTAGCATGACTTGTTTCAAACAATTGATATTACTTAATGTGCCTTGAAAGAATCATGTGTTGTTTTAGCATATAAAAGCATAATACTATGGTATTCTCCTTTGATGCTTTATTTGGGTTGACTTGGCACATGCTCACACCATGTTAAGACTATACCAAGTCACCATAGCCTCTATGATCATTTAGTTTTCGACTTGTCATATCATTTTATGCTTTAATTAATAATGTTTTGTCACTTTGCATGATTATGGCCATTATTGCTCTCTTAGTTGGTCGCTCCCAGTCTTTTGCTAGCCTCCACATATACCAAGTATTATTTCCACTCATGCATCCAACTCCAAATAAAACCAAGTTATTCCAAAGAGTCCATCATACCTACATATTAGCATTATTGCTATTCCAAGTATATTCATGTTTTTATCTACCTTCCAAATTAAACTTGTTATGTGAAAATTAGTGATTAAAGCTCTAACAAACTTGATGGCACACTTTATTTTCTTGCACTTAATAAACTTGAACCATTGTGCCCATCTCTGTTTCGTATATGCTTGCATTTTGTAAGTTATGAATTAGCAGAACCATGTTACCATGGGGAACGCTTTCAACATTGCACATTATTTAGTTGATATCATGTTCTTTTGCTTATGGATCCCGGCGGTGTGAAATAAAAGGGGAGATTGTAACCTCATGGAGTTTGTATATGTGTTAGAGAAACGCCTGGGTGGCTAGCCTAAGCCATGCCTAATCATGGTGGAAACTTTTAGCATAACCATAGTCAGCAATCTGTGAAGCATCCTCAATAAAAACCTATGCAAATAGCAAATAAAAAGATCGCTGAGATGCTCATTGTCCGTTGCCTTGTCATTTTGATATGGGATAGATCTTGTATCATGGGGCAAGGGGTACCCCGTTGGCGGTTCTCAATGTACACATGTACTTACAATGACAAGAACTTACTCGTGACTAAAGTTGAGTAGCATGAGGTTCGGTACTCGTAAGCAAGGGGCATGATATTTTCAACTTATAACTTGTCAAGCATATCCTCATATTTGTTCATTTTAACCTTAATCACCTAAAGTTTCTTATGATAGGGGCAGTGAGAGCTGAAAACTAATAAGTACCATAATTTTGGAAGATCTTTATGAAACTTGAATCTCTGCTTCCTTCTATGAAGGGCCTTTCTTTTTTACTTTTATGTTGAGTCTCCATCTTCTATCTTTATGTGTTGCAAATATGCCCTAGAGACAAATAGTAGTAAGGACTATTATCATATTTCATATAGTTTATGATTAAGTTTTATATCATGCTATAACTGTATTGAGTGGAAACATTAATACACGTGTGATATACAAACAACCAGGGGTTCCCAGTGAAACTCTAGTCACTTGTTCATTGGTCAACGGATGATCATGTTTCCTGATCATGTGGCATTTATGCCAGTTGGAAATGAGGTCATCTCATTGCGACAATGAGATGATGAACCAATACCCAACCTAAACATTGTGACCCGATAATGTCACGAAGTTCAAGTTACGATGATTAGAAATGGATCCTCGTAGACTATTCCTTAGACCATGAGGCTATATTAATCACTGTCTCCCGAGAGTGCTTAGATAGCATCACACCCCATCTGGTAATATGGTGGTTATAAAGGTGTGTTCAGGTATTTGGAGGAAACCATAGAGGCAATATATGTCAAGAGCGGGATTTGTCCGTCCATGTGATGGGAAGATACTCAAGGGCCCACTCGGAGAAGTTATATCCAATAGTTGCGCAACGTGTGATTTGATCACGGGGATATCACTTGTCGGAACGAGTCAAGTAGCGTTGTTCAGTAACGAGATTGAACATGACATGGTGATCTCATTTATCAGATCTCGGGCAATGCAAGTATCGAGTGACAAAGGGAATAAGACACGACTGTCCTGGTTCAAACGACGAAAGATCTTCGTGGAACGCACAGGGGTAACATGGCCATCCAGGTCCCTCTGTCGATCATTGGTGCGGGAGTGTCCCGACCATGTCTGGAGTGTTCCCGAACCGTGGGGTATCATGATTAAGAGCTTGATGATGCTTAGAGAGTGTTTATAGGATCAGTGGAATCACCGAAGAGCTGTAGGGAGAAAACCGAAAGGGTTTCGGTAAGTCCAGAGGTTGTCCGAAGTGGAGGTGGAAGGTGTTCCATAGCCATGGAGATTGAATAATGTGTGAATGAATGTTAAATGTTGATTTAATCATTAATTCATAATTATTTAATAAATAGAAAAATCAAATTAAATGGTCAAGGCTTAATGGGCCAATTCCCGGAGGGAAGAGGGCCCATTAGGGAAAGTAGAGAGGGTGAAGGTGCCAAGGGGTGGCCGGTGCCCTAGTGGGCCAGCCCCCCGTGCGGGGCCCATGGGGGTGGCCGGAGGTGCCACCCCTCCCCCTCCTCTCCTTTAGTCCCACCCCGGGACTTTGAGGGAGGTAGTCCCTCCCCTCCCCCTATATATAGTGGGGGTATTTGGCCAATTTAAATACACCAATGATCAACAAAGGTCTTCTCACTTTTGGGAGGACCTCCAGTTGATATTCTCTCTCCCCCTCTCTCTCGTGACCGTGGTCCCAAGTCTGGACCGCGCGAACGAGAGACATCTTCACCGTGGAGCGCCATGGCGCTGCGGGATTCGGATCCGGGAGCTCTACTTCCGCAACTCTTGTTGGATCGGGGAAGCGGGAGTCATCGTCAGGCACCGGACGTGTGTAACTCCCCGCGAGGTGTCGCACTTGAGGCACTCAGGTCGTTGGAGCCAAGGAGCGCAAGGACTTCATCATGACCTTGAGGTCGGCTTCGGCTCGTCTACATCAACCACGCTCTCCTGAGCATTGACAATGCTTTTCGGTCTTCAAGGGTAAGTTCGCAAAAATCCCCTCCCGTGACTGTATTACTAATAGATAGGTCCTGGCAGCTTCAGGGGTTCAGGGGTGTAGAGTAAAAATTTATTGTTTTCATACGCGGAACCCCTACAGCAGTATCAGAGCTAGATCTATGCGTAGTAATGCTAGTACGGGTAGAACACACGAGATGTAGAATGTGGGCATTGATCTTTTAGTTGTTACCCTCCCACGTGTACTTGTGTATACCGTAGTAATGCTTGATGAAGTGGCCCCCAACCGACTTTACGCGTTCATTCGCGAGACTGGTCCACGCTTGACATACGGCTTGTACCGTATAAAGTGGCTTAGGGGGGTGTCTGTCTCTCTCGCATTAGTTGGTATGCCATTTGCAACGGAGGGCCCCGAAAGGGGTGTAGTAGAAACAACTACTTGATCAGCGTTGTGCTGAAAGTTCGTAGGTAAGAACGGTTCTTGTGCAAAAGCCCATTCAGCCACGTAAAACATGCAAAGATAAAGTAGAGGCGTCTAACTTTGTTTTGCAGGGGGGCGTTGCTTTGTGATATGTTTGTGGAAAAGGTAAAGTGATTACCTTGTGTTACGTAGTAGTAGATAGTCGCGAAGGTGACAGACTACCACGCCGGAATGACACCGGTACCCTGGTGTCTACGGCGCCGGAATCCGGTGACGATGGATGGAGATCACGACGTGAAGGACCATATCACATCGCATTTACATTCAATGTTATTGTTTGTATGTCTTATTGTGTGCTAGTATTAGATACTCGACGGTAGCCTAATAAGATGATCCCTGTTAAAATTACCCACGATTGTGTTCCCCCTTAGTGTGCACCACCAAGAAAGTTCTTCGGTATGAGGCGATCCAGGGTTACATGCCTTGGCGTCAGACATATCTATGTTCGCATACAGTGGGTGTAAGCCATGTTGCACAACGAATACACTAAAGTTGAGTTGGCGAGCCTAGCAAGTGTAGACATGGCCTCGGAATGCGGATGGTCAAAAGATCGAGCACGAGTTACATGAATGATGTGACCGACGTTTAGCGTCCACCCTTGAACCCACATTGATGGCCATGACGATCAGGGGAGATGTGGCTGATAGGGGTCGTGTTATCACTAGGAACCCTTTTGGGGATAGGTGTTTCTGAGTGGAGTTATTATTAACTCATTTAATTATAAACTTAGTCTAAATTCCTTTTGCAATTATAAATGTAGATGGCACCTTTCGTATTGACGGTTGATTGGTTAGAAGGAGAGAAGCTCAGATTAGATGGATCAAACTTCTCCATATGGGTTGCGTGTCTCCATGTTCTCCTTAGCGAGAACAACATGGTCGACTACATACTCAACGGTATGGATTTGGATCAGCCCACTGACCTAGAAAACCCAGAGGAGCAGAAAGACCGCTATCTCCGTCGTGAGATGGCCTTCTTCATTTTAGTTACCATGCGTTTCGGAATGGTGGATGAGCTGTGGCCTTTCGTGGGTGATGTCGACCCTCGTTCGGTGATGTTACAGCTTAGGACACATTTCATGGAACAAGTACGCATATGGGAGCATGAGCTGATGGGAGACTTCCTCTCCATTAAGATGGAGGAGAACTCATCACTGGACGACCACTTGGAGCGCATGCATGATGTGTACATGAGGCCTGCATACTTCCTGGATACCTGGATGAAGGGATCTTTTGCAAACACTGTTGTGATGCGGTCGCTGCCACTAAGCTACCAAGCACAAGTCAGGACTTGCGTAATGAGGGGCGACGCGGAAAAAATGGAGTTTCACTGGTTCATAACACATCTCAGGATTGTGTTGGTTGAACCAGATGTTGCCCAGGTCATCAATGACAAAGGTATATATTTGATATAAAGTTTTATAAATCTTATGATTTTGCAAACACATTTGCAGTGTTAAGTATATTTGATACTTGTTCTGTTTTGCTGAAAACAGGTCCTTCTGCATGAGAGGTGCTTGCTAGAGAGGAGGTGACGTTGCGTGTTGATGGCAAGCATGATGATGATGGCCGACGACACTCTCCCTCGACATTTATCATTTAGTTTATGTTTTAGGATGATTATTGTAATCAAGAGATTGTGAACTTCTTTAGTGTGTCTCACACTTCGTGAGACGGTTATTCATATGAGTTTGTAACAAACAGTTGTTCTACTTTTATGAATGATTTCTATTCATGTTCATATCGTGTTTGATTATGCGTGAATTATCCTTGTTGTTTGAAACTAATTGATAATGCATGAACATTTATAAAACATTAAAAATGCCTTGTTTAAAATACCTAACTTAATGATATATTCATTAATGAATGAAAAACCATTGTTTAAATTCAAAGTTATGCTGATAATATGTGAAAGTCATTCGATTTCTTATCACATATAAATCATGCCTAAGTTCGGAAAAATAACTTGAACACCGTGTATTACTTGAATACAAAGTGTTTAAAGAATTGTTAAAAGTAAATACATATTCGATGTATTGTGTTTAACGAAAATGGTAATTACCATTATGCGATTGTTTAAATGTGTAAAGAAGTTTACCAAAGGAAACATGAATATGAAACTATTTGATTTGATCAAAGTGTTTCATCAATAAAAGGGTATAAATATAAAAGAGAATCCAATTACTATGATTTGATCAATAGTAATGAAATTCAACTTTATAAATATGGCATAAAAGAAATTGTGAAATGCAAAGTGTTTTGAAACGTCAAAATACAAAGCATCATAATGTGATATTAGATATCAAAAATGGGTTGAATAGAAGGCACCAAATAAATTGTTTTAGTGTAGATGTAGAGACTATTAGCTTAGAAATAATTAGCACCCAATTAGAAGGTAGTGAACCATTTGAATTCATGAAAGTTTAGGGGTTATTCGATATAACCAACACAATAGCGAATAAGTCCTTATAGCATATTCATTGGAAACTTTGAATACAAAACCCATAGCTGAAACCAAAAGGAATGCAAGATTCGTATTGCTTGGATTTTGGTACATCCTTGAGAAAGCTCACTTTTAGTGATGTTTCTCGATTATGGAGCAAATGGAAGAAAGTGAAAAACACGATGAGAAGCGCAACGGACAATGTTCCTGAACGTTTCTCTGCACAGAAGGAAAGTATCGATGATATTGATCATAGTGTTTTCCCCACTGGTGTTTTCACTACATGAAGTAGGATTCAAAATGTAATCCATATCTATTATGGAGACATTTGTGAATCATTTGTCATGATTCTTGGAATATGACATGCCTACGAACTACTGAGGAAATAATGGTAAACTAAATTATGAGAAATCCTAGAAACAAAATTCACATGAGATTAGAAAGCAATTAGTTGCTGAATCTCACAAGTAAAAGGGGTTACTTGAATTTTCCCAAATGACTGCAAATCCATAGGGGAAAAGGGGGTGAATGAAAAAAGAACAATTTCTCAAGTGTTGGATGAATTCAAAATGAATTTGATTCAAGTGTGCTGAATGTCTAGAGGATTTGAAAATAGTAGTAGTACTAGTATCTCATAGTAAAACTCAAAATTTGATATTTGATCAAAGGACTTGAAGATGTTCAAAATAGTGAGTGGATATGCAATTTGCATAAAATTGAGTGGGAGCTATGAAAGTCTTCCTGAAACAATATGTGATTGACATATTTTTTGGGAGCAATATAAGTCTCAAATTCAAATATGTAGGAACATATTTTGAGTGGGAGCTTATAGAGTAATTCTTAAGTATGTTAAGAATGAAAGCACAAATACTTATAAATAATGATTTATAAGATGTAGCAGTTGATAATAGGTGTATTATGATATTATGTAGTATTTCGTAAAGGATTCTGAAAGGGTTTCAGAATAGAAGTCAATTAAGGAACTGGTCCTTAATAACTTAAATTAGGAATAGTATTAAGTTTAACATCAATGGTTGATAGAAAGAAAAGGATGATCATCATCCACTATGTTGAGACATAGGTTCTATCTTAGAAAACCATGATGATAACTTAGCATAATATGTAATCCAAATAAGGAACATTCAAAAGTGATTAAGTTTGAATCACAGAACGTTGAGCTGAGTTTTGTCCGCAGTGTCTAGTAGAGAACTGTAGACATGTTTTACAAATCCATAAAGGATGACATATCTTAAAGCAAACAGGGTTATGTTATAAGGAAATATGTTGGAAACTCCCGTAATACCGATTAAATTCAAGTAGGAAGCGAGGTGAAGAAAACATTGAAAGTTGCACAGAGTGCACTAGTGTTTCGATGAATACATTTATAATAATAGATAAGGGTACCATCTAAAGTGTAGAATAATGTTATGGCGGGGCTAGTTCGCTTTTACCATAGAATGATGTGTCCCAGGGCACAGTGCCCATGATAAAGCCCTCGAGGTTGATCTAACGTCACTATAGGCTCCTGGAATCAGGCCTCGTTCTGCTGCCATAACGACGATGCATACACACAAATGCTATCATGTGATGATAAAGTATTAATGTTAATCAAGGTGACATTAGTAAGTTGCAAAGGATTTGGGACTGTAAAGTACAAACCCAAGACTCAACCTCTTCCATGAGCAAGCATGTTCAGGGTACCAGATATATGGTGCCAATGATTGAGAACAAATGCAGCTAGTGTATTTGTACTCTAGTGCAAGTAAGAGACTATTGGAAATATGCCCTAGAGACAAATAGTAGTAAGGACTATTATCATATTTCATATAGTTTATGATTAAGTTTTATATCATGCTATAACTGTATTGACTGGAAACATCAATACACGTGTGATATACAAACAACCAGGGGTTCCTAGTGAAACTCTAGTCACTAGTTCATTGGTCAACGGATGATCATGTTTCCTGATCATGTGGCATTTATGCCAGTTGGAAATGAGGTCATCTCATTCCGAGAATGAGATGATGAACCAATACCCAACCTAAACATAGTGACCCAGTCATGTCACGAAGTTCAAGTTATGATGATTAGAAATGGATCCTCGTAGACTATTCCTTAGACAATGAGGCTATATTAATCACTGTCTCCCGAGAGTGCTTAGATAGCATCAAAATGCCATCTGGTAATACGGTGGTTATAAAGGTGTGTTCAGGTATTCGGAGGAAACCGTAGAAGCAATATATGTCAAGAGCGGGATTTGTCCGTCCATGTGACAGTAAGATACTCAAGGGCCCACTCGGAGAAGTTATATCCAATAGCTGCGCAGCGTGTGATTTGATCACGGGGATATCACTTGTCGGAATGAGTCAAGTAGCGTTGTTCAGTAATGAGATTGAACACGACATGGTGATGTCATTGATCAGGTCTCGGGCAATGCAAGTATCGAGTGACAAAGGGAATAAGACACGACTGTCCCGGTTCAAACGACGAAAGATCTTCGTGGAACGCACATGGGTCACATGACCATCCAGGTCCCTCTGTCGATCATCTGTGTGGGAGTGTCCCGACCATGTCTGGAGTGTTCCCGAACTGTGGGGTATCACTCTTAAGGGCTTGATGATGCTTAGAGAGTGTTTATAGGATCGGTGGAATCACCGAAGAGTTGTAGGGAGGAAACGGGAAGGGTTTCGGTAAGTCCGAAGGTTGTCCAGAGTGGAGGTAGAAGGTGTTCCATAGCCATGGAGATTGAATAATGTGGGAATGAATGTTAAATGTTGATTTAATCATTTATTCATAATTATTTGATAAAGATAAAAATCAAATTAAATGGTCAAGGCTTAATGGGCCAATTCCCGGAGGGAAGAGGGCGAAGGGGCCAAGGGGGTGGCCGACGCCATAGTGGGCCAGCCCCCCCATGCGGGGCCCATGGGGGTGGCAGGTGGTGCCACCCCTCCCCCCTCCTCTCCTTTAGTCCCACCCCGGGACTTTGAGGGAGGTAGTACCTCCCCTCCCCCTATATATAGTGGGGGTATTTGGCCAATTTAAATACACCAATGATGAACAAAGGTCTTCTAACTTTTGGGAGGACCTCCACTTGATATTTTCTCTCTCCCCCTCTCTCTCTCTCTCGTGAACTTGGTCTCAAGTGTGGACTGCGCGAACGAGAGACATCTTCACCGCGGAGCGCCTTCGCGCTGTGGGATTCAGATCCAGGAGCTCTACTCCCGCAACTGCTGCTGGATCGAGGAAGCGGGAGTCATCGTCAGACAACAGACCTGTGTAACTCCCCGCGAGGTGTCGTACTTGAGGCACTCAAGTCGTTGGAGCCAAGGAGCGCAAGGACTTCATCACGACCTTGAGGTCGGCTTCGGCTCGTCTACATCAACCATGCTCTCCCGAGTGTTGACAATGCTTTTCGGTCTTCAAGGGTAAGTTTGCGAAAAGCCCCTCCCGTTACTGTATTACTAATAGATAGGTCCTAGCAACTTCAGGGGTTCAGGGTCGTAGAGTAAAATTTTATTGTTTTCATACGCGAAACCCCTACATTATGCACCTATTGAGAGAGCATAGTGGTCATTCTTAGTTTAATGCGCATTGTCCCAAAACTTGTTGGTTGATTCATAACTTTGATATTGCTTGTTCTTAAATTATTTGTATCTAGTCACCCTTATGAACTTTGAAGGTGACCTATGCATTTATGTTTTGCTATACCATGAGGGACAAGCTGAATACCATTCTTATTATGTTTTCTATATGTGAAACAAACAAAAGTCTTTCAAAGCATTGTTATTCATGAATCTTTTTTTGTACCTTTTCATGTTAAAACATAGTTGCTATGTCCTATTGTTAGAACTATATCTTTCATGCTATGTTAAATTACTATGATCCCAGCTATCAATGTTTTACAAATACCTTGATCAAGATTGTGATGGTGCATGTCACCTCAAAAATTATTCTTTTTTATCAAGCTTGGGGATGTTGATACGTCGTAAACGTATCTATAATTTTTGATGCTCCATGCTTGTTTTATATCAACTTTCTTATGTTTTGTTTACACTTTGAGGTATTTTTATACATTTTCTGGAACTAACCTATTAACAAGATGTCGCAGTGCCAGTTGCCTGTTTTCTGCCATTTTTGGTTTCAGAAAAGCCAGAAAATAAATATTCTCGGAACTGGACAAAACAAAAGCCGAAGTTCCTATTTTTCTCGACATGACACGGAGTCCAAAGGGGAGACGGAGGGGAGCTAGGAGGCTGGCACACCCTATGGTGGCACGGGTCACCCCTAGTCATGCCACCAGGGGGTGTGGCCACCCTGGCCCACCTTTGGAATTACCTCTTCGCCTATATATTCCCCTGGGACGAAAACCCTAAGCGCTGGATCAGAATTCCACGAAAAGTTCCGCAGCACCGCCGCCACCGAAGAGGAGATTCGAGGGACATAAGTCTGTTCCGGAACCCTGCCGGGACGGGGAAGTGCCCCCGGATCCATCTCCTTCAACTTCACCGCCATCTCTATCGTCGTTGCTGACTCCCGTGATGAGAAGCGAGCAGTTCTCTCTCGAGGCTAAGGGCTCTACAAGTAGCTATGTGTTCATCTCTCTCTCTATGTGTGATCTTATGAGATCATGAGCTTTGTAATCTATAGATCTATTCTGCTACTCAAGTGCTTTAATTAATCTCTGCTTATCCCCACGTGTGTGAAGTTGACAGTGTGCACACCGTGTGGCACTTTGGCTAAGGTTATATAAATACTTATCATGAGTATAATTTGAGTTGGATGTCTCTTTAAGATTGTGGTGTTTGTTGGAATCATCTAGTGCTCAAGGTGACAGTGAGGGGTTATCTAGACGGGGAATGCGAACTTTAAGGTGTGCTGTTATAGCCCTACATCGTCCAACCGAGAGTAGTTCAGGGTAGCATCATGAAGAGAAGATATTTATATGAGAGTGTCCACTAGTGAAAGTATGACCCCTAGGCCTTGTTTCTAAGCATTGACACACCATTTACAATCAGTTCTGTTACATGTTTGTTTGATGCCACTATTATTTCAGATTGCAATTACCACTTATAATCATCCATATTACTTGTATTTCACTATCTCTTCGCCGAACTAGTGCACCTATACACCTGAGAAGTATATTGGGTGTGTTGGGGACACAAGAGACTTCTTGTATCTTGATTGCAGGGTTGCTTGAGAGTGATACCTTTCACCACTTCATCCTGAGTTCGATAAACCTTGGGTGATCCACTTAAGGGAAACTTGCTACTGTTCTACAAACCTCTGCACTTGGAGGCCCAACAATGTCTACAAGAATACAAGCATGCATAGACATCATGGTGGCAGGAAAAGTCGTTACTCCAGTTCGCGAATTGAGTGGAGAGGTTACTTGTTGATTCTCGAAGGTTCAAAGAGAGGTTGTGAATCCTCTCCATAGTCCCTCCAAGTCCTTGGAGATCTTGGTATGTGGCGAACCGGGTTTGTGGCTGCTCCCCTTGATGAGGAACCTCTTGCTCCTCCTCTTGGTCCTCATCCTCTTCAGGAATCTCCTGCTCGAGTTGGTACTGCTCAACCTGTACATCATATAGCAAACGTCCTTCCTCGATAGAGAAAAGACCATTAGGCATAGGAGCAGGGTAGATACGCCCAGCTCCAGCAATATGCGGGTAATAAACACAACCTCTCCTAGTGAGCATTCCATAGGCCCTCAAGGTGGAGAAACCAACACGCGTCTCACCTAGTACGGGTTGCAACTCACCTAGATCGATGTCTACGGCAGTGGCGATCACGGTGATGACGCCTCCTCCTTGATTGGCCCTTGGCTTTGGGAGGCTTGCTGCTCCAAGTAGCGCACAAGGATGGTGCCCTAGTTGAGTGACAGGTTGCAGTTAATATAAGCAGCCTTTGCAAGGACTAGAATGTCCTCCTCGTTGAGTCTTGTGAACTCATTACGTGCGTGCAAGGTGTTAGCAATAACATAGAACAAATAGCTAATTGCAGGATGTTGAATATTCTTCCCTGTGTTCACTCTACTAGTGAAACTCATTCCATTAAAGTATTGATCAGGGGAAGGAATTAAGCCAGTAAAGGATGCGCTAGAGCATGAACATCATTGTTTGGCAAATTAAAGCATGCACACCATTCATCTAACGTTAAGGTGTAGTTGTTGTTCACCAAACAGAAAGAAATAGTATCCTCTCCTTGCCATTGTCTAACGGTGCTTTGCAATGAACTTAGGAATTCAATGGTTAATTGGCGATAAGTAGGTACGTCATTGTACACAAAGTTTTGCAGGCCATCTCTATTGCAAAGTAAATTAAAATCATCAGAAATACCGAGTTGGTTCAATATAATGGGACATGCCCACTTGGTAGCCTTCACTTCGTGGTTCTTGATCCTGTTGAAGCATTCGCGATGGGCCTCATCCCTGAACCGTATCCCCATGCGTTCCTGAGCGGAAGCTCGAGAAGTGCTAGCAGTGGCACGAGCACGAGTTTGGCTCCTTGTGTTCATCTTCTAAAATATTGAATAAAGGCAAAAATAAAACTTTTTGATCCAATAACAGTAAGTATAATATATTCCTCATCTAAACACACTAAAGAATCTCCTCAAGATAATAATCTAGGTAAAAATCATGGCAATAAGTTCATAGTAGGTCTCACCCTAGATTGATAATGACAATAGATCAAAGATGAATTTTCAAAAAGTAATTGGAGGATCGGAGGAGAAACATACCATAGATCACTTGTGTGCGAGGAAATCGAACGAAATTGAGTAGATATGAAGATCCCTTGAGGTTTTGAGAGAGTTTGGAGGTAGAAGAAAGTAAAAGGATTGAAGTTTTGGAGTTGGGAGTACCTTCCCGTGCAATTTTGTGGTCGGACGCAACTATACGGGCGCAACTATACGGGTGGAACATGCGTTCCGGCCATATAGTTGGCGTTCTGTCAAAATATTAGGTCTTCCTCCTGGCGGCGCATCTATACAGACGAAACTATACCGGCGGAACAAAATGGTCCGGCCGTATAGTTGGTCGTTACACAGTCTGTCCCTGCGAAGGAAAATTTGCAAAGGCATAGATATCTATACGACCGGAACTATATGACCAGAATTTTTATTCCTGCCGTATAGTTGGTCGTTAAACTCTCAGTATATATGAAAATAAATTGTAGGGAGGCATTGATATCTATATGACCGGAACTATACGGCCGGAATTTTTATTCCCGCCGTATAGTTGGTCATTAAACTTTCAGTAAATATTGCAGAAAAAATTTCGATGGCAAAGATAACTATATGACCGGAACTATACCGCCGGAATTTTTATTCCCGTCGTATAGTTGGTCGTTAAATTCTCTGTGTGCGTCAAAAAATTTCTATTTCTTTGTAAACTATTTCTTTTTCTATAACTTAGTGATATACCTTGTTTTTGACAGAAAATTGATAGTAAATATTGTCGATCAACAATAGCATGAATAAAGTAGAATTTCAAGTACTACCAAATTTCTTCTCCTCAAATGGAGTTTTCTAGCACTCTTTATTAAACAAAAACTTTAACAAAAACTAAAAACTTAACTCAAACCTTTATTTAACATGGGTTGCCTCCCATGGAGCGCTCTTTTATGGTCAATAGCTTGACCTTGATGATACTCACTTGGGCCAGATGAGTGGAACACCCACTCCAAAGTAATTAGTCTTCAAAGTGATGGCCTCTTTTTTGTCATGATTGGCTTTGTTCTTCCTGGGGAAATGAATAACAAAAGAATCCCGCGAAGGCAATGGCAACTTCACGTTCCGTTCATGCAGATTAATCAAAGCCTTAATAGTTCTTAAGAAAGGATGACCTAGAATTATAGGAGCAAATGTATCTTCAGGCATGTCAACAATAACGAAATCATTTAGAGCAGGACAGCCTTTGATGTAAGCTAAAGTGTTCTCCTTAATCCCTACAGCTTGTTTGTAGGTAGAATCTGCTAGATGCAATTTTAACTCAGTAATTTCAAAGGAGCCAAGATTTAATTTGTTAAAAAGACTCTTTGGAATTGTTGAGACGCTTGCACCTAGATCACAAAGTGCAGCTATCTCATTGGTTCTAATCTTTATCTTAATAGTAGGCTCAAATATGTCATCTAGTTTAATTGGTAACTTTTCAGTGATTTTCTTGTATTCTTCTTCAAGCTCACGTACCTTTATTGTTACTTGATCAACAAAGTGTTGATACATGGCTTCATCATTACCTTCACTTACCGAAATTTTGACGTTGATCCTTTTTACGAGATCTTCGATGCTGTAGCTTGGTGAAGGGGCATTACTATAATCAAGTTCTTCAGGCTCCTCCCTTTGGATCCTCATCATTTTGAGTTCCTCAACAGGATTCGGCTCAGCTTTTCCTGCAAACTTAGCTAGAATGATAGTTTGACTCTCGGTTATCTTACCTAGCTGTGCCTCAATGATCCTTGTTCTTTCTTGAAGGGCATGTAAATCATTTCTCAAACTAATAGCTTGGTTAGATAGTTTACCAAGCATGGCATCATGGTTCTCCGTAATTTTAACTAGCATATTATTTTGTTTGTTTTGTGAGTCTATGAAAGACTTCAGTGCTCCCTAGAGACTACCATTACTTTTTCCCATATTATTATTAGATTTTCCTGCAGGACTAGCATCATGTTTCTGAAAGTTAGGATTGTAACTGTTCTTCCAAGCAGGATTGTAATCATTATGAGCTACGAAGTCTATTTCTCAATATTTGTTTCGGGGGTGGCTTTCACCTAAGTTTCTTTACCTTTTACGGCTAGTATGAGCTCATCCAACTTAGGATTGAGATCTTCGTTCTCTTGTGGTGAGACAGAGTTTACCTTCTTCGTGTTTGACCTTTCCACATGCCATTGGGCATGGTTGTCTTGCATATTGTCTAGCAGCTGCTTTGCTTCGGTAATATGTTTACCCATAAATGTTCCTCTAGCTGCAGTATCAAGCATAGACTTAGAAATGGGATTAAGAGCATTGTAAAATAAATGGAGGATTAACCAATCTTCCATCCCATGACTAGGATAGTTTCTTAGGCATTCTTTCATCCTCTCCCATGCAAGCGCTAGTGGCTCACGCTCTTCCTGTCTAAAGCCAGTAATATCAGATCGAAGTTGCATAGTCTTTGCAGGTGGGAAAAATTTAGTCATAAATAAAGAAGTACATCCCACCCATGATGTAATAGTATTATTAGGCAAAGATAGCAACCATTCTTTAGCTGTTCCTCTTATAGAGAAAGGAAATAGACATAATTTGACTGCATCAGGGTCAATATCTTTTATACACATCATATCACATATTTCAGTGAAAGTATTTAAGTGCATACCTGCATCTTCAACAGTAGAGCCTCCAAATTGATTCTATTGAACGAAACTTAAACAATGGGGCTTAATTTCATAATCATCAGCAGCAATTCCTGGTTGAGTAATAGGAGTATGCAAATAATCATTATTGGGAATAGCAAACTCCCCAAGCTTCTTTTCAGCTATACTTCCTATGTTTTTGGGTTTTCTTGGATAAAGAATTATAATTGTAAAAACAAGAATTTAAAGACTAACTAATTTTTTTGTTTATCAAATAAAGACTGAAAGCAAACTAACAAAATTAAAAACAAGAATTAAAACTAGCAAGATTCGTAATAACCTCACCAGGGTAGCTATTGCTTCCCCGCAACAGTGCTAGAAAAAGGGTTGATACCTTCGATCCGGATTACGGCTGTAGTATAGCTTCTTTTTCCCTAGTAGACCTAGGTTATCGAATCCTCGAGAAGTGAATGCGTAGTGAAGTTACTTTAATGGATCATCAGGAGTTTTAGAATTCCTTTTGTGTTTTCACCGGACCAGTAGTTTGCGTCTTTTGGTTGTTGTTGAGGATGGAGAGAGAGGGCCTAGGGCGTTTGATTTCACCTGTAGCTATGCAAAACATCTGATGGAAATAAAATATAGAAATAAAGCATGCGTGTACTTGTTAGAGCAAGATAAATTATATGTGGGCAGTGCATCCATAATTGCTATTGCCTCCACAACCGCTCATAGCAATAACCTACTAGTCTCATCCATAGAAGAAAGAGAACTAATGATATGCATCGTGATGTCACCGTTAATCCCAAGCAAATCCCTCACATACAGCTAATTACCCTTACATCCTGGGGTTCCCAACCTGCAGATCAGTCATCCCTCATACTCCCTATACCTGGCTCAACCCTCAGGGTCTTGGGTACCTGACAAGTCCTTAGATTGAGGCAAGAGAGGATACAATAATCATCATGTCATACAAACTAATACACGATCCCATCTATGATAATTCACATGCACAATTGCTACATGGCTAGGTCAAAGCCCTTAGCCCAAGGAGAATTACTCACACACAGAGATGAGATCAACAATCACAAACCTTGTAACGAAAATCATAAGATTGATAGCAATAGTCTTACAACGTCGCCAATTAGAGAAGAGATCTACTATAACAAGTGGTGGAGTATGGCTATGGAGATGGAGAAGGGTTTGGAGCTCTGAGGCGGCTTTTTGGTGGAGTAAGGCTTCTTTGGGGTGGAGCGAGAGATGTTTTTCCATCACCCAAGGCTTCTTTATATAGGGGTCCCTTCACCAAAAAGTTGTTCTGTTTGACCTAACGGTGGCGGCGCCAACTATACGGCCAGAGCTATACGGTCGGAATTTTTGCTCCGGCCTTATAGTTGGTTGTTACGACGTCTGCCTTCATTGGATGGCTCCTGGTTTCTTCTGGTTGAAGGAAATATCGTATCTTTGAATTTAATGTAGTGATTTCCTCCTTTAAACAACATTATCTGCACAGGAAAAATACAAGAACAAAGGATTGCATACAGCTCTGAATATTAGCATTAGTGGCAGGGTTTAGAGAGATATTTCATAAAAAATATGACTAATAGCCAGTTTAAATGTGGACGTTAGATGGTATATTTCAGAGCCATCATGCGGCGACAGTGGCGATGGCCCCCGCAACAATGGAGAAGGAGAACTTCCGCGGGGATTTGGATCCCCTGCGCCCTTGACGATGCCATGCTCCGTGTCGTCAAGAAGGAAGGCCTCCTCCGCGCCGGCGACTGGCAGAGCGGTTTTGGCCAAACCATCCCTAGTCCCAACATCGATGAGAAAGTGCACTTTAGCACCCACCTCGATAGAGGTTTGAGTTTTCCTCCCTCAGATTTCTTCTCTGAGGTTATAGATCAATATGGAGTGCAACTCCACAATCTTCCCCAAACTCACTTTTAGAAATGAGTGCTTATGCATCTTTGTGTCAGGGGTATCTCGGAATTAGGCTGTGTCTTGTTCTTTTCCGATACTATTTCCATACCTAGAGAAATTCCATCACTACCAGTAATCCTTACATTACCGGAACTCTTAACAATTATGTTAGGAGAGAACAAGTCAATCCTAGGATTAAGGCTAGTGAGTCTATGAAGAAATGTCCGTCCATGTTCTTTTACCATAAGGACAGACTGGCTCCCGGCAAAGCAACTGCTTTGCCGGCTTTCGTCAATGGCGCCGCCACGCCCCAAGAGTCCTGGGATGCAGACGCTCCGGCTCTTATTGACGATCTGCTTCTTTCTAAGAGGCGGATCGAATATTTGATGAAGCACAAGGGTCTGAAAGGATCCGACTTGATCCATTGCTAGCTGGCACGCCGGATCAAGCCTCTCCAACATCATGGTGACCGCCTTATGCATTCAGTCACCAAGAGCAAGACATATTCTCTCCGGATCTGCTCCAAATCTTATTTGGACAGGGACTACGAGTCCCAAATCAAATGGTTGATCAAGGAGCAAATCGAGAGGAAGATTCCGGAACTTTCCTTGGATACGCATACGGCTGACGATCCCGTGACACCAGTAAGTTCTCTAGCAATTACTTCGAATATGTGTTCATCTATACTTTGTTACAATTTTTTGCAATACTGAGGTAATTCTTCTTTCAACTTGCTGACCTCCCCGAGTTGGAGCTTGCTCCTCTTGAGGGATATCCTCTTGAGCTCTCTTAGGATGATGGAGAACTTATTGCACTGCCAGAAGCACTTACCCAAAAGCGTAAGACTCCGACTGTGGCTATTGGCACAAAAGAAGTGCCCGTTGTGAAGAGGTAACTTTCCTCAAAAGGTCTTTGTATTTTATCTCACATTCTTTCTGAAGCGTAACGACCTTGTTCTATTACTTCTTCACAGCTAAACATCTTACCAAGGGCAAGGGGAAAGGAAACCCGGCAAAGCCCCTATGCCAGTCAAAGTTAAATTTGACTTCTCCTGCGATAGCGCTTCCGACTCATGCCCCAATGCCTTCTACAACACCGGAGATTACTCCATCTCCACATGTTGCTGAAGATCTGGCTCAACATTCTGATCCAGCGAACCTTGGTTCGTAGACCGACGTCACCATGGGTGACTCGACAATTGATAAGGGTGAACCCTCAAAGGGTGATGATACCTCGGCAGAGGTTTTCGCGGATAACATTCTCAGTAATCCGGGTATCGCCAAACTTGGCATTACTCGGAAAACTACAGAAGAGATCCAGAAACTGGCTCAACAATGCTTGGAGAGCCGGAACATCACCGCCGAGGAAGAGACGCAAGAATTCGAGGACGTCAAGTTCTCCGAGCTTCTTGACCAAGTTCGTCTTCGTGATGAGAAGTTGAAGGCTAGCGTGGCTCCGCCACCACCAATAATCCTGCTGACTCTCGCCGAGAAGGTTACTTCTGTGGTGAACATGAGTCTAAGCAAGCTTACCCATGAACAATATGTAAGTCGGAATTTGACTTTCTCTTTCACTTTATTCCATATCATGTCCTCTAGCCCCCAAGCATGAAATTGGATAGGAAATCCGGATTTATGCTTTCATAGGATGCCAAAGAACGAACAAGTGTATCCCCCAAGGCTCATGCTGATATTAGTTAAGTTATTATCCCAAGTCTTTAGTAGACTTATGACTCTAGTTACTATTCTGACTTATAGAAAGTTAATGCTTATAACCAGGAATTATTAAAGAATATTTGCAATAAGCAGAGAGAGCTCAGAGCTCTCTGTCTTGAAAATGCTCAAGATTTCCAAGGATGAGGCCGAAGGTAATCATTTCAGTCCTTATCCTTGCTATGTTTTCTTTCATACTCGAATGCTTATCCGACTGTTTTATTTTGCTTACAGAACTGGTTAAGCAGTCATGTAAAATGATTGAAGAGGCCGAGAATTTCAAAACCCTTGAGGTGGAAAACACCGACTTACGGCGGGAATTGAATGAACTTAAGACAGATCATGAGTGCAACATTGCCAGCGTTCTTGAATCTTCTAACATGGCCACCAAAGAACGTGATGGAAATATAGCAACCCGGGATAAGAAAATCTTGGATCTCAATGATGAACTGGCCAGGGAGAAGGACATCACCTGAGCTCTCCAGAATGAACTCCAGAGTCTTCAAGCGGAGAAGACCAAAGTTGTGATAACTACAAGTGCATAGATCGTTTATAGCTAGTTTCGAAATAAAGATATCAATCCCATAGGGAGCAGGAGTCTGAAGTCTAATAACTCTTAAATTAAATATTACGATAGAAACGCTAGATAAAGTTCTAATTGACAAGATAAAATGCGAGTATTGTGTAAAAAGGTGTTTTTGGGTATAAGAACAATATAGTAAAGTAAAACAACTAAGTACAGAAAGTAAGTATCGCGTATGTAAGAGAGATTGGAACTGCAGTAGGGAAAAAGCGTTCTCAGGGAGTAGCGGATACACCACTAGTATTATAAAGATCTAAGATAAAGATTATCATCATGAACATCCTCAACTATGTATGTGTGGGAGGAACTCCGTATTTGGACAAATAGGCAGCAACCGCTGCTCACATCATCCTCATAACCGCGGCAATCAACAATCGAGATCAATCGAATTACTGTGCTATTAAGGGACATAACCCCATAGGACATATCCCATGGCATGGATAGTGTTCCATGAGTTTCCTCGGTTTCCCAAGTTGATATGTAAGGGGTGCCAACAACTTTATAGTCACTGTAAGTGCTAGCATGCCTCCATCTACCAACAAGTAGTTTCCTCCATCAAGTCCCCACGAGAGTAAAATATTGAGAGGTCGATTTCTCTCAACATCAATATGTAGAAAATCTAACACATGGTCACAACGATGAATATCATAATAAACTTTATCTTATTTCAATCTCATTCTAGGGTTTCTCCATCTCCCAAGATCTAATGATCTACTCAGACATGGAGGCAATCAACATCATGGAAATGGTAGTGGAAACAATCATAGATGAATAGCACTTGTATAAATCTACAATGAGTATAGGAATTACAACAAGATCTAGAAAATATGTAGGTGGGATGGATGGAGATGGTGGTGATGCAGCGGTGGATGATGAAGATCGAGGCCTTAGCCTCCCGGATCTGTGCAGGGCGAAGATGGGTCCCCGATGGATGAGTTCCCCCTCTAGATGCCTTCCGGAGGTGAGGTTTCTGTGATTTCTGGGTGTTCTGTATGTCGTCTCCTCGAACCAATTGCACGGGGTGAAACTATTTGACGAGGCGGAGGCGGCGCCAACTATACGGCCGGAACTATACGGCCAGAAAATTGCTCCGGTCGTATAGTTGGTCGTTGGACTCTCTACCTCCCTTTTCCGCTTCTGGATTTCTTCTGGTATTATTAATATTTCCCAAATAAACGATTACATTGTTTTTGACTCCTTTTCTCCATAGTACAACTGCTCCAAGAATTGTATCCATTGGATCCATCATCTATCCTGACCCTGGTGAAAACATACATAAAATGTGCGTGCGAACGCCATAAAAATACTAAGATTCTACATCTACAATGCAAAATAATAATGTAAAAAATGATGCAAATATGCACTCATCAACTTCCCCAAGCTTAGCCTCTTGCTCGACCCGATCAAGTTTTAACTTTATGGATGTGATCCTCATATTCATGAAGTTGAGTCGATAAAATAAATGAGGAAATTTCTGCATGTGTTTATCATGTACGATACATAGGAATAAGTTCATGAATAGTACCTTAATCGAACCATCTGAATAGTATTAGAAGGCTTCCACACCTTAGTGATCAATAGTTCACAAAAGATGAATCTCAACATAATGTAAAAGAATCCGGTTCAATCGAATGAGTTAGCGAAGTAGTCCCAAGTGTTTTAGGATCAACATATTCACTTGGGATTTAGAATCTCAAAAGTATGTCTTTGTCATACTACAACACATTGGTATATGCTTACTTGCTCTTTGCACACTCGCCTTTTTATTCTTCTTTTTTATTTTCTTTTGTATATATGCTCACACTTTTGTTTAAGTGTTGTGCAAAGGAGCTAGCCATACATTCCACTTTACATAGGAATTCAAAGTTTAACAATCTCAATTACCAAATTTTAATTGTATACGAAGCATTCTTATGACTTGAAGATTCTACCTCGACTTGTTCCCACTCTTTTCGGATAGCACTTTTATTTCCCTTTGTTAAAGGTTTCTTTTTCAACTTAACTGTATAGATAATTTTTCTTTGTAAATCAAACCATAGACTTACATCATATTGACTAAATTATCTTTAGGTGGTCTATTAATACCAATGGTGTGGAAGACTCCTATTGCTATCATCAAGTGCAAGTAAAAGTATACTCAAGCCATTCATATATCAATAAAGCAAACACGAACCCAATATTGCTCCATATATAATAATAAACTCGGAATTTCATAAAAGGGATTGACTATTCCTAAAGGGAATTCTAATGATGCAAACTTTATTGCTAGTTTGAACTAATGTGAAAATAGTAATAAAAACTTATAGGATAGATTACAAGGTCTTAAAGATCTCCCCAAGTTTGAAATCAAGCCAGACATGATCAAATAATCCCTTGCGATTATTTGATACCGTGATTGTTGTAGATCACTGTGGCGCCATGGCACATGGTATCTTCTCCTCATGGGTCAGCATGAGGCAGAGGGATTGATTGACAGCTTCTAATTCTTTAACACGCAGGTTGTAGAAAAGATTATTCCTCTCCAGCGCCTTAACTTGTTCTTTAATGAACTCATTGTTATCCTGAAGTGTTTGTAGCGCCTTAAGACTCATAGAAAAACCTGCTTCGGTTGTCCGCTTGATATCTTCATCTAGTTTATCAAGATAAAGTCCCAGCAATCGAAGGTGTTTGGGTGTCCCTGGCTTATCCTTGGCCAACTCTTCAATCTTCAGCTCTAGGGCCTTCAAATCCCTCTTCCGGCACCCATGGTCGGTGTTGAGGAACTCTATAGGGATGGCCTTGATCTCCTTACCTTGCTCGCTATTGCTCCTGGTCTCCATGGGAGCTTTTCTTCTGGATTTCTACCCCTTGGTTGAGAGGTAGATTGGTTCCTAGGGATTATGATTATAGATGGAGACAATGGCAGTATATAAGGGGGGTCAGAGGTCGGTAAAACTCACGAGAAACACCAAATTGTCGCCCAAGAAAAGAATCTGAACTAAACAGGGAAAGAAATCATGGATTTGGAAGTGTCCTACCGCGTAACGACCAACTATACGGGCACGGCTCGTATAGCTCCGGTTGTATAGTTGGTTCTGGGCAGATACTTCCAAATATCTCGAGTCCAGGTCAATTAAATAACGACCCGGAACCAACAATAAGTTTTCTTAGATGAATAATAAATGAAAGATCGAACGAAAATGTGTCTGAGAGTTTAACGAGCAACTATATGACTGGAATTTTTGGTTCCAGTCGTATAGTTGCGACCGTATAGATACAAGCATCAAATGCAAAAGTGTCTGAGAGTTTAACGACCAACTATACAGCTAGAATTTTTGGTTCCGGTTGTATAGTTGCGACCGTATAGATACAAACATCAAAAGCAAAACCATCTAAGAGTTTAACAACCAACTATACGGCCAGAATTTTGGGTTCCGATCGTATTGTTGCGACAGTACAGTCTCAGATAGCGAAAACAATTTCACAAAGATGATACAGAGAGTTTAATGACCAACTATACAGCGGGAGCTTCCTCTCCGGTCGTATAGCTCCACCTGTATAGTTGGTAAAACCCCTCTAAAACTTCAGAAAAACATAAGGAATTCAAAGGCAGAACTTTCAAAAGTAAAAATTGTGAAAACAATTCACTTATTTGGGTAAGAACACTTACCTTGCACTTACCATTGTTTATTCAGGGATGAGAAGTTCCTCCCACAACAAGGACATCTTCTCTTTTAGAGGAATTGACTTTAGTTCATTAAATAATTCCTGTAAACGAAAATCACCAGGACTAAAGTTCCTCTTAATAAGATTGGTGTCTTGTGGGGCAATCATGGATACTGCATCCAACATTTTTATTTCTTGCCTCTGCATAATCTGCAACTCAAATTCTGGAAGTGAAAGAATCCAAAGGATCAGTCTTGGCTTATGGTCTTTCCTTTCAAGGAGTTCTTTTAAGCCATCATGATCCGTGTGAACTCTTACATTTGCATCAACTATATAAGAACGAAATTTATCACAAGAGAAAAATAAAACAAAAGTTCATTTTCTTCCTTAAGGTAATTCTTTTGAGTACCATTGAGAATTCTACTAACATGATGTATAATATTAAATCTACGACCAATATGTTGTCCAAGAGTTACTCCTACAACATCATCGCTAGCTTCACATATTAAGACAAGGTTTTATCCTAGATAGGTGGTTTAATGGTGGGAGCACGAGTTAAAGCATTTTTGAGTTTATCAAAGGCTTCAAGACACTTATCATCAAAATTAAATCTCATTCCCTTTTACAAGAGGTTAGTCAAAGGTTTAGATATCGTAGAGAAATTTCTAATGAACCTTCTGTAAAACCCCACATGACCAAGAAAACTTCTTATACCTTTAATATCCCTAGGCTGTAGTATTCTCTCTATTTCTTCAACCTTAGCTCTATCAACTTCAATTCCCTTACCTGATACCTTGTGTCCAAGGACTATACCTTCTTTGACCATAAAGTGGCACTTCTCCTAGTTTAGAACAAGATTAGTTTCTTCACAATGCTTCAAAACTCTTTTGAGATTATCCAAGCAGCTAGTAAATGAAGTTCCATAGACAAAAAAGTCATCCATAAATACTTCCATTATAAGTTCTATAAAATCAGCAAAAATAGCAGTCATGTATCTTTGAAAAGTAGCTGGAGCGTTACATAAACCAAAAGGCATACGTTGGTAAGCATGTAAACCATAAGGACTAATGAAAGTTGTTTTAAGTTGATCATCCGGATGAAAAACTATTTGAGAGAAACCAGAGTATGCGTCCAAGTAACAAAAATGATTATGGTTTTCTAACCTTTCTAAAGTTTGATCTATGAACTATAATGGATAGTGATCTTTCCTGGTCTCTTTATTTAATTTCCTAAAGTCTATGCACATCCTGTGCCCAACAATAGTTCTAGTAGGTATCAATTCATTGTTTTCATTAGGAACATTAGTAAAACTGCCCTTCTTAGGAACAAAGTGAACATGACTTACCCATTCACTTTCTTTAACGGGATAGATTATACCTGCGTCCAATAGGCATATAATTTCTTTTCTTACCACTTATTTCATTTCAGACTTCAATCTTCTATTGAATTCTGCAACTGGTTTAGCAACTTCTTCCATGAATATTCGATGGATGGCTATCATGGGACTAATGCCCTTCAAGTCATCCATTGGGTACCCAAAGGCCTAGCGGTGCTATTTAAGTATCCTCATGAGTTCTTCTTCTTCTTCTCCTGAAAGTTTAGCACTAATAATAACAGGGAATTTATTGGTATCATCTAAAACCTGTATTTGAGATTTTCTAGTAGAGTCTTCAACTCTGGGGGTGGTAATTCCTCGTCCCCTCTCTTTTGTGGCTCTTCAAAGACCTCATAAGTTGGAGATCCCAAAACGAGAAGTGAATCAAAATCATTTTCTAGTTCTCCCAGGGACTTGTCGTCCATAACTATTTCTTCATAATTTGGATCTCCATCTATTTCTTCTTCTTGATTACTAAAGAAAAGAGCCGCCATTTCCTCAATAGTTCTCTCTTCTTCTTCTTCTTCTTCTTGTATTTGCGGAGGCATGTGTTTAAATTTGGAAAAATGGAATTTATTTTCCATTCCCCCAAGCTTAAGAGACACAATATCCTTCTTGAAGTTAACATAGGAACGATATCACCCAAAAAGTTCCTTCCAAATATAATTGGGCAAAGAGTGTCAGCTGGCATATCAACAACTACAAAATCAATAGGAAAGTTTTTGTTGCCAATTGTGACAATTGCATCGTCAACTACTCCCATTGGAATTCTAAGGTTTTTATTGGCTAACATAATTGTTATATCAGTATTTTCAATTGTAGCTGGTTCTATTTCTTCTTTTATTTCTAAGTAGAAATCATAAGATATAACATTAACTTCGGTGCCAAGATGACATAAACCATAATGAGAGGTTTCTTTAAATATGCAGGGAAGAATAGGCTTACCCACATCTTTTATCTTTTTTTTACCTTTAACCAATACGGAAGTCTCCTCATCAAGTTCAACTATGTTACAATGTGAGTACATATCCATAATTGCTTCCTTGGTTACCTCTTCATCTTTGGTTTCTTCCAGGTGTTTTGTGACCCATGGCATGCTTTCGTCTTCCTTCTTTTCCTGTACTGCTTTGACCTATTCATATTCAAAAATATGCTTTTGTGCAGTGTTAGGGAAAGGTACTTCATATATTGGTTCTACGGAGGCCAGTGTTGCTTTATCTTCTCTTTTCTTTTCTGGTTCGGGTGGTGGATCATACTTGACTGGACCCTCCTTTGGAGCTTTAATATGTTCTGTAAAATCTTTAACAACTGGCAATACAAGATCTGAATCCAAATAAAGTTCTTTAGATAATTCTTTAACATGGCCTTTTTTATTATAGTCATGAATAGAATCATGCTCTGTTTCTACACCTCCTTCACTTCCTAGACCAAAATTCCATGAAACTCTATGGTCACAAATTCTATTAAGTAAAGCCCAAGCTTTAGGTATAGGAAGATTCATAAAGGCTCCTTCCGTGAAAGAGTCTAGTTCAATTTTATTAGGTTCAATTAAACCGCCATAAAAGATATGTAGTAAATACCATTCAGGCAAATCATGATAGGACAGTCATAGTAAATCTTTAAATCTAATATAAGCTCTTACTAGTCCTTCATTAGAACGATTCTTCCAAGCCATTATAAGACGCCTGATTCCAAAAGATTTTAATAATGGATAATATTTTGATAGAAATTCACAGGCTAGATTATCCCAAGTAGTAGTTCCTTCAGGGGTAGAGATTTATACCATGAGAGAGCTGTACCTGTCAAAGTTTGACTAAAAAGTTTAACCCTTACCTCATCAGAGGTATATCCCGTCAATAGAAAAGTGCCACATATATCTTTAAAACATGCAATATGCTCATATGGATCAGGATCTTCTTCATCTCTAGTAAATTGCTTCTTATGTAGTATACTAAGTAGTAGAGGATTTATTTCAAACCCCCTTGTCTTCTCATTGGAGTTGTCTTTTTTATAAATATCATAGGGCTTCCCAAAGTGGTTGAGTGGGTTAGCACTAGTCATATGCTCAAACTCCATCATGTTGGTGGAAACCTGTAACTCAAAACAAAATTTAGCAAGACAAAAATACATAAGAAAAAACTATAAGACCTACAACGCTTAGCTCCCCGGCAACGGCACCAGAAAATAGCTTGATGACTGCAAGTGCATAGATCATTTTTAGCTAGTTTCGAATAAAGATATTGATCCCACAGGGAGCAGGAGTCTGAAGTCTAATAACTCTTGAATTAAATATTATGATAGAAACGCTAGATAAAGTTCTAAGTGACAAGATCAAATGTGAGTGTTGTGTAAAAAGGTGTTTTGGGGTATTGGGTATAAGAGCAATAAAGTAAAGTAAAACAACTGAGTATAGAAAGTAAGTATCGCGTATGTAAGAGAGATTGGAACTGCAGTAGGGAAAAAGTGTTCTCAGGGAGTAGCGGATACACCACTAGTATTATAAAGATCTAAGATAAAGATTATCATCATGAACATCCTCAACTATGTATGTGTGGGAGGAACTCCGTATTTGGACAAATAGGCAGCATCCGCTAATCACATAATCCTCATAACCACAGCAGTCAACAATTGACATCAATCGAATTACTGCGCTATTAACGGGCGTAACCCAATAGGACGTAACCCATGGCATGGATAGTGTTCCGTGAGTTTCCTCGGTTTCCCAAGTTGATACGTAAGGGGTGCCAACAACTTTATAGTCACTGAAATTGCTAGCACCCCTCCATCTACCAACAAGTAGTTTCCTCCATCAAATCCCCATGATAGGCAAATATTGAGAGGTCGACTTCTCTCAAATCAAGATGTAGAAAATCTAACACATGGTCACAACGATGAATATCATAATAGACTTTATCTTATTTCTATCTCATACTAGGGTTTCTCTATCTCCCCAAGAACTAATGATCTACTCAGACATGGAGGCAATCAACATCATGGCAATGGTAATGGAAACAATGATAGATGAATAGCACTTGTATAAATCCACAATGAGTATAGGAATTACAACAAGATCTAGACAAGATGTAGGTGGGATGGATGGAGATGGTGGTGATGCAGCGGTGGATGATGAAGATCGATGCCTTAGCCTCCCAGATCTACGCAGGGTGAAGGTGGATCCCCGGTGGATAAGTTCCCCTCCAGATGCCTTCCAAAGGTGAGGTTTCTGTGATTTCTGGGTGTTCTATATGTCGTCTCCTCGAACCAATTGCACGGGGTGAAACTATTTGACGAGGCGGAGGCGGTGCTAACTATACGGCCAGAAAAATTGCTCCGGTTGTATAGTTGGTCATTGGACTCTCTACCTCCCTTGTCCGCTTCTGGTTTTCTTCTGGTATTATTAATATTTTCCAAATAAACAATTTACGTTGTTTTTTACTCCTTTTCTCCATAGTACAACTGCTCCAAGAATTGTATCCATTGGATCCATCATATGTCTTGATCCTAGTGAAAACAGACATAAAATGTGTGCATGAACACCGTAAAATACTAAGATCCTACATCTACAATGCAAAATAATAATGTAAAACATGATGCAAATATGCACTCATCAAGTTGATGATGCCATCTTCGGTAGTTTTCCTGTATCTGACCTATATTTATTTCAGATTCCTAGGAATCCAGATATAAGGTTGACTTTTCTTTTGTATATGAAGCTCCTTTGAACTTACTGGATTCTTCCTCCACCGAGTCTCACACCAGCCAGCTTACCAAAGTCGGTGATTTGCTTCACGATTTCCGCCAGTCATTGGAGGATATTGGCGAAGTTCTCAAAGTTCCAGACATGAATAGAATGTCCGCCGGTGCGAGATAAGGCAAAGGATATGCCTCCACAAGAAATAGCTGAAGTTTTTGACGACGAGCAAACCAAATCCGATTTGCCTAGCTCGGAAAGATATCAAGGTGAAGGTGATGTCTCTAGTGAGCTTTATTTTGAAGTGCCTGAAATTTTACATAAGAACTTTTGTTTTGTCTATACTTATCACTTATTTGGCTTTCTGCTCATCCCTTTCATGAGCCGGCAAACTTTCAACACAGAAACTTTGCCGAGCAACGGATCTTAATTGCTAAACCAGTTTAAACTCGGAAACAAAGCCGGCTTCCAGTACCAACAATTCACTACTCGGAAAATGCCCGCATCCGGCAATCAGATATAGAACCAAAGTATAGACTAGAAAATTTAGATTTATACCCGAAGGTAGCATTTTTTGAATCAGAAATCTAACCAGAACAAACATGAGCCTAAAGTACTTTCAAGTATCTGGGATTTTTTATTGTGACATGATCATTCAGAAATAAGATGGTTATATAAAACTTCTCAGAAAATATTGAGGCAACCAATACTTTATTTCTCATTGAACATGTACACAAATATGATTACAAATAAAGAAATTTTAAGAATAAAAGGAACGTAGCTGAGCAATATTCCACGGTCTGTCTAATTCTTCCGGGTCTATACTGCCTCCATCTTTCATTCTCTTCTTAGTAGCAGGTCTTTCTTTGACTGGCCGCATATCAGTTAGATAGTAATAACCATTGTGCAATACTTGGCTAACTAAAAAGGGCCCTTCCCATACTGGGGAATGTTTGTGCTTTCTTTTCTGCACAAGCCGGAGAACCAAATCACCCTTATTAAAAGACTAGTTTCTGACTCTCTGGCTATGATACTTGCGTAACTTCTGCTGATAGGATGTTGATCTCGGCTTAGCAATGATGCGAACTTCTTCGATTAAATCGAGATCATTTTTTCAAGAAATTTCAGCATCCTCTTCGATATACGCAGCAACTCGAGGAGAAGTATGAATTAAATCAGTAGGAAGAATTGCTTCTGCGCCATAGACCAAGAAGAAAGGTGTGTATCCAGTTGAACTATTCAGAGTTGTTCTCCATATTATAGACGGTAATTCATCTGCCCAAGCCCCCGCAGCACGATGAAGTGGTGCTTCGAGTCTTGGTTTAAGGCCTTGTAGGATTAAACCATTTGCTCTTTCGACTTATCCATTAGCTTGTGGATGTGCGACTGATGCAATGTCAAGCTGGATATTTTGTTCGTCGTAGAATTTGGCAAGTTCTCCCATAGAAAAATTGCTCCCATTATCCGTGATAATACTATGCGGATAATCGTATCGGATTATAACATCCTCGAAAAATCTTCTAGTTGTTGCTCCATCACAACTTGTAACGGGTTAAGCCTCAATCCATTTAGTGAACTTATCCACCATCACTAAGAGGTGAGTTAATCCACTTGAATCCTGTTTAAACGGTCCGACCATGCCAAGCCCCCAGACCGCGAAAGGCCATGTTATAGGTATTGTTCGCAGCTGATCTGCCAGAACATGAGCTAGTTTGGCGTACTTTTGGCAGCCTTTGCACGTCTTGACCATCCATTCAGCGTCTTCCTTGGATGTAAGCCAGAAAAATCCGTGTCTGAAAGCTTTTGCCACTAAAGATTTGGCTACAGCGTGATGACCGCATTCACCTTCGTGAATTTACCTTAGGATTTCCACTCCTTCCGGAGATACGCATCGCTGAAAGAACCCAGATACACTTTTCTTATAGAGCTCACCATTTATTATTGTATAGGTTTTCACTCGTCGAACGATCTGTCGGCTCAGAACCTCGTCTTCGGGTAATTTTCCGTCTACCAAAAATTCAAGTAGGGTTTTGTCTAGCTGGGAATCACAGCTAGAACTGCTACTAAAGGTGAGTTGGACTTGGTCGGATATTCCTCATCAACTCCTATTATAGAGGGAACTTTGAGGTGCTCTAAAAAAGAGCCATCCGGGACCTTTGTCTGTGCAGAGCCTATATGAGATAATGCATCTGCTTCCTCATTTTATGTTCAAGGGATCTGTTGCACTTTAAACACTTCGAACGATTTCGATAGTTCATCCATGACAACCCTATAGGCTGCCATATATTTGTTTGCATTACAGATATCTGACACTTGCTGAGCAACAAGATACGAATCTCCATAACACATTAGTTGTCGGATACCGATATCCTTAGCAATCCGGATTCCATGTACTAGTGCTTCATATTGGGCAATGTTGTTTGTTGCCATGAAGTGGATCTATAACACATAGAAAAGCTTATCTCCTTGGGGTGATTTGAGCACCACGCTAGCCCCCGAGCTCCCGAGCGCTTTAGACCCGTCAAAATACAAGGTCCAATATTCCGACTCTGGGACGGTCATATTTTATGTTGTCTCTGTCCAATCAGTGAAAAAGTCAGTGAGGATTTGGGATTTAATTGTTGTACGAGGTTTGTACTCAATGTCAAAAGCTGAAAGCTCTATTCCCCATTTTGCGACATGTCCTTGTAGTGTCGTTGTTGTTAATTATGTATCTCGTGGGAGTTGTTCTCACCACGGAAATTTGATGCTCCTGAAAGTAATGCCGTAACTTCCGAGATGCGAAGAACACACCATAAGCCAGCTTTTATAGTGTGGATACCGTTGTTTTGATTCAGTTAGGAATTCACTAAGGTAATAAGTCGGACGTTGCACCAGGTGTTCCTATTTTTCCTCTGGTCTTTCCACCACATGATGACACTTACGACTCTGTTTGTCGCAGCGAGATAGAGCAACATCGGTTCGCGAGGTTCCGGTGCTGCAAGGATAGGAGCGGACGAGAGTACTGCTTTTAGGTCTTGTAGTGCAGCTTCAGCTTCATGAGTCCAAATGAACTTTTTAGTATTTTTTAGGAGCTTATAGAGTGGTGCGGCTCTTTCGCCGAGCCGGCTTACAAACCGACTGACTGCAACAATGCAACCAGTTAGTCTTTGAACATCCTTCAGGCGAGTTGGCCTGGAAATATTGAGTACAGCCTTAATTTTGTCATGATTCACCTCTATGCCTCTTTGAGACACGATGAAACCTAACAATTTTCTAGCTGGTATTCCAAAGAAGCACTTCTTCCGATTAAGCATTATATTGTATTTGTGTAGGTTGGCGAACGTTTCCTCCAAGTCGGAAATTCAGGTTTCCTTCTTTTTGGACATCACCGCTATATCGCCCACATGTGCATGTACATTGCGTCCAATTTGATAGTGGAGGCAATGCTACATAGTGCGCTGGTACATAGCTCCTGCATTTTTGAGCCCAAAGGGCATCGTAACAAAACAGAAGGTTTTGAAGAGGGTTATGAATGAAGTTTTGACTTTGTCTGATTCCTTCATATGGATTTGGTGATAACCAGAATATGCGTCAAGAAAACATAGGAGTTCTGAGCCTGCCGTAGAATCGATAACTTCATCAATTCTAGGCAGAGCAAACGGATCTTTGGGATAAGCCTTGTTCAAGGCGGTATAATGAACACACATCATTAATTCAGTAGTGTCCTTTTTAGGGACCATAACAGGATTGGCCGGCCACTCAGTGTGGATGAACTCTTCTATGAATCTGGCTAACTTGATCGGGGCTAGTTCCTTAGCTATTGCTTTTCGCTTTTCATCACCGAAACATCGTAAAGACTGTTTGATGGGTTTAGTGTTTGGGTGTACATTTACATAGTGCTCGGCAAGTTCCCTAGGTACTCCGGTCATGTCAGATGGATGCCATGCGAAGATTTCTTGATTTGCTTCGAGGAACTTGACGAGCGCGCTTTCCTATGCGCGATCTAAACCTACAACTATCCGAGTCACCTTGGAGGGGTCATCATCCTTCAACGGTGCCGTCTTCGTCTTTTTTGATGCCTTGAACTCCAGAGTCGGCTTTGTAGCCTCCTTCTTCATCGCGGGCATATCGGACGGGTCGATGGTCTTCTTGATCTCCTGATACTCCTGGGCATGCAGTACGGCTTTAGCAAAGGCGGCATTTCCGTCCTTGCACTCTCGCGCTTTCTTCGGGTCTCCCCTGATGGTGGTCACGACCTTGGGACCTGGAATTTTCATCATAATATAAATGTAACACGGACGAGCCATGAAAGCCTAGTAAGCCGAGCGTCCGAATATAGCGTGGTATGCGCTATTGGATGGGACCGCTTTGAAAGAAAGTGCTTCCGTCCGGTAGTTCTTTGGAGTTCCAAAAGTATCATCCAAAGTGATTTCTCCTAGGGAATTTGCTTGCCTTCCTGGGAAAACTCCATGAAAGATCACAGAGCTGTGATTCAGCTGAGTTTCTGAGATCCTCATCTGACGCAGCGTTTCGATGTAGAGATTTTGATGCTGATGCCGCCGTCCATGAGGGTCTTGGAGAAACCATAGTCATCAATAAGTGGGTTGACGACTAAGGCATACTTTCCTCGCCTATGCAACTTAGGCGGATGATCAGCACGGTCAAACGTGATTGTTACTTCCGATCAGTCCAAGAATTGAGGGACAGCCGGAACAGTTGTGTTGTGCTCATGCAAGACTGCTTTCTTGACCTTAGCGGGCTGAGACCCAAGGAAAGTGAAATAAGTGTATTTCTTCGTTGGGAAGTTCTTCTTTCCATCCCACTTGGGATTTGAAGGCTATGCTTCCTCCATGTCAGAATCTTCCTTGGTCTCTTTTTCTTTTTCGGGATACTTCTTTCCCTTCTTTTTCTTGGCCCTATAGCTAGCAGATTCGTCTTTCTTGATGTTGTCATTGAAACGACACTCGGTGTTTGTGTGGGACGATCCCCCATTGGCATCTAAGTGATGCACACACGGATTGTTGGCAATGTCGGTCCAAGAGTAGGTTTTGCTAGGTTGCTGGTCTCCTCTACCTTGGACTCTTGATGTCCCACGACCGCGCCCGCAGCCACCTCCACGCCCTCCTCGTCCTCTAGACCCGAAAGTAGTGGTGACAACCGTTGTTTCCGCATTGGGCTTTTCTTCCGATGTGTTCTTGCACTTATGATCTTGTTGCTTCGGCTGTTTTGCCGATTGTGGTATAGCCAGGACGTTCAGTAGTCCTTCTACGTCATCGTTGGTGTCTGCATATTTGCTCGCCGTCTCTATCATTTCTCCCAGATCGGTGACCTTGTCGCACATCAAACGGTGACGTAGTAAACCAATTAGGAGTCCTGCAATGAAATCTTCAATCACAGTTTGATCGTTTACTCATTCATAGGAGTCCTTGGTGTCGATCCATCATTCGAGGTATTCTTAGCAAGTTTCTCTAGCTTTCTGGGTGCAATGTTGTAGGTCTCCTAACATACAGGGCCTCCGATATGTGCCTTCGAAATTCCGATAGAACGCACTTTGCATGTCATACTAGTTGTGAATGGTGTTTTCCGGAAGTTCATTATTGAGCCAGCATCGTGCCATCTTCCTCAGCATAAGTGGAAGATATCGGTTCGCGACCAAGCTATTTCCGCCTTTAGCGATGCAGCAAGCCTGGAAAAAATCCTGAAGCCAAGTATCTAGCCGGACCACACCGTCGTAGGCTTGGATGTGTCTCGAGATAGAAAATCCTTCCGGGAAGTGTGTTTTTCAAATGCACGGTCCGAAGCATTTTGTACCCACATAAATATTGTCGGACTCGTAGCGCCGCACCTGTATGTTAGAGTTGATCCGGTGCCTCGCGTCACTTGGTGATAGAGAACGCCTTCTTGGTTGTTCGCTATGGCTGCGGTGCCTTGGAGCCGAACTTCTGCTTCTACTACCATCGCCTCCGCCATGATGCCCTCCTTGCCCTCCGCGAGAGCCACTATGATGGTTGCTTGGTGGAGAGGGTGGTGCAGCTGGATTGTTTCCGGCTGAGTGTCGGCCTCCATCCGGAGCATCCTTATTCCGGTTCTAGGGAGGGTCTTGACTACGACAAGCCTCCTGCCGGCTTGACTCAGCATGGTGTCCGTCGTTTCCCCCACTGCGATGAGGTTCAGTCGGACGGCTTGTGTTTCTAGGAGGTGGCATCCGTTGTCGGTCCTCCTCCCGACGTTGGTCTTTTTCATCTTCCCTATGATTAGTCGACTATTGCCGGGGAGGGTGTCTCGGAACCAGCACCGCAACTGTGTCTCACTCTACGGCTGGAGCAATGTTACTCTAGTCTCGTGTGTTTCTATGACGTTTCCCTGAAGATCCGGTTCTTGAGTAGTTGTCTTCCGGACGCTTAGGACGGTGATGCTGTTCCGGGTCCCATCGGGGCCTAATGTCATTCTAGGCCGGATCCATGCAACATTGGTCGAATTTAGAGACCAGTTTTTTGCTCCCAGATTTCGTGACCTTCTGTTGCTCCAGACCCTTGGTAAGTAGCTTTATGCCCAACCGCACTTGATCTGGGTTTGGATTGTTCGCCAGGATATCTCGGGCTGCAGCAGTGTTTTCCATCGGTGTTGAATACACCAGATCTCCCTTGCTGGCAAGCTGAGGTGCTCCCGGATCTCTGTCAAAGAGGATCTTGTGGACCTCCGGATATTTGTTAGCATGCACAGGGCCTTTCCGGGTCTTATGATGCTGCAGAGAGATGAACTGCTGCACATATGCAATGCGCTTCTTCTCTTCCTTGAGCTTGTTAGCCTTGTCCAGGAGGACTTGATGATGCGCTTCTAGGGCTTGGGCCCTGTCTTCCAATTCTGCAGGTGTAGGCTCTGCAGCGGTAGGGATTGGCGTAGTTAACGCATCTCCAATGAGTTTACGAGCACCAGTGGTAATCACATATCCATTCATCGGAGTTTCCTTTGGCTCGTCTAGGATTAGGGCTTCATCCGAGTCTTCCTCATATTCTTAGGCAACTACTTACTCAGCTAGAGGATCTTTTGCAGGAGTCTTCTTCTTCTTATTTGCCTTCTTGGCAGCGCCGCTAGCAAAGACGGCTTTGGGTCCATTCCCTGCAGTCAAGCTCTGATCAGTACTTTCGGACATCTGGACGTCGGGATTAGCTCCAAGATCCATATCATCCTGCGATTTGGGAGAGTTTTCTCCGGATCCTTCATCCATGGCTTCTCCTTATTCTACAGCTTTGGAGTTGTACTCCTCTTAATATTCCATGGAGAACTTGCGGAAATCCGTGAACATCATTGAATCATCCGAAGATGCTGGTAAGTCGATGTTTATTCCGATCGCCTCCAGCACTGAGTCTTCGTTGTCTCTGGCATCGACAGAGCCGGATCCGGATCCAACATATCTGACGAAGTGCAATGCGTGCGTCCTGAGGTAGTTGCAGCTTTCCTCGTGGGCTTCCTCGAAACGTCTGATGGTCTCGAGAATCTCATCAACGCTGGCGTCTTGCAGCATCATATGCCTGAACATGTGCCTCAAGAAAGGTTGATCTGTTCCAGTGTTGGCAGTACCAGAACCAGAGTTATTGTCTTGCTCCTCCTGGATTTCGACCTCGACAAGGAAATCGATTTGGGATTCTGCCTCCCTAGGGAGATGCACTCCAGATTCCACTTTCACCGTAAGATCTGCTTTAGGCTCAGTTTTCTCCACTATCTCTGCGTTAGGTGCGGGCTGGGTGGGATTGGGATTTTCCGGGATCCGGAACTCTGATGCCTCCACAGACAAAGTGGACCCAAAAGCTTCTTCTACCTCTATCATCACCGTTGGGGTGGGTGGGGCAGGTTCAGCAAAACCGATGTAAACATCGATCTCACCAAAATACATGATGGTGTAGGCAGTCACAACCTCCCTAGCCGGAATCCAGGTCTCTTTGAGAACGATGAGAGGGAAGTCGCTAGCATAGAGTATGCGACCGACGGTGATTGTCTCACTGATTCTGATTCTTGCAGATTCCACTCGGAATGCAGATCCGAAGCTCACTTGCCCCACGGTGGGTGCCAACTTTCGTCGGATTGATGACAGGTACGCCATGAGGGGGTCCTCGAGGCGTGCGGAAGAGAGGGGTGTGAGACGTACGGTGTTCCAGGATGGTGAGCCCACAAGTTCACCTAGGTTCGAATCCACCGGCTTTGGACGGATCCTACTCCTGCTAGCAATCCATTAATACGGCAGAGCCGGATATGGGTTACAAGGGTTACGCTTGTGCGAGTTGAGATTGTAGACTATTGTGGGGTGCCCTAAAGGATGGTCCCTAGGACGGCTTATATAGATATCCGGCATAGGGTTTACAAGAGAGACCTATCTGGCTATGACTAAGAGTCGACTATAGAGTACATCTTGAACTACAAGTAACACTGCAGGCCTATGTCAATAAGTCTTCTAGGCCTTCCCGTAGCCGGACTAGACTCCGTCTCTTCTCCCTGACTGGGCCGCCCGTGAAGCAAAGATCTAACCCGAAGTGGGCCACCCTGGTCAGTGAGGCACAGTGAGGATACCTGGAAAGTATATCCCCAACAGCAGAAGGTATTCCGCCCTAAGGAGCTCGGTGGCTTGGGGATCCTCGATTTGGAAAAGTTTTCCCATGCTCTTAGACTTCGCTGGCTTTGGAACGAATGGCAGGCTCCTGAAAAACATTGGGTAGGTTCTGAAACCCCAAACAATGCATCAATAGACAACTCTTTATGCCGCCACTCGTGTTACCATCGAGGATGGCAAGAAGGCCTCCTTCTGGTCTTCCTCATGGCTTGACGGCCAGCCTCCAAAAGACATGGCACCTCTGATCTATAAAGCTTCGAGGAGGAAAAACCAAACGGTCCATGATGCCCTTCTTGACCAGAATTGGGTCACGGATATTGCGATGGAGGCCTTCACGGCAGAGCACATAGGCCAGTTCGTCTAGCTTTGGGATCTCATTTCAGATGTCCAGCTCTCCCCGGATATAGAAGATCCCATCATCTGGACCCTGTCCCCAAATGAATGCTACTCTGTGAGCTCTGCCTATAAGGCGTAGTTCATGACCTCTTTGTCTTGCTCCTTTGGGTCGATTGTCTGGAAAGCCTGTGCACCTCCCAAATGCCGCTTTTTTGCTTGGTTCGCCGTCCAGAACTGCCTCTGGACCGCGGATTGCCTGGCCAAGCGTGGATGGCCACACCAGCCCTCCTGTCAGCTCTGCCAGTGTTCCCCTGAGACGGCGATACATATGCTCTTTGAATGTCTTTACTCTAGGAGGATCTGGTCCGCAGTGGCTTCTTGGCTCTCCTGCCCATACTTGCTGCTTAACATGGGTTTCGGTCACCCCAAGGTAGTGGACTACTGGCAGGCCTTGGCCAGGTCGTCCTCTTCCTCTCCCAGAGGTCTGAAAACCGCTATAATGCTCATCACTTGGGAAATCTAGAAGGAAAGAAATGAGAGTCTTCAACAAGAATTCCTCTCTGCCGTCGGTGGTCATGACAAGATAAGAGAAGTAGCAAAATATTGGATTTTAGCAGGACCAAAAAACTGGCAGATCTTGTTGGCTGATCTGTTGTTTGGTTTATTTCCTTTTTCTTTTGGGATGGACTAGGCCATCCCCCTCTTGTTTTTGCTCCTTCTATATCAATTTAAGGCAAAGCTTTTGTCTCGTTTCAAAAAAAATCGCCCTTATTTTTCCATTGTCATTTCCTGTGCGGGTGGATCCAAATGTTCTAGCGCCATGACAACGCCGAGAGCATTCTAATTAGTTTTATTGCACTATTAAGTTTGTTAGACTATATAATACCTATACTGTTACAATATGGTACAGTACTCCGATTGTATTTGTATCCATATTGTATTGCCATGCTGATACATTGCAAATGTATCTATAATTTTTGATGTTCCATGCTTGGTTTTATCCACTTTCTTGTGTTTTGTCCACACTTTGGAGTACTTTTCATATGATTTCTTGGACTAACCTACTAACAAGAGCCACAGTGCCAGCTGCCTGTTTTCTGCTGTTTTTGGTTCTAGAAAAGTTAGAAAATGAATATTCTCGGAATTGGACGGGACAAAAGCCAAAGTGCCTATTTTCGAAAGTCATCAGATGCTAGAATACGAGACGGAGAAGGGCTGGGGGCCGGCCTCACCACCTGGCCGCGCGGCCATGCCTGACCCACGCCAGGGGGTGGTTGATGACCCACAAGTATAGGGGGTGTATCGCAGTATTTTCGAGGGGAAGTGAAACCCAATTTATTGATTCAACACAAGGGGAGCCAAAGAATATTTATAAGCCTTAACAACTGAGTTGTTAATTCAGCTGCACCTGGAAACAATCTTGCTCACAGCAGTTTATCAGTAGCAACAGTTTTGTAGTTGGAATAGTAAAGAAGCAGCAGTAGTAAAGCAAAGACAGTAGTAACAAAAGCAGTAACGGTGGGATTCGAGTGCGGTAGGCATAGGGATGGATGGACGGGCGTTGCATGACAAGACAATTCACATAGCAATCAGAACATAGGGCAATTGTAGATAAATAAGATAAAGCAGCCAAGTACTAGACAATCCTAGGCATGTGTTCCATATATAGTCATACGTGCTCGCAATGAGAACTTGCACAACATCTTTTGTCCTGCCAGCCCGTTTGTAGTGGAGCCTCTAGGGAACTACTGGCAATTAAGGTGCTCCTTTTAATAGAGCACCGGAGCAAAGCATTAACACTCCATGAACACATGTGATCCTCACATCAAAGCCTTTCCCTTCCGGTTATCCCGATTTCTTTCACTTCGGGGCCATAGGTTCCAGACAACAACATGTGTATACAACTTGTAGATAAGACCAAGAACAATATTATCATAATGAATCAATAGTAAGTTCAAATCTGAAATCATGGCACTCGGGCCCTAGTGACAAGTATTAAGCACAACAGGTCGCAACAAAGTCATAAAGCACTAATAAAAGATACTAGGCACCATACCCTAACAATCTGATGCCCTTACATGAACAATCTCATCCAATCCCTACCATCACCGTAGCATACAGCGGGGGATTACTCACTCATAGACGGGGGAAACATCGATGGTCGATGGAGAGGTGATGGTGATGATGATGGCAATGATCTCCTCCAATTCCCCGTCCCGGCAGGGTGCCATAACAGAGTTTCTGGTGCTGTTTCGTGGAATCTGGTGGTGGAGGCGGAGCGGAACTCCTTCTGGAAAAACGTCAAACCCCCCAAAGTTTTAGGTCAGAAGGCTCCTTATAGGCGAAGAGAGAGGCCGAGGAGGGTGCTGGGGCCCACACCACCGGCGCGCTGGCGGCCTGGCGCGCCGGTGGTGTGTGTGGCCACCCTGTGATCTTCTCCGTCTCGTATTCTGGCTCCTGGAGTCTTCGGGTGAAATAGGATTTTTGGCATATTTTCCGGGATTTTTCCTAATAGTTGATTTTCTGCACAAAAAGTAGACACCAAGGTAATTCTACTGAAAACAGCGTTAGTCCGCACTAGTTGTATCCAAATCACACAAGTATAGAGGAGAAACAATAGCAAAAGTGTTCGGGAAAGTAGATACGTTTTGGACGTATCAACTCCCCCCAAGCTTAGCTTATTGCTTGTCCTCAAGCAATTCATTTGAAAACTGAGTGCGATAAAAGAACTTTCACAAACACATTTGCTTCATATGATGTAAATGTTCTCAGCAATGTGATCAACTTACTTCGACAATTCATAATAAAGAGTATGCAACTGAGTCTACCTAATAGTCATTGCAAGCTATGAAGAGATTCCAACTCAAGAATAATAAGTAGCATAAAGCACGAACATAAGCAACATTACAATGCTCATAGAAAGGTATGATAGAGTGGTATCTCGCTTGCCTTTGATTATGAATGCCAAGGCACCTCTGAAGTTCAAGTGATGACTAGAAGTAAAGATATCAAGAATTCAAGCATCAAAGTCATAACACAAATAATCAAGTATTGGAATAAACACAAAGAATGACAACTATGCTCTCAAGGAGGTGCTCGGAGAATAAGTGGAGACTCAACAAGTAAAGGAAAAGGTTTTGAATAATTTTGAAAGGCTTCCAAATGCTGAAAGTATGGTACTCATTAGCTTTGAGCTCTCATTGCCCCTATCATAAGCATCTTTAATGTGGTTAAGGTAAAAGTGAGGTCCAATCTGAGTTATATGCTTGACAGACTATAAACTGAAAATCCCATGTCCCTTGAGTATGAGGGCCGCTCCTCATGCTACTCAACTTTAGTTACTGGTAAGTTCTTGTCATCGTAAGTATGTGCGTATCATTGAGAACCGCCAACGGGGTACCCCTTGCCCGATGATACGGAAGAATCCCCATATCAAAATGACAAGGCAAGCAGACAATGAGTATCTCAGCAATCTTCTTATTTACCATGGGAAAATGGTGCCTTTTTTCTCTTTCCTCTTTTCATAAAACTCTCTCTTTTTTTCCTTTTTCTCAATAGTTGCAACTCTGTTTTTTTATAAGAAGAATGCTTCATAGATATCATTATGGTTACGCTGCAGGTTTCCACCATGTCAGCATGGATTAGACCAGTGGCCCAGGCATTTCTCTAACTCACATACATAACTCCATGGACTTACAAGCTCCCCTTTTATTTCACACTGACGACATCCGCAAACAAAAGAGCAAGGTATCAACTGGGTATATATTTACAAGTGTTGAAAGCGTTCCCTTTGAAAGCACGGTTCTGCTAATCCCCAGCCTATAATTTGCAAGCATATAACTTTCATGGAGAGTTCACAATGGTTCAGGTTTATTAAGTGCAGGAAATAAATTGTGCCATCAAGTTCGTGAGAGCTTTACTAACTAATTTTCCCATAACAAGCAAACATTTTATTCGGAAGAAAACAAGGCATAATGAATATGCACGGGAGTAGCAAGTGATGCTAATAGGTAGGTATGGTGGACACTTTGGAAATATTTGGTTTAGGGAGTTGGAAACATGAGTAAAACACTCAGTGGAAGTGAAGGCTAGCAATAGTAAGGGAGCGACAAACGAGAGAGCAATAGCTGTCATTATCATGCTTGCAACAAAACATGACTACTCATGGCATGAAAGTGATCCAAGATCCTCAAGGCAAAATAATTCATCGAGGCTTAATTGATTATTACAGTCATGTGCATGCGTGAGCATGTGCCAAGTCCATCAAATGAAACATTCAGAGGAGGATAACACAGTGTCATACCAATTTATGAATAGAGTAATGCAAGCAAACATTCATGAAACATGCTACAAACTATTAGCGAGCTGGAGCTAATCACAAGAAAGCAAGAACTACTAAGCATCCAAAGAAAACATACACTCTAGATGAATAGACTAAGCACGCCCATAGTGATGAGTATATGCACAAAAATGAAAACAAATAGAGTTCGTTATCAGCCTCTTACCATGCCTCAAGTTGTCATTGATCCTCATTATTGCTCTTCACTTGTGTGGCTTGAATAATAATATGAAACCAATAATCCACTGAGAACTGCCGAACCCTGTAGCAAACTTGCAAAAACCAAAGAAGAACGACAAATATTTTTGGGTTTTTCGATTTTTAAATAAGAACCAAAAGCGAAAAACAAGCAAAGCAAAATCTTTTTGGGTTTTTTTGAATAGTTCAAACAAAGCGAAAAGGGAAAAGCAAACCAAGGCAAAAAGAAGAAGCAAACCAAAGAGAAACAACAGAAATATTTTTGGTCTTTTTGTGTTTTTAGAAAGCAAAAGCAAAGAAGAACGAAAACTAAAAAGAGAACAAAAACATGAATATACAAAGTACCGACGCAACATGATATGGAGATGAGTGCGGTGTCGGCGTACCTCCCCCAAGCTTAGGCTTTTGGCCTAAGTGGGTATCAATCCAAAGCTGGCCAGGATGAAGTATCACCGGGGTATGATGAGGAGGTACCCTCGTCCTGGTGCGAGCCCGAGTACGCCCCTCCGTAATGTGCGGAGTAATCATAGGAGGGCGCATCCTCCTGGTGCTGCTCGTGGAAACCCAACAAGCGAAGCTGCTCGTCCACCTCCTCCTTGGAGCGCGACCATGGTCTCCTATCAACACTAAACAAAGCAGGCTATGGCAAAAGGATCTCACTTTCATCCCCGTCAGTGAAAAGCATCCTATATACTAGATTGTTCAAATCAGAGGTAGCAGTGACAAAGTGATGAGTTTTCATGGCAACAAGGTCGAGCCTCTGTGGTGCTAGCATAGCATCATCGAGATCCACTGAAAGGCCTAATGCATTGACTACACGCGAGGCAATGATGCCCCCATAGATAGGCCCCCTAGCAGCTAGGCGGCGAGCAATAAGCGAGCCAAGATTGTACCGAGTATCATTGTTGAGCGCAGCAGCAAGGAAAGCTAAGTGATAGTTGGAGATATTACTAGTGTTCTCCCTACCCAATACGCTAGTGGCAAGATAATATGCAAAGTATCTAAGAGCAGGGAGTTGGATATTTCTTATCTTTCCGCAGCATGCCACGAGTCATCATCATTGGTCACCCCTCGGTAAAGCTCCAACAAATCAGCGGGTCGCCCTTGAATTTTCTTCACGGTCCCTGTCATACGCACACCTACAATACTGCAAAATCTCTCCAAAGGCATGGTGAAGGGCATATCATAGATCTTCAAAGAGACAGTAGATTGATAGGGTGTGTTAGTAAATGAGAAGCTCTCAACAAAAGTTTTGGTGAGCACAGCGTATTGTGCACTCTCATCTTGCATATAAGAGGTCAAACCAACCCTCTCAATCAGTAGCAAGAAATCATCAAGAATACCTACAGCTTGCAAGAAAGTAAAACAAGGAAAAGAGGATGGGTGAGCTTCTCCATCATCCCTTTCACTGCCAATACATGTTGCAATGAGGTATTCATTGTATGATGGCCTAGCTTGAGAGGCTGTTCTTGAGGGCCTTGACCTCCTAGGTGCATCACTCTCAAATATCTCTCCAAAAGTTTGGTTATTCATGCTTGGTATTCTGAAATTTAAACACCTATTAAACAAGTGATTGCAAAGTAAATATAATGAAGGAATCTACTCATAGGGACTTGCAAGAGGCCTAAACATGCATCAAAACTATATCTCTAAGCATTAAACAAGCTTACAAGCTCTCATAACCAGTCACCTACAGCAGGAAAATACTCAACATATAATCCACTAAACACAAATCTACTTGGACAAGGGGAGGAGTCACATACCAAGGAACAAATGCTCCAAATTTCAGCAAGAAAGATGGGCTGATCAAGGAGATCGAAAAAATCAAGAGCAAGCACAAAAAGGACGCGATTTTGAGCTATGAACTGGAGCTTACTCGGGAGAGAGAAGAAAGTGGCAGGGGAGAGAGTTAGTGGAGGGCCAGGGGTGGCCCACACCAGGGCATGGCGCCACCCAGGGCTGGCTGCGCTACCACATGGTGTGCCTGCCTGGTGGGCCCCCTGGTACCTACCAGGTACTCCTCTACCCCTTTTTTCACGTAAAAATTTAATATGAATTTTCTAGAATTTTTTGAGACACTTTATTTTTGGCAATTTTCAGAAAAAGAAGAATGATTTTTCTGACACACAGATTTTTTTTTCTTTTTTGGAAACATGATGCAAGGACAAAACAAGGCTAGAACTACAAAAGTTCTAGCATGCAAGCAACTAACAACACAAAGAAAACTAAACGAAAGCAAAAACTAAAATGCCAAGGATAGAAATAAACGGAGATAATCATAATGAAAACATTGTTTTGTTCAATGGAATCCTTTTGTTAACAAGGTTGATCAAGTCTTGCTACCAAAACAATTGCATATGAGACAAAACTTTGTACTCCACTAATGATTATGTTACCTCAACCTTGATAGCAATGGTCCCAATCATAATAGTTTCAAATTTTTCTCTTGGTATGCGACAATATATTTCTCCAACTTGAATGCCTTCAACATGTTCAATTGAATTCAAACCATAAGTCCTTTCAATCTTCTTGGGGAAATAGACAGTATGTTCCTTGTCATTAACATTGAAGGTCACCTTTCCTTGATTACAATTAATAACAGCTCCTGTAGTATTAAGAAAAGGTCTCCCAAGAATAATAGACATATTATCGTCTTCAGGCATTTCAAGCACAAAAAATCAGTTAATATCAAGCAATTGTGGGCCACCTGAACAGGTACATCCTCACATATACCCACATGAATAGTGGTAGATTTATCAGCCATTTGCAAAGATATATCAGTTGGTATCAATTTTTCAAGCTGAAGCCTCTTGTAGAGAGAGAAAGGCATAACACTAACTCCAGCTCCCAAATCACACAAAGCAGTTCTAACATAATTGTTCTTAATAGAGCAAGGGATAGTTGGAATCCCTGGGTCTCCAAGTTTCTTAGGAACCTTACCATCGAAAGAATAATTAGCAAGCAAAGTAGAGATTTCTTCATTAGGGATCTTCATTTTATTCGAGACAATGTCCTTGATATACTTTGAGTAAGGAGGCAACTTAATAGCATCAGTCAAAGGAATTTGCATGAATAAAGGCTTCATCCACTCACAAAACTTATTATAGTGTTCATCTTCCTTTGACTTGTGTTTCTTATCGGGGAAAGGCATAGGTTTTTGGACCCAAGATTCTCTTTCACTACCATGTTTCTTAGCAATAAAATCTTCTTTGGTGTATTTAGTAGTCTTAGTGTGGTTTTTAGGTTCTTCTTCAACTTTTTCTTCATTAGGAACTTCATTTTCTTCATTGCCACTTTCAGTTTCAGCATCAGAGATAAATATACTATTAGGATCTATAGCAGGTTTAGAGGGTTCTTCAACAGTTTTATGTTTCTTCTTCCTTTTCTTACGAGTAGAACCACTATTTTCAGCTTGTTGAGAATCCTGCTCAATTCTTTTGGGATGCCCCTCAGGATATAGAGGATCCTGGGTAGCAGCACCACTTCTAGTTCTAATTTCATAAGCATGTTTTTATTTAGTGGCATTCACTAGCAAGTCTTTTTGCACTTTAACGAGTTGATCTATTTGAGTTTGAACCATTTGAAAGTGTTTAACAATCATTTTAACATCATTAGAGGTTCTTTCCACAATATCTTTCAACTCAACAATAGCTCTAGTTTTTTCCATTAGATGATTTTGCACCCTTTTATTAAAGTTATCTTGCTTAACAATAAAGATATCAAATTCTTCTAAGCATTGATTAGGAGGTTTCAAGTAAGGGATATCACCTTCATCAAAGTGTTGGAGAGAGTGTACCTCAATAGTGGATGAGTAGGGAATAGGCTTACATAATTCTTCTATAGGAGGTAAATTCTTGACATCTGCAGCTTTAATTCCCTTCTCCTTAAGACATTTCTTAGCTTCCATCATCACTTCATCATTTAATTCAGTAACTCCCCTCTTCTTTGATGTTGGAATAGGCACAGGAATAGATGGTTCATGTACAATTACTTCAGGTATAGCTTGTTTAGGAGGAGTCCAATCTTCATAATTCTTGCTTATTTTAGCCATTAATTCCTCAGCTTCCTTAGGAGTCCTGTTCCTGAAAACACAGTCAGCACAACTATCTAGGTATGTCCTAGATTCCTCGGTTAGTCCATTATAAAATATATCAAGAAGCTCATTCTTAGGTAATGGACTTCCAGCCTATGCATGAATCAAAGCACAAAACCTTGCCCAAGATTCGGGCAATACCTCTTTTTTTCTCCCTGTTTGAAATTAAAAAGTTCCTGCAAAATAGCGTGTCTAGCACTGGGAGGAAAATATTTCTGCAGGAAAGTACTAATCAAGCACTCAGGGCTATCAATAGATCCAGGAGGTAAATTACTAAACCAAGTTTTAGCTTCTCCTTTTAGTAAAAAGGGAAAATCTTAGCAACAAAGTAAGTACGCATCTTAATATCATCAGAAAACAAGCCACTCATGGTAGAAAGTTCATTCATATGTGCTACTGCACTTTCATTCTTAGTCCCACAAAAGGTTCTTTCGACAATAGCTATGTAAGATAGATCGAGAGAGAAATCATAATCTTCATCTATAATTTTATGGGAGAAGCAAACTTAGCAAAGAGGATATATATTGGGTCTAATAGTACTCCTCTCAAGGAGACTCTTAGCAGCGATACTATCCTGTGTGTTATTACATTATTTTATTAACTCATAGGTCATCTCATCATAATCTTCTTCAATATCATAACTCTCACTAGACTCGTGAGCTAGGTGTGGTAGTGTCTTCATTACGAGTTTCGGTATTTCCAGCTATAGTTCTAGCAATCGTAGCATCTAGGAAAGGACCTAATGAACCACTCTTATCAAGCACGAGAAGCAGCATCATAAGCATCAAGTTTCAGATTCAACAAGAGTAGCGAGTGTGTAGCATGTGTATGTGGTGGTGTAACGAGCTTACTTATAACAGATGGTGAATCAAGAGCACAGAGGTGTTTAGAACCGCACTCTTCTTGTAGTGGATGGTAAAATAGGAACCTTGCCATCATGAGACTTACCCATGATGGATGGATAGCAGCGAACAATAGAGAATCCAAGTGAACTTCATAAATAAAGCTATGCTCCCCAGCAACGGCGCCAGAAAATAGTTTTGATGACCCATAAGTATAGGGGGTGTATCGCAGTATTTTCGAGGGAAGTGAAACCCAATTTATTGATTCGACACAAGGGGAGCCAAAGAATATTTATAAGCCTTAACAACTGAGTTGTCAATTCAGCCACTGAAACAATCTTGCTCACATCGGTTTATCAAGAGTGCAGCAGTTTTGTAGTGGGAATAGTAAAGCGGCAGTAAAGTAAAGATGAGTAACAAAAGCAGTAACAGTGGGATTCGAGTGCGGTAGGCATAGGGATGGATGGACGGGCGTTGCATGGACAAGACAATTGACATAGCAATCAGAACATAGGAAAATTGCAGATAAATAAGATAAAGCATCTAAGTACTAGACAATCCTAGGCATGTGTTCCATATATAGTCATACGTGCTCGCAATGAGAACTTGCACAACATCTTTTGTCCTGCCAGCCCGTTTGCAGCGGGGCCTCTAGGGAACTACTGGCAATTAAGGTGTTCCTTTTAATAGAGCACCAGAGCAAAGCATTAACACTCCGTGAACACATATGATCCTCACATCAAAGCCTTTCCCTTCCGGTTATCCCGATTTCTGTCACTTTGGGGCCATAGGTTCCGGACAACAACGGGTGTATACAACTTGTAGATAAGACCAAGAAAAATACTATCATAATGAATCAATAATATGTTCACATCTTTAATCATGGCACTCGGGCCCTAGTGACAAGCATTAAGCACAACAAGTCGCAACAAAGTCATAAAGCACTAATAGAAGATACTAGGCACCATACCCTAACAATCGGATGCCATTACATGAACAATCTCATCCAATCCCTACCATCCCCATAGCCTACATCGGGGGATTACTCACTCATAGATGGGGGAAACATGGATGGTCAATGGAGAAGCGATGGTGATGATGATGGCGATGATCTCCTCCAATTCCCCGTCCCGGCAAGGTGCCAGAACGGAATTTCTGGTGTTGTTTCGTGGAATCTAGTGGTGGCGGCGGAGCGGAACTCCTTCTGGAAAAACGTTGAACCCCCCAAAGTTTTTAGGTCAGAAGGCTCCTTATAGGAGAAGAGAGAGGCCGAGGGGGTGCCTGGGGGGCCCACACCACCCCCTGATGCGGCCTGGCCTGGCCCGTGCCACTAGGTGGTGTGGCCACCCCAGGGCTCTTCTCCGTTTCGTATTCTGACTCCTGGAGTCTTCGGGTGAAGTAGGATTTTTGGCATATTTTCCGGGATTTTTCCCGATAGTTGATTTTCTACACAAAAAGTAGACACCAAGGCAATTCTATTGAAAACAGCGTTAGTCCGCACTAGTTGTATCCAAATCACACAAGTATAGAGGAGAAACAATAGCAAAAGTGTTCGGGAAAGTAGATACATTTTGGACGTATCAGTGGTCTGGCCGACCCCAGCACTCCCTCGGCCTCTCCTTCCGCCTATAAGATGCCCTTGGGACGAAAACCCTAAGTACCCGATCAAAAATCCACAAAAGAGTCTATAGCCGCTGTCATCTCCATCCCTAGATCGGGAGGGATCTGAAGCTCTTCCCGGCACCTTGCCGGAGAGAGGAATTCACCCTGGAGGCCTTCTTCATCACCATGCAAGCCTCCGGTGTGATGCATGAGTAGTTCATCCTTGGACTACGGATCCATGTAGTAGCTAGATGGCTGGTTCTCCTCCTTTGTGCTTTCCTGTTTAGATCTTGTGAGCTCCGTTCATGATCAAGATCATCTATTTGTAATCATACATGTTGTGTTTGCGGGGATCCGATGGATATTGAGATGCTATTTCAGATTGATTATTGCTTCTAAGATGTCTTTCTTATTTGTGATCTTGCATGCTTTCCGTTGTTAGTAGCTATCTTGGCCAAGTAGATGTTAGCAACTCCAAGAGTTAGTATTTATGCTCGATAGTGGGTTCATGCCTCTAGTAATCTGGGGAAGTGATAGAAATCTCTAAGGTACTAGATGTGTTGTTGCTACTAGGGAGAAAACAACAATCCTTTGTTCATAGAACAATCGTATTGTTGACTTTACACGCAATTCGTAAAGCAATAATCTTTTTCTTGCAACTTAATACTGGAGGGGGTTCGGATGATAACCTGAAGGTGGATTATTAGTCATAGATGTAGTTGGATGGCGGTCTATGTATAATGTTGTAATGCCCAATCAAGTCTCAAAGGAGTCAAGATGATTAGTATACGCTTGTATGTTTTCTCGATGTTTGTCAATTGCCCCGCTGTAATTTGTTCACCCAGCATGTTATCTATATTAAGGAGATCCACCTCTAGTGAACTATGGATCCAGGTCCTTGTCTTTTACATACAATCTATAAACTGTTTACTGCTTTGTGTTTACTTTCTTCAAACTATTACTTCCTTCCATTCGATACGTTTAATCCTTTGTTTTCAGCAAAACACGGTGAGATTGACAACCTCATCGCAAGTTGGGGACAGAGTTCTGTGGTTGTGTTGTGTAGGTCTCCACGTTGCTACTAGCACCGGTAGTGCGCGCTGCCAAGGCTCAGCTAGCAACACCTTTGGGGTGTTTCCTTGATCCTACTGGTTCGATTAAACCTTGGTTTCATAACTGAGGGAAACTTGCTACTGTGCTCATCATACCTTCCTCTCGGGGTTCCCAACGAGCTCTACATCAACACTGAGCCATCAAGCATTTTTCTGGCGCTGTTGCCAGGGAACAAAGAAGAAGAAACTCCCACGTCAACACCGCACCAGCATTTTTCTGGCGCCGTTGCCGGGGAGTCAAGGACATCTTCACAAGGGGAGTCCCTCATAACCAATCTCTTTACTTTGTTATTTTTGTTTTGCTTAGTTTCTTTTTGTTTTGTTTGCTTGTTTTGTTATAAAAAACACACAAAAAATTAGTTTTACTAGTTTTCTTTCTTATTTGAAAACACAAAAAAATGACTACTCTTGAAAACACTAAGTTGTGTGACTTCACTAGCACCAACAACAATGATTTTATGAGCACACCTATTGCTCCACCTATGCCTGAAGATACTTTCTTTGAGATAAAACCTGCTTTACTCAATCTTGTTATGAGAGAACAATTTTCTGGTATTGGTAATGAAGATGCTGCTGCCCATCTAAATAACTTTGTTGAACTTTGTGAGATGCAAAAGCATAGGGATGTAGATGGTGATATTATTATGCTAAAATTGTATCCTTTCTCTTTGAGAGGAAAAGCTAAAGAATGGTTGAATTCCTTAACTAGGAATAGTATTGATTCTTGGACTAAGTGCAAAGATGCTTTCATTGGAAAGTACTATCCTCCTGCTAAGATTATATCTATGAGAAGTGAAATAATGAAGTTTAAACAATCTGATAATGAACATGTTGCTCAAGCTTGGGAAAGAATGAAATCTTTGGTTAAGAATTGTCCCACTCATGGACTGACTGCTTGGATGATCATCCAAACTTTTTATGCATGATTGAACTATTCTTCAAGGAACCTATTAGATTCTGAGGCTGGAGGTGCCTTTATGACCATCACTTTGGGTGCTGCAACAAAACTTCTGGAAAATATGATGGTTAACTATTCTGAATGGCATACTAAGAGAGCTCCACAAGGTAAGAAGGTAAATTCTGTTGAGGAAACTTCCTCCTTGAGTGATAAGATTGATATTATTATGTCTATGCTTGTGAATGGGAAAGCCTATATTGATCCAAATAATGTTCCTTTAGCCTCTTTGGTTGCTCAAGAAGAGCAAGTTGATGTGAACTACATAAGAAATAACAATTTTGGCAACAATGCTTTTGGTAATAACAATTATAGGCCCTACCCTCCTAATAATACTTATGGCTATAATGGTAAACCTAGATTACCTAGTGAAGGAAGAATTTTAGAAGTTGAAAGAGCCACTAAAAACTTCACGCAAATGCAATATGAGCAAAATAAACTATTCACTAAAACTATGGAGGAACAATCAAGAACATTAGCCATCAACCTTAGAGTCTAAATAGGGAAATTCCTATTTTACAATTGAAACTCTCTAATGCTGAAAGAAATATATCATCTTTGTCTGAAGCTAAATCTTCATTGATTAATAAAATGGCTGCTAAACCTAAAACTAATGATAATCCCTTTGCAGCTACTAATGCTATAGAAGTAAGAATTGATGAAAATGTTAGACTATTAGCTGAATTACACGCTAAGTGGGAAAGAGAATATGAAATTGCTAGAAACATTAGTGTTTCTACTATCACCACCACTATTGTTGAGGCTAGTAATAGTTCTACTACTTTAGATGATAATTTTGATCTTGATGGTTGCAATATCTCTGAAGTTATTAAGTTCCTACAAAAGCTTGCTAAAAGTCCTAATGCTAGTGCTATGAACATGGCCTTTACAAAACACATTACGGATGCTCTCATAAAGATTAAAGAAGAAAAGATGAAACATAAAGCTTCTATTCCTATAAAACAAGAAGATTGTTGGGAACCCATCATTAATATGGAAGTGAATGACTTTGATTTCAAAGCTTTATGTGATCTTGATAGTAGTGTTTCTATTATGCCTAGAAGGATTTATGATATGCTTGATTTGCCTCCACTTGAAGATTGTTATTTGAATGTCCCACTTGATGATAATGCTAAAAAGAAACTAGTGGGGAGTCTTAATGATCTTCTTATTATGGTTAACAATGCCTATGTCCCTGTTGATTTCTATGTTTTGGATGTTGAATGCAATGCTTCTTGTCCTATTACTTTGGGAAGACCTTTTCTTAGAACTGTTGGTGCCATTATTGATATGAAAGAAGACACCATTAAATATCAAATCCTACTCAAGAAAGGTATAGAACACTTCCCCAAGAAGAGAGAGAAGATTTCTTTTGCCTCTCCTATGAAAACAAAATTTGGTCTTAATTCTTCTTCATTTGAGAACACTTGATTCTTTTTTGCTTCTTATGCCTAACTTAAAGGCGTTAAAGAAAAGTACTTATTGGGAGATAACCCAAAAGTTTTAGATGAGTCTTGGAAGTTATTACCTCTGTAATAACCGCTCCTTATCCTTTTTATTTGCTTTTGGTGCCAAGAGTAACCTCTAATGAGAGAGAAGTAATGATTGGGGATGTTGCTGTCCTGAAACAGATTTCTGTGCTTCACCATAAAAATTCGTGTAAAATCTCTGAACAGCTTTTTGAGGCGTGAATTTTTTTGCTTCTGCCCCAGGTTGTTATAAAACTTCGTTAGTTCAACACTTTTTGATTTGAGCAACAGAATGTCTTCAAAAAAAATCGTCTTTACCTGCTGCTCTATTTTGACAGATTTCTGCCATTTTCTGCATTTGCTTCTTGTTGGTTCCTTTTTGAGTTCTTTTGGGGAATTGAGCTTTTTGAGGTAAGTGCTTCAGTAGCTAGTGTTCTAATGGAAGTTTATTTGGTATTAGAACTGAACCTTAAGACTTATTTATCTTGAGTGCACTAATGTTGCTAATAAAGATTGTGTGAAGTTTTGTATGAAGGAAAAATTTCAGGTGTATGGAAGGAATGAGTAATGAGATGAAGGATGGACTAAAGCTCAAGCTTGGGGATGCCACGCGTGTCACCCCAAGAAATATCCAATAAGTACAAGCGTCAAAGCTTGGGGATGCCCAAGGCATCCCCTCTTCATCAATAAAAATCCCAGGTTTCTTCCAAACGCTTCATTTTTATTGTTTCATGCACAGTTGTGTTGTTCTTGGAGCGTCTTCTTTTTCATTTTCATTTGCTTTGTTTGCTTAGTTTGCTGAATAAATTGGTTGGATCCCCTCTTTCTTACATTGGTTTGCAAATAATTTGGTTTGGTTTGGAAAAGAGTAGGAAAGTTCATACTTATGTGGTAAAGAGAGCTTGTTTTTGACTGTGGCCTATGCTTTGTCATGCCATGCTTGATATTGTTTTGGCTTTATGCTTAGTATTATTTGCTGTAGCATGACTTGTTATAAACAATTGAGATTGCTTAATGTGCCTTGGATGAATCATGCGTTGTTTTAGCATATTAAAGCATAGTATAGTGGTATTCTCCTTTGATGCTTTATTTGGGTTGACTTGGCGCATGCTCACACCATGTTATGACTATCTTAAGTCACCATAGCCTTTATTATCCTTTAGTTTTCAACTTGTAGTATCACTTTATGCTTTGATCAATGATGTTTTGTCGCTCTGCATGATTATGGCCATTATTGCTCTCTTAGTTTGTCGCTCCCAGTCTTTTGCTAGCCTCCACAACCAAGTATGAGTTCCACTCATGCATCCAACTCCCTAAACCAAGTTATTCCAAAGAGTCCACCATACCTACCTACTAGCTTATGCTATTCCAAGTATATTCATGCTTTTGTTTACCTTCCAAATTAAACTTGTTATGAGAAAACTAGTGATTAAAGCTCTCACGAACTTAATGACACACTTTACTTTTCTTGCCCTTAATAAACTTGAACCATTGTGTCATCTATCTTGTATATGCTTGCACTTATTTGTTGGGGATTAGCAGAACCATGCTGTCATGAGGAACACTTTCAACATTGCACTTGGTTCTTTGTACCTAGTTGATATCGTGCTCTTTTGTATATGGATGTCGTCGGTGTGAAATGAAAGGGGAGCTTGTAAGTCCATGGAGTTATGCATATGTGTTAGAGAAACACCTGGGTCGCTGGTCTAATCCATGCTGACATGGTGGGAACCTGCAGCGTAACCATAATGAGCTGTCTATGAAGCATTCTTCTTATAAAAAAAAGAATCCTATATTGAGAAAAAAAGAGAAAAGAGAAAAAAAAGATATTATGAAAAGAGGAAAGCGAGAAAAAAGCACCATATTCCCATGGTAAATAAGAAGATTGCTGAGATGCTCGTTGTCTGCTTGCCTTGTCATTTTGATATGGGGATTCTTCCGTATCATCGGGCAAGGGGTACCCCGTTGGCGGTTCTCTATGATACACATGTACTTACAATGACAAGAACTTACCGGTGACTAAACTTGAGTAGCATGAGGAGCGACCCTCATATACAAGGGACATGAGATTCCTAACTTATACTTCGTCAAGCATGTACACCATAGTTTGTTCACTTTCACCTTAATCACTTCAAGAAGCTCTTTATGAGACTTGAATCCCTACTTCCTTTTATAAAGGCCTTTCTTCCACCATTATATTGAGTCTCCACCTTCTATCTTTATGCACCTACTTTGAGAGCATAGTGGCCATTCTTAGTTCTATGTGCATTGTCCCAAGACTAGTTGATTGATGCATAACTTGATATTGCTTGCTTTAAACTATTTGTATCTAGTCACTCTTATGAACTTTGAAGGTGTCCTATGCATTTATATTTGCTACTCTATGAGGGACAAGCTGAATACTCTTATGCTATGTTTTTTTATGTGAAACAAACAAACGTCTTGCAAAGCATTGTTATTCATGAATCTTTTGTTTGTGCCTTTTCATGTTGCATCATAGTTTCTTTGTCTTATTGCTAGAACTTTGTCTTTCATGTTATGACTGAAGTACTATGATCCCAGCTTTGAATGTTTTACAAATACTTTGATCAAGTCTTTGATGGTGCATGTCACCTCAAAAATTATTCTTTCTTTCTATCACTTACCTACTCGGGGATGAGCAGGAGTTAAGCTTGGGGATGTTGATACATTGCAAATGTATCTATAATTTTTGATGTTCCATGCTTGGTTTTATCCACTTTCTTGTGTTTTGTCCACACTTTGGAGTACTTTTCATATGATTTCTTGGACTAACCTATTAACAAGAGCCACAGTGCCAGCTTCCTGTTTTTTGCTATTTTTGGTTCCAGGAAAGTCAGAAAATGAATATTCTCGGAATTGGAAGGGACAAAAGCCAAATTGCCTATTTTTTCGGAAGTCATCAGATGCCATAATACGAGACGGAGAAGGGCTAGGGGCCGGCGACACCACCTGGCCGTGCGGCCAGGCCTGGTCGGCGCCAGGGGGTGGTCTGGCCGACCCCAGCACCCCCTCGGCCTCTCCTTCCGCCTATAAGATGCCCTCGGGACGAAAACCCTAAGTACTCGATCAAAAATCCACGAAAGAGTCTGTAGCCGTTGTCATCTCCATCCCTAGATCGGGAGGGATCTGAAGCTCTTCCCGACACCCTGCCAGAGAGAGGAATTCACCCTGGAGGCCTTCTTCATCACCATGCAAGCCTCTGGTGTGATGCGTGAGTAGTTCATCCTTGGACTATGGATCCATGTAGTAGCTAGATGGCTGGTTCTCCTCCTTTGTGCTTTCATGTTTAGATCTTGTGAGCTCCGTTCATGATCAAGATCATCTATTTGTAATCATACAGGTTGTGTTTGCGGGGATCCGATGGATATTGAGATGCTATTTCAGATTGATTATTGATTCTATCATGTCTTTGTTATTTGTGATCTTGCATGCTTTCCGTTGTTAGTAGCTATCTTGGCCAAGTAGATGCTAGCAACTCCAAGAGTTAGTATTTATGCTCAATAGTGGGTTCATGCCTCGTAACTGGGGAAGTGACAGAAATCTCTAAGGTACTAGATGTGCTTTGCGACTAGGAGAAAACAACAATCCTTTGTTCATAGAACAATCGTATTGTTTACTTTACACGCATAATTAAATAAAGCAATAATCTGTTGCTTGCAACTTAATACTGGAGGGGGTTCGGATGATAACCTGAAGATGGATTATTAGTCATAGATGCAGTTAGATGTCGGTCTATGTATAATGTTGTAATGCCCAATCAAGTCTGAAAGGAGTCAAGATGATTAGTATATGCGTGTATGCTTTCTCGATGTTTGTCAACTGCCCCGCTGTAATTTGTTCACCCAACATGTTATCTATCTTAAGGAGAGCCACCTCTAGTGAACTATGGATCCCGGTCCTTGTCTTTTACATACAATCTATAAATTGTTTACTGCTTTGTGTTTACTTTCTGAAAACTATTACTTCCTTCCATTCTATACGTTTAATTCTTTGTTTTCAACAAAACACGGCGAGATTGACAACCTCATCGCAAGTTGGGGACAAATTTCTATGGTTGTGTTGTGTAGGTCTCCATGTTGCTACTAGCACCGGTAGTGCGCCCTGCCAAGGCTCAGCTAGCAACACCTTTGGGGTGTTTCCTTGCTCCTACTGGTTCGATTAAACCTTGGTTTAATAACTGAGGGAAACTTGCTGCTGTGTTCATCATACCTTCCTCTTGGGGTTCCCAACGAGCTCTACATCAACACCGAGCCATCACATGCACAGGGTTGTTCCCTGCCTATATTAACATGCAATTGATGCTCCGAGAGGGGTACGATTGTTTCCACCAAGACAGACATGCTAACAGAGCGGGTCTCTTCCATGACCTAGCTGCTGATCTAGAAAACCCTCCGCCACTGCATCAGCCGCCACCGCCGATCTTGCCGCTGCCTTTACAAACCAAAGCCCTACAAAACCAAAGCCCTTGTGCCACCGCCATAGTTCTTGCCGCCACCGCATCCAAAAACATCAAAACAACGACAAAAATAACCAAAACCCTAGACACCACCCCAGTTGTGCCACCACTGCTTCTACAACCTACAAACATCAAGATCATCAAGACCCTCGTTGTTGTGCTTCATGGTTTCTTTGTCATCGGCCTCAACGATAACCCTGGACGCGATGCTCGGATCACCGCCCACACAGCTCCTGAATTGTGAAAACACGCTTGTTTGGAAAGCCCTCATCGTCCTTGCCCCGTGAGGTGCCCGTGTTCTCAATCTCATCGAAGGATCTAAGGATGAACCAGAAGAATTTATGGAAGCCGAAGATGCAAATAATAAGAAAATCAAGGTCAAAAATCCAGAATATGTTGCCAGGATCTCTCGCAATCAACAAGTGTTGCGGTTCATCTTGAACTCGCTGTCACCCTATGTACTCTCACATGTCATCGGGTTAGAGACCTCCGCTGAAGTCTGGGAGGCCATCAACTCCCTTATGTCGCCCACATCTGGCTCAAGAACACAACAGATCAGATCAATCCTTAATGACAGAAAGAAAAATGATCTATCTTCTGCTAAGTATTTTACGAAGATGAAAAATCTAGCCTTTGAACTTGCTTCTGCTGGTAAGCCATTCGACGATGACGAACTTATTTGGTACATCCTTCATGGTCTCGGGAGCTCATAAAACACGCTGAATATGACCATCAATGCCTATCCTGGTACCTCCTTATCCGACTTGTTCAGCCAGCTGCATGCATTTGATCAGCTCCACAAGACTGATGACGTTGGTGAGGGATTCATCTCCTCTACCAACATGGCTCTATGTGGTTACTTGTGCCTTCCCCCACGCGGTCAAGATAGTGGGTACCAGGATGACCGCCGCTAACAGAACAACTATCGCGATCGTGATGATCGTGGACGATAGCGGAAGTACGACAACTGCGGTCGGCAGCACGATCGTGGATACTATGATGATCGCGGTTACTATGGTGATCGCCGTGATGGAGGTGGCTATCAAGGGCGTCGTCGCAATGATGATGATGATGAGTGCATATTTGCGCCATGTTTTATATTATTGTTTTGCATTATAGTGGTAGGATCTTAGTATTTTACGGTGTTCACGTGCACATTTTATGTCTATTTTCACCAGGATCAAGACAGATGATGGATACAATGGACACAATTATTGGAGCAGTTGTATTGGGGAGAAAAGGAGTCAAAAACAACATAAATCGCTTATTTTGGAAATATCAATAACACCATAAGAAAACCAGAAGTGATCGAGGCATCTAGAAGGTTTAACGACCAATTATACGGCGGGAATAATTTTTTGGCCATATAGTTGGCGACGCCACCGCCTCCTCAAATAGTTTCACCCCGTGCAACTGGATCGGGGGAGACGACATACAGAACACCTAGAAATCGCTGAAACCTCACCTCCGGAAGGCATCTGGAGGGGGAACTTGCCCAAGGGATCCATCTTCTCCCCACGCAGATCTGGTAGGCCAAGGCATCGATCTTCATCTTCATCAACCGCTGCACCACCATCATCTCCATCAATCCCATCTTAACCCCATCTAGATCTTGTTGTAATTTCTGTACTCGTTGTGGATTTATATAAGAACTATTCATTTACAATTATTTCTATTACCATTACCATGATGTTGATTGCCTCCATGTCTGAGTAGATCATTAGTTCTTAGGGAGATGGAGAAACCCTAGCATATGATTGACATAAGATAGATATTATTATGGTATACATCATTATGTGTATGTGTTAATTGTATTCATCTTGATGTAGGGAGTTGTGCATATCCTCAATATTTGCCTCTTATGGGGACACGATGAAGGGGATTACTTGTTGGTAGACGGAGGGATGATAACACTTACTATGACTATAAAGTTGTTGTCATTCTTTACGTACTAACTTGGGGAAACAAGGAGAACTCATAAATCCATGTCCATGACTCAGGAGAAATCCCTTAATAGCGGGATAATATGATTGATGTCATTTGTCTGTCAGTTGTGGTTATGAAGGATGATGTGAGAAGTGGTTGCTGCCTATTTTTCTATATATGGAGCTCCACCCAAATACATACATATCATAAGAATATTTGTTATAATAATATTGATTGTTAGTCTAAATTGCTAGCGGTGTATCGACCACTCCCTGAGAACGCCTTTTTCCCTATTGCAGTTCCAAGATCTTTTACATACGCTATTCTTACTTTCTGCATTAAGTTTTACTTTACTTTAAATTGCTTCATTCAATCAAAAACCCAAAAACAATTCTACTTTTCTTGCATCCCAAAATTATTCCTTAAGTACTTCATTTAGTTTTAGTTAAAATCATTTTATTCTTTCGCCTACTACTCCCTGTGGGATCGATATCTTTATTTCGAAACTAGCTACAAATGATTTGTGCACTTGCAGTCATCAAGCTATTTTCTAGCGTCGTTGCCAGGGAGCTTATCGCTACAAGTCACTTTACTTTTAGTTATTTACTTTCGTTGTACTAATTTTTAATTTAAGTTGTAGGACCGCAGCAATGGACAACACTCAGCATTTAATTCAGCTTGAGGCAGTAAGGAAAATGGGTTCACCCATGGATGCTTTTATAACTGTCAGTAAAAGCATAAATCCGGATGGAATTGAGATCCACCCTTTATTATTTGAACTACTACACTCTAAGAGATTTGCAGGAACCGATGAAGAGAGTCCATATGGACACTTACAATTTTTTGAGGATGTGCTTGATTCCTTTATATTCGACAACTATAGTCTTGATATGGTTAAAACCCAATTGTTTAGACAAACTCTCTCTAATAATGTTTGCGACTGGTATAGATCTTTTTGTGTGCAGAAGCACCAAGGACTTGGACAGAATTGACAACCAAGTTCCTATCAAAATATTACTCAGAAAGCAAAGCTCACAGGATGAGAGGTATTATTATCAATTTCAAAAATAGTCCTGATGAGAGTTTGTATGAAGGGTATCTAAGGTAAAAAAGCTATCTAGATAATTGCCCACATCATCGTTTGCCTAATTGGTTAATCACTCGCACTTTTTATGGAGTTCTGAATAATAAAAATAGTGTGAGCCTAGACACTTCTTCTAATGGTAGTTTTCTATTTTATACCTATGATGAAGCCTGGAAATTAATAATGAAAATGAGGGAAATAACAGAAAATCCTTAAAAAGAGGAGAACATTACAAATAGTTCTTCTGAATATGCTTGTGGTAATGATTTCCTTGCAGATGAAAGGACTTATGCAATAATTAAAGCCCTTGGTATTGATTCTTACTCAGTAAACAAAAATTATTGAGTATTATGCAGGGCATTTACAGGTACCTACAGAATGGGAGGCCCATAAATCCCTTGAAGATAAGAAGCGTGCAAGAGAAAGTGCGCTAATGGGAGAGTTCTCCTCTGCACCTATTCAAGAGAATATCAAGAAAAAGACAAAATAGGAAGAAGAAATAAACAGAAGATTAAAGAAACCAGAAAAAACCATGAAGCTACCAATATAAATAATGTTATATTGAAGGATCTTATGGAAGAACGAACAGTGGACAATGAAGTGGTTATGCTAGACTTTGAAACCTCAGAATTCATCGAAGGTAAGATGCGAGGTAATGAAACTTCTAAACCTATGACTCCTATATATTATGACAAACTTTTTTATACAGAATTTGTGAGCCGATTTCCACTATAAACATTATGCCTTCATCACTTTATGAGGAACTTTGCTACAATTTAAATAACCAGATATGGAACCGGTAGACACTACTATTAAAATTTCTAATAGAACTAATATTAAACTTGAAGGTGTTATCAGAAATATCTATGTCTTTATTGGATCACTCATGTACCCCCTTGATTTTCATATTGTTGATATGCCTCGAGATTCTTTTTGTCCTATTCTTTTAGGCAGGCCTTTTGTTTCCATAACCAAAGTTCAAATTGATAATAAGAAGGAGACTATTTCAATGATGTTTGGAGAAGAGGAAATGACATTCCACTTTGCCAAACTAAAGAAGAGGCCATATGAAGTGGAAGATATCAAGTAAGAGAAAACGATTGCCGAGCTGGTCGCAATTCATTTCAGTACTCCACAAGATGAATTAGAGAGGAGCATAATTAATTGGGAGGAAGCACCAGATGACGAGGAGAGAGAAGACATGGTTGATTACCTTGATTCAGTTCCAGAAGCACACAATCCACATGACTATGAAGAACTCTTAATAAGATTCATGGAAAGAGAAGGTGAAGTTTTTGGCATGAGGTTTCAGAGAAGGGTATAGAAATAGATAAAAAAAATATAGATGCTATAGAAAATGTTCCAATACCTCAAGACATAAAAAACTTAAAAATGTTTCTGGCACATGCAAGTTTATATAAGCGTTTAATAAAAGATTTTCCTAAAATAGCTATGCCTCTCACCAACCTTCTTGAGAAAGAAACTCCATTCTACTTAGATCATGACTGCATTGTAGCTTTTGATAACCTTAAAACCAAATTAGTTTCAGCACCCATCATGCAATCTCCAAAATGGGATGAACCTTTCGAAATCATGTGTGATGCTAGTGACTATTCTTTAGGGCATATGTTAGGATAGCGAGACGGAAAGAATTTAAATGTTAATTATTACGCTAGTAGAACTCTTAATAAGATTCATAAAAAATATGCTACTACAGAAAAAGAGTTCCTAGCTATAATTTTTGCTTGTGACAAATTTAGATCTTACATAATTAATTCTAAGGTAATAGTTCATACGGATCACGAAGATTTGTGTCACCTCCTTGTGAAAAAGGATGTGAAGCCCAGGTTGATTAGGTGGGTTTTATTACTACAAGAATATGATTTGCAAATAGTAGATAGGAGGGGTAAGGATAACCCGGTAGCAGATCATCTCTCTAGGATGGAGGGAATAATTACTAACCCCGTACCTATAAATGAGTCATTTCCAGGAGAATATTTAACAAACATTGAAATTGATGATCCTTGGTTTGTGGATTATGCTAACTATCTTGTAGTATAATTTATACCTCCTGGGATGAGAAGAAATCAAAGAATGAAATTCTTTAATGATCTTAAATATTACTTTTGGGATGATCCGTATCTATATCGTCATGGACCTGACGGAATGATTCGGAAGTGTGTTCCTAACCATGAAATGAATGCAATTTTTTAAGCTTGTCATGACAGCCCGTATGGAGGACATCACGCATGCAAGCAAACTGCAGCAAAGGTACTTCAATCTGGATTCTATTGGCCCACCTTACTCAAGGACACACACAGGTATGTAGAACACTGTGATGCTTGCCAAAAAAAGGGTAATATAGGTAGGATACAAGAGATGGCAATGAATTATAGTCTTATAATCGAACCTTTTGATGTATGGGGAATGGATTACATGGGACCTTTTATAGAATAAAATGGTTACACTTATTCTTGTTGCTGTCGATTATGTTACTAAATGGGTTGAAGCTATTCCGACAAGCCATGCAGATGCAACTGCCTCAGTGAAGATGATTAAGGATGTTATATTCCCAAGGTTTGGAGTTCCTAGATTTTTAATCACTTATGGTGGTTCTCATTTTATGAAACGAACTTTTAGGAAAATCCTCAACAAATATGGAGTAACTCACCATGTTGCTTCACCATATCATCCTCGGACGAGTGGTCAAGTGGAACTCTCCAATAGAGAATTAAATACCATACTCGAGAAGACGATGGACAAATCAAGAAAAGATTGGTCGTAAAAGTTAAATGACACTCTATCGGCATACCGTACTGCGTTTAAAAATCCAATGGGTATGACACCTTATAAGATGGTATACGGTAAGGCATGCCATTTACCTTTAGAATTGGAACACAAAGCTTTTTGGGCGATCAAGAACCTAAACTATGATCTTAAAGCAGCAGGAGAAAAACATTTATTAGATATTCATGCTTTAGATGAGTTTAGAAGTGAGGCTTATGAGAATTTTAGATTATTTAAATAAAAAGTGAAAATATGGCATGCTAGATAAATAGAAAATAAGGCCTTTAAAAGTGGAGACAAGGTGTTGCTCTATAATTCTCGTCTTAAGTTGTTTCTAGGAAAGCTTAGATAGAAGTGGGAAGGCTCCTATATAGTTGAAGAAGGTTATTCATCGGGAGCAGTGAAGCTCCAGGGAAAAACACCCTTTCTTTCATGGGTGGTAAATGGACAACTCATTAAGCATTATCGAGAAAAAATAGATATAAGTGCAGTCACCATACATGTGATCACCCCAGAAGAGGTGATTAAGCAAAGATATACAAGGAGTGGCAACTGCAAGAAGGATAGAATCGAGACGAAATGAGCAACACTATGGTCAAGCTATTGACCATAAAAGCACGCTTCATGGGAGGCAACCCATGCGAAATAAAGGTTTGAGTGAGTTTTCAAATTTTCAATTAAGTTTTAGTTGAGCTTGTGTTAATAAGGAATATTTAAAGCTTTGGCGAAGAAAAAGAAGATTGATAATGCTAAAATCCCGTTCAAGGGATGCTAATATTGGTCGAAAATTTAAGCTGTCATTTTTCAGTCAAAACTTGATATTTCATTAATTTTCATATTAGTAAAGAATTCTTGGAGAAGCAAGTAATTTTTGGTGGATCCAGAAGGTCTAACGACCAACTATATGGCGGGAATAAAATTCCGGTCGTATAGTTGTTTCGACATCAACCCTTCCATTTACAAAAGGTACTGAAAGTTTAATGACCAACTATAAGGCGGGAATAAAAATTCCCGCCCATATAGTTCCGGCCATATAGTTGGTTCCACCGTAGAAGGGAAATCTATAGTTGGTTCATAACTATACAGCGGGACCTATACGGGTCGCGCCCGTATAGTTGCTCGTTACATACTGCGGCTAGGGTTTTCGACCTCCCCTTTTAAAGCTAGTCGCATCTAACCTTTTTATTATGTTTTCGTAGAGCTATAGCCTCCAGCCTCGAAAAATCCTCGCCATCCCTATGCAAGCCCCTTCTACAATATCCATGCAGCAAAGCCATGCACCCTTCCATGTCAACAAGATTTGGAGGAAGAAAGAAGACATGTCCTTGAAGAGGATCGAAGAAGTAGAACCTAAAGGGTCATCATCATCATCCAGCCCGGAGATCAAGCCTCTCCCGAACTGGGAGGACATGTTCCCACAAAGGATGGAGGTGATGAGGCAAGCAGAGCGGGGAAAGAGCAAGGATGAGTATCTCCCTAATCCCTATCGTCACAACATAGGATCCTATTATAAACCTCCTCTCGGTCCATCACCTCTTAAGCCTAAGAAGGTGCAGCAAGATGAGATTCATGATAATATCTATGAGTTGGAAAAAGCTTCGAAAGCATGTGTTGAAACAGTTGGAGAAGGGATTGACTCCTATTGGATGATGAGCAAAGACCTTGAGAAAAAGGTCAATGACATTGATGGTAGAGTTGGTTTCTTGATTAAAACCGTTTTTCAGTTAATAGATGAGAAGAAATTCCTTCCAGAAGAAAATTTTGAAGCTTCAATACGACATGGCCGAGCTCAGCATCCGCCTCGCAAGCATAGATAAAGTTTGCAACATAGGGGAAGAAGGCAATACTCTTCCTACCTAGGAGGAGGAATAGGTACCAACAAGGAGTTATTTGATCCCGCCTGGCTTGATTCCAAGCTTGGGGGGATCTTTAAGACCTTGTAACCTATCTTATAAGGTTTACATTAATATTTTAGTTTTGCATTAGTTCGAGCTTAGAAATAAAGTTTGCATCATTTGAATTCTCTTAAGGAATAGTTGATCCCATTTGTGAAATTCCGAGTTTATTATCATATATGGAGCATTATTGAGATTGTGCTTGTCTTATTGGATATATAAATGGCTTGAGTATAATTTTACTTGCACTTGATGATAGCAATAGGAGTCTTCCACACCATTGGTATTAATGGAACATATAAAGATAATTTAATCGATATGTTGTAAGTTCATGGTTTGATTTTCAAAAGTAAAAATAATCTGATTAGTCAAGTTGAGAAAGAAACCTCGAATAGAGGAAAAATTTAAAAGTGCTATCAAACTAGAGTGAGAAAAAGTCGATGTAGAATCTTCAAGTCATAAAGATGCTTCATATACAATTGGAATTTGGTAATTGAAATCGTTAAGCTTTGAATTCCTACATGAAGTGGAATGTATGGCTAGCTCCTTTGCACATCACTTAAACAAAAGTGTGAGCATATTTATATAAAAAAAGAGAAAAAAACAGCGAATGTGAAAGAGAGATAGGCATATACCACTATATTGTAGTAAGACAAAGAGACGTTTTGAGATTTTGAATCCCAAGTGAATATGTTAATCCTAAAACACTTGGGACTACCTCGCTAACTCATTCGGTCGAACCGAATACTTTTATATTATGTTGAGATTCATCGTTTGTGAACTGTTGATCTCTAAGGTGTGGAAGCCTGCTAATATTATTCAGATTGTTTAAGTAAGTTATTATTCATAAACTCATTCCTATGTATCTTATAGGATAAACACATGCTGCAATTGCCTCATTTATTTTATCGACTCAGCTTCATGAATAAGAGGATCACATTCACTAAGCCAGCCTTGCTCGGGACGAGCAAGAGTCTAAGCTTGGGGAAGTTGATGATTGCATATTTGCATCATGTTTGATATTATTGTTTTGCATTATAGTGGTAGGATATTGGTATTTTGTGGTGTTCACGTGCATATTTTATGTCTATTTTTACCAGGATCAGGACAGATGATGGATACAATAGACACAATTTTTGGAGCAGTTGTATTGGGGAGAAAAGGTGTCAAAAACAACATAAATCGCTTATTTGGGAAATATCAATAACATCGGAAGAAAACCAGAAGTGATCGGGGCATCCAGAAGGTTTAACGACCAACTATACGACGGCAATAATTTTCCGGCTGTATAGTTCCTGCCGTATAGTTAGCACCGCCACCGCCTCCTCAAGTAGTTTCACCCCATGCAATTGGATCAGGGGAGATGACATACAAAACACCTAGAAATCGCCGAAACCTCACCTCCGGAAGGCATCTGGAGGGGGAACTTGCCCAAGGGATCCATCTTCGCCCCATGCAGATCTGTGAGGCCAAGGCATCGATCTTCATCTTCATCAATCGCTGCACCACCATCATCTCCATCCATCCCATCTTCACCCCATCTAGATCTATTTGTAATTTCCGTACTCGTTGTCGATTTATACAAGAACTATTCATTTACAATTGTTTCCATTACCATTGCCATGATGTTGATTGCCACCATGCATGTCTGAGTAGATCATAGTTCTTGGGGAGATGGAGAAACCCTAGCATATGATTGAGATAAGATAGAGATTATTATGTTATACATCATTATGTGTATGTGTTAATTTTCTTCATATTGATGTTGGGAGTTGTGCACGTCGTCAATATTTGCCTCTTATGGGGACACGATGAAGGGGATTATTTATTGGTAGACGGAGAGATGATAGCACTTACTGTGACTATAAAGCTGTTGTCATTCTTTACGTACTAACTTGGGGAAACAAGGAGAACTCATAAAGCCATGTCCATGCCACGGGATAATACGATTGATGTTGTTTATCTGTCAGCTGTGGTTTTGAAGGATGATGTGAGCAGTGGTTGCTGCCTATTTGTCCATATATAGATCTCCTCCAACATACATACATATCATGAGAATATTTGTTATAATAATCTTGATTGCTTAGTCTAAATTGCTAGCGGTGTATCCACCACTCCCTGAGAACGCCTTTTTCCCTATTACAGTTCCAAGATCTTTTACACACGCGATTCTTATTTTCTACATTAAGTTTTACTTTACTTTAAATTGCTTCATTTAATCAAAAACCCAAAAATAATTCTACTTTTCTTGCATCCGAAAATTATTCCTTGACTACTTCATTTAGTTTTAGTTAAAATCATTTTTGTCTTTCACCTATTGCTCCCTATGGGATCGATATCTTTATTTCGAAAATAGCTACAAACGATATGTGCACTTGTAGTCATCAGATGACAACCGTGGTCGTCGCGATGATGATGGGAACCGACCTGATGATGGTGGACATCGACATGATCATGCGCCCATTCCCTATGTTGATGTCACTTGTCAGATTTGCAAGATCCATGGGCACCCTGCAAGTGACTGTTGGTGGCGTTTTCAACGTGAAAATGATGATGACGGTGATAGAGGAAATAGAGGCGCTCACTTCGCCTCCTATGGTGTTGACACAAATTGGTACCCCGAAACTAGTGCCACTGACCACCTCACAAATTGGTACTTCACCTTCTAAACAAGCTCTCCACTCATGAGAAGTGCCAAGGGCATGATCAGGTTCACACTGCAAATGGTAATGATATCACATTAGTCATATTGGTCATTCAATTTTAACCACCCCAAATAATTCTTTCCAACTCAATAATATTTTGCATGTTTCTAATGCATCAAAGAATCTTTTATCTTTTCACAAACTTACTCTTGACAATGATATTTTTCTTGAGTTTCACTCATTCTTATTTTTGATAAAGGATCAAGCCACCAGGAGAGTTCTGTTTAGGCGTCCTTTCCATGATGGTCTTTACCCTACAGTTCATGTCTCTAGTGGGTCTTCGAAGAATGCTTTCATCATAATAAATCCGTTGTCCTCTAAATGGCATCAGCATTTAGAACATCCTTCCTCATTTGTAGTTCATCAAATTCTTACAGAACATAAGCTTTCTTATTCCCCTGAAATAAATCCTTATGCATGTGAATCTTGTTAACTTGCTAAGATCCATTAGTTGCCATATCATATTTCCAGTAGTGTTTCCTCTGTTCCCTTGGAATAAGTGTTTTCTGATGTATGGGGTTATGCACCTATTTTTGTGTAAGCTTCATTTATGATTTTAGTAAATTTACTTGGATCTACATACTCAAAAAGAGTTGTGATGTGTATCAAGTCTTTCTCAATTTTCAACAATATGTTGAGCGCAAGTTGAATAGAAAAATAACTACAATGCAAAATGATTGGGGAGGTGAATATGAAAAGTTAAATGGCTTCTTCCAAACAATTTGCATCACACATCATGTCCAGCTTATCAAAAAAATGGTTCTGATGAACGAAAACATCGTCATATAGTTGAAGTTGGGCTAGCTTTACTTGCTTATGCTTCCATGCCTCTCAAATTCTGGGATAAAGCTTTTCTTATAGCCACATTTCTTATAAACTTGCTTCCGAGCAAAGTTCTCAATTTTGAGTCTCCCACTGAACGTCTGCTCAACATTAAACCAAATTATGATGCTATCTATATTTTTGGTTGTGCATGTTGGCCAAACTTGCGTCCTTACAACACACGCAGACCCGCTTTCCGCTCCAAGCAACATATCGTTTTGCGCTATAGCCCTCTTCATAAAGGGGTCAAATGTGTAGATGTTGAAATAGGTTGCATATATATCTCTCGTGATGTTATTTTTTATGAAAATGTTTTTCCTTTTGATGCCCTCCATAAAAATATTGGTGCTCAACTTTGTCAAGAGATTCTCCTGTTGCAATCACATGTCTCCACATCTAATATTGGGGTAACACAAAATCATGACCATACGAATGCTATTGTGCCTATTAATGTGCCTGCTGGTGATTCTCTATAGGACGTTGAAGCTACATATGAAAATTTCATTCAAAACGGTGCTGCCAATGATCTAGAATCATCAGCTAAAAATAGCTCAAAAATGATGAATCTGGCATGTTGATGATCCATAAGTATAGGGGTGTATGCCAGTATTTTCGAGGGAAGTGAAACCCAATTTAATGATTCGACACAAGGGGAGCCAAAGAATATTTATAAGCCTTAACGATTGAGTTGTCAATTCATCTACACCTGGAAACAATCTTTCTCACAGCAGTTTATCAGTTGCAACAGTTTTGTAGTAGCAATAGCAAAGTAATGGCAGTAGTAAAAGTAAAGACAGTAGTACCAATTGCAGTAAATAGTAGGATTAAAGCACGATAGGCATAGGGATGGATGGACAGGTGCTGCATGGACAAGACAATTCATATAGCAATCAAGACATAGGGCATTTGCGGATAAATAAGATAAAGCATCCAAGTACTAAATAATCATAGGCATGTGTTCCATATATAGTCATACGTTCTCGCAATGAGAACTTGCACAACGTCTTTTGTCCTGCCAGCCCGTTTGTAGCGGGGCCTCAAGGGAACTACTGGAAATTAAGGTGCTCCTTTTAATAGAGCATCGCAGCAAAGCATTAACACTCCTTGAACACATGTGATCCTCACATCAAAGCCATTCCCTCCGGTTATCCCGATTATTGTCACTTCGGGGCCTTTGGTTCCGGACAATAATATGTGTATACAACTTGCTCACAAACAATACTATCATCATGAATCAATAACATGTTCAGATCTGAAATCATGGTACTCGGGCCCTAGTGACAAGCATTAAGCAGAACAATTTGCAATAAAGTCAAAAGGTACTAATAATAGATACTAGGCACCATGCCCTAACAATCTGATGCCATTACATGAACGATCTCATCCAATCCCTACCATCCGCATAGCCTACAGCAGGGGATTACTCACTCATGGATGGTCGATGGAGAAGCGATGGTGATGATGATGGCGATGATCTCCTCCAAATCCCCGTCTCAACAGGGTGCCAGAACAGAGTTTCTGGTTCTGATTCACGGAATCTGGTGGTGGCGACGTGGCGGAACTCTATCTGGAAAAACGTCGAACCCCCTTGGTTTTTAGGCTAAGAGGCATCTTATAGGCGAAGAGGGAGGCCGAGGGGGTGACCAAGGCAGCCACACCACCCCCAGGCGTGGCCTGGGCTGGCCCACGCGGCCAGGTGGTGTAGGCTCCTTATGGCTCTCCTCCGTCTCGTCTTCTGGCTCCGTGAATCTTCTGGTGAAATAGGATTTTTGGCATATTTTCTGGGATTTTTCCTGATAGTTGATTTTCTGCACAAAAACTAGACACCAAGGTAATTCTACTGAAAACAGTGTCAGTTCGCGTTAGTTGTATCCAAATCACACAAGTTTAGAGGAGAAACAATAGCAAAAGTCTTCAGGAAAGTAGATACGTTTTGGACATATCAACTCCCCCCAAGCTTAGCTTATTGCTTGTCCTCAAGCAATTCAGTTGAAAACTGAGTGCGATAAAAGAGCTTTCACGAACACATTTGCTTCATAAGATGTATATATTCTCAGCATATGATCAACTACTTAGGCAATTCTTAATAAAGAATATTCAAATAAGTTTAATTAATAGTCACTGCAAGCTATGAAGAGATTGCAACTCAAAAATAATAAGTAGCATGAAGCATAAACATAAGCAACATTGCAATGCTCATAAAAAGGTATGATAGAGTGGTATCTCGCTTGCCTTTGATTGTAGAGCAAACATAAATGCCAAGGCACCTCTGAAGGTCAAGTGAAGACTAGAAGTAAAGATATCAAAGATACAAGCATCAAAGTCATGACACAATTAGCTAATTTTGAGAAAAGCACATTACACTAAGAATGACAACTATGCTCTCAAGAAAGTGTTCATGGAATAAGTGGTGACTCAACAAGGAAGTGAAAAGGTTTTGAGAAGTTTGAAAGGCTTCCAAATGCCGAAAGTATGGTACTCATTTGCTTTGATCTCTCATTGCCCCTGTGATAAGCATATTTAAATGGTTAAGGTGAAAGTGAGGTCCAATACGAGTTATATGCTTGACAGACCACAAACTGGAAATCTCATGTCCCTTGAGTACGAGGGCCGCTCCTCATGCTACTCAACTTTAGTTACCGGTAAGTTCTTGTCATAGTAAATACATGCGTATCATAGAGAACCACCAACGGGGTACCCCTTGCCCGATGATACAGAAGAATCCCCATATCAAAATGACAAGGCAAGCAGACAATAAGCATCTCAGCATCTTCTTATTTACCATGGGAAAATGGTGCTTTTTTCTTTCTTTCCTCTTTTCTCATCTCTTTTCTTTTTCTCAATAACAATCTCTCTCTTTTTTTATAAGAAGAATGCTTCATAGATTGCTCATTATGGTTACGCTGCAGGTTTCCACCATGATTAGGCATGGATTAGACTAGCCGCCCAGGCGTTTCTCTAACACACATACCTAACTCCATGGACTTACAAGCTCCCCTTTTATTTCACACCGACGACATCCGTAAACAAAAGAGCATGATATCAACTGGGTATATATTTACAGGTGTGGAAAGCGTTCCCCATGACAGCACAGTTCTGCTAATCCCCGGCCTATAATTTGCAAGCATATAACTTTCATGGATAGTCACAATAGTTCAGGTTTATTAAGTGCAAGAAATAAAGTGTTCCATCAAGTTTGTGAGAGCTTTACTAACTAACTTTCTCATAACAAGCAAACATTTTATTTGGAAGAAAACAAGGCATACTGAATATGCACGGAGTAGCATATGATGCTAATAGGTAGGTATGGTGGACACTTTTGGCAATATTGGTTTTTGGGAGTTGGAAACACGAGTAGAGCTCATACTCAGTGCAAGTGAAGGCTAGCAATAGTAAGGGAGTGATAAACGAGAGAGCAATAACTGGCATAATCATGCTTGAAACAAAACAGGACTAATTATTCCATGAAAGTGATTCAAGGATCCTGAAGCAAAATAATTCATTGAGGCTTAACTGATTGTTTCAGTCTTATGCATGCGTGAGCATGTGCCAAGTCAATTCAAGTGAAACATTTAGAGGACGATACAATAGTGTCATACCAAGTTATGAATAGAACAATGCAAGCAAACATTCATATGACATGCTACAAACTATTAGCAAGATGGAGCTAATCATAAGAAAGCAAGAACTACTAAGCATCCATAAATAACATACACCTTACATGAACAGACTAAGCATGCCCACAATGATGAGTATATGTACAAAAAAAAGAAAATAGAGTTCATTGTCGGCCTCTTACCACACCTCAAGTTGTCATTAATCTTCATTATTGCCCTTCACTTGTGTGGCTTGAATAATAACATGAAACCAAACTCCACTGAGGACTGCTGAACCCTGCAACGAACTTCACAAAACCAAAGAAGAACATAAAATATTTTTGGTGTTTTTGATTTTTAAAGGCAAGAACGAAAAGGAAGATCAAGCAAAGCGAATTCTTTTTGGGTTTTTCAAATAATTAAGACAAAGCTAAAAGAAAGAGGCAAACCAAGGCTAAAAGGTAAAGAAGCAAGCAAAGAGAAATAACGAAAATATTTTTGGTCTTTTTGTGTTTTGGAAAGCAGAAATAAAGCACGAACGAAGACTAAAAAGAAAACGAAACATGGATATACAAAGTACCGACTGAACATGATATTTAGATGAGTGTGATGTCGGTGTACCTCCCCCCAAGCTTAGGATTTTGTCCTAAGTGGGTATCAATCCCAAGCTGGCCAAGATGGAGCGCCTCCGTAATACGGCGAATAAGTGCCCTCGTCTTGATACGAACTCGAGCATGCCCTAGCATAGTGTGCAGAGTAGTCGTAAGATGGCACATCCCCCTCGTGCTGCCTATGGAAACCAAGTAGGCGGAGCTGCTCGTCCACCTCCTCCTTGGAGCGCGACCATGGCATCCTGCGAATCCCGAATAAAGTAGGCTGTGGCAAGGGAATTTCCCTCTCATCTCTGTTAGTAAACAACATCCTGTAAACTAAACTCTCCGTACTAGAGTCAGTAGTGACAAAGTGATGTGTTTTCATAGCAGCAAGATCAAGCCTTTGTGGTGTCAACACAGTATCATTAGGATCAACAGAAAGTTTCAAAGCAGCAACCATGCATGTGGCAATAATGCCCCCATAAATGGGTCCTCTAGCAGCTAAGCGGTGAGCAATGAGAGAACCAAGATTATACTTGGTATCATTATTAAGTGCAGCAGCGAGGAAGGCTAAATGGTAATTAGAAATATTACTAGTGTTCTCCCTACCAAGAATGCTAGTGGCAAGATAATAAGCAAAATATCTAAGAGCTGGGAGTTGAATGTTCCTTATCTTCCCACGCTGAGCTGCGTGGTCATCGTCATTTGTCACACTTCGGTAAAGCTCCAGAAAATCAGTGGGTCGACCTTGGATCTTCTTCACCGTCCCAATCATGCCAATGCCTATAATGCTGCAAAATCTTTCCAATGGCATGGTAATAGGCATATTATAAATCTTGAACGAAACAGTTGACTAATAAGGGGTGTTAGTGAAAACGAAACTCTCAACAAAAGTTTTGGTGAGCACGGCATATTGCTCACTCTCATCCTGCATGTAAGTTGTCAAACCAACCCTCTGAACAAGAAGTAAGAAATCATCTAGGATCCCTGCAGCTTGCAAAAAGGTAAAACAAGGGAAGGTAGATGGGTGAGCATCTCCCTCATCTCCTTCATTGCCAAAGCGTGGTGCAATAAGATCTTCATTATATGATGTCCTAAACTGAGAAGCTGATCTTGAAGGCTCTTGCCCTCCTAGGTGTGTCTCTCTCAAATATTTCTCCAAAAGTGTGGTTGTTCATCTTTGATATTCTGAAATTTAAACATCCATTATACAAGTGCAAAGTGATTACATAATGAAAGGAACTACTTGTAGGGACTTGTAAGAGTCCTAAACATGTATCCAAACAATTTCTCTAAGCATTGAACAAGCTTACAAGCTCACATAACTTGTCACCTACAACAGCAAAATACTCAAGATATAATCCACTAAACACAAATCTACTTGGAGAAGCGGAGGAGTCACATACCGGAGAATAAATGCTCCAAATTTCAGCAGCAAACATGGGCTAAGCAAGGAGATCGAAAAATCACGAGCAAGAATAGCAATAACTTGAGTTTGAGCAATAAACTGGTGTTTTCTCGGGAGAAAGAAAGAAGTGGCAAGTGAGAGAGTAAGTGGAGGGCCAGGGGTGGCCCACACCATGGCCAGGCGCGCCCCTTGTGTTGTCGCGCCACCAGGTGGTGTGCCTGCCTGGTGGGCCCCCCTAGGTCACTCCAGGCCCTTCTCTGCCCCTTTTTTCACGTAAGAATTTAATATGATTTTCTGGATTTTTTCGAGACACTTTATTTTTTAGCAATTTTCAGGTATTAACACTGTTCAAAAATTCGTCCGATGTGCTGATTTATCGGCCGATTTATCGCTTATCACTGGGTGGCCGATAAGCCGATTACTCAATTTATCGCCCGATAGATCGATTTATTGCCCGAGAAATCGGTCGATACACCCAAAAATCGCTAATTTCGGGCTGATCGAGAAGTTAAGGATAAACGATATCCTCAACATTTGGTATTGATTAATAATTTATGGCAGGAAGATGCTTTTAGAATGATGCAAATAACAAAACGAAACTAAAACTTCAAAAGTTCTAAGACACTCTAATATGCAAGCAACTAGCAATAGAAAAGTAGACTAAGTGAAAACAAAAATTAAAAATGATAAAATAAAAGTGAGCAAAGATAATCATGGTGAAGACATTGCTTTGTTCATTAAAATCCCTTTGTTAATAAGGTTGATCAGGTCTTGTTACCAAAACAATATTATATGAAACAAAACTTTGTATTCCACTAATGATTATGTTACCTCAACTTTGATAGCAATGGTCCCAATCATAATAGTTTCATATTTTTCTCGTGGTATGGGACAATATATTTCTCCAACTTGGATGCCCTCAACATGTTCAATTGAATTTAAGCCATAAGTCCTATCAATCTTCTTGGGGAAATAGACCGTATGCTCCTTGTCATTGACATTAAAATTCACCTTTCCTTGATTACAATTAATAACAGCACCTGCAGTATTAAGAAAAGGTCTCCCAAGAATAATAGACATATTATCATCTTCAGGCATTTCAAGCACAACAAAGTTAGTTAATATCAAGCAATTATGAGCCACTTGAACAGGAACATCCTCACATATACCACCAAGAATAGTAGTAGATTTATCAGCCATTTGCAAAGATATATCAGTTGGTATTAATTTTTCCAATTGAAGTCACTTATAGAGAGAAAAAGGCATAACACTAACTCCTGCTCCCAAATCACACAAAGCAGTTCTAACATAACTATTTTTAATAGAGCATGGAATAGTTGGAATCCCTGGGTCTCCAAGTTTCTTTGGAACCTTACCATTAAAGGAACAATTAGCAAGCAAAGTAGAAATTTCTTCATTAGGGATCTTTCTTTTATTATAGACAATATCCTTCATATACTTTGAATAAGGAGGCAGTTTAATAGCATCCGTTAAGGCAATTTGCAAGAATAAAGGTTTCGTCCACTCACAAAACTTGTTATAGTGTTCATCTTCCTTTGACTTGTGTTTCTTATAAGGTAAAGACATAGGTTTTTGGACCCAAGGCTCTCTTTCACTACCATGTTTCTTAGCAACAAAGTCTTCTTTAGTGTATTTAGTATTTTTAGTGCGCCTTTCAGGTTCTTCTTCAACTTTATATTTATAAGGAGCATCATTTTCCTCATTACCACTTTCAGTTTCAGCATCAAAGACAGATATACTATCAGGATATTTAGCAGGTTCAAAAGACTCTACAATAGTTTTATGTTCCTTTTTCCTTCTCTTAGGAGAAGTAACACCATTTTCAATTTGCTGATAGTCCTACTCAATTCTTTTAGGATGCCCCTCAGGATATAGAGGATCCTGGGTGGCAGCACCACTTCTAGTTCTAATTTCGTAAGCTTGTTTTTCCTTAGAAGCATTAACTAGCAAATCTTTTTGTACCTTAATAAGCTGATCAATTTGAGTTTGAACCATTTGGAAATGTTTAACAAGCATTTTAACATCATTAGAGGTTCTTTCCAAAATATCCCTTAACTCAATAATAGCTCTAGAGTTTTCCATTAAATGATTTTGCACCCTTTTATTAAAATTATCTTACTTAACAATAAAAACATCAAATTCTTCCAGGCATTGATCAGGAGGTTTAGAATAAGGAATATCACCTTCATCAAAATGTTGGAGAGAGTGTACCTCAATAGTGGATGAGTGAGAGATTGGCTTACATAGTTCTTCTATAGGAGGTAAATTCTTCACATCTTTAGCTTTAATACCCTTCTCCTTAAGACATTTCTTAGCTTCCTTCATCACTTCATCATTTAGTTCAATAACTCCCCTCTTCTTTGATGTTGGTGTTGGCTCAGGCACAGTTAACTCAGGTGTAGCCGTCTCAGGCATAATTGGCTCAGGTGGAGTCCAGTCATCATAATTCTTGCTTATTTTAGCCATTAATTCCTCAGCTTCCTTGGGAGTTCTCTTCCTGAAAACACAATCAGCACAACTATCCAGGTATGTCCTAGATTCTTCATTTAGTCCATTATAATATATATCAAGAAGCTCATTTTTAGGTAATGGACATCCAGCCTGTGAATGAATCAAAGCACAAAACCTTGCCCATGATTCAGGCAATATCACTTTTTTCTTCCTGTTTAAAATCCAAAAGTTCCTGCTAAATGGCATGTCTAGCACTAGGAGGGAAATATTTCTGAATTAAGGTACTAATCAAGAAATCAGGGCTATCAATAGATCTAGGAGGTAAATCATTAAACCAAGCCTTAGCTTCTCCTTTTAGTGAAAAAGGGAAAATGTTAGCAACAAAGTAGTTGCGCATCTTAATATCAACAGAAAATAGGCCACTCATGGTAGAAAGCTCAGTCATATGTGCTACATCACTTTCATTCTTAGTCCCACAAAAAGGTTCTTTCTCAACAATAGTTATGTAATATAAATCAAGAGAGAAATCATAATCCTTATCTTTAATGTTTATGGGAGATGTATAAAACTTATCATTAGGGGATAATTTGGGTTTTATAGTACACCTCTCAAGGAGACTCTTAATAGCACTTTTACCATGAGTATTTTGACATTCTTTAATAAATTCATCATTCATTTCTATATATCCATCTTCAATATCATAGCTCTCTATAAACTCAGGTGAACTGACAGGTGTAGAAGTATCTTCATTAGGAGTTTTAGTATTTCTAGATATAGTTCTAGCAATCGTAGCATCTAGGAAAGGACCTGATGAACCACTCTTATCAAGCACAGTAGAAGCATCATAAGTATTAGAAGTTTCAGATTCAGCAGAAGTAACAGTATGTGTAGCATGTGTATGTGGTGGTGTAAGGAGCTTACTCATCACAGATGGTGAATCAAGAGCAACAGAGGTGTTCAGAACCGTACCTCTCCTTGTAGTGGATGGTAATATAGGAACCTTTCCATCATGAGACTTACCCATGATGAATGGAGGGGAGCGAACAATAGTGATTCCAAGTGAACTTGATAAATAAAACTATGCTCCCTAGCAATGGCACCAGAAAATAGTCTTGATGACCCACAAGTATAGGGGGTGTATCGCAGTATTTTCGAGGGAAGTGAAACCCAATTTATTGATTCGACACAAGGGGAGCCAAAGAATATTTATAAGACTTAACAACTGAGTTGTCAATTCAGCTGCACCTGGAAACAATCTTGCTCACAGCAGTTTATCAGTAGCAATAGCGAAGTAATAGCAGTAGTAGAAGTAAAGACAGTAGTAACAATTGCAGTAAATAGTAGGATTAAAGCGCAGTAGCCATAGGGTTGGATGGACGGGCGCTGCATGGACAAGACAATTCATATAGCAATCAAGACATAGGGCATTTGCAAATAATTAAGATAAAGCATCTCAGTACTAAATAATCATAGGCATGTGTTCCATATATAGTCATAGGTGCTCGCAATGAGAACTTGCACAACATCTTTTGTCCTGCCAGCCCGTTTGTAGCGGGGCCTCAAGGGAACTACTGGCAATTAAGGTGCTCCTTTTAATAGAGCACCGGAGCAAAGCATTAACACTCCATGAACAAATGTGATCCTCACATCAAAGCCATTCCCTCCGGTTATCCTGATTATTGTCACTTCGGGGCCTTTGGTTCCGGACAACAATATATGTATACAACTTGTAGGTAAGGTCACAAACAATACTATCATCATGAATCAGTAACATGTTCAAATCTGAAATCATGGCACTCGGGCCCTAGTGACAAGCATTAAGCATAACAATTTGCAACAAAGTCAAAAAGTACTAATAATAGATACTAGGCACCATGCCCTAACAATTTGATGCCATTACATGAACGATATCATCCAATCCCTACCATCCCCATAGCCTACAACGGGGGATTACTCACTCATGGATGGGGGAATCATGGATTGTCAATGGAGAAGTGATGGTGATGATGATGGCGATAATCTTCTCCAATTCCCCATCCCGGCAGGGTGCCATAATAGAGTTTCTGGTTCTAATTCGCGGAATCTAATGGTGGCGGAGTGGTGGAACTCTATGTGGAAAAACGTCGAACCCCCTTGGTTTTTAGGTCAAGAGGCATCTTATAGGCGAAGAGGGAGACCGAGGGGGTGACCGAGGCGGCCACACCACCCCCAGGCGTGGCCTAGGCTGGCCTGCGCGGCCAGGTGTTGTGGGCCCCTCGTGGCCCTCCTCCATCTCGTCTTCTGGCTCTATGAATTTTCTGGTGAAATAGGATTTTTGGCATATTTTCAGGGATTTTTCTTGATAGTTGATTTTCTCCACAAAAACTAGACACCAAGGTAATTCTGCTGAAAACATCGTCAGTCCGCATTAGTTGTGTCCAAATCACACAAGTTTAGAGGAGAAACAATAGCAAAAGTATTTGGGAAAGTAGATACGTTTTGAACGTATCACATGTCTTTCGAAGCTTATACGCCTGTACATTCCTCTATTGGTGGTGATCTTGACGCGCCAGATCCGGAGGCCAATTCTCCCGTGTTGTCCTTGATGCGCCCCCACACCGCCCATGTCGGTCACGCGCCTCTCCGCATCAACCATGTCGCCACCTAGCTCAGCCCCACAGACTCCGACGCGCGAACATGCGCCTATGCCCAGCTCGCATGTCACGTCGGTGCAATATAGCGGGGATGCTTCCCTAGGATTTTCTGCATATGGCTCCGGTGCCTCCCATTTTGCCCCTGGCAAAAAATTTGTTGACTCTACACACGATGCCGCACCGCCCTCTCATCCGCTTGACCCTTGCACTCGACTTAAAAAAGGTATTCTAAATCCAATAAATATATAAAGATGGTACTATTCGATTCGTATGTTCTCTTCTATAGGGGAAGCACATAAGCTATCTGAGGCTCTCGCTGATACAAACTTGTGTGTTGCAATGCAAGAGGAGTATGATGCTTTAATGTAAAACAAAACCTGGAGATTGGTTCCATCCAGTACAAACAAAAACATCATTGATCGTAAGTGGGTTTATCGCATAAAACGTCGTGCTGATGGTACTATTGATTGTTAGAAGGCTCGGTTAGTTCTAAAAGGTTTTAAGCAACAGTATAGCATTGACTATGAAGATAATTCAGTCCAGTTATCAAAATTGCTACTACCAGAATTATTGTTGCTATTTCCATCTCTCGTGGCTAGAGTTTATGGTAGTTAGATGCCAAGAATGCGTTTCTCCATGGTGTTATAGAATAAGAGGGTCTACATAAAATTACCCCCAGGTTTTAAAAATCCTGATGCTCCGAATCATATTTGCAAACTTGACAAGGCTCTTTATGTTCTAAAAGAGGCTCCTCTTGCATGGTATTCTCGTCTTAGTGCAAAACTTGAAGAATTGGTCTTCTACCATCTAAGGATGATACACACCTCTATTTATTTATCAGAAGTCACGTGTCACTATATTTGTTTTAATATATGTTGATTACATTATTGTGACCAGTTCTTGAGATAATGCCATTTTAGCCTTTCTCAAAGACCTCGATGATCACTTTGCTATCAAGGATTTGGGAGAGTTTCACTTCTTTCTTGGAGTTGAAGTCAAACGAACACTAGGTGGTCGGCTTCTTACACATGAAAAATATGCAAATGACTTACTCACCAAAGTTGGTATGCTTGAATGAAAATCTACACCTACACCCATGTCTCCTTCAGAAGCATTGTCTCTCCATGATAACATACCTCTTGGTCCAGATCCCAGTACACAACACAAAAGCATTGTTGGGGCTCTCTAATATTTGACACTAACTTGTCTAGATTTTTCCTTCTCTATTAATAAGGTTTTCCAATATCTCTATATCCCTACTACATCTCATTGGACAACTGCCAAAAGAATTCTAAGATATGTCAAAGAAACTTCCGAACTTGGTATGAATTTTCAGCCCTCTACATCCACACTTCTTAGTACTTTTTCAGATGCAGATTGGGCAGGTTGTATTGAGGATAGACGTTTCACAGGAGGTTTTGCTATTTTTATTGGTCCAAACTTTGTGTCATGGAGAGCCAGAAAATAAGCCATAGTCTCACGCTCTAGTACTAAAGCTAAATACAAGGATCTTGCTAATGCAAGTACTGAGTTAATATGTGTTGAAGATCTTCATGAACTTGGTGTGACCTTACAAGAAAAGCCCTGTTTGTGGCATGAAAATTTATGTGCTACCTATTTGTCTACAAATCCTGTTTTCCATACTCGCACAAAACACATAGAAATTGATTATCATTTTGTCCGTAAGAGAGTTGTTGATAATAGCCTAGATATCAGGTTTATTTCTACTAAATATCAAATTGAAGATGGTTTCACTAAAACTCTTCCTGTCAAGACCTTAGATGAGTTTAAGCGTAATCTAAATATCTCTCGAGGTTTAGATTAAGGGGTATGTTAGACTATGTAATACCTATACATATACAATATAGAGTAGTACTTTGACTGTACACATATACATATTGTACTGCCACACAGGGGTTGTTCCCTGCCTATATTAACATGCAACCGATGCCCCGAGAGGGGTACAATCGTTTCCACCAAAACTGACAAAGTTAATGATGATTTCCTCATCAGAGGCTCCATGATCTCAGACGCGCATGGCCTTTCGTCTCTCAAAATGTTCTTCCTTCTCAATGCCCATGCATGCATCCATCCAATGCATGATTTTTGAAAGCGTCGAATATGTGCGATAGATTGAACACCCACACAATATCGATTTGGCATGTCCAAAAGAGCATCTCTAGCATGGCCTCTAAAAATAAAATAGGTAGTTATTTTTTTTGAAGTGTTGAATGTAAAAAGGTACCCTATATATTTTTTTGGAAAGGGGAGCATACGCTGAGATTGATGCATATAGTCCTTTTTATTGCAAACTTTTCGTAATTCAAAGTTGACCCTCATGACGACATGGATCAACCAAGAAAATATGGAATACAAAAATCTCTTGTGCATCTATTAAAATATCACCAGTCACCCTGGTTGAAGATCCCCATTCATCCTCCATCACTGGACTGCACCCAATATCCATATGTTCTCGCTTCTCTACAAGAAGGAGGAATGACCACATGCGAATGTGGTATGTAACTGAGTGGATAACCAGCATGAAAATTCTATCTCTAGACATGTTAAAAGCAATGACAATTCCAATTTGCCCAAAGTAAAGCACAAATACTAACAAAAGTTTGAGCTTTTGTTTTCTTACCAATCCTGTTCCACTAGATTGAAAGAGCATGTTTCTCCCTAAGTTGTTTTGGAAGTTTAGAGACAACATGATCGTGATATTACTATGTGCTAAAGTGGTATAGGTACATTTGATGAATGTCACAAGATGGTGATCGACCCCTCAAATGTGAAAAGATCAAGGCCAGTTTTCGGTGAGTCATATGAGAAATGCTTTGTGAAGGGGGCTGTAATGGAAGGTATGGGTGAAATCAAATCATGTACACAAAGAAAATATTGCACCCACTAAACCTTTACTAGATGTATGGAGAGAGATCCCTCAATTTTCTATTGTTTCTTGTGTGTTGGCAAAAGTTCAGGTGTCAACCACGTCCAACTTCTTATCTGAATTTTCAGTCTTTTTACATTGAGCTTCGTCCAAGTGGTTCATCTCTTAGTAACCGTTCCATAATTTTGACCGAATATTGGCCCAAAAGTTACCATCAATCCTGTCTAGGCAAAAACTTCCGGCCACTTCAAACCGGAACTTCCAAAGTAAAGAACTACAAGGGATAGAATCCGAGGGACCTATAAAACCCCCCTTGTTCCTCGAGAGGAGTTTTCCTCTTCCCAATCTCACTCCTCCTACAATGTTGAGCTTAAATGTCCTAGATCTCTCACTCGAGCTAAACAAACTTGATGCTATGGAGGGACTGAGTGAGAAGACCCAGATATACTTTTTCATAGAAATTTGTTCCCCCTTCATGCCATGGTGGGACTTGTTACTCTTAAGTGTTTGGACACCCTAGAGGGAATAAGTCATCTTAGAAGCTCAATAATTATGGTGTAAAGGTTGTTGATCAAGTTGGGAGCATCCAATTGAGTTGTGGAGATTGCCCCAACCTTATTTGTAAACGTTCATTTGCCATTTTAAAGACCACCTGAAAGGGAAATGGACGCCGCCTATAGGAGGTGAATAGGCGTTTTAAAAATATTACGGTTTAGGCTCTAATAAATGTGGAATAAAACTTAACATTTAATTTATCAAGCCAAAACCTATAACCACTAGGTTCAACTAAGTGCACCAACAACGTATGCTAAGAAAAATAAGCAACGCAGTGATAGCAAGATATAATACTTCAAGCACGATGGATATCACAATGTAAATTGCATAAGTAAAGGGCTCGGTTGAGAGATAACCGATGGACGCGGAGACGATGATTTGTTTCCCAAAGTTCACTTCCAAAGAAGCTACGTCTCTGTTGGAGAGGTGCGGGGGCACAATGTACTTCGAACCCCACAAGTGGCTCACCTCGAGGTGTGGTGGCTCGATGCTCACCCAACGCCACACAAGGCCTCACCCCAAGATGCGAAGGCACGCAACCTACCGACGCCACAAAAGACTCACCATATTCTCCTGTGAGCTCGCCACAAAGGCCTACTCATGTTCCACTATGGGACACTTGAGGGCGGTCACCGAACCCGTACAAGGCTTGGGGAAAACTCCACAACAATTGGAGGGCTCCCAAGAAACGCCACAAAGGCTCCACAATGCCACAAAAGTCCAACAAGCTTGGGGAACCTCCACAACTCAATTGGAGCCCCAAAACACACCACAACTCCACACAACCATCTAGGGTTCCAAGAACCCAAGAGAAACAAGCTCAAGAGCTTGAACTCGCCGAATCTCCAAGGAGAACTCAAACCTATGCACCAAATGCAAGAGGCAAGTCCTTCTCTCTCAAATTCCACCAAAGCTACAAAAGCTATTGGGGCAATAAGAGAGGAAGAACACAAGAGGAGAACATAGAACTCTCCAAGATCTAGATCCCAAGGATTCCTTCACAAAGAAGGGATTTGGTTTGGTGGGGCTTGTAGATCTAGATCTCCTCTCTCAAATCCCTCAAAAAGCTTCAAGAATCATAGGAGGGGGAAGGGGAGAGGGCAAGCTCTTCAAGGTCAACAATGGAGGAGAGAGAGAGTGAAAAACTATCCAAAAGAGCTAACCCCATGAAGGGGATGAGGAGCCCCTTTTAAAGGGCTCCCAGATCCGGCCGTTGGACCATTTACGACCATGACCAATAGTACCGATGGATGGCCGGTTCTACCGGTGGCACCTGGATAACGGTCACAAAACGCGATGCGAACGAACACAAAAACGAGTACGGCCGGTAGTACCGCCTATCCACCGAAACTTCTGGCGGGGTCAGTACTACCGCCCGAAATACCGATCGAATACCCGACAAATAGAACTCATCAATACAGAGAAGGTAATGAACCGAAAACAGGGTTACCGGAATTTGGGACGGAATTAACACAGGTACTACCGGTGGCAAACTGCCCTAGCGGTACTACTGGTGGCCCGCCGGAACTACCGGCTTGGCAAAAACTCCAGAACCAGAACTGCCACAACTTTTGCATCCGAACAAAAAGTCAAAATATTGGGTATCACCAAGGGAGAAAATACCATTAATATATATATGTGAGATATCTCCCAAGGTGTAGAGCTCGAAAACCCGCAGAAACAAAACCGCAATAAGATATATTAGGGAAATCTGTTTTTGATGAACTAGAGCTTGTTATGAGGATAACCACAAGCTCTAGATCCTCACATGGACAAGAACCAAAAAACAACCAAGAAAGATGATGATGTGTATGCAAAGGTTTGAGCTCTCTCCGAAAGATACGAATGAGTCACCCACTCGAGAGCCCCTCTTGATAGTATGGCTATCTATCCTAAACCCGGTCTCCCAACACTACAAGAGACTGGTAAAATAGAAAACCTAACAAGATCATACCTTTGCCTTGAGCATCCCACTTGAGCTTGATGTAGACGATCTTGTCACCTTCAAGATGGAACATCTTTCTTGCTTGATGAAGACTTGCGAATGGCTCCCCCATACTCCATGAGGAAACCTCTCTTCACTCCATGATCACGAGGATGGCAAGCTTCAAGCATGAGATCTTCTAGAGAAGGCACACCTTGAGCTTGCACTTCAATTCTTGATGATGTCTTGAAGATATCCATGAGGAACTCCATCTTCTTCTTCTTCTTCAAGGCATACTTGATCTTCCTCTTCTTCTTCAACAAGATTCCACTAGGCACAAAGCCCTTGGACATTGCTTCTTCTTTTTCATCCTTGAAACCAACACATGGTCCAAGCCATGCCAATGGACAAACCTACAAGTGAAACTCAATTTGCACATTAGTCCATGGAGATTGTCATTAATTACCAAAACCACACATGGGGGCATACATTCCCTTTCACCGTCCCTTAGTGGATCGTTGCACCATTCCATGACGAGGCACAAGGAAAATAAGGTGATCTTTAGTGGTGCTTGGTGGCTTTGTGTCACCGAAAAACCCATCCATTTCCCCATATGACTCTCATAGAGAACAACCCATCCAAGATATGTTGTCCCAGTGTGAAAGTAAATTGAGTTGGTCGAACCACTTTATGAGCAATACATGTAGCCTGATTAGTATTGACTTCACTATAGGCTTCGAAAGTAACATTAAGTAAACAAATGGACCTATATTGTTCAATTCTCAATGCATCCTATTTTGTGTGTAGGAGCGTGACGATCCCAAAGTTTAACTAAAAGAGGGACAATTCCAATGTCTGTAGCTGAGAAAACATGGCTATCGTATCCACTTTCAAAACCTTCCAATTCTTTTTGATAAAACTCCACTATGAAGCCGCATGGTCCTACAATTTTATCATGTTCCATATGTGAAATGGCTTCATACACATCATGTATGTGAAGTCAACTGTAAGCACACCATTTTCCTCCATAGATAATTGTGGTATATCACTATTGTTTTCCTCTATCATAGAGCGTAAAATTCAGGGTCGGTACCCCAAACAGGTTTCATAATATTTTGTAGTAAAAACTCTAAAGTTATCTTCCCCTACTATAGTCCCCTCATGTCATTCCTACTGGATAATTATTTTTCTTTCTGTGTTTCCCATTGTTATTAAGTGAAAATATCTAATGGTATTCCTACCTTCTTGAACATGCTTCACCTTGTGTCATTGAGCATGAGAGCATCATACTCATCTTGCATGGCTTGACACCACGAGGGGTCATGATGAGATACTAGATAATTATGAGGAATAGGAGAGGAGACAGCAGAGGAGAGACTAAGACAATCAAGAGGTGGTGGTAGTTTGCCCTGTGGTGCATCGTGTTTGATGTATAGGAGGAGGTGGTGGTGGGTTGGTGGTATGTGTTATATGTTGATCCAAATTCTACAAAGTATAGGCCAACTTCTGACGAGTGGAGCGAGGCACGTCGCCGGGAGGCTTGGGCCGAGTGTAAAGTGGTATCAGAGCCCAACGGGGACGCCTGTGGGGGGTGCGGGGGGCGACAGGCCCCCGCGGTACGGTATGGATCGTCGAAGACCTAGGTTTCCACCGATATATAAACCCCTTGTAAGCCGCCGGTTGGGAGAGTTGCATCTGTGAAATCCCCGGCGTTTGTAAACACTCCTCGATATAGTGAAGTTTCATTGGCGCCCGTGGTTTTTTCCTCTCTTTGTTGGAGAGGTTTTCCACGTTAAATCTGTGTCTCCTTGCTGTGTTTTTGTTTTTCGTTCTTCGTTATCTTCTTGTCGCGATTGTATCAAGTGGTATCAGAGCCCCAGGTTCTAATCTAGGGTTTGCGACATGTCGTCATTGAAGTTCGATCTACCACAGCTGGACTACACCACAAGATTCTCCTTGTGACAGGTGAAGATGCGGGCAATTCTCGCCCAAACTTCTGATCTGGATGAAGCGCTGGATGGATTCGGTGAAAAGGATGCTAAGACCTGGTCCGCTGAAGAGAAGCGGAAGGACCGTAAGGCTTTGTCTTTGATTCAACTTCATCTGTCCAATAATATTTTGCAGGAAGTACCGAGATGAAATCTGCCCTATGGGAAAAACTGGAAACGATCTGCATGTCAAAGGATCTAACCAGTAAGATGCATGTGAAGATGAAGTTGTTCTCGCATAGATTGCCGGAAGGTGGATCGGTAATGAATCACTTATCTCTTTTTAGAGAGATTATTTCTGATTTGCAATCTATGGAAGTAAAATATGATGATGAGGATCTAGCCCTATTACTCTTATGCTCGCTGCCTAGTTCTTATACACACTTTCGTGATACAATGTTGTTGAGCCGTGAGAAGATAACCCTTGATGAAGTGCAAGATGCCCTCAAACAGAGGAAAAGATGAAATCTATGGTGCAGAAGATGGGGCGCCCTCCAAGGCTGAAGCTCGCAGGTTCGTGGTGACCGAAGCAGTAGATTTAACAACCATGGCAACCGAGATAAGAGCAAAGACGGCAGAGGTTGTTCAAGTCCAAGGGAAAGGACAAGTTCTGCAGGTATTGTAAGAAATCTAATCATGTTATTGATGATTGCTGAAGCTGCAGAATAAGGAGAAAAGGAACGGTACTTACCAACCGAAAGATAAGGATCAAGGCAATGGTAAGGCTCGTTGTTTCGATAGTTCGATGGTGAATGCTTAGCTGTTTTTGCTGCTTGTGCTTCTCGTGATGATGAATGGATACTTGATACTGCATGTTCGTTTCATATTTGCTGTAACAAAGATTGGTTCAGTTCATATGAGTCTGCGTGCGATCGGAGATTTTGTGCGTGTGGGGAATGACAACCCATGCCATATCGTTGGTGTTGGATCTGTTAAGATTAGGACACATGATGGCGTGACACGTTGAGTGAGGTGAAGGTGAAGCACATACCAAGCATGGCCAGAAATTTGATCTCCCGAGTACCATGGACGTTGATGGATACAAGTATGCGGTGGGCATCGAGTTCTGAAGGTATCAAAAGGTTCTCTTATTCACATGATAGGTGATATGAATTCGCTAAATTATATGTTCTTAGAGTAGCACTTTGCCCGGTATTGCTGCTGTTACTTCTAATGATTCGATGATTGTGGTAAAACACATCTATGGCATATGCGTCTTGGGCATATGAGCGAACAAGGCATGGCAAAGTTGGTCAAGAGAGAGCTGATTGATGGTTGCAACTTGAGTAAGTTTGAGTTCTGTGAGAACTGTATCTTTGGTAAGCATAAAAGAGTTAAATTCAATGCTTCCGTTCATACCACCAAAGGCATATTAGATTATGTGCATGCTGATGTATGGGGTCCGTCCCGTAAGACTTCTATTGGTGGTGCTAATTATATGCTTACTATTATTGATGATTACTCAAGAAAGGTGTGGCCTTATTTTCTGAAGCATAAATCTGATGTTTTGATGCTTTTAAGAAGTGGAAAGTTATGGTTGAAAACAGACTGAGAAGAAGGTAAAGGTACTACGATCGACAATGGTATGGAATTCTGTTCTAATGAGTTTGAGGAGTTTTGCGAACGATGGCATGATCAGGCATCACACCATCCCATATACTCCTCAGCATAATGGCGTGGCGCATGAATGTAACCATCATCTCGAGGGCTCGTTGTATGTTGTCTAATGCAGGTATGCATAGGCGTTGGCTAAAGCAGCCAACACAACGTGTTACCTCATCAACAGTCACCTTCTATTCCACTTGAGAAGAAAACTCCTATTGAGGTATGGTGTTCACGCTGATTATTCACAGTTGAGAGTTTTTGGTTGCACTGCTTATGCTCATGTTGATAATGGAAAGTTAGAGCCTAGAGCTGTCAAGTGCATATTCCTTGGTTATGGTTCAGGAGTTAAGGCATATAAACTATGGAACCCTAAAACAAAAAGGATTTTGTTGAGTAGGAACGTTGTTTTCAATGAATCCGTTATGTATCATGACAGCTTGCCATCGATCCTCTCTGTTGCTATTGGAGAGGAGGGAGTTCAATGTGTGGATCACCGCAGAAAACTGTTGATAATAATGCTGTTGTTGATGATACTCATGAGGAAAATATTGATGATGATGTTGTTCAGCACTCACCTACTGTTTTGCAGCAGCCACAGGAATCTATTGCTGCTGATAGACCGAGACGTAACATAGTTCCACCTCGCTTAATTGAAGAGTGTAATCTTGTACATTATGCTTTGAGTTGCCGAACAGGTGGAGAACGATTCTGAACCTGCTACATATAATGAAGCCATTGCATCCGTTGACCGCGAGAAGTGGGTATCTGCTATGCAAGAAGAGATGCAATCGCTTGAGAAAAATGGCACATGGGATGTTGTGTGCTTGCCTAAACAAAAGAAGGCGGTCCGCTGCAAGTGGATCTTCAAGAAAAAGGAAGGTCTATCTCCCAAAGAGCCTTCAAGGTACAAGGCAAGGTTAGTAGCAAAAGGGTTCAACCAGATTCCAGGTATTGATTACAATGATGTGTTCTCTCCAGTTGTGAAGCATAGTTCCATTCGTACTTTCTTTAGTATTGTGGCTATGTGTGATCTTGAGCTTGAGCAGTTAGATGTCAAGACTGCTTTTCTGCAAGGAGAGCTTGATGAGGAAATATACATGGACCAACCAGAAGGGTTCATAGTGCCTGGTAAAGAGGATTTTGTGTGCAAATTAAAGAAGTCTCTTTATGGCTTGAAGCAATCTCCAAGACAGTGGTATAAAAGGTTTGATTCATTTATGATCTCACATGGTTTTGAGAGGTCTAAATATGATAGTTGTGTTTATATCAAGTTTGTTGATGGGTCACCTATATACTTGCTGCTATATGTTGATGATATGTTAATTGCTGCCAAGGGCATGAAAGAAATCACTACTTTGAAGGCACACCTAAGTAGTGAGTTTGAGATGAAGGATCTTGGTGCTGCTAAGAAGATCTTAGGTATGGAGATTACCCGAGATAGAAAATCTGGTTTGTTATTTCTTAGTCAGCAAAGTTACATTAAGAAAGTTCTTCATCGTTTTAATATGGATGGTGCCAACTCAGTTAGTACTCCTATTGCTCCTCACTTTAAATTGTCAGTTTCTCAATGTCCTACTACTGATGAAGAGTTTGAGTACATGTCAAAGGTGCCATATTCTAGTGCTGTTGGTTCTTTGATGTATGCCATGGTTTGTTCTCGTCCTGATTTATCATATGCTATGAGTTTGATAAGTAGATACATGGCTAATCCTGGTAAAGAACATTGGAAGGCTGTTCAGTGGGTTTTCAAGTACCTTCTTGGCACTTCCAATGCTTGTTTGAAGTTTGGCAGGACCGGTGAGGGACTCGTTGGCTATGTGGATTCAGATTTTGCTGCCGATTTGGATAAGAGAAGATCCCTCACAGGTTATGTGTTTAATGTTGGAGGTTGTGCTGTTAGCTGGAAGGCTACATTGCAGGCTGTTGTTGCACAATCTACTACTGAAGCTGAATACATGGCTATTGCTGAAGCTTGCAAAGAATCTGTTTGGTTGAAAGGTTTGTTTGCTGAGCTTTGTGGAGATGATTCTTGCATTAATTTGTTTTGTGACAGTCAAAGTGCCATATACCTTACAAAAGATCAGATGTTCCATGAGAGAACTAAGCACATTGATGTCAAGTACCATTTTGTTAGAGACATTGTTGCTCAAGGTAAATTAAAGGTATGCAAGATCAGCACTCATGATAATCCTGCTGATATGATGACTAAACCTGTTCCTGTTGCTAAGTTTGAGCTTTGCTCGAACTTAGTTGGTTTAACTGATTAGCCCAAGTGGCTATTGGCGCCGAAAGTATTTGCTTTGTTTGTTCAGGGAGATGGTTGCTGTTGATGCTACAAGGAGGAATTTGTCTCAAGGTGGAGTTTGTTATATGTCGATCCAAATTCTACAAAGTATAGGCCAACTTCTGACGAGTGGAGCGAGGCCCGTCGCCGGGAGGCTTGGGCCGAGTGTAAAGTGGTATCAGAGCCCAACGGGGACGCCTGTGGGGGGTGCGGGGGGCGACAGCCCCCGCTGCACGTCTGCGGATCGTCGAAGACCTAGGTTTCCACCGATATATAAACCCCTTGTAAGCCGCCGGTTGGGAGAGTTGCATCTGTGAAATCCCCGGCGTTTGTAAACACTCCTCGATATAGTGAAGTTTCGCTGGCTGGCGCCCGTGGTTTTTTTCTCTCTTTGTTGGAGAGGTTTTCCACGTTAAATCTGTGTCTCCTTGCTGTGTTTTTCGTTTTCGTTCTTCGTTATCTTCTTGTCGCGATTGTATCAGTATGGTTGATATTTGAGGAGCAATTGTTGGTCCTGGGCACATGACGATACCACGCAGATTAGCAGAGATGGCGTAGATCCAAGAGAGGACCGTGTAGTCATCACGACACCAATCAGATGTAGGAGACGCGTCGGAGGTGGTGGCACTAGCGTCGCTGATGACAGCGGTCAAGGGCGACGAGAAACAGCTCACGCCAGTTGGAGCAGTTGGAGGCGGTGAGGTCAAGGGTTGATGGGTACATGGAGTTTGATCGAGGTGACGTAGGTGGAGGGGCTAGGTGTGGGGTTTTGGGTTGGAGTGGAGGAGTTGGGGGTTCATGAGATTTGTCTTTTGGTGGTTTCAATGGTGGCTTTGTCAAAGAGCTCGGCCTCGCGAGCATCACGGGTGTCGGCGTGCTCGCGAAGCTCTCGTTCCTTTGCTTCTATTTCTTCGAGAGTCATGGTGGCGGAGGAGGGAAGCGACTAGGGTTTCTGCTAGGATTTGGGAGAGAGGAGACCAAGGACGTTCAGTAAAAGTTTCACTAAATTAGGTAACACGTGACGTGGATACTAACAGGGTAAGAAGTTGAATTCCAGCAGTGTTATTCAGGGCCGTGCTCGTGAGTGTTTTGATCGTGATTTGCGTCTTTTTTTCTAGCATTAAAAACCCCTTGACACTTTACAAGTCTTTTCGTTGTAGAAAATTAGACCGAACATAGGTTAATTAGGTCATGATAAGTCTAGTGGGCGACCATTTGCTGACCAGAAGAGAAAGTGCTCCGGAAAAGGAAAAACGATGGATAAACCATCTCAGCTAGTGTACACACTGCAAGCATTACCACCGATGCAGTGCACTCTGCAATCGCATTCAACCGGCCGGTCTGCCAACAACATTCTCCTGCTATCAGTGCTTGTCGTTCTTGTCACCGGGACACATGACCGCTTTCTGTGTCGTCGCAGCAGCAACAAAATTGGCCGAAATTAGTGGGGAACCGACCAGACAATTCTGTCCAAGGCAAGGGGCACGAACGGTGACAGTGCTTACTGCGTCGACTAATATGTCGTAAGGGATAATTTTAATCAGATTCAACACTCTTTACAGCTTAATTGCGGTGAGTAAATTGTATAAAACTATCACAATTTGCAAATGGAGCTTGGCTCTGATGGTTGGGTTTCTTGTGGTGGAACCAGCCCATCCAGATTCAAGTCCTAGACTTGACATGGACGTTTGCATTTACCTCGATTTATTCCAGGATTTACTAGTGCTATTCTTTTAGTGGTTAGGTGACATGCACGTCAACAACGATGTGCGTGACTTCATCAACCTCAAGATCTGCTGGCTCGGTCCTTCATAAATGCTCTTAAGGGTAGGGTGAGTGTACGTGCATGTTTGTGAGCATCTGTGAATCTGTGATGTACTATGTTCTAAAAAAACTATCACAATTCGGGCTTCAGTTATGAGCAATTTTGGTAATTTTTTGCGAGTCAGTACCAATTTTGGGACACAACGATTGTGAATCGCACTAATTGTTGTTTATTTCTGTTTTGACAGATTTCCTGACCGATAGGACCCATTTGTCAGAGCTGAGCTGGCAATACATTAGTTGAGGTGGTTCTAGGCCCACCTATCATACTCTTTTCACTCTCTTTTTCCTCATCGGAATTGGCTGAGGTGGGCCGAGCAGCAGCCCGGCCCCGCGACGGCCGACGAGGCGCAGTGCGTGGACGCCATCTGAATTGTGGCGCAGGTGAGCCGCCTCCTCTCTAGAGCTCGCCGCTGCCGCTGGCCATACCACCAAGCCGAAGAGAATCTCCAAACCACCAAGCCAAAGATCCGTGGATTATTAGGCATAATTTTTACAATTAATTCTAGAAAATAAATCATGACAACAACAGCTACAATCACGTGAATTTCTAATATACTAGATGTATAGATCAATATGAACAGTAGCTGAACAAATGCATTAACAACTATAGTATAGCAACAGATCGGATCATGTTATACGTACTAATCGGTTGTCGATGAAGTCGTCGTAGTAACATTGGGAAAGACTGATCGAAGCAGATGGCGGTGAAGACGACGAAGGCAGCACCTCCTGACTTAGATGGAAGACGACCCGTGATGAAGAACTCGAGCAGTCGCGCGGAGCGCTTCCCAACAACCTTTTTCGGCCTCTCCCGTACAGGATCACAAAGGCGAGTGGTTCCGAAGACCTTCTGTCCCGTCTGCCCGTGCAAGCCGACAAGCAGGATGGAGTATAATACAGTGGCGGCGTAAGCAGAGAGGCTGGCAAAACCCTAGATTGGTATGGTCATTTGTGGCGGTAGCCGTGCATCACTTTATATAGAGCGGCTCAGGAACGTGGGCATATTCCATGTCACGCTGATACGTTGCAAACGTATCTATAATTTTTGATGTTTCATGCTTGGTTTTATCTACATTCTTATGTTTTGTCCATACTTTGGAGTATTTTTTATACACTTTCTTGGACTAACCTATTAACAAGATGCCACAGTGTCAGCTGCCTGTTGATGACCCTCAAGTATAGGGGGTGTATCGCAGTATTTTCGAGGGAAGTGAAACCCAATTTATTGATTCGACACAAGGGGAGCCAAAGAATATTTATAAGCCTTAACAACTGAGTTGTCAATTCAGCTGCACCTCGAAACAATCTTGCTCACAGCAGTTTATCAGTAGCAACAGTTTTATAATAGAAATAGTAAAGTAACAACAGTAGTAAAGCAAGGACAGTAGTAACAAAAGCAGTAAACAGTGGGATTCGAGTGCGGTAGGCATAGGGATGGATGGACGGGCGTTGCATGGACAAGACAATTCACATAGCAATCAGAACATAGGGCAATTGCAGATAAATAAGATAAAGCATCCAAGTACTAGACAATCCTAGGCATGTGTTCCATATATAGTCATACGTGCTCGCAATGAGAACTTGCACAATATCTTTTGTCCTGCCATCCCGTTTGCAGCGGGGCCTCAAGGGAACTACTGTCAATTAAGGTGCTCCTTTTAATAGAGCACCGGAGCAAAGCATTAACACTCCGTGAACACATGTGATCCTCACATCAAAGCCATTCCTTTCTGGTTATCCCGATTTCTGTCACTTCGGGGCCATAGGTTCTAGACAACAATGTGTGTATACAACTTGCAGATAAGACTAAAAACAATACTATCATAATGAATCAATAACATGTTCAGATCTGAAATCATGGCACTCGGGCCCTAGTGACAAGCATTAAGCACAGCAAGTCGCAACAAAGTCATAAAGCACTAATAAAAGATACTAGGCACCATACCCTAACAATCTGATGCCACTACATGAACGATCTCATCCAATCCCTACCATCCCCATAGCCTACAGCGGGGGATTACTCACTCATAGATGGGGGAAACATGGATGGTCGATGGAGAAGCGATGGTGATGATGACGATGATCGCCTCCAATTCCCCGTCCCGGCAGGGGTGCCAGAACGGAGTTTCTGGTGCTGTTTCGTGGAATCTGGTGGTGGCGGCGGAGCGGAACTCCTTCTGGAAAAACGTCGAACCCCCCGAAGTTTTTAGGTCAGAAGGCTTATTATAGGCGAAGAGGGAGACCGAGGGGGTGCCGGGGGCCACCACACCATGCCCTAGCGCGGCCAAGCCCAGCCCGCGCCTGGGGCTAGTGTGGCTAGGCCCTGGCCCTCCTCCGTCTCGTATTCTGGCTCCGTGAGTCTTTTGGGGAAAAAGGCACTCTGGCTTTTGTCCCGTCCAATTCCGAGAATATTCATTTTCTGAATTTCCTGGAACCAGAAACAGCAGAAAACGGGCAGCTGGCACTATGGCTCTTGTTAATAGGTTAGTCCAAGAAATCATATGAAAAGTACTCCAAAGTGTGGACAAAACACAAGAAAGTGGATAAAACCAAGCATAGAGCATCAAAAATTATAGATACATTTGCAATGTATCAACATCCCCAAGCTTAACACCTGCTCGTCCTCGAGTAGGTAAGTGATAAAAAAGAAAGAATAATTTTTGAGGTGACATGCACCATCAAAGACTTAATCAAAGTATTTGTAAAACATTCAAAGCTGGTATCATAGTACTTCAATCATAACATGAAAGACAAAGTTCTAGCAATAAGACAAATAAACTATGATGCAACATGAAAAGGCACAAACAAAAGATTCATGAATAACAATGCTTTGCAAGACGTTTGATTGTTTCACATAAAGAAAACGTAGCATAATGGCATTCAGCTTGTCCCTCAAAGAATAGCAAACATAAATGCATAGGACACCTTCAAAGTTCACAAGAGTGACTAGATACCAATAGTTTAAAACAAGCAATATCAAGGTATGCATCAATCAACAAGTCTTGGGACAATGCACATAGAACTAAGAATGGCCACTATGCTCTCAAGAAAGTGCTCATAGAATGTGTGGAGACTCAACAAGGAAATGAAAAGGTTTTGAATAGTTTGAAAGGCTTCCAAATGCTGTAAGTATGGTAGTCATTAGCTTTGAGCTCTCATTGCCCCTATCATAAGCATCTTTAATGTGGTTAAGGTGAAAGTGAGGTCCAATCTGAGTTATATGCTTGACAGACTATAAACTGAAAATCCCAAGTCCCTTGAGTACGAGGGTCGCTCCTCATGCTACTCAACTTTAGTTACCGGTAAGTTCTTGTCATCGTAAGTATGTGCGTATCATTGAGAACCGCCAACGGGGTACCCCTTGCCCAATGATACGGAAGAATCCCCATATCAAAATGACAAGGCAAGCAGACAATGAGTATCTCAGCAATCTTCTTATTTACCATGGGAAAATGGTGCTTTTTTCTCTCTTTCCTCTTTTCATAAATATATTTTTTTTCTTTTTCTCAATAGCTATCTTTCTCTTTTTTTATAAGAAGAATGCTTCATAGATATCATTATGGTTACGCTGCAGGTTTCCACCATGTCAGCATTGATTAGACCAGCGGCCCAGGCGTTTCTCTAACACACATACATAACTCCATGGACTTACAAGCTCCCCTTTTATTTCACACCGGCGACATCCGCAAACAAAAGAGTAAGGTATCAACTGGGTATATATTTACAAGTGTTGAAAGCATTCCCCATGACAGCACGGTTCTGCTAATCCCCAGCCTATAATTTGCAAGCATATAACTTTCATGGAGAGTTCACAATTGTTCAGGTTTATTAAATGCAAGAAAATAAAGTGTGCCATCAAGTTCGTGGGAGCTTTACTAACTAACTTTCTCATAACAAGCAAACATTTTATTCGGAAGAAAACAAGGCATAATGAATATGCACTGAAGTAGCAAATGATGCTAATAGGTAGGTATGGTGGATACTTTGGAAATATTTGGTTTAGGGAGTTGGAAACTTGAGTAAAACATACTCAGTGCAAGTGAAGGCTCGCAATAGTAAGGGAGCGACAAACGAGAGAGCAATAATGGCCATAATCATGCAGAGCGACAAAACATCATTGATCAAAGCATAAAGTGATACTACAAGTTGAAAACTAAAGGATCATAAAGGCTATGGTGACTTGAGATAGTCATAACATGGTGTGAGCATGTGCCAAGTCAACCCAAATAAAGCATCAAAGGAGAATACCACTATACTATGCTTTAATATGCTAAAACAACGCATGATTCATCCAAGGCACATTAAGCAATCTCAATTGTTTATCACAAGTCATGCTACAACAAAGAATACTAAGCATAAAGCCAAAACAATATCAAGCATGGCATGACAGAGCATAGGCCACATTCAAGAACACACTCTCTTTACCACTTAAGCATGAGCTTTTCCTACTCTTTTCCAATTCAAACCAAACCATTTGAAAACCAATGCATGAAAGAGGAGGTCCAACCAATTTATTCAGCAAACTAAGAAAACCATGCAAACTAAAAATCAAAACGAAAACGAAAAAGAAGACGCTCCAAGAACAACACAACTGTGCATGATACAATAAAAATGAAGTGTTTGGAAGAAACCTGGGATTTTTATTGATAAAGAAGGAGATGCATTGGGCATCCCCAAGCTTTGACGCTTGTACTTCTTGGATATTTCTTGGGGTGACACGCGTGGAATCCCCAAGCTTGAGCTTTAGTCCATCCTTCATCTCATTACTCATTCCTTCCATACACCTGAAAATTTTCCTTCATACAAAACTTCACACAATCTTTATTAGCAACATTAGTGCACTCAAGATAATAAGTATTTAGGTTCAGTTATAACACCAATAAACTTCCATTAAAACACTAGCTACTGTAGCACTTACCTCAAAAAGCTCAATTCCCCAAAAGAACTCAAAAAGGAACCAACAAGAAGCAAATGCAGAAAATGGCAGAAATTTGTCAAAACAGACCAGCAGGTAAAGACGAATTTTTTCGAAGACCTTCTGTTGCTCAAATCAAAAAGTGTTGAACTAACGAAAGTTAGATAACAATCTGGGGCAGAAGCTCAAAAATTCACGCCTCAAAAAGACGTTCAGATATTTTACACGAATTTTTACGGTGAAGCACAGAAATCTGTTTTGGGACAGCAACTTTCCCAATCATTAATTCTCTCTTATTAGAGGTTACTCTTGGCACAAAAAGCAAATAAAAAAGATAAGAAGAGGTTATTACTGAATCAATAACTTCCAAAACTCATCTAAAACTTTTGGGTTATCTCCCAATAAGTACTTTTCTTTAACGCCTTTAAGTTAGGCATAAGCAAAAACTAAAATGGATAGAATAGAAGTAAGCGGAGATAATCATGGTGAAAACATTGTTTTGCTCAATGAAATCCTTTTGTTAACAAGGTTGATCAGGTATTGCTACCAAAACAATTCCATATGATACAAAACTTTGTATTCCACTTATGATTATGTTACCTCAACCTTGATAGCAATGGTACCAATCATAATAGTTTCAATTTTTCCTCTTGGTATGGGACCATATATTTCTCCAACTTGAATGCCCTCAACATGTTCAATTGAATTCAAAACCATAAGTCCTATCAATCTTCTTGGGGAAATAGATAGTATGTTCCTTGTCATTAACATTGAAGGTCACCTTCCCTTGATTACAATTAATAACAGCTCCTGCAGTATTAAGAAAAGGTCTCCCAAGAATAATAGACATATTATCATCTTCAGGCATAAAAGTTTGAGAGGATGCTCACATAAGAAATATGAATTGAAGTAAAAGATAGAATCAAGAAGCAAATCCAAAACACATTAAAGTCTAACCCACTTCCTATGCATAGGAATCGTGTATGCAAATAAATTCGCAAAGAACAAAGTGATAGGCATAGGAAGATAAAACAAGAGTAACTTCAAAACTTTCAGCACATAGAGAGGTGTTTCAATACCATGAAAACTTCTACAACCATATTTTCCTCTCTCATAATAATTTTCAGTAGCCTCATGAATAAACTCAACAATATAACTATCACATATAGCATGCTTTTCATGATCTACAAGCACTAGAGCTTTATTATAAACATTTTCACAAGAATCCTCAGGAACATAACATTCATCCTCCTTTAGCAAGCATGGAGGACAATCAAATAATGTAAGGGATAAAGAGTCACTCTCATTAGAAGGTAGGCATGGGTAGCTAATCCATTCTTCCTCCTTTTGTTCATCACTCTCCTCCTCTTTTTCATCTAATGAGATTTTAGGTTCATCAATTCCTTCTTCCATAGTATCCTGCAAGGCATTAGTCTCTTCCATTTGTGGAAAGCATCTATTAAAATATTCAAGAATATAGCCATTTTCGTCCTTGTAATTATCAAAGCAAAATTTAAGTATACCATAAACCTCATATTTGTAAGGTGAATCATCAATATTTTCAAGCAAACTAGCAAGTTCAAATGCACCCTTCCAAGCAATAAATTCTTCAATTTGTTCCGCATCATAAAAGTCATAAATTCCTTTAGCATAGGAAGATATGGTATCATTATCATTATACTCACATTGAAAAGGGAGGTGTTTATACCTCTTTCTGCAACGAGATTTATCACAGCAATAAGTAACATTATAAGTAGAGCAGACGTTTCTAGCAATGGTATACAATTTATCAATTTGTTCCCATAAGTGTTTCCCTTTTTGTGACAAGCAGTGTTCCTTATAATAATATTTTTGATCTTCCATGAACCCACCTTGCCAATAAGCTTTAGTTTCAAAGAAACCAACCATTGACAACAAGCATGATAAAGCAAGACAATAACAGACCAACGAAAATAACAACTAGAGTAGGAACTATTTTTTTGTATTTTTGAAAAACAAACAAGAAAACAAGGAGAAAATAAACTTAGCTTGAACAATAGTGAATCCAAGTGAACTTGATAAATAAAGCTATGCTCCCCGACAACGGCGCCAGAAAATAGTCCTGATGACCCTCAAGTATAGGGGGTGTATCGCAGTATTTTTGAGGGAAGTGAAACCCAATTTATTGATTCGACACATGGGGAGCCAAAGAATATTTATAAGCCTTAACAACTGAGTTGTCAATTCAGCTGCACCTAGAAACAATCTTGCTCACAGCAGTTTATCAGTAGCAACAGTTTTGTAATAGGAATAGTAAAGTAATAGAAGTAGGAAAGCAAGGACAGTAGTAACAAAAGCAGTAAACAGTGGGATTCGAGTGCGGTAGGCATAGGGATGGATGGACGGGTGTTGCATGGACAAAACAATTCACATAGCAATCGGAACATAGGGCAATTGCAGATAAATAAGATAAAGCATCCAAGTACTAGACAATCCTAGGCATGTGTTCCATATATAGTCATACGTGCTTGTAATGAGAACTTGCACAACATCTTTTGTCCTGCCAGCCCATTTGCAGCGGGGCCTCAAGGAAACTACTGGCAATTAAGGTGCTCCTTTTAATAGAGCACCAGAGCAAAGCATTAACACTCCGTGAACACATGTGATCCTCACATCAAAGCCATTCCCTTCCGGTTATCCCGATTTCTGTCACTTCGGGGCCATAGGTTCCGGACAACAACGTGTGTATACAACTTGTAGATAAGACCAAAAACAATACTATCATAATGAATCAATAACATGTTTAGATCTGAAATCATGGCACTCGGGCCCTAGTGACAAGCATTAAGCACAGCAAGTCGCAACAAAGTCATAAAGCACTAATAAAAGATACTAGGCACCATGCCCTAACAATCTGATGCCATTACATGAACGATCTCATCCAATCCCTACCATCCCCATAGCCTACAGTAGGGGATTACTCACTCATAGATGGGGGAAACATGGATGGTCGATGGATAAGCGATGGTGATGATGATGGCGATGATCTCCTCCAATTCCTCGTCCCGGCAGGGTGCCAGAACGGAGTTTCTGGTGCTGTTTCGTGGAATCTGGTGGTGGCGGCGGAGCGGAACTCCTTCTGGAAAAACGTCGAACCCCCCTAATTTTTTAGGTCAGAAGGCTTCTTATAGGCGAAGAGGGAGACCGAGGGGGTGCCTAGGGCCACCACACCATGCCCTGGCGCGTCCAAGCCTAGCCCGCGCCTGGGGGTGGTGTGGCCAGGCCCTGGCCCTCCTCCGTCTCGTATTCTGGCTCCGTGAGTCTTCTGGAAAAAAGGCACTTTGGCTTTTGTCCCGTCCAATTCCGAGAATATTCATTTTCTGACTTTCCTGGAACCAAAAAAAGCAGAAAACAAGTAGCTGGCACTGTGGCTCTTGATAATAGGTTAGTCCAAGAAATCATATGAAAAGTACTCCAAAGTGTGGACAAAACACAAGAATGTGGATAAAACCAAGCATGGAGCATCAAAAATTATAGATACATTTGCAATGTATCACCTGTTTTCTGCTGTTTTTGGTTCCAGAAAAGTCAGAAAATGAATATTCTCGGAATTGGACGGGACAAAAGCCAAAGTCAATATTTCATTGAGGGGGACACGGAGCCAGAATACGAGACGGAGAGGGGCCAGGGGCCGCCCACACCACTTGGGCGCACGGCCAGGCCTGGCCTGCGCCAGGGGGTGGTGTGGCCGCCTAGGGCACCCTCTCGGCCTCTCCTTTAGCCTATAAGATGCCTCCGATACAGAAACCCTAAGTACCTGATCAAAAATTCCACGAAAGAGTCTGTAGCCGCCGTCATCTCCATCCCTAGATCAGGAGGGATATGAAGCTCTTCCCAGCACACTGTCGGAGGGGAGAATTCACCCTGGAGGCCTTCTGCATCACCATGCATGCCTCCGGTGTGATGCGTGAGTAGTTCATCCTTGGACTACGGGAACATGTAGTAGCTAGATGGTTGGTTCTTCTCTTTGGTGCTACCATGTTTAGATCTTATGAGCTCCGTTTATGATCAAGATCATATATTTGTAATCATACATGTTGTGTTTGCGGGGATCCGATGGATATTGAGATGCTATTTCAGATTGATTATTGATTCTATCATGTCTTTGTTATTTGTGATCTTGCATGCTCTCCGTTGTTAGTAGATATCTTGACCGAGTAGATGCTAGCAACTCCAAGAGGGGGTATTTATGCTCGATAGTGGGTTCATGCCTCTAGTAATCTGAGGAAGTGACAGAAATCTCTAAGGTACTAGATGTGTTGTTGCTACTAGGAAGAAAACAGCAATCCTTTGTTTATAGAACAATCATATTGTTTACTTTACACGCAATGCGTAATGCAATTATTTGTTGCTTGCAACTTAATACTGGAGGGGGTTCGGATTGATAACCTGAAAGTGGATTATTAGTCATAGATGCCGTTGGATTATGGTCTATGCATAATATTGTAATGCCCAATCATAGGAGTCAAGATGATTAGTATATGCATGTATGCTTTCTCGATGTTTGTCAATTGCCCCGCTATAATTTGTTCACCCAACATGTCATCTATGGAGAACCACCACTAGTGAACTATGGACCCCGGTCCTTTTTTTACCATCAATCTATAACTGTTTACTGTTTTCTATTTACTTTCTGCAAGCTTTTACTTTCTTCCACACAATACATTTAATCCTTTGTTTTCAGCAAAACCGGTGAGATTGACAACCTCACTGTAAGTTGGGGGCAAAGTTCTGTGGTTGTGTTGTGCAGGATTCCAAGTTGGAAACAACACCTTGGAGGTGTTTCCTTGCTCCTACTGGTTCAGTAACTTTGGTTTCATAACTGAGGAAAAACTTGTTGTTGTGCTCATCATACCTTCCTCTTGGGGTTCCCCAATGAGCTCGATATGTGTTGAGCCAACAATCAAGCTTTTTCTAGCGCCGTTGCCGAGGAGTCAAGGACATCTTCACAAGTGGAGTCCCTCATAACCAATCTCTTTACTTTGTTTTATTTGTTTTTCTTAGTTTATTTTTGCTTTGTTTGCTTGTTTCTTTATCAAAAACACAAAAAAAATAGTTTTACTAGTTTGCTTTCTTTATTAAAAAACACAAAAAAATTAAGTCTTTCTATAGTTGTTACCTCTTTCTTAGCTCACGATTTTGATCCCTAAATTCACCCTGAAAGACCTTTCAATAGGCAGTGGCTCTATCATTGGAAAAGATAATATTGAAGAATTCTTTAATCATGTTAGTAAGCATGAGGATATTGAGGATAGATCCCTTGCAGAACTTGCTCCAAATTATGAAAAATTGCAGCAGCTTCTTTAGTTCACATGTTCGAAGCTAGGTTTGTTAACCTTAACCCCTTAATGCAAGTAATGTTTCTTAAACTTAAAGAAATTGAGGACCCTGAAAAGAGAGATTTTATTCTAGAAACCTTGCTTAAAGAATTCTATGATGTTGCTAAGGAAGCTAGAAAAGTCTTTGACCATTTTAATATGCTAGGCTCGTATGTAGATGTTATTGGTACACGAGAAAAGATGAACAAAACCAAACCTAATGGGGAGGAAATTAAGATACCAATACCTTTCAAACTTGTAGCAATGCATGAAGCCATAGAAAAGAATCATAATTGGATTATTACTGAAAACCCGTTTGATGAAAGTACTGAACCTAAAACCATTGAGAAAGGATCCTCTAGAACTTAATTGGATGAGATACCTTGCCTTGTTGAAGATATTTCTGGTATCAATCTTAATGCTTCTTCATTTGAGAACACTTGATTCTTTTTCTTGCTTCTTATGCCTAACTTAAAGGCGTTAAAGAAAAGTACTTATTGGGAGATAACCCAAAAGTTTTAGATGAGTCTTAGAAGTTATAACCTCAGTAATAACCGCTCCTTATCCTTTTTATTTGCTTTTTGTGCCAAGAGTAACCTCTAATGAGAGGGAAGTAATGCTTGGGAAAGTTGCTATCCCGAAACAAATTTTTGTGCTTCACTGTAAAAAATCGTGGAAAATCTCTGTACGTTGTTTTGAGGCGTGAAATTTTGTGCTTCTTCCCCAGGTTGTTATCTAACTTCCGTTAGTTCAACACTTTTCTATTTGAGTAACATAAGGTCTTCAAAAAAATTGGTTTTTAGCTGCTTGTCTGTTTTGACAGATTTCTTTCATTATTTGCATTTGCTTCTTGTTGGTTCCTTTTTGAGTTCTCTTTGGGGAATTGAGTTTTTCAAGGGAAGTGCTACAGTAGCTTGTGTTTTAGTGGAAGTTTTATTGGTGTTGAAACTGAACCCAAAGACTTATTATCTTGAGTGCACTAATGTTGCTAATAAAGATTGTGTGAAGTTTTGTATGAAGGAAAATTTTCAGGTGTATGGAGAGAATGATGTAATGAGCTGAAGAATGGACTAAATCTCAAGTTTCGGGATGCCACGCGTGTCACCCCAAGAAATATCCAAGAAGTACAAGCGTCAAAACTTGGGGATGCCCAAGGCATCCCCTTCTTCATCAATAAAAATCCCAGGTTTCTTCCAAACACTTCATTTTTATTGTTTCATGCACAGTTGTGTTGTTCTTGGAGCATCTTTGTTTTTTTGGTTTTTGTTTGCTTGGTTTTCTTAGTTTGCTTAAATAAATTGGTTGGACCCCCTCTTTCATACATTAGTTTTTAAATAGTTTGGTCTGGATTGGAAAAGAGTAGGAAAGTTCATGCTTAAGTGGTAAAAGGAGCTTGTTTTTTACTGTGGCCTATGCTTTGTCATGCCATTCTTGATATTGTTTTGGCTTTATGCTTAGTGATATTTGCTATAGCATGACATGTTATAAACAATTGAGATTTCTTAATGTGCCATGAAAAAATCATGCGTTGTTTTAGCATATTAAAGCATAGTATTGTTGTATTCTCCTTTGATGCTTTATTTGGGTTGACTTGGCGCATGCTCACACCATGTTATGACTATCCCAAGTCACCATAGCCTTCATGATCCTTTAGTTTTCAACTTGTAATATCACTTTATGCTTTAATTAATAATGTTTTGTCGCTCTGCATGATTATAGCCATTATTTCTCTCTTAGTTGGTCGCTCCCAGTCTTTTGCTAGCCTCCATAACCAAGTATGAGTTCCACTCATGCATCCAACTCCAAATAAAACCAAGTTATTCCAAAGAGTCCACCATACCTACCTATTAGCATTTGCTATTCCAAGTATATTCATGTTTTATCTACCTTCTGAATTAAACTTGTTATGAGAAAACTATTGATTAAAGCTCTCACGAACTTAATGGCACACTTTACTTTTCTTGCCCTTAATAAACTTGAACCATTGTGTCGTCTATGTTGTATTTGCTTGCACTTATATGTTGGGGATTAGCAGAACCATGCTATCATGGGGAACGCTTTCAACATTGCACTTGTAATTTGTACCTAGTTGATATCATGCTCTTTTGTCTACGGATGTCGTCGGTGTGAAATGAAAGAGGAGCTTGTAAGTCCATGGAGTTATGTATGTGTGTTAGAGAAACGCCTGGGCCGCCGGTCTAATCCATGCCTAATAATGGTGGAAATCTGCAGCGTAACCATAATGAGCAATCTATGAAGCATTCTTCTTATAAAAAAAGAGATAGAGATTGAAAAAAGAGAAAAAGAAAAAAAGAGATATGAGAAAAGAGGAAAGGGAGAAAAAAGCACCATTTTTACCCATGGTAAATAAGAAGATTGCTGAGATGCTCGTTGTCTGCTTGCCTTGTCATTTTGATATGGGGATTCTTCCGTATCATCGGGCAAGGGGTACCCCGTTGGCGGTTCTCTATGATACACATGTACTTACTATGACAAGAACTTACCTGTAACTAAACTTGAGTAGCATGAGGAGCGGCCCTCGTATTCAAGGGACATGAGATTTCCAACTTATACTTTGTCAAGCATATACTCCATAGTTTGTTCACTTTTGAAGGGAATATGCCCGAGAGGCAATAATAAAGTGGTTATTATCTTATTCCTTGTTTATGATAAATGTTTATTTTGCATGCTATAATTGTATTGATTGGAAATTTCAATACATGTGTGTTTAATAAACAAAATACAAAGTTCCTAGAAATGCCTCTCATATAAACTAGCTCGTTGATTAACAAGATGATCAAGGTTTCCTGATCATGGACATTGGATGTTGTTAATAACAAGGTCACAGCATTGGTGGAATGATGTGATGAACATTCATCCGAAGTATAGCATTACGATCAAAGTCATTATGTTTATATTTCTATAACATCAGATGAAGTAATCTTAGTCCTTAGACCATGAGATCATGTTAATTGCTAACACCGGAAGAGTATCTTGATAACATCAAACATCACACCGTAACAGGGTGACTATAAAGGTGGGTTCAGTGCTACGAAGATGTTATGTTGAGTCTCATGGATCAAGAGTGGGATTTGTCCATCCCAATGACGGATAGATATACTCTGGGCCCTCTCGGTGATCTCACATTGAAATAGCTTGCACGCAAGTGATGTGATCACTAGAATGTTATATCATGGGAACGAGAAAAGAGTGCATGTTGGTAACGAGATCAAACTAGGTATTTGGATACCAATGATCGAATCTCGGACATGTAATATACCGCAAGACAAAGGGATTTATTTACAACGTTAAAGGTTCACACGATCACAAGAGTCATCGTTGAATATGTAGGAGTCAGTACGGATCTCCAGGTCCCCCTGCTAATTATTGATCGGAGAGGTGTCTCGATCATGTCTGCATTATTCGCAAACCGTAGGGTGACACATTTAAGGGATACCGACACCATTTGGAGCAAATATGTTTCAGATAAAGATTTAAGAAAGCGCTGGAATCATTTCGATGGAAGCCGGAATTGTTTTGGGTGAAATTGCTGAAACTGGTTCTGCATGTGATATTGAAATGTTGCAGGGGGTTTTATGTGAATGTTTGTTAATTAATGTAATTAACAAAATTCTGAATAAAATAAATAAAATAGTTTTATTTAATGAGAGCTTGCATTAAATTTGGTGGAAATTTAATGCATGTGTGAGTGGAATATTGAGTGGAGGCTTTTTATGGGAGTGGGAGCTCCACCCACATGAATGTGGAAGAGGTGGGGGCACCACCATGGCTGCCATGCCATGGCCCTTGGGTGCCCCCCCTCTCCCCTATAAAAGGCCCCCCTCTCCTGCTCACAAAATACACCTCCTCGTGAAGGATCTCTCTCCCCCTCTAGTTATTCCCCATGGTCTCGGATTAGCGAGAGACATGTTCCCGGTGGCTTTATCTGGAAAGGAGTTGTTGCTTCCGCTGCTTTGCTAGAGCGAGGGATGGAGGTTGTCGGGGTACCGGACGTGTGTGCGATCACGGATGCACCGCTGCTTTGTGGTGCTGGACTTGGTGGTGTTGGACTTGCTGGAGCTGGATCTGATGGACGTGCTGGAGCCAGACCTGTTGGACTTCATCACGATCTTGAGATCGGCAAGTGTACGACTACATCATCCACGAGTTCCAACTTTTTAACAAAGCTTTGTTGTCTTTGAGGGTAAGTTCGCTATGGATGTATATCCACCCGTTGCTTGTATCTAGTAGATTGATCTTGGCGTATAGTTCCCATCGTAGGAAAAAATTTGTTTTCTATGCTGCGAACCCAACAGTGGTATCGGAGCCTGATCTATGCATAGGTGCTTTGCACGGGTAGTACACATATGTTTATATGTGGGCAATGATGATCATGTTATTGCATCTTCTATGCATTTTGGATATTGGTGGCATAGTGGGATGAAGCGGCCCGGACCAACCTTACATGTCATCGCACATGAGATCGGTTCCACGACTGACATGCAACTAGTTTTGCATAAGTGGCTGGCGGGTGTCTGTCTCTCCTACTATATTCAATATCTGATTTACAACGAGTTGCTAATAACTTGGTTATCCTCGTTGTGGTTCCATGTTCGTAGGTAAGATCGGTTCTATCTCTGAAAGCCCTAAGCCACGTAAAACTTGCAATGGATAAATTAGAGGCGTCTAGTTTAGATTGTTGTTGGGCTAGTGGCATGATATGGTAATGTTGTAAGTTGATGTATGATAGATACTCTTACAACACACTTAACATGTAAGTTCCATAGACCTTGGCCATACACACAAAGGAATGATAGAGATCATACCATGATGCATATGATGGTGATCAAATGCATGGACCATATCATCCCACTTTACACATTAGATGTTTGCATCTTATATTGCTAGTTTGGCGCTTTTAGTAGCATTGTAAGATGATCCCTCATTTAAATATCAAGATAAAATGTGTTCTTCCTTAAGTATGCACCGTTCTATGGATCGCGTTTCGAGACATCACGTGACGATCGGGTGTACTCGACTCTACGCTTTCATACAACGGGTGTAAGACAGTTTTACACACGCGAGTACTAAGGTTCTTACTTGGCGAGCCTAGCATGTATAGACATGGCCTCAGACCACGGACCGAAAGGTTAAGCATGAGTCATATAGTTGATGTGATGACCATATTGATGCTCGACTTTGAAGCTACACCGACTCACGTGATGATCGGACTTGGTGTAGTGGATTTGGTTCATGTAATCACCAAAAAGGCACGAGGGATGTCGTTTTTGAGTGGGACTTCATTTCTAATTTGGATTAGTCGAACTCAATTTGTCATAAAATAAATCGAAGTGAATTTGCATAATTTGTTGTAGTCATTGGCATCTGTTCACTACCTTATGCTTAGTTTTAATTAAGATAATAGAACTATAGAATTCTGGATATTTACTTTATGAACTGGTATCGTATTGTTTTGAATGTCAATTTAAAGTTTATAAGTCCTATTGCAAACTTTCAGCAAACTCTGTTTACTCCCTGAAGTTTCATAAGTAGTATTAAATCAAGAGTAAGAATTCCAATGTTAGTATCTAAAGTATCATGTTTGCCTCCATGATTATTGATATTCAAAAGTTGTTTTAATATCAAGATTATTTAGGAGCTGAAAATTGTTTCAGAAACCATCATGTGTGAAAGATATTGTGATATTTGAAACAATGTTTTTGGTTGCATTATGATAGAGTATAATTTAGCAAAATACATGTTCTCATATTGCATGAGAATTTGTGAAGGATGGAGATGCTAGGCATCTGGATCTCCCAAAAAGGTTTTGGGAACTAACATTATACTCGCAATTCTTCCTTATAGGCTATAGTAGCTTGATCATGAAAGTTGTCATGATAAGGATGAATAGAAGATGTAAGTAAAATCTTTACTACACTAATAGATTACTAAAGAATGGATTTTTGAAAGAACACCAAACATTTGATGATGGTGATCCACTTCAAAGTGCAAGTCCAAAGGTATTAGTATTTGACTATATACACTTTGTACTATGTGTCATGTGAATGACACCACTATTGATGTTGATAGATTCTTTTAAAAGAAAAGGAATTGTTGAAAGAGAATCTATAAAATATTTGGCAGAAAAGAAAAGGTTGGAGATGTCCAACTTAGGTATATAGAAGATATACATGTTATGGTTGTATTCCTTGCTTGTTAAACAATGTGGTTCTAAAGTATTGGATACTGGTATTGGATACCGAATTGGTTAGTGTGAAGTGTCATACAGAACAACACAATTTATGAACTGCAACAGCCTAAGTAACTGGCAAAAGAATAAGTGATGATGTTCATCAAAACCAAATAAAGTGTTATTGTGTTTTTCATTGTCATCAAACCTAGCCTTCAAGATTTGTTTTAATAATTGTTATTTTGTTCCGGTGTTACGAGAACAATGGTTGTTCAAATAATTACCGTATTCCATAAAGGATGGATGAACTTTTACAAGTCTAGTTGGAGAAATCACATCCAAAAACATTATTGCAAAAATGTCGTAAGACAAATGATTGGAAGATCACTTATGAAGTGACATCGCTGTTTGAATTATATTGGAAAGTAAACATGAAGAAACTCCATGTTGATGGATTTTTTGGAGTCTTTTCATTATGATCAATTGATGCTTGTGAAACTTTCCTCAAGATAATTGAAACTCCGTTCATAGGCCAAAGAGGAACGGATGACAAACTTATTGGAAATTGTGCATGACGATGTGCATAGTCCATTATGTGTAGCCATATGCGATGGATCTTTTTGCTTCATATGCTTTCTCCAGAAATTTGAGTGAATATATCTATATATTTACTTAATAAGGAAGAAGTATGAAACATTTGAAAATTGTTCAAAGACTTTCGAGATGAAGTGAAAAATCAGTGTAACAAGAAAATAAAAGAGTTTATGATTTGATCATAAAGGAAGATAATTGAGTTATAGGTTTAGCAAAAACACCTAAGATTTCAGGAATTGTTCCATGAAATTGCATTTCCCGATAACCCACAGGAGTATGGTATGTTCGAGAGATCAAATCAAACCTTGTTTGACATGGTAAGATCAAAAATGTCATTTATAAAACTGCCATTATGTTTTAAGGATTAAAGATTTAGAGACTACCGCTTTTACACTGAAAAGAGCACTATTGTGATCCATTGAAATGAGACCATATGAGTTATGGTTTGGGATAAAACCCGAATTGTCTTTTCTTAAATTTTGGTATGCTATGCATAAGTAAAATGTTTACAACCAAAGTCGAATATGCACGTCTTTGTAGGTTATCCCAAAGAATTTGTTGGGAATTCCTCCATAACACCGAGGACAAAAGAGTTTGTCGCTTGGAACATCAAGTTTCTTGAGAAGGAATTTTTTGCGAAAAGTTAAGTGGGAGGACAATAGAACTTTGATAAGGTTGTTGAACCTTAGCTATATGTGCTAAGTAGCACAGCACCGGAAAGTGTCCTGGTGGTGGCCACAATGCTCATGGCTCCTGTGATTACAAAGGGTGTGATCTTAGAGATTACAATTCCTATTGAACCATGTGGGTCAGTAAGAATCAAATAGTAAGATTTGAAACAGAAGTCGTTATTATTTTGACAATGATGAACCGACTGCATGCAAAGAAGCGATGATGGTCCCTGACTCCATAAAATGACTAGAAGTCATAGAATCCGTGATAGTATCCATACACGAGAAATCAAGTTTCTGAACTTGGAAGATCCTCCGGAAAGGCGTGAAGCCTATCGGTCGTGTTTGGATCTATAAAATAATAGACATGGATGTTTAACATCTATGAAATAGTCGACATGTCGGAAAGAAGTTTACAGCAATGTTCAAGGAGTTGACTATGACAAGATTTGATCTTTCATAGCGATATTTAGTCTTGATGGATTAATGTAGCAACCACTACATATAATTTGGTATATGGTAGTTGAATAAACAAAACAAGGTTCTTCTAATAGAATGGTTACCTAGGACGTGTACATGACATAGTCCGAAGGGTTTTGTTAATTGAAAGGGTGCTAAAAGGGCATGCAAACTTCAATAGTTGAAGTGAGCATAGAGGAGTTGGAATCTTCACCATGATGAAAATGTTAAAGGAGTTTAAATTCATCGGAGATGATGAAGATGCTTGCATTTGCAACAAATTAAGTGGGAGCGCTGAGACATATTTCTAATACATTATGTAGAGGACATGGTGTTGATTGGAAATGATGTATCTTGTATTGACATAAGTTAAGAATTTCATTAAAATAGGATTTCGATGAAAGACTTGGGCAAAACCGGAATATTCAGCATCAATGTCTATATGGATAGATTGAGGCGCTAATATGGGTATGCCAGACGTACATATATGAGATATTGAAAGGGTTCAATATGGAAACAACAAGAAAGGTTATTGCTGCATGGAAAGGATTGTATCAAGATTCAAATGTTTCAACACTTGGTGGGTAAAATCACATGAATATTTTGATCGATTATACTGTGATATGTATATATCTAGATATGTCCTATGCTCTAAATATTATGAGGACATACTAGAATGATTCATAAGATGATCATTGGACGATAGTAAAGATATTCTTATGAGATTTGGAAGAACTAAGAATATATCATGTATAAGTGACAAATAGTTAAAGGTAGTTCATTGTAAAGTGTTACATTGATACTAGTTTTGTCACGAGATACAAATTAAATTTATCTCAATTTAGACTGTGGGTGGCACAATGTAATGGAAAGGATGTTCCATGATGGATTTGGATGAGTTCCAAAATTGAAACATTGTGACGGATACTACAACAAAAGGCTAAGTATATGACTGCTATAGTAGCAGCAAAGGAGGGCATTTGTGTTAAGTAGTTTGTTATCAAACTAGGTGTGGTTCAAAGTGGGCTAATACCATTAAGATATATTGTATGACAATAATATCAACATATTTTAAACCCGAACGAACTGATGGTCTCACCGAAGGACCAGATTTATACAATGCCATCTCATTTGAGAATGAGTGATGCGTAGAGACGCAAAGACATGCAAATACACACGGACCTGAAACTTTCAGATCCGGAGATTATGTTAACCACTAGCAATCACGTATATGCACCACCAGAAAGCCACAGGTGTTCAATACGCAAAGTTTTTCAAACTAGATTATTGACTCTAGTGCAAGTGGGAGACTGAAGGGAATATGCCCGAGAGGCAATAATAAAGTGGTTATTATCTTATTCCTTGTTTATGATAAATTTTTATTTTGCATGCTATAATTGTATTGATTGGAAACGTCAATACATGTGTGTTTAATAAACAAAATACAAAGCTCCTAGTAATGCCTCTCATATAAACTAGCTCGTTGATTAACAAGATGATCATGGTTTCCTGATCATGGGCATTGGATGTTGTTAATAACGAGGTCACAACATTGGTGGAATGATGTGATGAACATTCATCCGAAGTATAGCATTACGATCAAAGTCATTATGTTTATATTGCTATAACATCATACGAAGTAATCTTAGTCCTTAGACCATGAGATCATGTTAATTGCTAACACTGGAAGAGTATCTTGATAACATCAAACATCACACTGTAACAGGGTGACTATAAAGGTGGGTTCAGTGCTACGAAGGTGTTATGTTGAGGCTCATGGATCAAGAGTGGGATTTTTCCATCCCGATGACGGATAGATATACTCTTGGTAACGAGATCAAACTAGGTATTTGGATACCAATGATCGAATCTCGGACATGTAATATATCACGAGACAAAGGGATTTAGTTACGACGTTAAAGGTTCACACGATCACAAGAGTCATCGTTGAATATGTAGGAGTCAGTACGGATCTCTAGGTCCCGCTGCTGATTATTGGTCGGAGAGGGGTCTCGATCATGTCTGCTTTATTCGCGAACCGTAGGGTGACACATTTAAGGGATACCGACACCATTTGGAGCAAATATGTTTCAAATAAAGATTTAAGAAAGCGCTGGAATCATTTTGATGGAAGCCGGAATTGTTTCGGGTGAAATTGCTGAAACTGGTTCTGCATGTGATATTGAAATGTTGCAGGGGGTTTTATGTGAATGTTTGTTAATTAATGTAATTAACAAAATTATGAATAAAATAAATAAAATAGTTTTATTTAATGAGAGCTTGCATTAAATTTGGTGGAAATTTAATGCATGTGTGAGTGGAATTTTGAGTGGAGGCTTTTTATGGGAGTGGGAGCTCCACCCACATGAATGTGGAAGAGGTGGGGGCACCACCATGGCTGCCATGCCATGGCCCTTGGGTGCCCCCCTCTCCCCTATAAAAGGCCCCCCTCTCCTCCTCACAAAATACACCTCCTCATGAAGGATCTCTCTCCCCCTCTAGTTATTCACCATGGTCTCGGATTAGCGAGATACATGTTCCCGGTGGCTTTATCTGGAAAGGAGTTGCTGCTTCCGCTGCTTTGCTGGAGCGAGGGACGGAGGTTGTCGGGGTACCGGACGTGTGTGCGATCACAGATGCACCGCTGCTTTGTGGTGCTGGACTTGGTGGTGTTGGACTTGCTGGAGCTCGATCTGATGGACGTGCTGGAGCCGGACCTGTAGGACTTCATCACGATCTTGAGATCGGCAAGTTTATGACTACATCATCCATGAGTTCCAACTTGTTAACAAAGCTTTGTTGTCTTCGAGGGTAAGTTCTCTATGGATGTATATCCACCCGTTGCTTGTATCTAGTAGATAGATCTTGGCGTATAGTTCCCATCGTAGGAATTTTTTTGTTTTCTATGCTGCGAACCCAACAACTTTAACCTTAATCACTTCAAGATGCTTATGATAGGGGCAATGAGAGCTGAAAGCTAATAAGTACCATAATTTTTGGAAGCTCTTTATGAAACTTGAATCCCTACTTCCTTCTATGAAGGCCTTTCTTTTACTTTTATGTTGAGTCTCCATCTTCTATCTTTATGCATCTATTGAGAGAGCTGTAGGGGTTCCGCGCATGAAAACAACAAAATTTACACTACGCCCCTGAACCCCTGAAGCTGCCAGGACCTATCTATTAGTAATACAGTAACGGGAGGGGCTTTTTGCGAACTTACCCTTGAAGACCGAAAAGCGTTGTCAACGCTCAGGAGAGCGTGGTTGATGTAGATGAGCCGAAGCCGACCTCAAGGTCGTGATGAAGTCCTTGCGCTCATTCTGGCTCTAATGACTTGAGTGCCTCAAGTGCGACACCTCGCGGGGAGTTACACACGTCCGATGCCTGACGATGACTCCCGCTTCCCCGATCCAGCAGCAGTTGCGGAAGTAGAGCTCCCGGATCCGAATCCCGAAGCACGACAGCGCTCCGCGGTGAAGATGTCTCTCGCTCGTGCAGTCCAGACTTGGGACCACGGTCACGAGAGAGAGAGGTGGAGAGAGAAAATATCAATTAGAGGTCCTCCCAAAAGTGGGGAGACCTTTATTTATTATTGGTGTATTTTTCTAGGCCAAATACCCCACTATATATAGGGGGGGGAGGTACTACCTCCCTCAAAGTTCCGGGGTGGGACTAAAGGAGAGGAGGGGGGAGGAGGTGGCCGCCGGCCACCTAGTGGGCCTCATGTGGGGGGGCTAGGCCTAGCCGGCCTCTCCTTTGGCCCCTCTCCCTCTCTCCTTTCCCCTAATGGGCCCTCTCCCTCCGGAATTGGCCCATTAAGCCTTTTTGACCTTTAATTGATTTTCTCTTTATTAAATAATTACGAATAAATGATTAAATAAATATTTAACATTCATTCACATATTATTCAACCTCCGTGGACAAGGAACACCTTCCGCCTCCACTCCAGACATCCTCCGGACTTATCGAAACCCTTCCGGTTTTCTCCCTTCTCTTCTTTGGTGATTCTACCGATCCTACAAACACTCTCTAAGCATCATCAAGCCCTCAAGCGTGATACCCCATGGTCCGGGAACACTCCAGACATGGTCGGGACACTCCCGCACCAATGATCGATAGAGGGACCTGGATGGCCATGTGACCCCTGTGTGTTCCACGAAGATCTTTCGTCGTTTGAACCGGGACAGTCGTGTCTTATTCCCTTTGTCTCTCGGTACTTACATTGACCGAGATCTGATCAATGACATCATCATGTCGTGTACAATCTCGTTTACTGAACAATGCTACTTGACTCGTTCCGACAAGTGATATCCCCGTGATCTAATCCCATGCTGCGCAGCTATTGGATATAACTTCTTCGAGTGGGACCTTGAGTATCTTCCCGTCACATGGACGGACAAATCCCGCTCTTGACATATATTGCCTCTATGGTTTCCTCCGAATACCTGAACACACCTTTATAACCACCGTTTTACCAGATGGTGTTTGATGCTATCTAAGCACTCTCGGGAGATAGTTATTGATATAGCCTCACGGTCTAAGGAATAGTCAACGAGGATCCTTTTCTAATCATCGTAACTTGAACTTCGTGACATGATCAGGTCACGATGTTTAGACTGGGTATTGGTTCATCATCTCATTCTCAGAATGAGATGACTCCATTTCCAACTGGCATAAATGCCACATGACTAGGAAACTTGATCATCTGTTGATCAATGAACCGGTGACTAGAGTTTCACTGGGAACCCCTGGTTGTTTGTACATCACACGTGTATTGATGTTTCCACTCAATACAGTTATTGCATGATTATAAACTTAATCATAAACTATATGAAATATGATAATAGTCCTTAATACTATTTGTCTCTAGGCCATATTTCCAACAGTCTCCCACTTGCCCTAGAGTACAAATACACAAGATGCATTTGTTCTCAATCATTGGCACCATATATCCGGTACCCTGAACATGCTTGCTCATGGAAGATGTTGAGTCTTGGGTTTGTACTTTACAGTCCCAAATCCTTTGCAATTTACTAATGTCACCTTAATTGACATCAATATTTTATCATCACGTGATAGCATCTGTGTGTATGCATCGTCGTTATGGCAGCAGAACGAGGCCTGATTCCAGGAGCCTACAGTGACGTTAGATCAACCTCGAGGGATTTCTCGTGGGCACTGTGCCCTGGGACACATCATTCTATGTTAAAAGTGAACTAGCCCCGCCATAACATTATACAACACTTTAGATGGTACCCTTATCTATTATTATAAATGTATTCATCGAAACACTAGCGCACTCTATGTAACTTTTGATGTATATTTGTTCACCTCGCTTCCTACTTGACTTTAATTGGTATCTATAGGAGTTTCCAACATATTCCCTTATAACATAACCCTTTATGCTTTAAGATATATCATCCTTTATGGATTTGGAAAACATGTCTACAGTTCTCTATTTAGACACTGCGGACAAACTTAGCTCAACGTTCTGTGATTCGAACTTAATCACTTTTAAACGTTCCTTAATTGGATCACATATTATGCTAAGTTATCATCATGGTTTTCTAAGATAGAACCTATGTCTTAACATAGTGGATGATGATCATCCTTTTCTTTCAACCATTGATATTAAACTTAATGTTATTCCTAATTTGAGTTATTAAGGATCATTTCCTTAATTAACTTCTATTCTAAAAATCCTTTTCAGAATCCCTTAAGGAATACTACATAATATCATAATACACCTATTATCAACTTCTACATCTTATAAATCATTATTTATAAGTATTTACGCTTTCATCCTTAACATACTTAAGAATTACTCCTATAAGCTCCCACTCAAAATATGTTCCTACATATTTGAATTTGAGACTTATGTTGCTCCCACTTAAAAATATGTCAATCACATATTGTTTCAGGAAGACTTTCATAGCTCCCACTCAATTTTATGCAAATTGCATATCCTCCCACTATTTTGAACAATTTCAAAATCCTTTGATCAAATATCAAATTTGGAGATTTACTATGAGATACTAGTACTTTGCTAGTTTTAAATCCACTAGACATTTAGCACACATGAATCAAATTCATTTGAATTCATCCAATATTTGAAAATTTTGTGCTTTTGTCATTCACCCCCTTTTCCATTATGGCTTTGCAGTCATTTGGGAAAATTCCAAGTAACTCCCTTTTACTTGTGAGATTCAGCAATGAATTGCTTTCTAGTCTCAAGGGAATTTTCCTTCTAGAATTTCTCATAATTTTAGTTTACCATTATTTCCTTAGTAGTTCGTAGGTATGTCATATTCCTAGAATCATGACAAATGATTCACAAATGTCTCCATACAAGATATGGATTACATTTTGAATCCTACTTCATATAGTGAAAACACTAGTGGGGAAAACACAATGGTCAATATCATTGATTCTTTCCTTCGGTGAAGAGAATCGTTCAGGAACGTTGTCCGTTGCGCTTCTCAACACTCTGATGCAGGGTTTTGAATCCTCATCATGTTTTTTCACTATTTCCCATTTGGTCCATAATTGAGAAACATCACTAAAAGTGAGCTTTCTTAAGAATGTACCAAAATTCAAGCAATACGAATCTTGCTTTCCTTTTGGTTTCAGCTATGGGTTTTGTATTCAAAGTTTCCAATGAATACTCTACAAGGACTTATTCGCTATTGTTTTGGTTATATCGAATAACCCCAAAACTTTCATGAATTCAAATGGTTTACCAATTCTAATTGAGTGCTAACTATTTCTTAACTAATGGTCTCTACATCTACACTACAATGATTTATTTGGTGCCTTCTATTCAACCCCTTTGATATCTAATATCACATTGTGATGCTTTGTATTTTGACGTTTCAAAACACTTTGCATTCCACAACAACTTTTATGCCATTCTTATAAAGTTTAATTTCATTACTATTGATCAAATCATAGTAATTGGATTCTATTTTATAATTATACCCTTTGTTGATGAAACACTTTTGATCAAATCAAATAGTTTCATATTCATGTTTCCTTTGGTAAACTACTTTACACGTTTAAACAATCATTTAATGATAATTACCATTTTCGTTAAAACACTATACATCGAATATGTATTTACTTTTAACAATTCTTTAAACACTTTGTATTCAAGTAATACACAGTGTTCAAGTTATTTTGCCGAACTTAGGCATGATTTATATGTGATAAGAAATCGAATGAATTTCACATATTATCAAATAACTTTGAATTTAAATAATGGTTTCATTCATTAATGAAATATCATTAAGTTGGGTATTTTAAACAAGGCATTTTAATGTTTTATAAATATTCATGCATTATCAATTAGTTTCAAACAATAAGGATAATTCACACATAATCAAACAAGATATGAACATGAATAGAAATCATTCATAAAAGTAGAACAATTGTTTGTTACAAACTCATATGAATAACCGTCTCACGAAGTGTGAGACACACTAAAGAAGTTCACAATCTCTTGATTACAAATAATCATCCTAAAACATAAACAAAGTGATAAATGTCGAGGGAGAGTGTCGTTGGCCATCATCATCATGCTCTCCATCAACACGCAATGTCACCTCCTCTCCAGCAAGCACCTCTCATGCAGAAGGACCTGTTTTCAGTAAAACAAAACAAGTATTAGATATACTTAACATTGCAAATGTGTTTGCAAGATTATAACTTTTATAAAACTGTATATCAAATATATACCTTGGTCATCGATGACCTCTCCGGCGATTGGTTCAACCTTTATGTTCCGAAAACATAATATGAACTCATGGAAATCCAATGCTTCCGTATCACCACTCATGATGCTACTCCAGACATGTCCTTTGTAGCTGGGAGGTAATGACAGAAGCAGTACGTCTATCGCAAATGGATCAGCCATCTAGTAATCCATGAAGTGAACCAGTCTTGTGTGTGCATCAAGCATGCGCTCCAAGTGACTCTTCAGACATGTATGCTCCTCCATCTGTATGGAAAGGAACTCTCCAAGAAACTCGTGCTTCCACATGTGCACATGGCCTATGAACTCTGCTCTCAGCTGATCCACCATTGAATATGGGTCAAGATCACCCATGAGCGGATGTAGTTCATCCACCATCTTGTAACGCATTATTATCTGAATGTAGGTGGATATATCTTGACGATAGTAGCGGTCTTCCAGCTCTTGTGGGGTCTCATAGTAGTCTGGCTCAGTCAAATCCATCGTGTGGCGTATGTAGTCTACCACATGATTCCTAGTAAGGATATCATCTAGGCGCACAAGCCAACTAGGGAAGTTGGATCCATCAAGTCTATGTTTTTCACCCTTTACCCAATCCTCAATCTCAAAGTAAGCTTCACGGTGAGCCATCTACATTTATAATTGCAAAAGGAATTTAGAGTAAGTTTATAATTAAATGAGTTAATAATAACTCCACTTAGAAACACCTATCCCCAGGGATTGGTTCCTAGTGATAACACGACCCCTATCAGCCACATCTCCCCCGATCGTCACGGCCATCAATGTGGGTTCAAGGGTGGACGCTAAACGTCGGTCACATCATTCATGCGACTCGTGCTCGATCTTTCGACCATCCGTGTTCCGAGGCCACACTTCTCTAGCGTGCTAGGCTCGCCAACTCAACCTTAGTGTATTCACTGTGCAACATGCCTTACACCCATTGTATGTGAACATAGATATGTATGACACCCAGGCCTGTAACCCTGGATCGCCTCATATCGAAGAACTTTCTTGGTGGTGAACACTAAGGGGGGACACAATCGTTGGTAATTTAAACAGGGATCATCTTATTAGGCTACTTTCGAGTATCTAATACTAGCACACAATAAGATATACAAACAATAACATTGAATGTAAGTGCTATGTGATATGTTCCTTCACGTCGTGATCTCCATCCGCTGTCACCGGGTTCCGGCGCCAGGGTTCCTGGAGCCGTAGACACCAGGGTACTAGTGTCATTCCGGCGTGGTAGTTTGTCATTACCGTGACTATATACTACTATGCAATAAAAGGTAATTACTTTACCTTTGCCACAACCATATCACAAAGCAACGCCCCCTGCAAAACAAAGTTAGACGCCTCTACTTTATCTTTGCAAGTTTTACGTGGCTGAATGGGATTTCGCACAAGAACCCTTCTTACCTATGAACTTTCAGCACAACGTTGATCAAGTAGTTGTCTGTACTACACCCCGTTTGGGGCCCTCCGTTGCAAATGGTATACCAACTAATGCGAGAGACACAGACACCCCCCTAAGCCACTTTATACGGTACAAGCCGTATGTCAAGCGTGGACTAGTCTCGCGAATGAACGCGTAAAGTCGGTTGGGGGCCGCTCCATCAAGCATTACTGCGGTATACACATGTACACGTGGGAGGGTAACAACTAAAAGATCAACGCCCACATGCTACATCTCGTGTGTTTTACCCGTACTAGCATTACTACACATAGATCTAGCTCTGATACCACTGTAGGGGTTCCACGCATGAAATAAATAAAATTTACACTACGCCCCTGAACCCCTGAAGCTGCCAGGACCTATCTATTAATGTCTGATGGAGGAGGGCTTTTGAACTTACCCTTGAAGACCGAAAAGTGTTGTCAATGCTCAGGAGAGCGTGGTTGATGTAGACGAGCCGAAGCCGACCTCAAGGTCGTGATGAAGTCCTTGCGCTCCTTCTAGCTCCAACGACTTGAGTGCCTCATGGGGAGTTACACATGTCCGGTGCCTGACGATGACTCCCGCTTCCCTGATCCAGCAGCAGTTGCGGAAGTAGAGCTCCCGGATCCGAATCCCGCAGCGCGTCGGCGCTCCGCGGTGAAGGTGTCTCTCGCTCACGAAGTCCAGACTTGGGACCACGGTCACGAGAGAGAGAGGGGGAGAGAGAAAATATCAATTAGAGGTCCTCCCAAAAGTAGGGAGACCTTTATTGATTATTGGTGTATTTTTCTAGGCCAAATACCCCACTATATATAGGGGAGGGGAGGTACTACCTTCCTCAAAGTCCCGGGGTGGGACTAAAGGAGAGGAGGAGGGAGGAGGTGGCCGCCTGCCACCTAGTGGGCCCCGCGCGGGAGGGGGCTAGGCCCATCCGGCCTCCCCTTTGGCCCCTCTCCCTCTCTCCTTTCCCCTAATGGGCCCTCTCCCTCCGGAATTGGCCCATTAAGCCTTTTTGACCTTTAATTGATTTTCTCTTTATTAAATAATTGTGAATAAATGATTAAATCAATATTTAACATTCATTCACATATTATTCGACCTCCGTGGACAAGGAACACCTTCCACCTCCACTCTGGACATCCTCCGGACTTACCGAAACCCTTCCGGTTTTCTCCCTTCTCTTCTTCGGTGATTCTACCAATCCTACAAACACCCTCTAAGCATCATCAAGCCCTTAAGCGTGATACCCCACGGTTCGGGAACACTCCATAGATGGTCGGGACACTCCCGCACCAATGATCGACAGAGGGACCTGGATGGCCATGTGACCCCTGTGCGTTCCACGAAGATCTTTCGTCGTTTAAACCGGGACAGTCGTGTCTTATTCCCTTTGTCTCTCGATACTTGCATTGCCCGAGATCTGATCAATGACATCATTATGTCGTGTTCAATCTTGTTTACTGAACAATGCTACTTGACTTGTTCCGACAAGTGATATCCCCGTGATCTAATCACATGCTGCGCAGCTATTGTATATAACTTCTCCGAGTGGGCCCTTGAGTATATTCCCGTCACATGGACGGACAAATCCCGCTCTTGACATATATTGCCTCTACGGTTTCCTCCGAATACCTGAACACACCTTTATAACCACCGTTTTACTAGATGGCGTTTGATGCTATCTAAGCACTCTTAGGAGACAGTGATTGATATAGCCTCACGGTCTAAGGAATAGTCTACGAGGATCCTTTTCTAATCATCGTAACTTGAACTTCGTAACATGATCGGGTCACGATGTTTAGACTGGGTATTGGTTCATCATCTCTTCTCAGAATGATATGACTCCATTTCCAACTGGCATAAATGCCACATGACCAGGAAACTTGATCATCTGTTGATCAATGAACCAGTGACTAGAGTTTCATTGGGAACCCCTGGTTGTTTGTATATCACACATGTATTGATGTTTCCACTCAATACAGTTATAGCATGATATAAAACTTAATCATAAACTATATGAAAGATGATAATAGTCCTTACTACTATTTGTCTCTAGGGCATATTTCCAACAAGAGCATAGTGGCCATTCTTAGTTTAATGTGCATTGTCCCAAGAATTGTTGATTGATGTATAACTTTGATATTGCTTGTTCTTAAACTATTTGTATCTAGTCACCCTTATGAACTTTGAAGGAGTCCTATGCATTTATGTTTGCTACTCTATAAGGGACAAGCGGAATGCCACTATGCTATGTTTTCTTTATGTGAAACAAGCGAACATCTTGCAAAGCATTATTATTCATGAATCTTTTGTTTGTGCCTTTTCATGTTACAACATAGTTGCTATGTCTTTTTGTTGGAACTTTATCTTTCATGCTATGCTGAAGTACTATGATCCCAGCTATCAATGTTTTACAAATACATTGATCAAGTTTATGATGGTTCATGTACCTAACAAATTATTCTTTCTTTTTATCACTTACCTACTCGAGGACGAGCAAGAGTTAAGCTTGGGGATGTTGATACGTTGCAAACGTATCTATAATTTTTTATGTTCTATGTTGGGTTTTTATCTACTTTCTTATGTTTTGTCCACACTTTGGAGTACTTTTTGTACACTTTATTGGACTAACCTATTAACAAGATGCCACAGTGCCAGCTGCATGTTTTCTGCTGTTTTTGGTTCCAGAAAAGTCAGAAAATGAATATTCTCAAAATTGGACGGGCAAAAGCCAAAGTCAATATTTTACCGAGGGGGCCACGCAGACAGAATACGAGACGGAGAGGGGCCAGGGGCCGCCCACACCACCTGGCCGCGTGGCTAGGCCTGGCCCGCGCCAGGGGGTGGTGTGGCCGCCTAGGGCACCCCCTCGGCCTCCCCTTTCGCCTATAAGATGCCTCTGATACAGAAACCCTAAGTACACGATCAAAAATTCCACGAAAGACTCTGTAGCCGCATCTCTATCCCTAGATCGGGAGGGATCTGAAGATCTTCCTGGCACACTTCCGGAGGGGAGAATTCACCCTGGAGGCCTTCTTCATCACCATGCCTGCCTCTGGTGTGATGCGTGAGTAGTTCATCCTTGGACTACGGGTCCATGTAGTAGCTAGATGGTTGGTTCTTCTCCTTTGTGCTACCATTTTTAGATCTTGGTAGCTCCGTTTATGATCAAGATCATCTATTTGTAATCATACATGTTTTGTTTGTGGAGATCCACATTGATATTGAGATGCTATTTCAGATTGATTATTGATTCTATCAAGTCTTTGTTATTTGTGATCTTTCATGCTCTCTGTTGTTAGTACTTATCTTGGCCGAGTATATGCTAGCAACTCCAAGAGGGAGTATTTATGCTCGATAGTGGGTTCATGCCTCTAGTAATCAGGAGAAGTGACAGAAATCTCTAAGATACTAGATGTGTTGTTGCTACTAGGGAGAAAATAGCAATCCTTTGTTCATAGAACAATCGTATTGTTTACTTTACACGCAATGCGTAATGCAATTATCTGTTGCTTGCAACTTAATACTGGAGGGGGTTCGGATTGATAACCTGAAAGTGGATTATTAGTCATAGATGCAGTTGGATTATGGTCTATGTATAATATTGTAATGCCTAATCAAATCTCATAGGAGTCAAGATGATTAGTATATGCATGTATGCTTTCTCGATATTTTTCAATTGCCCTGCTATAATTTGTTCACCCAACATGTCATCTATCTTAAGGAGAACCACCACTAGTGAACTATGGACCCTGGTCCTTTGTTTTACCATCAATCTACAACTGTTTTCTGTTTACTTTCTACAAGCTTTTACTTTCTTCCACACAATATGTTTAATCCTTTGTTTTCAGCAAAATCGGTGAGATTGACAACCTCACTGTAAGTTGGGGGCAAAGTTCTGTGGTTGTGTTGTGCAGGATTCCAAGTTGGAAACAACACCTTGGAGGTGTTTCCTTACTCCTACTGGTTCGATAACCTTGGTTTCATAACTGAGGGAAAACTTGCTGCTGTGTTCATCATACCTTCCTCTTGGGATTCCCCAACGAGCTCGATACGTGTTGAGCCAACAATCACGCGCACGCTTAGATAGGTTGGCTGTTGACACGTCTGTCAAAACCTCACAAGTTTTTCTGAGCAGCAAAAAAGAAAGCTCGGCTCGGCGAGATTCCCACAACCCGTGGCGCGCACGTGACGGGACTGGCGGTGCGGTGCCGTGCGTGCGAGCGAGCGGCGGCGTCATCGTCAGAGGAGCGCACATGTAGTTGTTCTCTTCTCACTCACTTTACTAAGTGGTGAACCACTCCACCTTATAAGGTGGTGTAACTCTCCTTCAACTTTCCATGTGGGACTAAACTTTAGCTCCCACTCCACTCCCATGTGATCTGCTCCAAATATGGTCCCAAACACATGTGATCTGTTATAAACATGGGCTTTGAGATTTAGGGAAAATCTAAAATCTACATGGGCTTTTATAGTTTAGGCCATTATTTCTAACAATCCCCCACCAGGCATAATTTCCATAATTAATTCTAGAAAATAAATCATGACAACAACATCTACAATCATACTAGATGTATTGATCAACATGAACAGTAGCTGAGCAAATGCATTAACAGTCATAGCATAGCAACAGATCGAACATATCGGATCATGGTATATGTACTGATCGGTTGCAGATGAAGTCTTCATAGTAATGTTGGGGAAGACTAATCGAAGCAGACGTCGATGAAGACGGCGATAGGCAGCACCGTCTGACTTGGATGGAAGATAACCCGTGATGAAGAACTCGAGAAGTCACGCGGAGCGCTTCCCAAAAACCTTATTCACCCTCTCCCGTACAGGATCGCAAAGGCGATTGGTTTCGGAGACCTGCTCTCCCGTCCACCAGTGCACGCCGGCAAGCAGGATGGAGTAGACTACGATAGCGGTGCAAGCAGAGAGGCTGACAAAACCCTAGATTGGTTCGGTCGTTTGTGGCGGTAGCCGCGCCGCATTTTATATAGAGCGGCTCAGGAAACTCTAACGGAGGCAGACGTGGGCCGAGTCCACATCGCACATGCTTGGTTCGGTTACAGTAGCCCACGATGCGGGAGCGACCCGAATATGCTAATTGTTGACACGTCTGTCAAAAGCTCACAAGTTTTCCTGAGCGGCAAAAAAACTCAGATAGATTCCGGGCGGGCGGTGCGGTGCGCTGCGGTGCATGCGTGTAGGTGAGCGAGCGAGCGGCAGCGGCAGAGGAGGAGGAGGGCGCGTGTAGTTCTCCTCTTCTCACTCACTTTACTAAGTGGTGAACCACTCCACCTTATAAGGTGGTGTAACTCTCCTCCAATTTTTTATGTGCGACTAAACTTTAGCTCCCACTCCACTCCCATGTGAGCTGCCCCAAATATGGGCTCAAATACATGTGAGCTTCCACAAACATGTACTTTGAGATTTAGGAAAAATCTGAAATCTACAATCTTCGGCGAATCCTAGCACGCGGGCTTCCTCAATGGGCTCTGCATGGGCGGCCTCGCTCGAGCTCTGGCGGTTGTACAGGGGTGGCCTCGCTCGAGGACCTCGCGGTCAGGGATGACCACATCCGGCCTACAGCGCAGAGGCGCTCGAGATCCGATGGTGGTCATTGGCGGAAGAGGGAGAAGGTGGCGTGATCTAGGAGGGGCAGTGGCATCCGAGGTCTACCAGAGCCAAAGAAGAGGGGTGCCCCGAAGACGACGGCTGCCACCAAAACTGCGCTTCCTCAGTGTCCGTCGTGGACGATGACGGCGACGAGGCCGCTCCCCCGTCGGGTCCCGCGCTCGTGCTCCATTCTAGTTCGACCTCAACCCCCCGCCGCCTCGGACCGGGAAGAGGGGCCGTGCAGAGCTACAACTCTGGTAGGATCCACCGCGTCTAGTCGTCTCTCGATCGCTAATAGGCGAAAACAACGGACATATCGATCTTTTTTTAGATTGAGTTCACCATGTATATGCCAAAGAAGGAGAAGTCAAAATGCCTACATGACAATGTTCGTTGAAGAGTTAGCCCTGTAGATGGGTCCCATCTGTCAGTAGCGTGTTAAATTGATATCAGATTAAAATTTGTGTTATTCCCCAGAGTTGTACTGACTCGTAAAAATTAACAAAACAACTTGCTACTGGTGCCCAATTGTGGTAATTTCCTCAGTCGATCGTCCGTAGGGAATTTTTTAAGGTACGACTCGGACGGTGAGAGCTGGAGACTGTTCGTGGCCACCCTTAAATGCCAGCACGTACGGCATTAGTGACCAGTTTAATAATTTTTGCGGACGATGGTAAAGGCTGGGATGGAGTACCGGGAAGGGAGTCCTCACGAGTCATATAGTCAGTTAAAATAATTTAGAATAGTAACATGTATATATTAATACTTCCGCTGTCCCAGATTACTCTGCGTTTTAGGTTTGATCAAAGTCAAACATATTAAAACTTGTTTAAGCATATTCTATAAAATACCAATATTTATAAAATCAATTGCACACAATATAAAAGTATGTTTTATGGTGAGTCTATTATATTTATTACATATTTTAGATGTTAATATTTTTTATGATATACATAGTCAAAGTTTATAAAGTTTGACTTTGATTAAACCTAAAACGCAGAGTAAATTGAGACGGATGGAGTAGTTTAGATTACTATCTTCATAGTAAAAAATAATTTATGCATAATCATAAGTAATATCATATTAATTAGATTATAGACTCACTTTGCTTAATACAGTATGTGTGATGTTAGGCTGGTCATAGTGTATAGTAACTTAGACTAGTAACATACATATGTTACTAGTTTGATTTTATCTCTATATTAGAAAATAACTTATGTGCAGTAATATGCAATGTCAAATTAATTAGGTTGAAGACTTAGTTTGTCTTGATATGTGATGTTACAGTAATATAGCTAGTTATTATATTTATCTTTCTTTATTAACTCATTACCACATAACCAAAAGTGTTGAGTTGGACTCTTAGTTACTAGTGATGTTATCTCCACTATAACCAGTCTTATAGTAACATAACTAGTTACTTTATCTATCTCTTTATTAACTCATTGACATATAAACAAAAGTGTTAAGTTTAACTCTTAGTTACTACTGAAGTTACCTCGATGTAACCAGGCTTGGGCACCACGCAAAGAGAAAGGTACCAGAACATATGTGGTTGTCCACGACTTGATCTGCGTGCACACTAGTCAGTTTTTTTTTGGAAAGAGAGCCAAAAGTTTTGGCTAGTTTCATTAACTAAGAAGAAATTTAAGGTTTGTTACAAAGCGTAAGCCGAGTGAACTTCAGGAAAAAATAAATCACTCTCACGACATCCTTCGGAATTCGATCATGCATCCTACCTTTTGGAACTTGGCATGTTCGTCATTTTTTCAGACATGATGACATGTTTTATATTTCTCGTATACATTTTTGTGTTGTGGAGGGCTGTTTAAGGTATGAAAAACCGGCATGTACATAGTGAGACCAACATGGCTGAGATTGAGAGTCAGGAAACATGGACAATACGATGTAATTGAGACACCAAGGAGATGTAAATAGAGATTATTTCGTGGAATAGTTTGCTTTGTGCTCACCACCCACACTTCTTCCATGGAGAGAGGGGTCTCCGGGTTGAGAAGATAGCGGTCATCAAGGCCAGAGAGATGTACGAGGGCCAGATCGTCATGGCATGTGCATGAGATGCGCGGGAGCAGGAATGGGCCCTCATGCTGGCAGGACCTGGTTCAAGTGATCCTGGGTCCAGCACAGCTCCACCCCTCAGGCTGGATGGGGGCGGGGCTCCTACGAGGACTCCCCTTGTTGGGAGACCTCGAGGGAGGCTGCCTAAGCCCTCTACTCGCCAACACTCTTCAGGTCGTGCCTGCTCTGCCCCTAGCAAGGGGGCTCATCAGACCCAGTGATTGTCCCCGTGAACATTCTCAGAGCGATTCGAGCGTTCATTTGAAACATCTTGGGGTTTAGGCAGAACGGCCATCGCATCCTGATCAAGGAGTACTTACACCAAGAAGATGTGGATATTGTGGGGCTTCAGGAGACCATCCGTTAGAAGGCTTGACCCGACACAAGTTCACCTGGGCTTGGATCTCGGCATGTGGTCACTCTGGTGGTATCCTCCTTGGTGACAAGGATGATACCTTCGAGGTAGAGGATATGGACCATGGGGAATTTTTTGTGAGCATGGCCCGCACCCATAGACAATCAAACCTCAAGTTGGAGGTGATCATTTTCTATGGCCCCGCGGACCATAGGAGGTCCCCCGAGTTCTTACTCGAGATCAAATCTAAGGTGGAGTGTACGGAGACCCTGGTCATTGTGGTAGGGGATTTCGACCTCATTCACTCTGCTGAAGACAAGAGCTCGCCGAACATGGACCTCCTTAGGATTCGTATGTTCAATGACTGCATTGCGGACCTCGCCATGCGAGAGATCACTAGGGTTGGGGCCAGATTTACATGGACCATCAATCAGCTGGACCCTATTCGTAGTGTCCTCGATCGAGTATTTATCTCGATGCAATGGGAGGTGGCCTTCCTGCTGTGCTCGCTCCGCATAGTCACCAGGGTCAGCTCCGACCATATGCCCCTCCTTTTGTCCTCAGGAGGAGGGACCCCACCTAGACTGAATCGCTTCCACTTCGAGAACTTCTGGCTTAAATAGCGAGGTTTCATGGAAGCCGTGCAGACTATATGGACGAAGGCAACATCCTCTACCCCCCGCGTATAATGTGTGGTGGATGTCTGGCACCAATGTTCCCAGATTTCACGACAACTTATGCGGGGGCTTGGGGCGAACCTCGGGGCATCGGTTAGAAGCCAGAAGGAGGCCATATTGCAGGAAATCCAGGCGCTGGATCAGGAAGAAGATCAGGTGGGGCTTTCGGCAGAGGCTTGGTCCCATAGGTATTCCCTAGAGATCTCCATCATGGAGATCTATAAGGGAGAAGAGGCATTCTAGCGACAATGGAGTCGCCAGAACTAGACCTTCCAGGGGAATCAAAGATGGATGATACCTTTGATCTGGATTTACGTATGTAGTATAATAGCTTTTTCCCTAGAATACCTAGTTTTAATCGAACCTTGGAAAGCAATGATAAAAGGAAATAAAAAGGACATGTCTACAAGACTTTGTTTGTTCGTTTTACCATAGTTTACCAGACCAATTTAGTTTACTTTATAATGGTTTAGACCAATGGATGGAGATAGGCCAGGGTTGAAGATCCACCTGCAGCTCCACATCATATGGGATAAAAGATAATAATAAGCATAGTCATGTGTACTGTTTGAATGGAGATAATCTCTTGTGGTCAACACATCCTAATATACTAGAGCCCCCTTGATGCAGCGGGTATAGCAATAGTCTTTTAATCCAACCAAGTGCACACCGAAGCAACGGGCTATAAACAATTATTAAGTGTAAAACACAGATCAAAGATTTAAGTGGTAATGTTGTTGTGATCCTAAATGGGTCGCTAAGAGAAGACCGTACTACCCTTTATGTCACTAGGGTTCCTATGAGATCGCCACTAGCCAAGTATCTCACCTCAAGCCTTTATCAATCTATGGGATCTTGGATACCTACAAGTTCATAGATCGAGACAAGAGACAAAGAAACAAAAGATACAAATCTTAATTCTAAACAAAATACAATACTCCCATGAATTAGATGCACATAATTACTGTGAGGTTTCTCCCAACCCACAGCCTATGAGGACTAATCACTCATAACAAATAGATCGGAGATACAAAACATCGTACAAATACTTAGATTGAAATCAAATATTCTTACAATGGTCGCCAAATCACAAGGAGATCTAAAGTACAAAGCAATGGCTATGGCTAATTGAGGGGATGGACGATAGAAGTGATGAACAATGGATGAACAATGGCGTGGATCTCTTTTGGTGGTGTTGTGATGTAATATGAGAATAGCGGCTCTCTGGCCGGCGGCTAGAGCCTCAAAATATATAGGCGTATTCATTAAAGTTTCAGGGTCGGATTTGATGAGACGAGGCCAACGCCACCTAGTACAGGCGGACGATACAGGTGGGCTCTGGTACGTCCATTTTGCATCACTAATTTATATTATAATTTACTATTATTCATTGATATATTTCATATTAAGAGATGATGCTTATGTTATTTCATCTATTTTTGCATGATTGATATTTTTGGAGGATGAACCACCGGAGTCAGGATTCTGATGGAAAAAGCACTGTCCAGATGCAAAATTCACGAAGATCAGGAAACCCCGGAAAATATATGGAAATTCCTATTTTTTCAGAAGACGAAGGAGGCCAGAAGGAGGAGTGGAGATGGGCCACAGGGGGCCCACACCTCTTGGTGGCACGGGTCCCCCTGGCCATGCCACCAGGTGGTGTGGTCACCCTATCCCACTTCTAGCATCGCCCTTTGGCGTATATAACCCTCTCGAAACCCTAAGACTCAGGGAGTGACCATAGAAATATTCCGTCGCCTCTATAGGGCAGAAACTGCAGAGAGAGAAAGAGCTCTCGGGCAGGCAGAAATCTGCCGAGGAAATTCCTTTCCGAAGAGGGGAGATCGTCGCCATCAACACCATCATCAAGCTAGACTTCATCGGGATCATCTCCACCATCATCTCCACCAGCACCATCACCATCACTCTGTACCGCTGTAACAATTGGGTTGAATCTTGCATAGTTCTTAGGGAAAACTTTCCTTTTGTTGATTACTTGTCGTAGTTGATGCTATTGAGTGGAACCATTGAATTATTGTTCATGTTCAGATTATTACTTATCATTATTTCATCTCTAATCTTGATCCATATGATGTCTCGTGAGTAGTTCGTTTAGTTCTTGAGTACATGGGAGAAGCCATGTTGTTACTAGTGGAATTGTGTTTAGAAAGATTTAATGGTTTGATATTTAAGTTGTGGTGTTATTCTTCTAGTGGTGTCATGTGAACGTCGACTATATGATACTTCACCTTTATGGGCCTAGGGGAATGCATTGTGTATTTGGATACTAATCATGGGGTTGCCGGAGTGATAGAAACCTGAACCCCCATTAGGAAACCTTTGCATAAGGGAGTGTAGGATCTCAAAGTTTAAGGCTGTGGTTAGGTTTTTATCTTAATTACTTTCTTGTAGTTGCGTATGCTTGCAAGGGGTATAATCACAAGTATGTATTAGTCCTAGGAAGGTCAGTACATTAGCACATGTTCACCCACGCAACACTTATCCAACTAGAGAAGATTAATCAACTATATGAAGCAAAAGCACTTGACAATATTCCCATGTGTTCTCGAGAATGTTTGGTCATCTTAAGTAATACAACCGGCTTGTTCTTTGCTAAAGAAAGGATTCGGCCACTTGTTGCAATTATTATTATTGTCTTTTATTTACTCACACTTTATTTATCTGCACTATCAAAAACCCCTAAAATCCGTTTGCTAAGTAATTACAGAGAATTCCTGATCCAAACCACGTGTCAATACCTTCTGCTCTTTGTTGAATTCGATACTCGTACTTATCGAAAATATTGCGATACACCCCCTATACTTGTGGGTCATCAAGACTTTTTTCTGGCTCCGTTGCCGGGGAGTGAAGCGCTATTGAAGAGTGGAACTGGTAAAGGAAACTTCTACTATGGGCATTTTTTATTTTTGCTTGTTACTTTATTTTCAATATGGATAATTCACCTAGTTTCTTATTTCGGAATGCTACTATCACTTCTAAGGTAGTAGATGAACCACCACCTGCTAAAATTGATCCTTTTAAAATACCTAAAAAAGTTGTTGATCATGTTATGGATAACTACTATTTTGGAGATGGAACTATCCATCCCGGTGATCATTTGCTTTTTATACACGAATTATGTGTATTGTTCAAGTGTGCAGGTATTACAACAGATCAAGTTAAGAAAAAGGTATTCTCTGTATCATTGAAAGGAAGAGCTGAGGAATGGTATAAGCTACTAAAGAATGGCCAATCTCTTGAATGGGAGGACATTGTACCTCTCTTTTATTCCAATTTTTATCCTCCTAGTGAGATTCATAAAGATCAGAATCAAATATATAACTTTTGGCCTCGTGATGGAGAGAGTACCGCCCAAGCTTGGGGAAGATTGAAGTCACTAATGCTCAAATGTCCTATTCATGAGCTCCCTAATAATATTACTATCAATAACTTTTATGCAAGGCTTTCTCTTCATGATAAGGATCTATTGGATGCTTCTTGTGCTGGATCATTTGCACGTATGGAAGAAGAAGCTAAATGGGATCTTCTAGACCGTATTCAAGACATTGTTGAAGCATGGGAGAATGATAAAGGAAGAAATGCAGGTATAAATTATGATTATGAATGCATTAAATCTTTTATGGGAACTGATGACTTTCATAATATTAGTAATGTTTATGATCTTGATTCTCAAAGTATTGCAAATTGTTTTAAGCCTTTTGCCTCTTATATTGAAATTCCTAAAAAGAAATGGAACAAGTATCATGAGCCATATAAAGATATTGTTAATTGTGTTCCTGCTAGAAATACTGAAGTTTATATTGTTGATCATATTTTACCTGAACCTTATATCGAGAAAATACCTTTCCCTGTTAAGGTAAAGGAGCATTTTATGATAGCTAGTATGGTTTAAAAAAGTACAAACAAAGCTGTAGAACCTAATGAACAAATAGATGTCGAACCCGCCGTAGAAATTGAGAAAGACTTTGTCTCTAAAAATGTAAAAGAGGGGCACATTATCCTTTGTAAGGATACTTCTAATATTATTTCACATCCTAGTGGAACTAGGAAAGCTAGTCTCCCTGTGTTTTCTGTCAGAATAAGTGATCATTGCTACAATGGTTCATGTGATAGTTATATCGTTAAATTTATGCATGATACTGAAAGTTATTATGAGAGAGGAAAAAATGTTTCTATGCATCTCAATAATATTCAGTTTCCTCGCTTTATGCTGAAAGTCTTTATATTGCACTTGTTTTGCCTTCCTATGCTACTAGCCTCTGGTTTAAATAATTTACTTTCTTACAAAATTCCCTTGCATAGGAAGTGGGTTAGACTTAAATATATGTATATTTTCTTCTTGATGCTCTCTTTTACTTCAATTTATATTCTTATGTGAGCATCATTGAAATTTATCATGCCTATCTTAATGGCTATAAAGAAAGAGCTTTTTGGGAGACAAACCAATATATTTTTTCTTTCAGTTTATTTTTGTTTATTTGAGTCCTGGAGGTTATTGCTTCTGTAATAACCTCTCCTTATCCTTTTTTTGCATTTTTGTCAAGATCAGCCTCTAATGAGAGAAAAGTAAGATTTGGGGAAGTTGCTCTCCCAAAACAGATTTTTGTGCTTCACCGTAAAAAATAGTGAGAAATCCCAGAGCATCGTACTGATCTGTAATTTTTTGTGTGCATGCCACAGGTTATTATTTAACATTCTTTATTTTTGCACTCTTTGATTTGAGCAACAGAAGATTTTCAAAAAAATTAATCTTTACCTGCTGGTCTGTTTTGATAGATTCTGCCATTTTTGCATTTGTCTCTTAAATCGATTTCCTTTTTGAATTCTTTTTGGGTTTTCGAAAGGAGTTGTTTCAGTAGCTTATGTTTTGATGTATTTCAGTTGAAATTGAACCTAAAGGTTTATTATCTTGCATGCACTAATGTTGCTAATGAAGATTGTGTGAAGTTTTGTATGAATAGATTTTCAAGTGGTAGGAGAAAGTGATGTAATGAGATGAAGAATGGTCAAAAGACTCAAACATTATATTTTTGGAGATTCTTACAATGAAGATATTGATATTATTCAAGTGGTGACTCTAGAAGTATTTATTACAGACCAAGTTCAGAGACCTGCAGAGTCCGTTTTCGAATAGGTAACAGTTCTGGTAAGAAAAGGTCCGCGAATAACTTTCCAATTTATATTCTTGTAGTTTTTATCTAACATGGAAAATAGTGAGTCGAAAAAGGGACGGAAACGGAGCCCGGGTGGCTCACACCACCCCGTGGCGCGGGCCCACCTGGCCGCACCACCAGGGGGTGTGGCCACCCCGGAGCCCGTCTCCAACCCGTCTTATCCTAGTACCTTCCTTTTGTTGTTAAACTTTGTAATATATAATCACCCGGATCCCCCGAGGTTCGTATATCGTGTTCTCGTCATGTTTTCGTTTCGATCTGTTTCTATCAGGAACTACTCTCAAGTTTAGAAGCACGATGGTCTCCACCAACGATAAGGGCAAGGATCCTGTGGAAGATGACCTCCAAGACCCCAAGCAGGAGGAGGAGATCAAGAGTGAAGTTGAAGAGGAAGCGAAGGAAGACAAGCATCCGCGCACCAGCACCACCATTGCAAGCATTGGAGTGGTGGAAAATCCTGTCAAGTTCAAAAGGACTACACGGATGTCCACTTGAGGGATGGTTCCGCGCCATTGCCTGGCTTCATGATCACCTCCTCCACGCACCAAGAATCCCTTCCATACCCTTATTCATGAGCAGCAATTCCAAAATATGCCTAAGGAAAAATTACCCTCCAATTGGGATATGCCTCGCTCTAACCATGCAGGAAAAGAATACTTTAAGGAGGAAGAGTGGCGAAAGAATCACAAAGACTGGGATTCACAGTCCGACATGATCATGAACCATATTGAGAACAATTCAAAGTTGATTCGTACTCTCACATTCGAGATTGAGGATTTGAAGAAATTGATTGAAAAGCTTATCGAGACAACACCACCACCACCAAAGGAATAATTCGTCATCAGGTTTGGCATCCCCTTGGTTTGTTCGAAGCTTGGGGAGTGTCGTGGTATCACATCATTATCTTTTATCTTTTTACCTTTTTAGTAGAGTCATATCATGAATAGAGAAGTTATCATATAGGATGGTTTGCATTGTGGAAGTATCTCCCCTCTAGTTAGTTATCAATGTATCCCTTGATGTGAGTTGCCATTATGGAATATTAATGAGAAGTTCTATCATTTACTTTTTACACATCTGATTTTAGTTTGCAATTTATATTATATGATTGATCTTGTTGTTAGTATTGGTATCACTTTGGGATCATTAAGTAAATTTAATTGGTTTTTGCAAATTTAGCTCTAGTCAGTAGCAACACTATTTAAGAATTGAATGGAAAAGAGAAAATTACTTTTAATATAATTTCATCATCTTTTGTGCTTCCAAGGAAGATTGCATGATTGTTTCTATCACTTGTATGTTTGTTTGATTCCTTCAAATCTTATTGCTTGCTACCTAACCTTGCTAGCCAAAAACCTGTACTGAGAGGGAATGCTTCTCGTGTATCCAATCCTTGAACCAAAACCTATGTCATTTGTGTCCATCATATCTTCCTATTAGTATTATTGTTATTCCAAGTAAATTCTCGAGTTTTATCTATCTTCCAAATTAAACTTGTTATGTGAAAACTAGTGATTAAAGGTCTCACAAACTTAGCGGCACACTTTATTTTTCTTGCACTTAATAAACTTGAACCACTGTATCCAATCTATGTTGCTTATATGCTTGCACTTTATAAGTTGGGAGTTAGCAAAACCATGCTGTCATGGGGTCTGCTTTCGACATTGCACTTATTATTTAGTTGACATCATGTTCTTTTGTTTATGGATCCCGGTGGTGTGAAATAAAAGGGGAGCTTGTAAGCTCATGCAGTTGGTATACATGTTAGAGAAACGCCTGGGCGGCTATCCTAAGCCATGCCTAATCATGGTGGAAACTTGCAGCATAACCATAGTGGCATTCTATGAAGCATCTTCAATAAAAACCTATGCAAATAGCAAATAAAAAGATCACTGAGATGCTCACTGTCTGTTGCCTTGTCATTTTGATATGGGATAGCTCCTGTGTCATGGGGCAAGGGGTACCCCGTTGGTGGTTCTCTATGATACACATACACTTACAATGACGAGAACTTACCGGAAACCAAAGTTGAGTAGCATGAGGTCCGGTACTCATAAGCAAAGGGCATGAGATTTTCAACTTATAACTTGTCAAGCATGTCCTCATATTTGTGTCATTATAACCTTAATCACTCCAAGATGCTTATGATAGGGGCAATGAGAGATGAAAGCTAGTAAGTACCATAATTTTTGGAGGCTCTTTATGAAACTTGAAAATCCTTGCTTCCCTCTGCGAAGGGCCTATCTTTAACTTTTTAGTTGAGTCAGTAAACCTATTCCTTTCTATCTCAACCAAGCATTTTAGTTGTTGTGATTCAATCACCCATATGATGATTTATTCATTCATGTTTCTTATGTTCCTTGTTTTGCACACTGCTCTTATCTAAGTGAATATTACTTTGAAAGCTATCATTGAAAACCCATTAAATTTGACTCCTGCAATTTGTTAACCGTTCTCTGACCAAGAACATGGTTTGCCATTACCAATTATGATTTACTTTGTGTACCTTTATTGTGTTTCCCTTACTCATTGCAAGTTAAGTTATATAATAGTAAGTTGTTTTCTATTATGATTTGTGTTTTGATGAATGTGATGCTTCTTTTCCGTATTCTCTTTATCGACACTTCACTCCATAAACCTGTGGTCATGTTTATTGAGCTCAGTTTTCGCTTGGGGACAAGCGAGGTCTAAGCTTGGGGCAGTTGATACGTCCATTTTGCATCACTATTTTATATCATAATTTACTATTATTCATTGATATATTTCATATTAAGAGATGATGCTTATGTTATTTCTTCTATTTTTGCATGATTGATGATTTTTGGAGGATGAACCACCGGAGTTAGGATTCTGATGGAAAAAGCATTGTCCAGATGCAAAATTCGCGAAGATCGGAAAGCCCCGGAAAATATATGGAAATTCCTATTTTTCTAGAAGACGAAGGAGGCCAAAAGAAGGAGTGGAGATGGGCTACACGTGGCCAACACCCCCTGGTGGCGCGGGTCCCCCTGGCCGCGCCACCAGGTGGTGTGGCCACCCTGGACCACTTCCAGCATCGCCGTTTGGCGTATATAACCCCCTCGAAACCCTGAGACTCGGGGAGCAACCACAGAAAGATTCCGCCACCTCTGCGGGGTGGAAACTACAGAGAGAGAAAGAGCTCTCTAGCAGGTAAAAATCTTCCGGGGAAATTCCTTCCCGGAGAGGGGAGATCATCGCCATCAACACCATCATCAAGCTAGACCTCATCGAGATCATCATCATAATCATCTCCACCATCATATCCACCAGCACCATCACCATCACTCTGTACTGCTGTAACAATTGGGTTGAATCTTGCATAGTTCTTAGGGGAAACTTTCCCGGTGTTGATTACTTGTCGTAGTTGACGCTATTGAGTGGAACCATTGAATTATTGTTCATGTTCAGATTGTTACTTATCATTATTTCAACTCTGATCTTGATCTATATGATGTTTCATGAGTAGTTCGTTTAGTTCCTGAGGACATGGGAGAAGTCATGTTGTTAGTAGTGGAATTGTGTTATGAAAGATTCAATGGTTTGTTATTTAAGTTGTGGTGTTATTCTTCTAGTGGTGTCATGTGAACATCAACTGCATGATACTTCACCTTTATGGGCCTAGGGAAATGCATTATATATTTGGCTACTAATCATGGGGTTGCTGGAGTGACAAAAACTTGAACCCCCGTTAGGAAACTTTTGCATAAGGGAGTGTAGGATCTCAAAGTTTAAGGCTGTGGTTAGGTTTTTATCTTAATTACTTTCTTGTAGTTGCGGATTCTTGCAAGGGGTATAATCACAAGTATGTATTAGTTCTAGGAAGGTCAGTACATTAGCACATGTTCACCCACGCAACACTTATCCAACTAGAGAAGATTAATCAACTATATGAAGTGAAAGCACTTGACAATATTCCCATGTGTCCTCGAGAACGTTTGGTCATCTTAAGTAATTCAACCGGCTTGTCCTTTGCTAAAGAAAGGATTGGGACACTTGCTGCAATTATTATTATTGTCTTTTATTTACTCATACTTTATTTATCTGCACTATCAAAAACCCCTAAAAATCCGTTTGCTAAGTATTTATAGAGAATTCCTGATCCAAACCACTTGTCAACACCTTCTGCTCCTTGTTGGGTTCGACACTCTTATTTATCGAAAATACTGCGATACACCCCCTATACTTGTGGGTCATCAGGCTCTGCCTGTACCAGTGGTCGTTAAGCGTGATAATTCCTCGGAATGGCTTCCCAATTACTTGTCCATGTGGACTTCCTCAAAAACCTTCATTATGACTCTTGATTTCGCATTCAAAAGCATAGTTTCCTGCACAACACAATTCAAAGCAACGTTGTGCATATATTTGCAATTATTAGTCATTGGTGGCAAGGATTGAGAGTTTCTTATCAATTTCTTGACCAAAAACAATGTTTAAACGCGGTGTAAGATGGCTAATTTTGCAGCCATCAACATCCCCAAAGCTCAAACCTTGGTCGCCCTCGAGCAAGAAAAAATGAACTATAAGGAATTTAGCATTTAAACTTGAAACAAAAAGAATAAGAATTCACTTACAGTTGGTAGTCATATGCGCTCAGCATTTCATCCATTTGCGAGGTTTATCAAAGTTAGAGAGATGAAAAGAGTACTATACAAGCTTCGGTAAATCAACACAATCAAAGTAAAGTTTAATATAAGTATAAATAACTAGAAGTGTAGCAATCAATCCAATTCTTCTAGTTAACTCTCAGCTTGCCAAGGAACACTAGGATGTTTAAATAGCATAATTTAGTAAGATAGTTTGATGTCCTAAATAGTATAACAATGAAGTGTCTTATTTACACCCACATCAATAAATCAAGTCTATCAAAAACATTTCTAATCCAATCATTGTTTTTCAAGAAAAATCCGTAGAGTAGTAATGAGACCATGCCAAGGACTTTTTATGTGGATCCTCATAGATATCTTTTTCTTTTTATTCTTTCAAGGATTGGTGGCTGTTTCTTTTGCAAGTGTTTGCACAACCTTTAAGAGTACGAATACTTTTGCCCATATATTGACACATACGCCACTCATGTCATCAACTCATAGCCGAAATCCGGGGTTATACCATAGATCGTTCAAAAGCTAGCGGAGTTGTTGGCATCCAAAAGGTGTGCATTGTAGACAAATTTTTTTTGTCTCTCTTCTCTTTTTTTTTGAGCTAGTATCGCGGTATGATCCACAAGGTTAGCTTTGGCATGCATCAAAATTACCACTAGACTTTATTTCAATCAAACAACTAATTTCATGAGTGTCATTAAGACTATCAAAAGATCTATGAGGTTAAGTATCTTTAAGGGTATACTCTCAAGACAACCATTCATCAAACAAGTCATAAATTTCGGACTTTTTATTGTACTTGTTTGATAATATTATTTCCAAGGAAAGACTCGGTTAGCTAAAGGAACTAGAACAAGAGCTTCAACAACTTATCATCATACTAATAAAAATATTTACTCTAATCATATTAAATTACTTCCCACAAGTATGACATCTTAGCAAATCAACCAACTAAGATAAACAACTCAAACATTAAAAGTGGGAGACATAGGACATATCTCTCATAAGTGACTTCATAATCCTCTTACTTATAGGGATGTGTTCCTTCAAAACTCAAACACGATTATTCTCATAATAATATTAAAGCAAAGAGGCAAAGTGCAAACCCACATTTACGAAAAGGAAGAATGAAAAAAAATATTTTGTATTTTTGAGGATAGGGATTAAAGAAAGAAAAGAACTTGCAACCAAGCAAGGGTTTTAAAAAAAACAAAATCAAACTAAAAGGCAAAGTGCTAGAACAAGCCAACACGAGTGTTTCAAAGCTCCCAAGGAGCTGGAGTACAACCTCATTATTACACAAATAAATTTGTCGGGAGAACACATCCCCAAGCTCAGGGTTTTGCAAGCCCTTTTGTTGCTCATTGTGGTGGCAGTGGATAATTTCCCATGTTTTATTGGCTTCTCCAATCATGGAACTATATGGCGAGGCTTGCAATAGCATCTCGAAGGTTGATGGAGAGGTTTTTCATGTTTTGAATATTTCCTTTGAGTGCATAGATGTATTCATAGGTGGTGTAGTAGTTTGGTAGCTACTCGTCTTGTTCGGGTCCTCCTTGTTCTACTTCTTCATCTTCTCCTCCTCCTCCCATGGGTATTTCTTGTTGGGGTAGATTAGCCTCAACATGTGCATCAAAACATAAACATCCATCCTTGATAAAGAATAGACCATTAGGCAAGGGAGTCAGGATCAAATGATCCACTCCAGGTATATCCAGGAAGTATGTACCATGAGTTTTAGAAACCATACCACATGATCTTAGAGTAGGGAGACCGAGACTGTGACTTTCTATCAACGGCTGGATGTTACCTAGATTGATGTGAAGTGCGCATGCAAGAACGGACACAACTCCCCCTCCGCATATGCGTCCTCGAGATTGAAATGATTTATGCTTAAGGTAAAACACAAGAAGAGCGCCCAAATTTGGCATTAAGTTACAATTAATAATAGCAGCCTTTGCAAGGATCAATATGTCCTCCTGATTAACTCTAGTAAAGTCAGCACGTGTTTGCAAGGTGTTGTCAAATACATAAAATAAATAGCGAATAGCAGGATGATCAATTTGGTTTCCCTTGGGTGTGTTTCCACGATTTATTATTAAATTAAAGTTCTCCCAAGGCGAAGGATTTAAACACAAAAGTAGTTGTGTGTATATCGGTGGTGTTGTTAGCAAACCCAAAAAAATTGATCCCATTGGTCGAGTGTTAGGATTTACTCACGCTTCATAACATGGAGTTTGATGGATCAACTTCGGGCCTTTGTTCCTCGGTACAACCGTAAGGGTCCACTGTATGCGTCAAGGTGCTGAAGAACTCAAGCGTCAAGTGGCGATACGTGGTAATATCCTGAAATACAAAGTCATACAAACCAACATTGTTGTAAACTAAATCAAAATCAGCACGACTGCCAAATTGGTTCAGGATATAGGGACACACCCACCTGGTGGACTTGTTTTTTTGGAGCTTGAGACGATTGAAATGGCTCAGCTGAAACTCTTTGGTGAACTCGATACCAAGTGACTCAAGGGTTCAAGTATCAACGGATGGTGTGGAGAACTCCGCAGCCATCTCGCATGTACAGCTCCTCGTGTTCATCTAAAAATAATAATATAATGTAAATAAAAATTACTAATATTTTTTAGTCCAATAGAAACATAGCATATGTGATTTTCTACACTAATTATAAAATAAACTCTTCTAAAACATTACTAAGCATGCTTAATATCAAGATTGACAATGATGAAAGATTGACTAAAACTTTATACAAATAAATTGAGGATCAGAGGAGAATCATACCTTAGATCGTAGAGTGCAAGGAATCGAATAAAGATTGAGTAAATTTGAAAATACAATGGAGGTGGTTTGGAGTTTGGAGGAAGAAGAAAGAGAGATTTATTTTTTGAGATCTTTAGGTTACCTCCTCAGGCTGATTATGATGGCCACGTACGTGGTACGGGCGGGTGGTACGTATGGAGCTCGCCCGTACCGGCTGACATACATTGGGAGCGACGACTCCCTTCTGGCATTGCACTCGGTATGGGCGCACGGTACGGTCGCGCATGCCCGTACTGCTGGTCATTATCCATGTTGTATCCTTGCTTCAAATCTGATGGTTTGCTCGAGGTTACGGTACGGGCGCGCGGTATAGGTGCATCCGACCGTACCAGTGGTCGTTAAGAGCACTGTCTCCTGTGGCAAAAAATCAAAGTTTCAATTTTCCCATGCCTTGATGTGGCACGGGCGCATGGTATGATCCCGGCCGTACTGCAGGTCGTTAAACGTACCGTGACCTACAAAACTCAAAGAATTTGATTAAAAGCTCCATGTGTTTTTGCAAATCTTATCAAAGGAAAAAATAACAATAAATATACTTCATAAAAATTTCAGTAATACTTCTTAGGCCATGTGGTAGTAAAATAAAATCGAGGATTACATTATTTATTCTCCTCTCTCCAAAGGTCTCTTGAACATTCTTTATTAAAACAAAACAAAAAAATAAAAACTAACAAGACTAACACAAAAGCGAAACTTTGTTTAACATGGGTTGCCTCCCATGAAGCGCTTCTAGTTATAGTCAATTAGCTTGACCCCGATGGCAATCATTTAGGTTTAAGAAGTGGAATACCCACTCCAAAATAGTTGGCTTTTAAAGTAATTATACTATCATCATAATTAGGCTTGGACTTCTTTTTCGTAGAAAGTGGACTATAAATGGATCTCTAGATGGTAGTCCTATTATCACATTCCCCTCATGTAAATTAATTAAAGCCTTAATAGTTCTTAGGAATGGCCTACCTAGAATTATAGGTGCTATGAGATCTTCAGGCATCTCTACAATAACAAGATCAATAAGAGCGGGACTATCTTTAATTTTAAAAACTATATTTTCTTTTATCCCAACAACTTGTTTATAAGTTGAATATGCTAGATGGAGTCTCAATTCAGTAGTGACAAATGGCCCCAAGTTTAATTTGTCAAATAAGCTCTTGGAAATTGTTGAGACGCTCGCACCAAGATCATAAAGTGTGGATATCTCATTGACTCCCAACTTAACTTTAATAGTGGGCTCAAATATATCATCTAGCTTAGTAGGAAGCTTATCAGCTAGTTTTTTATACTCCATCTCTAACTCGCGAACTTTAGATGCTACTTGTTGTATAAATTGTTGGTACATAGCATCATTACCTTGTTCTATACCGGGGTTCTTCACGGTGATCATCTTTATTAGATCTTCCACAGTATATTCCGGTGTCAGCGCGTTGCTGTAATCCAGCTCTTCAGGTTTCTCTTTATTGGTTACTATCCTCATCATATTGAGGTCTTCTACTGGATTTGGCTCAGGTTTTCCAGCTAACTTTGCTAGTATGAGAGCTTGGCTCTCAGCTACTTTACCCAGCTGAGCCTCCACGGTCTTTGTCCTTTCCTGTAAAGCCTACACATCATTTCTAATTGCAACGGCTTGGTTAGATAATTTTCCTATACAACTTTCATGGTTCTCCATGATTTTAATAAGCATATTATTTTTCTCAGTTTGAGCTTGTATAAAGGTTCTAACAGTTTGCTCAAACGAGAGATTGTCATGATTTGCTCCATTATTATTATCATAATTGTTGTAAGGAGCTCCTGCAGGATTTGGATAATGTTTTGAGCACTAGAAGCATAATGATTTTTCCATGTAGGATTAAAAGGAGTGCGAGGTATAAAATTAATATCATTAATATCGGTAGCGATAGCATTAACTTGGGTATCTTCCTTACCCTTTACTACATTAAGTAGCTCGTCTACCTTAGATGTAAGATCTTCATTATTTACCTCAGTAATTGAACTTACTATCTTCGAGGTTCTTTCAACATGCCATTGGGCATTATTATATAGCATATCATCAAGTATTCTTTGCAACACTCACTTGCTTTCCCATGATTGTTCCTCACGCTGCAGTATCTAGCATAGACTTAGACATTGGGTTAAGACCATTATAAAAAAATATAATATAAGTCATTCTTCCATCCCATGACTTGGACATTTCATTACGGCTTCTTTCATCCTTTCCCACGCAAGCGCTAGTCGTCCATGGTCTTCTTGTTTAAACGTTGTAATGTTGGATCTTAGCAACATAGTTTTATATGGGCAAAAATTTAGTCATAATCAAATTAGTACATTCCTCCTAAGTTTTAATAGTGCCCTTTGGTAGAGCTAGCAACCAATCCTTAGCCATTCCTCTAAGGGAGAAAGGAAACAACCTTAATTTAACAGCATTTGGATCTACATCCTTAATACACATCATGTCGCAAATTCAGTGGAAGTGTTTAAGTGCAAACTTGAATCTTTAGCAGATGAGCCTCCAAATTGGTTTTGTTGAACCACGCTTAAAAGGTTAGGCTTTATTTCATGTGTTTCCGCATCAATAGCAGGCTGAGTGATAGTTGCATGAATAAAATCATCAGTGCGAGTAGCATACTCCCCTAGTCTCTTTTGAGCCATGGCTCTTATATTTTTTGTAATTTTTAAGTAATGAAAACAAATAAGAAGTAACTAATTTTTTTGGGTTTTCAAATAGATAACAATAAAGTAAACTAATAACAAGAAATAAACTACAAACTAATAATAAAACTAAAAATAAGGTCTCTAGTGACCTCACCAGGATAGTGAAATTGCTTCCCCGGCAACGCCGCCGAAAATTGATACATACCTTCGTTCCAGATTCATGGATGTAGTATAATAGCTTTTTTCCTAGAAGACCTAGGTTTAATCGAACCTTGGAAAGCAATGCTAAAAGGAAATAAAAAGGACACGTCTACAAGACTTTTTTTGTTCATTTTACCTTAGTTTACCAGACCAATATGTCTTACTCTATAATGGGTTGAATCAATGGATGGAGATAGACCAGGGTTGAAGATCCACCTGCAGCTGCACATCATGTGGGATAAAAGATAATAATAAGCATTGTCATGTGGAATGTTTGAACGGGGATAATCTCTTGTGGGGAACACATATACTAGAGCACCCGTGATGCAGTGGGCATAGCAATAGTATTTTAATCCAACCAAGTGCACACCGAAGCAACAGGCTATAAACATTTATTAAGTGTAAAACACAGATCAAAGCTTTAAGTGGTGATATTGTTGTGATCCCGAATGGATCGCTAAGCGAAGATCATACTACCCTTTGTATCACTGGGGTTCCTATGAGATCGCCGCTAGAAAATTATCTCACCTCAAGCCTTTATAAATCTATGGGATCTTGAGTACCTACAAGTCCACAGATCAAGACAAGAGACAAAGAAACAAAACATACAAATCTCAATTGCAAACAAAATACAATACTCCTATGAATTAGATGCACATAATTGCTGCAAGGTTTCTCCCCAACCCGCAGCCCGTGAGGACTACTCACTCATAACAAATAGATCGGAAATAGAAAACATCATACAAATACTTAGATTGAAATCAAATATTCTTACAATGGTCGCCAACTCACAAGGAGATCTAAAGTACAAAGCAATGGCAATGGCTAATGGAGGGGATGGATGATGGAAGTGATGAACAATGGATGAACAATGGCGTGGATCTCCTTTGGTGGTGTTGTGATGTAATCTGAGAATGGCGGCTCTCTGGCCGGTGACTGGAGCCTCAAAATATATAGGCATCTTCATAAAAGTCGTAGGGTTTGACGAGACGAGACCAATGCCACCTGGTACGGGCGGATGGTATGGATGGGCTCTGCCCGTACCAGTGGTTGTTAAGTGTGCTGACGCCTGGGAATGGATCCCAATTACTTGGTCGTGTGGACTTCCTCAAAAACCTTCACTATGACTCCTGATTTCACATTAAAAAGTGTGATTTCCTACACAACACAATTCAAAGCAAGGTTTTGCATATCTTGTAATTATTAGTCATTAGTGACAATGATTGAGAGTTTCTTGTCAATTGCTTGACCAAAAACAATGTTTAAACGTTTTGGAAGATGGCAAATTTTGGAGCCATCAACGACCTATTTCCATGCTAGCGCCAATGGTAGGTGTAGGAAGTGCTCGATACTGTGCCTCTAAGAGGTTGATTCCCTTCTGGAGGACCATAAGGACATCTCCCATATTTAGGCGTTCTACCATGATCTCTTCTCGGCAGCCCCAAGGTCGGGACTGGCACTAGCTCCATAATTTTGGACAGACGGCTCCAAGTTTACCATGGCAGAGAATATGGAGCTCACACTTCCTTTTCTTCATACCGAGGTCTCCGAGGCAATCAAGCCCAAGAAAGCCAACTTGGCTCCCGACTCATATGGGTTGTCGGTGATCTTCTTCGAGACTTTCTGGGAGCAGCTTCGCCCGGTCATTATGTCGATGTTCCAAGAGTTCTACACTAGAACTCTTGTGATGTCCAGGCTTAAATTCGGTGTGATTACCCTGATCCCCAAGCTAGTGGGGGCCATGGATATTCGCCAATTTAGACCGATCGTGGTGATAAATGTCATCCAGCGCATTTTTGCAAAGGTTTGTGCTATTAGACTCGCCCATGTCATGGAACACATGACCCATCCACTTCAGTTTGTCTTCTTAAAGGGGCGGTTGATTCATGATAGAGTACTTGCCCTCCATGAAATTATTCATGATGTTAAGGCACGCCATCAGAAAGGAGTTCTCCTCAAGTTGTACTTTCAGAAGGCTTATGACAGGATGGACTGGGTGTTCCTTAGACAAGTCCCCGAGAGACGAGGGCTAGACGACAGGGTGATTAGTGGGATTATGCAGTTCGCTATGAATGGTAGCACCGTGATCAATGTTAATGGGGAGGTGGGTACTTAATTTCGACCCTCCTATGGAGTAAGGCAAGGGGATCTGATTTCTCCCCTTCTCTTTAACTCTGCGGTGGATGCCCTGACAGATATCTTGTAAAAGGCCAAGATCGCTGGCCACATCTCTAGTGTGGTTGGGCATCTGATCCCCGGAGGTAGGATCACCCATCTCCAATAATGTGGATGATACTATGATCATGGTTTAGGGCTCGGATCTTGACATCATAAACCTTAAGTTCCTGCTTCTATGCTTTGAATCAATGTCTGGGATCAAAATCAACTTCGACAAGAGCGAAGTCATGATTCTGGTCTTCTCCAACGAGGATAGACAGTGCATTGCAGATAACCTCAACTGCCGATTGCAAGACTTCCCTATTTCCTACCTAGGGATGCCCATTACGGATACTTGGGTTTTGATCAAGGACCTTTCCCCATGGTCGCGAACGTTCGGTCCAAGGCTAAACCATGGTGTGCTCGCCTCACGTACAAGGGGAGTAAGACTATCCTAATCAACTCGTGCCTATCCAGCCCCACCATGTATCATATGGGGCTCTATTTGCTACCCGAAGGGACCCATGCAGACTTTGCTAAAGAGGTATCCAGGTTCTTTTCGATAGACAAAGATGGGCACTAGAAATACCATATGGTGAAATGTGCGGATATTTGCACTCCTAAAATTCTTGGGGGTTTAGGCATTCTGGACTCAAGCCGCTTCAGTGTGGCCCTATTTCTTAAGTGGGTTTGGCGAATCCACCAAGATGATGGAGGTCTCTAGATGCAACTAATTAAGGCCAAGTACCCCCGGGGACGTCCCCTGATGGCTTGCGAGTGCCGAAAGGGATCTCTGTTCTGGCGAGCCATCCAAGACATAAAACATTCCATTCGCAGGGGCACACTTTGTGGTGGGCAATAGCCGAGAAGTTCTTTTTTGGATCGACCCCTGGCTACAAGGTGCCCCACTCTGCCATGAGTTCCCGGTTCTGTTCGCCATTTGCGCAACTCCCAGATGTTAGTGGTAGAGGCGAGACAGGGAGGCCACTGGAACATCCCGTTCCGGAGGACCTTCCATAACATTGAGGTTGCTGACTTCCTGAGACTGCGAGGTTCACTGTCCCTGACCCTCTCCGAGGAGAGGGACAAGGTGTCATGGTGCTAGTCTCCCTCGGGAGCATTCTTAGTTAGTTAGGCTTGTAGGACCCTCTTCCAGGGTCCAGAGCTTCCCTGGATGACCTACCTCTAGAAGGCACCCCTCCCCCGAGCTTGCGGATCTTCTTGCGGCAGCTGCTACAGGATCGTCTCCCTTCCGGGGTAGAGGTGCCAAAACGTAATGGTCCGGGCAATGGGCTATGTCCGTTATGTGGAGCGCCTAAGAGATGCGCCCACATTATGTTAACTTGTCCTGTCGCTCAGTTCCTCTAGAACTTTATTCGGGAAGCTCTTGGGCCTTCTTGACAGGCACAAGACCTCGACGAGTTCCTTGATACTGAGGCAAACCATACCAAAAGTAGGCGTCACCTCTTCTAGTTGGTGTTTGCAGCCATTATGTGGATGCTTTGAAATATTCATAATAAGATGGTGATTGAGCGGATTTTTCCTCGCCGTGGATCTGACTCTGTTTTTGCTTTGCTTTCCTACCTTCAGCAGTGGTACCCGTTGTCTAGATAGCGGGGCCGAGAGAGCATGGACGTCATCTTGCAGGCGTTGAGGGTGTTGGTGCAGCGCTTCGCGGCCCCTGCTCGTGACACCCCAGATTCCTAGAGGTCACGTCCTCTTCATCTCCCGTTTTTATTTTTTGGTGCCTTTGGCCATGTTGTGTTGATGCCTAAGCGGACATTTTTTCTTTCTCCTTTGGTTCCTCGGCGCCGGTGAATTTGCCGTACCCTGTATTTGGTTAGTACTTTATTTATAAAGCGGGGCGAAAGTCTATTTCGATGAGATTATTCCATGGATTTAAAGTAGTAATTGTGCAACTAAGAGAGTGGTTACTTCCCACAGTTTACTGAAGGGTGATTATTGGACATAGCTAATTGCGCAACTAAGGACTTAGTGCTTCCCGCAACATAATTAAACCTTCACCGCTATACTTTAATTGGACATGTGAAATTCATCTTAGATTTTTCTATAAAACTAATTCCATAACAAAAAAAATTATTGTGTTTTCTACTGTATTTAATAGAAACTAGTAGTAGGAATGTTTTTTTTTAATTCATCCACCTCAACTTTCTACCAAAAAACTCTTATGAAAAAAGGAGAAAAGCCCTATGACCTACATCCCCTACCCCTTGCGCAAAGGATCATGCCGCCACATATGAAAAATCTGCATGGAGTTGGCGCCTAACTACGGTTAAGGGTCATTGTAAGGAGTCGGTGCTATATTGCATAGGGAGGGGCATGTGCTGAGAACGCTGGCCAAGGTGATGAGATGGAGGGAGGAAGGGATGATGAGGGAGAGAAGGAGAGGCTGAGGGAGGTGAGGGAGAGGAAGAGGGCCAGGGCAACGGAAAGAGCGACAGGGAGGGAAGAAGAGATTGTTTGGCCAACTTAAAGCACGAGTATGCGAGGCGTGAAAAATTGCTACGCGAAATGTAATTCTTTTAGTAATATATGGCCAGTAAGCTGCAGAAAACATTGCCAGCAATAACAAGAAATCAAGATTATATAGAGTGGTATATATTATTTTATTCATTCTTTCATAGTTATTCCTTCATTGGCACATATCACTCATCAAATAAAATCTGCTAGCTATAGTGACAATCGATTTTCATGGATTTCCAGAAGAGGAGATTGGGGCCGGAAATCTTAAACAATTGTTCTGCGGGTAGCACAAAAAGCAAGATGGAATAGTGTCACTCTTGTAGCAGGTATTACCGTCGATTTCTTGATCCACGCCTATCCCTCTATCTGCAGGATTCTCAAGACAAAATACAATCAACATCAGTACAGATTAACATGTTCACAGATGAGTAGTTAAATTGTGCACAAACAGTTAGACAGTGAATCAAATAAAAACACATAAACAAGGTTGTTCTTTTTTGCCTTCTGTGCCAACTTACATTGTGCGTGATAAGCAAAGAATAAGGACGTGTTTGGATACTCGGCCCTCGTTTTTGCCTTTTGGCCCGCCAGATGCTGTATGGGGAGAGATTTGACTTGAGCCAAGTTTAGGTTCTTATTTGGTCCAACGTTCGGTTTCTCGCTGCAAACAATAGGCAATAAATATTATCCCTCTTATATAACATACTTGATCTTAATTCTCTCTGATCTACCTAACAATGCCTCCATTAGAGATAAGTTATACATAAAAAGATGCTCCTCGATATTATGAATCCATTGCGGTGAACAATTTGTAATTTCGTTGAGTGTTTGAAACACTACGTCATTTTTCCTTTAAAAGTTTTTTGAACGAATTTTGTCAAATTCGTCACACACAGTTGATCATTTGAAATTTCTTTTGAAGGCGAGATTCAGTTCATCATTTCACACGACTTTGATGTTGTAAGTTTTCTGTTTTGATATTGCTATACGAGTAGATCTACGTGTACGCACGTATAATACGACAGTTTAGATCTACGTAGTTATGAATGTTAAAACAAAAACTCACAGCACGAAAGTTGTGTGATTCGGTGAGGCATTTGACAAAAGATCAACGAAAAACTCAAATGGTCGTCTGTGTACAAAGAATTTGACAAAATTCATTCATAAAACTTATAAATATGAACACGAAATAGACCCATAAAAGATCAACGAAACTAGGAACCGATCGTCGAGATGGATTCGCAACATCGATTCGCATCTTTTTCATGTACAACTTATCTTGAATTGATGCATGGTTTTGTAGGTCAAAATGGATTAAGTTAACCGCGTTTAGAGAGAAAAATTCATGTCCTGGGTTGCACGTGGGGAGAAAAATTTGCACCCACTGTTTTCGTGGAAACGCTTAAAATTGGTGTTCCCAGCGGACCAAGTTTTTTTAAAATCCGAGAAACGCCAGTCAGACCAACCAAACACGCCTAAGAAAATGAGCAACAGTGAGTGGATGCGCATCCTGCACTTCTCCATGTCCAGATGATTGCGATAGTGTTCCTTGTTGGCAGATTGGTTTTGGTCCAAACGAACGGATGCTATGCGTATATATATATAGGGAGATTGATGGAGTACTGTAGATGGGTGTTTGGGAAAAGATCAATTGGTAGTAGATGCGTTTTTTGCGCGCGAATTGATTACGGTCATAATTTCCTTCTAAACTTTACTTGGTCCATCGTGCCGTTGCTTTCCAGTCACGGTGTAGTCAAATTACTCGGCTAACCGAGATTTAGGTTAGCGCTTGGTCACCGAGAAAGTCTTAAATCTGCTTTTTGATTCGTGTACCCTATGAGAGTTTCAAGTGGATTGTAACCGCAGACACTAAAAAAATGTTCAAGTTGTGTTGCAACCGAGAAAAAATGGTTCTGACGGTAAACGAAATATTCACATAGATAAATGGTTCACATAGTGCATTGTGTGACGACCTCACACAGTAGAAATTATTCCCTAAATCCTTTCAACCGGGTCGTTCTCGAGTCGGTCAGAAAATAGGTTTAGGGTTTTGTGCGTGGGTCTAAAGCTCCGTACATACTTCACTTATATAATTATGACATGTACAAGTTACATACGTATACGTCTCGTATACGTGTTACAAGACATGTGAGGTTAGAGTCTAACTACAATTCTAACATTCCCCCTCAATCTAAACCGCTATATACAAGGTTGAGATTAGACTTAAATCTATCTAACATATGTCGTATGGCTAGCTTAGTAAATACATCAACCAGTTGGTCATGAGTGGAGATGAACCTGACGTCCAGTTCACTGGCAGTTACTCGTTCTCGCAGAAAATGGAAATCGATCTCAATGTGTTTAGTTCGAACATGAAAGACAGGATTCGCCGTCAGATAAGTAGCCCCAAGATTATCACACCACAATATAGAGGTACCCTGCCGAGCCACACCAGGCTCCTTGAGTAGAGACTCTACCCATATAGCTTCAGCAACACCATTAGCCAATGCTTTATACTCGATCGTCTCGATAATGTGTGTTGCTTCTTCGAACTCCATGAAATCAGATTGGGACCAACAAAAATTACAAACCCACTGGTGGATCGTGTATCGTTCACACACACTCTGCCCAATCGGCATCGGTAAAGATACTAATCATAACCGATGGTGACTTGTAAATGCACAAGCCAGTCTCCAGTATATCTTTGATATATCGCATAATTCGTTTAACAGACTTCCAGTGTACATCAGTGGGTTGTGACAGGAACTGGCAAACCTTGTTTACCGCAAACGAAATATCTGGACGGGTGAGTGTCAAGTATTGTAGTCCTCCAACAATACTGCGATACCTGTATGCATCATCTGAACTGAGTTATGCGCCTGAGTCTCTAGCCAAAGTCTCGGAAGGAAGTGGAGTGGTGGCAGAATTACAATTCTCCATGTTGCCTCGATGCAGAAGATCAAGAGCATATTTCAGTTGGGTCAACATGAAAATCCTCATAGCTATGTCATCCACATAGATCAACATGAAAATATGCACTCCATCATGCAAGTAGATGAACAATGACGTATCAGTCTTGGACAAAACAAACCCAAGCTGATGAAGGAGCTGACTCAAGCGAGCATACTATGCTCGTGGCGACAGTTTCAGTCCATAGATAGAATGCTGAAGCTTGCAGACATGAGAGGGATACCGGGCATCCTAAAAACCAGGAGGCTACTGCATATAGACATCTTCGGCTAGGAAACCATGCAAGAAGGCATTGCTGACATCGACCCGCCGAAGACTCCATCCACGTGAAATGGCGTGAGACGGTACGAGACGAAACGTGGCAGGTGGATCCGTCTCGATGATTCTTTGTTTTGAAAATCCACTTGCTGCCAACAATATTGATGCTAGGTGGTCGAGGGACCAGAGTCCAGGTGTCGGTCTACTGCAACGCAACAAACTCATCCGACATGGCAGTATGCCACGCCGACTCGAGAAGCGCCTATTGATGTGACGTAGGAGCAGCAAAGAAGGCGCGACGACGTGGATCATACAGGAAAGTACCGTCAGTGTACGTCTTCTCTCGACGAGTCTGGTCACGGTGACACGTAACCATCGCATGCTGTGTCTTAGCAGGAGGACCAGCCAAAGGCGTCACGGCCGATGGAGCGGCAGCGGGCGACGCGGGCTGGCCGGGAGCCGACACGGGCTACGGCCCATGGGATGGCACGAGAGGAGGCATGCCGTCGGAGGGTGGCGTCGCCAGTGGCTCCGGCCCAGCGCACGACGACGACCCGTGGATGGCGACCCCATGCACGTCCATCGACACGGCACCGATCGCCTGCTCCTATGGGCGAGAGGTCGCGGGAACCTACAGGGGAACAACATCACCTTGCACATGTGAATCACTAGATAAATAGGACAAGTCATAATTGTGTATAGTTTCACTAGTAACTGGTTCATCGGAAGGAAAATGAATAGCTTGTTCAAGAGTGAAAAGATCAACGTACACGCTGAGAGTGGAAAAGGGAAACACGGTCTCATCAAAGACAACGTCACGAGAGATGTAAATATGTCCCGTGGATCTATCCAAGTACTTATACCCCTTATGCATGGGGCTATACCCCAGAAAAACACATACCTTAGAACGAAACTCCAATTTGCGAGAATTGTATTTGCGAAGACTAGGCCAATAGGCACACCCGAATATGCGATGGAAATCATAGTTAGGATGAACATGCATAAGATGAAAAAGGAGAGTTTCCTTGTTGATGACAGGAGTGGGCATACGGTTAATAAGATAACATATTGTAAGAAACGCCTCATCCCAGTAACGCAGGGGAAGCTATCAGTGTGCAAGGAGAGCAATACATGTTTTAACCAAGTGACGGTGTTTGCGCTCAGCAATCCCGTTTTGCTGGGAGGTGTGGAGGCACGTGACATGATAGACTATGCCTGTACGCTAAAAATAAAGATGAAGGCGATGGTACTCCCCACCCCAAACATACTGAACTGCCTCGATCTTGGCGTTCAAGAGACGCTCAACATGAGCGTGGAACATATACAAAACATGCTCAACATCAGACTTATGTTTAAGAAGATATATCCAGCAAAAACGAGAGTAGTCATCCACAAAGCTGACATAGTACTTATACCCCTCAGAAGAGACACTAGTCGGTCCCCAAACATTGGAGTGAATCAGTTCAAGAGGCTTAGTGGGAAAACGAGAGAGAATAAGGCAACTGATGACTTTTAGCATGCTGACAAGCATCACACACTAAAGAATTATTGTCTAAGGAAGAACACGAAAGCTCATTTGTTCTAACAATATTTTGAACTATATTATTGGATGGATGACCGAGACGATGATGCCAATGCTGGGAAGTGACACCGGCTGACGCATGACGCGATGAAGACAACGCTCTGACGAACGGGATGGGGTATAATCCACCATGACTCATACGTAGAAGAAGTACCCTCCCAGTGGCCTTATCCTTAACACACACAAAATGACAGTGAAATTCAACAAACACGCCATTATCATAAACTAGACGATAGAAACTGATAGGATATTTAAATGAGCATCTGGAACATGGAGGATATTTTTTAAGATGAAGAGATGAACCATCTAAAAGTGAATTATCAATATGCAAATGACAGACCTGCATCATTGGCCACCTGAACCTAATCCTTCCTATCATAGCGCTCGTGGGTGTCGAGATGTGCCAGCTCGTTAGGTGATCGGTCGCTCCTGAATCCATGATCCAGGGGTTGTAGTTGTTGGAGTGGAGTACACGACGAACTTGTCTCCGACGGTGTAGTTGGCGTTGATGGAGTGGAACGCGGATCCAAGTCCGGTGAGGATGTGGTCGACGAGTTCGTCGTCGGTGACGAGGGCACCGGCGGCTGCCATAGCGTCGGCGAAGCCCTTCATCTTGTGCATGTAGGTTTGTCGCCGACATCTCCTCCTTCCTGGTGCTCTGCAGGAGACGGCTTATGTGACGCACGTTGGCACGGCTTTGAGCACTGTGCATGTGTGGACCGCCTTCCACGCGGCGGTGGCCTTCTTGCAGCTGATTAGCTGACTGGCGATGTCGCTGTCCATCGAGCCAAGAAGGATGCTCAGGACCTTTTGATCCTGGACCCACCATCGGATGTACTCGGGGTTGTCGATGGTGACGGCCTTATCACCGGTCCCCTCGATGAGAGTCTTCTTTGGGGTAGCGACGTCGGTGTCGAGGTGCCCGTGTAGGTAGTTGCTGGAGAGGTGCAGAAGCATGATCCCCTTCCACAGGAGAAAGTTGCCGTTGTCGAGTCGGACGGAGATGCTAGAGGAAGAGACCACGGGAACCAAGGGGGACGACGAGGCGGCGAGGGTGTTCATCGCACTAGACAGCTGAAGCGTGGAGGAGCCCATCGCGGCAGTGGCTCGGAAGAACTCGAGCGGCGGCGGCGGCTCGGTCGAATCGAACGGCGGCGGCGCGGCTCTGATACCAAGTCAGAAAATAGGTTTAGGGAGCCCCGCACATGCTTCACTTATATAATCATGACATATACAAGTTACGTACGTATACATGTTACAAAACATGTGGGGTTAGAGTATAATTATAATTCTAACGTAGTCTCTGGTACATTTAGACGGTCACCGCTGACTTAATTGCAGGAATGATGTTCATGGAACCTAATGCGGACCTTGATAAAGTGAGAGAAGAAGGCACATGGGTCTGACCGACCATGCGGCATATGCGCGGTAGTCTGCATGTTGTCAATGATATATTCTATCAGCGTGATAATATCAACGTGAAATCCTTATATATATTTGGCTACATGATACATTCTTAAAATTCAAGAGCTTTTAAAATTTACACTATTCACTACAGTATTATCAATTTTTGCACAAATCTGAATACTGAGTATTTCGCACTGGTTTTTGTGCCTTCTGTAGAATACATTATTTTCGACAGCTATGCTTTTTCAGAATTTTCTGACACTGTGAAATGTCATTTTTGAATTTAAAAAAAACAGACTCCGTGTAGCTCGGGTTCAATTTGTCTCCACTCGCCACACCGGTGCTTTCAATGGTTTGCACGTGAGAGATCAAATGTCTGGTCCCGTTTTGCTGTGAGAAGGAGACACTAGTGCACACGGCCCCCTCTAACACCGGTTTGGAGGGCCCTCTAACAGCGATTGTAGAACCGCTGTTGAGGGTTCGGTGTTAGAGGGTCCCCCCTTTAACACCGGTTCTTATACGAACCGGTGTTAAAGAGTGGCGCACGTGGGGCTGCCGCAGGGCTCACCCCCCCCCCCCCCCCTTTAACACCGGTAGATTCTGTGCCGCGGCAGGAAAAGGAGATAAATCTCTGCCGCGGCAGGAAAACGGCCTAAATCTCTGTCGCGGCAGAGTTCTGCCCCTGCCCCGTTCTGGGCGTATTTCTGCGGCGCGGCGGGGACGGGGAGGGGGGGAGGGGGAATCGATCGGGAGCGGTATACACATACATCGTCATCGGTGCATACGAGTACATGAATAATTAAGCAACTATTATTATACGCAACATCGTCATTGTGTGGTATTCTCCGTAAACGTTGAAGCATCAAGTACAAGACAAACACGTTCAATCATATATACAACGTTCATTTTGGTGGATATCTAAAGAGTTCTCCGCCAGGCGTGACGACCTCATCAAGTATGAACCCCGCCAATTCTCTTGAATGGCTCGTATGCGGTCAAATGGTAGGAGTTGGTCTCGCATCCGTTCGATCTGAATATATATAAAGAATGGGGTCAATATAAGAATAAAACTCAACACAATTGATGGTAATAAAATAATGTTGTGTACTTTGTTTACTTACTCTAAGTTGTTCTAGTGCGGCTTGGCCCGTCGCACATATCGTGTTGCGAATGAACTCGCAAACATAGTATCCACATAAGTTATTGCCGTGTCCCTGATGCGGCACTTTACGAGAATAGAGAGTTCAATCAAAATAATAATCAATAAAGCATGATATAATGGAATTGGAAGCAGAATCAAAGAGATACGCAGACCTAGCTAGCTAGTATTACTTACATTTTGGTCTACAAATTTTAGTTCTTCTGACCATTCACCCACGGCTGCCCGTGAACCTTTTCCAAACCCTGTCCGGCAAAGAAAATAGATAAAGGAGTAATTAATTACTTGTTGTCACGAAAGTTGCCGATCTAGTGCGATAATATGATTAAAATTACCTCTAGAGCATCTCTCTAAAGTCTGCCCATCGCTCTTTTTCTTTTCGTAACGAGTCCATGACAAGGACTTTTCCTGAGTCAGGTTGAATGACTAGCAGAATAAAGTGGAACCTACGCACGCATAACTCATCATCAGTTACACTTAACATCGAGTAAGCCGAAACAGAATCTATACAAGAGAGGGTAACAGTTCTCACGAGAAGTTGTAAGGCAATATTATTTCCCTTTTGGTTTGTTGTCTCAGTAAAGACCTTAGCAATAAATCTTCTGTTTGCCCGGGTTTGGTTCTTACCACTTCTTCATGAACTCTATTTGGGTCAACGAACCCAACGTCAATAGGTCCTCCTTTCATGCATTCCATAACCTTTTTCCTGCATAATAGTATATACATGCATATATGGTGAGCATATATATATATATATATGCAATTAATGAAGTGAATGAGATGAGATAGAAAATACAGAAATAGTACTTACACACAATAAAGGCTGATGGCAGCTTTGTCGAGTTCCTTCTGATTGAATAGAAAATGCAAGTCTTCAATGTTGAAGTCGATCTCGTCGTCTCCGCACAAGAAAATCTCATCTCTTATATGCGATGTGATCCATTCTTCCTTTCTCGTCTTACAGAAATCAAGGTACCACTTGTGCAATCTTCGCATCTTTGTTGGTAGATTCTTGAGCTCCTCTTTCTTGACGAGATTCTTCCCATACTTCCATGGCTGTATGGGGTTGGCATCGCATTTGGGCAAGTTGTCTCCCATGATGTTCAAGTATGCAATGTAAGTCATCCCCATCTCATTGGCCTTTCTTTGTAGCTCTGCCTCGTAATCATTTACGGGAGGAGCGTCCCGTGTGTCGAACACTTGGAGCGGGGCGCATGATTGGTTTTCCTGCTCTCCGAGCATGGGAACTGTTTTCTGGGGTGTCGCACGAATGCTACTTTCAGTCTCCCTACGGTGCCTTGCATCCGCCTTCAAAATCTGGCGCTCGTAGTCCGGCACAAGTGGGGTTTCAGGTTTCGAAAGATTTTTGTAAAACTTCTCCACCACCGCCGGATCTATTTTCTCCTTTGGCTCGGCCCGTCTAGGTGCAAAGAATTTCTTGACCTCTTCTTCCGATATCCTATTGGTCTCCTCGTCGCTGCGATTCCACGGTAAAACCGGCAATGGCTTGGTGGACGGTTGCGGGACGTAGTTTTTTGAACTCTTTCTGGCAGTGCTAGTGATGCTCTTCGTGGCAGTGCTCTTCCGCTTACGCTGAGGAGATGGCTGAAGCGCCGGAGATGGCTGACGGGCAGGAGATGGCTGGCGCGCCGGAGATGGCTGGCGCGCCGGAGATGGCTGCCGCGCAGGAGATGGCTGGCGCGCCGGAGATGGCTGGCGCGCCGGAGATGGCTGCCGTGCAGGAGATGGCTGAAGCGCCGGAGATGGCTGCCGCGCAGGAGATGGCTGAAGCGGCTCAGACTGCTGACGCTGCGGAGACGGCGGGGGTGCCAGTGGCCTCCAATTTGGAAGCACGATGTGTTCCTTCTTCCAAAGAATGGTTGTTTTCACTGCAAATTTGAGTTGAGTTTCCCCTTCACCTGTAGCATGGTCAAGCTGTGCTTCCTCATATTCCTTCACAACCTCATCCACCCCGACAATAGCATAGCCATCTGGAATCGGTCGGCAGTGGTAAGTTCCACCAGCTACAGGAGGTAAGGCATAGCCGACAGCCACCTTAATGGATAAGCCCATTAATCTCACATGCAGCTCAGCATCTTCGCTCTCCGTGATCTCATCCACGGGGTATCGAGGACCCGCCATTTCAAGCGTGGGCTGCACGTTCTCCGTGGAAGCCACGCTGCTTTTCCGCGCAGAGTCTAGGCCACCGGCAGCTTCCAATGCAAGCTCTTCGTGCCGCTGAGATGGGCCGGTAGCTTGATGGCTCTGTTGTGCATTCACTTGCGCCTTCAGTGCCACAAGTGCATGTTCTATCTGTGTCATCCGCTCTGTACGCTCTTTTTCTTTTCTGCCGCGCCATTTGTAAGAGTCGCTCCACTCGGCAAACCCAGCCTTCCACGTCATACCCCCTGTGCCTCGTGCATGTCCAGGGTGTTCTTTTTTACCGATGGCGCGTGTGAGCTGGTCATTCTCTCTGTCGGTATGGAAGGTCCTGGCGGCTGTTTCCTCGTATGCCATGATGAGTTCAGTGACGGGTTTGGAAAGGAGGCGGGTTGGGAAGATACACAATCCTGTTTCTGGGTCCAACCTTGCCCCGATTCCGTAGAACCAAGTCTTTGCACGTAGGTCCCACCCATGTGTCTGGGGTGTGATCCCTCTGTCGCGCAGGGCCTTCTCAGCTTCCTCCCACTTAGGCCTCTAAGATATGTAGCCACCTGACCCTGTCCTCTGGTGATATTCCTTCTTCTGGGCATTTAGCGTATTGGTTTCTGACCTCTTTTTAGCTATAGCACCTTCCTTGTATGCCACAAATTCGCGCCAGTGAGGTCTTATCTTCGCATAATATGCGTATTTGAAATCTGGAGTCTTGCGAGCTTTGACAAATTTGTTCACTTTTGTCTTTCAGTTGCGGAAAGCATCAGCCATCTTCTTTAGAGTCCACTCTTTGACCTTTTCCTTTATAACCGGTTTGTTTTCATCCTCCTCTGGCGGAAGGGTGAAATTTACCAACAGCGAATTCCAAAGCGTTTCTTTGGATCTTTCATCGACAAAGGTACCGTCGCCATTCTTTGGCTTATTCCAATATTCAATTGTGATTGGGATTTGGTCCCTAACAACAACTCTAGCCTGACGTACAAATTTGTCTGCGGCATTCTTGGGCTCCATCGGCCTGCCATCAACACGGACTGCTTCGATCATGAACTTTGCACGATCTTTCAACCGATGGCTCGCGCCTTGCTTGCTCTTTTTCGTAGAAGAAGATGGTTGCTGGCTGGTCGATCCAGAGGGCTAAAAGAAGAAAGAAGCGTTAATTAATACATATAGAAGAAGATTGTTGGTGGAAGTCAGCAGAGGCTTAATCAATGCATATACCTCGTCGGACTTTGTAATCACTAAATTGCGTTCACCGGAGTCTTCATCTTCTCCATGACTACTTGAGTTGTCATCATGTCCCTCCAGTCTAGATATTGTGAGGTGTCCTCATCGATAATGTTCTCCATTATTTCTTCTTCTTCAAGGTTTCTACTAAGTGGATCCATAGTTTCTAAAACAATAATATTATCTAGAGTAAGAGAGTAAACATTCAAGTGGACTTGGATTCATACACAAATATACATATTATTCATACAAAAATACACAAATAGGATAAAGTACATAAGATAAAGTACATTATTAATACATCACCGGAGAATAGCTCGGGTGCATTATAGGATAAAGTATAAGATAAAGTACATTATTAATACATCACCGGAGAATAGCTCGGGTGCATTATAGGATAAAGTATAATATAAAGTACATTATTAATACATCACCGGAGAATAGCTCGGGTGCATTATAGGATAAAGTATAAGATAAAGTACATTATTAAGATAAACTAGCGAACGCGGCTGCCGCGTTCTATGCTACGGGAGCTCTGCAGCCACAGAAGAGGAACCATCACCGGAGAATAGCTCGGGTGAGATCCGTGAAGCTGCCAGATATTGGAGAACCTAGTCTCCAAAAGATACATGTATCGCCGTACATGCTCGTCCTCCTCCCTAATACGACGACGTACCACCTCCTTGGGGGCTGGCTCCCTCTGCACCGCTCCTGGACCTCGTGGACGCCACCAAAGAAGCTCCGGGTCGACGATGATACCCGGATTCCTCACCAAGGTACGAGTCCCGACAGGTAGCACCTCCCAGTGCCAACCCGGCGGAGCCCAGACTCGGACATCCCCGACAGAGTCCAGTAGGCTCGGACGAGATGGACGCGACATAACTAAATAATAGCAATAAACAATCATAAAACATAAACAGTAACTAAATCACTAAGTATATATTGCCCTAATAACAATAACCCTAAACCTATCACTAATAACAATAACACGGTATTTACCTAACTAATATTTTCCGAGGCGGAACTTACGAAGATGCCATAGGGCATGTGCACCAAGGGCATCTTCGAGAAATTCCGCCACGGGAGATTTCCAAACCCTTTCCTCCATCCATGGGGATGAAACTCTCCATCCATGTTGGCTTGGTCGTTGCCATAGCACATCTACACTCATATCTGCCGCCTCTCTCCACTCTATCCCATGGCTTCCACCATACCTCTAACCCCAGAGAGGCAGAGATGTAGTCTTTCACGGGCTAGCAGGAAAATATTTTCCGAGGCGGAACTTCCGAAGATGCCATAGGGCGTGTGCACCACGGGCATCTTCGATATGTTCCGCCACGGGAGATTTCCCAACCCTTTCCTCCATCCATGGGGATGAAACTCTCCATCCATGTTGGCTTGTTGAGTTGCTTACCATGGCGTATCGATGCTCCTTTTATAGGCACGACGCCGCTTCTACTTTGTCTTCTTCCTCCGACAGTATGCCGTGGCGCTACATCGAGCAATGTAGTCCACCCACGTCCCTTATCCTACCGACAGCTTTAGTCCCGGTTTGAGCCCCCACCCTTTACTAAAGGTTACCCACGCGTCCTGATCCCACCGACAGTTTTGTTAGATGACACAAAAACCACCTTTAGTTCCGGTTGCACCCACCAACCGGTACTAAAGGTTAGCCCAGATAAGGCCCTCCTGTAAGCCTCCCCAGATAAGGCCCCCATCTTTTGGCCCACAATGTCGTTGCCGGGTTGCTTCGGGCCTTGGATGAGCACTGGCATCATAATGAACTTCCGCTTCATGCACAACCAAGGAGGAAGGTTGTAGATACATAGAGTCACGGGCCAGGTGCTGTGACTGCAGTTCTGCTCCCCAAAAGGATTCATGCCATCGGTACTTAGACCAAACCATAAGTTCCTTGCCACCAAAGAAAGTCCGGAAGTCTCTCTCGATTTTTCTCCACTGCCGACCATCAAGAGGTGCCTCAACATCCCGTCTTTCTTACGGTCTTCCATGTGCCATCGCAACAACTTGGCATGCTCTTTATTTCTGAACAAATGTTTCAACTGTGGTATTATAGGAGCATACCACATCACCTTGGCAGGAACCCTCTTCCTGAGTCTTAAAGAAAAATGGCGGGAAGAAAAATGGCGGAAAAAATGGCGGGAAAAAATGGCGGGAAGAAAAATGGCGGGAAAAAATGGCGGGAAGAAAAATGGAGGGAAGAAATAGAAGGAAGAAAAATGGCTCATTTAATACATATCACATTAATGTAAGAAATATGACATTGATTTCCATGTTGAGATACATATGTGCCAAAATGGCTCAATTAATACATATAGTCAATCTTATGATCGCGGCCGTAACCATGGAGTATCAACACCGCTTAACAGGATGGTTGGGTGGGTCTTCACTCAAGGGCGGAATTTCATCAAACTTATTATAATCTTCTGACATGTATGTCTTGTCCTCCACTCTCACGGTGTTTCTTTTCCCTGAAAGAACTATGTGACGCTTTGGCTCATCGTGTGATGTATCTGTTTGCTTATTTTTTCTTTTTTTCGGTTTGGTAGACATGTCCTCACATAGAAAACCTGAGTCACATCATTGGCTAAGACGAATGGTTCGTCTAAGCTCTTGTCTACCTTCATAAGATTGTTGAGATCCACCGTTGTCATTCCGTACTTCTTGTCTACCTCAACCCCCCCTCCTGTTAGCTTGACCCATTTGCATCGAAACAAGGGGACCTTAAAATTAGGTCCATAGTCAAGTTCCCATATCTCCTCTATGAACCCATAATACGTGGTCTTTTGCCCATTGTCTTCTGCTGCATCGAAGCGGACACCACTATTTTGGTTGGTGCTCTTTTTATCTTGGCCTATCGTGTAAAATGTATTCCCATTTATCTCGTACTTTGGAAAGTACATACATCGAAGATGGTGTCCGCCAACAAGTACAGCTGATCCCCAAAGTGGTGTTATTCGTGAGAAGTCTTTGCACCACCGCCAAAACTCGCCATGTGTTCACTTATAATCCATTCATCGACTGTCTCCGGTGTTTGAGGCGATTAAATTCTTGTGTTCATTGATATACGGGCAACCAAGATAGATCTTTGTAAAACCGTAGTGTGCTTGATTGAGAGAATGCCCGCCCTACATATCATTGCTTTACATCCTAGGGTGCCTTTTCCACAGTCTCCCTCATCTTGTGATTCGAACACTAATCGCCTTAAGGTCAGGAATAAAATCAACACAGAACTCAATGACCTCCTCTGTTACATAGCCCTTGGAGATGCTTCCTTCTGGCTAGCACGGTTATGAACATATTTCTTTAAGACTCCCATGTCCCTCTCAAAGGGGACCATATTGTGTAGAAATACAGACCGAGAATGGCAATCTCTTCTACTAGGTTAACCAGAGATGCGTCATAATATTGAAGAAGGATGGTGGGAACACCAACTCAAAGTGACAAGACATTGGGCCACATCATGCGTAACCTGGTAGGCTTTCTGGATCGAGTACCTTCTGAGATACTGCATTGAGGAATGCACATAGCTTCACAATGGGTACTCGAACATTTTCAGGTAGAAGCCCCCTCAATGCAATCGGAAGCAATTGTGTCATAATCACGTGGCAGTCATGAGACTTCAGGTTTTGGAATTTTTCTCTGCCATATTTATTATTCCCTTTATATTCGATTTAAGCCGACGGGACCTTGATCTGCTCGGGCATTCAAAAATATTTCCTTCTCTCGCTTTAGTAAGAGCGTAGCTGGCAGGAGTTAAGTGGCATCGTTTACCCTTCTCGCTCGTGGATGCATAGGCTCTTCGTGGGTCTTTCAGACGTTGCTGGTCCTGCCGGCTTCCGTGTATCTTTTGTCTTCCCATACACTCCTAGGAAGCCTAGCAGGTTCACGCAAACATTCTTCGTCACGCATCACGTCGATTGAAGAGACCTCTAAGACTTTCCAATAGGGTAGGTCCCAAAATATAGATTGCTTCTTCCACATGGGCGCGTGTCCGCATCGTCATTCGAACAGATAGACTGCCAGACCTTTTCCAAAGATTACTTCTAGGTCCTTGACCATACCAAATACCTCCTCACCGCACGGAGGACAGGCTTCCTCCGGTTACGCCAGACGTTTGAAATGCTTTTTCTTTCTTTCATCGGATGCAGGTTCGGAAGAAATCGACGATACCCTAGGTACACAACCTTCTTACATTTATCCAAATATACACTTTCAGTCTCATCTAAACAGTGTGCATGCATTGTATCCCTTGTTTGTCCGCCCTGAAATGTTACTAAGAGCAGGCCAATCATTGATGGTTACGAAAAGCAATGCTCGAGGTCAAATGGCTCCCTTTGTGCTCATCCCACATACACCTGGTTTGGCCCACAGCTGTAAAAGTTCTTCAACTAATGGCCTTAGGTACACATCAATGTCGCTTGGGTTGCCTCGGCCTTGGATGAGCACGGCATCATAATGAACTTCCTGTTCATATACAACCAAGGAGGAAGGTTATAGATACATAGAGTCACAGGCCAGTGCTGTGGATCGCAGCTCGCTCACCAAAAGGATTCATGCCATCTGTACTTAGACCAAACCTTAAGTTCCTTGCGTCACGTGCGAAGTCCGGGTACTCTCACTCGACTTTTCTCCACTGTAACCCATCAGCGGGGTGTCTCAACATCGCGTCTTTCTTACGGTCTTCCATGTGCCATCGCAACAACTTGGCATGCTCTTTATTTCTGAAGAGACGTTTTAACCGTGGTATTATAGGAGCATACCACATAACCTTGGCAGGAACCTTATTCCTAGGGGCCTCGCCCTCAACATCGCCAGGATCGTCTCGTCTGATCTTATACCGCAGTGCAGTGCATACCGGGCATGCATCCAAATTCTCGTACTTCTCACCGCGGTAGAGGATGCAGTCATTAATGCAGGCATGTATCTTCTGCACGTCTAATCCTAGAGGGCAGACAGCCTTCTTTGCTTGGTATGTACTGTCGGGCAACTCATTATTTCTTGGAAGAAGATTCTTCATTTTTACCAACAACTTTGAAAATGCTACCGTCACCACACCGTTCTCTGCCTTCCATTGCAGCAAATCCAGTGTGGTACCTAGCTTTTTGTGGCTATCTTCGCAAGTTGGGTACAACAATGTTTTGTGATCCTTTAACATCTGCTCCAGCTTCTCCTTCTTCTTTTCAGTTTCACATTCTTCCTTTGCATCAGTAATGGCCCGACCAAGATCGTCATCAACGGGCCCATCTGCTGCCTCTTGATCTTCATTATCTACCCCCGTTGCAGTATCATCATATTCAGGATACATATTATGATAGTTGTCATCATCCTCTTCTTCTTCGTTGTCTTCCATCACAACCCCTTTTTCTCCGTGCTTGGTCCAACAATTATAGCCGGGCATGAAACCGGATCGAAGCAGGTGGGCGTGAATGGTTCTGGTATTTGAGTAGTCTTTCTTGTTCTGACAGTGAACACACGGACATCACATAAAACCATTGTGACCACGGTTTGTATTCGCCACAACGATGAAATTTTGGAGGCCCGTAATGTACTCGGAAGTGCGGCGGTCACCGTACATCCATTGCCGGTTCATCTGCATTAATATATAGTATATATCAAAAAATAATAGGGAGATGACCATTTATATATATAGTACATCAATGACACATGAAAGGATAGTTGCCGACCTCGACCGAGAAGGAAAGAGCAACGAGAAACTTATTTTGAGCTCTCGGCATTTCACCGAACACCTCTTGTGCATCTGAAAAAACACAAACTAGCACACTTCACACCCTCTTGCTAGGCTCCAAAATGAGATAGTGAAAAAATGAAAGAGTGGGGTGTGGGCTGCGGTGTCTTATATAGCCCCCCCCTTAACACCGGTTCAAGCCACGAACCGGTGTTAAAGGAGGGGGCTGCGGCCACTGGTAGGTTTTAACACCGGTTCGTGCCATGAACCGGTGTTAAAGGGGGGCTCCTTTTTGCTGCACGGGCCACGCTGGTACAGACCCCCGTTTAACACCGGTTCGTAGAAGAACCGGTGTTAAAGCCCATTTCCAGGATCAACCAAAGGCCTCGTTTCCACTAGTGAGATTTCATAAGGGGCCATAGTTGCACACGCGTACATGTCAAAAGGATTCAAAACTAATGCTTTATCCTAGTACAAGAGGATCAAAGAAGGAGAAAATCAGGCTGGAAATAAAAGAGCCTTTTTATTCGTGTCAATAACCGGCTTCGGAGCTTTGGATCAGTAAGAAATAAAGACTATCCAAACAAAACTGTGTTTCTTTCTCTACGACGCACACTCTTTGGATTAGGAGGGCTCTCGACCTATACATGAGTTTCTTTTCTCGTGTTCTGTTGGATGGCCGCACTAAGCTGGCAAGCTGTGTCGTAATATCAGGTTGTGTTTAATTCCCGACGTTGGAGCGGCTCTGCTTTGAGTGGCACCACTTCTTGCTTGAACAGAAGTGTCGTCGGCTCGTGAGGTGCGCGGCTTCTAGCCAGTGTGTGGCGTTGAGTTGTACCATTTTCGCCAGTTTTTCTTATAAACTATCCGTTTGGTTCTGGGTATGCCCCTTAATATTAGAGATGGCAGTTTGAAACTTTTAGGTACCCTCTTTTTTTAGTCTAGTAGAATTCTCAAAATGTTATGATTGTGAAATTTTAGTTCATTTTTTTGTACTTACTAAAGAGTGGTAGAGGGTACCCTAAGGGTTACCCACTTCCATCCTTACTTAACATACCTTCTATATCGGTTTTCGACCACTTTTGCTCATAAACTGGTCAATTGTTTTTCTACTTTACAAAGAGGCAGCATTCCTGCCGGTTGCTTTAAAAAAATTTAGAATAGACAATTGCTGATAGAATTGCAAAATAAAACCATATTTAATAACCTTGGGTATATGTTATTCTTTCATAGTTCTTCCTTCATGGGCACATAATACTAATCGAATACATTCTCTTGTCCAGTAGCAAATTAATTACTAGTATGTGCCATAGGGGGAACTGCCTCTAAAGGTCCTTGACAATGGGCTTTGCATTGATCAAGCGATCCGTAACACATATCTATGGGGGGACACGTATAGCAAGTCCCGCCGCCGACACATCCGGTTTCGGTGTGATCCACGTCTACAACTCTACCTGCAATATTGTTGACAAAAAATAAAATTAACGTTCCAACCCATAACCATGCATATATAAGAGGATCCAAGTTGAAACCCAATAGTACTTATAATTAAAGGGTGAATGGAACAAAGAAGACGATGCTTTCTAGCCAACTTACATTGTGCATGAATAGCAAAGCATAGGAGAAGGAGCAAAAATGCCTGGACGCGCTTCGTGCACTTCTCCATTTGAGTGGTAACGACTGCAACACTTTGCTGGCAGGTTGGCTCCTGATTTGGGTCGAGAACACCGATGGTATCATATATATAGAGGGGTTGGTAGAGAGAGATATATAGGCAATTAATTAGTATTTGCACATCACATTAATTGTTCTTTAAATATGCATTAATTGTTCTTCAAAAGATGGATCAAGAAATTATTACAGTGCATTAATTCTGTGCCAAATTATTAAATGTTATTAATCACAAAAATACAAATAAAAATACTAAAAAGGTGTAAATGCCGAGAGCTAATTTGGAGTTTGGCATACACGAGTAAAAATACTTAATTACTTATAAAGTTTGACCAAAGTTTTATGAGAAAATAATATAAATTATGTTGTCTTAAAAGCGTCATAACGTATAATATCATATAATATGCATTTGGTATTATGGATATTGTTTTTAATTCATAATCAAACTTTACAAATTTTGATTTTGATTAAACTCAAAACTGAAAGTAAACAAAAAAGGAGAGAGTGATCCACCTAGCAGTAATAGTATATCTCACACAAATTAAGTGTGTCTCTCCTGTGCTAGCCAATTAATTCGCGCCGGTTAATTAATTTTTCACATTTATTACAAGCTCAGTATAGGGCATGGAGTTTCGGTACGGGGGTGCATTTGCTCCTGTCACGTGGACCGTGAAGTGCCTGGAGATCATTGTTTGGGGAGAATTCATGGACATACAAGCACCAACTCAGTGGTGTTCCACGGAATAGTGCCTAGGAAGCAATCTCAATTCTTGTGTGTGTGTGTGGGGTGGGGTGGGGTGGGGTGGGGGGGGGGGATCACGCTCGATGTCACCTTCAGCGAGCTGGACAACTTTTCAACAGAAACACGCCGGTGGTTTAGTTCAATAGCACATACCACTGTATGTATTGGAACTAAATACACGTATGGATATATAAAGAACACAGAGTCCCTAGTGAGCCTCTTGTACTAGTTCGTTAGTCAATTGATAGTTAAGGAATCCTAAACATGGACATGGTTGTCTCTTGATAATGGGATCACATGATTAGGAGAATGATGTGATGTACAGACCCAAATAATAAGCATACTTTTGACTGCATCATTTTAGTTTGATTGCAATGTTCACTTGTGGAAGAATTGGATGAATCACATGTCAATGGTCACCTGTGGAAGAATTGTATGAATTCAATCAACTTGTGCTATAATCTGTTTTATAATGCAGTAAAATGCTTCGATCTTGTGCCTCGGTGTGTCTATAATGCTTCTTTGTGCTACAATATATCGTCCTATGTAGCTAGCGCTGGCACAGTTGATCACCAACCGAAAACATAGAGACAGAAAACAACCCACATAGCTGGTAACAGTACAAAAGACCAACCGGGAAAACTAACAGCAATGGGTAATACCATAAACAGCTAGGAAAACAGTAAACAACCGGCACATCTCTTTCCCGGCAGGTCAGCCTATCTGCGGGAAATAAATAGGACAGCCGGCAAAAGTAAAGATAGGCCGGTATACTATCGACCGGCAAAACAGAAACGGCCGGTAAAAATCTTTGTCGGCTGAGTTTTCGCGGGTAGGTGAAACAGCCGGGAAACAACCTTTGCCGGCAGTTTAGTTGCCCTCTAAAGTGACCTTTGCCGGCAGAAAACGTGCCCCCATATTTTTTCCATGGTGTAGTGTTTCTGAATATGTCAAGTATAGTTTCCTCAAACCATGAGATCATGTTACTGTAACATCCTAACATTTAGGACCAAAAGAGGAGTAGAATTAGGAATATGTGCATTTGTATGAATTCATCTGATAAAAATAGGGTAAACTTTTCACAAACTAAAACCCTAAAGTGACCAGACTTTCTCTTTTCTTGATGGATTAGGATTAAGTTTATTTGGCCAAGTGTGATAAATTTTGACATGAACTTTAGATTTATTATGTGTTTTGGGCAAATAATTAAAAATTAGTTTTTGGATTTCAAATTTGAATTCAAATGAATCTGAGAAAATTCATTTTTAGAATAAAGGTATATCAGAGTAAATAATATTGCTAGATTATTTCATCTCAAACTGCTATCCACGTCGTCTCGATTTTTTTTGGATGTGGGATGGATGCCTAAAAGGACACACGGCTCCATTGCTATAGAGCCTTGACCTTCTGGGAGGTGGGACCTAGTGCGGGCAAGGGAAAAAGATTCCCTACTGTGGACAAGTGTTGCATGCGCCCTCGTACCCCGCATCATATGACAGTGAATTGCATGCGCCATGGGTCTGCCGTCAGCGTAAGCAGGTAGGTCACGGTCCCTGAGAGGAGTTTTGGCCACAACATGCCTCCGCACCCGCTGGGTGGCGGGGCCCGTAGAGAGCGAAGATGGCGTCGTGAGCCCATGCCAGCTACAGACTCTAGTAGTCACGAGGTCCGGCCGGAGCTGACATGGAAGCGTAGACCCTAGCCGTCCACGTATTCTCCCGGACGTGGGGTCCATCCAGATCCTACGTGGTGATGTGGTCTCTCTTTGTATGCGCTTTTTCATGGCAGAGAGACGACTGGCATCGCATGTGCCATGGGAAGTCATGGGCGGACGTGGGTTCTTGCGGTAGAGAGCCGAGCTACCAATGTAGGTTGTAGGCATCCACATTTTCTCTCTGTGACAAAACGCTATGGAGCCTATCTATGGCCGAGTTGGCTATGTTATCCCTCACCGGCAGCGGTTTCTTGTGACCGAAAGCACAGCTAAAAGCATGGAGTCTAGCTGCCGGAGGATTCTAATGGGCGAGAGACAAGCGGGCAGTGTTTGCTGTCACCATCCGCGGGTTGTTGTGTTCGGTGGGGTCCTCCTCCATTCGATCTAGACATTCTAGGATCGGTCCCGTTTGCGCTGCAAAACATCTCTCATATGCGGCTAGCCCGTGCACTTGATTTAACTGTAGGAGGAGCTATTAGCAACTTGACGCTTCCATAGTGCATAAAGCTTTTCAAAGTAACATCCTTTAAGGATTAACAATATAACCCAGTTGAGGATGTTAAACCACGAAAAGGTATATTTCATATATCCTAGGAACTTATGCCTGAAGTCAAAAAGTTCATGGAAGAAAAAGGAATAGAAGTGGAACTTGTTAAAGAAAATAAAGTGTATGTTCTTCAAACTTTTGTTGTACAAGATGAAATGAATCTTGTAATGCAAAAGTTTAGATATCAACAGAATCAGTTCTGTGAAAAATATTATAAACGTCTAATGACTCAAGAAAAAACTATAAAAGAATTAACCGTTTTTTTTGATGATTTAGGACATGCCACTAGGAATTTGGATAAATACTTGAGTATGGTTAAAACTCAATGCGATCAGAAAGTTGACACTCAAGTTTTGATTTTAAATCAAAATAATTTTAATCGCAACACTGTTTCTACTAATATTGGCACTAGACGTGGTACAAAGACACAGGAACCTCAGGGTGCACCCTGGTATCAAGAGGAACATGCCCGGAAAGCAAGAGAGACTCAAGAGATGAGTCAAGAAGAAGAGGACCTTGTCGATATCGCAAGATGATATTGATTGCGAAGCTCAAAGAAGAGAGCATGAGGCTCCTAAATGATGAGTGCATATTTGCATCATGTGTTATATTATTATTTTACACTATAGATGTAGGATCTTGGTATTTTACAGTGTTCACGTGCGCATTTTATGTCTATTTTCACCAGGATCGGGACAGATGATGGATACAATGGACACAATTCTTGGAATAGTTGTATTGGGGAGAAAAGGAGTCAAAAACAATATAAATCGCTTATTTGGGAAATATCAATAACACTAGAAGAAAACCCGAAGCAATCAAAGCATATAGACGGTTTAACGACCAACTATATAGAAGTAATAAATTTTCCGTCCGTATAGTTCCCGTCGTATAGTTGGCGCTGCCACCGCCTCCTCAAATAGTTTCACCCCATGCAACTGGATCGGGGAGACGACATACAGAACAACAATAAATCACCGAAACCTCACCTCCGGAAGGCATCTGGAGGGGGAACTCGTCAACCGGGGATCCATCTTCGCCCTGCGCAGATCCGGGAGGCTAAGCCATCGATCTTCATCATCAACCGCTGCATCACCACCATCTCCATCCATCCCATCTACATCTTGTCTAGATCTTGTTATAATTCCCGTACTCGTTGTGGATTTATACAAGTACTATTCATCTATGATAGATTCCATTGTTATTGCCATGATGTTGATTGCCTCCATGTCTGAGTAGATCGTTAGTTCTTGGGGAGATGGAGAAACCCTAGTATGAGATTGAAATAAGATAAAGTTTATTATGATATTCATCGCTATGACCATGTGTTAGATTTTCTACATCTTGATATTGAGAGAAGTCGACCTCTCAATATTTGCCTCTTATGGGGACTTGATATAGGAAACTACTTGTTGGTAGACGGAGGTGTGTTAGCACTTATAGTGACTATAAAGCTGTTTGCACTCCTTACGTATCAACTTGGGAACCGAGGAAACTCACGGAACACTATCCATGTCATGGGATACGTCCTACGGGATTAAGTCCCTTAATAGCGCAGTAATTCGATTGATGTCGATTGATGTCTGCTGTGGTTATGAGGATGATGTGAGAAGTGGTTGCTGCCTATTTATCCAAATACGAAGTTTCTCCCACACATACATAGTTGAGAATGTTCATGATAATAATATTTACCTTAGCTCTTTATAATGCTAGTGGTGTATCCGCTACTCCCTGAGAACACTTTTCCCTATTGCAGTTCCAAATATCTTTTACATACGTGATACTTACTATCTATGTTTAGTTATTTTACTTTACTTATTATTCTCTTATACCAAAAACCCCAAAACACATTTTACACAATACTCGCATTTTATCTTGTTACTTAGAACTTTATTTAGCATTTCTATTGTAATATTTAATTCAAGAGTTATTAGACTTCAGACTCCTGCTCCCTGTAGGATCGATATCTTTATCTCGAAACTAGCTAGAAACGATCTGTGTACTTTCAGTGATCAAGATATTTTCTGGTGACGTTGCCGGGGAGCTAAGCGCTGTAGGACTTTTAGTTTTTGTTTTTTTTTTCTTGCTAAGTTTTGTTTTGAGTTACAGGTTTTCACCAACATGATGAAGATTGAACATATGGCTAGTGCTAACCCACTTAGCCACTTTGGGAAGCCTTATGATATTAATAAAAGATACAACTCCAACAAGAAGACAAGGGGTTTGAAATAAATCCTCTATTACTTGGTATTCTACACAAGAAGCAATTTACCGGAGATGAAGAAGATCCTGATCCATATGAGCATATTGCATGTTTCAAAGTTATTTGTGGCACTTTCCAATTGACGGGATATACTGCTAATGAGGTAAGGGTTGAACTTTTTAGTCAGACTTTGACTAGTACAGCTCTCTCATGGTATAGATCTCTACCCCCATAAGCCACTACTACTTGGGATAATTTAGCCTATGAGTTTTTAGCAAAATATTATCCATTATCAAAATCTTTTGGAATCAGGCATCTTATAATGACTTGGAGGAACCGTCCTATTGAAGGACTAGTAAGAGCTTATATCAGATTTAAAGATTTACTTAATCTATGTCCTCATCATGATTTGCCTGAATGGTATTTATTGCATATCTTTTATGGCAGTTTAATTGAACCTAATACAATTGAGCTAGACTCTTTCGTGCGAGGAGCCTTTATGAATCTTCCTATAACTAAAGCTTGGGATTTACTTAATAGAAATCATAATCATAGAGTTTCATGGAATTTTGGTCTAGGAAGCAAAGGAGGGGTAGATATAGATCATGATTGTATTCATGACTATATTAAAAAGGGCCATGTTAAAGAATTGTCTAGAGAACTTTATCTGGATTCAGATCTTGTGTTGCAAGTTGTTAAATCTTTTACAGAACACATCAAAGCTCCAAAAGAGGGTTTGGTCAAGTATGATCCACCACCCGAACATGAGAATAAAAGAGAAGTTAAAGCAACACTAGCCTCCCTAGAACCAATATATGAGATACCTTTCCCTAACACTGCACAGAAGCATATTTCTGCATATGAACAGGTCAAAGTAGTACAGGAGAAGAAGGAAGAGGAAAGTGTGCCAGAAGTTGAGGAACATCTAGAAGAAACCAAAGATGAAGATGTAACCAAGGAAGCAATTATGGCTATGTATGCACATTGTAACATAGTTGAACTTGATGAAGAGACTTCCGTATTGGTTGAAGGTAAAACAAAGGTAAAAGATGTGGGTAAGCCTATTCTTCCCTGCATATTTAAGGAAACCTCGCATTATGGTCTATGTGATCTTGGCACCAAAGTTAATGTTATATCTTATGATTTCTATTTAGAAATAAAATAAGAAATAGAACCGGCTACAATTGAAAATAATGATATGACAATCATGTTAGCCAATAAAACTCTCAGAATTCTAAAGGGAGTAGTTGAAGATGCAACTGTCACAATTGGCAATAAAAAATTTCCTATCGAATTTGTAGTTGATATGCCAGCTGACAGTCTATGCGCAATTATATTTGGAAAAAAAATTGAGTGATGTAGGTGCCAATGTTGATTTCAAAAAGGAGATTGTGTGTCTTAAGCTTGGGAAAGCAGAAAAAGAATTCCACTTTTCCAAATTTAAAGACGGACCTCCACAAATATAAGAAGAAGAGAAAGAGAAAACTATTAAGGAAATGGCAGCTCTCTTCTCTAGTGATCAAGAAAAAGAAATAAATGAAGACTCAAATTATGAAGAAATAGTTATGGAGGACAAGTCCCTAGAAGAACTAGAAGATGAATTCGATTCACTTCCCATTATAGGGACTCCAACTAATGAGGCTTTCGAAGAGCCAGAAAAGAGAGGGGACGAGGAATTACCACCCCCAGAGTTGAAGACTCTACCAGATAATCTTAAATACAGATTTTTAGATGATACAAATAAATTTATTGTTATTATTAGTGCTAAAATTTCAGGGGATGAATAAGAAGAACTCACGAAAATACTTAAGGAGCATCGCAAGGCCTTTGGGTACTCAATGGATGATTTGAAGGGCATTAGTCCCATGATAACCGTCCATAGAATATTCATGGAGGAAGGTGCTAAACCAGTTGCGGAATTTCATAGATGACTGACACCCAAAATGAAGGAAGTGGTAAGAAAAGAAATAGTATGCCTACTGGACGCAGGTATAATCTATCCTGTAAAAGAAAGTGAATGGGTAAGTCCTATTCATTGTGTCCCTAAGAAGTGTGGTTTTACTGTTGTTCCTAATGAAAACAATGAATTGATACCAACTAGAACTATTGTTGGACATAGGATGTGTATAGATTTCAGGAAATTGAATAAAGAAACTAGGAAAGATCACTATCCTTCACCGTTCATAGATCAAACTTTAGAGAGGTTAGCAAACCACACTCATTTTTGCTACTTGGACGGATACTCTGGTTTTTCTCAAATAGGTTTTCATCCTGATGACCAACTTAAAACAACTTTCATTAGTCCTTCTGGTTTAGATGCTTACCGTCATATGCCTTTTGGTTTATGTAATGCTCCAGCTACCTTTCAAAGATGCATGACTGCTATTTTTGCAGATTTTATAGAACTGATAATGGAAGTATTTATGGATGACTTTTCTGTCTATGGAACTTCATTTACTAGTTGTTTGGATAATCTCAAAAGAGTTTTGCAGTGTTGCGGAGAGACCAATCTCATTCTAAACTGGGAGAAGTGCCATTTTATGGTCAAAGAAGGTATAGTCCTTGGACATAAGGTATCAGGTAAGGGAATTGAAGTGGATAGAGCTAAGGTTGAGGCCATAGAGAGAATGCCACAACCTAGGGATATAAAAGGTATAAGAAATTTCCTTGGTCATGTGGGTTTTTATAGAAGGTTCATTAGAAATTTCTCTGAAATATCGAAACCTTTGACTAACCTTCTGCAAAAGGGAGTAAGATTTAACTTTGATGATAAATGTCTTGTAGCCTTTGATAAACTTAAATATGCTTTATCCCATGCTCCTACCATTAAACCACCTATTTGGGATATGACTTTTGACTTAATATGTGAAGCTAGTGATGATGCTGTAGGAGTAACTCTAGGACAACATATAGGTCGTAGATTTAATATTATACATCATGCTAGTAGAACTCTTAATAGTGCTCAAAAGAATTATCCTAAGGAATAAAGGGAACTTTTTGCTGTATTTTTCTCTTGCGATAAATTTCAATCTTATATAGTTGATGCAAAAGTGAGAGTTCATACGGATCATGATGGTTTAAAAGAAATCCTTGAGAGGAAAAATTATCAGCCAAGACTGATCCGTTGGATCCTTTTACTTCAAGAATTTGAGTTGCAGATTATGCAGAGGCAAGAAATAAAGATGTTGGATGCAGTGTCCTTATTTGCCCAGCAAGACACCAATCTTATTGAGAGGAACTTTAGTCCTGGTGATTTTTGTTTACGAGAATTATTAAATGAACTAAGGTCAATTTCTTTGAAAGAGAAGAAGTCTTTGTTGTTGAAGGAGCTTGCCATCCCCGAATAAGTAAATGGTAAGTGCAAGGTAAGTATTCTTACTAAAATAAGTGATTAGCTTTCACAAATTTTACTTCTAATTTTTTTTGCCTTTGAATTCCTCATGTTTTTCTGAAGATTTTTACCAACTATACGGGCGCGAATACGACCGGAGAAAAATCTCCTGCCATATAGTTGGTCGTTAAACCTTTTGTATCTTCTTTGCGAAATTATTTTCGATGTCTGGATCTATACGGGTGCAACTATATGACCAAAGATAAAATTCAGGTTGTATAGTTGGTCTTTAAACTCTTAGACACTTTCGTTTTATGATGTCTGTATCTATATGGTCGAAACTATACAGCGGGAATAAAAATTTCGGCCGTATAGTTGGTCGTTAAACTCTCAGACATTTTCGTTTACTTTTTCATTTTTTATTATATTAAAAAACGGTTTTGTTGGTTTCGAGTCGTAACCTAATCGACCTGGACTCGAGATATTTGGAAATATCTTCCCGGAACCAACTAAACAGCCAGAGTTATGATGACCCACAAGTATAGGGGATCGCAACAGTCTGCGAGGGAAGTAAAATCCAATTTATTGATTCGACACAAGGGGAGCCAAAGAATATTTATAAGCCTTAACAATTGAGTTGTCAATTCAGCTGCACCTGGAAATAATCTTGCTCGCAGTAGTTTTATCAGTAGCAACAGTTTTGTAGTAGCAATAGCAGAGTAACAACAGTAGTAAAATAAAGACAGTAGTAACAATTGTAGTAAACAATAGGATTAAATCGCGGTAGGCGTAGGGATGGATGGACGGACGTTGTATGGACAAGACAATTCATATAACAATCAAGATATAGGGAATTTGCGGATAAATAAGTTAAAGCATCCAAGTACTAAATAATCATAGGCATGTGTTCCATATATAGTCATACGTGCTCGCAATGAGAACTTGCACAACATCTTTTGTCCTGCCAGCCCGTTGCAGTGGGGCCTCAAGGGAATCTACTGGCAATTAAGGTGCTCCTTTGAATAGAGCACCGAAGCAAAGCATTAACACTCGGTGAACACACATGATCCTTATATCACAGCCATCCCCTCCGGTTATCCAGATTCTTGTCGCTTCGGGGCCTTTGGTTCCAGACAATAATATGTGTATACAACTTGCAGGTAAGACCATAAACAATACTATCATCATGAATCAATAACATGTTCAGATCTGAAATCATGGCACTCGGGCCCTAGTGACAAGCATTAAGCATAATAAGTTGCAAGAAAGTCAAAAAGCACTAACAATAGATACTAGGCACCATGCGCTAACAATCTGATGCAATTACATGAACGATCTCATCCAATCCCTACCATCCCCATAGCCTACAACGGGGGATTACTCACTCATGGATGGGGGAATCATGGATGGTTGATGGAGAAGCGATGGTGATGAAGATGGCGATGATCTCCTCCAATTCCCCGTCCCGACAGGGTGCTAGAACGGACCTCCTGGTTCTGAATCGCGGTTTCTGGTGGTGACGGCGCAGCAGAACTCTATCTAGAAAAATGTTGAACCCCCCATCTGTTTTAGGTCAGAGGGCTTATATAGGCGAAAGGAGAGATCGAGGCAGAGTCCAAGGCGGCCACACCACCTCCTGGCGCGGCCTGGCCTGGCCCTCGCAGCCAGGTGATGTTGGCCCCTCGTGGCCCTTCTTTGTCTCGTCTTCTGGCTTCGTGAGTCTTCTGGTAAAATAGGAGTTTTGTGATATTTTCCGGGATTTTTCCTGAAAGTTGATTTCCTGCACAAAAACGAGACTCCAAAGCAATTCTTCTGAAAACAGCGTTAGTACGCATTAGTTGTATCCAAATCACACAAACTAGAGAAGAAACAATAGCAAAAGTGTTCGGGAAAGTAGATACGTTTTGGACGTGTCAACTCCCCCAAGCTTAGCTTATTGCTTGTCCTCAAGCAATTCAGTTGAAAACTGAGTGCGATAAAAGAAACTTTAAAGAACACATTTTCTTCATAAGATGTATATATTCTCATCATATGATCAAATACTTAGGCAATTCATAATAAAGAGTATGAAAATAAGTTTACCCCGTAGTCATGCAAGATATGAAGAGATTTCAACCCAATAATAATAAGCAACATGACACAATAAGCATATGCAGGATTGTAGTGTTCATAACAAGATATGATAAAGTGGTATCTTGCTTGCCTTTCTTTGGAGCAAAACATAAATGCCAAGGCACCTCTGAAGTTTAAGTGAAGACTAGAAATAAAAATATCAAAGATACAAGCGTCAAAATTATGTCACAATTAACCATGTTTTGGGACAAGCACATTACACTAAGAATGACAGCTATGCTCTCGGGAAGGTGCTCAAAGAATAAATGGTGACTCGACATAAAAGTGAAAGAAAAGATTTGAAAAGTTTGAAAGGCTTCCAAATGTTGAAAGTATGGTACTCATTAGCTTTGAGATCTCATTGCCCCTATCATAAGCATCTTTAGTGGATTAAGGTTAAAGTGAACAAATATGAGGATATGCTTGCAAGTTATAAGTCAAAAATCTCATGCCCCTTGCTTACGAGTACCAGACCTCATGCTACTCAACTTTAGTCACGAGTAAGTTCTTGTCATTGTAAATACATGTGTATCACAAAGAACCGCCAATGGGGTACCCCTTGCCCCATGATACAAGAGCTATCCCATACCAAAATGACAAGGCAACATACAATGAGAATCTCAGCAATCTTTTTAATTACTATTTGCATAGGTTTTTATTGAGGATGCTTCATAGATTGCTCACTATGGTTATGCTGCAAGTTTCCACCATGATTAGGCATGGCTTAGGCTAGCCGCCCAGACGTTTCTCTAACACATATACAAACTCCATGATCTTACAAGCTCCCCTTTTATTTCACACCACCGGGATCCATGGACAAAAGAACATGATCTCAACTAAATAATGTGCAATGTTGAAAGCGTTCCCCATGGTAACATGGTTCTGCTAATTCACAACTTATAAAGCGCAAGCATATATGCAACATAGATGGGCACAATGGTTCAGGTTTATTAAATGCAAGAAAGTAAAGTGTGCCATAAAGTTTGTGAGAGCTTTACTAACTAATTTTCACATAACAAGCAAACATTTTTATTGGAAGAAAATGAAGCATAATAAATATGCAAGGAATAGCAATAATGCTAATAGGTAGATATGGTGGAATCTTTTGGACAACTTTGGTATTGTGGAGTTGGATGCACGAGTAAAGCTTATACTCGGCACAAGTGAAGGCTAGCAATAGAAAGGGAGCGACAATCGAGAGAGCATTGACTGTCATAATCATGCTTGCAACAAAACAAAATTAATAGTGGCATAAAAGTGACACGAGAACTCTGAGGCAGAATAAATCATCGCGGCTTAACTGACTTTTTGTTTAGTCATATGCATGCGTGAACATGTGCCAAGTCAATTCAAATAGAAAATTTAGAGGAGGACACCACAATGTCATACCAAGTTATGAATAGAACAATGCAAGCAAACATTTATATGACATGCTACAAACTATTAGTGGATTGGAACTGATCATAAGAGAGCAAGGACTACTACGCATCCATTAAATAACATACACCTTACATGAACAGACTAAGAATGCCCATAATGATGAGTATATGTACAAAAATGAAAACAAATAGAGTTCATACCAGCCTCTTACCACACCTCGAGTTGTCATAAATCATCATTGCCTTTCACTTGTGTGACTTGAATAATAAGATAAAAACCAAACCCCAAGGAGTCATTGAGGACCACTGAACCCTGCAACGAACTTTACAAAACTAGAGAAGAACAACAAATATTTTTTCTTTTCGATTTCTAAAGGCAAGAACCCAAGGAAAGAGAAAACAAAGCAAAATCTTTTTGGTTTTTTCGAATAATCAAAACATGGCTAAAAAGGATGAAACAAACCAAGGCTAAAAGATAAAGAAAAAAACAAAGAGAAATAACAAAAATATTTTTGGTCTTTTTGTGTTTTGGAAAGCAGAAATAAAGCGAGAACAAAAGCTAAAAAGAAAGCGAAAAATGGATATGCAAGCACCGACTGAACATGATATGTAGATGAGTGTGATGTCGGTATACCTCCCCCCAAGCTTAGGCTTTTGGCCTAAGTGGAGATCAATCCCAACGCGGGTAGGAACTCCAAGCCGGCGGGTCATCATAAGAATGATCATGGTCAGGCCCTTGTGAAGAAGAAGAAACTCCCCAATCATAGGCAGGCTATTGGTATGAAGACTCACCCTTGTTGGAGGGCTAGACCAAATCGTCCTAAACCTCCCTTTCAGCATTCTACTCTTGCTGGGAGAGCTCCTCCAAATATGTGTCGAGCTCTTCCTCCGTGAGTGACCATCCTACCCTGGTATCAAGGTTAAACAAAACAGGCGCAGGCAAATGAACCACTCGCTCGGACTTACCTCTTCTCCATCCACTCTTGAGAAAGGTTATTTCATAAGATAAATCACTCAAATTAGCCCAAGAAGAAACAAATTTATGTTGTATCATGGAATTAAGATCAAGCCTCTCTATGGGAAACTGTAAGTCTGAATGATGAGGCGCTACACCATGCAAATCTAATAAATGAGAGGCGATGAGGCCTCCAAAAATTCCACCTTTCTCGCGATTAGCAGCAAGACGGAAAGCTATCAAAGCACCCAAGTTATAAGTCCTATCTTTTTTCAAGGAAGCTGAGATAAAGGCTAGATCATATGAGGATAATTTACTATCAGTTTTCCTAGCAAGAACGCACTTGGCAATAAAGTAGGCAAAGTATCGAATAGACGGGAGATGAATATTACGAATTTTACCACTCTCCTTTGAGAAGTTGCTCCCTTGGCAAATCTATGCATACAAGTCCACGAGTGGTGTAGGCTGCTCTCTAATCCTTTCACACGAACCCCACTGCGGTACCTTAATAGCTGCACAAAAATCATCAAAAGGGAGGTTGACAGCTATATTGTAAATTTTGTAATGAACCATGGGGTTTGGCAAGGACCAACTAAATCGAAAATCCTACACCATAGACATAGTTAGTTTCACATATTGGTAGGGTTCATCTCCCACAAAATGCTCCAATCCTACATTAGAAATTAGAGTGTGGAAATCTTGAGAAATCCCTACAGCCCTCATGAATACGGGGCATCGATAAATAGAAGGGAAAACTTCTTCCTCACGGTGAACTTTCATAGCCTCGGGCACCCTTAATTCATTTTGGTTGAGTTGGTGTTCATTCATCTCCTTTTCTAAAATTTTAGACAACCATCACAAATAATAATTGCAAAGTGATTACATAATGAAAGGAACTACTTATAGGGACTTGCAAGTGGGCTAAACATGCATCAAAACAAATTCTCTAAGCATTGAATAAGCATGTAAGCTCACATAACCTGTCACCTATAGTAGCAAAATACTCAAGATATAACCCACTAATCACAAATCTACTTAGACAAGTGGAGGAGTCACATACTAGAGAAAAAATGCTCCAAATCTCAACAGCAAAGATGGGATGAGCAAGGTGATCGAAAATCGCGAGCAAGAACAGCAAGAACATGGGTTTGAGCAATGAACTGATATTTTCTCGGGAGAGAGAAGGTAGTGGCAGGAGGGAGAATAAGTGGAGGGCCAGGGGTGGCCCACACCATGGCCAGGCACGCCCCTGGTGTGGCCACATCCCCAGGTGGTGTGCCTTCTTGGTGGGCCCCCCTGGGTCACTCTAGGTACTTCTCTGCCCCTCTTTTGATGTAAAAAAATTAATATGAATTTTCTGGAATTTTTCAAGAAACTTTATTTTTGAGCAATTTTCAGGTATTGATGGATGATTTTCTAGCAGAAAGATGACTTTGGAATGATGCAATAACAAAACAAAACTAAAACTTTAGAAGTTCTAAGACACTCTAATATGCAAGCAACTAGCAATAGAAAAGTAAACTGAGTGAAAACTAAAATAAAAAATGGATGAAATAAAAGTAAGCAAGGATAATCATGGTGAAAACATTATTTTGTTCATTAAAATCCCTTTGTTAACAAGGTTGACTAGGTCTTGTTACCAAAATAGTTTTATATGAAACAAAACTTTGCATTTCACTAAATGATTATGTTACCTCAACCTTGATAGCAATGGTCCCAATCATAATAATTTCATAGTTTTCTCTTGGTATGGGACAATATATTTCTCCAACTTGGATGCCCTCAACATTGTCAATTGAACTTAGGCCATAAGTATTATCAATCTTCTTGGGGAAATAGACAGTATGCTCCTTGTCATTAACATTAAAAGCTACCTTTCCATGATTACAATTAATGACAGCACCTGGAGTATTAAGAAAAGGTCTCCCAAGAATAATAGACATATTATCATCTTCAGGCATTTCAAGCACAACAAAGTCAGTTAATATCAAGCAATTATGAGCCACTTGAACAGGAACATCCTCACATATACCAACAGGAATATTAGTAGATTTATCAGCCATTTGCAAATATATATCAGTTGGTATTAATTTCTCCAGATGAAGTCTTTTGTAGAGAGAAAAAGGCATACCACTAACTCCTGCTCCCAAATCACACAAAGTAGTTCTAACATAACTACTTTTAATAGAACATGGAATAGTTGGAATCCTTGGGTCTCCAAGTTTCTTTGGACCCTTACCATTAAAGGAATAATTAGCAAGCAAAGTAGAAATTTCCTCATTAGGGATCTTCCTTTTATTAGAGACAATATCCTTCATATACTTTGAATAAGGAGGCAATTTAATAGCATCAGTCAAAGGAATTTGCAAAAATAAAGGTTTCATCCACTCACAAAAATTATTATAGTGTTCGTCTTCCTTTGACTTGTGTTTCTTATTAGAAAAAGGCATTGGTTTTTGAACCCAGGGCTCTCTTTCATTACCATGTTTATTATCAACAAAGTCTTCCTTAGTGTACTTAGTATTCTTAGTGTGCTATTCATGTTCTTCTTGAATTTCTTCTTTATCCAGAGCATCATTTTTATCATTACCACTCTCAGTTTCAGCATCAGAGACATATATACTATTAGGATCTTTAGCAGGTTCAGAAGATTCTACAACTCTTTTATGTTTCTTTTTCTTTCTCTTAGAGGAAGTACCTATATTTTCAATTCGTTAGGAATCCTGCTCAATTCTTTTAGGATGCCCCTCAGGATATAGAGGATCCTGAGTGGCAGCACCACTTCTAGTTCTAATTTCATAAGCATGTTTTTCCTTAGAAGCATTAACTAGCAAATCTTTTTGTACTTTAATAAGCTGATCAGTTTGAGTTTGAACCATTTGGAAATGTTTAACAAGCATTTTAACATCATTGAAGGGTTTTTCCACAATATCCCTCAATTCATTAATAGCTCTAGAATTTTCCATTAAATGATTCTGCACTCTTTTATTAAAATTATCTTGCTTAACAACAAAGATATCAAATTCTTCTAAGCATTGATCAGGAGGTTTAGAATAAGGAATATTACCTTCATCAAAATGTTGGAGAGAGTGTACCTCAATAGTGGGCGAGTGGGAGATTGGCTTACATAACTCTTCTATAGGAGGTAGATTCTTCACATCTTCAGATTTATTACCCTTCTCCTTGAGACATTTCTTACTTCCTTCATCACTTCATCATTTAGTTCAATCATTCCCCTTTTCTTTGGTGTTGGTGTTGGCTCAGGCATAGTGGACTCACGTGTAGTTGACTCAGGTGAAGTCTAGTCATCATAATTGTTGCTTATTTTAGCCATTAATTCCCCAGCTTCTTTGGGAGTTCTCTTCCTGAAAACACAATCAACACAACTATCTAGGTATGTCCTAGATTCATAAGTTAACCCATTATGATATATATCAAGAAGCTCATTTTTAGGTATTGGACATACAGGCTGTGCATGAATTAAAGCACAAAATCTTGCCCATGATTTAGGCAATTTCTCCTCTTCTCCCTGTTTAAAATCAAAAAGTTCCTGCAAAATGGCATGCCTAGCACTAGGAGGGAAATATTTCTGAAAGAAAGTATCAATCAAGCAATTAGGGCTATTAATAGATCCAGGAGGTAAATTTTTAAACCAAGCTTTAGCTTCTCCTTTCAGTGGAAAAGGGAAAATTTTAGCAACAAAGTAGGTGCGCATCTTAGTATCATCAGAAAATAAGCCACTCATGGTAGAAAGTTTAGTCATATGTGCTAAAAAATTTCAGTCCTACAAAAAGGTTCTTTCTCAACAATGGTTATGTAAGATAAATCAAGAGAGAAATCATAATCCTTATCTTTAATGTCTATGGGACATGTAGGAAACTTAGCATTTGGAGATAAGTTAGGTTTAACGGTACATCTCTCAAGAAGACTCTTAGTAGCACTTGTACCATGAGTGTTTCGACATTCTTCAGTAAATTCATCAGTCATTTCTATATAATAGTCTTCAATATCATAGCTCTCTCTAGACTCAGGTGAACTGACAGGTGTAGTAGTATCTTCATTAGGAGTTTCAGTATTTCCAGCTATGGTTCTAGCAATCGTAGCATCTAGGAAAGGACCTAATGAACCACTCTTATCAAGCACAGTAGAAGTAGCATCATAAGCATCAGAAGCAATTTCAGATTCAGAAGAAGTAGCAGTATGTGTAACATGTGCATGTGGTGGTGTAAGGAGCTTACTCATCACAGATGGTGAATCAAGAGCAATAGAGGTGTTCAGAACTGTTCCTCTCCTTGTAGTGGATGGTAATATAGGAACTTTTCCATCACGAGTTTTACCCATGATGAATGGATAGTAGCGAACAATAATGATTCCAAGTGAACTTGATAAATAGAGCTATGTTCCCTGGCAACGGCGCTAGAAAAAGTCTTGATGACCCACAAGTATAGGTGATCGCAACAGTCTTCGAGGGAAGTAAAACCCAATTTATTGATTCGACACAAGGGGAGCCAAAGAATATTTATAAGCCTTAACAACTAAGTTGTCAATTCAGCTGCACCTAGAAACAATCTTGCTCGCAGTAGTTTTATCAGTAGCAACAGTTTTGTAGTAGCAATAGCAGTAAAATAAAGACAGTAGTAACAATTGCAGTAAAAGTAGGATTAAAGCATGGTAGGCATAGGGATGGATTGACGGGCTTTGTATGGACAAGACAATTCATATAACAATCAATATATAGGGCATTTGCAGATAAATAAGGTAAAGCATCCAAGTACTAAATAATCATAGGCATGTGTTCCATATATAGTCATACGTGCTCGCAATGAGAACTTGCACAACATCTTTTGTCCTGCCATCCCATTGGAGCGAGGCCTCAAGAGAATCTACTGGCTATTAAGGTGCTCCTTCTAATAGAGCACCAGAGAAAAGCATTAATACTCCATGAACACATGTGATCCTCATATCATAGCCATCCCCTCCAGTTATCCCGATCCTTGTCACTTCGGGGCCTTTGGTTCCGGGCAATAATATGTGTATACAACTTGCAGGTAAGATCATAAACAATAATATCCTCTTGAATCAATAACATGTTTAGATCTGAAATCATGGCACTCGGGCCCTAGTGAAAAGTGATGACCCACAAGTATAGGGGTGTATCGCAGTATTTTCAATAAGTAAGAGTGTCGAACCCAACGAGGAGCAGCAAGTGTTGACGAGTGGCTTGGAGCAAGAATTCTCTGTAAATACTTAGCAAATGGATTTTTAGGGGTTTTTGATAATGCAGATAAATAAAGTACGAGTAAATAAAAGAGAATGATAATAGATGCAGCAAGTGGTCCAATCCTTTCTTTAGCAAAGTACAAGCCGGTTGTATTACTTAAGATGACCAAACGTTCTCGAGGACACATGGGAATACTGTCAGGTGCTTTCGCCTCATATAGTTGATTAATCTTCTTTAGTTTGATAAGTGTTGTATGGGTTAACCTATGCTAATGTATCGACCTTCCTAGGACTAATACATAGTTGTGATTATACCCCTTGCAAGCATCCGCAACTACAATAAAGTAATAAGCTAGAAACCTAACCATAGCCTTAAACTCTAAGATCCTACACTCCCTTGTGCAAAGGTTTCCTAACGAGGGTTCAGGTTTCTGTCACTCCGGCAACCCCTACAATTAGTAGCCAAATACACAATGCATTCCCCTATGCCCATAAAGGTGAAGTATCATGTAGTCGACATTCACATGACACCACTAGAAGAATAACACCACAAATTAAGTAACAAACTATTGAATCTTTCTCAACACAATTCCACTACTAACAACATGACTTCTCCCATGTCCTCGAGAACTAAACGAACTACTCATGAGACATCATATGGATCAAGATCAGAGATGAAATAATGATAAGTAACAATCTGAACATGAATGATAATTCAATGGTTCCACTCAATAGCATCAACTACAACAAGCAATCAACACCGGGAAAGTTTCCCCTAAGAACTATACAAGATTCAACCCAATTGTTATAGCGGTATGGAGTGGTGATGATGGTGCTGGTGGAGATGATGATGATACCGACGAAGTCCAGCTTGATGATGGTGTTGTTGGCAACGATCTCCCCTCTCCGGGAAGGAATTTCCCCAGCTGATTTTTGCCTGCCGGAGAGCTTGTTCTCTCTTTGTAGTTTTCTGCCCCGCAGAGGCGGCGGAATATTTCTGTGGTTTCTCCCCGAGTCTTAGGGCTTCGGGAGGATAATATACGCCAAAGAGCAGAGCCGGAGGGGGGCCAGGGTGGCCACACCACCTGGTGGCGCGGCCTAGGTTGGCCCGCGCCAGGGGGTGGTGTGGGCCCCCTGTGGCCCATCTCCGCTCCCCCTTCTAGCATCCTTCGTCTTCTAGAAAAATAGGATTTTCCATGTATTTTTGGGATTTTCTGATCTTCGTGAATTTTGCCTCCAAACTGTGCCTTTTCCATCAGAATCCTGACTTCAGCGGTCCATCCTCCAAAAGTCATCAACCATGCAAAAACAGATGAAATAACATAAGTATCATCTCTTAATATGAAAATATATCAATGAATAATAGTAAATTATGATATAGAATAGTGATGCAAAATGGACATATCAACTCCCCCCCCCAAGCTTAGACTTCGCTTGTCCCCAAGAGAAAACTGAGCTTAGTAAACATGACCTCAGGTTTATGTAGTGAAGTGTCGATAAAAGAATACGGATAAGAAGCATCACATTCATCAATACATAAATCATAATAGAAGACAACTCACTATTATATAATCTTAACTTGCAATTAAGTAAAGGAAAGACAATAAAGATACACAAAGTAAATCATAATTTGTAATGGAAAACTTTGTTGTTGGTCAAAGAACAGTTAACAATTTGCAAGAGTTCAAACATAATGCGGTTTTTGATTAGAGCTTTCAAAGTAATATCCACTAAGATAAGAGTAGTGTGCAAAACAAGGAACATAAGAAACATGATTGAATAAATCATCATATGAATGAATGAAACACAACAACTCAAAATACTTGTTGAGATAGAAATTGAATAGGTTTACTGACTCAACTAAAAAGTAAAATATAGGCCCTTCGCAGAGGGAAGCAGGGATTTCAAGTTTCATAAAGAGCTTCCAAAAATTATGGTACTTATTAGTTTTCAGCTCTCATTGCCCCTATCATAAGCATCTTTAAGTGATTAAGGTTAAAGTGAACAAATATGAGGATATGCTTGACAATTTATAAGTTGAAAATCTCATGCCCCGTGCTTACGAGTACTAGACCTCATGCTACTCAACTTTAGTCACGGATAAGTTCTTGTCATTATAAATACATTTGTATCTGATACATTGCAAATGTATCTATAATTTGAGATGTTCCATGCTTGGTTTTATCTACTTTCTTGTGTTTTGTCCACACTTTGGAGTACTTTTCATATGATTTCTTGGACTAACCTATTAACAAGAGCCACAATGCCAGCTGCCTGTTTTCTGCTGGTTTTGGTTCGAGGAAGTCAGAAAATGAATATTCTCGGAATTGGACAGGACAAAAGCCAAAGTTGCTATTTTACCGGCAGGCATCTAGAGCTAGAATACGAGACGGAGAAGGGCTGGGGCCCGGCCACACCACTGCCACGGCCAGCCTGGCTGCGCTGGGGTGGTCTGGCTAACCCCAGCACCCCCTTGGCCTCTCCTTCCGCCTATATATTGCCTCTGATATAGAAACCCTAAGTACCCGATCAAAAATCCACGAAAGAGTCTGTAGCCGCCGTCATCTCCATACATAGATCGGGAGGGATCTGAAGCTCTTCCCTACACCCTGCCGGAGAGGGGAATTCACCATGGAAGCCTTCTTCATCACCATGCAAGCCTCCATTGTGATGTGTGAGTAGTTCATCTCTAGACTACGGGTCCATGTAGTAGCTAGATGACTGGTTCTCCTCCTTTGTACTTTCATGTTTAGATCTTGTGAGCTCTGTTCATGATCAAGATCATCTATTTGTAATTCTGCATGTTGTGTTTGCGGGGATCCGATGGATATTGAGATGCTATTTCAGATTGATTATTGATTCTATCATGTCTTTGTTATTTGTGATCTTGCATGCTTTCCGTTGTTAGTAGCTATCTTGTCCAAGTAGATGCTAGCAACTCCAAGAGTTAGTAAAGCAATAATCTGTTGCTTGCAACTTAATACTGGAGGGGGTTCGGATGATAACCTGAAGGTGGATTATTAGTCATAGATGTAGTTGGATGGTGGTCTATGTATAATGTTGTAATGCCCAATCAAGTCTCAAAGGAGTCAAGATGATTAGTATATGCTTGTATGCTTTATCGATGTTTGTCAATTGCCCCGCTGTAATTTGTTCACCCAGCATGTTATCTATCTTAAGGAGAGCCACCTCTAGTGAACTATGGACCCGGTCCTATCTTTTACATACAATCTACAAACTATTTACTCTTTGTGTTTACTTTCTGCAAACTATTACTTCCTTCCATTCGATACGTTTAATCTTTTGTTTTCAGCAAAACCGGTGAGATTGACAACCTCATCGCAAGTTGGGGACAGAATTCTGTGGTTGTGTTGTGCAGGTCTCCACGTTGCTACTGGCACCGGTAGTGCGCCCTGCCAACATTCATCTAGCTACATCTTTGGGGTGTTTCCTTGCTCCTACTGGATTGATAACCTTGGTTTCATAACTGAGGAAACTTACTGCTGTGCTCGTCATAGCTTCCTCTTGGGGTTCCCCAACGAGCTCGTTAATACACGAGTCAGCAAGTATGTTTCTGGCGCCGTTGCCGGGGAGTCAAGGACATCTTCACAAGGGGAGTCCCTCATAACCAATCTCTTTATTTTGTTGTTTTTGTTTTGCTTAGTTTCCTTTTGCTTTGTTCGCTTGTTTCTTTATCAAAAACACAAAAAAATTAGTTTTACTAGTTTGCTTTATTTATCAAAAACACACAAAAATTAAGTCTCCTTTAGTTTTTTACTCTTCCCTAGCTCACCATGTTGATCAATAAATTCACCCTGAAAGACCTTTCAATAGGTAGTGGTTCAATAATTGGAAAAGATAATATTGAAGAATTCTTTAATCATGTTAGTAAACATGAGGATATTGAAGATAGATCCCTTGCAGAACTTGCTCCAAACTATGAGATTGCTGCAGCTTCTTTAGTTCACATGTTGGAAGCTAGGTTTGTCAACCTTAACCCCTTAATGCAAGTAATGTTTCTTAAACTTAAGGAAATTGAGGACCCTGAAAAGAGGGATTTTATTCTAGAAACTTTGCTTAAGGAATTCTATGATGTTGCCAAGGAAGCTAGAAAAGTCTTTGAACGTTTCAATATGCTAGGCTCATGTGTAGATGTTGTTGGTACACGATAAAATATGAACAAAACTGAACCTAATGGGGAGGAAACTGAGATACCAATACCCTTTAAACTGGTAGCAATACATGAAGCCATAGAAAAGAATCTTGATTGGACTGTTCCTGAAAACCCTTTTGATGAAAATAGTGAACCTAAGAGCATTGAGAGAGGATCCTCTAGAACTTATTTGGATGATATAGCTTGCCTTGTTGAAGATATTTCTGGTATTGCTCTTAATGCTTCTTCGTTTGAGAACACTTGATTCTTTTTTTCTTGCTTCTTATGCCTAACTTAAAGGCGTTAAAGAAAAGTACTTATTGGGAGATAACCCAAAAGTTTTAGATGAGTCTTGTAAGTTATTACTTCATTAATAACCTCTCCTTATCCTTTTTATTTGCTTTTTGTGCAAAGAGTAACCTCTAATGAGAGAGAAGTAATGATTGGGAAAGTTGTTGTCCCGAAACTGATTTCTGTGCTTCACCGTAAAAATTCATGTAAAATCTATGAACGTCCTTTTGAGGCATGAATTTTTGTTCTTCTGCCCCAAGTTGTTATCTAACTTTCGTTAGTTCAACACTTTTTGATTTGAGCAACAGAAGGTCTTCAAAAAAATTCGTCTTTACCTGCTGGTCTGTTTTGACAGATTTCTGCCATTTTCTGCATTTGCTTCTTGTTGGTTCCTTTTTGAGTTCTTTTGGGGAATTGAGATTTTTGAGGGAAGTGCTAAACTAGCTAGTGTTTTAATGGACGTTTATTGGTGTTAGAACTGAACCTAATGACTTATTATCTTGAGTGCACTAATGTTGCTAATAAAGATTGTGTGAAGTTTTGTACGAAGGAAAAATTTTAGGTGTATGAAAGGAATGAGTAATGAGATGAAGGATGGAATAAAGCTCAAGCTTGGAGATGCCACGCGTGTCATCCAAGAAATATCCAAGAAGTACAAGCGTCAAAGCTTGGGGATGCCCAAGGCATCCCCTTCTTCATCAATAAAAATCCTAGGTTTCTTCCAAACGCTTCATTTTTATTGTTTCATGCACAGTTGTGTTGGTCTTGGAGCGTCTTCTTTTTTGTTTTTGTTTTGGTTTTTCATTTGCTTTGTTTTCTTAGTTTGCTGAATAAATTGGTTGGACCCCCAATTTAATGCATTGGTTTTCAAATAGTTTGGTTTGGTTTGGAAAAGAGTAGGAAAGTTCATGCTTAAGTGTTAAAGAGAGCTTGTTTTTGACTGTGGCCTATGCTTCGTCATGCCTTGCTTGATATTTGTTTTGGCTTTATCCTTAGTATTATTTGCTGAATCATGACTTGTTATAAAAAATTGAGATTGCTTAATGTGCCTTGGATGAATCATGCGTTGTTTTAGCATATTAAAGCATAGTATAGTGGTATTCTCCTTTGATTCTTTATTTGGGTTGACTTGGCGCATGCTCATTGATACGTCCAAAACGTATCTACTTTCCCGAACACTTTTGCTATTGTTTCTCCTCTAAACTTGTGTGATTTGGATACAACTAACGCGGACTGACGCTGTTTTCAGCAGATTTGCCTTGGTGTCTACTTTTTGTGCAGAAAATCAACTATCAGGAAAAATCCCGGAAAATATGCCGAAAATCCTATTTCACCCGAAGACTCCAGGAGCCAGAATACGAGACGGAGAAGAGCCAGGGGTGGCCACACCACCTGGTGGCGCGGGCCAAGCCAGGCCACGCCAGGGGGTGGTGTGGGCCCCCTAGGCACCCCCTCGGTCTCCCTCTTCGCCTATAAGTTGCCTTCTGACCTAAAAACTCTAGGAGGTTCGACGTTTTTCCAGAAGGAGTTCCGCTCTGCCGCCACCACCAGATTCCACGAAACAACACCAGAAACTCCGTTCTAGCACCCTTCCAGGACGAGGAATTGGAGGAGATCATCGCCATCATCATCACCATCGCTTCTCCATCGACCATCCATGTTTCCCCCATCTATGAGTGAGTAATCCCCCGCTGTAGGCCATGGGGATGGTAGGGATTGGATGAGATTGTTCATGTAATGGCACCAGATTGTTACGGCATGGTGCCGAGTATCTTTTATTAGTGCTTTATGACTTTGTTGCGACTTGTTGTGCTTAATGCTTGTCACTAGGGCCCGAGTGCCATGATTTCAGATCTGAGCATGTTATTGATTCATTATGATAGTATTGTTTATGGTCTTATCTGCAAGTTGTATATACACGTTGTTGTCCGGAACCAATGGCCCCGAAGTGACAAAAATTGGGATAACCGGAGGGAATGGCTTTGATGTGAGGATCACATGTGTTCATAGAGTGTTAATGCTTTGATCCGGTGCTCTATTAAAAGGAGCACCTTAATTGCCAGTAGTTCCCTTGAGGCCCCACTGCAAACGGGCTGGCAGGACAAAAGATGTTGTGCAAGTTCTCATTGCGAGCACGTATGACTATATATGGAACACATGCCTAGAATTATCTATTACTTGGATGCTTTATCTTATTTATCTGTAATTGCCCTATGTTCTGATTGCTATGTGAATTGTCTTGTCCATGCAACGCCCGTCCATCCATCCCTATGCCTACCGCACTCGAATCCCACTGTTTACTTCTATTGTTACTGCTATCTTTTCTTTACTACTGCTGTTACTTTGCTATTCCTACTACAAAAATGTTGCTACTGATAAACTGTTGTGAGCAAGATTGTTTCCAGGTGCAGCTGAATTGAGAACTCAGTTGTTAAGTCTTATAAATATTCTTTGGCTCCCCTTGTATCGAATCAATAAATTGGGTTTCACTTTCCTCGAAAATACTGCGATACACCCCCTATACTTGTGGGTCATCAAGACTATTTTCTGGCGCTGTTGCCAGGGAGCATAGCTTTTTTTTATCAAGTTCACTTGAATTCTCTATTGTTCACTACTATCCATCCATCATGGGTAAGTCTCGTGATGGCAAGTTTCCTATTTTACCATCCACTACAAGAAGAGGTACGGTTCTGAACACCTCTGCTGCTCTTGAATCACCGTCGGTTATAAATAAGCTCGTTACACCACCACATACACATGCTACACACACTGCTACTACTGCTGAATTTGAAACTTCTGATGCTTATGATGCTGCTTCTATTGTGCTTGATAAGAGTGGTTCATTAGGTCCTTTCCTAGATGCTACGATTGCTAGAACTATAGCTGGAAATACCGAAACTCCTAATGAAGACACTACCACACATGTTAGTTCACCTGAGTCTAGTGAAAGTTATGATATTGAAGATGGTTATGTTGAGATGACCGATGAATTTATTAAAGAATGTAAAAACACCCATGATAGGAGCGCTGCTAAGAGTCTCCTTGAGAGGCGTACTATTAGACCCAAATTATCTCATGTTGCTAAGTTTGATGCTTCTCCCATAAACATTATAGATGAAGATTATGATTTCTCTCTCGATCTATCTTACATAGCTATTGTAGAGAAAGAACCTTTTTGTGGGACTAAGAATGAAAGCGCGGTAGCACATATGAATGAACATTCTACCATGAGTGGCTTGTTTTCTGATGATATTAAGATGCATGCTTACTTTGTTGCTAAGATTTCCCCTTTTCACTGAAAGGAGAAGCTAAAACTTGGTTTAGTAATTTACCTCCTGGATCTATTAATAGCCCTGATTGCTTGATTAGTACTTTCCTGCAGAAATATTTTCCTCCTAGTGCTAGACATGCTATTTTGCAGGAACTTTTTGATTTTAAACAGGGAGAAAAAGAGGTATTGCCTGAATCTTAGGCAAGGTTTTGTGCTTTGATTCATGCACAGGCTGGAAGTCCATTACCTAAGAATGAGCTTCTTGATATATTTTATAATGGACTAACCGAAGAATCTAGGACATACCTAGATAGTTGTGCTGCTTGTGTTTTCAGGAATAGGACTCCTAAGAAAGCTGAGGAATTAATGGCTAAAATAAGTAAGAACTATGAAGATTGGACTCCTCCTAAACAAGCTATACCTGAAGTAATTGTACCTGAACCATCTATTCCGGTGCCTATTCCAACATCAAAGAAGAGGGGAGTTATTGAATTAAATGATGAAGTGATGAAGGAAGCTAAGAAATGTCTTAAGGAGAAGGGAATTAAAGCTGCAGATGTCAAGAATTTACCTCCTATAGAAGAATTATGTAAGCCTATTCCCTACTCACCCACTGTTGAGGTACACTCTCTCCAACACTTTGATGAAGGTGATATCCCTTACTCTAAACCTCCTGATCAATGCTTAGAAGAATTCAATATCTTTATTGTTAAGCAAGATAAATTTCATAAAAGGGTGCAAAATCATCTAATGGAAAACACTAGAGCTATTGTTGAGTTGAAAGATATTGTGGAAAGAACCTCTAATGATGTTAAAATGATTGTTAAACACTTTCAAATGGTTCAAACTCAAATAGATCAACTCGTTAAAGTGCAAAATGACTTGTTAGTTAATGCTACCAAAGAAAAACATGCTTATGAAATTAGAACTAGAAGTGGGGCTGCTACCCAGGATCCTCTATATGCTGAGGGGCATCCCAAAAGAATTGAGCAGGATTCTCAACAAGCTGAAAATAGTAGTTCTACTCGTAAGAAAAGGAAAAAGAAACATAAAACTGTTGTAGAACGTTATGAACATGCTTTAGATCCTAATAGTATATCTATCTCTGATGCTGAAACTGAAAGTGGTAATGAAGAAAATGAAATGCCTAATGAAGAAAAAGTTGAGGAAGAACCTGAAAACCACACTAAGAATACTAAATACACCAAAGAAGATTTTATTGCTAAGAAACATGGTAGTGAAAGAGAACCTTGGGTCCAAAAACCTATGTCTTTCCCTGATAAGAAACACATGTCAAAGGAAGATGAACACTATAATAAGTTTTGTGAGTGGATGAAACCTTTATTCCTGCAAATTCTTTTAACTGATGCTATTAAACTGCCGCCTTACTCAAAGTATATGAAGGACATTGTCTCGAATAAAAGGAAGATCCCTAATGAAGAAATTTCTACTTTGCTTGCTAATTATTCCTTCAATGGTAAGGTTCCTAAGAAACTTGGAGACCCAGGGATTCCAACTATCCCTTTCTCTATTAAGAATAGTTATGTTAGAACCGCTTTGTGTGATTTGGGAGCTGGACTTAGTGTTATGCCTTTATCTCTCTATAAAAGGCTTCAACTAGAAAAATTAATACCAACTGATATATCTTTGCAAATGGCTGATAAATCTACCACTATTCCTGTGGGTATATGTGAGGATGTACCTATTCAAGCGGCTCCATAATTGCTTGATATTAACTGATTTTGTTGTGCTTGAAATGCCTGAAGATGATAATATGTCTATTATTCTTGGGAGACCTTTTCTTAATACTGCAAGAGCTGTTATTAATTGTAATCAAGGAAAGGTGACTTTCAATGTTAATGACAAGGAACATACTATCTATTTCCCCAAGAAGATTGAAAGGAATTATGGTTTGAATTCAATTGAACATGTTGAAGGCATTCAAGTTGGAGAAATATATTGTCCCATACCAAGAGAAAAAATTGAAATTATTATGATTGGGACCATTGCTATCAAGGTTGAGGTAACATAATCATTAGTGGAATACAAAGTTTTGTCTCATATGGAATTGTTTTGGCAGCAAGACCTGATCAACCTTGTTAACAAAAGGATTTTCATTGAACAAAACAATGTTTTCATTATGATTATCTCCGTCTATTTCTACCCTATGCATTTTAGTTTTTGCTTTCGTTTAGTTTTCTTTTTGTTGTTAGTTGCTTGCATGTTAGAGTGTCTTAGAACTTCTGTAGTTCTAGCCTTGTTTTGTCATTGCATCTTTTCAAAAAAAAAACTGTCTCTCAGAAAATCATTCTTCTATTTCTGAAAATGCCCAAAAATAAAGTGTCTCGAAAAATTCAAGAAAATTCATATTAAACTTTTACGTGAAAAAGGGGAAGAGGAGTACCTAGGAGGTACCAGGGGGGCCCACTAGGCAGGCACACCACATGGTGGCGCGGCCAACCCTGGGTGGCGCCATGCCCTGGTGTGGGCCACCCCTGGCCCCCCACTAACTCTCTCACCTGCCATTTTCTTCTCTCTCCCGAGTAAGCTCCAGTTCATTGCTCAAAATCGCGTTCTTGCTGTGCTTGCGCTCGATTTTTTTGATCTCCTCGCTTAGCCCATCTTTCTTGCTGAAATTTGGAGCATTTGTTCCTTGGTATGTGACTCCTCCCCTTGTCCAAGTAGATTTGTGTTTAGTGGATTATATATTGAGTATTTTGCTACTGTAGGTGACTGGTTATGAGAGCTTGTAAGCTTGTTTGATGCTTAGAGATATAGTTTTGATGCATGTTTAGGCCTCTACAAGTCCCTATGAGTATAATCCTTCATTATATTTACTTTGCAATCACTTGTTTAATAGGTGTTTAAATTTCAGAATACCAAGCATGAACAACCATACTTTTGGAGAGATATTTGAGAGTCATGCACCTAGGAGGTCGAGGCCCTCAAGAACAGCCTCTCAGGCTAGGCCATCATACAACAAAGATCTCATTGCAACTTGTATTGGTAGTGAAAGGGATGATGGGGATGCTCACCCATCCTCTTTTCCTTGTTTTACTTTCTTACAAGCTGCAGGTATTCTTGATGATTTCTTGCTACTGATTGAGAGGGTTGGTTTGACCTCATATATGCAAGATGAGAGTGCGCAATACGCTATGCTCACCAAAACTTTTGTTGAGAGCTTCACTTTTACTAACATATCCTATCAGTCGACTGTCTCTTTTAAAATCTATAATCTGCCCTTCACCATGCCTTTGGAGAGATTTTGCAGTATTGTAGGTGTACGCATGACAGGGACTGTGAAGAAAATTCAAGGGCGACCCGCTGATTTGTTGGAGCTTTACCGAGGGGTGACCAATTATGATGACCGCGTAGCGCAACACGGAAAGATAAGAAATATCCAACTCCTCGCTCTTAGATACTTTGCATATTATCTTGCTACTAGTGTGCTTGGTAGGGAGAACACAAGTAATATCTCCAACTATCATTTAGCATTCCTTGCTGCTGCGCTTAATAATGATACTCGGTACAATCTTGACTCGCTTATTGCTCGCCGCCTAGCTGCTAGGGGGCCTATCTATGGGGGCATCATTGCCTCGCGTGGAGTCAATGCATTAGGTCTTTTAGTGGATCCCAATGATACTATACTGGCACCACAGAGGCTTGACCTTGTTGCTATGAAAACTCATCACTTTGTCACTTCTACTTCTGATTTGGACAGTCTAGTATATAGGATGCTTTTCACTGATGGGGACGAAAGGGAGATCCATTTGCCACAGCCTTCTTTGTTTAATGTTCACAGGAGACCGTGGTCGTGCTCCAAGGAGGAGGTGGACGAGCAGCTCCGCTTGCTGGGTTTCCACGAGCAGCATCAGGAGGATGTGCCCTCCTATGATTACTCCGCACATTATGGAGGGACGTACTCGAGCTCACACCAGGACGAGGGTACTTCCTCATCATACCACGGTGACACTTCATCCTAGCCAACTTGGGATTGATACCCACTTAGGCCAAAAGCCTAAGATTCGGGGGAGGTACGTCGACACCGCACTCATCTCCATATCATATTGCGTCGGTACTTTCTATATTCATGTTTTCGTTCTCTTTTTAGTTTTCGTTCTTCTTTTGCTTTTTCTTTCTAAAACACAAAAATACCAAAAATATTTCTGTTGTTTCTCTTTGGTTTGCTTCTTCTTTTTTCCTTGGTTTGTTTTTCCCTTTTTGCTTTGTTTGAACTATTCGAAAAACCTAAAAAGATTTTGCTTTGCTTGTATTTCCCTTTTGGTTATTGTTTAAAAATCGAAAACAACAATAATATTTGTCGTTCTTCTTTGGTTTTGTGAGTTTGCTACAGGGTTCAGCAGTCCTTAGTGGAATATTGGTTTCATATTATTATTCAAGCCACACAAAGAGTAGTAATGAGGATTAATGAAAACTTGAGGGGTGGTAAGAGGCTGGTAACGAACTCTATTTGTTTTCATTTTTTGTACATATACTCATCACTGTGGGCATGTTTAGTCCGTTCATGTAGAATGTATGTTTTCTTTGGATGCTTAGTAGTTCTTGCTTTCTTATGATTAGCTCCAGCTTGCTAATAGTTTGTAGCATGTCTTATGAATGTTTGCATGCATTGCTCTATTCATAAATTGGTATGACACCGTGGTATCCTCCTCTGAATGTTTCATTTGATTGACTTGGCACATGCTCATGCATGCACATGACTGTAATAATCAGTTAAGCCTCGATGAATTATTTTGCCTTGAGGATCTTGAATCACTTTCATGCCATGAGTAGTCCTATTTTGTTGCAAGCATGATAATGACAGCTATTGCTCTCTCGTTTGTCGCTCCCTTACTATTGCTAGCCTTCACTTCCACTGAGTGTTTTACTCATGTTTCCAACTCCCTTAAACCAAATATTGCCAAAGTGTCCACCATACCTACCTATTAGCATCATTCGCTACTTCCGTGCATATTCAATATGCCTTGTTTTCTTCCGAATAAAACGTTTGCTTGTTATGAGAAAGTTAGTTAGTAAAGCTCTCACGAACTTGATGGCACACTTTATTTCCTGCACTTAATAAACCTGAACCATTGTGAACTCTCCATGAAAAGTTATATGCTTGCAAATTATAGGATGGGGATTAGCAGAACCGTGCTGTCACGAGGAACGCTCTCAACACTTGTAAATATATACCCAGTTGATACCTTGCTCTTTTGTTTGCGGATGTCGTCGGTGTGAAATAAAAGGGGAGCTTGTAAGTCCATGGAGTTATGTATGTGTGTTAGAGAAACGCCTGGGCCGCTGGTATAATCCATGCTAACATGGTGGAAACCTGCAGCATAACCATAATGATATCTATGAAGCATTATTCTTATAAAAAAAGAGAGATAGCTATTGAGAAAAGAAAAAAAGAGATTTATGAAAAGAGGAAAGCGAGAAAAAGGCACCATTTTCCCATGGTAAATAAGAAGATTGCTAAGATACTCATTGTCTGCTTGCCTTGTCACTTTGATATGGGGATTCTTCCGTATCATCGGGCAAGGGGTACCCCGTTGGCGGTTCTCTATGATACGCACATACTTACGGTGACAAGAACTTACCGGTAACTAAAGTTGAGTAGCATGATGAGCGGCCCTCGTACTCAAGGGACTTGGGATTTTCAGTTTATAGTCTATCAAGCATATAACTCAGATTGGACCTCACTTTCACCTTAACCACATTAAAAATGCTTATGACAGGGGCAATGAGAGCTCAAAGCTAATGAGTATCATACTTTCAGCATTTGGAAGTGTTTCAAAATTATTCAAAACCTTTTCTTTTACTTGTTGAGTCTCCACATATTCTTTGAGCACCTTCTTGGGAGCATAGTTGTCATTCTTTGTGTTTGTCCCATTGCTTGATTATTTGTGTTATGACTTTGATGCTTGTATCCTTGATATCTTTACTTCTAGTCATCACTTGAACTTTAGAGGTGCCTTGACATTCATAACCAAAGGCAAGCGAGATACCACTCTATCATACCTTTCTATGAGCATTGTAATGTTGCTTACGTTTTTACTTCATGCTACTTATTTTTCTTGAGTTGGAATCTCTTCATAACTTGCAATGCCTATTAATTAAACTTAGTTGAATACTCTTTATTATGAACTGTCTAAGTAGTTGATCACATTGCTGAGAATATTTACATCTTATGAAGCAAATGTGTTCGTGAAAGTTCTTTTATCGCACTCAGTTTTCAACTGAATTGCTTGAGGACAAGCAATAAGCTAAGCTTGGGGGGAGTTGATACGTCCACAACGTATCTACTTTCCCAAACACTTTTGCTATTGTTTCTCCTCTATACTTGTGTGATTTGGATACAACTAACGCGGACTGATGCTGTTTTCAGCAGATTTGCCTTGGTGTCTACTTTTTGTGCAGAAAATCAACTATCAGGAAAAATCCCAGAAAATATGCCGAAAATCCTATTTCACCCGAAGACTCTAGGAGCCAGAATACGAGACGGAGAAGAGCCAAGGGGTGGCCACACCACCTGGTGGCGCGGGCCACGCCAGGGGGTGGTGTGGGCCCCCCAGGCACCCCCTCGGTCTCCCTCTTCGCCTATAAGTTGCCTTCTGACCTAAAAACTCTGGGGGTTCGACGTTTTTCCAAAAGGAGTTCCGCTCCACCGCCACCACCAGATTCCACAAAACAGCACCAGAAACTCCGTTCTGGCACCCTGCCGGGACGGGGAATTGGAGGAGATCATCGCCATCATCATCACCATCGCTTCTCCATCGACCATCCATGTTTCCCCCATCTATGAGTGAGTAATCCCCCACTGTAGGCCATGGGGATGGTAGGGATTGGATGAGATTGTTCATGTAATGGCATCAGATTGTTAGGGCATGGTGCCTAGTATCTTTTATTAGTGCTTTATGACTTTGTTGCGACTTTTTGTGCTTAATGCTTGTCACTAGGGCCCGAGTGCCATGATTTCAGATCTGAGCATGTTATTGATTCATTATGATAGTATTGTTTATGGTCTTATCTACAAGTTGTATACACACGTTGTTGTCCAGAACCAATGGCCCCGAAGTGACAGAAATCAGGATAACCGGAGGGAATGGCTTTGATGTGAGGATCACATGTGTTCACGGAGTGTTAATGCTTTGATCCGGTGCTCTATTAAAATGAGCACCTTAATTTCTAGTAGTTCCCTTGAGGCCCCGCTGCAAACGGGCTGGCAGGACAAAAGATGTTGTGCAAGTTCTTATTGCGAGCACATATGACTATATATGGAACACATGCCTAGGATTATCTAGTACTTGAGAGTTCGGGAACACCACCTCCTGCCGCGCCCTGGCCCAGCCCACGCAGCTAGGTGGTGTCGGTCCCTTGTGGCGCTTCTTTGTCTTGTCTTCTGGCTTCTTGAGTCTTCTGGTAAAATAGGAGTTTTGTGATATTTTCCGGGATTTTTCCTGAAAGTTGATTTCCTACACAAAAACGAGACACCAAAGCAATTCTGCCGAAAACAACGTTAGTCCGAATTACTTGTATCCAAATCACACAAATTAGAGAAGAAACAATAGCAAAAGTGTTCAGGAAATTAGATACGTTTTGGACGTATCAATCTATACGGGCTGCGCTCGTATAGTTGGTCGTTACGCGGTAGGACTCTTCCAAATCCGTGATTTCTTTTCCTGTTTTGTTAAGATTCTTTTCTTGGGAAAGAATTTGGTGTTCACGAGTTTTTACCGACCTCTGACCCCCTTATATACTGCCATTGTCTCTTTCTCAAATCATAATCACCAGGAAACAATCCAGCCATACTCTATCCCGTCCCAAACCGTGGAAAACCCCTGGGTCTCATTGCTCCGTCCAGGGACCGCTCTAGCAGCCCGTCCATGGAGGACGAGGAGGAGGAGGTGGAGAGGTTTAGCCCGGGGTACAAGGAGTACGTCGATCCAAGCTTCTACAACAACCATTCCCATGAAGAGGTGAGTGACATGTACATCTTCCGTGATGTCTATGATCCCCCGGAGATCAACTGGGTGGCAATGAAGAGGGCTCAACAAAAGAGAGAAGAGCACAAGCCGCATGGAAAAGGGCGTGTGGAGACAATCAAGTTGATTGCCACGAACCCCAGGACACACAAGTGTAAGGAATTACCTAATATTGGTGTAGGTGCTAGCAAGGGAGCGAAGGTGCCACTCTAGAAGCCTACCATTGGTGCTCATAAGAGGGTGAAGCCTCAAGAAGAGTGGAGGAACGGTTTCCACTTCCCCGATCCATAAATTATGGATGAGGAAGAAGAAGTTGTTCCCAGGACCAAGGATCACGTGCGGGCACTAGAGATATATCAGAAGCAGGAGCTACTCCATCGTGTTGAAGTCCATCACCGTATCAAGGAGATAGAGAAGGAGGATGATCTTCTCCTATTGGTGACTAAGCTCGCAGATAAAGTGGGCACTTTGCAATCTGATTTGCGCAGGTGCTACAGCCACATCACTACTCTGGAGGATACCAACAAGAAGCTACGCACCGCAGTGTTACATGCCCTGGCACCATAGTGATCTACAATAATCACGGTATCAAATAATCGCAAGGGATTATTTGATCCGGCCTGGCTTGATTCTAAGCTTGGGGAGATCTTTAAGACCTTGTAATCTATCTTATAAAGTTTTATATTACTATTTTAGGTTTGCATTAGTTAAAATTAGAAATAAAGTTTGCATCGTTAGAATTCCCTTGAGGAATAGTCGAATCCTTTTATGAAATTCCGAGTTTATTATCATATATGGAGCAATATTGAGTTTGTGCTTGTCCTATTGGATATATGAATGGCTTGAGTATAGTTTTACTTGCACTTGATGATAGCAATAGGAGTCTTCCACACCATTGGTATTAATGGAACATACAAAGATAATTTGGTCAATATGTTGTAAGTTCACGCTTTGATTTACGAAGAAAAATTATCTAATCATTTAAGTTGAAAAAGAAACCTTGAACAAAGGAAAATTAAAAGTGCTATCAAATTAGAGTGAGATTAAGACGAGGTAGAATATTCAAGCTATAAAGATTGCCTCATATACAATTGGAATTTAGTGTGAGCATGTATGGATAGCTCCTTTGCACATCACTTAAAGAAAAGTGTGAGCATATATATATAAAAGAAAAGAAAAGAAGAAACGAAGAGAAGAAGAAAAGAAGAAAAAGAGCGAATGTGCAAAGAGAAAGTAGGCAAACATCACTATATTGTAGTATGACAAAGAAGCGTTTGAGATTTTAAATCCCAAGTGAATATGTTAATCCAAAAACACCTGGGACTACCTCGCTAACTCATTTGGTTGAACTGAATACTTTTACATCATATTGAGAGTAATCTTTTGTGAACTGTTAAATGCTAAGGTGTGGAAGCCTGCTAATATTATTCGGATGGTTCGAGTAAGGTACTATTCATGAACTTATTCCTATGTATCATATATGATAAACACATGCTGCAACTGCCTCATTTATTTTATCAACTGGGCTTCATGAATATGAGGATCACATCCATTAAGATAAAACTTGCTCGGGACAAGCAAGAGTCTAACCTTGGGGAATTTGATGAGTGCATATTTGCATCATGTGTTATATTATTATTTTGCACTATATATGTAGGATCTTGGTATTTTACGGTGTTCGTGTGCGCATTTTATGTCTATTTTCACCGGGATCAGGACAGATGATGGATACAATGGACACAATTCTTTGAGTAGTTGTATTGGGGAAAAAAGGAGTCAAAAACAACGTAAATCACTCTTTTGGGAAATATCAATAACACCAGAAGAAAACCTGAAGCAATCAAAGCATAGAGATGGTTTAACGACCAACTATACGACGGGAATAATTTTCTGGCCGTATAGTTGGCTCTGCCACCGCCTCGTCAAATAGTTTTACCCCATGCAACTGGATCGGGGAGATGGCATACAGAACAACCAGAAATAGCCGAAACCTCACCTCCGGAAGGCATCTAGAGGGGGAACTCGTCAACAAGGGATCCATCTTCGCCCTGCGCCGATCTAGGAGGCTAAGGCATCGATCTTCATCATCAACCGCTACATCACTACCATCTCCATCCATCCCGTCTACATCTTGTCTAGATCTTGTTGTAATTCCCATACTCGTTGTGGATTTATACAAGTACTATTCATCTATGATAGATTCCATTGTTATTGCCATGATGTTGATTGCCTCCATGTGTGAGTAGATCATGAGTTCTTGATGAGATGGATAAACCCTAGTATGAGATTGAAATATGATAAAGTTTATTATGATATTCATCGATGTGACCCTGTGTTAGATTGTCTTCATCTTGATGTTGAAATAAGTCGACCTCTCAATATTTGCCTCTTACGGGGACTTGATGGAGGGAACTACTTGTTGGTAGATGGAGGTGTGTTAGCACTTACAGTGACTATAAGCTATTGGCACTCCTTACGTATCAACTTGAGAACCGAGGAAACTCATAGAACACTATCCATGCCATGGGATACGTCCTACGGGATTAAGTCCCTAAATAGTGCAATAATTCGATTGATATCGATTGCTGTCTGCTGTGGTTATAAGGATGATATGAGCAGTGGTTGCTACCTATTTGTCCAAATATGGAGTTCCTCCCACACATACATAGTTGAGAATATTCATGATAATAATCTTTACCTTAGCTCTTTATAATGCCAGTGGTGTATCCGCTACTCCCTAGGAACGCTTTTTCCTATTGCAGTTCCAAATCTCTTTTACATACGTGATACTTACTTTCTGTATTTAGTTATTTTATTTTACTTATTTTCTCTTATACCAAAAACCCAAAAACACCTTTTTACACAATACTCGTATTTTATCTTGTTACTTAGAACTTTATTTTGCATTTCTATTGTAATATTTAATTCAAGAGTTATTAGACTTTATACTCCTGCTCCCTGTGGGATTGATATCTTTCTTTCAAAACTAGCTACAAACGATCTGCGCACTTGCAGTCATCACTAACAAAGACAAAGAAGGGATAGAAGTAGGAGATAAAGATAAAAAATATAATTTAGATGCCGAGTCGGTTGATTCAAGAGAAGAAGTTGATGTTATAAAGGAACAAGAAGAGCAGGTTCTCATCCCAAGTGAGAAACATGCCAATAAGAAGTCCTACAACAAATAAGAAAACTGAAAAGGATGCTGAACCAGTAGCAAAGGTAAAAGAGAAGGTAACCCCAACAAGAAAAAATTCCTTATCCTAATCGTGTTCAGTATGAACCAGATAAAGCTATTTATGATTCTTTTGCCAAAGCTCTGAGAAATCTACGTTTAGAACTTCCTCTAGTTGATGCAATTCAAGTTCCTACTTATAAAAAAATTATACGTGATATTCTTAGCAGAAAGAAAAAGGTAACTAAGACAGTAGCAGTGATGACAAGCTTTGGTGATAAGCTGCCTTCTAAGCTTGGGGACCCAGACATACCAACTATCTCTTATGCAATTGGAAAATTAATATTCTTAATGATCTTTTTGACTTAAGTGCAAGTGTTAGTGTCATGTCTTATTCCTTACTTAAGAAATTAAACCTTGGAGAGTATTCTCCTACTTCAATTACCTTGCAAATGGCTGATAAGAAAACTAAACAACCTGTTGGATGCTCGAAGATGTTTTACTCAGAATTGATCAACATGTTATACCCACAGAATTTATTATACTTGATGTTCCTGAAGATGACAAACTCTCAATCATCCTTGGAAGACCTTTTCTTAGCACGACAGGAGCTAATGTGGACTGCTCTAGTGGTAAAATTGTCTTCAATATATATGATGATCAGTTTGTTCGTTATTTTCCAACGAAACACGAGCAATGTTGGAAACATATACCACCGCCTAAGCGTATTCAAGCAGTAAGTGCCGTCGATGAAGGGTAGCCTGAGGTAAGAGTTAAAACTCGGAGGTTGGTTAGCCTAAGCCAACTCTCCTTAATAAAATGCTTAATGGGAGTCAATCCATTCTTAGTAGTTTAATAATTTCCCTTTTTATTTTTATTTTTGTGTTCTAATATGTGAGTGATGACCCACAAGTATAGGGGGTGTATCGTAGTATTTGCGAGGGAAGTGAAACCCAATTTATTGATTCGACACAAGGGGAGCTAAAGAATATTTATAAGCCTTAACAACTGAGTTGTCAATTCAGCACACTGAAACAATCTTGCTCACAACAGTTTAGCAAGAGCAACAGTGTTGTAGTAGGAATAGTAAAGTAGCAGCAGTAAAGTAAAGACAGCAAAGAATAATAGCGAAGAAACAGAGGGATTCGAAAAGGTAGGCATAGGGATGGATGGACGAGTGTTGCATGGACAAGACAATTCACATAGCAATCAGAACATAGGGAAATTGCAGATAAATAAGATAAAGCATCCAAGTACTAGATAATCCTAGGCATCTGTTCCATATATAGTCATACGTGCTCGCAATGAGAACTTGCACAACATCTTTTGTCCTGCCAGCCCGTTTGCAGCGGGGCCTCAAGGGAACTACTGGCAATTAAGGTGCTCCTTTTAATAGAGCACCGGAGCAAAGCATTAACACTCCGTGAACACATGTGATCCTCACATCAAAGCCATTCCCTCCGGTTATCCTGATTTCTGTCACTTCGGGGCCTTTGGTTCCGGACAACAACGTGTGTATACAACTTGCAGGTAAGACCAAAAACAATACTATCATAGTGAATCAATAACATGTTCAGATCTAAAATCATGGCACTCGGGCCCTAGTGACAAGCATTAAGCATAACAAGTCGCAACAAAGTCATCAAGCACTAATAGAAGATACTAGGCACCATGCCCTAACAATCTGATGCCATTACATGAACGATCTCATCCAATCCCTACCATCCCCATAGCCTACAGCGGGGGATTACTCACTCATAGATGGGGGAAACATGGATGGTCGATGGAGAAGCGATGGTGACGATGATGGCGATGATCTCCTCCAATTCCCCATCCCGGCAGGGTGCTAGAACGGAGTTTCTGGTGCTGTTTCGTGGAATCTGGTGGTGGCGGCGGAGCGGAACTCCTTCTGGAAAAACGTCGACCCCTCCTGAGATTTTAGGTCAGAAGGCATCTTATAGGCGAAGAGGGAGACCGAGGGGGTGTCTGGGGCGGCCAGACCACCCCCTGGTGTGGCCTAGGCTAGCCCGCGTGGCCAGGTGGTGTGGCGTGGGCCTAGCCCCCTCCGTCTCGTATTCTGGATCCGGGAGTCTTCTGGTGAAATAGGATTTTTGGCATATTTTCCGGGATTTTTCCTGATAGTTGATTTTCTGCACAAAAACTAGACACCAAGGCAATTCTGGTGAAAACAGCGTCAGTCCGTGTTAGTTGCATCCAAATCACACAAGTTTAGAGGAGAAACAATAGCAAAAGTGTTCGGGAAAGTAGATACGTTTTGGACGTAGCAGTGTGTTGAAATCATAAATTTGCAGATAAATTATACCATTCTGAAGTTTAAAGATGAGTTGGAAATGAAGTTTTTGAAAAGAATAAAGTAAACAGGGTTCAGAGCTTGTAACAAGCACCGGTACGACCAGAGGAGAACGTACCACCCGCTCGTACTGCTGAAGCAAATAAGTTTACAAGTTTCTATCTAAGGCAGCTGCCGTAACGAGCACTGATACAGTCGGAGTTACCTGTACCGTCCGCCCATACCAAACTTAGACGATTTTCTCCAACATTACTGACGAGTTAACGACCACTAGTACGGTCGGACGCGCCTATACCACCCACCCATTTCAGACACTCCAGGTTTGATCTTGGAACCCTAAACTTGATCCAACAGTGATGATCACCGGTAGGGGTGGGACGTGACCGTACTGCCTGCCCGTATCGACTACATCGCCATGTAAAGACAACGGCGGCTAGCTCACAGCCAGGCTCTTTCTTATTCTTCTCTCAATCTTTCTGTTTCTTTCTCTCTCCAACTCAAACCTTAATCCTCTAGAACCCTTGATTCTTCACCGATTTCTTGTGTTTGAGTGGGGGAATCTTCACATCGGTACGTTTCTCATCCGATCCATGTTTTATTTTCTGAAATCCATGGTTGAATTCCTCACATTGACTATCTAGATGAGTTCATCATATTTTGAGATTATTTTTAATTCCTCACGTTAGGATTTGTAATTGCTTCCTGTAATCGTTTATTTGTATGATAGAAACCTGATTCCATTTGTTTTTCTTTGAAATTTTGCATCACGGTGAATATTGGGAAAATTTTCCACTCGGTCAAGGGCTCGGAAACGGCTGGGACCTCAGGCTTCGCCAAGCCGCATGGTACGAAGAAGAGGCACTCGGAGGGGAACAACTTGAGAGCAGCCCTGAACAAGGACTATGAGAGGTTGAGCGAACGGAAGGTTATACCCACTAAGTGGGTGAGCCGTGAGTTCCTCTCCTACAAGGGTCTGCTAGAGTACTTCCATAGGATGACCGTGCATGCCGGTATGGTCCCTTTCTCCTACCTCTCGACCGAGACCTTCGAGCTCTCCATGTACGATTTCATGTCATCATTCCACAATGACCTTGAGACCCAAGAGCTTAATTGCACTATAAGTTTCGTGCTCAATGGGCAACCCCACAACCTCACTTCCTATAAATTTTGCGATTGTTTCAGTTTCTCTCATGAGATAGAGCTCGATACCGTTGATGATGTCCTCATGGAGGCAATGCATGCTTGGGAGGAGATTTCTGTCCACATGAACACTGATTATTTGCGCAGGAAGAGCGCCACTATCCAGAATCCCACTATCTTCTACTTCGCCACCTTCTTGGTGAATTCTATTTTTGGGAAGGGAGTATTGGGGCCATGGCAGGCCCTAAGATAAGTATAATTTATATGGCTCTGCATCCTCAAATGGAGCATAAGGTAAACTTGGTTGCTTTGCTCATCCAACACTTCCACCGCCAAAGGTCGGCTTACTCGGGTGACATCCATTGTGGTGGCTTGATCACTGAGATCGCCTACGCAAGAGAGTTTGTCATGCCCCATGAGAGAGTTGAGGCTGGTAGTAAGTTTCTAGATGACATTCACATGGCTAGCACCAAATTCATGGGGGTCTATAAGCTCCAATGCTCCCTTCGTGCTTATCAATTTTATTTTGAGCCTAATGGTGATATCCACCAAGTTTTCCTTCCATTTGTCCAAGCTTTTGGTTTGCCAGGTAAATAGAGTTGGGTCCTCAATGAGGAAGACTTCTAGGAGGCAATGATCTCTTCGGGGAGGATTGTGCCCCCGGGAGGGAACCCCAATTGGGAGAATGCAGCCAGCAACAACAAGAGCATTATGGGCAAGACTTGAACACCACGGGATAGGATGACTACGGTCAACATCATCATCAACAACAACCTTTTCCCCAATAACAGTAGCAAGGTATGCCTCCACCTCAGCGGGGATTCAACTATGTCCCGAGGAGTGACTTTGACCAGGTGGTGCATCGCATCGACAACATGGAAAAAAAGTTGCACGATGTGAATGCCAACATCGTCAACGTCACCCAACACTTCACCTCCTTGATGACCGACTTCCCAAACCGCTATCCATACTTTCCATACCAGCAGCCGCCACCCAACGATGGCGGCGACAATTGATCCAGGACAGGCCAAGAGCCTAAGCTTGGGGAGGTTGAACTCCTCCCCACCTTTTGCATTCATATTTTTGTTTTCTTCTTTTGATTTATTTGTTTTGTTCAACTTTTAGCTCGCACTAATAAAAGAAAAACCCAAAAACATTAGACTATCTTTTATCTTGTTTTGTCTGAAGTTCTCTCGGTTCCCTTTTTAATTTTCTACAGGTTATCCACTTCAAGTGACTTAGCTATAGAGAAGAACGCGAGTAGTTGACCCAAGTGAGAAATGATCAATCAAGAGGAGGTATCACATTCCTATTTTCCCTCCTTCTATAAGTTTATTCATGAACATACTATGTTTGTTCGATTACACCTGAGTTCCACTCCATGATTAGCTCGTTATCTTTTAGGACTTAATCTCAAGGCTAATGTCACTACTTTGATTTTGACTTATGAAAATTACGATCGGTTAGAAAAACAACCCGGTTGGATTAAATTCCAATCTTCTAAGAATAAGAGAAAGTGTCTTCTTGACAACTTTGGTGCCATGTTTTTGTCTGAAGGGTTTAATCTTAGTAGTGCTCAACCGCACATCTTAATGGTTTCACTTGATAACACCTTTTGAAAAGAATTGTTTGATCGAACGAACATTTGACGGTGGTTGAGGGAGATGCCAAACTTGCTTTTCTCAGCTGAAAAGAGATAGTTTATTTGAAAATAATTATGAGAGTACCCAAACTTCATGGAACCAACAACTCCTATGGCATACGTACGATCTCGAGTTCATCTCAGATTTTGGTTATGAGTTGGTTGGGCATTTGTAGCACTACTACGATGGGATTTTTTTAGTTCCATGGGCATAAGTACTTGAGAAAAAAGAGAATTACCATCAAGATATGAGATTAAAATATTTGATCCTTATGAGAGTATTGGCATCACCTCACCACTTAAAAAAACTAGAGTTCTTGAAAAACAAGAAAGAGATGGGGTGTTAGATTTCCACTATTTTCAAAGTGGATGTTAATGAAAAGATCTAATTTTATCCTTCTTTTGACATCAACTTGCGCACCCTTAATTTGACTGAAGGATCCTTGCTTAAAACCATTTTTACTCTCATAAAAGAGGGGCATTGAAAAGAATTGATTCATAAGTCTAACCAAATTTTGGCAGACTCTTTTGAGTTTAAGAATTATTAGCTAGCGAGTTACATGCGGTTAGGAAGCGAACTTAAGTGCAATTGTTCAGATATATTATGCTCATGTTTAAGGTTGCAGGATTTGTGACAATGTAGTATGATACAACCTTGAACTTTTGAGTTTTCCCTCTTGATTCAATTTCACTCTATTATTCATTATAGCTTTATCACTCGAGGGTGAGTAACAGCTAAGATTGGGGAGGATGATAGCTCCAAATTTCAATACGTTTTACCAATGATTTTCCCCTTGTTTTTGCCGGGTTTCGCTGGATTTCACCCGTTAACTAATGTTAACCTCGCAAATTAGCGAAACCTTGGTTTCTTATGTTGGTTTTCAGGTAATGAACACTTTTAGAAGATCTGAGAGCATTTATGGGCTAAGTACATTTGAAGAAACAAATCCCCAATTGAAGCCCCACTCATTAGAGGCATCCAGAGGCCATAACGATCATTGGTACGATTGGGACACGCCCGTACCGTCCACCCGTATGATACTCTTTTACCTTTGTTATATCAATATAGGAAACTTTCGTGAAGGAGGGGGACGAAAAATAGAACAGAGCTGATACGTCCAAAACGTATCTACTTTCCCGAACACTTTTGTTATTATTTTTCCTCTAAACTTGTGTGATTTGGATACAACTAACACGGACTGACGTTGTTTTTAGCAGAATTACCTTGGTGTCTAGTTTTTGTGCATAAAATCAACTATCAGGAAAAATCCCAGAAAATATGCCAAAAATCGTATTTCGCCAGAAGATTCACGGAGCCAGAAGACGAGACAGAGGAGGGACACGAGGGGCCCACTACTATAGAAAGGCTTATGGATAGATTTATTACTTAAAAATATGCTCCACTAGTATTTTGTCTAACCAATGGCGCACATCGCAAATAATGCGCCACTGATAATGTGGGCCTGGCACCCTAGTGGGCTATGGACCAAATATCAATGGCGCATATGGACATATGTGCCATTGATATATTCTTATCAATGGCGCATATGCAATATGCGCCATTGATATTCTCCTCACCAATGGTGCATCCTTTCCTACATGCGCTATTGATAAATATGTGGGCCCCATCTGGACCCCACCACTCTGAAAGGTGGCAGGAATATCAATGGCGCATTCACTATATGCGCCACTGATAATTTACCTCCAATAGCGCATATAATACGAAATGCTCCACTGATAAGTCTTGGGGCCCACCACCTGAAAAGGTGGCAGACTTATCAGTGGAGCATTTAGTGTAATATGCGCCACTGATAACTTCGCCCAGATCTACAAGTTGGAAGCCACCCCCACCCACCACCACCATTCTATTCTTCTCCACCCACCACCCCAAACTAGATCTAGCTCGTCCTCCTCCTCCCCACCACCTCCATTTCTCCATTCTTGGTTGTTGAACCTACCTTGCTTCATAGTTTTGTGAGGGGAAGCCTCTCCAATTGTTGTAGATCTACTAAACCAACTAGTTTTCCTCCTCCAACATCTATCTTGTTCTCCAACAACCACACTATCTCGTCGCGGACTTGGCTCGGTAACGATTCTACTAGGTGAGTTCTTGGAGGACATGCATGTGGATGTTTTGTGTGGCGGGTGGACGTCGGTGCGGTGTGTATGTGTGTGCATGCTTATGTTTGTGAAGCCTTCTTATTACGAGATGGATGATGTTTGCATGAATGTGGTGCATCAATGTTTGCAGGTGACGAAGAAGAAAGCATGTTGCTTGCTCTGGTGGTGCATGGATGTTTGCCAAAATGTCGATTAATTTCCGTTTCGGCAAATTTTTGAACTATCCATATGTCCCATTTTTAGGAGAGGTCATGTCGAATTTTCCCGGCGGCCATGCATGCATGTGTGTGTGTGTGCATGATGGTGCTATGGTTCTAAGATACTCTCTGTTTTTGCTCTATACCGCGTAGGAAACCATGGTTAGACACATGAGCGAAGGTCGAGTAGCTAGATACAAGAAACACGCGGTGGCCGACATGATTCTGAACAAGAGGACCTATATAAGATGTCCGTGTCGAACATGCAATCTCGGGAGCTTGGTTGACCCTGATTCCGGAGACCTAGAGAATTGCCCACGCGTGGTTTCATGCGCGGCTATGATTCTGAAGATGACGAGGACATCAACGATCCTGAAGATCAGGGCAAGCATGATGATCATCACGAAGGAGATGCCGGTGGCAGACATGATCATGATCATGAAGTTGATGTCGGCGGCGGCGGACATGATGATCAACACAAAGGAGATGATGGCAGTGATGGACATGATGATCATCATGAAGAAGGTGGCGGTGGAGAAGACGTAGACACACAAACGACGCGGCTAACCTCGGCCTTGCAGGACCCTCATGTTCAGGAACTGCTTCTCAGGGAGACGAGCAACACCAAAGCTAATGCCAGGGAGAAAGCCAAGCTAGCGCAGATGGAGATAGACGGGAAAACTCCATTGTATCCTGGGTGCCGGCCCGAGGATACCCGCTTGAACGTAACGCTCAAGGCTCTGGAGATGAAGGCAGAAAGCAAATGGACCGATGTAAGCTTCAACAAAAACATGAGATTCTGGCAAGAACGTCTTCCCAAGGGGAATACGTGTCCAACTAGTATCGAGCAGGCCAAGAAAATTGTATGTCCTCTCGACCTACCGTATGTTAAGTACCACGCCTGCATTAATGATTGCGCACTTTATCAGGATGAGTACAAGGATAGAACCACATGTCTGGTGTGTGGCCAAGGACGATACAAGAGAGGGAACAAGAAAGTTCCTCGGAAAGATGTATGGTACTTTCCTATCACTCCCCGTCTGCAGCGGTATTTCGTGGACCCTAAGGAAGCAAAGCTCATGCAATGGCACGCGGAAAGGAAGAAGCCGGCCGAAGATGATCCACATAAGGGCAAGATCCTCACACACTCTTCGGACGCTAGCCAGTGGAACGCACTGGACATTGACTTTCCAGACTTCGGGGGCGATTCAAGGAACGTCAGGCTTGGTATGAGCATCGATGGACTCAATCCATTTGGCAACTAGAGTAGCACACATAGCACCTGGCCCGTGTTTGTATGGCCATACAACCTCCCTCCCTGGTTGTGCACCAAGCAGAGATACGTACACATGTGTATTCTGATTCAGGGGCCAAAACAACCAGGTATCGATATGCATCTGTATCTCGGGCTGCTGAAAGAAGAGTTAGCCACGTTGTGGGAGACGCCAGCCCATACGTGGGACGCATACACAGGAAATTATTTCCCTATGAGAGTTGCGCTGCTCACAACGGTGCAGGACTATCCAGGTTACGCATATGTGTCTGCCTAGGTGAACCACGGACACAAAGAATGTGTCAAGTGCATGGACAAGACCCCGCATCTCTAGCTACCAAGGGAACCCGAGTCATTGAAGACCGTGTTCCAACAGACTCGAATGTGGCTTCCAAAGGATCACGCGTGGAGAAAGCATAGAGATATATTCAATGGCAAAGTAGAGCTCAAAAAAGCCCCATGTCCGAGGAGCGGAGAAGTGATCCAAGATATGTTGGACAACTGGGAAGAGTGCCCTTTGCCAGGAAAGAAGCGTCCGAGGACGAATCCGCTGCATGGTGTGTGGAAATCTAGGCCTGTTTTCTGGGACCTGCCGTACTGGAAATACCTCCACACACCCCATAGCCTTGATGTCATGCACATCACGAAGAACGTGTGCGAGAGTCTACTTGCCACTATCATCAACATGCCAGATAGGACCAAAGACGGGCCGAAAGCAAGGAACGACCTGATGGAACTTGGCATCAAGGAAGAACTTCATGAGACGCCGCCGCTCGATGATGATGATGATGAGACAGCGCCTAAAGATACTCAAGGTCGCTGCAAAAGGGTTAAGAGGGGAATTGCAGTGTTTCCGGCTGCATGCTTCACTCTAAGTGAGCAGGAGCTTGAGCAGTTTTTCAACTGCCTCCTAGGAGTCAAAGTTTCTTACGGTTACTCGGGGAACATAGGTAGATATCTGGATAAAGCGAAGAAGTGGTTCAGCGGGATGAAGTCTCACGACTGTCACGTGCTGATGACGCAGATACTTCCCATTGCGATCCGAGGGATAATGGACGAGCACGTCCATGAGACGCTGTTTAGCCAAAAGCTCAAAGGGAACAAGGTAAACAAGTTAGCCCTCACGAGGATGAGCACCGCCTTGAGCAGCTGGAAAATCCGAGTGAAGAGGACGATTAATGAGGGTAAAAGTTGGGAGGATATAAAGATGGCCGAGCTAATGCTCAACGAAGCTGAATTCATCAAGTTCAAGGCAGACTGCACTTCACCGGAAGGTCAGCAATGGACCGAGTGGGGGAGGAGTATGCGGGAGCTGAACATAGGTAACCAACGTTGCGGAAACGATGGTTACCAAGGAAAAAAAGGCCGTTTGGGCAAAGGAGGACGCCGAGTATGCCCGTCCAGGTAAAGATAACCCGTGGCACAAATTCACGAACGAGTAGGTGATGCAGTTTCTCCGCGCCCGCTACTATCTCCACCCCGAACTCAAGGAATTCGTTACTGACGACAACGATGTGAGGAAGTTCTAGAAAAGGCTAGTAAGGAATTTATCTCGGAGTACATCTATGTTTCTAATTAAGTAATGAAGCCAAATTTCTAAATGGGATTGTCATGGTGGTGTCACGGCAGATGCCATGGATAGGCTAAAGGTGGGGACAAGATGCACTAGAGGAATCCAGGGAGGGATAGTGTGGTGATTCCACACACAATAGCTTTGTATTGTTCAATGAGATTCCTAGATTACAAGTGCTCCTAGAGCTGTATTGGGGAGAGGAGGAAGAAGGAACTCTCTTACTCTCACCTCTAGCTAGCTCTCAACAAACTAGAACTGAACAAGTAAAAACCAACCCACTAGAGATCAACCCCTTCTATAGAGGCCCTAGCCCTCCTTATATAGGGGTAGCTAGGTCTCCAATTAGGGCATACGTGGAGGTATATTCCAGGGAATATTCCTCTTCCCAAAATAGCAAACCGACCGGGTCTCTTTTCCCCAACGTAAGCCATGCAGAGGCTATGTGAGCCTCTGTGGCGCCTGCGTCATCCGATTTAGGCATCGTCACCCTTGTGGGCCACTCCTCGGTGGTCCTGGCCTCTGTCCGCTTCGCTCACACTCTGCGTACAGTGGCCACCTTTTGACCAGCGAGATACCTCCCTTCTCTTGCAAGCCAGATATAACCCGGATAATGCCTGGTTAACCCGGCCACACCTGTACCTGTATACAAGTTAGATATATCCTGCCGACATATAATATAAGTCGGCTGAGACCCAGTTAGGTGGACATCCCCTGCTCCGGGTTACTCCGTGATTCGTCCTGCCTTGAGGTGACTCGGCCAGCACTTTCTTTGACCTTGCCGTACCTCGACTATCTCGGCATTTATACCCCGGCGTGACCCTACCCAGGGGTATCCCCCCAACATTAGTCCCCGAAGCTGGTGCGGTCTTAGCTGCCTTAGCCGCTAAGGCCACAGCAGGTTCAATTCTACCGAGCCTTTCGCTCCCTTTTCCGAGTTACCTCCTATCTCAGATTCCATAGGTTTAATTTCCCTTGGCACATTCCGAGCTTTCACTCGCTGGCCGGGTCACCTCATACTCATCCGAGTCACTCTTCCTTCTCTTGTACGCTTCCCCACGTGGAGGGTAATCATTACTTTGCCTCATTTTAAGGGCCTACGCCAGTAACCGCCGCAGTTATTGTCAGAAATTACTGTTGCGCATGTCACATCGTGCCTGCCTCCTTGTTAACTGTATCATAACATCACGTCATGGGATCCGCTGCACCCTGTGGCCCTTCCTGTGGCTCGTTTCTGATTGGTTGATCCAGGTCATACACGGCCACACCATGTGGCCCGTCCGCACAACATGATCCCACTACCTCCCCTGGGCGTGGTTAAATAGGGGAGGGGCGCGCCCCTTGGGTCTTTTCCCCACCTTAGTGCCCCTCTGCCTCTTCTTCTTCCTCTTCAGCGACAACACCGCCGCCGCCGCAGCACTTCCTTAGCCGCGGCGCCGTTGCACCGTCCCTCGCACGCCAGCGTCGCCGCCCCTCCCGCGCATCTCCTCCGCCACGGGTCCACATCAGTCTACGCCACTGCCCCCACCGCCGTTAGGGCCAGTGAGGACAGCGATTTAGAGATGACAGAGGAGGAACTTGCCGTCATGGAGCAGGAAATGGAGGAGGACGCGGGGAACACCGACCGCGGCGCTTGGGCTGGGTCCTGGGTGTGCCAGGACGACCTCGATTGGTTGTACCGCACCCGGCGTATCCCGGAGGGCGTCATTGCCTGCCTCGCTGCCGAGGAACTTGCTCCCTCACCCAATTCGGGTGAGTTTGTAGTATTCCTCTCCCACTTCCAACGTGGGTTCGGTCTCCCTGTCAGCGACTTTTTCCACGACTGGCTCAACACCTATGAGCTTCAGCCGCATCATCTTCCGGCTAACGCCATTACTTCCCTCTCTACCTTTGCTTCCACCATCGAGGGTTATGCCGGATTGTGGCCCACAAAGGAGCTCTGGATCCGGTTTTTTGGTCTCCACCGGAACGTGATTCCAAATAGAGAGCTTGAGCCGGAGGACAAGCAGCTCACGTAGTTCGGCACAACTTCTATCTCTCCTCGGAAACAGTCCATCTTCCCCCGAGTCATGGGGCTTGAATCCTGCAAGGGCTGGGCCTAAACCTTCTTCTATGTCAGAAATGGCACGGATGAAGAACTGATCCGGCTGCGCCCCTACGCTCTGGGTCCTCCCAATCCGGATCTGTGGGACAAGGTCCCCAAGAAACCCACTGTCCTGGCGAACTAAGTCAACAAACGGTTCCAGGAGCTGAAGGATCGGGGATTGCACAACGAGGATGCAATGATCACCTTCGTCCGCAACCGGATCTCCCCCTCCAGAAACACACGCATAAACTTTGCCACATGAGCTGGGGCTATGACCCCAACCGAACCTCCTCATTCGAGTTGAGTAACACCGAAATTTACCGCCGGGTCAAGGCCCTCTTTACCACCAACAAGAACTTCTCTGCTGAGTGGGTGTGGGGGATCGAGCACTTCTGCCGAGATAGGCTTCCTCCCGTGGTAAGTCTCGTGCCCCAGTCCTTTTTTGAGTTACATCATATGTCAGATTTTGTTGTGGGTTTGATCCCTTTGCCTTTTCTTTCTCTTAGATGTTTCTTCAGCAAACCCTTGAGGACGGCATCGATCCTTCTCTCAAGTGGGCTCCTGATCGAGATACCTCGGACGAGGAGGAGCCGGATCAGGAGATGTTCCTTCCGTTCCCTGATGCGACCAAGCGACACATCGGTAAATATTCTTCCATTAGAGATTGGCCTGACGATGAAGATGATTCGGATGTTGAAGTGATGGAGGCATTTGACGTTGTACCCCTTTCTTATGCTTTTCCGGCATCAGCTAACCCCGGTGGGTAGATTCATGAAGATCCTCCCCTTACCACGGGTGAGCCAGTCCCGGTCGCACCAAAGAAAAGGGGAGCCGCATCCGCTTCTTCCTTCGGACCTTCTAACCCAGCCAAAAGGCGAAAGAATTCTGCGGACAAAGCTGCCACTAAGCCTACAACCAAGGCCATAACCGGAGGGCTCGGAAGCCCAAGGAGCCTTTGACCTCGGATGAGTAAGTCACTTCTCCCTTGGCTATTCATTTGTTCTTTCTTTGTTATAGTTTCTCATCATTCATGATCTGATTCGGCAAGGCCGCGGTAGAGGTTCCTCAGAGTGGATCCGGAATTGCCTCACCGCTCCGACATAGCCCTTCTCTGCCTCGTGGCGACGATTCACGCCCGTTGAGCCCCATTCAGGAGGGCACGGCGGCTGCTCCGGGTTCTAGCCCACCTCGTCAAGAGGAGGGTAACCTCGGAACAGGGGGAAGCAGCTCTGCCGAGGCAGCGGTTGCTCTAGCCACTGCCAAGGTATCTACCACGCCTCCGCCAAAACCAACACCGGCACCAACATCGGCTCCAGCGCCAGCAGCAACAACACAAGCACCAGCAGTAGCACCAAGCCCCTCCGCCTCATCCGAGTCTTCCAAGCCTCGGCGAGAAGGCACCAGTAGCACCAAGGCTAGCACTAAGGCAGCTCCCAAGGGCAAATCCGCCGCAGCAACTTCAACCTCTCAGCAGCAGCCCAAGGGAAAAAAGGCTCCTGACACTACCAAGGCAACGTCTATCGAGGCTAGACAGCGTACACTTGCGTCCATGCTCTCGAAGAAGACCCCACCGACAACGGACACCTCTATCGGGTCAGCTGATGCGCAACTCGTTTTGCACACCAGCCCTGCTGTTGCCCAGGTTGAAAGGAGGGAAGCCCATGCTAAGGGTCTGGTGGCGCCCCACATGCTTAGAGGCGAACGTTATCCTCTGACCTTGATCGAGTTCATAAACAACTGGAACAAGGCGGAGTTCGTCCACAATGACAATCTCTCGGAGAAATTCGGGCCCACCGAGTTTGCTGCACAAATGAACACCGCTGCTAAGGCAATCAACCTTGCAGGTCGGATGATGGAGGTACGTTACTTCGCATTTTCCTTAGCATGTACTAGATATTAGTGATATAGCCATTAGTCCCCGAGCCTCCGGGGGAGTAACTTGTTACTCGACCGGATGCTCCTTAGAGAATTAGTGTAGCTCCTTAGTAACTTCGAATATGCACACACCTAGAGCCGGGTTAAGTTCAACTTGGCCCGGATTTTGTACACTTCGAATATGCATACACCTAGAGCCGGGTTAAGTTCCACTTGGCCCAGATTTTGTACACTTCGAATATGCACACACCTAGAGCCGGGTTAAGTTCCACTTGGCCTGGATTTTGTACACTTCGAATATGCACACACTTAGGGCCGGGTTAAGTTCCACTTGGCCCGGATTTTGTACACTTCGAATATGCACACACCTAGCACCGGGTTAAGTTCCACTTGGCCCAGATTTTGTACACTTCGAATATGCACACACCTAGAGCCGGGTTAAGTTCCACTTGGCCCAGATTTTGTACACTTTGAATATGCACATGACTAAGCTATCCTTTTGTACTCTTTTTAGGTGACCACCAATCGCTGGAGCACTGAGTTTCAGCGTCTCTTGGATACTCACAAGATGCTGCGCGCGACACATACTGCGCTTCTCGCCGAACACGAGAAAAGGGGTAAGTTTTTTCCTTGGCATTTTTCCATTTCTCTTCGTCTTTTTCCACCGAACTAATCCATTGTTTGGATTTCGCAGCTAGAGTGGAGGCCGAGAACACCATCATGAGGAAGAACTTGGAGCAGATAAAGGGTAAGTCATTTTTGCTTAATCTTCCTCCGCGCTCTATCTCCTTTTCTCCTTGGCTCGGCAAATATTCATATCTCGGCCTTGCCGGATCAACAAACTGTTTTAGCATCTCTTGAAGATAGTGTGCCCGTGCCTGATATGAAGCTGCATTTTCTCGAACAAGCAGGGAAGCACCAGGCCGAACTCAAGAAGAAAGATGATGAGCTTGCCCTCCTCTGGACCAAAGATGAAGAGATTTCCAAGCTTAAGGCAGACATGAAGAAACTCAAGGCGCTCCACCAATCTGAACTTGATAAAGCTGGCCAGAATTTTACTGAAGAGCGAGAACGCCTCAACCTCCAGATCGCCAAGGACCAGGAACTGCTTAAGGAGGCCGACGCTAAGCTTGAGTCGGCAAATGCTGAGCTTGCGCAACTCCGGGAGAGGCGTGACAATTGCACCAAGGAGCTGACCCGGATCCACAGTCATATCTCTCGTAAGTTCTTTTTCTTCAGCTAGCATGACTCTCTTCGGGTCAACCTCCTTCACTTATTTCACTTGTCTTGTTTGCAGAAAAATTTCTAGAGGGCAATGCCATTGCAACTTCTGTTGTTGCCAAGTTCTGCCAGAAGAGGAGTACTCCACTTGTTCCTGGTGTTGAAGAGATTTCCTATGACATGGAGGACTTGCTGGTCAGCTTGTCTTCACGTGTCGAAATTGTGAGGAACTATGGCAAGGATATCCTGGATGTGGCAATCCGAATCTTCGATGCCTTTTGGCCTGATGAAGACACTCCGGAGGGGGCCACAGCTCTCGCTGCCAAGTTAATTGAGTGCGAAACCCAACTAGACCTTTGGAGGGAATCCGCCGGTCGCACCGGAGCTGAAACCGTTCTCCACTACGTGCTTACGTGGTATGAGAAAATCAACCTCAATCTTCTTGAGCGGATGCGCACCGGATCAAGGTGGTCCAATGACCCGGATTGGATAGCTCGGCGCAAGGCTTGTGCCCATAACCTCATTCAGTATGCCCCCATCCATCAATGGAATGAGGGACCAAGCTTCCTTGGCGCCGCCGACGATGAGAATGCCGAAGATGATTCGGGTGATGACGAAGAGGACGAAGCCTCAGACATCGAGGAAGGTGAAGATGATGTTGAAGCAGAGGCTGGATCTGCCCTTGCTGGCACCAAATTACCTCCCCCTGCTGCTCCTTGAGCAAAAACACTTTAAAGTTTATCAGATCCCCGGTATGCCGGGTGCAATTGTATTAAGCACATAAGTTATATTTTTCTACTAAGTTTTTATGCCGGATTAACTCGGGCGTAGTCCCCGAGTTTCATTTTCTTGTTTCTCCAATTTCTTGGCTCGGCTCGTGTCCACCTTGGTTCGGTTTTATGACTTACGAGTCCGAGTTTCAAAAATTGACTTAACAATACTTGGAAACTCTAGGATTAGCTCAAAATAATTCAGCGTAGTAAATATAAGGTAAACACAAGGTTAGTCCGAAAAACAAGCAGCGGCTCGATTAAGTTCCTTTCCTTAGTCGTTTTTCATGTGCTACGCAATTCCAAACTTGTTCTCTTGCTTGCCATGAAGCCAAATCTTGTTGGACAACAGCAAGTCGAAGAGTTAGGTGTTTGGTGCTCACACACTACTGATCCGGCTTAGGTAGAAGCAACTTACGCCAGCCAACATATAAATAACCACTACAGAAGACAACAAATATTATTAAGGCAGTCCCCGAGTTACTGCTCGAGGTGCCAACATTTCATTGATAAGCTCATTGCCGGCATACATACCGACATATGAGAGACTCGGATACATACACTTCTTTGCTAAGTGTAGAAAGGACAAAGTAGAGCTACATTCCATGGACGCTTAGATTCCTCGCCGGACCTGTCCGCCTTGTTCTTCTCCTGCGGTTTTGCATCGATAAGATAATATGAATCATTGTGCAATGCTTTGCTCACAATGAAAGGTCCTTCCCATGGGGGGATAACTTGTGCATGCCAGCAGTACGTTGTACCAACCGGAGTACCAGATCACCTTCCCAGAAAATTCGGGGGTTTACTTTTCGGCTATGATAGCGTCGGAGATTTTGCTGATATATGGCGGATCTGGACAATGCCAATTCTCTCGCTTCTTCCAGCACATCAACATCATTTTGCCGGGCTTCTTGCACTTCGGCTTCTGTGTATTGGGTGACCCTAGGCGAATCATGCTCTATGTCGGCTGGTAATACGGCTTCTGCCCCATATACCAGAAAGAATGGTGTATAGCCTGTTGATCGATTCAGAGTTGTTCTTAAACTCCACAGTACCGCTGGTAGTTCTTCTATCCAGCACCCCACTAATCTTTGCAGTGGCTCAATGAGCCGGGGTTTTATCTCGGATAATACCAATCTGTTGGATCTTTCCACTTGTGCGTTTGATGCGGGGTGAGCTACCGAGGCTACGTCTAGCCGGATCTTCTTATCTCGGCAGAATCGTGCAAATGCTCCTTCAGCAAAATGTGTGCCATTACCTTTTATGATACTGTGAGGATAACCGTATCTCAAGATGATATCTTTGAGGAATGTCACGGCAGTAGCTCCATCACATTTTCTTATTGGCTTCACCTCAATCCATTTTGTAAACTTGTCAACCATGACCAAGATGTGTGTCATGTTCCCTCTTGCTAGTTTGAAGGGGCCAACCGTATCCAAACACCATATGGCAAATGGCCAAGTAATTGGTATGGACTTGAGCTCCGACATTGGCATATGTGTCTTTGTAGCATATATTTGATAGCCATTGCACTTTCTTACCAGATCTTCTGCTTGTTCTAAGGCACTTGGCCAGTAAAACCCATGACGGAAAGCTTTTTCTACCAAGGCTCTGGACGAGGCATGATGCCCGCATTCCCCTTGATGTATATCTCGGAGGATGTCAAGCCCTTCTTCCGGGTCAACACATCGCTGGAGAACGTTTATCACACTCCTTTTGTATAGCTCGGAATTGATGATCGTGTATGCTTTAGCTCTCCTTTGAGTTTGCCTGGAAAGCACTTCCTCTGCGGGCAAGGTTCCATCTTTCAGGAATTGAAATATGGGCAGTGCCCAAGCTGGTATTGCTCGCACTAGGAACACATCCTCATCAATTTCCATCTGATCCACCGGCATAACCTCAGCCGGATCACACTGCGTAGTCCACGGGTCTTGCGAGGCAGTCCTCGGGTTTGCCGAGGCAGTCCTCGGGTTTCGCGAACCACTTCCCATGTCAATGTCCATGGGCACAGCCTCCGATTCCGGATTTGCCAGGATATAAGTTGACTCAGATTCTGGGGATGGCCTGATAGAGGGTTTTCTGAGGTGCTCTAGTGCTACACCTGGCGGGATTGCTTGTCGGAATGATCCGAGCTTTGACAATATGTCGGTAGCTTCATTTTCCACCCAAGGTATATGATGAAATTCGCATCCCTCAAAGTACCCTGATATCTTCTGCACATGAAATCTGTACAGTGCCATATTTGCATCCAAAGCATCCCATTGTCCGGACACCTGCTGGACTACGAGATCCGAGTCACCGAAGCATTCGATCCGACGTATTCCAATTTCCTTTGCCACTCTGAGCCCATGCACAAGTGCTTCATATTCCTCAACATTATTTGATGCTGTGAAATGGATCTGCAGCACGTATTTCAGCTGGTCCTTCTTGGGTGAGGTAAGCACAACTCCGGCACCTAACCCGGTTTTTGTTTTTGACCCGTCAAAGTGCATTCTCCAATAGTTCGGATCTGGCAATGGTGGCTCATATTGCACCTCGGCCCAATCCACAAAAAAGTCAACCACAGCCTGAGACTTGATTGCTTCTCTTCTGTCATATTGCGGCGCATAAGGGGCTAGCTCAATTGCCCATTTTGCAATCCTGCCACTTGCATCCTTGTTGCTCATTATCTCGGATATGGGGGCTTCACATATTACCTTGATTGGGTGCTCTTCAAAATAGTGATTCAGCTTCTTAGCCGCCATATACACACCATATGCCACCTTCTGATAATGGGGATAGTTTTGTTTCGAGGCTGATAATACCTCGCTCAGATAATATACTGGCCTTTGCACTAACTTATCCTCTTCATCGTGCTCTACCACAATTACTGCACTTACAACTCGGTTGGTTGCGGCTATATAGAGCAACATTGGCTCCTTGATAGTGGAGAGGCTAACACTGGTGCAGTAGCTAACATTTTCTTTAATTGGATAAAGGCTTCATTGGCCTGCGGTGTCCAAATAAACTTGTCCGACTTTTTCATGAGTTGATAGAGAGGCAGTGCCTTTTCTCCCAACCGACATAGAAACCGACTTAAGGATGCCATGCAACCAGTGAACTTCTAGACATTGTTAAGGCACTTCGGCAGTTCCATTCGCTCTATGGCCCAGATTTTAGTTGGATTGACTTCGATACCTCGGCTAGAGACAAGATATCCGAGTAATTTTCCAGTCGAGACACCGAAGGTACATTTCTCCAGATTAAGCTTCATTCAGAACCTCCTTAGGTTCGCGAATGTCTGTCTGATATCGTCAAGGAGCGTTTTGCTTTCCTTGGTCTTGATAACAACATCATCCACATATACCTGCACATTTTGACCAATTTGGTCATGTAAACATTTCTGCATACATCTTTGGTACGTTGCCCCTGCATTACGTAAACCAAAAGGCATGGTGCGATAGCAATAAGCCCCATACGGGGTGATAAATGCAGTCTTTATTTGATCACTTGGGTTCAGAGGTATCTGGTGGAAACCAGAATTTGATTCAATGAACGACAACAGTTTACACCTAGCAGTGGAATCTATGACCCGGTCTATCCTTGGCAGTGGGAATGGATCTTTCGTACATGCCTTATTCAGGTTCGTGTAATCGATACACATACGCCAAACCACTGCCACGTTCGAATCGTCCTTCTTCTTCTCCACCAGCACCGGATTAGACAGCCAATCCGGGTAAAGCACTTCCATGATAAATCTAGATGCTAGCAGCCGAGCTATGTCATCTCCTATGACCTTTCTCCTGTCTTCGGCGAAGCGACGGAGAGGTTGCTTCACCGGCTTTGCTCTGGGTCTCACATTAAAAGAGTGCTCGGCCAACTCCCTCGGAACACCTTGCAAGTCCTGTGTGGACCAAGCAAAAATATCCCAATTCTCATGGAGGAAGTTGACGAGCTCGCTTTCCTACTTGTCATTTAACCCGGCACCAATTGTTACGGTGCGCTCTGGGAACATATCGTCAACAGGTACTTTCTTGGTATCCTTCGTCGCTTGAAATGATATACTACCATGCGGGTTACTCAGCGCCGGCATATACTACTACGTGGACTGAGCCAATGCTGCCACCTCCTGGACCTTTCTCTTCTCTTGCGGAATCACGAGTGACTCGGCCAGGTTAGACCCGGCTGACGCGCACTAAATGGAACGTCGGAAATCACCAGTTATGGTAATCACACCATTTGGCCCGGGCAGCTTCATCTTCAAGTAACTGATATGAGTACTTGCCATGAACTTGTTTAGAGCTAGCCCACCGAGCAACGCCTTATATGCGCTCTCCAAATTGACAACCTCAAATTCCAAATTCTCAGTCCGACAGTTATCTCTCGTGTCGAACAACACGTCAACTCGGACCATGCCAATGGGTTCGCAGGAAATGCCTAGCACAATGCCATGGAATGTTGTCCTTGTAGCTTGGAGCATGTTCTCCGAGATACCCAACTTGCGCATCGTGTCCAAGTACATCATGTTTATCCTACTGCCATTGTCAATCAGCACCTTTGAGAATCTCACATTAATGTTTGGCCCAATGAATGTTGGGTCCAACACTAGCGCATACAAACCAGGACTTGACATAAGCTTGGGATGATCTTTGATGCTCCAGGTAATTTCCTGGTCCGACCAAGGCATATACCTCGTCACTGCTGGCATTACCGCATTAATTTCCATGTGTCGGTGCTGCAAGCTCTCTCTGTCTGTCTCCTCTGTGGTGAACACACAGTAACTCTGATGATACTCTCTGTACTCATTTCTCCCCTCATTTCCGGGGTACCTTTGATCTGGTTGATGCTGTTCTTCCACTTGATGCACTGCATCCCTTCTCTCATGGTTGTCATACCTCGGCGGAGGGGGAGGCAACATTAACTGTTGCGTGTTCGCTCTGGAGAGCAATTGCTGCCGGGGTAACTCCTGCCGAGGTTGATCATTCCAAGGTGCCTGAGCATTCCCCAAACCGCTTTGTTCTATCTTTCACATCCACTCACACTGCCTGGTTGTGTGACCCGCTGGGTTACTCGGATTTGGCGTGTGAAATTTACACGGCTGATCCAGCATGGCCTCATCAGTATACCTCGGATGGTCCTTCTTTTCCTGCCACTGTTTCTTTTGCTCTGGCGTCCAAGTTTTCTTGCCATCATTCCTTGGGGTCCATTGCTGCCCTCCAGTTTTTGGACGTTGGTTGCTTCCTGCTCCGGGCTGATCTTGATTCACAGCCGCAACTTGTTGCGAATTATACCGGTAATCCGGTCTATCATCTCTTCTTTTACACTGGTAATCATTTCTCCGGGATGATCCGGCCCCATCTCGTTGAAGATAGCCCTCCTCGCTTGACTCGTTTGACATGAGCCTGGGCTGAGTCGGGTCACCCAACGCGTACGAATCAGCAATCCGGATTGTTTCTGCCAATGTAGTTGGCATATCCCTCTGCAACCTTTGCCATAGCATGCTTGCATATCTGCATCCTTGCGCAAACCAAGCTATGGCCTGTGACTCAATTACGCCCTCACATGAGTTTCGCACTGTGCACCAACGGGTTAAGAACTCCCGGTTTGTCTCATTCGGTCTCTGCTTGCACATTGCTAGGGTCTGTGGCCTATTGGTCCTCTGATACGTGCTTGAGAAATTACTAACAAACATTTCCTCAAAATCGATCCAATAGTTAATACTTCCGGGTCACAAATTGTTTAGCCATACCCTTGCTGGCCCCTCCAGCATTTGGGGTACATATCTCACAGCCCATCTCAAGTTGCCTGTAGCAATTTTTACAGCTGTTGTGTAGTTAATTAACCAATCCTCTGGCTTTGTGCTGCCATCATATGTTTTAGTGCCTCTAGGTAACTGGAAGTTAGGTACCGGAGGTTCCTTCATGATCCGGGGCCCAAAACACGCTGGACCTGGAGGACCTTGACATTCAATCTGCTCCGACCTATACAGCCGATCCAGTTTTAACCTAGCATCATCAGGCATCAAGTTCCTGCTTCCCAATCTTGACCCTATCACGTGATAGTCCGGCCTGGGATACCCAGCGTTCACCATTTCCAAATCACCATCATTGTATCTATCTTTCTCTTGTGGAGCCACTCTTTGTTGCATACCTTGGCCAGCACTACGCTCTTGCCGTGGTATATTGCACGGCTGCGGTTTCCCTACACCTGCCGAATTACGCTGTCCGGCATTGCCGTTTACAGCGTTCCCTTGACCGACATTTCCTTGGTCGCGGTTACCTCGGCCAGCTTCACCTCGGCTCACACTTCGTCGATCCTCATTTCTCTGCACTTCTTTTCCTTTCCCTGCCCTTGCTCATATGGGACTATTTGTTTTTCCCTCCTGGCCGAGGTTACTACCTCTTCTCTCCTAGGACCACCATGAGGAGACGATGCAGCTCCAGTGGATTTCTCCAGGTTACCCACTGCCGAATGAACGATTTTGGAGGCCCCAGCTCTCTCCGGATTAGCCCTGAGCAACTCCTCATTTTGCCTATTGGCGATCCGAACCAACTCATTGACCCTATCTTGTTGTCTCTGACGGGCTTCACCCGTCAGATCCTCTAACTCGGACGCAGCTACATCTGCTGCTCTGAGGTTCTTTGCCGAGGTACTATACTTCGGCAGCCCCACGGACAAACAATTCTCTCATTCCTCAATCCTAGTATCACCTTCTTTGTTTATTTCACTCATGAGGTTTCTCCCCTTCACTTTTACAGCATCTACCTTATTTGCTTTCGCGTACTCACGCAGTGTCATGTTCAACGACTACTGAGCCGCGACTATCTTTTTGCACCTTCTAGGATTTTCTGCCTAGTTTCCTCTAACTCGGCCTGTGCCTGAGCCGGGTCTACTACTGCTACCACCGGGCTTGCCAAGCTTTCTATTGCCTGCTGCAGCACATTCTCTGGCCTCTTTAGAGGAGGACAACTACTTTTCCTCAGTGCCTTAGGTGTTATCTCCGGATCTGGCGCTAGATCCTTGCTTGCGCCAGCGCCAGGCGTGGTCATCGTCACCTTAGCATGGTCCGGGGAGCGAGTGATACGCGCCCCGCGAGCCGCACTAAGGGGTGGCTCGCCTCCTTCAACGACGTGACGCGGGTGAACGCATGACACATCGACAGCAATGTAGATCTTGTGCGCGCCAAGCTTGATGAAGAGGCCATTGTGCGGAAGAGGACGCTTGCCGAAGCAGCCAGCATTGTCGCTGACGAAATCCAGCGCTCCAAAACGCTGAACAAGCCTGGAGACGATGTGTTCGCCGGTGCCGATGAAGTTTCCCATCCGGATCTTCACTCCTGCTAGCGCTGCTAGCCCCACGGTGGGTGCCAACTGTCATGGTGGTGTCACGGCAGATGCCATGGATAGGCTAAAGGTGGGGACAAGATGCACTAGAGGAACCCAGGGAGGGATAGTGTGGTGATTCCACACACAGTAGCTTTGTATTGTTCAATGAGATTCCCAGATTACAAGTGCTCCTAGAGCTGTATTGGGGAGAGGAGGAAGAAGGAACTCTCTTACTCTCACCTCTAGTTAGCTCTCAACAAACTAGAACTGAACAAGTAAAAACCAACCAACTAGAGATCAACCCCTTCTACAGAGGCCCTAGCCCTCCTTATACAGGGGTAGCTAGGTCTCCAATTAGGGCATACGTGGAGGCATATTCCAGGGAATATGCCTCTTCTCAAAATAGCAAACCGACCGGGTCTCTTTTCCCCAACGTAAGCCATGCAGAGGCTACGTGAGCCTCTGCGGCGCCTGCGTCATCCGACATAGGCATCATCACCCTTGTCGGCCACTCCTTGGTGGTCCTGGCCTCTGTCCGCTTTGCTCACGCTCTGCGTATAGTGGCCACCTTTTGACCAGCGAGATACCTTCCTTCTCTTGCAAGCCAGATATAACCCGTATCATGCCTGGTTAACCCGACCACACCTGTACCTGCATACAAGTTAGATATATCCTGCCGACATATAATATAAGTCGGCTGAGACCCAGTTAGGTGGACATCTCCTGGTCCGGGTTACTCCGTGATTTGGCCTGCCTTGAGATGACTCGGCCAGCACTTGCTTTGACCTTGCCGTACCTCGGCTAACTCGGCCTTTATACCCCGACATGACCCTACCCGGGGTATCCCCCCAATAGGGATCACTTTCCTTCTCTTCAGAGATCCGAAGAAAAGTCTTGTGCGTCAAGTGCGAGCTCATCCTAGGGGTCGACGGCGGACCCGCGGTGGGACACGCCCTTCAACAGGGTGACAAATGTGTTCAAGGGGAGGGCCAAGTCCACGCCGCCGACTTCATTTGGCCGTGTGTATAGCTATGGTACGTATGAAAAGGTTGGTGACTTTAGGAAAGAGGACCCAAAGGTGAAGAAAGAGAGGAAGGCCGCGGCGGCGGTGGCAAGTTAAAAACGCGAGGTTGAAGTCCTCCGGGAGCAGATGCAATAGATGCTGAGGCTGATCGACGAGAAAGTGCAAGAGAAGATCCGCGAGATGCTTCCCAATGAGCTGTGGGAGGGGACCGCTGCTTGGAATCCGGCAGGTCAACGAGGGCCACTCGTGGTGCCCAGCCTCTCCAGCAGCAACTCGATCCAGCACGTGTCGCCAAACGTGGTGATGCCCGAGTCTGCCAACATCGAGATGCACCCGGTCGCTCCGGTGCCCCCTCCCACCGGCGCCAACACCAATGCACAGCCGGAGGTCGCTCTGGTGACACCTCCTGCCGGCGCTAACACAGAGCCGCAGGTCACACCGATGCCCCCTCCCACCAAAACTAAGGCACAACCGATGATGCTTCGTAAGGCATCTCAGCGGGAGGATGATACCGGTGTCTCGACATTAGCCAAGCTCAACACCATCTCCAAGGTAATGACGCCAGCCAACACATGCATGTTGATAACATTTCATCTCCTTTGCCTTTGATGACTAGCTAGCGCCATCTCATGATGCTTGTTCTTCCGTAGGACACTCCTTGCACGCTCTTGCATTATGTGGACGGTGATCTAAAGGATGTTGGCAAGGGCACAATTATTCAACCAAATAGCCACATGATGCACCACAAGTCGATGGAGGATGACGTGTTCAAGGTCCGGTTGGCTCGGGTGTTGCCGGGGTGTGAAGACATGGACCCCCAGCCAACCTAGAGGCGCTGATGACCATAAGAACCTTCAGGATTGTTGTGTCTAGGTCTTGACATGGCCAAACACCCAGATTCGGCTTGTGAAGGAACAACAAGTAACTTAGAGGCCACATGTGCCCTTGCCGTGGTGGCCACAACAACAAGTCACTGCCACCACCTCTCGTTACCAGCAATTGTTGGCCGCCGCTGCACCTTTGCCTCCACATGGCATGGTCGCCACTGCGCTGCCGCCTCCACATGCCAAGGCCGCCGTCGCACTGCCGCCTCCACATGGCAAGGCCGCCGCTGCGCCGCCACCGCCCAAGGATGCACCTGGGACAACATTAACGATGATGATGATGATGACAACCCAGATAAGTGGATCAACACTAGCGTCACTGACTCTTTGTTCATGCCAAACATGGACGAGCCCTACTGCGTTGCCGACGACCCAAATGCTCGTACCAGAACATTTACGCGTCTGGACTTCCATGGTACCCTAGAGGAGACGCCTCCAGATGCTAGTGCCACTGGTCCTTATAAAGGAACTGAGGGAATCATTTTCAGCCCCACCACACTCCATAAGGCGGCGGATGAGCAGATGGCTGCTAATGTTGAGACGAAGAAGCATCGCAAGAGAACCAAGAAGAATAAGCAGTCTTTGAGCCAGCCGGGTCCGAAGAGGCCCCGGGCTCACGATGACCCGTTAACATAGCCCCCTGAGGGCACCTTGACCAGGGTTCACATAGCTGGTCAACCGATTCTGAGTGAGGAGTTGATCAAACACGCAAGTGGAGCGATGGCTAACCTGCAGCATGGTATTCTATATCTAGAGGAGTGCCTTCTTAAAGAAGCAAATGTTCCAACAGGTGTGGGCTTTGTCGATAATGCCCCCGCGGATATCTTCTTCATATCGTATGAGGACATCTTCAAGCTTTTCCATGGTAAGCGGATGAACTATAACTTGATCCGCCTATACGCGCTCCATCGGGTGATGAAGGTCAACAGAGAGAAGACCCCTGGCGTCGCGATAGTGGACCCCTACTTCATGCGTTATAGCTAGTTGGTGGATCCAGTGACCCGGGCTAGCGCAAGGAACTACCTCCAAAATTTCATGGTGGACAACAAGAGTGGAAAAGAGCTTATTTTGCCTTTCTTTCTCGAGTAAGTGCACACACTCGCTCGTCATCGTAACTTGTACTTTCTTAGTTTTCGGTTGCTCTTTTTCCAACATTGTTTCGTTTCAATTGTTTTGTGCAGAGACAAATACTGCACACTAGTTTTCATTCACCCGAGTTATTCGCTAGCCACGTACTTGGACTCGGGGAGCGAGCAAAAGAAGAAAGACTACACCAACATAAGGAGTCTTCTAGATGATGCTCTCGAGGTATACACCGAAAATGGAGGTGAATTCAAGAAGGGGCAGAAAATTTCAGGGATGGCAGACACGTGTTCAAACACGTAATGAAGTTTGCCTGCGTCAAGAAGTCGGATAACAATGTCATGGAGTCCTACTACGCCCTCCATCACCTGCGAGCGATCGTCCGGGATGCACACATCATTATGTTGTCATCTAGTCTCCGAGCATGGGCCGAAGCTGAGGAAAGAATGGATGATGATGAACTTAAGGGCGACTTATTACGCATCCAGACTCAAATTGTGACCATCCTGCAAGAAGATGTCATCACAAGGGGGAGGGGCCTTATCCTACAAAAGAGCGTTCAGTAAGCGCGAGATCGAAGCACGGCTCGTGGCACAGGGTCATTGTAGGACATGGACAACGAATGATGGCTACAAACCGTTCCCGGCATTGTGTAAAACAAAGTCTTCATGATGTAGTGTTCCTATCTAGCTAGCGCTTAGCCGGTTTGTCTATCTCGTGTGTGTGTGTGTCATAAACTTTAACTTGCCTTAGCTCAAAACGGTCATTGTTGGACTTCGTTTACTTATTACCATATGTATGAAACTTAATAGCTTGCCTTAGATCGAAACCTTCTTTTTTGTGGATATGCATGTGATGAACCTTCTAATTCTTTTTGTTGCATGATATATTACTTATATGCCTTGTGTATAGAGATGTCGTGCTATGTGGTGTTCAGAGGGAGGGTCCCAGGAGTCTACGACGAGTGGGAGGATTGTCACAAGTAACTAAACAAGTTCAGTGGCAACAGATACAAAGGGTACCCGACAAGAGAGCAGGCGAAAGCTAGGTGGAGGAACCACCTCCTTGGAGAGCAGAGAGACAGAAACCAAATGAAGACCTTGATGATCGTGATCCCCGACTTGCTCATCACCACCATTGCGGTTGTACTCTACTCAGTCCTTTAGTAGTTTAGGACTTGGCTATTTATATTATTATCTCTATTTTTATACTGTTGTGTATCTGTATAAATACCTGTATAAAAACCTATATATGTACATGTATAAATACCTGACTGCCATGTATTATGTATACCTGTAAGAAACATCAGTGGTGCATCTTTTATTCACCCAGTGGCGCATCTAGTATCAGTGGCGCATTTGGATATATGCTCCACTGGTAAAATATCAATGGCGCATATTTAAGGTGCGCCACTAGTTGTCCCACTATCAATGGCACATATTTGATATGCGCCATTGATAAATAATTACTAATGTTGCAACACTAGTGGCGCATCCCATATGCGCCATTGGTAGGAAAAAAGATGCTCCACTGATAAGCCATTCTCTACTAGTGGCCCACACCACCTGGCCGCGTGGGCCAGGCCTGGACGCGCCAAGGGGTGGTTTGTCCGCCTCGGTCACCCCCTCAGCCTCCCTCTTCGCCTATAAGATGCCTCCTGACCTAAAAACCCAGGGGGGTTCGACGTTTTTCCAGAAAGAGTTCCGTTACGCCGCCACCACCAAGTTTCGTGATTCAGAACCAGAAACTCTGTTCTGGCACCCTGCCGGGACAGGGAATTGGAGGAGATCATCACCATCACTTCTCCACCGATCATCCATGATTCCCCCATCCATGAGTGAGTAATCCCCCACTATAGGCTATGGGGATGGTAGGATTGGATGAGATCGTTCATGTAATGGCATTAGATTGTTAGGGCATGGTGCCTAGTATCTATTATTAGTGCTTTTTGACTTTGTTGCAACTTGTTATGCTTAATGCTTGTCACTAGGGCCCGAGTGCCCTGATTTCAGATCTGAACATGTTATTGATTCATTATGATAGTATTGTTTATGGTCTTACCTGCAAGTTGTATACACATATTGTTGTCCAGAACTACAGGCCCCGAAGTGACAATAATCGGGATAACCGGAGGGGATGGCTTTAATGTGAGGATCACATCTGTTCATGGAGTGTTAATGCTTTGCTCCGGTGCTCTATTAAAAGGAGCACCTTAATTGTCAGCAGTTCCCTTGAGGCCCCACTGCAAACGGGCTGGCAGGACAAAAGATGTTGTACAAGTTCTCATTGCGAGCATGTATGACTATATATCGAACACATGCCTATGATTATTTAGTACTTGGATGCTTTATCTTATTTATCTGCAAATTCCCTATGTATTTATTGCTATATGAATTGTCTTGTCCATGCAACGCCCGTCCATCCATCCGTATGCCTACCGCACTTTAATCCTACTATTTACTGCAATTGTTACTACTGTCTTTACTTTTACTACTGCTATTACTTTACTATTGCTACTACAAAACTGTTGATACTGATAAACTGATGTGAGCAAGATTGTTTCCAGGTGCAGCTGAATTGACAACTCAGTTGTTAATACTTATAAATATTCTTTGGCTCCCCTTGTGTCGAATCAATAAATTGGGTTTCACTTCCCTCGAAAATACTGCGATACACCCCCTATACTTGTGGGTTATCAAGACTATTTTCTAGTGTTGTTGCCAGGGAGCTTAGCTTTATTTATCAAGTTCACTTGGAATAACTATTGTTCGCTGCCATCCATCCATCATGGGTAAGTCTCGTGATGGCAAGGTCCCTATTTTACCATCCACTACAAGGAGAGGTACGGTTATGAACACCTATGTTGCTCTTGATTCATCCTCTGTTATGAGTAAGTTCCTGAGACTACCACATACACATGCTACACATACTGCTACCACTGCTGAATCTGAAACTTCTGATACTTATGATGTTGCTTCTACTGTGCTTGATAAGAGTGGTTCATTAGATCCTTTCCTAGATGCTACGATTTCTAGAACTATAGCTGGAAATACTGAAACTCCTAATGAAGACACTACTACACCTGTCAGTTCACCTGAGACTAGGGAGAGCTATGATGAAGACGGATATATAGAAATGACTGATGAATTTATTAAATAATGCCAAAACACTCATGATAGGAGTGATATTAAGAGTCTGCTTGAGAAACATACCGTTAGACCTAAATTATCTCCTAATCTAAGTTTGCTACATCTCCCATTAACATTAAAGATAAGGATTATGATTTCTCTCTTGATTTATCTTACATAACCATTGTTGAGAAAGAAGCTTTTTGTGGCACTAGGAATGAAAGTGTTGTAGCACATATGACTGAGCTTTCTACCATGAGTGGCCTATTTTATGATGATATTAAGATGCGCACCTACTTTGTTGCTAAATTTTTCCCTTTTTCACTGAAAGGAGAAGCTAAAACTTGGTTTAATAATTTACCTCCTAGATCTATTGATAGCCCTGATTGCTTGATTAGTACCTTCCTTCAAAAATATTTCCCTCCTAGTGCTAGACATGCTATTTTGCAGGAACTTTTTGATTTTAAACCGGGAGAAAAAGAGATATTGCATGAATCATGGGTAAGGTTTTGTGCTTTGATTCATGCTCAAGATGGATGTCCATTACCTAAAAATGAGCTCCTTGATATATATTATAATGGACTAACTAAAGAATCTAGGACATACCTGGATAGTTGTGCTGATTGTGTTTTCAGGAATAGAACTCCCAAAGAAGCTGAGGAATTAATGGCTAAAATAAGCAAGAATTATGAAGATTGGACTCCTCCTGAACCAACTATACCTAAGACAACTACACCTGAGTTAACTGTGCCTGAGCAAACACCAACACCAAAACCGAAGAAGAGGGGAGTTATTGAACTAAATGATGAAGTGACGAAGGAAGCTAAGAAATGTCTTAAGTAGAAGGGAATTAAACCTACAGATGTCAAGAATTTACCTCCTATAGAAGAACTATGTAAGCCAATCCCCCACTCATCCACTATTGAGGTACACTCTCTCCAACATTTCGATGAAGGTGATATTCCTTACTCTAAACCACCTGATCAATGCTTAGAAGAATTTGATGTTTTTATTGTTAAGCAAGATAATTTTAATAAAAGGGTACAAAATCATCTAATGGAAAACTCTAGAGCTATTGTTGAGTTAAAGGATATTGTGGGAAGAACCTCTAATGATGTTAAAATGCTTGTTAAACATTTTCAAATGGTTCAAACTCAAATTGATCAGCTTATTAAAGTACAAAAGGACTTGCTAGTTAATGCTGCTAAAGAAAAACATGCTTATGAAATAAGAACCAGAAGTGGTGCTGCCACCCAGGATCCTCTATATCCTGAGGGGCATCCTAAAAGAATTGAGCAGGATTCTCAACAAACTGAAAATAGTGGTACTACTCCTAAGAAAAGGAAAAAAGAAACATAAAACTATTGTAGAATCCTCTGAGCCTGCTAACGATCCTAATAGTATATCTGGCTCTGATGCTGAAACTAAAAGTGGTAACGAGGAAAATGATGCTCCTGATAAAGAAAAAGTTGAAGAAGAACCTGAAAGGCACACTAAGAATACTAAATACACTAAAGAAGATTTTGTTGCTAAGAAACATGGTAGTGAAAGAGAGCCTTGGGTCCAAAAACCTGTGCCTTTCCCTGATAAGAAACACAAGTCAAAGGAAGATGAACACTATAATAAGTTTTGTGAGTGGATGAAACCTTTATTTTTGCAAATACCTTTGACTGATGCTATTAAATTTTCTCCTTATTCAAAGTATATGAAGGATATTGTCTCTAATAAAAGGAAGATTCCTAATGAAGAAATTTCTACTTTGCTTGCTAATTATTCCTTTAATGGTAAAGTTCCAAAGAAACTTGGAGACCCAAAGATTCCAACTATTCCATGCTCTATTAAAAATAGTTATGTTAGAACTTCTTTGTGTGATTTGGGAGCAGGAGTTAGTGTTATACCTTTTTCTCTATATAAGAGAATTCAACTAGAAAAACTAATGCCAACTGATATATCTTTGCAAATGGCTGATAAATCTACTACTATTCCTGTTGGTATATGTGAGCATGTACCTGTTCAACTAGCTCATAATTGCTTGATATTAACTAATTTTGTTGTGCTTGAAATGCCTGCAGATGACAATATGTCTATTTTTCTTGGGAGACCTTTTCTTAATACTTCAGGAGCTGTTATTAATTGTAATCAAGGAAAGGTGACTTTTAATGTTAATGACAAGGATCATACTGTCTATTTCCCCAAGAAGATTGATAGGACTTATGGTTTAAATTCAGTTGAACATGTTGAAGGCATTCAAGTTGGAGAAATATATTGTCCCATACCACGAGAAAAATATGAAACTATTATGATTGGGACCATTGCTATCTAGGTTGAGGTAACATAATCATTAGTGGAATACAAAGTTTTGTTTCATATAAAATTGTTTTGGTAACAAGACCTGACCAACCTTGTTAACAAAGGGATTTTAATGAACAAAACAATGTTTTCACCATGATTATCTTTGCTTACTTTTATGTTTATTCGTTTTAGTTTTTGCCTTCACTTAGTTTACTTTTCTACCGTTAGTTGCTTGCATATTAGAGTGTCTTAGAACTTCTGAAGTCTTAGTTTTGTTTTGCTTTTGCATCTTTCCAAAGTCATCTTTCTGTCAAAAAATCATTCATCAATACCTTAAAATTGCTAAAAAATAAAGTGTCTCGAAAAATTCTAGAAATTTTATATTAAATTTTTACGTGAAAAAAGGGGCAGAGGAGTACCTGGAGTGACCCAGGGGGGACCACCAGGCATGCACACCACCCGGTGGCACGGCAACCCCAGGGGCGCGCCTGGCCATGGTGTGGGCCATGCCTGGCCCTCTACTCACTCTCTCACTTGCCAGTGCCTTCTCCCTCCCGAGAAAACCCTAGTTCATTGCTCGAAATCGCGTTCTTGTTGTTCTTTTCCACGATTTTTCGATCTCCTTGCTCAGCCCATCTTTGCTGCTGAAATTTGGACCATTTGTTCTCCGGTATATGACTCCTTCGCTTGTCCAAGTAGATTTGTGTTTAGTGGTTTATATCTTGAGTATTTTGCTGCTCTAGGTGACAGGTTATGTGAGCTTTTTAAGCTTGTTCAATGCTTAGAAAATTTGTTTTGATGCATTCCTAGGACTCTTACAAGTCCCTATGAGTAGTTCCCTTCATTATGTAATCACTTTGCAATCACTTGTATGATGGTTGTCCTAAATTTCAAAAAAGAAGATGAATGAACACCAACTCAACCAACATGAATTAAGGGCGCCTGAGGTTATGAAGGTTCACCGAGAGGAGGAAGTTTTTTCCTTCCATCTATCCATGCCCCGAATTCATGAGGGCTGCAGGGATTTCTTAGCACTTCCATACTGTAATTGCTAATGCAGGATTGGAGCATTTTGTGGGAGATGAACCTTACCAATTTGTGAAACTAACTATGTCTGTGGTGCAGGACTTTCGATTTAGTTGCTCTTTGCCTAACCCCATGGTTCACTACAAAATTTACAATATAGCTGTCAACCTTCCTTTTGATGACTTTTGTGCAGATATTAAAGTACCCCAGTGGGGATCGTGTGAAAGGATTAAATAGCAACCTACAACACTCATGGACTTGTATGCGCAGATTTGCCAAGGGAGCAGCTTCTTGAAGGAGAGTGGGAAATTTGTAATATTCATCTCCCGTCTATTCGCTAATTTTCTTACTTTATTGCCAAGTGTGTTCTAGCTAGGAAAAATGCTAATAAGTTATCTTCGTATGATCTAGCATTCATCTCAGCTGCTTTAAAACGAGATAGGAATTACAATTTGGGTGCCTTGATAGCTTTCCGTCTTGCTGCTAACCGCGAGAAAGGTGGAATTTGTGGAGGCCTCATCGCCTCTCATATAATACCTTTGCATGGTGTAGTGCCTGATCATCTAGACCTACAGTTTCCCATAGAGAGGCTTGACCTTAATTTCATGATACAGCATAAATTTGTTTCTTCTTAGGCTAATTTGAATGATTTGTCTTATGAAATAACCTTTCTCAAGGCTGGTTGGAGAAGGAGTAAGTCCGAGCATTTTGTTCTTTTGCTTGCACCTGTTTTTTAACCTTGAAACTAGGGTAGGATGGTCACTCACTCAGGAAGAGCTCGATACGTATCTGGGGGAGCTCTCCTAGCAGGATCATGGGACTGGATGAGAGGCTACAGATGATTCGGTCCAGCCCTCGAATGAGGGGGAGTCTTCATATCAGCAGCCTACCTATGATTGTGGAGCTTCTTCTTCCCAAGGGCCTAACCACGATCATTCTTACGATGACCTGCCTTCTTGGAACCCTTACCCGCGTTGGGGTTGATACCCACTTAGGCCAAAAGCCTAAGCTTGGGGGGAGGTACACCGACATCACACTCATCTACATATCATGTTTAGTTGGTACTTTGTATATCCATGTTTTGCTTTCTTTTGCTTTCCAAAACACAAAAAGACCAAAAATATTTTTGTTGTTTCTCTTCTTTGTTTTTTTAGCCTTGGTTTGCTTCACTTTGTTTGGACCATTCGAAAAACCCAAAAATATTTTGCTTTGCTTGTTCCTCCTTTTTGTTCTTGCCTTTAAAAATCAAAAACACCAAAAATATTTTCTGTTCTTATTTGGTTTTGTGAAGTTCGCTGCAGGGTTCAGCAGTCCTCAATGGAGTTTGGTTTCATGTTTTTATTCAAGCCACACAAGTGAAGGGCAATAATGAGGATTAATGACAACTTGAGGTGTGGTAAGAGGCTGGTAACGAACTCTATTTGTTTTCATTTTTGTACATATACTCATCATTGTGGGCATGCTTAGTCTATTCATGTAGGTGTATGTTATTTATGGATGCTTAGTAGTTCTTGCTTTCCTATGATTAGCTCCATCTTGATAATGGTTTGTAGCATGTCATATGAATGTTTGTTTGCATTGTTCTATTCATAACTTGGTATGACACTATGGTATCCTCCTCTGAATGTTTCACTTGAATTGACTTGGCACATGCTCATGCATGCATATGATTGAAACAATAATAAGTTAAGCCTCGATGAATTATTTTGCCTCAGGGGTATTGAATCACTTTCATGCCATGATTAGTCCTGTTTTGTTGCAATCATGATTATGACAGTTATTGCTCTCTCGTTTGTTGCTCCCTTACTACTGCTAGCCTTCACTTGCACTGAGTATGAGCTCTACTCGTGTTTCCAACTCCCCAAAACCAATATTGCCAAAAGTGTCCCTCATACCTACCTATTAGCATCATTTTCCATTCCGTGCATATTCAATATGCCTTGTTTTTTTCCAAATAAAATGTTTGCTTGTTACGAGAAAGTTAGTTAGTAAAGCTCTCACGAACTTGATGGCACACTTTATTTCTTGCACTTAATAAACCTGAACCATTGTGACTGTCCATGAAAGTTATATGCTTGCAAATTATAGGCTGGGGATTAGCAGAACCGTGCTGTCACGGGGAACGCTTTCAACACCTGTAAATATATACCCAGTTGATATCATGCTCTTTTGTTTACGGATGTTGTCGGTGTGAAATGAAAGGGGAGCTTGTAAGTCCATGGAGTTATGCATGTGTGTTAGAGAAACGCCTGGGCGGCTGGTCTAATCCATGCCTAATCATGGTGGAAACCTGCAGCGTAACCATAATGAGCAATCTATGAAGCATTCTTCTTATATAAAAAGAGAGAGGTAGTTATTGAGAAAAAGAAAGAAAAAAAGATGATGAGAAAAGCGGAAAGAGAGAAAAAAGCACCATTTTCCCATGGTAAATAAGAAGATTGCTGAGATGCTCATTGTTTGCTTGCCTTGTCATTTTGATATGGGGATTCTTCTGTATCATCGGGCAAGGGGTACCCCGTTGGCGGTTCTCTATGATACGCATGTATTTACTATGACAAGAACTTACCGGTAACTAATGTTGAGTAGCATGAGTAGTGGCCCTCGTACTCAAGGGACATGAGATTTCCAGTTTATGGTGTGTCAAACATATAACTCGTATTGGACCTAACTTTCACATTAACCATTTAAAGATGCTTATGATAGAGGCAATGAGAGCTCAAAGCTAATGAGTACCATACTTTCAGCATTTGGAAGCCTTTCAAACTTTTCAAAACCTTTTCATTCCCTTGTTGATTCACCACCTATTCTTTGAGCACTTTGTTGAGAGCATAGTTATCATTCTTAGTGTAATGTGCTTGTCTCAAAACTTGATTAATTGTGTCATGACCTTGATGCTTGTATCTTTGATATCTTTACTTCTAGTCTTCATTGAACTTCTAAGGTGCCTTGGCCATTATGTTTGCTCTACAATCAAAGGCAAGCGATATACCACTCTATCATACCTTTTTATGAGCATTGCAATGTTGCTTATGTTTATGTTTCATGCTATTTATTATTTTTGAGTTGGAATCTCTTCATAGCTTGCAAAGACTATTAAGTAAACTTAGTTGCATACTTTTTATTATGAATTTCCTAAGTAGTCGATCATATGCTGAGAATATATACATCTTATGAAGCAAATGTGTTCATGAAATTTTCTTTTATCACACTCAATTTTCAACTGAATTGCTTGAGGACAAGCAATAAGCTAAGCTTGGGGGGAGTTGATACGTCCAAAACGTATCTACTTTTCCGAACACTTTTGCTATTGTTTTTCCTCTAAACTTGTGTGATTTGGATACAACTAACACGGACCAACACTGTTTTTAGCAGAATTACCTTGGTGTCTAGTTTTTGTGCAGAAAATCAACTATCAGGAAAAATCCCGGAAAATATGCCAAAAATCATATTTCACCAGAAGATTCACGGAGCCATAAGACGAGACGGAGGAGGGCCACGAGTGGCCCACACCACCTGGCCGCGCCAAGGGGGGTGTGACTGCCTCGGTCACCCTCTCGGCCTCCCTCTTCGCCTATAAGATGCCTCCTGACCTAAAAACCCTGGGGGGGGGTTGACGTTTTTCCAGAAAGAGTTCCGCTACGCCGCCACCACCAGATTCGGCGATTCAGAACAAGAAACTCTGTTCTGGCACCCTGCCGGGACGGGGAATTGTAGGAGATCATCACCATCGTCATCACCATCGCTTCTCCACCGACCATCCATGATTCCCCCATCCATGAGTGAGTAATCCCCCGCTGTAGGCTATGGGGATGGTAGGGATAGGATGAGATCGTTCATGTAATGGCATCAGATTGTTAGGGCATGGTGCCTAGTATCTATTATTAGTGCTTCTTGACTTTGTTGCAACTTGTTATGCTTAATGCTTGTCACTAGGGCCCGAGTGCCATGATTTCAGATCTGAACATGTTATTGATTCATTATGATAGTATTGTTTATGGTCTTACCTGCAAGTTGTATACACGTATTGTTGTCTGGAACGGATGGCCCCGAAGTGACAATAATCGGGATAACCGGAGGGGATGGCTTTGATGTGAGGATCACATGTGTTCATGGAGTGTTAATGCTTTGCTCCGGTGCTCTATTAAAAGGAGAACCTTAATTGCCAGTAGTTCCCTTGAGGCCCCGCTGCAAAGGGGCTGGCAGGACAAAAGATGTTGTGCAAGTTATCATTGCGATCATGTATGACTATATATGGAACACATGCCTATGATTATTTAGTACTTGGATGCTTTATCTTATTTATCTGCAAATGCCCTATGTCTTGATTTCTATATGAATTGTCTTGTCCATGCAACACCCGTCCATCCATTCCTATGCCTACCGCACTTTAATCCTACTATTTACTGCAATTGTTATTACTGTCTTTACTTTTACTACTGCTATTGCTTTACTATTGCTACTACAAAACTGTTGCTACTGATAAACTGATGTGAGCAAGATTATTTCCAGGTGCAGCTGAATTGACAACTCAGTTGTTAAGACTTATAAATATTCTTTGGCTCCCCTTGTGTTGAATCAATAAATTGGGTTTCACTTCCCTCGAAAATACTGCGATACACCCCATATACTTATGGGTCATCAACAGCCACCGCAAACAACTCCAGAAGAGGGGAGATAAGATCTGAAGAAGGAGAAGAGCATCATCTCATTCTTTGATGATCCCTAGCCTCTTGACCATTCACTCCGCCATCAGTCCCCACTTGTACTGAGAGAGAGAGCTTGGCACTTGTAAGATTAGGGTTTGATACTTTGATCTACTCTTGTTTGCATTTGATTTGATCCTCAAATGGTATTGTGGTTTACTATAGTATAGTTGGGATGATTACTATTTCAATATTATTATGCATTGATCTATCTTCCTCTCATGATTGAGTAAATCCCCATAAGCGTGGGAGATGTAGGGTATTGGTAAGATGTGTTGTGTCTCCTTTGTTTCTATCCATTTGTGATTGTTGTTGTGATTATTATATTATGAGAATGAATATTTATGTTTTCCTAATGCTTGTTGTCCAATTTAAGGGCCTGGATAACATGATCCAGAGATCTCATCGCTATACGAGTTGATTGCCTACTCACATACAAATAAGAAGTGTCACAATCACTTATTCCCTTTCATTCACCTCGCACATTCACTATTACCATGAACCGTTTCTCTCCGTGTCTAACTTCTCATCTGCAGGAACCCCGGACACTTTTCTCGCTTTCACTTTTATGTTATTTACTTCTCACGTTTTCCTTTACTCAAGTTTCCTATATTATTCACTCACATCCTTCCACCTTCAACACTTCTAGTCAATTCACTTAAGATACCTTAATTGTGACAGAAACGCCATAGAAAGATACTTACCTAGTCTCCTTATTGGGCTTCGATTTAAAAATGGAAATTAATACTTCCACGAAAACGTGATCTGACAAACTTGTGCTCTTGCAGGGCATCAGCGACTTAGAAACTAGGTTGCCGACCTGGCAGTATTATGTTAAGTGGAATGATAGTTTGTGTGTGCATTTACTTAATGTACGTGGATTGTGAATGAATAAAAATAAAATATTTATCTCATCATTCTTTATTTAGCTTGCTAATCTCTTCTATCACTTTTAAGTCTGATAAGATATACATGTTACTCTTTCGTATGCTTCTATCTTCATGACTGGTTTTATGAATGGTGTGGGTTGCGTAACAATGTGGTGTGTAAATTATTTACCTTTGACTATTTTTTGTCCACTTTGTAAAATTTATACACGAACTTTGTGAAATCTACACTCAAGCGTGAATGACATAAATCATGTAATAGTGTGATGTGTACATCACCTGCCTTAGCCTATTTTAGGCGATTTCATGAAATTTAGGCAAAAAAAATCTTTGAAATGTCCACATGTCTAGCGGTGGCCCCGCGAGGTAGTTCCGCCACGATTCGGTATAAAGCCGGCGGCTTTTGCTATGTTTCTATTTTGTCCTATAAAATATCAAGCACTTCGTCTCTTCATCCAAAAGCTCTCGAGTCTCGGCGTATCCTCTTTAACACCGGACGCTCCTTAGTACTCCCTTTCTTCGTCTGTCGTGCATACATCGCCCTTCCCTCGCTTCGATGGCGGTGAATTGCTTTGCATGTTGTTGCATCGGAATTTTTTCATCGATGTTTTATGGAAGCTCCCAAATTCTAAGGATATACTCAAAGCTTAGGAGATTAGCGACACGATTATGTCGCACGATTTCTATAGCACGGTCTTAGCAGGACCATGAACTTGCGCAGGTTATCATGTGGCTCGTGTGGCTGTTATTCTTTTCCTTAGGCAGCAGTAGTTCCACGAGAAGACCTACACGGGTTCACCCCATTCGTGTTTTCCGTGAAATCGCCTTCGTACACGTTCTTACTTATGTGGAAAGTTGTTCACGCCTCCCATTTCTTATGATTCCTATGATCCTCATTTCATAGTGTTGTGTAATTATTTTATATGTTTCTTTTAGCCACTCACGAGACATGGAAAAGCATAGACACTTTCTGTTGGAACCAAGAAGATCAAACAGAAAGCTCTGTCCTTAGGCGTGCGAAAGGAGATATCAGGAGCATGTCGGAAGAATATCCAGATGGAGGCTGATTTGTGCAGCGTCCCACATGTGGAGAAGGAAGATGGATCTCATAGTGTTCTCAACGCAAACAACAAATCTATTGGAGACGAGAGTGTGATGCCTAAGATCAAACAAGTCCGAAAAGCCAAGAAAAGAGTTGATGTGGTGGAAATTTCGAAAAGCGTTTTGGAAGGAGATAAGATGGCACTCCATGTTGAGAACATCGTCGTTGAGAAGGAATATGGAGCCACCGGTCCTATGAAGCATGGAAGGCGACATAAGATCGGTCATTATGATGAAGACGAGATTGCGGACAAGTTCAAGAATGTACTTTGGGATATTAGCCAGAACGGCGATGGGTTAAGGGTTCTGTGCATTTCGCCTTGTTTCGTTCGATGCCTTGGCCCACCCATCCCAAGGATAATCAAGTTGAAAATAGGCAGCGACTATGCCTGGTACATGAAGATCGAGATGCGTGAAGACACATAAGTAGTGATGGACGATGGCTGGAGAGGATTTATCGCACTTCATGGTCTTCAGATTGGATGTTTTCTCACTTCCAATATGGTGAGGCCTTCGGTGTTCAAGGTGGTCGCTTTCGACCATTTGATGTTACAAAAAGTGTTCATGTGATCCGCTATCTTCGAGACATGAATGAGGCACATGTTTCTTACAACGTTGTTTCGTGGCAAACAAGTGTCGCAAGACTATTAATCTATCAGTTTATGTTAACTGTGCTATCAAGAACTGATGTATTTTCCTATTACTTGCAATCTTCCTTATCGACCAATATCTCTACGATGATATGATTTGGTCTTTATTGCTAGTTCCAGCTTTTTTACTTCACGTAGATGTAGCGTGGTCACATCATAAAGCATTCTGCTTTACGACCGTGCCCCGGGGGCGCAGAGAGGAGTCTAGTTATTATAATTATAAGTAATGAAATTAAATGATTTGGTTAGAGAAGAATGATACTATAATAACAACTAGAGCAAGTAAATTGAATAAGTAATAAAAGAATAAAGGATGTAATAGCGCTAGATTGTTTCGGCACAAACTGCTATCCACGTTGTCTTAATTCTTTTTGGCCGTGGGATGAACGCCTGAAAGGACACGTAGCGCTCTTGCAACGGAGCACTGCTCTTCTGGGAGGCAGGACGCACTATGGACGAGGACGAATGATTCTGTCCCACGTACGCCTTGCGCGCCCGGGCAGTCCTACCTTGCATCGTCGTAAGGTGGACCGCGCATGTGTCGTTGGCCCTCCGTCAGTCTGTGGGATGTATCATGCTCCGTGAGTGGCGTTCCGGTCGCTACATGGCTCCACACCCTCCGGGGTGGTGGGCCCGTCGAAAGCATACATGGCACCTTGCAGACTCTTTCCGGACGCGGGTTATAGCGGCGGACAGCCAAGATGACGGTGCAGCTGGCATCGGGTGGTATGGACGGACGGGGTTTCTCGCGGCGAGGAGGCGACATGGCACCTTAGGCTGTAGGAGTGAACGGGTTATCGTGACAAAGAGACAACCTGGCGGTGTAGGCTATGGACCTTTGCGAGTTCTCGTGCGATAGAGAACACCTGACTTGGCCCCATAATCTGTAGACAGACGCGTTCGTTCACGATGAAGAGTGGGGCTAGCAGGTTAGGACGTACGCGTCTGCGGATTCTCGGGGCCAAATCATTCTGCGGGTCACATACAGAGGCGACCTTGCAAAGTAGACTTTAGGTGGGACCGGGTTCTCACGACGGCTCTTTCGAACTGACAGCGTAAACCTTCTCCGTTAGGGTGTTCGAAATGGTTTCTCGATCCAGCGCTTTATGAAAAAGCACGCTACGTAGCGACGTACGCATCTCTGTTATAGGTGGGTCCTGACATCATCTATACATCTGCTCGTGGTAGCATCATAGGTTACGCGGATCCTCGCGCTTCTATGTGGTGTTGTGCGCGCGAAGGTGTCCAAATACTAGCTTCTTATAGCTACATTGATACTCTTATCGCGAACTCAGTTACTGTTACTTCCTCTATACGTCTCCGCCTCTACCAACCCTTCATCTGCCGTTCGCAAAGAACCATGCTGCCACATATGAAAAATCGCATGGAGTTGGCGCCTAACTACGGTTAAGGGTCACTGTAGGGAGTCGGTGTTATATATTGCATGGGGAGGGGCAACTGCTGGGAACGTTCGTCAAGATGCTGAGATGGAGGGGGGAAGGGAGGGAGATGGAAAAGGAGAGATGGAGAGGGGGAGGGAGAGGGAGAGGGGGAGAAAGATGGAGAGAGGAGAGGGAGAGGGAGATGGAGAGGGAGGGATTGTGTGACCAACTAAAAACACGAGTACCCTAGGTGTGAAAAATTGCTGCGCGAGATGTAACAACAACTGGAAATCAAGACTATATAGAGTATATTATTTTATTCATTCTTTCGTAGTTATTCCTTGGTCGGCACATATCACTCATGTAATACAATCTTTTAGCTATAGTAACAATCCATTTTCATGGCTTTCCAGAAGAGGAGACTGGGATCGGAAATTTTAAACAATGGGCTTCGCAGTCGTCCATCGTCTTAAAACAATTATTCTGGGGGTAGCACAAAAAGCAAGATGGAATGGTGTCACTCTTGTAGCAGGTATTACCGTCGATTTCTTGATCCATGCCTATGCCTCCACCTGCAGGATTGTTAAGACAAAATACAATTGACATCAGTACAGATTAATATGTTCACAAAGGAGTACTTAAATTGAGCATGAATAGTTAGTGAATCAAATAAAAACATATAAACAAGGTGACAACTTACATTGTGCGTGAATAGCAAAGAACAAGAGAAGGAGCAACAGTGACGAGTGGATGCGCATCCTGCACTTCTCCATGTCTAGATGATTATTACGATTGCGCTCCTTGTTGGCAGGTTGGTTTTGTCACTACAAACGAAAGAATGCTATGCGTATTTATAGAGGGGGATTGATAGATGGGTGTATGGAAAAAATTAAATGGTACATGCGGTTTTCGAGCGCGAATTGATTACGGTCATAATTTCCTTCCAAAATTTATTTGGTCCTTCCCGTGAATTGGGGCGGAAATGCCGCGAGGGTTGACCGCTCAGGAAAGCAGTCCATCGTGCAGTTGCTTTCCAGTCACGGTCTAGTACAAATTACTCGGCCAACCGAGATTTTTTTATTTTTGCGCTTGGTCACCGTGAGAGCTCTAATATCTGATTCCTCGTGTGCCCTGTGAGAGTTGCAAATGGACATGTAAATTGACATCCTCCACGTGCCCGTGTCCCTCTCCGCGGCGTGGCTCAAGCGGAAACCGGCTGTCCCAGCCTCTCCTCTCTAGTCTTCTCTACTGCTGACCTTCGGTCCATGACGGCGGCAGGGCGGTCTCCTCGCGTGGTGATTTGTCCCCAGCTGGGATCCCTTCGGTCGCATCGGTGCATCGGCCCGGACGGCGCACTCACGCCGCCCAAGGTTGGTCCTCCTTGGCGGATGGCAGCGGGGGTTACGCCTGTCGACCGGGACGCGCACTTGGCGAGGGGCGCTGCGGCGTGGTCCTGCGGTGGCAGCACGGACGCATGGTTCTGCATCGGCGGTGTGGTGGTGGCTCGCCTCCGATGTGGTCAAAGTCGTGTGGCCATATGGCGGAGGCTTCGGGCAGCACGGATCGCCTTCGCTACCGGTCGTGCCTTCAGGCTGCCAGTGGGTTTTGGGACGGCCTGTCCTGGCAGAGTCTAGCGGGCGGCGTGGGAGCTGCCAGTTTTGATCTAATAAAGATGGTGCTTCTTATTAGAATTGAGTTTGAGTTAGAGTAGGAATCTAGTCCTAAGTCGGTTTAGGTTGGCTGACCCCCTCCTCTCTTCTATATAAACTTTGTACTATTGTTCAAATCAATACAAGTTATTATTATCTCAAAATATCATGGTATCAGACGCCTAGGTTTTTTCGCACCTAGATGGCTCCGCCAACTCTGCCGCTGCCGACGACGCGTCCACTCTGGACGCCGGCCAAAGCCCGCGCCGCCGGCGCACCTCTATCTTCCTCCTCCACCTCTACTCTCCACAAAATTCCTCCAGCGTCGGCCCCTCCAACGCCGGCCCCTCCAGCGCTGACTCCACCAGCGCCGACACCTCCCTCCGTCGCGGCCCCCTCGCCAACCTAGCAGCTGCAGCACGATCCATGGACGGGTCTCGTTCAGGCATGGCCTTTGCCTTGGTTATCTCCTTGTCCCTATGGCGCCCCACCGGCCTACACCGGGACATGGAATCCTGGTCTTCGTCCATCCATAGGCTCGCTAGGGCCTCTTGGACCTCGACCTCCGCAGCAGGTCTACACCGCCCAAGCTCCACCGACGGCCTACATGGTGACCCATGCGCCACAATAATGCATGCCATCCTCGACGACAATGAACTACATGTACGGGGATCCTGCGGCACTACCGTATATGCCTACACCATCGCCATCAACCGCTCCACCATGCTAGGATCAATCTTCCTTCATCGCTGCCATAAACAATTTCACGCTCAACAACCACGAAGGTATGGATTGGATTTTCGATTCTGGTGCATCTTTGCACATGTCTTCAAATATGGATTTTCTGTCAGCTTGTTCTTCTTCCCCTTTTTCCTCTATAACTATTGGTGATAGTTCTTCAATTCCTACATCTTGTACCGGTCAATCATACATCACTAATCCCCACACAAATTTTCTTCTCCCCAATATTCTTGTTGCTCCATCTTTAATCAAAAATCTCATCTTTGTTCGTCGCTTTACTATCGACAACAATCTTTCTTTAGAGTTTGACCCGTTTGGCTTATCTATGAAAGATCTAAAAACGGTGGAGGTCCTCGCTCGCGACAATAGTTTGGGCGATCTCTATCCTCTACATGGTGCACCATCTTCCACACCTCAAGCCATGCACACCTCCGTCGACCTTTGCCATCGTCGTCTCGGCCACCCCAACAAAAATACTATGTCATCTTTGCTTCAAGAATTTAGTCTCTCTATTGATAGTTCTAGTTCTTCTCATGATCCCACTATTTGTAATGCCTGTCAATGCAGCAAACATGTTAGATTACCTTTCGGCAGATCAACTACCTATAGTACTTTTCTGTTTGAGTTATTGCATTGTGATCTATGGACCTCTCCGCTTCCTAGTATTTCTGGTTTCAAATACTATCTTGTTATTCTTGACGATTATTCTCACTACATATGGACCTTTCCTATTCGTGCCAAATCCGATGTGAACTCACTTTTCTAAATTTTTGCTGATATTTTCTTACACACTTCGGCTTCCTATATGTTTTATCCAATGTGACAATGGCCGAGAGTTTGACAATACCCAAAGCAGATCTTTGTTTCTCACCCAAGGCATTCTCTTACGTTTTTCTTGTCCATACACTTCTCCTCAAAACGGTAAAGCCGAACGATCCTTACGATCCATCAATGATATTCTCCGTACTTTACTCATCCAAGCCTCTCTTCCCCCTCGATTTTGGGATGGAGCCCTTCGCATGGAAACATATCTCCTTAACATCCGACCAACCAAAACGTGTCCACTCTATACTCCCTTTCAGTCTCTCTTCCTACATTTTTTGAGGGTAAAACAGTAAGGGAAATCCCCCACAGCAATTTTTTCATTATATATTTTGCGGATAATTTTTCAAGGTATAAGTTACATGGAGGGTAACTACTAACTTATAAAATGAAAAAAGAAACTTCTAATGTACTTGTCTCCGAAACTAGTTATTGTACTGTAGGGAAAACTTCATTTTCATTCTGTATTTTATCCATCTCATCTCTTGAAGAAAGATTGTCTTCCAGTTTGCAAAGCTTGGCCTTGTATCTTCGAATATTTTCTTGTTTCTGCAGATCAAGATTCCCCAAGCTCCCATAATCATTATTTCTACTGCAAAAGGCAGATTTAGTTTTGTTTTGATATCTTGGAAAGCTTCCAATACTGAGAGGTTTATAGTTCTTTGAGGGCAGATATAATCCCAACATTCAGAAGCAAATGAACAGTCCCAAAAGAGATGAACTAGTGTTTATTCGGTGTTACAATTCAGGGTTGCATAGTTGTAATCAGGCGGGGAGAAGTTTTTCCTTCTAAGAAGATTCCTTGTGTTTAGTCTGTCAAGGATGGGTAACTAGAAGAAAAATTTGTGTTTAGCTTGACATGATGATTCCCATATCCATGTGAAGTGAGGTGGGGCAGGTTGTGATCCAGCTAGCACCATGTATGCTTTTTTCATAGAGAATTCTTCAGAGCCCCATACGTAACTCCATTTGTCAGGGTGCCCAAGTTGGCTTCTAATCAAGGATTGCTGACAGATGTCCTCCAACTCTTCAAATTCAGAGAAAGCTTGTTCTGATATGGGTAAGTTGAAAAGGTCTTCCAGGTATTCAGTGTGAATTTCCTCATGTACTGTAATTTTTGTATTCTTTGCATATGATAGCAGGTGTGGCATTTTGAATTGTAGACATTCATTTTTCCATAAATCTGTCCACAAGTAGACTGTTTTCCCTTCCCCTAGTTGACATCCTGCCATGGCCTTATATGCATCAATGAGTTTTAGGTGAGCTTTCCACCAGAATGAACCTTCCATTTGATATCCAGGTAACTTGTCTTCAGAGTAATATGTGTTCCAAATCAGGTGCACCCATGGAGTATCATGGTGATTATAGAATTTATCAAGGTTCTTGAGAAGCAAAGCATTATTTTGAATATTCAGATTTAGAACACCCACCTCCCTGGTTTTTTGGTTTACACACCTGTGTCCAGGCCACAACAGGTGAACCTTTTGCTTGAACATCCTCTGTTTTTTTCTCCAAAGACAATGTCTCATGTATTTAACCACTTGTTCCTTGATAGAGATGGGAACATCCAGATAGCTCATGAAGAAGAGGGGTAAAGATGATAAAACAGACTTGACCAGTTGAAGTTTGCCTCCATAATTCAGGAAATCAGCAATTCCTCCAAGTCTACATTGTACTCTTTGGACCATAGGAAGAAAATATTCTAGGGGGGCTTTTTTAAACTAAGAGGTAGACCAAGATAAGTAAAAGGCAGGCTGCCCTTATTACAACCAAAAGTTTTAGCAAAATGGTTCAGCCTGTTAGGATCCAAATTTATGGGAATCATATTTGATTTGTGATAATTCACCTTTAATCTAGTAGATGAAGCAAAAGTATTGAGGATTGATTTCAGGTAGAGCAGTTGCCTATAGTTTGCTTTCATAATCACCAGGGTATCATCAGCATATTGAATGACAGGAAAATCAGGGCATGCAGAACAGTTGATTGGGGGATCAATAAGAGTTTTGTTCATTGCTGAGTTAAGAATAGATTGTAGAAAGTCTGCAGCCAGAACAAAGAGCAGTGGTGAAAGAGGGTCTCCCTGTCTGACTCCTCTCTTGCAATAGAATTTCTTCCTAGGAATACCATTCAGTGGGATAGATGAGGATCCATATTGGAAAATCATGTTTATCCAATTGATCCATTTATCACCATATCCTCTTTATTTTAAGATGCTCAGAATTGTTGAATGCTCAATTTTCTCAAAGGCCTTTTCAAAATCCAACTTAAGAATTACAATCTCCTCCTTTGATTGATGACATTGGAATATAAATTCAAAGGCCCAGCCTAAACAGTCTTGAATGGATCTTTTCTTGAGGAATCCATACTGGGTTCTGTGAACAAGCTTTAGGATGATCTTTTGTAGTCTATTTGCCAGCAACTTAGTTATGATTTTTAGAACATTGTTTAACAGAGAGATGGGCCTGAAGTCAGCAGGAATGGTTGGAGAATCCACGTTGGGAATGAGGGTAATGAATGATGAATTAATGCTTTCAAGGGACAGTTTTCCATGGTAGAAATCCTGGATTAGATCCTTGATATCCTTCCCAATAATTGACCAACAAGATTTGATAAACTCATTGTTGAATCCATCAGGGCCTGGTGATTTATCATTAGGTAGCTCATTTATCACATCCTCAATTTATTTATCAATGAAGGGGATATCTAAAGATGTAGAGGTTTCAGAATCCATTCTGCTATAAAATTCATGTAGTTTGAAATGCATCTTGGGATTATCAGAGGTTCCCATTCTTTCTTTAAAGGCCATCGAAAGAATATTGGCTTTGCCATCATGGTCATGAATATCAAATAGATTTTCATACTTCAACATGGAGATATAGTTGTTTCTGTAGCTTATGGTTGTCTTAGCATGAAAAAACTTTGTATTTTCATCCCTCTGTTTCTAGTAAGCCTTCTAATTTTGTAGCAAATTAATGACATGACTTTTAAGAATATCCCTTAAGTTCCATTCATAGATGCTAAGAGTCCTCAACTCCTCTACTAAGTCCAAGAAATCAATGGTTTCATTCACTTTGAGAATCTGCTTTTTGAGATAGGGAAGATTTTTGCCCATATTTTCAAACCTCTTCTGACGTTTTTGAGCTTAGCATTGACTCTTTTAGCATAGTCCATGTACCCTATTGGTAAATTCCAAGCATTTTGAACAATTTGTTTGAATTCACTATGCTGCAACCAGTAGTTTTCAAACCTGAAGATTTGAGCTCTGGGAATCTTGGTCCCAATTGAGATCACAAAGGGTGTGTGGTCAGAAGTTGGTTTAGTAAGAGGGAAAACAAAGGATGATGGATAGGAGGTTTTCTAGGATGTTGAACAAAAAAAACCAGTCAAGCCTTTCAAGGAGGGGATCCTTTTGCATATTGCTCCAGGAGAATTTCATGCCTTTTAGGGGAATCTCCACCAATCCTAGATTGTTGATGGCCTCATTGAAGAGAAGCATGTTGTTAACATCACCACCATCCTTGTTTCTGTCAGATGGATTTCTTATGAAATTGAAGTCACCTATGATTAACTAGTCCAAGTCATCAGGCATATCAATGTTGGAAAACCAGTCTAGAAATAGAGCTTTTTGTCTGGTTGGCATGGGCCATAAACATTTGTCAAAATCCAAGAAGCATTTGATAATTTAGAAGTCAACTTGACATAAATGGAGGATTCATTTTGAAAATCCAATTCACCATCAAAGAGAATCCCATTCAAGATAGTGATTATCCCACCAGATGCCCCCCTGATGGCAGAAACACAAATTTATTAAACTTTTGTTGACAGAATTTTTTAATATACTCCATGTCAAAGAATTCTCTTTTGGTTTATTGGATGCAGATTATTTCACATCCAGACTCTTCAATTTTCTGTGAAAGTGCCACCCATTTTCTCAGAATTGACCCCTCTTAAATTCCAGTTTAAAATTTTCCATATTCTTTTTCTATCCATGAGAATAATGGGGATTGTGGATAAGTTGCTTAACATCAAAGAATGATGTACAAACCATCAAACTACACACATAGTGACCAAAGCCCACCAGCAAATATAGAAATAGCTCATAAGAGCAAGGTTTTTTCCACATAGCATTCTAGAACCAAACATTTAGATACCACAAACAGGTAGTCTAGTGGTAAACAGATCCAAAAGAAGACACCAGATATTTAAGGTTTGCGTACATTGAAAACTTATTTATTCATCTTCTTCTTGGCTTGCTGTCCATAGGGCCCAGGAGCCTCCTTTTTCTTCCTGCTCCCCATACTAGGACCTGGAGCATTTTCAGCAGTTTTCTTGACAGCAGTTGGAGGCCTAATAGCTTTATCTACAGCCTTGCTCTTTTTCTGCAACTTTTTGTCAATGTCCTCATCAGCCACCTTGCAAAAAGTAACAGCCAAATTTTTGACTACCTTAGTATTGAGGTTTGGAGGTGCCGCATTACAGGTAAGATAATTACTGTTAGAGAAATTGGAGTGATTTTTGAAACCACTATTAAGTTCAACAATTCTTGGACTCCTTCTCACCTCAGATTGACTGATATGTCCCACCTCCCTGCTTTTCTTTGATGGAGCACAGAGAGCAATTTCCTCAGAGCCAAAGTCATGGGGATCCAGGATGCACTTTGGTGGGGCCTGAGACACACGATCATTAGGAATAAAAAAGGGGATAGTGGTCTCTTCTACAATTGGGTCCTTTATTATGTTCCATAGTTGTGAAGCAAGGAAGTTCATTGTCCATGAGAATTTTTTAGGAGTAACAAGCATAAGAGTGATGAAGTTAAACCAACTTACACGTATATCATATTGAGACCTACCTTTAGCGGAAGAATGCTCCATGATATGTGGAGCAAAGAATCTATCCCGGATGTCCAGCCCTTGTTTGGAAAACTTATGCTGCATAGCCATTAGATTAGGTGTTTCCATGAAGTGAGTGAATGCCATTCCAATTTGCAGATGAGCCTCATCAGGGTCAAGTAAGCCAACATCTTCCATTAAATGGTCACCAAAACTACCAGAATCTCTATCAGCATCAGTATTGTTAACCACATCATCTTCCTCTGGGTAAGCCTGGATGATATTCAATAGTCCATCACCAATACCAACATCCTGAAGCTAGACAAACACAGGTTGATCAACCTCTTGTTCCTGAATATTACTTAGAAGAGCATTCCCATCCTCAGCAATGACAGGAGCAAAAATGGAAGCAGTGACTCTACTCTGAGTGGCATGGGGAGGAGAGTGAAGGTTATCAGGTGGTAATTCCTCACCATATTCAAGAATATGGGCATCAGGGGAATTTTGGGCATTTCCAGCAGGCCATTGGTCCCATCCATCACCATCATTCATAGGTGCACCAGGAGCATTTTGAGCTCCATTTTCCTCGGCCCAAGGACATCAACCACCTACATTGCCATTAACATGTGGGGAGGTGGGGGTGGAGGTGGTACAAAATGGGCAGCAACACTCCCAGGAGCAGGATGAGGGTCCACTCCATCTCTAGGAGCAGGATCTTCATTAGGTGACCCCCCACCAAGCAGATTACTAAAAAGCAACTCAACCGAGAATGTCCAAGATCAAGATCTTCACTATCTCCCAGAGTTAACCTGACTTTTTTGGGATGTCAGCAAGATCAGTAACTCGAACCTTGTCAATTATCTTCCCTTTGTGCAATGGGTCCCTTTCCCAAAGAAGTATTTTGCCAACACCATCAAAACTAGCATTGAGATCTTCAGTGTTCATGTGGTCAAGCGGTGGACCCACTAGCATGACCCAACATTCATTATTAAATTGCAGTCTATGCTTGTTAATCCATTCATTATTCTTGACAAATGACACATGCACATCTTGAAATACAATGGGGCTATTCCGAATCAACCTATCTCTGTCGCTGACATGCCTAAAATGAACATAAGCAGCGCCAAAGGGGCAGTTTTGAATCTCCCCAAAACCAACTCTAGCTTCATTGTGAAGGAAATCGAGGAGAACATCACGAACATTCTGGAAAGGTACCTGACCTGGAGGCACAGGGTCAATGGTAGCAATGGCGTACTGTTCATGAAGGTGTTGCCGGCGAGGGACCACCACCCTTCTGAGACCAACCCTTCCTTCAATGTGCATAATCTCAAATCCATGTGGCAGAAAAGGGATAGGATCAATGGGGATGTTAGCCATTGCCATAGAGTTCACCAGCAACGGCGAGACCGAACCAGGAGCGGTGGAGGTTGGGGTTTCCTCAGGCGAGGGAGTTGAGGAGACGGGGCACTCTACTTTTTGTGAAGTAAAAGAAACTACCAAATCTTTTAGACAAGGGAAGACCTGGGGCTAAAAACGAGTAGTGGGCTACTGGGCCTTAAACCAATTACAATAAGAATCATTGGGCCAGTCCCGTTTACGGAAGAAGGGGAATCGCAAAAAAGGTAACAGGCCGGGCAACTTAATTACCCTAGATTTCTTGCATGATTTTGGCTGTCGAGGGAATTGCTCTCGGTCAGAATTTCCCCTGCACACCACCTCAACAAAAGAGGGCGAATTAAATGTCGAATCAATTGGTCCGTTCTTGCAAGATGGAGAAACCGCCCTCGATTGAGGAAACTGCAACCGATCAAAGAAAGAATTAACACCCACACGGCCAACTTTTGAATTTTTTTCTTGTGACGAAATTGTGGGAGAGTTTTTTTGTGAGAAACAATTTTCCATTCTTGATCTTTCTCACGATAATACTTGTTTCCTCAGCTTGCCAATTTGGGCCACCTTCTCCCCATAGTTTAACAACCATAACAAAATGATCAAACGTGAATCTAGAGATATTGTAAATTTCAAAACCAACAGCTCTAGAAGCAACTGAGAATCTGAATGATCTGTCTTGAAGATGTTTGACTTGAAAGAGAGAATCCATGCCCCCAAAACAAGCTTGAAGAGCTATGCTCACCATATGAACATCAAGTTTGAAATTAGCTCTACCAAAAGAACATACCAGAAAGAAAGGCCTTCTTCGAAAGCCAGGTTGAAAATTCGTAGAGAGACCAAATTTCTCCCGAATACACTGATCAAATTTATATCCCACGTTGAAGTCCAGAGAAATTGCACAAAGTGATTTGGGTTCTTATTTCCCAAAATTGAAACACCTAGATCCTCAGCTGGCACGTCAGAGATGAAATTCTCAATAGCTCTTTTTTCAATCTCAAAATCCTTCTGCTCCAAAGGGGATGAACCTTTGACCTGAGGCCAAATTTGAGATCCAACCTTGACTTTCAACACTGGTTCTATAAAAGCACCTAGAAAAACCCTCTCATATTGTAATAGGTATCTAGCATCAATAACCACTTCATTTTGGTTAAGAAGAACCAGTCTCTTAGCACTAGTGTTGAGAATCAAAAACCCTGGAAATTCCTTATCATGGGAAGAATAAAGAGCGTTCCATTTCAAAGAACAATCACCAGTAGGACCAACCAGGGGAGGAGATCCAAAAGAAATAGGCTCATTAGCACGAGCCAAGTGAGAGGGGAACCTCGCGATAGATCCTCGCAGGATCTTCACCCCATTTTCAAGAGTTTTGCCATCCAAAGGAGAACCTTCAGAGTTGAGAAGAACCAATCAATCATCAGAAGATAGAGCCAAAGATCCAACCATGAACTTACCATCAGTACTGGCCCCTGTAAAAGAGGTCAGCCATCTGCCAACCGGTGAATCCATAGGTGGGCACCGATGTCGGAGTGGCGCCGGCGAGGGGTGGAGGCAGGCAGCCTCAGAGCCACAACATGCCTCGGAAATCGTGCGGGTGCGAGCAACCCACACACCAGTCTTAAGTTATCTCTCTTCCTACATCATCTTGACTCTTCCGAATTGCGTGTTTTTGGTTGTCTTTGTTTCCCCAACACCGCCTCCACCGCCCCTAACAAACTTTCTCCTCACTCATTACCATATATTTATCTCGGACCCTCTGATGATCACAAAGGCTCTTGATGTTTCGACCCCTCTTCTGGACGTGTTCTAGTCTCACGTCATGTTATCTTCGATGAAAATACTTTTCCATACTCCATCATCCAGTCGTCTACACACACTTATTCCCCGCCTACCCAACATACGATCATGTTGCGCTCCCTTGACTTTGTGCCCGTAGTTACCTCTGCTGCGGCAGCCAACCAGCCTGCCGAGGCCCCACGGTAGCCTGCCGCACCACTTTCTCCTACCGTGGTAGGATCTCCTTCCAGGTCCTCGCCACCACCACCATGTCCTCTCTAGGAACATACACACCTACCCTATCTCCTGCTAGCGCTGCTAGTACTCCGAGTAACTCTCCCACTCCAGAACTTCCTCCTCACACCGTTCCCATCACTATTCCCGCTAATGATCATGTCATGTGTACTCGTGGTAAAAAGGGCTTTCACGTTCCTCGCTGTTTTCTTAACCTCAATGCCACCCCAAATATTTCCCCAATTCCTACCTCCTACAAACGAGCTCTTCTAGATCCTCTTTGGCATTTTTCCATGCGTGATGAGTTCGATGCCCTTCTTCAAAATAATACATGGAATCTCGTTCCTAAACCTCCTAGCACCAATGTTGTTTCTGGCAAGTGGGTTTTTCGCCACAAATATAATTCCGATGGGTCTCTCGCACGGTACAAGGCTCGTTGGGTTTGCCGGGTTTTTTCTCAATAGCAAGGGATTGACTTCGATGAAACCTTTTCACCTATTGTTAAACCAAGTACTATTCGCATTATTCTTAGTCTTGATGTGTCTTCCTCATGGCCGATTCATCAACTTGATGTTAAAAATGCTTCTCTGCATGGCACTCTCAAAGAGACCGTCTATTGTCAACAACCCTCTAGCTTTTTAGATTCTTTCCATCCCTACTTTGTGTGTCTTCTCCAAAAGTCTCTTTACGGTCTCAAACAAGCACCACGTGCATGGTTTCAATGTTTCGCCACATTTATTCAAACTATAGGTTTCCTTCCCTCTAAATCTGATTCCTCTCTCTTTATTTTTCACTCTTCTACTCAAACCGCTTATCTTGTTCTCTATGTCGATGATACAGTTCTAACCGCCTCCTCTGACTCCTTTCTTAGCCATATTATCACCCTTCTCAATCAGGAATTCTCTATGACTGATTTAGGACCACTTCATCATTTTCTCGGTGTTACCGCTTCTCAAAATGTTCCCACTCTCTTTCTTTATCAACGCCAATATATTATCGATCTCTTATCTCGTGCTCGCATGCTTGATTGCCAGCCCAGCCGTATCCCTGCTGACATCAGCGCCAAACTGTTGGCGGATGGTGATCTCGTTCCCGATCCTACATTCTATTGCAGTGTCATAGGGGCACTACAATATGCTACTCTCACTCGTCCTGATAATTCTTATTCTGTTTAGCAAGCTTGCTTGTATATGCATGATCCTCATGTTTCCCACCTTTCTCATGTCAAACAAATTCTACGCTATCTCAAAGGCATACTCGACCATGGTCTACTTCTTAATTCTTCTACTCCGACAAGCTTGACAGTTTATTCTGATGCAGACCGGGCAGGTTGTCTAGATACTTGACGATTCACATCCGGCTTTTGTGTTTATTTGGGTGATAATCCTGTTTCTTGGTCTTCCAAAAGGCAGGTTACAGTTTCCAGGTCATCGGCGGAAGCAGAATACCGGGCGGTTTCTCATGTAGTGGCCGAAGCGGTCTAGATACATCAACTTCTTGCCGAGTTTCATTGACCAATTCAGCGTTCTACCATTGTCTATTGTGACAATATATCTGCAGTCTACATGGCTTCTAATCCGGTTTAGCATCAACGCACCAAGCACATAGAGATTGATATTCATTTTGTACGAGAGAAGGTGGATCTCGGCGATGTTCGCGTTCTTCATGTTCCGACCAGTGCTCAATTTGCAGATATCTTCACCAAGGGTCTCTCTACTATAGCATTTATAGATATTCGCTCTAGTCTCAACATCATGGCACCCGACGTTGACACTACAGGGAGTATTAGAATTGAGTTTGAGTTAGAGTAGGACTCTAGTCCTAAGTCGGTTTAGGCCGGCCGACCCCCCCTCCTCTCTTCTATATAAACTTTGTACTATTGTTCAAATCAATACAAGTTATTATTATCCCAAAATATCAGTTCTAGGGTTTCTCTCATGTCAAGGCATTGATATGCTTGATTCATGCATTCATTGATCTGACCGGAGTGTTGAGTCCCGGAAGGCTCTGCCGAGGAACTCTGATGGTCGAATTATGCCTGGAGATTGCTGGATCAGATGGAATTCGTTCACATGCAACCTTGTTTTTTGACCATTTGGTTTCAGAGGGAGTGAGGTGAAACTCTGCGGTCTGTTGCCATTGTGGGACATGTATTTAGTTCCGTGGTGAAGTTAATGTGCGATTTGAGGACTAGTAATGGTGGTTTGAGTCCCGGAGGAAATGAGAAATTGGCTTGGTGATTGATTCGTGACATATAGTAGCGATGTCGAAAACTGGGGCCGATAACATAGGAGAAGTTCAGTGTCTAAATTTTCGAGTGAAACCCCAAGGACTAGCCTTAACTCATCGTGTCTGGCAATTGTCTTGTTGAAGGTATTATTTTGAGAGCGCGGATTTTTTTCTCCAGGGTGAAAGCCTATGATCTATGATCGGACGACGACGATGCTTTTGCATTGTTTCCTTAGAATTGTCTTTTGCAGAAGTCGGATTTCTAGTGATGTTTTGATGGTGTTTGGTCTGTTGTTATAATGGCTAGACTTATCTTTTTTAATTCTTTTTTTTGTGTGCATCTGTATTGTCATTAGGAAACTGCGTAGTTGCAGAGATTGGGTGACATCTTCCCGATATTAATATTCCCTTTGTAAAAATAATAAGAGTTGCAACTGGATTATCACCGTAGACACTAAAAAAATGTCCAAGCAGTGTTGCAACCTAGGAAAAATGGGAAAAATAAATGGTTCACATAATGCAACGTGTGACGACCTCACATAGTATAAATTATTCCCCAGTTCTTTTTAACCAGAGTAATTCTCTTGTAATGTCCCCGAATCGGATCTATGCAGATCTTAGCATTTCAGGCGAAAACCCGCATAGAAGCGTTTCAAAGACGCCCATCAGACATTTTTGTGTGGGTCAGTTTTGATTACAAGTAGTTACATCAAAGTAGTTTACAACAGAGTCCACAGGAGCTTATATATGCAACAACGACTCAATGTGTCAAGAATACAAGTAATACAATTCAAAGATATAAATCTTGAGGAAAGCAAAATGGTGTCCGAGTATGGACAAGATCCAAATTGGACTAAGAGTCCTAAAGAATAACCAAGCAATATCCATAACCCTGCCCAGGCCAAGCCGGAAGGGTAACCTTGCTAACGTCACCAATCACATACCTGTCAAAGCCAAAGGGTGCCGACAAAGGGAAAAAGAAAAAGAGAGCGATCAGTACTGAGGCTAGTACATGGCGAGTCTAGAATTCGGCGGTCCTCCCCTACATAGGCATGATGGGCTCAGCAGTAGCAGAGCTTGCACTATCTAACTTATAGAGACACGCTAAAACTTCGGCTATTAGAGCGAGATAAGAGAGCACTATACGATAAGTATAATATAGCACCAAAGATAACCCATCCGAAGATTTTCCCCCTCGAAGGCCAGTCAAGGAAGTCCTCTTGCAGAACACACACAATGGAAATTTTTGTTAAGCAGGTATTTAGTTGATAAGGCTAATTACTAATCATATTATTAGAGGCAAAACATTAGTGGCGTTGTCTATGATCATGACACTGTACTCCTGAGGAGCCCATAACCGTGGACACACGGCTTCTTGAAAAGATTTATCCTGCAGGGGTGCACTACTGTACCCAAACACATGTTCAACCCTTCAGGCAACATAATACGTATGCCTTCCGAATCTCACACCAAGAACTGTCCCATAACTACACGTGTATCCAGAGGTATCACCTACTGTATTGACCCAACCAGGAGGAATAGCGATTCTCAAGGTAGGTACAACATTTGCGACCACGGTCGAGAAGGATCAGAGCTCCACTATGGAAGATGAACTCTCGACCGAACCACGTTTATGTGGGCAATGCAGCTGTTGTCCACCAAAATATCATATCATCACTATGTCCGAAGACATCTTATAGTTACCATGTCCGAGGACATATTATGCGTATGCTCCAAATTGAAAAGCAATGGGACCCTCTGGATAAACGAATAGCACCGGTAGTTGAGGGAGGATCCCAGGGGCACCCACGTTTGGTTAGCGCGATCAACTCAGAACTGGTATCATAGAACGAACATGTCCTAGGTCGGCTCAAGCAGTTCCCAAAGGTGGTCCCTATCGGGGCCTTATCATTAGGTGAAACCATAACCATAATCATAACCAACATCACCAATTTAACTTATCATGTTATCAACCATAACCAGATGTCACGGTTCACCGGTATGAGAGCGGGCAGCAGACCTAAGCATGCGCTACGGCTCACACGGACAAAGCTAGCTAATAAAACAAGGCAATAGGACAACCAAGGCAATATGGTAGAGCAGGTAATTAAAGGTGCAGTACTAAAGCATCGACAATAAAGGATAGCAGTAGATCAAAGGAAGGAAGAAAATACTATAAATACAAAAATAGGTAGAAGGGGGTGAGACACAATGTTGGATAGTCAAAGACTTGTCGTATCTCACATCGAATCATCATCCTATCCGGTGAAGAAGCAAATCACTAGGAAGAACAACTGGTGCAATATTTAATACAACGGCGGAAGATCTGGCATGTTTATGATATGATGCATGGCATGTCAATATGCGGTCTATCTTAGAAATATTAAGCGGAATCTGAATCCCGATAGTTAATTAGGAGGTTGGAGTTATTTAGATACCCCGTGATACGTCCATTTTGCATCACTATTCTATGTCTTAATTCACTATTATTCATTGTTATATTTCGTATTGAGAGGTGATACTTATGTTATTTCGTCTATTTTTGCATGGTTGATGACTTTTGGAGCATGGACCATTGCAGTCAGGATTCTGATGTAAAAGGTGCTGTTTGGAGGCAAAATTCGCGAAGATCAGAAAATCCAGGAAAATATACGAAAAATCCTATTTTTCCAGAAGACTAAAGATGCCAGAAGATGGAGTGGAGATGGGCCACAAGGGTCCCACACCACCCCATGGCGAGGGCAGCCCTAGGTCGCGCTAAGAGGTGGTGTGGCCACCCTGGCCCACTCCAGCCTCTCCCCTCTGGCGTATATCATCCTCCCGAAACCCTAAGACTCGGGGAGCGACCACAGAAAGATTCCGCCACCTCTGCGGGGCGGAAAACACCGAGAGAGAAAGATATCTCCGGCAGACAGATTTCTGCCGGGGGAATTCCTTCCCAGAGAGGGGAGATCGTCGCCATCAACACCACCATCAAGCTGGACTTCATCAGGATCATCATCATCATCATCACCACCACCATCATCACCATCAGCACCCTCATCACCATCTCCATATTGTTGTAACAATTGAGTTGAATCTTGCATTAGTTCATAGGGGAAACTTGCCCGGTGTTGATTACTCTTTGTAGTTGATGCTATTGAGTGAACCGTTGAATTATTCTTTATGTTCAGATTGTTATACATCATTATTCCATCTCTGATCATGATCCATATGATTTCTTGTGAGTAGTTTGTTTTGTTCTTGAGGACATGGGAGAAGTCTTGTTGTTAGTAGTGGAGTTGTGTTGAGAAAGATTCAATAGATTGTTATTTAAGTTGTGGTGTACTTCTTCTAGTGGTGTCATGTGAACATCGACTACATGACACTTCACCTATATGGGCCTAGGGGAATGCATTGTGTATTTGGCTACTAATCGTAGGGGTTGCCGGAGTGACAGAAACCTGAACCTCCGTTAGGAAACCATTGCACAAGGGACGTAAGGGTCTTAGAGTTTAAAGCTGTGGTTAGGTTTCTACCTTAATTACTTTCTTGTACTTACGGATGTTTGCAGGGGGTATAATCACAAGTATGTATTAGTCTTGGATGGGGCGGTACATTAGCACAGGTTCACCCACACAACACTTAGCAAGCTAAAGAAGATTAATCAACTATATGAAGCGAAAGCACTTGACAGTCTTCCCATGTGTCCTCGAGAACGTTTGGTCATCTTAAGTAATACAACCGGCTTGTCCTTTGCTGTATAAAGGATTGGGCCACTTGCTACATTTATTCCTACTGTCTTTTATTTACTCGTACTTTGTTTACTTGCTTTATCAAAAACCCCTAAAAATCTGTTTGCTAAGTATTTGCAGTGAATTCCTGATCCATACCACTAGCGGCACATACGCTCCTTGTTGGGTTCGACACTCTTACTTATCGAAAATACTGCGATACACCCCCTATACTTGTGGGTCATCAAGACTATTTCCTGGCGCCGTTGCCGGGGAGTGAAGCGCTATTGGAGAGTGGAACTGGTAAAGGAAACTTCTACTGTGGGTATTGTTTACTTCTATTAGTTGCTTTATTTTCGTTATGGATAATTCGCTGAGTTTCTTATTTGGTAATGCTACTACCACTGCTAAGGTAGTAGATAAGCGATCACCTACTGAGAATGATGTTTTCAAAATACCTACAAGAATTATTGATCGTGTTATGGATAACTACTATGTTGGGGATGGAACTGTCCATCCCGGTGATCATTTACTCTTTATACACGTATTATGCGGGTTGTTCAAGTGTGCATGTATTACTACAGATCAAGTTAAGAAGAAGTTATTCTCATTGCCGCTGAAAGGAAGAGCTGAGGAATGGTAGAAGCTGCTGACGAATGGTCAAGCTCTGGAATGGGAGGAAATAGTGCCTCTCTTTTATTCAATGTTTTATCCTCCTAGTGAGATTCATAAAGATCAGAATCAAATATACAACTTTTGGCCTCTTGATGGGAGAGAACAACTCAAGCTTGGGGGAGATTGAAGTTACTAATGCTCAAATGTCCCATTCATGAGCTCCCCAACAATATTATTATCAACAACTTTTATGCAAGGCTCCCTCTACATGATAAAGATTTATTGGATGCTTCTTGTGCTAGATCATTCACTCGCATGGAAGAAGAAGCTAAATGGGACCTTCTAGATCGTATTCAAGACAATGCTGAAGCTTGGGAGAATGACAAAGGTATAAAGTCAGGTATAAATTATGATTATGAATGCATTGAATCTTTTATGGGAACTGATGACTTTCAAAATATTAAAAATGCTTATGGTCTATATTCTCAAGCTATTGCTTCTTATTTTAAGGCTTTTGCTTCCTACATTGAAGTGCCTAAAAAGAAGTGGAATAAGTATCATGAACCTTATAAAGATGTTGCTAAGAGCGTTCCTGCAAGAAATACTAAAGTTTATACTACTAATCATGTCTTACCTGAACCTTACATTGAGAAAATGCCTTTCCCAGTCAAGGTAAAGGAACATTCTATGATAGCTAGTATGGTTAATGAAAGTATGAATAAAGCTATTGAACCTAATAAACAAATGGTTGATGAACCTATAATAGCAAGTGTGAAAGACTTTGTCACTAAATATGAAAAAGAGGGACACACTATCCTTTGTAAGGATACCTCTAATATTGTTTCACATAGTAGTGTTATGAGAGCTAGTATTCCTGTGTTTTCTGTTAGAATAAGTGATCATTGCTATGATGGTCCTTATGATAGATATTGTTAAGTTTATGCATGATACTAAAAGTTACTATGAGAGAGGGAAAAGTGTTCTTATGCAACTCAATAATATCAATATTCCTCATTTTATGCTCAAAGTTTTTATGTTGCACTTCTTTCGCCTTCTCATGCAAGTTGCCTTTGGTTTCAATAACTTGTTTGTTTACAAAATCCCCTTGCATAGGAAGTGGGTTAGGCTTAAATGTCTGTGTGTGTTTTTGCTTCTTAATGCTCTCTTTCACTTCAATTTATATTCCTGAGTGAGCATCTTCAAAATTATCATGCTCATCTTAATGGCTATAAAGAAAGAGCTTTTTCGGAGACAACCCAATTTGTTTTTGCTTTTAGTTTGTTTTTGTTTCTTTGAGTCTTGGAAGTTATTACTTCGGTAATAACCTCTCCTTATCTGTTTTGTTTGGTTTTTGTGTCAAGATCAACGTCTAATGAGAGAGAAGTAAGATTTGGGGAAGTTGTTGTCCCAAAACAGATTTTTTGTGCTTCACCGTAAAAATTCGTGAGAGATATCTATATGTCTGATTCACCTGTAATTTATTTGCTTCTGCCCCAGTTTGTTATTTAACTTTCATTAGTTTTGAACTTTTTGATTGAGCAACAGAAGATTTTCGAAAAAAATTGATCTTTACCTGCTGGTCTGTTTTGACAGATTTTGCCACTCTTGCATTTGCTTCTTTATTCGATTTCCTTTTTGAATTCTTTTTGGGTTTTCGGAAGGAGTTGCTATAGTAGCTTATGTTTGATGGTTTTCAGTTGAAGTTGGACTCAAAAGGTTTTGTCACCTTACTTATACTAATGTTGCTAATGAGAACTGTGTGAAGTTTTGTGTGAAAGAAATTTCCAGGAAGTGGAGATAATGGTGTAATAAGGAAGAGAAGGGTTTTATGACTCAAGAAATAAGTGTACGAAGATGAAGATACTAATGATTATTCAAGTGGAGACTCCGGAAGAATCTACTAACTACAAAATTCAGAGACCTGTAGAGTCCGTTTTCAAAAAGGTAACAGTTCTGGTAAGAAAAGTTCCGCAAAAATACAATCCAACTATATTTTTGCACTTTTCAGTCAATAAGGGAAATTACGAAGCGGAAAAGGGACGGAAACGGAGCTTGGGTGGCTCACACCACCCTGCGGCGCGGGCCCAACCCTGGCCGCGCCACCAGGTGGTGAGACCACCCCGGACTCCGCCTCCGACCCGTTTTCTCCCAGTACCTTCCTTTTGATATGAAACTTCATAATATATAATCCCCCAGATCCCCCGAGGTTCGTATATTGTGTTTTCGTCGTGTTTTCGTTTCGATCTATTTCTGCCAAGACATACTTTTTGAAGGCTTAGAAGCACAATGGTGTCCGCCAAGGATAAAGGGAAGGAACCTATGGAGGAAGACCTCCAAGACCCTGGGAAGGAGAAGGAGGCCAAGAGTGAAGGTTAAGAGGAGCAAGGCCAACATCCGCACAACGGCACTACCGTCGCAAGCATTGGAGTGGTGGTAAATCCGGCCATTGGAGGTAAGCCTCCTCATCACCGTTTAGATCCCTGGTCACTTCCTCCACGCACCAAGAATCCTTTCCATACCCTTATCCAAGAGCATCAATACCAGAATATGCCCAAAGGAAAATTACCCTCCAATTGGGATTTGCCTCGTTCTAGCCATGCAGGAAAAGAAGACTTCAAGGAGGAAGAATGGGGAAAGAATAACAAGAGCTGGAATTCTCAACACGACATGATCATGAGCCGCATTGAGCAAAACTCACAGCTGACTCGTAATCTCACCCTCGAGATTGAGGACTTGGGGAAATTGATCAGAGAGCTCATCAAGAGGATACCACCACCACCAAAGGAGTAATTCGTCATCAGGTTTGGCATCCCCTTGGTTTGTTCCAAGCTTAGGGGAGCGCCGCGGTATCACATCACTATCTTCTATATTTTTACCTTTTTAGTAGAGTCATATCATGAATTGAGGAGTTATTATGTAGTATGGTTTGCATTATGGAAGTGTCCCCTCTCTCGTTAGATATGTATCCCTTGGTGTGAGTTGCCGTTATAGAATATTAATGAGAAGTTATATCATTCACTCTTTTGCATAGCTTATATTAGTTTTCAATTTGTGGTTGTATGATTGATCTTGTTGTTAGTATTGGTATCACTTTGGGATCATTGAGTTAATTTAGTTGGTTTTGGCAAACCTGGCTCGGTCAGTAGCACACTATTTTTGAGAGTTGAATGAAAAAGATAGAAGTACTCTAGAGAAAAAAATAATTTCATCATCTTTCTTTCTTGATTTGCTCATAATTATAGTATTCTCTAGTTAAGATCTTTTGTGCTTCCAAGGAAGATTGCATGTTTGTCTTTATAGTTTGTATGCTTGTTTGTTTCCTTCAACTCTTATACTTGCTACCCAGCCTTGCTAGCCAAAAACCTGTACTAAGAGGGAATTCTTCTCGTGCATCCACTCCTTTAAACCAAAACCTTTGCCATATGTGTCCACCATACCTACCTAGTAGCATTATTGTTATTCCAAGTAAATTCTTGTTTTATATACCTCCCAAATTAAACTTGTTATGTGAAAATTAGTGATTAAAGCTCTCACGAACTTGACGGCACACTTTACTTTCTTGCATTTAATAAACTTGAACCATTCTGTCCTTCTTTGTTGCGTATATGCTTGCGCTTTATGAGTTGAAGTTAGCAGAACCATGTATCATGGGGACCACTTTCAACACTTCATTGGTACTTGTACCCAGTTGATATCATGTTCTTTTGCTTATGGATCCCGGCGGTGTGAAATAAAAGTGGAACTTGTAAGATAATGGAGTTTATATGTGTGTTAGAGAAACGCCTGGGCCGCTAGCCTAAGCCATGCCTAATCATGGTGGAAACTTCCAGCATAACTATAGGGAGCATTCTATGAAGCATCCTCAATAAAAACCTATGTAAACAGTAAATAAAAAGATCACTGAGATGCTCATTGTCTGCTTACCTTGTCATTTTGATTATGGGATAGCTCATGTGTCATGTGCAAGGGGTACCCCATTGGTGGTTCTTAATGATACACATGTATTTACAATGACAAGAGCTTGCCCGTGACTGAATTTGAGTAGCATGAGGATCGGTACTCATAAGTAAGGGGCATGGGACTTCAATTTATAACTTGTCAAGCATATCCTCTTAGTTGTGTCACTTTAACCTTAACCACCAAAAGATGCCTATGATAGGGGCAATGAGAGTTGAAAGCTAGTAAGTATCATAATTTTTGGGAGCTCTTTATGAGACTTGCAATCCCTGCTTCCCTCTGCGAAGGGCCTTTCTTTTACTTTGTAGTTGAGTCAATAAACCTACTCCCTTCTACCTCAACAAGTATTTTGAGTTGATGTGTTTCATTCATTCATATGATGATTTACTCAATCATGTTTCTTATATTCCTTATTTTGCATATTGCTCTTATCTTGATGTTTACTACTTTGAAAGCTTTCATTCAAAACCAGCTATTTGTGAACTTCAGCAAATTATCAACTATTCTTCGACCAACAGCTAAGTTTGCCATTACCAATTATGATTCACTTTATGTATCTTTATTGTGTTTCCTTTACATATTAAAAGTTGAGTTATATAATAGTGAGTTGTCTCCTATTATGATCTATGCTTTTGACGAATGTGATGCTTCTTGTCCGTATTCTTTTATCGACTCTTCACTCTGTAAACCTGAGGCCATGTTTATTGAGCTCAATTTCGCTTGGGGACAAGCGAAGTCTAAGCTTGGGAGGAGTTGATACGTCCATTTTGTATCACTATTCTATGTCTTAATTCACTATTATTCATTGATATATTTCATACTAAGAGGTGATACTTATGTTATTTCATCTATTTTTGCATGGTTGATGACTTTTGGAGCATGGACTGCTGCGGTCAGGATTCTGATGGAAAAGGTGCTGTTTGGAGGCAAAATTCGCGAAGATCAGAAAATCCGGGAAAATATACGGAAAATCCTATTTTTCCAGAAGACTAAAGATGCCAGAAGACAGAGTGGAGATGGGCCACAGGGGGCCCACACCACCCCATGGCGCGGGCATCCCTAGGCCACGCCAGGAGGTAGTGTGGCCACCCTGGCCCACTCCAGCCTCTCCCCTCTGGCGTATATCATCCTCCTGAAACCCTAAGACTCGGGGAGCGACCATAGAAAGATTCCGCCGCCTCTGCGGGGCGGACAACACCGAGAGAGAAAGATCTCTCCGGTAGACAGATTTCTGCTGGGGGAATTCCTTCCCGGAGAGGGGAGATCGTCGCCATCAACACCACCATCTAGCTGGACTTCATCGGGATCATCATCATCATCACCACCACCATAATCACCATCAGCACCACCATCTAGCTGTAACAATTGAGTTGAATCTTGCATTAGTTCATAGGGGAAACTTGCCCGGTGTTGATTACTCTTTGTACTTGATGCTATTGAGTGAACCGTTGAATTATTGTTTATGTTCAGATTGTTATACATCATTATTCCATCTTTGATCATGATCCATATGATGTCTTGTGAGTAGTTCGTTTTGTTCTTGAGGACATGGGAGAAGTCTTGTTGTTAGTAGTGGAGTTGTGTTGAGAAAGATTCAATAGATTGTTATTTAAGTTGTGGTGTACTTCTTCTAGTGGTGTCATGTGAATGTCGACTACATGACACTTCACCTATATGGGCCTAGGGGAATGCATTGTGTATTTGGCTACTAATCATAGGGGTTGCCAGAGTGACAGAAACCTGAACCTCCGTTAGGAAACCATTGCACAAGGGACGTAAGGGTCTTAGAGTTTAAAGCTGTGGTTAGGTTTCTACCTTAATTACTTTCTTGTACATACGGATGTTTGCAAGGGGTATAATCACAAGTATGTATTAGTCTTGGATGGGGCGGTACATTAGCACAGGTTCACCCACACAACACTTAACAAGCTAAAGAAGATTAATCGACTATATGAAGCGAAAGCACTTGACAGTCTTCCCATGTGTCCTCGAGAACATTTGGTCATCTTAAGTAATACAACCGGCTTGTCCTTTGCTGCATAAAGGATTAGGCCACTTGCTGCATTTATTCCTACTGTCTTTTATTTACTCGTACTTTGTTTACTTGCTTTATCAAAAACCCCTAAAAATCCGTTTGCTAAGTATTTGCAGAGAATTCCTGATCCATACCACTAGCCAGCACCTTCTGCTCCTTGTTGGGTTCGACACTCTTACTTATCGAAAATACTGCGATACACCCCCTATACTTGTGGGTCATCTCCCCGCAATTTAAATGTTGACTTAACAAGACAAAACATGGCATCAGTTCGCTATATAAATTTAAATGCAGACCAATATAAGACTAGAAAAACCCGCATATGGTCTGCATATTTAATGATTAGGTGATTCGACAAAATATCCCCAAATAATAAAATATGTATGCAACATGAATGATTTAATATGCAACAAGTTATAATATACTTATAAAAATAGGGGCTGGTTTAGGTAATGATAGCACGTTGTTTCTGAAGATGTTGGTTTGAAGGGATCGGTCTTTGGATAGGAGAGGAAGAAGACGGGTCTTGGGCTTCAGATTTCGTGAAGTAGAACTTGATGTTGCACGACGGGGAACCTCGTTTGTGTCGCGGTCGATGGCGAACTTGTATCAGCATTGATGGTCTACGAGTGGTACTCCGGTGATCCTTCGTATTCGTGTTCCATGATACATACCAATTATATCTATAATTTTTGATGTTCCATGTTTGGTTTTATCCACTTTCTTGTGTTTTGTTCCAACTTTGGAGTACTTTTCATATGATTTCTTGGACTAACCTATTAACAAGAGCCACAGTGCAGCTGCCTGTTTTTTGCTGTTTTTGGTTCCAGGAAAGTCAGGAAATGAATATTCTCGGAATTGGACGGGACAAAAGCCAAAGTGCCTATTTTTCTGGAAGGGATCACGTGCCAGAATACGAGATGGAGAGGGGCCAGGGGCCGGCCACACCACCTGGCCGCACGGCCAGGCCTGGCCCGCGCCATGGGGTGGTACTAGATGTGCTGTTGCTACTAGGGAGAAAACAACAATCCTTTGTTCATAGAACAATCGTATTGTTTACTTTACACGCAGTTCGTAAAACAATAATCTGTTGCTTGCAACTTAATACTGGAGGGGGTTTGGATGATAACCTGAAGGTGGATTATTAGTCATAGATGCAGTTGGATGGCGGTCTATGTATAATGTTGTAATGCCCAATCAAGTCTCAAAGGAGTCAAGATGATTAGTATATGCATGTATTGCTTTCTCGGTGTTTGTCAATTACCCCGCTATAATTTGTTTACCCAGCATGTTATCTATCTTAAGGAGAGCCACCTCTAGTGAACTATGGATCCCGATCCTTTTTCTTTACATACAATCTACAACTGTGTACTTCTTTGTGTTTACTTTCTGCAAACTTTTACTTCTTTCCATTCGATACGTTTAATCCTTTGTTTTCTGCAAAACACGATGAGATTGACAACCTCATCGCAAGTTGGGGACAAAGTTCTGTGGTTGTGTTATGCAGGTCTCCATGTTGCTACTAGCACCAGTAGTGCGCCCTGCCAAAGCTCAGCTAGTAACACCTTTGAGGTGTTTCCTTGCTCCTACTGGTTCGATTAAACCTTGGTTTCATAACTGAGGGAAACTTGCTGCTATGCTCATCATACCTTCCTCTTGGGGTTCCCAACGAGCTCTACATCAACACCGCCAACAAGCATTTTTCTGGGCACCGTGCATTGAGCCATCATTCCATCATCGGCATCGAAACTTCTCTTTGCATGGGTTTTAGGCACCGGTCGATCTTGGCGGTAGCACTTGGGTTCCATGTGGCTGACCTTATCGATGAGAAAACCTTGACATTGATCTTAGCCTCGCAGGGAACATGGCTCCTCATCTTGGTCTTGGACTTCACCATCTCCACAACATCACCACATCTTCACGCTTTAGCCCCAAAGCACAAAATATCAGTATAGGTACAACAACACACGTATCCCACCATCAGTTCAGAAATTGTGCATCAGCAACACCATATGTGAACACACAGCAAGGATAGACCAACAATTGGAATCGCGTGTCACAAAGCAGAGAGCCGAGGCGAGGCCAGGTGAGTAGCGGGTGTGCTGCGGAGAGGAGACGACTTGGGGTCGTTGGGTCAAGGACACACGGCTGGCACTGGGGAAGGCCTATAGGGAAAGGCGGACGGTGATGGTTCGGATTCGAGGAAGAGGGTGGCGATGTGCGGTGCTTGCCGGACCGAGAGGTTGACGTGATAGTGGGCATGGCGCGCAGGCGTGGGGTAGCGTTAGGAGAAGCTCGGGATGGGCGTCGCGGAATTGGGAGAGACGGACAGAGGAGCACGATGGAGGACGAGGTCATGGAGGAGGCAGGGCCACGACCACGGACGGAGGACGGTGGCGCTCGTAGCGGCACCTGGACTCCACAGGTTGTCAGGGCGCACAGCCATAAGGAGGAGGTGCGGGTCGGCGACCATGGGCGGAGGAGGACACCTACGAGGGACTGCGGCCTGCAGAGGGGTGGAGCTGTAGCAGCTCTGCGAGACACTAGTGTGCTGTGAGGCGGCGAGGTGTCGAGAGGCTACGAGATTCCCTCCTGGCAGCGGGGATGCAGGCTTGAGGAGAGGGTGATGCTGAAATGGATCGTATGGGAACCTAGAGGAGGGTGAATAGGTGCTACTTCAAATTTTAATGCGTTGTTAATTTTAGGTTTGACACAAAAGGTAAATTCTCTAAATATGCAACTTTGAAGAATTTCCCTATATGCAAACCTAACTACTAGCGAGTAAAGGCGAGTATGAGTGAGGAACGAGGAAACCATAGTGAACCACGCGGAGACACATGATTTGGTTTACCGCAGTTCCTTCCTTGTTAAGGGAAGTACATCTGCGTTGGAGGGGTGGGCGGTACTAATACCACCATGCCACAATAGGCCTCACCGTGTTCTTCGATGGATCTTGCCACCAAAGGCCTGATCCAACTTTCCACTATTGGTACCCTTCGAGGCGGGAACCAAGGCCTTTACACAACTAGTGGGGCACAAATCCACAACCAAATTGGAGGCTCCCGTAAAGACAACAAGCTGCCACAAGAACAAATATTATCAAAACCGAAACAGAAGATCTAGATATTAACAATAATACTAGATCGGGAAATCTCCAAGTGAATGGAGGGGAAGTGATGCGCTTGATTCATGATGTCGATGAATGAAGTCTCTTCCTTCGATTCCCCAAAGATCGGAGCCTTCGGGTGGTTGAAGTGGGAGACCTTGAATGAGAGCTTTTGCAACATACCCGATTTTTTTTGAATGAATCAAGATATATGACAGGAGGGGTGATTGGGGATTTTATACCCCCTGTCCAAACATGGCCGTTGGTGAAGTCTGGGGCCGGATTATCCGACCCAAGTGAAGGCTGGATTATCCGGCCGGGGTAAAACTCTGCAACAACCTTGGATTATCCAGGGGATATTCTGCCCCCGCATAGAAGGTCACGTCGTGGCTGCCCTAGCAAACTCCTCTAGGGTGGGCGGATTATCCGGCCCCCTTTTTGGGGCGGATTATTGATGACCCACAAGTATAGGGGATCGCAACAATCTTTGAGGGAAGTAAAACCCAATTTATTGATTCGACACAAGGGGAGCCAAAGAATATTTATAAGCCTTAACAACTGACTTGTCAATTCGGTTGCACCTAGAAACAATCTTGCTCGCAGTAGTTTTATCAGTAGCAACAATTTTGTAGTAGCAATAGCAAAGTAGTAGCAGTAGTAAGAGTAAAGACAGCAGTAACAATTGCAGTAAACAGTAGGATTAAAGCGCGGTAGGCATGGGGATGGATGGACGGGCGTTGCATGGACAAGACAATTCATGTAGCAATCAAGATATAGGGCATTTGCAGATAAATAAGGTAAAGCATCCAAGTACTAAATAATCATAGGCATGTGTTCCATATATAGTCATACGTGCTCGCAATGAGAACTTGCACAACATCTTTAGGGGCCTCAAGGGAATCTACTGGCAATTAAGGTGCTCCATTTAATAGAGCACCGAAGCAAAGCATTAACACTCCATGAACACATGTGATCCTCATATCACAGCCATCCCCTCCGGTTATCCCGATTCTTGTCACTTCAGGGCCTTTGGTTCCGGACAATAATATGTGTATACAACTTGCAGGTAAGACCATAAACAATACTATCATCATGAATCAATAACATGTTCAGATCTAAAATCATGGCACTCGGGCCCTAGTGACAAGCATTAAGCATAACAAGTTGCAACAAAGTCAAAAAGCACTAATAATAGATACTAGGCACCATACCCTAACAATCTGATGCCATTACATGAATGATATCATCCAATCCCTACCATCCCCATAGCCTATAGCAGGGGATTACTCACTCATGGATGGGGAAATCATGGATGGTTGATGGAGAAGCGATGGTGATGAAGATGGCGATGATCTCCTCCAATTCCCCGTTCCGGCAGGGTGCTAGAACAGAGTTTCTGGTTCTGAATCGTGGCCTCTGGTGGTGGCGGTGCAGCGGAACTCTATGTAGAAAAAACATTGAACCCCCCATCTGTTTTAGGTCAGAGGGCTTTTATAGGAGAAAGGAGAGGTCGAGGCAGAGTCCGAGGCGGCCACACCACCCCCTGGCGCGGCCTGGCGTAGCCCGCGCGGCCAGGTGGTGTGGGCCCCTCGTGGCTCTTCTTCATCTCCTCTTTTGGCTCCGTGAGTCTTCTGGTAAAATAGGAGTTTTGCGATATTTTCCGGGATGTTTCCTAAAAGTTGATTTCCTACACAAAAACAAGACACCAAAGCAATTCTACTGAAAACAGCGTTAGTCCGCATTAGTTGTATCCAAATCACACAAATTAGAGAAGAAACAATATCAAAAGTGTTCGGGAAAGTAGATACATTTTGGACGTATTAATTATCTGGCCCGAGAAAAACCTCCGGCCCTGGTCGGACAATTCAAAAGAAAGTCCGCCCCCCACATAGAAGGTCATGCCTTGTCTCCTTAGCGAACTCCTCTGGGGAGGCGGATTATCCGGCCTAGGCAAACTCCAGCCCTGGCCGGACAATCCGAAAGAAAGTCCGCCCCCCCACACAGAAGGTCACGCCTTGGCTCCTAGCGAACTCCTCTAGGGAGGTAGATTTCCGGCCCCTTTTTGGGGAGGATTATCCGTCCTGGGCAAAAACTCCGGCCCTGGCCGGATAATCCGAGAGATTATCCGCTCCACACACAGAAGGATTTCCCAGCTTTTCATGTGAACAACTATCTGTAGCACTTAGGACACATGAGATAATCCATGGTATTGTTATCTAACACACAAAACACTAGAGATCATGAGATGTTCTTTCAATCTCCCCCTTTTTGGTGTGATATGACAATACTAGGATTTGCAATATAGCTCTACTATCAAAAACACAAATATGAAGTAGGCTCCCCCTAAGTGTGTGCATAGTTGAATTTTTTTCATTTGAATACAAATGCACACAAGTAGGTACAAGTCTATTTCATAGGAAAGGAATTTTCACACACATGAAATGGTAGCACAAAACCTCATACCATCGTGAGATAGAAGACCACAATATAATGCAAAGATAGCCAATATGATAATCATTATTGAGGCCTTCCACAAGGAGGGAAACGATAAAGTACAAATGCTTGCGCTTGACCCATGCAAATCCATGGAGACCTAATAGAACTACTTCTCCCCCTTTGGCATCGAAACACCAAAAAGTTCTATTGTACACAGATTCAAGCCCGCGCACCACCAAACGAAAATCCCCACAACATAGACAACGGACTTGTGTGCAAGAATATATGGCTCAAGGATAGAAACAGGCTTGGGATTAGATAACCAAACTAATATGGTACTACACACCCAAGATTGCAAGACCCAAATCAAATAAAAGCCAAAATTCAGGGCGGTTTCCATAAAAACATAAGATAAGCAAGAAAGACCAAGAAGATCCACATAGAACCAACTCTTCTCACGGAAGAGGGGGGTGGCCGAGGCCACCTTGTTGGAGTGCATGGGATGGCACCGCAAAGATATATCTTGGTTTCATGACCAATACTCATCAATAAGCTCACATATCACAAAATGATATTAAGAGAAATGATTTTACTTGCTTTCAACATTATGGGGGGAGGGTTAGCCCAATCAATTAGGACCACACTCCCCCTATTTCCATGCCCACATCTAGACCAAATAAGGAGGAGATATAAGAGTGTGTGCATGGGTAATCAAGACAAGATCCTTGAATCAACGATATTTAGCTCATTCCTCAAGTAACAAAACCTTGCTTCATCAAGTGGCTTCGTGAAAATATCAGCAAGTTGGTTCTTCATGCTCACAAAAGATAGATCAATGTCACCACGAGCAACATGCTCCCGAATGAAATGATTTCGAATCTCAATATGCTTTGTCCTTGTATGCTGCACCGGATTGTACGCAATTTTGATTGCACTTTCATTATCACATAAAAGAGGCACTTTGTCACAACTGGCACCATATTCCTTTAAAGTTTGCCTCGTCCACAATAATTGAGTACATGCACTTGCAACAACCACATATTCAGCCTCGGTAGTGGAGAGAGATATACAATTCTGTTTCTTAGAAGACCAACATACCAAAGACCTTCCCAAGAATTTACAAGATCTAGAAGTTAATTTCCTATCATCCTTGTCACCAGCCCAATCTGAATCAGTATAGCCACATAGAGAGAAATATGAGCCCTTGGGATACCATAGACCAAAATTAGGGGAATGAACCAAATATCTGAAAATTCTCTTGACCGCCACTAAGTGACTTTCTTTAGGAGCCACTTGATACCTTGCACACACACCTACACTCAACACAATATCGGGTCTAGATGCGTAGAGGTAAAGAAGAGAGCCGATCATGGACCGGTATACCTTTCGGTCCACATCTTTACCATTGGGATTGAGTTCAAGATGACATTTAGTTTGCATCGGTGTGGCGACGCCATTAAGATCCATCATCTTGAACCTCTTGAGCATGTCTTGGACGTAGTTTGCTTGATTTATGAAGGTTCCTTCTCTAAGTTGTTTGATCTCAAATCCGAGAAAGAACCGTAATTCCCCCATCATAGACATCTCAAACCTGTCAGTAATAAGCTTTGAAAATTCATCATTAAAAGCTTTATTAGTAGAACCAAAGATAATGTCGTCTACATATAGATGCCATACAAAGAGCTCCCCCTTAACCTTCTTAGTAAAAAGAGTGGGATCGATTTGCCCAACTTCGAAAGCACGGTCTAGCAAAAGCTCTTTAAGGTGCTCATACCACACATGTGGGGCTTATTTAAGGCCATAAAGTGCCTTATCGAGTTTGTAGACATGGTTCGGGAAGTTGGGATCCTCAAAGCCCGGGGGTTGCTTTACATATACCAACTCATGTAGATGACCATTAATAAAAGCACTCTTAATATCCATTTTCTGTAATTTAAAGTTATTATGAGCAGAATATGCAAGAAGGATACGGATAGACTCAATACGAGCCACTGGAGCATAAGTCCTGCCAAAGTCGATGCCTTCAACTTGAGAATAACCTTGTGCCACAAGTATTGCCTTGTTCCTTACAACAATGCCATTCTCATCTTGCTTGTTCTCGAATATCCACTTGGTGCTGATAACATTGCGGCAATCCTTGGGCTTCTCTACTAAATTCCTGACTTTGTTATGCTCGAAATTATTTAACTCTTCATGCATAGGAGCAACCCAGTACGGATCTTCAAGAGCTTCAAACACTTTCTTGGGTTCCACCATGGATATGTGAGCTTGATGCTCACCAAAGTTTGCTAGCTCCCTTCTTATCGAAACCCTCCGTTTGAGATCACCTACAACCTTATCAAGAGTGTGACCTCTCAATTAAAGGTTCCTTTCTGCACGAGCTTTGCAACAAAGTTCAATCAACTTATTGTTTCTTGGAGGAATCTCTTCATTATTTGAGTCTCCGTTGGGACTACTAGCTTGACCTTGATCTTCAGCTTGATCAGGAATAGGAGATGAAGACCCTTGCTCTTGATGTTGATCAGCAGCCATAACAGGAGGCTGCTGCTATTCTAAAAATTCTAGGCCGGATAATCCGGCCGAGGGAGTGACCGAATAATCCTGCCTGGGATTACTTGGTCCTTCTTGTCTGCCTTTGATGCTTGCACCGTGAGTTGGAGAGGGGCCGGATAATCTGGTGTCGCCCAGAAAATCCGGGCTAGGAGGTGCATCATTTTATTGGTTGATGAGTTCTGTTCGTGCATTCGTTGTAGCATGACCGGATAATCCGGCCTGGAGCTTGCTGGAGCAGATAATGGTTGATCTTCAGCAATTGAAGGTGTTGGTGTAGAAGTTTCTCTAGTTATTGGAGCATGTTGAGCTTGTGTCGATGAGGGCTCTACTTGAGTAGAGCATTGTCCTTCCCGATCCGCCACAAGGGGTTCCTCAATGGGGCAGAAAAATCCCACACACATTCTTCTTATGGAATCTTTGGGTATTTCAACATCTGCATCACAAACATCAACTTGCCTCGCATGGGAGATATAATTTTCCTCGAATACCACACTACAAGATTCTACAATAGCTCCGAAGAGCTTATTGTAGACTCTATAAGTGTGGAACTCGGCACCGTAACCAACGAAAATGCCTTCTATAGCCTTATACTCAAATTTAGATAAAAGGACTCCTTTGATGAGAAAGAAACACTTACAATCAAATACCTGGAAATAGGAGATGTTGGGCTTGTTACTGGTAAGTATTTCATAAGGTGTCTTGTCCAAGATTTTGCGGAGATAGAGCCAGTTGGATGAGTGACATGCGGTGTAAATAGCTCCAGCCCAGAAGTTATATGGAAACTTGAATTCAGCCAACATAGATCTTTCCATATCCATTAAAGTCCGGTTCTTCCTCTCAGCTACACCATTTTGTTGAGGGGTGTACGCAGCAGAATATTGGTGTCTTATCCCCTCTTCACTTAGGAATTCATTCAGAGTGTAATTCTTGAACTCGGAGCTGTTATCGCTTCTAATTGCCAATATAGGAACATTGTGTTGACGCTGGACCTTGTTGGCGAAATCGATGACTATTTTTTGAGTCTCACTCTTCAACTTGAAGAAATAAACTCATGTATATCTTGAATAATCGTCAACGATTACAAGGCAATATTTCTTCCCACTGAGGCTTGCATGAGATGGACGACCAAAAAGGTCCACATGAAGGAGCTCCAAGATCCTCTTTGATGAAATAATTGTCTTCATTCAATGGGGAGAGTCATGCATTTTCCCTTCAACACAAGCGCTGCAAACACGATCTTTGGCAAAGGAAACATTTTCTTTTAGTCCAAGGATGTGGCCACCCTTGTGGAGACTTTGCAAAGTTCTCATATTGACGTGGGATAGACAGCGATAAGCCATCCCGCATCGGCCTTTCCGAAAAGACACATCGGGCCTGTAGTGGTTTTCCCCGAAAAGTCCACCACATACAGGTCATTTTTGACATATCCCACGAAAGCGACCTTTAGAGACTTGCTCCACAAGAGTACCATCAAATCACCATCAATAAAAACTGCAAAACCCATCTTACCAAGGGCACGAACAAAAAGTAAATTGTAACCAAGGGTCTCAACTAGCCTGACGTCCATGAGAGAGATATCGTGGGCAACCACAACCTTGCCAAGACCAAATACCTTAGATTTTGACTTATCACCATAAGAGACGGTTATATGATCATGGTTTGGCCGCATCTCTGATATGATCTCCTTGCTTCCGGTCATATGACTCGTGCACCCGCTATCGAGCACCCATTTGGACCCACCGGAAGCATAGCCCTGCAAGAAAGTTGCTTCTTGTTTTTAGGTACCCATTTTTCAATGGGTCCTCTCATGTTAGTGATAAGGGTATTGGGAACCCAAATAGACCAAGAAATGTAACTATCATATGGACCAACATAACTAGCATATATATTACCATAGTAATCACGAAATAATTCATAATTAGGATTATTAGCCCCTGCAAAACCAGTATAGTTAGTCTTGTCATTAGTTGTGGTGCTTGTCTTTGTTTGAGTAGTTTTTCTCTTCTTCTTCTTCTTATTCTTCTTCTTTGTCTTGGGAACATAGCCAAGACCCTCTTTTCCATTGCTTGTCCTGTGCTTGCTAAGAATCTCATCTAGGATTTCCTTACCTTTGGGTTGGGATCCCTTGACAAGTTCTTCTTTCAATCTAGCATTTTCTTCAATAACTTCTTCATGTCCACAAGATGGTGTGGAGGTGCTAGGCATATCATACTTGTCCAATTGAGTTTGGACCTGATCACGAGACTCATTTAGAGTAGAGTGTTCACTCTCCAATGCCTTTTAGGTAATGTCAAGTTTATCTAATTCCTCTGAGAGTCTAGCATGAGCATACCCAAAGTCAATCTTCTCCTTCTTTAACTTATTTACCTTAGCAAGAGCATTGTCACGTTCGTTTATGAGTTGGGCAACAACCTCTTCATGAGACTCCTCAATTGACTCAAGTTTCTCCTCTAGAGAGACTCGACCCTCCTCTTCTTCTTCTAGAGAATTCTTCAAAGAGGCTATCTCTATGGCATCTTCTCTTTCGATTCTCCCCTTTTCTTCAAGGAGTTCTTCGGAGTGAGCAAGTTGGCTAATGAGAGCATCAAAATGAAGTTTGTGCTCACCTTGCAAGTTAGTAAAAAAATTGTCCAAAGCAATAACATCTTCCTTTACCCTAAGACTTGTATGGTCATCCAAATCAACATTCATAGTGGTCTTAGGAAATGAAGAAATAGTAGGTGATACCTCGGAACCTCTTGCCATAAGGCAAGTGACATTCTTGTTGATGATGTTCTCATTAGGGGAGTCGAAGAGTGATGTGGGAGTAGATGTGGTGGCTATTGCAGCCACCTCTCGAGTTCTATCTTCATCCTCATCATCTTCGCTTCCAGATGAGTATTCTTCTTGTGCTACCAAAACAATCTTTAGTTGCTTCTTGTAGGGACACCTCTTCTTGATGAACGGCTTCATCCGAGGTGCCTTGGATTTTTCCTTGAGGATGAGCCTGCCCCCATTATCTTCTCTACTTTGATAGGGACACTCAGCCACAAAGTGTAAATGGTCTCCACAATTGTAACAAGTTCTCAGTTTTTGGCCTGATGGCTCAAAAAGTATCGAGCTCGTTGGGGAACCCCAAGAGGAAGGTATGATGAGCACAGTAGCAAGTTTTCCCTCAGTTATGAAAACAAGGTTATCGAAACAGTAGGAGCAAGGAAACACCTCCAAGGTGTTGTTTCCAACATGGAATCCTGCACAACACAACCACAGAACTTTGCCCCCAACTTATAGTGAGGTTGTCAATATCACCGGTTTTGCTGAAAACAAAGGATTAAATGTATTGTGTGGAAGATAGTAATTGCTTGTAGAAAGTAAACAGAAAACAATAAATAGATTGTAAATTGATGGTAAAAGAATGGACCAGGGTCCATAGTTCACTAGAGGTGATTCTCCTTAAGATAGTTGACATGTTGGGTGAACAAATTACATCGAGGAAATTGATAGACACCGAGAAAGCATACATGCATATACTAATCATATTGACTCCTATGAGATTTGATTGGGAATTACAACAATATACATAGACCATAATCCAACTGCATCTATGACTAATAATCCACCTTCAGGTTATCATCCGAACCCCCTCCAGTATTAAGTTGCAAGCAACATATAATTGCATTAAGCAAAGTGTGTAAAGTAAACAATACGATTTTTCTATGAACAAAGGTTTGCTATTTTCTCCCTAGTAGCAACAGCACATCTAGTACCTTAGAGATTTCTGCCACTTTCCCAGATTACTAGAGGCATGAACCCACTATCGAGCATAAATACTCCCTCTTGGAGTTGCTAGCTTCTACTCGGCCAAGATATCTACTAACAACAGAAAGCATGCAAGATCACAAATAACATAGACATGATAGAATCAACAATCAATCTGAAATAGCATCTCAATATCCATCGGATCCCCGCAAACACAACATGTAGGATTACAAATAGATGATCTTGATCATGAACGGAGCTCACAAGATCTAAACATGGTAGCACAAAAGAGGAGAACCAACCATCTAGCTACTACATGGACCCATAGTCCAGGGATGAACTACTCATGCATCACACCGGAGGCAGGCATGGTGATGAAGAAGGCCTCCAAGGTGACCTCTCCCCTTCGACAGGGTGCCGGGAAGAGCTTCAGATCCCTCCTGATCTAGGGATGGAGATGCGGGCGGCTACAGACTCTTTCGTGGAATTTTGATCGGGTAGTTAGGGTTTTCATCCTGGGAGGATTATATAGGTGAAGGGGCAAGGTCGGTGGAGTACCAGGGGGCCCACACCACCCCCCTGGCCTGGCCCGCGCCACCAGGTGGTGTGGCCAGCCCCTGGCCCCTCTCCGTCTCGTCTTCTGGCTCCGTGAGTCTTCCGATAAAATATCGACTTTGGCTTTTGTCCGGTCCAATTCCGAGAATATATTTCTTTTCTAGCTTTTCTGAAACCAAAAATAGCAGAAAACAGGCAACTGGCACTGTGGCATCTTGTTAATAGGTTAGTTCCAGAAAATGTGTAAAAATACTCCAAAGTGTGGACAAAACATAAGAAAGTAGATATAAAACAAGCATGGAACATAAAAAATTATAGATACGTTTCCAACGTATCAACATCCCCAAGATTAACTCATGCTCGTCCTCGAGTAGGTAAGTGACAAAAAAGAATAATTTTTGAGGTGACATGCACCATCATAATCTTGATAAAAGTATTTGTAAAACATTGATAGCTGGGATCATAGTACTTTAACATAACATGCAAGATATAGTTCTAACAATAAGACGTAACAACTATGTTGTAACATGAAAAGGTACAAACAAAAGATTCATGAATAACAATGCTTTGAAAGACATTTGTTTGTTTCACATATAGAAAACATAATAAGAATGGTATTCAGCGTGTCCCTCATAGTGTAGCAAAACATAAATGCATAGGACACCTTTAAAGTTCATAAGGGTGACTAGATACAAATAGTTTAAGAACAAGCAATATCAAAGTTATGAATCAATCAACAAGTTTTAGGACAATGCACATTAAACTAAGAATGACCACTATGCTCTCTCAATGGGTGCATAAAGATAGAAGATGGAGACTCAACATAAAAGTAAAAGAACGGCCCTTCATAGAAGGAAGCAGGGATTCAAGTCTCATAAAGAGCTTCCAAAATATATGGTACTTATTAGCTTTCAACTCTCATTGCCCCTATCATAAGCATCTTTAGGTGATTAAGGTTAAAGTGAACAAATATGAGGATATGGTTGACAAGTTATAAGTTGAAATCTCATGCCCCTTACTTACGAAGGCCGAACCTCATGCTACTCAACTTTAGTCACGAGTAAGTTCTTATCATTGTAAGTACATGTGTATCAGAGACAACCGCCAACGGGGTACCCCTTGCCCGATGATACGGAAGCATTCCCATATCAAAATGACAAGCAAGCAGACAATGAGCATCTTAGCAATCTTTTTATTTGCTATTTGCATAGGTTTTTATTAAGGATGCTTCACAGATTGCTCATTATGGTTATGCTGCAAGTTTCCACCATGATTAGGCATGGCTTAGGCTAGCGGCCCAGGCGTTTCTCTAACACATATACCAACTCCATGAGCTTACAAGCTCCCTTTTTCTTCACACCGCCGGGATCCATAAGCAAAAGAAAATGATATCAACCAAATAAAGTGCAATGTTGAAAACGTTCCCCATGGTAACATGGTTCTGCTAATTCACAACTTATAAAGCGCAAGCATATACACAACATATATGGGCACAATGGTTCAAGTTTATTAAGTGCAAAAAAAGTAATGTGTGCCATCAAGTTTGTGAGAGCTTTAATCACTAATTTTCACATCACAAGTTTAATTCAGAAGGTAGATAAAAACATGAATATACTTGGAATAGCAAATGCTAATAGGTAGGTATGGTGGACTCTTTGGAATAACTTGGTTTTATTTGGTTGGATGCATGAGTGGAACTCATACTTGGTATCGAGGCTAGCAAAAGACTAGGAGCGACCAACTAAGAGAGCAATAATGGCCATAATCATGCAAAGCGACAAAACATTATTAATTAAAGCATAAAGTGATATTACATGTCGAAAACTAAATGATCATAGAGGCTATGGTGACTTGGTATAGTCTTAACATGGTGTGAGCATGCGCCAAGTCAACCCAAATAAAGCATTAAAGGAGAATACCACAATATTATGCTTTTATATGTTAAAACAACACATGATTCTTTCAAGGCACATTTAGTAATATCAATTGTTTGTAACAAGTCATGCTACGGCAATAATCACTAAGCATAAAGTCAAAAAAATATCAAGCATGACATGATAAAGTCTAAGTCACTGTCAAAAACAAGCTCCTTTTATACCACTTAAGCATGAACTTTCCACCTCTTTTCCAATCCAAATCAACCTATTTGAAACTATGTATGAATGCGGGGGTCCAACCAATTTATTCAAGCAAACTAATCAAAAGAAAACTAAAAACAAAACGAAGACACTCCAAGAACAACACAATTGTGCATGAAACAATAAAAATGAAGTGTTTGGAAGAAACCTGAGATTTTTATTGATGAAGAAGGGGATGCCTTGGGCATCCCCAAACTTTGACGCTTGTACTTCTTGAATATTTCTTGGGGTGATACGGGTGGCATCCCCAAGATTGAGCTTTTTTCCATACTTCATCTTATCACATTGTTCTTCCCTACACTTTAAAATTTCCTTCATACAAAACTTCACACAATGTTTATTAGCAACATTAGTGTACACAAGATAGTAAGTCTTTTTGGTTCAGTTCCAACCATTAAAACACAAGCTACCGTATCACTTCCTTTAAAAAGTTCAAGTGATCAAAGAGAAAGAGATTAAGATGCAAATGCAAATAATCGCAGAAATCTGTCAAAACAGAACAGGAGGTAAAAAACAATTTTTTCGAAGACCTTATGTTGCTCAAATAGAAGAGTGTTGAACTAATGAAAGTTGGATAACAACCTGGGGCAGAAGCAAACAATTACATCTCAATCCGACATACAGAGATTTTTCACGAATTTTTATAGTGAAGCACAAAAATCTGTTTCAGGACAACAACTTTCCCAAGTCTTACTTCTCTCTCATTAGAGGTTACTCTTGACACAAAAACCACACAAAAATTATAAGGAGAGGTTATTACTGAAGCAATAACTTCCAATACTCAACAAAAGACTCCTAAATAAATTTGTGTTATCTCCCAATAAGTGCTTTTCTTTAACGCCTTTGAGCTAGGCATAAGAAGCAAGAAAAGGATCAAGTATTCTCAAATGAAGAAGCATTAAGGACAAATTTTGTTTTAATAGGAGAGGCAAAAGGAATCTTCTCTCTCTTCTTAGGGAAGTGTTCTATACCTTTCTTGAGTGGGAATTGATATTTAATGGTGTCTTCTTTCATATCAATAATGGCACCAACAATTCTAAGAAAAGGTCTTCCCAAAATAATAGGACAAGAAGCATTGCATTCAACATCCAAAACATAGAAATCAACAGGGACATAGGCATTGTTAACCATAATAAGAGCATAATTAACACTCCCATGAGTTTCTTTTTAGCATTGTCATCAAGTTGGACATTTAAATAACAATCTTCCAATGGTGGCAAATCAAGCATTTCATAAATCTTTCAAGGCATAATAGAAACACTACTATCAAGATCACATAAAGCTTTGAGATCAAAATCATTCACCTTCATATTAATGATGGGTTCCCAATCATCTTATAATTTCATAGGAATAGAAGCTTTATGTTTCATCTTTTCTTCTTTAATTTTTATGAGAGCATCAGTAATGTGTTTTGTAAAGGCCATATTCATAGCACTGGCATTAGGACTTTTAGCAAGCTTTTGTAGGAACATAATTACTTCAGAGATATTGCAACCATCAAGATCAAAATCATAATCACCATCTAAAGTAGTAGAGCTATTGTTTCCCATATTTCAAAGAATTTCAGCAATTTTATTAGAAAAGGTTCCATTGGTTTTAGGTATTGTTGCAGAAGGAACTTCATGGGGTTTGCTAGCATTAACATTAGTGGTGGTGATAGTAGAAATACTAATATTTCTAGCAATTTCATCTTCTCTTTCCCACTTAGCATGCAATTCAGCTAACAGTCTAACATTTTCATCAATTCTAACTTGTATGGCGTTAGTAGCAGCAAAGGGATTTTCAATAGTTTTAGGTTGAGCAGCCATTTTATTCAAAGAAGATTGTGCTTCGGACAATGATGCTATATTTCTTTTAGCATTAGAGAGTTTTTCCTCAATAGTTTTATTGAAAGCAGTTTGTTTACTAATAAAATCTTTAAGGATAACTTCAAGTTCAGACAGTGCACTTCTATTATTGTTGTAAAATTTTCCATAAGCATTACCATTATTGGGAGGATATGGCTTATAATTATTGTTACCAAAATTATTCCTGTAGGCATTGTTTCTAAAATTATTATTTCTAATAAAGTTCACACAAACTTGCTCTTCTTGAGCAACCAAAGAGGCTAAGGGAACATGATTTGGATCAATATGAGGTTTCCCATTAACAAGCATAGACATAATAACATCAATTTTATCACTCAAGGAGGAGGTTTCTTCAACATAATTTACCTTCCTACCTTGTGGAGCCCTCTCGGTGTGCCATTTAGAATAGTTAACCATCATATTATCCAAAAGTTTTGTTGCAGCACCCAAAGTAATGGTCATAAAGGTACCTCCAGCAGAAGAATCCAGCAGATTTCTTGAAGAATAATTCAGTCATGCATAAAAGGTTTGGATATAATCATCCAAGCAGTCAGTCCATGAATGGGACAATTCTTTACCAAAGATTTCATTATTTCCCAAGCTTGAGCAACATGTTCATTATCAGATTGTTTAAATTTCATTATTTCACTTCTCATAGATATAATCTTAGGAGGAGGATAGTATTTTCCAATAAAAGCATCTTTGCATTTAGTCCAAGAATCAATACTATTTCTAGTTAGGGATAACAACCATTCTTTAGCTTTTCCTCTCAAAGAGAAAGGAAACAATTTAAGCTTAATAATATCTCCATCTATATCCCTATGTTTTGCATCTGACAAAGTTCAACAAAGTTATTAAGGTGAGCAGCAGCATCTTTAGTACCAATACCAGAGAATTGTTCTTTCATAACAAGATTGAGCAAAGCAGGTTTAATTTCAAAGAAAGTAGCTTCAGGAACAGGTGGAGCAATAGGTGTGCACATGAAATCATTGTTGTTGGTTCTAGTGAAATCACACAACTTAGTGTTTTCAAGAGTAGTCAACTTTTGTGTTTTTAATATAAAGAAAGCAAACTAGTGCAACTAATTTTTTGTGTGTTTTTGATAAAGAAACAAGCAAACAAAGCAGAAATAAACTAAGCAAAACAAAAAAACAAAGTAAAGAGATTGGTTATGAGGGACTCCCCTTGTGAAGATGTCCTTCACTCCCTAGCAATGGCGCCAAAAAATGTGCTTGATGGCTCAAAATGTATCGAGCTTGTTGGGGAACCCCAAGAGGAAGGTATGATGAGCACAGTAGCAAGTTTTCCCTCAGTTATGAAACCAAGGTTATCGAACTAGTAGGATCAAGGAAACACCTCCAAGGTGTTGTTTCCAACTTGGAATCCTACACAACTCAACCATAGAACTTTTCAACAACTTACAGTGAGGTTGTCAATCTCACCGGTTTTGATGAAAACAAAGGATTAAACGTATTGTGTCGAAGATAGTAATTGCTTGCAAAAAGTAAACAAAAAATAGTAAATAGATTGTAGATTGATGGTAAAAGAATGGACCGGGGTCCATAGTTCACTAGAGGTGATTCTCCTTAAGATAGTTGACATGTTGGGTGAACAAATTATAGCGGGGTAATTGACAGACACCGAGAAAGCATACATGCATATATACTAATCATATTGACTCCTATGAGATTTGATTGGGCATTACAACATTATACATAGACCATAATCCAACTGCATCTATGACTAATAATCCACCTTTAGGTTATCATCTGAACCCCCTCCAGTATTAAGTTGCAAGCAACAGATAATTGCATTAAGAAAAGTGTGTAAAGTAAACAATACAATTGTTCTATGAACAAAGGATTGCTATTTTCTCCCTAGTAGCAACATGACATCTAGTACCTTAGATATTTCTGTCACTTCCCCAGATTACTAGAGGCATGAACCCACTATCGAGCATAAATACTCCCTCTTGGAGTTGCTAGCATCTACTCGGCCAAGATAGCTAGTAACAACGGAAAGCATGCAAGACCACAAATAACATATACATGATAGAATCAATAATCAATCTGAAATAGCATCTCAATATCCATCGGATCCCCACAAACACAACATGTAGGATTACAAATAGATGATCTTGATCATGAACAGAGCTCACAAGATCTAAACATGGTAGCACAAAGGAGGAGAACCAACCATCTAGCTACTACATGGACCCGTAGTCCAGGGATTAACTACTCACGCATCAGACCAGAGGCAGGCATGGTGATGAAGAAGGCCTCTAGGGGGATCTCTCCCCTCCGGCAGGGTGCCGGGAAGAGCTTCAGATCCCTCCTGATCTAGTGATGGAGATGACAGCGGCTACAGACTCTTTCGTGGAATTTTGATCAGGTCCTTAGGGTTTTCGTCCCGGGATGATTATATAGGCGAAGGGGAAAGGTCAGTCGAGTACTAGGGGGGCCACACCACCCTTGGCATGGCTCGTGCCACCAGGTGGTGTGGCCAGCCCCTGGACCCTCTTCGTCTCGTCTTCTGGCTCCACGAGTCTTCCAGTAAAATATCGAGTTTGGCTTTTGTCCGGTCCAATTCCGAGAATATTTCTTTTCCAGCTTTTCTGAAACCAAAAACAGCAGAAAACAGGCAACTGGCACTATGGCATCTTGTTAATAGGTTAGTTCTAGAAAATGTGTAAAAATACTCCAAAGTGTGGACAAAACATAAGAGAGTAGATATAAAACAAGCATGGAACATCAAAAATTATAGATATGTTTCCAACATATCAGGGCCATTCTCCTTTCGCCAACTTGACTCATTCTTGCGCTCAAGTTCAGATTTACCCATAGCTGGGTTCTTCCAAAAGTTTCTTGCGTAGAAGGCCATGTACTCACCATGAGCATGCTTGACCTCTTCGGGACAACTTATGGAGACACCGTCGAACCCTCTATCATCCTCATCTTGTTCAACAACATTGGCCTTTAGAGCAACATTGACTCCTTTTTGCATCCCAATTGCCCGAGCACAAGCATCTTTGGTGTTTTTAGTTACTACGTTGAAGGCCGCCATTTCTTGCATGACTTCATTAGAAGTCATTTGGTGGTAGTTGTGTCTACCTTGCAAACTCTTCAAGTCCGTGGGCTCAAATGGCATGAAGGCACTCACATATTTGCTTTTGATCTAAGCATCATCAATATGAGTGGCACCATGCTTTCTAAACGTTGTTGCAATGCTCTTGAGACTTCTATACATGTCTTCATGGTCATCACCATCCAACATGTAGAATCCTTCAGCTTCATTGCTTAGAGAATCATACCTATTTCTCCTCATGCTTTCATTGCTGATGATCAAGTCGATGAGCGCATCCCATGCTTCTTTGGCGGTGTTCAAGTGCTCAGTATGTGGCATGTCCTTGGGACCCACATCAAGCTGAATCATGTGAAGAGCCGTTACATTTAGTTGACTGTCCACCACTTCTCTTCTTGTCAAGTTGGTGGAGTCTCCAATATGAAGGCCATCTTCAATGATCCTCCAAAGCTCAATCGACGAACTGCACATATGAGATTTCATTAAGAATTGCCATTGATTAAATGAAGATGCAGTAAGCTTGGGTGGATAACCCTATTGTTTATATGAGGATGAGGGATAGGTGGGTCGGGAGAATATAGGTGAGAAACCTCACTATAATCCTTCTTACCACTTCTCTTCTTGGACGCGGAGCCATTATTTTTGTCACCCACCACCTCATCTTCCTTGGAGTTAGCATGAGCTTTATCCTTAGATAGAGGAGTGTTGGCCTCAGAGGAAGATGGAGGTGGGGCTGTAGATGAGGTGAGACGAGCAATCATTTGCTGCATCTCTTCCATTTTGGTCTCAAAGGATTTCAACAAGGTTGTTTCCAACGTCTTGAGGTCATCCATTGTGACCTTGTCCACAGCCTCACTCCCATTTTCCTTAGTACCCATACGTATCTTAGGTTGTTAAGCCCGAATAAAGAGCCGAGGCTCTGATACCAATTGAAATAGATCGTATGGGCACCTAGAGGGGGAGTGAATAGGTGCTACTTTAAATTTTAATGCTTTGTCAACTTTAGGCTTAACACAAAAGGTAAATTCTCTAGATATGCACCTTTGAAGAATTTCCCCATATGCAAACCTAACTACTAGCGAGTAAAGGCGAGTAAGAGTGAGGAACGAGGAAACCATAGTGAAGCACGCGGAGACACAGGATTTGTTTTACTGCAGTTCCTTCCTTGTTAAGGGGAGTACATCTGTGTTGGAGGGGTGGGTGGTACTAAGACCACCACGCCACAATAGGCCTCACCCTATTCTCCAATGGATCTCGCCACCAAAGGCATGAACCACCTTTCCACTATTGGTACCCTTAGAGGCGGGAACCGATGCCTTTACACAACTAGCAGGGCACAACTCCACAACCAAATTGGAGGCTCCCGTAATGACAACAAGCTGCCATAAGAACAAATATTATCAAAACCGAAACACAAGATCTAGATATTAACAAGAATACTAGATCAGGAAATCTCCAAGTGAATGGAGGGGAATTGATGCGCTTGATTCGTGATGTCGATGAATGAAGTCTCCTGCTTCGATTCCCCAAAGATTGGAGCCTTCGGGTGGTTGAAGTGGGAGACCTTGAATGAGAGCTTTTGCAACAGACCAAAACTTTTTTGAATGAATCAAGAGATCTGATAGGAGGGGTGATTGGGGCTTTTATACCCCATGTCCAAACATGGCCGTTGGTGAAGTCTAGGGCCGGATTATCCGGCCCAAGTGAAGGACGGATTATCCGGCCGATGTAAAACTCCGCCCCAGCCTCGGATTATCCGGGGGATATTCCGCCCCCACACAGAAGGTCACGCCGTGGCTGCCTTAGCAAACTCCTCTGGGGCGGATTATCTGGCCCGAGATAAATCCCCAGCCCTGGCAGCACATTCCGAAAGAAAGTCCGCCCCCCACACAGAAGTTCACGCCTTGGCTCCTTTGCGAACTCCTCTAGGGAGGCAGATTATCCAGCCCCCTTTTTTGGGCAGATTATCTGGCCTGGGCAAAAACTCCAGCCCTGGCCGGACAATCCGAAAGAAAGTACGCCCCCACACAGAAGGTCACTCCTTGGCTCCTTAGCGAACTCCTCTAGGGAGGCGAATTATCCGGCCCCCTTTTTGGGCGGATTATCCGGCCCGGGCAAAAAATCCGGCCCTGGCCGGACAATCCGAGAGATTATCCGTCCCCCACGTAGAAGGTTTTCCCAGCTTTTCATGTGAACACCTATCTGCAGCACTTAGCACACATGGTATAATCCATGGTATTGTTATCTAACACATAAAACACTAGAGATCATGAAATGTTCTTTCAGATGGGGTAGGTGTGAAAGGAAGAGGACAGGGGCTGTATCGGGTGTGATGCGGTGTATGTGTTGGACAAGGCGTGCGTGAGTTGCGCGTTCAAGTGTTGCATGCATCGTGTTTTGTCTGTGTCACTGTGTGAGCTACAAGTGTGTGGCATGCTGGGATTAGGGTTAGATCTGGTTAGTTGTTGCTGGTCGGTTGGGCCAGATCGTAGGTAGTTGGCCGGGCCTTTAGGCTGGCTGGCTGCCTCCCCGAAAATACTATTTTATTTATTTATTTCATTTGTTTTATTTTTAGATAGGATTTTAAAAATAGTTTTTAGACAAATAAAAGATCCAAAAAAGACCTGTGGTTTTACTTTGAAAATCAAGGAGGGGACTAATTTGAAAACAAAATAGGCATTTGGTGAAAATACTTTTAGAGAAAAAATATGCATGATGTCATGATGATGCATAAAATAAAAAAATAACAGGCAAATTTAACTAGGGAATATTTTCCTGGGCATTACAACTCAACACCACTAACAAGGATCGCGTCCTGAGATCCAAGCAAAGACACCGGGGGAGGGGATTCGACTAACGCCTCTTTTGTCAGCAGGTTGATCGTTGCGACACCACTAACAAGAATTCTTGCTCCGTCTTGATCAGGTCGACACCACCAACAAAGTTTGTTGCTCACGCTCTTCATGGAAAGAATCCGCGGAGACAAAGGCGGAAGTAAAGGTCTCACAGCTAAGGACACTTCTAACTTCCATGAAAGGAGTAAGATTGCATTGATCGACCAATCAATGTACAAGAGAGAATGGTAAGAGTAGTGGTATGGTCATGACTCCATCCCGCACTCGAAGCATTACTTTGTACACGAATTAAAGGAGCCGTGCAACCAACTCTCAGAATTCAGATTGAAGATCTTGGCAATCGGTATGAACAAAGTTTAAAAAGATGATGTCATCGCAGAAGTTGCAGAACACCGGGAAACAATTGAAAAGAGATCAGGTAGAATGAAATACAGATGTAGCTCCATCATTACAAAAGGAAGAAAGCGGAACCCTAAAGGTACAACGGAAACCCAAGCACGAGAAATCCTGGACTTGAAGAAGGTAAGAGTTCGGATTAGAACACGCAAAGATAAGAGGATAAAGAATGGAGGTAAGTAGTAAAATCAGAGTGAATCAGATCTATCCAACGCATTTGTAGTAAAATAGTTTTGACACTAGACATTGGCCGTTAGCTAAGTTATCCTACAGGCTGGACCAGTGGGGTATCGTAAACCTTTGCTCTGATACCACTTGTAATGCCCTCGAATCAGATCTATGCAGATCTTAGCATTTCAAGCCACAACCCGCATAAAAGCGATTCAAAGATGCTCACCAGACACTTTCATGTGGGTGGGTGTGATTACAAGTAGTTACATCACAGTAGTTTACAACAGAGTCCACATGAGGTTATATATGCAACAATGACTCAACGAGTCAAGAATACAAATAATACAATTCAAAGATATAAATCTTGAAGAAAGCGAAATGGTGTCCGAGTACGGACAAGATCCAAATTGGACTAAGAGTCCTGAAGAATAACGAAGCGGTATCCATAACCCTGCCTAGGCTAAACCATAAGGGTAATCGTGCTAATGTCATCAATCACATACCTGTCAAAGCCAAATGGTGCCAACAAAGGGCAAAGGAAAAAGAGAGCGATCAGTACTGAGGCTAGTACATGACGAGTCTACAATTTGGTGGTCCTCGCCTGCATAGGTATGGTGGGATCAGCGGCAGTAAAGCTTGCACTATCTTACTTATAGAGACACGCTACAACTTCGGCTATTAGAGCAAGATAAGAGAGCACTATACGATAAGTATAATATAGCACCAAACATAACGCATCCGAAGATTTCCCTCTCGAAGACCAATCGAGAAAGTCCTCTTGCGGAACACACACGGTGGCAATTTTAGTTAAGCAGGTATTTAGTTAATAAGGCTAATTACTAATCGTATTATTAGAGGCAAAACATTAGTGGCGTTGTCCATGATCATGACACCGTACTCCCGAGGCACCCATAACCATGGACACACGGCTTCTTGAAAAGATTTACCATGCAGGGGTGCACTACTGTACCCGAACGCATGTTTAACCCTTTAGGCAACATAATATGCCTGCCTTCCGAATCTCACAACAAGACTATCCCATAACTACGCGTGTATCTAGAGGTAACACCTACTGTATTGACCCAACCAGGAGGCACGCTGATTCTCAAGGTAGGTACAGCGTTTGCTACCATGATCGAGAAGGATTGGAGCTCCACTATGGAAGATGACCTCTCGGCCGAACTGCGTTTATGTGTGCAATGCAGCTGCTGTCCACCAAAATATCATATCATCACCATGTCTGAAGACATCTTATAGTTACCATGTCGGAGGACATATTATGCGTATGCTCCAAATGAAAAAACAATCTGTGACCCTCTAGATAAACAAATAGCGCCGGTAGTTGAGGAGGGATCCCAGGGGCCCCCACGTTTGGTTAGCGCGATCAACTCAGAACTGGTATCATAGAATGAACGGGTCCTAGGTTGGCTCAAGCAGTTCCCAAAGGTGGTCCCTATCGGGGACTTGTCATTAGGTGAAACCATAACCATAATGATAACCAACATCACCAATTTAACTTATCATGTTATCAACCATAACCAGATATCACGGTTCACCGGTATGAGAGCGGGCATCAGACCTAAGCATGCGCTACGACTCACAAGGACAAAGCTAGCTAAACAAACAAGGCAATAGGATAACCAAGACAATATGGTAGAGAAGGTAATTAAAGGTGCAGTACTAAAGCATCGACAATAAAGGATAGCAGTAGATCAAAGGAAGAAAGTAAAAACTATAAATAAAAATAGGTAGAAGGGGGTGAGACACAATGTCAGATAGTCGAAGACTTGTCGTATCTCACATCGACTCATCGTCGTATCCAGTGAAGAAGCAAATCACTAGGAAGAACAACCAGTGCAATATTTAATACTAGGCGGAAGATCTGGCATGTTTATGATATTATTCATGGCATGTCAATATGCGGTCTATCTTAGAAATATTAAGCGGAATCAGAATCCCGACAGTTAATTAGGAGGTTCGAGTTATTTAGATACCCACAATTTAAATGTTGACTTAACAAGGCCAAACATGGCATTGGTTCGCTGCACAAATTTAAATGAAGCAAATATAAGACTAGAAAAGCATGCATATGGTCTTCATATTAATTATTAGGTGAATCAACAAAATACCCCAAATAATAAAATACGTATGCAACATGAATGATTTAATATGCAGCAAGTTATAATATACTTATACAAAATAGGGGTTGGTTTAGGTAAGGATCACACATTGGTTCTGAAGATCTTGGTTCGGAAGGATCTGTCTTCGGAGAGGAGAGGAAGAAGACAGGTCTTAGGCTTCAGATTTCATGAAGTAGAACTTGACGTTGTGCGACGGGAACCTCGTTTGCGTCGCGGTCGATGGTGAACTTGTATCGGCACGAAATATGTTAGCTTAGGTGATGTTCACATCTATGATGAATTAGATCAAGAGCAAGCGAGTGAGACCCAGGTGACCACACTCGGGGAGAACGGCTTGTGCGGCCGAGTCTCATCCTAGAGGATGAGCATCTTCCTGAAGCCACTGTCTCTGAGAGAATGTGTCTAACGGCTAGGTCGGTGCCACCCGTGAGCAGCGGGGAGGACCACGGTGAGGGCTATTCCGGCCAGTCAAGCCTGCCCGGGGGGGGGGGGGGCTCGCGCACCGGGGAGGTGCGGCGCCAGGAGCAAGTCGGTGGAGGAGGTAGGTTCTGGGCCCCGGCTGCAAAAAGAGACGCGCTGGAGGCGGGGGACGAAGGGAGATCGGAGGATGAGGTGGCCTCTTCGGTGGGGGAGGAGCGGGGCCGGCGGTCGGGGCCCCCCTTCCCATGATGCCGAGCTTCATCTCTCAGGTGGTGGAGGCTGGTCGTTGCTTGCGGCCGCGGCGGAGGCGGGCGGTGTTCGCTCCTAGAGGTAGGGGATCCAGATTTGCTGCGTCGGCCGGTGGGGGGTGCTCTCCATTGCGTGTGGTCAGGGGGAAGGCGGCACCCCAGAAGTCCAAGGGGGAACGTCGATGAGGCTTGGGGCCGGTGGTGATCCTGGGGAGCTTTGCCTCGCCGCAGTATGTTGCATCGCGGGTCTGCCCTGGTGAGGTGGCGGCGGTGGCGCCGCCCCCTCCTCCCGAGCCTGGGGGACGGAGCCCTGGGGGTGGGCCAGGAGGTCCCAAGATTAGGGATTGGTCTGGGGCTGGAGCTGGTTGTGGCCCAGCAAGGCCCAGTTCCGTCGGGTTCCCAAGCTGGCCCAGTTCCAGGGTAGGTCCCGGCCCTGGTGGAGGCTGGGGAGATGCTGGCCCAGCAGGCGGGTGAGTTGGCGTGCCAGGGCGATGTGGAGGCTCGGGAACCATCGATCGTGCCTAGGGCAGTTTGCAACCGGAGGATTAAGGTTTGGATGTGGGTTAAGCGGGGCGCACTGGATCCCTCGGGGGGTTTCCTGCCACGGCGTGGGAGGTGAGGCGGCGGCGTGGCATTTTTCGTCACTTCTAGAGATTTACACCTCCCTCGCCACTGGCGCGCACGTTCGCGGAGGTGGTGGCGATGGATCGAGGGAGAGGGGTGGACAGAGAGAGAGGGAGCAAGAGGGGCTTTGATTCCTACTGCTCGGGAGGGAGCTCTGGTGGGGGAGGGAGCTTCGGAGGTGTGGCGGGAGGTAGTCTGGGCCGTGGCGGTGGGGGTGGAAGATTCTCGGGCGGCGGGGGTGGCGGCACGGGCGGCTACACCGGTGCCCAGGGCCTCGACCTCAGGGACCTGCTGCGAGGTAACCTCCATCGTCAGGACCAGCGCCCTCAGGAGCAGGGCGGCAGGATTGGTGTCCTGAGCCTCCGTGGTAGCCTGAGCACGACAGAAGGGAGGAGATGAAGCGGAAGACCCAGGCGGAGAAGGACGGGGCTCAGCGTTTGGCGGGCGGGAGCTCTGGTGGTGGCCGCGGGGGGGATGGCAAGGGCAAGGAAGGGGCGGACAGGAGGCGCTTGGCATCAAAGCCACCTTTCATCGGCGATCAGCCTCAGCCCAAGGCGAAGGGAAGCGGCCCGGAGTGCTTCAACTATGGCTGCCCCGGCCACTTCCAATACGACTACAAGAATGCACCCCTCTGTCTGCTCTGTAAGCAGGAGGGTCACGCATCTACGAACTGTCCATCGAGGGCGGCGCCATCCCGTCTGCAGCTCATGGGGAGTGCATTCACGGGGGTGCGGGTTTTGGTGTTTGGAAGTGGATCCCAAAGAGGTGATTGAACAGGTGGAAGACAAGCTGGCAGCGATCATCGAGTTCAAGGACGTGCCGCTCTCGGCGGCGGAGCTGGATGCGTAGCTCAAGAACTTGGTGGATGGTTCCTAGGACTGGCGGGTGGAGTGGGTTTCGGAGCTGGATTTTATGGTCACCTTCCGGATGACGGAGACGCTTTTGATGTCCACCAGGGCAACCCATATTCACCTGCTGCTCAAGGGGGTTGACACCTTGATCCGGGAGGCTTTCGTTGCTCCCAAACCCTCGGTGGTGCTGGATAAGGTTTGGGTACTTCTCTCTGGGGTACCAAAGGAGATCAGGGTGAAGGAGCGGCTGCTGGCGGCTATGGTCATGGTGGGAAGACCGGTTGAGGTGGATGCGAACTCGCTGAAGCGTCCGTGTGTCCAGATGCAGTTCCAATGCAGACATCTAGAGAGGATCAAGGGCTCGGTGCAACTGTTTCTGAATGGGGATGGCTTCAACATTGGGGTCAAGCTGGAAGCAGGGAGCTTGGGCATGGATGTTGGGACAGGGGGACCTCCGAAATAACCCCCAATCGTTCCAGATGACATGACCGATAACACGGAGGCACGAAGCCTGACGACGAGTGCTTCAACAAGCATCATCGAGCTAAGGGTGGCTCGAAGGAGGTATCTTCACATGGTAATAGGTAGGGTGGAAGTGGTTCACGTCAGGTGGGGCTCGTCCCGGAGGTCGCGGTAAGGGACGGGCCTTCCTAGGAACTGGAGGTTGGAGTTGACCTGGGGAGTTTGGGTAGCCTGGATATCTTCCAGTACGGCTCCAACATCAAAGTGCTCCCAGATAGCTTGGTGTCTCCTAGCGCGGAGGTTGTAGGTGGGGTGGCGTGCTTGGGTGGAACCTCTCCGGCCGCCCGCAGCGACTGCCTGGATCTCTCGCCGGCGGATGTGGTGACGCCGCGGTGGGTGGCTCTCACCTAGGGCTCCCCACCCGAGCCTGCAACGGGGGGTCGACAGCGGGCTGAATGATGGCTCAGTGTTGATGTAGAGCTCGTTGGGAACCCCAAGAGGAAGGTATGATGAGCACAGCAGCAAGTTTCCCTCAGTTATGAAACCAAGGTTTAATCGAACCAGTAGGAGCAAGGAAACACCCCAACGGTGTTGCAAGCTGAGCCTTGGCAGGGCGCACTACCGGTGCTAGTAGCAACGTGGAGACCTGCACAACACAACCACAGAACTTTGTCCCCAACTTGCGATGAGGTTGTCAATCTCACCGATTTTGCTAAAAACAAAGGATTAAACGTATCGAATGGAAAGAAGTATTAGTTTGTAGAAAGTAAACACAAAGTAAACAGTTTGTAGACTGTATGTAAAAGAAAGGACCGGGATCCATAGTTCACTAGAGGTGGCTCTCCTTAAGATAGATAAGATGCTGGGTGAACAAATTACAGCGGGGCAATTGGCAAACATCGACAAAGCAATACATGCATATACTACTCATCTTGACTCCTTTGGAACTTGATTGGGCATTACAACATTATACATAGACCGCCATCCAACTACATCTATGACTAATAATCCACCTTCAGGTTATCATCCGAACCCCCTCCAGTATTAAGTTGCAAGCAACAGATTATTGCTTTATGAATTTCGTGTAAAGTAAACAATACGATTGTTCTATGAACAAAGGATTTTTGTTTTCTCCCTAGTAGCAACAACACATCTAGTACATTAGAGATTTCTGTCACTTCCCTAGATTACCAAAGGCATGAACCCACTATCGAGCATAAATACTAACTCTTGGAGTTTCTAATCTAGTTGGCCAAGATAGCTACTAACAACGGAAAGCATGCAAGATCACTAAATAACAAAGACATGATAGAATCAATAACCAATATGAATAGCTTCTCAATATCCATCGGATCCCCGCAAACACAACATGCAGAATTACAAATAGATGAACTTGATCATGAACGGAGCTCACAATCTCTAAACATGAAAGCACAAAGGAGGAGAACCAGCCATCTAGCTACTACATGGATCCGTAGTCCAAGGATGAACTACTCACGCATCACACCGGAGGCTTGCATGGTGATGAAGAAGGCCTCCAGGGTGAATTCCCCTCTCCGGCAGGGTGCCGGGAAGAGCTTCAGATCCCTCCCGATCTAGGGATGGAGATGACGGTGGCTACAGACTCTTTCGTGGATTTTTGATCAGGTCCTTAGGGTTTTCATCTCGAGGGCATCTTATAGGCGGAAGGAGAGGCCGAGGGGGTGCTCGGGTCGGCCAGACCACCCCCTGGCATGGGCCAGGCCTGGCCGCATGGCTAGGTGGTGTGGCCGGCCCCTAGCCCTTCTCCGTCTCGTATTCTGGCATCTGATGACTTCCAGAAAAATAGGCACTTTGGCTTTTGTCTCGTCCAATTCCGAGAATATTCATTTTCTGACTTTCCTGGAACCAAAAACAGCAGAAAACAGGCAGTTCGTACTGTGGCTCTTGTTAATAGGTTAGTCCAAGAAATCATATGAAAAGTACTCCAAAGTGTGGACAAAACACAAGAAAGTGGATAAAACCAAGGATGGAACATAAAAAATTATAGATACATTTGCAATGTATCAACATCCCCAAGCTTAACTCCTGCTCGTTCTCGAGTAGGTAAGTGATAAAAAGAAAGAATAATTTTTGAGGTGACATGCACCATCAAAGACTTGATCAAAGTATTTGCAAAAACATTTAAAGAGGGATCATAGTACTTCAATCATAACATGAAAGACAAAGTTCTAGCAATAATACAAAGAAACTATGATGCAACATGAAAAGGCACAAACAAAAGATTCATGAATAACAATGCTTTGCAAGACATTTGTTTGTTTCACATAAAGAAAAAATAGCATAATAGTATTAATCTTGTCCTTCATAGAGTAGCAAATATAAATGCATAGGACACCTTAAAAGGTCATAAGAGTGACTAGATACAAATAGTTTAAAACAAGCAATATCAAGATATGCATCAATCAACTAGTCTTGGGACAATGCACATAGAACTAAGAATGGCCACTATGCTCTCAAAGTACGTGCATAAAGGTAGAAGGTGGAGACTCAATATAATGGTGGAAGAAAGGCCTTTTATAAAAGGAAGTAGGGATTCAAGTCTCATAAAGAGCTTCCAAAAATTATGGTACTTATAGCTTTCAGCTCTCATTGCCCCTATCATAAGCATCTTGAAGTGATTAAGGTTAAAGTGAACAAACTATGGTGTACATGCTTGACAAAGTATAAGTTAGAAATCTCATGTCCCTTGCATACGAGGGCCTCTCCTCATGTTACTCAAGTTTAGTCACCGGTAAGTTCTTGTCATCGTAAGTTCATGTGTATCATAGAGAACCGCCAACGGGGTACCCCTTGCCCGATGATACAGAAGAATCCCCATATCAAAATGACAAGGCAAGCAGACAACGAGCATCTCAGCAATCTTCTTATTTACCATGGGAATATGGTGCTTTGTTCTCTATTTCCTCTTTTCATAATCTCTTTTTTTTCTCTTTTTTCTCAATATAGGACTCCTTATTCTATAAGAAGAATGCTTCATAGACATCTCATTATGGTTACGCTGCAGGTTTCCACCATGTCAGCATGGATTAGACCAGCGGCCCAGGCGTTTCTCTAACACATATACATAACTCCATGGACTTACAAGCTCCCCTTTCATTTCACACCGACGACATCCATATACAAAAGAGCATGATATCAACTAGGTACAAGTACCAAGTGCAATGTTGAAAGCGTTCCCCATGACAGCATGGTTCTGCTAATTCCCAACGAAAGTGCAAGCATATACAACATAGACGACACAATGGTTCAAGTTTATTAAGGGCAAGAAAAGTAAAGTGTGCCATCAAGTTCGTGAGAGCTTTAGTCACTAGTTTTCTTATAACAAGTTTAATTGGGAAGGTAAACAAAAACATGAATATACTTCGAATAGCATAAGCTAGTAGGTAGGTATGGTGGACTCTTTGGAATAACTTGGTTTAGGGAGTTGGATGCATGAGTGGAACTCATACTTGGTTGTGGTGGCTAGCAAAAGACTGGGAGCGACAAACTAAGAGAGCAATAATAGCCATAATCATGCAGAGCGACAAAACATCATGGAACAAAGCATAAAGTGATACTACAAGTTGAAAACTAAAGGATCATAAAGGCTATGGTGACTTGAGATAGTCATAACATGGTGTGAGCATGCGCCAAGTCAACCCAAATAAAGCATCAAAGGAGAATACCACTATACTATGCTTTAATATGTTAAAACAATGCATGATTCATCCAAAGCACATTAAGCAATCTCAATTGTTCATAACAAGTCATGCTACAGCAAAGAATACCAAGCATAAATCCAAAACAATATCAAGCATGGCATTACAAAGCATATGCCAAAGTCAAAAACAAGCTCTTTTTACCACATAAGCATGAACTTTCCTACTCTTTTCCAAACCAAACCAAACTATTTGCAAACCAATGTATGAAAGAGGGGGTCCAACCAATTTATTCAGAAAACTAAGAAAACCAAGCAAACAAAAAACCAAAACGAAAACGAAAAAGAAGACGCTCCAAGAACAACACAAATGTGCATGAAACAATAAAAAAGAAGCGTTTGGAAGAAACCTGGGATTTTTATTGATGAAGAAGGGGAGGCCTTGGGAATCCCCAAGCTTTGACGCTTGTACTTCTTGGATATTTCTTGGGGTGACACGCGTGGCATCCCCAAGCTTGAGATTTAGTCCATCCATCATCTCATTACTCATTCCTTCCATACACCTGAAATTTTTCCTTCATACAAAACTTCACACAATCTTTATTAGCAACATTAGTGCACTCAAGATAAATAAGTCTTAAGGTTCAGTTCTAACACCAATAAAACTTCCATTATAACACTAGCTACTGAATAACTTCCCTCAAAAATCTCAGTTCCCCAAAATAACTCAAAAAGGAACCAACAAGAAGCAAATACAGAAAATGACAGAAATCTGTCAAAACAGACCAGCAGGTAAAGACGATTTTTTTTGAAGACCTTCTGTTTCTCAAAGCAAAATGTGTTGAACTAACGAAAGTTAGATAACAACCTGGGGCAGAAGCACAAAAATTCACGCCTCAAAAAGACATTCAGATATTTTACATGAATTTTTACGGTGAAGCACAGAAATTTGTTTCGGGACAGCAACTTTCCCAATCATTACTTCTCTCTCATTAGAGGTTACTCTTGGCACAAAAAGCAAATAAAAAGTATAAGGAGCGGTTATTACTGAAGTAATAACTTACAAGACTCATCTAAAACTTTGGGGTTATCTCCCAATAAGTAGTTTTCTTTAACGCCTTTAAGTTAGGCATAAGAAGCAAGAAAAAGAATCAAGTGTTCTCAAATGAAGAAGCATTAAGACCAAATTTTGTTTTCATAGGAGAGACAAAAGAAATCTTCTCTCTCTTCTTAGGGGAGTGTTCTATAACTTTTTTGAATGGGAGTTGATATTTAATGTTGCCTTCTTTCATATCAATAATGGCACCAACGGTTCTAAGAAAAGGTCTTCCCAAAGTAATAGGACAAGAAGCATTGCGTTCAACATCCAAAACATAGAAATCAACAGGGACATAGGCATTGTTAACCATAATAATAACATATTTAAGACTCTCCATGAGTTTCTCTTTAGCATTATCATCAAGTGGGACATTCAAATAACAATCTTCAAGTGGAGGCAAATCAAGCATATCATAAATCCTTCTAGGCATAATAGAAACACTACTATCAAGATCACATAAAGCTTTGAAATCAAAGTCATTCACTTTAATATTAATGATGGATTCCCAACCATCTTCTTGTTTTATAGGAATAGAAGCTTTATGTTTCATCTTTTCTTCTTTAATCTTTATGAGAGCATCAGTAATGTGTTTTGTAAAGGCCATGTTCATAGCACTAGCATTAGGACTTTTAGCAAGCTTTTGTAGGAACTTAATAACTTCATAGATATTGCAACCATCAAGATCAAAATCATACTTATCATCTAAAGTAGTAGAACTATTACTAGCCTCGGCACTAGTGGTGGTGACAGTAGAAAAACTAATGTTTCTAGCAATTTCATCGTCTCTTTCCCACTTAGCATGTAATTCAGCTAATAGTCTAACATTTTCATCAATTCTTACTTGTATGGCATTAGTAGCTGCAAAGAGATTATCATTAGTTTCAGGTTTAGCAGCCATTTTATTAATCAATGAAGATTGAGCTTCAGATAGAGATGATATATTCCTTTCAGCATTAGAGAGTTTCAATTGTAAACTAGGAATTTCCCTATTTAGACTCTCAAGTTGATGGCTAATGTTCTTCAATATGGTAGATTGTTCCTCCATAGTTTTAGTAAATAGTTTATTTTTCTCATATTGCATTTGCATGAAGTTTTTAGTGGCTCTTTCAACTTCTAAAATTGTTCCTTCACTAGGTAATCCAGGTTTACCATTATAACCATAAGTATTATTAGGAGGGTAGGGCCTATAATTGTTATTACCATAAGTATTGTTGCCAAAATTATTATTCCTTATGAAGTTCACATCAACTTGCTCTTCTTGAGCAACCAAAGAAGCTAAAGAAACATTATTTGGATCAATATGGGCTTTCCCATTAACAAGCATAGACATAATAATATCAATTTTATCACTCAAGGAGGAGGTTTCTGATACATTGCAAATGTATCTATAATTTTTGATGTTCCATGCTTGGTTTTATCCACTTTCTTGTGTTTTGTTCCAACTTTGGAGTACTTTTCATATGATTTCTTGGACTAACCTATTAACAAGAGCCGCAGTGCCAGCTGCCTGTTTTCTGCTGTTTTGGGTTCCAGGAAAGTCAGAAAATGAATATTCTCGAAATTGGACGGGACAAAAGCCAAAGTGCCTATTTTTCCGGAAGGGGTCAAGTGCCAGAATACGAGACGGAGAAGGGTCAGGGAGCCACCACACCACTGGCAGCAGCGGCCACGTGCCGGCCGTGGGTGGTGTGGCGCCTCGGCACCTCGCCTCCCCTTCCGCCTATATATTTCCTCAGGAAAAACCAAGTACCCGATCAAAAATCCACGAAAGAGTCATGAGCCGTCATGCATCCCTAGATCGGGAGGATCAAGCTCTTCCCGGCACCCTGCCAGAGAGGGGAATTCACCCTGGAGGCCTTCTTCATCACCATGCAAGCCTCCGGTGTGATGCGTGAGTAGTTCATCCTTGGACTACGGATCCATGTAGTAGCTAGATGGCTGGTTATCCTCCTTTGTGCTTTCATGTTTAGATCTTGTGAGCTCCGTTCATGATCAAGATCATCTATTTGTAATTCTGCATGTTGTGTTTGCGGGGATCCGATGGATATTGAGATGCTATTTCAGATTGATTATTCATTCTATCATGTCTTTGTTATTTGAGATCTTGCATGCTTTCCGTTGTTAGTAGCTAACTTGGCCAAGTAGATGCTAGCAACTCCAAGAGTTAGTATTTATGCTCGATAGTGGGTTCATGCCTCCGTAACTGGGAAGTGACAGAAATCTCTAAGGTACTAGATGTGATGTTGCTACTAGGGAAAAAACAACAATCCTTTGTTCATAGAACAATCGTATTGTTTACTTTACACGCAGTTTGTAAAGCAATAATCTGTTGCTTGCAACTTAATACTGGAGGGGGTTCGGATGTGCTGCAGAGAGGAGGACGACTCGGGGTCGTCGGGTCAAGGACGCGCGGCTGGCACTGGGGAAGGCCTGCAGGGAAAGGCGGCCGGCGACGGTTCGGATTCGAGGAAGAGGGCGGCGACATGCGGTGCTTGCCGGACCGACAGGTTGATATAACGGCGCCATGGCGCAGTAGGGCGCGCCAGAGCAGTTCGGGCTGGGCGCGCCATGATCGGAGAGCAGGCGGGAGGAGCAAGTGGTACGTTTAGACGGTTACCATTGACTCAATTGCGGGAATGATGTTGATGGAACTTTTTTTTTGAGTGGGAAGAGGGGTCCCTGATAGCTGCAATCAATTCATCGTCGGTGGATACATCTTATAGAAAGGATCTGTGAAGTAACATTGTATCCGGGCCCTTAAATTTTGCACTGAACACCGTAGAACAAAAATGAAAAAAGCAATCCAGTCTCTATCTTTTTCTAGCTCCTTCTCCACCGATCTGTCGTCGATGCTTCCGATGGCAGTCAACCGCTGCACCATCGGGGACGCAACCACTTGGAGCACAGCGGCAGGAGCACACCGCACCGGAGGTGAAGGGCCTCCATAATGGCTTGAAAGACTGAAGGTTTGAGAACAGCTCTCGCCAGCCTGGAACCAGCAGGTGATGCGCACTTGTTGCTAGCGAGCATGGAGGGAGTAGCCGCCATTCAGCCATCAAGGTCGACGACATCTATACCTCCCAAGAACAAAGTGGAGCGGCCGCTCCACCAGCCCAAGATCACAGCAGAAAATCCTTGTTACCGCATAATAACTCCACGAAGCAGCCAACAGATCTTCCCTTGAGGCCCCGTCAACCTGTAGCCCACTTCTCCAGCCATCACCACGACAGCCGGCAAGAAGGAAACGGACAAGGCATGGGAACTCACAGACCAAGGCCTTATTGAGGGAGACGACTATGCTCACCTCCGTCGCTCCTAGCTCCAGGCTCCAGAGCATCACAGCGAGGGAGAGGAGCCCAACCCTGCACTAGATCTGGCTGAAATCCAGTGCCCAGCTCCAAAACTCCACCTAGGAGACGACTGGCATCACACCAAACTAAACCTATACTACTGTTGTACAGGGGGGCCCTTGCCGCTGGCCACCGCTAGAGAGGAGAGGGGAGGGACCGAGCAACCCTGGAACTACAAGAGCGAGGGGAACGGGAGGGGGGTGGAGAGCGGAGGAAGAAAAGAGATGCTTATTGATGGAACCTAATGTGGACCTTGATAAAGCGAGAAGACAAGGCACAGGGTCGGACCGATCATGTGGCATATGCGCGGTAATCTACATGTTGACAATGATGTATTCTATCAGCGGTGAAAATATGAATGTGAAATCCTTATATATTTGGCTACATCATACATTCTTAAAATTTTACCCTAGGATTTCATTTTGCCATCGTAGTGTAGCTGCTTAGCTATGTTATACTAGAATTCGTGGTTGGGAAGTTACATGATATGTGATGAGTTGATTTGTTTGAAATATATTGTTTTGTTAATAAAACAACTCAACTTAATAAAACACCCAGGTAAAGTATCAGGACACCAGTGAAAGGTTGGCAATCATAGGGGTTTCCTGTGTTTTGTTCACTATAGCGGAAAGTACCCCAGGCTTAAAGAGATCAGACAGGTTTCTTGTTTGGTAGATTCCAGTATAGACACCTGTCATATGTCCTATGTATTAACTAAGTAAGTTATGAAACCTTGTGTGACACCCCCAGGATTAGGGTTAAACAAATACCAAACCTTAGTCTGACATAAGTTTAACCTAGAGCTCGAGGATATCCAGTGAGAAATCAGTAACACAACAGTAACCCTACGACACAAAAATTATTACAGCAAGCTCATAACTGAGCGAAGAACCAAAATATTACAAGCAGAGGTCACTGACCATAATCATCAAACAACGGAAGACAAATTATACTATTAAGTATAGCAAACTTAACAAATGGCCTAAGAGGCCTCAAGCATAACGATGACGTCCCAGCCCATAGATTCCAGGCTACCGGCCAGGAACCCCAAGCTACCCTCGGTGTCGATGTCGTACGGAACTCGTCTTCAGGGGAACACTTATTATGCTACAAAAGTATCAACAAAGCAAGAGTGAGTATAGGGTGTACTCCGCAAGATTTATGGCTGGTGGGGTTATTTTGCATAAGCCATCTTTGTTTATAAAATGAGAGGGAGAAAAAGCTCGTCTAATCAGAATATTTTAAAAGGGGATAAGAGAGTTACATCTCCGAAGAATTGATCACCATCTTTTGATATCCACCAAAGTAATCCTCATCTCACAACTAGGATCACCCCCTCGTACCCATGAGGAAGCATCCTTAACAAACATTAGTTGCCAAGTTTTACGATTAGGTTATAGTTCTCTATGATCTCACGCTCATTCCCAAGTCGTCCATAACCGTGGACACATCTTTTCGAAAATATTTAACCCTGCAGAGGTGCATAACTTTACCCACACGTACTAACCGACTCTTAATGCCAGTAAATTAGCCCTCTTCCTTGGAAGGCCGGCAGAGGGTGGTTAGACATGACCTTTACCTTGCTTTCATCAAGGCCATGAGTCACACCCTAAGGATGGTTCCGCTGTAATGGGTCAAATCCCAAAGCCGGTCCCTAGAGATGTGAGTCAGGGTTGGTTTACCAGGGGCGCCATCTACCCCAATCAACCGTGGCCACGCTTACCTACCTGTTATGATGCACCTTCACCCGCTAAATCTTTCAAAACATTTTCTATGCATATGTCGAAGAGAATGCCGAACTATGCGAGGTCCCCATAAACCCCATGTGGATATACGCTCTTCTTGGTTCCGAGGGCAAGAACTCGGGTCCTAATGGTGGCGAGCATGGGACTATAAAAACCACATCCCACTGTGGCCTCCCATACAATCCTTTGCATGTTTAACCTTTACCACTAATCTTACCTCATTAGTATACCTTGTTCTCCTGACCTACTAGATTCTCTACATTTGGTACATCTTCTGGATGAACCAGCACTGACAGCTAAGCACGGCTAAGCCAGACACAGATAAGCTCTAGTAGTGCACACAAGACAAATCTAGTTATGCTAGGAGCCATGGATCAGGTAATATAAGCTCAAGGGAGTAATGCAATAGATAGGATACTCTATCTATCGATAAAAGACCACAGTAGAATCATATGCACATGGCAAGAATGAAATACTTTCGAAATCATAGGATTGTATAATGGTGTGGCTATGCTTGCCTTTTTTTGTTGATACCATGATATAGATCTTCGGGAGCCTTGTACTTGACTTTGTTACAGTTGGTCAAGTATTGTTCGTCGATCTTCGATGGTGTTGATCTCGGTCTTCAATCTCTATCTCGATATCATATTCTACCAGGAAGAAGCAAACACCGGAAAGAAAGGGGGAACAACAATCAACACATGGCATCAATGCAATGCTCAGTCAAGGATGATGATATGACAAGTTAAATTATATTGAAATGGAACCCTAAGGCATGCTTGGAAATTTAAGCGGCGTCCAAGGGGTATAAACCTTAATTTAGGAGAGACCCCGGAATCATCTACGGGGGTTCATTTAGTTCTCTAATTAAACTTGTCATTTAAGTTTCTTAACAATGCATGATTATAGCTTAAATAGATAGATCTCAATTTTTTGGACATTTTGATATATTATACACATTTTTCTGACTTATAAATAATTAGATATTGAATTTATAAGATTATATCAATTTCTGAAAAGATTAAAGGAATTATGACATCAGCCTGACGTCATCCGATCCTAACCATAAATTTTCTGTACCGCAGAAGCATCTAGCCACTAAGGCTGACGGGTGGGGCCTGGGCCACACGGGTACCACGCTGCAGCCACGCGAGCACCACGCGGGCGCCACGTCGATCTCGCCGGAGACCACGTCGGGCGGGGACAACGCTGGGCGGCGATCTGGGACACGTGAATGGTTCCGTTCAAACCGGAGTACCACAACGAACACATGGGTGGAGGCGCCGCTCCTATTTGGTCATCAGAGACGCGGCTATGGCGAGCGGCGGCAGTGGCGCTTGCAGGTCGACGGTGTGGTAGAGCTACAATATGCAAGAGAGCTAGAGGAGGGTGCCCTAGGCACCAGTGGCTCACCACGAAGATGGTGGAGGGGTCGGTGGCGCGAGGTGCGGCTGGAATTGACGGTGATTGACAACGGCGGTAGCGGACGGAGTTGGGGAAGATGGTGACCGTGGCACTGATTTCTAGCGCTCGGGGTCGATTCCTTCGGCAAGGAAGCTCAGCTCAATGAGGCGGATCTTCCAGGCGTCACAGCGATGCTCGGGGTGGCCTGCAACGACCGCGATGGACAACAATAGAGGCGGCTAGGGTTTCGGGCTGAGGGGAAAACGCGGGAGGGAGGTCACTGGGAGGGGAAACGAAGGTAGGGACGAGGCTGAGGCATCCACGAAGGGTCTTATCCTCTCCCGGGGCTCGATGGACAGCGGAGATCATGCGGCGGGGATCGACGGCGAGGCCAACGACAGGCAGTTGTTTCCAGCGACGAGGAAGACGACAAACAGAACATCGAAAGGGTATGTGGGCCTGGGCTGAGCTGGGCTGTTGTTTGGCTACGGGAGCTGCGTGCAGGCGGCAGAAAGGGGAGAAGGGGAAGCTGGGCCGGCTGGGCTACAACTGCTTTGTTTTTATTTCCTGAAACATTTCCCTTTTTATTTTTCTGTTTTCTCTTTGTATTTTCAAATTCTTTTCTGATTTAAATTGTTTGAAAATACTAGAGGATTTGTAAATAACAAGAAAGCATTTTAGGGCCCTTTTATAATTTTTGGGCTCCACACTTTTGATCTTTTCAAAATATGAAAACCATTTGGAATTGCTTTTAGAGAGAGGGAGAATAGCTAGGGTTTAGGGTTTTGCTTTATTTTCTTTGCATGCCTTTTAAGGAGTGATGCTCATGATGCACAAACAACCCTAAATATAAGATTAACTAAAACTGGGGTGTTATAGCTCTATCCCCCTTACGAGAATCTCGACCCGAGATTTCGCAGGTAGGAAGAAGGAAGAGAAACAGGGTCACTTCTAAGGATAAGAGGGAAACACACTAACAACACGCAGATTATCTCGTGATCATCTCATGAGTGAGTGTTCAGAAACAACTCTGAGGTGACGAACATGAAACACGTCAAGGTAACAGAGGAAACAAGAGGAGATGTTTTCAAGTTGTTAGATAAGTGGTCTTCATAAGGATTGAGACCATGGAATTTTAGAAGAGTTTAAGCTTATGAAGAGGGAAGCTTGCAACAGAAAGAACATGACCACAGACTTCGAAAGATGAAACTCTACTAGATGGCTTAAGTAGAGCTTCCAGGGATACAAAGATACGGATAACCAAGCTGTTGAACTAATTTTGATATAGAAGGATCACTCTTTGTTCAACAAAAGGTCAAGATAGAAAGGTTGTTTTGTGGCGAGGACTCGAAAGAGTCACAAGGAACATGTAACAAGAGGAACTGATGTTTACCAAAATCATAGTCACTCTATAAACATGATCGAGATATGAAGGAAAATCTTTATTCATCTGGGATTATCATAATCTTTGCCAAAGATTGTGATATCACTTTACACCACCAGATGAATAGACAAGAAGATTCCTGATGACACAAGGAAAAAGAAACTTCATTCTCAGACTTCCATTACTTGGCTCAACAAGAAGCTTGCCAACATAAAGGGTCTGGAGGATCGACCGAGAGACATTTAGCAACATTACTTTAAATGTTCTCCTTGATGTTCGAGACACCAAACATCAAGTAAAGGTCAAACTTCTAAGACAAAGGAAACCATAAGCACAACTCCTATAATAAATCATAGAAGAAGCCTCATGAAGTGTGGTTGTTATTTGTTGATTCAAGAGAATTTTACAATAGGCTTTCCGACTAGTTGTGTCAACCATTACATCAATCATGTCGGACTTACATAGAAACCTATGTCAAAACCTTGAGGAACACCAACCATACATCTGCTTGAGATTCAGATTTGGTTAAGTGGAATGATACTTTAGACTCAGCATGTCCGAATAGATAGTTTGCAACATTTACCATAAAGGTAAAGTTACTAGATTCTCAAGACATGGACTACAGTGTTAAGCTCGAATAGACTGAGCTGAATTGCTAGACCCATGTATTAACAACTTGTCAGAAGACAACTGCTTATACATCAAGTACTTGCAATGAAACACAAGTGTCCATAAGGAAACATAGACAACTCTACTCGAATCCACGGCGAAATATTTCACCATTTGCTCATGAATTGGAGAAGGTTACTTCTAACATCCAGAACACATTCCTCGAGGTGACACGAAGAAGGTTCTAAAATTTTTTGCAACATTAATGCCAAAGGTTCCATATGAATCTAGTCTAGCTTAGAGAAGATAAGGATGTTATCGATGGGCTCAATAACAAACTCATCGAGATACTCCAGGGAGATGAACTCATATGTTGCATAAACAAGGCATACGTATTGGTCAGACCAAAGTACATGAAGATGTACTCAAGTGAAACATCACAAGGAGCAGCATCATCAAGATAGTCCTTGGAAGTGAGTTTGATTTGACGATAACCCAAATCAAATCAAAGGCGGGGGAAGATAACATATCCACGAAGTAAATACTATCTTTCTTCGGCACGAACAACACTAAACATCCCTTTAAGAAGGAACTAAGTCGGGTAGAACTTTTGTCTTACAACTCTCCAAGTTGTTGTTTAAGCTCAACCAACCAGTTTAGGGGTATCCAGCACGGATCTTTGGAGAAAGGAGCAGTTCAGAGAACTTGCTTACTCAAGAACTTGAAAACATGGTCATGTGGCAACATGGCGATACTTCTAGAAGACGTCTAGAATATCACGAACTACCAATATGTCACTTAGTTCGAGAGGAAGCTTGCTTGGTAAGGCAAGAATACATAGTCTCAGAGATTCGGCACAAGCCTAACTCTTTGACCAAAGAGAATGTACCTGTATAACCGACTTGGTAGCAGAGTCAAACTTTGATTAGTGATAGGGTTAACCAATCACGCTAAAGATGACACAAATATGTCCTTGTAGTTCAAAGCAATAAGAATTGCTAAGAATCTCAGATGGCCACGTTATTACACACGCATCATTCACGAGCGCGAAAGCTCAGAGGAAGGATGGGTAAATATGTGTGAGAGCATCACTTCATTAAGCAGTCATGAAACTCAGCACGACCTCAAGGTATTAAAGGGTGTGATACTCTAAGCTATAACAAATAGAAGCTAATCACACCTCTTAATCTGCGGATTACAACACTTTGACCTGGTCCTAGATATGACAAGGTACTTGAGTTTGTTTCTCCTGAAATTCCGAAATGGTTTGTCATGACGGACCACAAGAGTACCTTGCATCGGAAGGCACCAATGCACACTACTACTTGGCTACCAACTGGTAAACAATGGTCGAAAACAACAAGGGGAAAGGAACATGCTTAGGATAAAATCACGAGATGTGGATGCATAGATTATCATTCTTCCGAAAACCAATGCAAAGAAGGGAGAGGTATGGCAGAGTCACGAATATAGACATGAGACTCACGAAGAGTACTCTTGTCGTGATCTATTTGGTTCCATTAAAGAACATCTACCATGGCTAGCAGTAGGGGAAGTCCTTAATTGTCACAATTCAATCGCGACAAAAACTACAAGCTTTAAGGCTAGAATTGTAGAACCAGCCATCCTGAGGTAATGTGTGAACATTTACAATAGGGGACAAAGGAATGGACCTTCGGTTAAAGACCAGCTTCATGTACAAGATTCATAACACTAGAATCCAGCACAATCCGGGATCTCCGGTTCAAGTCCAAGGGTTAAAACCCTGGTAAAGAGTAACTACTACTTGAGTGACACAACATACACTGCAAGGTAGTAATCACGAGGTAACTTCCAAGAGAGGAAACGACTTCTGAAGTACCCAAAAAATAAAAAGGAGGCACACGAGGCGAAAGGAAACTTCGAGGCCAAGAATAGAACACTATGGATCCTACAATATAATATTGTGGGTCCATAAGGTAGAGAGATCATGATGAAGAGGAATCTCTCAGCTGAAACAGAGCAAAGGGAAACAAGGAATTCACAACACACACAACTCTAGAGAACTTAACACTAGGTCAACTGGTTGAGAAACGACCTGCCCAGAAGGCACCTAAGTTTTGAAAGACTAGAAAAGATATCAAAACTTTTCAAAATCAACACCAGATAAGATGACCTAGAGTGAAGAGAGTTACCAGATAAGGAGGAAAAGAAGCATACTAGAGTTTTCACAAATAGTTTTCAGCTTTAAAATAGTTTTCACAAGCACTAGACTCAACATCGACCAATAGCAAGGTTTTCCTACGGTCGGTCCTGCTCTGATACCAAGAACTGTGACACCCCCGAGATTAGGGTTAAACAAATACCAAACCTTAGTCTGACATAAGCTTAACCTAGAGCTCGAGGATATCCAGTAAGAAATCGGTAACACAATAGTAACCCTGTGACACAAAAATTATTACAGCAAGCTCATAACTAAGCGAAGAACCAAAATATTACAAGGAGAGGTCACTGACCACAATCATCAACCAACGGAGGAAAATTATGCTATTAAGTATAGCAATCTTAACAAATGGCCTAAGAGGCCTAAAGCATAACGATGATGTCCCAGCCCATAGATTCTAGGTTGCTGGCCGGGAACCCCAAGCTACTCGTCGGTGTCGATGTCGTAAGGAACTCGTCTTCAGGGGAACACTTACTGCTACAACAATATCAACAAAGCAAGGGTGAGTACAGGGTGTACTCCGCAAGACTTATGGTTGGTGGGGTTATTTTGCATAAAGCCATCTTTGTTTATAAAATGAGATGGAGAAGAAGCTCGTCTAATTAGAATATTTTAAAAGGGGATAAGAGAGCAACATCTCCGAAGAATTGATCACCATCTTTTGATATCCAACAAAGTAATCCTCATCTCACAACTAGGATCACCCCCTCGTACCCATGAGGAAGCATCCTTAACAAACATTAGTTGCCAAGTTTTACGATTAGGTTATAGTTCTCTATGATCTCACGCTCATTCCCAAGTCGTCCATAACCATGGACACATCTTTTCGAAAATATTTAACCCTGCAGGGGTGCACAATTTTACCCAGACATACTAACCGACTCTTAATGCCAGTACATTAGCCCTCTTCCTTGGAAGACCGGTAGAGGGTGGTTAGACACGACCTTTACCTTGCTTTCGTCGAGACCATGAGTCACGCCCTAAGGATGATTTCGCCATAACGGGTCAAATCCTGAAGCCAGTCCCTAGAGATGTGAGTCAGGGTTGGTTTACCAGGGGCGCCATCTACCCCAAGCAACCCCCGGCCACACTTACATACCTTTTTTGATGCACCTTCACCCGCCAAATCTTTCAAAACATTTTCTATGCATATGTCGAATGGAACGCCGAACTATGTGACTCATGGAATCTAATAGGCAAGTTAGTTAGTCAAGAGCTTCCCATAAACCCCGTGTGGATGTACGCTCGTCTTGGTTCCGAGGGCAAGAACTCGGGTCCTATTGGTGGCGAGCATGGGACTACAAAAACCACATCCCACCGTGGCCTCCCATACAAGCCTTAGCATGTTTAACCTTTACCACTGATCTTACCTCATCAGTATACCTCGTTCTCCTGACCTACTAGATTCTATGCATTTGGTACATCTTCTGAATGAACCAGCACTAACAGCTAAGCATGGCTAAGCCAGACACAAATAAGCTCTAGTAGTGCACACAAGCCAAACCTAGTTATGCTAGGAGCAGTGGATCAGGTATATAAGCTCAAGGGAGTAATGCAATAGATAGGATACTCTATCTATCGATAAAAGACCATAGTAGAATCGTATGCACATGGCAAGAATGAAATACTTTTGAAATCATAGGATTGTATAATGGTGGGGCTGTGCTTGCCTTTTTTTGTTGATACCCAAATATAGATCTTCGAGAGCCTTCTACTTGAATTTGTTATAGTTGGTCAAGTATTGTTCATCGATCTTCGATGGTGTTGATCTCGGTCTTCGATCTCGATCTTGATATCGTATTCTACCGGGAAGAAGCAAACACCAGAAAGAAAGGGGAACAACAATGTAGCACCCCGATAAAACCACTACTAGAAAATCGCTCGTTGTTTCTACTTTGTGCATCATCATGACATCATCATGCATGTTTGTTCAGAAAAGTACTTTGCAAAAACCCTATTTTGTTTTCTAATTAGCCCTCCTTTAATTTCAAATCATAAAACCAGGTCTTCCTGAATATTTTATTTGTCTAAAAATTGATTACAAAAGCCTTTTAAATAATAAATAAAAAGTTATATTATTTTTGGGAGGCAGCTAGCCAGGCCCAAAAGCCCAGCCGTCCACCTCCAACTAAACCTAAACCCTAACCCTAGCTCTACCTAGACCACCATCCACCACATCCCTCCACCCCGCCGCACACAACCACCACACACACCCTACCTACCACACCACACACCACACCACGCCGCCAAGACACACACACACAGCACCTGCACCGACACTGCACACTCGTGACCCCACCCCGCACGCTAGTCCCATGGTCAACCTCGTCGCCCGCTAACCCCGCTCCCCGTCTGGCCCCACCACCCACCAACTCCCCCTCGCGACCGCCATCCCCTTCCCCTGCCGCGATCCCCTCGCTCCCTCGATCTCCCGCAGGGCTCTGCCTCCCTCGGTTCCAGCAAGCTCCGCCGGCCTTCACCCTGCCCCTCCTCGCCACCAGGGGAGCCTCTCCTTCCTCCAGTTCCACCTCTGGCTGCCCTGGCCCCCCTAGAGCGCAACCGTCGCGTCCTGTTCCTCTCCGTCCATGCCTAGCTCGCGTCAGCCGCGTCAAGACGTCGCCGCCCCATCTCCCTGCTTGTGCGACCGTTGCCTCTCGGCCTCCCTAGCGTGTGCCCCATGTGCTGCCGCTTGATCTCGCCACCAGCAGCGTGGTCGCCCCACTGTTGCCTCGTCCTCGCCCCACCTTCATCTTCCTCCGCGAGCACCGCCACCAGCACCTTCCCATCGACTTCAAGGCCGCGTCCTTCCTCCGACCCGAGCTCGCCGTGCTGCCTCGACGCCCTGCTCACTGTTGTCCCGAGGTCGCCCCTCCGTACCGATGGCGCCCAGGGCAGGGATTTTCCCCGACCTCGCCTCTCTGGCCTGCTTTGTCTGGTCGCCTCCTCGCCGTCCGGCAGCGCCCTAGTGTGACCCCTGGCCTCCGTCCTCCTTGCAGCATGTCAGCCTCGCCTATGTGCTGCACGGCGCCCGCCGTCCGTTGGTGTGCATCTAGGAAGCCACGCCCCTGTATCCTTCTACAAGTGGTGGTGCCCCTGTTATGTCGTCTCTACTAGATGCCCTCGTTTTGGATGTGCCTGGCTCTATGTCTGTTTGTTGGTGATATGGTGGAGGATTTATTGTTGTGGTACAATTGGTGCTACTGGACAAAGAAGACCGTGTCACCACAAGAGTTCTACTTCCTTGTGTGTAGACCTCCAAGACCATCTCCAGCGATCTCTTGTGCGGCAGTACCCGTCAAGATCTCCTTCGGCAATGAGTCTCGGACCCGAAGACCACCAAGCTCTCCGACCCGGTATCCGAAGACGCCGAGACCCCGGATGCCAAGATCTTCTCACGGATCTTGGAGCCTTGTTCTCGGAGTCTGAAGACCGGTCCCGGCGAGACCGATCCTGAAACCCCTCCAAGCCCCAAGTTCTCCGATCCGACATGTGTGACCCCTATCTATCCTTATTTTATAAATGCCATATAAACTTGTTGCATATTAAATCATCCATACTCGCATACATGTTTATTTGTTTGGGGTACTTCGTCGACTCACCTAATAATTAAATATGGAGCGCATATGCGGGCTATCCTAGCCTTATATGGCCTCATTTAAATTTGTGTAGCGAACCAATGTCATGTTTTTCCTGATATGTCAACATTTAAATTACGGGCAGCTAAACAACATGAACCATCTAATTAATTATCGGGACCTCGGTTCCGCTTAATATTGCCTAATTGCACCGCATATTTTCCATGTCATACATCATACATGCATCATGCCTGATCTTCTGCCGTAGTATTAAATAGTGCATCCGGTGTTTCTTTTAGTGTTTGCTTCTTCGCGAATTAGGCCGTTGAGTGGATGCGAGTATCGACAAGTTCTTCAGATAATAAACCTTCCGCAATGTTTACCAGGCGAGCATTCTCCCCCTTTCTACCTATTTTTCATTTATAGTCTTTATTTCCTCTTGTTGATCTATTGCTATCCGTGTCGCGATGCTTTAGTGTTCCGTACCAGATATATTCCGTGCAGCCTTTATATTGCCTTGGACACCTCCTATTACCTGTTGTTTGGTAGGTAGATGGCCTTGCAAGTCGTGGTTGCTTGCTCAGGTGCGATCCCGTGTCGTGAAGTACCACACAGTTGTTGGAATGTTGTCATATGCTTTACGGTGGAGAGGATCATGACTTTAAATACAATTATTAAACTGTTGGGATAACTAATGAAAGAGGCACCGGTGGGCAATATATGCTATTTGGTTTTTCATGTCCACTTGTGTCCCGTAGGCCCCGATTACTTGATACCTGTTCCTTGATTATTCGCACTATCCACATTCGGGAGACTCTATGGATCCCCCTTAGCCAGAGCTTGATTCATTTCTTATTTCTTGGGGCCACAAACTAGTTTTGGGCTTTATTACTATCCTATACTTATGTCATGCTTTACTGCTTTATTTACGATTGTGCGGGGAGCATCTGTACTGTTTAGGAATGTGGAATGTTTTCGCGGTATTGACAAGCCCAGTCCCACTTTCGGGTTCCCAATCGTTTACAGCCATTGGCACAAACCTTGGGTCCGTCTCGGAGCCGGCCAACTTCGTTGCGGGTAGCTTAATGTGGTGGCCCCCTGAAATATTTTATGAATCATGTGATTGCTTTGTCGTGAAAGCCTCGTTGGGTTTTGATTTGGTTTTCCGAGGTTGATCGTGTGTGTGTTGATATTTGTGCACCCCTACAGGGTAAATCTTTCTGAAAGCCGTGTCCGCGGTTATGGACGACTTGGAGCACAGTATCTCGATCATAGACAAGCATAACTAAAGTAGTGTTGTAAATTTGACTTAATATGTGACTAGTAATCAGCTTCACTACAATGGAATGGATAATAAAAGTGCCAACAACTGCTGGGTTTGGGATGACTCATGCTATCTATATGTGACTAGTAAGTGCTGCAACTATAATGGAATGAATAAAACTGCCAACTGTGTGAGTTCCTCGGTTTGACTTCCTCGTTTGGTCTCGAGGGGGAATACCAGGATGGGTATGATTGGTGTTAGTATCAGGTTGGTCCTGAATAGGTCTTTCTTATCCCTCTCTAATAGATGCTCAAAGGGTTTCAAGTCTCTATAGGTTGTTTAGTGCATGCTTCGCTGCCGCTTCAGTCCACCATACCTATGTAGGCGAGAGCCGCCGAATTCTAGCCTCGCCGTGTACTGGCCTCAGTACTGACGCTCCTATTTTTTCTTTTGCCCTTTGTCGGCACCCCTTTTGTTTTAGCAGGTTCGAGTTCAACGTCGTTAGAAGGGTTACCCTTCCGGCTTGGCCTGGGCAGGGTTATGGATGCCATTGGTTATTCTTCAGGGCTCTTAGCCCCATTTTCATCTTGTCCGTACTCGGACGTTGTATCGTTTTCAAGGTGATTTGGATCTTTGTATTGTATATCTATATTCTTGGCTCATGGAGTCGTTGTTGTATATATATGTTTCTTTGGGTTCCATCGTGGACTAATGTGTAATGTTATTACTTCGTTTTCCACCCGCACGCAAGTGCCTGGTGGGCATCTTCGAATTGTTTCTATGCGGGTTTGGCGGGAATCTAAAACTTGCATAGGGCCAATTCGAGGGTGTTACAAACAATCAACACATGGCATCGATGCAATGCTCAAGCAAGGATGATGATATGAGAAGTTAAATTGTATTGAAATGGAACCCTAAGGCATGCTTGGCAATTTAAGCGGCATATGAGGGGTATAAACCCTAATTCAGGAGAGACCCCGGAATCACCTATGGGGGTTCATTTAGTTCTGTAATTAAACTTGTCATTTAAGTTGCTTAACAATGCATGATTATAGCTTAAACATATTGATACATTGCAAATGTATCTATAATTTTTGATGTTCCATGCTTGGTTTTATCCACTTTCTTGTGTTTTGTCCACACTTTGGAGTACTTTTCATATGATTTCTTGGACTAACCTATTAACAAGAGCCACAAAGTGCCTGCCTGTTTTCTGCTATTTTGGTTCCAGGAAAGCCAGAAAATGAATATTTTCGAATTGACGGACAAAAGCCAAAGTGCCTATTTTCCGAAGTCATCGGATGCCGAGTACGAGACGGAGAGGGGCTGGGGCCACCACACCACCACCTGGCCAAGCCTCCCGGCACGCCGAGGTGGTCTGGCCGCCTCCGGCACCCCCTCGGCCTCCCCTTCCGCCTATAAGATGCCCTCGGCATGAAAATCCTAAGGGGCCGATCAAAAATCCACGAAAGAGTCTGTAGCTGCCGTCATTTCCATCCCTAGATCGGGAGGGATCTGAAGCTCTTCCCGGCACCCTGCCGGAGAGGGGAATTCACCCTGGAGGCCCTCTTCATCACCATGCAAGCCTCCGGTGTGATGCGTGAGTAGTTCATCCTTGGACTACGGATCCATGTAGTAGCTAGATGGCTGGTTTCTCCTCCTTTGTGCTTTCATGTTTAGATCTTGTGATCTCCGTTCATGATCAAGATCATCTATTTGTAATTCATACATGTTGTGTTTGTGGGGATCCGATGGATATTGAGATGCTATTTCAGATTGATTATTGATTCTATCATGTCTTTGTTATTTGAGATCTTGCATGCTTTCTGTTGTTAGTAGCTATCTTGGCCAAGTAGATGCTAGCAACTCCAAGAGTTAGTATTTATCCTCGATAGTGGGTTCATGCCTCTGGTAATCTGGGGAAGTGACAGAAATCTCTAAGGTACTAGATGTGTTGTTGCTACTAGGGAGAAAACAACAATCCTTTGTTCACCCAGCATGTTATCTATCTTAAGGAGTGCCACCTCTAATGAACTATGGATCCCGGTCCTTTCTTTTACATACAATCTACAAATTGTTACTGCTTTGTGTTTACTTCCTGCAAACTATTACTTCCTTCCATTCGATACGTTTAATCCTTTGTTTTCTGCAAAACACGGTGAGATTGACAACCTCATCGCAAGTTGGGGACAAAGTTCTGTGGTTGTGTTGTGCAGGTCTCCACGTTGCTACTAGCACCGGTAGTGCGCCCTGCCAAGGCTCAGCTAGCAACACCTTTGGGGTGTTTCCTTGCTCCTACTGGTTCGATTAAACCTTGGTTTCATAACTGAGGGAAACTTGCTGCTGTGCTCATCATACCTTCCTCTTGGGGTTCCCAACGAGCTCTACATCAACATCGCGCTAGCATTTTTCTGGCACCGACACTGAACCATCAAGCATTTTTCTGGCGCCGTTGCCAGGGAGTCAAGGACATCTTCACAAGGGGAGTCCCTCATAACCAATCTCTTTACTTTGTTATTTTTGTTTTGCTTAGTTTCTTTTTGCTTTGTTTGCTTGTTTCTTTATCAAAAACACACAAAAAAAAATTAGTTTTACTAGTTTGCTTTCTTATTTGAAAACACAAAAAAATGACTACTCTTGAAAACACTAAGTTGTGTGACTTCACTAGCACCAACAACAATGATTTTATGAGCACACCTATTGCTCCACCTGTGCCTGAAGATACTTTCTTTGAGATAAAACCTGCTTTGCTCAATCTGGTTATGAGAAACAATTTTCTGGTATTGATAATGAAGATGCTGCTACCCATCTAAATAACTTTGTTGAACTTTGTGAGATGCAAAAGCATAGGGATGTAGATGGTGATATTATTAAGATGAAATTGTTTCCTTTCTCTTTTAGAGGAAAAGCTAAAGAATGGTTGAATTCCTTAACTAGGAATAGTATTGATTCTTGGACTAAGTGCAAAGATGCTTTCATTGGAAAATACTATCCTCCTGCTAAGATTATATCCATGATAAGTGAAATAATGAAGTTTAAACAATCTGATAATGAACATGTTGCTCAAGCTTGCGAAAGAATGAAATCTTTGGTAAAGAATTGTCCCACTCATGGACTGGCTGCTTGGATGATCATCCAATCTTTTTATGCAGGATTGAACTATTCTTCAAGGAACCTGTTGGATTCTGCTGCTGGAGGTACCTTTATGACCATCACTTTGGGTGTTGCAACAAAACTTCTGGACAATATGATAGTTAATTATTCTGAATGGCATAATGAGAGAGCTCCACAAGGTAGGAAGGTAAATTCTGTTGAGGAAACCTCCTCCTTGAGTGATAAGATTGATATTATTATGTCTATGGTTGTTAATGGGAAAGCCCATATTGATCCAAATAATGTTCCTTTAGCCTCTTTGGTTGCTCAAGAAGAGCAAGTTGATGCGAACTTCATAAGAAATCATAATTTTGGCAATAATACTTATAGGAGTAATTTTGGTAACAATAATTATAAGCCATATCCTTACAACAATGGTAATGCTTATGGAAGTTCCTACAACAATAATAGGAGTGCTCCCTCTAAACTTGAAGTTATGCTTAAAGAGTTTATTAGTAAACAAACTGCTTTCAATAAAACTATTGAGGAAAAACTCTCTAATGCTGAAAGAAATATAGCATCTTTGGTTGAAGCTCAATCTTCTTTGAATAAAATGGCTGCTAAACCTGAAACTAATGATAATCCCTTTGCAGCCACCAATGCTATACAAGTAAGAATTAATGAAAATGTTAGTCTATTAGCTGAATTACATGCTAAGTGGGAAAGAGAAGATGAAATTGCTAGAAACATTAGTGTTTCTACTATTACCACCACCAGTGTTGAGGCTAGTAATAGTTCTACTACTCTAGATGATAAATTTGATTTTGATCTTGATGGTTGCAACATCTCTGAAGTTATTAAGTTCCTACAAAAGCTTGCTAAAAAGTCCTAATGCTAGTGCTATGAACATGGCCTTTATAAAACACATTACTGATGCTCTCACAAAGATTAAAGAAGAAAAGATGAAACATAAATCTTCTATTCCTATAAAACAAGAAGATGGTTGGGAACCCATCATTAATATGAAAGTGAATGACTTTGATTTCAAAGCTTTATGTGATCCTGATAGTAGTGTTTCTATTATGCCTAGAAGGATTTATGATATGCTTGATTTGCCTCCACTTGAAGATTGTTATTTGAATGTCCCACTTGATGATAATGATAAAAATAAACTCATGGGGATTAATAATGATGTTCTTATTATGGTTAACAATGCCTATGTCCCCGTTGATTTCTATGTTTTGGATGTTGAATGCAATGCTTCTTGTCCTATTACTTTGGGAAGACCTTTTCTTAGAACTGTTGGTGCCATTATTGATATGAAAGAAGGCACCATTAAATATCAACTCCCACTCAAGAAAGGTATAGAACACTTCCCTAAGAAGAGAGAGAAGATTTCTTTTACTTCTCCTATGAAAACAAAGTTTGGTCTTAATGCTTCTTCATTTGAGAACACTTGATTCTTTTTCTTGCTTCTTATGCCTAACTTAAAGGCGTTAAAGAAAAGTACTTATTGGGAGATAACCCAAAAGTTTTAGATGAGTCCTGGAAGTTATTAATTCAGTAATAACTGCTCCTTATCCTTTTTATTTGATTTTTGTGCCAAGAGTAATCTCTAATGAGAGAGAAGTAATGATTGGGAAAGTTGCTGTCTCGAAACAGATTTCTGTGCTTCACCGTAAAAATTCATGTAAAATCTGTGAAAGTCTTTTTGAGGCGTGAATTTTTGTGCTTCTGCCCCAGGTTGTTATCTAACTTTCGTTAGTTCAACACTTTTTTATTTGAGCAACAGAAGGTCTTAGAAAAATTTGTCTTTACCTATTGGTCTGTTTTGACAGATTTCTGCCATTTTCTGCATTTGCTTCTTGTTGGTTCCTTTTTGAGTTCTTTTGGGGAATTGAGCTTTTTGAGGGAAGTTCTACAGTAGCTAGTGTAATGGAAGTTTATTTGGTGTTAGAACTGAACCTTAAGACTTATTTATCTTGAGTGCACTAATGTTGCTAATGAGATTGTGTGAAGTTTTGTATGAGGGAAAAATTTCAAGTGTATGGAAGGAATGAGTAATGAGATGCAGGATGGACTAAAGCTCAAGCTTGGGGATGCCACGCGTGTCACTCCAAGAAATATCCAAGAAGTACAAGCATCAAAGCTTGGGGATGCCTAAGGCATCCCCTTCTTCATCAATAAAAATTCCAGGTTTCTTCCAAACGCTTCATTTTTATTGTTTCATGCACAGTTGTGTTGTTCTTCGAGCGTCTTCTTTTTTCGTTTTTGTTTTGGTTTTTCGTTTGCTTGGTTTTCTTAGTTTTCTGAATAAATTGGTTCGACCCCCTCTTTCATACATTGGTTTGCAAATAGTTTGGATTGGATTGGAAAAGAGTAGGAAAGTTCATGCTTATGTGGTAAAAAGAGCTCGTTTTTGACTGTGGCCTATGCTTTGTCATGCCATGCTTGATATTGTTTTGGCTTTATGCTTAGTATTCTTTGTTGTAGCATGACTTGTTATAAAAAATTGAGATTTCTTAATGTCCTTGGATGAATCATGCGTTGTGTGAAGTTTTGTTAACCAACATGTTATCTATCTTAAGGAGAGCCACCTATAGTGAACTATGGATCCCGGTCCTTTCTTTTATATACAATTTACAAACTATTTACTGCTTTGTGTTTACTTCCTACAAACTATTACTTCCTTCCATTCGATACGTTTAATCCTTTGTTTTCCGCAAAACACGGTGAGATTGACAACCTCATCGCAAGTTGGGGACAAAGTTTTGTGGTTGTGTTGTGCAGGTCTCCACGTTGCTACTAGCACCGGTAGTGCGCCCTGCCAAGGCTCAGCTAGTAACACCTTTGGGGTGTTTCCTTGCTCCTACTGGTTTGATTAAACCTTGGTTTCATAACTGAGGAAAACTTGCTACTGTGCTCATCATACCTTCCTCTTGAGATTCCCAACGAGCTCTACATCAACATTGCACTAGCATTTTTCTGGCGCGGACACTGAGCCATCACATATAGATCTCAATTTTCTAGACATTTTGATATATTATACACATTTTTATGACTTATAAATAATTAGATATTGAATTTATAAGATTATATCAATTTTTGAAAAGATTAAAGGAATTATGACATCAGCCTGACATCATCCGACCCTAACCCTAAATTTTCTGTATCGCAGAAGAATCTAGACACCGAGACTGACGGGTGGGGCCTGGGCCACACGGGCACCACGCTGCAGCCACGCGAGCACCAAGCATGCGCCACGTCGGTCTCGCCGGAGACCACGTCGGGCGGCGGCGAGGACAATGCTGGGCGGTGATCTGGGACACGTGAATGGTTTCGTTCGAACCGGAGTACCACGGCGAAAACGCGAGAGGGAGGTCGCTGGGAGGGGAAATGACGATAGGGACGAGGCTAAGGCGTCCATGGCGGGTCTTATCCTCTCCCGAGGCTCGATGGACGACGGAGAGCAGGCGGCGGGGATCGACGGCGAGGCCGACGATAGGCAGCTGCTTGCCAGCGACGGGGAAGACGACGAACAGAACGTCGAAAGGGTATGTGGGCCTGGGCTGAGCTGGGCTGCTGTTGGGCTGCGGGAGCTGTGTGCGGGTGGCAGAAAGGGGAGAAGAGGAAGCTAGACCGGCTGGGCTACGACTGCTCTATTTTTATTTCCTGAAACATTTCCCTTTTTATTTTTCTGTTTTCTCTTTGTATTTTCAAATTCTTTTCTGATTTAAATTATTTGAAAATACTAGAGGATTTATAAATAACAAGAAAATATTGTAGGGCTCTTTTATACTGTTTGGGCTCCAAACTTTTGATCTTTTCAAAATATGAAAACCATTTTGAATTGCTTTTAGAGAGAGGGAGAGCAGCTAGGGTTTAGGGTTTTGCTTTATTTTCTTTGCATGCCTTTTAAGGAATGATGCTCATGATGCACAAACAACTCTAAATATAAGATTAACTAAAACCAGGGTGTTATACCTTGACCCGTCGTGATCAGAAGGTAGCGTATGTAGGATGATTGGTCTGAGGTGTGGCTTGAGGTTCTGTTTCCCAAAGGTCTCGGCTTGATCGGTTGGTCGAGCCATGTGGGTAAAGTGTGCGTCCTCAAGTGTCAAACTAAATACTTAGTATTGTCCTCAGTTATGGACAATTATGAGGAACTAGCCCTAAAACTATTTGGAAGATCTCATCATTCTAATTTCAACATAATAAAACTTGATGGGTTAATAATGGGTTTAGGAGCATGCGGAGCTAGACCACCGTGTATCCAGAGCCAAGGTTCCGTGCGATCAGTGCATTGGGATTACGCTAGTGTGTCCTTAGAAAAGTGTTTTAAAATATAAAACTATTTGAAAAGTAGGAAAAACTATATTGTTTTTTTGCAAATGAGTCCGAGGTCTACCAACCAAATAAGCATGCAGGTGTTAGGTGCATTATGTGTCTACTAAATTAGTGACATCTTGTCAATATAATTCAAATATATTGACCATTCGTGGTTGTAACCTTTCATGTTGTAGGTTATTTTGACGATGAGTGAGGTACCTAGGTCGTGAGTCTCCACTCAACTAGTCGTCTGCGGTGTGAATAGAGCTCATTATTCTTTTTTATTTGGATCTTCCACATTTGAACTCTTTTATTACAGCTAGCCATGAGTTATGCAAATGTGTAATCAATATATATTATGGATCATTACGATGTATTAAAGGACGCATTGATATTTTGTTTATTTATAGAACTGTGAGTGCTCGATCCAGGGATTAGCACTGTAAACACACCGATTAAACCTTATCAGGTGAGCTCGCTTCAATTATATGCTTCGGCCCTTTCTCCATTGTGTCCCACCAGGCGTTCTAAAGCTTTTGTGCAGCAGACGGGGCTGCCCGACCCGCCGCGAAAGCACTACTGGGACAGTCTTGGCGACTCTCTCCTCTTGACGCTCTTTTTTCTGACATTTGCCCCAAGGTCTTGACTTATTCGATTGCCTTGGTATTCAGGGGCGTGTTCAGCTCCACGGGCGCCGATACCTAGGCACCAGCCCCCGAGGCCTACTTGGTCGGAGGTTTAATGCTGCCGGTCACTAAGATTGCCAGTGGTAGCCTCTCCACTTCAGTCCTTGCGAGTATTCTTCTTGAACTCTTTCGATTCCTTGAGGTTCAAACGTCTCCGGAGAGAGCACGCCTGTTGACGGGTTGTGTCCTTAGAGGAGGCGATGTTCTTGGGAGCCGAAGACACCAGCCTTCAGGCCTTGCTGACTGGACCAGAAGATGCCTCGTTGGGATGGGAGCTCTCGGACGTGGATCGGGCCCACATGCGCCCTCCTGTCAAGATAGCTCCGTCCCGTGCGGCTGAAGAGGCCTCGCGTATCCTGGTCATGGCCAGCCCTGCTCCACATTTGCGTGGAGCGAGCCCTCCTTCTAGCTGGGTCGCTGCCCGGACCCGGGCCGAGGAGGCTCGTGCTCTTGCTCGGAGGGTCTCTACCACAGTACCATGCATACGCTTTGGGCTACGAGGGCTCTCGACGTATACGTGAGTTTCTTTTCCTGTGTTCGGTTGGATGGAACGAAGTAGTAAGCTGTGTCATAACTTCAGGTTGTGTTTCGGAAAATATTGAGTAGGTTTCTTTTTTTTTTTTGAACGATATTGAGTAGGTTTCTGGACATTCATATCGATTGCCAAGATCATACGCTCCCGGATGAAATAACTAATCGCTGCTTGCAGGGGCGGAGCAAAAGGTGGGTGGGTGGGGGTGGGGGGGGGGGGGGGGGCTAGCAGGGGTCAGACCCCCCCCCCCTAATGTTTAGACCCCTCAATACTTCTCTGTATGCAGTATTGTACTAAATGACATACATCAGTCAATTGAGATTAGCACTAGGGCATTAGGCAAAGAAATAAAAAAGCAAATTCATGTACTATGCGTAGAACAAACCCATCAGGCCAAGACCAGCCCATGCGAGTAGTATTCCAATGTTAGACAACTGAGTTAGCTATTGTCTAGAGGCCTATGATGAATGCAGTACGACTGAAGCTTGTAAATCAACCATTCATCGATTTCTTGTTCGACTAATTCAACATCCGCCAAACCTAGGATAAAGCGAACAACCGCCGCCCAGAATGGCTCAGACACGTCCTCGAACGTCAGCCACCGCGATGGCGCGACGGCAGCGGCTAAGCCTCACATCCGCATGCGATTTTCGCCGCAGGCAATAGGAGCTGTAGGTTTATTATAAATTATTACATATTGTCTCATCTTCTTGTGAAATTTCATGGCGCAAAATTCAAACGATAGTCGAATTTATCTCATTTAGAAAAGGATCTATAAAATGAATTGATAGTATACAATAGTATATAGTGCTGCAAATAATTCAACGTTGTTGAGATTTTCTACTTGCTAGGAGGTAGCTTCTTGTTAACTCGATATATATTGTTAAAAAATTGCATGATTATTTCTTCGCCCCCTATACTCAAATCCTGGCTCCGCCCCTGGCTGCTTGCTACCAAAAAAACCCGGAAAAAGTTAAGACAAGCCGAATATCTATCTTGTGTGCACCTGTATTTATAGACAAAGGATCCGTTTTGTGGGTCGTGTGAAACAGAAAGTCCTGAAATCTCTACTATCTAAAAAAGAAGTCAGGTTCCGTTGTCGCCAATACGTCAAATCTTTCGTCCAACTCCATCACCCACGCGGTTTTGCGGTTTTCCGTGTCTATACTAATCCCGTCTGTATTAATTAGTGCGATCTCCACGGATCACGTACAGTACTAATCGTCTCTCACCATACCGCCCCAGATTCCCCGGACACCCCCGTGCCAAGTAACCGGGCGTCCCCCGCGTGCCGCCCCAGGGTAACGTCTTCCATCCGGTGGACGGCGGCGCCGCCTCCCCCCTCCCGCTTCTCGGCCGACGGCTGCTGGCACGCATGAGGTCGACGAAGACCGTGCCCACCATGGACGGGCACCCGGAGCCCAAAGGCCTCCTCGCCCTGCAGCAACGCGCTTGCACATTCCATTGTTGCCACCAGGATCCCAAAGCCTCACCACGCCGGCACCATCCTTCCCGATCCGCATCCGGAGCCGGAGCCGGAGCCGGAGCCTGCAACCTACCACACGACTCCCGATTTGGTGAACTATGGCAGCGCGATTTGGAGCCTAGGAGGCGGCAGGGGACCGTGGTGGTGTGCGGAGTCCCGTTCCGGTGGCGGTTCAACGCGGTGTCCACGTGCGGGAGGTGAGGGACGGCAGCGGCCGGCCAGTGACATCGACCTGGAGTGCTGCTCCAGACCTTTTCTTTCATCACGTTTGATCCTTTCTTTTGCTATTAGGAAATGCACTCAAAGTGTTCGATAGATTGTTCACGTGCAAAGAGTACCAAACTGTCAATACCATACATTTTTTAAAAACGTTGTGAGATTTTTTGGATAGACTGCTAGAACAAATTTAACTTTGTTAGCCAAATGTAAATAGGGTTGCCCTTACTCTGTTACTATAAACAGTCAAGAAAATTTTGCGGTGTTACTTTGATCAGGAGCCGGAGTACTGTGCCTGTATAAACACTTGCCATATTGGATGAACAGGATGGTACACGGGAAGCGCTCCCTTTCCTGGGCATCATTTGGGGGAGGCGACTGTAGATGCTCTTAGGGCTCCCTACAGACGGGAAGTACTAACCATGCCGCCACGAGCAATAGAGCAGCCAAGTTCATCACTCAGCAGGCTAGGGCAGAGAGGAGGAGTTAGCGAAAAGGTCGGCACTTTATTCTTAATCTTCTATGTCTCTATCTATCTGTTCCTAAATTGTTTGCTTTGCAACAATGACTATTTCATACCAAAATCTGCCCCATTTTTTTGTTGGTGATGATGCTACTATAAGGGTCTGATTCTAATTCTGAACCCATAGTTGATGGATTGATGCCTCTTCCTAGGTGCTTTGTGAAACACTGAAAGTGCTATAGTACAGTTATTAGAAAGTGTAATTTTCTTTGTTAGTGTTGTATTTGTACTGCCTAAAATTGCTGCAAATTAGACCATGTTGTTGTAGTTTTTCTGCTATTTGAATGAGTGCGTGACATACTTCCATGCACATGATCTTTTGTAGTTACATTTTTTACTGCTATGGATTTATGCTTGTCGCTGTTACTTGCTGGGCTAGATATCGTTTAGCGGCAGTGCCGAGTTCTTCTATGCTTTATGCTTGGATGGATGGATGGATGATCGGCTAGGCAGCCTCGGCTGGGGGACTGGCTGTTGTGACCTGTGTAGAGTGACTACACAACTTGTTCTAATTGTTGTTGCATGGCTAAAGCCTGAAGTATGAAGAAATGCATGTGCATCAGGTAAGATGGTATTTATATAGTGTTTGAATAGTGGTTAGTATGGTGTGTATGCTTATCCGGCTACCTTCAGTAACAATTTAGTCAAAAGTTTATCTTTTTTTCATAGGAAAAGATTGATTGTTTGTACTTTGTACACAACCTTATCGTCGAGCTTGAACTGTCAGCATTAGTAAAGAATATGTTTGAATGACAGGTCCAGGCCTCACAAATCATCACTGAGAAGTGAACTCCACGTCTATAACAAGAAGGAGACCATTCATGTCTCCGGTTAGCTTTGATTCCAGCTCTATTTTCGTCATATCTGCTGCCAATTAAAAGAAATGTACTGTCGTATGCTAGGCGCATCAAGGTATTGCTCAAAGTATGTAGATTTGATTTTCCTATCGGTTGATTGAGAGGATGCATTGTAGAGCTCATCCAACTTCAGTTTTCTAATTCATCATCTGTTTTGTACATGCTCTTTGCAGGGCTACAATCTCTAAGGGATACCAATGGCATATTAACATGGTATGAACATACCAGATTGCTTATTGGTCTGAATGATTGGAGGTACACTCAGTATGAGATTGGTATTTGTAGTGCTCGCTTTAGTTCGTGGACGCATGTCCTTTTCTGGTTCATTGATATATTTTGCATGGATATTTTCATTGGTATTTATGGTTAGCGGAAAAATCGAATGTGTTGTATAATATAACAAGGACGAATGCAGTGCTCCAATTCATGTACACATGATCTTTTTTTGTTTACTCTAAAATGGTAGTATATAATGTGAACTATATATCTATCGAGTGTACAATTTTGAAAATATTAAATATTCTCCAAATTGGGAAATGCTTGTTTGAAATGTAAGGTGTTTGCCGCAAAAGTCGAAGTACCTCTTGATATAAAATTTGAAATGTAATGTAAGCTTGGCTCAACTCTAAATTATGTTTCACTGCTGGAATCAACAAGCAGCTGCATAGCTGTTTGGTTTGGAGATATGGTTGCCTAATTAACCTATGTGTGGGTTAAATAATTGGGATTGTGGGTTGCCTTACTTCCCTATGGTGCAAGATGCAAGATTAAATAGGCGGATTTGTGGGCTAAATAATCGGATTGTGGGCTGACTGCCTGTGCATTTTTTATGTGGGCCTGGCCTGCGCAAAGATTAAAGGAAAATGGGCGTGTGGTTTGAGCTTAACTAATCGGGAAACTATTAAAGGAGTTATAAAATTTATAAGATCTCGGCATGCTCTTAAATTTCTCTCTAAAGCGGAGGGCGGATGATAAAATGTTAGCATGCCTAACCATGGACTCGTCGAAGGCATGCCGATACAAATATTTTTCTCTTCCGTTGCAACGTACGGGCATATTTCCTAGTAAGGCTAAAAAGATGAACATCCCAAAATACATTCCGAGATCTAGAATGCAAAATTTTATTATAGAAAATAGCTGATCGAATTTTAAAAAAAACCATATTTAATAACCCTAGGTACAGTTATTCTTTCATAGTTTTTCCTTCATCGGCACATATAATACTCATCGAATACATTCTCTTGTCTAGTAGCACATTAATTACTACCCCGTGCAGTAGGGGGAATTGCCACTAAAGGTCCTTTACAATGGGCTTTGCATTCTTCCAGTGATCCATAGCACATATCCTTGGGGGGACATGTGTAGCACATATCGCCGCCGATGCATCTACTTCGGATGCATCTACTGGATTCTGTGCGATCCACGCCTATGACTCTACCTGCAAAATTATTGACACAAAAATAAAATTAATGTTCCGACCCATAATCATGCATATATATGGGGATCCAAGTAGAAGACCATTAGTAGTACTTATAATTAAGGGGTGAATCGAACAAAAAACATACGAAGAGGACCATGTTTTCTATCTAACTTACATTGTGCATGAATAGCAAAGCGTAGGAGAAGGAGCACAAATGTCTGGACGAGCTTCGTGCACTTCTCCATATGAATGGTAACGACTGCAACACTTTGTTGGCGGGTTGGTTCCTGATTTGGGTTAGGACTACATGATGGTAGCATATATATAGAGTATATATAGAGGGGGTTGATAAAAGGATACCAAAGAATATATATGGAAATTAATTGGTAGAAACTAATTTGGCAAGAATTGATAGACGGATATAAATGTATACGAGCTATTTATTAGTTGAGAGAGTAATTTGGCATGAATTAATGATGGTTTAATCTCACTCCAAAGTTATCGGGTTCTGCCCGTGACTAGAGACGACAGTGAAACGGCACGGATGTGCCCCTTCTCTAGTACTGGCCCTCGTTAATTATTTGTTAGGTTTTGTTAGACTAATTTTTACGAATTAGGAGCGGTATTGCAATCCTTGACAAGGATATTTGCTAGGAACGGTAGTGTAAAGTTAATCCACACACACCTGCACCTATCAGTACTAGCAATCTTAGCACAAGCATGTACTGCTTCATTGGCTAATCTACCAATAACAACAAAATTTAAGCTAGTTATGAACCCGCTGAGCTCCTTAATCTCCCGACAAATGCAGGCTATCTCAGATCTATCGCCTTCAGGATCTTCCAACAACTTGATTACCTCTTGGGCATCAGTCTCAATCTCCACAGATTGATAATTATGGTTTATAGCAAGCCTCACACTCTCTCGGACGGCTTCCACCTCCATAATTAGCGAGTTTGTTGCATTACTGTACCACAGAGCATTGCCATTTACTAGACGACCATCATGGTCTCGAATACCAAGTCAGTGCTCCCTGGCGTGCTTTTGGTTCTGAACCATAGTGTGTATGGGATGGGATCATCCCTCTTATGGATGCGTTTGGTAGCAAAATAGCTGGATGGGACCATCCCTGAGTCAAGAATATTCGCGAAAGATTCGGGATGGACTGATCCGCTGAAATCAGCCGGATCGCTCGTCCCACTTCCTCCTGTTGTACCACTCTAGCGTTACCTCCTTCTCACCCCTGCCATATCTCACCCCCCGAGCAGAACCCATTTCTCAGCTCTCCAACTCCTGAAACTTCTCCCTTTCAGAAACCCTACTTCCTCTCACCTGTAGGCGGCGGCGACATGATTTCCTTGGAGAAATAATCGGTGGCGATGGCTGGTGTCAACCCCCCCTTAATTCACTTCTCCTCGCCTCCCTTCTCCTTCTGGTCGCATAACACGAGTAGGCATGGAGGGCCTAGGGTGAACCGGTGGTTGGAGGAAAAAGGAAAAGCAGGGGACGAGACAAGGAGAGCTCGTGTGTGACGCCGGCAATAAGCAGCAGCACTTCACCATTTTCTCTTCTTTGATCTATACAATCCTCCAAGGATAGCACGTCTGTGACATCAATATTTCTCTGCTCTATTCAGTCCCAAGGTGAGAATCCCATCAGATCTGATCCTTACCTTGATTGGCTATGTGAAAATTCATTATTTTGGATGTGAATTTGATTTGGTACATCGATGCCACTGTGAAGTCAAACTTTTGTTTTCCATTGTAGCCGGACAAGCAGCAGAAGACGATAGTTTTTGCGGCTGCGGCATACATAGTAATATCAATGATGGTCTTGATCCTTAATTCTAGAAAAAGGAAGAGGAATGAACGTCTTAGCATAACCTATGTGCCAATAGAGGAGAGGGATAGAATGAGAATTGAGTATCTTAACAATAAAATTTTGAAGAATGCTACAAACTGTGTGAACATGCTTAAGCTTGGGAGAGAACCTTTCTTCAGATTTTGTAACCTCTTTAGGACTCGTGGCTTGCTTGTTGACACTATACATATGTGTGTGGAGCAGCAAGTAGCAATGTTCTTAAACACCGTTGGACATAACCTTAGAAACAGGTTAATTGGCACCAATTTCGATAGGTCAGGTGAAACCGTTAGTCGGTATTTTCATATTGTCCTTCACGCTATTGGTGAGCTACGAGATGAATTTATTAGACGGCCTTCATTGGCGACCCCATAAAAAATAGAAGGGAACCCACGGTGGGATCCATATCTCAAGGTATACAAATGTCCCATAGCTCTATATTTTCTTGTTTGTAGCTTCAGTTTTCTACAATTCCTAATCTATTGATCAAATAGGATTCTCTTGGAGTTATTGATGGTACACATGTACGTGCGTCCGTTACTAAGGATATGGAGGCAGCTTTTCGTGGTAGAAAATTGTATGCTTCTCAAAATGTGCTTGCAACTGATGGCCTGAAATATAGCCATCTACGTCCATATTTAAACAGGATATTATTCATATTTTTGATGAAATATCTATCTAAACTCTGCCACTAATGCCTAATGATCAAATGGGTATTTAATCCCTTCTTGTTATTTTCCCTGCATAGATAACGTTTGATGATGGGAATCACTATATTAAAATCAAAGACACGAGATTTTCAACAACTCGAAGAAACCAGGAGCCGTGAAGTGAAAGCAGACGCTTTAACGACCAACTATATGGCATGAATAAAATCCCGGCCGTATAGTTGCGGTCGTATAGTTGCTGCCGCCACCGATAGGTCAAATAGAACAACTTTCGTGAAGGAACCCCTATATAAAGAGGCCTCGGGTGAGGAGAAACAGAGCCCGCTCTCGCCCCCTCGCCACCAGAACCCTATATCCACAACACCGAAGAGCCGCCGAAGGAATAGACTTAGATCTAATCTCCAAACCATTCTCCACCACCATAGCCATATTCCACCACTTAGTAGGTCTCATCTTCGATTGGCGATATTGTAAGAGTATTTGCTATCAATCTCATGATTTCCATTTTAATGTTTATGATCTTTGATCTCATCTTTATGTGTGAGTAATTCTCCTTGGGCTAAGGGCTTCAGCCTAGCCATGTAGCTTTTGTGCATGTTATTTATCATAGATGGGATCATGTATTAGTTTGTATGACATGATGATTATTGTATCCTCTCTTGCCTCAATCCAAGAATTTGTCAGGTACCCAAGACCCCGAGAATTGGGCCAGGTATAGGGAGTATGAGTAATGACTAATCTGCAGGTTGGGAACCCCAATGACAGAAGGGGTAGTATGGCTGTATGTGAGGGATTTACTTGGGATTAACGGTGATGTCATTATACATATCATTAGTTCTCTTTCTTCTATGGATGATACTAGTAGGTTATTGCTATAAGCGGTTGGAGAGACAATAGAAATTATGGATGCACTACCCACATATAATTTATCTTGCTCTAACAATTACATGCATACTTTATTATTATCTTGTATTTCCCTCAGATGTTTTGCACAGCTACAGGTGAAACTGAAAGCCCTAGGCCCACTCTCTCTATTATCGACAACAACAAAAGACAACAAACACTTGGTCCGGTAAAAACACAAAAGGAATTCTAAAACTCCCGAAGGTCCGTTAAAGTAACTTCAATACACTTTCTGCTTCCTGAGGATTCGATAAACCTAGGTCTACTAGGGAAAAAGAGCTATAGTATATTCGTAATCCGGATCGAAGGTATTAGCAGTCATGATGAAGGAAGTCATGTTATTCATTGGACTTTGTCAATGTCTGCATGTATGCTTGTCCACTTGACTGATGTCATGACTAGTGGAACTAAAACATCAACGGGATTTAAGAAAGTACACCTCAATGCTTGTGTTAGGGCTTTAAATGACCATTTCAAACTTGCTTTGACTAGAGATCAAATTCGTAACCATCTGTGTTACTGGAAGAGGAAGTGGCAAAGGATAACCCATCTTAAGCATGGAATCAGTGGTGCACTTTGGGATGAAGAAAATTGCATTATTGGGCTTGGTGATGAGCACTATACTAAGTACATTTAGGTAGTTTTGTTGCACATTTTTCATATTGTTGTGTATTGTTTTCCTATCTTGAGTTTTAACAAGTTCTTTGTTGGAGGATAACCCCGAGTAGGGTCACACCAGGGTATAATGGCCGTGATAGCCGAGGTACGGCAAGGTCAAAGCAGGAGCTAGCCAAGTCACCTCAAGGCCGGAAGACTTACGGAAAGACCCGGCCCGGTGGATGTTCAAATAACATTAACCTGGCCGAAATAAGATGTATGTTAGCTAGTTCAATATACTTGTTTGTAGGTACCCACGGGGCCGAGTTAACCAGGCACGAGCCGGGTTACCACTTGTCTTACAAGAGAAGGAAGGAATCTTGCTGGTCAAAAGGTGGTCTCTTTCCACTACAGCATGAGCGAAGCGGACAAAGGGAAGGACCAGCGGGTACGAGCCGACAAGGGTGACATCACCTATGTCGGGTGACGCTACCTATGTCGGGTGACACCATGCCGTGGAGGGGCTCAGAGAGGCTTATGCCCTAAATCCGGACCAGCTTGCTAAAGGGAAAAGGAGCATCTTGCTTTACTGGAAAGCACATTCGGAGAATATGCCTCCACGTATGCCCTAACTTGTAACCTGGGCTCCCCAATATAAGGAGCACCAGGACCTCCATAGGGAGGGTCGGCCATTTTTGCAAAGGGAAGTGTAGTGTGTGGGCAGTACATTAGCCCCACTCTTAGCCTATACATGGCATCTGCCGTGCCACCACCACGACAGTTGGCGCCCATCGTGGGGCTAGCGGCGCTAGCAGGAGTGAAGATCCGGACGGGAAACTTCATCAGCGCTGGCAAACGCATCGTCTCTGGGCTCGTTCAACACTTTGGAGCGCTGGACTACATCAGCGACAACGCCCCGCAGCTTCGGCAACCATCCTCCACCGAGAAATGGCCTCTTCATCAACCTTGGTGCCCAAAAAATCTATGTCGGCATCGATGAGTCCTACGTTCACCCACAGCATGTCGCCGAGGGAGGCGAACCACCTCTCAGTGTAGCTCGCGGCGTGTGTATCACTCGCCCCGCTAGGAGCGTTGAGGTCATGATGACTGCACCAGATTCTGGGACAAGCAAGGATCCAATGCCAGATCCGGACACTACACCAAAAGAAACTAGATCTAGATTCCCACCTCTAGAGAGGCCTGAGAATGTACTGCATTAGGCGATAGATAGCTTAGCTACTCACATAGCACTTGTGGTAGATCCGGCTCAAGCACAGGCCAAACTGGAATAGACTAGGCTAAAAATGTTAGCTGGGGTAAACAAGGTAGCCAAGTTGCAGCAGTCACTGAACATCACCCTACGTGAATACGTAAAGGCAAACTGGCTTATCCCAACTCAGATGGATGGGGTAAAGATTAGAGGTAGAAACTTGATCACTGAGATAGACAAAGAGTATGTGCCTAAGCCAGGTCATACAACTACTTTAGTGACAGTAGGGCTGGAGAGTTATAGTACCTCGGTGAAAAACCTCAGGGATGTAGAGGCAGCAACATCCGAGTTAGAGGGACTAACTAGGGAAGCCTGAGAGAGGCAATAGGAGAGAGTTAACCATCTGGTGAGGGTAGCATGTCAGCAAAATGAGGAAATAAACAAGGCAAACCCAGCGTTGCCAGGAGGTTCACGTGTAGTTCATTCAACAAGGAATAACCCGGCGAAATCCGCCGGAGCAGCATTGTCTCCTCATGATCAACCTAGAAGAGAAGAGGTGGTAACCTCGGCAAGAAGGAACAAGCAGATAGTTCCATATGATCCGGCAAGGGCCGGAAAAGTAAAATCAGTGTTAGTTGATGAGGATCGACACAGTGCCAGCCGTGGAGAAGCTGGCCGAGGTAATCGTGACCAAGCCAATGCCATTCATAAAAACGCTGGAAATGGCAATGCCAGCCAGCGTAACTCGGCAGGAGCAGGGCAAAACCCACCTTGGCAATAGCAACAACAGTATGAACCTTGGCAGGAGAGAAGTGCTGGTCCGGCAATGCAGCATACGTATGCTCGTCCGGGTCAGGATAGATAGAATGATGGTTACTCGGCAATGGCTGATGCCAGATTTCTTAGACTAGAGCACCATGTGATTGGATCAAGGCTGGGGAACAGAAACTTGCAGCCAGATGACGCCAGTTAAAATTGGACCGGATCCACATGTCGGAGATGATTGAATTGCAAGTTCCTCCAGGTCTGGCTTGCTTTGGACCTTAGATCATGAGGGAACCACCTGTGGTGAACTTTCAGTTAGCCAGAGGAACAAAGACATATGACGGCAGCACAAAGACGAAGGATTGGCTCATTGATTATGCTACTACAGTACATATTGCCATGTGCAATTTGAGATGGGCAGTTAGATATGTGTCGCAGATGTTGGAAGGGCCAGCAAGGGTCTGGTTGAACAATTTGCCAGCTGAAAATATCAACAGATTTTTAGGAAGCGTTTGTTAGTAACTTCTCAAGCACCTACAAAGGCAGAATAGGTGATACATCGTAAGCGTATCTATAATTTTTGATGTTCCATGCTTGTTTAGTATCTACTTTCTTATGTTTTGTTCATACTTTGAGGTATTTTTATACATTTTCTGGAACTAACCTATTAACAAGATGTCAGAGTACCAGTTGCCTATTTTCTACTATTTTTGGTTTCAGAAAAGCTAGAAATGACATATTCTCAGAATTGGACGAAGCCAAACGTCCTATTTTTCCCGACACAAAGACGGAGTCCAAAGCAGAGACGGAGGAGGGCCAGGGGCTGGCCACACCACCTGGTGGCACGGGCCAGGCCGCGCCAGGGGGTGGTGTGGGCCCCTCAGGTCTCCACCAACCTTTCCCCTTTGCCTATATATTCCCCCGGAACGAAAACCCTAAGGACGAGATCAGATTTCCACAAAAAGTTCCACAGTGCCGCCGTCACTGAAGAGGAGATTCTAGGGATAGAAGTCTCTGTTTCGGCACCCTGTCGGGATGGAAAGTGCCCCCGGATCTATCTCCATCGACTCCACCGCCATCTCCATCGCTGTTGCTGATTCCTATGATGAGGAGGGAGTAGTTCTCTCTCGAGGCTAAGGGCTCTACAAGTAGCTATGTGTTCATCCTCTCTCTCTATGCATGATCTTATTGAGATCATGAGCTTTGTAATCTATAGATCTATTCTGCTACTCAAGTGCTTTAATTAATCTCTGCTTATCCCCATGTGTGTGAAGCTGATAGTGTGCACACCGTGTGGCACTTTGGCTAAGGTTATATAAATACTTATCATGAGTATAATTTGAGTTGGATGTCTCTATGAGATTTTGGTGTTTGTTGGAACCATCTAGCACTCAAGGTGATAGTGAGGGGTTATCTAGATGGGGAATGTGAACTTTAAGATGTGATGTTATATCCCTACATCATCCAACCGGAGAGTAGTTCAGGGTAGCATCATGAAGAGAAGATATTTATATGAGAGTGTCCACTGGTGAAAGTATGATCCCCAGGCCTTGTTTCTAAGCATTGAAACACCGTTTACAATCACTTCTGTTACATGTTTGCTTGCTACCACTCTTATTTCAGATTGTAATTACCACTTATAATCGTCCATATTACTTGTATTTCACTATCTCTTCGCCGAACTAGTGCACCTATACACCTGACAAGTGTATTGGGTGTGTTGGGGACACAAGAGACTTCTTGTATCTTGATTGCAGGGTTGCTTGAGAGGGATACCTTTGACCACTTCCTCCCTGAGTTCGATAAACCTTGGTGATCCACTTAAGGGAAACTTGTTGCTGTTCTACAAACCTCTGCACTTGGAGGCCCAACCTTGTTTACAAGAATAGAAGCATGCATAGACATCAAGCTATTTTCTGGCGCCATTGCGGGGGAGGTAAGGTAAAAGGTACTCACATCCTCTGGCTACTAAGCTATCTTCTAGTACTGTTCCTGTTGTGTGAGTGCTCGAAGTTATTTCCTTTAGATTCTGCAACTATATCTTTTTGTTTCTTGTTTTTATTTTCACTAGTTAGGCTTAATGGAAAACAACAACAAAATTAGAGAGCTTTATAGTATTTATCTTGAATCAGGACATGAAGTGTTTGAAGAGAAAATTTAAAAACCTATGGAACTTTATTTGCATGCTAATAGCAATGTTATTAGTATGAATTCTTTGAACACCATATTAGCTAATGCTATAGAAAATTCTAAGCTTGGGGAAGCTGGTTTTGATGAGCATGATATTTTTAGTCCCCCAAGCACGAAGGAGAAAATTTACTTTGATGATACTATACCTCCAATATATGATGATTACAATGATGACTATGATATTTTCAGTCCACCTACTATTGAGGATAAAATTAATTATGATTACAATATGCCTCCTATATTTGATGATTCTGGTGATGAGAATAATAATGATAGCTATTTTGTTGAATTTTCTCCCACCGCAATTAATAAGAATGACTATGTTTATGTGGAGAGTATTAATTCTTTTATGCATGTGGCTCATGATAAGAATGTTTTATGTGATAGTTATATCGTTAATTTTATTCATGATGCTACTAAAAGTTATTTTGAGAGAGGGAAACATGGTTTTATGTGTCTCAACAATATTAAGTTTCCCCTCTTTATGTTAATTTTTTTGAAGTTGCACTTGTTTTGCTTTCCTATGCTTGTTGCTTTGTGCTTTCATGACATGTTTCTTTACAAGATTATTTTTCAAAGGAAGTGGGTTAGACTTAAATTTGTTCTATATTTTCTTCTTGATGCTCTCTTTTACTTCAATTTGCATTTCTTATGTGAGCATCATCGAAATTATCATGCCTATATTAATGGCTATAAAGAAAGAGCTTTTGGGAGACAACCCATTATATTTTTACTTTTAGTTTATTTTTGTTTTGTTAGTTTTGGAAGTTATTGCCTCTTTAATAACCTCTCCTTATCCTTTTTGTTTGGTTTTCATGCCAAGAATAATCTCTAATGAGAGAGAAGTAAGATTTGGGAAAGTTGCTGTCCCGAAACAGATTTTTGTGCTTCACTGTAAAAATTCGTGAAAAATCTCTGTATGTTGGATTGAGCTGTAATGTTTTGTGCTTCTGCCCCAGGTTATTATCTAACTTTCGTTAGTTTATAACTTTTCTATTTGAGCAACAGAAGGTCTTCGAAAAAATCAGTTTTTACCTGCTGGTCTCTTTTGACAGATTTCTGCCATTATTTGCATTTGCCTCTTAATCTCTTTCTCTTTGATCACTTGAGATTTTAGAAGGAATTGCTATAGAATCTTGTGCTTTAATGGAAGTTTTACTTGTATTGAAACTTAACCTAAAGACTTATTATCTTAAGTACACTAATGTTGCTAATGAAGATTGTGTGAAGTTTTGTATGAAGGAAATTTTAAAGTCTAGGGAAGAATAATGTGATAAGACGAAGTATGGACAAAAGCTGAAACTTGGGGATGCCACCCGTGTCATCCCAAGAAATATTCAAGAGGTAGAAGCGTCAAAGCTTAGGGATGCCCAAGGCATCCCCTTCATCAATAATAATCTCAGGTTTCTTCCAAACACTTCATTTTTATTGTTTCATGCACAATTGTGTTGTTCTTGGAGCGTCTTCATTTTTGTTTTTAGCTTTCGTTTGCTTAGTTTGCTTAAATAAATTGGTTGGACCCCCGCATTCATACATAGTTTCAAATAAGTTGATTTGGATTGGAAAAGAGTAGGAAAGTTCATGCTTATAAGTGGTACAAAGGAGTCTTGTTTTGACTGTGACTTAGACTTTATCATGTCATGCTTGATATTGCTTTGACTTTATGCTTAGCGATTATTGCTGTAGCATGACTTGTTACAAACAATTGAGATTGCTTAATGTGCCTTGAAAGAATCATTCATTGTTTTAGCATATAAAAGCATAATATTGTGGTATTCTCCTTTGATGCTTTATTTGGGTTGACTTGGCGCATGCTCACACCATGTTAAGACTACACCAAGTCACTATAGCCTCTATGATCATTTAGTTTTCGACTTGTAATATCACTTTATGCTTTAATTAATAATGTTTTGTTGCTTTGCATGACTATGGCCATTATTCCTCTCATAGTTGGTCGCTCCCAGTCTTTTGCTAGCCTTCACATGTACCAAGTATGAGTTCCACTCATGCATCTGACTCCAAATAAAACCAAGTTATTCCAAAGAGTCCACCATACCTACCTATTAGCATTATTGCTATTCCAAGTATATTCATGTTTTTATCTACCTTCTGAATTAAACTTGTTATGTGAAAATTAGTGATTAAAGCTCTCACAAACTTGATGGCACACTTTACTTTCTTGCACTTAATAAACTTGAACCATTGTGCCCATCTATGTTGCGTATATGCTTGCGCTTTGTAAGTTGTGAATTAGCAGAACCATGTTACCATGGGGAACACTTTCAATATTGCACTTTATTTAGTTGATATCATGTTCTTTTGCTTATGGATCCCGGTGGTGTGAAATGAAAGGGGAGCTTGTAAGGCTCATGGAGTTCGTATATGTGTTAGAGAAACACCTGGGCGGCTAGTCTAAGCCATGCCTAATCATGGTGGAAATGTGCAGCATAACCATAGTGAGCAATCTATGAAGCATCCTAAAAAAAGAAAGAAAGGGAAACCCCTATGCAAATAGGATACAAAAAGATCACTAAGATGCTCATTGTCTACTTGCCTTGTCATTTTGATACAGGAAAGCTTTTGTATCATCAGGTAAGGAGTACCCCGTTGGCGGTTCTCTATGATACACATGTCCTTAAAATGACAAGAACTTACTTGTGACTAAAGTTGAGTAGCATGAGGAACGGTACTCGTAAGCAAGGGGCATGAGATTTTCAGCTTATAACTTGTCAAGCATATCCTCATATTTGTTCACTTTAACCTTAATCACCTAACGATGCTTATGATAGGGCAATGAGAGATGAAAGCTAATAAGTACCATAATTTTTGGAAGCTCTTTGTGAGACTTGAATCCCTGCTTCCTTCTATGAAGGGCCTTTCTTTTACTTTTATGTTGAGTCTCCATCTTCTATATTTATGCACCTATTGAGAGAGCATAATGGTCATTCTTAGTTTAATGTGTATTGTCCCAAAACTTGTTGATTGATTCATAACTTTGATATTGCTTGTTCTTAAACTATTTGTATCTAGTCACCCTTATGAACTTTGAAGGTGTCCTATGCATTTATATTTTGCTACACTATGAGGTACAAGATGAATACCATTCTCATTATGTTTTCTATATGTGAAACAAACAAACGTCTTTCAAGGCATTGTTATTCATGAATCTTTTGTTTGTACCTTTTCATGTTACAACATAGTTGCTATGTCTTATTGTTAGAACTATATCTTTCATGTTTATGTTAGAGTACTATGATCCCAGCTATCAATGTTTTACAAATACTTTGATCAAGATTGTGATGGTGCATGTCACCTCAAAAATTATTCTTTTTTATCACTTACCTACTCGAGGACGAGCAGGAGTTAAGCTTGGGGATGTTGATACGTCGTAAACGTATCTATAATTTTTGATGTTCCATGCTTGTTTAGTATCTACTTTCTTATGTTTTGTTCATACTTTGAGGTATTTTTATACATTTTCTAGAACTAACCTATTAACAAGATGCCATAGTGCAAGTTGCCAGTTTTCTGCTGTTTTTGGTTTCAGAAAAGCTAGAAAAGACATATTATCGGAATTGGACGAAATGAAAGCCAAACATCCTATTTTTCCCGACATGAAGATGGAGTCCAAAGCAGAGACGGAGGAGGGCCAGGGGCTGGCCACACCACCTAGTGGCGCGGGTCAGGCCAGGCCGCGCCAAGGGGTGGTGTGGGCCCCTCAGGCCTCCACCGACCTTGCCCCTTTGCCTATATATTCCCCCCGGGACAAAAACCCTAAGGACGAGATCAGATTTCCACAAAAAGTTCTGCAGTGCCGCTGCCACCGAAGAGGAGATTCGGGGGATAGAAGTCTCTATTTCGGCACCCTCCCAGGACGGGGAAGTGCCCCCGGATCTATCTCCATCGACTCCACCGCCATCTCCATCGCTGTTGCTGATTCCTATGATGAGGAGGGATTAGTTCTCTCTCGAGGCTAAGGACTCTACAAGTAGTTATGTGTTCATCTCTCTCTATGCATGATCTTATTGAGATCATGAGCTTTGTAATCTATAGATCTATTATGCTATTCAAGTGCTTTAGTTAATCTCTGCTTATCTCCCCGTGTGCTAAGTTGAAAGTGTGCACACCTTCTGGCACTTTGGCTAAGGTTATATAAATACTTATCATGAGTATAATTTGAGTTGGATGTCTCTATGAGATTGTGGTGTTTGTTGGAACCATCTAGCGCTCAAGGTGATAGTGAGGGTTTATCTAGATGGGGAATGCGAACTTTAAGGTGTGCTGTTATAGCCCTACATCGTCCAACCGGAGAGTAGTTCAGGGTAGCATCATGAAGAGAAGATATTTATATGAGAGTGTCCACTAGTGAAAGTATGATCCCTAGGCCTTGTTTCTAAGCATTGAAACACCATTTACAATCAGTTCTGTTACATGTTTGCTTGCTGCCACTCTTATTTCAGATTGCAATTACCACTTATAATCATCCATATTACTTGTATTTCACTATCTCTTTGCTTAACTAGTGCACCTATACACCTGACAAGTGTATTGGCTGTGTTGGGGACACAAGAGACTTCTTGTATCTTGATTGCAGGGTTGCTTGAGAGGGATACCTTTGACCACTTCCTCCCTGAGTTCAATAAACCTTGGGTGATCCACTTAAGGGAAACTTGCTGTTGTTCTACGAACCTCTGCACTTGGAGGCCCAACACTGTCTACAAGAATAGAAGCGTGCATAGACATCAATAGGCCACAAAATCTAGCATTGTGCAAGCAGAGACCGAATGAGACAGACCGGGAGTTCTTGACTCGCTGGTGCGATGTGCGCAATTCCAGCGAAGGGGTGATTGAATCACAAGCTATTGCATGGTTCAACCAAGGATTTAGATATGGGAGTATGCCGTGGCAGAGGTTGGAGAGAGATATGCCAACTACGTTGGCTGAAACAATCCAGATTGTTGATTCGTACGCCTTGGGTGATCCAACCCAACCTCAGCTGATGTACAATGAATCTAATGACGCCCCCGTGAAGGTGCCGGAGTATCTCGGCGCAATGACTTCTGGGGTAAGAGGAGAGATGATAGGCCGGATTACCAGTACGGCTCGCAATAAGTTGCTGTGGTGGATCAAGATCACCCCAATGCATTAGAAAACTGGAGGACAACAGTGGAAGCAAAAGGGTGAGGGCAAGAAGCCTTGGACACCGGAGCAAAAAAACAGTGGAAAGAAAGAAATGATAGGCCAAGGTACATGTATGAGTCGATGTTGGACCAGCCGTGCAAATTCCATACGCCGAATCCAAGTAATCCGGCAAACCACACAACTCAGCAATGTGAATGGATAAAAAGATAGAGCAAGGTAGTTCGGGGATTGCTTGGGCACCTTGGCAAGATGAACCTCAGAATGACGCACCTCGGCAACCACAACTCACTAGGGCAAATGGACAGTAGTTGATACTGCCACCGCCTCCACCGAGGTATGAAAATCAAGAAAGAAGGGATGCAGTGTATCAAGTGGATAATCAGTAGCAGCAACAGCAGAACCAGAGGTACCCCGACAATGACAGGAGGAACAAATATAGAGAGCACCACCAAAGTTACTGTGTGTTCACAACTAAGGAAACTGATAGGAAAAGCTTGCAGCACCGACATATGGAGGTGAATGAAGTTATGCCAGCAGTGACGAGGTATATGCCTTGGGAAGAACAGGAAATCACATGGAGTATCAAGGATCATCCCCGGCTCATGACGAGTCCTGGATCATATGCATTGGTGCTAGATCCGACATTCATCGGGCCGAATATCAATGTGAGATTCTCCAAGGTTCTGATTGATAATGGGAGTAGCATCAACATTATGTATATGGATACTATGCACATGCTAGGAATATCGGAGAACATGCTCCAAGCAACAAAGACGACATTCCATGGTATTGTGCTAGGTATCTCATGTGAGCCCATTGGCAAAGTCCGGGTTTATGTGTTATTCGGCACGAGGGACAACTGCCAGACTGAAAATCTGGAGTTCAAAGTGGTGAATTTGGAAAGCGCGTATCATGCCGTTACTCGGCAGACCTGCTCTCAACAAGTTTATGGCAAGTACGCATATTAGCTACTTGAAGATGAAAATTCCTGGGCCAAATGGTCCAATCACCATAGCTCGGGACTTCAGGCGCTCAATAGAGTGTGCCTCGACCGGGTCTAACTTGGCTGAGTCACTGGTGATTGTGCAAGAGAAAAGGAGGATCCAAGAGGTGGCGGCATTGGCTCAACCCGGGCAAGTGCATATGCCGGTGCTAAGTAACCCGCATGGGAGTGTTTCATTTCAAGAAGCAATGGATACGAAGAAGGTCCAAATTGATTATCAGTTTCCAGAGCACACCGTCACAATTGGTGCCGGGCTCAACAACAAATAGGAAAGCGAGCTCGTCAACTTCCTCCGTGAGAATCGGGATATGTTTGCTTGGTCCACACAGGATCTACAAGGTGTTCCGAGGGAGTTGGCCGAACACTCTTTACATGTGAGACCTGGAGCTAAGCCGGTGAAGCAACCTCTCCGCCTCTTCGCCGAAGACAGGAGGAAAATCATTGGTGATGAGTTAGCTCAGCTCCTTGTAGCCGTGTTCATAATGGAAGTGCTATATCCGAATTGGCTATCTAATCCGGTACTTGTCGAGAAGAAGAAGGATGATCCGAATGTGGCAGTGGTATGGCGAATGTGTATAGATTACACGAACTTGAATAAGGCATGTCAAAGAGATACATTTCCACTACCAAGGATAGATCATGTTATCGATTCTACTACTGGGTGTGAATTGTTGTCGTTCATTGATGCTTATTCTGGTTTCCACCAGATACCTTTGAGTCCTGACGATTAAATAAAGACTGCCTTTATCACCCCGTATGGGGCTTATTGCTACAAGACTATGCCATTTGGGTTACGTAATGCAGGTGCAACGTACCAAAGATGTATGCAAAAATGTCTTCATGATCAAATTGGTAGAAATGTGCAGGTGTATGTCGACGATGTGGTTATAAAGACCAAGGAAAGAAAAATGCTCCTTGATCATATTCAGCAGACATTTGCGACTCTCAGGAGATTCTGTATGAAGCTTAACCCGGAGAAGTGCACCTTTGATGTCCCAACGGGAAAATTACTCGGTTTTCTCGTTTCTAGCCGAGGTATCGAGGCGAACCCAACTAAGATCCAGGCTATAGAGAAAATGGAGCCACCGAAGTGCCTCAACAATGTTCAAACATTCACTGGATGTTTAGCATCGCTGAGTCGGTTTGTATGTCGGCTGGGAGAAAAGGCTTTGCCTCTCTATCAGCTAATGAAGAAATCCGACAAATTTGTGTGGACACCTCAGGAATATAGTGCATTTAGGGAGCTCAAAAGATGCTAGCCTCTGAACCTGTGTTAGCTTCACCACTATCAAAAGAGCTGATGTTGCTCTATATAGCAGCGACCAACCGAGTTGTAAGTTCTGTGATTGTAGTGGAGCATGACGAGGATGGTAAGTCGGTGTAGAGGCCGGTATATTACCTGAGCGAAGTATTGTATACCTCAAAATAGAATTACCCTCATTATCAGAAGATGGTGTACGACGTCTATATGGCGGCCAAGAAGCTAAAACACTACTTTGAAGAACACCCTATGAAGGTGATCTGCGAAGCGCCAATATCTGAGATAATGAGCAATAAGGATGCAAGTGGCCGGATTGAGAAATGGGCAATACAATTATCCCCTTATGCACCACAATACGATAGAAGGGACGCTATCAAGTCGCAAGATGTGGCGGGTTTTTTCGTGGACTGGGCCGAGATGCAATATGAACCACTTTTGCCAGATCTGAATTACTGGAGAATGCACTTTGATGGGTCGAAGTTGAAGGATGGATTAGGGGCCGGGGTAGTCCTTACCTCGCCCAAGAAAGATCATATGAAATATGTTCTACAGATCCATTTTCGTGCATTGAATAATGTTGCCGAGTATGAAGTGCTCATGCATGGTCTAAAGGTGGCAAACGAGATTGGCATACGTCAGATTGAGTGCTTTGGAGATTCGGACTTGGTGGTACAGTAAGTGTCTGGTCATTGGGATGCTTTGGATGCAAACATGGCCCTTTATAGATTTCCCGTCTAGAAAATATGTGGGTATTTTGAGGGATGTGAATTCCATCATATACCTAGAGGTGATAATGAAGCAGCTGACGTGCTATCTAAATAGGGCTCATCTCGGCAAGCTATCCCGCCAGGAATTGCCTTAGAGCATCTGAGAAAACCATCCATCATCCCCTTGCTAGAGTCCGAATCAATATATATCCCGGAGCTCCCCGGATCAGGACCTGCCCCAATGGACATTGACTGGGGGAGCACCTCAGCAAACCCGGGGACTGCCTCGGTAAACTCGGGGACTGCTTCGCAGAACCCGGGGACTGTTCAGCTAGATCCGGCGGGAGTTACATTGGTGGATGCCATGGAAATTGATGAAGTACTTTTCCCTATTCGTGATGTACCATCATGGGCAAGGCCAATATTTGAGTTCTTAAAAGATGGAAGTTTGCCGGATGATGAGGTACTCTCAAGGCAAGTACAAAGAAGAGCCAAGGCTTATACCATAATCAATGACTAACTATACATGAGAAGTGTCACAAGTGTCCTGCAACGATGTGTTGACCTGGAATACGGGCTAGACATCCTCCGAGATATCCATCAGGTGGAATGTGGTCATCACGCCTCGTCCAGGGCCTTAGTGGCAAAAGCTTTTTGGCATGGATTTTATTGGCCTAGTGCTTGCTTACTCAATATGTTGAGCTTGTTGGGAAACCCCAAGAGGAAGGTATGATGAGTATAGAAACAAGTTTTCCCTCAGTTATGAAACCAAGGTTATCGAACCAGTAGGAGCAACGAAACACCTGCCAGGTGTTGTTTCCAACTTGGAATCCTGCACAACATAATCACAGAACTTTGCCCCCAACTTAGTGAGGTTGTCAATCTCACCGGTCTTGCTGAAAACAAAGGATTAAACGTATTGTGTGGAAGATATTAATTGCTTGCAGAAAGTAAATAGAAAACAGTAAATAGCTTTGTAGATTGATGGTAAAAGAATGGACCGGGGTCCATAGTTCACTAGTGGTGATTCTCCTTAAGATAGATGACATGTTGGGTGAACAAATTACAGCGGGGAAATTGACAAACATCGAGAAAGCATACATGCATATACTAATCCTCTTGACTCCTATGAGATTTGATTGGGCATTACATCATTATACATAGACCGTAATCCAACTGCATCTATGACTAATAATCGACCTTCAGGTTATCATCCGAACCCCCTCCAGTATTAAGTTGCAAGCAACAGATAATTGCATTAAGCAAAGTGTGTAAAGTAAACAATACGATTGTTCTATGAACAAAGGATTTCTATTTTCTCCCTAGTAGCAACATCACATCTAGTACCTTAGAGATTTCTATCACTTCCCTAGATTACTAGAGGCATGAACCCACTATCGAGCATAAATACTCCCTCTTGGAGTGGATAGCATCTACTCGGCCAAGATAGCTACTAAAAACGGAGAGAATGCAAGATCACAAATAACAAAGACATGATAGAATCAATAATCAATCTGAAATAGCATCTCAATATCCATCGGATCCCCGCAAACACAACATGTAGGATTACAAATAGATGATCTTGATCATGAACGGAGCTCACAAGATCTAAACATGGTAGCACAAAGGAGAAGAACCAACCATCTAGCTACTACATGGACCTGTAGTCCAGGGATGAACTACTCGCATATCACACCGGAGGCAGGCATGGTGATGAAGAAGGCCTCCAGGGTGATCTCTCCCCTCCGGCAGGGTGACGAGAAGAGCTTCAGATCCCTCCTGATATAGGGATGGAGATGACAGTGGCTACAGACTCTTTCATGGAATTTTGATCGGGTACTTAGGGTGTCTGTATTGGAGGCTTCTTATAGACGAAAGGCGAAGCCGAGGGGGTACCCTAGGCGGCCGCACGACCCCCTGGCGTGGGCCAGGCCTGGCTGCGCGGCCAGGTGGTGTGGCCGGCCCGTGGCCCCTCTCTGTCTCATCTTCTGGCTCTATGTTCCCCTCGGTGAAATAGTGACTTTGGCTTTTGTCCTATCCAATTCCAAGAATATTCATTTTCTGACTTTCCTAGAACCAAAAACTGTAGAAAACATGCAGCTGGCACTATGGCATCTTGTTAATAGGTTAGTCCCAGAAAGTGTATAAAAATACTCCAAAGTGTGAGCAAAACATAAGAAAGTAGATATAAAACAAGCATGGAACATCAAAAGTTATAGATACGTTAGCAACGTATCAACATCCCCAAGCTTAACTCTTGCTCGTCCTCGAGTAGGTAAGTCATAAAAAGAAAGAATAATTTTTGAGGTGACATGCACTATCATAAACTTGATCAAGGTATTTGTAAAGCATTAAAAGCTGGGATCATAGTACTTTAACATAGCATGAAAGATATAGTTTTAACAATAAGACATAACAACTATGTTGTAGCATGAAAAGGCACAAACAAAATATTTATGAATAACAATGCTTTGCAAACGTTTGTTTGTTTCACATATAGAAAGCATAATGAGAATGGTATTCAGCTTGTCCCTCATAGTGTAGCAAAACATAAATGCATAAGACACCTTGAAAGTTCATAAGGGTGACTAGATACAAATAGTTCAAGAACAAGGAATATCAAAGTTATGCATCAATCAATAAGTCTTGGGACAATGCACATTAAACTAAGAATGTCCACTATGCTCTCTTAATAGGTGCATAAAGATAGAAGATGAAGACTCAACATAAAAGTAAAAGAAAGGCCTTCATAGAAGGAAGTAGGGATTCAAGTCTCATCAAGAGCTTCCAAAAATTATGGTACTTATTAGCTTTCAGCTCTCATTGCCCCTATCATAAGCATCTTGAGGTGATTAAGGTTAAAGTGAACAAACTATGGAGTATATGCTTGCAAAAGTATAAGTTGGTAATATCATGTCCCTTGAATACGAGGGCCGCTCCTCGTGCTACTCAAGTTTAGTTACCGGTAAGTTCTCGTCATAGTAAGTACATGTGTATCATAGAGAACCGCCAACGGGGTACCCCTTGCCCGATGATACGGAAGAATCCCCATATCAAAATGACAAGGCAATCAGACGATGAGCATCTCAGCAATCTTCTTATTTACCATGGGAAAATGGTGCTTTTTTCTCTCTTTCCTCTTTTCTCATCTCTTTTTTATTTTTTATCAATCTCTATCTCTTTTTTTATAAGAAGAATGCTTCATAGATTGCTCATTATGGTTACGCTGCAGGTTTCCACCATGATTAGGCATGGATTAGATCAGCGTCCTAGGCGTTTCTCTAACACACATACATAACTCCATGGACTTACAATCTCCCCTTTAATTTCACACCGACGACATCCATAAACAAAAGAGCATGATATCAACTGGGTACAATGTACAAGTGCAATGTTGAAAGCGTTCCCCATGACATCATGGTTCTGCTAATTCCCAAGGTATAAGTGCAAGCATATACAACTTAGATGACACAATGGTTCAAGTTTATTAGGGGCAAGAAAAGTAAAGTGTGCCATCAAGTTCGTGAGATCTTTAATCACTAATTTTCACATAACAAGTTTAATTCAAAAGGTAAATAAAAACATGAATATACTTGGAATAGCAAATGCTAATAGGTAGGTATGATGGACTCTTTGGAATAACTTGGTTTTATTTGGAGTTGGATGCATGAGTAGAACTCATACTTGGTTATGGAGGCTAGCAAAAGACTGGGAGCGACCAACTAAGAGAGCAATAATGGCCATAATCATGCAAAGCAACAAAATATCATTAATTAAAGCATAAAGTGATATTACAAGTCAAACACTAAAGGATCATAGAGGCTATGGTGACTTGGGATAGTCTTAACATGGTGTGAGCATGCGCCAAGTCAACCCAAATAAAGCATCAAAGGAGAATACCACAATACTATGCTGTAATATGCTAAAACAACGCATGATTCTTTCAAGGCACATTAAACAATCTCAATTGTTTATAACATGTCATGCTACAGAAAAAATCACTAAGCATAAAGCCAAAACAATACCAAGCATGAAATGACAAAGCATAGGTCATAGTCAAAAACAAGCTCCTTTTTACCACTTAAGCATGAACTTTTCCTACTCTTTTCCAATCCAAACCAACTTATTTGAAAACTAATGTATGAATAAGGGTGTCCAACCAATTTATTCAAGCAAACTAAGCAAACTAAGAAAACGAACACCAAAAAAAGAATAAAGACGCTCCAAGAACAACACAAATGTGCATGAAACAATAAAAATGAAGTGTTTGGAAGAAACCTGAGATTTTTATTGATGAAGAAGGGGATGCCTTGGGCATCCCCAAGCTTTGACGCTTGTACTTCTTGGATATTTATTGGGGTGACATGGGTGGCATCCCCAAGCTTGAGCTTTAGTCCATTCTTCATCTCATTACATCATTCTTTCCCTACACCTGAAATTTTCCTTCATAACAAACTTCACACAATCTTCATTAGCAACATTAGTGTATTAAAGATAATAATTCTTTCAGTCTCAACACAAGTAGAACTTCCATTGAAACACAACCTTCTGTAGCAATTCCCTCAAAAAACTCAATTTCCCCAAAAAGAACCCAAAAAGGAATCAATAAGAAGCAAATGCAAATAATGGCAGAAATCTATCAAAACAGACCAGTAGATAAAAACTAGTTTTTAGAAGATCTTCTGTTGCTCAAATCGAAAAGTGTTGAACTAACGAAAGTTGGATAACAACCTGGGAAGAAGCACAAAAACTTACAGCTCAAACCGACGTTCAAAGATTTTTCACGAATTTTTACAGCGAAACACAAAAATCTGTTTCGGGACAGCAACTTTCCCAAGCATTACTTCTCTCTCATTAGAGGTTACTCGTGGCACAAAAAGCACACAAAAATGATAAGGAGAGGTTATTATAGAGGTAATAACTTCCAAGACTACAGTAAAACTTTTGGGTTATCTCCCAATAAGTACTTTTCTTTAACGCCTTTAAGTTAGGCATAAGAAGCAAGAAAAGAACCAAGTATTCTCAAATGAAGAAGCATTAATATTAATACCAGAAATATCTTCAATAAGGAAAGGTATCTCATCAAAATAAGTTCTAGAGGATCCTCTCTCAATGCTCTTGGGTTCACTATTTTCATCAAACAGGTTTTCAGGAACAATCCAATCAAAATTCTTTTCCAAGGCTTCATGCATTCCTACAAGTTTAAAAGGTATTGGTCTCTTAATTTCCTCCCCATTAGGTTCGGTTTTGTCCATCTTTTCTCGTGTACCAACAACATCGACACATGAGCCTAACATATTAAAACTATCAAATACTTTTCTAGCTTCCTTAGCAACATCATAGAATTCTTTAAGCAAGGTTTCCAGAATAAAATCTCTCTTTTTAGGGTCCTGAATTTCTTTAAGTTTAAGAAACATTACTTACATTATGGGGTTAAGGTTAACAAACCTAGCTTCCAATATGTGAACTAAAGATGCGGCAGCAATTTCATAATTTGGAGCAAGTTTTAAAAGGGATCTATCCTCAATATCCTCATGCTTACTAAGATAATTAAAGAATTCTTCAATATTATATTCTCCAATTATAGAGCCACTACCTATTGCAATGTCTTTTAGGGTGAACTTGGGGATCAACATGGTGATCTAAGAATGAGGAAACAATTTTTTTATGTTTTTAATAATGAAAGCAAACTAGTACAACTAATTTTTTTTTGAATTTTTTATAAAGAAACAAGTAAACAAAGCAGAAATAAACTAAGCAAAAATAAAATAAAACAAAGTAAAGAGATTGGTTATGAGCGACTCCCCTTGTGAAGATGTCCTTGACTCCCCAGCAACAATGCCAGAACAAAGGCTTGCTTACTCAATATGTTGAGCTCGTTGGGGAACCCCAAGAGGAAGGTATGATGAGTATAGTAACAAGTTTTCCCTCAGTTATGAAACCAAGGTTATCGAACTAGTAGGAGAAGGAAACACCTCCCAGGTGTTGTTTCCAACTTGGAATCCTGCACAACACAATCATAGAACTTTGCCCCCAACTCATTGAGGTTGTCAATCTCACCGGTCTTGCTGAAAAGAAAGGATTAAACGTATTGTGTGGAAGATAGTAATTGCTTGGAGAAAGTAAACAGAAAATAGTAAATAGCTTTGTAGATTGATGGTAAAAGAAAGGACCGGGGTCCATAGTTCACTAGTGGTGATTCTCCTTAAGATAGATGACATGTTGGGTGAACAAATTACAGCGGGGCAATTGACAAACATCGAGAAAGCATACATGCATATACTAATCATCTTGAATCCTATGAGATTTGATTGGGCATTACAACATTACACATAGACCGTAATCCAACTACATCTATGACTAATAATCCACCTTCAGGTTATCATCCGACCCCCCTCAAGTATTAAGTTGCAAGCAACAGATAATTGCATTAAGCAAAGTGTGTAAAGTAGACAATACGATTGTTCTATGAACAAAGGATTGCTGTTTTCTCCATAGTAGCAACAGCACATCTAGTACCTTAGAGATTTCTGTCACTTCCCCAGATTACTAGAGGCATGAACCCACTATCGAGCATAAATACTCCCTCTTGGAGTTGCTAGCATCTACTCGGCCAAGATAGCTACTAACAACGGGGAGCATGCAAGATCACAAATAACAAATACATGATAGAATCAATAATCAATCTGAAATAGCATCTCAATATCCATCGGATCGCCGCAAACACAACATGTAGGATTACAAATAGATGATCTTGATCATGAACGGAGCTCAGAAGATCTAAACATGGTAGCACAAAGGAGAATAACCAACCATCTAGCTACTACATGGACCCGTAGTCTAGGGATGAACTAATCACGCATCACACCGGAGGCAGGCATGGTGATGAAGAAGGCCTCCAGGGTGATCTCTCCCTACCGGCAGGGTGCCGGGAAGAGCTTCAGATCCCTCCCGATCTAGGGATGGAGATGACGGTGCTACAGACTCTTTCATGGAATTTTGATCAGGTACTTAGGGTTTCTGTATCAGAGGCTTCTTATAGGCGAAAGGGGTAGCCGAGGGGGTGCCCGAGGCGGCCGCACCACCCCCTGGCACGGGTCAGGCCTAGCCGCGTGGCCAGGTGGTGTGGCTGGCCCCTGGCCCGTCTCCGTCTCATCTTCTAGCTCCGTGTTCCCCTCTGTGAAATATTAACTTTGGCTTTTATCCTGTCCAATTCTGAGAATATTAATTTTTTGACTTTCCTAGAACCAAAAATAGCAGAAAACAAGCAACTGACACTGTGGCATATTCTTAATAGGTTAGTCCCAGAAAGTGTATAAAAATAGTCCAAAGTGTGGGCAAAACATAAGAAAGTAGATATAAAACAAGCATGGAACATCAAAAATTATAGATATGTTAGCAACGTATCAGTGCCTTAGAGCAAGCCAAAGAACTAGTGAAGAAGTACAATGGTTGTCAAAGATACGCCACCAAGACTCATATGCCAATGTCGGATCTCAAGACTATCCCTATTACTTGGCCATTTGTTGTATGGTGCCTAGATATGGTGGGCCATTTAAGCCGGCAAAGGGAGGCATGCCCCACATTGCGGTGACCCAGCATACCACTACATGATGTAGTACATTATAGTCGTTGACATAACATCAATGAAACACCGTTCACTAGTATTATATCCCTCAGAGTGGGGCTTGTTCATCTGCGATACCAAAGTTGGCAGGCCATCGCATGGCGGTACCTAAGTTGCCTGAAATTACCGCGTTTCGAAAAGTTGGGCCGCCAACTACTGAGAGGGGCCATTTCGAGGCAAACTCATCTCACCCCTGCCAAATTCAAACATTCCATTAAACTGCCCCGTGAAGTAGACGGTCGGGACCCTCATGTCGGTCATCTGTCCGTGACGCGGGCGCCAACGCGGCAACCTCTTAGGCAAATCGAGCAGCTAAGTGGATTGGATGCGTTGACCAATTTCACAAATCCATTCCCAGCTTTCCCCTAGCACCGACGGCGTCGGAATCCACCCTCCAGGCAGGACGATCCCTTCGGACATTTGACTTTTGGCGCCAAGTTGCTGCGCCAAGTCGCTGATCCCGAGATCCAATGGCGCATGCCGTAGCCGCTGTTGCGGAGAATATCATTTTGCGGCCCGAAAGTTGGGGTGTACAGGCAACACGGTACCCAAGTTCCTTGAAATTAGCTGGGATGACTACAGCTGGTGTGCCAAATACTCAGAGGGTCTTTTTCGGCACGAATTCAACTTTATGTTTCAATACAAAAAATCAGGCTAACGAGCGTCAAGTTGCCCCTCCTGTCAGTTCTCGCTGTGATGTCGCTCCTGTCGCTTAGGCGGGGTGGCTGTCACGTAGGCTTGCAGCGTTGACACAGTGGATAGGACAACACCCCCTACCCAGTGTATTGACGTGACAAAACAGGGCCCATGTATCGGTGTTATAATTATTTTTTGTTTACTCAGAAGCTGGAACGGCCACCGCCACCCGTCTCTCCTTGGACTTCCGTCCCAATCGTTAACCCCTACCATAAAAGCGCATTGACTGTTCAACCGTTCCCCTGCCCCATAGAAACCACTCTTCTTCTTCCTGTCATCTACTATCTTCTTCCCGTCTTCTCCTTGCCGCCATGGAAGGTCTACACACTCTATAAATATGAGGCCACAACGCTCGCTTTCGCCATTGCCTCGGCCTCTCTGCAGTCCATCTCCACCCATCCCTTTAGCCATCGCCCCTCCACCACGCCGTCGTCTCGCCTCCCCTCCCTCTCCAATCTCCATCGTGCCGCCATGGAGGTGCCCACACTCAACCACTATGAGGCGGCGATGTTTGCGTACTACGGCATCCTTGCACCTCCTCGCGCGACCGTGCCCATCGGATTTCGCATCAGCAAGGCGGGTGTGCCGGTGTCTCTGCTCCTCAACCCCCGCGGATACGAGATGGAGTGTGTCATTGCGGAGCGTCGTCGCCTACTGCCCGCGTGGATGAGGTTGTTGCCCCTGTACATGGAGGCCAGCGAGTACTGGCCCCGACTGTTCAAGAAGGAGCGGAAGGCCAAGCTTGGCAACCGTATCGTGGATGGGCGCCTGGTGCACCCGGATCGCCACAACCAAGAAGGGCGGGAGATGTTCTGGTCCATCCCTGGACGGACCATCTACACCGCCATCGACACCGCTAGCCGCACAGAGGAGCTCCATCTCGCGAACAACGCCGAAATCATGGAGATTTTGTCCAACGACAACGAGGAAGCCGGCGGCTCGGAGGACAGCGACAGCGGAAGTGTTGTCGACTAGGAAATTTTTTAAAGTCGCATCTTTGTATGGAAAAATTTGTGGTCGAATAATAAAATGTCTCAATTTAGATCTTTGTCTCGATTAATTTGTGAAATATTTTTTCAAAAATACTGATCAATTCAATTTCTACCTCGAATTAATTTCTACCCCGAATTAATTTACATTAATTGTCTTGGACTGCTGACCGTCACGGGGTTTTTGGTCCTAGTTCGTGGCATGGTCCCGATTATGGAAACGAACCAGGACCAATGGAATTTGGGCCCTGGACCAAAGACCCTCTTTCTACCAGTGCTAGAGACAAACTTCACTACCCATGACAACAAGAAGATAGATGTTGTCTACACCAACGAGGAGGAGAAAGTGGTGCGTGTCCTGAGGATGTACAAGGGTTGGCTTGGGATAGACGAGGACAAGTTTGTGGGATTGGACCTCGAGTACACCCCGGAGCACCCATATGAAGGGAGTGAAGTCGCCGTCGTTCAACTGGCCATGCGGAAACACGTCATCGTCTACCATCTCTCTTGGTTTGTAGATCTGCTATCTATAGCTAACCGCTTTTAGGGTTTTCTCCTCTTGTTCTTTATCCACTTTCTCAGCTTGCAACTTCTGGATTTTATTTAGGACCAAATAAATTAGGGTTTGCCTATGTCTCAATCGACTGAGATTTTCTTTAGTCTCAATCACCTAAGAAAAGTGCAACCGTAGTTAAAAGAAATGTGCAACTCGTTCAGTCGACTGAGAAATAGCAAAACCGAATAAATTATGACAATACAATGTTGAGAGTCTTGATCTTACATTTACTAAACTTTTCAAAATTATATTGAGATGATGATCTTGCATTGACAAAATATTTGTAGTTACAAATTTTGGTGATGACAAACTACATACTTTCAGGACTGACAGGAAATGTCCGGCGCTGCGCCAGTTCCTTGAAAAAAGGGAATTGTTTTCTGCACTGTCGACACAACAACTGATTTTTTGAAATTGTACCAAGAGGAAATTATAATTCCTGCGCACAACTGGATCGATATTCAGCATCTTGTCAAGATCCTAGGGGGCAGGAAGAAGGATGGAATGTCATCACTCGCAACTAGAATCCTCGATGAGTCGTACGTCACAATGAAGGAAGATTTCTCTATGGATAGGCACGATTTCTAGAATTTGGGACAAAGCAGTTCGTCGGATGTGGAGTACCTGTAATGATGGCAAGCGCGTCAAGTGGTCTGATGAGGAGTGTTATGTTTCTGTTTTGTGGAACTCAGTTAGCTTGCCAAGATGTCTAGCGCATCAAGTGATACTAGTAAAATAAATTAACCCTCGTTGTGTTATGTTTATGTATGTGTCTTGTAGCTTGTCAAGATGGTAGCTTCTTAACTGGCAGTTTGAAACAGTGCCCTTTTCCTCTCTCGCTAAACATATATGTTTCATTTTGCACAAATTGGTAGCAAATCTAGAGAAAATTCTCACTTCAATATTTCGTTCCCTTTTGGACCTCTTTTTGCCTCCGAACAGGTAGCAAATCGAGAGCAGCAAATCACACCAGGCAGAATACATTCATTCAGAAAACAAAACAAATGTAGATATAGCTATGCGCAGCTAAATAGGATATAGCGATAGAAAGTAGGTTGCTTAACGAGGTTCGATGCATTCAGCCAGAAATAGGATATAGCTAGAAAGGAGCTGCTGGGCAGCAGGGGCAGCCGCCACAGCTGCAGGCACATCCTGCAAGTGCCCGCGCCTCTGCCATCTCCCTCTGGTACTTCCGCCACTTCTTGATGCCCAGTTTCTTGGACTTGGGGGCCTTGGGCCTGATTGGAGGCATGCGACCCTCTTTGATGGCCACCCGCTGGAGGTTTTGGAGGTGAATGCAGAGAGCACGGTGTTCAGCGATGTAGGCATTGATGTTCATGGGCCCGGGCTTGCCGCTTTTGTGGATGCCGGAGCCCGTGGCCTCTACATGCTTCAGTAAGGTGTTCAAGACGGTGCCGCCGGCGGCGCGACTCGTCAGCGATGAGCGCCCCTTGCGGAAGGGGCAGCTGAGGGTCCCCGAGGAAGCCGTCGTGATAGCCTCCTCAAAGACCGAGCCTTGGTGTGAATGGACTCATCATCGCTGCAGACGTCGCTGCCGGAAACCTATTGGAAGAAAGGGAAAATGGGGGAGTAGATGGTGTAAGAAGATCAAGCAATCGAAATGCAAACAAGCGAATCCTAATAAACCAAGATCTAGCATCCAACGATGGGAACGGTGTTGGATAATTAGGCACAATTTCCATGATTAATTCTAGAATATTAAAAATGACAATACCAGCTAAATTTTAAATACATTAGCCCATTATTTCTAACAAACGATAGAAGAACCAGGGGAGGGGAGCAAACCCAAGTTACCTCTGACCATAGGTCGTCGATGCCGGTGTCGTAGGGGTTCAGCGGAGCGATGTACTTATCTGGATCGTAGGTGCCCAAGAAGTGCATGATCTTCTTGTGACCGGTGGGGCCTCCTCGCTGGCGGGGGGCTCCTCTTCGGCGTCTCCGTCGATAGCTGGGACGGGGGCCTGGACGGGAACGGCGGCTGCCATCGATGCCTCCACTAGGGCCTGGACAGGGACAACGGCTGCTTTCAATGCGTAGAGGGGGACCGGCGAGGAGACGGGGGCCTCCTCGCCGGCAGCGACGGAGGCGACGATGGCCACCTTATCCTCCTCGGCCATCGTCGGCACGGACAGGGTATTCTTGGGAGTTTGCGGATGCTGGTGGGACAGTGGAGAGGGTTGCGTGGGGACAGTGAGTGAGAGTGGGAGTGGGTGTGCGGAGAGGGGCTCTATAGCTAAGGTGGATAGAAGCAAGGCACATTTCGTTGCACCACCGTGCAACGCGCGTATTGATCGAATGCACCGTGCACGCGCACGATACGTCACGTTTTTTCCCGGGCCATGCATGGCAGTTCTGTATTGAGCCGCATGCAAAGGGCGCACACACAATTTCTATGTACGAAGTTTGACACGACCCTAAAATTGGCGATTGAGAGCTACTGCGTAAAAAACGGGATATGTCTTATTAAAATGAAGTGGCAATAAATTGCAGCTGTCCATCAACGACCGTGCACTCGATGACGCATGCGTTGTGGCATAGTAGTAGCAGTAGTAGGCTTTTCAGACTTGATTAAACATGACATGACCGCTCGACGACTTTTTCCATGGACGGCATCGTGTTCCTTCTTGTAGAAGTCTCATTGAGGAGGCGTCGTCTGTCTCGCATTTGTACTATGAAGGGCACGACGTGTGCAACGATCATCGTTGGATCGCACAGAATCAACGGTTGGTGCGCACGATCCGCGTGACAACTGTGATAACCAATCAGGGAGTAGCAGACAGGGTGAGCATAGATTTGTGCTTCTATGAAAGATAGAGAGGTGGGGGGCAAAACTGAGTAGTACCACATAAAACCAAGGGCGATACTGAGTAGTATAAAAATGGAAAGTGAGTGTCTTGCACAATGAAATACATCGTGGCATACATCAAATTATACCAAGATAGATCCAGAAGAGTTCATTGGATGTGTGTTCTTCTCATAAACCACTCATAAACCACGTAAGGATCCACTAGAGTCATTGGATGTGTGTTCTTCTCACAAACCACATATCACCAGTGTCATTGCATGTGTGTTCTTCCCACAGACCACACATGGATCCACCGGTGTCATTGCATGTGTGTTCTTCTCACAAACCACACATGGATCCACCAGTGTCATCGCATGTCTGCTCTTTTCATGAACCATGGCTAGAGTCATTGCATGTGTGTTCTTCCCACAGACCACACATGGATCCACCAGTGTCATTGCATGTGTGTTCTTCCCATGGACCACACATGGATCCACTAGTGTCATTGCATGTCTGCTCTTTTCATGAACCACAGCTAGAGTCATTGGATCTGTGTTCTTCTCACAGACCACATATCACTAGTGTCATTGCATGTGTGTTCTTCCCAACGACCACACATGGATCCACCAGTGTCATTGCATGTGTGTTCTTCTCACAAACCATATCATGAACCACACCCAGTGTCATTGCATGTGTGTTCTTCTCACAGACCACACATGGATCCACCAGTGTCATTGCATGTGTGTTCTTCTCACAGACCATATCGTGAACCACACCCAGTGTCATTGCATGTGTGTTCTTCCCATGAACCACACATGGATCCACCGGTGTCATTGCATGTCTGCTCTTTTCATTAACCACAGCTAGAGTCATTGCATGTGTGTTGTTCTCACAAACCACATATCACCGGAGTCATTGCATGTGTGTTCTTCCCAAAGACCACACATGGATCCACTAGTGTCATTGCATGTGTGTTCTTCCCACAGACCACACATGGATCCACCAGTGTCATTGCATGTGTGTTCATCCCATGAACCACACATGGATCCACCAGTGTCATTGTATGTCTGCTCTTCCCATGAACCACAGCTAGAGTCATCGCATGCGTGCTCTTTTCACAAATTACAGCTAGAGTCATTGCATGTGTGTTCTTCTTACAAACCATATGATGAACCACACCCAGTGTCATTGCATGTGTGTTCTTCTCACAAACCACACATGGATCCACCGGTGTCATTGCATGTGTGCTCTTCTCATTAACCACAACTAGAGTCATTGCATGTCTGTTCTTTTCACAAAGCACATATCACCAGAGTCATTGCATGTGTCTTCTTCCCACGAACCACACATGGATCCACCAGTGTCATTGCATGTGTGTTCTTCTCACAAACCACACATGGATCCACCTAATGTCATCACATGTGTGTTCTTCCCATGAACCACACATAGATCCACCAGTGTCATTGCATGTCTGCTCTTTTCATGAACCACAGCTAGAGTCATTGGATGTGTGTTCTTCTCACAGACCACATATCACCAGTGTCATTGCATGTGTGTTCTTCCCAAAGACCACACATGGATCTACCATTGTCATTGCATGTGTGTTCTCACAAACTATATCATGAACCACACCCAGTGTCATTGCATGTGTGTTCTTCTCACAGACCACACATGGATCCACCAGTGTCATTGCATGTGTGTTCTTCTCACAAACCATATCATGAACCACACCCAGTGTCATTGCATGTGTGTTCTTCCCATGAACCACACATGGATCCACCAGTGTCATTGCATGTCTGCTCTTTTCATGAAACACAACTAGAGTCATTGGATGTGTGTTCTTCTCGCAGACTACATATCACCAGTGTCATTGCATGTGTGTTCTTCCCAAAGACACACATGGAATCACCAGTGTCATTGCATGTGTGTTCTTCTCACAAACCATATCATGAACCACACCTTGTGTCATTGCATGTGTGTTCTTCTCACAGACCACACATGGATCCACCAGTGTCATTGCATGTGTGTTCTTCTCACAGACCATATCATGAACCACACCCAGTGTCATTGCATGTGTGTTCTTCCCATGAACCACACATGGATCCACCGGTGTCATTGCATGTCTTCTCTTTTCATTAACCACAACTAGAGTCATTGCATGTCTGTTCTTCTCACAGACCACATATCACCTGTGTCATTGCATGTGTGTTCTTCCCATGAACCACACATGGATCCACCAGTGTCATTGCATGTGTGTTCTTCCCATAGACCACACATGGATCCACCGGTGTCGTTGCATGTGTGTTCTTCCCATGAACCACACATGGATCCACTAGTGTCATTGTATGTCTGCTCTTCCAATGAACCACAGCTAGAGTCATCGCATGCGTGCTCTTTTCATGAACCACAGCTATAGTCATTGGATGTGTGTTCTTCTTACAAACCATATCATGCACCACACCCAGTGTCATTGCATGTGTGTTCTTCTCACAAACCACACATGGATCCACCAATGTCATTGCATGTCTACTCTTCTCATTAACCACAACTAGAGTCATTGCATGCCTGTTCTTTTCACAAACCACATATCACCAGAGTCATTGCATGTGTGTTCTTCCCATGAACCACACATGGATCCACCGGTGTCATTGCATGTGTGTTCTTGTCACAAACCACACATGGATCCACCTAGTGTCATTGCATGTGTGTTCTTCCCATGAACCACACATGGATCCACTAGTGTCATTGTATGTCTGCTCTTCCCATGAACCACAACTAGAGTCATCGCATGCGTGCTCTTTTCACAAACCACAGCTAGAGTCATTGCATGTATGTTCTTCTTACAAACCATATCATGAACCACACCTAGTGTCATTGCATGTGTGTTCTTCTCACAAACCACACATCGATCCACCGGTGTCATTGCATGTCTGATCTTCTCATTAACCACAGCTAGAGTCATTGCATGTCTGTTCTTTTCACAAACCACATATCACCAGAGTCATTGCATGTGTGTTCTTCCCATGAACCACACATGGATCCACCGGTGTCATTGCATGTGTGTTTTTCTCACAAACCACACATGGATCCACCCAGTGTCATCGCATGTGTGTTCTTCCCATGAAACACACATGGATCCACTAGTGTCATTGCATGTCTGCTCTTTTCATGAACCACAACTAGTCATTGGATGTGTGTTCTTCTCATAGACCACATATCACCAATGTCATTGCATGTGTGTTCTTCCCAAAGACCGCACATGGATCCACCAGTGTCATTGCATGTGTGTTCTTCTCATAAACCATATCATGAACCACACCCAGTGTCATTGCATGTGTGTTCTTCTCACAGACCACACATGGTTCCATCAGTGTCATTGCATGTGTGTTCTTCTCACAAACCATATCATGAACCACACCCAGTGTCATTGCATGTGTGTTCTTCCCATGAACCACACATGGATCCACCAGTGTCATTCCATGTGTGTTCTTTCCACAGACCACATATCACCAGTGTCATTGCATGTGTGTTCTTACCTTGAACCACACATGGATCCACCGGTGTCATTGAATGTGTGTTCTTCTCACAAACCACACATGGATCCATCCAGTGTCATCGCATGTGTGTTCTTCCCATGAAGCACACATGGATCCACCAGTGTCATTGCATGTCTGCTCTTTTCATGAACCACAGCTAGAGTCATTGGATGTGTGTTCTTCTCAAACCACATATCACGGTGTCATTGCATTTGTGTTCTTCCCAAAGACCACACATGGATCCACCAGTGTCATTGCATGTGTGTTCTTCTCACAAACCATATCATGAACCACACCCAGTGTCATTGCATGTGTGTTCTTCTCACAAACCACACATGGATCCATCAGTGTCATTGCATGTGTGTTCTTCTCACAAACCATATCATGAACGACACCCAGTGTCATTGCATGTGGGTTCTTCCCATGAACCACACATGGATCCACCAGTGTCATTGCATGTGTGTTCTTCCCACAGACCACATATCACCAGTGTCATTGCATGTGTGTTCTTCCCATGAACCACACATGGATCCACCGGTGTCATTGCATGTGTGTTCTTCTCACAAACCACACATGGATCCACCCAGTATCATCGCATGTGTGTTCTTCCCATGAACCACACATGGATCCACAAGTGTCATTGCATGTCTGCCCTTTTCATGAACCACAGCTAGAGTCATTGGATGTGTGTTCTTCTCACAGACCACATATCACCAGTGTCATTGCATGTGTGTTCTTCCCAAAGACCACACATGGATCCACCAGTGTTATTGCATGTGTGTTCTTCTCACAAACCATATCATGAACCACACCCCGTGTCATTGCATGTGTGTTCTTCTCACATACCACACATGGATCCACCAGTGTCATTGCATGTGTGTTCTTCTCACAAACCATATCATGAACCACACCCAGTGTCATTACATGTGTGTTCTTCCCATGAACCACACATGGATCCACCAGTGTCATTGCATGTCTGCTCTTTTCATTAACCACAGATAGAGTCATTGCATGTGTGTTCTTCTCACAAACCACGTATCACCTGTGTCTATGCATGTGTGTTCTTCCCATGAACCACACATGGATCCACCCGTGTCATTGCATGTGTGTTCTTCCCACGGACCACACATGGATCCACCGGTGTTATTGCATGTTTGCTCTTCTCATTAACCACAACTAGAATCATTGGATGTCTGTTCTTTTCACAAACCACATATCACCAGAGTCATTGCATGTGTGTTCTTCCCATGAACCACACCTAGTGTCATTGCATGTGTGTTCTTCTCATTAACCCCACATGGATCCACCGGTGTCATTGCATGTCTACTCTTTTCATTAACCACGGCTAGAGTCATTGCATGTGTTCTCTTTTCGCAAACCACATATCACCAGAGTCATTGCATGTGTGTTCTTCTCACGGACCACATATCATCGGTGTCATTGCATGTGTGTTCTTCCCATGAATCACACATGGATCCACTAGTGTCATTGCATGTGTGTTCTTCCCACAAACCAAACGTGGATCCACCGGCGTCGTTGCATGTGTGTTCTTCCCATGAACCACACATGGATCCACCGGTGTCATTGCATGTCTGCTCTTCCCATGAACCACAGCTAGAGTCATCGCATGCGTGCTCTTTTCATGAACCACAGCTAGAGTCATTGGATGTGTGTTCTTCTTACAAACCATATCATGAACCACACCCAGTGTCATTGCATGTGTGTTCTTCTCACAAACCACGCATGGTTCCACCGGTGTCATTGCATGTCTGCTCTTCTCATTAACCACAGCTAGAGTCATTGCATGTCTATTCTTTTCACAAACCACATATCACCAGAGTCATTGCATGTGTGTTCTTCCCATGAACCACACATGGATCCACCGGTGTCATTGCATGTGTGTTCTTCTCACAAACCACACATGGATCCACGCAGTGTCATCGCATGTGTGTTCTTCCCATGAACCACACATGGATCCACTAGTGTCATTGCATCTCTTCTCTTTTCATGAACAACAGCTAGAGTCATTGGATGTGTGTTCTTCTCACATACCACATATCACCAGTGTCATTGCATGTGTGGTCTTCTCAAAGACCACACATGGATCCACCAGTGTCATTGCATGTGTGTTCTTCTCACAAACCATATCATGAACCACACCCAGTGTCATTGCATGTGTGTTCTTCCCATGAACCACACATGGATCCACCGGTGTCATTGCATGTCTTCTCTTTTCATTAACCACAGCTAGAGTCATTGCATGTGTGTTCTTCTCACGGACCACATATCACCGGTGTCATTGCATGTGTGTTCTTCCCATGAATCACACATGGATCCACTAGTGTCATTGCATGTGTGTTCTTCCCACAGACCACACGTGGATCCACCGGTGTCGTTGGATGTGTGTTCTTCCCATGAACCACACATGGATCCACCGGTGTCATTGTATGCCTGCTCTTCCCATGAACCACAGCTAGAGTCATCGCATGCATGCACTTTTCATGAACCACAACTAGAGTCATTGGATGTGTGTTCTTCTTACAAACCATATCATGAACCACACCCAGTGTCATTGCATGTGTGTTCTTCTCACAAACCACACATGGTTCCACCGGTGTCATTGCATGTCTGCTCTTCTCATTAACCACAGCTAGAGTCATTGCATGTCTGTTCTTTTCACAAACCACATATCACCAGAGTCATTGCATGTGTGTTCTTCCCATGAACCACACATGGATCCACCGGTGTCATTGCATGTGTGTTCTTGTCACAAACCACACATGGATCCACGCAGTGTCATCGCATGTGTGTTCTTCCCATGAACCACACATGGATCCACCAGTGTCATTGCATCTCTTCTCTTTTCATGAACAACAACAAGAGTCATTGGATGTGTGTTCTTCTCACATACCACAGCTACAGTCATTGCATGTATGTTCTTCTTACAAACCATATCATGAACCACACCCAGTGTCATTGCATGTGTGTTCTTCTCACAAACCACACATCGATCCTCCGGTGTCATTGCATGTCTGATCTTCTCATTAACCACAGCTAGAGTCATTGGATGTGTGTTCTTCTCACAGACCACATATCACCAGTGTCATTGCATGTGTGTTCTTCCCAAAGACCACACATGGATCCACTAGTGTCATTGCATGTGTGTTCTTCTCACAAACCATATCATGAACCATACCTAGTGTCATTGCATGTGTGTTCTTCTCATAGACCACACATGGATCCATCAGTGGCATCGCATGTGTGTTCTTCTCACAAACCATATCATGAATGACACCTAGTGTCATTGCATGTGGGTTCTTCCCATGAACCACACATGGATCCACCAGTGTCATTGCATGTGTGTTCTTCCCATAGACCACATATCACCAGTGTCATTGCATGTGTGTTCTTCCCATGAACCACACATGGATCCACCGGTGTCATTGCATGTGTGTTCTTCTCACAAACCACACATGGATCCACCCAGTGTCATCGCATGTGTGTTCTTCCCATGAACCACACATGGATCCACAAGTGTCATTGCATGTCTGCTCTTTTCATGAACCATAGCTAGAGTCATTGGATGTATGTTCTTCTCACAGACCACATATCACCAGTGTCATTGCATGTGTGTTCTTCCCAAAGACCACACATGGATCCACCAGTGTTATTGCATGTGTGTTCTTCTCACAAACCATATCATGAACCACACCCAGTGTCATTGCATGTGTGTTCTTCTCACATACCACACATGGATCCACCAGTGTCATTGCATGTGTGTTCTTCTCACAAACCATATCATGAACCACACCCAGTGTCATTGCATGTGTGTTCTTCCCATGAACCACACATGGATCCACCAGTGTCATTGCATGTCTGCTCTTTTCATTAACCACAACTAGAGTCATTGCATGTGTGTTCTTCTCACAAACCACGTATCACCGGTGTCTATGCATGTGTGTTCTTCCCATGAACCACACATGGATCCACCAGTGTCATTGCATGTGTGTTCTTCCCACGGACCACACATGGATCCACCGGTGTCATTGCATGTCTGCTCTTCTCATTAACCACAACTAGAATCACTGGATGTCTGTTCTTTTCACAAACCACATATCACCAGAGTCATTGCATGTGTGTTCTTCCCATGAACCACACCTAGTGTCATTGCATGTGTGTTCTTCTCATTAACCCCACATGGATCCACCGGTGTCATTGCATGTCTACTCTTTTCATTAACCACGGCTAGAGTCATTGCATGTGTTCTCTTTTCACAAACCACATATCACCAGAGTCATTGCATGTGTGTTCTTCCCATGAATCACACATGGATCCACTAGTGTCATTGCATGTGTGTTCTTCCCACAGACCACACGTGGATCCACCGGTGTCGTTGGATGTGTGTTCTTCCCATGAACCACACATGGATCCACCGGTGTCATTGTATGTCTGCTCTTCCCATGAACCACAGCTAGAGTCATCGCATGCGTGCTCTTTTCATGAACCACAGCTAGAGTCATTGGATGTGTGTTCTTCTTACAAACCATATCATGAACCACACCTAGTGTCATTGCATGTGTGTTCTTCTCACAAACCACACATGGTTCCACCGGTGTCATTGCATGTCTGCTCTTCTCATTAACCACAGCTAGAGTCATTGCATGTCTATTCTTTTCACAAACCACATATCACCAGAGTCATTGCATGTGTGTTCTTCCCATGAACCACACATGGATCCACCGGTGTCATTGCATGTGTGTTCTTCTCACAAACCACACATGGATCCACGCAGTGTCATTGCATGTGTGTTCTTCCCATGAACCACACATGGATCCACCAGTGTCATTGCATCTCTTCTCTTTTCATGAACAATAGCTAGAGTCATTGGATGTGTGTTCTTCTCACATACCACATATCACCAGTGTCATTGCATGTGTGGTCTTCTCAAAGACCACACATGCATCCCCCAGTGTCATTGCATGTGTGTTCTTCTCACAAACCATTTCATGAACCACACCCAGTGTCATTGCATGTGTGTTCTTCCCATGAACCACACATGGATCCACCGGTGTCATTGCATGTCTTCTCTTTTCATTAACCACAGCTAGAGTCATTGCATGTCTGTTCTTCTCATAGACCACATATCACCTGTGTCATTGCATGTGTGTTATTCCCATGAACCACACATGGATCCACCAGTGTCATTGCATGTGTGTTCTTCCCATAGACAACAAATGGATCCACCGGTGTCGTTGCATGTGTGTTCTTCCCATGAACCACACATGGATCCACTAGTGTCATTGTATGTCTGCTCTTCCGATGAACCACAGCTAGAGTCATCGCATGCGTGCTCTTTTCATGAACCACAGCTATAGTCATTGGATGTGTGTTCTTCTTACAAACCATATCATGAACCACACCCAGTGTCATTGCATGTGTGTTCTTCTCACAAACCACACATGGATCCACCAATGTCATTGCATGTCTACTCTTCTCATTAACCACAACTAGAGTCATTGCATGTCTGTTCTTTTCACAAACCACATATCACTAGAGTCATTGCATGTGTGTTCTTCCCATGAACCACACATGGATCCACCGGTGTCATTGCATGTGTGTTCTTGTCACAAATCACACATGGATCCACCTAGTGTCATTGCATGTGTGTTCTTCCCATGAACCAGACATGGATCCACTAGTGTCATTGTATGTCTGCTCTTCCCATGAACCACAACTAGAGTCATCGCATGCGTGCTCTTTTCACAAACCACAGCTAGAGTCATTGCATGTATGTTCTTCTTACAAACCATATCATGAACCACACCCAGTGTCATTGCATGTCTGTTCTTCTCACAAACCACACATCGATCCACCGGTGTCATTGCATGTCTGATCTTCTCATTAACCACAGCTAGAGTCATTGCATGTCTGTTCTTTTCACAAACCACATATCACCAGAGTCATTGCATGTGTGTTCTTCCCATGAACCACACATGGATCCACCAGTGTCATTGCATGTCTGTTTTTCTCACAAACCACACATGGATCCACCCAGTGTCATCGCATGTGTGTTTGTCCCATGAAACACACATGGATCCACCAGTGTCATTGCATGTCTGCTCTTTTCATGAACCACAACTAGTCATTGGATGTGTGTTCTTCTCATAGACGACATATCACCAGTGTCATTGCATGTGTGTTCTTCCCAAAGACCGCACATGGATCCACCAGTGTCATTGCATGTGTGTTCTTCTCATAAACCATATCATGAACCACACCCAGTGTCATTGCATGTGTGTTCTTCTCACAGACCACACATGGTTCCATCAGTGTCATTGCATGTGTGTTCTTCTCACAAACCATATCATGAACCACACCCAGTGTCATTGCATGTGTGTTCTTCCCATGAACCACACATGGATCCACCAGTGTCATTGCATGTGTGTTCTTTCCACAGACCACATATCACCAGTGTCATTGCATGTGTGTTCTTACCATGAACCACACATGGATCCACCGGTGTCATTGAATGTGTGTTCTTCTCACAAACCACACATGGATCCATCCAGTGTCATCGCATGTGTGTTCTTCCCATGAAGCACACATGGATCCACTAGTGTCATTGCATGTCTGCTCTTTTCATGAACCACAGCTAGAGTCATTGGATGTGTGTTCTTCTCACAAACCACATATCACCAGTGTCATTGCATGTGTGTTCTTCCCAAAGACCACACATGGAACCACCAGTGTCATTGCATGTGTGTTCTTCTCACAAACCATATCATGAACCACACCCAGTGTCATTGCATGTGTGTTCTTCTCACAGACCACACATGGATCTATCAGTGTCATTGCATGTGTGTTCTTCTCACAAACCATATCATGAACGACACCCAGTGTCATTGCATGTGGGTTCTTCCCATGAACCACACATGGATCCACCAGTGTCATTGCATGTGTGTTCTTCCCACAGACCACATATCACCAGTGTCATTGCATGTGTGTTCTTCCCATGAACCACACATGGATCCACCGGTGTCATTGCATGTGTGTTCTTCTCACAAACCACACATGGATCCACCTAGTGTCATCGCATGTGTGTTCTTCCCATGAACCACACATGGATCCACAAGTGTCATTGCATGTCTGCCCTTTTCATGAACCACAGCTAGAGTCATTGGATTTGTGTTCTTCTCACAGACCACATATCACCAGTGTCATTGCATGTGTGTTCTTCCCAAAGACCACACATGGATCCACCAGTGTTATTGCATGTGTGTTCTTCTCACAAACCATATCATGAACCACAGCCAGTGTCATTGCATGTGTGTTCTTCTCACATACCACACATGGATCCACCAGTGTCATTGCATGTGTGTTCTTCTCACAAACCATATCATGAACCACACCCAGTGTCATTACATGTGTGTTCTTCCCATGAACCACACATGGATCCACCAGTGTCATTGCATGTCTGCTCTTTTCATTAACCACAGCTAGAGTCATTGCATGTGTGTTCTTCTCACAAACCACGTATCACCGGTGTCTATGCATGTGTGTTCTTCCCATGAACCACACATGGATCCACCCGTGTTATTGCATGTGTGTTCTTCCCATGGACCACACATGGATCCACCGGTGTCATTGCATGTCTGCTCTTCTCATTAACCACAACTAGAATCATTGGATGTCTGTTCTTTTAACAAACCACATATCTCCAGAGTCATTGCATGTGTGTTCTTCCCATGAACCACACCTAGTGTCATTGCATGTGTGTTCTTCTCATTAACCCCACATGGATCCACCGGTGTCATTGCATGTCTACTCTTTTCATTAACCACGGCTAGAGTCATTGCATGTGTTCTCTTTTCACAAACCACATATCACCAGAGTCATTGCATGTGTGTTCTTCTCACGGACCACATATCACCGGTGTCATTGCATGTGTGTTCTTCCCATGAATCACACACGGATCCACTAGTGTCATTGCATGTGTGTTCTTCCCACAGACCACACGTGGATCCACCGGCGTCGTTGCATGTGTGTTCTTCCCATGAACCACACATGTATCAACCGGTGTCATTGTATGTCTGCTCTTCCCATGAACCACAACTAGAGTCATCGCATGCGTGCTCTTTTCATGAACCACAGCTAGAGTCATTGGATGTGTGTTCTTCTTACAAACCATATCATGAACCACACCCAGTGTCATTGCATGTGTGTTCTTATCACAAACCACACATGGTTCCACCGGTGTCATTGCATGTCTGCTCTTCTCATTAACCACAGCTAGAGTCATTGCATGTCTATTCTTTTCACAAACCACATATCACCAGAGTCATTGCATGTGTGTTCTTCCCATGAACCACACATGGATCCACCGGTGTCATTGCATGTGTGTTCTTCTCACAAACTACACATGGATCCATGCAGTGTCATCGCATGTGTGTTCTTCCCATGAACCACACATGGATCCACCAGTGTCATTGCATCTCTTCTCTTTTCATGAACAATAGCTAGAGTCATTGGATGTGTGTTCTTCTCACAAACCACATATCACCAGTGTCATTACATGTGTGGTCTTCTCAAAGACCACACATGGATCCACCATTGTCATTGCATGTGTGTTCTTCTCACAAACCATATCATGAACCACACCTAGTGTCATTGCATGTGTGTTCTTCTCACAGACCACACATGGATCCATCAGTGTCATTGCATGTGTGTTCTTCTCACAAACCATATCATGAACGACACCCAGTGTCATTGCATGTCTGCTCTTCTCATTAACCACAATTAGAATCATTGGATGTCTGTTCTTTTCACAAACCACATATCACCAGAGTCATTGCATGTGTGTTCTTCCCATTAACCACACCTAGTGTCATTGCATGTGTGTTCTTCTCATTAACCCCACATGGATCCACCGGTGTCATTGCATGTCTACTCTTTTCATTAACCACGGCTAGAGTCATTGCATCTGTTCTCTTTTCACAAACCACATATCACCAGAGTCATTGCATGTGTGTTCTTCTCACGGACCACATATCACCGGTGTCATTGCATGTGTGTTCTTCCCATGAATCACACATGGATCCACTAGTGTCATTGCATGTGTGTTATTCCCACAGACCACACGTGGATCCACCGGTGTCGTTGCATGTGTGTTCTTCCCATGAACCACACATGGATCCACCGGTGTCATTGTATGTCCGCTCTTCCCATGAACCACAGCTAGAGTCATCGCATGCGTGCTCTTTTCATGAACCACAGCTAGAGTCATTGGATGTGTGTTCTTCTTACAAACCATATCATGAACCACACCTAGTGTCATTGCATGTGTGTTCTTCTCACAAACCACACATGGTTCCACCGGTGTCATTGCATGTCTGCTCTTCTCATTAACCACAACTAGAATCATTGGATGTCTGTTCTTTTCACAAACCACATATCACCAGAGTCATTGCATGTGTTTTCTTCCCATGAACCATACCTAGTGTCATTGCATGTGTGTTCTTCTCATTAACCCCACATGGATCCACCGGTGTCATTGCATGTCTACTCTTTTCATTAACCACGGCTAGAGTCATTGCATGTGTTCTCTTTTCACAAACCACATATCACCAGAGTCATTGCATGTGTGTTCTTCTCACAGACCACATATCACCGGTGTCATTGCATGTGTGTTCTTCCCATGAATCACACATGGATCCACTAGTGTCATTGCATGTGTGTTCTTCCCACAGACCACACGTGGATCCACCGGTGTCGTTGCATGTGTGTTCTTCCCATGAACCACACATGGATCCACCGGTGTCATTGTATGTCTGCTCTTCCCATGAACCACAGCTAGAGTCATCGCATGCGTGCTCTTTTCATGAACCACAGCTAGAGTCATTGGATGTGTGTTCTTCTTACAAACCATATCATGAACCACACCTAGTGTCATTGCATGTGTGTTCTTCTCACAAACCACACATGGTTCCACCGGTGTCATTGCATGTCTGCTCTTCTCATTAACCACAGCTAGAGTCATTGCATGTCTATTCTTTTCACAAACCACATATCACCAGAGTCATTGCATGTGTGTTCTTCCCATGAACCACACATGGATCCACCGGTGTCATTGCATGTGTGTTCTTCTCACAAACCACACATGGATCCACGCAGTGTCATCGCATGTGTGTTCTTCCCATGAACCATACATGGATCCACCAGTGTCATTGCATCTCTTCTCTTTTCATGAACAACAGCTAGAGTCATTGGATGTGTGTTCTTCTCACATACCACATATCACCAGTGTCATTGCATGTGTGGTCTTCTCAAAGACCACACATGGATCCCCCAGTGTCATTGCATGTGTGTTCTTCTCACAAACCATATCATGAACCACACCCAGTGTCATTGCATGTGTGTTCTTCTCACAGACCACACATGGATCCACTAGTGTCATTGCATGTGTGTTCTTCTCACAAACCATATCATGAACCACACCCAGTGTCATTGCATGTGTGTTCTTCCCATGAACCACACATGGATCCACCAGTGTCATTGCATGTCTTCTCTTTTCATTAACCAAAGCTAGTGTCATTGCATGTGTGTTCTTCTCACAAACCACGTATCACCGGTGTCTATGCATGTGTGTTCTTCCCATGAACAACACATGGATCCACCAGTGTCATTGCATGTGTGTTCTTCCCACAGTCCACACATGGATCCACCGATGTCATTGCATGTCTGCTCTTCTCATTAACCACAGCTAGAGTCATTGCATGTCTGTTCTTTTCACAAACCACATATCACCAGAGTCATTGCATGTGTGTTCTTCCCATGAACCACACCCAGTGTCATTGCACGTGTGTTCTTCTTATTAACCCCACATGGATCCACCGGTGTCACTGCATCTCTGCTCTTTTCATTGACCACAACTAGAGTCATTGCATGTGTGCTCTTTTCACAAACCACATATCACCAGAGTCATTGCATGTGTGTTCTTCTCATAGACCACATATCACCTGTTTCATTGCATGTGCGTCCTTCCCAAAGACCACACATGGATCCACCAGTGTCATTGCATGTGTGTTCTTCCCACAGACCACATATGGATCCATCGGTGTCATTGCATGTGTGCTCTTCTCACAAACCACACATGGATCCACCGGTGTCATTGCATGTCTGCTCTTCTCATTAACCACAGCTAGAGTCATTGCATGTCTGTTCTTTTCACAAACCACATATCACCCGAGTCATTACATGTGTGTTCTTCCCATGAACCACACATGGATCCACCCAGTGTCATCGCATGTGTATTCTTCCCATGAACCACACATGGATCCACCAGTGTCATTGCATGTCTGCTCTTTTCATGAACCACAGCTAGAGTCATTGGATGTGTGTTCTTCTCACATACCACATATCACCAGTTTCATTGCATGTGTGTTCTTCCCAAAGACCACACATGGATCCACCAGTGTCATTGCATGTGTGTTCTTCTCACAAACCATTTCATGAACCACACCCAGTGTCATTGCATGTGTGTTCTTCTCACAGACCACACATGGATCCACCAGTGTCATTGCATGTGTGTTCTTATCACAAACCATATCATTAACCACACCCAGTGTCATTGCATGTGTGTTCTTCCCATGAACCACACATGGATCCACCTCTGTCATTGCATGTGTGTTCTTCCCACAGACCACACATGGATCCACCAGTGTCATTGCATGTGTGTTCTTCCCATCGACCACACATGGATCCACGAGTGTCATTGCATGTCTGCTTTTTCATGAACCACAGCTTGAGTCATTGGATGTGTGTTCTTCTCACAAACCACATATCACCAGTGTCATTGCGTGTGTGTTCTTCCCAAAGACCACACATGGATACATCAGTGTCATTGCATGTGTGTTCTTCTCACAAACCATATCATGAACCACACCTAGTGTCATTGCATGTGTGTTCTTCTTACAGACCACACATGGATCTACCTATGTCATTGCATGTGTGTTCTTATCACATACCATATCATGAACCACACCCAGTGTCATTGCCTGTGTGTTCTTCCCATGAACCACACATGGATCCACCGGTGTCATTGCATGTCTGCTCTTTTTATTAACCACAGCTAGAGTCATTGCATCTGTGTTCTTCTCACAAACAAAATATCACCGGAGTCATTGCATGTGTGTTCTTCCTTAAGACCACACATGGATCCACCAATGTCATTGCATGTGTGTTCTTCCCACAGACCACACATGGATCCACCAGTGTCGTTGCATGTGTGTTCTTCCCATGAACCACATATGGATCCACCAGTGTCATTATATGTCTGCTCTTCCCATGAACCACAGCTAGAGTCATCGCATGCGTTCTCTTTTCACAAACCACAGCTAGAGTCATTGCATGTGTGTTCTTCTTACAAACCATATCATGAACCACACCCAGTGTCATTGCATGTGTGTTCTTCTCACAAACCACACATGGATCCACCGGTGTCATTGCATGTCTGCTCTTCTCATTAACCATAGCTAGAGTCATTGCATGTCTATTCTTTTCACAAACCACATATCACCAGAGTCATTGCATGTGTGTTCTTCCCATGAACCACACATGGATCCACCAGTGTCATGGCATGTGTGCTCTTCTCACAAACCACACATGGATCCACGCAGTGTCATCGCATGTATGTTCTTCCCATGAACCACACATGGACCCACCAGTGTCATTGCATGTCTTCTCTTTTCATGAACCATAGCTAGAGTCATTGGATGTGTGTTCTTCTCACATACCACATATCACCAGTGTCATTGCATGTGTGTTCTTAACAAAGACCACACATGGATCCACCAGTGTCATTGCATGTGTGTTCTTCGCACAAACCATATCATGAACCACACCCAGTGTCATTGCATGTGTGTTTTTCTCACAGACCACACATGGATCCACTAGTGTCATTGCATGTGTGTTCTTCTCACAAACCATATCATGAACCACACCTAGTGTCATTGCATGTGTGTTCTTCCCATGAACCACACATGGATACACCAGTGTCATTGCATGTCTGCTCTTTTCATTAACCACAGCTAGAGTCATTGCATGTGTGTTCTTCTCACAAACCATGTATCACCGGTGTCTATGCATGTGTGTTCTTCCCATGAACCACACATGGATCCACCAGTGTCATTGCATGTGTGTTCTTCCGACAGACCACACATGAATCCACCGGTGTCATTGCATGTCTGCTCTTCTCATTAACCACAGCTAGAGTCATTGCATGTCTGTTCTTTTCACAAACCACATATCACCAGTCATTGCATGTGTGTTCTTCACATGAACCACACATGGATCCACCAGTGTCATTGCACGTGTGTTCTTCTCACAAACCACACATGGATCCACCCAGTGTCATCGCATGTGTGTTCTTACCATGAACCACACATGGATCCACCAGTGTCATTGCATGTCTGCTCTTTTCATGAACCACAGCTAGTCATTGGATGTGTGTTCTTCTCACAGACCACATATCACCAGTGTCATTGCATGTGTGTTCTTCCCAAAGACCACACATGGATCCACCAGTGTCATTGAATGTGTGTTCTTCTCACAAACCATATCATGAACCACACCCAGTGTCATTGCATGTGTGTTCCTCTCACAGACCACACATGGATCCATCAGTGTCATTGCATGTGTGTTCTTCTCACAAACCATATCATGAACCACACCCAGTGTCATTGCATGTGTGTTCTTCCCATGAACCACACATGGATCCACCAGTGTCATTGCATGTGTGTTCTTCCCACAGACCACATATCACCATTGTCATTGCATGTGTGTTCTTCCCATGAACCACACATGGATCCACCGGTGTCATTGCATGTGTGTTCTTCTCACAAACCACACATGGATCCACCAGTGTCATTGCATGTGTGTTCTTCTCACAAACCATATCATGAACCACACCAAGTGTCATTGCATGTGTGTTCTTCCCATGAACCACACATGGATCCACCAGTGTCATTGCATGTGTGTTCTTCCCATAGACCACATATCACCAGTGTCATTGCATGTGTGTTCTTCCCATGAACCACACATGGATCCACCGGTGTCATTGCATGTGTGCTCTTCTCACAAACCACACATGGATCCACCCAGTGTCATCGCATGTGTGTTCTTCCCATGAACCACACATGGATCCACCCGTGTCATTGCATGTCTGCACTTTTCATGAACCACAGCTAGAGTCATTGGATGTTTGTTTTTCTCACAGACCACATATCACCAGTGTCATTGCATGTGTGTTCTTGCCAAAGACCACACATAGATCCACCAGTGTCATTGCATGTGTGTTCTTCTCACAAACCATATCATGAACCGCACCCAGTGTCATTGCATGTGTGTTCTTATCACAGACCACACATGGATCCACCAGTGTCATTGCATGTGTGTTCTTCTCACAAACCATATCATGAACCACACCCAGTGTCATTGCATGTGTGTTCTTCCCATGAACCACACATGGATCCACTAGTGTCATTGCATGTCTGCTCTTTTCATTAACCACAGCTAGAGTCATTGCATGTGTGTTCTTCTCACAAACCATGTATCACCGGTGTCTATGCATGTGTGTTCTTCCCATGAACCACACATGGATCCACCCGTGTCATTGCATGTGTGTTCTTCCCACAGACCAGACATGGATCCACCGGTGTCATTGCATGTCTGCTCTTCTCATTAACCACAGCTAGAATCATTGGATGTCTATTCTTTTCACAAACCACATATCACCAGAGTCATTGCATGTGTGTTCTTCCCATGAACCACACCCAGTGTCATTGCATGTGTGTTCTTCTCATTAACCCCACATGGATCCACCGTTGTGATTGCATGTCTGCTCTTTTCATTAACCACAGCTAGGGTCATTGCATGTGTGCTCTTTTCACAAACCACATATCACTAGAGTCATTGTGTGTGTGTTCTTCTCACAGACCACATATCACCTGTGTCATTGCATGTATGTTCTTCCCATGAACCACACATGGATCCGCTAGTGTCATTGCATGTGTGTTCTTCCCACAGACCACACATGGATCCACCGGTGTCGTTGCATGTGTGTTATTCCCATGAACCACACATGGATCCACCGGTGTCATTGTATGTCTGCTCTTCCCATGAACCACAGCTAGAGTCATTGCATGCGTGCTCTTTTCATGAACCACAGCTAGAGTCCTTGGATGTGTGTTCTTCTTACAAACCATATCATGAACCACACCCAGTGTCATTGCATGTGTGTTCTTCTCACAAACCACACATGGATCCACCGGTGTCATTGCATGTCTGCTCTTCTCATTAACCACAGCTAGAGTCATTGCAAGTCTGTTCTTTTCACAAACCACATATCACCAGAGTCATTGCATGTGTGTTCTTCCCATGAACCACACATGGAACCACCGGTATCATTGCATGTGTGTTCTTCTCACAAACCACACATGGATCCACGCAGTGTCATCACATGTGTGTTCTTCCCTTGAACCACACATGGATCCACCAGTGTCATTGCATGTCTTCTCTTTTCAAGAACCACAGCTAGAGTCATTGGATGTGTGTTCTTCTCACATACCACATATCACCAGTGTCATTGCATGTGTGTTCTTCCCAAAGACCACACATGGATCCACCAGTGTCATTGCATGTGTGTTCTTCTCACAAACCATATCATGAACCACACCCAGTGTCATTGCATGTGTCTTCTTTTCACAGACCACACATGGATCCACTAGTGTCATTGCATGTGTGTTCTTCTCACAAACCATATCATGAACCACACCTAGTGTCATTGCATGTTTGTTCTTCCCATGAACCACACATGGATCCACCAGTGTCATTGCATGTCTTCTCTTTTCATTAACCACATCTAGAGTCATTGCATGTGTGTTCTTCTCACAAACCACGTATCACCGGTGTCTATGCATGTGTGTTCTTCCCATGAACCACACATGGATCCACCAGTGTCATTGCATGTGTGTTCTTTCCACAAGCCACACATGGATCCACCAGTGTCATTGCATGTCTGCTCTTCTCATTAACCACAACTAGAGTCATTGGATGTGTGTTCTTCTCACATACCACATATCACCAGTTTCATTGCATGTGTGTTATTCCCAAAGACCACACATGGATCCACTAGTGTCATTGCAAGTGTGTTCTTCTAACAAACCATATCATGAACCACACCCAGTGTCATTGCATGTGTGTTCTTCTCACAGACCACAAATGGATCCACCAGTGTCATTGCATGTGTGTTCTTATCACAAACCATATCATTAACCACACCCAGTGTCATTGCATGTGTGTTCTTCCCATGAACCACACATGGATCCACCAGTGTCATTGCATGTGTGTTCTTCCCACAGACCACACATGGATCCACCAGTGTCATTGCATGTGTGCTCTTCCCATGGACCACAGCTTGAGTCATTGGATGTGTGTTCTTCTCACAGACCACATATCACCAGTGTCATTGCATGTGTGTTCTTCTCAAAGACCACACATGGATACACCAGTGTCATTGCATGTGTGTTCTTCTCACAAACCATATTATGAACCACACCCAGTGTCATTGCATGTATGTTCTTATCACAGAGCACACATGGATCCACCTGTGTCATTGCATGTGTGTTCTTCTCACATACCATATCATGAACCACACCCAGTGTCATTGCATTTGTGTTCTTCCCATTAACCACACATGGATCCACCGGTGTCATTGCATGTCTGCTCTTTTCATTAACCACAGCTAGAGTCATTGCATGTGTGTTCTTCTCACAAACCACATATCACCTGTGTCATTGCATGTGTGTTCTTCCCATGAACCACACATGGCTCCACCAGTGTCATTGCATGTGTGTTCTTCCCACAGACCACACATGGATCCACCAGTGTCGTTGCTTGTGTGTTCTTCCCATGAACCACATATGGATCCACCAGTGTCATTGTATGTCTGCTCTTCCCATGAACCACAGCTAGAGTCATCGCATGCGTGCTCTTTTCACAAACCACAGCTAGAGTCATTGCATGTGTGTTCTTCTTACAAACCATATCATGAACCACACCCAGCGTCATTGCATGTGTGTTCTTCTCACAAACCACACATGGATCCACCGGTGTCATTGCATGTCTGCTCTTCTCATTAACCATAGCTAGAGTCATTCCATGTCTGTTCTTTTCACAAACCACATATCACCAGGGTCATTGCATGTGTGTTCTTCCCATGAACCACACATGGATCCACAGGTGTCTTTGCATGTCTACTCTTCTCATGAACCACAGCTAGAGTCATTGCATGTGTGTTCTTCTCACAAACCACATATCACCAGAGTCATTGCATGTGTGTTCTTCCCACAAACCACATATCACCGGTGTCATTGCATGTCTGCTCTTCTCATTAACCACATCTAGATCAACCCATGTCATTGGATGCATGTTATTGTCATAAACCGCATATGGATACTAATTAACCTTAGGAGAGCTCTAACCTTAGCGTTAGACCGAGTCTTCTAGAAGGCACGCCCTAACATAGTTGTTCTGCTTGTCGATTGTTACATACCGTCCGATCGGGGCTCTTGGACGATTGGGATGGTTTTCATGAGATCTATCCGCGAGTAATCTGTTCCGCGACATGATTGGCCACGCTTGCTCTGGACAAACTGGCAACACCGGGGGCTCCCCTGTTGCGAGTGTCACGACTCACGAGTTGAGCGGGCCATATCCCAGTGTCACGTCCCCATTACTTCTCTTCCTCCCTGTACTTCTCTTCCTTCCCCTCGAAGCCACATTCCCCACTTCACTCCCATCCTGCCGTAGCCGCAAGCCGACGGCACGCCATCCCAATCCCCTCTCCGGCATCCCCCCTCCCCTCTCGCCATGGGTTCTAGGAGAGACGACGAGGAAACGCGTCGTGACGACAGGGACGGTGATTTTGATGTGAGTCGTCTCATATCTATCTCTATCATCCGTGGCCAGTTATCTATTTTTTGAGCCAGATCTACTCCGTTTACTCATGCGTGTATGATGTGTTAGGCCAACCAGATGATGTATGACGCCGACTATCGCGGTTTAACGGATGAACACAGTCCTCTGCTATGTAAACATGGATATGTGCCCGCTAAATTTGTAGCGTTCGAAGGACGAAGCGCAGGCAGGAGGTTTCTACGTGTCAAGGACATCGTGCAATGATGCGAGGCAGAAGTTGCAGTGTTGTCAAATGGATAGATCCAGAGTGGCCCAAATCGATGCACAAAACGCTGGACAAACTATGGGAAATGACTGTTGAGTTGAAAGAATCCGCATTCAGCTCACTTCTTGATAGTGTTGAGATGAAGCTATGGGAACTAGTTGACACGACCAAGCATAAGCGAGATCTCATGGGGGTGGAAGACAAGGTTAGCAAAGTTGAGAAGGAGAGGGACGCGGCGTTGGCCCTGAAGGCTAAAGCAGAGCAATAACTGACTCAAGCAAGGAAGGATCTTCACCAGGCCAAAGTCCTGTAGTTCACAACTACGAGTATTGACAAGTGCATGAGGAAAGATGTAGAGAAACAATTGAAGCTGTGCAAGGAAGATGCTAAAAGGAAGGAGTAGATGATTTGATCCTTGCTCTCGCAGGAAGATGCGCATAGGGCTAAGATTAGGAAGATCAAGGAGATGTGTGTTAACTAGTTCTATTTAGCTTAAGCCCCGTGCCTTTTTAAAGTTGTAATAGTTGTACTTGTTGACCTAGCGGTCTGAACTATTGGCCCCGGAGTCCTGGGAGTAAAAAAATTGGTCGCCCGTTAATGCATCTTAACTGCATTACTTCCTTTTGTCGACCAATGCCCTTGGATATTCCGCCGTCCCGTCCTCCTCGTGTACAAATAGAAGGCGCCACAGCTCGTCGCTTCGTCGCCCATCCCCTCGCCCTCTCCAATCTCCACCGTGCCGTCGACCCCCTCGCTCCCTCTCCAATCTCCACCGCACCGCCATGGAGATGCCCTCGTTGAACTTCTACGAGGCGGTGATGTTCTCGCACTTCGACATCCTCGCGCCGCCGGCCGCGACGGTGCCCCACAGATGGTGCATCAGCTATGCGGGGGTGCCGGTGGCTCCGCTCCTCTTCCCGACGGAACCGTGATGGAGAGTGAAATCGCGGCGTGCCGCCACCAGATGCCCGTGTGGAAGAGGGCGCTGCCCGTCTGTGGCCAGCCCGTCTTGGCGGCGCTATTCAAGAAGGCGAAGGCCAAGATTGGCAACCGCATTGTTGACGGGCGCGTGGTGCACCGGGATCTCCGCAACCAAGAAGGGCGGGAGAGGTTCTGGTCCGTCCCTGGACAGACCAAGTACACCGTCATCGCCTCCGCTCAACGCGAAGAGGTGCTCTGTCTCGCGAACAATGCGGACATCGTGGAGGTTCCATCCGGCTGACGAGGAAATTTGGTGGCTCGGAGGGCGATGGCGTGAAGTGAAATTGTTGACTAGTGGTTGAATTAATGTAGGATGTGAAATCGCACCTTTGTTTAGAAGAATTTGTGGTTGAAGTAATGAAATGCCTTGATTTAGATCTCTGTCTCGATTAATTTGTGGAAGAATTTGTGATTTAGATCAATTTCTGCCTCGATTTAGATCTTTGTCCCGAATTGGGAACGTAACCGTGGACCAAAGACACCTTTTCTACTAGTGTATTCTGACACTGGTGGTTTGTTTAAACGTAATCTACGTGGATTGTGCCGCATGCAAATGGCACAACTACAATTTATAAAGTGGAAGCACGTACACCCGGGTACTGGAGATCCGGGAGCTTCGCCAGATGCAGGGGATGCAGGAGCAGAGAGGCGGTGAGATAGATGGGCTCAAGATTAGGACAGAAAGTGGTACTCATTTCCTCCTCATATGGGCATTATCGGTGAGAACATTGCTGTTTATGTTGCCGCGTCGTTCTGCAGCATCTGAAATAAGTTGCTGCTTCATGGAGTGTGGTAGCTTAAATAATTTATTTATGTGCCACTTACATTCCGTCATATTTGGAGACCTTCTGCCTCTCAGCAATCGTGGAACCGGTGGATCATTGTTTTCATATAGCAGTGGCACAGTCACAATTTCGGATTCAACTACTGACTCGGGCGTTTCCAAACCCTAAGTCGCGGTACATTTTACTCAGAGAACGTGGGTAGATTATTTCTCCTAGCAACGTGCCACACACAGAGCGATCAGAATTTAACAGAATTAGATATATAGGTTGAAGTTCAACACATTACTATGCATCTTCATTGCCCACAGCCTTCTTCCGCAGCCTAGGTGCCAAGCCTTCACGTCCAATGGCTTCTTCATTTCCTGCCTTCTTCCTCTTCCTCGGTGCCAATTTTCTTAGCTTCACGTACTCTGCATTGCCGGGACAATGGGCACCAGAATCGTTTCCAGCATCATCTTTCCACTCGTTTTTAATTTCTCTGGGCAGCAAAATGACTGACCTGGCAGTCATGTTTCTAACCTTGCGACGCTTCCTGTCAAAGAAACAAGACTGTTGCATAACTGCCCAATATCTACCGAGTAAATAAAACAAAAATTACAATTCAACACAAAAATGCAAACCCCAAGCGACCTTTGCTTACCAGGAGCTAATTGGGTTCGAGCAACCACCCTGTCCAAGAATAGAAGGGCGACTCCCAGTTGCAGCAGCTTCCACATCCAGTACAACACAATTCAGCTCAAACATGCAATCCAAGCATACCTTTTCATCAACCCAATTAGTATTGTCACCGATAGGAACATGGATGCCACATTCATCCATGAAGCTGAACTTCTTGATCTGCTTGCCATACTTCAACATGATTACGCAGAGCAACCATACGGATATAGTGCGGATCTGCCAGCGCCTTCTTCCATCGTGAAACAATGGCTTCCATACCACCTGCCCTTGGAGTCGTACCTATAGAGGACTACCGTAACCAGGTAAGGGGGGTCCGTACATATCCCACTTGATAGAAAACTGTGGACAAAATATGTTTGTCAGCGTTGGGCTAACGAACAATTTGAGGTTCAGTAGCCAGCTAGCAGTTGTAATTAGTGCGAATAGCAAAGAGAAGGGTAGCTCACCCGCTTGTAGGCAGAACTTCTTCTTCCTTGATAGTAGGATCTACCATCCTCCGAACTGCTCGGCTCGTCGGCGGCGGAGGCGGGCTAGAGCCTCGCAACGGCGGCTATGGCATGCGCCATTGGAGCTCGGTATCGTGGTGATTTGGCGCAGCAACTTGGCCCCAGAAGTCAAATGTCCGAAGGGATCGTCCTGCCTGGAGGGTGGATTCCGACGCTGCCAGTGCTAGGGGAAAGCTGGGAATGGATTTGTGAAATTGGTCAACGCATCCAATCCACTTAGCTGCTCAATTTGCCTAATAGGTTGCCACGTTGGCGCCCGCATCACGGACAGATAACCGACATGTGGGTCCCGATCGTCTACTTCAAAGGGCGGTTTAACAGAATGTTTGTATTTGGCAGGGGTGAGATGAGTTTGCCTCGAAATGGCCCCTCTCAGTAGTTGGTGGCCCAACTTTTCGAAACGCGGTAATTTTAGGCAACTTAGGTACCGCCATGCGCTGGCCTGCCAACTTTGGTACCGCAGACGAACAAGCCCGTTGTTGCGAGGGCCTAGCCCGCCTCTACCGCCGACGAGCCGAGCAGCTCGGAGGATGGCAGATCCTACTATCAAGGAAGAAGAAGTTCTGTCTACAAGCGGGTGATATACCATTCTCTTTGCTATTCGCACTAGTTACAACTGCTAGCTGGCTACTGAACCTCAAATTGTTTGTTAGCCCAACACTGACAAACATATTTTGTCCACAGTTTTCTGTCAAGTGGGATCTACGCGGACCCCCCTTACCTGGTTATGGTAGTCCTCTATAGGTACGACTCTAAGGGCAAGAGGTATGGACACTATTGTATCACGATGGACGAAGCGCCTGCGCAGATCTGCACTATATCTGGTATGGTTGCTGCTCTGCGTAATCATGTTGAATTATGGCCGAAGCAGACTGCAAAGTTCAGCTTCATGGATGAACGTGGCATCATGGTTCCTATAACATGTGACAATCAGCTAATTGGGTTGATGAAAAGGTATGCTTCGGCGTCCATGTTTGAGCTGAAATGTGATGTACTGGATGTGGAAGCTGCTGCAACTGGGAGTCGCCCTTCTATTCTTGGACAAGGTGGTTGCTCGAACACAATTAGCTCCTGGTAAGCAAAGGTCTCTTGGGGTTCGCATGTTTGTGTTGAATTGTAATTTTTGTTTTATTTACTCTGTAGATATTGGGAAGTTATGCAACAGTCTTGTTTCTTTGACAGGAAGCGTCGCAAGGTTAGAAACATGACTGTCGGGTCAGTCATTTTGCTGCCCGAAGAAATTAAAAACGAGTGGAAAGATGTCATTTTGCTGCCCAAAGAAATTAAAAACGAGTGGAAAGATGATGCTAGACACGATTCTGGTGCCCATTGTCCCGGCGATTGAGAGTACGTGAAGCTAAGAAAATTGGCACCAAGGAAGAGGAAGAAGGCAGGAAATGAAGAAGCCATTGGACGTGAAGGCTTGGCACCCAGGCTGCGGAAGAAGGCTGCTGGCAATGAAGATGCATAGTAATGTGTTGAACTTGAATCTATAAATGTAATTCTGTTAAATTCTGATCGCGTGGCACGCTGAAACAATCTACCCACGTTCTCTGAGTAAAATGTACCACGACTTAGGGTTTGGAAACGCCCGAGTCAGTAGTTGAATCCAAAATTGTGATTGTGCCACTGCTATCTGAAAACAAGGATCCACCGGTTCCATGATTGATAAGGGGCAGGAGGTCTCCAAATATGACGAAATGTAAGTGGCACATAAATAAATTATTTAAGCTACCACACTCCACGAAGCAGCAACTTATTTCAGATGCTGCACAACAACGTGGCAACATAAACAATAATGTTCTCAGTGATAATGCCCAGATGAGGAGGAAATGGGTACCACTTTCTGGCCTAATCTTGACCCCGTCTATCTCACCGCCTCATCCCGCTCGGATCTCGATGGCGTGTACGTGCTTCCACTTTATAAATTGTGGTTGTGCCATTTGCATGCGACACAATCCACGTAGATTACGTTTAAACAAACCACCAATGTCAGAATACACTAGTAGAAAAGGTGTCTTTGATCCACGGTCAATCCACGGTCACGTTCCCAATCCGGGACAGAGATCTAAATCGAGGCAGAAATTGATCTAAATCACAAATTCTTCCACAAATTAATCGAGACAGAGATCTAAATCGAGGCATTTCATTACTTCAACCACAAATTCTTCTAAACAAAGGTGCGATTTCACATCCTACATTAATTCAACCACTAGTCAACAATTTCACTTCCGCCATCGCCCTCCGAGCCACGCTTCCTCGTCGGATGGAACCTCCACGATGTCCGCATTGTTCGCGAGACAGAGCACCTCTTCGCGTTGAGCGGCGGCGATGACGGTGTACTTGGTCCATCCAGGGACGGACCAGAACCTCTCCCGCCCTTCTCGGTTGCGAAGATCTCGGTGCACCACGCGCCCGTCAACAATGCGGTTGCCAATCTTGGCCTTCTGCTCCTTCTTGAACAGCCGCCAAGACGGGCTGGCCGCGTCGGGCAGCGCCCTCTTCCACGCGGGCATCTGGTGGCGGCGCGCCGCGATTTCGCTCTCCATCTCGGCTCGGCCAGGTAGCGTAGCCATCGGCACCCCCGCAAAGCTGATGCGCCATCCGTGGGGCACCTTCGCGGCTGGCGGCGCGAGGATGTCGAAGTTCGTGAACAACACCGCCTCGTACAAGTTCAGATCAGACATCTCCATGGCGGCGCGGTGGAGATTGGAGAGGACGAGGGGATGGACGATGAAGCGACACGCTGTGGCGCCTTCTATTTGTACACGAGGACGACGAAGCGATGGTCAGACAAAAGAAGTAATGCAGGGTTAGACAAAAGAAGTAATGCGGGGTCAGAGCAATTTTTTTCCTCCCTGAAATCCGGGACTAATAGTTCAGACCGCTAGGTCAACAAGTACAAATATTACAACTTAAAAGGGCACAGAGCTAAAGCTAAATAGAACTAGTTATCACACATCTCCTTGATCTTCCTAATCTTGGCCAGATGCGCATCTTCCTGTGAGAGCAAGGATCGAATTGTCTGCTCCTTCCTTTTAGCATCTTCCTTGCACAGCTTCAATTGTTTCTCTGCATTTTTCCTCATGCACTTGTCAATACTCGTAGTTGTGTACTATAGGACTTTGGCCTGGTGGAGATCATTCCTTGCTTGAGTCAGTTCTTGCTCTGCTTTAGCCTTCAGGGCCAACGTCGCGTCCCTCTCCTTCTCGACTTTGATAACCTTGTCTTGCACCCACCTGAGATCTCGCTTATGCTTAGTCGTGTCAACTGGTTCCCATAGCTTCGTCTCAACACTATCAAGAAGTGAGCTGAATACGGATTCTTTCAACTCGACAGTCATTTCCCATAGTTTGTCTAGTGTTTTCTACATCGATTTGGGCCACTCTGGATCTACCCATTTGACAACACCGTAACTTTCGCCTTGCATCATTGCACGATGTCCTTGACACCGTAGAAACCTCCTGCCTGCGTTTCGTCCTTAGAAGGCTATAATTTAGCGGGCACATATCCATGTTTACATACCAGAGGACTGTCTTCATCCTCTAATCCGTGATAGTCGGAGTCATACATTGTCTGGTTGGCCTAACACATCATACACGCATGAGTAAACAGATTAGATCTAGCTCAAAAAATAGATAACTGGCCACAGATGATAGAAATAGAGATGATACGACTCACATCGAAATCACTGTCCCCTGTCCACGACGTTGCTTTCACCGCTCCCTTGAACCAATGGCGAGAGGGGAGGCGGTGTTGTCGGAGAGGGGATTGGGATGGAGGCCGTTGCGGCTTGACTCTGGCAGGATGGGAGTGAAGTGGGGAAAGTGGCTTCGAGGGTAAGGAAGAGAAGTACGGGAAGGAAGAGAAGTAATGGGGATGTGACACTGGGATGTGTCCCACTGAACTCGTGAGACGTGACACTCGCAACAGGGGAGCGCCCGGTGTTGCCAGTTTGTCCAGAGCAAGTGTGGGCAATCATGCCGCAGAACAGCCTACTCGTGGATCTCTCTCACGAAGACCATCCTAATCGTCCAAGCGCCCCAATCGAACGGTATGTAACAATAGTCAAGCAGAACAACTGCGTTAGGGTGTGACTTCTAGAAGACTCGGTCTAACGGCTACCCATGCAATGACACTGGTGGATCCACGTGTGGTTCATGAGAAGAACACACATCCAATGACACTAGTAGATCCTTATGTGGTTCATGAAAAGAACTGACATGCAGTGACACCGGGTGTGTTTCATGAAAAGATAAGACACCCAGTGACACTGGGTGTGGATCATGAAAAGAACAGACATGCAATGACACTGGTGGATTCTTATGTGGTTCATGAAAAGAACTGACATGCAATGACACTGGTGGATCCTTATGTGGTTTGTTTAGAGGAACAGACCTGCAATGACACCGGTGCATCCACGTGTGGTTCATGATAAGAACACACATCCAATGACACTAGTAGATCCTTATGTGGTTCATGAAAAGAATAGACATGCAGTGACACCGGGTGTGGTTCATGAAAAGAACAGACATGCAATGACACTAGGTGTGGTTCATGAAAAGAATAGACATCCAATGACTCTAGCTGTGGTTCATGATAAGAACACACATGCAATGACACTGGGTGTGGTTCATGAAAACAACATACATGCAATGACACTGGTGGATCCTTATGTGTGGTTCATGAAAAGAACATACATGCAATGACACTGGTGGATTCTTATGTGGTTTGTTTAGAGGAACAAACATGCAATGACACTGGTGGATCCGTGTGTGGTTCATGAGAAGAACACACATACAATGACACTGTGGATCCTTATGTGGTTTGTTTAGAGGAACAGCCATGCAATCACACTAGGTGGATCCATATGTGGTTTATGGAAGTAACAAACATGCAATGACTCTATCTCTGATTCATGAAAAGAACAGACATGCAATGACACTGGTGGGTCCATGTGTGGTTCATGGGAAGAACACAATCCAATGACATTGGTGGATCCTTATGTGGTTTGTTTAGAAGAATACACATGCAATGACACTGGTGGATCCATGTGTGGTTTATGAGAAGAACACACATCCAATGACATTGGGTGTGGTTCATGAAAAGAACAAACATGCAATCACACTAGTGGATCCTTATGTGTGGTTCATGAAAAGAACAGACATGCAATGACACTAGTGGATCCTTATGTGGTTTGTTTAGAAGAACACACATGCAATGACATTGGTTGTGGTTCATGAAAAGAACAGACATGCAATGACACTGGTGGATCCTTATGTGGTTTGTTTAGAAGAACACACATGCAATGACACTGGGTGTGGTTCATGAAAAGAACAGACATGCAATGACACTGGTGGATCCTTATCTGGTTTGTTTAGAAGAACACACATGCAATGACACTAGGAGTTGTTCGTGAAAAGAACAGACATGCAATGACACTGGTGGATCCATATGTGGTTTGTTTAGAGGAACAGACATGCAATGACACCGGTGGATCCACGTGTGGTTCATGAGAAGAACACACATCCAATGACACTGGTGGATCCTTATGTGGTTTGTTTAGAGGAACAAACATGCAATCACACTAGGTGGATCCATATGTGGTTTATGGAAGTAACAAACATGCAATGACTCTAGCTATGATTCATGAAAAGAACAGACATGCAATAACACTGGTGGATCCTTATGTGTGGTTCATGGGAAGAACACACGTCCAATGACACTGGCGGATCCTTATGTGGTTTGTTTAGAAGAACACACATGCAATGACACTGGTGGATCCATGTGTGGTTTATGAGAAGAACACACATCCAATGACATTGGGTGTGGTTCATGACAAGAACAGACATGCAATGACACTGGTGGATCCTTATGTGTGGTTCATGAAAAGAACAGACATGCAATGACACTGGTGGATCCTTATGTGGTTTGCTTACAAGAACACACATGCAATGACACCGGTGGATCCATGTGTGGTTCATGAGAAGAACACACATCCAATGACACTGGTGGATCCTTATGTGGTTTGTTTAGAGGAACAAACATGCAATCACACTAGGTGGATCCATATGTGGTTTATGGAAGTAACAAACATGCAATGACTCTAGCTGTGATTGATGAAAAGAACAGACATGCAATAACACTAGTGGATCCATGTGTGGTTCATGGGAAGAACACACGTCCAATGACACTGGCGGATCCTTATGTGGTTTGTTTAGAAGAACATACATGCAATGACACTGGTGGATCCATGTGTGGTTTATGAGAAGAACACACATCCAATGACATTGGGTGTGGTTCATGAAAAGAACAGACATGCAATGACACTGGTGGATCCTTATGTGTGGTTCATGAAAAGAACAGACATGCAATGACACTGGTGGATCCTTATGTGGTTTGTTTACAAGAACACACATGCAATGACACCAGTGGATCCATGTGTGGTTCATGAGAATAACACACATCCAATGACACTGGTAGATCCTTATGTGGTTCATGAAAAGAACTGACATGCAGTGCTGGGTATGGTTGATGAAAAGAACAGACATGCACTGAAACTGGGTGTGTTTCATGAAAATAACAGACATGCAATGACACTGGTGGATCCTTATGTGGTTTGTTTAGAAGAAAAAACATGCAATGACACTGGGTGTGGTTCATGAAAAGAATACACATCCAATGACACTGGTGGATCCTTATGTGGTTTGTTTAGAGGAACAGACATGCAATGACACCGGTGGATCCACGTGTGGTTCATGAGAAGAACACACATCCAATGACACTAGGTGGATCCTTATGTAGTTTGTTTAGAGGAATAGACATACAATATCACCGGTGGATCCACGTGTGGTTCATGAGAAGAACACACATCCAATGACACTGGTAGATCCTTATGTGGTTCATGAAAAAACTGGCATGCACTGACACTGGGTGTGTTTCATGAAAAGAACAGACATGCAATGACACTGGGTGTGGTTCATGAAAAGAACAGACATGCAATGACACTGGTGGATCCTTATGTGGTTCATGAAAAGAACATACATGCAATGACACTGGTGGATCCTTATATGGTTCCTGAAAAGAACAGAGATGCAATGACACTGGTGGATCCTTATGTGGTTCATGAAAAGAACACACATCCAATGACACTGGTCGATCCTTATGTGGTTTGTTTAGAGGAACAGACATGCAATGACACCGGTGGATCCACATGTGGTTCATGAGAAGAACACACATCCAATGACACTGGTAAATCCTTATGTGGTTCATGAAAAGAACAGACATGCAGTGACATGATGACCCACAAGTATAGGGGTTGTATCGCAGTATTTTCAAGGGAAGTGAAACCCAATTTATTGATTCAACACAAGGGGAGCCAAAGAATATTTATCACCCTTAACAACTGAGTTGTCAATTCAGCTGCACCTGGAAACAATCTTGCTCACAGCAGTTTATCAGTAGCAAGAGTTTTGTAGTAGGCATAGCAGAGTAGCAGGAGTAGTAAAGCAGAGACAGTAGTAACAAAAGCAGTAAATAGTGGGATTCGATTGCGGTAGGCATAGGGATGGATGGACGGGCGTTGCATGTACAAGACAATTCACATAGCAATCAGAAGATAGGGCAATTGCAGATAAATAAGATAAAGCATCCAAGTACTAGACAATCCTAGGCATGTGTCCCATATATAGTCATATGTGCTCGCAATGAGAACTTGCACAACATCTTTTGTCCTGCCAGCCCATTTGCAGCGGGGACTCTAGGGAACTACTGGCAATTAAGGTGCTCCTTTTAATAGAGCACCGGAGCAAAGCATTAACACTCTATGAACACATGTGATCCTCACATCAAAGCCTTTCCCTTCCTGTTATCCCGATTTCTATCACTTCGGGGCCATAGGTTCTGGACAACGACGTGTGTAAACAACTTGTAGATAAGACCAAAAACAATACTATCATAATGAATCAATAATACATTCAGATCTGAAATCATGGCACTCGGGTCCTAGTGACAAGCATTAAGCACAACAAGTCGCAACAAAGTCATAAAGCACTAATAAAAGATAGTAGGAACCATGCCCTAACAATCTGATGCCATTACATGAATGATCTCATCCAATCCCTACCATCCCCATAGCCTACAACGGGGGATTACTCACTCATAGATGGGGGAAACATGGATGGTCGATGGAGAAGCGATGGTGATGATGCTGGCGATGATCTCCTCCAATTCCCCGTCCCGGCAGGGTGCCAGAACGGAGTTTCTGGTGCTGTTTTGTGGAATCTGGTGGTGGCGGCGGAGTAGAACTCCTTCTGGAAAAACATCGAATCCCTCGAAGTTTTTAGGTCAGAAGGCTCCTTATAGGCGAAGAGAGAGGCCGAGGGGGTGCCTGGGGGGCCCACACAACCTGGCGCGCGGCCTGCCCGCGCCATGAGGTGGTGTGGCCACCGGCTCTTCTCCGCCTCGTATTCAGCTCGGAGTCTTCGGGTGAAATAGGATTTTTGGCGTATTTTCTGGGATTTTTCCTCATAGTTGATTTTCTGCACAAAAAGTAGACACCAAGGCAATTCTGCTGAAAACAGCGTCAGTCTGCATTAATTGTATCCAAATCACACAAGTATAGAGGAGAAACAATAGCAAAAGTGTTCGGGAAAGTAGATACGTTTTGGACGTATCAACTCCCCCAAGCTTAGCTTATTGCTTGTCCTCAAGCAATTCAGTTGAAAACTGAGTGCGATAAAAGGACTTTCACGAACACATTTGCTTTATATGATGTAAATATCCTCAGCAATGTGATCAACTACTTAGACAATTCATAATAAAGAGTATGCAACTGAGTCTACTTAATAGTCATTGCAAGCTATGAAGAGATTCCAACTCAAGAATAATAAGTAGCATGAGGCACAAACATAAGCAACATTACAATGCTCATAAAAAGGTATGATAGAGTGGTATCTCGCTTGCCCTTAATTATGAATGTCAAGGCACCTCTGAAGTTCAAGTGATGACTAGAAGTAAAGATATCAAGGATACAAGCATCAAAGTCATAACACAAATAATCAAGTATTGGAACAAACACAAAGAATGACAACTATGCTCTCAAGAAGGTGCTCAAAGAATATGTGGAGACTCAACAAGTAGAAGAAAAAGGTTTTGAATAATTTTGAAAGGCTTCCAAATGCTGAAAGTATGGTACTTGTTAGCTTTGAGCTCTCATTGCCCCTATCATAAGCATCTTTAATGTGGTTAAGGTGAAAGTGACACAACTAAGAGGACATGCTTGACAAGTTATAAATCGAAGTCTCATGCCCCTTACTTATGAAGACCGATCCTCATGCTACTCAACTTTAGTCACAAGTAAGCTCTTGTCATTGTAAGTATATACATATCACAGACAACCGCCAACGGGGTACCCCTTGCACATGACATGGGAGCTGTCCCATAATCAAAATAACAAGGCAAGAAGACAATGAGCATCTCGGCGATCTTTTTATTTACTATGTGCATAGATTTTTATTGAGGATGCTTCATAGAATGCTCATTATGGTTATGTTGCAAGTTTCCACCATGATTAGGCATGGCTTAGGCTAGCGGCCCAGGCGTTTCTCTAACATACATACAAACTCCATGATCTTACAAGTTCCACTTTTATTTCACACCGCCGAGATCCATAAGCAAAAGAACATGATATCAACTAGGTACAAAGTACCTATGAAGTGTTGAAAGCGGTCCCCATGATACATGGTTCTGCTAACTTCAACTCATAAAGCGCAATCATATGCGCAACAAAGAAGGACGCAATGGTTCAGGTTTATTAAGTGCAAGAAAATAAAGTGTGCCATCAAGTTTGTGAGAGCTTTACTAACTAACTTTCTCATAACAAGCAAACATTTTATTTAGAAGAAAACAAGGCATATTGAATATGCACGGAGGTAGCAAATGATGCTAATGGGTAGGTATGGTGGACACTTTGGAAATATTTGGTTTAGGGAGTTGGGAACTTGAGTAAAACATACTCAGAAAAAGTGAAGGCTAGCAATAGTAAGGGAGCGACAAACGAGAGATCAATAGATGTCATTATCATGCTTGCAACAAAACATGACTACTCATGGCATGAAAGTGATTCAAGATCCTCAAGGCAAAATAATTCATCGAGGCTTAACTGATTATTACAGCCACGTGCATGCGTGAGCATGTGCCAAGTCAATCAAATGAAACATTCAGAGGAGGATACCATGGTGTCATGCCAATTTATGAATAGAGCAATGCAAGCAAACATTCATAAGATATGCTACAAACTATTAGTGAGCTGGAGCTAATCATAAGAAAGCAAGAACTACTAAGCATCCAAAGATAACATACACCCTACTTTAACGGACTAAGCAAGCTCACAATGATGAGTATATGTACAAAAATGAAGACAAATAGAGTTCGTTACCAGCCTCTTACCATGCCTCAAGTTGTCATTAATCCTCATTATTGCTCTTCACTTGTATGGCTTGAATAATAATATGAAACCAATAATCCACTAAGAACTGCCGAACCCTGTAGCAAACTCGCAAAAACCAAAGAAGAACGACAAATATTTTTGGTGTTTTCGATTTTTAAACAAGAACCAAAATAAAAAAACAAGCAAAGCAAAATCTTTTTGGGTTTTTCGAATAGTTCAAACAAAAAAAAAGGAAAAGCAAACCAAGGCGAAAAGAAGAAGCAAACCAAAGAGAAACAACAAAAATATTTTTGGTCTTTTTGTGTTTTTAGAAAGCAAAAGCAAAGAAGAACGAAAACTAAAAAGAGAACGAAAACATGAATATACAAAGTACCAATGCAACATGATATGGAGATTAGTGCGGTGTCGGCATACCTCCCCCCAAGCTTAGGCTTTTGGCCTAAGTGGGTATCAATCCCAAGCTGGCCAGGATGAAGTGTCACCGGGGTACGACGAGGAGGTACCCTTGTCCTGGTGCGAGCTCGAGTACGCCCCTCCGTAATGTGCGAAGTAATCATAGGAGGGCGCATCCTCCTGGTGCTGCTCGTGGAAACCCAACAAGCGAAGCTGCTCGTCCACCTCCTCCTTGGAGCGCAACCACGGTCTCATGTCAACACTAAACAAAGCAGGCTGTGGCAGAAGGATCTCCCTTTCATCCCCGTCAGTGAAAAGCATCCTATATACTAGATTGTTCAAATCAGAGGTAGCAGTGATAAAGTGATGAGTTTTCATGGCAACAATGTCGAGCCTCTGTGGTGCTAGCATAGCATCATCGGGATCCACTGAAAGACCTAATGCATTAACTACACGTGAGGCAATGATGACCGCATAGATAGGCCCCCTAGCAGCTAGGCGGCGAGAAATAAGCGAGCCAAGATTGTACCGAGTATCATTGTTGAGCGCAGCAGCAAGGAAAGCTAAGTGATAGTTAGAGATATTACTAGTGTTCTCCCTACCCAATACACTAGTGGCAAGATAATATGCAAAGTATCTAAGAGCAGGGAGTTGGATATTTCTTATCTTTCCATGCTGCGCCACGCGGTCATCATCATTGTTCACCCCTCGGTAAAGCTCCAACAAATCGGCGGGTCACCCTTGAATTTTCTTCACGGTCCCTGCCATACGCACACCTATAATACTGCAAAATCTCTCCAAAGGCATGGTGAAGGGCATATCATAGATTTTAAAAGAGACAGTGGATTGATAGGATGTGTTAGTAAATGAGAAGCTCTCAACAAAAGTTTTGGTGATCATAGCATATTGTGCACTCTCATCTTGCATATAAGAGGTCAAGCCAACCCTCTCAATCAGTAGCAAGAAATCATCAAGAATACCTGCAGCTTGCAAGAAAGTAAAACAAGGAAAAGAGGATGGGTGAGCGTCTCCATCATCCCTTTCACTGCCAACAGGTGTTGCAATGAGGTCTTCATTGTATGATGGCCTAGCTTGAGAGGCTGTTCTTGAGGGCCTCGACCTCCTAGGTGCATCACTCTCAAATATCTCTCCAAAAGTATGGTTGTTCATGCTTGGTATTCTGAAATTTAAACACCTATTAAACAAGTGATTGCAAAGTAAATATAATGATGGATTCTACTCATAGGGACTTGCAAGAGGCCTAAACATGCATCAAAACAATATCTCTAAGCATCAAACAAGATTACAAGCTCTCATAACCAGTCACCTACAGCAGAAAAATACTCAACATATAATCCACTAAACACAAATCTACTTGGACAAGGGGAGGAGTCACATACCAAGGAACAATTGCTCCAAATTTCAGAAAGAAAGATGGGCTGAGCAAGGAGATCGAAGAAATTGAGAGAAAGCACAGAAAGAACGCGATTTTGAGCTATGAACTGGAGCTTACTCGGGAGGGAGAAGAAAGTGGCAGGTGAGAGAAGTAGTGGGGGGCCAGGGGTGGCCCACACCAGGGCATGGCGCCACCTAAGGCTGGCTGCGCTACCACATGGTGTGCCTGCCTGGTGGGCCCCCCTGGTACCTACCAGGTACTCCTCTGCCCCTTTTTTCACGTACAAATTTAATATGAATTTTCTGGAATTTTTCCAGACACTTTATTTTTGGGCTTTTTCAGAAATAGAAGAATGATTTTTTTGACAGACAGATTTTTTTCTTTTGGAAACAAGATGCAAGGACAAAACAAGGCTAGAACTACAGAAGTTCTAACATGCAAGCAAACTAACAACACAAAGAAAACTAAACGAGAGCAAAAACTAAAATGCAAAGGATAGAAATAAACGGAGATAATCATAATGAAAACATTGTTTTGTTCAATGGAATCCTTTTGTTAGAAAGGTTGATCAAGTCTTGCTACCAAAACAATTGCATATGAGACAAAACTTTGTACTCCACTAATGATTATGTTACCTCAACCTTGATAGCAATGGTCCCAATCATAATAGTTTCAAAATTTTCTTTTGGTATGGGACAATATATTTCTCCAACTTGAATGCCTTCAACATGTTCAATTGAATTCAAGCGATAAGTCCTTTCAATATTCTTGGGGAAATAGACAGTATGTTCCTTGTCATTAACATTGAAGGTCACCTTTCCTTGATTACAATTAATAACAGCTCCTGCAGTATTAAGAAAAGGTCTCCCAAGAATAATAGACATATTATCATCTTCAGGCATTTCAAGCACAACAAAATCAGTTAATATCAAGCAATTGTGAGCCACCTGAACAGGTACATCCTCACATATACCCACAGGAATAGTGGTAGATTTATCAGCCATTTGCAAAGATATATCAGTTGGTATCAATTTTTCAAGCTGAAGCCTCTTATATAGAGAGAAAGGCATAACACTAACTCCAGCTCCCAAATCACACAAAGCAGTTCTAACATAACTGTTCTTAATATAGCAAGGGATAGTTGGAATCCCTGGGTCTCCAAGTTTCTTAGGAACCTTACCATTGAAAGAATAATTAGCAAGCAAAGTAGAGATTTCTTCATTAGGGATCTTCCTTTTATTCGAGACAATGTCCTTCATATACTTTGAGTAAGGAGGCAATTTAATAGCATAAGTCAAAGGAATTTGCAAGAATAAAGGCTTCATCCACTCACAAAACTTATTATAGTGTTCATCTTCCTTTGACTTGTGTTTCTTATCAGGGAACGACATAGGTTTTTGGACCCAAGGTTCTCTTTCACTACCATGTTTCTTAGCAATAAAATCTTCTTTGGTGTATTTAGTAGTCTTAGTGTGGTTTTCAGGTTCTTCTTCAACTTTTTCTTCATTAGGCACTTCATTTTCTTCATTACCACTTTCAGTTTTAGCATCAGAGATAGATATACTATTAGGATCTATAGCAGGTTCAGAGGGTTCTACAACAATTTTATGTTTCTTTTTCCTTTTCTTACGAGTAGAACCATTATTTTCAGCTTGTTGAGAATCCTGCTCAATTCTTTTGGGATGCCCCTCAGGATATAGAGGATCCTGGGTAGCAGCAGCACTTCTAGTTCTAATTTCATAAGCATGTTTTTATTTAGCAGCATTAACTAGCAAGTCGTTTTGCACTTTAATAAGTTGATCTATTTGAGTTTGAACCATTTGAAAGTGTTTAACAATCATTTTAACATCATTGGAGGTTCTTTCCACAATATCTTTCAACTCAGCAATAGCTCTAGTGTTTTCCATTAGATAATTTTGCACCCTTTTATTAAAGTTATCTTGCTTAACAATAAAGATATCAAATTCTTCTAAGCATTGATCAGGAGGTTTCAAGTGAGGGATATCACCTTCATCAAAGTGTTGGAGAGAGTGTACCTCAATAGTGGGTGAGTAGGGAATAGGCTTACATAATTCTTCTATAGGAGGTAAATTCTTGACATCTGCAGCTTTAATTCCCTTCTCCTTAAGACATTTCTTAGCTTCCTTCATCACTTCATCATTTAATTCAATAACTCCCCTCTTCTTTGATGTTGGAATAGGCACATGAATAGATGGTTCAGGTACTATTACTTCAGGTATAGCTTGTTTAGGAGGAGTCCAATCTTCATAATTCTTGCTTATTTTAGCCATTAATTCCTCAGCTTCCTTCGGAGTCCTATTCCTGAAAACACAATCAGCACAACTATCTAGGTATGTCCTAGATTCCTCGGTTAGTCCATTATAAAATATATCAAGAAGCTCATTCTTAGGTAATGGACTTCCATCATGTGCATGAATCAGAGCACAAAAGCTTGCCCAAGATTCGGGCAATACCTCTTTTTCTCCCTGTTTGAAATCAAAAAGTTCCTACAAAATAGCATGTCTAGCACTGGGAGGAAAATATTTCTGCAGGAAAGTACTAATCAAGCACTCAGAGCTATCAATAGATCCAGGAGTTAAATTACTAAACCAAGTTTTAGCTTCTCCTTTCAGTGAAAAAGGAAAAATCTTAGCAACAAAGTAAGTACGCATCTTAATATCATCAAAAAACAAGCCACTCATGGTAGAAAGTTCATTCATATGTGCTACCGCACTTTTATTCTTAGTCCCACAAAAAGGTTCTTTCTCGACAATAGCTATGTAAGATAGATCGAGAGAGAAATCATAATCTTCATCTATAATGTTTATGGGAGAAGCAGCAAACTTAGCATCAAGAGACAATTTGGGTCTAATAGTACGCCTCTCAAGGAGACTCTTAGCAACGCTCCTATCATGGGTGTTCTTACATTCTTTAATAAACTCATCGGTCATCTCAACATAATCTTCTTCAATATCATAACTCTCACTAGACTCAGGTGAGCTAACAGGCGTAGTAGTGTCTTCATTAGGAGTTTCGGTATTTCCAGCTATAGTTCTAGCAATCGTAGCATCTAGGAAAGGACATAATGAACCACTCTTATCAAGCACAGTAGAAGCAGCATCATAAGCATCAGAAGTTTCAGATTCAGCAGTAGTAGTAGTGTGTGTAGCATGTGTATGTGGTGGTGTAACGAGCTTACTTATAACAGATGGTGAATCAAGAGCAGCAGAGGTGTTTAGAACCGTACCTCTTCTTATAGTGGATGGTAAAATAGGAACTTTGCCATCACGAGACTTACCCATGATGGATAGATAGAAGCGAACAATAGAGAATCCAAGTGAACTTGTTAATAAAGCTATGCTCCCTGGCAACGGCGCCAGAAAATAGTCTTGATGACCCACAAGTATAGGGGGTGTATCGCAGTATTTTCGAGGGAAGTGAAACCCAATTTATTGATTCGACACAAGGGGAGCCAAAGAATATTTATCAGCCTTAACAACTGAGTTGTCAATTCATGCACTGAAACAATCTTGCTCACAGCTTTATCAAGAGTAACAGTTTTGTAGTAGGAATAGCGTATGATAGTAAAGCGACAGTAACAAAAGCGAAAGCAGTGGGATTCGAGTGCGGTAGGCATAGGGATGGATGGACGGGCGTTGCATGGACAAGACAATTCACATAGCAATCAGAAGATAGGGCAATTGCATATAAATAAGATAAAGCATCCAAGTACTAGACAATCCTAGGCATGAGAACTTGCACAACATCTTTTGTCCTGCGAGCCCGTTTGCCGCGGGGCCTCTAGGGAACTACTGGCAATTAAGGTGCTCCTTTTAATAGAGCACCGGAGCAAAGCATTAACACTCCGTGAACACATGTGACCCTCACATAAAAGCCTTTCCCTTCCGGTTATCCCGATTTCTGTCACTTCGGGGCCATAGGTTCCGGACAACGACGTGTGTAAACAACTTGTAGATAAGACCAAAAACAATACTATCATAATGAATCAATAATACATTCAGATCTGAAATCATGGAACTCGGGCCCTAGTGACAAGCATTAAGCATAACAAGTCCCAACAAAGTCATAAAGGACTAATAAAAGATACTAGGCACCATGCCCAAACAATCTGATGCCATTACATGAACGATCTCATCCAATCCCTACCATCCCCATAGCCTACAGCGGGGGATTACTCACTCATAGATGGGGGAAACATGGATGGTCGATGGAGAAGCGATGGTGATGATGATGGCGATGATCTCCTCAATTCCCGTCCGTGAGTGCCGAACGAGTTTGGTGCTGTTTCATGGAAACTGGTGGTGGCGGCGGAGCGGAACTCCTTCTAGAAAAACATCGAACCCCCCAAAGTTTTTAGGTCAGAAGGCTCCTTATAGGCGAAGAGAGAGAGGGGTGCACAGGGGCCACACCCCAGCATGGCCTGGCCTGGCTCGTGCCAGCAGGTGGTGTGGCCACCCCCTGGCTCTTCTCCGTCTCGTATTCTGGCTCCTGGAGTCTTCGGGTGAAATAGGATTTTTGGCGTATTTTCCGGGATTTTTCCTGATAGTTGATTTTCTGCACAAAAAGTAGACACCAAGGCAATTCTGCTGAAAACAGCGTCAGTCTACATTAGTTGTATCCAAATCACACAAGTATAGAGGAGAAACAATAGCAAAAGTGTTCGGGAAAGTAGATACGTTTTGTACGTATCATGACACCGGGTGTGGTTCATGAAAAGAACAGACATGCAATGACACTGGGTGTGGTTCATGAAAAGAATAGACATCCAATGACTCTAGTTGTGGTTCATGAAAACAACACACATGCAATGACACTAGGTGTGGTTCATGAAAAGAATAGACATGCAATGACACTGGTGGATCCTTATGTGTAGTTCATGAAAAGAACATACATGCAATGACACTGGTGGATCCTTATGTGGTTTGTTTAGAGGAACAAAACATGCAATGACACTGGTGGATCCATGTGTGGTTCATGAGAATAACACACATCCAATGACACTGGTGGATCCTTATGTGGTTTGATTAGAGGAATAGACATGCAATCACACTAGGTGGATCCAGATGTGGTTTATGGAAGTAACAGGCATGCAATGACTCTAGCTGTGATTCATGAAAAGAACATACATGCACTAACACTAGTGGATCCATGTGTGGTTCATGGGAAGAACACACATCCAATGAAACTGATGGATCCTTATGTGGTTTGTTTAGAAGAACACACATGCAATGACACTAGTGGATCCATGTGTGGTTTATGAGAAGAACACACATCCAATGACATTGGGTGTGGTTCATGAAAAGAACAGACATGCAATGACACTAGTGGATCCTTATGTGTGGTTCATGAAAAGAATAGACATGCAATGACACTGGTGGATCCTTATGTGGTTTGTTTAGAAGAACACACATGCAATGACACTGGCTGTGGTTCATGAAAAGAACAGACAGGCAATGACACTGGTGGATCCTTATCAGGTTTGTTTAGAAGAACACACATGCAATGACACTGGGTGTGGTTCATGAAAAGAACAGACATACAATGACACTGGTGGATCCTTATGTGGTTTGTTTAGAAGAACACACATGCAATGACACTGGGTGTGGTTCATGAAAAGAACAGACATGCAATGACACTGGTGGATCCTTATGTGGTCTGTTTAGAGGAATAGACATGCAATGACACCGGTGGATCCATGTGTGGTTCATGAGAAGAACACACATCCAATGACACTGGTAGATCCTTATGTTGTTTGTTTAGAGGAACAGACATGCAATCACACTAGGTGGATCCATATGTGGTTTATGGAAGTAACAGACATGCAATGAATCTAGCTGTGATTCATGAAAAGAACAGACATGCAATGACACTGGTGGATCCATGCGTGGTTCATGGGAAGAACATACATCCAATGACACTGGTGGATCCTTATGTGGTTTGTTTAGAAGAACACACATGCAATGACACTGGTGGATCCATGTGTGGTTTATGTGAAGAACACATATCCAATGACATTGGGTGTGGTTCATGAAAAGAACAGACATGCAATGAGACTGGTGGATCCTTATGTGTGGTTCATGAAAAGAACAGACATGCAATGACACTGGTGGATCCTTATGTGGTTTGTTTAGAAGAACACACATGCAATGACACCAGTGGATCCACGTGTGGTTCATGAGAAGAACACACATCCAATGTCACTGGTAGATCCTTATGTGGTTCATGAAAAGAACTGACATGCAGTGTTGGGTGTGGTTCATGAAAAGAACAGACATGCATTGACACTGGGTGTGGTTCATGAAAAGAACACACATCCAATGACACTAGTGGATCCTTATGTGGTTTGTTTAGAGGAACAGACATGCAATGACACCAGTGGATCCACGTGTGGTTCATGAGAAGAACACACATCCAATGACACTGGTAGATCCTTATGTGGTTCATGAAAAGAACAGACATGCAGTAACACCGGGTGTGGTTCATGAAAAGAATAGACATGCAATGAGACTGGGTGTGGTTCATGAAAAGAATAGACATCCAATGACTCTAGATGTGGTTCATGAAAAAAACACACATGCAATGACACTAGGTTGGGACCATGAAAAGAACAGACATGCAATGACACTGGTGGATCCTTATGTGTGGTTCATGAAAAGAACATACATGCAATGACACTGGTGGATCCTTATGTGGTTTGTTTAGAGGAACAAACATGCAATGACACTGGTGGATCCATGTGTGGTTCATGAGAAGAACACACATCCAATGACACTGGTGGATCCTTATGTTGTTTGTTTAGAGGATCAAACATGCAATCACACTAGGTGGATCCATATGTGGTTTATGGAAGTAACAGACATGCAATGACTGTAGCTGTGATTCATGAAAAGAACATACATGCAATGACACTAGTGGATCCATGTGTGGTTCATGCGAAGAACACACATCCAATGACACTGGTGGATACTTATGTGGTTTGTTTAGAAGAACACACATGCAATGACACTGGTGGATCCATGTGTGGTTTATGAGAAGAACACACATCCAATAACATTGGGTGTGGTTCATGAAAAGAACAGACATGCAATGACACTGGTGGATCCTTATGTGTGGTTCATGAAAAGAACAGACATGCAATGACACTGGTGGATCCTTATGTGGTTTGTTTAGAAGAACACACATGCAACGACACCGGTGGATCCACGTGTGGTTCATGAGAAGAACACACATCCAATGACACTGGTAGATCCTTATGTGGTTCATGAAAAAAACTGACATGCAGTGATGGGTGTGGTTCGTGAAAAGAACAGACATGCACTGACACTGGGTGTGGTTCATGAAAAGAACAGACATGCAATGACACTGGTGGATCCTTATGTGGTTTGTTTAGAAGAACACACATGCAATGACACTGGGTGTGGTTCATGAAAAGAACACACATCCAATGACACTGGTGGATCCTTATGTATTGTTTAGAGGAACAAACATGCAATGACACCGGTGGATCCACGTGTGGTTCATGAGAAGAACAAACATCCAATGACACTTGTAGATCCTTATGTGGTTCATGAAAAGAACTGACATGCAATGACACAGGGTGTGGTTCATGAAAAGAATAGACATGCAATGAGACTGGGTGTGGTTCATGAAAAGAATAGACATCCAATGACTCTAGCTCTGGTTCATGAAAAGAACACACATGCAATGACACTGGGTGTAGTTCATGAAAAGAACAGACATGCAATGACACTGGTGGATCCTTATGTGTGGTTCATGAAAAGAACAGACATGCAATGACACTGGTGGATCCTTATGTGTGGTTCATGAAAAGAACATACATGCAATGACACTGGTGGATCCTTATGTGGTCTGTTTAGAGGAACAGACATGAAATGACACCGGTGGATCCATGTGTGGTTCATGAGAAGAACACACATCCAATGACACTAGTAGATCCTTATGTTGTTTGTTTAGAGGAACATACATGCAATCACACTAGGTGGATCCATATGTGGTTTATGGAAGTAACAGACATGCAATGAATCTAGCTGTGATTCATGAAAAGAACAGACATGCAATGACACTGGTGGATCCATGCGTGGTTCATGGGAAAAACATACATCCAATGACACTGGTGGATCCTTATGTGGTTTGTTTAGAAGAACACACATGCAATGACACTGGTGGATCCATGTGTGGTTTATGAGAAGAACACATATCCAATGACATTGGGTGTGGTTCATGAAAAGAACAGACATGCAATGACACTGGTGGATCCTTATGTGGTTTGTTTAGAAGAACACACATGCAATGACACCAGTGGATCCACGTGTGGTTCATGAGAAGAACACACATCCAATGGCACTGGTAGATCCTTATGTGGTTCATGAAAAGAACTGACATGCAGTGTTGGGTGTGGTTCATGAAAAGAACAGACATGCACTAACACTGGGTGTGGTTCATCAAAAGAACAGACATGCAATGACACTGGTGGATCCTTATGTGTTTTTTAGAAGAACACACATGCAATGACACTGGGTTTGGTTCATGAAACGAACACACATCCAATGACACTAGTGGATCCTTATGTGGTTTGTTTAGAGGAACAGACATGCAATGACACCAGTGGATCCACGTGTGGTTCATGAGAAGAACACACATCCAATGACACTGGTAGATCCTTATGTGGTTCATGAAAAGAACAGACATGCAGTGACACCGGGTGTGGTTCATGAAAAGAACAGACATGCAATGACACTGGGTGTGGTTCATGAAAAGAATAGACATCCAATGACTCTAGATGTGGTTCATGAAAAAAAAACACATGCAATGACACTGGGTGTGGACCATGAAAAGAACAGACATGCAATGACACTGGTGGATCCTTATGTGTGGTTCATGAAAAGAACATACATGCAATGACACTGGTGGATCCTTATGTGGTTTGTTTAGAGGAACAAACATGCAATGACACTGGTGGATCCATGTGTGGTTCATGAGAAGAACACACATCCAAAGACACTGGTGGATCCTTATGTTGTTTGTTTAGAGGAACAAACATGCAATCACACTAGGTGGATCCATATGTGGTTTATGGAAGTAACAGACATGCAATGACTGTAGCTATGATTCATGAAAAGAACATACATGCAATGACACTAGTGGATCCATGTGTGGTTCATGCGAAGAACACACATCCAATGACACTGGTGGATCCTTATGTGGTTTGTTTAGAAGAACACACATGCAATGACACTGGTGGATCCATGTGTGGTTTATGAGAAGAACACACATCCAATAACATTGGGTGTGGTTCATGAAAAGAACAGACATGCAATGACACTGGTGGATCCTTATGTGTGGTTCATGAAAAGAACAGACATGCAATGACACTGGTGGATCCTTATGTGGTTTGTTTAGAAGAACACACATGCAACAACACGGGTGGATCCACGTGTGGTTCATGAGAAGAACACCCATCCAATGACACTGGTAGATCCTTATGTGGTTCATGAAAAGAACTGACATGCAGTGTTGGGTGTGGTTCGTGAAAAGAGCAGACATGCACTGACACTGGGTGTGGTTCATGAAAAGAACAGACATGCAATGACACTGGTGGATCCTTATGTGGTTTGTTTAGAAGAACACACATGCAATGACACTGGGTGTGATTCATGAAAAGAACACACATCCAATGACACTCGTGGATTCTTATGTCTTGTTTAGAGGAACAAACATGCAATGACACCGGTGGATCCACGTGTGGTTCATGAGAAGAACAAACATCCAATGACACTGGTAGATCCTTATGTGGTTCATGAAAATAACTGACATGCAATGACACAGGGTGTGGTTCATGAAAAGAATAGACATGCAATGAGACTGGGTGTGGTTCATGAAAAGAATAGACATCCAATGACTCTAGCTCTGGTTCATGAAAAGAACACACATGCAATGACACTGGGTGTAGTTCATGAAAAGAACAGACATGCAATGACACTGGTGGATCCTTATGTGTGGTTCATGAAAAGAACAGACATGCAATGACACTGGTGGATCCTTATGTGTGGTTCATGAAAAGAACATACATGCAATGACCTTTGGTGGATCCTTATGTGGTTTGTTTTAGAGGAGCACATGAAATGACACCGGTGGATCCATGTGTGGTTCATGAGAAGAACACACATCCAATGACACTAGTAGATCCTTATGTTGTTTGTTTAGAGGAACAGACATGCAATCACACTAGGTGGATCCATATGTGGTTTATGGAAGTATGACATGCAATGAATCTAGCTGTGATTCATGAAAAGAATGACATGCAATGACCTTTGGTGGATCCATGCGTGGTTCATGGGAAGAACATACATCCAATGACACTGGTGGATCCTTATGTGGTTTGTTTAGAAGAACACACATGCAATGACACTGGTGGATCCATGTGTGGTTTATGAGAAGAACACATATCCAATGACATTGGGTGTGGTTCATGAAAGGAACAGACATGCAATGACACTGGTGGATCCTTATGTGTGGTTCATGAAAAGAACAGACATGCAATGACACTGGTGGATCCTTATGTTGTTTGTTTAGAAGAACACACATGCAATGACACCAGTGGATCCACGTGTGGTTCATGAGAAGAACACACATCCAATGGCACTGGTAGATCCTTATGTGGTTCATGAAAAGAACTGACATGCAGTGTTGGGTGTGGTTCATGAAAAGAACAGACATGCACTGACACTGGGTGTGGTTCATCAAAAGAACAGACATGCAATGACACTGGTGGATCCTTATGTGTTTTTTTAGAAGAACACACATGCAATGACACTGGGTTTGGTTCATGTAAAGAACACACATCCAATGACACTAGTGGATCCTTATGTGGTTTGTTTAGAGGAACAGACATGCATTGACACCAGTGGATCCACGTGTGGTTCATGAGAAGAACACACATCCAATGACACTGGTAGATCCTTATGTGGTTCATGAAAAGAACAGACATGCAGTGACACCGGGTGTGGTTCATGAAAAGAACAGACATGTAGTGACACCGGGTGTGGTTCATGAAAAGAACAGACATGCAATGACACTGGGTGTGGTTCATGAAAAGAATAGACATCCAATGACTCTAGATGTGGTTCATGAAAAAAACACATGCAATGACACTGGGTGTGGACCATGAAAAGAACAGACATGCAATGACACTGGTGGATCCTTATGTGTGGTTCATGAAAAGAACATACATGCAATGACACTGGTGGATCCTTATGTGGTTTGTTTAGAGGAACAAACATGCAATGACACTTGGTGGATCCATGTGTGGTTCATGAGAAGAACACACATCCAATGACCTTTGGTGGATCCTTATGTTGTTTGTTTAGAGGAACAAACGTGCAATCACACTAGGTGGATCCATATGTGGTTTATGGAAGTAACAGACATGCAATGACTGTAGCTGTGATTCATGAAAAGAACATACATGCAATGACACTAGTGGATCCATGTGTGGTTCATGCGAAGAACACACATGCAATGACACTGGTGGATCCTTATGTGGTTTGTTTAGAAGAACACACATGCAATGACACTGGTGGATCCATGTGTGGTTTATGAGAAGAACACACATCTTATAACATTGGGTGTGGTTCATGAAAAGAACAGACATGCAATGACACTGGTGGATCCTTATGTGTGGTTCATGAAAAGAACAGACATGCAATGACACTGGTGGATCCTTATGTGGTTTGTTTAGAAGAACACACATGCAACGACATCGGTGGATCCACGTGTGGTTCATGAGAAGAACACACATCCAATGAGACTGGTAGATCCTTATGTGGTTCATGAAAAGAACTGACATGCAGTGTTGGGTGTGGTTCGTGAAAAGAACAGACATGCACTGACACTGGGTGTGGTTCATGAAAGGAACAGACATGCAATGACACTGGTGGATCCTTATGTGGTTCATGAAAAGAACAGACATGCAATGACACTGGTGGATCCTTATGTTGTTTGTTTAGAAGAACACACATGCAATGACACTAGTGGATCCACGTGTGGTTCATGAGAAGAACACACATCCAATGGCACTGGTAGATCCTTATGTGGTTCATGAAAAGAACTGACATGCAGTGATGTGTGTGGTTCGTGAAAAGAACAGACATGCACTGACACTGGGTGTGGTTCATGAAAAGAACAGACATGCAATGACACTGGTGGATCCTTATGTGGTTTGTTTAGAAGAACACACATGCAATGACACTGGGTGTGGTTCATGAAAAGAACACACATCCAATGACACTGGTGGATCCTTATGTATTGTTTAGAGGAACAAACATGCAATGACACCGGTGGATCCACGTGTGGTTCATGAGAAGAACAAACATCCAATGACACTTGTAGATCCTTATGTGGTTCATGAAAAGAACTGACATGCAATGACACTGGATGTGGTTCATGAAAAGAATAGACATGCAATGAGACTGGGAGTGGTTCATGAAAAGAATAGACATCCAATGACTCTAGCTCTGGTTCATGAAAAGAACACACATGCAATGACACTGGGTGTAGTTCATGAAAAGAACAGACATGCAATGACACTGGTGGATCCTTATGTGTGGTTCATGAAAAGAACAGACATGCAATGACACTGGTGGATCCTTATGTGTGGTTCATGAAAAGAACATACATGCAATGACACTGGTGGATCCTTATGTGGTCTGTTTAGAGGAACAGACATGCAATGACACCGGTGGATCCATGTGTGGTTCATGAGAAGAACACACATACAATGACACTAGTAGATCCTTATGTTGTTTGTTTAGAGGAACATACATGCAATCACACTAGGTGGATCCATATGTGGTTTATGGAAGTAACAGACATGCAATGAATCTAGCTGTGATTCATGAAAAGAACAGACATGCAATGACACTGGTGGATCCATGCGTGGTTCATGGGAAAAACATACATCCAATGACACTGGTGGATCCTTATGTGGTTTGTTTAGAAGAACACACATGCAATGACACTGGTGGATCCATGTGTGGTTTATGAGAAGAACACATATCCAATGACATTGGGTGTGGTTCATGAAAAGAACAGACATGCAATGACACTGGTGGATCCTTATGTGGTTTGTTTAGAAGAACAGACATGAAATGACACCGGTGGATCCATGTGTGGTTCATGAGAAGAACACACATCCAATGACACTAGTAGATCCTTATGTTGTTTGTTTAGAGGAACAGACATGCAATCACACTAGGTGGATCCATATGTGGTTTATGGAAGTAACAGACATGCAATGAATCTAGCTATGATTCATGAAAAGAACAGACATGCAATGACACTGGTGGATCCATGCGTGGTTCATGGGAAGAACATACATCCAATGACACTGGTGGATCCTTATGTGGTTTGTTTAGAAGAACACACATGCAATGACACTGGTGGATCCATGTGTGGTTTATGAGAAGAACACATATCCAATGACATTGGGTGTGGTTCATGAAAGGAACAGACATGCAATGACACTGGTGGATCCTTATGTGTGGTTCATGAAAAGAACAGACATGCAATGACACTGGTGGATCCTTATGTTGTTTGTTTAGAAGAACACACATGCAATGACACCAGTGGATCCACGTGTGGTTCATGAGAAGAACACACATCCAATGGCACTGGTAGATCCTTATGTGGTTCATGAAAAGAACTGACATGCAGTGTTGGGTGTGGTTCATGAAAAGAACAGACATGCACTGACACTGGGTGTGGTTCATCAAAAGAACAGACATGCAATGACACTGGTGGATCCTTATGTGTTTTTTTAGAAGAACACACATGCAATGACACTGGGTTTGGTTCATGAAAAGAACACACATCCAATGACACTAGTGGATCCTTATGTGGTTTGTTTAGAGGAACAGACATGCATTGACACCAGTGGATCCACGTGTGGTTCATGAGAAGAACACACATCCAATGACACTGGTAGATCCTTATGTGGTTCATGAAAAGAATGACATGCGGTGACACGGGTGTGGTTCATGAAAAGAATGACATGGAGTGACACCGGGTGTGGTTCATGAAAAGAACAGACATGCAATGACACTGGGTGTGGTTCATGAAAAGAATAGACATCCAATGACTCTAGATGTGGTTCATGAAAAAAACACATGCAATGACACTGGGTGTGGACCATGAAAAGAACAGACATGCAATGACCTTTGGTGGATCCTTATGTGTGGTTCATGAAAAGAACATACATGCAATGACACTGGTGGATCCTTATGTGGTTTGTTTAGAGGAACAAACATGCAATGACACTGGTGGATCCATGTGTGGTTCATGAGAAGAACACACATCCAATGACACTGGTGGATCCTTATGTTGTTTGTTTAGAGGAACAAACGTGCAATCACACTAGGTGGATCCATATGTGGTTTATGGAAGTAACAGATATGCAATGACTGTAGCTGTGATTCATGAAAAGAACATACATGCAATGACACTAGTGGATCCATGTGTGGTTCATGCGAAGAACACACATGCAATGACACTGGTGGATCCTTATGTGGTTTGTTTAGAAGAACACACATGCAATGACACTGGTGGATCCATGTGTGGTTTATGAGAAGAACACACATCTTATAACATTGGGTGTGGTTCATGAAAAGAACAGACATGCAATGACACTGGTGGATCCTTATGTGTGGTTCATGAAAAGAACAGACATGCAATGACACTGGTGGATCCTTATGTGGTTTGTTTAGAAGAACACACATGCAACGACATCGGTGGATCCACGTGTGGTTCATGAGAAGAACACACATCCAATGAGACTGGTAGATCCTTATGTGGTTCATGAAAAGAACTGACATGCAGTGTTGGGTGTGGTTCGTGAAAAGAGCAGACATGCACTGACACTGGGTGTGGTTCATGAAAGGAACAGACATGCAATGACACTGGTGGATCCTTATGTGTGGTTCATGAAAAGAACAGACATGCAATGACACTGGTGGATCCTTATGTTGTTTGTTTAGAAGAACACACATGCAATGACACTAGTGGATCCACGTGTGGTTCATGAGAAGAACACACATCCAATGGCACTGGTAGATCCTTATGTGGTTCATGAAAAGAACTGACATGCAGTGATGTGTGTGGTTCGTGAAAAAAACGGAACATGCTTGACCTTTGGGTGTGGTTCATGAAAAGAAACGGACATGCAATGACCTTTGGTGGATCCTTATGTGGTTTGTTTAGAAGAACACACATGCAATGACACTGGGTGTGGTTCATGAAAGAACACATCCAATGACCTTTGGTGGATCCTTATGTATTGTTTAGAGGAACAAACATGCAATGACACCGGTGGATCCACGTGTGGTTCATGAGAAGAACAAACATCCAATGACACTTGTAGATCCTTATGTGGTTCATGAAAAGAACTGACATGCAATGACACTGGATGTGGTTCATGAAAAGAATAGACATGCAATGAGACTGGGAGTGGTTCATGAAAAGAATAGACATCCAATGACTCTAGCTATGGTTCATGAAAAGAACACACATGCAATGACACTGGGTGTAGTTCATGAAAAAATGGACATGCAATGACCTTTGGTGGATCCTTATGTGTGGTTCATGAAAAAACAGACATGCAATGACACTGGTGGATCCTTATGTGTGGTTCATGAAAAGAACATACATGCAATGACCTTTGGTGGATCCTTATGTGGTACATTTAGAGGAAAGGACATGCAATGACACGGTGGATCCATGTGTGGTTCATGAGAAGAACACACATACAATGACACTAGTAGATCCTTATGTTGTTTGTTTAGAGGAACATACATGCAATCACACTAGGTGGATCCATATGTGGTTTATGGAAGTAACAGACATGCAATGAATCTAGGCTGTGATTCATGAAAAGAACGGACATGCAATGACCTTTGGTGGATCCATGCGTGGTTCATGGGAAAACATACATCCAATGACCTGGTGGATCCTTATGTGGTTTGTTTAGAAGAACACACATGCAATGACACTGGTGGATCCATGTGTGGTTTATGAGAAGAACACATATCCAATGACATTGGGTGTGGTTCATGAAAAAACAGACATGCAATGACTGGTGGATCCTTATGTGGTTTGTTTAGAGAAACAGACATGAAATGACACCGGTGGATCCATGTGTGGTTCATGAGAAGAACACATCCAATGACACTAGTAGATCCTTATGTTGTTTGTTTAGAGGAGCAGGACATGCAATCACACTAGGTGGATCCATATGTGGTTTATGGAAGTATGAGACATGCAATGAATCTAGCTATGATTCATGAAAAACAGAACATGCAATGACTTGGTGGATCCATGTGGTTCATGGGAAGAACATACATCTAATGACCTGGTGGATCCTTATGTGGTTTGTTTAGAAGAACACACATGCAATGACACTGGTGGATCCATGTGTGGTTTATGAGAAGAACACATATCCAATGACATTGGGTGTGGTTCATGAAAGGAACAGACATGCAATGACACTGGTGGATCCTTATGTGTGGTTCATGAAAAGAACAGGACATGCAATGACCTTTGGTGGATCCTTATGTTGTTTGTTTAGAAGAACACACATGCAATGACACCGGTGGATCACGTGTGGTTCATGAGAAGAACACACATCCAATGGCACTGGTAGATCCTTATGTGGTTCATGAAAAGAACTGACATGCAGTGTTGGGTGTGGTTCATGAAAAGAACAGACATGCACTGACACTGGGTGTGGTTCATCAAAAGAACAGACATGCAATGACACTGGTGGATCCTTATGTGTTTTTTTAGAAGAACACACATGCAATGACACTGGGTTTGGTTCATGAAAAGAACACACATCCAATGACACTAGTGGATCCTTATGTGGTTTGTTTAGAGGAACAGACATGCATTGACACCAGTGGATCCACGTGTGGTTCATGAGAAGAACACACATCCAATGACACTGGTAGATCCTTATGTGGTTCATGAAAAGAACAGACATGCGTGACACGGGTGTGGTTCATGAAAAAACGGACATGCAGTGACACCGGGTGTGGTTCATGAAAAGAACAGACATGCAATGACACTGGGTGTGGTTCATGAAAAGAATAGACATCCAATGACTCTAGATGTGGTTCATGAAAAAAAACACATGCAATGACACTGGGTGTGGACCATGAAAAGAACAGACATGCAATGACACTGGTGGATCCTTATGTGTGGTTCATGAAAAGAACATACATGCAATGACACTGGTGGATCCTTATGTGGTTTGTTTAGAGGAACAAACATGCAATGACACTGGTGGATCCATGTGTGGTTCATGAGAAGAACACACATCCAATGACACTGGTGGATCCTTATGTTGTTTGTTTAGAGGAACAAACGTGCAATCACACTAGGTGGATCCATATGTGGTTTATGGAAGTAACAGACATGCAATGACTGTAGCTGTGATTCATGAAAAGAACATACATGCAATGACACTAGTGGATCCATGTGTGGTTCATGCGAAGAACACACATGCAATGACACTGGTGGATCCTTATGTGGTTTGTTTAGAAGAACACACATGCAATGACACTGGTGGATCCATGTGTGGTTTATGAGAAGAACACACATCTTATAACATTGGGTGTGGTTCATGAAAAGAACAGACATGCAATGACACTGGTGGATCCTTATGTGTGGTTCATGAAAAGAACAGACATGCAATGACACTGGTGGATCCTTATGTGGTTTGTTTAGAAGAACACACATGCAACGACATCGGTGGATCCACGTGTGGTTCATGAGAAGAACACACATCCAATGAGACTGGTAGATCCTTATGTGGTTCATGAAAAGAACTGACATGCAGTGTTGGGTGTGGTTCGTGAAAAAGCGGAACATGCACGACCGGGTGTGGTTCATGAAAGAGCAGACATGCAATGACAAGGTGGATCCTTATGTGTGGTTCATGAAAAACGGACATGCAATGACACCGCTGGATCCTTATGTTGTTTGTTTAGAAGAACACACATGCAATGACACCGGTGGATCCACGTGTGGTTCATGAGAAGAACACACATCCAATGGCAGTAGATCCTTATGTGGTTCATGAAAGAACGACATGCAGTGATGTGTGTGGTTAAGTGAAAGAACAGAACATGCAATGACACCGGGTGTGGTTCATGAAAAGAACGGACATGCAATGACCTTTGGTGGATCCTTATGTGGTTTGTTTAGAAGAACACACATGCAATGACACTGGGTGTGGTTCATGAAAAGAACACACATCCAATGACACTGGTGGATCCTTATGTATTGTTTAGAGGAACAAACATGCAATGACACCGGTGGATCCACGTGTGGTTCATGAGAAGAACAAACATCCAATGACACTTGTAGATCCTTATGTGGTTCATGAAAAGAACTGACATGCAATGACACTGGATGTGGTTCATGAAAAGAATAGACATGCAATGAGACAGGAGTGGTTCATGAAAAGAATAGACATCCAATGACTCTAGCTCTGGTTCATGAAAAGAACACACATGCAATGACACTGGGTGTAGTTCATGAAAAGAACAGACATGCAATGACACTGGTGGATCCTTATGTGTGGTTCATGAAAAGAACAGACATGCAATGACACTGGTGGATCCTTATGTGTTCATGAAAAGAACATACATGCAATGACACTGGTGGATCCTTATGTGGTCTGTTTAGAGGAACAGACATGCAATGACACCGGTGGATCCATGTGTGGTTCATGAGAAGAACACACATACAATGACACTAGTAGATCCTTATGTTGTTTGTTTAGAGGAACATACATGCAATCACACTAGGTGGATCCATATGTGGTTTATGGAAGTAACAGACATGCAATGAATCTAGCTGTGATTCATGAAAAGAACAGACATGCAATGACCTTTGGTGGATCCATGCGTGGTTCATGGGAAAACATACATCCAATGACACTGGTGGATCCTTATGTGGTTTGTTTAGAAGAACACATGCAATGACACTGGTGGATCCATGTGTGGTTTATGAGAAGAACACATATCCAATGACATTGGGTGTGGTTCATGAAAAGAATGACATGCAATGACACTGGTGGATCCTTATGTGGTTTGTTTAGAAGAACAGACATGAAATGACACCGGTGGATCCATGTGTGGTTCATGAGAAGAACACACATCCAATGACACTAGTAGATCCTTATGTTGTTTGTTTAGAGGAACAGACATGCAATCACACTAGGTGGATCCATATGTGGTTTATGGAAGTAACAGACATGCAATGAATCTAGCTATGATTCATGAAAAGAACAGACATGCAATGACACTGGTGGATCCATGCGTGGTTCATGGGAAGAACATACATCCAATGACACTGGTGGATCCTTATGTGGTTTGTTTAGAAGAACACACATGCAATGACCTTTGGTGGATCCATGTGTGGTTTATGAGAAGAACACATATCCAATGACATTGGGTGTGGTTCATGAAAGAACAGACATGCAATGACCTTTGGTGGATCCTTATGTGTGGTTCATGAAAACGGACATGCAATGACACTGGTGGATCCTTATGTTGTTTGTTTAGAAGAACACACATGCAATGACACCAGTGGATCCACGTGTGGTTCATGAGAAGAACACACATCCAATGGCACTGGTAGATCCTTATGTGGTTCATGAAAAGAACTGACATGCAGTGTTGGGTGTGGTTCATGAAAAGAACAGACATGCACTGACACTGGGTGTGGTTCATCAAAAAATGGACATGCAATGACCTTTGGTGGATCCTTATGTGTTTTTAGAAGAACACACATGCAATGACACTGGGTTTGGTTCATGAAAAGAACACACATCCAATGACACTAGTGGATCCTTATGTGGTTTGTTTAGAGGAACAGACATGCATTGACACCAGTGGATCCACGTGTGGTTCATGAGAAGAACACACATCCAATGACACTGGTAGATCCTTATGTGGTTCATGAAAAGAACAGACATGCAGTGACACCGGGTGTGGTTCATGAAAAGAACAGACATGCAGTGACACCGGGTGTGGTTCATGAAAAGAACAGACATGCAATGACACTGGGTGTGGTTCATGAAAAGAATAGACATCCAATGACTCTAGATGTGGTTCATGAAAAAAACACATGCAATGACACTGGGTGTGGACCATGAAAAGAACAGACATGCAATGACACTGGTGGATCCTTATGTGTGGTTCATGAAAAGAACATACATGCAATGACACTGGTGGATCCTTATGTGGTTTGTTTAGAGGAACAAACATGCAATGACACTGGTGGATCCATGTGTGGTTCATGAGAAGAACACACATCCAATGACACTGGTGGATCCTTATGTTGTTTGTTTAGAGGAACAAACGTGCAATCACACTAGGTGGATCCATATGTGGTTTATGGAAGTAACAGACATGCAATGACTGTAGCTGTGATTCATGAAAAGAACATACATGCAATGACACTAGTGGATCCATGTGTGGTTCATGCGAAGAACACACATGCAATGACACTGGTGGATCCTTATGTGGTTTGTTTAGAAGAACACACATGCAATGACACTGGTGGATCCATGTGTGGTTTATGAGAAGAACACACATCTTATAACATTGGGTGTGGTTCATGAAAAGAACAGACATGCAATGACACTGGTGGATCCTTATGTGTGGTTCATGAAAAGAACAGACATGCAATGACACTGGTGGATCCTTATGTGGTTTGTTTAGAAGAACACACATGCAACGACATCGGTGGATCCACGTGTGGTTCATGAGAAGAACACACATCCAATGAGACTGGTAGATCCTTATGTGGTTCATGAAAAGAACTGACATGCAGTGTTGGGTGTGGTTCGTGAAAAGAGCAGACATGCACTGACACTGGGTGTGGTTCATGAAAGGAACAGACATGCAATGACACTGGTGGATCCTTATGTGTGGTTCATGAAAAGAACAGACATGCAATGACACTGGTGGATCCTTATGTTGTTTGTTTAGAAGAACACACATGCAATGACACCAGTGGATCCACGTGTGGTTCATGAGAAGAACACACATCCAATGGCACTGGTAGATCCTTATGTGGTTCATGAAAAGAACTGACATGCAGTGATGTGTGTGGTTCGTGAAAAGAACAGACATGCACTGACACTGGGTGTGGTTCATGAAAAGAACAGACATGCAATGACACTGGTGGATCCTTATGTGGTTTGTTTAGAAGAACACACATGCAATGACACTGGGTGTGGTTCATGAAAAGAACACACATCCAATGACACTGGTGGATCCTTATGTATTGTTTAGAGGAACAAACATGCAATGACACCGGTGGATCCACGTGTGGTTCATGAGAAGAACAAACATCCAATGACACTTGTAGATCCTTATGTGGTTCATGAAAAGAATTGACATGCAATGACACAGGATGTGGTTCATGAAAAGAATAGACATGCAATGAGACTGGGAGTGGTTCATGAAAAGAATAGACATCCAATGACTCTAGCTCTAGTTCATGAAAAGAACACACATGCAATGACACTGGGTGTAGTTCATGAAAAGAACAGACATGCAATGACACTGGTGGATCCTTATGTGTGGTTCATGAAAAGAACAGACATGCAATGACCCTGGTGGATCCTTATGTGTGGTTCATGAAAAGAACATACATGCAATGACACTGGTGGATCCTTATGTGGTCTGTTTAGAGGAACATACATGCAATGACACCGGTGGATCCATGTGTGGTTCATGAGAAGAACACACATCCAATGACACTAGTAGATCCTTATGTTGTTTGTTTAGAGGAACATACATGCAATCACACTAGGTGGATCCATATGTGGTTTATGGAAGTAACAGACATGCAATGAATCTAGCTGTGATTCATGAAAAGAACAGACATGCAATGACCTTTGGTGGATCCATGCGTGGTTCATGGGAAAAACATACATCCAATGACACTGGTGGATCCTTATGTGGTTTGTTTAGAAGAACACACATGCAATGACACTGGTGGATCCATGTGTGGTTTATGAGAAGAACACATATCCAATGACATTGGGTGTGGTTCATGAAAAGAACAGACATGCAATGACACTGGTGGATCCTTATGTGGTTTGTTTAGAAGAACACACATGCAATGACACCAGTGGATCCACGTGTGGTTCATGAGAAGAACACACATCCAATGGCACTGGTAGATCCTTATGTGGTTCATGAAAAGAACTGACATGCAGTGTTGGGTGTGGTTCATGAAAAGAACAGACATGCACTAACACTGGGTGTGGTTCATCAAAAGAACAGACATGCAATGACACTGGTGGATCCTTATGTGTTTTTTAGAAGAACACACATGCAATGACACTGGGTTTGGTTCATAAAAAGAACACACATCCAATGACACTAGTGGATCCTTATGTGGTTTGTTTAGAGGAACAGACATGCAATGACACCAGTGGATCCACGTGTGGTTCTTGAGAAGAACACACATCCAATGACACTGGTAGATCCTTATGTGGTTCATGAAAAGAACAGACATGCAGTGACACCGGGTGTGGTTCATGAAAAGAACAGACATGCAATGACACTGGGTGTGGTTCATGAAAAGAATAGACATCCAATGACTCTAGATGTGGTTCATGAAAAAAATTACACATGCAATGACACTGGTGTGGACCATGAAAAACAGGACATGCAATGACACTGGTGGATCCTTATGTGTGGTTCATGAAAAGAACATACATGCAATGACACTCGTGGATCCTTCTGTGGTTAGTTACGAGAAACAAACAACCAAGTACACTGGTGGAACCAATTGTGGTTCTTGAGAAGAACACACATCCAAAGACACTGGTGGATCCTTATGTTGTTTATTTAGAGGAACAAACATGCAATCACACTAGGTGGATCCATATGTGGTTTATGGAAGTAACAGACATGCAATGACTGTAGCTATGATTCATGAAAAGAACATACATGCAATGACACTAGTGGATCCATGTGTGGTTCATGCGAAGAACACACATCCAATGACACTGGTGGATCCTTATGTGGTTTGTTTAGAAGAACACACATGCAATGACACTGGTGGATCCATGTGTGGTTTATGAGAAGAACACACATCCAATAACATTGGGTGTGGTTCATGAAAAGAACAGACATGCACTGACACTGGTGGATCCTTATGTGTGGTTCATGAAAAGAACAGACATGCAATGACACTGGTGGATCCTTATGTGGTTTGTTTAGAAGAACACACATGCAACGACACGGGTGGATCCACGTGTGGTTCATGAGAAGAACACCCATCCAATGACACTGGTAGATCCTTATGTGGTTCATGAAAAGAACTGACATGCAGTGTTGGGTGTGGTTAAATGAAAAGAAACGTACATGCTTGACCTTTGGGTGTGGTTCATGAAAAGAACAGACATGCAATGCCACTGGTGGATCCTTATGTGGTTTGTTTAGAAGAACACACATGCAATGACACTGGGTGTGGTTCATGAAAAGAACACACATCCAATGACACTCGTGGATCCTTATGTCTTGTTTAGAGGAACAAACATGCAATGACACCGGTGGATCCACGTGTGGTTCATGAGAAGAACAAACATCCAATGACACTGGTAGATCCTTATGTGGTTCATGAAAAGAACTGACATGCAATGACACAGGGTGTGGTTCATGAAAAGAATAGACATGCAATGAGACTGGGTGTGGTTCATGAAAAGAACAGACATGCACTAACACTGGGTGTGGTTCATCAAAAGAACAGACATGCAATGACACTGGTGGATCCTTATGTGTTTTTTAGAAGAACACACATGCAATGACACTGGGTTTGGTTCATGAAAAGAACACACATCCAATGACACTAGTGGATCCTTATGTGGTTTGTTTAGAGGAACAGACATGCAATGACACCAGTGGATCCACGTGTGGTTCTTGAGAAGAACACACATCCAATGACACTGGTAGATCCTTATGTGGTTCATGAAAAGAACAGACATGCAGTGACACCGGGTGTGGTTCATGAAAAGAACAGACATGCAATGACACTGGGTGTGGTTCATGAAAAGAATAGACATCCAATGACTCTAGATGTGGTTCATGAAAAAAAAAACACATGCAATGACACTGGGTGTGGACCATGAAAAGAACAGACATGCAATGACACTGGTGGATCCTTATGTGTGGTTCATGAAAAGAACATACATGCAATGACACTGGTGGATCCTTATGTGGTTTGTTTAGAGGAACAAACATGCAATGACACTGGTGGATCCATGTGTGGTTCATGAGAAGAACACACATCCAAAGACACTGGTGGATCCTTATGTTGTTTATTTAGAGGAACAAACATGCAATCACACTAGGTGGATCCATATGTGGTTTATGGAAGTAACAGACATGCAATGACTGTAGCTATGATTCATGAAAAGAACATACATGCAATGACACTAGTGGATCCATGTGTGGTTCATGCGAAGAACACACATCCAATGACACTGGTGGATCCTTATGTGGTTTGTTTAGAAGAACACACATGCAATGACACTGGTGGATCCATGTGTGGTTTATGAGAAGAACACACATCCAATAACATTGGGTGTGGTTCATGAAAAGAACAGACATGCAATGACACTGGTGGATCCTTATGTGTAGTTCATGAAAAGAACAGACATGCAATGACACTGGTGGATCCTTATGTGGTTTGTTTAGAAGAACACACATGCAACGACACGGGTGGATCCACGTGTGGTTCATGAGAAGAACACCCATCCAATGACACTGGTAGATCCTTATGTGGTTCATGAAAAGAACTGACATGCAGTGTTGGGTGTGGTTCGTGAAAAGAACAGACATGCACTGACACTGGGTGTGGTTCATGAAAAGAACAGACATGCAATGACACTGGTGGATCCTTATGTGGTTTGTTTAGAAGAACACACATGCAATGAAACTGGGTGTGGTTCATGAAAAGAACACACATCCAATGACACTCGTGGATCCTTATGTCTTGTTTAGAGGAACAAACATGCAATGACACCGGTGGATCCACGTGTGGTTCATGAGAAGAACAAACATCCAATGACACTGGTAGATCCTTATGTGGTTCATGAAAAGAACTGACATGCAATGACACAGGGTGTGGTTCATGAAAAGAATAGACATGCAATGAGACTGGGTGTGGTTCATGAAAAGAATAGACATCCAATGACTCTAGCTCTGGTTCATGAAAAGAACACACATGCAATGACACTGGGTGTAGTTCATGAAAAGAACAGACATGCAATGACACTGGTGGATCCTTATGTGTGGTTCATGAAAAGAATAGACATGCAATAACACTGGTGGATCCTTATGTGTGGTTCATGAAAAGAACATACATGCAATGACACTGGTGGATCCTTATGTGGTCTGTTTAGAGGAACAGACATGAAATGACAAATTGGATCCATGTGTGGTTCATGAGAAGAACACACATCCAATGACACTAGTAGATCCTTATGTTGTTTGTTTAGAGGAACAGACATGCAATCACACTAGGTGGATCCATATGTGGTTTATGGAAGTAACAGACATGCAATGAATCTAGCTGTGATTCATGAAAAGAGCAGACATGCAATGACACTGGTGGATCCATGCTTGGTTCATGGGAAGAACATACATCCAATGACACTGGTGGATCCTTATGTGGTTTGTTTAGAAGAACACACATGCAATGACACTGGTGGATCCATGTGTGGTTTATGAGAAGAACACATATCCAATGACATTGGGTGTGGTTCATGAAAGGAACAGACATGCAATGACACTGGTGGATCCTTATGTGTGGTTCATGAAAAGAACAGACATGCAATGACACTGGTGGATCCTTATGTTGTTTGTTTAGAAGAACACACATGCAATGACACCAGTGGATCCACGTGTGGTTCATGAGAAGAACACACATCCAATGGCACTGGTAGATCCTTATGTGGTTCATGAAAAGAACTGACATGCAGTGTTGGGTGTGGTTCATGAAAAGAACAGACATGCACTGACACTGGGTGTGGTTCATCAAAAGAACAGACATGCAATGACACTGGTGGATCCTTATGTGTTTTTTAGAAGAACACACATGCAATGACACTGGGTTTGGTTCATGAAAAGAACACACATCCAATGACACTAGTGGATCCTTATGTGGTTTGTTTAGAGGAACAGACATGCATTGACACCAGTGGATCCACGTGTGGTTCATGAGAAGAACACACATCCAATGACACTGGTAGATCCTTATGTGGTTCATGAAAAGAACAGACATGCAGTGACACCGGGTGTGGTTCATGAAAAGAACAGACATGCAGTGACACCGGGTGTGGTTCATGAAAAGAACAGACATGCAATGACACTGGGTGTGGTTCATGAAAAGAATAGACATCCAATGACTCTAGATGTGGTTCATGAAAAAAAACACATGCAATGACACTGGGTGTGGACCATGAAAAGAACAGACATGCAATGACCTTTGGTGGATCCTTATGTGTGGTTCATGAAAAGAACATACATGCAATGACACTGGTGGATCCTTATGTCGTTTGTTTAGAGGAACAAAAATGCAATGACCTTTGGTGGATCCATGTGGTTCATGAGAAGAACACACATCCAATGACCTGGTGGATCCTTATGTTGTTTGTTTAGAGGAACAAGCGTGCAATCACACTAGGTGGATCCATATGTGGTTTATGGAAGTATGACATGCAATGACTGTAGGCATGATTCATGAAAAGAACATACATGCAATGACACTAGTGGATCCATGTGTGGTTCATCTGAAGAACACACATCCAATGACACTGTGGATCCTTATGTGGTTTGTTTAGAAGAACACACATGCAATGACACTGGTGGATCCATGTGTGGTTTATGAGAAGAACACACATCTTATAACATTGGGTGTGGTTCATGAAAAACAGACATGCAATGACAACGGTGGATCCTTATGTGTGGTTCATGAAAAGAACAGACATGCAATGACACTGGTGGATCCTTATGTGGTTTGTTTAGAAGAACACACATGCAACGACATCGGTGGATCCACGTGTTGTTCATGAGAAGAACACACATCCAATGAGACTGGTAGATCCTTATGTGGTTCATGAAAAGAACTGACATGCAGTGTTGGGTGTGGTTCGTGAAAAGAACAGACATGCACTAACACTGGGTGTGGTTCATGAAAGGAACAGACATGCAATGACACTGGTGGATCCTTATGTGCGGTTCATGAAAAGAACAGACATGCAATGACACTGGTGGATCCTTATGTTGTTTGTTTAGAAGAACACACATGCAATGACACCAGTGGATCCACGTGTGGTTCATGAGAAGAACACACATCCAATGGCACTGGTAGATCCTTATGTGGTTCATGAAAAGAACTGACATGCAGTGTTGGGTGTGGTTCATGAAAAGAACAGACATGCACTGACACTGGGTGTGGTTCATCAAAAGAACAGACATGCAATGACACTGGTGGATCCTTATGTGTTTTTTTAGAAGAACACACATGCAATGACACTGGGTTTGCTTCATGAAAAGAACACACATCCAATGACACTAGTGGATCCTTATGTGGTTTGTTTAGAGGAACAGACATGCAATGACACCAGTGGATCCACGTGTGGTTCATGAGAAGAACACACATCCAATGACACTGGTAGATCCTTATGTGGTTCATGAAAAGAACAGACATGCAGTGACACCGGGTGTGGTTCATGAAAAGAACAGACATGCAGTGACACCGGGTGTGGTTCATGAAAAGAACAGACATGCAATGACACTGGGTGTGGTTCATGAAAAGAATAGACATCCAATGAATCTAGATGTGGTTCATGAAAAAAAAACACATGCAATGACACTGGGTGTGGACCATGAAAAGAACAGACATGCAATGACACTGGTGGATCCTTATGTGTGGTTCATGAAAAGAACATACATGCAATGACACTGGTGGATCCTTATGTGGTTTGTTTAGAGGAACAAGCATGCAATGACACTGGTGGATCCATGTGTGGTTCATGAGAAGAACACACATCCAATGACACTGGTGGATCCTTATGTTGTTTGTTTAGAGGAACAAACGTGCAATCACACTAGGTGGATCCATATGTAGTTTACGGAAGTAACAGACATGCAATGACTGTAGCTGTGATTCATGAAAAGAACATACATGCAATGACACTAGTGGATCCATGTGTGGTTCATGCGAAGAACACACATCCAATGACACTGGTGGATCCTTATGTGGTTTGTTTAGAAGAACACACATGCAATGACACTGGTGGATCCATGTGTGGTTTATGAGAAGAACACACATCTTATAACATTGGGTGTGGTTCATGAAAAGAACAGACATGCAATGACACTGGTGGATCCTTATGTGTGGTTCATGAAAAGAACAGACATGCAATGACACTGGTGGATCCTTATGTGGTTTGTTTAGAAGAACACACATGCAACGACATCGGTGGATCCACGTGTGGTTCATGAGAAGAACACACATCCAATGACACTGGTAGATCCTTATGTGGTTCATGAAAAGAACTGACATGCAGTGTTGGGTGTGGTTCGTGAAAAAACAGAACATGCTGACGACCTTTGGGTGTGGTTCATGAAAAGAACAGACATGCAATGACACTGGTGGATCCTTATGTGGTTTGTTTAGAAGAACGCACATGCAATGATACTGGGTGTGGTTCATGAAAAGAACACACATCCAATGACACTGGTGGATCTTTATGTCTTGTTTAGAGGAACAAACATGCAATGACACCGGTGGATCCACGTGTGGTTCATGAGAAGAACAAACATCCAATGACACTGGTAGATCCTTATGTGGTTCATGAAAAGAACTGACATCCAATGACACAGGGTGTGGTTCATGAAAAGAATAGACATGCAATGAGACTGGTGTGGTTCATGAAAAGAATAGACATCCAATGACTCTAGCTGTGGTTCATGAAAAGAACACACATGCAATGACACTGGGTGTAGTTCATGAAAAGAACAGACAGCAATGACACTGGTGGATCCTTATGTGTGGTTCATGAAAAGAACATACATGCAATGACACTGGTGGATCCTTTTGTGGTTTGTTTAGAGGAACAAACATGTAATGACACTGGTGGATCCATGTGTGGTTCATGAGAAGAACACACATCCAATGACACTAGTGGATCCTTATGTGGTTTGTTTAGAGGAATAGACATGCAATCACACTAGGTGGATCCATATGTGGTTTATGGAAGTAACAGACATGCAATGAATCTAGCTGTGATTCATGAAAAGAACGGACATGCAATGACACTGGTGGATCCATGTGTGGTTCATCGGAAGAACACACATCCAATGACACTGGTGGATCCTTATGTGGTTTGTTTAGAAGAACACACATGAAATGACACTGGTGGATCCATGTGTGGTTTATGAGAAGAACACACATCCAATGACATTGGGTGTGGTTCATGAAAAGAACAGACGTGCAATGACACTGGTGGATCCTTATGTGTGGTTCATGAAAAGAACAGACATGCAATGACACTGGTGGATCCTTATGTGGTTTGTTTCGAAGAACACACATGCAATGACACCGGTGGAGACACGTGTGGTTCATGAGAATAACACACATCCAGTGAGACTGGTAGATCCTTATGTGGTTCATGAAAAGAAATGACATGCAGTGATGGGTGTACTTCATGAAAAGAACAGACATGCACTGACACTGGGTGTGGTTCATGAAAAGAACAGACATGCAATGACACTGGTGGATCCTTATGTGGTTTGTTTAGAAGAACACACATGCAATGACACTTGGTGTGGTTCATGAGAATAACACACATCCAATGACACTGGTGGATCCTTATGTGGTTTGTTTAGAGGAATAGACATGCAATGACACCAGTGGATCCACGTGTGGTTCATGAGAAGAACAAACATCCAATGACACTGGTAGATCCTTATGTGGTTCATGAAAAGAACTGACATGCAGTGACATAGGGTGTGGTTCATGAAAAGAACAGACATGCAATGACACTGGGTGTGGTTCATGAAAAGAATAGACATCCAATGACTCTAGCTATGGTTCATGAAAAGAACACACATGCAATGACACTGGGTGTGGTTCATGAAAAGAACAGACATGCAATGACACTGGTGGATCCTTATGTGTGGTTCATGAAAAGAACATACATGCAATGACACTGGTGGATCCTTTTGTGGTTTGTTTAGAGGAACAAACATGTAATGACACTGGTGGATCCATGTGTGGTTCAAGAGAAGAACACACATCCAATTACACTGGTGGATCCTTATGTGGTTTGTTTAGAGGAAGATACATGCAATCACACTAGGTGGATCCATATGTGGTTTATGGAAGTAACAGACATGCAATGACTCTAGCTGTGATTCATGAAAAGAACGGACATGCAATGACATTGGTGGATCCATGTGTGGTTTATGAGAAGAACACACATCCAATGACATTGGGTGTGGTTCATGAAAAGAACAGACATGCAATGACACTGGTGGATCCTTATGTGTGGTTCATGAAAAGAACAGACATGCAATGACACTAGTGGATCCTTATGTGGTTTATTTAGAAGAACACACATGCAATGACACCGGTGGATCCATGTGTGGTTCATGAGAAGAACACACACCCAATGACACTGGTAGATCCTTATGTGGTTCATGAAAAGAACTGACATGAAGTGCTGGGTGTGGTTCATGAAAAGAACAGACATGCACTGACAGTGGGTGTGGTTCATGAAAAGAACAGACATGCAATGACACTGGTGGATCCTTATGTGGTTTGTTTAGAAGAACACACATGCAATGACACTGGGTGTGGTTCATGAAAAGAACACACATCCAATGACACTGGTGAATCCGTATGTGGTTTGTTTAGAGGAACATACATGCAATGACACTGATGGATCCACGTGTGGTTCATGAGAAGAACACACATCCAATGACACTGGTAGATCCTTATGTGGTTCATGAAAGAACTGACATGCAGTGACACCGGGTGTGGTTCATGAAAAGAACATACATGCAATGACACTGGGTGTGGTTCATGAAAAGAATATACATCCAATGACTCTAGCCGTGGTTCATGAAAAGAACACACATGCAATGACACTGGGTGTGGTTCATGAAAAGAACAGACATGCAATGACATTGGTGGATCCTTACGTGGTTTGTTTAGAGGAACAAACATGCAATGACACTGGTGGATCCATGTGTGGTTCATGAGAAGAACACACATCCAATGACACTAGTGGATCCTTATGTGGTTTGTTTAGAGGAACAGACATGCAAACACACTAGGTGGATCCATATGTGGTTTATGGAAGTAAAAAACATGCAATGACTCTAGCTATGATTCATGAAAAGAACAGACATGCAATGACACTAGTGGATCCATGTGTGGTTCATGGGAAGAACACACATCCAATGACACTGGTGGATCCTTATGTGGTTTGTTTAGAAGAACACACATGCAATGACACTGGTGGATCCATGTGTGGTTTATGAGAAGAACACACATCCAATGAACTCTAGTGGATCTATCTTGGCATAATTTGATGTATTCCACGATGTATTTCATTGTACAAGACACTTTCCATTTTTATACTACTCAGTTTTGCCCTTGGTTTTATGTGGTAGTACTTAGTTTTGCCCCCCTCTCTATCTTTCGTAGAAGCCCAAACCTGTGCTCACCATGTCTGCTACTCCCTGATTGGTTGTCACTGTTGTCACGCGGATCGTGCGCACCAACCGTTGATTCTGTGTGACCCAACGATGATCGTTGCACACGTGCCCTTCATAGTACAGCGTGAGACAACACGGACGTCTCCCTCCGCGAGACTTCTACAGGAAGGAACACGATGCCGTCCATGGAAAAAGTCGTCGTGCGGTCATGTCAAGTTTAATCAAGTCTGAAAAGCCTACTACTGCTACTACAACTCATGCACAGGGCAACGGGGTCATCGAGTGCATGGTTGTCGACGGGACACTGCAATTTATTGCCACTTGATTTCAATCAGACATATCCCATTTTTACACAGCTCTCTCAATCTCACTTCCAACTGGGCCCTACCGCTAGTAAATTTCATGATTCAAGGGCCCCCTCGAGTAGATCTAGCGTTGCTAGAAATTAGTTCCACGCCTCTTGCATGCAGTGGAATCGAGGACTGCCATGAGCGTGTTTTCAATGCAGCTCTAAAGTGGAGACCGTGGTTGTTTCAAAAAAAAGGGAACCGAAAAAAGGGTGGAGATCGTGGTAGCCCCCCGCCCACCACACGTGTCCACTCGAGGACTATGAACGGTCCGGTGTTTATAACCCCCCTCGACCTTCTTCTTCCATGAGCTCGTGTCATTTCCCTCCAGTCTGTCTAGTCCCAAGACCCTAATCTAGACCTGTCGCGTGCGCCGAAGCTCCCTCGTTTGCACTACCTCCTTCCCTTGGTGCGCCATGAAGCGTACGCATGGAGACGATCCGGAGGTGAAGCCAGTTAAAGGCGCAGCAGCAGATGACTCGGTCGTCGCCAAGCAGGCGGAGGCGTCTTCTCTGGGAATGAACGCCGCTCGTCGCCACACCGTCGAGGGTGCGAACTCATCCGTCCAGCCAGTACCCGTCACCGCCGAGCAGCAGGTGGTAGCCATTGCTGCCGAGCAGCAGTTGGTAGCTGTCGCCGCCGAGCAGAAAGTGGTAGCCATCGCTGCCGAGCAGCAGGTAGTAGCCATCGCCGCCGAGCAGCAAGTGGCCGACAACGTCATGGTGCCAGCGGCAGATCTGGATGGGGGCAGGCGGTAGGCGGAGGCAATCCGGTGATCTACATCGACAACCCCATCGCCGTTCAAGAAATCTTCGACGCAATCGCGGAGAATGATGAGTTTGAGGAGGAGTGATGGTTCAGTGCACGACGCCCAGAAAAATGCTTGATGGTGGTGTTGATGTAGAGCTCGTTGGGAACCCCAAGAGGAAGGTATGATGAGCACAACAAAAAGTTTCCCTCAGTTATGAAACCAAGGTTTAATCGAACCAGTAGGAGCAAGGAAACACCCCAAAGGTGTTGCTAGCTGAGCCTTGGCAGGGCGCACTACCGGTGCTAGTAGCAACGTTGAGACCTGCACAACACAACCATAGAACTTTGTCCCCAACTTGCGATGAGGTTGTCAATCTCACCGTGTTTTGCAGAAAAGAAAGGATTAAACGTATCAAATGGAAAGAAGTAATAGTTTGCAGAAAGTAAACACAAAGCAGTAAAAGATTGTAGATTGTATGTAAAGAAAAATGACCGGGATCCATAGTTCACTAGAGGTGGCTCCCCTTAGATAGATAACATGCTAGGTGAAAAAATTACAGCGGGGCAATTGACAAACACCGAGAAAGCAATACATGCATATACTAATAATCTTGACTCCTTTGAGACTTGATTGGGCATTACAACATTATACATAGACAGCCATCCAACTACATCTATGACTAATAATCCACCTTCAGGTTATCATCCGAACCCCTCCAGTATTAAGTTGCAAGCAACAGATTATTGCTTTACGAACTGCGTGTAAAGTAAACCATATGATTGTTTTATGAACAAAGGATTATTGTTTTCTCCCTAGTAGCAACATCACATATAATACCTTAGAGATTTCTGTCACTTCCCCAGATTACCAGAGGCATGAACCCACTATCGAGGATAAATACTAGCTCTTGGAGTTGCTAGCATCTACTTGGCCAAGATAGCTACTAACAACAGAAAGCATGCAAGATCACAAATAACAAAGACATGATAGAATCAATAATCAATCTGAAATAGCATCTAAATATCCATCGGATCCCCGTAAACACAACATGCAGAATTACAAATAGATGATCTTGATCATGAACGGAGCTCACAAGATCTAGACATGAAAGCACAAAGGAGGAGAACCAGCCATCTAGCTACTACATGGATCCGTAGTCCAAGGATGAACTACTCACGCGTCACACCGGAGGCTTGCATGGTGATGAAGAAGGCCTCCAGGGTGAATTCCCCTCTCCGGCAGGGTGCCGGGAAGATCTTCAGATCCCTCCCGATCTAGGGATGGAGATGATGGCGGCTATAGACTCTTTTGTGGATTTTTGATCGGGTACTTATGGTTTTCGTCCCGGGGGCAATATATAGGCGGAAGGAGAGGCCGAGGGGGTGCTGGGAGCGGCCACACCACCCCCTGGCGCGGGCCAGGCCTGGCCGCGCGGCCAGGTGGTGTGGTGGCCCCCTGGCCCCTCTCCGTCTCGTATTCTGGCACTTGATGACATCTGGAAAAATAGGCACTTTGGCTTTTGTCCCGTCCAATTCTGAGAATATTCATTTTATGACTTTCCTGGAACCAAAAACAGTAGAAAATAGGCAGCTGGCACTGTGGCTCTTGTTAATAGGTTAGTCCAAGAAATCATATGAAAAGTACTCCAAAGTTGGAACAAAACACAAGAAAGTGGATAAAACCAAGCATGGAACATCATTAATTATAGATACATTTGCAATGTATCAACATCCCCAAGCTTAACTCCTGCTCGTCCTCGAGTAGGTAAGTGATAAAAAGAAAGAATAATTTTTGAGGTTACATGCACCATCATAAACTTGATCAAAGTATTTGTAAAACATTCAAAGCTAGGATCATAGTACTTCAATCATAACATGAAAGACAAAGTTCTAGCAATAAGCAAAGAAACTATGATGCAACATGAAAAGGCACAAACAAAAGATTCATGAATAACAATGCTTTGCAAGACATTTGTTTGTTTCACATAGAGAAAACATAGCATAATAGTATTCATCTTGTCCCTCAATAGAGTAGCAAATATAAATGCATAGGACAACTTCAAAGTTCATAAGAGTGACTAGATACAATAGTTTAAAACAAGCAATATCAAGTTATGCATCAATCAACAAGTCTTGGGATAATGCACATAGAACTAAGAATGGCCACTATGCTCTCAAAGTAGGTGCATAAAGATAGAAGGTGGAGACTCAATATAATGGTGGAAGAAAGACCTTTAAAAGGAAGTAGGGATTCAAGTCTCATAAAGAGCTTCCAAAAATTATGGTACTTATAGATTTCAGCTCTCATTGCCCCTATCATAACATCTTTAAGGTGATTAAGGTTAAAGTGACACAACTAAGAGGATATGCTTGACAAGTTATAAACCGAAATCTCATGCCCCTTACTTACGAAGACCGATCCTCATGCTACTCAACTTCAGTCACGAGTAAGCTCTTGTCATTGTAAGTATATGTGTATCATTAAGAACCGCATAGCAGGTACCCCTTGCACATGATACGGGAGCTTTCCCATAATCAAAATGACAAGGCAAACAGACAATGAGCATCTCAACGATCTTTTTATTTGCTATTTGCATAGGTTTTTATTGAGGATGCTTCATAGAGTTCTCATTATGGTGATGCTGCAAGTTTCCACCATGATTAGGCATGGCTTAGGCTAGCGGCCCAGGCGTTTCTCTAACACACATACAAACTCCATGATCTTATAAGTTCCACTTTTATTTCACACCGCCAGGATCCATAAGCAAAAGAACATGATATCAACAGGGTACAAAGTACAAGTGCAATGTTGAAAGCGTTCCCCATGAAACATGGTTCTGCTAATTTCAACTTATAAAGCGCAAGCATATATGCAACAAAGAAGGACCCAATGGTTCATGTTTATTAGATGCAAAAAGTAAAGTGTGCCATCAAGTTCGTGAGAGCTTTAATCACTAGTTTTCTCATAACAAGTTTAATTTGGAAGGTAAACAAAAGCATGAATATACTTGGAATAGAATAAGCTAGTAGGTAGGTATGGTGGACTCTTTGGAATAACTTGGTTTAGGGAGTTGGATGCATGAGTGGAACTCATACTTTGTTGTGGAGGCTAGCAAAAAGGGGGCGACAAACTAAGAGAGCAATAATGGCCATAATCATGCAGAGCGACAAAACATCATTGATCAAAGCATAAAGTGATACTACAAGTTGAAAAATAAAGGATCATAAAGGCTATGGTGACTTGAGATAGTCATAACATGGTGTGATCATGCGCCAAGTCAACCCAAATAAAGCATCAAAGGAGAATACCACTATACTATGCTTTAATATGCTAAAACAACGCATGATTCATCCAAGGCACATTAAGCAATCTCAATTGTTTATAACATGTCATGCTACATCAAAGAATACTAAGCATAAAGCCAAAACAATATCAAGCATGGCATGACAAAGCATAGGCCACAGTAAAAAACGAGCTCTTTTTACCACATAAGCATGAACTTTCCTACTCTTTTCCAAACCAAACCAAACTATTTGCAAACCAATGTATGAAAGAGGGGGTCCAACCAATTTATTCAGCAAACTAAGCAAACAAAAGCAAACGAAAAACCAAAACAAAAACAAAAAAGAAGACGCTCCAAGAACAACACAACTGTGCATGAAACAATAAAAATGAAGCGTTTGGAAGAAACCTGGAATTTTTATTGATGAAGAAAGGGATGCCTTGGGCATCCCCAAGCTTTGATGCTTGTACTTCTTGGATATTTCTTGGGGTGACATGTGTGGCATCCCCAAGCTTGAGCTTTAGTCCATCCTTCATCTCATTACTCATTCCTTCCGTACACCTGAAATTTTTCCTTCATACAAAACTTCACACAATCTTTATTAGCAACATTAGTGCACTTAAGATAAATAAGTCTTAACGTTCAGTTTTAACATCAAATAAACTTCCATTAGAACACTAGATACTTTAGAAATTCCCTCAAAAAGCTCAATTCCCCAAAAGAACTCAAAAAGGAACCAACAAGAAGCAAATGCAGAAAATGGCAGAAATCTGTCAAAATAGACCAGCATGTAAAGATGAATTTTTTCGAAGACCTTCTGTTGCTCAAATCAAAAAGTGTTGAACTAATGAAAGTTAGATAACAACCCGGGGCATAAGAATAAAACATTACAGCTCAATCCGACATACAGAGCTCTCTCACGAATTTTTACGATGAAGCACAAAAATCTGTTTCGGGACAGCAACTTTCCCAATCATTACTTCTCTCTCATTACAGGTTACTCTTGGCCAAAAAAGCAAATAAAAAGGATAAGGAGCGGTTATTACTGAAGTAATAACTTCCAAGACTCATCTAAAACTTTTGGGTTATCTCCCAATAAGTACTTTTCTTTAACGCCTTTAAGTTAGGCACAAGAAGCAAAGAAAGAATCAAGTGTTCTCAAATGAAGAAGCATTAAGACCAAATTTTGTTTTCATAGGAGAAGAAAAAGAAATCTTTTCTCTCTTTTTAGGGAAGTGTTCTATACCTTTCTTGAGTGGGAGTTGATATTTAATGGTGCCTTCTTTCATATCAATGATGGCACCAACAGTTCTAAGAAAAGGTCTTCCCAAAGTAATAGGACAAGAAGCATTGTATTCAACATCCAAAACATAGAAATCAACGGGGACATAGGAATTGTTAACCATAATAAGAACATCATTAAGACTCCCCATGAGTTTCTTTTTAGCATTATCATCAAGTGGGACATTCAAATAACAATCTTCAAGAGGAGGCAAATCAAGCATATCATAAATCCTTCTAGGCATAATAGAAACACTACTATCAAGATCACATAAAGCTTTGAAATCAAAGTCATTCACTTTCATATTAATGATGGGTTCCCAACCATCCTCTTGTTTTATAGGAATAGAAGCTTTATGTTTCATCTTTTCTTCTTTAATCTTTATGAGAGGATCAATAATGTGTCTTGTAAAGGCCATGTTCATAGCACTAGCATTAGGACTTTTAGCAAGCTTTTGTAGGAACTTAATAAATTCAGAGATATTGCAACCATCAAGATCAAAACCATACTTATCATCTAAAGTAGTAGAACTATTACTAGCCTCAACACTAGTGGTGGTAATAGTAGAAACACTAATGTTTCTAGCAATTTCATCTTCTCTTTCCCACTTAGCATGTAATTCAGCTAATAGTCTAACATTGTCATTAATTCTTACTTTTATAGCATTAGTAGCTGCAAAGGGATTCTCATTAGTTTCAGGTTTAGCAGCCATTTTATTCAAAGAAGATTGAGCTTCAGCCAAAGATGCTATATTTCTTTCAGCATTAGAAAGTTTTTCCTTAATAGTTTTATTGAAAGCAGTTTGTTTACTAATAAACTCTTTAAGCATAACTTCACGTTCAGAGGGAGCACTCTTATTATTGTTGTAAGAATTTCCATAAGCATTACCATTATTGGGAGGGAATGGCTTATAATTGTTGTTACCAAAATTGTTCCTATAAGCATTATTACCATAAACATTGTTGCCAAAATTTTTATTTCTTATGAAGTTCACATCAACTTGCTCTTCTTGAGCAACCAAAGAGGCTAAAGGAACATTATTTGGATCAATATGGGCTTTCCCATTAACAGGCATGGACATAATAATATCAATCTTATCACTCAAGGAGGAAGTTTCCTCAACAGAATTTACCTTCCTACCTTGTGGAGCTCTCTCAGTATGCCATTCAGAATAATTAACCATCATATTGTCTAGAAGTTTTGTTGCAGCACCCAAAGTGATGGTCATAAAGGTACCTCCAGCAGCAGAATCCAATAGGTTCCTTGAAGAATAGTTCAATCCTGCATAAAAAGTTTGGATGATCATCCAAGCAGTCAGTCCACGAGTGGGACAATTCTTTACCAAAGATTTCATTCTTTCCCAATCTTGAGCAACATGTTCATTATCAAGTTGTTTAAACTTAATTATTTCACTTCTCATAGATATAATCTTAGCAGGAGGATAGTATTTTCCAATAAAAGCATCTTTGCATTTAGTCCAAGAATCAATACGATTCCTAGTTAAGGAATTCAACCATTCTTTAGCTTTTCCTCTCAAAGAGAAAGGAAACAATTTCAGCTTAATAATATCACCATCTATATCCCTATGCTTTTGCATCTCACAAAGTTCAACAAAGTTATTTAGATGGGGAGCAACATCTTCATTACCAATACTAGAAAATTGCTCTCTCATAACAAGATTGAGTAAAGCAGGTTTTATCTCAAAGAAAGTATTTTCAGGCATAGGTGGAGCAATAGGTGTGCTCATAAAATCCTTATTGGTGCTAGTGAAGTCACACAACTTTTCAAGAGTAGTCATTTTTTTGGGTTTTCAAATAAGAAAGCAAACTAGTAAAACTATTTTTTGTGTGTTTTTGATAAAGAAACAAGCAAACAAAGCAAAAAGAAAACTAAGCAAAACAAAAATAACAAAGTAAAGAGATTGGTTATGAGGGACTCCCCTTGTGAAGATGTCCTTGACTCCCCGGCAACGGCGCCCAGAAAAATGCTTGATGGTGGTGTTGATGTAGAGCTCGTTGGGAACCCCAAGAGGAAGGTATGATGAGCACAACAAAAAGTTTCCCTCAGTTATGAAACCAAGGTTTAATCGAACCAGTAGGAGCAAGGAAACACCCCAAAGGTGTTGCTAGCTGAGCCTTGGCAGGGCGCACTACCGGTGCTAGTAGCAACGTCGAAACCTGCACAACACAACCACAGAACTTTGTCCCCAACTTGCGATGAGGTTGTCAATCTCACCGTGTTTTGCGGAAAATAAAGGATTAAACGTATCGAAATGAAAGAAGTAATAGTTACAGAAAGTAAACACACAGCAGTAAAAGATTGTAGATTGTATGTAAAGAAAAAGGACCGGGATCCATAGTTCACTAGAGGTGGCTCTCCTTAGATAGATAACATGTTGGGTGAACAAATTACAGCAGGGCAATTGACAAACACCGAGAAAGAAATACATGCATATACTAATCATCTTGACTCCTTTGAGACTTGATTGGGCATTACAACATTATACATAGACCGCCATCCAACTGCATCTATGACTAATAATCCACCTTCAGGTTATCATCCGAACCCCCTCCAGTATTAAGTTGCAAGCAACAGATTATTGCTTTACGAACTGCGTGTAAAGTAAACAATATGATTTTTCTATGAATAAATGATTGTTGTTTATCCCTAGTAGCAACAGCACATCTAGTACCTTAGAGATTTCTGTCACTTCCCCAGATTACCAGAGGCATGAACCCACTATCGAGCATAAATACTAACTCTTGGAGTTGCTAGCATCTACTTAGCCAAGATAGGTACTAACAAAGGAAAGCATGCAAGATCACAAATAACAAAGACATGATAGAATCAATAATCAATCTGAAATAGCATCTCAATATCCATCGGATCCCGGCAAACACAACATGCAGAATTACAAATAGATGATCTTGATCATGAACGGAGCTCACAAGATCTAGACATGAAAGCACAAAGGACGAGAACTAGCCATCTAGCTTGTAACATCCCAAAACTTCAATCCAAGCTTATAGAGATCAAATAATCCAAAAATAGGGTTAACAAAAACTTTTCCAAATTTAAAATGAAAGCATTCATACGTGTGTGCATTTAAAATAGGAGTTGTTGTGAGTTGCCATGATTGAATGATCCAATGCTTGTAAAATGTTTCTTAGGTGATTTAAACATCATCTACATCATTCCCAAACTTTTCCTAAAGAAAATCAAATCAAAAAGAATTAAAAAGGAGGAATGGTCATTTTGGCAAATTTAACTCCCATGCCTACTTTGGCTATTCCTAGTACTCAAAACTTAACAGAAACAATTCTTGATCTTGGTACCCCTTGATAGTACACATAATGAGGTACCAAGGCCAACCTTTGGATCTGCTAAAAACATTCTGTTAACTATTTTAAATGAGAGTTTAAAATTGAATCTAATGCATATGCATAGATCACCCCTATTTCAAAAACCATCCTTTTGAGCTCCACTTTCAAAACCCTTGCAACCAGAGACTACCTATCACTAGTGGAGATCACTCAAAAATTTTGAAACCAAATTTCAAAACTTTCTTTCATGCGGCCATTTCATCAAACACTTGGCATGCATAATCTCTACTCTAATCCTAGCTCACTGTTTACTACAGGGTTTTGCCCCAATTGATCTTCATTTATCTCCCATGTCCCCTCTTGATCTAACCACCCACTCCCCTAGCCCCTAGTGGCAAGGCCATGCCATGCCGAGCCGCCTCTCGCCGGCCAACCTTGCCCTCACCCTAGCAGACCGCCCCTCTCCCTCTCTCCATGTCTAGGAGGTAGCTCACACCTCACCGCCACCCCCTGTCCCTTGCCCGAGCCCAGCCATGTAGTGGACCACCAAGGACAAGCAGCGTCCAGTGCCACCGCACCATGCCAGTGCCGCCCCCAGAGCGCGTTCTGTCCCCGCTCACACAGACCGCCCCTTGGCAGCATCCCACGCCCGCCGCTCCGCCTCGACCTGGAGAACCCCCAGACACCCTCGCTGGCCGCCCAATGCCTCACAACCGCTGCTCGCCATGGACACCGCCGCCTCTGCCTCTCAGAGCGCCACCTCGCCTAGACCGCATGCCACCGCCCCTACGGCTGCATTCAAGTCCTAGAGCACCGCCAGGGGACCGCCCGTCGATCGCCATCCCCAGCCATGCCTCTACCCCGCCGTAGCCATGTCGCCACCGTCGACTGCCCATCCCGCTCGGTCTCACCATCGGGCCTATAGAAGGAGCCCTCCCCAGCCTCTTCTCTCCACACCATTCTACTCCCCTCACCTCTCTGAACCTCACCCACCTCTAGCCGGAGCAAGTGGAGCAGCAGCTCGCCGGAGCAGCCGCGGCAGGAGGAGAAGGGCGCCGTTGATTGCGACCACCCCAAGCTCCGCCGCAACCGCGCCTCACCTCGCCGTCGTCTTCCACGATGTTTTCCCGCCTCGCCGACCCTGCTGGAGCCCTGGTATGCCCCCAGTAGACCCCCACCGAGCCGCTAGGGTTCGAGCTCGCCGGCGACCTATTCGTCGTCGTCGACGACCCTCAGCCGTAGATTCCTATTCTAATCGCACGACCCATAGCGCGCGTACCGTTTCGCGTTTTAAGTGCCGCTGACACGCGGGACCCCTGTTAGTTGAGCCCCGCGCTGCGGAGCGCCACTGGGCCGGCCCATTTCTTTTCCCGCGCTAGCCCATCGATTCAAATCTGGATTTTTCTTTTTAGTTAAATCTAGTTTCTGTCCCCTAGTTTGAAAATCAATTCAGAGAGTTTTAGAAATCCATATTGCATGAAACCAATCTTGTCGGAAAGGTATTAAAATGATCTATCCAAGCCCGTTGGATTTAATTCAATTAGAGTTATAGATCTCTCCTAATAAAAATAAGAAGACATAAGCTCTTGCAACTTGCAACATTTTTATAAAATCAACCAAGTTAGCTTTTGAGTTGATTACAACTCTCAAAAATCACATTTCATCATATCTATCTAAATATGTAATAATATTAAGGTTTACATGCAGTGACTTTGGACTAGTACCAAAATAATGCTATATAGGCATTTCTAGTCACTTTAAATCATTAAATAATGAACTTAAACCAAAGTAATATTGATCCAACCCTTAAATCTCATTCCCACATGTTAGAATGTGTGGTGATGACATGTGTCAACATGATCCATGTTTTAAGTGGTGAATATTAAATGTTAGTTAATTTTTCAATGAGTAGAAATTAATTTTCTAAAATAAAAAGAAAGAAACTATTGAATTAAACTTGTGATGCTTGTGATGATAATAGATCATCACTTGTGTGTATTAGAATGCTATCTAGCCTAGTTAAGTACTGTTTGGTGATTGTCTACTCTGTATGTATTGTTATAGAAGATAGTAGCGACCAAGCTTACGAGGAGGAGGAGTGGTACCAAGAAGAAGAAGCAAACTTCAACCACTGCACCAACCAAGGCAAGCTATAGTTAGCAAGCTAGAATTAAGCTAGATGAATGAGAAAGGATGCTTTAGGCATGCTTTGATCACCCCCCCTTCAACTATTAGTACCTCAAGTCTTATTGACAAGTTTTACCTCCCTTAGTTTACACAAAGTTCCTTACTTATTTTGAAGGTAGCATAAAAAGTATAAAACTTGACCTACTTAGAAACCTTTAGATGTCATTCTATGGCATGAGATTGATCCCATCCTTCCACCTTAGTGAACACTCTTAACTTAGTCTTTTAGAGTAGATCAAAAATTTGAGTCACTTAGATGGGAACACTTGGTGAAAATGAATTGTGAAAACCTTGGAATGATGAGTCATTCTATTGAGATGTTTTGACATGTGTTGAGAGACATAGCTGGTTTATGATGATGAAAATGATGAGGCATGAGCCTTAACCCTTTTATAAAACTAATGGTTGGATTCAGATGCGATACCATTCCAAATTTACCGTACAACCACATTACCTGAATTGGGTAAGGCTTAGCTGGAAATTTATATGCATTAGTATTAGTTCCCTCACGGGAGAGGTTTGAGCTGAGGCTACCTCTCAATGTTGTCCACCTATGCAGTGCCCAAGATGACTGATGGTCATGGTTGGGAGGCCATACTCATAGGAGAGGTGCTTATACTAGGGTGTGTAAAGGGAAGGTTATGTTTGATTATCTGCATACTAAGTATGATGATTTAGGATTATCCCTGACAGATGTATCAAATCTTGTGGTGAAAGTGTACCACCTCTGCAGAGTGTCAAACTATTCGAATAGCCGCACGTCCGCGGTTATGGACAGTTGGAATAGCCATACTGTTTCGTTGTCAGATGTTTTCTCAATAACTTGAAATGAATGATGAACTTTGACTTGACCACAACAGGGTTGTGTTTATGATAATAGCTTCCCAACTTAAGTGATTCTAGAACTTTACTTTATCTTTCTTTGCTTCTGAACTCAGCTTAGGTTTCAAACTTAACTTGATAGTTAACTTAGATTCAGCACTTTAACTTAGAATTATACGCCTTGTTAGTAGTAGTTTGCGAGTACTTAAAGAGTACTCATGGCTTTTGTCCCTGGCTATTATCATGGCCAGACTATGAAGGAGATTATCAAGATGATGGTCAGCAGGACGGCTATGATAACTAGGACTATCTGCCTTCGACATTACTGTGCCCCTGAAGATGGACCCCACCGCTACGCTTATCTTTTATTTCCGCTGCTTGTTGAATTAAAGACTGGATCATGAGATCCTTATTTGTGTAAAACCTTATGTATGGTTTGTAATGGATGATGTACTGTGATATCCAATCCATTATGTCTCGCAAAAATGGTAATCCTGGGATTGCGAGGTATGGCATAACGGGCATCTAGGATTAAAAATCCGGGTGTTGACAAGTTGGCATTAGAGCCATCCTGACCATAGGAGACCCTAGTTAGAATGGACATCCAGACCAAAAACTTAGCTTCAAAAACCAAAGTGAGTATTTCTGAAAAACTATTTTCCCTCTTACCCTTGTGAACTCATTCTTTCTCAAAAATTAATGTTCCTCAAAATTCTTACATTACTACTTAAAATTTGACACACTTGATCACTTCACTAACTTCCTCATCCTTAATCCTTGTAGATGGAGACTTAGTTCAGCAAGTTTTACCAGTTGGGAAACAGAGGTCAGCTGATCTTCGAGAGGGATCTGGATTCACTGTCGGAGTTACTAGGACGCCAACATCTGGAGTTTCTTGGAGCTCAACTTCCAAGACCCCCAGGAGGAGACCTACATTGGCTAGTCACCGCAGATCTTCAAGGAAGCATCGAAGCACCAACTTCCGGGAGAATTCAGTTCTCCGTGAGAGAGAACAACTGGCTAGATGGATTAGCCAGGGCAATGCATGAAGCTCTCGCACGTCTATGTGCCCTCAGCGTCAACAAGATCCAAGGAACCCGTTTTGCCCACTATGCAAGACGTGACTTCATGGGAATGCCGATGGAGATGCCAAGTCACCCAGAGTTGAGGCGTCAAGTGGATAACCTTGACTTCTTGCTTCATGACAGACAGCAGGAACTGGACAATGCCAGGGAGTTAGCCAACCAGAACCGTGCCATCACCGACCAGAAGGCCCAGACTTTCGCACTGCTTGTCCAAGATCGCCAGTCTCTTTGCCGCCAGCGTGCAAAGAAGGATCGCACCATAGCCCGTCTTCACAAGAAGGTGGCCGACCTCGAGAAGACCGTTAAGGAGCAGGAAGCTCAGCTTGCCGCCAAGGAAGAAGAAGATGAGGGTGAAGACATCCAGGGAGATATGGATTCTTACCTCAGCAATGATGATGATGTTGGGGATATACTTTCCGGGTATCCTCACAGTTCCTCACTGACCAGGGTGGCCCACTTCGGGTTAGAGCTTTGCTTCACGGGCGGCCCAGTCAGGGAGAGAAGACGGAGTCCAATCCGGCTACGGGAAGGCCCAGAAGACTTACCGACTTAGGCCCATAATGTTACTTCTAGTTCAAGATGTTCTCTGTAACAGACTCTTAGTCATAGCCGGATAGATCTCTCTTGTAAACCCTAGGCCAGATATCTATATAAGCCGTCCTAGGGAGAGCCTTTAGGGCACCAGATAACACCCAATACTTTAGACCCTCAACTCGCACAGGCGAAACCCTTGTAACCCATATTCCGGCTCTGCCGTATTACTGGATTGCTAGCAGGAGTAGGATCCGTCCAAAGCCGGCGGATTCGAACCTGGGTAAACTTGTGTGCTCACCATCCCGGAATACCGTATGTCTCACCCCCCTCTCGTCTGCATGCCTCGAGGACCCCCCTCATGGCGTACTTGTCATCAATCCGACGACAGTTGGCGCCCACCGTGGGGCAAGTGAGCTTCGGATCTACGTTCCGAGCGGAATCTGCAAGAATCGGAATCGGCGAGACCATCGCCGTCGGTCGCATCCTCTAATCCAGCGACGTCCCTCTCATCATTCTCGACGAGACTTGGATTCCGGCAAAGGAGGCTGTGACTGCCTACACAATCATGTCTTTTGGCGAGATCGATGTTTACATCGGTTTCGCTGAACCTGCCCAACCCACCCCAGCGATGATGATAGAGGCAGAAGAATTTTCTGGGTCCCCTTTGTCCATGGAGGCGGCAGAGTTACGGATCTCAGAAAACCCTAATCCCACCCAGCCCGCACCAGTTGTGGAGATAGTGGAGAAACCCGAACCTGAAGAAGACCTAGCGGTCAACGTCTAATCTGGAGTGGATCTCCCCAGAGGAGCCGAATCCCAGATTGAACCATCCGTGGAAGTCGAAATCCAGGAGGAGCATATCAACGACACTGATTCCGGCTCTGATGATGCCGGAACAGACATGCCTTTCCTAAGGTACACACTAAAAAATATGATACTGCAAGGCGAAAGACAAGATGCAATCCTCGAGACCATCAAAAGTTTTGATATGGCTGATCGCGAAAGCCGCAGGTACCTCAGGAAGCACGTGTCGCATTTTGTTGGATACGTGGGATCCGGATCCGGCTCTGTCGATGCTGGAGAAAACACTGAATTGGTGTTGGAGGCAATTGGAACAAACACCGACGTACCCGCATCCATGGATGAGTCGATGACGTCAGCAGATTTCCGAAAGTTCTCCGCGGAATATGAAGAGGAGTACAACTCCAAAGCTGCAGAAGAAGGAGAAGCCATGGATGAAGGATCCGGGGAACACTCTCCCAAAGCGCAGGATGACATGGACGTCGGAGATAATCCCGAAGTCCAAATGTCCAAAAGTACCGATCAGAGCTTGACTCTGGGAAACGGACCCAAAGCTGTCTTTGCTACCGGTGCTGCCAAGAAGGCAAAGAAGAAGAACAAGAAAAACAAGACCCCGGCAAAAGACCCTCTGACAGAGGAGGTGATTGCTAAGGAATACGAAGAAGACTCGGATGGAGCACTTATCCCAAACGAGCTGAAAAAAGAAGCATCGGTGGATGGACACGTGATCACTGAAGGTGCGCGTAAACTCATCAATGCCGCATTAACCACACCTATCCCTACAGCTGCAGAACTTACTGCAGATGAGCTGGATGAAAGGGCGCAAGCCCTAGAAGCGTGTCGTCAACAACTCCTCGATGAAGCCAAAAACATTGAGGTGGAGAAGAAACGCATGTCGAACAAGGAGTACATGTCTCGTCTGCATCAGAAGACACGGGAGCATCGCATAGATGACAATCAATTCCCACGTGTCCGTACCGTCCTTTTTGGAGATGAGATGGGGAAGCCACGGAAAGATAGCAACGGAGATTGGGTATACCCAACACTAGTACAAAATACCGTGGCAGCCCGAGAAATTTTTTCGGCTAATCCAGGACCAGAGGAGTCTGTTTGGCTATCAAGCTACTCAACAAGGGACTGGAGCAGCAAAAGGTCGCCCTGTTCGGAAGTCAAAAACTAGTCTCAGATGCTGGCCAATGTCGCACGGATCCGGCATGGGATGGCGTAAGACCCCATTACGTTCCGGAGCAGTATTATCGCCCTGAACAACGGGAAGACAATTATTCGAGAACCGGATCTTCAGGACAGCATCACAAGACCATACGCGGTTGGGGCAATGTCGCACCAGTGGGCGAGAAAGATGCCATCACTGCCCTGAATCCGATGAGTCCTCCCCGACGAGAATCTAAGGATCAAAGGGGAGAAGATAAAGAGAAACGTCGGGAGGAGGATCGTTAGAGAATGCCGCCTCCTAGACATGAGAACTGTCCAGCTAAGCCTCACTATGGTGGGAACGACGGACGAAGGAACGACAGAAACCATGCAGGTACAAGCCGGCAGGGGGCTCGTCATAGTCAAGACCCTTCCCAGAATCAGAATAATGATGTTCCGGATGGAGGCCGGCGATCAGCTAGAAACTACCCCGCCGCACCACCCTCTCCACTAACAGTTATCACAACGGCCCCCACAGAGGTCAAGGAGGACATGGCGGAGGAGGTGGTGGCAGAAGCCGAAGTCCGGCCCCAAGGCACCGTAGCAACAGCCGGCATTCAGGACGATCCCTATCCCCAAACGAAGCAAGGCATAGGATCAACTCCAACATAGAGGCTCGGCGCTACGAAAACGATGACGTGTACATGGGCCCAAAGTGCTTCGGACCATGCATCAGAGCTACAAGGTTCCCGGAAGGATTTGCTATCTCAAGACATATTCAAGCCTACGACGACATTGCTCGGCGGACACTGTTCTGATTTCTTCCAAGCTTGCTGCATTGCCAAAGGCGGAAATAGCCTGGTCGCTACCCGATATCTCCCACTCATGCTGAGGAAGACGGCACGATCATGGCTTAATGAGCTTCCGGCGAACACCATCCACAACTGGTATGATTTACAAAGTGCGTTCTTTCGGAATTTCGAAGGCACATATCGGAGGCCCTGTACGGTTGGAGACCTACAGCGTTGCACCCAGAAAGCCGGAGAAACTTGCCGGGATTACCTCGGCTGATGGATTGACACCAAGAACTCCTGCGAAGGAGTAAATGATCAAACTGCGATTGAAGCTTTCATCGCAGGTCTCCCAATTGGTTTACTGCGCCATCGCTTGAAGTGTGACAAGGTTATTGATCTAGGAGAAATGATAGAAACAGCGAGCAAGTATGCAGATGCTGACGACGATGCAGAGGGATTACTCAATGCCCTGGTTGTGCCTCAGTCGGCAAAACAACCAAAGCAACAAGCTCAGAAGCGCGAAAATACCTCGGAAGAAAAACCCAACGTGGAGACAGCGGTAGTCACTCATTTTCGGAGTGCGGAGGACGAGGAGGACGTGGCGGAGGCCGCAGGCGTGGCCGTGGGACATCAAGGGTCCAAGGTAGAGGAGAGCAACAACCAGGCAAAACTTACACTTGGGCCGACATCGCCAATAACCCATGTGTGCATCATTTGGACGCCAATGGGGGCTCATCCCACACCAACGCTGAATGTTGTTTTAACGATGACATCAAGAGAGATGATACCGCGGGCTACAAAGCCAAGTGGAAGAAGGGAAAGAAAAATTCCGAAAAAGACAAAGAGACCAAGGAAGATTCCGACATGGAGGAAGCCGATGCTTCAAATCCCAAGTCGGAAGGGAAGAAAACTTTTCCCACCAAGAAGGATACTTACGTCACCTTCCTCGGATCTCAACCAGCAAAGGTCAAGAAAGCAGTTCTCCACGACCTCAACGCAACAGTTCCGGCTGTCCCTCAGTATCTGGAGTGGTCAGAAGTAGAAATAACATTTGACCGTGCTGATCATCCGCCTAAGCTACATAGACGAGGAAAATACGCCTTAATCGCCAATCCACTTATTGATGGTTATGGTTTCTCCAAGACCCTCATGGACAGTGGTAACAGCATCAATATTCTCTATGTCGAAACGCTACACCGGATGAAGATCTCGGAAACACAGCTGAACCACAACTCTGTGATCTTTCACGGAGTTGTCCTAGGAAGACAGGCTAATTCCCTAGGAGAGATCACTTTGGATGTTACTTTTGGAACACCAAAGAATTATCGGACGGAGGCACTTTCCTTCGAAGTGGTCCTGTTCAAGAGCACATACCATGCTATATTCGGACGTCCGGCTTACTGGGCTTTTATGGCTCGTCTGTGTTACATTTACAATATGATGAAAATTCCAGGTCCCAACAGCGTAATCACCATCAGGGGAGACCCGAAGAAGGCACGAGAATGCGAGGATGGAAATGCCGCCTTTGCCGAAGTCGTGCTGCACGCCCAGGAGTACCAGGAGATCAAGAAGAGCATAGATCCGTCCGAGATGCCTGCGACAAAGAAGGAGGTGACAAAGCCAAATCCGGAGTTCAAGGCATCAGAAGAGACAAAGACGATGCCGTTGAAGGATGTCGACCCCTCCAAGGTGACCCAGATAGGCGTAGGCCTAAGTAGCACATAGGAAAGCACGCTCGTCAAGTTCCTCCAAGCAAATCAAGATATCTTCTCATGGCAGCCATCTGACATGACCGGAGTACCTAGGGAACTTGCCGAGCACTCACTAAATGTAAACCCGAACGCTAAACCCGTCAAACAGTCCTTACGATGGTTTGGTGATGAAAAGCGTAAGGAAATAGCTATGGAACTAGCGCGGCTCGAGTTAGCCGGATTCATAGAAGAGGTCATCCATACTGATTGGTCGGCCAACCCTGTAATGGTCCCTAAAAAGGACACCACTGATTTAAGGATGTGTGTTGATTATACTGCCTTGAACAAGGCTTGTCCAAAAGATCCGTTCGCTCTGCCTAGAATTGATCAAGTTATCGATTCTACGACAGGCTCGGAACTCCTTTGTTTTCTCGACGCATATTCCGGTTATCACCAAATACGAATGAAGGAATCTGACAAAGTCAAGACTTCATTCATAACCCCCTTCAGAACCTTCTTTTTTGTTACAATGCCCTTTGGGCTGAAGAACACAGGAGCTACGTACCAGCGCACGATGCAGCGTTGCCTCCACGACCAACTCGGACGCAATGTACATGCATACCTGGATGATATCGCGGTCATGTCCAAAAAGAAGGAAACATTGATTTCCGACTTGGAGGAGACGTTCGCCAATCTACGAAAATACGACATCATGCTTAACCCGAAGAAATGCTTCTTTGGAATACCAGCCGGAAAATTGTTAGGTTTCATCGTGTCTCAAAGAGACATAGAGGTGAACCGCGACAAGATCAAGGCTATTCTCAATATTTCCAGGCCAACTCGCCTGAAGGACGTACAAAGATTAACTGGTTGCATTGCTGTAGTCAGTCGATTTGTAAGCCGGCTTGGTGAAAGAGCCACACCATTATACAAACTCCTGAAGAATACCAAAGATTTTATCTGGACTGACGAAGCTGAAGCTGCAATACAAGAACTGAAGAAAGTACTCTCATCTGCTCCTATCCTTGCAGCGCCGGAACCTCAGGAACCGATGTTGCTTTATATTTCTGCGACAAATAAGGTCGTTAGTATCGTCATGGTGGTGGAGAGACCAGAGGAAAATCAGGAACACCTGGTGTAGCGTCCGACTTATTTTGTCAGCGAGGTCTTGACAGAATCAAAACAGCGATATCTGCACTATCAAAAGTTGGCTTACGGTGTTTTCCTAGCATCTCGTAAGTTACGACACTATTTTCAGGAGCATCCAATTACCATGGTGAGCAAAGGTCCCATGAGAGACATAATCAACAATGACGCCATACGGGACGTGTCACCAAATGGGGCATAGAGCTCTCAGCTTTCGATATTGAGTATAAACCTCGGACAACAATCAAATCCCAGATCCTTGCTGACTTTGTCGCTGATTGGACAGAGACGAAGGAGAACATGGTCCTCCCCGAGTCGGAATACTGGACACTCTTTTTTGATGGGTCTAAGGCTCGAGGGCTCGAAGTGGCGTGGTGCTCAAATCACCCCAAGGAGATAAACTATTATACGTGTTGCAGATCCACTTCACAGCGACAAACAATATTGTCGAGTATGAAGCACTGCTGCACGGAATCCAGATTGCCAAGGATATTGGCATCCGACGTTTGATGTGTTACGGATATTCGGATCTTGTTGGTCAGCAAGTCTCGGATATTTGTAATGCAAATAAGCACATGGCAGCATATAAAGCTGTCGTGGATGATCTATCTAAATCGTTCGAAGGGTTTGAAGTTCAACACATCCCTCGAGCAGAAAATGAGGAAGCAGATGCACTATCTCGAATAGGCTCTGCATGGAAAGAGGTCATGGATGGCGCATTTTTAGAGCACCTCAAAGTTCCCTCGATAAAGGGAGTAGATGAGGAATATTCGACCAAATCCGACTCACCTTTCATAGCAGTTCTGGATGTAATTCCCAGATGGACTCAACCCTACCTTGATTAGTTGGTAGATGGCAAATTACCCGAAGACGAGGTGCTGAGCCGGCAGATTATCCGACGAGCAAAAGCCTATACTATTGTTAAAGGTGAGATCCATAAACGGAGTGTTTCTAGGGTTTTTCAGCGCTGTGTATCTTCAGAAGAAGGAGTGGAGATCTTAAGAGAAATCCACGAAGGCGAGTGTGGTCACCACGCTGCAGCCAAATCTTTAGTGGCAAAAGCTTTTCAACATGGATTCTTCTGGCTTACAGCTTAGGCAGATGCCGAACGATTAGTCAAGACATGCAAAGGCTGCCAAAAGTACGCCAAGCAAGCTCATGTTCCGGCTGATCAGCCGCGAACAATACCTATAACATGGCCTTTTGCGGTCTGGGGGCTTGATATGGTAGGACCTTTTAAACGAGCACCAAGTGGATTCACGCACCTCTTAGTGATGGTGGACAAATTCACAAAGTGGATCAAGGCTAAACCTGTCACTAGTTGTGATGGAGCAACAGCCAAAAGATTTGTCGAGGATGTTATATTCCGGTATGGTTATCCGCATAACATTATCACGGACAACGGGAGTAACTTTTCTATGGGAGAACTAGCTGAATTCTGCGATGAGCAAAATATCCGGCTTGACATTGCGTCAGTCGCACATCCACAGGCTAACGGACAAGTCGAAAGAGCAAATGGTTAATTCTACAAGGCTTGAAACCGAGACTCGAAGCACCACTGAGACGTGTTGCGAGGGCTTGGGCAGAGGAACTACCCTTTGTAATTTGGAGTTTGCGAACAACTCCGAACAAGTCAACAGGATACACACCTTTCTTCTTGGTCTATGGCGCAGAAGCAGTTCTTCCTAGTGATTTAATTCATACTTCTCCTAGAGTGGCCGCGTATATCGAAGAGGATGCCGAGATTTCTCGATAAAATGATCTCGACTTAGTCGAAGAAGTTCGCGTCGTTGTTGAAATGAGATCTACAGCCTATCAGCAGAAGTTACGCAAGTATCATAGCCAGAGAGTCCGAACTAGATCTTTTAATAAAGGTGATTTGGTTCTCCGGCTTGTGCAACAAAGAAAGCACAAACTTTCCCCAGTATTGGAAGGGCCCTTTTTAGTTAGTCGAGTATTGCACAATGGATCGTACTACTTAACTGACATGAGGCCAGTCAAAGAAAGACCTGCTACTAAGAAGAGAAAGAGAGCTGGAGGCAGTACAAATCCGGATGAGTTAGACAGACCATGGAATATTGCTCAGCTACGTCCCTTTTATTCTTAGTTTATCCTTCTTTGTAATCATACATATGTACATGTTCTATGAGAAATAAAAGTTTTGGTTACCTCAAAGTTTTCCTGAGAAATTTTTACCATCTTATTTCCTAATGATCATGTCATAGTCGAAAATCCCAGAATGCTTGAAAGTACTTTATGCTCATGTTCATTCTGGTTTAGATTTCTGACTCTAAAACTGCTACCTTCGGGTATAACTCTAAAAAATTCTAGTCTTTACTTAGGTTATTTGTCTGATTGCTGGATGCGGGTATTTTCCGAGTAGTGAATTGTTGGTACTGGAAGCCGGCTTTGTTTCCGAGTTTAAACTGGTTTAGCAATTGAGCTCCATTGCTCGGCAAAGCAAAGTTTCGCTGAAGGTTTAGCCGCTCATGAAAGGACGAGCGTAAAGCGGATAAACGATAAGTAGAGACGAAAAATTCTAAGTGCTTATGCAAACATTTCAAGCACACAAAATGTCTAAAACAAAAGTGCTGAATAGATAAAAAAACATAGCACTACAAAATCCATAGTACTTTATATTTACAAAACGCATCATGTTCTTTCACAGAATAATACATAAGTTTGTGGTCTATGATGCAGGAGGAGATGAAGGATCTACTGGCTCGCTGGTCACTCCGCCTTGATATCGTTCCGAGATATCCGGATCCGAGGTGGTCCGTTCATCGTCGGAAAATTCTTCGGCATCTTCTGGAGGAGGTGGCGGAGTATCCACGCGGGTGAAGAAGGGGATCTCGTAGCTGGTCAGATCAGCTACGTGGCACCCATATCCGGCGCAGGAGTGCATGATGGCTTGAAGGTCCTGCTCCTGGCCGTCTTCGTCTACCTTGCAGTACCCTTTAGTCACTTGCCATATTTCCATATTTCCATGGTGGCTCATGACCATGGAGAGGGCATTCTGCATGGCAGTCCGCGCGTAGGACATGTTCCAATCCCTAACGAGTTGCGGCATCTCCTTGGCCTTCTCCCGCACCTGGAAGTCCGACATGCTTGGCATGTCCGGAATCCTGAGAGACTCGCCAATATCCTCAAGGGATTGGCAGTAGTCATGAAGAAGATCACCGACTTGGGTAAGCCGGTGAGTGCAGGGCTCAGACGAGGAGGAGTCTGTCAAGTTCAGAGGACCTATACACAAAATGAAGATAAGGAAAAACCAACATTGATAAAAGTCGAAGAAATGATAAGTCAGATAGATGGAACTTACCAAGAATGACGTCGTCAATCTTGGCTTTCTCCTCCTGGAGACTCTGGAGTTCAGCCCGGAGTGCTTGGGAGATATCCTTCTCTCCGTCAACCTCATTCTCGAGGTCCGAGATAACTTTATCTTGAGCGGCAATCTTGCGAGCGCGCTCTTCAGTGGCCATGGAGGAGGATTCCAGGACTTGAGCTATGCTCGTTTCATGATCCACCTTGAGCTTTTCCAGCTCTTGGCGAAGTCCTTTGTTCTCCACCACCAAGGTCTTGAGGTTCTCGGCCTCTTCAATCATAGCGATGGATTGTTTCACCAACGCTGTAAGTCAAAAAATAACAACAGTTCAGAAAAATTCGACATTAAAAAGCAAAAGGGAAGGTTTGAATCTCGAAATGTTTACCTTCGGCTTCGTCCTTGTCCACCTTGAGCTCAGCATTTTTAAGCCGGAGAGCTTTGATCTCTCTCCGCTTATTACAGACATTGGACAATAATTTCTGGTTATAGGAACATACTTTCTGTAAGTCAGAATACCCAAAGTCAGAAAGCTAGACTCGGGCTAATATTTTTACTAAATATCAGCACGAGCCTTGGGGGCTACACTAGTTCATTCTTTGGCATCCTAATGAAAGCATAAACTCGGATTCTATATCCTACTTCATGCTTGGGGGCTGGAGGATATGATATAACATAATGTAAAAACAAGAGTTGCAATTCCGACTTACATATTGCTCGCGGGTGAGTTTGTCTAAACCCGCGTTCACTTCAGCTGCCACCTTCTCGGCGAGAGTAAGAGGGATCACTGGAGCTGTTGGAAGCTCGCCAGTCCTGATCCTCTCGTTGCAAAGGCGGACTTGAGTAAGAAGGTCGGAGAACTTGACGTCCTCTGCTTCTTGCGCCTCCTCTTCAGGGGATAGATGGCTTTTGTCCAGGACTTGCCTGGCCAACCGTTGGATCTCCTCTGCAGACTTCCGGGTCAGGCCAAATTTGGCAAGACCCGGATTGTTGAGGAGGTTGTCAGCGAAGACTTCAGCCGAGGGATCATTACCCGAAGAGGGTTCACCCTTATCTTGAGCTGACGCACTGGTGGTGACGTCAGTATGCGACCCAAGGATCGTCGGCTCCGCTTGAGGAGCCGGATATTCTGCAATCACCGGAGAAGGGATGATCGCTGGAGTTGCAGAAGGTTGAGGGACCGGAGTCGGAGGAGACACGGCAAGGGAAGCTATTGTAAGCTTCGTCTGGCGCAAGGGCTTTGAAGAAGTCCCCTTCCCCTTGCCCTTGATGATTGATTTTGCTCTGAGAGAGTAGTAAAGTCGGAAACATTACATCTCGGAAAGAAACTTGAGTAAAAAACAAAGGCAGAAAAGTTGTGACAGAAGGTTACCTCTTCACGACTGGCACCTCCTTTGTGTGCTGCTCTTGTCAGCTTTGCGCTTCCTGAGCGCATGATCCGGCAGTGGAACCACTTCCACCTCCTGAGAGAACTCCGGAGGGTATCCTTCGAGCAGAGCAAGTTCCGAGTCGGGGATGTCAACAAGCTGAAAACAAGAAAATGTATCAGCATTGCAATGTAACTCGAAGATAGGAACACATAAAAGATGTGAGGATAAAATCTTACCGGAACCACGGGGTTTTCTGCCGTGTGCATGTCTAGAGAAACCTCTGGAATCCGCCTCTCGATCCGCTCCTTGATCATCCACTTGACCTGGGTTATGTAGCCCTGAGTGGTGTAGGCTTTGGGGCTGATGCGGAGGCAGTCGGTCAGGGAAGACGTGACGGAATGCATTAGTCTATCCCCATGGTACTGAAGTGGCTGGATCCGGCATGAAACCCAGCACTGGACCAAGTCGGATCCCTTCAGACCTTTGTGCTTGATCAGATATTCGATCCGCCTCTTAGCGAGGATCAGATCATCTGTGAGAGCCGGAGCAGCCTCGTCCCAGGAAGGTTGGGCCGTGGCGGCTCCATCGACAAAAGCCGGCAAAGCAGTAGCTTTGCCGGGAGCCGGAATATCCCGATGATAGAAAAAAGTGGCTGGCCATTGTTTGATCGAGTCACTGGCAGAAATTTTGGGATATGCCCGGTCTCGTCTAAGAGAAAAACTAATGGTGCCGGTGATGTAAGGAACACCGGAAGTGATGGAATTCCTCTGGACATGAAAGTAAAACCAGAAGAGAAGCAAACTCGGCCTAATGCCGAGAAAGCCCTCGCAAAGCGCAGCATATGCGCTCATCTATAGAATGGAGTTGGGAGGAAGATTGTGGAGTTGAACTCCATAGTGGTCAATCACCTCGGAGAAGAACTCCGAGGGAGGGAAGGACAAACCTCGGTCCAAATGGGTGCCGAAGTGGACGCGCTCGCCCTCGTGCGGGTTGGGGACGGTCTCGCCGGAGCCGCTCCGCTAGTTGCCGGCGGCGAGGAGCCCCTCCTACTCCACGTTCTTAAGGCCTGCTTCGTCGAGAGCGCAGGGGATCCAGATTCCCCTGTAGTTTTCTTTCTCTGCTGCTGCTTCTGCCTTCGCCGCCGCCAAACTGGAGGAAGAAGATGAAGCCATTTTCTCCGGTGGAAGTGTGACCTTAAAGGGGCGGCGCTAGGAGCTTTGTGGAGGGAGAACGAGGAGGCTCTGTGCGCGCAGGAAGATTGGGAGGAAAGGAACGGCAAGGGACTGGTGGAAAGGAGAAGAAGAAATCTAAACCCCTTATATCCACCTACCCGTGCCAAGATTCGTGCAAACGCTACAGTGTAACCTCCACGCGTCGTGGAAAGAACTGGGAAGGGCCTGCGCGATGATTGCATCGCCTCGATCTCCATGCACGCATTGAAACGACGCCTCGGTTCCACGGACCACGGACCCACCAACGGTCGTGCTGACGAAACGTCTGTCAGATGACGTGACTTGACCATGCTTGTGTCAGGTGGCATTAGAGACAAAATTCCGGCTTAGTTTAAAAGCGAGCTGGAAAATCTGAGTAACCAATTGCAAGGTCCGACTTATTTTTAAGACCCAGATCGTATCTTTTTGTTGTGAAGTTTTAGGAACCCTTCAAGATTCTGCAAGCCGAAGATCAAGCTAGATGATGATAAAATCCGACTTTGGATCTTCGAGGCCTCCGGGGGCTGCTGTTGGGGATACACTTTTCGGGTATCCTCATAGTTCCTCACTAACCAGGGTGGCCCACTTCGGGTTAGAGCTTTGCTTCACGGGCGGCCCTGTCAGGGAGAGAAGACGGAGTCCAATCCGGCTACGGGAAGGCCTAGAAGACTTACCGACTTAGGCCCATAATGTTACTTGTAGTTCAAGATGTACTCTGTAACAGACTCTTAGTCGTAGCCGGATAGATCTCTCCTGTAAACCCTAGGCCGGATATCTATATAAGCCGTCCTAGGGAGAGCCTTTAGGGCACCAGATAACACCCGATACTTTAGACCCTCAACTCGCACATGCGAAACCCTTGTAACCCATATTCTGGCTCTGCCGTATTACTGGATTGCTAGCAGGAGTAGGATCCATCCAAAGCCGGCAGATTCGAACCTGGGTAAACTTGTGTGCTCACCGTCCCGGAATACCATACGACTCACCCCCCCTCTCTTTCGCACGCCTCGAGGACCCCCTCATGGCGTACTTGTCATCAATCCGATGACAGATGACTTTCTGGAGGAGGATGCTGTGGACTTCTACACTGATGATGAAGACTCTGACTTCATCGACGGTGAGTAGATGCACTAGAGCACTGTCGTAGCATGAGATGTATCATCTCATTGTATCGTAGCTTACAGAATGGTTCATCAAACCATCTGTTTTTCCCCTTTGATTGTTGTGGTGTGTGTTGTATCGGGTGCTTGTTTGCAGGAATGAAAAAGAAGTTAGTTGAAAAACCTGAGTCTAACTCAAAGTTTTGGATTTGAAAAACCCAAAACCATGAACCTTAGAATTTCCCTCTTACCCCTATATCTATCTCAATCTTTAGATGACTCGTGGAAACCAAGGAGGGAGCAGCTCGTTGCAGGACCCAATGCTGCAGATCTTGCAGAATCTCATCGCGGATCGTGAAGCAAGCAGGGTCGAGCGTCAAGCCAACTTAGCAACATTGCAGCAGATCGCCCAAATGGCTCTCAACAACGAAGGACATGGAAATCAGGATCACAAAGGATCCAAACTCAAAAACTTTTAGAACACCAATCCCCCAATCTTTAACCAATCTGAAAACCCATTAGATGATGATGACTGGTTACAGACCATGGAAAACAACTTAGAGGTTGCCAGAGTTGATGAGAATGAGAAAGTTCTCTTCGCCACCCACTATCTGGCGGGAGATGCAAGAGCTTGGTGGAATAGCATCCGCAATATGAACCATGGCCAGGTGATGACCTAGGAAGCATTCAAGGTCAAGTTCAGCCGCACCCAGGTGCCGCAAGGTCTTGTCAACAGGATGAGAGATGAATTCCGCGAATTGAAGCAAGGAAGAATGACTGCGGTGGAGTACCATGACAGATTCTTGTCACTTGTCAGATATGCACCGGATGAGATCAACACAGAGGCCAAGAAGAAGGAGAGATTCTTAAACGGACTGTATGATGAGATGCAGACTGTGCTCGTCAACATCCGTTTCGATGATCTCGAAGAGCTAGTCGACTCTACCATTCAGATGGAAGGGAAGATTAACCAGGCAAACGACAACCGCAAGCATCGTATGATGCAACAGTCTGGATCCAGTAGTCACCAGAAGTACTATCCCAACCCTTCACCAGGATATGCACCAAGGAACAACCAACCCCCAAATTCTCGCCCAAGCTACCCCAATGGTAGCGGAGGCAATGTGAAGTCCGGAGGAAAAAATAACAACTCCGGCAATGCCAACAATTTCAACCGTGCCCCTCCCAAGAGCAACAACAACAACAACAACACTGCACCCAGAACTGGCAGTAATGCTGTACCTATCGCTGTCAAGGACAAGTCCCAGATCACTTGTTTCGAGTGTGGAGTGAAGGGTCACTACTCCAATGAGTGTCCCAAGAAGACTGCTGCCAATGCCCCTGTGAATTCCCTAGCTCAGCAGCAGCATCGTGTTCAACCAGGAAGGAGATTTTCCCCAGGGAACACTCACAACCGCAACGGTCGTCTCTTCCACATGAACGCAGAAGAAGCCCAGGAATCGCCAGATGTAGTGTTGGGTATGTTTTCTGTCAACTCAGGTTTAGCAAGAGTATTATTTGATTCTGGAGCATCGCATTCATTTGTCACCAAAGAATTTGTATGCACTAGTAAGATTCACCCAACCAACCTGAAGCATGTCATGATAGTTCAAATCCCCGGTTCAACAACAAAAGCTAGAAAAATTTGCAAAGTTGTACCTATCAGAATACATGGGATAGATTTTTATGCCAACCTAATTGTACTTGGAACCAAAGGATTGGAAGTAGTACTAGGTATGGGCTGGATGTCAAGGCATAAAGGATTGATAGACTGTGCTAAGAAAGCCATCACCATGACCAGTAGTTCTAGAGTAACAGTAGAGCATATCTCTGAAACCTTACCCCGTCAATTCAAGTGCAACAAGAGTGTAGCCCTGCCCACCATTGACCAAGTCAGAGTAGTCTGTGAATACCCCTACGTATTCCCAGATGAATTGCCAGGTATGCCCCCGGATAGGGATATTGAGTTCATCATTGAACTAATCCCCGGAACAGGACCTATAGCCCAGAGACCCTACACCATGAACCCCTCAGAGTTAGTGGAACTGAAGAAGCAGTTGGATGCCATGTTAGCAACAGGCTTGATTCAGCCAAGCGCATCGCCATGGAGATCACCAGTGTTATTCGTCGACGAGAAAGATGGAGGCAATCGTCGTATGCATTACAGAAAGTTGAATGACGTCACCATCAAGAACAAGTACCCCTTGCCAAAGATAGAGGATCTATTTGATCAGTTGACCGGAGCTCAGGTATTCTCAAAGATTGATCTTAGGACTGGTTATCACCAACTTAAGATTCGTGCAACGAATATTCTGAAGACCGCCTTTACTACTCGCTATGGTTTAGATGAGTATACGGTTATGTCTTTTGGATTAACCAATGCCCCTGCTTATTTCATGAATCTCATGAATAAGATCTTTATGAATTTCCTAGATAAGTTTGTAGTTGTGTTTATCGACGACATCCTTATCTACTCCAAGTCAGAAGAAGAACATGAGAAACATCTGAGAATCATCCTAGAAACCCTGAGAGAGCATCAGTTATATGCCAAGTTTAGAAAGTGTGAGTTTTGGCTGAAAGAAGTAGGATTCCTAGGACATATTGTGTCTGCCGGAGGAGTCTCTGTTGATCCCACCAAGATCAAAGATGTCGAAGAATGGGAAGCCCCAACCAATCAAACCCAAGTCCATTCATTTCTCGGATTAGCGGGATATTACCGCAAGTTCGTAGAAGGATTCTCGATCATAGCCTGACCAATGACCCAATTGTTGAAGAAGGACAAGAAGTTTGAATGGACAGACAAGTGTGAAGCCAGTTTCCAGGAGCTGAAGAAGAGATTAATATCCGCCCCAATTTTGATCATGCCAGACATCAAGAAGCCGTTTGATGTGTATTGTGATGCATCCAAGATTGGTCTAGGATGTGTATTGATGCAAGAAGGCAAAGTCATCGCGTATCTGTCTCGACAACTGAAGCAGCATGAGCAGAACTATCTGACCCATGATCTTGAGCTAGCAGCCATGGTTCTAGCATTGAAGACATGGCGTCATTATTTGATGGATAATCGCTATGATATTTACTTCGATCATAAGAGCTTGAAGTATATCTTCACTCAGAAGGAGCTGAATATGAGGCAAAGAAGATGGATAGAGTTAATCAAGGATTATGACCTTGACATTCACTATCACCCCGGCAAAGCCAATGTGGTAGCGGATGCTCTTAGAAGATTGCCGTGTAGGCTTAACACCATGATCAAAGAGAAGCAACCAAGTTTGTATGATGAGTTGGAGCAGTTCAGGACTGAGTTAGTTAGCAAAGGATTCCTAGCTAGCATTGAACTTCAACCCACGTTGATTAGCCAGATCAAGGAAGCCCAGAAGGGGAATGAAAGTATCGACGGAATCAAACGTCGTATTGGTACAGGAAAGGTACCTGTATTCACCGAAGATGAAGAAGGAGTACTATGGTACAAAGGACGTATCTATGTGCTAGCAGATTCGGAGCTGAAGGAAATTATCATGAAGGAAGCTCATGATACTCTTTATTCTATACACCCCGGAGGAACAAAGATGTATCAGGATTTGAAAGAGCAATTTTGGTGGCACAAGATGAAGAGAGAGATCGGAAGCTACATCGCCAAATGTGACATCTGTCAAAGAGTCAAAGCAGAGCATCAGAGACCTGCAGGATTGTTGCAACCATTGCAGATTCCGGAATGGAAATGGGATTCCGTCGGAATGGACTTTATCACATGTTTACCTACTTCTAGTAGGGGAACTGACTCAATATGGGTCATAGTTGATAGACTGTCCAAGGTAGCCCACTTCATACCTATCAAGACAACCTACCAGAGTGCAAAACTAGCAGATATGTATATTTCTAGGATTGTTAGTCTGCATGGAACCCCCAAGACCATCATCTCAGATCGAGGAACCCAGTTTACTTCAAGATTTTGGCAGAAAGTTCTAGAAGGTTTAGGAACCAAGTTGAATTTCAGTACCGCTTATCACCCGCAAACAGATGGACAGACTGAGAGAGTCAACCAGATACTAGAGGATATGCTTAGAGCTTGTGTGTTGGAATACGGATCAAAATGGGAAGACTGCCTACCTTTCGCAGAATTCTCATATAACAACAGTTATCAAGCTAGTTTGCAGATGGCACCATTTGAATTCCTATACGGAAGAAAGTGTACACTTTGAATTGGTCGCAAGTAGGAGAGAGTCAGATCTTTGGACCCGACATTCTCCGAGAAGCAGAAGAGAAAGTTCACAAAGTCCGTGAGCACCTCAAGACCGCCCAATCCAGACAGAAGAGCTATGCCGACAAGAGAAGGAGAGACCTGACTTTCAATGTCGGAGATTTTGTATATCTCAAGGTTTCACCATTGAAGGGAACCCAACGCTTTAGTCTGAAGGGAAAGTTAGCCCCCAGATATATCGGACCTTTCAAGATTCTGAACCGCCGAGGAGAAGTATCGTATCAACTAGAACTGCCTGAAGAGATGTCAGCCATCCATAATGTGTTCCATATCTCGTTACTTCGCAAATTCTTGGAAGTGCCTGAGAAGACCGAAGTTTTCAAGAACATCGATCACAGAGCTGTGGAAATCAACAATGACCTGACCTATTGGGAAGTACCCATCCGTATCTTAGAAGAAGCCTACAGAACCACCAAGACCAGGAGCATCAAGTTTCTCAAGATTCAGTGGAGCAACCATACCAAGGAGGAAGCTACTTGGGAGCGCGAAGATTACATTAGAACAGAGTTCCCAGATCTCTTTAGTTCCTAGTTTTCTTTGTAAATCTTGGGACGAGATTTTGTTTAAGGGGGGAAGGTTTGTAACATCCCAAAACTTCCATCCAAGCTTATCAAGATCAAATCATCCAAAAATAGGGTTAACAAAAACTTTTCCAAATTTAAAATGAAAGCATTCATGTGTGTGCATTTAAAATAGGAGTTGTTGTGAATTTCCATGATTGAATGATCCAATGCTTGTAAAATGTTTCTTAAGTGATTTAAACATCATCTACATCATTCCCAAACTTTTCCTAAAGAAAATCAAATCAAAAAGAATTAAAAAGGAGGAATGGTCATTTTGGCAAATTTAACTCCCATGCCTACTTTGGCTATTCCTAGTACTCAAAACTTAACAGAAACAATTCTTGATCTTGGTACCCCTTGCTAGTACACATAATGAGGTACCAAGGCCCACCTTTGGATCTGCTAAAAACATTCTGTTAACTATTTTAAATGAGAGTTTAAAATTGAATCTAATGCATATGCATAGATCACCCCTATTTCAAAAACCATCCTTTTGAGCTCCACTTTCAAAACCCTTGCAACCAGAGACTACCTATCACTAGTGGAGATCACTCAAAAATTTTGAAACTAAAATTCAAAACTTTCTTTCATGCGGCCATTTCATCAAACACTTGGCATGCATAATCTCTACTCTAATCCTAGCTCACTGTTTACTACAGGGTTTTGCCCCCAATTGATCTTCATTTATCTCCCCTGTCCCCTCTTGATCTAACCAGAGTCTAACCACCCACTCCCCTAGCCCCTAGTGGCAAGGCCATGCCATGCCGAGCCGCCTCTCACCGGCAAACCTTGCCCTCACCCCAGCATATCGCCCCTCTCCCGCTCTCCATGTCTAGGAGGTAGCTCACACCTCACCGCCACCCCCTGTCCCTTGCCCGAGCCCAGCCGTGCAGTGGACCACCGAGGACAAGCCGCGCCCAGTACCACCGCACCATGCTAGTGCCGCCCAGGCCGCCTTAGCAGCCCGCACCCGCCGCTCTGCCTCGACCTGGAGAACACCCCAGACACCCCCGTTGGCCGCCCAATGCCTCACAACCGCCGCTCGCCGTGGACACCGTCGCCTCTGCCTCTTGGAGCGCCACCTCGCCCACACCGCATGACACCGCCCCTACGGCCGCATTCAAGTCCTAGAGCACCGCTACGGGACCACCCGTCGATCGCCATCCCCATCCATGCCTCTACCTCGCCGTAGCCATGTCGCCACCGTCGACTGCCCATCCCGCTTGGTCTCACCGTCGGGCCTATAAAAGGAGCCCTCCCCAGCCTCTTCTCTCCACACCATTCTACTCCCCTCACCTCTCTGAACCTCACCCACCTCTAGCCGGAGCAAGTGGAGCAGCAGCTCGCCGGAATTGGAGCCGGAGTAGCAGCGGCAGGAGGAGAAGGGCGCCGTTGATTGCGACCACCCCAAGCTCCATCACAACCGCGCCTCGCCTTGCCGTCGTCTTCCACGTTGTTTGCCAACCTCGCCGACCCTGCTGGAGCCCTGGTATTCCCCCGGTAGACCCCCACCGATGCGCTAGGGTTCGAGCTCGTCGGCGACCTGTTTGTCGTCGACGATGACCCTCAGCCGTAGGCTCCTATTCTAATCGCATGGCCCACAGCGCGCGTACCGTTTCGCGTTTTAAGTGCCACTGACACGCGGGACCCCCTTTCAGTTGAGCCCCGCGCCGCGGAGCGCCACTGGGCCGGCCCATTTCTTTTCCTGCGCTAGCCCACCGATTCAAATCTGGATTTTTCTTTTTAGTTAAATCTAGTTTATGTCCCCTAGTTTGAAAATCAATTCAGAGAGTTTTGTAAATCCATATTGCATGAAACCATTTTTTTCTGAAAGGTATTAAAATGATATATCCAAGCCCATTGGATTTAATTCAATTAGAGTTATAGATCTCTCCTAATAAAAATAAGAAGACAGAAGCTTTTGCAACTTGCAACATTTTTATAAAATCAACCAAGTTAGCTTTTGAGTTGATTCCAACTCTAAAAAATCACATTTCATCATATATATCTAAATATGTAATAATATTAAGGTTTACATGCAGTGACTTTGGACTAGTACCAAAATAATGCTATATAGGCATTTCTAGTCACTTTAAATCATTAAATAATGAACTTAAACCAAAGTAATATTGATCCAACCCTTAAATCTCATTCCCACATGTTAGAATATGTGGTGATGACATGTGTCAACATGATCCCATGTTTTAAGTGGTGAATATTAAATGTTAGTTAATTTTTCAATGAGTAGAAATTACTTTTCTAAAATAAAAAGAAAGAAACTATTGAATTAAGTATTGTTATCTAGAAATTGCAGTGATGCTTGTGATGATAATAGATCATCACTTGTGTGTCTTAGAATGCTATCTAGCCTAGTTAAGTATTGTTTCGTGATTGTCTACTCCGTATGTATTGTTATAGAAGATAGTACCGACCAAGCTTACGAGGAGGAGGAGTGCTACCAAGAAGAAGAAGAAAACTTCAACCACTGCACCAACCAAGGCAGGCTATTGTTAGCAAGCTAGAATTAAGCTAGATGAATGAGCAAGGATGCTTTAGGCATGCTTTTATCACCCCCCTTTAACTATTAGTACCTCAAGTCTTATTGACAAGTTTTACCTCCCTTAGTTTACACAAAGTTCCTTACTTATTTTGAAGGTAGCATAAAAAGTATAAAACTTGACCTACTTAGAAACCTTTAGATGTCATTCTATGGCATGAGATTGATCCCATCCTTCCACCTTAGGGAACACTCTTAACTTAGTCTTTTACAGTAGATCAAAAACTTGAGTCACTTAGATGGGAACACTTGGTGAAAATGAATTGTGAAAACCTTGGAATGATGAGTCATTCTATTGAGATGTTTTTACATGTGTTGAGAGACACAACTGGTTTATGATGATGAAAATGATGAGGCATGAGCCTTAACCCTTTTATAAAACTAATGGTTGGATTCAGATGCGATACCATTCCAAATTTACCGTACAACCACATTACCTGAATTGGGTAAGGCTTAGCTAGAAATTTATATGCATTAGTATTAGTTCCCTCACGGGAGAGGTTTGAGCTGAGGCTACCTCTCAATGTTGTCCACCTATGCAGTGCCCAAGATGACTGATGGTCATGGTTGGGAGGCCATACTCATAGGAGAGGTGCTTATACTAGGGTGTGTAATGGGAAGGTTATGTTTGATTATCTGCATACTAAGTATGATGATTCAGGATTATCCCTGACAGATGTATCGAATCTTGTGGTGAAAGTGTACCACCTCTGCAGAGTGTCAAACTATTCGAATAGCCGTGTCCGCGGTTATGGACAGTTGGAATGGCCATACTGTTTTGTTGTCAGATGTTTTCTCAATAACTTGAAATGAATGATGAACTTTGACTTGACCACAACAGGGTTGTGTTTATGATAATAGCTTCCCAACTTAAGTGATTCTAGAACCTTACTTTATCTTTCTTTGCTTCTGAACTGAGCTTAGGTTTCAAACTTAACTTGATAGTTAACTTAGATTCAGCACTTTAACTTAGAATTATACTCCTTGTTAGTAGTAGTTTGCGAGTACTTAAAGAGTACTCATGGCTTTTGTCCCTGGCTATTATCATGGCCAGACAATGACGGAGATTATCAAGATGATGGTCAGCAGGACGGCTATGATAACTAGGACTATCTGCCTTCGTCAGCATTGCTTGTGCCCCTGAAGATGGACCCCACCGCTACGCTTATCTTTTGTCCCGAGGGCAATATATAGGCGGAAGGAGAGGCCGAGGGGGTGCCGGGAGCGGCCACACCACACCACAGCACGGCCGGGCACGCCTGTGACCAGGTGGTGTGGTGGCCCCCTGGCCCCTCTTCGTCTCATAATCTGGCACTTGATGACATCCGGAAAAATAGGCACTTTGGCTTTTGTCCCGTCCAATTCCGAGAATATTCATTTTCTGACTTTCTTGGAACCAAAAACAGCAGAAAATAGGCAGCTGGCACTATGGCTCTTGTTAATAGGTTAGTCCAAGAAATCATATGAAAAGTACTCCAAAGTTGGAACAAAACACAAGAAAGTGGATAAAACCAAGCATGGAACATCAAAAATTATAGATACATTTGCAATGTATCAAGGAGGTCCCTGGTGAGGAGTCCGAGGTACCACATTGCTAGTTTCTCTAGTCGCAGCCACAGTTTTCACTGTTCATACATAGGATTTGCTCAATCGTGTATAGATTCTTTTGCTCTTGAAGTAGGATAGTATATATATGATTCGATCGGTTGATTGATGCATCTGCCATCTAGTCACAAAACCCCAATCCGTCTAGTCACAAAACCCCAATCTGCTCATCTGCCATCTAGTTGAGTTTGTTAGTTGAGTGTTGATTTCGATACACAGCAGGCCTATAACATTACATTTCTATTCCTTACTGAGCCCAATGATTCAATTTTTCCCCAAAATAGTGCAAGGGCATCTGATGGTCTCGTTTTCTTAGGGATGGTTAGTGGCCCTAAGGCAGCAATGAACATAAACAATATAGGTTATGTTGTTGGTATTTTGGTTCTTCGACTCCATCGCTGAAAAAAATGAGGCCCTAATTTTTTCTCTCATATGGAACCTAAATATATAATATTTGTATTGTTTCTGGTCTATGAATGCGTTGTATGATGCATTTGTATATCCCTGAATATTGTTTTGTACGATTACATTTCAATTATTATTGTGGCCAATGATTCAAATTTGCCCCAAAGAGAGGCAGACACATTGGTGTCAAATTTTTACAGGAATGAGTGAGCGAACCTGGGGCCATGTACAAGATCAATATAAGCTGTGCGATTGTTAATTGGTTCGCTTACACCATCTCTGTAGAAACTTATGAGGCTGCAATCTTTATTCTACATTCATAGAACTATGATATTTGAATTATCTATTCCATGCATTCATAGTGTATAAGAATTACATTTTAGTTTGTCACCGAGGCCGATGATTGAAATTTGCCCCAAAAGAGTTCAAGGGGAGACACGTATGATGGTGTCGTGTTTTAGGGATGGGTTGGTGAACCTGAGGCAGTAATGCACACAAACAATATAGGTTGTGCTGTTGGTACTTTGGTTCCCCAACTCCATCTCTGAAACAAATTACGAGGCCCTTGATTTATTCTCATATGGAACTACATATATGATCCTTGAATTGTTTCTGATCTTTTAATGATTGGTATGATGCACATGTATATGAATGGTTTTGATCATAAGTACATGTACCTGAAGATTAATTGTTTGGTTTTTTATTTATAATTACAATATTTGGGCTTGTTTTTGTACCTGACTATGTATATCCCTGAATAATGTTTTGTACGATTACATTTCAATTTCTTATTATGGCCAATGATTCAAATTTTCCCCAAAATAGAGGCAGACACATTGGTGTCAGATTTTTCAGGTAACGAGTTAGTGAACCTGGGGCGATGTACAAGAACAATATAGGCTGTGCAATTGTTACTTGGTTCACTTACGCCGTCCCTATAGAAACTTATGAGGCCTTAATCTTTATTCTACATTCATAGAACTATGATATTCGAATTAGCTATTCCATACATTCAGTGTATAAGAATTACATTTTAGTTTGTCACCGAGGCAGATGATTGAAATTTGCCCCAAAAGAGTTCAAGGGGAGACACGTATGACGGTGTCGTGTTTTAGGGATGGGTTGGTGAACCTGAGGCAGCAATGCACACAAACAATATAGGTTGTGCTGTTGGTACTTTGGTTCTCCAACTCCATCTCTAAAACAAATTTTGAGGCCCTAGATTTATTCTCATATGGAACTACATATATGATCCTTGAATTGTTTCTAATCTTTTAATGATTGGTATGATGCATATGTATATGAATGGTTTTGATCATAAGTATTTTTAACATGCACCTGAAGATTAATTGTTTGGTTTTTTATTTATAATTACAATATTTAGGCTTGTTTTTGTACCTGTCTATGTATATCCCTGAATAATGTTTTGTACGATTACATTTCAATTTCTTATTGTGGCCAATGATTTAAATTTGTCCCAAAAGAGAGGCAGACACATTGGTGTCAGATTTTTTCAGGGACGAGTTAGTGAACCTGGGGCGATGTACAACAACAATATAGGTTGTGCAATTGTTACTTGGTTCACTCACGCCGTCCCTGAATAAACTTATGAGGCCGCAATCTTTATTCTGCATTCATCGAACTATGATATTCGAATTATCTATTCCATGCATTCATAGTGTATAAGAATTACATTTTAGTTTGTCATCGAGGCCGATGATTGAAATTAGCCCCAAAAGAGTTCAAGGGGAGACACATATGATGGTGTCGTGTTTTAGGGATGGGTTAGTGAACCTGAGGCAGCAATGCACACAAACAATATAGGTTGTGCTGTTGGTACTTTGGTTCGCCAACTCCATCTCTAAAACAAATTATGAGGCCCTAGATTTATTCTCATATGGAACTACATATATGATCCTTGAATTGTTTCTAATCTTTTAATGATTGGTATGATGCATATGTATATGAATGGTTTTGATCATAAGTATTTTTAACATGCACCTGAAGATTAATTGTTTGGTTTTTTATTTATAATTACAATATTGAGGCTTGTCTTTGTACCTAACTATGTATATCCCTGAATAATGTTTTGTACGATTACATTTCAATTTCTTATTGTGGCCAATGATTCAAATTTGTCCCAAAAGAGAGGCAGACACATTGGTGTCAGATTTTTTTCAGGGATGAGTTAGTGAACCTGGGGCGATGTACAACAACATTACAGGTTGTGCAATTGTTACTTGGTTCGCTGACTCTATCCCTGAAGAAACTTATGAGGCCGCAATCTTTATTCTGCATTCATCGAACTATGATATTCGAATTATCTATTCCATGCATTCATAGTGTATAAGAATTACATTTTAGTTTGTCATCGAGGCCGATGATTGAAATTAGCCCCAAAAGAGTTCAAGGGGAGACACATATGATGGTGTCGTGTTTTAGGGATGGGTTAGTGAACCTGAGGCAGCAATGCACACAAACAATATAGGTTGTGCTGTTGGTACTTTGGTTCGCCAACTCCATCTCTAAAACAAATTATGAGGCCCTAGATTTATTCTCATATGGAACTACATATATGATCCTTGAATTGTTTCTAATCTTTTAATGATTGGTATGATGCATATGTATATGAATGGTTTTGATCATAAGTATTTTTAACATGCACCTGAAGATTAATTGTTTGGTTTTTTATTTATAATTACAATATTGAGGCTTGTCTTTGTACCTGACTATGTATATCCCTGAATAATGTTTTGTACGATTACATTTCAATTTCTTATTGTGGCCAATGATTCAAATTTGTCCCAAAAGAGAGGCAGACACATTGGTGTCAGATTTTTTTCAGGGATGAGTTAGTGAACCTGGGGCGATGTACAACAACATTACAGGTTGTGCAATTGTTACTTGGTTCGCTGACTCTATCCCTGAAGAAACTTATGAGGCTGCAATCTTTATCCTACATTCACTCTGATGAATTATTTGTCATTGTGTTGAGATGAAATGATACATGAACCGATCAAACTATTGCTGAGATGCTTTATCTTTGATATCCATAGATATATTGTCTTACATATACATGTTGTCAATTCTTGAGTTGTAATACAATTCAATCATATGTATGAGTTCTAAGTTATGTTCTTAAAAATCAACAGGAGGATGATGATGAAGTGGACGATAGCAAGGTATCCAAGGACAACAAGAGTCGCTACGTGCTGAGGCGGTTACGGTGTGGGCTAATCCGTTTCCACCGTAGGGGGAGACTGTTTTGCCCATTCTATGGTAGAGCAATCAACGTGGACCTCAACAGCATGATCCAGTACGCGGAGGGCGTTGGCAGAGGCAGAGGCAGAAGCCATAGGACGATTACCTTGGCGCGGCACGCCGCCTACGACAAATTCCTCTGGGAGTATGTCAGGACTGGCCTATATCCCATCGACTAGGCTGCCTCCTGTTGATAAACCCCTGCCCTACTAGGCGTCTCCGTGTCCCGACCTCCTGCTGCAGCCCCTGCTTTTATTTTATTCTAGTTAATTATTACTTCTGTGTGGCATGTAAGACAATATATCTGTGGTGTCTCTAGTGAACCTTCTATATTAATCTATTCCTTTATATGGAGTGTCTTAAAGTTTCTAGTGTTCAATTATATTTACTGATCATGCTCATGCACACTACAAAATATTTCTAGTGCTCGATTATATTATAATTGTCAAGAAATACATCAACAAGTTAAATTGGTCAAAATTTTGTATTGAAGTAACTAAATGTATCACACATAATAAACTAGAAACTAAAATCTAGTTCAAACACATAATGTATCACCACCACTTGTTGTCGTCCTTGACTTGCTTCCCCTTTAGCCGCTTGATGTCGCCACCGTCCCAAGATCCTCGCCGTCTGAAACCGCTCATCCTCCTCGCGCTTCTTCTCCTGGGCTAGCTTGCAACCAGGGCATAGCTCTCTCGCGAAAAACCCCGCCTTAACCATCCCATCTTTCATGGTAATGAGCTTACTGTACAACTCGTACGCCATGTAGGCATCTCTGGTTGCATACTCGAGGCGCACCTGGCTCATCGGCTTCCACTCCTAGTAGTCGTGATCGAGTAGCTTCAATTTCTTCAGTTTTTCATAGGATTTATCGATGATTTCCGCTGCCAGATCACCCATGCCATCCTTCGCTAGGTATGGTTTGATCTTGTACATATTTTGGATGTCGATGTGGTGCCCCTCTTGGATTTTTATTAACGCACGAGAAAGCATAATTGTGTCATTTGTGATATCCACGCTAGTGAAAGTTATCCCTTTCCTACACAAGAACTCGACCAGAGCCGGACAATGCATCTCAGTTGGTTTACTCCTGCACTTAGATGGTTCTAGGGATGTAAGGGAACAAGTGATGCAGAAGTGGTGATCTCAAATTTAAATTTCACATACCTGTAGAAGTGGTAAATGAGGACCTCCTCATGTATGGTGATTTGCACGACAGCGATCTCTTGTGGAGGATTTTTTTTGCTTATTTGCACGGGTGTACTCCAAGTCTAGCCCCACAAACTTGTGCTTCTCTTTCTCAAGCAATTGCTCAAACCTGGCGAGAGTTGTCTCCACAGTCGCTTCATCATTTGTGTACACCACTGTCAAAGTCGTGGTGCCATGGGCAGGGACCAAGTGGGTCTCTGTTGTGCGTTTCCCATCGTCCATGCCTGCAAGGAAATGGGTGAAAGGAAATGCCTGCAAGGAACTGCCTGTGAGAGGAAGAAGAAGATGAACCGACGGTTCTAGAACAGAGGAAGAAGAAGCGCCCAAGAAAAACTGCAGAGGAATGACTAAGGAAGAGGAATGATTGTAGAAGAAACGTGGTAACTACAACTTTCGGTTCGAGAACTCTCCATGGTTACGTGGAGATCGTGGCAGTGCCGTCGGTTCAAAAAGTGGGGCCAGTTCCTACGAGAAATTGAGAGAAATCATTTATATTTTGTCTTTCATAATTAAACACAATGAAGTTGGTATAACCCAAGAGATTTGAACAAAAGAGATTTTCTAGTTTAACATACAACAACACTTACAGGCCCAACATGGCAGAACTTGGAGAGCCCCAAAACTTGAGCTACCATAGAGACCTCGACAGAGGTGGCAGAATTGGTGCGGGTGCAACCACAGCGACGGCGAGCTCAGATTCTAGAGGAGGAAAACAGAACCGAGCATGGTCGACAAGGTGATAGATCTCATCGGGAACTAATTCTCGTCCCCGCACCGTGCCATGGGTGCGTCCACGGTGAGGGCAAGCTCCGACTCGGGATGGGGAGGAGAGCGGGGTCGAGCAGCTTCGTCACGTCCTAGCTCTACGCCATGGCCGCGACCACAGATTGCCGCTCCGGGGAAGAAGACGCATAATGGATGAAGGCGCTAACGCTGCAAGCCTACAGGGAGAAGAGCTGGGCCGAGCAGGTTCGTCCACGTCCAAGCTCCACGCCATGGCTGCGACGCCCCACAGATTGCTGCTCCGGGGAAGAAGAAGATGCGTAATGGATGTAGGTGCCAACGCTTCAAGCCTAATTGACACCTAAGCGACATGAGCGACTCAACAGCGAAAAGTGACAGGGGGGCCCAACTTGACGGCCGTTAGCCTGATTTTTTGTATTGAAACATAAAGTTGAATTCGTGCTGAAAAAGACCCTCTGAGTATTTGGCACACCAACTGTAGTCATCGCGGATGACTTCAGGGAACTTGGGTACCGTGTTGCCTAGACACCCCAACTTTCAGGCCGCAAAATGATATTCTCCTCAGAGTGGTACAGCAGAAACACAGCAGGTCCAAGACATGACTATAGATTACAACTCGACTATTTACAAAAGATCTAGAGAACACTCTAGGTTAAAGAGAGAGAAAGAACTTCTTACAAAAAAGAACTACAAATAATAACTCTGAAGTATCTAGCTAAAAAGACTAATATCTGAACCATAAGGCTTGCAATTTCTACTAATGCAATACTCTGTAGAAGTAGGTTTTATGCCTAGAGTATCTACTCCTATCTAAACAGAGACTTTGTCTTCACTTCAGCTGATGGATATGTTGACTTCAATGAAGAGCTTAAGCTGTCGATGATGGTTTCATGAGCCGAAATTGATGTTGACATCGTCTTGAACGACTTAGAACCTAGCAAGGGTTAAGAAGGTACGGTTGAGTACGAGCATACTTAGCAAGTTCACTAAAAAGGAGAGTACGATGCACTATCTCTACAGCCACAGACCATAGGTTATAGGCAATCCAGGTTTTCGTAAACATTTCTTCAAAGGTTGCTTTTATTCTGAAAACTATGTCCGACAGCCTTCACAGGTTGACTAGAACCTTCGTGGGGTTCCTTTCCTGCTGCGTTCATAGCTCCTTCCCAGAACAGGGAGTAACATGTCGCAGTTCTTACACTCTGTAGAGGTGCGTCACCTTTCCCACAAGAGATCTTAGCTTTGTTGCACATCTGAGTTGCATTCTCGTACACACTTCCTTGGTGTGGGGCCCAGTCTAAGATCCAAGCCAATCGCTGCCCTTCTCCGTGACCCCGCATGAGACACGATCCCCCGAGACAACTACCATGGTTACTCTTTGGGTAGCCTCTCGGAGACTCCGTACGCAGCTCTATCTGGTGGTCACCATCAGCTATGGTGAACTCAAACCCAGTTAGAGATGCACAGATAATCTAGACACCAATATCGCGGGGAACTAAGGGGTCCCACCCATGTGCTGGATTCTCTGGAACTCCATGAGAAATCAACAGCCTCACGATAAGGTCATCCGTCCATGCGAAAGGAAGAAGAACCAGCTGACTTCTCCGTCCCATTCCAAATCTCATGGTTGACGCGTAATATACGGCGCTAGAATCACTGGCGAGATGGGTTGTTAAGTCCTAGATATTATGTTCCTTTACCACTAGAACTGTATTAGTAGATTATTACCATCTGGTAATTAATCTAAAATCATATTATTACGAAAATAGTGTTTTCTGACCTTTTTGGAATGCAGGTGATGACAACATTTGAGTTACAAGCATTTGATAGAAAATAATCAAAGGACATGAGAAAGTTGTGAACTTACCTTTTGTGATTGCAAGATTATGCACTCATGGTCTTCAAGAGAATAGAAGATCCAAAATCTGAAATAGCATCATTGGTTCGGTAAGGACTAATGTTTAAAGAAGCAAGATGCAATTATGCATAAGTAATGTAATGCGGTTTGATAAATGCGAATCCCGAACTCATCGTATCTAATCTAGGGTTTGGAACTGGTGATGAGTTGTTTGGAATGTGCTGGACTTTTATATTAGCTTCACACTTGTGCTTCTTATTAAGGCTTGTGAGAGTGTGTGAAACAATATCTAGATTCAACAAGTAATATACAATATTAAAGCACTCAAATGGGGTATGGTATCTGAAATATTTCTTAAACAAGATTAAGATTTTATTAGAGATTTTAGAGAAGTGTTCAAGGATTAGTTTTAATGTTTCTTAAAAGAATAACTTTTGAGGAAAATATTACTTTACAAAGTAAAAAGTATTCAAACTTAAGGCTAACACTTTAAGGTTTTCTTATTAATTATAAGTACTAAAGTAGAAAACAACTAGTATTGTTGAGTAGCTATTCTACTAGTAAATGGAGACTTTTAACACTCCATGAAAGTGAAACAAAAGTATCATGTATTGATAGAAGTGGTGTTTTCTTGATTTTATAAGTGGATAGAATCACTTACTAATTATAGACTTAATAATCATTTCTATGAACATGGGAATGGCATCATGTTAAATACTTACAAACTTTCCTTAGCCTTTAGAGTGGATTCCCAAACTTGTGAAAGAATTAATATTCAAATCTTGATGATTTTATAATTGATAAACTATTTTTGGAGAGAAAGATTTACTTAATTTTAAATGGTAGTGTTAGTAAGTACAACTTAAAATGGTTAGACTTATGTTATCTTAAATTAAACATTACTTGAACTTTTTATTACATTTTTAGACTCTAAACAAATAACGGTAAAGGCATTAGTAAAGGTTTATATATTTTTTAATGAATTGAAATAAAATAAAAGAGTTTAAATAAGATTTATTAGACCTTTACCTTTTATTTTACTTAAAAAGTGAGAGTTGACATTTTTGATGTGTAGAATTTTTTTCTGATCATTTTGGTATATTATAAGTATTTTTGTGATTTTGAAATAATAAGATATGATTTAAGTTTTATCACTTTATAAATACTTACTAAATAATAAATATTAGTTAAGTGATAGAAAAAGATATAAGATGAATTTATAAGCCTTTATTTTGTTTTTCTAAGATTTTTGATATATTATATTTGTTTTTATGAATTTTAAATGATAGAATATATTTATTAGGATTTATCCCTAATAGATTATTTCCTAATAAATACAATGATTTTATTTAAGTTGGAAAATAAAATGTATTAATAGGCTTATAATATCGAGTTTATCTTTCTGAACATTTTGATATATAATATATATTTTTATGAATTATAAAACAAAAGATATTACATTTCTAAGATTTAATCATTTTATTAAATTCCTGGAAATCATTTATTTTTGAATTTATATTCATTTACCTTTTTATTAAATAGGCAATACCTTTTTATAATGATACACACTCTAGACACAGTCACAGACATGTGGGCCTGTGGCCACATCATCTGCCACGTGGGACAAAAGACTTTTTATAACCAATTTATTTCACCCAGAGCCACTGACTGGTGGGGCTTCCACCACGTCACATGCCACATGGGCATGGGCCGAGTCAAAACGGTCTACTAGTCCTAGCTGGCGTCACCTCGCCGGAGGATGACGTCATCCCACTGGAGCACGGTGGAGACGCCCATCTATGGCACTACAGACCCTACGAAGATACACGTTCGAACGAGGAAACTAAGGCGAGGCTAACTACGCGTGCGCTGCAAGGTCTTGGTCACCAGAATAGTATCGACGACGAGCACCTGCGGTGGCGCACGACGGCTCTCGACGAGACTAGGTCTATAGAACAATCTGGTAAACGAGAGTGGTGCCAGGGAATGTGTTAGCTCACCCTGATGCTCATGCCGTGGTCGACGAAGGTAGGCACGGTGGTTTGCGAGTTCTCCGACAAGAAATCTGACGAAGACCGAAGAAAAGGAACGGTGAAATTCACCCTCCACCGAGCTCCGCTTAACCTTGCACTTATCCCAGATGATCAACATGAGAGGGTGCTCCTCCAAGGCCACTCCTTGGACCTCGAGATGGTTTGTATCGACGATGAGCAGAAGCTCGCCGGCGATGACTACGGCGAAATTAAGGGTGACTGAGGGCGAGGAGGAGTGATGGAGATGATGAGGATGAAACAGGAGATCGATGCAGTCCTAGGTGGAGGCTTTATACGGCTCGGTAGGCTTGGACACCACGGCACGACGGCAAGGACCGACGAGATGCGGTGGCGGTGATGTGCTCGATTTGGACACGAATCGTTGCGCACTTGTCCAGCTGGCGGATGTCTGGCAACTTAGACGAGACTCTGGGTGAGTCAATCACGCCCGGGCGGTCTCGAATGATGGCGACGACGTGGAGCTCACCGGCGCGCTGTCGAGCATGCGAAGGAAGACGAGAACGACGGTCCTCTACTCACATGGCCCCACTTGACAGACAGAGAGAGAGCGAAAGGGTACCCGGGCTAGACTGCTATTGGGCCGATACAGAGCGAGCTAGAAATTCTAGAGGGCGCACGTGGGCGGCAGCTAACACAGAGACGGCCTGGGTCATGGGCCAATACTGCTGTGCAGTTTTTTCCTTTTCTATTTCGATTGAATTTTCTGTTTTCTTTTTCTATTTTCTGTTTTAGTACAATTTTCTTCCAATAGGTTTTTCTCAAGTTTCAAATCCTTCAAAACGTTTCAGAGGTATTTCAAATATTATAGGATATCATTGTGGGTGTTTGGTTCTATTTTTTTAGTATTAATATAAATCCTATTTATTTATGAGATGTGGATTATAAAACTAATTATCAATATAAAGCTTAAGATTTTGCTTCTTATTTGTGGTGGTGTCTCATGGTTATAACTTTCCTTTATATAATATACCATGAACTTATTAGAGGATTCAAGATAGTTGTTGATATTTTTATAATTATATTCATTCTTATGCTCATTAATACATACACAATATATTACATTAAACCTTGTGGTTTGTGATATGGTGATTTGAATTTCATGGTCATCTATATTTGATGATTTCTCCCATTTCAACCCTACTTAGTTTGTGGAATTTAGAACTACTATAAAACAAGATTGGTTAAGTCATTATGTATGGTCATCACTCATTAATGAGGAATTGAAAATGTTCATCTCCCAATAATTGCCATGGGTTTTGGAAAGGTTTAACAGACTCATATTCTATTATGAATATGGATAAGATTAAGAGCTAGTAATACTACTTCTAAATCTATGAGTAGGTTTGATATCTTAACATACAGTGAGATATTGGAATCACTTAGTAATGTGATCATGATTATTCCATCATTCTAGGTTTCTATTAGGGTTTAAGACAATAAAGCAAACAAAGTTTTCATCCATAAACATTTATCTCATTCACTAATTATCTTTTGGAAGTTTCATTTGTCCCAAAAGATAGTATCCAATGGTTACCTAAGAACAGGAAATGGTTTCACTATCCATTTGATTCTAAGGTTTTGAATAATGAAGTAGACATGGGTCATATCATGGCTGGATGTACTATGGTTAAAGCTCCTAAAGGATTCCTATCCTTAATACCTCACTAAGGTTATCTTTAGATAAGGAATTTCTTTCCTAAATATACTCTATAAATCTCTCTAATCTTATTCACAAAGATCACATCTTCCTGAATAAGACAATCATCTAACTCCACCATATTCATCACCATATGATGACATGGTCATGTCACTTCAACAATACTCCATTCTTACTCCTAGTATATAACTCCTATTAATTAACTACCATTGATGGACCTATCAATGTAGCTACTGCTAACTCCATCTATTAACTTCCTTAAATCCATCTTGCAACTACTTCCAAGGCTTGCAAGATTATAGTTCTCTCTATATCCCATGTGATATCAATCCTTTGGGATGGGTATGGTACTACTCACCATAATACAAGTTGTTCTTGTATCAGCTTGGTTAAGCCACTATGCCTCCAAGTTCTCCATATATTCATGTTATATACTTCATCATACTCTAGCTTGACTTCTCATGTTCAAGCTAGATGATTCAGCTTACTAGGCTTTACCTAATTTGGTATACTCACAACTCTTATTCAACACCTAGTCATCTATTCCCAAGTGACTTGAGAATAATGACCACCGTCATTTGATCAAACTAAGCTTAGGCTTCTAATTGTCTGATCAATATCTATACTCAACTAAGTAGTAGACTTGTACTAGTCACTCTATAGGATTATCTTGTTAAGAAAACTTGCTTTAAGTTTATTCCTTCTTAGCTTAACAAGATTATTATTTGATACACAAATACTACTAGCTTTCTCATGGCTCCTTAATTACTAGCTTAACTCTTGGGTTTAGATACTTCTTCTAGTTAACTCATGGGTGAGTTAACTCCTCCAGCATCAGATGGTTTGATCTCCACTAAGGATCACATTCCATTGATGATGGTACACTCAACCATATCAAGTTCTTCCTTCATATTAATTTAATTAAGGTATTTGGAAGGTCAACACAATAGGTCAAAGGTTATTAGTAAATGAGTGCTAGGTCAAGAATTGATCACACACATTGATGATCAATAGACACTAGGACTTGGTTAAATAGGATTGCCATCTATTAACATGTCAACACCCTGATTTTTAATCCTAGATGCCCGTTATGCCATACCTCGCAATCCCAGGATTACCAATTTTGCGAGACATAAAGGATTCGATATCACAGTACATCATCCATTACAAACCATACATAAGGTTTTACATAAATAAGGATCTCATGATCCAGTCTTTAATACAACAAGCAGCGGAAATAAACGATAGCGTAGCGATGGGGTCCATCTTGAGGGCACAGTAATGTCGACGAAGCGAGATAGTCCTAGTTATCATAGCCCCTCCGACCATCATCTTGATAATCTCCTTCATAGTCTGGCCATGATAATAGCCAGGGACAAAAGCCATGAGTACTCTTTAAGTACTCGCAAACTACTACTAACAAGGGGTATAATTCTAAGTTAAAGTACGGAATCTAAGTTAACTATCAAGTTAAATTTGAAACCTAAGCTGAGTTCAGAAGCAAAGAAAGATAAAGTAAAGTTCTAGAATCACTTAAGTTGGGAAGCTATTATCATCAACATAACCCTGTTGTGGTCAAGTCAAAGTTCATCATTCATGTCAAGTTATTTAGAAAACAGCTGACAACGAAACAGTATGGCCATTCCAACTGTCCATATCCACAGACGCGGCTATTCGAATAGTTTGACACTCTGCAGAGGTGATACACTTTCACCACAAGATTCGATACATTTGTCAGGGATAACCCTGAATCATCATACTTAGTATGCAGATAATCAAACATAACCTTCCCTTTACACACCCTAGTACAAGCACCTCTCCTATGAGCATGGCCTCCCAACCATGACCATCAGTCATCTTGGGCACTGCATAGGTGGACATCATGAGAGGTAGCCTCAGCTCAAACCTCTCCCGTGAGGGAACTAATACTAATGCATATAAATTTCCCGCTAAGCCTTACCCAATTCAGGTAATGTGGTTGTACGGTAAATTTGGAATGGTATCGCATCCGAATCCAACCATCAGTTTTATAAACGGGTTAAGGCTCATGCCTCGTCATTTTCATCATCGTAAACCAGTTGTGTCTCTCAACACATGTCAAACCATCTCAATAGAATGACTCATCATTCCAAGGTTTTCACAATTCATTTTCACCAAGTGTTCCCATCTAAAGTGACTCAAGTTTTTGATCTATTCTAAAATACTAAGTTAAGAGTATTCACTAAGGTGGAAAAGATGGTTTCAATCTCATGCCATAGAATGACATCTAAAGGTTTCTAAGTAGGTCAAGTTTTATACTTTTTATGCTACCTTTAAAACAAGTAAAGAACTTTGTGTGAACTAAGGGAGGTAAAACTTGTCAATAAGACTTGGGGTACTAATAGTTAAAGGGGTATGATCAAAGCATGCTTAAGGCATCTTTGCTAAACCATCTAGTTTAAATCTAGCTTGCTTACAATAGCTTGCACTGTTAAAGGGTAGCTTGCTAAGGTATGTTTTGCAAGGGTTAGCTTGCCAATAATAGCTTGCACTGTTAATGGGTGGCTTGCTAAGGTATGTTTTGCAAGGGTTAGCTTGCCAATAATATCTTGCCTTGGTTGGTGCAGTGGTCGAAGTTTTCTTCTTCTTCTTCTTGGTAGAACTCCTCCTCCTCCTCGAAAGCTTGGTCGGTACTAGCGTCTATAAATGCATAGGGAGTGCACAATCACCCAACAGTACTTAACTAGGCTAAGTAGCATTCTAAAACACACATTTGATGATCTATTATCATCACAAACATCACAAGTTTTAATTCATTAGTTTCAACCTTTTTATTTTAGAAAAGTAATTTCTACTCATTGAAATTTTAACTAAAATTTAATATTCACCACCAAAATATGGGATCATGTGGACACATGTCCTCACCACATATTCTAACATGTGGGAATGATATTTAAGGGTTGGATCAATATTACTTTGGTTTAAGTTCATTATTTAATGATTTAAAGTGACTAGAAATGCCTATATAGCATTATTTTGGTACTAGTCCAAAGTCACTGCATGTAAACCTTAATTTTATTACATATTTGGATATATATGATGAAATGTGATTTTTGAGAGTTGGAATCAACTCAAAAGCTAACTTGGTTGATTTTATAAAAATGTTGCAAGGTGCAAATACTTCTGTTTTGTTATTTTTATTAGGAGAGATCTATAACTCTAATTGAAATAAATCCAACGGTCTTGGATAGATTATTTCAATACCTTTCAGAAAAAATTGGTTTCATGCAATTTGGATTTCTAAAACTCTCTGAATTGATTTTTAAACTAGGGGACAAAAACTAGATTTAACTAAAAAGGAAAAAACCAGATTTGAATCTATGGGCTAGCGCGGGAAAAGAAATGGGCCGGCCTAGTGGCGCTCCGCGGCGCGGGGCTCAGCTGACAGGGGGTCCCGCTTGTCAGCGGCACTTAACACGCGAAACGGTACGCACGCCGTGGGCCGTGCGATTAGAAGCGAGATCAGCGGCTGAGGGTCGTCATCGACGACGAACAGGTCGCCGGCGAGCTCGAACCCTAGCGACTCGGTGGGGTTCTACTAGGGGCGTACCAGGGCTCCAGCGAGGTCGGCAAGGCAGGCCAACGAAGTGAAAGACGACGGCGAGGCGAGGCGCGGTTGCGGCGGAGCTTGGGGTGGTCGAAATCAACGGCGCCCTTCTCCTCCAGAGGCGGCAGCTCCGGTTCCAATTCCGGCGAGCTGCTGCTCCACTTGCTCCGGCTAGAGGTGGGTGAGGTTCAGAGAGGTGAGGGGAGTGGAATGGTGTGGAGAAGAATGGCTAGGGAGGGCTCCTTTTATAGGCCCGACGGTGAGACGAAGCGGGATGGGCGGTCGACCGTGGCGACATGGCTACGGCGAGCTAGCGACATGGCGGGGGATGGCGATCGATGGGCGGTTCCCTGACGGTGCTCTAGGACTTAAATGCGGCCGTAGGGGCAGTGGTACGCGGTCTGGGCGAGGTGGCGCTCTGCACGGCCGAAGCGGCGGTGTCCACAGCGAGCGGTGGCTTTGAGGCTTTGGGCGACGAACGGGGATGTCTGGGGTGTTCTCCAGGTCGAGGCGGAGCGGCGGGCGCGGGCTGCGGTCGAGCGGTGACTTGTGCACGTGAGGACAAGGCGTGCTCTGGAGGCGGCACTGGCATGGTGCGGTGGCACTGGGCGCGGGCTCTCCTCGGTGGTCCACGGCAGCACTTGGCTCGGGCTGGGGACAGAGAGGGGCGGTGAGGTGTTGGCTACCTCCTAGACATGGAGAGGAAGGAGGAGGTGGTCTGCTGGGGTGAGGGCAAGTTTGGCCGGCGAGTTGGTGCTCGGCATGGTTTGGCCTGGCCACTAGGGTGTAGGGGTTGGGGTGGTAATGGCATGGCTTGATCAAGTGGAGACAGAGGGAGTGTTTTGTGGTCAAATGGGTGGCTAAACTCTGTAGAAACAGTGAGCTAGCTATTTGTGTTTGATTCTGCCTGCCATGTGTTTGATGAAACGGCCGTAAGAGAAAAAGTTTTGAATTTTGAGTTCAAAATTTTTGAGTGATCTCCACTAGTGATAGGTAGTCTCTGGTTGCAAGGGTTTGGAAAGTGGAGCTGAATTAGATGGTTTTTGAAATAGGGGTGATCTATGCATATGCATCAGATTCAATTTTAAACTGTCATTTAAAATAGTTAACAGAATGTTTTTAGCAGATCCAAAGGTGGGCCTTGGTACCTCATTATGTGTACTAGCAAGGGGTGCAAAGATCAAGAATTGTTTCTGTTAAGAATTGAGTACTAGGAATAGCCAAAGTAGGCATGAGAGTTAAATTTGCCAAAATGACCATTCCTCCTTTTTAATTCTTTTTGATTTGATTTTCTTTAGGAAAAGTTTGAGAATGATGTAGATGATGTTTAAATCACCTAAGAAACATTTTACAAGCATTGGATAAATCAATCATGGCAATTCAAACAACTCTTATTTTAAATGCATACCCATTAGAATGCTTTCATTTTAAATTTGGAAAAGTTTTTGTTAACCCTATTTTTGTATGATTTGATCTTGTTAAGCTTGGATTAAAGTTTTGGGATGTTACATAACACGACACTAAGGTTATGTGATGGATGGTCTTGGCTTTACTTCCCTTTCTACTCTATTTGTGATAAGAGTTAATGTTTAAGAACTACCATGATATTTATGGTATGAACAACTATAGTAAACAAATGTTTCTAGATTTAGTTATAGAATTTCTTTACTTAAGTTATGTACTTAACTTGATTTTCAAGGTTTGTGGTAGATAATACCTTGATATCATCTTTAGAATATTAAGTATTCATCCTTGAGTTGTGGTATGGAATACCATATCTTGATCTCTAGGTGATCCAGTACTCTTTATTAAGTAGTGTGTTGTGACTTAGTTTTATTACATTTGATCTACCCTTAGTTCAAATTATATTACCCAAAGATAAGGTTTTAGCAAAGGTCATATTGAAACTTATCGTAGTCAACTTGATGATCTACTTAAGTTCCACCAAGTCAAGAGAAGCTTCAATCACTTTGAAAAGTTTTGATTAAAAGCGCGAAAATTATCTGGATTTTCTATGCATGAATGCAATGCACACACCTGTACTCAGCTTTAATTCTAAGCTCTAATGTTGGGGTGTTACAGACTCTCCCCTTAAAATAATACTTCGTCCCCGAAGTTCGTACTCTCTTGCGTTTTGGAATGAGGAGTTGACTTGTATTGATCACACCATTTCTCAAATTCCATTGTGATCACAGTTGGGGATAATTGTGGTATATCGTATCCATACCTTCATACTTGGAAACTTCCAATTGTCGCTTCCAATATGTAGCATATCTCCTTCTACTACAATCCCTTGGGTTACGTATTCAAAGTTCTACTTAGGATTGGTTTGGGACACATTTAGTCCATTCCAATCAGGCTTTCCTACTGCTTTACTCTGGATTATTGTAGTAGGCTCTCATCCTTCTTAAGGACAACTTACCAGCTGTTTATTTTGGAACTAGTCCACTAGGTTAAATCTATTATATCTTCTTAGACCTTTTATTTGGACATACTCTCGGAACTACTTTATAATGATGGCTTCTTATAACCTTATGAGAATAAGGCTTAATCTCATCATAGTTTAGTACTTCTTCTCCAACCTTCAGTCAGAAAATTAGACAACCACACTTTAGTGTTTATTGTTTACTCTCTCCCTTGGGGTTTCCTAATGGTCTTTAAACTTCATGTATAATGCCCTTTAACTCAACAGTAAGGATATTGGTTTTTGTCTAGCTTATATCTTACCTATATAAGGTCTCATGAAAGAATCTACACTACACCCACACAATTGTGGATCTCCGAAATGAATCTTCCAACGTTACTTGTCTTACTCTTAACCGTCTGGGCATTCTCTCTTTGGTAAGCCCGATTTCACGAAGCGTCTCGAAAGACGATCTTTTAATTTCATACTTCCTTAGGTCTAACTTAACTTAGGCCAAGTTTTATACTCTTTAAATTACACAAAGATGACCTACTTCACTACACCGCTAGGATACCAGCTACGGATACCAGATACGGATCCTCCTAGGTGTATGGATTACCCTACGGGTTTTCGACTTCTTATTGGCATTCTCTCTGAATTGTTAGAGCTTGAATACCACCCTTATTCCGAAACTTCTTCTTTGCTCATTTCCATGTTACTTCCATGAACTTGGTACAACTACTTTATTAACTTCTTAGCAACATCACCTATTTTGAGTGAACTTAAGTTCATCCCTTCATGTTGCTCCACACCTTTCTGCATTTATAATCCTTCTTGTTTCCAACTAATAATAAGTTGGGATTGATCCATCCTTCATAATAGTGTTGATACTCCTTATATTTAGCTTCCTTCTTCTTGCCAGTCTTCAACTTGATCTTCGGAACTCATCACTCCCTTACACGAATTCCCTTTCCTATCTAGGTCTGTAACATCAAGTAATAACTTGCTGATGCAACATGCATTTGCACACCAAGTCAAACTTCATGTACAGATCTAGTCAATCAAGAAGATGCAAGAAAAAAACCAAGAAATCCAAATGTGGTACATATAACACACATCATTCTAAGCCCGGAATATAGTAGTTGAGTATAATACCTATAGAATTCAGGCTTAGTTGTGTAGTATATGACACCTCCTAGTATAGGTTTACTTTGTGTTACTTAGCACTTAGGGTTTAAACTACTCTTCATATCAATATCTACCCAAATGGCTCAGGTGCAACAGGATAATTTTGAGCAAAGCGGTCTCACTTTGGTTCTAACTAACCTATTACGTTTCTTTCGATACTACTAAAGACTACCAAATTTCCATTTGATCATAAACTATCCTCACATGATCTCTCAAAACTACTAACAAAATTGTAGTTACTACCTTAATCCAACAATTATCATAATATTATAATACCTATGACTTCTATCATAGAACTACACTGTTCTTTATTTACTGTTGTTACAAGATTATTTGCTAAGTACTAGTCCAAATTACAAACTTATCATGGTCTCGGATCTATTCTCACCACGAACTTGCTAAGATCTTCCTAGTCATCATGATTAAAGAACTAATCTCACCATGACGACTCTTCTTCCGAGCTTACTATTAGTGGTTCCTAACAAAATACTACTGCATCACATGAAATTCTCAAGTGAATTCCACATGATTTACTTCCACTTGTATCCATACATACTCTAATGGTCTACCCTGTATGGTATAGTGGTATCAACTAGTGGTATACTCTGCTACTTCACAGGGATTCTAAATCTAGACTCCATCACTCATACATCTCCACATGATATCGTAACCCTAATCGTAATCTTCTTTGATATTTTAACTTACTTAAGATATCTTAGTGGTGTTATACCTATTTAGAGCTTCACTAAAATAACATTTCTGTAGAGAATACATATAACTAATCCTTAAGAAAGATGATAAGAACATCCAACTTAAGTGTGGCAAGATTATCCTCAAGTGGATATCCATCACAAGTCTTGGTATAGATAAGATGGCTCCTATAGTCACTATCCAACCTACAGATCTTCCTAAAAGTGTTTTAATCCTAAGGTCAAAGCATATGCTCTGATACCAACTGCGGTGACCCAGCATACCACTGCATGATGTAGTACACTATAGTCGTTGACATAACACCAATGAAACACCGTTCACTAGTATTACATCCCTCAGAGTGGTACAATAGAAACACAGCAGGTCCAAGACATGACTATAGATTACAACTCGACTCTTTACAAAACATCCAGAGAACACTCTAGGTTAAAGAGGGAGAAAGAACTTCTTACAAAGAAGAACTAGAAATAATAACTCTGAACTATTTGGCTAAAAAGACTAATATCTGAACCATAAGGCTTGCAATTGCTACTAATGCAATACTCTACAGAAGTAGGTTTTATGGCTAGAGCATCTACTCCTATCTAAATAGAGACTTTGTCTTCACTTCAGCTGATGGATATGTTGACTTCATTGAAGAGCTTAAGCTGTTGATGATGGTTTCTTGAGAAGAAATTGATGTTGACGTCGTCTTCAACGACTTAGAACCTAGCAAGGGTTAAGAAGGTACGGTTGAGTACGAGCGTACTCAGCAAGTTCACTAAAAAGGAGTGTATGATGCATTATCTCTACATCCACAGACCATAGGTCGTAGACAATGCAGGTTTTCATAAACATTTCTTCAAAGGTTGCTTTTATTCTGAAAACTATGTCCGACAGCCTTCACAGGTTGACCAGAACCTTCGTGGGGTTCCTTTCCTGCCGTGTTCGTATATTCTTCCCGGAACAGGGAGTAACATGTCAGAATTCTTACACTCTGTAGAGGTGCGTCACTTTTCCCACAAGAGACCTTAGCTTTGTTGCACATCTGAGTTGCATTCTCGTCCACACTTCCTTGGTGTGGGGCCTAGTCTAAGATCCAAGCCAATTGCTGCCCTTCTCCGTGACCTCGCATAAGACACGATCCCCTGAGACAACTACCATGGTTACTCTTTGGGTAGCCTCTCGGAGACTCCGTACGCAACTCTATCTGGCGGTCACCATCAGCTATGGTGAACTCAGACCCAGTCAGAGATTCATAGATAATCTAGACACCAATATCGCGGGGAACTGAGGGGTCCCACCCATGTGCTGGATTCTCTGGAACTCCACGAGAAATCAACAGCCTCACGATAAGGTCATCCGTCCATGCGAAAGGAAGAAGATCCAGCTGACTTCTCCGTCCCATTCCAAATCTCATTGTTGACACGTAATATACGGTGCTATAATCACTGGCGACATGGGTTGTTAAGTCCTAGATATTATGTTCCTTTACCACTGGAACTGTATCTGTAGATTATTACCATCTGGTAAATAATCTATAATCATATTATTATGAAAAAAGTGTTTTCTGACCTTTTTGGAATGCAGGTGATGACAACATTTGAGTTACAAGCATTTGATAGAAAATAATCAAAGGACATGAGCAAGTTGTGAACTTGGCTTTTGTGATTGCAAGATTATGCACTCACGGTCTTCAAGACAATAGAAGATCCAAAATCTAGAAATAGCATCATTGGTCCGGTAAGGACTAATGTTTAAAGAAGCAAGATGCAATTATGCATAAGTAATGTAATGCGGTTTGATAAACGCGAATCCCTGAACTAATCGTATCTAATCTAGGGTTTGGAACTGGTGATGAGTTCTTTGGAATGTGCTGCACTTTTATATTAGCTTCACACTTGTGCTTCTTATTAAGGCTTGTGAGAGTGTGTGAAACAATATCTAGATACAACAAGTAATATACAATATTAAAGCACTCAAATGGGGTATGGTATCTGAAATATTTCTTAAACAATATTAAGATTTAATTAGAGCTTTTAGAGAAGTGTTCAAGGATTACTTTTAATGTTTCTTAAAAGAATAACTTTTGAGGAAAATATTACTTTACAAAGTAAAAAGTATTCAAACTTAAGGCTAACACTTTAAGGTTTTCTTATTAATTATAAGTACTAAAGTAGAAAACAACTAGTATTGTTGAGTAGCTATTCTACTAGTAAATGGAGACTTTTAACACTCCATGAAAGTGAAACAAAAGTATTATGTATTGATAGAAGTGGTGTTTTCTTGATTTTATAAGTGGATATAATCACTTACTAATGATATAATTAATACTCATTTCTATGAATATGGGAATGGCATCATGTTAAATACTTACAAACTTTCCTTATCCTTTTAGAGTGGATTCCCAAACTTGTAAAAGAATTAATATTCAAATCTTGATGATTTTATAATTGATAAACTATTTTTGGAGAGAAAGATTTACTTAATTTTAAATGGTAGTGTTAGTTAGTACAACTTAAAATGGTTAGACTTATGTTAGCTTCAATTAAACATTATTTGAACTTGTTATTACATTTTTAGACTCTAAACAAATAATGCTAAAGACAAGAGTTTAAATAAGATTTATTAGACCTTTACCTTTTATTTTATTTCAAAAGTGAGAGTTGACATTTTTGATGTGTAGAATTTATTTTTGTGATCATTTTGGTATATTATAAGTATTTTTGTGATTTTTAAATAATAAGATATGATTTTTATAAGTTTTATCACTTTATAAATACTTACTAAATAATAAATATTAGTTAAGTGATAGAAAAAGATATAAGATGAATTTATATGCCTTTATTTTGTTTTTCTAAGATTTTTGATATATTATATTTTTTTATGAATTTTAAATGAGAGAATATATTTATTAGGATTTATCCCTAATAGATTATTTCCTAATAAATACAATGATTTTATTTAAGTTGGAAAATAAAATGTATTAATACGTTTATAATAGAGTTTATCTTTCTGAACATTTTGATATATAATATATATTTTTCTGAATTATAAAACAAAAGATATTAGATTTCTAAGATTTAATCATTTTATTAAATTCCTAGAAATCATTAATTTTTGAATTTATATTCATTTACTTTTTTATTAAATAGGCAATACCTTTTTATATTGATACACACTCTAGACACAGTCATATACATGTGGGCCTGTGGCCACATCATCTGCCACGCGGGACAAAAGATTTTTTATACCCAATTTATTTCACCCAGAGCCACTAACTGGTGGGGCTTCCGCCACGTCACATGCCACATGTGCATGGACCGAGTCAAAACTGTCTGCTGCTCCTAGCTGGCGTCACCTCGCCAGAGGATGACGTCATCCCACGGGAGCACGGTGGAGACGCCCATCTATGGCACTACAGACCCTACGAAGATATGCGTTCGAACGAGGAGACTAAGGCGAGGCTAACTACGCGTGCGCTGCAAGGTCTTGGTCACCGAAACAGTACCAGCGACGAGCACCTGTGGCGGCGCACGGCAGCTCTCGATGAGACTAGGTCTATAGAACGATCTGGTAAACGAGAGTGGTGTCAGGGAATGTGTTAGCTCACCCTGATGCTCATGCCATGGTCGACGAAGGTAGGCCCGATGGTTTGCGAGTTCTTCGACAAGAAATCCGGTGAAGACCGATGAAAAGGAATGGTGAAATTCACCCTCCACCGAGCTCCACTTGACCTTGCACTTATCCTAGATGATCAACATGAGAGGGTGCTCCTCCTAGGCCACTCCTTAGACCTCGAGATGGTTTGTATCAACGACAAGCGGAAGCGGAGGAGGGATGGAGAGGATGAGGATGAAACAGGAGATCGATGCAGTCCTAGGCGGAGGATTTATACGGCTCGAGAGGCTTGGACACCTCGGCACGATGGCGAGGACCGACGAGATGCAGCTGCGGTGATGTGCTCGATTTGGGCACGAATCGTTGCGCGCTTGTCCAACTGTTGGATGTCTGGCGACTTAGACGGGACTCTGGGTGAGTCAATCGTGTCCAGGTGGTCTCGAATGATGGCAGCGACGTGGAGCTCGCCGACGCACTATCGAGCATGCGAAGGAAGACGAGAACGACGGTTCTCTACTCACACGGCCCCACTTGACAGAGAGAGTGTGGAAGGGTACTCGGGATGGAATGCTATTGGGCCGATACAGAGCGAGCGAGAAATTCCGGAGGGCACACGTGGGTAGCAGCTAACGCAGAGATGGCCTGGGCCGTGGGCCAATACTGCTACGCGGTTTTTTCCTTTTCTATTTCGATTGAATTTTCTGTTTTCTTTGTCTATTTTCTGTTTTAGTACAATTTTCTTCAAATAGGTTTTTCTCAAGTTTCAAATCCTTCAAAACGTTTCTGAGGTATTTCAAATATTATAGGATATCATCATGGGAGTTTGGTTCTATTTTTTTAGTATTAATATAAATCCTATTTATTTATGAGATGTGGATTATAAAACTCATTATGAATATAAAGCTTAAGATTTTGCTTGTTATTTGTGGTGGTGTCTCATGGTTATAACTTTCCTTTATATAATATACCATGAACTTATTAGAGTATTTAAGATAGTGGGTGATATTTTTATAATTATATTCATTCTTAGGTTCATTAATACATACACAATATATTACATTAAACCTTGTGGTTTGTGATATGGTGATTTGAATTTCATGGTCATCTATATTTGATGATTTCTCCCATTTCAACCCTACTTAGTTTGTGGAATTTAGAACTACTATAAAACAAGCTTGGTTAAGTCATTACGTATGGTCATCACTCATTAATGAGGAATTGAAAATGTTCATCTCCAAATAATTGCCATGGGTTTTGGAAAGGTTTAACAGACTCATATTCTATTATGAATATGGATAAGATTAAGAGCTAGGAATACTACTTCTAAATCTATGAGTAGGTTTGATATCTTAACATACAGTGAGATATGGGAATTACTTAGTAATGTGATCATGATAATTCTATCATTCTAGGTTTCTATTAGGGTTTAAGACAATAAAGCAAACAAAGTTTTCATCCATAAACATTAATATCACTCACTAATTATCTTTTGGAAGTTGCATTTGTCCCAAAAGATAGTATCCAATGGTTACCTAAGAACAGGAAATGGTTTCACTATCCATTTGATTCTAAGGTTTTGAATAATGAAGTAGACATGGGTCTTATCATGGCTTGATGTACTGTGTTTAAAGCTTCTAAAGGATTCCTGTCCTTAATACCTCACTATGGTTATCTTTAGATCAGGAATTCCTTTCCTAAATATACTATATAAATCTCTCTTACCTTATTCACAAAGATCACATCTTCCTGAATAAGACAATCATCTAACTCCACCATATTCATCACCATATGATGACATGGTCATGTCACTTCAACAATAGTCCATTCTTACTCCTAGTATATAACTCCTCTTAATTAACTACCATTGATGCACCTATCAATGTAGCTACTGCTAACTCCATCTATTAACTTCCTTAAATCCATCTTGCAACTACTTCCAAGGCTTGCAAGATTGTAGTTCTCTCTATATCCCATGTGATATCAATCCTTTGGGATGGGTATGGTACTACTCACCATAATACAAGTTGTTCTTGTATCAGCTTGGTTAAGCCACTATGCCTCCAAGTTCTACATATATTCATGTTATATACTTCATCATACTCTAGCTTGACTTCTCATGTTCAAGCTAGATGATTCATCTTACTAGGCTTTACCTAATTTGGTATACTCACAACTCTTGTTCAACACCTAGTCATCTATTCCCAAGTGACTTGAGAATAATGACCACCATCATTTGATCAAACTAAGCTTAGGCTTCTAATTGTCTGATCAATATCTATACTCAACTAAGTAGTAGACTTGTACTAGTCACTCTATAGGATTATCTTGTTAAGAAAACTTCCTTTAAGTTTATTCCTTCTTAGCTTAACAAGATTATTATTTGATACACAAATACTACTAGCTTTCTCATGGCTCCTTAATTACTAGCTTAACTCTTGGGTTTAGATACTTCTTCTAATTAACTCATGAGTGAGTTAACTCCTCCAGCATCAGATGGTTTGATCTCCACTAAGGATCACATTCCATTGATGATGGTACACTCAACCATATCTAGTTCTTCCTTCAGATTAATTTACTTGAGGTATTTGGAAGGTCAACACAATAGGTCAAAGGCAATTAGTCAATGAGTGTTAGGTCAAGAACTGATCACACACATTGATGATCAATAGACACTAGGACTTGGATAAATAGGATTGTCATCTATTAACACGACACTAAGGTTATGTGATGGATGGTCTTGGCTTGACTTCCCTTTCTAGTTAATGTTTAAGAACTACCATGATATTTATGGTATGAACAACTATAGTAAACAAATGTTTCTAGATTTAGTTATAGACTTTCTTTACTTAAGTTATGTACTTAACTTGCTATTCAAGGTTTGTGGTAGATAATACCTTGATATCATCTTTAGAATATTAAGTATTCATCCTTGAGTTTTGGTATGGAATACCATATCTTGATCTCTAGGTGATCTAGTACTCTTTATTAAGTAGTGTGTTGTGACTTAGTTTTATTACATTTGATATACCCTTAGATCAAATTATATTACCCAAAGATAAGGTTTTAACAAAGGTCATATTGAAACTTATGGCAGTCAACTTTATGATCTACTTCAGTTCCACCAATTCAAGAGAAGCTTGAATCACTTTGACAAGTTTTGTTTAAAAGCGCGAAAATTATCCGGATTTTCTATGCATGATGCAATGCACACACATGTGCTCATCTTTATTTCTAAGATCTAATGCTGGGGTGTTACACACATCTTGGTCATGGTGGACAAATTCACCAAATGGATTGAAGTTAAGCCAATAAGAAAATGTTATGGAGCAACCACTGTAACATTTCTCAAAGACATTATCTTGAGATACGGTTATCCACACAGCATCATAGCAAATAATGGAACTAACTTCGCCGAAGGAGCATTTACCCGATTCCGCCGAGATAAGAACATCCGGCTGGATATTGCATCAGTAGCCCACCCCGCATCGAACAGACAAGTGGAAAGATCCAACAGACTAGTTTTGTCCAGGATAAAACCTCGGCTCATTGAGCCGCTGCAAAGATCAGCGGGGTGCTGGATAGAAGAGCTACCAGCTGTATTATGGAGCTTAAGAATGACTCTGAATCGATCAACAGTCTATAGGCCATTGTTTCTAGTATATGGGGTAGAAGCTGTATTACTAGCCGACATAGAGCATGATTCGCCTAGAGTCACCCAATACACAGAAGCCAAAGTGCAAGAAGCCCGGTAAAATGGTGTTGATCTGATGGAAGAAGCGAGAGAATTGGCATTGTCTAGATCCGCCATTTATCAGCAAAATGTCCGACGCTATCATAGCTGGAAAGTAAACCCCCGAGTCTTCCTGGAAGGAGATATGGTACTTCGGCTAGTGCAGCGAATTGCTGGCATGCATAAGTTATCCCCTCCATGGGAAGGGCCATTCATTGTAAGAAAAGCATTGCACAATGATGCCTATTACCTCATTGATGCACAACCACAGGAGAAGGACAAGGCAGACAGGTCCGGCAAGGAATTGAAACTTCCATGGACTGTAGCCCTACTGCGCCTATTTTACACTTAGCGAGAACTGTATGTACCTCGAACTCTCATATGTCGGTATGTATGTCGGCAATGAGTTCATGAATGAAACTTCGGCACCCCGAGCAGAAACTTGGGGACAACCTTAATAATAATTGTCTTTTCTGCACTTACTCTGTATATGTCGGCTAGCTTAAATTACTTACACCTTAGCCGGAGTAGTAATATGTCGGCACCAAAAACTAACTCTTCGACTTGCTGCTGTCCAACAAGAATTGGCTTCATGGCAAGCAAGAGAACAATTTTGGAATTGTAGAGCATATAAAAAACGACTAAGGAATGAAAAGGAACGTAATCGAGCCGACATTTGTTTTTTGACTAACCCCTGTATGTACTTTATTTCTCTTATGTTGAATTATTTTGAGCTATTCCTAAGTTTCTAAGTATTGTTAAGTCAATTTTTGAACCTTAGACTCGTAAGTCAAAAACCGAATCAAGGTAGACGCGAGCCGAATCATAAAATTGGGGGAACAAGAAAATGAAACTCGAGGACTTCGCCCAAGTTAATCTGAAACAAAAGACTTAGCAGTAGAGGTAGAAAAACATCACATTGTGCATATTACATCTGCACCCGGCATACGGGGGATTTAATAAATTTAAGAGTATTTTTAGCTGAAGGACCAGGAGGACCCGAGGTATCTTCCACAGAAGGAGGCAAGTCGCCAATTGTGGGGTGAATCTCGATTTCAGCCTCATCATCCAGATTAGCCTCAGCTTCTTCCATGTATTCAAGTTCCTTGGCTTTGTCTGACAGTTCCTGTTCCTCTCCATCCGAGCCACCTTCAGTGTATTCGTCATCAACGATGCTGGGGAAGCTTGGCCCTTCGTTCCATTCATGGAAACACGCGTATTGGATAAGGTCGTAAGCGCAAGCTTGGCGATAAGCGATGCACTCCGGGTCATTGGTTCATCATGATCCGGTGCGCATACGACTAAGAACTTCCAAGTCCAAGCTTTCATACCATGATAGCACGAAGCTCGGAACCGTATCAGCTCCAGCGCGCACTGCAGATTCTCTCAAAAGATCAAGCTGAGTCTCGCACTCCATCAATTTTTCAATCAATGGGGCATGACCCTTTGGAGCGGACTCATTGGGCCCAAGGGCACTGAAGACCCGGGTACCAGCGTCCTTAATGTCCGAACCATAGCTCTTTATGGTTTCCACCCGAGCTGCAAGGCTTACCAGGCAGTCCTCTATATCATAAGGAATTAGTTCAGTAGAAGGGCCAACCGGAGTACCTCTCTAGATGTGAAATTTATCAACAACAGTGATAGCAATGCATCAGATTGTGGAAACTTTCCTAAAAATGAGACAAGCGAAATAACTCAATACAAGTACCAAACTCAGAGAAAAGAAATGCCAGCAAAGGAGGGGAACTCACAGGAGATATGGCCAAGGATCCGACCCAACTCTACGAGTGAAACAGCATTTCTATTCTTGAGAGTTTCACATTCTGTATTCACCGACTCAAATTTGACGTCGGCTTCCTTCAGCATGTCCTGGCTCTTCTTGAGTTGGGTCTTCAGCCGCTCTTTTTCTTCAGCGAAGTTCTGGTCAACTTTGTCTAGCTCAGACTTATGGAGATTCTTCAGTTTTTCAATCTCAGCATTAAGACGAGTAATCTCGTCATCCTTAAGCCGAAGCTAGGCAATTTCAGCATCTTTCTTCTTGAGTTCGGCCCGGTGCTGCCCTACTTGTTCGAGAAATTGGAGCATCATATCAGGTAAAGGCACACTATCTTGAAGAGACACTTCAATGGTATATTGACCCGGCAGAGCCGAGGTATAATTATCTGCCGAGTTAGAAGGAAAAAGGACAAAGACTAAGGTGCCAAGGCGAATTACCTCTGATCTCGACCAGATTCTTCCTCATTATAATGTTTTCAGCCTCAACTTCAGCTGCACAATCCGAGTTGCAAGTTAATTCAGAAAATCAACAATGAAAAGAAGTAAAAATGAAGACGTAAGGAGGGAAATTTACCTTTCTTCTTCACCTCGAGCAGCGCAGCCCTATGCTTTGCGCATAACTCTTTGTGAGAATCCAACAACCGCTGAAACTCAACAGTCTGGCGGTTGGTGGTAATCTTAAAAGGAAGAAGTTAGTTCATGCATCATAAGTAATATTCGATGTTTACAAGATCCAGGCCAAGTGGAACTCAACCCAGCTCTAGGTTTGAGAATATTCGAAGTTTAGAAGATCTTGGCCAAGTAGAACTCAACCCAGCTTTAGGTGTGTGAATGTTCGAAGTTTACAAGATCCAGGCCAAGTGGAACTTAACCCAGCTCTAGGTGTGTGAATATTCGAAGTTTGCAAAATCCGGGCCAAGTGGAACTTAACCTGGCTCTAGGTGTGTGAATATTCGAAGTTTTAAAAATCCGGGCCAAGTGGAACTTAATCCGTCTCTAGGTGTGTGAACATTCGAAGTTTAGAAGATCCGGGCCAAGTGGAACTTAACCCGGCTCTAGGTGTGTGAATATTCAAAGTTTACAAGATTCAGGCCAAGTGGAACTTAACCTGGATCTAGGTGTGTGAATATTGAAAGTCTAAAAGATCCGGGCCAAGCGGAACTTAGCCCGGTTCTAGGTGAGTAGATATTTGAAACTACTAAGGAACTATGCTAGTTTTCTAAGAGCATCCGGCCGAGTAACAAGTTACTCCCCTGGAGGCTCGTGGACTAGTGGATATATCTCTAAGTACTTGTGCATATGTAAAGGCATGAAGATAGGATTTACCTCCATCATTTTGCTAGTGAGGCGAATGGCGGTGGCAGCAATGTTCATCTCGGCGCCAATCTCGGCAGGACCAAACTTCAACGGGTTCTCTAAGTTGATGTCAACATACTCTGTGTTGTTCCAATTTTCTGCATATTCAGAGAGTGAGCCGTAGCTTTCCCTGCTGAGAGTTTGGGCCACCACCAAGTCTTTGGCGTGAGCTGCTTTCCTGGCAGATTGTGCTTTGGTAGGGCTGGTATGTAGAGTAAGTTGTTTTCTCCCAGCAGACCCGGAAGTAGCAGAGCCGGAGGAAGTACTCCCCTTTGACATCATGGACATCAGGGTACGCTGACCAGACTCAGATTTGGAGCAGGTTAATTTTAGAAAAATGTTTGAATGTGAAAAAGCTTCTGTCTTGTTATTTTAGCTAGGAGAGATCTATAACTCTAAATGATTTAAATCCAATGGGCTTCGATAGATATTTTCATTACCTTTCCAACAAAATTGGAATTACTCAATTTGGATATGCAAAACTCTCTGAATTGAATTTCAAACTAAGGGACAGAACTAAGTTTCAGCTAAAATAGAAAAATCTAAATTTGAATCTACTGGGTTGCACGGGAACACTAATGGGCCAGCCCAGTCTCACTCCGCGGTGCTGAGGACTGTTGACAGGGGGTCCCGCCTATCAGTGGCTCATTAAACGCGAAGCGGTACGGGGCAATGTGGATCGTAGGATTAGAACTAGAATCTACGGCTGGGGCTTATCATCAATGACAGACCTGTCGTCGGCAAGGTGGAACCCTAACAGCTCAGTGGGGGCGCAGTGATGGTGTACCAGGGCTCCAGCGAGTGCGGCAAGGTGGGCAAATGAACGAGGATACGACGGCGGGCTCAGGCGAAGTCATGGCAGCGGCTAGGGTGGACGAAATCGACGGGAGCGTCTCCTCCTCTGCTGCGGCTCTCTCTGGCGAAATTCCGGCGGATGGCTGCTCGAGTGGCTCCGGCAAGAGGTGGGGAAGGACCAGTGGTGAGAGGTGAGTGTGAGAGTGTGAAGAAATGGTGCTGGGGAGGCTCCCTTATATAGGCCTGGCGAGATGGCAGAGAAGCATGGGCAGAGCTCGCCGGTGAAGACGACACAGGGTGCTATTGGCGTGGGCGAGGTAGGTGGGCGGTGAATGGTTCCCAAGCGGTCAGCTAGGGCTTAATGGCGGTGCGAGGGGCGGTGGCTAGCGGTCGGGAGCGTCTCGCCTCTGAGCGACAGCGGCAGTGCTCGACGTGGTTCCCGGCGGCTGTGGGTCGCTTGGCGGGGTGTGGGCATGTCTAGCGGGGTGAGGTGGTCAATCTGGAGCGGCACGTGCGGGCTATGGTCGAGGGGCGGCTTGTGGCGCGCTGTCGGTGAAGGCGCTCTGGCGTGCGCTGCGCATGTCACAGAGGCGGAGAGCGCGGGCTAGGTGAGGTGGTCCAGGGGCTGTCTAGGCTTGGGGAAGGGATCATGGGCGGTGGTGCTACCACGCCTACCACCTAGACATGGCGAGAGAGAGGGGCGTGCTCCTATGGCTTGGGCACGGTTGGCCGGTGTTCATGGCCTCGGGGTGGCGCTGCACTATTGTCCTAGGCCATTTGGTAGGTCTTTGATGGCCTGCTTGGGGCTAAGGGGGACAAGGGAAGTGAATTGGGTTCAAATGGCTCGACAAAATTTGATCAAAAATAGTATTAGTTAGGCAGGTTTGATTCTGCTCACCAAGTGTTCGACACAATGGCTGCAAGAATTCAATTTTTGAATTTTGAAATGAAATTTGGTGGAGTTGTTGGTCACATGCTTAAGCATCTCTGGTTGCTAGGATTTGTTAAGTTGAGGTCATTTGAGTGGTTTTTGAAAAAGTGGGATCTAGACATATGAGATAGATTCCATTTTCAAATGTCATTTTAAATTAGGGTTTAAATGTTTTTGGAATATCACAAGGTGGGCCTTGGTACATCTTTACTTGTACTTGCAAGGGGTGCAAAGATCCACAACTGTTTCTATTTGAAGTTGAGTGCTAGGAACACCTAAAGTGACCTAGTTGAGTAAAATGGCCAAAGTGACCATTCCCATTTATTAATTCTATTTGAATTCTTTTTCTTTGAATTTTTGCTTGGGAATGATCTAGATGATGTGGAATTCATCTTAGAGTCATTTTACAACCATTAGAACAAACAATCATGGCAATTCAAATCAATTCTTATTTAATGCAACACACATATGCATGCTTAATTATTTTAAATGGAAAAAGTTTTTGTTAACCCTAAATTGGGTGATTTGGATCTTGATAACTTGGATTAAAGTTTTGGGATGTTACAAACCTTCCCCCTTAAACAAAATCTCATCCCAAGATTTAAGAAAGAAAACTAGGAACTAAAGAGATCTGGGAACTTAGTCCTAATGTAATCTTCTCGCTCCCAAGTGGCTTCTTCTTCGGTATGGTTGCTTCATTGCATCTTGAGAAACTTGATACTCTGGGTCCTGGTGGTTCTGTAAGCTTCTTCTAATATATGGATGGGCACTTCACGATACGTCAGATCCATGTTGATATCAACGGCTCGGTGATCGATGTTCTTGAAAACTTCGGTCTTCTCCGGCACTTCTAAGCATTTGCAAAGTAACGAGATATGGAACACATCATGGATGGCTGACATCTCCTCTGGTAGTTCCAGTTGGTACGATATTTCTCCTTGACGATTCAGAATCTTGAAGGGTCCGATATATCTAGGGGCTAACTTTCCTTTCAGACTAAAACATTGCGTTCCCTTCAATGGCGAAACCTTGAGGTACACAAAATCTCCGACATTGAAACTCAGGTCTCTCCTTCTCTTGTCAGCATAACTCTTTTGTCTGGATTAGGCGGTCTTGAGGTGCTCACGGACTTTGTGAACCTTCTCTTCGGCTTCTCGTAGGATGTCGGGTCCAAAATTCTGACTCTCTCCTACTTGCGACCAATTCAAAGGGGTACGGCACTTTCTTCCATATAGGAACTCAAATGGTGCCATCTGCAAACTGGCTTGATAACTATTATTATATGAGAATTCTGCGAAAGGCAGACAATCTTCCCATTTTGATCTGTACTCTAACACACAAGCTCTCAACATATCCTCTAAGATTTGGTTGAATCTTTTAGTCTGTCCGTCGGTTTGCGGGTGATAAGATGTGCTGAAATTCAACTTGGTTCCTAATCCTTCTTGGACTTTCTGCCAAAATCTCGAGGTAAATTGGGTTCCTCGATCCGATACTATGGTCTTGGGGGTTCCATGCAAACTAACAATTCTGGCAATGTACAACTCCGCTAGGTTCGAACTCTGTTAGGTTGTCTTGACAGGTATAAAATGAGCTACCTTGGACAGTCTATCAACGATGACCCAGATTGAGTCATTTACCCTACTAGAAGTAGGCAAACCGGTGATAAAGTCCATTCCGACGAAATCCCATTTCCATTCCGGAATCTGCAATGGTTGCAACAGTCCTGCGGGTCTCTGATGTTCCGCTTTGACTGTCTGATAGATATCACACTTGGCGATGTAGCTTCCGATTTTTCTCTTCATCTTGTGCCACCAAAATTGCTCCTTCAAATCCTGATACATCTTTGTTCCTCCAGGGTGGATAGAATAAAGAGTATCATGAGCTTCTTGCATGATAACTTGCTTCAGCTCCGAATCTACGGGCACACAGATACGTCCTTTGTACCACATAACTCCTTCTTCGTCTTCTGTGAATCCAGGTACCTTTCATGTACCAATATGACGTTTGATTCCGTCAATACTTGCATTTCCCTTCTGGGCTTCCTTGATCTGGATAATCAAAGTGGGTTGAAGTTCCATGCTAGCTAAAAATCCTTTGCTAACTAGCTCAGTTATAAACTGCTACAACTCCTCACACAAACTTGGTTTCTTCTCCTTGACCATGGTGTTTAGCCTACACGGCAATCTGCTAAGAGCATCCGCTACCACATTGGCATTACCGAGGTGATAGTGAATGTCAAGGTCATAATCCTTCATTAACTCTATCCATCTCCTTTGCCTCATATTCAGCTCCTTCTGAGTGAAAATATACTTCAAGCTCTTGTGATCTGAGTAAATCTCACAATGATTAACCATAAGGTAATGATGCCATGTCTTCAATGCCAAAACTACGGCTTCTAACTCAAGATCATGGGTAGGGTAGTTCTGCTCATGATGCTTCAGTTGTTGAGATAGATATGCGATGACTTTTCCTTCTTGCATTAATACACATCCGAGACCAATCTTGGATGCATCACAATACACATCAAACGGCTTCTTGATATCGGGCATGATCAATATTGGGGCTGAAATCAATCTCTTATTCAGCTCTTGGAAACTTGCTTCACATTTGTCGGTCCATTCAAACTTCTTGTCCTTCTTCAACAATTGAGTCATAGGTCTTGCTATGCTCGAAAATCCTTCTATGAACTTGCGGTAATATCCCGCTAATCCGAGAAATGCACGGACTTGGGTTTGAGTGGTTGGGGTTTCCCATTCTCCGACATCTTTGATCTTGGCAGGATCAACAGCGACTCCTCCAGCAGACACAATATGTCCTAGGAATCCTACTTCTTTCAGCCAAAACTCACATTTGCTAAACTTGGCATACAACTGAGGCTCTCTAAGGGTTTCAAGAATGATTCTCAGATGTTGCTCATGCTCTTCTTCTGACTTGGAGTAGATAAGGATATCGTCGATAAACACAACGACAAACTTATCTAGAAAATTCATAAAGATCTTATTCAGGAGATTCATGAAATAAGCGGGAGCATTGGTTAATCCAAAATACATGACCGTATACTCGTATAATCCATATCTGGTGGTAAAGGTGGTCTTTGGAATATCCGTTGCACGAATCTTAAGTTGGTGATAACCAGTCCTAAGATCAATCTTAGAGAACACACTGGCACCAGTCAACTGATCGAATAGATCCTCTATCTTTGGCAATGGGTACTTGTTCTTGATTGTGACATCATTCAGCTTCCTGTAATCTGTGCACAAACGGTTGCCTCCATCTTTCTTGTCGATGAATAACACGAGCGATCTCCATGGCGATGCGCTTGGTTGAATCAAGCCTTTCTCCAGCATAGTATCCAACTACTTCTTCAGTTCCACTAACTCTGATGGGTTCATGCTATAGGGTCTCTGGGCTATGGGACCGGTTTCCGGAGATTAGTTCAATAATGAACTCAATATCCCTATCCGGGGGCATACCGGGCAATTCATCTGGGAATACGTCGGGGTATTCACAGACTAGTCTGACTTGGTCTATGGTGGGTAGGGCTAGACTCTTGTTGCACTTGAATTGATGGGGCAAGGTTTTAGATATATGCTCTACTGATACTCCAGAGCTACTAGTCATTGTGATGGCTTTCTTGGCACAATCTATCAATCCTTTATGCTTTGACATCCAATCCATTCCTAGTACTACTTCCAAACCTTTGGTTTCGAGTACTATTACATTGGCATAAAAGTCTATCCCATGTATTCTGATAGGTACAGCTTTGCAAATTTTTCTAGATTTTGTAGTTGAACCAGGTATTTGAACTATCATGAAATGCTTCAAGTTGGTTGGGTGAATGTTACTAGTGCATGCAAATTATTCGGTGAAAAATGAGTGCGATGCTCCAGAATCAAACAACACTCTTGCTAAAACTGAGTTGACAGAAAACATACCTAGCACTACATCTGGCGCTTCTTGGGCCTCTTCGGTGTTCATGTGGAAGAGACGGCCGTTATGGTAGTGAGGGTTCCCTAGGGAGAATCATCTTCCGGGCTGAACACGACGCTGCTGTTGAGCTGGGACATTCACGTTGGCAGTGGCGGCAATCTTCTTGGGACACTCATTGGAGTAGTGACCCTTCACTCCACACTCGGAACAAGTAATCTGAGACTTGGCTTTTGCTGCTATGGGCACAGCATTGCTTCCAGTTCTGGGTGCAGTGTTGTTGTTGCTTTTGTTGTTGTTGTTGTTGTGCTTGGGAGGTGCACGGTTGAAATTGCTAGAGTTGCCGGGGTGGTTTTTGTTTCCTCCGGACTTCACATTTCCTCCGCTATGGTTGGGGTAGCTTGGATGAGACATTGGGGGTCGATTGTTCCGTGGTGCATATCCGGCAGACGGGTTGGGACGGTACTTCTGGTGACTGCTAGATCCAGCTTGGTGCATCATCCGTTGTTTGCGGTTGTCGTTTACTTGACATCTGAATGGCAGAGTCGACTAGTTCTTCGAGATCCTCGAAACGGATGTTGACGAGAACTGCCTGCATCTCATCATGCAGTCCGTTTAGGAATCTCTCCTTCTTGGCCTCCGTGTTGATCTCATTCGGTGCATACCTGGCGAGGGACAAGAATTGGTCACGGTACTCCACTACAGTCATTCTGCCTTGCTTTAACTCTCCGAATTCATCTCTCATTCTGGTGACTAGACCCTGCGGCACATGGGTGCGGCTGAACTTGACTTTGAAGGCTTCCCATGTCATCACTTGACCATGGTTCATCATGCGGGTGATGTTCCACCATCCTCTTGCATCTCCTGCCAGATAGTGGGTGGCAAATAGAACATTCTCGTTTGCATCCACTCCTGCAACTTCTAAGTTGTTCTCCATGGTCTATAACCAATCATCAGCATCCAGTGGGTCTTCAGACTTGCTAAAGATTGGGGGATTGGTATTCTGGAAGTTTTTGAGTTTGGATCCATGATGATCCTAATTTCCATGATTCTGATTGTTATGAGCCATCTGGGCGATCTGCTGCAGGGTGACTAGATTTTCTTGGCGCTCTGCCCTACTAGCTTCACGGTATGCAATGAGCGTCTGCAGAATCTACAGCATTGGGTCTTGCGATGAGCTGCTCCCTCCTTGGTTTCCACGAGTCATCTGAAGATTGAGATAGATAAAGGGGTAAGAGGGAAAGTTCTAAGGTTCATGGTTTTGGTTTGAAGCTAAAATTTTGAGTTTGACTCAGGTTTTGCAACTAACTTCTTTTCATTCATTCAAGCAAAGCACACGAGACAAACTCACACAAACCACAACAAAAGGAAAATAGAAGGTTTTAAGAACCATTCTGTAAGCTACAATACAATGGGACCGATACTTCTCACTCCTACGATAGTGCTCTAGTGCATCTACTCATCGTCGATGAAGTCCGAGTCATCATCGTCGGTGTAGAAGTCCATGGCATCATCCTCCAGATAGTCATCATCATTGCTGAGGTACGAGTGAATATCCCCTTGGATGTCTTCACCTTCCTCCTCTTCTTCCTCCTTTGCTGCAAGCTGAGTTTCCTGATCCTTGATGGTCTTCTCGAGGTCGGCCACCTTCTTGCAAAGACGGTCGATGGTGCGATATTCCTTTGCGCGTTGACGGCGAAGAGACTGACGATCCTTGACGAGCAGAGAGAAAGTCTAGGCCTTCTGGGCGGCAATGGCAAGGTTGTGGTTGGCGAACTCTCTAGCATTGTCCAATTCCTTCTGTCTGTCGTACAGTAGGAAGTCGAGGTTCTCCACTTGACACTTCAACTCCGGGTGACTTGGCATCTCCAGAGGCATTCCCATAGAATCACGCCTTGCATAGTGAGCAAAGCGGGTTCCTTCGATTAGGTTGACATTCTGTGCACAGAGACGAGCGAGAGCTTCATGCATTGCCCTGGCTAATCCATCTAGCCAGTTGTTCTCTCTCACGGAGAACTGAATCTTCTCGGACATTGGTGCTTCTAACTTGCCTCGAAGATCAGCAACTACTAGCCATTGTAAATCTCCTCCTGGTGGACCATTGAGTTGAGATCCAAAGAATTCCGGATGTGGGCGCTCCAAGTGCTCAGACAGATCATCTAGATCCCTCTCGAAGATTAGTTGGCCTCTGTTGCCCAACTGGTAGAACTTGCTGTACTGAACCTCCATCTATAAGAATTTAGGATGAGAAAGTTAGTGAAGTGATCAAGTGTGTCAAAATTTTATGTAGTAATGTAAGAATTTTTGAGAAACATGTATTTTTTTGAGAGAAAGAATCCCAAGGGTAAGAGAAGAAATAGGTTTTCACAAATACTCACTTTGGTTTTGAAACTAAGTTTTTGTTCGGACGTCCATTCTAACTAGGGTCAACTATGGTCAGGATGGCTCTGATACCAACTTGTCAACACCCGGATTTTTAATCCTAGATGCATGTTATGCCATACATCGCAATCCCAGGATTACCATTTTTGTGAGACATAACAGATTGGATATCACAGTACATCATCCATTACAACCCATAATAAGGTCTTACACAAATAAAGGATCTCATGATCTAGTCTTAGTACAAACAAGTAGCAGAATAAATAGCATAGCGGTGGGCTCCATCTTCAGTGTCACAGACAATGCTGACGATGGGAGATGATCCTAGTTGTCATATCCGTCCTGCTGTCCTCCTTCAGGGTAGTCCTCCTCATAGTCTGGCCATAGGAATAGCCAGGGACAAAAGTCATGAGTACTCTTTAAGTACTCGCAAACTATCACTAATATGTAAGGTAGTTCTAGTGGGAAATGCTAAGTTCTAAGTTTATTTGTAAAGTTAAATTTGAAACCTAAGCTGAGTTCAGAAACAAAGAAAGATAAAATAAAGTTGAAAATCACCTAAGTGGGAACTTAGTTATCATAGTCAAAACCATGTTGTGGTCAAGTCATGTCACAATTCATTTCATAAGTCATTTTGAAAACATCTGACAACGGAACAATATGGCCACTCCAACTGTCCATAACCGCGGACGCGGCTATTCGAATAGTTTGACACTCTACAAAGGTGGTACACTTTCACCATAAAATTCGATACATCTGTCAGGGATAACCCTAAATCATCATACTTAGTATGCAGATAATCAAACATAACATTTCCTTTACAAACTCTAGTATAAGCACCTCTCCTATGAGCTTGGCCTCCTAGCCATGGCCATCTGCCATCCTGGGCACTGCATAGGTGGACAACATTGAGAGGTAGCCTCAGCTCAAACCTCTCCTGCGAGGGAACTAATACTAATGCATATAAACTTCCGACTAAGCCTTACCCAATTCTGGTATTGTGGTTGTACGGTAAAATTGGAATGGTATCGCATCCGAACCTAACCATCAGTATTTATCAAAAGGGCTAAGGCTCATGCCTCGACATTTTCAGCATCATAAACCATTTGTTTTTCCCAACACATGTCAAAACATCTCAATAGAATGACTCATCATTCCAAGGTTTTCGCAAGTCATTTTCACCAAGTATTCCCATCTAAAGTGATCAAGTTTTGGTTTATCTCTAAACTACTAAGTTAAGATTGTTCACTAATGTGGGATGCTAATATCAATCTCATGCCATAGAATGACATCTAATTCTAACTAGATAGCTCAAGTTTTATACTCTTTATGCTATCTATAAACAAGTAAGAAACTTTGGTAAAGTAAAAGAAAGTAAAGCTTGTAAATAAAACTTGGAGTAGGTATAAGTCAAATGATATAACCAAAGCATTCCTAATGCATTTTCTTAGGTTATCTAGCTTGCAAGGGTTAGCTTGCCCATAATAGCTTGCCTTGGTTGGTGTAGTGGTTGAAATTCTCCTCGTCTTCTTCGGGGTAGAACTCCTCCTCCTCGTAGACTTGGTCGGTACTATCGTCTATAAATACATACGTAATACACAATCACCAAACAATACTTAACTAGTCTACTTAGAACACTAAGGCACACATTTGATGATCTAGTATCATCACAAACATCACAAGGTTTAATGAACTAGTGTCATTTATTTTCTTTGAGAAAAGTAATTTCTACTCATTGAAATTAACTAAGATTTAATATTCTCCAATTAAAATATGGGATCATATGGACACATGTCATCACCACATATTCTAATGCATGGGAATGTGATTTAAAGGTTGGATCACATTTTAATAAGTTTAAGTTTATTATTTAATGATTTAAAGTGACTAGAAATGCCTATATAGCATTATTTTGGTACTAGTCCAAAGTCACTGCATGCAAACCTTAATATTATTACATATTCAGATAGTTATGGTTAAATGTGATTTTTGAGAGTTGGAATCAACTCAAAAGCTGATTTGGTTAATTTTAGAAAAATGTTTGAATGTGGAAAAGCTTATGTCTTGTTATTTTAGCTAGGAGATATCTATAACTCTAAATGATTTAAATCTAACGGGCATGGATAGAGATTTTACCTTTCCAACAAAATTGGAATCACACAAGTTGGATTTGTAAAACTCTGAATTGAATTTCAAACTAAGGGACAAAACTAAGTTTCAGCTAAAATAGAAAAATCTAAATTTGAATCTACTGGGTTGCGCGTGAACACTAATGGGCCAGCCCGGTCTCACTATACGGCGCTGAGGACTGCTGATAGGGAGGTCCCGCCTGTCAGTGGCTCATTAAACGCGAAGCGGTACGAGGCAATGTGGACCGTAGGATTAGAACTAGAATCTACGGCTGGGGCTTATCGTCGACGATGGACCTATCACCGACGAGGTGGAACCCTAACGGCTCAGTGGGGGTGCGGTGAGGGCGTACCAGGGCTCTAGCGAGTGCGGCGAGGCGGGCAAATGAACGAGGAGACGACGGCGGGCTCAGGCGAAGTCATGGCAATGGCTGGGGTGGACAAAATCGATGGGAGCGTCTCCTCCTCTACTGCGGCTATCTCCGACGAAATTCTGGCGGCTGTCTGCTCGAGCGGGTCCAACGAGAGGTGGGGAAGGACCAGTGGTGAGAGGTGAGTGTGAGAGTGTGAAGAAATGGTGCTGGGGAGGCTCCCTTATATAGGCTCGGCGAGGTGGCAAAGAAGCATGGGCGGAGCTCGCCGGTGACGACGGCACAGGGTGCTATCGCCGTTGGCGAGGTAGGTGGGCGGTGAATGGTTCCCAAGCGGTCAGCTAGGGCTTAATGGCGGTGCGAGGGGCGGTGGCTAGTGGTCGGGAGCGTCTCGCGCTCTGAGCGACAAAGGCGGTGCTCGACGTGGTTCCCGGCGGCTGTGGGTCGCGCGGTGGGGTGAGGGTGTGTCTAGCGGGGTGAGGTGGTCAAGGCGAGGCACAAGACGGCGGCTACTGATCGGCGGCTTGTGGCGCGCTTATCGATGGTGACTCTGCGGCGCATGCATGTCACAGAGGCGGAGAGCGCGGGCTAGGTGAGGTGGTCCAGGGGCTGTCTGGGCTTGGGGAAGGGACCGTGGGCGGTGGTGCTACCACGCCTACCTCCTAGACATGGCGAGAGAGAGGGGCGCGCTCCTGTGGCTTGGGACGGTCAGCCGGCGTTCATGGCCTCGGGATGGCGCTGCACTATTGTCCTAGGCCATTTGGTAGGTCTTTAATGGTCTGGTTGGGGCTAAAGGGGGCAAGGGAAGTGAATTGGGTTCAAATGGCTCGACAAAATTTGATCAAAAATAGTATTAGTTAGGTAGGTTTGATTCTGCTCACCAAGTGTTCGACACAATGGCCGCAAGAATTCAATTTTTGAATTTTTAAATAAAATTTGGTGGAGTTGTTGGTCACATGCTTAAGCATCTCTGGTTGCTAGGATTTGTTAAGTTGAGGTCATTTGAGTGGTTTTTGAAAAAGTGGGATCTAGACATATGAGATAGATTCCATTTTCAAATGTCATTTTAAATTAGGGTTTAAATGTTTTTGGAAGATCAGAAGGTGGGCCTTGGTACATCTTTACTTGTACTTGCAAGGGGTGCAAAGATTCACAATTGTTTCTATTTGAAGTTGAGTGCTAGGAACACCTAAAGTGACCTAGTTGAGTAAAATGGCCAAAGTGACCATTCCCATTTATTAATTCTATTTGAATTCTTTTTCTTTGAATTTTTTCTTGGGAATGATCTAGATGATGTGGCATTCATCTTAGAGTCATTTTACAAACATTAGAACAAATAATCATGGCAATTCAAATCAATTCTTATTTAATGCAACACACATATGCATGCTTAATTATTTAAAATGGAAAAAGGTTTTGTTAACCTTAAATTGGGTGATTTGGATCTTGATAACTTGGATTAAAGTTTTGTGATTTTACATTGAATACTTGTGTTGATGGTATTACCTCTTTTGCTAGCCACAAAGAAGTAAATGTTTGTGGCCTAATGTCTAATGGGCTTGTATGTTGTTGCTCCTAGCCAAAGCAATGAACTATGCAGACTATGGCATCAGTATGCAGATTATGGTAGGCTTATGACATGTATTTTTTCTATCTAGCACTTTTATGTGAAGAAAATTATGTGTGTATGTATTTCTGTGTTGCATGATGCTTATTGTAGATAAAATCCTTGTGATTCTAGTTCTTGCTAATATTTGTCAGTCCAAGCAATTGTTATACCTGACTTGTTGCAAAAATATGGGGGTACTCTCACCAAACAGATCAGAAGCTGCACGTGTCACCTACCATCCTAGCAGCCTCTATGCCTAAATCCAAACATAAAATGGGATCTTCCCAAAACTGAACCATCCTGTCCATAAAAAACTGGATGGTCCATCCCATCCCTAGTAGACTAGCAAGCAAACGTACTGATCTACCACCGCCGCCATGCCATAGTTCATTCTGTTCACTTCATACGGACCAACAGCTACATAAAATCACACAAGCACCTTCACTCTTTATCATCTTCCCTTCAATAAGATCCACAACCCATGACCTGGGATGCAAGGCTGAGATTTTAATTGATGTGAACTTCTTGAACTCTTACCAATATATTCTAGACCACGTACACTCAAAGAAAGCATGAAAAATAATTTCTTGTTTAGCTCCATAAGTTTTACAAATAGCCAACTCTTCAATGTGTTTCCTGTCTAAGACTTATCGGCATGGAATAAATCTCTTGATCACACGCCACCAGATGGCCTAGACGCTAGGCTTGGGGATGTATTGGACCTTCACAAATTGCCATGTTGGTCTAGGCTAAATAAACAGAAACCCACAAACAAGATGAGTTGTTGCCATAGTTTTAAAAACCGTACTGGTTTGGTGGTTTAACCAGAAAAAACCTGACCGATGGACTCAGCGGTTTTTAAGAGGCACCAGTCAAAACAGCAAAAATCCGGAAACAAATGTTTATTAGAGGAATCGAACTCGTGGACCTTATGCTAGGCATAAATAGCAACACGTAAACCCAATACCACTTGGACATGCCATGTTGTGTGATTACATACTTAAATATACATTATATATACCTTTTATGGTCATTTTAGTATCAAATTTGCTTAAATTTTGATAAAAAGGGATGATTTTTCTCGCCATCGAACCGAATGAACCGGTGGTCCGACCAGCAAACCAATGAACCAGTCGTCTCACCGGTTTACTGACCGGTCCGGTTTTTAAAACTATGGCTATCGCAGACTTGCCTAGTTGAGAAAAAAGGCACCAAAGTGGAGCGTCCAGCAGAGGTGAAATGCTATATGCCGCCTTAAGCGGCACGAACACCTTGTTCCGCCTGAGGAAACTATTTCATGGGCTGGGCCCATGTGCAGGTCAATCAATTGTTTTGTCGCTCCCGAGCGGTTTTTGATCGTCGGTTTTGTCACGTGCACGTCTCCTGCCAGTTTTCTTTTGTCATTTCCGGTTTCTATTCTCTGGCAGGTTTTCTTTTTCTACTAGTTTTTTCTGTTTGTTTCCCCTTTTTCAATTCGTCCTTTTTTGTTTCTTTTCACTATTTTCAAAAACATTGTTGACCAATTTTGAAACTTTTGTCCAGGATGTGAATTTCTTTATGATTTTTTATTTGCTTCATGATTTCAAAAGTTGTTCATGATTTTTTAAATTTTGGTTCATGATTGTTGAAAATTGTCGATGAAATTGAAAACATGAATTTTTTTCAAAAATCATGATTTTGAAAAATTATTCATGATATGAAAAATTATTCATGATTTTAAAAAGTTCAATTTTAAAAAATCCATGATTTAAAAATATTCTTTATTTAAAATAAAAAATAAAGCAAAATGTAAAAAATAAAAATAAAAATGAAACAAGGAAAAAATAGGGAAAAGGAAAGATAGAAAAATCAAAATCCTTATTGGGCCACAAATCAAACAGGGGCAATGCAGTTGATGAGCGGCGTGTGTGTACGGCGCCGCTGAACGAGGTGTATAGCACCTCCATTAGGGGAGGCTGCGGCAGAAAATTCTTGTTTGACCCTCCATGCAATCGCGTACTTACTAGTACAAACGCGTTACTTACAGATGATTATTACCCATAGACCTCAATCGTTTTCTCATTGCGGCTCAAACGCATAGCCTCAAAGAGCACACCAACTGAGCCGGTTTTCTGTTCCGGATCTAAGATACACGACCTCAGGCGGTGCAAAAATTTTAACGTCTCTAAGAAGTACGACCTAGAGACGGCTATTAGTCTTTACCGCTTGGAAGAACTCCTCACCCTTAGACGGATTCTAGTAGGGACCTCCTTCAAGAGTATGGGACCCAGAGTCGGATTCAAATAAAGACAGTCTCCAAAACAGGAACGCCTCGAAGTGGTGTTCATTCATGGCCGTCTCCAACAGTAGTGCTAATTCAAACTCAATCATAGTAGACATGACACATAATCATGATTCAGCAACCAGAAAATAGATATACAGATTATTATCTCAAGTACTTAGCAGCTAGCCAAAGAAGAACATTATATTAATAATTATCCTTAGCCAGGGGAAATCCATACAAATTTAGCTTTTACGTTATGGTAGTATATATAAAGTGGAGTCCACACATCAAACAACTAGCATAATTAGTACTTACTAACAAACCAGTATTGCATTTATAATGGGCCACCCGGTTGAAGTTCCTGAATCAGAATATGTACCTATCCATTATCTTTTTCATCAAAGAAAAAATGACAATGTTATGTTGCTTCAAGTTGAAGCTTGTCACAACTTTCTCCCATACAATCATAAAGATTGCATTTCACCCAGCTCCCATCTTTATCCTAACCATCTTTGGCTTCTTGCTATTTATTTCCCAAACATGGACATCAATAGGTTCATCAAGGTGGTTTCTTCGGTATTTTCTTCGAACTTAGATTAAAATGTCTGCACAAGTACAAAGAATTAAAGAATTAGCATGCTTGTGATTAGTAGAAGTAATTAAATATCACAGGCTTACTTGTTGATCACATGTTCAAGAATATATTGTCTTACTAAGTTACACTTCTTTCTCATGACAGATGAAGAGGGCAACCTATAGACGTAGTACTTGATTTTTGGTGGAAATTCGGGTTCACACCAGTTTAAGAGGAAGTCCATATGAACTTTTCTTAGATACATGTCATTTCCAAAAGACTGCTTATCAAAATCAGTGCCCCCTTATGTTGAAGCCCTGATGCAACAACACATAAATTTCAATGCGGTGGAATATTCATGTACATCGTCTAAACACATACAAATAGATGAACGCAATTTTGATGTTATTTGATACCTCTAGACTCAAGCCTCTTAATGGGCTCTTCATCTGATGACTAGAAGTCAAAACTGCCAAAGCTAATGCGAAAACAATCATCGCTAGAGAGCATTATTGCATCATCACTACAGGTTTCCATCTGTTAAATAGATACAGACATAGAGCATTGATGACTGAAAATAGCCATCTTTCTATGCATTTAAACTTAGTTTTTGGTCAAGTAATTGACCAAGAATCTCTCTAGCCTAGAAACTAATGAATAATTATTGCAAAGATGTGCAATCCATTGTTTTGAATTATGTTGTGCAGGAAATCATGCTTTTAAGGTGAAATCGGGAGCCAATAATGAAGATTTTGAAGAAGTCCACACAGCCAAGCAATACTGGGTCGAAACCCAGGCTATTGCAAGCTTAACGACCACTGGTACGCACAAGCATGAGTCGTCCATCCATACCAGGTGGCATTGGCTTTGTCTCGTCAAACTCTATGACTTTCATGAAGGCACCTATATATTTTGAGGTCCCAACCACTATGTAGAGGGCCGCTATTCTCAGGTTGCATCACAACACCACCGAAGGAGATCCACCATCATAGTTCATCCTCTTCACCATCCATCCTCTCTATAGCCATTGCCATTAGCTTGTACTTGAGATCTCCTTGTGATTCGGCAACCATTGTAAGAATATTTGATTTCAATCTAAATATTTTGCAAATGTTTTCTATCCTTGATCTTATTTTCATGAGTGAGTAGTTCTCACGTGCTGCAGGTTGGGGTGAAACCTCCCAGCGATTATGTGCATCTAATCCATGGGAGAACTGTGTATTGATTGAATAAAGATTTGTATCTTTGTTTCTTTGTCTCTTGTCTCGATCTATGGACTTGTAGGTACCCAAGATCCTAGAGATCGGTAAAGGCTTGAGGTGAGATACCAGCGATCTTGTAGGAAACCCAGTGAAAGAAAGGGGAGTATTGTCTTCACGTAGCGATCCATTTGGGAACAATAGAAACACCACTTCTTAAGGATTTGATTTGTGTTTTTTACTTCATAATTGTTGTAAGCCTGGTATTTCGCGGTTACAATGGTTGGATCAAAATATTATTGATATGCCTGTGATTCGCAGGGGCTCTAGTATAACAGGATGTGTTCCCCACAAATTTTGTCTTTGTTAAATCATTACACATGAATATGCATATTACTATCTTTATCTCATATGATTGTGTGCAGATGCAGGTGAATCTTCAACCCTGGCCTATCTCCATCCATTAACACAACCCACATTATAAAGTAAACTAGAAAGGTCTAGTGAATGAAGGTAGAACAAAGAAAAAAGTCTTTTAGACATGCCTTATTATTTTCCTTTTATCACTGTTTCCCAGGGATTCGATTAAACCTAGGTCTACTAAGGAACAAGCTACTACACTACATTCGTAAATCCAGATCGAAGGTAACAACCCTTTTTCTAGCGGTGTTGCCGGAGAAGCAATTAGCTATCCTGCTATCCTGGTGAGGTCACTAAATCCTTGTTTTCAGTTTTATTTTTTTTGTAGTTTATTTCTTGTTATTAATTTACTTTTTGTTATCTATTGAAAATCCAAAAAATAGTTACTTGTTTATTTGATTCCCTTATTCAAAACACCAAATAGAAAAGAGCCATGGCTGAAAAGAAACTTGGGGAGTATGTTACTCCCACTGATGAATTTATTCGTGCACCTATTACTCAGCCCGCTATTGATATGGAAACTTATGAAATTAACTCTATCATCTTGATTTTGGTTCAACACAATCAATTTGGAGGCTCATCTGCTGAGGATTCAGCTTTGCTCCTAAATACTTTTACTGAGATTTGTGACATGATGCGCATCAAAGATGTTGACCCAAATGCGGTTAAATCATGCTTATTCCCTTTCTCTCTAAGAGGAAAGGCTATGGACTGGTTGCTATCTTTGCCTAAAGGTACTATTAATTCTTGGGAGGAATGTACTAATCTTTTTATGACAAAATTTGTCCCTCCAGCTAAGACTATGCATCTAAGGTCCAACATTACAAGCTTTAGACAAGAAGACCGCGAGCCACTAGTGCTTGCTTGGGAAAGGATGAAAGAAGCCATAATGAATTGTCCTAGTCATGGGATGGAAGAATTTCTTATATTGCATTTATTTTATAATGGTCTTAACCCAATGTATAAGTAATTCTTATAATCTTTCTTAGAAGAGTCAAAACTTTGGCTCAAACTTTCAAAAACAATATTCTAATCTTGCAGGTGCTCCTTATAATAATAATTATGGTAACCATAGTGGAGTAAAACATGGTAATCTGTCTCTTGAAAACAATCTTAGAACTTTCATGCTAGCTCAAACCGAGCAAAATAATATGCTCATTAAAATTACAGAGAACCATGAGACTAGTATTAGAAAATTATCTAACTAAGCCATTGCAATTAGAAATGATGTGTAGGCTCTACAAGAAAGAACCAAGACCATGGAGGCACAATTGGGCAAAGTAGCTGAGAGCCGAGCTCTCATACTTTCAAAATTCGCTGGAAAGCCCGAGCCAAACCTGGTGGAGGACCTCAAAATGATGAGGGCGGAAAATAAAGATGAGCAGCCTGAAGAGCTAGATTCTGGCAATGCGCCATCACCAGATTATACCGTGGAAGATTTGTTGAAGATGATCACCATGAAGAATCCTGGTATAGAACAAGGTAACATACTACATACCAACAATTTATAAAGGAAGTAGCATCTAAAGTTCGTGAACTAGAAATGGAGTATAAGAAACTAGGTGATAAGATTCCAACTAAGCTAGATGATATATTTGAGCCTACTATTGAATTAAAAATTTGGGTTAATGAGATAGTTTCCAACTAAGCACAACATGTATTGTTTGGGTACATTGCCTCAGGTTCACTAACTCCATCCCTAAAAAAATATGACACCATCAAATATGTCACTCTTGCACTCTTTTGGGGTAAATTTGAATCACTGGCCTTAGTGAGAAATTGAAATGTAATATATACACTATGTAACATATATGCATGGTGTGTATCAAAATCAACACTCCAGTAACAACAATCCCTCCCTAAAATCAAATATGTTACAAATTTATTAAATCTATAGCACAAGAAGAACTGTATGAACAACAACAAGAAAATGTAAAATTACTAGATGGCATATGAGAAGATCTAATCAAATCTCCAAAACAATTGACCGTTCGAACCATATATTCTAATATGTCTACAGCAAGAAGGCAGTAGAGCAAAATAACCTATAGATTGAGAAAATCCTATGTATGAACAGTGAAATTTGTGACTTCGAATAAAGAAGAAAAGAAGTACCTCGGATGCCTCATTGGAGACCTCCTCCTCGAACTCATCCATCTCCTTGATTGCTTCGAGGATGCGGTCGATGATGATGTGGGCGTAGTTCTCATCTTCCAACGAGTTGTATAAGCCGCCTCCATCTACATGCCCCTCATCCAGATCTGCCGCTAGCACCACGATGTTGTCATTCACCTTCTGCTCGACGGTGATGGCGACTGGCTGGACGTAGCCCGAAGCAGCGATGACGTGACGACGAGCGGTCTGTGTGCCCGTAGAAACCACCTCCGTCTTCTCGGTGACGGCCGAGCCTTATGTTGCACCTCCAACTGGCTACACCTCCTGTTCTCACACGAACACGTCACGTGTACCTCCGGCGTCAAGCGCGATACGCAAGACACGTCGCCAGAGGAGCCTCGCCAGAAGCGCGATACACAAGACAATCGACGAGATCTTTTCAGCACCCGAAACTCCACGCGCCCGGGAGAGACCCCGTCTGGATGCACGGCGGTGATGGGCTTCCCTAGATCAGTTCGCCCGCCCCTAGGACTTCGTGGATCGAAGCTCTCCAACACGAAGAATGTCGATGAACGATGAGTAGAAAACCAAGGCGAGAGAGAAAAAGTAGAGGTTTGTAGATTGGTTTTGGTGATTGTGTGTTGTTGTTCAATCGGCCGTCACCCCTCGTGTATATAAGAGGCGGCTGGATTTCCCGTGCAAGATAGAGGCTTGGTTCCATGCCCAAAAACCTAGTTCGGGTCGAACTCGGACATGTGGGTGCAAACTTTCCATATGTTGGCCGAACTGTTCAGTTTAGAGTCTTCCTGAACGGTCCGGCCTTCTTATGATAGTAAACGATCTCTGATCAAAATCTCGTAAACAGCAAAGTTGTTCGCCTCAAAAATACGAAGAACTTTTATTTTTACCAGTTTTCCATCCGACATGATCTTGATGGTATTTTTCTATTATTTTTGTAATAAACTCGGATTTAGACCGAATGAATTTAATTCAATTCGGCCGTATATTTAATCTGGAAGCCACATACTTGCTCGGATGAAGATGGCACCAAAAGAAAAGTTGTTCATTTCGAAAAACTGAAGAAATTTCATGTTTATCACTTTTTCATACGAGTTGATATTGACGGATTTATGCGGATCGTACGAAAATAAGTTCGCTAATACCTTTTTTGGTATTGCCCACGCCAAAGGTGAGACAGGTCTGTGGTCCGGCGAGCCCCCGGGGTGATTTGGTCTCTGACAGTATTTTGGCTCTTAATTTTGCATACTAACTCGAATCAAGATGATTCAAAAACTAAAGTTGCTTGTCTTGACGGGTCGCACAACATTCGTGTTCCGAACTTTTTCATTTAAGATCATCTTAAAGGACTCATAGTGGAAGCCTCCATATATGAATCTTCAAATCTTCTCTGAACACTAGAATAATTGGCTATTAAGCCTGATCATGGCTTGCTTTGATACGATCTATCTTTTATGATGATTAATAATCCTCTTATTAGACCTTTTTCGAGTGTTCTCACTATTTTTCTTGGTTAGCTATGTGCCCAAAACGAGTGACAACATATGCCCCCTGTTTTCTGGCAGACTTGCGTGCCAGAAAATAGTTTGCACCATTTTTATTCTAAGGACAATGTCAACACTCTATCGGCTATTTGTTCTTCGGGCGATAACTATATATCGGCCATATATGCTAAGGACGATAATTATATATCGGCCATATATGCTAAGGGCGATAATTATATATCGGCCATACGTGTGATCAAGCTTCTTGCCACACACTCAGGTAGAACTTCTTTAGATATCTTCCATTGAGAGTTCGAGACAGTAAAGTCCCTTCCATAGATTCCACTAAATATGAATTTCCGGGAACTACTCTCACAACCTTGAAAGGACCCTCCCAGCTCGGAGACCACTTGCCAAACTTTTTGCCTTTAGAACCAACTAGCAAAATCACCTTCCACACCAAATCGCCAACTTGGAAGCTCTTCAACTTTACCTTTTTATTGTAAGCTCTTGCTACCCGTAACTTTTCTTTCTCTATCTCTTTCAAAGAAAATAAACGTTTATCGGCAACTTCATCAATGTTTCTCATCATCAATTTATGGAAATCTACCGCTGATAAGTCATTTTGCTTAGCAAATCTCAAAGTAGCCAGATTTACCTCCACCGGAAAAATGGCTTCTTGTCCATACACAAGTTCATATGGAGTTACCTTTGTTGCACCATGCTTTGAGATCCTATACGCCCATAAAGCTTCGGATAATACTTCATGCCACTTTCTCGGATGATCTTCAATCTTCTTCTTAATAAGCTTGATCAAAATCTTATGCTCGACTCAGCTTGTCCATTAGCTTGCGCATAATATGGAGATGAACTAAGCATCTTTATTTTGTAAGATTCGGCGAACTCTTTCACTTCCTTTGCCATAAATGACATCCCTTGATCTGTCGTCAATGTTTGAGGAATGCCGAATCTATGTATAATATGCTCAGTTATGAACTTTATCACCTCCTTATGGGTCATATTTCTGAGAGGTACTGCTTCAGACCACTTGGTAAAATAATCAGTAGCTACCAACACGAACCGATGCCCTTTTGAAGAAGGATGGATCATACCAATGAAATCTAATCCCCATCCTCTAAACGGCCACGGCTTGATAATAGGGTTCAACATAGTGGCAGGAGCTAACTGAACACCAAACTTTTGACAAGCCTTGCATCCTTTATAGTACCTGAAGCAATCATTGATCATCGTCGGCCAATAAAATCCTCCACGTCGTAAGAGCCACTTCATTTTGTGTGCCGACTGATGAGTACCACATATACCTTCATGTACCTCTCCCATAGTAACCCTTGCTTGATCCTCATTCAAGCACTTCAAAAGAATACCATCAACCATTCACTGATAGAGATCATCATCTATCAATGTATATTTGAAAGCCATCCACCGAACAGCCCTATCTGTCCTCTTACTAGGATCCTGCAAATATTCAACAATGGGTCTTCTCCAATCTTCATGTCCACCTGCACTAGATCCTTCATTAGTGGCCAAATCAATGGGATTTAATTCGGCCTTACTTATGTTAGCCAGCATAAACATCGGCTCATGAGACATATGAAAAACACCACGATTAACATGGTAGCCAGATTCTTGTTGTGCTAAATCATTTGCATTCCAGTTGTATTCTCTAGATATATGAGTAATGCTAAAGTAATCCAAAGTGGAAATTATATCCAGACATTTATCAAGGTAAATATTAAGTGATTCATTGAGACATTGGAAAACCTTGGATATTTGTTGTACTACTAGCAATGAATCACCAAAAGCCTCAATATGTGTTGCACCTACATCAGTTAAAAGTTCTAACCCGAATAATAAAGCTTCATATTTGGCTTGATTATTTGTGCAACAATATTCTAAATGGCATGAGGCTTCAAAAACAGTACCATAAGGAGACACATAAACAACACCAACCCCTTGGCCATTGTCACAAACTGAACCATCAAAGTATAACTGCCATGGTACTAGATTTATAAGGTTAATATCTACATCATGCTTGTTATCAATCCGATGTTCAACTATAAAATTAGCAACGATTTGGCCTTTCATAGACTTTAAAGACTCATAAGCCAAATCATATTCAATTAACGAATAAGCCCATTTACCAATCCTACTGCTAAGAATTGGCCTATGCAACATATATTTAATAACATCGGTTTGACAATCTACAATGCACATACTAGACAACAAATAATGCCTTAACTTAGTGCAAGCATAATATAAGCATAGGAATAATTTCTCAATAAAGGTATACCTTGTCTCAGCATCCAACAAACGTCGACTCAAACAAGTGATCACATACTCCTTTCCTTCGGTTTCTTGTGTTAAAATAGAACCAATAACACCTTCCTCCGCAGCAATATAAACCTTAAAAGGCTCTCTATGCTTTGGTGCTCTCATCACTGGAGGAGAAGACAGACTTACTTTAATCTTTTCGAATGCGTCTTGATGTTTTCCCCCCAAGTAAAATTGACATCATTCTTTAACCGAAGAATAGGCGTAAATGCTTCAACTTTCCCAGATAAGTTCACTATAAATCTCCTCAAATAATTAACCTTCCCGAGGAATTTTTGCATATCCTTTTTGCATGTTGGAGCTTGTACTTTCTGGATAGCTTCTATCTTCTTGGGATCAATCTCTATGCCATGTTCATGTATAATAAAACCCAAGAATTTCCCAGCCGATACACCAAAAGCACACTTCAAAGGATTCATCTTGAGCCCATACTTCCTCATCCTTTCAAGAGATAAACGCAAATCGGCTAAATGAGATTCATTATCATCTGATTTAACAACAACATCATCAATATAGACTTAAAGTATGACCCCGAGAAGATCATGAAAGATTAAATTCATAGCTCTTTGATACGTGGCACCGGCATTTTTCAAGCCAAAGGTCATCACTGTCCACTCAAATAAACCAACAAAATCAGGGCAGCGAAAGGCTGTTTTGAATGCATCTTCTTCAGCCATAAAAATCTGATTGTACCCAGCGTTGCCATCAAGAAAACTAATAACTTTGTGTCCAGATGCATCATTAATAAGAATAATGGCTATTGGCATAGGATACTCATCTTTGGGTGTAGCCCTATTCAAATCTCTAAAATCAGTACACACCCTTAACTTGTTGGACTCCTTTTTCTCTACTGGTACAATATTAGAAATCCAGTCTGCATACTTGTAAGGCTTAATAAAATTATCTTTAAGCAAACGACCGATCTCTTTCTTGATCTGGTCATACATCTTTGGATTGAATTTTCTGGCCGGTTGTTTATGAGGTCTAAAACCAGCCTTAATAGGCAACCGATGCTCAACTAACTCTCAGCTCAAACCAAGAATCTCATGATACTCCCATGAAAAGCAATCAACATATTCTTTAAGCAACCCGATTAGTACATCTTTATAATCAGCTTCTAGATTTTTGTTTACAAACATCGGCCTAGGAATTGAACCATCTCCTATGTCCACTTCTTCCAATGGATCGGCCGATGTAAAACCTTGTCCCAACTTATCCATACCATCCATTTCTTCTATTGACTCATACATATCGTTCTCATTAGAATAATATTCTACAAGTCTCTTTTGTAACCACTCTTCGTTGGGGTCCATTAACTACATGTTAGGGAGCCGATTCTAATCGGCTTTAAAGACACGGGCACAAAACCGTTCCTTGTGGCACTAAAAAAATCAAAATCTGAAAGGTCGCGCCCAGTTAAGCAAGTTGCATTGGGATGTTGCCAATCCACCAATGAATCGGCTAAGGCAACACAAGCCAAATTATCCGCATGGACAACTTCCACTTCATCATCAACCCATTGTATCAAGAACTGGTGCAAAGTAGATGACACGCATTGGTTTGCATGGACCCAATCACGGCCTAATATGACATTGTAATTACCTTGCACCTCAGCAATAAAGAAGGCGGTGGCCAAAGTCTTGCTCCCCACTGTGAGCTCCACACTCATCACACCTTTGGCCTCTGTTTTTTCTTTGCCTTTAAATCCATTGAGTACCATATTGGTCTTTATCAAATCATTCTCGTCTAATCCCATTTTCTTGAAGACAGAATATGGCATAAGATTCACTACTGCACCACCATCAACACGCATCCTCGCAACCGGCGATCCATTGATGTGTCCCTTAACATATAATGGCTTCAAGTGCTTCACTGGTTCTCTTGGTTTCTCAAAGATGGCATTCTTGGGACCAAAGTCCAGCTGCACTACATCCCCTTCTTCATCTATAGCACGGAACTCAACAGGTAAATAATACACCATATTCATATCCATACCTTCTCGAGTTGGCGTGTTCTCAAAGTCCACCATCTCTTCATCGCCCTCTACTATAGACACTGGCTATGAAGCTTCATCAATCGAGGATAGTGTAGGGGTGGCATAGATGAGGCAACAATACTCATATTCTCCTCCACGGATGCCACAGGAGCTATTGCAATTACCATGGGAACAGTGGCATCCTCGACTTGCTTGGGTACCCATATTTTGGAACGTATCATGGGACGGGTCTCACTGAAAGATTCATCTCTTCTTTTATCCGCCTCATGTTCCACCTTCTCTTGGTTCCTCATGCACTGCAATCTCCTCTTCTTGGTTTTGGTTAATCCGGGAGGACACCACTTGGGCTGAGTATATTTAGAATCCTTTGGCTTAGCCTTGCTTGTACTAGCTTCATTATCATTAGCCAAGGATATTGGTTGAATAACCAACACATGCCCATTAGAATTAGCCGGTTTATCTGCAACAACCGGCTCTTTGAGCTTCATCTCAAGAGTGCCTACCACAACAGCGTCAACATTTGAATTGTCTTCTTGTTTCTTCCTAGACTCTGAAATTTCAGCACATGGTGACTTGGGACGCCACTCCTTTTGAGCACTTTTGGTTGAAGATTTCTATGATGACCGATTATCATTGTATGTCAAGCGGTCCCGAACTGGTCGTGAAATCCTATCGTGAACAGATCTTCTAGGTTCTGTCCATCCTGGATGAAAATCATATGGCACCATTGGGGCTTGCCCCATCTTCCATTGAAATAATATGGTGCATACAGGGGGTGGTGCCATCCTTGGTCTCGGCGCCCACTACCCATATGGCCTCATGTGTGGTGGAGACATCTCCCTTGGAGGTGATCTTGGACGCTTCATATATTTGACCGATTAAAATTGAAATCAGTCACTTGGTTTGCATACTTGGACAACAACATGTCAAAGGTTGGTTTTATATGTTTGTGTTGTACTTTGACCTCATTGGTCTTCCACTTGCCAACCTCTGGACTCTTGGGCTTAATGGACTTGGCACAAACATCATCTTTCACTTGTGGTTGCCCCCCGAGTGCAGGATTTTTTATGGTGATCTTCAATGTATCCTTGCCATCGGGTTATTTTCAAAAAATGATCTCCCTTCCAAAGGACTTGTCGCTCCCCTTTTTGTTCCTAGGTTCACCAATAACAATATTATTTTTATTAGCAGATTCGGCCACCTCTAGTCAAATTAATACCATTTTCCCATTCAGCTCCAAGGTATTCATTGGGAACGGTTGCTTGTCAATTTGCATATCAGCAAAGCTCAATCGTCCATCATTGATAGCCGATTGTATCTATCGCCGAAAAACATTGCAGTCATTTGTAGCATGAGAGAAAGAATTATGATACTTGCAATAAGCACGCCGTTTTAACTCTTCGAACGGCGGTAAAGTATCAGAAATTCTAATATATTTATCTTTCAACATGGCATCAAATATTCTATCACATTTGGCCACATCAAAATTGAAATTCATCTTATCTCCGTGATTCTTGCGAATCGGCTTAAGAGCATCACAACCATAAGGTTTAGCCTTCGAGGGACAGACAAATTCAGTGGCATACATATCAACTTCATCTTCTGAACTTTCGCTATCACATCCAACAGTATTTATACGAGGACGATCAGATTTTGACCTATTTATATCTTTTGTATCTTTGCTTCGGCTTTCCTGAGCCAAAGCCCTTTGTAAAACTTGGCTAACATTCAAAAAATCAACCTTCTATTCTTTCCTTAGTGTGAGTTCTTAAACCATTAAGCACCAAGTCAGTCATATCTCTTTCAGTTATCACTAAACTATAACACCGATTTTTCGTGTCCCTAAACCTTTTGACATAATCGGTAACCGATTCATCATGTTTTTGTTTATGCGACAACTTAAGTTCATTATCATCGCTGTAAAAATGCTCATGGAATTTCTTTTCTAAATGATACCAAGTATTAATAGAACAATAAGGTAAAGCAGAAAACCATGAAAAAACAGTACCAGTTAAAGACAAGGGAAATAAACGGACTTTTAAAGGATCACTATTTCCAGCCTCTCCCAATTGTGCTAAATATTGACTAACATGTTCCCAAGTTGTTTTGCTATCTACCCGTCAAATTTAGCGAAATCTGGCACCTTGTATCCTTAGGGGTATGGTAAAGCATCAAAGTATTTCGGATAAGGTTTTTGATACATCTGGCTTACAGGCTTCGGCTCAATTCCGAAGTTATCATAAAACATCTTTTGCAATTCTGACCTAAGTGTGGCCATGTTCTCTTCTATGCTAGATGAATTTACTTGTTGTGGTTGTGCAGGAACCATAGACATATTAGCCGTAGAATGTCCTCGTGCTACCGGTACCGAACTCATATTCGGCGCCACGGACGCGGCTAGCGGGGGTGTGACCTGGTTCAACGGTGCCTCCAAATAAGGCACACTCCTGAGGGGACTAGGATATGTTGGCACGGTTATGATTTGACCATCTTGTTTATAATAAGGATTCATCGGCGTACCATGAGGAAGTGCGGATGAGCCAAGTAATATTGGTTTAGGGCCTTCTACAGTAGTGTTTGGACCAATGTTAACAGGGTAGTCATGAGGCGTGTTCTTACTAGCTTTTAAATATTCTATCATGGTATCATAAGCTTGACGACTAGACTCAGTAGCATAATGATTAATTGCAGCTAATTGATCATTAGAGAATACGCTAGCACTTATAGAGGGCTCGGCTGAATCGCCGAGCATTGGCGGAATCTTGACCTCCCCAAGCGATGTGGCACCGCCTTGGCGGTCCTTCTTGAAGCTTGCGAGGAACGTCTCCTTGTCCTCCTCCTCTTTCCTCTTATTCAATGCCTCGAACTCCTCCTTGCACTGTTGTTCCAGCGCATCAAGTTGCTCTTGACGCTGATTCTTGAGCGTCTCATAGGCTTCGAGTTGTTTCTCCGGAAGATCACCGAAGCTAGGCTTGATGATGTTTTCGGCGCTAATCTTAGAAGGCTGGGGTATCTGGCCGTTCGACATGATGATCGTCCCCAGCGGAGTCGCCAAAAAGTGTGTTCGCACACAAACACGTCACGTGTACCTCCGGCGTCGAGCGCGATACGCAGGACACGTGGGAGGAGGAGTCTCGCCGGAAGCGCGATACGCAAGACAGCCAGCGAGATCTTTTCAGCACCCGAAACTCCACGCGCCCGGGAGAGACCCCGTCTGGATGCACGGCGGTGATGGGCTGCCCTAGATCAGTTCGCCCGCCCCTAGGACTTCGTGGATCGAAGATCTCCAACACGAAGAACGTCGATGAACGATGAGCAGAAAACCAGGGCGAGAGAGAAAAAGTAGAGGTTTGTAGATTGGTTTTTACGATTGTGTGTTGTTGTCCAATCAGCCGTCACCCCTCGCGTATATAAGAGGCGGCTGGACTTCCCGTGCAAGATAGAAGCTTGGTTCCACGCCCAAAAACCTAGTTTGGGTCGAACTCGGACATGTGGGTCCAAACTTTCCATATGTTGGCCGAACTGTTCGGTTTAGAGTCTTCCTGAACAGTCATGCCTCTTTTATGATAGTAAACGAGCTTTGATCAAAATCTCGTAAAAATCCAAGTTGTTCGCCTCAAAAATACGAAGAACTTTTATTTTTACCACTTTTCCATCCGACATGATCTTGATGGTCTTTTTCTATTATTTTTGTAATAAACTTGGATTTAGACTGAACGAATTTAATTCAATTCGGCCGTATATTAAATCTGGAAGCCACATACTTGCTCGGATGAAGATGGCCCCAAAAGCAAAGTTATTCATTTCGAAAAACTGAAGAACTTTCATGTTTATCACTTTTTCATACGAGTTGATCTTAATTGATTTATGCGGATCATACGAAAATAAGTTTGCTAATACCTTTTGTTGGTATGGCCCACGCCAAAGGTGAGACCGGTCCATGGTCCGGCGAGCCCCCATGGTGATTTGATCCCTGACAGTATTTTGGCTCTTGATTTTGCATATTAACTCAAATCAAGATGATTCAAAAACTAAAGTTGCTTGTCTCGACGAGGCGCACAACTTTCGTGTTTCGAACTTTTTCATTTAAGATTATTTTAAAGGAGTCATAGTGGAAGCCTCCATATATGAATCTTCAAATCTTCTCTGGACACTAGAATAATCAGCTATTAAGCCTGATCATGGCTTGTTTTGATACGATCTATCTTTGATGATGATTAATAATCCTTTGATTAGACCTTTTTCGAGTGTTCTCACTATTTTTCTTGGTTAGCTACGTGCCCAAAACGAGTGACAACACCTCCGGCTTGTATCCACGAGTACGCTTCATGACGCAGCTAAGGGGAGGGTGCAACTATGGAAGGAGTTTCTGCGTGTGTAGAAGGTGTAGATTGGGGTTTTCTGACTAGACAGATTAGAGGAAAATGACGCTAGCTCCTAGAATACGAAGGCCGAGCGGATTTATATATGCGGACACAGTTGGTTTCCCTCAAGTGGACACGTGGGTGTGGATGCGTGGGTGGTGGACTCGTGCATAATATCCACTTTCTAATTGCATTAACAATAGTTCAACCTGCATGCTACCTCAGAAACATGCATGGAGCCAGTTTTCGAGACGGGAGGTATAATGGTCCGCCTTAGTAGGCCCCTGGAGACGGTTAATATTTGTGACCGGCTTTGGTTAAAATTTCTAGGGAGACGGTCACTATTTTCCTTCATCCCAGGTACCCTTCTGAGGCGTTTCTTTTTAAAGATCGGCTGAGGGGGAAGTAGTACTAGAGACGGTGTTAATTCCCAACCGTTTGAGGCTACAGCTAGAGGTTGTCAAGAAATTACGATTAACTGAGGTTGATGAACACAACCGGTTGTTTGTATTTTAGGACTAAACCGCCTCTAAGCACCATCTCTAAGTAACGAGTTTACACTAGTGACTGCAGCGACACATATATCTCAAGTAGCACTAGGTCGGCTTGTCGTGGCCATGGATCATGAGGCGGAGTAACTGATGGTGACAACACACCTCGCTGGATACGATGATGAATCAGCTGATCACACCATCTTCGGCAGAGGTGAGGCCGAGATGTTATGTGGAGACGAGGACAATGCGACTGGCCACAGCATCCCAACGGAGGTATAACCAATTACATTAAGAGAGGGTTGGCCTGGTGTGGGTGGTGAGCTCACTAGAGATGATATTTATTGTTCTAGGTGAGGGGATCGCTGGCGCTGGAGTAGGGGTAGCGTTTAGAGGGACGCTGGGGACAGCGATGGACCGGGGCAGCCATGGCTCGAGCAAGGTGGCACGGGCGCGACAGTAGATGTGGGTGGCGGTAGTAGTCGTACCTGCCTTTAGGGAGGCAGACCACATGACACCCGGGGAATATGACCCACAGGGTCTGCGCCCCAAACGTGGTTGAGCGGGACACCCCAACAACCAATGCCCCACAATTATCGAAATAAATCTAAGTTTCTGCGCTCGTATCAACACGAGAACCGGTGGGCCGGTTTGGTCACCGGTTTTCTCCTAGTTTCTTCTGTATCCTCTTCCATGCTTCTTTCTTAGTGGTCTTGACTTCTTGGCTGTCATTTGCAGCTCCTCTTGGCATCATGATCATGTGTAGAGACCTAGGCATAAGATACGTTTAGCTTAAGTAGGATCCCATTCACATGAGGACTAGTGGGGCACAAGAGATGAAGTGAGTTCACCTTAGGTGCCAATGTTGGTGTATCATGACGTGGTTCCATGGTGATTGTCATATGATAGGCTACATCATATAGGCTCGAATAGTGGTGCGGCAGAAAGAAAGAGGACGAAAAAGATGGCCAAAGCGGAGATAGACGAGAACGACTAAATGTCGAAAAAATATATCGGAAGGAAAATAGAGAGGATAAAAATAGTAGATAAATAGACTAATCATCCACACTGTAAATGATAGGACTTTCTATCCACGGCATAGACGTATAATTATAATGGTATAGGCAATCACACTACTAGTGCATGTGCGTGCAACATGGATGATTGGGCTTGTCGTCCATGCCATGGACCATTTGTCCCTAGACGCGACGGGCCACGTCGGCTATAGCACTAGAGGCGTGTTTGCTGGGTCGCATGCTCGTTTCTCGCACCTAGACACCAGAAATAAGGTCGTTTGGAAAATGGCACGCTGCGCCGAAGTCACAACACACGGGTTTTAAAGCATCCAAAATCTTGGGCCGCTGGGAACGCCAAAATCAGACATTTTTGTGGGGACAGGCCCTAGCGAGCCAAAGGTCGGCACACGGACGTACGCGCAGAGAAGAGCGGGGAGCTCGCGACACATCGATAATGTGTGCCATAAATCCCCTCACCGCCCGCTCACCACTCTCGCTCTCTCCCTATTCATAACCCCTCCTTCCTCATGTCTCATCGTTGGCAGTTCCGCTCCCACCGACAGATCCAAGACCTTCGCAAGGGCAGCAGACAGCGGTAGATCGATACGAGCACTACGTTTCTCATGGCTACAGGGTGTCTACGATTGTGAATGACTCTTCTTCGTCGGCAAACTTGAAGCTCCAGAGCTTCAACAATGGCGGTAAGGCCTCGAACCACCCTCTTTTAGCCTTAGCAACACAGATCTATGTGTTACCTTCTAATTCCGCGCGTACGATTGACATGCACGCTAGATTTTTACCAATTTGTGTTTGTTTTCATCGATTTGATAGGTTAGGGATGCAACTTTTCTAGTGGTGCCTTCGTAAACTAGATCTACTGATACCTTGGTTCCATCTATGCTTGCTAGTGGCTAGATTTTGGCAGATGTGATGTTTAAGGTTTCCCCAACATTGATAAATTGGGGATTTTTTTCACTGTTCATGTTCTTCTTATTGTACGATGATTAATTTACATTTTGTGGCCAAGATTCCAATAGGTTTCTTCATAGCATGCCTGTGATGATTGATCTTTGACACACAATGCGTAATATGAGGCACAAAAATTAGGTGTACAATAAGGCGACTACCGATGATTACATACGCAGCGCAAAGAAATTGAAGTGATGATCCTTTCGAACCATGTTCTGCAATCTATTCTAGCTGATGGAACTAGGTTCATTAGTATCATCGCTTTATGTTGTTAGTGCTATGAACTATGAGGCACGAGTTCATGTTTTCCATTTTGTTTTGGCCAATGATTAGAACTGTGACCGAATGTGACCGGTGAGTGAACATGTATTACCTTGAATAATTCATAAGAAGCCATATTGTGCATAGGGCTAGGTAGTATAGAGTCATCTCCCCGTCCTTTGTGTGAAAAACCAATATGAGGCTCACATTTGTCACCTAGATTATGATGATACTTAGCACAAGTTGTTCATAGAGCTGGTGCGATTGGAACCCGATGGTATACACAACAAAATTGGTTCCGCGCCTCCTTTGGCTTCTCGTAGCACCAACTCTACCATTTGTGTGGTATTTATCCTGAAGCTGTACCATTTATGTTTTTATTGCTTTGGCCGGTGATTACAAAGTCGCACAATGAAATGCAAAGGGATCCTCTTCATGGCAAACCTTGTGCTAACCAAATTGCTTGTTCATTTGTGTTGGTCATGAGGAGAATCCCTTTGCATCTGTGTAACACCCAAGTTTTAGCTAACTCTAATTATGGTTTGCTTGTGCATCATGAGCATCATCTATTTGGCTAAGACAAAAAATTGCAAAACAAGAAGAAATGCAAAACCCCTAAAACCCTAATAATCCCCTCTCTTTGAAATCAATTCAAAAGGTTTTGAATTTTGAAAACTACCAAAATTATTGGAGGCCAAACTGAATACAAGGGCCCATGAATATTTCACATATTTTATAAAGCCTATGGTGTTTTTGAAATATCCTAAAACAATTTTGAAATGGATTTACAAAAGGAAATATGAAAAATAGAAAAATAAAAACTACCGCTACCCCTAACCAGGCCAACCTAGACCTTCTCCTTGCTACCTGCTACTCAGCGTGCAGCCCGAAACTTTAGCCGCAGACCAGCAGCCAGCCTAGCTAGCCCACCAGCGGCTAGTACCCCTTCAGCCCCTCCTGTTTGTTGTCTTCCTCACCGACCAAGCTCCTTCGTGTCCATGTCGATGTCGTCCGCCATCGACGCTGTGATTAACGCTGCTGCGCAGCATTCTGGGTGGAGATAAGGCTGAGTTGCATCGTCTACTTCTTCCCCTGTCCCTCTCTCGCACATCCACGTGCCCTCTCTCCCACAAATCCCCTCTGAGCCAGAAACCCTATGTAACATCGCAATTTCAGCAACCCTGATTAGTTGTCCAGAATGCAAAAAATCAGGGGGAAACAAAAACTTTTTCTTGTTCATTGGTGCAGTGTTTGCTTGTTGTTTGTTTGTGCTTGTGCATGTGAGTGTATACCATATGATACTCCTTACCTCAACATCAGTTGTCAAAAATCTATTGAACAAAACTATCCTGGCTCAATTTACATATTCTCAAATGTTCTGGTATTTCAAAACCTGAGCCAAGATCCTTATGTAACCAAAACTATTTTAATAGCTTCTATTGACAAAACTATGGAGAGAGATATAATATAATCTCCTTATGTTCTCAAGACTGAACCTTCAACTACTCATACCTCTAGGATTCTCAAAACCTTGTATAAAACTTGTGAATTCCACTCTTGGTAGGAATACCAAGGACTCTTACCTTATTCAGACTCCAACCTTTCAAAATTGCCCATCCTTACCTCAAGCTAAGCTTGATGGTAACCCTAGTAGTAGTTGATTTGTTTGTAAGATGAGTTGCCTTGATCTGCTGTTTGACTTGATTGCTTCGAAGTAGTATGAACTACTCTAGGAACTCATCCTCTAGGATCAAGAAACTGTAAAATCCCCAAACCCTAAGCAAGTATACAAGATGGATCTGATCTCTAGCCACCAGGTGATCATCAAAAACCCTTAACCAGATCAATTCTGAGGTGATCTAATCTAGAAGCTTCCAAGTCAATGAAGACCAATATCAAGCATGGATCCCTTCTACTCAATCTACTCTTGAACATCATCCACTGGATTATGCCTTGATACCTTGCAAATCCTCAAAAACATCCCCACTCATATTCTACTCAAAAATCCTCAGATCTGCCAAATTTGGCTAAGTCTGGAAACTGATTCAACATCCCCTTTTTGAATGTCTCCCTTTCTCAAATCTTGTTCATTTTTGGTAATTCACTGGAACCATCTTGTTAACCATCCTAAGGACTACCAAAGCCCACTCTTTCCCTTGGTTATATCATCTTCCAACCCACTTGTTCTTGATGGTTTTGCAGGCAAGCAAATAACTTTTCCTGCAAATCTTCTCAACATGCCTACTTTGATAGAAGCTCACACCATCATCCAACCTTCTATGGACCAACTCCTTATATGGTTGTGCTCTACTCTTATAGGTCTATCAACATCTACTTCACTTGTTCCAAGTGGATCTTCGTGCTTCTTAAACCCACATGGTTTATAAGGCATCATGACTCACCTAGTATGGCAGCCTTATTTTCAACAAAGTTTGCCATCACTTCCAGACCACCTCAAATGTAACCAATCCAAACTCCTTCTGCCATGATCATCTATATGACTTGGTCTAACTATCCATTCGTTCCTTGCATCAAGGTGAGCTCTGAGCTCCAAGATCCGACAAGGTTTTGGTGGCATGAAAACAATCTTACCCAAGATCCTTAAAATCTCTAGTTTTCACCAAAATCAACTTGGGTTCTCCATTCCCAAGGTTGCAAATGCTTGCTACACCTTGTCTACATCATCTACCTTGATCATCAAGATTTATTAAATATTATCCATAATTATTATGGCTCCAAATCTAATTAATCTCTTTAATAGACAAAATCTCCAAAACTTCTTCCATAAAGGAAAGTTTGGTTTTTGCCAAAACACTACCCCAACTTTTGGCTCAATTGAGGTACACATATCATACCCCATCTTCCCACTTCAAAAATAAATATTTTTGAAGATCTTTATTATTTCTTTTTACCCATTTTCTTAAATGGATGAATTGGAATAATAATTGTTTTAAATACTTTTATCTTCCAATAAATCTTGGGAAAATTCCCATAAGTGTGTATTCACACTTGGGACCATCACACATCAAAAACTCAACTTGTCCCATTCAAAAATATCATATAAATTCCTAAAAACCCTCTCTGCACTATTTGAATTAATTGATATAAAGTGCATCCAGAATTCTCTGAAAAATCCCAAATAAATCCTGGTGATGCATATCAACCTTACCCATCTACCAGCAGCATTGGATCATCTAGACCTGGTACAAATCTAAGAAGTTCTTCATAAGCAGTCATATGACCAAGACTTGATATAAATCAAGCTCATAATCTAAACTCTCTCCAACCTTCATAAAAAATTGCTCAATACCTCTCCTCAGCACCAGGACACACCCAGGTCGACCAGCACTGTAGCATCTACCCTCCCCCTTGTATTTTTCTCTTGGAAAGAGAGAAAGAGAGATATGGCATATCTTTCAAATCTTGGAAAAATATATGCAGCAACATCACCTTCCCCTCCAGCGAGTAGATGGGCGTGTACCTGAACCCACATTCATCCCCTACCCCACCTGGTAGTTGCCCATGGCTAGCCCTGCTCCCCCCATCTATCTTTTTCTTTTTTCTTTCCCATACCTGAGGCTAGAGAGAGAGTGGCCTATTTCACTCCCCCTGTACCTTGTAGCCTGGCAGGAGCCTCTCACACATCCCCACTCCCTCTCCACGAGCTCCCACCGCCCCTCTCGACCACTCCCCTGTTGCCGCCCTTCCCCCATGCCCCTAATGGACTCGGTGCACCATAGACACCACCCACTTCGAATACAAGACCCCAGGCCACTCGATCCTCCCTCTCCATCCCCATTCCACTCCTCCCCATTCTACTTTGCTCCCTGCATCATCCCCACAGACTTCCCACCCCTGTCTCTCTCCTAGAGAGGAAGAACTCCTTCCTCGGCCATCTACAAGATCTGAGCCTAGAGCTCTCTCCTCCCCACCCCTCGCGTTGCATGTCACCTTTCCGAACCCTCCTCTATGCCCTGCATCTAACCCATCCCTTGTTTCTGCATAGAAACCTCTGCTTCGGTGGCACCGTCGAGCTCCGGCGAGCTCCCTCTCGGGTGCTACTGCACGAGCTGCTCTCCGTTCGGGATACCGCTCATGCCGCCCCTCCCTGGAGTCGCTGTGGAGAACCGCTTCACCTCCGCCGCTCCACAGCCACCCCAGACTCCCATGGAGAGCCTCCCCGCTGTCGCCGATGCCTGTTACGGTTTCCGCTGCCGCGCCTGTCGCGAGGTAAGAGAAAGGAGCGCGGTCGTTGATCCGTCTTTGATCGGACGGCCAGCGGCTTCCAATACCGCTTAGGTACCCCCTCCCTATGACGCGTGGTCCCCGCCGGGAGGGATTTGAACCCTCCCCTCGCGCACCTCCTGCCGGTTGGGCCGCCTTCCTGTCGCCCGGCCCAGCTGCCTCCAGATCTTAGCCAAGCACTGCTCCACCCCTTTTCTTTTAACCATTTTTTGTAAATCCATATCTAGTTGTTTACTTTAAATGCAAATAAAAATGTTAAATACCTCAAAATGATCTGATACAAATTTCCTAGGATACCTTAGGGTTTTGTCTATCATGTTGTACCAAAAGTTTGGCCAAATACCACTAGTATCTTCTCTGTGGATTTATTTACTTAAATGTACCATCTCCAGTAAATAAATTTCACAGTGACCTACACATCTCCAAACTGGATGAAACCAATTTCCATTGAAAGTATATCCATAGGACTACAATATAGCATTTATCTCATGCCAAGGTGATCTAAGGTCCAACCTCAGCAAAAATAACAAAAGCAGGACATATCTGCCTTAAGGGAATTTATCTAGGTCATCCCAAATGTGGTATGGACCTGATTCCACCTCCCAGTACATCCTAATAGCAGCATATATCAAACCCCGGCAGCTCAGATTTTATTGAGCTCTGGTTGAATTATATTGAATTAAACTATTTTGTGTACCCCTTTTTCACTAGATAAATCCCTCTAGTGGTTCTAGATATCCAAAATGGGTAATTACAATTTCTACAGAAAGGTACTTCCAATACCTACCATGTAAAGTTGGAATCACACTAAAACCTTTTGTAAAATAAATCTGGAGAAAAAGACAAATACCTTACAGAACTGCCTTTGATGATTTATTAAGGGCATTCTGGTAATTATTTTGACATGATTCCAACTCTCAGTGAACAAGTACATCAATCCCTACCTAACCATCTGGAGTTTATTTCCTACCTAAATAATTTTTGGCGCTCCAGAACTATTCTGGTGAATTATCTCCTAAAACTGGAGTTTATTTCACTAGAAAATTCATAAGAAATTAAAGAAAAGTGATAAAACCTTGAAACCAATTTTGTTGGTCTTGTTTTGTCAAAACCTACCTGATGGTATTCTGGTTGCACATTGATACCATACTTAACTAGGCCTTGGTCCCAAACCCCTTCATTAGTGGTTTTTACCATTTCCCGAATAAAGGAAATCCCACCACTGCAAATAGGGTTTTTGCAATGGTTCTAAACCCAACCACTCAAAACCTACTGAATATTATAATTATATTGTCCACTTTCTTGCTGTGTGAATGTCCACTTGTAGGCCTTGTTTTTATTGTGGTCTTGCTTGTTTGCATGTATACTCGATGACGACGATAGTTGCGCTTGTATTGACGCCGAGAAGAAGAGATCTTATTATTATTGGTATTGGTATTCTTGGTTATCTAAAGAAGAAGTCTAGGGACATATTTCCATATTGCTGATCATCAGGCAAGCCACCATTCCCGAATTCCTATTTGTCCTACTCTTTTATTACCTGTTTTGTACCTCCTTTATAAATTGCATTATTTATCTGCATGTCTTGTTTTATAAATACTGCGCTAATGAGTTGGCTCCTCCAAGTTATGACTTGGTGTCCCTCATGGCACCCACCCTGATGTAAACCTACCATTTACTCCCCTTTAGATCGAGGTTATGAGGATTAGATCCTACCTCGTTGGAAACCACGAATTTTCGTTGAATAAACGGTTTTGGGATTTACCCTACTACAAATGTTTAAAAACTGCTTTGTAAAACCCTTGGGAAGAGGCATCATTCCAAGCGGATGCTTTAACTAAAGAAGTGGTGATGATGAGAAATGAGAAAATGGACAAGAGAAAGAGAAGGGATGTTCTACGCCTTTACCGGAACAATTTTATCCGTGCAACCACATTACCCCAGGTGCTGGGGCTTAGCTCGTAGTTTGTCTTCTTTAGCCGAGGCAGCTTGTACAATGCTTATTGGGAGAAATCCCTTGAATTCCGGGCAGGCGCTAACAGTTCTACGGATCTGGAGCCTGTAGCTTGCTTCGTCAAGAGTGAGCCTGTCTTGGCAGGAGTGATGGTGCAACAATTGGGTCTCCCACGGACAGTATTGTAACACCCTCAAATCGACCCTATGCAGATTTTAGCGCTTCCCGCCAAACCCGCATAGAAATGATTCAAGGATGCCCACCAGGCACTTGCGTGCGGGTGGAGAACGAAGTAATACCATTACACATTAGTCCATGATGGAACCCATAGAACATATATATATATACAACAACGACTCCATGAGTCAAGAATACATATATACTATACAAAGATCCAAATCACCTTGAAAATGATAGAGCGTCCGACTACGGACAAGATGCAAATGGGGGCTAAGAGCCCTGAAGAATAACCAATGGCGTCCATAACCCTGCCCAGGCCAAGCCGGAAGGGTAACCCTGCTAATGACGTCGATCTCAAACCTGCTAAAACAAAAGGGGTGCCGACAAAGGGCAAAGGAAAAAGAGGAGCGTCAGTACTGAGGCCAGTACACGGCGAGGCTAGAATTCGGCGGCTCTCGCCTACATAGGTATGGTGGACTGAAGCGGCAGCGCAGCATGCACTAAACAACCTATAGAGGCTCGATACAACTGTCGGCTATTAGAGAGGGATTAGAGAGACCTATTCGGGACCAACCTTATACTGACACCAATCATACCCATCCTGGTATTCCCCCTCGAGACCAAACGAGGAAGTCAAACCGAGGAACTCACACAGTTGGCAGTTTTATTCATTCCATTATAGTTGAAGCACTTACTAGTCAGATATAGATAACATGGGTCATCTTGATAGCATAAGTAGTGGGCAGTTTTAGTTAACCATTCAGTTGTAATTGCAGTACTTACTAGTTAGATACAATCAGCATGTGACATCCCAAACCCAGCAGTTGTTGGCACTTTTATTTCATTCCATTGGAGTCGCGATACTTACTAGGAAGGTATAACAGGACACGATACACCCTAGTTCCACCAGTTGTTGGCACTTTTATTATCGATTCCATTGTAGTCAAGTTGATTACTAGTCATGTATTAAGTCAAATTTATAGCACTACTTTAGTTATGCTTGTCTATGATCGAGATATTGTGCTCCAAGTCATCCATAACCGTGGACACGGCTTTCAGAAAGATTTACCCTGCAGGGGTGCACAAATAGCAACACACACACGATCAACCTCGGAAAAACCAAATCAAAACCCAACGAGGCTTTCATGACAAAGCAATCACAGGATTCATAAAATATTTCCCCACCCCACTAAGCTACCCGTGATGAAGTTGGCCGGCTCCAAGACGGACCCAGGGTTTGTGTGGACGATGGTAAACGACTGGGAACCCAAAAGTGTGACTGGGCTTGTCAATACAGCGAAAACGTGTCATGATCCAAAATAGTACAGGTACTCCACGCACAATCGTAAATAAAGCGGTAAAGCATGGCATAAGTACAGGATAGTAATAAAACCCCAAACTAGTTTGTGGCCCCAAGAAATAAGAAATGAATCAAGCTCTGGCTTAGGGGGATTCATAGACTCTCCCGGATGTGGATAGTGCGAATAGTCAAGGAACATGTATCAAGTACTCGGGGCCTACGGGACACAAGTGGACATAAAAACCAAATAGCATATATTGCCCACCGGTGCCTCTTTCATTAGTTATCCCAGCAATTTAATAGTTGTATTTAAAGTCATGATCATTTCCACCAGTTAAGCATATCCACCATTTATCATGTGTCATCTTGCCGTCAACGGTGAAACGACAACGACGCGAAGCAACACATAAGCAAGCAACTACGACTCACAAGGCTAACTATCTATCAAACAACAGGCAATAGGATGTGTCCATGGCAATATAGAGGCTGCAAGCAGTATAAATGGTGCACGGAAACTAAATCATCGCAACACGGATAGCAGTAGATCAACAGGAGGAAATAAAGACTATAAATGCAAAATAGGTAGAAAGGGGGAGAATGCTCGCCTGGGAAAACACTGCCGACGGATCATATCCGGAGAACTTGTCGATACTCGCATCCACTCATCGGCCTAATCCGTGAAGAAGCAAACACTAGAAGAAACACCGGATGCAATATTTAATACTAGGCAAAAGATCTGGCATGATTATGATATGATGCAGATGCGGTGCAATTAGGCAGTGTTAAGCGGAACCGGGGTCCCGACAATTAATTAATAGGTTCAAGTTATTTAGAAACCCAGCAAATTAAATGTTGTCTTAACAGGGCGAAACATGGCATCGGTTCGCTACACCAATTTAAATGGAGTCCGGAATAAGACAAAAGTATCCCGCATATCAATTCCATATTTAATTATGAGGTGAATCGGCATAATGCCCCCAAACCACAGACAAGTATGCATGCATGAACAATTTAATAAGCGACAGCTGGTAATGACATATTATAAAAATAGTGGCTTAGGGTCACACATCTGGGTTCGGGAGATCTTGGGTTCCGGGGGTCCGGGGTCCGGTCTCAGGGTTTGACGAGAACAGCAAGGTTCGGATACAAGATGGAGAACTTGTCGTGTCGTGATGGAGAACTTGGATTCCAAGCGGTCGATCTTGCCATCGATGGAAAACTTGAGTGGATCGGGTACCGGGGGTCTTCGGATCCGTGAAGTAGATCTTGTCGCACGGTGTCCGAGTAGGCGAACTTGGCGGGTTGGGACGATCTTGTCGTGGTCCTCGGGTGACGGTGTTAGTCTTGGGTCTCGGGGCCGGAAGATCTTGATATTCTAGGAAGGAGATCTTGTCGGTTCCATGTCGAAGGCCTTGGTGCTCCGGATCGGTCTTCGGGTCCATGAAGGCATTCTCGGGTCTGGGGTTCTTTGGCTCCATGAAGAAGGTCTTGTCGATGGTTCATTGGGTGCCGCCGGGTTCAGTATGGTCTTCGCGTGGTTCCCTGTTGCCTCTTGAACGGTAGCCGGGCAACGAGAAGATCTTGTCGGTGGTTCTCCTAGTGGCGACATGCTCATTCTTTGGGACATTGTCATCGGAGCCACGTAATCATGGTAGCGGGCAGGAGCTACAAAAGATAAAAACACGAGGAGATTTCATCTGCGGGCATAGTTGCACAAACGCATAAGCACACACAGCGAGGAGGTTCCAATTGAAACATGACAGAGGATCTTGTGGAGAGGAGGACCCTTCTGGTCACACGCGCAGAGCAGAGAGCAGAGCAGTAGAACCGTGGACGTGTTGTAGAGGAGGGTGGCGCGGGGCCGCCAGGTCGAGGATGAGTAGGGCATGGGGCGGTGCCTAGCCTGCAGCGATGGCCAGTGAAGAGGGCGGCGAGGAACCTAGGCTGGGGAGAGCTTCAAGGCGACGGGGATCGGAGGAGGACGACGAGGACGTGTCTGGGCGCGTGGAGGTCGATGCACGGCAGATGGCCAGAGGCGGGAAGGGCACAGGCGGGCGACCTTGGGGCGGAGGCGACGGAGAACGGCGGTGATGCCACGAGGTAGGGGACGGCGAGACACAGGGCGGCGGAGCTTGGGATCCGGCGAGGGGCCCGGACGGTCGGAGGAGAGGAGAGGGCGGGTCGGCGACGCGGATGAGGAGCTCCAGCTCGAGGTCGAGCAGCGGCAGACACGGGTGATGCGGGCTGGTGGCGACGAAGGGGAAAAGGCGCCTGGTGGCGGGGTCGACGAGGACGTCGGCGAGGCCGGGCTCCGCGACATGGAGGCGGAGGTGCTTTGGGTCAGCGCAGGAGGTCGAGGTGGGCGGGCTCCTAGAGAAGGGGTCGTCGGGAACGAGCAGGGTTCGCGCGTGGCAGCAAGCAGCGGCTGACAGGTTTGGTGGGTTCTTGAGCGAGCGAGGCGTGAGGTGGAGCACGACGTGGGGTGGGGATCGAGACTGAGAGGATGGGGTGGGGTCAGGGTGGGCCGGTCAGACAGGTGGGGTCCACGCAGGACACGGTCGCGTCAGATGTGCAGCGGTGACGCGTCTGTGGTGGTGTTGTCGGTGAGGGCTGCAGGTTGGGGTTTATACCCCTCACCTGTTTTAGGGTTTATACCCCTCACCTGTTTAAAATGAACAAGCATGCACTAGGGTTTCATCTTAATACTATTTAACTTGTCATATCATAATTATTGCTTGAGCATTACATCGGTGCCATGTGTTGATTGTTTCCCTTTCTTTCCAGTGTTTTGCTTCTTCCCGGTAGAATACGAGATCGAGTCTGAGATCAAAGTCAGAGATCAACACCATCGAAGATTGAAGATCAATACTTGACCAACTGTAACCAAGTCAAGCGTAAGGTGTCCGACGATCTGCTTATTGGTTATCAGTGGGCAAAGGCAAGCATAGCCCCACCATCATACAATCCCACGCTTTCAAAGTATTTCAATTCTTGCCATGATGCATACGATTCTACTTTGGTATTTTATCAATAGATAGAATATCCTATCCGTTGCATTACTCCCTTTGATCTTATATTACATGATACACTACTTCTAGCATAAATAGATTTGGCTTGTGTGCACTGCTAGAGCTTATATCTGTGTCCTGCTTAGTCATGCCTAGTTCTTAGTGCTGGGTTCATCTAGATGATGTATCATATGCAAAGAATCTAGTATGATAGAAGAACGAGGTATGTTGATGAGATGACATCAGTGGAGAGGTTAAACATTCTAAGGCTTGTATGGGAGGCCACAATGGGATGTGGTTTTTGTAGTCCCATGCTCGCCACCCCTAAGATCAGGGAGTTCTTGCCCTCGGAACCAAGACAAGCGTACAACCAAATGGGGACCTATGGGAACCCCCTCGACTCACTAACTTGCCTAGTCTGATCCATGAGTCTATAGTTTGACAATTGGCATCTGCATATTTGGATGGCTTGAAGATGGTGCATCATATAGGGCGTGTCCAAGGAGGAAGGAGGCTTCGGGAGTACTCTCGATTCTTGGACATAGATATTGGGCCGAGACAACCCTTTCTTGGTGACTTGTGGACTAGGCGAAAGAAAGGTAAAGGTCATGTCTAACCACCCTTTGTTGGCCTTCCAAGGAAGAGGGCTTATGCGCTGGCATTAAGAGTCGGTTAGTACGTGTAGGTAAAGTTGTACACCCCTGCAGGGTTTTAATCTTTTCGAAAAGCCGTGTCCATGATTATGGACGACTTGGGAATGAATGTGAGATCATAGAGAACTATAACCTAATCGTAAAACTCGGCAGATCAATGTGTGCTTAAGGATGCTTTCTCATGGGTACGAGGGGGTGATCCTAGTTGTGAGTTGAGACTGATGAAGATTCGGTGGATATCAAAAGATGGTGATCAATACTTTGGAGATGTCACTCTCTTATCCCCTTTTAAAATATTCTGATTAAATGGGCTTCTTTTCCCTCCTGTTTTATAAACAAAGATAAATTTAGGCACCCCACCAGCCATAAGTATTATGGAGTACACCCTATAGTCACCCTTTATTTTTTGATATTTTTGTAGCAGAGTAAGTGTTCCCCTGATGAAGAGTTTGGTACAACTTCGACACCAACGAGTAGCTTGGGGTTCCCGGCCGGCTGCCTAGAATCTATGGGCTAGGACGTCATCGTTATGCTTCAGGCCTCTTAAGACATTTGTTAAGTTTTCTATACTAAATAGCATAATTTTCCATCCGTTGTTTGATGTTTGTGGTCAGTGAACTCTGCTTGTAATATTTCGGTTCTCTGCTCAGTTATGAGCTTGCGTGATAATTTTTGTGTCGTAGGGTCACTTTTGCGTCGCTGGTTCTTCACTAGATATCCTCGATCTCTAGGTTAGGCTTATGTCAAACTAAGGTCTGGGATTGTTTAACCCTGATCCTATGGGTGTCACAGGTTTTGGTATCAAAGCAGTACCGACCATATAAAAACCTTGCTATTGGTTGATGTTGAGTCTAGTGTTTGGGAAAACTATTTCAAAGATAAGAAGTATTTGCGAAAACTCTAGTATGCTTCTTTTACTCCTTATCTAGTATTGCTCTAACTCTGGGTCATCTTATCTTGTTTGATTTGGAATTTTTTTGGTATCTCTTCTAGTCTTTCAAAGCTTGGGTGCGTTTTGGGCATGTCATTTCTCAACCAATTGACCTAGTGTTGAGTTACGTATAGTTGTGTGTGTTGTGTCTTCCTTGTTCCCCTTTGTCGTGCTTCAGCTGAGAGATTCCTTTCCATCATGATCTCTGTCGGAGAAAGAGTCCCGCGTGGGAACAAGGGGTCCAACAAGCCCTAAATTCGAGAGGTGGCTGAATCATGTGATTCGAGCTTCTCATTAACCGTGGCGCACAGACACGACAGAGAGGTTGACACGTGGGTTTTTTACGTAGGTTCGGGACCCTCGTGAGGAGGTAAAGCCCCTACTCTTGCTTGGTTATATTGCTCGTGGTGCTTCGCGAGGGTACAGTGGTGAACCAATGTATAGGGTTACAGATTGCAAGGATCGACCCCCCCCATAAGGTAGGAGAAGGTCTCCTTATATAGGGCAGCCGGGCCTCTTCCCCCCAAATGCTGGGCAGGAAGGGTTACCACATTGCCGCTCCCCGAAGGCCCATTCTACAAGACTACTTTTAGTGGACCCGGTCCTCTCGTCTTGGTCGCCCTTTGGTCCTTCACAAAGCAGGGTTTCTTGGCGCCATCCTTCGCTAGCCGACGCCTCCATTGTTCCCTTAGCACCAAGGTGGTAAGGGACAGTTGTCTTGGCTCCGATGACGTCCTCGGCGTCTGATGTCTACGCACTTCTATTCTTGTAGACAGTTGTTGGGCCTCCAAGTGCAGAGGTTTGTAGAACAGCAGCAAGTTTTCCCTTAAGTGGATCACCCAAGGTTTATCGAACTCAGGGAGGAAGTGGTCAAAGGCATTCCCTCTCAAACAGCCCTGCAATCAAGATACAAGAAGTCTCTTGTGTCCCCAACACACCCAATACACTTGTCAGGTGTATAGGTGCACTAGTTCGGCGAAGAGATAGTAAAATACAAGTGGTATGGATAATTATAAGTGGTAACAGTGATAGAAAATAACTTGATGGCGTGGAAGAGACTAAAAGCAAACTGAAATAAAGAAGGAAGCAAGCAAACATGTAACAGATCTAGTAGCAAACGGTGTTTTAGTGCTTAGAAACAAGGCCTAGGGATCATACTTTCACTAGTGAACACTCTCATATAAATATATCATCTTCATGATACTACGATGAACTACTCTCCGGTTGGACACTCTAATCGATGGTAGGGCTATAACAACACACCTCAAAGTAAGCCTTTCCCATCTAGAAATCCCACACTGTCACCTTGAGTACTAGATGAGTCCAACAAACACCACAATTTTATAAAGACATCCAACTCCAAATATAACTCATAACAAGTATTTGTAATCTCTTGCCTAAGTGCCACCATGGTGTGCATGCTGTCACTTTCACACACATGGGGAGAGCAGAGATCTATTAAAGCACTTGAGTAGCAAGGTAGATCTATAGATTACAAGCTCATGATCTCAATAAGATCATGCATAGAGAGAGAGAGATGAACACATAGCTACCGGTAGAACCCTTAGCCTCGAGAGAGAACTACTCCCTCCTCATCATGGGAATCAGCAACGGTGATGGAGATGGTGGTGGAGATCGATGGAGATGGCTCCGGGGGCACTTCCCCGTCCCGGCAGGGTACAGGAACAGAGACTTTCTGTCCCCCGAATCTCCCCTTTGGTGGCGGTGGCGCTGTGGAACTTTTCGTGGGTATCTGAGTGACTATTCAGGGTTTTGGTATCAGGAGGCTCTTATAGGCAAAAGAGGCAAGGTCGGTGGCTGGTAGGGGGCCCACACCATTGCCTGGCGCGGCCAAGGGGGACCCGCGCCTAGGGGTGGTGTGGCCACCCTGTGGCCCCTCTCCAGCTCTCCTTCTGGCTCCGTGAGTCTTCTGGTAAAATATCAACTTTGGCTTTTGTCCCATCCAATTCCGAGAATATTGATTTTCTGACTTTCCTGGAACCAAAAACAGCAGAAAACAGGCAACTAGCACTGTGGCTCTTGTTAATAGGTTAGTCCAAGAAATCATATGAAAAGTACTCCAAAGTGTGGACAAAACATAAGAAAGTAGATAAAACCAAGCATGGAACATCAAAAATTATAGATACATTTGCAATGTATCAACATCCCCAAGCTTAACTCCTGCTCGTCCTCGAGTAGGTAAGTGATAAAAAAGAAAGAATAATTTTTGAGGTGACATGCACCATCAAAGACTTGATCAAAGTATTTGTAAAACATTCAAAGCTAGGATCATAGTACTTCAATCATAACATGAAAGACAAAGTTCTAGCAATAAGCAAAGAAACTATGATGCAACATGAAAAGGCACAAACAAAAGATTCATGAGTAACAATGATTTGCAAGACGTTTGTTTGTTTTACATAAAGAAAACGTAGCATAATAGCATTCCGCTTGTCCCTCATAGAGTAGCAAATATAAATGCATAGGACACCTTCAAAGTTCATAAGAATGACTAGGTACAATAGTTTAAAACAAGGAATAACAAGTTATGCATTAATCAACTAGTCTTAGGATAGTGCACATAGAACTAAGAATGGCCACTATGCTCTCAATGTAGGTGCATAAAGATAGAAGGTGGAGACTCAATATAATGGTGGAAGAAAGGCCTTTGTAAAAGGAAGTAGGGATTCAAGTCTCATAAAGAGCTTCCAAAAATTATGGTACTTATAGCTTTCAGCTCTCATTGCCCCTATCATAAGCATCTTGAAGTGGTTAAGGTTAAAGTGAACAAACTCTGGTGTACATGCTTGACGAAGTATAAGTTAGGAATCTCATGTCCCTTGTATACGAGGGCTGCTCCTCATGCTACTCAAGTTTAGTCACCGGTAAGTTCTTGTCATTATAAGTACATGTATATCATAGAGAACCGCCAACGGGGTACCCCTTGCCCGATGATACGGAAGAATCCCCATATCAAAATGACAAGGCAAGCAGACAACAAGCATCTCAGCAATCTTCTTATTTACCATGGGAATATGGTGCTTTTTGCTCTCTTTCCTCTTTTCATAATATCTTTTTTTTTCTTTTTCTCTTTTTTTTCTCAATGCAGGACTCTTTTTTTTATAAGAAGAATGCTTCATAGACAGCTCATTATGGTTATGCTGCAGGTTTCCACCATGTCAGCATGGATTAGACCAGCGGCCCAGGCGTTTCTCTAACACATATACATAACCCCATGGACTTACAAGCTCCCCTTTCATTTCACACCGACGACATCCATATACAAAAGAGCATGATATCAACTAGGTACAAGTACCCGTGCAATGTTGAAAGCGTTCCCCATGAAAGCATGGTTCTGCTAATTCCCAACAAATCAGTGCAAGCATATACAACATAGACGACACAATGGTTCAAGTTTATTAAGGGCAAGAAAAGTAAAGTGTGCCATCAAGTTCGTGAGAGCTGTAATCACTAGTTTTCTCATAACAAGTTTAATTTGGAAGGTAAACAAAAGCATGAATATACTTGGAATAGAATAACCTAATAGGTAGGTATGGTGGACTCTTTGGAATAACTTGGTTTAGGGAGTTGGATGCATGAGTGGAACTCATACTTGGTTGCGGATGCTAGCAAAAGACTGGGAGCGACAAACTAAGAGAGCAATAATGGCCATAATCATGCAGAGCGACAAAACATCATTGATCAAAGCATAAAGTGATACTACAAGTTGAAAACTAAAGGATCATAAAGGCTTATGGTGACTTGGGATAGTTATAACATGGTGTGAGCATGCGCCAAGTCAACCCAAATAAAGCATCAAAGGATAATACCACAATACTATGATTTAATATCCTAAAACAACGCATGATTCATCCAAGGCACATTAAGAAATCTCAATTGTTTATAACAAGTCATGCTATAGCAAAGAATACTAAGCATACAGCGAAAACAGTATCAAGCATGGCATGACAAAGCATGGCCATAGTCAAAAACAAGCTCTCTTTACCACTTAAGCATGAACTTTCCTACTCTTTTCCAATCCAAACCAAACTATTTGAAAACCAATGTATGAAAGAGGGGGTCCAACCAATTTATTCAGAAAACTAAGAAAACAAGGAAAACGAAATACCAAAATGAAAACGAAAAAGAAGACGCCCCAAGAACAACACAACTGTTCATGAAACAATAAAAATGAAGTGTTTGGAAGAAACCTGGGATTTTTATTGATGAAGAAGGGGATGCCTTGGGCATCCCCAAGCTTTGACGCTTGTAGTTCTTGGATATTTTTTGGGGTGACACGCGTGGCATCCCCAAGCTTGAGCTTTAGTCCATCCTTCATCTCATTACTCATTCCTTCCATACACCTGAATTTTTTTTCTTCATACAAAACTTCACACAATCTTTATTAGCAACATGAGTGCACTCAAGATAATAAGTCTTTAGGTTCAGTTCCAACACCAATAAAACTTCTATTAAAACACTAGCTATTGAAGCACTTCCCTCAAAAAGCTCAATTCCCCAAAAGAACTCAAAAAGGAACAAACAAGAAACAAATGCAAATAATGGCAGAAATCTGTCAAAAAAGACCAGCAGGTAAAGACGAATTTTTTCGAAGACCTTATGTTGCTCAAATCGAAAAGTGCTGAACTAACGAAAGTTAGATAACAACCTGGGGAAGAAGCACAAACATTCACGCCTCAAAAGGACGTACATAGATTTTACACGAATTTTTACGGTGAAGAACAGAAATCTATTTCGGGACAACAACTAAAGTAATAACTTCCAAGACTCATCTAAAACTTTTGGGTTATCTCCCAATAAGTACTTTTCTTTAACGCCTTTAAGTTAGGCATGATAGTTTGAGAGGATGCTCACATAAGAAATATGAATTGAAGGAAATGAGAGCATCAAGAAGAAAATTCAAAGCACATTTAAGTCTAGCCCACTTCCTATGCTTAGGAATCTTGTAAAGAAACAAGTCATGAAAGCACAAAGCAACAAGCATAGAAAAGCAAAACAAGTGCAACTTCAAAATTTCCAACATAAAGAGGGGAAACTTAATATTGTTGAGACACATAAAACCATGTTTCCCTCTCTCATAATAACTTTCAGTAGCAACATGAATAAAATTAACAATATAACTATCGCATAAAACATTATTATCATGAGCCACATGCATAAAAGAATTAATACTCCCCACATAAACATAGTCATTCTTATTGATTGTAGTGGGAGCAAATTCAACAAAATAGCTATCATTATTATTTTCATCACCATAATCATCAATTATAGGAGGCATATTGTAATCATAATTAATTTCCTCCTCAATAGTAGGTGGACTAAAAATATCATACCCATCATTGTAATCATCATATATTGGAGGTTTGGTATCATCATAAGCAATAGAATAGCTATCTTCCAAAGCTGGGGAACTAAAAATATCATTTTCATAAAAACTAGCTTCCACAAGCTTAGACTTTTCCATAGCATTAGCAATAATGGTGTCCAAAGAATTCATACTAACAACATTGATATTAGCATGCAAATAAAGTTCCATAGGTTTTTTAATTTTCTCTTCAAACACTTCATGTCCTTACTCAAGGTAAATACTATAAAGATCTCTAATTTTTTTGTTGTTTTCCATTAAGCCTAACTAGTGAAAACAAGAAACAAAAAGACAAAATTGCAGAATCTAAAGGAAATAACTTCGAGCACTCACACCGGAGGATGTGAGTACCTTTTACCTACCTCAAGAACGGCGCCAGAAAATAGGCGTTTGTCGTGGGAGGTTCTTCTTCTTTAATCCTCCGGTGTGAATACCTTTTAACTTACCTCCCCGGCAATGGCGCCAGAAAATAGCTTGATGTCTACGCACTTCTATTCTTGTAGGCAGTTGTTGGGCCTCCAAGTGCAGACGTTTGTAGAACAGCAGCAAGTTTTCCCTTAAGTGGATCACCCAAGGTTTATCGAACTCAGGGAGGAAGTGGTCAAAGGTATTCCCTCTCAAACAACCATGCAATCAAGATACAAGAAGTCTCTTGTGTCCCCAACACACCCAATACACTTGTCAGGTGTATAGGTGCACTAGTTCGGTGAAGAGATAGTGAAATACAAGTGGTATGGATAATTATAAGTGGTAACGGTGATAGAAAATAACTTGATGGCATGGAAGAGACTAAAAGCAAACTGAAATAAGGAAGGAAGCAAGCAAACATGTAACAGATCTAGTAGCAAACGGTGTTTCAGTGCTTAGAAACAAGGCCTGGGGATCATACTTTCACTAGTGAACACTCTCATATAAATATATCATCTTCATGATACTATGCTGAACTACTCTCCGGTTGGACACTCTAATCGATGGTAGAGCTATAACAACACACCTCAAAGTAAGCCTTTCCCATCTAGAAACCCCACACTGTCACCTTGAGTACTAGATGAGTCCAACAAACACCACAATTTCATAAAGACATCCAACTCCAAACATAACTCATAACAAGTATTTGTAATCTCTAGCCTAAGTGCCACCATGGTGTGCACGCTGTCACTTTCACACACATGGGGAGAGCAGACATCTATTAAAGCACTTGAGTAGCAAGGTAGATCTATAGATTACAAGCTCATGATCTCAATAAGATCATGCATAGAGAGAGATGACCACATAGCTACCGGTAGAACCCTTAGCCTCGAGAGAGAACTACTCCCTCCTCATCATGGGAATCAGCAACGGTGATGGAGATGGTGGTGGAGATCGATGGAGATGGCTCCGGGGGCACTTCCCTGTCCCGGCAGGGTGCCGGAACAAAGACTTTTTGTCCCCCGAATCTCCCCTTCGGTGGCGGCGGCGCTGTGGAACTTTTCGTGGATTTCTGATTGACTATTTAGGGTTTTGGTATCAGGAGGCTCTTATAGGAAAAAGAGGCAAGGTCGGTGGCCGGCCAGGGGGCCCACACCATGCCCTGGCGTGGCTAAGGGGGAACCGCGCCTAGGGGTGGTGTGGCCACCCTGTGGCTCCTCTCCGGCTCTCCTTCTGGCTCTGTGAGTCTTCCGGTAAAATATCAACTTTGGCTTTTGTCCCGTCTAATTCCGAGAATATTGATTTTCTGACTTTCCTGGAACCAAAAACAGCAGAAAACAGGCAACTGGCACTGTGGCTCTTGTTAATAGGTTAGTCCAAGAAATCATATGAAAAGTACTCCAAAGTGTGGACAAAACATAAGAAAGTAGATAAAACCAAGCATGGAACATGACAAATTATAGATAAATTTGCAATGTATCAGCGTCTTTGCATCAAAGGGTGCGCGGCCGGCCTTCCTTTACCGAGGTGACCCGCGTAGGCCAAGTCTTTTTCGCAGGGTTTTGCCTTCTTCTTCCTCATCATTGTAGGATTATGGACACGCCCATGGGCATGCCTTGAATCACGAATGCATGTATTGGGGCCCGAACGAGCCAGCGCTCCACGGTGATAGACAGCAGGGCCCAGGTGTGTTCCCCTCGCAAGGCGGTAGCCTCAGGTTTCCCTCGTGAGGCCACCTTCCTCGTCTCGCCGCTTTAGGTGGGGATGGTGGCCCTATTGGTGGGCCCGTTGGCCATAGGATCGTGGTACCCCAAGTGATAGGACTCGGACAGTAGCCCCAGGGAGCTTGCCGCACACGTGTCTCCTCGAAGGCTCGAAGGGGCAAGGGCCCCAATGGTCGGAAGGCCCCACCACGGGCGTGGTTGACAGAGCAACTGGCCTCGAGGGTATGTCTGTCGTGCATCTGGACCATCAGGATCCAAGAACCGTCGAAGGAGAAAGGATCTCCCCTGCCTCGGGATCCTCCCCCCATGACGTGACGATAGGCAAGGGGTCTGCGACTCATGCCACGCGTTCGACATAATGACGCGACCCTTTGCCTTGTTAAATCATGGCCCCGGCATAATGCCTTCTCCTTGATGCAATCTTCTCTTACTCCTTGGCCCTTACCCCATTTCTTCCCATGGCGCCCACGCAACTCTCCGCTAGCGAGAAGGGAAAATCCTTCGCGATGGACGAGGTGGAGACCCCGTCGGTGAAGCATGGGTGTGGGTGTCCGCAGGAGGCGTGGTGGTCACTCCGTGACCGTTGGCCCCATCCCTTCCGCCAGGGCCATTACGACTAAGGAGGGGGAGACATCAGCGAAGCACGGTCGGGGGAGGCTGCTCAGGAGCGGGCGTGGACGACATGGGGGGCGTGACGAGGGCCCGAGGGTGTCCCGAAACGCGTACTTCTCACCTTACCACTGCCCATGCCTGTCGTGATCAAGATCGAGGATGACCTAGAGTCAGAGCGGGTCATCGATTTTCCCTCAACCTCTAGGATGCGGACCGGTCCGCCCGGGTGAAGCTTTCCTGGAGCTTCACTCTTGGGGTCGCGGGTGACATTCCTGGAGGTGTGTTGTAGCAGCATTCCAGTCGTGGTGACCGGTGGAGTATGAATGTCGAGGTCCCCGCGTTGTGTGAGATGTACCTCACGGTTGGGTGGGCCAGCTTCGTCCGTGACCATCGCATCCAGTAAGGCTCCATGTTGTGACCACACTAAGCCATCAGAGGTGGTTTCTCTGTGACGGTGTTCGACCCCCTAATGTGCCGCGTCAAGTTCCCGTGCCGCCTCGCGAGGGTCTAAGCCAGGATTCCATCGCGGTTGCGACTCCGCAGCTGGGGGGCTTGATTATATTATCGTCATCATCGTGTCGTGGTCCGTTTTTAGCCTTTTGTCTTGTAAGCATATCTGTGTCGAACTCGCTTGTATGGTTGTTCTCCTGGGTATGGCTCACTGGTGGGATTATCCGGGAACGTGAAGTCAAACTTTCTTTTGGGAGTCGTTATGCTTACTACTTCCCTTCCTTGCATGCACGTTGGAAGCGTCATGCACCATGTTCGATGTGGCATTGCACCCGGCAAGGCCTCTCAGAACCTGTCTGGTCCGGCCTCGTGCAGCCTTATGAGTAGCGCCTCAATGAGAGTGGCTTGGTGGCCAAGGTGGCCTCTTGGCAGGGAGGCCAATGGGCCTCGTGAGGGGGAGATCGTATTGTAGGCCGGCATCACTTAGAATCCACTCATGCATTCACCGTGGGAGGGTCGAACTCCCGAAGCCACTAGTGGGGTGACTCATCACTAGAACTTTACCTTGCGTCCAGTGCTCGGACCTTTAGTCTCGGAGTTCGATTAGAGGGGTTGCTAGGTGAGAAGCATCCTTCCTAGTTACCCTGTTGCTTCCTCGAGACATAATAATGGGTTCAGCCTGGGGTTCTACCGCCATGGTAGACTCCCCTCTCGGGCTCCTTTAGGTCTCCCGCGAAGAGATTCTTAGGCCCGGACGTGTCCTTGGAGGTCTTCTCATAGATATGGCTTGCCCGCCAATCGTTCTGCCTACGGGCGCCACGCAGATTCTCCTGCCGCAACCCGCAGGGCGATGCCAATGCCACTGAGACCTCGAGGAGGGACTATAGCTATGTCTATTGGGGGAAGAACCGAAGTGAGCCATGCTGCAGGTCTCTCGAGGGAGAAACCATTAGGTAATCATGTATTGTGGTGATCCCTGGTGATACCTTCGATCCGGATTCACGGATGTAGTATAATAGCTTTTTCCCTAGAAAACCTAGGTTTAATCAAACCATGGAAAGCAATGCTAAAAGGAAATAAAAAGGACACGTCTACAATACTTCGTTTCTTCGTTTTACCTTTGTTTACCGGACCAATCTAGTTTACTTTTATAGTGGGTTGAATCAATGGATGGAGATAGGCCAGGGTTCAAGATCCACCTACAACTTCACATCATATGGGATAAAAGATAATAATAAGCATAGTCATGTGTAAAGTTTTAATAGTGATAATCTCTTGTGGGCAACACATCCTAATATACTAGAGCCCCCGTGATGCAGCGGGCATAGCAAAAGTCTTTTAATCCAACCGAGTGCCCCACAAAGCAACGGGCTACAAACGATTATTAAGTGTAAAATACAGATCAAAGCATTAAGTGGTGATGTTGTTATGATCCCGAATGGGGCACTAAGCAAAGACCGTACTACCCTTTTTGTCACTGGGGTTCCTATGAGATTGCCGCTAACTAAGTATCTCACCTCAAGCCTTTATCAATCTATGGGATCTTGGGTACCTACAAGTCCACACATCAAGACAACAGACAAAGAAACAAAAGATACAAATTGCTATTTCAAACAATACACAATGCTCCCATGAATTAGATGCACATAATTGCTATGAGTTTTCTCCCCAACCCACAACCCGTGAGGACTACTCACTCATAACAATAAGATCAAGGATAGAAAAAATTGTGCAAAATACTTAGATTGAAATCAAATATTCTTAGAATGGTCGCTAAATCACAAGGAGATCTAAAGTACAAAGAAATGGCTATGGCTAATGGAGGGGATGGATGATGGATGGATGAACAATGGCGTGGATCTCCTTTGGTGTTGTTGTGATGCAATCTAGGAATGGTGGCCCTCTAGCCTGTGGATGGAGCCTCAAAATATATAGACGTCTTCACGAAAGTTGTAGGGTTTGATGAGACGAAGCCGTCGCCACATGGTACGGGCAGACGGTATGGGCAGGCCCTACCCGTACCAGTGGTCATTACAGCGTTGACGCCTGGAATTGACTCCACAATTACTTGGTTGTGTGGACTTCCTCAAAAACCTTCATTATGACTCCTGATTTCGCATTAAAAAGAGTGATTTCCTACACAACACAATTCAAAGCAAGGTTTTGCATATCTTTGCAATTTTTAGTCATTAGTGGCAACGATTGAGAGTTTCTAGTCAACTACTTGACCGAAAACAATGTTTAAACACGGTGGAAGATGGCTATTTTTAGAGCCATCAACCTCCCCAAAGTTCAAACCTTGATCACCCTCGAGCAAGAAGAAACAAAAGTACTATAAGGAATTCAGTGTTTAAACTTTAAACAACAAGAACAAGAATTCACTTACAGTTGGTAGTCATATGCGCTTGGTACTTCATCCATTTGAGAGGCTTATCAAAGTTAGAGAGATGACAAGGGTACTATACAAGCTTTGGTAAGTCAAGACAATCAAAGTAAAGTTTAATATAAGTATAAATAACTAGAAGTGTAGCAATCTATCCAATTCTTCTAGTTAACTCTCAGCTTGCTAAGGAACACTAGGATGTTTTAAATATCATAATTGAGTAAGAGAGTTTATGTCCTAAGTAACATAACAATGAAGTGTCTTATTTACACCCACATCAATAGATTAAGTCTATAAAAACCACTTCTAATCCGATCATTGTCTTTCAAGAAAATTCATAAAGTAGTAACGAGACCATGCCAAGGACTTGTTATGTGGATCTTCATACATATCTTTTTCTTTTTCTTCTTTTTTCTTGCTCTTTCAAGGATCATTGGTTGTTTCTTTTACAAGTGCTTGCACAACCTTTGATAGTACCAATACTTTTGCCCATATATTGACACGTATGCCACTCATGTCATCAACTCATAGCCGAAAGCTGGGTTTAAACCATAGATCGTTTAAAAGCTAGCGGAGTTGTTGGCATCCCAAAGGTGTGCATGAGAAACATAGAACTTTTTATTTTCTCCTCTTTTTTTATGCTAGAACCATGATTTGATCCACAATGTTAGCTTTGGCATGCATCAAAATTACCACTAGACTTCATTTCAATCAAACAACTGCTTTCAAGAGTGTCATCAAGACTATCAAAACATCTATGGGGTTAAGTATCTTCGAGGGTATACTCTCAAGACAATCATTCATCAATAAGTCATAAATTTTAGACTTTTTCCTGTTGTACTTGTTTGGCAATATTATTTCCAAGGCAAGACTCGGTTAGCTAAAAGAACTAGAGCAACAGTTTCCACAACTAATCATCATACCAATAAAAGCTCTACTCTAACTATATTAAATTAGTTCCACTAGCATAGCATCTTAGCAAATCAACCAACTAAGATAAACAACTCAAACTTCAAAAGTGGGAGACATAGGACATACCTCTCATAAGTGACTTCATAATCCTCTTCCTTATAGGGATGTGTTCCTTCAAAACTCAAGCACGATTACTCCCATAATAATATTAAAGCAAAGAGGCAAAGTGCAAATTCACATTTACAAAAAAAGGAAAAATGGAAAAATCTTTTTGTATTTTTGAGGATTGGGATTAAAGAATAGAAAAGAACTTGCGACCAAGCAAGGAACTAAGAAAATAAAAAAGAAAACTAAAGGAAACTAAAAGTGAAGGTAAACAGAAAAGCAAAGTGTTGGAACAAAGCCAACACGAGTGTTTCAAAGCTCCCAAGGAGCTAGAGTACAACCTCATTATTACACAAATAAAATTTCAGGGGGAACACATCCCAAGCTCAGGATTTTGCAAGCCCTTTTGTTGCTCATGGTGGTGGTGGTGGATAATCTCCCGCATTCCATTGGCTGCTCCAATCATGGAACTAGGTGGCGAGGTTCACAAAAGCATCTCGAAGGTAGATGGAGAGGTTGTTCATATTTTGGATGTTTCCTTCGCGTGCATAAATATCTTCATAGGTGGTGTAGTAGTTTGGTGGCTGCACATGTTGTTTCGGTCCCTCTTGTTCTACTTATTCGTATTCTCCTCCTCCCACGGGTATTTCTTGATGGGGTAGTCTTGCCTCAACCCGCGCGTCAAAATACAAACATCCGTCCTTGATAGAGAATGGACCATTAGGCAAAGGAGCTGGGATCAAATGATTCACTCTAAGTATATCAAGTAAGTATCTACCATTAGTTCTAGAAATCATACTACATGCTCTTAGAGTAGAAAAGCCAAGACGGTTACTTCCTATCAACGGTTGGATGTTACCTAGGTTGATGTGAAGTGTGCGTGCAAGAACGGTCACAACTCCTCCTCCGCATATGGGTCCTCGAGACTGTAGCGCCTGATGCTTAAGGTAAAACACAAGAAGCACGCCCAAATTTGGTGTTAAGTTACAATTAATAATAACAGCTTTTACGAGGACCATCATGTCCTCCTCATTGACTCTAGTAAACTCACCACGTGTTTGTAAGGTGTTTGCAATAACATAAAACCAATAGCGAATAGCAGGATGGTCGATTTGGTTTCCCATGGGTGTGTTTCCACGAATTCTCATTAAATTAAAGTACTGCCAAGGTGCATGATTTAAAACAAAGGTAGTGGAGTGTATGTCGGTGGTGGTGTTGGAAAACCCAAAACATTGAGCCTATTGATCGAGTCTTAAGGAGTACTCACAATTCATAAGGATGAAGTTGATGCGATCAACTCTAGGCATTTGATCCTCAGAACAATAGTGAGAGCTCACCGTATGTGTCAAAGTGTTGAGGAACTCAAGCGTCAAGTGGCGATACGTGGCGACATCTAGAAGTAAAAAAGTCATATAAACCAACATTGTTGCAAAGTAAATCAAAAACATCATGAATGCCAAGTTGGTTCAGGATATAGGAACACACCCACTTGGTGGACTTGATTTCTTGGAGCTTAAGACGGTCAAAACGGTTCATCTGAAACTCCTCGGTGAACTGAATACCAAGTGACTCGGGGGTCAACATATCAATGGGTGGTGCGGAAGGTTCTACAGCCATCACACATGTACAGCTCCTCGTATTCATCTAAAACAAAATAAAGATTACTAATTAAATTTTTACTCCAATGGAAACATAGCATATGTGATCCTCTACACTAGTTACAAAAGAAACTCCTCTAAAAACAATACGAAGCATTCTCAATATCAAGATTAGATCAAGAATAAGACCTAAGTCTAGATTGACAATGATGAAAGATTGAGTGAAGCTTTGGTACAAATAAGTTGGGAATCGGAGGAGAATCTTACCTTAGATCGATTGGGTGTGAGGAAACAAAGAAAGTTTGAGTAAATTTGAAGATCCAATGGAGGTGGGTTGCAGTTTGGAGGAAGAAGAAAGAGAAAATTTGTGTTTTGGGGATTTTTAGGTTACCTCCTCACGGTGTTATGGTGGCCGCGTACGTGGTACCGGGCGGGCTCCGGGCGGGCGGTACGGCCGAGCCCGCCCGTACCAGGTCACATACCTTGGGGGTGATGACTCCCTTCTGGCGGTGCACTCGGTACGGGAGCACAGTACGATCACACTTTCCCATACTACCGGTCGTTATGCGTTCAGTTCCTTCGCTTGAAATTCGATGTTTTGCTCGAGGATATAGTACGGGCGCACCGTACGGGTGCGTCTGACCGTACCAGTGGTCGTTATGACCCCTGTGTCCTATGGAAAAAATCAAAGTTTCTATTTTCCAATGCCTCTAGGTGGTACAGGCGCACGGTACAGTCCCTTCCGGCCGTACCACTAGTCGTTATGCGGCCAGTGAGCTGAAAAACTCAATTTTTTTGATTATAGCTTTGTGTGTCTCTACACATCTTATCAAAGGACCAAATAATAACAAATAGACTTCATAAAAATTAGCAGTACTTCTTAGGCCATGTGTTAGTAAAAATAAAAGATCGAGGATTACCTTATTTCTTCTCCTCTCTCCAAAGGTCTTCTTGATCACTCTTTATTAGAAATAAAAACGAAACAGAAACAAATAAACAAACAAAACTAAACGAAACTAACACAAGAGTAAAACCTTTTATTTCACATGGGTTGTCTCCCATGAAGCGCTTCTAGTTAAGGTCAATTATGTTGACCCAGATGGTGACCATTTAGGTTTAATGAGTGGAGCACCCACTCCAAAGTAATTGGATTTTAAAGTAATTATACCACCATCTTCATTAGGCTTGGCCTTCTTCTTCCTAGGGAAGTGGACTATAAAAGGATCTCTAGATGGTAGTCCTATTCTCACATTACCTTCATGTAAATTGATTAGTGCATTAATAGTTATTAAGAAGGGCCTACCTAGGATTATACGTGCTATGGGATCTTCGGGCATGTCCATAGTAACAAGATCGATAAGCGTGGAACTACCTTTAATTTCAACAACTATATTTTCCTTTATCCCAACATCTTGTTTATAAGTTGAATCCGCTAGATGGAGTCTTAATTCAGTAGCTACAAATATCCCCAAGTTTAACTTGTCAAATAGGCTTTTGGAAACCGCTGAGAGAATTGCACCAAGATCACAAAGTGTAGATATCTCATTGACCCCAACCTTAATTTTAATAGTGGGCTCAAATATATCATCTAGCTTAGCAGGAAGTTTATCAGCTAGTCTCTTATACTCCATCTCTAAGTCACGAACTTTAGATGCTACTTGTTGAATAAATTGTTGGTACATAGCATCATTACCTTATTCTGTACCAGGATTCTGTATGGTGATCATCTTAAGTAGATCTTCCACGGTATATTTCGGTGCTGGTGCATTGCTATAATGTAGCTCTTTAGTCTTTTCTTGATTTGTTACCACCCTCATCATCTTAAGGGATTCCACCGGATTTGGCTCAGGCTTCCCAGCATACTTTGCTAGTATGAGAGCTTGGCTCTCCACTACCTTGCCCAATTGAGCCTCCACATTCTTTGTACTTTCCTGTAGAGCTTACACATCATTTCTAATTGCAATGGCTTGGTTAGATAATTTTCTTATACTACTTTCATGGTTCTTCGTGATTTTAATGAGCATATTATTTTGCTCGGTTTGAGCTTGCATAAAATTTCTAACGGTTTGCTCAAACGAGAGATTGCCATGATTTGCTCCATTATGATTATCATAATTATTGTAAGGAGCTCCTGTAGGATTAGAGTAATGTTTTTGAACATTAGAAGCATAATTTTTGTTTTTACATGCAGGATTATAAGGAGCGCGAGCTATAAAATTAATATCATTAACATCGGTAGCGATAGCATTAACTTGGGTATCTTACTTACCCTTTACTATGTTGAGTAACTCGTCTACCTTAGATGTAAGCTCTTCTTTGTTTAACTCAGTGATTGAACTCACTCTTTTCGAGGTTCTCTCCACATGCCATTGGGCATGGTTATCTTGCATATCATCAAGTAATTTCTTTGCAACACTCACTTGCTTTCCCATGATTGTTATTCCTGCCATGGTATCTAGCATAGACTTAGATATTAGGTTAAGGCCATTATAAAATAAATGTAATATAATCCACTCTTCCATCCCATGACTAGTACATTTCATTATGGCTTCTTTCATCCTTTCCCATGCAAGCTCTAGTGTCTCGTGATCTTCTTGTCTAAAGCTTGTAATGTTGGATCTTAGTTGCATAGTTTTAGCTAGGCGAAAAAATTTAGTCATAAACATATTAGTGCATTCCTCCCAAGATTTAATAGTTCCCTTAGGTAGAGCTAACAACCAGTCCTTAGCCTTTCCTCTAAGAGAGAAAGGAAAGAACCTTAATTTAACAGCATTTGCATCTACATCCTTCATGTCGCAAATTTCAGTAAAAGTATTTAAGTGCAAATCTGAATCCTCGGAAGATGAGCCTCAAAATTGGTTTTGCTGAATCAAACTTAAAAGGTTAGGCTTAATTTCATATGATTCTGCCTCAATGGTAGGCTGAGTGATAGGTGCACGAATAAAATCATCAGTGGGAGTACCATACTCCCCAAGTCTCTTTTGAGCCATGTCTCTTTATATTTTTGGTATTTTTAAGTAAAGAAAGTAAACTAATAACAAGAATAAAACTATTTTTTTGGGTTTTCAAATAGATAACTAGAAAGTAAACTAATAACAAGAATAAAACTACAAACAATAATAAAACTAAAAAATGTCTCTAGTGACCTAACTAGGATAATGAAACTGCTTCCCCGGCAATGGCGCTAGAAAAAGGGTTGATACCTTCCATCCGGATTCATGGATGTACTATGATGACCCACAAGTATAGGGGGTGTATTGCAGTATTTTCGATAAGTAAGAGTGTCGAACCCAACGAGGAGCAGAAGGTGCTGGCTAGTGGTATGGATCAGGAATTCTCTGCAAATACTTAGCAAATGGATTTTTAGGGGTTTTTGATTAAGCAAGTAAACAAAGTACGAGTAAATAAAAGACAGCAGGAATAAATGCAGCAAGTGTCCCAATCCTTTATGCAGCAAAGGACAAGCCTGTTGTATTACTTAAGATGACCAAACGTTCTCGAGGACACATGGGAAGACTGCCAAGTGCTTTCGCTTCATATAGTTGATTAATCTTCTTTAGCTTGCCAAGTGTTGTGTGGGTGAACCTGTGCTAATGTACCGACCTTCCTAGGACTACTACATACTTGTGATTATACCCCTTGCAAACATCCATAAGTACAAGAAAGTAATTAAGGTAGAAACCTAACCACAGCTTTAAACTCTAAGACCCTTACGTCCCTTGTGCAATGGTTTCCTAACGGGGGTTCAGGTTTCACATCACTCCGCAACCCCTACGATTAGTAGCCAAATACACAATGCATTCCCCTAGGCCCATATAGGTGAAGTGTCATGTAGTCGACATTCACATGACACCACTATAAGAAGTACACCACAACTTAAATATCAAACTATTGAATCTTTCTCAACATAATTCCACTACTAACAACATGACTTTTCCCATGTCCTTAAGAACAAAACGAACTACTCACAATACATCATATGGATCATGATCAGAGATGGAATAATGATGTATAATAATCTGAACATAAACAATAATTCAATGGTTCACTCAATAGCATCAACTACAAAGAGTAATCAACACCGGGAAAGTTTACCCTATGAACTATGCAAGATTCAACCCAATTATTACATCAATATGGAGATGGTGATGATGGTGTTGATGGTGATGATGGTGGTGATGATGATGATCCCGATGAAATCCACTTGATGATGGTGTTCATGGCGACAATCTCCCCTCTCCGGTAAGGAATTCCCCCGGCAGAAATATGTCTGCTGGAGAGATCTTTCTCTCTCGGTGTTTTCCGCCCCGCAGAGGCGGCGGAATCATTTTGTGGTTGCTCCCCGAGTCTTAGGGTTTTGGGAGGAATATATACGCCAGAGGGGAGAGCCAGGGGTGGACCAGGGCGGCCACACCACCTAGTGGCGCGGCCTAGGCTGGCCCGCGCTAGGGGATGGTGTGGGCCCCCTATGGCCCATCTCCAGTCCCCCCTTCTGGCATTCTTCATCGTCTGGAAAAATAGGATTTTTCATGTATTTTCCAGGATTTTTTGATCTTCGCGAATTTTTCCTCCAAATAGCACCTTTTCCATCAGAATCTTGACTGCAGCGGTCCATGCTCCAAAAGTCATCAACCATCCAAAAACAGATGAAATAACATAAGTATCACCTCTCAATATGAAATATATCAATGAATAACAGTGAATTATGACATACAATAGTGATGCAAAATGGACATATCAAGTCCCCCCAAGCTTAGACTTCGCTTGTCCCCAAGAGAAACTGAGCTCAATAAACATGACCTCAAGTTTATGGAGTGAAGAGTCGATAAAAGAATACGGACAAGAAGCATCACATTCATCAATAGATAGATCATAATAGAAGACAACTCACTATTATATAACTCAACTTGCAATGAGTAAAGGAAACACAATAAAGATACATAAATTAAATCATAATTGGTAATGGCAAACTTAGCTCTTGGTCGAAGAATAGTTGATAATTTGCTGGAGTTCACAAATAACTGGTTTTCAATGATACCTTGCAAAGTAGTAAACATCAAGATAAGAGCAATGTGCAAAACAAGGAACATAAGAAACATGATTGAATAAATCATCATATGAATGAATGAAACACAACAACTCAAAATACTTGCTAAGATAGAAGGGAGTAGGTTTACTAACTCAACTAAAAAGTAAAAGAAAGGCCCTTCGCAGAGGGAAGCAGGGATTGCAAGTCTCATAAAGAGCTCCCAAAAATTATGATACTTATTAGCTTTCAGCTTTCATTGCCCCTATCATAGGCATCTTTAGGTGATTAAGGTTAAAGTGATCAAATATGAGGATATGCATTGACAAATTGTAAATTGAGAATCTCATGTCCCTTGAATACGAGGGCCGCTCCTCATGCTACTCAAGTTTAGTCACCGGTAAGTTCTTGTCATCGTAAGCATATGTGTATCATAGAGAACCGCCAACGGGGTACCCCTTGCCCGATGATACGGAAGAATCCCCATATCAAAATGACAAGGCAAGCAGACAACAAGCATCTCAGCAATCTTCTTATTTTACCATGGGAATATGGTGCTTTTTTCTCTCTTTCCTCTTTTCATAATCTCTTTTTTCTTTTTCTCTTTTTTCTCAATATCGGACTCTTTTTTTATAAGAAGAATGCTTCATAGATGCTCGTTATGGTTACACTGCAGGTTTCCACCATGTCAGCATGGATTAGACCAGCGGCTCAAGCGTTTCTCTAACACACATGCATAACTCCATGGACTTACAAGCTCCCCTTTCATTTCACACCGACGACATCCATAGACAAAAGAACATGATATCAACTAGGTACAAAGTACCAGTGCAATGTTGAAAGCGTTCCCCATGACAACATGGTTCTGCTAATTCACAACTTACATAGCGCAAGCATATACGCAACATAGATGGGCACAATGGTTCAAGTTTATGAAGTGCAAGAAAGTAAAGTGTGTCATCAAGTTCGTGAGAGCTTTAATCACTAATTTTCACATAACAAGTTTAATTTGGGAGGTAGATAAAACAAGAATTTACTTGGAATATCAATAATGCTAATAGGTAGATATGGTGGACACAAATGGTGTGGGTTTGGTTTAAAGGAAGTGGATGCACGAGAAGAATTCCCTCTCAGTACAGGTTTTCGGCTAGCAAGGCTAGGTAGCAAGTATAAGAGTCGAAGGAAACAAGCAAACATACAAGTGATAAAGGCAAACATGCAATCTTCCTTGGAAGCACAAAAGATCTTAACTAGAGAATACTAAACTTATGAGCAAATCAAGAAAGAAAGATGATGAAATTATATTTCTTTAGAGTACTTTTATCTTTTCATTCAACTCTTAAAATAGTGTTGCTACTGACCGAGCCAGGTTTGCCAAAACCAACTAAATTAACTCAATGATCCCAAAGTGATACCAATACTAACAACAAGATCAATCATACAACCACGAATTGAAAACTAATATAAGCTATAAAAAAGAGTGAATGATAGAACTTCTCATTAATATTCCATAATGGCAACTCACACCAAGGGATACATATCTAACGAGAGAGGGGACACTTCCATAATGCAAACCATCCTACATGATAACTTCTCTATTCATGATATGAATCTACTAATAAGGTAAAAAGATAGAAGATAGTGATGTGATACCGCAGCACTCCCCCAAGCTTGGAACAAACCAAGGGGATGCCAAACCTGATGACGAATTACTCCTTTGGTGGTGGTGGTGATATTTTCTTAGTTGACATGAGGTAATCTTCCAGCATCTTGCGAAGCCTATTATTCTCCCATTGAAGCATGTCCACCTTCCTCCTCAAGTCTCGGTACTTATCGCAGAACTTCTTAGTGACTCGTAGGGCTTCCGTTGATGCAGGGCAAGTGACTAAAGGTACCAGCCCCTGCTTGGGGTCTTGGAGATCTTCCTCCATAGGTTCCTTCCCCTTATCCTTGGCGGACACCATTGTGCTCCTAAGCTTTCAAAGATAGTTCCTGGCAGAAACAGATCGAAACGAAAACACGATATACGAACCTCGGGGGATCCGGGGGATTATATATTATGAAGTTTCATATCAAAAGGAAAGTACTGGGAGAAAACGAGTCGGAGGCGAGTCCGGGGTGGACTCACCACCTGGTGGCACGGCCAGGGGTGGGCCCGCGCCACAGGGTGGTGTGAGCCACCAGCTCCGTTCGTCCTCTTTCCCGTAACTTTCCTTATTGGCTAAAAACTACAAAAATATAGTTGGATTGTATTTTCGTGGAACTTTTCTTACCAGAACTGTTACCTATTTGAAAACGGGCTCTACAGGTCTCTGAATTTGGTATCTAGTAGATTCTTTCGGAGTCACCACTTGAATATCATCGATATCTTCATCTTCATACACTTATTACTTGAGCCATAAAACCCTTCTCTTCCTTATTACACCATTATCTCCACTACCTGGAAATCTCTTTCACACAAATCTTCACACAGTTCTCATTAGCAACATTAGTATATATGAAGTGATAAAACCTTTTGAGTTCAACTTCAACTGAAAACCATCAAAACATAAGATACTGTAGCAAATCCTTCTGAAAACCCAAAAAGAATTCAAAAAGGAAATCAAATAAAGAAGCAAATGCAAGAGTGGCAAAATCTGTCAAAACAGACCAGCAGGTAAAGATCAATTTTTTCGAAAATCTTCTGTTGCTCAAATAAAAAATTGCAAAACTAACGAAAGTTAAATAACAACCTGGGGCAGAAGCACAAAACATTACAGCTCAATCCGACAGACAGAGATCTCTCGCGAATTTTTACGGTGAAGCACAAAAATCTGTTTCGGGACAACAACTTCCCCAAATATTACTTCTCTCTCATTAGAGGTTGATCTTGACACAAAAACCAAACAAAACGGATAAGGAGAGGTTATTACCAAAGTAATAACTTCCAAGACTCAAAGAAACACAAACAAACTGAAAGCAAAAATAGACTGGGTTGTCTCCCAAAAAGCTCTTTCTTTATAGCCATTAAGATGGGCATGATAATTTTAAAGATGCTCACATAGGAATATGAATTGAAGTGAAAGGGAGCATTAAGAAGCAAAAATACACACATTTAAGTCTAACCCACTTCCTATGCAAGGGAATTTTGTAAACAAACAAGTTGTTGAAACTAGAGGCTACTAGCATAGGAAGGCAAAACAAGTGCAACATAAAATCTTTCAGCATAAAACGAGGAAACTTGATATTATTGAGATGCATAAGAACATTTTTCGCTCTCTCATAGTAACTTTCAGTATCTTGCATAAACTTAACAATATAACTATCACAATAACCATCATAGCAATGATCACTTTATTCTAACAGAAAACACAGGAATACTAGCTCTCATAACACTACTTTTTGAAACAATATTAGAGGTATCCTTACAAAGGATAGTGTGTCCCTCTTCCTCATATTTAGTAACAAAGTCTTGTACATTTGCTATAATAGGTTCATCAACCATTTGTTTATCAGGTTCAATAGCTTTATTTGTACTTTCATTAAACATACTGGCTATCATAGAATGTTCCTTTATCTTAACTAGGAAAGGCATTTTCTCAATATAAGATTCAGGTAAAACATGATTAGCAGTATAAACTTCAGTATTTCTTGCAGGAACACTCTTAGTAATATCTTTATAAGGTTCATGATACTTATTCCACTTCTTTTTAGGCACTTCAATGTAGGAAGCAAAAGCCTTAAAATAAGAAGCAATAGCTTGAGAGTCTAGACCATAAGCATTTTTAATATTTTGAAAGTCATCAGTTCCCATAAAAGATTCAATGCATTCATAATCATAATTTATACCTGACTTTCTACCTTTGTCATTCTCCCAAGCTTTAGCATTGTCTTGAATACGGTCCAGAAGATCCCATTTAGCTTCTTCTTCCATGCAAGTGAATGATCCAGCACAAGAAGCATCCAATAAATCCTTATCATGAAGAGGAAGCCTTGCATAAAATTTATTAATAATAATATTGTTGGAGAGCTCATGAATGGGACATTTGAGCATTAGTAGCTTCCATCTCCCCCAAGCTTGAACTGTACTCTCTCCATCAAGAGGCCAAAAGTTGTATATTTGATTCCGATCTTTATGAATCTCACTAGGAGGATAAAACTTTGAATAAAAGAGAGGCACTATTTCCTCCCATTCAAGAGCTTGACCATTCTTCAATAGCTTATACCATTCCTCAGCTCTTCCTTTCAGTGATAATGAGAATAACTTCTTCTTAACTTGATTTGTAGTAATACCTGCACACTTGAACAACCCACATAATTCGTGTATAAAAAGCAAATGATCACCAGGATGGACAGTTCCATCCCCAACATAGTAGTTATCCATAACACGATCAATAATTCTTGTAGGTATTTTGAAAGCATCATTCTCAGCAGGTGGTGGTTCATATACTACCTTAGCAGTGGTAGTAGCAATACCAAATAAGAAACTCAGCGAATTATCCATAACAAAAATAAAGCAACTAACAGAAGTAAATAATACTCACAGTAGAAGTTTCCTTTACCAGTTCCACTCTCCAATAACGCTTCACTCCCCGGCAACGGCGCTAGAAAATAGTCTTGATGACCCACAAGTATAGGGGGTGTATCGCAGTATTTTCGATAACTAAGAGTGTCGAACCCAACGAGGAGCAGAAGGTGCTGGCTAGTGGTATGGATCAGGAATTCTCTGCAAATACTTAGCAAACGGATTTTTAGGGGTTTTTGATTAAGCAAGTAAACAAAGTACGAGTAAATAAAAGATAGTAGGAACAAATGCAGCAAGTGGTCCAATCCTTTATGCAGCAAAGGACAAGCCAGATGTATTACTTAAGATGACCAAACATTCTCGAGGACACATGGGAATATTGTCAAGTGCTTTCGCTTCATATAGTTGATTAATCTTCTTTAGCTTGCTAAGTGTTGTGTGGGTAAACCTGTGCTCATGTACCGACCTTCCTAGGACTAATACATACTTGTGATTATACCCCTTGCAAACATCCGTAAGTACAAGAAAGTAAATAAGGTAGAAACCTAACCACAACTTTAAACTCTAAGACCCTTACGTCCCTTGTGCAATGGTTTCCTAACGGGGGTTCAGGTTTTTGTCACTCCGGCAACCCCTACGATTAGTAGCCAAATACACAATGCATTCCCCTAGGCCCATATAGGTGAAGTGTCATGTAGTCGACGTTCACATGACACCACTAGAATAAGTACACCACAACTTAAATATCAAACTATTGAATCTTTCTCAACATAACTCCACTACTAACAACATGACTTCTCCCATGTCCTAAAGAACAAAACGAACTACTCACAAGACATCATATGGATCATGATCAGAGATGGAATAATGATGTATAACAATCTGAACATAAACAATAATTCAATGGTTCACTCAATAGCATCAACTACAAAGAGTAATCAACATCGGGAAAGTTTCCCCTATGAACTATGCAAGATTCAACCCAATTATTACAGTAATATGGAGATGGTGATGATGGTGGTGATGGTGGTGATGATGATGATGATCCTGATGAAGTCCAGCTTGATGTTGGTGTTGATAGCGACGATCTCCCCTCTCCGGTAAGGAATTCCCCCGGCAGAAATCTGTCTACCGGAGAGATCTTTCTCTCTCAGTGTTTTCCGCCCCGCAGAGGCGGCAGATTCTTTTTGTGGTCGCTCCCCATGTCTTAGGGTTTCGGGAGGAATATATACGCCAGAGGGGAGAGCCAGGGGTGGACCAGGGCGGCCACACCACCTGGTGGCGCAGCCTAGGCTGGCCCGCGCCAGGGGTGGTGTGGGCCCCCTGTGGCCCATTCTCCAGCCTTTCTTCTGGCATCCTTCGTCTTCTAGAAAAATAGGATTTTTCATGTATTTTCCCGGATTTTCTGATCTTCGTGAATTTTGCCTCCAAACAACACCTTTTCCATCAGAATCCTGACTGCAGCGGTCCATGCTCCAAAAGTCATCAACCATGCAAAAACAGATGAAATAACATAAGTATCACCTCTCAATATGAAATATATCAATGAATAACAGTGAATTATGACATAGAATAGTGATGCAAAATGGAGGTATCATACTACAATAGCTTTTTCCCTAGAATACCTAGGTTTAATCGAACCTTGGAAAGCAATACTAAAAGGAAATAAAAAGGACACGTCTACAAGACTTTGTTTCTTTTGTTTACCTTTGTTTACCGGACCAATCTAGTTTACTTTTATAGTTGAATCAATAGATGGAGATAGGCCCGGGTTGAAGATCCACCTGTAGCTGCACATCATATGGGATAAAGGATAATAATAAGCACAGTCATGTGTAAAGTTTTAATAGTGATAAATCTCTTATGGGAAACACATCCTAATATACTAGAGACCCTGTGATGCAGTGCACATAGCAAAAGTCTTTTAATCCAACTGAGTGCACCATGAAGCAACGAGCTACAAACAATTATTAAGTGTAAAACACAGATCAAAGCATTAAGTGGTAATGTTATTGTGATCCCGAATGGGGTTCTAAGAGAAGACCGTACTACCCTTTCTGTCACTAAGGTTCCTATGAGATCACCGCTAACAAAGTATCTCACCTCAAGCCTTTATCAATCTATGGGATATTGGGTACCTATAAGTCCACAGATTAAGACAAGAGACAAAGAAACAAAAGATACAAATCACTATTTCAAACAATACACAATGCTCCCATGAATTAGATGCACATAATCATTGCGAGGTTTCTCCCCAACCCACAGCCCGTGAGGACTACTCACTCATAACAATAAGATCAAGGATAGAAAACATTGTGCAAAATACTTAGATTGAAATCAAATATTCTTATAATAATGGTCGTCAAATCACAAGGAGATCTAAAGTACAAAGCAATGGCTATGGCTAATGGAGGGGATGGATGAACAATGGCATGGATCTCCTTTGGTGGTGTTGTGATGCAATCTGGGAATGGCGGCCCTCTTGTCGGCGGATGGAGGCTCAAAATATATAGGCGTCTTTACCAAAGTTGTAGGGTTTAACGAGACGAAGCTATCGCCACATGGTATAGGCGGGCCTGCTCATACTAGTGGTCGTTATGGTGTATGATGCCTGGAATTGACTCCACAATTACTTGGTTCCTCAAAAACCTTCATTATGACTCCTGATTTTACGTTAAAAAGCATGATTTCCTGCACAACACAATTCAAAGCAAGGTTTTTCATATCTTTGCAATTATTAGTCATTAGTGCCAAGGACTGAGAGTTTCTTGCAATTGCTTGCCGAAAACAATGTTTAAACGCAGTGGAAGATGGATATTTTTAGAGCCATCTCCTGGTCATGCGCCTCGCATGGGTCGTCAAGTACCAGGGGCCTTAGGCGACGTGACTCGTCACAGGGGTTACTCCTCGAGGATTGCCTCATACGTAGGGCTGGAATTCGAGTTGACCCGAGTCAGCTCGGCTCGACTCGCTAAAGTTCGTTCAACTAACGAGTTAGCTCGGCTCGGCTCGTTTACGAAACGAGTTAATATTTGAAACTCGACTCGACTCGGTAAACTCACGAGTAGCTCGCGAGTAGCTCGTTTAGCACGTTAGAAGTTACAAACATGAGCACATATATGAAAAATTAGAAATAATCCTACTAATTAAGAACTAGAACAACGACAATACTTTCATAATACCATGAAGGCAAAATCAATGGAAATATAGTAGCTCTACACCATTATACAAGAAACATTCTTAGTATGGCACTCACCTGTGGAAAATTTCAAACTCTATATTTGAACGAGTTTCACGAGTAGCTCGCGAGTAGCTCATTTAGCTTGGGTTAACAAACAAGCTAAAATCTAAAACTCGGCTCGACTTGTTAGGCACCGAGTTCGAGCCGAGTTGATCCGAGTCACGAGTTACTATTTTAGCTCGCGAGTTTCGAGTTATAAGTCCAGTCCTACTCATAGGCCCCTCGCCTGGCAATCACTACGGCAAATGTTTAGCCCGTTGGCCCCTCGAGGAGGAGTCCGTAGGAGTAGCACCGAGTTTGGCCGCTAGAGGGGGTACCCTCATGAGCCTCCTCGTGAGCCTCTCGAGGAGAAGACCATAGGGAAAATGCTTATCCCGTTGGCCCCTCCAGGAGGAGACCGTAGGTCTAGAATGAATTTTGGTCGCTGGAGGAGGATACCCTCACGAGCTGCTCCATGAGCCTCTCGAGGAGGAGACTGTAGGGCAAACGCTTATCATGTTGGCCCCTCGAGAAGGAGACCGTAGGTCTAGTAGGAATTTTGGCTATAGGAGGGGGATACCATCATGAGCCGCACGGTGAGCCTCTCGAGGAGAAGACCATAGGGCAAATGCTTCCCACTGGCCCCTCGAGGAGGAGGTTGTAGGTCTAGCAGGAATTTTGGCCACTGGAGGGGGATGCCCTCATGAGCCGTCCGGTGAGCCTATCGAGGAGAAGACCATACGGAAAATGCTTATCTCGTTGGCCCCTCCAGGAGGAGACCGTAGGTCTAGCATGAATTTTGGCTGCTACATGGGATACCCTCACGAGCCGCCCCGTGAGCCTCTCGAGGAGAAGACTATAGGGGAAAATGTGTGCTACTAGGGTTCCCTACGAGTGTCGTGCGAGTGTTCCAAGCACCAGGGCTCATGGGTGACTCATCGTTGGGGCTGGCCTTTAAGTTCAGATATCGACACTTTAGGTCCTAGGTCGAAAGGAGATGGCCCATTCGAGCGCCAGGAACCGTGGGTGACTTTACTTGTTTCTGAAACCGTCCCATTCAAGCGACAAGCACCATGGGTGAGTTCACTTGTAGCCGGATCCGATCAGTAAGTTCAAAGCTCTACACTTTAGGCCCTGGGTCGACAGGACATGGACCCTTCGAGCACCAACACCGTGGGTGAGGTGAAATGTTATCGGGCCGCTCCACAAGTTCAGCGCTCGACACTTTAGGCCCTGGGTTGATGGGTAGTGGCCCTGCGATAGGTACCATGCCTAGCCCCCCACTCTTGTGGAAACTATGGAGGAATCTCAGCAGCTTTCGAAAAGCAAACAGCAAAGTCAGCGCCAGGCGCAAAATCTGAAAAAAGGGAGTGGAGAATAAGTCCAACTTGTTACAATTCCCCCGAAAGCCGGTATGGTGCTCCAAAGCAAGAGGTAGAAAGGGTGAACAGAGCAGGGTGTCACCTTTGTAGAGCGCTTATGGTAGCTCACTAGTGGGGGTGATGTCTGGCAGGGAGCGTCATAGGCCGTGTGCCAGAGTAACCGCCCGAGTCTCGCGGTGGTAGCCCCCGGGTCCCCGTCCTCGACAGCCCCTGGCTAGAAGACGGGGATGTACCGAGGGTGAACGCTGTAGCCCTCTGGAGCCCCGGGTCCCCTTCCTCGACAACGTCTGGCTAGAAGACAGGGGCTTACCGAGGGAGGGAACCATAACTCTCTGAAACCCTTGGGTCCCCGTCCTCGACAACATCTGGCTGGAAGACAGGGCATACTGAGGGAGGGCGCCTGAGTCCTCGAGACCCCCCCTCGTCCACTGCAGCGAGGCGTCCCCTCCGGCTGCCATGCTACCATTTAGCTGGCTCGGCTCGGCGAGCCCCTCCTAGTCCTCGGCTGGGTAGGCGCATGGATGGTCACCATGCTCATCGTCGTGTCTGCTCTTCCTCAGGCCTTCATGTTCCATCTAGATCGCCTTGATCTTGAAACACTGGCTAGTGTCGTGCCCTCAGATGCGGTGGAAGACACAGTAAGGCCGCTCCCCGTCTTCCTCCTTCAAGTATTTCCCGCGGAGGCGTTTCTGCTCGACTCCCTTTAGGTGGGTACCCGTGACCCTGCTTCTGGCATCGAAGGATCCGCCACATCGGTCTTGCCATCGCCCCCATCACAGGCGAGCTAGTGCCCAGCCAGCGGCCGAGAACACGGGCAAGGGTGCCACGGGGACTCGTAGAGGATCCAGCTGAACTCCCGGCGCGCTTGACGGGGGTCGCAATGGGCAAAGGTGTACCCATATGTGTTCCTGATATGGGTGCGAGAGGCGGGCAGAGAGCCAACCATGGGCCAATGGACCCTTCCGGGAGGCTTACCCACTGAAACTCGAGCGCATCCTCTCGGCTCTTAGGGAAACATCCCGCCCTAGCGTATCTATACCCACTAATCGCCTAGAGGACCGCGGGTAGTCTGGTGGGACCTCACAGAGTGGGGCGGCTCCTTCACGGCCTGATGACGAGGTGTTCCGGTAGCTGCTGCCTGGCCAGGTAGCGGTGTCGTAGCGCCTGGGGGAGCCGACAGGGCGCTGGGTTGCATAGTGACCCCCAGCCTCCATAGACTCATCCTCGAACCGAGCCCCTAGCCTTGGGAAAGCAGAGGTGGCGATGTTGAGGAGCCCAACAAGGTACACGGACCACCATTCCTGGCCCAGTTCGTTCAGTGGGTGGAGCGGTTGTGGCTGTGACACAAGCTCGTCCATCTCCGGCATGGGCCAGTTAGGCTGGCCGTACAGGGACACGGTGCAAAAGATCGCCGAGTCCTCGTAGGGGAGAAACCGTGTCCCCTGTGGTGGGGAAAGGGGGAGCCCAGTCCACCTCTCGCCCATTTAGCTGGTGCTATGGCTGCGTGCTGCAAGACGGGGTCTGTCCGTGCCCGGCCCTGGGCGTCGCGTCAGTCGTGCCATCGCCCTAGCCTTGACTCGGTGCGGGCCGACATGCCAACGGTGTTGGTGAAGGTCATCGAAGCGAGCCTCAGCCCCCTACCTGGCATGTGAAATGTTGGAGAAAGAGTCCTGTGTGGGAACAAGGGGTCCAACAAGCCCTGAGTTCACGAGGGGGTTGAATCAAGCACTACGAGCTTCTCGGCAACAGCGAAGGCAGTGGCGCACAGACACGACAGAGAGATTGACACCGGGTTTTTTACCCAGGTTCGGGACCCTCGTGAGGAAGTAAAGCACCTTGTCCTGCTTGGTTGTATTGCTCGTGATACTTTGCGAGGGTACAGTGGTGACCCAATGTCTAGGGTTACATATTGCAAGGATAGAGCCCCCTAAGGTAGGAGAAGGTCTCCTTATATAGGGCGGTCGGGCCTCTTCCCCCCAAACGCTGGGTGGGAAGGGTTGCCACACTGCCGCCCCCCGAAGGCCCAGTCTACACAAAGTAGACTCGGTCCTCTCATCTTGGTCGCCCTCTGGTCCTTCGCAAAGGTGGGTTTCCTGGCGTTGTCCTTCTCTAGCTAACGCCTCCCTTATCCCCTTAGAACCAAAGTGGTAAGGGACAGTTGTCTTGTCTCTGATGACGTCCTAAGCATCTTTGCATCAGAGGATGGGTGGTCCGGCCTTCCTTTATAGAGGCGACCCGCGTGGGCCTGGTCTTTCCCGCAGGGTTTTGTCTTCTTCCTCGTCATTGTAGGATTATAGACACGCCCCTAGGCATGCCTAAAATCACCCAAGGCCTATCTTGGGGCCTGGATGAGCCAACACTCCATGGTGATAGACAACAGGGCCTAGGTCTGTTCCCCTCGTGAGGCAGCAGCCTCGGGTTTCCCTCACGAGGCCTCTTGCCTCGTCTCACCACTTCAGGTGGGGACAGTGGCCCTATTGGTGGGCCCGTCGGCCATAGGATCGTGGTACCCCAGGTGTCAGGACTCCGACAATCTCTCTATCTTTGTGGCCAGAATATTATATTGTAGGATCCCCAATGATCTGTTCTAGGATTCGAGGTTTCCTTTCGCCTCGTATGCCTCTTTTTTATTTGTTGGGGGTACTTCAGAAGTCGTTTCTTATCTTGGAAGCTACCTCGTGATTACTATCTTGCAAAGAATGTTTTGTAGCACAAGTAATACTTACTTCTTTCTCGGGTTTTAACCCTTGGACTTGAACCGAAGGTCCCAGATTGTGTTGGATTCTATTGTTGGGAATCTTGTACATGAAGATGACATTTAACCCAAGATCCATTTTGTTGACCCCTTATGTAAATGTTCAAACATTACCTTAGGATGGCTGGTGCTACAATTCTGGCCTTCAAACTTGTGGTTATTTCCACAATTTAATTGTGGCAATTAAGGACTTCCCCTACCACTAGCTATAGTAGATGTTCTTTAATGGAACCAAATAGATGATGACAAGGGCACTCCTCGTGAGATCTAAATCTATACTCGTGACTCTTCCACACATCCCTTCTATGCAATGGTTTTCAGAAGATTGTTAATCTATGCATCGACATCTTGGGTTTCTATCCTCAGCATGTTCCTTCTCCCTTGTTGTTTGCTGACCTTTGTCTACTAGTTGGTAGCCAAGTAGTAATACACATTGGTGTATTCCAATGCAAGATACTATTGTGGTCCATTATGACAGACCATTTTGGGATGTCAGGAGAAACAAACTCCGGTACCTTGTCATACCTAGGACTAGGACAAAGTTTTGTAATCTGCAGATCAAGAGGCATTGATTAGTTCTATCTATTCTACCTTAGAGTATCACACTCTTCTATTCCAAGAGGTCATGCTAAGTTCCATGACCCTCTTAATGAAGTGATGCTCTTACACATCTTTATCCACCCTTCATCTGAGTTGTTCGTGCTCGTGAGTGATGCGTGTGCATAATGATGTGGCCATCTGAGATTATTAGCAATTCGTATTGCTTTGATCTCTAAGGACATTTGTGTTATTCCTTAGAGTGATTGGTTAACCCTATCACTAACCAAAGGATGACTGTTCTACTAAGTTTGCTATCCTGGTACACTCTCTTCGGTCAAAGAGTTAGGCTTGTGCCGAATATAGCTCTAAGACTATGTCTTGTTGCCTTACCAAACAAGTTTCCTCTCGAACTAAGTGACATATCGGTGGTTCGTGATATTCTAGATGTCTTGCTAGAAGTATCGCCTTGTCTCCACATGACCGTGTTGTCAAGTTGTTGAGTAAGGGCGTTCTCTGAACTACTTCTGTCTCCAAGAATCTGTACTGGATACTTCTGGACTAGTTGGTTGAGCTTAAACAACAACTTCGAGAGTTGTAAGACAAAAGTTCTATCTGACTTGGTTCCTTCTTAAAGGGATATCTATTTTTGTTCATGCTGAAGAAAGATAGTATTTCCTTCATGGATATGTTATCTTCCCCGCCTTTCATTTGATTTGGGTTAACGTCAAATCAAACTCAGTTCCAAGGACTGTTTTGATGATGTTTATACTTGTGATGTTTCACTTGAGGACATACTCATGTCCTATGGTCTGAGCAATAATTTTCCTTGTTCATATGACATATGAGTCCATATTCCTGGAGTGTCTCGATAAGTTTGTAGTTGAGCCCAGTGACTATATCCTTATCTTCTCCATGTTAGACTAGATTCATATGGAACATTTGGCATCAACATTGGAAAACTTTTAAGAACCGTCTTCGAGTCATTTCGAAGTATGCATTTTGGATGTTAGAAGTGACCTTCTCCGATTCACGGGCAGTTGTCAAAATATGTCTCCATGAATTCGAGTAGAGTTATCTTTGTTTCCTTAAGGACACAGTTGCATTTCCTTGCAAGTACTTAATGTATGAGAAGTTGCCCTCCGTTGGTACTAAAGGGAATATGCCCGAGAAGCAATAATAAAGTGTTTATTATCTTATTCCATGTTTATGATAAATGTTTATTTTGCATGCTATAATTGTGTTAATTGGAAACATCAATACATGTGTATTTGATAAACAAATATATAGAGTTCCTAGTTATGCCTCTCATATAAACTATCTCGTTGATTAACAAGATGATCAAGGTTTCCTGATCATGGACATTGGATGTTGTTAATAACAAGGTCACAACATTGGTGGAAAAATGTGATGAACATTCACCCAAAGTATAGTAATACGATCAAATTCATTATGTTTACATTGCTACAACATCATGCGAAGTAACCTTAATCCTTACACAATGCGATCATGTTAATTGCTAACACCAGAAGAGTACTTTGATAATATCAAATGTCACAACGTAACAGGGTGACTATAAGTGTGGGTTTGGGTACTCTAAAAGTGTTATGTTGAGGCTCATGGATCAAGAGTGGGATTTTTCCATCCCTATGATCAAGAGATATACCCAGGGCCCTCTCGGTGATATCACATTGACATAGCTTGCAAGCAAGTGATAAGATCACTAAGAATGTTATATCACGAGAACAAGAAAAGAGTACTTGTCGGTAACGAGATCAAACTAGGTTTGGGGATACCGATGATCAATCTTGGACATGTAATATATCGCAAGACAAAGGGATTTAGTTACACCGTTAAAGGTTCTCACCATCACTAGAGTCATCGTTGAATGTGTGGGAGCCAATATGGATCTCCAGGTCCCGCTACTGATTATTAATCACAGAGGAGTCTCGATCATGTCTGCATTATTCATGAACCACAGGGTGATACACTTAAGGTATAGCGACACCAAATGGAGAAGATATATACTAGAGAAAGGATTTGAAAGCGCTGGGATTATTTTGATAGACACCAGAATTGTTTCGGGTCAAATTGCTGAAAATGGTTTCAAATTTGACTTCGAAGTATTTTAAGGGGTTTTATGCAAATGTTTGTTAATTCAAGTAATTAACAAAATTATGAATATAATAAATAAAAGTGTTTTATGTAAAGAGAACATGCATTTAATTTAGTGGACATTAAATGCAAAGTGATTGGAGATGAAATTGATGTGAGTGGGCTTAGTGGAAGCTCCACCTACATGAATGAGGGAGAGGTGGGGGCACCCACCATGGCTGGCCAGCCATGGCTATGGGGCTACGCCCCTCCCCTATAGAAGGATCTCCATGCCTCCTCTCCTCTTACACCACCTCCTCGTGAAGGTTCTCTTCTCCCTCTAGTAAATTCCTTATTGCTTCATATTAGCAAAGTATATGTTCTCGGTGGTTTCTCTAGAAGGATCTACTTCTTTTGTTGCTTTGTTGGAGCAAGGACTCGGAGGTTCTTCGGGTATCGTATGTGTGTGTGATCACGGATGCACTGTTGCTTTGTAGTGCTAGACTTCATCGTGATCTTGAGACCGACAAGTGAACGACTACATCATCCACGAAATCAGATTTCTTTAACAAAGCTTTTCGGTCTTCGAGGGTAAGATCTCTATGGATGTATATACACCCATTGATTGTATCTAGGTAGATAGATCTTGGTGCTTAGTTGTTCATATCATAGGATTTTTTTGTTTTCTATGTTGCGAACCCAATAGTGGTATCAGAGCCTAATCTATGCGTAGATCATTTGCATGGGTAGAACACATATGATTATGTGGTGATTATGATCATGTTATTGCATCTTCTATGTATTTTGGATATTGGTGGCACAGTGGGATGAAGCGGCCCGGACTAAATTTACATGTCCTCGCACATGAGACCTGTTCCACGCTTGACATGCAACTAGTTTTGCATAAGTGGCTAGCGGGTGTCTGTCTCTCCTACTATAGTCAATATCTGATTTACAACGAGTTGCTAATAACTTGATTATCCTCGTTGTGGTTCCATGTTCGTAGGTAAGACCGGTTCTATCTCCGAAAGCCCTAAGCCATGTAAAACTTGCAATGGATAAATTAGAGGCGCCTAGTTTAGATCGTTGCTGGGCTAGTGTCATGATATGGTAATGTTGTAAGTAGATGTATGATAGATACTCTTACAACACACCTAACATGTAAGTTCCATAGACCTTGGCCTTACACACAGAGGAATGATAGAGATCATACCATGATGCATATAATTATCATCGTTGTGGTTTCATTTTCTTAGGTAAGAACGGTTCTATCTCCGAAAGTCCTAAGCTACATAAAAACATGCAAAGTATAAATTAGAAGCGTCTTGTTTAGTTGTTGCTAGGCAAGTGTTATGATATGGTAATGTTATAATTTGGATAATGGTTTGATACTCTTAGAAATTATAACATACCAATGTGTAAGTTCCATATACCTTGGCCTTACACATATAGGAATGATAAAAATCATACCACGATGCACAAGATAGTGATCAAGTGCAAGAGCCATATCATATCACTTTTTTCATATGACATGTTTTTGCATCTTATATTGCTTGTATGACGCTTAGTAGCATTATAAGATGATCCATCATTTAAATATCAAGACAAAATGTGTTCTTCCTTTAGTATGCACTATTGATAAAAATCATCGGTTTGAGACACCATGTGATGATCGGGTGTGATAGACTCTACGTTTGCATACAACGGGTGTAAGACAGTTTTACACACGCGGGTACTAAGGTTCTTGTTTGATGAGCCTAGCATGTACAGGCATGGCCTCGGAACACGAACAGAAAGGTGTAGCATGACTCATATAGTTGATATGATGCTCGCCTTTGAAGCTGCACCAATTCATGTGATGATTGGTGGTATAGTGGATTTGGTTCATGTAATCACCAAAACGACTCGAGGGATGTTGGTTTTGAGTGGGAGTTCATGTTGTAATATGATTAAAGTTGAACTCAATTTATCATAAACAAAATCAAAGTGAATTTTCATAGTTTGTTGTAGGTAATGGCATCCGTTTACTACCTTGTGCTTAGTTACAATTGAGATAACAGAATTATAGAATTCTGGGTATTTACTTTATGAACTGGTATCGTATTGTTTTGAGTGTCAATCTAAAGTTTAAAAGTCCTATTGCAAACTTTTAGCAAACTCTATTTACTCCATGAAGTTTAATAAGTACTATTAAATCAAGAGTAACAATTCTAGTGTTAGTATCTAAAGTATGATGTTTGCCTCCATGATCCTTGATAGTAAAAACATGTTTTAGTACCAAGGTTATCTAGGAGCTGAAAGTATTGTTTCAGAAACCATCATGTGTGGAAGATATTGCGATATCTAAAACAATGTTTTGGTTGCAATATGATAGAGTATAATTTAGCAAAATACATGTTCTCATATTATATGAGAATTTGCAATGGTTGGAGACACTAGGAGTCCTAATCTCCCAAAAAGGTTTTGGGAATTGACATTATACTCGCGAGTCACCCTTATAGGCTATAGTAGCTTGATCATGGAAGTTGTCATGATAAGGATGAATATGATATGTAGGTAAAATGTTTACTACACTAAAAGATTGCTAAAGAATGGATTTTGAAAGAACGCCAAATATTTGATGATGGTGATCCACTTCAAAGTGCAAGTCCAAAGGTATTAATATTTGACTATACACACTTTGGACTATGTGTCATGTCTATGGTGCCACTCTTGATGTTGACAGATTCTTTTAAAAGAAGGAAATACTGAAAGAGAATCTATAAAATATTTGGCAGAAAAGAAAAGGTTGGAAATGTCCAGCTTAGGTATATAGATGATATACATGTTATGAATGTATTATTTTCTTGTTAAACAATGTGGTTCTTGTGTATTGGATACCGAATTGGTTCATGTGAAATGTCATACAGAACAACACATTTGATGAACTATAATGGCCTAAGTAACTAGCAAGAGAATATGTGATGATGTTCATCAAAAACAAATAAAGTGTTGTTGTGTTTTTCGTTAACATCAAACATAATCTTCAATATTTGTTTTAATAATTGTTATTTTGTTCTATTATTATGAGAATAATGGTTGTTCAAATAATTACCGTATTCCATAGAAGATGGATGAAATTTTACAAGTCTAGTTGGAGAAATCACTTCCATAAAAACCAATGCTAAAATATCACAAGACAAATGATTGAAAGATCACTTACAAAGTGACATCGCCGTTTAAATTATATTGGAAAGAAAACATGAAGAAACTACATATTGATGGAATTTTGGAGTCTTTTGATTTTTGATGAATTGACGCTTGTGAGACTTTCCTCGAGATAATTGAACCTCAGTTCATAGGACAAATAGGAACATATGATTAACTTATTGGACATTATGCATGTTGATGTATATAGTCCATTACATGTAGCCATGTGCGGTGGATATTTCAACTTCATACACTTTCTCCGGAATTTTGAGTGGATATATGTGTATATTTAATTAACAAGGAAGAAGTATGAAACATTTGAAAAATGTTCAAAGAATTTCAGGATAGTGGAAAATCAGTGTAACAATAAAATAAAGAAATTTATGATTGGATCATAAAGAAAAACATTTGAGTTACAAGTTTAGCAGAATACCTGAGATTTGAGGAATCGTTCTATGGATTTTCATTTCCTGATAAACCATAGGAGTATGGAGTGTTCGAGATATGAAATCAAACCTTGTTTTGACATGGTAAGATCAAAGGTGTCATTGATAAATCTACCATTATGTTTTAAGGATTAAAGCTTTAGAGACTATATTAAAGCTTTAGAGACTACCACTTTTATACTAAAAAGAGCACCATCGTGATCCGTTGAAATGACATCATATGAGTTATGGCTTAGGATAAAACCCAAGTTCTCTTTTCTTTAAAAAGTTGGTACGCTAGGCATAAGTAAAATGTTCACAACCAAAGTCGGGTAAGCATGTCTTTGTAGGTTATCCCAAAGCAACTGCTGGGTATTCCTCCCTAACACCGAAGACAAAAGAGTTTGTCGCTTAGAACGTCAAGTTTCTTGAGAAAGATTTTTTCGCAAAAGTTAAGTGGGAGGACACTAGAACTTTGATTAGGTTGATGAACCTAAGCAACATGTTCTAAGTAGCGCAGCACCAAAAAGTGTCCCGGAGGCGGCAAAATGGTCATGGCTCAAGTGACTACAAAGGTTGTGATCTCGGATATAGAGTTCCTATTGAACCTTGTGGGTCGGGTAAAAATCAAATACTGAGTTTGATAAACAAGTTGTTATTGTTTTGACAATGATGAATCGACTGCATGCAAAGAAGTGATGATGGGCCTTGACTCCATAAAGTGACTAGAAGTCAAAAAATCTGTGATAGTTTCCATACATGATAAATCAAGTTTTTGAACTTGGAAAACCCTCTGGAAAGGCATACAACCTATTGGTAGTATTTGGATCTATAAAGAAATAAACATGGATGTTTCACATCTATTAAATATTCGGCATGCCGCAAAAGAGTTTACGACAATGTTCAAGGAGTTGACTATGATAAGGTTTGATCTTTTGTAGCGATATTTAGTCTAGACAGATTAATGCAGGAACCACTACATATGTCAATTTTGGTATATGGTAGTTGAACAAACAAAACAAAGTTCTTCTAATAGAATGGTTACCTAGGATGTATACATGACACGGTCCGAAGGGTTCATGCAAAGTTGAAGGGTTGAAATAAGCATAGTGGAGTTGGAATCTTCACTGTGATGGAACTGTTTAAAGAGTAATTTCATCGGAGATGATGAAGATGCTTGCATTTTCAAGAAATTAAGTGGGAGCGCTGCGACATATTTCTAGTACATTATGTAGAGGACATGTTGTTGATTGGAAATGATGTATCTTTCATTAACACTGGTTAAGAATTTCATTAAAATCGGATTTCGATGAAAGACTTGGGAAAAACCAGAATACTAGGCATCAATTTCTATATTGATAGATTGAGGAGCTAATATGGTTATGCTAAATGTACATAGATGAGATATTGAATGAGTTCAATATGGAAACAACAAGAAAGGTTCTTGCCACACGGAAAGGGTTGAATCAGGATTCAAGTGTATCGACACTTGGTAAGTGAAACGAGATTCAAGTGTTTTGACACTTGGTGAGTGAAATCACATGAATGTTTTGATCAATAAATACATATCCAGATATGTCGTATGCTCATAATATGATCACTAGACGATAGTAAAGATGTTCTTATGAACAATGGAAGAACTAAGAATATGTTATGTAGATGTGACAAATAGTTACAAATAGTTCATTATAAAGTGTTACATTGATACTAGTTGTGTCACAAGATACAAATTAAATTTATCTCAATTTAAACTATGGGTGGCACAATGTAATGGAAAGGAGGTTCCATGATAGATTTGGATGAGTTCCAAAGTTAAGACATTGTGAAGGATACACCAACAAAAGGCTAAGTATATGACTACTATAGTAGTAGCAAAGTAGGGAATTTGTGTTAAGTAGTTTGTTATCAAACTAGGTGTGGTTCATAGTGAGCTAGTACAATGAAGATATTATTGTATGACAATAATATCAACATGTTTTAACCCAAAGGACTAAAGGTCTCACCAAAGAACTAAATTTATACAATGTCATCTTATTTGAGAATGAGTGATGCGTAGAGACGCAAAGACATGCAAATACACACCGACTTGAAAGTGTCAGATTCGAATATTATGTTTACCACTAGTAAATGTGTATATACAACACCATAAGCCATAGGTGTTGAATGCGCAAATTTTTCAAACTATATTATTGACTCTAGTGCAAGTGGGAGACTGAAGGAAATATGCCAGAGAGGCAATAATAAAGTGGTTATTATCTTATTCCATGTTTATAATAAATGTTTATTTTGCATGCTATAATTGTGTTAATTGGAAACATTAATACATGTGTGTTTGATAAACAAATATATAGAGTTCCTAGTTATGCCTCTCATATAAACTATCTTGTTGATTAACAAGATGATCAAGGTTTCCTGATCATGGATATTGGATGTTGTTAATAACAAGGTCACAACATTGGTGGAATAATGTGATGAAAATTCACCCAAAGTATAGTAATAAGAACAAAGTCATTATGTTTACATTGCTATAACATCATGTGAAGTAACCTTAATCCTTAGACCATGAGATCATCCTAATTGCTAACACCGGAAGAGTACTTTGATAACATCAAATGTCACACCATAACAGGTGACTATAAATGTGGGTTTGGGTACTCTGAAAGTGTTATGTTGAGGCTCATGGATCAAGAGTGGGATTTTTCCATCCCGATGACGGAGAGATATACTCAGGGCCCTCTCGGTGATATCACATTGACATAGCTTGCAAGCAAGTGATAAGATCACTAAGAATGTTATATCACAAGAATGAGAAAAGAGTACTTGTCCGTAACAAGATCAAACTAGGTATGGGGATACTGATGATCGAATCTCAGGCATGTAATATATCGCGAGATAAAGGGATTTAGTTACACTATCAAAGGTTCTCAGAATCACTAGAGTCATCATTGAATGTGTGGGAGTCAGTACGGATCTCTAGGTACTGTTGTTGATTATTTATCAGAGAGGGGTGTCGATCATGTCTGCATTATTCGCGACCCGTAGGGTGACACACTTAAGGTATACCGACACCAAATGGAGCAGATATAATACCAAAGAAAGGATTTGGAAGCGCTAGGATTATTTCGATGGACACCGTAATTGTTTTGGGTCAAATTGCGAAAAATGGTTTAATCGAAGTATTGTAAGGGGTTTTATGAAAATGTTTGTTAATTAAAGTAATATACAAAATTTTGAATAAAATAAATAAAAGTGTTTTATTTAAAGAGAAAATGCATTTAATTTAGTGAACATTAAATGCAAAGTGAGTGGAGTTGAAATTGATGTGAGTGGGCTTAGTGGAAGCTCCACCTACATGAATGAGGGAGAGGTGGGGGTACCCACCATGCCCAGCCAGCCATGGCTTGTTGGGCCACGTAGAGATGAAACAAAATTTTCCTACACGGTGATCCCAAGATCTATCTTAGGTAGAAGGCCACAAGGATTACCACTAGATGAACGATTGCGGAATTGATGAAGCACATAGATCGATGTAGTGTAGCCCTCACGATCCGATCCCACGATCATCAAAGTTCTAATTGTACAACACCTATGCTAGTATCCACACGTACAAGGAGGAGCGTCGGTGGTGGACTGCTAGGTCTAGTAGGACGGCTGGACTAAAATGGAGCTAGGGTTTCCAACACATGCAATGACTTAACAATCCCCTTGGGCATATGCGCCCCAGTATATATAGGGAGTGAAAGTGGGATGCACTCACTTGTGGCCCATTCACTAAAGCCTATATTAGTCACTGTGAGTTGAACTCACTAACTTAGTCCGTGTCCAATTCGGGTCCAACCCAAACATATTTCTGGTTTGGGTCCAACCCAAACTTGCTCCCTCTCTTAAGTGTGTGACCCAACATGCTCATGGTGACTCAGACACAATTTGAGTCTTACTCGTGATCGATTAGTCGACAGAGGCTCCTAGTAGAACATGCCGACTACCAAGTACCAAAGAGTCATGGTGTTTCATACCTTCCAATTCGACTTGTGTCCGAGTCCCTTTTGACTCACTATACATCTTTTCAAGCTATAGGCAAATAATCGTCATCCTTCAAATAGCTCAACTCTCTTCTCGATTTGAGATAAGTGATTCATCTGACTAACTCTTAGTTAGCCACCTCGGTTAACACTTAACCGAGTCGTGTATGTCCATGCTTTCCGAATCATATCTTCTGAGAGGGCCCAAAGAATATTTCTCTTGTCGGAGGGGGAAAATCCCATCTTGGTTATCCACATCAGGCAGCTTGATTCTTAGTCGACCCAAACTCTGCCTCTATAACTTCCCTTTGATGGAACAACGTTTGACATAACCTAAGCCAGTGATCCACAACTCGGATTGTGCAACAACCTCAGGTCTAAGGATTACATTGATTGAGACATACAAATGGACACTTGTTCATTATATCTCAATATGTGTCAGTCTGACTCGCTAAACTCTTTTAGCCGAATCTGTGTAAGTCGGAATAGCATCATCATGCCCATGATAAGTGGAATCGAGTCATCAACTGACTTCCACATGAAGGGTTTCTGTAGCAGATAACCAAAAATTTACTACGTGGTACTCCCTGGATGCCCAAGGATCTATCTATAAGTTATGCAGTAACGGAGGAAGACAGTGTTAACGTACCCTTGAAGACCGAGAGATTGTTACGCTCATGCAGGAGTGTGGATGATGTATTCGTACCCGTCCAATCTCCAGGTCGCGAAGCTCCTCGCACGTCACCTCTTGTCCAGGCCCTTGCACGACGGCCCGGTCGCTTCAAGTGCAGCTCCCCCGATTTATCACACACATGTGATGCAATAAAATGACTCACGAACTTCTTGATCCCTGTTGAGGTTGCGGAAGTACACCTCCTAGAAGAATCCTTGTAGCACAACGCCGTGCCACAAATGTGTTGACTTTGCGCGTACAACCCTTACTTGGGACCATGCCACGAGAAATCAAATGAGACCTAGGGGGATATTCAAGCCAAAGAAAATATCTTATTTGTGTGTTTTAATCCTCCCATAGCCACCCCTTTATATAGGGAAAGGGAGGTGTGCCCTCCCCTTTAGGTGCCCCATGTGGGACTAAATCATAAAAGAAAAAGGCACAAAGGAGGGGCTCAACTGGGTGAGCCAACTGGAGCATCTGAATGGGCTCAACCCGTAGTGGCCCATCTTGCTACAGCAGCCGGTGGTGGTAGCAGCACGTGGGTGGGCCGTCCCTGCACATGTCTGCCTAGCTCGCCTGGTGGGCCTCCCATGAAGGCAGTAGTCATTGTCGCACAACAAAGTGGCCTACAGTGTGGCGCCTGGGTGGGCTGGCCTCTAGCGCCTGGCGGCCCAACTTTCTCCGCCCGGCTGGGCTACAAGTGGGGCGGCCACCAGCGGTGGCCTGGCATGGCCTCCAGCTCCCCTGTGCACCTGTTGGGCCAGGGTTGAGTGCCACGCAGCAACGACCGGTGGTTGTTGTCTCCTGTGCGGTGGCAACTATCTACCACCCACGTGGGCTGTTTTTCTTTTTCCTTTTTTTCTGCGATTTTCTCCTAGGCCAATTTCCTCTAGGATATTGGCCTAATGTGAAAATCACTTCATAAATTTTAATTTAAATATTTATTTAATGTAAGTTAATTCATTATTAACATATAATAAATGTATACTATAAATTGCCATTTATCCAAAACTCCTTTCGTCCTTTTCCTTTCCTTCTTTCTCTGAAAAACTTCGTACCTCTCCTGAACGATTCTGATTTCTCTCTCTTTCATGATTCCATCTCACAGGAGGATCTTCAAGCATCGTATCGCTCTTAAGCGCGGTTCCCTGTGGTTTGGGAATGCTATAGACAATATCTGTATCAACGATCAATAGCGAGACCAGGATACCCATGTTGTCGTTGTATTGGGAACGGCAGTACCTGAAGAGGTTAGATAGAGGTGTGTGGACTAGCAGGGAAGCTCTCGATGACGTCCGCATGCGGGATTGGGTACGAGCTAGTGTAGCGAGACACACAAAGTACCCAGGTTGGGAGCCCTTGTGGTGAGGTAAAGCTCCTACTCATGCCGATCTGACTAGACTACAATCGCTCCTTGAGCTGTAAGTTCTAGCTACTTCCTTAAATGCTCTCAGTCCAACCCTTGCTACGAAGGCCTTGCCCCTGCTTATATAGGCAGAGGGGCAACCGTCTTACTGGCCAGTCTGGCTGGCAGGTCCCACAGGTGGCCCCCAGCTGGTTGGTCATCTACAGTACCCGGCATGGTCTGTCCCATCGAAGTACACGTTGTGCGGGTCGTCATGGGCATAGTGAACATCGTGCGAACCTGTCGTCAGCACCCGAGCACTATGCTCGCGTCACCAGCAAAGTCTTCGGTATGGTCTTGTAGTTGAGGGTCTTGTCGCTATACCCTGGGTGTACCATGCACTGTGTTCACGTCGCCTGGTCCCCTTGATTGTGCCCAGCTACGATCGTGTAGCCGGATCGGTATCTTGCCGCCCTTCTTGGTTCTAGCTACCAGTTGGTAGCCAGTACGAATTGCCTTTGTCCGGCTACGATCTGCCAGTTGAACACGGGTCGTCTGCCTTGATTCTTGTCTGGTTGGGGTACCCAGGGGTCATCCCCCAACACTAGCCCCCGAGTTCATGTGGATTCCACCTTAGGTTAAATGTGTGCGCGATCCATCTTCCGTTTGAAATTTGTGTCCGGCTGGTGCCTGACGGTTGCACTACCCATGACGTCAGTGCTGATGCTGGCCATGCGCGCACACGCCATCATTGCGCTGCCGCACGCAGCGCTACATCGTGTCGCACGTCGCGCACGTCGCCTCGGGAACCGCCGTCTGTCGTTTCGGTTTCCGGCCCGGGATCTATTGTGCATCCGGCGCCAGCATAAAGGATCAGGAGCGGTGGTGGGGGTGCGGTGCGGTCCGGTGGACACCACGTGGTGTGGCGGATGGTTGCACTCCCCGGTCTTTAAAAGGTTGCTCGGGGAAGCCGCTTCCGCTTCAGCTCGCTGCCACCTCATTCTTCCCCTGCGCCCTTGCTGTCTCGCTGCTGCCTCTTGAGCACTTGTCTCCGGACTTAGCCGCGCCGCACTTTTAGCGTCACCAGAGACACGGGCCACCGTCACTCGGTGCCCACCACCACGGCGAGCGACACTGCGATGGCTTCAGAGCGTGGCGCGTGGTGCGGACCTTACATCATGGAGGAGCATATCGCAAGTACCGCGCCACCCGTGTCTTGCCGCCGGAGAAGGAGGTGAAAGTGTGGATCATGCTGCCGTAGGAGGAGTCGCTGCACCCGCATCTTCCTCTCCCATCTCGCTCGTGGCTTCACACTGCCCGTGCACCCCTTCTTCCTCGCCTTCTTTGATCTGCGCCTCCACCACCTTGGCGCCAACGCCATCGGCACCCTTGCGCACTTCACGGCCTTTTGCGACTGCTATCTCGGAATCCAGCCGGATCTTGGGCTCTCCTGCCGGCTGTTTCGCATCCGGCCATAGGTGCATTTCAGGCAGGGGCCACTGGTGGCTTGCAGTGGTGCCTCCATCTACTCCCGCTTCCAGACCGGCTACCCAAAGTTCCGGCAGCAGGACACGGTCCGACTGTGGTAGCAGTTGTACTTCTACGTCAGCAATGTCACCGAGGTCGACCGGATCAACCTGCCGGCCTTCCAGGACATGGAGTTGACCCGGCAGAACTGGGACCTGAAGATCCATGGTGACAAGGCGGAGTCAGATGTGATGCTGCAGCGGATGCGCTCCCTCGTCACCACCGGCTTGACCGGCCTGGACATCACACTTAGCTGGATGTCTGGCTGATGATTCCGCTGCAGCAGCACGTACACAAGATGTGCTACTACTCTGGTCGGCTGGACCCCACCCGGCTGTCTCGCCGTGATCCCCGCTACCACAACCTTAAGGAGTGGGTGTGGACGATCATGAAGGAGAGTCTGTCAGAGAATAGGAGGTTCGGGCAGGCCCCCTACAGCCGTGACAACCATGCACCCCGGGTAAGCTTCCTTGTCAAGCCGGTTCTTTCCTTCTTCTGTTGTGATCTTTTCATCTGGCTAACTCCTTTTCCACTTTTCTTCTGATAGAACTTTGCATGCATCATCCGGGCGGAGGGCGAGAGTCCCCTTCAGGTCTTCACGCATGACCTCCCTGAGCCGCGTATGCACCGATCCGGAGAGGAGTCGGATGGCGATGCCGACGTCTTCCCTAAACGGAACGACGAGCCGGCCCACGACCCCCACACGCAGGTCGGCGAGGAGGAGGAGGCTGCGCCGGCTCCCAAACCAACTCGGCGCCGCGTGACGGATGGCTACTCCATCCGGTCAGGTGCCGGAGGGAGCGGCTCCAGCCGGTCAGGCGCCGGAGGGAGCGGGTCGAGCTGGCCCACAGTGGAGGAGACGTACCAGCGCCATCCCCCTGAGACGGCTTGGCCACAAGAAGGCGCTGCCCCGGTAGTGCACGGGTAAGTGCCCGCCGTCCTTGCGATGTTCTTTTCCCCCTTTTCTTCTTGCACGATCTTCCCTTCGTTTGTTTTCTTACTTGCTCTCTTTTCTTGTCTTTTGAGCTCGCTCGTCTCCTTCGGTGCCGCCAGCCCGACGCGGGTGCCGACTGGCTTGCCGCCCCACGTGCCGCCTACTGCTTCGCCTCCTGCTGCCAGTGCCGCCCCTACTTCGACGCCCCAGGCCCTACCGCCGCCGCCTCGCGCGGATCCGGCTGCAGGAGTCGGGACTAGGGACGCCCCACCCTCCATAGTGGTGCAGCCGGACGCGGCCATGGCGAACCCACAAAGTGGAGGTGGTTCCTCCATGGGGACGAGGGGGCGGTAGCCGGCAAGGAGCTGGTGGTCGTCCAGGAGGAGTGGCGGGTGGCGATCTGCGAGGCGAAGGAAGCACTGGCTGCCAACGCTGTCGACGACGACGCCTCTTCTGCCGCTTGCATGTCGGACCTGGCCGCCACCCTGGAGCTGGCGGTGAAGGAGATCCGATTGCTCGAAGCCTCGGCTAGGATCAACCGGTCGCTAGAGAAAAAGTTGGCCGTTGCAAATGGCACCTCCCAGAGTAAGTCATTTTACTCGAATTCTCTTTTTCCTTCCCCTTCTTCTCTTTTTTATTTTGCTGATAGCCGGTTTCTTGCGGCCATCATGGTTTGTGCCCAGCAGGAGATCAATCGCCTGATGAAGGCGAACGATTGGCTGACGAAGTCCAACTCGTCCCTCCGGCTTCAGAATAAGGAGTGACACTCCAAGACGGACCAGCTAGAGGCCACCATCAAGGAGCATGAGTCTGCCCTCGCCAGCCGGGCCCAGGCCTTTAGCCTCCTCGATGCTCAGAGCAAAGATCACGAGAAGGAGATCAAACGGCTGGAGGACCGGGAGAAGGACCTCCTTGAGGAGTTGATGCAGGTCGGCCGCACCACTAAGGGTAAGTGCTTTTTCCGGCTAGTATTTCCCGTCCGGATTCGGTAGCCGGACCAGACTTTCCTTTTTCTGACAGTGTTTTATCCCGGCGTAGACCTACTAGCCTACAACCGGCTCCAGGAGAACTGGCCAGGGGAGCAGCCCACCTCCTAGGAGTTGGTTGCCCTTCTCGGCAAGGAGGCCATTCAGTTGCGCAAAGCGGCTCAAGCAGTCTTCGATTTCCTGTGGCTGGATGCGGCCGCGCCGGAGACTATTGCCCAGCTGGTGACCAAGGTCACGGAGGTTCCGGCTTCCGTCGACCGGCTGAGGGACCTGGCGGCACGAGCCGGAGCAGAGATGGCCCTGGCGCTGATGCTGTCCTGGTACAAGGTTGCACGCGTCGGGAAAATCGACGGGGGCTTTCGCGCCAATGCTAACCTTGTTGCCATCTGCCAAGCTCACCTCGAACTCCGCGCCTACACCATCAAAATCGTCAGCTACACCGATGTCGACGAGGTCCTCACCGACTCGGAGTCCACCGAGACACTAGAGACGGAGACCGAGCCGGCACCGCAGCTGACGGGTGGAGATGTCGGAGCTAGAACCTCCAGCGCGCCTCCTCCTCCTCCCGAAGCCGCAGCCGGTCAGGATCTCCTGCACGGCAAAGGCCCCGACATCTATATTTGATCCCCGGGATGCCAGGTGGACTTGTATAACTTTTCCTTCTATTGAACTTGTTGCTTGTGCCGACTTTTTCTAATGTTGGTTGAACCTATGGGAGCTTCGACTCCCCTTTATTTAATCATGTTGTTTGCTTGTTTCTGTTTTTCTTGTGATCTTGCGTGCTTTGAAGTTTTTATCCTTTGCTGGTTACAATTGCCGACTATCTTTGCCTGGCTAAACACTTTTGGTCGGGAGAATTTCACCTCCTGCGGGGGCGCGCCAGCGCACCCACTAGGTGTAGCCCTTGATATTCGGAGTAGCTAGCGAAGCTAGGTGCTTTGAATCTTCTTCCTTTCTTTCCTTTGATCTCTTAGCTTCTTCCGGCTAGACGTCTCTAGCCAGCTAACCTGACCTTGCCCGAACCAACCGGTCACCACAAACGGTAGTGGGGGCACGCCAACGCACCCACTGGGTGTAGCCCCCGAGATTCGGAGTAGTTGGCGAAGCCAAGTACTTCGAATCTTCTTCCTTCCTTCCCTTGCCCTCACTTGGGCTCCAAATATCCAGCTAAACTCCTTTAGCCGGTCGGAACTACATGATTCCACTCGGGGCGCGCGAGTGCACCCAGTGGGTGTAGCCTCCGAGATTCGAAGCGCTTGATGAAGGCAAGGACTTCGAATCTTCTCTCCTTTTGGCGACTGACTTGTTGTAGTTGTGCAAAACAAAAACACACATAGATTCGTTGTCAATACGTCAGTCGGTTAAGGTACTGTTTTTTAATCAGAAAATAGCTTCGGCTTTTTCGAAAAACTAGCTTGCGCTTCTCTAGACACTTAGTCACTTTCTCGTGCGCTTTGCTGTTTATGATGCGTCCTTGTCGGGCAACCGGGTTGCGGTCTACAGCCGGAATTGAAGGGAGCTGACAATACATTGCACACAGTATTGGAGGCTCAGTAGCCGGATAATCTCAAACTAGGCACGAGGTCGAAACGTCCAATCTGTACCATCCTTCATCGTTTTTCATGTGGGATGCCTCGGGCTTTTGCTCTTGCTAGCCAGACAGCCGGGTTGCGGTCTATAGCTGAGACGATGAGTGGGCCTCTGACACCATCGCACACTACTTAGTCGGTTTACAAATTTAGCAGGTCAGGCAAGCCCCGAGTAGGGGTTGCCGGAGCCGGAAAAACTGAACTGGAAAAGGAATAGAGGCAAATTTCTGGCAAGGATCCCCCGAGTAACTCTCGGGGTTCCATATCTTTCATTCATAGAGTTCATGGGATAGATACACTGTCAGGTGACTAGGTGTAAAACAGACAGAGCAGGGCTGCATTCCAGGGGCATTCTGTCTCCTCGTCTGACTTGTCCATCTTGTTCTTGCGCAGCTGCTATGTGTCGATGAGGTAGTAAGAGTTGTTGTGTAGCACCCGGCTAATGATGGGGCCCTCCCAAGGTGGCGATAGCTTGTGCATGCCCTTCGTGTCCTGCACTAGCCGGAGGACCAGATCGCCCTCGCAAAACGCGACGGGCGGATCCGGCTCGAATGGTAGTGGTGCAGGCGTTGCTGGTATAGCGCTAATCTTGACAGGGCCAGCTTGCGGGCCTCCTCGAGGAGGTCCACATCGTCCTCCCATGCCTCCTGATTAGCCTTTTCATCGTAGAGGAGCTTGCGTGGTGAGTTGAACTCGATGTACGCGGAGAGGACGGCTTCCGAGCCGTAAACGAGGAAGAACGGGGTAAAGCCGATTAACCTGTTCGGCATGGTGCGGAGGCTCCACAGCACAACTAGAAGTTCTTCTATCCACCATCCGGGTGACCGCTCCAATGGCTCGATGAGGCTCGGCTTGATGCCGGCAAGCACTAGGCCGTTTGACCTTTTGACATGCCATTGGATTGCGGGTGCGCGACAGAGGCGAGGTCCAGCCGGATGCCCTTGTTGCTGTAGAACCGGGCGAAGGCCCCCTTGGCGAAGTTTGTGCCATTTTCCATGATGATGCTATTGGGATAGCCGAACCAATTGATGATGTCCATGAAGAAGGTGACAATTGTTGATCCGTCCAGCTTCCGGATCGGCTTGGCCTCTATCCACTTCGTGAACTTGTCCACCGCCACTAGCAGGTGGGTCATGCCTGCGCGTGCTCGCTTGAAGGGACCGACCATGTCGAGCCCCTAGACGGCAAAGGGCCAGGTAATCGGTATGGTCTTGAGCACCGTAGCCGGCATGTGCCTTAGCTGCCCAAACTGTTGACACCCGTTGCACACGCGGGCCAGCTGCTCGGTATCCTCGAGGGCGGTGGGCCAATAGAAGCCGTGGCGAAAAGCCTTGGCGACTATCGCCTGAGATGAAGCGTGATGCCCGCACTCACCCTGGTGGATGTCCTTTAGTAGCCGGTAGCCCGTGTCTACATCGACACACTGCTGGAAGATGTCGGATGTGTTGCGCTTGTACAACTCATTGTTGATGATGGTGTACGAGTGCGCGCAGCGCCGGATCTGCCTAGCCTCCACCTCATCATCCGAAAAATCTCCATTGGCGATGTAGTTCATGAAGGGTTGTGCTCAAGGTGGTATCTCCCGGATGGTGAGGAAACTCTCGTGCTCCGGCTGAGGGACGTCAGGGGGTCGTCCGGGTGAGGTGCCCGGGCCGGCAGGCCCCGAGCCGCTTGATGGGCCGGCATCCCCTAGGGTTTTCGAGCTGGAGGGTGCGGATGCACCGGAGTCGGTGCGAGCCTTCTTCTGTACTGGTTCTGACGGCTCTAGGTCCGCCGAGCCGGTAGCCCCCGTGCTTCCGGCCCAAATGGAGTCCGACTCGGAAGACGGGGTGATGGAGGGCTTGCGCAGATGCTCCAAGGAGACCCCTAGTGGGATCGCCTGATTGGTGGACCCGATTCGAGCGAGCGAGTCGGCTGCCTCGTTGTTTAGGCGATGGACATGGTGGAATTCATATCCGTCGAAGCAGGCGCTAAGCTTGTACACGTGGAAGCGGTAGGAAGTCATGTTTGCATCACGGGCGTCCCACTCGTCGGACACCTGCTGCACCACCAGATCCGAATCGCCAAAGCAAAGGATCCGGTTGATGCCGATCTCCTTGGCCAGTCGGAGGCCATGCACCAGCGCCTCGTACTCGGCGATGTTGTTGGAGGCCTTGAAGTGGATCTGGAGAATGTATTCCAGCTGGTCTCCCTTGGGCGAGGTGAGGATGATGCCGGCTCCCAAGCCCCCGAGCATCTTCGAGCCGTCGAAGTGCATCTGCTAGTGATCCGAGTCGGGACCGGTGGCAGGTACTGGGTTTCAGCCCAGTCAACGAGGAAGTCCGCCAGGGCTTGCGACTTGATCGTGAGCCTTGGCTCGTATCGGATGTAGTAGGCGGCAAGCTCGATTTCCCATTTGGCGACTCAACCGGTGGTGTCCTTGTTGCCGATGATTTCCGAGAGGGATGCTATGCACAACACCTTAATCGAATACTCTTGGAAGTAGTGCTTGAGCTTCTTGCACGCCAGGTATATGTTGTAGCACATATTCTGGTAATGGGGGTAGTTCTGCTTGGAGAGGGAGAGGACCTTGCTGAGATAGTAGATGGGCCTCTGAACCGGCTGAGCCTTGCCTTCCTCGGGGCGCTCCACCACCAGGACGGCGCTGACGGCCCGGTTGGTGGCTGCTATATAGAGCAACATCGGCTCCTTGCTAGCCGGCGTGGCTAGAACCGGTGCTATGGACAACATGTGCTTGAGGTCGTGGAATGTGGCGTCGGCTTGCGAGGTCCAGGAGATCAGCTGGTATAATGGGAGTGCCTTCTCCCCCAGCCGGCTGACGAAACGGCTGAGGGAAGCCAGGCATCCGGTGAACTTCTAGACTCCAAGCAAGCTCTTGGGCGGCTGCATCCTCTCGATGTATGTGATCTTCTCCGGGTTTGCCTTCATCCCTCATTGCAAAACGAGAAAACCGAGTAGCTGGCCGGATGGGACGCCAAAGATGCACTTCTCTGGGTTCAGCTTCATCTGGTACTGGTGGAGGTTGCCAAACGTTTCCCCCAAGTCCTCGAGGAGGGTGCGCTTATCCTTCGTCTTGATGACGGCGTCATCCACGTAGGCATGCACGTTCCGGCTAATCTGTGAATGCAAGCATTTCTACATACAGTGTTGATAGGTAGCGCCTGCATTTTTCAGACCGAAAGGCATGGTTACGTAATAGAAGGCCCCGTACAGGGTGATAAATGTGTCTTGATCTGGTCAGTCAAGTTTAGCCAGATCTGGTTATAACCGGAATAACAGTCCAAGAATGACAACAAGTCGCAGCCAGCCATGGAATCGATAACCTGATCGATACAGGGCAAGGCGAAGGGGTCATTTGGGCATGCCTTGTTTAGGCTGGCGTAGTCGATACACATACACAGGTCTTGTTTTTCTTCAACACCAGGACTAGGTTGGCCAGCCAGTCCGGGTGGTACACTTCCATGATGAACCCGGCTGCAAGGAGCCAGGTGATATCGTCAGCAATGATCTTCCTCTTCTCTTCTGCGAACCGGTGCAAGGGCTGCTTGACCGGCTTGGCATTCGGCCGCACATGAAGTGAGTGCTCGGTGAACTCCCTCGGCACACCTGGCATGTCCTTGGGTGACCATGCGAAGATGTCCCGATTCTCACGGAGGAAGTCGACGAGCGCGCTTTCCTATTTTCTATCCAAGTTGGCACCAATGGTGATGAACTTGGTCGGGTCGGAGGGGTCAAGCAGGATCCTCTTCGTCTCCTTGGCCGGCTAGAAAGCCGCGTCACCAGCCGGCTTCCTGCTAGCCAGCATCTCTTGCTGGGCCACAGCCATGTTGCGCATGATCTCATGCTTCTCTTTGGCTATGATGAGCGCTTCAACCACCTTGGAGCCGGCTGAGGCGCACTCCATCGACCACTCGAAGCAGCCGGCGACGGTGACCATGCTGTTTGGCCCATGCATCCTCGTCTTGAGGTATGCATAGTGGGGGGACGGCCATGAACTTGGCAAGGGCTGGAAGCCCGAGGAGAGCGTGGTAGGAGCTTGCTAGGTTCACCACTTCGAACCATATCGGCTCGAGCCGGAAGTTCTCCTCCATTCCGAAGATGACGTCCAGTTGGATTTTACCCAGCGGAGTGCAAGCTGGTCCTGGCAGCACGCCGTGGAATGTTGTGGTAGTCGGGCATAGGTCTCCCTCACAGATGTCAAGCTTCTCCAGGGATGACCGGTAGAGCAGGTTGAGGCTGCTGCCTCCGTCGATCAGGACGCGTGAGAAGCGACAGGTGCACTTGTTGGAGACGATGAAGGGGTCAAGCACCATTGCATAGCCCCTGGGATTTGGGAGGCGATCTGGCTGATCCTCCTGGCTCTAGGTGATGGTGGTCTCCGACCAGTTCAGGTATTGGGGGACTAGGGAGACGATGGCACTGACCTCCTTGGAGCGCCGCCTGCAGTTGTGCTTGTCGTCCAGCTCGGTCTCGAAGATGTGGTACGCTGCGTGCGGCTGAGGGTTGTCGTTGTTGTTGTTACCACCATTGCCGTTGTTTCCGTTGTTGCCGGCTCCCCTAGCCGGTGGTGGCGGTCCGCCGGGAGGGGGCGGGGGTAGACGGGGTTGGTGGCCTTGGTCCTTCATCTAGCGGGTCCAGCTATAGTTTTGGGTGTTGTGCGTAGCCGGTTTGAAGGGTCCACTGTGCCACTTGCACGGTCCGTCGAACATTTGATCGAAGGTGAGCCGTGGCTTCTGCCTTCTTGCGTCGCCAGACGGTGCGTCGGGTGTGCCCTCCACAGCGTTAACCTGCCTTGCGTGGTAGTGGGGCTTCTGTTGTCTGACTTGGAGGTCCCCGTGGAACCGGTTGTCGTTGCCGTGCCGCCTAGAGGATCCGGCTTTGCCACCCGGGTTACTCGACCGGTCGCGAACCGGCTCCGAGGGAGTCAGCTGCCCGTCAGCATTCACCTGGAGAGGCTTCTTCATCCCAGCGTCAGTCGTGGCGTACTTGTCTGCAATCGTCCTGAGCTCCGTCATGGTTTTCGGCTCGTCACACAGTAGCCGGTGGCGAAGCATGGTGCCCTCTCGGCATCCCTCAATGAAGAACCCGATCACCTGGCTCTCCAGGATGCCCTCACAAGTGTTGCAGAGCTCCTTCCACCTGGCGAGGTACTCGCGGTCCGACTCGTGGTCGCCCTGGATGCACAGGGCCAGGTCACGAGGGCGACCCGGACGCTTGTACGTGTCGTTGAAGTTGCGGACAAACACCTTCTTAAAGTCTGACTAGGCGTTGATGTTGTTGGGCGCGAGGCTGTTTAGCCATGTCCTCAGTGTCCCGGTCAACATGAGGGGAACATAGCGCACCGCTATGCGCTTGTTCCCATGGGCGATGCCGACTGCCGTGGCATAGTCGGTCAACCAGTCCTCTGGCTTCAAGTTGCTATCGCACTTGGGGGTATCCCGAGGCAGGGTAAACTTATCCGGAAACGGTTCGTTCCGGATGCGAGGTCCGAAACAAACTGGACCGGTAGAATCTTCCTCTTCCGTGATGCGAGCTTGAGCTAGGAGCTCAATACGGTCACGGGCATCCGGACGGTCTGGGTTGGGTGCTCCTACTTGGCCCGAGAGATGGGAACCGGCAAGTCATAGCACTCCAGTTGGTGGAGGGGGCGGTGGTGGGTTGTTATTCACCGTCTGCTCCTGACACGGCTAGCCCCTGTTGCCAGAGTTGCGGCGCTTGCTGCGGGATCTCGCCGGAGGAGAGGACGCCTACTTGGTCTTGCAGGGTGCGCCCTTGCTGTTGTCGGGTGGCTTGCTTCCCCTGGAGCAGCTGGGGTCCTCGTGCATCTGTCGGATGGCGTCAGTTTTCTCATCCACGATCCGGAGTTGCTCCTGTTCCCGGGCGTGTTGCCGATCTCGCTCCTTGCCCTCCATGTTGGGCAGCTCGTCCGCCGTGGCTCGCGCCGCACGTAGGTTCTTGATGGTCGTGCTGTAGGTGGGCCAGACAAGGGTAGGTGGCAGATCTGGCTCGCCGTCCCTCTCCATCCTCCCGCCTAGTTCGTTGCCCCGGCGTCGTACTTGTCCGTGCCGGCTCGGCTCAGCGGAGCCAGAGTGTGGCTGTGGGCACGGTCGTACTCGCGCATGGTGATGTCAACTTGCTACTTGGCAGCAGCCAGCTCGATTGCCTCCTGCAGGAGGAGCTGCCTCTCCATGGCGAAGTTTGTCTCCGCCTCCTCCGGGTTGTTCCCGAGGTTAACCGGTGTGAGGAGCCGGTCAATGGCCTCTTCCACCAGGTTCTTCGATCGCGGTGGGGCGGAAGTTCCGAGCTCGTCACCGTCTCGCTCCCGAGGATGGCGAGGATGGGAGCTAGAGCCGGCCATCATGACCTCGACACTGCGCGAGGCGACGGAAACACCACTGATGGGGAGCAGCAACTCCGGGACAGAGACAATCTCCCTTGGGAAATGCTTCGGCACGGTGGCGACGTAGACGGGAAGGTCGCCAAAAAGTAGGTGTGAGCCGTTTGCCGGGAAGGTGGATCCAGCGAAACACGATGTGTTGTCGATGACGCAGTCAAACCTGCCGAGCGTAAGCACTAGGCCGGAGGCCACGCGCTCACCGGCTGAAGTGCGGGGTCCCATGCGGAACGTGACTCCGGTCGAAGCCATCTACCCCATGGTGGGTGCCAACTGTTGTTGTATTGGGAACGGCAGTACCTGAAGGGGTTAGATAGAGGTGTAGGGACTAGCAGGGAAGCTCTCGGCGGCGTCTGCAGGCGGGATTGGGTACAAGCTAGTGTAGCGATACACACAAAGTACCCAGGTTCGGAGCCCTCATGGTGAGGTAAAGCTCCTATTCCTGCCGATCTGACTATGAGTAGTATACGGACTACAATCGCTCCTCGAGCTGTATGTTCTAGCTACTTCCTTAAATCCTCTCAGTCCAACCCTTGCTATGAAGGCCTTGCCCCTCCTTATATAGGTAGAGGGGCAACGGTCTTACTGGCCAGTATGGCTGGTGGGTCCTATAGGCGGGCCCTAGTTGGCTGGTCATCTACAGTACCTGGCATGGTCTGTCCTGTCGAAGTACACGCTGTGCAGGTCGTCGTGGGCACAGTGAACACTGTGCGAGCCTGTCATCAGCACCCGGGCACTATGCTCGCGTCACCAGCAAAGTCTTTGTTGGGGGGATACCCCGGGTAGGGTCACGCCGGGGTATAAAGGCCGAGTTAGCCAAGGTACGGCAAGGTCAAAGCAAATGTTGGCCGAGTAACCTCAAGGCAGGCCGAATCACGGAGTAACCCGGACCAGAGGTTGTCCGCCTAACTGAGTCCCGGACAACGTATGTCGTATGCCGGCAGGATTTATGTAAGTTGTATGCGGGTACCCATGGGGCCGGATTAACCAGGCACGATCTGGGTTATATCAGGCTTGCAAGAGAAGGGAGGTATCTCGCTAGTCAAAAGGTGGTCACTGTACGCCGGAGCATGAGCAAAGCAGACAGAGAGAAGGACCACCGAGTCATGGCCGACAAGGGTGACACGCCCTGTGTCGGATGACGCTGGCGCCATAGAGGCTTACGTAGCCTCTGCATGGCTTACGATGGCGAAAAGTGATCTGGTCGGTTTGCTATTTTGGGAAGAGGCATATTCCCAGGAATATGCCTCCACGTATTCCCTAATGGGAGACCTAGCCTCCCCTTTATAAGGAGTGCTAGGGCCTCTGTAGAAAGGGGTGGTTGGCATTTGGTTAGTTGGTTCCTTGGAGATAGGTAGTGGTGAGAGTAAGAGAGTTCCTTCTTCCTCCTCTCCCCAATACAGCTCAAGGAGCACTTGTAAACTCATCTAGCTTGGAGAATACAAAGCATCTGTGTGTGGAATCACCACACTATCCCTCCATGGATTCCTCTAGTGCATATTGGCCCCACCTTTAGCCTATCCATGGCATCTGCCGTGACACCACCACGATAGTTGGCGCCTATCGTGGGGCTAGCGGTGCTAGCAGGAGTGAAGATCCGGACGGGAAACCTCATCGGCAACGGCGAGTGCATCGTCTCTGGGATCGTTTAGCGCTTTGGAGCGCTGGACTTCGTCAGTGACAATGCTGGTTGCTTCGGCAAACGACCTCTTCCGTGCAACGGCCTTTTCGCCAAGCTTGGCACTCACAAGACCTACGTCGACGTTGATGTGTCGTGCGTTCACCCGTGGCATATCGTCGAGGTAGGCGAGCCACCCCTTAGCGCGGCTCACGGGGCGCATATCACTCGCTCCTCTGACCGCGCCGAGGTGATGATGACGGCGCCTGGCGCTGGCACGAGCAAAGATCTAGCACCAGATCCGGAGGTAACACCCAAGGCACCAAGGAAAAGTAGAGGTCCTCCACTAGAGAGGCAGAGAACGTGTTGTAGTAGGCAATAGATAGCCTAGAGAGCCCCATAGCACCTGCAGTAGATCCGACTCGGGCGCAGGCCGAGTTAGAAGAAACTAGGCAGAAAATACTAGAAGGTGCGAAAAAGATAGCCGCAGCTCAGCAGTCGTTGAACATGACACTGCGCGAGTACGCAAGAGCAAATAAGGTAGATGCTGTGAAAGTAAAAGGGAAAAACCTCATAAGTAAAATGAACAAAGAGGGTGATACTAGAGTTGAGGAATCAGAGAACATTATGTCCGTGGGGATGCCGAAGTACAGTACCCCGGCAAAGAACCTCAGAGCAGCGGATGCAGCTGCGTCCAAGTTAGAGGGTTTGACGGGTGAAGCCCGGCAAAGACAGCAGGATAGGGTCAATGAGTTAGTTCAGATCGCTAACAGACAAAATGAAGAGTTGCTCAGGGCTAACCTGCATGGGCTGGGGCTTCCAAAGTTGTTTACTCAGCGATAGGTAACCCAGAGAAATCTGCTGGAGCTGCATCATCCCCTCATGGTGGCCCAAGAAGAGAGGAAGTGGTAACCTCGGCGAGGAGAAACAAACAGATAGTCCCCTACGACCCGGCAAGGGCAGGGAAAGGAAAAGCAGTGCAGGGAAATGAGGATCAACAAAGTGTCAGCCGAGGTGAAGCTGGCCGAGGTAACAGCGACCAAGGCAATGCCGGTCAAGGAAACGTTGTGAACAGCAATGCCGGACAGCACAACTCGGCAGGTGCAGGGCAACCGCATCAGCGGAATATACCACGGCAAGAGCGAAGTGCCGGCCAAGGTATGCAACAGAGAGGTGCTCCACAAGAGCAAGATAGATATAATGATGGTGATTCGGAAATGGTGAATGCAGGATACCCTAGGCCGTACTATCACGTGATAGGGTCAAGGTTGGGAAGCAGGAACTTGATGCCTAACGATGCCAGGTTAAAACTAGATCGGCTCTATAGGTCGGAGCAGATTGAGGGGCAGGGTCCTCCGGGTCCAGCGTGCTTTGGGTCCCGGATCATGAAAGAACCTCCGGTACCTAACTTCCAGTTACCTAGAGGCATGAAAACATATGACAGCAGCACCAAGCCGGAGGATTGGTTGATCAACTATGCAACAGCGGTAAAAATTGCTACAGGCAACTTGAGATGGGCTGTGAGATATGTACCTCAGATGCTGGAGGGGCCAGCGAGGGTATGGCTAAACAATTTGCCACCCGGAAGTATCAACTACTGGATCGATTTCGAAGAAATGTTCATCAGTAATTTCTCAAGCACGTATCAGAGGCCCAATAGGCCATAGACCTTAGCAATGTGCAAACAGAGACCAAATGAAACAGACCGGGAGTTCTTAACCCGTTGGTGCATAGTGCAAAACTCATGTGAGGGCGTGATCGAGTCACAGTCCATAGCTTGGTTTGTGCAAGGATGTAGATATGCAAGCATGCTATGGCAAAGGTTACAAAGGCATATGCCAACTACACTGGCAGAGACGATCCAGATTGCTGATTCATATGCCTTGGGTGATCCGACTCAACCTAGGCTTGTGTCAAATGAGTCAAATGAGGAGTACTAGGGCCTCTGTAGAAAGGGGTGGTTGGCATTTGGTTAGTTGGTTCCTTGGAGATAGGTAGTGGTGAGAGTAAGAGAGTTCCTTCTTCCTCCTCTCCCCAATACAGCTCAAGGAGCACTTGTAAACTCATCTAGCTTGGAGAATACAAAGCATCTGTGTGTGGAATCACCACACTATCCCTCCATGGATTCCTCTAGTGCATATTGGCCCCACCTTTAGCCTATCCATGGCATCTGCCGTGACACCACCACGATAGTTGGCGCCTATCGTGGGGCTAGCGGTGCTAGCAGGAGTGAAGATCCGGACGGGAAACCTCATCGGCAACGGCGAGTGCATCGTCTCTGGGCTCGTTTAGCGCTTTGGAGCGCTGGACTTCGTCAGTGACAATGCTGGTTGCTTCGGCAAACGACCTCTTCCGTGCAACGGCCTTTTCGCCAAGCTTGGCACTCACAAGACCTACGTCGACGTCGATGTGTCGTGCGTTCACCCGTGGCATATCGTCGAGGTAGGCGAGCCACCCCTTAGCGCGGCTCACGGGGCGCATATCACTCGCTCCTCTGACCGCGCCGAGGTGATGATGACGGCGCCTGGCGCTGGCACGAGCAAAGATCTAGCACCAGATCCGGAGGTAACACCCAAGGCACCAAGGAAAAGTAGAGGTCCTCCACTAGAGAGGCAGAGAACGTGTTGTAGTAGGCAATAGATAGCATAGAGAGCCCCATAGCACTGCGATAGATCCGACTGGCGCAGGCCGAGTTAGAAGAAACTAGGCAGAAAATACTAGAAGGTGCGAAAAAGATAGCCGCAGCTCAGCAGTCGTTGAACATGACACTGCGCGAGTACGCAAGAGCAAATAAGGTAGATGCTGTGAAAGTAAAAGGGAAAAACCTCATAAGTAAAATGAACAAAGAGGGTGATACTAGAGTTGAGGAATCAGAGAACATTATGTCCGTGGGGATGCCGAAGTACAGTACCCCGGCAAAGAACCTCAGAGCAGCGGATGCAGCTGCGTCCAAGTTAGAGGGTTTGACGGGTGAAGCCCGGCAAAGACAGCAGGATAGGGTCAATGAGTTAGTTCAGATCGCTAACAGACAAAATGAAGAGTTGCTCAGGGCTAACCTGCATGGGCTGGGGCTTCCAAAGTTGTTTACTCAGCGATAGGTAACCCAGAGAAATCTGCTGGAGCTGCATCATCCCCTCATGGTGGCCCAAGAAGAGAGGAAGTGGTAACCTCGGCGAGGAGAAACAAACAGATAGTCCCCTACGACCCGGCAAGGGCAGGGAAAGGAAAAGCAGTGCAGGGAAATGAGGATCAACAAAGTGTCAGCCGAGGTGAAGCTGGCCGAGGTAACAGCGACCAAGGCAATGCCGGTCAAGGAAACGTTGTGAACAGCAATGCCGGACATCACAACTCGGCAGGTGCAGGGCAACCGCATCAGCGGAATATACCACGGCAAGAGCGAAGTGCCGGCCAAGGTATGGAACAGAGAGGTGCTCCACAAGAGCAAGATAGATATAATGATGGTGATTCGGAAATGGTGAATGCAGGATACCCTAGGCCATACTATCACGTGATAGGGTCAAGGTTGGGAAGCAGGAACTTGATGCCTAACGATGCCAGGTTAAAACTAGATCGGCTCTATAGGTCGGAGCAGATTGAGGGGCAGGGTCCTCCGGGTCCAGCGTGCTTTGGGTCCCGGATCATGAAAGAACCTCCGGTACCTAACTTCCAGTTACCTAGAGGCATGAAAACATATGACAGCAGCACCAAGCCGGAGGATTGGTTGATCAACTATGCAACAGCGGTAAAAATTGCTACAGGCAACTTGAGATGGGCTGTGAGATATGTACCTCAGATGCTGGAGGGGCCAGCGAGGGTATGGCTAAACAATTTGCCACCTGGAAGTATCAACTACTGGATCGATTTCGAAGAAATGTTCATCAGTAATTTCTCAAGCACGTATCAGAGGCCCAATAGGCCATAGACCTTAGCAATGTGCAAACAGAGACCAAATGAAACAGACCGGGAGTTCTTAACCCGTTGGTGCATAGTGCAAAACTCATGTGAGGGCGTGATCGAGTCACAGTCCATAGCTTGGTTTGTGCAAGGATGTAGATATGCAAGCATGCTATGGCAAAGGTTACAAAGGCATATGCCAACTACACTGGCAGAGACGATCCAGATTGCTGATTCATATGCCTTGGGTGATCCGACTCAACCTAGGCTTGTGTCAAATGAGTCAAATGAGGAGTACTAACAGCGAGATGGAGCCGGGTCATCCCGGCGGAATGATTGTCGGGGTAAGAGAAGAGATGATAGACCGGATTATAGGTACAGTTCGCAACAAGTTGCCGCTGTAAATCAAGACCAGTCCGGAGCAGGGAGTAATCAGCGTCAGAAAACTGGAGGGCAATAGTGGACCCCAAGAAATGATGGCAAGAAAACTTGGACGCCAGAGCAAAAGATACAGTGGCAAGAAAAGAAGGACCGTCCGAGGTATACATATGAGGCAATGCTGGATCAGCCGTGCAAATTTTACACGCCAAATCCGAGTAACCCGGCGGGTCACACGACTCGGCAATGCGAGTGGATGAGTAAGATTGAACAAAGTTGTTCGGGGAATGCTTAGGCACCTCGGAACGATCAACCTCGGCAGGAGTTACCCCGGCAGCAATTTCTCTCCGGAGTGAACACGCAACAGTTAATGTCGCCACCACCTCCGCCAAGGTATGAAAACCATGAAAGAAGGGATGCAGTGCATCAGGTGGAAAATCGGCATCAGCCAGATCAAAGGTACCCCGGAAATGAGGGGAGAAATGAATACAGAGAGCATCACCAGAGTTACTGTGTGTTTACCACGGAGGAAACGGATAGAAAGAGCTTGCAACACCGACATATGGAAGTGAATGCGGTTATGCCGGCAGTGACGAGGTATATGCCTTGGTCGGATCAGGAAATTACCTAGAGTATCAAGGATCATCCCAAGCTTATGCCGAGCCCTGGTTCGTATGCGTTGGTACTGGACCCAACATTCATCGGGCCAAATATCAATGTGAGATTTTCCAAGGTACTGATTGACAATGGCAGCAGCATCAATATCATGTACGTGGATACCATGCGCAAGTTGGGTATCTCGGAGAACATGCTCCAGGCCACGAGGAGAACTTTCCATGGTATTGTGCCAGGCATTTCCTATGAACCCATTGGCAAGGTCTGGGTTGACGTATTATTTGGCACGCGAGATAACTGCCGAACTGAGAATTTGGAGTTTGAGGTTGTGAACTTGGAAAGCGCATATCACGCGTTACTCGGCAGGCCAGCCCTGAACAAATTCATGGCAAGTTGTCACATCAGTTATCTGAAGATGGCGTTGCCCGGGCCAAATGGAGTAATTACCATAGCAGGAGATTTTCGATGTTCCATTGAGTGTGCGTCAGCCGGGTCTAACCTGGCCGAGTCACTCGTGATCGCACAACAAAAGAGAAAGATCCAGGAAGTAGCGGCATTGGCTCAATCCGCACAGCAGTATATGTCGGCGCTAAGTAACCTGCATGGAAGTGTCTCATTTCAAGCAACAAAGGATACAAAGAAAGTGCCTGTTGATGATCTGTTCCCAGAGCGCACCATAACAATTGGTGCCGGGTTAACTGACAAATAGGAAAGCGAGCTCGTCAACTTCCTCCATGAGAATCGAGATATCTTTGCTTGGTCCACACAGGACTTGCAAGGTGTTCTGAGGGAGTTGGCTGAGCACTCTTTGAATGTGAGACCCGGAGCAAAGCCGGTGAAGCAACCTCTCTGCCGCTTCGCCGAAGATAGGAGAAAAATCATTAGAAATGAGATAGCTCGGCTCCTAGCAGCGGGGTTTATCATGGAAGTGCTTTACCCGGATTGGCTATCTAATCCGGTGCTGGTGGAAAAGAAGAAAGATGATCCGAATGTGGCAGTGGTTTGGCGTATGTGCATCGATTACACGAACCTGAATAAGGCGTGCCCAAAAGATCCATTCCCACTGCCAAGGATAGATCAAGTCATAGATTCTACTCCTAGGTGTGAACTGTTGTCATTCATAGATGCATATTCTGGTTTCCACCAGATACCTCTGAACCCGAATAATCAAATAAAGACTGCGTTTATCCCCCCGTATGGGGCTTATTGCTATCGCACCATGACTTTTGGTTTATGTAATGCAGGGGCAACGTACCAAAGATGTATGCAAAAATGTTTGTACGACCAAATCGGCCGAAATGTGCAAGTGTATGTGGATGATGTGGTTATAAAAACCAAGGAAAGCAAAACGCTCCTTGATGATATCCGGCAAACATTCGCGAATCTAAGGAGGTTCCGAATGAAGCTCAACCCGGAGAAGTGTACCTTCGGTGTCCCGGCTGGAAAATTACTCGGATTTCTTGTCTCCAGCCGAGGTATCGAAGCTAACCCAACTAAAATCCGAGCCATAGAGCGAATGGAACTGTCGAAGTGTCTTAACAATGTCCAGAAGTTCACTGGTTGTCTGGCATCTTTAAGTCAATTTGTATATCGGATGGGAGAAAAGGAATTGCCTCTCTATCAACTAATGAAAAAAGCGGACAAGTTCATATGGACGCCGCAGGCCAATGAAGCCTTCATCTAGTTAAAGAAAATGTTAGCCATTGCACCAGTGTTAGCCTCTCCACTATCAAAAGAGCCAATGTTGCTCTGCATAGCCGCAACCAACCGAGTTGTAAGTGCAGTAGTAGTGGTAGAGCGCGACGAGGAGGGTAAGTCAGTGCAACGGCCAGTCTATTACCTGAGCGAGGTATTATCAACATCAAAGCAAAACTATCCTTACTATCAGAAGATGGCGTACGGTGTGTATATGGCAGCAAAGAAACTAAAACATTACTTTGAAGAACACCCAATAAAAGTGATATGTGAAGCCCCCATATCTGAGATAATGAGCAACAAGGATGCGAGCAGCCGGATCACAAAATGGGCAATTGAGCTAGCCCCTTATGCTCCGCAGTACGACAGGCGAGATGCGATCAAGTCTCAGGATGTGGCTGATTTTTTCGTAGATTGGGCTGAAATGCAATATGAGCCACCGTTACCAGATCCGAACTACTAGAGAATGCATTTTGATGGATCAAAAACAAAAATCGGGTTAGGCACCGGAGTTGTACTTACCTCACCAAAGAACGACCAGTTGAAGTATGTGCTGCAGATCCATTTCGCGGCATCAAACAATGTCGCTGAGTATGAGGCACTTGTGCATGGGCTCAAGGTGGCAAAAGAAATTGGAATACGTCGGATCCAATGCTTTGGTGACTCGGATCTGGTCGTTCAGCAAGTCTCGGGGCAATGGGATGCTTTGGATGCAAACATGGCATTATACAGATTTCATGTGCAAAAGATATCAGGGTACTTCGAGGGATGCGAGTTTCACCATGTACCCCGGCTGGAAAATGAGGCTGCCGACGTATTGTCGAAGCTCGGATCAACACGACAAGCAATTCCACCGGGTATAGCTCTAGAGCACCTCAGAAAACCATCTATCAGGCCATCCCCAGAAACCGACTCAATCTACATCCCGACAGATCCGGAGTCTGGAGCTGTACCCATGGACATTGACGAGGGAAGTGGTTCAGGAAACCCGGGGACTGCAACGCAGAACCCGGGGATTGTGAAGCGCGAACCGGCTGAGGTTATGTCGGTGGATCAAATGGAAATAGATGAGGATGTGTTTCCAGCGGGAGCTATACCAGCTTGGGCACTGCCCATATTTCAATTCCTGAAGGATGGAACTTTGCCCAGTGGAGAGGTGCTTTCCAGGCAAATTCAGAGGCGCGCAAAGGCATACACGATTATCAATGCCGAACTATACAAGAGGAGCGTCACAAACATCCTCCAACGATGTGTTGACCCGGAAGAAGGGCTTGACATCCTCCAAGATATACATCAAGGGGAATGTGGTCATCACGCCTCATCCAGAGCTTTAGTGGCAAAAGCTTTCCGACATGGGTTCTACTGGCCAAGTGCCTTGGAACAAGCAGAGGATCTAGTAAGAAAATGTAATGGTTGTCAAAGGTATGCCACCAAGACACACATGCTGATTGTCGGAGCTCAAGACCATACCAATTACCTGGCCATTTGTTGTATGGTGTTTGGATATGGTTGGCCCATTTAAGCCGGCGAGAGGGAACATGACCCATATCTTAGTTATGGTGGACAAGTTCACCAAATGGATTGAAGTGAAGCCAATAAGAAAATGTGATGGAGCTACAGCCGTGACATTCCTCAAAGATATCATTTTGAGATATGGCTATCCTCACAGTATCATAACAGATAATGGCACAAATTTCGCTGAAGGAGCATTTGCGCGATTCTGCCGAGATAAGAAGATCCGGCTGGACGTTGCCTTAGTAGCCCACCCCGCATCGAACGGACAAGTGGAGAGATCCAACGGATTAGTATTATCCGGGATAAAACCCCGGCTCATTGAGCCACTGCAAAGATCAGCGGGGTGCTGGATAGAAGAACTACCAGCGGTACTGTGGAGTTTAAGAACAACTCCGAATCGATCAACAGGATATACGCCATTCTTTCTAGTATATGGGGCAGAAGTTGTACTACCAGCCGACATAGAGCATGATTCGCCTAGGGTCACCCAATACATAGAAGCCAAAGTACGAGAAGCCCGGCAAAATGATGTTGATCTGCTGGAAGAAGCGAGAGAATTGGCATTGTCTAGATCCGCCATATATCAGCAAAGTCTCCGACGCTATCATAGCCAGAAAGTTAACCCACGAGTCTTCCGGGAAGGTGATCTGGTACTCCGGTTGGTACAACGTACTGCTGGCATGCATAAGTTATCCCCCTCATGGGAAGGGCCATTCATTGTGAGCAAAGCGTTGCACAATGACTCTTATTATCTCATCGATGCAAAACCACAGGAGAAGAACAAGGCGGACAGGTCCGGCGAAGAATCTAAGCGTCCATGGAATGTAGCTCTACTTCGTCCATTCTACACTTAACAAAGAAGTGTGGGTATCCGAGTCTCTCATACGTCGGTATGTATGTCGGCAATGAGTTTATCAATGAAATCTTGGCACCTCGAGCAGTAACTCGGGGACTGCCTTAATAATATTTGTTATCTTTTGTACTTGTTATTTATTTTTATGTCAGCTGGCTTAAGTTGCTTCAACCTAAGCCAGATTAGTAGTGTGTGAGCACCAAAAACTCAACTCTTTGATTTGCTGCTGTCCAACAAGATTTGGCTTCATGGCAAGCAAGAGAACAAGTTTGGAATTGCGTAGCACACGAAAGACGACTAAGGGAAAGAACGTAATCGAGCCGACGTTTGTTATTCGGACTAACTTTGTGTTTACCTTGTTTTTACTATGCTGAATTACCTTGAGCTAGTCCTAAAGTTTCCAAGTATTGTTAAGTCAATTTTTGAAACTCGGACACGTAAGTCACAAAACTGAATCAAGGTAGACACGAGCCGAGCCAGGAAGTTGGAGAAACAAGAAAATGAAACTCGGGGACTACGCCCAAGTTAATCCGGCACGAGCAACTTAGTAGAAAAATATAATTTGTGTGCTTAATACATTCGCACCCGGCATACCGGGGAAAAGTGTTTTTTCACGCTCAAGGAGCAGCAGCAGGTGGAACTCCGGCTTAAGCCTCATCATCGTCTTCATTCTCTTCAACATCTGAAGCTTCGTCCTCTTCCTCATCACCCGAACCATCTTCGACGTATTCGTCATCAATAATGCCAAGGAAGCTTGGTCCCTCATTCCATTGATGGATAGGAGCAAACTGGATGAGGTTGTGGGCGCAAGCCTTGCGCCAGGTTACCCAATCCGGGTCATCCGACTACTTTGATCCGGTGCGCAGGCGCTCGAGAAGCTTCAGATCCAACTTTTCATACCATGAGAGGACAATATGGAGAACAGTTTCAGCTCCGGCGCGGGCGGCGGATTCCCTCCATAGGTCAAGTTGGGTCTCGCACTCCATTAACTTGGTAATCAGAAGAGTGGACCCCTTCGGAGTATCTTCACCAGGCCAAAGGGCATTGAAGATCCGGACGACTGAGTCTAGGATATCCGAACCATAGTTTTTTATAATCTCAAGGCGAGAGGATAGGCTGACCAGTAAGTCCTCCATGTCAAAGGGAATGGTTTCAGAGCCATGACCAGTCAGAGTACCCCTCTGCTGGCGGAACTTGGCAACAGCAGTAGCCACAATGGCATTACCCTCTGGGAATTTGCCTAATAACAAGACAAGTGAAATTAGTAAAAGAGGTTGACCCGGCGAAATTCATGTCGGTTGAAGGAAAAGAACTCACGAGAGATATGACTGTGGATCCGGATCAGCTCGTTAGTGCAATTAGCATGCCTCTTCCGGAGTATCTCAAGTTTAGCATTTGCCGACTCAAGCTTGACGTCGGCCTCCTTCAATAGCTCTTGGTCTTTTGCGAGTTGAAGTTTGAGGCGTTCTTGCTCCTCGGTGAAATCCTGGCCAGCCTTGTCCATCTCAACCTTATGGAGCTCCTTAAGTTTTTTCATCTCGGCATTGAGCTTGGCAATTTCATCGTCTTTGGCTAGGAGTTGGGCGAGCTCATCATCCTTCTTCTTAAGTTCGGCCTGGTGTTGCCCTACTTGTTCGAGAAAATGCAGCATCATATCAGGCACGGGCACACTATCTTCAAGGGATGCTGAAATAGTTTGTTTACCCGACAAAGCCAAGGTATGAATATTTGCCGAGCTCAGGAGAAAGGAAAGAGAGCACAGAAATTAAGTAACCGAAGTGACTTACCTTTTATCTGATCCAAGTTCTTCCTCATGATGGTGTTTTCGGCCTCCACTCCGGCTGCGCAATCCGAATGATGAATTAGTTCGACGGGAAAGACAAAGAAAGATGGGAAGGGAGGCAAATATAAAACTTACCCCTTTCTCAAACTCAGCGAGAAGTGTAGAATGTTTTGAGCGCAGCCCCTTATGTGTGTCCAGGAGGCGCTGAAACTCAGCGCTCCGACGATTGGTGGTGACCTGAGGAAAGCAAAGTGGACTTAGTTATGTGTTCATATTTGAAGTGTACAAAATCTGGGCCAAGTGGAACTTAACCCGGCTCTAGGTGTGTGCATATTCGAAGTGTACAAAATCCGGGCCAAGTGGAACTTAACCCAGCTCTAGGTGTGTGCATATTCGAAGTGTACAAAATTCGGGCCAAGTGGAACTTAACCTGGCTCTAGGTGTGTGCATATTCGAAGAGTACAAAATCCGGGCCAAGTGGAACTTAACCCGGCTCTAGGTGTGTGCATATCCGAAGTTACTAAGGAGCTATGCTAGTTCTCTAAGGAGCATCCTGCCGAGTAACAAGTTACTCCCCCGGAGGCTCGGGGACTAATGGTTATATCACTAAGCACTAGTACATGTTAAAGAAAAGACAAAGTAGCGTACCTCCATCATCCGGCCGGCAAGGTTGATAGCCTTGGTGGCTGTGTTCATTTGTGCGGCAAACTCGCCAGGCCCGAACTTCTCTGGGAGATCGTCATTATTGACGAACTCCGCCTTGTTCCAGTTATTGACGAACTCAATTAAGGCCGGAGGATAACTCTCTCCGCTAAGCATGTGGGGCGCGATCAAACCCTTGGCGTGGGCCTCCCTCCTTTCAACTTGGGCAGCAACAGGGCTGGTGTGCAATGCAAGTTGCATGTTAGCTGACCCGGAGGGAGCATCTTTCTTCGGTGGAGTTTTCTTCGAAAGCATGGACGCGAGCTTGCGCTGTCCAGCCTCGATGGATGCTGCCCTGGCGGCATCAGAAGTTTTCTTGGCCTTAGACTGCTGCTGAGAGGTTGAGGTTTGAGCTCCTGATTTGGTCTTGGGTGCAGCCTTGGAGCTAGCTAGGCCCTCTTGCCGAGTCTTGGAGGACTCGGACGAGGCGAAAGGAGTTGGTGATGCTGCTGGTACTTGTGGTGCTGTTGTTGGTGCTGGCGTTGGTGCTTGTGCTGGTAATGGTCTTGCACTACAACATGACAGAGCTTTGGTAACATAGTCATGTAACACATAGCAAAATTTGTTACCGAGTAAAACTAGTGTAACACATCATGTGTGTTGCAGGGCAGGCAGTAACACATAGTTTATAAATTCCGAAAATGTGTTACTCGGACACTAAAATAGTAGCATATAAATTTTGTGTTACTCCAGATGTGCTACAGACTACAAATGCAGCAACACATAATCCCATGTGTTCCTGCATCGTGTTACGAGCTATATTACTCTAAGAAAAATAATATTCTAAATTTCTTTTCTTCTTGTAATATGTAGCTCTCTGGATGAACATGCCTCCATCATGGATAAAAAATATGGCAAAATTACCGAGCACATGAAAACTTGTGGGACCCAACTTAAGTGCGTGATAAACAATTAGGATCATTGGAGGTCGAAGTCTAACCTACAACACCATACTGGTGCTCCTTACCATTCAGTTATTACTCATATTTTGAATAATATATATGACATGTTTTTTCTTTGAATTTCTCGAACAACGGAAATACATGTTAACAAGGAAAAATAATGGGCCGCTTAGGATCAAGGATTATCATGAAGCAGGACCCATATGTCCACCCATTTTGTCATTGTTACTACTCCCTTTGTAGATAAATAACTAACTTGGATTTGTCCAGATTCGAATATATCTAGACGTGTTTTAGTGTATAGATATATTTGAATTTAGACAAACTCAAGTCAATTATATCTGGACGGAGGTAGTATTAAATACGATAAAAACAGAGAGTATGGGAGAAATTCGTGGCATCCAACTTACCGGTGTGATTAAACATTTAGGACGATGGAAAAATTCACGGTATTGGAGGTCCAACCACAAACCAACCATGTAGTACTGGTGTTTCTTACCACTAGGTTACTATTTTTTTAGATAGCACATGCGTTAAAACTTTTCTCAATTGTCTAAACAAAGTAAATCCACGGTTAACTTGAAAAAAAATGAGTTGCTCATGATCACGGAGCATCGATAAGCAGGACCCGCATATCAATTATAGTACTTTCGGATCCAAATTAGTTGACTTGGTTTTGTCTAGATTTGAATGTATCTAACACTAAAACAAGTCGAGATACATTCGAATCTAGGCAAATCTAAATCCACTAATTTGGATCGGAGGGAGTATTAAAAAAGCGAGGAAATCAGGATGCATGGGAAAAAAATATCTGGGACCCAATTTTACCTACGTGCTAAAACAATTAGGAGCACGAAAAAATTGGGCATTGTTGAACGTTGAATTACTAACCAAGTGTTCCTTATTCGTAAACGTACTTTAAATTTCTTATGCAATTTGCCAAAGTTTTTCGTGCCATATTTAAATTTAACACTTCTTAATTTTTTATGATTTTAATTTTACACTTCTTGATTTTTTATGATTTTCTGAGATTCGCAAGGAATTGTACATACCAGACGCGGGCAGGCTTTTATTTTGCACTGAGTATGCGCGCACTCCTGAATTTTGGACGAAGCTAGCAGGTGGGTCAGTCAAAAGCCTCCACGCATCTTCCTTATCTAATCTCTAACCAAGACCCTCCCAGTCAAAACTCTTGTCCCCAAAACTGCCGCCCCTGATCTAGAAAAACCCCGCCCTCATCAGCTAGCCGCCTCGCCCACCGCCATTCCGATCTGCCAGCACCCGTGTCCTCTTCAGCTGTCGTACACAAATCCCGCCTCCCCACAGCCTCCTCCATCGACCCCTCCCAATATTTCTCCCGGTGAGGTGTGCACCCAGGGAGACCACGCCCAGGTCATGGCCCTGCGCAGGGGATATGCCGAGGCTAGGTCGCCAGGGCACCAGGCGTTGATGCTCTCGTCGAGTGCCTCCGTGGGGAAAAGCATGCTAGGGCGACGCTCAGCAGTGGGTACCCAAACCGCTACCGACTTGTCAAGTTCTGCAGGGTGAGGTAAGTATTGGGCCATCAACATCCTGGCCGCCATATACGACACAAGGAGGGAGGGGACGAGAGATTGTGAAGGCATTTGTGGCTATGTGGTTTTTCTATTCTGAAATTGGTACTCCTTTGTTGCAGTTTGGGGTATGTGATCTGGTTGTCTCCATTGCCTCCATCGGGTGGCAATGCCCGAAAGGAATTGTGCTTCCTGCGTTCATGAAGGTGAAGTACTAGTAGGTTCTATCATGTGCTTTTTCATTACTCGAAATTTTTCATCTTAATTTGATATCTTCCCAGGTATTTAGAGGGTAGGTGGTGTACAGGCAATGTGTTGTGCATTCGGTACTCATAAACTGAAGCCATTTGTGGTGGCAGAACCTGAAATTTGTGCTCACATTCTAATTGACACCAAAATGCTCTGGCGCAAAATGCAGTAAGTAATCTCTCTGTAGCTCTTTCATTCATATGTTTAAATGCTTTCTTTTTTCCAAAGCGAAAGCTCTTTTCAGATCCTAGTGTTGTTGCTTCACGTGTTGGACAGATATGGTTGTCGTGGCTGCAGCTGCCTCCAACCATGCCGGTGGGCTGGTCTGGCGTTGCAGGGCTAAGCCAGGAAGAACGTCATTCCTTCGTCTTGAATTGGCTTCTGGACTTAGGCTGTCAAGCTCTGAATTCATCTACCTATTATTCTTGTACATGGTCTGTGAATGGGATTCAAATTCTGAGTCTGTTTAGTACTTCAGTATGAACTTGTGTCCCATAAAAATATGTGCTATCAATTTCCACATCACTGCAAGAAATAGGTGGATTCGTTTGATTGTAAAGAGTATAAAGTTTTCGTTGACGCATCAGTTTATGCAGTTCTTCAGCAATTAATAATAGTATGGCTAGATCCTCTGTCACTAGGTGTGCTTTGATGATAAATATATGCCACAGTGAGTTTCTGCTTTGTGTGCTTATGCATGGATGTTTTCTACTCCCTCTGATCCATATTACTTGTCGCTAAAACGGATGTATCTAGCACTAAAACATGTCTAGATACATCAATTTCAGCGACAAGTAATATGAATCGGAGGGAGTATTTTATTTATCTTGCTGCAAGTGCTTAATAATTTGGCTTTGTTTAATGCCATGAGGTCCAGATTGACTCGACTATAGCCTGGACAAGCTAGTCATTGCATTGTTGTCTAGTGAATTCTTGCAGTGTTTTTGTGAAACTTTGGTACTCCCTCTGACCCAAATTAGTTGACTTAGATTTTTCTAGATTCGATTGTATCTAAACATGATTTAGTATTAGATACTTCCGTATCTTGACAAATTTGAGTCAACTAATTTGGGTCGGAGGGAGTAATTAGGATAAGACCGTATTAAAGAGAAGGAATTTAGAAGTTATAGCTGCCATGAGATTTCCTTGAAGTATTTTGGTTCATATTTGATAAAATAGTTATCAAGCACCAATGCAGCATCACTGTTGCAAAATTACAAAATTATTTTCCTTGTAATTATCTTATTCCTATTTCAGAGAGAGGAACTAATGTATATGCGAGATTGCAAGTACTGATGAACATTGAGAACAATGCCTGCTATGCATTACCATCACTCAGGTGAGATTTCTGTCCAGCTTTTGCATTTAAGATCTCATCTAATCAAGTTTGATATGCGGCTTACATCAAACTTGTTCAGTTAATAGTTAAACCTATATTTTTCCCATTAAGTTCAAGTACCCACTTGTCTCGTTCAAGCTTGTAGCACGTACAAAATCTTGACTGTGTTTTATGGAATATGTATGTGCTTTTCTAGTCTAACATCATGCATGTCCGTACATTTAGTTTTACACACTATACATGATCAGATTTAGGCAAAAGAATTAGTATGCTATAGATGAAATCAAAAGTTCAGTTGCGGCACTATAACATTGGGCCATATGATGTCAAATATGTATAAAACTATAAATGACCAAAAATACACTTAAAAATGAAACACAAGCGTATACATGTAGCACATACAAATCATCTGATGTTGCTTGACATCATGGCCACCAAAATAGCGTCGTGACTCCAAAAGTTGCGATTACATTTATGGTCAAACAACATGTATTTATCATGTAAGTGATGAGTCATGTAGTGAAAGATTAGTGTTGATGTACATTTAATCATCTATATCATTCATTTTTCTTTTGTAGATTCGGAAGAAGGATCATTGAGTTGCAGTTGAATTATCCACCGGCTGGATCAAGAAGCACAATTTTTTTCAAAGATTGCACCTATGAACATATGTAATTTCACTTATGAATATATGTAATTTCACTTTTAAATATATGTAGTTTACGATTCATGGATATGAATGTCATATCGATATGAATGTAATATTCGTCTCCAACCTATTTTTCTGTACTCATATCGATATGAGTGTGATATATTAATCTTTTAAAGGATGCAAACCCTATGGTGTATTATTTGGATAATATTAGTATTTACTTCCTTCTTGTAATGCATGTGTCATAGTATTGTAAAATCGTAATATCTTGATCTTTTCATCTCATGAATAATAATTAAATAAACTTAGCACGTGCATTTTTATTCAAATAAAAAAATATTCCAGAAAATGTGTTCCTAGTTTCATAGTTAAAATAACTAAAAACAAATAAATTAATTATGTTATTGTGCTAAGATAATAGTGTTACTATGGTGTTACTATACATACACAAATGTGTTACTAGGGTCGTTGAGAATCATCAATTATAGTGTTACAATATGTGGAATATTATGTCACTAATTATGTTACCAATGCTAAAGTAAAGTGTTACCGTAGGTAGAAAACGTGTTACTATCATATTCAGTAACACATAAGATGCATGTTACTACAATAGAACTGTAACACACTTTTTAACATATAGTAATAGTTATTATGTGTGACAGTTGACATCTCCTAGTAACACGGCCTAACGCAACACATGTAGAAATGTGTTACTGGTTGGCCTAGTAACACTCTTTTGGACTTTTAGTAACATAAGGCAATGTTACAAAAGCTATGCCATGTTGTAGTGTTGGCGGCGGTGCTGTTGGTACCTCGGTGGTGGCAGGTTGCGGTTGAGCCGATGAAGAGCTGTGGGCATCTGCTGCCTCGGCAGAGCCACTTCCCCCTGCTCCAAGGTCGCCCTCCTCTGGACGAGGTGGGCTAGAACCTGGAGCAGCCACTGAACCTTCCTGAATGGGGCTCAGCGGGCGTGTATCGTCGCCACGAGGGGGAGATGGGATGTGCCAGAAGGAGGAGGAGATGCTCGAGCCGCTCTAAGGAACCTCCACCGTAGCCCTGCCAAATCAAACGACAAATAATAAGTTACAACAAAGGAAAAACATATGAATAGCAAAGCACGAAGCAGAAAATTGGATGAAGAAGAAAGTGATTTACTCATCACAAGTCAAAGGCTCCTTGGGATTTCGAGCTCTCCGGACTATGGCCTTTGTCGGAGGCTTGGTGGCGGTCTTATCTGCGGACTTCTTCCTCCTCTTGGTCATTTTGGCAGGTCCGGAGGAAGCAGCAGAAGTGGCAGCCCGTTTCTTAGACGCGGTTGGGACTGGCTCACCCGTGGCAAGAGGAGGATCTTCGTGGATCTGCCCAGTCGGGTTAGCTGAAGCCGGAAAGGCGTAAGAAAGGGGTACAGCGTCAAATGCTTCCATCACCTCAACGTCGGAATCATCTTCATCATCAGGCTAATCTCTTAAGGAAGAGAAGTTACTAGTGGGTCACTTGGTGGCATCAGGGAACGGCAGGAACATCTCCTGATCTGGCTCCTCGTCCGAGACAAGTCGATCCTTCGCCCATTTGAGCGAAGGCTCGGTGCCATATTCGAGGGTTTGCTGAAGAAACAGCTAAGAAGGAAATACAAAAGGATCAAATAAACAAGATACTCCGACATAGAATATAACTCGGAAAAAGATTGAATCAAGAGATTTACCGTAGGAGGAGGCTTGGCCCGGCAGAAATGTTCTATCCCCCACTCCCAATCAGCGGAGAAGTTTTTGTCGGTCGTGAAAAGGGCCTTGACCCGGCGGAATATCTCGGTGTTGTTCAGTTCAAAGGAAGAGGTCCGGTTGGGGTCAAGGCGCCAGCTCATGTGGCAAAGCTTGTGTGTGCGTTTCTGGAGAGGGGAGATCCGGCTGCGGACGAAAGTGATCATTGCATCCTCGTTGCGCAGCCCCGCATCCTTCAGCTCCTGAAACCGTTTGTTAACTTGATTCTCCAAGACCGTGGGTTTCTTGGAAACCCGGTCCCACAAATCCGGGTTAGGAGGACCCGGAGCATAGGGGCGCACCCGGATCAGATCTTCATGCGTGCCATTTCTGACATAGAATAAAAGTTCGGGCCCAGCCCTTGCAAGAATCAAGCCCCGTGACCCGGGGAAAGACGGATTGTTTCCGGGGACAAATAGAGGCAGCACCGAATTGTGTCAAATGTTTGTCCTCCGGGTCAAGCTGTTTATTCGGAATCACGTTCCTTCATAGACCGAAGAAACGGATCCAGAGCTCTTTGGTGGGCCACAAACCGACATATCCTTCTATGGTGGAGGCGAAGGAAGAAAGGGATGTGATGGCGTTCGTCGGGAGATGGTGAGCTTGAAGCTCAAAGATAATGAGGAAGTCATGGAAGAAATCACTGACGGGAAGGCCGAAGCCGCGTTGGAAGTGGGATAGGAACACGACGAACTCACCCGGATTGGGTGAGGGAGCAAGCTCCTCGGCGGCGAGGCGGGCAATCACGCCCTCAGGGATGTGGCGAGTGCGGTAGATCCAGTCTAGGTCGTCCTGGCACACCCAGGAACCGGCCTAGGAACCGTGCTCCGCGTTTTCCGCCCCCTCCTCCATCTCTGCTTCAGCTACGGCGAGCTCCTCTTTGGTCTTGTCTAAATCACTGTCCTCGTCGGCCCTATCGGAGGTGGGAGGCAGAACCTTGGACTGGTGCAGACCCGTGGTGGTGAAGCTGTGCGGGAGCGGCAGCGATGCAGGGGCGAAAAGGCACGATGCGGCGGCGGCGCTGCTAAGCAGATGCGGTGGCGATGGTGCTGTCGCTAGGAAGAAGAAGAAGAAGAAGAAGAAGAAGAAGAAGAGGCAGAGGGGCGCGAGAAGGGGAAAAATACCAAGGCGCCCTCCCTATTAACCACGCCCGGTAGTAGTGGGATCGCGTTGCGCATCGAGGCCACACGGTGTGGCCGTGTATCTGCCGGGTCAGCCAATCACAGGCAAGCCACGGGAAGGGCCACAGGGCGCAGGAGATCCCACGACGCGACGTGATGATACAGTTAACGAGGAGACAGGCGCAACGTGACGTGTGCAACAGTAACACCTGACATTAACCACAGCAGTAACTGGCGCAGGCCCTTAAAATGAGGCAAGATAATGATTACCCTCCACATGGGGAAGCGTGTGAGAGAAGGAAGGATAACCCGGAAAACTAAAGGGTGACCCGGCCAGCGAGTGAAAACTCGGAATGTGCCAAGGGAAAAACTAGCCAATAAAATTCGAGATATGAGGTAACTCGGAAAAGGGAGCAGAAGGCTCGATAACTTGAACCTGCCGTGGCCTTAGCGGCTGGAGCTGCTAAGACCGCACCAGCTTCGGGGACTAATGTTGGGGGGATACCCCCGAGTAGGGTCACGCCGGGGTATAAAGGCCGAGTTAGCCGAGGTACGGCAAGGTCAAAGCAAATGTTGGCCGAGTCACCTCAAGGCAGGCCGAATCACGGAGTAACCCAGACCGAAGGATGTCCGCCTAACTGAGTCTCGGCCGACGTATGTCGTATGCCGGCAGGATTTATGTAAGTTGTATGCAGGTACCCATGGGGCCGGATTAACCAGGCACGATCCGGGTTATATCAGGCTTGCAAGAGAAGGAAGGTATCTCGCTGGTCAAAAGGTGGTCACTGTACGCTGGAGCATGAGCGAAGCGGACAGAGAGAAGGACCACCGAGGCGTGGCCGACAAGGGTGACGCGCCCTGTGTCGGATGACGCTAGCACCGTAGAGGCTTACGTAGCCTCTGCATGGCTTACGATGGCGAAAAGTGATCCGGTCGGTTTGCTATTTTGGGAAGAGGCATATTCCCAGGAATATGCCTCCACGTATTCCCTAATGGGAGACCTAGCCTCCCCTTTATAAGGAGTGCTAGGGCCTCTGTAGAAAGGGGTGGTTGGCATTTGGGTAGTTGGTTCCATGGAGATAGGTAGTGGTGAGAGTAAGAGAGTTCCTTCTTCCTCCTCTCCCAATACAGCTCAAGGAGCACTTGTAAACTCATCTAGCTTGGAGAATACAAAGCATCTATGTGTGGAATCACCACACTATCCCTCCCTGGATTCCTCTAGTGCATATTGGCCCCACCTTTAGCCTATCCATGGCATCTGCCATGACACCACCACGACAGTCTTCGGTATGGTATTATAGTTGAGAGTCTTGTCGCTGTACCCTGGGTGTACCATGCACTATGTTGCACGTCGCCTAGTCCTTTTGATTGCGCCTGGCTACAATCGTGTAGCTGGATTGGTATCTTGCCACCCTTCCTAGTTCCATCTACCGGTTGGTAGCCGGTACGAATTGCCTTCGTCCGGCTGCTATCTGCCAGCCAGACGTGGGCCGTCTGCCTTGATTCTTGTCTGGTTGGGGTACCCGGGGGTCATCCCCCCGACACATGTTGACCCCTATGCACTCCACAAATCACTATCATGTCGAACCTGAAACGATATGTCCAATACCCTTTGTTACGTGATACAAGAATAGTCCAAGATCTGATCATTGGTATCACAATACCTTGTTCAATATTGTTTCCAACAAGTACTATTTTACTCGTTCCTGTGAAATTGATCCCCATGGCCTAGTCATGTGTTGCGCAACATGGATGTAATTCACCGAGTGGGCCAGTTGTATCTTCTCATCACACAGGAGAACAAATCCCGATCTTGATGCATAATGCCTCTACATGCTCCTTCGGACACCCAACATGCACCTTTATGATCATCAGTTACAAATGACGGTTGATGCAGTCAAAGTAATCCTCCGGTAATAGTGATTGATATGATCTCACGGTCTAAGGATTAGGACACTCCATTTCTGACAATTGCAACGTAAACTAAGTGACATGATCGTGTTACAACAATCATTGGTGGGAAGTGTCCATCACATCATTCTAGATGATATGACTTCATTGTCAATTGGCTTTATTTAGCACCATGATCAGGAAACCTTGATCATCAGGTGCCCAATGAACTAGTTGAATAGAGGCTACTAGGGACCTGGGTTTGTTTATACATCACACATATATCAATGTTTCCGCTTGATACAATTATAGCATGATATAAAACTATTATGAACTAATGAGATATGACAATAAAACCCTTTTATTATTTTCCTCTAGGGCATATATCCTCTAGTCTCCCACTTGCACTAGAGTATAAATAATCTAGCTGCATTGCTACTAATCATAAACCATATCTCATATGCATTTATTGATCATGCATGCTCACGGAGGACTTCCTGTCCTAAATCTGTTTTACCAGATTCATTAGGTCCTATTTTGCAAATCATTAATGTCAACTATTTTGACATTCATATCATTATCATATAATGTGTTTTAGCATTTTTGGTGACAAATTGAGACTTCTGTTTTCTAGTATTACTAGTAGAAAAAATGCTTATCCATAGGGGTCATATCAATGGCGCACATCTAAAGGGGGCCCTACGGATAATTATTCGTGGCGCACTAGGATATAGGAGCGCCACTGATCTTCCTATAACCATGGCGCAATGCAAAAATGGTGTGTCACGCACATGTGGGCCCTACCTCTGGTGGTCGACACCATCCATATAAGTTCGATGCATCCATATCTGTGGCACACGGAACAAGCGTGCGCCACTGAGTTTGGGCACTTAGCCAATAATGCGTGCGCCACTGAGCTTGGGCACTTAGCCAATAACGCATGTGCCCTGGCATGTTCCCCTTCCTCTCATTCCCATGCTTCCTCTGTCCCGTTCCCCTTCCTCTCTCCTGAAGACGACACCGGCACCACCATCCTCTCGTTCCTCCCTACCGGTGACACCTTCGAGAAGACCACATGCTGCGGAGAATACAAAGCCCACCATCACCACCTCCTCTCATTCCTCGCCAATGGATTGGAGAAGACGAAGCCCACCACCACCACCACCTATCGCGCGCCGCCACGACCTGCTGCCATCCGCCACCACCTGCCTCCGTCCACCACCTTCCAGGTCTGAGGCTCGCCCTCCCTTCCCTCCCCTCCCCTTCCCCTCTCCCCTCTCTTGCTAGGGTTAGGGTTCCAGGCTAGGTTTAGGGTTCCTAGCTAGGGTTAGGATATGCCATTATTTTCCCAAGCTGTTTATAGCTAAGAAATCTATGTTGCGATCACACGGTGACAATAGCAGGACCAACCATTATTTTCCCAAGTTGTTGATGCACTCCCTGTGTACAACCACAATGGTACAAGTGACAAAACAGAAACATCACCGTGAGTTCCTTTTAATGACTGAGATGTTCCATAATATAAGTGATTGATGAAAAATTTCTGTAGAAACTTGTCTATCAGCAAGATGTTCATTAGCAAGATGTTGATAAGATGTTCATAAAGATTGATGAAAAGTTTCTGTAGAAACTTGTCCATTGCTGAGCAATGGTCTCAAGGGGGAGTAATGTCAGAGACTAGTAGTGGTATGAAGTAGTAGTATTCCATCCATGTGGGTTTCTAGTAGTTGACTATGTCTATATAAGCCTCTTGTATCTTGTGATCCAATCAAGTAATGAAACCCTAAATTTTATCTTTGTTCTCTACATTTATCTTTTGATTTAATTCCTGCAATTTACATGTTTTTCTACTACGGCATGTTGGAGGTCGAGCAGAGAAGGTGACCGAGGCCCAGGGCTTCAACTTCACCAACAACCGACCACAACGTCTAATTAATCAACATATCAGGTCCGTCATGAAAAATTTCCAATGCCCTTCCCCTCTCCTCTATTAAATCTCCTTCACATATTTGTAGTATATCCGTTTCCTATGTATTTGTACCATGAACTTGCTTAAACCCAAATGTAGCATAAATGGATTTATACCATGAACTATGCTTGAACTAATAGTCAGGGACCTATGTATTTGTTATGGGGCAAGCTTTGGAGTACTATAAATGGCTTCCCTTGAGTGTTATCATATCATGGATTAAACATTTTCACCTGGATAGCATTGCAAGGGGTTCATAGTTGAACATCAATGCATTTATGTTATAGTTAGGAAATATGTTTGCTTGTTTATTCTTGCATTGCTATTCAATCTGGAGCTTAGCTTAATCCTTTGACATTGACATGGTTTAGAAGAACCTTTATTTTGGAGAGGTTCCATGCTTATGTGAGCTTGAGATGTAAAGATGGTGCGGTACCGAATACTGATCCTACTGTCTTAGATATGTCAAAATAGTACACTTTACCATGCCTATTAGCTCATTTCCCCTTCTTCTTTACTCGGTCTTGCCCAAACTTTATGTGACCTTGTGTCATGTGCTTTCACCTCTCTCTAACCAAACCCACCTCCAAGCTAAGCTACCCCCCTTTCTTGCTATGCAAGAAGGTCACCACGCCACCTCCCTAGTTGTCCCCGATTTAGTTGGATGCTCTGAAGTGGTTGGCTTGGGGCTGGCAGAATATGGGTGACATGAATAAAATGCCAAGTCAAAGTAAAATGCCAAGAAAAAGATTAGAGAGGGGAGGAGGATAACACATGCCACATACATATTCTACTACAAACACATAATACTACAAACACATACACACCATCCTGCTACAAGCACATACAAGTAGTAAAACAGCTCTAGTAGCTGTATTTTATTCATAGAACAAACTGTTGTTCTTCTATTTGCTGCTGCCTTCACCAAACTTCACCTTCTTCTTCTTCGGCATCTTGATCCTATCTTTGTTAATCAATAACAATGCAGTAGCTGCTTTGAGCTCAGGAAGCAACCTTGATGGAACCTTTTCAGGCAAAGAAGCATTGCTTTTGAACAAACCTTCACAAATGGCTTCATGCTCTAAGAATGAAGGATCATCTAGCGTTGCTACCTCACCCAACTTCTCAAGTTCCCTAGCAGCCTTCCTCTCCTCCCTCTCTACATTGCTTCTCCTTGAGTAAAACTTGGTGTCCATAGCTGGAATGAAATGTCGATGCAGAGTGTGTGCTAGCTTTTATTGACATACAAGAGCACTTGTGGACAAAATCATGCACACACAACTAGAACAGTGCACAATTCAGGCATATATCACTTCACAGTGACAAGTAAATGCAACCAAAAATGGCAATTGTGCCTTTAATTCCATTTTGAGGCATCTATCAGTCATACATCAGTTCACCATGCATGTGCTTTTGACTGCTACTGCTGCTGCTTTAAGAATATATTCTGCATGTTAGGAATATAGGGACTGCTGCCATGCAAACATGCTACCATTCTTTTTGTTGTATAACATATACTTTATGCCTTGTCTGGTTCCATGTTTTAGGCGTCGGGTTCTATGTTTGAAGAAGAACCAGATGAAGATCTGATCATGGTCTCGATGTTGCTCCCCGTCGTCCCCGCTATCCTCTATTCGATAATAGTCCAGGGTGATAGCTCTGTGTAATGTGATGATCGAATTTGTAATGTCATGACCGAATTTGTACTACCACTTTGTGTAATAATCTAACACTTGAATTCATATTTGATGTATTTCAGCACTTTGGATCACTATCATCTTAGATTCGGTGTATTGTTGTATAATTGTTGTATATAAATATCGTATAACTGTTGTATAACTATCGTATAAATAAAAAAAATGCACTCGAGTAGTCAGTGGGGCACCAATGTTGACATCAGTGGCGCACCTTGTGCACGTGCGCTGCTGATAATATCCGTGGCGCACTGTATGGTCGTGCGCCACTGATATCCCTGATATCCATGGCGTGCGGGAGCATGACTGTGATGTCTACGCATGCTTCTATTCTTGTAGACAGTGTTGGGCCTCCAAGTTTAGAGGTTTGTAGAATAGCAACAAGTTTCCCTTAGGTGGATCAGCCATGGTTTATCGAACTCAAGGAGGAAGTGGTCAAAGGTATCCCTCTCAAGCAACCCTGCAATCAAGATACAAGAAGTCTCTTGTGTCCCCAACACACCCAATACACTTGTCAGGTGTATAGGGGCACTAGTTCAGCGAAGAGATAGTGACATACAAGTAATATGGATGATTATAAGTGGTAATTGCAATCTGAAATAAGAGTGGCAGCAAGCAAACATGTAACAGGACTGATTGTAAACGGTGTTTCAATGCTTAGAAACAAGGCCTAGGGATCATACTTTCACTAGTGGGCACTGTCATATAAATATCTTCTCTTTATTATGCTACCCTGAACTACTCTCCGGTTGGACGATGTAGGGCTATAATAGCACACCTTAAAGTTCGCATTCCCCATCTAGATAACCCATCACTATCACCTTGAGCGCTAGATGGTTCCAACAAACACCACAATCTCATAGAGACATCCAACTCAAATTATACTCAAGATAACTATTTCTGTAACCTTAGCCTAAGTGCCACACGGTGTGCACACTGTCAACTTCACACACGTGGGGATAAGAAGTGATTAATTAAAGCACTTGAGTAGCAGAATAGATCTACTTATTACAAATCTCATGATCTCAATAAGATCACGCATAGAGAGAGATGAACACATAGCTACCAGTAGAGACCTTAGCCTCGAGAGAGAACTACTCCCTCCTCATCATGGGAGTCAGCAACGGCAATGGAGATGGCAATGGAGTCGATGGAGATGGCTCTGGGGGCACTTCCCCGTCCCGGCAGGGTGCCAGAACAGAGACTTATGTCCCCCGAATCTTCTCTTCGATGGCGGCGGTGCTGTGGAACTTTTCGTGGAATTCTAATCCTCCCCTTTAGGATTTTCAGCTCGGGGGGTTTATATAGAAGAAGAGGCGAGGTCGGTGGCCACCCGAGGGGCCCACACCAGGGCCTGGCGCGTCCATGGGGGGGCCGCGCCACCCTATGGTGTGGCCGCCCCGTGGCTCTCCTCCGTCTCTGCTTTGGACTTCTGTGTCGTGTCGGGAAAATAGGAACTTTGGCTTTTGTTTCGTACAAATCCGAGAATATTATTTTACTAGCTTTTCTGAAACCAAAAACAACAGAAAACAGGCAACTGGCACTACGGCATCTTGTCAATAGGTTAGTTCCAAAAAATGTATAAAAATGCCTCAAAGTGTAGACAAAACATAAGATAGTTGTCACAAAACAAGTATGGGGCATCAAAAATTATAGATACGTTTATGGCATATCACGCTGCTGATAAATATTATCAGTGGCATATTATCAGTGACGCACGCCCTGTGCGCCACTGACCTCTTTTTTGGTGCGCCACTAATATCCCTTTTCCTACTAGTGTATATGCAATGACGATCTATTAGTAAATGGAACCTTCAAGATGTCATGTATAACTATAAAACACACTTAGTCAAAAGTCGAACTTTCTCTAAACCAAAATTGTACTTTCTAACATTGAAGATTCGAATACTTCTATATCTATGGAAATTTTAATCAAAGTGCAACACTTTCACTTTGATGTCCAGCGACACTTTCGTTGCGTTAAAACATAACTCTGATTCAGTGATTGATTCAAAAATCATTCTAGAATCCTTGTTCTTTACAACTAATAATATGGGTCACATTATGTCAAGTATAACCAACATGGGTTTTACCTTGGAAAAACTATGGATAAGGCATAGTTGATGCAGTGCATCCCTTTTCCCTATTTTAACCATTGTCATAAATACCGAGTCATTACTCAATACTTCTCCTAATTGTTCAAGTAAGAATCAATTCTTTCCTTGAATCCATTAGGACTATTTTCAGAATCACAATGAGGTCCTTCTGAACACTTTCAGAATTCTCCAAGCATTTTGATTTTTTAATGTTTATTAAACATCCTGATCTAATCAAATAGATCTACTATATTTAATATATACTGAATTTCATCCATCTTATGATCAATCGTTCCTAATACTAAACACATTGTTCACTAATATGTTGATTACATATTCAAGAACATTGTTACGCTTCCACTCAAATATTGCATCCACATATTCTATTTGGAAAACTTCTAAGCTCCCACTCAACTTGCAGGATTTTCTCGATAATCCTGGCAAATTAAAAATTATTTGATCTTACATCAAATCATGTATTTTCTGCTACAAGAGTTTAGCAATTCCAGATTGGTCAAAACTTCCTGGTTGTACTAGTTACAACCTTTTCTTCAACCTTTTGAAGACTTTGCAATTTTGATCAGTCATTTGCTAATTTCATGACTCTGGGTCATTTCTTGTACTTGGGTCCATCAATCTTTCTTTGTAGTTCATAGGTATGTCTTATTCCAATAATAGGACAAGTGAATCAAGAATGTAATTCTACAACTAGCAGAACAAGTTCTTGAATCCTACTTTTATAAAGTTTTAGCATAAACTTATGCTTACACTTATACCTTCCACTAACACTTCTATAAGAAAACAATTTCTCAAAGAAGTACCTCACTAAGACAATACAAACTTTGTCTTCTTTGGGTATTAGTTTGGATATTGTATTCATAGTCTTACTATATATACTCCACAAAGGATTGATATTCGCAATGATCTCAAACTATCGAAATCTCTAGAAACTCGAGCTTGCCATATCTCATATGGTGTTGTTTCCGCGAATCTTTAGATGTTCCTAATACTTTTGAGTGTTTAATAATTCGATCTCTAACTCTAATTCCTAATGTTAAACCGTTTGAAGATCATTTGAACCACATGTATCTTATACACTATGATTATGATGTTTTAGACATATCAATACTATTTGATTAGTCCAATCACCACAATTTGTGAAACTGTTTTTCACAAGTCCATTATATGCCAATTTGCTATTAACTCAAATTCGAAATCGCTTGGATCAAATCGCAAAGACTTCGGATTTTTTGTTAATGTTATATCTGCTTCATTCTGAAATCATTTGAACAATTCAAATAGTCTCAAACTTGTGTTTCATTAAGTAAATACCAATATTTACTTAAACTCGCCAGAAAAAATGATTTTCACTATCTATTGAAAATGCGATATATCATATGTATAAAATTCAACAATTCTTCACATATTACCATTTTACCAGAATGTGGAGTTTTAGTCATTCTGCCCAACGAGGCATGGTTTTGCAAAGTCTCTAGATCAAATATCTAAGACCCCAATCTTCATTAATATGAAAAACATGCAATAACTACAGTGACTTAAACAATAGTGTTATTCAATATTTAGACTTGAATATTGTTTGGCAATTTTCATAAACTTTCTTTTATCATACGGATAAAGACTGGAATAACTTGTTTATAATCGCAATGTGAATCGTAAAAGAGACCATTCATAAAAAGAGAACAACTGAATTTTTTCTTATTAATATGAATAACCATCTCGCAATAAGCAAGACACACTAATAGGTTTCACAAACTTGATTACAAAGCTTTTATTCAAATCTACTAATCCTAATGATAAACTTCGAGGGAAGGAGTGTCCTTGCCATAAACTAGCTTGCTTGTCGTCATCATGCCATCAGTGCCCCTGTTCCATTCTGTAACTCTCACGCAGAGGGTCTTATTTTCATTAAAACAAGATTAAGTATCCAATACTTGAAAACTGCACAAGTGTTTCATGGAAACGTTTATTACTTGTATATCATATAAACACTTTCCATTAACGATGATCCCATCTTTTGGGTTCGATCTTGGTGAAGGTATGATGGTGGTCATGAAGAGTCGTATCTTCTATACCATCGGATTCATCAGGGAAAACTTCTAGGCGTTCACAAAGGACATAGAGGATATGGTTTTCTATGAGGGTCCTACTTAGGCATTGGTATCAGTCGATGAAATTCGACCCATCTAACTTAAGTTTCTCCCCATTCATTAACGGGCCAAAGAAGTCCTGAACTAAGGGGATGGCCATAATCTACAAGACATTTGCAACAAGTACTTAGACCTAGTTCATAATATGGAGCTCAAACGAACTCCCACTTAAACTATCATTCCTAAAGATAGTTTAGTGATTACACGACCCCTTTACACCACATCATCCTTGATTTTCACGGCCTTTGATGCGGCTACAAGGGTGGACTATACTCGTCGATCACATCATCCATGTGACTCGTTCTTGATCATTCGATCATTGTGTTCCGAGGCCATGTCTACACATGCTAGGCTCACCAAATTAACCTTAGTGTATTGTGTGGCACATACTTGGCTTGTAACCCACACCCTATGCGAACGTAGATATGTCTAGCCCCTGATCTTCACGGATGGCTTCATAACGACGAACTTTCTTGGTGTCTGCACACAAATGGGGGAACACTTTTGGTGGTATTTAATTAGGGATCATCCTATTTAAATGCTACCGTTGTGTATCTAATACTTGCACTCAAACAAGATGCACACAAAAGATTAAATCATATCTAACCAAATGTGACGTGACATGGTTGTATTTGCGCTCCATGATCTCTATTAGGTGCTCCGGTTTGGCGCCAAGTCCACAACACCACCGGTATTGTCGTTTATCTTCGCAATGACTACTACTATATGACTTAGTAATAGGAAAAGTAAACTACCTTACCTCATTCACAACTGCAACCATATCACATCACAAAGCCTTCCCTACAACATAAAGTTAGATGTCTCTACTTTATCTATTTTAGATTTTACGTGGTTGTTTAGGCTTTCACAACAGAACTGTTTCTACCTACAAACTTCCAACCACAACATGGATACAATAGCTGTCTCTACTACACCCCTTTCGGGGCCTTCCGTTGTAGATGCCATATCAACTACCATGATAGAGACAAACACCCGCTAGCCACTTATATGGTACAAGCCGTATGTCAAGCACGGAACCAGTCTCGCGTAGGATTACACGCAAGGTCGGTCCGAGTCGCTTCATCTCATAGTACCGTGATATAAAAAATACACGTGGGAAGGTAACAACTAGGGTATCGATGCCCACACTTTTCATGTGTCTATCTGTACTAGCATACTAACCATAGATCAGGCCTTGATACCACTGAAGGGTTTCCATAGTAGATAACAAAAAAATTACTATGCGGAACTCCCTGAATGCCTAAGGATCTATCTAGAAGTAATGCAGTAATGGAGGAAGATAGTGGTAACATACCCTTGAAAACCGAGAGAGCGTTACGATCATGCAGGAGCGTGGATGATTTAGTCGTACCCGTCGTTGCACGTCACCTCTTGTCCAGGTCCTTGCACAACGGCTATGGTGCAATACAACGACTCCTAAACTTCTTGATCCCTGCTGAGGTTGCAGAAGTAGACCTCCTGGCATAATCCATGTAGCACAATGGTGTGCCATAGATGCATTGACTTTGCGCGTACAACCCTTACATGGGACCGTGCCATGGCAAAGGAAACTAAGAGAGAGGGGGATATTCTAGCCAAAGAGAATATCTTATTTGTGTGTTTTAATCCTCCCATGGACACCCCTTATATAGGGGAAGGGAGGTGTGCCCACCCCTTTAGTTTCCCCATGTGGGACTAAATCATAAAATAAAAAGGCAAAAAGGAGGGGCTCAGCCGGGTAGGCCAACTGGGGTAGCCGAATGGGCTCAACCCGCAGTGGCCCAGCTTGATCCAGCAGCCGGCGGTGGCAGCAACACGCGGGTGGGCCGCTCCATGTCCTGCAGCCCATCTAGCCATCGCCCGGGTGGCCTCTTGGAGAGCGCGCGTAGCCTGCTATCGCAAAACACGGTGTCCTACATCATGATGCTTGGGTGGGCCAACCTCTGGCGCCTAGCGGCCCAGCTTGCTCTGCCCGGGTGGGCTGCAAGTGGCGCGCCCACCAGCGACGGCCTGGTCTGCCTGCCTGCTCCCCTGTGCGCCTACTAGGCCGAGGTTGAGCGGCCCGCAGCGGCGGCATGTAGTTGTTGTCTGCCCCCGTGTGGTGGCAACTATCTGCCGCCACGCGGACTGTTTTTCTTTTTCCTTTTTTGCTGTGATTTTCTCCTAGGCCAATTTCCTCTGTGACTTTGGCCTAATGAGGATCGCTTCATAAATTTGAATTTAAGTATTTATTTAATATAAGTTAATTCATAATTAACATATAATAAATCTATACTATAAATTTCCATTTATCCAAAACTCATTTCGGTCTTTTCCTTTCATTCTTTCTCCAAACAACTTCTGATCTCGAATGATTCTGATTTCTCTCTCTTTCATGATTCCATCTCACAGGAGGATCTCCAAGCGTCATATCGCCCTTAAGTGTGTTTACCTATGGTTCAGGAATGCTATAGACATGATCTATATTAATGATCAACGGCGGGACCGGGATGCCCATGTTGACCCCTATACACTCCCCGAATCACCATCATGTCGAACCTGAAACGATATGTCCAATTTCCTTTGTTATGTGATACAAGACTTGTCCGAGATCTAATCATTGGTATCATAATACCTTGTTCAATCTCGTTTCCAACAAGTACTATTTTGCTCGTTCCCGTGAAATCCCATCCCCATGACCTAGTCATGTGTTGCGCAACATGGATGTAATTCACCGAGTGGGCCCAGTTGTATGTTCCTATCACACAGGAGAACAAATCCGGATCTTGATGCATAATGCCTCTACATGCTCCTTCGGACACCCAACATGCACCTTTATGATCATTAGTTACGAATGACGATTGATGCAGTCAAAGTAATCCTCCGGTAACAGTGATTAATATGATCTCATGGTCTAACGATTAGGACACTCTGTTTCTGACAATTGCAACATGAACTAAGTGACATGATCATGCTACAACAATCATTGGTGGGAAGTGTCCATCACATCATTCGAGATGATATGACTTCATTGTCACTTGGATTTCTTTAGCACCATGATCAGGAAACCTTGATCATCAGCTGCCCAATGAACTAGTTGAATAGAGGCTACTAGGGACCTGGGTTTTTTTATACATCACACCTGTATCAATGTTTCCGCTTGATACAGTTATAGCATGATATAAAACTATGAACTAATGAGATATGACAATAAAACCATTTTATTATTTGCCTCTAGGGCATATCTCCTTCACCACATTAGTCTAAGTTGTGTGTCTAGCACAACTTCAACGACCAAGCACATCTAGTATGAACAACATGAATATATAGTTCCACAATTGAATAACATATTTAATGATACATATCAATAGTTCATACAAGGACAATAACTTTATGAATACGTCGGGAAGAACATCATACATGATTGCCTCTAGGGCATATTCCCAACATGGCCATGGGGCTGTGCCCCTCCCCTTTAAAAGGAGCACCATGCCTCCTCTCCTCTTACACCACCTCCTCGTGAAGGTTCTCTTCCCCCTCTATTAAATTCCCCATGGCTTCGAATTAGCGAAGTACATGTTCTCGGTGGTTTCTCTGGAAGGATCTGCTGCTTTGCTGGAGCAAGGACTCAAAGGTTGTCAGGGTACCAGACATGTATGCGATCATGCACTGCTTCTTTGCGGTGCTGGACTTCATCATGATCTTGAGATCGGCAAGTGAATGACTACATCATCCACAAAATCAGGTTTCGTTAATAAATCTTTTCGGTCTTCGAGGATAAGATCTCTATGGATGTATATCCACCGTTGATTGTATCTAGGTAGATAGATAATGGTGCTTAGTTGTTCATATTGTAGTAAAAAAAATCTATGCTACGAACCCAACAGATACATGGATCTAGCAATCTAGCTCAGTATTTTGAAGCTTGAAAATGTAGTCCATGTCTTGAGAATCTAGTGAATTTACCTTTGTGGTAAATGTTGCACACTGTATATTCGGTCATGCTGAGTCTGAAGTATCATTCCACTTAACTAGAGCTGAATATCAAGCAAATATATTGTGTTCTTCAAGGTTTTGACATAGGTCTCTTTGAAAGTCCAGCAAGATTAATGTAATGGTTAACACAATTAGTCGGAAGACCTATTGACATATTCCTTGATTCAGCAAGAACAACCACCCCTCATGAGGCTTCTTCTATGATTTATTATAGGAGTTGCACTTATGGTTTCCTTTGTATCCGAAGTATGACCTTTAGTTGATGTTTGGTATTCCGAACATCAAGGAGAACATTTAAAGTAGGGTTGCTAAATGTCTCTTTGTCTATCCTCTAGACCATCTATGTTGGCAAGCGTTTGTTGAGCCAAGTAATTGAAGTCTGAGAATGAAGTTTCTTCTTCTCGTGTTATCAGGAATCTTGTTACTTATTCATTCGGTGGTGTAAAGTAATATCACGATATTTGGCAAAGATTTTGATAAAATTGGATGAATAAAGAGTTTCCTTCATTTTCTCGATCATGTTCAAAGAGTGATTATGACTTAGGTAATCAAAAGTTTATCTTGCTACATGTCCCTGTGACTCTTATCAGTCCTCTCCACAAAACACCTTTCTTTCCTTACTGCTGAACGAAAGAGTGATCCTTCTATATCAAAAGTAGTTCAACAACTTGGTTATCTATATCTTTGTACATGTGAAATCTCTACTGAAGTCACGTAGTAGAGTTTCGTATCTCGAGGTAAGTGGTCATGTTCTCTCTGTTGAAAGCTTTACTTCTAAGAAGTTTTAACTCTTCTATAAACTCCATGGTCTCAATCCTTATGAAGACCAATTGTTTATCAACTTGGAACCCTCTCCTTTTGTTTCCTTCGTTACCTTGACATGTTCCTATTGGGTTCGCATCATAGAAAACAAAAAATTCCCACGATGGGAACTACTAAACACCAAGATCTATATACTAGATACAAACAATGGGTGGATATACATCCCTAGAGAACATACCCTTGTAGACCGACAAAGTGTAACGAGGTTGAACTCGTGGATGATGTAGTCTAACGCTTGCTGATCTCAGGATCAAGAAGAAGTCCAGCGCCACAACTCAGCAGCGCATCCGTGATCACACACACGTCTAGTCCACCAAACAACCTCCACCTCCTCGCTCCAGCGATGCAGCGGAAGCAGCAACTCCTTCTAGATGAAATGCCACCGGGAACATGTATCACGCTAATCCGAGACCATGGGGGAATAATTCTAGAGGGGGAGAGAGATCCTTCACGAGGAGGTGTGATTTGTGAGGAGGAGAGGGGGGCCATTTATAGGGAGAGGGGGCAGCCCCTCCCATGGTCGACGGCTAAGAGGAGGTTCCCCCACCTCTTCCATATTCATGTGGTGGATCTCCCACTCACATAAATTAGCCTCCACCCAAAATTCCACTCACATGCATTAAATTTTCACCAAATTTAATGCAACTCTCATTTAATAATACTCTTTTATTTTTTATTTAGAATTTTGTTAATTACTTTAATTAACAAAAATTCACATAAAACCCCCTGCAATATTTTAATATAACATGCAGAACCAATTTCAGCAATTTCACCTGAAACAATTCTGGTGTCCATTGAAATAATTCTAGCGCTTTGCAAATCTTTTGTTTGGAACATATTTGCTCCAAATGGTGTTGGTATAGTTTACGTGTGTCACACTACGGTTCACGAATAATGCAGACATTATCGAGACCCTTCTCAGAATAATAATCAGTAGCGGGACCTGGAGATCCATACTGACTCCCACACATTCAACATTGACTTCTGTGATCGTGAGAACCTTTAATGCTAGTAACTAAATCTCTTTGTCTCGTGATATATTACATGTCCGAGATTTGATCATCGGTATCTCCATACCTAGTTTGATCTCGTTGACGGCATGGACTCTTTTCTCGTTCCCGTGATATAACATTCTAGTGATCACATCACTTGCTTGCAAGCTATCTTAATGTGATATCACCGAGAGGGCCCAGAGTATATCTATCTATCATTAGGATGGACAAATCCCACTCTTGATCCATGGGCCTCTACGTAACACCTTCGTAGCACTTAACACACCTTTATAGTCACCCTACCACGGTGTGACGTTTGATGTTATCAAGATACTCTTCTAGTGTTAGTGATTGACATGATCTCATGGTCTAAGGACTAGGATTACTTCGTATGATGTTATAGCAATATAAACACAATGACTTTGATCGTAATGCTATACTTCGGATGAATGTTCATCACATCATTCCACCAATGTTGTGACCTCGTTAATAACAACATCCAATGTCCATGATCAGGAAACCTTGATCATCTTGTTAATAAACGAGCTAGTTTATAAGAGAGGCATAACTAGGAACTTTTTATTTGTTTATTAAACACATATGTATTAATGTTTCCAATCAATACAATTATAGCATGTAAAATAAACATCTATCATCTACATGGAATACATATAATAACAACTTTATTATTGCCTCTCGGGGCATATTCCCTTCAGTCTCCCACTTGCACTAGAGACAATAATCTAGTTACATAGTGATAAATCTAACACCCACGGAGTTCTAGTGTTGATCATGTTTTGCTCTAGGGAGAACTTTAGTCAACTGATCTGCTACATTGAGATCTGTGTGTACTTTACAAATCTTTATATCTCCATCCTTGACATGCTTGCGGATGGAGTGAAACCGGGGCTTAATATGCTTGGAATCCGTACGAGACCTTGGTTCCTTGGCATTGGCTATGGCTCCATTATTGTCACAATAGATCACCATGGGTCCAACGCACTAGGAACCACATGTAGTTCAGTTATGAACTCCTTCATCCAAACCGCTTCCTGTACTACTTCTGAAGCAGCAATATATTCCCCCTCCATTGTTGATCTTGTTACCACAGGTTGTTTGGAGCTCCTCCAACTAACTGTTGCTCCGTTCATGAGAAATACGTATCCAGATTGAGACTTAGAGTCATCCGGATCGGTGTCAAAGCTAGAATCAACATAACAATTAGCGACCAGTTCTTCTTCACCTCCGTACACAAGAAACATTTCCTTAGTTCTTCTTAAGTACTTAAGGATATTCTTGACCGCTATCCAGTGTTCCGAACTTGGATCAGACTGGTACCTACTAGTCAAACTAATAGCATGTGCCACATCCGGTCTTGTACATAGCATGGCGTACATTATAGAGCCTATGGCTCAAGCATAGGGGATCTTATCCATTATCTCTCTTTCTTCCACCGTAGCCGGACTTTGAGTCTTACTCAATGTCTTGCCTTGCAACATAGGTAGAACCCCTTCTTACTTTCATCCATTTTAAACTTCTTTAAAATCTTATCAAGGTATGTACTATGTGATAGCCCAATTAGGCGCCTTGATCTATCTCTATAGATCTTAGTGCCTAATATATATGATGCTTCACTAAGGTCCTTCATCGAAAATTTGATGTTTAGATAACTTTTAACACTGTTTAAAAGATCTATATCATTTCCAATCAGTAATATGTCATGCACATATAATATCAGAAATGACACATTGCTCCCACTCACTTTCTTGTAAATACAAGCTTCTCCATAAGGTTGGACAAATCCAAACTCTTTGATCACCTCATCAAAGCGGAGATTCCAACTCCGGGATGCTTGCTTCAGTCCATAGATGGATCACTGAAGCTTGCATACCTTGTCAACATCCTTAGGATCGACAAAACCCTTTGGTTGTATCATATACAACTCTTCTTCAATATTACTATTGAGGAACGCAGTTTTGACATCCATCTACCATATCTCATAATCGAAATATGTAGCAATTGCTAACATAATCCTAACCAACTTTAGCATCGCTACGGGAGAGAATGTCTCATCGTAGTCAACTCCTTGAATTTTTCGAAACCCCTTTGTGACAAGTCGAGCTTTATAGATGGTTACATTACCATCAGCATCAATTTTTCTTTTGAAAATCCATTTATTCTCAATGGCCTTTCGGTCGTGAGGTAACTCCACCAAGGTCCAAACCTAGTTTTGATACATAGATTCCATCTCCAATTTCATGGTTTCTATCCATTTGTTGGAATCCGGGCTCATCATCGCTTCTTCATACATTGCAGGGTCATCTATTTCATCAACCATGAAATTCATAACAGGATTTCTGTACAGTTTAGGAGTTACACGTGTCATGCTTGACCTGCGAGGTTAGGTAGTGTCCTCTTTCGGAGTTTCATGATCATTATCATTAGTTCCTTCTTCATTCGTTCAAGTCAACTCTGGAATAATTTCTAGGGCTACGCCACTCGCCGTTTCATGAAGAGAAGGTTCAATAACCTATTCGAGTTCTACCTTCCGACTACACACACCTTTCGTGAGAAACTCTTTCTCTAGAAAGATCCATTCTTGGCAACGAAAACCTTGCCCTCGGATCTGTGATAGAAGGAATACCCAATTGTTTCATTAGGTTATCCTATGAAGACACACTTTTCAGCTTTGGGTTCGAGTTATCAGGCTGAAGTTTCTTCACATAAACATCACATCCCCAATCTTTAAGAAATGACAGCTTAGGTTTGTTTCCAAACCACAATTCATACGATGTCTTTTTAAAGGATTTAGATGGTGCCTGATTTAAAGTGAATGCAGCGGTTTCTAGTGCATAACCCCAAAATGTCAGTGGCAAGTCAGTCAGAGACATCATAGATCGAACCATATCCAATAAAGTATGATTATGACATTCCAACACACCATTACGCTGTCATGTTCCGGTAGGTGTGAGTTGTGAAACTATTCCACACTCTCTCATATGTGCGCTAAAATCGTAACTTAGATACTCACCTCCACGGTCGGACCGTAGAAATTTGATCTTTCTATTATGATGATTTTCCACTTCACTCTAAAATTCCTTGAACTTTTCAAAGGTTTCAGACTTGTGTTTCATCAAATAGATATACCCACATATTCCTAAATCGTCCATGAAAGTAACAAAATAACGATATCCACCACGTGCCGACACACTCATTGGACCAGATACATCAGTATGAATGATTTCCAATAAATCTGTCACCCGCTCCATTGTACCGGAGAACGGGGTTCTAGTCATCTTGCCCATAAGGCATGGCTCACATGTATCAAATTATTCAAAATCAAGTGATTCCATAAGTCCATCAGAATGGAGTTGCTTCATGTGTTTTACCCCAATATGACCTAGACGGCAGTGCCACCTATATGCAGATATATCATCATCAAGTTTAATCCTTTTAGCATCAACATTATGAATATGTGTGTCACTACTATCGAGATTCAACAGAAATAAACCATTCATCACAGGTGCATGACCATAAAAAATATTATCCATATAAATCGAACAACCATTGTTTTTAGATACAATGTTCATGCTTAACATAGGCACCAAATAACAATTATTTAGATTTATCACTAATCCCGATGGCATATGGAGAGGCAGCGTTCCGACAGTGATCACATCAACTCTTGATCCATTGCCGACATGAATCATGACCTCATACCTTGCTAGATGTCGCTTGTTCCGCAGCCCTGATTCGAGTTACATATATTAGCAACTGGACCAATATCAAATACCCAGGTGCTACTACGAGTACTAGTCAAGTACACATCAATAACATGTATATCACATATACCTTTGTTTGCCTTTTCGTCCTTCTTGACTGCCAAATACTTGGGGCAGTTGCGCTTCCAATGGTCAGTCCCCTTACAATAATAGCACTCGGTATCAGACTTAGGGCTAGCTCAGGATTTCTTTTTAGGCGCAGCAACAGATTTGCCGCCCTTCTTTCCCTTCTGCTTACCCTTCTTGTCTTTCTTAAAACCAGTGGTCTTATTGATCATCAACACTTGATGTTCTTTCTTGATCTCCACTTCTGCAGTCTTAAGATTGACAGAAGCTCGGGGAGATACTTCTTCATGCCTTGCATGTTATAGTTCATCAAGAAGCTCTTGTAGCTAGGTGGCAGAGATTGGAGAACACGATGTATGCCTAAGTCAATGGGAATAGTTATTCCCAAGGACACAAGCTTATCAGCGTACCCAGACATTTTGAGTACATGCTCACTAACGTAGATGTTCTCTTCCATCATGCAGCTAAAGAACTTTTCAGAAGTGTCATAAATCTCTACGGCAGCATGGGTATCGAAAATCATTTTCAATTCACCCATGGTATCAAAGGCATTGCCATTCTCGAAACGCTTTCGGAGTTCCGGCTCTAGCCCATACAGTATGCCGCAATGAACTAAGTTGTGGTTCTCCTGATAAGTCAAAAAGACATCCTTTTCCTCGTCAGGGGCATCAGGAGCTGGTGGGGGGCCTAGCGGCGCTTCTAGCACATATTGCTTTTGCACAGCAGTGAGGAGAATCCTCAAATTCATGGCCCAGTTGGTAAAGTTGCTACCATTTGTCGCAAGTTTCTCTATCTCCATGAACACATTGAAATTAAAAGCAGGTGGTGCCATCTACAACAGAATTTGTAAAGTTTAGACTAAGTTTATGATAGATCGAGTTCAACTAATCCAAATTATGAATGAACTCCCACTCAAAAACAACATCCCTCGTGTCTTTTTGGTGATTACATGAACCAAATCCACTACACCAAGTCCGATCATCATGTGAGTCAGTGTAGCTTCAAAGGCGAGCATCTATATGGGCATCATATCAACTATATGACTCATGCTTAACCTTTCGGTCCGTGTTCCGAGGCCATGTCTATACATGTTAGGCTCGCCAAGTAAGAACCTTAGTACTCGCGTGTGTAAAACTGTCTTACACCCGTTGTATGAAAGCGTAGAGTCAAAAAACACCTGATCATCACGTGATGTATTGAAACGAAGAACTTCCTTAATGGTGCATATTTAAGGGAGAACACACTTTATCTTGATATCTAAATAAGGGATCATATTATAATGCTACTAAAGCGCAAACAAGCAATATAATATACAAGCATCATATGCATAAAGTGACAAGATATGGTTCTTGCACTTGATCACTATCATGTGCATCGTGGTATGATCTTTATCATTCCTTTGTGTGTAAGGCCCAAGTCTATGGAACTTACACGTTAGGTATGTTATAAGAGTATCAACTATACTTCAACTTACAACATTACCATATCATGACACCAGCCCAGCAACAATCTAAACTAGACGCTTCTAATTTATCAATTGCATGTTTTTACGTGGCTTACGGCTTTTGAAGATAGAACCGGTCTTACCTACGAACATGGAACCACAACGATGATAACGATATTATTAGCAACTCGTTGTAAATAAGATATTGACTATAGTAGGAGAGACAGACACCCGCTAGCCACTTTTGCAAAACTAGTTGCATGTCAAGCGTGGAACTGGTCTCATGTGCAAGGACATGTAAAGTTAGTCTGAGCCCCTTCATCCCGCTATTCCACCAATATCCAAAATACATATAAGAAGCAATAACACGATCATCATTGCCCACATAATCATACGTGTACTACCCGTTCAAAGCATCTACACACAGATCAGGCTCTGATACCACTGTTGGGTTCGCAGTATAGAAAACAAAAAATTTCCTATGATGGGAACTACTAAGCACCAAGATATATCTACTAGATACAAGAAATGGGTGGATATACATCCATAGAGAACATACCCTTGTAGACCGACAAAGTGTAACAAGGTTGAACTCATGGATGATGTAGTTGAATGCTTGCCGATCTCGGGATCGAGAAGAAGTCCAGCATCGCAACTCAGTAGCGCATCCATGATCGCACACATGTCAGGTCCACCAAACAACCTCCACCTCCTCGCTCCAGCGATGCAGCGGAAGCAGCAACTCCTTCCAGATGAAATGTCATTGGGAACATGTATCTCGCTAATCCGAGACCATGCGGTAATAATTCTTGAGAGGGAGAGAGATCCTTCATGAGGAGGTGTGCTTTGTGAGGAGGAGAGGGGGACTTTTCTAGGGGAGAGGGGGGCAGCCCCTCCCATGGTCGGCGGCCAAGAGGAGGTGCCCCCACCTCTTCCATATTCATGTGGTGGAGCTCCCACTCACATAAATTAGCCTCCACCCAAAATTCCACTCACATGCATTAAATTTCCACCAAATTTAATGCAACTCTCTTTTAATAAAACTCTTTTATTTATTTTATTCAGAATTTTGTCAATTACTTTAATTAACAAACATTCACATAAAACCCCCTGCAATATTTCAATATCACATGCAAAACCAATTTTAGCAATTTCACCCGAAACAATTCTGGTGTCCATTGAAATAATTCCAGCGCTTTGCAAATATTTTGTCTAGAACATATTTGCTCCAAATGGTGTTGGTATCCTTTAAGTGTGTCACCCTACGGTTCGTGGATAATGCAGACATGATCGAGACCCTTCTCGAATCAATAATCAGTAGCGGGACTTGGAGATCCATACTGACTCCCACACATTCAACGATGACTTTTGTGATCATGAGAACCTTTAACGCTAGTAACTAAATCCCTTTGTCTCGCAATATATTATATGTCCGAGTTAGATCATCGATATCTCCATACTTAGTTTAATCTCGTTGCTGACATGCACTCTTTTCTCATTCCCGTGATATAACATTATAGTGATTACATCACTTGCTTGCAAGCTATCTTAATGTGATACCACCGAGAGGGCCTAGAGTATATCTATCCGTCATCGGAATGGAAAAATCCTACTCTTGATCTATGAGCCTCTACATAACACCTTCATATCAATGAACCCGCCTTTATAGTCACCATGTCACGATGTGACGTTTGATGTTATCAAGATACTCTTCCAGTGTTAGTGATTGACATGATCTCATGGTCTAAGGAGTAGGATTACTTTGCATGACTTTATAACAATATAAACATAATGACTTTGATTGTAATGTTATACTTCGGATGAATGTGCATCACATCATTCCACCAATGTTGTGACCTTGTTATTAACATCATCTAATGTCTGCTGACTCGTGTACTAACGAGCTCGTTGGGGAACCCCAAGAGGAAGGTATGATGAGCACAGCAGTAAGTTTTCCCTCAGTTATGAAACCAAGGTTATCAATCCAGTAGGAGCAAGGAAACACCCCAAAGGTGTAGCTAGCTGAACTTTGGCAGGGCGCACTACCGGTGCCAGCAGCAACGTGGAGACCTGCATAACACAACCACAGAACTCTGTCCCCAACTTCCGATGAGGTTGTCAATCTCACCGATTTTGCTAAAAACAAAGGATTAAACGCATCGAGTGGAAGAAAGTAATAGTTTGTAGAAAGTAAACACAAAACAGTAAACAGTTGATTGTAGATTGATAGTAAAAGAAAGGACCGGGGTCCATAGTTCACTAGAGGTGGCTCTACTTAAGATAGATGACATGTTGGGTGAACAAATTACAGCGGAGCAATTGACAAACATCGAGAAAGCATACAAGCATATACTGCTCATCTTGACTCCTTTGAGATTCGATTGGAAATTACAACATTATACATAGACCGCCATCCAACTGCATCTATGATTAATAATCCACCTTCAGGTTATCATCCGAACCCCCTCTAGTATTAAGTTGCAAGAAACGGATAATTGCATTACGAATTGCATGTAAAGTAAACAATACGATTGTTCTATGAACAAAGGATTGTTGTTTTCTCCCTAGTAGCAATAGCACATCTAGTACCTTAGAGATTTCTGTCACTTCCCCAGATTACCAGAGGCATGAACCCACTATCGAGCATAAATACTAACTCTTGGAGTTGCTAGCATCTACTTGGCCAAGATAGCTACTAACAACGGAAAGCATGCAAGATCACAAATAACAAAGACATGATAGAATCAATAATCAATCTGAAATAGCATCTCAATATCCATCGGATCCCCGCAAACACAACATGAAGAATTACAAATAGATCATCTTGATCATGAACGGAGCTCACAAGATCTAAACATGATAGCACAAAGGAGGAGAACCAACCATCTAGCTACTACGTGGACTCGTAGTCCGGAGATGAACTACTCATGCATCACACCGGAGGCTTGCATGATGATGAAGAAGGCCTCCAGGGTGAATTCCCCTCTCCGGCTGGGTGCTGGGAAGAGCTTTAGATCCCTCCCGATCTAGGGATGGAGATGACGGTGGCTACAGACTCTTTCGTGGAATTTTGATTCGGTACTTAGGGTTTCTGTATCGGAGGCAACTTATAGGCGGAAGGAGAGGCCGAGGGGGTGCCTGGGGCGGCCAGACCACCCCCTAGCGCGGGCCAGGCCTGGCCGCGCGACCAGGTGGTGTGGCTGGGTCCAGCCCCTCTCTGTCTCGTATTCTGGCTCCAGGTGTCCCTCGGTGAAAAACTGACTTTGGCTTTTGTCCCGTCCAATTCCGAGAATATTCATTTTCTGACTTTCCTGGAACCAAAAACAGTAGAAAACAGGCAGCTGGCACTATGGCTCTTGTTAATAGGTTAGTCCAAGAAATCATATGAAAAGTACTCCAAAGTGTGGACAAAACACAAGAAAGTAGATAAACCAAGCATGGAACATCAAAACTTATGGATACGTTAGCAACGTATCAACATCCCCAATCTTAACTCCTGCTCGTCCTCGAGTAGGTAAGTGATAAAAAGAAATAATATTTTTTGAGGTGGCATGCACCATCATAAACTTGATCAAAGTATTTGTAAAACATTCGAAGCTGGGATCATAGTACTTCAATCATAACATGGAAGACAAAGTTCTAGCAATAATACAAAGAAACTATGTTGCAACATGAAAAGGCACAAACAAAAGATTCATGTATAATAATGCTTTGCAAGACGTTTGTTTGTTTCACATAAAGAAAACATAGCATAGTGGTATTCAGCTTGTCCCTCATAGTGTAGCAAACATAAATGCATAGGACACCTTCAAAGTTCATAAGAGTGACTAGATACAAATAGTTTAAAACAAGCAATATCAAAGTTATGCATCAATCAACAAGTCTTGGGACAATGCACATAGAACTAAGAATGGCCACTATGCTCACAAAGTAGGTGCATAAAGGTAGAAGGTGGATACTCAACAAAAAGAAGTAAAAGAAAGGCCTTCATATAAGGAAGTAGGGATTCAAGTCTCATAAAGAGCTTCCAAAAATTATGGTACTTATTAGCTTTTAGCTCTCATTGCCCCTATCATAAGCATCTTGAAGGTGATTAAGGTTAAAATAACACAACTAAGAGGATATGCTTCACAAGTTATAAGATGAAATCTCATGCCCCTTACTTACGAAGACCGAACCTCATGCTACTCAACTTTAGTCACAAGTAAGCTCTTGTCATTGTAAGTACATATGTATCATAGAGAACCGCCAATGGGGTACCCCTTGCACATGATACAGGAGTTATCCCATAATCAAAATGACAAGGCAAGCAGACATTGAGCATCTCAACAATCTTTTTATTTGCTATTTGCATAGGTTTTTATTGAGGATGCTTCATAGAGTGCTCATTATGGTTATGCTGCAAGTTTCCACCATGATTAGGCACGGCTTAGGCTAGCAGCCCAGGCATTTCTCTAACACAAATACAAACTCCATGATCTTACAAGTTCCCCTTTTATTTCACACTGCCGGGATCCATAAGCAAAAGAACATAATATCAACGGGGTACAAAATACAGGTGCAATGTTGAAAGTGTTCCCCATGATACATGGTTCTGCTAACTTCAACTTATAAAGCGCAAGCATATACGCAACAAAGATGGATGCAATGGTTCAAGTTTATTAAATGCAAGAAAGTAAAGTGTGCCATCGAGTTCGTGAGAGCTTTAATCACTAGTTTTCTCATGACAAGTTTAATTCGGAAGGTAGATAAAAACATGAATATACTTGGAATAGCATATGTTAATAGGTAGGTATGGTGGACTCTTTGGAATAACTTGGTTTTAGGAGTTGGATGCATGAGTGGAACTCATACTTGGTTACGGAGGCTAGCAAAAGACTGGGAGCGACCAACTAAGAGAGCAATAATGGCCATAATCATGCAGAGCGACAAAACATCATTAATCAAAGCATAAAGTGATACTACAAGTTGAAAACTAAAGGATCATAAAGGCTATGGTGACTTGGGATAGGCATAATATGGTGTGAGCATGTGCCAAGTCAACCCAAATAAAGCATCAAAGCAGAATACCACAATACTATGCCTTAATATACTAAAACAATGCATGATTCTTCAAAGGCACATTAAGCAATCTCATTTGTTTATACCAAGTCATGCTACAACAAAGAATACTAAGCATAAAGCCAAAACAATATCGAGCATTGCATGACAAAGCATAGGCCACAGTCAAAAACAAGCTCTCTTTACCACTTAAGCATGAACTTCCCTACTCTTTTTCCAATCCAAACCAAACTATTTGAAAACAAATGTATGAAAGAGGGGGTCCAACCAATTTATTCAGCAAACTAAGCAAACAAAGCAAACGAAAAACCAAAACAAAAACGAAAAATAAGAGGCTCCAGGAACAACACAACTGTGCATGAAACAATAAAAATGAAGTGTTTGGAAGGAACCTAGGATTTTTATTGATGAAGAGGGGGATGCCTTGGGCATCCCCAAGCTTTGACGCTTGTAATTGTTGGATATTTCATGGAGTGACACGCATGGCATCCCCAAGCTTGAGCTTTAGTCCATTCCTCAGCTCATTAATCATTCCTTCCATACACCTGAAATTTTTCCTTCATACAAAACTTCACACAATCTTTATTAGCAACATTAGTGCACTCAAGATAATAAGTCTTTAGGTTCAGTTCCAACACCAATAAAACTTCCATTAAAACACTAGCTACTGTAGAACTTCCCTCAAAAATCTCAATTCCCCAAAATAACTCAAAAAGGAACCAACAAGAAGCAAATGTAGAAAATGGCAGAAATCTGTCAAAACAGACAAGGAGGTAAAGACGAATTTTTTCTAAGACCTTCTGTTGCTCAAATCAAAAAGTGTTGAACTAACGAAAGTTAGATAACAACCTGGGGCAGAAGCACAAACCTTCACGCCTCAAAAGGACGTACAGAGATTTTACAAGAATTTTTACGGTGAAGCACAGAAATCTGTTTCGGGACAGCAACTTTCCCAATCATTACTTCTCTCTCATTAGAGGTTACTCTTGGCACAAAAAGCAAATAAAAAGGATAAGGAGCGGTTATTACTGAAGTAATAACTTCCAAGACTCATCTAAAACTTTTGGGTTATCTCCCAATAAGTACTTTTCTTTAACGCCTTTAAGTTAGGCATAAGAAGCAAGAAAAAGGATCAAGTGTTCTCAAATGAAGAAGCATTATGAGCAAATTTTGTTTTCATAGGAGAGGCAAAAGAAATCTTCTCTCTCTTCTTAGGGAAGTGTTCTATACCTTTCTTGAGTGGGAGTTGATATTTAATGGTGCCTTCTTTCATATCAATAATGGCACCAACAGTTCTAAGAAAAGGTCTTCCCAAAGTAATAGGACAAGAAGCATTGCATTCAACATCGAAAAGATAGAAGTCAACGGGGACATAGGCATTGTTAACCATAATAAGAACATCATTAATACTCCCCATGAGTTTCTTTTTAGCATTATCATCAAGTGGGACATTCAAATAACAATCTTCAAGTGGTGGCAAATCAAGCATATCATAAATCTTTATAGGCATAATGGAAACACTACTATCAAGATCACATAAAGCTTTGAAATCAAAATCATTCACTTTCATATTAATGATGGGTTCCCAACCATCTTCTTGTTTTATAGGAATAGAAGCGCTTTATGTTTCATCTTTTCTTCTTTAATTTTTATGAGAGCATCAGTAATGTGTTTTGTAAAGGCCATATTCATAGCACTAGCATTAGGAATTTTAGCAAGTTTTTGTAGGAACTTAATAACTTCAGAGATATTGCAACCATCAAGATCAAAATCATAATTATCATCTAAAGTAGTAGAGCTATTACTAGCCTCAACACTCATGGTAGTGATAGTAGAAACACTAATGTTTCTAGCAATTTCATCTTCTCTTTCCCACTTAGCATGCAATTCAGCTAATAGTCTAACATTTTCATCAATTCTCACTTGTATGGCATTAGTAGCTGCAAAGGGATTATCAATAGTTTCAGGTTTAGCAGCCATTTTATTCAAAGAAGATTGAGCTTCAGCCAATGATGCTATATTTCTTTCAGCATTAGAGAGTTTTTCCTCAATAGTTTTATTGAAAGCAGTTTGTTTACTAATAAAGTCCTTAAGCATAATTTCAAGTTCAGAGGGAGCACTACTATTGTTGTTGTAGGAATTTCCATAAGCATTACCATTGTTGGTAGGATATGGCTTATAATTATTGTTACCAAATTTATTCCTGTAGGCATTGTTGCTAAAATTATTATTTCTTATAAAGTTCACATCAACTTGCTCTTCTTGAGCAACCAAAGAGGCTAAGGGAACATTATTTGGATCAATATGGGCTTTCCCATTAACAAGCATAGACATAATAATATCAATTTTATCACTCAAGGAGGAGGTTTCTTCAACAGAATTTACCTTCTTACCTTGTGGAGCTCTCTCAGTATGCCATTCAGAATAGTTAACCATCATATTATCCAGAAGCTTTGTTGCAGCACCCAAAGTAATGGTCATAAAGGTACCTCCAGCAGCAGAATCCAATAGATTTCTTGAAGAATAGTTCAATCATGCATAAAAGGTTTGGATAATCATCCAAGCAGTCAGTCCATGAGTGGGAAAATTCTTTACCAAAGATTTCATTCTTTCCTAAGCTTGAGCAACATGTTCATTATTAGATTGTTTAAACTTCATTATTTCATTTCTCATAGATATAATCTTAGCAGAAGGATAGTATTTTCCAATGAAAGCATCTTTACATTTAGTCCAAGAATCAATACTATTCCTAGTTAAGGAATTCAACCATTCTTTAGATTTTCCTCTCAAAGAGAAAGGAAACAATTTAAGCTTAATAATATCTCCATCTATATCCCTATGCTTTTGCATCTCACAAAGTTCCACAAAGTTATTTAGATGGGCAGCAGCATCTTCATTACCAATACTAGAAAATTGTTTTCTTATAACAAGATTGAGTAAAGCAGGTTTTATTTCAAAGAAAGTAGCTTCAGGAACAGGTGGAGCAATAGGTGTGCTCATAAAATCATTGTTGTTGGTGCTAGTGAAGTCACACAACTTAGTGTTTTCAAGAGTAGTCATTTTTTTGTATTTTTAATAAAGAAAGCAAACTTGTAAAACTAATTTTTTGTGTTCTTGATAAAGAAACAAGCAAACAAAGCAAAACTAAACTAAGCAAAACAAAAATAACAAAGTAAAGAGATTGGTTATGAGGGACTCCCCTTGTGAAGATGTCCTTGACTCCCCGGCAACGGCGCCAGAAAATATACTTGCTGTAACGAGCTCGTTGGGGAACCCCAAGAGGAAGGTATGATGACCACAGCAGTAAGTTTTCCCTCAGTTATGAAACCAAGGTTATTAATCCAGTAGGAGCAAGGAAACACCCCAAAGGTGTAGCTAGTTGAACTTTGGCAGGGCGCACTACCGATGCCAGCAGCGTGGAGACAACACACAACAGAACTACATCCCCAACTTCCGATGAGGTTGTCAATCTCACCGGTTTTGCTAAAAACAAAGGATTAAACGCATCGAGTGGAAGAAAGTAATAGTTTGTAGAAAGTAAACACAAAACAGTAAACAGTTGATTGTAGATTGATAGTAAAAGAAAGGACCGGGGTCCATAGTTCACTAGAGGTGGCTCTCCTTAAGATAGATGACATGTTGGGTGAACAAATTACAGTGGGGCAATTGACAAACATCGAGAAAGCATACAAGCATATACTACTCATCTTGACTCCTTTGAGATTCGATTGGGCATTACAACAGTATACATAGACCGCCATCCAACTGCATCTATGACTAATAATCCACCTTCAGGTTATCATCTGAACCCCCTCCAGTATTAAGTTGCAAACAACGGATAATTGCATTTTGAATTGCGTGTAAAGTAAACAATATGATTGTTCTATGAACAAAGGATTGTTGTTTTCTCCCTAGTAGCAACAGCACATCTAGTACCTTAGAGATTTATGTCACTTCCCCAGATTACTAGAGGCATGAACCCACTATCGAGCATAAATACTAACTCTTGGAGTTGCTAGCATCTACTTGGCCAAGATAGCTACTAACAACGGAAAGCATGCAAGATCACAAATAAAAAAGACATGATAGAATCAATAATCAATCTGAAATACCATCTCAATATCCATCGGATCCCCGCAAACACAACATGCAGAATTACAAATAGATGATCTTGATCATGAACGGAGCTCACAAAATCTAAACATGATAGCACAAAGGAGGAGAACCAACCATCTAGCTACTACATGGACCCGTAGTCCAGAGATGAACTACTCACGCATCACACCGGAGGCTTGCATAATGATGATGAAGGCCTCCAGGGTGAATTCCCCTCTCCGGCAGGGTGACGGGAAGAGCTTCAGATCCCTCCCGATCTAGGGATGGAGATGATGGCAGCTACAGACTCTTTCGTGGAATTTTGATCGGGTACTTAGGGTTTCTGTATCGGAGGCAACATATAGGCAGAAGGAGAGGCCGAGGGGGTTCCTGGGGTGGCCAGACCACCCCTTGGCATGGGTCAGGCCTGGCCGCGTGGCCAGGTGGTGTGGCCGGGCCCCAGCCCCTCTCCGTCTCGTATTCTGGCTCCAAGTGTCCCTCGGTGAAAACTGACTTTGGCTTTTGTCCCGTCCAATTCCGAGAATATTCATTTTCTGACTTTCCTGGAACCAAAAATAGTAGAAAACAGGTAGCTGGCACTGTGGCTCTTGTTAATAGGTTAGTCCAAGAAATCATATGAAAAGTACTCCAAAGTGTGGACAAAACACAAGAAAGTAGATAAAACCAAGCATGGAACATCAAAAATTATGGATATGTTAGCAACGTATCAATGTCCATGACCAGGAAACCTTGATCATCTTGTTAATCAATGAGCTAGTTTATAAGAGAGGCATAACTAGGAACCTTCTATTTGTTTATCAAACACACATGTATAAACGTTTCCAATCAATACAATTATAGCATGTAAAATAAACATCTATCATATACTTGGAATACATATAATAACAACTTTATTATTGCCCCTCAGGGCATATTTCTTTCAGTTCCATGTCATCAGCTCAGAGTTGTTTCTGAACACTCCATTCATGAGTTGACCATGAAATACTCGGTGTGTTGTTTGGTATGTTTCCCTCTTATCCTTAGTGGAACCATGTTTCCTTCTCTCTCGACCTACCTTTGGAATCTCGGGTCGAGATTCTCGTAAGGGGGATAGATCTGTAACACCCTAGTTTTAGTTAATTGTAATTAGGGTTTGCTTGTGCATCATGAGCATCATATAATTTGCTAAGACAAAAATACAAAACAAGAAGAAATGTAAAAACCCTAAAATCCCAATCTTCCCCTCTCTTTGAAATCAATTCAAAGGGTTTTGAATTTTGCAAACTACCAAAATTATTAGATCCCAAACTGAATACAAGGGCCCTTGAGTATTTCACATATTTTATAAATCCTCTAGTGTTTTTGAAATATCATAAAATAGTTTTGAAATGGATTTACAAAAGGGAATATGAAAAGTAGCAAAAGAAAAACTACAGCTACCCCTAACCAGGTCGGCCCATACCTTCTCCTTGCTACCTGTCGCTCAGCATGGAGCCAGCAACCTTTGCCACGGCCCAACAGCCGGCCCAGCTAGCCCGCCAGCGGCCCGTACCCCTTCGGCCCCTCCTGTTCGTTGTCTTCCTCGCCAGCCAAGCTCCTGCGTGTCCACACCGATGCCACCGCCGTAAACACTGCGATTGATGCTACTGCACAGCCTTCTGGGTGGATATAAGGTCGAGTCGTGCCTTGTACTTCTTCCTCTGTCCCTCTCTTGCACTCGCGTGTGCCCTCTCTCCCGCAAATCCCCTCTGAGCCTGAAACCCTATCTTCGACTACCGGTTCTCCCTGCTGCTCCCAACTTCCCCAAGCTCCAATGAGACGCCCTGGAGCTTCACCGTGATGCCCCGTCTTCCCCCTGAAGGAATCGAGTTGGGGCAGCCGCAATCGACGCCATCATGGTCATCTCCCTGAAGTCTGATCGCTGTTGCTGCCGTCAACCCTGACCTCGCCCCTCCTTGCCGACCATCTCTTCACGTTGCTGGTAAGCATGTGGTGCTCAAGCACCACCCCGCAGCCTCCCTCTCGCTCTGGTTCATCCCCGCATCGTAGCCTGCCACCTTCCATCACTAGTCACTTTTGTAGCCGCTTCTTCGTGACCTAAAACCAGCACTGCCGCCACCATTCGGCTCCCCTTGGTTGCCTCGGTCGAACGCGCGCATCCACGTAGCCCCGCTCATTCGCTATCATCGTCCCCCGCCGCCATCTGTCATGAACTCCAGCATGCTTACGTGTCGCCTGACGTGGTACGATGTGGCACCCGCGTGGCGCTAGCGTGGCTATCGTGTGGGCTCAACGTGGCGCCTGACAAGGTTTGCCAACATGTCCCTCCAACATGGCACCGGGCCCAGTGGTCAGCGACAAAGGCTAGCTCAGCCTCGGTAAGGAAAGTTGTTTATCCACTTCATTGACGTCATGCTGATGTCATAAAGGCTTTAATTGGTTTAATATTTTTATAAATTGAATAAATATTGTAAAATCAATAACTAATTATTTATAAGTTAGAAAATATGTATAATATATCAAAATGTTCAAAAAATGAGATCTATCTTATAGCATAAAAATCACGCACTGTTAAGAAACTTTCATGATAAGTTTAATTAGAAGAATAGAATGAACCCCCGCAGGTGATTCCGAGGCTTTCCTTTTCTAGGGTTTAGACCCCTTGGACCCGGTTTAAAATGAACAAGCATGACTAGGGTTTCATCTTAATACTATTTCACTTGTCATATCATCATTCTTGCTTGAGCATTACATCGATGCCATATGTTGATTGTTTTCCTTTCTTTCTGATGTTTTGCTTCTTCCCGGTAGAATACGAGATCGAGTCTAAGATCAAAGTCAGGGATCAACACCATCATAGATTGAAGATCAATACTTGAACAACTGTAACCAAGTCAAGCACAAGGTGTCTGAAGATCTGCTTATTGGTTATCAGCGGGCAAAGGCAAGAATAGCGCCACCATCATACAATCCCATGCTTTCAAAGTATTTCAATTCTTGTCATGATGCATACAATTCTACTGTGGTCTTTTATCAATATATAGAATATTCTATATGTTGCATTACTCCCTTTGAGATTATATTACGTGATCCACTCCTCCTAGCATAACTAGGTTTGACTTGTGTCCACTTCTAGAGCTTATATGTGTCCTTCTTAGCCATGCCTAGCTGTTAGTGCTGGTTCATCCAGATGATGTATCATATGCAAAGAATCTAGTATGATAGGAGAACAAGGTATGTTGATGATATGAGATTAGTGAGAGGTTAAACATGCTAAGGCTTGTATGGGAGGCCACGATGGGATGTGGTTTTTGTAATCCCGTGCTCTCCACCCCTAGGACCTGGGAGTCCTTTCCCTCGGAACCAAGATGATTGTACAACCACACGGGGACCTATATAAACCCCATTGACTCACTAACTTGCCTAATATGATCCATGAGTCTGTCGTTTGAGAATTGGCATCTGCTTATTTGGATGGGTTGAAGATGGTGCATCATATAGGGCATGTCCAAGGAGGAAGGAGGCTCCGGGAGTACTCCTGATTCTTGGACATAGAGATTGGGCAGAGACAACCCTTTCTTGGTGACTCATGGACTAGGCGAAAGCAAGGTAAAGGTCGTGTCTAACCACCCTCTACCGGCCTTCCAAGGAAGAGGGCTTATGTGATGGCTTTAAGAGTCGGTTAGTACGTGTGGGTAAGTTGTACACCCCTACAGGGTTTTAATCTTTTCGAAAAGCCATGTCAACGGTTATAGATGTTGGGAATAAATGTGAGATCATAGATAAATATAACTAATCATAAAAACTTGGTCGATCAATGTGTGCTTAAGGATGCTTCCTCATGGGTATGAGGGGGTGATCCTAGTTGTGAGTTGAGACTGATGATGATTCGGTGGATATCAAAAGATGGTGATCAATACTTTGCAGATGTCGCTCTCTTATCCTTTTTTAAAATATTCCAATTAGACGAGCTTCTTTTCCCTCCTGTTTTATAAACAAAGATAACTTTATGCAAATAACCCCACCAACCATAAGTCTTGCGGGGTACATGATACGTTAATAATGTATCTATAATTTTTGATGTTCCATGCTAGTTTTATATCTACTTTCTTATGTTTTGTCCACACTTTGGAGTATTTTTATACACTTTCTGGAACTAACCTATTAACAAGATGCCACAGTGCCAGTTGCATGTTTTCTTCTATTTTTGGTTCCAGAAAAGCCAGAAAATGAATATTCTTGGAATTGGACGGGACAAAAGCCAAAGTCAATATTTTACCAGAAGACACATGGAGTCCGAAGGAGAGACGAAGGGGGGCCACAAGGCGGCCACACCACCCCTTGGCACGGGCAGCCCTAGGCCGCGCTAGGGCATGGTGTGGGAGCCTCCAGCCATGAAAAGTTCCACAACACTGCCGCCACCGAAGGGGAGATTCAGAGGACAGAAAGTCTCTATTCTGGCACCCTGTCGGGACGGGGAAGTGCCCCCGGAGCCATCTCCATCGATCTCCACCACCATCTCCATCGCTGTTGCTGATTCCCATGATGAGGAGGGAGTAGTTCTCTCTCGGGGCTAAGGGTTCTACCGGTAGCTATGTGTTCATTTCTCTCTCTATGCATGATAATCTTGTGATCATGAGCTTTGTAATCAAGTAGATCTACCTTGTTACTCAAGTGATTGAATAGATCTCTGCTCTCCCCCATGTGTGTGAAAGTGACAGCATGCACACCATGGTGGCACTTAGGCTAGAGATTACAAATACTTGTTATGAGTTATATTTGGAGTTGGATGTCTCTATGAAATTTTGGTGTTTGTTGGAACCATCTAGCGCTCAAGGTGACAGTGTGGGGTTACCTAGATGGGGAAAGCAGACTTTGAGGAGTGCTGTTATAGCCCTACCATGGATTAGAGTGTCCAACCGGAGAGTAGTTCAGAGTAGTATCATGAAGAGAAGATATTTATATGAGGGTGTTCACTAGCGAAAGTATGATCCCTAGGCCTTGTTTCTAAGCATTGAAACACCGTTTGCAATTAGATATGTTACATGTTTGCTTGCTTCCATCTTTATTTCAGTTTTCCTTTAGTCTCTTCCGCGCCGTTAAGCTATTTTCTGGAACCGCTACCACTTATAATTATCCATACCACTTGTATTTCACTATCTCTTCGCCGAACTAGTGCACCTATACACCTGAAAAATGTATTGGGTGTGTTGGGGACACAAGAGACTTCTTGTATCTTGATTGCAGGGTTGCTTGAGAGGGATACCTTTGACCACTTCCTCCCTGAGTTTGATAAACCTTGGGTAATCCACTTAAGGGAAAACTTGCTGCTGTTCTACAAACCTCTACACTTGGAGGCCCAACAACTGTCTACAAGAATAGAAGTGCGTAGACATCAAGCTATTTTCTAGCACCGTTGTCGGGGAGGTAAGGTAAAAGGTACTCACATCCTCTAGCTACTAAGCTATCTTCTAGTACTGTAGCTGGTGTGTGAGTGCTCGAAGTTATTTCCTTTAGATTCTGCAATTATATCTTTTTGTTTCTTGTTTTTATTTTCATTATTTAGGTTTAATGGAAAACAACAACAAAATTAGAGAGCTTTATAGTATTTATCTTGAGTTAGGACATGAAGTGTTTGAAGAGAAAATTAAAAAACCTATGGAACTTTATTTGTGTGCTAATAGCAATGTTATTAGTATGAATTCTTTGAACACCATTATTACTAATGCTATGGAAAAGTCTAAGCTTGGGGAAGCTACTTTTTATGAAAATAATCTTTTTAGTCCCCCAAGCACGGAGGAGAAAATTTACTTTGATGATACTATGCCTCCAATATATGATGATTACAATGATGAATATGATATTTTCAGTCCACGTACTATTGAGGAGAAAATTAATTATGATTACAATGTGCCTCCTATATTTGATGATTATGGTGATGATAATAATAATGATAGCTATTTTGTTGAATTTGCTCCCACTACAATTAATAAGAATGACTATGGTTATGTGGAGAGTAATAATTATTATATGCATGTGGCTCATGATAAGAATGTTTTATGTGATAGTTATATTGTTAATTTTATTCATGATGCTACTAAAAGTTATTATGAGAGAGGGAAACATGGTTTTATGTATCTCAGCAATATTAAGTTTCCCCTCTTTATGTTGAAAATTTTGAAGTTGCACTTGTTTTGCTTTATTATGCTTGCTGCTTTGTGCTTTCATGACTTGTTTCTTTACAAGATTCCTATGCATAGTAAGTGGGTTAGACTTAAATGTGCTTTGAATTTTCCCCTTGATGCTCTCTTTTACTTCAATTCATATTTCTTATGTGAGCATCTTCTCAAACTATCATGCCTAACTTAAAGGCGTTAAAGAAAAGTACTTATTGGGAGATAACCTAAAAGTTTTAGTTGAGTCTTGGAAGTTATTACTTCAGTAATAACCTCTCCTTATCATTTTTGTGTGATTTTTGTGCCAAGAGTAAGCTCTAATGAGAGAGAAGTGATGCTTGGGAAAGTTGCTATCCCGAAATAGATTCTTGTGCTTCGCTGTAAAAATTCGTGAAACATCTCTGTATGTATGTTTGAGCCATATTTTTTTATGCTTCTGCCCCAGGTTATTATCTAACTTCGTTAGTTTAACACTTTTCGATTTGAGCAATAGAAGGTCTTCGAAAAAATCGGTTTTTACCTGCTGGTCTATTTTGACAGATTTCTGCCATTATTTGCATTTGCTTCTTAATCTCTTTCTCTTTGAGTTCTCTTTGATCACTTGAACTTTTAAAAGGAATTGCTACATTAGCTTGTGTTTTGATGGAAGTTTTATTTGTGTTGGAACTGAACCAAAAGACTTATTATCTTGAGTACACTAATGTTGCTAATGAAGATTGTGTGAAGTTTTATATGATAGAAATTTTTAAGTGTAGGGAAGAGTAATGTGGTAAGATGAAGAATGGACAAAAGCTCAATCTTGGGGATGCCACCCTTGTCACCCCAAGAAATATCCAAGAAGTACAAGCATCAAAGCTTGGGGGATCCCCTTCTTCATCAATAAAAATCTCAGGTTTCTTCCAAACACTTCATTTTTATTGTTTCATGCACAGTTGTGTTGTTCTTGGAGCGTCTTCATTTTTGTTTTTGGTTTTCCTTTTCTTAGTTTGCTTAGTTTGCTTGAATAAATTGGTGGGACCCCCTCTTTCATACATTAGTTTTCAAATAGGTTGGTTTGGATTGGAAAAGAGTAGGAAAAGTTCATGCGTAAGTGGTAAAAGGAGCTTGTTTTTGACTGTGGCCTATGCTTTGTCATGTCATGCTTGGTATTGTTTTGACTTTATGCTTAGTGATTCTTGCTGTATCATGACATGTTATAAACAATTGAAATTGCTTAATGTGCCTTGAAAGAATAATGTGTTGTTTTAGCATATTAAAGCATAGTATTATGGTATTCTCCTTTGATGCTTTATTTGGGTTGACTTGGCGCATGCTCACACCATGTTATGACTATCCCAAGTCACCATAGCCTCTATGATCCTTTAGTTTTTGAATTGTAATATCACTTTATGCTTTAATTAATGATGATTTGTCGCTTTGCATGATTATGGACATTATTGCTCTCTTAGTTGGTCGCTCCCAGTCTTTTGCTAGCCTCCATAACCAAGTATGAGTTCCACTTATGCATCCAACTCCAAATATAACCAAGTTATTCCAAAAAGTCCACCATACCTAACTATTAGCATTTGCTATTCCAAGTATATTCATGTTTTATCTACCTTCCAAATTAAACTTGTTATGACAAAATTAGTGATTAAAGCTCTCACGAACTTGATGGCACACTTTACTTTTCTTGCCCTTAATAAACTTGAACCATTGTGTCTTCTATGTTGTATATGCTTGCACTTATATGTTGGGGATTAGCAGAACCATGTTGTCATGGGGAACGCTTTCAACATTGCACTTGTACATTGTACCTAGTTGATATCATGCTCTTTTGTCTATGGATGTCATCGGTGTGAAATGAAAGGGGAGCTTGTAAGTCCATGGAGTTATGTATGTGTGTTAGAGAAATGCCTGGGCCACCGGTCTAATCCATGCCTAATCATGGTGGAAACCTGTAGCGTAACCATAATGAGCATTCTATGAAGCATTCTTCTTATAAAAAAAGAGATAGAGATTGAGAAAAAGAGAAAAAAAAGAGATGAGAAAAGAGGAAAGAGAGAAAAAAGCACCACTTTCCCATGGTAAATAAGAAGATTGCTGAGATGCTCGTTGTCTGCTTGCCTTGTCATTTTGATATGGGGATTCTTCCATATCATCGGACAAGGGGTACCCCGTTGGCGGTTCTCTATGATACACATGTACTTACTATGACAAGAACTTACCGGTAACTAAACTTGAGTAGCATGAGGAGCGGCCCTCGTATTGAAGGGATATGAGATTGCCAACTTATACTTTGTCAAGCATATACTCCATAGTTTGTTCACTTTAACCTTAATCACTTCAAGATGCTTATGATAGGGGCTATGAGAGATGAAAGCTAATAAGTACCATAATTTTTGGAAGCTCTTTATGAGACTTGAATCCCTGCTTCCTTCTATGAAGGCATTTCTTCCACTTTTATATTGAGTCTCCATCTTCTATCTTTATGCACATATTGAGAGAGCATAGTGGCCATTCTTAGTTTAATGTGCATTGTACCAAGACTTGTTGATTGATGCATAACTTTGATATTGCTTGTCCTTAAACTATTTGTATCTAGTCACCTTTATGAACTCTGAAGGTGTCATATGCATTTATGTTTTGCTACTCCATGAGGGACAAGCTGAATGCCACTATGCTATGTTTTCTATATGTGAAACAAAAAAACAAACGTCTTGCAAAGCATTATTATTCATGAATCTTTTGTTTGTGCCTTTTCATGTTACAACATAGTTGCTATGTCTTATTGTTAGAACTATATCTTTCATGCTATGTTAAAGTCTATGATCCTAGCTATTAATGTTTTACAAATACTTTGATCAAGTTTATGATGGTGCATGTCACCTCAAAAATTATTCTTTCTTTTTATCACTTACCTACTCGAGGATGAGCAGGAGTTAAGCTTGGGGATGTTGATATGTTGCTAACGTATCTATAATTTATGATGTTCCATGCTAGTTTTATATCTACTTTCTTATATTTTGTCCACACTTTGGAGTATTTTTATACACTTTCTGGAACTAACCTATTAACAAGATGTCACAGTGTCAGTTGCCTGTTTTCTTCTGTTTTTGGTTTCAGAAAAGCTAGAAAATGAATATTCTCAGAATTGGACGGGACAAAAGCCAAAGTCAATATTTTATCGGAAGACACATGGAGTCCGAAGGAGAGACGAAGGAGGCCACAGGGCGGCCACACCACCCCTTGGCGCGGGCAGCCCTAGGCCACGTCAGGGCATGGTGTGGGCCACCTGGCCGGCCACCGACCTCGCCCCTTCGCCTATATATTCCTCCCGATACAGAAACCCTAAATACAGGAGCCTCCGGCCATGAAAAGTCCCGCAACGCTGCCGCCACCGAAGGGGAGATTCGGGGGACAGAAAGTCTCTATTCTGGCACCCTGCCGGGATGGGGAAGTGCACTCGGAGCCATCTCCATCGATCTCCACCACCATCTCCATCGCTGTTGTTGATTCCCATGATGAGGAGAGAGTAGTTCTCTCTCGAGGCTAAGGGTTCTACCGGTAGCTATGTGTTCATATCTCTCTATGCATGATCATCTTGTGATCATGAGCTTTGTAATCAAATAGATCTATCTTGCTACTCAAGTACTTTAATAGATCTTTGCTCTCCCCATGTGTGTGAAAGTGACAGCGTGCACACCATGGTGGCACTTAGGCTAGAGATTACAAATACTTGTTATGAGTTATATTTGGAGTTGGATGTCTCTATGAAATTATGGTGTTTGTTGGAACCATCTAGCGCTCAAGGTGATAGTGGGGGGTTACCTAGATGGGGAAAGCGGACTCTGAGGAGTGCTGTTATAGCCCTACCATAGATTAGAGTGTCCAACCGGAGAGTAGTTCAAAGTAGTATCATAAAGAGAAGATATTTATATGAGAGTGTTCACTAGCGAAAGTATGATCCCTAGGCCTTGTTTCTACGCATTGAAAGACCGTTTGCAATTAGATCTGTTACATGTTTGCTTGCTTTCATCTTTATTTCAGTTTGCCTTTAGTCTCTTCCACGCTATCAAGCTATTTTCTAGCACCATTATCACTTATAATTATCCATACCACTTGTATTTCACTATCTCTTCACCGAACTAGTGCACCTATACACCTGACAAGTGTATTGGGTGTGTTGGGGACACAAGAGACTTCTTGTATCTTGATTGCACGGTTGCTTGAGAGGGATACCTTTGACTACTTCCTCCCTGAGTTCGATAAACCTTGGGTAATCAACTTAAGGGAAAACTTGTTGCTGTTCTACAAACCTCTGCACTTGGAGGCCCAACAACTGTCTACAAGAATAGAAGTGCGTAGACATCAGTACACCTTGTACTCACCCTTGCTTTGTCCATATTTTTGTAGCAGAGTAAGATTTCCCCTAAAGATGAGTTTGGTATGGCATTGACACCGGCGAGTAGCTTGGGGTTCCCGGTCGGCAACCTAGAATCTATTGGTTGGGACGTCATTGTTATGCTTCAGTCCTCTTAGGCCATTTGTTAAGTTTTCTATACTTAATAGCATAATTTTCCTTCCGTTGTTTGATATTCGTGGTCAGCGACCTCTGCTTGTAATATTTTGGTTCTCTACTCAGTTACGTGCTTGCTATAATAATTTTTATATCGTAGGGCCACTATTGTGTTGCCGATTCTTCACTGGATATCCTCGAGCTCTAGGTCAGACTTATGTCATACTAAGGTCTAAGATTTGTTTAACCCTGGTCCAGGGGGTGTCACAATCTGTGCCATTGCATATGCAGCCATGTTGATTGTTCCTGTCCGATGACCAAACTGTATGTGCTTACATGTGTTGGTTCTTTTTTTAGTGCTTGAAGGTGCTGACCGGAGGTGCTCTCCCTAGCAATGGAGGGAGTTGCTCCAGGGACGGCGGTGAGGGTATTGCCTCCAAGAGGGCGAGTGATGGTGGTGAGGGTAGTGGCGCGAAGAGGCCGAGGGGTAGGCCTCTCAAGGTAAGGTGATCTTGGCAACTGGGTTGGACCTGCTGCCAATTCCTGATGGCTTCAGGCCTTTCCTCGATAGTGTGCCGAGGACGATCGTGCTCAAGACCAACACTGGATGCAGCTAGATGGTGAAGCTTCGGCATGTCAGCGACAGGTTTTGCCTTGACCAAGGGTGGCCTAGCTTCGCCATTGCCCACCAGGTGAAGATCAGGTACTTCATGACCTTCAAGGTGGTGAAGGGTGACCAGTTTAAGGTCATCATCTTCGACTACACCATGTGCGAAGTGATCAGGAGGTGCCCCCAGCATGATCCAGTCCTTGCCATGATCGATGAGTAAAATGTTGTCAGTTTAGTGTAATTAGTTTGTGTCTGTTGTGAACCATGTTCTACTCTGGTGCTAACTATGCTATGTCTGTCTTGCTACTACATATTTTGCACTGTCGTTAAGTATGCTATGTCTATCAGTGCACTGTCGGTAAACTCACCATCTGGGAAGAGGTTATCGGAACACACGGTTAGGATGAAACCAGACACATAGTTTTGTTTCTCCCAAGTCTAATACAGGCCTAATACAGGAAAGCAAATAATACAGGAGGCTATCGGAACACACGGTTAAGTATGCCAACGACAGACCTCATTTCTGCCCAACTACAAAGTAGTGTGCATGCAGGAAAGCAAATAATTAAAAGATTTTGGTCAAAGCCTGATGTGCGCGTGCGGTCTTCGCACATGCAAGTTGAAGTGGTGGGAAAAATGACTCAAGCAAACACGCCCTAGTTGTTTCCGCTGTGGACGATCACTGCCTGTCGTGACGTAAACGATGGCGTGTTTTTTTTTTCGGGTGAACGATGGCGCGTTACTTCTGAGAAAACTCAATTCAACTATTATTTCTGAAATTAATAAAGAAAAATAGTACAGTAATATTTAACAAAAAATCTAGTGCAGGCATGTAGTGCGACTATCCTACTTAGAAAGGAAAGATGATGCTGCTGCGCTTTTGGAGATGTTTTGCTCGTTTGAAGAAACAAGGGAATGGAGAGGAGGAATCATGAATCACACGGAGCGCCTCTGCAGTCAGCGAGCTCTCCCTTCCTCTTTGTCTCCTTGTTCTCTTAAGCACACATACACAGAGCCTCCCTTCCGAAAGGGGCGTGCTACGCGTCCTCCGGGGATCAAATCGCCCGATCCCCCGGGTCGGCAGCCGTACGATGCAATTGATCAGGACCATCCGCCCGGGTCAACGACTCTCTCTCAACACCAGGCAAAAAAAAAACGCCAACCAAAGATCTGGCAGCGTTGTGTTCCTCGAACTCCCGCTGTCCGCACCAGCAACAACACCGCCTTCCTCCGCTTGTAGCAAAAGGCGTCATCGCCGGAGAGCATGCCGTCGCCGGAGAAGACGTGTTGTTGGAGAAGTCGATGTCGTGCATAGCTTCTAGCAAAAAAACGTCGCCGCAGAGCATGCCGTCGCCGGCAAAGAAGACGCCGCCAAGCACTACGACCTGTTGTAGCAGAGCGCCGCTGCCGGGCGTAGCAGCGCCACCGTCCGTGTAGCAGAGCGCCGCCGCCGGCCATAGCAGCCCCATCGCCCTTGTAGCAGATTGCCGCCGCCCTTGTAGTTGTTGGGTCCGCAGCATAGAAAACAAAAAATTTCCTACGATAAGAACTACACGCTAAGATCTATCTACTAGGTACAAAGCAACGGGTGGACATACATCCAACGAGAACTTACCCTCGAAGACAACGAGTTTTGTTAACGAGTAGGACGTCGTGGTTGATGTAGTCGTACTCTTGCCGATCTCAAGATCGAGTGGAAGTCCGAGCGCCGCAACTCAGCAGCGCATTCGTACTCGCACACACGTTCAAGCCACGGGACAACCTCCACCTCCTCGCTCCAGCAATCCAGCGGAAGCAGCAATTCCTTCCAGACGAAATGCCACCGGGAACATGTATCTCGCTAATCCGAGACCATGGGAGAATAATTCTAGAGGGGGAGAGAGATCCTTCATGAGGAGGTGTGAGGAAGAAGGAGGAAGAGGGTGGCCTTTTATAGGAGGAGGGGGTACCCCCTCTCTCCATGGCCGGCGCATGGGGGGTGACCCCTCACCTCCCCCATTCATGTGGTGGTAACCCCTCCACATTAAAATGGCTCTTCACATTCCCCTTTAAAGTCCCTACTTTAAATGCATTAAAATTCTCCAATTTAATGCTCTCTCATTTAATAAAACTCTTTTATTAAATTTATTCAGAATTTTGTTAATTACTTTAATTAATAAACATTCACATATAGCCCCTTGCAATATTTCAATATCACATGCAGAACCACTTTCTGCAATTTCACCCGAAACAATTTCTGGTTTCTATCGAAACAATTCCTGCGCTTTGCAATTCTTTCGTCTGAAACATATGTGCTCCAAAATGGTGCCCGATAACTCTTAAGTGTGTCACCCTACGGTTCGCGAATAATGCAGACATGATTGAGACTCCTCTCAGATCAATAGTCAGAAGCGGGACCTGGAGATCCACACTGACTCCTGCATATTCAACGATGACTTCTATGATCGTGAGAACCTTTAACGCTTGTAACTAAATCCTTTTGTCTCTTGATATAATACATGTCCGAGATTCGATCATCGGTATCCAAATACCTAGTTTGATCTCGTTACCGACATGTACTCTTTTCTCGTTCTCGTGATATAACATTCTAGTGATCACATCACTTGCTTGCAAGCTATCTCAATGTGATATCACCGAGAGGGCCCAAAGTATATCTATCCGTCATCGGGATTGACAATTCACTCTTGATCCATGAGCCTCAACATAACACCTTCGTAGTACTGAACTCATCTTTATAGTCACCCTGTTATGGTGTGACGTTTGATGTTATCAATATACTCTTCCGGTGTTAGCAATTAACATGATCTCATGGTCTAAGGATAAAGATTACTTCGTATGATGTTATAGCAATATAAACATAATGACTTGATCGTAATGCTATACTTCGGATGAATGTTCATCACATCATTCCACCAATGGTGTGACCTTGTTATTAACAACATCCAATGTCTATGATCAGGAAACCTTGATCATCTTGTTAATCAACAAGCTAGTCTATAAGAGAGGCATAACTAGGAACCTTTTTTGTTTATTAAACACACATGTATTGATGTTTCCGATCAATACAATTCTAGCATGCAAAATAAACATCTTTCATATATAAGGAATACATAATAACAACTTTATTATTGCCTCTCAGGGCATATTTTCTTCAGTAGCAGAGCACCGCGCCATCGGTAGCAAAAGCCACCGCCCATGGTAGCAAAAGCCGCTGCCCATGGTCGCAGAGGGTCGCCGCCCCTTGTAGCAGAGCGCCACGCCATGGTCGCAGAGGGTCTCCGTCCCTTGTAGCAGAGCGCCGCATCATCGGTAGCAAAAGCCACCGTCCATGGTAGCAAAAGCCGCCGCCCATGGTCGCAGAGGGTCGCCCTTGTGAGCGCCCGCCATCAAGAGTAAAGCCACTGCCCATGGTAGCAAAAAGTCGCCGCCCATGGTCGCAGAGGGTCGCCGCCCCTTGTAGCAAGCGTCGCCACCTGTTGTAGCAGAGTGCCCGCACCCGTGTAGCAAGTCCGCCGCGCCCCTGTAGCAAAAGGCTGTCGTGCCCCTATAGTAGGACCTCCGCCAGTAGCAGACCATGGCGTCCTATAGCGCAGAGCAAGAACCGGAGCGATGGTTCGGTGGTGTTTGAACCAGCACCGAGAGCCCTTGCGGCGGCGGCGGGATCTAGTTGCCTTCCTGCACGTCGGGGCCTCCCTGCAGCGCTGCCTCAACGCCATCTTCGCCGGGAATCGGACTCGCAACCGCCGTGGTCGCCTCCCTTGGAAGCATCACGTCTGTTCTCATCAAGGCGAGGGGGCGGCGGGGAAGATTGGGAGCGGGGTGGCGGTGGGGAGATGGGGACAGCGACGGGCCCGCCAGACGCGGATGTGGGTTCCATGGGTTGTTTCGCCGGGGAGAAGATAAGGTAGGTGATGAAGTCAGGTGGAACCGAGCACGCGTCCTGCGCAGAAAGAAAGACGGACAATGCCCGAACGATGCATCAACCCGGGGATAGAAACACGTGATCCCGGGGGAAGGGTATCATTTTCCCTTCCGAAAACTTCTTTCTACCGGGGTCGGTAGGTGCCAGCGTTCAATCCACCGTACGACCCCTCACGAGCACTTTGTGATTCGTGATGCCGTTTCTGCCTCCGTCCGCTGCTCCGTCAATCCCGCACACCCGCATGGACCCACCTGACGCGTGTAGACTTGTTCTCTATCTCTCTTCCCCTTCCACTCTTTCCTCGTCAGATCTTGAGTGGTGCGGCGGTGATCTCATGGGTGTGCGCGAGCGGCCCGGTGGTTGTTTCATCCGCCGCCGTGACCCAGACCCGCCCGACTTGCAGCTACCCCTCTCGCCGGCGTCCCTGCGGAGGCACCTGTCGAGGAAGTCGTGGCAGGAGTTTCACGCGGGCAGTTCGAGCCGCTTCCCGCTGAATCCGATGCGGCACAGGAGCTCGCTGACCTCCAGCGCACCACCAATTTCCGACCATGGCCGCTTCCCGGTGAGCAGCTCCACCGCCGTGCATCCTAGCTACCAGATGTCGGACACCGGTCCCGCGCTCGTCCTAGTCCGCGCCCGCTAATTTGAGCAGAAGCTAGCTCGATTTGGCTAAAGGGCCAAATCCAGCCGTGGAGCTAGCTCGATTTGGGCAGCTAGATGTGAATTTTTAATTTAATTTATTAGTTGTTAGTATATCCTGTTACGTCGCAGGTATGAATTGTTTAGGTATTACAAATTTGTGCTAAAAATAGTTGTTGAGCCCTCCCAGGTGTCGCCCAATTGTTGTTTTCTTGAACTAATTCTCAAAAGAAAGCTTCCATTTGTTTTTAATTTTCTAGAACTGGAGAACTATTTTTTTTTTCAATTCTTTGCATTTTCCAAATTGCAATAGAGCTACTTCCTCCGACCCATATTAGATGACTTGCATTTGTCTAGATTCGAATATATCTAGACATGTTTTAGTGCTAGATACATCCGAATCTAGATAAATCCAAGTCAACTAATATGGGTCGGAGGGAGTAACTGTTTACCGAGTTGATGAGTTTAAATTCATCCGAAGAATAAGTAGCACTGCCATGTATTTACCCTGCCTTTAGTTATTGTGTGCACTGCATCACGGCTTTCAAGTTTCCATGTTGTCTGAAGACAACTGCTGCATAGTTTATGGTCATGGCAAATGGCATCTCGTCTCTTTGGATGCTAAATCATCAAGATTACATACTCGCTCCGTCTTGAAATATATTTGGCAGGTTTGTCAAAATTTAGATAATTTATCTAAATTTTGACAAATTTGAGACATCTGTTTTAAGACGGAGGGAGTACTTTTTTTATCCAGTCTCCTGTATCATATCTCTGCTTGATGCTACTGATGCATTAGCTTATTTAGCACGGGTGCTCTGCGACTTTTTCATCTGCCTACCATTGCAGCATTATGTTGGGCCAGTCATTTTGCAAGCTGAACAGCGGAGTTTCAGTCGTAGTGTTGCCGGTGACAGTGTGTACTTGCTTTGGTCATGGAGCATTCTAGAAGAGAGTTCTTCGTCGGCTCAAATTTTACCAGAACTGGTTGGGAGGAAACACGTATGGGGTTGCATCCTATGTGACTGCAAAAGGTCTGTTGAGTTTTCAGAGATGCTCGTTTGTTTCAGTTACTTTTTGTTATTTTGTAATTAGTTTCCCTGCAGTTTAAAATGTGAGACAGATCGACTGTTACGATAATAAAATGGCCCATAGTCACGATCGTTGCCTAAATCCTAGCTCAATGCGGAAAATACAGAAGTCCCTTTTGTGAATCTGGTATGAAATATGTGTGAAACTACTAGACCTTATATGGAACATCTTTGAAAAATATTTGTGAAACTATTGGTACTTTTGTGGATTTAGTAGAACATTTATGAAATTGGTTTGTGTTATGCGTGAAACAACTTAAACTTTCTGAAAAAACTATGAAATTGAAATATATGCGGAATTACTAAAATAAATTGTGGAATTTAGCCAGGTCTTGTTCTAGTTGTTGGTGTAGTTGCCTAATCATGTGCAATTTAGTGCTGTGCTGAAACGTGTTGTTACAATACGACTTCTAGTGAAACCAGCTATAAACTTGAGTGAAACATAAGTGAAACCCGTGTTGCATTTCAGAAATCTCAATGAAACTATATTGAAACATGAAACATGTGAAACCTTTTTTTTTAGAACTCGTAGGAGGTCTGCATGTCTATATATTAAGATAGAGAGAGTTTTATGTTACAAATCATTCCGTGCTACAAACGGTCGCTCAATCAGAACCCACCACCTTACGGGATTACTCTAGCTAAACTACCTTCACTTCCACCACATACTTTCCACTCTTTGCACATCACCTTAATTTTACCTGCCACTAACCATGGTGATGTACCTAGAGCCTCGAACACTCGGCTATTATGCTCAAGCCAGATCAGACGCAAAGTACAAATCACAACCGAGTTTACTCCACTTCTCAGGTTTGATGGAATAAATTGTTGCATCCTTCCCACCAAGAGACAAGGGTGTCCTGGAGTGTAGGTGCTAAGTGTTGAAATCCAATCCAACTCAAGGAGTAGAACCAAACCTCCCGCGCAAAAGGACAGTTAACAAGCAGGTGATCAATGCTCTCTGGTGATTGATCACATAGGAGGCATGCTGCTTGGTGTCGTAGACCGTGGCGTTGAAAACGTGTGAAACCTTAATGAAACATAATTGATACTACTAGAGTTAAACATAAGAAACATGTTCAAAAAAATTGAAACCACAAATGTAATCTTTTAATCAATTAAAACCATTTGGCAACTTCTTATCAATATTTAGAAACCAAATTGATCCTTTCTTCAAACCTCTAAAACCATATTGAACCATGCCGAAACCTATTCGAACCAATCAAAACCCCACGACCATGTTTCGAATCAATTGAAACCACACACGAATGGAACCAGAAAACCATGTTTCAACAAAGTGAGCCAACAAAAGCATGTTTCAAACAACTGAAACCACCACTCAAGATTTTATAAACATTTTAAACCGCAACCACAAACAATTGAAACCAAAAAAACATGTTTGAAACCATTGAAATCATATCGAACAATATTGAAACCTTTTCGAACAAAGCGAAACCCCACAAGCATGTTTCAAAACAATTGAAACTACACACAAATGAAACCACTAAACCATGTTTTAATAAATTGAAACCACACAAGCAAGTTTGAAACATTTGAAACCACTAAAACATGTTTAAAAAAATTGAAACCATCATCCAAGAACAAATGCAACCACAAAACCATGTTCCGTTAAATTGAAACCACAGAAGCATGTTCGAAACAATTGAAACCACAAAAAATGTTCGAAACAATTGAGACCACCACCCTTATTTTAAATGCAACCACAAAACCATGTTTTGTTTAATGTGAAACCTCACAAGCATGTTTCAAAACAATTGAAACTACAAAAGCATGTTTCGATAAATTGAAAACCACACAAACATGCTTAAAACAATCGAAATTGTAAAAATATGTTTCAAAAATTGAAACCACATAAGCATGTCAATTCAAACCACAAAAATATGTTTGAAACAACTAAAACCACGACTCATAGACGAATGAAACCACAAAACCATGTTTCAATAAATTGGAACCACACACAAGCATCTTTGAAACAATTGAAACTATAAAAATATGTTTAAAACAATCGAAACCACCACACAAGATTTTATGAATATTTTTGGTACTCCAAGGAACCTTCTTGAAACAATTGAAATCACAAATAATATATTTTAATAATTTGAAACTGCCTCGTAACTATTTATCATTTTTTTTAAACTGACTTGAACCTTATTGAAAACACTGAAACCATATTGAACCATGCAGAAACTTATTTAAACCAATCAAAACCTCATAAGCATGTTTACAAACAAATAAAATCATAAAAATAGAAACCACAAAAACGTGTTCGAAACAATTGAAACCACCACACAAGGTTTCATGATCATTTTTGGCACCCTAAGGAACCTATTTGAAATAACTGAAACCAATAACTTTATCTTTTCATCAATTAAAACCACATGGCAACTTCTTATATGTGGTTTTGAAACCAATACACAGAAATATATTTCAAAATAATTGAAACCACCCCGCAACTATTTATTATTTTATTGAAACCAAACATAACCATATTAGAAAAACTATAACCGTATTGGACCATGCTGAAATTTATTTGAACCAATCGAAACCTCACAGGCACGTTTCAAAACAACTGAAATCACACACAAATTAAATCACAAAACCATGTTTCAATAAATTGAAACCACAAAAATATTTTTGAAACAATTCAAACCACACAAAGATGTTTCGAATAAATCTAAACATCACAAGCATGTTTCAAAACAATTGAAACCACCACCCTAGATCAAATGAAACCACATGACCATGTTTCAATAAATTGAAACCAAAGAAGCATGTTTCAAACAATTCAAACCATAGATAGATATTTCAAATAAAGCAAAACCTCACAAGCATGTTTCAAAACAAATGAAACCACCACCCAAGAACAAATGAAACCGCAGTTCATTAAATTTAAAGCACATAAGCATGATTGCAACAATTAAAACCATAAAAAGATGTTTCAAACAATCGAAACCATCATACAAGGTTTTATGATTTTTTTGCCACAACAAGAAACCTGTTTGAAACAATTGAAACCATAAATATTATATTTTAATCATTCTAAACCACCTGGCAAAATTTTATCAATATTTTGAAACCAAATGAAGTTTGTTTGAAACCACTAAAACCATATTGAACCATGCTGAAACCTATTCGAACAAAGCGAAGCCTCACAAGAATGTTTCAAAACAATTGAAACGATAAACAAATTAAACCACAGAACAACATTTTAGTAAATTGAAACCACACAAGCATATTACAAACAACTGAAACCACAACTATTTGAAACCACAAAAACATATTTGAAACAATTGGAACCACCACGCAAGATTTTATGAACACTTTTAGCGCCCCAAGTAACCTTCTTCAAACAATTGAAACCACAAATAACATATTTTAATATTTTGAAACCACCTCGCAACTATTTATCATTTTTTAAAACCAAATTGAACTTTATTGAAAATACTCTAAATATATTGAACCATGCTAAAAATTTATATGGACCTATCAAAACCTCACAAGCACGTTTCAAAACAATTAAAAGCACACACACAAATGAAAACACAAAATAATTTTTCAATAAATTGAAACCACGAAAACATGTTTGAAATAATTGAGAGCACAAGAAAATGCATGAAACAAATGAAACTACCACCCAAGAACCAATGAAACCACAAAACCATGTTTCAAAAAATTGAAACCACACAAGCATGTTTAAAACAATGGAAACCACGAAAAGACGTTTCAAACAATCGAAATCATACAAGCATGTTTCAAACAGTTCAAACCATAAAAAGATGTTTCAAACAAACCAAAACCTCATAAGCATGTTTCAAAACAATTGAAACCACCACCGAAGAACAAATGAAACCACAAAACCATGTTTCAATAAATAGAAACCATCCAAGCATGTTTGAAACAATTCAAACCACCACACAAGGTTTTATGATCATTTTTGGCACCCTAAGGAACCTGTTTAAAAAAATTGAAACCACTAATGTTATCTTTTAATCAATTGAAATCACAAGGCAACTTCTTATTTGTGGTTTTGAAACAAAACCACAGAAATGTGTTTCAAAACAATTGAAACCACCCCGCAACTATTTATCATTTTTTTGATACCGAACTGAACCATATTGAAACTGTATCGAACCATGCTAAAACTTATTTGAACCAATCGAAACCTCACAAGGACGTTTCAAAACAACTACAACCACACATAAATAAAACCACAAAACCATATTTCAATAAATTGAAACCACAAAATCATTTTTGGAACAATTCAAACAACACAAAGATGTTACAAATAAATCAAAACCTCACAAGCATGTTTCAAAACAATTGAAACAACCACCTTAGATCAAATGAAACCACATGACCATATTTTAATAAACTAAAACCAAACAAGCAAGTTTCAAACAATTCAAACCACACACAGATGTTTCAAATAAAATGAAACCTCACAAGCAAGTTTCAAAACAATTGATAACACCACCAAAGAACAAATAAAACCACAAAACCATGTTTCATTATATTCAAACCACACAAGCATGATTGGAACAATTGAAACCACAAAAAGAATCGAAACCACCACACAAGACTTTGTGAAATATTTTGGCACCACAAGGAACCTGTTTGAAATAATTGAAACCACAAATGTTGTCTTTTAATCATTCTGAACCACCTAGAAACTTTTTATCAATAGTTTGAAACTAAATTGAACCTTGTTTGAAACCATAATGAACCATGTTGAAACCTACGAATAAAGGGAAACCTCACAAGCATGTTACAAAACAATTGAAATGGCAAACAAATGAAACCAGAGAACCATGTTTCAGTAAATTGAAACCAAGCCAGCAAGTTTGAAACAACTGAAACCATAACCAATTGAAAATCGCAAAACATGTTTCAAAACAATTGGAACCACCATCTAAGATTTTATGAACATTTTTTGCACCCCAAGTAACCTTTTTGAAACAATTGAAACAACAAATAACATCTTTTAATATTTTGAAACCACCTCGCAACTATTTATAAATTTATTCTAACTAAATTAAACCTTATTGAAAATATTGTAACCATATCGACCATGCTGTAACTTATTTGAACCAATCGAAACCTCACAGGCATATTTTAAAACAATTGAAACCACATACAAATGAAACCACAAAACCATGTTTCAATAAATTGAAACCACAAAACCATGTTTGAAATAATTGAAAACACAAAAACATGTATGAAACAAATGAAACCACCACCCAAGAAGCAATGAAATCACAGAACCATGTTTCAATAAATTGAAACCACACAAACATGTTTGAAACAATTGAAACCACAAAAAGATGTTTCAAATAATCAAAACCACACAAACATGTTTCAAATAATTCAAACCATAAAAAGATGTTTCAAACAAACCCAACCTGACAAGCATGTTTCAAAACAATTCAAACCACCACCCAAGAACAAATGAAACCATTGAACAATGTTTTAATAAATTGAAACCACACAAGCATGTTTGAAATAATTGAAATAATAAAAAGATAGTTAAAACAATTAAAACCACCACACAAGATTTTATGAGCACCCCAAAGAACCTGTTTAAAACAATTGCAACCACAAATGATCTTTTAATCAATCAAAACCACCTGCCAACTTCTTATCAATATTTTAAAACAAAACCACAGAAAGATGCTTCAAAACAATTGAAACCACCCTACAACTATTTATCATTTTTTCTGAAATCGAATTGAACATTATTGAAAACATAATAACCATATCAAACCATGCTGAAACTTATTTGAATGATCGAAATCTCACAAGTGTGTTTCAAAACAATTGAAACCATAAAACCAGAAAGCATGTTTGAAATAATTAAAACCACAAAAACATGTATGAAACAATTGAAACCACCACCTAAAAAAAATAAAACCACGCAACCATGTTTCAATAGATTAAAACCACACAATCATGTTTCAAAACTATTGAAACCACACATGAATGAAACCACAAAACCATGTTTCAATAAACTAAACCCACCCAACCATGTTTCAAATAATTCATACCACAACCAAATGAAACCATACAAATATGTTTGAAATAATTGAAACGGCCACCCAAGATTTTTATGAACTTCTTTGGCACCTCAAGTAACCTTTTTAAAACAATAGAAACCACAAATAATATCTTTTAATAATTTGAAACCATGTCGCAACTATTTACTAATTCTTTGAAATTGAATTCAACATTAGTGAAAACACTATAACCATATTGAACCATGCTAAAACTTATTTCAAACAATTGAAACCATACAAACATTTTTAAAACAATTGAAACCATAAAAATATGTTTCAAACAACCGAAACCACACAAACATGTTTTAAACAATTCAAACCATAAAAAGATGTATCAAACAAACCAAAACCTCACAAGCATGTTTCAAAACAGTTGAAAGGAGCACCTATGAACAAATGAAACCACAGAACCATGTTTTAATAAATTGAAATCACACAAGTATGTTTGAAATAATTGGAAGCATGATAAATATTTTTAAAACAATTGAAACGACCACACAAGGTTTTATAATCATTTTTAGCACCCCAAGGAAACTGTTTAAAACAATTGAAACCACTAACTATTTAAAACAATTAAAACCACTAATGTTTTCTTTTAATCAATCGAAACCACATGGAAACTTCTTATCAATATTTTGAAACAAAACAACAGAAAGATGTTACATAACAATTGAAACCATGCTACAACTATTTATCATTTTTGGTAACCGAACTAAACCATATTGAAAAAATTGTAACCATATCAAACCATATTGAAACTTATTTGAGCCAATAAAAATCTCACAAGCATGTTTTAAAACAATTGAAACCATACATAAATAAAACCACAAAACCATGTTTCAAACAATTGAAACAACAAAAACATATATAAAAATATTAAAACCCCCACCTAAGATCAAATGAAACCACATAATCATGTTTCGATAGATTGAAACCACATAAGCATGTTTTTAACAATTGAAACCACACATGAATGAAACCACAAAATCATGTTTCAATAAACTAAACCCACCCAACCATGTTTCAAATAATTCAGACCACAACCAAATGGAACCACAAAAACATGTTTAAAACAATTGAAACGACCATTCAAGATTTTTATGAACTTCTTTAGCACCCCAAGTAACCTTTAAAAAAATAGAAACAACAAATAATATATTTTAATAATTTGAAAACACGTCGCAACTATTTATTAATTTTTTGAAACCAAATTCAATTTTATTCAATCTTTTTGAAACCGAATCCAACCATGTAACTATATCAAAGTATGCTAAAACTTATTTCAAACAATTAAAACCATACAAATATGTTTGAAACAATTAAAACCACACAAAAAGTTTCAAATAATAGAAACCACACAAGCATGTTTCAAACAATTCAAACCACAAAACGATGTTTTAAAAACCGAAACCTCACAAGCATGTTTTAAAACAATTGAAAGCACGACCCAAAAACAAATCAAACCATAGAACCATGTTTTAATAAATTAAAACAACACAAGCATGTTTAAAATAATTGAAACCACAAAAAAGTTTAAAACAATCAAAACCACCACACAAATTTTTATGATCATTTTTTGCACCCCAAGTAACCTGTTTAAAACAATTAAAACCACTAATGTTTTCTTTTAATCAATTGAAACTACCTAGAAACTTCTTATCAATATTTTGAAACAAAAGATATATTTCAAAACAATTGAAACCAGCCCGCAACTATTTATCATTTGTTCGAAACCAAATTGAACCATATAAAAAAAACTGTAATCATATTGAACCATGCTGAAACTTATTTAAACCAATAGAAACCTCACAAACACGTTGCAATACAATTGAAACCACGCGCAAATAAAACCACAAAACCATGTTTCAATAAATTGAAACCAAATAAAAAGTTTCAAACAATTGAAACCATAAAAATATGTATGAAACATTTAAAAACCCCAACCAAGATCAAATACAACTAGAGAACCATGTTTTAATAAATTAAAACCACACAAGCATGTTTTAAATAATTCAAACCACACAAAAATGTTCAAACAAAGTGAAACCTCACAAGCATGTTTCAAAACAATTGAAACCATCATCCAAGAACAAATGAAACCACATAACCATATTTCATTAAATTAAAATTACACATGCATGTTTGAAACAATTATAACCATAAAAAGATGTTTCAAACAATCGAAATCACCACACAAGATATTTTGGCACCAAAAGAAACCTATTTGAAATAATTGAAACCACAATGCTATCGTTTAATCATTCTAAACCACATTCTAAACCACCTGGCAACCTGTTATCAACATTTAAAAAAATTGAACCTTCTTTGAAACCACTGAAACCATATCGAACCAGATTGAAACCTATTCGAACAAAGCAATCCCCCACATGTTTCATGTTATTTCAATCCAACAGAATAATATGTGTAGTTCTTTATGAAATAAAATTTCCATTCATACTTTTATAATTAATCTTCTTAAGATATCATTTTCAAGTGCTATTGTCGCCAATCCACCGAGTGGTAGTTGGGACTCTTTCAGGGTTAATCTATCTAGAGAACCCTTATGAGACTGTTCAACCGCTTCTAATCTTTACCGTCTCTTCTTCTTTTCAGCACCAGATTTACACTTTATTTTTCTCCTAATTTGGTTTATTTTACAATTGAATGAGTTAACAAAATATTTTATTTTCAAATTGAGAGAGAGTAATCCAGAGCATGCACGTGCTAGTTAGTAGTCATCGCGAGGCCCGTAGATTGATAGTGTTGCTGCTGTCCAAGCAGGCAAGCACGTAGATTGATCAATATTAATTAATCTAGTGCGAGCAACTGCAAGATCCAGGTTGTAAATGATCTATATCTATACTCTGGTTTGTAGAAGAGCTAGAGGAAGGGGCCGGTGCGACGCGGAGCAAGCGACGAGCTAGAACTTCCTAGGCAGAAATGACCTAATTAAACGAGCCTTGTGTGATCGTCTCGATCAGGGAGATTGGTTGATTAATCGCTGATCAACACCTATTAATCCAACGAGAATCCTGGTTAGGGATAGTTTGGTTATACGGGGAGAGTATCCCAAGGTTCTACTACCCTTGTTACCATGAGAGAGTGGAGAGCAAGGGAGGGGCAGAAATCATGACCAGAAAAGCAACAACAAGATCCAAGATTCTTACAAAAGTGCTAGCAAAATGTATGTATCTTTGGAAATAGTAATATTCAAAAACATGAATATTAATTCCCTTTTTTCCTAGAAATGTCATACCACTTCAAAATAAATTACAGATAGTGTATTTCACGTTACAAAATCCAGGAATACAAATACAAATTAATCAAAAAGATAGATGATATTTCAGAAATTTGAACGAAACATAAGGAAACATGAACTGCACAAATAATTACGAAAATATCGTGATACTTTACACAAACGCAATGGATCACAAATAATACAGGCCAAGTCGCACAAAAAATGCACTACCAAGGGTTAGAAATCAAGTAAAAATAAGCACTTCGTTCAATTAAAGAAAATGGCCGTATGCGTGACTGATCATGCTACATAATCTTGCTTATGGTCATTCTACTGAATTTCCACTATCAACTTCTTTTAACATTCATTGGCTCCCTTTGAGAAAACATGAAGAGCAGAAATGTAACAAAGAAATTACCGCACACATTTAAAATTATATGTATGCACAGATTACTACGTATATGCATCTTCCCAAAGAAATAGGCACCTCTAGGGACAGTAGCTGCAAACATAATAAGCACACGCTAATCTATGTTCTTAAAAATAATTTTATTCTATTTCATTCTTGGATGCTCAAAGCATGAATGCATCATTTGAGGAAATAACAACTTGGAAACAGTCTTCAGAGCTTTTCAATTGTATAAACACAAGAGCGGGATCAGGCTCTGGCAGTTGCTCCTTCAGACTATGGATGTCTCTCAAGGAGATGTTCTCAACACGTAGATGGTATCAATAGAGATAAGTATGATTTCTCAATGGCAGGGAGCAAACTACTAATGATTACAGAGAAAAGAATGATTTTTCTATGACAGCAAACTAAGAATGTGCGTACCTGCAAAGAATGATTTTTCTATGACAACAAACTAAGAATGTGCGTACCTGCAACTCAAGATCAGTTAATTGTGCATGTTTCTTCCTCCAAGATTGTCGAGCTAACTCCCAAAAAAACATATTAGTTAGCTCAACAGATATGAGTAATGATAAAACTACTACCTGGGTCACCAACCAGAACACTAATACCAACATATTGCTCTCGGACCTTAATTAGTATTCACTACAACGATGCAGCCAAGGCTAAAGAGTAGGTTGTCCAAGTACATTTCTCAATTAATTAGCTAGAAGGTCGCATGCTCGGAGGAAGCATGAATACCGCAGAGAAACTATGTGTCTGATTCCAGCTTTTCAAGAAATCTATGTAAATACTTTTTTCACAAGAAATCAAAGTAACTCAAGTTATATTGCTGCACTATTGATTATGGGGAACAAGAAACTGCTAATTTTCAAGAGATGAGAAACGCATAGACGCACGTAGCTATTTTCCAGATACATATTATTTTGACCAAATATTATCTAGAAATACATGAGGCACACTTTCTTCTTTTCAGTGTGGGTGTTGGCATGTTTCCCGTAGCCATGTATGTCAATTCAAATGTAGCACATATACGTCTGATACATGCAGCTATTCCAGGATGGAATAATCAGTAAGTTTCATTGTACATGGATTAGAAATGACGACTTGACCATGACACTTCCATTATTTGTTGGCAATGTCCGAAATATAGTATAAAAGCTATCTATGTATCAACGATTTGATATCACTAAGCCTCCACTCTCTCATGTCTTGACCTAGTCTTTATTTTTCCAATAAAATTATCTGGGTGCATCTCAAAGTGAACTTCATGTGATTAGGATAGCAACGAAAGCAACATTGAATTTTGTGACACCCATATTAACATTAACTACACATCATGCAGAATAATTGCCACAAAGATTTCAGTCCTTCCACAACAGTGTACAAGGGCAAGAACAGATATATAAATTCACTCATTGGGACCAGGTTTCGTCCAACCTAGGCTAGCAGAATTAACAAGATAGTATTTCTCTTAACTAAGAAATCAGCTATACTATAAGATATCCAGATTCTAGCAAGACTAATTACTCGCGTTCTTGACCTAGAGAAACAAGTTAGATCTAGATCAATTTTGTGGATGTGTAGCAGCTCTACAATATGGGAAAGGGAATGAATAAAAGATAAAAATCAGAACGGGGAATAGGTGAAACGAAGCACCTTTGTAGCCAGCCCACCTTCAGCCTTGCCGGAGGAGAGAAAAACTTCAAGGCGGAGGAAAGCTTGGAGGAAAGGCGAGCTACGAGAGCTCGGACGGAGGATGACGAGACCTTGGATAACGGAGGACGGAGTCGGAGCGTCTTTGGGAGGGCCTCACGCCGGTTGTCGGAGGAAGGAGATCCCAGCGCCACCGCCCCCTGCCGACGAGTGGAAGGTGGATGGAGGAGCGAAGGTGAAGAAGGGGTCTCCGGATCAGATATTTTGGCGATGGGTCTGGGACTCTGGGTCACCTCCTCGCGTTTGACGGAGCAGAAAACGGAAGTAATAAACGGTAGTTCGTAGTGAAAACAGGGCACGAATCTTATAGGTGGGATGGTGGATGCGACGCCGGCACGTACCGGCGCCGCCGATAGAATCGCCGTCTTCGCCTCCCTTCCCTTCTTCTTGATAAAAGGATAGAGAAGAGGTCTTCAATCTGAGGTATAGATCTGCCCACCTTCCCTTTGCTTTTTTTTGTGCGACTAATTTCGAAGAGAAGAGGGAAATCGTCAAGGAAAGGGGTTCTGTTGGCGCTGTAGTCTTCTAGATCTGTAGACAGAGAATTTCGTGCCTCCCGGCCCTTTGAGCTCACCAAGAAGGTGTGCATGTTCCTGGTTGCAAGGGAAAGCTTGGTCAAGTCAGGCCTGTAGAAGTCGTCTCTTACCTCGTTCTTGACAGCCTTGGCTATCTTGCAGAACTCAGTTGCGCCTTACAGTCTTGTAGGAGAACCGGAGAAGGCATCAGGTTTTGTTCTGCTTTTTTCTCTTGGTTGTGGAGAGGACCATAGACAGTCATCTCCTTATCAGGGGTGGGCTGCACGGTCACAGACTCAGTCTTCTTGTTTGTGAGGCCAGACTCAACTAAACCTTGGCGTTGCTGTTGCCGAACTGCTTGATCAGAGAGCAGTTGTTCTTCTTGAGAAGCTCCCAGAGTCCAGACCAGAGAATTCGAAACCGTCAACATGTATCCTAACCGGTGATTGGAGTCAGGCGCCGCCAATCTGTTTTACTCCTCCCCTTCCCCTTCCATAGTTCCACTGCCAAGTTAGCAAGAGTAACTGAACATTGGTTGCCCACTTCTTTAGAAGCTGACCCCTCATTAATTTCACCTCTCTGTATTGTCTTTTTCGGGTCGCTTATGATTTTTAGACATTATTAGGATTGATGTTGCAATACTTTCACTGAAACAAGTGTTACTGGGAGTTGCAACATTTAGTAGCAAAGTAATGGTATGCTCTTCATCCCTGCCTAGTGCCTACCTCTCTCTAATTGTGTTCATGTCCAGCACTGCAAGATGGGCAAGGAGCGGCTCAACTACTTCCTGCTGCTGGTGACGACGACGGCGACCTGCGTAGCGGTGGGCGTCGCTTCGTTCGTCATCCTTCCCCTTCCCTCGCCGCACTACCCCGTCCCGATGGAACTCTTCCTGTGAGTGCCCTCTGATCATACGGAGTAGTAGTTGATTTGTCCGTCGTGTACTACTAGTAGTAGTTGCAATAACTAAGTCATCACTCGTGCCCAGGATCGTGACGACGTCGATCGGTATGCAGATGTGGTGGTGCCTTGTAGCGATTGGTATGCATATCGGCGTCGTTCTCCAGTTGGTGCCGCCGCACGAACTCTTCTCGTACGATGCGGTCTTCATACACTGGGTACGTGTACGTTCGTACATGTGTCTGCTTCATATATTCCGTACATTCCGTCTGCTTCATAATATGGCTGCTTCATGTGTCCTTGTTTATTATATGTATGGTGCTGCATCATGTGGATGCAGATCTTCACGGCTGAGTCGCTGGGCATGGCCTCCGCCGGGGTGGGCCTCGTCTACAGCGAGCGATTCCGGCACAGCTCCTGCGGTGGCTCGTCCCGGCCCGTCTGCCGGAACAGGTGCGAGCTCTCGTCGTGGCTTGCCCTGGCCATGGCCGCAATCAGCATCGTCGACGCCCTGGTGATGCGCTGGGCCACGCGCCGCGCGCATGGCGCCGCCCAAGCTTGTTAGGACTGGCACACGGCAGATCTACGTCCATGATTGCTCTGTTGCTAGCTGGTGACTTCTACGTTACTATTGTGTTGTGGTTGATTGCGTATGATGCTCCCTGCCGCCTATCTGATGATCGGAGAGCTATTATGTCGTTGTGGTCGATTTGCATACGATACGATGCTCCCTGCTGCCTATTGTTAAACAGAGTTACTTGAGATACCATCTCATCGGTATAGCTAAACCTAAACCGTACATGAGTACATAGAGATAACTCAGAGATTATTTAGTACTACCTCCGTTCCATAATATAAGTCTTTTTAGAAAGCTGTAATCCTAACTACTTTGTAACCCTAGCTCGTTGAGTATATTATATAACAGAGTTAATAAGGCCGATGCTAGAGTGCATGGCACAAATCAATCCTTCTCTTCTCCTTGTTACTCCTAACCACTCATGGCTCCAACCACTCCGCCGTCGTCGTTTGCTGCTCCGATCAGCATCACGGCAGCGCTGAGTGTCGCCATCACTATCAAGTTAGATCAGGACAATTTCCTGCTCTAAAAAGCTCAAGCCTTGCAACGAGGGTGATGCCGCCCAACAAAGTTTCTGCCGCCGTCTGAGTGTTGCCATCACTATCAAGTTAGATCAGGACAATTTCCCGCTCTAAAAAGCTCAAGCCTTGCAACGAGGGTGATGCCGCCCAACAAAGTTCCTGCCGCCGTCGGGAGCTCTGACCAGGTGGTTAATCTAGAGTATCCCATTTGGTTCAAACAAGATCAGAAGGTGCTTAGTGGCAAGGTGTGGGAGGCACTGGAATGGATGTTTGCATCCAGGTCCAATCTGTGGATCATGCAGCTCCGCACCGCGCAGGTGAAGCCGAAGAGAAGGGACACGTCCATGTATGTGGTCGCCGGGAACACTGGCTTCACCCTGAGCGACCTATACAGGCATATGACTGCCTATGAGGCACGCACCGGCGCGATCGCACCTCCGGTGGCTACAAAAACACTCAGTTCCAACGCTCTGCCAACAACACTTCATGTGATGAAGGTCCTGGAGGCTTCTCGCGTGGCGGGGAGGAGGTGGCTGGCGTGGACGTGGTGATTGAGGCCGTGACAACGGAGAAAGCCGTTGCGATTATGGCTACCATGGAGGCGGCCGTGGCGACAACTGTGGGCGTGGCGATGACTGGGAATGACAACACTCAGAGAGGAGGGTGTGGACACAGCGACAAGTCCACCTGTCAGATCTGTGGCATGTACGACCATGATGCCCATTCGCTTTTCAATCACGCTCCAGCCGAAGACATCGAATCGCTCGGCCAACTACAACAACACCAGTGATAGCTACACCAGTGATCCGAACTGGTACATCAATTCAGGCAACACTGACCACATGACGAATAACATGGAACAACTCCATACCGACGAGAACTACAAGGGCAACAAGCAGATTCATTTTTCAACGGTACACATATTCCTATCTTGCATACCGGTGAATCTTCTTTATCCGGTTCTAATCGCCCTTTATGTCTCTTAGATGTTCTTCATGCTCCTCAAATTTGCAAAAATCTTTTATCCACCTAGAAACTTAGAATGACAACGAATATATTGTTGAACTTCACCCATCTTCCTTTTTTGTTAAGGACTGCACAACAAGGGCAACTCTACTGCACGATAGAGCATGCGATGGCATGTACCCAGTTGAAAGGACACATATGCCGCCTAGAGGGGTGAATAGACGGTTAAAAACTTTTACGAGACGTGCTTAACAAATGCGGAATAAAACTGGCGTTTACTTTATTAAGCACAAAACCTATATATACTACGGTTCACCTAAATACACCAATAACTTATGTTAATAAGCAATACACGCAACTATGTGAAAGCAAGATATATGACTTCAAGTATAAAGGCTATCACAAAGTAAAGTGCATAAAAAAGGCTTGGGTATAGAGATAACCGAGGCATGCAGAGACGACGATGTTTTACCGAGTTCTCTCTACAGGGGAGTACGTCTCATTGGAGGGGTGGGAGGTACTAAGAACTTCAGCGCCACAAGAGGCCTCACACAATTATCCCGAGCACCCGTCGCACGGCAAGCACCCAATCCACTATGGGACAGTTGAGGGCGGTCACCAAATCCGTACAAGATTGGAGAAATCTCTACAACTTAATTGGAGGCTCCCAATAATCACCACCAAGGACACTAACTTGGTTAGAGCTTCACAACTTAATTAGAGGCCCCAAGAACTCACCACAAAGGCTACTTAATCGTCTAGGGTTCCAAGTGAAGGGAATATGCCCGAGAGGTAATAATAAAGTGGTTAATATCTTATTTCATGTTTATGATAAATGTTTATTTTGCATGCTATAATTGTATTGGTCGGAACGTCAATACATGTGTGTTTAATAAACAAAAAGGGTTCCTAGTTATGCCTCTCTTATAGACTAGCTTGTTGATTAACAAGATGATCAAGGTTTCCTGATCATGGACATTGGATGTTGTTAATAACGAGGTCACAAGATTGGTGGAATGATGTGATGAACATTCATCCGAAGTATAGCATTACGATCAAAGTCATTATGTTTATATTGCTATAACATCATACGAACTAATCTTAGTCCTTAGACCATGAGATCATGTTAATTGCTAACACCAGAAGAGTATCTTGATAACACCAAACGTGACACTGTAACAGGGTGACTATAAAGGTGGTTCAGTACTACGAAGGTGTTATGTTGAGGCTCATGGATCAAGAGTGGAATTTGTCAATCCCGATGACGGATAGATATACTCTGGGCCCTCTCGGTGATATCATATTAAGATAGCTTGCAAGCAAGTGATGTGATCACTAGAATGTTATATCACGGGAACGAGAAAAGAGTGCATGTCGGTAACGAGATCAAACAAGGCATTTGGATACCGATGATCGAATCTCGGACATGTAATATATCACGAGACAAAGGGATTTGGTTACTAGCATTAAAGGTTCTCACGATCACAGAAGTCATCGTTGAATGTGTAGGAGTCAGTATGGATCTCCAGGTTCTGCTTCTGATTATTGATCTGAGAGGGGTCTCGATCATGTCTGCATTATTCGCGAACCGTAGGGTGACACACTTAAGGGATACCGACACCATTTGGAGCAAATATGTTTCAGATAAAGATTTAAGAAAACGCTGGAATTATTTCAATAGACACCAAAACTGTTTCGGGTGAAATTGCTGAAATTGGTTCTGCATGTAATATTGAAATGTTGCGGGGGGTTTTATGTGAATGTTTGTTAATTAAAGTAATTAAAAAAATTCTGAATAAAATTAGTAAAATAGTTTTATTAAATGAGAGAGCATTAAATTTGGAGAAATTTAATGCATTTAAAGTGGAGACTTTAAAAGCGAATGTGAAGGGGCAAATTTATGTGGAGGGAGTTACCACCACATGAATGAGAAGGTGAGGGGTCACCCCATGGGGCGCCGGCCATGGGGGAGGGGTACCCCCCTCCTCCTATAAAAGGCCCCCCTCACACCCCTTATTCCTCACACCTCCTTGTGAAGGATCTCTCTTCCCCTCTAGTATTATTCCCCCATGGTCTCGGATTAGCGAGATACATGTTCCCGGTGGCTTTATCTGGAAAGGAGTTGCTGCTTCCGCTGCTTTGTTAGAGCGAGGGACGGAGGTTGTCGGGGTACCAAACGTGTGTGTGATCACGGATGCACCGCTGCTTTGCGGTGCTGGACTTGGTGGTGCTGGACTTGTTGGAGCTGGATCTAAAGGACGTGCTGGAGCCGGACCTGCTAGACTTCATCACGATCTTGAGATCGGCAAGTGTACGACTACATCATCCACGAGTTCCAACTCGTTAACAAAACTTGTTGTCTTCGAGGGTAAGTTCTCCATGGATGTATATCCACCCGTTGCTCTGTATCCAGTAGATAGATCTTGGCGTATAGTTCTCATCGTAGGAAATTTTTTGTTTTCTATGATGCGAACCCTTCAGTGGTATCAGAGCCTGATCTATGCGTAGGTGCTTTGCAAGGGTAGTACACATATGTTTATATGTGGGCGATGATGATCATGTTATTGAATCTTCTATGTATTTTGGATATTGGTGGCATAGTGGGATGAAGTGGCCCGGACCAACCTTACATGTCATCGTACATGAGACCGGTTCCACGACTGACATGCAACTTGTTTTGCATAAGTGGCTGGCGAGTGTCTGTCTCTCCTACTATAGTCAATATCTGGTTTACAACGAGTTGCTAATAACTTGGTTATCCTCGTTGTGGTTCCATGTTCGTAGGTAAGAATGGTTCTATCTTCGAAAGCCCTAAGCCACGTAAAACTTGCAATTGATAAATTAGAGGCGTCTAGTTTAGATCGTTGCTGGGCTAGTGTCTTGATATGGTATTGTTGTAAGTTGATGTATAGTTGATACTCTTACAACACACCTAACGTGTAAGTTTGATGCGCTCGACGGTCGACGTAGAGCTCGTTGGGAACCCCAAGAGGAAGGTATGATGAGCACAGTAGCAAGTTTTCCCTCAGTTATGAAACCAAGGTTTAATCGAACCAGTAGGAGCAAGGAGACACCCCAAAGGTATTACTAGCTGAGCTTTGGCAGGGCGCACTACCAGTGCTAGTAGCAACATGGAGACCTGCACAACACAACCACAGAACTTTGTCCCCAACTTGCGATGAGGTTGTCAATCTCACCGTGTTTTGCAGAAAACAAAGGATTAAACGTATCGAATGGAAAGAAGTAAAAGTTTGCAGAAAGTAAACACAAAGCAGAAACAGTTTATAGATTGTATGTAAAGACAAAGGACCAGGATCCATAGTTCACTAGAGGTGGCTCTCCTTAGATAGATAACATGCTGGATGAACAAATTACAGCGGGGCAATTGACAAACACCGAGAAAGCAATACATGCATATACTAATCATCTTGACTCCTTTGAGACTTGATTGGGCATTACAACATAATACATAGACCGCCATCCAACTGCATCTATGACTAATAATCCACCTTCAGGTTATCATCCGAACCCCCTCTAGTATTAAGTTGCAAGCAACAAATTATTGCTTCTTAACTGCTGTAAAGTAAACAATACGATTATTCTATGAACAAAGGATTGTTGTTTTCTCCTAGTAGCAACAGACATCTACTACCTTAGAGATTTCATCACTTCCCATTACTAGAGGCATGAACCCACTATCGAGCATAAATACTAACTCTTGGAGTTGCTAGCATCTACTTGGACAAGATAGCTACTAACAACGGAAAGCATGCAAGATCACAAATAACAAAGACATGATAGAATCAATAATCAATCTAAAATAGCATCTCAATATCCATCGGATCCCCGCAAACACAACATGTATGGATTACAAATAGATGATCTTGATCATGAACGGAGCTCACAAGATCTAGACATGAAAGCACAAAGGAGGAGAAACCAGTCATCTAGCTACTACATGGATCCGTAGTCCAAGGATGAACTACTCACGCATCACACCGGAGGCTTGCATGGTGATTAAGAAGGCCTCCAGGGTGAATTCCCTCTCGGCGGTGCCGGAAGAGCTTCATATCCCTCTGATCTAGGGATGGAGATGGCTGACTCTGAGACTCTTTCGTGGATTTTTGATCGGGTACTTAGGGTTTTTGTCCCGAGGGCAACTTATAGGCGGAAGGAGAGGCCGAGGGGTGCCGAGCGCCACACCACCCCGGCACGCCAGGAGCCTATCTGGCGCCAGGTGGTGTGGTGGCCTCGACCTTCTCCGTCTCGTATTCTGGCACTTGATCCCTTCCGGAAAAATAGGCACTTTGGCTTTTGTCCCGTCCAATTCCGAGAATATTCATTTTCTGACTTTCCTGGAACCAAAAACAGCAGAAAACAGGCAGTTGTCACTGTGGCTCTTGTTAATAGGTTAGTCTAAGAAATCATACGAAAAGTACTCCAAAGTTGGAACAAAACACAAGAAAGTGGATAAAACTAAGCATGTAACATCAAAAATTATAGATACATTTGCAATGTATCAATATCCCCAAGCTTAACTCCCTTTCCTCGAGTAGGTAAGTGATAAAAAGAAATAATTTTTGAGGTGACATGCACCATCAAAGACTTGATCAAAGTATTTGCAAAACATTCAAAGCTGGGATCATAGTACTTCAATCATAACATGAAAGACAAAGTTCTAGCAATAAGCAAAGAAACTATGATGCAACATGAAAAGGCACAAACAAAAGATTCATGAATAACAATGCTTTGCAAGACGTTTGTTTGTTTCACATAAAGAAAACATAGCATAATAGTATTCAGCTTGTCCCTCAATAGAGTAGCAAATATAAATGCATAGGACACCTTCAAAGTTCATAAGAGTGACTAGATACAATAGTTTCAAACAAGCAATAACAAGTTATGCATCAATCAACTAGTCTTGGGACAATGCACATAGAACTAAGAATGGCCACTATGCTCTCAAAGTACTGCATAAAGAAAGAAGGTGGAGACTCAATATAAAGGTGGAAGAAAGGCCTTTTGTAAAAGGAAGTAGGGATTCAAGTCTCATAAAGAGCTTTCAAAAATTATGGTACTTATAGCTTTTAGCTCTCATTGCCCCTATCATAAGCATCTTGAAGGTGATTAAGGTTAAAGTGACACAACTAAGAGGATATGTTTGACAAGTTATAAACCGAAATCTCATGCCCCTTACTTACGAAGACCGATCCTCATGCTACTCAACTTCAGTCACGAGTAAGCTCTTGTCATTGTAAGTATATGTGTATCATTAAGAACCTGACGGTACCCTTGCACATGATCTGGGAGCTTTCCCATAATCAAAATGACAAGGCAAGCAGACAATGAGCATCTCAGCGATCTTTTTATTTGCTATTTGCATAGGTTTTTATTGAGGATGCTTCATAGAGTGCTCATTATGGTGATGCTGCAAGTTTCCACCATGATTAGGCATGGCTTTGGCTAGCGTCCCAGGCGTTTCTCTAACACACATACAAACTCCATGATCTTACAAGTTCCACTTTTATTTCACACCGTCGGGATCCGTAAGCAAAAGAACATGATATCAACGGGGTACAAAGTACAAGTGCAATGTTGAAAGCGTTCCCCATGAAACATGGTTCTGCTAACTTCAACTTATAAAGCGCAAGCATATACGCAACAAAGAAGGACCCAATGGTTCAAGTTTATTAGGGGCAATAAAGTAAAGTGTGCCATCAAGTTCGTGAGAGCTTTAATCACTAGTTTTCTCATAACAAGTGAAACGTAGACAAAAGCATCAATACACTTGGAATAGCATAAGCTAGTAGGTAGGTATGGTGGACTCTTTGGAAAAAACTTGGTTTAGGGAGTTGGATGCATGAGTGGAACTCATACTTGGTTGTGGAGGCTAGCAAAAGACTGGGAGCGGCAAACGAAGAGAGCAATAATGGCCATAATCATGCAGAGCGACAAAACATCATTGATCAAAGCATAAAGTGCTACTACAAGTTGAAAACTAAAGGATCATAAAGGCTATGGTGACTTTAGATAGTCATAACATGGTGTGAGCATGTGCCAAGTCAACCCAAATAAAGCATCAAAGGAGAATACCACTATACTATGCTTTAATATGCTAAAACAACGCATGATTCATCCAAGGCACATTAAGCAATCTCAATTGTTTATAACAAGTCATGCTACAACAAAGAATACTAAGCATAAAGCCAAAACAATATTAGGCATGGCATGACAAAGCATAGCCATAGTCAAGAACAAGCTCTTTTTACCACATAAGCATGAACTTTCCTACTCTTTTACAAACCAAACCAAACTATTTGCAAACCAATGCATGAAAGAGGGGGTCCAACCAACTTATTCAGAAAACTAAGCAAACCAAGCAAACTAAAAACCAAAACCAAAACGAAAAGGAAGACGCTCCAAGAACAACACAATTGTGCATGAAACAATAAAAATGAAGCGTTTGGAAGAAACCTGGAATTTTTATTGATGAAGAAGGGGATGCCTTGGGCATCCCCAAGCTTTGATGCTTGTCCTTCTTGGATATTTCTTGGGGTGACACGCGTGGCATCCCCAAGCTTGAGCTTTAGTCCAACCTTCATCTCATTACTCATTCCTTCCATACACCTAAAAATTTTCCTTCATACAAAACTTCACACAATCTTTATTAGCAACATTAGTGCACTCAAGATAAATAAGTCTTAAGGTTCAGTTATAACACCAAATAAACTTCCATCAGAACACTAGTTACTGTAGCACTTCCCTCAAAAAGCTCAATTCCCCAAAATAACTCAAGAAGGAACCAACAAGAAGCAAATGCAGAAAATGGCAGAAATCTGTCAAAACAGACCAGCAGGTAAAGACGAATTTTTACGAAGACCTTCTATTGCTCAAATCAAAAAGTGTTTAACTAACGAAACTTAGATAACAACCTGGGGCAGAAGCACAAAAAATTACAGCTCATTATGACGTACATGGCTCTCTCAGGAATTTTTACGGTGAAGCACAGAAATCTGTTTCGGGACAGCAACTTTCCCAATCATTACTTCACTCTCATTAGAGGTTACTCTTGGCACAAAAAGCAAATAAAAAGGATAAGGAGCGGTTATTACAGAGGTAATGACTTCCAAGACTCATCTAAAACTCTTTGGTTATCTCCCAACAAGTACTTTTCTTTAACGCTTTTAAGTTAGGCATAAGAAACAAAGAAAGAATCAAGTGTTCTCAAATGAAGAAGCATTAAAACCAACTTTCTTGCCCTTACCTCTCTTATTTTTATTCTTATCCTTTGGAAAATGTGATTGTTTGGTGGAGAAGAAAGGTGCATGGTCCCCTTTCCCACATCTATTATTGCTCCAAGGAGTTCTAATAGGGACCTTCCAAGTGTAATTTGTCCTTTTACTACATATTCAATAACAAGATAATCAATAGAAATCATTTTCCCAAGGATCTTTGTAAACACTCCTTCAGCTATTCTAAGAGGTAATATGGTAGTATTATTAGCAAGAGATATTTCTTTTCCTCCTTCCGTAAGCCCCCAAAGATTCAAAGATTCATAAATATCCTTGGGCATAAGGCAAAATTCAGACATGATATCACAGTCGGCTTGAAAAGTTTCAGTGTTTATCTCAATATTTACTGTAGGGAGCCACTTTGATGGTTCAGAATTTATTGGAACATAATTGTGATGCTCCCTAAGCGTATTATAGCACCCTTCTAATCTAGTAGTGCTAGCCTCAAGAGTATCCAACCTAGCAAATATTTTTGCCAAGGAAGTATTAGTTTGGCTAGGCATGTTGTAAGTGAGGATCAATTTCTTTATAGCATTAATAGCACCATCCTCATTACATTGGAGGAAATCTCCTCCCACAATAGCATCTAGGGCATATCTATAGCAAAGAGCAATCCCAAGGTAAAAACTGCTAAGGAACAAGCTTTGATTCATTTTAGGCTCAGTTTTTTCATGTAGATCAGAGATTCTAGACCAAGCTTCCTTAAAACCTTCCTCAATTCCTTGTTTAAAAGTGAAAATCATTTCCTCGGGTGACATAGTGATTGGAGAAAGGCTAGACATAGTGGCACTCAATATAGGAACTATTTTTTTTTGTGTTTTTCCAATAAAAAGCAAACAACTAAAACTAATTTTTTTTGTGTTTTTGAAGAACAAAACAAGCAAACAAAGCAAAAAAGAAACTAAGAAAAACAAAAACAATAAAGTAAAGAGATTGGTTATGAGGGACTCCCCTTGTGAAGATGTCCTTGACTCCCCGGCAACGGCGCCAGAAAATATCTTGATGCACTCGACTTTCAAAGTAGAGCTCGTTGGGAACCCCAAGAGGAAGGTATGATGAGCACAGCAGTAAGTTTTCCCTCAGTTATGAAACCAAGGTTTAATCGAACCAGTAGGAGCAAGGAAACACCCCAAAGGTGTTACTAGCTGAGCTTTGGCTGGGCGCACTACCGGTGCTAGTAGCAACATGGAGACCTGCACAACACAACCACAGAACTTTGTCCCCAACTTGCGATGAGGTTGTCAATCTCACCGTGTTTTGTGGAAAACAAAGGATTAAACGTATCGAATGGAAAGAAGTAAAAGTTTGCAGAAAGTAAACACAAAGCAGTAAAAGATTGTAGATTGTATATAAAATACAAGGACCGGGATCCATAGTTCACTAGAGGTGGCTCTCCTTAGATAGATAACATGCTAGGTGAACAAATTACAACGGGGCAATTGACAAACACCGAGAAAGAAATACAAGCATATACTAATCATCTTGACTCCTTTGAGACTTGATTGGGCAATACAACATAATACATAGACCGCCATCCAACTGCATCTATGACTAATAATCCACCTTCAGATTATCATCCGAACCCCCTCCAGTATTAAGTTGCAAGCAACAGATTATTGCTTTACGAACTGCGTGTAAGGTAAACAATACAATTGCTCTATGAACAAAGGATCGTTGTTTTCTCCCTAGTAGCAACAACACATCTAGTACCTTAGAGATTTCTGTCACTTCCCCAGATTACCAGAGGCATGAACCCACTATCGAGCATAAATACTAACTCTTGGAGTTGCTAGCATCTACTTGGCCAAGATAGTGATACATTGCAAATGTATCTATAATTTTTGATGTTCCATGCTTGGTTTTATCCACTTTCTTGTGTTTTGTTCCAACTTTGGAGTACTTTTCATATGATTTCTTGGACTAACCTATTAACAAGAGCCACAGTGCCAGCTGCCTGTTTTCTGCAGTTTTTGGTTCTAGGAAAGTCAGAAAATGAATATTCTCGGAATTGGACGGGACAAAAGCCAAAGTGCCTATTTTTTCGACAGGGATCAAGTGCCAGAATACGAGACGGAGAGGGGCCAGGGGCCGGCCACACCACCTGGCCACACGGCCAGGCTTGGCCCGTGCCAGGGGGTGGTCTGGCCGACCCCAGCACCCCCTCGGCCTCTCCTTCCGCCTATAAGTTGCCCTCGGGACAAAAACCCTAGGTACCCGATCAAAAATCCACGAAAGAGTCTATAGCCGTCGTCATCTCCATCCCTAGATAGGGAGGGATCTGAAGCTCTTCTCGGCACCCTGCCGGAGAGGGGAATTCACCCTGGAGGCCTTCTTCATCACCATGCAAGCCTCCGGTGTGATGCATGAGTAGACTACGGATCCATGTAGTAGCTAGATGGCTGGTTTCTCCTCCTTTGTGCTTTCATGTTTAGATCTTGTGAGCTCCATTCATGATCAAGATCATCTATTTGTAATCCATACATGTTGTGTTTACGGGGATCCGATGGATATTGAGATGCTATTTCAGATTGATTATTGATTCTATCATGTCTTTGTTATTTGAGATCTTGCATGCTTTCTGTTGTTAGTAGCTATCTTGGCCAAGTAGATGCTACCAACTCCAAGAGTTAGTATTTATGCTCGATAGTGGGTTCATGCCTCTGGTAATCTGGGGAAGTGACAGAAATCTCTAAGGTACTAGATGTGTTGTTGCTACTAGGGAGAAAACAACGATCCTTTGTTCATAGAACAATTGTATTGTTTACCTTACACGATCAGTAAAGCAATAATCTGCTTGCAACTTAATCTTTGGAGGGTTGATGATAACCTGAAGGTGGATTATTAGTCATAGATGCAGTTGGATGGCGGTCTATGTATTATGTTGTATTGCCCAATCAAGTCTCAAAGGAGTCAAGATGATTAGTATATGCATGTATTGCTTTCTTGGTGTTTGTCAATTGCCCTGCTGTAATTTGTTCACCCAGCATGTTATCTATCTAAGGAGAGCCACCTCTAGTGAACTATGGATCCCGGTCCTTGTCTTTTACATACAATATATAAACTTTTACTGCTTTGTGTTTACTTTCTGCAAACTTTTACTTCTTTCCATTCGATACGTTTAATCCTTTGTTTTCCGCAAAACACGGTGAGAATGACAACCTCATCGCAAGTTGGGGACAAAGTTCTGTGATTGTGTTGTGCAGGTCTCCATGTTGCTACTAGCACCGGTAGTGCGCCCTGCCAAAGTTCAGCTAGTAACACCTTTGGGGTGTTTCCTTGCTCCTACTAGTTCGATTAAACCTTGGTTTCATAACTGGGGGGAAAACTTTCTGCTGTACTCATCATACCTTCCTCTTGGGGTTCCCAACAAGCTCTACGTCGATCGTCGAGTGCATCAAGATCTTTTCTGGCGCTGTTGCCGGGGAGTCAAGGACATATTCACAATGGGAGTCCCTCATAACCAATCTCTTTAATTTGTTGTTTTTGTTTTGCTTTGTTTGCTTGTTTTGTTATCAAAAACACACACAAAATTAGTTTTACTAGTTTGCTTTCTTATTGGAAAAACACAAAAAAAAATTAGTTCCTATCTTGAGTGCCACTATGTCTAGCCTTGCTCCAATCACTATGTCACCCGAGGAAATGATTTTCACTTTTAAACAAGGAATTGAGGAAAGTTTTAAGGAAGCTTGGTCTAGAATCTCTGATCTACATGAAAAAACTGAGCCTAAAATGACTCAAAGCTTGTTCCTTAGCAGTTTTTAGCTTGGGATTGCTCTTTGCTATAGATATGCTCTAGATGCTATTGTGGAAGGAGATTTCCTCCAATTTAATGAGGATGATGCTACTAATGCTATAAAGAAATTGATCATCACTTACAACATGCCTAGCCAAACTGATACTTCCTTCGCAAAAATATTTGCTAGGTTGGATACTCTTGAGGCTAGCACTACTATATTAGAAGGGTGCTATAATACGCTTAGGGAGCATCACAATTATGTTCCAATAAATTCTGAACCATCAAAGTGGCTCCCTACAGTAAAGATTGAGATAAACACTGAAACTTTCCAAGCCCGCTGCGATATCATGTCTGAATTTTGTCTTATGCCCAAAGATATTTATGAATCTTTGAATCTTTGGGGGCTTACTGAAGGAGGAAAATAAATATCTCTTGCTAATAATGCTACCTTATTTCCTATTGGAATAGCTGAAGGAGTGTTTACAAATATCCTTGGGAAAATGATTTCTACTGATTATCTTGTTATTGAATGCGCAGGAAAAAGACAAATTACACTTGGAAGGTCCCTATTAGAACTCCTTGGAGCAATAATATATATGGGGAAGGGGACCATGTACCTTTCTTCTCCACCAAACAATCACATTTTCCCAAAGGATTAGAATAAAAATAAGAGAGGTAAGGGCAAGAAAGTTGGTTTTAATGCTTCCTCACTTGAGAACACTTGATTCTTTCTTTGCTTCTTATGCCTAACTTAAAGGCGTTAAAGAAAAGTACTTGTTGGGAGATAACCCAAGAGTTTTAGATGAGTCTTGAAAGTTATTACCTCTGTAATAACCTCTCCTTATCCTTTTTATTTGCTTTTTGTGCCAAGAGTAACCTCTAATGAGAGTGAAGTAATGATTGGGAAAGTTGCTGTCCCGAAACAGATTTCTGTGCTTCACCATAAAAATTCTTGAGAGAGTTCTGTACGTCGGATTGAGCTGTAATGTTTCGTGCTTCTGCCCCAGGTTGTTATCTAACTTTCGTTAGTTCAACCCTTTTGGTTTGAGCAACATAAGGTCTTCGAAAAAATTCATCTTTACCCGCTGGTCTGTTTTGACAGATTTCTACCATTTTCTGCATTTGCTTCTTGTTAGTTCCTTCTTGAGTTTCTTTGGGGAATTGAGATTTTTGAAGGAAGTGCTACAGTAGATAGTGTTCTAATGGAAGTTTATTTGGTGTTAGAACTTAACCTTGAGACTAATTTATCTTAAGTGCACTAATGTTGCTAATGAGATTGTGTGAATTTTTGTATGAAGGAAAATTTTCAGGTGTATGAAAGGAATGAGTAATGAGATGAAGGATGGACTAAAGATCAAGCTTGAGGATGCCACGCGTGTCACCCCAAGAAATATCCAAGAAGTGCAAGCGTCAAAGCTTGGGGATGCCCAAGGCATCCCCTTCTTCATCAATAAAAATTCCAGGTTTCTTCCAAACGCTTCATTTTTATTGTTTCATGCACAGTTGTGTTTTGCTTGGAGCGTCTTCCTTTTTCGTTTTTGTTTTGGTTTTTAGTTTGCTTGGTTTGCTTAGTTTTCTGAATAAGTTGGTTGGACCCCCTCTTTCATGCATTGGTTTGCAAATAGTTTGGTTTGGTTTGGAAAAGAGTAGGAAAGTTCATGCTTATGTGGTAAAAAGAGCTTGTTCTTGAATGTGGCTATGCTTTGTCATGCCATGCCTGATATTGTTTTGGCTTTATGCTTAGTATTCTTTGCTGTAGCATGACTTGTTATAAACAATTGTGATTGCTTAATGTGCCTTGGATGAATCATGCGTTGTTTTAGCATATTAAAGCATAGTATAGTGGTTTTCTCCTTTGATGCTTTATTTGGGTTGACTTGGCGCATGCTCACACCATGTTATGACTTTCACAAGTCACCATAGCCTTTATGATCCTCTAGTTTTCAACTTTTAGTATCACTTTATGCTTTGATCAATGATGTTTTGTCGCTCTGCATGATTATGGCCATTATTGCTCTCTTAGTTTGCCGCTCCTAGTCTTTTGCTAGCCTCCACCACAAAGTATGAGTTCCACTCATGCATCCAACTCCCTAAACTAAGTTATTCCAAAGAGTCCACCATACCTACCTACTAGCTTATGCTATTCCAAGTATATTCATGCTTTTGTCTACCTTTCACTTGTTATGAGAAAACTAGTGATTAAAGCTCTCCCGAACTTGATGGCACACTTTACTTTATTGCCTCTAATAAACTTGAACCATTTGGTCCTTCTTTGTTGCGTATATGCTTGGGCTTTATAAGTTGAAGTTAGCAGAACCATGTTTCATGGGGAACGCTTTCAACATTGCACTTGTACTTTGTACCCTGTTGATATTATGTTCTTTTGCTTACAGATCCCGGCGGTGTGAAATAAAAGTGGAACTTGTAAGATCATGGAGTTTGTATGTGTGTTAGAGAAACGCCTGGGCCGCTAGCCTAAGCCATGCCTAATCATGGTGGAAACTTGCAGCATCACCATAATGAGCACTCTATGAAGCATCCTCAATAAAAACCTATGCAAATAGCAAATAAAAAGATCGCTGATATGCTCATTGTCTGCTTGCCTTGTCATTTTGATTATGGGAAAGCTCCCGTATCATGTGCAAGGGGTACCCCGTCGGCACACATATACTTACAATGATAAGAGCTTACTCGTGACTGAAGTTGAGTAGCATGAGGATCGGTCTTTGTAAGTAAGGGGCATGAAATTTCGGTTTATAACTTGTCAAGCATATCCTCTTAGTTGTGTCACTTTAACCTTAACCACCTTCAAGATGCTTATGATAGGGGCAATGAGAGCTGAAAGCTATAAGTACCATAATTTTTGGAAGCTCTTTATGAGACTTGAATCCCTACTTCCTTTGACAAAAGGCCTTTCTTCCACCATTATATTGAGTCTCCACCTTCTAACTTTATGCACTTACTTTGAGAGCATAGTGGCCATTCTTAGTTCTATGTGCATTGTCCCAAGACTAGTTGATTGATGCATAACTTGTTATTGCTTGTTTGAAACTATTGTATCTAGTCACTCTTATGAACTTTGAAGGTGTCCCATGCATTTATATTTGCTACTCTATTGAGGGACAAGTTGAATACTATTATGCTATGTTTTATTTATGTGAAACAAACAAACGTCTTGCAAAGCATGTTATTCATGAATCTTTTGTTTGTGCCTTTTCATGTTGCATCATAGTTTCTTTGCTTATTGCTAGAACTTTGTCTTTCATGTTATGATTGAAGTACTTTGATCCCAGCTTTGATGTTTTGCAAATACTTTGATCAAGTCTTTGATGGTGCATGTCACCTCAAAAATTATTTCTTTCTATCACTTACCTACTCGAGGACGAGGAGGAGTTAAGCTTGGGGATGTTGATACATTGCAATTGTATCTATAATTTTTGATGTTCCATGCTTGGTTTGATCCACTTTCTTGTGTTTTGTTCCAACTTTGGAGTACTTTTCATATGATTTCTTGGACTAACCTATTAACAAGAGCCACGTACATCCTGCTTTTCTGCTATTTTTGGTTCCAGGAAAGTCAGAAAATGAATATTCTCGGAATTGGACGGGACAAAAGCCAAAGTGCCTATTTTTTCGGAAGTCATCAGATGCTAGAATACAAGACGGAGAAGGGCTGGGGGACAGCCACACCACCTGGCCGCACGGCCAGGCCTGGCCCATGCTAGGGGGTGGTCTGGCCGACCCCAGCACCCCCTCGGCATCTCCTTCCGCCTATATATTGCCCTCGGGACGAAAACCCTAGGTACCCAATCAAAAATCCACGAAAGAGTCTGTAGCCACCGTCATCTCCATCCCTAGACCGGGAGGGATCTGAAGCTCTTTCTGGCACCCTGCCGGAGAGGGGAATTCACCCTGGAGGCCTTCTTCATCACCATACAAGCCTCCAGTGTGATGCGTGAGTAGTTCATCCTTGGACTACGGATCCATGTAGTAGCTAGATGGCTGGTTTCTCCTCCTTTGTGCTTTCATGTTTAGATCTTGTGAGATCCGTTCATGATCAAGATCATCTATTTGTAATTCATACATGTTGTGTTTGCGGGGATCCGATGGATATTGAGATGCTATTTCAGATTGATTATTGATTCTATCATGTCTTTGTTATTTGAGATCTTGCATGCTTTCCGTTGTTAGTAGCTATCTTGGCCAAGTAGATGCTAGCAACTCCAAGAGTTATTTTTTATGCTTGATAGTGGGTCCATGCCTCTGGTAATCTGGGGAAGTGACAGAAATCTCTAAGGTACTAGATGTGTTGTTGCTACTAGGGAGAAAACAACGATCCTTTGTTCATAGAACAATTGTATTGTTTACCTTACAGTAAATAAAGCAATAACTTGCTTGCAACTTAATCGGAGGGGTTGGATGGTAACCTGAAGGTGGATTATTAGTCATAGATGCAGTTGGATGGCGGTCTATGTATTATGTTGTATTGCCCAATCAAGTATCAAAAGAGTCAAGATGATTAGTATATGCATGTATTGCTTTCTCGGTGTTTGTCAATTGCCCTGCTGTAATTTGTTCACCCAGCATGTTATCTATCTAAGGAGAGCCACCTCTAGTGAACTATGGATCCCGGTCCTTGTCCTTTACATACAATCTATAAACTTTTACTGCTTTGTGTTTACTTTCTGCAAACTTTTACTTCTTTCCATTCGATACGTTTAATCCTTTGTTTTCCGCAAAACACGGTGAGATTGACAACCTCATCGCAAGTTAGGGACAAAGTTATGTGGTTGTGTTGTGCAGGTCTCCACGTTGCTACTAGCACCGGTAGTGCGCCCTGCCAAAGCTTAGCTAGTAACACCTTTGGGGTGTTTCCTTGCTCCTACTGGTTCTTTTAAACCTTGGTTTCATAACTGGGGGAAAACTTTCTGCTGTACTCATCATACCTTCCTCTTGGGGTTCCCAACGAGCTCTACGTCGATCGTCGAGTGCATCATATAGCTACTAACAACGGAAAGCATGCAAGATCACAAATAACAAAGACATGATAGAATCAATAATCAATCTGAAATAGCATCTCAATATCCATCGGACCCCCGCAAACACAACATGTATGGATTACAAATAGATGATCTTGATCATGAACGGAGCTCACAAGATCTAGACATGAAAGCACAAAGGAGGAGAAACCAGCCATCTAGCTACTACATGGATCCGTAGTCCAAGGATGAACTACTCACGCATCACACCGGAGGCTTGCATGGTGATGAAGAAGGCCTCTGTGGTGAATTCCCTCTCCTAGGGGTGCCGGGAAGAGCTTCAGATCCCTCCCGATCTAGGGATGGAGATGACGTCGGCTGCAGACTCTTTCATGGATTTTTGATCGGGTACTTAGGGTTTTCGTCCCGAGGGCAACTTATAGGTGGAAGGGAGGCCGAGGGGGTGCCGGGAGCGGCCACACCACCTGGCCAAGGCTGGGCCGCTGCCAGGTTGTGTGGTGGCTCCTGCCCTTCTCCGTCTCAGATTCTCGCACTTGATCCTTCCGAAAAATAGGCACTTTGGCTTTTGTCCCGTCCAATTCGAGAATATTCATTTTCGACTTTCTGGAACCAAAAACAGCAGTAAAGGTGTAGTCGCACTGTGGCTCTTGTTAATAGGTTAGTCCAAGAAATCATATGAAAAGTACTCCAAAGTTGGTACAAAACACAAGAAAGTGGATAAAACCAAGCATGGAACATCAAAAATTATAGATACATTTGCAATGTATCAAAGTTCCATAGACCTTGGCCTTACACATAAAGGAATGATAGAGATCATACCATGATGCATATGATAGAGATCAAATGCATGGACCATATCATCTCACTTTACACATTAGATGTTTGCATCTTACATTGCTAGTTTGGCGTTTTAGTAGCATTATAAGATGATCCCTCATTTAAATATCAAGATAAAATGTGTTCTTCCTTAAGTATGCACCGTTTTATGGATCGTGTTTTGAAACATCACGTGATGATCGGGTGTACTCGACTCTACGCTTTCAAACAAACGGGTGTAAGACAGTTTTACACATGTGAGTACTAAGGTTCTTACTTGGCGAGCCTAGCATGTACAGACATGGCCACGAAACACGGACCGAAAGGTTAAGCATGAGTCATATAGTTGATATGATGCCCATATTGATGCTCGCCTTTGAAGCTACACCAACTCACGTGATGATCGGACTTGTTGTAGTGGATTTGGTTCATGTAATCACCAAAAAGGCAGGAGGGATGTCGTTTTTGAGTGGGAGTTCATTTCTAATTTGGATTAATCAAACTCAATTTGTCATAAACTAAATCAAAGTGAATTTGCATAATTTGTTGTAGTCATTGGCGTCTGTTCACTACCTTAGTCTTAGTTTTAATTGAGATAATAGAACTATAGAATTCTGGATATTTACTTTACGAACTGGTATCGTATTGTTTTGAATGTCAATTTAAAGTTTATAAGTCCTATTGCAAACTTTCAGCAAACTCTATTTACTCCATGAAGTTTAATAAGTAGTATTAAATCAAGAGTAAGAATTCCAATGTTAGTATCTAAAGTATCATGTTTGCCTCCATGATTATTGATATTCAAAAGTTGTTTTAATATCAAGATTATATAGGAGCTGAAAATTGTTTCAGAAACCATCATGTGTGAAAGATATTGTGATATCTGAAACAATGTTTTTGGTTGCATTATGATAGAGTATAATTTAGCAAAATACATGTTCTCATATTGTATGAGAATTTGTGAAGGATGGAGATGCTAAGCATCCGGATCTCCCAAAAAGGTTTTGGGAACTAACATTATACTCGCGATTCTTCCTTACAGGCTATAGTAGCTTGATCATGAAAGTTGTCATGATAAGGATGAATAGAAGATGTAAGTAAAATGTTTACTACACCGATAGATTATTAAAGAATGGATTTTTGAAAGAACACCAAACATTTGATGATGGTGATCCACTTCAAAGTGCAAGTCCAAAGGTATTAGTATTTGACTATACACGCTTTGTACTATGTGTCATGTCAATGACACCACTATTGATGTTGATAGATTCTTTTAAAAGAAAAGGAATTGTTGAAAGAGAATCTATAAAATATTTGGCAGAAAAGAAAAGGTTGGAGATGTCCAACTTAGGTATATAGAAGATATACACGTTATGGCTGTATTTCTTGCTTGTTAAACAATGTGGTTCTGAGGTATTAGATACCGGTATTGGATACCGAATTGGTTGGTATGAAGTGTCATACAGGACAATGCAATTCATGAACTGAAATGGCCTAAGTAACTAGCAAGAGAATAAGTGATGATGATTATCGAAAACAAATAAAGTGTTATTGTGCTTTTCGTTGACGTCAAACCTAGTCTTCAAGATTTGTTTTAATAATTGTTATTTTGTCCTAGTATTATGAGAATAATGGTTGTTCAAATAATTACCGTATTCCATAAAAGATGGATGAACTTTTACAAGTCTAGTGGGAGAAATCACATCCATAAACACTATTGCTAAAATGTCGCAAGACAAATGATTGAAAGATCACTTATGAAGTGACATCGCTGTTTAAATTATATTGGAAAGAAAACATGAAGAAACTCCATGTTGATGGATTTTTAGAGTCTTTGATTTTGATCAATTAACACTTGTGAGACTTTCCTCGAGATAATTGAAACTCCGTTCATAGGCCAAAGAGGAACGAATGACTAGCTTATTGGAAATTGTACATGCTGATGTGCATAGTCCATTATGTGTAGCCATATGCGATGGATCTTTTTGCTTCATATGCTTTCTCCAGAAATTTGAGTGAATATATTTATATATTTACTTAATAAGGAAGAAGTGTGAAACATTTGAAAATTATTCAAAGACTTTCAAGATGAAGTGAAAAAAATCATTGTAACAAGAAAATAAAGAGTTTATGATTCGATTATAAAGGATAATATTTGAGTTACATGTTTAGCAAAACACCTAAGATTTGCGGAATTGTTCCATGATTTGTGTTTTCCCGATAAACCATAGGAGTATGGCATATTTGAGAGATGAAATCAAACCATGTTTGACATGGTAAGATCAAAGGTCTCATTTATAAAACTGCCATTATGTTTTAAGGATTAAAGCTTTAGAGACTACCGCTTTTACACTGAAAAGAGCACCATCGTGATCCGTTGAAATGACACCATATGAGTTATGGTTTGGGATAAAACTCGAATTGTCTTTTCTTAAATTTTGGTATGCTATGCATAAGTAAAATGTTTACAACCAAAGTCGGATAAGCAGGTTTTTTTAGGTTATCCCAAAGAATTTGTTGGGAATTTCTCCATAACACCGAGGACAAAAGAGTTTGTTACTTGGAATGTCAAGTTTCTTGAGAAAGAATTTTTCGCGAAAAGTTAAGTGGGAGGACAATAGAACTTTGATAAGGTTGTTGAACCTTAGCTATATGTGCTAAGTAGCGCAGCACCGAAAAGTGTCCCGGTGGCAGCCACAATGCTCATGGCTCCCGTGATTACAAAGGTTGCGATCTCGGAGATTAGAGTTCCTATTGAACCGTGAGGGTCGGTAAAAACCAAATAGTGTGATTTGATAAGAAAGTCGTTATTTTTTTAACAATGATGAACCGACTACATGCAAGGATGCGATGATGGACCCTGACTCCATAAAATGACTAGAAGTCATAGAATCCGTGATAGTATGCATACACGAGAAATCAAGTTTCTGAACTTGGAAGACCCTCCGGAAAGGCGTGAAGCCTATCGGTCGTGTTTGGATCTATAAAGAAATAGATATGGATGTTTAACATCTATGAAATAGTCGACGTGTCGGAAAGAAGTTTACGGCAATGTTCAAGGGGTTGACTATGACAAGATTTGATCTTTCATAGCGATATTTAGTTTTGACGGATTAATATAGCAACCACTACATATAATTTGGTATATGGTAGTTGAATAAACAAAACAAGGTTCTTCTAATAGAATGGTTACCTAGGACGTGTACATGACACGGTCCGAAGGGTTTTGTTAATTCAAAGGATGCTAAAAAGGCATGCAAACTTCAATAGTTGAAGTGAGCATAGCGGAGTTGGAATCTTCACCATGATGAAAAATGTTAAAGGAGTTTAATTTCATAGGAGATGATGAAGATGCTTGCATTTGCAAGAAATTAAGTGGGAGCACTGAGACAAATTTCCAATACATTATGTAGAGGACATATTGTTGATTGGAAATGATGTATCTTGTATTGACACAAGTTAAGAATTTCATTAAAATAAGATTTCGATGAAAGACTTGGGCAAAACTGGAATATTAGGCATCAATATCTATATGATAGATTGAGGCGCTAATATGGTTGTGCCAGAAATACATATATGAGATATTGAAAGGGTTCAATATGGAAACACCAAGAAAGGTTCTTGCTGCATGGAAAGGATTGTATCAAGATTCAAGTGTTTCAACACTTGGTGAGTAAAATCACATGAAGATTCTGATCGATTATACCGTGATATGTATATATCTAGATATGTCCTATGCTCTAAATGTTATGAGCACATACCAGAATGATTCATAAGATGATCATTGGACGATAGTGAAGATATTCTTATGAGCTTTGGAAGAACTAAGAATATATCATGTATAAGTGACAAATAGTTAAAAGGAGTTCATTGTAAAGTGTTACATTGATACTAGTTTTGTCACAAGATACAAATTAAATTTATCTCAATTTAGACTATGGGTGGCACAATGTACTGGAAAGGATGTTCCATGATGGATTTGGATGAGTTCCAAAGTTGAGACATCGTGACGGATACTACAACGAAAGGCTAAGTATATGACTACTATAGTAGCAGCAAAGGAGGGCATTTGTGTTAAGTAGTTTATTATCAAACTAGGTGTGGTTCAAAGTAGGCTAATACTATAAAGATATATTGTATGACAATAATATCAACATATTTTGACCCGAACGAACTAAAGGTCTCACCAAAGGACCAAATTTATACAATGCCATCTCATTTGAGAATGAGTGATGCGTAGAGACGCAAAGACATGCAAATACACACGGACCTGAAAGTGCCAGATCTGGAGATTATGTTAACCACTAGCAATCGCGTATATGCAACACCAGAAAGCCATAGGTGTTCAATACGCAAAGTTTTTCAAACTAGATTATTGACTCTAGTGCAAGTGGGAGACTGAAGGGAATATGCCCGAGAGGCAATAATAAAGTGGTTATTATCTTATTCCATGTTTATGATAAATGTTTATTTTGCATGCTATAATTGTATTAATTGGAAACGTTAATACATGTGTGTTTAATAAACAAAATACAAAGTTCCTAGTAATGTCTCTCATATAAACTAGCTCGTTGATTAACAAGATGATCAAGGTTTCCTGATCATGGACATTGGATGTTGTTAATAACAAGGTCACAATATTGGTAGAATGATGTGATGAACATTCATTCGAAGTATAGCATTACGATCAAAGTCATTATGTTTATATTGCTATAATATCATACGAAGTAATCTTAGTCCTTAGACCATGAGATCATGTTAATTGCTAACACCAGAAGAGTATCTTGATAACACCAAACGTCACACCGTAACAGGGTGACTATAAAGGTGGGTTCAGTACTACGAAGGTGTTATGTTGAGGCTCATGGATCAAGAGTGGAATTTTTCAATCCCGATGACGAATAGATATACTCTGGGACCTCTTGGTGATATCACATTAAGATAGCTTGCAAGCAAGTGATGTGATCACTAGAATGTTATATCACGGGAACGAGAAAAGAGTGCATGTCGGTAACGAGATCAAACTAGGTATTTAGATACCGATGATCGAATCTCGGACATGTATTATATCATGAGACAAAGGGATTTGGTTACTAGCATTAAAGGTTCTCACGATCACAGAAGTCATCGTTGAATGTGTAGGAGTCAGTATGGATCTCCAGGTTCTGCTTCTGATTATTGATCTGAGAGAGGTCTCGATCATGTCTGCATTATTCGCGAACCGTAGGGTGACACACTTAAGGGATACCGACACCATTTGGAGCAAGTATGTTTCAGATAAAGATTTAAAAAAGCGCTGGAATTATTTCAATAGACACCAAAACTGTTTCGGGTGAACTTACTGAAATTGGTTCTGCATGTAATATTGAAATGTTGCAGGGGGTTTTATGTGAATGTTTGTTAATTAAAGTAATTAACAAAATTCTGAATAAAATTAATAAAATAGTTTTATTAAATGAGAGAGCATTAAATTTGAAGAAATATAATGCATTTAAAGTGGAGACTTTAAAAGAGAATGTGAAGGGGCAAATTTATGTGGAGGGAGTTACCACCACATGAATGAGGAGGTGAGGGGTCACCCCTTGGGCGTCGGCCATGGGGAGGGGCACCCCCCTCCTCCTATAAAAGGCCCCCCTCACACCCCTTCTTCCTCACACCTCCTCGTGAAGGATCTCTCTCCCCCTCTAGTATTATTTCCCCATGGTCTCGGATTAGCGAGATACATGTTCCCGGTGGCTTTATCTAGAAAGGAGTTGATGCTTCTTCTGATTTGCTAGAGCGAGGGACGGAGGTTGTCGGGGTACCGGATGTGTGTGCGATCACGGATGCACCGCTGCTTTGCGGTGCTAGACTTGGTGGTGCTGGACTTGCTGGAGCTGGATCTGAAGGACGTGCTGGAGTCGGACCTGCTGAACTTCATCACGATCTTGAGATTGGCAAGTGTACGACTACATCATCTACGAGTTCCAACTCGTTAACAAAACTCGTTGTCTTCGAGGGTAAGTTCTCCATGGATGAATATCCACCCATTGCTATATATCTAGTAGATAGATCTTGGCGTATAGTTCTCATCGTAGGAATTTTTTTGTTTTCTATGCTACGAACCCTTCACGGTTTGCCCAGGTTCAGGCCTTAGAAGGGACCCTACTTCTTCTTGTCTGCTCTTAGATTATCGAGGATTCAAAATTTATAGTGGATGCACATATGTGATCTAGCGAGGTGTATGCTAGGGTTGTGGATGTCCTTCTCGCTGGCTCCTCCTAGCCTTTATATAGGGAGGTTAGGTCTCGGGATAGCAGACTGAGTTGGTTAGAGATTAGGGTTTTACCCGTTTGAAAATCTATCTATTGCTTGCCGTGTCCTTCAAGGAGTCGCCTTCCTCCGGACTTGGGCCACCCAAATCCTTGTTGGGATTTAGTTGTCCCATGGATCCCTCTTATACTGGACCGTACATGCTAAACACGAGTACCCGTAGGATATATCCATGTCAGTTGGGCAGATCCCAAAAAATATGCTTGATGTTTGACGTCGTAGCCTTTCGAGATTGAGTCGTAAGTATGCTGCGAGACCGGCAAAGAGCGACGAAGCTGAGCCACTAAAATAATTTTTATATTCTATCTGTGAGTAATTTTTGTATTGGTGGATAACTTACATGTTATTGAGTGGGTAACTTAAATGTTGAAGCTTGGATAACTCTCTTGTTATTGATGGGTAAGTTTTGGGTAAAAAATTATCCACCCCTAACATGCGAGTTATGCATGTCATAATATGTAAGTTACCCATCCTGTAACATATAAGTTACCACCGTATACATGGGTGATGAAGCTGATCTACTTGCCTATTGGTTGTGCGTTATATTTATTTACTACAACTTAGGGTGTGTGTGGTGGGGCATAAGACCCTATTTATTATATCGTATGCAGAAGAAACTTATAATGAATTATTTAAAAAGAAATATGATTGATGTTTGACGCCATAGCCTTTCGAGGTTAAGTCGCTTGTACGGCGCAAGAGCAACAATGAGCGATAAAACCGAGCCGCCAGAATAAATTTTGTATTCTATATGTAGATAATTTTTTGTATTAGTGGAATACTTGCATGTTATTAGGTAGGGAGGTTACATGCAGAAGTATGGATAACTCACGTGTTACAGGTGGGTAACTTTTTTGTACGAAAAGAAACATATTGATACGAGATCTAGTTTTAAAAATGATGTTTGACGCGGTAGCCTTTTGAGGTTGAGTCGCCCGTACGCCGCGAGAGAGCAACGGCTGGCAATAAATCTAAGCCACTAGAATAACTTTTGTATTCTACATGTAGGTAAATTTTTGTAGTAATGAATAACTTACATGTTATTGGGTGGACAACTTAAATGCTGAAGTCTGAATAACTCACGTGTTACAGGTGGATAACCTTTAGGTTCTAAAAAAATCCATCGAACCATATCAATATGAGATCTAGTTTCGAATATCTCGTTGCGACTAGTTCAACCGTGAAAATGGATTCTAAATCAGATGATCGGTTTTTCCTCCAAAGTATTTTGAATTTTTGAATTCTCATATTTAATTTACTCAATTTGACGTCTAGCAATTAAGCTTTGGAGCTGAATAATCACGGCTCGCGCACAAGTGAGCTAGGCATCATCTTTTTTTGTCCTTTAGCGATTAGGCACGCATGTGTTGTCGGAATACCCACCGGGATTGCAAATCCTTAGACCGCTCGTTAGGTAGCATGATGCTTTTACTATTAAACGGGAGTTAGTGTTGGTAATTTGTCCAATCTATATCAGATATTGTGAGTCGCCTCAATACTTGGCACTTTGACATCCAATATTGGAACCATCTGAACCGTCCAATCTACATCCGATGATATTGTGAGTCGCTCCGATACTTGGCTTAGTTAATTACATCTGCCTACCACCGCTAAGTGGAAATAGTGAAACAATGAAGATGTCATCTAAAGGGGGTGAATAGGCAATTTCAAAACTATTACGGTTTTGGCTTGAAAGAATGCAAAATTAAACTAACGTTTATTTTATAAGCACACAAAATCTAAATGCATTAGGCTCAACTAAGTGCACAAACAAAAGTAAAGCTAAGAAAGATAGCACGATATATATACCACAAGTGATAAGTACGATATAAATATTTCAAGCTTGATGGCTATCACAAGAAAAGTAAACTTGGGTATAGAGATAATCGAGGACGCGGAGACGAGGATGTATTTCCGTGTTCCCTTACAAGTAAGGTACGTCACGTTTGGAGAGGTGTGAGAGCCCACGGAAGATTTTCCAAGCCACGAAGGGCACCTTATCTCCGAGGCTATCCCGATGATGTAATAGCTACTTTCCTTGTGGCTAGCTTTACCTCCACTCCGGAGATGATAAGCTCCACAACCAATTCACACACTCCTTAAAGGAGAAGTTCGGGCGTCTTCACAATCTTTCACGAAAAGGACACTATGGCATCAACCGATAAGGCAACTAGGAGGTCACCCTCCAAGAGTATCAAGCTACTCCCGTCGCTGAAAGATAGCATTCTTGTTTACGCTGGACATAAAATTTCCATATGCATATGTCCATGTGAATTCTCTTTCTGACTATTATTGTTTTTGCCATTCTTGTCAGGTTGTGTTGAGGAAGCCGCTTTCTCCTACATGGATTCATGCTGCTGCGTGTGCTAGTTAATCCCCTCTTTCTTTAATTTGTGAATCGGCTTACTCGTTTTAGTATGGTTCATATTAAGAAATAGTATAACTTGCCTACTTGGAGCCTCCACAGCGATTTGGAAGCCTAGATCGTCCGATCTAGCCCTGAACACTCCAGATTGTCTCTCGTAGCGTCGAACAGCTCGTTCGGTTTGTCAAAATCACGTCAAAAGGCTAGCCTGCGTTACCGGGCTTGTACTCTGCAGATTGAGCTAGCCAAATGCTTGTTAATCGGGCCGTGTGGGCTTCGTGCAGCCCTTGTGGCCTTCTTTTATTTTCTTCTGTATCGTTGGCATTGCAGCCACACTAAAAAACAGACTAAGCGATCGGTCTATTCGTTTCCGTCCTCTCTCTCTCCTCGTCGCTCTGTCCTTTCACCTCCGCCCGCAACACACCTGAGCGACGCCATGCTCCGTGCGTGATTAGAGCGGGATAAGTACAGGCGAGGCGACACTTGTACCGGTGAATCCCTACTAGATTCCGAGTTCTATCGTTTTGGCGTGGATTTCGGAGGCCAGCGACTTCCGTCGTTATTCTCGGCCGACGGGACCCATCGAGATCCCCCGTCGCCGCCTTTGATTTTTGTTACCGATTTCCAACCCCGTACAAACCCCTCTTCCATCCATTTGATTCTCGGATTGAAATCCTTATTGATGTTGTAGATTCATCCTTATTTTTTACAGGTTGTCGCTGGCAGTAGAGGACATGGGCATGAGCAGACGAGCAAACTCATCTAAGTGATGACGAATCTGGCTGCCCTGTTGTTGGTTGCCTCTCCTACTCATGCACATTCGATGTCAAGAATTTCCCACAGATGCAAGCAAGCTCGTTGTAATGCAACTAACCTTAAAAGTAGGTACCTGGTCGATCTGAGAAATCCCATTCCAAGCTGCAGGAATATAGCTGCTACGACAAGGCCCCTCAATTTGCCTAGATTTGTCCACATGAAATATATAAAATCATTGTTATGTTTTTCTTTATATTTTTCCACGATGTGTTTGGTCTTAATTTATTGTTCCTTCTTATTGGACGAGCATCCATGTTAGCATCCAAATGCAAGACGGCGACATGGGCGTCAGTCAACGCAACCTGAGACCCAAGAGACTGATACAGCCCAACCGCAAATACATGGGCCAGGATTGGATTCGGCCAAAACGCAATGTACCAGCAACCTCACCTTCTTAAGGGCTGCTCTCAGAAGATTATCCTAGGGATCAGGAACTTGGCGGCGGCGGAGAATTGTTCTTATTTCCTTTGTATTCCTTAGCTACTTTCCAAATCAGTATTTGTAAGCGAGAAACTCGGATCTTGGTCGTATAATCGAGTAATCCCTAGTAGTCTCCTAACATCTGGTATCAGATTAGCCAGTCGATCCCCAACAATCAAACCACAAAATCCTGTTCGTCCTGGAAACGCGTAGATACACAGCGGAGCGGCGTCGCCTATTCCGCGAGATGGATCCAACACTGAAGGACTATCTGGATCGCACGAGTCAGGAGGCGCGTTCGTTCAAGGAGGCGGTGCTATCACGCAGTGATGAGATGATTTCCATGCAGGACAAATTGGAGCAGCAACTCACGGTGCAGTCAACTCAGCTCACCGATCTGTGCACATGGAAACCAGATTTGGAGGCTCGCTTCACCAAATTACAGGAGGCTGTAGCAGATTTGCAGCGCGCGCAATTTCCACCGCCCGCAGCTGCAAGTGGGTCGGCGACGGCCCACCTCGTCGCCAGCCCCAAAAATCCATGCGAAGGGGAGATCCACGGGCAAGTCGGCCACCGCGAGCACGCCAACTCCGGGGGTTTCTCGCCGGTGAATTCAACTTTACCGGCGGTACCTCCGGTCACGGGTATGCTCTCACTTCAGAATCCCATGGCTGATGGAGTTACTGATCCTACTTTAATTTCAAGTCAAATCATGGCCGGTTTAGGCACCACCGCACCCACTATGCATTTCCCCCGGTTCATTGGGGAGAATCCAAATCTCTGGAAAACGCTCGCGGAGCAGTATTTCTAGATGTTTGCGATCCATGACTCATATTGGGTGCCGATGGCTACTCTGCATTTCACCGGCACAGCGGGAATTTGGTTGCAGTCAGTCATAAAAAAATTAGCAGGACTCGATTGGGCCTCTTTCACCTCACTGCTGTGCACTCGTTTTGGTCGTGATCGCCATCAGATGCTCATAAGACAATTTTATGCAATCAAACAAACTAGCACTGTTGCAGACTATATTGAACGTTTTGAAGTGATCATAAACCAACTTGTTTCATACTGTGACAGTACTCACCCTTATTACTTTTTGACTCGTTTTGTCGAGGGCCTGCGACCTGACATCCGCTCGGTGGTATTGGTGCAACGACCGGCCGATCTCGACACGGCATGTTCCTTGGCACTCCTTCAAGAAGAAGTGGTTGGTGGCGAATCTTGTTCTCCACCACGACATATCGAGTACAAGTTCGTCAGAGTGCCGGCGAAGGGGATTCCAGTACACGCGTACACTCCTTCTGTGAAACCTGCAAGCAAGGCAGAAGATCGTCGCGGGATCGAAGCTGCCCGCCCCAATGGTGATGACAAGATCACGGCGCTGCGCAACTACCGTCGTGCCAAAGGGCTATGCTTCAAGTGCGGCGAGCGCTGGGGGCAAGATCATACTTGCCCAGCCACAGTTCAAATGCATATTGTTGAGGAACTATTGGCCCTCTTTTCCTCAGATGAAATTACTGGGTCTGAAGACCTTGAAGGTCACATTAAAGAAGACGAAACAGTCTGCTCTATATCAATACAAGCATTCGCTGGTGTCTCGTCTGAATCTTCCACTGTTATTCAGTTGCATGCAAACCTTCAGGGGCACGAGATTCTTTTGCTGGTCGACTCAGGCAGTTCGACTTCCTTCATCAACAAACAGCTTGCGGATAAATTGAATGGGGCAATTCCTCTAGCAAAACCCTGCCGAGTAAATGTTGCTGATGGTTCTCAACACTCTTGCACCACTTATCTGCCACAGTGTGCTTGGATCTCTCAAGGGCATCAGTTCTATACAGATATGAAGATTTTCACTCTTGGAACATACGATGCAATATTAGGGATGGATTGGCTAGAAAAACACAACCCTAATATTGATTGGATTGGCAAAACCTTGCAGTTTCAGACAGACAAACATCAGTTCCAGTTGCAAGGCCATTGTACTGCCAATATTCAGTGTTCAGCTATTTCTGCCACAGAACTGGAAACTATTTGTCGCCAAGGTTCGGCTGCTCATTTAGTACACATCTATGCAATTGGTGAAACTATTGTTACTGAAGAGATTGTCCCGGATGAGATTCAGTCAATCCTCTCACAGTTTCATGAGGTTTTTGCTGAACCAAAGCTCTACCCCTCGGCGCAAATGTGATCACCGCATTCCCTTAATGCCGGGAGCACAACCGGTAAACATTAGAGCCTATCGGCACAAACCTGAGCTGAAATCAGAAATAGAAAGGCAAGTGGCAGAACTCCTACAATCTGGTGTGATTCAACAGAGTACTAGTCATTTTTCTTCTCCGGCGATTTTGGTGAAGAAGAAGGATGGCACGTGGCGCCTTTGTGTTGATTACCGTGCTCTAAATTCAATGACAGTTGTTAGCAAATACCCAGTTCCAATTATTGATGAACTCCTTGATGAGCTAGCTGGTGACAAATGGTTCTCCAAACTTGACCTTCGTGCGGATACCATCAAATTAGATTGGCGGTGAGGAATTCAAAACAGCCTTTCAAACACATTCGGGCATTGGGAATACAGGGTGATGCCATTTGGATTGGCTGGAGCCCCTGCCACTTTTCTCGGCGCAATGAACAGCACACTTCAGCCATTGTTGCGCAAATGTGTTGTTGTATTCTTCGACGACATCCTTGTGTACAGTTCTACACTTCAGGAGCATGCCCGAGACCTTTCGACAGTTCTTCAACTTCTGAAACGCGACCAGTGGCAAGTGAAACTCTCGAAATGTTCCTTCGGACAACAACAGATTGCTTACCTCGGGCATGTTACAATTCACAAGGGGTTTCTTCGGACCCTGCAAAAATTGCAAAAGTTGCTACATGGCCAACACCTCAATCAAGCAAAGATGTCCGAAGCTTTCTTAGCCTTGCAGGTTATTACCGCAAATTTGTTCGTCATTTCGGGATTCTGGCCAGACCCTTATTCAATTTGCTGAAGAAAAATACACCTTTTGTGTGGACTGCGACCTTGAACAAGCCTTCCAGTTATTGAAACAAGGTCTAATTGAAGCACCAGTACTTAAATTGCCCGATTTCAACAAATCCTTTGTGATTGACACTGATGCGTGCGACACGGGAGTAGGCGCGGTACTCCAACAGGACGGACACCCCATTGCATACATGAGTAAACCTTTGGGGCCACCTCATAGAGGATTGTCCACTTATGAGAAAGAGTGTCTTGCCATTCTCATGGCCGTTGAACAGTGGCGACCATACTTACAACATGGGAGTTTCTGATTCGCACAGACCAAAAAGTCTCGTCCATTTGGAAGATCAACGCCGACAACTACTTGGCAACAAAAGCTTTCACTAAACTTTTGGGCTTGCAATATCGCATCTGTTATCGCAAAGGGGAAGAAAATAGAGCAGCAGACGCCCTGTCTCGCCGACAACATGACAGTGATGACACCTTGACAGTAATCTCGGTGTGCCAACCAGCATGGATTGCAGATGTCAAATCAAGTTATTCTTTGAATCCTCAGGCCACTTGCTGGATTCAAAAATTGCAACAACAACCTGATCCTAAGGGACGTTTCTCTATTCGTGATGAACTTCTCTATTTCCGTGGACGTATCTGGCTTGGCGGCTCAGCCACATTACAGGAAAATATTATGAAGGCATTTCACTCTAGTACCATTGGTGGTCACTCTGGGTTCCCTGTTACTTACCGACGCATCCGTCGATTGTTTGCCTGGCCAAAGATGAAAGCCCAAATCAAAAACTTTGTCTAGTCTTGCTTGGTGTGTCGTTAAAGCGAAACCAGAACGTCAAGTATCCCGGACTACTAGAACCTCTTCCAACACCGGAAGGTGCTTGGCAAACGGTAACTATGGACTTCATCGAAGGGTTACCGACATCTGGAACAGCCAATTGCATTATGGTGGTTGTCGACAAATTTACTCGTTATGCCCATTTCATACCTCTCGACATCCGTTCACAGCAAAAGTGGCCCGCTTATTTAGACAACGTCTTCAAGCTACAGTTTACCCAAGGTAATGATCTCGGATCGTGATCCAATTTTCACCGTCGTTTTGGAAAGAACTCTTCACATCTCTAGGCAATGATTTGCGCATGAGTTCTGCATATCATCCAGAAACTGATGGCCAATCGGAAAGAGTAAACCAATGCCTTGAGATTTACCTTCGGTGTTTTGCTCATGCTTGCCCACACAAATGGAGTCAGTGGTTATCTTTAGCGGAATTCTGGTACAACACGAGCTACCACTCCTCTCTAAAAACATCACCATTTGTTGCGCTCTATGGTCATGAACTGAGGCATTGGGGAATCGAGCCTGATTCAGTGTGCAAGTTTCAGCCTTTGCAGGACTGGCTAGAAGAACGAAAGTTGATGCAACAAGTTCTGCAGCAAAACCTTCACCATGCACGACAACAGATGAAGCGACAGGATGACAAAGGTCGCACACCAAGGACTTTCACTGTGGGTGAATCTGTCTTCATCAAACTTCAGCCTTATGTCCAAGCGTCCGTGGCACCCAGAGCTAATCACAAACTAGCTTTCAGATACTTTGGCCCATACGCAATCAGCAAATGCATCAATCCAGTGGTGTACGAAGTGGACCTCCCGCCTACTTCCAAGATACATCCGGTGTTTCATGTCTCACAACTGCGTAAAGCACTGTCACCAGGTACCCCTGTATCTACAACTCCTCCATCAATTCCTGATGTTTTTCCCACTCCTGTGAAGATACTTGCTCGCCGTTGGCGCCGCACCTCCAACGCGATGCGAGAACAAGTTCAAATTCAATGGTCAGATCCAGCGGCAACTGACATCACTTGGGAGGATGCCATCGAACTGAAGCAGCGCTTCCCAGCAGCATCGGCTTGGGGACAAGCCGTTCCTCTAGGGGGGAGGGATGTTAGCATCCAAATGCAAGACGGCGACATGGGCCTCAGTCAACGCAACCTGAGACCCAAGAGACTGATACAGCCCAACCGCAAATACATGGGCCAGAATTGGATTCAGCCAAAACGCAATGTACCAGCAACCTCACCTTCTTAAGGGCAGAGACGCTGCTCTCAGAAGATTATCCTAGGGATCAGGAACTTGGCGGCGGCGGCGGAGAATTGTTCTTATTTCCTTTGTATTCCTTAGCTACTTTCCAAATCAGTATTTGTAAGCGAGAAACTCGGATCTTGGTCGTATAATCGAGTAATCCCTAGTAGTCTCCTAACAATCCAACTATCAAGAAATAAAATGCATTGTACTCAGTTTGTTTTTGCTGCAGATGCAAGGCAGTTCGTACTAAAATAAGCTAGCCATTTTAAATGATGGAGCAACTCAATCGCTGGATTCCTGTTGTCGATATATTAGTGAGGCCGTTGATATGACATCGATAAGCTAGCTAATTTGGTTGGATCACTTGTAATATTGCTATATATTATATTATAGCAATTTTAACCAATCTGAGCCCTTTTTCTATAGAGTTTTCCGACAAACCTTGCTCATATTTGTAGAAAAGGTCGACACACTGTTTTTCAATTGATACCCTCAGGGAAGGGTTTATTGATCACAAACTTGAAAATAATACTTTTGAAATTGTTGTCTTGCACCAGTTTATCTTTTTTCTGCGGGGAAAAGAAATTTATATATTAAACAGGTATGGTATAGTCAGCCAGAACCATAGCAACGATCACTTGCACCAGTTTATCTTTTGACTTGCCACATAAGGTACTGTACTATAATTCTTTACCCAACTTTCTAAGCCATTGACATGCTTTCAATATGCAATTCATGCTTGTTTTCTGTTAACTTAAGCTTTGCATTTGCTCGATGTCTTTAGGTTGCAAGATAATGACCCTGTAGTTAGCTTCCAAAAGCAAAGCAGTAGATGTGGAAAATTCATCACATGGATGAAAATAAACGACCTTGAAGAGATATCAGTTTTTTTGATCATGTCTTATATTTTATCAATCCTTTGATACGAGTAGAATTACTCTGACTCAGTCTGCAGGGGGACTATGATCTACAGTTAAACTGACTCAGATTGAATAAGTGACCTAAAAGTATGTTTTCAAAGGATAAGATCGACTAATATATATGGTAATAGTCTGTCTTTTCTGTAGACTGCATTTTCTGTTTTATGTGCTCCCCTATCAATAGCTACAAAATTCAAGTACTTCCAAGAGCATGCTACTGTTTCTAAAGAATTTGTATACTATATATCTGTAAGTCTATAGATCTTTAATTATTGTTCGGTGTGTGACAAGTTGTTGACTCTGCCATACCAAGAACATGCAATGCCAGTTGTTTTACAAGCTCATATGAATGATATGTGACATTTTTCTTCTGTCATATGAATGATATGTGACATTTTTCTTCTGTCAGGGGTGAAGTAAAAAATACATGGATCACCAACATAATAGAATGTGTATTCCAAGGTCTTCATGATTTTTTGTCTAATAAGGTAGATGATATACTAAAAGTTTTGGGCTGAATTTCTGGAAGACTATGCACACATGGTACTATTTTGTTCACCTTAGAAAAATGTTTCCTTGATGCTAGCACCTGCCATACAGATAAGGAAACAACTGCTTAGCTATATCTTTGGCAAAAATCATTCCGAATCAATCAAAAAATCAGAAGCAATGTTAAAATATAAACTATTAACAGCATAAGATTAAATAAATGTAAACATGACGACATGCAAACCTAATCAGTCAACCAAAAAAGAAACTAAGGAACTTAAAATGGATGTCATATTCTCCTTTCTATTGCATTTCCCTATTAGCTCATGACAAATGGAAATGTGATCTCTCAAAGACTTAAGTTCATCTCATTATGGTTACCATGAAGCATAAGAGGTAACATTGCTTAGCTAGATTTCTAAATTTGTTGAAAATCAGCAATGAATGTGCTTCCATTAGCAACTCTGCTGGAGGAATTGGTGTTGGTTCACAATAGTCATGCTGCTAGGTGTTGTATTTTAACGAACCAGAGGGACATCCAATGGTCTCGATCATATGTTACATGTTTTCAGTTCTCCAATTTGAGCAAGTCTTGCCCATTTATGACTATATTCAGTGACATCACTGACCTGGCTGCGACCATAATTGCTGGTTTATGTTGTTAACTTCTGAAAACTAGAAAATGTTTTTTCATTCTTTTCCTGTGTTTCATACATACATTTATTAAGATTATATTTACAGACGTTGCAAAACAAGCGGAGGTCATAGCTGGTAGTTTGACTACTGAAATAGTAAGTTTAGACTATTAAATTTGTGTCCTTTCCTTTTCTAACCTTGTTCACATGTGTGGTCTACTCATGTACTGCCACAACTTATAATTAGTAGACATATAACACCAGTTAGCTAACTGCACCTACATGCTTATGGATATCACACTTATTACTTAGGATAAGTTTGTGGCCTCTATGCAAGTATTAATGTAGTCATGTTGTTTGTGGCTTCTGAAGATGTTGGATGACTTTAATTTGTTGTCTTTTGCATGTGTTGCAACTCTACTAATGTGGCATGGCATACTAGGATATTGTAACTTAACTGTTTTACCTGCAACCCGTCATGTTAACTTAGATGCATATTATTTGTGAAGATATAGATATTCTCGAAGAATGTGAACTAACATATAATAGCTCTAAATAGTAGTACTTTCTCATACATTTTAAAATATCTATCATGCTTTCGTCAATATGATGAAAATGGACGGGCGCGGCAACGTGCGCTTTTATGGTCTAGTATGTAGCAAGACCATATATTCCTTCATTTATGTTGTTTGCTCGATTTGTGTGTTCATGAATGTATCTTGTCTCCATATAAGATTGGGAATCATTTTTCTTTGCTACTCATGTATATCTGTGAATCGATCTGATCTATCATATCATGCGCAAGCAATTTTCTTAGGCTGAATTTGTACACTTCTTGTAGTATTTTTTGTAGTCAGAATGACTTCTGATTCAATGGACCCCCAAAGGAACGAAAAGGAAGAGACAGAATAGATCGAAGGCTGGGATCGGCACGTACCTGTTCGTGCGTGGGGTTAGGATCGGGATACGGGAATGTGCCAAATCGTACGTACAACCCGCCAAAGCCCATATGGGCCCGAATCGCATCGGCATAAGGGTATTCTGCGCATGCAACGTGGATACGAACTGTCCAACTCGTCCGCTGATGTGGCAACACCGCTTACGTGGTTTAGGTGTGTTTGTTGGCCGCATTTCTGTAGCACCGACGGGCCTGTGTGTTGCACGCGCGAAAAAAATGCGATGCATCGGGAAGGCACGCTAGAAATCCCGCTCGCTCACCATTGTATCGTGACGATGACGCAGGACTCATCATGACGCGTGTAGGCCGGACGCGTGCACCGAGTGTAATTGAATTGTCCATCGATCGGTCGCATCGTTGCAGTTTTCTGTTTATTCACGTGTATGCAACACTTCTCTGAGAAGGCACATCGCATGGTGGATACAACTGGAGATAGAAGGGGAGAGGACGGTGGTGTGCCATAAGACTGGTCCACTGCCTAGCCTTTTGACCATCTACCTCCACTCGTCACATGGCGCGCTCCTCCCTTTCTTCTTCCTCTTGCTCATCCCGCTCATGCCCCCTCCCTCTGCGCAGACACATGGCTCCCTCTCGGAAGAGTGTCGCGGCAACAAGGCGCGAGGAGAAAAGAGAGAGATCATGCCGCGATGCTTTGCGCAATGGAGAGTCAAAAACACGGCTCACCATGGCTGTTCCCACAGGCGAGGGGTCCTCTGGGTAGGTCTTCTACTTCTTCTCCTTGATCGTGTTCTCTAGCATTCTTCTTCTTCATCAGCATATTCTTCTCCTTCTTCAGAGTCAGCGGTTCAACGGCAGACCTGTTCGCCCTAGTTCCCTGGGTGAGCGAGGTAAGCACTGTATACTGGGGTTTTTGCGGCTAGGATTTGGGCTTTCCTGTATCTTTTCCGCATCGCTCATTCTTGCATAAAGCTATGAGCTATAATTTCAGATATTGTTTTTCCCATTCCATGATAAGACTGAAACCACGTTTTCTTTGTCCCATGAAAAGAAGCCACAGGTCAACCCTCAGGTGGATGCTTGGCTTAATGCACGGATAGCCTGCCACAGGGAGATAATGCAAACCTAGGAACTAGAATTAGCAAGGCTCCAATCAGCTGTCAAGACCCTTACTAAGGAGCGCGTCCAACTGAAAACGGATAACGCTGCCTGGGAGGAACTGCAATCAACCGTCCACTCATTCGCCTCGACACGACGGGATACATCCATCACCAAGCGTCTCTTGAAGCAGAATGAGAGGCTAACAAATGAGAATGCCGATCGCCGTATCAGCAAAATGAACCTGCTGCAGAAGCTCCAGACTTCGCTCACTGCGGAGGTCAAGATCAGGGCGGACATGCTCGTACGCCGCCTACTACTTGAAGAGATTCAGGAGGAAAACGAGCAGCTTCTCGCTAGACTAGGTCTCTAATGTAGCAGACTTTCGTCGGTGCTGTTCTGCTGAAGTGAACTATGTGCTTGTATTTTGCAACTGTAAACTGAACTATGAGTTAAAATCGGAGACACTTTTTGCGCAGTCCGAAAACTGCCCGCGTTTCTGTTTCTAGCTATTTATTCAGAGTTACAGATGCTTTGTTTCAAAAATTCAGATTATTTCGTGAAGGTCGGAAAAATCACATTATTAGCAATTTCGACCATCACCAAATTAATCCAAAATTTTTGAACATGCTATCAGAAAGGTAAGTGTGCAGAATATGTAATTTGTTAAAAAAACTGAAGTTGTAAAAAATCTATTTTGATTAAATCTGTAAACATAATAGTAAATAGGAAGAAAAAATCAGGCTAGACGGGTAGGCAGCTAGCCCAACCCAGCTCGTGTTCCTATGCCCGTGTTATTGCTGCAGCGGCGGTTTGGTTATTTGGGCCGGTCCAACCGAGCCCAGCAGACGCGCGCGGATATGACGCCGTAGACGCGTTAGGTATTTACTCACTCCACGGTCGCCTCCACCCATGACTCTCCTCCTATCCCTCCTCGCACGAGCACCTCCACGACAACTTTCTCAAAAAATCCCATCGACGACCACCTCGAGTATTCAACGCCTATGACGACACACGTTCATGGACCAGGGATTGAAGGATAAGGTATTTTTTCGCCAACACCTGTATGAAAATCTAAAACGATGTACATAAATTCCGTGAGATCTAGAGAAAATACGATCAAATTGTGTAGATCAATGCATCGATTTTTTAAGATCTTTGTACAATAACACTCTATTATATGTTAGCAGTGAAAGCATGCCATGTCAGATCTATGTGTACTATTATAAAAATTGTCTTATCTAATGGACACTACTCGGTGCTTTGGAATATCGTGCGTGTTTATGAACATGCAAACCGTGTACAAGAAACTAGTATACGAGGGGTTAGAATATAGATTTCTTTATTCAATTTTTTTTGCGTAAGTGCCACTTTATGGTTAGGTCGAGAACTATGCTCGCACGTGTCATGTCCGTGCTTCTCTCAAGTTGCATAAGCGGCTTCATATAAGAGGTATGATGTCAAATAAAAATAAATTCAATATAGTTAGTCCATTGCTGCTTATGTATGTATTTGTTACATGCAGGTCCTGGAATAAAGGCCAAGAAAGATTTTGAATGTTACTGCCATTACGGCAACCGTGTAGCGATGGATGATACAGAATTGAAAGTGCTGAAGTATGGAGTTGATAAGCACTTCCCAAAAAGACCATTTTATGTGTGCACCATAAATAATTCAAACACCTTGAAAGGCAAAACAAAAATGGTAAACCTTTTGAACTAGTAACAATTTGAAAAATTGTTAAATTACTACTATATTAGGTATTGACATTTGTATGTATTGGTGTAATCTATATGCAGTACTTTTCGGGGAGCTTCACCATGGAGCATATTGTTCCATATATTGAACTACCAGGACACATTCAAGTATTTTGGAACAATATAGAATTTGTAAAAGTTAAAATGGTGATGAACAAGTCAAAGACTAGAGGCAAACTAAAAGGTGGTGCTATGATAACATCAAAGTGGATGGAGGTTGTGAACAAGGTTGATATGCGAGCTGGTGACATCTATGTGTTTTGGTTCCATGGTAGCTCGGACGATGGCCTCAAGCTCCTTATTAATAATCTGTGAAATCAACATGCAGACCATGCGTGACTATGGGATGGTCTTCATAATGTAAGAGTAGATCCATGATAAAACAACATGTCTGCAGCCTAAAAGTGTTGAGTCACACAACCAAGTTGATTATATATGGTGTTTTTAGCCAACCAAGAGAGGTTTGTAGCCCATGCAATGTTGGCATGGGCCCACATTTGCCACAAAGTGTCTCATCATGTCTTGGCATAGCAGTCTTATACTTAGATCTACTCACTCCGTTTCAGAATATAAGAATGCTTCAGCTGTGTGAAAAGAGTGTATCTAGACTCCTTTTAGTATTTAGGTTCTCCAAACCTACATGAACCTACCCACTAAAAGGGATCTAGGTACACTCCTTTCACAAAGCTAAAACATCTTATATTTTGAAATGGAGGGAGTATCAACTAGGTAGGATCATGTTGTCCAAGTGATGACTCATACAACCACAAGTTTCTATCTATTTATTCAGAGTTACAGATGCTCAACAAAGGTTCAGAGTTATAGTGTGAAAACTTTGCTGCAAATGACCAGATACTACTAGTGCCATCCCGCGAATCAAACGTGCAGGACGTGGATTACATGCCCTTATTACATCCCATTCGATCCAGTTCGTCCTGTCATCGCAAGAATGATTCAAACAACCTCATAAACAAGTGTTATATAAAACTGAACGAACCAGTTGTACGGTTTTCAGGTGCTAACTGAAACTGAACGAAATCTAGAGGTTATCGACAACAGCCTTACATCAACAGTAACCTAACGAAACTAAACATTAGAAGATGCATAAGATTAACTAAAGGTTCACCACATAGAATCCAACATTAACTAAAGGTTCACCACATAGAAAAACATGTCTATCATGTTCCAAATTCTAAAACCACCTTTAGTGTATGCACTGTATAAATTAACAGTGCATTCAGCCAACTGAATCTTCAAAACAACAAAGACCCAATAGTATACATCTACTATCATTATAAGTTTTAATAGATGAACCATCACAATATTTGGAATTTAGAATCAAGCTAAGTTCAGGAAGTATCTAAAGCAAATCAAGCAAATTAACAGACTAACCATAATAGAAGCTAATTTCAGGAAGTATCGACGGGATCGCCTGTATTGTGGGCTTGATCCGTCAGTCATTTGGGCAACAAACCCCTAGCGTGAGCCTATTGGGTTTCTTTTTGCTAGCATTTTATGTGACCAATGTGGTACAACTAGATGGATGAGTTTTTTCTAGATAGCCATAGTAGATCCAACGGGACTATCGAGCAACTTGACTGCTATCAGGTTTCAGTTTAGGTGTTATTTCTGTTAGTTTCGTCAGAGTAGCACTTAGTAATTGCTTAGGTGTTATTTCCGTCAGATTAGGATGTTTTTTTCTAGCCAACCAAGAGAGATCCATAACCCATGCAATGTTGGCATGGGCCCACGTGTGTGCCACAATTTTGTGTCATGTGTTGGCATAGCACTCTCATACTTAGATGTATCAACTGGGTGGCATCATATTGGGGAACTGCTGAGGCACAAAACCACAAGTTGATGAAGGAGTTTCTAGCCAACCAAGAGAGGTCTATAGCCCATGCAATGTTGGCATGGGCCCACATTTACCACGCATGGTGTCTCATCATGTCTTGGCATACAAGTGTTATACGTTGATATATCAACTAGGTAGTATCATGTTGTCCAAGTGATGACTCATACAACCACAAGTTTGTAAAGGGGTTCTGTAGACAGATAATATCAGCTAGATCCCATGCAATGTTGGCATGGGCCCACATCTGCAACAGGTGTGTCTCATCATGTCTTGGCATATCACTCTCAAACCTAGATGTAGCAACTAGCTAGTTGGGATCATGTTTTGCCAAGTGTTGACTCACCTCATACAACCACTAAGTTGATGATGGTGTTTCTAGCCAACCAAGAGAGGTTTATAGCACCATGCAATGTTGGAATGGGCCCACAATTGCCAAAAAGTGACTCCTCATGTCTTGTCATATAAGTGTTATACTTAGATCTATCAACTAGGTAGGATTATGTTGTCCAGGTGATGACTCATACAACCACAAGTTGATGAAGGTGTTTCTAGACAGCTAAGATAGGTCTAGATCCCATGAAATGTTGGCATGGGACCACATCTGCCACATGTGTGACTCATCATGGCTTGGCATAGCACTCTCAAACCTAGATGTAGCAACTATCTAGTTGTGATCATGTTTTACCAAGTGTTCACTCACAAAACCACTAAGTTTATGATGGTGTTTCTAGCCAACCAAGAGAGGTTTATATCACCATGCAATGTTGGAATGGGCCCACAAATTCCAAAAAGTGACTCATCATGTCTTTGCATAGCAGTGTTATACTTAGATCTACCAACGAGGTAGGATTATGTTGTCCAAGTGATGACTCATACAACCACAAGTTGATGAATGTGTTTCTAGACAGCTAAGATAGGTCTAGGTCCCATGAAATTTTGGCATGGGCCCACATATGCCACATGTGTGTCTCATCATGGCTTTGCATAGCACTCTCAAACCTAGATGTAGCAACTAGCTAGTTGGGATCATGTTTTGCCAAGTGTTGACTCACCTCACACAAACACTAAGTTGATGATGGTGTTTCTAGCCAACCAAGAGAGGTTTATAGCACCATGCAATGTTGGAATTGGCCCACATTGCCAAAAAGTGAATCATCATGTCTTGTCATATAAGTGTTATACTTAGATCTATCAACTAGGTAGGATTATGTTGTCCAAGTGATGACTCATACAACCATAAGTTTATGAAGGTGTTTTTCTAAACAACTAAGATAGGTAAAGATCCCATGAAATGTTGGAATTGGCCCACATGTGTGTCTCATCATGGCTTTGCATAGCACTCTCAAACCTAGATGTAGCAACTAGCTAGTTGGGATCATGTTTTGCCAAGTATTGAGTCACACAACCACTAAGTTGATGATGGTGTTTCTAGCTAACCAAGAGAGGTTTATAGCCCATGCAATGTTGGCATGGGCCCACAATTTCCACAAAGTGTCTCATGATGACTTTTCATAGCAGTGTTATACTTAGATCTATCAACTACGTAGGATTATGTTGTCCAAGTGATGACTCATACAACCACAAGTTGATGAAGGTGTTTCTAGACAGCTAAGATAGGTCTAGATCCCATGAAATGTTGGCATGTGCCCATATCTACCACATGTGTGTGTCATGGCTTTGCATAGCAATTTTATGATTCATACAACCACAAGTTTAGGATGCAATGTTGGCATGAGCCCACATTTTCCACTAAATGTCACATCATGTCTTTTGCATAGCAATGTTATACTTAGATATATCAACTAGATATGATCATGTTGTCCAAGTGATGACTCATACAACCACAAGTTGATGAAGGTGTATCTAATCAGATAATATAGTTCTAGATCCCATGCAATGTTGGCATGGGCCCACATCTGCCACATGTGTTTATCATGGCTTTGCATAGCACTCTCAAACTTAGATGTAGCAACTAGGTGGGATCATGTTTTGCCAAGTGTTGACTCACAAAACCACTAAGTTGATGATGATTTTTCTAGCCAACCAAGAGAGGTTTATATCCTATGCAATGTTGGCATGAGCTCACATTTTCCACAAAGTGTATCATCTTGTCTTGGCGTAGCAATGTTATACTTAAATCTATCAACTTGGTAGGAACATGTTGTCCAAGTGATGACTCATACAACCATAAGTTGATGAAGGGCTTTTGTAGACAGATACTATGAGCTAGATCCCATGCAATGTTGGCATGGGCCCACATCTGCCACAAGTTTGTGTCATGGCTTGGCATAGCACTCCCATACTTAGATGTATCAACTGGGTGGGATCATGTTGGTCAAGTGTTGAGTCAGACAACCACAAGTTTAGGATGGGTTTTCTAGCCAACCAAGAGAGGTCCATAGCCCATGCAATGTTGGCATGGACCCACATTTGCCATAAAGTGTCTGATCATGTCTTTGTATAGCAGTGTTATAGTTAGATCTATCAACTTGGTAGGAACATGTTGTCCAAGTGATGATTCATATAACCACAAGTTGATGAAGGGCTTTTGTAGAGAGATAATATGAGCTACTCTCTCCATTTCAAAATATAAGATGTTTTAGCTTTATGAATGAAGTGTATCTAGACCTCTTTTAGTGTCTAGGTTCATCTAAGTGTGAAGTGAACCTAGACATTAAAATGGGTCTAGATACACTACTTTCAGAAAGCTAAAACATCCTATATTTTGAAACGAAGGGAGTAGATCCCATGCAATGTTGGCATGGGCCCACATCTGCCACAAGTTTGTGTCATGGCTTGGCATAGAACTCTTAAAAATCAAAATATTCATTCTAATTCAAATTTTGTATTCCACACTCAACTTCAAATAGCTACAAAACCAGGTAGCCACGATAGGAAAAGAGAGGGTGGGTGGGCCACTAGCGAGGGGCCGTAGAGAGAGAGAGAGATTTCTGGCGCGTGGGCCACTTTATGCCACCGCGCGCGTGAGAACCGTGCAATACCATATAGGCGTGTCCAAGGCACACCGTGCGCGTGTGAACTGTGTAGTAGGTGCGCGTGAGTACGCTGCAGAACCGTACACGTGTGAACCGCGGGAGCACAGAACGTCGACGGCTCACCATAAAGAGCCCATCTCTCTCTTCTCCTCCTCCCCTCATTCACTCCCTCACGCCACCGGTTCCCAACTCTGCGAAAAACCCTCCCTCGCACCCAGCGCCGGCGATGGAGAAAGTAGTGGTCGTCGCAGCCATTGGAGCCAAGGCCTCCGTCCCTGTTCCCGCTGAAGTCAAGGCCTCCCTCCCTGTTGTCGTTGGAGTCGGTTCACCGGAGGCAGCCGCCGGCGCTGAAGGAGGCGGTCACAGCAAGGTGCCCATCGACTTCGATCCGTACAAGGAGCATATCTACATCGCGCTGCAGGACCCCTACGACACGAACATCCATGACGTCGAGCCATAGGTAACTAGAGTTTGGTCCCTTCATCCCTTTTGTGCTAGATTCCGTCGGGTGGTGCTCACATCTGCTATCTAGGAGTCGTCATTGTACATTTTGTGTTAGCTTCGGTCCAACCATGCTCACATCGGGTACATTGGGTTTTGCAGTTTTTTTGGGGGTTGTTTGTGTTTAAATCTGGTCGTGTTCTTTTGAATCCTATGTTCTTTTTTGCTTAGATTAATAGTCAGACTCAGTTTGACTTATGCAAGATACATTCACACGGATCCATAAATTGGGTCAATATTTAATAGTTAGAGTTCACTCGATTAGATTTATGCAAGTTAGATTAAAGATGATCTGTAATTTCGGTCAAAATTTGATAGATTTAGGGTTTGGGGAATTAATTTCACTCGGTTAATTTATGCAAGTTAGATTAACGTGGATCTGTAATTTTGGTCAAAAGTTGATAGATTTAGGGTTTGGGGAATTAATTTCACTCGGTTAATTTATGCAAGTTAGATTAACGTAGATCTGTAATTTCGGTCAAAAGTTGATAGATTTAGGGTTTGGGGAATTAATTTCACTCGGTTAATTTATGCAAATAATTACAGTCACTCGGTTAATTTATGCAAGTCACTTAGTTAATTTGCTAATGATGAATTGTTGGGCCTGATGTGATAGAACCGTTAGTGTGTACAAATTAGTTGTGGATGATCTTTGGTTCACTTACTCCCATCTCTGAATATTAATGTGTCCAATATACAACTGAGGTTGCCTCGTACTTTCTATGATGTATACATATTTTGATGACGGGATCCCTTTGATCATCATTAATTTGGTTCACTCGTTTTTTTGCTATATAACAGGTAGACAGTGATGACGTTGATAGCGAAGACAAGTCTTTCCACAAGAAGACTCGTCATGTCTTGAGGAGGCTACAATTGGGCAGTCTCGATCGCTACTACTGTGCTAGAGGCGTCTACATGTGCCCCTTATGCGACAGATACATCGACAAGGACTTCAACAGCGTCGTCAGGCATGTTGAATCCCTCGGCTCAGACCATGCTAAGGTGGGACGGACCGTCAATGTGTATGCCTTCAGGGCTAAGCACCTGGTGTTCGGGCTTCACCTCCGCCACCTACGCAACTTGGACATCTAGCATGGTGAGGTAGCGCCTCCCAAGCCCAAGCATCCGAAGACCAAGGGCCTAGGCAGCAAGAAGGAGAGGAAGCACCAGCGGGAGGAGCAAGCTAGGAGGAGGGCTTGAAGAACTGGCTGTTGAACTGCCTGCCTATATGTATGAACTCAGTTTCTCTATGCAGCTGCCTATATGTAAGAAGCTTTAACTGTTGAACTATGTGTGGTGGCTGCTGTAAGCAGCATTTGTTGTGAACCTTAACGTGGGATTGAATCCTGCTATGGTACCTTCTATCTACAATGGGATTCCGTCTACATCTGTTTTTATATGTTTGTTTGATATTTGATGCTGGTGGTGTGATATCTTTAAATAGGTAAGAAAGAGAGACACGAGGTTATAGATATTTGAGAAGGTGATGTAGATTTGCTACCAAATAGAGCAAAAAATAATATTGTGCTTTGATTTGCTTCCAGAAATAAAGGTGCTCTGCTTTTTCCCAGTCTGGTCTAGCGGCAGTAAGATGAGCGATAGAGACAGTCCCCACTCGTGCGAACGCAACAGCCAAACGTGGTACCGACCCTACATGACCACACTAGTCAGCTTGCAAAGGCAAAAGAGCACCTGGTACTACGCGACCCCACTTGTCAGCTGTTAACGGTGAAGGCCTTTGACCCGACGGCAACATCATGTTCAACCTTTTCTTAGAGTTTGACAAAAGTAAGCGTTGACAAGTTGAGTAGAACAAGGGAAAAAATGGCACAAAAAATGTTGAGTCAGAACTTCGTCAACATGATCCCACCTAGTTGTTAGGTCAAACTATAAAAGTGCTATGCCAACATAGCAATGTTATACTTAGATCTATCAACTAGGTAGGATCATGCTATCCAAGTGATGACTCATACAACCACAAGTTGATGAAGGTGTTGCTAGACAACTCAGATAAGTCTAGATCCCATGCAATGTTGGCATGTGCCCAAATTTTCCACAAGTGCCTCATGATGTCTTGGCATATTACTCTCATACTTAGATGTATCGACTGGGTGGGATCATGTTGGCCAAGTGCTGAGTCACATAACCACAAGTTGATGAAGTAGTTTCTAGCTAACCAAGAAAGGTCTATAGCACATGCAATGTTGGCATGGGCCCACATTTGCCACAAAGTGTCTCATCATGTCGTAGCATAGCACTCTTTTAATTAGATCTAACAAATAGGGAGGATCATGCTATCCAACTCATGACTCATGCAACCATAAGTTGATGAAGGTGTTTCTAGACAGCTCAAATAGGTCTAGATCTCATGCAATGTTGGCATGAGCCCACATCTGCCACAAGTGTCTCATGATGTCTTGGCATAACAGTGTTATACTTAGATCTATCAACTAGGTAGGATCATGTTGTCCAACTAATGACTCATACAACCACAAGTTGTTGAAGGTGTTTCTTGGCATAGCACTCTCATTCTTAGATGTATCAACTGGGTGGCATCATATTGGGCAAGTGTCGAGGCACAAAACCACAAGTTGATGAAGGAGTTTCTAGCCAACCAGGAGAGGTTTATATCACCATGCAATGTTGGAATGGGCCCACAATTGCCAAAAAGTGACTCATCATGTCTTTGCATAGCAGTATTATACTTAGATCTATCAACTAGGTAGGATTATGTTGTCCAAGTGATGACTCATACAACCACAAGTTGATGAAGGTATTTTTCTAGACAGCTAAGATAGGTAAAGATCCCATGCAATGTTGGCATGTGCCCACCTCTGCCATATGTGTCTGTCATGGTTTTGCATAGCACTCTCAAACTTAGATGTAGCAACTAGGTGGGATCATGTTGGCCAAGTGGTCTAGTAGCAACATGGTGAAGTAGATGGTGTTATTTGGTGCACAAATGACCACTGTTGTGAATGTGATATGCAAGTTTGAACCACATTTTTTTCAAGTCAAAATTTAGATCAAACTGGTCAAATTTTAGAAAAATTGAGCTACAGCTACATGATTTGCACCTCATTTATGTTTTCAAAATTCATACTAAGGTGCACAAGATGACATTTCATCATGGATGTGGTGCTAGGTCAGCATGATTCATCCATATTCGGTGATTGCACCCTCGCGGTTTTGACCTAACTTTGAAAGAGGCACTAGAAATTCAAAAAAAAATAAAAAAGATAGTGAAACCTTCACCATGTGTCTTAGGTTGAGGATGTTAGCATGTGTAAAAAATCATATTATTCTGTGAAGGTCGGAAAAATCACATTGTTAGGAAAAGTGGCTCGGGTTAGACTAAACGCTTTGTTTCTAAGTTTGCTATTTTTTCAACCATCACCAAATTAATCCAAACTTTTTCAACATGCTATCAAAGGTACGTATGCAGAATATGTATTTGGTTTCAAAAAAACTGAAGTTCAAAATTTTGGCAAATATTAGTTATTTTTGAATTAAGTAGAAAGGAAATACAAGTCTGCCATTTCCCTCTGCAAAAACCCGGTGTACCGCGATCGAAGCAAACATATCGAGGTGCGCTACCACTACATGATCAGGCAGTACATACGTCGACGAGCAGAAGATCTATCATTGTCGACTTCACCAGGACTGTCGAGCAACTTGACTACTGTCAGGTTTTAGTTTAGGTGTTATTTCCGTCAGTTTCGTCAGAGTAGCACTTAGTCGTTGCTTAGGTGTTTCAGTCAGAGTTTTCTCCAGGTCGTGTAACAGATTCTAATAGCCAGCTCGCAGGTTGCGTAAGATTCGGTGGCCATGTCGCAAGCACCATGAAGAGGATGCGGTGGCATCCCATATCAACCGAGCACATTCATATCAATAGAGCACACCACATTCATATCAACAGAGCACAAATAAGAACGTAACATAGATACTAGTTAGTTAGTTAGGGTAGTTCATAGTCAGGTGCATCCGATGCTACCTGATAAGTTCTTCACACTAGCGGTACACACCCCTGAGCCAAAAGATGGTGGTTCCATATACATCCACGAAGCACATAACGGAGACTACTTAATATGTACAACGAATAGTAGAGTGTACTCAGATTACATGTCGTAGGTGATCAACTCCTCCGTGCTGTTAAAAGCCCTGAAGAGAGTCACCTTGAAGCCCTTCTGCTTGTTGATGTACTTGAAGGCGAGGACGTCCCCAACCCAGAGCTTAATCTTCGACACAAACTCACTCCAGCCTTTCATGAAGTACATCTGCCCCTCGAACATCTGCAACTACACACCGTACTCACAGAAGGAGGAGGTCTTCAGGGGGAGAGTGCAGACCTGCTGCCTTATCTGCAGCTACTTCAACACTACCGGCTTCATGCTTTCCGGGAGCTAGAGTGCAGTCAGGTCCGTGGCCTTGATCTGGACGTAGAAGCGATGTGGGAGGTCCTCATTTATGCGGTTACCAAGACGCGTCTTGCGACCTAGACCATCCTTCTTATTCCTCATCTGCGCTTCCGCCAGCAAGCTGTTGAGGGATGGTCTAGCCATTCACGGAGTGAGGTCTCGGATGAAGTCCTCGTACCCAGGCATAGGAGGAACTGTGTTCCTGCACAAGGTGTCCTAGTCCTGCTTAGGTACCTTGCTTGCCGATCAGATCTGATCAGAAAACACTAGCAAATGCATTGTGCAAATCAAACAGATAAATGACAGTTGTACAGAGATTGGTACATTCATCTACACATGCTTAATGGTCATGCAAATCATGTAGACAAGCAAACATGGCAATGACATTCATCTACACTAGCAAAAATGGTCATGCCAAGCATGTACACAAGCAAAATGGCAATGCCATTCATCCACACATGCTTAATGGCCATGCCAACCATGTACACAAGCTTAATGGCAAGCATATAGACAAGCAAAAATGGCAGTAGCATTCATCTACACTACTGCCAAGCATCTAGACAAGCATTCATCTACACATGTTTAATGGTGATGCCAAGCAAAATGGCAATGCCATTCATATGCACATGCTTAATGGTCATGCCAAGCATGTACACAAACAAAATGGCAAGCATATAGACAAGCAAAAATTGCAATATCATTCATCTACACTGCTACCAAGCATCTAGACAAGCAATCATGGCAATGTCATTCATCTACACATGCTTAATGGTCATGCCAAGCATGTACACAAGCAAAATGGCATAGCCATTCATCTACACAGCATCTAGATAAGCATTCATCTACACATGCTTAATGGTGATGCCAAGCATCTAGACAAGCAAACATGTCAATGACATTCATCTACACAAGCTTAATGGTCATGCCAAGCATGTACACAAGCAAAATGGCATAGCTATTCATCTACACATGCTTAATGTGTTGGAGATATGCCCAAGAGGCAATAATAAAAGTGGTTATTATTATATCTTTATGTTTATGATGAATGTTTACATCCCATGCTATAATTGTATTATAAGGAAACACTAATACATGTGTGTTTTGTAAACGTAAAAGAGTGCCTAGTAAGCCTCTTGTTGAACTAGCTTGTTGATTAATAGATGATCATGATTTCCTGATCATGGACATTGGATGTCATTAATAACAAGGTTGTATCATTAGGAGAATGATGTGATGGACACACACCCATAGTAAGTGTAGCATAAGATCAAGTCATTAAGTTCGTATTGCTACAAGCTTTCAAATGCATAGTAACCTAATCCTTCGACCATGAGGTTATGTTAATCACCATCACCGGATGGGTGCTTTGATGACATCAAACACCGCTTCGTAACTGGGTGGTTATAAAGGTTTCATTGGGTATTCTGAAAGTATGTGTTGAAGCGCATGGACCAAGATTGGAATTTGTCCATCCATATGATGGATAGATATGCTTTGGGCCCTCTCGGTGGAATGTCATCTAGTTAGCTTGCAAGCATGTGACTGGGTCACAAGGGATGACATAACATGGAACGAGTAAAGAGTACTTATCAGTAACGAGGTAGAACTAGGTATGGAGATACCGACGATCAAACCTCGAATACGTAGAGTATCGCGTGACAAAGGGAATTGGTTTCGTATGTTAATGGTTCTATCGATCACGAAGTCATCGTTGAGTATGTGGGAGCTGTTATGGATCTCCAGATCCTGCTGATGGTTATTGATCGGAGAGGTGTCTCCATCATGTCTACATATTCACGAACCGTAGGGTGACACACTTAAGGTTCGATGCTGTTTAGGTAGATATGGAATGTGCGTTGGAGACCGAATGTTGTTCGGAGTCTCGGATTGGATCTGAGACATCACGAGGAGATCTGGAATTGTCCGGAGAATAAGATTCATATAATGGAGATCATTTTCTAGGTTCGAAAATGTCCCGAAGTGTTTATATGGGGGTTCTAGAAGGTTTCGGAATGTTCCGGAAGGTTCTAGAAATTTCTATGGAGTTCTTGGAAAACCAAGAAAGAAAAGGAAACTTGGGGGAGGAAACTCCCCCAAGCCCTTGTCTTGCGGCCTAGGAGGTGGGCCTAGGGGTGGGAACCCTAGGCCGCACCCCTCCCTCTATATATAGAGGGGTGGAGGCGCCACCCCCCTTGCCCCTCCACTCTTGCCCTAGCCACCTCTCTCCTCCTCCTTCCTTCTGCTCAGGCTTAGGCGAAACCCTGCAGAATTCTCTACTCCACCACCACCACGCTGTCGTGCTGCTGGGATTCTGTGGAGAGATCTACTACCTCTGCTTGCACGGAGCAGGAGAGGAAGGTCTGCATCGACTCACGTGTGCGATCGCGGAAGGCTGAACGCCGAACATGAAGGATCGTCTACTAGATCTTGAGATCGGCAAGTGATCGTCTACATCAACCACGAGATCCGATCTCGCACAAGGCTTTAGGATCTACAAGGGTTAGTACAGATCTATCTTGTTGCACATGTATAATAGATTAGATCTTGGTTTTTATCTAGATTAGATCTGGGTTTTGTTCGTTCTTGCGGTAGAAATTTTTTGTTTTCCATGCTATGAACCCATCAGTGGTATCAGAGCCGTGTCTATGCGTAGATCTGTTGCACGAGTAGAACACAATGGTTTTGTGGGCGTTGGTGCTCGTGCCGTCTTTTGCTTTGTGTACTTTGCATCTTGCGTATGGTGGGATGAAGCGGCTCGGGCTAACCTTACATGTCATCGCACATGAGACTTGCTCCACGCTTGACGTGTAACTTGCTTTGCACAAGTGGATTTGCGGGTGTCTGTCTCTCTCACCATAGTATAGATCCAATTTACACTTTGCACTTGGATAGCACTTGTATCAATGTTGTGATTCCGTTTCGTAGGTAAGATCCGTTCTTATTCGAAAGCCCCAAACCACGTAAAACATACAAAGAAAATTAGAGGCGTCTAACTTGTTTTTGCAGGGGTTTTGTGATGTGATATGGCCATCATGTGATTGTGATTATATTTGATGTATGCAATGATCCTTGTTGTAATATGGCAACCGGCAGGAGCCTAATGGTTGTCTTTAATTCTGTTAAGACCTGCGTGTCTATTCATCTTGTAATAGCTTTATTCCAAGTAGTTGTAATAGTTGCTAGTGATGATGGACAACCATGAAGCGGCGCCACTGACCTTGACGCAATGCTGGTGATGATGGAGATCATGTCCGTGCTTTGGAGATGGAGATCAAAGGCATAAGAAGAAAGGGCCATATCATATCACACTAATTATGAATTGCCTATGATGTTAATCCTTTATGCATCTTGTATTGCTTAGATCACGACGGTAGCATTATAAGATGATCCCTCTCACTAAATATCAAGTAATAAAGTGTCCGTCCTTAGTTGGCACCGTTGCTAAGACTCGTCGTTTCGAAGCATCTCGTCATGATCGGATGTGATAGATTCTACGTGTGCATACAACGGGTGCAAGCCAGATTTGCACATGCGGAAACTAAGGTTAATCTTGACGAGCCTAGCATGTACAGACATGGTCTCGGAACACGGAATACCGAAAGGTAGAGCATGAATCATATAAATGATATGATGAACATGAAGATTGTTCGCCGATGAAACTACATCTTCTCTCATGAAGATCAGACTTGGTGTAGTGGACTTGGTTCGTGTAATCACTAAGACAATGTGAGGGATGTTGTTTGGAGTGGGAGTTCACCTAGTTAATTTAAGAATTAAAATTGAACTCAATTTATCATAAACTTAGTCTAAACTACTTGCAAATTTGTTGTAGATTATGGCGAACCTCTCCATCAATTTGAATGCGTTCCTAGAGAAAGAAAAGCTTAAGAACAATGGAAGCAACTTCACGGACTGGCTCCATGGACTGAAGATTTTCCTCAGGGCTGGTCAGTTGACCTATGTGCTCGAAGCACCGCTAGGTGACCCACCTGCAGAAGATGCCACCAATGACGTAAAGAATGTTTACGCCACTCGGAAAAATCATTACTCCACAGTTCAGTGTGCCATCCTATACGGTTTAGAAACGGAGCTTTAGAAGCGCTTTGAGCACCATGACCCGTTCGAGATCATTAAGGAGCTCAAGCTCATTTTTGAGACTCACGCGGCCGTGGAGAGCTATGAGGCCTCCGAAAAGTTCTTTAACTGTAAGATGGAAGAGGGTAGCTCCGTTAGCGAGCACGTGCTCACCATGTCTGGGCACGCAAACAAGCTCCAAGAGTTGGGGATAACGATTCCTAATGAGTTAGGGATTCACCGTGTCCTCCAATCACTGCCACCGAGTTATAAGAACTTTTTGATGAACTACAATATGCACTGCATGAACAAGATGTTACCTGAACTATCGTCCATGCTGAAATCTGCTGAAGTGGAGATCAAAAAGGAGCACCAAGTGTTGATGGTCAATAAGACCACCAATTTCAAGAAACAGGGCAAGTCTAAGAACAAGGGCAACTTCAAGAAGGACGGCAAGAAAGCTGCCGCACCTGCTAAGAAGCCCAAGGCTGGTCCTAAGCCTAAAACTGAATGCTTCTACTGCAAGGGTGCCGGTAACTGGAAGCGTAACTGCCCCAAGTACCTGCTGGATCTGAAGAACGGCAACATCAAGAAGAAAGGTATATTCGATATACATGTTATTGATGTGTATCTTACTAGTAATCATAGTAGTGCCTGGGTATTTGATACTGGTTTGGTTGATCATATTTGTAACTCGAAATAGGAGCTATGGAATAAGCGAAGACTGGCAAGAGACGAGGTGACGATGCGCGTTGGAAATGGCTCCAAGGTTGATGTGATCGCCGTCGGCACGCTCCCTCTGCATCTACCTTCGGGATTAGTTTTAAATTTGAATAATTGTTATTTGGTGCCTACGTTAAGCATGAACATTATATCTGGATCTTGTTTATTGCGAGACAGTTACTCTTTTAAGTCCGAGAATAAAGGTTGTTCGATTTATATGAGTAATATCTTTTATGGCAATGCACCTGAGATGAATGGTTTATTCTTACTAAATCTCGATAGTAGTGATACACATGTTCACAACATAGATGCTAAACGAACAAAATTGAATGATAATTCTACATACATGTGGCACTGTCGTCTTGGTCACATTGGAGTGAAGCGTATGAAGAAACTCCATTCTGATGGACTTCTTGAATCACTTGATTTTGAATCACTTGAAAGATGCGAAGCATGTCTAATGGGAAAAATGACTAAGACTCCATTCTCTGGAATAATGGAGCGAGCTACAGACTTATTGGAAATAATACATACCGATGTGTGCGGTCTAATGAGTGTAGCATCGCGTGGTGGATATGTTATGTTCTCACTTTCACGGATGACTTAAGTAGATATGGGTATGTCTACTTTATGAAACATAAGTCCGAAACTTTCGAGAAGTTTAAGGAATTTCAAAGTGAAGTGGAAAATCATCATAACAAGAAGATTAAGTTTTTGCGTTCTGACCGCGGAGGTGAATATCTAAGTTATGAGTTTGGCATGCATTTAAAGAAAAGTGGAATACTTTCGCAATTGACACCGCCGGGAACACCACAGCGTAATGGTGTGTCCAAACGTCATAATCGAACTCTCTTAGATATGGTTCGGTCTATGATGTCTCTTATAGATTTACCGCTATCGTTTTGGGGCTATGCATTAGAGATAGCCGCATTCACTTTAAATAGGGCACCATCTAAATCCGTTGAAATGACACCGTACGAATTATGGTTTGGAAAGAAACCTAAGTTGTCGTTCCTTAAAGTTTGGGGTTGCGAAGCATATGTAAAGAAGTTACAACCTGATAAGCTTGAACCCAAAGCGGAGAAATGCGTCTTCTTAGGATACCCTAAAGAAACAATTGGGTATACCTTCTATCATAGATCCGAAGGCAAAGTTTTTGTTGCCAAGAGTGGATCCTTTCTTGAGAAGGAGTTTCTCTCGAAGGAAGTGACTGGAAGGAAAGTAGAACTCGACGAGGTTATTGAACCTTCTCTCAGAGTTGAGAGTAGTGCAGCACCAGAAGATGTTTTTGTGCCGCCTGCACCAATTGGAGAGGAAGCTAATGATGGTGATCATGAAACTTCGAACGAAGTTGTTCTTTGAACCCCGAGTCAACGAGGTTCGTACCACTCTGATTGGTATGACCGCCTTGAACGTCATGTTGGTGGACAACCGATGACCTGCGACGTATGAAGAAGCTATGGTGAGCCCAGATTCCGACAAATGGCTAGAAGCCATGAAATCTGAAATGGGATCCATGTACGAAAACCAAGTATGGACTTTGGTGGACTTATCGGATGGCCATAAGGCTATCGAGAACAAATGGATTTTCAAGAGAAAAACAGATGTTGATGGTAATGTTACCGTCTATAAAGCTCGACTTGTCGCGAAAGGGTTCCGACAAATTCAAGGAGTTGACTATGATGAGACATTCTCATCAGTAGCGAAGCTGAAGTCTATGAGGATTTTGTTAGCAATTGCTGCATATTTCGATTATGAGATTTGGCAGATGGATGTCAAAACGACGTTCCTTAATGGAGACATTGAGGAAGAGTTGTATATGGTACAACCCAAGGGTTTTGTCGATCCTAAAGATGCTGACAAGGTATGCAAACTTCAGCGCTCCATTTATGGACTGAAGCAAGCATCCCGGAGTTGGAATTAACGTTTTGATAAAGTAATCAAAAACTTTGGGTTTATACGAACTTATGGAGAAGCTTGTATTTACAAGAAAGTGAGTGGGAGCTCTATAGCATTCCTAGTACTATATGTAGATGACATATTATTGATTGGGAATGACATATAACTTCTTAATAGTGTCAAAGCCTATTTGAATAATAGTTTTTCAATGAAGGATCTTGGCGAAGCGGCATATATTCTAGGCATCAAGATTTATAGAGATAGATCAAGACGCCTAATAGCGCTTTCACAAAGTACATACTTGGAAAAAGTTCTAAAGAAGTTTAGAATGGAAGAGAGCAAGAAAGGGTTCGTGCCCATGTTGTCAGGTAAGACCTTGAGTAAGACTCAAAATCGAGCTATGGCAGAAGATAGAGAGAAGATGAATAATATTCCCTATGCCTCGGCCATAGGTTCTATCATGTATGCCATGCTGTTTACAAGACCGGATATAGCACATGCTGTTAGTTTGACTAGCAGATATCAAAGTGATCCTGGAATGGAGCACTAGGCAGCGGTCAAGAATATCCTAAAGTACCTGAACAGGACTAAGGATATGGTTCTTTCTTATGGAGGTGATGAACAGCTTGTTGTAGCAGATTACCGATTCTAGTTGGAACACCGATCCAGATGACTCGAAGTCACAGTTTGGATACATATTTATTTTGAATGGTGCTGCAGTGAGCTGGAGGAGTGCCAAGCAAAGTGTTGTGGCGAAATCTTCAACTGAATCGAATACATAGCTGCTTCGGAGGCTGCACAAGAAGCCATATGGATGAAGGAGTTCATTACTGAACTTGGCGTGGTTCCTAGTGTGTTGGACCCGATGGCCATCTACTGTGACAACACAAGTGCCATAGCTAATGCACAGGAGCCAAGGTCACATAGCAAGCTGAAGCACATCAAGCTAAGTTTCCATGCTATTCGCGAGTATGTCCGAGATGGTGACATAAAGATTTGCAAAGTACACACTGATCTGAATGTGGCAGATCCGTTGACTAAACCTCTCCCTAGAGCAAAGCATGACCAACACCAGAACGCCATGGGTGTTAGGTATATTACCCTGTAATCTAGATTATTGACTCTAGTGCAAGTGGGAGACTATTGGATATATGCCCAAGAGGCAATAATAAAAGTGGTTATTATTATATCTTTATGTTTATGATGAATGTTTACATCCCATGCTATAATTGTATTATAAGGAAACACAAATACATGTGTGTTTTGTAAACATAAAAGAGTCCCTAGTAAGCCTCTTGTTGAACTAGCTTGTTGATTAATAGATGATCATGGTTTCCTGATCATGGACATTGGATGCCATTAATAACAAGGTTGTATCATTAGGAGAATGATGTGATGGACACACACCCATAGTAAGTGTAGCATACGATCAAGTCATTAAGTTCGTATTGCTACAAGCTTTCAAATGCATAGTAACCTAATCATTCGACCATGAGATTATGTTAATCACCATCACCGGATGGGTGCTTTGATGACATCAAACACCGCTTTGTAACTGGGTGGTTATAAAGGTTTCATTGGGTATTCTGAAAGTATGTGTTGAAGCGCATGGACCAAGATTGGAATTTGTCCATCCATATGACGGATAGATATGCTCTGGGCCCTCTCGGTGGAATGTCATCTAGTTAGCTTGCAAGCATTTGACTGGGTCACAAGGGATGACATAACATGGAACGAGTAAAGAGTACTTATCAGTAACGAGGTAGAACTAGGTATGGAGATACCGACGATCAAACCTCGGATAAGTAGAGTATCACGTGACAAAGGGAATTGGTTTCGTATGTTAATGGTTCTATCGATCACGAAGTCATCGTTGAGTATGTGGGAGCCGTTATGCATCTCCAGATCCTGCTGATAGTTATTGATCGGAGAGGTGTCTCCATCATGTCTACATATTCACGAACCGTAGGATGACACACTTAAGGTTCGATGCTGTTTAGGTAGATATGGAATGTGCGTTGGAGACCGAATGTTGTTCGGAGTCTCGGATTGGATCTGAGACATCACGAGGAGATCCGGAATTGTCTAGAGAATAAGATTCATATAATGGAGATCATTTTCTAGGTTCGGAAATGTCCCGGAGTGTTTATATGGGGGTTCTAGAAGGTTTCGGAATGTTCTGGAAGGTTCTAGAAATTTCTATGGAGTTTACTTGAAAACCAAGAAATAAAAAGGGGAAACTTGGGAGGGAAGGAAACTCCCCCCAAGCCCCCCTTGTGCGCCGGCCCTAGGAGGTGGGCCTAGGGGTGGGAACCCTAGGCCACACCCCTCCCTCTATATATAGAGGGGTGGAGGCGCCACCCCTCCTTGCCCCTCCACTCTTGCCCTAGCCGCCTCTCTCCTCCTCCTTCCTTCTACTCAGGCTTAGGCGAAGCCGTGCAGAATTCTCTACTCCACCACCACCACCACGCCGTCGTGCTGCTGGGATTCCGTGGAGAGATCTACTACCTCATTTCATTTGAACGGGGAGAGGAAGGTCTGCATCGACTCCGCATGTGTGACCGACTGCGGAAGCACTGCCGGAACGCGGCGCCGGAAGGATCATCTACTCGATCTTGAGATCGGCAAGTGATCGTCTACATCAACCACGAGATTCGATCTCGCACAAGGCTTTCGGATCTATAAGGGTTAGTACAGATCTATCTTGTTGCACATGTCTAATAGATTAGATCTTGGCTTTTATCTAGATTAGATCTGGGTTTTGTTCGTTCTTGCGGTAGAATTTTTTTTTTCCATGCTACGAACCCATCATAATGTTGGAGATATGCCCTAGAGGTAATAATAAATGTAGTTATTATTATATATCTTTGTGTTTATGATAAATGTTTACATTCATGCTATAATAGTATTAACAAGGAAACCATTAATACTTGTGTGATTTGTAAACTTAATTTGAAGTCCCTAGTATAGCCTCTATACTTCACTAGCTTGTTGGTTGATTGATGATGTGGTTTCTTTGTCATGAACATTGAGATGTTATCAACAACAAGATCATATCGTTAGGAGAATGATATGGTGGACATACTCCTATAGACAAGCGTAGCATAAAGATCAAGTCATTTCAATAGTTCAATTGCTATATGCTTTCTGATACATAGTAACCTAATTCCTTCGACCATGAGATCATGCATATTGCCTTTACTGGATGGATGCTTTGATGTCATCAAACACCACACCGTAACAGGGTGGCTATAAAAGTGGCATTGGGTGTTCGGAAAGTATTGGTTGAAACACATGGATCAAGAGTGGGATTTGTCCATCCACATGACGGATAGATATTCTCTGGGCCCTCTCGGTGAAATGTCATCCAATTAGCTTGCAAGCATGTGACTTGGTCACAAGGGATCACATATCACGGAACGAGAAAAGAGTACTTATCGATGTGAGGATGAACTAGGTATGCAGAGATACCGACGATCATAACCTCGGATAAGTAACATATCGTGAGACAAAGGGAAATTGGTATCGTATGTAAGTGGTTCATTCGATCAAAGTAATCGAGAAATATGTGGGAGCCATATGAATTTCCAGATTCCTCTATTGGTTATTGTTCGAGAAGTGTCTCGATCATGTCCGCATAATTCACGAACCGTAGGAGACACACTTAAGGATTGACGTTGTTTGAGTAGTTATGGTATTATGAAAGAGACCGAATGTTGTTCGGAGTCTCGGATGGGATCCGGGATATCACGAGGTGATCCGGAATGGTGGAGAATAAGATTCATATAAGGAAAGTCCCATTTGAGTTGGGGAATGGTTCCGTGTTTTCATCGGGAACATTCTAGAAGGTCCTTAATGTCCGGCACTGGGGAAGGGGTACATGAATGTGTCATTGCAAGATGGAATGATTGCATCATGTACTAAGTGTTCTCGCTGTCCAAAATAAAGGGTTTATTTAATTCCTAAATTGGAAAAAGTCAAACCGCCAGTTTTGATTGCGCCGTTTTGGAAGAAGGAGAAGTTGAAACGACTTGGGAGGAGTCCTCCTCCCAAGCCGGGCCAGCCCTAGGTCGAGTTGGGGAGGGACTCCTCCCTCCTGGCCAGCCCTCCCACCTATAAAGGGAGGGCAGGGCCTCCTCTAGACACACAAGTTCCTATCCTCTAAACTAGAAACTAGACCTAGACCCCGGTTTAGAGCTGTTTGGTTTAGAGCCTTCTAATTGGTTTAGAGCCTCTAATTGGTGTGTCTAATTACTAGACCACTAATAGCCTCTCATAAGCTCCACCATACTCGACCGGCTTAAGGCGAAGCCTGCGGATCTCCCTCTACCTCCGGTACCACGCCGTTGTCTTTGGAATCATGAGGAGAGTGCTACAACCTCCGCTGCCTTTGGAACAAGGAGAGGAAGGTCTTCGCCGAGTACCTAACGTGTGACCGATGCGGAGCGCTGAAACGTCCGGAAGGATCGCTCACGCGATCTTGAGATCGGAAGAATGCGACTACATCACCCACGAGAATCTGCTCTCGTTAAACACTTTGGAATCTTCGAGGGTGAGTTATTCCATCGACTCGTTGCTACAATCTAGTAGATAGATCTTGGCTTGTTTGTTTGTATGCGATAGAAAATTTTTGTTTTCCATGCTACGAACCCCTACAGTGGTATCAGAGCCGTGTCTATATGTAGATCATTGCAGACGAGTAGAACACAATGGTCATTGTGGGCGTTGATGCTTTTATTGTAGATTGCTTTTCGTGTACTTTGCATCTTGCGGTATGTTGGGATGAAGCGGCTAACCTTACATGACATCGTTCATGAGACTTGCTCCACGCTTGACATGCAATTTATATTGCATAAGTGGCTTTGCGGGTGCCTGTTTCTCCTAGCATAGTAAAGATCCAATTTACAACGGGTGATCAACAATGCTAGTATCAATGTTGTGGTTCTGGTTCGTAGGTTAGAACGACACCTATGGAAAGCCCCAAACCACGTAAAATATGCAAAGAAAGTAGAAGTCTAACTTTGTTTTGCGGGGTGTCGATGATGTGATATGGCCATGATTGTGATTATATTTGATGTATGCAATGTTCCTTATTGTAAGTTGGCAACGGCGGAGCCATATGGTTGTCTTTAATTTCATTAAGACCCGTGTCTATTCAAAATAGTTGTAATAGTTGAAGCTGGTGGACGACAACCATGAAGAAGCGCCAATGACCTTGATGCTATGGGGTGATGATGGAGATCATGTTCGTGCTTGAAGATGGAGATCGGAAGCACAAAGAAGAAAGGCCATATCATATCACATATTATGAATTGCATGTGATGTTAATCCTTTATGCATCTTGTATTGCTTAGTAGACGACGGTAGCATTATAAGATGATCCTCATGCACATAAATTTCAAGTTCTAAAGTGTTCACCCTTAGTATGCACTGCTGCCAAAGCTTGCGCTCAAGCACCACGTGATGATCGGGTGTCTTTGATTCATGGTGACTACAACGTAAGCAAGCCAGATTTGCTTATGCGGAAGCTAAGGTTTGTCTTGACGAGCCTAGCATGTACGACATGGCCTCGTGAACACGGATCGCCGAAAGGCAAAGCATGAATCATATAGTAGATATGATGAACATGATGATTGTTAGCCATTGAAACTATATCAACTCGTGATGATCGGTGTTGATGTAGTGGATTTGGTTCGTGTGATCACTAAAACAATGTGAGGGATGTTGTTTTGAGTGGGAGTTCACCTAGTTTAATTTCATTAATTAATTTGAACTCAATTTGTCATAAACTTAGTCTAAACTATTGCAAATATGTTGTAGATCAATGGCAGCCCTACCATCAATTTTAATGCGTTCCTAGAGAAAGAAAAGTTGAAAAACAATGGAAGCAACTTGGATTGGTTCCGCAATTTGAGGATTGTCCTCACGGTGGTAATTTGACCTATGTCTGGATGCACCGCTAGGTGACCCACTGCACTGATGCTACCGATGAAGTAAAGAATGTTTACCTCGCTGGAAGAATCAGTACTCCATAGTTCGATGTGCTATCTTGTATGGTTTAGAATCGGAGCTTGTAAAAGGTTTGAAGAGTCAGACCCATATGATATTGTCGAGGATCTCAAATTAATCTTTGAGACTCATGCGGCAATTGAAAGTTATGAAGCTTCGAAAAGTTCTTTAACCGCAAGATGGAAGAGGGTAGCTCGTCGGTGAGCATGTGCTTAAGATGTCCGGGCACGCAAATAAACTTCAAAGTTTGGGTATAGTGATTCCTAATACTTTGGGGTTTACCATCCTCCAATCACTACCACCAAGTTACAAGAACTTTGTGATGAACTACAACATGCGAACATGAACAAAGAGTTGCGAACTATTTGCTATGTTAAAATCTGCGAAGTGGAGATCAAGAAAGAGCACCAAGTGTTGATGGTCAATAAGACCACCAAATTCAAGAAAGGCAAGTCTAAGCAAAGGGACACTTCAAGAAGGGTGGTAAGAAAGTTACCATACCGACGAAGAGGACCAAGGCTGGACCCAAGCCTGAAACCGAGTGCTTTTACTTGCAAGGGAGAAGGTCATCGAAGCGGAATTGCCCAAAGTACTTGGCGATTTGAAGAACGGCAACATCAAGAAGAAAGGTATATCCGATATACATGTTATTGATGTGTATCTCACTAGTATTCGTAGTAGTGCACGGTATTTGATACTGGTTCGGTTGCTCATATTTGTAACTCAAAGCAGAGCTACGAGAATAAACGGAAGCTAGTGAAGAACGAGGTGACGATGCGTAGGAAACGGATCAAAGGTTGATGTGATCGCGATCGGCACGCTACCTCTTCATCTACCATCGGGATTAGTTTTATACTTAAATAATTGTTATTTGGTGCTGCGTTGAGCATGAACATTATATCAGGATCTTGTTTATTGCAGATGCTTACTTGTTTAAATCCGAGAATAATGGTTGTTCGATTTATATGAGTAATGTGTTTTATGCACATGCACCTTTGATAGATGGTCTATTCATATTGAATCTCGATAGTAGAAATACACATATTAATAAGATTGAGGCTAAAGGTTTGAAATCAGCGATAATTTGACCTATATGTGGCACTTCGTCTTGGTCACATTGGAGTGAAGCGTATGAAGAAACTCCATTCGATGGACTTCTTGAATCACTTGATTTTGAATCACTTGAAAGATCTGAAGCATGTCGATGGGTAAAATGACTAAGACTCCATTTTACGGCATGATGGAGCGAGCTACAGACTTATTGGAAATCATACATACCGATGTGTGGTCCAATGAGTGTAGCATCGCTGATGGTTATCGTTATGTTCTTACCTTCACGGATGACTTGAGTAGATATGGGTATATCTATTTCATGAAACATAAGTCCGAAACTTTCGAGAAGTTTAAGGAGTTTCAAAGTGAGGTAGAGAATCAACGTAACAAGAAGATTAAATTTCGTTACGATCGTGGAGGTGAATATCTAAGTTACTGAGTTTGGCGAGCATTTGAAGAAATGTGGAATACTTTCAGATTGACACCGCCGGGAACACCACAGTAATGGTGTGTCTCAACGTCGTAATCGAACTCTCTTAGATATGGTTCGTTCTATGATGTCACTTACAGATTTGCCACTATCATTTTGGGGTTATGCATTAGAAACAGCCGCATTCACTTTAAATAGGGCACCGCCTAAATCCGTTGAAACGACACCGTATGAATTATGGTTTGGGAAGAAACCTAAATTGTCGTTCCTTAAAGTTTGGGGATGCGAAGCCTATGTAAAGAAGTTACAGCGGACAAGCTTGAACCCAAAGCGGAAAAATGCGTCTTCATAGGATACGAAGGAAACTATTGGGTATACCTTCTATCATAGATCCGAAGGCAAAATCTTTGTTAAGAATGGATCCTTTCTAGAGAAGGAATTTCTCTCGAAGAAGTGACTGGAAGGAAAGTAGAACTCGACGAGGTTGTAGAACCTTCTCTCGAAATTGCAGTAGTAGCACGGAAGAAGTTCTGTGGTGCTGCACCAATAAGAGAGGAAGCTAGTGATGGTGATCATGAAACTTGGTTGAAGTTGCTCAGAGCCTCGGAGGTCAACGAGAACTCGTACCACTCCATTGGTATGATTCCGTTATGAATGTCATGTTGGTGGACAACACCGATGACCCCGAGACATATGAGGAAGCGATGATGAGCCCAGATTCCAATAAATGGCAAGAAGCCATGAAATCCGAGATTGGATCCATGTACGAAAACCAAGTATGGACTTTGGTGGACTTAGGATGGCGGAAGGCTGTCGAGAACAAATGGATTTTCAAGAAGAAAACAGATCTTGATGGTAATATTACATCTATAAAGCTCGACTTGTCGCAAAAGGGTTTCGACAAATTCAAGGAGTTGACTACGATGAGACTTTCTCACCGTAGCGAAGCTAAAGTCTGTGAGGATTATGTTAGCAATCTGCATATTATGATTATGAGATATGGCGATGGATGTCAAAACAGCATTCCTCAATGGAGACATTGATGAAGAGTTGTATATGATGCAACCCAAAGGTTTTGTCGATCCTAAAGATGCTAACAAGGTATGCAAACTTCAACGGTCCATCTATGGATTGAAGCAAGCATCCGAAGTTGGAATCAACGTTTTGATAAGGTAATCAAAGTTTTGGTTTTATACAAACTTATGGAGAAGCTTGTATTTACAAGAAAGTGAGTGGGAGCTCAGAGCATTCTTAATCTGTATGTGGATGACATATTGTTGATTGGGAATGATGTAGACCTTCTTAATAGTGTCAAAGAGTATTTGAATAATAGTTTTCAATGAAGGATCTTGTAAGCAGCTTACATATTAGGCATAAAGATTTATAGAGATAGATCGAACGCCAAATATCATTGTCACAAAGTACATATTTGGACAAAGTTCTAAAGAGGTTTGGAATGGAAGATAGCAAGAAAGGGTTCTTGCCCATGTTGCCTAATATGACCTTGAGTAAAACTCAAAGTCCGACATCGGCGAAGATAGAGAAAAGATGAGTAAGACTCCTATGCCTCAGCCATAGGATCTCTAATGTATGCCATGCTATGTACTAGACCCGACATCGCATATGTCGTTAGTCTAACTAGCAGATATCAAAGTGATCCAGAGTGGATCATTGACAATGTCAAAAACATCCTTAAGTACTTGAGAAGAACTAAGGATATGGTTCTTTCTTATGGAGGTGATGAACAGCTCGTTGTTAATGGTTACACCGATGCTAGTTGGAACACCGATCCGGATGATTCTAAATCACAACTGGATACGTATTTATTTTGAATGGTGCAGCGATTAGCTGGAGGAGTGCAAAGCAAAGCGTTGTGGCGAGATCTTCAACTGAATCGGAATACATGGCTGCTTGAGGCTTCACAAGAAGCGATATGGATGAAAGAGTTCATTGCAGAGCTGGGTGTGGTTCCTAGTGCTGGACCCAATGTCTATCTCATGTGATAACATGGGCGCCATAGCCAATGCGCAAGAACCAAGGTCACACAAGAAGTCAAGCATATCAAGCTGCGTTTCACGCTATTCGAGAACATATCCAGGATGGGGATATAAAGATTTGCAAAGTACACAGATCTGAATGTGGCGGATCCGTTGACTAAACCTCTCCCGAGGGCAAAACATGACCAACACCAAACTGCCATGGGTGTTGGTATATTACCATGTAATCTAGATTGGATGACTCTAGTGCAAGTGGGAGACTGTTGGAGATATGCCCTAGAGGTAATAATAAATGTAGTTATTATTATATATCTTTGTGTTTATGATAAATGTTTACATTCATGCTATAATAGTATTAACAAGGAAACCATTAATACTTGTGTGATTTGTAAACTTAATTTGAAGTCCCTAGTATAGCCTCTATACTTCACTAGCTTGTTGGTTGATTGATGATGTGGTTTCTTTGTCATGAACATTGAGATGTTATCAACAACAAGATCATATCGTTAGGAGAATGATATGGTGGACATACTCCTATAGACAAGCGTAGCATAAAGATCAAGTCATTTCAATAGTTCAATTGCTATATGCTTTCGATACATAGTAACCTAATTCCTTCGACCATGAGATCATGCATATTGCCTTTCTGGATGGATGCTTTGATGTCATCAAACACCACACCGTAACAGGTGGCTATAAAAGTGGCATTGGGTGTTCGGAAAGTATTGGTTGAAACACATGGATCAAGAGTGATTTGTCCATCCACATGACGGATAGATATTCTCTGGGCCCTCTCGGTGAAATGTCATCCAATTAGCTTGCAAGCATGTGACTTGGTCACAAGGGATCACATATCACGGAACGAGAAAGAGTACTTATCGATGCGAGGATGAACTAGGTATGCGAGATACCGATCATAACCTCGGATAAGTAACATATCGTGAGACAAAGGGAAATTGGTATCGTATGTAAGTGGTTCATTCGATCGCAAAGTAATCGTAGAAATATGTGGAGCCATATGAATTTCCAGATTCCTCTATTGGTTATTGTTCGAGAAGTGTCTCGATCATGTCCGCATAATTCACGAACCGTAGGGAGACACACTTAAGGATTCGACGTTGTTTGAGTAGTTATGGTATTATGAGAAAGAGACCGAATGTTGTTCGAGTCTCGGATGGGATCCGGGATATCACGAGGTGATCCGGAATGGTCCGGAGAATAAGATTCATATAAGGAAAGTCCCATTTGAGTTGGGGAATGGTTCCGTGTTTTCATCGGGAACATTCTAGAAGGTCCGGAATGTCCGGCACTCCGGGGAAGGGTACATGAATGTGTCATTGCAAGATGGAATGATTGCATCATGTACTAAGTGTTCTCGCTGTCCAAAATAAAGGGTTTATTTAATTCCTAAATTGGAAAAGTCAAGCTGCCGTTTTGAAACCGCCAGTTTGGAAGGAGAAGTTGAAACCGACTTGGGGAGGAGTCCTCCTCCCAAGCCGGGCCAGCCCTAGGCGAGTTGGGAGGGACTCCTCCCTCCTCCTGGCGCCAGCCCTCCCACCTATAAAGGGAGGCAGGGCCTCCTCCTCTAGACACACAAGTTCCTATCCTCTAAACTAGAAACTAGACCTAGACCCGGTTTAGAGCTGTTTGGTTTAGAGCCTTCTAATTGGTTTAGAGCCCTCTAATTGGTGTGTCTAATTACTAGACCACTAATAGCCTCTCTCATAAGCTCCACCATACTACTTTTGGCTTAAGCGAAGCCTGCGGATCTCCCTCTACCTCGGTACCACGCCGTTGTCTTTAGGAATCGCGAGGAGAGTGCTACAACCTCCGCATTTTCTGGAACAAGGGAGAGGAAGGTCTTCGTCGAAAATCGAACGTGTGACCGATCAAGGAGCGCTATGAACGTGGCGCCGGAAGGATCGTCTACGCGATCTTGAGATCGGAAAGAGTACGACTACATCACCCACGAGAATCTGCTCTCGTTAAACACTTTGGAATCTTCGAGGGTGAGTTATTCCATCGACTCGTTGCTACAATCTAGTAGATAGATCTTGGCTTGTTTGTTTGTATGCGATAGAAAATTTTTGTTTTCCATGCTACGAACCCCTACACATAATGGTCATGCCAAGAATGTACACAAGCAAAATGGTCATGCCATTCATCTACACATGCTTAATGGTCATGCCAAGCATGTACACAAGCAAAATGGCAAGCATATAGACAAGCAAACATGACAATAGCATTCATCTACACTGCTGCCAAGCATCTAGATAAGCATTCATCTACACATGCTTAATGGTGATGCCAAGCATCTAGATAAGCAAACATGGAAATAACATTTATCTACACTGATGCCAAGCATCTACACAAGCATTCATCTACACATGCTTAATGGTGATGCCAAGCATCTAGACAAGCAAACATGGCAATATCATTCATCTACACTCCTGCGAAGCATCTAGACAAGCATTCATCTACACATGTTTAATGGTGATGCCAAGCATCTAGACAAGCAAACATGGCAATGGCATTCATATTTACAAGCTTAATGGCCATGCCAAGCATCTAGACAAGCAAACATGGCAATGCCATTCATCTACACATGCTTAATGGTCATGGCAAGCATGTACATAAGCAAAATGGCAAGCATCTAGACAAGCAGACAGTGCAATAGCATTCATCTACACTGCTGCCAAGCATCTAGACAAGCATTCATCTACACATGCTTAATGGTGATGCCAAGCATATAGACAAGCAAACATGGAAATAACATTCATCTACACTGCTGCCAAGCATCTAGACAAGCAAACATGGCAATGACATTCATCTACACATGCTTAATGGTGATGCCAAGCATCTACAGAAGCAAGCATGGCAATGGAATTCATCTACACATGCATAATGCTGCTGCCAAGCATCTATGCAAGCAAACATGGCAAAATTTGATCTTCCCTTGTGCAATGGTCACATATTAAGCAACATATTGTAATCTACATTGCCAACATTCTTATGTAACACATTCTACCAAGAAAGCATATCAATTTGTATACAAGAACAAGAACAGATGGGGAAAAGAGACCCCTTACCTGCGGCGAGCAGTGGGTGGCCTAATCGCCGGAGGTGCTGGTGAAGCAGCGGCGGACCTGGCCGTAGCGACAACTGCTGGAGCGGTCGTGCTGGGTGCAAACTGCCCAGAGGGGGCGGCACCCGCTACTGCCGCGGGTAATCCTTGCGGATATGCCGAGGGCAGGGCAGGAAACCCTACCGGGATCACACCGAACCCCGGCGAGAACGGCATGTCCCGGCCCGGCGGAGCGGCCGTGAAGGCAAACGGCCCGGCCATGTCGCCGCTCCACCCCGGCGCCCCCTCCGTCATGGCCGCCCTCCTCAATGCACTGTGGTAGGGGTTGGTGCTGAAGCGTGTCGGGGCGGGGAAAAACCTCGATGCAATCCCCATGGATTGCATCGCCCCGACCACCGCAGCCCTAACCGGCGCCCTGCTCAGCACCCTCGATAGTGGCGATGGCCGCCGTCGAGAGGGGACTATGGCAGGGTCAGCTGGAGCCGCCGCGCTCCTAAATCTCCCTGCCTCATACTCAGCGACGGCGAGCTGGTCGGGGCGGTCCACCTGCTGGCGGGGTGTGTGCTTAACCCTGGGCACTACCTTGCCGGAGGAGGAGAGGAGGAGGCCATCGGTCTGTGCGATGGGATGGGACGTGGCTGCTCTGATTGGTAGAGTGGAGCGGTGACAGGAACCGAGGCAGAGTAGGGAGGGAGTTATTCGTGTCTCCCGCGCTTCCCGTGCAACCGTTGGGCGGCGGCAGCCCATTCTGATCCCAAACGAGGATGGCTCCATGGAAAAGGCCAATTCGACTGTTGTTCCTGGGCCTAGCCACGGGATGCTTTCATACTCATGCTGGACACAACGCGGGGGGTAGCCCATGTAACCAAACAGGCTGTTTTCTGCACAAATGACCACGTGGTTTATGAATTAAGGGCAACGTCTAGTTTTCTTCTGGTTCCACATACCTGCATAACATTAAGGCGCAGTTAGCTATTGACAATTTCAATGAAAGATTTGATAATGTTTTTTAGTTGTACTCAAGGAATGACTTACTTCGGATGTTGTTTGCATAATTTAGCGTTTCGTATGTTATGACTAGTAGTATTGCATGCGGTGCAACGGCGGTCCCCTGCTTCTTTTTTTGTTCATCATATGATAGTGGTTTGGGGAATGAGTGGAGTCGCGAGCGAAGGGATGAACAATCTCGTCGAATATGACGTACTGAGATACATATATCCGACCAATGGTTCTATCAAGGCATCAAAAGCCTAGGTGATTGGGGTTGCACCTAAGTAACACACACATGCTAGAGCGAAAATTGAGTGTTCGGTTTTGGTATAGGAGAAGCTTGGGCCATCATGCACACCTGAACATGCTAAGGATATTATAGTCGATGGCCTTTTTAAAGAGTTTGTTCACCGGAGTTGTATTATGGATAGTTCGGTTGGTCATATGATTGATGAAATATCAAGCGGTAAGGACCGCATCGTCCCAAAACCGAAGAGGTGCGGAGGATTGGGCTAGAAGAGGCAAGACCATTTCAAGTAGATGTCTATATTTTTGCTCAATAGCATAGTTCTATTGGTTTGTGTGTGGACAAGAGATGTGATGTGTTATCCCCGTGTCCTTGAAGTAATGGTGAAGATTTTGTTATTCCCCACCCTAATCAGATTGAAAGGAGATGATGCGTGTATGAAGAGTGTGCTCAACATTCTTTTGGGATTAGTAAAATACATGTTCAATATTGGATATATGCTTCAACAAATAAACCCACGTAAATTTGCTAAAATCATCTAGAAAACTTAAAACCATCGGCCGATTTAACAGTGGGACCCCATACATCCATATGGACAAGTTCTAAGCAAGGGAGGATCCAGGATTTGACCATATGGGGGTCGAGATGATAGTGAAGAAAAAATAGGTATAGAACAAAACTAAATCAATTCTTAAATATATGTACTTTTGTTATCTGAATGCATGTTCTATAATTAAAGGCTTCATTTTATTAGCTTTACGACTACAAACCCATCAAACAAGTCTATGGTCTCATGACCGGTATATAGAAATTTTCTCTATAAATATGAATAACAATATAAGATTGTATAAGAATACTAAATAAATCAAGCGGTGGATCTTAGTACATGAGCATGTAGGGAAAATAATAAATTCACCACAAAAGAGATAAACATGAAAATATATCAAGTCTTGTAGTGTATATTATAGATATCAAACTGTAACATTATATGTTTTCCAATAAAAAAACAAGTTATATTTTACTAGTTTGAGTGCAGGTCTATTCCTAGACCTATCAAATAAATAAATAACTCAATAATTAGTTAATCACTACATAATTTGTAAAAAATGCTGGTGTATATAATCCACAATTGATAAAACAATTTCTATTAGATGGGGTAATCAAACTAGAAATTCAAGTAGCAAACATGCAATATATTTGGCATCATACCTTAGGGCGAACAATTCACGAATTAGGAGATGTGCTTCGTGCCTTTTCTAATCGGTAATCGCGAACACGATAAAATCTCGATCCTAGTGATGGCGCTCAACCAACGACACCCTGAACCTAGGTAGGAACCGCCATGCCTGAGGTAGAGAGGGAGAAATAAGCTGACTAGATTATCGAGTTTTTTGGGCTTGGCACATAAAGCTTCAGCAATCAACACATTGCAGACATTGGTCTAGACTAGACATAGTATTACGATTAACAATATAGCCTGAAAACCAGTGCTATCCCTGCTGCATATCCTTGGGGGTGGGTCGAACCATACGGGGCCTGGTCACCCCTATCCCCTCCCTAGATCCGCCTCTGGTTCTAAGGGAGAATGAGAATTTCGAATAGAAACTTCATAAGGAAGTTGGTGAACCTTAGCTTTTTGACACGCATCACGCACGTGTGGCAACGTTTCTTTATTTGGAGTCGAGGTTAACTTATTTATTTGGAGGATAGTTTGGATGATGGGAGCAACATAATGTCTAAGACGACAATGCCACAATTCCTTATACGGGGTGGTGTGGTGGGCTTGAGGAAGATGATCTGACGAATGTGCTTCATGGAGATGGAGTGGAGGAACTGGTGAAAGGGCATGTGTGCCCCCATGTGTGGTTTCGGTAATTAATGACAATCTCTATAAACTAATATTTGCATTGAGTTTCACTTGTAGGAATTATCCATTGGCATCGCTTAAACCATGTATTGGCTTCAAGGTTGAAACATGAAGAACAATAAGCAATGTCCAAGGGCTTTGGGCCTATTGGAATCATGTAGAAAAAGAATAAAGAAAAGAAGATCAAGAGTGTCTTGAAGAAGAAGATGGAGTTCCTCATGTATATATTCAAGACATCATCCTAATGGAGTTAGAAAAAATGATGTGCAAGTTCAAGATGTGCCTTATCTAGAATATCTCATGCCTGAAGCTTTCCATCCTAAGTTTGATGGATCGATGAAGACAAGCTGAAAGAAGAAGTTTCCCCATGGTGTATGGGGGAGCAATTTGCAAGTCTTCATCAAGCAATCATGGAAAAAGGAATCAAGAAAGGTGTTACATCTTGAGGAGGATAAGATCATCTACATCAAGCTTAAGTGGATTGCTCAAGGCAAAAGTATGATCTTGATAGGCTTTCTCTTTTGCCGGCATCATGTTGGTAGTTGGGAGACCGGATTTAGGATAGATAACCTTACTATCAAGAGGGGCTCTCGAGGTTGTAACTCGATCATATCTTTTGTAAAGAGCTCAAAGCTTTGCATACTTAGCATCATCTTTATTGGTTGTTATTTGGAGCTTATCCATGTGTGGTTCTATAGCTTGTGGTAATCTTCATAACAAGCTCTAGTTCATCAAAAACAGATTTACCTTGTATATCTAATTGCGTTTTTGACCATGAAGGTTTTTCGGCTCCTCGCCTTAGGAGGTTTATCACTTCTTTATGCATGGTATTTTCTCCCTTGGTGATACCTAATATTTCCAACAAAATTGGGTTCACCCCGTTTGGAGTTCGGATGCTTGAGTTATTCGGTTTGCTTCTAATGCTAGAACTATTTGCCGAGACCAGTAGTACCAGACTCTTGTGTCCGGTAGTATCGCTCGACAGCGGTAGTACCGCCCCCAGTACTACCGGAGGTCAGCGGTAGTACTGCTCCTTGACCCGGAACTACCGGTAAGCGGTAGCACCGCCCTTTGACCCAACACTACAGGTGGAAACTGAGCTAGTTCGCCCCTTTCATTTTCTCTCTAGCTTGCCAGGCTGCTCGCTCTTGTACCTGGATAGTAGTACCGGACAAGTCTGGTAGTACCGCTACCAAGTCCGGTAGTACCGATCGTCCCAGGTGGGTAACAGGCAGATTCCCGCCCCTATAAAAGGGGCCCTTCTTCTCCATTTGACTTCATCCCTTTGAGCTCTTTTCCCCCTCCATTATTGAATATCTGAGTTTGTGCTCTCCCTCTCCCCCCATGATTATTGCATCTATTTGAGAGAAAAGAAAGAGGAGATCTAGATCTACAATCCCACGAATCCATCTCTCCTCTAAGTGAGGGGAATATCTTGGGATCTAGATCTTGGAAGACTTTTGTGGTTTTTCCTCTTGTGTTCTTCCTCTCTTATTCCCCAAATAGCTTTTGTAGCTTTGGTGGAATCTGGGAGTGAAGGAATTGCCATTGCATTAGGTGCATCGGTTTGAATTCTTCTCGGAGGATTTGGTTGGTGAAATGAAGAAGCGTGTTTCTCTTGGGTTCTTGGTGAAGGGTTCGCAACATAGAAAACAAAAAATTCCTACGATCAGAACTATACGCCAAGATCTATCTACTAGATACAGAGCAACGGATGGATGTACATCCATGGAGAACTTACCCTCGAAGACAACAAGTTTTGTTAACAAGTTGGAACTCATGGATGATGTAGTCGTACACTTGCTGATCTCAAGATCGTGATGAAGTCCAGCAGGTCCGGCTCCAGCACGTCCTTCAGATCCAGCTCCAGCAAGTCCAACACCACCAAGTCCAGCAACGCAAACCAGCGGTGCATCCGTGATCGCACACACGTCCGGTACCCTGACAACCTCCATCCCTCGCTCCAGCAAAGCAGCGGAAGCAGCAACTCCTTTCTAGATAAAGCCACCGGTAACATGTATCTCGCTAATCCGAGACCATGGGGGAATAATACTAGAGGGGGAGAGAGATCCTTCACGAGGAGGTGTGAGGAAGAAGGGGTGTGAGGGGGGCCTTTTATAGGAGGAGGGGGTACCCCTCCCCCATGGCCGGTGCCCCATGGGGTGACCCCTCACCTTCTCATTCATGTGGTGGTAACTCCCTCCACATAAATTTGCCCCTTCAAATTCTCTTTTAAAGTCTCCACTTTAAATGCATTAAATTTCTCCAAATTTAATGCTCTCTCATTTAATAAAACTATTTTATTAATTTTATTTAGAATTTTGTTAATTACTTTAATTAACAAACATTCACATAAACCCCCCTGCAACATTTCAATATTACATGCAGAACCAATTTCAGCAATTTTACCCGAAACAGTTTCGGTGTCTATTGAAATAATTCCAGCGCTTTCTTAAATCTTTATCTGAAACATATTTGCTCCAAATGGTGTCGGTATCCCTTAAGTGTGTCACCCTATGGTTCGCGAATAATGCAGACATGATCGAGACCCCTCTCAGATCAATAATCAGAAGCGGGACCTGGAGATCCATATTGACTCCTACACATTCAACGATGACTTCTGTGATCGTGAGAACCTTTAACGCTAGTAACTAAATCCCTTTGTCTCATGATATATTACATGTCCGAGATTCGATCATCGGTATCCAAATACCTAGTTTGATCTCGTTACCGACATGCACTCTTTTCTCGTTCCCGTGATATAACATTCTAGTGATCACATCACTTGCTTGCAAGCTATCTTAATGTGATATCACCGAGAGGGCCCATAGTATATCTATCCGTCATAGGGATTGACAAATTCCACTCTTGATCCATGAGCCTCAACATAACACCTTCGTAGTACTGAACCCACCTTTATAGTCACCCTGTTACGGTGTGACATTTGGTGTTATCAAGATACTCTTCTGGTGTTAGCAATTAACATGATCTCATGGTCTAAGGACTAAGATTACTTCGTATGATGTTATAGCAATATAAAAATAATGACTTTGATCGTAATGCTATACTTCGGATGAATGTTCATCACATCATTCTACCAATGTTGTGACCTCGTTATTAACAACATCCAATGTCCATGATCAGGAAACCTTGATCATCTTGTTAATCAACAAGCTAGTCTATAAGAGAGGCATAACTAGGAACCCTTTTTGTTTATTAAACACACATGTATTGACGTTTCCGATCAATACAATTATAGCATGCAAAATAAACATTTATCAAAAACATGGAATAAGATAATAACCACTTTATTATTGCCTCTCGGGCATAGTCCCTTCAGTCTCCCACTTGCACTAGAGTCAATAATCTAGTTTGAAAAACTTTGCGTATTGAACACCTATGGCTTTCTGGTGTTGCATATACGCGATTGCTAGTGGTTAACATAATATCTGGATCTGACAGTTTCAGGTCCATGTGTATTTGCATGTCTTTGCGTCTCTACGCATCACTCATTCTCAAATGAGATGTCATTGTATAAATTTGGTCCTTTGGTGAGACCTTTAGTTCGTTCGGGTTAAAATATATTGATATTATTGTCACACAATATATCTTCATAGTATTATCCCACTTTGAACCACACCTAGTTTGATAACAAACTACATAACACAAATACCCTCCTTTGCTGCTACTATAGCAGTTATATACTTAGCCTTTTGTTGTAGTATCCGTCACAATGTCTCAACTTTGGAACTCATCCAAATCCATCATGGAACATCCTTTCCATTACATTGTGCCACCCATAGTCTAAATTGAGATAAATTTAATTTGTATCTTGTGACAAAAATAGTATCAATGTAACACTTTACAATGAACTACCTTTAACTATTTGTCACTTATACATGATATATTCTTAGTTCTTCCAAAGCTCATAAGAATATCTTTACTATCGTCCAACGATCATTTTATGAATCATTCTGGTAAGTGATAATAACATTTAAAGCATAGGACATTCCAGATATATACATATCACGGTATAATCGATCAAAATCTTCATGTGATTTTACTCACCAAGTGTTGAAACACTTGAATCTTGATACAATCATTTCCATGCAGCAAGAACCTTTCTTGTTGTTTTCATATTGAACCCTTTCAATATCTCATATATGTACGTCTGACACAACCATATTAGCGCCTCAATCTATCCATATAGATATTGATGCAAAATATTCCGGTTTTGCCCAAGTCTTTCATAAAAATCTTATTTTAATGAAATTCTTAACTTGTGTGAATACAATATACATCATTTCCAATCAACAATATGTCCTCTACATAATGTATTAGAAATATGTCTTAGCGCTCCCACTTAATTTCTTGCAAATGCAAGCATCTTCGTCATCTCCGATGAATTTAAACTCTTTTAACAGTTTCATCATGGTGAAGATTCCAACTCCGCTATGCTTACTTCAACTATTGAAGTTTGCATGCCCTTTTAGCACCCTTTGAATTAACAAAACCATTCGGACCATGTCATGTACACGTCCTAGGTAACCGTTCTATTAAAAGAACCTTGTTTTGTTTATTCAACTACCATATACCAAATTATATGTAGTGGTTGCTATATTAATCCGTCAAGACTATATATCGCTATGAAAGATCAAATCTTGTCATAGTCAACTCCTTGAACATTGCCGTAAACTTCTTTTCAACATGTCGACTATTTCATAGATGTTAAACATCCATGTCTATTTCTTTATAGATCCAAACACGACCGATAGGCTTCACGCCTTTCCGGAGGCTCTTCCAAGTTCAGAAACTTGATTTCTCGTGTATGGATACTATCACGGATTCTATGACTTCTAGTCATTTTATGGAGTTAGGGACCATCATCGCTTCTTTGCATGTAGTCGGTTCATCATTGTCAAAACAATAACGACTTGCTTATCAAATCACACTATTTGATTCTTACCGACCCACACGGTTCAATAGGAACTCTAATCTCCGAGATCACACCCTTTATAATCACGAGAGTCATGAGTATTGCGTCCGCCACCAGGACACTTTCCGTCCTGCGCTACTTAGCACATATAGCTAAGGTTCAACAACCTTATAAAAGTTCTATTGTCCTCCCACTTAACTTTTCACGAAAATTCCTTCTCAAGAAACTTGACGTTCCAAGTAACAAACTCTTTTGTCCTCGGTGTTATGGAGAAATTCCCAACAAATTCTTTGGGATAACCTACAAAGACGTGCTTATCCTACTTTGGTTGTAAACATTTTACTTATGCATAGCATACCAAAATTTAAGAAAAGACAATTCGGGTTTTATCCCAAACCATAACTTATATGGTGTCATTTCAACGAATCATGATGGTGCTCTTTTCAGTGTAAAAGCGGTAGTCTCTAAAGCTTCAATCCTTAAAACATAATGGCAGTTTTATAAATGACACCTTTGATCTTACCATGTCAAACATGGTTTGATTTCATCTCTCAAATATGCCATACTCCTATGGTTTATCGGGAAAACACAAATCATGGAACAATTCCGCAAATCTTAGGTGTTTTGCTAAACATGTAACTCAAATATTATCCTTTATAATCGAATCATAAACTCTTTATTTTCTTGTTACAATGATTTTCCACTTCATCTTGAAAGTCTTTGAACAATTTTCAAATGTTTCATACTTCTTCCTTATTAAGTAAATATATAGATATATTCACTTAAATTTCTAGAGAAAGCATATGAAGAAAAAAGATCCATCGCATATGGCTACATATAATGGACTATGCACATCAACATGTACAATTTCCAATAATCTAGTCATCCGTTCCTCTTTGGCCTATGAACGGAGTTTCAATTATCTCGAGGAAAGTCTCACAAGCGTCAATTGATCAAAAACAAAGACTCTAAAAATCCATCAACATGGAGTTTCTTCATGTTTTCTTTCCAATATAATTTAAAACAAATCTTGAAGACTAGGTTTGACGTCAACGAAAAGCACAATAACACTTTATTTGTTTTCGATAATCATCATCACTTATTCTCTTGCTAGTTACTTAGGCCATTTCAGTTCATGAATTGCATTGTCCTGTATGACACTTCATACCAACCAATTCGGTATCCAATACCGGTATCTAATACCTCAGAACCACATTGTTTAACAAGCAAGAAATACAGCCATAACGTGTATATCTTCTATATACCTAAGTTGGACATCTCCAACCTTTTCTTTTCTGCCAAATATTTTATAGATTCTCTTTCAACAATTCCTTTTCTTTTAAAAGAATATATCAACATCAATAGTGGTGTCATTGACATGACACATAGTACAAAGCGTGTATAGTCAAATACTAATACCTTTGGACTTGCACTTTGAAGTGGATCACCATCATCAAATGTTTGGTGTTCTTTCAAAAATCCATTCTTTAATAATCTATCGGTGTAGTAAACATTTTACTTACATCTTCTATTCATCCTTATCATGAAAACTTTCATGATCAAGCTACTATAGCCTGTAAGGAAGAATCACGAGTATAATGTTAGTTCCCAAAACCTTTTTGGGAGATCCGGATGCTTAGCATCTCCATCCTTCACAAATTCTCATACAATATGAGAACATGTATTTTGCTAAATTATACTCTATCATAATGCAACCAAAAACATTGTTTCAGATATCACAATATCTTTCACACATGATGGTTTCTGAAACAATTTTCAGCTCCTATATAATCTTGATATTAAAACAACTTTTGAATATCAATAATCATGGAGGAAAACATGATAGTTTAGATACTAATATTGGAATTCTTACTCTTGATTTAATACTACTTATTAAACTTCATGGAGTAAATAGAGTTTGCTGAAAGTTTGCAATAGGACTTATAAACTTTAAACTGACATTCAAAACAATACGATACCTGTTCGTAAAGTAAATATCCATAATTCTATAGTTCTATTATCTCAATTAAAACTAAGCATAAGGTAGTGAACAGACGCCAATGACTACAACAAATTATGCAAATTCACTTTGATTTAGTTTATGACAAATTGAGTTCGACTAATCCAAATTAGAAATGAACTTCCACTCAAAAACGACATCCCTCGTGCCTTTTTGGTGATTACATGAACCAAATCCACTACACCAAGTCCGATCATCACGTGAGTTGATGTAGCTTCAAAGGCGAGCATCTATATGGGCATCATATCAACTATATGACTCATGCTTAACCTTTCGGTCCATGTTCCGAGGCCATGTCTGTACATGCTATGCTCGCCAAGTAAGAACCTTAGTATTCGCGTGTGTAAAACTGTCTTACACCCGGTTCCCATGAAAACGTAGATTCGAGTACACCCGATCATCACGTGATGTCTCGAAACACGATCCACAGAACGGTACATACTTAAGGAAGAACACATTTTTATCTTGATATCTAAATGAGGGATCATCTTATAATGCTACAAAAAAGCGCCAAACTAGCAGTATAAGATGCTAACATCTAATGTGTAAAGTGAGATAATATGGTCCATGCATTTGATCTCTATTATTTGCATCGTGGTATAATCTCTATCATTCCTTTGTGTGTAAGGCCAAGGTCTATGGAACTTACATGTTGAGTGTGTTGTAAGAGTATCTATCATACATCTACTTACAATAATACCATATCAAGACACTAGCCCAGCAACGATCTAAACTAGACGCCTCTAATTTATCAATTGCAGGTTTTACGTGGCTTAGGGCTTTCGGAGATAGAACCGTTCTTACCTACGAACATGAACCACAACAAGGATAACCAAGTTATTAGGAACTCGTTGTAAATCAGATATTGACTATAGTAGGAGAGACAGACACCCGCCAGCCACTTATGCAAAACAAGTTGCATGTCAGTCTGGAACCGGTCTCATGTACGATGACATGTAAGGTTAGTCCGGGCCGCTTTATCCCACTATGCCACCAATATCCAAAATATATAGAAGATGCAATAACATGATCATCATCGCCCACATATAAACATATGTGTACTACCCGTGCAAAGCACCTACGCATAAATCATGCTCTGATACCACTGAAGGGTTCGCAGCATAGAAAACAAAAAAATCCTACGGTGAGAACTATACGCCAAGATCTATCTACTAGATACAGAGCAACGGGTGGATATACATCCATGGAGAACTTACCCTCGAAGACAACGAGTTTTGTTAACGAGTTGGAACTCGTGGATGATGTAGTCGTACACTTGCTGATCTTAAGATCATGATGAAGTCCAGCAGGTCCGGCTCCAGCACGTCCTTTAGATCCAGCTCCAGCAAGTCTAGCACCACCAAGTCCAGCACCGTAAAGCAGCGGTGCATCTGTGATCGCACACATGTCCGGTACCCCGATAACCGCCGTCCCTCGCTCCAGCAAAGCAGCGGAAGCAGCAACTCCTTTCCAGATAAAGCCACCGGGAACATGTATCTCGCTAATCCGAGACCATGGGGAAATAATACTAGAGGGGGAGAGAGATCCTTCACGAGGAGGTGTGAGGAAGAATGGGTGTGAGGGGGGCCTTTTATAGGAGGAGAGTGCCCTCCCATGGCAGTGAGGGTGACCCCTCACCTACTCATTCATGTGGTGGTAACTCCCTCCACATAAATTTGCCCCTTCACATTCTCTTTTAAAGTCCCCACTTTAAATGCATTAAATTTCTCCAAATTTAATGCTCTCTCATTTAATAAAACTATTTTATTAATTTTATTCAGAATTTTGTTAATTACTTTAATTAACAAATATTCACATAAAACCGCCCAATTCATCGGTCCCATCAACGGCGAGCAGACACAGCCGCCCAATTCTCCCAACCCTGAAGGCAAACTCACCAACAGTGGGTCGACGCAACAAGAGATCCACCTCATTAACGTTGAGTGGGCACGATGCAGGGAGGCCCTACAAGGTAATCCCTGTCAATAAATTCATCACAATAGATGCTAATGGGACACCATTGGCTACTCATCCAGGAGTTCAAGCACCAACAGGCAGTAAACACGCAGCTTGAAGAACGCGGGAAGGTCACGGACGAGTCAAGCCTCCGGCGGGCAGCACTCTCCTCTATTGGTGGATCCTCCTCTAAAGGTAATGACCCTATAGTCACCAAAAGGCGCTCTCGACTAGCCAACCTCAACGACAAAGATTAGGATGAGGCAACCAAAACCCTCGACTTCTCGTTCATGGCAGTGGACTCGTGGGGCAATATGATCCTGAAAACGCAACATGTAGCGGTGATAGTAACCACCATGTATCTGCTCATTAATCAGCCACCAGCTGGAGATCCATGATATGTCGTGCACCGATCTACGATCGTTGGACTTGGACTAGTCGAGGTTGCGCTGGCCAAGGAGTCGACACCAGAGCCGAAGAAAAGCAAGGCTCCACCAAAATACTACTCGCTATCTTCTAGTGAGGACGAGCACGACCTGTCACGGTGATGCCGCAGCTCACGGCAACATGATCATGATTATGATGCATGTGACGAGATCACCCAGCGCAAGGTCGATAAGATGCGCGCCAAGCGCACCTACTTAACAGAGTCAGAGGACGAAGGAACAAAGCTCTGTGGCGACAATTGCTTCAGTAGAGCCATACGGCAGAGGCGAATGCCGAAGGGATTCAAACTTCCTTCAGAAAACCCGAAGTTCGATGGCCTCCAGGACCCGAAGATCTGGTTGGAGGACTACATCTCTTCCATCAAGCTGCATGGCGGAAATAAATGCATAGCCATGCAATGCCTTCAGCTGCAGGGCGCTGCCCATGCATGGCTCAACAATTTGCCCCGCGGATCGATCGACGTCTAGGAGGAGCTGGTCTACAGGGTTGTCTAAAACTTCAAGGGCACCTACAAGCGGCCAGCATCAATTGAAGAACTCAGGGCCTGCTGCCAAAATCTGAGCGAATCCCTTCGCTCCTACATCCAAAGGTGGTCCATCATCAAAACTTCGACAAAATATATCTCTGAAGATCGCGCAATCGACGTGTTCAACGGCAGTGTACACCATAGAGAGCTCAGGGAGGAGCTGGGCCACATGAAGCCCAAAACCATCAACCACCTGATGGACATCGTGAATCGATGGGCAGATGGAGAAGACTCGTTGAACAACAACCGTGTCCGTTCAGACGACGAGGATGACCTCGACTGTAGACACGGCCGCCAAGGAAAGCGTCGGGCGCGCGGTTACGAGGACCACGAGGAGGTCGACATGGTCACGGCTAGCTACCCTGTCAAACACAACGAGAGAAACCGCAACAGTGGGTACCGTCGTAGCAACTACTGCGACAGCGGGAAATCCACACAAGTGTGGCAACGATGCACTTGAAACATCCATCCAAGAGAAGTTGTCTGGACCTTGCAACGTTCACTTCTACATCAAAAAACATGATGGCAAGAAGAAGTCCAGCCACCACCTCAAGGACTATCACGAGTTCTAGAAGCTCCAAGAGGGTTATGCCCAGCTACATCGCGACGCGATGACTCAGGGGTATGGAGTTGCACCAGGCGCCATAGCTCACGGAGCGCCACCACCACCACCTGGAGGACCCGTGCAGCCTGCGGCTGCACCAATACAAAACAACAAAGGCGAGCAATACCCACGCCTACTTGACAACATGGGTATGATCCAGAAGGGGCGCCCATCAAACAGGGTGCAGAAAACAATCACCCGACAGGTCAATTTGGCGGTCAACACACCTCACTCAACCCATGAGTACCTCAACGGGTCGGAGAGCTGCATCACCTTCGACAAGAGCGACCACCCGCGCCAGGTCCCTCGCCCAGGCCACTCTCCCTTGGTGCTCGAGGCAAAGATCGGCGGATTCGAGATGAGTCGAGTCTTCATGGACGACGGTAGCGGCATCAACCTCATGTTCTCTAGCACCCTGCACACCATGCAAATTCCCCTCTCTAGTCTGGAAGCATCCGAAACAACCTTCAACAACATTGTCCCAGGGAAAGGAGTATATCCCCTGAGCAAAATCTGGCTAGATGTCATCTTCGGCCCGTCCGCAAACTTTCGGCGAGAACGCCTCGAGTTTAAGGTGGTCGACTGGCCCTCGCAGTACCACACTATCCTCGGACGTGCCGCATTCGCAAGGTTCATGGCGGTACCGCACTATGCATACCTACATATGAAGATGCCAGGACCAAACGTCGTTATCACCGTCAAAGGAAGCTTCACCAAGTCCGATAGCTGCGACAGGGAGTTCAACAGAATCTCCCAATCCTTCGGCATGCATGAAGGGCTGGCGAGGCTCAAGGGGTCGACAGCCAACGGTCTTCCTCATGTGAGCAAGACGAACACACCGTTCCAATCTTTCGACTCGTCGGTGAATACTAAGGCAGTCCAAGTCTACCCGACAGACCCAACCAAGACAATGCTCATCACCAAGAACCTGAGTTCCGCATAGGAACTCGCGCTCGTCGAATTCCTCCGTGAGTGCTAGGAAATATTTTCCTGGTATCCTGCGGACATGCCAGGAGTTTCCAGGTAATTCACCGAGCACGCACTCAATGTGTCTCCAGATGCACGACCAGTAAAGCAGTCGACTGCATCGACAGTCTGAACCAAGAGAAAAAGCGATTGGCATGGAAGTCAACAAACCTCTCGATGCTAATTTTATACGCAAAATTAAGGAAAGCATCTGGGTATTTAACCCCGTGCTCGTTCCCAAAAATGACACGGATATCCTGCGGATGTGCGTGGACTTCACCGCCCTCAACAAGCACTGCTTGAAGGACCATTTCCCACTACCGCGGATCGACCAGATAATCGACTCCACCGCAGGGTGCGAACGCCTATGCTTCCTTGATGCCTACTCAGTCTATCATCAGATCCAAATGAAGGAAGAGGATTAGGAGAAAACGTCGTTCATCACGCCCTTTGGCATTTACTTCTTGAGCGGAGGAGGAGCTACGCTATGAACAGGCACCGCCGGAATCGGGTCCGTGGTGCCCACCTCAGGCGCAGAATCCTTCGACGCTCCTGGTGTAGAAGCATATGAATCTTTGCTCTGAGAACGCTTGCGAGTTCCATCCTCGCTGGACTCGAGGGCTCCCTCCGCGGGCAATGCACAGCGATCGAATCTAACTCAATCGCCTCACGTGGTTTGGGGAGGAATGGCCTTCCGGCCATGAGCGTAATGCGAAGGGCGCAACATTCCAATCCTGCAACAGCACTGACAAAGCCATCAGTCAACCATTCAAATAAACTAGCAAACAAGAGGACACATACATCAACAAAAACTACCTCCGGTGGAGCAAAGGTAGCACGAAAAGGAAGGGTGCTTGACTCAGCGGGCATAACCTCCTTCATGGTGATCTTGGTCAAGGATCTGATTTTCTTGTCAAGTTGCGCCGAGGTCATATCCTCCAAACATACACGAGTCAGTTCCGTCACGCTCGACCAAAGAAATATCGGGTGAGCCCTGGCTTACAGGGGCTGCATTCGACGCTTCAGCCAGGTTCGGATCATGTCTACACCGGTGACCTCCTTCCCTCGAACAATTTGAATGTCCAACACTCGTTTGTACAAGACCTCAACATCTTCCGACTCGCCTGGCATCATGACGTTTTGCTAGGACCTCCTCTTCTTCAGCTTCGCATTTGGGTCAAATGGGGCAAGGCCGAATAACTGCCCCTCTGCCTTCTTGTCCCGGATGTAGAACCATTTGTCCCTCCATCCTTGGGTAGAGTCGGCTAGGCCGAGGCTAAAATACTGGACATGAGGGTCCACGTATATACCGCACCCACCAAGATCGTACACCACTGAACCAGACCCCGACTGCCTCTTCAACTTGAACAATTTTTAAAAAAGGACCAAAATGCAGTGCGATTCTGAGCTAGCACTCGCAGAGGGTGATAAAGCACGCAATGTGCAAGATGGAGTTAGGAGTCAGCTGGTGGAGCTGAATCCCGTAGAAACAAAGCAATCCACAAAAGAATTCATGGAGGGGAAGTGGCAAACCATGGAGAAGAAAAGCAACGAACATCACGCAGAAACCAGCGGGAGGATCAGGAATTACCTCCAGGCCAGGAATCCGGCAATCGCTTTCATCGGCCATAATCAATCCGGCCAGGCGATGCGTATGAAGCTCGTGGGGCTTCAAGGTGGAGCGCCGCCAAGACCCATTGGTCACGCGAGTCCCCACGCCTTTCTTCTTCGTGGTCGCGGCAGCAGTGCCGAACCCAGTGGTGGCGACGGCCTTCTTATTCATCACGGTGGCTGCGGTGCCGGATCCCGTGGCAACAATGCTTTTCTTCTTCCCCATTCTTCGGCGGTGGAGGGACCGGAGGAAATAACCGGGAAAAGATTTGAGGACGTCCAACGCAGCGAGGAAGTGTGGAGAAGTGAAGCATAGGAGAGCAACAATGGCAGCGGCGCGAGGAAGATGAAGATGCAAGGTGCGAAAGTTACTGCCTAAACTTGCTACTTAAGCGAGGGTAAAAACCCATCTGACGATCGACATTTCTCTGCTTCAACGCGTGGCACACATCGACGAAGACACGTGGCAACGCGTACACTGAACCGTTGCTGCACGATCCCCACTCAGTGCAAAAATCGAGGGGGCACAGTTAAACCCCAAAAATTACGCGTGACTAGTCAAATTCTGGTCAGACGCTGGGACCCACCATCATCATGTCCCATCAGCACTGCTCACGCCGGCGGTTGAGCTCATCCAATCGTAAGCAATGACGTCATTTGCACTGGCCTTGGCAGCAACCTAAGGTTGAAGTGTGTAACGGTAATTTTTATTCAACTCCTTTTAGTTTTTGCGCTCGAGTCTACGACTCGACTAAACACTCGGGGGCTATTCCTAACAGGAGCACTGGTCACGCACCCGAGTATTTTCCGGATCCAGTGAGCAGGCCACCTGTTTTATGAATACAAGACACTTACATCTCAACCCCTCCTTCGAATCAATGATTCGATTACAGACTCGGGGGCTACTCCTATAGGGAGCGTTGGAAGCTCAATCGACAGCAATCGCCAAAGTTCAAAGTCCCTACTCGAGCTTGCGACTCGAATAGACACTCGAGGGCTACTCCCATAGGGAGCGCTGGTCGCGCACCCTATGAAAAGAAAAAAGTAGTTGTCCATGGGAAAAAAACATTGACCACGTCCGTACCATGAGCATTTGAAGCATTCGACGACTCCGCCTCACAATCACTGAAAATACCCTATAAGGAGACAACGTCTCCTAGGTCACCCGAATCACCTCCGTGGTGAATAAAACATTCTGATGTCGTGTTTACAACGTAAAGATAAGACATGCGAAAGGCCTGGCAATGCACCTGCTGCACTCTATCAGAAATAAACCTTGCCTACAGGCACGATAAAAAAGCCTTGACAGATGCATTGGGTGCTCATATCAAAACACTAGAATTCGACTCTGCAAGACCTGCGTGGCAGGAGTCGAATTACGCCAGCAATGTTCTGAATTCGAGTCTGGAAACTCAAGTTTGAGTAGATAGCATTGTTTTGCCCTAAGGCAGTTAACTAATCCCGATCCATCAGATGTATCAGGCACGCATATCGACAATCCCTATGACATAAACCACGCTCTCACCCGAAAGTGTTTTCGGATGAACTTGCATTCCACGCAAGACTTTATAGTCTTCACCCGAATCTACGATTCGGCTGGACACTCAGGGGCTACTGACATGGGTATACCCTATGGGTACTCGTGTTTAGCCTATACGGTCCAGCCCAATAGGAACCCGTGGGACAAGTGAAGCCCAACAAGGATTCGAGTGGCCCAAGTCTAGAGGAAGGAGACTCCTTGAAGGACACGCCAAGCAATTTCAAACGGGTAAAACCCTAATCTGTAACCGACTCGGCCTGCTATCCCGAGACCTAGCCTCCCTATATAAAGGCTAGGGGAGGGCAGCGAGAAAGACATCCACAACCCTAGCATACACCTCGCCAGATCACATTTGCGCATCCACTGTAACTTTTGACTCCTCGATAATATAAGAGCAGACAAGCAGGAGTAGGGTCCCTTCTGAGGGTCTGAACCTGGGTAAACCGCATGCCCATGATGTGCTTGTTTACTAGCCAATCGAGGCCTTCAGCGCTCCCCAATCCCGAACCTAAGTCCATCAACGATGGGCATTGACGAGTTAACCCCTCGTCACCCACCCACCACCCTAAGTCGTAGTGAACAACGTAATGCGCAACTAGTAGTCTAGCGGTCCGACTTCATTGCATGTCGTCGCTACCGCGGTGTACGGATGACGAAGACTCGAGGAGTGTTAGGGTATCGAGACTTCATCGTCATCGATGCGGTACTATTGTGTCTTAACTAAACTAGCTCATAGCTCATATTTAATTAACTAAACTAAAATACATGGGGCAACCGGGGTTTATGAGATAAAAAATATAAAAGTTAACCACACGAGAAATACGAGAACACCCCCACCCAATTCGTTTATATGGTAGGTAATTTATATGTTACCGAGTGAATAACTTACTCCCTCCGACCCAAATTAATTGACTTTAATGCTAGACATATTTTAGTGCTAGATACATCTGAATGTAGGCAAATCCAATTCAATTAATTTGGGTCGGAGGGAGTACATATTATTATATGGATAAGTCACGTGTTAAGGGTGTGTAACTTTTTGATCCGAAAAAATTCTACCGAAACATATCAATATGGGATTTAGTTTCGAAGATCTCGTCGCGACTAGCCTAAAGTTGAAAACGGATTTTTCATTGAATACACAGTTTGAGCTACAACATTTTTTAATATTTAATTTTTAGCAGTTTCAAATTTAGTACATGCATGCGGTACCTGTAACACACCGCCAAAAATGACACACCGACTGGTCTGAGTCTAGATTTATCGAAAGACGGTAAATACTCCCTCCATTTTAAAATATAAGATATTTTAGCTTTGTGAAGAAAGTATATTTAGACTCCTTTTAATGTCTAGGTTCACTCTAAATCTAAATGAACCTAGACACTAGAAGAAGTCTAGATATATTTCTTTTATAAAGCTAAAACATCTTATATTTTAAAACGGAGAGAGTACTTCGTAACAAAAAAATCTTTGATCTGACTGCAAGCGGCTCCTTTTGAACCCCGTGTCCACTGCTGGCTAGCACGGCACCGTCGGTGGCCGGTCCAAGTGGACGGTGAGAGGCACGAGCCCACAAGGCGACACGCCCGGCGTAGGCTCCACACCGTCAGCAAGCGCGCACGGCGCACGCACGGACGGGCGGGACGGTGTGATCGACTCCCTCCTCCTCACTCAATCACAGCATCGCACTATCGCGCACGCACTCGAGTCACACTCCCCACGACGAACGAACGAACGAACATGGAGCGGGGATCCCCCCGATAAATAATCTCACATCGCCGCTCGCTCCTCCCAAAAATCCATCGATCGGGGTTACCCGCATGACGATGATGGCCATGGCCGAGGTCCCCTGCCTCTGCGCGCGTCCGTCCCTTGCCGTGCCCGCCCGGCGGCCTGGGACGGCACCGCCCCTGCGCGGCGTGGCACGGCTGTGTCCCAATGCGACGGCGGCGAGGGGAGTCGCGGCGGTCCGAGCCTCGGTGGTGGAGGCGGCGACGGTGGTCGAGGACGAGGACGCGGAGGAGGAGGAGGAGGCACTGGAGGAGAGGTACGCGCTCGGCGGCGCGTGCAGGGTGCTCGCTGGAATGCCCGCGCCTCTGGGCGCCACCGCGCTCGCCGGCGGGGTCAATTTCGCCGTGTACTCCGGCGGCGCCACCGCCACCGCGCTATGCCTCTTCACGCCCGACGATCTCAAGGCGGTGGGCTTGCTTCCCGAGTAGAATTCACCATTGCGTGTGCTCCTTCTTTTAGTCTGCGGTTTGAGTTTTCTCTTGCGGGCAATGGTGCAGAATAGGGTCACCGAGGAGGTTCTCCTCGATCCCTTGATCAACAGGACGGGGAACGTGTGGCATGTTTTCGTAGAAGGCGAGGTTCACAACATGCTCTACGGGTACAGGTTCGATGGCACCTTTGCCCCTGAGTGCGGGCAGTACCTCGATGCTTCCAACATCGTGGTGGATCCTTATGCTAAGGTGATTGCGCGTTAGCTTTGCTTTGCCTGGTGATGTTTACAGCAGAAATTGTATGTACTCCGTAGTAGGTACTTACTTGCTCCGCCTTTTTGTGTTGCTCCAGGCAGTGATAAGCCGAGGGGAGTATGGTGTTCCGGGGCCTGGTGGGGATTGCTGGCCTCAAATGGCTGGCATGATCCCTCTTCCATATAGCACGGTATACCTGAAGTTCTTAATATATCGGCAGCATTTGTTTCTTCCCACACTTTTCTCCTGTCTTCCTCTGGTGCTCCATTGCCTAAGACGGTCATAATTAAGAAGATCAGTATCAGTGTACATCTGTATCTGTCTGCTAAAATTTGACGAATATCTGTATTTTGTTCTGATGTTAAAGGACCTTAAATTATATTACTCATATTCTGTCTGCGAGTGAAAATTAAGTGAAATTGCATCTACTGGTTGTTACCATTGTCTTAGGTGTTTAATTAGAAATGCAGTAAAAAGGTTTGCATCTGCAGTTTGATTGGCAAGGCGACCTACCTCTAAGATATCCTCAGAAGGACCTTGTAATCTATGAGATGCACCTACGTGGATTCACAAAGCATGCTTCAAGCAATGTAGAACATCCAGGTACTTTCATTGGGGCTGTGTCGAAGCTTGACTATTTGAAGGTACAGTTACTACTTACTGACTCCATGAGACAGTTCTTAAAAAAACTAAGTAGTTACCAGAATTTCTCTGATTATACTACTGTATAGTGTTGCAGTTACATGCTCATTATTGAGAAGATGTTTACATACATTTTAGTTAGATTTAGAAAAATATACCCCATTCTACAACTTAATCATAACCAAATATGTTATGCTAAATCTGCTTATCAACTCTATACTATTTACATAAAACACTGCTCTCAGTAGTTTGGTGACTGCTACTTCTTTCTTGTATGATTGGTCATAATAGCATTTTAAGACTTCTAGTTGTATGTTGTATTCTTAGTTTGATATTGGAATACTCGCTCTGCAGGAGCTTGGAGTTAATTGTGTAGAGTTAATGCCCTGCCATGAGTTCAACGAGCTGGAGTACTCCACCTCCTCTTCCAAGTATGTATAGTTCAATTTAGTAATCCACAACTGATATCTATTCTCAGGATTAATTTTCAGAAGTCACTCAAGAGTTATAAATCCTTGGTATTGCATAGATATGATCGACACCAGCTTCTGCTAGTGACATTTTCATATTGTATGTACCTAAGCTATACTTTTTTCCACGGGACATTGACCCATAATTGAGGTTCACTGCATTAATTCCAAGTTACAGTTGTTCACTGCATGCAATCTAGTATAATATTGTTATAGCCGTCTCCAGACTTTCTAACATGTATTTGATCTGTGTATCTTTCATTTGTACATACGGCTCTAATTGCTCTCTCATTATACCTGCGTACCATGCGTATGTGTTTTAACACAATTATGTTTGGCTATATCTCTCACTGGAAACACGGCCAGATTGTGATAATGTTTCATATAAACTACACTCTATCTTACCAGGGTGAACTTTTGGGGATATTCTACCATGAACTTCTTTTCACCAATGACAAGATACACATCAGGTGGGATAAAAAACTGTGGGCGTGATGCCATAAATGAGTTCAAAACTTTTGTTAGAGAGGCTCACAAACGGGGAATTGAGGTAAGCAAGTCATATGAGCTAATTCTTGTCTATTCCTCGTCCCCTTTTCAACTTATCAGTTTAAGCGACGGTATGCTACTGTTAGGTAATTTTGGATGTTGTCTTCAACCATACAGCGGAGGGTAATGAGAATGGTCCAGTATTATCATTTAGGGGCATTGATAATATTACATACTATATGCTTGCACCCAAGGTGAGAGATCTTACTTGTTATATAATTGTTATTTCATAGATGCACAGAGTATAGATTTATTATATCGTTCTACCGTGGATTCAGTCTCTGCTTTCGAAGAATTTCAAGGGCATTTGTTCATGCAGGGAGAGTTCTATAACTATTCAGGCTGTGGGAATACCTTCAACTGTAATCACCCCGTTGTCCGTGAATTCATTGTAGATTGTTTGAGGTACAGATATGAGTGTAACTTTCAGAAAGTAATTTTCAGTTTTGTTTCACTGCTTGTCATTTTAATATGATTAAGTCGCAAGCTTGGAATGAATCTTCTGATCAGCATATTGGCATCTTGAAACTCTTCTTTGGTAAAAGAGAAATCCATTGCATCTTCACATCAATTTTTGGATGTTTATGAATAAACAGAACTAGTATGTTGCTTGGGAAACGCTTGAATCTTCTGTTGACCCATCTTCATCATATATTTGATGCAAGCATATTTGCATTTATTCTATAAACTTGTCAAGACAAACAATTTATCCAGTACTAATTAAGTTTGCTTTGTAGATACTGGGTGACTGAAATGCATGTTGATGGTTTTCGTTTTGATCTTGCATCCATAATGACCAGAGGTTCCAGGTAATTTAACTTATTTTTGTTTGAAATCTTGCCTTTTCAGAAGAACCTTCTAAAATAATGTTTCTTTTACAAGTCTGTGGGATCCAGTTAATGTGTATGGAGCTCCGATAGAAGGTGACATGATTACAACGGGGACACCTCTTGTTACTCCACCGCTTATCGACATGATCAGCAATGACCCAATTCTCGGAGGTGTCAAGGTACCTGTTTCGTTCAACACCAGTTATCTACGTACATTCGAGTTTTAGGATGCTAATGATCCATTTCTTAATTTTGATAAGAAATACATTTTTTATGCAAGCAGCTCTGACCATCTGTTCCTTATGAGTTGTACTAAATAGAATACTATTGGTTCCTTGGGAGCAGCCCCTCTTACTCCTTTCCCTCATTGCAATTCTAGCTCATTGCTGAAGCATGGGATGCAGGAGGTCTTTATCAAGTAGGTCAATTCCCTCACTGGAATGTTTGGTCTGAGTGGAATGGGAAGGTAAGAACTGTATAATGTATGGCTTCACCTGTTTAAAGTTTGATATGATAAGTCAGTGGATTGTTCTTTGGAAAATACTGGTAGAAGTTATAACTTACACTTGTGGCATATTTAGATGAACACAATTATGATATTTATGTGGATAAACTTAAAAAGGAGGCACACAAATTGTTCTGCATCTGTAAAATGCACAAGATAACACAGGAGCTGGGTTGTGAAGTACGGCGTGTTAAAGAGAAACGTAAAAAGGACACACAAAAATTGTTCTGCATCTGTAAATGCACAAGGAAGACAACACAGGAGCTGGGTTGTTAAGTATGTCGTGTTAAATAGTTGAATGTGACTCAGTTCCACAACTCGAGTTTGGCCTCCTAGAACAACTCTTCATTATTTGATATGCTGCCATAGACCAAAAATCAAGCTGTTCCCACACAAACTTTCTGGAAGAAATAGCCATGTTGCTTTGTTGAAATATTTGGATGAAAAAACACATGCATTGGTTTTAACTAAATCCCCACAAATAAGAATAGATAGAGGAGGATGTTGCTTCTTGACTTGCAAGAACTAACCTCAGTCTTTATTTTGGATGTTTTAAGCAGGTAGCAGGATGAATGTTTAGTTTCTTTTTACCTTTATCTGTAGCTTGATTTGAGGGCGTACTACAATCATAGTTTCATTGTGTTGTACATTATTGAATATTCATTATATATACTCCTCATACTCCCTGCTGGTTCCATAGAAAAAACAGCATTACTGACAATATTTATTGACCAATTTCTTTTTATTGGGGCATGGAAAATAGAAATCAATAACAAACAGTGCCATATGAAGCTTGTATATATGAGTTAATTGCTGGTGGAGTTTTAAGAGGGAACATATGATTGTGCTCATCTATAAGAGCGTACCCAGTGCCGAAAGCTCCCACACATCGTGTGGTCTGGGGAAGGGAATTTCTATGTGCATCCATCTTGAACTAAACCAATATGTGCAGATTCCCCACTTAGCCTCTGTACTAGCTGTTTCATTAAAGTACTGACATATGTGGTTGTTTCCTCAGTACCGGGACATTGTGCGTCAATTCATTAAAGGCACGGATGGGTTTTCTGGTGATTTTGCCGAATGTCTTTGTGGAAGTCCACACTTATACCAGGTATATTGTGCCAATACTTATAAATAATCCAGTGGAATATCCCCTGGATAAATTGCTGCATAACACTAGTGCTATATATAGGTTTTGAAACTCAACCCGTGAATGGAGGAACATAGAGCTTTTGAGTTATTTACTTACTTATGGTGGCTATTCCGCTTAAACAATTCCAGCCATGTCATTTTTAGGAGTGAGAAGAAGCTGTATTGGATGTTTGGAAAGAAACAGTTATATTGGATTCGATGTGTGTATCATGTATTGATAAAACTATCTTTGTTTTCTTTTAAAGAAATGAAATCAACTTAACACTTTGTGTCGGTGTGAAGTTAGCTTCGTGTATACTTGTAAGAGAAACATCAAAATTAATTTGTAGGATAATTTGATCTGTTACCCACAAATTTCTATTTGGTTTCTATAGAAATCAATTCAATAACTTGTGTCACTGCAATTTCTGATTGGTTAACCAGGCAGGAGGAAGGAAACCTTGGCACAGTATCAACTTTGTATGTGCACATGATGGATTTACACTGGCTGATTTGGTAACATATAATAACAAGTACAATTTATCAAACGGGGAGAACAATGGAGATGGAGAAAATCACAATCTTAGCTGGAATTGTGGGGAGGTAATGCTGAACCCTCCTGATTTTTGTATTTTTCTTGCTTTACCTCTAGTCATATGGCTGGCAAATGTCGTCATATGGTTCTCTATTTCTCTCTGTATCTAAACTGCTAGGGCAGTAAGGGTTTCCCTACCAGATGTCATTGTTCATAAAATTGTATTTTCTAAAGAAAACTCAGTCTTATAGTTTGTGCACAGGGCGGTACAGGAGTTGTGGCTAAAGAGATTAATACAGGCTGATTTTGATACTTGATACTGATAGGGGAAAACCATGTACACGATCACTCGAATTTGATACACTTTTCTCTGTTTACCTCACAGCCATAGGCGGGCCCAACCATCCCTAAGCGTGGGCACGTGCCCAGGCTTCTGACCGGCCGACAAACCTAATTTGATGGCAATTTGATAAAAAGTAGTGTCACTAGCCTTGAAATACACTGTTTGCCCAGGCTTTGAATAATTCTTGGATCCGCCACTGCTCACAGCAGGGCCGGTCCTGACATGTCAGGGACCTGTGCGAGATAAGAGTCAGGCCTCACCCTACCCTGTCGTTCGATTTTTCTTTCTAAGCTACACCATCCAGTCAAATCAAAGGCCTGTCAGTGTTTTTTTATTGAAGAATTAGCTCTGTACGAGAAATAGATTCTGGCTGCTGCTATGGACTCCATTCCTAGATCCTTCTTGTGCTAACGATTGCCTAATTCTTACTCCCATATAAACACACCTGGCTGGGGGCCCTTGGCATATTGGGGCCCTGTGCGCATGCACCGGTTGCACATGCTCAGGGCCGGCGCTGCCTTATAGCAGATCCCTCCGCATATTAATAAATGATTTTAAGTCACATCATGTTCTTTTAGTTGTATGCCAACTGCCAATAAGCTTCAGAATCATGTGCAACATGTACTTAAAATTTCATGTGAATAATATAGGAAGGAGAATTCGCAAGATTGTCAGTCAGAAGATTGAGGAAGAGGCAAATGCGCAATTTCTTTGTTTGTCTCATGGTTTCTCAAGTAAGACTTACTATCTGATCTCTTTAAAATTTTGAGATTGCTTGTTTTTTCACAATGGCAAATGCAGTCAGGTGAAACACAGAACAGGCAACGTGTCTGAGTTTGACAGGAAGTGTCTTGATTTCAGTTTTGTTCCTACTTCCGTAGGTTCCAATATTGATTGCCAACATGAAGGGATTGCTTATCTGAGACCTCCCAAAATTAAATTCTTCAATTCACCTTCTTCAGTATCTTGAATCTTCTAATAATTTTTATTTTGTCCAATTGGTAGGGAGTTCCAATGTTCTACATGGGTGATGAATATGGTCATACAAAAAGCGGCAACAACAATACATACTGCCATGATAATTTTGTTAGTCCAATTTGGTCGTTTATCTTTCTAAATAACTATCTTTAAATCTTTCCATTCATCCATCTTGGTTCTGGTATAGGTCAATTATTTCCGCTGGGATAAAAAAGAAGAATCCTATGATTTGCACCGATTTTGTCGCCTCATGACCAAATTCCGCAAGTAAGTACTGTTTCTGTTGAGTAATTTCTGTACGGAACCACTGGAGGTGCCTCCAAATGCTAAACTAGTGAGGTCATTTCAGAGCCTAATCAAGTTAGTGTTTTCTATTTGTCTGCACTGTAGGGAGTGCGAGAGTCTTGGCCTCGAGGACTTTCCAACAGCCGAGCAGTTGCAGTGGCATGGTCATCAACCTGGGAAGCCAGACTGGTCTGAGACAAGCCGATTCGTTGCCTTCTCCATGGTACAGATATAATTCTCACACTATACCACTTATTTCAGAATGCCATTTGTAGCTCAAAGTAAATCATGGAGAGATTCTACAAGTAACAAATGCTCCTATGTATCTCACCGCAGAAAGATGAAACAAAAGGCGAGATCTATGTGGCCTTCAACACCAGCCACTTGCCGGCCGTTGTCAGGCTTCCAGAGCGCATAGGGTACCTGTGGGAACCGGTGGTTGACACAGGCAAGCCAGCACCATACGACTTCCTCACCGACGACTTACCTGACCGCGCTCTCACTGTACACCAGTTCTCTCATTTCCTGAGCTCCAATCTCTACCCCATGCTCAGCTACTCCTCGGTCATCCTTGTATCGCGTCCTGATGTGTGAAAGACCAAAATGTACAGTAGATGATATATAATATAGTCCTTCGCTGTACCATCAGTGATGTATTGCCAAAATGTACAATGTGCAAACTGCAAAGTTTGTAGTGATAAGATATGTTCTTCCCTGATGAGCAAAACTACTACGTAGAACATTCGTTGACAATGGATATAAGAAAAAAAATGCACAGAGCGTGCTGTACTGTCGAAAGATGATCCACGTTGCAGTCCCCAGAACGACAAAAGAAAAGGCAGAAGAAACAGCAAAACGATCAGATGATCCATCCAAGTCTCCAGCTAAGATCTGCTGTGCATGCCTCTGTTGATCACGAGACGTTGCTCTCTGGATATGTGATGCACCTGTAGACCCTGCATCTCTGGCACAGGATGTACCCTGCCTGCAAACCACAAGGGACGCCCGTTGGTCGTCGGCGCCGGAGCTGAAGAAGACGATGCAAATTAAGATAGTAGTACTATGAGAAAGAACTCACGGCCTTGCAGGTTGGGCAGCGGCGGTAGATCCGGGGGCTGCTCTCGGACTTGACGTTGTTCTTCTTCCCCTTGCAGAAGTCGCACAGCAGCCACCCCATGCCGCCGCACCCTTCCTCGCACTCTACTTCACCTTCTTCCTTGGGACAAATTCACAAATGGCAGGTGAGGATTGTGAGGTCAAGCCAATAGCTTGAACTGTTCAGATCGTGGTGCCTGGATTACTACTTCTAGGTTTGAAAGATGCTAACCTCCATGTCTGCCTCAACCTCCGGCAGAGCCGCCTCTGCCGCCGCGGCCGTGACGACCTCCCTGGAAACGAACACGCGACCGATCTTTATCGGCTGCTGGAACGGCGACCAGGTCGACGCCGACGCCCGGATCGGCATCAGTGGGGACGGGCGGTGGCACCAACGGTTCAGGCTCGTCGCGCTGCACCATTGCACAGCCATTCCTCCTGTCTTTCCTCAGCTTCGCCTCACCACCCGCTCCCTCCGGATAAAATTGCGAGGGAAAGCTATGGGTCCCGATTCTGACGCCCCGGACCCACCACCGAGCCCACCTCGGATCACTACCTCCACGAGTCAAAATTGGTCAATGGTTCCAACTTCGAAGCCTGACACCTGGACCCACTCAGAATCTCAGTTCGCTGCTTCTACAAGTCGTCTGAGGTCAACGCATCTGACGGAAGCTTCCACTCTTCACCAGATCTCGCCGCCGCGTCCTCTCCCGTTCCCGTTCAATGCCGTCGTCGCACCACCACCACCACCACCACCACTACCTTGTCCTGCTGCTCCTCCTCTTCGTCCTCGGCGCTGCACTCCTTGCCGTCAGTGGAGAGCAAGAGGCGGCCTGCGAGGTGCAGTACCGGCAAGAGGACCTCCGGCCGGATCGCCTCACGGTGCTCCTGAGCGGCTACTCGGAGCGGCGGCTCCCGCTCCTCCGCGCCATCGCGGGGGCCTACGCCGCGCACCCTCTCGTCCTCGCAGTCATCGTGCTCTGGTGCAACCCCTCCACCCCGGACGACCGTCTCCTCTTCCCGCGCTTCCCGCCGCGCGTCTCCCTCCACCGCACCGCCTCCTCCTCCCTCAACTCCCGCTTCCTCCCGCACGCCTCCATCCGCACCGCCGCCGTGGCCGTCGCGGACGACGACGTCCTCCCCGACGCGGCGGCCATCTCCTTCGCGTTCGCGGCCTGGCAACAGCGGGCCAACGGACGCCCAGGCACCCTCGTCGGCTTCTTCCCGAGGTCCCACCGCCTCGACCTGGCCCGCGGGAGGTGGGCCTACGCCGCGCCGCAGCCGGGGCGCTACTCCATGGTGCTCACCAAGTTCCTGGTCCTCGGCGTGGACCTCCTCCGCAAGTACTCCTGCTCCCCGGAGCTCGCGGCGGCGCGCGCCGTGGTGGACCGGGAGCGCAACTGCGAGGACATCCTCATGAACTTCGTGGCCGCCGAGGAGTCCGGGGAAGGGCCGGTGCTCGTGGAGGCCGGCAGCGTCAGGGACTGGGGCGACCCGAGGAACGATGCCAACGCTAACGCCAGCGCCGGCGAGGAGGGCACCGGGATGAAGGCCGTGGGGCTGAGCTCGAGAGGGGGCGTGGGGCACTGGGAGAAAAGAGGGGAGTGCATCACAGAGTTCCACCGGCTGCTGGGCAGGATGCCGCTCCGGTACAGCTACGGGAAGCTGGTGGAGGCCTCCGTCGGTGAGCAGGGGCTGTGCAGCAAAGGCGGCCGCCTCGTCCGGTGCGACCGGGAGTAGCCTGAGCTTGTCTCAGCGTTAGAATGCCATGGCATTCATTGACCGGGAGTACAAATCTGACAAAATTGTATTCCGTGGTAGCGACTGTGGTAATGCTACAGGTACAGAACAACAGCGTCGACAACATTCAGGCAGTGCTAAATCAAACACTCTGTACTCTGACAGATAATACCAATGTCGCGCTTTTACCTGTTCTCCACAGTGGGGAAAATTCCTTAATTTTTGATTACGATAAAGTACAGTTAATTTTGACAGGGGACAGTGCAAATTACCTGATTTTGGATTTGATTTTCAGAGGAGAGTTGTGGGGAGGGGGCGGTTGCTGCGTCCCGTTGTGTCCCCGAATTGAAACCAGCCCTGCGATCACGATCGGGCGGCCGCTGTGGACGATGGGCTCCCCGCTCCCGCTTACAAAATCTTCCTCCCACTCCCCCCAAACATCGCAGGACGTGGGCGTTCGTGGGGCGCGCCTTGGTGCCATTTCAATTCTCCCCCTCTTCTTCTCTACTTCCGACAGACAGAAGCGGAATTTCGGCGGAGTTGTGCGCGCGATTGGCACCACGGTCGCTCGTGGCGGCGGAGGAGGACGATGCATCCGCGCGGTGGCCGCGAACGGGCGGCGGTGAGGAAGGGGCCGTGGACGGCGGAGGAGGACGAGGTGCTGCGGCAGCACGTCCGCGAGCACGGCCCCCGCGAGTGGAGCTCCATTCGATCCAAAGGCCTCCTGCCCCGCACCGGCAAGTCCTGCCGCCTCCGCTGGGTCAACAAGCTCCGCCCAAACCTCAAGACGTAAACCCGCCTTCCTTCCTTCCTTCCTTCTCTTCCGAGTTTGATCGGCTCTGCATCTGCACGCCGAGGCACTGAAGGATGATGCCGTGTTTGTTTTTGTGTTGAAGGGGCTGCAAGTTCTCGGCGGAGGAGGAGCGGGTGGTGATCGAGCTGCAGGCGCAGTTCGGGAACAAGTGGGCGAGGATCTCCACGTACCTGCCCGGCAGGACCGACAACGACGTCAAGAACTTCTGGAGCACGCGGCAGAAGCGCCTCGCCAGGATCCTCAGGGCGCCGCTGTCGCGCAGGAGGCCTGCCGCAGCCAAGCACAGCGCCAGCGCCAGCACTGCTTCTTCTTCGGCCGCGGCCTCTCATGATCATGATCAGTTGCTGCGCGCGCCCAAGCCCGAGGTGACGGCTCTTGCTTAGTTTGTTTGATTTTCTCTGAAGAAAACAGAGTTGTTTGCTTCTCAACTTGACAGCAATCACCTTGTTTCTGAACCTGACTGTGCCTCTGCTTTTCTGAAATAATCCATGGACACTTTGGGTTGTTTTTTCTGCCCCATACGTTTTTTCACTCCTTGCTTTGGGCACGCTAAGATATAGTACATATTTGGCCAATATTTTTAAAATCGTATCTTAATTAGAACAGGTTAAATCACAAATTTAAAGACAATATTTTTTAAATAAGAAATTGACAGGGTTCAACTGATCAATGGTTTCGCACACGCTCTAAAACAACATTCATTTGTGACTTTTTTTTTTTTTTGATTTATGACTCTTGTGGGCTAGTAGTACTCCCTCCGACCCATATTAGTTGACTTGGATTTTTGTAGATTCGGATGTATCTAGTATTACAACATGTCTAAATACATCCAAATCTAGACAAATTCGAGTCAACTAATATGGGTCGGAGGGAGTACCTTTTACTTCCAGCCCCAAACTCAATCATGCATGCTGTCAATGTTTTGTTTTCTGAATTTCTGAAGCCTTGCACTGTTGCACATTTCAGCCTCTTTGTCAGGATCAGGATCTTAATTAGAACAGGTTAAAATCGTATCTTAATTAGAACAGGTTAATTTATAGTACATATTTGGCCAATATTTTTAAAATTGTATCTTAATTAGAACAGGTTAAATCACAAATTTAAATACCTTTATGTCTGTTAGCTCAATGTTGTTTGAATAAGAAGGGTTCAACTGTTCAATGGTTTTAAAACTTAATCACACACACACACTCTCTAAAACAACATTTATTTCTGATTTTTTTTTACCATCTTATTTGTGACTCTTGTAGACTAGTAGTACCTTTTACTTCCAGTCACAAACTAACGCATGCTGTCAATGTTTTGTTTTCCGAATTTCTGAAGCCTTGCACTGTTGCACATTTCAGCCTCTGTGTCAGGATCAGGATCAGGTTCTCCGCTTGGGCACGATGATCCCCTTCCAAGAAACGCCGATGCACCATATCGGCGAGAGCAGCCAAGAACCACCACTTGCGGCGAACCAGTGCGGCGATTCCCCGTTCCACGGACTACTCGATCCCGCACCCATCCTGCAGCCTCCCATCGGGTTCGCCGCCATGGACACCGCGGCCGCGGGATGCAGCAGCTCGTATGGCGCCGCTCCGGAGGCCCACTATCCGCTGTCCTTCCTCTACGCCGGCGACCCTGCGCCAATGCTTGATGCCAGTAGCTTCATCGACGCGGCCACACTTGTCCACAGCGGCGGCGTCGCCTACCTGGAGCCGAAACGGGAGCTGGAGCCGCAGCAGCCTCCGGTCGGATTCTTTGGGCTGGAGGGGGAAGACGACGACGACTACGGCCACATCGTGCCGGCACGGAGAGGCGCGCCCGACGTGCACTTCGACGACCTGGCCCCGGAGATGTTCGACTTCTTCGAGCTCCCACCGTCCCCGCCACCATCGCCGTCCACTCGCCACTGACCGGCGCTGCAGGATGCGTATCATGACTAAGCCATTAATTACCGTCTTACCGATGCTAATGTGTTGTTTGATCGTCATCTAAGGAGGAACTATATGTCCTGAAACTGTTTGATCGAGTTCATTTGTGCATGTGTAAACGCCTAATGTAATTCTGGGACACGTCTCTTCTGATAGAGTGGCTGCTTAAAACTTCCTCAGCGTATTACCGCCTTTTCACGTCGGGAAATCTTATACTGTAGTACTCACTCCGACCCATATTAGTTGACTCAGATTTTGTCGGATATATCTAGATATATTTTAGTGTTAGATACATCTGTATCTAGATAAATTCAAATTAACTAATATGGTTATCTAGATACATTTTAGTGTTAGATACGGATGTATCTAGATAAATCCAAGTTAACTAATATGGTTCAGAGGGAATATAAAATTCGTCAAGTGCATGAAACATGACTATCTATCTGTGGCACAATTGTATCTTCTTATATTATTCTCAAAAAACATTGTATCCTTTTTTTTAGATATATTTTTTTTTTGAGGATCATAGAGGCTGAATTAGCCACCCGATGTCCAACACTGCACTACGGGAATAACTTCATATGCCGACGGCTCAAGAATTGGGTTGCACGACTGTCGGCCCAGTTTTGCCGTCGGCATAGGATGGATAGGCCGACGACAGCCATCGGAGTAGACCGGATCATCGGCGTAGGTGATTAGGCGTGACGGCGATGCGATGGCGTCAAGTCTATGCCGACGGCAAAGTCGTAGGCGTAGCTATTTTTCCTTTTTGCCACATTAATCTTAGAAAAATCATAACTAAATCATTTTAATTCGGAAAAATACATATAATATATCAAAATTTGCATAAAAATAAGATATATCTATATACATTCAAATATTATATATTTTTGTTCAAAAAATATAAAACCAATACAAATACTTCCGTACAACATATTTTCTATTTTTCGAGTGCCCAAAACGGGGTGTTTTGTGAAGCAACCACCAAATAAAAGTTTAAAAATGGTACCACCCTATTTTTCAAAAATAGTAGACCATCTTGCATGAACAATGTCCCAATCGAGGTATTTTAAACCTTTTCTTCCACCCTTCGTGAAAAAGATAAATTAATGCCAGATTTGTAGGAAGTGAGTCAGATTTGAACTATAGGTACATTATCCGATACTCATGATTTTTTAAAAAAATTATTTTTAGGTTCACAATATGCTATCTAATCAGATATCCAATGCAAGTTTAGCGAGGCTTAGCGCCGAGCTAAGAATCTTCATGCCCGTCGTTTTAGAAAGTTAAACGACAGTTTGAAACAGGCATAAGAAAATTAAAAACCGATCGAAACAATGCAAAACTTTCGTCTGGTGTCATGTTATGTGACAGAGTTGCAAGAAAAAATATCAAAATTGGTCTATTGATTGTGTCTCAAAAAAACCTTCACAAAGTGACCTATCTCAATCGAGGTTTTCTCGCTTTCAGGTCAAATGACCAATATTATGGTCAGAGTTGCAACATAGTTTAGGATAATGTGCCCATATTATGCACACATGTGTATCATGGAATGGCGAACAATGTTGTAGGACGAAGTTCTCCTTTTCGTCGCACTAAAAAGCCATTTTTCATTTTCCGAGTGCCCAAACGAGGTGTTTTGTGAAGCAACTATCAAATAAAAGTTTAAAAATGGTATCAGCCTATTTTAAAAAATAGTAGACCACCTTACATGGACAATGTACCAACCGGGATATGTTAAACTTTTCCACCCACCCCTCGTGAAAAAGACAAATTCCTGTCGAATCGGTAGAAAGTGAGGCAGATTTGAACTATAGGTACATGATCTGATGCTCATGATTTTAAAAATAATCATTTTTAGATTCACAATATGCTATTTAATCAGAGATCCAATACAAGTTTAGCGAGGCTCGCCCCAAGCTAAGAATTTTCATGCCCGCCGTTTTAGAGAGTTGGACGACAGTTTGAAATGGACATAACAAATTAAAAACGATTGAAAGAATTCAAAAACTTCGCGTGGTGTAATATTATGTGACATACTTGCAAGGAAAAATATCAAAATTAGTATATTGATTGTTTCTCAAAAAACTTCACAAAGTGACCTATCTCAATCGAGGTTTCCTCGCTTTCAGGTCAAATGATCAATGTTATGGCTATAATTGTGGCATAGTTTGGGATAATGTTCCCATATTATGCAAACATGTGTATCATGGGATGACAAACAATATTGCAGGAGGAAGTTTTCCTTTTCGTCGCGCAAAAAAGCCATTTTCCATTTTCCAAATGCATAAAACTGGGTGTTTTGTGAAGCAACCACCAAATGAAAGTTTAAAAATGGTACCACCACATTTTTCTAAAATAGTAGACCACCTTGCATGCACAATGTCCCAACTAGGATATCTTAAACCCTTTCGTCCACCCCCTCCATGAAAAAGACAAATTCTTACCGAATCGGTAGGAAGTGAGTCAGATTTGAGCTATAGGTACATACATGATCTGATGCTCATGATTTTTTAGAAAAATCATTTTTAGGTTCATAATATGCTATTTCATCAGAGATTCAATGCAAGTTTAGCGAGGCTCAGCCCCGAGCTAAGAATCTTCATACCCGCCATTTTATTAATTTTGACGACAGTTTAAAACGGACATAAAACATTCAAAAATGATCAAAACAATACAAAACCTTCATGTGGTGTCATATTATGTGACATAGTTATAAGGAAAAATATCAAATTTGGTATATTGATTGTGTATCAAAAAAACCTTCACAAAGTGACCTATCTCAATGGAGATTTCCTCGCTTTCAGGTAAAATGACCAATGTTATGGTCAGAATTGTGGCATAGTTTAGGATAATATGCTCATATTGTGAACTCATGTGCATCATGGGATGGCAAACAATGTTGCAGGAGGAAGTTTTCCTTTTCGTCACACCAAAAAGCCATTTTCCTTTTTCCGAGTGACCAAACGGGATGTTTTGTGAAGCAACAAGCAAATGAAAGTTTAAAAATGGTATCACCCTATTTTTTGAAAATAGTAGACCACCTTGCATGGACAATGTTCCAACCGGGGTATCTTAAACCTTTCCATCCACCCCTCATAAAAAAAACAAATTCATGCCGAATCGGTAGGAAGTGAGTCAGATTTGAACTACAAGTACATGATCTGATGCTCATGATTTTTTGGAAAAATCATTTTTAGGTTCATAATATGTTATTTAATCAGAGATCTAATGCAAGTTTAGCGAGGCTCGGCCTCAAGCTAAGAATCTTCATGCCCACCATTTAGAAAGTTGGACGACCGTTTGAAATCGACATAACAAATTCAAAAACGATCAAAACAATTCAAAACCTTCGCGTGGTATCATATTATATGACATAGTTGCAAGGAAAAATATCAAAATTAGTATATTGATTGTGTCTCAAAAAACCCTTCACAAAGTGACCTATCTCAATCGAGGTTTCCTCGCTTTCAGGTCAAATGACCAATGTTATGGTCAGAATTGCGGCATAGTTTGCAATAACGTGCCCATATTGTGCACACACGTGTATCATGGGATGGCGAAGAATGTTGCAGGAGAAAGTTTTCCTTTTCGTCACACCAAATAGCCATTTTCCATTTTCCAAGTGCCCAAAACGGGATATTTTGTGAAGCAACCACCAAATAAAAGTTTAAAAATGGTACCACCGCATTTTTCGAAAATAGTAGAGCACCTTGCATAAATAATGTCCCATTTGGAGTATCTTAAACCTTTTCATCCACCCTCGTGAAAAGACAAATTCATGTTGAATCGGTAGGAAGTGAGTCAGTTTTGAGCTACATGTACATGATCTGATGCTCATGATTTTTTGGAAAAATTATTTTTAGGTTCATAATATTATATGTCATCAGAGATCCAATGCAATTTTAGCGAGGATCAGCCCTGAGCTAAGAATCTTCATGTCTGTTGTTTTATAAATTTGGACGACAGTTTAAAACGCACATAAAAAATTCAAAAACGATCAAAACAATGCAAAACCTTCGGGTGGTGCCATATTATGTGACATAGTTGCAAGTAAAATATCAAAATTGGTATATTAGTTGTGTCTCAAATAAACCTTCCCAAAGTGACCTATCTCAATCGAGATTTCCTCGCTTTTAGGTAAAATGACCAATGTTATTGCTAGAATTGCAGCATAGTTTGCGATCATGTGTCCATATTGTGCACGCATGTGCATCATGGGATGACGAAATTTTTTGCAGAGGAAGTTTTCCTTTTTGTCGCACCAAAAAGCCATTTTCTATTTTCCGAGTGCTCAAAACATGGTGTTTTGTGAGGCAATCACCAAATGAAAGTTTAAAAATGGTACCACCCTATTTTTCTAAAATAGTAGACCACCTTGCATGGACAATGTCCCTATCAGGGTATCTTAAACCTTTTCGTCCATCTATCGTGAAAAAGATAATTTGCTGCTAAATCGGTAGGAAGTGAGCCAAATTCTAACTACATGTACATAACCTGATGCTCATAAATTTTTGTAAAAATCATTTTCATATTCGCAATATGCTATTTCATCAGAGATTCAATATGCCTAAAGCTTGAAGGAAATATGCCCTGAGAGGCAATAATAAAGTTGTTATTATGTATTCCTTGTATATGATAGATGTTTATTTTGCATGCTATAATTGTATTGATAGGAAACATCAATACATGTGTGTTTAATAAACAAAAAAGGTTCCTAGTTATGCCTCTCTTATAGACTAGCTTGTTGATTAACAAGATGATCAAGGTTTCCATGGACATTGGATGTTGTTAATAACAAGGTCACAACATTTGTGAAATGATGTGATGAACATTCATCTGAAGTATAGCATTACGATCAAGTCATTATGTTTATATTGCTATAACATCATACGAAGTAATCTTTATCCTTAGACCATGAGATCATGTTAATTGCTAACACCGGAAGAGTATCTTGATAACATCAAATGTCACACCGTAACAGGGTGACTATAAAGATGGGTTCAGTACTACGAAGTGTTATGTTGAGGCTCATGGATCAAGAGTGGAATTTGTCAATCCAGATGACGGATAGATATACTAAGGCTGGGCCTCTCGATATCACATTAGGATAGCTTGCAAGCAAGTGATGTGATCACTGGAATGTTATATCACGGGAACGAGAAAAGAGTGCATGTCGGTAACGAGATCAAACTAGGTATGGAGATACCGATGATCGAATCTCGGACATGTAATATATCGAGAGATAAAGGGATTTAGTTAAAATCGTTAAAGGTTCTCACGATCACAGGAGTCATCGTTGAATGTGTAGGAGTCAGTACGGATCTCCAGGTCCCGCTGCTGATTATTGATCGGAGAAGGGTCTCGATCATGTCTGCATTATTCGCGAACCATAGGGTGGCACACTTAAGAGTTACCGGACACCATTTTGGAGCACATATGTTTCAGATGAAAGAATTGCAAAGCGCATGAATTGTTTCAATAGAAACCGGAAATTGTTTCGGGTGAAATTGCAGAAGGTGGTTCTGCATGTGATATTGAAATATTGCAAGGGGCTATATGTGAATGTTTGTTAATTAAAGTAATTAACAAAATTCTGAATAAATTTAATAAAAAGAGTTTTATTAAATGAGAGAGCATTAAATTTGGAGAAATTTAATGCATTTAAAGTGGAGACTTTAAAAGGGAATGTGAAGAGGCATTTTAATGTGGAGGGGTTACCACCACATGAATGGGGAGGTGAGGGGTCACCCCCCCATGCGCCGGCCATGGAGAGAGGGGGCACCCCCCTCCTCCTATAAAAGGCCACCCATTCCCTCCTTCATCCACACACCTCCTTGTGAAGGATCTCTCCCCCCTCTAGAATTATTCCCCCATGGTCTCGGATTAGCGAGATACATGTCCCCGGTGGCATTTCGTCTGGAAGGAGTTGTTGCTTCCGCTGGATCACTGGAGCGAGGAGGTGGAGGTTGTCCGGTGGCTTGAATGTGTGTGCGAGTGCGGATGCGCTACTGAGTTGCGGCGCTCGGACTTCCTCACGATCTTGAGATCGGCAAGTGTACGACTACATCAACCACGAGTTCCTACTCGTTAACAAAGCTCGTTGTCTTCGAGGGTAAGTTCTCCATGGATGTATGTCCACCCGTTGCTCTGTATCTAGTAGATAGATCTTGGCGTATAGTTCTCATCGTAGGAATGTTTTTGTTTTCTATGTTGCGGACCCAACAGTGGTATCAGAGCCTGATCTATGCGTAGGTGCTTTGCACGGGTAGTACACATATGTTTATATGTGGGCGATGATGATCATGTTATTGCATCTTCTATGTACTTTGGATATTGGTGGCATAGTGGGATGAAGCGGCCCAGACCAACCTTACATGTCATCGTACATGAGACCGGTTCCACGACTGACATGCAACTAGTTTTGCATAAGTGGCTAGCGGGTGTCTGTCTCTCCTACTATAATCAATATCTGATTTACAACGAGTTGATAATAACCCGGTTATCCTCGTTGTGGTTCATGTTCGTAGGTAAGACCGGTTCTATCTCCGAAAGCCCTAAGCCACGTAAAACTTGCAATTGATAAATTAGAGGCGTCTAGTTTAGATCGTTGATGGGCTAGTGTATTGATATTGTATTGTTGTAAGTAGATGTATGATAGATACTCTTACAACTCACTTAACGTGTAAGTTCCATAGACCTTGGCCTTACACACAAAGGAATGATAGAGATCATACCACGATGCAAATGATAGAAATCAAATGCATGGACCATATCACCTCACTTCACACATTAGCATCTTATATTGCTAGTTTGGCGCTTTTGGTAGCATTATAAGATGATCCCTCATTTAGATATCAAGATAAAATATGTTCTTCCTTAAGTATGCACCGTTTTGTGGATCGTGTTTTGAGGCATCACGTGATGATCGGGTGTTCTCGACTCTACGCTTTCATACAACGGGTGTAAGACAATTTTACACACGCAAATACTAAGGTTCTTACTTGACGAGCCTAGCATGTACAGACATGGCCTCGGAACACGGACCGAAAGGTTAAGCATGAGTCATATAGTTGATATGATGCCCATATAGATGCTCGCCTTTGAAGCTACACCGACTCACGTGATGATCGGACTTGGTGTAGTGGATTTGGTTCATGTAATCACCAAAAGGACACGAGGGATGTCGTTTTTGAGTGGGAGTTCATTAGTAATTTGGATCAGTTGAACTCAATCTATCATAAACTTAGTCTAAATATATTTTACAAATTCTGTTGTAGATGGCACCACCTGCTTTTAATTTCAATGTGTTCATGGAGAAAGAGAAGCTTGCTGCGAATGGTAGCAACTTCACCAACTGGGCTATGAATTTGAGGATTCTCCTCACCTTGCACAAAAGCAATATGTGCTAGAGGCGCCGCTTAGGCCCCCCACCAGCTCTCGATGCCCCGACGAGGAAAAGAACGTCTATATAACTCGTCAGGAGTACCACAACTTAGTTCATTGTGGCATACTGTATGGGCTAGAGCCAGAACTTCGAAAACGTTTCGAAAATGGCAATGCCTTTGATACCATGGGAGAATTGAAAATGATTTTCGATACCCATGCTGCCGTAGAGAGATATAATGATTCTGAAAAGTTCTTTAGCTGCATGATGGAAGAGAACAACTCCGTTAGTGAGCATGTACTCAAAATGTCTGGGTACGCCGATAAGCTTGTGTCCTTGGGAATAACGATTCCCATTGACTTAGGCATACATCGTGTTCTCCAATATCTGCCACCTAGCTACAAGAGCTTCATGATGAACTATAATATGCAGGGCATGAAGAAGTCTCTTCCCAAGCTTCTGTCAATGCTTAAGACTGCAGAAGTGGAGATTAGGAAAGAACATCAAGTGTTGATGATTAATAAGACCACCGGTTTCAAGAAGGACAAGAAAGGCAAGAAGGGAAAGAAGGGTGGCAAATCATTAGCGCTGAAAAGAAACCCCGAGCTGGCCCTAAGTCCGATAATCGAGTGCTACTATTGCAAGGATCGCCATTGAAGCGCAATCGCCGCAAGTATTTGGCGACAAGAAGGCCGGCAAGGCAAACAAAGGTATATGTGATATACATGTTATTGATGTGTACTTGACTAGTACGCAGTAGCACCGGGTATTTGATACGAGATGGGTTGCTAATATATGTAACTCGGTTCGTGGGCTGCGAAGCAACAACTAGCAAGGGATGAGGTCACGATGCGGTCAATGGATCAAGAGTTGATGTGATCGCCGGAACGCTGCCTCTCCATATGCCGTCGGGATTAGTTATAAACCTGAATAATTGTTATTTGGTGCACCTTGAGCATGAACATTGTATCCGGATCTGTTTGATGCAAAGTGGTTATTCGCTTAAGTCTGAAAACAATGGTTGTTCGATTTATATTAATAATATCTTTTATGGTCATGCACCGTGTTGAATGGTTTATTTCTGGATCTCGATAGTAGTATTACGCATATTCATAATGTTGATGCTAAAAGGATTAAACTTGATAATGATATATCTACATATATGTGGCAATCGCCGTCTAGGTCATATTGGCGTTAAACGCATGAAGAAACTCCATTCGATGGACTTTTGGAATCACTTGATTTTGAATCATTTGATACATGTGAGCCATGCCTTATGGGCAAGATGACTAGAACGCTTTTCGTTCAATGGAACGGCGATGATTTATTGGAAATCATACATACTAATGTGTGTGGACCAATGAGTGTGTCGGCGCGAGGTGGATATCGTTATTTTGTTACTTTCACAGATGATTTGAGTAGATACGGGTATATCTATTTGATCAAACATAAGTCTGAAACCTTTGAAAGGTTCAAAGAATTTCAGAATGAAGTGGAAAATCATCGTAATAGAAAGATCAAATTTCTGCGGTCCGACCGTGGAGGAGAGTATCTTAGTTACGAGTTTAGCACACATATGAAAGGCTGTGGAATAGTTTCACAACTCACGCCTGCCGGAACACCACAACGTAATGGTGTGTCAGAACGTCGTAGTCGTACTTTATTGGATATGGTTCGATCTATGATGTCTCCGATCGACTTGCCATATCATTTTGGGGTTATGCACTGGAAACCGCTGCATTCACTTTAAATAGGGCACCATCTAAATCCGTTGAAAAGACACCGTATGAATTATGGTTTGGAAACAAACCTAAGCTGTCATTTCTTAAAGTTTGGGGATGCGATGTTTATGTGAAGAAACTTCAACCGGATAAACTCGAACCCAAAGCGGAAAAATGCGTCTTCATAGGATACCCTAAGGAAACGATTGGGTATACCTTCTATCACAGATCCGAAGGCAAGGTCTTTGTTGCCAAGAATGGATCCTTTCTTGAGAAGGAGTTTCTCGTGAAAGGTGTGAGTAGTCGGAAAGTAGAACTCGAAGAGGTTATTGAACCTTCTCTTTATGAAATGGCGAGTAGCGCAGCTCCAGAAGTTGTTTCGGAGTTGACTTCACCTAATGAAGAGAGAGCTAATGATATTGATCATGAAACTCCGAAAGAGGACACTACCGAACCTCGCAGGTCAAGGTGACACGCAGCTCCCTGAATCGCACGGCAATCCTGTTATGAATTTCATGATTGATGAAATAGATGACCCTGCGACATATGAAGAAGCGATGATGAGCTCTGATTCCAACAAATGGCAAGAAGCCATGAAATCCGAGATGGAATCCATGTACGAACACCAGGTTTGGACCTTGGTGGACTTACCTCACGATCAAAAGGCCGTTGAGAATAAATGGATTTTCAAAAGAAAAACTGATGCTGATGGTAACGTGACCATCTATAAGGCTCGACTTATCGCAAAGGGGTTTCGACAAATTCAAGGAGTTGACTACGATGAGACATTCTCTCCCGTAGCGATGCTTAAGTCAGTTAGGATTATGTTAGCAATTTCTACATATTTTGATTATGAAATATGGCAGATGGATGTGAAGACTGCGTTCCTCAATGGTAATATTGAAGAAGAGTTGTATATGATATAGCCTAAGGGTTTTGTTGATCCTAAGGATGCTGATAAGGTGTGCAAACTTCAGCGATCCATCTATGGACTGAAGCAAGCATCCCGGAGTTGGAATCTCCGCTTTGATGAGGTGATCAAAGAGTTTGGATTTGTCCAAACTTATGGAGAGGCTTGTATTTACAAGAAAGTGAGTGGGAGCAATGTGGCATTTCTGATATTATATGTGGATGACATATTATTGATTGGAAATGATATAGATCTTTTAAATAGTGTTAAAAGTTATCTAAACAGCAAATTTTCGATGAAAGACTTTGGTGAAGCGCCATATATATTAGGCATTAAAATCTATAGAGATAGATCAAGGCGCCTAATTGGGCTATCGCAGAGTACATACCTTGATAAGATATTAAAGAAGTTTAATATGGATGAAAGTAAGAAGGGGTTCTTACCTATGTTGCAAGGCAAGACATTGAGTAAGACTCAAAGTCCGGCTACGGCGAAAGAAAGAGAGATGATGGATAAGATCCCCTATGACTCAGCCATAGGCTCTATAATGTATGCCATGCTATGTACAAGACCGGATGTGGCACATGCTATTAGTTTGACTAGTAGGTACCAATCTGATCTAGGTTCGGAACACCGGATAGCGGTCAAGAATATCCTTAAGTACTTGAGAAGAACTAAGGATATGTTTCTTGTATACGGAGGTGAAGAAGAGCTAGTCGCTAAGTGTTATGTCGATGCTAGCTTTGACACTGATCCGGATGACTCTAAGTCTCAATCCGGATACGTATTTCTCTTGAGCGAACAGCAGTTAGTTGGAGGAGCTCCAAACAACCTGTGGTGGCTGGATCAACGACGGAGGCGGAATATGTTGCTGCTTCAGAAGCAGCGCAGGAAGCGGTTTGGATGAAGGAGTTCATAACGGAACTAGGTGTGGTTCCTAGTGCGTTGGACCCAATGGTGATTTGTTGTGACAATAATGGAGCCATAGCCAACACCAAGGAACCAAGGTCTCACAAGAATTCCAAGCATATTAAGCGCCGGTTTCACTCCATCCGCGAGCATGTCAAGGATGGAGATATAAAGATTTGTAAAGTGCACACAGACCTGAATGTAGCAGATCCGTTGACTAAAGTAAACCCTAGGGCAAAACATGATCAACACCAGAACTCCATGGGTGTTAGATTTATCACTATATAAACTAGATTATTGTCTCTAGTGCAAGTGGGAGATTGAAGGAAATATGCCCTGAGAGGCAATAATAAAGTTGTTATTATGTATTCCTTGTATATGATAGATGTTTATTTTGCATGCTATAATTGTATTGATAGGAAACATCAATACATGCGTGTTTAATAAACAAAAAAGGTTCCTAGTTATGCCTCTCTTATAGACTAGCTTGTTGATTAACAAGATGATCAAGGTTTCCTGATCATGGACATTGGATGTTGTTAATAACAAGGTCACAACATTTGTGAAATGATGTGATGAACATTCATCCAAAGTATAGCATTACGATCAAGTCATTATGTTTATATTGCTATAACATCATACGAAGTAATCTTTATCCATAGACCATGAGATCATGTTAATTGCTAACACCGGAAGAGTATCTTGATAACATCAAATGTCACACCGTAACAGGGTGACTATAAAGATGGGTTCAGTACTACGAAGGTGTTATGTTGAGGCTCATGGATCAAGAGTGGAATTTGTCAATCCAGATGACGGATAGATATACTCTGGGCCCTCTCGGTGATATCACATTAGGATAGCTTGCAAGCAAGTGATGTGATCACTAGAATGTTATATCACGGGAACGAGAAAAGAGTGCATGTCGGTAACGAGATCAAACTAGGTATGGAGATACCGATGATCGAATCTCGGACATGTAATATATCGAGAGACAAAGGGCTTTAGTTATAAGCGTTAAAGGTTCTCACGATCACAGGAGTCATCGTTGAATGTGTAGGAGTCAGTACGGATCTCCAGGTCCCGCTGCTGATTATTGATCGGAGAAGGGTCTCGATCATGTCTGCATTATTCGCGAACCGTAGGGTGGCACACTTAAGAGTTACCGAACACCATTTTGGAGCACATATCTTTCAGACGAAAGAATTGCAAAGTGCAGGAATTGTTTCAATAGAAACCGGAAATTGTTTCGGGTGAAATTGCAGAAGGTGGTTCTGCATGTGATATTGAAATATTGCAAGGGGCTATATGTGAATGTTTGTTAATTAAAGTAATTAACAACATTCTGAATAAATTTAATAAAAAGAGTTTTATTAAATAAGAGAGCATTAAATTTGGAGAAATTTAATGCATTTAAAGTGGAGACTTTAAAAGGGAATGTGAAGAGGCATTTTAATGTGGAGGGGTTACCACCACATGAATGGGGGAGGTGAGGGGTCACCCCCATGCACCGGCCATGGAGATAGGGGGAAACCCCCTCCTCCTATAAAAGGCCACCCATTCCCTCCTTCATCCACACACCTCCTTGTGAAGGATCTCTCTCCCCCTCTAGAATTATTTTCCCATGGTCTCGGATTAGCGAGATACATGTTCTCGGTGGCATTTAAATGGAAGGAGTTGCCGCTCACTGGAGCGAGGAGGTGGAGGTTGTCGGTGGCTTGAATGTGTGTGCGATGCGCTGAGTTGCAGCGCTCGGACTTCCTCACGATCTTAAGATCGGCAAGTGTACGACTACATCAACCACGAGTTCCTACTCGTTAACAAAGCTCGTTGTCTTCGATGGTAAGTTCTCCATGGATGTATGTCCACCCGTTGCTCTGTATCTAGTAGATAGATCTTGGCGTATAGTTCTCATCGTAGGATTTTTTTTGTTTTCTATGCTGCGGACCCAACAAAGCTCCCCTCTGATAATAAGCTTGCTCCGGCCTTGATCTCATCTAGGACCATGGAGAAAGGTTGCTCCATGGTGTTGATCACGAAGAGACAGTTAGTAGTGACCATGACTCGCTGAGTATGTAAATCTTGCGCTAAATCCAGCACCTCCCTACACGCATAAGCTTCCATCACAATCGTATGGGTGATCCCTTGGATGGCTAGCGTGGAAGCGCCCAAGAATACTCCTTCTGCATTCCTGCAGACGACTCCAACAACGCCACAGGCGATGGGTTTTGTCATAGCTGGGTCCACATTCATCTTCACACACCCAACATTCGGAGGAATCCACCTGGGATGGCTTGGTTTGGCATTGATCACTCTCGTCCTCTTTGGCGAGCTCGTGATGGAGAGATCCCTCAATTAGCTCTCGATGAATGAATGCGTAGATAGGGGGATTTGGAACACCTCGTCATGGATCATCTTGCGACGCATGTACCAAATGGTCCAAAGCATGACTACAACCCTGGCGAAGTCATCCCTCGACAAAGTTTTTGTCATGACGAAGAGCCAATTCTCCACCGACGGACCTTCATTCATACTTAAGTGCTCGGTTACACCTTCAACGGCAAGGGCCTAGTTGCATCTTGCCACTGAGCAGTCAAGTAGGGAGTGCCTCCAGGAATCCTCCCCCTCCACATATAATGCAAATACTTGTATATGTCATGTGCTTGTGGCAGCAAACACCTGCGGTGGGTAACAATTGATGCGCCAAATGCCACAAGAAAACGCACAACTTGGAAGGGACCTAAACAGACCATAGTTTCTTCCATGCATAGTTGTCCCTAGCAGTGTCTGGTCCCGCGCCACGGCCCTCCAACTAGTCCTCTATTCTCTTCTTTGTTGGAACCAACAGTCGATACACTGATCGAACTGTAAGGAGCCCATTGTTCTCATAATGCCATGCCCAGAAATCGTTCTGTCGGCGCGTACTCAAGGGGATCGATCTGACAATTTTAGTATCCATAGGAAGAAACCAATCATTTATCCGATCCTCTCTCCACGAGGCCGAGGTGGAGTCGATGAAATCTGAAACCATCATTGGTGGTTCCTCCACTTTCGTGCATGACAATGGCTGTAACATGTGATCACGTGGTAGCTAGTTCTGGTTCCATGCGTATGTATCCACTCTTGTTCCGATCCACAATATGAGACCCTGTCGCATTGCATCTCGGCCTTCCACAATGGCCCTCCACACTTGAGATAGGAATAGCCAAGGGTTGCACCGAGGAAATCTGACTGTGGAAAGTAGACAACCTTCAAAATTCTAGCGCTCAATGCCTCTGGGTTATGGAGAATACGCCATGCCTGCTAATGTCTACGCACTTCTATTCTTGTAGATAGTTGTTGGGCCTCCAAGTGCAGAGGTTTGTATAACAGCAGCAAGTTTCCCTTAAGTGGATCACCCAAGGTTTATCGAACTCAGGGAGGAAGTGGTCAAAGGTATCCCTCTCAAGCAACCCTGCAATCAAGATACAAGAAGTCTCTTGTGTCTAACACACCCAATACACTTGTCGGTGTATAGGTGCACTAGTTAATGAAGAGATAGTGAAATACAAGTGGTATGGATAATTATAAGTGGTAGCAGTTGCGAGAAAAAGAGCTTGTGGTAGGAAGAGACTAAAGGTAATCTGAATAAAGATGGAAGCAAGCAACCATATAACAGATCTAGTTGCAAACGGTGTTTCAATGCTTAGAAACAAGGCCTAGGGATCATACTTTCACTAGTGAACACTCTCATATAAATATCTTCTCTTTATGATACTACTCTGAACTACTCTCCGGTTGGAACTCTAATCCATGGTAGGGCTATAACAGCACACCTCAAAGTCCTCCTTCCCCATCTAGATAACCCCACACTATCACCTTGAGCGCTAGATGGTTCCAACAAACACCGCAATTTCATAGAGACATCCAACTCCAAATATAACTCATAACAAGTATTTATGTAACCTTAGCCAAAGTGCCACACGGTGTGCACACTGTCAACTTCACACATGTGGGGATAAGGAAAGATTCATTAAAGCATTTGAGTAGCAGAATAGATCTATAGATTACAAAGCTCATGATCTCAATAAGATCATGCATAGAAAGAGAGATGAACACATAGCTATCGGTAGAACCCTTAGCCTCGAGGAAGAACTACTCCCTCATCATCATGGAAATCAGCAATGGTGATGGAGATGGTGGTGGAGATCAATGGAGATGGCTCCATGGGCACTTCCTCATCCCGGTAGGGTGCCGGAATAGAGACTTTCTGTCCCCCGAATCTCTCCTTCGGTGGCGGCAGCGCTGCAGAACTTTTCGTGGCTGGAGGCTGGATTATTTATGGTTTTCTCATCGGGAGGCTTCTTATAGGTGAAAGGGCAAGGTCGGTGGAGGCCTGAGGGGCCCACACCACCCCCTGGCGCGACCTGGCCCACGCCACCAGGTGGTGTGGCCGGCCCTTGGCCCCTCTCCGTCTCGTCTTCTGGCTCCGTGACTCTTCCAGTAAAATATTGACTTCGGCTTTTGTCCCGTCCAATTCTGAGAATATTCATTTTCTGGCTTTTCTGGAACCAAAAATAGTAGAAAACAGACAACTGGCACTGTGGCATCTTGTTAATAGGTTAGTCCTAGAAAGTGTATAAAAATACTTCAAAGTGTGGACAAAACATAAGAAAGTAGATATAAAACAAGCATGGGACATCAAAAATGATAGATACGTTTGCAACGTATCACCTGCCAAGCCAACATTGCCACATTGTATAATTTGATATCTCTAAAACCCATACCTCTAGAGAATTTAGGAGAACACATGGTCTCCCAAGACACCAACAAGTGTTGTGTTTGTCTTCCTTGCAGACCTACCAGAAGCTTCACAACATGGAGTTAATGGCTAAACACAGACCTCTTGGTAGCTTGAAACAGGACATACAAAAGGTGGGAATCGCCATATCCACAACCTTGATTAGTACCTCTTTTTTCCACCTAAAGCTAGAAGCTTCTTGAGCCATTCCTGTATTTTCTTCTAGGTGCAGTCTTTGAGGTATTTAAAGGCCCCACTCTTAGACCTTCCGACATCTATAGTCATACCCAGGTATTTATCATTAAGAGTCTCATGGGTTATATTCAAAATATTGTTCACTGACTACCTTCTCACTTCAAGGAAACCCTTGCTAAAGAAAACTGAGGACTTGTCCAAGTTCACTCGTTGTCCTGAAGCATTACAATACTTTTCCAAGGTATCATTAACTTCCATTGCTCCCTCATCACTAGCTTTAACAAACAACAGGCTATCATCAGCAAAAGGAGGCGATTCGCAGCTGGCGCTGTGGATACCACCTTGATCCCTTAGAGATGAGATGAATGATGACTTTGTTTAAGGAGGCATGATAGGCCCTCTTCTGCAAGTAACAAAGGTAGGGAGAAATTGGGTCACCTCGGCGGAGACCCCTAGAAGGACGAAAATCATCAAGAGGTGTACCATTTATCAAGATCGAGAATGACATCGATGATACCAAGCTCATTATTAGATCCACCCATCTCTGATGGAAACCCATGTGAAGCATGATTGCCCTCAAATAGGACCACTCCATGTGATCATAAGCCTTCCGCATGTCAAGATTCAGAGCATAGTGTTGATGTTCCTTGGCACTGTTTATCTTCATGAAGTGCAAGCATTCATAAGCTACTATGATGTTATCCATGATCAAACATCCTGGCACAAAGGAAGATTGTTCCTGAGATATAATCTCAGGGAGAATGACCTTCAGTCTATTCGCCAAAACTTTTGAGGCAATCTTGTATATGATGTTACATATACTGATGGGACAGAATTGGCCTAACTCTTCTGGTGAGGCCACTTTCAGAATAAGCATAATAAAGGCCATGTTTATCCCTTCTGGGTTGTCCTCTCCATGCAAAATACGTAGCACAACCCGTGTTGCTTCATCCCCACACAAATCCTAGTGTTTTTGAAAGAACTAGGCAGGGTAGCCGTCTGGACCTGGAGCCTTCAGGGGGGGCATTTGGAATAGTGCCATTTTAACCTCACCCTCCTTGAACGGTGCTAGTAACCGCTCATTCAGGACCTGCGAAACTGAGACAGGTACAGATGCAAGAACCTCTTCCATACCCGTCATTGCCTCTGAGGTATAAAGAGTATTGTAGAATTCTCTCGTCAGATTGCTGATCTCCTACTTATCCTCGATGAAGGTGCCATAAGATCGATGTAATCGAGAGATGAGGGTTCTTTTCTTTCTCTTGCTGGTTCTCAGGTGAAAAAACCACGTGTTGCGGTCGCCTTCCGCCAGCCACTGTATTCTGGCCTGTTGACGCCACATGGTCTCCTTGAAGGATATATGCCCTAGAGGCCAATAAATAAAGTTGTTTTATTGATATATCTCTAATGTTCATAATAGTTTTGTATCATGATATAACTGTATTAAGTGTAAACATTAATACAGATTTGGTATATAAATAAACAGGTCCCTAGTATCCTCTAGTACTAGTTTGTTGGGCAGATGATGATCAAGGTTTCCTGATCATGATTTGACTAAAAGGTCAACTAACAACGAGGTCACTTAATGAAGTGATGGACACACCCGACCATAGAATTGCAATGTGAATCAGTCACAATGTTCAACATTGCGATATCTAGCAAAGCATAGTGACATAATCCTTTGACCGTGAGATCATGTTTAATCACTATCTCCATAGCTGCTTTGATCTCATTAACTGCCATGACCGTAACTGGGTGGCTATAAAGGTGTGCATTGGGTATTCCAGAGGAATAGTTGAGGCGTATGTATCGAGTTCGGGATTTACCTATCCGAGTGACGGACAGATACTCTGGGCCCACTCGGTGAGATTGCATCAGTGAGCTTGCAAATAAGTGACTAGGTCACGAGGATGTAATATCACAAAAACGAGTAAATGTGTTTGTCGGTAACAAGATCGAACTATATATGGATTCATGTGAAAGGAATAGTTGTGCAAAAGGAATAAGACTCAATGTTTAGAAAGTTCAAGCGAACAACCAAATTCGTAGAATATACATGGACCATCATGTGTTTCCAGATACCACTATTGGTCATTAATTGGAGAGATGTCTCGATCATGTCTGAATAATCCTAAACCGAATGGGTGTCATGCTTAAGGCTAAAGATGTTGCGGGTTGATCCAATACCGATAGAGAAATAGGAAGAGAGAGAACCGAAAGTGTTCTAAAAGATACCAAAATGTTCGGATATTGTTCAAAAGGAGTTTTGAATAAGGGGGAATTAAATAATGTGTATTTAATATTAATTATGAATTAATATTAAATATACATTATTTAAATAAAATAAAAAGGAAAAAAACCACATGGGCCCTCCTTAGGAAGGAGTAGACCCAAGAAGGGGGAGGCGGTGACCCCAGGTGGGCTAGGGAGCTGAGGTGGGGGCTTCCACCCCGCCGTCCACCCTTGGTGGTCCAGGCGTGTGGGTGATGGGTTCGTAGCATGGAAAACAAAAATTTTCTACCGCAAGAACGAACAAAACCCAGATCTAATCTAGATAAAAGCCAAGATCTAATCTATTAGACATGTGCAACGAGATAGATCTATACTAACCCTCGTAGAACCGAAAGCTTTACGAGATTAGATCTTGGGGTTGATGTAGTCGATCACTGGCCGATCTCAAGATCATGTGGACGATCCTTCCAAGGCTGCTTCGGCCTTCATGATGGTCACGTGCGAGTCGAAGCAGACCTTCCTCTCCCCTGCTCCAAATGAGCAATGGAGGTAGTAGATCTTCTCCACGGAATCCCAAAGACGACAGCAGTGTGGTGGTGGTGGAGTAGAGAATGCAGGCTTCGCCTAAGCCGAGCAGAGGGAAGGAGGAGGAGAGATGCGGCTAGGGTTTGTTATGGGAGAGGTCTAGGGGGTGGCGCCCCCTCCCCTCTATTTAAAGGAGGGAGGCGCCATGGGAGGGGGAGTCCTAGTAGGACTCCCCTCCCTCCTTGGCCGGCGGATTGGGAGGGGGAAGGAGTCCTCCTCCCCCACGACTCCTTGTCTTACCCCACAAGGACTCCTTAATCCTTTCTTGGTTTTCAAGCAAACTCCAAGAAATCTTCTAGAACCTTCCAAAACATTCCGAAACCTTCTAGAATCTCCATACAAACACTCCAGAACATTTCCTAACTTAGAAAATGATCCCCAATATATGAATCTTATTCTCCGGATAATTCCGGATCTCCTCGTGATGTCCCGGATCCAATCCGAGACTCCGAACAACATTCAGTCTCTAACGCATATTCCATATCTACTTAAAACAACTTCGAACCTTAAGTGTGTCACCCTACGGTTCGTGAATATGCAGACATGATGAAGACACCTCTCCGATCAATAACCATCAGCGGGATCTGGAGATCCATAACGGCTCCCACATACTCAACGATGACTTCGTGATCGATAGAACCATTAACATATAAAACCAATTCCCTTTGTCACGCGATATTCTACTTATCCCAGGTTTGATCGTCGGTATCTCCATACCTAGTTCTACCTCGTTACTGATAAGTACTCTTTACTTGTTCCATGTTATGTCATCCCTTGTGACCTAGTCGCATGCTTGCAAGCTAACTAGATGACATTCCACCGAGAGGTCCCAGAGCATATCTATCCGTCATATGGATGGACAAATCCCAATCTTGGTCCATGCGCTTCAACACATACTTTCAGAATACCCAATGACACCTTTATAACCACCCGATTCTAAGCGGTGTTTGATGTCATCAAAGTACCCATCCGGTGATGGTGATTAACATAACCTCATGGTCAAAGGATTAGGTTACTATGCATTTGAAAGCTTATAGCAATACGAACTAAATGACTTGATCTTATGCTACGCTTACTATGGGTGTGTGTCCATCACATCATTCTCCTAATGATATAACCTTGTTATTAATGACATCCAATGTCCATGATCAGGAAACCATGATCATCATTTAATCAACAAGCTAGTTCCACAAGAGGCTTACTAGGGACTCTTTTATGTTTACAAAACACACATGTATTAGTGTTTCCTTATAATACAATTATAGCATGGGATGTAAACATTCATCATAAACACAAAGATATAATAATAACCACTTTTATTATTGCCTCTTGGGCATATCTCCAACAGTCTCCCACTTGCACTAGAGTCAATAATCTAGATTACATGGTAATATACCTAACACCCATGGCGTTCTAGTGTTGGTCTTGCTTTGCTCTAGGGAGAGGTTTAGTCAACGGATCTGCCACATTCAGATCAGTGTGTACTTTGCAAATCTTTATGTCACCATCTCGGACATACTCACGAATAGCATGGAAACGTAGCTTGATGTGCTTCAGCTTGCTATGTGACCTTGGCTCCTGTGCATTAGCTATGGCACCTGTGTTGTCACAGTAGATGGCCATCGGGTCCAACGCACTGGGAACCACGCCAAGTTCAGTAATGAACTCCTTCATCCATATGGCTTCTTGTGCAGCCTCCGAAGCAGCTATGTATTCTGATTCAGTTGAAGATTTCGCCACAACGCTTTGCTTGGCACTCCTCCAGCTCACTGCAGCACCATTCGAAATAAATACGTATCTAGACTGTGACTTCGAGTCATCTGGATCGGTGTTCCAACTAGCATTAGTGTAACCGTTTATAACAAGCTGTTCATCACCTCCATAAGAAAGAACCATATCCTTAGTCCTATTCAGGTACTTTAGGATATTCTTGACCGCTGTCCAAAGGTTCCATTCGGGATCACTTTGATATCGCTAGTCAAACTAACAAAGCATGTGCTATATCCGGTCTTGTACACGCATGGCATACATGATAGAACCTATGGCCGGCATAGGGAATATTGTTCATCTTTTCTCTATCTTCTGTATGGCGGACTTTGAGTCTTACTCAAGGTCTTACCTGACAACATGGGCACGAACCCTTTCTTGCTCTCTTCCATTCTAAACTTCTTTAGAACTTTGTCTAAGTATGTACTTTGTGAAAGCGCTATTAGGTGTCTTGATCTATCTCTATAAATATTGATGCCTAGAATATATGCCGCTTCGCCAAGATCCTTCATTGAAAAACTATTATTCAAATAGGTTTTGACGCTATTAAGAAGTTCTATATCATTCCTAATCAACAATATGTCATCTACATATAGTACTAGGAATGCTACAGAGCTCCCACTCACTTTCTTGTAAATACAAGCTTCTCCATAAGTTTGTATAAATCCAAAGTTTTTGATTACTTTATCAAAACGTTGATTCCAACTCCGGGATGCTTGCTTCAGTCCATAAATGGAGCGCTGAAGTTTGCATACCTTGTCAGCATCACTAGGATCGACAAAACCCTTGGGTTGTACCATATACAACTCTTCCTCAATGTCACCATTAAGGAACGCCATTTTGACATCCATCTGCCAAATCTCATAATCGAAATATGCAGCAATTGCTAACAAAATCCTCACAGACTTTAGCTTCGCTACTGGTGAAAAAGTCTCATCGTAGTCAACTCCTTGAATTTGTCGGAACCCTTTCGCGACAAGTCGAGCTTTATAGACGGTAACATTACCATTAGCATCTGTTTTTCTTTTGAAAATCCATTTGTTCTCGACAGCCTTACGGCCATCCGGTAAGTCCACCAAAGTCCACACTTGGTTTTCGTACATGGATCCCATTTCGGATTTCATGGCTTCTAGCCATTTGTCGGAATCTGGGCTCACCATATCTTCTTCATACGTCGCAGGGTCATCAGTGTTGTCCACCAACATGACGTTCAAAGCAGAGTCATACCAATCAGGAGTGGTACAAACTCTCGTTGACCTGCGAGGTTCAGCAGCAACTTCGTTCGAAGTTTCATGATCACCATCATGAGCTTCCTCTCCAATTGGTGCAGGCGGCACAAAAACATCTTCCGGTGCTGCGCTACTCTCAATTCCGAGAGAAGGTTCAATAACCTCGTCGAGTTCTACTTTCCTTCCAGTCACTTCCTTCGAGAGAAACTCCTTCTCAAGAAAGGATCCATTCTTGGCAACGAAAACTTTGCCTTCGGATCTATGATAGAAGGTATACCCAAATGTTTCTTTAGGGTATCCTATGAAGACGCATTTCTCCACTTTGGGTTCAAGCTTATCAGGCTGTAACTTCTTTACATACGCTTCGCAACCCCAAACTTTAAGGAACGACAACTTAGGTTTCTTACCAAACCACAATTCGTACGGTGTCGTTTCAACGGATTTAGATGGTGCCCTATTTAAAGTGAATGCGGCTGTCTCTAATCCATAGCCCCAAAATGATAGTGGTAAATCTGTAAGAGACATCATAGACCGAACCATATCTAAGAGAGTTCGATTACGACGTTCGGACACACCATTACGCTGTGGTGTTCCCAGCGGTGTCAACTGTGAAAGTATTCCACATTTCTTTAAATGCATGCCAAACTCATAACTTAGATATTCACCTCCGCGGTCAGAACGCAGAAACTCAATCTCCTTGTTACGATGATTTTCCACTTCACTTTGAAATTCCTTAAACTTCTCGAAAGTTTCGGACTTATGTTTCATAAAGTAGACATACCCATATCTACTTAAGTCATCCGTGAAAGTGAGAACATAACGATATCCACCACGCGATGCTACACTCATTGGACCGCACACATCGGTATGTATTATTTCCAATAAGTCTGTAGCTCGCTCCATTATTCCAGAGAATGGAGTCTTAGTCATTTTTCCCATTAGACATGCTTCGCACCTTTCAAGGGATTCAAAATCAAGTGATTCAAGAAGTCCATCAGAATGGAGTTTCTTCATACGCTTCACTCCAATGTGACCAAGACGACAGTGCCACATGTATGTAGAATTATCATTCAATTTTATTCGTTTAGCATCTATGTTGTGAACATGTGTATCACTACTATCGAGATTCAATAAGAATAAACCATTCATCTCAGGTGCATTACCATAAAAGATATTACTCATATAAATCGAACAACCTTTATTCTCAGACTTAAAAGAGTAACCGTCTCGCAATAAACAAGATCCAGATATAATGTTCATGCTTAACGCAGGCACCAAATAACAATTATTCAAATTTAAAACTAATCCCGAAGGTAGATGTAGAGGGAGCATGCCGACGGCGATCACATCAACCTTGGAGCCATTTCCAACGCGCATCGTCACCTCGTCTCTCACCAGTCTTCGTTTATTCCGCAGCTCCTGTTTCGAGTTACAAATATGTGCAACCGAACCAGTATCAAATACCCAGGCACTACTACGACTACTAGTAAGATACACATCAATAACATGTATATCGAATATACCTTTCTTCTTGATGTTGCCGTTCTTCAGATCCGCCAGGTACTTGGGGCAGTTACACTTCCAGTGACCAGCACCCTTGTAGTAGAAGCATTCAGTTTCAGGTTTAGGACCAGCCTTGGGCTTCTTAGCAGGTGCGGCAGCTTTCTTGCCGTCCTTCTTGAAGTTGCCCTTTTTCTTAGGCTTGCCCTGTTTCTTGAAATTGGCGGTCTTATTGACCATCAACACTTGGTGCTCCTTCTTGATCTCCACTTCAGCAGTTTTTAGCATGGACGATAGTTCAGGCAACGTCTTGTTCATGCAGTGCATATTGTAGTTCATCACAAAGTTCTTATAACTCGGTGGCAGTGATTGGAGGACACGGTGAATCCCTAACTCATTAGGAATCGTTATCCCCAACTCTTGGAGCTTGTTTGCGAGCCCAGACATGGTGAGCACGTGCTCGCTAACGGAGCTTCCCTCTTCCATCTTGCAGGTAAAGAACTTTTCGGAGGCCTCATAGCTCTCCACGGCCGCGTGAGTCTCAAAAATGAGCTTGGGCTCCTTAATGATCTCGAACGGGTCGTGGTGCTCAAAACGCTTCTGGAGCTCCGTTTCTAAACCGTACAGGATGGCACACTGAACTGTGGAGTAATGATTTTTCTGAGTGGCGTAAACATTCTTTACGTCATCGGTGGCATCATCTGCAGGTGGGTCACCTAGCGGTGGTTCGAGCACATAAGTCATCTAACCAGCCCTGAGGACAATCTTCAGACCACAGAGCCAGTCCGTGAAGTTGCTTCCATTGTTCTTAAGCTTTTCTTTCTCTAGGAACGCATTGAAATTGATGGAGAGATTCGCCATAATCTACAACAAATTTGCAAGTAGTTTAGACTAAGTTTATGATAAATTGAGTTCAATTTTAATTCTTAAATTAACTAGGTGAACTCCCACTCAAAACAACATCCCTCACATTGTCTTAGTGATTACACGAACCAAGTCCACTACACCAAGTCCGATCTTCACGAGAGAAGATGTAGTTTCATCGGCGAACAATCTTCATGTTCATCATATCACTTATATGATTCATGCTCTACCTTTCGGTATTCCGTGTTCCGAGACCATGTCTGTATATGCTAGGCTCGTCAAGATTAACCTTAGTTTCCGCATGTGCAAATCTGGCTTGCACCCGTTGTATGCACACGTAGAATCTATCACATCCGATCATCACGAGATGCTTCGAGACGATGAGTCTTAGCAACGGTGCCAACTAAGGACGAACACTTTTATTACTTGATATTTAGTGAGAGGGATCATCTTATAATGCTACGTCGCGATCTAAGCAATACAAGATGCATAAAGGATTAACATCATAGGCAATTCATAATTAGTGTGATATGATATGGCCCTTTCTTCTTGTGCCTTTGATCTCCATCTCCAAAGCACGGACATGATCTCCATCATCACCAGCATTGCGTCAAGGTCGCCGCTTCATGGTTGTCCATCATCACTAGCAACTATTACAACTACTTGGAATAAAGCTATTACAAGATGAATAGACACGCAGGTCTTAACAGAATTAAAGACAACCATTAGGCTCCTGTCGGTTGCCATATTACAATAAGGATCATTGCATACATCAAATATAATCACAATCACATGATGGCCATATCACATCACAAAACCCCTGCAAAAACAAGTTAGACGCCTCTAATTTTCTTTGCATGTTTTACGTGGTTTGGGGCTTTCGAATAAGAACGGATCTTACCTACGAAACTGAACCACAACGTTGATACAAGTGCTATCGAGTGCAAAGTGTAGATTGGATCTATACTATGGTGGGAGAGACAAACACCCGCAAAGCCACTTGTGCAAAGCAAGTTACACGTCAAGCGTGGAGCAAGTCTCATGTGCGATGACATGTAAGGTTAGCCCAAGCCGCTTCATCCCACCATACCGCAAGATGCAAAGTACACAAAGCAAAAGACGGCACGAGCACCAACGCCCACAAAACATTGTGTTCTACTCGTGCAACAGATCTATGCATAGACAAGGCTCTGATACCACTGATGGGTTCGTAGCATGGAAAACAAAAAATTTCTACCACAAGAACGAACAAAACCTAGATCTAATCTAGGTAAAAGCCAAGATCTAATCTATTAGACATGTGCAACGAGATAGATCTGTACTAACCCTTGTAGAACCGAAAGTGTTACGAGATTAGATCTCGAGGTTGATGTAGTCGATCACTTGCCGATCTCAAGATCATGTGGACGATCCTTCCAGCTGCAGCGTTCGGCAGCTTCCGCAATCGGTCACACGCAAGTGAGTCGGCGGACCTTCCTCTCCTGTTCCAAATGAGCAGTGAGGTAGTAGATCTTCTCCACGGAATCCCAGCAGACCTGACGGTGTGGTGGTGGTGGTGGAGTAGAGAATTCTGCAGGGCTTCGCCTAAGCCGAGCAGAGCGAAGGAGGAGGAGAGAGGCGGCTAGGGTTTGTTATGGGAGAGGTCTAGGGGGTGGCGCCCCCTCCCCTCTATTTAAAGGAGGGAGGCGCCATGGGAGGGGGAGTCCTAGTAGGACTCCCCTCCCTCCTTGGCCGGTGGATTGGGAGGGGGGAGGAGTCCTCCTCCCCCACGACTCCTTGTCTTGCCCCACAAGGACTCCTTGATCCTTTCTTGGTTTTCAAGCAAACTCCAAGAAATCTTCTAGAACCTTCCAGAACATTCTGAAACCTTCTAGAATCTCCATACTAACACTCCGGAACATTTCCTAACTTAGAAAATGATCCCCAATATATGAATCTTATTCTCTGGACAATTCCGGATCTCCTCGTGATGTCCCGGATCCAATCCGAGACTCCGAACAACATTCGGTCTCCAACGCATATTCCATATATACTTAAAACAACTTCGAACCTTAAGTGTGTCACCCTACGGTTCGTGAATATGCAGACATGATGAAGACACCTCTCCGATCAATAACCATCAGCGGGATCTGGAGATCCATAACGGCTCCCACATACTCAACGATGACTTCGTGATCGATAGAACCATTAACATACGAAACCAATTCCCTTTGTCACGCGATATTCTACTTATCCGAGGTTTGATCGTCGGTATCTCCATACCTAGTTCTACCTCGTTACTGATAAGTACTCTTTACTCGTTCCATGTTATGTCATCCCTTGTGACCTAGTCGCATGCTTGCAAGCTAACTAGATGACATTCCACCGAGAGGGCCCAGAGCATATTTATCCGTCATATGGATGGACAAATCCCAATCTTGGTCCATGTGCTTCAACACATACTTTCAGAATACCCATTGACACCTTTATAACCACCTAGTTACGAAGCGGTGTTTGATGTCATCAAAGTACCCATCCGGTGATGGTGATTAACATAACCTCATGGTCAAAGGATTAGGTTACTATGCATTTGAAAGCTTATAGCAATATGAACTAAATGACTTGATCTTATGCTACGCTTACTATGGGTGTGTGTCCATCACATCATTCTCCTAATGATATAACCTTGTTATTAATGACATCCAATGTCCATGATCAGGAAACCATGATCATCATTTAATCAACAAGCTAGTTCCACAAGAGGCTTACTAGGGACTCTTTTATGTTTACAAAACACACATGTATTAGTGTTTCCTTATAATACAATTATAGCATGGGATGTAAACATTCATCATAAACACAAAGATATAATAATAACCACTTTTATTATTGCCTCTTGGGCATATCTCCAACAGAGGGTGGGTCCCACCCTAGGCTGGTGGCCCCTCCCACCTCTTCTCTAATGTTTAGTACCACCCCAGGACTTGGAGGGTGGGAGTGCCTATTTTTTTCCTATGTATAGGGGTACCATTCACCCCAAATCCTCATCCCACAATTGGCCTTTTCCATTATCTCTCTCCCTTCTCTCCCTCTCAAGTGTGTTCCCAAGTGTGAAACATGCTCTACGAGGCAGAGTTCTCTCCACCTAGCACACGCCATTGTGCCACTGGAATTAGTTCAAATCTTCTTCCGTTGCCTTGCTAGACCGAGGCCTAGGAGACGTATTTACACTATATGCCTGTAAAACTCGATGAGGCACTGCCGTTAGTGGTGTTGGACGCTTGGAGACTTCTAGACCTCGAGGTCTTCTACGCTTGGCTTCATCGGCAATGTTTATGCAGGAACATAATCCCATGTCTGGTCTTCAAAAGTATGAATATCGTATCTTGCTCGTTACTATACTTCTCCATAGATAGATCTTGGGTTGATGTGTTCTTGTAGTAGGAATTTTTTGTTTTCTGCCATGGAACCCCTTCACTCCTTACGGTGTTCTAATTCAATGATGCGCTCAACGGTTTTTAGCTCACGGTAGTCTGTCCTGTCCGACCAAGTCGAGACCTCATATCTGCCAGCTCTCTTTGTAGGTGTTTCAGCTCTGTATACATGACCATAGGTGTCACGTCTCCAAGCAGATAAGGAACCTGAGATGCCCTTCAGCTTCCCATGTAGATCATGCATGGAGTTGCTCGTTTCTACTTTCCACACCTTCTTCATCAGAGGCGCAAAGTCTACATGTGACTCTTGATACGTCCAAAATGTATCTACTTTCCCGAACACTTTTGCTATTATTTTTCCTCTAAACTTGTGTGATTTGGATACAACTAACACGGACTGACGCTGTTTTCAGCAGAATTACCTTGGTGTCTAGTTTTTGTGCAGAAAATCAACTATCAGGAAAAATCCTGGAAAATATGCCAAAAATCCTATTTCACCAGAAGACTCATGGAGCCAGAAGACGAGACGGAGTAGGGCCATGAGGGGCCCACACCACCTGGCCATGCGGGCCAGGCTAGGCCGCGCCTGGGGGTGGTGTGGCTGCCTCGGCTGCCCCCTCGACCTCCATCTTCGCCTATAAGTTACCTCTTGACCTAAAAACCAAGGGGGTTCGATGTTTTCCAGAAAGAGTTCCGCTGCACCGCCACCACCAGATTCCATGATTCGGGACTAGAAACTCCATTCCGGCACTCTGCTGGGACAGGGAATTGGAGGAGATCAACGCCATCATCATCACCATTGCTTCTCCATCGACCATCCATATTTCCCCCATCTATGAGTGAGTAATCCCCCGCTGTAAGCTATGGGGATGGTAGGGATTGGATGCGATCGTTCATGTAATGGCATCACATTGTTAGGGCATGGTGCCTAGTATCTATTATTAGTGTTTTTTGACTTTGTTGCAACTTGTTATGCTTAATGCTTGTCACTAGGGCCTGAGTGCCATGATTTCAGATCTGAACATGTTATTGATTCATTATGATAGTATTGTTTATGGTCTTACCTGCAAGTTGTATACACACGTTGTTGTCCGGAACCAAAGGCCCCGAAGTGATAGCAATCGGGATAACCGGAGGGGGTGGCTTTGATGTGAGGATCACATGTGTTTATGGAGTGTTAATGCTTTGCTCTGGTGCTCTATTAAAAGGAGCACCTTAATTGCCAGTAGTTCCCTTGAGGCCCCGCTGCAAATGGGCTGGCAGGACAAAAGATGTTGTGCAAGTTCTCATTGCGAGCACGTATGACTATATATGGAACACATGCCTATGATTATTTAGTACTTGGATGCTTTATCTTATTTATCTGCAAATGCCCTATGTCTTGATTGCCATATGAATTGTCTTGTACATGCAACGCCCGTCCATCCATCCCTATGCCTACCGCGCTTTAATCCTACTATTTACTGCAATTGTTACTACTGTCTTTACTTTTACTACTGCTGTTACTTTACTATTGCTACTGATAAACTGCTATGAGCAAGATTGTTTCCAGGTGCAGCTGAATTGACAACTCAGTTGTTAAGGCTTATCAATATTCTTTGGCTCCCCTTGTGTCGAATCAATAAATTAGGTTTCACTTCCCTTGAAAATACTGCGATACACCCCCTTATACTTGTGTGTCATCAAGACTATTTTCTGGCGCCGTTGCCGGGGAACATAGCTTTATTTATCAAGTTCACTTGGAATCACTATTGTTCACTCCCATCCATCCATCATGGGTAAGTCTCGTGATGGTAAGGTTCCTATTTCACCATCCACTACAAGAAGAAGTACGGTTCTGAGCACCTCTGTTTCTCTTGATTCACCATCTGTTATGAGTAAGCTCCTTACACCACCACATACACATGCTACACATACTGCTACTACTACTGAATCTGAAACTTCTGATACTTATGATGCTGCTTCTACTATGCTTGATAAGAGTGGTTCATTAGATCCTTTCCTAGATGTTATGATTGCTAGAACTATAGCTGGAAATACTGAAACTCCTAATGAAGACACTACTACACCTGTTAGTTCACCTGAGTCTAGAGAGAGTTATGATATTGAGGATGGTTATATAGAGATGACCGATGAATTTATTAAAGAATGTCAAAACACCCATGATAGGAGTGCTAGTAAGAATCTCCTTGAGAGGCGTACTATAAAACCCAAATTGTCTCCTAATGCTAAGTTTGCTACATCTCCCATAAACATTAAAGATAAGGATTATGATTTCTCTCTTGAACTATCTTACATAGCTATTGTTGAGAAAGAACCTTTTTGTGGGACTAAGAATGAAAGTGCGGTAGCACATATGACTGAGATTTCTACCATGAGTGGCTTATTTTCTGATGATATTAAGATGCGCACCTACTTTGTTGCTAATTTTTTCCCTTTTTCACTAAAAGGAGAAGCTAAAACTTTTTTTAATAATTTACCTCCTGGATCTATTGATAGCCCTGATTGCTTGATTAGTACCTTCCTTCAGAAATATTTTCCTCCTAGTGCTAGACATGCTATTTTGCAGGAACTTTTTGATTTTAAACAGGGAGAAAAAGAGATATTGCCTGAATCATGGGCAAGGTTTTGTGCTTTGATACATGCACAGGATGGATGTCCTTTACCTAAGAATGAGCTTCTTGATATATTTTATAATGGACTAACTGAAGAATCTAGGACATACTTGGATAGTTGTGATGATTGTGTTTTCAGGAATAGGACTCCGAAGGAAGCTGGGGAATTAATGGCCAAAATAAGCAAGAATTATGAAGACCGGACTCCTCCTGAACCAGCTATACATGAGACAACTATACATGAACCAACTATTCCTGCGCCTATACCAACATCAAAGAAGAGGGGAGTTATTGAACTAAATGATGAAGTGATGAAGGAAGCTAAGAAATGTCTTAAGGAGAAGGGAATTAAAGCTGCAAACGTCAAGAATTTACCTCCTATAGAAGAATTATGTAAGCCAATTCCCCACTCATCCACTATTGAGGTACACTCTCTCCAACATTTTGATGAAGGTGATATCCCTTACTCTAAACCTCCTGATCAATGCTTAGAAGAATTTGATATTTTTATTGTTAAGCAAGATAATTTTAATAAAAGGGTGCAAAATCATTTAATGGAAAACTCTAGAGCTATTGTTGAGTTAAAGGATATTGTGGAAAGAACCTCTAATGATGTTAAAATGCTTGTTAAACATTTTCAAATGGTTCAAACTCAAATTGATCAGCTTATTAAAGTACAAAAGACTTGCTAGTTAATGCTGCTAAAGAAAAACATGCTTATGAAATTAGAACTAGAAGTGGTGCTGCTACCCAGGATCCTCTATATCCTGAGGGGCATCCTAAAAGAATTGAGCAGGATTCTCAACAAGCTGAAAATAGTGGTACTACTCCTAAGAAAAGAAAAAAGAAACATAAAACTATTGTAGAACCTTCTGAACCTGCTAAAGATCCTAATAGTATATCTGTCTCTGATGCTGAAACTGAAAGTGGTAATGAAGAAAATGATGCTCCTGATAAAGAAAAAGTTGAATAAGAACCTGAAAGGCACACTAAGAATACTAAATACACTAAATAAGATTTTTTCTAAGAAACATGGTAGTGAAAGAGAGCCTTGGGTCCAAACACCTATGCCTTTCCCTGATAAGAAACACAAGTCAAAGGAAGATGAACACTATAATAAGTTTTGTGAGTGGATGAAACCTTTATTCTTGCAAATTCCTTTGACTGATGCTATTAAATTGCCTCCTTATTCAAAGTATATGAAGGATATTGTTTCGAATAAAAGGAAGATCCCTAATGAAGAAATTTCTACTTTGCTTGCTAATTATTCCTTTAATGGTAAGGTTCCTAAGAAACTTGGAGACCCAAGGATTCCAACTATTCCTTGCTCTATTAAAAAATAGTTATGTTAGAACTGCTTTGTGTGATTTGGGAGCAGGAGTTAGTGTTATGCCTTTTTCTCTCTATAAAAGACTTCAACTGGAAAAACTAATACCAACTGATATATCTTTGCAAATGGCTGATAAATCTACTACTATTCCTGTTGGTATATGTGAGGATGTACCTGTTCAAGTGGCTCATAATTGCTTGATATTAACTGATTTTGTTGTGCTTGAAATGCCTGAAGATGATAATATGTCTATTATTCTTGGGAGACCTTTTCTTAATACTGTAGGAGCTGTTATTAATTGTAATCAAGGAAAGGTGACTTTTAATGTTAATGACAAGGAGCATACTGTCTATTTCCCCAAGAAGATTGATAGGACTTATGGTTTGAATTCAATTGAACATGTTGAGGGCATTCAAGTTGGAGAAATATATTGTCCCATACCAAGAGAAAAATATGAAACTATTATGATTGGGACCATTGCTATCAAGGTTGAGGTAACATAATCATTAGTGGAATTCAAAGTTTTGTTTCATATATAATTGTTTTGGTAATAAGACCTGATCAACCTTGTTAACAAAAGGATTTCAATGAACAAAACAATGTTTTCACCATGATTATCTTTGTTTACTTTGATTTTATCCATTCTAGTTTTTGGTTTTGCTTAGTTTACTTTTCTGTTGTTAGTTTTTTGCATATTAGAGTGTCTTAGAACTTCTGAAGTTTTAGCTTTGTTTTGTCATTGCATCATTCCAGAAACTTTTTTCTGTTAGAAAATCATTCATCTATACTTGAAAATTGCTCAAAAATAAAGTGTCTCGAAAAATTCCAGAAAATTCATATTAATTTTTTACGTGAAAAAGGGGCAGAGAAGTGCCTGGAGAGTACCAGGGGGACCCACCAGGCAGGCACACCAACTGGTGGCGCGGCCAGCCCAGGGGCGTGCCTGGCCATGGTGTGGGCCACCCCTGGCACTCCACTCACTCTCTCACTTCCCACTACTCTCTCTCTCCCGAGAAAACACCAGTTCATTGCTCAAAATCGCGTTCTTGCTATTCTTGTCTACGATTTTTGATCTCCTTGCTCAGCCCATCTTTGCTGCTGAAATTTGGAGCATTTGTTCTCCTGTATGTGACTCCTCTGCTTGTCCAAGTAGATTTGTGTTTAGTGGTTTATATCTTGAGTATTTTGCTTCTGTAGGTGTGATGTCTATGCACTTCTATTCTTGTAGACAGTTGTTGGGCCTCCAAGTGCAGAGGTTTGTAGAACAGCAGCAAGTTTTCCCTTAAGTGGATCACCCAAGGTTTATCGAACTCAGGGAGGAAGTGGTCAAAGGTATTCCCTCTCAAGCAACCCTGCAATCAAGATACAAGAAGTCTCTTGTGTCCCCAACACACCCAATACACTTGTTAGGTGTATAGGTGCACTAGTTCGGCGAAGAGATAGTGAAATACAAGTGGTATGGATAATTATAAGTGGTAACAGTGATAGAAAATAGCTTGAAGACGTGGAAAAGACTAAAGTAAAACTGAAATAAAGATAGAAGCAAGCAAACATGTAATAGATATAATAGCAAATGGTGTTTCAGTGCTTAGAAACAAGGCCTAGGGATCATACTTTCACTAGTGAACACTCTCATATAAATATCTTCTCTTTATGATACTACTCTTAACTACTCTCCGGTTGGACACTCTAATCGATGGTAGGGCTATAACAACACACCTCAAAGTTCATCTTTCCCATCTAGAAAACCCCACACTGTCACCTTGAGTACTAGATGGTTCAAACAAACACCACAATTTCATAAAGACATACAACTCCAAATATAACTCATAACAAATATTTGTAATCTCTATCCTAAGTACCACCATGGTGTACACGCTGTCACTTTCACACACATGGGGAGAGCAGAGATCTATTAAAGCACTTGAGTATCAAGGTAGATCTACTTGATTACAAAGCTCATGATCACGATATGATCATGCATAGAGAGAGAGATGAACCCATAGCAACTGGTAGAACCCTTAGCCTCGAGAGAGAACTACTCCCTCCTCGTCATGGGAATCAGCAATGGTGATGGAGATGGTGGTGGAGATGGTGGTGGAGATCGATGGAGATGGCTCCGGGGGCACTTCCCCGTCCCGGCAGGGTGCTGGAACAGAGACTTTTTGTCCCCCGAATCTCCCCTTCGGTGGCGGCGGTGCTGCGGAACTTTTCATGGATTTCTGATTGAATATTTTAGGGTTTTTGGCTTGGGAGGAATATATAGGTGAAGGAAGCAAGGTCGGTGGCCGGCCACGGGGCTCACACCATTCCCTGGCGCGGCCTAGGCTGGCCCGCGCCAAGGAGGGTGTGGCCACCCTGTGGCCCCTCTCCGACTCTCCTTCTGGCTCCGTGAGTGTTCCGAGGAAATAGTAACTTTGGCTTTTGTCCCGTCCAATTCCGAGAATATTCATTTTCTGACTTCCTGGAACCAAAAACAGCAGAAAACAGGCAACTGGCACTATGGCATCTTGTTAACAGGTTAGTCCAGGAAAGTGTATAAAAAGTACTCCAAAGTTGGAACAAAACATAATAAAGTAGATAAAACAAAGCATGGAACATCAAAAATTATGGATACGTTAGCAACGTATCAACATCCCCAAGCTTAACTCCTGCTCGTCCTCGAGTAGGTAAGTGATAAAAAGAAAGAATAATTTTTGAGGTGACATGCACCATCATAAACTTGATCAAAGTATTTGTAAAACATTCAAAGCTGGGATCATAGTACTTCAACATAGCATGAAAGATAAAGTTCTAACAATAAGACAAAGCAAGTATGTTGCAACATGAAAAGGCATAAACAAAAGATTCATGAATAACAATGCTTTGCAAGACGATTGTTTGTTTCACATAAAGAAAACATATGATAGTGGCATTCAACTTGTCCCTCATAGAGTAGCAAACATAAATGCATAGGACACCTTCAAAGTTCATAAGAGTGACTAGATACAAATAGTTTAAAACAAGCAATATCAAAGCTATGCATCAATCAACAAGTCTTGGGACAATGCACATAGAACTAAGAATGGCCACTATGCTCTCAAAGTAGGTGCATAAAGGTAGAAGGTGGAGACTCAATATATAAGTGGAAGAAAGGCCTTCATAGAAGGAAGCAGGGATTCAAGTCTCATAAAGAGCTTCCAAAAATTATGGTACTTATTAGCTTTCAGCTCTCATTGCCCCTATCATGAGCATCTTGAAGTGATTAAGGTTAAAGTGAACAAACTATGGAGTATATGCTTGACAAAGTATAAGTTGGAAATCTCATGTCCCTTGAATATGAGGGCCGCTCCTCATGCTACTCAAGTTTAGTCACCGGTAAGTTCTTGTCATCGTAAGTACATGTGTATCATAGAGAACCGCCAACGGGGTACCCCTTGCCCGATGATACGGAAGAATCCCCATATCAAAATTATAAGGCAAGCAGACAACGAGTATCTCAGCAATCTTCTTATTTACCAGGGGAATATGGTGCTTTTTTCTCTCTTTCCTCTTTTCATAATCTCTTTTTTTTCTCAATATAGGACTCTTTTTTATAAGAAGAATGCTTCATAGACAGCTCATTATGGTTACACTGCAGGTTTCCACCATGTCAGCATGGATTAGACCAGCGGCCCAGGCGTTTCTCTAACACATATACATAACTCCATGGACTTACAAGCTCCCCTTTCATTTCATATCGACGACATCCATAGACAAAAGAGCATGATATCAACTAGGTACAAAGTACAAGTGCAATGTTGAAAGCGTTCCCCATGACAGCATGGTTCTGCTAATCCCCAACAAATAAGTGCAAGAATATACAACATAGACGACACAATGGTTCAAGTTTATTAAGGGCAAGAAAAGTAAAGTATGCCATCAAGTTCGTGAGAGCTTTAATCACTAGTTTTCTCATAACAAGTTTAATTCGGAAGGTAGATAAAAACATGAATATACTTGGAATAGCATATGCTAGTAGGTAGGTATGGTGGACTCTTTGGAATAACTTGGTTTTAGGAGTTGGATGCATGAGTGGAACTCATACTTGGTTACGGAGGCTAGCAAAAGACTGGGAGCAACACACTAAGAGAGCAATAATGGCCATAATCATGCAGAGCGACAAAACATCATTGATCAAAGCATAAAGTGATACTACAAGTTGAAAACTAAAGGATCATAAAGGCTTATGGTGACTTGAGATAGTCATAACATGGTGTGAGCATGCACCAAGTCAACCCAAATAAAGCATCAAAGGAGAATACCACAATATTATGCTTTAATATGCTAAAACAACGCATGATTCATCTAAGGCACATTAATCAATCTCAATTTTTTATAACAAGTCATGCTGCAGCAAAGAATACTAAGCATAAAGCCAAAACAATATCGAGCATGGCATGACAAAGCATAGGCCACAGTCAAAAACAAGCTCTCTTTACCACTTAAGCATGAACTTTCCTACTCTTTTTCCAAACCAAACCAAACTATTTGAAAACCAATGTATGAAAGAGGGGGTCCAACCAAGTTATTCTAGCAAACTAAGAAAACCAAGCAAACTAAAAACCAAAAACAAAAACAAAAAAGAAGACGCTCTAAGAACAACACAATTGTGCATGAAATAATAAAAATGAAGCGTTTGGAAGGAACCTGAAATTTTTATTGATGAAGAAGGGGATGCCTTGGGCATCCCCAAGCTTTGACGCTTGTACTTCTTGGATATTTCTTGGGGTAACACACATGGAATCCCCAAGATTGAGCTTTAGTCCATTCTTCATCTCATTACGCATTTCTTCCATACACCTGAAATTTGTCCTTCATACAAAACTTCACACAATCTTTATTAGCAACATTAGTGCACTCAAGATAAGTAAGTCTTAAGGTTCAGTTCTAACACCAAATAAACTTCAATTAGAACACTAGATACTGTAGCACTTCCCTCAAAAAGCTCAATTCCCCAAAAGAACTAAAAAAGGAACCAACAAGAAGCAAATGGAGAAAATGGCAGAAATCTGTCAAAACAGACCAGCAGGTAAAGACGAATTTTTTCAAAGACCTTCTGTTGCTCAAATCGAAAAGTGTTGAACTAACGAAAGTTAGATAACAACTTGGGGCAGAATCACAACAATTCACGCCTCAAAAGGACGTACAGAGATTTTACACGAATTTTTATGGTGAAGCACAGAAATCTGTTTCGGGACAGCAACTTTCCCAATCATTACTTCTCTTTCATTAGAGGTTACTCTTGGCACAAAAAGCAAATAAAAAGGATAAGGAGCGGTTATTACTGAAGTAATAACTTCCAAGACTCAACTAAAACTTTTGGGTTATCTCCCAATAAGTACTTTTCTTTAACGCCTTTAAGTTAGGCATGATAATTTGAGAAGATGCTCACATAAGAAATATGAATTGAAGTAAAAGAGAGCATCAAGAAACAAATTCAAAGAACATTTAAGGCTAACCCACTTCCTATGCATAGGAATCTTGTAAAGAAACAAGTCATGAAAGCACAAAGCAACAAGCATAGGAAAGGAAAACAAGTGCAACTTCAAATTTTCAACATAAAGAGGGGAAACTTAATATTATTGAGATGCATAAAACCATGTTTCCCTCTCTCATAATAACTTTCAGTAGCATCATGAATGAAATTAACAATATAACTATCATATGAAACATTCTTATCATGAGCCACATGCATATAATCATTATTACTCTCCACATAAACATAGTCATTCTTATTAATTATAGTGGGAGCAAATTCAACAAAATAGCTATCATTATTATTCTCATCACCATAATCATCAAATATAGGAGGCATATTGTAATCATAATTAATTTTCTCCTTAATAGTAGGTGGACTAAAAATATCATACTCATCATTGTAATCATCGTATATTGGAGGTTTGGTATCATCATAAGCAATAGAATAGCTATCTTCCAAAGCTAGGGAACTAAAAAGATCATTTTCATAAAAACTAGCTTCCCCAAGCTTAGACTTTTCCATAGCATTAGCAATAATGGTGTTCAAAGAATTCATACTAATAATATTGCTATTAGCATGCAAATAAAGTTCCATAGATTTTTTAATTTTCTCTTCAAACACTTCATGTCCTAACTCAAGATAAATACTATAAAGCTCTCTAATTTTTGTTGTTGTTTTCCATTAAGCCTAACTAGTGAAAACAAGAAACAAAAAGACAAAATTGTAGAATTTAAAGAAAATAACTTCGAGCACTCACACCGGAGGATGTGAGTACCTTTATACCTCCCGACAGCGGCGCCAGAAAATAGGCGTTTGCCGTGGGAGGTTCTTCTTCTTTAATCCTCCGGTGTGAATACCTTTTACCTTTCCTCCCCGGCAACAACGCCAGAAAATAGCTTGATGTCTACACATTTCTATTCTTGTAGACAGTTGTTGGGCCTCCAAGTGCAGAGGTTTGTACAACATTAGCAAGTTTTCCCTTAAGTGGATCACCCAAGGTTTATCGAACTCAGGGAGGAAGTGGTCAAAGGTATTCCCTCTCAAGCAACCCTGCAATCAAGATACAAGAAGTCTCTTGTGTCCCCAACACACCCAATACACTTGCCAGGTGTATAGGTGCACTAGTTCAGCGAAGAGATAGTGAAATACAAGTGGTATGGATAATTATAAGTGGTAACGGTGATAGAAAATAGCTTGAAGGCGTGGAAAAGACTAAAGTAAAACTGAAATAAAGATAGAAGCAAGCAAACATGTAATAGATATAATAGCAAACGGTGTTTCAGTGCTTAGAAACAAGGCCTAGGGATCGTACTTTCACTAGTGAACACTCTCATATAAATATATTCTCTTTATGATACTACTCTTAACTACTCCCCGGTTGGACACTCTAATCGATGGTAGGGCTATAACAGCACACCTCAAAGTTCATCTTTCCCATCTAGAAAACCCCACACTGTCACCCTGAGTACTAGATGGTTCAAACAAACACCACAATTTCATAAAGACATCCAACTCCAAATATAACTCATAACAAGTATTTGTAATCTCTAGCCTAAGTGCCACCATGGTGTGCACGCTGTCACTTTCACACACATGGGGAGAGCAGAGATCTATTAAAGCACTTGAGTAGCAAGGTAGATCTACTTGATTACAAAGCTCATGATCGCAATATGATCATGCATAGAGAGAGAGATGAACACATAGCTACCGGTAGAACCCTTAGCCTCGAGAGAGAACTACTCCCTCCTCATCATGGGAATCAGCAATGGTGATGGAGATGGTGGTGGAGATCGATGGAGATGGCTCCGGGGGCACTTCCCCGTCCCGGCAGGGTGCCGGAACAGAGACTTTATGTCCCCCAAATCTCCCCTTTGGTGGCGGCGGCACTGCGGAACTTTTCGTGGATTTCTGATTAACTCTTTAGGGTTTCTGGCTCGGGAGGAATATATAGGCGAAGGAGGCAAGGTCGGTGGCCGGCTAGGGGGCCCACACCATGCCCTGGCATGACCTGGGATGGCCCATGCTAAGGGGGGGGGGGGGTGGCCACCCTGTGGCCCCCTCTCCGACTCTCCTTATAGCTCCGTGAGTCTTCCGGGAAAATAGTAACTTTGGCTTTTGTCCCGTCCAATTCTGAGAATATTTATTTTCTGACTTCCTGGAACCAAAAACAACAGAAAACAGGCAACTGACATTGTGGCATCTTGTTAATAGGTTAGTCCAGGAAAGTATATAAAAAGTACTCCAAAGTTGGAACAAAACATAAGAAAGTAGATAAAACAAAGCATGGAACATCAAAAATTATGGATACGTTAGCAACGTATCAAGGTGACAGATTATGAGAGCTTGTAAGCTTGTTCATTACTTAGAGATATTGTTTTGATGCATGTTTAGGCCTCTTACAAGTACCTATGAGTAGTTCCCTTCATTATGTATTCACTTTGCAATCACTTGTATAATGGATGTTTAAATTTCAGAATATCAAAGATGAACAACCACACATTTGGAGAAATATTTGAGAGGGACACACCTAGGAGGTCAAGGCCCTCAAGATCAGCCTCTTAGTTTAGGCCTTCATACAATGAAGACTATTGCACCACGCTTGGCAATGAAGGAGATGAGGGGGATGCTCACCCATCTACTTTCCCTTGTTTTACCTTTTTGCAAGCTGCAGGGATCCTTGACGATTTCTTACTACTGGTTCAGAGGGTCGGTTTGACCACTTACATGCAGGATGAGAGTGAGCAATATGCCGTGCTCACCAAAACTTTCGTTTTCACTAACACCCCTTATCAGTCAACTGTTTCGTTCAGAATTTATAATCAACCTATTACCATGCCATTGGAAAGAGTTTGCAGCATTATAGGTATAGGCATGACGGGGACGGTGAAGAAGATCCAAGGTCGACCCGCTTATTTGCTAGAGCTCTATCGAAGTGTTACAAATGATGATGGCCGCGTAGCTGAGCGCGGGAAGATAAGGAATATTCAACTCCCGGCTCTTAGATATTTTGCTTATTATCTTTCCACTAGCATTCTTGGTAGGGAGAACACAAGTAATATCTCTAATTATGATTTAGCCTTCCTCGCTGCTGCACTTAATAATGATACCAGGTACAATCTTGGCTCTCTCATCGCTCGCCGTCTAGCTGCTAAGGGACCTATTTATGGGGGAATTATTGCTTCATGTATGGTTGTTGTGTTAGAACTTTCTATGGATCCTAATGACACTATGTTGGCACCACAAAGGCTTGATCTTGCTGCTATGAAAACACATCACGTAATCACTGCTGGCTCTAGTACAGAGGGTTTAGTATACAGGATGTTGTTTACTGATGGGGACGAGAGGGAGATTCCTTTGCCACAACCTACTTTGTTCAGTATTCACAGGAGGCCATTGTCCAAGGAGGAGGTGGACGAGCAGCTCCGCTTGCTTGGTTTCCACAGGCAGCACCAGGAGGATGTGCCTTCTTATGACTACTCTGCGCACTACGGTGGGGCGTCCTCGAGCTTGTACCAGGACGAGGGTACCTCCTCGCCATACTACGGAGGCGCTGCATCTTGGCCAGCTTGGGATTGATACCCACTTAGGCCAAAAGCCTAAGCTTGGGGGGAGGTACACCGACATCACACTCATCTCCATATCATGTTTAGTTGGTACTTTGTATATCCATGTTCGTTCTCTTTTTAGTTTTTGTTATTTCTTTACTTTTGCTCTATAAACCACAAAAAGACTAAAAATATTTTCTTTGTTTCTCTTTGTTTGCTTCTTTTTGCCTTGGGTTTATTTTTTTCCTTTTTCCTTTGTTTGAACTATTCGAAAAACCCAAAAAGATTTTGCTTTACTTCTTTTTCCTTTTTGTTCTTGCCTTTAAAAATCAAAAACACCAAAAATATTTGTCGTTGTTCTTTGGTTTTGTGAAGTTCGTCGCAGGGTTCAGCAGTCCTTAGTGGAATTTGGTTTCATGTTATTATTCAAGCTACACAAGTGAAGGGCAATAATGAGGATTAATGACAACTTGAGGTGTGGTAAGAGGCTGGTAACGAACTCTATTTGTTTTCATTTTTGTACATATACTCATCATTGTGGGCATGCTTAGTCTGTTCATGGAGGGTGTATGTTATTTATGGATGCTTAGTAGTTCTTTCTTTCTTACGATTAGCTCCAGCTTGCTAATAGTCTGTAGCATGTCGTATGAATGTTTGCTTGCATTGCTCTATTCATAACTTGGTATGACAACGTGGTATCCTCCTCTGAATGTTTCATTTGAATTGACTTGGCACATGCTCATGCATGCATATGACTGAAACAATAATCAGTTAAGCCTCGATGAATTACTTTTGCCTCGGGGGTCTTGAATCACTTTCATGACATGATTAGTCATGTTTTGTTGCAAGCATGATTATGACAGTTATTTCTCTCTCGTTTGTCGCTCCCTTACTATTGCTAGCCTTCACTTGCACTGAGTATGAGCTCTACTCATGTTTCTAATTCCCCAAAACCAATATTGCCAAGAGTGTCCACCATACCTACCTATTAGCATCATTTGCTATTCCGTGCATATTCAGTATGCCTTGTTTTCTTCCAAATAAAATGTTTGCTTGTTATGAGAAAGTTAGTTAGTAAAGCTCTCACGAACTTGATGGCACACTTTACTTTCTTGCACTTAATAATCTTAAACCATTGCGTCCATCTTTGTTGCGTATATGCTTGCGCTTTATAAGTTGAAGTTAACAGAACCATGTATCATGGGGAACACTTTCAACATTGCACTGGTACTTTGTACCTCGTTGATATCATGATTCTTTTGCTTATGGATCCCGGCGGTGTGAAATAAAAGGGGAACTTGTAAGATCATGGAGTTTGTATATGTGTTAGAGAAACGCCTAGGCCGCTAGCCTAAGCCATGCCTAATCATGGTGGAAACTTGCAGCATAACCATAATGAGCATTCTATGAAGCATCCTTAATAAAAACCTATGCAAATAGCAAATAAAAAGATCGTTGAGATGCTCATTGTCTGCTTGCCTTGTCATTTTGATTATGGGATAACTCCTGTATCATGTGCAAGGGGTACCCCGTTGGTGGTTCTCTATGATACATATGTACTTACAATGACAAGAGCTTACTTGTGACTGAAGTTGAGTAGCATGAGGTTTGGTACTCGTAAGTAAGGGGCATGAGATTTTAACTTATAACTTGTCAAGCATATACTCTTAGTTGTGTCACTTTAACCTTAACCATTTAAAGATGCTTATGATAGGGGCAATGAGAGCTCAAAGCTAATGAGTAACATACTTTTAGCATTTGGAAGCCTTTCAAACTATTCAAAACCTTTTCATTTCTTTGTTGAGTCACTACCTATTCTATGAGCACTTTCTTGAGAGAATAGTTATCATTCTTAGTGTAATATGCTTGTCTCAAAACTTGATTATTTGTGTTATGACTTTGATACTTGTATCTCTGATATCTTTACTTCTAGTCTTCACTTGAACTTCAGAGGTGCCTTGGCATTTATGTTTGCTCTATAATCAAAGGCAAGCGAGATACCACTCTATCATACCTTGTTATGAGCATTGCAATGTTGCTTATGTTTATGTTTCATGCTACTTATTATTTTTGAGTTGGAATCTCTTCATAGCCTGCAATGACTATTAAGTAAACTTAGTTGCATACTCTTTATTATGAATTGCCTGAGTAGTTGATCATATGCTGAGAATATATACATCTTATGAAGCAAATGTGTTCGTAGAAGTTTCTTTTATCACACTCAGTTTTCAACTGAATTGCTTGAGGACAAGCAATAAGCTAAGCTTGGGGGGAGTTGATACATCCAAAACGTATCTACTTTCTCGAACACTTTTGCTATTGTTTTTCCTCTAAACTTGTGTGATTTGGATACAACTAACACGGACCAACGCTGTTTTCAGTAGAAATACCTTGGTGTCTAGTTGTTGTGCAGAAAATCAACTATCGGGAAAAATCCCGAAAAATATGCCAAAAATCCTATTTCACCAGAAGACTCACGGGCAGTAGGGCCACGAGGGGCCCACCACTGGCCACATGGCCAGGCCAGCCGCTGGGGTGGTGTGGCCGCCTCGGCTACCCCTCGGCCTCCCTCTTCGCCTATAAGTTGCCTCTTGACCTAAAAACCAAGGGGGGTTCGACGTTTTTCCAGAAAGAGTTCCGCTATGCCGCCACCACCAGATTACGCGATTCGGAACCAGAAACTCCATTCTGGCACTCTGCTAGGACGGGGAATTGGAGGAGATCATCGCCATCATCATCACCATCGCTTCTCCATCGACCATCCATGTTTCCCCCATCTATGAGTGTGTAATCCCCCGCTGTAGGCTATGGGGATGGTAGGGATTGGCTGAGATCGTTCATGTAATGGCATCAGATTGTTAGGGCATGGTGCCTAGTATCTACTATTAGTGCTTTTTGACTTTGTTGCGACTTGTTATGCTTAATGCTTGTCACTAGGGCCCGAGTGCCATGATTTTAGATATGAACATGTAATTGATTCATTATGATAGTATTGTTTATGGTCTTACCTGCAAGTTGTATACACACGTTGTTGTCCAGAACCAAAGGCCCCGAAGTGACAACAATCAGGATAACAGGTGGGGTTGGCTTTGATGTGAGGATCACATGTGTTCATGGAGTGTTAATGCTTTGCTCCCGTGCTCTATTAAAAGGAGCACCTTAATTGCCAGTAGTTCCCTTGAGGCCCCGCTGCAAACGGGCTAGCAGGACAAAAGACGTTGTGCAAGTTCTCATTGCGAGCACGTATGACTATATATGGAACACATGCCTATGATTATTTAGTACTTGGATGCTTTATCTTATTTATCTGCAAATGCCCTATGTCTTGATTTCCATATAAATTGTCTTGTCCATGCAACGCCCGTCCATCCATCCCTATGCCTACCGCGCTTTAATCCCACTGTTTAATGCAATTGTTACTATTGTCTTTACTTTTACTACTGTTGTTACTTTACTATTGCTACTACAAAACTGTTGCTACTGATAAACTGCTGTGAGCAAGATTGTTTCCAGGTGCAGCTAAATTATCAACTCAGTTGTTAAGCCTTATAAATATTCTTTGGCTCCCCTTGTGCCGAATCAATAAATTGGGTTTCACTTCCCTCGAAAATACTGCGATACACCCCCGATACTTGTGGGTCATCAACTCCCACATGGATTCATGCATGAACACGCGTGACTAGGGATCCTGTCTCTCAGGTGGCTCATGAAGAAGTATAACCGGTGAATGGTATGACACAAACATAGTCAGATGTTTCACATAGGCTAGGGTAAAGCGTTCCGACCAACTTGCCGTAGCCAAGGCTCGATCAAGTCTAACCCAACAAAACAATCCGCCCATGACTCGTTTTCTTGACGGTCTAAGGTGTTCCAATGTAGCCTACGTCCATAAGCTCGCACACGTCCACCATCTCTCTGAATGCCTGAGTCTGGGAGTTGTTCCTCTCATTGACACCCATATGTTCATCCCTTATGAGTACCTTGTTGAAATCTCCAATGCAAAGCCACAGTAAGGGGGAGGATTCTTTGATAAACTTCAGCATATCCCACGTCTTGTGACGATCATTGTTTTTTGCCTCTCAGTAAACACATGCCAGACGCCATGGATCCGCCAAAGAAGGGAAAACAATAACGTCAATACGGTACTGAGAGTAAGATAAAATCTCTAGCTTTATTTCATTATTCCAAAAAACTCCCAAGACACCACTATGGCATGTACTACTCGCAACGAACATTGTCATATCCCAAGTTTCTCAGTAAACTTTCCACCCTAGACTTATGGACTTGAGTTTCCATAACACAAAGGTAGAAGGGACCAAATATCTCACGAAGTCGTGGAGCTCATGAACTGTCGCATCCTTGCCCAGGCCACGACAGTTCCACAAGAAGGTACTCATTGTTCCTAGCGGCGCTCCGGCTCAGAGCCCGTAGATCCTTCGTGTTGATTATTCTTCGTTGGTGTAGAGTGTTTCTTTGGGCGTTTATGCTCCCTAACATAAGGAGGGGGCAGAGGTATGCTCGAGCATGACTAATAATTCTTGTATTCTTCCTCCTCGAAGTTGAGCTACTTCTGTGCCCTCGTAACTTCTTCCGTGCCAATATCTCCCTTTGCCTTCCACTTAAGCATCAATGGAGTCTGGGAGGAAGTGCTCCCATCTTTAGCAGGGCTCACCTCAGTAAGCTTTGCCTTTGAGGAGTTTCTCTCCCTAGTTTCTGTGGCCACCACGATGGTTCCCCGACCACGTCCACCATCGCGTCCACCATGCTTAGAAGCTCCGCCACGGCCTGTGCGGCCTTCCCCACAGCCACCCACATCACAAGGTGAACGACGTGGCGGCCTGTTCTACTGGAACTGGTCATATTCCCCCTGCAGTTGCGCTTGATTCCACGTAGTTTCAGCTAAGAGCCATTTACCAAACCCCTCGCTACCCGGAGGGTTTTCTCCTAATCCACACTCTTCTTTCACGTGGCCAAGAATGCCACACACATCACAAAAACGGGGTATCTTCTCATACTTCACCCGCATGATCACTAGGGCCTCACCTTCTAGCTTGATATTCACAAAACAGGTGAGTGCTTTCCTCACATATGGCCACACACGAGATCGCACAAACTCACCACCATGCATGTCAACCGCCACCACCTCGCGGACATTCGCCGCAAGATCAGAGACAAACGACTTCTTGCGAAATAGCTCGGGAATGTCATGTATTTGAATCCAAGCGTAGATCCTGTTCAGTTCCACCGACGAAGCCTTGCGGCTCCCATCGTACTTTTCAATCAGGAAGCCCTGATCCCTGAATAACCACGGTCCATGCTCCGTGATCCTCTGCCAGTCCCCTAGACAACTGGCTTGGACAATGAATCTTCCGTCTTCAAGATCCCTAAAGGAAATCTCTTGCGCCGGAGCCTAGGCAAAGTGCAACGTCTTCTTTAGCGATGTCATGCTAAACGTATTTGTGGCAAACGCATCACCGCCATCCACTTCGATCCCTCCTTCAGAGACTCAGCGTCCTCCCTCTTCATGAATATCCCTCCAATGTTTTCTCCCCTGAGGTTCAAGCTTTGAAGAAGTTCTTCAAGCGACAGTGCAGATCCCGTCTTCTCCTTCGACCCGCTGGTTTCACCCTTGTCCTGAGCCGTCGTCATGACGATCCATCCTAAACCCTAACAAAAGGGAACTGCCAAGGCCGGGAAGTTGGGCTAGCCAACCCCTTGGTTAGCTCGAGCAGCCCTAACGGTAGGGTAGAAGGAGCGGAGTCAGATCGCGAAAGGATGGGTGGCCCATTCGCTGGAGATCTCAGATCGCCAGTGAGGGTAGAGAAACCCTAAAGGTACTACGTAGGGGCTGCTTTGAGATATATGTATCCTCGTATCTAAAAGAAAAACTTATATCCACAATAAGCTTTTTTTTGAACGGGAACGGGTGCAAAAGCACCCGACATATATTGCTGCAATCGAGTCACTCGAGTACAAAAAGGCCTAAAAAGTGAAAAATTACACAAAGACCCTAAAATTTGCACTAAGGACCTAGAAGAAAACTTGAAAAAGCAATCAAGTCCTTCGTCCTCATCCTCCTCCAGATCGGCCACACCCACGCCATAGGGCAACCAACACCAGGGCCCGAGCAGCAGAGGAGCGGCAGCCCTACTGCCATTGAGTCTGGCGCGTTGACGAGACCTGCCGCCAAGGGGATCGCCGGAGAGAAGCTCCCAACCACCTCTCTGCCAGGAAGCAACTCGGAGTCCAACGCCTGAGACCGAGCCACCATGGCTCGCTGAGTTAGGCAAGCAACGCCGAGATTCCCGAGCCAGAGAAGCCGACGAGCTGCCTCCACATCGCTGAAGAAAGCAGGGCCTCCACCCCTCCTTCTCGCCACCACGGTCCCAGGGGCAGCGCCATCGCGCCCACCAGTCTCGCCTTCTCCTCGCCGCCACGGCCGGCCAGGGACAGAGAACACTGAGTCGCAGATCTACACCAGCGGAAAGCCCACAGCGGCCTTATTAAACCAGAGACGCAAGTTCTCGTCAGCGCGAGCTCCTCTAGCCGGAGGAAGAGCCGCCGACGACGGAACCCTAAGATCCAGATCTGGCCAGGATCTGGAACACGCTCCAAACTACGGGCATATAGCCCAAGACCCTACCCTAGACTACTTCTGGCGCCTCCCCTTCGCCATCTCCGTCCGGCAAAGCCGCCGGAGAGACTCGGGTTCAGCCCGGTCCGGCGAAGAGAGTTCTAGTCTACTGTAGCGCGAGGGAAGGGGGAGAGGAGTGTTGTGAGTTTTCACATGCGCATCCACAACAAGCTATTTGGGTCTAAGTTGAGTAGGCCCGTGGCTGATAGGTACGCCACAACACAGCCTAGTGCTCTTTTTTGGAAATCCTCAGGGGTATTTCCGTACATCTGCCTAATGACCCCACGGGCGCGCGCTCACGGGTCGTTGTCCAGGACAGGAGGCGAGAGGATTCCAGAGGCTTCCGGAGCTCGAACCGAGGCTTCCCCACGCTTCTCAATTCCATCCACTTGCCCTCTCCACTCCCTCCCGATCGAGCTCATATATCTCCCGCCATCACACGCTCTTCTCGCTACGATAGCGAGCACATACAGAATCGGTGGAATTGGATCTGTGGCTGTCTGTTCGATTAGTGAGAGAGGGAGCCAGGAAGCTTTCAGTGATCGTGAATTCCTGATGGTGGTGCTGATGGAGTACGCCCCCGGGGTCGGCGTGTCGCAGAAGAGGAAGGGCGCGGAGGATCCGGGTCTGTTTGCGTGCCCCGGCGACGGCGTTCCGATTTCCTGCCGCGCGACCAAGATGAGGCGGCTGGCGTTTGCCGGCACCGGCCACGATGTGCCGGTGACGGCGAGCGTTGGGACGGAGACCGATGTAGTGATGACAGAGGAGCCGCCGGAGCCATCGCCCGGGGCAGCGGAAGGGGAGAGGGCGGTGGTGGTGTACGACCCGGCCGGAGACGCCGCGCGAGCTGGCGGCTGGATCGGCCAATATCGGCTCCCGCCGTGGGCGTCCCTGAGTGCCGGCGCCGAGTGGATCCGCGACATGCTGCGCGAGGCGGACAGCCGCACGGTGCGGGCGGTGCTGTCGGGCGCGCAGGAAGAGGGAGGCGCCGACCTGGCCATGGTCCCTTGGGTTGCCTGGCCCGCGCCGCGAGTGGCAGAACAGGCTTCCACGGCTGCGGAGACGGTGGACGGGGAGCCGGAGGATGAGGACGCCGAGGGAACGGCAGCGATGGACGTCGAGGTGGAGGGTGGCCATCATCAGACCTCGACGCTACCTGCCGGCTGCGGCGAGGGGTACTTGTGGTGGTGGCCGCAGCACTGTTTGGCGCCTCCGCCGCAGCTGCCGGCGGCTGGCCAGGCGAGCCCGGTGGTGGGGTCGTGGTGAATCGCGTATAGCAGTAGGAATATGATCGAGCTGCGGCAACCAGTAGCGGACCCAAGAATATTTTAAAACCCGGACAAACAGTAAAAATGAAAGCCTAAAGTATAATTTTTAGTCAATTTTTGATGAAAATAGGCTTTGCCGGTCAGCCGGAAGCCCGGGCAAGAGGGGCGCTGCGTCCGCCACTGCTCGGCAACTGATACGTTCCTCTTTGGCGGTGCATGTCGCGCCGCCGGCGCCGCGGGTCGACTGGGGTTTGTAATGTGCAGTTCGTTGTTCTTTGGGGATAGTTCGTTGGTCATCCGTTCTATGATTTCTCTGTGAATGTAACGCTCGACTGAGACTTACTCATTTCTCCGATCTGCACTTGGTTGCCTTTGTGGGATGGATCACCGTCCCGCGGATGAAGTCCCGTCGTCCCGGTCTCCCTCAGCGACACGTGTCCCATAAATATTTCTAAATCCCACTTTTACTGTAAAATGTTCTCGGTCTCCCTCAGCGACACGTGTCCCATAAATATTTCTAAATCCCACTTTTACTGTAAAATGTTCCTTTTTTGGTATGAGTGGTAAAAAACTGTTTGGCCAAAAATAAAATAAAAAAGACTTACTTCTCTGGAGACACTGTAGAAAAAAAGTTGTGCTAATTGTAGCAAACCAGCTCCGGCGGAGACTTTGTAGGAAAAACCAACTTCGATGGAGACTTTGTACGAAGATCTCGCCGAAAACTTTCGGAGAAAAAAGTTAGCTATTGTAGAAGCCACAAAATAGTTGTAAAAGAACCTGCTACCGTAGCAAACCAGACGTTGCGAACACCTCGCCAAAGACGTCGTTGAAAAAACTGTGCTATCATAGCAAACCGGCTTCGCCGAAGAACTCAGTACCAAAAAAATTCTGCTATTGTAGCAAAACCACGGAACCATTGTAGCAAAAATTATGTCGTACCTTTTTTGGGCAGTGTTTAAGAGGCATAAGAAAATTCATCTTACCATTTCACCAACGCCAAAGTGGCAAAAAATAATATGAGAGTGTAGAATAACAATTATTAGACTGTAGCAAATGGTGAAAAAGGAGTAGCATATCCATGGAGGCAACCAAGTTGGTGCATATCCAGCACCCCAAGTGGGGTCGAGGACGTCCGCTCGCAAAGCTGAGCTCGGCCGACGGCGTCCCTGGAAGAGGTAGACGAGAGATGGTCTAGGGGGAGGAAGGAGACCTTTGGGGCGGCGCCGGTGGTCGCCGGCAGAGGGAGCCGGGGTCGTCCGACGACCTCCTTGGGCTCTGGCATTCCGACACTAGAGAAACCGGTGGCGGCGAACGCAGAAACGGCAGCATCGCACGTAGGAAGGGCTACAGGGGCGACGGAAATCAGGGAAAAACACATTAGAAGGTTGTGAGAGGAAATCGTCGTAGACTTTGTAGCAAAAAGTTATGCTAATGTAGCAAACCCAACTTTACCGGAGACTCGCTGGAAACTTTTATCGGGAGACCACGTAGCAAAAACATTTCCCTATTGTACCAAAACCATAGAACAATTGTAGCAAATAATTTATACTATTGTAGCAAGCCCTACTACACCCGAAACATAATTAGAGACCTTGTCGGAGACATCAGGGACATCGTAGCAAAACAAAAATGATATTGTAGCATTTCAAGACCTACAAGTGTAGCAAAATAAATTTAGGTGCGTAGCAAATCCCGACCGCCACACAAAAAATCTTTTAAGACAAAATCCATCGGCCGTCGGTAGCAACGACGATGGTCGGCGGTGGCAAATCCACCAGTTGTCAGTAATGACTCACCCCATCACAAGTAGCATGCATGTGAGACACCACCTCAAATCACCGGTCCTCTTAGGAGGTGTTGGAAAGAGGAGCGGTTGGGCGGCGTCCAGTGAGGGCCATGTCGGAGGCGAGCCCATCATCCTCGATGCCGGCCAACATGCAAGATTGGGGAGCAGTGGGACGACACCTCGTGGAGGAAGAAGGCCAGGCTCGATGCACACCGACAGAGGAGCGAGCCAGGGACGGCATGCCGGTGGGGAAGCAGCATTGCGGCAGGAGGGCGACATCGACGCATGCTAGTATGGCGGGCATCCGCAGAAGAAGGCAAAAGGCAGGTGACATTCCATGGATGTTTATGAGAGAGAAAAGAGATAAGGTAAGAGGCCCACCATGATCTGGTACGTGCGAGTCTCATGCTGAACGGGATAAAGTCCAGGACCCCCCACGGGAGGAGCATCATTTTCCTAAAATTAAATTGTACAATATATTAGCTCTTAGTGTCATCCCTAACTATTAATGGCAATTGACTACATTTAGTAAAAAATTATGTTAATAAGAAATACATGTGGTGCAATGGCATAGCCTTTCCTTATTTTGTAAGGGATCATCTCTTAGGTAAGTGAAGGGAGCATTTTCTTTCTTAATTCTCTCTTCAACTAAGCAAAAATCTAACATGGCAAGCCTAAGAGAAGGCTCATATTAGCCCATTGTACATGTCTTAGCTGCTCTCTCAACCGAGATAGTCTCGATTGAGCCAAGATGGGCACTACTGGTTGTCTGGGAAACTTTTTAAGCTTCCCGAGATATGCAATAGGGTGATGGTCATGCTAAAACGGGTGAAAATCATGTTCTTTAGTTTGTTTGATAACCTATATAGAAAATTTGTTGGCCATTATCAAATAGCAAGTTGGTTTGATAGCCTGTAGAGGCAATTTTTTGGCCCTTATCAAGTAGCAAGCAGTGGTTGTGGTTGTTTGGTTGCATCTATTGCCGGGTCAAGCTTCAAGCACGTATGGTTTATTTGGCTATCTCGCGTTAGCCGCTATGGTAATTTCTTGATGATAATCTCTTCTCTAGTGTGGTGAGGTTACTAGAAGCACACAACTAAGATTAATATAGACAATGATAACATGCTTATGGTAGCAACAATACAAACGACACATAGATCACAACAAGTTTAGTAGTAGCAGAAAGTAGTTCTACTATAGCTGGTAGTAGGGATACTAAGTAAGCAATAGTACCAACCATTCACTCCTCATCTACAACAAAGATCCTCGCCATGCCATATAGGTTCTTAGGCACCGTTTGACCACCTCGCAGTAAAGTAATCAAACATGACCACTTTATACTCGTTAACACTCAACTTTTTGAAAATGAGGATGTAGCCAATATTGAAATCACGAGCAATGGAAAATGTTGGCTAGCCCACCGCATGATGTCTTTGCCATTGACATCCTTGATGTCCACCTTCCATATGCATCCACATGGAGGTCTTGCAGGTGATCTTTGCATGCATCGGCCCAATATATTTTCTAAAGGCTTGTGGGATAGGAAGTTTCCCTAACTCATGTGCCATCAACAACTTCATGAAGTGGGTTGGAGAAACCTCATCATGAAAATGCCCAACAATGGGATGTGAACACATTCCTTCTGCCTTCTTGTTGGCATGGTATTCAAGAACTTCGATAGGGACGCCTAGCATAATCTACGAAAAGCAACAATGCATGGTTAGCAATGAAATATATGAGTTTCGGAAAAACAATCACACACTGAATGGATAAAATATTGATTATTACACATGACTAGCTAATCTATAAATGTCACTAAGAATCCGCCTCATACAAATTTGCATACACAATTCAGCGAGATGAATCTGTATCTACCAAGGAGCATATACAACCAATGCGGTTGTACACAACCCTAGGTAGAAGCAAGTCATCTCGTTAACAATCACCGTGCCATGATTCAATCATTGGCATAGTTACTAAAATAGTCAAATCATATTGGAGGCCTCATACGAAGAAAGCACACAATCCAATATATAACTAGTACTTGGCACAATCAATGTGTTTGTGCAAACACATGCTATATGGAGATTATCATAATAAGTTAGATAGTGCCATAGTTAAAATTATTGGCTAAATACAGATGAAAACTGTTGAATCATATTGGGGCCCTCATATTCAGAGACATAGATAGTGAACCAAGGAGCATGCACATCATATGTCTTTATACATAACACTAGGTTCACTAACCCATCCCTGCAAAGAAGCATAAACAATGTAAAGTTTAATACCTTGCACCATATTATGCCATAGTTAAGTCATTGGTCATTGCAAAAAATTAAACTGCAAGTCAAATAGAACAACCACACATAACATAAATCTTAGGCCAAAGAAAAGCCTAATCAAAGATAGATGCATAAGAGTGAACAGTAAATGAAATATCTAGTACCCAAACTCTAGATCAAATTGGTGAATAAGAGCACAATCATGTGAGACCGGATCCATACAACATATCGAACAAAACCGACTACGGTTGAACTAATCGGAGCCCAATCATACTATTCCATTATTCATTGAAAGACAAAGTGGTTAGCCTACTGGATGTAGTCCGAATTACATCTAACACCCGTGTGCTAACTACTACTCCTCAAATTACTCCACACACACGCTTACCTAGGTGGGCTAGTACTCCCTCATTTTTCATTCAAAAAATCCTGGAATTTTTGAAATAGATAGTATGGAATGTGCACTACATATTCTAAAAATTCCAGATTTTTTTTAGATGAAAAATAAGAGAGTACTAGTCCACCTAGGTAAGCGTGCGTGCGGAGTAATTTAAAACAGAGGGAGTAATACATATATCTATGGTAAAAATTATTTGGTAATTGTAACACCTCTCTGTGCCCGGATTGTCACTCCTAGCAGCTTAATAGGATATCTAGATTGTTCCTATAGACCAACACTAGTTTTTTTCGCACTTTGTCCTCACTCGTGTGCACCCGGTACCCACTTCTCGCCGGTCATCCATCCTCAAATTACTCTAGGCCAAGCAAGCTGAACTCAAAGTTCTTATCAAATGAGCTTCCGGAAAAGAAGTTGTAACTTGTTGGTATAGGTATCGTATTAATCCTATTAAGCCATATGCTAGGATCTCACATATACCCACCCTTAGAAGATCGACGTCCCCGTCGATCAACCATAAGCTAGGAACATCCCCTCTTGGCACACATCTGTGCGTCCTATGCCAGCACAAGTGCCATGCCGTGTCCACTTTGGACCACACGCGCCATGCTCCAGATGTCCCGCCATTGACCCGTGTAACCGCAAGGGTCAGTTCTGATACCACTTGTAACACCCCGAACTCTCTGTGCATGGGATGTCACTCCTTGCAGCTTAATAGGATATCTAGACTATCCCCCATAGACAAACACTAGTCTTTTATGCGCACTTTGTCCTCACTTGTGCACACCCGGTACCCATTTCCCGGTCGGTCACCCATCCTCAAATTGCTTTAGACCAAGCACACTTAACTCAGAGTTCTTTTCAAATGAGATTCTGAAAAATAAGTTGCAACTTGTTGGTATGGGTATCCTATCATTCCTATTAAACCATGCACCATGATCTCACAGTAATGGACGATGGAGGCCTTATCGACATTGACGAGATGCGGAAGGTGGTGAGCACAGATGGGCGTGACAAAGAACTTGCTCATGGACGGCGGTCATCATATAGAATATGGAGGAGATGCGGAGATCGAAGGGTCACGGAAGGCCTTTCTCATGGACTCCTTGCAAAGAGATTAACCGCCAGCGAGAGCGACGGAGGAGACTCACAAAGAGGAAGAGGGAGAAAAGGGAGAAGGAGTAGTGAAGGGACTTATGTCTCATGTCACTGAAGGGACGTGTCGTCTCCCGTTTCTTCCCCATGTGTGCATATGAAGGATCCCTTTACACTCTGTCGAGACTGGCTCCATGTTAACTACTGATTCGACAGTTCCCATCTGGCCTACTTGGAGCATTCTTTGATGCGAGTGGGGTCCACAATGTCGAGCGAGGCCAGAGATCCAAGGGACCCCTTTGTTGGCTCTTTAGGCATGGTCTGGGGCCATGTGACCTACCAATCGCGCCCTATCTGCTACATATTATATTTTGTACGAGACTGTGTGAGAGCGAACACTCCATATTTTATGAACTATATTAGAATTGCGGAACGCTCAAGATTTGATTACCTCCATTAAGATAGTTGTGGTCAACTCTTAACTGAATTTATCCCCTACTTAGTATGTACAATATCATGCTTGAAATAAGTCAAATTTCTTCGACTATGATACTCAAAAAGGAAAACAAGATGGAGTGAATTTTTAAAATAAAGCTGGGTACAACAAACTTCCGCTAAAATGACAATGAACTTTGAAAAAAAACATGAGCTACGGCTTAAAATGCAATCTCCTCGCTAATGTAATTTTTAATGTAGAGACCATCAGGTATTTATTGAAAAAAATAAGAATATCTCAAACAAAGTAACAAAAAATCCTAGAGAAATTTGGAAAAGATCGAACATATAAAGCTATCGCCCAAACGAATTTAGGAAAGATAGAACATGTGCGATGAATCGTAACACCCTCAAATCGGCCCTATGCAGATTTTAGATTATGCCCATCGGGCACTTGCGCGCCGATGGAAAATGAAGTAATATTATTACACAGTAGTTCATGATAGAATATATATATATATATAACAATGACTCAATGAGTCAAGAATACTAATATACAGTACAAAGGTCCAAATCACCTTCAAAACGATACAACATCCGAGTACGGATAAGAGGCAAATTGGGCAAAGATCCCTAAAGAGTAACCAATGGAGTCCATAACCCTACCCAGACCAAGCCGGAAGGATAACCCTGCTAACGACGTTGAACTTATACATGTGAAAATAAAAGGGGTGCAGACAAAGTGCAAAGGAAAAGGGGAGCGGTCAGTACTAAGGCCAGTACACGGCGAGTTTTAGAATTCGGTGGCTCTCGCCTACATAGGTATGGTGAACTGAAGCGGCAGCGAAGCATGCACTAAATAATCTATAGAGACTTGATACAACTGTCGGCTATCAGAGAGGGATAAGAAAGACCTATTCAGAAACAATCTGATACTAACACCAAACATATCCATCCTGGTATTTCCTCCTCAAGACCCAATGAGGAAGTCATTCCGAGGAAACTCACACAGTTGGCAGTTTTATACATTCATTCTATGGTGGTTATCCAACTTACTAGACATGTCAATCCAAATCAAATTATAACAGTAATTCTTTAGTGTAAGTTGTCTATGATCGAGACACTGTGCTCCAAGTCGTCAATAACCATGGACACGGCTTTTCGAAAAGATTTAACCCTGCAGGGGTGCACCAAAGTTTCAACACGCACTTTCACCTTGTTTGTCAGATCAATTAATACACCCATTGGTATGTCGGCGGGGATTCAGACACGACGTGTTCCTAGACCCAAAGCAAGTACATGAGGGCCACCCAAAATAGCTACCCGTACGAGGTATAGCTAATCCTCGTACGAACCCAGAGGTTATGTGGACTTGTCACGCGAGTAGAGGCCATAGACAATATATTCCCGTGACAGAGTACCGCACCTACACAACAGTAATAAACACTCATCGAGCAACAGGTAATAAACATCTCATGTTGGGAATATGCCCTAGAGGCAATCATGTATGATGTTATTCCCAATGTATTCATAAAGTTATTGCCCTTGTATGAACTACTGACATGTATCATTGAATATGTGATTTGATTGTGGAACTGTGTATTCATGTTGTTCATACTAGTTGTCCTTGGTCATTGAGGTTGTCCTGGACACACAACTTAGACTAATGTGAAAGTCGGCTGATGACTCGGTTCCACTTGTCATGGGCATGGTGATGCTATTTCGACTTACACTGTTTCGGCTAAAGAGTTTGGCGAATCGGACTGACCCACAGTTGAGATGCAACGAGCATGTTGTCATTTGCAGTCTCAAGCAATGGAATCCTTTGACCTGAGGTGATCGCATGATCCGAGTTGTGGATCGCCAACTTAGGTCCTATCAAACGTTGTTCTGTAATGGGCAGTTATAAAGGTAGGGTTCGGGTTGGTTGTGAAGCAAGCTGCGTGACGTGGATTACCAAGATGAGATTTGCCCCTCCGTAATGGAGAGATATTCTCTGGGTCCTCTCATGTGATACGATTTGGAAGCATGGTCATGCGCGACTTTGTTAAGTGTTAACCAAGGAGTCGGACTAAGTGTTAGTCCAGTGAATCGTATGTCATGGAACGAGAAGAGAGAGTCGAGCTATTAAAGGGATGGCAACAACTCGCCTATAGCTTGACAAGATATATCGTGAGGCAAAGGGACTTGGACGAAAGTCATATTGAGAAAGGTTTGTCTTCTGACTTTACAGCGCTTGGGAGTTGGCACGTCTTGCTAGAGGCCGCTACCAACTATTGACTCGGAGTGGTGACTCGTGTCGTGTCCAGGTGCACGTAAACCTACAGGGTCACACACTTAAGGTAAGGAGCCCATGTGGATTAGATCCACATGGACATTGGGGTACGGCCTAGATGGACCTCAAGCGTTGAGCCCAGCTAGGACTGTATATATGTGGAGTGACAAGGGATTGTCCCTAACCTAGCCGTCAATTTCTCCACTCCTAGTTTGGGCTAGACAGGATCTAGCAGTCCTCTGTCTGGAGCTTCCTTCCTGTATGTGTGGATACCGGTGGAGGCGTTGCACATGCGGCGCTAGAGACAAGGAGGTCCGTGGGGATCTAGACGTGCTGTACGGGGATTGTTCGGCACGGCATCAACTAACGCGCTTCATCAATAATCCGCACCTGCGCGTCTAGTGGTAAATCTCGTGGCCTATCACCTGAGATGGATCTTGGGAGTACTGCGTAGGGGAAAAAGTTTTATTTATCTCTGTGCGGCCCAACAGTGGTATCAGAGCGTTAGCTTCTGATTTTAGGCTCGAGATCATGCATATGTGATATGCGGTTGGCGTTAGACTGGATTTAATTGCAGTTTTGGTGGTCGATCTATGAGATAGATCGGTTTTGTACGAGGTTGATTGGATCAACTATACTCGGGGAATGGATGATCTGGTTTCCGTGATCTAACTGCTAAGGTCGTGGAACGACATACCCCTACCGGTCGGCTTCCGCCATCGGGGTAGACTGTGACACGTAAATCCGGATGCGGTGATCGAAGATCAAAGAGTTCGGTCGAATCGGAGTCCGGATCGGATTTGGATAAAATTGTTTTATCCAATGAAGAAATCCATGTCCGGAATGTCGATGAGATCTGCGTTTTCGGAAAAATCGTCGGGCGCTGCCTGCACCCGCGAGGGACCGTCGGCTTCGCCCTGTCATAGCGCCTTAGATGTCATTGCGAGTTTCACAACACCGGTAGATATCGTATCTTTGCATAACTTGTTTTTGCAGGATGATGTTGTGAATGGTATGGCTTATGTGCATGTGATGTGTGTAATCCATACGTGATCGGCGTATCATGGTTTAGTCATCCGGCTGGAGCCTAGATGCTGTCATTTTATTGTATAACGACCTGCGTGTCGGATTCTCTATGTAATTTACTTTACCGGCTAGTATAGCTGTTTGGAGCATCCGAAAGGCATGCAAGTCGATGTACAAGTCGGCTACATGGTGTAAGGTGGCACATGACAAGAGTTGACACGAGTCGAATTACAAGCTTTGTGGAGATGGAGATCACCATGAAGAGAGCCATACCATTTCACATTATAATTGTTTTATTTTGTGTTATTGTTATATCTCTGTTTTACCTCTATTAGATAGTTGGTAAAAAGTAATCCCTCAAAGAAGGTCTAGTCGGTTTCCCCGTCAGTGCTGCACCATCACAAGTCGGACATTTTTGGTAGTGGACTCATAAAATTGAGGTGCTATCAATTCTTTCTGACTAGGTGGGTTCGAGTCGGACTCTTACAGCGGAAGCACTTGGTAATCTAGACGGGTCTATCACAACGGTTGTGAGACTCGAGGAAAAGTCGGATGGGAGCCCGGGCATGTGATTCCACCCATCCAACAGGAGTCGTATGAGATACGATTGACAAGGAGTTGTCTACCTAGATCACTTGACGACTAGCGGTGATGCTAAAGCTCACTAGTCGGCTTGCTTATTTAGGATCCTGAATCGCTAAGTAACCATCGGAGGGGTGTTGGTTCTAGTGGGAGCATAAGTATCAAATGTTTAATATGCTTGCTCTTTTATGAATACATGTCTTAAGTGTTTTGTATATTTTTCTGTTATAGATCAATGGCACCTAGCAGTCTCCCTCAGATTTCCAGTTTTGCTTTGAGAACCATCTTAGACAAAGATAAGCTAAATGGAACTAACTTCACCAACTGGTATCGTAATCTAAGAATTGTTCTCAAGCAAGAAAAGCGGGACCATGTCCTAGACAACCCACTTCCAGATGAGCCGAATGAGAATGCGAGTGTCGCAGCCACCAATGCCTACCGTAGGACATGTGATGAGTCTACGGAGATTAGCTGTCTTATGCTTGCTCACATGGAACCGGACTTGCAGCAGCAGTTCGAGAATGTTGAGGCCTATGATATGATCGAAAGCCTCAAAAGTATGTTCCAGGCTCAGGCAAAGACTGAGAGGTATCAAGTCTCTCAGGCTTTGTTGAGCTGCAAGCTTAAGGATGGCGATCCACTGGGTCCGCATGTGATCAAGATGGTTGGTTACGTGCAGTCTCTGGAAAGGCTGGGCTACCCCATTAGCGAAGAGTTTGCTATGGACATAATTCTGAACTCTCTTCCTAGTGTGTATGGTTAGTTCATATCGAACTACCACATGCATGGTATGGATAAGAAGCTCACTGAATTACATGGGATGCTCAAGCAGGCTGAGGCGGATCTCAAGAAAGGCGCCAGTCAAGTGTTGATGGTGCATAATAAGGCTAAGTTCAAGAAGAGTTCTTGGACTAAGAATAAGAAGGCAAAGTCGGGAGGTAAGGCTGAGGACCCGGTCCAAAGCGCTTCCTCAGGGACTAAGCCATCTCCTGCAGTCGGATCCACTTGCTTCTATTGCAAGGCGGATGGCCACTGGAAGAGGAATTGCAGCAAGTATCTGGCTGATAAAGCCAAAAGTGGAGGTGTGACTTCCGGCTCAGGTACACTTGTTTGCAATGTTATAGACATTTATCTTGCGGATGCACTTGGTAGTTGTTGGGTATATGATACCGGATCAGTTATTCACATCTACAATTCGTTGCAGGGACTGGTAAGAACTAGGAGCATCGCGAGAGGCGAGGTTGACATTCGAGTCGGCAACAAAGCAAGAGTTGCTATGTTGGAAGTCGACACGATGCAACTTCATTTACCTTCTAGATTCATAATGGAGATGAATAATTGTTATTATGTTCCAGTGCTTAGTCAAAACGTTATTTCTGCCTCATGTTTGACGAGACAAGGCTATGAGTCGAATATTAAGAATAATGGTTGTTCTTTATATTTGAATGATATGTTTCACGGCTTTGCACCCGTCCAGGACGGGTTATTTATTTTGAATCTTGATGGTGAATCTGTCTATAATATAATTGTGAAAAGGTTAAAACCAAATGATCTAAATATGACTTACTTTTGGCATTGTCGGCTTGGTCATATAAGTTGAAAACGCATGAAGAAGCTCCATGATGATGGACTCCTAACTTCGTTCGACTTGGAGTCGTTCGAGACATGTGAATCCTGCCTACTCGGCAAGATGACCAAGACACATTTTGCAAAGAGTTGTGAAAGGGCGTCCGACTTATTAGGACTAATACATAGTGATGTATGTGGCCCGATGAGCATGATAGCCAGAGGTGGTTATGAGTACTTCATTACCTTCACTGATGATTTGAGTAGGTATGGATATATCTACTTGATGAAACATAAGTCGGAAGCCTTTGAAAAGTTCAAGGAATTCCAGAATAAGGTACAGAATCAACTCGGCAAGAAAATAAAGTTTCTTCGGTCAGACCGAGGAGGCGAGTACATGAGCCATGAGTTTGATGACCATCTAAGGAGTTGTGGAATAGTTCCCCAGCTCACTCCTCCTGGAACGCCGCAGAGAAACGGTATGTCGGAAAGAAGGAATCGGACCTTGTTGGAGATGGTACGATCAATGATGAGTTGGACAGATCTGCCTTTGTCATTTTGGGGTTATTGTCTAGAAACTGCAGCGTTCACACTAAACAGAGTACCATCAAAGTCGGTAGAGAAGACACCGCATGAGATGTGGACTGGCAAGAAGCCGAGTTTGTCTTTTCTTAATATTTGGGGTTGTGAAGCTTTTGTCAAGCGACTTCAGTCGGACAAGCTTACAACCAAGTCAGATAAGTGTATTTTTGTGGGGTATCCGAGGGAAACCTTGGGTTACTACTTCTACAACCGAGAAGAGGGCAAAGTGTTTGTCGCTCGGAACGGTGTCTTCCTTGAGAAAGAGTTTCTCAGTCGAGAAGTCAGTGGGAGTACGGTGCGGCTCGAAGAAGTTCGAGAGGAACCGGTCAGTAGCGATTTGGTGAAATCCTTGGAGGTTGAGCCAGTCGTGGTAGCCGTATTTGCACCTACACTGCGAAGATCGGAAAGATTGCGAAGTGTTCGTGATGTATTACTGTTGGACAGTGATGATCCGGTAACTTATTCGGAAGCGATGGCGGGTTATGATTCTGAGTCATGGCTTGGAGCCATGAGATCCGAGTTAAAGTCCATGGAGGAAAATCAAGTTTGGAACTTGGTTGATCTGCCAGACGGTGCAAGAGCTATCGAGTGCAAATGGGTCTTTAAGAAGAAAACTGATACGGATGGAAATATTTCTGTCTATAAAGCACGGCTTGTCGCAAAGGGGTTTTGACAAGTTCAAGGAGTTGACTACGATGAGACTTTCTCTCCCGTGGTGATGCTTAAGTCAGTTCGGATCATGTTAGCTATAGCAGCCTATTTCGACTATGAGATATGGCAGATGGATGTCAAGACGGCTTTCCTTAATGGAAATTTAACCGAGGACGTGTATATGATATAGCCTGAGGGTTTTGTCGATCCATCTAATGCTGACAAGGTATGCAAGCTTCGGAAATCCATTTATGGGTTGAAGCAAGCATCTCGGAGTTGGAATATTCGCTTTGATGAGGTAGTCAAATTGTTTGGCTTCATCAAGAGTGATCATGATTCTTGTTTATACAAGAAGTTTAGTGGGAGCAAAGTAAACTTTCTGATCTTGTATGTGGATGACATATTACTGATTGGAAATGATGTCCAAATGTTGCAAAAAACCAAGGAATCATTGGAAAAGAGTTTTTCGATGAAAGACTTGGGTGAGGCGACTTACATACTAGGAAGCCGGATCTATAGAGACAGATCAAGGCGGCTCATTGGATTGAGTCAGAGTACATATTTGGAAAAAGTATTGAAGAAGTTTAACATGGAATCGTCTAAGAAGGGGTTCTTACTGATGTCCCATGGCGTGAAACTTAGCAAGACTCAGTGTCCTTCGACAACTGATGATCGAAGTCGGATGAGTGCGATTCTGTATGTTTCTGCAGTCAGATCCATCATGTACGCTATGATTTGTACTAGGCCGGATGTTTCCTATGCTTTAAGTGTTGTGAGCAGATACCAGGCTGACCCTGGAGAGATCCACTGGGCAGCGGCTAAAAATATCCTTAAGTATTTGAGAAGGACTAAGGATATGTTCCTAGTTTATGGAGGTGAGGATGAACTCAGTGTAAGAGGTTACACATATGCGAGTTATCTCACTGTCTCGGATGATTCCCGTTCGCAATCTGGATATGTGTTTGTTATAAACGGAGGGGCTGTGAGCTGGAAGAGTTCCAAGCAAGAGACGATGTCTGCGTCTACGACAGAAGCTGAGTATATTGCTGCCTCGGAGGCAGCAAAGGAAGCTGTTTGGATGAGAAATTTCCTCATGGATCTTGGTGTGGTTCAGGGCTCGTCCAATCCGTTAGACATGTATTGTGACAACAATGGTGCTATCGCACAAGCCAAGGAACCTAGACAACACCAGAAGAACAAACATATACTCATGCGCTACCACCTGATTCGCTAGTTCGTGGATCAAGGTGATATCAAGTTATGTAAGGTACACACAGATGCAAACATTGCGGATCCGTTGACAAAGCCACTTCCACAGCCGAAGCATGAGGCGCACCTAAGAGCTATGGGCATTAGATGCCTACACATGTGATGTCAGATGATTGACTCTAGTGCAAGTGGGAGACTGTTGGGAATATGCCCTAGAGGCAATCATGTATGATGTTATTCCCAATGTATTCATAAAGTTATTGTCCTTGTATGAACTACTGACATGTATCATTGAATATGTGATTCGATTGTGGGACTGTGTATTCATGTTGTTCATACTAGTTGTCCTTGGTCATTGAGGTTGTGCTGGACACACAACTTAGACTAATGTGAAAGTCAGCTGATGACTCGGTTCCACTTGTCATGGACATGGTGATGCTATTCCGACTTACACTGGTTTAGCTAAAGAGTTTGGCGAATTGGACTGACCCACAGTTGAGATGCAACGAGCATGTTGTCATTTGCAGTCTCAATCAATGGAATCCTTTGACCTAAGGTGATCGCATGATCCGAGTTGTGGATCGCCAACTTAGGTCCTATCAAACGTTGTTCTGTAAATGGGTAGTTATAAAGGTAGGGTTCGGGTTAGTTGTGAAGCAAGCTGCGTGATGTGGATTACTAAGATAGGATTTGCCCCTCCTTAATGGAGAGATATTCTCTGGGCCCTCTTGTGTGATATGATTCGGAAGCATGGCCATGCGCAACTTGGTTAAGTGTTAACCAAGGAATCGGACTAAGTGTTAGTCCAGTGAATCGTATATCACGAAATAAGAAGAGAGAGTCGAGCTATTAAAGGGATGGCAACAACTCGCTTATAGCTTGACAAGATATATCATGAGACAAAGGGACTTAGACGAAAGTCATATTGAGAAAGGTTTGTCTTCTGACTTTACGGCGCTTGGGAGTTGGCACGTCTTGCTAGAGACCGCTACCAACTATCGACTCAGAGTGGTGACTCGTGTCGTGTCCAGGTGCACGTAAACCTACAGGATCACACACTTAAGGGTAAGGAGCCCATGTGGATTGGATCCACATGGAGATTGGGGTACGACCTAGATGGGCCTCAAGCGTTGAGCCTATCTAGGAGTGTATATATATGGAGTGACAAGGAATTGTCCCTAACCTAGCCGTCATTTTCTCCACTCCCATTTCGGGCTAGACAGGATCTAGCAGTCCTATGCCTAGAGCTTCCTTCCTGTACGTGTGGATACCGGTGGAGTCGTTGCACGTGAGGCGTTGGAGACAAGGAGGTCCGTGGGGATCTGGACGTGCTGTACGGGATCGTTCGACACGGTATCAACTGATGCGCTTCATCAACAATCCGCACCTGCGTGTCTAGTGGTAAATCTCATGGCCTATCACCTGAGCTAGATCTTGGGAGTACTGCGTAGGGGAAAAAGTTTTGTTTATCTCTGCGCGGCGCAACATCTCATACATGGCATAGGTACAATAGGTAACGTATAAAGCCCGAACTAGTTTGTGGGCCCCAGTATAGTACTTTCAAATTAAGCAATAAGCCGATAGGGGTTCCCATTCACCCCACATGTGGTTATCACGCTCGATCTCGGAACATGTGTCAAGAACTTGGGTCCTAAGTGAACACAAGTGGGCGGGATAACAACCAGATCTCATCTATAGCCCACTGGTGCATATTTATTAATTATATCTACTTCCAACATTTAATTATTAATTTGTAAGTAGAAGCATAATTATCTCTACCATTAAGCATGCCAACCCTAAACCACGGTGAAATATGACAACTCAAACCAACACCTGGGCAAGCAACTACGACTCGCAAGGCCGACTGTCTACCAAACAACATGCAATAGGAGGTGTCCAAGGCAATATAGAGGCTGCAAGAAATATATATAAATGGTACAGAAACTAAAGCATCGTAACACGGGTAGCAATAGATCAACAGGAGGAAGTAAAGACTATAAATGCAAAATAGGTAGAAAAGGGAGGAATGCTCGCCTAGAAAATATTACCGAAGATATATAGCCGAAAAACTTGTCGAAGCTCACAATATCTCACCGTCCTATCCGGGAACAAGCAAAATACTAAAAGGAACAAGCGATGCAATAATTATAACTAATGTTGAAAGAACCGACATGGTCATGGTATGATGCATGACATGGAAATTTAATGATGGAAATCATATTAAAAAGATGTCATTAGCATAGCATATTGATGATACAACATTAGCGAGGCATTTGTAACAATAAGGAATTAATTTCAATTTTATTTGTTTATTTTATTAATGAATTTTCTTGTAGTAACCTATTATAAATGCATGAAACAAGATGCAAATGAATGTATGGATATCATAGTTAGAAGAGGCTCGTCGCGCTGATCGATTTAGACATATTATTTATCGAATTCAGAGTTGTGGATTAAAAGTTATAAATTTATTAATGAAAGACATTTAATAGCATTTAAATAATTTCGAAAATTTTAATTGCCCATAAAATATTTTTGGATATCATATTATTAATCCTTACATTTTTTGATCAGAAAACATATATAACATGTTAATTTTGCATTTAACAAAATAAAGATATTAAATATTCCATATAGAGTCATTTTATTCATTTTCTGAAAAATAGAGAAAAGAGTCAGCTAGTCAGGGTGGAGCCATAGAGTTCTAACCAGTAGAACTAGTTTGAGTTGTTGTACTAGAGAGTAGGCAATCATTTCTGAATTCTGAATGTGCTAACGAGCTAGAAAAAAAAAGCCAAGCAGCTGAATCAACACATGGTGCAAAAAAATAGGCTAGCTGAAACTAGATGACCGGGTTCGGATGCCATCCATGCGTGCAGACGGTTGTACAGCGCGTGCGCACGCGGTACAACGACGTTGGTGATGTGCGGTGGCAGGGAGGTGCTCGCGAGTGAACACACGCGGCTGCGCGGGATTGCTGTCGAGCGAATCACACTGGCTGCGCGGGATTGCTATCGAACAAATCACACTGAAGATGAACACACTGACAAAGAACCTCGACCCTCGTGCGTGGAAGATTGCTTCATCTGTGATTCACCAAATCGTGCGCGGTTTGCAGCGTTAGATAGCTGGATCTACCGAGAATAGAAGTGGTGTTGGGGACCTCACAGGAGGAGGGACAAGGGCGCCAGAAAACATCAATGAACATGCGGGTTTCAACCAGAGGTACAGATCTGCAGAATTACAGAACTTCGGCCGGAATTTGCAGGTTGACAACGACGACTGTGCTTCACCATTTTGAACATGGCTTGGTCCAATGCGAAGCTGGTTCAACGAAGAGTAAACCCGTGCAGGAGGGTTCGTCGGAGGAGGATTCGATTCGTTGGAAAAAGCAGGGTTCAGAGGAGAAACTCAAGTTTATACTGAAGATATTGTCGCTGCTGCTGCTATCCGCGTGCGACAGGGAGGAATTCCGGCGACGATGGCAAGCTACTGGGCGGTGGGGAGGATGCTGGAAGGGGGGGAATGGAGATGGGGACTTACCACAAGGATGGTGGTGGCCTAGGGTTGGTCAGGGAAGACGGGAGCGATGGCGGCCAGCGGCGCTCTGCTCGGACTCGACAGGGAGAACAACGAGGAGGAAGTTCTTGTTTGGTCCGGATCCTCCTGGAAGGCTGGTTCGACACAGACGAGGATAAGGAATCTCCCCCGCTACTACGCGGTCTCGGGCGTCGACGGAGAAGACGGCGGGAAGCGGCGCACGGCGGCATCCATGGCGAGAAGGGGGCGAGGTGCCTATCATGGAGAAGGGGTAAAAGAGGAATGGGATGGTTGGTGATATGCGATCCGAGGCTAGGAGATAAGGAGGGGCAGACGCTCACGCGCTCGGCATGGTGTCCTTCGCGCGAAGTGGGGGCACGTTCACGTGGTCGGTCGCGAGGAAGAGAAACAGGGCAGCGCTGGGAGCGTGTCCGCTCAGCTGGGAAAAGGAAGAGGTCCAGATGGGCCAAGGAAATGAAGTGGAGGAAGGAGGGATCCCGGGTGGGCTTGCTGCGGCTACTGCTACTCTGCAATTCTGCTGGGCTGGCTGCGGCTGGTAAGTTTCTGCTTTTATTTTATTATTTGTTTTGTTTAGTGTTTTTCACAATTTCAAACAGCCACTTAATTCAAAATACTTTTGAACATTTGTAGATGTATTTGAACAAGGGAATTAGGGCACAAAAAGTTGGTAAGAGGGAAGCGCATGGAGATAAGAGATGGCCACATGTAACATGTCAATTTGGGCATTTACAAGAATAAAGGATTAGGGTTTTGTGAAATAGAAAAACAAAACATTTTGAAATTAATGGTCCTTAGAAAAAGGAACCCATTTGTAGAAAACAAAAATATAGGTAGGTAAAAGAGGGAGAGGAGGTTTAGGTGATAGCAAATAATAACAAGACAATGTTGAACAGGAACAAATGCAATGCAATCCAACAACAATGCAACAATTTTAATATGATGCTCAAATGCAATATGACATGATGACATGAGCATGATATCATGATGATGAAATAAATAACAAGCATATGGTAGTGTTGACCTATATTTCTTATGTAACATTCTAATGTTAGACAATTTGGATGCTACATGAATTTTGTGAAATCGATCTCGATGCACTTGGAATGAAAACATGAATTGAATAGTTGTGGTTAACAAAAGTTGGAAACGGTTGCGGGTACGAAACCATCTTGAATCACCTTGTTTCTTGAACTTAGTTGTTGGTTTAGGAGAGTCTCCCCTCTTTAGATGTCCTATGGTGGTGGAAATGTCGTAAAAAAAAGGCTCGCAAAAACCTAGATTTCCTTCATTATATAGAACCCGGTCATTAAATCTTCGTCAACCAACCCATAGTTCATTTGATCTAAGGGCTATTGGGAAATTCTATAGGCTTCCAAAGTTTTTGTTTTATCCTAGTGAGTCCATAGGATCAAAACACCATGCTTGAATCCATTAATCTTGTCTCCATTTTTGGACCATGGTGGCATATTTTTGAAGATAATGAGTTGGAAACATATATGAAGTTTGATTTGAATGCAGACGCTTTGGTCATATGGGCGTGGGGAACAATCTTCGGGGTTCAATTTACAAATTCCAAGAACTGGTTCTAGGGGGACATATTTGGACTAACTCATCTTGAAGTTTTCTAGTGATTCATCCAATTTTTGTGAAGTTCTTACGCAAAGAGTAAAATAAAATTATATGTGCTTTTGCAACTATAATTAGGTTAGCCCTCACAAATGTATCAAAACGGTAAACAACATTTAAAATATGATATTAAAATTCAAATGGAACATATATGTTTACAATGTACCAAGTATGTAATTCTGGTGTGTCGGCGTGCTGGATAGCGACAGGAGGTCGGATGGCCAGTAGAATGGAGGGCTAGCGAGGCAGTTGTAAGGTAATTTTTTCCTATAATTGTGTTTTGGCTAAGATGACACCAGAGCTAGAGAAGGACTAATGTTACCTATGAAGTTTTCTACTTAGGTTTTAGTCCTTACACTATGATGATGGTTGGAGATCCCCTCATTTCGTAAAGGAGAAGTGTTAGTGGTTTTATTTTATATTTCATTGAGTTTCTTTGAGTTAATGGGAACACACCACTATTAAGAGGAGTGATCTCAATGAGCTTGATGGGTATGATGAAACCTCTTATATACATACCACCAAGTATCTCCACCATATAGAGAAAGAGGAAGAACATAATCCACTTGAAAAGGTTACTTTTGTAGTGGTTTTGGGTGTCCGGATTTGGTCTGGTCAGACCGATGCTAGAACTGGACTATTTTGGTTTGAACCAAATAGAAGCTAGAACTGAACCACACCGTAATAAAGAGCTTTCAGATTTGTTCTAGTCTCTGGTCCATACGGCTGGAATATTTTGTTCATAGGGCCAGTCAGACCGACTTAAAATCTAGACCAGCCAGATTTGTTTCAAACTACCACATATTTTAGAGGGACTATAAAATACACTCATTTCCTCCTTGAAGGATAGGTTGACCAGCTATATATTTTATATTCCCCTCGCTCTCTCTTTCTCCTCTGTTATTGAGTACCAAAAATCTTGAGGATATCTCATTCCCCTAGCAATACTCAATTCCATTTGGGGAAAGCGAAAGGAGGTATCGAACAGTGATGCCATCGAGCCAAAAGTGAACCCCCTTGAGTTCATCAAGTTTTCTTATTACTCTTGTGAGGTGCCCTCGTACACTTCTTCAAGATTGTGCTAGATCAACTTGGCATTGTCAAGTTTGCTGATCTGGATATACTCATTGATGATGAGGGTTAAGAACATGGCATCACAAGCAAGTAAGTTAATATGCTTCCCCTTGCATTGACCAATCATGCTTCATATATTCCGACGAGATGGTGGTGTGGCATTAAATGGCTCTTCACATTTATTCATCTATACCCTTAAGATGCATGCACATTTTATTCTTCCAAATTAAAGAGCATAGTTAGTACCGTAAAGCATGGGTCTATAAGAATTACTCCTAAAATACCTAGCATAGATACACCTTTTCTCCCTTAGTGTTAAAACCAAGTTCAATAGCAAGGGGATACCTTGATCTGATACATATTGAAAGATCAAGATCTATCGAGCCGAGGGGGTGAACCGTATAATATGAAAATTATTTCAAAATAGAGTGACTAAAAATGATGCAACAAGATGGGGAATTAAATATAGTAATAAGATGCAATAAGTTAAATCAATAAAGAGCTAGAGAGGCGAAGACACCGGTAGTTAAAGTTGTTGTTAACAATTTTGCGTCTTTATTGGAGAGCTTAGGAACATGTGTCCCCAAGTCCTCAAACTTAGTTAGCCTTATTATCCTTAAAGTCGGGATCCTAAGAACTTGATCAGTCACTCAGGATAGATCTTGAGGGGTCTCTGAACCTTCACAAACTTCTTGAGGCAACATCCACTAATCATGAGCTATCAAAGATGCCTAGACATCTAGGAGATGTCAAATATCTAAGAGTAATAAGTAAAGATCTCTAGGATAGACAATGCTCTTGCTTGATATGATCAAATAAGCACGAGTTTCTTTCATCTTAATATATGCTCAATAAATGAGCAAGGGAGAGTTTTCAATGCAAAGGGAATATTTCTAAAATCTAGAATTTTCTCAAAGTCGTGAACCCTACACATGAGGGGTCGGGCTCCTTACATATGCGCATGCCAGGAAAGACCTACTGGTATGGAAGATTCCTCAGACGGTTACACCAGCACACAAACCATCATACATGAACCCTCCAACTGTAGTGATCATTAGGCCTCAACAAACCACACATATGGAAGCAACATAAGACGATGAATCCACTAGGGAGTGCAGTCACACCCTAATTATGGTATTATAAAAAATGAGCCATAACAAAGGCAAATAGTGGTGGTACAAACCTGATACTTAGTGTAATCGATATCTCAACAACATGTGTTCATCTTATGACCTCAACTCTGTAATAGTAGCAATCACGTTTACACATGATTCACAACTGATCATACTAACCACGATGCACAAAAAATACACTCAAGGAAATGCGCAAGTCTAGAATGTAGAACCGGAGACACCACGGTGAAGCTCGGTCATAACACTTGAAGAACTAGGACTTTCCCAAGTCTATATAAGAAGTGATTCTTGGTAGCATAGCTTCACGAATCGATTACACCGATCCTGAAGTACAACACCTAGGGAAATCTTCAAGGACAAGGTTCCCTCCTTAGAATTTCCAAGACCATTTTTGGTAGCACGAGACTCAACACCAGTCGTACCTATATGAATTATCTATAGGGTAATTCATAGGGTTAAGCCTGGCAAAATGTGGGCGTTCTCAAGGCATTTGCCGCGCCTCCTGGTTGGGTTGTGCCGCTGTCGTGTGGGCCTAGACCGTGGTCTTCTGAGTCAAGGTGAAACACGTGTGCCAAGGTAATGTGTTGTTACATTCCACTTATCTTTTCTCAAGGCATTCTAAGTTATCTTTTCTTATACTTTCCATTGAGATAGTAATGTAACAACATAACTATATTTGACAGGCTTGCTACCCCATAATGCCCGTTATCATGTAATCTTAGGTACATTTTCAGAGAAAACAAGCAATCTCATTTCTAAGAAGATATCAGGTACATTTCTTTCCTAAATGCTCGTATATATTTATCACGCCACTGTTATTAAAAAATCTTCTTAATGAGGAGGTTATGTAGTTGATATAAAATTAAAATAAGTGAACCTAGCTAGCATTGTAATATTTCATGTTGGATCTTTTGTTAACTTAGCTTTCAAAGTACTCACTGCTTGCTGCCCGTTCATGTTTTATTACAAGCAAGGTTACTACAAACAGAAGGGAATAGGCAGAACTTCTTTTGTGGTTCGAAAATGTGTCAAAATAAAATCTATGGTCAGCCTAGATTGTATTGATATGAAAAAATATATAAATTACATGAATCTGATGTAAATTTGTTTTTAGCTCACTAAGTTCATAGGAACTCTCCGAAAGAGTTTATGTTGGGTGTCTAGGGATGGAATCAGGTGGTAACAATTCCATATTAACTTCTATGATGTAGATGTCCCAAAAGAGTATTTCTGATTGATATTATTTTGGTGGGACATCTTCTAATCTTACTATAATTCAGAGGTTATATTTGAAAGCTCCTAATGGTCATCAACCTCAACATACATGAACAATTTTACTGACCCTTAATCTAACCATCTATAAATCAGTGCGTTTCTAGGATGAAGTGGATACCATACATGTGATCATCAATTTTCTATGTTTCGGGTAATTGGTTACAAGTGAAACGCACACGAGAAATTTCAGTTATTTCTCACCCTAATAATTTCTCTCATATATGTTATTTTTTATACTCCGTGTTTTCTATGGCTCTTTTTCTTCTAAATATACACATGCAGTTCTCCTGCATGGTTCGAAAAAAATGTTTAAAGGCTTAAATTGAAGAGCTATTGTCGGTGATGTTGTCTTTGTTCTCCATGTTGTTAGTGTAGGGGCTATCTTCTTCCTCCAAAATCCTCCACTCTCATGTTTCTTTTTGTTATAGTTTGGCTCAGATTTTTCACTTGTATTTTTTATTTCATATATTTGATTTGTTTTGCACGTATACTAATTCAACATTAGTCCTCTAGTATCTATGAGGTCTACATGACTAGGTCACATCGCTCGCAACAGAGGCCATAATAAGTTATACCAGCCTCCCCTTTATTGATCTCCTCAAAGATTTCAAAATATTTGTTGTATAAATTTGATCCTAACTGAGTAAGCAACTAAGTTTCACCAGTAAACCAAGGTATCTTGCCCCTCTTCAGAGTACGGATTCTCCTATACTCAATATGCTTCTTCAAACCACCAAACTACTAGAACAACTATCTCTAGTATTATAGCTCGAAGCCGTGCTTTCCTTGCTGCATTTTTAGGTGTCGACATCCGTATGTTAAACCAACTTCATGGAACTATGTTACCTATATACACTTAGTATAATCATTAGTCCCTTAAATCATTTGTAATTAATGAACAAAACACACTGGGGGACCAAGATGCACTCTTCATTCCTATTTTTTGTTTACCAACATATATTTACTCGGACTTGATTTCCCTAGACCACACAATTCACCGATGCATCACTGATGTCATGACTTCGTATCATATTATTGTTTACTTTTTCTATGGAATTTTCTCCAATATTTTTTAAATAGATAGAGACCTTTTATTTTCTTGCAAACATATTGAATATAGTCTCTCTATGGAATTTTATATACCTCTTTTTTTACAACAGATACAAACCAATTGTTTCCCTCCAAAGATATCGAAATCAATATCATCCACATGTTAGACAAGTATTAAATCGTTACAAAAGGAATGGCATCCTAGCTAGATCTCATCGTCTCCTCCTCATAAAACATCTCTCTTATCCCCTAGTGGAGTCCACGCTTACACTAGGCACCAACCGAGCTTAAAGGATGGCCCTTTATTGGACCGCACCACCATTTGTTTAATCCCTCGTACTTCCGCTCACCCTTACTTACCACCTTCACATATGTTGGAGCTAGGCCCGAGGTAGGGTGGGAGGACAACACCGTTGCTGTCGAGGAGGAGGACGAGGCAAACATGGGAGAGCCGGACACCTCACCCTGATGGTGGCCAAGAAACTCAGCGTGTTGTAACCCTCACAAGTCCGAGCTCTTCTGGAGGCTCAACTCTGCCTGCGAAGCCCGCCGGCTCAAGGAGGCTCACCTCAAGCTTTGAAATCTTAGTTGTGAAGATGATGCAAAGTCATAAATTGGCAATGTGCTCCTAAAATTCTTCATGTAGGAGCCGTCAAATACATCTCGACACAATGTAGTAGTAAACCAATGAAGGAGTGTCTCCAAGTGTCCTAGTCCGCTTGACATACATATCCCATGTCTACAAATGACATGTTTTTGGGGTTTGTCTTCGCTCCTTCATCTTTGTTTTAGGTTTGACTAAGGAGTTTGCCTTTATTTTGACTTTGGACGAATTTCTTCTAATACAATGTTACATCTTCTACTCCCTCCATTTCATATTAATGACCTCAACTTTATCTAGATTTGAATGGATCTAGTCCTAATATTTAATTAGATACATACGAATCTAGATAAAGTTAAAACCATTAATATAGACCGGAGGGAGTAATATAAAAGAACACATGAATTGGCATGTGTTTGCTTTTCTTGCATGTTATGCTATTAAGAGTTCTGCCATTTTGGATGGACTACCGGCCAACCGCAGGTAAACATGGATGCTTTGGCTATTCCTGTCCAAAGTGCGCCTAAGAGCGACCAAGAAGGCAAGCTTCTAGTTGCAACTTCATTTGAGCTAGCATGCACGTGATACGTCGATTTACTGCGATTACCCCTTTGGATAGTGCTAAGCCCAAGACCGTACTTATTACCACAATTTTCTTGATTGTTCCAACAACCAACTTTAGGTAGATAAGCATGATCCACTTATCTATTTGCTCACTAGTTCTAGTTCAAATCTATACTTTCTTATAAAGAAAACAACTAACTAGCAATTATGATAGTCTATCTCAACCTACAAGCTATCCACATCACTCACTATTTTAGCTAATCAATTCACCATGTCATCTTATTAGTATTCATTTATATACATGCAAAAAAATATGTTGAAAATAAAAATTTATAGATCCAATATCACATTCCGTAAAAATTTACGATACATGTATAGGATGCACTCAATGTGTACGATCAATCTGTACGTCCAACAGATGTATTAGAAATGATACCTTAGGATGGATGTAAAGCCAAGCAAATTGCTTCCACGCCGAGAACTTAAGCTATCCATGTCATCTACTTTTTTTCCTTATAATTGTCCATGCCACCACATTTTTATTTATCAAATATACAACAATTTTGTGTCAATTAAATTTAGCCTCTCGACTATTGTGACCAATCTAGCATATTTTTTAGAGACCTTTATATTTACACATTTTATACGTATTTATTTACACAATCAATTTATTGAAGAGATTCCCGCCGCAACGCGTGGGCTATTCTTCTAGTATAGATGATGACCACGCCTTTGCCTCCAAGAAAAAAAAACATAATGGGAGACTCACCCTCTGCCTCCCTCGGCGCGCCGCCGCTGACCTATCTCGTCTTTCGTGCCCTTACGACCATAGAAGCGTGGTGGATCTCAGTACTTTGTTGGCGTGAGGGCTTCATTTTCTTTTGTGTTCTTCGTTTTCTCAGGTTTTGTATCCTATTCAGGAAGACGTGGCGGTGGCAACTCCCTAAAGTTGGAATAAAGTCCTCCCCGTCTAGCCCCCGTCCCCGACGGTGCGTATAGTGTAGTCGGAGGGCGTGTAAAGGTGTGTCTCCGGCGGATCTCGCTGGATTTGGTTGGTGTTTTGTAACACCCTGTCCACTGGGTTCCGAGGATGTCCCTCCTAACAACTTAATAGGATATCTAGATTGGTCCAACAGACTAACACTAGTATTTCGGTGTACTTTGTCCTGACTCGTGCGCACCTGGTACCCATTTCCTGGTCGGTCACCCATCCTAGAATTGCTCTAGGCCAAGTACGCTTAACCTCAGAGTTTCTTTCAGATAAGCTTTCGGAAAAGAAGTTGTAACTTGTTGGTATGAGTATTCTATCAATCCTATTAAGCCATGTGCTTGGATCTACATACACCCACCCTTTAGAAGATCGATGCTCTTATCGATCAAGCACACCTCAGGAACGTTCTCTCTTGGCACACGTCTGTGCGTTCAGTGCCGGCACATGTGCCATATCGTGTTCACTCCGGGCCACACGCGTCATGCTCCACATGTCCCGCCATTGACCCATATATGCCGGTGTAACCGCGGGGATCGGCTCTGATACCAGTTGTAACACCCCGTCCACTAGGCCCTGGGGTGTCACTCGTGGCAGCTTAATAGGATATCTAGACTGGCCTCACAGATCAACACTAGTTTTTTCTGCGCACTTTGTCCTCACTCGTGCGCACCCGGTACCCACTTCCTGGTCGGTCACCCATCCTAAAATTGCTCTAGGCCAAACACACTTAACCTCAGAGTTCTTTTCAGATAAGCTTCTAGAAAAGAAGTTATAACTTGTTGGTATAAGTATACTATCAATTTTATTAAGCCATGTGCTTGGATCTCACATGTTTCTTCTAATTTAAGTTTTTCTTCATCGGTGATGGTGGCTGCTCTCGTGCGCTAGTCGTTTGAGATTTTAGAACGAAGACTTTTTGTCGGTCTATTACAACAAGGTCTACAAGTTTTATCCGGCCCTACTGAGTGAGGGGCGAGGATAGCGACGCGGCTTCGTCTTGCTCGAGTGCTTGTAATCGTGGCTAGGTGGTCCAAAGAATTGTTTGTAATTTTTATTATTTTTGTCCTTTAGGATTATAAATAAATCCAATGGATTTTCGCAAAAAAAAACGATGATGACCATGTGGTAAATTATGTTCCGATATATGGTTTTATGGGGCTATTACCGATTCCTGAATTAAACATATTTTGAAACATCTGTAGTTTCAATTAAAGCACGCATTTGTGTTGGCGTGTGTGTGGGGATTGGGTGGGTGGGCTATATCCAAACACCGCTTTCTCAAAGACATCTCTCGTCAAGGCGCTTAGTTTTTTTTCAAAGGCGTGTAAGCATATGACATGTTAAGGTATAACAACATGCATAATATGAGACATTTCTGACTTCGGTTATTAATAAAACGCCGCTCCTGATCAGCTCACCCCCGCGGGCGACCGGCCGCGCTCCCCTCTCCCTTCTCCCGAGCCCCCCTTCCTCATCTATCTCTCCCACCGTCGTTGGTGACTGGCGCCGGGCAAGCTCCGGATAACGCTGGTAGCGGCGGTGACATGGATATAACTTATTGAGCTCTCATGATTGGTATATCTGGTACGTACCCGAACTACGACCCACAATAAACCAAGAATCCTAGAAGCATCCGAAGCCCAGGAACCAAGACGTGGTGATCAAGGAAGAAGGCTAAACTGATGACCCAGCCTCTCATATAAAGACTGAGAGGAGCTGACGAAGAGGGTACCGTAGCTTTGAGCAAACCACAACCCGCCATGAGTTAAATTGCATATAGTGAATCGACGACTTTGTAATCATATTTTTCAATAATCAGACATGCATTGACTTCCTTGTTTGTCTGATAAGCCGACGAAATTACCGACGCTCTCTCTTCTCCAAAATTCTAAGTCCATAACAATGGGAATTGCTGAGGACACCCCTCGTCAGGCGGCCCTCAACTATTCCCCTCTCAAGGCCGAGCCTGCGCGGGGCGGCATGGCGGCGTGGGTGGCTCTCTGCGTGGCGGGCAACTGATTGGCAACGGGGAGCTACGGTAGGCTGGTGGTGCCCGCTCTTCTGTCCCGGATCTGGGCCCATTAGGCCCCATCTGGGTCTGGGTGGGTTGCCCTAGGCGCAGTGGCGGCTCCTCTGGTGAACGGTAAAGCGGGAGCTGGTGTTTGTGTTGGCAGTGTTGGTGTCAGCCTTGCTGCAGTGTGGCGGCATGGCTTTATGAGCCCATCCGGGCTCGACCGGGCCAGTGAGGGTCTGGTGTACGTCCCTGTTGTGGCATCCGATTGGCTACCGCTTTACGGCAGTGCAGGCAGTTCTCTCCCGCATGCTATTTATCCATCGGCCTCGCCAGAGTTCCTCCTTTTTGATTTACTGGCCTCGCATCATGGGCCACGGTGGGATGATGGTGATTGATGCAAGATTGTGATAGCGTGTGCTTGTGGGTGCCAAGTTTGGTGGAGCGATATAGAGCGTCCGGGGTGTGGCTTTTTGGGGTTTGAGAAAATCCTTGTCGTCATGACACTGACGAGGTGACGCCTATAGGTGTCATCCTCCTTTCTGAAGGGAGTTAGGTGTACCTCTTCCCCACCCCGGTAGCATACTAGGGTAGCCCTAGGATCGGTTCGGGCATCTGCATCATCGTCATCGCCTCCCTTTTTGAAGGTGTTTTTTGGTACGCGACGTTTCAGAGTGCAAGGAGCGTGGTGAAAATTCTCCTGAGGGAACAACGGTTGAGAATCATCTCCGTTTTCATCGAACAGTCGGTGTCGGCATTGGTTTCTCTTATTTTACTTCTTGTTTCTTTTGGTATGGCTTTGTGATGTTTGCCCTAGCAGTGGTATCACGGTTGTATCGACTGATTGCTATATTAATATAGTGGGGAGAAAGACTATTTCAAGGAACTTCGGTTATTCTTTTTGCAATATTGTTTTGTCCTAGTGTGAGGTCCTATATCCACTAAGACCTTTGCAACTTCCAAAAATTACAAGAAAAAATACACAAAAGTCATATCCTAGAGAGTTGATCTGTTTTGCAAACAAATATTTGATTTGTGATATCCCATGTATGAGTCTTGTAATCGTTGTTCTCCCCTGTATCTACCTCTAAATTTGATAGCCCTACTCCGCACCTTGGTTTCCCAAGATTCATCTACCTATTTTGCTTTCCGTGACCCCAAATTTAGGTTTTAGGCAAGCTCAAACCGTTGTGTTCTTCCCAACAAAAACACACACCGGCACGGTTCACCAACATCTCTACTTGGACGGCACGGTTCACCAACATATCTCTACTTAGACTTGATTTTCCTAGGTCGTGCAATTGGACAATGCATCGCTGATGTCATGCCTTTGTTTTCTTATCATTCTTTTTACTTACATCATTATCATTCACACCAATATGTCTTGGATTGCGACCATTAAAATCTATTATACTATAGATTAAGCGTGAGCAAAAGCGAGCCATTTGAGGTAATCTACCCGCCCGCGTGTTTTTGTGGCCGTCAGATCGTCACTTTGAGTCATCTTAACCCTGCAGTTTCAGGTGTTGACCGAAGTCTTACGAGCTGGTCCCTCCCGTCCCCGTCCCCGTCCCCACACCCACCCCCATCTTAATCCCGCTCCCCTCCACCCTGCATAATTCGGGGCCTTGTACGAAACTTTAAAACGGACCCCGTCTTGCTAGAAAATGCTCAGGGACAGATCTAGGAATTGGACATCACGTAGTAAATAGACACAGGGGTAGATCTACGAATTGGGAAGATCAAAGTAATTAGTGGGTTCTCAAATTATCTCGTATTTTTACCATCCACGGACAAAAAGGTTTTTTTTCTTTTGCAAACAGGTTTTTTCATGAACATTGTAGTTGAATCAACAATAAATAAGTATAGAAAATAGAGGGTAGAAAATTCATTTTTGTTAAGAAGTACCTCATTAGTAAATTGATTTATTGCGATAGTGCAACGTATTTTGCTAGTAAACTAGTCAACTACATGCTAGATCTTAATTAGGAATATCAAATTACTCCCTCTGTTTTAAAATATAAGATGTTTTGACTTTGTGAAATAAATGTATCTAGATGTCTCTTATTGTATAATTCATAGTGAATCTAAACATTAAAAGGGTTTAGATACATTCGCTTTTCAAAGCTAAAACATTTTATATTTTAAAACGGAGGGAGTAGTTACTAGCAGTAATCTGCCGATTGGCGTACCCTGAAAAAAATTGAATGCCTGAGTTGATCGATCGGGATCGACTGACTTAGAGCCGGCACAGCTCCTTGCATGATCAAGAAATTAATCTTATAGAAAGGAAGCAGCGCCTCCCGTCCATGTCCTTAGAGCAAGGACAATAATATAGCCAGCTGCTGGCTATAAGCCAAGTGCCATGTCATCTATAGTCAACTTAGAGCTAGCATGTACAATAATGAGCTACAAAAATATACTACTTTAGTACTATATGGCCCACCTTTCACTCTCTCAAAGTGCCTAGGAGCACGTGCTAGAGCTGGCTCTTGCATAAGAGCCCACTCTTCTTCTCTCTCCTCTTCTCTCTCTTCCAACTAGGCAAGAAAATAATATTTTAATCCTTATAGCCAGCTGACTAGGAATTATTGTACTTGCTCTCATCTGATTGACTTCCTAGTGTCCGGTGGCCAGCGAGGGGAAACCCGACAAGTGTGCGGCGGCTGGGTCCCTAGCAAGTTACTAAGAAATCGATCTGATCGAGAGGTAAACTATCTATAGGGTTACCGAGAAAATCTTCTAGACTAGCACATGGATCAACGGGAAGCGCTTTTAGTTGGGTCAGGGGCTCGGAACTTGTCGACGACATCACATGCAGCACCCACAGGCAGAATTCAGCTCAACTCAAATGTCCAAACCAAAACGTACGAGGCCTAGTAGAAAAATTGGGCCCCCAATATTTGGGGATGACCCTAGGTAGGGTCAAGCCGGAATATAAAAGCAACATTAGCCGAGGTACGACAAGGTCAAAGCAAGTGCTCATCGAGTTACCTAAAGGCCGACCGAATTACGGCCGACTCGGCCATGGCGGTGTTCACCCAACGTTACCTCGACCGACATAAAGCGTATGTCGAGGACATCGCATTACGTGTTTGCAGGTACCCACAGGGCCGAGTTAATCAGGCAGCAGCCGGGTTACAACTTGGCTTACATAAGAAACAAGGTCTTCCCATGGTCAATGCTTTTCTCTCTCCACTGTAGAGAGAGCGCATACGACAAATAGGACAAGAGGCACGGGCCAACAAGGGTGACGTCGCCTGACCGTTGTTGGTCGGGTGACACGGCGCCGCAGAGGCTTACGCCAGGGGTTCAGAGAGGCTTACGCCATAAGTTCTAGGCATCTTATGAAGGGAAAAAGGGGAGCACCGCTTTGCCATTTTAGGAGGAGCATATTCCTAGAATATGCTCTCCACTATGCCCTAATTGTAACCTGGCTACCCCTTTATAAGGTGCGCCAGGACCTCAAGAGGAGGGGTCGATCATTTTGCTAAGGGAAGAACCCTAGATAGAGGTGAGAGTAGTGAAGAACTTCATCTTCCTCCTCTCCCCAATGCAACTCAAGGAACAACTTTAACCACCATTGATAGTGAGAATACAAACTACTGTGTCTGGAATCACCACAATATCCCTCCCTGGATACCTCTAGCACACTTTGGCCCCACCTTTAGCCTATCCATGGCATCTGTCGTGCCACCACCACGACAGTTGGCGCCCACCATGGGGCTACCAGTAGTGCTAGCTAGAGTCAAGATCTAGATGGGAAACTTCATCGTCACTAGGGAGCGCATCGTCTCCGGACTCGTTTAGCACTTTGGTGCGCTGGACTACATCAGTGACAACGCGCACAGCTTCGGTGAATGTCCTCCTCCACGCAGCGGGCTCTTCATCAATCTTGGCACCCACAAGATCTACGTCGGCGTCGACGAGTCCTGCATTCACCCGTAGCACGTCGTCGAAGGAGGGGAGCCACCCCTTAGCGCGGCTCGTGATCCGTGTATCACTCGCCCCACTAGCTGTGTTGAGGTCATGATGACTACGCCTGACGTTGGAACAAGCAAAGACCCGACATAAGACCCGGAGGCAACACCTACCCAGGACTAGGGGTCGTCCCCTAGAGAGGCCACATAACGTGTTGCAGCAAGCAATAGAGAGCCTAACCACTCCCATAGCTCCTATAGTAGACCCAGCTCAGGCACATGCCGAGCTAGAGGAGACTCGGCTGAAAATGTTAGCTGGGGCAAAGAAAGTAGCAGCGCTATAGCAGTCACTGAACATCACGCTGCGAGAATATGCAAAGGCAAACATGATTAGTCCCACCCGTATGGACGATGTGAATATTAGGGGTAGAAACCTCATTAATGAGATAGACAAAGAATATGTGCCTAGACTAGGAGAATCAGGCAACCCCATGTCGGCAGGTATGCCAAGGTATAGCACCCGGCGAAGAACCTCAGGGCTGCAGATGCATCAACGTCTAAGTTAGAGGGTCTAACCGGTGAAGCCCGGCAAAGGCAGCATGAAATACTCATTGAGTTAGTAAAAATTGCTAACAAACAGAATGAAGAGTTTCTCAAGGCAAACATGGCGAGGGCAGGAGGCTCCCGAATCATTCATTCAGCGGGAGGTGCTCCGGCAAAATCCGCTAGGGTAGCGTCATCTCCACATGATGGCCCCAGAAGAGAAGAGGTGGTAACCTCGACGAGAAAAAATAAACAGATAGTCCCATATGACCCGACAAGGGTAGGGAAAGGAAAAGCAGTTCAGGGTGAGGAGGATCGCCATAGTGTTAGCCGAGGTGAAGGTGGACGAGGTAACCACGACCAAGGCAATGCAACACAGGGAAACGCTGGGTATGGCAATGACGGATAGCGTAACTTGGCAGGAGCAGGGCAAAATCCACCTCGGTAGCACCAACAAAACATACCTCGGCAAGAGCAAAGTGCCGGCCCAGCTATGCAACAGCAAAATGTTAATCCAGGTCAGAACATATATGATGATGGTTATTCGGTAATGGCCAATACCGGGTACCCTAGGACGGATCATCATGTGATAGGATCGAGACTGGGAAACATAAACTTGCAGCTAGATGATGCAAGGTTGAAGTTGGGCCGGATTTATATGTCAGAAATAATGGAGGGACAAGGTCCTCCGGGTCCAGCATGCTTTGGACCTCGGATTATGAGAGAACCCACAGTCCAAACTTTCAGTTGGCTAGAGGGACGAAGACATATGATGGGAGTACCAAGCTATAGGATTGGTTGGTAGATTATGCCACTGCAGTAAACATTGCGATAGGTAACTTGAGATGGGCTATGAGATACGTATCTCAGATGCTGGAAGGGCCAGCGATGGTCTGGCAAAATAATTTGCCGCTAGGAAGCATCAACTGCTGGATAGATTTTGAGGAGATGTTTATCAGTAACTTAACAAGCACGTACAAGAGGCCAAATAGGCTACAACAGCTGGCAATGTGTAAACAGAGGCCGAATGAGACAGACCGGAAGTTCTTAACTCGCTAGTGCAATATGCGCAATTTATGTGAGGGGGTGATTGAGTCACAAGCCATTGCTTGGTTCGCACAAGGATGCTGATACGCAAGCATGCTGTGGCAGAGGCTGAAAAAATATATGCCAACTACGTTGGCTGAAACAATTAGAATTGCTGACTTGTATGTATTGGGTGATCCAACTCAACATCGACTCACATTAAATGAGTCCGACAAGGAAAACTACCACCGAGATGGAGCCGGGTCATCACAGCGAAATGATTACCGGGGTAAGAGAAGAGATGACATGCCGGATTACAAATACAGTTCACAGCAAGTTGCTGCCATAGATCAAGATCAGCCCAGAGCTGGGAGTAGCCAACGTCAGAAAAATAGAGGCCAACAATGGACCCCAAGAAATGATGACAAGAAAACTTGGACACCAGAATAGAAGAAACAGTGGCAAGAAAAGAAAGACAGGATGAGGTATACGTATGAGGCTATGATAAATAAACCGTACAAATTTCACACGCCTAACCTAAGTAACCCGGCGAATCACACGACTCGGCAATGTGAGTGGATGAGGAAGATAGAGCAAATTATCTCGGGGAATGCTCAGGCACATCGGCATGATGCACCTTGGCAAAAGTAGCTCACTGGAGCAAATGTGCAGCAATTAATGTTGCCCCCGCCCCCGCCGAGGTATGAGAATCACGACAGAATGGATGCAGTGCATCAGGTGGAGAAGCAGAATCAGCCAAACCAATGGAACCCAAGCAATGACGGGAGAAATGAGTACATAGAGCATCATCACGCTTATTGCCGACATATGGAGGTCAATACAATTATGCCGGCTGTGCCGAGGTACATGCATTGGTCTGATCAGGAAATTACATGGAGTATCAAGGATCACCTCAGGCTCATTCCGAGTCCTGGATCATACGCTCTGGTGCTTGACCCAACTTTCATCGGGCCAAACATTGACGTGAAATTCTCCAAGGTGTTGATCGACAATGGCAGTAGCATTAATATTTTGTATAAGGACACCATGCACAAATTGGGGGTCTTAGAGAACATGCTGCAGGTAACCAAGACCACCTTTCATGGCATTGTGTCAGGTTTATCTTGTGAGCCCATTGGAAAGGTCCGAATCGATGTGTTATTCAGCACGAGAGATAACTGCCGAACTAAGAACTTGGAGTTTGACAGCTGTTACCACACGTTACTCGGCAGGCCAGCCCTGTCAAAGTTCATGGCAAGTGACCACATCAGTTACTTAAAGATGAAGATGTTAGGGCCAAATGGGGTCATCACCATAGCATGTGACTTCAAGCGCTCTATGGAATATGCTTCAGCCGGGTCAAGCCTGGCCGAGTTACTAGTGATTGCACAGGAAAATAAAAGGATTAGAGAAGCTGTGGCTTTGGCTCAGTCCGCACAGATGAATATGCTGGATCTGAGTAACCCGCATGGAAGTGTGTCATTTCAGCCGACAAAAGATACCAAGAAGGTGCTAGTTGATGATAAATTTCTAGAGCATACGTAACTATTGGTGCGGGCCTCGGCGACAAATAGGAAAGCGAGCTTGTCAGCTTCCTCCGTGAGAATCAGGATATCTTTGCTTGGTCCAGAAAGGATCTGCAAGGTGTGCCGAGGGAGCTGGCCGAGCACTCTTTCCACGCCAGACCCGGTGCAAAGCCGGTGAAGCAACCTCTCCGCCGCTTCTCCGAAGACAGGAGAAAAGTCAATGGGGATGAGATAGCTCGGCTCCTTGCAGCCGGGTTTATCATGGAAGTACTTTATCCAGATTGGCTGTCTAATCTGGTGCTGGTGGAAAAGAAGAAATACGATCCGAACGAAGCAGTGGTGTGGCATATGTGTATTGATTACACAAACCTGAATAAGGTGTGTCCAAAAGATCCATTTCCATCGCCGAGGATATATCAGGTCATTGACTCAACTGCCGGGTGTGAGCTATTGTCATTTATAGATGCATATTCTGGTTTCCACCAGATACCTTTGGACCTGGATGATCAAATAAATACTGCTTTTATTACCCCGTATGGGGCTTATTGCTATCGCACTATGCCATTTGGCTTACGTAATGCAGGGGCAACGTATCAGAGGTCCATGCAAAAATGTTTACATGATCAAATTGGTAAAAATTTCCAAGTATATGTCGATGATGTTGTGATAAAAACAAAGGAAAACACTCCTAGATGATATCCAACAAACCTTTGTGAACCTAAGGAGGTTCCGAATGAAGATTAACCCAGAGAAATATACTCTTGGTGTGTCGGCTAGAAAGTTACTCGGCTTCCTCGTGTCCAGCCGAGGTATCGAGGCTAACCCCACTAAAATCTGAGCTATAGAGCAAATGGAGCTGCCGAAGTGCCTTAATGATGTTCAGAAGTTCACTGGTTGCCTGTCATCATTAAGTTGGTTTGTATGTCGGCTGGGAGAAAAAGCATTGCCTCTCTATTAGCTAATGAAGAAGGCAAATAAATTCATATGGACACCGCAAGCAGATAGCGCATTTCACAATCTGAAGAAAATGTTAGCCTCTACACCTGTGTTAGCTTCACTACTATCCAAAGGGCCGATGTTGGTCTACATAGTCGCAATCAACCGAGTCATAAGTGTCATAGTAGTGGTGGAGCGTGACGAGGAAGGTAAGTTGGTGCAGAGGCCAATGTATTACCTAAGTGAAGTACTATCCACTCAAAGAAAAACTATCCACATTATCAGAAAATGGCATATGGGGTCTATATGTCAGCTAAAAAGCTTAAGCATAACTTCGAGGAACACCCCATAAAAGTGATATATGAAGCACCTATATCTGAGATAATGAGTAACAAATATGCAAGTGGCCGGATATCCAAATGGGAAATTGAGTTAGCCCCTTATGCTCCACAGTATGATAGTAGACATGCGATCAAGTCTTAGGCAGTGGCTGATTTTTTCGTGGATTGGGCCGAGATGCAGTATTAGCCACCTTTGCCGGACTCCTAGAGGGTGCACTTCGACAAATCAAAATTGAAAGAAGGATTAGGGGCCGGGGTAGTCCTTACCTTTCCCAAGAAAGATCAGTTGCGGTATGTGCTTCAGATCCATTTTTGAGCATGAAACAATGTAGCCAAATATGAGGCACTCGTGCATGGACAAAGTTGGGATACGTCGGATACAGTGCTTCAGTGATTTGGATCTACTGGTGTAGCAAGTGTCTGGTCATTGGGATGTGCTAGATGCAAACATGGTCCTTTATAGATTTCATGTCCAAAACATATGTGGGTACTTTGAGGGATGTGAATTCCATCATGTACCCCGGGCAGAAAATGATGCAGCCGACGTGCTGTCTAAACTGGGCTCATCTCGGCAAGCTATCCCACCAGGAGTTGCTCTGGAGCATCTAAGAAAACCATCTATTACCCCTTCGCCAGAATCCGAATCAATCTATATCCCGGCAAACCCCGGATTAGAAGCTGCCCCAATGGACATTGAGTGGGGGAGTACCTCGGCAAACCCGAGGACTGTTCAACTTGGTTCGGCAGAGGTTATATCGGTGGATCCAATGGAAATTGACAAAGTACTTTTCCCAGCTTGTACTGTACCAGCATGGGCGTAGCCAATATTTGAGTTCTTGAAAGATGGAACTTTGCCAAATGATGACATACTCCTAAGGAAAGTGCAGAGGAGAGCAAAGGCATATACTATAATCAACGCCGATCTATAAAATAGAAGTGTCACAAGTGTCTTATAGTGATGTGTTGACCCAGAAGAAGTGTTAAACATCCTCCGAGATATACATCAGGGGGAATGTGGGCAACATGCCTCATCTAGAGCCCTAGTGGCAAAAGCTTTTTGGCATGGGTTTTACTGGCCAAGTGCCTTGCAACAAGCCGAGGATCTTGTAAGGAAATGTAATGGGTGTCAGAGGTACGCTAGCAAAACACATCTGCCGATGTCGGAACTCAAAACTATACCTATCACTTAGCCATTTGCAGTGTGGTGTTTGGATATGGTTGGACCGTTTAAGCCGGCCAAGGGAAACATGACCCATATCTTAGTCATGGTGGACAAGTTTACAAAATAGATTGAAGTAAATCCAATAAGAAAGTGTGATGGAGCTACTGCCGTAACATTCCTCAAAGATATCATTCTGAGATACAGCTATCCACACAGTATAATAACAGATAATGGCATAAATTTCACCGAAGGAGCATTTGCCCGGTTCTACCGAGATAAGAAGATCCGGCTAGATGTCGCATCAGTGGCCTACCCCGCATCGAACGGGCAAGTGGTAAGATCCAACAGACTGGTATTACCCGGGATAAAACCCCGGCTCATTGAGCCGCTGCAAAGATCAGCGGGGTGCTGGATTCAGGAACTCCCAGTGGTATTATGGAGCTTAAGAACAACTCTGAATCGATCAATAGGCTATACGCCATTCTTTCTGGTATATGGGCCGAAGCTGTATTACCAGCTGACATAGAGCATGATTCACCTAGGGTCACCCAATACACAAAAGCCGAAGTGCATGAAGCCCGACAAAATGATGTTGATCTGCTGGAAGAAGCGAGAGAATTGGCATTGTATAGATCCGCCATATATCAGCAAAATCTACGGACGCTATCATAGACAGAAAGTGAACCCCCGAGTCTTTCGGGAAGGAGATATGGTACTTCGGTTGGTGCAGTGCACTACCGGCATGCATAAGCTATCACCCCCTTGGGAAGGTCCATTCATCGTGAGAAAAGCATTGCACAATGATGCGTGCTATCTTATAGATGCTCAACCACAGGAGAAGAACAAGGTGAACAGGGCAGGATAAGAATCAAAGAGGCTGTGGAATGTAGCACTACTTCGTCCATTTTACACTTAGCTAAAAGTGTATGTATCCCGAACTCTCATATGTCGGCTTGTATGTCGGTAGTGAGCTTATCAATGAAACCTCGACACCCCGAGCAGAAACTCGGGGACTGCCTTAGTAGTAGTTGTCATTTCTTGCATTTATTTTTATGTCGGCTGGCTTAAATTGCTTACACCTTAGCCGAGTTAGTAGTGTGCCAGCACCAAAAGCTGACTCTTCGACTTGCTGTTGTCCAAAAATAATTGGCTTTATGGCAAGCAAGAGAACAAGTCTGGAGTTGCATGGCACATGAAAAGCGACTAAGGAAAGAAACATAAGAAAGCCGAAGTTTGTTTTTCGGACTAACCCCTGTATTTACTTTATTTTTGTTATGCTGAATTATTTTGAGCTAATCCTAAAAGTTTCAAGTATTGTTAGATCATTTTTTGAACCTCGAACTTGTAAGTCAAACACTGAATAAAGGTAGACATGAGCCAAGTCACTAAATTGGGAGAAAAAGAAAATGAAACTCGGGGACTTCGCCCAAGTTAATCCGGCATAAAAACACAAGTTGTAGAAAAATAACACATTGTTCATTACATCTGCGCCCGGTATACCGGGGATCTAATGAATTTTCAAAGTTTATCACTTCAAGGAGCATCGGTTGCCGGATCATCCGCAGCAGGATGAGGCAAGTTGTCTTTGGTGTTGGGAGCTTCGGCTTCAGCATCACCATCCGGGTTTGCTTTGGCATCATCGGCATCCTCGGCATAATCCAAATCTTCCTGGTCATCATCTTCATCTCCTTCAATGTACTCATCATCAATGGACTCGAGGAAACTCGGACCCTCATTCCATTGATGGTGATGAGCGTACTGGATAAGATCATAGGCGCGAGCTTGATGCTAGGCGATGCAGGCCGGGTCATTGGTCCATCTGGATCCAGTGCGCAGGCGATCGAACACATTCAGGTCAATGCCTTTGTACCAGGACATCACAAAGAATAAGGCATTGTCGGCTCCAGCGCGCAACAGATTCTCGCCATAAATTGAGTTGTGTGTTGTTGTCCCAGAGTCTCTCGATCAGCACGGCAACTTCCTTGGGATCAGTCTCACCTGGCCACAGAGTATGAAAAATGTTAATGGTAGCACCAAGGAGCCCCACCCCAAAGACCTTCATGGGCCCGAGGCAAGCTGCAAGACCAGCCAAGGATTCGTTAATGGTGACGTCTTCCGAGATAGGGCCAGCTTTAGCTCTCTTCGCCCGGAGCTTGCGGATGGAAACATTAACACGTGCTTTAGACTGAGGTAAATCCTCTGAAGGGACAAACAAAAAAAGCAACTCAGAAGATGCAAAAATAAGAGAAACCTCGGCAATAGAAAATAAGGTAGGAACGGAAGTTTACCAGCTATAAGACCATGAATCCGAGTTAACTTGGCCAGCCAGTTACCCTGCTTCCTTTGAAAATCTGCAAGGGCGGTGTTCGTCGACTCAAGTTTGACCTCGGCCTCTTGGAGAAATTGTTTATGCTTGTCAAGCTAGACCTTTTACATCGGAGAACTCTTGATCTAACTTTTCAAGCTCGGTTTTCTGGAACACCATGAGGTATTTGTTCTTGCCATGGAGCCGGGCGATCTCCTCGTCCTTCTCCTTAAGCTGGGCCTGATGTTGTCCTGCTTGTTCAAGAAAATGGAGAATCATGTCAGGCAAGGGCACGCTATCTTGAAGAGACACTGCAATAATTTTTTGACCCGGCAGAGCCGAGGTACAATTACCTGCCGAGCCAGAATGAAAAAATAAAAAGGGTAGGACGTGAAGGAAAAGTACCTTTCAGCTTGGCCAACTCTTTCTTCAGCGCCTCTTTCTGGGCCTCCACATTGGATGCAAAATCCGAGTCACAAGTTAATTCGGCAAGCTAGAACAGAGAGGAGAAAAATTAAGAATGTCAAAGAGAAAATTTTACCTTTTTTTTTCAGCTCGGGCGGCAAGGCCTTATGCTTTGAAGAAAGTTCTTTGTGTGTGTCTAGAAGCCGCTGAAACTTGGCAGTGCGATGGTTGGTGGCGATCTGAAAAGGAAAATGTTAATACAAGAACAATAAGGAAAAATCACAGTTACTCAAGACCCAGGCCAAGTGGAACTTAACCCGACTCTAGGTGAGTGAATATTTGAAGTTACTCAAGACCCGGGCCAAGTGGAACTTAACCCGGCTTTAGGTGAATGAATATTTGAAGTTACTCAAGACCCGGGCCAAGTGGAACTTAACCCGGCTCTAAATGAGTGAATATTTGAAGTTACTCAAGATCCGGGCCAAGTGGAACTTAACCCGGCTTTAGGTGAGTGAATATTTGAAATTACTCAAGACCCGGGCCAAATGGAACTTAACCTGGCTCTAGGTGAGTGAATATTTGAAATTACTCAAGACCCGGGCCAAGTGGAACTTAACCCGGCTCTAGGTGAGTGAATATTTCAAGTTTCTCAAGACCCGGGCCAAGCAGAACTTAACCCGGCTATAAGTGAGTGAATATTTGAAGTTACTCAAGACCCAGGCCAAGTGGAACTTAACCTGGCTCTAGGTGAGTGAATATTTGAAATTACTCAAGACCTAGGCTAACTGGAACTTAACCTGGCTCTAGGTGAGTGAATATTTGAAGTTTCTCAAGACCCGGGCCAAGCGGAACTTAACTTGGCTCTAGGTGAGTGAATATTCGAAGTTATTCAGATCCGGGCCAAGTGGAACTTAACCCGTCTCTAGGTGATTAGATATTAGAAGCTACTCAAGAATTTAACCAAGTTGTTTTACTTCGGAATTGGGAAAAATGGCACAAGCTAATTGCTAAAGAGGATCCGTCCGAGTAACAGGTTACTCCCCCGGAGGCTCGAGGACTGGAGGATATATCTACAAGTACTTGCGCATATGTAAAAAGATGGCTGAAAGGTTTACCTCCATCATTTTGTCAGCATAATGAATGGCTTTGCTAGCTATATTCATCTATGCACCAATCTCAGCAGGACCAAACTTGGTCAGGTTACCAGAGCTAACATCGACGTATTTAGCATTATTCTAGTTTTCGGCGAACTTAGTGAGTGAGCCGAGGCTCCCGCCACTGAGAGTCTAAGTCAGGACTAACCCCTTCTCGTGTGCAGCTTGGCGCGCAACCTTGGCAGCGGTTGGACTAGAGTACAACGTGATTTGCTTGTCCGGAGTAGGGCCAGAGGCAGTGCTACCCTGTTTCATCATGGATGCAATGGTGCGTTGCCCAGTCCCGACCATGATCCTTTGGATGCTGCCTTGGTCACCTCGGTAGCCTTTTGAGCCTTGATCACCATAATATCCTCCGGAGCTTTCTTGGCCTTGGTCGTCTCGGCAGCTTTCTTGGCCTTGGTTGCTGGCTTGCCTTGCTGCAGCGAAGCTGAAGGTTGAGCTTCGGCCGCTGAGGATGTTGCGGGAGGTTTGGTTGGCGGGATTGGCCGAGGTTGGTATTCTCACCGAGTCTAGGAAGACTTGGACGAGGTTGTAGCGGTCTACTAAGGTTGAGGTGGAGCTTGAGTCTCGATCGGTGCCAGAGTCACCAGCACCTTGGTAGAAACTTTCTCGGTGCCGATGTTGCTGGCACCATCGTCTGGTTGCTGCGAAGCAGAAGCGGCACTTGGCTGATCCGACATAGCCACGTCCTCGGGGGCATTACCTCCGCCTATACTCATGTTTCCCTCGTCCTGCTGAGGTATACTAACATTCAGCGCATTGGGAGAGCTTTCCTGGATGGGGCTTAGAATAGGAGCATCATCATGGCGAGGAGAAGGTGGATCCTCCCGAAGAGGTGAGGCTATGCTCGGACCACTCTAGGAGATATCCTTGGGGGGCCTATCGAGTCAAACAGAAACAAGTATCATGTTAGGACAGAAAAGATAAAAACAAGAAATACATATGAAAAGAGCAATGCTACACAAAGAACTAGGAAATAAAGAAGGAATTACTCGGATGCAGAAGTTGGATCTTTGGATCTTGGGGCTCTCTGAACAGTGGTCTTAACGGGGGGTTTGGCGCCGACCTTGTTGGTGGACCTCTTGTACCTTTTCCTGGACCTAGGCGGTTCGGAGGAAGCAGCCGAGGTTGCAGCGCCCTTCTTTACCGGGCCTTGGCCTCCCACTGCCACAGGAGGCATTTTGTTGACCTGACCATCCGGGTTAGCTGGAGGAGGATTAGCAGGATAGGCATATGAGATAGGCTCAGGACAAAATACCTCCAAGACCTCAATATCATCATCATCTTCATCATCATCCGGCCAATCCCTTAAGACAGAAGTCTTACCAGAAGGTCGGCTGGAGCCAGAGTCCGGAATAGGCATGAACTCCTCGGAGTCTGGCTCCTCCGAATTCGAGGTATTTCGATCCTTGCCCCAAGTGAGGGCTGGAGTTTGGGTGTCCTCGATTCTCTGCTGGAGCAATTTCTTATAAGAGCAAAGCAAAAGTGTCAAATAGGCGATAAGGGCCGACATAAAGTTAACTCGAAAAAAGGTCGCATGAGAGATGTACCTGGGAACTGGCCTATCTCGCCTGAAGTACTCTAGCCCCCACTCCCAATCCTCGGTCAAGGGCGTCTTGAAAATAGACTTAACCCAGCAATAGATCTGGGAGTCGGAGAGCTCGTGGGATGAAACTCGGTTAGGGTCGAGGTGGCCGATCATGTGGCAAAGTTTGTGGGTATGCTTCTGCAGAGGGCAGATCTGGCTCCGAATAAAGGTGACCATCAGATCCTCGCCGGACATCCCCTCTGTTTTCAGATCAATGATGTGCTTCACTAGGTCAACCAAGGTGCTTGATTTCTTCGAGATCCGGCCCCATTTATTCCTATCAGGGACGCCGACAGAAAAAGAAGGTAGTCGAATCTTGTCCTCAGGGGTATTGTTCTTTACGTAAAAGAACATCAGTCCACCCTTTGCAAGACTCCAAGCCAGTAACCCGAGGAAACATGGAGTCTCGCTGAGGTGAGATGGAGGCCGCCCACCACATTGGGTTAGAGATTTGTCGGCTGGGCAAAGGTCCTTATTCAGAATGACATTTGCCCAGAAACCGAAGAACTTGAACCAGATTTGTATCAAAGGCCACAGGCCGAGGTACCCCTCAACACCGGAAACAAAAGCGGAGATAGGCGATAGCGTTCGCAGGAAGATGTTGGGGTTGGAGAACAAAAGTAGTGAGGAAGTCATGGAAGTAATCATTGATAGGAAGGCCGAAGTCGCGGTGGAAGTGGGAAAGCAAAACCACAAACTCACTAGGCTCGCGAGCAGGAACAAGTTCGTCGCCGGGGAGGCGGCAGCTAACTCCAGCGGGAACATGGCGGGTCTGGATGAGCCAATCATGGTCATCTTGGCACACCCAAGAGCAGGCCCAAGCACCGCACTCATGGGCGGCGCCGCCCTCCTCATGCTCCTCGATGACGGTGATGTCCTGAGGCATCTCCAAATCTTCTTCCTTAGAGGCGTAATCTGAAATGGGGGAGAAGGGCCTTGACTGATGTGGCCCCGTAGCGACGGCGAGCGACGCTGTTGCGGGGAGGCGAGCAAGGAACCAAGGGCAACAGCGGTGATATCGCTAAGCGGGAGCAACGGTGGTGGCAGCGGTGCGAGGAAGAAGAAGAAGCAAAGGAGATCGGGGGAAAGTGGCTAAGGGACACCCCTGCTCTCCTATTTAATCACGCCCCTAGCGGGGGTAGTGGGATCGCAATTTGCGCTAGGCCACACGGTGTGGTCGTGTATTAGCTGAAGGAGCCAATCAATGACGAGCCACAGGAGGTTACACAGTGCATCAGATTGTGCGACGGGACGTGGCTCTACGGTTATCGAAGAGGCACCCACAACGTGACGTGTGCGTAGTAACTTCTGACAGTGTGCGCAGTATCTGACGCACATGCCCTTAAAATGAGGCAAGGGCAATGATTACCCTCCATGTAGGACGTGGGGAAGTGTACATGAGAAGGAAAGCATCTAAGTAGGTAACCCGGATGCAAGATTAAGACCCGGCCAACGAGGAGTACCTCAGAAAGAGCCAAGGAAGGTCCAAATGAATATCAAGTCAACAAAGCAAGTAGTCGTGCTATCATAAAGGTACTTCGGCAGAGCAAAGAATCTAGTGGGTTGAACTTGCTATGGACTTATCAGTTGAAGTTGCTAAGACCGCACGAGCTTAGGGGACTAATGTTGGAGGGATGACCCCGGGTAGGGTCGAGCCGGGGTATAAAGGAAACGTTAGCCAAGGTAGAACAAGGTCAAAGCAAGTGCTGACCGAGTTACCTAAAGGCCGGCCGAGTTACGTCTGACTTGGCCATGGTGGTGTTCACCCAACGTTACCTTGGCCGACATAAAGTGTATGTCAGCATCATCATATTATGTGTTTGCAGGTACCCTCCAGGGCCGAGTTAATCAGGCAGCTGCCGGGTTACAACTTGGCTTACAAAAGAAGGAAGGTATCTTCCCATGGTCAGCGCTTTTCTCTCTCCACTGTAGAGAGAGCGCAGAAGACAGAGAGGACCAGCGGCACGGGCCGACAAGGGTGATGTCGCCTGACCGTTGCTGGTCGGGTGACAGGGCGCTGCAGAGGCTTAGGCCAGTGGTTCAGAGAGGCTTACGCCATGAGCTCTGGGCGGCTTACGACGGTAAAAAGGGGAGCACCGCTTTGCCATTTTGGGAGGAGCATATTCCTAGAATATGCTCTCCACGTATGCCCTAATTGTAACCTGGCCACCCCTTTATAAGGTGCGCCAGGACCTCAAGTGGAGGAGGTCGATCATTTTGCTAAGGGAAGAACCCTAGATAGAGGTGAGAGTAGTGAAGAACTTCATCTTCCTCCTCTACCCAATACAGCTCAAGGAGCAACTGTAACCACCATTGATAGTGAGAATACAAACTACTGTGTGTGGAATCACCACACTATCCCTCCCTGGATACCTCTAGCACACTTTGGACCCACCTTTAGCTTATCCATGGCATCTGTCGTGGCACCACCACGACACCCAAATTTTTTTGGCCCTCTATGGCTGCACAATTTGCACTCCCATAGGCCTAGGCCTACTACTGAGCTTCCACCCATCCTCTGTCTCCCCCAGCAACATGCACCGCGCCCTCCGCTCCCGAGCTCTCCCTCTCACCTCGCCCCCTCCGTCCCTCCACTCACGATAACCTCTTCTCCCACCATCTCCTCCCCTCCGGACCCAGCGCGACCCCTTTTGTGAAACCCTAGCATGGGTGAAGCAGCAACTGTACGGGGTTGACATGGAACCTCCACGTCTACTCCTCCTTGCCTCTAGCATCCACCAATGGCAGGGACTCTACCCCGGTGCCCCTCCTCCACCACCGACCCTCTTTTCCAGGAAGCTCCTCCCCCATAGTCAAGCTCCGCCGCTAGGTACTTGCCCTCGCCGGTCTCTGCTTCTTGGTCGCTCACCCCTGCAGAAAGCCATTGCCCGGAGCTTGCCGGTGGTGCCTCCGGTTCTTCCAATGCGCCATTTCCTTTCCCATGGTGTGTTCTCCTTGCCTCCCCTTCTCCAAAGGGCCGCCTCCTCTAATATGTGGCTGATTTGAGGCCACTTGTCGAGCATGCTTTCACTGCATGTAGGCCTATGCCGCTCCGTGTTTTGTGGGATGGTAAGGAATATCTTCATGCGTGGCAGGCAATTGGCAGGCGGTGTGTGCTGCTTCCCCACACAAGGTGGGTGTGATGTCTTTCTTTACTGCCCTCTCTCTCAAGACCCTTGTTTTCTTTCAGAAGAAGCGGGAGCCATTTTGTGATCAAGAAATGGCAAAGCCAATTCCATGAAAAGGAAATCATAGTTAGGAATGGAGGCTAACAATAATATGAGATCTATCAGGAAGCTCCGAGAACCCGATCGATCCGTGGTTCCCGTGTGCTTGCTGACTCGTGTAATAACGAGCTTGTTGGGGAACCCCAAGAGGAAGGTATGATGAGCACAGCAGTAAGTTTCCCTCAGTTATGAAACCAAGGTTATCAATCCATTAGGAGCAAGGAAACACCTCAAAGGTGTTGCTAGCTGAACTTTGGCAGGACGCACTACCGGTGCCAGCAGCAACGTGGAGACCTGCAGAACACAACCATAGAACTCTGTCCCCAACTTACAGTGAGGTTGTCAATCTCACCGGTTTTGCTGAAAACAAAGGATTAAACATATCGAGTGGAAGGAAGTAATAGTTTGCAGAAAGTAAATAGAAAGCAGTAAACAATTGATTGTAGATTGATGGTAAAAGAAAGGACCGGGGTCCATAGTTCACTAGTGGTGGCTCTCCTTAAGATAGATGACATGTTGGGTGAACAAATTACAGCGAGGCAATTGACAAACATCGAGAAAGCATTCAAGCATATACTACTCATCTTGACTCCTTTGAGACTTGATTGGGCATTACAACATTATACATAGACCGTAATCCAACTGCATCTATGACTAATAATCCATCGTCAGGTTATCATCCGAACCCTCTCTAGTATTAAGTTGCAAGCAACGGATAATTGCATTACGCATTGCGTGTAAAGTAAACAATATGAATGTTCTATGAACAAAGGATTGTTGTTTTCTCCCTAGTAGCAACAACACATCTAGTACCTTAGAGATTTCTGACACTTCCCAGATTACTAGAGGCATGAACCCACTATCGAGCATAAATACTAACTCTTGGAGTTGCTAGCATCTACTTGGCCGAGATAGCTACTAACAACGGAAAGCATGCAAGATCACAAATAACAAAGACATGATAGAATCAATAATCAATCTGAAATAGCATCTCAATGTCCATCGGATCCCCACAAACACAACATGTAGGAATTACAAATAGATGATCTTGATCATGAATGGAGCTCACAAGATCTAAACATGATAGAACAAAGGAGGAGAACCAGCCATCTAGCTACTACTTGGACCCATAGTCCAGAGATGAACTACTCACGCATCACACCGGAGGCTTGCATAAGGCCTCCAGGGTGAATTCTCCCCTCCGGCAGGGTGCCGGGAAGAGCTTCAGATCCCTCCCGATCTAGGGATGGAGATGACGGTGGCTATAGACTCTTTCATGGAATTTTGATCGGGTACTTAGGGTTTCTGTATCGGAGGAAATATATAGGCGAAAGGAGAGGCCGAGGGGGTGCCGAAGGCGGCCAGACCACCCCCTAGTGCAGGCTAGGCTGGGCCACTCGACCAGGTGGTGTGGCGGCCCCTGGCCCCTCTCCGTCTCGTATTCTAGCTCCTGGTGTCCCTCGGTGAAAAACTAACTTTGGCTTTTCTCCTGTCCAATTCCGAGAATATTCATTTTCTGAATTTCCTGGAACCAAAAACAGCAGAAAACAGGTAGCTGGCAATGTGGCTCTTGTTAATGGTTAGTCCAATAAATCATATGAAAAAGTACTCTAAAGTGTGGACAAAACATAAGAAAGTAGATAAAACCAAGCATGGAATATCAAAAATTATGGATACGCTAGCAACGTATCAACATCCCCAAGCTTAACTCCTGCTCGTCCTCGAGTAGGTAAGTGATAAAAAGAAAGAATAATTTTTTAGGTGACATGCACCATCATAAACTTGATCAAATTATTTGTAAAAAATTGATAGCTGGGGTCATTGTACTTCAATCATAACATGAAAGACAAAGTTCTAACAATAAGCCAAAGCAACTATGTTGCAACATGAAAAGGCACAAACAAAAGATTCATGAATAACAATGCTTTGCAAGACGTTTGTTTGTTTCATGTAAAGAAAACATAGCATAGTAGCATTCAGCTTGTCCCTCATAGAGTAGCAAGGATAAATGCATATGACACCTTCAAAGTTCATAAGAGTGACTAGATACAAATAGTTGAAAACAAGCAATATCAAAGCTATCCATCAATCAACAAGTCTTGGGACAATGCACATAGAACTAAGAATGGCCACTATGCTCTCAAAGTAGGTGCATAATGATAGAAGGTGGAGACTCAACATAAAAGTAAAAGAAGGGGCCTTCATAGAAGGAAGTAGGGATTCAAGTTTCATAAAGAGCTTCCAAAAATTATGGTACTTATTAGCTTTCAGCTGTCATTGCCCCCATCATAAGCATCTTCAAGGTGATTAAGGTTAAAGTGACACAACTAAGAGGATATGCTTGACAAGTTATAAGCCGAAATCTCATGCCCCTTACTTACGAAGACCGAACCTCATGCTACTCAACTTTAGTCACACGTAAGCTCTTGTCATTGTAAGTACATATGTATCATACAGAACCGCCTACGGGGTACCCCTTGCACATGATACAGGAGCTATCCCATAATCAAAATGATAAGGCAAGCAGATAATGAGCATCTCAACGATCTTTTTATTTGATATTTGCATAGGTTTTTTATTGAGGATGCTTCATAGAGTGATCATTATGGTTATGCTGCAAGTTTCCACCATGATTAGGCATGGCTTAGGCTAGCGTCCCAGGCGTTTCTCTAACACAAATACAAACCCCATGATCTTACAAGTTCCCCTTTTATTTCACACCACCGGGATCCATAAGCAAATGAACATGATATCAACGGGGTACAAAGTACACGTGCAATGTTGAAAGCGTTCCCCATGATACATGGTTCTGCTAACTTCAACTTATAAAGCACAAGCATATACGCAACAAAGATGGACGCAATGGTTCAAGTTTATTAAATGCAAAAAAGTAAAGTGTGCCATCAAGTTCGTGAGAGCTTTAATCACTAGTTTTCTCATAACAAGTTTAATTCGGAAGGTAGACAAAAACATGAATATACTTGGAATAACATATGCTAATTGGTAGGTATGGTGGACTCTTTGGAATAACTTGGTTTTAGGAGTTGGATGCATGAGTGGAACTCATACTTGGTTATGGAGGCTAGCAAAAGACTGGGAGCGACCAACTAAAAGAGCAATGATGGCCATAATCATGCAGAGCGACAAAACTGTTGGGTCCGCAACATAGAAAACAAAAAATTTCCTACGATGAGAACTATACGCCAAGATCTATCTACTAGATACAGAGCAACGGGTGGACATACATCCATGGAGAACTTACCCTCGAAGACAACGAGCTTTGTTAATGAGTAGGAACTCGTGGTTGATGTAGTAAATGCGCTTGCCGATCTCAAGATCGTGAGGAAGTCCGGCGCGCAACTCAGCAGCGCATCCGCTTTTCCTGACAGACATTCAAGCCACGGACAACCTCCACCTCCTCGCTCCAGCGATCCAGTGAGCAGCAACTCCTTCGAGCATTTAAATGCCACCGGAACATGTATCTCACTAATCCGAGACCATGGGGAATAATTCTAGAGGGGAGAGATCCTTCACAAGGAGGTGTGAGGATGAAGGAGGGAATGGGTGGCCTTTTATAGGAGGAGGGGGTGCCCCTCCTCTCCATGGCCGGCGCATGGCGGGTGAACCCTCACCTCCCCCATTCATGTGGTGGTAACACCTCCACATTAAAATGCCTCTTCACATTCCCTTTTAAAGTCTCCACTTTAAATGCATTAAATTTCTCCAAATTTAATGCTCTCTCATTTAATAAATTTCTTTTTATTAAATTTATTCAGAATTTTGTTAATTACTTTAATTAACAAACATTCACATATAGCCCCTTGCAATATTTCAATATCACATGCAGAACCACCTTCTGCAATTTCACCCGAAACAATTTCCGGTTTCTATTGAAACAATTCCTGCGCTTTGCAATTCTTTCGTCTGAAACATATGTGTTCCAAAATGGTGTCCAGTAACTCTTAAGTGTGCCACCCTACGGTTCGCGAGTAATCCAGACATGATCGAGACCCTTCTCCGATCAATAATCGATGGGGACACGGAGATCCGTCGACTCCTACACATTCAAAGATGACTCCTGTGATCGTGAGAACCTTTAACGCTTGTAGCTAAATCCCTTTGTCTCTCGATATATTACATGTCCGAGATTTGATCATCGGTATCTCCGTACCTAGTTTGATCTCGTTACCGACATGAACTCTTTTCTTGTTCCCGTGATATAACATTCTAGTGATCACATCACTTGCTTGCAAGCTATCCTAATGTGATATCACAGAGAGGTCCCAGAGTATATCTATCCGTCATCTGGATTGACAAATTCCACTCTTGATCATCAGCCTCAACATAACACCTTCGTAGTACTGAACCCATCTTTATAGTCACCCTATTACGGTGTGACGTTTGATGTTATCAAGATACTCTTCTGGTGTTAGCAATTAACATGATCTCATGGTCTAAGGATAAAGATTACTTCGTATGATGTTATAACAATATAAACATAATGACTTGATCGTAATGCTATACTTCGGATGAATGTTCATCACATCATTTCACAAATGCTGTGACCTTGTTATTAACAACATCCAATGTCCATGATCAGGAAACCTTGATCATCTTGTTAATCAACAAGCTAGTCTATAAGAGAGGCATAACTAGGAACCCTTTTTGTTTATTAAACACACATGTATTGATGTTTCCTATCAATACAATTATAGTATGCAAAATAAACATCTATCATATACAAGGAATACATAATAACAACTTTATTATTGCCTCTCAGGGCATATTTCCTTCAGTCTCCCACTTGCACTAGAGACAATAATCTAGCTTATTAGTGATAAATCTAACACCCATGGAGTTCTGGTGTTGATCATGTTTTGCCCTAGGAAGTACTTTAGTCAACGGATCTGCTACATTCAGGTCCGTGTGCACTTTACAAATCTTTATATCTCCATCCTTGACATGCTCGCGGATGGAGTGAAACCAGCGCTTAATATGCTTGGAATTCTTGTGAGACCTTGGTTCTTTTGCGTTGGCTATGGCTCCATTGTTGTCACAATAGATCACCATCGGGTCCAACGCACTGGGAACCACACCCAGTTCTGTAATGAACTCTTTCATCCAAACTGCCTCCTGCGCCGCTTCTGAAGAAGCAACATATTCCGCCTCTGTTGTTGATCCAGCCACCACAGGTTGTTTGGAACTCCTCCAACTAACTGCTGCTCCGTTCAAGAGAAATACGTATCCGGATTGAGACTTAGAGTCATCCGGATCAGTGTCAAAGCTAGCATCGACATAACACTTAGCGATTAGCTCTTCTTCACCTCCGTATACAAGAAACATATCCTTAGTTCTTCTCAAGTACTTAAGGATATTCTTGATCGCTATCCAGTGTTCCGAACCTGGATCAGATTGGTACCTACTAGTCAAACTAATAGCATGTGCCAAATCTGGTCTTGTACATAGCATGGCATACATTATAGAGCCTATGGCTGAGGCATAGGGGATCTTATCCATCATCTCTCTTTCTTCCGCCGTAGCCGGACTTTGAGTCTTACTCAATGTCTTGCCTTGCAACATAGGTAAGAACCCCTTCTTACTTTCGTCCATATTAAACTTATCAAGGTATTTACTCTGTGATAGCCCAATTAGGCGCCTTGATCTATCTCTATAGATTTTAATGCCTAATATATATGAAGCTTCACCAAGGTCCTTCATCGAAAATTTGCTGTTTAGATAACTTTTAACACTGTTTAAAAGATCTATATCATTTCCAATCAATAATATTTCATCCACATATAATATCACAAATGCCACATTGCTCGCACTCACTTTCTTGTAAATACAAGCCTCTCCATAAGTTTGGACAAATCCAAACTCTTTGATCACCTCATCAAAGCGGAGATTCCAACTCCGGGATGCTTGCTTCAGTCCATAGATGGACCGCTGAAGTTTGCACACCTTATCAGCATCCTTAGGATCGACAAAACCCTTAGGTTGTATCATATACAACTCTTCTTCAATATTACCATTTTGGAACGCAGTTTTGACATCCATCTGCCATACTTCATAATCAAAATATGCCACAATTGCTAACATAATCCTAACCGACTTAAGCATCGCTACAGGAGAGAATGTCTCATCGTAGTCAACTCCTTGAATTTGTCGAAAACCCTTTGTGACAAGTCGAGCCTTATAGATGGTTACATTACCATCAGCATCACTTTTTCTTTTGAAAATCCACTTATTCTCAACGGCCTTTCGATCGTGAGGTAAGTCCACCAAAGTCCAAACCTGGTTTTCGTACATGGATTCCATCTCGGATTTCATGGCTTCTAGCCATTTGTTGGAATCAGGGATCATCATCGCTTCTTCATACGTCGCAGGGTCATCTATTTCATCAATCATGAAATTCATAACATGATTGCCGTACAGTTCAGGAGCTGCACGTGTCCTGCTTGACCTGCGAGGTTCGGTAGTGTCCTCTTTCGGAGTTTCATGATCAATATCATTAGCTCTCTCTTCATTAGGTGAAGTTAACTCCAAAACAACTTCTGGAGCTGCGCTACTCGCCATTTCATGAAGAGAAGGTTCAATAACCTCTTCGAGTTCTACTTTCCGACTACTCACACCTTTCGCGAGAAACTCCTTCTCAAGAAAGGATCCATTCTTGGCAACAAAGACCTTGCCCTCAGATCTGTGATAGAAGGTATACCCAATCGTTTCCTTAGGGTATCCTATGAAGACGCATTTTTCCGCTTTGGGTTCGAGTTTATCCGGTTGAAGTTTCTTCACATAAACATCGCATCCCCAAACTTTAAGAAATGACAGCTTAGGTTTGTTTCCAAACCATAATTCATACGGTGTCTTTTCAATGGATTTAGATGGTGCCCTATTTAAAGTGAATGCAGCGGTTTCCAGTGCATAACCCCAAAATGACAGTGGCAAGTCAGTCAGAGACATCATAGATCGAACCATATCCAATAAAGTACGATTACGACGTTCTGACACACCATTACGTTGTGGTGTTCCGACAGTCGTGAGTTGTGAAACTATTCCACAGTCTTTCATATGTGTGCTAAACTCGTAACTAAGATACTCTCCTCCACGGTCGGACTGCAGAAATTTGATCTTTTTGTTATGATGATTTTCCACTTCATTCTGAAATTCTTTGAACCTTTCAAAGGTTTCAGACTTATGTTTCATCAAATAGATATACCTGTATCTACTCAAATCATCCGTGAAAGTAACAAAATAACGATATCCACCTCGCGCCGACACACTCATTGGTCCACACACATTAGTATGTATGATTTTCAATAAATCTGTCGCCCGTTCCATTGAACCGGAAAACGGCGTTCTAGTCATCTTGCCCATAAGGCATGGCTCACATGTATCAAATGATTCAAAATCAAGTGATTCCAAAAGTCCATCAGAATGGAGTTTCTTCATGCGTTTAACGCCAATATGACCTAGACGACAGTGCCACATATATGTAGATATATGATTATCAAGTTTAATCCTTTTAGCATCAACATTATGAATATGCGTAATACTACTATCGAGATCCAACAGAAATAAACCATTCAACACAGGTGCATGACCATAAAGTATATTATTCATATAAATCGAACAACCATTATTTTCAGACTTAAACGAATAACCACTTTGCATCAAACACGATCCGGATACAATGTTCATGCTAAGTGCAGGCACCAAATAACAATTATTCAGGTTTATAACTAATCCCAACGGCATATGGAGAGGCAGCGTTCCAACGGCGATCACATCAACTCTTGATCCATTGCCGACCCGCATCGTGACCTCATCCGTTGCTAGTTGTCGCTTGTTCCGCATCCCCTGAACCGAGTTACATATATTAGCAACCGATCCCGTGTCAAATACCCAGGTGCTACTGCGAGTACTAGTCAAGTACACATCAATAACACGTATATCACATATACCTTCGTTTGCCTTGCCGGCCTTCTTGTCCGCCAAATACTTGGGGATTCTTGCTTCAATGGCCAGTCCCCTTGCAATAGTAGCACTCGGTGTCAGACTTACGGCCAGCTCGGGGTTTCTTTTCAGGCACGGCAACAGATTTGCCGCCCTTCTTTCCCTTCTGCGTGCCTTTCTTGTCCTTCTTGAAACCGGTGGTCTTATTGATCATCAACACTTGATGTTCTTTCCTAATCTCCACTTCTGCAGTCTTAAGCATTGACAGAAGCTCGAGAAGAGACTTCTTCATGCCCTGCATATTATAGTTCATCACGAAGCTCTTGTAGCTAGGTGGCAGAGATTGGAGAACATGATGTATGCCTAAGTCAATGGGAATCGTTATTCCCAAGGACACAAGCTTATCGGCGTACCCAGACATTTTGAGTACGTGCTCACTAACGGAGCTGTTCTCTTCCATCATGCAGCTAAAGAACTTTTCAGAAGCATTATAACTCTCTAAGGCAGCATGGGTATCGAAAATCATTTTCAATTCTCCCATGGTATCAAAGGCATTGCCATTTACGAAACGTTTTCGAAGTTCTGGCTCTAGCCCATACAGTATGCCGCAATGAACTAAGTTGTGGTCCTCCTGACGAGTTATATAGACGTTCTTTTCCTCGTCAGGGCATCGAGCTGGTGGGGGGCCTAGTAGCGCCTCTAGCACATATTGCTTTTGTGTAGCAGTGAGGAGAATCCTCAAATTCATAGCCCAGTTGGTGAAGTTGCTACCATTCGCAGCAAGCTTCTCTTTCTCCATGAACACATTGAAATTAAAAGCAGGTGGTGCCATCTACAACAGAATTTGTAAAATATATTTAGACTAAGTTTATGATAGATTGAGTTAGATTGAGTTCAACTAATCCAAATTACTAATGAACTCCCACTCAAAAACGACATCCCTCGTGTCCTTTTGGTGATTACATGAACCAAATCCACTACACCATGTCCGATCATCACGTGAGTCGGTGTAGCTTCAAAGGCGAGCATCTATATGGGCATCATATCAACTATATGACTCATGCTTAACCTTTTGATCCGTGTTCCGAGGCCATGTCTGTACATGCTAGGATCGTCAAGTAAGAACCTTAGTATTTGCGTGTGTAAAACTGTCTTACACCTGTTGTATGAAAGCGTAGAGTCGAGAACACCCGATCATCACGTGATGCCTCAAAACACGATCCACAAAATGGTGCATACTTAAGGAAGAACACATTTTATCTTGATATCTAAATGAGGGATCATCTTATAATGCTACCAAAAGCGCCAAACTAGCAATATAAGATGCTAATGTGTGAAGTGAGGTGATATGGTCCATGCATTTGATCTCTATCATTTGCATCATGGTATGATCTCTATCATTCCTTTGTGTGTAAGGCCAAGGTCTATGGAACTTACACATTAAGTGAGTTGTAAGAGTATCTATCATACATCTACTTACAACAATACCATATCAATACACTAGCCCAGCAACGATCTAAACTAGACGCCTCTAATTTATCAATTGCAAGTTTTACGTGGCTTAGGGCTTTCGGAGATAGAACCGGTCTTACCTACGAACATGAACCACAACGAGGATAACCAAGTTATTAGCAACTCGTTGTAAATCAGATATTGACTATAGTAGGAGAGACAGAACACCGCTAGCCACTTATGCAAAACTAGTTGCATGTCAGTCGTGGAACCGGTCTCATGTACAATGACATGTAAGGTTGGTCCGGGCCGCTTCATCCCACTATGCCACCAATATCCAAAGTACATAGAAGATGCAATAACATGATCATCATCGCCCACATATAAACATATGTGTACTACCCGTGCAAAGCACCTACGCATCGATCGGGCTCTGATACCACTGTTGGGTCCGCAGCATAGAAAACAAAAATTTTCCTATGATGAGAACTATACGCCAAGATCTATCTACTAGATACAGAGCAACGGGTGGACATACATCCATGGAGAACTTACCCTCGAAGACAACGAGCTTTGTTAACAAGTAGGAACTCGTGGTTGATGTAGTCGTACACTTGCCTATCTCAAGATCGTGAGGAAGTCCGAGCGCCGCAACTCAGCAGCGCATCCACACTCACACACACGTTCAAGCCACCGGACAACCTCCACCTCCTCGCTCCAGCGATCCAGCGGAAGCAGCAACTCCTTCCAGACGAAATGCCACCGGGAACATGTATCTTGCTAATCCGAGACCATGGGGGAATAATTCTAGAGGGGGAGAGAGATCCTTCACAAGGAGGTGTGTGGATGAAGGAGGGAATGGGTGGCCTTTTATAGGAGGAGGGGGGTGCCCCCTCTCTCCATGGCCGGCGCATGGGGGTGACCCCTCACCTCCCCCATTCATATGGTGGTAACCCCTCCACATTAAAATGCCTCTTCACATTCCCTTTTAAAGTCTCCACTTTAAATGCATTAAATTTCTCCAAATTTAATGCTCTCTCATTTAAAAACTCTTTTTATTAAATTTATTCAGAATTTTGTTAATTACTTTAATTAACAAACATTCACATATAGCCCCTTGCAATATTTCAATATCACATGCAGAACCACCTTCTGCAATTTCACCCGAAACAATTTCTGGTTTCTATTGAAACAATTCCTGCGCTTTGCAATTCTTTCGTCTGAAACATATGTGCTCCAAAATGGTGTCCGGTAACTCTTAAGTGTGCCACCCTACGGTTCGCGAATAATGCAGACATGATCGAGACCCTTCTCCGATCAATAATCAGCAGCGGGACCTGGAGATCCGTACTGACTCCTACACATTCAACGATGACTTCTGTGATCGTGAGAACCTTTAACGCTTGTAACTAAATCCCTTTGTCTCTCGATATATTACATGTCCAAGATTCGATCATCGGTATCTCCATACCTAGTTTGATCTCGTTACTGACATGCACTCTTTTCTTGTTCCCGTGATATAACATTCTAGTGATCACATCACTTGCTTGCAAGCTATTCTAATGTGATATCACCGAGAGGGCCCAGAGTATATCTATCCGTCATCTGGATTGACAAATTCCACTCTTGATCCATGAGCCTCAACATAACACCTTCGTAGTACTGAACCCATCTTTATAGTCACCCTGTTACGGTGTGACGTTTGATGTTATCAAGATACTCTTCCGGTGTTAGCAATTAACATGATCTCATGGTCTAAGGATAAAGATTACTTCGTATGATGTTATAGCAATATAAACATAATGACTTGATCGTAATGCTATACTTCGGATGAATGTTCATCACATCATTTCACAAATGCTGTGACCTTGTTATTAACAACATCCAATGTCCATGATCAGGAAACCTTGATCATCTTGTTAATCAACAAGCTAGTCTATAAGAGAGGCATAACTAGGAACCCTTTTTGTTTATTAAACACACATGTATTGATGTTTCCTATCAATACAATTATAGCATGCAAAATAAACATCTATCATATACAAGGAATACATAATAACAACTTTATTATTGCCTCTCAGGGCATATTTCCTTCAAAAACATCATTAATCAAAGCATAAAGTGATACTACAAGTTGAAAACTAAAGGATCTTAACATGGTGACTTGGGATAGTCATAACATGGTGTGAGCATGTGCCAAGTCAACCCAAATAAAGCATCAAAGGAGAATACCACAATACTATGCTTTAATATGCTAAAACAACGTATGATTCTTCCAAGGCACATTAAGCAATCTCAATTGTTTATAACAAGTCATGCTACAGCAAAGAATACTAAGCATAAAGCCAAAACAATATCAAGCATGGCATGCCAAAGCATAGGCCACGGTCAAAAACAAGCTCTCTTTACCACTTAAGCATGAACTTTCCTACTCTTTTCCAATCCAAACCAAACTATTTGAAAACCAATGTAAGAAAGAGGGGGTCCAACCAATTTATTCAGCAAACTAAGAAAACCAAGCAAACAAAAAACCAAAACGAAAACGAAAACGAAAAAGAAGACGCTCCAAGCACAACACAACTGTGCATGTAACAATAAAAATGAAGTGTTTGGAAGAAACCTGGGATTTTTATTGATGAAGAAGGGGATGCCTTGGGCATCCCCAAGCTTTGACGCTTGTACTTCTTGGATATTTCTTGGGGTTACACGCGTGGCATCCCCAAGCTTGAGCTTTAGTCCATCCTTCATCTCATTACTCATTCCTTCCATACACCTGAAATTTTCCCTTCATACAAAACTTCACACAATCTCTATTAGCAACATTAGTGCACTCAAGATAAAAGGTCTTTAGGTTCAGTTCCAACACCAATAAAACTTCCACTAAACACAAGCTACTGTAGCACTTCCCTCAAAAAGATCAATTCCCCAAAATAACTCAAAAAGGAACCAACAAGAAGCAAATGCAAATAAAGGCAGAAATCTGTCAAAACAGACCAATAGGTAAAGACGATTTTTTTGGAGGACCTTCTGTTGCTAAAATCAAAAAGTGTTGAACTAACGAAAGTTATATAACAACCTGGGGTAGAAGCACAAAAATTCACACCTCAAAAGGACATACAGAGATTTTACACGGATTTTTACGGTGAAGCACAGAAATCTGTTTCGGGACAGCAACTTTCCCAATCATTACTTCTCTCTCATTAGAGGTTACTCTTGGCACAAAAAGGAAATAAAAAGGATAAAGAGCGGCTATTACTGAAGTAATAACTTCCAAGAATCATCTAAAACTTTTGGGTTATCTCCTAATAAGTACTTTTCTTTAACGCCTTTAAGTTAGGCATAAGAAGCAAGAAAAAGAATCAAGTGTTCTCAAATGAAGAAGCATTAAAACCAAATTTCTTGCCCTTACCTCTCTTACTTTTATTCTAAACCTTGGGGAACATATGATTGTTTGGTGGAGAAGCAAAGTGCATGGTGCCCTTTTCCACATCTATTATTGCTCCAAGGAGTTTCAATAGGGATCTTTCAAGTGTGATTTGTCCTTTTCCTACACATTCAATAACAAGATAATCAGTAGAAACCATTTTCCCTAGGATCTTTATAAACACTCCTTCAGCTATTCCAATGGGTAATATTGTGGCATTATTAGCAAGAAAAATTTCTTCTCCTCCTTCAGAAAGCCCCGAAAGATTCGAAGATTCATAGATATCTTTGGGCATAAGACAAAATTCAGACATGATATCACAGCGAGCATGAAAAGTTTCATTATTTATAGCAATCTTTACTGTGGGAAGCCATTTTGAGGGTTCAGTTTTTCATATAGATTAGAGATTCTAGACCAAGCTTCTTGGAAACTTTCTTCAATTCCTTGTTTGAAAGTGGAAATCATTTCCTCAGGTGACATAGTGATTGGAGAAAAGCTAGACATAATGGCAACTTAAGATAGGACCTAATTTTTGTGTGTTTTTAATAAAGAAAGCAAACTAGTACAACTAATTTTTGTGTGTTTTTGATAAAGAAACAAGCAAACAAAGCAAAAACTAAACTAAGCAAAACAAATAAAACAAAGTAAATAGATTGGTTATGAGGAACTCCCCTTGTGAAGATGTCCTTGACTCCCTGGCAACGGCACCAGAAAATCACTTGCTGACTCGTGTAATAACGAGCTCGTTGGGGAACCCCAAGAGAAAGGTATGATGAGCACAGCAGTAAGTTTCCCTCAGTTATGAAACCAAGGTTTAATCGAACCAGTAGGAGCAAGGAAACACCTCAAAGGTGTTGCTAGCTGAACTTTGGCAAGGCGCATTACCGGTGCCAGCAGCAACGTGGATACCTGCACAACACAACCACAGAACTCTGTCCCCAACTTACAGTGAGGTTGTCAATCTCACCGGTTTTGCTGAAAACAAAGGATTAAACATATCGAGTGGAAGAAAGTAATAGTTTGCAGAAAGTAAACAGAAAGCAGTAAACAATTGATTGTAGATTGATGGTAAAAGTAAGGACCGGGGTCCGTAGTTCACTAGTGGTGGCTCTCCTTAAGATAGATAACATGTTGGGTGAACAAATTACAACGGGGCAATTGACAAACATCGAGAAAGCATACAAGCATATACTACTCATCTTGACTCCTTTGAGACTTGATTGGTGATACATTGCAAATGTATCTATAATTTTTGATGTTCCATGCTTGGTTTTATCCACTTTCTTGTGTTTTGTTCCAACTTTGGAGTACTTTTCATATGATTTCTTGGACTAACCTATTAACAAGAGCCACAGTGCCAGCTGCCTGTTTTCTGCTGTTTTTGGTTCCAGGAAAGTCAGAAAATGAATATTCTCGGAATTAGACGGGACAATAGCCAAAGTGCCTATTTTTCCAGAAGGGATCAAGTGCCAGAATACGAGATAAGAGAGGGGCCAGGAGCCGGCCACACCACCTGGCCGCACGGCCAGGCCTGGCCCACGCCAGGGGGTGGTGTGGCCGCTCCCGGCACCCCCTCGGCCTCTCCTTCCGCCTATATATTGCTCTCGGGACGAAAACCCTAAGTACCCGATCAAAAATCCACGAAAGAGTCTGTAGACGCCATCATCTCCATTCAGAAAACACAAAAAAATTAGTTTTACTTGTTTGCTTTCTTATTTGAAAACCCCAAAAAAATGACTACTCTTGAAAACACTAAGTTGTGTGACTTCACTAGCACCAACAACAATGATTTTATGAGCACACCTATTGCTCCACCTGTGGCTAAAAATACTTTCTTTGAGATAAAACCTGCTTTGCTCAATCTTGTTATGAGAGAACAATTTTCTGGTATTGGTAATGAAGACGCTGCTTCCCATCTAAATAACTTTGTTGAACTTTGTGAGATGCAAAAGCATAGGGATATAGATGGAGATATTATTAAGCTGAAATTGTTTCCTTTCTCTTTGAGAGGAAAAGCTAAAGAATGGTTGAATTCCTTAACTAGGAATAGTATTGATTCTTGGACTAAGTGCAAACATGCTTTTATTGGAAAATACTATCCTCCTGCTAAGATTATATCCATGAGAAGTGAAATAATGAAGTTTAAACAACTTGATAATGAGCATGTTGCTCAAGCTTGGGAAAAAATGAAATCTTTGGTAAAGAATTGTCCCACTCATGGACTGACTGCTTGGATGATCATCCAAACTTTTTATGCAGGATTGAACTATTCTTCAAGGAACCTATTGGATTCTGCTGCTGGAGGTACCTTTATGACCATCACTTTGGGTGCTGCAACAAAACTTTTGGACAATATGATGGTTAATTATTCTGAATGGCATACTGAAAGAGCTCCACAAGGTAAGAAGGTAAATTCTGTTGAGGAAACCTCCTCCTTGAGTGATAAGATTGATATTATTATGTCTATGCTTGTTAATGGGAAAGCCCATATTGATCCAAATAATGTTCCTTTAGCCTCTTTGGTTGCTCAAGAAGAGCAAGTTGATGTGAACTTCATAAGAAATAACAACTTTGGCAACAATGCTTATGGTAATAATTCTTATAGGAACAATTTTGGTAACAACAATTATAAGCCATATCCTCCCAACAATGGTAATGCTTATGGAAATTCTTACAACAATAATAAGAGTACTCCCTCTAAACTTGAAGTTATGCTTAAAGAGTTTATTAGTAAACAAACTGCTTTCAATAAAACTATTGAGGAAAAACTCTCTAGTGCTGAAAGAAATATAGCATCTTTGGCTGAAGCTCAATCTAGTTTGAATAAAATGGCTGCTAAACCTGAAACTAATGATAATCCCTTTGCAGCTACTAATGCTATACAAGTAAGAATTGATTAAAATGTTAGACTATTAGCTGAATTACATGCTAAGTGGGAAAGAGAAGATGAAATTGCTAGAAACATTAGTGTTTATACTATCACCACCACTAGTGTTGAGGCTAGTAATAGTTCTACTACTTTAGATGATAAAGTTGATTTTGATCTTGATGGTTGCAATATCTCTGAAGTTATTAAGTTCCTACAAAAGCTTGCTAAAAGTCCTAATGCTAGTGCTATGAACATGGCTTTTACAAAACACATTACTGATGCTCTCATAAAGATTAAAGAACAAAAGATGAAACATAAAGCTTCTATTCCTATAAAACAAGAGGATGGTTGGGAACCCATCATTAATATGAAAGTGAATGACTTTGATTTCAAATATTTGTGTGATCTTGATAGTAGTGTTTCTATTATGCCTAGAAGGATTTATGATATGCTTGATTTGCCTCCTCTGGAGGATTGTTATTTGAATGTCCCACTTGATGCTAATGCTAAAAAGAAACTCATGGGGAGTCTTAATGATGTTCTTATTATGGTTAATGATTCCTATGTCCCCGTTGATTTCTATGTTTTGGATGTTTAATACAATGCTTCTTGTCCTATTACTTTGGGAAGATCTTTTCTTAGAACTGTTGGTGCCATCATTGATATGAAAGAAGGCACCATTAAATATCAAATCCCACTCAAGAAAGGTATAGAACACTTTCCTAAAAAGAGAGAAAAGATTTCTTTTGCTTCTCCTATGAAAACAAAATTTGGTCTTAATGCTTCTTCATTTGAGAACACTTGATTCTTTCTTTGCTTCTTATGCCTAACTTAAAGGCGTTAAAGAAAATTACTTGTTGGGAGATAACCCAAGAGTTTTAGTTGAGTCTGGGAATTTATTACTTCAGTAATAACCGCTCCTTATCCTTTTTATTTTCTTTTTGTGCCAAGAGTAACCTCTAATGAGAGTGAAGTAATGATTGGGAAAGTTGTTGTCCCGAAACAGATTTTTGTGCTTCACCATAAACATTCCTGAGAGAGCTATGTATGTCGGATTGAGCTGTAATGTTTTGTGCTTCTGTCCCAGGTTGTTATCTAACTTTCGTTAGTTCAACACTTTTTGATTTGAGCTGCAGAAGGTCTTCAAAAAAATTTGTCTTTACCTGCTGGTCTGTTTTGACAGATTTCTGCCATTTTCTGCATTTGCTTCTTGTTGGTTCCTTCTTGAGTTCTTTTGGGGAATTGAGCTTTTTGAGGTAAGTGCTACAGTAGCTAGTGTTCTAATGGAAGTTTATTTGGTGTTAGAACTGAACCTTAAGACTTATTTATCTTAAGTGCACTAATGTTGCTAATGAGATTGTGTGAAGTTTTGTATGAAGGAAAATTTTCAGGTGTATGGAAGGAATGAGTAATGAGATGAAGGATGGACTAAAGCTCAAGCTTGGGGATGCCACGCGTGTCACCCCAAGAAATATCCAAGAAGTACAAGCGTCAAAGCTTGGGGATGCCCAAGGCATCCCCTTCTTCATCAATAAAAATCCCAGTTTCTTCCAAACGCTTCATTTTTATTGTTTCATGCACAGTTGTGTTTTTCTTGGAGCGACTTCTTTTTTGTTTTCGTTTTGGTTTTTCGTTTTCTTGGTTTGGTTAGTTTTCTGAATAAATTGGTTGGACCCCCTTTTTCTGACATTGGTTTGCAAATAGTTTGGTTTGGTTTGGAAAAGAGTAGGAAAGTTCATGCTTATGTGGTAAAAAGAGCTCGTTTTTGACTGTGGCCTATGCTTTGTCATGCCATGCTTGATACTGTTTTGGCTTTATGCTTAGTATTCTTTGCTGTAGCATGACTTGTTATAAACAATGGAGATTGCTTAATGTGCCTTGGATGAATCATGCGTTGTTTTAGCGTATTAAAGCATAGTATAGTGGTATTCTCCTTTGATGCTTTATTTGGGTTGACTTGGAACATTCTCACACCATGTTATGACTGTCACAAGTCACCATAGCCTTTATGATCCTTTAGTTTTCAACTTGTAGTATCACTTTATGCTTTGATCAATGATGTTTTGTCGCTCTACATGATTATGGCCATTATTGCTCTCTTAGTTTGTCGCTCCCAGTCTTTTGCTAGCCTCCACAAGAAGGTATGAGTTCCGCTCATGCATCCAACTCCCTAAACCAAGTTATTCCAAAGAGTCCATCATACCTACCTACTAGCTTATGCTATTCCAAGTATATTCATGCTTTTGTTTACCTTCCACTTGTTATGAGAAAACTAGTGATTAAAGCTCTCACGAACTTGATGGCACACTTTACTTTTTGCCTCTAATAAACTTGAACCATTGGGTCCTTCTTTGTTGCGTATATGCTTGCACTTTATAAGTTGAAATTAGCAGAACCATGTACCATGGGGAACGCTTTCAACATTGCACTTGTACTTTGTACCCCGTTGATATCATGTTCTTTTGCTTACGGATTCCGGAGGTGTGAAATAAAAGTGGAACTTGTAAGATCATGGAGTTTGTATGTGCGTTAGAGAAACGCCTGGGCCGCTAGCCTAATCCATGCCTAATCATGGTGGAAACTTGCAGCATCACCACAATGAGCACTCTATGAAGCATCCTCAATAAAAACCTATGCAAATAGCAAATAAAAAGATCGCTGAGATGCTCATTGTCTGCTTGCCTTGTCATTTTGATTATGGGAAAGCTCCCGTATCATGTGCAAGGGTACCCGTTAAGCGGTTCTTAATGATACACATGTACTTACAATGACAAGAGCTTACTCGTGACTGAAGTTGAGTAGCATGAGGATCGGTCTTTGTAAGTAAGGGGCATGAGATTTCGGTTTATAACTTGTCAAGCATATCCTCTTAGTTGTGTCACTTTAACCTTAATCACTTCAAGATGCTTATTATAGGGGCAATGAGAGCTGAAAACTACAAGTACCATAATTTTTGGAAGCTCTTTATGAGACTTGAATCCCTACTTCCTTTTACAAAGGCCTTTCTTCCACCATTATATTGAGTCTCCACCTTCTAACTTTATGCACCTTCTTTGAGAGCATAGTGGCCATTCTTAGTTCTATGTGCATTGTCCCAAGACTAGTTGATTGATGCATAACTTGTTATTGCTTGTTTGAAACTATTGTATCTAGTCACTCTTATGAACTTTGAAGGTGTCCTATGCATTTATATTTGCTACTCTATTGAGGGACAAGCTGGATACTATTATGCTATGTTTTCTTTATGTGAAACAAACAAACGTCTTGCAAAGCATTGTTATTCATGATTCTTTTGTTTGTGCCTTTTTAGGTTGCATCATAGTTTTTCTTTGCTTATTGCTAGAATTTTGTCTTTCATGTTATGATTGAAGTACTATGATCCTAGCTTTGAGTGTTTTGCAAATACTTTGATCAAGTCTTTGATGGTGCATGTCACCTCAAAAATTATTCTTTCTTTTTATCACTTACCTACTCGAGGACGAGCAGGAGTTAAGCTTGGGGATGTTGATACATTGCAAATGTATCTATAATTTTTGATGTTCCATGCTTGGTTTTATCCACTTTCTTGTGTTTTGTTCCAACTTTGGAGTACTTTTCATATGATTTCTTGGACTAACCTATTAACAATAGCCACAGTGCCAGCTGCTTGTTTTCTGCTGTTTTTGGTTCCAGGAAAGTCAGAAAATGAATCTTCTCGGAATTGGACGGAACAAAAGCCAAAGTGCCTATTTTTCCGGAAGGGATCAAGTGCCAGAATACGAGACAGAGAGGGGCCAAGGCAGCCACCACCTGGCGCGTGGCGAGGCCTGGCCGCGCCAGGTGGTGTGTGGCCTCCGGCACCCTCGGCCTCTCCTTCCGCCTATATATTGCCCTCGGGACGAAAACCCTAAGTACAGATCAAAAATCCACGAAGAGTCTCAGCCATCGTCATCTCCATCCCTAGATTGGGAGGGATCTGAAGCTCTTCCGGCACCACTTGGGAGAGAATTCACCCTAGAGGCCTTCTTCATCACCATGCAAGCCTCCGGTGTGATGCGTGAGTAGTTCATCCTTGGACTACAGATCCATGTAGTAGCTAGATGTCTGGTTCTCCTCCTTTGTGCTTTAATGTTTAGATCTTGTGAGCTCCGTTCATGATCAAGATCATCTTTTTGTAATCCATACATGTTGTGTTTGCGGGGATTGGATGGATATTGAGATGCTATTTCAGATGGATTATTGATTGTATCATGTCTTTGTTATTTGAGATCTTGCATGCTTTCCGTTGTTAGTAGCTATCTTGGCCAAGTAGATGCTAGCAACTCCAAGAGTTAGTATTTATGCTCGATAGTGGGTTCATGCCTCTAGTAATCTGGGGAAGTGACAGAAATCTCTAAGGTACTAGATGTGTTGTTGCTACTAGGGAGAAAACAACAATCCTTTGTTCATAGAACAATCATATTGTATACTTTACACGCAGTTCGTAAAGCAATAATCTGTTGCTTGCAACTTAATACTGGAGGGGGTTCGAATGATAACCTAAAGGTGGATTATTAGTCATAGATGCAGTTGGATGGCGGTCTATGTATTATGTTGTAATGCCCAATCAAGTCTCAGAGGAGTCAAGATGATTAGTATATGCATGTATTGCTTTCTCGGTGTTTGTCAATTGCCCCGCTATAATTTGTTCACCCAGCATGTTATCTATCTAAGGAGAGCCACCTCTAGTGAACTATGGATCCCGGTCCTTGTGTTTTACATACAATCTACAATCTTTTACTGCTTTGTGTTTACTTTCTGCAAACTTTTACTTCTTTCCATTTGATACGTTTAATCCTTTGTTTTCCGCAAAACACGGTGAGATTGACAACCTCATCCCAAGTTGGGGACAAAGTTCTGTGGTTGGGTTGTGCAGGTCTCCACGTTGCTACTAGCACCGGTAGTGCCCTTAAAGCTTCAGCTAGAAACACCTTTGGGGTGTTTCCTTGCTCCTACTGGTTCGATTAAACCTTGGTTTCATAACTCAGGGAAACTTGCTGCTGTGCTCATCATACCTTCCTCTTGGGGTTCCCAACGAGCTCTACATCAACACCGCCAACAAGCATTTTTCTGGGCGCCGTGCATTGAGCCTTCAATTGGGCATTACAACATTATACATAGACCGTAATCCAACTGCATCTATGACTAATAATCCACCGTCAGGTTATCATCCGAACCCCCTCTAGTATTAAGTTGCAAGCAACGGATAATTGCATTACGCATTGTGTGTAAAGTAAACAATACGAATGTTCTATGAACAAAGGATTGTTGTTTTCTCCCTAGTAGCAACAACACATCTAGTACCTTAGAGATTTCTGTCACTTCCCCAGATTACTACAGGCATGAACCCACTATTGAGCATAAATACTAACTCTTGGAGTTGCTAGCATCTACTTGGCCAAGATAGCTACTAACAACGGAAAGCATGCAAGATCACAAATAACAAAGACATGATAGAATCAACAATCAATCTGAAATAGCATCTCAATATCCATCGGATCCCTGCAAACACAACATGTAGGAATTACAAATAGATGATCTTGATCATGAACGGAGCTCACAAGATCTAAACATGATAGCACAAAGGAGGAGAACCAGACATCTAGCTACTACATGGACCCGTAGTCCAGAGATGAACTACTCACGCATCACACCGGAGGCTTGCATGGTGATGAAGAAGGCCTCCAGGGTGAATTCTCCCCTCCGGCAGGGTGCCGGGAAGAGCTTCAGATCCCTCCCGATCTAGGGATGGAGATGACGGCGGCTACAGACTCTTTCATGGAATTTTGATCGAGTACTTAGGGTTTCTGTATCGGAGGCAATATATAGGCGAAAGGAGAGGCCGAGGGGGTGCCGGAGGCGGCCAGACCACCCCTGGTGCGGGCCAGGCTGGGCCGCATGGCAAGGTGGTGTGGCGCCAGCCCTCTCCGTCTTCAGCTCCTCTGGTGTCCCTCGGTGAAAAACTGACTTTGGCTTTTGTCCCGTCCAATTCCGAGAATATTAATTTTCTAACTTTACTGGAATCAAAAACAGTAGAAAACAGGTAGCTGGCACTGTGGCTCTTGTTAATAGGTTAGTCCAAGAAATCATATGAAAAAGTACTCCAAAGTGTGGACAAAACATAAGAAAGTAGATAAAACCAAGCATGGAACATAAAAAATTATGGATACGTTAGCAACGTATCAGTGCTCCATCCTCCCTCCCATGGAACTATGGCCTCCATGGCCCACAGAGCCCGCGCCAGAGCCACCTTGTCCCATACTTCGATCTGGAGGGGATCAATGAGCAATCTCATCAGGTTAGCCGATTTCGCACCTTCCCCTACTTCTTGTTGCAACTCTTCTCAGTTTATCAACTCCTACAGATTTGTAAGGAAGTATACTTAGGTTTGTATGGATATAGGTTTTAGCTTTCTGTACTAATGACACATTCACGAATTGTCTCTTTGTGTAGATGGATTGATATTCCTTCCCACCATTTTAAGTTGACTTGCATTTTCCGAAACAAGGATATCACAAGGTATTTGTTCCATAATTGATTTTTTCTAATTTGCTGTGAAATCGTGGTGTGCATTAACTTCTAATTTTCTATGGTATCGTGGTGTGTATGAATATATGTTGGATAACCTATGTTTTTATGGAATAGATAGATGCCTTTGTATTGTTTTACATTTTTATCTGGCAGGTAAAACATGGCATTGAGAAATTTTTATCAATAGCTTGGGGAAAGAAATGAGCGAGATCAATTGGGCAGTATGATCCTCATTACAGTATGATTACAATTTGATCTGTTGTAGGTTCTCCTCCTCAACACTGCTTACGTGCATCACTCGCTTTCTTCTCTCTCTTCTCTGCGAGGGTGATGAGCTCCTCCACCACCACTAAGCGTAAGTCTAATGCCCATCGGCTGCTTTACCTGAGGTGATCAGGCGCTTTATCCTCATCGTCCTATTGTTCTTCTTAGATAGAGAAATCTTAAGCTGTAGATGTTCTTTCCATATCAATAACTGACTAATTTTTTTCCTTTGCTTCTCTCTTCCAAGTGCAAGTATCCAGAATGATGTGCACTTAAACAAGTGTTGGTTTAGAATATTTCTACAGACCATGATTCAGATATTGTTTTTGTACAGGAGCCGAATGCTAAATAATTATGGAAGGTTGGTCATAGGAACTTTTAGAACAACAGAACAATGTCTAGAAATATTAGGGGGTTAGGCTGAGTTGAACCTCAATTCTGAAAATAAGGTTTGCTAGCTTGCATGTCTATGGCACCTCTGTAACTGAACTTTTAATTCTCTTTGTTCTAGAGAAGCTATAAAAAACAAGTGTAGAATTTGTTGAGTTTGCATTTTGAGATTTGTACTTTGAGTTTGCATCCTGATCTATATCCTGGTGGAAGTACATGTGATGCCAAATAGATCCACGCATGTATGGTATGGACCGATCTGTATGTTTATGATGCAAACGGAACTAGACACTATCTCTCTCATGTCATATTCTATATCAAGGTGCATCACGATTTTCATCTGAATAATTTGTATTCCCGCTCCTAACATAGTCTACATGAATCTTGGCTTTGTTGTGACAATATATGTCTAACAGACACATAGTTCCTTCTTATGATGTATAATGCTCTTTACCATTACACCTCTAAGCTATTTTAGGCTAGAGTGTGTGCGGTTGTAGGGGATGAATTGTCTTCTCTCACTCATGGACGATCAAGATGGTATGTTGGTGCATAAGGTTCTAATTGTTTAGCATTACTCCATTCACCATAATATAATCACTTTATAGGTTGTGATTCTAATCGTATAAACGACTACTATCTTTTACAAATATTGATGGTCTAATATATCAAGGCCAAGACCTGCTACTTTCTTTAAAATCTCATTATTACATGCTTACCATGTCGAATCCAAATAACTTCATGCATCAACAAAGAACAAACCACCACCAAATGCATCGCTCTAGACACGCCATGCGACAATGTTGTGTAGGCGGTGAGGCGAAGCTCTCATGTCCGTATAATGCGATAACATTGTGCAGGCGGCGAGCGAAGCTCGCAGGTCTGTCTAGTACAATCAATTCCTACCAAATCTAATGGTTTTTCATAGTAGCATTTGATCGCAGTATTTTGTATCTTGCCCTAAAGATAATAATTAACTAGCTTTCTCTCTCCCCCGGGGCGCGGCTGATAGGCAAAACGTTAGACAACTGGTCAATGAAAAATTAACGTGATATAAAAACCATATCTGAGGCCTTTTCATAAGTACTGGAGTTCCTAAATTACAGGGACTATAGTTTCTAAGGTAAAGTCTCAAATCTGGTTGTCTGTACTCTCATCGGTGGGTTTATAAGTTGGCTGAAACCGCTCTAAACTGTCTAGGTAGGACTAAACTTCTAGAGTTTTAGCACATGAAACCGCAGGGTAGGTTTTCACGCGTCCAGTACCCACGACACGACTCGTGAAGCGATGTATGCTACTCAAACCGCTGTCCAGGTGGGACTAAACTTCTAGACTTGTAACACGTGAAACTGGGGAGACAGATTTGCACGTGTCCCGTACCCACGACACGACTCATAAAGCGACGTATTCTACTCAAGCTGAAGAGATGAATCGACTGCTTACGGGATCCATGGTACTTCTTCGTTGCGAGAACCCGTGTGTGGCCATAGTTTACTTGGCCAGCAAGTGCTCACATACGGAAACCGCCGCATGAAAACGCCACGATAAGCCGATGCCTGCTACAGCCTTAGCTGTCAATCGGGCCACCTACACTGCCACCCATGCTCTCTGTCGCCAGAACCCGCAGTAAGCTACAGTATACGCTGCAACGATAGCTTTCGACGGGGCCAGTTTCCGTGAAAGAGCGCGTCCAGCTACAGTATCATGGACACCTACGATCAAGAATCGAAAAACGCGACATGGTAAGCATTTTTTCAGCATGACGACGCAAGCATATAGGAATAGAGTGTAGAACACTAAGACGCAGAAGGACACATGAAAAAAGTAAATATAAACATACACGCATGGAATTACAGACAACGAATAGTTTGACGACCAATCTTTTTTCGAGTGAATATAACTATTAATCCTATAACCCTATCTAATAATCTAGGTACGCTACATAGCCGAGAAAGGGTCTTACGTGCAGAAGACTACCTTGAACTTCGTAAAACCTAGATACACGCGAATCTAGACAAAAGTACTTTGTTTAGCGTGAAAGTAGAAGGCAGTGAAAAAAATAAGCGTAAAGATTGAAACAGTAATGGAAGAAGAAAAACATGCAACACGCATCAGTTAATAGCAAGCGTCACTCGCACAAGACAATAATGATTTTTGTAATATATATTTTTGATATATTCTTATACACATTACAATGAAAAAGATAAAAACCCGTAAAAAAATAAAAACAATACTGGAAGAAGAAAAACACACGGAGACATCAAAGTTAGTAGGAAGTGATACTCGCATGAAACATTAATAACTTTCATAATAAATATTTTCTATATTTTATTTGTACATATTACAAACCTAACTACAGTCTATATAATCTAAACCTACTGACCTAGACGTCGCAAGTCTAGTCCTAGCTACCGGCCAAAAGGCCCTAGCGCTGACTAAATCATGTACTTTTCCATGTGGCATCTGTGTCGCCATGTTCACCCCGGTGATGCGCTTCTTGAAGACGCCGCAACGGAAGGACATAACATCAAATTTGGTCTTTCTTCTCATCGGCGCGGGCTTCGTCGGCGGTGTTCCATATGCTTCTTCCAATGTACGCGGCTCCGCGTACGTCACGGTGGGAGAACATCACTCTACCGTGGCGCCTTCTTGACGCTCCTGGCGTGTACGATCTCATCTTTCACACCGTGCCCCAGTCATCGCGACTCCCGCCAGACATTGACGCGGTAATCACAGACATCGCAGAGTGTCGCCGATGGCAGGCCTCCTCCCCGTCGTTGTAATGCCTGCTTCTCTTCGCGTACGCGATTCCCGCGCACGCCGACGGTAGAGGACATAGCTCCAACACGAAGGCATCTCCCATCTCCATGCTCTGCGTCGACGCCGTGCATCGATCGTCGCGGCTCCCTCTTCTACCCGTTGACGGCTCCCGCTTCTACCCGTTGACGGGGTTCACGCATATATACGGCGACATGACATGCCACCGACTCGATTCATAGACATGCTTGGTTGGCTGTCGGTACGTTGTACCTATGGGGGAACGAATCTACTCTTCCGCTGTCTGCCATGCTATAGAGCAGCAAGCCGCCACCCCAAACGCGTCGGATACGGTAAAGCCATCGTTTGTGGTAGCAAGCATTGTATCTTCTAGCATGATGTGCAGTGAAGGTAAGCCGAACCAGCTAAATCGATACGAGAAAGCACGAAGACGGAGGAGTCTTTTATAGGCTAAACGGTGGTCGTGGCGCCGAGTTTCTGCGTACCTAGGCCCCACCGTCGCGTGCCCTGGAAGATAACGATGCCATCTCGTCCACATCTACGAGAAGGATCAGACGACGAGGGATGGTGGTGTCAGGTAGACCATAGAAGTACGTGATGAGTGCATATTTGCATCATGTTTTACATTATTATTTTGCATTGTAGATGTAGGATCTTGGTATTTTACGATGCTTGCGTGCATATTTTATGTCTGTTTTCACTAGAATCAGGACAGATGATGGATCCAATGGATACAATTCTTTCAACAGTTGTACTGTGGAGAAAAGGAGTCAAAAACAATGTAAATCGCTTATTTGGGAAATATTAATAATATCAGAAGAAAACCAGAAGCGAACAAGGGAGGCAGAGAGTCCAATGACCAACTATACGACCAGAGCAATTTTTCCAGCCGTATAGTTGGCGCCGCCTCCGCCTCGTCAAATAGTTTTACCCCGTGCAATTGGTTCGAGGAGACGACATACAGAACACCCAGAAATCGCAGAAACCTCACCTCCAGAAGGCATCTGGAGGGGAACTTATCCACAAGGGATCCATCTTCGCCCCGCGCAGATCTGGGAGGCTAAGGCATCGATCTTTATCATCCACCGCTGCATCACCACCATCTCCATCCATCCCATCTACATCTCGTCTAGATCTTGTTGTAATTTCCGTACTCGTTGTGGATTTATACAAGTACTATTCATCTATGATTGTTTCCATTACCATTGCTATGATGTTGATTGCCTCCATGTCTGAGTAGATCTCTAGTTCTTGGGGAGATGGAGAAATCCTAGCATATCACTGAGATAAGATATAGATTATTATGTTATACATTATATTCTGTACGTGTTAATTATTTTCATCTTGATGTTGGGAGTTGTGCACCTCCTTAACATTCACCTCTTATGAAGGTGATTACTTGTTGGTAGATGGAGGGATGATAGCACTTATTGTGGCTATAAATTTGTTGTCATTCTTTACGTACTAACTTGGGGAATCAAGGAGAACTCACAAAGCCATGTCCATGCCATGGGAGAAATCCCTTAATAGCACAGTAATTCGATTGATGACGATTACTGTCTGTTGTGGTTATGAGGATGATGCGTGTAGTGGTTGCTGGCTATTCGTCCATATATGGAGCTCCTCCCACATATATACACATTATGAGAATATTCGTTATAATAATCTCGACTACTTAGTCCAAATTGCTAGCGGTGTATCCACTATTCCCTGAGAACGTCTTTTCCCTATTGTAGTTCCAAAGTTCTATTATACACGCGATTCTTACTTTCTGCATTAAGTTTTGCTTTACTTTAAATCACCTTGTTCAACCAAAAACCCCAAAACAACTCTACTTTACTTGCATCTTAAAGTTATTTCTTAAGTACTTCGTTTAGTTATAGTTAAAAGCATTTTAGTCTTTCGCCTACTGCTCCATGAGGGATCGATATCTTTATTTAGAAACTAGCTACAAACGATCTGTGCACTTGAAGTCATCAAGCTATTTCCTGGCGCCGTTGCCGAGGAGCTTAGCGCTATAAGTCACTTTACTTTTAATTATTTACTTTCGTTGTACTAATTTTTTACTTGAGTTGCAGGTCCACAACAATAGACAACACTAAGCATTTAAACCAGCTTGAGGCAGTAAGGAAAATGGGTTCACCCATGGACGCTTTTATAGCTGTCAATAAAAGTATAAATCCGGATGGAGTCGAGATCCACCCTTTGTTATTTGAATTATTGCATTCTAAGAAATTTGCAGGAACCAATGAAGAGAGTGCATACGGACACTTACAATTCTTTGAAGACATTCTTAGTTCCTTTATTTTTGACGACTGTAATCTTGATATGGTTAAAACCCAGTTGTTTAGACATACTCTCTCTAATAATGTTTGCTACTAGTACAGATCTTTTTGTGCAGAAGCACCAAGGACTTGGGAAGAATTGATAACCAAGTTTCTATCAAAATATTATTCTGAAAGCAAAGCTCACAGGATGAGAGGTATTATTATTAGTTTCAAAAATAATCCTAGTGAGGGCTTATATGAAGGATATCTAAGGTACAAAAGCTACCTAGACAATTGCCCCCATCATCGTTTACCTGATTGGTTAATCGCCCATACCTTTTATGGAGGGCTAAATATTGAAAATAGGATGAATCTAGACACTGCTTCTAATGGCAGTTTTCTATCTTATACCTATAATGAGGCTTGGAATCTAATAATAAAAATGAGAGAAGCAATAGAAAATCTTAAAGATAAGGAAAACATTACAAATAGTTTTTCTGAATATACTTGCATTAATGATTTCCTTGCAGATGAGAGGACAGATACAATGATTAAAACCCTCGGTATTGATTCTTACTCAGTAAAGAAAATTATTGAGAATTATGCAGGGCATTTGCAGGTAACTACAGAATGGGAACCCCGTAAACCTCTCGAAGAAAAGAAGCGTGCAAGAGCGCTAATGGAAGAGTTCTCCTCGATACCCATACAAGGGATCTTTGAGAAAATACAAAGAGAGGAAGAACAAGTAAAGAAGAGATCGAAGAAACCAGAAAGGAATTCCGAAGCTAGAAACATAAATAATGTTATAATAAAGGATCTTATGGAAGCATGAATAGTGGAAGACGAAGTGGTTATGTTAGACCTTGAAACCTCAGAATTCATCAAAGGTAAGGTTCGTGGTAATGAAACTTCTAAACCAATGACTCCTATATATGGTGGAGAAACTTTCTTATTTGGAATTTGCGAACCAATTTCCACTATAAATATTATGCCTTCATCACTTTATGAGGAACTCCGCTACAATTTAAATAATCCAAATGTGGCACCGGTAGACACTATTATTAAATTGTCTAATAGAACCAATATAAAACTGGAAGGAGTAATCAGATATATCTATGTCTTTATTGGCTCACTCTTGTACCCCCTTGATTTTCATATTGTTGATATGCCTCGAGATTCTTTTTGTCCTATTCTTTTGGGCAGGCCTTTTATTTCCATTACCAAAGCTCGAGTAGATAATAAGAAGGAAACTATTTCACTGAAGTTTGGAGAAGAGGAAATGACATTCCACTTTGCCAAACTAAAGAAGAGGCCATATGAAGTGGAGGATATCAAGGAAGAGAAGACGATTGCCGAGCTAACGACAATTCATTTCAGCACTCCACAAGATGAATTAGAAAGGAGCTTGATTAATTGGGAGGAAGCACCATATGATGGGGAGAAAGAAGATGATGGCTCGTGTATTAACAAGCTCGTTGGGGAACCCCAAGAGGACGGTATGATGAGCACAGCAGCAAGTTTCCCTCAGTTATGAAACCAAGGTTTAATCGAACCAGTAGGAGCAAGGAAACACCCCAAAGGTGTTGATAGCTGAGCCTTGGCAGGGCGCACTACCGGTGCTAGTAGCAACGTGGAGACCCGCACAACACAACCACATAACTTTGTCCCCAACTTGCGATGAGGTTGTCAATCTCACCGGTTTTGCTGAAAACAAAGGATTAAACGTATCGAATGGAAGGAAGTAAAAGTTTGCAGAAAGTAAACACAAAGAAGTAAACAATTTGTAGATTGTATGCAAAAGAAAGGACCGGGATCCATAGTTCACTAGAGGTGGCTCTCCTTAAGATAGATAACATGCTGGGTGAACAAATTACAGCGGGGCAATTGACAAACATCAAGAAAGCAATACATGCATATACTAATCATATTGACTCCTTTGAGACTTGATTGGGCATTGCAACATTATACATAGACCGCCATCCAACTGCATCTATGACTAATAATCCACCTTCAGGTTATCATCAACCCCTCCAAGATTAAGTTGCAAGCAATAGATTATTGCTTTACGAATTGCGTGTAATGTAAACAATACGATTGTTCTATGAACAAAGGATTGTTGTTTTCTCCCTAGTAGCAACATCGCATCTAGTACCTTAGAGATTACTGTCACTTCCCTAGATTACCAGAGGCATGAACCCACTATCGAGCATAAATACTAACTCTTGTAGTTGCTAGCATCTACTTGGCCAAGATAGCTACTAACAACAGAAAGCACGCACGATCACAAATAACAAAGACATGACAGAATCAATAATCAATCTGAAATAGCATCTCAATACCCATCGGATCCCCGCAAACACAACATGCAGAATTACAAATAGATGATCTTGATCATGAACGGAGCTCACAAGATCTAAACATGAAAGCACAAAGGAGGAGAACCAGCCATCTAGCTACTACATGGATCCGTAGTCCAGAGATGAACTACTCACTCATCACATGGGAGGCTTGCATGGTGATGAAGAAGGCCTCCAGGGTGAATTCCCCTCTCCGGCAGGGTGCCGGGAAGAGCTTCAGATCCGTCCCGATCTAGGGATGGAGATGTCGGCGTCTACAGACTCTTTCATGGATTTTTGATCGGGTACTTAGGGTTTTCGTCCCGAGGGAATCTTATAGGCGGAAGGAGAGGCCGAGGGGGTGCTGGGTTGGCAGACCACCTGGCCGGGCGAGGCTGGCAGCGTGGCTGGTGGTGTGGCTGTCCCCCAGCCCTTCTCCGTCTCGTATTCTGGCATCTGATGACTTCCGGAAAAATAGGCACTTTGGCTTTTGTCCCGTCCAATTCCGAGAATATTCATTTTCTGACTTTCCTGGAACCAAAAACAGCAGAAAATAGGCAGCTGGCACTGTGGCTCTTATTAATAGGTTAGTCCAAGAAATCATATGAAAAGTACTCCAAAGTGTGGACAAAACACAAGAAAGTGGATAAAACCAAGCATGTAACATCAAAAATTATAGATAGATTTGCAATGTATCAACATCCCCAAGCTTAACTCCTGCTCGTCCTCGAGTAGGTAAGTGATAAAAAGAAAGAATAATTTTTGAGGTGACATGCACCATCAAAGACTTGATCAAAGTATTTGTAAAACATTCAAAGCTGGGATCATAGTATTTCAATCATAACATGAAAGACAAAGTTCTAGCAATAAGACAAAGAAACTATGATGCAACATGAAAAGGCACAAACAAAAGATTCATGAATAACAATGCTTTGCAAGACGTTTGTTTGTTTCACATAAAGAAAACATAGAATAATAGTATTCAGCTTGTCCCTCATAGAGTAGCAAATAAAATTGCATAGGACACCTTCAAAGTTCATCAGAGTGACTAGATACAAATAGTTTAAAACAAGCAATATCAAGGTATGCATCAATAAACTAGTCTTGGGACAATGCACATAGAACTAAGAATGGCCACTATGCTCTCAAAGTAGGTGCATAAAGGTAGAAGGTGGTGACTCAATATAATGGTGGAAGAAAGGCCTTCATAGAAGGAAGCAGAGATTCAAGTTTCATAAAGAGCTTCCAAAAATTATGGTACTTAATAGCTTTCAGCTCTCATTTCCCCTATCATAAGAATCTTGAAGTGATTAAGGTTAAAGTGAACAAACTATGGTGTACATGCTTGACGAAGTATAAGTTAGAAATCTCATGTCCCTTGTATACGAGGGCCGCTCCTCATGCTACTCAAGTTTAGTCACCGGTAAGTTCTTGTCATCGTAAGTACATGTGTATCATAGAGAACCGCCAACGGGGTACCCCATGCCCGATGATACGGAAGAATCCCCATATCAAAATGACAAGGCAAGCAGACAACGAGGATCTCAGCAATCTTCTTATTTACCATGGGAATATGGTGCTTTTTCCTCTCTTTCCTCTTTTCATAGTATCTTTTTTTTCTTTTTCTCTTTTTTTTTCTCAATATAGGACTCTTTTTTTATAAGAAGAATGCTTCATAGACAGCTCATTATGGTTACGCTGCAGGTTTCCACCATGTCAGAATGGATTAGACCAGCGACCCAGGAGTTTCTCTAACACATATACATAACTCCATGGACTTACAAGCTCCCCTTTCATTTCACACCGACGACATCCATATACAAAAGAGCATGATATCAACTAGGTACAAGTACCAAGTGCAATGTTGAAAGCGTTCCCCATGACAGCATGGTTCTGCTAATTCCCAACAAATAAGTGCAAGCATATACAACATAGACGACACAATGGTTCAAGTTTATTAAGGGCAAGAAAAGTAAAGTGTGCCATCAAGTTCGTGAGAGCTTTAATCACTAGTTTTCTCATAACAAGTTTAATTTGGAAGGTAAACAAAAACATGAATATACTTGGAATAGCATAAGCTAGTAGGTAGGTATGGTGGACTCTTTGGAATAACTTGGTTTAAGGAGTTGGATGCATGAGTGGAACTCATACTTAGTTGTGGAGGCTAGCAAAAGACTAGGAGCGACAAACTAAGGGAGCAATAATGGCCATAATCATGCAGAGCGACAAAACATCATTGATCAAAGCATAAAGTGATACTACAAGTGGAAAACAAAAGGATAATAAAGGCTATGGTGACTTGAGGTAGTCATAACATGGTGTGAGCATGCGCCAAGTCAACCCAAATAAAGCATCAAAGGAGAATACCACTATACTATGCTTTAATACGGTAAAACAACGCATGATTCATCCAAGGCACATTAAGCAATCTCAATTGTTTATAACAAGTTATGCTACAGCAAAGAATACTAAGCATAAAGCCAAAACAATATCAAGCATGGCATGACAAAGCATAGGCGATAGTCAAAAACAAGCTCTTTTTACCACATAAGCATGAACTTTCCTACTCTTTTCCAAACCAAACCAAACTATTTAAAAACCAATGTATGAAAGAGGGGGTCCAACCAATTTATTCAGAAAACTAAGCAACCAAAATCAAATGAAAAACCAAAATGAAAATGAAAAAGAAGACGCTCCAAGAAAAAGAAAAACACAACTGTGCATGAAACAATAAAAATGAAGCGTTTGGAAGAAACCTGGGATTTTTATTGATGAAGAAGGGGTGCCTTGGGCATCCCCAAGCTTTGACGCTTGTATTTCTTGGATATTTCTTGGGGTGACACGCGTGGCATCCCCAAGCTTGAGCTTTAGTCCATCCTTCATCTCATTACTCTTTCCTTCCATACACCTGAAATTTCCCTTCATACAAAACTCCACACAATCTTTATTAGCAACATTAGTGCACTCAAGATAATAAGTCTTAAGGTTCAGTTCCAACACCAAATAAACTTCCATTAGAACACTAGCTACTGAAGCACTTCCTTCAAAAAGCTCAATTCCCCAAAAGAACTCAAAAAGGAACCAACAAGAAGCAAATGCAGAAAATGGCAGAAATCTGTCAAAACAGACTAGCAGGTAAAGACAAACTTTTTCTAAGACCTTCTGTTGCTCAAATCAAAAAGTGCTGAACTAACGAAAGTTAGATAACAACCTGGGTCAGAAGCACAACAATTCACGCCTCAAAAAGACATTCAGAGATTTTACACGAATTTTTACGGTGAAGCACAGAAATCTGTTTCGAGACAGCAACTTTCCCAATCATTACTTCTCTCTCATTAGAGGTTACTCTTGGCACAAAAAGCAAATAAAAAGGATAAGGAGCGGTTATGGCTGAAGTAATAACTTCCAAGACTCACCTAAAACTTTTGGGTTATCTCCCAAATGTACTTTTCTTTAACGCCTTTAAGTTAGGCATAAGAAGCAAGAAAAAGGATCAAGTGTTCTCAAATGAAGAAGCATTAAGACCAAATTTCTTGCCCTTACCTCTCTTACTTTTATTCTTAACCTTGGGGAAAATATGATTGTTTGGTGGATAAGAAAGGTGCATGGTCCCCTTTCCCACATCTATTATTGCTCCAAGGAGTTCTAATCGGGACCTTCCAAGTGTAATTTGTCCTTTTCCTGCACATTCAATAACAAGATAATCAGTAGAAATAATTTTCCCAAGGATCTTTGTAAACACTCCTTCAGCTATTCCAATAGGTAATATGGTAGCATTATTAGAAAAAGATATTTCTTTTCATCCTTCAATAAGCCCCCAAAGATTCAAAGATTCATAAATATCTTTGGGCATAAGACAAAATTCAGACATGATATCACAGCGGGCTTGAAAAGTTTTAGTGTTTACCTCAATCTTGACTGTAGGGTGCCACTTTGATGGTTCAGAATTTATTGGAACCTAATTGTGATGCTCCCTAAGCGTATTATAGCAATCTTTTAAGCTAGTAGTGCTAGTCTCAAGAGTGTTCAATCTAGCAAATATTCTTGCGAAAGAAATATCAGTTTGGCTAGGCAAGTTGTAAGTAAGGATCAATTTCTTTATAGCATCAATAGCATCATCCTCATTACATTGGAGGAAATCTCCTCCCACAATAGCATCTAAAGCATATCTATAGCAAAGAGCAATTCCAAGGTAAAAACAGCTAAGGAATAAGCTTTGAGTCATTTTAGGCTCAGTTTTTTCATGTAGATCAGAGATTCTAGACCAAGCTTCCTTAAAACTTTCCTCAATTCCTTGTTTAAAAGTGAAAATCATTTCCTTGGGTGACATAGTGATTGGAGCAAGGCTAGACACAGTGGCAACTTGAGAAAGGAACTAATTTTGTGTGTGTTTTCAAATAAGAAAGCAAACTAGTAAAACTAATTTTGTGTGTGTTTTTGGTAAAGAAACAAGCAAACAAAACAAAAAGAAACAAAGCAAAACAAAAATAACAAACTAAAGAGATTGGTTATGAGGGACTCCCCTTGTGAAGATGTCCTTGACTCCCCGACAACGGCGCCAGAAAAGTGCTTGATGGCTCGTGTATTAACAAGCTCGTTGGGGAACCCCAAGAGGAAGGTATGATGAGCACAACAGCAAGTTTCCCTCAGTTATGAAACCAAGGTTTAATCGAACTAGTAGGAGCAAGGAAACACCCCAAAGGTGTTGCTAGCTGAGCCTTGGCAGGACGCACTACCGGTGCTAGTAGCAACGTGGAGACCTGCACAACACAACCACGGAACTTTGTCCCCAACTTGCGATGAGGTTGTCAATCTCACCGGTTTTGCTGAAAACAAAGGATTAAACGTATCGAATGGAAGGAAGTAAAAGTTTGCAGAAAGTAAACACAAAGCAGTAAACAATTTGTAGATTGTATGTAAAAGAAAGGACCGGGATCCATAGTTCACTAGAGGTGGCTCTCCTTAAGATAGATAACATGCTGGGTGAACAAATTACAGCGGGGCAATTGACAAACATCAATAAAGAAATACATGCATATACTAATCATCTTGACTCCTTTGAGACTTGATTGGGCATTACAACATTATACATAGACCGCCATCCAACTGCATCTATGACTAATAATCCACCTTCAGGTTATCATCCGAACCCCCTCCAGTATTAAGTTGCAAGCAACAGATTATTGCTTTACGAATTGCGTGTAATGTAAACAATACAATTGTTCTATGAACAAAGGATTGTTGTTTTCTCCCTAGTAGCAACAGCGCATCTAGTACCTTAGAGATTTCTGTCACTTCCCTAGATTACCAGAGGCATGAACCCAGTATCGAGCATAAATCCTAACTCTTGGAGTTACTAGCATCTACTTGGCCAAGATAGCTACTAACAACGGAAAGCATGCAAGATAACAAATAACAAAGACATGATAGAATCAATAATCAATCTGAAATAGCATCTCAATACCCATCGGATCCCCGCAAACACAACATGCAGAATTACAAATAGATGATATTGATCATGAATGGAGCTCACAAGATCTAAACATGAAAGCACAAAGGAGGAGAACCAACCATCTAGCTACTACATGGATCCGTAGTCCAGAGATGAACTACTCACTCATCACATGGGAGGCTTGCATGGTGATGAAGAAAGCCTCCAGGGTGAATTCCCCTCTCCGGCAGGGTGCCGGGAAGAGCTTCAGATCCGTCCCGATCTAGGGATGGAGATGTCGACATCTACAGACTCTTTCGTGGATTTTTGATCGGGTACTTAGGGTTTTCGTCCCGAGGGCATCTTATAGGCGGAAGGAGAGGCCGAGGGGGTGCTGGGGTCGGCCAGACCACCCCTTGGTGCGGGCCAGGCCTGGCCGCGTGGCCAGGTGGTGTGGCCGGCCCCTAGCCCTTCTCCGTCTCGTATTCTAGCATCTGATGACTTCCGGAAAAATAGGAACTTTGGCTTTTGTCCCGTCCAATTCCGAGAATATTCATTTTCTGACTTTCCTGGAACCAAAAACAACAGAAAACAGGCAGCTGACACTGTGGCTCTTGTTAATAGGTTAGTCCAAGAAATCATATGAAAAGTACTCCAAAGTGTGGACAAAACACAAGAAAGTGGATAAAACCAAGCATGGAATATCAAAAATTATAGATACATTTGCAATGTATCAACATCCCCAAGCTTAACTCCTGCTCGTCCTCGAGTAGGTAAGTGATAAAAAGAAATAATAATTTTTGAGGTGACATGCACCATCAAAGACTTGATCAAAGTATTTGTAAAACATTCAAAGCTGGGATCATAGTATTTCAGTCATAACATGAAAGACAAAGTTCTAGAAATGATGAGGGTTTAATTCGTCAATGCCCATTGTTATGGACTTGGGTTTTGGAGAAGGAGGGAGCGCTGGAGACATCTATCGGCTAGCAAACAAGCACACAGGGGACAAAGGATTTACCCAGGTTCAGGCCTCGTAGAGGTCTCTACTCCCGTTTGTCTGCTCGTGGAATTATCGAGGGAGTCGAAAGTTACAATGGTGCGCAGACAAAATCTGGCGAAGGTTGTGGAAACTAGGGTTGCGTGTGTCCTCCTCGCCGCCCCTTCCTAGCCTTTATATAGATAGGCTAGGTCTCAGGTAGCAGGTCGAGTCGGTTACAAGTTAGGGTTTTCCCCTTCAAACTTTCTATCTTTAACTTCTTCTTGTCCTTCAAGCAATCAAGAGTCCGTAGGTTACTCGAGTCCCTCCATCCGGGCCTTGGCGACACCATGGGCCTGTATGTATTTGGACCATATATACCAAGCTCGAGTACCTGTAGGTTATACCCATGTCAGTAGCCCTCGAGTGTCTAGTGGAATCATAGATTCAACTGGGGACTTTTTGAAGCCTTCGAGTGCCTAAATGAGTACATTTCGATTGCCTTTATTTGTGTCATAAGGATTGTTGATATACGTGCCTGATATAACCAAAGTATCGGTATCAGTTAACCACCTTAGGGTGAAACAACTCCCCGGACTTGAATCCGAAAAACTGCTGGTGTAATTCGACTCAGGCCGCGGAGGTCTTACAGGAGTCGAATTCCAGTTATATGGGTGTGAGCACTTGACGCGTCCATCAAGGCATGTTCATCGTGCCTGTGGGCACGGATATGTTTCTGGTAGTGCGAAGTTAAATGCGTTGCCAGGCCTTATTCAGGTCTTACCTTCACACCGTAGGCGCGGCATCCGAATTTTATCATCGCGGAGACGATTCGGGTAACCCGGGAGATGCAGTCTCTTTGTAGGGGAAAAATTATGAGGCGGTGTCGCCATGAGTTTCGAGTGTGGATGTTATCAACACACAGTTTTTTGTTCAAATAATCATAGGGTGCACGACCAGTGCTCCCTATGGGAGTAGCCCCCGAGTGCCTGGTTGAGTCGAAGACTCAGGCAGGGACTAAAAACTTTTGCGACTGCTGTCGTCTTTTGTTTGCTTGTTTAGTTGATGACCCGGGCAGGTACTAAAACACTTTTGCGATTGCTGTCGTCTTTTGCCTGCTTGTTTCAGTCGATGACTCAGGCAGTTAAAATATTTTCGCGACTGATGTCGTCTTTTGCCTACTTGTTTCTGGCGCTCCCTATGGGAGTAACCCATGTTCATAATCGAACTGTGTTTCGAGTGGTTGGGTTTGCTTTTTTGATTGTCCATGTTCCTGCAACAAGAAAAAGAAAAGTCGTAGGGGGCGCGGCCAGCGCTCCCTATGGGAGTAGCCCCCGAGTGCTTGGTGGAGTCGAAGACTCCAGCAAGGACTAAAATAGTCGAAGTTCTCCACTGCATAGCCTTGATGACGTCAGTGCTGACGCTTGTATGACCTTAGTTGCCCGCGTGAGCGATCGGGACGTGACGAGTGGTGGGCCCCACTTTCTGACTTTGATTTGACTGGGCATGCGTAATCTTATTTTTAACTATGCCTCCTCGATTTCCGCGCGTAATGGTAGAAGTGGGGGGACGGTTCGCGCTTCCTCTTCTCCACGTGTCCTACGCGATGCGTGCCACGCGTCCAATAGGGTTTGTGTCAGCTGTTGGATTGCATCTTCCAGGGGTTAAGTAGCGATGTCGCGGCTGTAATTTCCCATCTGTGTTCTTTCTTCCTTGCTGCCATCGCCATTGCCCTGTGCTTTCCTGCTTTCCTCTGCGCCCATCTTCTCCACGACGCTGGACCAGCTCCATTCGTTCCCTAGCTATTTTCTTCGCTCTCATCGCCACCACGCAATGGGGAAGAAGAAGGGAGGCGCTGCCGCTGATTCATGCCACCCTCGTTGCGAAGAAGAAGGTGGCTCATTCTGCTGCCGCCAAGGCCGCCGCCGGGAAGAAGAAGGTCGCGGGTACCCGCGTGACAAATGGCGCATGGCGCCCCTCTATCATCAAGGCGTCGGATCTCTGTCTTCTTCGCCAAGACGGAGTGATTTCTGCAGTAGTCGCCGATTCGCGCGTCCCCAGTGGTGAGACCGTTCCTGTGCCTCCCGCTGGTTATCGGGTGATGTTTCTTGCATTCATCATTCGCGGTCTTTCCTTGCCTCTTCACCCCTTTCTTCGGGGTCTTCTGTGTTTCTATGGGCTCCAGCTCCATCAGCTGTCCCCAAATTCTCTCCTCCACATCACTTGTTTCATCACTCTCTGCGAGTGCTGGCTCGGAATCGAGCCGCACTTTGGTCTTTTCAAATGCATTTTTAAATTGAAGCGTCAGTCCACATATGGCTCTTTAGTTTATGACGTAGGTGGTTGCGGAATCCATGTTGACCCATCCGCCACCTACTTCGACATCAAGCTCACCAAGTCCGTCCAGGGATGGAGGGACAGATGGTTTTATGTGCGCGACCAGAAGGCCAAGGACGAGCACTTTGGACTCGCGCCCTTCGATCCCGTGACTCCCTGCAAGAAGATGCATTCTTGGAAGAACGTGATCATGCCTTCCGAACTCGCGGAGACAGACGTATTATATCAGCACGTCTGTGACCTCGAAAGTCGCATAGGCGCAGAAGAGGGAGGTTGCACCCTTGTCAGGACTTGGCTGCGTCGTCGCGTCTAGCCTCTCCAGGCCAGGGTCCATCCCATGTTCCAATGGGGTGGCGCTGATGATCCCACTCGCGTGTCTGCCGATGGCATGTCCGCGAGTGAGGTAGATAAGAGGGTGCGACTGGTCACAAAGTATACCCTCAAGGATGTGCTTCCGAATGAGCCAGTCGTTCCTCCTTTCGATGCTTCGAATCCTCCTCCTGAGGTATGGTTGTGCTACGTAGTAGCGTATTTTCTCGATTGCGTCTTCTGTTGCTTATCTGTTTTACTTTTTGTATGCAGGAGTGGGCGGTGTCGCCTTGCATGCCTCCCCTTCCTGAGGGGATCATTCCTCGTGAAGCTTTGGAAGAGGACCAGTCTGAGTCGACTATTCCTTCCGATGTGGAAGAGGAAGCCCCCGAGTCCGAGAGTCCAGATAATCGCAAGCGTTCGCGTAGCAAGGATTCTCACGCGTCGACTCCTTCCACTCTAGGAGGCGCGGATGTTGGCGTGGAGTCGCCAATTCCCGCCGTTCCTGTGAGGGCTGTGTCACCGTGTTCTCGCAAGAAGATGCGATTGCCCAAGGAGTCTTCGTCGGAGTCGACGGAGGCAACATTTGATCTTGACAGATTTGACCGGTAAGTTTGCTAGTGCATTCATTCTTCGCTTGTTTCCTTCTTGTTGGCTTTGCCCTGGAGTTTCCCTTTCTGAGTGTGGATTTTATCTTGCAGTGAAGAGGCGTCGTCATCGTCTGGCGACATCGAATTTTTGAAGGAATCAGGAGTCGCGACCTCAAAGGCCAAGATAGAGGTCGAGCGTGCTCCTTCTCCTCCGGCGGCGGCCCACTCCGGGCACAATTCTTCGAGCTCTCCTCACGTAGGGGAGCATCGAGTAGTAGCTCGGATGATGGTTCAGCAATCTTCTTCAGAGTCGCTGGAGGACCATGTGAGTATATCTTTCTCTCTTTTTTTTATAATTTGGCAGTCAACGCCCTTTGTTTCCTTCTGCTGACTCCTTGTTTTGCGCGACAGTTCCTTGTAAAGGAGGCCACGCAGGTGACGGAGCAGGTGATGGCGATAGGTCGCCAGCATGCGATGCTGGAGACGCATCACCGCGTGGTTGAGAGTGAGTGTTCTATACTTTATTCTTTTCGTCTTCTCTGTATTTTGGTATAATCGACTGATAGCCGAATTTTGACTGCCCTGTAGCTGAGCATAATGCTTTACTGCGTGATGTCACCACGCTGGAGAAGACGCTGGCCGCAGCTGTAAAGGGGCGTGACGAGGCAATCGCGGCTCGTGATGAAGCCCAGAAGCGCGAAGAGGATCTGCGTGCCTCCTTTGCAGCCAGGGAGAAGTTGTTCGAAGAGCAACTATTCTCAGTCGCCAAGGCCCTCTCAGGTACCTTTACTTGGTAGATATTTTATTGATGTTATTCTCTTCCTCTGTAGTGCCGGTGGCATTAAAAGTTTGATTTGTGTGTGTACTTTGGTGTAGATGCTGGCGGCTTGAGTTTTGATCCACGAGCCCTTGGTCGCGATGACGCTCTGGCGGGCGTGGTATCAGCGGTCGAAGACCGGAGCGCCGTGTCCAAAATACGTTGTCCAAAGCCAAGGCCACCCTGAGTCGCCTCCGGGAGGAGCTGATGCCGAAGGCGGAGCTGGTCGACAATGTGGAGGAGCTGGTGGAGTCACTCGTTGGGGGTGTGCGTGCCACGTACAAGAACTCCCTCCATGCAGCTGGCGCGACCATGTCCCTTACCATGGTGCAAGCCCACGGAGTTGTAGTGGATCCCTCGGCGGTGTCGAAGACGATGCCTGTTGGCGCGGATGGTCAGCAGGTAGTATTCGCTCCCTTTGCGACTGCCTGTGCCAAATATGGCCATTCCTTGATAAACACTGTTGCCAAGTATTCGGAGGAGCTCAATCGCGCGAAGAAGGCGGCGAAAACTTCGGCCTCAGGGGCCGGCGGAAAGTCAGTGGCGTCTGATACTGCCACGGACTTGATGAAGCCCCCAAGGTCATCGAAGTCGAAGAAGCCAGCTGCTCCGTAGTTAGGTCATTGTAATAGCTGATGAACTTGCTCTTTTGACTAGAGAACATGCTTGTTGGCGAATGTGTTTGTAGATACTTTTATTGATCCTGAATGCACCTGTCGCTTTTGACTTTTGAGTTGGTCGCCTTATTTTGCTTTTGGCTTGATTTTTGGTAGGGTACGTCAAGTGGCCCTGTGGGGGGAACCCCGGACTCGCCATCTCTTGAGGATACAATGGCGCCATCCTGCTCCAGGGTAGAGGAGCTTTCCTTGCTTTCGCGACTTCATGATCGCGTTAAGCAACTGGAACGTGAGTTGCCCGTGATCCACGGTAGCACGGACGTGTGGAAGTCAAAGGCTGAAAAAGCCGCCGCCCGCGAGCAATATCTGCTTGGCGAGGTGACGCAGCTGGGTGACCAGTTTAAGTGTTAGTTTGCTCATCCTCATCTTTTCCTTTGATAGTTAATCGCAATGGTACGTTGTACTCATGCTGTTGATGCTGCTTCGTGTAGTTGTTAGCGCACGCCGTCCACAGGAGGAGAGGGATAGGATTGCCATCCGCCTTCATGATCTTACCCAAGAGGAACTTCAGGAGAGTGGATACTTCTGGGTAGATCATGATCGTGCGACTGCGTTAGCGACCCAGCAGGATCGCGCCTCGCGAGTCATGCTCTTTCTGAAGAAGTCGCAGTCATGCCTGAAGAACATCTACCGGCCGATGTTCCCGCTGGATGATACTCCATCAAGCCTGCTGGCCCTTCTGACGAAATTTCAAGATATGTCTGCGGTTTGCGAGTGCGTGAGGCAGCAGCTGGTGGCTGGTGCCAAGGCTGCGCTCTCTGTGGTGCGTTTGCACAGGCCTGACGTGGATGTCGCCGCCATTGCATCTGGGCCACCGATGCCACCCGCAGGATCTTCCTGGAACATTGTGCCGCATTATCAAGCGGTGGATCGTCCAGCCGAGGAAATTGTCGACTTCTTCAAGGAACAGACTAATGTTCTTCTGTTGCAAGGGTAGCCAAATATGTATCCTGCATATAAGTGTACTGATGTTGTAAAGCTCATATATATTTTGTAGATAATTTACTGTTGAATGTATACAAATAGATTAATAAGCATGTGGTGCGTTGCACTTGTGCGAGTCCTTTTCGTTAGCCTGGTCATCTTTGTGTCTTTCCCTGTTAACTTTGCCAATGCGTGGGGCTGGGTTGTGTTTGTGTTAAGGGGTTCGATTGATGCGCCAGCTACTCAGGATGTCGCGTTATTGTTCGAAGAACATATGTATATAGGGTGGCGTAGCGCCCGAGTGTGAAAATTGACAAAAGAAAAGAGAACACGGAGTTTTGGAGCACTTAGCTTTTATTTATTCGGAGAACGGTACGTAGTACAATGTGCGGCTAAGTAGCCTTGGCTGAATAGCCTTATTTGCGATGCAAAAGTAAAGAAGAAACGACTAAGGGTAGAAGCGTCGCAGTTGTGCGACGTTCCAAGGGTTGGAGTATGCGACTCCTGTCTCTGAATCTTGAAGGCGATAGGCGCCAAATCACGTATGGTCCTTCCCAGGGGGACTCGAGCTTGAGAAGCCCCTGCTGCTTCAGTCGCAGGACCAGGTCACCTTCGACGAAGGATCTTGGGCGAAGCCTTTTGCTATGGTAGTTGCGCAGGTTCTGGTAGATCGTAGATCTTTCTGCGGCGATTTCTCTTGCTTCGTCAAGGAGGTCGACGGAGTCTTCGAGTGCGAGGGATGACTCCTTCTCGCTGTAGGCGACTACGCGTGGTGCTCTGTACCGTACCTCGGCGGGTAGCACTGCCTCTGCTCCATATACCATAAAGAATGGTGTGTAGCCGGTGGCGCTGTTTGGAGTTGTACGCAGGCTCCAGAGTATGAATTGCAGTTCGTTTGTCCAGCAGCCCGCGGCTTGTTCGAGTGGCCGGAGGAGTCGCTTCTTGATGCCGCTGCAGACGAGCCCGTTTGCCTTTCCACCTGACCGTTGGTCTGCAGGTGTGCGACTGAGGCATAGCTGATGTTGATTCCCAGTTTCTCGCAGAAATCTTGGAACTCCTTGGATGTAAAGTTCGTTCCATTGTCGGTGATGATGCTGTGTGGCACGCCGAAGCGGTAGACGATGGACTCAAAGAATTTAACTGCGCTATGCCCTGATTGCTTGGTCACTGGCATGGCCTCGATCCACTTTGTGAATTTGTCGACTGCGACCAAGAGGTAGACGTAGCCTCCTTGCGAGGACCTTGGAAGTTTGCCAACCATGTCGAGTCCCCACTGGGAGAAGGGCCAGGCCAATGGAATAGGCCATAGTTCTGCGCCTGGTGCGTGTGGCTTGTCCGCGAATTGCTGACAGGCGTTGCACTTTTGGACTATATCCTTGGCATCGCGCATGGTCGTGGGCCAGTAAAATCCAGCTCGTAGAGCTTTGGCGACGAGGGCGCGGCTGCCAGCGTGGTGCCCGCAGGTCCCTTCATGGATGTCGAGGAGGACTGCTCTTCCATCGGCTAGGGAGACGCATCGCTGTAACACGCCTGTGATGCTGTGTTTATACAGTTCGCCGTTGATAACGGCGAATGCCTTGGAGCATCGCGCGATGTGTCGTGCATCTGTCGGGTCATCCGGTAGGCGCTTGCTAAGGAGGTACGTAATGTACGGCTGCATCCAGGATTGTTCGATTATCATGACGCTCATTGGTCCCTCGAGTCCTGTGTCGAGCTCCAAGTCATCGATTGTCATTGGCTCATTGGGTGGCGTAGCCCCCGAGTTTGTTGCTGCGCTTGTTTTCTTCTCTGCGGCCTTTGGCTTGATGGAGCGTTCGCATATGCGCTCGAGAAATACCCCAGGTGGTATGGGTGCGCAGGTGGAACCTATGTTGGCGAGTGCGTCCGTCTCCTCATTGCTTTCGCGACCTATGTGTCGCAACTCGCAGCCATTGAAGTCTCCTTCAAGTGTGTCGTAGAGGTCGCGGTATGCGATCATGTTGTCGTTTAGAGCGTCGCACTCGTGCATTGTTTGGTTGACGACCAGCTTGGAGTCGCCATATATGATTAGCCTCTTTGCGCCGCAGGCTTTTGCCATCCTCATCCCGTGTAACAGGGCTTCGTATTCAGCCTCATTGTTTGAGGCTGTGAACTGCATTCGCAGGACGTACTTCAACTTGTCCCCTTGAGGCGATGTTAGTATGACACCTGCTCCTGCTCCATCTTTTCTCCTGGACCCATCGAAGTGCATTGTCCAGAGGTAGGACATGTCTGGCTTGTCCGGGAGTTGGTTTTCCATCCAATGTACGAGGAAGTCCAGGAGGACTTACGACTTGATTGCACCGCACTTTTCGTATGTGATGTCTCGTGGAGACAGTTCGATTCCCCAAAGCGCGACTCGCCCTGTGGCGTCAGGGTTATTGAGGATATGTCCCAATGGGGCGTCGTTGACTACCACGATTGGGTGTTCCTGGAAGTAGTGGCGATGTTGCGGCGGTCATAAAGACGACGACGCCGACTTCGATAGTGCGGGTACCGCTGTTTTGTTGGCGTGAGGACCTCGCTGAGGTAGTATACCGGGCGTTGTACGCCGTGGACCTTGTTTTCCTCGGCCCGTTCGACGACGAGCATTGTGCTAACCACTTGGTTGGTGGTGGAGATGTACAGCAGCAGTGGTTCCCTTTCTCGTGGAGTTACCAATACTAGAGAGGTGGATAGCAGGCGCTTGAGGTCTTCGAATGCTTCCTGCGCTTCATTGGTCCACTCGAATTTGTCGGTTTTGCGAAGGAGCTGATAGAAGGGCAGCGCCTTTTCTCCCATTCGACTGATAAATCGACTGAGGGCCGCGATTCGCCCAGCTAGTTGCTGAACGCCTCTTATGTTCTTTGGCTTCTCCATGGACAGTATGGCCTTTATCTTTTTCGGGTTTGCCTCAATCCCTCTCGCGGAGATGAGATACCCGAGCAGTTGCCTAGAGGGTACGCCGAAGGCGCATTTGTCCGGATTGAGCTTTATCCGGTAGCGATCGAGGTTGGCGAAGGTTTCACGCAATTCGTCGATTAGGGAGGCTTCTTCCTTGGTCTTGATTACTATGTCGTCGACATAGACTTGGATGTTGCGACCAAGTTGCTCTTTGAGGCAGGCCTGCATGCACCTCTGGTACGTGGCTCCTGCGTTTTTTAGCCCGAAGGGCATTGTGTTGTAGCAGAACACGCCAAAGGGCGTTGTAAACGCGGTCTTCTCCTGGTCTTCCTCCTTCATTTGAATTTGGTTATAGCCTGAGTAGGCGTCGAGGAAGCAGAGGCGCTCGCATCCAGCAGTGGAGTCAATGATTTGATCGATCCGTGGTAGCGGGAAGTGATCTTTTGGGCAGTGCTTGTTAAGAGAAGTGAAGTCCTTGCACATCCGCAGGACATCCGTGTCCTTTTTTGGCACCAGCACCGTATTGGCGAGCCAAGTGCTTTCCTTGATCTCGCGTATGAATTTGGCCTCGAGGAGTCTATTGATCTCCATTCCGACTGCCTGTGCCCGTGGCTCAGACAGTCGCCTGATTGTTTGCTTGACTGGCCTTGCGTCGGGGTTGACGTTGAGTGCGTGCTCAGCGAATTCTCTAGGAACTCCTGGCATGTCCGCAGGACACCGAGCGAAAATTTCCCAGTGCTCACGGAGGAATTCGACGAGCGCGAGTTCCTATGCGGGACTCAAGTTGTTGGTGATGAGGGTCGTTTTAGCGGGATCCGATGGATGAACCTGCACCTTCTTTGTGTGCACGGATGAGTCGAAGGAGAGATCAGGTGAGCTTGGCCTACTCAGAGGGGGCAGACTGTTGTCTGTCGTTTCCTTCAATCGCGCGAGTTCCTCCTGCATGCTGAAGAACTAGGAGATTCTGTTGAATTCCCTGTCGCAACTGTCAGATCTCTCGAAACTCCCGTTGATCGTGATGACACCGTTGGGACCTGGCATTTTCATCTGCAGATAGGCGTAGTGGGGTACTTCCATGAACCTAGCGAACGCGACACGCCCGAGGATGCAGTGGTATTGTGAGGGCCAGTCGACAACTTCAAAGTCGATGCGCTCGCGCCGGAAGTTCGTCGGCGTGCTGAATATGACGTCGAGGTTGATTTTGCCCAGGGGGTATACGCCTTTTCCTAGGACGATGCCGTGGAACGTTGTGTCCGATGCCTCCAAGCAGGTTAGAGGGATCCTCATTGCTCGCAAGGTACTCGCGAATATGAGGTTGATACCGCTTCCGCCATCCATGAAGACGCGACTCATGTCGAAGCCTCCAATTTGCGCCTCGAGTACGAGGGGGCAATGACCTGGACGAGGTACTTGATGCGGGTGTTCGCGTTTGTCGAAGGTAATGCACGACTCACTGCCACTAAGGTACTCAGTGGTGGATGGTGGCAAGTGCATGGCCAAGTTGACTTGGCGAGTGATGGCTTTCTGCACCCTGTTGGAGGGGCGTCCCTTTTGGATCATCATGGTGCCCATGGCCCGTGGGTATGGTTCGCCTCCATGATGCTGGTCCGGTGCAGCTCCGTTCGGGGGTGGCCCAGGTGGTGGTGGTGCGCCATGTGCCACTGCGCCTGGAGCGGTTCCGTAGCCTCTTTCGACTGCATTGCGGTTCATCCGAACCAACCCCTCATGTAGCTTGAGGAACTCGCGGCAGTCCTTGAGGAGGTGACTGGATTTCCTCTTGCCATCATGCTTGTCGATGTAGAAGTGTACCGTGCATGGCCCGGACAGTTTGTCCTCGATGGAAGTCACGGGTGCTTCATCGCGAGTGTGGCGTTGCCACACTTGCGTGGTTTTCCCGGAGTCGTGGTATCCGCCGCTGCGGTATCCGTTGTTGCGGTTATCGTCGCGTCTATCGGCGTAGCCGGCTGCGACCATGTTGACATCATCGCGATCGTCGTAGACGCGCATACGACGTTTACTCCGGCGGTCGCGTCTTCGCTCGAGTTCCGCATCCTCGTCAGAGTGAACGCGATTCTTCAGCGAGTCTTCCCCATCAGCCCACCGATTCGCGATCTCCATCAGGTGGTCGATGGTCTTGGGCTTTGAGCGGCCTAGTTCCTCCCTGAGTTCCATGCGGCGGACACCGCCATGGAATGCATCAATCGCGTGGTCTTCGGAGATGTTCTCCGCGGAGTTCTTGATGATGGACCATCTTTGGATGTAAGAGCACAGCGATTCGCCAGATTTTTGCTGGCAGCATCTCAGTTCTTCGATTGAAGCGGGGCGTTTGTATGTGCCCTTGAAGTTGCGTACGAAGCTGTAGACCAGCTCATCCCAGCTGCGAATGGATCCGCGCGGGAGGTTATTGAGCCATGCCCGGGCGGCGCCTGCGGCTGTATGGCTGCAAGCATTGCATGGCGATGCATTTGCCTCCATGTAGCCTGACTGAGGAGATGTGATCCTCCAACCAGATCTTGGGGTCCTGTAGACCGTCAAATTTCGGGTTCTCCGATGGGAGTTTAAACCCTTTAGGCATTCGCTTTTGCCTGATGGATCTGCTGAAGCATCTGGCGCCGCAGAGCTCTCCATCTTCTTCTTCCGAATCAGTCGACCGAGCACGTCGTTCCCTTGACTTGTCGATCTTGCGCTGCATGAGCTCGTCGCGTGCATCATAGTCGCGATCGTGTCGTCGTGAACGGCGGCGTCAAGACAGGTCATGACTGTCGTCGCTTGACGAGGACGAGGAGTAGCGTTTTGCTAACGCTTTGCCCTTTTTTGGGTCTGGTACTGGTTCTTTGTCGAGGGCGGCCTCTATTAGCCCAAGGCCCGCGATCGTAGATCGGTGCATGGCCGTTCGGGGATCTCCAGCCGGTGGCTGGTTATTGAGGAGGTACATGGTGGCCGCCGTCACTGTGGCCTGCGGCGTCCTAGGAACCACGTTGCCTCTCGTGTCGACTGTCATAGAGCCGAAGTCGAGGACTTTCGCGGCATCTATGTGTTCTTGTTCAGTGAGGTGAGCCATCCGCGATTGCCTCTTCCTGGCGAGATGCTCGTTGCCTCTTAAGGAGGATCCTCCGTAGGAGGAGAGCCCAGCACGACGAAGGCTTGACTCGTCCGCCGCCTTTTTACGCGCTTCGAGTTGCGCGATTGCTTGTTTCTGACGTTTGAATTCCTCTTTTAGGAGCCAGTGGTAACCCATCAGTAGTTCCTGAGGGGACCCGAAGGATAGAGGTGCACCTCGTAGGGCTTCGCGGCAGTGTTCCCACTCTTGCTCGTTGAGCCTGATCACGACGCGTTCGCCGGTTTGCTCGTTGATTATGCTGGGAGGTTCGACTACTCCTCCATTGCCGCCGTTGCCGCCGTTGCAGCGTTGGGTGGGTCGGTGCCGTTGCCGGTGTTACCATTGTTGCCACGGTTGGCGGAGGTGTCGCCCGTGTTGATGATGGCGCACATGAAGTGATTTGGGAAGCTGTTGCTTCCTAAACTTTCAGATCCGGAATCGTAGGTTCCATCTTCAGTGGCCAGATCGCTTAGATCGGAGTCGCGACTGCTGGCATTGACCATGTTTCCAACCGCCGCCGGAGCATTGAGCTCGCTAAGGGTGCCGATCGATGGAGGGAACCATGATGCTGGGGCAATCGCTGGTGCCGTCGGCTGATCGGGCATGCGTAGCGTGCCCATCTGACCAACTTGGAAGCGGAAGCTCCCAATTGCCAGGCTGATTCCTTCGCCCATGGAGTCGAAGGCCAGGCGAGTGGCCGGCATGTGGACGGTGAAGTCGAAGGCGCTGAAAAGCTAGCGAATCTCCGCTGTTGTAGAGTTGTAGATCGCGTTTGATGGGGCCGAAGAAGCCGCAACATCAGCACTCCCAGTTCCCACAGACGGGGCCAATTGACGAGGGTTTAACTCGTCAATGCCCATTGTTATGGACTTGGGTTTTGGAGAAGGAGGGAGCGCTGGAGACATCTATTGGCTAGCAAACAAGCACACAGGGGATAAAGGATTTACCCAGGTTCAGGCCTCGTAGAGGTCCCTACTCCTGCTTGTCTGCTCGTGGAATTATCGAGGGAGTCGAAAGTTACAATGGTGCACAGACGAAATCTGGCGAAGGTTGTGGAAACTAGGGTTGCGTGTGTCCTCCTCGCCGCCCCTTCCTAGCCTTTATATAGATAGGCTAGGTCTCAGGTAGCAGGTCGAGTCGGTTACAAGTTAGGGTTTTCCCCTTCAAACTTTCTATCTTTAACTTCTTCTTGTCCTTCAAGCAATCGAGAGTCCGTATGTTACTCGAGTCCCTCCATCCAGGCCTTGGCAACACCGTGGGCCTGTTATATTTGGACCGTATATACCAAGCTCGAGTACCTGTAGGGTATACCCATGTCAAGCAATAAGACAAAGAAACTATGATGCAACATGAAAAGGCACAAACAAAAGATTCATGAATAACAATGCTTTGTAAGACGTTTGTTTGTTTCACATAAAGAAAACATAGCATAATAGTATTCAGCTTGTCCCTCATAGAGTAGCAAATAAAATTGCATAGGACACCTTCAAAGTTCATCAGAGTGACTAGATACAAATAGTTTAAAACAAGCAATATCAAGGTATGCATCAATCAACTAGTCTTGGGACAATGCACATAGAACTAAGAATGGCCACTATGCTCTCAAAGTAGGTGCATAAAGGTAGAAGGTGGAGACTCAATATAATGGTGGAAGAAAGGCCTTCATAGAAGGAAGCAGAGATTCAAGTTTCATAAAGAGCTTCCAAAAATTATGGTACTTAATAGCTTTCAGCTCTCATTTCCCCTATCATAAGAATCTTGAAGTGATTAAGATTAAAGTGAACAAACTATGGTGTACATGCTTGACGAAGTATAAGTTAGAAATCTCATGTCCCTTGTATATGAGGGTCGCTCCTCATGCTACTCAAGTTTAGTCACCGGTAAGTTCTTGTCATCGTAAGTACATGTGTATCATAGAGAACCGCCAACAGGTACCTTGCCCGCTGATATGGACGAATCCCCATATCAACATGCCAAGGCAAGCCTACCCCGCGCATCTCAGCACTCTTCTGATTTACCAGGGGACTATGGTGCTTTTTTCTCTCTTTCCTCTTTTCATAGTATCTCTTTTTTTCTTTTTCTCTTTTTTTTCTCAATATAGGACTCTTTTTTTTATAAGAAGAATGCTTCATAGACAGCTCATTATGGTTACGCTGCAGGTTTCCACCATGTCAGAATGGATTAGACCAGTGGCCCAGGCGTTTCTCTAACACATATACATAACTCCATGGACTTACAAGCTCCCCTTTCATTTCACACCGACGACATCCATATACAAAAGATCATGATATCAACTAGGTACTAGTACCAAGTGCAATGTTGAAAGCGTTCCCCATGACAGCATGGTTCTGCTAATTCCCAACAAATAAGTGCAAGCATATACAACATAGACGACACAATGGTTCAAGTTTATTAAGGGCAAGAAAAGTAAAGTGTGCCATCAAGTTCGTGAGAGCTTTAATCACTAGTTTTCTCATAACAAGTTTAATTTGGAAGGTAAACAAAAACATGAATATACTTGGAATAGCATAAGCTAGTAGGTAGGTATGGTGGACTCTTTGGAATAACTTGGTTTCAGGAGTTGGATGCATGAGTGGAACTCATACTTAGTTGTGGAGGCTAGCAAAAGACTAGGAGCGACAAACTAAGAGAGCAATAATGGCCATAATCATGCAGAGCGACAAAACATCATTGATCAAAGCATAAAGTGATACTACAAGTGGAAAACGAAAGGATCATAAAGGCTATGGTGACTTGAGGTAGTCATAACATGGTGTGAGATGCGCCAAGTCAACCCAAATAAAGCATCTTAGGAGAATACCACTATACTATGCTTTAATACGCTAAAACAACGCATGATTCATCCAAGGCACATTAAGCAATCTCAATTGTTTATAACAAGTTATGCTACAGCAAAGAATACTAAGCATAAAGCCAAAACAATATCAAGCATGGCATGACAAAGCATAGGCCATAGTCAAAAACAAGCTCTTTTTACCACATAAGCATGAACTTTCCTACTCTTTTCCAAACCAAACCAAACTATTTAAAAACCAATGTATGAAAGAGGGGGTCCAACCAATTTATTCAGAAAACTAAGCAAACAAAAGCAAATGAAAAACCAAAACGAAAACGAAAAATAAGACGCTCCAAGAAAAAGAAAAACACAACTGTGCATGAAACAATAAAAATGAAGCGTTTGGAAGAAACCTGGGATTTTTATTGATGAAGAAGGGGTGCCTTGGGCATCCCCAAGCTTTGACGCTTGTATTTCTTGGATATTTCTTGGGGTGACACGCGTGGCATCCCCAAGCTTGAGCTTTAGTCCATCCTTCATCTCATTACTCTTTCCTTCCATACACCTGAAATTTTTCCTTCATACAAAACTCCACACAATCTTTATTAGCAACATTAGTGCACTCAAGATAATAAGTCTTAAGGTTCAGTTCCAACACCAAATAAACTTCCATTATAACACTAGCTACTGAAGCACTTCCCTCAAAAAGCTCAATTCCCCAAAAGAACTCAAAAAGGAACCAACAAGAAGCAAATGCAGAAAATGGCAGAAATCTGTCAAAACAGACCAGCAGGTAAAGACAAACTTTTTCGAAGACCTTATGTTGCTCAAATCAAAAAGTGCTGAACTAACGAAAGTTAGATAACAACCTGGGGCAGAAGCACAAAAATTCACGCCTCAAAAAGACGTTCAGAGATTTTACACGATTTTTTACGGTGAAGCAGAGAAATCTGTTTCGAGACAGCAACTTTCCCAATCATTACTTCTCTCTCATTAGAGGTTACTCTTGGCAGAAAAAGCAAATAAAAAGGATAAGGAGCGGTTATTACTGAAGTAATAACTTCCAAGACTCATCTAAAACTTTTGGGTTATCTCCCAATAAGTACTTTTTTTAACGCCTTTAAGTTAGGCATAAGAAGCAAGAAAAAGGATCAAGTGTTCTCAAATGAAGAAGCATTAAGACCAAATTTCTTGCCCTTACCTCTCTTACTTTTATTCTTAACCTTGGGGAAAATATGATTGTTTGGTGGATAAGAAAGGTGCATGGTCCCCTTTCCCACATCTATTATTGCTCCAAGGAGTTCTAATAGGGACCTTCCAAGTGTATTTTGCCCTTTTCTTGCACATTCAATAACAAGATAATCAGTAGAAATAATTTTCCCAAGGATCTTTGTAAACACTCCTTCACCTATTCCAATAGGTAATATGGTAGCATTATTAGAAAAACATATTTCTTTTCCTCCTTCAATAAGCCCCCAAAGATTCAAAGATTCATAAATATCTTTGGGCATAAGACAAAATTCAGACATGATATCACAGCGGGCTTGAAAAGTTTCAGTGTTTATCTCAATCTTGACTGTAGGGTGCCACTTTGATGGTTCAGAATTTATTGGAACCTAATTGTGATGCTCCCTTAGTGTATTATAGCAATCTTTTAAGCTAGTAGTACTAGTCTCAAGAGTGTTCAATCTAGCAAATATTCTTGCGAAAGAAATATTAGTTTGGCTAGACAAGTTGTAAGTAAGGATCAATTTCTTTATAGCATTAATAGCATCATCCTCATTACATTGGAGGAAATCTCCTCCCACAATAGCATCTAAAGCATATCTATAGCAAAGAGCAATTCCAAGGTAAAAACTGCTAAGGAATAAGCTTTGAGTCATTTTAGGCTTAGTTTTTTCATGTAGATCAGAGATTCTAGACCAACCTTCCTTAAAACTTTCCTCAATTCCTTGTTTAAAAGTGAAAATCATTTACTTGGGTGACATAGTGATTGGAGCAAGGCTAGACACAGTGGCAACTTGAGAAAGGAACTAATTTTTTTGTGTTTTCAAATAAGAAAGCAAACTAGTAAAACTAATTTTTTGTGTGTTTTTGGTAAAGAAACAAGCAAACAAAGAAAAAAGAAACAAAGCAAAACAAAAATAACAAAGTAAAGATATTGGTTATGAGGGACTCCCCTTGTGAAGATGTCCTTGACTCCCCGACAACGGCGCCAGAAAAGTGCTTGATGGCTAGTGTATTAACAAGCTCGTTGGGGAACCCCAAGAGGAAGGTATGATGAGCACAGCAGCAAGTTTCCCTCAGTTATGAAACCAAGGTTTAATCGAACCAGTAGGAGCAAGGAAACACCCCAAAGGTGTTGCTAGCCGAGCCTTGGCAGGGCGCACTACCGGTGCTAGTAGCAACGTGGAGACCTTCACAACACAACCACAGAACTTTGCCCCCAACTTGCGATGAGGTTGTCAATCTCACTGGTTTTGCTGAAAACAAAGGATTAAACGTATCGAATGGAAGGAAGTAAAAGTTTGTAGAAAGTAAACACAAAGCAGTAAACAGTTTGTAGATTGTATGTAAAAGAAAGGACCGCGATCCATAGTTCACTAGAGGTGGCTCTCCTTAAGATAGATAACATGCTGGGTGAACAAATTACAGCGGGGCAATTGACAAACATCGAGAAAGCAATACATGCATATACTAATCATCTTGACTCCTTTGAGACTTGATTGGGCATTACACCATTATACATAGACCTCCATCCAACTGCATCTATGACTAATAATCCACCTTCAGGTTATCATCAACCCCTCCAAGATAAGTTGCAAGCAATAGATTATTGCTTTACGAATTGCATGTAATGTAAACAATACGATTGTTCTATGAACAAAGGATTGTTGTTTTCTCCCTAGTAGCAACAACACATATAGTACCTTAGAGATTTCTGTCACTTCCCCAGATTACCAGAGGCATGAACCCACTATCGAGCATAAATACTAACTCTTGGAGTTGCTAGCATCTACTTGGCCAAGATAGCTACTAACAACGGAAAGCATGCAAGATCACAAATAACAAAGACATGATAAAATCAATAATCAATCTGAAATAGCATCTCAATACCCATCGGATCCCTGCAAACACAACATGCAGAATTACAAATAGATGATCTTGATCAGGAACGGAGCTCACAAGATCTAAACATGAAAGCACAAAGGAGGAGAACTAGCCATCTAGCTACTACATGGATCTGTAGTCCAGAGATGAACTACTCACGCATCACACCGAAGGCTTGCATGGTGATGAAGAAGGCCTCCAGGGTGAATTCCCCTCTCCGGCAGGGTGCCGGGAAGAGCTTCAGATCCCTCCCGATCTAGGGATGGAGATGTCAGCGGCTATAGACTCTTTCATGGATTTTTTGATCGGGTACTTAGGGTTTTCATCCCGAGGGCATCTTATAGGCGAAAGGAGAGGCGAGGGGGCTGGGTCGCTGGACCAACCCTGGTGCAGGCAGGCCTGGCCGCAGACCAGTGGTGTGGCTGGCCCCAGCTTCTCTGTCTCGTATTCGGCATCCGATGACTTAGGAAAAATAGGCACTTTGGCTTTTGTCCGTCAATTCGAGAATATTCATTTTCGACTTTCTGGAACCAAAAACAACAGAAACAGGTACCGCACTGTGGCTCTTGTTAATAGGTTAGTCCAAGAAATCATATGAAAAGTACTCCAAAGTGTGGACAAAACGCAAGAAAGTGGATAAAACCAAGCATGGAACATCAAAAATTATAGATACATTTGCAATGTATCAGAAGACATGGACGATTACCTTGATTCGATTCCGGAAGCACAAAATCCACATGACTACGAAGAACTGGTAAGAACAGGAGATGAAGAGCCTCCATCAATAGAGTTGAAAAAACTTCCAGACAATATGAGGTATGAGTTTTTAGATAATGAAAATAAATGTCCTATCATTATTAGCAAGAATCTATCAGAAAATGAAACAAGTAAACTTATTTCAGTTTTGGTTAAGCATCGTGAAGCCGTTGGATACACATTGAGTGATATTAAAGGAATAGATCCATCTATCATAACACATAAGATTACCATGCTTGATGATGCTGAACCTGTAGTAGATGCACAAACAAGGCTTAATCCTAAAATGAAAAAAGTAGTAAGAAAAGAAGTAATACGCTTACTAGATGCTGGCATCATATAACCTATTTCTGACAGTAAGTGGGTTATCCCAGCTCATTTCATACCAAGACAAGGTGGTCTTGATGCTGCTTTGAATGAGAATGGCGAGGTAGTTCCCGTAAGGCCAATTGTAGGATATCGTATGTGCATTGATTTTAGGAAGCTAAACCGCGAGACACAGAAAAATCATAAACCTATACCATTCATGGATAAAATTTTAGAAAGACTTAGCAATAATTCTTACTTTTTTTTCTTGACGGTTATTCTGGATATTCTCAAATTGCCATACAACCGGAAGATCAAGAGAAAACAACTTTCACTTGTCCTTATGGCACATATGCTTATAGATTCATTCCATTTGGCTTATATAATGCAGCAACAACTTTTCAGGAATGTGTTCTAAAGATTTTTGATGATTTTGTTGAGAAGATTATGGAAGTTCTAACAAATGATTTTGTTGTTTGTGGAACAACTTTCAATAATTTCCTCTACAGTCTGACCAAAGTTTTGAAGAGATGCAGGCAATCAAACTTGGTTTTGAATTGGGAACAATGTCATTTCATGGAAAGAGAAGGTAAAGTTTTTGGGCACAAAGTTTTAGAGAAGGGAATAGAAATAGACAAAACTAATATAAACTCTATAGAGAATCTTCCAATACATCAGGACATTAAAAACATGAAAATGTTTCCGGGACATGCAGGTTTTTATAAACGGTTTATAAAAGATTTTGCTAAACTAGATATGCCCCTCACCAATCTTCTTGATAAAGAAACTCTGTTCTATTTAGATCATGACTGCATTGCAGCTTTTGAGAACCTTAAGGATAAATCAGTTTCAACACCTATCATGCAATCTCCAAAGTGGGATGAACCTTTTGAAATCATGTGTGATGCTAGTGACTATGCTTTAGGGGCCGTGTTGGGACAGCGAGATGGAAAGAATTTGAATGTTATGTATTACGCTACTAGACCTCTTAGTAAGATTCAGAAACATTATGCTACTACAGAAAAAAAGTTTCTAGCTATAATTTTTGCTTGTGAAAAATTTAGATCTTACATAATTAGTTCTAAGGTAATAATTCATACGGATCACTAGGCTTTGCGTCACCTCCTTGTGAAAAAGGATGCTAAGCCCAGGTTGATAAGGTAGGTTTTATTACTACAAGAATACGATTTGCAAATAGTAGATAGGAGGCGTAAGGATAATCCGGTAGCAGATCATCTCTCTAGGATGGAAGGAATAATTAGTGACCCCGTACCTATTAATGAATCATTTCCGGGAGAATATTTAGCAAAGGTAGAAATTGCTGATCCATGGTATGCATATTATGCTAACTATCTAGTGACAAAATTTATACCTCCCGGTATGTCAAGAAATCAAAGAATAAAATTCTTTAATGATCTTAAATATCACTTTTGGGACGATCCGTATCTATATCGTCATGGACTTGATGGAATGATTCGGAAGTGTGTTCGTAACCATGAAACGAATGCGATATTGAAAGCTTGTCATGACAGTCCATATGGAGGGCATCATGCAGGTAAGACGACTGCTACAAAAGTACTTCAATCCGAATTCTATTGGCCCACCTTGCTGAAGGATGCACATAGGTATGTGGAATACTGCGATGCTTGCCAAAGAAGAGGAAATATAGGTAGGAGACAAGAAATGGCAATGAATTATAGTCTCATAATTGAACCCTTTGATGTATGCGGAATGGATTACATGGGACCATTTATGGAGTCGAATGGTTATACTCATATTCTTGTTGATGTTGACTATGTTACTAAATGGGTTGAAGCTATCCCAACAAATCATGCGGATGTAGCTACCTCAGTGAAGATGATCAAGGATGTCATATTCCCCAGGTTTGGAGTTCCTAGATTTCTAATTACTGATAATGGTTCTCATTTTATGAAAGCGAATTTTAGGAAAATTCTCAGCAAGTATGGAGTAACTCACCGCATTGCTTCACCATATCATTCCCAAAGAAGTGGTCAAGTGGAACTCTCTAATAGAGAACTAAAGACCATACTCGAGAAGACGATGGACAAATCAAGAAAGGATTGGTCATACAAATTAAATGACACTCTATGGGCATACCATACTGCGTTTAAAAATCCAATGGGTATGACACCTTATAAGATGGTGTACGGTAAGGCATGCCATTTACCTTTAGAACTGGAACACAAAGCTTTTTGGGCAATCAAGAATTTAAATTATGATCTCAAAGCAGCAGGGGAGAAATGTTTATTAGATATTCATGCTTTAGATGAGTTTAGAAGTGAAGACTATGAGAATGCTAGGTTGTTTAAGGAAAAATTTAAAATATGGCACGGTAGAAAAATAGAGAATAAAACTTTTAAAAGTGGAGACCAAGCGTTGCTCTATAATTCCCGTCTTAAGTTGTTTCTAGGAAAACTCAGATTGAAGTGGGAAGGACCATATGTAGTTGAAGAAGCCTATTCGTCGGGAGTAGTGAAGCTCCAAGGAAAAACACCCTCTCTTGCATGGGTGGTAAATGGACAACGCTTGAAGCATTATCAGGTAAAAAAGATATAAGTGCAATCACCATAGAATTGAGCACCCTCGAAGCAGTGATAAAGCAAAGATATACGAAGAATGACAATTACAAGAAGAATGGACTCAAGACAGAATGAGCGGTACCACGATCAAGCGAATGACCATAAAAGAGCGCTTCATGGGAGGCAACCCATGTGAAATAAAGGTTTGAATAAGTTTTTAAATTTTCAGTTAAAGTATAGTTTGAGTATTGTATTAAATGAGAAACAATTCATGCTCTAGCAAAGAAGAAGGAAGATTGATGATGCCAAAATTGGTCGAAAATCTAAGCTGACATTTCTTTGTCAAAATTTGATATTTCGTTAAGTTTCAGATTAATAAAGAATTCTTGGAGAAGCAGAAATTTTTTGGTGGACACAGAAGGCTTAACGACCAACTATACAACGGGAATAAAAATTCCGGCCGTATAGCTGTTGCGACGTTAACACTTCCATCCACAAAAGGTACTGAGAGTTTAACGACCAACTATACGGTCGGAATTAAAAATCCCACCCGTATAGTTGCGGTCGTATAGTTGTCAACGCCTTTGACAAAATAATTTCTGGAGTACTAAGAGTTTAACGACCAACTATACGGTCGGAATTAAAAATTCCGCCTGTATAGTTGCGGTTGTATAGTTGTCGACCCTTCTTCCAAAAATTTATTCAGGGTACAGAGAGTTTAACGACCAACTATACGACGGGAATTAAAAATTCCACCCATATAGTTCTGGCCGTATAGTTAAGTTCCACCATAGATCTAATCTATAGTCGGTTCACAACTATACGGCAGGAACTATATGGGCTACGCCCGTATAATTGCTCGTTACGCAAGGCGGCTAGGGTTTTTGACGCCTCCTTTTAAAGCTGACCGCATCTAACCTTTCTCATTAAGTTTTCACAGAGCTACAGCCTCCAGCCTCGAAAGATCTTCATCATCCCTATACAGGCCCCTTTAACTACATCTGTGCAGTGAAGCCATGCAGCCCTTCGACGTCAACAAGATCTGGTGGAAGAAACAAGAGAAGACCATGAAGAGGATCGAAGAAGCAGAACCCAAAGGATCATCGTCATCATCTGGCCCGGAGATCAAGCCTCTCCCGAATTGGGAAGACATGTTCCCGCAAAGGATGGAGATGATGAGATAAGCTGAGTGGGGAAGGAACAAGGATGAGTACCTCCCTAATCCTTATTGTTACAACATACGATCCTATTATAAACCTCCTCTTGGTCCATCACCTCTTAAACCTAAGAAGGTGCGACAAGATGAGATTCATGATAAGATCTATGAGTTAGAAAAGGCTTCTAAGGCATGCGTTGAAACAATTGGAGAAGGGATTCACTCCTACTGGATGATGAGCAAAGACCTTGAGAAGAAGGTCGATGACATCGATGGTAGAGTTGGTTTCTTAATTAAAACTGTTTTTGAGTTAATAGATGAGAAGAAGTTCCTCAAGAGGAAAATGTTGAAGCTCCAATATGACATGGCCGAGCTTAGCATTCATTTTGCAAGCATAGTTAAAGAGGGCAACATAAAAGAAGAAGGCGACGCTCCTTCTACCCAGGAGGAGGAATAGGTACCAACAAGGAGTTAATTGATCCCACCTGGCTTGATTCCAAAGCTTGGGGAGATCTATAAAGACCTTGTACTCTTTTTTACAAGTTTTATATTACCGTTTTTGCATTAGTTCAAACTACAAATAAAGTTTGCATCATTAGTATTACCTTCAGGAATAGTCGATCCCTTTTATGAAATTCTGAGTTTATTATTATTATATATGGAGCAATATTGAGTTTGTGTTTGCTTTATTGATATATGAATGACTTGAGTATAATGTTACTTGCACTTGATGATAGAAATAGGAGTCTTCCACACCATTTGTATTAATGGAACACTTAAAGATAATTTGGTCAATATGCTGTAAGTATACGATTTGATTTACAAAGAAAAATTATCTATACACTTAAGTTGAGAAAGAAACCTTGAACAAAGGAAAATGAAAGTGCTATCAAAATAGAATGAGAACAAGTCGAGGTAGAATCTTCAAGTCATGAGAATCCTTCGTATACAATTGGAATTCGATAATTGAGATCATTAGACTTTGAATTCCTACATGAAGTGGAATGTATGGCTAGCTCCTTTGCACAACACTTGAACAAAATTGTGAGCATATATATAAAAGAAAAGAAAAGGAAGAAGAAAAAGAGCGACTATGCAAAGAGCAAGTAGGAATAAACCACTGTATTTTAGTATGACAAAGACACACTTTTGAGATTTTGAATCCCAAGTGAATAAGTGAATCCTAAAACACTTGGGACTACCTCGCTAACTCATTCGGTTGAACCAGATACTTTTACATTATGTTGAAATTCATCTTTTATGAACTATTGATCACTAAAGTGTGGAAGCCGGCTAATACTATTTAGATGGTTTGAGTAAGGTACCATTCAATGAACTTATTCCTATGTATCGTACATGATAAACACATGCTGCAATTGCCTCATTTATTTTATCGACTCAGCTTCATGAATATGAGGATCACATCCATTAAGCTAAAACTTACTCGGGACGAGCACGAGTCTAAGCTTGGGGAAGTTGATGAGTGGATATTTGCATCATGTTTTACATTATTATTTTTCATTGTAGATGTAGGATCTTGGTATTTTACGGCGCTCGCATGCACATTTTATGTCTGTTTTCACCAGGATCAGGACAAATGATGGATCCAATGGATACAATTCTTGGAGTAGTTGTACTGTGGAGAAAAGGGGTCAAAAATATCGTAAATCGCTTATTTGGGAAATATTAATAATACCAGAAGAATACCAGAAGCGAACATGGGAGGCAGAGAGTCCAATGACCAACTATACGACCGGAGCAATTTTTCTGGCCGTATAGTTGGCGCCGCCTCCGCCTCGTCAAATAGTTTCACCCCATGCAATTGGTTTAGGGAGACAACATACAGAACACCCAGAAATCGCAGAAACCTCACCTCTGGAAGGCATCTAGAGGGGGAACTCATCCACAAGGGATCCATCTTCGCCCTGCGCAGATCCGGGAGGCTAAGGCATCGATCTTCATCATCCACCGCTGCATCACCACCATCTCCATCCATCCCATCTACATCTTGTCTAGATCTTGTTGTAATTTCCGTACTCGTTGTGGATTTATACAAGTACTATTCATATATGATTGTTTCCATTACCATTGCTATGATGTTGATTGCCTCCATGTCTGAGTAGATCTCTAGTTCTTGGGGAGATGGAGAAACCCTAGCATATGACTGAGATGAGATAGATATTATTATGTTATACATTATATTGTGTATGTGTTAATTGTCTTCATCTTGATGTTGGGAGTTGTGCACCTCCTTAACATTCGCCTCTTATGGGGAATCGATGAAGGTGATTACTTGTTGGTAGACGGAGGGATGATAAAGATGTTGTCATTCTTTACATACTAACTTGGAGAATCAAGGAGAACTCACAAAGCCATGTCCATGCCATGGGAGAAATCCCTTAATAGTGCAGTAATTTGATTGATGTCGATTGCTGTCTACTATGGTTATGAGGATGATGTGTGCAGCAGTTGTTGGCTATTCGTCCATATATGGAGCTCCTCCCACATATATACACATTATGAGAATATTCGTTATAATAATCTCGACTACGTAGTCCAAATTGCTAGCGGTGTACCCACTATTCCCTGAGAATGCCTTTTCCCTATTGTAGTTCCGCCTCTAGGAATAACTCATGTGTTGTAAGATGATCTCGTTTTCTAATCATGGGTATTGTTAAATATAACAAGGATATCGATGATAATGATAGCATGATGTTAGAAGAACATGTTGGGGAACGCGCTATGCAAAACAAAATTTTCTAGCGTATAACCAAGATCCAATGTGAGACAGAAGGTAACGGATCATACCCTCGAAGATGGAAGTAGTTAAAGTTTGTCCATGACGAGGTTGGGTGTGCGTCGATCTCCGTAACAAGCCTTAGCGAGTCACAATGAAATGTATTATCCCACGGACGGCTCCAATGATCAAGTGTTCCACATGTTGTACGTCCACCGGTATCCACACGTCCAACAAGAACGGCACCACGTTGAAATGATATCAAGCTCACATATGAAGCAGGAACGTGTCAATGAAGATCTGGCAGCACTTTGTCTTCCCGCTAGATTAGATCTAGACGGAGGTAGAAGACGAATAACGCTTCAGTGAGAAGAAGAAGAAACTCCCCGCAAGGACAACATCTACATGGAGGAGGAGTGGAAGACAAGCTCCAAGACACTAAGGCGACGACAACCAGTGCCGGGCGGCGACGCGACGGTGGGCAGGGCTGGCGCGAGGCTCTCCAAAACTTATGTCTAGTGTCCTTGGCCCTGCCCTCATATATATGAGAGGCTAGTCTCCCTCGAGAGAGAGAGAGAGTAGAAGTAGGACTCCAAGTCCTAGTAGGACTTCCCTTTCCTTTTCTCCACTCATACAAAGAGAGAGTAGAAGTAGGAGTCATATTCCAAGTAGGAATCCTCGTACTTCCTCCAACTCGACTAGGAAGGGAATACGAGTCCTAGAGGGACTCCTCCCTCCCCCACTACCCCTTCTCCACCCACCCCACTAGGATAATTACTTTTAATTATGAATATTTATTCCACAACTTTCCGGAAAATTCCGAACTCCTTGGAATTAACTCTAGAACCTTCCTAAAATATTCCTGATGTCTTCCATAACATGTTCGGAATAATTATGTCCATTCTTGATGATATTCTAAACTCCTTCAGAATATTCCGAGACACTCTGAAACATCCTTTCGGGATTCCTTCATTCAAATATTTTAATCGCACTCACGTTCTAAATGTTGATAACGTCTTAAGTGTGTGACCCTGTAGGTTCAGATATTTATGGACATGTCCAGAACTCTTTCCGCGACAATGGTTACTATTAGCATCTTGATACACGTAGTAATCTCCACAAATAACACGAAGATATTTATCGTGGGAACCGTAGTATTATGTCTGATACATATCATATTGCTTCATTGATACCTTACATTTTCCGAGATGAAACCGTAGGTTATTCTCGTTACCTGGCATGTACTCTTTACTCATATCGCACTACCGATGTTCCTATGATCAACAACTTTATCACGTGTCTAGCCAGACGATGACGAACATCATAGTACATGAGTGGGCCCAGAGTGTATTTTTCCATCGTCAGGAGTGCAGTTCCCGCAAGCACACCATGTGAATTATTGGTGTACCATCCGGTAAGATCAAAGACCAAATTTATAATTACTCATGTTTGGAGTAACGTTTGAATAATCCTGCCACATCCATATTGTATCCAAGTTCACATGTGTCTCATGGTCTAATGATCTTTAGTAAAGGCAATACATTATTTATGAGAAACTACCGATAATAATTATTGACGATGTGTTTCATGGTATATCATGTTGGGTCTATCCATCATCATTGTTCTCCCAACAACTCTGATGTCATATATCATAGGAAACTCCACAACTTTGTTGTCTTGCCCATAGTCAGGAAACCGGGACTATCATTGATACATGAACTAGTCTTGGAGGCAAGACTAGGGATTATCTTATTGGTGTTTATTACTCCACACATGTATTAGGGTTTTCCTACAAATACACATTATTTGGAACTAATACAATTATAGTGTAGAACAATAAACTTAATTATGAAATAGAAATATGAATAATAATACTTTTATTATTACCTATAGGGCATATTTCCATTAGTATCCCACTTGCACTAAAGTCAATAATCTAATTTACATTTAGCAGTCTAACATGGCTTCCTGGTGCTCTTCATGCTTTGTAAGCGTGATCATCTTCATCAACAGATCTTCCACATTCATATCTATATGAATTTTGCTCATATTGATGTCACTATCACCCACGAACTATCATATGGGATGATATCGATGTTGTACATGCTTGTTCTTATGGTGAGACCTTGGTTCCCTTGCTTGAGCAATGGCACTCTAACACACTTGGAAGCACACCAAGTTCTGTAATGAAGTTCTTCATCCAGACACCCTCCTTTGCAGTATCCAGTACTGCTATGTACTCCGCCTCTATTGTGGAGTCCGCAATTGTATCTTGCTTAGAACTTTTCCAGCTCACCGCTCCCCCGTTCATAGTGAACACATAACCGGATTGAGACTTGAAATCATCAAGATCAGTGACAAAGCTTGCATTAGTGTAACCGCTTGCAATGAGCTCTTTGTCACCTCCATAGATGAGAAACATATTCTACGTCCTTCATAAGTACCTAAGTATATTTTTCACTACTATCCAGTGATCAACTCCTAGATCACTCTGGTATATGCTCGTAACACTTAGAGCATAGGATACATTTGGACTTGTACATATCATGGCATACATGATTGATCCAATTGCTCATGCATATGGAACTTCACTCATGTTTTCTCGCTCAGCATCTGTCGTGGGACATTACTTCTTTCTTTATGGCCTTCCATGCACCATTGGAAGTGATCCTCTCTTGGATTCTTCCATTTTGAACCTATTCAAAACCTTCTATAGATATGTATCTTGGGTAAGCCCTATCAGGTGCCGGGATCTATCCCTATAGATCTTTATGCCTAATATGTAAGCTGCTTCACCTAAATCTTTCATTGAAAAACTTTCCTTCAATGTGTCATTTATAGTGTTAAGAAAAAAGTTGTTGTTTCCAATCAACAATATGTCATCCACATACATTATTAGAAACGCTATCGTGATCCCACTCTCTTTCTTGTAAACACAAGCTTTTTTCCCATTCTTGATGAAACCAAGCCCTTTGACTACTTCATCAAAATGTAGGTTCCAACTCCGTGATGCTTGCTTGAGTCCATAGATTGAACGCTGAAGTTGGCACACCTTTCTAGCATCCTTTGGATCTACAAAACCCTCGGGTTGTATGATGTACACATACTCGATTAGCTTCCTATTAAGGAACGTTGTTTTGACATCCATATTCCATATCTCATAATCAAAATATGCAGCGATTGCTAGAAGTATCCGAACAGACTTAAGCATCACTATGAGAGAGAATGTCTCATCATAATCAACTCCTTGAATTTTTTGAAACCCCTTTGCGACAAGCGAGCTTTATATACAGTCGCATTACCATTAACATCTATTTTCTTCTTATAGATCCATTTACATTCTATAGGTTTTACGCCTTCGGGAGGGTCCATCAAGTTCCAAACTTGATTCTCGTACATGGATTCTATCTTAGATTTCATGGCATCTTGCCAATGATGGAGTCAGGACCCATCATAGTTTCTTTCTATGTAAATGGTTCATCATTGTCCAACAATAATACTTCATCTTCAAATCTTACAACCGGAAGACGAACTCTACCAGATCTACATGGTTCAATAGGAGCTGTAATTTCCGGGACTACAACGCTTGTAGGCGTGGCAACATTTGATGGCGCCATAGGAATTCCCGGAACACTTTTCGGTGTTGCGCTACTCTGCCCATCTTGCACCAGTTGGTTTTTGGTAAAAGGAATACCCAACAGTTTCTTTGGGATAACCTACAAATACACATTTGTCCAAATTGGGATCGTGCTTGTTTGGCTGCAAACGTTTTACATAAGCCTCACATCCCCAAATTTTAATAAATAATAAGTTGGGTTTCTTGCCAAACAACAATTCATATGGTGTCGTTTCAACAGACTTTGATGGCGCTATATTGAGTGTAAAAGACACAATATGTAAAGCATATCCCCAAAATGACAAAGGGAGATCGGTTAAAGACATCATAGATATCACCATGTCCAATAAAATTTGATTACGACGCTCCGACACTCCATTATGTTGGGGTGTTCCAGGAGGCGTAAGCTGTGACACGATTCCACGAACTCTAAGATGTTCACTAAACTTGTGACTCGGATATTCACCCCCACGGTTAGACAGTAGAGACTTTATTTTCTTGCCACGTTGATTCTCTACTTCATTCTGAAATTCCTTAAACTTTTCAAATGTTTCATACTATGCTTTATAAGATAAATATAACCATAACGACTCAAGACATTGGTAAAGGTTATAAAGTAGAGGAATCCACCGCGTGCGGGTATACTTAGTGGAACGCATACATCAGTATGTACTATCTCCAAAAAGTCACTCGCACGTTCAACATATCTATTGAATGGTGATTTGGCCATCTTACCCATTAAACATGCTTCACATGTATCAAAAGATTCAAAATCTACTGAACTCAAAATCCCATCACTATGGAGTTTATTCATGTGTTCATGTCCAATGTAACCCAATCTACAGTGTCACAAGTATGTGGTATTCAATTCATTTGTCTTTCGATGTTTAGCCTCAGTGTTATGGATATGTGTATCACAACCAAGATCGATAATAAACAACCCACTCTTCACGGGAGCATGTGCATAGAAGAAATTATTCATATAAATCGAATAACCATTATTCTATGATTTAAATGAAAATAATTAATATCTTGTAAGAAACAATATCCTGATATAATATTCTTACATAATGCAGGTATAAAGTAACAATTACTAAGTTCTAATATCAACCTGATGGTATATGTAGAGGCCTTGTGTCGATGGCAATCACCGCAACGCTTCCTCTATTCCCGACGAGCGTCGTCACCTTGTTCTTGCCAAGCTTCCTAGGATTTCGCAGCTCCTGTATCATATTGCAAATGTAGCAACCGGTCTGGTATCAAATACCCAAGAGTTACTATTAGTACCTTGCAAGTAAACATCAATAATATGTATATCCGATATACATGAGCTAGACGATCTAGTATTCTTTTTCTCCGCTAAGTAATTCGGGCAGTTCCTCTTCTAGTGACCCTTCTCCTTACATAAGAAACACTCAGCATCCAGGGTTGGACCAGGATTCAGCGCATTGCCCTTGTTAGGCGTGCCTCGGTCCTCTTCCTGATGTTGCCCCCAGATTTGTTCTTCTTGAAGTGAGTATTTTTCTTCACCATCATCACATGATTAGTGATCTTCGGTATGTCCTTTTAAACCACCTTCAACACCACGAATAGTTTGTCCAATGTCTTGTTCATCCCATGAATGTTGAAGTTCATGACAAACCAGCAAAACTGGGTGGGAGTGATTTCAGGATTATGTCGGTTCCTAGTTCTGTACGAAAGGGAACGCCCAACGCTTCCAACCTCCGAGTATACCCGTGGAACTTGATTACATGAGCACTAACCAAGCCTCCTTCTGCCATCTTGCAGTCCAGAAGAGCTTGAGATATCTCAGATCTTTCATCTCGTGCTTACTTCTCAAACATACCCCTCAATTCAAAAATTGTTTCATATGGACCCCAGTATTCAAACCTCCTTTGAAGATCTGGTTCCATGGATGCAAGCAAGGCACATTGGACAACGAAATAGTCATAACTACGTGACTAAAAGACATTGAATGCTTCATCAATAGCATTATAAGCAAGAGCATCACCAAGAGTTACTTCCAAGACATAGTATTTCTTAGCACCTTTTAGAACTATCCTCACATTGCGGTACCAGTCCACAAAGTTTGTTTCAGATTCATGCAGTTTCTCTTTCTCTAATATACCAGCCAAAGGGAAATTGTTGCTTGCCATTGATCTACAAACAAGTGCAAATTCATTTATTCATTGTTTCATAAGTAATGAACTACAAAAATTAACAACTTTACTTTATAGTGTAGCTCCCACTAAAATCAGTATCCCTCATAATTGGTACTTAGTGATTCAAGATCCATGTCTTGCTTTTCCAGCACCAATGTTCCATCACGTGTCGGGGAACAAAACTGATAGGTACTCTTACCAATAATATAACCATATGACTCTTGTTAATCTTTCAATTCTTTTGTTGCATACTCTAGATGTTCTAGATAGTATGTCAGGTGAACCTTAGTGTAAAAGCAGTGCAATAGTTTCACACCCACATTAAAAAGATTGCTAGGTGCGCCCATGTTACATGACCCACATCAGTTCGAAGCTCGTGTTATGTGGAGCATAACTAAGGGAGAACACTTATCTTCATAGTTTTAGTGAGAGATCAACCTATTTATTATGACTGCCATGCAACAAATAAAGTGCATAAAAGGATTAACATCACATGCAATTTATATAGTGATATGGTATAATACTTCATGTTAAAGATCTCCATCATCAACAACTTCCGGCGCCATATACTCTTGCACGTGCCTTGAGCATAACATCAAGGTCCATCGCAGCTTGATCATCATCGCCATGTACTTACCTTTACAACTATTACTACTCTTATCTAATAAAGTAAAAAACAACTATGGCCTATTACAATAATAATATGACAATCATCACGGCTCCAACTCATGCCCAACGAGATTACACCACAATGTATGGGTTCGCATATGAAAATAATAAATTTTTACCCTATGCCCCTGAACCCCTGATGCTGCTAGGACCTATCTATTAGTAATACAGTAAAGGGAGGGGCTTTTCGTGAACTTACCCTTGAAGACCGAAAAGTGTTGTTAATGCTCAGGAGAGCGTGGTTGATGTAGATGAGCCGAAGCTGGCCTCAAGGTCGTGATGAAGCCCTTGCGCTCCTTTGGCTCCAACGACTTCTAGTGCCTAAAATGTTGCACCTCGCAGGGAGTTGCATGCATATGGTGCCTGGCGATGACTCCCGCTTCCCCGATCCAGTAGTAGTTGTGGAAGTAGAGCTCCTGGATCCGAATCCCGCAGTGCGACGGTGCTCCACGGTGAAGATGTCTCTCGTTCGCGCAGTCCGGACTTGGGACCACGGTCACGGGAGAGAGAGAGAGAGAGAGAGAGAGAGAGAGAGAGAGAGAGAGAGAGAGAGAGAGAGAGAGAGAGAGAATATCAATTGGAGGTCTCCCCAAAAGTGAGGAAACCTTTATTGAATATTGTGTGTATTATTTGGTCAAAATACCCCACTATATATAGGGGGAAGGGGAGGTACTCCCTCCCTCAAAGTCCTGGGGTGGGACTAAACAAGGGAGAGGGGGAGAGGGGGTGGCCACTGGCACCAAGGGGCCCTAGTGGGCCCCATGCCGGGAGGGCATCTCCTCCATCCTTCCTCCCTCTGCCTTTCCCTCATGGGCCCTTCTCCCTCCGGAATTTGGCCCATTAAGACTTTTGACCTTTTAATTGATTTTATCTTTTATTAAATAATTATGAATAAATGATTAAATCAATATTTAACATTCATTCACATATTATTCAATCTCCGTGGCTATGGAACACTTTCCACCTCCACTCCAGACATGCTCCAGACTTACCGAAACCCTTCTAGTTTTCTGTCTTTCTATTCTTCGGTGATTCTACTGATCCTATAAACACTCTCTAAGCATCACCAAGCCCTTAAGCGTGATACCCCATGGTTCGGGAACACTCCAGACATGGTTGGTACTCTCCTGGACCAATGATCAACAGAGGGACCTAGATGGCCATGTGACCCCTGTGCATTCCATGAAATCTTTTGTCGTTTGAACCGTGACTGTCGTGTCATAGTCCTTTTGTCTCTCAATAGTTGCATTGCCCGATATCTGATCAATGACATCACCATGTCTGGTTCAATATCGTTACCAACAAATGCTACTTGACTCGTTTCGACAAGTGATATCCCTGTGATCAAATCACACGCTGTGCAGCTATTGGATATAACTTTTCCGAGTGGGCCCTCGAGTATCTTTCCGTCATGCGGATGGACAAATCCCGCTCTTGACATATATTTCCTCTACGGTTCCTCTAAATACCTGAACACACCTTTATGATCACTGTTTAACCAAGTGACATTTGATGTTATCAAAGTACCCTCGGGGGACAGTGATTGATATAGCCTCACGGTCTAAGGAATATCCTACTAGGTCTATTCTAATCATCATAACTTGAACTTCGTGACATGATCAGATCACAATGTTTAGGTTGGGTATTAGTTCATCATTTCATTCTCACAATAAGATGACTCCATTTTCAACTGGCATAAATGCCACATGATCAGGAAACCTTGATCATCTGTTGACCAATGAACTAGTGACTAGAGTTTCACCGAGAACCCCTGGTTGTTTATATATCACACATGTATTGATGTTTCCTTTCAATACAGTTATAGCATGATATAAAACTTAATTATAAACTTTATAAAATATGATAATAATCCTTATTACTATTTGTCTCTAGAGCATATTTCCAACAGTCTCCCATTTGCACTAGAGTACAAATAAACTAGCTGCATTTGTTCTTAACCATTGGCACCATATATCCGGTACCTTGAACATGCTTGCTCATGGAAGAGGTTGAGTCTTGAGCCTGTACTTTACAGTCCCAAATTCTTTGCAACTTACTAATGTCACCTTGATTGACATTAATACTTTATCATCACATGATAACATCTTTGTGTATGTATCGTCGTTATGGCAGCAAAACAAGGCTGGTTTCCAGGAGCCTACAGTGACTTTAGATCAACCTCATGGGATTTCTCATGGGCACTATGCCCTGGGACACATCATTCTATGTTAAAGACGAACTAGTCCCGCCATAACAGTACACATCACTTTAGATAGTACCCTTATCTATTATTATAAATATAATCATCGAAACACTAGTGCACCATGTGCAACTTTCGATGTTTTGTTCACCTCGCTTCCTACTTGACTTTAGTCGGTATTATCAATATAGGATTTTCCAACATATTCCCTTATAACATAACCCTTTATGCCTTAAGATATGTCATCCTTTATGGATTTGGAATTATGTCTACAGTTCTCTATTAGACACTGCGGACAAACTTAGCTCAACATTCCGTGATTCATACTTAATCACTTTTTCAAATGTTCCTTCTTGGATCATATATTATGTTAAGTTGCCATCATGGTTTTTAAGATAGAACCTATGCCTTCAACATAGTGGAAGATGATCATCCTTTTCTTTCTTTCCAACCATTGATGTTTAACTTAATGTTATTCCTAATTTGAATTGACCAAGGACTAGTCCTGAATCAATTCCTATTTTGAAACTCTTTTCAGAATCCTTTTAGGAATACTACATAATATTGTAATATACTTATTATCAACTTCTACACCCTATAAATCATTATTTATCGGTACTTGCGCTTTTATTCTTAATGTGTCGTATACACACTTAAGAATGTGTCATATACACACTTAAGAATCACTCTTCAAGCTCCCACTCAAAATATGTTACCAACATATTTGAGTTTGAGTCATTACCCCTACTCAAAATACATTCCTACATATTTGAATCTGAGACTTATTTTGCTCCCACTCAAAAATATGTCATTCACATATTGTTTTAGGAAGACTTTCATAGCTCCCACTCAATTTCATTCAAATTGCATATCCACTCACTATTTTGAATACCTTCAAAAATCCTTTGATCGATTATCAAATTGAGAGATTTATTATGAGACACTAGTACCCTTACTAGTATTAAATCCACTAGACCTTCAGCACACTTGAATCAAATTTATTTGAATTTGTCTAATACATTTATTCATGAAAAATTGTGCCTTTGTCATTCACCTTTCCTTCATGACTTTGCAGTCATTTTGGAAAATTCAAGTAACCCTTTTACTTGTTAAGATTCAACAATAAATTGCTTTCTAATCTTAAGTGAATTTTGCCTCTAGGATTTCTCATAATTTTAGTTCACCATTATTTCCTTTGTAGTTCGTAGGTATGTCATGAAGGACCTTGATACTAAACCAGATCGAACAAGGGATCTTCTTGGAAATGGGAAGATCTAGGATAGGCGGCCAACCTCCTGGAAAGAGCGATGTGCATAGACCGGGTGAGTAGGGATGCAGCTCCGTGGACCGCTCGTCGGGCCTGATAGGTGGTGGTATCACACCCTTCTCAAAGGAACCGTACGTGAGACTCTCGCCTCATATGGCTCCGTCCTGGAATCTGGACCCCCCCTTTTCCTTTGACCAACGGGTCCTCGAACCCATGGGGGTTACGAATCATTCATTCATTGATTGATTCCAGGTAGCTTTAGCCATTCCGGTAATGTGACAAATGATTCACAAATGTCTCCATATAATATGTGGGGTACATTTCGAATCCTACTTCATGTAGTGAAAACACTAGTAGGGAAAACACAATGATTGTTATCATTGATTCTTTCCTTTGTGAAGAGAATCATTCAGGAACACTTTCCATTGTGCTTCTCAACACTCTGAAGCAGGGTTTTGAATCCTCATCATGTTTTTCACTATCTTCCAACAGCTTCATATTCGAGAATACAAACTTTCTCAAAAAAGCACCAAAATTTAAGCAACACTAGTTTTGCCTTTCTTTTGGTTCTAGATATGGCTATCCTATTCAAAGTTCTCAATGAATACTCTACAAGGACTTGTTCACTATTTGTTTTGGTTATATCGAATAACTCCAAAACTTTCACGACGATCCATACTAAATATGGTGCCAATCTCACGAATCTAGATGGTTCACTACATATTCTAATTGAGTGCTAACTATTTCTAACTAATGGTATTTACATCTACACTACAACGATTTATTTGGCGCCATCTATTCACCCACTTTGATATCTAATATCACGTTGTGATGCTTTGAATTTTGACACTTCAAACGCATTGCATTTCACAGTTTCTTTATGCCAATCTTATAAAGTCGAATTTCATTACTATTGATCAAATCGTAGTAATTAGATTCTTTTTTATCTTTATACCCTTCTATTCTGAAATTCTTTGATCATATCAAATAGTTTCATGCTCATGTTTCTTTTGGTAAACTTCTTTACACATTTTAAACAATCATATAATGATAATTACCATTTCTATTGAAACACAATACATCGAATATGCATTTACTTTCAACAATTCATCAAACATTTCGTATTCATGTAATACATGGTGTTTAAGTTATCTTGCCAAACTTGGCATGATTCATATGTGAAAAGAAAACGGATGTCTTTCACATATTATCAACATAACTTTGAATTTAAACAATTGTTTTATTCCAAATGAATATATCATTAAGTTGGGTATTTTCAAGGCATTTTCAATATTTTACAAATGTTCATGTATTATCAATTAGTTTCATAACCAGGATAATTCACACATAATCGAACAAGATATGAACACAAATAGAAATCATTCATAAAAGTGGAACAATTGTTTGTTACAAGCTCGTATGAATAACCGTCTCACGAAGTGTGAGACACACTAAAGAAGTTCATATATCCATCGATTACAATAATCATCCTAAAACAATAAAATAATTGATAAATGTCGAGGGAGAGCGTCATTGGCCATAATCATGATGCTCGCCATCAACACACAATGTCACCTCCTCTGCAGCAAGCACCTCTCATGCAGAAGAACCTGTTTTCAGCAAAATAGAACAAGTATCAAATATACTTAACACTGCAATATGCCTTTGCAAGATTATAACATTTATAAAATTGTATATCAAATATATATACCTTCGTCATCAATGACCTCTCCGACAATTGGTTCAACCTTTATGTTTTTGAAATGTAATATGAAATCCTGGAAATCCAATGTTTCCGTATCACCACTCATGATGCTACTCTGGACATGTCCTTCATAGCTAGGAGGTAGCGATCGAAGCAACACGCCTATCGCAAATGACTTAGTCATCCAGTGGTCCATGAAGTAAACCAATCTCATGTGTGCATCAAGCATGTGCTCCAAGTGACTCTTCAGACAAGTGTGTTCCTCCAGCTTTATGGAAAGGAACTCTCCAAGCAGTTCGTGCTTCCACATGCGCACATGGCTTATGAACTCTGCTCTCAGTTGATCCACCATCGAATATGGGTCAAGATCACCCATGAGAGGATGTAGTTCATCCACCATTCTGTAATGCATTATTATCTGAATGTAAGTGGACCTCTCTTGGCGATAGTAGCGGTCTGCCCTCTCTTGTGGGTATCATAGCCGCCAGGCTCGGCCAATTCCATTGTGCGACGTATGTAATCTACCACATGATTCCTAGTAAGGAGATCATTCAAGTGCACAAGCCAACCAGGAAAGTTGGATCCATCAAGTCTAAGTTTCTCACCAACTACCCACTCCTCAACATCAAAGTAAGCTTCATGGTGAGCCATCTCTACATTTATAACTGCAAAAGGAATTTAGACTAAGTTTATAATTAAATGAGTTAAATATAATAAGTCCACTAAAAACACCTATCCCCTGAAGGGTTCTAGTGATTACATGACCCCTTTTCGCCCACATCTCCCTCGATCGTCACGGCCATCAATGTGGGTGCTAGGGTGGATGCCTAACCATCGGTCACATCATTCATGCGACCCGTGCTTGATCTTTCGACCATCCGTGTTCCGAGGCCATGTGTACACATGTTAGGCTCGCCAACTCAACCTTGGTGTATTCACTGTGTAACATGGCTTACACCCACTGTATGTGAATGTAGATATGTCTGACACCCGATCATAACGGCGTTGCCTCATACCAAAGAACTTTCTTGGTGGTGCACACTAAGGGAGAACACAATCATCGGTATTTTTAATAGGGATCATCTTATTAGGCTACCGTCGAGTATCTAATACTAGCACAGAATAAGATATACAAACAATCACATTGAATGTAAATGTGATGTGATATGGTCCTTCGCATCGTGATCTCCATCCAGCGCCATCAGATTCCGGCGCCAGGGTTCCAGCACCATAGACACCAGGGTACCAGTGCCTTTCCGGCGTGGTAGTCCGTCACCTCCGTGACCGTATACTACTACTTAGCAACTTAAGGTAATTACTTTACCTTTGCCACAACCATATCACAAAGCAACGCCCCCTGCAAAACAAAGTTAGATGCCTCTACTTTATCTTTGCATGTTTTACGTGGCTGAATGGGATTTCACACAAGAACCATTCCTACCTACGAACTTTCGCCATAACGCTGATCTAGTGTTTGTCTATACTACGCCCCTTTCGGGGCCTTCCATTGCAAATGGCATACCAACTAATGCGAGAGAGACAGACACCCCCAAAGCCAATTTATATGGTACAAGCCATATGTCAAGCATGGACCAGTCTCGCGAATTAACGTGTAAAGTAGGTTGGGGGCCGCTTCATCAAGCATTGCTGAGGTATACACAAGTACACCTGGGAGGGTAACAACTAAAAGATCAACGCCCTCATGCTACATCTCGTGTGTTCTACCCGTACTAGCAATACTACTCATAGATCTAGCTTTGATACCACTGTGGGAGTTCGTGTATGAAAACAATAAAATTTTACCCTACTCCCCTGAACCCCTGATGTTGCCAGGACCTATCTATTAGTAATGTAGTAATGGGAGGGTCTTTTCGCGAACTTACCCTTGAAGACCGAAAAGTGTTGTTAACACTTAGGAGAGCGTGGTTGATGTAGACGAGCCGAAGCCAACCTCAAGGTCGTGATGAAGTCCTTGCGCTCCTTTGGATCCAACAACTTCTAGTGCCTCAAATATTGCACCTCGTAGGGAGTTACATGCATCCGGTGCTTGGCGATGACTCCCGCTTCCCTGATCCAGTAGCAGTTGCAGAAGTAGAGCTCCTGGATCCCAATCTCGTAGCACGATGGTGCTCCGCGGTAAAGATGTCTCTCGTTTGCACAGTCCGGACTTGGGACCATGGTCACGGGAGAGAGATAGAGAATATCAATTTGAGGTCTCCCCAAAAGTGAGGAAACCTTTATTGAATATTGTGTGTATTATTTGGCCAAAATACCCCACTATATATAGGCGGAAGGGGAGGTACTCCCTCCCTCAAAGTCCTAGGGTGGGTGACATGGGCATACCTTACAGGTACTCGAGTTTGGTATATATGGCCTGACCTGGCAGAAGCCCACAACGTTATCAAGGCCCAATCAAAGATTCGGGTAACCGAAGGAGACTCCGACTGCTTGCAGCACACGGCAAGTTCAAAGATAGAAAGTTTAAAAGGACAAACCCTCACTTGTAACCGACTCGACCTGCTACCCGAGACCTAGCCTATCTATATAAAGGCTATAAGGGGGCAGCGAGGAGGACAATCACAACCCTAGTTTTCCACAACCTTGCCAGATTGCATCTACGCACCCCTTGTAACTTTCGACTCCCTCGATAATTCCAAGAGCAGACAAGGAGGAGTAGGGTCCTCTATGAGGCCTGAACCTGGGTAAACCTTGCGTCCATGTGTGCTTGTTTGCTAGACGATTGATGCTTCCAGCGCTTCCTCCTTCCCCAAAATCCAAGTCTATAACAATGGGCATTGATGAGTTTAATCCTCATCAATTGGTGCCGGCTGTGGGAACTGGGAGTGCTAATGTCGTGGCTTCTTCGGCTCCGTCAATTGCGATCTACAACTCTGCAACAGGAGAGATTCGCCTCCTCTTCGGTGCCTTCGACTTCACCATCCACACGTCGGCCACTCGCCCGGCTTTCGAGTCCGTGGGCGAAGGGATCGGCCTAGCGATAGGGAGCTTATGCTTCCAAGTTGGTCAGTTGGGCACACTTCGCCTCCCTGACCAGCCAACGGTTCCCGCAATTTCTCCAGCATCGTGGTTTCCACCGCCGATCGGCACCCTGAGCAAACTCGACGCCCCGACAACAGTTAGGAATGCGATCAGCAACAACAGTTGCGGATCCAATCTGGGCGATTTAGCCACTAAAGACGGAGCCTACAGCTCTAGATCTGAAAGTTGCGGAAGCAACAGCTTCCCCAAGCACTACATGTGCGCCGTCATCAACACAGGCGAGAACGGTGACACTCGAGACAACACTGCTACCGGCAGTGGCATCCCAGTCGCAAATGGTGGTCTCGCCAACAGCGCACCCACCAACAACAGGACAGAAGGAGACCTGCATCTCACGACGAATGAGTGCACTGAAGAACACATGCTGATCAAGCTCAATGACAACGAGTGGGCCCGCTGTCGGGAAGCTCTGCGGGGTAATCCTTTGCCCCTGAACTCATCGCAAGACATGCTGATGGGTTACCATTGGCTGCTCAAGGAAGAATACAAGAGCCAACAATAAGTAATCGCGCAGCTCGATGCGCGCAGAAAGGCGTCAGACGAGTCGAGCCTTCGGCGAGCTCAGCTCTCTTCCATGGGAGGATCCTCCTCCAAGAGCAATGACCATGTGGCCGCCAAGAGGCGCTCTCGACTGGCCTACCTCACCGACAAGGAGCAAGAAGAGGCCGCACGAGTCCTCGACTTCTCGTCTATGATGGTAGATACACGGGGCAATGTGCTTCCAAAGACACCGTAGGCGGTGGTGACGGTAGCCACCATGTACCTCCTCAACAACCAGCCTCCGGCTGGGGATCCGCGAGCTGCCATGCACTGATCCACGATTGCAGGCTTGGGGGTAGTCAAAGCTACCCTCATCAAGGATCTAACGCCGGAGCCGAAGAATAACAAGGCTTTGACCAAACGCTATTCATCACCCTCCTCCAGTGACGACAGCCATGACCTGTCGTGGTGACGCTGCTCGCGGTGGCACGACTACGACTGTGACGCGCGTGATGACATCACGCAGCGCAAGGTCGACAGGATGCGTGCAAGATGCGCCCGTTCGACTGATTCGGAAGATGATGGGATGGAGCTCTGCGGCGCCAGCTGCTTCAGCAGAGCCATCAGGCATAAGCGAATTCCAAAGGGGTTTAAACTCCCATCGGAGAACCCGAAATTTGACGGCCTAGAGGACCCGAAGATCTGGATGGAGGATCACATCTCCTCTGTCAGGCTACATGGCGGAACCACAAGCATGGTGATGCAATGCCTCCAACTACAGCTGCAAGGTGCCGCTCGTGCGTGGCTCAACAATCTCCCGCGCGGATCCATTCGCAGCTGGGAAAAGCTGGTTTACAGCTTCGTCCGAAACTTCAAGGGCACTTACAAGAGGCCCGCATCAATTGAAGAATTGCGCGGCTGCTACCAGAAGATGGGCGAGCCGCTACGCTCGTATATCTAGAGGTGGTCCATCATAAAAAACTCTACAGAGGACATCTCTGAGGATCGTGCAATCGACACGTTCAATAACGGCGTACGCCGAAGAGAGCTCAGGGAGGAGTTGGGACGCTCAAAGCCCAAGACAATCGACCACCTGATGGAGATCACGAATAGGTGGGACGATGGAGAGGACTCGGTGAAAAACCGTGTCCACTCCGATGATGATGACAACCTCGACCGCAAACGCAATCGTCGAGGAAAGCATCAAATGCGTAGATATGAGGACCGCGAAGAGGTCGACATGGTCGTGTCTAGCTACGCCGACAAATGCGACGACAACCGCAACAGCGGACACCGCATCGGTGGATACCGCGACAGTAGAAAAACCACGCAAGTGTGGCAGCGCCGCACTCGCGATGAGGCACCTGCAACATCCATCTAGGACAAACTGTCCGGACCGTGCAACGTGCACTTCTACATCGACAAGCACGACGGCAAGAAAAAGTCCAGCCACCTCCTAAAGGACTGCCGCAAGTTCCTCAAGCTCCACGAAGGCCTGACCCAGATGAATTGTGACGCAATTAAGCAGGGCTATGGAGCTGCCCCGGGCGCTGTGGCTCATGGAGCTCCTCCACCGCCGCCCGGCCCACCACCACCTACGGCTACACCAGTCCAGAACCATGGAGGCGAGCCATACCCCCGACCACTGGGGAACATGGGGATGTTCCAAAAAGGTCGTCCCTCAAATCGAGTGCAGAAATTGATCACTCGCCAAGTCAATCTGGCGATGAACTCTCCGCCCTCCACCACTGAGTACCTCAGTGGTAGCGAGTCCTACATCACCTTCGACAAGAGCGACCACCCGCGTCAAGTTCCTCGCCCAAGACACTGTCCCCTGGTGCTTGAGGAACAAATTGGAGGCTTCGAGATGAGTCGCGTCTTCATGGACGGCGGAAGCGGTATCAACCTCATGTTCACGAGTACCTTGCGTGCAATGAGGATCCCTCTAACATGTCTGGAAGTTTCAGACACAACGTTCCACGACATCATCCTAGGGAAGGGCGCGTACCCCTGGGAAAAATCAACCTCGACGTCATCTTCGGAACACCGGCAAATTTTCGGCGAGAGCGCATCGATTTCGAAGTTATCGACTGGCCTTCACAGTATCACTGCATCCTCGGATGTGTCGTGTTCATGAGGTTCATGGTAGTACCACACTATGCCTATCTGTCGGGGGGATTATCCCCGGGTACCCCAAAGAAGCGCTCTGGAACAGTCAAAAAAGGCAAATCGTCAATAAGATAAAAGGAAATTGCAGCAAGCAGGTTCTAGGTCGGCTAGAGCCTCCTAGCCGGCCCATGACCACGTCACCCTCCTCTTCCCGGTTGGGCCGCCCCTAGCCGGCCCATCCGCCTCGCCAGCATCTCCCACGCTCGCTTCAGGTTCCCGGCTAGGCCGGCCCAGCCGGCCCACTCGGCGCCGCCCCCTTCTCCACCTGGACGTCCCCGCCTAGGCCGGTTCTAGCCTCCCCGGCCGGGCCTCCTCCTCTCCCATCCGGCTAGGCCGTGCCACCCTGCCCCGACTAGGTCGCGCCACCCTGCCCAGGCCGGCTGGGCCACCCTCGCCCGGCTGGACCGCCATCGCCAGGGAGAGTCGGCTCACTCGGGAGTTCTCAGGCCGGTTCGATCGGTGGACAGAGGCTTCCACCATTGCATATCGCTACTCCCTCTGCCTTGCTCTAGCCGGATCGACCATGCCAGCTACCCTCGCTGCTACTACTGAACAAGACCAGGGCCAGGTACGAGAAGGACAAGCAGACGTGCAGCACCGGACAACGACAATACCAGAGACACTGAGACCATGCGGGCTATGATGCACTAGTGTGGCACTATACGCTTTATCAAACACTATGCATTGTACTTGTATTACCTCATGCATGACATGTTGAATAGTCTAGTTAGGCAAGTGGATCCCACCTTTGTCCCTTGGGCCACCTTTATAAGGCACCAAGGGAGGGCCTCACTGATTCACTCGGACCAGGCGTACACGCACGAGCACTTGGTTGCTTGATCGATAGCTAGCTCCCAGGTTGCTAGCTCACTCTCACACACCATACACTGCTAGCTAGCTGATTCTCAGATATAGCTCCAGGAGCACATTTGTAGCCCGAGTATACCCACATATACCGTCAGACATACAGGAGTAGGAGTTTTACGTCACCGCGAGGGCTCCGAACCTAGGTACTTCCTATGTCTCGCCGCACTTGCTTGTACCCAATCCCGCCTGTGGACACCGTCGCAGTCGCCCTGCTCGCTCCCACACCTCTATCTAGCCTTTTTAGGCAATGTCGTTTCCAATACAATGACACTATCTACAGATGAAGACTCCTGGCCCAAACGGCATTATCACAATCAACGGAAGCTTCAAGAGATCCGATAGATGCGATAGGGAATTCAATAGAATTTCCCAGTCTTTCGGCATGCAAGAGGAGCTAGCAAGGTTAAAGGAGTCGACAGACAACAGTCTGCCTCCCCAAGCAAGCCAAGCTCACCTGACCAATCCTTCGACACATCGGTGCACACCAAGAAAGTCTAGGTCCACCCAACTAACCTGACCAAGACGGCCCTCATCGCCAATAACTTGAGTCTTGCATAGAAACTCGCGCTCGTCAAATTCCTCCGTGAGCGCTGGGAAATATTTGCCTGGTGTCCATCGGACATGTCAAGAGTTCCCAGGGAATTCGCCGAGCACTCACTCAACGTGAATCCTGGTGCAAGGCCAGTCAAACAAACAATACGGCGACTGTCTGAACCAAGGGAAAAAGCAGTCGGTATGGAAGTCGACAGACTCCTCGACGCTAAATTTATACGCGAGATCAAGGAAAGCACATGGGTCGCAAATCCGGTACTCATTCCTAAAAAGGACATGGATATCTTGTGAATGTGTGTGGACTTCACCTCCCTGAACAAGCATTGCCCGAAAGATCACTTCCCGCTACCACAGATCGATCAAATAATCGACTCTACTTCGGGATGCGAGCGCCTCTGCTTCCTCGACGCCTACTCAGGCTATCATCAGATTCGAATGAAGGAGGAGGACCAGGAAAAAACAGCGTTCATAACGCCCTTTGGTGTCTTCTGCTACACAACGATGCCCTTCGGGCTGAAAAACACAGGAGCCACCTACCAACGGTGTATGCAGGCCTGCCTCAAGTGCCCACTTGGTCACAAACTCCAAGTCTACGTCAACGACATCATCGTCAAAACTAAGGAGGAAGCCTTGTTACTCAACGATCTCCGTGAGACCTTCGATAAGGTCGATCGCTACCAGATCAAGCTAAGTCTGGACAAATGTGCCTTCGGCGTACCATCTGGGCAACTACTTGGGCATCTCATCTCCGCGAGAGGAATCGAGGCCAACCCGAAGAAAATAAAGGCCATACTGCCATGAGGAATCTACTACCTCCGCTGCTCGCTGGAACAGGGAGAGGAAGGTCTGCTTCGACTCCGCATGTGTGACCGACTGCGGAAGCGCTGCCGGAACGCGGCGCCGGAAGGATCGTCTACTCGATCTTGAGATCGGCAAGTGATCGTCTACATCAACCACGAGATCCGATCTTGCACAAGGCTTTCGGATCCACAAGGGTTAGTACAGATCTATCTCGTTGCACATGTCTAATAGATTAGATCTTGGCTTTTATCTAGATTAGATCTGGGTTTTGTTCGTTCTTGCGGTAGAATTTTTTTGTTTTCCATGCTACGAACCCCTCAGTGGTATCAGAGCCTTGTCTATGCGTAGATCTGTTGCACGAGTAGAACACAATGGTTTTGTGGGCGTTGGTGCTCGTGCCGTCTTTTGCTTTGTGTACTTTGCATCTTGCGGTATGGTGGGATGAAGCGGCTCGGGCTAACCTTACATGTCATCGCACATGAGACTTGCTCCACGCTTGTCGTGTAACTTTCTTTGCACAAGTGGCTTTGCGGGTGTCTGTCTCTCCCACCATAGTATAGATCCAATTTACACTTTGTACTTGATAGCACTTGTATCAACGTTGTGGTTCAGTTTCGTAGGTAAGATCCGTTCTTATTCGAAAGCCCCAAACCACGTAAAACATGCAAAGAAAATTAGAGGCGTCTAACTTGTTTTTGCAGGGGTTTTGTGATGTGATATGGCCATCATGTGATTGTGATTATATTTGATGTATGCAATGATCTGTGTCGTAATATGGCAACCGGCAGGAGCCTAATGGTTGTCTTTAATTCTGTTAAGACCTGTGTGTGTATTCATCTTGTAATAGCTTTATTCCAAGTAGTTGTAATAGTTGCTAGTGATGATGGACAACCATGAAGCGGCACCACTGACCTTGATGCAATGCTGGTGATGATGGAGATCATGTCTTTGCTTTGGAGATGGAGATCAAAGGCATAAGAAGAAAGGGCCATATCATATCACACTAATTATGAATTGCCTGTGATGTTAATCCTTTATGCATCTTGTATTGCTTAGATCACGACGGTAGCATTATAAGATGATCCCTCTCACTAAATATCAAGTAATAAAGTGTTCATCCTTAGTTGGCACCGTTTCTAAGACTAAATCGTTCAAGCATCTCGTGATGATCGGATGTGATAGATTCTACGTGTGCATACAACCGGTGCAAGCCAGATTTGCACATGCGGAAACTAAGGTTAATCTTGACGATCCTAGCATGTACAGACATGGTCTCGGAACACGGAATACCAAAAGGTAGAGCACGAGTCATATAAATGATATGATGAACATGAAGATTGTTCGCCGATGAAACTACATCTTCTCTCGTGAAGATCGGACTTGGTGTAGTGGACTTGGTTTGTGTAATCACTAAGACAATGTGAGGGATGTTGTTTTGAGTGGGAGTTCACCTAGTTAATTTAAGAATTAAAATTGAACTCAATTTATCATAAACTTAGTCTAAACTACTTGCAAATTTGTTGTAGATTATGGCGAACCTCTCCATCAATTTCAATGCGTTCCTAGAGAAAGAAAAGCTTAAGAACAATGGAAGCAACTTCACGGACTAGCTCCGTGGACTGAAGATTGTCCTCAGGGCTGATCAGTTGACCTATGTGCTCGAAGCACCGCTAGGTGACCCACCTGCAGAAGATGCCACCGATGACGTAAAGAATGTTTACGCCACTCGGAAAAATCATTACTCCACAGTTCAGTGTGCCATCCTGTACGGTTTAGAAACGGAGCTTCAGAAGCGCTTTGAGCACCACGACCCGTTCGAGATCATTAAGGAGCTCAAGCTCATTTTTGAGACTCACGCGGCCGTGGAGAGCTATGAGGCCTCCGAAAAGTTCTTTAACTGTAAGATGGAAGAGGGTAGCTCCGTTAGCGAGCGTGTGCTCACCATGTTTGGGCACGCAAACAAGCTCCAAGAGTTGGGGATAACGATTCCTAATGAGTTAGGGATTCACCGTGTCCTCCAATCACTGCCACCGAGTTATAAGAACTTTGTGATGAACTACAATATGCACTGCATGAACAAGACGTTACCTGAACTATCGTCCATGCTGAAAACTGCTGAAGTGGAGATCAAGAAGGAGCACCAAGTGTTGATGGTCAATAAGACCACCAATTTCAAGAAACAGGGCAAGCCTAAGAACAAGGGCAACTTCAAGAAGGACGGCAAGAAAGCTGCCGCACCTGCTAAGAAGCCCAAGGCTGGTCCTAAGCCTGAAACTGAATGCTTCTACTGTAAGGGTGCTGGTCACTGGAAGCGTAACTGCCCCAAGTACCTGGCAGATCTGAAGAACGGCAACATCAAGAAGAAAGGTATATTCGATATACATGTTATTGATGTGTATCTTACTAGTAATCGTAGTAGTGCCTGAGTATTTGATACTGGTTCGGTTGCTCATATTTGTAACTCGAAACAGGAGCTGCGGAATAAACGAAGACTGGCGAGAGACGAGGCGACGATGCGTGTTGGAAATGGCTCCAAGGTTGATGTGATCGTTGTCGGCACGCTCCCTATACATCTACCTTCGGGATTAGTTTTAAATTTGAATAATTGTTATTTGGTGCCTGCGTTAAGCATGAACATTATATCTGGATCTTGTCTAATGGGAAAAATGACTAAGACTCCATTCTCTGGAATAATGGAGCGAGCTATAGACTTATTGGAAATAATACATACCGATGTGTGCGGTCCAATGAGTGTAGCGTCGCGTGGTGGATATCGTTATGTTCTCACTTTCACGGATGACTTAAGTAGATATGGGTATGTATACTTTATGAAACATAAGTCCGAAACTTTCAAGAAGTTTAAGGAATTTCAAAGTGAAGTGGAAAATCATCGTAACAAGAAGATTAAGTTTCTGCGTTCTGACCGCGGAGGTGAATATCTAAGTTATGAGTTTGGCATGTATTTAAAGAAATGTGGAATACTTTCGTAGTTGACACCGCCGAGAACACCATAGCATAATGGTGTGTCCGAACATCGTAATCGAACTCTCTTAGATATGGTTCGGTCTATGATGTCTCTTACAGATTTACCGCTATTGTTTTGGGGCTATGCATTAGAGACAGCCGCATTCACTTTAAATAGGGCACCATCTAAATCCGTTGAAATGACACCATACGAATTGTGGTTTGGAAAGAAACCTAAGTTGTCGTTCCTTAAAGTTTGGGGTTGCGAAGCGTATGTAAAGAAGTTACAACCTGATAAGCTTGAACCCAAAGCGAACAAATGCGTCTTCATAGGATACCCTAAAGAAACAATTGGGTATACCTTCTATCATAGATCTGAAGGCAAAGTTTTTGTTGCCAAGAATGGATCCTTTCTTGAGAAGGAGTTTCTCTCGAAGGAATTGACTGGAAGGAAAGCAGAACTCAACAAGGTTATTGAACCTTCTCTCGGAGTTGAGAGTAGCGCAGCACCGGAAGATGTTTTTGTGCCGCCTGCACCAATTGGAGAGGAAGCTCATGATGGTGATCATGAAACTTGAACGGTTCTGCTGAACCTCGCAGGTCAACGAGGGTTCGTACCACTCCTGATTGGTATGACCCTGCCTTGAACGTCATGTTGGTGGACAACACTGATGACCCTGCGATGTATGAAGAAGCTATGGTGAGCCCAGATTCCGACAAATGGCTAGAAGCCATGAAATCCGAAATGGGATCCATGTACGAAAACCAAGTATGGACTTTGGTGGACTTACCGGATGGCCGTAAGGCTGTCGAGAACAAATGGATCTTCAAAAGAAAAACAGATGCTGATGGTAATATTATCGTCTATAAAGATCGACTTGTCGCGAAAGGGTTCCGACAAATTCAAGGAGTTGACTACAATGAGACTTTCTCACCAGTAGCAAAGCTAAAGTCTGTGAGGATTTTGTTAGCAATAGCTGCATATTTCGATTATGAGATTTGGCAGATGGATGTCAAAACGGTGTTCCTTAATGGTGACATTGAGAAAGAGTTGTATATGGTACAACCCAAGGGTTTTGTCGATCCTAAAGATGCTGACAAGGTATGCAAACTTTAGCGCTCCATTTATGGACTGAAGCAAGCATCCCGGAGTTGGAATCAACGTTTTGATAAAGTAATCAAAAACTTTGGATTTATACAAACTTATGGAGAAGCTTGTATTTACAAGAAAGTGAGTGGGAGCTCTGTAGCATTCCTAGTACTATATGTAGATGACATATTGTTGATTGGGAATGATATAGAACTTCTTAATAGTGTCAAAGCCTATTTGAATAATAGTTTTTCAATGAAGGATCTTGGCGAAGCGGCATATATTCTAGGCATCAAGATTTATAGAGATAGATCAAGACGCCTAATAGCGCTTTCACAAAGTACATACTTAGACAAAGTTCTAAAGAAGTTTAGAATGGAAGAGAGCAAGAAAGGGTTCGTGCCCATGTTGTCAGGTAAGACCTTGAGTAAGACTCAAAGTGTAGCTACGGCAAAAGATACAGAGAAGATGAATAATATTCCCTATGCCTCGGCCATAGGTTCTATCATGTATGCCATGCTGTGTACAAGACCGGATATAGCACATGTTGTTAGTTTGACTCGTAGATATCAAAGTGATCCTGGAATGGAGCCTTTGGACAATGATCAAGAATATCCTAAAGTACCTGAACAGGACTAAGGATATGGTTCTTTCTTATGGAGGTGATGAACAGCTTGTTGTAAATAGTTACACTGATGCTAGTTGGAACACCGATCCAGATGACTCGAAGTCACAGTCTGGATACGTATTTATTTTGAATGGTGCTGCAGTGAGCTGGAGGAGTGCCAAACAAAGCGTTGTGGCGAAATCTTCAACTGAATCAGAATACATAGCTGCTTCGGAGGCTGCACACGAAGCCATATGGATGAAGGATTCATTACTGAACTTGGCGTGGTTCCTAGTGCGTTGGACCCGATGGCCATCTACTGTGACAACACAGGTGCCATAGCTAATGCACAGGAGCCAAGGTCACATAGCAAGATGAAGCACATCAAGCTACGTTTCCATGCTATTCGCGAGTATGTCCGAGATGGTGACATAAAGATTTGCAAAGTACACATTGATCTGAATGTGGCAGATCCGTTGACTAAACCTCTCCCTAGAGCAAAGCATGACCAACACCAGAAGGCCATGGGTGTTAGGTATATTACCATGTAATCTAGATTATTGACTCTAGTGCAAGTGGGAAACTGTTGGAGATATGCCCAAGAGGCAATAATAAAAGTGGTTATTATTATATCTTTGTGTTTATGATGAATGTTTGCATCCCATGCTATAATTGTATTATAAGGAAACACTAATACATGTGTGTTTTGTAAACATAAAAGAGTCCCTAGTAAGCCTCTTGTTGAACTAGCTTGTTGATTAATTGATGATCATGGTTTCCTGATCATGGACATTGGATGTCATTAATAACAAGGTTATATCATTAGGAGAATGATGTGATGGACACACACACCCATAGTAAGTGTAGCACAAGATCAAGTCATTAAGTTCGTATTGCTACAAGCTTTCAAAAGCATAGCAACCTAATCCTTCGACCATGAGGTTATGTTAATCACCATCACCGGATGGGTACTTTGATGACATCAAAGACCGCTTCGTAACTGGGTGGTTATAAAGGTGTCATTGGGTATTCTGAAAATATGTGTTGAAGCGCATGGACCAAGATTGGGATTTGTCCATCCATATGACGGATAGATATGCTCTGGGCCCTCTCGGTGGAATGTCATCTAGTTAGCTTGCAAGCATGTGACTAGGTCACAAGGGATGACATAACATGGAACGAGTAAAGAGTACTTATCAGTGACGAGGTAGAACTAGGTATGGAGATACCGACAATCAAACCTCGGATAAGTAGAGTATCACGTGACAAAGGGAATTGGTTTCGTATGTTAATGGTTCATTCGATCACGAAGTCATCGTTGAGTATGTGGGAGCCGTTATGGATCTCCAGATCCCGCTGATGGTTATTGATCGGAGAGGTGTCTCCATCATGTCTACATATTCACGAACCGTAGGGTGATACACTTAAGGTTCGAAGTTGTTTTAAGTAGATATGGAATGTGCGTTGGAGACCGAATGTTGTTCGGAGCCTCGGATTGGATCCGAGACATCACGAGGAGATCCGGAATTGTCCGGGGAATAAGATTCATATAATGGGGATCATTTTCTAAGTTAGGAAATGTTCCGGAGTGTTTGTATGGGGATTCTAGAAGGTTTCGGAATGTTTCGGAAGGCTCTAGAAGATATTTTGGAGTTTACTTGAAAACCAAGATAGGATAAGGGAAAACTTAAAGGGTAAGTAAAGGAAACTTGGGGGGGAGGACTCTCCCCCAAGCCTCCTTGTGCGCCAGCCCTAAGGAGTGGGAACCCTAGGCCGCAGCCCTCCCTCTATATATAGAGGGGTGGAGGCGCCACCCCCTTGGCCCCTCCCTACTCCAAACCCTAGCCGCCTCTCTCCTCCTCCTTCCATCTGCTCTGGCTTAGGCGAAGCCCTGCAGAATTCTCTACTCCACCACCACCACCACGCTGTCGTGCTGCTGGGATTCCGTGGAGAGATCTACTACCTCCGCTCATTTGGAACGAGGAGAGGTCTGCTTCGACTCAACGCGTGGACTGATCATGAAGCTGTCGGGAACGCCAAAGGATCGTCTACTCGATCTTGAGATTGGCAAGTGATCGTCTACATCAACCACGAGATCCGATCTCGCACAAGGCTTTCGGATCCACAAGGGTTAGTACAGATCTATCTCGTTGCACATGTCTAATAGATTAGATCTTGGCTTTTATCTAGATTAGATCTGGGTTTTGTTCGCTCTTGCGGTAGAAATTTTTTGTGTTCCATGCTACGAACCCATCTCAAATGAAGAAGCATTAAGACCAAAATTTTTTGCCCTTACCTCTCTTACTTTTATTCTTAACCTTGGGGAAAATATGATTGTTTGGTGGAGAATAAAGGTGCATGGTCCCCTTTCCCACATCTATTATTGCTCCAAGGAGTTCTAATAGGGACCTTCCAAGTGTAATTTGTCCTTTTCCTGCACATTCAATAACAAGATAATCAGTAGAAATCATTTTCCCAAGGATCTTTGTAAACACTCCTTCAGCTATTCCAAGAGTAATATGGTAGCATTATTAGAAAGAGATATTTCTTTTCCTCCTTCAGTAAGCCCCCAAGTATTCAGAGATTCATAAATATCCTTGGGCATAAGACAAAATTCAGACATGATATCACAGCGGGCTTGAAAAGTTTCAGTGTTTATCTCAATCTTTATTGTAGGGAGCCACTTTGATGGTTCAGAATTTATTGGAACATAATTATGATGCTCCCTAAGCGTATTATAGCAATCTTTTAAGCTAGTAGTGCTAGTCTCAAGAGTGTTCAATCTAGCAAATATTCTTGCGAAAGAAATATCACTTAAGTGAGGATAAAATTCTTTATAGCATTAATAGCATCATCCTCATTACATTGGAGGAAATCTCCTCCCACAACAGCATCTAAAGCATATCTATAGCAAAGAGCAATCCCAAGGTAAAAACTGCTAAGGAACAAGCTTTGAGTCATTTTAGGCTCAGTTTTTTCATGTAGATCAGAGATTCTAGACCAAGCTTCTTTAAAACTTTCCTCAATTCCTTGTTTAAAAGTGAAAATCATTTCCTCGGGTGACAAAGTGATTGGAGCAAGGCTAGACATAAAGGCAACTTAAGCAAGGAACTATTTTTTTGTGTTTTTGAAATAAGAAAGCAAACTAGTAAAACTAATTTTTTTGTGTTTTTGAATAACAAAACAAGCAAACAAAGCAAAAAGAAACTAAGCAAAACAAAAATAACAAAGTAAAGAGATTGGTTATGAGGGACTCCCCTTGTGAAGATGTCCTTGACTCCCAAGAACGGTGCGAAAATGCTTGATGGCTCAATGCACGCCAGAGAAAAGTGCTGGTGCGTGGTTGATGTAGAGCTCGTTGGGAACCCCAAGAGGAAGGTATGATGAGCACAGCAGCAAGTTTCCCTCAGTTATGAAACCAAGGTTTAATCGAACCAGTAGGAGCAAAGAAACACCCCAAAGGTGTTGCTAGCTAAGCCTTGGCAGGGCGCACTATCGGTGCTAGTAGCAACGTGGAGACCTGCACAACACAACCACAGAACTTTGTCCCCAACTTGCGATGAGGTTGTCAATCTCACCGTGTTTTGCGGAAAACAAAGGATTAAACGTATCGAATGGAAAGAAGTAAAAGTTTGCAGAAAGTAAACACAAAGCGGTAATAGTTTGTATATTGTATGTAAAAGAAAAGGACCGGGATCCATAGTTTACTAGAGGTGGCTCTCCTTAGATAGATAACATGCTGGGTGAACAAATTACAGCGGGGCAATTAACAAAAATCAAGAAAGCAATACATGCATATACTAATCATCTTGACTCCTTTGAGACTTGATCGGGCATTACAACATTATACATAGACCGCCATCCAACTTCATCTATGACTAATAATCCACCTTCAGGTTATCATCCGAACCCCCTCCAGTATTAAGTTGCAAGCAACAGATTATTGCTTTATGAATTGCGTGTAAAGTAAACAATACAATTGTTATATGAACAAAGGATTGTTGTTTTCTCCCTAGTAGCAACAACACATCTAGTACCTTAGAGATTTCTGTCACTTCCCTAGATTACCAGAGGCATGAACCCACTATTGAGCATAAATACTAACTCTTGGAGTTGCTAGCATCTACTTGGCCAAGATAGCTACTAACAACGGAAAGCATGCAAGATCACAAATAACAAAGACATGATAGAATCAATAATCAATCTGAAATAGCATCTCAATATCCATCGGATCCCCGCAAACACAACATGTAGAATTACAAATAGATGATCTTGATCATGAACGGAGCTCACAAGATCTAAACATGAAAGCACAAAGGAGGAGAACCAGCCATCTAGCTACTACATGGATCCGTAGTCCAAGGATGAACTACTCACGCATCACACCGGAGGCTTGCATGGTGATGAAGAAGGCCTCCAGGGTGAATTCCCCTCTCCGGCAGGGTGCCGGGAAGAGCTTTAGATCCCTCTCGATCTAGGGATTGGGATGACGGCGGCTACAGACTCTTTCGTGGATTTTTGATCGGGCACTTAGGGTTTTCGTCCCGAGGGCAATATATAGGCGGAAGGGGAGACCGAGGGGGTGCCAGGGGCCACCACACCACCCCCTGGCACGGGCCCAGCCTGGCCGCGCGGCCAGGTGGTGTGGCCGGCCTCTGGCCCCTCTCCATCTCGTATTCTGGCACTTGATGACTTCCGAAAAATAGGCACTTTGGCTTTTGTCCCATCCAATTCCGCGAATATTCATTTTCTGACTTTCCTGGAACCAAAAACAGCAGAAAACAGGCAGCTGGCACTGTGGCTCTTGTTAATAGGTTAGTCCAAGAAATCATATGAAAAGTACTCCAAAGTGTGGACAAAACACAAGAAGGTGGATAAAACCAAGCATGGAACATCAAAAATTATAGATACATTTGCAATATATCAGAGCGCTAACAACTACAAGAAGCAGAGTAGAAGAATAAGGACAGAGCATCATCGTGAATGGCTAAAGAAAAGGAGAAGAAGATAGAGAGCTAACACTTAAATTGCTCATTTAGCTGCGTAACTTGGTCCAGAAGATACTTCTCCCGAGCACTAGCCTTCTCAGCCTTTGACTTCCACACGTCCACATTACCACGGATCATGGGCAACTCTCGCTCCAACCGCTTTACGCAATCACGCAGTCGTGCACGCAGCAACATCTCCTCCACTTTTGAAAACGGGCGCGCCACAGTTTCATCCGTGGGAGGAGAGTCAGGAGGACCACTCGAAGGACCCTATTACAGCCAAACAAGAGGCAAATAAGACCATCTAAACATCGATAAAAGGAAGGAGTGCATTCAAATTCAACAAAGTATCAAAAGGGGTACCCCCACAAAATACGGTTCAGCAAAAGGAACGCTAAGCTATTACACAAGGCAGCTAAGGAATGCTCTGCTTTTTGGCTTTCGACTTTGGGAGCTTCCTTGAATCTATGGCAGTCTCTGACGCCACAAACTTCCTAGTTGTAGCCCCAGATGCTATAGCCTTTGCTGCCTTCACTCGCCAGAGCTCCACCGAGTAATTGGCGACTCTTTCGATGAGCCGAGGCCCATACTTACTGCAATTACTAGCGAAGGGAGCAAACACTACCTGCTGGCCATCTGCGGTGACCGGCATCTCCTCAGAGATCTCGGTGGGGTCCAGCTCCACACCATGGGCTTGCGCCATCGCGAGTGCCATAGTCACACCAACTAATCGTTGCGCATTCTTGAATTCCATCGGCACGCCCTCTACGAAAGACACCACCAAGCCGTCAAGATTTTTGATTAATTTGGCCTTGGTATCCATCTCCTCTCGAAGGCGACTCAGTACGCCGTTGGCCTTCCCAACTGTGTCTTGGAGAGAGATGTTGCGGTCCTCGACTGCAGCCATGACGCCAGCCAAGGCATCAGCGTGGCAACATGTATACAAAATGGAGGGTAAAATGCAAGTGAAGCAGCGTAATACCTGAGAGTGCTTTCGTGATAGAGAAGAGCTGTTCTACGAATAACTTTTCCCTCTCAGTAGTGGAAGAGCACAAATCTTCCTCGCGCTTTTGCAACTCTGATGACCCACAAGTATAGGGGGTGTATCGTAGTATTTTCGATAAGTAAGAGTGTCAAACCCAACGAGGAGCAGAAGGTGCTGGCTAGTGGTATGGATCAGGAATTCTCTGCAAATACTTAGCAAACGAATTTTTAGGGGTTTTTGATAAAGCAAGTAAACAAAGTACGAGCAAATAAAAGACAGTAGGAATAAATGCACCAAGTGGCCCAATCCTTTATGCAGCAAAGGACAAGCCGGTTGTATTACTTAAGATGACCAAACGTTCTCGAGGACACATGGGAAGACTGTCAAGTGCTTTCGCTTCATATAGTTGATTAATCTTCTCTAGCTCGCTAAGTGTTGTGTGGGTGAACCTGTGCTAATGTACCGCCCCATCCAATACTAATACATACTTGTGATTATACCCCTTGCAAACATCCTTAAGTACAAGAAAGTAATTAAGGTAGAAACCTAACCACCACTTTAAACTCTAAGACCCTTACGTCCCTTGTGCAATGGTTTCCTAACGGGGGTTCAGGTTTACATCCAAGAACCCCTACGATTAGTAGCCAAATACACAATGCATTCCCCTAGGCCCATATAGGTGAAGTGTCATGTAGTCGATGTTTACATGACACCACTAGAAGAAGTACACCACAACTTAAATATCAAACTATTGAATCTTTCTCAACACAACTCCACTACTAACAACATGACTTCTCCCATGTCCTCAAGAACAAAACGAACTACTCACAAGACATCATATGGATCATGATCAGAGATGGAATAATGATGTATAACAATCTGAACATAAAGAATAATTCAATGGTTCACTCAATAGCATCAACTACAAAGAGTAATCAACACCGGGAAAGTTTCCCCTATGAACTAATGCAAGATTCAACTCAATTGTTACAGTAATATGGAGATGGTGATGAGGGTGCCGATGGTGATGATGATGGTGGTGATGATGATGATGATGATCCCGATGAAGTCCGGCTTGATGGTGGTGTTGATGGCGACGATCTCCCCTCTCCGGGAAGGAATTCCCCTGGCAGAAATCTGTCTGCCGGAGAGATCTTTCTCTCTCGGTGTTTTCTGCCCCGCAGAGGCGGCGGAATCTTTTTGTGGTCGCTCTCTGAGTTTAGGGTTTTGGGAGGATGATATACGACAGAGGAGAGAGCCAGAGGTGGAACAGGGCGGCCACACCACCTGCTGGCATGGCCTAGGGCTGCCCGCGCCAGGGGGTGGTGTGGGCCCCCTGTGGCCCATCTCCACTCCGTCTTCTGGCATCCTTAGTCTTCTGGAAAAATAGGATTTTCCGTATATTTTCCCGGATTTTCTGATCTTCGCGAATTTTGCCTCCAAACAACACCTTTTCCATCAGAATCCTAACTGCAGCGGTCCATGCTCCAAAAGTCATCAACCATGCAAAAACAGATGAAATAACATAAGTATCACCTCTCAATATGAAATATATCAATGAATAATAGTGAATTAAGACATAGAATAGTGATGCAAATGAAGGAAATATGCCCTAAGAGGCAATAATAAAGTTGTTATTATGTATTCCTTGTATATGATAGATGTTTATTTTGCATGCTATAATTGTATTGATAGGAAACATCAATACATGTGTGTTTAATAAACAAAAAGGGTTCCTAGTTATGCCTCTCTTATACACTAGCTTGTTGATTAACAAGATGATCAAGGTTTCCTGATCATGGACATTGGATGTTGTTAACAACAAGGTCACATCATTTGTGAAATGATGTGATGAACATTCATCCGAAGTATAGCATTACGATCAAGTCATTATGTTTATATTGCTATAACATCATACGAAGTAATCTTTATCCTTAGACCATGAGATCATGTTAATTGCTAACACAGGAAGAGTATCTTGATAACATCAAACGTCACACCGTAACAGGGTGACTATAAAGATGGGTTTAGTACTACGAAGGTGTTATGTTGAGGCTCATGGATCAAGAGTGGAATTTGTCAATCCAGATGACGGATAGATATACTCTGGGCCCTCTCGGTGATATCACATTAGGATAGCTTGCAAGCAAGTGATGTGATCACTAGAATGTTATATCAATGGAACGAAAAGAGTGCATGTCAAGACGAGATCAAACTAGGTATGGAGATACCGATGATCGAATCTCGGACATGTAATATATCGAGAGACAAAGGGATTTAGTTACAAGCGTTAAAGGTTCTCACGATCACAGGAGTCATCGTTGAATGTGTAGGAGTCAGTACGGATCTCCAGGTCCCGCTGCTGATTATTGATCGGAGAAGGGTCTCGATCATGTCTGCATTATTCGCAAACCGTAGGGTGGAACACTTAAGAGTTACCGGACACCATTTTGGAGCACATATGTTTCAGACGAAAGAATTGCAAAGCGCAGGAATTGTTTCAATAGAAACCGGAAATTGTTTCGGGTGAAATTGCAGAAGGTGGTTCTGCATGTGATATTGAAATATTGCAAGGGGATATATGTGAATGTTTTTTAATTAAAGTAATTAACAAAATTCTGAATAAATTTAATAAAAAGAGTTTTATTAAATGAGAGAGCATTAAATTTGGAGAAATTTAATGCATTTAAAGTGGAGACTTTAAAAGCGAATGTGAAGAGGCATTTTAATGTGGAGGGGTTACCACCACATGAATGGGGGAGGTGAGGGGTCACCCCCCCATGCGCCGACCATGGAGAGAGGGGGCACCCCCCCTCCTCCTATAAAAGGCCACCCATTCCCTCCTTCATCCACACACCTCCTTGTGAAGGATCTCTCTCCCCCTCTAGAATTATTCCCCCATGGTCTCAGATTAGCGAGATACATGTTCCCGGTGGCATTTCGTCTGGAAGGAGTTGCTGCTTCCACCGGATCGCTAGAGCAAGGAGGTGGAGGTTGTCCGGTGGCTTGAATGTGTGTGCGAGTGCGGATGCGCTGCTGAGCTGCGGCGCTCGGACTTCCTCACGATCTTGAGATCGGAAAGTGTACGACTACATCAACCACGAGTTCCTACTCGTTAACAAAGCTCGTTGTCTTCGAGGGTAAGTTCTCCATGGATGTATGTCCACCCGTTGCTCTATATCTAGTAGATAGATCTTGGCGTATAGTTCTCATCGTAGGAAATTTTTTGTTTTCTATGCTGCGGACCCAACAGTGGTATCAGAGCCTGATCTATGTATAGGTGCTTTGCACGGGTAGTACACATATGTTTATATGTGGGCGATGATGATCATGTTATTGTGTCACATCCCAAATTTTTGATTTGGTCTTGCATATCATTCATATCATTGCATCATGCTTTTCCATGCAAAATCGTCGAGTAGAAAGGTTCGGCGAAACGCCATCGTCAAAACCCTATTTTGTTTCGCTTCGAGGATCCTGCGGGGAGCTTTAGAGGGACTTGCAACAACCACCCTTGTAGGTTCGAGTTTTCGCACAAACTTCGACTGAAGGTTGTTCCCCTCGACGATACGAACCCGTAGGCACGAAAATCGCTCAAATCGGAGTTCGTATGCAAAAGACTCGGACGTTTTAGTAAACCGCCGGAAAACGGTCCGAAAATCTGGACCGATTTCCGAAACGGAGTCCAACTGCGGACCGATTCGGTTCAGTTTTTTTTCTTTTCTTTTTTTTTGCGCGCGAGGGACTTTTTGAGGAGGGCCCCACCCCTGGCCTCGGTTCCCGTGCACGCAACCCAAACCGCCGCCGCCGCTTCTCCTCGCCGCCGCCGGCCACCCCTCCGCCGCCGGCCATCGCCGCGTCTGTTGCCGGGTTCGCCTCGATCTCCTCTTTCCGTTCCCGTGCTCCGCGTCTCCATCCGCCGCCAATCGCGCTTCGCAGATCGCCAGCAGACGCTGCTGCTTAATTATTCCGGGAGCCGTAGTTGACCGTGTGTGTACGTGCAGGTAGAACCACGCCGCCGGAACCGACCGTCGCCGCCGTCCGGAGCTCGCCGGAGTTCGATTCGCCGTCCGTTTCCGGTAAGACAGCAGCCACCGTCAGATCTCAGATCAGCTGCTTAGATCGTTCGTTGACTGGTCAGCACTCTAGATGTTGACTAGTCAGAGGCCCCAGACGTTGACTGGTCAGACGCCTACGTCAGCGCCAGTCATCGTATTACGCTTGACTGGGTCAATTTCGTTAATCCTATTAGTTGGCAGATTTCGATAGAATCTTGTAAATTGCGTAGAAATTAAACCGCTTGGCCAAAAATTGCAAATAAAATATGCACGAGTTCAGTGAGTCGTGTAGAATCTTGCTGTACCTTTGGTTCAGACTTTTACTGTCAGGTTTAGTACAGTTTAATCAAACTAGTTAGTGGCCTTTTCGGAGTAATAAATTCGTAGTAAAAGTTTCATAGCTCCAAAAATCGCGTGTGATATGTCTCTGAACTCGTATGAACGAGGGGAATCTCATCGTGAATTAAAAAGATAGGCTTACAGTAAAAACTTTTGCAGTATTTGTCTAATGGCTTTCTGCAGTGTTTTAATTACTCGGGATGTTTTATAACTCTTTTTTGAGTAATTCCAATTGGTACTGTTTCTTATCAGCGATGCCTATGCGGTAGAATTTTTCCAGGATTTTACAAACAGTATACTACCGGTAGTGAATTATTTAAGTTCTAGCTCTAGTAGTGATCTCTACTTTTGGTTAATAGTTTTCCTAGCGCCAAATCTATTTTCCATGCACGTATTCGGTAGTATTATGTATTAGTATTATGTGATGCAGCTGTAGCACCAATTCACTTGCCGTTCTTGCATTCATGCATCATCTTTGTTGCATATGTTTGTGAATTGTTTGTTTATGAATGCAATTGTGTCGTGTAGATTGTGTGGAGTGCAACCCTTGCTCGTGTGTGGATTGTTCTTCCGACCGCTACAATCAAGGCAAGTAGATGCTACTTTGTTCATGATATCGTCCTACTATTTTTAATGCATTGTCGTGTATTTTGTAGTTGCATGAGTAGGATGATACTATTGCTATGCTATGTCCTATTATTGTGGTAGGGCTTTCCTTGTAGATGAACCACCGTCGTAGATGTGCTTAGCCATGCTATGTTGAACGAGGGCTGGGTTACATCATTGATACTTGGCCATTGCCCATGTTCAAGGGAAGAAGGCTGTACACCTATGGATATGGAGAGGATGCATGGGAGATCACTACCTTCATATTCAGAGATGCCGCCTTGCCACCCCGTGCACTTGGTCTACACCAAGACCTACTGCAACTGGGGACTTGGAATCAACTTGGCCATACATGAAGCCCTGTCTCGCCAGTGCCATCAAGTCCGACACCTGTTGCCAGCAGATTCACCCTACCGTGACTATGGAAGGCGTGATGAAGATGGGAACATTGTGGTTACCCCGGGCGACAGGAACAACATGTCGCCCCGTCGGAGGCACATAGAGGACATGGAAAGGGAGAATGGAGCTCTAGCAGAGAAGGTGAGGATGATAAAGGAGATTGCAGATTTTACTAGCAATGGTATGGTGATCCAAGGACAGGAGTTTGACACTTTGCATGAAGCTGTGGGAGTTCTGGAGAATGCCCTGATAGCCAGAGATGCAACCATAGCACATCTTCATGGTACTGTGCAGGAGAACACCCAGAACATACAAAGAACGCAAGGGACAGTCCAGGAAAGGGATCAAACTATTGAAGCTATGACAGCCCAGATTGCCGCTCTCCAAGCACAGCTGAATCCACCCTCTGATGATGACAATGGAGATGATGGCAAGAATGGGGATGATGATGACAGTGGAGATGATGATGATGAGGACGAGGATGATGATGATGGAGACGATGATGGTGGAGGAGATGAAGTCATTGCTTGCACTGAGGATGGATGAAGAAGAAGAGGAGGATCCGAAGAGGTGGAGTCGACATTTCAAGTGATGGTTCAGGAGAGGTGTACACTCCCCGCCATGGTTGTACCATGAGCAAGCGCCAACGCATGACCGCAAGGGCCTACCTCAAACTCTTCAAGCAATAGATAGAAGTCCACCAATTAGTCCTCGTTAGGCGAAATCGTTAGAATTATTCTCGATCGTTGTGATACTTAGTTCGTGTTAGTGTAAGAGTGTTTAGATGCTTATTTGTGTACTCCAATATTCCAGGTTTTATTTGTGCAAAATTATATGAAAGAGTTATGGCAATTTGGTTACTATCTGTGTTGTTTTCGCTGCAGTTTTTCTGCTGATACAGCAGTACTGCGCGATTTTTCATATTTTTCTGGTAACTCGGAAAAATCTGAAAAAAAATTGGGCTGATGCGGAACTTCTTGTTCTATATGCACAAAAATTGGCTTAATTTTCTGACGAGTTTAAGTCAGGCAGAAAAATTCGCGAACACAGCAGAACTGTTCTGTCAGAATTGCTGTTTTGTCGTTTTGATGCTCAACTGTTTAGTTAACCATTACCAACTCTTGCAAAACTATTTCAGTAGGTATATACTGCTAGGATAGCACCTGGGATGTTGCTGGACCGCTTGTTTGATGATGTGTTTCTTGCTTGTGATTGTCTGCTATTGTTTGTTGTTGATTGATCATATGCATGGGTAGAATCCTATTACTGTAGTTGATTCTTTCTAAACTTACCTGTGCTGAACCGCAGATGCCTCCCCGTCGTCAACCCACTGAGTTGGAACAGCTCATGGCAGCTCAAGCACATCTGACCCAAGTGATGACCCAGTTCATGGCAAATCAGAACAACAACAACAATGGAAACAATCAGCCTCAGGGAGATGCTCTCACCAGATTTCTGAGGTTAAGGCCAGCTAAGTTCTCTCGCAACGAACCAATGGTTGCTCTCGACTGGTTGCGTTCAGTCAACAAGGATCTAGTAACTGTTGGATGCACTGATGCTGAGAAGGTGAGGTTTGCCGCTCACCTACTGGAGGGACCAGCCGCTTCTTGGTGGGATACATTTCAGATCACCCACCCTCTGAATACTGTGACTTGGGCAATGTTTGAGGAAGGTTTCAGGACCGACCACGTGTCTTCGGGAGTTCTAAGCCTGAAGAGGAAGGAGTTCCGCAACTTGTGCCAAACCAATCGCACCGTGGCCGAGTACATTGAGGAGTTCAACAACCTGTCCCGTTATGCACCTGAGGATGTTGACACTGATGCAAAAAGGAGGGAGAGATTCCTGGATGGCCTTAGTGATGAGCTTTCAGTACAGCTATTGGTGGTTTATTGCCCCACTTTCCAGGAGCTTATGGACAAGGCCAGGATCTTGGAAGGGAAGCACAAGCAAGTGGAAAGCCGCAAGAGAAAGAACAACAATCACCACTCTGGCTCACACCACAAGTCTCGCACTTCATATGATGGATACTCCAAGCATGGAGGGAGTGACCATGGGAGCCATGACCGCCACCACCATGGAGGCGATGGGCATCGTCATGACAACCATAGGAGCAGTCACCACAGCCACAAGGGAGGACACTCTCACCACTCTGCAGGACACGGTGGACATGACCGCAACCGTGATCGCAATTTTGTGAAGAAGGATCTGAGTGGGGTGACATGCTTCAAGTGTAAGCAGAAGGGACACTATGCTGACAACTGTCCGGAGAGGAAGGGACTCAAGCCAACCAACAATGAGAAGGCCACAGTGAACCACATGAATGTGGAGGAGATTCCAGACGAGCCTGACCTTGTGATTGGTAAGTTTCTAATCAACACTTACCCTGCACTTATACTTTTCGATACTGGTGCATCGCATTCATTCATATCAAGGGCATTTGTGGATAAGTATAAGTTACCTACCGAGTCTATGAAGAGGTCTTTAGAGTGAGTTCACCGAGGAGATATGATAGCTAAAGGGATGCCGCAATTTAACTGTGAGGATTGGAACACACAACTTCATTGCACATTTGGTAGTGTTGGAACCACAGGATTAGATGTTATTCGGGTATGGATTGATGTCTATGCATGGGGACACATAGATTGTGCACAGCTATTTCACTCAAAACCTGGATGGTAAGAGGATTAGATTCAAGTCACCGCACCACTGTGAAGGTGTAAGCTGAATTCTCTTAAGGGGTTAGCATGGATACTATGCTGATTAGGGATTACCCCGACGTGTTTGAAGAACCGCCAGGATGCCACCGATGAGAAGTAGAGTTTCTTATCGACCTGATGCCGGGAACAGGACCAATAGCAAAGAAACCATATAAGATGGATGTGGATGAGCTGAAGGAATTGAAGAAACAGTTGAAAGAGCAGCTGGAAAAGGGATTCATTCAGCCTAGTGCGTCGTCATGGGGTGCACCTGCTCGCTTGTGGAGAAGAAAGACAAGACCAAGAGATTAGTGGTGGACTATCGTCACTGAATGAGGTAACCATCAAGAACAAGTACCCTCCGCCAATATAAATGATTTGTTTGATCAACTGGAAGGAGCAAAGGTGTTCAGCAAGATTGATCTGCGATCGCTACTTTCAATTGAAGATCCGAAGGAGGATTTACCAAAAACCGCCTTCACCACTAGGTATGGTTTATATGAGTATACAGTTATGTCATTTGGACTAACGAATGCCCCGGCATATTTCATGACCATGATGAACAAGGTATTTATGGAGTACTTGGACAAGTTCGTGGTAGTGTTTATTGATGACATACTGATATATTCCAAGGATGATGTTGAGCATGAGAAACATTTATGCATCGATTATGGAGAAATCGAGGAACACTCAGGTATGCCAAATTCAGCAAGTGTGAATTCTGGCTTAACACCGTTGGGTTTCTTGGACACGTAGTGTCAGGAGAAGGAGTCGCTGTTGATCCAAGCAAAGTGACTGCAGTAACTGAGTGGGAAGCACCCAAGAATGCGGGAGAGATTCGAAGCTTTTTGGGACTTGCTGGATATTACAGAGGTTCATTGAAAACTTTTCTAAGATTGCAAAGCCGATGACTGAACTTCAAGAAGGAGAGGAAGTTTGAATGGACGATGTATGTGAAGCTAGTTTTCGTGAACTCAAGCGCCGACTAGTGATACTGCTTTGTGTTTACCAGATCTTGAAGGATTTCCAAGTGTACTGATGCTTCTCGATGTGGACTTGGGAGTGTGCTGATGCAAGATGGGAGAGTAGTGTCATATGCCTCATGACAACTCAAGCACCATGAGCGAATTACCCCACACGACTTGGAGTTAGCGCTGCTGGTTCATGCGCCAAGGTATGGAGGCATTACTTAATGGGAAAACACTGTGATGTGTACACCACCACAAGAGCCTGAAATACATATTTACACGTATGAGCTGAACATGAGACAAAGGAGATGGTTGGAACTTATCAAGGACTATGATATGAATCTACAATACCACCAGAAAGGCCAATGTAGTAGCAGATGCTCGAGTCAAAGGTTTATGCCAATGGATTGACAATTGGTGAATTGCCCGAGGATTTGTGCAAGCAATTCAAGGACCTTAGATGGAGGTAGTATCTCAAGGATATTTGGCTACAATGGAAGTCCAACCAACGCTTCTGTGACAGAATCAGAAGGCTCAAGTGGGAGACAAAGAGATAGATGAAGTTAAGGAAAAGATGAAGGAAGGTCGAGCAAGGGAATTCCGAGGATGAGCAAGGTACCTTAGGTATGGAGATCGCTTGTGTCCCCAACGATCCGGAGTTAACGAAGTTGATTATCCAAGAAGCTAAAGACTCACCAGATTCCATACATCCGGCAATAAGATGTATATGGATCTAAAGGACAGATTCTGGTGGAACAACATGAAGGGAGACATCGCCAAGCATATTGCCCTATGTGATGTATGTAGCCGAGTGAAGGCGGAACACCAGAAACCAGCAGGACTGCTACAACCTTTGCCCATGCCGGATTGGAAATGGGATAGAGTGGGAATGGACTTTATCACAGGACTGCCCAGGACCAGGTCAGGATATGACTCTATTTGGGTAGTGGTCGATCATTTGACCAAGGTAGCCCACTTTATACCGGTGAAGACGACCTATACGAGTGCAAAGTTGGCCAAGATTTACATGGACAAGATTGTGTGCCTACATGGAGTTCCCAAGAGTACCGTATCTGATAGAGGCACCCAATTTACCTCACACTTCTGGCGCCAGCTGCACGAGTCACTTGGTACTAGATTGGAGTTTAGCACAGCGTTTCACCCACAGACGGATGGACAGACCGAGAGGGTGAATCGGATTTTGGAGGACATGCTAAGAGCTTGCACATTGGCTCATGGTTCTAGTTGGGATGAGAACTTGCCGTATGCTGAGTTTTCCTACAACAACAGTTATCAAACCAGCATCAAGACGTCGCCGTTCGATGTGTTATATGGGAAACGGTGCCGAACACCATTGCTATGGGATGGAGTAGGAGAACGTCAGTTGTTTGGACCTGATTTGATCAAGGACGCTGAAGAGAAGGTCGCCTTGATTAGGGACAGGCTGAAGGTAGCACAATCAAGGCAGAAGAGCTACGCTGACGCCAAGCGCAAGGAAGTGGTATATGAGATAGGTGATAGAGCATACCGTAGTATCGCCACTTCGTGGAATCAAGAGATTTGGTATTAAGGGTAAGCTGGCACCTCGATTTATTGGACCGTATCGGGTCTTAGCACGCAAAGGAGAAGTTGCTTATCAGTTGGAGTTGCCAGAGGCTCTGTCTGCTGTTCACAACGTGTTCCACGTATCCCAGCTGAAGAAGTGCCATCCGGAGATGGTGGATACACCATTGAGAGACACTGTACCGCTAGAGGAGGTTCAGCTTGAGAACGACTTGACCTATGAGGAGAAACCGGTCAAGATTCTGGAAACAGCAGAAAGGACTACCCGAACCAAGACAGTCAAGTTTTGCAAAGTACAGTGGAGCCACCACACCGAAGAGGAAGCCACTTGGGAGCGTGAAGATGACATCCGAGAGGACTACCCACACCTATTTGTTAAGTTGGCCAATCTCGAGGACGAGATTCATCTTAAGGGGGTTAGTCTTGTCACATCCCAAATTTTTGATTTGGTCTTGCATATCATTCATATCATTGCATCATGCTTTTCCATGCAAAATCGTCGAGTAGAAAGGTTCGGCGAAACGCCATCGTCAAAACCCTATTTTGTTTCGCTTCGAGGATCCTGCGGGGAGCTTTAGAGGGACTTGCAACAACCACCCCTGTAGGTTTGAGTTTTCGCACAAACTTCGACTGAAGGTTGTTCCCCTCGACGATACGAACCCGTAGGCGCGAAAATCGCTCAAATCGGAGTTCGTATGCAAAAGACTCGGACATTTTAGTAAACCGCCGGAAAACGGTCCGAAAATCCGGACCGATTTCCGAAACGGAGTCCAACTGCGGACCGATTCGGTTCGGTTTTTTTTCTTTTCTTTTTTTTTTGCGCGCGAGGGACTTTTTGAGGAGGGCCCCACCCCTGGCCTCGGTTCCGTGCACGCAACCCAAACCGCCGCCGCCGCCGCCGCTTCTCCTCGCCGCCGCCGGCCATCCCTCCGCCGCCGGCCATCGTCGCGTCTGTTGCCGGGTTCGCCTCGATCTCCTCTTTCCGTTCCCGTGCTCCGCGTCTCCATCCGCCGCCGCCAATCGCAGATCGCCAGCAGACGCTGCTTAATTATTCCGGGAGCCATAGTTGACCGTGTGTGTACGTGCAGGTAGAACCACGCCGCCGGAACCGACCGTCGCCGCCGTCCGGAGCTCGCCGGAGTTCGATTCGCCGTCCATTTCCGGTAAGACAGCAGCCACCGTCAGATCTCAGATCAGCGGCTTAGATCGTTCGTTGACTGGTCAGCACTCCAGACGTTGACTAGTCAGAGGCCCCAGACGTTGACTGGTCAGACGCCCAGTCAGCGCTTCAGTCATCGGATTAGTTGACTGGGTCAATTTCGTTAATCCTATTAGTTGGCAGATTTCGGTAGAATCTTGTAAATTGCGTAGAAATTAAACCGCTTGGCCAAAAATTGCAAATAAAATATGCACGAGTTCAGTGAGTCGTGTAGAATCTCGCTGTACCTTTGGTTCAGACTTTTACTGTCAGGTTTAGTACAGTTTAATCAAATTAGTTAGTGGCCTTTTCGGAGTAATAAGTTCGTAGTAAAAGTTTCGTAGCTCCAAAAATCGCGTGTGATATGTCCCTGAACTCGTATGAACGAGCGGAATCTCATCGTGAATTAAAAAGATAGGCTTTTAGTAAAAACTTCTGCAGTATTTGTCTAATGGCTTTTTGCAGTGTTTTAATTACTCGGGATGTTTTATAACTCTTTTTTGAGTAATTCCAATTGGTACTGTTTCTTATCAGCGATGCCTATACGGTAGAATTTTTCCAGGATTTTACAAACAGTATACTACCGGTAGTGAATTATTTAAGTTCTAGCTCTAGTAGTGATCTCTACTTTTGGTTAATAGTTTTCCTAGCGCCAAATCTATTTTCCATGCACGTATTCGGTAGTATTATGTATTAGTATTATGTATTAGTATTATGTGATGCAGCTGTAGCACCAATTCACTTGCCGTTCTTGCATTCATGCATCATCTTTGTTGCATATGTTTGTGAATTGTTTGTTTATGAATGCAATTGTGTCGTGTAGATTGTGTGGAGTGCAACCCTTGCTCGTGTGTGGATTGTTCTTCCGACCGCTACAATCAAGGCAAGTAGATGCTACTTTGTTCATGATATCGTCCTACTATTTTTAATGCATTGTCGTGTATTTTGTAGTTGCATGAGTAGGATGATACTATCGCTATGCTATGTCCTATTATTGTGGTAGGGCTTTCCTTGTAGATGAACCACCGTCGTAGATGTGCTTAGCCATGCTATGTTGAACGAGGGCTGGGTTACATCATTGATACTTATTTTCTCAAAGTATTGGTTTGTGAAAACTAAAACAACTTAATCAATGAATCCCCTGGGTGTGATGGTATTGATAAGTTTTGGTGGTTTCATTGCGGAAAGGCACCCAGGTATCAAGAGAGAATGATTGGCTTCTTTATTGTGTAGCTTACGTGTACAACCATGTGCCAATAATGAAATGGGCGGTTGGTTGGACTTAGTAGGTTGTGGTAACTCGAACCCGCGTATCCAGAGATGTAGAATTTTGGTAGGTTGAACCGGTGCGCGTTGGGATTGAGGAGCTACTTCCCGAACAGTCTCTTCTTGGTCTTCTCCCTATCATCACCCTAAATGAGAGTGGTGGTACGAGCTGGGCTGGCCAAGTCGCATGGGTAAAGTGTACTAACCTCTGCAGAGTGTATAATCTAATCGATTAGCCGTGTCCCCGGTTATGGACAACTGAGTTGCTAGATATTGATTCCATGACATGTTTCTCGCTCATTCTAATTTCATAATTGTTTAATATTGTTGGGATAACTTAATTGGGATCTTTTCAAAGAAAAAATCAAAAACTGTTTATGAAAGTAGGACAAAGTTATTTGCAAATGCAAGCCAGACACAGCTCCACTTGCCAAATATGCATGTAGATGTTAGTACTATTGTCTCCATTACTAGCTCTACTTGCCATACATTCCATGTATTGACCCTCGGGCTGTTGCGTTTCATCCGCAGGTTATTCCGATTCTGATTGATCGTTATAGGCCACGGTACTCCACTCGGCACTTGTTCACTTGTGGGCAATTTGAAGAATGGAGGATTTATTCGTTTATGTTGCTACCTGAATAATTTGAGCTAGCTTGTGCTAAGCTTTTATTGTAATAATGGTACTCTGGATCTTCGTTATCTATGATACACGGATATTTTGCTACGTTATCTATCTTACTCTATTGTGGGCCAATGAACCGATCCAGGGATTGGCATGTCACATAGAGGCCACGGTCTTTTCAGAACCGGGGTGTCACATATTGCATCTTCTATGTACTTTGGATATTGGTGGCATAGTTGGATGAAGCGGCTCGGACCAACCTTACATGTCATCGTACATGAGACCGGTTCCACGACTGACATGCAACTAGTTTTGCATAAGTGGCTAGCGGGTGTCTGTCTCTCCTACTATAGTCAATATCTGATTTACAACAAGTTGCTAATAACTTGGTTATCCTCGTTGTGGTTCATGTTTGTAGGTAAGACCGGTTCTATCTCCGAAAGCCCTAAGCCACGTAAAACTTGCAATTGATAAATTAGAGGCGTCTAGTTTAGATCGTTGTTGGGCTAGTGTATTGATATGGTATTGTTGTAAGTAGATGTATGATAGATACTCTTATAACTCACTTAACGTGTAAGTTCCATAGACCTTGGCCCTACACACAAAGGAATGATAGAGATCATACCACGATGCAAACGATAGAGAGCAAATGCATGGACCATATCACCTCACTTCACACATTAGCATCTTATATTGCTAGTTTGGCGCTTTTGGTAGCATTATAAGATGATCCCTCATTTAGATATCAAGATAAAATGTGTTCTTCCTTAAGTATGCACCGTTTTATGGATCGTGTTTTGAGGCATCACGTGATGATCGGGTGTTCTCGACTCTATGCTTTCATACAACGGGTGTAAGACAGTTTTACACGCGCAAATACTAAGGTTCTTACTTGACGAGCCTAGCATGTACAGACATGGCCTCGGAACACGGACCGAAAGGTTAAGCATGAGTCATATAGTTGATATGATGTCCATATAGATGCTCGCCTTTGAAGCTACACCGACTCACGTGATGATCGGACTTGGTGTAGTGGATTTGGTTCATGTAATCACCAAAAGGACATGAGGGATGTCGTTTTTGAGTGGGAGTTCATTAGTAATTTGGATTAGTTGAACTCAATCTATCATAAACTTAGTCTAAATATATTTTACAAATTCTGTTGTAGATGGCACCACCTGCTTTTAATTTCAATGTGTTCATGGAGAAAGAGAAGCTTGCTGCGAATGGTAGTAACTTCACCAACTGGGCTATGAATTTGAGGATTCTCCTCACTGCTGCACAAAAGCAATATATGCTAGAGGCACCGCTAGGCCCCCCACCAGCTCCTGATACCCCTGACGAGGAAAAGAACGTCTATATAACTCGTCAGGAGGACCATAACTTAGTTCATTGCGGCATACTGTATGGGCTAGAGCCAGAACTTCGAAAACGTTTCGAAAATGGCAATGCCTTTGATACCATGGGAGAATTGAAAATGATTTTCGATACCCATGCTGAGAGTTATAATGCTTCTGAAAAGTTCTTTAGCTGCATGATGGAAGAGAACGGCTCCGTTAGTGAGCACGTACTCAAAATGTCTAGGTACGCCGATAAGCTTGTGTCCTTGGGAATAACGATTCCCATTGACTTAGGCATACATCGTGTTCTCCAATCTCTGCCACCTAGCTACAAGAGCTTCGTGGTGAACTATAATATGCAGGGCATGAAGAAGTCTCTTCCGAGCTTCACAATGCTTAACACCAGAAGTGGAGATTAGGAAAGAACATCAAGTGTTGATGATCAATAAGACCACCGGTTTCAAGAAGGACAAGAAAGGCAAGCAGAAGGGAAAGAAGGGCGGCAAATCTGTTGCCGCGCCTGAAAAGAAACCCCGAGCTGTCCCTAAGTCGACACGAGTGCTACTATTGCAAGGGATGGCCATTGAAGTGCAAGCCCCAAGTATTTGGCGGATAAGAAGGCCGGCAAGGCAAACAAAGGTATATGTGATATACATGTTATTGATGTGTACTTGACTAGTACTCGCAGTAGCACCTGGGTATTTGATACGGGATCGGTTGCTAATATATGTAACTCGGTTCAGGGGTTGTGGAACAAGCGATAACTAGCAAGGGATGAGGTCACGATGCGGGTCGGCAATGGATCAAGAGTTGATGTGATCGCCGTCGGAACGCTGCCTCTCCATATGCTGTCGGGATTAGTTATAAACCTGAATAATTGTTATTTGGTGCCTGCACTGAGCATGAACATTGTATCCGGATCGTGTTTGATGTAAAGTGGTTATTCGTTTAAGTCTGAAAATAATGGTTGTTCGATTTATATGAATAATATCTTTTATGGTCATGCACCTGTGTTGAATGGTTTATTTCTGTTGGATCTCGATAGTAGTCTTACGCTTATTCATAATGTTGATGCTAAAAGGATTAAACTTGATAATGATATATCTACATATATGTGGCACTGCCGTCTAGGTCATATTGGCGTTAAACGCATGAAGAAACTCCATTCTGATGGAATTTTGGAATCACTTGATTTTGAATCATTTGATACATGTGAGCCATGCCTTATGGGCAAGATGACTAGAACGCCGTTTTCCGGTTCAATGGAACGGGCGATAAATTTATTGGAAATCATACATACTGATGTGTGTGGACCAATGAGTGTGTCGGCGCGAACTGGATATCATTATTTTGTTACTTTCACGGATGATTTGAGTAGATATGGGTATATCTATTTGATGAAACATAAGTCTGAAACCTTTGAAAGGTTCAAAGAATTTCAGAATGAAGTGGAAAATCATCGTAATAGAAAGATCAAATTTCTGCGGTCCGACCGTGGAGGAGAGTACCTTAGTTACGAGTTTAGCACACATATAAAAGACTGTGGAATAGTTTCACAACTCACGCCTACCGGAACACCACAACGTAATGGTGTGTCAGAACGTCGTAATCGTACTTTATAGGATATGGTTCGATCTATGATGTCTCCGATCGACTTGCCATCGCTATTTTGGGGTTATGCAATGAAACCGCTGCATTCACTTTAAATAGGGCACCATCTAAATCCGTTGAAAAGACACCGTATGAATTATGGTTTGGAAACAAACCTAAGCTGTCATTTCTTAAAGTTTGGGGATGCGATGTTTATGTGAAGAAACTTCAACCGGATAAACTCGAACCCAAAGCGGAAAAATGCGTCTTCATAGGATACCCTAAGGAAACGATTGGGTATACCTTCTATCACAGATCCGAGGGCAAGGTCTTTGTTGCCAAGAATGGATCCTTTCTTGAGAAGGAGTTTCTCGCGAAAGGTGTGAGTAGTCGGAAGGTAGAACTCGAAGAGGTTATTGAACCTTCTCTTCATGAAATGGCGAGTAGAGTAGCTCTAGAAGTTGTTTCGGAGTTGACTTCACCTAATGAAGAGAGAGCTAATGATATTGATCATGAAACTCCGAAAGAGGACACTACCGAACCTCGCAGGTCAAGCAGGACACGTGCAGCTCCTAAACTGTACAGCAATCCTGTTATGAATTTCATGATTGATGAAATAGATGACCCTGCGACGTATGAAGAAGCGATGATGAGCCCTGATTCCAACAAATGGCTAGAAGCCATGAAATCTGAGATGGAATCCATGTACGAGAACCAAGTTTGGAACTTGGTGGACTTACCTCACGACCGAAAGGCCGTTGAGAATAAATGGATTTTCAAAAGGAAAACTGATGCTGATGGTAATGTGACCATCTATAAGGCTCGACTTGTCGCAAAGGGGTTTTGATAAATTCAAGGAGTTGACTACGATGAGACATTCTCTCCCGTAGCAATGCTTAAGTCGGTTAGGATTATGTTAGCAATTGCTGCATATTTCGATTATGAAATATGGCAGATGGATGTCAAAACTGCGTTCCTCAATGGTAATATTGAAGAAGAGTTGTATATGATACAACCTAAGGGTTTTGTCGATCCTAAGGATGCTGATAAGGTGTGCAAACTTCAGCGATCCATCTATGGACTGAAGCAAGCATCCCGGAGTTGGAATCTCCGCTTTGATGAGGTGATCAAAGAGTTTGGATTTGTCCAAACTTATGGAGAGGCTTGTATTTACAAGAAAGTGAGTGGGAGCAATGTGGCATTTCTAATATTATATGTGGATGACATATTTATTGATTGGAAATGATATAGATCTTTTAAACAGTGTTAAAAGTTATCTAAACAGCAAATTTTCAATGAAGGACCTTGGTGAAGCGTCATATATATTAGGCATTAAAATCTATAGAGATAGATCAAGGCGCCTAATTGGGCTATCGCAGAGTACATACCTTGATAAGATATTAAAGAAGTTTAATATGGACGAAAGTAAGAAGGGGTTCTTACCTATGTTGCAAGGCAAGACATTGAGTAAGACTCAAAGTCCGACTACGGCGGAAGAAAGAGAGATGATGGATAAGATCCCCTATGCCTCAGCCATAGGCTCTATAATGTATGCCATGCTATGTACAAGACCGGATGTGGCACATGCTATTAGTTTGACTAGTAGGTACCAATCTGATCCGTGTTGAACATCGGATAGCGGTCAAGAATATCCTTAAGTACTTGAGAAGAACTAAGGATATGTTTCTTGTATACGGAAGTGAAGAAGAGCTAGTCGCTAAGTGTTATGTCGATGCTAGCTTTGACACTGATCCGGATGACTCTAAGTCTCAATCCGGATACGTATTTCTCTTGAATGGAGTAGCAGTTAGTTGGAGGAGTTCCAAACAACCTGTGGTGGCTGGATCAACAACGGAGGCGGAATATGTTGCTGCTTCAGAAGCGGCGCAGGAGGCAGTTTGGATGAAAGAGTTCATTACAGAACTGGGTGTGGTTCCCAGTGCGTTGGACCCGATGGTGATCTATTGTGACAACAATGGATCCATAGCCAATGCAAAGGAACCAAGGTCTCACAAGAATTCCAAACATATTAAGCACCGGTTTCACTCCATCCGCGAGCATGTCAAGGACGGAGATATAAAGATTTGTTAAGTACACACGGACCTAAATGTAGCAGATCCGTTGACTAAAGTACTCCCTAGGGCAAAACATGATCAACACCAGAACTCCATGGGTGTTAGATTTATCACTATATAAACTAGATTATTGTCTCTAGTGCAAGTGGGAGACTAAAGGAAATATGCCCTAAGAGGCAATAATAAAGTTGTTATTATGTATTCCTTGTATATGATAGATGTTTATTTTGCATGCTATAATTGTATTGATAGGAAACATCAATACATGTGTGTTTAATAAACAAAAAGGGTTCCTAGTTATGCCTCTCGTATAGACTAGCTTGTTGATTAACGAGATGATCAAGGTTTCCTGATCATGGACATTGGATGTTGTTAATAACAAGGTCATAGCATTTGTGAAATGATGTGATGAACATTCATCCGAAGTATAGCATTACGATCAAGTCATTATGTTTATATTGCTATAACATCATACGAAGAAATCTTTATCCTTAGACCATGAGATCATGTTAATTGCTAACACCGGAAGAGTATCTTGATAACATCAAACGTCACACCGTAACAGGGTGACTATAAAGATGGGTTCAGTACTACGAAGGTGTTATGTTGAGGCTCATGGATCAAGAGTGGAATTTGTCAATCCAGATGATGGATAGATATACTCTAGGCCCTCTCGGTGATATCACATTAGGATATCTTGCAAGCAAGTGATGTGATCACTAGAATGTTATATCACGGGAACGAGAAAAGAGTGCATGTCAAGAATTTAGATCAAACTAGGTATGGAGATACCGGTGATCGAATCTCGAACATGTAATATATCGAGAGACAAAGGGATTTAGTTACAAGCGTTAAAGGTTCTCACGATCACAGAAGTCATCGTTGAATGTGTAGGAGTCAGTACGGATCTCTAGGTCCCGCTGCTGATTATTGATCGGAAGGGTCTCGATCATGTCGCATTATTCGCGAACCGTAGGATGGCACACTTAAGAGTTACGGACACCATTTTGGAGCACATATGTTTCAGACGAAAGAATTGCAAAGCGCAGGAATTGTTTCAATAGAAACCGGAAATTGTTTCGTGAAATTGCGAAGGTGGTTACGCATGTGATATTGAAATATTGCAAGGGCTATATGTGAATGTTTTTAATTAAAATAATTAACAAAATTCTGAATAAATTTAATAAAAAGAGTTTTATTAAATGAGAGAGCATTAAATTTGGAGAAATTTAATGCATTTAAAGTGGAGACTTTAAAAGGGAATGTGAAGAGGCATTTTAATGTGGAGGGGTTACCACCAAATGAATGGGGGAGGTGAGGGTCACCCCCATGCGCCACCATGGAGAGAGGGCACCTCCTCCTATAAAAGGCCACACATTCCTCCTTCATCCACACACCTCCTTGTGAAGGATCTCTCCCCTCTAGAATTATTCCCCATGGTCTCGGATTAGCGAGATACATGTTCCCGGTGGCATTTCGTGCAGGAAGGAGTTGTTGCTTCCTGGATCACTGGAGCGAGGAGGTGGAGGTTGTCCGTGGCTTGAACGCAAAGTGTGTGCGAGTGCGGATGCGGCGCTCGGACTTCCTCACGATCTTGAGATCGGCAAGTGTACGACTACATCAACCACGAGTTCCTACTCGTTAACAAAGCTCGTTGTCTACGAGGGTAAGTTCTCCATGGATGTATGTCCACCCGTTGCTCTGTATCTAGTAGATAGATCTTGGCGTATAGTTCTCATCGTAGGAATTTTTTGTTTTCTATGTTGTGGACCCAACAGCAAAATGGATGTATCAACTCCCCCCAAGCTTAGACTTCGCTTGTCCCCCAAGCAAAACTGAGCTCAATAAACATGGCCTCAGGTTTATGGAGTGAAGAGTCAATAAAAGAATACGGACAAGAAGCATCACATCCATCAAGTGCATAGATCATAATAGAAGACAACTCACTATTATATAACTCAACTTGCAATGAGTAAAGGAAACACAATAAAGATACATAAAGTGAATCATAATTGGTAATGATAAACTTAGCTCTTGGTCGAAGAATAGTTGATAATTTGCGGGAGTTCACAAATAACTGGTTTTCAAAGATAGCTTTCAAAGTAGTAAACATCAAGATAAGAGCAATGTGCTAAACAAGGAACATAAGAAACATGATTGAATAAATCATCATATGAATGAATGAAACACAACAACTCAAAATACTTGCTGAGATAGAAGGGAATAGTTTACTGGCTCAACTACAAAGTAAAAGAAAGGCCCTTCAAAGAGGGAAGCAGGGATTGCAAGTCTCATAAAGAGCTCCCAAAAATTATGATACCTACTAGCTTGCAGCTCTCATTGCCCCTATCATAGGCATATTTAGGTGATTAAGGTTAAAATGATCAAATATGAGGATATGCATTGACAAGTTGTAAGTTGAGAATCTCATGTCCCTTGAATACGAGGGCCGCTCCTCATGCTACTCAAGTTTAGTCACCGGTAAGTTCTTGTCATCGTAAGCATATGTGTACCATTGAGAACCGCCAACGGGGTACCCCTTGCCCGAAGATACGGAAGAATCCCCATATCAAAATGACAAGGCAAGCAGACAACAAGCATCTCAGCAATCTTCTTATTTACTATGGGAATATGGTGCTTTTTTCTCTCTTTCCTCTTTTCGTAATATCTCTTTTTTTCTCTTTTTCTCAATCTCAATCTCTCTTTTTTTATATAAGAAGAATGATTCATAGATACTCGTTATGGTTACGCTACAGGTTTCCACCATGTCAGCATGGATTAGACCAGCGGCCCAGGCGTTTCTCTAACACACATGCATAACTCCATGGACTTACAAGCTCCCCTTTCATTTCACACCGATGACATCCATAGACAAAAGAACATGATATCAACTAGGTACAAAGTACTAGTGCAATGTTGAAAGCGTTCCCCATGACAGCATGGTTCTGCTAATTCACAACTTACAAAGTGCAAGCATATACGCAACATAGGTGAGCACAATGGTTCAAGTTTACTAAGTGCAAGAAAGTAAAGTGTGCCATCAAGTTCGTGAGAGCTTTAATCAGTAATTTTCACATAACAAGTTTAATTTGGGAGGTAGATAAAACAAGAATTTACTTGGAATAGCAATAATGCTACTAGGTAGGTATGGTGGACACAAATGGCAAAGGTTTTGGTTTTAAGGAGGTGGATGCACGAGAAGAATACCCTCTCAGTACAGGTTTTTGGCTAGCAAAGCTGGGTAGCAAGTATAAGAGTTGAAGGAAACAAATAAACATACAAGTGATAAAGGCAAACATGCAATCTTCCTTGGAAGCACAAAAGATCTTAACTAGAGAATACTAGACTTATGAGCAAATCAAGAAAGAAAGATGATGAAATTATTTTTCTTTAGAGTACTTCTATATTTTTCATTCAACTCTCAAAAATAGTGTTGCTACTGACCGAGCCAGGTTTGCCAAAACCAACTAAATTAACTCAATGATCCCAAAGTGATACCAATACTAACAACAAGATCAATCATATAACCACGAATTGAAAACTAATATAAGCTATGCAAAAGAGTAAATGATAGAACTTCTCATTAATATTCCATAACGGCAACTCACACCAAGGGATACATATCTAACGAGAGAGGGGAAACTTCCATAATGCAAACCATCCTACATAATAACTCCTCTATTCATGATATGACTCTACTAAAAAGGTAAAAATATAGAAGATAGTGATGTGATACCGCGGCACTCCCCCAAGCTTGGAACAAACCAAGGGGATGCCAAACCTGATGACGAATTACTCCTTTGGTGGTGGTGGTATCCTCTCAATGAGCGTCTTGACCAATTTCCCCAAGTCCTCAATCTCGAAGGTGAGAGTACGAATCAACTCCGAGTTGTGCTCAATACGGCTCATGATCATTTCAGTTTGTGGATCCCAGATCTTGTGATTCTTTTTCGTTCTCCCCTCTTGGAGTCTTCTTTTCCTGCATGGTTATGGATAAAGGTATGGAAGGGATTCTTGGTGTGTGGAGGAAGTGACCGTGGAGCCAAACTATGACGGGGAGCTTTCCCTCCAGTCTGCATCCGTGCCGTCCTTCTAACCCTGGCAGGTTTTGTCACCACTCCAATTCTTGCAATGGTAGTGCCGGTGTGCGGATGTTGGCCTTACTCCTCTTCACCTTCACTCTTGATCTCCTTCTCCTTCCCGGGGTCTTGGAGGTCTTCCTCCATAGGCTCCTTCCCTTTATCCTTGGCGGACACCATTGTGCTTCTAAACCTTCAAAGAGTATGTCCTGGCAGAAACAGATTGAAACAAAAACACGGCGAGAACACAATATACGAACCTCGGGAGATCCGGGGGTTATATATTACGAAGTTTCATATCAAAAGGAAGGTACTGGGAGAAAACGAGTAGGAGGCAGAGTCCGGGGTGGACTCACCACCTGGTGGCGCGGCCAGGGGAGGGCCCGTGCCACAGGGTGGTGTGAGCTACCCTGGCTCCGTTTCCGTCCCTTTTTCACTTCGTAGCTTTCCTTATTGACTGAAAACTGCAAAAATATAGTTGGATAGTATTTTCACGAAACTTTTCTTACCAGAACTGTTACCTATTTGAAAACAAACTCTGCAGGTCTCTGAATTTGGTATCTAGTAGATTCTTTTGGAGTCACCACTTCAATAACATCAATATCTTCATCTTCATCTTCATACACTTATTACTTGAGTCATAAAACCCTTCTCTTCCTTATTACACCATTGTCTCCACTTCCTGGAAATTTCTTTCACACAAAACTTCACACAATTCTCATTAGCAACATTAGTATAAGTGAAGTGATAAAACCTTTTGAGTCCAACTTCAACTGAAAACCATCAAAAAATAAGCTACTATAGCAACTCCTTCCGAAAATCCAAAAAGAATTCAAAAAGGAAATCGAATAACGAAGCAAATGCAAGAGTGGCAAAATCTGTCAAAACTGACCAGCAGGTAAAGATAATTTTTTTCGAAAATATTCTGTTGCTCAAATCAAAAAGTGCAAAACTAACGAAAGTAAAATAATAACCTGGGGCATAAGCACAAAAAATTATAGCTCAATCCGACATACAGAGATATCTCACGAATTTTTACAGTGAAGCACAAAATATCTGTTTCGGGACAGCAACTTCCCCAAATATTACTTCTCTCTCATTAGAGGTTGATCTTGACACAAAAACCAAACAAAACGGATAAGGAGCGGTTATTACCGAAGTAATAACTTCCAAGACTCAAAGAAACAAAAACAAACTTAAAGCAAAAACAAATTGGGTTGTCTCCCAAAAAGCTCTTTCTTTATAGCCATTAAGATGGGCATGATAATTTTGAAGATGCTCACATAAGAATATGAATTGAAGTGAAAGGGAACATTAAGAAGCAAACATACACACGTTTAAGTCTAACCCACTTCCTATGCAAGGGAATTTTGTAAACAAACAAGTTGTTGAAACCAGAGGCTTCTTGCATAAGAAGGCAAAACAAGTGCAACATAAAAACTTTTAGCATAAAATGAGGAAACTTGATATTAATGAGATGCATGAGAACACTTTTTCCTCTTTCATAGTAACTTTCAGTATCATGCATAAACTTAACTATATAGCTATCACAAGGGCCATCATAGCAATGATCACTTATTCTAACAGAAAACACAGGAATACTAGCTCTCATAAAACTATTTTGTGAAACAATATTTGAGGTATCCTTACAAAGGATAGTGTGTCCCTCTTCTTCATACTTAGTGACAAAGTCTTTCACATTTGCTATTATAGGTTCATCAACCATTTGTTTATCGGGTTCAATAGCTTTATTCATACTTTCATCTACCATACTAGCTATCATAGAATGTTCCTTTATCTTACATGGGAAAGGTATTTTCTCAATGTAAGGTTCAGGTAAAACATGATTAGCAGTATAAACTTTAGTATTTCTTGCAGGAACACTCTTTGCAATATCTTTATAAGGTTCATGATACTTATTCCACTTCTTTTTAGGCACTTCAATATAGGAAGCAAAAGCCTTAAAATAAGAAGCAATAGCTTGAGAGTCTAGACCATAAGCATTTTTAATATTTTGAAAGTCATCAGTTCCCATAAAAGATTCAATGCATTCATAATCATAATTTATACCTGACTTTCTACCTTTGTCATTCTCCCAGGCTTCATCGTTGTCTTGAATACGGTCCAGAAGATCACTAGGTCTATTCTAATCATTGTAACTTGAACTTTGTGACATGATCGGGTCATGATGTTTAAGTTGGGTATTAATTCATCATCTCATTCTCAGAATAAGATGACTCCATTTCTAGCTGGCATAAATGCCACATGATCAGGAAACCTTGATCATATGTTGACCAATGAACCAGTGACTAGAGTTTCACCAGGAACCCCTAGTTATTTATATATCACACATGTATTGACATTTCCTTTCAATACAGTTATAGCATAATATAAAACTTAATCATAAACTTTATAAAATATGATAATAATACTTATTACTATTTGTCTCTAGGGCATATTTCCAACACATAATACATCACATGCATCACATTGCAAACTTATACCACATCACTCTCTTGCAAAAACAAGTTAGACGCCTCTAACACGCTTTGCTAGATTACGGGGATATATGGTTACGTAGATATCCGTTCTTTACCTATGTGGTAAATAAGGATCATGATTCAATTGTTTGCCTTTTAACATATCCAGGGTGTGTCCCAATTGTACTATAAATAGTAAAATAGCTTCACCAAACTTCGTCTATACGTGTGACCCCTGTGCGGACTTCACCAAATTGACAAAATCCCAATATGCAAAATATCTTTCTCGACTATTGTGAAAAAATCGACACCCATCAAAGTTGTTTCGTGCACCAGAAGTACACTTCACAAACTGGTCTCAATCCAAAGATCATGAAGTTGGCTCGGGCCGCTAAACATGCAATACCGCCAAGATCAAAATTGCGACAATTGGGTAGCAAGAACAAGATCAATAATGCCAGAATTAGATGATTCCTCTATTCGTACTTGTGCCTACACATAGACCTCTCTGATACCACTATTGGGGAACACGCTATGCAAAACAAAATTTTCTAGCACATAACCAAGATCTAATGCGAGAGAAAAGGTAACGGATCATACCCTTGAAGATCAAACTAGCAGAAGTTTGTTGATGATGAGGTTGGTCATGCATCGATCCCCGCAACAAGCCTTAGCGAGTCGTGAGGAGATGTATTATCCAACGGACGGCTCCAAGGATCAAGTGTTGCACACGTCACACCTCCATTGGTATCCACACGTCCAACAAGAACGACACCGCGTCGAAGTGAGATCAAGCTCACAGACAAAGTGGGATTGTGTCGTTGAAGATCCGGCAACACTTCGTCGTGTGGCAAGATTAGATATAGACGGAGGTAGAAGACGAATAATGCTCTGGTGAGAATAAGAAGAAACTCCCCGCGAGAACGACGTCTATGCGGAGGAGGGGTGGAAGACAAGCTCCAAGACACCGAGGCAACGATGACACAAATATTTTTTATAAAGTTTGTCCCTATAGCAGCAAATATTTTTTATAAAGTTTGTCCCTTGGAAGCTTTGTGGATAGAAACAACACAACCCCATAGGCACATTATCAGTGAGGCCACGTTTACACCCAAGACAGTGTTTGGAAATAGTCTACACTATAAGTTGTTAGAATAAAAGTAAACAAGAGAGATTTAGTGACAAAGTAAATGACAAAAGTAAACTAAAGCAAGAGAGTGTCTATGAAGTCTGGACTGATGTGATTGAGTGGTTCTCAAGGAGTGTAGGATTCACCACTAGCATGGGAGAATTATGTATGATTGGGATAACATATATCTTTCATCGTGACATTTGTGGAGAGATCTCCATAATAAGATGTTCACTACAAGCCTCGTGAGCAGCCACTTCTATGATTCAAGTATTGAGGTTATCTCTAAATAACCATTGTGACTCCTGCGAGCAAATCACTTCCCCAAACCACCACAATTAAGGGTTTCCCCATGGATATCATGATGAGCTTAGTGAATCCCTATTGCCCCCCCTTTGATAGTATAGGTTATAAGCCAATTCTTACAATCACAAAATAGCACTGGACATACTCCCATACACGTCCCAAGGGTAGCTCCCTCTCTTTAATCCTGAAGGAAAATGCTATGTGGTCGACTTCACATACCATCTAAAGAGAGAGATCTAACACAATATCATAAATTAATAGATCAAGGACCAAAGTTATAGATTGATACCTTCGATCCAGATTCATGGATGTAGTATAATAGCTTTTTCCCTAGTAGACCTAGATTTAATCGAACCTTGGAAACCAATGCTAAAAGCAATATAAAAAGGACACGTCTACAAGACTTTGTTTCTTCGTTTTACCTTTGTTTACCGAACCAATCTAGTTTACTTTTATAGTGGGTTGATTCAATGGATGGAGATAGGCCGTGGTTGAAGATCCACTTGCAGCTTCATACCATATGGGATAAAAGATAATAATAAGCATAGTCATGTGTAATGTTTTAATAGGGATAATCTCTTGTGGGAAACACATCCTAATATACTAGAGCCCCTGTGATGCAGAAGGCATAGAAATAGTCTTTTAATCCAACTGAGTGCACCACGAAGCAACGGGCAACAAACGATTATTAAGTGTAAAACATCGATCAAAGCATTAAGTGATGATGTTGTTGTGATCCTAAATGGGTCGCTAAGCAAAGAATATACTACCGTTTCTGTCACTAGGGTTCCTATGAGATCGCCGCTAGCCAAGTATCTCACCTCAAGCCTTTATCAATATCGGGTGTCTTTGGTACCCTCAAGTCCAAAGATCGAGACAAGAGACAAAGAAACAAAAGATACAAATCTCCATTTCAAACAATACACAATTCTCCCATAGATTAGATGCACATAATCGCTGCGAGGTTTCTCCCCAACCCACAGCTCGTGAGGACTACTCACTCGGAACATTAAGATCAAGGATAGAAAACATTGTGCAAAATACTTAGATTGAAATCAAATATTCTTACAATGGTCGTCGGATCACAAGGAGATCTAAAGTACAAAGTAATGGCTATGGATAATGGAGGGGATGGAAGATGGAAGATGGAAGGGATGAACAATGGTGTGGATCTCCTTTGGTGGTGTTGTGATGCAATCTGAAAATGGCGGCCCTCTGCGCAGCGGCTGAGACCTCAAAATATATAGGCGTCTTCATGAAAGTTGTAGGATTTAACGAGACAGTGCCACCGCCACATGGTACAGGTGAACGGTATGGCGGGCCCTGCCCGTACTAGTGGTTGTTACGGCTGTTGTCGCTTGGAATTTGCTCCACAATTACTTAGTTGTGTGGACTTCCTCAAAAACCTTCATTATGACTCTAGATTTCGCATTAAAAAGCGTGATTTCCTGCACAACACAAATCATAGCAATGGTATGCATATCTTTACAATTATTAATCATTAGTGGCAAGGATAGAGAGTTTCTTGTCAATTTCTTGACTAAAAACAATGCTTAACACGGTGGAATATGGCTATTTTTGGAGCCATCAACCTCCCCAAAGCTCAAATCTTGATCGCCCTCGAGCAAGAAGAAACAAAATAACTATAAGGAATTCAGCGTTTAAACTTGAAACAACAAGAATAAGAATTCACTTATGGTTGGTAGTCATATACCACCAGCACTTCATCCATTTGAAAGGCTTATCAAAGTTAGAGAGATGACAAGAATATTATACAAGCTTTGGTAAGTCAAGACAATCAAAGTAAAGTTTAATATAAGCATAAATAACTGGAAGTGTAACAAATCCAATTCCTCTAGTTAACTCTCAGCTTGCCAAGTAACACTAGGATGTTTTAATAGAATAATTGAGTAAGGGAGTTCATGTCCAAAGTAGCATAACAGTAAAGTGTCTTACTGACGCCAACATCAGTAAATCAAGGTTATCAAAACACTTCTATTCCAATCATTGTCTTTCAAGAAAATTCATAAACTAGTAATGAGACCATACCAAGTACTTCTTATGTGGATCTTCATATATATATTTTTTCTTCCTTATTCAAGGATCATTGGGTGTTTCTTTTACAAGTGCTTGCACAAAATTTGAGAGTACCAATACTTTCGCCCATATATTGACACATATGCCACTCATGTGGTCAACTCATTGCCGAAATCTAGGGTTATACCATAGATCGTTCAAAGGCTAGCGGAGTTGTTGGCATCCCAAGGTGTGCATGACAAACATAGAACTTTTTTAACTAGTACCACAGTTTTATCCACAAGGTTAGATTTGGCATGCATCACAATTACCACTAGACTTCACTTCAATCAAACAACTCCTTTCAAGAGTGCCGTCAAGTCTATCAAAACATCTATGGGGTTAAGTACCTTCAAGGGTATACTCTCAAGACAATCATTCATCAAACAAGTCATAATTTTAGACTTTTTCTTGTTGTACTTATTTGGCAATATTATTTCCAAGGCAAGATTTGATTAGCTAAAAGAACTAGAGCAAAATCTTCCTCAACTAATCATCCATACCAATAAAAAACATTACTCTATCTATTTTGAATTACTCCCACTAGCATGGCATCTTAGCAAATCAACCAACTAAAATAAACAACTCAAACTTCAAAAGTGGGAGACATAGGATATACCTCTCATGAGTGACTTCATAATCCTCTTCCTTATAGGTATGTGTTCCTTCGGAACTCAAGTACGATTATTCCCATAATAATATTAAAGAAAAGAGGCAAAGTGCGAATCCACGTTCACGAAAAAAGGAAAAACAGAAAAATCTTTTTGTAATTTTGAGGATAGGATTAAAGAATAGAAAAGAACTTGCGACCAAGCAAGAAACTAAGAAAAGAAAAACAATCAAAAAACAAAAGCAAACTAAAGAAGAAAGCAAAGGAAAAAACAAAGTGTTGGAACAAACCAAAACAAGTGTTTCAAAGCTCGTAAGGATCTGGAGTACAAGCTCATTATTACACAAATAAAATTGCCGGGGGAACACATCCCCAAGCTCAGGATTTTGCAAGCCCTTTTGTTGCTCATTGTGGTGGTGGTGGTGGTGGATAATCTCCCACATTCCATTGGCTGCTCCAATCGTGGAACTGGGTGGCGAGGTTGGCAGAAGCATCTCGAAGGTTGATGGAGAGGTTGTTCATGTTTTGGATATTTCCTTCGAGAGCATAGATAACTTCATAGGTGGTGTAGTAGTTTGGTGGCTGCACATGTTGTTCGGGTCCCTCTTCTTCTACTAATTCATCTTCTCCTCCCTCTCCCATGGGTATTTCTTGATGGGGTAGACCTGCCTCAACCTGCACGTCAAAACACAAACGTCCATCCTCAATAGAGAATAGACCATTAGGCAAAGGAGCTGGGATCAAGTGATCCGCTCCAAGTATATCAAGAAAGTATCTACCATCAGTTCTAGAATCATACCACAAGCTCTTAGAGCAGAAAAACAAACACGGTGACTTCCTGTCAATGATGGGATGTTACCTAGGTTGACATGAAGAGCACGTGCAAGAACGGTTACAACTCCTCCTCCGCATATGGATCCTCGAGATTGCAGGGCTTGATGCTTAAGGTAAAACACAAGAAGGACACCCAAATTTGGTGTTAAGTTACAATTAATAATATTATGACCATCATGTCCTCCTCATTGACTCTAGTAAACTCACCACATGCCTACAAGGTGTTAACAATGACATAAAATAAATAGCGAATAGCAAGATGATCAATTTGGTTCCCCTTGGGTGTGTTTCCACGAATTCTCATTCTATTAAAGTACTCCCAAGGTGCAGGGTTTAAAACAAAGGTGGTGGAGCGTATGTCGGTGGTGGTGTTGGCAAACCCAAAACACTGATCCCATTGGTCGAGTGTCAAGGAGTACTCACATTTCATAAGACATAATTTGATGCGATCAAATCCAGGCATTTGTTCCTCGGAACAATAGTGAGAGCACACCGTATGCGTCAAGGTGCTGAGGAACTCAAGCGTCAAGCGGCGGTATGTGGCGACATCCTACAAGACAAAGTCATACAAATCAATATTGTTTCAAAGTAAATCAAAATCAGCATGAATGCCAAGTTGGTTCAGGATATAGGGACATGCCCACTTGGTGGACTTAATTTCTCGGAGCTTGAGACAGTCGAAATCGTTCAGCTAAAACTCCTTAGTGGACTCGATACCAAGTGACTCGGGGTCAACGTATCAACGGGCGGTGCGGCAGGTTCCGAAGCCATCGCACGTGTACGGCTCCTTGTGTTCATCTAAAATTTTGAAAAAATGCTAATTAAAATGTTCCGTCCAATTGAAACATAGCATAAACGATCCTATACACTTGTTACAAAAGAAACTCCTCTAAAAACAATACTAAGCATGTCCAATATCAATATTATCTCAAGAACAAGACCTAAGTCTAGATTGATAATGGTGAAATATTGAGTAGAATTTTGTTGCAAATAAGTTTGGGATCGGAGGAGAATCATACCTTAGATCGATTGGGTGAGAGGAATCGAAGATAGATTGAGTAAATTTGAATATCCAATGGAGGTGGTTTGAAGTTTGGAGGAAGAAGAAAGAGAAAAATTTGTGTTTGGGCATTTTAGGTTACCTCCTCCTGGGTGTTATGGAGGCTGCGTACGTGATATGGGCGGGTGGTACGGCTAGAGCCCGCTCGTACCGAGTAACAAACCTTGGGGGGGACGAATCCCTTTCGGCGATACACGATACAGGCGCGCGGTATGGTCGCACGCCCGTATTACTAGTCGTTATGTGGGTAGTAATTTTTGCTTAAATTCTGATGTTTTGGTCGAGGGTATGGTACGGGCGCGCGGTACGGGTGCATCTGAACGTACCAATGGCCATTGTGATTCCTGGGTCCTGTGGCAAAACATAAAAGTTTCTATTTTCCAATGCTTCGGTGTGGTACGGGCGCACGGTACGGATACTTTCGGCCATACCATTGGTCGTTATTCGGCCAGTGAGCTGAAAATCTCAAAGAATTTGGTTAATAGCTTTGTGTATCTTTACACATCTTAACAAAGGACAAAATAACAACAAATAGACTCCACACAAAAAATTAGCAATACTTTTTAGGCCATGTGTTAGTTAAATAAAAGATCGAGGAATACCTTATTTCTTCTTCGCTCTCTAAAGGTCTTCTTGAATACTCACTATTAAACACAAAAACAAAACAAAACAAAAAACTAACAAACTAAACTAACACAAGAGTAAAAACTTTTATTTCACATGGGTTGCCTCCTATTAGGCGCTTCTAGTTAAGGTCAATTAGCTTGACTCAGATGGTGATCATTTAGGTTTGATGAGTGGAACACTCACTCCAACGTAATTGGCTTTCAATTTAATTATACTATCATCATCATTAGGTTTGGCCTTCTTATTCCTAGGGAAGTGCACTATAAAAGAATCTCTAGATGGTAGTCCTATTTTCACATTCCCTTCATGTAAATTGATTAACACTTTATTAGTTCTTAGGAAGGGCCTATCTAGACTTATAGGTGCTATGAGATCTTCAGACATGTCCATAATAACAAGATCAATAAGAGCATGACTACCTTTAATTTTAACAACTATATTTTCTTTTATCCCAAGAGCTTGTTCATAAGTTGAATCCCCTAGATGGAGTCTTAGTTTAGTAGTTGCAAATGGCCCCAAGTTTAACCTATCAAATAGACTTTTGGAAATTGTTGAGACGCTTGCACCAAGATCACAAAGTGCAGATATCTCATCAAGCTCAATCTTAATTTTAATAGTGGGCTCAAATATATCATCTAGCTTAACAGGAAGCTTATCAGCTAGTCTCTTATACTCCATCTCTAAATCTCGAACTTTAGATGCTACTTGTTGAATAAATTCTTGGTACATAGCATCATTAACTTGTTCTCTGTTGGGATTCTTCACGGTGATCATCTTTAGTAGATCTTCCATGGTATATTCAGGTGTTGGCGCGTTGCTATAATCCAGCTCTTTAGGGTTCTCTTCATTTTTTTTACATCCTTGTCATCTTGAGGTCTTCTACCAGATTTGGCTCGGGCTTCCCAACAAACTTTGCTAGTATGAGAGCTTGGCTCTCGGCTACCTTTCCAAATTGAGCCTCCACGGTCTTTGTCCTTTCCTGTAGAGTCTGCACATCATTTCTAATTGCAATGGTTTGGTTACATAATTTTCCTATACTACATTCATGGTTCTCCATGATTTTAATAAGCATATTATTTTGTGCAGTTTGAGGTTGCATAAAGGTTCTAACAGTTTAGTCAAACAAGAGATTGCCATGATTTGCTCCATTATGATTATCATAATTATTGTAAGGAGCTCCCGCGGGATTAGAATAATGTTTTTGAACATTAGAAGCAAAATTTTGGTTTTTCCAAGCATGATTGTAAGGAGTGCGAGCTATAAAATTGATATCATTAACATCTGTAGCAATAGCATTAACTTGGGTATCTTCCTTACCCTTTACTATGTTGAGTAACTCGTCTACCTTAGATGTAAGTTCTTCATTGTTTACCTCGGTGATTGAACTCACTCTTTTCGAGGTTCTTTCCACATTCCATTGGGCATGGTTGTTTTGCATATCATCAAGTAATTTCTTTGCAACACTCACTTGCTTCCCCATGATTGTTCCTCTTTCTACAGTATCTAGCATAGACTTAGATATTGGGTTAAGGACATTATAAAATAAATGTAATATAAGTAATACTTCCAGCCCATAACTAGGACAGTTTATTACGGATTCTTGCATCCTTTCCCATGCAAGCACTAGTGGCTCATGATCTTCTTGTCTAAAAATTGTAATGTTGGATCTTAGTTGCATAGTATTAGCTGGTGGAAAAAATTTAGTCATAAACATATTAGTGCATTCCTCCCAAGATTTAATAGTTCCCTTAGGTAGAGCTAGCAACCAGTCCTTAGCCTTTCCTCTAAGAGAGAAAGGAAACAACCATAATTTAACAACATTTGGATATACATCCTTAATACGCATCATGTCGAAAGTTTCAGTATAAGTATTTAAGTGCAAACCTAAATCCTCAAAAGATGAGCCTCCAAATTGGTTTTGCTGAACCAAACTTAAAAGGTTAGGCTTAATTTCATATGTTTCCGCATCGGGCTGAGTAATAGGTGCACGAATAAAATCATAAGTGGGAGTAGCATACTCCCCAAGTCTCTTTTGAGCCATGGCTCTTATATTTTTGGTATTTTTAAGTAAAAAACAAGTAACTAAATTTTTTGGGTTTTCAAATAGGTAACTAGAAAGTAAACTAATAACAAGAAATAAACTACAATCAAATAATAAAACTAAAAACAAGGTCTCTAGTGACCTCACCGGGATAGCGAAATTGCTTCCCAGACAACAGCGCTAGAAAAAGGGTTGATACCTTTGATCCAGATTTATGGATGTGGTATAATAGCTTTTTCCCTAGTAGACCTAGGTTTAATCAAGCCTTGGAAAGAAATGCTAAAAGGAATATAAAAAGGACACATCTACAAGACTTTGTTTCTTTGTTTTACCTTTGTTTACCGGACCAATCTAGTTTACTTTTATAGTGAGATAATTCTATGGATGGAGATAGGCCAGGGTTGAAGATCCACCTGCAGCTGCACAACATATGGATAAAAGATAATAATAAGCATAGTCATGTGTAATATTTTAATAGGGATAATCTCTTGTGGGCAACACATCCTAATATACTAGAGCCCCTATGATGCAGCAGCCATAACAATAGTCTTTTAATCCAACTGAGTGCACCACGAAGCAACAGGCTACAAACGATTATTAATTGTAAAACACAGATCAAAGCATTAAGTGGTGATGTTGTTGTGATTTCGAATGGGTCGCTAAGTGAGGACCATACTACCCTTTCTACCACTTGGGTTCCTATGAGATCTCCGCTAGCCAAGTATCTCACCTCAAGCCTTTATCAATCTCGGGGGTCTTGGGGTACCTACACGTCCAAAGATCGAGACAAGAGACAAAGAGATAAAAGATACAAATATCTATTTCAAACAATACACAATGCTCCCATAGATTAGATGCACATAATCGCTGCGAGGTTTCTCCCTAACCCGTAGCCCGTGAGGACTACTCACTCATAACAATAAGATCAAGGATAGAAAACATTGTGCAAAATACTTAGATTGAAATCAAATATTCTTATAATGGTCGCTGAATCACAAGGAGATCTAAAGTACAAAGTAATGGCTATGTCTAATGGAGGGGATGGAAGATGGAAGGGATGAACAATTGTGTGGATCTCCTTTGGTGTTGTTGTGATGCAATCTGAGAATGGTGGCCCTCTGCACGAGGGCTGAGACCTCAAAATGTATAGGTGTCTTCATGAAAGTTGTAGGGTTTGACGAGATGGAGCCACCGCCACATGGTACGGGCAGGCCCTGCTCGTACTAGTGGTAGTTACGGCTGATGTCGCTTAGAATTTGCTCCAAAATTACTTGGTCATGTGTACTTCATCAAAAACCTTCATTATGACTCCAGATTTCGCATTAAAAAACGTGATTTCCTGCACAACACAAATCAAATCAATGGTTTGCATATCTTTGCAATTATCAATCATTAGTGTCAAGGATAGAGAGTTTCTTGTCAATTGTTCGACTAAAAACAATGTTTAAACATGGTGGAAGATGGCTATTTTTGGAGCCATCATAGATCATCTTTATTTCAATGCATAATAATACCAGGGTTTCTCCATCTCTCCCCAAGAACAAGGAAACTACTCATATATGAAGGGGAGCAACACCATGGCAATAATATGGATGATATATGAAGGTATAATTGAATACAAGCACAAATCCACAATATAATTTGGATTACAACAAAGTAAACAAAGGAGATCGATGTTGGAGACGTTGCTGATGAAGATGATGATGAAGATCGATGTGTAGTCCTTCAAGATGCAAGTATCCTCTTCCTCTTGAGTGGTATGGTGGTGGAGATCTTGTGTGCGGCGTTTATGGAGGTGTCAGAGTAGCAGGGATCCGCCCCCAAGGCGTGGGTGGATTGATGGAGAGGCGGCTAGGGTTTCCCTCTTTAAATAGGCATTCCAGAGGTCGGTTTCACGAAGCGATGGAGGTCAGGATCGAGTATGTCCATTTGGCCTTCACAAATGTTGTTCCGTTTGAACGAAACAAAGCCAACAGAGGTCAATATAACCGTACGGTATGGGCGGGCTCTGGACATATCGCAGGTCATTAAACCCTCTATACTCTATGATATTTTGGCCGACATTTCTTCATACGGACTCCGACTGAGGTATTCTTTGGCTCGTTGGATTCGTATGGGCAAGGGCTACAACACCATGGTCTTGGATCATAAATATGAGATGATGGTAAAATATGACTTTTCCACATCTCATATGGCTAAGTTTGATGCATGTAACTTCTCCATATTGAATCCTCTTGACTCCTTTTATCCATGATTGTCCATAGCACCTACACACAAGTCAATGACAAGGAAAATTAATAAAATCCTACTAAAACTAGTTGTGCAAAGTCCATACGAAAATGAATGAAAACTAGTAATCATGCATAATGGGCATAGTTGTAGCTAGATATAGCATGTGATGAGTGACAATATAAATAATTTATATGCTTAAATATGCATCATATTTTCACTCGTCAGGTGGCACAACGGGCGGTGGAGGCGGGCAGGGATGGGGCGAGGCTCTCCAAAACTTGTGTCTAGTGCCCTTGGCCCTACCGCCGTATATATGAGCAACTAGTCTCCTTCCGAGAGAGAGGGAGAGTCGAAGTAGGACTCCAAGTCCTAGTAGGACTTCCCTTTCTTTTTCTCCACTCATGCAAACAGAGAGTGGAAGTAGGACTCATAGTCCATGTAGGAATCCTCCTACTTCCTCCAACTTGACTAGGGAGGGAGTACGAGTCCCAAAGGGATTCCTCCCTCCCCCGTCGCCCCATCTCCACCCGCCGGTCTGGGGAGGCCCTGGCCAACTCGGTCAGGGTTCCCCCTTTCCTTGCGCGTGCGGCCTGGTGGGACCCAAACGTCCCCTCTGGCCCATGGTGCCTCCACCAGGATAATTACTTTTAATGATGAATATTTATTCCGAAGATTTATGGAAAATTCTGAACTCCTTCGAATTAACTCCGGAACCTTCCTAAAATATTCCTGATGTCTTCCATAACATGTCCGGAACAATTTCGTCCATTCTCGACGATATTCTGGACTCCTCCTGAACATTCTGAGACACTCTGAAACATTATTTTGGGATTCCTTCATTTAAATATCTTAATCGCACTCACGTGCTAAATACCGATAACGTCTTAAGTGTGGACCCTATAGGTTCGGATATTTACGGACATGTCCGGAACTCTTTCCGTGACAATGATTAATATTAGAGTGTTGATACACGTAGTAATCTCCGCAAATAACACGAAGATCTTTATCGTGTGAACCATAGTATTATGTACAATACATATTGTATTGCTTCGTCGATAACTTACATTTCTCGAGATAAAATACTAGGTTATTCTCGTTACCTGGCATGTACTCTTTACTCATACCGCACTATCGATATTCCTGTGATCAACAACTTGATCGCGTGTCTGACCAGACGATGATGAACATCATAATACATGGGTCCAGAGTATATCTATCCATCGCCAGGAGTAACAATTCCCGCAAGAACACCATGTGAATTATTGGCATACCAACCGGTAAGAGCAAATACCGACTTTATGATTACTCATGTTCGGAGCAATGTTTGAAGAATTCTGTCACATCCATATTGTACCCAAGTTTACATGTGTCTCGTGGTCTAACGATCTTTAGTAAAGGCAATACATCGTTTATGAGAACCTACCGATTACAATTATTGACGGTGCGTTTCATAGTATATCATGTTGGGTCTATCCATCGTCATTGTTCTCCCAACAACTCTGATCTCATGTATCATTAGCAACTCCACAACACTTTGTCATCTTGCCCATAGTCAGGAAACCGGGACTATTGTTGATACATGAACTAGTCTTAGAGTCGAGACTAGGGATATCTTATTGGTGTTTATTACTCCATACATGTATTGGGGTTTTTTCCCCTCCAAATACATTATTCAGAACTAATACAATTATAACATAGAATAATAAACTTAATTATGAAACATAAATATGAATAATAATACTTTTATTATTGCCTCTAGGGCATATTTCCATCAGAACAATAGTACTGAACTGATCCAATTATATGATTAACTTAGACTATATCGTCATAAGTCATTAGTTTATCATAATAGCATTATCTTTTGTTTTAGTCCTTAGACTATGACAATATCAAATACCTACATACTAGAAGATTTACTTTGATTGTCATCAAAATATTATTTGTAAAGGATGGTTATAAAAGGTGACCTTTGGGTATATGGGATAGTTTAACTAGGGATTTGGATAGTTCAAGAACAAGATCTTTCTCCTCCCGACGATGATGGAGCGGTACGCTCTGGACCCTCTCTATAATGATCACAAGGACATTAGAATATGTCAACGAGGAAAGAGAATGTAACCAAAACGAGGATAATGGGTATAATGATCATCATATGATTCACAAGGATACTATAGTCTCACCCGGGTTTTCATAAGTATCATGAAGTAAATGGATTAAAATTTGTGTAATGAATGGGTTCACTCGATATTATTCTGTTTTGTATGGGCGCCATCACGGACGTCCATGATCACACTATTGGTTATTTATTCAGAAGTATTCAGAGTTATGCCCATATATTACTGAACATGTTGGGTCACACGCTTAAATTTATTCAATTAGGTTGTGAGAATTCATACTTTATGATATGTGGTTGATAGAGAGATATCGAATTAGTTTCGAAGAGATATCGAAAACGTTCCGAAGTTATCATAAGTGTTTCGATGTTTGTTGGAATTGTTCAGGAGGTTAATATAGGGTTACATAAAGATGTAATGGAATCTTTTGGAAAGTGTCGTAAAGTTTTGAAATAGTTTTAAAATTTTATCGAAGAGAGAAATATGCATAAGGAATTTTATCGAAGAATCCGGAGACGTGCCGGAGGTGAAGCACATAAGGGAGTGGTGACTGCATGGGCCAGCATGGCCTCATGTATTAGCACATGGCCTCTATGGGTTGCATCAAACCTTTCCATATAATAGTCGGAGTTGATTTTGGATGGTTCGAGATATTTCCTACTATTACAAGGATGCATGTCTTCCTTAATTAAAGTGATTTGGACTTTCCATAAAATGATATTCTTAATTCTAGAATGTCCAAAAATTAAGGGAAGGAGACCTTTTAAGAAAGGAAGGGGAGGATGCTGCCACCTCAATCTTCCTTGTGGGAAGGGAGGACTCCTAGGGTTCTCCTAGGAGTCGTTGGCGCACAAGGGAGATGTCCTAGGGTTTCCCCTAGGGGCATGCGGCGCACAAGGGAGGGAGGCGGCAATTGCCCCTTGCCCCTCCTCCAAGCACTCCTACCTCCGCCTATATATACCTCATGACGGAGCCCCTTATAGAGACACAATATTCTCTCCACGTGAGGTGCATCCCTCTCTCTATCTATCTCTCCCTCATAGAGATTCCTCCACATAGACGCCGAAAAGCTACAAGACTCTCACCATTGGTTCAACGTTCTGGACATCGAAGCTACAACAAATTGGATAGCTGTAAGTGTAAATACCGGAGGAGGGGTTACACTTGTGATCCTCGCACGAGATCTGATCGAGGGATTCTCAAGTTCTTCATCAACCATCATCACCAAGTTCTTCCGCTTCAACGTTCGTATGATGATCTAGATTCAATCTCGTTCTTGCAATCTCCATATATGTTCTTGGTGGTTCGTGTAGGGTATTTTTTGTTTGTTTTGCATGCATGTAACCCGACATTAAACAACGGTAACTGGCCAATCCATACCCGATTGCTTTCTAGTTGGCCCACATGTCACCTTAATAGAATTGACTGCCATATTTCGTGACTTGGTTACCTTAATAGAATTGACTGTCCTATTTCATGACTTGGTTTCCCATTATTCATCAACCTAGATTGCTATACGTGACCCAAAGTTAGGTTTTAAGCACGCTCCATCCCGTGTTCTCTTCTCTTTGAAGACCCTACCATTTTAATTGTTTCTATTTCTGTTCACCAACCTCTATCTACAACGCTGCTATACAGACGATTTGTGTACAACATCGTGTGACCAGGCAGCTCCCGCCCTTCATGCAGCTGCGCACGCCTTGCGACGTGGCCAGCTCCGCCGTCCGATGCGGGGTCGTCCACAAGTCGGACAAAAAGCATCGTGTGTGAAGCAGTTTCACTCTATCTATTTCGACCTAATTGCCCTAGATCATGCCATCCGCGGAGGCATTAATGATGTCATTACTCCAAGATCTTATCAGATCTATTTTTGCTGTCAAATCTTTGTAGAGAAATTATGTGTAATTTAGATATGCACGTATCGTTTCCTTCCAAATTTATCGCACAGATTAGATTTACTCGCTATAAAAGAAACAAGAACCGCTAGATTTTATTGTCTACTCATAAAACCCTCTCTCTCTTCTCCGATAGTGGAGGCGGACCTTTACACAAGCAGCGGCCCACCCACACTATGGCCATTGTCTCGAACACAACCCCCACCCCCGAGCCCGTGACACCCCGCCCCAACACGCGGAAAGAAGAAAAGGAGGGCCATCACCACCGCTCAGCTGGCCCCTCCTACTCCCCTCCTCATTCGCTTACCTCCTTCGCGTCCGTTGGCGACAGCCCCGAGGCGGAGTGGGATGACGGAGACGGCGACGGCGCCGACTCGGAGGAGGAGGCGGAGTGGGCCGCCGCGGCGGCGGTCGCTGCCGCCGAGTTGGAGGAGGAGGCGAAGTGGGAGGATGCCGCCGCCGCTGAGTCGGAGGAAGACGTCCCCGCCGCTGAGTCGGAGGACGACGTGGGGGGCGACGCGAACACGAGAGAGCCCGACTCCCCACCCCGAGGATGGCCAAGCAACTCGGCGCGCCGTGATCCCCGCAAGGCCGAGCTCTTCCGGAGGCTCGACGCCGCCTGCGAAGCCCGCCGCCTCCAGGAGGCTCGCCTCCTCAAGCGTCCACCGCCGCCGCCGCGATCCGGGGACCTCGATGAGCCTATCTGGCCACCGAAAAGCCCCCATTGGATGCGCTTCAGGTATACCTCTTCGCTCGCCACCCCGGCTCACCCCCTCTCGTGTTTACACGCGGCTTCTGCTTAAGAATGTATGATTATACAGTTTCTTGACAAATGCATGATTAGATAGATTAAAAAATTAATCCTGTTTGTTTGCTACCAAGAATGGGCTTGCGGAAAACCTGTGATGAAGCTGTTCTTGTTTGGAGATTTTACATGTACATCATATTTGATGCTTCCGGCGAAAGGGGAAAAAATGTGTAGATATTCTATCCCGTCACAAGTTAGTTTTAATTTGGGAGAACTATGTTAGGTAGACTAATGGAAATATTAGGAGTATCATGATTCTTGTTACAATCGCGACAAGAAGATAACGAAGAACGAAAACGAAAAGCACAGCAAGGAGGCACAGATTTAACGTGGAAAACCTCTCCAACAAAGAGAGGAAAAAACCACGGGCGCCAGCCAGCGAAACTTCACTATATCGAGGAGTGTTTACAAACGCCGGGGATTTCACAGATGCAACTATCCCAACCGGCGGCTTACAAGGGGTTTATATATCGGTGGAAACCTAGGTCTTCGACGATCCGTCAGATTATGGGGTCGCCCCCAGCCTCCTCCTGGCGTCCGTTGAGCGCGGTGTGGGCCAACTTGAACTTCGTTACACTCGGCCCAAGCCTCCGTGACGGCCTCGCTCCACTCGTCGAAGTTGGCCTATACTTTGTAGAATTTGGATCAACATATAACAAACTCCACCTTGAGACAAATTCCTCCTTGTAGCATCAAACAACCATCTCCTGAACAACAAACAAAGCAAATACTTTGGCGCCAATAGCCACTTGGGCTAATCAGTTAAACCAACTAAGTTCGAGCAAAGCTCAAACTTAGCAACAGTGAACAGTTTAGTCATCATATCGGCAGGATTATCATGAGTGCTGATCTTGCATACCTTTAATTTACCTTGAGCAACAATGTCTCTAACAAAATGGTACTTGACATCAATGTGCAGTTCTCTCATGAAACATCCGATCTTTTGTAAGGTATATGGCACTTTGATGTCACAAAACAAAGTAATGCAAGAATCATCTCCACAAAGCTCGACAAACAAACCTTTCAACCAAGCAGATTCTTTTGCAAGCTTCCCAATAGCCATGTATTCAGCTTCAGTAGTAGATTGTGCAACAACGACACGCAATGTAGCCTTCCACCTAACACAACCTCCAACATTAAACACATAACCTGTGAGGGATCTTCTCTTATCCAAATCCAAAGAAAATCTGAATCCACATAGCCAACGAGTCCCTCATGGTCACGCCAAAACTTCAAACAAGCATTGGAAGTGCCAAGAAGGTACTGAAAACCCAGCGAACGACCTTCCAATGTTCTTTACCAGGATTAGCCATGTATCTACTTATCAAACTCATAGCATATGATAAATCGGACGAGAACAAACCATGGCATACATCAAAGAACCAACAAAGACTAGAATATGGCACCTTTGACATGTACTCAAACTCTTCATCAGTAGGACATTGAGAACCGACAATTTAAAGTGAGGAGCAATAGGAGTACTAACTGAGTTGGCACCATCCATATTAAAGCGATGAAGAACTTTCTTAATGTAACTTTCTGACTAAGAAATAACAAACCAGATTTTCTATCTCGGTAATCTCCATACCTAAGATCTTCTTAGCAGACCAAGATCCTTCATCTCAAACTCACTACTTAGGTGTGCCTTCAAATTAGTGATTTCTTTCATGCCCTTGGCGACAATTAACATATCATCAACATATAGCGACAAGTATATAGGTGACCCATCAACAAACTTGATATAAACACAACTATCATATTTAGACCTCTCAAAACCATGTGAGATCATAAATGAATCAAACCTTTTATACCCTTGTCTTGAGATTGCTTTAAGCCATAAAGAGACTTCTTTAATTTGCACACAAAATCCTCTTTACGGGCACTATGAACCCTTACGTTGGTCCATGTATATTTCCTCATCAAGCTCTCCATGCGTAAAAGCGGTCTTGACATCTAACCGCTCAAGCTCAAGATCACGCATAGCCACAATACTAAAGAAAGTACGAATGGAACTATGCTTCACAACTGAGAGAACACATCATTGTAATCAATACCGAATCTGAACCCTTTTGCTACTAACCTTGCCTTGTACCTTGAAGGCTCTTTGGGAGATAGGCCTTCCTTTTCTTGAAGATCCACTTGCGTGACCGCCTTCTTTTGTTTAGGCAAGCGCACAACATCCCATGTGCCATTTTTCTCAAGCGATTGCATCTCTTCTTGCATAGATGCCCACTTCTCGGTCAGCGGATGCAATGGCTTCATTATATGTAGCAGTTCGTAATCGTTCTCCACTTTGCTCAAAGACAACTCAAAGCATAATGTACAAGATTACACTCTTCAATTAAACGACGAGGTGGAACTATGTTACGTCTCGCCTATCGCCACAATAGATTCCTCGTGGCTGCTTTGAAAGCGAGAGGTGAGTCTTGAACAACATCATCATCAATATTTTCCTCATGAGTATCATCAACAAAGCATTATTATCAACAGTTTCTGCGGTGCTCCACCGCACACGAACTCCCTCCTCTCCAATAGCAACAGGAGAGGGATCCGATGGCAAGTTGTCATGATACATAGCAGATTCATTGAAAACAACGTTCCTACTCAACAAAATCCTTTTGTTTGAGGTTCCATAGTTTATATGCCTTAACTCTGAACCATAACCAAGGAATATGCACTTGACAGCTCTAGGCTCTAACTTTCCATTATCAACGTGAGCATAAGTGCAAACCAAAAACTCTCAGCTGTGAATAATCGTGGTGAACTGACCATACCTCAATAGGAGTTTTCTTCTCAAGTGGAATAGAAGGTGACACATTGATGAGGTAACATTTGTGTTGGTTGCTTGACCGTAAACGCCTATGCATACACGCATTAGACAACATACAACGAGCCCTCGAGATGATGGTTCTGTTTCATGCTCGCCACGCCATTACTGGCGAGGAGTATATGGGATGGTGTGATGCACGATCATGCCATCGTTCGCAAAACTCCTCAAACTCATTAGAGCAGAATTCCATACCATTGTCAAGACGTAGTACCTTTACCTTCTTCTCGATCGTTTTCAACCATAACTTTCCACTTCTTAAAAGCATCAAAACATGATTTATGCTTCGTAAAATAAGGCCACACCTTTCTTGAGTAATCATCAATAATAGTAAGCATATAATTAGCACCACCAATAGAAGTCTTACGGAAACCCCATACATCAGCATGCACATAATCTAATATGCCTTTGGTGGTATGAGCGGAAGCATTGAATTTAACTCTTTTATGCTTACCAAAGATGCGGTGCTCACAGAACTCAAACTTACTCAAGTTGCAACCATCAATCAGCTCTCTTGACCAACTCTGCCATGCCTTGTTCGCCATATATGCCCAAGACGATATGCCATAGATGTGTTTTACCACAATCATCGAATCATTAGAAGTAACAATGACAGAATACCGAGCAAAGTGCTACCTCTAAGAACATATAATTTAGCGTAATTCATATCACCTATCATGTGAATAAGAGAACCTTTTGATACCTTGAACTCGATGCCCACCGCATACTTGTATCCATCAACGTCCATGGTACTCGGGAGATCAAATTTACGCCATGCTTGGTATGTGCTTCACTCACTCAACGTGCGTGTCACGCCATCATGTGTCCTAATCTTAACAGATCCAACACCAACGATATGGCATGGGTTGTCATTCCCCACACGCACAAAATCTCCGATCGCCGCAGACTCATATGAACTGAACCAATCTTTGTTACGGCAAATATGAAACGAACATGTTATCAAGTATCCATTCATCATCACGAGAAGCACAAGCAGAAAAACAGCTAAGCATTCACCATCGAACTATCGAAAACAACAGCCTTACCATTGCCTTGATCCTTATCTTTCGGTTGGTAACTGCCTTTTCTCCTTATTCGCAGCTTCCAAAGAATCATCAATAACATGATTAGATTTCTTACAATACCTGCAGAACTTGTCCTTTCCCTTGGACTTGAGCGACCTCGCCGTCTTTGCTCTTATCTCGGTTGCCATGGTTGTTAAATCTACCTTGTCCTGCCACGAACCTGCAGAGCTTCAGCCTTGGAGGACGCCCATCCGCTCGCACCATAGATTTCATCTTTTCCTCTGTTTGAGGGCATCTTGCACTTCATCAAGGGTTATCTTCTCACGGCTCAACAACATTGTATCACGAAAGTGTGTATAAGAACTAGGCGTGAGCATAAGAGTAATAGGGCTAGATCCTCATCATCATATTTTACTTCCATAGATTGCAAATCGAAATAATCTCTCTAAAAGAGATAAGTGATTCATTACCGATCCACCTTCCTGCAATCTGTGCGAGAACAACTTCATCTTCACATGCATCTTCTTTGGTTAGATCCTTTGACATGCATCGTTTCCAGTTTTTCCCATAGGGCAGCGCAGATTTCTTCTCGATTTCCGCAAAATATTATTGGACAGATGAAGTTGAATCAAAGACAAAGCCTTACGGTCCTTCCGCTTCTCTTGACCAGGTCTTAGCATCCTTTTCACCGAATCCATCCAGCGCTTCATCCAGATCAGAAGTTTGGGCGAGAATCGCCCGCATCTTCACCTGCCACAAGGAGAATCTTGTGGTGTAGTCCAGCTGTGGTAGATCGAACTTCAATGACGACATGTCGCAAACCTTAGATTAGAACCTGGGGCTCTGATACCACTAGTTACAATCGCGACAAGAAGATAACGAAGAACGAAAACGAAAAGCACAGCAAGGAGGCACAGATTTAACGTGGAAAACCTCTCCAACAAAGAGAGGAAAAAACCACGGGCGCCAGCCAGCGAAACTTCACTATATCGAGGAGTGTTTACAAACGCCGGGGATTTCACAGATGCAACTATCCCAACCGGCGGCTTACAAGGGGTTTATATATCGGTGGAAACCTAGGTCTTCGACGATCCGTCGATACATGGGGCTGTGCACCCCTTATGGCCTATGGCGTCCCCGTTGGGCACGGTGTGGGCCAACTTCAGACTCGTTACACTCGGCCCAAGCCTCCCGGCGACGGGCCTCGCTCCACTCGTCAGAAGTTGGCCTATACTTTGTAGAATTTGGATCAACATATAACAATTCTTTCTTCATATTATAAGCGGGATTTGGTTTTGTTTGCACACTAGACACTATGGCTGTTTGTAGAGTAGGGCTATCTGCTGTTGCAATTGGTACACTCGATTTACTACCGCTGCATTATGATATGTTTCTAATGCTGATGACATCTCCGGTTGGTACCTAGCCTAGGGTTCTGGAACATAGCATTATGTTAGCCAAGCTGTTAAATATATGTTTGTGAGTTATGTCGGTGGACTGGATTGCTGATGCCCTAGGTAGAGGTGTTACGTTCATCCTTTATGTTGCTAACTAATGGTATCTAGCCTAGGATCTCAGAACTTTATGTCAGCTCTAGTTATGTAAGCTGTTCAGTGTTAAAGATTTATGTCACACCATAGTAAACCTGATTTGTGGGAGATTGTACGGCTTTAATGCCAATGATATCTTGATATCTATCCAAGGAAATTGCAGATTTACTATTTTTAAACTTTGAGCTCACCCTCTTTGCATGTTAATGGTATTGTCTCCCTTCTACATTAATTTATATTCGTGTATCTTTTTTTCTATCAAGCATTTTTCCTTTCCTGGTGTTGAACTTTTGCCATCACCTCCAACAGGGAACTAAGAGCTATGAAATCAAGCCCGTCTGATCCTGTGCTCAACCGTGATGAGAATTCAGTATCTAGTCCACCTTCAAACAAGAGCAATGAGATGTTATCAGAAAAGGTCGTGGACCAACGGGATGACACTAAACACTCCTCTAAAAGTGCATCTCCTTATGAGAATGACCATGGGAAAAACCCCTTATCTGTACCGTCTGAAAGAATAAGATACTATATTAATACATATGCTGTACAATGTGGTAAGTGCCGGAAATGGAGACTTGTTCCTACCAAACTGGAATATGATGAACTTCGGGATAAATGTAGAGAAGTTCTTTTTTCTTGCGGACATGTCCATGGGTGGAAGACTGGAGTTTCATGCGATGATCCAGCGGATATATCTCAAGATGATGGGTTCTGGGTGATTGATAAACCATGCCTCTCTCAGACTCCTCCCGGGTGGGAAAGGACGATATCTTTAAGGAGTGAAGGGAGCAAACAATTCGCTGACGTGTGAGTAATACTTATTTTCTTCCTAGTATCATTTCCCCAGCTTTACGTAGTTATTTCTGAGCAAATGATGTTGCAGTTGTTTTGTCACGCCGCTGGATCTTAACTCTTTTGAGATCTCAGATGCACACTTGCACTCTGTTTTCTAGTATAACCGATAGGCTGAATACAACCGATTTAAGTTCCTACTGCTTATAGGAGTGGACATAGTTTATACTTTAGTATATACAATTTCTTTTTCATGGTATATTGCTTGCAGTAGAAGATTTTCAATGTAGTTTAATCCTCACCTAGCTCAGTATTGTTAACATGCTCATTTATGTTTTAGCGGTGTTATGCTGTACATATTTGGTCAATGGTGATCAGTCATTCCTGTGGTCTGCTACGCACCTGTATAGAATGTACCTTGCTTTCCATGTTCGTTTTGTATGACTTGCTTGGTAACATTCTATATACATGCTTTCAGGTACTATATCCCTCCTAAAGGCAAAAAATTAAGATCAACGGAGGAAGCCAAAATGTATGCCAACATTCTTTTGCTCAACTTCCCTTCAAGATCTTCACTTTCTTAAGCATATTAATACCCATGCACAGTTTTATATTCATCTAGCATGTCAATAGCTGCATCTGAGTGGTATCCACTATGCAAAAATTATTATAATTATTACAAAGCATTATCATTGTACTTCCAGTACCTCAATGGATAAATGCTACCCAGCGCACAAGCAGCATTAGGCCCTGTTTGGAATGAAAGTATTTTTTTTGTGTGCTCTGGTATTTAATTCAAATTTGAACTAAATACCTGAGCATGCACAAAAATACCTCTAATCCAAACAGGCCCTTAAGGTTTAACTTTTTATGTATCTTCAACTGAACATTTGAAACAACACAGTAAGCAGGTGTAATCATGTGAATTCCCATGCGGTTCACTTCAATCTGTCTAGATATTTATATAATTCTTCAAATGTTATACTTTGATAGGTATCTTCAAGCCAACCCAGACTATGCTGCTGGTTTACAGCCATCTAGGGATTGGTTTGCGGTGCCTGCACGTGCAAAAGAGCACCGTCGTCAGTTAATGCCTCTTGAATCAAAAGAAGGTATTTTATGCACAACTTTAACCAACTTACTTTACTGGCATGATAAATGAATTACTAGTTGGAGGTGCATCTCTCTTCTGGTTGAACAGTGGCCGCTATTACTTGATATTTGAACTCGTATGAATGAAGAATTGTTTCCAGATTGCCTTGTCGACTGAGAATGCATTACTAGTTAACGTACTTGTACTTAATGGAGTTATTCAAGTGGTAGAACAGTTGGTGAGCTGGTGTGTGCAGGGTTGTAGGGCGTGCATGAAAAGAAAGTTCACATGTGCCACTCATATTTATATGATCATAACCGGTTTAGATATCATTGATAGGATCTTACTTCGTTTTTTTTCTTGAATTTCTGTAAATTGGATGACACACCTGATAACACAATGTATACCATTGCACATGCTAGTGACTGATGGATTATGTTCTCCTGTACACGAATGTAAACAGTATGACAGTTCTATTAATGCCTAGTAGAAAAACACGAGTCAGCCAGGTGGGGACTGTGCTCGTGTATATTATGGCAGCATCTCCTGGAGCTAGATTATGTTTTTGATACAAGCTAGTGATTTAGGGATCTTGTAGCAGCTACTAGAATTACTCTCTGGAGTACCTGGGCGGTTGGTGATGGCTGCTGAATTCATCTAGCAGTATACTTATGCACTATAAACTTCGCGTATCAGACGACTTCCTCATGTGATTAGTTTCTTGGTAATTGTATGTCTTCTCGGTTTAAGGGAGGTTGTTTATGGTATTGATTGCCTGTTAACTCTTTATATTTGTGCAACCATCTGACAATCCACGCATGCTTTGTTTTTAATCTGATGACATGCCCCCTTTTTTTTTCCGGTGCTGCTTCTTTCTTGCGCGCCTCCAATTCATGAAGATCTCAAGCCCATCTGCGTGCTGGCCCTGCGTGACGGAGGCCAAGAGTGTACGTGACATGCCAGCCAGTGCCCGGAGGCCAGTAATGTATGTGACATGCCAGCCAGTGCCCAATGTCAGGCCGCTCCCCAGCATGTTATTTTGTTGTTTCATTTTCCTGTATGTTCTATACCTTAGGTAGCTCGCTCCCCTTATACCATAGTTGGCTCCTGCTTTAGATGGAATTGAGAAAGTTTTTGGGACATCGACATCTCGACAGATTTATGTGGTGGAAAGTTATTGAAACTGCCACCTTGGTTATACCTCATCCTGTTTGTTTGTGTGTGCGGGCACGCTGTGCATATGTCTAAGTGCACAATTTCCTTTATAAGCTACGACTATTTTCGTTGAGCCCAACGAATATTGTGGTAGAGCATGGATAACCAAAGTTTATGTTGGCAACAGTTGATCGGCTGCAGAACTGCTTATCAGGCCTCTCGTTTTGCAGATAGCTTTGGTTAATTAAGAGCCTTTTGGATTGCTGGAATGATTCCTAGGATTAAATTGTTGAGTTTGCACCAGAAATGAAGGGAGAGAGAGTGCATTCATTGCCATTCCAAAGAAAAATGAAACGAGGATTGACCATAGGTTGAGATTCCTGTACGATTGAAGACATAAAAATATGCATTCTGTAGAAATTAAAACCCCATCATATGACCTGAGAGCCCTTGCAGAAAATATTTTCTAAAGACTGAGAGCTTGTTTGATTTGTAGGATTTCCATAAGATTCTCATAGGATTGAGTTCATATGAATTTTTTCCTACCAGCATCGTTTGATTTGTAGAAATAGAACCCGTAGGATAGAAAACCTATGAAGCTTTGCATAGTCAATTTTGTAGGAAAATTTCCATTAGATCTGAGCTCTTAGAAAAATTCCTATGGCTAGCTCAGTGAGCCGTCTCGTGGGGTGCCGCTTGGACCACGTGGCGGCTAGGTCAACCGAGCGTGGCTGTCGGCACAGCTCCACCTAAGCCGACAACTGATGTACACCGACGGTGGCCATCGGCACAACACCACCTAAGCTGATAGCCATTTGGTGAGGACGGTATTTTGTTGGCCGTGGGCACACTTGGACTATGCCGTCGGCCGTCGGCACAACACCACCTAAGCTGACAGCCATTTGGTGAGGACGGTGTTTTATTGGCCGTGGGCACACCTGGACTATGCCGACGGCCGGGGCTGTCGGCTTCTAGTTGTTTCTTGTAGTGTTGTGGCTTCTCTTTGTTGCCAGCATCAAACATATACTTATGCCACTCCTCATGGTTTTCGTTACTATAAGATTCAATAGGCATGCCACACCAGTCCTCTATTTTTTCTACCCTATAAATCAAACAAGCCCTAAAAAAGGCTCTTGTATACTATATCATCTCTTGTCATTGTATTCTTGAAGTGTACGTGTCTCATTGAATGAACAAGGAGTAGATTTTTAGGCCTTTGATGTTAACACTTCTGAAGAATAGTTCATTCAAGTATGCATCAACTACTTGTCCATTTCAGACGTGCTTTAATAATGTTAAATCAAATACTCCCATATTATTGCGTTACACCACATGAGTCAGAATAAACATTCGTGCCTACAGTACGTTACAATCTGTTCTAAGTCAAACTAGGGCATACTCTTTACACGCATGCCATCGGCTAGGAGAGGAGACATCATCAGAATTCAGAACTAGAACTGGAGCAGAGGCCGTACGTCGTTCCTGGATCACGGTTGGTCGGCGCCTGCGGCAACTCGAACTCGGCGTCGGGGTACAGCGCCTTCACCTCCTCCACGTACCGCAGCAGCGCGTCCATCGGGATCCCTTGCCCGGTCCTCTTCGCCTTCTTGCAGCTGGCGCCATCCGTGGACGACTCTGGTGACGGCCTCTTGGCGGCGGCACTTGTGGGAGTACGACGAGCCTCGCGGACGTCGGAGACGGGCACACAGGCCATTCGCCTGGTTGCGGTGGTACAAGCTGGGTACCTGACGACGTAGCAGTCGTCGTTGGCGCCGGACACGGCGGAGTCGACGACCGTGGCGCGGACGAACACCACCATCCACCTGCCGGAGCGCGGCGCCCGCGCCAGCCTGTGGCGCACCTCCACGGCCGTCCCGCGCGCGAACCGCGAGCCCGCGGCCTGTCTGGTTACTAGTATTATTCTCTTGCCCGTGGCGTCGGCGTGCGCGGGCGCGGCTAGGGCCAGGACGGCAGCCTGGCGCGGCGCAACGATCCTTTTGACAGCCATCGCCATACGATCCGCGGCGGCGCGCGTGGCTTTGCTCCGGCGCGACGGCGGCGATGCAGAGCTAGGTGGAGCTTGAGAGCTATAGCCTTCTTCTTGGCGTCGCGCGCTGTGTTGTTTCTGTATGGAAGGAGATGCGGGGATGCAGAGCAAGGCACGCCGCCGGCGACAGTATGTAGGGATCGGCACTGCTCAGTCGAGTCCGAGTTCGAGTTCGTGTCCGGGTCGAAATCGAACGACCGCCTACCGGACACCGGTAGCTTCGTCACGGAGGTTCTCCGTTCGCGGTCCGGAACACGAAATTACGTCATGGGCCGCTCGTGCTGGGATCACACGCCCCAGCCCTGCCGCTCACGTCGACCGCTTGCAAAGCGCATCACCCACGACAGGTAGTCTCTGGCCCAGCAAGATTGTGTCGTGCAATGATCATGAGTAAATACGAACATACAGATGGATGGATATTGACGGTACGACCCGGATCTGACGGCGGAGTCATCTTGGCAGTGAAGGCCTAGGATAAATTGGCGACGGCAGTAGGAAGCAAGTGAATGGAGAACGTGCAGGACTCTGTCACCATACCCTGTATGCGATGTCCGGTGCACGCTAGGTCGCATGCACTAGTTCAACATGTCTTTCACGTACCAATTGGCCTTAAAAAAGTTACTCCCTCCGATCCAAATTAATTGACTTAAGTTTTTCTAAATTCAGATGTATCTAGTTCTAAAACATGTCTAGATACATCCGAATGTAGATAAATCCGAGTTAATTAATTTGGATGTGAGAGAGTAGTATGAAACAAGATTGAAATTTGATAAAACTTGGAACACCAAATCTTAAAGAATGAAACTAAGCAAAACTGAATGGCCTAGACATGCACGCTACCTAGAGTGCATGCTAGAATTGGCGTGCTGTGTTGCCCGTCAGGGCATCGACTCGGGGTCGGAGGGACGGATTAGGCGTCCATGGCTGCGGAGACGGTGGACAAGGAGGGGGCGCCGACGAAACTACGATGATGGACCTCGAGGAGAGTAGTCATCACCAGATCTTCATGCTCACGGTGATTGATTACGGTGAGAGATACTTGTGCAAATTCCTGGTGGCTGCAACCCTGCTTGACGCCTCCGCAGCCACTACCGGCAGTTGGCCAAGCGAGCCTCGCTGTGTGGTCGTGATGAATCACATACTAGAATCAACGGCGGAGCTAGAACTTTTTTGATTGGGTTCACTGCTTTGTAATGCTAGGTTCAAAGTATGTATAATCAGCAAATAAGGTAGTGATTGTGGAGAAGTTAGTCAAATTCCATTGGGTTCATGTGACCCCAATGGTTACACGCTGGCTCCGCCACTAACTAGAAGGATTAGCGCGCTTCGTGATACGTTGCAAATGTATCTATAATTTTTGATGTTTCATGCTTGGTTTTATCCACTTTCTTGTGTTTTGTTCCAACTTTGGAGTACTTTTCATATAATTTCTTGGACTAACCTATTAACAAGAGCCACAGTGCCAGCTTCCTGTTTTCTGCTGTTTTTGGTTCCAGGAAAGTCAAAAAATGAATATTTTCGAAATTGGACGGGACAAAAGCCAAAGTGCCTATTTTTTCGGAAGGGATCAAGTGCCAGAATACGAGACGGAGAAGGGCCAGGGAGCCACCACACCACCTGGCCGCGCGGCCAGGTCTGACCCGCGCCAGGGGGTGGTGTGGCCGCTCCCGGCACCCCCCCCGGCCTCTCCTTCCGCCTATATATTGCCCTTGGAACGAAAACCCTAAGTACCCGATCAAAAATCCACGAAGAGTTCATTGAGTCATCTCCATCCCTAGATCGGGAGGGATCTGAGCTCTTCCGGCACCCCCTTTGGAGAGGGAATTCACCCTGGAGGCCTTCTTCATCACCATGCAAGCCTCCGGTGTGATGCGTGAGTAGTTCATTCTTGGACTACGGATCCATGTAGTAGCTAGATGGCTGGTTCTCCTCCTTTGTGCTTTCATGTTTAGATCTTGTGAGCTCCGTTCATGATCAAGATCATCTATTTGTAATTCATACATGTTGTGTTTGCAGGGATCCGATGGATATTAAGATGCTATTTCAGATTGGTTATTGATTCTATCATGTCTTTGTTATTTGTGATCTTGCATGCTTTCCGTTGTTAGTAGCTATCTTGGCCAAGTAGATGCTAGGAACTCCAAGAGTTAGTATTTATGCTCGATAGTGGGTTCATGCCTCCGTAACTGGGAAGTGACAGAAATCTCTAAGGTACTAGATGTGCTGTTGCTACTAGGGAGAAAACAACAATCCTTTGTTCATAGAACAATCGTATTGTTTACTTTACACGCAGTTCGTAAAGCAATAATCTGTTGCTTGCAACTTAATACTGGAGGGGGTTCGGACGATAACCTGAAGGTGGATTATTAGTCATAGATACAGTTGGATGGCGGTCTATGTATTATGTTGTAATGCCCAATCAAGTCTCAAAGGAGTCAAGATGATTAGTATATGCATGTATTGCTTTCTCGGTGTTTGTCAATTGCCCCGCTGTAATTTGTTCACCTCAACCCCTTAATGTTAGAAGCTAGGTTTGTTAACCTCAACCCCTTAATGCAAGTAATGTTTCTTAAGCTTAAAGAAATTGAGGACCCTGAAAAGAGGGATTTTATTCTAGAAACTTTGTTTAAGGAGTTCTATGATGTTGCCAAGGAAGCTAGAAAAGTCTTTGAACGTTTCAAAATACTAGGCTCATATGTAGATGTTGTTGGTACACGAGAAAAGATGAACAAAGCCGAACCTAATGGGGAGGAACCTAAGATACCAATACCCTTTAAACTAGTAGCAATACATGATGCCATAGAAAAGAATCTTGATTGGATTGTTCCTGCAAACCCTTTTGATGAGAATAGTGAACCTAAGAGCATTGAGAGAGGATCCTCTAGAACTTATTTGGATGATATACCTTGCCTTGTTGAAAATATTTCTGGTATTTATCTTAATGCTTCTTCATTTGAGAATACTTGATTCTTTCTTTGCTTCTTATGCCTAACTTAAAGGCGTTAACGAAAAGTACTTATTGGGAGATAACCCAAAAGTTTTAGATGAGTCTTGGAAGTTATTACCTCTGTAATAACCTCTCCTTATCCTTTTTAATTGCTTTTTGTGCCAAGAGTAACCTCTAATGAGAGTGAAGTAATGATTGGGAAAGTTGCTGTCCCGAAACAGATTTTTGTGCTTCACCGTAAAAATTTGTGAGAGAGCTCTGTATGTCAGATTGAGCTGTAAGTTTTTGTGCTTCTGCCCCAGATTGTTATATAACTTCGTTAGTTAAACACTTTTTGATTTGAGCAACAGAAGATCTTCGAAAAAATTCGTCTTTACCTGCTGGTCTGTTTTGACAGATTTCTGTCATTTTCTGCATTTGCTTCTTGTGGGTTCCTTTTTGAGTTCTTTTGGGGAATTGAGTTTTTTGAGGAAAGTACCACAGTAGCTAGTGTTCTAATGGAAGTTTATTTGGTGTTAGAAATGAACCTTAAGACTTATTTATCTTGAGTGCACTAATGTTGCTAATAAAGATTGTGTGAAGTTTTGAATGAAGGAAATTTTTCAGGTGTATGGAAGGAATGAGTAATGCGATGAAGGATAGACTAAAACTCAAGCTTGGGGATGCCACGCGTGTCACCCCAAGAAATACCCAAGAAGTACAAGCTTCAAAGCTTGGGGATGCCCAAGGCATCCCCTTCATCAATAAAAATCCCAGGTTTCTTCTAAACGCTTCATTTTTATTGTTTCATGCACAGTCGTGTTGTTCTTGGAGCGTCTTCTTTTTCGTTTTCGTTTTGGTTTTTAGTTTGCTTGGTTTGCTTAGTTTTCTGAATAAATTGGTTGGACCCCCTCTTTCATACATTGGTTTGCAAATAGTTTGGTTTGGTTTGGAAAAGAGTAGGAAAGTTCATACTTATGTGGTAAAAAGAGCTTGTTTTTGACTATGGCCTATGCTTTGTCATGCCATGCTTGATATTGTTTTGGATTTATGCTTAGTACTCTTTGTTGTAACATGACTTGTTATAAACAATTGAGATTGCTTAATGTGCCTTGGATGAATCATGCGTTGTTTTAGCATATTAAAGCATAGTATAGTGGTATTCTCCTTTGATGCTTTATTTGGGTTGACTTGGCACATGCTCACACCATGTTATGACTATCTCAAGTCACCTTAGCCTTTATGATCCTTTAGTTTTCAACTTGTAGTATCACTTTATGCTTTGATCAATGATGTTTTGTCGCTCTGCATGATTATGGCCATTATTGCTCTCTTAGTTTGTCGCTCCCAGTCTTTTGCTAGCCTCCACAACCAAGTATGAGTTCCACTCATGCATCTAACTCCCTAAACCAAGTTATTCCAAAGAGTCCACCATACCTACCTACTAGCTTATGCTATTCCAAGTATATTCATGCTTTTGTTTACTGAGAGGGGCCATTTCGAAAAGTTGGGCCGCCAACTACTGAGAGGGGCCATTTCGAGGCAAACTCATCTCACCCCTGCCAAATTCAAACATTCTGTTAAACCGCCCCGTGAAGTAGATGGTCGGGACCCACATGTCGGTCATCTGTCCGTGACGCGGGCGCCAACGCAGCAACCTCTTAGGCAAATCGAGCAGCTAAGTGGATCGGACGCGTTAACCAATTTCAAAAATCCATTCCCAGCTTTCCCCTAGCACCGGCGGCGTCGGAATCCACCCTCCAGGCAGGACGATCCCTTCGGACATTTGACTTCCGGTGCCAAGTTGCTGTGGCCAGTTGCTACGCCCAGTCGCTGATCCCGAGCTCCAATGGCGCATGCCGTAGCCGCCGTTGCGAGGCTCTAGCCCGCCTCCGCCGCCGACGAGCCGAGCAGCTCGGAGGATGGCAGATCCTACTATCAAGAAAGAAGAAGTTCTGTCTACAAGTGGGTGAGCTACCCTTCTCTTTGCTATTCGCACTAATTACAACTGCTAGCTGGCTACTGAACCTCAAATTGTTTGTTATCCCAACGCTGACAAACATATTTTGTCCACAGTTTTCTGTCAAGTGGGATCTGCGTGGACCCCTCTTACCTGGTTACGGTAGTCCTCTACAGGTACGACTCTAATGGCAAATGGTATGGAAGCCATTGTTTCACGATGGAAGAAGCGCCTGCATAGATCTGCACTATATCTAGTATGGTTTCTGCTCTGCGTAATCATGTTGAATTATGGCCGAAGCAGACAACAAAGTTTAGCTTCATGGATGAACGTGGCATCATGGTTCCTATAACATGTGACAGTCAGCTAATTGGGTTGATGAAAAGGTATGCTTCGGCTGCCATGTTTGACCTGAAATGTCATGTACTGGATGTGGAAGCTGCTGCAACTGGGAGTCACCCTTCTATTCTTGGACAGGGTGGTTGCTCGAACCCAATTAGCTCCTGGTAAGCAAAGGTCGCTTGGGGTTCGCATGTTTGTGCTGAATTGTAATTTTTGTTTTATTTACTCTGTAGATATTAGGCAGTTATGCAACAGTCTTGTTTCATTGACAGGAAGCGCCGCAAGGATAGAAACATATTTGCCGGGTCGATGATTTTCTGCCGAAGAAATTAAAAGCAGTGGAAAGATGATGATGGACACGATTCTGGTGCCCATTGTCCCGGCGATGCAGAGTACGTGAAGCTAAGAAAATTGGCATCGAGGAAGATGAAGAAGGCAGGAAATGAAGAAGCCAGTGGACGTGAAGGCTTGGCACCTAGGCTGCGGAAGAAGGCTGCTGGCAATGAAGATGCAGAGTAATGTGTTGAACTTGAACCTATATATGTAATTCTGTTAAATTCTGATCGCTCTGTGTGTGGCATGTTGCTGGGCGAAACAATCTACCCACGTTCTCTGAGTAAAATGTACCATGACTTAGGTTTTGGAAACGCCCGAGTCAGTAGTTGAATCCGAAATTGTGATTGTGCCACTACTATCTGAAAACAATGATCCACCGGTTCCACGATTCTTTGAGGCGGAGGTCTCCAAATACGACGGAATGTAAGTGGCACATAAATAAATTATTTAAGCTGCCACACTCCACGAAGCAGCAACTTATTTCAGATGCTGCACAACGACGTGGCAACATAAACAACAATATTCTCACCGATAATGCCCAGATGAGGAGGAAATGGGAACCACTTTCTGGCCTAATCTTGAGCCCGTCTATCTCACCGCCTCTCTGCTGCTGCATCCCGTGCATCTGGCGAAGCTCACGGATCTCCAGTAACCGGGTGTACGTGCTTCCACTTTATAAATTATGGTTGTGCCATTTGCATGCGGCACAATCCACATAGATTACGTTTAAACAAACCACCAGTGTCAGAATACACTAGTAGAAAAGGTGTCTTTGGTCCACGGTTACGTTCCCAATCCGGGACAGAGATCTAAATCGAGGCAGAAATTGATCTAAATCACAAATTCTTCCACAAATTAATCGAGACAGAGATCTAAATCGAGGCATTTCATTAATTCAACCACAAATTCTTCTAAACAAAGGTGCGATTTCACATCCTACATTAATTCAACAAACTAGTCAACAATTTCACTTCTGCTGTCGCTGTCCTCCGAGCCGCGGGCTTCCTCGTCTTCGTCGGACGGAACTTCCACGATTTCCGGATTGTACGCGAGACGGAGCACCTCTTCAAGGTGAGCGGCAGCGACGACGGTGAACTTGGTCCGTCCAGGGACGGACCAGAACCTCTCCCGCCCTTCTCGATTGCGGAGATCCCGGTGCACCACGCGCCCGTAAACGATGCGATTGCCAATCTTGGCCTTCCGCTCCTTCTTGAACAGCACCGGCCAGTACGGGCTGGCCGCCGCATACCGGGGTAGCGCCCTCTTCCATGCGGGCATCTGGAGGCGGCGCGCCGCGATTTCGCTCTCCATCACGGCTCCGCCGGGGAAGAGGCGAGCCACCGCACTTCAAGATAGCTGATGCGCCATCCGTGGGGCACCGTCGTGGCCGGCGGCGCGAGGATGTCGAAGTGCGAGAACATCATCGCCTCGTAGAAGTTCAGCGAGGGCATCTCCATGGCGGCGCGGTGGAGATTGGAGAGGGAGCGAGGGGGTGGATGGCGCGGTGGAGATTGGAGAGGGCGAGGGGATGGGCGACAAAGCGACGAGATATGGCGCCTCCTATTTGTACACGAGGACGACGAAGCGACGGGCGGAATATCCAAGGGGCATTGGTCAGACAAAAGGAAGTAATGCAGCGTTAAGACAGATTAACGGGCGACCAATTTTTTTACTCCCAGGACTCCGGGGCCAATAGTTCAGACTGCTAGGTCAACAAGTACAACTATTACAACTTAAAAAAGGCACGGGGCTTAAGCTAAATAGAACTAGTTAACACACATATCCTTGATCTTCCTAATCTTAGCCTTATGCGCATCTTCCTGCGAGAGCAAGGATCGAATCGTCTGCTCCTTCCTTTTAGCATCTTCCTTGCACAGCTTCAATTGTTTCTCTGCATCTTTCCTCATGCACTTGTCAATACTCATAGTTGTGAACTGCAGGACTTTGGCCTGGTGAAGATCCTTCCTTGCTTGAGTCAGTTCTTGCTCTGCTTTAGCCTTCAGGGCCAACGCCGCGTCCCTCTCCTTCTCGACTTTGCTAACCTTGTCTTCCACCCCATGAGATCTCGCTTATGCTTGGTCATGTCAACTGGTTCCCATAGCTTCATCTCAACACTGTCAAGAAGTGAGCTGAATGCGGATTCTTTCAACTCAACAGTCATTTCCCATAGTTTGTCCAGCGTTTTCTGCATCGAGTGGGCCACTCTGGATCTACCCATTTGACAACACCGCAACTTCCGCCTCGCATCATTGCACGATGTCCTTAACACCGTAGAAACCTCCTGCCTGTGTTTCGTTCTTCGAACGCTACAAATTTAGCGGGCACATATCCATGTTTACATAGCAGAGGACTGTCTTCATCCGCTAAACCGTGATAGTCGGCGTCATACATCGTCTGGTTGGCCTAACACATCATATGCGCATGAGTAAACGGAGTAGATCTGGCTCAAAAAATAGATAACTGGCCACGGATGATAGAGATAGAGATGAGACGACTCACATCGAAATCACCGTCCCTATCGTCACGACGTGTTTCCTCGTCGTCTCCCTTGAACCAATGGCGAGAGGGGAGGGGGGCGGGTGGTGGCTGCCGGAGAGGGGATTGGGATGGCGGCGCCGTCGGCTTGCGGCTACGGCAGGATGGGAGTGAAGTGGGGAATGTGGCTTCGAGGGGAAGGAAGAGAAGTACGGGGAGGAAGAGAAGTAATGGGGACGTGACACTGTGATATGGCCCGCTCAACTGGTGAGTCGTGACACTCGCAACAGGGGAGCCCCCGGTGTTGCCAGTTTGTCTAGAGCAAGCGTGGCCAATCATGCCGCAGAACAGACTACTCGCGGATCGATCTCATGAAAACCATCCCAATCGTCCAAGCGCCCCGATAGGACGGTATGTCACAATCGACAAGCAGAACAACTGTGTTAGGGCGTGCCTTCTAGAAGCCCCGGTCTAACGCTAAGGTTAGGGCTCTCCTAAGGTTAATTAGTATCCATATGCGGTTTATGAAAAGAACATGCATCCAATGACACGGGTGGATCTAGCTGTGGTTAATGAGAAGAGCAAACATGCAATGACACCGGTGATATGTGGTTTGTGGGAAGACCACACATGCAATGACTCTGGTGATATGTGGTTTGTGAGAAGAACACACATGCAATGACTCTAGCTGTGGTTAATGAAAAGAGCAGACATGCAATGACACCGGTGGATCCATGTGTGGTTCATGGGAAGAACACACATGCAATGACACTAGGTGTGGTTCATGATATGGTCTGTGATAAGAACACACACGCAATGGCACTGGTGGATCCATGTGTGGTCTGTGAGAAGAACACACATGCAATGACACTGGGTGTGGTTCATGATATGGTTTGTGAGAAGAACACGCATGCAATGACACTAGTGGATCCATGTGTGGTCTTTGGGAAGAACACACATGCAATGATACTAGATCCATGTGTGGTCTGTGAGAAGAACACACATCCAATGACTCTAGTTGTGGTTCATGAAAAGAGCAGACATGCAATGACACTAGTGGATCCATGTGTGGTTCATGGAAAGAACACACCCGCGATGACACTGGGTGGATCCATGTGTGGTTCATGAGAAGAGCATACATGCAATGACACTGGTGGATCCATGTGTGGTTCATGGGAAGAACACACATGCAATGACACTGGGTGTGCTTCATGATATGGTTTGTGAGAAGAACACACATGCAATGATACTGGTGGATCCATGTGTGGTCTGTGAGAAGAACACACATGCAATGACACTGGGTGTGGTTCATGATATGGTTTGTGAGAAGAGCACACATGCAATGACACTGGTGGATCCATGTGTGGTCTTTGGGAAGAACACACATGCAATGACACTGATGATATGTGGTCTGTGAGAAGAACACACATCCAATGACTCTAGCTGTGGTTTGTGAAAATAGACGCATGCAATGACACTGGTGGATCCATGTGTGGTTCATGGGAAGAACACACATGCGATGACATCGGTGGATCCATGTGTGGTTCATGGGAAGAACACACATGCAATGACACTGGGTGTGGTTCATGATATGGTCTGTGAGAAGAACACACATGCAATGACACTGGTGGATCCATGTGTGGTCTGTGAGAAGAACACACATGCAATGACACTGGGTGTGGTTCATGATACGGTTTGTGAGAACACGCATGCAATGACACTGGTGGATCCATGTGTGGTCTTTGGGAAGAACACACATGCAATGACACTGGTGATATGTGGTCTGTGAGAAGAACACACATCCAATGACTCTAGCTGTGGTTCATGAAAAGAGCAGACATGCAATGACACTGGTGGATCAATGTGTGGTTCATGGGAAGAACACACATGCGATGACACTAGGTGGATCCATGTGTGGTTCATGAGAAGAGCAGACATGTAATGACACTGGTGGATCCATGTGTGGTTCATGGGAAGAACACACATGCAATTACACTGGGTGTGGTTCATGATATGGTTTGTGAGAAGAACACACATGCAATGACACTGGTGGATCCATGAGTGGTCTGTTAGAAGAACGCACATGCAATGACACTAGGTGTGGTTCATGATATGGTTTGTGAGAAGAAAACACATGCAATGACACTGGTGGATCCATGTGTGGTCTTTGGGAAGAACACACATGCAATGACACTGGTGATATGTGGTCTGTGAGAAGAACACACATCCAATGACTCTAGCTGTGGTTTGTGAAAAGAGCACGCATGCAATGACACTGGTGGATCCATGTGTGGTTCATGGGAAGAACACACATGCGATGACACCGGTGGATCCATGTGTGGTTCATGGGAAGAACATACATGCAATGACACTGGGTGTGGTTCATGATATGGTCTGTGAGAAGAACACACATGCAATGACACTGGTGGATCCATGTGTGGTCTGTGAGAAGAACACACATGCAATGACACTGGGTGTGGTTCATGATATGGTCTGTGATAAGAACATACATGCAATGACACTAGTGGATCCATGTGTGGACTTTGGGAAAAACACACATGCAATGACACTGGGTGTGGTTCATCATATTGTTTGTGAGAAGAACACACATGCAATGACACTGTTGGATCCATGTGTGGTCTTTGGGAAGCACACACATGCAATGACACTGGTGGATCCATGTGTGGTTTGTGATAAGAACACACATGCAATGACACCGGTGGATCCATGTGTGGTTCATGGGAAGAACACACATGCAATGACTCTGGTGATATGTGATTTGTGAAAAGAACATACATGCAATGACTCTAGCTGTGGTTAATGAGAAGAGCAGACATGCAATGACACCGGTGGATCCATGTGTGGTTCATGGGAAGAGCAGACATACAATGACACTGGTGGATCCATGTGTGGTTCATGGGAAGAACACACATGCAACGACACCGGTGGATCCATGTGTGGTCTGTGGGAACAACACACATGCAATGACACTGGTGGATCCATGTTTGGTTCATGGGAAGGACACACATGCAATGACACAGGTGATATGTGGTTTGTGAGAAGAACACACATGTAATGACACTGGTGGATCCATGTGTGGTATGTGGGAAGAGCATACATGTAATGACACTGGTGGATCCATGTGTGGTTCATGGGAAGAACACACATGCAATGACACTAGGTGTGGTTCATGATATGGTTTATGAGAAGAACACACATGCAATGACACTGGTGGATCCATGTGTGGTCTGTGAGAAGAACACACATGCAATGACACTTGGTGTGGTTGATCATATGGTTTGTGAGAAGAACACACATGCAATGACACTGGTGGATCCATGTGTGGTCTTTGGGAAGAACACACATGCAATGACACTGGATCCATGTGTGGTCCGTGAGAAGAACACACATCCAATGACTCTACCTGTGGTTCATGAAAAGAGCATACATGCAATGACACTGGTGGATCCATGTGTGGTTCATGGGAAGAACACACATGCGATGACACTGGGTGGATCCATGTGTGGTTCATGAGAAGAGCAAACATGAAATGACACCGGTGGATCCATGTCTGGTTCATGGGAAGAACACACATGCAATGACTCTGGTGATATGTGGTTTGTGAAAAGAACAGACATGCAATGACTCTAGCTATGGTTAGTGAGAAGAACACACATGCAATGACACTAGGTGTGGTTCATGATATGGTTTGTGAGAATAACACACATGCAATGACACTGGTGGATCCATGTGTGGTCTTTGGGAAGAACACACATGCAATGACACTAGTGATATGTGGTCTGTGAGAAGAACACACATCCAATGACTCTAGCTGTGGTTCATGAAAAGAGCAGACATGCAATGACACTAGTGGATCCATGTGTGGTTCGTGCGAAGAACACACATGCAATTACACTTGGTGTGATTCATGATATGGTTTGTGAGAAGAACACAAATGCAATGACACTGGTGGATCCATGTGTGGTCTTTGCGAAGAACACACAAGCAATGACACTGGTGATGTGTGGTATGTGGGAAGAGCAGACATGCAATGACACCGGTGGATCCACGTGTGGTTCATGGGAAGAACACACATGCAAAGACACTGGGTGTGGTTCATGATATGGTCTGTGAGAAAAACACACATGCAATGACACTGGTGGATCCATGTGTGGTCTGTCAGAGAACACACATGCAATGACACTAGGTGTGGTTCATGATATGGTTTGTGAGAAGAACACACATGCAATGACACTGGTGGATCCATGTGTGGTCTTTGGGAAGAACACACATGCAATGACACTGGATCCAGGTGTGGTCTGTGAGAAGAACACACATCCAATGACTCTAGCTCTGGTTCATGAAAAGAGCAGACATGCAATGACACTGGTGGATCCATGTTTGGTTCATGGGAAGAACACACCTGCGATGACACTAGGTGGATCCATGTGTGGTTTGTGAGAAGAACACACATGCAATGACTCTAGTGGATCCATGTGTGGTTCATGGTAAGAACACACATGCAATGACACTGGGTGTGGTTCATGATATGGTTTGTGAGAAGAACACACATGCAATGACACTGGTGGATCCATGTGTGGTCTGTGAGAAGAACACACATGCAATGACACTGGGTGTGGTTCATGATATGGTTTGTGAGAAGAACACACATGCAATGATACTGGTGGATCCATGTGTGGTCTTTGGGAAGAACACACATGCAATGACACTGGATCCATGTGTGTTCTATGAGAAGAACACACATGCAATAACTCTAGCTGTGGTTCATGAAAAGAGTAGACATGCAATGACACTGGTGGATCCATGTGTGGTTCATGGGAAGAACACACATGCGATGACACCGGGTGGATCCATGTGTGGTTTGTGAGAAGAACACACATGCAATGACTCCGGTGGATCCATGTGTGGTTCATGGGAAGAACACACATGCAATGACACTGGTGATATGTGGTCTGTGAGAAGAACACACATCCAATGAATCTAGCTGTGGTTCATGAAAACAGCAGACATGCAATGACACTGGTGGATCCATGTGTGGTTCATGGGAAGAACACACATGCGATGACACTGGGTGGATCCATGTCTGGTTCATGAGAAGAGCACACATGCAATGACACTGGTGGATCCATGTGTGGTTCATGGGAAGAACACACATGCAATGATACTGGGTGTGGTTCATGATATGGTTTGTGAGAAGAACAGACATGCAATGACACTGGTGGATCCATGTGTGGTCTGTGAGAAGAACACACATGCAATGACACTGGGTGTGGTTCATGATATGGTTTGTGAGAAGAACACACATGCAATGACACTGGTGGATCCATGTGTGGTCTTTGGGAAGAACACACATGCAATGACACAGGTGATATGTGGTCTGTGAGAAGAACACACAACCAATGACTCTAGCTGTGGTTTGTGAAAAGAGCACGCATGCAATGACACTGGTGGATCCATGTGTGGTTCATGGGAAGAACACACATGCGATGACACTAGGTGTGGTTCATGATATGGTTTGTGAGAAGAACACACATGCAATGACACTGGTGGATCCATGTGTGGTCTGTGAGAAGAACACACATGCAATGACACTGGGTGTGGTTCATGATATGGTTTGTGAGAACACACATGCAATGACACTGGTGGATCCATGTGTGGTCTTTGGGAAGAACACACATGCAATTACACTGGTGATATGTGGTCTGTGAGAAGAACACACATCCAATGACTCTAGCTATGGTTCATGAAAAGAGCAGACATGCAATGACAATGGTGGATCCATGGGTGGTTCATGGGAAGAACACACATGCGATGACACTGGGTGGATCCATGTGTGGTTCATGAGAAGAGGAGACATGCAATGACACTGGTGGATCCATGTGTGGTTCATGGAAAGAACACACATGTAATGACACTAGGTGTGGTTCATGATATGGTTTGTGAGAATAACACACATGCAATGATACTGGTGGATCCATGTGTGGTCTGTGAGAAGAACACACATGCAATGACACTGGTGATGTGTGGTCTGTGGGAAGAGCAGACATGCAATGACTCTAGCTGTGGTTCATGAAAAGAGCAGACATGCAATGACACCGGTGGATCCATGTGTGGTTCATGGGAAGAACACACATACGATGACACTGGGTGTGGTTCATGATATGGTTTGTGAGAAGAACACACATGTAATGACACTGGTGGATCCATGTGTGGTCTTTGGAAAGAACACAGATGCAATGACACTGGTGATATGTGGTCTGTGAGAAGAACACACATCCAATGACTCTAGCTGTGGTTCATGAAAAGAGCAGACATGCAATGACACTGGTGGATCCATGTGTGGTTTATGGAAAGAACAGACATGCGATGACAAGGTGGATCCATGTGTGGTTCATGAGAACAGACATGCAATCACCATTGGTTGATCCATGTGTGGTTCATGGGAAGAACACACATGCAATGATACTGGGTGTGGTTCATGATATGGTTTGTGAGAAGAACACACATGCAATGACACTGTGGATCCATGTGTGGTGCATGAAAAGAACACACATGCAATGACACTGTGTGGTCATGATATGGTTTTGTGAGAAGAGCACACATGCAATGACACTGTGGATCCATGTGTGTCATGGGAAGAACACACATGCAATGACACATTGGCGGATCCATGTGTGGTTCATGGGAAGAAAACACATGCAATGACACTGGTGGATCCGTGTATGGTTTGTGAGAAGAACACACATGCAATGACACTGGGTGTGGTTCATGATATGGTTTGTGAGAAGAACACACATGCAATGACACTGGTGGATCCATGTGTGGTCTTTGGGAAGAATACACATGCAATGACACTGGTGATATGTGGTCTGTGAGAAGAACACACATCCAATGACTCTAGCTGTGGTTCATGAAAAGAGCAGACAAGCAATGACACTAGTGGATCCATGTGTGGTTCATGGGAAGAACACACATGCGATGACACTAGGTGTGGTTCATGATATGATTTGTGAGAAGAACACACATGAAATGACACTGGTGGATCCATGTGTGGTCTTTGGGAAGAACACACATGCAATGACACTGGTGGATCCATGTGTGGTTCATGGGAAGAACACACATGTGATGACACTGGGTGTGGTTCATGATATGCTTTGTGAGAAGAACACACATGCAATGACACTGGTGGATCCATGTGTGGTCTGTGGCAAGAACACACATGCAATGACACTGGGTGTGGTTCATGATATGGTTTTAGAAGAACACGCATGCAATGACACTGGTGGATCCATGTGTGGTCTTTTGGAAGAACACACATGCAATGACACTGGTGATATGTGGTCTGTGAGAAGAACATACATCCAATGACTCTAGCTGTGGTTCATGAAAAGAGCAGACATGCAATGACACCGGTGGATCCATGTGTGGTTCATGGGAAGAACACACATGCGATGACACTGGGTGTGGTTCATGATATGGTTTGTGAGAAGAACACACATGCAATGACACTGGTGGATCCATGTGTGGTCTTTGGGAAGAAGACACATGCAATGACACTGGGTGTGGTTCATGATATGGTTTGTGAGAAGAACACGCATGTAATGCCACTGGTGGATCCATGTGTGGTCTTTGGGAAGAACACACATGCAATGACACTGGTGATATGTGGTCTGTGAGAAGAACACACATCCAATGACTCTAGCTGTGGTTCATGAAAGAGAGTACATGCAATGACACTGGTGGATCCATGTGTGGTTCATGGGAAGAACACACATGCGATGACACTAGGTGGATCCTGTGTGGTTCAAAAAAAAGAAGCATATGCAATGACACTGGTGGATCCATGTGTGGTTCATGGGAAGAACACACATGCTATGACACTGGGTGTGGTTCATGATATGGTTTGTGAGAAGAACACACATGCAATGACACTGGTGGATCCATGTGTGGTCTTTGGGAAGAACACACATGCAATGACACTGGTGATATGTGGTCTGTGAGAAGAACACACATCCAATGACTCTTGCTGTGGTTTGTGAAAAGAGCATGCATGCAATGACACTGGTGGATCCATGAGTAGTTCATAGGAAGAGCAGACATGCAATGACACCGGTGGATCCATGTGTGGTTCATGGGAAGAACACACATGCAATGACACTGGGTGTGGTTCATGATATCGTTTGTGAGAAGAACACACATGCAATGACACTAGTGGATCCATGTGTGGTCTATGACAAGAACACACATGCAATGACACTGGGTGTGGTTCATGATATGGTTTGTGAGAAGAACACACGTGCAATGACACTGGTGGATCCATGTGTGGTCTTTGGGAAGAACACACATGCAATCACACTGGTGATATGTGGTCTGTGAGAAGAACACACATCCAACGACTCTAGCTGTGGTTTGTGAAAAGAACACACATGCGATGACACTGGGTGGATCCATGTGTGGTTCATGGGAAGAACACACATGCGATGACACTGGTGGATCCATGTGTGGTTCATGTGAAGAACACACATGCAATGGCACTGGGTGTGGTTCATGATATGGTCTGTGATAAGAACAGACATGCAATGACACTAGTGGATCCATGTGTGGTCTGTGAGAAGAACACACATGCAATGACACATGGTGTGGTTCATGATATGGTTTGTGAGAAGAACACACATGCAATGACACTGGTGGATCCATGTGTGGTCTGTGAGAAGAACACACATGCAATGACACTAGGTGTGGTTCATGATATGGTTTGTGAGAAGAACACACATGCAATGACACTGGTGGATCCATGTGTGGTCTTTGGGAAGAACACACATGCAATGACACTGGATCCATGTTCGGTCTGTGAGAAGAACACACATCCAATGACTCTAGCTGTGGTCCATGAAAAGAGCAGACATGCAATGATACTGGTGGATCCATGTTTGGTTCATGGGAAAAACACACATGCGATGACACCGGGTGGATCCATGTATGGTCTGTGAGAAGAACAGACATGCAATGACTCCGGTGGATCCATGTGTGGTTCATGGTAAGGACACACATGCCATGACACTGGGCGTGGTTCTTGATATGGTTTGTGAGAAGAACACACATGCAATGACACTGGTGGATCCATGTGTGGTCTGTGAGAAGAACACACAAGCAATGACACTGGGTGTGGTTCATGATATGGTTTGTGAGAAGAACACACATGCAATGACACTTGTGGATCCATGTGTGGTCTTTGGCAAGAACACACATGCAATGACACTGGTGATATGTGGTCTGTGAGAAGAACACACATCCAATGACTCTATCTGTGGTTCATGAAAAGAGCATACATGCAATGACACTGGTGGATCCATGTGTGGTTCATGGGAAGAACACACATGCGATGACACTGGGTGTGGTTCATGATATGGTTTGTGAAAAAAAAACACATGCAATGACACTGGTGGATCCATATGTGGTATTTGGGAAGAACACACATGCAATGACATTGGGTGTGGTTCATGATATGTTTTGTGAGAAGAACACGCATGCAATGACACTGGTGGATCCATGTGTTGTCTTTGGGAAGAACACACATGCAATGACAATGGTGATATGTGGTCTATGAGAAGAACACACATCCAATGACTCTAGCTGTGGTTCATGAAAAGAGCGGACATGCAATGACACCGGTGGATCCATGTGTGGTTCATGGGAAGAACACACATGCGATGACACTGGGTGTGGTTCATGATATGGTTTGTGAGAAGAACACACATGCAATGACACTGGTGGATCCATGTGTGGTCTTTGGGAAGAACACACATGCAATGACACTGGGTGTGGTTCATGATATGGTTTGCGAGAAGAACACGCATGCAATGACACTGGTGGATCCAGGTGTGGTCTTTGGAAGGACACACATGCAATGACATTGGTGATATGTGGTCTGTGAGAAGAACACACATCCAATGACTCTAGCTGTGGTTCATGAAAAGAGCAGACATGCAATGACACTGGTGGATCCATGTGTGGTTCATGGGAAGAACACACATGCGATGACACTGGGTGGATCCATGTGTGGTTCATGAGAAGAGCAGACATGCAATGACACTGGTGGATCCATGTGTGGTTCATGGGAAGAACACAAATGCAATGACACTGGGTGTGGTTCATGATATGGTTTGTGAGAAGAACACACATGCAATGACACTGGTGGATCCATGTGTGGTCTTTGGGAAGAACACACATGCAATGACACTGGGTGTGGTTGATGATATGGTTTGTGAAGAACACACATGCAATGACCTGGTGGATCCATGTGTGGTCTTTGGGAAGAACACATGCAATGACACTGGTGATATGTGGTGCATGAGAAGAACGCACATCCAATGACTCTAGCTGTGGTTTGTGAAAAGCATGCAATGACACTGGTGGATCCATGTGTGGTTAATGGGAACAACACACATGCAATGACACTGGGTGTGGGTCATGATATGGTCTGTGAGAAGAACACACATGCAATGACACTGGTGGATCCATGTGTGTTCTGTGAGAAGAACACACATGCAATGACACTGGTGATGTGTGGTCTGTGGGAAGAGCAGACATGCAATGACTCTAGCTGTGGTTCATGAAAAGAGCAGACATGCAATGACACCGGTGGATCCATGTGTGGTTCATGGGAAGAACACACATACGATGACACTGGGTGTGGTTCATGATATGGTTTGTGAGAAGAACACACATGAAATGACACTGGTGATCCATGTGTGGTCTTTGGGAAGAAGACACATGCAATGAAACTGGGTGTGGTTCATGATATGGTTTGTGAGAAGAACACACATGTAATGACACTGGTGGATCCATGTGTGGTCTTTGGAAAGAACACAGATGCAATGACACTAGTGATATGTGGTCTGTGAGAAGAACACACATCCAATGACTCTAGCTGTGGTTCATGAAAAGAGCAGACATGCAATGACACTGGTGGATCCATGTGTGGTTCATGGGAAGAACACACATGCGATGACACTGGGTGGATCCATGTGTGGTTCATGAGAAGAGCAGACATGCAATGACACTGGTGGATCCATGTGTGGTTCATGGGAAGAACACACATGCAATGATACTGGGTGTGGTTCATGATATGGTTTGTGAGAAGAACACACATGCAATGACACTGGTGGATCCATGTGTGGTCTTTGGGAAGAACACACATGCAATGACACTGGGTGTGGTTCATGATATGGTTTGTGAGAAGAACACACATGAATGACATGGGTGGATCCATGTGTGGTCTTTGGAAAGAACACACATGCAATGACACTGGTGATATGTGTTCATGAGAAGAACACACAACCAATGACTCTAGGTGTGGTTTGTGAGAAGAGCACATGCAATGACACTGGTGGATCCATGTGGTTCATGGGAAGAACACACATGCAATGACACTGGGTGTGGTTCATGATATGGTTTGTGAGAAGAACACACATGCAATGACCTTTGGTGGATCCATGTGGTCTTTGGGAAGAACACACATGCAATGACACTGGTGGATCCATGATATGGTTTGAGAAGAACACATGCAATGACCTTTGGTGGATCCATGTGTGGTCATGGGAAGAACACACATGCAATGACCCTGCGTGTGGTTCATGATATGGTTTTTTCGAAGAACACACATGCAATGACACTAGTGGATCCATGTGTGGTTCATGGGAAGAACACACATGCAATGACCTGGTGTGGTTCATTTTTTGGTTTTTGTGAAGAACACACATGCAATGACACTGGATCCATGTGTGGTTCATGGGAAGAACACACATGCAATGACACTAGGTGTGGTTCATGATATGGTTTGTGAGAAGAACACACATGCAATGACTGGTGGATCCATGTGTGGTCTTTGGGAAGAACACACATGCAATGACACCTGTGGATCCATGTATGGTTCATGAGAAGAACACATGCAATGACGTGTGGTTCATGGGAAGAACGGACATGCAATGACACCGGTGGATCCATGTGGTTCATGGGAAGAACACACATGCAATGACACTTGGTGGATCCATGATATGGTTTGTGAGAAGAACACACATGCAATGACACTGGTGGATCCATGTGTGGTCATGGGAAGAACACACATGCAATGACCTTTGGGTGGTTCATGATATGGTCTGTGAGAAGAACAGACATGCAATGACTCCGGTGGATCCATGTGGGGTCTTTGGCAAGAACACACATGCAATGACACTGGTGATATGTGGTCTGTGTGAAGAACACACATCCAATGACTCTTGTGGTTCATGAAAAGAACAGACATGCAATGACCTTTGGTGGATCCATGTGTGGTTCATGGGAAGAACACACATGCAATGACACTGGTGGTTCTATGATATGGTTTGTGAGAAGAACACACATGCAATGACACTGGTGGATCCATGTGTGGTCATGGGAAGAACACACATGCAATGACACTTTGGGTGTGGTTCATGATATGGTTTGTGAGAAGAACACACATGCAATGACACTGGTGGATCCATGTGTGGTCTTTGGGAAGAACACACATGCAATGACACTGGTGATATGTGGTCTGTGAGAAGAACACACATCCAATGACTCTATCTGTGGTTCATGAAAAGAGCATACATGCAATGACACTGGTGGATCCATGTGTGGTTCATGGGAAGAACACACATGCGATGACACTGGGTGTGGTTCATGATATGGTTTGTGAGAAGAACACACATGCAATGACACTGGTGGATCCATGTGTGGTTCATGGGAAGAACACACATGCAATGACACTGGTGTGGTTCATGATATGGTTTGTGAGAAGAACACACATGCAATGACACTGGTGGATCCATGTGTGGTCTGTGGGAAGAACACACATGCAATGACACTGGTGATATGATATGGTTTGTGAGAAGAACACACATCCAATGACTCGGTGGATCCATGTGTGGTTCATGGGAAGAACAGGCATGCAATGACACTGGTGGATCCATGTGTGGTTTGTGAGAGGAGCAGACATGCAATGACACTGGTGGATCCATGTGTGGTTCATGGGAAGAACACACATGCAATGACACTAGGTGTGGTTCATGATATGGTTTGTGAGAAGAACACACATGCAATGACACTGGTGGATCCATGTGTGGTTCATGGGAAGAACACACATGCAATGACACTGGGTGTGGTTCATGATATGGTTTGTGAGAAGAACACACATGCAATGACACTGGTGGATCCATGTGTGGTGTGTGGGAAGAACACACATGCAATGACACTGGTGTGGTTCATGATATGGTTTGTGAGAAGAACACACATGCAATGACACTGGTGGATCCATGTGTGGTCTTTGGGAAGAACACACATGCAATGACACCGGTGGATCCATGTGTGGTTCATGGGAAGAACACACATGCAATGACTCTTGTGGATCCATGTGTGGTTCATGGGAAGAACACACATGCAATGACACTGGGTGTGGTTCATGATATAGTTTGTGAGAAGAACACACATGCAATGACACTGGTGGATCCATGTGTGGTCTTTGGGAAGAACACACATGCAATGACACTGGGTGTGGTTCATGATATGGTTTGTGAGAAGAACACGCATGCAATGACACTGGTGGATCCATGTGTGGTCTTTGGGAAGAACACACATGCAATGACACTGGTGATATGTGGTCTGTGAGAAGAACACACATCCAATGACTCTAGCTGTGGTTCATGAAAAGAGCAGACATGCAATGACACTGGTGGATCCATGTGTGGTTCATGGGAAGAACACACATGCGATGACACTGGGTGGATCCATGTGTGGTTCATGAGAAGAGCAGACATGCAATGACACTGGTGGATCCATGTGTGGTTCATGGGAAGAACACAAATGCAATGACACTGGGTGTGGTTCATGATATGGTTTGTGAGAAGAACACACATGCAATGACACTGGTGGATCCATGTGTGGTCTGTGAGAAGAACACACATGCAATGACACTGGGTGTGGTTGATGATATGGTTTGTGATAAGAACACACATGCAATGACACTGGTGGATCCATGTGTGGTCTTTGGGAAGAACACACATGCAATAACACTGGTGATATGTGGTCTGTGAGAAGAACGCACATCCAATGACTCTAGCTGTGGTTTGTGAAAAGAGCACGCATGCAATGACACTGGTGGATCCATGTGTGGTTAATGGGAACAACACACATGCAATGACACTGGGTGTGGGTCATGATATGGTCTGTGAGAAGAACACACATGCGATGACACTGGTGGATCCATATGTGGTCTGTGAGAAGAACACACATGCAATGACACTGGGTATGGTTCATGATATGGTTTGTGAGAAGAACACACATGCAATGACACTGGTGGATCCATGTGTGGTCTTTAGAAAGAACACACATGCGATGACACTGGTGATATGTGGTCCGTGAGAAGAACCCACATCCAATGACTCTAGCCGTGGTTTGTGAAAAGAGCACGCATGCAATGACACTAGTGGATCCATGTGTGGTTCATGGGAAGAACACACATGCGATGACACCGGTGGATCCATGTGTGGTTCATAGGAAGAACACACATGCAATGACACTGGGTGTGGTTCATGATATGGTCTGTGAGAAGAACACACATGCAATGACACTAGTGGATCCATGTGTGGTCTGTGAGAATAACACACATGCAATGACACTTGGTGTGGTTCATGATATGGTTTGTGAGAACACACATGCAATGACACTTGGTGTGGTTCATGATATGGTTTGTGAGAAGAACACACATGCAATGACACTGGTGGATCCATTTATGGTCTTTGGGAAGAACACACATGTGATGACACTGGGTGTGGTTCATGATATGCTTTGTGAGAAGAACACACATGCAATGACACTGGTGGATCCATGTGTGGTCTTTGTGAAGAACACACATGCAATGACACTTGGTGTGGTTCATGATATGGTTTGTGAGAAGAACACGCATGCAATGACACTGGTGGATCCATATGTGGTCTTTGGGTAGAACACACATGCAATGACACTGGTGAGATGTGGTCTGTGAGAAGAACACACATCCAATGACTCTAGCTGTGGTTTGTGAAAAGAGCAGACATGCAATGACACCGGTGGATCCATGTGTGGTTCATGGGAAGAACACACATGTGATGACACTGGGTGTGGTTCATGATATGGTTTGTAAGAAGAACACACATGCAATGACACTGGGTGTGGTTCATGATATGGTTTGTGAGAAGAACACACATGCAATGACACTGATGGATCCATGTGTGGTCTGTGAGAAGAACACACATGCAATGCCAGTAGGTGTGGTTCATGGTATGGTTTGTGAGAAGAACACACATCCAATGACTCTAGTGGATCCTTACGTGGTTTATGAGTGATTTATGAGAAGAACACACATCTAATGAACTCTTGTGGATCTACCTTGGCATAATTTGATGTATGCCACGATGTATTTCATTGTGCAAGACAATCACTTTCCATTTTTATACTACTCAGTATCGCCCTTGGTTTTATGTGGTACTACTCAGTTTTGCCCCCCTCTCTATCTTTCGTAGAAGCACAAATCTGTGCTCACCCTGTCTGCTACTCCCTGATTGGTTATCACAGTTGTCACGTAGATCGTGCACACCAGCCGTTGATTCTGTGCGATCCAACGATGATTGTTGCACACATCGTGCCCTTCACAGTACAGCGCGAGACAACACAGACGTCTCCCTCAGCAAGACTTCTACAAGAAGGAACACGATGCCGTCCATGGAAAAAGTCGTCGAGCGGTCATGTCATGTTTAATCAAGTCTGAAAAGCCTACTACTGCTACTACTACGCCACAACGCATGCGTCATCAAGTGCACGGTCGTCGATGGACAACTGCAATTTATTGCCACTTGATTTTAATAAGACATATCCCATTTTTTACGCAGCGGCTCTCAATCGCCAATTTTAGGACCGTGTCAAACTTCGTACATAAAAATTGTGTGTGCGCCCTTTGCATGCGGCTCAATACAGAACTGCCATGCATGGCCCGGGAAAAAGCGTGACGTACTGTGCGCGTGTCGCGGTGCAACGTAAACGCGATCATTGCTTCTATCCACCTTAGCTATAGAGCCCCTCTCCGCACACCCACTCCCACTCTCGCTCACTGTCCCCACGCAACCCTCTCCACTGTCCCACCAGCATCCGCAAACTCCCGAGAATACCCCGTCCGTGTAAGGTAGCCATCGTCGCCTCCGTGGCCACCGGCGAGGAGGCCCCCGTCTCCTCGCCGGTCCCCCTCGACGCGTTGAAAGAAGCCACTATCCCTGTCTAGGCCCCAGTGGAGGCATCGATGGCAGCCGCCGTTCCCGTCCAGGCCCCCATCCCAGCTACCGACGGAGATGCGAAGAGAGGCCCCACGCCGAGAGGCCCCGCCAGTCACAAGCAGATCACACACTTCTTGGGAACCTACGATCCAGATAAGTACATCGCTCCGCTGAACCCCTACGACACCGGCATCGACGACCTATGGTCGGAGGTAACCTGGGTTTGCTCCCCTGGTTCTTCTACCGTTTGTTAGAAATAATGGACTAATCTATTTAAAATTTAGCTGGTATTGTCATGTTTAATATTCTGGAATTAGACATGGAAATTGTGCCTAATTATCCAACACCGTTCCCATCATTGGATGCTAGATCTTGGTTTATTAGGATTCGCTTGTTCGCATTTCGATTGCTCGATCTTCTTACACCATCTAGTCCCCCATTTTCCCTTTCTTCCAATAGGTTTCCGGCAGCAACGTCTGCAGCGATGACGAGTCCATTCACACCAAGGCTCATCAAGTGCTGAGGAGGCTGCAGGCCGGCAAGTACGACGGCTTCCTCAGGGACCCCTACAGCTGCCCCTTCTGCAAGGGGGACGTCTACTGCTTGATGAGTCGTGCCGCCGCGGCACCGTCTTGAACACCTTACTGAAGCATGAAGAGGCCGCGGGCTCCCGCATCCACAAAAGCGGCAAGCCCGAGCCCGTGAACATCAATGCCTACATCGCTAAACACCATGCTCTCTGCATTCACCTCCGAAACCTCCAGCGGGTGGCCATCAAAGAGGGTCGCATGCCTCCAATCAGGCCCAAGGCCCCCAAGTCCAAGAAACTGGGAAGCAAGAAGTGGTGGAAGCACCAGAGGGAGATGGCGGAGGCGCTTCAGGATGTGCTGCAGTGCTGCCCCTGCTGCCCAGCAGCTCCTTTCTAGCTATATCCTATTTCTGGCTGAATGCATCGAACCTCGTTAAGCAACCTACTTTCTATCGCTATATCCTATTTAGCTGCGCAAAGCTATATCTACATTTGTTTTGTTTTCTGAATGAATGTATTCTGCCTGGTGTGGTTTGCTGCTCTAGATTTGCTACCTGTTCGGAGGCAAAAAGAGGTCCAAAAGGGAACAAAATATCAAAGTGAGAATCTTCTCTAGATTTGCTACCAATTTGGGCAAAATAAAACATATATGTTTAGCAAGAGAGGAAAAGGGCACTGTTTCAAACTGCCAGTTAAGAAGCTACCATCTTGACAAGCTACAAGACACATACATAAACATAACACAACGAGGGTTAAATTTATTTTACTAGTGTCACTTGATGCGCTAGACATCTTGGCAAGCTAACTGAGTTCCACAAAACAGAAACATAACACTGACAAGTAAAATTTAATTCACTCCTCATCAGACCACTTAACGCGCTTGCCATCATTACAGGTACTCCACATCCGACGAACTGCTTTGTCCCAAAATATCCATAGAGAAATCTTCCTTCATTGTGACGTACGACTCATCGAGGATTCTAGTTGCGAGTGATGCCGTTCCATCCTTCTTCCTGCCCCCTAGGATCTTGACAAGATGCTAAGTATCGATCCAGTTGTGCGCAGGAATTTTAATTTCCTCTTGATACAATTTCGAAAAATCAGTTGTTGTGTCGACAGTGCAGAAAACAATTCCCTTTTTTCAAGGAACTGGCGTAGTGCCGGACATTTCCTGTCAGTCCTGAAAGTATGTAGTTTGTCATCACCAAAATTTGTAACTACAAATATTTTGTCAATGCAAGATCATCATCTCAATATAATTTTGAAAAGTTTAGTAAATGCAAGATCAAGACTCTCAACATTGTATTGTCATAATTTATTCGGTTTTGCTATTTCTCGATCATTTGAGCAGGTTGCACATTTCTTTTAACTACGGTTGCACTTTTCTTAGGTGATTGAGACTAAAGAAACTCTCAGTCGATTGAGACATAGGAAAACCCTAATTTATTTGGTCCTAAATAAAACTCAGTAGTTGCAAGATGAGCAAGTGTATAAAGAACAAGAGGAGAAAACCCTAAAAGCGGTTAGCTACAGAGAGCAGATCTACAAACCGGGAGAGGTGGTAGACGAGGACGTGTTTCCGCATGGCCAGTTGAACGACGATGACTTCACTCTCTTCATATGGGTGCTCCAGGGTGTACTCGAGGTCCAATCCCACAAACTTGTCCTTGTCTATCCCAAGCCAACCCTCGTACATCCTCAGGACACGCACCACTGTCTCCTCCTCGTTGGTGTAGACAATGTCTATCTTCTTGTTGTCATGGGTAGTGAAGCTTGTCTCTAGCACTTGGTAGAAAGAGGGTCTTTGGTCCAGCGCCCAAATTCCATCGGTCCCGGTTCGTTTCCATAATCGGGACCATGCCACGAACCGGGACCAAAAACCTCGTGACGGTCAGCAGTCCAGGACAATTAATGGAAATTAATTCGAGGTAGAAATTGAATTGATTAGTATTTTTGAAAAAATCTTTCACAAATTAATCAAGACAAAGATCTAAATTGAGACATTTTATTATTTGACCACAAATTTTTCCATACAAAGATGCGACTTTACAAATTTTCCTAGTCGACAACACTTCCGCTACCGCTGTCCTCCGAGCCATCGGCTTCCTCGTCATCGTCGGACAAAATCTCCACGATTTCGGTGTTGTTCGGGAGACGGAGCTCCTCTGCACGGCTAGCAGCGTCGATGGCGGTGAAGATGGTCCGTCTAGGGACGGACCAGAACATCTCCCGCCCTTCTTGGTTGTGGCGATCCGGGTGCACCAGGCGCCCGTCCATGATACGGTTGCCAAGCTAGGCCTTCCGCTCCTTCTTGAACAGCCGGAGCCAGTACTCACTGGCCGCCGCGTACCGGGGCAACACCCTCATGCACGTGGGCAGCTGGCGGTAATGCTCCGCGATGACGCACTCCATCTCGTATCCGTGGGGGTTTAGGAGTGGAGCCACCAGCACACGCGCCTCGCTGATGCGAAATCCGGTGTGCACGGTCGCGCGTGGCGGTGCGAGGATGCCGTAGTACGCAAACATCGCCGACTCGTAGTGGTTGAGAGTGGGCACCTCCATGGCGACACGGTGGAGATTGGAGAGGGAGGGCAGGCGAGATGACAACGCGGTGGAGAGGCGATGGCTAAAGGGGTGGGGTGGAGATGGACTGCAGATAGGCCGAGGCGATGGCAAAAGCGAGCGCTGTGGCCTCATATTTATAGAGTGCGTAGACCTTCCATGGCGGCAAGGAGAAGACGAGAAGAAGATAGTAGATGACAGGAAGAAGAAGAGTGGTTTCTGCGAGGCAGGGGAACGGTGGAACAGTCAATGCGCTTTTATGGTAGGGGTTAACGATTGGGATGGAAGTCCAAGGAGAGACGCGTGGCGGTGGCCGTTCCAGCTTCTGAGTAAACAAAAAATAATTATAACGCCGATACATGGGCCCTGTTTTGTCACGTCAATACACTGGGTAGGGGGGGGGGGTTGTCCTATCCACTGTGTCAACGCTGTAAGCCTACGTGACATCCACCCCGCCTAAGCGACGGGAACGACATAACAACGAGAACTGACAGGGGGGCCCAACTTGACGCCCGTTAGCCTGATTTTTTGTATTGAAACGTAAAGTTGAATTCGTGCCGAAAAAGACCCTCTGAGTATTTGGCACACCAACTGTAGTCATCCCAGCTGATTTCAGGGAACTTGGGTACCGTGTTGCCTTTACACCCCAACTTTCGGGCTACAAAATGATATTCTCATTTTTCCGGAAGGGATCAAGTGCCAGAATACGAGACGGAGAAGGGCCAGGGAGCCACCACACCACCTGGCCATGCGGCCAGGCCTGGCCCGCGCCAGGGGGTGGTGTGGCTGCTCCTGGTACCCCCTCGGCCTCTCCTTCCGCCTATATATTGCCCTCGGGACGAAAACCCTAAGTACCCAATCAAAAATCCACGAAAGAGTGCAGAGTCAGCCATCTCCATCCCTAGATTGGGAGGGATCTGAAGCTCTTCCTGGCACCCTGCCGGAGAGGGGAATTCACCCTGGAGTCCTTCTTCATCACCATGCAAGCCTCCATGTGATGCGTGAGTAGTTCATCCTTGGACTACGGATCCATGTAGTAGCTAGATGGCTGGTTCTCCTCCTTTGTGCTTTCATGTTTAGATCTTGTGAGCTCCATTCATGATCAAGATCATCTATTTGTAATTCATACATGTTGTGTTTGTGGGGATCCGATGGATATTGAGATGCTATTTCAGATTGATTATGATTCTATCATGTCTTTGTTATTTGTGATCTTGCATGCTTTCCGTTGTTAATAGCTATCTTGGCCAAGTAGATGCTAGCAACTCCAAGAGTTAGTATTTATGCTCGATAGTGGGTTCATGCCTCTGGTAATCTGGGGAAGTGACAGAAATCTCTAAGGTACTAGATGTGCTGTTGCTACTAGGGAGAAAACAACAATCCTTTGTTCATAGAACAATCGTATTGTTTACTTTACACGCAGTTCCTAAAGCAATAATCTGTTGCTTGCAACTTAATACTGGAGGGGGTTCGGACGATAACCTGAAGGTGGACTATTAGTCATAGATACAGTTGGATGGCGGTCTATGTATTATGTTGTAATGCCCAATCAAGTCTCAAAGGAGTCAAGATGATTAGTATATGCATGTATTGCTTTCTCGGTGTTTGTCAATTGCCCCGCTGTAATTTGTTCACCCAGCATGTTATCTATCTAAGGAGAGCCACCTCTAGTGAACTATGGATCTTGGTCTTTTTTCTTTACATACAATCTACAACTATTTACTTCTTTGTGTTTACTTTCTGCAAACTTTTACTTCTTTCCATTCGATATGTTTAATCCTTTGTTTTCCGCAAAACACGGTGAGATTGACAACCTCATCGCAAGTTGGGGACAAAGTTCTTGGTTGTGTTGTGCAGGTCTCCACGTTGCTACTAGCACCGATGATGCGCCCTTAAAGCTTAGCTAGTAACACCTTTGGGGTGTTTCCTTGCTCCTACTGGTTCGATTAAACCTTGGTTTCATAACTGAGGGAAAACTTGCTGCTGTGCTCATCATACCTTCCTCTTGGGGTTCCCAACAAGCTCTACATCGAACGACGAGCACATCACTTTGCCGCACTGCTTACAATACGTTTTGGCACTCCGTGGTACACATTGTAGATTTGTGCCTGCTAACATGCGTGGACTTGTGTGTGGTCATCGACTCTGTTGTGATTAGCATGGTTATTTTTCCCCTATTTATTTGAGCAATGCTAGCAACACGAATCCAGCCAGGACAGTGAGAATAACAACAAATTGTCTAAGAGGTATACTAAGTAAAGATCAAACAATTCCCTAAAAGAAGTAAGGATCAAACAATTGGTCTAACTAAAAAAATCTTAAAATTAAAACAGACTGATTGTATGAATCATGTTTTAACCCGAAACATGATAATAGTTAAACACATGGATGTTATTCTGTTCTATTAAAATTAAAAATAGTCGACATTATCCCTTTCTTCTTTTATAGAACAAACCTAACTTCGATGAATGAAGAAATAATCAACCATATATGTTCATCAACTACCACATGCAGTTACCATTAAACTACACCTCTTAGATAAATTCTTGGGCCTACATGATCAGCTCCAGATAAACAAAAACTACTTGTTGTTTGCCCTTCCCAGAACAATGATCATGACAACACTGCGTGCATGCTACAACATCAGATATCATCATTTCCAAAAACAAGCAAGATGGAAGAATGGACCACAAACAAAACTAAGTGATCATTCCATCGAGATAGTATATATCATATGTCTCACAATAAAGTATGCATGACATAGACTGCTATTAAGAATCTGAATTGACTGCAAGTACCAATATTGGCTGAACTAAACATGACCGCCAAGGTGGAGATAAAGGACCACCGGGTCTCCCCAGCCAAATGATCATCAAGAACTCAAGCTGCACCCAAGGAATTAAATGTCAATTCTTCTAGTGAAGATTTAGAGGTGTAATACTGTAATTATATGGATGACTGCATTCAGAATTGATAGAACCGTCAAGTGATTTTAAGCTGACCCATTTGTATTCTGTAAAGAGAGTTTAATCTAACAACAATGGCAATAAGCAAAGGTAGCAAAGTTATAGTAAGGTTAGTGGACACAAAGGCAATTAAATCATCCTAGTCATTTCTACTAGAAAGTTAGCACCTCCAACAACAAGAGACAATACGGTTCATTATGGAAAAAACGCATGAATTATTATCCATGCAATAGTAGCATTATAAGTTGATTGAACCTTTTGTTTCCTTGACCTTTCACATAATAAATATATAACTGGAACTCAAGAGAATATAACAAATAAATTATAGCTTTGTATTGGGTTGTATACAAAACATCTAATTCTTGAGGCTACCACCCAAGATATGACAAAATGATATTTGTTAAGTGCTTAGGTATCTTCAATCACCAAATTTTAAGAGCTTGATGTGAACTGCATGTCTCGAAGCATAGGGATATTTCCTTTACACGTTCTTAGAGAACAAAATGGTCAATTGTTGGCCTTTTTGCCTGAACCTCTTCACAAAACTATAGTAGAAAGGTTTGTTGACTATTATATATTTTTTGGTTTTAACTTTCCCTGCCTCAAAATTCAGTTTGTTCTACAATTTTGAACCAACATTTGGAGTTTAGACATATTCTCAATCATCTTGCAGTCAAGTTCATCACTGATGCTAAAAAGATATTGGTAGAAAATCATACTTTGGTTTCACCAAGAGTTTGGTGCAAATAGGCATATAATGATGTCTTATCATACTTGCTCACAAAATCAAGTAATGTTGTAACATCCCAATTTCAGCAACCCTGATTAGTTATCTAGAATGCAAAAATCAGGGGGAACAAAAACTTTTTCTGGTTCATTGGTGCAGTGTTTGCTTGTTGTTTCTTTGTGCATGTGAGTGTATACCATATGATACTCCTTACCTCACCATCAGTTGACAAAAGCTATTTAACAAAACTATCCTGGCTCATTTTACATATTCTCAAATATTCTGGCATTTCAAAACCTGAGCCAAGAAGCCTTTGCAAACCAACTATTTTAGTAGCTTCTATTGATCAAACTATGGAGAGCTATATAACATAATCTCCTTATGTTTCCAAGACATAACCTTCTACTATTCTTATCTCTAGATTTAACAAAACCTTGTTATGAAGCATTTGAATTTTACCCTTGGTAGAGATACCAAGAGACCCTCATCTTATTCCAAACTACAACCTTTTCGAAATACCCAACCTTACCTCAAGCCAAGCTTGATGGTAACCCCCAGTGGTAGGTTTGCTTAGTTTATAAGATGAGTTGCCTTGATCTGCTATTTGATGAATTGCCTTGATCTGCTGTTTGACTTGTTTGCTTAGGAAGTAGTATGAGCCACTCTAGGAGCTCATCAGTTGGATCAATATACTTTAAAATCACCAAACCCTAAGCAAGAATACAATATGGATCTGATCCCTGGCTACTAAGTAGTCATCTAAAACCCTTAACCAGATCAGCTCTGAAGTGATCTAATTCCAGAAGCTTCCAAGTCAACGAAGACCAATATCAAGCATGGATCCCTCTACTCAATCTACTCTCCAACCTCATCCACTTGATGATGCTTTGGTACCTTGCTACCCATCAAAAGCCTCCCCTCTCACATTCTAGTCAAAAACCCTAAATCTGCCAAATTTGGCCAAGTCTGGAATCTGTTTCAACATCACCTTTTCGAATGCCTCCCTTTCTCAAACCATGTGCATTTTTGGAAATGCATTTGAACCATCTTGTTAAACCTCCTAAGGACTAACAAGGCCCACTATTCACCTTGGTTAGATCATCCTCCAACCCACTTGTTCTTGATGGTTTTGCAGGCAAGAAAATAACTTTTCCTGCAAATCTAGTCAACATGCCTACTTTGACAGAAGCTCACACCCTCATCCAACCTTCTATGGACCAAATCTTTGCATGGTTGTGTTCTAATAATATATGTCTATCAATATCTACTTCAATTATTCCAAGTGGATCTTTGTGCTTCTTAAACCAACATGATTTATAAGGCATCATGACTCATCTGGTATGGCAGCCTTATTTTCAACAAAGTTTGCCATCACTTCCAGACCACCTCAAATGTAACCAATCCAAACTCCCTCTGCCTTGATCATCTACAGGACTTGGTCTAACTACCCATCTATCCCTTGCATCAAGATGAGCTCTTAGCTCCAAGATCCAACAAGGTTTTGGTGATATAAAAATAACATCACCCTAGATCCACAACTCCTTGTTTTCCATCTAATTCAAGTTGGATTTACAATTCCCAAGGTTGAAAATGCTTGCTACACCTTATATACATCATCTACCATGATCATCTAGATTTATCAAATATTATCCATAATTATTTTGGCTCCAAATCTAAATAATCTCTTTAATAGTCAAAATCTCCAAAACTTCTTCCATAAAGGAAAGTTTGGTTTTTGTCAAAACACTTCCACAACTCTAAGCACTTTTGAGGCCCATATATCATACCCTATCTTCCCACTTCAAAAATAAATATTTTTGAAGAGCTTTATTATTTCGTCTTGCCTATTTTCTTAAATGGCAGAAATGGAATAATAATAGTTTTAAATACTTTCAAGCCTCAATAAATCTTGGGAAAATTCCCCTATGTGTGCATGCAATTTAGTGAACTCCTTCACAAGCACTCTTCTGATCAATTTATGCAAAACAATCAAAACGTGAACTAAACAAAAACCAAATCATCACTAAGGCTGGCATCACACTTCTCCACAACACTAACACCCCTCCTGGTCGTGCTACACTGTAGCCCACTACTGTAGGATCACCCTCCCCCATGTACTTTACCCCTTAAAAGGAGGAAAAGCTATGCCATTTATTGGTGTGTCCCTCCTTACATCAAAAGCTGGGCAGCAACCTCCCCCGGTCTCTCTATCTGCTCGAACCCAGGACCCTTCAACACTCCCTTACCCCACCTATCAGCCTCCATGGCTAGCCCTAGCCCTCCTCCTCTACATTTCTTTTTTTGGGCCGAAGAATAGAGAGAGGTCCCATCCTCTCAGTACAAGGCCCTACAGCCACCTCTGTACCACCCTTGACCTCTCAACCGACCTCTCCACCACCCCTGCTGCCCAATGGAAGGCCAACTCCCTCCCCATCCCCTCCTTGGACCAAACCCACCATGGAACGATCCACCTCGAGTTAAAAAGGCCACATGCCACCCCAGCACTCCCTTCCTCGTTCATTCACTCCCTCTGCTCCCCACTCACCTCCCCCAAGCACCACTCCCTCTCCCTGCCCTCTCCTGCCCGTGAGAGAGAGGGAGAAGAAGCTTCGGCCTCCCCATGGATTTGAGCAAGGACCCCTCCTCACTGCCCCTCTCCCTCTGCTTGCGGCTATTCCAGGACCCCCTTCTCATCCTCTACCTAACCCTTCCTCTTTTCTTGCTCAGGACCTCCTCTACCATCGCCACGGTCCCGCCCCAACGAGCTCGCCTCGGCCTCCATCGCGGGAGCCGCACTCTATCATGGAACCGTCGATTGCCGCCCATCCCCTCTGGTAAGCTTCCCGAGCCCCGCCGCCGCCCCTAGGGTTTCGGTCGACCGCCTCCAGTCGCGGGGAAGACAATGCTTAGGGGCCGTCAATCGCCACTTGATCGAGCGACCCCCGTCGCTCTATACCGCTTCGCCCGTCCCGAGCGGCTGACCGGCGGTCCCCTCCCGTTAGAGCTTTAAAGCTCCTTCCCGCACTCACCGACACAAGCTGGGCCGACCGAGCCGCGTTGTGCTCCGCCTGAATGGGCCGATTTCTCCCCCATACGGCCTAGCTGCCTCCAGATCCCAGCCCAACAAGCCTCTATGCCTTATTCTTTTTATTCCAGATCTGTTTTGACTATCTGGTTTAAATCTTTTTGAAAATGGAAATCAACACAAAGTGCCCAGATCTAAATTTTCCTAGGTGCATGTATGTTTTCTCTAACACTCAATACCTTTGGATAGCCCAGATTATGTATAGATTCTTTATATTAAATCAATATCTAGAAGGTATCTAAAACCCTCCTAAAATCCTACTAGTAGTTTTATAACTCCAATAGAAGTGAAACCTTTGGGTACTGAAAGCCATCCTAGATAACTTGCATGTCACCTTGGCTTAACCCTATTTTGATTCCTAGATTGCCTGTGTCAAAAATAACAAAAGTATAGCAGATCTGCCTTAGGTAATTTCTCTAGGCTAAACCAATAGAGTTATTGACCCAATTCCAACTCTTTGTGATGTGGTACACTTAGTTCTACCAAAATCTAGGAGATCAATTTTTATTGAGGGACTGCTGAATTTTGGTGAATTATTGATCTTTGTATAGGGTTATGTCAATAGAAAAATCACTAAAGGAGTTTGACAACTCCAAAAAGAGTAAATACAATTCCTACAGAAAGGTATTCAAAATACCTACCATGTGGCATTGGTTTCCTATCAAAAGCTACTGTAGTTTTAACCTGGTGAAAAAGACAAGTTGTCTACAGAACTGCCTTCAGGAATTTCCTGAGGGCATTCTGGTAAATATTTTAACATGATTCCAACTCTCAGTGAACAAGTACATCAAGCATTACCCAACCACCCAAGGAAATACTTTTTGGACATACAGAAAATTTCTAGCAAATTATTTCCTAAAACTAGAGCTTTTACCACTAGAATATTCATAAGAAATTAAAGAAAAGTGATAAATTATTGAAACCACTTTTGTTGGTTTCATCTTATCAATACCTATCTGTTGGTATCATTTCTTTACAATAGTATCTTATAGAATAGTCCTTGGTCCAAAACCCTATCATCCCTAGTTTCTAGACTATGAAACCCATATGGTTCCTTCAAATGTTCCAAGACATGCTCCCAATCCTTCTAATCCATTTTCTCAACACCACTACTGATTTTTAAACTTGTTTTGACATTTTCTTGCTGTATGGCTTTGATGCTCAAATGCCTTGATTGATTGTGGACTTGTTTGTTTGCATGTATGCTCGATATCGGCGATAGTTGTGTTTGTGTGACGCCGAGAAGAAGGAAGCATCGGGTTATTCTATTTCGGTTATTATTGATATTATGGTTTTCTAAGAAGAAGCCCAGGGACATATTGCCATATTGCTGAATACAGGCAAGCCACCTTCTTGCTCATAAGCCTCATCCTACTGTTTTACTTATGCATGTTTTACTTACTGTTTTATGAAAACTGCATTGTTTCACTATATGATGTTGTATATCTGGTAGTGGTTTGGCTCCTCCAAACCATTACTCAATGGTACTACTAAGTACAACCCTCTCGATGATACCTACTTGTCCCTAGTATGGTAGATGGTGTAACACACCATACCCCTTTTGGAGACCCTGTTTTAGCCAAGCAAAGCTAGAGGATGGGAAGACCCCAGAAAAAGTTTTACCAAATGTTTTATGATAAAACCTTGGTGAGGTGGTACCTCCCAAGATATGTTGAGGAAGAAAAAGGTTTTGTTTTACAAAATGCTGAAGGAAAGCTGGAGGAAAAAGGTTTACAAAAACGCACCCGGTTCTTTGCAGTTTAGCTAAAACAACTTAACCCTGTGCAACCACATTACTCTAGAATGGGACAGGGCTAGATTTGATGTTTGTCTATTCTGGTATAAGCTGCCTCGCAACTACTATAGGGGATCGTGATCCCCGAAGGCTGGGCCTTCTCCCTTAAAGGTCCATGTGGGACATCGACCTGGAGAAGGAACGAACTATCTGTGGGAAGCCAGGCGTTACTATGAGCCCCTCATTGAAAGCGCCCACTGTGTAAAGTGTAAAATGCGCTCCGGTTGGTCCTCGGTACCCGACGTCCCGGTTTTGAGGGGAGTAACACTCATAGGGTAGGCACTTATATTGGAGTGGGCATCCGGAGAGTCTTGATTGGTTACTCTTACCCACGATCAGTGTAGATCAGGGTAGTGTACCCGGATGATGTGGGGAAAGTGTACAACCTCTGCAGAGTGTAAATCTATTCGAATAGCCATGTCCGTGGTCATGGACAGGTTGGACAAACTTCTGTAGAGCGGTGCTGGTTTTGATTTCAAAAAGGATTTCGGAAAAGAAATGGCTTTGGAAATGTTTTGACCATGGGATGGTCGTAAAGGAGAAAGGTTTTGACCATGGGATGGTCAGAAGGAGGAGAAAGGAGTTTGGTCGTGGGACGACCCAAAGACGGGAACAAATGGGTGACCCAGTCCTAATGTTTTCCAAAACTTTTCAAAAAGGTTTCCAAAATGTTTTACAAAAGTTCTCAATAAAGATATGTAGATGCTATATCTACAAGAGAAACTATTTGAGAAAAGAACCTCCCTTGGAGCCCTCCTACTACCACAGCCATAATGCATATCCTCTTGTTGTTATTGTTATCTTAAGGTGGTTTGCGAGTACATTCGAAGTACTCACTGGCATTGTCCCTGGCTATTAACTTGGTCAGATATCAAGAAGAGGTGAAGTGGACGACTATGCGAGCTAGGACGTTCTCCTAGTCAGTTGCCTGTAGGTTAAGGCATGGCTCAGGCTCTATGCTTTATGAAGTTCCCCTGATGTTGATCGATGTAGCCATAATGGCAAATAAGGTATGACAGGTATTCGTTATGTATTGGATATTTACTTTGATACTTGTCGATTATGTGCCACGACTAACTGATCATGGGATCGTGGTTATATGCATAACAGGGATTCTCAGAGGATTAATCCGGGGGCCCCACAAATGCAATATCCCAGTTGTGGACATTTTTAGTTCCTCGTGCTGAAGTTTCTCAGATCATCAACATTTATAGAACATATAAGTAGTTAAGGAAACAAATCACCAACATATTTTATCTTGTAGTATAGTATATTTTCACACTAATCGGATTTCATATACACTTTTTTCTTAGAGATATGCCTCCTGTAGCCCGACGCTTGTCGATGACTGCAAGTGCATAGATCAATTGTAGCTAGTTTTGAAATAAGAGTATCGAACCCACAGAGAGCTATTTGGTTAAGTTCTTTATGCCCCTGGTCACTATCTACCAAAGGATACTTGTAAGTTGCCTTTGATTTCAAGTAAAGGGTGTTTGAAAGATTTTGTGCCTATGTGCAAAAAAGTAATGAAAGCAAGTAAAGTAAACAAGTAACAAGAGCGTTGGGATTGGTGTTGGAACTCAATAAGGCTTAAATGTTCTTGGGAATGTAGGATACACCACTAGCATATGGGAATTATTCATGATTAGGATAATCCATGTCTTTCATCATGATATATGTGGATAGAGATCCATAATAAGATGTTCACCAACACGTCTCGCGAGCAAGCCACTTCTACGAGTCATGTGATTAGGTCATTGTCTATAAATAACCACTGCAATGCCTGTGAGTAAATAACTTCTACAAACCACCACAATTAAGGGTTTCCCCATGGATATCGTTATGAGCTTAGTGAATCTCTCTTAATCCCCCTTTGACTGTGCAGGTTATAAGTCAATGCTTGCAGTCACAAAGTAGCACCAGACATACTCCCATACACATCCAAAGGGTAGTTCCCTCTCTCTAGTCCTGAAGGCAAATTCTATGTTGTCGATTTCACATACCATAGAGAGATCTAACACAATATCATAAATCATCAATAGATCAAAGACCAAAGTTATATATCATCTTTATTTCATTTCATAATAATGCTAGGGTTTATCCATCTCCCCAAGAACAAAGGGAACTACTCACACATGGAGGCAATCAACAACATCATCATATTCATATGGATGGATTGAAAGTGCAAAGGTGAATCAAGTGCAAACCACAATTGTATTGGAATTACAACAAGATCTAATGAACGAGAGAGGGGAATGATGGTGTTGATGGAGATGCAGCAGTCGATGATGAAGGGGGTGATGTGATGTCCTCCAATGATCCGTGTAGTAGCAAGGATTTGCCCTACTCCAAGTTCCTCCTCCAGATCCCTTCCTAGTGTGGTATTTCATGGTTTGGGGTGTTTGTGTATGTCGGATCTCAGATCTGTCTTCGCGTGGTGAGAGTATTTGACGAGGTGGACGTCCTAGCAGGTGGTACAAATAGACGGTACGAGCGGGCTCCGCCCGCACTAAAGGTTGTTAAGCCTACAGTAGCTTCTCCTCGCATCCTTTCTTTTCCCAAGCATGTGGAAAAGCATTTAAATGACATTTATCACTTATAAATATCATATTATTGCATAACATGATAGCCCCAATTGATATATTCACAAAATACTTAATAATCCGAGATCCTGTTGAAACAAGGGAAAAATGTCCACGTGAGCGTCGTAAAATACAAAAATCCTAACTCTAGTTATGCAAAAACATAAGATAAATATCTAAAAATAGACTCATCAACTTCCCAAGCTAGACTCTTGCTCGTCGCCGAGCAAGATGGTGGATTATGGACAAGGTCATCATGTTCACGAGGCACAAGTTTTTACAATAAATGAGGCAATTGAAGCATAATTACAATATCAGATATGAGTTGTATCACTCTCTCACACATCACATGACTGAGAGGATTCCACACCTTTTGTATTGATAATTTATATGAAGATTATAAATTAAGTAGATTGTAAAATCACCAAGTTCATCTAGATGAGCACTTCATTGAGTATGGAATAGTTTATGATCATTGCTTGTGTACCTTTGATGACTTGCACTCTTTTTTTTCTTTTTTGATTCTTTGGTAGCATAACTCTTCTTTTGTTTCATCAATAAAACTATATCCTGTTAATAATCTTTATGGCCCTTGTTGGACTAACCCATGATTATAACATGCTATCGAAATTTCTTATCATATCTTAGCAATACTTTATTGGTGTGGAAAACCCTAAAATCATGACAGTGGTAAAGTTATCATAGAACTCAACCTAATTCATACATGTAATACAATAATCATAAACTGAAATCACTTTGAATATCATAAATTCTCAAAACTCATTGGATATAATTCTTTTCTTAGACCAAGGGAGTTGATAAAGTAACTAATGCAAACTTTGGAATTAAAAACCTATCATGCGTGCAAAAAGGTAAACAAAGTAAACCAAAAGATAGATTACAAGATTCTAATAGATCTCCCCAAGCTTGGAATCAAGCCAGGAGAGTTCACATAACTCCTTGTGAGTACTTATTCCTTCTTTGGGGTGAAGAAATCATCATGTTCATCTTCCTTCCTTTTAAGGCTGCAAGCATGGGAAATACACACAAAGCAAATGGATAGTCCGCTAATGCTAGCATGTTGCTATTTATAATCTTGTGGAGTAACTTCTTCTCATCGGCCATCTCAACAACAACTTTAGTCAAAAATTGAACCCTACTATTGATGTCATCGACCTTCTTCTCAAGGTGTTTGCCCATCATCCAGTAGGAGTCATTCCCTCACCAATAGTTTTAACACATGCTTTGGAGACTTTTTTGAGATTAGCGATCTTCTCCCTAATGTCATCTTGCTTTCCCTTGCTCGGAGATGGGGAGTCAAGAGAAGATTTGAGATAGGATCCAGGAAGATTATACCTATAAGGATTTGGTGGATGTTCCTCCTTGTTCCTTTGTTGTTCCACATGCCTCATCATCTCCAACTTGTGTGGAAAAATGTCTTCCTAATTGGGAAGGGGCACCACTTGAACTGGTTCCTAAGTTGATGAAGATGAATAACCCTCTTTGGATTCCCTCCTCTTGGTTCTTGCCGAGAGCACCTCCTCCTTATTGGTCTAGATCTGCTTGATATGAAAAGGCTGCATAGCTCTTGGATGATCAAGTGAGATTTGGTGCATTAAACGTTCTCGGTTTGCTGGTCTACCCCAACCCCTAGCAAGGGGATTCCCCAATACTGGAACAAAAAAACAAGACAAGAAGATAAACAACAAGAACAAAATTGGAATTAGAATAGAAACCTAACGAACAAGGGTTAGCCTCTCTCCGTTTTATTAGTCTTCTGCTCTCGAGCCTACCCCCTGTTTAGATTTGCTCTCCTCTCTTCTGCTCGATAGATATACCATTCGCATCGCTTACTGTTGTAGGGCACTTCGTGATGCTCCAAGATGATGCATCTCTCCACTCTCGAGCCATTACGGCCGCTCACTTTACTTTAGCGGTCTAGATGTCTCGACTATGGATTTTCACTCGCTCTATTACTAGTAGCTAGCTTAGAGTCCTTGCCTGCTAACTAGTAGTAATCTCGGAAAGATAAATCTCAGAAAGATAATGGAGAGAAAAGAGATGGGTTTAGGAGAGAAACCCTAGAGCTTAGAGGCAAAAAATAAAAAATAAGGAAGAAAAATAGAAACCAGGAGTAAAATAATCCATTAGAGGGCAACAACTGTCAATACCGAGCGTCGGTACGGGTAGGATTGCCCCATACGACACACCTGTACCAGCTGCTACCGACCTTTTTAGAGGCGGTATATTTTTTGAAACAAAACAAAAGAGAAATGAGACAAAATTTTACAAAGGGTTTAATGACCTATCGTCTAGTGGGATCCGGCCATACGGTCCGGTCGTACCACTTCGTAGAAACTGAACAAGAAATGAAGGTCGGTACTAGGCATTTAACGACCTACAATATGGGCGCATCTGGTTGTATGATCTGCCCGTACCTGGTCGATAAACTGCCCATTTTAGTCAAAAAACGAGAGGAAGAACAATAAAACATCCACATAGACAGATGGGGTCTTGAAAGGGAAAAAAGATAAAAGGATCAGTAGGCATCTAACTCATCATTCCCTTGCTTGATGAACTCCTTAGTTGTAATCAAATAGGTTAGTTCCATCGTGTTTACCTCCCCAACTCTGTAGTGCTTCAAACGTTCCCCTTTAACAATCCAAGATGAAGGAGTATGGCCTTTAAATTTCACCTCCCATGAGGGATGTGCCTCATCCACTTCATATGGTCCTTCCCATTTGGATCTCAACTTTCCTGCAAAGATCTTTAGCCGAGAATTGTAGAGAAAAACTCCATCTCTAGATTTGAATTCCTTTTCTATCTTTCTATCATGCCATATTTTGACTTTCTCTTTAAATATTTTAGCAATTTCATAGGCCTCATTTCTAAGTTCATCTAGAGTGTGAATGTCTAAGAGGTGTTTCTCTCCTACAGTCTTAAAATCATAGTTTAGAGTTTTAATAGCCCAATAAGCCTTATGTTCTAATTCTAGAGGAAGATGACAAGCTTTACCTAGACCATTTTATATGGTGATACCCATAGGATTCTTATATGTAGTGCGATATGCCCATAAGGTATCATTTAACTTCATAGCCCAATCCTTTCTTGACTTCCGCACCATCTTCTGAAGTATGAATTTAATTTCCCGGTTCGAACGATCAACTTTCCCACTTGTTTGTGGGTGATATGGTGAAGCTACATGATGCTTGACACCATACTTGTGAAGAATTTTCCTAAAAGTACCTTTCATCAAATTATATCCACCATCCGTAATTAGAAATCTAGGAACTCCAAACCTAGGAAAGATAATGTCCTTGATCATCTTGATGGAAGTGGATGCATCTGCTTGATAAGTGGGTATAGCTTTAACCCATTTAGTAACATAATCAACAACAACAATAATATGAGTATATCCATTAGAAGGTGGGAATGGCCCCATGAAATCCATTCCCAGAGATCAAATGGTTCTATTATAAGGTTATAATTCATGGGCATTTCTTTTCTTTTCCCTATGTTACTCATACGTTGACAAGCATCACAATTCTTAACATAATTATGAGTGTCCTTAAATAAATAGGCCAATAGAATCTGGATTACAACACTTTAGCAGCCATACGATGGCCAGCATGATGCCCTCCATAAGGACTATCATGGCAAGCTTTCAATATAGCATTCATCTCATGACTGGGAACGCACTTCCTAATCATCCCATCAAGCCCATGCCTATATAAATAAGGATCATCCTAGAAGTAATATTTCAAACATTAAAGAATTTCTTCCCCTGATTATAATGCATTCCCTTTGGTAGAAACTTACTGAAAGGGCAAGTATGCTCCCATGTGTGGTTTTGGTAATTAATGACAATCTCTATGGACTAATGTGTGATTTTAGATTCACTTGTAGATTTTTTCCATTGGCATCGCTTGGACCATGTGTTGGTTTCAAGGTAGATGAAATGAAGAAGAAGAAGATCAAGGGTGTCTTGAATAAGAATATGGAGTTTCTCATGTCCATCTTCAAGACATCACCCTTATGGGGATAGAAGAAAAGGAGTGCAAGCTCAAGATGCGCCATATCTAGGAGATCACATGCTTGAATCTTGCCATCCTAGTGATCATGGATAGATGAATACAAGTTCAAGGAAGAGGTCTCCCTATGGTGTATGGGAGAGCAATTCGCAAGTATTCAACAAGCAAGAGCAAGCAAGAAAGGTGTTCCATATTGAGGAGGACAAGACGATCTACATCAAGCTTAAGTGGAATGCTCAAGGCAAAGGTATGATCTTGATAGGCTTTCTCTTTTGTCAGTCTCATGTTGTTAGTTGGGAGACCAGGTTTAGGATAGAGTGTTGTACTATCAAGAGGGGCAGTCGAGTGAGTGACTTAATTGCATCTTTTAGAGAGATATCAAAACTTTGCATTCTTGCATCATCTTTCTTGGTTATTGTTGGTTTTGTATCTTGTCCATGTGAGGGTCTAGAGCTTGTGGTTATATTCATAACAAGCTCTAATTCATCAAAAACGGATTTCCCTTGCATATCCTTTTGTGATTTTGATCTTGCCGGTTTTCTAGCTCCACACTAGGGGAGGTATATCACATATGTATACTTGATATTTTCTACCTTGGTAGTACCCAATATGTAGTACCGTCCCTGACAGATGTACCGCTGCTCCACAGGAAGTACCGCTCGGGCATTTTGCCGCCGTAGTACCGGTGGAAGCTCCATCCTACTTCCGCAGAGGGCTGGTTTCCTCTCAGTACATTTTATCTTATGATATGATTTTTATCGGATGTTGACCGGAAGTTTGGCAGAAGTACCGGCCTTGCCTAGCGAAAGTACCGATGCGCCGACGGTAGTACCAGCCATATTCGTTTTCTCTCTTTCGCGTTGCAACTTATGACCATTGGCAGTGTATCAGTGGTAGTATCGTTCACTCACCGGTACTACCGGCCAGACACGTAAATATCCCAAACAGTCAGGTTTTGGGAGCCCTTTAAAAGGGGCTCCTCTTCATCTTCATGGGGTCAGCTCTTTGGTTGGTATTTTTCTCTCTCTTTCCTCCATTGTTGACCTTTAAGAGTTTGTAGTCTCCCCTTCCCCCTCCTATGATTGCATCTTTTTGAGGGTTTTGTGAGAGGAGATATAGATCTACAATTCCACCAAACCAAAACCCTTCTTTGTGAAGGAATCCTTGGGATCTAGATCTTGGAGAGTTTTGTGTTCTCCTCTTGTGTTCTTCCTCTCTTATTCCTCCAATATGTTTTTTAGATTTGGTGTAATTTGGGAGTGAAGTACGTGCCCTTGCATTTTGTGCATAGGTTTGAGTTCTCCATGTAGATTCGACGAGTGCAAGCTTGTGAGCTTGTTACTCTTGGGTTCTTGGAACCCTAGACGGTTGTGTGGTTGGTGTGTTGACTTCTTGGGGCCTCCAATTGAATTATGGAGAAGGCTAAATCTTGTGGCCTCTTGTGGCATTATTCTTGGGCCTCCAATTGAGTTGTGGAGATTTCTTAAGCTTGTAGCCTTTTGTGGCTTTGTTGTTGGGAGCCTCCAATTGAGTTGTGAATATGGCCTCGACCTTTTACGGGTTCGATGATTGCCCTCAAGTGTCCCTTAGTGGATCGTGAGTAGGCCTTTGTGGTGAGCTCACGAGAGAATAGGGTGAGCCTGTTGTGGCATCAGTGAGTTGTATTCCTTTGCATCTTGGGGTGAGGCCTTGTGTGACATTGGGTGAGCATCGAGGCACCACACCTCAAGGTGAGCCACCTATGGCGTTCAGAGAGTATTGCGCCATCGCACCTCTCCAACAGACATGTAACTTCTTTGGAAGTGAACTTCGTGATAAAAATCATTGTCTCCGCATCCATCGGTTATCTCTCAACCGGTCCCTTTACTGATGCAATTTACATTGTGATAGCCATCGTTCTTGAAGTATTATATCTTGCTATCACCTTGTTGCTTGTCTTGCTTAGCATAGGTTGTTGGTGCACTTAGTTTAACCTAGTGGTTTTTGGTTTTGTGCTTAATAAATTAAACATTAGCTTTATTCTACATTTATTAGAGCCTAAACCATAATTATTTTTAAAACGCATATTCACCCCCCTCTAGGGGATGTCATTTGTTCTTTCACTTACCTACAACAAAATTAGCATAATCTGCAAACCAAGGGATATGTGATTCTAAGGAGGCAAGGTATTCCTCATGCATAGATTCATTAATAGGGATATGGTCATCAATTATACCTTCCATATGTGATAGGTGATCAGCCACATGATTATCTTTACCTGTTCTATCAACTATTTGTAAATCATACTCTTGTAGTAACAGAACCACTTAATAAAACATGGCTTTGCATATTTCTTTGCTAAGAGATGTTTTAAAGCTTGGTGATCGGTATGCACGCACTATTACTTTGGAGTTTATAATGTAATGTCAAAATTTATCACAGGCAAAGACAACAACTAGAAATTTCTTCTCAGTAGTGGCATAATTACTTTGATCTTCATTAAAAACGCGACTAGCATATTGAATAACATTTTAGTTTAGGCATTCTCTTTGTCTAAGAATGGCCCCAATTGCATAGTCATTAGCATCACGCATAATTTCAAACAGCTCATCCCACTTTGGTGGTTGAATAATAGGTGCAGATACTAGAGCCTTTTTAAGTTGTTCAAAAGAGGTGACACAACTATTACCAAAAGCAAAAGGAATATCTTTATTTAGCAAGTAAGTAAAGGGTGCAGCTAGTTTAGCAAAATATTTAAATAAAGCAACGATAAAATCCTGCATGCCCAAGGAAATCCTTTACTCCTCTTATCTCTTGAGGTATCGGTAATCTTTCTAAGGCAACAATGCTAGAATCATCAACCTCAATACCTTTTTCAGAAACTTTGTGTCCAAAAACTATACCTTCTCTTACCATGAACCGACAACGCTCCCAGTTGAGGACCAATTTGGCTTGCTTGTAACACTGCAATACTCTATTAAGGTTATACAGACATAGTTCGAAAGAAATTCTGTAAACAAAAAGTCATACATAAGGACTGTTGGGAATATGCCCTATAGGAAATCATGTATGATGTAATTCCCAATGTACTCATAAAGTTATTAAGTTGTCCTTATATGAACATCTAATGTATATCATTGAATATGTAATTCAGTTGTGGAACTATATATTCATGTTGTTCATACTAAATATCCTTGGTGATTGAGGTTGTGTTGGACACACAACTTAGACTAATGTGAAAGTCAGCTGATGACTTGGTTCCACTTGTAATGGGCATGGTGATGCTATTCCGACTTACACATATTCAACTAAAGAGTTTAGCAAGTCAGTTTGACCCATATTGAAATAAAACGAACAAAACATCATTTGTATATCTCAATCAATGTAATCCTTAGACTTGAGGTTGTCACACAATCCGAGTTGAGGATCACCGACTTAGGTTCTATCAAACATTGTTTTATCACATGGCAGTTACAAAGGCAGAGTTTGGATTGACTGAGAATCAAGTTGCGTGATGTGGATAACCGATATGGGATTTTCCCCCTCCAACTGGAGATATATTTTCTGGGACCTCTCAGATGATATGATTTGGAAGCATGGCCATGCACAACTCGGTTAAGTGTTAACCGAGGCGATCAACTAAGAGTTAGTCGGATGAATCACTTATCTTGGATCAAGAAGAGAGTCAGACTATTTAAGGGATGACGATTTTTCGCCTATAGCTCAACAAGGTATATCGTGAGGAAAAATGGACTCGGACGTAAGTTGCATTTGGAAGGTATGTCGTCATGACTCTTTGGTACTTGGGAGTCGACACATTCTGCTAGGAGCCACCCCCGATTAATCGATTGTGAGTCGGACTCCAATCGTGTCCAAGTTGCCATGATCCTATGGGGTCACGCACTTAAGAGCGGGAGAAAGTTGTTTGGGTTGGACCTAAACTAGATACAGACTGAGTTAGTGAGTCAGACTCATAGTGACTAATATAGGATTTAGTGAATGGGCCGCAAGTGAGTGGAGCCCACTTTTACTCCCTATATATACTAGGGCACAAATGCCCAAAAGGCTATGGTTAGGTCATTCCATGTTGGAAAACCCTAACTTCAGTTCAGTTCAGTCCAGCCGCCGTACCAGACCTAGCAGTCCACTGCCGGTGCTCCTACTCATACGTGTGGATACCAGCAGAGGTGTTGTACGGTCAGCACATCGATGATCGTGATTGGATCAGATCATGAGGACTGCACTACATTCAACTCACGTGCTCCATCAGTAATCCACAACCACACGTCTAGTGGTGATCCTCGTGGCCTTCTACCTCAGCTAGATATTGGGATCACCTCGTAGGGAATATTTTGTTTTATCTCTGCATGGCCCAACAAGGACCTCCATAGAGTTTTCAACAAAATTATCAAAAATCTTTAAGACACATTCTTGAAAAGTTGCAGCTGCATTACATAAACCAAACGACATCAATCTATAAGAAAAATTATCATAGGACAAGTAAATGTTGTCTTCTCTTGGTCTTCAGGTTGAATAGAAATTTGAGAATATCCTGAATAACCATCAAGAAAACAAAAATACGAGTTGCTAGGTATTATTTCTAAAATATGATCCATAACAGGTATAAGTTTATGATTTTTCGCCATTTCCCTGTTTAGCTTCCTGAAGTATATACACATTTTATACCTTGCTATGGTCCTTGTGGGAATTAACTCATCCTCATTGTTATTAATTATGGCTATACATCCTTATTTAGGTATGCAATGAGTTTTACTAACCCATTTACTATCAGATATCAGGTAGATAATATCGGTGTTAAGCATGCGTATAACTTATTTTCTCACTACTTCTTTCATTCTAGGATTTAGTCTCTTTTGAGTTTCAACAAAAGATTTAGCATCCACAACCATAGGTATTTTGTGAGTAACTATGGAAGGATCTATTCCATTTATATCACTGAGAGTATATCCAAAGGCTTCATGTTGCTCGACGATCACTTCTAGTAATTTCTAACTTTCTCCAGTAGAAAGATGATCATTAATGATTATGGGGCACTTACCTTTGTTGTCTATAAATTCATACCTAAGTCCTAGTGGAAGGGGTTTAAATAGCAATGGAGCTGGGTCCTCATCTCCCTTCCTTTCTAGTTCTTCAAATTCATCTCTAAGAAGATTATCTAATTCAAGTGTGGTGTCAAGGATATTATCAAGATCTTTTTTTACTATATCGTTTGGGATATAGTCATTATTGGTTAAGCTTCTCTCCAATTCAATTTGCGGGTACCAAAGTAAATTGTTGCCAACTCTTCAATAGTATTTTCCTCCTTTATCTCATTTTTCTTTTCATATGGCGGTTTCTTGAATTGATTGCAGTAGACTTTTAGATCCTCTTCTCCAAACTATAAGGACATAACTTCTTTTTTGTCATTAATATCAATGTTTATAGAATTGTAAAAAGGACTCCCCAAAATATTAGGACAAAAGTAATCTACTTGCATATCAATAATATGAAAGTCAATGGGATAGACAAATGCTCCTACCGAAATGCAAGCATTGCAAAGGGTACCATAAGATCCTTGCAAGGTTCTATCTGAGAGCATTATGGTTACATCAGTAGGTTAAAGTTCTAGGTCATCAACATAATATCATAGTCCCTCATAGATGGAGTAAGGCATAATGTTTACGGATCACAAAGCCCTACATAGGTGGATTCTCCTAAACGGAAAGGGTTTATGATTATCTTTATACTTACTGTTAGGATTCCCTTCAATTATATCATAGGACTCCCTACTTACCATCATTACCTCATTTTCAGTGACTTCGGGTTCTAGAAGTTCTTTCACTATACCAATATTTGTCTTGATAATTCCCAAGTATCTGGTTAACTTCCCTATCCTTCTTATACCTACATTATCATTCTTTTCTCTTTTTGTTAGGATAGGTCCATCTTCATCTAATAGCCTCTTCTCTACTCATGTAAGCTTGTTCTTTGGAACAGTCTTTGAGAGTCGTTGTCACAAGGTTGCTTGTAACATTCCCACTCCTTCAGTATCTACAAATGCTAAAGCATATGTTTTAACAATTTGAGCAGTCATATGAGGATCGAGGTTAAAGTTTCCAAGCAAATTTTATACTTTACCACATGCTAGAATTTTTCTTAAACAATCATATTCTATAGGATTTTCTTCTTCATTAAGTTCAATATCATGATAGGCTTCTTCAATCTTACGGACTGTATCTAGCAGATTCTAGACTTTTTCAACACTAAACTCAGTAAATGAACCATTAGAAAGAGAATCTAATTCATATCTATTATCAGTGCTTAGCCCTGCATAGAAGGTGTGTACCACTAGCCAAGGTGGGAAATCATGGTGAGTGCAACGATTAAGAAGTTCCCTAAACCTTAAGTACCCTTCATAAAGTCTTTCCCTTGGGCCATGATGAGTGTATATTTGCATCATGTTTTACATTATTATTTTGCATTATAGATGTAGGATCTTGGTATTTTACGGTGCTCATGCGCACATTTTATGTCTGTTTTCACCAGAATCAGGACAGATGATGGATCCAATGGATACAATTATTGGAGCAGTTGTACTATGGAGAAAAGGAGTCAAAAACAACATAAATCGCTTATTTGGGAAATATTAATAATACCAGAAGAAAACCAAAAGCGAACAAGGGAGGCAGAGAGTCCAACGACCAACTATACGACCGGAGCAATTTTTCGGCTGTATAGCTCCGGCCATATAGTTGGCACCGCCTCTGCCTCGTCAAATAGTTTCACCCCGTGCAATTGGTTCGAGGAGACGACATATAGAACACCCAGAAATCACAGAAACCTCACCCCGGAAGGCATCTGGAGGGGGAACTCATCCACTAGGGATCCATCTTCGCCCTGCGCAGATCCGGGAGGCTAAGGCATCGATCTTCATCATCCACCGCTGCATCACCACTATCTCCATCTATCCCATCTACATCTTGTCTAGATCTTATTGTAATTCCTATAATCATTATGGATTTATACAAGCACTATTAATCTATGATTGTTTCCATTATCATTGCCATGATGTTGATTGCCTCCATGTCTGAGTAGATCATTAGTTCTTAGGGAGATGGAGAAACCCTAGTATGAGATTGAAATAAGATAAAGTCTATTATGATATTCATCATTGTGACCATGTGTTAGATTTTCTACATCTTGATGTTGAGAGAAGTTGACCTCTCAATATTTGCCTCTTGTGGGGACTTGATGGAGGGAACTACTTGTTGGTAGACGGAGGCGTGCTAGCACTTACAGAGACTATAAAGCTGTTGGCACCCCTTACATATCAACTTGGGAAACCGAGGAAACTCACGGTACACTATCCATGCCATGGGATACGTCCTACGGGATTACGTCCCTTAATAGCGCAGTAATTCAATTGATGTGGTTATGATGATGATGTGAGCAGCAGTTGCTGCCTATTCGTCCAAATACGGAGTTCCTCCCACACATACACAGTTGAGAATGTTCATGATGATAATCGTTATCTTAAATCTTTACAATACTAGTGGTGTATCCGCTATTCCCTAAGAACGCCTTTTCCCCACTGCAGTTCCAATCTCTCTTACATACGTGATACTTGCTTTCCATATTAAGTTATTTTGCTTTACTTTATTATTGCTCTTACACCCAAAACCCCAAAACACCTTTTTACACAATACTCGCATTTTATCTTGTTACTTAGAACTTTATCTAGCATTTCTATCGCAATATTTATCTCAAGAATTATTAGACTTCAGACTCCTGCTCCCTGTGGGATCGATATCTTTATTTCGAAACTAGCTACAAACGATCTGTGCACTTGCAGTCATCAAGCTATTTTCTGGCGCCGTTGCCAGGGAGCTAAGAGCTATAGGTCTTTTAGTTTTTGCTTATTTATTTTTGTCTTGCTAAATTTTGTTTTGAGTTACAGGTTTCCGCCAACATGATGGAGTTTGAGCATATGACTAGTGTTAACCCACTCAACCACTTTGGGAAGCCCTATGATATTTATAAAAGAGACAACTCCAATGAGAATACAAGGGGGTTTGAAATAAATCCTCTACTACTTAGTATTCTACATAAGAAGAAGTTTACATGAGATGAAGAAGATCCTGATCCATATAAGCATATTGCATGTTTTAAAGATATATGTGGCACTTTTCTATTGACGGGATATACCGCTGATGAGGTAAGGGTTAAAATTTTTAGTCAAACTTTGACAAGTACATCTCTCTCATGGTATAGATCTCTACCCCTGAAGCCACTACTACTTGGGATAATCTAGCCTTTGAATTTCTATCAAAATATTATCCATTATCAAAATCTTTTGGAATCAGGCGTCTTATAATGACCTGGAAGAATCGTTCTAATGAAGGACTAGTAAGAGCTTATATTAGATTTAAAGATTTACTACGACTATGTCCTCATCATGATTTGCCTGAATGGTATTTACTACATATCTTTTATGGCGGTTTAATTCAACCTAATAAAATTGAACTAGACTCTTTCACGGAAGGAGCCTTTATGAATCTTCCTATACCTAAAGCTTGGGCTTTACTTAATAGAATTCGTGATCATAGAGTTTCATGGAATTTCGGCCTAGGAAGTGAAGGGGGCGTAGAAACAGAGCATGATTGTATTCATGACTATAATAAAAAAGGCCATGTTAAAGAATTATCTAAAGAACTTTATTTGGATTCATATCTTGTGTTGCAAGTTGTTAAAGCTTTTACATAACATATTAAAGCTCCAAAGGAGGCTAATTAAGTATGATCCACCACCCGAACCAGAAAAGAAAAGAGAAGAGAAAGCAACACTTGCCTCCGTAGAACCAATATATGAAGTACCTTTCCCTAACACTGCACAAAAGCATATTTTTGAATATGATTAGGTCAAAGCAGTACAGGAAAAGAAGGAAGACGAAAGCATGTCAGGAGTCACGGAACACCTGAAAGAAAACAAAGATGAATAGGTAACAAAGGAAGCAATTATGGCTATGTACTCACACTGTAACATAGTTGAACTTGATGAAGAAACTTCTGTATTGGTTGAAGGTAAAATAAAGGTAAAAGATGTGGGTAAACCTATTCTTCCCTGCATATTTAAAGAAACCTCTCATTACGGTTTATGTGATCTTGGCACCAAAGTTAATGTTATATCTTATGATTTCTACCTAGAAATAAAAGAAGAAATAGAACCGACTACAATTGAAAATACTGATATAACAATTATGTTAGCCAATAAAAACCTTAGAATTCCAATGGGAGTAGTTGACAATGCAACTATCACAATTGGCAACAAAAACTTCCCTATCGATTTTGTAGTTGTTGATATGCCATCTAACACTCTTTGCCCTATTATATTTGGAAGAAACTTTTTGGGTGATATAGGTGCCTATGTTAATTTCAAGAAGAAGATTGTGTCTCTTAGGCTTGGGGGAACAGAAAATAAATTGCATTTTTCCAAATTTAAAGAGAGGCCTCCACAAATACAAGAAGAAGAGGAAGAGAGAACTATTGAGGAAATGGTGGCTCTTTTCTTTGGTAATCAAGAAGAAGAAATAAATGAAGATCCAAATTATGAAGAAATAGTTATGGAGGATAAGTCCCTAGAAGAACTAGAAGATGAATTCGATTCACTTCCCATTTTGGGACCTCCAACCGACGAGGCTTTTGAAGAGCCAGAAAAGAGAGGGGACGAGGAATTACCACCCCTAGATTTGAAGACTCTACCAGATAATCTCAAATACAAGTTTCTAGATGATAGAAATAAATTTCCTGTTATTATTAGTGCTAAAATTTCAGGACAAGAAGAAGAGGAACTCATGAGGATACTTAAGGAGCATCGCCAAGCCTTTGGGTACTCAATGGATGACTTGAAGGGCATTAGTCCCATGATAGCCGTCCATCGAATATTCATGGAAGAAGGTGCTAAACCCGTTGTAGAAATGTAATAGAAGATTAAAGCCTGAAATGAAAGAAGTGGTAAGAAAAGAAATTGTACGCATGATACCTCCATTTTGCATCACTATTCTATGTCTTAATTCACTATTATTCATTGATATATTTCGTATTGAGAGGTGATACTTATGTTATTTCATCTGTTTTTGCATGGTTGATGACTTTTGGAGCATGGACCGCTGCAGTCAGGATTCTGATGGAAAAGGTGTTGTTTGGAGGCAAAATTCGTGAAGATCAGAAAATCCGGGAAAATATATGGAAAATCCTATTTTTCTAGAAGACTAAGGATGCCATAAGACAGAGTGGAGATGGGCCACAGGAGGCCCACACCACCCCCTGGCACGGGCAGCCCTAGGCCGCGCCAGCAGGTGGTGTGGCCGCCCTGGCCCACCTCTGGCTCTCCCCTCTGCCGTATATCACCCTCCCGAAACCCTAAGACTGGGAGAGCGACCACAGAAAGATTCCGCCACCTCTGCGGGGCGGAAAACACCGAGAGAGAAAGATCTCTCCAGCAGACAGATTTCTACCAGGGGAATTCCTTCCCGGAGAGGGGAGATCGTCGCCATCAACACCACCATCAAGCTGGAATTCATCGGGATCATCATCATCATCACCATCAGCACCATCATCACCATCTCCATATTGCTGTAACAATTGAGTTGAATCTTGCATTAGTTCATAGGGGAAACTTTCCCGGTGTTGATTACTCTTTGTAGTTGATTCTATTGAGTGAACCATTGAATTATTGTTTATGTTCAGATTGTTATACATCATTATTCCATCTCTGATCATGATCCATATGATGTCTTATGAGTAGTTCGTTTTGTTCTTGAGGACAGGGGAGAAGTCTTGTTGTTAGTAGTGGAGTTGTGTTGAGAAAGATTCAATAGATTGTTATTTAAGTTGCGTTGTACTTCTTCTAGTGGTGTCATGTGAACGTCGACTACATGACACTTCACCTATATGGGCCTAGGGGAATGCATTGTCTATTTGGCTACTAATCGTAGGGGTTTCCGGAGTGACAAAAACCCAAACCCCCGTTAGGAAACCATTGCACAAGGGACGTAAGGGTCTTAGAGTTTAAAGTTGTGGTTAGGTTTCTACCTTAATTACTTTCTTGTACTTACGGATGTTTGAAAGGGGTATAATCACAAGTATGTATTAGTCCTGGATGGGTCGGTACATTAGCACAGGTTCACCCACACAACACTTAGGAAGCTAAAGAAGATTAATCAACTATATGAAGCGAAAGCACTTGACAGTCTTCCCATGTGTCCCCGAGAACGTTTGGTCATCTTAAATAATACAACCGGCTTGTCCTTTGCTGCATAAAGGATTGGGCCACTTGCTGCATTTATTCCTACTATCTTATATTTACTCATACTTTGTTTACTTGCTATATCAAAAACCCCTAAAAATCCGTTTTCTACGTATTTGCAGAGAATTCCTGATCCATACCACTAGCCAGCACCTTCTGCTCCTCGTTGGGTTCGACACTCTTACTTATCGAAAATACTATGATACACCCCCTATACTTCTGGGTCATCAAGACTATTTTCTGGCGCCATTGCCGGGGAGTGAAGCGCTATTGGAGAGTGGAACTGGTAAAGGAAACTTCTACTATGAGTATTGTTTACTTCTGTTAGTTGCTTTATTTTCATTATGGATAATTCGCTGAGTTTCTTATTTGGTAATGCTACTACCACTACTAAGGTAGTAGATAAGCCACCACCTGTTGAGAATGATGTTTTTAAAATACCTACAAGAATTATTGATCGTGTTATGGATAACTATTATGTTGGGGATGGAACTGTCCATCCCGGTGATCATTTGATCTTTATACACGAATTATGCGGGTTGTTCAAGTGTGCAGGTATTACTACAGATCAAGTTAAGAAGAAGTTATTCTCATTATCGCTGAAAGGAAGAGATGAGGAATGGTATAAGCTGCTGAAGAATGGTCAAGCTCTAGAATGGGAGGAAATAGTACCTCTCTTTTATTCAAATTTTAATCCTCCTAGTGAGATTCATAAAGATCGGAATCAAATATACAACTTTTGGCCTCTTGATGGAGAGAGTACAGCTCAAGCTTGGGGGAGATTGAAGTTACTAATGCTCAAATGTCCCATTCATGAGATCCCCAACAATATTATTATCAACACCTTTTATGCAAGGCTCCCCCCTACATGATAAGGATTTATTGGATGCTTCTTGTGCTGGATCATTCACTCGCATGGAAGAAGAAGCTAAATGGGATCTTCTAGACCGTATTCAAGACAATGCTGAAGCTTGGGAGAATGACAAAGGTAGATAGTCAGGTATAAATTATGATTATGAATGCATTGAATCTTTTATGGGAACTGATGACTTTCAAAATATTAAAAATGCTTATGGTCTAGACTCTCAAGCTATTGCTTCTTATTTTAAGGCCTTTGATTCTTATATAGAAGTGCCTAAAAAGAAGTGGAATAAGTATCATGAACCTTATAAAGATGTTGCTAAGAGTGTTCCTGCAAGAAATACTGAAGTTTATACTGCTAATCATGTTTTACCTGAACCTTATATTGAGAAAATGCCTTTCCCAGTTAAGGTAAAGGAACATTATATGATAGCTAGTATGGTTAATGAAAGTACGCATAAAGCGGTTGAACCTGATAAACAAATGGTTGATGAACCCATAATAGCAAATGTGAAAGACTTTGTTACTAAATATGAAAAAGAGGGAGACCCTATCCTTTGTAAGGATACCTCTAATATTGTTTCACAAAGTAGTGTTATGAGAGCTAGTATTCCAGTGTTTTCTGTTAGAATAAGTGATCATTGCTATGATGGTCCTTGTGATAGCTATATTCTTAAGTTTATACATGATACTAAAAGTTACTATGAGAGAGGGAAAAGTGTTCTTATGCATCTCAATAATATCAAGTTTCCTCGTTTTATGCTGAAAGTTTTTGTGTTGCACTTCTTTTGCCTTCTTATGCAAGTAGCCTTTGGTTTCAACAACTTGTTTGTTTACAAAATTCCCTTGCATAGGAAGTGGGTTAGACTTAAATGTGTGTATTTTTGCTTCTTAATGCTCTCTTTCACTTCAATTCATATTTCTATGAGAGCGTCTCCAAAATGATCATGCCCATCTTAATGGCTATAAAGAAAGAGCTTTATGGGAGACAACCCAATTTGTTTTTGCTTTCAGTTTGTTTTTGTTTCTTTGAGTATTGGAAGTTATTACTTCGGTAATAACTGCTCCTTATCTGTTTTGTTTGATTTTTGCATCAAGATCAACCTCTAATGAGAGAGAAGTAATATTTGGGGAAATTGCTGTCCCAAAACAGATTTTTGTGCTTCACCGTAAAAATTCGTGAGAGATCTCTGTAAGTAGGATTGAGCTGTAATTTTTTGTGCTTCTGCCCCAGGTTGTTATTTAAATTTAGTTAGTTTTGCACTTTTTGATTTGAGCAACAGAAGATTTTCTAAAAAATTGATCTTTACCTGCTGGTCTGTTTTGATAGATTTTGCCAATCTTGCATTTGCTTCTTTATTCGATTTCCTTTTTGAATTCTTTTTGGGTTTTCGGAAGGAGTTGTAATAGTAGCTTATGTTTTGATGGTTTTCAGTTGAAGTTGGACTCAAAAGGTTTTATCACTTCACTTATATTAATGTTGCTAATGAGAACTGTGTGAAGTTTTGTGTGAATGAAATTTCCAGGAAGTGGAGATGATGGTGTAATAAGGAAGAGAAGGGTTTTATGACTCAAGTAATAAGTGTATGAAGATGAAGATATCAATGATATTCAAGTGATGACTCCGGAAGAATCTACTAGATACCAAATTCAGAGACTTGCAGAGTCTGTTTTCAAATAGGTAACAGTTCTGGTAAGAAAAGTTCCGCGAAAATACTACCCAACTATATTTTTGCAGTTTTCAGTCAATAAGGGAAGCTACAAAGCGAAAAAGGGCGGAAGCGGAGCTGAGGGCTCACACCACCTGTGGCCTGGCCCGGCGCACCACCAGGTGGTGAGTCCACCCCGAACTCCGCCTCCGACTCGTTTTCTCCCAGAACTTTCCTTTTGATATGAAACTTCGTAATATATAACCCCCCGGACCCCCCAAGGTTCGTATATCGTGTTTTTGTCATGTTTTTGTTTCGATTTGTTTCTTCCAGGAACTATTCTTGAAGCTTAGAAGAACAATGGTGTCCGCCAAGGATAAATGGAAGGAGCCTATGGAGGAAGATCTCCAAGACCCCAAGCAGGGGTTGGTACCTTTAGTTTCTATCCCTGCATCAACGGAAGCCCTGCGAGTCACTAAGGAGTTTTGCGACAAGTACCGAGACTTGAGGAGGAAGGTGGACATGCTTCAATGGGAGAATGATAGGCTTCACAAGATGCTGGAAGATTTCCTCACGACAACTAAGAAGATATTACCACCACCACCGAAGGAGTAATTCATCATCAGGTTTGGCATCCCCTTGGTTTGTTCCAAGCTTGGGGGAGTGCCATGGTATCACATCACTATCTTCTATCTTTTTACCTTATTAGCAGAGTCATATCATGAATAGAGGAGTTATTATGTAGTATGGTTTGCATTATGGAAGTGTCCCCTCTCTCGTTAGATATGTACCCCTTGGTGTGAGTTGCCATTATGGAATATTAATGAGAAGTTCTATCATTTACTATTTTGCATAGCTTATATTAGTTTTCAATTCGTGGTTATATGATTGATCTTGTTATTAGTATCGGTATCACTTTGGGATCATTGAGTTAATTTAGTTGGTTTTGGCAAACCTAGCTCGATTAGTAGCAACACTATTTTTGAGAGTTGAATGAGAAAGATAAAAGTACATTTAAAGAAAAATAATTTTATCATCTTTCTTTCTTGATTTGCTCATAAGTTTAGTATTCTCTAGTTAAGATCTTTTGTGCTTCCAAGGAAGATTGCATGTTTGTCTTTATCACTTGTATGTTTGTTTGTTTCCTTCAACTCTTATACTTGCTACCCAGCCTTGCTAGCCAAAAACCTGTACTGAGAGGGAATTCTTCTCGTGCATCCACCTCCTTTAAACCAAAATCTTTGCCATTTGTGTCCACCATACCTACCTAGTAGCATTATTGCTATTCCAAGTAAATTCTTGTTTTATCTATCTCCCAAATTAAACTTGTTATGTGAAAGTAGTGACTAAAGCTCTCACGAACTTGATGGCACACTTTACTTTCTTGCATTTAATAAACTTGAACCATCGGGTCCTTCTTTGTTGCGTTTATGCTTGCGCTTTATGAGTTGAAGTTAGCAGAACCATGTATCATGGGGAACGCTTTCAACACTTCATTTGGTACTTTGTACCTAGTTGATATCATGTTCTTTTGCTTATGGATCCCGGCGGTGTGAAATAAAAGTGGAACTTGTAAGATCATGGAGTTTATATGTGTAGAGAAACTTTGGGCCGCTAGCCTAAGCCATGCCTAATCATGGTGGAAACTTGCAACATAACTATAGTGAGCATTCTATGAAGCATCCTCAACAAAAACCTATGCAAATAGCAAATAAAAAGATCGCTGAGATGCTCACTGTCTGCTTGCCTTGTCATTTTGATTATGGGATAGCTCATGTGTCATGTGCAAGGGGTACCCCGTTGGCGGTTCTTAATGATACACATGTATTTACAATGACAAGAGCTTGCTCGTGACTGAAGTTGAGTAGCATGAGGTTCGGTACTCATAAGTAAGGGGCATGAGATTTCAATTTATAACTTGTCAAGCATATCCTATTAGTTGTGTCACTTTAACCTTAACCACCAAAAGATGCCTATGATAGGGACAATGAGAGCTGAAAGCTAGTAAGTTTCCTAATTTTTGGGAGCTCTTTATGAGACTTGCAATCCCTGCTTCCCTCTGCGAAGGGCCTTTCTTTTACTTTTTAGTTGAGTCAGTAAACCTACTCCCTTCTACCTCAGCAAGTATTTTGAGTTGATGTGTTTCATTCATTCATATGATGATTTATTCAATCATGTTTCTTATGTTCCTTGTTTTGCACATTGCTCTTATCTTGATGTTTACTACTTTGAAAGCTATCATTGAAAACCAGTTATTTGTGAACTCCAGCAAATTATCAACTATTCTTCGACCAAGAGCTAAGTTTTCCATTACCAATTATGATTCACTTTATGTATCTTTATTGTGTTTCCTTTACTCATTGCAAGTTAAGTTATATAATAGTGAGTTTTCTTCTATTATGATCTATGTATTTGATGAATGTGATGCTTCTTGTCCGTATTCTTTTATCGACTCTTCACTCCATAAACCTGAGGCCATGTTTATTGAGCTCAGTTTCGCTTGGGGACAAGCGAAGTCTAAGCTTGGGGGGAGTTGATACGTCCATTTTGCATTACTATTCTATGTCTTAATTCACTATTATTCATTGATATATTTCGTATTGAGAGGTGATAGTTATGTTATTTCATCTATTTTTGCATGGTTGATCTGTTTTTGCATGGTTGATGACTTTTGGAGCATGGACCGCTGCAGTCAGGATTCTGACAGAAAAGGTGCTGTTTGGAGGCAAAATTCACGAAGATCAGAAAATCCGAGAAAATATACGGAAAATCCTATTTTTCCAGAAGACTAAGGAGCCAGAAGATGGAGTGGAGATGGGCCACAGGGGGCCCACACCACCCCCTGGCACGGGTAGCCCTAGGTCGTGCCAGCAGGTGGTGTGGCCGCCCTGGCCCACCTCTGGCTCTCCCCTCGGGCGTATATCATCCTCCTGAAACCCTAAGACTAGGAGAGCGACCACATAAAGATTCCGCCGCCTCTGCGGGGCGGAAAACACCGAGAGAGAAAGATCTCTTGGCATGATTTCACGGGAATTCTTCAGCGGAGAGGGAGATCATCGCCATCAACACCACCATCAAGCTGGACTTCATCGGGATCATCATCATCACCACCATCATCACCATCAGCACCATGATCACCATCTCCATATTGCTGTAACAATTGAGTTGAATCTTGCATTAGTTCATAGGGGAAACTTTCCCGGTGTTGATTACTCTTTGTAGTTGATGCTATTGAGTGAACCATTGAATTATTGTTTATGTTCAGATTGTTATACATCATTATTCCATCTCTGATCATGATCCATATGATGTCTTGTGAGTAGTTCGTTTTGTTCTTGAGGACATGGGAGAAGTCTTGTTGTTAGTAGTGGAGTTGTGTTGAGAAAGATTCAATAGATTGTTATTTAAGTTGTGGTGTACTTCTTCTAGTGGTGTCATGTGAACGTCGACTACATGACACTTCACCTATATGGTCCTAGGGGAATGCATTGTGTATTTGGCTACTAATCGTAGGGGTTGTCGGAGTGACAGAAACCTGAACCCCCATTAGGAAACCATTGCACAAGGGACGTAAGGGTCTTAGAGTTTAAAGTTGTGGTTAGGTTTCTACCTTAATTACTTTCTTGTACTTACGGATGTTTGCAAGGGGTATAATCACAAGTATGTATTAGTCATGGATGGGTCGATACATTAGCACAGGTTCACCCACACAACACTTAGCAAGCTAAAGAAGATTAATCAACTATATGAAGCGAAAGCACTTGATAGTCTTCCCATGTGTCCTCGAGAACGTTTGGTCATCTTAAGTAATACAACCAGCTTGTCCTTTGCTGCATAAAGGATTGGGCCACTTGTTGCATTTATTCCTACTGTATTTTATTTACTCGTACTTTGTTTACTTGCTATATCAAAAACCCTTAAAAATCCGTTTGCTAAGTATTTGCAGAGAATTCCTGATCCATACCACTAGCCAGCACCTTCTGCTCCTCGTTGGGTTCGACACTCTTACTTATCTAAAATACTGCGATACACCCCCTATACTTGTGGGTCATCAACGCCTACTAGACACATGTATAATTTATCCTGTTAAAGAGAGTGATTGGGTAAGTCCTATTCATTGTGTCCCTAAGAAGGGCGGTTTTACGGTTGTTCTTAATGAAAACAATGAATTAATACCTACTAGAACTATTGTTGGGCACAGGATGTGCATAGACTTTAGGAAATTAAATAAAGAAACTAGGTAAGATCATTGTCCATTACGATTCATAGATCAAACTTTAGAAAGGTCAGCAAACCATAATCATTTTTGTTACTTGGACGGATACTCTGGTTTCTCTCAAATAGCTGTTCATCTGGATGACCAACTTAAAACAACTTTCATAAGTCCTTACAGTTTACCTGCTTACCGTCGTATGCCTTTTGGTCTATGTAATGCTCCAGCTACTTTTCAACGATGTATGACTGCTATCTTTGCGGATTTTATAGAACTTATAATGGAAGTATTTATGGATGACTTTTCTGTCTATGGAACTTCATTTACTAGCTGCTTGGATAATCTCAAGAGAGTTTGGCAGTGTTGTGAAGAAACTAATCTTGTTCTAAACTGGGAGAAGTGCCACTTTACGGTCAAAGAAGGTATAGTCCTCGGACACAAGGTATCAGGTAAGGGAATTGAAGTTGATAGAGCTAAGGTTGAAGCAATAGAGAGAATGCCGCAACCTAGGGATATTAAAAGTATAATAAGTTTTCTTGGTCATGTGGGTTTTTACAGAAGGTTCATTAGAAATTTATCTAGGATATCTAAACCTTTGACTAACATCTTGCAAAAGGGAATGAGATCTAATTTTAATGATAAGTGTCTTAAAGCCTTTGATAAATTGAAAAATGATTTAACTCGTGCTCCCACCATTAAACCACCTATCTAGGATACAACCTTTGACTTAATATGTGAAGCTAGCAATGATGTTGTACGAGTAACTCTTGGACAACATATTCGTCATAGATTTAATATTATACATCATGCTAGTAGAACTCTCAATGGTGCTCAAAAGAATTACCCTAAGGAAGAAAAGGAACTTTTTGCTGTATTTTACTCTTGCGATAAATTTCAATCTTATATAGTTGATGCAAAGGTGAGAGTTCACACGGATCGCGATGGCTGAAAAGAACTCCTTGAAATGAAAGACCATAAGTCAAGGCTGATCCGTTGGATTCTTTCACTTAAAGAATTTGAGTTGCAGATTATGTAGAGGCAAGAAATAAAAATGTTAGATGTAGTGTCCATGTTTGCCCAGGAAGACACCAATCTTATTGAAAGGAACTTTGGTCCTGGTGATTTTCATTTACGGGAATTATTTAATGAACTAAAGTCAATTCCTCCAAAAGAGATGGAGTCCTTGTTGTGGGAGGAACTTTTCATCCCCGATTAACCAAATGGTAAGTGTAAGATAAGCGTTCTTACCCAAATAAGTGATTTGTTTTCACAAATTTTACTCCTAATTTTTTTGCCTTTGAAATCCTTGTGTTTTTCTGAAGTTTTAGAGGGGTTTTACCAACTATACGGGCGGAGCTATAGGACCAGAGAGGGAGCTACCACCATATAGTTGGTCGTTAAACTCTCTATATCATCTCTATGAAATTGTTTTCGATATCTGAGCCTATACGGTCGCAACTATACCACCGAAGCAAAAAATCTGGCCGTATAGTTGGTCGTTAAACTCTCAAATACTTTTGATTTTCAGTGTTTGTATCTATACGGTCGCAACTATACGACCGGAGCAAAAATTCCGGCTCTATAGTTGGTCGTTAAACTCTCAGACACTTTTTGATTTTCGGTGTTTGTATCTATACGGTCGGAACTATACGACAAGAGCAAAAATTCCGGCCGTATAGTTCGTTGTTAAACTCTCAGACACTTTTTTTTATATCCATCTAAAAAAACGTTATGGTCGGTTCCAAGTCGTGATTTAATCGACCTAGACTCGAGATATTTGGAAATATCTGCCAGGAACCAACTATATGGCCAGACCTATACGGGACGTGCCCGTATAGTTGGTCGTTACGCGGCAGGACACTTCCAAATCCGTGATTTCTTTCCCTGTTTTGTTTGGATTCTTTTCAATGTGGTATCCTGTTCCAGGCCGTGGAAAACCCATGGGGCTCATTGCTCCTTCCAGGGACCGATCTAGCAGCCCGTCCATGGAGGACGATGACGAGGAGGTGGAGAGGTTTAGCCCGAGGTACAAGGAGTACGTCGATCCAAGCTACTTCAACAACGATTCCGAAGATGACGTGGTTGACGTCTACATCCACCGAGACGTCTATGATCCACCTAAGATCAATTGGGTGGCGATGAAGAAAGCTCAACAAGAGAGAGAAGATCGCAAGCCACATGGAAAAGGGCGTGTGGAGACGGTCAAGTTCATCAACACATATCCAAGGCCGCACAAGCGTAAGGAATTATCTAATATTGGTGCATGTGCTAGCAAATAAGGGGAGGTTACACTCTCGAACCCAAACATTGGTGCTCGTATGAAGGTTAAGCCTCAAGAAGAGTGGAGGTACGGTTTCCACTTCCCCGATCCATCAATTATGGATGAGGAAGAAGAAGATATCCCTAGGACCAAGGATCACGTGCGGGCACTAGAGATATATCAGAAGCAGGAGCTACTCCATCGCGTCGAAGTCTGTCACCGTCTCAATGAGATGGAGAAGAAGGAAGACCTCCTTCCATTGATGACCAAGCTCGCAGATAGAGTGGACACTCTGCAATCTGATCTACGCAGGTGCTATAGCCGCATAACTACTCTGGAGGAGACCAACAAGAAGCTACGCACTGTGGTGTTACATGCCATGGTGCCACAGTGATCTACAACAATCACGGTATCAAATAATTGCAAGGGATTATTTGATCCCGCCTAGCTTGATTCCCATCTTGGGGAGATCTTTAAAACCTTGTAATCTATCCTATAAGTTATTATTATTATTTTTGCATTAGTTCAAACTAGAAATAAAGTTTGCATCATTAGAATTCCCTTCAGGAATAGTCGATTCCTTTTATGAAATTCCGAGTTTATTATTATATATGGAGCAATATTGAGTTTGTGTTTGCTTTAATGATATATGAATGGCTTGAGTATGATTTTACTTGCACTTGATGATAGCAATAGGAGTCTTCCACACCATTGGTATTAATGGAACACATAAAGATAATTTGGTCAATATGTTGTAAGTCTACGGTTTGATTCATAAAGAAAAATTATCCATACAATTAAGTTAAAAGAGAAACCTTGAACAAAGGAAAATGAAAGTGCTATCCAAATAGAGTGAGAACAAGTCGAGGTAGAATCTCCAAGTCATAAGAATGCTTCATATACAGTTGGAATTTGATAATTGAGATCGTTGAACTTTGAATTCCTACATAAGGTGGAATATATGGCTAGCTCCTTTGCACAGCACTTAAAACAAAAGTGTGAGCATATATGCAAAAGAAAAGAAAAAGAAAGAAGAAAAAGAGCGAATGTGCAAAGAGCAAATAGGCATATATCACTATATTGTAGTATGACAAAGAGACACTTTTGAGATTTTGAATCCCAAGTGAATATGTTAATCCTAAAACACTTGGGACTACCTCGTTAACTCATTCAGTTGAACTGGATAGTTTTACATTATGTTGAGATTCATCTTTTATGAACTGTTGATAACTAAGGTGTGGAAGCCTGCTAATACTATTCATATGATTCGAGTAAGGTACTATTCATGAACTTATTCCTATGTATCGTACATGATAAACACATGCTGCAATTGCCTCATTTATTTTATCGACTCAGCTTCATGAATCTGAGGATCACATCCATTAAGCTAAAACTTGCTCGGGACGAGAAAGAGTCTAAGCTTGGGGAAGTTGATGAGTGCATATTTGCATCATGTTTTACATTATTATTTTGCATTGTAGATGTAGGATCTTGGTATTTTACGATGCTCGCTTCCATATTTTATGTCTGTTTTCACCAGGATCAGGACAGATGATAGATCCAATGGATACAATTATTGGAGCAGTTGTACTATGGAGAAAAGGAGTCAAAAACAACGTAAATCGCTTATTTGGGAAATATTAATAATAACAGAAGAAAACCAGAAGAGCACAAGGTAGGCACAGAGTCCAACGACCAACTATACGACTAGAGCAATTTTCTGGCTGTATAGCTCCAGCCGTATAGTTGGCACCGCCTCCGCCTCGTCAAATAGTTTCACCCCATGTAATTGGTTCGAAGAGACGACGTACAGAAGAACCCAGAAATCACAGAAACCTCACCTCCGGAAGGCATCTGGAGGGGGAACTCATCCACCAGGGATGCATCTTCGCCCTTCGCAGATCCGAGAGGCTAAGGCATCGATCTTCATCATCCACCGCTGCATCACCACTATCTCCATCCATCCCATCTACATCTTATCTAGATCTTGTTGTAATTTCTATACTCATTGTGGATTTATACAAGTACTATTCATTTATGATTGTTTCCATTATCATTGCCATGATGTTGATTGCCTCCATGTCTGAGTAGATCATTAGTTCTTGGGGAGATGGAGAAACCCTAGTATGATATTGAAATAAGATAAATTCTATTTTGATATTCATCGTTGTGACCATGTATTAGATTTTCTACAGCTTGAGGTTGAGAGAAGTCGACCTCTCAATATTTGCCTCTTGTGGGGACTTGATGGAGGGAACTACTTGTTGGTAGACGGAGGCGTGCTAGCACTTACAGTGACTATAAAGATGTTGGCACCCCTTACGTATCAACTTGGGAAACCGAGGAAACTCACGGAACACTATCCATACCATGGGATACGTCCTATGGGATTACGTCCCTTAATAGCGTAGTAATTCGATTGATGTTTATTGCTGACTGTTGTGGTTATGAGGATGATGTGAGCAGCGGTTGCTGCCTATTCGTCCAAATACGAAGTTCCTCCCACACATACATAGTTGAGAATGTTCATGAAGATAATATTTATCTTAAATCTTTACAATACTAGTGGTGTATCCGCTATTCCCTGAGAACGCCTTTTCCCTACTACAATTCCAATCTCTCTTACATACACAATACTTACTTTCTGTATTAAGTTATTTTGCTTTACTTAATTGTTGCTGTTATATCCAAAACCCAAAAACACCTTTTTACACAATACTCGCATTTTATCTTGTGACTAAGAACTTTATCTAGCATTTCTATCACAATATTTATCTCAATAATTATTAGACTTTAGACTCCTTCCCCATGTGGGATTGATATCTTTATTTCGAAACTAGCTACAAACAATCTGTGCACTTGCAGTCATCAGGCCACCTTTGCAATTGGTGATCATGCGTCTAGCTCCAAGGGTTTTTTTCCCGGGGAAGAAATCAATTAAGAATGAAGAAGATAGCCTCTACCAGGAGTTAGTAATCTTCGTTGGACATTCAATATACCAAGAATGGGCTTTATTAATAAGAGTTTGACAAAATAGAGTTGATTTAACCTCATCCTGAGTAAAGATATTAAGGCGAAAAGTCCCACAAGTTTCTTCAGAGTACTCCACATGCTCATACGGGTCCTCCGTACTATTCCCTGCAAACTTTTTAGCATGCAAAAGATCTAGCAGGATGGGATTAATATCATACCCATCTGGGATATTGGATTTTAAATAGGCGTCCATGGGTGGACCAGAATTCTTTATAGCTTCAAGATGAATAATATGTCGGTACTTGCCCATGGTGTTTACCTAAAACTAGTAAACAAATTTAGTAAAACAATTAATAGAATTAGTAGCTAAGAACAAAGTCCAAAAGAGCTTAGATCCCCGACAACGGCGCCAAAAAATAGCTTGATGACTGCAAGTGCACAGATCAATTGTAGCTAGTTTCAAAATAAGAGTACCAAACCCACAGAGAGCTATTTGGTTAAGGTCTTTATGCCCCTCATCACTATTTACCAAAGGATACTTGTAAGTTGCCTTTTATCTCAAGTAAAGGGTCTTTGGAAGGTTTTGTGTTTGTGTGCAAGAAATTAATGAAAGAAAGTAAAGTAAACGAGTAACAAGAGCATTGGGATTGGTGTTGGAACTCAATAAGGCTTAAACATTCTCGGGGATGTAGGATACACCACTAGCATATGAGAATTATAAATAATTAGGATAATCCATGTCTTTCGTCATGATATGTGTGGAGAGAGCTCCATAATAAGATGTTCACCAACACGTCTCGCTAGCAAGCCACTTCTATGAGTGATGTGATGAGGTGATGGCTCTAAAAATAGCCATCTTTCACTGTGTTTAAACATTGATTTCGGTCAAGAAATTGTCAAGAAACTCTCAATCCTTGCCACTAATGACTAATAATTGCAAAGATACGCAAAACCTTGCTTTGAATTGTGTTGTGCAGGAAATCACGCTTTTTAATGCAAAATCAGGAGTCATAATGAAGGTTTTTTAGGAACTCCACATGACCAAGTAATTGTGGAGTCAATTCCAGGCGTCAGACACTGTAACAACCACTGGTACGACCTGAGCCTTCCCGTACTGTCCATCTATACCATGTGGCGACGGCTTCATCTCGTAAAACCCTACAACTTTTGTGAAGACGCCTATTTATTTTGAAGCTCTAGCCGCCGGCCAGAGAGCTTCCATTCCTAGATTGCATCACAACACCACCAAAGGAGATCCATGCCATTGTTCATCCATCCCCTCCATTAGCCATAGCCATTGCTTTGCACTTTAGATCTCCTTGTGATTTGGTGACCATTGTAAGAATGTTTGATTTCAATCTAAGTATTTTGCATAATGTTTTCTATCCTTGATCTTATTGTTATGAGTGAGTAGTCCTCACGGGCTGCGGGTTGGGGAAAAACCTCGTAGCAATTATGTGCATATAATTCATGGGAGCATTGTGTATTGTTTGAAATAGCGATTTGTATCTTTTGTTTCTTTGTCTCTTGTCTCGATCTGTGGACTTGTAGGTACCCAAGATCCATAGATTGATAAAGGCTTGAGGTGAGATACTTGGCTAGCGGCAATATCAGAGGAACCCTAGTGACAGAAAGGGTAGTATGGTCTTTGCTTAGCGCCCCATACAGGATCACAACAACATCACCACTTAATGCTTTGAGATGTGTTTTACACTTAATAATCATTTTTAGCCTGTTGCTTCGTGGTACACTCGGTTGGACTAAAAGACTTTTGCTATGCCCGCTGCATCACGAGGGCTCTAGTATATTAGGATGTGTTGCCCACAAGAGATTATCACTATTAAAACTTTACACATGACTATGCTTATTATTATCTTTTATCCCATATGATGTGCAGCTGCAGATGGATATTCAACCCTGGCCTATCTCCATCCATTGATTCAACCCACTATAAAAGTAAACTAGATTAGTCAGGTAAACAAAGGTAAAACAAAGAAACAAAGTCTTATAGACATGTCCTTTTTATTTCCTTTTAGCATTGCTTTCTAAGGTTCGATTAAACCTAGGTCTTCTAGTGAAAAAGTTATTATACTACATCCGTGAATCCGGATCGAAGGTATCATGAGGTCATCTCTAAACACTACAAGAGAAAAGAGTTTTTGTGACAAATCACTTTCATCACCGAAAATGCCATTTCCGTCACTAAGTACTCCCTCGTGACGAAAACATGGCGTCACTGTGGTCGCCACGAAGCTCCACAGATTCTTTTATAGTGACGGAATACAAATTTTTGTCACGCAAGATTGAGCTTCGGTGACGGTCCTTACGGCGTCACCTAAGATAGGTTATCCGTGACGGACCTTCTACGTCACCTAAAATAGGAAAATCTGTCACCGTTTAGCATATTCGTTGACGAAATATGCCGTCACGGAAGATTTATGGCGTCACGAGGATTCTGGCAGGTGGGACCTGCAATGCTGACGTGGCAGCTGGCAGGTGGGTCCCACCATGATGACGTGGCATCTGACAGGTGGGTCCGACGATGCTAACGTGGCAGTTGGTAGGTGGGTCCGACGATGATGACGCGGGTACCGCGTGTGGGTCCGACGATGCCGATGTGGCACCGCGTGTGGTCCGACGATGACGTGGCAGCGGTGTGGGTCCCACCATGATGATGTGGCATCTGACAGGTGGGGCCAATGCAATGACGTGTCACCTTCGTGTGGGGCCTACGGAGATGACGTGGCAGCTGGCAGGTGGGTCCAGCGACGCTGACGTGGCAACATGTAGGTGGGGCCGTCAACGATGACGTGACATCTACATGTGGGGCCCGCGATGATGACGTGTCATTTTTTGGGCCGGCCCATTCGGAACTGCCTTGTGGGCCAGGAGGAATGTGACGCCATCACCAATTTTTTTGCACAGACAAATTTGATTAAAAATTGAAATTCCACGCAAATTACGAAAATTAAATGGAAGCAAATATTTGAAATGGCAGAAAATTTATAAATATGAATTGTATCACACACAAACTTTAAAATTTGTAGAAGCTAAACTCAGTACCAAACTCGAATGACTAAAGGAATAAAAACAATGTTTTGCCCACCGCCCATTAGTATAGAGATTTTTGGCCCAAGTCACGGGATGGACTGGGACTTCTGCGACATCCTCAACAGGTAACTAAGCATGCCATCCATTTCCTTCTGCCTCTTCTCAAATGCCAGACGATTCGCTTCGCTGGACTTTTTCACTGCTTCAAGTTCATCATCCTGCTTCTTTCTCATCTCTTCAAATCTCCTTTCCTGCTCTTGCATCCGTTCCTCCATCTCATGTTGAACCCTTTCAGCTGCATTCAACGAATCTTGCTCTTGACTTGATAACTTTTCTTCTAAATCACGGATGCGCCCAACTGAGACGCTAGACCTCTTGGAAGCAGATGAAACTCCGATGCTGGAAAGGAAAGTAATTGATCTTGAATTGTTCTGGTCTCTCAGGACTTCTTCAACAATCTCCAGATCAGTTTTGGGAATCCAATCTTCTAGGTGTGGTCCCATTTTCTGAAGCACCATCTCAGTCTACAATAGGATAAAAAATATCAAGTCGAGAGATAGAAGAAATCAAATAATTAGACAAACTAATGAGAAATGCGTAGCACATAAAATAATTTACTTACATAAGCTTCTGCTGATTTCTGGGACATCATACCATCCTTGTTAGTGTGGCTTGCTTTAAAGAAAGCAATCGGGGAGGTATCGACGTCCTCGGTCTTCTGAGATTTCTACAAGAATTATGACACGATGAATTATAAGTGTGTATGGCATGTTCACAAAAAGAAGTAGGTGTTGCATCTGAAGAGTTCGAATACTCACAAGTGCATGGTAATGTGCAACAAAGCTTCTTGAGCCAGTGGTGTGTTTCTTCATCACAGCATCTCTGTTCTTCTTGTTACTCTCGCAGATTGCCTATGTACAGATGCATGAATTTATTATTCCACAGTACAGTAGTATGTCTGCGATAGATGTAGCTGAAACAACAGGAATCGTGTACCTTGTAGTGCTCATCATGCCATATATCAAGAAGCTCTGCCCAGCTTTCCTCGTCTACCTCTTTTGGTTTCAACAATAAAGCTTGGTCGTGGGTTAGATCTTTAACATCTTTCCAATAGACCTTTTTCAGCCTCCAACGTTGTTGGCGAATACCTTTCTGTAAAATGTCGGTGCAAATGTCTTTGCCAAGGTCACCACTGCTGTCCATTGCAAATTTTCCCTCCAGATAACATGGAACACAAATTCATATCAGCATCGAATGACAGAATTGTTAAAAAATCATCCACCAATGAGACATTTTATATGGAAATGAATAAGAGGTTAACGGACTTACAGTTATAGACTGAATGGTTTCCGGAATAGTATCTTTCAGATGACCTTCCTTGTCACCATACTGCTTCCAGTGGGTTGCCAGTGGCATCTTGCTGCGTATGTGAATGCCACACTCTGAACTCAGTTTTGCTGCTTGCACAGGATCAATGGGTCTCCTCATGCCAGGAGTGAAGTTGATCTGCATCTTAGCCCCTCCATTCCTTCTAGACCACTCGTGTACCCCATGCCCCATAGTAGGTTTGCGTACATTACGCTTTTCCTTTAGAGCACCCGTGTCTACAATTGCAACTGAAACCAGTGACAAAACAAGAGTCAAGACTTCAATTGAAAATTTTGCAACTAAACCGGTGAATAAATTGTAAGACGTGCTGTCAATACCTCCCCGTTCGCTGCGGACAAGTACATTCTCCTCAGGTGAGTTGCTTCCTCTAGAGGTTTGAATTAGCATGGGCGAGGATTCATTTCCATTAGTACCCCCTTCCCCTGCTTTCTGGGTAGGGGTCTCTGTTTCACCATCATCTTGAGTCTCTGCATTTTCACGACCTTGTTACAACATTTGGAGGCACAAAGGTTTTTGAGTGCTTCCGCTTCTTTTCTTTTGTAGAACCTTCCGTTACCTGCATTTTAATAGATCAAGCCATAAATATTAAAGCAATCTGTACATATCCTACATGTGAAGGCAGGAGAATGCTGCATTTCTTCACCTTAGAGGAAGATTTAACAACATCACGGTCCTCTTCATCTGGAACAAACACATCATCATCAGTGGGCTCGTCGACATGATCAGGTTCATAATTAGGGTCCTCGGTGATATCTTTCTCCTGCGGCTGTGCCTCTTTCCGTGTTGTCACTGCCACCGGTTTCTTAGCAGTACCAAACACAAATCCACGCGCCATCGCCGTGAAATCCTCCATTGGCTTGCCATGTTCAATATCATTCTGCTTTAGTGCTTCAGACATACGAGACACGTTCTCCTCCATCACTTGTTTCCTAACATTTTGATATGTGTCTGCTGTTTTGACTTGAGTAACTAAAAACAATCAAGCAAAGGCAAGTCATGATCATACTCATTAGTACAAACAGAGTAGACAAGATCATTAAAGCAAAAATTATGTGATCCATACTGTAAAATTAACATGCTCACAAAACATTATTCTATTGCCTCCAAATCTCGTATCGTCATTCAGTTAACTGTCTAAACCCTACTGTCAACAAGTTCAGTTAAGTGTCAGGTTCAGTGTATTAGGTATCAAGTTGTTCAGTTGTGTCAGTTAAGACGCCAAGCAGCAGGGTTTATCCAACAAGTTGTGCCCTATTACTTGAACCATTATGTAGGAACAGAAACCTAAATCTAACACATAGTTATAAGATCGGATCATAGGGTGTCATGCTCAACACATTCATGGCATCTAGAACCATGATCTATGAAATTAAAACCCAAGATAAGCACATTGTCGAAGGATTCAGATCATAGGGTGTCACATTCAACACGTGCTAGGCATCTCGAACCATGTCTATGATCTAAAACCTAGATCTTGCACATAAGCTGCAGCATCTTGAACAACGATCTACACATGTTGATCTACTAGAACTCATGCTTGACTGATCTAGAAAGAGGCATAGACCTGGGGCGGCAGAAAAATGACCTAGGCGTTTACGCTTTTGCTTTGGTGTCGGTGGTAGCACATTCCTGCGTGGTGTGCCGCTTCGAAGACTGCCGAACATGTCGCCCGTCGCAGAGGGGAAATCCGCTGGCAACCAACGCCTTGCTTGACAGATCTGGGGTCGAGGAAAGTGGCGATGGGGTTCTAGGTGGGCGGTGAACAACGAACGAAATTAGGGGATGGGTATGCGGGAGGTGGGGGCACGCCGTTTTTAAAGTGTCGTGGGGGCGGCAAATTGTTAGCGCCAAAATGGGCAGGCGGGTGGAAAACAAAAGAGGTGGGAACGAATTTTTTCGGTACACAAGTGGAGGGAACGAAAACCATTCATTGTAAATTTGATTGGAAAAAACAGAGGGAATGGAACGGCAGGTTTACAAGCGGGGATTATCTCTAATTACATATTGTAATTAAATAAATCCTAACACATGCAACGGTTTAGGTTTTGCCACTACTTAGACCTCCCGTGCGGAATTTGTAATATGGTTTACAAGCCAGGATTATCTCTAATTCATTGTACTATAAATTTATTTGGCCATGAACCATATTAAATTATTTGAATAAGTCATTTGTTTATATATGAAAAGGAAAATAAAATATGTTCATTCACGTACAACAGTTGGATTACTGAGCAAACAATACCATTAGTTTCCTTCATTCCACAACTCCAACTTGAAAGCTGAAGCACAATATCACTTAAACAAGTAAACCTCATTGATTCGAAAAACAAACAGAAGAGCAGAATTATTTCACATATTAGATATGTAGCTAGCAAAATTTTCTAACATCCACCAAAAGGTAGGTGATCTCATTAGACTTTCCACCCAGAAACTCAGCAAATAGTTTTGCAACTAGGAACAGGGGCGGATCTGCTTGGTCACACCCTGATGCACATGCAACAGGGTAGAAAAAGCATTTTTAGTCTTACATATTAGACTTAAGCATAGTGTATCAGGAAAACTTAAATAGAGTGCATCAGGGTAAGTTTAATCCTAGATCCTCTTCCTAGTCTAGGAAGAGGCAGACATGGAAATCTGATAGGGTCAGGACACGGTCTGGACGTCCGTACTAGCCCTCTGACATCTCCTCCTCCTTGACGGGCATGGTCTGCGTGTCCCTGTCACCGCCACTGCCATCATCGTCGCTGTCATCATCGCTGCTGGTGGCGTACTCCCGGCGGGAGAGCCTACCGCCGTAGATTGTGACGACCAGCTCCCTGTTGCCAGCATAGTAGTCGAACGCCAGGATGTTGCCTAGCAAAATAGTGTAGCACTTGACGAACTTGGGCCAGCCCCTGCGAAGGTACAAGCGGCCGTCTCGATGATCGAAATACATCTCCACATCGAAGGTCAGCCTGCTGTTATGCTCCCGGACGCGCACAGTGTTGGGCTAGTCGCCGCTGATGTAATCTTTGAAAGCATGGCAGAGGGAGAGCTTGTCCCACTTGTCCTCGTGAAGGATGCGGATGAACATAAAGTCGGGGTTCGGATACAGCGGCAGATGGGGTGGTGGAGACGGTGACGGTGACGGCGACGGCGATGGCGATGGTGACAGAGAAGTGGCCCTGCCCTTGCCGCTGCCCCTGCCCGTACGACGGTGCCTCTTCTTGACAACGCGTGTTGCCGGCTTACGCGTTTGTCCTTCACGTCCCCTGCCCGTCGTTGCCTTAGCACCACTGAGCATGGACACCGGCGTAGGCGACAAATCATTTATTCTTCTAAATATGAAGACGAAACCCTCTCGGTTACGCCACCCTTCTGAATGCGCTTTCTTCGAGTATATGAGAACAGCTTATCCCTCTTCTAGATATGTTCTCTGTACGAAACACTTCCACCCATCTAGATCGAAGAAGAGGCAATCATCCTTTTCTATCTTGAAGTCGATGGGGGTGATCTCCTCTTTAGGAAGACACACTCCAGTTGAGCCTCCCTCACAGATTTGTAGAGCATTAACAACCTTCTTAGGCAATTTCTAATCAATACAAAACAAGATATATAAGTTAGTAAGTCGATGTCATAAACCACATAGACAAATTGCATACACGCATGGCAACAAAAAAGAATTAAAAGAAAGTTATATGAATGTACCATGTGGTACAGCTTAAGATTCGTTTTGGTCAAGCGGGTTACGAATGGCAACCCGACAATTTTTCCCATGTTCGATTGAAGTTCCAGCAGATGCTCTTGCTTACTCTCAGTAAGCCGGCATCTTTGGGCGATGAGTGGTCCGAGATCACGCTTCTGCGAAGATGCTCCTGCCATGTTAAAGAATGGGCTGCGCATGCAAATTTAGCACACATTAACAAATGGTAAAAGTGTAGGAAACACATTATAGGTATTACAGCGTCACAGCAACGTATTTCATCACAACAATACAAATATTGTTTCTGCAAATACTTGCAAGTTATTTCAATGCTACAAGCACTAGTCATAGCATAGGAAAGCTCTAGACTCCTATTCTGTCAGATATAAGTTCTCTAAGAACTACCTTTGCTGTGTTGGATTTTAGAAACATCGTAAGTACTACATTAGTTCTTGCCATATATAGTAGCTAGATGGCCGATCTTTTTTGGTAGACTAGGAAGTTTAGGCCTATTTCTTATAGAAACAGATCATAGCTAGTAATTATGTTCTGTTTTAGTCACCAGAATATAATGCTTCAGTGATTTAGCACATCAGAGATGGCAAGTTAGTGTAGGTTCTTCCATTTCCAATGTTGTGGTTGCATGTGGTACAGCCGACCCCAAAACTGTCCCTCTATGCATCATGTGGTTGTACTTTCTAGGCATGTGTTTCTGGTTCATTGTCATTCATGCTCTGGACCTTGCTTACTGCGAGTTGTTTCCTTGCAACAAGGAAAACAGCCAGGTGGTATTTTCTACACATGAACATCCATCCATAATTCCGGCATCGACAATTTCTTAAGACATGTCATGCCTAACTAATTTATCATCTATATGTGTGTGTCCAAACAAGTTCCATTTTTCATATCAAGATGTAGCTAGCTAAACTTGTTATGTTTGATGGAGAGAATGAATGTGATCTGGTCATCTTGGTCATGGCAGAATGATGCATTATTATGCACCAAGGAAATGGACCACCACCAAACTTCACTTTGAATCTCTGGCTTGTCAGTATTGTACATTAGATTTACTTTTTCATGCCTGATGTGCTAAGTTATAGCTATAGTGTATTCCTACCTATTAGGAAAACATTTATTCACAAGTGTTATCTGTTGCTCACCCTTGGCTAAGATTTTCAAGAAGTGGCACATGTTCTAACATGTTCTAGTTTCTCTTATTTCCAGGCACACAACGATGCAACTTCCTATAAGTACAAGGTTATCAAGTATTGGGATATAATTGGCACACTTTACTCAAGGGATCGAGCTACTGAGCGGGAGCTAGGACTACAGCTGAAAGTCGTGCGGAAATGGCGGACGAGAACGCTAACAATGACAACATCATTGATCAAGCTGTGTTGATATAATGAGCAGACAAGTGTATTTGTGGATACATTGATCTTTATTCATGGTGTAGTTGATTTTTATTTTGAAAATATCATATTTTATTTACATTATGTAATTTAATTTTGAAGCCAAATGTGTTGTTGATTTCACAATTGGCTTAAAATGGCAGCCAAACAGAAGCTGTAAATCATTTCATTTCAGAATTCGGTGGCATAAACATAAAAATTCATTAAGGAATTTAAATTCCATCCAAATGAAGTGACATGGGGATTTCATTTCAACCAAATGAAATGAATGCATAGGAGCCAAACGATCCCTAATATATTTTCCCCCACATGCATTGTAGAGTTCAGACCTTATGCAGTGTTTCCTTCCAGTAGTGTTTGATTCATGGGATTGTAATGTGCAGGAATTATTCCAGTAGGTACACTAGTGTATTTTCATGGGAAATCTAGCTTCAGCACATAGCTCGTGGAAAACCCTACTGGACAAACAATGCAGACATGATTTCAGTGGGCAGCACAAGTAAATCCAACATGATTGGGCTCACCTTCAGCACGGAGCAAGGTTGCGGAGATGCGGTCAACGCCGACGGGCCGGCGTCGCGGTGGTGTGGCCGAAGTTGATGCGGACATGCACGTCGTTACGAGCGGCGGATGCGTTGCGGAGATGCGCGGCGGCGTGGCTGTGGAGAAGCGCGGTGGCGGGGTTGCAGAAATACGGTCGTCGGTGGCTGGACGATCCCGACGGAGGCGATGCGGACGGCCACGGCGGTGTGGAGATGCCGCGGCGATGCGGAGATGCGGATGGAGAGGAGCAGTTTGAGGGAAGTACGAGAAGGGGCTAGGATATCTGCAAGGATAGATTTTTTCCCCAATTAGGTAAACTATTATTTGTACTAACATTGGTGCATGTTGGACCCACTTATACTTACATTGGTGCATGTAGGACCCACTTATCAATGTTTAAAATAGCGTGCTATTTGATTTAGCGGTGCCGATTTTAAAAGCTATCAAAAGCTATAGCAGAGCTATAGCGCGCTATGCCCATTTAGCGGGTTTGCTAAATAATGAATTTAAAAAAAAAAGAGCAGTACATATTGATATATATATCAATAATTTACAAATATTTGACAGTTTTACAGATCAATGCTCTGATCAACTCACTTATAACAGGTTTGACAGTGCATAGTGCATATTACATAGTAAAATTTGAAACAGAGCCACTTATACTAGCATTGGTGCATGTGAGACCCAATGGCATATGTGGTTCCTGTTTGGCTGAGTTTGGGCAAAATTTGACCCTGATGACACATGTGAGTCCAGTTACACTAGCATCGGTGCATGCGAGTACCGATGGCATGTGTGGTTATAGTCTGAGTGAGTTTGGGCAAAAGTTTGACTGAAATTGTGCAAAAGTTGACCCCGATGACACATGTGGGCCCACTTACACTAGCAATAGTGCATGTGGGACCTAATAGCATATGTGGTTTCAGTTTGACTAAGATTGGGCAAAAGTTGATCCCGATGACAAATGTGGTTCCAATAACACTAGCTTAAAATAACTTTGTAACGCTTGCGTTTACAATTCTAGACTTTCATCAAGGCAAGTTTATATCTGTGGACAATCATATTCCTTTGAACTAGTATAGCAAGTGCACAAACACAACTGAACACACATATAACATTACATAGATATGTTTGCTAGCTCACGGTACTTTAAGAAACAAGCATACTAAAGTAGTTCAACTTAGAAAGTAAACAACAACAAAGTACCACGATTTGTACTACATAAACAACATACAACATCACGAATATAACTGGCTATAGTCTAGTAACGTGCATTAATTCCAGCCGGTGGCGTTGGAGGCGGTGGGGTCGGTGGCTTTGTCGCCCCAGGCAGTGGTGGTGGTGTCGCCCCAGCCAGAGGTGGTGGTGTTGCCCTAGCCAGTGGTGTCGTTCTGCTCGTTGTACTGGTCATCTTCGCCCGCTTCCCGTGAGCATTTGGCGACATGCACCACCTCTCCATCCGCCTCTTCCCTCCCTGCATCGCTCGCTGCTCTTCCCAGATCGGTCAGATGTTCCCTTTTCAGCTTGCGTTGCATCATCCTGCTCGTCATCTGCATCACTCTGGTCTGCAGCAGCTACCGCCTCGGCCGCAGCTTTTTCTGCCTCGGCTTCTGCTACCTCGGCCTTAGCTGCTGCCGCCTTTTCTACTGCATTAATTGCAGCCTTGCGAGTCCCCCGGTCTAGCCCGTCCCTTAAGGTAATGAGCCTACAATACAGCTCGTAGGCAACATACCCGTCTCTTGCTGCATACTCTAGGTTCATATGAGATTCCTTTGAATCAAACAAGCCCTGCATCAAAGGAGGCCTGATGTGAAAACGTTCGTACAGGGTACAATCCTATGAATCAAACATGTGCTGATGGAAAAAACATAGGGATTGAATCCGGTACAAACCCATAGGAAATCCTTTGAATCAAAGGAGGCCTGAAATAGAAATGCCCATCCTTAGTACGTATATTACCTACAGTAGTGGAACACGAGGACAGTCTCCTTCGTATGATCCGACGACGGCGAGCTTTTGTGACGGAGTCATTCCGCTTATTCCTTGTGTACTCGAGGTCGAGTCCGAGGAAATTGTAAGTCTCTTTCTCGAGCAATTGCTCGAACTTCTCCAGCATGTGATTCAAGTAGTTCACATCATTGGTGTACACCACCTCCATAATCTTCGTGCCATAGGCACAAATGGGATTGATGTCAACCGTGGTTTTCCCGTCATCGAGGATGTCTCCATAGGGATCCATGGATGCTGAGTTCCCCGTCGTGTGGAGGAGGAAGACGCGAGAGGAAGAAGAACAGACGAGAAGCGGACGCATTGCGGTTATTGTGGTGTTACGGCGGCGGTGGAGTCGAGGCGGAGGGCCCGTACATCGATGTAGTCGACCCGTTACGGTGCGATGCGATTAGTGCGGTGCAGTGCAGTCAGTTTTGTTACGGCACGACGCATTTAGGAGTGGTGCGATGCGGTTATTGCGGTGCAGTGGGGTAAGTTTTAATTTGTTATGGTGCGACGTGTTTAGGTGTGGTGCATGCGATGCGGTTATTATTGCGGCGGTGGGATCAGTTTTGTTACGATGTGACGCGTGTAGGTGTGGTGCGGTCCGGTCGTGGCTGCAAACTTTCAACAATTGAACGCACGGGGCTTTCACCAATCCTATGGTCGTGGCTGCAACTTAATTTCAAAAATTGAACCCACGACTTTCCTACAACTTTCAACTCAAGTTTGACCTAAGCTTGTACAGTGCATAACTAATTCAAAATATCTCATAAAAATTGAAAACCTACACACTGATAAATTTTACGTGAACTAGTTGACACGATTTTTTTTAAACTTGAAACATTTCATTCTCATCAAAATAACAATCCCGCGTATGAGCTTCCACATAGAATGTACCATGACTCACGTGGGTCCACATACACAAGCATTGGTGCAAGTGGGCCCAATAGCATATGTGGGTCCAGTTTGACTAAGATTGGGCTTAAGTTGACCCTGATGACACATGTGGACCCACATAGCTAGCAGCGGTGCATGTGGGACCCTATGGCATCTGTGGGTCCAGTTTGACTAAGATTGGGCTTAAGTTGACCCTGATGACACATGCGGGCCCACATAGCTAGCAGTGGTGCATGTGGGACCCTATGGCATCTGTGGGTCCAGTTTGACTAAGATTGGGCTTAAGTTGACCCTGATGACACATGTGGGCCCACATAGCTAGCAGCGGTGCATGTGGGACCCTATGGCATCTGTGGGTCCAGTTTGACTAAGATTGGGCTTAAATTGACCCTGATGACACACGTGGGCCCAGTTTGACTAAGATTGGGCTTAAGTTGACCCTGATGACACACGTGGGTCCACAGACACTAGCATTGGTGCATGTGGGCCCAATGGCATCTGTGGGTTCTATGTTGACTCATATCGCCGCAAAACTTGACCCTGATGACACATGTGGGTCCACTTAGCTAACATTGGTGCATGTGGGACCCTATGGCATCTATGGGTCCAATTTGACTAAGATTGGGCTTAAGTTGACCCCGATGACACATGTGGGCCGACATAGCTAGCATCGGTGCATGTGGGACCCTATGGCATCTGTGGGTCCAGTTTGACTAAGATTGGGCTTAAGTTGACCCTAATGACAAATGTGGGCCCACATAGCTAGCACCAAGTGTTTCCACAAAGCCGTGGATTTTTGCCCGGTTTCCATGTTTTGGCCGTTCGGTCCAACGTATCGCCCAGTTTTGGCATGTTTTCAGCGTAACCGACACACGCGAGATGCTAGTCATGTTTTCCATGATGTCGGGCTATTTTCCACGATGTCTCCCGGTTTCCACGTTTTGCCCGTTCGGTCCAACGTATCGCCCAGATTTGGCCTGTTTTGAGCATAACCGACACACGTGAGACGCTAGTCGTGTTTTCCACGATGTCGAGCACCAAGTGTTTCCGCTACTATATGCCAAGATACTTCCATGATGTTGAGGTACGTTCTTCCAGACTTGTTCAGTCTTTTGTTTTGCCAGGTTGTTATGGATTTTTTTTCCTTCTGGCAATGTTGTCATCTTGCTGCCTTGTTCGAATAAGAATGACCGAGTGTTAGCTTTTTAGATGCATGATGTTCAAACTCATGAACTTGTCTTGGTAAGTTATGAGTGGAACCCAAACATGTTCGTTTCAATTATCTCTTGATGCCTGGTCGGTCTTCTTGAAGTCTGGGGACTTTGTACTTTCATATGGACACAGTTCGTGTGGGAAGCCCGATTGCATCTAATATACTGCCAAGTGCCTTACGGTAGCAGCTAAGTGCTTCTCGGCGGACTTGTATATGATATATCCCGGACTTGGAGCTTTTGTGGAAGCACTTGGCAATGTTGGGAGGCTTCACACCTATTTCATGTAATATGCTGCCAGGTTGCTTTGCGTGATAGCCAAGTGCTTCTCGATGGTCTCGTATATGCTTTCTCCCGGACTTGGTGCTTTTGAGGTAGCACTTGGAAACATTGGGTGGCTTCTCACCTATTTCATGTCATGTACTGCCAAGTATTTTCCGTTGATCACAAAGTGCTTCTTGGTGGGCTTAAGTTGACCTGATGACACATGTGGGTCCAGTTACACTAGCATCGGTGCATGCGGGTACCAATGGCAACTGTGGCTCCAGTTTGACTGGGATTGGACAAAAGTTGACCTGATGACACACGTGGGTCCACTTACACTAGCATTGGTGCAAGTGGGCCCAATGGCGTCTGTGGGTTCTATGTTGACTGAGATTGGGCAAAAGTTGACCCTGATGACACATGTGGGTCCAGTTACACTCATGACCCATTGACATCTGTGTGTTCCAGTTTGACCGAGATTGGTTCCAATTTAATTTAGGATTTCAACTAATTTGAACAAATTCAATATTTATCTATAAAATCTTTTAGAAAACTTATTGTTTTATACACAATATACTTTTTTTACTTATATAATATAGATTTTTTTTAACAATTTATATAATATAAAATTTGTAGAGATTTCCGCTGCAACGCGCCACTCTCCCAAATGTCATGCGTGGGTCCAATGTGAAAACAATGGGAAAGTGGACTACATGCAGGACTACATGATTCCACACCCACGCGTGCACCAGAGGAAACCGAACCGCCAGCATCTATATAACACATCAGTCTCATCGTCTCTCCCACCATCGTCCACTTCTTCCCCAATCTGCCGAAAACCCCAATCCGCTCCCACCACCGCACCACCAATCTCATCCCTTAGTGAATCTGCAAGATGAAGCACGCCGAGCGAAGACGAGTCGGCGCTCGGCTCTGGCGATGCACCCGCGGTCGTCGTCGTGGTGGCGGGCGAGGAGTCTTCTTCGGGAGCACCAGCCGCTCGTCGGTGCACTGTGACCGTTGCGGACTCCACCGTACCGGTCGTGGTCACTGTCGATGATGAGAAGAAGGAGGACGTCATGGCTTGGCCGAGATCTGAGAACCGCATGCCGCCGCGGTCATCGTCGTCTTGGGACGATCGTACTATGATGGCGAAGACCACGACTCCATCAGTACCTCTATGAACAAGCCCGCAAATAAGATGTACCCGTTCAAGGAGGAGGCCTCCGACGGCACACCGAGGTTCTGAGCTGTTCATAGATCTCCTCTGCTCATCTTACTGTTCACATAGGGTTTGTTAAGTAGAGTAGATTGATTTGTCTTTGTCTAGGTGGTCTTCTAGATATTCTTGATTCTAGGGTTCGTACGGTTCCTTTGTAGTTGACTTTGATTTGATCTGCCATATAGTATTCTTACTCATATGATATATATGGGTTCATGGTCATCAGATTAATTTCTGAATGTTGTGCCTTAAATTCATCCGAGTCTGATTTGATTGTAGAGATTATGATAACAAAGATTTTTGTTTGGGAAGAAAAGATTGATCTGATGCATAGAATTTATAATTACCATTTTCTTAATTTGCTGCTTATTAATGTGTTGATTCCATAGTGTGTATCAATTAGTATCATGTTAAGTGTAACGATCAATGCGTTTGAAACTTAAATTCATCCGAGTCTTGTTTCATTCTAGTGATTATGATTGCTCATATGATATCTATCAGTTAATAGTTATCAGATTACATTACGAATGTGTTAAGGTAGTTACCTTGCACATGATTGATCAACCTGCGACTTAAATTTATTTGAGTCTAATTTGATTATAGAGATTATGATAGCAAGAATTTTGTTTGGGAAAGGATTGATCTGATGCATGGAATTCATAATTACCATTATCTAAATTTGCTGCTTATTAATGTGATGATTCCATAGTGTGTTTGAATCAGTATCCTGTTTAGTGTAACGATCAATGCGTTTAAAACTTAAATTCATCCAAGCCTTCTTTAATTCTACTTATTATGATTGCTCATATGATATCTATCGGTTCATAGTTATCAGATAACTTTCTGAATGTGTTAAGGTAGTTAACTTGTAAATGATTCATCATTAAGTGCCTTAAATTCATCTGAGTCTAATTTGATTGTAGAGATTATGATAACAAGAATTTTATTTGGGAAGAAATGATTGATCTGATGAATGGAATTTAATGTGTAATGATCAATGCATTTGAAACTTAAATTCATCCGAGTCTTCTTTCATTCTAGTGATTATGATTGCAAGAATTTTATTTAGGCAAAATTGGTTATTTGCCCCTAAAGTTCACATGCCTTGAATTATGTCCCCAAAGAATATTGTTCTTTAATAAATTATCCATTATGGACTTTGAAGCAGATAGAAATGAACGCTCAGGCGTTCCAGCGCTCACTAGACATGATAAGACAAAACTGTCCTCGATTCATCAAATATTGGCCACATAACATTATCCTCGATTCATCAAATGTTAGTACTATCACCGCAACACAAAACTGTGCTCGATTCATCAAATGTTAGTACTATCACTGCAACAATTTAGAATAATTTTGGCAGCATTGTTAATTTTTATAGCTTATTTCGTTTGATCGTTGTTGTGCTCCTATTTATCTCACTTCTTACGTATTTCAAAATTCACAGGAAGACTCTGACGACGTGGGCCACGGCAAGGACGACAGGGACCGCAAGAGATGCTTTGTTCTTAAGCGGCTGGTGAGTGGCCAGATACCTTTCCGCAGCCGCGGGGAGCTATCTTGCCCATTCTGCGGCAGGGTCATCACCAAGAACTTAGAGAGCATGATCCAGCACGCGGATGACGTTGGCGTAGGTAGCAGGCAGAAGCACAAGGGCCACACCATGGCGCAGCATGCCGCCTTTGGCAGATTCCTCGACAAGTACGTCAAGGGTGGCCTCATCCCGGTTATCGGTCCTGCTGTTGGCCCTCATGTTCTGTTTCCACAAGTTTAGTTAATGTTTGTGTTGTCCCCCTGGAGATGAAGAGAAACTGTGTGCTGTTTGAAGACTAAGTTTTTATTATGTATGGTGGAAGCTGGGCAATCATACCCAGTTGTTTAAGACTATGTTAATGTGTATGGAGTTTGCTTGTTATTCTTGGTGCACTTGTTATCTGAATTCTCATGTTGATGCACACTGCATTTGTTTACTAAATTAGATAGTTTGATGCTTTATTTTGTAGCTAAGAAAGTTTGAAGTAAGTTTGGACTACAAAAAGTTTTTGAAACCAATCTCAAACTAGAAACTTATGTACTTTACATACTGATGATCCTTCAGAATGTCTAAAAGCAACCACAAACATGAAAGGCAAACTCCTTATTTCCAATACTTTTCATAAAATTTGCAAAATATTCTAAGTAAAGGATATAATTAATATAGCTAATTCTTTCCTTGCTAGTCTCAAGATTCTATTGAGGATCTTACAGGACCTAACTATGACGACTAAGTGAGAGCAATAAAAACCAAATCAATTTCCTTGCTCTGCGCACTAAATGTAATCAATATATTTCCTTGTTTTTCCTAACGACTAAAGTTAATCACGTTGAGCCCACAAATTAAGCTTACAACTGGGTCCAGGCCCGGCATGCAAGCATAGTCGGACCATATATATATACGCTCTCCCTCCAACAAACCCTAAAGGCATAGTTGGAGTCAGTGCCGCCATCTAAACCACCTTTGCCTAGGCCGCAGATCTGTCGAGAGAGAGGGATGGCGAAGGGCATGATCGTTGCGGTAAAAATCTAACCTATCTAGTTTGCATGTACTGGATCTATTTGGACAAAAATGTACGGCCAATGATCTTTAAATTTTCTTTTTTTGATTCGTAGTGTCCAAGGGTCAGTGCGGCCTGGGCGACAAGATCAAGTCCTTTTTCGTTCTCACCCTTGCAGAGAATTTTGAAGAAATGATGGTACTGGTTTTATTTTTTGTATTATCATCAGTCTTTCCTGTTCCACCCTTTTGTCGTGAATTATAGCATCTGCTAGTTTTTCATGTATTAAACATGTTCCATTTTTCTTCAGTTAATACCCTGCTATGCTAGAGCGAATTTCCTTAAGAAGTTTGCCATCGACTCTGTCGAGCACGAGGATGATTTTGTGGTCGAGGTGGTTACGGAAGAAGGGTTCGAATTCAATGTTGATTGTATGAACAAGGATGGCAGAACATATATTGAAGGCCAATATTGGAGAGAATTTGCTAGAGTCTACAATCTGGATGTTGGAACGGAGCTTGTCTTCTCTACCGACACACAAGGTCCATCTACCCCTGTGACGTCGATGAACCTACCGATCACCCACCCATGTAAATAACTGCTTATTTGAAGTACTCCCTCCATTTACAAATATACGATGTTTACGAGTTTGTATAAAATGGATGTATATATGTAGATCCACTAAAATATTTAGGTTCACCCATTTTGCTCGGTTTCTAGTCTACTTTGTAATGTGTAGAATGTCACCGACGGAATTGTCTCTAGTTTTTTCCTTATGAAAAAAGAAGTAGTTGCTTTGTGTTTAGCACGATATTTTTTCCTTGTTCCTAAACAATCTTAATGTTAACGTACCTACCATGCATTAATCTTAATTTTGATTCAGTAATATTCATTTAATGAAGTATTTGAACTTGTACAACATATTACAATCTGACCCAGGATAAGAAAGGCATACTTGACGCTATGCATGCCACTGATGGAACCATAATTAACTGGAGAATGATGGAGTCAGTGGTCAGCAATGTTGACATCATTGACACGGTGGTTGATGAACATGGAGCTGGGCCTTATCAAGTTGGAAAATGTGAGTCTTTGATCCACACATTAAGCTGGACAAATTGCCAGAAGAAAGAGCTGGTAAGTATGAGTGATCTACTTTGTTGTGCCTGTAATTTTCCGATTAACAAATGTTCACATTGTGCATGTGGACCAAGAACAGAAACTCCCGCGACGCCTTGTCCCTGAAGACATGGCTGAATATGGTAATATCACAATTGTGTGTGATAAATACACAAAGGTCAAAGTGTCGTACTCAATTTCTCCTGAGGATGGCCGAGTATGCTGCGCTGGGTGGAGGGAAGTGATGTCACAGGAGGAGGATTTTCGGCGAATTGGAGACAAGATGTTTTTCATGCTGTACGTGGGACGTAAGGGGGCTTTCCTATTTGCCTTCTATGTTCCAAATGTGGAACTTTAGTAGCTTTGATCATTTTCACTATGATGGTCATGGGTCATTTGTCGACCTAATAATATGAGATGTTAAGACAATATTTTACGGTCCTTTTATTATGTGGCATTAGTATGTCTGAAGACATGGTTAAGTGTAATGGTACTATTAAATTTTTTATGAGCTGAAATATATTATGCACTCGTCGTTCTGCCAATTATAGTAAAATCGTGTTAATTGAGTTCATTTCATCGGTATCTATGAATATTTTATGAGCTACAAATTTTATGCGTGCACAACTTACTAGACGGACATGTTTGTCGTATAGGTTGTGTCACGTAAAGAAGTATCTATCTCCAGTAAATCTATTTTGCTGCTCGAAGTAAGTATGACAAAAACAAGCAAAAACATCTAGGTACGACCATATATATCATTGTAATTAATAATTTTGTGTATAACATGGTTCTTGGGAATTGAATGCAATCTCCATAACTAGTATCAACAAAGTACAAGCTGCGTGCTAGTATTTTAGTAACGCATTTTCACAAGGTACTAGTCAATATCACTATCAACATCTGAAATGCTCCTCCCAAATTCATCGACAACTGGTTCCAAGTCTTCTTGTTCTTCGTCGCTCAGGTCCATATCATTGTTTACACCATTTTTCCCTGCTAGTTGTCTATGAGTCGAGAGTCAACAAATATCACATCATCAGAGCGATCAGCCATGTCGTCTTCATGATCATCAACATATTCATCTTCCTCGTCCTCAATTTGGTGAACAATGGGATCTTCCGAGCCTAGGTCTTCCTGGTATGCACCTGCATTGCCTTCATCATCTTTTTCTAGAACATCATATACATTCCTGTGCTTGAAAGTTTGCACCACCTTCCAAGGATCACCAAATTTTGTGTCTTCCAAGTAAAAACAAGTTTCTGCTTGGTGAGCTAATATGAAAGGGGCGTTCTTGTACCACAATACAGACATATTAATGCTTTTAAAGTATCCATCATCCTTCATCTCCGTGGTTTTCCTACTTCCAAGATCAAACCAATCACAGTGGAACAAGAACACGGATATGTCGCCGTGCTTGTTTCTCAGGTACTGTAACTCAAGAACCTCCTTCATCACACCGTAGTATTCTTGATCTTGTTCATCAGAAACGGATCCCCTTGTCATTATACCTGAGTTTTGAGTCCTCATGTTCTTCTCACGCTCGACGGAACGGAACCTAGCGCCATTTACATTGCACATAGGGTGTACAACTACACGAGCATCTGGACCAAGTGCTAGTAATTTTAAATCTTCTGGAGCATTGTCCAAATTACTGACATGTTTTTTAAACCATGCAGGGAATTCTTTCTCTAGTTCCGCCTCAATGTTGTTCACACCCCTGTTCTGTAGTTGTTGTCGGAAATTCCTAAAAATCAAAAACAAATTAGTAATGGTACTGCTATAACACAAAATATTACTAAATTTTTTGAATGATTAACAAAAAGGTAAATAGACGTACTGAATATAATTTTGTGCCTCATCACAGTTCTGAGGTACATACCAAACCATACTGTCAAATTCTTTGGGAAAATACTTCAACTTGGATAGTCCTAAACCTCTGGCTCCATCGGAAAAAATATCAAACTCTAGCGGATCAACTCTTTGTTTCTTATCTTGGTTCCTCTCAGGCTTGTTATGTCTGGTTTCTATGACATCGCCCAAAAATTTAGAGCAATGATGCAAGCACTCATCCACGATATATCCCTCAGCAATTGAACCTTCAGGCCTTGATTTGCTACGCACAGTTGATTTCAGGTACCCGAGCCTTCTTTCAACTAGATACATCCAACCATATTGAACAGGCCCCCTCTGAAGTGCCTCATCAGGTAGATGAATAGCCAGGTGCACCATTACATCAAAGAATGATGGGGGAAATAGCAGCTCAAGCTTGCAAAGAATTAAGACAATTTCAACCTTCATTCGACGCAGCACAGATGCTCTTAGAGTTTTGGCACACAACTCCCTGAAAAAGTTTCCCAGTTCAGCAATGGTCTCATACATCGCCTTTGATGCAATCCCTCTCAGACCAGCTGGCAACACACGCTGCATAAGTATGTGGTAGTCATGCGTCCTCAGATCGTGCACTTTACCCCCTGGGATGTCCACACATCTTGCTAAGTTTCTAGAAAAACCATTTGTGAACCTAGTGTTGGCCAAATACTTGCACATTTTTTGTTTGCCTTCCTTTTTAAGCGTCCATGGTGCTTTCTCCTTTGAAAAACCCTTGGCCTCAGGTTTCATCCAGAACTTCTTCCTGACATTAAATTTCTCCAAATCCATTCTACCACCAACAGTGTCCTTGTTCTTTCCATCAAGCTCAAGAAGGGTACCAAGGATATTGTCCAATATGTTCTTCTCAATGTGCATCACATCTAGGTTGTGAACAAACTTCAATCTTGACCAGTATGGCAGATCATATAAGCTGATCTTGAGGTGACAGGTTGGCTCACCAGTCATGCCACACTTTCTCTTCCTAGTTGATGGATTTTTCCCTGGCCTGTAATCCTGAACTCTCTGTACCCTCTCCTCTCTTTCTGCAAGTGTGAAACTTGTTGGTGCATCCTTAGGTTCAGGTTTTCCATTGAAGGCTCTGCTACTCCTCCACTTGTGATCATGAGGCGTAAAATTCGATGACCAATATAACCAATTTTATTATGCAAAGACTCGTAGCAAGGATCCTTATCACAGTGCGCACATGCGAAAAACCCTCTTGTGCTACGACCAGACATCGTGGCATATCCAGGATAGTCATGAATCGACCAAAGAAACGCAACATGCAACGGAAACTCTCTACCTGTGCACGCATCATATGTGCCCATGCCACTCCATAGCTTCATCATATCTTTTATCAATGGCTGCATAAATACATGAAAATCCTTTCCTGGTGAATTTTTTCCAGGGATTAGCAATGACATCATGAAGTTGGATTGATCCATGCACATCCATGATGGGAAGTTGTATGGAGTGACAAAAACTAGCCACATACTGTATGAACTACTCATGTTTCCATATGGGTTGAATCCATCTGTCGCAATACCAAGCCTTATGTTATGGGCATCTGAAGCAAACCATCCAAACTCCTTGTCAAAGTGCTTCCATGCTTCACCATCAGCTGGGTGCCTCAAAATACCCGGTTGTGCAACTCTCTTCCCCTTGTGCCACTTGGTGTTCATCGACGCTTCCTTGGAAACAAAAAATCTCTGTAACCTTGGGATTATAGGAAAGTATTGAAGCACCTTATGGGGAATCTTTCTCTTTGCTTCTGGGTCTTTCCACCTTGAAAATCCACACTTGGGACAATGAGTTTTTTTTGGCATGGTCTCCCCAAAACAGAGCATAGCCATACTTGCAAACATGAATTGTGTCATAACCAAGCCCAACCTCAGAAAGAACACTCTTAGCTTCAGCATAGGACTTGGGAAAATTCACTTTTGGCAAAGCAGCACATAAGACAGCCATAAATATATCAAAAGCTCTATTTGTGACCCGGTTGTATGATTTCACATAAAGCATCTTCATAATGAATGACAACCTCGTCTCAGTGGTGCATCCCTCGTGAAGCTCTTTCTTAGCTTCTTCGATGAGGTTCGCATAGAAATTAGTGTCACTTGGGCCTCCGTCACCAGAATCATGCAGCTCATCTAACATCTTGTCAACATGATCATTATGATTCTCATTTCCATCATCATAATCATCATCGTCATTGCTTTGATACAAACTATGATCATAGTTTTCATCAGGACCATCATCTTCTCCATGACAACTCCACTTTGTGTACGAAACGGCCATACCATTGACGTGTAAGTGATACTCAACAGTGTCCTGAGTCTGCTGCGTGATATTAAGGCATTTTTGGCATGGGCACAATATTGATGCACCTTCGTTGTAGTTTGCGCGCGCAAACTCCATAAACTCGCGGACACCTTGTATGTAAAAAGGGGTGAACTTGCGCCCATGAGTAATCCACTATCGATCCATCGCCTACAAAAATATATATAATGTGTTCCACTCGAGTCATGATGCCATTCAATTTGTACTAATCGATGTGAATATTGTTTACCAAAGTCCAAATAAATCACAATGTGTAACATAAACACCAATCCAAATCAATTTCATAACAGATCTCAAAGGAACTCACATGTGCTTCCTATCACCGTGCGCCGGCCTGCCGCGAAGCCTCGCTAGCTGGGATCGTGATCGATCGTCGTGATCGCGTAGGCACAAGTCGCCGGGACTTGTAGATGAAGGGCCAGCGAATGTCGTGATCGCCTGGACAAGGGATACCCTTGACGGTGCTCGTTCGCAAGAACATAGAAGAAAACTGTTTGGAAGATCGCACAAGTCCTAACTATAACGATCCGTGTTTGTACATGCCACGTACTGCACATAGAGTTTACAAAATGGTAGGCCAATCAAAAAATTCAAAAACCGAACGGTAGCCAGTGATAGCAAACGTTTTACTTTGTACTAGGTCCTCGGTTCGAAACCCATCTTTGCCCTTTTATCGTTTTTAACACAATTGCTATCTCGTTGGTCCCACAAACAATCGGTGACGGCTTAATCTACGACGCTCTAAAATCCGTCGTGCGGATAATCCGCGACGGTTTGCCGTGATGCGAAACGCGACCGTCACGCATTATCAAGCATACGTGACGCCCAAAACTAATCCGTCACCTATGGTTACTTTCGGTGACGGTTCTGAATTTTGTCACCAGGCAATTTGTCACCGATTCTAGGATCTGTTGTAGTGAAATAACCACTGCGATGCTTGTGATAAAATCACTTCTATATACCACCACAATTAAGGGTTTCCCCATAGATACCGTTATGAGCTTAGTGAATCAATCCCCCTTTGACCATGTTTGTTATAAGCCAATGCTTGCAGTCACAAAGTAGCACCGGACATACTCCCATACACATCCAAAGGGTAGTTCCCTCTCTCTAGTCCCAAAGGCAAATGTTATGTGGTCGACTTCACATGCCATCTAGAGAGAGAGATCTAACACAATATTATAAATCAACAGATCAAGGATCAAAGTGATAGACCATCTTATTTATTTCATTTCGTAATAATGCTAGGGTTTCTACATCTCCCCAAGAATAAAGGGAACTACTAACACATGGAGGCAATCAAAAACATCATCATATTAATACGAATGGATTGAAAGTGCAAAGGTGAATCAAGTGCAAACCACAATTGTATTGGAATTACAACAAGATCTAATGAACGAGAGAGGGGAATGATGGTGTTGATGGAGATGTAGCGGTCGATGATGAAGGGGATGATATGATGTCCTTCGATGATCCGTGTAGCAGCAAGGATTTTCCCTACTCCAAGTTCCTCCTCCAGATCCCTTCCTAGCATGGTATTTTGTGGTTGGAGGTGTCTGTGTATGTCAGATCTCATATCCGTCTTTGTGTGGTGAGAGTATTTGATGATGTGGACATCCTAGCAGGTGGTACGGGCAAACAGTACAGGCGGGCTCCACCCGTACCGCATGTCGTTAAGCCTGGAGTATCTTATCCTCACATCCTCTTTTTCCCAAGCGCGTGGAAAATCATTTAAATGACATTTATCACTTAGAAATATCATGTTATTGCATAACATGACAGTCCCAATTGATATATTCACAAAAGACTTAATAATTCGGAATCTCGTTGAAACAAGGGAAAAAGGGTGCACACGAGCACCGTAAAATACAAAAATCCTAACTCTACTTATGCAAAAACACAAGATAAATATGCTTCAAAAATGGAATCATCACTTGTTTGCTGCTTTTGAGAAAATAAGAATATCGTGTGGGTTTGCAACCTTACATGAGAAGACATGAGAAAGTTCATCCAGGTAAGATTGAGAAAGTTCATCCATGAGAAAGTAATTAACTAATTGAAACATTATTGTGTGAGGTACCTTGTTGTCGTGGTGGGGTCACGGCAGATGCCATGAATAGGCTAAAGGTGGGGACTAATACACGCTAGGGGAATCCAGGGAGGGATGGTGAAGTGATTCTCCACACAGAAGTTTATATTTGCTTTGCCTCCAAGGTTACAAGTGCTCCTAGAGCTGTATTGGCGAGAGGAGGAAGAAGGAGCTCTCTTACTCTCACTCACAGATCACACTTAAAACCCTTGCCAAATCAGAAAAATCGGAACCCCCTCTACAGAAGCCCTAGCCCTCCTTATATAGGGGGGGCTAGGTCTCCACTTAGGGCATACGTGGAGGCATATACCTAAGAATATGCCATCTCCCAAAGTAGTAAGCCGACCGGGTTACTTTTTCCTTGCGTCACACATGCAGAGGCTACGTGAGCCTCTGCGGCGCGCCCGCGTCAGCCGGCATGGGCATCGTCACCCTTGGAGGCCACACCTCGGTGGTCCTGCCTTATGCCTTGGCCAGCGTGCGTGCAGGGCTTCTTTTGACCAACGCGATTCCTTCCTTCTCCTAGAAGCTAGATGTGACCCGGATCATAGTTGATCCGGCCACACCCGTTCCTGCATACAAGTTCAACATGCATTTCCGACTTACTGCTTAAGTCGGTTGAGACTCAGTTAGGCGAACGCCCCTGGTCCGGGTTACCCCGTGATTCGGCCTGCCTTGAGGTGACCCGGCCAGCATTCGCTTTGGCCTTGCCGAACCTCGGCTAACTCGGCCTTTATACCCTGGCGTGACCCTACCCGGGGGTATCCCCCCAACATTAGTCCCCGAAGCTGGTGCGGTCTTAGCTGCCTCAGCCGCTAAGGCCACATCAGGTTCAATTATGTTTGACCTTTGGACGTTATTTCCGAGTTATCTCCTTGTCGCGGGTTATATGGATTTACGTTCCCCGTGCACGTTCCAAGTTTTCACTTGCCGGCCGGGTTACCACTTCAACTCGGACCTCATGGTTTTACTTTCCCTCTGCACATTCCAAGTTTTCACTTGCTGGCCGGGTTACCACGGTCCTATCCGGGTCTTGCTTCCTTCTCTCGTACGCCAACCCACGTGGAGGCTAATCATTATGTTGTCTCATTTTAAGGGCCAGCACAGTAACCGCCGCAGTAATTGTCAGTCATCACTGTGCGTGGGTCACGTCACGCCTGCCTCCTTGTTTACCGCATCAACGCGTCACGTCATGGGACCAACTCCACTATGTGGCCTTCCGTGTGGCTCCTTGCTGATTGGTCGATGCGGGTGGTACACGGCCACTGCGTGTGGCGTGCCCGCAGGACGCGATCCCACTTTCTCCTCGTGGGAGAGGTTAAATAGGGGAGGGGCGCATCCCTTAGGCTTTTCCCCCTTACTGCGCCCCTCTGCCCTTTGCTCTTCTTCTTCGTCTTCCTCGCGACCGCGCCGCCGCCAGTGCTCCCAAGCAGCAGCGCCGCCGCCGCATCTTTTCCCCCACATCTCTACGTCGTCGCCACCGCTACGCGCCTCCTCCACCACGGGTCGCTGCCAATCTAGGCCTTTGCCCCCCGCCGCCGCTAGCGCCAGCGAGGGCAGCGATCATCAGATGACGGAGGAGGAGCTCGTCGTTGCTGAGCAAGAGATGGAGGAGGACTCCGCCGCTGCGGACTGTGGTGCGTGGGCCGGGTCCTGGGTCTGCCAAGATGACCTGGACTGGCTCTACCGGACCAGACGCATCCCCGCCGGCGTCGCCGCTCGCCTTGCCTCCTCCGAACTGGCCCCCTCACCCAATCCGGGTGAGTACGTCGTGTTCTTGTCCCATTTCCAGCCGGGGTTCGGTCTGCCGGTCAGCGACTTCTTCCAGGATTGGCTTAGCACTTACAAACTCCAGCCGCACCACCTTCCTGCCAACGCCATCACTTCTCTTTCCGCTTTCGCCTCCACGATCGAAGGCTACGCTGGACTATGGCCCACGAAGGAGCTATGGATCCGGTTTTTCGGCCTTCGTCGTAATGTCATTCCGAATGTAGAGCTAGATCTGGAGGACAAGCAGCTCACTCAATTTGGAGCTGCGTCCATCTCACCCCGGAGGTTTTCCGTTTTCCCCCGAGTCACCAGGCTGGACTCCTGCAAAGGGTGGGCCCAGACTTTCTTTTACGTCCAGAATACGGGGACCGAGGATCTGATCGGGCTGCTTCCCTATACTCCGGGTCCACCTAACCCGGAATTGTGGGACGTCGTCCCCAAGAAGCCCACGGCCTTGGCCAACCAGGTCAACAAGAGGTTTGTGGAGCTGAAGAAGCTCGGGTTGCACAACGAGGATGCTATGATCACGTTCGTGCGCAACCGAATCTCCCCCTCCATAGGCGCACCCACAAGGTGTGCCACATGAGCTTCGGCCGTGACCCCAACCAGACCTCGTCCTTCGAGTTGAGTAACTTGGAGATCTATCGCCGGGTCAAGGCTCTCTTCACCACCCACAAGGACTTCTCCTCTGAGTGGACGTGGGGAATTGAGCATTTCTGCCGGGATAGGCCTCCTCCCTTGGTAAGCTTCGTGGCGCAAATTTACTCCGGGTTAATTATATGTCGGTCATTGTTCCATTTTTGACTCCGTTGTTCATTCTTTTCCTCAGCTATTCCTTTAGCAGACCCTCGAGGATGGCACCGATCCGACCCTTAAATGGGTGCCTGACCGGGAGACCCGGAACGAGGAAGAGCCGGACCAGGAGATGTTCCTCCCGATGACCGACGCTACGAAGCGACCCACCGGTAAACCCTCTTCTATTAGAGATTGGCCTGATGATGAAGATGACTCGGATGTCGAGGTGATTGAACCTGTTGATGCTGTCCCCCTTTCTTTTGCCTTTCCGGCATCAGCTAACCCCGGCGGGCATATCCATGAGGACCCTCCCCTTGCTACGGGCGAACCGGTTCTGGTGGCGCCGAAGAAGAAGCGCGGAGTTGCACCAAGTTCCTCCTCTGGACCTTCTCAACCCGCCAAAAGGCGAAAGAGGTCCGGAGACAAAACTGCCTCCAAGCCAGTAGGCAAAGCCCCGGCACGAAGGGCTCGAAAACCCAAGGAGCCCCAAACCTCGGACGCGTAAGTCTCTTTTTCTTCTGCAACTTGTTCTTTCTTGCATCGTTGTAATTTCTCTTCTGACATTATTTGATTTGGCAGGGCTGCGGTGGAGGTCCCTTAGAGTGGATCTAGTATGTCTTCGCCACTCCATCCTAGCTCTTCTCCCCCTCGTGACGACGAGTCACGCCCGCTGAGCCCTATTCCCGAGGGTTCTGCGGCTGCTCCGTGTTCTATTCCACCTCGTCCAGAGGAGGGTAATCTCGGAGCGGGGGAGACCGGTCCAGCCGAGGCGGCGGCATCCACAACTTTGGCATCGCCGCAACCGGCAACCACTGAGACTACCTCGGCACCAGTACCAGCTCCAGTACGAGCAACCAAACCAGCACCAACACCAGCAACCAAACCAGCACCAACTCCAACTCCGGCACCAGCGCCAACCTCGGCGGCAAGAAAATCGGCAGTGGAACCAAATCCAGGAACCAGAGCACCAACACCAAGCTCCTCTGCCTCGTCCGAGTCATCTCAGTCTCGGCGAGGAAGTACCCCGGCAGCTCCTAAGGGACAATCCGCTGCAACCACTTCCTCTTCCTAGCAAGCAAACGGCAAGAAGGCTCCTGACGCTTCTAAGGCAGCATTCGTTGAAGCTCGGCAGCATACCCTCGCGTCCATGCTTCCCAAGAAAGCTTCAGCAGCGAAGGACGCCCCTGTCGAGCCAACTGACGCACAACAGATGGTTCTGCATACCAGCCCAGCCCTTTCCTTGGTTGAGAGGACGGAGGCACACGCGAGGGGCTTGGTGGCGCCCCATATGCCCACCGGCGAGCGGTACCCTCCGATGTTGATTGAATTCGTCAACAATTGGAACAAAGCTGAGTTCGTCCATGACGACGATCTCCCGGAGAGGTTTGGCCCAGCCGAATTTTCCGCCCAGATGAATACAGCCGCTAAGGCAATCAACCTCGTGGGTCGGGTGATGGAGGTACGTCACTTCCCCTTTAGATGCTGTAGATAATAACCATTAGTCCCCGAGCCTCCGGGGGAGTAACTTGTTACTCGGCCGGATGCTCCTTAGAAAACTAACGTAATCCCGTGATAGCTTCGAATATGCACAAACCTAGAGCCGGGTTAAGTTCCACTTGGCCCGGACCTTGTACACTTCGAATATGCACACGCCTAGAGCCGGGTTAAGTTCCGCTTGGCCCGGATCTTGTACACTTCAAATATGCACACACCTAGAGCCGGGTTAAGTTCCACTTGGCCCGGATCTTGTAAACTTCGAATATGCACACACCTACAGCCGGGTTAAGTTCCGCTTGGCCTGGATCTTGTACACTTTGAATATGCACACACCTAGAGTCGGGTTAAGTTCCACTTGGCCTGGATCTTGTACACTTCGAATATGCACACACCTAGAGCCGGGTTAGGTTCCACTTGGCCCGGATCTTGTACACTTCGAATATGCACACACCTAGAGTCGGGTTAAGTTCCGCTTGGCCCAGATCTTGTACACTTCAAATATGCACACACCTAGAGCCGGGTTAAGTTCCGCTTGGCCCGGATTTTGTACACTTCAATTGTGCACCAAGCTAATTTATGTTTTTGTACTCTTTTCAGGTGACCACTAATCACCGGAGTGCTGAATTCCAATGTCTGCTGGATACCCACAAGATGCTACGTGCAAAGCAAGCTGCACTTCTCACGGAGCACGAGAAAAGGGTTAAATTTCTCGCTTGGCGCTTCTCCGTTTTCCTTCATCTTCCTCTGCCGAACTAATCTCATTATTCGGTTTCCGCAGCTGGGGTGGAGGCTGAGAACAAGATTATGCGAAAGAACCTAGAGCAAATCAAGGGTAAGTCCTTTTTGTCCGACCTTACCATGCTTTCCATCTTCTTCTCCTTGGCTCGGCAAACATTCATACCTCGGCTCTGCCGGGTCAATACACTATTTCAGCATCTCTTGAAGATAGTGTGCCCGTGCCTGATATGATGCTGCATTTTCTCGAACAAGCAGGGAAGCACCAAGCCGAGCTTAAGAAGAAAGATGATGAGCTCGCCCTCCTCCGGACCAAGGACGATGAGATCGCTAGGCTCAGGGCCGAGATGGAGAGAATGAAAGCTCAGCATCAGTCCGAACTCCAGAAAGTTGGCCAGGATTACACAGAAGAGCGTGAACGCCTCAATCTCCAGATCACCAAGGACCAGGATCTACTCAAGGAGTCCGACATCCAGCTTGGGTCGGCGAATGCTGAGCTTGTGCAGCTTCGCAAGAGGCGTGATAATTGCATCAGGGAGTTGACCCGGATCCTCAGCCATATATCACGTAAGTTTCTTTCCCTTATCCGACATACTTCTCCGGGTTACTTCATATGTATTTTCTTCAACTTCTTCCTTTTCCTTGTTGTCAGGCAAATTTCCATAGGGCACTACTATTGCGAGCGCAGCCGTTGCGGACTTCCGCCGAGAAAGGGGTACTCTCGCCGCTCCTGACGGTGAAGAGATTCCCTATGACATGGAGGACCTGTTGGTCAGATTGTCATCTCGCGTGGAGCTCATCAAGAATTATGGCAAGTACATCCTCGACAGATGAAGCCAGTTGAAGGCGCAGCAGCAGATGACTCGGTCGTCGCCAAGCAGGCGGGGGCGTCTTCTCCAAGCACGAACGCCGTTCGTCGCCGTGCCATCGAGGGTTCGAGTTCATCCGTCCAGCTAGTAGCCATCGCCGTCGAGCAGCAGGTGGCCGACAACATCGTGGTGCTAGCGGCAAATCTGGATGGGGGGCATGCGGCAGTCGGAGGCAATCCGATGCTCCACATCAACAATCCCATCGCCGTCCAAGAAATCTTCGACGCAATCGCTAAGAATGACGAGTTCGAGCAGGAGGTCCCTGATGAGGAGTCTGAGGTACTACATTGCTAGCTTCTCTAGTCACAACCACAGATTTCACTGTTCATACATAGGATTTGCTCAATCGTGTATAAATTCTTTTGCTCTTGAAGTAGGGTAGTATATATATGGTTCGAACGGTCGATTGATGCATCTGCCATCTAGTCACAAAACCCCAATCTGCTCATCTGCCATCTAGTTGAGTTTGCAAGTTGAGTGTTGATTTCGATAGACAACATGCCTATAACATTACATTTCTATTCCTTACTGAGCCCAATGATTCAATTTTACCCCAAAATAGTGCAAGAGAGACACATCTGATGGTGTTGTTTTCTTAGGGATGATTAGTGAACCTGAGGCAGCAATGTACATAAACAATATAGGTTGTGTTGTTGGTATTTTAGTTCTCCAACTCCATCTCTAAAAAAAATAATGAGGCCCTTAATTTATTCTCATATGGAACCTATATATATAATTATGGTATTATTTCTGATCTTTGAATGAGTTGTATGATGCATATGTATATCCCTGAATATTGTGGCCAATGATTCAAATTTGCCCTAAAAGAGAGGTAGACACATTGCTGTCATATTTTTTCAGGGATGAGTTAGCGAACCTGGGGCAATGTACAAGAATAATATAGGTTGTGCAATTGTTACTTGGTTCGCTTACGCCATCCCTGAATTAACTTATGAGGCCGCAATCTTTATTCTACATTCATAGAACTATGATATTTGAATTATGTATTCCATGCATTCATAGTGTATAAGGATTACATTCTAGTTTGTCATCGAGGCCGATGATTGAAATTTTCCCCAAAAGAGTTCAAGGGGATACACATATGATGGTGTCGTGTTTTAGGGATGGGTTGGTGAACCTGGGGCAGTAATGCACACAAACAATATAGGTTGTGTTGTTGGTACTTTGGTTCGCCAACTCCATCTTTGAAAAAAATGAGACCCTTGATTTATTCTCATATAGAACTACATATATGATCATTGTATTGTTTCTGATCTTTGAATGATTCGTATGATTCATATGTATATGAATGGTTTTGATCATAATTATTTTTTAACATGTACCTGAATATTAATTGTTTGGTTTTTTATTTATAATTACAATATTTCGGTTTGTTTTTGTACCTGACTATGTATATCCCTGAATATTATTTTGTACGATTACATTTCAATTTCTTATTATGGCCAATGATTCAAATTTGCCCCAAAAGAGAGGCAGACACATTGGTGTCAGATTTTTTTAGAGATGAGTTAGCGAACCTGGGGCGATGTACAAGAACAATATAGGTTATGCAATTGTTACTTGGTTCGCTAACGCCATCCCTGAAGAAACTTATGAGGCTCCTAGATTTATTCTACATATACTCTGATCCAATTCATTGTCATTTTATTGAGATGAAATGATATATGAACTGATCAAACTGTTGTTAAGATGTTTTCTCTTTGATATCAACTTAATATTGTCTTACATATATATGTTGTCAATTCTTGAGTTATAATACAATTCAATCATATGTATGAGTTCTAAGTTATGTTCTTAAAAATCAACATGGGGATGATGATGACGTGGACGATTGCAAAGAATCCAGGGACAACAAGAGCCGCTACGTGCTGAGGCGGTTATGGTGTGGGCAAATCTGTTTCTACCATAGAGGGAGACTGTTTTGCCCATTATGTGGCAGAGCAATCAACGTGGACCTCGACAGCATGATCCAGCACACGGTGGGTGTTGGCAAAGGCGGAGGCAGAAAGCATAGGCCGATTACCTTGGCACGGCATGCAGCCTTCGGAAAATTCCTCCGGGAGTATGTCAGGACTGGCCTGTAACCCCTCGACTAGGTTGCCCTGCCCTGCTAGGCGTCTCCGTGTCCCGGCCTCCTGCTGCTACCCCTACTTTTATTTTATTTCAGTTAATTATTAACTGTTTGTTGCATGTAAGACAATATATCTGTGGTGTCTCTAGTGAACCTTCTATATATATGTATTAATCTACTTCTTTATATGGAGTGCTGATGTGCTCGTAGTTCGACGTAGAGCTCGTTGGGAACTCCAACAGGAAGGTATGATGAGCACAGCAGCAAGTTTTCCCTCAGTTATGAAACCAAGGTTTAATCGAACGAGTAGGAGCAAGGAAACACCCCAAGGGTGTTACTAGCTGAGCTTTGGTAGGGCGCACTACCGGTGCTAGTAGCAACGTGGCGACCTGCACAACACAACCACAGAACTTTGTCCCCAACTTGCGATGAGGTTGTCAATCTCACCGTGTTTTGCGGAAAACAAAGGATTAAACGTATCGAATGGAAATAAGTAAAAGTTTGCAGAAAGTAAACACGAAGAAGTAAACAGTTGTAGATTGTATGTAAAGAAAAAGGATCGGGATCCATAGTTCACTAGAGGTGGCTCTCCTTAGATAGATAACATGCTGGGTGAACAAATTACAGCGGGGCAATTGACAAACACCAAGAAAGCAATACATGCATATACTAATCATCTTGACTCCTTTGAGACTTGATTGGGCAATATAACATAATACATAGACCGCAATCCAACTGCATCTATGACTAATAATCCACCTTCAGGTTATCGTCCGAACCGCCTCCAGTATTAAGTTGCAAGCAACAGATTATTGCTTTACGAACTGCGTGTAAAGTAAACAATATGATTGTTCTATGAACAAAGGATTGTTGTTTTCTCCCTAGTAGCAACAGCACATCTAGTACCTTAGAGATTTCAATCACTTACCCAGATTACCAGAGGCATGAACCCACTATCGAGCATAAATACTAACTCTTGGAGTTGCTAGCATCTACTTGGCTGTCGTGGTGGTGTCACGGCAGATGCCATGGATAGGCTAAAGGTGGGGACTAATATGCGCTAGGGGAATCCAGGGAGGGATAGTAGAGTGATTCTCTACACAGAAGCTTCGTATTGATGTTCAGTCTCCAAGATTACAAGTGTTCCTCGAGCTGTATTGACAAGAGGAGGAAGAAGAAACTCTCTTACTCTTGCCTATTAACTTGCCCAAGAACCCTAGACCCACAAGTATTTTCCTTGCTCTGTATCTGGAAAGACCCAACCCCCTTACCAAAACCCCAACCCCCCCTTATATAGGGGTGGTTCGGTCCTGGCCTAGGGCATACGTGGAGGCATATTCTCTCCTCCCAAATTAGTAACCCGACAGGGGTGCTTTTCCCACACGTCACTCTTGCTTTAGCGACGTTGCCTCTGTGGCGCCTGCGTCAGCCGACGTGAGCGTCGTCACCCTTGTCGGCCACGATCCGGTGGTCCTGCCCTTGCTTTATTCGCTCATCCAGTACGCACCGGGCCTTCTTTTTGACCAGAGATATTCCTTCCTTCTCCTAGAAGCCAAACGAGGATCCGGATCACAGTTGATCTGGCCACACCTGTTCCTGCATATAAGCTAGACAAGTGTCTCCGACTTATTCCTTGAGTCGGACGAGACAATGTTAGCGACCCCACAGTCCGGGTTACTCCGTGATCCGGCCTGCCTTGAGGTGACTCGGCCAGCATCCGCTTTGACCTTGCCGAACCTCGGTTAACTCGGCCCTTATACCCCGGAGTGACCCTACCCGGGGTTATCCCCCCAACATTAGTCCCCGAAGCTGGTGCGGCCTTAGCGGCCTTGGTCGCTAAGGCCACATCGGGTTCATTCGTATCCAAGCTTCGGATGTTTATCTCCGGGTTAACTTTTGTCTCGGATTATATGGATTTACGTTCCCTTCGCACGCTCCAAGTTTTCACTTGCCGGCCGGGTCACCACTTTGGCTCGGATCGTTTGGTTTTACTTTCCCTCTGCACGGTTCAAGTTTTCACTTGCCGACCGGGTTACCACCGTGGCTCGGATCCGGGCCTTGCTTCCTTCTCTCGTACGCCAACCCACGTAATGGTTAATCATTATGTTGCCTTATTTTAAGGGCTTAGCGATAACCGCCGCAGTAAATGTCAGTGATTACTGTGCGGGGGTTACGTCACGTCTGTCTCCTCGTTTACCGCAACTGCACGTCGTGTCATTGGATCACATTTACTCTGCGGCCCCTGGTGTGGCTCCTCTCTGATTGGTCGATTCTGGTGATACACGGCCACATCGTGTGGTTTTCCTGCGCAGCACGATCCCACTCGTTGATGACTGGGGGCGGTTAAATAGGGGAGGGGCACGCTCCTTAGAACTTTTCCATCTCCACGCCCTTCCTCTTCTTCTTCCTCGCAACCGCGCCGCCGCCAGTGCCCGTTGCAGCAGCGCCGCCGCCGCATTTTCTTCGTTTCTCCGCACCGCAATCACCGCTGCGCCTCTGTTTAGCCACGGGTCCTCGTCAGTCTAGGCTGCAGAGCCCCGCCGCCGCCAGCTCCAGCGAAGACACCGGAATTGAGATGACGGAGGAAGAGCTCATCGTCGTTGAACAGGATATGGAGGAGGACACCGGCGCGGCGGACCGCGGCGCGTGGGCCGGCTCCTGGGTCTGCGAGGACGACATCGCCTGGCTCTACCGGACCCGGCGCATTCCCGCCGGCGTCGCTGCTCGTCTCCCCTCCTCGGAGCTGGCCCCCTCACCCAATCCGGGCGAATTTGTTGTTTTCTTATCTCATTTCCAACGAGGATTTGGGCTTCCAGTGAGTGATTTATTCTGGGACTAGATCCGGACCTATCACTTGCAACCACATCATCTCCCGGCGAATGCCATCACCTCTCTGTCCGCTTTCGTTTCTTCGATCGAGGGATACACCGGGCTATGGCCTACGAAGGAGCTGTGGATCCGGTTCTTTGGCCTCCGTCGCAATGTGGTCCCCAACATCCACGTCGAGTCGGAGGACAAACATCTAACTTAGTTCGGAGCTGCCTCGATCTTGCCCCGGAGGTATTCAATCTTTCCCCGGGTCACCGGGCTTGACTCCTGTAAAGGGTGGGCCCGGACCTTCTTCTATGTCCGGAATGAAGGCACGGAAGATTTGATCCGGTTCTCGCCCTACGCTCGGGTCCCCCGACACGGTTTACGGGAGGAGGTTGCCAGGAAGCCTACAGCCCTGGCCAACCAAGTGAACAAAAGGTTTGCGGAGCTAAAGAAGCTCGGATTGCGCAACGAGGATGCCATGATCACATTTGTGCGCAACCGAATCTCTCCCCTTTAGCGGCGCACTCACAAGTTGTGCCATATGAGCTTTAGTCCCGACCCCAACCGAACCTCCTCATTCGAGTTGAGCAATACGGAGATCTTCCACCGGGTCAAGGCTCTTTTCACCACCCATAAGGACTTCTCCGCCGAATGGACATGGGGAATCGAGCATTACTGCCGTGAGCTCCCTCATGGTAAGCTTTGCGGGGTAAACTTATCTCGGATCAATTTCATGTCGGCTCTTATCACATTCTTGACCTTGCTCCTTGTGCTTTTTTCTCAGCTGTTTCTCCAGCAAACCCTCGAGGATGGCCCGGATCCGACCCTTAAGTGGGCCCCGGACCGAGAAATTCCGGACGAGGAGGAGCCGGACTAGGAGATGTTCCTCCCCACACCCGATGCCACCAGACGACCCAGCGGTAAATTCTCTTCTCTTAGAGATTGGCCCGACGATGAGGATGACTCGGATATCGATGTGATTGAACCCGTTGAGGTTGTCCCTCTTTCTTTTGCTTACCCGGCATCAGCTAACCCCGGTGGGCACATCCACGAGGATCCTCCCATTGCCACGGGCGAGCCTGCTCCAGCGGCGTCAAAGAAGAAGCACGGAACCGCGTCGAGTTCTTCTTCCGAACCTTCTCAGCCTTCCAAAAGGCAAAAGAGGCGGAGACAAGGCGCCTCCAAGCGAGTGGGCAAAGCCCGGCAAGGAGGGCTGGAAACCTAAGGAGGCGAGACCTCGGATGCGTAAGTTCTTTTTCACTGCTGTGACACACTTCTCCACCTTGGGGTAATTTCGCTCGACATTATTTTCTCTTGCGGGGCTCTGTGGAGGTCCTCGAGGCCGGATCGAGCATGTCCTCTCCTCTTCGCTCCAGTCCTTCCCTCCCGTGTGACGAGTCACGCCCGCTGAGCCCTATTAGGAAGGCTCTGCGGCGCTCGAGTTCATGTACCTCCTTGGAGGATGCGACCTCGGATCGGGAGGGGTCGGATCGGCCGAGGCGATGGCGTCCGGCACTTCGGCATTGCCACAACCAGCAACAATTAAGTCTACCGCAACTCCAACACCAGCAGCAGCTCTAGCACCAGCCACCGAACCAGCGCCTGTCCCGGCTCTGAAGAAACCAATAGCAGCTCCAGCGCCAGCCACCAAAGCTCCCGTGCCAAGTTCATCTGCCTCGTCCGAGTCATCTCAAGCTCGGCGAGGACCCACTCCAGCGGCTTCCAAGGGCAAATCCACTATGGTCACTTCCTCCAAGCAGGCCAAAGGCAAGTCCACCTCCGTCGAGGCTGGGCAGCGAACCTTGTCGTCGATGCTTCCAAAGAAGTCATCAGCTGCGATGGATCCTCCTGCCGAGCCAGCTGATTCGCAGCAGATGGTTCTTCACACTAGCCCGGCTCTTGCTCTGATTGAAAGGAAAGAAGATCACGCCAAGGGCTTGGTGGCACCTCACATGCCCACTGGCGAATGGTACCCTCCGAGCCTCATCGAGTTTGTCATGAACTGGAATAAGGCGGAGTTCGTCTACAACGACGATCTCCCGGAAAAGTTCGGCCCAGCTGAATTTTCCGCTCAGATGAATACCGCCGCCAAGGCCATTAACCTCGCTGGGCGTATGATGGAGGTACATTGTTTCTTCTTTACATGCTATAGATAATAACCATTAGTCCCCGAGCCTCCGGCGGAGTAACTTGTTATTCGGCCGGATGCTCCTTAGAAGATCAACGTAGCTGCATGTAAACTTCAAATATGCACACGCCTAGAGCCGGGTTAAGTTCCGCTTGGGCCGGATCTCATATACTTCGAATATACACATACCTAGAGCCGGGTTAAGGTCCGCTTGGCCCGGATCTTGTACACTTCGAATATGCACACACCTAGAGCCGGGTTAAGTTCCGCTTGGCCCGGATCTTGTATACTTCGAATATGCACACACCTAGAGCCGGGTTAAGTTCCGCTTGGCCCGGATCTTGTACACTTCGAAGATGCGCACACCTAGAGCCGGGTTAAGTTCCGCTTGGCCCGGATCTTGTATACTTCGAATATGCGCACACCTAGAGCCGGGTTAAGTTCCGCTTGGCCCGGATCTTGTACACTTCGAGTATGCACACATCTAGAGCCGGGTTAAGTTCCGCTTGGCCCGGATCTTGTATACTTCGAATATGCACACACCTAGAGCCGGGTTAAGTTCCACTTGGCCCGGATCTTGTATACTTCGAATATACACCGAACTAACTGTACACGCCTGTGCCTTTGTCAGGTAACTACCAACCGTTGGAGCGCCGAGTTTTAGCGCCTGCTTGATACCCATAAGACCTTGCGCGCAAAACACGTTGCACTTGGCGCGGAGCATGAAAAGAGGGGTAATTTCCTATCTTAACACCTCATCGCTTCGTTTGTTTCTGCCGGATTAACCTCCTTATTCGGTTTTCTGTAGCTGGGGTGGAGGCTGAAAACAAGATTATGCGAAAAAACTTGGAGGAAATCCGAGGTATGTCCCCTTTCGACCAACATCGTTGTGCTCTCCATTCTTTCTTTTTCTTGGCTCGGCAAACATTCACTCCTCGGCTTTGCAGGGTCAACACATCATTTCAGCATCGCTTGAGGATAGTGTGCCCGTGCCTGATATGATGCTGCATTTTCTCGAACAAGCAGGATAGCATCAAGTCGAGCTGAAGAAGAAGGACGATGAGATTGCCCTCCTCCGGACCAAGGACGACGAAATAGCCAAACTCAAGGCCGAGATGGAGAAGATGAAGGCCCAACACAGAACCGAGCTCCACAAAGTTGGCCAGAACTTCACCGAAGAGCATGAGCGGTTCACCCTCCAGATCTCCAAGGACCAGGATCTGCTCAAGGAATCCGAAGTCCGGCTTGGGTCGGCGCTTGCCGAGCTTGAACAACTTCGGCAGAGACGCGATAGTTGTATCAAGGAGCTGACCCGGATCCATCGCCATATTTCACGTAAGTTTCTTCGCCTTGCCCGACCTAGTTTTCCGGGTTAGCTCATATGCCTTTACTTCAGCATCCTCCCTTTCCTTATTTTCAGATAACTTTCCGGAGAATGCGCCATCGCCGATCTTGCCGTTGCCAAATTCCGCCAAGAGAGGGGTACTCCCATCGCTCCTGATGGTGAGAGCATTCCCTTGGACATGGAGGACTTGTTGGTTAGCATGTCAGCTCGGGTGGAAACTATCAAGAACTATGGAAAAGATCTCCTCGACGTTGCGGTCTGGATCTTCAACACATTCTGGCCAAGCGAGGACGCTCCGGAAAGGATCACGCTCCTTGCGGAAAAACTGATGGAGATTGAGACTCAACTTTACCTCTGGAGGGAATCCGCTGGGCGTGCCGCGGCAGATACCCTTCTCCATCATATCCTTTCATGGTACGAGAAAATCGATCTGAGCCTCCTCACCCGTCGGTGCACCGGATCCAAATGGACCGATGATCCGGAGTGGGTAGCTCGGCGCCAACTTGCGCCTCTGACCTCGTCGAATATTCTCCAGTCCATGACTGGGTTGAGGGGCCGAGCTTTCTGGACTCCGGCGAGGAGGAGCAGATGGAGAACGTGGAGGATGGGTCGGGCGATGATGGAGAAGATGCTGCTTCAGATATTGAAGACAGTGATGATGATGCCGAACTTCCTCCTCCTGCCGCTCCTTAGTTGAAAAAACTTGAAAATTTATCAGATCCCCGGTATGCCGGGTGCAATTGTATGCTGAATACCTAATATTTTGCTACTATGCTTGTATGCTGGATTAACTTGGGCGTAGTCCCCAAGTTTCATTTTCTTGTTCGTCCAATTCTCCGGCTCGATCCGTGTCTACCTTGATTCGGTTTTACGACTTACGAACCCGAGCTTCAAGAATCGTTTTAACAATACTGAGAAACTTTGAGGCTTGGCTCAAAATAATTCAACATAATAGCTTGAAAGTAAATACGGGGTTAGTCGAAAAAAAAAACGTTAGCTGGAATAGGATCGTTTCCTTAGTAGTTTTACATGTGCTACGCAATTCCAAACTTGTTCCCTTGCTCGCCATGAAGCCAATTCTCGTTGGACAGCAGCGAGTCGAAGGGTTGGGTTTTTGGTGCTCACACATTACTAATCCAGGTTAAGCGAAACGAGTCATTCTAGCTAACGCATAAAAAGTAACAAGAATCATTTATTAAGGCAGTCCCCGAGATACTGCTCGAGGCTCCGCTATTTCATTGATAGGCTCATTGCCGACATACATACCGACATATGAGGATGTCTCGGGTACATACACTATTTAGCTAAGTGTAGAAGGGACGAAGTAGTGCTACATTCCACGGTCGCTTGGATTCCTCTCTGGACCTGTCCGCCTTGTTCTTTTCCTGTGGCTTTGCATCTATGAGATAGTAAGAGTCATTGTGCAATGCTTTGCTCACAATAAATGGTCCTTCCCATGGGGGGGATAATTTATGCATGCCAGTGGTACGCTGTACCAACCGGAGCACCAGATCGCCTTCCTGGAAGACTCGGGGGCACACTTTCCGGCTATGATAGCGTCGGAGATTTTGCTGATATATGGCGGATCTAGGCGGTCAGTTCTCGCTTCTTCCAACAGATCAACATCATTTTGCCGGGCTTCTTGCACTTCGGCTTCTGTGTATTGGGTGACTCTAGGAGAATCATGCTCTATGTCGGCTGGTAATACAGCTTCTGCCCCATATACTAGAAAGAACGGCGTGTAGCCTGTTGATCGATTCGGAGTTGTTCTTAAACTCCACAATACCGCTGGTAGCTCTTCTATCCAGCACCCTGCTGATCTTTGCAGCGGCTCGATGAGCCGGGGTTTTATCCTGGATAGCACTAATCCGTTGGATCTTTCCACTTGTCCGTTTGATGCGGGGTGGGCTACCGAGGCTATGTCGAGTCGGATTTCCTTACCTCGGCAGAATCGTGCAAATGCTCCTTCAGCAAAATTGGTGTTGTTATCGGTTATGATGCTATGAGGATAACCGTATCTCAAGATGATGTCTTTGAGAAATGTCACAGCCGTAGCCCCATCACATTTTCTTATAGGCTTCACTTCGATCCATTTTGTAAACTTGTCCACCATGACCAGAATGTGCGTCATGTTCCCTTTTGCTGGTTTGAACGGGCCAACCATATCCAAGCACCACACAGCAAATGGCCACGTAATTGGTATGGTTTTGAGTTCGGACATAGGCATATGTGTCTTGGTGGCGTATCTTTGGCAACCATTGCATTTTCTCACCAGATCTTCGGCCTGCTCCAAGGCGCTTAGCCAGTAAAATCCATGTCGGACCGCCTTTGCCACTAAGGCCCGGGATGAGGCGTGATGCCCGCATTCTCCTTGGTGTATATCTCGGAGGATGTCAAGTCCTTCTTCCGGACCAACACACCGCTGGAGGACACTGGTTACACTCCGCTTGTACAGCTCGGAATTGATGATCGTGTAAGCTTTGGCCCTTCTCTGAGTTTGCCTGGCTAGCACTACCTCAGTGGGTAACGTTCCATCTTTCAAGAACTTGTACATAGGCAGTGCCCAAGCTGTTACTGCTCGCGCAGGGAACATCTCCTCATCAATTTCCATCCGATCCACCGGCATAACTTCAATCGGGTCTTGTTGAATAGTCCCCGGGTCTAGCGAGGTAGTCCCCGAGTTTGCCGAGGTAGTCCCCGAGTTTGCCGAGGCAATCCCCGGGTTCGGCGCACTACCTTCCCTGTCAATGTCCATGGGTTCAGCTCCGGATTCCGCGTTTTCCGGAACATAAATTGAGTCGGTTCCTGGGGACGGCCTGATAGATGGCTTTCTGAGGTGCTCCAATGCAACGCCCGGTGGAATTGCCTGTCGGGTCGAACCGAGCTTCGACAGCATGTCGGCAGCTTCGTTTTGTACATGATGAAATTCACATCCCTCAAAGTAACCCAAGATTTTCTGCACATGAAATCTGTATAGTGCCATGTTTGGATCCAGGGCGTCCCACACTCCGGACACTTGTTGTACTACTAGATCCGAGTCGCCAAAGCAGATTATCCATCTTATGCCAATTTCCTTTCCCACTTTGAGACCATGCACAAGAGCCTCGTATTCAGCAACATTGTTCGATGCCGCGAAATGGATCTGCAATACGTACTTGAGTTGATCCTTTTTTGGCGAGGTAAGCACAACCCCGGCGCCTAATCCGGTTTTAGTCTTCGATCCGTCAAAATGCATCCTCCAATAGTTTGGATCCGGTGGCGGTGGTTCGTATTGTACCTCGGCCCAATCCACGAAAAAGTCCGCTATAGCCTGGGACTTGATCACTTCTCTTCTGTCGTACTGGGGCGCATATGGTGCTAGCTCAATTGCCCATTTCGCAATTCTATCGTTCGCATCTTTGTTACCCATTATCTCGGATATGGGGGCTTCACATATCACTTTGATGGGATGCTCCTCAAAGTAGTGCTTTAACTTCTTTGCTGCCATATAAACTCCGTATGCCACCTTTTGAAAATGCGGGTAGTTCTGTTTTGAGGCGCATAATACCGCTCAAGTAATACACTGGTCTCTCGCACCGACTTACCCTCTTCATCTCGTTCCACTACAATCACTGCACTTACAACTCGGTTGGTTGCGGCTATGTAGAGCAACATTGGCTCCTTGACGGTGGAGAAGCTAACATCGTGCGATGGCCAACATCTTTTTAAGTGTGCAAAGCTTCATCGACTGCGCGTCCAAACAAATTTATCTGATTTTTTCATGAGTTGGTAGAGAGGCAGTGCCTTTTCCCCTAGCCGACATACAAACCGACTCAACGACGCCAGGCATCCAGTGAACTTCTGGACGTCATTCAGACACTTCGGCAGCTCCATTCGTTCGATGGCTCGGACCTTACTTGGATTGACCTCGATACCTCGGCTGGAGACGAGAAATCCTAGTAATTTCCCAGCCGGGACACCGAAGGTACATTTCTCCGGAATAAGCTTCATTCGGAATCTCCTCAAGTTCGCGAATGTTTGCCTTATGTTGTCAAGGAGCGTTGCGCTTTCCTTGGTCTTGATAACCACATCGTCCACGTAAACTTGCACATTTTGACCTATTTGATCATGCAAACATTTTTGCATACACCTTTGGTACGTTGCTCCTGCGTTTCGTAAACCAAACGGCATAGTGCGATAGCAATAAGCCCGACGGGTAATAAAGGCAGTTTTATTTGATCATCCGGTTCAGGGTATACGTGGAAACTAGAATAGGCGTCAATAAATGACAACAGTTCACATCCACGGTAGAGTCGATGACCTGATCTATCCTCGCAGGAAATGGATCTTTCGACATGCCTTGTTCAGGTTCGTGTAATCGATACACATCGCCAAACCAACGCCACGTTGAATCATCCTTCTTCTTTTCTACCAGTACGGATTAGAGAGCCAATCCGGATATAGCACTTCCATGATAAATCCTGCTGCTAGCAACCGAGCTATCTCGTCACCAATGACCTTTCTCCTATCCTCGGCGAAGCGTCGGAGAGGCTGCTTCACCGGCCTTGCTCCGGGTCTTACATTCAAAGAGTGCTCGGCTAACTCCCTCGAAACACCTTGCAAGTCCTGTGTGGACCAAGCAAAAATATCCCGATTCTCACGGAGGAAGTTGACGAGCTCGCTTTCCTATTTGTCAGTTAGCCCGACCCCAATCGTCACGGTACGCTTCGGAAACATGTTATCCACCGGGATCTTCTTGGTGTCCTTCGCGGCTTGAAATGACATGCTTCCATGCGGGTTGCTTAACGCCGGCATATACTGCTGCGCGGACTGAGCTAATGCTGCCACCTCTTGGATTTTTCTTTTCTCTTGGGCAATTACGAGTGACTCGGCTAGGTTAGACCCGACTGAGGCGCACTCAATGGAACGTCGGAAATCCCCAGCGATAGTAATTGCCCCACTTGGCCCGGGCAGCTTCATCTTCAGATAACCAACGTGGCAACTTTCCATGAATTTGCCCAGCGCTGGTCTCCTAAGTAATGCATAATACGCGCTCTCCAGGTTTACCACTTCGAACTCCAGATTTTCGATTCGGCAGTTATCCCTCGTATCGAATAGCACGTCGACCCGGACTTTGCCTATGGGTTCGCAGGATATGCCGGGCACGATACCGTGAAAAGTTGTTCTTGTAGCCTGGAGCATGTTCTCCGAGATGCCCAACTTGCGCATCGTATCCGCATACATGATGTTAATGCTACTGCCATTGTCGATCAGTACCTTGGAGAATCTCACATTAATATTTGGTCCAATGAACGTCGGATCTAACACCAGTGCATACGAGCCCGGACTTGGCATAAGCTTGGGATGATCTTTAACGCTCCAGGTAATTTCCTGGTCCGACCAAGACATATACCTCGTCACTACAGGCATAACCGCGTTAACCTCCATATGTCGGCGCTGCAAGCTTTTCCTATCCGTTTCCTCTGTTAGAACATAATAGCTCTGGTGATGTTCCCTATACTCATTCCTTCCCTCATTTCCGGAATACCTCTGATCCGGTTGTTGCTGGTTTTCTACCTGATGCACTGCATCCCTTCTCTCACTGTTGTCATACCTCGGCGGAGGAGGAGGAAACATCAGTTGTTGCGCGTTTGGACCGGAGAGCAATTGCTGACTGGGTAACTCCTGCCGAGGTTGATCATTCTGGGGTGCTTGAGCATTCCCCGGACCACCTTGCTCTATCTTGCGCATCCACTCACATTGTCTCGTCGTGTGACCTGCGGGGCTGTTCGGATTTGGCGTGTGAAACTTGCACGGCTGGTCCAACATTGACTCATAGGTATACCTCGGACGATCTTTCTTCTCTTGCCATTGCTTCCTCTGCTCCGGAGTCCACATTCTCTTGCCATCGTTTCGAGGAGTCCATTGCCCTCCCGTTCTCTGGCGTTGATTGCTCCCTGCCCCGGGCTGATCTTAATTCACGGCCACAACTTGTTGCGAACCATACCTATGGTCCGGTCTATCATCTCTCCTTCTTCCCCCTGTAATTGTTCCTCTGGGATGACCCGGATCCATCCCTCGGATAGTACTCCTCATTTGACTCGTTCGACACGATCCTAGGTTGAGTTGGATCACCCAAAGCATAAGAATCCGCGATCCGGATCATCTCTGCTAATGTGACTGGCATTTTCCTTTGCAATTTCATCCACAACTCGCTGCCATATCTACATCCTTGTGTGAACCATGCTATAGCCTGTGACTCTATGACTACCTCACACGAGTTTCTCACGGTACACCACCGGGTCAAGAATTCACGGTCCGTTTCGTTAGATCTCTTCTTGCACATCGCCAGGGTCTGCGGTCTATTCGGTCTCTGGTATGTACTTGAGAAGTTGCTGATAAAAATTTCTTCAAAATCTATCCAGCAATTGATGCTTCCGGGTGGCAAATTGTTCATCCACACCCTAGACGGACCTTCCAACATTTGGGGTACGTATCGTACAGCCCATCTCAAGTTGCCAGTCGCAATTTTCACAGCTGTTGCGTAGTTTATCAGCCAATCCTCCGGCTTGCCAGTCATCGCCTTCGTACTTCGGTAATTGGAAATTGCATCGGCGGTTCCTTCATGATCCGGGACCCAAAGCATGCTGGACCGGAGGACCTTGACATTCAATTTGTTCCGACCTATACAGCGATCCAGTTTCAGTCTTGCGTCATCCGCATCAAATCTGCTTCCCAATCTCGACCCTATCACATGATAGTCCGGTCTAGCATATCCCGTGATTCATCATCTCCGAGTCTCCATCGTTGTATCGGTCTTGCTCTCGTGCTCCTCTCGTTGCATACCCCGCCGCACTTTGCTCTTGCCTTTGGTGCATTCCGCGCTGGCAATTGACCCGCCCCACTGGTTTCATTGTCCGCATTGCTGTTGACAGCATTCCTTGACCGCATTGCCTTGGTCGTTGTTACCTCGGCTCATGCTCGCCGATCGTCGTTTTTCCGCATCTCCTTTTCCTTTCTCAAGACGGCGTTGGGTCAGACGAACGATCCGCTTGTTCCGTCGCCGAGGTTACTACCTCTTCCTTCTAGGACCACCATGAGGCGATGATGTGGCTCCAGTGATTTCGCCGGGTTACCTATTACCGAATGGACGATCTTAGAAGCTCCAACTCTCTCCGGGTTACCTCTCAACAGCTCCTCATTCTGCCTGTTCGCGATCTGAACCAGCTCGTTAACCCGGTCTTGCTGTCTTTGGCGGGCTTCACCCGTCAGACCCTCTAGCTCGGACGCCAAGGCATCCGCTGCTCGAGGTTCTTCGCCGGGTACTATACTTCGCAACCCCACGACAGATAGTTTTCCGACCCTTCGGTCCATCATCACCTTCTCTCGTTCATCTCGCTTATGAGGTTTCTCCTTTACCCTCACCGTGATCAACCTTGTTCGCTACAGATTCAGCGTAGCATCATGTTCAACGAAGTGCTGAGCCGCTGCTATTTTCTTTGCGCCCAAAGATCTTTCGTCGGGTCTCCTCTAGCTCGCCTGCCTCGAGCCGGATCTACCATCGCTGCCACCGGGTTAGCCAAGCTATCCATAGCTTCCTCAAGATGTTCTCGCCTTCTAGCGGAGGACCCCTAGCTTTCCTTGGTGCCTTGGGTGTTGCCTCCGGGTCTGGCGCTGATCTCTGTTCACGCCACGCCGGGCGCGGTCATCATCACCTCTGCATGGCCCGGGGAGCGGGCGACACGCGCCCCGCGAGCCACGGTGAGGGGTGGTTCCGTCGCATCGACGACGCAATGCGGATGAACGCAAGACACGTCCACGGCAACATAGACCTTGTGCGCACCGAGCTTGACGAAGACGCCGTTGCACGGAAGGGGGAGCGTGCCGAAGCAGCCAACGTTGTCGCTGACATAGTCCAACGCACCGAAGCGCTGAACGAGCCCGGAGACGATGCGTTCACCGGTGCAGATGAAATTTCCCGTCCGAATCTTCACCCCTGCTAGCGCCGCTAGCCCCACGGTGGGCGCCAACTGTCGTGGTGGTGTCACGGCAGATGCCATGGATAGGCTAAAGGTGGGGACTAATATGCGCTAGGGGAATCCAGGGAGGGATAGTAGAGTGATTCTCTACACAGAAGCTTCATATTGATGTTCATTCTCCAAGATTACAAGTGCTCCTCGAGCTGTATTGACAAGAGGAGGAAGAAGAAACTCTCTTACTCTTGCCTATTAACTTGCCCAAGAACCCTAGACCCACAAGTATTTTCCTTGCTCTGTATCTGAAAAGACCCAACCCCCTTACCAGAACCCCAACCCCCCCTTATATAGGGGTGGTTCGGTCCTGGCCTAGGGCATACGTGGAGGCATATTCCTAAGAATATGCCTCCTCCCAAATTAGTAACCCGACAGGGGTGCTTTTCCCACACGTCACTCTTGCTTTAGGGACGTTACCTCTGCGGCGCCTGCGTCAGCCGACGTGAGCGTCGTCACCCTTGTCGGCCACGATCCGGTGGTCCTGCCCTTGCTTTATTCGCTCATCCAGTACGCACCGGGCCTTCTTTTTGAACAGAGATATTCCTTCCTTCTCCTAGAAGCCAAACAAGGATCCGGATCACAGTTGATCCGGCCACACCTGTTCCTGCATATAAGCTAGACAAGTGTCTCCAACTTATTCCTTGAGTCGGACGAGACAATGTTAGGCGACCCCCCTGGTCTGGGTTACTCCGTGATCCGGCCTGCCTTGAGGTGACTCGGTCAGCATCCGCTTTGACCTTGCCGAACCTCGTCTAACTCGTCCCTTATACCCCAGAGTGACCCTACCCGGGGTTATCCCCCCAACATTGGCCAAGATAGCTACTAACAACGGAAAGCATGCAAGATCACAAATAACAAAGACATGATAGAATCAATAATCAATCTGAAATAGCATCTCAATATCCATCGGATCCCCGCAAACACAACATGTATGGATTACAAATAGATGATCTTGATCATGAACGGAGCTCACAAGATCTAAATATGAAAGCACAAAGGAGGAGAACCAGCCATCTAGCTACTACATGGATCCGTAGTCCAAGGATGAACTACTCACACATCACACCGGAGGCTTGCATGGTGATGAAGAAGGCCTCCAGGGTGAATTCCCCTCTCCGGCAGGGTGCCGGGAAGGGCTTCAGATCCCTCCCAATCTAGGGATGGAGATGACGGACTCTGAACTCTTCGTGGATTTTGATGGTGCTTAGGATTTCGTCCCGAGGCAATATATAGGCGGAAGGAGAGGCCGAGGGGGTGCCGGGAGCGGCCACACCACCCCCTGGTGCGGGCCAGGCCTGGCCGCGTGGCCAGGTGGTGTGGTGGCTCCCTGGCCCTTCTCCGTCTCATATTCTGGCACTTGATCCCTTCCGGAAAAATAGGCATTTTGGCTTTTGTCACGTCCAATTCCGAGAATATTCATTTTCTGACTTTCCTGGAACCAAAAATAGCAGAAAACAGACAGCTGGCTCTATGGCTCTTGTTAATAGGTTAGTCCAGGAAATCATATGAAAAAGTACTCCAAATTTGGAACAAAACACAAGAAAGTGGATAAAACCAAGCATGGAACATCAAAAATTATAGATACATTTGCAATGTATCAACATACCCAAGCTTAACTACTGCTCGTTCTCGAGTAGGTAAGTGATAAAAAGAAAGAATAATTTTTGAGGTGACATGCACCATCATAAACTTGATCAAAGTATTTGCAAAACATTCAAAGCTGCGATCATAGTACTTCAATCATAACATGAAAGACAAAGTTCTAGCAATAAGCAAAGAAACTATGATCCAACATGAAAAGGCACAAACAAAAGATTCATGAATAACAATGCTTTGCAAGACGTTTGTTTGTTTCACATAAAGAAAACATAGCATAATAGTATTCAGCTTGTCCCTCAATAGAGTAGCAAATATAAATGCATAGGACACCTTCAAAGTTCATAAGTATAGCATCCCATCTGTCTAACATCTGTAATGCTACATGGTCTAATAATAAAATGCTACTTCCTACATATAATTGTTGCATCATAATTATATCATGCTCATGTCATCATGCCGCACTGCATTTGAGCATCATATAAACCCTTTTCTTTTGGGTCTTCTCTCATATTGCATTTGCCTATTACTTGTATTTGCCTCTTCATACATTGTAGATGGTTCTTGATATATTGTTAAATGCCCAAGTTGAGTTGGGGCATATCTTTTAAATTCTTTCTATCTAGTAACATGGCAACTCCCTTGCTATCCCATTCTACTCCTACCATCTATATGAGTGTGGCCATCTTATTGTTGTCTTGGTTTCTAATTCAAGCCACCCATATAAATAGTGCTCTCAAATTCTATTCATCCACATGCATGCATATGGGTTGATCCAAACCTAGATTTTATGCCATGTATCATGTCTTTCCCAATTCTTGTATTATTGCAAATCTTGTTTTGCCACCTTACCTCACATACATGCATATACATTTTTGTTGTCACAAAAATGCCACATGCATGTACTCCTTTATTGCATGCAATACCAAGCCACTCTAGTCACATAAAATGACATGCCCCTAGGTGGCTTTCTCTCTTATTTTCAAAGCCTTTTGAATTCTTGCTTAATTAAAAATGTGTTCTAATCCTAGTCTCTCATCTAGGTCTAAAATCTCTATTGTGCACACGTGTTACACCCCTCCTTCTCTCTCTCTCTCCCTATCTAACCAAAAACCCTAAGCTAGACCTAATCACCTACACCCCTCTCTCTTTCTCTCCTTTCTACTTTTCCTGACATATTCTATCAAGGTTTCCTCCCAGCGCCAACCCCCTCTCACCTTCAGATTCTAAGGCCGCCTTGCGGGTACCTTTGTGTGCCCGCACTCCTTCCCAGTCAGTGAGTCCTCCCTCTCTTTTCCATGTGCCGAGCCGCCGCTGCACGCCTCTTTTCTTTCTTCTTGTTTCTCTTCCTCGTCCACGTGATCGACACGCCCGCACAGCAGCCCACGCCGAGCCCGTGTCCACAAAAGCAGCCAGCAACAGAGTTTTTCCTCCTCCCCTCTTCTCCCTGTCCTACCCCAACCACTCCTAGATCGAGTTCTGGGAGGACCCGTTCCCCCTCTGCAAGCAAACCGCCAAGCCGCTCTGCTGCCCGGGACGCTCGCCACCAGCCGCGTTCACCATCGCCGAGCCGTGTTCACGCCACCGCCCTTGCCACCGTCGTCTCCAGGTCGGCCACCACAACGCCGACCACTTCTCGGTGAGCTTCCCCTCCCTCTCTTCCCTGCCTCGCTTCCCCCTTCTCGCCAACACACGTTGATGCCACGCCGCGCGCGCGCACAGCAGCTGCACAGCGAGCCAAGCAGCAGCTACAACAACACAGACTATGGTTCCCTCCCCTCTTCCAACCGCCCCACTATGTTCTCGATGCCAACCCATAGATCTACGTGTAGAGGGATAAACCAGCTACCTCCAGGATCAAACCACGTCCGTTATCTCACTCTAGTTTGCTCGGAATCGTCGGGAGAAGATCATCTCGATCTCTGTCTCTGAACCGGTCCGTCGGTTAATCTGCAGAACCCTATGTTCTTCATGATTTTCCCGATGCTTGAGACCTCCTCCGCAAAATCCCCAAACACAAAGTCGTAGCCCTACATCTCCCCTACCTCCAGAATCAAACTGCGCTTGATTTGGATCTCTACAGGCGAAGATATCATCTGCGGAAGTCGAGACGAAATCTCCGTTTTTCTGAAATTTTTCGTTCAAACCTGAATCCCCTCTGTTGTTCCCTCTACATCGTCGCGTAAGTTGTTCCTTTGGAAAATCTTCCTTCTGCAAAGTTGTATATCTGTGCGAGATCTACAACTTTTGTTTTTACGGCACCTTCAAAATCCCGTTAGATTCGCCGTCATCTTCATTCAAACGCGGGCCGAATTTCTACCAAATTCCCAGATCCCAGATTCAGTTCCCACCTCAAGTGAATTTTATGATAAGCCCCTGTGCTTTTTCCCGCCTCCTCCCGCCGTCCTCGGCTCGCCCACGTGTCGGTCCAGGCTAGGCGCGCACGCAGGTGGCCCCGCTCCTGACCCTGGCCCGCGTGTCGGTCACCGTGGGTAAGTCTGAGCCGGTGACAAAAGTTTCCAGATCCTTTTTCTTTTAATAAAAATAATTCCTGAAAATGTTTAATATCTTTTAATATCCAGAAATTAATAACTTTTTATTAATAAATCCAAATAATACAAATGATATATGTTTTTGAATCAGAAAAATGTGAGGAATTCAAATCTGCCATTTAAAAATAATGTTTGACTAATTTAAAGTTTCGAAATTGTTTAATTGCAATAAAAATGCCTTTTCTTAATTAATTAATAACTTTAATTCTATAACTCCAAATCTGATAAATAATATGTCTAAATCGATCAGCGCGACGAGCCCATTCTGTGTATGCGTTCCATGATATGAATTGAAGCATGCATCATGTCATTATTAAAAATCAGAACTGTTTATGGCAATAAAACTTGACCAAATAATTAATAAAATGGTTTATTCTTGTCCCCACACCTCACCCTTGCCATGCTACATTATTGCCATGTAATTTGTGCATCATTCATCATGGCATGATTGTTTGCTTGTCGCATTTTATTATATCCTTGTGCACTTTATTTATGTTAGTCCTTGTTTGTTTGGTTCTTCTTTCGGATAAACGCCGAGCAGGGGAAATATCAAGAATCCCAGGAGTACTACTTAGATCCACCTCTCGCTTCAACTGAGCTGCCAGGCAAGCACTACCACATGCTTGCATACATATAGTACCTATTGCCTCTATCTTATTCTTGCATCATCGAGTAGTGATTGCATTAAATTTAATCCCAAGTACTGCATAGCCTTTACTTTTAAACCCCACCGAGCTTGTTCCTCCATCCCATGAGCCATTACTACAGGAGTTGTTTGAGCCATGCGAGTCGTAGAACAGCATGTCTAGGGTATGTGAGAGTCTGATGGATAACGAGGTACCTAAACAACTTAACCTGAGTAGTATGGGATAACTAATGAAAGAGGCACCGGTGGGTAATATCTGTTATTTGGTTTTTCATCCTCACTTGTGTCCCGTAGGACCCCGAGTACTTGATTCTTGTTCCTTGACTATTCGCACTATCCACATCCGGGAGGCCTTATGGACCCCCCTGAGCCAGAGCTTGATTCATTTCTATTTCTTAGGGCCACAACTAGTTTGGGGTTTTATTACTATCCTGTACTTATGCCATGCTTTACTGCTTTATTTACGATTGTGCGTGGAGCACCTTTACTATTTTGGATCGTGACACGTTTTCGCTGTATCGATAAGCCCAGTCACACTTTCGGGTTCCCAGTCGTTTACCGCCGTCCACACAAACCCTGGGTCCGTTCCGGAGCCGGCCAACTTCGTTGCGGGTAGCTTAGTGGGGTGGCCCCCTGAAATATTTTATGAATCCTGTGAACGATTTGTCGTGAATGCCTCGTTGGGTTTTGAGTTGTTTTTTCCGAGGTTGATCGAGTGTGTGTTGCTATTTGTGCACCCCTGCAGGGTAAATCTTTCTGAAAGCCGTGTCCACGGTTATGGACGACTTGGAGCATAGTTTCTCGATCATAGACAAGTATAACTAAAGTACCGTCTTTAATTTGACTAAATATCTGACTAGTAAACAGTGCAATATTCATGGAATGAGTAATAAAACTGCCAACGGATGGGTTGTTCGTCCGCTTTCTCGTTGGTAAGCAAGAAGGAGGATGGATCTGTTACTTTATACTGTTATAACTGTTGTTCCTAATTAACGGACATCCGTCTATCATTGGTTAGGCGGATGGTTAGCGAGTATCTATAGACTTGTTAGTTATTATCTTTTGCTGCAATTGCGTCACCCCAGGTTATGTCCCCTTTAGAGGCATAAAGACTTGTTGAGTACCCCTAGGGTCTCACACGATAAATTGTTTGATTCAGATGAGCAGGTGTATTCGCAAGATGGATACTAGGTGGAGGAGACAGATGATGTTGGCAACGATCACTCGGTGTAGAGATTCGAGGATGGGGATCCGCGAGATCGTATGGGGATGTGCTTACTTATGTGGCATCTTATGCCGATTTGCTTCTTATCCGTACTCAGATCTTGTTTCCCGCTTCCGCTTGATACTCTGATGTTTGATGTATGAGGAGCTATCCTACACTATTATCTCTATCTAGGATATTTGCATCTTGCCGTATGACGTTGCAATATTTCTATTTCTTTTAGATGGTATGGCTCTGAGAACTATTGTAAGGTAGCTTGCATACATACTCACATGTGTATGTATTTGATCTCTTCGCCTGTTGCCTACGCCGCTCGCTCTTGTCCCGATGTTCTTGGAAGTGGTTAGGACGACCGACGGGTCTACACGTGGGTGGCCCCTGGGCCCCCGCTGTACTATTTTAACCACTTTCGGTTCATCCAGGCTTGAACTTAGAGCGTAGGGTCCGAGGTTGTTACAATTGGTATCAGAGCCATCCCGCCCTTCAGGGTCTCAGCCAAATGGTCGTTGTCAGTCTAGCAAATATTTTGGTAGCTATGTATACTAGGAAAAACAAAATGCAAGAGTAGGACTGCTTCCACTTTTCTTCTTACCCACCCACCACCCTTTTCTGGTAAGGAAGTGTAACATTTTCAATCCTCTTCTAAAATTCAAACTAGGATTCATGTGTTCTAGGTTCCGTAGTACCATAGGTTGTGTGTGTGAGTGTGTGTGTGTGTAATTCCTTGTCTATCTGTTGCATCCAATTGTTGTCACTATCTTCCTTTTGGTTATCAACTGTTGGTACATTCCATACCGACAGGCTTTTGTAAACCGACGCGATCTATCTGATTCGTTGTAAACCGACGCGATCTATCTTACTCTTTGTTATCCGACGCTATCTTGTTTGGGGTGTTTGTTTCCGTAGTTGCTAATCTTTAGGTTCATCTTAAGAAAGAAGGAAGTTGGGATATGTGTTTTACTTATTCATGTGCGGGGTAATGATTTGAGTGCGGGATTGAGTCGTGACCATACCACTACTTTTATCATTCGCTCTTGTATATTGAATTGGTAGAGTTACTAATCTTGATTCGTTAAGTGGTTTTGCGCATATAGTGGTATTTTAATGCCGAAATTTGCGGAAATTTTTTCTTTGATAGCTTTGTGTACCACACTCCTTGTTCAGTCGTGTGCGATATGCTTAATATCTTCTAGGTGCTTTGAACTTTGTTGATATTTTAATATCATCTTAGTAATTTGTATCCTTAATCTGGTTAATTCCATTTTGGTACTATTTTGGATTATTATTATTCTCCATTATGGTACTGACTTGAGTTTTATATCAATCACAGGATGGCACCACCACGTCGTTCTGAGGAGGACATACCACCTGAACTGGGGGCTGCGTTGGCAAGTATTGCTAATGCCTTGGGAGCAATGCAGCAGAACCAGCAGCGATTTGAAGAAAGTGTCAGGAGGAATGAGTTTGTTCCGCTACCTCCACCTCCCAAGCGAGGAGACATCAAGAGCTTTCTGAAGTTTAACCCACGCCACTTTGAGGTGTTTGATCAGTCACTAGATGCTGATGATTGGTTGCGTGATATGTCAAGGTTGCTGATGACTGCTGATGTTCCTGAGCAAGAATGGGTAAAATGTGCCACTCACCTTTTGAAGGGAGACGCAACTCTGTGGTGGGAGAATTACCTGAAGGCAAACCACTCTGGGTTTCAGCCTACTTGGGAGCAGTTCACTGGGGCTTTCAAAGAGAAATATCTGTTAGAAATTGTCATGGAAAGGATGAAGGAAGTGTTTCTCAACCTCAAGCAGGGCAATGACAATGTCAATACCTATATCATAAACTTCATGAATCTTTCTCGGTATGGTGGCGATGAGATCTCTGATGACAAGAAGAAGCAAAAGAGCTTCAGGCAAGGACTCAATGCATCTATCAAGTATGCAATCACTCATGCAAGGCCAGGGTCTTTTCTAGAACTCCAACATACAGCTCTACAGGAAGAAGCAAGTAGGCAAGTGTTTGAGGAGTCCAAGAAACACAGCCGTGATGCAGCAAGCTCTTCAGCTATGACAGCTCCTTCTAAGCGCCGCGTGTGGGTTCCAAATACCGCACTGTCGCTCCCGGCTCCACCAAGACCTTCAAGCTACGCGGCAAGGCCACCAAACTCCTTCACCGAGGCTCCTAGGGGCTACAACCACAACTACCCCGGAGCGCCTAGCGGAGTCCCTGGCTACGCTGCTCCACGTCCACCTAGTGCTTGCTACACTTGTGGGAACACTGGGCATCAACACTGGAGTTGTCCCATGAATAACAAAGCTCTTCCTCCACCACCTCCAAGACCTGCAGCAAGTTCTTCTATGGTTCGTGCACCTCCACCGCGGGCTCTCAACATCAACACCAAGCCCGGGTCCACTGTTAATCGTGCCAACTGTGTCAATGTCGCTCAAGCCAAGCATGCACCTAGAGTTGTGATGGGTGTGCTTCCCGGTAACTCAGTCCCTGCATGAGTTTTGTTTGATTCTGGTGCTTCACATTCTTTTGTTTCTCACAATTTTGCACATGAGCATGATCTGGCTATGGATCCCCTATTGCATCGTCTTGTGGTACAATCTCCTGGGTCAAACATGAGGGCTGCTCATATCAGCCATGGCAATCAAATTGAGATTGGTGGCTCTTTGTTCCCGGCTTCCTTAATTATTCTGGGCAATTCTGACATTGATGTTATCTTGGGCATGGATTGGTTGACAGCAAATGCAGCTGTGATTGATTGTGCTGAACGCTCGGTTTCTCTGAAAATTCTTGAAGGCCATATAGTCTATTCCCCAAGTCTGACTCCTGCAATTCAGCTTTTCTCTTTGGCGGCTCTGAATGATGATGCTATGGAGGCTATTCAGAGTGTTCCGGTGGTCTGTGAGTTCCCAGATGTTTTTCCTGAAGAGTTGCTAGGTATGCCTCGTGATCGTGAGGTCGAGTTTGTGATTGAGCTTAAACCTAGAAACGCTCTTATCTCCAAGCGGCCTTATAAAATGGGTCCTGCTGAATTGGCTGAACTCAAACGTCAGCTTGATGAACAAGAGAAGTTGGGTTTCATTCAGCACAGTACTTCTTCTTGGGGTAGCCCAACCATCTTTGTGAAGAAGCGAGACAAGACTGATAGACTTTGTGTTGACTATCGGGCTCTCAATGCTAAAACCATCAAGAATAAATATCCCCTTCCGCGGATTAATGATCTCTTCGATCAACTAGCTGGAGCTGTGGTATTCTCTAAGCTTGACTTGAGAAGTGGATATCATCAACTCAAGATTCGCAAGGAAGATGTTCCCAAAACAGCTTTCACCACCCGCTATGGCCTGTATGAGTACACAGTCATGTCCTTCGGTCTCACCAATGCACCTGCCACCTTCTTGAGGCTTATGAACTCGGTTTTCATGGAGTATCTTGATAAGTTCGTTGTGGTCTATCTGGATGACATTCTAGTCTATTCTAAGTCGAAGGAAGAACATGAAGAACACCTTTGGTGTGTCCTAAACATGCTGCGTGAGAATCGCCTGTATGCAAAGTTCTCCAAGTGTGAGTTCTGGATGCCTGAAGTCACCTACCTTGGTCACGTCATCTCTGCCAAGGGCATTGCCGTCAACCCAGAAACTGTTCGGACAATTGTTGACTGGCTTCCACCCAAAAATGTCAAAGAAGTCCGGAGTTTCCTTGGTTTGGCTAGTTATTGCCGTCGCTTCGTTCAGAACTTCTCGAAGATTGCGAAGCCTCTTACCGATCTCCTGAAGAAAGGCAAGAAATACTTTTGGTCTCCTTCATGTCAAGCTAGCTTTGAAACACTAAAAGAGAAGCTCACTTCCACACCAGTCTTGATTCCTCCAGATACATCAAAGCCTTTCCAGATATTCTGTGACGCCTCATTGCAAGGATTGGGTGCGGTCCTTATGCAAGAAAAACAAGTTGTTGCTTATGCCTCTCGACAGTTGAAGACACATGAGATCAACTATCCTACACATGACCTCGAACTCGCAGCAGTTGTCTTTGCTTTGAAAGTATGGAGGCACTACTTGCTTGGCAACTGTTGTGAGATCTTTTCTGATCACAAGAGTCTAAAGTATATCTTCACACAACCTGATCTCAACCTTCGTCAGAGGAGGTGGATTGAAGCAATTAATGATTTCGATCTGACCATCAACTACACTCCTAAAAAGCTAATGTCATGGCCGATGCTCTCAGCCGAAGAGCTTATGTCAACAACCTCATGGTGGAAGAACAACAGCCTCTCTTGTGCGAGGAATTCCGTCAGCTCAACCTTGAAATTGTGGATCAAGGGTATCTTCTGAACCTTCTGGCAACCCCTCTCTTGGAAGAAAAAGTTCGCTCCATTCAACTTGGTGATCCTTACACTAAAAAGATCATCTCCAACATTCAGCTTCCGAAGTATGAGTCCTTCCACGTCGACGACCAAGGCGCTCTATTCTTTGAACACCGGATGTTTGTTCCGAACTACCCGGGTTTGAGAGAGAAAATTCTTAATGAGGCGCATGATTCTGTTCTTTCTATCCACCCTGGCAGCACTCAGATGTACATGGACTTGAAAACACAATATTGGTGGCCTGGATTGAAACGAGATTGTGCCAAGTATGTCTCGGAGTGTCGTGGTGGTGTCACGGCAGAAGCCATGGATAGGCTAAAGGTGGGGACTAATACACGATAGGGGAATCCAGGGAGGGATAGTGGAGTGATTGTCCACACAGAAGTTTGTATTACTATGTCTCCAAGATTACAAGTGCTCCTTGAGCTGTATTGGCGAGAGGAGGAAGAAGGAGCTCTCTTACTCTTGCCTTCTATCTTTCCCTAGAACCCTAGATCAACTCGTGCTTAACCAACTAGAGCTCAACCAACCCCCTCTACCAGAACCCTAGCCCCCCTTATATAGAGGAAGTTCGGTCCTGGCCTAGGGTATACGTGGAGGCATATTCCTAAGAATATGCCCCCTCCCAAACTGGCAACCCGACCGGGGTGCTTTTCGCCCGCGTCATACATGCTTTAGCGACGTAAGCCTCTACGGCGCCCGCGTCAGACGACATGAGCGTCTTCACCCTTGTCGGCCATGATCCGGTGGTCCTGCCCTTGCTTTCTCCGCTCATGCAGTACGTACCGGACCTTCTTTTTGACCAGAGAGATTCCTTCCTTCTCCTAGAGTCTAAGCGAGGACCCGGATCATAGTAGATCCGGCCACACCTATTCCTGCATACATGTTAGACAAGCACTTCCGACTTACTCCTTAAGCCGGACGAGATAATGTTAGGCGACCCCCCTGGTCCGGGTTACTCCGTGATTCGGACTGCCTTGAGGTGACCCGGTCAGCATCCGCTTTGACCTTGCCGGACCTCGGCTAACTCGGCCGTTATACCCTGGAGTGACCCTACTCGGGGGTATCCTCCCAACATTAGTCCCCGAAGCTGGTGCGGTCTTAGCTGCCTCGGCCGCTAAGGCCACATCAGGTTCATTTATGTTCGAGCCTCGGACGTTTAATTCCCGAGTTAGCTCCTTGTCTCGGACTATATGGATTTACGTTCCCTTTGCATGTTCCGAGTTTTCACTTGCCGGCCGGGTCACCGCTTTGGCTCGGATCCCATGGTTATCATGGTTTGATCCGAGCCCCGTTTCCTTCTCTCATACGCCAACCCACGTGGAGGCTAATCATTACCTCGTCTTATTTTAAGGGCCTGCACAGTAACCGCCGCAATAATTGTCAGTTATCACTGTGCGTGGGTCACTTCATGCCTGCCTCCTCGTTTACCGCAACAACGCGTCGCGTCATGGGATCGCTTCTACTCTGTGGCCCCCTGTGTGGCTTTTCTCTGATTGGCTGATGCCGGTGATACACGGCCACACCGTGTGGCTCGTCGGCGCAGCTCGATCCCACTCATCCATCTCTGGGGGTGGTTAAATAGGGGAGGGGCGCATCCCTTAGTGTTTTTCCACCTCTGCGCCCCTCTGCCCGTTGTGTTTTTCTCCTTCGTCTTCCCTGTGACCACGCCACCGCCGGTGTTTCTAGCAGCAGCCACCGCTGACTCTCCTCAGGCTTCGCCAGCAGCCACTGCGCAATCGCTAGCCACGGGTCCTCACCAATCTAGGACACAGATCCCCGCCACCGCTAGCTCCAGCGAGGATAGCGAATACAAGATGACGGAGGAGGAGCTCGTCGTCGCCGAGCAGGAGATGGAGGAGGATGCCGGCGCGGCGAACCGCGGCGCGTGGGCCGGTTCGTGGGTCTGTCAAGACGACATTGACTGGCTCTACCGGACCAGGCGTATTCCCGCCGGCGTCGCCGCTCGTCTCCCCTCCGCCGAACTGGCCCCCTCACCCAATCCGGGTGAGTTTGTTGTATTCCTGTCCCACTTCCAACGGGGATTTGGTCTCCTGGTGAGCGATTTCTTCCGGGATTGGGTTAGGACATACCACCTGCAGCCGCACCATCTCCCAGCAAACGCTATCACCTCTCTTTCCGCCTTTGCCTCTACGATCGAGGGCTACATCGGACTATGGCCCACGAAGGAGCTATGGATTCAGTTCTTCGTCCTCCGTCGCAACGTCGTCCCCAATATCCACGTAGAGTCGGAGGATAAACAGCTCACCCAGTTCGGAGCTGCCTCCATCTCGCCCTGGAGGTTTTCGGTCTTTCCCCGGGTTACCGGGCTCGACTCCTGCAGAGGATGGGCCCGGACCTTCTTCTACGTCCGGAATGAGGGTACCGAAGACTTGATTCGGTTGCTGCCCTACGCTCCGGGCCTACCTGACACGGATTTCTGGGAGGAGGTCCCCAAGAAGCCTACAGCTCTGGCCAACCAAGTTAACAAGAGGTTCGCTAAGCTGAAGAAACTCGGATTGCGCAACGAGGATGCTATGATCACGTTCGTGCGCAACTGAATCTCTCCCCTCCAGAGGCGCACCCACAAGTTGTGCCACATGAGCTTCGGCCGTGACCCCAACCTAACCTCCTCCTTTGAGTTGAGCAACACGAAGATCTTTCGCCGGGTTAAGGCTCTTTTCACTACCCACAAGGATTTCTCCGCCGAATGGACGTGGGGAATCGAGCATTACTGCCGTGACAGGCTCCCTCCCGCGGTAAGCTTCACGGGGCAAACTTATTTCGGATCATGTGTCGGTTTTTGTTGTATTTTCGACTCTGCTCTTTGTGCTTTTTCTCAGTTGTCCCTTCAGCAAACTCTCGAGGATGGTACGGACCCGACCCTTAAGTGGGCGCCGGACCGAGAAATCCCGGATGAGGAGGAGATGGACCAGGAGATGTTCCTCCCTATGACCGACGCTACCAAATGACCCAGCGGTAAATTCTCTTCCCTTAGAGATTGGCCCGATGATGAGGATGACTCGGATGTCGACGTGATTGAACCTGTTGAGGCTGTCTCTCTTTCTTTTGCCTTTCTGGCATCAGCTAACCCCGGTGGGCATATCCACGAGGATCCTCCACTTGCTACGGGCGAGCCGGTTCCGGTGGCGTCGAAGAAGAAGCGCGGATCCGCATCAAGTTCTTCCTCCGAACCTTCTCAACCCACAAAAAGGCAAAAGAAGGCCGGAGACAAGACTGCCTCCAAGCGGGCAGGCAAAGCCCCAGCACGGAGGGCTCGGAAACCCAAGGAGGCCGAGACCTCGGATGCGTAAGTTATTTTTCATTACGTAACTCACTTTTCCTTGCATCGTGGTAATTTCTCTTCTGACATTATTATCTTTTTCAGGCCTCCTGTGGAGGTCCCTCAGAGCGGCTCGAGCATCTCTTCTCCCCTTCGGTCCGGCCCTTCTCCTCCTCGTGATGACGAGTCACGCCCGCTGAGCCCTATTCCGGAGGGCTCTGCGGCTGCTCCGGGTTCCGTAGTACCTCATCGAGAGGAACGCGACCATGGAGCGGGAGGGGTCGGTTCGGCCGAGGCGACGGCGTCCACTACTTCGGCATTGCCGCAACCAGCAACCACCGATTCTATCGCAACACCAGCACCAGCAGCAGCTCCAGTACCAGCTACCGAGCCAGCACCTGTCCCGGCACCAAGGAAACCCACAGCAGCTCCAGTGCCAAGTTCTTCTGCCTCGTCCAAGTCATCTCAGCCTCGGCGAGGAACTATTCCAGCAGCTTATAAAGGGAAGTCCACCGCAGTTACTTCTTCCGAGCAAGTTAAAGGCAAGAAGGCCCCGGATACTACCAAGTCTGCATCAATCGAGGCCGGGCAGCAAACTCTATCGTCGATGCTTCCGAAGAAATCACCAGCAGCGAAGGATGTTCCTGCCGAGCCAACCGATGCGCAGCAGATGGTTCTGCACACCAGCCCAGCTCTTGCCCTAGTTGAGAGGAAGGAAGCTCATGCGAAGGGCTTGGTGGCACCCCACATGCCCACTGGCGAACGGTACCCTCTAAGCCTTATCGAGTTTGTTATGAACTAGAACAAGGCGGAGTTCGTCCACAACGACGATCTCCCGGAAAAGTTCGGCCCCGCAGAATTTTCTGCCCAAATGAATACTGCCGCCAAGGCAATTAACCTCGCGGGGCGAATGATGGAGGTATGTAAACTTCAAAACCAACGTAGATAATATCCGGGTTTGGGAAAAGTCCTTTACATGCTGTAGATAATAACCATTAGTCCCCGAGCCTCCGGGGGAGTAGCTTGTTACTCGGCCGGATGCTCATTAGAAAACCAACGTAGCTGCATGTAAACTTCAAATATGCACACACCTAGAGCCGGGTTAAGTTCCACTTGGCCCGGATCTTGCACACTTCAAATATGCACACACCTAGAGCCGGGTTAAGTTCCACTTGTCTCGGATCTTGCACACTTCGAATATGCACACACCTAGAGCCGGGTTAAGTTCCACTTGGCCCAGATCTTGCACACTTCGAATATGCACACATCTAGAGTCGGGTTAAGTTCCACTTGGCCCGGATCTTGCACACTTCGAATATTGACACACCTAGAGCCGGGTTAAGTTCCACTTGGCCTGGATCTTGCACACTTCGAATATGCACACACCTAGAGCCGGGTTAAGTTCCACTTGGCCTGGATCTTGCACACTTCAAATATGCACCAAGCTAATTTTACACTTCTGTACTTTTTTCAGGTAACTACCAATCGCCGGAGCGCTGAATTCCAATGCCTGCTTGATACCCACAAGATCCTACGCGCAAAACATGTTGCACTTGGTGCAGAACATGAAAAGAGGGGTAATTTTCTCCCTCGGCACCTCTCCGTTTTTTCGCTGAACTAACCTCCTCATTCGGTTTCTGCAGCTGGGGTGGAGGCTGAGAACAAAATCATGCGGGAGAACTTGGAGGAAATCTGGGGTAGGTCCTGTTTTGTTCGACCTCGTAGTGTTTTCCATTTCTTATTCTCCTTGGCTCGGCAAACATTCACTCCTCGGCTCTGCCGGGTCAACATACTATTTCAGCATCGCTTGAGGATAGTGTGCCCGTGCCTGATATGATGCTGCATTTTCTCGAACAAGCAGGGCAGCATCAAGCTGAGCTGAAGAAGAAGAATGATGAGCTTGCCCTCCTCCGGACTAAGGACGACGAGATAGCCAAGCTCAAGGCTGAGATGGAGAAGATGAAGGCCCAACACAAAACCGAGCTCCAAAAAGTTGGCCAGAACTTCACCGAAGAGCGTGAGCGCCTTACTCTCCAGATCTCTAAGGGCCAGGACCTACTCAGAGAATCCGACGTCCAGCTTGGGTCGGCAAACGCTGAGCTTGAGCAACTTCGCAAAAGACGCGATGCCTGCATCAAGGAGTTAACCCGGATCCATAGCCATATTTCTCGTAAGTTCCTTTCCCTTGTCTGACATAATTCTCCAGGTTACCTCATATGTCTTTTCTTTACCTTCTTCCTTTGCCTTGTTTCCAGACCACTTTCTAGAGGGTACTGCAATTGCGAGCGCTGCTGTTGCCAAATTTCGCCGAGAGAGGGGTACTCCCATTGCTCTTGATGGTGAGAACATTCCCTTGGACATGGAGGACCTACTGGTCAGCTTGTCCTCTCGCGTGGAGACCATCAAGAATTACGGCAAGGATATCCTTGATGTTGCAGTTCGGATTTTCAATACGTTCTGGCCCAGAGAGAGTAGCCCGGAGACCATTGCGACTCTCGTTGAGAAGTTAATGGAAGTTGAGACCCAGCTTGACCTCTAGAGAGAGTCCGCTGGTCGTGCCGCAGCTGACACCATCCTTCACCATATTCTCACATGGTACGAGAAAATCGACCTCAGCCTCCTTACACATCGGCGCATCGGATCTAGATGGACCGATGATCCGGAGTGGGTAGCTCGGTGCCAGGCTTGCGCCTACAGCCTCGTCGAATATTCTCCTATTCATGACTAGATTGAAGGGCCGAGCTTCCTGGAATCCGCTGGGGACGAGCAGAATGAGAATGTGGAAGATGGGTCGGATGAGGGCGGAGAAGATGATGCTTCAGATATTGAAGACATCGACGACGACGCCGAACCTGCTCCTCCTGCTGCTCCTTAGTTCTAAAAAACTTGAAAATTTATCAGATCCCCGGTATGCCGGGTGCAATTGTATGCCGGATATGTGATATTTTGCTACTATATTTTTATGCCAGATTAACTTGGGCGTAGTCCCCGAGTTTCATTTTCTTGTTCGTCCGATTCTCTGGCTCGGTCCGCGTCTACCTTGATTCGGTTTTACGACTTACGAATCCGAGCTTCAAAAATCGTTTTAACAGTACTTATAAACTTTTAGGCTTAGCTCAAAATAATTCAGCATAATAACTTGAAAATAAATATAGGGTTAGTCCTAGAAACAAACGCTAGCTCGAATAAACTCGTTTCCTTAGTCGTTTTTATGTGCTAAGCAATTCCAAACTTGTTCCCTTGCTTGCCATGAAGCCAATCCTTGTTGGACAGCAGCAAGTCGAAGGGTTGGGTTTTTGGTGCTCACACATTACTAATCCGAGTTAAGTAGAACGACTTATTCTAGCTACCGCATAAGAAATTACGACAAACATTATTAAGGCAATCCCCGAGTTACTGCTCGAGGCGCTGCCATTTCATTGATAAGCTCATTGCCGACATACATACCGACATATGAGACGAATCGGATACATACACTTCTTAGCTAAGTGTAGAAGGGACGAAGTAGTGCTACATTCCACGGTCGCTTGGATTCCTCTCCGGACCTGTCCGCCTTGTTCTTTTCCTGTGGCTTTGCATCTATGAGATAGTAAGAATCATTGTGCAATGCTTTGCTCACAATGAATGGCCCTTCCCATGGGAGGGACAATTTATGCATGCCAGTGGTACGTAGTACCAACCGGAGCACCAGATCGCCTTCCCGAAAGACTCGGGGGCACACTTTTCGGCTATGATAGCGTCGGAGATTTTGCTGATATATGGCAGATCTGGACAGTGCCAGTTCTCTCGCTTCTTCCAGCAGATCAACATCATTTTGTCGGGCTTCTTGCACTTCGGCTTCTGTGTATTGGGTGACCCTAGGCGAATCATGCTCTATGTCGGCTGGTAATACAGCTTCTGCCCCATATACCAGAAAAAATGGCGTATAGCCTATTGATCGATTCGGAGTTGTTCTTAAGCTCCACAGTACCGCTGGTAGTTCTTCTATCCAGCACCCTGCTGATCTTTGCAGCGGCTCAATGAGCCGGGGTTTGATCCCGGATAATACTAATCCGTTGGATCTTTCCACTTGTCCGTTCGATGCGGGGTGGGCTACCGAGGCGACATCGAGTCGGATCTTCTTATCTCGGCAGAAGCGCGCAAATGCTCCTTTCGCAAAATTTGTTCCATTATCGGTTATAATACTGTGTGGATAACCGTATCTCAAGATGATGTCTTTGAGAAATGTCACGGCCGTAGCTCCATCACATTTTCTTATAGGTTTCACTTCAATCCATTTTGTGAACTTGTCCACCATGACCAAAATGTGTGTCATGTTTCCTCTCGCTGGTTTGAACGGGCCAACCATATCCAAGCACCATACAGCAAATGGCCACGTAATTGGTATGGTCTTGAGTTCCGACATAGGCATATGTGTCTTGGTGGTGTACCTCTGACAACCATTGCATTTTCTCACCAGATCTTCTGCTTGTTCCAAGGCACTTAGCCAGTAGAACCCATGCCGGAACGCCTTTGCCAACAAGGCACGTGATGAGGCATGATGCCCACATTCTCCTTGGTGTATATCTCGGAGGATGTCAAGCCCTTCTTCCGGGTCAACGCATCGTTGGAGGACATTGGTTACACTTCGTTTGTACAACTCGGAATTGATGATTGTGTATGCTTTTGCTCTCCTCTGAGTTTGCCTGGCTAACACCTCCTCAGCGGGTAACGTTCCGTCTTTCAGAAATTGGAATATAGGCAGTGCCCAAGCTGGTATGGCTCGTGGAGGGAATATCTCCTCATCAATTTCCATCTGATCCACTGGCATAACTTCAGTCGGATCACGCTGAGCAGTCCCCGGGTCTAGCGAGGTAATCCTCGGGTTTGCCGAGGCGATCCCGACGCAGTCCTCGGTCTCGCAGACTACCTCCAGTCAATGTCCATGGGCTCAGCTCAGATTCCGTATTTTACGGGACATAGATCGAGTCGGTCCGGGATGGCTGATAGATGGTTTCTGAGGTGTTCCAATGCTACACCGGTGGAATTGCTCTGCCTAGTCGATCCGAGCTTTGACAACATGTCGGCCTCGTTTTCCACTCGGGTACATGGTGAAATTCACACCTCAAGTAACCAGATATCTTCTGCACGTGAAATTTGTATAGTGCCATGTTTGGATCCAGGGCGTCCCATACTCCGGACACCTGCTGCACCACCAGATCCGAGTCGCCAAAGCATATTATCCGACGTATGCCAATCTCCTTTGCCACTTTGAGCCCATGCACAAGAGCCTCATACTTGGCGACATTATTCGATGCTGCGAAATGGATCTGCAATACGTACTTTAGCTGGTCCTTCTTTGGCGAGGTAAGCACAACCCCGGCGCCTAGCCCGGTTTTGGTTTTCGACCCGTCAAAGTGCATCCTCTAGTAATTCGGATCTGGTGGCGGTGGTTCGTATTGTACCTCGGCCCAATCCACAAAAAAGTCCAACACAGCCTGAGACTTGATCGCTTCTCTTCTGTCGTATTGGGCGCATAAGGGGCTAGCTCAATTGCCCATTTTGCGATCCTGCCACTCGCATCCTTGTTACCCATTATCTCGGATATGGGAGCCTCACATATTACTTTGATGGGGTGCTCCTCAAAGTAATGCTTTAACTCCTTTGCCGCCATATAGACACCGTATGCCACCTTTTGAAAGTGCAGGTAGTTCTGGTTTGAGGCAAACAATACCTCGCTCAGGCAATATACTAGCCTCTGCACGGACTTACCCTCTTCATTGCACTCCACTACCATTACTGCACTTACAACTCGGTTGGTTGCGGCTATGTAGAGCAACATTGGCTCCTTTGATAGTGGAGAAGCTAACACTGGTGCAGTGGCCAACATCTTTTTTAAGTGGGCAAAGGCTTCATCGGCATGTGGCGTCCAAACGAACTTATCCGACTTTTTCATGAATTGGTAGAGAGGCAGTGCCTTTTCTCTCCAACTGACATACAAACCGACTCAACGATGCCAGGCATCCAGTGAACTTCTGGACATCGTTAAGACACTTCGGCAGCTCCATTCGTTCGATGGCTCGGATCTTTGTTGGATTAACTTTGATACCTCGGCTGGAGATGAGAAATCCGAGTAATTTTCCAGCCGGGACACCGAAGGTACATTTTTCCGGGTTAAGCTTCATCCGGAACCTTCTCAAGTTCGCGAATGTTTGCCTTATGTCGTCAAGGAGCGTTGCGCTTTCCTTGGTCCTGATAACCACATCATCCACGTATACTTGTACGTTTTGACCTATTTGGTCGTGCAAACATTTTTGCATACATCTTTGGTACGTTGCTCCTGCGTTTCGTAAACCAAACGGCATAGTGCGATAGCAATAAGCCCCGTACGGGGTAATAAACGCAGTCTTTATTTGATCATCCGGGTTCAGAGGTATCTGGTGGAAGCCAGAATATGCATCAATGAATGACAACAGTTCGCATCCCATGGTCGAGTCTATGACCTGATCTATCCTCGGCAGTGGAAATGGATCTTTTGGATAGGCCTTGTTTAGGTTCGTGTAATCGATACACATACGCCAAACCACTGCCACGTTCGGATCATCCTTCTTCTTTTCTACCAACACCGGATTAGAGAGCCAATCCAGATATAGTACCTCCATGATAAATCCTGCTGCTAGTAACCGAGCTATCTCGTCTCCAATGACTTTTCTCCTATCCTCGGCGAAGCGGCGGAGAGGTTGCTTCACCGGCCTTGCTCCGGGTCTTACGTTCAAAGAGTGCTCGGCCAACTCCCTCGGAACACCTTGCAAGTCCTGTGTAGACCAAGCAAAAATATCCCGATTCTCGCGGAGGAAGTTGACGAGCTCGCTTTCCTATTTGTCAGTTAACCCGGCACCAATTGTGACGGTGCGCTCCAGGAACATGTTATCAACTAGGACCTTCTTGGTGTCCTTTGCGGCTTGAAATGAAACTCTGCCATGCGGGTTACTTAACGCCGGCATATATTGCTGCGCGGACTGAGCTAATGCTGCCACCTCTTGGATTTTTCTTTTCTCTTGCGCAATCACAAGTGACTCGGCTAGGTTAGACCCGGCCGAAGCACACTCAATGGAACGTCGGAAATCTCCAGCAATGGTGATCACTCCATTTGGCCCGGGCAACTTCATCTTCAAATAACTGATGTGACAGCTTGCCATGAATTTGTTCAATGCTGGTCTTCCGAGTAACGCATGATATGCACTTTCCAAGTTCACCACCTCAAACTCCAGATTTTTAGTTCGGCAGTTATTCCTTGTTCCGAATAGCACGTCGACCCAGACTTTGCCTATGGGCTCACACGAAATGCCTGGTACAATGCCATGGAAAGTTGTTCTTGTAGCCTGGAGCATGTTCTCCGAGATACCCAACTTGCGCATCGTATCGGCATACATGATGTTAATGCTACTGCCATTATCAATCAAAACCTTGGAGAACCTCACATTGATATTCGGTCCAATGAATGTCGGATCCAGCACTAGCACATACGAACCTGGGCTCGGCATAAGTTTAGGATGATCTTTGATGTTCCAGGTGATTTCTTGGTCCGACCAAGGCATGTACCTCGTCACCGCTGGCATGACCGCATTGACCTCCATATGTCGGTGCTGCATGCTGTTTCTATCTGTTTCCTCAGTCATGAACACACAATAACTCTGGTGATGTTCCCTGTACTCATTCCTTCCCTCGTTTCCGAGGTACCTCTGATCCGGTTGTTGCTGATTTTCCACCTGATGCACTGCATCCCTTCTCCCATTGTTGTCATACCTCGGCGGAGGAGGAGGTAACATTAGCTGTTGCATGTTCGCCCCGGAGAGCAATTGCTGTCGAGGTAACTCTTGCCGAGGTTGATCATTCCGGGGTGCCTGAGAATTCCCCGAACCACCTTGCTCTATCTTACGCACCCACTCACATTGCCTCATCGTGTGACCCGCCGGGCTATTCGGATTTGGCGTGTGAAACTTACATGGCTGATCCAACATTGACTCGTAGGTATATCTCGGACGATCTTTCTTTTCCTTCCACTTTTTATTTTGCTCTGGAGTCCATGTCTTCTTGCCATGATTTCTTGGAGTCCATTGCCCTCCAGTTCTCTGGCGTTGGTTGCTCCCTGCTCCGAGTTGATCTTGATTCACGGCTGCAACCTGTTGCGAACCGTAGAGATGATCCGGTCTATCATCTCTCCTTTTTCCTCTGTAATCATTCCTCCGGGATGACCCAGCTCCATCCCTCTGATAGTATTCCTTGTTTGACTCGTTTGAGGCAAGCCTAGGTTAAGTCGGATCGCCCAAAGCATACGAATCAGCAATCCCGATCATCTCTGCCAGCGTAACTGGCATTTTCCTTTGCAACTTCATCCACAGCTTCATGCCAGATTCGCACCCTTGCGCAAACCACGCTATGGCATGCGACTCTATGACACCCTCACACGAGTTTCTCACGGTACACCACCGGGTCAAGAATTCACGATCCGTCTCGTTAGGTCTTTGCTTGCACATTGCTAGGGTCAGTGCATTCGGCCTCTGATACGTACTTGAGAAGTTGCTGATAAACATTTCTTCAAAATCTATCCAGCAGTTGATGCTTCCAGGTGGTAAATTATTCAGCCATACTCTGGCCGGGCCTTCCAACATCTGGGGTACGTAACGTACAGCCCATCTCAAGTTGCCAGTTGCAATTTTCACCGCCGTAGCATAGTTTATCAGCCAATCCTCTGGCTTGGTGCTTCCGTCATACGTCTTCGTGCCTCTGGGTAACTGGAAGTTTGGTACCGGCGGTTCCTTCATGATCCGGGGTCCAAAGCACGCTGGACCCAGAGGACCTTGACATTCGATCTGTTCCGACCTATACAGGCGATCCAGTTTTAACTCCGCATCATCCGCATTAAATCCTTCTTCCCAATCTCGACCCTATCACATGATAGTCCGTGCAGGATACCTGCGTTCACCATCTCCGAATCATCGTCGTTGTATCGGTTTTGCTCTTGTCGCGCACCTTTCTGCTGCATACCTCGGCCGGCGCTTTGCTCTTGCCTTGGTATATTCCACTGCTGCGGTTGTCCTGCTCCTACGAAGTTGCGCTGTCCGGCATTGCCGTTGGCAGCGTTCCCTTGACCGGCATTGCCTTGGTCATGATTACCTCGGCCAGCTTCACCTCGGCTCACACTCCGTCGATCATCATTCTTCCGCATCTCTTTTTCTTTTCCCGCACGTTGGGTCAGACGGACGATCTGTTGTTTGTTCCGTCTGGCCGAGGTTACTACCTCTTCTCTCCTCGGACCACCATGAGGCGATGATGCGGCTCCAGCGGACTTCTCCGGGTTACCCATCACCGAATGGACGATTTTGGAAGCTCCAGCTCTCTCCGGGTTAGCTCTCATTAGCTCTTTGTTCTGCCTGTTCGCGATCTGAACCGGCTCGTTAACCCTATCTTGCTGTCTTTGACGGGCCTCACCCATCAGACCCTCTAGCTCGGACGCAGCTGCATCTGCTGCTCTGAGGTTCTTCGCCGGGGTACTATACTTTGGCAACCCCACAGACAGATAGTTTTCTGACCCTTCTGCTCCATCATCACCTTCTCTGTTCGTCTCGCTTATGAGATTTCTCCCCTTTACTTTCACCGCATCAACTTTGTTTGCCTTTGCGTACTCACGCAGCGTCATGTTCAGTGACTGCCGAGCCGCGGCTATTTTCTTTGTGCCCTCTAGTATATTTTGCCGAGTTTCCTCTAGCTCGGCCTGTGCCTGAGCCGGATCTACCACTGCTGCTACCGGGTTAGCCAAGCTATCCATAGCTTACCTCGGTACGTTCTCAGGCCTCTCTAGTGGAGGTCCTCTACCTTTCCTCGGTGACTTAGGTGTTACCTCCGGGTCTGGTGCGGGGTCCTTGCTTGCGCCTGCACCTGGCGCAGTCATCATCACCTCCGCATTATCCGGGGAGCGAGCGATACGCGCCCCGCGAGCCACAGTGAGGGGTGGTTCCCCGCATCGACAACGCGACGCGGATGAACGCACGAGACGTCCACAGCAACGTAGACCTTGTGCGCGCCGAGCTTGACGAAGAGGCCGTTGCACGGAAGTGGGTGCGTGCCGAAGCAGCCAGCGTTGTCGCTGACGAAATCCAGCGCTCCAAATCACTGAACGAGCCCTGAGACGATGCGTTCGCCGGTGCCGATGAGGTTTCCCGTCCGGATCTTCACCCCTGCTAGCGTCGCTAGCCCCACGGTGGGTGCCAACTGTCGTGGTGGTGTCACGGCAGATGCCATGGATAGGCCAAAGGTGGGGACTAATACACACTAGGGGAATCCAGGGAGGGATAGTGGAGTGATTCTCCACACAGAAGTTTGTATTGCTATGTCTCCAAGATTACAAGTTCTCCTTGAGCTGTATTGGCGAGAGGAGGAAGAAGGAGCTCTCTTACTCTTGCCTTCTATCTTTCCCTAGAACCCTAGATCAACTCGTGCTTAACCAACTAGAGCTCAACCAACCCCCTCTACCAGAACCCTAGCCCCCCTTATATAGAGGAAGTTCGGTCCTGGCCTAGGGCATACGTGGAGGCATATTCCTAAGAATATGCCCCCTCCCAAAGTGGCAACCCGACCGGGGTGCTTTTCCCCCGCGTCATACATGCTTTAGCGACGTAAGCCTCTGGGCGCCGCTGACGACATGAGCGTCGTCACCCTTGTCGGCCATGATCCGGTGGTCCTGCCCTTGCTTTCTCCGCTCATGCAGTACGTACCGGACCTTCTTTTTGACCAGAGAGATTCCTTCCTTCTCCCAGAAGCTAAGCGAGGACCCGGATCATAGTAGATCTGGCCACACCTGTTCCTGCATATAAGTTAGACAAGCACTTCCGACTTACTCCTTAAGTCGGATGAGACAATGCTAGGCGTCCCCCCTGGTCCGGGTTACTCCGTGATCCGGCCTGCCTTGAGGTGACCCGGCCAACATCCGCTTTGACCTTGCCGACCCTCGGCTAACTCGGCCGTTATACCCTGGAGTGACCCTACCCGGGGGTATCCCCCCAACACGGAGTGTGATGTCTGCCGCAGAGTTAAAGTTGTCCATCAGAAACCTTCCGGTCTTCTACAGCCATTGAAGCCTCCGGAATGGAAATGAGAAAGTCAAGATGGACTTCATAACTGGTTTTCCAAGGTCGTAGAAGGGCAACAATGCAATCTTTGTTGTTATCGACAGGCTTTCTAAAGTGGCTCACTTCTTTCCCGTCAAGGAAATAGTTTCTGCAATTCAGTTGGCTGAGCTCTATATCAACATAATTGTCTCTCTATATGGGGTTCCTCTTGAGATCAGCTTAGACCGTGGAAGCATCTTCACTTCCAAGTTCTGGGGAAGTTTCCAAAATGCTTTGGGAACAAAGTTGAACTTCAGCACAACTTACCACCCTCAGTCGCAAGGACAAGTTGAAAGGATCAATCAGATTCTGGAGGATATGCTCCGTGCTTGCGTCATCTCTTTCGGCATGAAATGGGAAGAATGCCTTCCTTATGCTCAATTCTCGTACAACAACAGCTTCCATAAGAGTCTAAGGATGGCACCATTTGAGGTTCTCTATGGCCGCAAATGTAGAACTCCGATTGGTTGGTCGGGCACAGGTGAAAGAACATTGTTTGGCCCTGACATTGTAACTCAAGCAGAGGAGAAGGTTCACATCATTCTTGAAAACCTGAAGGTTGCTCAGAGTCACCAGAAGAGTAACTATGACAGAAAGCACATGGACATGGAGTATGTCCCTGGTGATCTCGTTTACCTTCGTGTCACTCCCATGAGAGGCACGCACCGTTTTGGTATCAACAGAAAGCTGGATCCTAGATACATCGGTCCTTTCAAAGTTCGTGGAAGAAGAGGAGAAGTCGCTTATGCTCTTGAGCTCCCTGAAAAACTCAAGGTCCATGATGTTTTCCATATATCTCAACTCAAGAAGTGCTTCAAGGATCCTGGCAGGACCGTGGACCATGAGCTCATCAATCTCCAAGAAGACCTGTCTTATCAAGAACACCCCACAAAATCCTAGAAGTCGCAGAAAGAAGGACTCGCAACAAGTCCACCAAGTTCTGCAAGGTGCAGTGGTCGCATCATTCCGTTGATGAAGCCACTTGGGAACGCGAGGATGAGCTCCGTGCCAAGTATCCTACCCTCTTCGTGTCTTCTTCTTCTTCCTAGAATCTCAAGAGATTCCTGTTTAGTGGGGGAGAGTTGTAGCATCCCATCTGTCTAACATTTGTAATGCTACATGGTCTAATAATAAAATGCTACTTCCTACATATAATTGTTGCATCATAATTATATCATGCTCATGTCATCATGCCGCATTGCATTTGAGCATCATATAAAACCCTTTTCTTTTGGGTCTTCTCTCATATTGCATTTGCCTATTACTTGTATTTGCCTCTTCATACATTGTAGATGGTTCTTGATATATTGTTAAATGCCCAAGTTGAGTTGGGGCATATCTTTTAAATTCTTTCTATCTAGTAACATGGCAACTCCCTTGCTATCCCATTCTACTCCAACCATCTATATGAGTGTGGCCATCTTATTGTTGTCTTGGTTTCTAATTCAAGCCACCCATATAAATAGTGCTCTCAAATTCTATTCATCCACATGCATGCATATGGGTTGATCCAAACCTAGATTTTATGCCATGTATCATGTCTTTCCCAATTCTTGTATTATTGCAAATCTTGTTTTGCCACATTACCTCACATACATGCATATACATTTTTGTTGTCAAAAAATGCCACATGCATGTACTCCTTTATTGCATGCAATACCAAGCCACTCTAGTCACATAAAATGACATGCCCCTAGGTGGCTTTCTCTCTTATTTTCAAAGCCTTTTGAATTCTTGCTTAATTAAAAATGTGTTCTAATCCTAGTCTCTCATCTAGGTCTAAAATCTCTATTGTGCACACATGTTACACCCCTCGTTCTCTCCCTATCTAACCCAAAACCCTAAGCTAGACCTAATCACCTACACCCCTCTCTCTTTCTCTCCTTTCTACTTTTCCTGACATATTCTACCGAAGATTTCACTCCCTGGCGCCAACCCCCCTCTGCACCCTGTCCACCCAGCCAGCACCCCGTGCAAAGCCCGGTGCAGCCGCACCCCTTCCCCAGCAGCCGAGCCCTACCTCTCTTTTCCATGTGTTGAGCCACCGCTGCACGCCTCTTTTCTTTCTTCCTGTTTCTCTTCCTCGTCCACGTGATCGACACGCCCGCACAGCAGCCCACGCCGATCCCGTGTCCACAAAAGCAGCCAGCAGCAGAGTTTTTCCTCCTCCCCTATTCTCCCTGTCGTACCCCAACCACTCCCAGATCGAGTTCTGGGAGGACCCTTTCCTCCTCTGCAAGCAAATCCGCCAAGCCGCTCTGCTGCCCGGGACGCTCGCCATTGGCCGCGTTCACCGTCGTCGAGCCGTGTTCACGCCACCTCCCTCGCCACCGCCGTCTCCCGGCCAGCCACCACAACGCCGACCACTTCTCGGTGAGCTTCCCCTCTCTCTCTTCCCTGCCTCGCTTCCCCCTGCTCGCCAGCACGCGCACACAGCTGCACAGCGAGCCTAGCAGCAGCAACAACAACGCAGACTCCGGTTCCCTCCCCTCTTCCAACCGCCCACTGCGTTCTCGATGCCAACCCATAGATCTACGCGTAGAGGGATGAACCAGCTACCTCCAGGATCAAACCACATCCGTTATCTCGCTCTAGTTTGCTCAGAATCGTCGGGAGAAGATCATCTCGATCTCTGTCTCTAAACCGGTCCGTCGGTTAATCTGCAGACCCCTCTGTTCTTCATGATTTTCCCGATGCTGCAGACCTCCTCCGCGAAATCCCCAAACACAAAGTCGTAGCCCTACATCTCCCCTACCTCCAGAATCAAACGACACTTGATTTGGATCTCGACAGGCGAAGATATCATCTGCGGAAGTCGAGACGAAATCTCCGTTTTTCTGAAATTTTCCATTCAAACCTGAATCCCCTCTATTGTTCCCTCTACATCGTCACGTAAGTTGTTCCTTTGGAAAATCTTCCTTCTGCAAAGTTGTAGATCTGTGCGAGATCTACAACTTTTGTTTTTACGGCACCTTCAAAATCCCGCTAGATTCGCCATCATCTTCATTCGAACACGGGCCGAATTTCTGCCGAATTCCCAGATCCCAGATTCAGTTCCGTCAGCCTCGCGGTGAATTTTGCGCATAAGCCCCTGTGCTTTTTCCTGCCTCCTCCCGCTGTCCTCGGCTCGCCCACGTGTCGGTCCAGGCTGGGCGTGCACGCAGGTGGCCCCGCTCCTGACCCTGGCCTGCGTGTCGGTCACCGTGTGTAGGTCTGAGCCGGTGACAAAAGTTTCCAGATCCTTTTTCTTTTAATAAAAATAATTCCTGAAAATGTTTAATATCTTTTAATATCCAGAAATTAATAACTTTTTATTAATAAATCCAAATAATACAAATGATATATGTTTTTGAATCGGAAAAATGTGAGGAATTCAAATCTTCCATTTAAAAATAATGTTTGACTAATTTAAAATTTCGAAATTGTTTAATTGCAATAAAAATGCCTTTTCTTAATTAATTAATAACTTTAATTCTATAACTCCAAATCTGACAAATAATATGTCTAAATCGATCAGCGCGACGAGCCCGTTCTGTTTATGCATTCCATGATGTGAATTGAAGCATGCATAATGTCATTATTAAAAATCAGAACTGTTGATGGCAATAAAACTTGACCTAATAATTAATAAAATGGTTTATTCTTGTCCCCACACCTCACCCTTACCATGCTACATTATTGCCATGTAATTTGTGCATCATTCATCATGGCATGATTGTTTGCTTATCGCATTTTATTATATGCTTGTGCACTTTATTTATGTTGGCCCTTGTTTGTTTGGTTCTTCTTTCGGATAGACGCCGAGCAGGGGAAATATCAGGAATCCCAGAAATACTACCCAGATCCACCTCTCGCTTCAACTGAGCTGCCAGGAAAGCACTACCAAATGCTTGCATACATATAGTACCTATTGCCTCTATCTTATTCTTGCATCATTGAGTCGCGATTGCATTAAATTGAATCCCAAGTACTGCATAGCCTTTACTTTTAAACCCCACCGAGCTTGTTCCTCCATCCCATGAGCCATTACTACAGGAGTTGTTTGAGCCATGCGAGTCGTAGAACAGCATGTGTAGGGTATGTGAGAGTCTGATGGATAACGAGGTACCTAAACAACTTAACCTGAGTAGTATGGGATAACTAATGAAAGAGGCACCGGTGGGCAATATCTGTTATTTGGTTTTTCATGCTCACTTGTGTCCCGTAGGACCCCGAGTACTTGATTCCTGTTCCTTGACTATTCGCACTATCCACATCCGGGAGGCCTTATGGACCCCCCTGAGCCAGAGCTTGATTCATTTCTATTTCTTGGGGCCACAACTAGTTTGGGGTTTTATTACTATCCTATACTTATGCTATGCTTTACTGCTTTATTTACGATTGTGTGTGGAGCACCTGTACTGTTTTGGATCGTGACACGTTTTTGCTATATCGACAAGCCCAGTCACACTTTCGGGTTCCCAGTCGTTTACCGCCGTCCACACAAACCCTGGGTCCATTCCGGAGCCGGCCAACTTCGTTGCGGGTAGCTTAGTGGGGTGGCCCCCTGAAATATTTTATGAATCTCGTGATCACTTTGTCGTGAATGCCTTGTTGGATTTTGAGTTGGTTTTTCCGAGGTTGATCGAGTGTGTGTTGCTACTTGTGCACCCCTGCAGGGTAAATCTTTTTGAAAGCCATGTCCGCGGTTATGGACGACTTGGGGCACAGTTTCTTGATCATAGACAAGTATCACTAAAGTACCAACTTTAATTTGACTAAATATCTGACTAGTAAACAGTGCAATATTCATGGAATGAGTAATAAAACTGCCAACGGATGGGTTGTTCGTCCGCTTTCTCGTTGGTAAGCGAGAAGGAGGATGGATCTGTTACTTTATACTGTTATAACTGTTGTTCCTAATTAATGGACATCCGTCTATCATTGGTTAGGCGGATGGTTAGCGAGTATCTATAGACTTGTTAGTTATTTTCTTTTGCTGCAATTGCGTCACCCCAGGTTATGTCCCCTTTAGAGGCATAAAGACTTGTTGAGTACCACTAGGGTCTCACACGATAAATTGTTTGATTCAGATGAACAGGTGTATTCGCAAGATGGATACTGGGTGGAGGAAACAAATAATGTTGGCAACAATCACTCGGTGTAGAGATTCTGGGGATGGGGATCCGCGAGATCTGTGGGCGGGATATGCTTACTTATGTGGCATCTTATGCCGATTTGCTTCTTATCCGTACTCGGATCTTGTTTCCCGCTTCCGCTTGATACTCTGATGTTTGATGTATGAGGAGCTATCCTACACTATTATCTCTATCTAGGATATTTGGATCTTGCCGTATGGTGTTGCAATATTTCTATTTCTTTTAGATGGTATGGCTCTGAGAACTGTTGTCAGGTAGCTTGCATACATACTCACTTGTGTATGTATTTGATCTCTTCGCATGTTGCCTACGCCGCTCACTCTTGTCCCGATGTTCTTGGAAGTGGTTAGGACGGACGACGGGTCTACACGTGGGTGGCCCCTGGGCCCCCGCTGTACTATTTTAACCACTTTCGGTTCATCCAGGCTTGAACTTAGAGCGTAGGGTCCGAGGTTGTTACAATAAGAGTGACTAGATACAATAGTTTAAAACAAGCAATATCAAGTTATGCATCAATCAACTAGTCTTGGGACAATGCACATAGAACTAAGAATGGCCACTATGCTCTCAAAGTAGGTGCATAAAGATAGAAGGTGGAGACTCAATATTATGGTGGAAGAAAGGCCTTTGTAAAAGGAAGTAGGGATTCAAGTCTCATAAAGAGCTTCCAAAAATTATGGTACTTATAGCTTTCAGCTCTCATTTCCCCTATCATAAGCATCTTGAAGGTGATTAAGGTTAAAGTGACACAACTAAGAGGATATGCTTGACAAGTTATAAACCGAAATCTCATGCCCCTTACTTACAAAGACTGATCCTCATGCTACTCAACTTCAGTCACGAGTAAGATCTTGTCATTGTAAGTATATGTGTATCAATAAGAACCGCCAACGGGGTACCCCTTGCACATGATACGGGAGCTTTCCCATAATCAAAATGACAAGGCAAGCAGACAATGAGCATCTCAGCGATCTTTTTATTTGCTATTTGCATAGGTTTTTATTGAGGACGCTTCATAGAGTGCTCATTATGGTGATGCTGCAAGTTTCCACCATGATTAGGCATGGCTTAGGCTAGCGGCCCAAGCGTTTCTCTAACACACATACAAACTCCATGATTTTACAAGTTCCACTTTTATTTCACACCGCCGGGATCTGTAAGCAAAAGAACATGATATCAACGAGGTACAAAGTACAAGTGAAATGTTGAAAGCGTTCCCCATGAAACATGGTTCTGCTAATTTCAACTTATAAAGCGCAAGCATATACGCAACAAAGAAGGACCCAATGGTTCAAGTTTAATAGAGGCAAAAAGTAAAGTGTGCCATCAAGTTCGTGAGAGCTTTAATCACTAGTTTTCTCATAACAAGTTTAATTTGGAAGGTAAACAAAAGCATGAATATACTTGGAATAGCATAAGCTAGTAGGTAGGTATGGTGGACTCTTTGGAATAACTTGGTTTAGGGAGTTGTATGCATGAGTGGAACTCATACTTGGTTGTGGAGGCTAGCAAAAGACTGGGAGCGACAAACTAAGAGAGCAATAATGGCCATAATCAAGCAGAGCGACAAAACATCATTGATCAAAGCATAAAGTGATACTACAAGTTGAAAACTAAAGGATCATAAAGGCTATGGTGACTTGAGATAGTCATAACATGGTGTGAGCATGCGCCAAGTCATCCCAAATAAAGCATTAAAGGAGAATACCACTATATTATGCTTTCATATGCTAAAACAACGCATGATTCATCCAAGGCACATTAAGCAATATCAATTGTTTATAACAATCCATGCTACAGCAAAGAATACTAAGCATAAAGCCAAAACAAAATCAAGCATGGCATGACAAAGCACAGGCCACAGTCAAAAACAAGCTCTTTTTACCACATAAGTATGAACTTTCCTACTCTTTTCCAAACCAAACCAAACTACTTGCAAACCAATGTATGAAAGAGGGGGTCCAACTAATTTCTTCATAAAACTAAGCAAACCAAGCAAACTAAAAACCAAAACAAAAACAAAAAAGAAGACGCTCCAAGAACAACACAACTGTGCATGAAACAATAAAAATGAAACGTTTGGAAGAAACCTGGGACTTTTATTCATGAAGAAGGGGATGCCTTGGGCATCCCCAAGCTTTGACGCTTGTACTTCTTAGGTATTTCTTGGGGTGACACGAGTGGAATCCCCAAGCTTGAGCTTTAGTCTATCCTTCATCCCATTGCTCATTCCTTCCATACACCTGGAAATTTTCCTTCATACAAAACTTCACACAATCTTTATTAGCAACATTAGTGCACTCAAGATAAAAGTCTTAAGGTTCAGTTCTAACACCAAATAAACTTCCATTAAAACACTAGCTACTGTAGTACTTCCCTCAAAAATCTCAATTCCCCAAAAGAACTCAAAAAGGAACCCACAAGAAGCGAATGCAGAAAATGGCAGAAATCTGTCAAAACAGTCCAGCAGGTAAAGACGAATTTTTTCGAAGACCTTCTGTTGCTCAAATCAAAAAGTGTTGAACTAACAAAAGTTATAACAACCTGGAGCAGAAGCACAAAAAATTACAGCTCAATCCGACATACAGAGATCTCTCACGAATTTTTACGGTGAAGCACAAAAATCTGTTTTGGGACAGCAACTTTCCCAATCATTACTTCACTCTCATTAGAGGTTACTCTTGGCACAAAAAGCAAATAAAAAGGATAAGGAGAGGTTATTACAGAGGTAATAACTTCCAAGACTCATCTAAAACTTTTGGGTTATCTCCCAATAAGTACTTTTCTTTAACGCCTTTAAGTTAGGCATAAGAAGCAAAGAAAGAATCAACTGTTCTCAAATGAAGAAGCATTAAGACCAACTTTCTTGCCCTTACCACTTTTATTTTTATTCTTAACCTTTGGGAAAATGTGATTGTTTGGTGGAGAAGAAAGGTGCATGGTCCCCCTTCCCACATCTATTATTGCTCCAAGGAGTTCTAATAGGGACCTTCCAAGTGTAATTTGTCCTTTTCCTGCACATTCAATAACAAGATAATCAGTAGAAATCATTTTCCCAAGGATCTTTGTAAACACTCCTTAGTTATGAAACCAAGGTTTAATCGAACCAGTAGGAGCAAGGAAACACCCCAAAGGTGTTACTAGCTGAGCTTTGGCAGGGCGCACTACCGGTGCTAGTAGCAACGTGGAGACCTGCACAACACAACCACAGAACTTTGTCCCCAACTTGCGATGAGGTTGTCAATCTCACCGTGTTTTGCGGAAAACAAAGGATTAAACGTATCCAATGGAAAGAAGTAAAAGTTTGCAGAAAGTAAACACAAAGAAGTAAATAGTTGTAGATTGTATGTAAAGAAAAAGGACTGGGATCCATAGTTCACTAGAGGTGGCTCTCCTTAGATAGATAACATGCTGGGTGAACAAATTACAGTGGGGCAATTGACAAACACCGAGAAAGCAATACATGCATATACTAATTATCTTGACTCCTTTGAGAATTGATTGGGCAATACAACATAATACATAGACCGCCATCCAACTGCATCTATGACTAATAATCCACCTTCAGGTTATCATCCAAACCCCCTCCAGTATTAAGTTGCAAGCAACAGATTATTGCTTTTAATCTGCGTGTAAAGTAAACAATACGATTGTTCTATGAACAAAGGATTGTTGTTTTCTCCTAGTAACAACACATCTAGTACCTTAGAGATTTCTCACTTCCCAGTTACGGAGGCATGAACCCACTATCGAGCATAAATACTAACTCTTGGAGTTGCTAGCATCTACTTGGCCAAGATAGCTACTAACAACGGAAAGCATGCAAGATCACAAATAACAAAGACATGATAGAATCAATAATCAATCTGAAATAGCATCTCAATATCCATCGGATCCCCGCAAACACAACATGTATGGATTACAAATAGATGATCTTGATCATGAATGGAGCTCACAAGATCTAAACATGAAAGCACAAAGGAGGAGAACCAGCCATCTAGCTACTACATGGATCCGTAGTCCAAGGATGAACTACTCACGCATCACATCGGAGGCTTGCATGGTCATGAAGAAGGCCTCCAGGGTGAATTCCCCTCTCCGGCAGGGTGCCGAGAAGAGCTTCAGATCCCTCCCGATCTAGGGATGGAGATGACGGTGGCTACAGACTCTTTCGTGGATTTTTGATTGGGTACTTAGGATTTCGTCCCGAGGGCAATATATAGGCGGAAGGAGAGGCCGAGGGGGTGCCGAGAGCGGCCACACCACCCCCTGGCGTGGGTCAGGCCTGGCCGCGCGGTCAGGTGGTGTGGTGGCTCCTTGGCCCTTCTCCGTCTCGTATTCTGGCACTTGATCCCTTCCAGAAAAATAGGCACTTTGGCTTTTGTCCCATCCAATTCCGAGAATATTCATTTTCTGACATTCCTGGAACCAAAAACAGCAGAAAACAGGCAGCTAGCTCTGTGGCTCTTGTTAATAGGTTAGTCCAAGAAATCATATGAAAAAGTACTCCAAAGTTGGAATAAAACACAAGAAAGTGGAAAAAACCAAGCATGGAACATCAAAAATTATAGATACATTTGCAATGTATCAAGTGCCTTAAAATTTCTAGTGTTCAACTATATTACAGATCATCCTCATGCAAACTACCAAATATTTCTAGTCTTTGATTATATTATAATTGTCAACGAATGCATCAACAAGTTAAATTGGTCAAAATTTCGTATTGAAGTACGTAAATGATCTCACATCAGCGGTGGACGTTGGCAGAAGCCGAGGCTGAAGGCATCATCCGAAGACCTTGGCGCGGCACACAGCCTTCGACAAATTCCTTATAGGTTCAACAACGGGTTGCCGCCGCTCAACTCCGAATTCGCTTACAGGTTCAACATGTCAGAACTTGAGCTACTGAGGGTACAGCTCCCATGGAGACCTCGGCAGGGGTGTGATGTCTACGCACTTCTATTCTTGTAGACAGTTGTTGGGCCTCCAAGTGCAGAGGTTTGTAGAACAGCAGCAAGTTTTCCCTTAAGTGGATCACCCAAGGTTTATCGAACTCGGGGAGGAAGTGGTCAAAGGTATCCCCTCTCAAGCAACCCTGCAATCAAGATACAAGAAGTCTCTTGTGTCCCCTACACACCCAATACACTTGTCAGGTGTATAGGTGCACTAGTTCGACGAAGAGATAGTGAAATACAAGTGGTATGGATATAAGATAACGGTGCTAGAAGATACTTTGATGGCGTGGAAGAGACTAAAGGCAAACGGAAATAAAGATGGAAGCAAGCAAACATGTAACAGATCTAATTGCAAATGGTGTTTCAATGCTTAGAAACAAGGCCTAGGGATCATACTTTTGCTAGTGAACACTCTCATATAAATATCTTCTCTTTATGATACTACTCTCAACTACTCTCCGGTTGGACACTCTAATCGATGGTAGGGCTATAACAGCACACCTCAAAGTTCGCTTTCCGCATCTAGATAACCCCACACTATCACCTTGAGAACTAGATGGTTCAAACAAACACCACAATTTCATAAAGACATCCAACTCCAAATATAACTCATAATAATTATTTGTAATCTCTAGCCTAAGTGCCACCATGGTGTGCACACTGTCAACTTCACACACATGGGGAGAGCAGAGATCTATTAAAGCACTTGAGTAGCAAGGTAGATCTATAGATTACAAGCTCATGATCTCAATAAGATCATGCATAAAGAGAGAGATGAGCACATAGCTACAAGTAGAACAATTAGCCTCGAGAGAGAGAACTACTCCCTCATCATCATGGGAATCAGCAACGACGATGGAGATGGCGGTGGAGATCGATGGAGATGGCTCCGGGGGCACTTCCCTGTCCCAGCAGGGTGCCGAATAGAGACTTTCTGTCCCCCGAATCTCCCCTTCGGTGGCGGCGGTGCTGTGGAACTTTTCGTGGCTGGAGGCTTGATGATTTAGGGTTTCTATATCGAGAGGAATATATAGGCAAAGAGGCAAGGTCGGTGGGCGGCCAGGGGGCCCACACCACCTGGTGGCGTGGCCAGGGCTAGCCCGCGCCACCACATGGTGTGGTCACCCTGTGGCCCCTCTCCGTCTCATCTTCTGGCTCCATGAGTCTTCCAGTAAAATATCGAGTTTGGCTTTTGTCCAGTCCAATTCCGAGAATATTTATTTTCTGACTTTTCTAGAACCAAAAACATAAGAAAATAGGCAATTGGCACTGTGGCATCTTGTTAATAGATTAGTCCAAGAAAGTGTATAGAAAGTACTCCAAAGTTGGAACAAAACATAAGAAAGTAGATAAAACCAAGCATGGAACATCAAAAATTATGGATACATTAGCAACGTATCAACATCCCCAAGCTTAACTCCTGCTCGTCCTCGAGTAGGTAAGTGATAAAAAGAAAGAATAATTTTTGACGTGACATGCACCATCATAAACTTGATCAAAGTGTTTGTAAAACATGGATAGCTGGGATCATAGTACTTCAACATAGCATGAAGGATAAAGTTTTATCAATAAGACATAGCAACTATGTTGCAACATGAAAAGGCACAAACAAAAGATTCATGCATAACAATGCTTTGCAAGACGTTTGTTTGTTTCACGTAAAGAAAACATAGCATAGTGGCATTCAGCTTGTCCCTCATAGAGTAGCAAACATAAATGCATAGGACACCTTCAAAGTTCATTAGAGTGACTGGATACAAATAGTTTAAAACAAGCAATATCAAATTATGTATCAATCAACAAGTCTTGGGATAATGCACATAGAACTAAGAATGGCCACTATGCTCTCAAAGTAGGTGCATAAAGATAGAAGGTGGAGACTCAACATAAAAGTAAAAGAAAGGCCTTCATAGAAGGAAGTAGGGATTCAAGTCTCATAAAGAGCTTCCAAAAATTATGGTACTTTTTAGCTTTCAGCTCTCATTGCCCCTATCATAAGCATCTTGAAGTGATTAAGGTTAAAGTGAACAAACTATGGAGTATATGCTTGACAAAGTATAACTTGGAAATCTCATGTCCCTTGAATACGAGGGTCGCTCCTCATGCTACTCAAGTTTACTCACCGGTAAGTGCTTGTCATCGTAAGTACATGTGTATCATAGAGAACCGCCAATGGGGTACCCCTTGCCCGATGATACGGAAGAATCCCCATATCAAAATGACAAGGCAAGCAGACAACGAGCATCTCAGCAATCTTCTTATTTACCATGGGAATATGGTGCTTTTTTCTCTCTTTCCTCTTTTCATATATCTCTTTTTTTATCTTTTCTTTTTCTCTTTTTTCTCAATATCCGACTATTTTTTTATAAGAAGAATGCTTCATAGACAGCTCATTATGGTTACGCTGCAGGTTTCCACCATGACAGCATGGATTAGAACAGCGGCCCAGGCGTTTCTCTAATACACATACATAACTCCATGGACTTACAAGCTCCCCTTTCATTTCACACCGACGACATCCATAGACAAAAGAGCATGATATCAACTAGGTACAAAGTACAAGTGCAATGTTGAAAGCGTTCCCCGTGACAGCATGGTTCTGCTAATCCCCAACATATAAGTGCAAGCATATACAACATAGATGACACAATGGTTCAAGTTTATTAAGGGCAAGAAAAGTAAAGTGTGCCATCAAGTTCGTGAGAGCTTTAATCACTAGTTTTCTCATAACAAGTTTAATTCGGAAGGTAGATAAAAACATGAATATACTTGGAATAGCATATGCTAATAGGTAGGTATGGTGGACTCTTTGGAATAACTTGGTTTTAGGAGTTGGATGCATGAGTGGAACTCATACTTGGTTATAGAGGCTAGCAAAAGACTGGGAGCGACCGACTAAGAGAGCAATAATGGCCATAATCATGTAGAGCGACAAAACATCATTAATCAAAGCATAAAGTGATACTACAAGTTGAAAACTAAAGGATCATAAAGGATTATGGTGACTTGGGATAGTCATAACATGGTGTGAGCATGTGCCAAGTCAACCCAAATAAAGCATCAAAGGAGAATACCACAATACTATGCTTTAATATGCTAAAACAACGCATGATTCTTCCAAGGCACATTAAGAAATCTCAATTGTTTATAACAAGTCATACTACATCAAAGAATACTAAGCATAAAGCCAAAACAATATCAAGCATGGCATGACAAAGCATAGGCCATAGTCAAAAACAAGCTCCTTTTACCACTTAAGCATGAACTTTCCTACTCTTTTCCAATCCAAACCAAACTTATTTGAAAACCAATGTATGAAAGAGGGGGTCCAACCAATTTATGCAGCAAACTAAGAAAACCAAGAAAACGAAAACCAAAACAAAAACGAAAAGGAAGACGCTCCAAGAACAACACAACTGTGCATGAAACAATAAAAATGAAGTGATTGGAAGAAACCTGGGATTTGTATTGATGAAGAAGGGGATGCCTTGGGCATCCCCAAGCTTTGACACTTGTACTTCTTGGATATTTCTTGGGGTGACACGTGTGACATCCCCAAGCTTGAGCTTTAGTCCATTGTTCAGCTCATTACATCACTCTTTCCTTACACCTGAATTTTTTCCTTCGTACAAAACTTCACACAATCTTTATTAACAACATTATTGCACTCAAGATAATAAGTCTTTGGGCTCAGTTTCAACACCAATAAAACTTCCATTAAAACACAAGCTACTATAGCACTTCCCTAAAAAATCTTAATTCCCCAAATATAACTCAAAAAGGAACCAACAAGAAGCAAATGCAAATAATGGCAGAAATCGGTCAAAAGAGACCAGCAGGTAAAGACGAATTTTTTCTAAGACCTTCTGTTGCTCAAATTGAAAATTGTTGAACTAACGAAAGTTAGATAACAACCTGGGGCAGAAGCACAAAAATTTACACCTCAAAAGGACGTACAGAGAGTTTACACGAATTTTTACGGTGAAGCACAGAAATCTGTTTCAGGACATCAACTTTCCCAATCATTACTTCTCTCTCATTAGAGGTTACTCTTGGCACAAAAAGAAAATAAAAAGGATAAGTAGAGGTTATTATAGAGGTAATAACTTCCAAGACTCATCTAAAACTTTTGGGTTATCTCCCAATAAGTACTTTTCTTTAACGCCTTTAAGTTAGGCTTGATAGTTTGAGAAGATGCTCACATAAGAAATATGAATTGAAATAAAATAGAGCATCAAGAAGCAAATTCAAAGCATATTTAAGCCTAACCCACTTCCTATTCATAGGAATCTTGTAAAGAAACAAGTTATGAAAGCACAAAGCAACAAGCATAGGAAAGAAAAACAAGTGCAACTTCAAGACTTTCAACATAAAGAGGGGAAACTTAATATTATTGAAATACATAAGACCATGTTTACCTCTCTCATAATAACTTTCAGTAGCATCATGAATAAAATTAACAATATAACTATCACATGAAACATTCTTATCATGATCCACATGCATAAAAGAATTAATACTCCCCGCATAAACATAGTCATTCTTATTAATTGTAGTGGGAGCAAATTCAACAAAATAGCTATCATTATTATTCTCATCACCGTAATCATCAAATATAGAAGGCATACTATAATCATAATTAATTTCCTCCTCAATAGTAGGTGGACTGAAAATATCATATTCATCATTGTAATCATCATATATTGGAGGTTTGGTATCATCATAAGCAATAGAATAGCTATCTTCCAAAGCTGGGGAACTAAAAAGATCATTTTCATGAAAACTAGCTTCCCCAAGCTTAGACTTTTCTATAGCATTAGTAATAATGGTGTCGAAAGAATTCATACTAACAACATTTCTATTAGCATGCAAATAAATTTCCATAGGTTTTTTAATTTTCTCTTCAAACACTACATGTCCTAACTCAAGATAAATACTATAGAGCTCTCTAATTTTGTTGTTATTTTCCATTAAGCCTAACTAGTGAAAACAATAAACAAAAAGATATAATTGCAGAATCTAAAGGAAATAACTTCGAGCACTCACACCGGAGGATGTGAGTACCTTTTACCTTACCTCCCCGGCAACGACGCCAGAAAATAGCTTGATGTCTACGCACTTCTATTCTTGTAGACAATTGTTGGGCCTCCAAGTGCGGAGGTTTGTAGAACAGCAGCAAGTTTTCCCTTAAGTGGATCACCCAAGGTTTACCGAACTCAGGGAGGAAGTGGTCAAAGGTATCCCCTCTCAAGCAACCCTGCAATCAATATACAAGAAGTCTCTTGTGTCCCCAACACAGCCAATACACTTGTCAGGTGTGTAGGTGCACTAGTTTGGCGAAGAGATAGTGAAATACAAGTGGTATGGATATAAGATAACGGTGCTAGAAAATACTTTGATGGCATGGAATAGACTAAAGGCAAACTGAAATAAAGATGGAAGCAAGCAAACATGTAACAGATCTAATTGCAAACGGTGTTTCAATGCTTAGAAACAAGGCCTAGGGATCATACTTTCGCTAGTGAACACTCTCATATAAATATCTTCTCTTTATGATACTACTCTTAACTACTCTCCGGTTGGACACTCTAATCGATGGTAGGGCTATAACAGCACACCTCAAAGTTCGCTTTCCGCATCTAGATAACCCCACACTATCACCTTGATCACTAGATGGTTAAAACAAACACCACAATTTCATAAAGACATCCAACTCCAATATAACTCATAACAAGTATTTGTAATCTCTAGCCTAAGTGCCACCATGGTGTGCACACTATCAACCTCACACACATGGGGAGAGCAGAGATCTATTAAAGCACTTGAGTAGCAAGGTAGATCTATAGATTACAAGCTCATGATCTTAATAAGATCATTCATAGAGAGAGATATGAGCACATAGCTACCGGTAGAACCCTTAGCCTCGAGAGAGAACTACTCCCTCATCATCATGGGAATCAGCAACGGCGATGGAGATGGCGGTGGAGATCGATGGAGATGGCTCCAGGGGCACTTCCCCGTCCCGGCAGGGTGCCAGAATAGAGACTTTCTATCCCCCGAATCTCCCATTCGGTGGCGGTGGCGCTGCAGAACTTTTCATGGCTGGAGGCTTGATGATTTAGGGTTTCTCTATCTGGGGGAATATATAGGCGAAGAGGCAAGGTCGGTGGGCAGCCAGGGGGCCCACACCACCTGGTGGCGCGGCCAGCGCTAGCCCCCCGCGCCACCATATGGTGTGGCCACCCTGTAGCCCCTCTCCGTCTCGTCTTCTGGCTCCGTGAGTCTTCCGGTAAAATATCGACTTTGGCTTTTGTCCGGTCCAATTCCGAGAATATTCATTTTCTGACTTTTCTGGAACCAAAAACAGAAGAAAACAGGCAACTGGCACTATGGCATCTTGTTAATAGGTTAGTCCAAGAAATTGTATAGAAAGTACTCCAAAGTTGGAACAAAACATAAGAAAGTAGATAAAACCAAGCATGGAACATAAAAAATTATGGATACGTTAGCAACGTAACAGGGTGGCAGAATTGGCGTGGGTGCAACCACGGCGACGGCGAGATCGGATTCTGGAGGAGGAAAACATGACCGAGCATGGTCGACGCGGTGACAGATCTCACTGGGAACCAATTCTCGTCCCCACGCCGTGCCATGGTGAGGGCAAGCTCTAACTTGGGATGGGGAGGAGAGCGGGGCCGAGCAGGTTCATCCACGTCCCAGTTCCACGCCATGGCCGCAACCATAGATTGCTGCTCCGGGGAAGAAGAAGACGTGTAATGGATGTAGGCGCCAACGCTGCAAGCCTACATGGCAGTCATGATGGCAGCGACATAATGGCGAAAACTGACAGGGGGCCAAACTTGACGGGTATTAGCCTGATATTTTGTATTCAAACATAAAGTTGAATTCGTGCCGAAAAAGACCCCCTGAGTATTTGGCACGTCAACTTTGATCATCGCGGCTGATTATAGGCAACTTGGGTATCGCTTTGCCTGGGCACCTCAACTTTCGGGCCGCAAAATGATATTCTCACCGACCCCACCCAATGACATGTGGGACCCATTGATACGTTGCAAACGTATCTATAATTTTTGATGTTTCATGCTTGTTTTATATCTACTTTCTTATGTTTTGTCCATACTTTAGAGTATTTACATACAGTTTCTGGAACTAACCTATTAACAAGATGTCACAGTGCCAGTTGCCTGTTTCTGCTATTTTTGGTTCCAGAAAAGTCAGAAAATGAATATTCTCGGAATTGGACAGGACAAAAGCTAAAGTCAATATTTCACCGAGGGGAACACAGAGCCAGAAGACGAGACAGAGAAGGGCCTCGAGGGGGCCACACCCCCTGGCCGCGCGGCCTGGCCTGGCCCGCACCTGGGGGTGCAGCCGCCTCGGGCACCCTCTCGGCCTCCCCTTTTGCCTATAAGAAGCCTCCGATATAGAAACCCTAAAATTCCACGAAAGAGTCTATAGCCTCCGTCATCTCCATCCCTAGATCAGGATGGATCTGAAGCTCTTCCCGGCACCATGCCGGAGGGAAGAGATCACCCTGGAGGCCTTCTTCATCACCATGCCTGCCTCTGGTGTGATGCGTGAGTAGTTCATCCCTAGACTATAGGTCCATGTAGTAGCTAGATGGTTGGTTCTTCTCCTTTGTGCTACCATGTTTAGATCTTGTGAGCTCCATTAATGATCAAGATCATCTATTTGTAATTCTACATGTTGTGTTTGCGGGGATCCGATGGATATTGAGATGCTATTTCAGATTGAGTACTGATTCTATCATGTCTTTGTTATTTGTGATCTTGCATGCTCTCCATTGTTAGTAGCTATCTTGGTCGAGTAGATGCTAGCAACTCCGAGATGGAGTATTTATGCTCGATAGTGGGTTCATGCCTCTAGGAATCTAGGGAAGTGACAGAAATCTCTAAGGTACTAGCTGTGTTGTTGCTACTAGGGAGAAAACAGCAATCCTTTGTTCATAGAACAATCATATTGTTTACTTTACACACTTTTCTTAATGCAATTATCTGTTGCTTGCAACTTAATACTAGAGGGATTTCGGATAATAACCTGAAGGTGGATTATTAGTCATAGATGCAGTTGGATTACGGTCTATGTATAATGTTGTAATGCCCAATCAAATCTCATAGGAGTCAAGATGATTAGTATATGCATGTATGCTTTCTTGATGTTTGTCAATTGCCCCGCTGCAGTTTGTTCACTCAACATGTCAACTATCTTAAGGAGAATCACCACTAGTGAACTATGGACCCCAGTCCATTCTTTTACCATCAATCTACAAAGCTATTTACTATTTTTTGTTTACTTTCTGCAAAGCAATTACTATCTTCCACACAATACGTTAATCCTTTGTTTTCAGCAAAATCGGTGAGATTGACAACCTCACTGTAAGTTGGGGGCAAAGTTCTGTAATTGTGTTATGCAGGATTCCAAGTTGGAAACAACACCTTGGAGGTGTTTCCTTGCTCCTACTGGTTCGATAACCTTGGTTTCATAACTGAGGGAAAACTTGTTGATGTGCTCATCATACCTTCCTCTTGGGGTTCCCCAACGAGCTCTACATATTGAGCAAGCAAGACTTTTTCTGGCGCCGTTGCGGGGAGTCAAGGACATCTTCATAAGGGGAGTCCCTCAAAAGTCCACGAAAGAGTCTGTAACCGTCGTCATCTCCATCCTTAGATCGGGAGGGATCTGAAGCTCTTCCCGGCACCCTGTCGGAGAGGGGAATTCACCCTGGAGGCCTTCTTCATCACCATGCAAGCCTCCGGTGTGATGCGTGAGTAGTTCATCCTTGGACTACGGATCCATGTAGTAGCTAGATGGCTGGTTTCTCCTCCTTTGTGCTTTCATGTTTAGATCTTATGAGCTCCGTTCATGATCAAGATCATCTATTTGTAATTCATACATGTTGTGTTTGCGAGGATCCGATGGATATTGAGATGCTATTTCAGATTGATTATTGATTCTATCATGTCTTTGTTATATGAGATCTTGCATGCTTTCCGTTGTTAGTAGCTATCTTGGCCAAGTAGATGCTAGCAACTCCAAGAGTTAGTATTTATGCTCGATAGCGGGTTCATGCCTCTGGTAATCTGGGGAAGTGATAGAAATCTCAAAGGTACTAGATGTGTTGTTGCTACTAGGGAGAAAACAACGATCCTTTGTTCATAGAGCAATTGTATTGTTTACCTTACACGCAGTTCAGAAGCAATAACTGCTGCTTGCAACTTAATACCGGAGGGGGTTCGGATGATAACCTGAAGGTGGATTATTAGTCATAGATGCAGTTGGATGGCGGTCTATGTATTATGTTGTATTGCCCAATCAAGTCTCAAAGGAGTCAAGATGATTAGTATATGCATGTATTTCTTTCTCGGTGTTTGTCAATTGCCCCATTGTAATTTGTTCACCCAGCATGTTATCTATCTAAGGAGAGCCACCTCTAGTGAACTATGGATCCCGGTCCTTGTATTTTATATACAATCTACAATCTTTTACTGCTTTGTGTTTACTTTCTGCAAACTTTTACTTCTTTCCATTCGATACGTTTAATCCTTTGTTTTCCGCAAAACACGGTGAGATTGACAACCTCATCGCAAGTTGGGGACAAAGTTCTGTGGTTGTGTTGTGCAGGTCTCCACGTTGCTACTAGCACCGGTAGTGCGCCCAGCCAAAGCTCAGCTAGTAACACCTTTGGGGTGTTTCCTTGCTCCTACTGGTTCGATTAAACCTTGGTTTCATAACTGAGGGAAAACTTACTGCTGTGCTCATCATACCTTCCTCTTGGGGTTCCCAACGAGCTCTATTTTGAAAGTCGAGTGCATCAAGATATTTTCTGGCGCCGTTGCCGAGGAGTCAAGGACATCTTCACAAGGGGAGTCCCTCATAACCAATCTCTTTACTTTATTGTTTTTGTTTTTCTTAGTTTCTTTTTTGCTTTGTTTGCTTGTTTTGTTCTTCAAAAACACAAAAAAAATAGTTTTACTTGTTTTGCTTTCTTATTTGAAAACCCAAAAAATGACTACCCTTGAAAAGACTAAGTTGTGTGACTTCACTAGCACCAACAACAATGATTTTATGAGCACTCCTATTGCTCCACCTGTGGCTGAAAATACTTTCTTTGAGATAAAACCTGCCTTGCTCAATCTTGTTATGAGAGAACAATTTTCTGGTATTGGTAATGAAGATGCTGCTTCCCATCTAAATAACTTTGTTGAACTTTGTGAGATGCAAAAGCATAGGGATATAGATGGTGATATTATTAAACTGAAATTGTTTCCTTTCTCTTTGAGAGAAAAAGCTAAAGAGTGGTTGAATTCCTTAACTAGGAATAGTATTGATTCTTAGACTAAGTGCAAAGATGCTTTTATTGGAAAATACTATCCTCCTGCTAAGATTATATCCATGAGAAGTGAAATAATGAAGTTTAAACAACTTGATAATGAGCATGTTGCTCAAGCTTGGGAAAGAATGAAATCTTTGGTAAAGAATTGTCCCACTCATGGACTGACTGCTTGGATGATCATCCAAACTTTTTATGCAGGATTGAACTATTCTTCAAGGAATCTATTGGATTCAGCTGCTGGAGGTACCTTTATGACCATCACTTTGGGTGCTGCAACAAAACTATTGGATAATATGATGGTTAATTATTCTGAATGGCATACTGAGAGAGCTCCACAAGGTAAGAAGGTAAATTCTGTTGAAGAAACCTCATCCTTGAGTGATAAGATTGATATTATTATGTCTATGCTTGTTAATGGCAAAGCCCATATTGATCCAAATAATGTTCCTTTAGCCTCTTTGGTTGCTCAAGAAGAGCAAGTTGATGTGAACTTCATAAGAAATAACAACTTTGGCAACAATGCTTATGGTAATAATGCTTATAGGAACAATTTTGGTAACAACAATTATAAACCTTATCCTCCCAACAATGGTAATGCTTATGGAAATTCTTACAACAATAATAAGAGTGCTCCCTCTAAACTTGAAGTTATGCTTAAAGAGTTTATTAGTAAAAAAACTGCTTTCAATAAAACTATTGAGGAAAAACTCTCTAATGCTGAAAGAAATATAGCATCTTTGGCTAAAGATCAATCTTCTTTGAATAAAATGGCTGCTAAACCTGAAACTAATGACAATCCCTTTGCAGCTACTAATGCCATACAAGTAAGAATTGATGAAAATGTTAGACTATTAGCTGAATTACATGCTAAGTGGGAAAGAGAAGATGAAATTGCTAGAAACATTATTGTTTCTACTATTACTACCACTAGTGTTGAGGCTAGTAATAGTTCTACTACTTTAGATGATAAAGTTGATTTTGATCTTGATGGTTGCAATATCTCTGAAGTTATTAAGTTCCTACAAAATCTTGCTAAAACTCCTAATGCTAGTGCTATGAACATGGCTTTTACAAAACACATTACTGATGCTCTAATAAAGATTAAAGAAGAAAAGATGAAACATAAAGCTTCTATTCCTATAAAACAAGAAGATTGTTGGGAACCCATCATTAATATGAAAGTGAATGACTTTGATTTCAAAGCTTTGTGTGATCTTGATAGTAGTGTTTCTATTATGCCTAGAAGGATTTGTGATATGCTTGATTTGCCTCCTCTTGAAGATTGTTATTTGAATGTTCCACTTGATGCTAATGCTAAAAAGAAACTCATGGGGAGTATTAATTATGTTCTTATTATGGTTAATAATTCCTATGTCCCTGTTGATTTCTATTTTTTGGATGTTGAATACAATGCTTCTTGTCCTATTACTTTGGGAAGACCTTTTCTTAGAACTGTTGGTGCCATCATTGATATGAAAGAAGGCACCATTAAATATCAACTCCCACTCAAGAAAGTAATAGAACACTTCCCTAAAAAGAGAGAAAAGATTTTTTTTGCTTCTCCTATGAAAACAAAATTTGGTCTTAATGCTTCTTCATTTGAGAACACTTGATTCTTTCTTTGCTTCTTATGCCTAACTTAAAGGCGTTAAAGAAAAGTACTTGTTGGGAGATAACCCAAGAGTTTTAGATGAGTCTTGGAAGTTATTAATTCAATAATAACCGCTCCTTATCCTTTTTATTTGCTTTTTGTGCCAAGAGTAACCTCTAATGAGAGTGAAGTAATGATTGGGAAAGTTGCTGTCCCGAAACAGATTTCTGTGCTTCACCATAAATATTCATGAGAGAGCTATGTACGTCGGATTGAGCTGTAATTTTTTGTGCTTCTGCCCCAGGTTATTATCTAACTTTCGTAAGTTCAACACTTTTTTATTTGAGCAACATAAGGTCTTCGAAAAAATTCGTCTTTACCTGCTGGTCTGTTTTGACAGATTTCTGCCATTTTCTGCATTTGCTTCTCGTTGGTTCCTTCTTGACTTCTTTTGGGGAATTGAGCTTTTTGAGGGAAGTGATACAGTAGCTAGTTTTTTAATGGAAGTTTATTTGGTGTTAGAACTAAACCTTGAGACTTATTTATCCTAAGTGCACTAATGTTGCTAATGAGATTGTGTGAAGTTTTGTATGAAGGAAAATTTTCAGGTGTATGGAAGGAATGAGTAATGAGATGAAGGATGGACTAAAGCTCAAGCTTGGGGATGCCTCGCGTGTCACCGCAAGAAATATTCAAGAAGTGCAAGCGTCAAATCTTGGGGATTCCCAAGGCATCCCCTTCTTCATCAATAAAACTCCCAGGTTTTTTCCAAACGCTTCATTTTTATTGTTTCATGCATAGTTGTGTTTTTCTTGGAGCGCCTTCTTTTTTGTTTTTGTTTTGGTTTTTACTTTGCTTGGTTTTCTTAGTTTTCTGAATAAGTTGGTTGGACCCCCTCTTTCATACATTGGTTTGCAATTAGTTTGGTTTGGTTTGGAAAAGAGTAGGAAAGTTCATACTTATGTGATAAAAAGAGCTCGTTTTTGACTCTGGCTATGCTTTGTCATGCCATGCTTGATATTGTTTTGGCTTTATGCTTAGTATTCTTTGCTGTAGCATGACTGTTATAAACAATTGATATTGCTTAATGTTCCTTGGATGAATCATGCGTTGTTTTAGCATATTAAAGCATAGTATAGTGGTATTCTCCTTTGATGCTTTATTTGGGTTGACTTGGCACATGTTCACACCATGTTATGACTGTCACAAGTCACCACAGCCTTTATGATCCTTTAGTTTTCAACTTGTAGTATCACTTTATGATTTGATCAATGATGTTTTGTCGCTCTGCATGATTATGGCCATTATTGCTCTCTTAGTTTGTCGCTCCCAGTCTTTTGCTAGCCTCCACCACCAAGTATGAGTTCCACTCATGCATCCAACTCCCTAAACCAAGTTATTCCAAAGAGTCCACCATACCTACCTACTAGCTTATGTTATTCCAAGTACATTCATGCTTTTGTTTACCATCCACTTGTTATGAGAAAACTAGTGATTAAAGCTCTCACGAACTTGATGGCACACTTTACTTTTTGCCTCTAATAAACTTGAACCATTGGGTCCTTCTTTGTTGCGTATATGCTTGCACTTTATAAGTTGAAATTAGCAGAACCATGTTTCATGGGGAACGCTTTCAACATTGCACTTGTACTTTGTACCATGTTGATATCATGTTCTTTTGCTTACGGATCCCGGTGGTGTGAAATAAAAGTGGAACTTGTAAGATCATGGAGTTTGTATGTGTGTTAGAGAAACGCCTGGGTGGCTAGCCTAAGCCATGCCTAATCATGGTGGAAACTTGCAGCATCACCATAATGAGCACTCTATGAAGCATCCTCAATAAAAACCTATGCAAATAGCAAATAAAAAGATCGCTGAGATGCTCATTGTCTACTTGCCTTGTCATTTTGATTATGGGAAAGCTCCTGTATCATGTGCAAGGGGTACCCCGTTGGCGGTTCTTAATGATACACATATACTTACAATGACAAGAGCTTACTCGTGACTGAAGTTGAGTAGCATGAGGATCGGTCTTCGTAAGTAAGGGGCATGAGATTTCGGTTTATAACTTGTCAAGCATATCCTCTTAGTTGTGTCACTTTAACCTTAATAACTTAAAGATGCTTATGATAGGGGCAATGAGAGCTGAAAGCTATAAGTACCATAATTTTTGGAAGCTCTTTATGAGACTTGAATCCCTACTTCCTTTTCAAAAGGTCTTTCTTCCACCATTATATTGAGTCTCACCCTTCTAACTTTATGCACCTACTTTGAGAGCATAGTGGCCATTCTTAGTTCTATGTGCATTGTCCCAGGACTAGTTGATTGATGCATAACTTGTTATTGCCTGTTTTAAACTATTGTATCTAGTCACTCTTATGAACTTTCAAGGTGTCCTATGCATTTATATTTTCTACTCTATTGAGGGACAAGCTGAATACTTTTATGCTATGTTTTCTTTATGTGAAACAAACAAACGTCTTGCAAAGCATTATTATTCATGAATCTTTTGTTTGTGCCTTTTCATGTTGCATCATAGTCTCTTTGCTTATTGCTAGAACTTTGTATTTCATGTTATGATTGAAGTACTTTGATCAAGTCTTTGATGGTGCATGTCACCTCAAAAATTATTTCTTTTTATCACTTACCTACTCGAGGACGAGCAGGAGTTAAGCTTGGGGATGTTGATACATTGCAAATGTATCTATAATTTTTGATGTTCCATGCTTGGTTTTATCCACTTTCTTGTGTTTTGTTCCAACTTTGGAGTACTTTTCATATGATTTCTTGGACTAACCTATTAACAAGAGCCATAGTGCCAATTTTGTTTTCATTGTTTTTGGTTCCAAGAAAGTCAGAAAATGAATATTCTCGGAATTGGACGGGACAAAAGCCAAAGTGCCTATTTTTCCGGAAGGGATCAAGTGCCAGAATACGAGACGGAGAGGGGCCAGCCACACCACCTGGCCGCATGGCCAGGCTTGACACGCGCCAGGGGGTGGTCTGGCTGACCCCAGCACCCCCTCGGCCTCTCCTTCCGCCTATAAGTTGCCCTCGGGACGAAAACCCTAGGTACCCGATCAAAAATCCACGAAAGAGTCTCATGGCGTCATCTCCATCCCTAGATAGGAGGGATCTCAAGCTCTTCCCGCACCGCCAAAGAGGGAATTCACCGAGGCCTTCTTCATCACCATGCAAGCCTCCGATGTGATGCGTGAGTAGTTCATCCTTGGACTACGGATCCATGTAGTAGCTAGATGGCTGGTTTCTCCTCCTTTGTGCTTTCATGTTTAGATCTTGTGAGCTCCGTTCATGATCAAGATCATCTATTTGTAATTCATACATGTTGTGTTTGCGGGGATCCGATGGATATTGAGATGCTATTTCAGATTGATTATTGATTCTGTCATGTCTTTGTTATTTGAGATCTTGCATGCTTTCCGTTGTTAGTAGCTATCTTGGCCAAGTAGATGCTAGCAACTCCAAGAGTTAGTATTTATGCTCGATAGTGGGTTCATGCCTCTGGTAATCTGGGAAGTGATGAAATCTCTAAGGTACTAGATGTGTTGTTGCTACTAGGAGAAAACAACGATCCTTTGTTCATAGAACAATTGTATTGTTTACCTTACACGATTCAGAAGCAATAATCTGTTGCTTGCAACTTAATACTGGAGGGGGTTCGGATGATAACCTGAAGGTGGATTATTAGTCATAGATGCAGTTGGATGGCGGTCTATGTATTATGTTGTATTTTACAATCAAGTCTCAAAGGAGTCAAGATGATTAGTATATGCATGTATTGCTTTCTCGGTGTTTGTCAATTGCCCCGCTGTAATTTGTTCACCCAGCATGTTATCTATCTAAGGAGAGCCACCTCTAGTGAACTATGGATCCCGGTCCTTGTCTTTTATAACCAATCTACAATCTTTTACTGCTTTGTGTTTACTTTCTGCAAACTTTTACTTCTTTCCATTCGATACGTTTAATCCTTTGTTTTCCGCAAAACACGGTGAGATTGACAACCTCATCGCAAGTTGGGGACAAAGTTATGTGGTTGTGTTGTGCAGGTCTCCACGTTGCTACTAGCACCAGTAGTGCACCCTGCCAAAGCTCAGCTAGTAATACCTTTGGGGTGTTTCCTTGCTCCTACTGGTTCGATTAAACCTTGGTTTCATTACTGAGGGAAAACTTACTGTTGTGCTCATCATACCTTCCTCTTGGGGTTCCCAACAAGCTCTACGTTGAAAATCGGGTGCATCAATGATTTCCACCAGTAGTACCGGCCACCCGCCGGTACTACCGGCCACGTGCGAAACTATGGGTAACGGGCAGATCGGGGAGCCCTTTAAAAGGAGCTCCCCTTTCCCCTTCGGCCTTAACTTGTTCTTTTAGGTTTTTGGCTTTCTCTCTCCTCCATTGTTGACCTTCAAGAGCTTTCCCTCTCCCCTTCCCCCTCCTATGATTCTTGCATCTTTTTGAGGGATTTGATGGAGGAGATCTAGATCTACAAGCCCCACCAAACCAAATCCCTTCTTTATGAAGGAATCCTTGGGATCTAGATCTTGGAGCGTTTTGTGTTCTCCTCTTGTGTTCTTACTCCCTTATTCCCCCAATAGCTTTTGTAGCTTTGGTGGATGATACATTGCAAATGTATCTATAATTTTTGATGTTCCATACTTGGTTTTATCTACTTTCTTGTGTTTTGTCCACACTTTGGACTACTTTTCATATGATTTCTTGGACTAACCTATTAACAAGAGCCCTAGTGCCAATTGCATGTTTTCTGCTGTTTTTGGTTCCAAGAAAGTCAGAAAATGAATATTCTCGGAATTGGACGGGACAAAAGCCAAAGTGCCTATTTTCCCGGAAGACTCACGGAGCCAGAAGGGGAGTCGGAGAGGGGCCACAGGGTGGCCACACCCCCCCCCCCCAGGCGCGGGTACCCCCAGGCCGCGTCAGGGCATGGTGTGGGCCCCCTGGCCGGCCACCGACCTTGCCTCCTTCTCCTATAAAGTCCTCCCGAGGCAAAAACCCTAGATCGTCAATCAGAAATCCACGAAAAGTTCTGCAGCGCCGCCGCCACCGAAGGAGAGATTCGGGGGACAGAAAAACTCTATTCCCGCACCCTGCCGGGACGGGGAAGTGCCCCCAAAGCCATCTCCATCGATCTCCACCGCCATCTCCATCGATCTCCACCGCCATCTCCATCACCATTGCTGATTCCCATGATGATGAGGGAGTAGTTCTTCCTCGAGGCTAAGGGTTCTACCGGTAGCTATGTGTTCATCTCTCTCTCTATGCATGATCTTATTGAGATCATGAGCTTGTAATCTATAGATCTACCTTGCTACTCAAGTGCTTTAATAGATCTCTGCTCTCCCCATGTGTGTGAAAGTGACAGCGTGCACACCATGGTGGCACTTAGGCTAGAGATTACAAATACTTGTTATGAGTTATATTTGGAGTTGGATGTCTCTATGAAATTGTGGTGTTTGTTGGAACCATCTAGTGCTCAAGGTGACATTATGGGGTTATCTAGATGGGAAAGGCTTACTTTGAGGTGTGCTGTTATAGACCTACCATGGATTAGAGTGTCCAACCGGAGAGTAGTTAAGAGTAGTATCATAAAGAGAAGATATTTATATGAGAGTGTTCACTAGCGAAAGTATGACCCTAGGCCTTGTTTCTAAGCATTGATACACCATTTTCTATTAGATCTATTACATGTTTGCTTGTTTCTATCTTTATTTCAGTTTTACTTTAGTCTTTTCCACGCCTTCAAGCTATTTTCTATCACCGTTACCACTTATAATTATCTATACCACTTGTATTTCACTATCTCTTCGCCGAACTAGTGCACCTATACACCTGAGAAGTGTATTGGGTGTGTTGGGGACACAAGAGACTTCTTGTATCTTGATTGCAGGGTTGCTTGAGAGGGGATACCTTTGACCACTTCCTCCCTGAGTTCGATAAACCTTGGGTGATCCACTTAAGGGAAAACTTGCTGCTGTTCTACAAACCTCTACACTTGGAGGCCCAACAACTGTCTACAAGAATAGAAGTGCGTAGACATCAAGCTATTTTCTAGCACCGTTGCCGGGGAGGTAAGGTAAAAGGTATTCACACCGGAGGATTAAAGAAGAAGAACCTCCCGCGGCAAACGCCTATTTTCTAGCGCCGTTGCCGGGGAGGTAAGGTAAAAGGTACTCACATCCTCCGGTGTGACTGCTCGAAGTTATTTCCTTTAGATTCTACAATTTTGTCTTTTTGTTTCTTGTTTTCACTAGTTAGGCTTAATGGAAAACAACAACAAAATTAGAGAGCTTTATAGTATTTATCTTGATTTAGGACATGAAGTGTTTGAAGAGAAAATGAAAAAACCTATGGAACTATATTTGCATGCTAATAGCAATGTTGTTAGTATGAATTCTTTGGACACCATTATTGCTAATGCTATGGAAAAGTCTAAGCTTGGGGAAGCTAGTTTTTATGAAAATGATATTTTTAGTTCCCCAGCTTTGGAAGATAGCTATTATATTGCTTATGATGATACCAAACCTCCAATATATGATGATTACAATGATGAATATGATATTTTCAGTCCACCTACTATTGAGGAGAAAATTAATGATTACAATATGCCTCCTATATTTGATGATTATGGTGATGAGAATAATAATGATAGCTATTTTGTTGAATTTGCTCCCACCACAATTAATAAGAATGACTATGCTTATGTGGAGAGTAATAATCATTTTATGCATGTGGCTCATGATAACAATGTTTTATGCGATAGTTATATTGTTAATTTTATTCATGATGCTACTAAAAGTTATTATGAGAGAGGGAACATGGTTTTATGTATCTCAACAATATTACGTTTCCCCTCTTTATGTTGAAAATTTTGAAGTTGCACTTGTTTTGCTTTCCTATGCTTGTTGCTTTGTGCTTTCATGACTTGCTTCTTTACAAGATTCCTATGCATAGGAAGTGGGTTAGACTTAAATGTGCTTTGAATTTGCTTCTTGATGCTCTCTTTTACTTCAATCATATTTCTTATGTGAGCATCTTCTCAAACTATCATGCCTAACTTAAAGGCGTTAAAGAAAAGTATTTATTGGGAGATAACCCAAGAGTTTTAGATGAGTCTTGGAAGTTATTACTTCAGTAATAACTGCTCCTTATCCTTTTTATTTGCTTTTTGTGCCAATAGTAACCTCTAATGAGAGAGAAGTAATGATTGGGAAAGTTGTTGTCCCGAAACATATTTCTGTGCTTCACAGTAAAAATTCGTGTAAAATCTCTGAATGTCTTTTTCAGGTGTGAAGTTTTGTATGAAGGAAAAATTTCAGGTGTATGGAAGGAATGAGTAATGAGATGAAGGATGGACTAAAGCTCAAGCTTGGGGATGCCACGCGTGTCACCCCAAGAAATATCCAAGAAGTACAAACGTCAAAGCTTCGGGATGCCCGAGGCATCTCCCTCTTCATCAATAAAATCCCAGGTTTCTTCCAAACGCTTCATTTTTATTGTTTCATGCACAGTTGTGTTGTTCTTGGAGCGTCTTCTTTTTCGTTTTCGTTTTGGTTTTTCGTTTGCTTGGTTTTCTTAGTTTGCTAAATAAATTGGTTGGACCCCCTCTTTCATACATTGGTTTTCAAATAGTTTAGTTTGGTTTGGAAAAGAGTAGGAAAGTTCATGCTTAAGTGTTAAAGAGAGCTTGTTTTTGACTGTGGCCTATGCTTTGTCATGCCATGGTTGATATTGTTTTGGCTTTATGCTTAGTATTCTTTGCTGTAGCATGACTTGTTATAAACAATTGAGATTGCTTAATGTTCCTTGGATGAATCATGTGTTGTTTTAGCATATTAAAGCATAGTATGTTGGTATTCTCCTTTAATGCTTTATTTGGGTTGACTTGGCGCATGCTCACACCATGTTATGACTATCCAAAGTCACCATAGCCTTTATGATCCTTTAGTTTTCAACTTGTAGTATCACTTTATGATTTGATCAATGATGTTTTGTCGCTCTGCATGATTATGGCCATTATTGCTCTCTTAGTTTGTCGCTCCCAGTCTTTTGCTAGCCTCCACAACCAAGTATGAGTTCCACTCACGCATCCAACTCCTTAAACCAAGTTATTCCAAAGAGCCACCATACCTACCTACTAGCTTATGCTATTCCAAGTACATTCATGTTTTTTGTTTACCTTCCGAATTAAACTTGTTATGAGAAAACTAGTGATTAAAGCTCTCACGAACTTGATGGCACACTTTACTTTTCTTGCCCTTAATAAACTTGAACCATTGTGTCGTCTATGTTGTATATGCGTGCACTTATTTGTTGGGGATTAGCAGAACCATGTTGTCATGGGGAACGCTTTCAACATTGCACTTGTACTTTGTACCTAGTTGATATCATGCTCTTTTGTCTATGGATGTCGTCGGTGTGACATGAAAGGGGAGCTTGTAAGTCCATGGAGTTATGTATATGTGTTAGAGAAACGCCTGGGCCGCTGGTCTAATCCATGTTGTCCTGGTGGAAACCTGCAGCGTAACCATAATGAGCTGTCTATGAAGCATTCTTCTTATAAAAAAAGAGTCAGATATTGAGAAAAACTAGAAAAAAAAAAGATATGAGAAAAGAGGAAAGAGAGAAAATAGCACCATATCCCCATGGTAAATAAGAAGATTGCTGAGATGCTCATTGTCTGCTTGCCTTGTCATTTTGATATGGGGATTCTTCCATATCATCGGGCAAGGGGTACCCCGTTGGCGGTTCTCTATGATACACATGTACTTACTATGGCAAGAACTTACAGGTAACTAAACTTGAGTAGCATGAGGAGTGGCCCTCATATTCAAGGGACATGAGATTTCGAACTTATACTTCGTCAAGCATATACACCATAGTTTGTTCACTTTAACCTTAATCACTTCAAGATTCTTATGATAGGGGTAATGAGAGCTGAAAGCTAAAAAGTACCATAATTTTTGGAAGCTCTTTATAAAACTTGAATCCCTACTTCCTTCTATGAAGGCCTTTCTTTTACTTTTATGTTGAGTCTCCACCTTCTATCTTTATGAACCTACTTTGAGAGCATAGTGGCCATTCTTAGTTCTATGTGCATTGTCCCAAGACTTGTTGATTGATGCATAGCTTTGATATTGCTTGTTTTAAACTATTTGTATCTAGTCACTCTTATGAACTTTGAAGGTGTCCTATGCATTTATGTTTGCTACTCTATGAGGGACAAGCTGAATGCCACTATGCCATGTTTTCTTTATGTGAAACAAACAAACGTCTTGCAAAGCATTGTTATTCATGAATCTTTTGTTTGTGTCTTTTCATGTTGCAACATAGTTGCTTTCCCTTATTGTTAGAACTTTGTCTTTCATGTTATGATTGAAGTACTATGATCCCAGCTATCAATGTTTTACAAATACTTTGATCAAGTTTATGATGGTGCATGTCACCTCAAAAATTATTCTTTCTTTTTATCACTTACCTACTCGAGGACGAGCAGGAGTTAAGCTTGGGGATGTTGATACATTGCAAATGTATCTATAATTTTTGATGTTCCATGCTTGGTTTTATCTACTTTCTTGTGTTTTATCCACACTTTGGAGTACTTTTCATATGATTTATTGGACTAACCTATTAAGAAGAGCCACAGTGCCAGTTGTCTATTTTCTGCTGTTTTTGGTTCCAGGAAAGTCAAAAAATGAATATTCTCGGAATTGGACGGGACAAAAGCCAAAGTGCCTATTTTCTCAGAAGACTCACGGAGCCAGAAGCAGAGTCGGAGAGGGGCCACAGGGTGGCCACACCCTCCCCCCCAGGCGCGGGTACCCCTAGGCCGCGCCAGGGCATGGTGTGGGCCCCCTGGCCGGCATCGACCTTGCCTCCTTCGCCTATAAAGTCCTCCCGAGGCAAAAACCCTAGATCATCAATCAGAAATCCACGAAAAGTTCTGCAGCGCCGCCGCCACCAAAGGGGAGATTCGGGGACGAAAGTCTGTTTCACACCACGGGGACGGAAGTGCCCTGAGCCATCTCCATCGATCTCCACCGCCATCTCCATCACCGTTGCTGATTCCCATGATGATGAGGGAGTAGTTCTTCCTCGAGGCTAAGGGTTCTACCAGTAGCTATGTGTTCATCTCTCTCTCTATGCATGACCTTATTGAGATCATGAGCTTATAATCTATAGATCTACCTTGCTACTCAAGTGCTTTAATAGATCTCTGCTCTCCCCATGTGTGTGAAAGTGATAGCGTGCACACCATGGTGGCACTTAGGCTAGAGATTACAAATACTTGTTATGAGTTATATTTGGAGTTGGATGTCTCTATGAAATTGTGGTGTTTGTTGGAACCATCTAGTTCTCAAGGTGACAGTGTGGGGTTATCTAGATGGGAAAGGCTTACTTTGAGGTGTGCTGTTATAGCCCTACCATGGATTAGAGTGTCCAACAGGAGAGTAGTTAAGAGTAGTATCATAAAGAGAAGATATTTATATGAGTGTTCACTAGCGAAAGTATGATCCCTAGGCCTTGTTTCTAAGCATTGATACACCATTTTTTATTAGATCTATTACATGTTTGCTTGTTTCTATCTTTATTTCAGTTTTACTTTAGTCTTTTCCACACCTTCAAGCTATTTTCTATCACCGTTACCACTTATAATTATCTATACCACTTGTATTTCACTATCTCTTCGCCGACCTAGTGTACCTATATACCTGACAAGTGTATTGGGTGTGTTGGGGACACAAGAGACTTCTTGTATCTTGATTGCAGGGTTGCTTGAGAGGGGATACCTTTGACCACTTCCTCCCTGAGTTCGATAAACATTGGGTGATCCACTTAAGGGAAAAATTGCTACTGTTCTACAAACCTCTGCACTTGGACTCCCAACAACTGTCTACAAGAATAGAAGTGCGTAGACATCAGTGGAATTGAGACTGAAGGACTTGCCTCTTGCATTTGGTGCATAGGTTTGAGTTCTCCTTGGAGATTCGGCGAGTTCAAGCCCTTGGGCTTGTTTCTCTTGGGTTCTTGGAACCCTAGACGGTTGTGTGGTCGGATTGTTGACCTTTTGTGGTCTTGTAGCCTTTTGTGGCCTTGTTGCCTTTTGTGGCTTTGTAGCCTTTGTGGCATTGTTGTTTGGAGCCTCCAATTGAGTTGTGGAGATTGCCCTAACCTTGTACGGGTTCGGTGACCGCCCTCAAGTGTCCCATAGTGGAATGTGAGTAGGCCTTTGTGGCGAGCTCACGGGAGAATAGGGTGAGCCTTTTGTGGCGTCGGTAGGTTGCGTGCCTTCGCATCTTGGGGTGAGGCCTTGTGTGGCGTTGGGTGAGCATTGAGCCACCACACCTCGAGGTGAGCCACTGGTGGCATTCGAAGTACATTGCGCCCCCGCACCTCTCTAACGGAGACGTAGCTTCTTTGGAGGTGAACTTCGGGAAACAAATCATCATCTCCGCGTCCATCGGTTATCTCTCAACCGAGCCCTTCACTTATGCAATTTACTTTGTGATAGCCATCGTGCTTGAAGTATTATATCTTGCTATCACCTTGTTGTTTATCTTGGTTAGCATAGGTTGTTGGTGCACTTAGTGAACCTAGTGAATATAGGTTTTGGCTTGATAAATTAAACGTTAAGTTTTATTCCGCATTTATTAGAGCCTAAACCGTAATAATTTTTAAAACGCCTATTCACCCCCCCTCTAGGCGACGTCCATTTCCCTTTCAACCTTGTTATGAGAGAACAATTTTCTGGAATTGGTACTGAAGATGCTGCTGCTCATCTTAATAACTTTGTTGAACTTTGCGAGATGCAAAAACATAGGGATATTATTAAGCTTAAATTGTTTCCTTTCTCTTTGAGAGGAAAAGCTAAAGAATGGTTGCAATCCCTAACTAGAAAGAGTATTGATTCTTGGACTAAATGCAAAGATGCTTTCATTGGAATCCTCCTGCTAAGATTATATCTATGAGAAGTGAAATAATGAAATTTAAACAATCTGATAGTGAACATGTTGCTCAAGCTTGGGAAAGAATGAAATCTTTGGTAAACAATTGTCCCACTCATGAACTGACTGCTTGGATGATTATCCAAACCTTTTATGCAGGACTAAATTATTCTTCAAGAAATCTGCTGGATTCTGCTGCTAGAGGTACCTTTATGACCATTACTTTGGGTGCTGCAACAAAGCTTTTGGATAATATGATGGTTAACTATTCTGAATGGCACACTGAGAGAGCTCCACAAGGTAAGAAGGTAAATTCTATTGAAGAAACCTCCTCGTTGAGTGATAAAATTGATATTATTATGTCTATGCTTGTTAATGGGAAAGCTCATATTGATCCAAATCATGTTCCCTTAGCCTCTTTGGTTGCTCAAGAAAAGCAAGTTGATGTGAACTTTATAAGAAATAATAATTTCAACAACAATGCCTACAGGAATAATTATGGTAACAACAATTATAGGCCATATCCTCCCAATAATGGTAATGCTTATGGAAATTCCTACAACAATAATAGGAGTGCACCCTCTAAACTTGAAGTCATTCTTAAAGATTTTATTAGTAAACAAACTGATTTCAATAAAACTATTGAGGAAAACTCTCTAATGCTGAAAGAAATATAGCATCATTATCCGAGGCACAATCTTCTTTGAATAAAATGGTTGCCAAACCTGAAACTATTGAAAATCTCTTTGCTTCCACTAATGCCATACAAGTTAGAATTGATGAAAATGTTAGACTATTAGCTGAATTGCATGCTAAGTGGGAAAGAGAAGATGAAATTTCTAGAAATATTAGTATTTCTACTATCACTACCACTAATGTTGAAGCTAGTAAACCCAACGGAACCTTTTCTAATAAAAATGCTGAAATTCTTGAAAACATGGGAAACAATAGATCTACTACTTTAGATGATAATTATGATTTTGATCTTGATGGTTGCGATATCTCTGAAGTAATTATGTTCCTACAAAATCTTGCAAAAAGTCCTAATGCTAGTATTATGAATATGGCCTTTACAAAACACATTACTAATGCTCTCATAAAAATTAAAGAAGAAAAGATGAAACATAAAGCTTCTATTCCTATGAAATTAGAAGATGGTTGGGAACCCATCATTAATATGAAAGTAAATGATTTTGATCTCAAAGCTTTATGTGATCTTGATAGTAGTGTTTCTATTATGCCTAGAAGGATTTATGAAATGCTTGATTTGCCACCATTGGAAGATTGTTATTTAAATGTCCCACTTGATGATAATGCTAAAAAGAAACTCATGGGGAGTATTAATGATGTTCTTATTATGGTTAACAATGCCTATGTCCCTGTTGATTTGTATGTTTTGGATGTTGAATGCAATGTTTCTTGTCCTATTACTTTGGGAAGACCTTTTCTTAGAACTGTTGGTGCCATTATTGATATGAAAGAAGGAACCATTAAATATCAATTTGCACTCAAGAAAGGTATAGAACACTTCCCTAAGAAGAGAGAGAAGATTCCTTTTGCCTCTCCTATTAAAACAAAATTTTCTCTTAATGCTTCTTCATTTGAGAATACTTGATTCTTTTCTTGCTTCTTATGCCTAGCTCAAAGGCTTTAAAGAAAAGCACTTATTGGGAGATAACCCAAAAGTTTTAGTTGAGTCTTGGAAGTTATTACCTCTGTAATAACCACTTCTTATCATTTTTGTGTGGTTTTTGTGACAAGAGTAACCTCTAATGAGAGAGAAGTAATGCTTGGGAAAGTTGCTGTCCCGAAACAGATTTTTGTGCTTCGCTGTAAAAATTCGTAAAACATCTCTGTATGTCGGTTTGAGCTGTAATTGTTTTTGCTTCTGCCCCAAGTTGTTACCCAACTTTCGTTAGTTCGACACTTTTTGATTTGAGCAACAGAAGGTCTTCGAAAAAATTGGTTTTTACCTGTTGGTCTGTTTTGACAAATTTCTGCCATTATTTGCATTTGCCTCTTAATCTCTTTCTCTTTGAGTTCTCTTTGATCACTTGAACCTTTTAAAGGAAGTGCTATAGTAGCTTGTATTTTAATGAAAGTTTTACTTGTGTTGGAACTGAACCAAAGGGACTTATTATCTTGAGTGCACTAATGTTGCTAATGAAGATTGTGTGAAGTTTTATATGAAGGAAAATTTTAAGTGTAGGGAAGAGTAATGTGATAAGATGAAGTATGGACAAAAGCTCAAGCTTGGGGATGCCACCCATGTCACCCCAAGAAATATCCAAGAAGTACAAGCTTCAAAGCTTGGGATGCCCAAGGCATCCCCTTCTTCATCAATCAAAATTTCAGGTTTCTTCCAAATACTTCATTTTTATTGTTTCATGCACAGTTTTGTTGTTCTTGGAGTGTCCTCGTTTTTGTTTTTGGTTTTCATTTGCTTAGTTTGCTTGAATAAATTGGTTGGATCCCCTCATTCATACATTAGTTTTCAAATAAGTTGGTTTGGATTGGAAAAGAGTAGGAAGTTCATGCTTAAGTGGTAAAAAGGAGTTTGTTTTGACTGTGACTTGGAATTTATCATGCCATGCTTGATATTTTTTTAGCTTTATGCTTAGTGATTTTTGTTGTAGCATGACATGTTAGAAATAATTGAGATTGCTTAATGCGCCTTGAAAGAATCATGTGTTGTTTTAGCATATTAAAGCATAGTATTGTGGTATTCTCCTTTGATGCTTTATTTGGGTTGACTTGGCGCATGCTCACACCATGTTAAGACTTTACCAAGTCACCATAGCCTCTATGATCCTTTAGTTTTCGACTTGTAATATCACTTTATGCTTTAATTAATGATGTTTTGTCGCTTTGCATGATTATGGCCATTATTACTCTCTTAGTTGGTCGCTCACAGTCTTTTGCTAGCCTCCGTACCAAGTATGAGGTCCACTCATGCATCCAACTCCAAATAAAACCAAGTTATTCCAAAGAGTCCACCATACCTACCTATTAGCATTTGCTATTCCAAGTATATTCATGTTTTTTTCTACCTTCCGAATTAAACTTGTTATGTGAAAATTAGTGATTAAAGCTCTCACGAACTTGATGGCACACTTTACTTTTCTTGCCCCTAATAAATTTGAACCATTGTGTCATCTATGTTGTATATGCTTGCACTTATACATTGGGATTTGCAGAACCATGCTATCATGGGGAACGCTTTCAACGTTGCACTTGTACATCGTACCTAGTTGATATCATATTTGATACTGGTTCGGTTGCTCATATTTGTAACTCAAAACAGGAGCTGCGGAATAAGCGAAGACTGGCGAGAGACGAGGTGACGATGCGCGTTGGAAATGGCTCCAAGGTTGATGTGATCGCTGTCGGCACGCTCCCTCTGCATCTACCTTCGGGATTAGTTTTAAATTTGAATAATTGTTATTTGGTGCTATAAGCATGAACATTATATCTGGATCTTGTTTATTGCGAGACGGTTACTCTTTTAAGTCTGAGAATAAAGGTTGTTCGATTTATATGAGTAATATCTTTTATGGTAATGCACCTGAGATGAATGGTTTATTCTTACTGAATCTCGATAGTAGTGATACACATGTTCACAACATAGATGCTAAACGAACAAAATTGAATGATAATTCTACATGCATGTGGCACTGTCGTCTTGGTCACATTGGAGTGAAGCGTATGAAGAAGCTCCATTCTGATGGACTTCTTGAATCACTTGATTTTGAATCACTTGAAAGATGAAAAGCATGTCTAATGGGAAAAATGACTTAGACTCCATTCTCTGGAATAATGGAGCGAGCTACAGACTTATTGGAAATAATACATACCGATGTGTGCGGTCCAATGAGTGTAGCCTCACGTGGTGGATATCGTTATGTTCTCACTTTCACGGATGACTTAAGTAGATATGGGTATGTCTACTTTATGAAACATAAGTCCGAAACTTTCGAGAAGTTTCAGGAATTTCAAAGTGAAGTGGAAAATCATCGTAACAAGAAGATTAAGTTTCTGCGTTCTGACCACAGAGGTGAATATCTAAGTTATGATTTTGGCATGCATTTAAAGAAATGTGGAATACTTTTGATTGACACATGAGGAACACCACAGCGTAATGGTGTGTCCGAACGTCGTAATCGAACTCTCTTAGATATGCTTCGGTCTATGATGTCTCTTACAGATTTACCGCTATCATTTTGGGGCTATGCATTAGAGACAGCCGCATTCACTTTAAATAGGGCACCATCTAGATCCGTTGAAACGACACTGTACGAATTGTGGTTTGGAAAGAAACCTAAGTTGTCGTTCCTTAAAGTTTGGGGTTGCGAAGCGTATGTAAAGAAGTTACAACCTGATAAGCTTGAACCCAAAGTGGAGAAATGCGTCTTCATAGGATACCCTAAAGAAACAATTGGGTATACCTTATATCATAGATCCGAAGGCAAAGTTTTCGTTGCCAAGAATGGATCCTTTCTTGAGAAGGAGTTTCTCTCGAAGGAGGTGACTGGAAGGAAAGTAGAACTCGACGAGGTTATTAAACCTTCTCTCGGAGTTGAGAGTAGCGCAGCATCGGAAGATGTTTTTGTGCCGCCTGCACCAATTGGAGAGGAAGCTCATGATGGTGATCATGAAACTTCGAACGAAGTTGCTGCTGAACCTCGCAGGTCAACGAGGGTTCGTACCACTCCTGATTGGTATGACCCTGCCTTGAACGTCACGTTGGTGGACAACACTGATGACCCTGCGACGTATGAAGAAGCTATGGTGAGCCCATATTCTGACAAATGGCTAGAAGCCATGAAATCCGAAATGGGATCCATGTACGAAAACCAAGTATGGACTTTGGTGGACTTACCGGATGGCCGTAAGGCTGTCGAGAACAAATGGATTTTCAAAAGAAAAACAGATGCTGATGGTAATGTTACCGTCTATAAAGCTCGACTTGTCGCGAAAGGGTTCCAACAAATTCAAGGAGTTGACTACGATGAGACATTCTCACCAGTAGCGAAGCTAAAGTCTGTGAGGATTTTGTTAGCAATTGCTGCATATTTCGATTATGAGATTTAGCAGATGAATGTCAAAACGGCGTTCCTTAATGGAGACATTGAGGAAGAGTTGTATATGGTACAACCCAAGGGTTTTGTCGATCCTAAAGATGCTAACAAGGTATGCAAACTTTAGCGCTCCATTTATGGACTGAAGCAAACATCCCGAAGTTGGAATCAACGTTTTGATAAAGTAATCAAAAACTTTGGATTTATACAAACTTATGGAGAAGCTTGTATTTACAAGAAAGTGAGTGGGAGCTCTATAGCATTCCTAATACTATATGTAGATGACATATTGTTGATTGGGAATGATATAGAACTTCTTAATAGTGTCAAAGCCTATTTGAATAATAGTTTTTTAATGAAGGATCTTGGCGAAGCGGCATATATTCTAGGCATCAAGATTTATAGAGATAGATCAAGACGCCTAATAGCGCTTTCACAAAGTACATACTTGGACAAAGTTCTAAAGAAGTTTAGAATGGAAGAGAGCAAGAAAGGGTTCGTGCCCATGTTGTCAGGTAAGACCTTGAGTAAGACTCAAAGTCCAGCTACGGCAGAAGATAGAGAGAAGATGAATAATATTCCCTATGCCTCGGCCATAGGTTCTATCATGTATGCCATGTTGTGTACAAGACCGGATATAGCACATGCTGTTAGTTTGACTAGCAGATATCAAAGTGATCTTGGAATGGAGCACTGGACAGCGGTCAAGAATATCCTAAAGTACCTAAATAGGACTAAGGATATGGTTCTTTCTTATGGAGGTGATGAACAGCTTGTTGTAAACAGTTACACTGATGCTAGTTGGAACACCGATCCAGATGACTCGAAGTCACAGTCTGGATACGTATTTATTTTGAATGGTGCTACAGTGAGCTGGAGGAGTGTCAAGCAAAGCGTTGTGGTGAAATCTTCAACTGAATCGGAATACATAGCTGCTTCGGAGGCTGCACAAGAAGCCATATGGATGAAGAAGTTCATTACTGAACTTGGCGTGGTTCCTAGTGCGTTGGACCCGATGGACATCTACTGTGACAACACAGGTGCCATAGCTAATGCACAGGAGCCAAGGTCACATAGCAAGCTGAAGCATATCAAGCTACGTTTCCATGCTATTCGCGAGTATGTCCAAGATGGTGACATAAAGATTTGCAAAGTACACACTGATCTGAATGTGGCAGATCCATTGACTAAACCTCTCCCTAGAGCAAAGCATGACCAACACCAGAACGCCATGGGTGTTAGGTATATTACCATGTAATCTAGATTATTGACTCTAGTGCAAGTGGGAGACTGTTGGAGATATGCCCAAGAGGCAATAATAAAAGTGGTTATTATTATATCTTTGTGTTTATGATGAATGTTTACATCCCATGCTATAATTGTATTATTAGGAAACACTAATACTTGTGTGTTTTGTAAACATAAAAGAGTCCCTAGTAAGCCTCTTGTTGAACTAGCTTGTTGATTAATAGATGATCATGGTTTCCTGATCATGGACATTGGATGTCATTAATAACAAGGTCATATCATTAGGAGAATGATGTGATGGACACACACCCAAAGTAAGTGTAGCATAAGATCAAGCCATTTAGTTCGTATTGCTACAAGCTTATCAAATGCATAGTAACCTAATCCTTCGACCATGAGGTTATGTTAATCACCATCACCGGATGGGTGCTTTGATGACATCAAACACCGCTTAGAATCGGGTGGTTATAAAGGTGTCATTGGGTATTCTGAAAGTATGTGTTGAAGCGCATGGACCAAGATTGGGATTTGTCCATCCATATGACGGATAGATATGCTCTAGGCCCTCTCGGTGGAATGTCATCTAGTTAGCTTGCAAGCATGTGACTAGGTCACAAGGGATGACATAACATGGAACGAGTAAAGAGTACTTATCAGTAACGAGGTAGAACTAGGTATGGAGATACCGATGATCAAACCTCGGTTAAGTAGAATATCACGTGACAAAGGGAATTGGTTTCGTACGTTAATGGTTCTATCGATCACGAAGTCATCGTTGAGTATGTGGGAGCCGTTATGGATCTCCAGATCCTGCTGATGGTTATTAATCGGAGAGGTGTCTCCATCATGTCTGCATATTCACGAACCGTAGGGTGACACACTTAAGGTTCGATGCTGTTTAGGTAGATATGGAATATGCATTGGAGATCGAATGTTGTTCGGAGTCTCGGATTGGATCTAAGACATCACGAGGAGATCCGGAATTATCCGGAGAATAAGATTCATATAATGGAGATCATTTTCTAGGTTCGGAAATGTCCCGGAGTGTTTATATGGGGGTTCTAGAAGGTTTCGGAATGTTCCGGAAGGTTCTAGAAATTTCTATGGAGTTTACTTGAAAACCAAGAAAGAAAAAGGGGAAATTTGGGGGGAAGGAAACTCCCCCCAAGCCTCCCTTGTGCGCTGGCCCTAGGAGGTGGGCCTAGGGGTGGGAACCCTAGGCCGCACCCCTCCCTCTATATATAGAGGGGTGGAGGCGCCACCCCCCCTTGCCCCCTCCACTCTTGCCCTAGCCGCCTCTCTCCTCCTCCTTCCTTCTGCTCAGGCTTAGGCGAAGCCCTGCAGAATTCTCTACTCCACCACCACCACCACGCCGTCATGTTGTTGGGATTCCGTGGAGAGATCTACTACCTCTGCCTTTCATTTGGAGCAGGAGAGGAAGGTCTGCATCGACTCGCACGTGTGACCGATCATGGGAAGCGCTGCCGGAAGGATCGTCTACTCGATCTTGAGATCGGCAAGTGATCGTCTACATCAACCACGAGATCCGATCTCGCACAAGGCTTTTGGATCTACAAGGGTTAGTACAGATCTATCTCGTTGCACATGTCTAATAGATTAGATCTTGGCTTTTATCTAGATTAGATCTGGGTTTTGTTCGCTCTTGCGGTAGAAATTTTTTGTTTTCCATGCTACGAACCCATCAAGTTCTTCTCTAGTACTTAAGGATATTCTTGACCGCTATCCAGTGTTCCGAACGTGGATCAGATTGGTACCTACTAGTCAAACTAATAGCATGTGCCACATCCGATCTTGTACATAGCATGGCGTATATTATAGAGCCTATGGCTGAGGCATAGGGGATCTTATCCATTATCTCTCTTTCTTCCGTCGTAGCCGGACTTTGAGTCTTACTCAATGTCTTGCCTTGCAACATAGGTAAGAACCCCTTCTTACTTCCGTCCATATTAAACTTCTTTAATATCTTATCAAGATATGTACTTTGTGATAGCCCAATTAGGCGTCTTGATCTATCTCTATAGATTTAATGCCTAATATATATGAAGCTTCACCAAGGTCTTTCATCGAAAATTTGCTGTTTAGATAACTTTTAACACTGTTTAAAAGATCTATATCATTTCCAATCAATAATATGTCATCCACATATAATATTAGAAATGACACATTGCTCCCACTCACTTTCTTGTAAATACAAGCCTCTCCATAAGTTTGGACAAATCCAAACTCTTTGATCACCTCATGAAAGCGGAGATTCCAACTCCGGGATGCTTGCTTCAGTCCATAGATGGATTGCTGAAGCTTGCATACCTTATCAGCATCCTTAGGATCGACAAAACCCTTAGGTTGTATCATATACAACTCTACTTCAATATTACCATTGAGGAACGCAGTTTTGACATCCATCTGCCATATTTCGTAATCGAAATATGCAACAATTGATAACATTATCCTAACCGACTTAAGCATCGCTACGGGAGAGAATGTCTCATCATAGTCAACTCCTCGAATTTTTCGAAACCCCTTTGCGACAAGTCAGGCCTTATAGATGGTCACATTACCATCAGCATCAGTTTTTCTTTTGAAAATCCATTTATTCTCAACGGCCTTTCGATCATAAGGTAAGTCTACCAAAGTCCAAACCTGGTTTTTTCGTACATGGATTCCATCTCGGATTTCATGGCTTCTAGCCATTTGTTGGAATCAGGGCTCATCATTGCTTCTTCATACGTCGCAGGGTCATCTATTTCATCAATCATGAAATTCATAACAGGATTGCCATACAGTTCAGGAGCTGCACGTGTCCTGCTTGACCCGCGAGGTCCGGTAGTGTCCTCTTTCGGATTTCATGATCAATATCATTAGCTCTCTCTTCATTAGGTGAAGTCAACTCTGAAACAACTTCTGGTGCTGCGCTACTCGCCATTTCATGAAGAGAAGGTTCAATAACCTCTTCGAGTTCTACCTTCCGACTACTCACACCTTTCGTGAGAAACTCCTTCTCAAGAAAGGATCCATTCTTAGCAACAAAAACCTTGCCCTCGGATCTGTGATAGAAGGTATACCCAATCGTTTCCTTAGGGTATCCTATGAAGACGCATTTTTCCTCTTTGGGTTCGAGTTTATCCGGTTGAAGTTTCTTCACATAAACATCGCATCCCCAAACTTTAAGAAATGACAGCTTAGGTTTGTTTCCAAACCATAATTTATACGGTGTCTTTTCAACGGATTTAGATGGTGCCCTATTTAAAGTGAATGCAACAGTTTCTAGTGCATAACCCCAAAATGACAGTGGCAAGTCAGTCAGAGACATCATAGATCAAACCATATCCAGTAAAGTACGATTACGACGTTCTGACACACCATTATGTTGTGGTGTTCCGGTAGGCGTAAGTTGTGAAACTATTCCACAGTCTTTCATATGTGTGCTAAACTCATAACTAAGATACTCTCCTCCACGGTCGGACCGAAGAAATTTGATATTTCTGTTATGATGATTTTCTACTTTATTCTGAAATTCTTTGAACTTTTCAAAGGTTTCAGACTTATGTTTCATCAAATAGATATACCCGTATCTACTCAAATCATCCGTGAAAGTAACAAAATAACGATATCCACCTCGCGCCGACACACTCATTGGTCCACACATCAAGATGTATGATTTCCAATAAATCATGCCTGCTCCATTGAACCGGAAAACGGCGTTCTAGTCATCTTGCCCATAAGGCATGGCTCACATGTATCAAATGATTCAAAATCAAGTGATTCCACAAGTCCATCAGAATGGAGTTTCTTCATGCATTTAACGCTAATATGACCTAGACGGCAGTGCCACATATATGTAGATATATCATTATCAAGTTTAATCCTTTTAGCATCAACATTACGAATATGCGTAATACTACTATCGAGATCCAATAGAAATAAACCATTCAACATAGGTGCATGACCATAAAAGATATTATTCATATAAATCGAACAACCATTGTTTTCAGACTTAAACGAATAACCACTTTGCATCAAACACGATCCGGATACAATGTTCATGCTTAGTGCAGGCACCAAATAACAATTATTTAGATTTATAACTAATCCCGATGGCATATGGAGAGGCAGCGTTCCGACGGTGATCACAACAACTCTTGATCCATTGCCGACCCGCATCATGACCTCATCCCTTGCTAGTTGTCGCTTGTTCCGCAGCCCCTGAACCGAGTTACATATATTAGCAACCGATCCCGTATCAAATACCCAGGTGCTACTGCGAGTACTAGTCAAGTACACATCAATAACATGTATATCACATATACCTTTGTTTGCCTTGCCGACCTTCTTGTCCGCCAAATACTTGGGGGATTAAGCTTCAATGGCGGTCCCTTGCAATAGTAACACTCGGTGTCGACTTAGGGCCAGCTCGGGTTTCTTTTCAGGTGCATGATTTGCCGCCTTCTTTCCCTTTATGCTTGCCTTTCTTGTCCTTCTTGAAACCGGTGGTCTTATTGATCATCAACACTTGATGTTCTTTCCTAATCTCCACTTCTGCGGTCTTAAGCATTGTGAAGCTCGAAGAGACTTCTTCATGCCCTGCATATTATAGTACATCACGAAGCTCTTGTAGCTAGGTGGCAGAGATTGGAGAACACGATGTATGCCTAAGTCAATGGGAATTGTTATTCCCAAGGACACAAGCTTATTGGCGTACCCAGACATTTTGAGTACGTGCTCACTAACGGAGCTGTTCTCCTCCATCATGCAGCTAAAGAACTTTTCAGAAGCATTATAACTCTCTATGGCAGCATGGGTATCGAAAATCATTTTCAATTCTCCCATGGTATCAAAGGCATTGCCATTTTCGAAACATTTTCGAAGTTCTGGCTCTAGCCCATACAGTATGCCGCAATGAATTAAGTTGTGGTCCTCCTGACGAGTTATATATACATTCTTTTCCTCATCAGGGGCATCAGGAGTTGGTGGGGGGCCTAGCAGCGCCTCTAGCACATATTGCTTTTGTGCAGTAGTGAGGAGAATCCTCAAATTCATAGCCTAGTTGGTGAAGTTGCTACCATTCGCAGCAAGCTTCTCTTTCTCCATGAACACATTGAAATTAAAAGCAGGTGGTGCCATCTACAACAGAATTTGTAAAGTATATTTGGACTAAGTTTATGATAGATTGAGTTCAACTAATCCAAATTACTAATGAACTCCCACTCAAAAACGACATCCCTCGTGTCCTTTTTGGTGATTACATGAACCAAATCCACTACACCAAGTCCGATCATCACGTGAGTCGGTGTAGCTTCAAAGGCGAGCATCTATATGGGCATCATATCAACTATATGACTCATGCTTAACCTTTCGGTCCGTGTTCCGAGGCCATGTCTGTACATGCTAGGCTCGCCAAGTAAGAACCTTAGTATTCGCGTGTGTAATACTGTCTTACACCCGTTGTATGAAAGCGTAGACTCGAGAACACCTGATCATCACGTGATGCCTCAAAACACGATCCACAAAACGGTGCATACTTAAGGAAGAGCACATTTTATCTTGATATCTAAATGAGGGATCATCTTATAATGCTACCAAAAGCGCCAAACTAGCAATATAAGATGCTAACATCTAATGTGTGAAGTGAGATGATACGGTCCATGCATTTGATCTCTATCATTTGCATCGTGGTATGATCTCTATCATTCCTTTGTGTGTAAGGCCAAGGTCTATGGAACTTACACGTTGAATGTGTTGTAAGAGTATCTATCATACATCTACTTACAACAATACCATATCAAGACACTAGCCCAGCAACGATCTAAACTAGACGCCTCTAATTTATCAATTGTAAGTTTTACGTCGCTTAGGGCTTTCGGATATAGAACCGGTCTTACCTACGAACATGAACCACAACGAGGATAACCAAGTTATTAGCAACTCGTTGTAAATCAGATATTGACTACAGTAGGAGAGACAGACACCCGCTAGCCACCTGTAACACCCTCAGAATCGGCCCTATGCAAGTTTTAGCGATCCCCGCCAAACTCGCATAGAAACGATTCAAAGGTGCCCACCAGGCACTTTCGTGCGGGTGGAAAACGAAGTAATATCATTACACAATAGTCCTCGATGGAACCCACAAAACAGATATATATACAACAATGACTCCATGAGTCAAGAATACAATATACAGTACAAAGATCCAAATCACCTTGAAAACGATACAGTCGTAAAATGCGGACAAGATGCAAATTGAGCTAAGAGCCACGAAGAATAACCAATGGCGTCCATAACCCTGCCTGAGCCAAGCCGGAAGGGTAACCCCGCTAACGACGTCGATCTCAAAACCTGCTAAAAACAAAAGGGTGCCGCAAAGGGCAAAGGAAAAAGAGAGCGGTCGATCGAGGCGATTGCAGCGAGACTAGAATTGGCGGTCCTCGCCTACATAGGTATGGTAGTGAAGCGGCAGTGCATGCACTAAACAACCTATAGAGACTCGAGATAACTGTCGGCTATCAGAGAGGGATAAGAAAGACCTATTCGGAACCAACCTGATCCTACCACCAAGCATACCCACCCTGGTATTTCCCCCTCGAGACCAAACGAGGAAGTCAACCGAGGAACTCACACAGTTGGCAGTTTTATTCATTCCGTTATAGTTGCGGCAATTACTAGTCAAATATGGATAGCATGAGTCATCCTGATAGAATAAGCAGTGGGCAGTTTTAGTTATCCATTCTGTTGTAGTTGCAACACTTACTAGTCAGATACGATTAGCATGAGATAACCCAAACCCAGCAGTTGTTGGTACTTTTATTTAGCCATTCCGTTGCAGTGAAGCTGATTACTAGTCATATCGGATACAAGTCAAATTATAACAGTAAACTTTAGTTATAGTTGTCTATGATCGAGAACTGTGCTCCAAGTCGTCCATAACTGCGGACACGGCTTCTCGAAAAGATTAAACCCTGCAGGGGTGCACCAAAGTTTCCACACGCACCTACACCCTTGTTGTCAGATCAGGTAGGTACAAGATCACAAAACATACACCCAACGGTATGTCGACGGACGACGGCGTTTCCTGCACCCAAAGCAAGCACATGGGGGCCACCCACTAAGCTACCCGCGAAGCTGGCGGCTCGAACGGACCTGTGGTTTGCGTCGATGGTGAAACGTACTGGGAACCCGAAAGTGTGACTAGGCTTGTCAATACCATGAAAACGCTCCGCAATCCTAAACAGTATAGGTGCTCCACGCACAATCTTAAATAAAGCAGTAAAGCATGGCATAAGTACAGGATAGTAATAAAGCCCCAAACTACTTGTGGCCCCCGGTACAATACTTTGAAATCAGGTACTAAATCGATGGGGGTGCCCACACACCCCACCTGTGGTTAGCGCGCTCGATCTCGGAACAGGTGTCAAGAACTCGGGGTCCTACGGGACACCAGTGAGCGGTTAAAATCCAAATATTGTCTATTACCCACCGGTGCCTCTGCATTTACCTACTTTCAATTTTAGTTATTAAATAGTAATTAAAGCCAAGATCATCTCCAACATTAAACATGCGGCAATACTCCAACAACGGTGGTACTTGACGACACGCAACAGCACTTGAGCAAGCGACTACAACGCGCAAGTCCAACTATCTACCAATCAACAGGTAATAGGATGTGTCCAAGGCAATATAAGGCTGCAAGGGATATCACGGGTACGAAAACTAGAGCATCGCAACACAGATAGCAATAGATCAACAGGGGGGAATAAATACTATAAAAGTAAGATAGGTAAAAAAGGGGGAGGTGCTCGCCTGAAAACATTGCCGAAGGTTCATCCGAAGATCGGGTCGACACTCGCATCAACTCATCGGCCTAATCCGTGAAGAAGCAAAGCACTAGAAGAAACACTGGATGGACTATTTAATACTACGGTAGAAAATCGGGCATGATGCATGTATGATGTATGACATGGCAAAGGTGCGATGCATTTAGGCCATATTAACGGAACCGGGGTCCCGGCAAATATTTAAGTGGTTCAAGTTGTTTAGATACCCCACAATTTAAAAGTTGTCTTAACAAGGCAAAAACATGTCATCGGTCCGCTACACAAATTTAAATGGGACCAATATTAGACTAGATTCATCCACATATGGCCTCCATATTTAATTATTAGGTGAATCGGCATAAGGCCCTCAAACCACACTATATGTATGCAAGCATGGCAATTTAATATGCATCAATATCAATATCATATATTATAAAAATATGAGGGGTCTCGGATAGGGGTCACACCCCGAATGGCGATCTTGGGATTCCGAGGGTTCGGGGGGATCGGTCTTCGGGGTCGGGGGTCTCGGCGTTCCGGGGTCTTGGCCATCGAATCCATTACGTAGCACTTGGTGGTTCCGGGAAGAAGGCCATGTCTATCCAGGAGCGACGATCTTCGGGTTCGGGACGAGAGCTTCGAGCCATCCAACCCAGGAAGTAGATCTTGGCATCTGTGCCGAGGTCTTCAGGAGATCTTGATGGAGACACGGATACACAGATCGATGTGTACGGTATGGATCCGTGGTGCTTGAGCAGCCGCAACGCCTCACCCCACCGCATACACCATCTGTTCTGTTGCTCCAACATCTCACCACACATGTTCTGTCGGGCATCGCACTGGGGCCGATCATGAGCAACACTGGCAGGAAACCACCAAGGTGTGGAGCAGGGCACCCAGAGGCGGTCACAGCATACTGCAGGGCCGGCCGACAAAGGCTGCGGGGCGAGCTGCTTACAGGGATGGTCCCAAGGCGACAGCGCTCGCTGGAAGCGCACCTGCAGGCCGAGCAGCCGAGGAAGCCAGGGCGAGATCGTTGCAGGGGCGACCGCGGCAGACGGTGGCGAGGCGAGGCCGCCGCAGGGCTCGCGGGAGGGGACGCGGGGCAATAGGACCGAGGGAGAGCAGCAGCGGAGAGGTGCCCTTGGCGGCGACGGGCGGTGGTGAGCGAGGGTGGCCAGAGGAGAGAGGAAGGCCAGAGGCGGCGCTGCGGGTCTGGCGGCGGGGATCCGAACGAGAGGGAGAGATAGACCGTGGGGGTGCGGGGGAGCGTGCAGGGCTGGGAGCTCGGTGGCGGAGCCGAGGAGGGGGTCGAGGAGAAGAGGGGCGCCCTCGGGCGGCCGGCGAGTGGGGCCGGAGACGGAGGCCGGGCGAGAGCCTGCTCGGGGCTCCAGGGACGACGACAGACGGGAGGAGGAGACGCGAGGTGGGGCCCACGCGGGCAGGATCCCGAAGCGGGAGGGCTGTCGGCGCTTGGGAGCGGAGTGGGATGGTGGGTCCAGGGGCGAGGGGGTTGGGGTGCGGTGAGTGGCTTGGTCGGTGGGGTCGGTGGGACCGGGGTGGAAGGGAGAGGAGGTTGGGGAGTGGGTCAGCTGTGTGTGTGGTGTTGGGGCAGGTGTGTGAGGGTGTGGAGAGGAGGTGGGGCCAGGAGGCTGATGTGGCGGCATGGGAGTGGAGGGAGTTGGGGAAGTGGTGAGGTGGCGGGTGGTGATTGGTCGGGGTGATGTGGCTGGGGATGGGTAGATTAGGATTAGGTAGGAAAAGATTTGAGGTAGCTAGGATTTTATCTGGAGGTGGCCAGCTGGGCTTTCGGGCCTGGCGGGCTGCCTCCTAAAAACAATTTAAAATTTTATTTATTTAAAACGGGGCTTTTGCAAACCGTGGGTAGACAAAACAAAATATTCCGGAGACCCAGGTTTTGTGTTTGAATAAAGACGGGGCGTTTAGAAAACAAAAACAGATTTTTCGAAAATAGTTTTTAAACAAACCATGCAAGTTGATGACGATGCTCAAATGCAAGGTGGCATGATGACATGAGCATGGGGTCATGATGATGCAATGCACAAAAACAACGCGATTTTCTAGTAGTGGTTTTGCGGGGCGCCACAATTCGACACCACTAACAATGGATCTCGCCCTCGAGATCCGCCTCATGGTACCGGAAGGAAGGTCGGCGATCTGCGTCTTCTCGCTTCGTGTAGATCCTCGCGACACCACTAACAAGAGGTCGTTGTCCGTGATCGTCGAGAGAACACTCCGGAATGAAGGTCAAGGTAGAGGTATCAACAAATAAAGCCACCTCTAGCTTCGATAGAAAGAGGGAACCGATGCATTCTCATCCACTTCAATGTACAAAAGCGAATAGAAGGGGTAGTCGGCATGGGGGCCAATCCATCACGCACCCAAACTATTACTCTGCACAATCAGTAGAAAAGCGTGCAACCATTCTCGGAACAGACTGAAGATCTTGACAATCGAGGTTCAGAAGCAAAGGAGTGATGCAGACTCTGCATCGGATCTGGCGTAGATGATGTCGTCGCGTCGGAAAACACCGGAAGGCACGAGAAGGAACCAAGAGAAGTCCACCAGACAAAGGATTCCTCGGATAGCATGAACACCGGATGGTAGAACACCGTTATCAAAGGAGGAAGCGAAACCCTGAAGGTACGACGGAACCCAACCACGAGAAATCCTGGACTTGAAGAAAGGTAAGAGAGTGGATTCAAAACACGCAGAGGTAAAAGGAGAATAGCAGAGGGGTAAAGAGTAAAAGCAGACCTAATCAGATCTATCCAACCGATTTTTGCAAAATAGTTTTGACACTCTACTGCGGCCGTTAGCTAGGTTATCCTACAGGCTGGACTTGTGGGGTATCGCAACTGCTGCGCTCTGATACCACTCTGTAACACCCTCAGAATCGGCCCTATGCAAGTTTTAGCGATCCCCGCCAAACTCGCATAGAAACGATTCAAAGGTGCCCACCAGGCACTTTCGTGCGGGTGGAAAACGAAGTAATATCATTACACAATAGTCCTCGATGGAACCCACAAAACAGATATATATACAACAACGACTCCATGAGTCAAGAATACAATATACAGTACAAAGATCCAAATCACCTTGAAAACGATACAGCGTCCGAGTACGGACAAGATGCAAATTGAGCTAAGAGCCCTGAAGAATAACCAATGGCGTCCATAACCCTGCCCAGGCCAAGCCGGAAGGGTAACCCTGCTAACGACGTCGATCTCAAAACCTGCTAAAAACAAAAGGGGTGCCGGCAAAGGGCAAAGGAAAAAAGAGAGCGGTCAGTACTGAGGCCAGTACACGGCGAGACTAGAATTCGGCGGTCCTCGCCTACATAGGTATGGTAGACTGAGCGGCAGCGCGGCATGCACTAAACAACCTATAGAGACTCGAGATAACTGTCGGCTATCAGAGAGGGATAAGAAAGACCTATTCGGAACCAACCTGATCCTACCACCAAGCATACCCACCCTGGTATTTCCCCCTCGAGACCAAACGAGGAAGTCAACCGAGGAACTCACACAGTTGGCAGTTTTATTCATTCCGTTATAGTTGCGGCAATTACTAGTCAAATATGGATAGCATGAGTCATCCTGATAGAATAAGCAGTGGGCAGTTTTAGTTATCCATTCCGTTGTAGTTGCAACACTTACTAGTCAGATACGATTAGCATGAGATAACCCAAACCCATAGCTTGTTGGTACTTTTATTTAGCCATTCCGTTGCGTGAAGCTGATTACTAGTCATATCGGATACAAGTCAAATTATAACAGAACTTTAGTTATAGTTGTCTATGATCGAGAACTGTGCTCCAAGTCGTCCATAACCGCGGACACGGCTTCTAAAAGATTAAACCTGCAGGGTGCACCAAAGTTTCACGCACCTACACCCTTGTTGTCGATCGGTAGGTACAAGATCACAAAACATACACCCAACGGTATGTCGACGGGGTTTGGACACGACGCTTCCAGACCCAAAGCAAGCACATGGGGCCACCCCACTAAGCTACCCAAGAAGCTGGCGGCTCGGACGGACCTGTGGTTTCGTCGCTGGTAAACGAGGGAACCGAAAGTGTGACTGGCTTGTCGATACCGAAAACACTCCGCAATCCTAAACAGTACAGGTGCTCCACGCACAATCTTAAATAAAGCAGTAAAGCATGGCATAAGTACAGGATAGTAATAAAGCCCCAAACTACTTGTGGCCCCCGGTACAATACTTTGAAATCAGGTACTAAATCGATGGGGGTGCCCACACACCCCACCTGTGGTTAGCGCGCTCGATCTCGGAACAGGTGTCAAGAACTCGGGGTCCTACGGGACACCTGTGAGCGGTTAAACTCCAAATATTGTCTATTACCCACCGGTGCCTCTGCATTTACCTACTTTCAATTTTAGTTATTAAACAGTAATTAAAGCCATGATCATCTCCAACATTAAACATGCGGCAATACTCCAACAACTGTGGTACTTGACGACACGCAACAGCACTTGAGCAAGCGACTACGACGCGCAAGTCCAACTATCTACCAATCAACAGGTAATAGGATGTGTCCAAGGAAATATAAGGCTGCAAGGGATATCACGGGTACGAAAACTAGAGCATCGCAACACAGATAGCAATAGATCAACAGGGGGGAATAAATACTATAAAAGTAAGATAGGTAGAAAAGGGGAGGTGCTCGCCTGAAAACATTGCCGAAGGTTCATCCGACGATCGGGTCGACACTCGCATCAACTCATCGGCCTAATCCGTGAAGAAGCAAAGCACTAGAAGAAACACCGGATGGACTATTTAATACTATGGTAGAAAATCGGGCATGATGCATGTATGATGTATGACATGGCAAAGGTGCGATGCATTTAGGCCATATTAACGGAACCGGGGTCCCGGCAAATATTTAAGTGGTTCAAGTTGTTTAGATACCCCACAATTTAAAAGTTGTCTTAACAAGGCAAAAACATGTCATCGGTCCGCTACACAAATTTAAATGGGACCAATATTAGACTAGATTCATCCACATATGGCCTCCATATTTAATTATTAGGTGAATCGGCATAAGGCCCTCAAACCACACTATATGTATGCAAGCATGGCAATTTAATATGCATCAATATCAATATCATATATTATAAAAATATGAGGGGTCTCGGATAGGGGTCACACCCCGAATGGCGATCTTGGGATTCCGAGGGTTCGGGGGGATCGGTCTTCGGGGTCGGGGGTCTCGGCGTTCCGGGGTCTTGGCCATCGAATCCATTACGTAGCACTTGGTGGTTCCGGGAAGAAGGCCATGTCTATCCAGGAGCGACGATCTTCAGGTTCGGGACGAGAGCTTCGAGCCATCCAACCCAGGAAGTAGATCTTGGCATCTGTGCCGAGGTCTTCAGGAGATCTTGATGGAGACACGGATACACATATCGATGTGTACGGTATGGATCCGCGGTGCTTAAGCAGCCGCAACGCCTCACCCACCGCATACACCATCTGTTCTGTTGCTCCAACATCTCACCACACATGTTCTGTCGGGCATCGCAAAGGGGACGATCATGAGCAACACTGGCAGGAAACCACCAAGGTGTGGAGCAGGGCACCCAGAGGCGGTCACAGCATACTGCAGGGCCGGCCGACAAAGGCTGCGGGGCGAGCTGCTTACAGGGATGGTCCCAAGGCGACAGCGCTCGCTGGAAGCGCTTGCCTCGCAGGGCCGAGCAGCCGAGGAAGCCAGGGCGAGATCGTTGCAGGGGCGACCGCGGCAGACGGTGGCGAGGCGAGGCCGCCGCAGGGCTCGCGGGAGGGGACGCGGGGCGATAGGACCGAGGGAGAGCAGCAGCGGAGAGGTGCCCTTGGTGGCGACGGGCGGTGGTGAGCGAGGACGGCCAGAGGAGAGAGGAAGGCCAGAGGCGGCGCTGCGGGTCTGGCGGCGGGGATCCGAACGAGAGGGAGAGATCGACCGTGGGGTGCGGGGGAGCGTGCGGGGCTGGGAGCTCGGTGGCGGAGCCGAGGAGGGGTCGAGGGGAAGAGGGGCGCCCTCGGGCGGCCGGCGAGGTGAGGCCGGGCGGAGACGGCGAGGCCGGCGAGCTCGGCTCGGGGCTCCGCGGGGACGACGCACAGGACGGGGAGGAGGAGACGCGAGGCGGGGCCCACACGGGGAGGATCCCGAGGCGGGGGGGCCTGTCGGCGCTTGGGAGCGGAGTGGGATGGTGGTACCAGGGGCAAGGGGGTTGGGGTGCGGTGAGTAGCTTGGTCGGTTGGGTCGGTGGGACCGGGGTGGAAGGGAGAGGAGGTTGGGGAGTGGGTCAGCTGTGTGTGTGGTGTTGGGGCAGGTGTGTGAGGGTGTGGAGAGGAGGTGGGGCCAGGAGGCTGATGTGGCGGCATGGGAGTGGAGGGAGTTGGGGAAGTGGTGAGGTGGCGGGTGGTGATTGGTCGGGGTGATGTGGCTGGGGATGGGTAGATTAGGATTAGGTAGGAAGAGATTTGAGGTAGCTAGGATTTTATCTAGAGGTGGCCAGCTGGGCTTTGAGGCTGTGGTGCCTCCTAAAACAATTTAAATTTTTATTTATTTAAAGCAGGGCTTTTGCAAACTGGGTAGACAAAACAAAATATTCGGAGACCTGTGTTTTGTGTTTGAATAAAGACGGGGCGTTTAGAAAACAAAAACAGATTTTTCGAAAATAGTTTTTAAACAAACCATGCAAGTTGATGACGATGCTCAAATGCAAGGTGGCATAATGACATGAGCATGGGGTCATGATGATGCAATGCACAAAAACAACGCGATTTTCTAGTAGTGGTTTTGCGGGGCGCCACACCACTTATGCAAAACTAGTTGCATGTCAGTCGTGGAACCGGTCTCATGTACGATGACATGTAAGGTTGGTCCGGGCCGCTTTCATCCCACTATGCCACCAATATCCAAAATACATAGAAGATACAATAACATGATCATCATCGCCCACATATAAACATATGTGTACTACCCATGCAAAGCACCTACGCATAGATCAGGCTCTAATACCACTGTAGGGTCCGCAGCATAGAAAACAAAAAATTTCCTACGATGAGAACTATACGCCAAGATCTATCTACAAGATACAGAGCAACGGGTGGACATACATCCATGGAGAACTTACCCTCGAAGACAACGAGTTTTGTTAACGAGTAGGAACTCGTGGTTGATGTAGTCATACGCTTGCCGATCTCAAGATCATGTGGAAGTCTGAGCGCCGCAAATCAGCAGCGCATCCGTCCTCGTACACACGTTCAAGCTACCGGACAACCTCTACCTCCTCGCTCCAGTGAATCAGCGGAAGCAGCAACTCTTTCCAGACACAAGGCCACCGGGAACATGTATCTCGCTAATCCGAGACCATGGAGAATATCTAGAGGGGGAGAGAGATCCTTCACGAGGATGTGTGTTTTGTGAGGAAGGAGAGGGGGGCCTTTTATAGGAGAGGGAGGGCTCCTCCCCTCCCATGGCCGACGGCCAAAGGGGGGTGCCCCCACCTCTTCCTCATTCATGTGGTGAAGCTCCACTCACATAAATTCAAACGCCACCCAAAGTTCCACTCACATGCATTAAATTTCCACCAAATTTAATGCCACTCTCAATTAATAAAACTCTTTTATTTATTTTATTCAGAATTTTGTTAATTACTTTAATTAACAAACATTCACATAAAACCCCTTGCAACATTTCAATATCACATGCAGAACCATTTTCTGCAATTTCACCCGAAACAATTCCGGTTTCTATCAAAACAATTCCTGTTTCTATCGAAACATTTCCTGCGCTTTGCAAACCTTTTGTCTAAAACATATGTGCTTCTAAATGGTGTCCGAAAACTCTTAAGTGTGTCACCCTACGGTTCGCGAATAATGCAGACATGATTGAGACTCCTCTCAGATCAATAATCAGAAGCGGGACCTGGAGATCCATACTGACTCCTGCATATTCAACGATGACTTCTATGATCGTGAGAACCTTTAACGCTAGTAATTTAATCCTTTTGTCTCATGATATAATACATGTCCGAGATTCGATCATCGGTATCTAAATACCTAGTTTGATCTCGTTACCGACATGCACTCTTTTCTCGTTCCCGTGATATAACATTCTAGTGATTACATCACTTGCTTGCAAGCTATCTTAATGTGATATCACTGAGAGGGCCCAGAGTATATCTATCCGCCGTCGGGATTGACAAATTCCACTCTTGATCCATGAGCCTCAACATAACACCTTCATAGCACTGAACCCACATTTATAGTCACCCTGTTACGGTGTGACATTTGATATTATCAAGATACTCTTCCGGTGTTAGCAATTAACATGATCTCATGGTCTAAGGACTAAGACTACTTCGTATGATGTTATAGCAATATAAACATAATGACTTGATCGTAATGCTATACTTCGAAGGAATGTTCATCACATCATTTCACAAATGTTGTGACCTTGTTATTAACAACATCAAATGTCCATGATCAGGAAACCTTGATCATCTTGTTAATCAATAAGCTAGTCTATAAGAGAGGCATAACTAGGAACCCTTTTTGTTTATTAAACACACATGTATTGACGTTTCCTATCAATACAATTATAGCATGCAAAATAAACATCTATCATATACAAGGAATACATAATAACAACTTTATTATTGCCTCTCAGGGCATATTTCCTTCAATTCGTAGTAGCTAACATCTGCAAATCCAACTTGAGAAGGTAAGGTTTACAAGCTGAATGGAGTTAGTCATCTGGTCTTATGGGAAATAACTTACCTGAAATTGCTTATCATAGGCTGCAGACCTAGCATGCATGGCTTCCTGTTGCGGAACCCACATCTCCTGCATTTGGAGAAGTTTTTGCTCGGCCTCATCTCGCTTTCGCCGATCCTCCTCTAGTTGAGCCCATATCGTGTTATCAAAATTTTATCATCATCATTACAATGCAAACATGTAGTTAATTATTGTATGATATATGAAGAAGAAACCTGCATCCTGCTACACATGATCTGGAAAGCTTGTGGGCGTGTCTCTGTGCGCGTATTTGACCTTGTCCTGCTACCACGGAGTTGCCTCATAGATGTAATGGAGATCTCAGGGACGCAACCGCCGACAACATATAGTCGACCATTCTTCTTGCCCTCTCCCGCTAGCATAGCAACCTCAAGGTCGAAAGGCTCCGTGAGCGGGGTTAACTTCTCGACGTGCGACTCCTTGAACTTCTTCAACCTAGTATGTTTTTTGTGACCCCAAAGTTAGGTTTTAGGCATCCCCAAACCAATTTGTTATTCCCTATAAAACACACCAACATCTCAATTGGCATTCATATTTCTTTCACCAACATCTATCTACTTAGACTTTATTGCACCATGTCATGAAGTTCTACGATGCATCGCTAATGTCATGACTTTGTTAGCTTATCACTCTTTTTTACTTTTGCAAAGGATTTTTTGTCAAGCATACTTTTCCATATTGATAGACACCTATTAATTTCTTCCTAACATATTGAAATCAACATTGTTCACATGTTATATTGGTCTTGATTGCGACCGTTAATAGATACACAATCAACTTTTGTCAGATTAAACTTTCCATAATATCACTAGATTGCAACATTTTTTGTCTCTTTCTCTTCTTGATATTGATCAACTTCAATTAGTTGTTATCTTCACGACTTGGTTCGAGACCATTAGTATAGAAGCACCATTGTTTCTTTATCAGAACAACCATTAGTGTCTTTTCAAAACCGGTAAACCTAGCCTAGAATCCCTGTCCAATTGTTTCTTAGTTGGCCCATAAGTCATGACGGGAATTTTTTATACGTAATAGATGGACATCTATTATCTTCTGCCAAATATATCAAAACCAACAACGTTTACGTGATATAAATGTCTTGGATTCCGTCCATTAATAGGTATATCTTACCAAATCTAATGGTTTTCACAGTAGCATTTTGATTGCGGTATTTTGTGTCTTACTCTTTATGGCATTAGTTGACTTCATTTAATCGCGCTACTCACGAATTGGTCTGTCATATGCTCATATTTGAGATCGCTACAATGTAACCACCCTTAGTGTTTTCCTTACGGCAGAAGCGTCGTTACTAAGGTTTTAAACAATGTAACCCGACCCATAGCTCGTGTGCTTTCTATTGGCCCACACAACATGTTCGTAAAATTGATTGCCCTACTTCGCACCATGGTTTCACATTATATGTTAGCGTAGATTGATTGCGCTATGAAAACCCCGCCCGATTTAAATGTTGTTCCTATTTCTGTCCATCAACACCTATCTACTTGGACTTGTCCCGCCACCTCGACACATTAATGCCGTCATTATTACGATATCTTATCATATTTTATTTCCTATAAAATCTTTGTAGAGCAATTATGTGCAATAGATAAACGCCTACCGTTTTCTTTCAAATATATCAAAATTATTCTCAACCACATATTAGATACCATTAATAAAAGAAACGAGTCTAGCTAAATCTTATTTGTATCCCCCTAAAACCCTCTCCCCATTCTCCCTGGCGGAGTCAAGCTTACACCGGAAAACGGCCCACCCACGAGATGGCTGTAGGTTCAGACCCGACGCCCACCCGCACCCGCACCACCCACCCTCAGACTGTGCCCCCCCGCCCCAACAAGCGGGGAGAAGAAACTCAGGGCCACCACCGCTCGGCTGACCTCTCCTCCTACTCCCCGCCTTTGCTTACAGCCTTTGCGTCGGGAGGCGCCAGCCCCGAGGCGGAGTGGGAGGACGATCTCCCCGGGGCTGAGTCCGAGGACGACGTCGCCGCCGCCGATTCGGAGGACGAGGCGGAGTGGGCCGCGGCCGTGGCCGCCGCCGCCGCCGAGTTGGCGGACGAGGCCAAGTGGGAGGACGCCGCCGCCGCCGAGTCGGAGGACAATGACGCCGCCGCCGCCGCCGAGTCGGAGGACAATGCCGCCGCCACCGCCGAGTCGGAGGAAATCGTGGGGAACGGCGCGGACACGGGAGAGCCCGATTCCCCACCGCGAGGATGGCCAAGCAACTCGGCGCGCCGCGACCCCCGCAAGGCCGAGCTCTTCCGGGGGCTCGACGCCGTCTGCGAAGCCCGCCGCCTCCAGGAGACTCGCCTCCTCAAGCGTTCACCACCGCCGGCGGCGGCTGGCGACCCCGATGAGCCTATCTGGCCCCCGAAAAGCCGCCATTGGAGGCGCTTCAGGTATACCTCTTCGCCCGCCACCCCGGCTGCCCCCCTCTTCTCGTTCTAGAACACGCTGCTTCTGCTTATGAAGTTATGATTAGGAAGATTGAAAGTTCAATCCTGGTTGTTTGTTTCCAAGCATGGGCTTTGGGGACTATCACGATATCGTTGTTGTTAGGAGATTTTGCATGTCCAGTATATTTGATGCTCCCAGCGAAAGGGGAAAATGTTTGTACATTTTTTCATTCCGTCCCAAGATAGTTTTGATTTTGGAGAATTATGTTATATAGACTAATGCTGAGGAGAATCATGATACATTCTTCATAATGTAAGCGTACTGTGGTTTGATTAGCATGCCAGGGCTGTTTGAAGAGTAGGGCATCTGCTGTTGCAATTGGTACATTCCATTTACTGTTGCTAATTTGCTACTGCATTGCTATATTTCTAATGATGGTGACCTCTCGGTTGGCATCTAACCTCTAGCCTAGGCTTCTAGAGCATTACGTTTGCTCAAGCTGTTAGATATATATTTGTGAGTTATTACAGTGAATCGGATTTTTCGATGCCGTAAGTATACCGATGAGGTGTTACGTTCCGCCTTTCTGCTGCTAACGGAATTTTAGAATCTAGCCTAGGGATCTGAGAACTTTACGTTAGCTCTAGTTATGTAAGCTGTTCAATGTTAGAGATTAATGTAATACATAGTGAATCTGATTTTTGGGAGATTGTAGGGTTCTAATGCCAACGATATCTTGATGTCTATCCAGCGACATTTAAGATTTACTATAATTAGGCTTTCAGCTCACCCTCTTTGCATGTTCATGGTGTCGTCTCCCTTCTACATTATTTCTATCAAGCATTTACCCGTTCCCAGCGTGAAAAACTTTTGTCATCACCTCTGACAGGGAACTAAGAGCTACTAAGTCCAGCCCGGCTAGTCCTGTGCTCAATCCTGATGATAATTCATTATCTCCTCCACTATCAAACAAGAGCAAGGAGATGTTATCTGACAAGGTCACGGACGAAGGGGATGACACTGGACACTCCTCTGAAAGTGCATCATGTCAAACTGTTCCTTATGAGAATCACCATGAAGAAAAACCCCTACCTGTTACGTCTAAAAAATTAAAATACTCTATTGATACATATGCTGTACAATGTGGCAAGTGCTGGAAATGGAGACTTATTCCTACCAAAATAAAATATGATGAAATTCGGGAGAAAAGTAGACAGGTCCCTTTTCTCTGCGAACATGTCCATGGGTGGAAGCCGGGAGTCTCATGTGATGATCCATCGGATATATCTCAAGATGATGGGTTCTGGGTGATTGATAGACCATGCATCTCTCAGACCTCTCTTGGGTGGGAAAGGACAATATCTATTAGAAGAGAAGGGTGCGACAAATTTGCTGACGTGTGAGTAATACTTTCTTTTTGCCTAGTATCGTAGTTAATTTGTTATCCAGCTTTATGTACTAGTTGTTTCTGAGAAAATGATTTTCCAATTGTTTTCTTATGCCGCTGGATCTTAGCTCTTTAGTTCTCAGATGCATACTTGCTCTATCTTTTCCAGTATAACCACTAGGCTGAATACCACTGATTTATGTTCCTACTGCTTATAGGGGTGGAAATATTTTATAATTTTGTATACACCATTTCTCATTCATGGTATATCACTTGCAGTAGACAATCTTCAATATAGTTAAATCGTCACCCAACTTAATATTGTTGACATGCTCATTTATGTTTTGGTGGTGTTATGCTGTTCATATTTGGTCGATGGTTGATCAGTCATTCCTGTGGTCTGCTACACACCTGTATATAATGTACCTTCTATTCTATGTACGTATGTATGACTGCTTGGTAACATTCTATATACTTGCTTTCAGGTACTATATCCCTCCTAAAGGCAAAAAATTAAGATCAATGAAAGACTTCACAAAGTATGCCAACTTTCTTTTATTCATCTTCCCTTCAAAATCTTCAGTTTCTTTAGCATATTATATGCCCATACACAGTTTTACATTCATCTAGCATGTTGATAGCTGCACCTGAAGGGTATCCACTAAGCTACAAAAATCTCAAAGTTGTTACAGAGTGCTATCATTGTACTTTCACTACATCGATGGTTCAATTATACAAAGCACACGTGCCGCTTTTAGGTTTAACTTTTTCGGTGCCTAGTTTCATTAATCTGGTCTGTTCTTATAGCTGAACATTTGAAGTAACACAGTATGCAGGCATAAACCATGTGAAATTTTCCATGTGGTTCACTTCAATCTGTCTAGATGTTTTCTAATTTTCAAATGTTACACTTTGATAGGTATCTTCAAGACAACCCAGACTGTGCTGTTGGTTTACATGATTCTGAGTTCAGGATACCTGAACGTCTCCAGGACTACCTAAAAAGGTGCCATCGTGAGTCAAAGCGCAAGCGCCCCCGTCAGTCAAAACCTCTTGAACCAACCGAAGGTATTTTATGCACAGTTTTAACACACTTACTTTACTGGGATGATAAATGAATTACTAGTTGGAGGTGCATCTCTCTTCTGGTTGAACAATGGCCACAATTGCTTGAAATGTGAATACGCATTAATGAACAATTGTTTCCAAATTGCCATGTCAACTGAGAATGCACTACTAGTTAATGTACTTATAATATTATCTACTTAATGGAGCTATTAAAATGGTAGAACAGGTGGTGAGCTGGTGTGTGCAGGGTAGTAGGGCGTGCATGGTGTGTGCAGAGAGCTGGTTTTCGCACGTGCCACTCATATTTTATATGACCATAACCGGTTTAGATATCATCAAGTTGTTAATTTTTCTGTAAATTAGATGGCACACCTGATAACACAGTGTTGACCATAGCACGGTAATGGATTATATATTCTCTTATACATGAATATAAACAGTATATCAGTTCTATTAATGTGTGCTGCCTATAATAAGAAAACATGAGCTAGACAGGCATGGGACTAGTACCCCTGGTGATTATGGCACCACATCCTAGATTAAGATCTTGCATCTAGCTAGTGATTTAGGAACCTTGTAGCAGCTACTAGGATCACTGTGTGAAGTTCCTTGGTGGTTGGTGAACTGCTGATTTCATCTACCAGTATACTTATACTATGACCCTTTCGCATCAGAGGACGTTCTGATGTGATTAGCTTATTGGTATTTGTACGGCTTCTCTTTCAATTGAGATTGGTTATGGCATTGATTCTCTGTTTACTCTTTGTATTTGCACAACCACCTGATATTTCACGGTCAAAAAAATAAAAATCCACCTGATATTTCTTGCATGTTTTTTTTGCAGTGCTACCTTTATCTTGTGCGCCACCAATTCATGAGTATCCCGCCTCCTACTGTGTGCTGGCCCTGTATGACAAAGGCCAATACTGTTTTGGAAGTACCAGCTAGCGCAGTGTCAGACCACTCCCCAGGGCGATATTTTGTTGTTAATTTCATCTTCCTTTATACACTATACTTTGGCCCGCTCCCCTAGCTTATACCGTAGTTGGCTCCTCCTTAGAGGGAATTGAGAAAGTTTTTGGGACATTGACATCTCAACAGAATGATGTCGCGGAGAGTTATTAAAAGTTCAAAACTGCCATACCTCATTGTGTTAGTATGTGGGCAGTGATGTGCATGTCTTTTAAGTGCCTAATTTCCAGTATAAGCTACCATCGTTTTCGTTGGGACCAATGAAAAATAGGGTAGAGCTTGGATAGTAGAAGTTTCTGTAGACAAAAATCGATGGGCTACTAGCGCATCAGCTTGTCGTGACAATAAAACTACAGATAGTCCTAGTTAAGGGATTTTTTGGATTGCTGGAATTGAGATGATAAATTTGCAGGACAAATGAAGAAGAGAAAGCGCATGTGTTGACATTCAAAGGAAATATAAAATAATGATTGACCTTATGTTGAGCGAATTAAAGACAGAAGTATTGAACCCAGTCATATGATCATAGTTTCCTGTATAAGCTACCATCATTTTGGTTGAGACCCATCTAAATATTGGGGTAGAGCATGGATAAAAAAAAATCTGTAGACAAAAACTGATGGGCTACAAGCTTACCAGATTGTCATGATAATAAAAAGTTACAGATTACTTAAAAAAAAAAAAGTTACAGATTGCTCTAGTTAGGGGCTTTCTGGACTGCTGGAATTATACGCGGAGGGATTGGAATGTTAAAGTTTGCAGCGGAAAGAGAGCGCGTGCATTGACATCCAAAGGAAAGAAATAAAATGACGAATAACTGGGATTATGCTGATAGTAGTACTTGTGGGATTAAAGACACAGAAACTGCGACCTAGTCAGACCTTGTAGAAAATATTTCTAAAGACAGAAATTTTCTAAAACATTTATGATGATTCTACGGCTCTTATACATTGTAGTCTGCTTTCATATGTCGGTTGGACGGAGGAGCAACGTCATCAAGAACTAGCTACAGCAGCGGCCCTACGCTCCTGGATCACAGTTGTTTGGGCTGCCGGCGGCAACTCGAACTCGGCGTCGGGGTACCGCGCCATCAGCAGCTCCGGCGACCCATGATCAGTTGATCGATATATGTTTTTGCCCATGATGCTTCACTACGTATGTATTACCCCTCGATGGCTAAATGTTTTGGGTTGGCCTAGTTTAGCATACAAATTAATGATATCCTCCACTGTATATCCTTGAGGGGAGCCTAGCTCCCGCTCCCCCACCCCCCTGCGCATTCCGCCTCCGTATGTAGTTCAGTTGGGAAGACTAGGCTGTGTTCCCAGAGTCCACCGAACGGTGGTTGATAGAGGAACAACCCCACTCTTCTTGGAGGACTACTAGGTAGTAGCTCCACGGGAGATTGTGCTAAAACTATCTGCTTTAGTCTTCATATGCACTATAAAACATCATCCAGTGAGTCTCTCATCGGTATTCGCTCGGTCATAAGTATTCTTGGGAGGCCTATGGCGTTGTGGCAATACATCCAAATCTAGAGAAGATCACACCATATGTCTTTCTTTAGTGGTGGACACCGGTGACCGTTACAATTCGAAAACATGTTATAACTCTCTTCTAGGGGGCATAACATGGAAGCTGAACATGAAGTCGTGGGTGTCCCCGAGTGAAGGTCTTCATTAGGTTAGCCCATCTCACTGCAGGACCACCGCGACTAGCCAGGAAAGTGTTATGGCACTCTTTGTGATGCTTTTTTTTGACCAAACAAGGAAATGATGGTCCATATATTGACTGAATGCTCCTTCTAGTGGACCCTCTGGCACGGTATTTTTTTTCTTGATCCGATCGCCCTCTATACCTAGCATCCGGGTAGTCATTGGTAGATTGGTAGAGGTATATCACCCACTCCACTCCAACCACCAATGAGGACAGGTGCTTCTTCGTCGGTCATGCTCATGGATAGGTGGACCTACACCAAACGCAACATAGTCATCTTCAAGAGCGTGCAAAAGCCCTTCCTTCAACATGGTTCGAGTGGAGGCATATGGTTGTCCCTAGCATATGTGTAGGTGGGTTGAGTTGTAATCCTAGAGCCCCTTTTATTTTCTTGAGAAACCTACATGTCGATAGAGATGCACGTTGCTAGATCATCAATTGTACTAAAAGTTAATTTCAGATCTATTTACAACTGTAAATCTTGAAACCCCAAATTGCACATAACGGTATTGGACTAGTGTGTCTAGGACGTACAACATACTTCCTCTGTCTAGAAATAACTGACGTGGATGACGATTTTGTGAAAACCGTACTGATGTTTTCCAAGATTCAACCCGCGGTCCGCCTCACCCTGTCCTATGCCTCGCCGTCCCTCTCTCTATTTTTTATTCTCTGTTGAATATGATCCAACTCTATGCACTACAGAAGGAGTCCTAACGGACTACGGCGTGCCAACCGTGCTAGATGTAGCACATCTCCAACTCTATTTCGTGTCCACCAAGAAAAAAAGTTGTTTGCCCCTTTATATAGTGCCAGGTAGTCATAGATTGAGAGAGTTCCACTATAACGTAGAGGGTTTGTCCTCTCGTGTATTGTAATACTCCTCCCAATTATAGTGATACGCCGTCGTGCGTTTCGTAGTTTTTTTCGTAAGGGTTTTCACGTAAAAATCTATGTTCTTGTTTTTCGTTTGTTCTACTTGTTGCTGCGCGATTGTGTAACAAGTGGTATCAGAGCCTAAGGTTTCGAGATCCGTTGTCCGGCAGACTTTCCGCTCAGCTCCGGGCAGCATCGCGCATCATCATCTTCGTTGGATCACACAGTCCCTTGTGACATCGTGCAGCTTCACCAAGATCAGATCTGGAGACTACGATATAGAGTTCTTCTTTTGTCGGCGTCCGGTGCGCCGTCTGCCAATCCGTCCGTGGCGACAGTAGGATTTGTCGCTTCGCTCGTGCGTCAAGCCACCGAGATCGCAGGGCCATTGGTACGTAACTCCGTCCGGTACAACTTCCGATAATTGTGTATCCTATCTCTAGTCGGTATCAATTCTGTAAGAGGAGTTGGACGTAAATCTATCGTGAAGCACACTGGATCTATATCAGCTCATGGATCAAGTTTCGAGGCAGGATTTACCATGTATGATAGAGCATGGATCAATGCTTGAGCTGAAAAAATAGATTGTTCACTTTTGTATGACTGTAAAACCAGTATAAATTTCACCTGTGCTAGAAAGATCCGTATCTTGACTTGCCGAAACAAGGCTGACCAAAATAACTCTTAATAGAATCAATAAACAGCGGACTAAATAAAGCTTGGTAAATTGCACTTGACAGCCTTAGACACGTGGACAAAGCATGGGACAATAAATCAGATTGATCTTTCATGGAACGCATGCACGTAGCAGCTAGTAGTAGAGAGTATACCGATTATAGTGGGAGTATCATAACTAGTATCATGCATACCATGTTGGTAAAAATCTGATGTGACACAACAATTAATGAAGAAGGAGATGGTTAGAGTGTCATAGGTAGATACCGTATCATAGCACGCAAAATTAGAAAATTCTTATGCAAATAAATCTTGTACACAATTTTGCATTAAAATTCTACAAATTATTAAATATAGTATTAGTATGATACTATTATATGATACCATGCACTACGAAATTAGTATCATATACTAGTATCATATGTATGATACTAGTAGTATGATACTACCACTATGACCAGCCTCACGTGAAGCCTACATATCGGTATACTCTCTACTACTAGCTGCTACGTGCATGCGTTCCACGAAAGATCAATCTGATTTATTGTCCCATGCTTTGTCCACGTGTCTAAGGCTGTCAAGTGCAATTTACCAAGTTTTATTTAGTCCGCTGTTTATTGATTCTATTAAGAGTTATTTTGGTCAGCCTTGTTTCGGCAAGTCAAGATACGGATCTTTCTAGCACAGGTGAAATTTATACTGGTTTTACAGTCATACAAAAGTGAACAATCTATTTCTTCAGCTCAAGCATTGACCCATGCTCTATTCCGGTCCTAATACCGGTTCTACCCGCGCCACCTATGTTCGATGATTTGCCGCTGAGATGATTATCGTTTTGATAGGTTCAAGGTGGAGTTTGTTGAATTAGATCCAAGTTGTATTACAGTTTGGGTTTCAACGTTAAAGCGCGGCGTTCTATGATGATTCGTTTGTTATTTGGGTTATCTTATTTGGAGGCTGGAAGTTCAAGTAAGTTTATGATTGTTCATATTTAACGACATTCTTATGGGACATATTATGGATGCAAATTCAAGATGTTATATTGCTGCAATTACATGAAGAACACAATTCAGAAATAAAAAAATATGGAGGAAGTGATTGTTAAGCCTGTTGGTAGCTAGCATATACTCTTTACTCTCCAGAGTTTTGCTGTTATGCATATGAAGGTTGTTGTCTTTGTTATTCAAGTTTGTGATGAGGATCAGTTTGAGGTGCAAGAGAAGATTTGTTTCTGCTAGATACTACAATATTTAGTTTAGTTGTCTTTGCTCTTTCAAGAGGGAACTATTGCAGAGTTTAAGCTCCGTTGCATGTTGAGAAGGTTCCTTCATCCGCCAGTTGTTTTACAGGGACAGTTTTTGATCATGTCATGGATTTTTCATCAACCATTACAAGACGGCAGTTTTTGGTGTACAAGATGACCTCCGTACTAGATGCTCTTGCATGAGTATTATTTGCCGAGGTTTGTGCTTTTTGTAGCACGTTCAGATTCCATGAGATGAGTTCTTCATAATATTATGTGCATCAAGATGTTGCACTATGAGCTTTGCGCTCACTCAAGCACCACATGAGATATGATGACTTATGTCATTTGATGATTGTGCAATTTCTACTTTGGAGATTGATTTGCTCAATGTGACTTCATGAGAAGTTTATTAGTCATATGGACGTTTCAAAGCATAAGGTTTACTTGTGATGACTTTAATTAAGGAGTTAAATGTTATCTATGATTTTTATAAAGGATTTCGGCGTAAGGTGGAGATTGTTGAATATGATCCAAATCCTATGCACTACAGAAGGAATCCTGACAGACTACGGCGTGCCAACCGTGCTAGACGTAGCACCTCTACAACTCTATTTCGTGTCCACCAAGAAAGAGAGTTGTTTGCCCCTTTATATAGTGTCAGATAGTCATAGAATAGATTGAGAGAGTTCCACCATACTGATAGCACATAGAGGGTTTATCCTTTCGTGTATTGTAATACTCCTCTCAATTATAGTGATACTGATGAGGGCAAACCTCTAGGGTGGCCCGATCTTCACGAAACTCGTGGTCAAATCGATGGGAAAGCGAGGGGAAAGGGAGAAGGTAGCGGAAGCGGACGCACACCTCGCGAAGAACACGATGAACACACGCAAAACACACACGATACAAGGCCGATTGCTCTCACCGGTAGCCACCGGTCCGATAGAATCCTCGCAAGGAAAGATCGGTCAACGTGCTCCCGTCAATCCCAAGCGGAGAGGGAAGAACACCTTGGAGAGGGTCTTGACGTCTTGGCAAAGGGACACCGATGCCAAGGCCTTGTACAACGAGGGAGGCACGATGCAAACTCCAACGAGGTGGTGACGATAGTCGATCCCCTTTGGTAGAAGGGGATGAGGCAAAACTAGAGATTCCACAAAGAGGGGTTGTCTTTAGTCTATCATCTATGCCTAAGGGATACATGAGGGGGTGGGGGCTCTATTTATAGGCCAGCCACAAGTTCAGAGGTAGTTTGGGCATAAAACTAGGGAGAGGGGTACATGGGCCAAGGGCCCAGCTGTTGGCTCGCAGGCCCATCACTTGGGCCGGACAGTCCAGGTCGGAGTGACCGGACAGTCCGGGGTGGCCGGACACTCCGGGTAGTGTCCGGGTAGTGTCCGAACTGGCCTCCTGAATGTCCACGCCAGGTTGGGGCTAGGGCAGGCCGGACACTTCGGCCGAGTCGTGCCGGTCACTCCGGCTGGATTCGGGCGGACTCTCCGGGGCGATGCCGGCGGAGACTCTCATTCTGGAGCTGGCTGCTCCTGGTCCATCTTCTTGGTTGACTTGGGGACGATCTTGGGGACTTGGCGTTGTGGATGTAGTAGCGTCCGCAGGATGGGCTGCATCAGCTCCCCCACTTCAAAAAGAGTCGTCCTCGACTCTTCATGCTCATCCTAAGAAGATGATGTCGAGAGACCTTCTTGATCCTGGGGTTCACCATATAGTCGTCCTTGAGAAGCTTGATGTGGCAACTCTTCAATATTCCTTCACCTTCCATGAAGCCTACAAAGCTCAAAACAAAAGCGAAGCAACACTCAAAGAGTAGCCAATTCATGAAGATTATAGCATGAGTCCTCAAGTAGAAGGAAGTCACCTTATGATGTAGAGATAGCTCATTGAAGGGTAGCCCTAGGTAACTCTCTTCGATTCGTCTTGTTAACTCTTTGTCCATAGAGGTTGACACGTATGCAATTGTACCTTCACACAACAAAGACCAAGCAACATATGTTTGTGTGTGATAGAGGAGCATGTCATTTGTGGCATGTCCATTCTTGTTCACAACACTATTAGCACAACTCAAGTATCGCAAACGAAATGCGTATGCAAGGTCAAAGTGCATGGAAGTTAATTGAACATCATCCAAATGCAGGAACTCAAAAACTCCATATAACATCTTAGTGTGGCACTCAAAGCAAGTGACTAAAATCTTGATCAACATCTTTGATGCAAAGCTAGGAGAATTCGGCAAAAACACATGAGAAAGAATATCCAAAGCAACATCATTATGTGTGCAAACCAACCATTGGAAAGAACAATTGTTCAATATGTTGGATGCCATACACATATCATCAAAAGCCAAAATCATGGGGGTATGAGTATCGCAAGCGGAAGCAAAAACATCATGTTTGCAAACAAACTATATGAAAGAGCAAGTGGTCCTTATGTTTGTTGCAACAACAATACGAGAGACTTGGAAGCTCTCATGACAATACATGCTCATAATGGCATTATGGTTGCACACAAAACATCGGAAAGAGAAATTGTTCAACATTTTTGTGGCAACACGCAAAGCATCCATATCCAAAAGCAACGAGACATGATTGTCACAAGGTAAAAGAATACCATTAACATGCTTGCAAGCTAACCATAGGAAAGAGCAATTTGTCAACATGAAAGATGCAAAGCATGCAAAAGGTATCAGAGCTGGGTTCGATCTTGAACTCACTTGGGGGATGCTCTCTAGAGCTCTTTTTGTCAACTCGTGCTCAACCGAGGTTGACATTCTTGTGCGGGTACCTACACACATCAAACACAAAAGGAAGAATGTGTGTGCATGGTAGAGAAATACATCATCCATCATGACATATCTATTCTTGTGCACATCACCACGAGTGTCAATCAAGTATGAAATGGATGCATGGTGAGTATGCAAGTGGGGAACATGCTTATCATGGCAATCCTCAAAATCTCCAAAATTTGAGAAAGCTATGGGGACCATCTCAATATAAACCATATGAGAATTATTGTTGCAAGCAAAACAAGTGAAAGAGCAATTATTCAACTTATTGCAAGCAACGGGAGAGATTGTAAAACATTCATGACAAAGCATGGTTCGAGGGGTACCATTGGTAACATCATTGCAAGCAAAACATTGGAAAGAGCAATTGTTCAACAAAGTGCAAGCAATGATATCATCAACGTAACGTTTAGAGCATGACATGTATATGGTAACATCATCACAATCAAATAATTTCACATGCTCAACAATATGCAAAGGCAAAGTATCACATGGAAATAGCAATGAAGCATATGTGATATCACAAACATCATCCATAGCATGCCAATCATCACAAGTCATCATGTCCACTAGTGGGATCATGGCATCATCAACACCCATATTCTTACCTTGTTCATACCTCTCATATGAAGTGGGTGTTGTGGTAGAATTGGCCTCCATGTGGGCGACTTCTTCATCCAATATGGGGATGGTATCATCTTCATCCACCATGTACATCTTCTTGGTAGGAGGCATCATCATCTCCAAGCTTGGCGCTTCTTGATCCATGGAACCTAGCACATCATGAGAAAATACACTAGAGGTAGAGGGTAAGTTGTGAGAAATCAAAGTGGTCTCACATGACCTATCAACTACCACTCTCAACTCACTCGGTGTATCACTCATGACCTCCAAGTGGAAGCACTCAATCTCACGTATGGTGGAGTCACTCATCTCACTCTTGTTTTCACTCAAGTGGGCTAAGTGGCTCTCATACTCACATGGGATTGGTACCACATCATCACTCAAGCATGTAGGGGTAGGCTCGGTTCTCTCATCTCTATGCGCCTCCTTTGGTGAAGGGAAAATCCCATGCTCACCATTCTTGACCTTGTCGTCGCCATCTTGTGGTAGTGGTGGGAGTAGGCTCATGTTGTTGTCAAGAGCGATGCTCGGATCGACTTCATCACATATGTGGCCTTGGATTCCTCCATCTTGAAGTGTACACTCTTGGTGTGAATCTTGATGGCGTGGAGGAGAGCTTGCTCTTGGTGCCCTTTTGGTGGTGGTACGAGTAGTTGAAGGCGCCTTATGATGGTGTCGACGGAGGTCATTGGCGTGCCTTGCCAAAGGTTGATGTAGATGGCGCACTTGGTCATCCACATGACGCTCGCGACGATGCTCCTTGTCCTTGGCACTCTTCTTGGTGAGGCGTTGTAATGAGCGCAAAGCATCATTAGTCTTGGCCATCATGCTCATGGTTTTGGCGAAGTTGTTGTCCATGTCGCTCTTGAAGTGGTTGAGGGAGCTTTTGAACTTGTCCATGTGGTGGTGGACCTTGGCGCTCTCGAGGTGGCTCCCTCTTGGTCGATGCGATTTGAGGAGCTTGTCGTTGTCGTTCTTGAAGTCTTCCATGCTTGGGGAGTTATTGTTGTTGTAGAACTCCATATCACCCAAGCATGTGGAGCCATTGTCGGTGTAGTGCTCTATCATGTCATCCATGCTTGTGGAGGCGTAGGCATGGTGGCTCATCGTCGATTCTTCATAGCTATCATCCTTGGTTTCGGAGTCCCTAGACATGTTTCACAAGACCAAGTGGTGTATATGGAAGTGGTAGGAGGGTTAGGGATGCAACGTCAAACCTTACTTTACCTTGGAAGATAGTATCGTGCAAGTGGCAACACTTGAGAGCAATCAAAACCAAGCAAAGTGAAGTTCACGCGAAACACCAAAACCAACTAACCACTAAAAAACACACACACACACACACAAAGCTTATGGTGGATAGGTATGGAAGGTGGCGTGTCCAAGAACAATCCGAAATCAAGATATTGTAATGGTAAGTAAAGAACCACGATGATCACAAAGCAAAACAAGTCAATCCACAAGATAGGAATATATACAAGGAAACACACACGGTGGGATAAATGAGACTTGTGCGACGGAAAAAGTGAGCTAAGAACCAAATGATTACCTAGCGAAGACTATAAGCTCGTGTCGCACAAGTGCAAGGAGAGACGCTAGTTCGATTGCAATAAATTGGTGGGCTACAAGATATGCACCATAAGTACCACCTATTTGATGTTCATCGAGCTTGCGCTTCCTATTCTATGAAGCACTTGTTTCTTTCTTTCTTTTTCTTCCTTTTCTCTTTTTCTATATTTTTGTTTATCTTTTTCTTTTATTTTTCACTTGCCCCTTCCTTGTGCCAACAACTATATAAGATAACTATATGAGATAGCGCGTTCACAACTTTTGCTCGGAATTCTACAAGGTATCAAATGTGCATAGCCCAAGCAATCATAGGAGGAACTAGTCTCAATAGGTGTTTGTTGAACGCAAAGATAGTGTGGCTCACAAAGGGATGCAAGTGGGGAGTCATGAATTTTTATACCTTTCGTCGCCGATCTTCACCCTTTATTGGTGGATTCCGCCTTGCTCACAGAATTTGGATGGAGTAGATAGCATGAACCATGGATATGATGATGTAGAGCTTCTTATCCTCTTCAAAACGAGCTAAAGAACACCAAAATCCGAGTTCGTATGCAAAAGTTATGCTCAAAACCGTGAAGCAGATTTTTCTGTCAGTAGGGGGACGGACAGTCCGGTGCGCGTAGGCCGGACAGTCCGGCCGGGCCGGATATTCCGGTCAGTTTAGGCCGGAAACTCCGGTGGTGCGGATATTCCGGTCCGTTTTGGCCGGATAGTCCGGTCCGGTTGATCCAGAGGTTCCAGAACACGAACGGGACAAGTTTTGACGGAAAAACTCGAACCAAAACCTCAAATTGATGGGAGAAAACAAGGAATTAAGCCATGGGAACGCAGGGGAAGGTAGATCAACAAGTTTAGCAAGTAATCCACGGATCAAAACCTACCAAAACGCACTCAAATCACAGATCGATCCAAAACACGAAATTGGGGCTATTTTTTGGGGATTTTCGAGTTTATGGGGAAAAGACCAAATCGAGGAGAAATCCGTGGCAACCAAAAGCTGCTGATACCAGATGATGAGGGCAAACCTCTAGGGTGGCCCGATCTTCACGGATCTCGTGGTCAAATCGATGAAAAAGCGAGGGGAAAGGGAGAAGGTAGCGGAAGCGGACGCACACCTCGCGAAGAACACGATGAACACACACAAAACACACACGATACAAGGCCGATTGCTCTCACCAGTGGCCACCGGTCCGATAGAATCCTCGCAAGAAAAGATCGGTCAACATGCTCCCGTCAATCCCAAGTGGAGAGGGAAGAACACCTTGGAGAGGGTCTTGACGTCTTGGCAAAGGGACACCGATGCCAAGGCCTTGTACAACATGGGAGGCGCGATGCAAACTCCAACGAGGTGGTGACGATAGTCGATCCTCTTTGGTAGAAGGGGATGAGGCAAAACTAGAGATTCCATAAAGGGAGGTTGTCTTTAGTCTATCATCTATGCCTAAGGGATACATGAGGGGGTGGGGGCACTATTTATAGGCCAGCCACAAGTTCAGGGGTAGTTTAGGCATAAAACTAGGGTTTGGTGCGAAATAGAGGGGTACATGGGCCAAGGGCCTAGCTGTTGGCTCGCAGGCCCATCACTTGGGCCGGACAGTCCGGGTAGTGTCCGGATAGTGTCCGAACTGGCCTTCTGAATGTCCACGCCAGGTTGGGGCCGGGGCAGGCCGGACACTCTGGCTGCGCCGGACACTCCGGCTGGATTCGGGCGGACTCTCCGGGGCGATGACGGCGGAGACTCTCGTTCTGGAGCTGGCTGCTCCTGGTCCATCTTCTTGGTTGACTTGGGGACGATCTTGGGGACTTGGCGTTGTGGATGTAGTAGCGTGCGCAGGACGGGCTGCATCAGATACTTTGTCGTGTGTTCCGTGGTTTTTTCGCGCAAGTGTTTCCACGTAAAAATCCGTGTTCTTGTTCTTCGTTTGATCTATTTTCGTTGCGCGATTGTGTAACACTCTCCTTCTCCGTTGCTGGCGTGCTCAGATTATCCCGACTGCTTCGGCGACTCCTGACTACGCTCCACCCCGGAACCACCCCATCCTTCTCTCTCGATCCCGTGGCGTGGAAGCGTAGGTTCGTAGACCCACCACAAACCCTAGCCTAGGCTCTGGCAATGTTTGATCAGGATGGATCGCTTTCCTTGAATTTGAATGGACGGAACCACCACATAACCTCCATGCATTTGGCATCACTCTTCCAACCGATGTATCCACGTCGATCATGTACAAGCACAAAATAAAGCATGCTGGCTGGGTTTGTGATTTCGAAAGAGGAACACCTCACTACACGATCTCCACATTTTGATTGGCACGAGAGAAAATAAAGCAAATAAAGTCAGTGGAACATAAAATTCTGAGTGCTCAATGCATACACTGTAGTACAAAATTACATGACCTGAAAACAAATATGCTAGTGGGCTGTTTTCTCGAACATATTTCAGATTTTGGTCTGGACAGAAAAGAGAGCCAACATTGCAATATGTTTTGAAACTGTTGTTAGAGCAAACATTTTCTCCACAGGAACATACGTACAAGTAAAGAACTCAGGGAAACATACAGTTTGAGTGGCCCATTGCAGAGACATCTGAATAATCCGAAAAAAAAACATGATCGCGCCTCTGTTTTCTCGAACATATTTCAGACTTTGGTCTCGACAAAAAAGTGAATCAACATTACATTCTGCAATCTATTCGAAACTGTTGCTGGAGCATACAATTTGTCCACATGAACAAGTAATCAGTTCTCTACTTGCTGCCAATTAGGCACGCGAACGACTAGGAGAAAAGGCAACGAAAACTACTGCTACGAGAGAACAGAAACGAGAACAGTGCGTCCTCATCGTCCATCTTGATCGTCAACTTCGGTGCCAGAAATTCAGCGTCGTGTTCCCGCTCTTTCTTCCTCTTCGCTTCCTCTTCCTTCTCGTGCTCGGCGAAGAACCGCCGCAGCGCGTCCATCGGGATCCCTTTCCCCGTCCTGATCTTCGCCTCCTTGCATCCATCATCGGCGCCGCGCTCCGACCGATCTGATGGAGGTGGCCGCTTGGAGCTGGCCAGCCGTGCTGCGTTGCCGGCGGATTCTGGTGGCGTCAGAACACGACGGACCGCGCGGACGTCCCAGGCGGGCACTCGCGCGGTACGGCAAGGGATGTTGTTGGCGGCGGGTACTGGACGAGGTAGGAGTCGATGCCGACTGAAGCTGACACGACCTTGGCGCGCGTGTAGATCACCAGCTGCCTCTTGGCGGAGACCTGCGGGAACCTTCTGCGCACCTCGACGTCCTCCCCGGCCGCTGGTGCTGGCGCTGCTCTGCCTTGACGACGGTGGGCTTCGCCGGCAAGAACTCGTGCGGCACCGTGGTTGCCTTGCGTGCAACGTTTGCGTGTGTGCGCGCCGCGAGGGCCAGGGCAGGAGCCATGATTCTCTTCACTGCCATCAGGACGGCGGCCTCCGCGATGCAGAGCTTAGGTCGAGCTCGAGGATCTCTCCGCCCTTCCTTGGTGGTGCGCTCCGTTGTTTCTGAAGGAAATCAGACGCGAGCTCGGTGTCCCCCCCCCCCTCCTCATACTTTGAAGGGGTAAGATGGTCTTTTACTATTAATTATTGATTATTAATTACTAAACCATACACGCATAGACATGATTTGTAATCGATAGAGGCGATTATCAAAGTCCATCCAAAATCATCACCTTACTAGTCTAATATATTGTATTACCGTATACGTGCACGTGTTGCCGGAGTGGACACGGCCACGGCTACTGACACCTGCGACCACGCACACTATGACGCCGACCGACATGGTTCGCGATGAGGACCTCTGCAGCTCTGCTTGTCCGCTTCACGTATTGCCATTTTTACAACGTTCACTGAATCAGGTCGTATGACGGCTCGTCTTCATTGTGCTGGCTAACCTGTTAAAAGGGCGAGGAGTATTTTTTAGGCGGACGGTTTTAGTTGGTACACGTAAATACCGTGTATGGTCTTTGCGAAACAACGTAATCTAATTTGGTTTAGCAACTAATAATCAGCAATTAATGGTAAAAGACCACCTTACCCCTTCAAAGTTCTGGAAGGGAGGGAACACTGAAGCAAAAGTGGTCTGTGCAAGGAATACGCGCGGGAGTATTTATGGATGGGATCGAGTCCGAGTCCGAGTCCGAGTCTGGGTCGAACACTCATGTATTTATGGATGTTTTTTCAGTTCGGCGTTCGAAATCTTCCAATGATGTGCTGATGTGTTCCTGTCACGATCACGCGTTTGGGAGATTGGAATTGGGAATTCGAACACAGGGTAAGGCCCTGCATGGCAACGCCGTCAAATAAATTGCACTTGTCAAAAATTACGCCTGTGAAAATATGTAAAACCTTTTGGGAAATACATTAGTACAAAATTGATCCTGAATAAACGACTTATTATTTGTTGACTGATGAAACTTCAAATTTATGCTAATTCTCTTTTTTTTTGTTTCTGTAACTGTAGATCCAGGGAACTCTTTTTTGGTTCTTGTAGCTACACCATATCACCTTGCTTTTATGTACTCCCTCCGTCTATATTAATATTCTCAACTTTGTCTAGATACAAATATATCTAGTCTAAATTTTTAACTAGGTATATCCGAATTTAGACAAAGTTGAGAATAATAATATGGGTTGGAGGGAGTATACTTTTTTATGCGGAGACAATTATGAATGAAGGCATTCGTAGAAGAGTAAGAATTTCTAAAGCAAAGTAACACAAAGAGACAATTAACCTGTTCATCTACTTCGTAATGAACTCATAATTGTTTCGAGTACGATCCTCAAATAGAACAACTCAAAGGAAATTACAAAAGATTTGACCATGTACCATGAATTTGGAACAAGCAATCTCGATGAAATTGAGAAAAAAATATGAATTGAATAGATATAATTAACGGAAGTTGGAATTGCACTCGATCACTACACCGACGCCTAAAGCCTTCGACGTACCGACGGCTGCGGTCCACTATTGAAATACATGGTTTTATTTCCGGTTCGTAACTGCCTTTAGTCCCGGTTGCACAACCGGGAATAGGCAATCGGGACTAGAGCCCCCCTTTTAGTTCCGGTTGTGTTACGAACCGGGACTAAAAGAACTCCACGTGGCCACGGTGGAGAGGAGGGGTGGAAGACCTTTAGTCTCAGTTCGTAACATGAACCGGGACAAAAGGAGCTCTGCCGCGGCATCGAATTGGGGGTTTCTGCCGCCGCGACAGCAGGTGGCTATGCGGCAGCAGGTTCTGCCGCGACAGAGTTTTGGGACGTTTTTCTGCCGCGACAGAGTTTTGAGGCGGTTTTCTACCACAGCAGGAGTGAGAGGTTTGGCGTAAGTGACGTGCTGAGAGATGATATATACATAAATGAAGGAACAATTACAGAACATCATCATGAATATAGAGATCGAAATGACCTCTTTCTTTATGCTTGGTCGAACATATTATATACAGTACACTTTCATGCATATATATAATATAATTTCGCTTATGATTTATATTGACGTGGGTATGCCCCACAGGCACCCAGAATTGGCCTATACGGGGGTGGTGTAGCCCAAGAGAAGCCCATGGTAAAGCCCAAGAAGATTCGGGTGGCCCAAGTCCAGCAAGATGCGACTCCTTAGGAAGCACGGCAAGGTGTAGATAGGAAACTTAAAGGAAAAACCCTAATCTATAATCGACTCGGCCTGCTATCTCAAGACCTATCCCGTCTATATAAAGGCCACGAGGGGGAGTCAAGAAGGAAAATCCACAACCTAGCTTACACACCGCTAGATTGCATCTGCGCACCCCTGTACTTCTCTATTTCGTCGATAACAAAGAGCAGACAAGCAGGAGCAAGGTCCCTTCCGAGGGCCTGGACCTGAGTAAACCGCGTGTCCCTGATGTGCTTGTTTGCTAGCCGAGCAATGCCTCCAGCGCTCCCTAATTCCTCAAACCCAAGTCCATCATCTATGGGCATTGGCGAGTTAACACCTCGTCACCTATTGTCTAAATATAAATTCCCGATGGTATTCTTTGGTTAGATCTATGACCTCCTTAAGTAAGAATCCCACCAATTCCTCTTGAATTGCTTGTACACGATCCTTCGATAAGAGACCATGCCGCATCCGTTTGATCTAATTTAAAGAAGGGGATCAATATATATAAATGAAACTCAACACAATTGATGGTAATAAAATAAGATTGTGAACATTGTTTACGTACTGCAAGTTGTTGTGAAGTTCTGCCCAGCTCCGTCTGGTGAATGTACTCGCAAACGTAGTATCCACATAAATTATTCCCAGCTTCCTGTCTCAAACACTTCACGAGAATAGAGTTCAATCAAAATAATAATCAAGCACGGTAATGGTATTGAAACAAGAATCAAAGAGATGCGCGGACCTAGCTATAGTACTACTTACATCGAGTTCTCAAAATGTCAGCTCCTCTTTCCATTCATCCCTAACAGCCTTGATGAACCGTTTCCAAACCTTGCTCGACAAAGAAAATGAGTAAACGACTTATTAATTACTTGATATCAGGAAATAAAAGAAAGATGCCGATATAGTGCGATAATGATTAAAATTACCTCTGGAGCATATAAACCAGGTCCGCACATTTCTCAGGGTTTTTATGCTTTGAGCCAATGACAAGTACTTTTCCTTAGTCAACTTGAATGATTAGCAGAATAAAGTGGAACATGTGCACACATAACTCATCAGTTACACTTAACATCGAGTAAACGAAGTCGAATATGTACAAGACAATAACACTGTTAGGAAATAGTATTTCCATTTTGGGTTGTTGTTTGACTAAAAACCTTAGCAAGTAATCCTCTATTTCTTGGGTGTTATGTTTTACCGTATATTCATGAATAGTATTTGGGTCAATGAACCTAAGGTCATAGATTTGTGTCGTGGCGGTGTCACGGAAGATGCCTGGGGTAGGATTAAGATGGGGCCGCATGGACACTGGAGGAATCCAAGGAGGGATGATGCGGTGGATACTGCACACGGAAGAACACTAAGAGACACGATATACCCAGGTTCAAGGATCTCCTAGTGAGATAAGACCTCTACTCCTGAATTTAGATCTAATATGACTTAGCTCATTACTGTAGCTACAATGGTGCTCCTTGAGCTGTATTCCCTATTCCTCTAATGGCTCTCTTTGGGAGAGCAGATGAGGAAGAAGACATGCTCCTATCGAGCAGAGAAGTGAGGAGCCCTTCAGGGCCTCTCCCTGGATCGATCCCCTGGTGCTCCTTATAAAGGGGAGACCAAGGGACAAGATACCCAACATATTCCTTGTAAGGTATGTCCCCTTTGCTTGTCATGTAGCGTTTGTACTTGGCATCTTGAGTCACCAGTCTTATCTCTTCAGCATATTCCACATCATCTCCTGAGATGCCCAGCATATTCTATAGCATCTCCTGAGATATCGAGGGAATCTCACATGCAACAATGATGCACGTGCCAGTTTGAGCCAGTGGCATCCCAAGACCGGCATGTGACTGCAAGGCTTGGCCTGGCCTCATGGTGTGTCGGTGTAGAGGTTGGGGAGCATCTGGAGTGAATAAGAGGGCATCATGGGTGACTTGTGTTAGCCCAATTACCCTAGACGAAGTGGAGACTCGGCCTGGAGGCAACTAATTCGGCCTGGAGGTGTGTTGACTCGGTGCAGGAGGAGAAAACGTCCCAGCCGGGTCATCTAGTGACCTACCCAGCCGGATGCTCTTTGATTCGGCCAGGCAGGGGTGATCTGGCCCAACTAGGTTAGGTTGACTCGGCCCAGCTAGACTGGACCTTGGGGCCCGGCCGGAGTAATTGAAGGAGTCCCAAACTGTTTAGTTTCATAGGTTTAGGCGGAGGTATCCCGTGGTGGGCTCGACCATCCCTCAGCTAGCCCACCCGAGTGAAGTTTGTCAATCCGGCGATGGCATGATGAAGTGGCATCGGGGGAGATTAGGAGGGAACTGTCGAGACGATGATGGCCCGTGGTGGGCTGAGTTAGCCATCTTGGCCCACCCGGGTGAAGTACGATGGGAGCTGGCGTTTAGGAGTTGGCGAGGTGGCGCTCCTGGCGGGTGTTCCTGGCGGGGTGAGGAACTGGTTGCTGTGCAGCCCCACGGTGGGACAAGTTTGGATTCTCCTGGCCCACCCAGGTAAAGTGGCATCGATGGTTGGTTCTTGGAAATGGTGGGCCAGCCGAGGTGATTTGTCCTAGTCGGGTTAGAAGGTCAATCAGCCTGGGATAGGTAGTTCTGGCCTAGGAGGAAACTCAACCAGAGCAACTTTGCCTTGATCCGGCCCAGTTGGCCTTTTTCCCTTTTCCTTTTGGCTTATTCTTTTTATACGTCATATACTCTTACATATATGTATTTTCTCTACATATCCTTTACTGAATTACTCATGGATCTATTTAATCACTTGATATCTCAACTCTGGGGTACCCGGGGTCATATCCCTGACATTAGTCCCCGAGGCTATGTGGGACTCATAGAGTCACGCATAGGCTTCATATTAAAATACCCCCGGAGTGGTTTATTGACATATAGTCTTTTTCCTCTATTGTAATTCATGATTGGCATGACTTGTGCCGGTATTATTTATCTGCTTGAGTTGGCTTAGTTGACATATGACCTATATTCTCATATTCGACATACAACTCTCTTGGGTCATTCTCATATCATACTTTGCCTGAATTGGCTTAGATTGACATGTGGCCTTCATGGGCACTTGTCATACAACCTCTTTGGGCAAATTTTACATACATGTCAAAATCCGATATACCTATCATAATTTCACATACTTGACATAATTTGACATACTTGTCCAAAATTCGAGTTATATTATCCAAATCCGAGTCATATGACTCACAATCAGAGTCATGTGACCCACATCCGAGCTATATGATCCAAATCTGAGTCACTTGACTCACAATCAGAGTCATGTGGCCCAAATCTGAGTCATGTGACTTTTAACTCAACTCTGGGTTATACGATCAAATCCGAGTCATCTGACTCACAATCCGAGTCATGTGACCCAAATCTGAGTCATCGACTCAACTCCAGGTTATATGATCAAATATAAGTCATTTGACTCACAATCCGAGTCATATGCTCCAAATCAGAGTCATCTGACTCAAATCTGGGCTATGTGATCAAATCTAAGTCATTTTACTCACAATCCAAGTCATATGCTCCAGCGTTCGACATATAACCTTCATTGAGCAGCTTTGACTCATGGCCATCATGGGTACTTCTTCATATAGCCTTCACTGGGAAAATTTGACTCATGGGCACTCGGTCATATACCCTTCATGAGGAAAGTTTGACTCATGGACATCATGGGCCCTTCATAATATAGCCTTCATTGGGTGAATTTGACTCATGGCCATCATGGGCATTTGGTCATATGACCTTCCTTGGGCAAATTTGACTCATGGACATCATGGGCATTTGGTCATATAGCCTTCATTGGGAAAATTTGACTCATGGCCATCATGGGCACTTGGTCATATAGCCTTCATTGGGCAAATTTGACTCATGGCCATCATGGGCACTTGGTCATATAGCCTTCATCGGGTGAATTCGACTCATGTCCATCATGGGCACTTGGTCATATAGCCTTCATCAGGTGAATTCGACTCATGGCCATCATGGGCACTTGGTCATATAGCCTTCATTGGGAAATTTGACTCATGGCCATCATGGGAACTTGGTCATATAGCCTTCATTGGGAAATTTGACTCATGGCCATCATGGGCACTTGGTCATATAGCCTTCATTGGGCAAATTTGACTCATGGACATCATGGGCACTTGGTCATATAGCCCTCATTGGGAGAATTTGACTCATGGCCATCATGGGCACTTGGTCATATAGCCCTCATTGGGAAAATTTGACTCGTGGCCATCATGGACACTTGGTCATACAGCCTTCATCAGGAAATTTGATATTTTTGAATCTGACATATCTGTCATAATTTGGACATATATGTCCCTATCCGAGTCATCTATCCGAGTTACATGACTCGCCATCTGACATATGTTCCATATTCGAGTTATATAACCCAAAATCTAAGTTTTATGACTCAATAGCTGACATAAGTCTCAAATCCGAGTTATATGACTCCAAATTCGAGTTATATGATTCAACAACTGACATATGTCTCAAATCCGAGTTATATGACTCCAAATCTAATTCATATGACTCAACAACTGACATATGTCTCAAATCCAAGTTATATGACCCAAAATCTTGGTTACCTATCATAATTTGACACATATGTCCACAAATTTGACATATATGTGCACATCCGGCATATATGTCGATCACATGATATTTGGTGAGTTAGATATAAGGAATTTTGATATAGATGTTGTTGATATTCATCCATGCCGAAGTAAGTGATGAATTGAGTTAGTTTTATGACAGCCCTTTGATATGTGGGAAAACCGACATAAATGGTGATTTGAGATATAGCTTAATGATATATGATATTGATCATGATTTGGGATATGATATGATACCATGATATCCTAGCAAACCGACATAATCGATGATTTGATATATGACATGATATATGCTGGCTAGGAGTGATCCGAGATATAATATAACCTGGCAAACTGATAAAAACAGTAATCTGAGGTATAAATCCGAGATATAATCCGGGGTATAATATAACCTAGAAAACTGGCAAACTGATAGTAATCCGAGATATAAGATAACCTGACAAACTAATACCAATAGTAATCCGAGATATGATATAACCTGGCAAACTGATATAAATAGTAATCCGAGGTATAAATCCGAGATATAATCTAAGGTATAGTATAACCTGGCAAACTGATACAAATGGTAATCCAAGATATAAGATAGCTTGGCAAACTGATACCAATAGTAATCCAAGATATAAGATAACCTGGGAAAGTGATACCAATAGTAATCCGAGGTATAATATAACCTGGCTGACCAAGTCAAATAGTAATCTGAGATATAATATGATGAATTTATGATGACTTGGGGGTAAATTTCCTCATCATTGAGCATTTCAAAATGAATTAGTTAGTCAACAAGTGCATATAATCAATGCTATACTATAGTAGTAGAAGATATAGTTAAAAGATATATAGCAGTTGACATATGTGAGGACATAACAGATGGCATATCTTATGTCTATTCTAAGTAATAGTTCTATGCATGGGGATACCAGGTCAAATAATGACCCAAGTCCGCGAGATACTTTTTTCTATCTAAAGGTGATTCTATCGATATGTTGGCTAGCCCCCGAGTTGAGTCATGTCTTTTCCGGGGTGAATGACTAAGTGACAGAGGGTGATAGTCCCCGTGTGACATTCAGGGTTATCTCATGTGCATGTTGGTGTTTGAGTCAGTCGATACTCACAGTACACTTGGTGATGAGGTTGAGGTAGAGATATGTCTTGTTGGTTGAGTCAACTGATACTCACAGCACACTTGTTGATGAGGTTGAGGCTGAGTCACCTCAATAAGAAAGGCTTGTATGCCAACTCCCCTGATCTCTGTATGTTGGGGAAGAGGATGAAGAAGTTGCTTCTCGATGGTGAAGCAGAGGTTGATGAAGATGGCCCCGTCTGGATGGAAACCCAACCAACGCCTCTAATCAGCCCCACGGTGGGCGCCAACTGTTTCGTGATGGTATCATAGTAGATGCCTAGGGTAGGCCTAAATTGGGGCTGCATGGACACTGGAGGAATCCGAGGGATGAAGCGGTGGATACCGCACACAGAAGAACACTAAGAGACATGATATACCCAGGTTTGAGGCTCTCCTAGTGATATAAAACCTCTACTCCTGAATCTAGATCTTATATGACTTGGCCCATTACTGTAGCTACAATGGTGCTCCTTGAGCTGTATTCCCTATGCCTCTAATGTCTCTCTTTGGGAGAGCGGAGGAGGAAGAAGACATCCTCCTATCAAGCAGAGAAGTGAGGAGCCCTTCGGGGCCTCTCCCTGGACCGATCCCCTTGGTGCTCCTTATCAAGGGGAGCACAGGGGACAAGATAGCCAGCATATTCCTTGTCAGGTATGTCAGTCCCTTAGCTTGTCATATAGCATTTGGCCTTGGAATCTTGAGTCATCAGTATTATCTCTTCAGCAAATTCCACAACATCTCCTGAGATGCCCAGCATATTCCATATCATCTCCTGAGATACCGAGAGCATCTGACATGCAATGATGCTGCACATGCTAGTTTGAGCCAGGGGCGTCCCAAGACTGGCATGTGATTGCAAGTCTTGACTTGGCCTCATGGTGTGTCGGTGTAGAGGTTGGGGGAGCATCTGGAGGTGAATAAGAGGGCATCTGGGGTGACTCGAGTCGGCCCAATTGGCCTGGACAAAGTGAAGACTCGGCCTAGAAGGGTGTTGACTCGGCCCAGGAGGAGAAAGGGGACCACCCGAGTGAAGTCTGTCAATTCGGCGGTGGCGAGATGAAGTGGCATCGCGGGAGATCAGGAGGTGACCCTGGGGTAGCACTGGAGTGAGCAGGGAACTAGAGAGGCAACGATGGCCTGTGGTTGGCCGAGTTAGCCATCTCGGCCCACCTGGGTGAAGTACGGTGGGAGCTAGCATTGAGGAGTTGGTGAGGTGGCGCTCCTGGCGGGTATTCTTGGCTAGGTGAGGGGCTGGTTGTTGTGCAACCCCGCGGTGGGTTGAGTTTGGCTTCTCCCGGCACATCCGGGTGAAGTGGCAGCGGTGGTTGGCGCTTGGAGATGGTGGTCTGGCCAAGGTGATTTGTCCTAGCCGGGTTAGAAGGTCAATTCAACATGGGATAGGTAGTTCCGGCCTGGGAGGAAACTTAACCAAGCGGACTTTGCGTTGATCTGGCCTAGTTGGCCTTTTTCCCTTTTCCTTTTGGCTTATTCTTTTTATACCTTGTTTGCTCTTACATATATGTATTTTCTCTAGATATCCTTCACTGAATTACTCATGGCTCTATTGAATCACCTAATATCTCAACTCTAGGGTATCCAGGGTCATATCCCCAACAATTTGTCCTCTTCTGCATTCGAGAATCTTCAGTCTGCATAATAGCGTACAAACGAATATAGTGAGAATAATTATACATGCAATGAACGAGCTGCGCTAGAGACTTAATTACAGAACTAAATCACTTACAGACAATAGCAACTGATGAGAGATTTGTCAAGGGCGTCTTGATTGAATAATTGAAATAATTCTTTGAAGTCAATGTGTATCTCGTCGTTTCCATATAAGTAATGCTCATATCTAACTATCACTATGAGCATGATCTTCCCTTCCTCGGAGGCTTGCATATACCACTCATGCAATTTTCGATGTGTTTGTAGAAGCTGTAGGGTTTCTGCAACACATAACAAAAAAATTACTACGCAGAATGCCCTAAAAGCCTAAGGATCTATCTAGAAGTAATCAAGTAATGGAGGAAGACAACGGTAACATACCCTTGAAGACCGATAAAGCATTACACTCATGCAGGAGCATGGATGATGTAGTCATACCCGTTCGACCTCAAGGTCGTGAAGGTCCTCACAGATGACCTCTTGTCTAGGTCCTTGTACGATGGCCAGTCGCCACAAGTGCAGCTTCCCCGATGGATCACACACATTCGATGCAATACGACAACTCCCGAACTTCTTTATCCGTGCCGAGGTTGTGGAAGTAGGCCTCTTGGCAGAATCCCTACAGCACAACAGCGTGTCGTAGATGCGTTGACTTTGAACGTATAGTCCTTTCTTGAGACTGTGCCACGATAGAGGCAACTAGAGAGAGAGGGGGATTTTCTCTAAGGAAAGAAGCCTTAGAGAATATTTGTTGGTATGTTTAATCCCACCCATGGGCACCCCTTTATATAGGGGGGGTGTTCCCTCCCCTTTAGGTGTCCCATGTGGGACTAACTATTAAAAGAAAAGGGGAAAAGGGGAGCAGTCGGCTGGGCCTAGGGAGGCCCGCCCAACAACCAGCAGCAGCAGCCAGGCTGCTAGCTGGGTGGGCCGACGTGCCCACCACGACCCAGCTCGCGGAACAGTTGCTAGCAGCGGTGGCCAGCCGGGTGGGCCGGCTCACTCCCACCACGACTCAGCGTCCAGCGTCAGGCTGCAGCGACCACGCGACCCTAAGCGCATGGCACGCGCCTGGCCGGCTGCAGTGGCCCAGCAATGCACGAGCGGGTGGGCCAGCCTCTAGCGCTCAGCAGCCCAGTTCTCCCACCCATCTCGCTCCCCTACACACCCGCGTGGGCCGGGGTTGAGCAGGCCGCGCTGGCATCTAGTGCCTATCTTCTACCCCGTGCGGTGCGCACTATCTGCTGCCCATTTCTAGTGGGCTGGTCAAAACCAGCCCTATTTGCTGTTTTCCTTCTCTTTTTTCTGCAGTTGTTTCTAGGTCAATTCCCTCCGGGGTATTGGCCTAATAAGAAAGTTAGCTTTCTAAATCTTAATTTAAATATTTATTTAATATAACTTAATTCATAATTAACATATAATAAATGCATATTGTAAATTGCCATTTATCTGAAACCCCCTTTCGGTCCTTTTCCTTTCCTTCTTTCTCCGAACAACTTCGAATCTCTCCAGAACGATTCCGATTTCTCTCTCTTTCTTGATTCCATCTTATAGGAGGATCTCCAAGCGTCGTATCGCCCTTAAGCATGTTTCCCTACGGTTCGGGAATACTATAGACATTATCTCTATCAATGATCAACAGTGGGACCAGGATGCCCATGTTGACCCCTATGCACTCAACGAATCACCATCGTGTCAAACCTGAAACGATATGTCCAATTCCCTTTGTTACATGATACAAGACTTGTCTGAGATCTGATCATCGGTATCATCATACCTTGTTCAATCTCATTTCTAACAAGTACTATTTTACTCATTCGCGTGAAACTCCATCCCCATGACCTAGTCATACGTTGTGCAACTTATGGATGTAATTCACCGTATGGGCTCAATGTATCTTCTCATCACACAGGAGAACAAATCCCGATCTTGATGCATAATGCCTCTACATGCCCCTTTGGATACCTAAACACACCTTTATGATCACCGTGTAACTGAGTGACGCTTGATGCTATCTAAGCAATCCTCTAGTAACAGTGGTTGATATGATCTCACGATCTAAGGATTAGGACACTCTATTTCTAACAATTGCAACGTGAACTGAGTGACATGATCGTGTGCAACAAGCATTGGTGGGAAATGTCCATCATATCATTCTAGATGATATGATTTCATTGTCAGTTGGCTTTCATAGCACCATGATCAGGAAACCTTGATCATCAGCTGTCCAATAAACTAGTTGAATAGAGGCTACTAGGGACCTAGGTTTATTTATACATCACACATGCATCAATGTTTCCTCTTGATACAGTTATAACATGATATAAAACTATCATGAACCAATGAGATATGAAAATAAACCCCTTTATTATTTGCCTCTAGGGCATATATCCTTCAGAAGCGGGACCTCCTCAGGTCTGACGAGAGGCTTCCCATACTCGTATTTGTATGCTACTTCAGCCATGGGTGCGGCTTACGTGCCTAAGTATTGACCAACAGTCATACCAAGATCTCTATCCTCTTGTACGACTAGAGATGCAACCTTCGGATTTGCATCAGAAAACACATTCAACGGGGGCACGATTGGTTTTTCTATTCTATGAGCTGGGAAATTGTTTTCCCACTTCTACTAGTACTTCTTGACCGCTCCACATTCACCTTATGTGACTTCATAATAGAGCGGTCATAGTCTGATAACAGATCAAATGGCCTTGGTCTTTCAAGAAATTCCACAAAGTGTTTCACTATTTTGGGTGTTATATACTACTTTGGCGGGGGCTGTTTCAGTGCAAGCTGGCATTTAACATCTTAAGCCATGGCCTTTTTGAGTTCCTCAGTTGTTAGATCGTAAGGTAACTTGGCAGGAGTCTTCTTGGCTTTCTTCCTTGTACCTACTGAGGATTTTTCTGCAGCTATAGTACTAGCCGTCGGAGTGGTGGTGCTCTTTTGCTTTTGCAACCGGGGCTGCAGCGATGGAGTCTGCTGACACGACGAAGTCTGTTAACACGACGGAGTCTGCAGACGCGCCGAAGATGGCTGAGGTGGCAGAGTCTGCGGATGTGGTGGAGTCTGCAGATGCACCGGAGACGACTGAGGCAGCGAAGACGACTAAGGCAGTGGAGATTGAGCTGCATTGCTACTCTGAGAAGTCGGTGGCCTTGACATCCAATTTGGAAGCACGATGTTTCACTTTGGCCATAAAACGGTGCTTTTCCTGGCTTCTCCCAGTTCATTCAGATCCCCTTCACCTATAGGGAAGTCAAGCTTCAGTTGCTCAAATCCCTTCATAACTTCATCCACAACGACAACAGTGTAGCCATCTGGAATCGGAGAGCAATGGTAAGTTGGTCTAGGTCCAGAAGGTAAGGCAAAGCCGACCGCCACCTTCATGGATATGTTCACAACTTTCACATGCAGCTCACTATTTTCCCTCTCCGTGATATCATCCACGGGGTAGAGAGGAGCCATTGTCAGCGCATCATCATCAACCGAGAGCTCCGTGGAAGCCATGCTGCTTTTCTACCAAGATGGTGGGCCAATCAGGATCTTCATCATGCCATTGAGATGGGCTGGTAGCATCGAATGCAGGATCTTCGACCTGCTGCTGAGATGGGCCGGTAGCTTGCTGGCTAAGTGCGTTTATTTGCTCATGTTGCCTCCTTAATGTTTTTTCTTTCTGTTGCATCCGGTCTGCCTTCCTATCCTTTCTCCTCTAATGGCTTTTATTGGGATATTTCTTCCTGTCGTCGAGAAACCCGAGATTCCATGGAAGGGACCCATCAGTTCCTCTTATTCGCCCTTCATGTTCTTTATTCCTAAGGGCGTGTGTCAGCTCATCGTTCTCTCTATCGGGATAGAACATCCCCTCCTGTATATCCTTCATTGCAGTTTTAATGGCTTTGTAAGGTTCTGCAAGATGTTCGTTTGTAAAAATACACTTTCCTGTTTCTGGGTTCAACTTTCCCCCATGCCCGTAGAACAAAGACTTTGCCCGTTTGTCCTACTCTGATGTCTCTGGAACAACCCCTTTATCAATCAGGTCGTTGTCATCTTTCTCCCACTTAGGCCTCGCAGCCTTGTAGCCACCTATCCCCATAACATGATGATATTTCTTTAGCGCAACATTTTCCTTTTTTATTTCCTACCTTTTCATAGCTTTAGCCAATGTCTTATACTCCACAAATTCGTCCTAGTGACTACTTAGCTTATCATTCACTCCGGTGAACTCCGGAGTCTTTTTTCAAGGACATACACCTTGTACAATATTTTCTTGTGGTTGCTGAATTGTGTAGCCATCTTCTGAAGAGCCCGCTCCTTAAATTTTGCCTCTATAACTTTGTTTTCTGGATCCACCTCTGGCGGTAGGGTGAAATTTTTCATGAGCATATTCCAAAGCATATATTTGCATATATCCTCGACATAACTAACTCCATCTTCCTTTGGCTTATTCCATTCTCGAATGGTGATAGGGATGATGTCCCTAACAATAACCCCCACATTGACTTACAAATAATATTGCATTCTGCGTGGGAGCAATCGGGGCGCCATCCGCAGCGACTTCTTCGATCGTGAACCTAGCATTGGGGACCAACTTTTTTGTCGGGCCTCGTTTGCTTCTATAAGATTGCTTCGATCCGGAGGTCTAAAAGAAGAAAGAACCGTTAATATATATACAAATCAATTAATGCATCTAGTCAGCAGCGGCTTAATTTATATACCTCACCGGACTTTGTAGTCAAGGTTCTCTCACCGGAGCCATCTCTTCGCTCACCGGAGTCGTCTCTTCCCTCACCAGAGTCTTCTCTTCGCTCGAGATCCTCCTCCGCTCCCTCACCAGAGTCGTTCAGATACTACGAGGTGATATCTTCACCGGCTATCATACCCTGCATTATCTCTTCTTAATTTTTGATGCGCTCCATAGTTTCTGCAAAGACTTGCTAGTTATTTTAATGCTATAAACATAGCAAAACACTAATGAATTAAGGACACTGGGTGAAATGGTTGCCTCCGCGGAGTTAATAAAACCATGTGAAATGGTTGTCGCGCCTGTCCATCATCCCTATATGGCGCGCGTTGTCGCGCCCTCCCTAACCTCAGACGCTGGAGGGAGCTCGAGTGCATTGTGTAACTCCAATGCTCATAAGCAATAGCAATGCACATGTGAATGTCTCAAAACATGTGAAACCGAGAGTTCTACCTCGTACCAAATTTTGTTCATACACAAAAATATATATACATACACTTCCTTATGTATACATACACTTTCATAATAATCCTTTCTTTTGTTCATACACAAATATATATATACACTTTATTTTTGTTCATACACAAAATATATATACCTACACTTTCTTATGTATACATACACTATAATATACATACACTTTTATAATAATCATTTCTTTTGTTCAATCAAATATGAAACTAGAATTATTCAATACATACACTACAAATACATACACTTCAAATATATACACTACAAATACATACACTACAAATACATACACTTATTCAATCAAATACTAGGCTTATTCAATCAAATACATATTATTGAATCAAATACGCTACAAATACATACGCTCATTTCAACCAAATACAAATACATACACTTATTCAATCAAATACACTACAAATACATACACTTATTAAATCAAATATATAATCCAATACTAGGCTTATTCAATCAAATATGCAACTAGGATTAAAATAAAAAAGTAAAAAAGAAATGGGAATTAGAGAGCTCACCGGCGGCGGCGGCGACGAACTCGATCAGGGTCGTAGGCGGCGCCATGCGTGGACGGGGGTGGCGGCGGGGTGGCGATTCCGGGCGTGGACGGCGACGCCTCCTGCGGGACGGGGTCGGTGGCCCCTGCTCTTGCGGCGCATGGACAGGGTCAGCGGCGCCTCGCCTGCGTGTGGACGGGGTCGGCGGCGGCTGATGCATGTAAAATGCATACATGAACTTTGTAGTTTGTTAACATATTTTTTCATATATTTGCATCATATATAATGTTATATACATGTTTTATATTGATTTTTGGGATTTACCAATGATTTCCTTTATTTTGGTTATAACCCTGTCGGGCAGAAAAATCCTATTTTCAATGTTTTTGATGTTTCAGGCCTATATGAAGTCAAATGGACCTGCACTTTTGGGAAATACCAATATTTATCCACGATAAGTGTGATGCCAAATGCACTTTTGGCGAGGATAGCAGAGAAGCGCGACGACGGCGTGGAGTACGGGGAGTAGCGGGGTGAAGGCGACAGAGACACATCGAGCAAGAATGGGCAGTGTGGTGTGGCACCCACCGTTGGTACAGGTAGCGTGGCCTCTATCGTGGAGGCATCATCAGCGGCGGGTTGTTGCCGACAGCGATGTAGTCGAGGACCCAGGCGAGCGTCCGCCCTGGAGCGGTCCACCACCGGATCCGCCCTTTGTGGTTGTTATCCTCCGGTTGTGGGCCGTTGCCGTCGTAGGCATCAACACGAGCCTGGTGTTGTTCCTCGAAGAAAACGCTCCATGCCGGCGTGTTGTCGGGATCCCAGGCTGGATCGTTCCACTCCTCCGGCGAGAGGACTTCCCAGTAATGGTGGTAGATCTCCGCATGCCGCACCTGCTCATGGGGGATCGACGGGACAGGCCGGCCACCGGCACTGAGGACCCAGTTGTGTGGGCACCGCATGCCCGACGACGCTGGGTACCCCACCTACCACAACGCCCGTGCCTCGTGGACGCGCAGGGAGAGCCGCCTGAACCTGTTCGTAGCGGCACCATCTCTAGGGTATCTCTCCATCTCCAGCGGTTGGGTGGTTAGGAGAAGTCGGGAGGGGGAGGTGCGAGTATGGAATGGGTAGATGGACCCGTGGAGAAGGAGGGGGGTTTATGCGCGGGCGGTGCCGCGGCCATTGAATGCGGATGGTGGCACGGCATGCGAGGTGGGAGGCGTGATGGACGGGACGCATCGGCTGCTCGCCTACAAAAGGCTGATCGGCGGGCAACAACGTCATTACTGGGGCGTGGCTGGGAGGAGGAAGATGGATCGATCACGGACTGAACGCGTCGGCCGCTGACGCTGACAGGGGTGGCCCCGCGATGACCAGGCGTTTCGCACGCCAGATTCTCCGCGTCTTCCTGCCAGAAACACGGCGTCCGGTGCCCCCGCTTGCCCCCCGTCGGTTGGGTTCGGCCTGGTGGCGCCGGATAACAAAAGGGCCACGCCGGCGCCAAAACAAATTTGTGGATAGGCTGGGCGTGAATTCGGCCGCCGGCGTCCCCGATAGTCCTTTAGATGGCCTTTAGGGCCCTCGAGTGGAGATGCTCTAACCTCCATGCATTTGGCATCACCCTTCCAACCGATGCATCTACGTCGATCATGCACAAGCACAAAATATTCAGTTCGGAGGCTGGCCGGGTTTGTGATTTCCAAAGAGGATCAACTCACTACTCCATATTTTGATTGGCACGAGAGAAAATAAAGCAAATAAAGACAGGGGAATATAAAATTCGAGTGCCCAATGCCACTGTACAAATTACATGATCGAGCAATCTAACATCTGACCAAACCGGAAAACAAACATGCTAGTGGGCTGTTTTCTCGAACATATTTCAGATTTTGGTCTCGACAGAAAAGAGAGCCAACAGTACAATAAGTTTCGAAACTGTTGTTGGAGCATACATTTTCTCCACGGGGAACATACAAGTAAAGAACTCAGGGAAACATACAATTTGAGTGTCCCATTGTACAGACTATAGTACAGTACAGAAGAACATGATCGATGGGCAAATACTAGAGCAATCTTACATCTGACTAATCTGAAAAACAAACATGATCGCGGTTCTGTTTTCTCGAACATATTCCGGACCAAAAACTGAATCAACATTACATTTTGCAATCGATTCGAAACTGTTGCCGGAGCAGACATTTTCTCCACAGGAACATACAGGTAATCAGTTATCTTCTTGCTGCTAACTAGGAGAAAAGGCAACGAAAACTACTACTACCAGAGAACAGAAACGAAAACAGGGCGTCTTCATCGTCCATCTTGATCGTCTTGGGCTGCAACTTTGACTCTTGGAATTCGGCGTCGTGTTCCCGCTCTTTCTTCCTCTTCGCCTCTTCTTCCTTCTTGTGCGGCGGCACGAGACGTGGAATCCGGTGCGGGGGCGGCGATTTTTGTCTTGGGTTTGGTTCGTGAAGATCTCGATGCAGCGCCACACGTGCGGCGGCAGAGGGCCTTGGTTGTGGTCTTGATGCAGCGGCGACAGTGGGCGGCGGCAGATCTTTGGTTTTAGGTTTTGTTTGTCGTGGTTCTTGATGCGGCGGCGGCACTGGCGACGGCGGCGACGATTTAGGTTTTGCGGCAGCTAGAGCACGGAAGAGGATGGCTCTGATACCATGTTAATGTTTGGTGAAACGATGCGTACCCTTTCGGGCCATCGGTTGCGTGTTATTAGATAGGGAAAAACCCCTATATGGCGTGTACAAGGATTGTACGTGTATGGTCGAAGTACTACTCCGTACACGTACACGTACCTATTACATACTCTAACAGTCCCTAGCATATATGTAGGTGCGTTGAGTTGTAATCCTGGGTCTCTTTTTTATATAAAAAATCCGTAGGTCGATCAATTGAAGTAAATAGTTTGTACGAGTATAATTTTAGATATATTTATAATTTTAAATCTTGAAACCCCAAATTACACATAATGATATTGAACTAGTGTGTCTAGGACATAAAACATACCCCCTCGATCCAGAAATAACTTGCACGGAGGGTGATTTTGGAAAACCCTCCTGACATTATCTGAGAGACAACTCGTGGTCCGCCGCACCCTCTTATATGCCTCTCCGCCCCTCTCTCGATGCTTTGCTCTCCTTCTCTGTTGCCGGCGTCCTTGGACTACCCCGACTGCTCTGGCGACCCTAGACGACGTGCGACCACCGCCCCAGAACCATCTCATCCTTCTATCTCGATCCCATGGCATGGAAGCGTAGATTCATAGCCCCACCATAAACCCTGTCCCAGGCTCCGACAAGGTTTGATCAGGATGGATCGCTTTCTTTGAATTTGAATGTGCAAGGTTGAAATGTAAAATGGATTTGTGCTAAAAAAAATCTTCCCCGCTCCAGAGTTATTTCTGGATCGAGGGAGTGGGAAAAACCACCACATAACCTCCATGCATTTGGCATCACCCTTCCAACCAATGCATCTACGTCGATCATGTACAAGCACAAAATATTCAGTTCGCACGCTGGCCGGGTTTGTGATTTCCAAATAGGATCAACTCACTACTCCACATTTTGATTGGCACGAGAGAAAATAAAGCAAATAAAGACAGGGGAATATAAAATTCGAGTGCCCAATGCATACACTGTACAAATTTACATGATCGAGCAATCTAACATCTGACCAAACCGGAAAACAAACATGCTAGTGGGCTGTGAGTGTCCCATTGTACAGACTATAGTACAGTACAGAAGAACATGATCGATGGGCAAATACTAGAGCAATCTTACATCTGACTAATATGAAAAACAAACATGACCGCGGCTCTGTTTTCTCGAACATATTTCTGACAAAAAACTGAATCAACATTACATTTTGCAATCGATTCGAAACTGTTGCCGGAGCAGACATTTTCTCCACAGGAACATACAGGTAATCAGTTATCTTCTTGCTGCCAACTAGGAGAAAAGGCAACGAAAACTACTACTACCAGAGAACAGAAACGAAAACAGGGTGTCTTCATCGTCCATCTTGATTGTCTTGGGCTGCAACTTCGGTGCCAGGAATTCGGCGTCATGATCCTCCTTCTTCCACTTCGCCTCCTCTTCCTTCTGGTGCTCGGCGAAGAACCGCCGCAGCGCGTCCATCGGGATCCCTTTCCCCGTCCTGATCTTCGCCTTCTTGCAGGCATCATCGGCACCGCGCTCCGACTGATCTGAAGGAGGCGGCCGCTTCGAGCTGGCCGGCCGTGCTGCGTCGACGGAGGATTCTGGTGACGTCGGAACACGACGGGCCGCGCGGACGTCCCAGGCGGGCACTCGCGCGGTATGGCAGGGGATGCTGCTGGCGGCGGGGTACTGGACGAGGTAGGAGTCGGTGCCGACGGACGCGGACACGACCTTGACGCGCGTGTAGATCACAAGCTGCCTCTTGCCGGAGACCTGCGGGAACTTTCTGCGCACCTCGACGTCCTCCCCGGCCGCGAACCACGGCCGCTGGTGCTGGCGCTGCTGTGCCTTGACGACGGTGGGCTTCGCCGGGAAGAACGCGTGCGGAGCCGTGGCTGCCTTTCCCGCAGCGTATGCGTGCGTGCGCGCCGCGAGGGCCAGGGCAGGAGCCTGGCGCGACGCCACGATCCTCTTCACCGCCATCAGGGTGGCGGCAGCTGCGATGGCGCGACGGGGGCCTCCTCGATGCAGAGCTTAGGTCGAGCTCGTGGATCTCTCTGTTGTTTCTCAAGGAAAGAAGAAGCGAGCGGGTCTCCAAGGAATACGCGCGGGAGTATTTATGGATCGGCTCGAGTCCGAGTCCGGGTAGAACACTGGATCTACCGCCACCAGTTCTTGCGCATGGATGTTTCCACTTTCCAGTTCAGCCTTCCAAATCTTCAAGGGAAGTGATTTCTCGGGTTTGCGACCATGTGCTGATGTGTTCGTGCCACGATCACGCGTTTGGGGGTTTGGAACTGGGACTGGAACATATCGATAAGGCCCTGCTGGGCAACGCTGTAAAATAAATTGCACTTGTGAAATTGTATTCAAAAAATACACTTGTGGAAATACAGCGTACCAATAAAACTAGTGAACTCTTGGATTGCGATCGTTTTGGGAAATACATTAGTAAAAAAACGATCCTGACTAAATGACTTACTTTTATTATTTGTTGACAGTTTCAACTTCAAATTGATGCTATAAATTAAAGTTGAGAAATGGAAAACCAAAATTTGAACCGAATTTTCAACTGCGGAAATACAGCGTACCAATAAAACTAGTGAAATTAGACTCTTCACTCTTGGATCGGTCGTTTTGGGAAATACATTAGTTAAAAAAGATCCAGACTAAATGACTTACTTTTATTATTTGTTGACATTTTCAACTTCAAATTGATGCTATAAATTAAAGTTGAGAAATGGACAACCAAAATTTGAACCAAATTTTCAACTGTGGAACCACATCGTACCGATAAAACTAGTGAAATTAGACTCTTGGATCGATCTTTTGGGAAATACATTATAAAAAAAGATCCTGACTAAATGTCTTACTATTTATTATTTGTTGACATTTTCAGCTTCAAATTGATGTTATAAATTAAAGTTGAGAAATTGCCAACAAAAATTTGAACCAAAATTTCAACTGGATCTGCATCAAGCCAAGAAATCACTTCGATTTCAACTGGAGCTTAGGTCGAAGTTCCTGGATCTGTCTGCCCTTTCTTGGTGCGCGCGCTCTGATGTTTCTGAAGGGAAGCAGACGCGAGCGACGAGATGGTATGTGCAAGGAATACACGCGGGAGTATTTATGGATCGGCTCGAGTCTGAGTCTGAGTCTGAGTCCGGGTAGAACACAGGATCTACCGCCTACCGGTAGAACGCATGGATGTTTTCAGTTCGACGTTCCAAATATTCAAGGGAAAGTGAATTCTCGGGTTTGCAATGGTGTACTGATGCGTTTGGGCTCGGGGGTTTGGAATTGGGACTAGAACAGATCGGTAAGAGCAACTCTAACAGTCGAAAATGGCCGCCGACTTTGCAGTTTAATCTAGCAGATACGCTAAAACGTAAGATACGGTAGCCCCAAAACACGCGACCGCGCACACTATATGTAGTTCGTGGAGGGGCGGTTGCGGGTGCAAACCCTTACTTCTTCCACAGCTCATCCGCCGCTCCGCCGCCCCGCCGCCGCCCAATCTACCCTCGAGTGACTGAATCGACGAGCGGAAGCGGCAAATCCGGCCTCCCAACCACGCGATGTGGCCGATACAAGGCTCAATCGGAATGGGGTGGCCAGTGCAGCCACATCGGAAGCTCGGGCGACGGTGGAAGGAGAGCTCTCCCCCGCAGAGCGAGCGAAGCTCGTTCTCTCGAAGGGGGCGGCACGGCGGTGGACCAACCGCGTCCTGACCGCGCCGACTTCCCTGTGCGCGTATGTGCCTCCGTCGTCCCCACCCTACGTCCCACCGTCGCCCGAGCATGTCCCCTCCATTCGTGCATACTCCCACGCCCACGATGTGGAAGCGGGATCCTCACACAGCCTCGCTCCTCCGTCCCCACCTATTCCGATATGGAGGCAGAGTGGAGCGCACTGTTGGAGTACTCCGCCTCCACCAAAGAATCAGAGGGGGATAGGATGGTGGCGCATGACTTCATCGTCTAAACGGAGCAGGGTGCCCTAGGGGAGGCTGCAACACTGATCGGAGCTTATCCCGAGAATTAGTATGCGCATTCATAAGCTCCTCCACTCGTGATAGCATAATTTAACCACGATTAGTTAAAATCTCCATAGTAGGACTGTTTGGAATCCAATGATTTTGCCAAATATTCATCTTATAACCCGATCCAATTCTCCAAATATGTCTCTTTTTGAAAGTTTGCAAATCAACAATGATGCTCTGCCATACAAAGGAAAATCCCTTTTTGGCCTAGCTTTCAGCAAGTCCCCCTCCGGAAAATACTTTGCACATAAGACTCATGCACATAACGTATCAGCTAGAGTCACTAGATGTATGTTCTTTTCACAAACCACATATGAATCCACTAGTGTCATTGAAATGTGTGTTCTTTTCACAGACGACATATGGATCCACCAGTGTCATGGCATATGGATCCACCCGAGTTCATTGCATGTGTGTTCTTTTCACAATACACCTATGGATCCACTAGTGTCATTGCATGTGTGTTCTTTTCATTAACCATAACTAGAGTCAGTAGATGTATGTTCTTTTCACAAACCACATATAGATCCACTAGTGTCATTGCATGTGTGTTCCACCATAGTTCATTGCATGTGTGTTCTTTTCACAAATCATATATGGATCCACTAGTGTCATTTCATGTGTGTTCTCTTCATTAACCACATCTAGAGTCATTGCATGTGTGTTCTTTTCGCAAACCACATATGGATCCACCAGAGTTCATTGCATGTGTGTTCTTTTCACAAACCACATATGGATCCACTAGTGTCATTGCATGTGTGTTCTTTTCATTAACCACAGCTAGAGTCATTGCATGTGTGTTCTTTTCACAAACCACATATGGATCCACTAGAGTCATTGCATGTGTGTTCTTTTCACAAACCCCATATGGATCCACCAGTCTCATTGCATGTGTGTTCTTTTCATTAACCACAGCTAGAGTCATTGCATGTGTGTTCTTTTCACAAACCACATATGGATCCACTAGAGTTCATTGCATGTGTGTTCTTTTCACAAACCACATATGGATCCACTAGTTTCATTGCATGTGTGTTCTTTTCGCATACCACATATGGATCCACTAGTGTCATTGCATGTGTGTTCTTGTCAGTAACCACAGCTAGAGTCATTGCATGTGTGTTCTTTTCACAAACCACATATGGATCCACCAATGTCATTGCATGTGTCTTCTTTTCATTAACAACAGCTAGAGTCATTGCATGTGTTCTTTTCACTAAGCACATGGATCCACCAGTGTCATTGCATGTCTGTTCTTTTCATTAACCACAGCTAGAGTCACTAGATGTATGTTCCTTTCACAAACCACATATGGATCCACCAGTGTCATTGCATATGGATCCACCAGAGTTCATTGCATGTGTGTTCTTTACACAAACCACATATGGATCGACTAGAGTTCATTGCATGTGTTTTCTTTTCACAAACCACATATGGATCCACCATTTTCAATGCATGTGTGATCTTTTCACAGACCACATATGGATCCACTAGTGTCATTGCATGTGTGTTCTTTTCATTAACCACATATGGATCCACCAGTGTCATTGCATGTGTGTTCTTTCCATTAACCACAACTAGAGTCACTAGATGTATTTTCTTTTCACAAACCACATATGGATCCACCAGTGTCATTGAAATGTGTGTTCTTTTCACAGACCATATATGGATCCACCAGTGTCATTGCATATGGATCCACCAGAGTTCATTGCATGTGTGTTCTTTTCACAATCCACCTATGGATCCACTAGTGTCATTACATGTGTGTTCTTTTCATTAACCTAAGCTAGAGTCACTAGCTGTATGTTCTTTTCACAAACCATATATGGATCCACCGGTGTCATTGAAATGTGTGTTATTTTCACAGACCATATATGGATCCACCAGTGTCATTGCATGTGTGTTCCACTAGTGGTCATTGCATGTGTGTTCTTTTCAGAAACCACACATGGATCCACTAGTGTCATTGCACGTGTGTTCACTTCATTAACCACATCACATCTAGAGTCATTGCAAGTTTGTTCTTTTCACAAACCACATATGGATCCACCATTGTCATTCAAATGTGTATTCTTTCATTAACCACATCTATAGTCATTTCATGTCTGTTCTTTTCACATATCACATATGGATACACCGGTGTCATTGCATGTGTGTTCTTTTTAAAAACCACATATGGATCCACCAGTTTCATTGCATGTGTGTTCTTTTCACAAACCACATATGGATCCACCAGTGTCATTGCATGTGTGTTCTATTCATTAACCATAGCTTGAGTCATTGCATGTGTGATCTTTTCACAAACCACATATGGATCCACCAAAGTTCATTACATGTGTGTTCTTTTCACAAACCACATATGGATCCACCAGTGCCATTGCATGTGTGTTCTATTCACAAACCACATATGGATCCACCTGTTTCATTGCATGTGTATTCTTTTCAATAACCACACCTAGAGTCATTGCATGTGTGTTCTTCTCATTAACCACATATGGAGCCACCAGTGTCATTGCATGTGTGTTCTTTTCACAAACCACATATGGATCCACCAGTTTCATTGCATGTGTGTTCTTTTCATTAACCACATATGGATCCCCCAGTGTAATTGCATGTGTGTTATTTTCACAAACCACATATGGATCCACCAGAGTTCATTGCATGTGTGTAATTTCACAAACCAGATATGGATCCACCAGAGTTCATTGCATGTGTGTTCTTTTCACAAACCACATATGGATCCACCAGTGTCATTGCATGTGTGTTCTTTTCACTAACCATAGATAGAGTCATTACATGTGTGTTCTTTTCACAAACCACATATGGATCCACCAGAGTCATTGCATGTGTGTTCTTTTCACAAACCACATATGGATCCACCAGTGTCATTGCATGTGTGTTCTTTTCATTAACCATAGCTAGAGTCATTGCATGTGTTTTCTTTTCACAAACCACATATGGATCCACCAGAGTTGATTGCATGTGTGTTCTTTTCACAAACCACATATGGATCCACTAGATTCATTGCATGTGTGTTCTTTTCACATACCACATATGGATCCACCAGTGTCATTGCATGTGTGTTCTTGTCATTAACCACAGCTAGAGTCATTGCATGTGTGTTCTTTTCACAAACCACATATGGATCCACCAGTGTCATTGCATGTGTGTTCTTTTCATTAACAACAGCTATAGTCATTGCATGTGTGTTCTTTTCACTAAGCACATGGATTCACCAGTGTCATTGCATATGTGTTCTTGTCATTAACCACAGCTAGAGTCAATGGATGTATGTTATTTTCACAAACCACATATGTATCCGCCAGTGTCATTGAAATGTGTGTTCTTTTCACAGACCTCATATGGATCCACCAGTGTCATTGCATATGGATCCACCAGAGTTCATTGTATGTGTTTTCTTTACACAAACCACATATGGATCCACCAGAGTTCATTGCATGTGTGTTCTTTTCACAAACCACATATGGATACACCATTTTCAATGCATGTGTGTTCTTTTTATAGACCATATATGGATCCACCAGTGTCATTGCATGTGTGTTCTTTTCGTTAACCACATATGGATCCACCAGTGTCATTGCATGTGTGTTCTTTTCATTAACCACACCTAGAGTCACTGGATGTATGTTTTTTCACAATCCACATATGGATCCACCAGTATCATTGAAATGTGTGTTCTTTTCACAAACCATATATGGATCCACTAGTGTCATTGCATATGGATCCACCAGAGTTCATTGCATATGTGTTCTTTTCACAATACACCTATGGATCCACTAGTGTCATTGCATGTGTGTTCTTTTCATTAACCGCAGCTAGAGTCACTTGATGTATGTTCTTTTCACAAACCATATATGGATCCACTAGTGTCATTGAAATGTGTGTTATTTTCATAGACCACATATGGATCCACCAGTGTCATTGCATGTGTGTTCCACTAGTGTTCATTGCATGTGTGTTCTTTTAACAAACCACATATGGATCCACTAGTGTCATTGCATGGGTGTTCACTTCATTAACCACATCTAGATTCATTGCAAGTTTATTCTTTTCACAAACCACATATGGATCCACTATTGTCATTCAAATGTGTATTCTTTCATTAACCACATCTATAGTCATTTCATGTGTGTTCTTTTCACATACCACATATGGATCCACCAGTGTCATTGCATGTGTGTTCTTTTTAAAAACCACATATGGATCCACCAGTTTCATTGCATGTGTGTTCTTTTCACAAACCACATATGGATCCACCAGTGTCATTGCATGTGTGTTCTATTCATTAACCACAGCTTGAGTCATTGCATGTGTGATCTTTTCACAAACCACATATGGATCCACTAGAGTTCATTGCATGTGTGTTCTTTTCACAAACCACATATGGATCCACCAGTGCCATTGCATGTGTGTTCTTTTCACAAACCACATATGGATCCACCAGTTTCATTGCATGTGTATTCTTTTCATTAACCACAGCTAGAGTCATTGCATGTGTGTTATTTTCATTAACCACATATGGATCCACCAGTGTCATTGCTTGTGTGTTCTTTTCACAAACCACATATGGATCCACCAGTTTCATTGCATGTGTGTTCTTTTCATTAACCACATATGGATCCCCCAGTGTCATTTCATGTGTGTTATTTTCACAAACCACATATGGATCCAGCAGAGCTCATTGCATGTGTGTTATTTTCACAAACCACATATGGATCCACCAGTGTCATTGCATGTGTCACTAGTGGAAAAAAGGGCTTCGGTTTGTTGCTGAACCAGGCACCAGTCCCGGTTTATTACGGGCCGGGACTAGTGCCAGCACCAGTCCCGGTTCGTAATGTGTCCAATGGCTAATAGCATGGGGAAGTGCTAGTCCCGGGCCGTTTCGGGTCTCTAGTCCCGGTCCGTAACACGTCCTAGGACAAGAGACCTCGAGCCGGGATGCTGCACTTTACGGGGACAATTAGTCCTGGCCCGTATGATACAACTTCGTCCATGCCCTAGTCATTGCCATTTTCCCTCCCAAGCAACCGAGTTCATGCCCTTTTTTCAAGATTTGTCAAGATTTGGTTGCAACCCCTAAATCCATGGTTTTAAAAGGTTAGAAACTTCATCCTTTCATCTCTTATTGTTACTTTAGCTCAATGCGATAGAAGTATAGATGGATTTGCATGCTCTAGAAGTAGAGGATTTTCATATGTATAATTTTAGGCAAATTTTGATTGGGCACAAAGTTACAGAAAATTGAAATGTGTAATTTTAGAGTTTCAGAGCTTAAAATGGAATGAGGATTTCACTGCTAGAACAATAATTAAAAACTCCACATTTTTCATGGTAATTGTTTTCTCCAATTCAAAATTTGGTGCATGTAAATTTTTCAAAATTCAAATTTAATGCTCTAGAAGCTCACATTATAACTTGTATTAAATTGATCAATAATCTCTATTCATGATGTTGTGTAATGGTTTTTGATACACTTTTACAATAATGCAAATGGTTCGGGAATGGATGTACGGTACTGATCGACGCTCTGGCGACTTCATTAATGGCGTGCATGAATTCATCTGTGTGGCTGATGCGAACAAGCGGAATGGTTTTGTATTCTGTCCATGTAGTGGATGTAGGAATCAGAAGGATTACTCTGACTCAAAAACTCTCCACAGCCACCTGTTAAAATACGGTTTCATGCGCAGTTATAATTGTTGGACCAAGCATGGAGAGAGAGGGGTTATAATGGAAGACAATGAAGAAGAGGAGGATGATGAGAGCTATCATGGTTTTCCTGAGTACGGTGATACTTCCATGGGGGAAGCTGAATGGGAGGCTGAAGAAGAGGCACATGATGATGAGCCCACTTATGATCTTGGTCAGACCATTGCCGATGCACGGAGAGACTACAAAACTGAAAAAGAGAGGGAGAAGTTCAATCACATGTTAGAGGATCACAAAAAGTTGTTGTACCCAAATTGAAAAAATGGTCTGAAAAAGCTGGGTAGCACATTGGAATTGCTGCGATGGAAGGCAGAGTGTGGTATACCTGACTACTCATTTGAAAAGTTGCTGAAAATGATGAAGAATATGCTTCCAAAGGATAACATATTGCCCCCTAGTACGTACGAAGCAAAGAAGATTGTCTGCCCTATAGGTTTAGAGGTTCAGAAGATACATGCATGCCCTAATGACTGCATCCTCTACCGCGGTGAGGAGTACGAGAATTTGGATGCATGCCCGGTATGCACTGCATTGCGGTTTAAGATTAGACGAGATGACCCTAGTGATGTTGAGGGTGAGCCCCCCCGGAAGAGGGTTCCTGCCAAGGTGATGTGGTATGCTCCTATAATACCACGGTTGAAATTTTGTTCAGAAACAAAGAGCACGCCAAGTTGTTGCGATGGCACAAAGAGGAACGTAAGTCAGATGGGATGTTGATACACCCCGCTGATGGGTCGCAGTGGAGAAAAATCGATAGAAAGTACCCGGACTTTGCAGATGACGCAAGGAGTTTAAGGTTTGGTCTAAGTATAGATGGCATGAATCCTTTTGGGGAGCAGAGCTGAAGTCACAGCATCTGGCCCATGACTCTATGTATCTATAACCTTCCTCCTTGGTTGTGCATGAAGCGGAAGTTCATTATGATGTCAGTGTTGGTCCGAGACTCGAAGCAACCCGACAATGACATTGATGTGTACCTAAGGCCATTAGTTGAAGAACTTTTACAGTTGTGGCATGAACCTGGCATACGTATGTGGGATGAGCACAAGCAGAAAGAATTTGACCTCCGAGCTTTTCTTTTCCTAACAATCAATGACTGTCCTGCTCTTAGTAACCTTTTAGGATAGACAAACAAGGGATACAATGCATGCACGCACTATTTAGATGAGACTGAAAGTATATATTAGCAACATTGTAAGAAGAATGTTTACACGGGGCATCGTTGATTTCTTTTGCCCAATCATCCCTTAAGAAATAGTGGCAAGCATTTCAATGGTCATGCATGTGACCAGCCGAAGCCTAAGGAACGTATTGGTGCTGATGTATTTGATATGGTCAAGGATTTGGATCAAATAGTAATATTTGGAAAGGGTCAGGGCGGACAATCTGTTTCGAAGGACGCTAACGGACACGCACCCATATGGAAGAAAAAATCTATATTTTGGGAGCTACCCTATTGGAAATTCCTAGAGGTCCGCTCTACAATCGACGTGATGCATGTGACGAAGAATCTTTGCGTGAACCTGCTAGGCTTCTTGGGCATGTATGGGAAGATAAAAGATACACCGGAAGCACGTAAGGACCAGCAACGTATGAAAGACCCAAAAGGCCTCCATCCAGAATTGTTTTTAGGTCATGCCAGCTACGCTCTTACCAAACAAGAGAAGGAAATCTTTTTTGAATGCCTGAGCAGTATCAAGGTCCCATCTAGCTTCTCATCGAATATAAAGGGAATAATAAATATGGTAGAGAAAAAGTTCCAAAACCTAAAGTCTCATGACTGCCACGTGATTATGACACAATTGCTTCCGATTGCATTGAGGGGACTTCTACCAGATTATGAAGCTATGTGCATTTCTCAATGCAATCTCTCAAAAGATAATCAATCCTGAAGATCTACCACGATTACAAAATGATGTGGTCTAATGTCTTGTCAGTTTCGAGTTGGTGTTCCCACCATCCTTCTTTAATATTATGACGCACCTCCTGGTTCACCTAGTCGAAGGGACTTCCATTCTCGGTCCTGTATTTCTACACAATATGTTCCCCTTTGAGAGGTTTATGGGATTCTTAAAGAAATATGTTCATAACCATGCTAGGGCTGAAGGAAGCATCTCCAAGGGCTATGGAACAGAGGAGGTCATTGAGTTTTGTGTTGACTTTGTTCCTGACCTTAAGGCGATTGGTCTTCCTCTATCGCGGCATGAGGGAAGACTAAGTGGAAAAGGCACTCTAGGAAGGAAATCAATAATATGTAGGGACGTGCATTCTTACATTAAAGCGCATTACATAGTTCTATAGAATTCTATCTTGGTGGATCCGTATATTGAGGAACACAAGAAAATTTTACGCTCCAACAACCCTGGGAAGCATGACGACTGGATTAGAGATGAACACATGAAGACTTTCGGGGGTTGGTTGCAACATCTCATAAAAGATAACACTCTTGGAGATGAGTTGTACTTGTTGTCCAGGTCAGCACCTTCGACTGTATCGACTTTCCAAGGGTACGAGATGAATGGTAATACATTTTACACGATCGCCCAAGATAAAAAGAGCACCAACCAAAACAGTGGTGTCCGGTTTGATGCAACGAACGACAATGGGTCCAAGACCACATATTATGGTTACATAGAGGAGATATGGGAACTTCACTATGGACCTACTTTTAAGGTCCCCTTGTTTTAGTGCAAATGGGTAAAGCTGACAGGAGGCAGGGTAAAGGTAGACGAGCAGTACGGAATGACAACAGTGGATCTCAACAATCTTGTGTACTTAGACGAACCATTTGTCCTAGCCAATGATGTGGCTCAGGTTTTCTATGTGAAGGACATGTCTACCAAACTGAGAAAAAGAAAAAATAAGCAACATAATACATCAGACGATGAGCCAAAGCACCACGTAGTTCTTTTAGGGAAAAGAAACATCATGGGAGTAAGATTGTGATAAGTTTCATGAAATTCCGCCCTTTATAGTGAACACTGATCCAACAACCCTATTAATTAAAGAAGATGCTCCATGGTTATGGCGCAATAAGAAAGGGGAACACGCGAAGAAATGATGTGTAATATAATGTATTAAACATTTTATGTAATTGTGTTCTGAAAACTCAGAAGAAAACATTTATGTAATGTATTGTTCCCGAGAATTCTGAATGGTTCCAAGGCAATATTTTCATCTTTAGTCCCGGTTGGAGACACCAACCGGGACTTAAGGGATTGTGGAAGGCTGGGGCCGGTGCGAGCATGTTTAGTGTCGGTGGGTGTCTCCAATCGGGAGTAAAGATGAACCTGTAGTCCCGGTTGGAGACACCATCCGGGACTAAACGTGAGTGTCGACACTATTTCGTAAGTGGTAGCACTATTCCAGTGAGTGGCAACACTATTTCGGTGCATGGCAGCACTATGACAGGGGTGAGTGTCGACATTATGTCATGAGTGTCGACATTACGTTGTGATGCGTATAAATCGACATCCTTGTGAAGTTATCAACTGCATATAGTATGGTGTGCGAGAGCAGGGACAACACTATGGCCAACTTGAGGGAGATGCCACTGGAGCTCAGTCCTCTGGCATCTCCAACAAGTTGGCCATAGATGTACTCCCTAATATGTGAAACATGATGGCGTGCGAGAGTAGGGACAACACTACGACCAACTTCAGGGAGATGCCTAAGGATCCAGTCTGCAGGCATCTCTCTGAAGCTAGCCATAGAGTCACTCCCTAATATGTGAAATTAGTTAGCTCCCCGGCATATTGATCTAGCTAGAGAAGTTATGAACTACAATATGGTGTGCGAGAGCAGGGACAACACTACGACTAGCTTTAGGGAGATGCCGGAGGATCCAGTCCTCAGGCATCTCTCTGAAGCTAGCCATAGAGGCACTCCCTAATATGTGAAATTAGTTAGAATAGAACAGCATCGTCATATATAGTTCGGGAAAGTTGTAGAGAGACCAAAACTAGTAGGAAACGATATATTAGTCCCGGTTTCCTAACTAGGACTACGGAATCAGGACTAAAGGCAGCCCCTCTTTAGTCCCGCCGGTCCAACCACAAACCCGGACTAACACTCAAGACATTTAATATTATTAAAAAACTAGGACTAAGGAATCGGGTCTAAAGGCCCCCTTTAGTCATACTCATATCTATCCCTATAGTACACAGCTTCAGGGTCGTCTTCATCTTTGTCATCATCGTCGTCGTCGTTGCTAGGCGCACATGGCTGGATCCTAAGCCCAGCCATGGCATATTCCAGGGGTACCTGCCACTCCAGCCTCAGATTCACGACGTCGAGGGAGGGGGCTCCTGGATGACGATGCCGCGTAGCCCGCGACCTTCACCAACCCCACCCTTCTTGTGGCTCTTTGGAGGGTCAAAGTGCGGGCACCGCAAGCGAGGATGATCTCCCTAGGCGATGTAGCGCATCACGCTGACGATAGTCCGGTTCGCCCACCACAGGCGGCGGCCGGCTTCGTTGTGGTTCATCGGGGGTGGACCATCTCCCTCATACCTGGCGAGTTCCCTTTCCCGCCAGTTTGCGAAGAAGGCATTCCAGGTGTCGTAGTTGTTGGTATCCCAATGGGGATCCATCCGCTGCTCCGTCATGAGCTCGAGGTAGAAGTGGTTCATGATGGCTGCCTGGCATGTAGAACCTTGAGGCACAGGAGGGACAGGAACTCCTCCAACGCTCAACATCTAGTCAGCGGGCACCCGGTAGCCCGGCGGGCATGGGTAGCTGGAGGCGCACAGCGCCTCGGTCTCTTCGAGTGTGAGAATGGACCAATATGAGGTGTCCATTGTTGAGAGTGGAAGGTGTGGATGTGTGGATAGCCATGGCATAGTCGGCCTAGATATAGAGGGAAAGGGCGGGAAAACATAGCGGGAAGCGATGGGAAATGGCGGGAAATATCTTTAGTCCCATTTAGTGGCTCCAACTAGGACTAAAAGACCCGGTTAGAGGAAAAGGGCGGGAAAGCATAGCGGAAAGCGGTGGGAAACGGCGGGAAATATCTTTAGTTCCAGTTAGTGGCTCCAACTAGGACTAAAAGACCCGGTTAGAGGGAAAGAGCGGGAAAGCATAGCGGAAAGCGGTGGAAAATGGTGGGAAATATCTTTAGTCCCGGTTAGTGGCTCCAACCGGGACTATCGACAAGAGTGTCGACATTATGTCATGAGTGTTGACGCTATGTTGTGCTGCTTAATCTATAAATAGGCATCCTTGTGAAGCTATAGGGGTAGACGATTCGGGGCCCCCGGTCTAGGGTTCACTGGAGGAAGACCACCGGTGCATCGGAATCACATGAAAACTTTCATGCATGTGTCCCTACCATATGTGTCTAAGTGAGGTGCAAGTTTTGTAGGTGGAATATGTAGGTTTGTCAAATTCAAACACTTTTCATGTTGAACGTTTTCATTCAAAAATATGAAAAATAAAATAGTGAATGCATTTTGATGATGCAAACAGATGTATGGATGATATATTCAGATTCCTTATATTTTTCTAATAATAATAGACATATTATTTGTATTCTTTGGATTTATATAATAGGAGATTTGAATTTCCAAATTTTCTAATAGATTTGAATTAAAATAAAAGAAAAATTGCAAAAACACCTCTAGTCCCGGTTCTTTACCACACCCGGGACTAGAGGGTGGTTTCGCGCGCGAAAACTGAAGGGCCGAAAAAACCTCTAGTCCCGGGTTGGAGATGGACCCGGGACTAGAGGAGGGTCTTTAGTCCCGGGCCGTTTCACCGCCCAGGACTAGAGGGGTGTCTTTAGTCCTGGGCCGTTTCACCGCCCGGGACTAGAGGACCTCTAGTCCCGGGTCGTGGCTTAACCCGGGACTAGAGGGGTGGGATATATAAGCGTGCCTCCCCTTCCTCGATTCACCCAGCACTTGGTGAATCAAGGAAGATGAAGGCCGAACGATGACGCAGAGAACGGGGAGGTGCTACCCGATTCCCGCGCCGCCACCCTCATCTCCGGTTGCCTCGTCGTGCCCGCGCTCGCTGCCTCGAACCGCACCGCACTGCCTTGCCTTCGCAGAGCGCTCGCTGTCGTAGCGCGCTCGCCGTCGCCGACCACGTGCCCTCTCCGCCCGTGCTCGTCGCCACTGACCTCGTGCCCTCTCCGTATCATCACCCGTGCTCGTCGCCGCCGACCTCGCCTGACCTGCGACCTGCCGGCACGGCCTCCTTGTTAGTAGCTAGAAATCTTGTTATTAGTAGAAATCTTAATAATAGAATTTTTTTATTAGTTCATATATTACTAGTATTAATGTTTAGTAGAAATTTTTGTTATTAATATTAATGTTTGTAGTAATGTTTAGGGTTTAATATTAATATTTGTTTAGTATTAATGTTTATTATTAATATTTGTTTAGTATTAATATTTGTAGTAATGTTTAGGGTTTAATATTAATATTTAGTATTAATATTTGTTTAGTATTAATGTTTATTATTAATACTTGTTTAGTATTAATGTTTGTAGTAATGTTTAGGGTTTAATATTAATATTTAGTATTAATATTTGTTTAGTATTAATGTTTATTATTAATATTTGTTTAGTATTAATGTTTGTAGTAATGTTTAGGGTTTAATATTAATGTTTAGTATTCACTATAGTATTACTAGTATTTGTCTGAGCCGGCACCACCGCCGCACGCCATCACCGTCGCACGCCACCACTGCCGCGCGCCTTTGTGCATGCGCCTATGCCACCGCTGCCGCCACCACCACCGCCGCGTGTCGTCGTCACTGCCGCGGTCTCCTTCCCCGATGGATCGTCACCACCATTCACTATAGTATTACTAGTATATGTCTATTTTTTATAACTTGTTTTACCTTTCTTTCTAGAATAGTTAAGTGATGGATCATCACACCGACGATGAACTTCTTGAGGGCATGATAAGAGGTGAAAATTCCTCTTATTACTAGAGGTGAAGATATTGTAGACGAGGGCATAATAATAGGTGAAGGTGTTGTAAATGAGGACAAGATATCGTCATTTCTAAATCAATCAGGTGATGGACATCAGCTAGAACTGATGGATGAAGGGCAAACAAACCACAATGATGGCCCCTCGACAACAAGCATCGAGGTACATATATATATATATTAAGCCTCTTGTGACTAGATGCATTAATTGATCTAGATATATATATTAATAACTCTCTCTCTTCTTCTTTTAGCCCTCCGGATCGACCAACTCGATAGTTGAAACGAAACGAGGCCCGACCAAAAAATTGGATGGTAATCAAAGGTTTACCATTGACGAAATAGATGATACTGAAGAACCGATTGATCCAGAAAAGCACGTCAAGATGTTTGTAAATCAATGCGGGGTGATTGTTAGGGACAACCTCCCGATCACCATTCAAAACTGGAATAAGTCAAAGAAAAAAGGTGAAGAATTCACCAGTTATGTCACCGATGATGCCAAAGATGACATTTGGCAGATGCTCATAGCACATTTCATACTACCTCCAGATTATGAAGAATTCGAGGCAGATGGTACTACCCCAAGGCCGGGTGGGCTTGAAAGAAGAGCGAAAGTCAAGGAGTGGGCTCTATCGAAGATGGGCGAACTGTATCGAAACCACAAGAAAAGTTTATACGTGAAGTTTGTCGTGAAAAAGAAAACTCCAGGCTTCAAAGGAGAATACGAGAAGTTGAGAGAATAGTGGCCTAATTTTGTAAAGTACAAGCTATCTTCTACAGCCCAGGCAAAGTCGGAAAAGAATGCGTTAAATGCTGCCGAAAAGAAATACCACCATAAAATGGGGACAGGTGGCTACAAGAGTGTCGTGCCTAAGTGGGAAAATATGGAGGCCGACATGAGGACTAGAGGGATCATTCCCGGTAAGATGGATGGCCCGAGAGGTTAAAGCACTTGTGGTACGGGCACGGGGGAAAGTTGAACCCAAAAACAGGGGCGACAATTTTTCAAGAAAAAATTCTAACACCCTCCAACGCACTTGTTCAAGCAATGGCCGATGCTCAAGCGGGATTGTTTGGGCTCGACAGAGAGAAACACGAGCTGTCACGCGCCCTCAGGAATCCTGAAAAAGGTGGACGAACATGAGGCAAAGGCGCCGGTGTTACATGGAAGAAAGGGTTACCCGAGTACGATGATAGTTACAGAAGTCATAAGAGAAATAAGGACCGGGAGGTATACCGAATCGGGAAGATAGAAGAGGACCTAGCTGGGATGAAGAAGTTGGTGGAAGCAATTAGCCAAATAACATCTCAGCCGCATGATGATGGTCCTGCAATGGATCATAGCCAACGACGAAGTAGTGTGGCTTCCACGGAGGTCCAGGTTGATGATCAAACACTGCTATATGATGCACCGACGCCTCACTACCCCGTGGACGATGTCAGAGAGATGACACAATGTGAGCTACATCAGCCAATGAATAACCTATCCTTCAAGGTGGAGATCGGCACCGCTTTACCTTGTCTACCTAGAGCACTCCACCATTCACTTCCGATTCCACCTGGCTATGCTCGTGTCTCGGTGGATGACCTAGTGGAGGATTTTGCGGACCTAGAGATTGACATCGCTACACTGAAGGACTTAGGAAACTGGGAGATTGTAACATCCCAAAACTTTAATCCAAGCTCATCAAGATCAAATCATCCAAAAATAGGGTTAACAAAAACTTTTCCAAATTTAAAATGAAAGCATTCATATATGTGTGCATTTAAAATAAGAGTTGTTTGAATTGCCATGAATGATTGATCCAATGCTTGTAAAATGTTTCTTAGGTGATTTAAACATCATCTACATCATTCCCAAACTTTTCCTAAAGAAAATCAAATCAAAAAGAATTAAAGGGGAGGAATGGTCATTTTGGCAAATTTAACTCTCATGCCTACTTTGGCTATTCCTAGTACTCAAAACTTAACAGAAATAATTCTTGATCTTTGCACCCCTTGCTAGTACACATAATGAGGTACCAAGGCCCACCTTTTGATCCACTAAAAACATTCTGTTAACTATTTTAAATGACAGTTTAAAATTGAATCTAATGCATATGCATAGATCACCCCTATTTCAAAAACCCTCTATTTGAGCTCCATTTTCAAAACCCTTGCAACCAGAGACTACCTATCACTAGTGGAGATCACTCAAAAGTTTTGAACTCAAAATTTGAAACTTTTTCTCTTGCGGCCATTTTGTCAAACACCTTGTTAGCAAGATCATTAAGGCCTAACTATTACTGTTTTGGGCTGATTTTGTCTAGCAATTCTGTAGTGCTTTGATCATCTTGTCCCCCTTCAAGCCAGACCAGACCAAACCCAGCCTCTTCTCTACCCCCTAGCCGCACTGCACAGCCATGCCGAGCACCATCTCGCTGGCCGACCGTGCACCTGAAGCAGCAACCCTCTCCAGCCCCTCTCGCCATGTCTAGTACCTTGCCAGTGGTCCACCTCCACCGCCCAACCAGCCCAAGGCCAGAGACAGAGGGCAGAGCGGCCAGGAACCGCCGCGCCTAGAGCTTGTCGAGCATGCCGATGCCGCCCCCAGAGCGCGCACTGCCCCCGCGTGCACAAGACGCCGCTCGACCGCAGCCCGCGCCCACCGCTCCGCCTCGACCTGGAGAACACCCCGGACACCCCCGTTCGCCGCCCAAAGCCCCAGAGCCAGCACTCGCCGTGGACACCGCCGCATCTGCCTCTCAGAGCGCCACCTCGCCCAGACCGCATACCACCGCCCCTACAGCCGCATTTAATTCCTAGAGCACTGCCAGGAGACCGCCCATCGATCGCCATCCCCAGCCATGCCGCTAGCTCGCCGTAGCCATGTCGCCACCGTCGACCGCCCATCCCGCTCGGTCTCACCGTCGAGCCTATAAAAGGAGCCCTCCCCAGCCATTCCCCTCCACACCATTCGACTCCCCTCACCTCTCTGAACATCACCCACCTCTCGCCGGAGCAAGTGGAGCAGCAGCTCACCGGAATTGGAGCCGGAGCCGCCGCCTCTGGAGGAGAAGGGTGTCGTTGATTTCGACCACCTCAAGCCCCGTCACGACCACGCCTCGCCTCGCCGTCGTCTTCCACTTTGTTCGCCCACATCGCCACCACCCTGGAGCCTGAGACGCCTCAGTGAGCCCCACCGAGCCGCTGGGATTCGAGCTGCACGGCGACTGTTAAATCGCTGACCACGACCCTCGGCCGTAGATCTAGCCTCTAATCCTTACGGCCCACCAGTGTTGCTTTGGCGTGTTAAGTGCCGCTAACAAGCGGGACCCCCTGGTCAGCTGAGGCCCGCACCACGGAGCGCCACTGGGCTGGCCCATTTCTTTTCCCGCGTTAGCCCACAGATTCAAATCTGGATTTTTCTTTTAGTTTGAATCTAGTTTCTGTTCACTAGTTTGAAAATCAATTCAGAGAGTTTTAGAAATCCAAATGGAATGAAACCAATTTTGTCTGAAAGGTATTAAAATGATCTATCCAAGCCCGTTGGATTTAATTCATTTAGAGTTATAGATCTCGCCTAATAAAAATAAGAAGACATAAGCTTTTGCAACTTGAAACATTTTTATAAAATCAACCAAGTTAGATTTTGAGTTGATTCCAACTCTCAAAAATCACATTTCATCATATCTATCTAAATATGTAATAATGTTAAGGTTTACATGTAGTGACTTTGGACTAGTACCAAAATAATGCTATATAGGCATTTCTAGTCACTTTAAATCATTAAATAATAAACTTAAACCAAAGTAATACTGATCCAACCTTTAAATCTCATTCCCATATGTTAGAATATGTGGTGAGGACATGGGTCCACATGATCCCATATTTTGGTGGTGAATATTAAATTTTAGTTAATATTTCAATGAGTAGAAATTACTTTTCCAAAATAAAAAGTTTGAAACTATTGAATTAAACTTGTGATGCTTGTGATGATAATAGATCATCAATTGTGTGTTTTAGAATTCTACTTAGCCTAGTTAAGTATTGTTTGGTGATTGTCTACTCCCTATGTATTTATAGACGCTAGTACCGACCAAGCCTTCGAGGAGGAGGAGTTCTACCAAGAAGAAGAAGAAGAAAACTTCAACCACTGCACCAACCAAGGCAAGCTATTAGTGGCAAGCTAACCCTTGCAAAACATACTTTAGCAAGCTATTAGTGGCAAGCTAACCCTTGCAAAACATACTTTAGCAAGCTATTAGTGGCAAGCTAACCCTTGCAAAACATACTTTAGCAAGCTAACCCTTGCAAAACATACTTTAGCAAGCTATTAGTGACAAGCTAACCCTTGCAAAACATACTTTAGCAAGCTATTGTTAGCAAGCTAGAATAAAACTAGATGGTTTAGCAAAGATGCCTTAAGCATGCTTTGATCACACCCCTTTGACTATTAGTACCCCAAGTCTTATTGATAAGTTTTACCCCCCCCTTAGTTTACACAAAGTTCTTTACTTAATTTTGAAGGTAGCATAAAGAGTATAAAACTTGACCTACTTAGAAACCTTTAGATGTCATTCTATGGCATGATATTGATCCCATCTTTCCCCACCTTAGTGAACACTCTTAACTTAGTACCTTAGTATAGATCAAAAACTGGAATCACTTTAGATGGGAACACTTGGTAAAAATGAATTATGAAAACCTTGGAATGATGAGTCATTCTATTGAGATGTTTTGACATGTGTTGAGAAACACAACTGGTTTATGATGATGAAAATGATGAGGCATGAGCCTTAACCCTTTTATAAAACTGATGGTTGGATTCGGATGCGATACCATTCCAAATTTACCGTACAACCACATTACCTGAATTGGGTAAGGCTTAGCTGGAAATTTATATGCATTAGGATTAGATCCCTCACGTGATAGGTTTGAGCTGAGGTTACCTCTCAATGATGTCCACCTATGCAAAGGCCCAAGATGACTGATGGTCATGGTTGGGAGGCCATGCTCATAGGAGAGGTGCTTGTACTAGGGTGTGTAAAGGGAAGGTTATGTTTGATTATCTGCATACTAAGTATGATGATTCAGGTTATCCCTGACAGATGTATCGAATCTTGTGGTGAAAGTGTACCACCTCTGCAGAGTGTCAAACTATTCGAATAGCCGCGTCCGTGGTTATGGACAGTTGGAATGGCCATACTGTTTCGTTGTCAAATGTTTTCTAAATAACTTGAAATGAATGATGAACTTTGACTTGACCACAACAGAGTGGTGTTGATGATAATAGCTTCCCAGCTTAAGTGATTCTAGCACTTACTTTATCTTTCTTTGCTTTTGAACTTAGCTTAGGTTTCAAACTTAATTTGATGGTTAACTTAGATTTAGTACTTTAACTTAGAATTATACCCCTTGTTAGTAGTAGTTTGCGAGTACTTAAAGTGTACTCATGGCTTTTGTCCCTGGCTATTATCATGGCCAGACTATGAAGGAGATTATCAAGATGATGGTCAACAGGACGGCTATGATAACTAGGACTATCTGCCTTCGTCAGCATTGCCTGTGCCCCCCCTGAAGATGGACCCCACCGCTACGCTATCGTTTATTTCCGATGCTTGTTGTATTAAGGACTGGATCATGAGATCCTTATTTGTGTAAAAACCTTATGTATGGTTTGTAATGGATGATGTACTGTGATATCCAATCCGTTATGTCTCGCAAAAATGGTAATCCTGGGATTGCGAGGTATGGCATAACGGGCATCTGGGATTAAAAATCCGGGTGTTGACAAGTTGGTATCAGAGCCATCCTGACCATAGGAGACCCTAGTTAGAATGGACGTCCAAACCAAAAACTTAGCTTCAAAACCAAAGTGAGTATTTATGAAAAACTATTCCCTCTCTTACCCTTGTGAACTCATTCTTTCTCAAAAATACATGTTCCTCAAAATTCTTACATTACTACTTAAAATTTGACACACTTGATCACTTCACTAACTTCCTCATCCTAAATTCTTGTAGATGGAGACTTAGTTCAGCAAGTTTTACCAGGTTGGAAATGGAGGTCAGCTGATCTTCGAGAGGGATCTGGATTCACTATCAGAGTTACTGGGACGCCCACATCCGGAGTTTCTTGGAGCTCAACTTCCAGGACCCCCAGGAGGAGACCTACAATGGCTAGTCACCGCAGATCTTCGAGGAAGCATTGAAGCCCCAACTTTCGGGAGAATTCAGTTCTCCGTGAGAGAGAACAACTGGCTAGATGGGTTAGCCAGGGCAATGCATGAAGCTCTCGCACGTCTATGTGCCCTCAGCATCAACAAGATTGAAGGAACCCGTTTTGCCCACTATGCAAGACGTGACTTCATGGGAATGCCGATGGAGATGCCAAGTCACCCAGAATTGAGGCCTCAAGTGGAGAACCTTGACTTCTTGCTTCATGACAGACAGCAGGAATTGGACAATGCCAGAGAGTTAGCCAACCAGAACCGTGCCATTATTGACCAGAAGGCCCAGACTTTCGCATTGCTCGTCCAAGATCGCCAGTCTCTTCGTCGCCAGCGTGCAAAGAAGGATCGCACCATCGCCCGTCTTTGCAAGAAGGTGGACGACCTCGAGAAGACCGTCAAGGAGCAGGAAGCTCAGCTTGCTGCCAAAGAAGAAGATGATGAGGGTGAAGACATCTAGGGAGATATGGATTCTTACCTCAGCAACAATGACGATTTTCTGGCAGAGGATGCTGTGGACTTCTACACTGATGATGAAGATTCCGACTTCATCGACGATGAGTAGATGCACTAGAGCACTGTCGTAGCATGAGATGTATCATCTCATTGTATCGTAGCTTGCAGAATGGTTCTTCAAACCATCTGTTTTCCCCTTTGATTGTTGTGGTGTGTGTTGTATCGTGTGCTTGCTAGCATGAATGAAAATGAAGTTAGTTGAAAAACCTGAGTCTAACTCAAAGTTGTAGCTTTGAAAACCCAAAACCATGAACTTTAGAATTTCCCTCTTACCCCTATATCTATCTCAATCGTCAGATGACTCATGGAAACCAAGGAGGGAGCAGCTCGTCGTAGGACCCAATGCTGTAGATCTTGCAGAATGTCATCACAGACCGTGAAGCAAGCAGGGCCGAGCGTCAAGCCAACTTAGCAACATTACAGCAGATCGCTCAAATGGCTCTCAACAACCAAGGACAGGGAAATCAGGATCACCATGGATCTAAACTCAAAAACTTTTAGAACACCAATCCCCCAATCTTCGACCAATCTGAAAACCCATTAGATGCTGATGACTGGTTACAGACTATGGAAAACAACCTCGAAGTTGCAGGAGTTGATGAGAATGAGAAAGTTCTTTTCGCCACCCACTATCTGGCGGGAGATGCAAGAGCTTAGTGGAATAGCGTCCGCAATATGAACCATGGCCAGGTGATGACCTGGGAAGCATTCAAGGTCAAGTTCAGCCGCACCCACGTGCCGCAGGGTCTTGTCAACAGGATGAGAGACGAATTCCATGAACTGAAGCAAGGAAGATTGACTGTGGTAGAGTACCGTGACAGATTCTTGTCACTTGCCAAGTATGCCCCCGGATAGGGATATTGAGTTCATTATCGAACTAATCCCCGGAACCGGACCTATATCCCAGAGAACCTATACCATGAACCCCTTAGAGTTAGTAAAACTGAGAAGCAGTTGGATGCCATGTTAGCAACAGGTTTGATTCAACCAAGTGCATCGCCATGGAGATCACCAGTGTTATTCGTCGACAAGAAAGATGGAGGCAACCGTCTGTGTACAGACTACAGAAAGTTGAATGATGTCACCATCAAGAACAAGTACCCCTTACCAAAGATAGAGGATCTATTAGATCAGTTGACTGGAGCTCAGGTATTCTCAAAGATTGATCTTAGGACTGGTTATCACCAACTTAAGATTCGTGCAACGGATATTCCGAAGACCGCCTTTACTACTCGCTATGGTTTATACGAGTATACGGTTATGTCTTTTGGATTAACCAATGCCTCTGCTTATTTCATGAATCTCATGAATAAGATCTTTATGAATTTCCTAGATAAGTTTGTAGTTGTGTTTATCGACGACATCCTTATATACTCCAAGTCAGAAGAAGAGCATGAGCAACATCTGAGAATCATCCTAGAAACCCTGCGAAAGCATCAGTTATATGCCAAGTTCAGGAAGTGTGAGTTTTGGCTGAAAGAAGTAGGATTCCTAGGACATATTGTGTCTGCCGAAGGAGTCTCTGTTGATCCCGCCAAGATCAAAGATGTAGAAGAATGGGAAGCCCCAACCAATCAAACCCAAGTTCGTTCATTTCTCGGATTAGCGGGATATTACTGCAAGTTCGTAGAAGGATTCTCGAGCATAGCCCGACCAATGACCCAGTTGTTGAAGAAAGAGAAGAAGTTTGAATGGACAGACAAATGTAAAGCCGGTTTCCAGGAGCTGAAAAAGAGATTGATATCGGCCCCAATTTTGATCATGCCAGACATCAAGAAGCCGTTTGATGTGTATTGTGATGCATCCAAGATTGGCCTAGGATGTGTATTGATGCAAGAAGGCAAAGTCATCGCGTATCTGTCTCAAACAAGCAAAGCATGAGCAGAACTATCTGACCCATGATCTTGAGCTAGCAGCTGTGGTTCTAGCGTTGAAGACATGGCGTCATTATTTGATGGGTAATCGTTGTGAGATTTACTCAGACCATAAGAGCTTGAAGTATATCTTCACCCAGAAGGAGCTGAATATGAGGCAAAGAAGATGGATAGAGTTAATCAAGGATTATGACCTTGATATTCACTATCACCCCGGCAAAGCCAATGTGGTAGCGGATGCTCTTAGCAGATTGCCGTGTAGGCTGAACACCATGATCAAACAGAAGCAACCAAGTTTGTATGAGGAGTTGGAGCAGTTCAGGACTGAGTTAGTTAGCAAAGGATTCCTAGCTAGCATTGAACTTCAACCCACTTTGTTGAGCCAAATCAAGGAAGCCCAGAAGGGAAATGAAAGTATCGACGGAATCAAACGTCAGACAGGCTGTGCAAAGTACCTGGATTTACCGAAGACGAAGAAGGTGTACTGTGGTACAAAGGACGTATCTGTGTGCCAGCAGATTCGGAACTGAAGGAGGTTATCATGAAGGAAGCTCATGATACTCTTTATTCCATCCACCCCGGAGGAACCAAGATGTATCAGGATTTGAAAGCGCAATTTTGGTGGCACAAGATGAAGAGAGAGATCGGAAGCTACATCGCCAAATGTGACATCTGTCAAAGAGTCAAAGCAGAGCATCAGAGACCTGCAGGACTATTGCAACCATTGCAGATTCCGGAATGGAAATGGGATTCCGTCAAAATGGACTTCATCACCGGTTTACCTACTTCTAGTAGGGGGAATGACTCAATCTGGGTCATAGTTGATACATTATCCAAGGTAGCCCACTTTATACCTGTCAAGACAACCTACCAGAGTGCAAAACTAACAGAACTGTACATTGCTAGAATTGTTAGTCTGCATGGAACCCCCAAGACCATCGTATCAGATCGAGGAACCCGGTTTACCTCAAGATTTTGGCAGAAAGTTCAGGAAGGTTTAGGAACCAAGTTGAACTTTAGCACCGCTTATCACCCGCAAACAGATGGACAAACTGAGAGAGTCAATCAGATCTTAGAGGATATGCTTAGAGCTTGTTTGTTGGAATACAGATCAAAATGGGAAGACTGCCTGCCTTTCGCAGAATTCTCATATAACAACAGTTATCAAGCTAGTTTACAGATGGAACCATTTGAATTCCTATATGGAAGAAAGTGTCATACCCCTTTGAATTGGTCGCAAGTAGGAGAGAGTCAGATCTTTGGACCCGACATTCTTCGGGAAGCAGAAGAGAAAGTTCACAAGGTCCGTGAGCACCTCAAGACCGCCCAATCTGACAGTAAGAGCTATCCGACAAGAGAAGGAGAGACCTGACTTTCAATGTCGGAGATTTCGTATATCTCAAGGTTTCACCATTGAAGGGAACTCAACTCTTTAGTCTGAAGGGAAAGTTAGCTCCCCGATATATCGGACCTTTCAAGATTCTAAACCGTCGAGGAGAAGTATCGTATCAACTGGAACTGCCTGAAGAGATGCCAGCCATCCACAATGTGTTCCATATCTCGTTACTTCGCAAATGCTTGGAAGTGCCTGAGAAGACTGAAGTTTTCAAGAATATCGATCACAGAGCTGTGGAAATCAATAATGACCTGACCTATCGGGAAGTACCCATCCGTATCTTAGAAGAAGCCTACAGAACCACCAGGACCAGGAGTATCAAGTTTCTCAAGATTCAATGGAGCAACCATACCGAGGAGGAAGCTACTTGGGAGCGCGAAGATTACATTAGGACAGAGTTCCCAGATCTCCTTAGTTCCTAGTTTTCTTTGTAAATCTCGGGACAAGATTTTGTTTAAGGGGGGAAGGTTTGTAACATCCCAAAACTTTAATCCAAGCTCATCAAGACCAAATCATCCAAAAATAGGGTTAACAAAAACTTTTCCAAATTTAAAATGAAAGCATTCATATATGTGTGCATTTAAAATAGGAGTTGTTTGAATTGCCATGATTGATTGATCCAATGCTTGTAAAATGTTTCTTAGGTGATTTAAACATCATCTACATCATTCCCAAACTTTTCCTAAAGAAAATCAAATCAAAAAGAATTAAAGGGGAGGAATGGTCATTTTGGCAAATTTAACTCTCATGCCTACTTTGGCTATTCCTAGTACTCAAAACTTAACAGAAATAATTCTTGATCTTTGCACCCCTTGCTAGTACACATAATGAGGTACCAAGGCCCACCTTTTGATCCACTAAAAACATTCTGTTAACTATTTTAAATGACAGTTTAAAATTGAATCTAATGCATATGCATAGATCACCCCTATTTCAAAAACCCTCTATTTGAGCTCCATTTTCAAAACCCTTGCAACCAGAGACTACCTATCACTAGTGGAGATCACTCAAAAATTTTGAACTCAAAATTCAAAACTTTTTCTCTTGCGGCCATTTTGTCAAACACCTTGTTAGCAAGATCATTAAGGCCTAACTATTACTGTTTTGGGCTGATTTTGTCTAGCAATTCTATAGTGCTTTGATCATCTTGTCCCCCCTCAAGCCAGACCAGACCAAACCTTTCCTGGCCCCTCTTCTCTACCACCTAGCCGCACTGCACAGCCATGACGAGCACCATCTCGCCGGCCGACCGTGCACCTAAAGCAGCAACCCTCTCCAGCCCCTCTTGCCATGTCTAGTACCTTGACAGTGGTCCACCTCCACCGCCCAACCAGCCCCAGGCCAGAGACAGAGGGCAGAGGGGCCAGGAATCGCCGCGCCCGGAGCTTGTCGAGCATGCCGATGCCGCCCCCAGAGCGTGCACTGCCCCCGCGTGCACAAGCCGCCGCTCGACCGCAGCCCGCGCCCACCGCTCCGCCTCGACCTGGAGAACACCCCGGACAACCCCCGTTCGCCGCCCAAAGCCCCACAGCCACCGCTTGCCGTGGACGCCGCCGCATCTGCCTCTCAGAGCGCCACCTCGCCCAGACCGCATACCACCGCCCCTACAGCCGCATTTAATTCCTAGAGCACCGCCAGGAGACCGCCCATTGATCGCCATCCCCAGCCATGCCGCCAGCTCGCCGTAGCCATGTCGCCACCGTCGACCGCCCATCCCGCTCGGTTTCACCGTCGAGCCTATAAAAGGAGCCCTCCCCAGCCATTCCTCTCCACACCATTCCACTCCCCTCACCTCTCTGAACATCACCCACCTCTTGCCGGAGCAAGTGGAGCAGCAGCTCGCCGGAATTGGAACCGAAGCCGCCGCCTCTGGAGGAGAAGGGTGTCGTTGATTCCGACCACCCCAAGCTCCGCCGTGACCACGCGTCGCCTCGCCGTCATCTTCCACTTCGTTCGCCCGCATCGCCGACCCTGCTGGAGCTCTGGTACACCCCCATTAGACCCCCATCGAGCCGCTAGGGTTCGATCTCGCCAGCGACCTGTTTGTCGTCGACGATGACCCTCAGCCGTAGATCTAGCCTCTATTCGCACGACCCACAACGCTGCCGTTTAGATGTTAAGTGCATTGACAAGCAGGACCCCTATCAGTGAGCCCACCGTGGGCGTTGGGTCGGCCCATTTCTTTTCCCGTGTTAGCCCACAGATTCAAATCTGGATTTTTCTTTTAGTTTGAATCTAGTTTCTGTTCACTACTTTGAAAATTAATTCAAAGATTTTTAGAAATCCAAATGGCATGAAACCAATTTTGTCTGAAAGGTATTAAAATGATCTATCCAAGCCCGTTGGATTTAATTCATTTAGAGTTATAGATCTCTCCTAATAAAAATAAGAAGACAGAAGCTTTTGCAACTTGAAACATTTTTATAAAATCAACCAAGTTAGCTTTTGAGTTGATTCCAACTCTCAAAAATCACATTTCATCATATCTATCTAAATATGTAATAATGTTAAGGTTTACATGTAGTGACTTTGGACTAGTACCAAAATAATGCTATATAGGCATTTCTAGTCACTTTAAATCATTAAATAATAAACTTAAACCAAAGTAATATTGATCCAACCTTTAAATCTCATTCCCATATGTTAGAATATGTGGTGAGGACATGGGTCCACATGATCCCATATTTTGGTGGTGAATATTTTTTAGTTAATATTTCAATGAGTAGAAATTACTTTTCCAAAATAAAAAGGTTGAAACTATTGAATTGAACTTGTGATGCTTTTGATGATAATAGATCATCAATTGTGTGTTTTAGAATGCTACTTAGCCTAGTTAATTATTGTTTGGTGATTGTCTACTCCCTATGTATTTATAGACGCTAGTACCGACCAAGCCTTCGAGGAGGAGGAGTTCTACGAAGAAGAAGAAGAAGAAAACTTCAACCACTGCACCAACCAAGGCAAGCTATTAATGGAAAGCTAACCCTTGCAAAACATACTTTAGCAAGCTATTAGTGGCAAGCTAACCCTTGCAAAACATACTTTAGCAAGCTATTAGTGGCAAGCTAACCCTTGCAAAACATACTTTAGCAAGCTATTGTTAGCAAGCTATAATAAAACTAGATGGTTTAGCAAAGATGCCTTAAGCACGCTTTGATCACACCCCTTTGACTATTAGTACCCCAAGTCTTATTGATAAGTTTTACCCCCCCTTAGTTTACACAAAGTTCTTTACTTAATTTTGGAGGTAGCATAAAGAGTATAAAACTTGACCTACTTAGAAACCTTTAGATGTCATTCTATGGCATGAGATTGATCCCATCTTTCCCCACCTTAGTGAACACTCTTAACTTAGTACCTTAGTATAGATCAAAAACTTGAATCACTTTAGATGGGAACACTTGGTAAAAATGAATTATGAAAACCTTGGAATGATGAGTCATTCTATTGAGATGTTTTGACATGTGTTGAGAAACACAACTGGTTTATGATGATGAAAATGATGAGGCATGAGCCTTAACCCTTTTATAAAACTGATGGTTGGATTTGGATGCGATACCATTCCAAATTTACCGTACAACCACATTACCTGAATTGGGTAAGGCTTAGCTGGAAATTTATATGCATTAGTATTAGTTCCCTCACGGGAGAGGTTTGAGCTGAGGCTACCTCTCAATGATGTCCACCTATGCAAAGGTCAAGATGGTGATGGTCATGGTTGGGAGGCCATGCTCATAGGAGAGGTGCTTGTACTAGGGTGTGTAAAGGGAAGGTTATGTTTGATTATCTGCATACTAAGTATGATGATTCAGGGTTATCCCTGACAGATGTATCGAATCTTGTGGTGAAAGTGTACCACCTCTGCAGAGTGTCAAACTATTCGAATAGCCGCGTCCGCGGTTATGGACAGTTGGAATGGCCATACTGTTTCGTTGTCAAATGTTTTCTAAATAACTTGAAATGAATGATGAACTTTTACTTGACCACAACAGAGTGGTGTTGATGATAATAGCTTCCCAGCTTAAGTGATTCTAGCACTTACTTTATCTTTCTTTGCTTCTGAACTCAGCTTAGGTTTCAAACTTAATTTAATGGTTAACTTAGATTCAGTACTATAACTTAGAATTATACCCCTTGTTAGTAGTAGTTTGTGAGTACTTAAAGAGTACTCATGGCTTTTGTCCCTGGCTATTATCATGGCCAGACTATGAAGGAGATTATCAAGATGATGGTCAACAGGACGGCTATGATAACTAGGACTATCTGCCTTCGTCAGCATTGCCTGTGCCCCCCTGAAGATGGACCCCACCGCTACGCTATCGTTTATTTCCGCTGCTTCTTGTATTAAAGACTGGATCATGAGATCCTTATTTGTGTAAAAACCTTATGTATGGTTTGTAATGGATGATGTACTGTGATATCCAATCCGTTATGTCTCGCAAAAATGGTAATCATGGGATTGCGAGGTATGGCATAACGGGCATCTAGGATTAAAAATCCGGGTGTTGACGGAGATATCAATCGCCACATCATTCTATGGAAGAAGAAGTACATCAAGTTTCCAGGCTCGGCGCCAAGGCCACGGACTCCGAGGAATCCAAGTCCACCATCCCTCGACAAGAGGGATGTCGATCGTCAACCTTCAAGTCATCCATCCCTCAATGAGAGGGATGTCGATCGCCGCAGCACGAGTACATCTCGATCTCCACCTCCGCCTCTGTCCCCGACTACAAGACGGATGGCGGTTGTCCCTCACCCGCACCCCACTCAGAAGAAAGGTCGTAGTATGTCGAAGATAGTCGACATCCCGCCGGCTCTTCCGAAGAGACCTTATGACATGACTGATGAGGAAAACAACACGATATCCGCTGCCCAAACTCATGCTTTTTTTGCACCAAAAAAGACCGAGCCAAAGCCGGTATTTACTAAAAAAACAATAAGTGGGCTAAGTCCTTTCTTGAGCAATCATCCCAAGTATCATTAAATCTGAAATCAGACTATGACCGCGAAATTATTAAGCAAGCAAAGCAGAAAAAATAACAAGTGCAAAAAGTGGAAAACAAGTTGCCCAACTCGGACAACAGAAGATTCAGTCGTTCCCCCCGCTCAAAGTGATTTCAGATACCGACAAGGCCTTTAGAGCCAAAATGGATAAGGGCAAATAATGGACCCCAGAGCCAGGTCTTTCGCTGAACTACTGGGCATCACTTTAGCTACAGCCAAAGAACTTGCTATAGCGGTAGGTATGTCTCTTGGTCAATTCTTAGACTATGAAGATACGCCAGTGGGTCAGGTAGTACGGCAATATGTTAAAGGGGAACCTCTAGTCAGTCATGAGGAGCTCACACGTCTACCAACACATATGCAAAATCTGCATAATTGGTACACTGTGAAACAGAGAAAAGGCACTAGAAAGAATGGTTTTCGGTGACCGTTAGAAAGGAGCATCACTTCAAAGAGTACTCGATACAGGTTCAAATGACCGAACTGTTTCAGTTATACAATCAGCGTGCCCTCGACAAATCTATCCTTGGTTGCTATTGTCTGTAAGTGATTTATTTCTGTAATTAAGTCTTTAGATCAGCTAGTTCATTTCATGTAATATATCATCCTGGCTATATATCCTTTTGTACAGTATTATATTCTGCAGAATGAAGATGCTTGAATGCAAAAGAGCAAGAGTATATGACGTTGGGTTTATTGACCCATATATCATTAATGAATATACATTACACAATCACCCCGATGACGTGCAGGATGACCTGTACACTTTTTTAATCAAGCAAAATTTCGTCAAGAACATACTATTTCTTTACAACTTCAAGTGAGTGTTTTTGTCTTGTACACATTCTTTTTAAGTGTAATTGATGAGTTATGCATATATGCTTATATAAACGTTCGCAGGTTCCACTAGATCTTGCTAAACATTCAAGTTTACAAGTCCCTAGTTGAAGTCCACGACTCATTAAGTTTGGACCAAGAGCAATGGTGCGACATGAAAGCAATGCTCCATAAGTAATTTCAAGCATTATCGCATTATATCAGCCTCTTTCATTCATTTCCTAATATCAAGTAACTAATAACTCCTTTGTTCATTTTCTTTGCCGAGCAGGTGTTGGACACGGTTCAAACAGAAAATAGATGGTTCATTCAAAGATGAGATAACTTATAAAATGGTGAAGAGCTTGCAACAGCCACCGAGGACTCATTTATGTGGATTCTACGTCTGCGAGTACATTTGCGAGTTGAACAATCAGCGGAATGTTGGTTCACATTATATTCACGGTTTGCGGGGGAATTTAGAGCCAAAACTACGCGCACGAGCAATTCAAGAGGAACTGGCGGGATTTCGGATGAAGGAGGTCATTGATATTGTCATGACCCGAAACCGGTAAGGTTCGAAGCCCTGTGTTTATTGTGCTAGTCCCTGGATCGAATAGCTAGCACCCACAGTTTAAGATGTAATATCAAGAAACAAAGGTCATATTACATCGCATATCTAGGAATAAAAATAGTTCATTACAACTTACATAGCTCATATGACTATCTTATTACAAAGCAGCAGATATAACTATAAAGCATGGAGTCCTTCATCTTCATGTGCCAGAGGCAAACATGTTGGGTGCAGACTCGTAATCCCTACTCATCAAACTTCACTCTCATCAAGTAATCCTGCAACATGATAAGTTACAGCCACAAGGGTCAATACATTTTTAATTGTATTGGCAAGTGTCACTAGTATGTGGATATAAAGTGGAACCTATTACTACATGCATATCTGGCCGGTAGAGCTTTGGCTAGTTTGCAGCAAGAAAGTTTTTCCCTGTCCTTTCATAAATAGTTTGCAATACTTATTATCAACTAAGTTACACTGGATACCCTCTAGGTAACATTTCCAATCACAGCATAGTGGTACCACTGATAGAAATCAGTGAACCTAGGTTCCACTGATAGAAATCAATGAACCAATATCCCTTGTTCACCCATCAAGTTTTACTTTGAGAAATTGGAATGTCGAGATCTTCCAAAGCTTCAGGCCTTATTTGCTCAGAGTTGTCCATAACCAGGGACACGGCTAAGTACTTAGAATTTGATCTTCTGCAGAAGTAGTACACTTTACCCACATGACACAATCTCGTCTTGACGCCACCAGTGGCTGCTGGATTAGTACACACCAAGATGGAGTGCCGGCAGATCGAGAATGTGACAAAGTCTTTCCATAGAAGTCCTCCCAATACATAATGCTAGCACGTCTACCAGACACCAATGCAAGGATATACTTACAATACATAATTCAAGTTAACCTGAAGAGGTACCAATGCTAGGGTCTTCCACTATGTAATTGACTAAGCCAGAGCCCATTTGGCATGTGGTTGTACACGGAAGCCACTGTACGAGAAACATGTTCAATCTCTACGTTCCTGGGTGGTATTCTTCTAGTGCACACACGAGAGAGATAGCCATAGATATGGTTCCCTTTGTTGCCACCTTATTCACAACTGAGTATCCACATTCCACCCAGGTGATTCATTGAGTACTTGTTTTATTATATAAAATATATATTTTTCCAACACTTCATATAATCACAATATGGTATATTCCACCCCGAATCTATAGCAGGACTACGCATAGTACAACTACGATGTTTCAACTAAGAAAGATACAAAGGATATCCTAAATAGGACATATCATAGCATAGTAACATAGTAGTCCTATCATGCATACTACAAAAATCCACTAGGTGTAATGAAAATAGTAGGACATAGATGATAGTGCCACTTTCCTTAGTAGTTGGTCGGGTTGGTACACTCTTCATAGTAACACACTTGACAATCCACACAATCTATTAAAACAAAACAACCAAGACAAAACATGCACAAGATCAACACTAATGGCAATACAAAAAATCATGCAAAATATGCAAGCATGCAAGATGGCAATTTTTATTGTACAAATTGTTATAACAAGGTTTTGAACACTACTAAGTGTTTTCTGAACATTTTATATTTGCAATATTACAAATGCAACCATTTGTGCAATTGTAACAATTAGCAATATTTTCTAGCATTTGGAAAGGCCATTCTCACTAAATAATTTCCATAGTATTATTTATACTAAAATAAATTTATATTTTTGTCTTACTGGACAGAGGGTTCAATTTTCAATCCATAGCAAAAATATTCACCCAAAAATAAATTATAGAACAATTTTTATAGCCAATTTACTCTACAAATAGTTCTGTATAAAACGTGATTTTAACCATCACAAAAGTACCTAATTGTTGCTCTACTGTGTTCTACTCATTTTTGTGAATCCATAGACATATTATTTGCTAAATTTGGACAAACAGAACTAAAGATATGATTTTTGCAAATTCCTATGTTCATATATCCTAAAAAACCGAAAATAGAAAATGATAAGACAAGTGGCAGATTTCTATTGGCCTGTACCCCTTCGGTAAGTGATCTATTGATAGCCCTTAGATGAAGATCAAACGGACCAGGTAGACTCACCGGAAAAGCTCGCCGGAAAGATCGCCGGAATGGCGGGCATGGGCTTGGCCTTGTCGTTCTCGTCGCTAGGAAGTATCCGGAGTTGAAGAACATGTGGACGGCATATAAGACGTCGAGGCGAACACGATGGTGACCATGGCGTCGTTTGTAGAGTCCAAGAGAGATAGAAATCCTTGGCTGGAGCAACGTGCGATGTCGGCAGCGCGGCGAACTGCAACAAGAAGATGCACCATCATGTCCTGGAGGTAGGCAACGATGAGTAGAGTATTCTAGTTCAAGGATTTGATAAGATTCTCATCATGGACGACAAGATCTGATGATGAACTCGAATTTGGGGCTGAAGTTGGCATTGTTGGTATGTGATCTATAGAGCTTCTCTGGAGAAAGTCTAAGAACGAAAATGATGGAGGAGAAATAGGGGAAGATGATGCTCTCTTTGGTTTTTGCTAAGGTGGTCTATGGAGGGAGATCGGGAGATGTATGCCGACGGGTGGCATTCAGAGCACCCTTCGGTTTAGGCAATTAACGCAATAAAACGGGGAACTAATACCATGAACGGAACCTCCACAGAATTCTGAACAACTTTTGTTTTTATAGTGAATGGAAATGTCCACTAGATTTTATGGGAGGAGGAGAAGAAGAGGTTGCAGAGGCATGGCTGTACGTTCCAGGTTCTCTGTACATGAACATGAGGAAGAAGAAGACCGATCGACTCGGTTGGGCAAGATGCGCCAAGAATTTCAGCCTAAGAGAAATAGAAGGAAAAAATATAGAGAGATGGGGTTGAGTTGGTGGGCTGGATTGGGAGGGAATTGGGCCGTGGCCGGCTGGGTCAGCGCTTTTTTTATTCGTTTTTCTTTTTCTTTTTCTGTTTTCTTCAATAACTTTTGATTTAGAGCTCTAAATAGATCCATTCAAATTTCTAAAAATTTGTAAAATCAACAAGATCATTTTAGGATATTATCTATCTTATTTATTATCCAATTCAAACAATATCATTTATAAATATTTACTTTGTCCTATATGGTTCTTTTTTTTACTTAGTTACTTTCCTTCATATCTTTTTATTTAAAACTCCAAAAAGGATCAAACCAATTTACAAAGTTTTATAAAATAATTATTTACCATTATATGTTATTTAAATATACTTTTGTTCCATTTAGACATGGATTTTAGATATGGCTTATCTTGGCTTTGCAATATAATCCCAGTTCTTTTTCTCTTTACCAAATAAATTATATATTTTGATTTATAGTTTCAAAAACAAAAAGGTGATTATCACTTGTATAATTCTATTTAATAATTAACTTTATAAACCATTTAAGAATACTTTTATTTCATTTAGTTATTGATTTTTGGTAGGTGCTTTATTGGTCTTGGAATTTTCTTATTTCTTATTTCTTTTCCTTTCTTCTTAAATAAACCATATCTTTTTATCTATGGCTCCAAATAGTGTGAAACCAATTTCTAGGGTTTTGTAATTTTGTTATTTACCATTATAGATTATTTAGGAATGCTCTTGCTCAATCTTTATATGGGACAAAGCCATAGTCTTGTATTGAACTTGATGGTGATTTCTCTTATTAGTGTTTAGGTTTCGGGTCTATCCTTTTTCTTCAGGGGTTGACAAGATACATGCCATGGATGATTGCATTTTATCTTTGGATAGTTTGTTTGTCTCTTCCTCATTCAAAATTCTTTTTGTTTAAGTAAGGTTCCAATAGAGGAACAAAAAGTTTCTTTTCATCCTTTATTTCCTTTGTTTGTTTGATTTTTCACATTTCAAAATTTGGAAAATTTTGGGATGTGACAGGCTACCACCCTTAAAAGGAATCTCGTCCCGAGATTCGGGAAGGCTAGAAACAACATGTTGGTTTCAGGATAACTAGGGTACTACCACCCTTAAAAGAAATTAAGATAGGTTGCATCTTGAGGTTCGACTATTGCTTCGACCTTCATCCTGGATCTTAGATCTTCATGGGTCTTCCTAAAGGCTTGATGTATTCCATCCTTGAATTGATGTTTTATCTTTTGAACTCAAAGATAGATGTGGCATTAGATAGGGACATGATTAGTGACTTCACATAGGAAACACGTTACTCGAGATATGGAGCATTCTCACAATTAGGGAATTGGTCAGTAAGCTCTTTATAAGTGTCCTATGTCTCCATAAATTTTGCAAGATCGTGGTCTTTCCACAAGATCATCCTTGAAGTAATTGTTGTCATGGTCTCTCTAGAAAGGGTTGTTGATCATCTTACTCATTTGAGTGGTCATCCTTTGCAATAATTGGGATTGGGATCCCAAGAACTTTATCATTTCTAGGTCTAACTTAGTGTTGTTGAGGTTGTTGGCTAAAAACTGGGTTGTCACTTGAGTCAACTTTGTTTGAGTTGTTAGCGGTTGCATTGTAATGGGCATCTCAAGATTGATGTTGGAGTTTTGGTTTCTTGGATAAGTCATTTGCTTGGGCTAGATTGGGATTGAGATTAGAATAGACAAATTATCTCTAGGGAAAGAATTCTACTCATACACAATAGATCACACCAAGAAATATGCAAGCAATTTCAATCATACATACAACAACAAAGTTCAATCATCACTTAGGCAAACAAAATATTATTGCCATACCACATAGGTTGGTATGACCCATAAACAATCACAAAGTCGATTATTTAAACGAATAACTAATGTGGTGGTCCAACTATAGGGTTCTCCTTGATATTAATCTCTTGAGATTATTCCATCCTTCTCCATAGCTAGTGCATTAGGAATGAGATCAAGGTGTCCTTATGTCATCTTGTCACAAGGTCCTCCTAAGTTGAGTTTCCTTAGTATTAAGGTCTTGAGTATTATTCTTATCTTACTTGAAGTCCTTCCCAGTGTTGTGCAGTCTATGCCTAAGTATTTCTCCAAGTTCTTCAATAGCTTTCCATGCAGCACTCCTTGTAGAGTCGAAGAATGACGTATGAGGTTCTGAGTTGGTGAACATCCAAAGTCCGATTGTATTGCTTTTGTCTTCCTTGATAGATTTGTTGATGCTAGCCAAATGAATCAAGATTGTACCACGAGAAACAAAGCTAATATAACCTAGTAAAACATAATAGATAAGTTTCTAATCCTAAGATCTTTCCTGATTTCTCTCTCATCTTATTTTCTGCAAAACTTGAACTTCTCCATTTATCTTGACTCCTCTTCTTGATCCTAGAATGCCTTGTCATTCTCCTCGAGTTGGGCGTGTAACTCATCATTTCCTACGTAGTTGGTTGCTCCTATCATCAACAATATGCTTAATAAAACTCCTAAGTCCTAGAACTATCTAAAGAGAAAATCTTCCTTATGAAACTTCACCTGACTTCCTTTTGTGATGGATATAGGTAGATCTAGCATGTTGACGATGTCGAGAAGTCCAAATCCAAAGTAGGTGGTCTTGAAGTCCTCATTGATCCTGAAGCGAAAGTCCTTTGAGGTGTTGAGACTTGAAGTCATTAGCCATGCTGAAGATGAAGTCCTTGATGATGCTAAAGCCGAAGTCCTTATCTATGCTGAAGCTGAAGTCCTTTGTGATGTTGAAGTCCTTGGTGATGTTGAAGCTAAAATCCTTAGTGATGCTGAAGATGGACTCCTTAGTGATGATGAAGTTGAGGCCCTTTGCAATGATGAAGTTGAAGGTCCTTTGAGATAAAGTTGAAGTGCTTTGTGGTGATGGTGTTGAAGTTCTTTGTCATCAAGTTGAAAAAGGGAGAGACGCAGGAACAAAACAGAATACTAAGGAGAGAGTTTACAAGATTGTTTGTAAATAACTTTGAGTAAATTCAACTCTTATTTTTCTAAAGGGGTTGTCCAAATCCTAGGGTTACGAACCTACAGGCAACACAATGCTCTGATACCATCTGTCATGACCAGAACCCGGTAAGGTTCGAAGCCCTGTGTTTATAGTGCTAGTCCCTGGATCGAATAGCTAGCACCCACAGTTTAAGATGTAATATCAAGAAACAAAGGTCATATTACATCGCATATCCAGGAATAAAAATAGTTCATTACAACTTACATTGCTCATATGACTATCTTATTACAAAGCAGCAGATATAACTATAAAGCATGGAGTCCTTCATCTTCATGTGCCACAGGAAAACATGTTGGGTGCAGACTCGTAATCCCTACCCATCAAACTTCACTATCATCAAGTAATCCTGCAACATGATAAGTTACAGCCACAAGGGTCAATACATTTTGAATTGTATTGGCAAGTGTCACTAGTATGTGGATATAAAGTGGAACCTATTACTACATGCATATCTGGCCGGTAGAGCTTTGGCTAGTTTGCAGCAAGAAAGTTTTTCCCTATCCTTTCATAAATAGTTTGCAACACTTATTATCAACTAAGTTACACTGGATACCCTCTAGGTAACATTTCCAATCACAACATAGTGGTACCACTAATAGAAATCAGTGAACCTAGGTTCCATTGATAGAAATCAATGAACCAATATCCCTTGTTCACCCATCAAGTTTTACTTTGAGAAATTGGAATGTTGAGATCTTCCATAGCTTCAGGCCTTATTTGCTCAGAGTTGTCCATAACCGAGGACACGGCTAAGTACTTAGAATTTGATCTTATGCAGAAGTAGTACACTTTACCCACATGACACAATCTCGTCTTGATGCCACCAGTGGCTGCTGGATTAGTACACACCAAGATGGAGTACCGGCAGATCGAGAATGTGACAAAGTCTTTCCATGGAAGTCCTCCCAATACATAATGCTAACACGTCTACCAGGCACCAATGCAAGGATATACTTCCATTACATAATTCAAGTTAACCTGAAGAGATACCAATGCAAGGGTCTTCCACTATGTAATTGACTAAGCCAGAGCCCATTTGGCATGTGGCTGTACACGGAAGCCACTGTACGAGAAACATGTTCAATCTCTAAGTCCTTGGGTGGTATTCTTCTAGTGCACACACGAGAGAGATAGCCATAGATATGGTTCCCCTTGTTGCCACCTTATTCACAACTGAGTATCCATATTCCATCCAGGTGATTCATTGAGTACTTGTTTTATTATATAAAACATATATTTTTCCAACACTTCATATAATCACAATATGGTATATTCCACCCTGAATCTATAGCAGGACTAAGCATATTACAACTACGATGTTTCAACTAAGAAAGATACAAAGGATATCCTAAATAGGACATATCATAGCATAGTAACATAGTAGTCCTATCATGCATACTACAAAAATCGACTAGGTGTAATGAAAATAGTAGGACATGGATGATAGTGCCACTTGCCTTAGTAGTTGGTCGGGTTGGTACACTCTTCACAGTAACACACTTGACAATCCACACAATCTATTAAAACAAAACAACCAAGACAAAACATGCACAAGATCAACACTAATGGCAATACAAAAAATCATGCAAAATATGCAAGCATGCAAGATGGCAATTTTTATTGTACAAATTTTTATAACAAGTTTTTGAACACTACTAAGTGTTTTCTGAACATTTTATATTTGCAATATTACAAATGCAACCATTTGTGCAATTGTAACAATTAGCAATATTTTCTAGCATTTGGAAAGGCCATTCTCACTAAATAATTTCCACAGTATTATTTATACTAAAATAAATTTATATTTTTGTCTTACTGGACAGAGGGTTCAATTTTCAATCCATAGCAAAAAGATTCACCCAAAAATAAATTATAGAACAATTTTGATAGCCAATTTACTCTACAAATAGTTCTGTATAAAACGTGATTTTAACCATCACAAAAGTACCTAATTGTTGCTCTACTGTATTCTACTCATTTTTGTGAATCCATAGACATATTATTTGCTAAATTTGGACAAACAGAACTAAAGATATGATTTTTGCAAGTTCCTATGTTCATATATCCTAAAAAACCGAAAATAGAAAATGATAAGACAAGTGGCAGATTTCTATTGGCATGTACCCCTTTCGGTAAGTGATCTATTGATAGCCCTTAGATGAAGATCAAACGGACCAGGTAGACTCACCGGAAAAGCTCACCGGAAAGATCGCCAGAATGGCGGGCACGGGCTTGGCGTTGTCGTTCTCGTCGCTAGGAAAGTATCCGGAGTTGAAGAAGATGTGGACGGTGTAGAGGACGTCGAGGCGAACACGATGGTGACCATGGCGTCGTTTGTAGAGTCCAATAGAGAGAGAAATCTTTGGCTGGAGCAACGTGCGATGTCGGCGGCGCGGCGAACTGCAACAAGAAGATGCACCATCATGTCCTGAAGGTAGGCAACGATGAGTAGAGTATTCTAGTTCAAGGAATTGATAAGATTCTCACCGTGGATGACAAGATCTGACGATGAACTCGAATTTGGGGCTGAAGTTGGCATCGTTGGTATGTGATCTACAGAGCTTCTCTGGAGAAAGTCTAAGAACGAAAATGATGGAGGAGAAATAGGGGAAGATGATGCTCTCTTCGTGTTTTGCTAAGGTGGTCTATGGAGGGAGATCGGGAGATGTATGCCGACGGGTGGCATTCGGAGCACCGCTTCGGTTTAGGCAATTAACGCAATAAAACGAGGAACTAATACCCTGAACGGAACCTCCACGGAATTCTGAACAACTTTCGTTTTTATAGTGAATGGAAACGTCCACTAGATTTTATGGAAGGAGGAGAAGAAGAGGTTGCAGAGGCATGGCTGTACGTTCCACGTTCTCTGTACATGAACATGAGGAAGAAGACCGATCGACTCGGTCGGGCAAGATGGGCCAAGAATTTCAGCCCAAGAGAAATAGAAGGAAAAAATATAGAGAGATGAGGTTGAGTTGGTGGGCTGGCTTGGGAGGGAAAGTGGCCATGGCCGGCTGGGTCGGCGCTTTTTTTATTCATTTTTATTTTTTTCTGTTTTCTTCAATAACTTTTGATTTAGAGCTCTAAATAGATCCATTCAAATTTCTAGAAATTTGTAAAATCAACAAGATCATTTTAGGATATTATCTATCTTATTTATTATCCAATTCAAACAATATCATTTATAAATATTTACTTTGGCCTATATGGTTCTTTTTTTACTTAGTTACTTTCCTTCATATCTTTTTATTTAAAACTCCAAAAAGGATCAAACCAATTTACAAAGTTTTATAAAATAATTCTTTACCATTATATGTTATTTAAATATACTTTTGTTCCATTTAGACATGGATTTTAGATATGGCTTATCTTGGCTTTGCAATATAATCCTAGTTCTTTTTCTCTTTACCAAATAAATTATATATTTTGATTTATAGTTTCAAAAACAAAAAGGTGATTATCACTTGTATAATTCTATTTAATAATTAACTTTATAAACCATTTAATAATACTTTTATTTCATTTAGTATTGATTTTTGGTAGGTGCTTTATTGGTCTTGGAATTTTCTTATTTCTTATTTCTTTTCCTTTCTTCTTAGATAAACCATATCTTTTTATCTATGGCTCCAAATAGTGTGAAACCAATTTCTAGGGTTTTGTAATTTTGTTATTTACCATTATAGATTATTTAGGAATGCTCTTGCTCAATCTTTATATGGGACAAAGCCATAGTCTTGTATTGAACTTGATGGTGATTTCTCTTATTAGTGTTTAGGTTTCGGGGCTATCCTTTTTCTTCAGGGGTTGACAAGATACATGCCATGGATGATTGCATTTTATCTTTGGATAGTTTGTTTGTCTCTTACTCATTCAAAATTCTTTTTGTTTAAGTAAGGTTCCAATAGAGGAACAAAAAGTTTCTTTTCATCCTTTATTTCCTTTGTTTGTTTGATTTTTCACATTTCAAAATTTGGAAAATTTTGGGATGTGACAGATATAAATGGAGAACATTATATGAACGACGAGGAACTCTATATGCCTTAGTGATTTCCTTGTAGTTGATATGATATATCATCAATGACCATGTAATTTCAAACATTTCCTTCTTTTTGACATGATCGAATATTGTATATATGCATGTATGCTCGCAAGAGATCGAATATTACTTATATATGCAACAAGGTGTACTGTGTATGTAGTAGCGTAGAATAAGTGTACGAAACATTTTTGTAATTATAGTGAAACACAAATCGAAAAAAGTACGAAATGGAAAAAACAAAATAAAAACACAGAATCTCTGTCGCGGTAGAGAAAGACACGAATCTATACCGCGGTAGGAACCAGTATAGTCCCGGGTGGTGTTACGACCCGGGACTAGAGGTGTTCCTCCCCCAGCCGCGCGGAAACTGCCACGTGGTGGACTCTAGTCCTGGGCCGTAGCAAACCGGGACTAGAGATAGGGGCCTCTAGTCCCGATCTGGCAGTCCCGGGTCAAAAACAGGGACTAGAGCCAGATACGGACCAGGACTAGAGGCCCTTTTTCCACTACTGTGTGTTCTTTTCATTAACCATTGCTAGAGTCATTGCATGTGTGTTCTTTTCACAAACCACATATGGATCCACCAGAGTTCACTGCATGTGTGTTCTTTTCACAAACCACATATGGATCCACCAGTTCCATTGCATGTGTTCTTTTCACAGACCACATATGGATCCAGCAGTGTCATTGCATGTGTGTTCTTTTCATTAAGCACAGCTAGAGTCATTGCATGTGTGTTCTTTTCACAAACCACATATGGATCCACCAGTGTTATTGCATGTGTGTTCTTTTCATTAACAACAGCAAGAGTCATTGCATGTGTGTTCTTTTCACTAACCACATGGATCCACCAGTGTCATTGCATGTGTGCTCTTTTCATTAACCACAACTAGATTCACTGGATGTATGTTCTTTTCAAAAACCACATATGTATCCACCAGTGTCATTAAAATTTGTGTTCTTTTCACAGACCACATATGCATCCACCAGTGTCATTGCATATGGGTCCACCAGAGTTCATTGCATGTGTGTTCTTTTCACAAACCACATATGGATCCACCAGAGTTCATTGCATGTGTGTTCTTTTCACAAACCACATATGGATCCACCAGTTTCATTACATGTGTGTTCTTTTCACAGAGCACATATGGATCCACTAGCGCCATTGCATATGTGTTCTAGACATTAACCACATATGGATCCACCAGTGTCATTGCATGTGTGTTCTTTTCATTAACCACAGCTAGAGTCACTGGATGTATGTTCTTTTCACAAACCACATATGGATCCACCAGTGTCATTGAAATGTGTGTTCTTTTCACAGACCACATATGGATCCACCAATGTCATTGCATATGGATCCACCAGAGTTCATTGCATGTGTGTTCTTTTCACAATCCACCTATGGATCCACTAGTGTCATTGCATGTGTGTTTTTTTCATTAACCACAATTAGAGTCACTAGATGTATGTTCTTTTCACAAAATACATATGGATCCACCGGTGTTATTGAAATGTGTGTTATTTTCACAGACCACATATGGATCCACCAGGGTCATTGGATGTGTGCTCCACCAGAGTTCATTGAATGTGTGTTCTTTTCACAAACCACTATGGATCCACTAGTGTCATTGCATGTGTGTTCTCTTCATTACCACAGCTAGACTCATTGCATGTCAGTTCTTTACACAAACCACATATGGATCCACCATTGTCATTGAAATGTGTATTCTTTCATTAACCACCTCTAGATTCATTTCATGTGTGTTGTTTTCACATACCACATATGGATCCCCCGATGTTATTTTATGTGTGTTCTTTTCACATACCACATATGGATCCCCCGGTGTTATTTTATGTGTGTTCTTTTCACAAACCACATATGGATCCACCAGTTTCATTACATGTGTGTTCTTTTCATTAACCACATATGGATCCACCAGTGTCATTGTATGTGTGTTCTTTTCATTAACCACAGCTTGACTCATTGCAAGTGTGTTCTTTTCATTAACCACATATGGATCCACCAGTGTCATTGCATGTGTGTTCTTTTCACAAACCACATATGGATCCATCAGTTTCATTGCATATGTGTTCTTTTCACATACCACATATGGATCCACCGGTGTCATTGCATGTGTGTTCTTTTCATTAACCACATATGGATCCACCAGTGTCATTGCATGTGTTTTCTTTTCACAAACCACATATGGATCCACCAGTGTCATTGCATGTTTGTTCTTTTCACAAATCACATATGGATCCACTAGAGTTCATTTCATGTGTGTTCTTTTCACAAACCACATATGGATCCACAAGAGTTCATTGGATGCGTGTTCTTTTCACAAACCACATATGGATCCACCATTTTCATTGCATGTGTGTTCTTTTCACAAATCACATATGGATCCACCAGTGTCATTGCATGTGTTATCTTTTCATTAACCACATATGGATCCACCAGTGTCATTGCATGCTTGTTCTTTTCATTAACCACAGCTAGAGTCACTGGATGTATGTTCTTTTCACAAACCACATATGGATCCACCAGTGTCATTGAAATGTGTGTTCTTTTCACAGACCACATATGGATCCACCAGTGTCATTGAAATGTGTGTTCTTTTCACAGACCACATATGGATCCACCAGTGTCATTGCATATGGATCCACCAGAGTTCATTGCATGTGTGTTCTTTTCACAATCCACCTATGGATCCACTAGTGTCATTGCATGTGTGTTCTTTTCATTAACCACAGCTAGAGTCATTGCATGTCTGTTATTTTCACAAACCACGTATGGAACCACCATTTTCATTGAAATGTGTATTCTTTCATTAACCACATCTAGAGTCATTTCATGTGTGTTCTTTTCACAGACCACATATGGATCCACCAGTGTCATTGCATGTGTGTTCTTTTCACAAACCATATGGATCCACCAGTTTCATTGCATGTGTGTTCTTTTCGCAGACCACATATGGATCCACCAGTGTCATTGCATGTGTTTTTTTTTCACAAACCACATATGGATCCACAAGAGTTTATTGTATGTGTGTTCTTTTCACAATCCACATATGGATCCACCAAAGTTCATTGCATGTATGTTCTTTTCATTAACCACAGCTAGAGTCATTGCATGTGTGTTCTTTTCACAAATCACATGGATCCACCACTGTCATTCCATGTGTGTTCTTTTCATTAACCACAGCTAGAGTCACTAGATGTATGTTCTTTTCACAAACCACATATGGATCCACCGGTGTCATTGAAATGTGTGTTATTTTTATAGACCACATATGGATCCACCAGTGTCATTGCATATGGATCCACTAGAGTTCATTGCATGTGTGTTCTTTTCACAAACCACATATGGATCCACCAGTGTCATTGCATGTGTGTTCTTTTCATTAACCACAGCTAGAGTCATTGCATGTGTGTTCTTTTCACAAACCACATATGGATCCACCATTGTCATTGAAATGTGTATTCTTTTCAATGACAGCCATTAGCCACAAACAATAGGGACGCAGAGCTAACCAGCGACCGCTCCGGGCTTCTAGAAGACCCGATCCCTGATTGTTAGGTGTCGTTGGATCGGGGTGCATGCACGATATCAACGTCCTTCATGAGGGAGATCCGCGAGAAGTCTATTCTGCAAACTGATTGGTAGTGGCATCCATGACTAGGCCTACGTCCTGCCCTTATCCCCTTAACCTCGGGGCCGAAGCTCAGATCGTGTTCCTTCATCGCCATGGAGAGGGATAGGCCCAAACTCAGCTTGCACGAGGCTCAAATGTTCGCCCACTATGACATACTCGCGCCGCCGTTCGTGAGGCTTCCGGCCGGCTTCAAGCTCAGCTACGTCGGGGTTCATGTCACGCCACTCTTGCGCGACAACGCGTTGGCGAGGCAGATCGAGGAGCGCCGCCGCCTGTTGCCGGAGCAGAAGAGGGCAATGGCACGGTACTCGCGCACGAGTGCGTACTGGCGAAAGTTGTTCAAGAAAGAGCGGGTTGTGTTGATTGAGCTATACGGAACCCACCAGCGGGAGATCCACCCGGATGTGTGTAACCTCGAAGGGTGGCATCGCTTCTGGGCAGTGCCTGGGCGTATGACCTCCATCGTTATCAATGCGGCGCACCGTGAAGCATCCATGAGGAGGAGGAACGCTGTCGGGAACGTCGGCATCGATTCTGACACGGAGGAGGCTGATGGCGACGCGGACAATGTCATCAACGATGGAGACTGCGGGATCGTCATAGTCGATTAGGGCCACTTAAGCATAAATTAAATCTATGTACGGTATCTTAATGCCCTATTTGGATCTGGGTCACTTGAGTCATAGTTGATTATCGTCATAATCTATATATGTTGGCCATTTTTTAGGTGTCTTTGTTTTTGAAACTAGTCGAAATTCGTCCGATCCTGAAAATAAAGTTCGCGCGTTCCTGGCATATCGGATGGGATAATACGTTGACTCTGTTCCCAGCACTTGATGGCACAACCATAATTTGGAGTGCGCTAGAGGAGAAGGGGTCGAGCGTGTTGTAATAGTGTACTACTCCTGTCCATATATAACCTACTTAGCTTTTTTTAGATATTTAAATGTATTTGTACCCAAAAAATGTCTAGATACATACGCATCTACACAAATTCAAGTCACTTATTTCTAGACGGAGGGAGTAATAATATTTTTTGAGGAATAGTTTCTGATGGCATATATTGACCATGTTTTAGGTTTCTCTGTCTTTCAAACTAATCAAAAGTCGTCAAATTCTGAACAAACAAAGTCATTGCATTCACATATTATGGGACAATACGCTAACTCTGCTACTTGATGGCTCATCCATAATTCTGGAGTGCGCCAGAGGAGATGGGAATCCAAGGGAGATGGGAACTAGTAGTTGCGTCCATACGCAGGTAAAAAATTAAGGTAATAATATTTAAAAAATTGTAATCTGGTCCACATGACCCCATCACAGACCCGTTCGCCAGATATAAATAAAGACGACACGACTAGTTTAGTTTCAATGATATAATTCAACATACGACGTTACTGTGCCTGCATCTTTCTGCTCCTCTTATTAGTCTGCTAGCCCACGCTGCATTAAGCAACAGTTGATGAGAATGAAAAAAATGATAAAATAACAAATAAAACAATTTTTAAGCTTACCTTTCATCTAGAGAATCCTACAAAGATGAAATTGCCAGGGATTTATTATTTCTCCTGTAGTGAGCCGAAAGATCCTTAAGAGGATCCTCAATCACCCCTGCAACTTCTTCATATTCTAATACACCTCCATTATTTGCCCTTTCCTCCCCGTTCCGCTTACCCTTTTGTTTCTTTTTACACCCTTTTCTCGCCGACACATCCACTTCTTTATAAATTGGCTGCTTACATACGTTTTCCTCCGAGTGCTCATCACTGTTTTCCTCCACCTGCTGCACTTCCTCAAGTTCTTCGTCTTCGTGCTGCTCTTCCTGTAGTTCTGGCTGAGAAGCCTCATTTTCGGCCACCGGGGTGTGAACAGGGACAAGATCATGTCTAACTGGGTTTTTGCACAACCTCTTGATATGGCCGAATCCGCCACAACGTTTGCATTTCCTTTTCCTAGCTCCCAGCCTTGACCCTTTATCGGTGGAGGCTTCGATCCTTAGCTTTCTAGGCCTCCTAGGTGGCCTCCTAAGAACTGGTGGTTGTAGTTTGAACCCTGGATCGACAATCTTCCAATCATTTTCATCAGGCATAGGTGGTATGTTTTCTGCATAAGTTGCAGCAAACTTGTCCATGGAGAAATAGTTGTCGATATAGTTCTCTATTTCAACTCTGCTACCTCTAAGCTTTAAGATGAAGTACATTGCATGGTGACATGGTAGACGATGTCTGCCTTGCACGCATGAACAAGTCTTGTTTCCAATGTCTACAGTGTACCTTTGTTCACTTCCATGCTTGTATTCTGCATAAACCTCAACCAATGTTCTGGAACTTCTGACCATCATCATCTTTATCATTCGCATTGCCCTGGTTCTTGCATTCAGTAACATAACCACCTTTGGAACTATTTTATGGCCTAAAAAAATCTTGCACAAATTCTTTGCCTTAAATCTATCTTCACCATTATGCACTGTCTTATTGCATCCAACAAAATAACAATTCCAAGTGTCTTCATGCCCGAAATCTTATCATTGAAACTCCCTGCCAAATTATTGCAAACAAAATCCACCTTGCTTAACTCACCAAACTTGCTTTTGGCCCATCTCTTGGTGTGATGTTCTTCAAGGTATTTTTTCACCTTTAGCACTACATACATGTTCTGCAAGTAAGTAGCATGCGTGCTTGGGGTGTATGTGTATGCTGATCGCCACATGTGTTCTTCAAAGAAATTTCCTTTGAACTTCTTCATGAAGTTAGTAGCGAGGTGTCGCATGCATTCCCTATGCTCAACCCCAGGAAAAACAGCATCAACGGCATTCTCAAGACCCTTGCATGCACCAGTGTGTATCACCAAGCCTTTAGGGTGACCAATTACTGCTCGTAGTCTCTGCATGAACCATGTCCAGCTTTTATTTGATTCACCCTCAAGAACAGCATAAGCTACAGGTAGAAACCAATTATGTGCGTCCAAAGCACAAGCAGAAGCAACATGTCCCCTGAACTTCCCTATTAAAGAAGTTGCGTCTATTGCCAAGTATGGCCTGCATCCGTCTAGGAACCCCTTCCAGCATGCCTTCAGGTAGACAAAACATCTTCTGAAGCATTTCTTATCTGCTTGCTTATACCTGACCCCCCTCGAGACCTTTTCTCTTCCTTTCGCAAAATCGTAATCGATGTCAACAACACTACCAGGTGATGTTTTCTCTACCCGAGCTTTGAAACTATACAACATGTGAAAACTGTCATTCCACTTGCCTTGAATGAAGACTAGAGCCATCTCCTTCCCATCAAAGACTTTGTGGTAAGGAATCAGAACGTTAAACTTTTTGCTAAACTTTGCTCTGAGTTCAGCCGGTCCAATGTTATGGTCCTACCTCACCCAGTCAAGTACAGTAGCACAACCCACTTGGTAGTCGCCGGTCTAATTTTATCACTTAAAGAAGTATTAGGGAAGTTGTGTTTCTTCGTGTTTACTTTGATCTGCATTCGATAAGAATCCAAATAATTCAGAGCTAATTATCAGCAGAATAAATATGAGAAAGACTAAAACTAAATGTAGCTATTGCAACCTGAAATGGGTGTCCACGCCGCATTGGAGATGCATGTAATCTCCATTTACACACATTACTTTCCCTACAATGCACCCTAAATATCTTTTGGTTGCTCTTTTCAATGATAAATTCGAACCCAACTCCGATTGCATAGGTTGCAACTGCATATCTGCAGTCCTCCACATTCTCAAAGACAGTCCCTTCATCAATTGTAGGATTGACCCTATCAAAGTGTATCACTAGCATGTCCTCGTCTTCGTCGTCGTATCTACATCCCATTTCCACATCTTCACATTCCTCTTCCTCATCAGTCCCATAGTCAGTCTCAAAGTTCGAATTAACCAAATATTCCCTACTCTCCATCCTATCAGGGTCAGCAGCCACGTCTGGATATGCATTCTCATCATCCGCACCACCACACATTTCAGTGTCTTCATGCTCGCTTGACAAAGCATCATGCTCAAGGACAAGTTGTACAGACGTCCTGTGGTTACCAACACATATCCTTGCCATCACCACGGGACTAGAAACGCTAATTGGGGTATGCAAAAAAGGAATCACAGTTCTTACCCTTCAATGTGGACGCACGACACCTTCTCCGGGCTCCATACCTCCAAAGCTCTGCACCCCGCTTCCTCTTCTCCTGTTTCGTTCTCCTCTATGCTCTCCAGACTTGAAGGAGATTCTGTGCTCTCCAGCTACGCAGGACCCATCTCCATGTTCTCAAGACCCGCAGGATCCATCTTCGAGCGGGATCCGGATCACCAGCGTCGTTGGGCCCCTAACCTAGTGGCCGACTCTCGGTTTTCATTTCTAGACGCGCCTAGGCGATGGGCCAGCAAGGAGGCAGGCGGGGAGGGAGGGGCGTGAGGGATGGCGGGGAGGGAGGAGGACGATGGCCCAAGGAGAGGACGAGAGTGGTGCATGACTGAACAGAGTGGTGGTGGCAGGAGCAGAGGATCGGAGCGGAGCTGGTTGCGACAAAACATGGAAAATTGCACAATAATGTGTTGGTGGGCAGCACCAGCCCTCGAACCTAGATGCGCGCCGTCGAAGGTGGAGGAGGTGGGCCTGCCATTCAGAAAACATGCCACATTGTCATCCCCTGTTTTTGATGCCCTTTAAAAAAAGAAAACACGCCGCGTTGTCATCCCATGTTTCTGATGGTGTTGTTACAATTCGACGGTACATAGTGGCATAGAAATAATATCATATAAGCATAAGGGCACAGTCAACATTTTTAAAATGAAACCCGGTCTCCTACCTGTCCTGGTACATTGCCCAATGAGGTGGATAGCAATGACCGATCTGTTTAATATGTTCGCACTCTTATGCTGAGAAGGGAAATAAAGATTGAGCGGTTAATGCAACGAGTGTCGAATTATTACCCTCTAAGGAAATGGGAGATGATTATTTTCACGCGTGCTCATAGTCCAAACCTATTGTCAGTTTGTCACTCTCCTTTTTCAACAAACCACAGTTCACCTTACGCAGCTCCTCCACACTACACCACCTAGGGTAACATGGCCCCACCTAAGCAGCCGCCGCCGCCACCACGACAGCCGCCGAAACTAGGGTATTTAGTGTTAGAGATATGCCCAAGAGGCAATAATAAAGTGGTTATTATTATATCTTTATGTTTATGATAAATGTTTACATCCCATGCTATAATTGTATTAACCGGAAACATTAAAACTTGTGTGTTTTGTAAACATAAAAGAGTCCCTAGTAAGCCTCTTGTTAAACTAGCTTGTTGATTAATGGATGATCATGGTTTCCTGATCATGGACATTGGATGTCGTTAATAACAAGATCATATCATTAGGAGAATGATGTGATGGACACACACCCATAAGTAAGCATAGCATAAGATCAAGTCATTAAGTTCGTTTTGCTACAAGCTTTTCAAATGCATAGTAACCTAATCCTTCGACCATGAGGCTATGTTAATCACCATCACCGGATGGGTACTTTGATGACATCAAACGCCGCTTCATAACTGGGTGGTTATAAAGGTGACATTGGGTATTCTGAAAGTATGTGTTGAAGCGCATGGACCAAGATTGGGATTTGTCCATCCATATGACGGATAGATATGCTCTGGGCCCTCTCGGTGGAATGTCATCTAGTTAGCTTGCAAGCATGTGACTAGGTCACAAGGGATGACATAACATGGAACGAGTAAAGAGTACTTATCAGTAACGAGGTAGAAGTAGGTATGGAGATACCGACGATCAAACCTCGGATAAGTAGAATATCGCGTAACAAAGGGAATTGGTTTCGTATGTTAATGGTTCTATCGATCACGAAGTCATTGTTGAATATATGGGAGCCATTATGGATCTCCAGATCCCGCTAATGGTTATTGATCGAAGATGTGTCTCCATCATGTCTACATGTTCACGAATCGTAGGGTGACACACTTAAGGTTCGAAGTTGTTTTAAGTAGATATGGAATATGCGTTGGAGACCGAATGTTGTTCGGAGTCTCGGATTGGATCCGGGACATCACGAGGAGATCCGGAATTATCCGGAGAATACGATTCATATATTGGGGATCATTTTCTAAGTTAGGAAATGTTCCGGAGTGTTTGTATGGAGATTCTAGAAGGTTTCAAAATGTTCTGGAAGGTTCTAGAAGGTTTCTTGGAGTTTGCTTGAAAACCAAGAAAGGATCAAGGAGTCTTTGTGGGGCAAGACACGGATTCGTGGGGGAGGAGGATTCCTTCCCCCCTCCCAATCCGCCGGCCAAGGAGGGAGGGGAGTCCTACTAGGACTCCCCCTCCCATGGCGCCTCCCTCCTTTAAATAGAGGGGAGGGGGCGCCACCCCCCAGACCTCTCCTATAACAAACCCTAGCCGCCGCCTCTCTCCTCCTCCTTCGCTCTGCTCCGGCTTAGGCGAAGCCCTGCAGAAATCTCTAGTCCACCACCACCACCACACCGTCGTGCTGCTAGGATTCCGTGGAGAAGATCTACTACCTCCGTTGCTCGCTGGAACGGGGAGAAGAAGGTCTGCTCCGACTCCGCACGTGTGACCGACTGCGGAAGCGTTGCTGGAACGCGGCGCCGGAAGGATTGTCCACACGATCTTGAGATCGGCAAGTGATCGACTACATCAACCCCGAGATCTAATCTCGTAACGCTTTCAGTTCTACGAGGGTTAGTACAGATCTATCTTGTTGCACATGTCTAATAGATTAGATCCTGGCTTTTATCTAGATTAGATCTGGGTTTTGTTCGTTCTTGCGGTAGAAATTTTTTGTTTTCCATGCTACGAACCCATCAGTGGTATCAGAGCCGTGTCTATGCGTAGATCTGTTGCATGAGTAGAACACAATGGTTTTGTGGGCGTTGGTGCTCGTGCCGTCTTTTGCTTTGTGTACTTTGCATCTTGCGGTATGGTGGGATGAAGCGGCTCGGGCTAACCTTACATGTCATCGCACATGACACTTGCTCCACGCTTGACGTGTAACTTGCTTTGCACAAGTGGCTTTGCGGGTGTCTGTCTCTCCCATCATAGTATAGATCCAATCTACACTTTGCACTCGATAGCACTTGTATCAACGTTGTGGTTCAGTTTCGTAGGTAAGATCCGTTCTTATTCGAAATCCGTTCTTATACGTAGGTAAGAAAATTAGAGGCGTCTAACTTGTTTTTGCAGGGGTTTTGTGATGTGATATGGCCATCATGTGATTGTGATTATATTTGATGCATGCAATGATCCTTGTTGTAATATGGCAACCGGCAGGAGCCTAATGGTTGTCTTTAATTCTCTTAAGACCTGCGTGCCTATTCATCTTGTAATAGCTTTATTCCAAGTAGTTGTAATAGTTGCTAGTGATGATGGACAACCATGAAGCGGCGCCACTGACCTTGACGCAATGCTGGTGATGATGGAGATCATGTTCGTGCTTTGGAGATGGAGATCAAAGGCATAAGAAGAAATGGCCATATCATATCACACTAATTATGAATTGCATGTGATGTTAATCTTTTATGCATGTTGTATTGCTTAGATCATGACGGTATCATTATAAGATGATCCCTCTCACTAAATATCAAGTAATAAAGTGTTCATCCTTAGTAGGCACCGTTGCTAAGACTCGTCATTTCGAAGCATCTCGTGATGATCGGGTGTGATAGATTCTACGTGTGCATACGACGGGTGCAAGCCAGATTTGCACATGCGGATACTAAGGTTAATCTTGACGAGCCTAGCATGTACAGACATGGTCTCGGAACACGGAATACCGAAAGGTAAAGCATGAGTCATATGGATGATATGATGAACATGTTGATTGTTCGCCTTTAAAGCTACATCATCTCACGTGATGATCGGACTTGGTGTAGTGGATTTGGTTCGTGTAATCACTAAAACAACTCGAGGGATGTTGTTTTGAGTGGGAGTTCTTTTGTAATTTGGATTAGTCAAACTCAATTTATCATAAACACAATCAAAGTGAATTTGCATAGTTTGTTGTAGTCATTGGCATCCGTTCACCACCTTACGCTTAGTTATAGTTGAGATAGTGGAACTATAGAAATTCTGGATATTTGCTTTATGAAATGGTATCGTATTGTTTTGAGTGTCAATCTAAAGTTTAAAAGTCATATTGCAAACTTTCAGCAAACTCCGTTTACTCTGTGAAGTTTAATAAACAATATTAAATCAAGAGTAACAATTCCAGTGTTAGTATCTAATGTATCATGTTTGCCTCCATGATTCTTGATACTCAAAAGATTGTTTTTAATATCAAGTTTATCTAAGAGCTGAAAGCAATGTTTCAGAAACCATCATATGTGAAAGGTATTGCAATATCTAAAACAATGTGTTGGTTACAACATGATAGAGTATATGTCCTCATATTTGATGAGAATTTGTGAAGGTTGGAGACGCTAGTCGTCCTAATCCTCCAAAAGGTTTTGGAAAAGAAACATTATACTCGTAATTCACCTTTATAAGCTATAGCAGCTTGATCATGAAAATTGTCATGATAAGGATGAATAGAAGATATAAGTAAAATGTTTACTACACTAAAAGATTACTAAAGAATGGAATTTTGAAAGAATGCCAAACATTTGATGAAGGTGATCCACTTCAAAGTGCAAGTTCAAAGGTATTAGTATTTGACTATACACACTTTGTACTATGTGTCATGTGAATGACACCACTATTGATGTTGATAGATTCTTTTAAAAGAAAAGGAATTGTTGAAAGAGAATCTATAAAATATTTGGTAGAAAAGAAAAGATTGGAGATGTCCAACTTAGGTATATAGAAGATACATGTTATGGCTGTATTCCTTGGTTGTTAAACAATGTGGTTCTGCGGTATTGGATACCGAATTGGTTGGTATGAAGTGTCATACAGGACAACACAATTCATGAACTATAATGGCCTAAGTAACTAGCAAGAGAATATGTGATGATATTCATCGAAAACAAACAAAGGGTTGTTGTGTTGCTCGTTAACATCAAAGCTTGCCTTCAAGATTTGTTTCAATAATTGTTATTTTGATCAGGTATTATGACGACAAAAGGTTGTTCAAATAATTACCGTATTCCATAATAGATGGATGATATACAAGTCTGGTTGGAGAAATAACGACCATAAAACTAATGCTAAATTGTCACAAGACAAATGATTAAAAGATCACTTGCAAAGTGACATCGCCGTTTAAATTATACTGAAAGGGATACATGAAGAAACTCCATGTTGATGGATTTTTGGAGTCTTTGATTTTGATCAAATGACGCTTGTGATACTTTCCTGGAGATAATTAAAACTCCGTTCGTAGGCCAAAAGAGGAACGAACGACTAACTTATTGGAATTTGTACATATTGATGTATATAGTCCATTATGTGTAGTCGTGGGCGATGGATTTCAACTTCATATGCTTTGTCCAAAGATTTGAGTGAGTATATGTATATACTTACTCAATAAGGAAGAAGTATGAAACATTTGAAAATGTTCAAAGACTTTTAAGATGAAGTGGAAAATTATTGTAACAAGAAAATAAAAAAATAAAAAAAAAGTTTATGATTGGATCATAAAGATGTTTGAGTTACAAGTTTAGCAAAACACCTAAGATTTGAGGAATTGTTCCATGGATTTGCATTTTCCAAAACACCATAGGAGTATGGAGTGTTCAAGATATGTAATGAAACCTTGTTTGACATGGTAAGATCAAAGGTGTCATTTATAAAACTGCCATTATATTTTAAAGATTAAAGCTTTAGTGACTACCGCTTTTACACTGAAAAGAGCTCCATCGTGATCCGTTGAAATGACACCATATAAGTCATGGTTTGGGATAAAACCCAGGTTGTCTTTTCTTAAATTTTTGGTATGCTAGGCATAAGTAAAGTGTTTACAACCAAAGTCGGATGAGCATGTCTTTGTAGGTTATTTCGAATAACCATTGGGTATTCCTCCATAACACCAAAGACAAAAGGTGTTTGTCGCTTACAATGTCGAGTTTCTTGAGAACGAATTTTTGGTGAAAAGTCAAGTGGGAGGACAATAGAACTTTGACAAGGTTGTTGAACCTTGGCTAATATGTGCTGAGTTGCGCAGCATCGGTAAGTGTCCCGGAGGCAGCAACAATGCTCATGGCTCACGTGCCTCAAAGGTTGTGGTCACGGAGATCTAAGTTACTATTGAACCAAGTAGGTCGGGTAAGTAATCAAATGCCAAGATTTGAGAGTTAAATCATTGTTGTTTGACAATGATGAACCGACTACATGCAAATAATCAATGATGGGCCCTGACTTCGTTAAGTGGCTTGAAGCCATAAAATCCGTGATAATTCCATCCACGAGAAATCAAGCTTTGAATTTGAAAGACCCTCTGGAAAGGTGCAAGACCTTACAGTCGTATATGGATCTATAAAGAAATAGACATAGATGTTTCACATCTATGAAATAGTCGACATGTCGGAAAGAGTTTACGACAATGTTCAAGGAATTGACTATGATAAGATTTGATCTTTCATAGCGATATTTAGTCTGGACGGATTAATTTTGCAACCACTACATATATTTTGGTATATGGTAGTTGAATAAACAAAACAAGTTCTTCTAATAGAATGGTTACCTAGGACGTGTACATGACACGATCCAAAGGGTTTTGTTAATTCAAAGGATGCTAAAAGAGTATGCAAAACTTCAATGGTTGAAGTGAGCATCGCGGAGTTGGAATCTTCACCGTGATGAAACCGTTAAAAGGTTTAATTTCATCAGAGACGATGAAGATGTTTGCATTTTGCAAGAAAGTAAGTGGGAGCGCTAAGACATATTTCTAATACATTATGTGAAAGACATATTGTTGATTAGAAATGATGTATCTTTTATTGACACAGGTTAAGAATTTCATTTCGATGAAAGACTTAGGCATAACCCAAGAATTAGGCATCAATGTCTATATGGATAGATTGATACGCTAATATGGTTTTGCCAAATGTACATAGATAAGATGTTGAATGAGTTCAATATGGAAACAACAAGAAAGGTTCTTGGCCTTGCGGAAAGGACTGAATCAAGATTCAAGTGTGTTGACACGAGATTCAAGTGTTTTGACACTTGGTGAAATCACAAGAATATTTTGATCAATCATTCTTTGAGATGTACACATCCAGATATGTCCTATGCTCTAAATGTTATGAGCATATACCAGAATGACTCATAAGATGATCATTGGACAATAGTAGGGATATTCCTATGATCTTTGGAAGAACTAAGAATATATTATTTATATAGTGGTGACAAATAGTTCATTGTAAATTGTTACATTGATACTAGTTTTGTCACAAATTAAGTTTATCTCAATTTAAACTATGGGTGGCACAATGTAATGGAAAGGAAGTTCCATAACGGATTTGGTTGAGTACCAAAGTTAAAACATTGTGACAGATACTACAACAAAAGGCTAAGTATATGACTACTATTGTAGCAGCAAATGAGGGCATTTCGTGCCAAGTAGTTGTTATCAAACTAGGTGTGGTTCATAGCGGGATAATACTATGAAGATACATTGTATGACAATTGTATCAACATGATTTAATCCCAAGGAACTAAAGGTCTCACCAAAGGACCAAATTTATACAATGCCATCTCATTGGAGAATGAGTAATGCGTAGAGACGCAAGGACATGCAAATACACATGGAGCTGGAAGTGTCAGATCCGAAGATTATGTTTACCACTAGCAATAGTGTCTATACAACACCATAAAGCCATAGGTGTTGAATGCACAAGTTTTTTAACTAGATTATTGACTCTAGTGCAAGTGGGAGACTGTTAGAGATATGCCCAAGAGGCAATAATAGAGTGGTTATTATTATATCTTTATGTTTATGATAAATGTTTACATCCCATGCTATAATTGTATTAACCGGAAACATTAATACTTGTGTGTTTTGTAAACATAAAAGAGTCCCTAGTAAGCCTCTTGTTAAACTAGCTTGTTGATTAATGGATGATCATGGTTTCCTGATCATGGACATTGGATGTCGTTAATAACAAGATCATATCATTAGGAGAATGATGTGATGGACACACACCCATAAGTAAGCATAGCATAAGATCAAGTCATTAAGTTCGTTTTTCTACAAGCTTTTCAAATGCATAGTAACCTAATCCTTTGACCATGAGGCTATGTTAATCACCATCACTGGATGGGTACTTTGATGACATCAAACGCCGCTTCATAAATGGGTAGTTATAAAGGTGACATTGGGTATTCTGAAAGTATGTGTTGAAGTGCATGGACCAAGATTGGGATTTGTCCATCCATATGACGAATAGATATGCTCTGGGCCCTCTCGGTGGAATGTCATCTAGTTAGCTTGCAAGCATGTGACTAGGTCACAAGGGATGACATAACATGGAACGAGTAAAGAGTACTTATCAGTAATGAGGTAGAACTAGGTATGGAGATACCGACGATCAAAACTCGGATAAGTAGAATATCGCGTGACAAAGGGAATTGGTTTCGTATGTTAATGGTTCTATCGATCACGAAGTCATCGTTGAATATGTGGAAGCCATTATGGATCTCTAGATCCCGCTAATGGTTATTGATCGGAGATGTGTCTCCATCATGTCTACATGTTCACGAACCGTAGGGTGACACACTTAAGGTTCGAAGTTGTTTTAAGTAGATATGGAATATGCGTTGGAGACCGAATGTTGTTCGAAGTCTCGGATTGGATCCGAAACATCAAGAGGAGATCCGGAATTGTCCGGAGAATAAGATTCATATATTGGGGATCATTTTCTAAGTTAGGAAATGTTCCGGAGTGTTTGTATGGAGATTCTAGAAGGTTTTGGAATGTTCTGGAAGGTTCTAGAAGATTTCTTGCAGTTTGCTTGAAAACCAAGAAAGGATCAAGGAGTCTTTGTGGGGCAAGACACGGATTCGTGGGGGTATATTGGGGATCATTTTCTAAGTTAGGAAATGTTCCGGAGTGTTTGTATGGAGATTCTAGAAGGTTTTGGAATGTTCTGGAAGGTTCTAGAAGATTTTTTGGAGTTTGCTTGAAAACCAAGAAAGGATCAAGGAGTCTTTGTGGGGCAAGACACGGATTCGTGGGGGAGGAGGATTCTCCTCCCAATCCGCCCAAGGAGGAGAGGGAGTCCTACTAGGACTCCTCCCATGGCGCCTCCCTCCTTTAAATAGAGGGAGGCGCCACCCCTGCACCTCTCCCATAACAAACCCTAGCCGTCGCCTCTCTCCTCCTCCTTCGCTCTGCTCCGGCTTAGGCGAAGCCCTGCAGAAATCTCTACTCCACCACCACCATACCGTCGTGCTGCTAGGATTCCGTGGAGAAGATCTACTACCTCCGCTGCTTGCTGGAACAGGGAGAGGAAGGTCTGACCAAGACGCAGTTATCGATCATGGGAAGCACTGCCGGAACGTGGCGCCGGAAGGATCGTCCACACGATCTTGAGATCGGCAAGTGATCGACTATATCAACCCCGAGATCTAATCTCGTAACGCTTTCGGTTCTACGAGGGTTAGTACAGATCTATCTCGTTGCACATGTCTAATAGATTAGATCCTGGCTTTTATCTAGATTAGATCTGGGTTTTGTTTGTTTTTGCGGTAGAAAATTTTTGTTTTCCATGCTACGAACCCATCATTTAGCCCCTCTAAGGCAGGCCATGAAGCTCCACTTCAAGTGTTGTCTCCCATTGCCCTGCCAGGCGGATGATTTCACCGAATGTGCCGATTAGGCCACCGCCGCGGCGCCGGATGCGGCAAGCATGGCCAAGACAGCGATGTGGAGAATGTAGGGGTTCGTAGCATGGAAAACAAAAATTTTCTACCGCATACAAACAAACAAGCCAAGATCTATCTACTAGATTGTAGCAACGAGTCGATAGAGGAACTCACCCTCGAAGATTCCAAAGCGGTTAACGAGAGCAGATTCTCGTGGGTGATGTAGTCGTACTCTTTCCGATCTCAAGATCGCGTAGACGATCCTTCCGCGTACGTTCGGCGCTCCGTGAGTCGGTCACATCGTTGCATTTCGACGAAGACCTTCCTCTCCCTTGTTCCAGGAGCGGAGGTTGTAGCACTCTCCTCGCGATTCCGGCAGCACAACGGCGTGGTACCGGAAGTAGAGGGGAAATCCCGCAGGGCTTCGCCTTAAGCCGGTGCGAGTATGGTGGAGCTTATGAGAGAGGCTATTAGTGGTCTAGTAATTAGACACACCAATTAGAAGGCTCTAAACCAATTAGAAGGCTCTAAACCGAATAGCTCTAAACCGGGGTCTAGATCTAGGGTTTAGTTTAGAGGATAGGAAACTTGTGTGTCTTAGGAGGGGAGCCCTGCCCCTCCTTATATAGGTGGGAGGGGGCTGGCGCGCCAGGGGGAGGGAGTGGAGTCCCTCCCCAACTCGGCATTGGAGTTGGCCGCCGGTTGGAGGAGGTCTCCCTCCCCAACTCGGTTTCATACTCCTCCTCTTTTCCCACTTCCCAAAATTACCGTTTGACTTTCAAACTAGCCGTTTGACTTTTCAATTTAGGATTTAAATAAATCCTTTATTTGGGACAGCAAGAATACTTAGTACATGATGCAATCATTCCAACATGCAATGACACATTCATGTACCCCTTCCCCTTCCGGAGTGCCGGACATTCCGGGACCTTCTAGAATGTTCCTGATGAAAACACCGGAACCATTCCCCAACTCCGAAATGGGACTTTCCTTATATGAATCTTATTCTCCGGACCATTCCGGATCTCCTCGTGATATCCCGGATCCCATCCGAGACTCCGAACAACATTCGGTCTCTTTCTCATAATACCATAACTACTCAAAACAACGTCGAATCCTTAAGTGTGTCTCCCTACGGTTCGTGAATTATGCGGACATGATCGAGACACTTCTCCGATCAATAACCAATAGAGGAATCTGGAAATTCATATGGCTCCCACATATTTCTACGATTACTTTGCGATCAAATGAACCACTTACATACGATACCAATTTCCCTTTGTCTCACGATATGTTACTTATCCGAGGTTATGATCGTCGGTATCTCTGCATACCTAGTTCAAACTCGTTACTGATAAGTACTCTTTTCTCGTTCCCGTGATATGTGATCCCTTGTGACCAAGTCACATGCTTGCAAGCTAATTGGATGACATTCCACCGAGAGGGCCCAGAGTATATCTATCCGTCATATGGATGGACAAATCCCACTCTTGATCCATGTGTTTCAACCAACACTTTCCGAACACTCAATGCCACCTTTATAGCCACCCTGTTACGGTGTGGTGTTTGATGACATCAAAGCATCCATCCGGTAAAGGTGATATGCATGATCTCATGGTCGAAGGAATTAGGTTACTATGTATCAGAAAGCATATAGCAATTGAACTATTGAAATGACTTGATCTTTATGCTACGCTTATCTATAGGAGTATGTCCACCATATCATTCTCCTAATGATATGATCTTGTTGTTAATAACATCTCAATGTTCATGATAGGGAAACCACAATCATCAATCAACCAACAGGCTAGTGAAGTATAGAGGCTATACTAGGGACTTCAAATTAAGTTTACAAATCACACAAGTATTAATGGTTTCCTTGTTAATACTATTATAGCATGAATGTAAACATTTATCATAAGTATGAAGATATGATAATAACCACTTTATTATTGCCTCTTGGGTATATCTCCAACAGTCTCCCACTTGCACTAGAGTCAATAATCTAGTTTCAAACCTTTGTGTATTCAACACCTATGGCTTTCCGGTGTTGTATGTACACGATTGCTAGTGGTCAACTGATCTCCGGATCTGACACTTCCAGGTCCGTGTGTAATTGCATGTCTTTGCGTCTCTACGCATCACTCATTCTCTAATGAGATGGCTTTGTATAAATTTGGTCTTCGGTGACCTTTAGTTCTTTGGGGTTAAAACATGTTGACAATATTGTCGTACAATATATCTTCATAGTATTATCCCGCTGTGAACTACACCTAGTTTGATAACAAACTACTTGACACAAATGCCCTCTTTTGCTGCTATAATAGCAGTCATATACTTAGCCTTTTGTTGTAGTATCTGTCACAATGTCTTAACTTTGGAACTCATCCAAATCCATTATGGAACTCACTTTCCATTATATTGTGCCACCCTTAGTTTAGATTGAGATAAACTTAATTTGTACTTTGTGACAAAACTAGTATCAATGTAGTACTTTTACAATGAACTAACCATCTATTTGTCACTTCTACAAATAATATACTCTTAGTTCTTCCAAAAGATCATAAGAATATCCTTACTATCGTCAATGATCATCTTATGAATCATTACGTATATGCTCATAATATTTATAGCATAGGACATATCTGGATTTGTACATATCACAGTATGATTGATATAAATACTCTTTGTGATTTCATACATCAAGTATCAACCTATACTTGAATCTTTGTTTCACTTACCAAGTGCCAATACACTTGAATATATCATCAATATTGAATTTATTCAATCCATTCTGTGCGACAAGAACCTTTCTTGTAGTTTCTATATTGAATTCATTCAATATCTCGTCTATGTACTTCTGGCACAACCATATTAGCTTCTATTGATGCCAAATATTTGGGTTTTGCCTAAGTCTTTCATCGGGATGAAATTCTTAATATGTGTTAATAAAAGATACATTATTTCCAATCAACAATATGTCTTCCACATAATGTATTAGAAACATGTCTTAGCGCTCCCACTTAATTTCTTGCAAATGCAAGCATCTTCATCGTCTCTAATGAACTTTTAAACTCCTTTAACAGTTTCATCACAATGAAGATTCCAACTCCGCTATGCTTACTTTCAACCATTGAAGTTTTGCATATGCTTTTAGCATCCTTTGAATTAACAAAACCCTTTGGACCGTGTCATGCACACGTCCTAGGTAACCATTCTATTAGAAGAACTTGTTTTGTTTATTCTACTACCACATAACAAATTATATGTAGTGGTTGCTACATTAATCCGTCTAGACTTAAAATCGCTATGAAAGATCAAATCTTGTCATATACAACCTTTGAACATTGTTGTGAACTCTTTCCCAACATGTCGACTATTTCATAGATGTGAAACATCCATGTCTACTTCTTTATAGATCCAAACACAACTGCAAGGTCTTACACCTTTTTCGAGGGTCCTTCAAGTTCAAAACTTGATTTCTCGTGTATGGAACTATCACGGATTATATGGCTTCAAGCCATTTGACGGAGTCAGGGCCCATCATCGCTTCTTTGCATGTAGTAGGTTCATTATTCTCAAATAATGATTCAACCCTCAAATCTTGGTATTTGATTGTTCATCCGACCTACTTGTTTCAATAGAAACTTAGACCTCGTGACCACAACCTTTGAGGCACGTGAGCCATGAGCATTATTCTGCCTCCGTAACACTTTTCTGCGCAACTTTGCACATATAGCTAAGGTTCTTTTAACCTTATCAAAGTTCTATTGTCCTCCCACTTAACTTTTCACGAAAATTCCTTCTCAAAGAAACTTGACGTTCTAAGCGACAAACACTTTTGTCTCCTGTTTATGGAGGAATACTTAACAATACAAAGACAGGTTTATCCGACTTTGGTTGCAAACATCTTTCTTATGCATAGCATACCAATGTTTAAGAAAGGACTACTTGGGTTTTATCCCAAACCATAACTTTATATGGTGTCATTTCAGCGGATTATGATGGAGCTCTTTTCAGTGGAAAAGCGGTAATCTCCAAAGCTTTTAATCTTTAAAATATAATGGCAGTTCTATGAATTACACCTTTGATCTTACCATGTCAAACAAGGTTTTAATTACATATCTCTAACGCTCCATACTCTTATGGTGTTTGAAATGCAAATCCGATCCATTCCTTAAATCTTAGGTATTATGCTAAACTTGTAATTCAAATATCTTCCTTTATGATCTTATCATAAACTATTCATATTCTTGTTACAATGATTTTGCACTTCATCTTGAAAGTCTTTTGAACTTTTCAAATATTTCATACTTCATCCTTATTAAGTAAATATTCATATATTCACTCAAATTTTGGAGAAAGCATATGAAGTTGAAATCCATCGCTCTTGACTACACATAATGGAGTTCGTACAACAATATGCACAAGTTCCAATAAGCTAGTCTTCGTTCCTTTTGGCCTATGAACGAAGTTTTAATTATCTCTAGGAAAGTTTCACAAACGTCATTTGATCAAAATCAAAAGACTCCAAAATTCCATCCACATGGAGTTTCTTCATGTTTTCTTTCAATATAATTTAAGCGGCGATGTCACTTCCTAAGTGATCTTTCAATCAATTTGTCTTTCGACAATTTTAGCACTAGTTTTATGGATGTGATTTCTCCAACGAGATTTGTGAATCATCCATCTTTTATGGATTCGGCAATTATTTGAACAACCCTTTTGTTCTCATAATACTGATAAAACAAATCCTGAAGGCAAGCTTTGATGTTTAACGAGCAACACAATAACCCTTTATTTGTTTTCGATGAACATCATCACATATTCTTTTGCTAGTTACTTAGGCCATTGTAGTTCATGAATTGTGTTGTTTCGTATGACGATTCATACCAACAAATTCAGTATCAAATACTTAAGAACCACATTGTTTAATAAGCAAAGAATATAGCCATAACACATATATCATCTATATACTTAAACTGAACAATTCTAGTCTTTTCTTTTCTGCCATATACTTATGAGATTCTCTTTCAGTATTTCCTTTTACATTTGAAAGAATCTATCAACATCAATAGTGGAGTCATACTTATGACACATAGTCCAAAGCGTGTATAGTTAAATACCAATGTCTTTGAACTTGCACTTTGAAGTAGATCACCATTATCAAATATTTGGTGTTCTTTCAAATTCCTTTCTTTAGTAATCTCTTGGTGTAGTAAACATTTTACCTACATCAAATATTCACCCTCATCATGGACTTATCCATGATCTAGCTACTTTTGCTAGTAACGGTGAATCGCGAGTATAATGTTGCTCTCCAAAACCTTTTGGAAGATTAGGACAACTAGTGTCTCCAACCTTTTGCAAATTCTCATCAAACATGAGAACATGACTTTGCCATATTATACTCTATCATGTTGTAACCAAAACTTCGTTTCAGATATCACAATATCTTCCACACATCATGGTTTCGAAACAACTCTTTCAGATCCTAGATAACCTTGATATTAAGAGAATCTTTTGAATATCAAGAATCATGGAGACAAACATGATACTCAAACACTAACACTTGGAATTGTCACTCTCGTTTTAATACTAATTATTAAACTTTATGGAGTAAGGAACTTCTTGAAAGTTTGCAATAGGACTTTTAAACTTTAGATTAACACTTCAAAACAATACGATACCAGTTCGTAAAGTAATTAACCAGAATTCTATAGTTCTATCATCTCAATTAAAACTAAGCGCAAGGTGGTAAACGGATGCCAATGACTACAACAACTATGCAAATTCACTTTGATTTTAGTTTATGATAAATTGAGTTCTAATTAATAATTAAATTAATCTAGGTGAACTCCCACTTAAAACAACATCCCTCACATTGTTTTAGTGATCACACGAACCAAATCCACCACATCAAAACCGATCATCACGAGAGTTGATATAGCTTCAATGGCGAACAATCAACATGTTCATCATATCTACTATATGACTCATGCTTTACCTTTTCGGTAATCCGTGTTCTCGAGGCCATGTCTGTACATGCTAGGCTCGTCAAGATCAAACCTTAGCTACCGCATAAGCAAATCTGGCTTGCTTACGTTGTATTCACCCGCGGAATCAAAGACACCCGATCATCACGTGGTGCTTCGAAGCAGCAAGCTTTGGCAACGGTGCATACTAAGGGTGAACACTTTAGAACTTGAAATTTATGTGCATGAGGGATCATCTTATAATGCTACCGTCGTCTACTAAGCAATACAAGATGCATAAAGGATTAACATCACATGCAATTCATAATATGTGATATGATATGGCCTTTCTCTTTGTGCTTCCGATCTCCATCTTCAAGCACGAACATGATCTCCATCATCACCGGCATAGCATCAAGGTCAATGACGCTTCTTCATGGTTGTCGTCCACCAGCTTCAACTATTACAACTATTTTGAATAGACACGCAGGTCTTAACAGAAATTAAAGACAACCATATGGCTCCTGCCGGTTGCCAACTTACAATAAGGAACATTGCATACATCAAATATAATCACAATCATGGCCATATCACATCACTGCACACCCCTGCAAAACAAAGTTAGACGCTTCTACTTTCTTTGCATATTTTACGTGGTTTGGGGCTTTCAATAAGTGTCGTCCTATCTTACGAACAAGAACCACAACATTGATACTAGCATTGTTGATTACCCGTTGTAAATTGGATCTTAACTATGCTAGGAGAAACAGGCACCCGCAGAGCCACTTATGCAATACAAGTTGCATGTCAAGCGTGGAGCAAGTCTCATGAACGATGTCATGTAAGGTTAGCCGGGGGCGCTTCATCCCAACATACCGCAAGATGCAAAGTACACAAAAAGCAATCTACAATAAAAGCATCTATGCCCACAATGACCATTGTGTTCTACTCGTGCAACAGATCTACATATAGACACGGCTCTGATACCACTGTAGGGGTTCGTAGCATGGAAAACAAAAATTTTCTACCGCATACAAACAAACAAGCCAAGATCTATCTACTAGATTGTAGCAACGAGTCGATGGAGGAACTCACCCTCGAAGATTCCAAAGCGGTTAACGAGAGCAGATTCTCGTGGGTGATGTAGTCGTACTCTTTCCGATCTCAAGATCGCGTGAGCGATCCTTCGGCGCCACGTTAGCAGCGCTCCGTAGTCGGTCACACGTTAATTTTCGACGAAGACCTTCCTCTCCCTTGTTCCAGGCGGCGGAGGTTGTAGCACTCTCCTCGCGATTCGGTGACTGGCAATGGGAAGTAGAGGGAAATCATGAGGCTTCGCCTTAAGCCGGTGCGAGTATGGTGGAGCTTATGAGAGAGGCTATTAGTGGTCTAGTAATTAGACACACCAATTAGAAGGCTCTAAACCAATTAGAAGGCTCTAAACCGAATAGCTCTAAACCGGGGTCTAGATCTAGGGTTTAGTTTAGAGGATAGGAAACTTGTGTGTCTTAGGAGGGGAGCCCTGCCCCTCCTTATATAGGTGGGAGGGGGCTGGCGCCAGGGAGGAGTGGAGTCCTCCCCAACTCGGCATTGGAGTTGGCCGCCGGTTGGAGGAGGTCTCCCTCCCCAACTCGGTTTCATACTCCTCCTCTTTTCCCACTTCCCAAAATTACCGTTTGACTTTCAAACTAGCCGTTTGACTTTTCAATTTAGGATTTAAATAAATCCTTTATTTGGGACAGCAAGAATACTTAGTACATGATGCAATCATTCCAACATGCAATGACACATTCATGTACCCCTTCCCCTTCCGGAGTGCCGGACATTCCGGGACCTTCTAGAATGTTCCTGATGAAAACACCGGAACCATTCCCCAACTCCGAAATGGGACTTTCCTTATATGAATCTTATTCTCCGGACCATTCCGGATCTCCTCGTGATATCCCGGATCCCATCCGAGACTCCGAACAACATTCGGTCTCTTTCTCATAATACCATAACTACTCAAAACAACGTCGAATCCTTAAGTGTGTCTCCCTACGGTTCGTGAATTATGCGGACATGATCGAGACACTTCTCCGATCAATAACCAATAGAGGAATCTGGAAATTCATATGGCTCCCACATATTTCTACGATTACTTTGCGATCAAATGAACCACTTACATACGATACCAATTTCCCTTTGTCTCACGATATGTTACTTATCCGAGGTTATGATCGTCGGTATCTCTGCATACCTAGTTCAAACTCGTTACTGATAAGTACTCTTTTATCGTTCCCGTGATATGTGATCCCTTGTGACCAAGTCACATGCTTGCAAGCTAATTGGATGACATTCCACCGAGAGGGCCCAGAGTATATCTATCCGTCATATGGATGGACAAATCCCACTCTTGATCCATGTGTTTCAACCAACACTTTCTGAACACTCAATGCCACCTTTATAGCCACCCTGTTACGGTGTGGTGTTTGATGACATCAAAGCATCCATCCGGTAAAGGTGATATGCATGATCTCATGGTCGAAGGAATTAGGTTACTATGTATCAGAAAGCATATAGCAATTGAACTATTGAAATGACTTGATCTTTATGCTACGCTTATCTATAGGAGTATGTCCACCATATCATTCTCCTAATGATATGATCTTGTTGTTAATAACATCTCAATGTTCATGATAGGGAAACCACAATCATCAATCAACCAACAGGCTAGTGAAGTATAGAGGCTATACTAGGGACTTCAAATTAAGTTTACAAATCACACAAGTATTAATGGTTTCCTTGTTAATACTATTATAGCATGAATGTAAACATTTATCATAAGTATGAAGATATGATAATAACCACTTTATTATTGCCTCTTGGGTATATCTCCAACAGAGAAATCGCGCGGCGGCATTACGACATGCTCTAGGCAGTGGGAACAAGGTACGTATCAAATCATTCATGAGAGCATGCCGTCGAGAGTACACACCCTCGAACAGGGCAGCACCAAGGTCTAGGAACTCTCGCGTCCACGCTTCGGCGCGGGCTACCTTACCGTAGTGGGGGAGGCTAGGAACACGCCGTCTGCGGCAAAGACGCTTCATCCAACGCACCATCGGAGGCCGTACCGTGGCAGCGACCAAGCGTCTACACTCAACATGTTGGATTGTTCGACAGCTGGAGCCGGCGGCGGGCATCGGATCAGCACCGGAATTCAGGTTCCAGTTCACACGGACCTATGATCCCAAAAAGAAGATGCCGAATTTCAGTTTCGAAGAAATTGTGGCGGCGGCACGAATATTCCTACTGAACCGGCACTAGCGCACCTAAAGCGGTCATGCATGAACGATGCAGATTTCTTATAGTTTGGCGAGAAGGCAATAGATCAGTTTGGGTTAAATAATCAAAGAACTTACATCCTCTCAAGGCAATTGGCCAGCCAACTTTTCTGGTGGAGATCTGCAGTTTCTTCAGTGTAGAATAGTTAAGTTCAGACTGAAGAATGGCTTTTGTAGATGAAATGCTGACGAATTGTTCTATAAACTAGTAGGAAATTTATCCCACTTTTGTGCAGGTATAATATCCTTTTGTATGTAAGTACTACTGTTGTAAGCAAATACTATCAAGTATCTATTTCCTTCAATTACTAGTCGTGGTTAAATCTAGTTAACTGGCATTTTTTATCCCAGACAGATAAAATTCAGACGACAGTTTATATACAGATTTTGCGTCTGTTGTCTGTGTTGTAAACCATTTTTCCTTTGTCTTGTGTTGTCTGCAAAATGGTCCTGCAGTTCAACGTGTTACAAATCTAGCTACCTTGTACTTGAAGAGGAGATAGACTATATTTTTATGGCATCCACAGAATTGAAATTGCTCATTACCAGACCACCGTCTTTTCATGAGGTTGTCCTTGGTTATTCACAGAAATTATAAAGCACAGTGTTTAACTACATCGATTCAAATTATTACACACACACTACATCAAATTCATTATCCACACATACTACATCGATTCAAACTATTACACACACATACTACTTCAAATTCATTACCCACACGTACTACGTCGATTCAAACTATTACACATTTTTAGTCGATGCTAACTTCATGCTACGCTCTATATACTACTAATTCATTAGCCACACATACCACGGCAATTCACTAGAGCTCTGTATTCACTCGAAGGAAATCAGAACCACCACCTTGTCCAAGCCCAGTTCCCCCACCAAAATTGTGTGCGCCTTAGCGAAACGGTGGTGGTCCTGTGCCTTCGATCCGTCTAGGCCAACACTGCAGGCGACGTGGACGCTTTCTGGCAGCCTCTTCAGGACCCTGAATGCCATGTACCGATTCCAGAACCTCCTCCAGGTGGATGATGACCGGGTGCTTCCAGCAAAGCTGTCATTCTGCCCTACTTGGAATATGCACCTCATACATCTTAGGAACGGCGTCAAGATCTTTCAGCCACGCCTTTACCTCGATGACCCATCTGTCACTTGGTAGCACGATTTCCACCAGCTCGCCGCTAAGGCTACTGACGACCTGCTTGAGGGCCTCCGGCTCCCAAGCATCCAATGGGAGGCCATCAAAGCCGAGTTTGGAGAAGAAACGAAGCTGCCCCAAGCGATCGTCCCACCCACAGGCACGATCCCAACGCATGAAGCTCATTTTCTCCCCGCAGAACTCGAAAGAACGGGAAGAATGCAGAACGCGCTCGGTGTCTGAGCTGTGCTCGAACCAGAACAAAAAATCGAATGGCGACGCGCATAACTCAATCTTGACCTTATTTCGTCCGATCTCAAAACGAGACTTGAAAGCCGACAGCAACTCTGCCGGCGACACGGCAGGACGGACGCCTAGCACGGTGGCCATGAGAGTGTGGTCATCGAACTATTGTGCCAGGGCTACCATGCCTGGGGTGCGCGGCAGCACGCAACTGCCCGAGGCCGGTCGCCAGCCAGGATCGCCCGACAGGACGCGCTTCGCCGTGCGAGAAGTACTAGCCAGAGGCGAGATATTAGTCGAGGGCCAAGCTCGAATCTGGCCGGCGGACGATGCGACGGTGACGGCTGCGAGCTTCGATTAGAGGCGTGGGAGGTTGACTGGACATGGTGGGGACGCAAATTAGAGCAAGTGTGAGCTCTGATCTGAGACAAACAGCCGAAGCTGAGCAAAGGTTATGGGAAGGGGAGCAGGGGAGAAGCGAGCAGAGCAGAGCAAAGAAATAGATCTGGTCCACTTAGGGATCTCGTCAATGCAAGGGTAAACTAGTCCACGACTGCAAAAGATAACGGGGAATACTGACAGGACGGGCCAAGAAGAGTTGACCTAACGGCGGTATTTGAGTTCAACCGTTTTTCGTCTAGTTCAAACGACCATTTGGCCGTTAGATTTGTATTCACCCCCATTTAGCCCTTCTGGACAATTGGCGTTTCTACTACGGTCCCTCCGCGAGATTGATGACAACTCGGGTACCGGAATGCACTCGCCCAGGAAGTTTGGTACCGCAAACCAACAATCCCCGTCCCGAGTCCCACTGTGCCGCCATGAGGACGGCGGGTCTAGGAGGAACCCTAGACCCGCGGCCACAACACCAACACCGGCAACCGCCGAGGGAGGGGAGTCCGGCTGCAGCCGTCGCCTGGCCAGGAAGCGCCGTCCCGACCACCGTCGTGGCCTTCTTGAAACGGCATAGCCCCCAGCCACCCCATCGAAGAAGACCACCGCAGTCGCCACCCCTAGCACCTTAGGTACTAGGGGGCCACCGCCACCGCGGCCGACGCCGGCAGCAGCGGCGGAGGGAGGCGATCTGAGGGAGGGAGGGAGGCGGCGGAATTTGGGGGCCCTCCGGCGGAACATGGGGAACGCCACGGCGAGACTCATGTTTACATCATGCTTTGCAGGTCTCTCAAAATTGTCAGATAAGGGTTGTTTTGGAGGACTAGGAAATTTATGGTGGTATTTTCATGAATTCTAATTTTTGGGGGAATACTATGAGAAGTCGTGTTTGTTAGGCTTTGCTAATGCGCTTCCTCAATCTCAGTTGGAAAAGGTTTGGGAAACTGAATTGATGTGGTTTTTCTTGGTAAATGTACAATCCTTCATACCCCTAGATAGGAGGGGGCACTATATTTTCAGGACGTTCCATGTCCGCTATTCCCTACTTCATCTGTTCGAGATGGTTGCATGTCAGTGTCGGTTATCGTACCATTCCTACCTACGTTACGTGAGGTTGGCGGTGATGGTTCCGTCCTTGGAGGCGTGGAGCTTGAGATCGCTGTTATCCGGGAGGGAGCCAGCGCTTCTTTTTTTTGGTCCTCTGTTTGCGCTGGTTCGCGGTGTCCATATGAGAATGCGGCTCAATCTTACAGTTAGTTTATTGTTCCTCGTATCTGCTTACGTTTTTTCCGCTGCCTCAGTTCTAGAGTCGTTGTCTCCGTGGTCACAGATCTGTTGCTGGTATGCTTCAGGATGAGATGTACAATAGATTGAACACCACCTTGCTTTTGTGCTCCGTATCTGGATGTACATACTTAGATATGGAACATATACCATGGAGGAATGGTTCTAAGTTCTCGTGCAAGATTCCTACGTGCTATTCTAAGATAGTTGGTCTTGTGTATTCCTTTAGATATTCGCATGTGTTAGAATGGCAGTTTAATCTTTATCTTGGAAAAATGGATAACGGCTACTGATGTCTTCGCGCAGTGTATAAATAATTTTTGGTATTGGATAAAGCCATTGTTTAGACCATATTAATGTATAGAACACTTCCAATTTCGGTTGTCAAATTGTTAAGTCTTGTCAGTTCCTCTTTAAATCTTTTCCCCCTACCCAGTCTAATATGTTTTCTGTTTTACTGAGAAAATCATTTGGCGTCACCATATTAATGTACAGATCCTCCTTTACTAAGTGGTTATTTCTTTCTTTCTTGGTTGTGCTCACAAAATATATAATTTCAGCCTGAAAATCCCCTGCATCAGACCTGGCCACAGAGTTTCCGCAATGGCACTCAATCTTAGCGGGTTAGTCCATCTTTTCTTCCCGCTGCTTGTTCTCTTACTACTATTTTTCGATGTTGGATGGTGGTTGTCGTGCCTACTATTGGCTCGACCTATCACGAACTGTACTTTATTTATTATGCTTTCATCTCCTTAGATTCAACAGAGTAATGCTTCTTTTTTATGGCTACAGGCCTATGGAAACCATCGAGATCCCAAACAACGTCGCTCTAGACGCAATGCTAGCGAAGTTAGGTCTTCCCTGCCTTCGGTATAAGAACTATCATATCGGCAGAAACTGCTTCCAGATTGAAGTTCTCTTTTATCCTTCTACACATTTTCTTGAAAGAAATCTTCCTCCTCACTCGGTGATGAGCTCTCGAGCCTCATCTTAGGAAGAAGCAAAAAATTATGCTGCCAAAGATGCGATCCATTATATGGCAACCGATCAGAGAAAGGTACTTAAAGATTACAGCTATGAACTAGAGAACCAAAAGAAGAGAAACATACGTCTTCGGTGCAAGTTGGAAAAAAAGAACAAACAACTGATCGAAGCCATAAATGCCTGTGATATTGTCATCGATAAAGAATCTGGTTCAAACAAGCACATATAGGAGATAGTTACTAAGAGATTGGCTACAGTCCATACCACCATACATGGTAAACACAGTGCAGGCCTCCTTGATATTCAGAGTGTGGCCGCTGACCTTCAACATCATGAGGATGAGAAAATGAACAGGCTGAAAGATAGGGGGGTGTATCCGTTTTCTGAAGACATGTCTAGAGAAGATGCTAACTCAGAAGAAATAAACCACTACAAGTGTGATGCTGTCGACTATGACTCTGATGGTAACAATACATATGAGGAGTCCGCACTCTACTATGGATGCAATTATATATGAGGACTAGGAACTTTGCTGTCTAGTGCCGGGATTGCTACCCCCGTTGTGTCTAATCTTAGTAATTATTGTATTGTACTGTCTACTGCTTTACGTTGAACTATGTATAATAAGTATTCCCTCTGTTTCAAAATATAAGATGTTTTAGATTTGTAAAAGGATTATATCTAGACTCCTTTTAGTATGTAGGTTCATCTAGGTTTGGATTGAACCGACACACTAAAAGGGATCTAGATACGTTTCTTTCACAAAGCTAAAACATCTTATATTTTGAAATGGAGGGAGTACCAAACAGCAATGCTGTGAAACATGGAAACCCTATTCGTCCTGGATTCATGTATCTATAGTTGTTGTTCCGCACTACGTTTATCCCAAGTGATTCATGTCTTCTTTTCTGATTAACGTAATCTGCTATAAAATCTAGCTCTTTATTACTTCAGGTAGTGCACCTAGGAAATCAATCCTATGACAGTGATGCCTTACACTAGTGCAAAACTACCCCTTTGGTCCCGGTTCATAAGGGCCATTGTTTCCGGTTTTTTGAACCGGGATCAATCACTCGGGACCAATGCTGGTCCCGGTTCGGGTACGAACCGGAACCAATGGGTCTCCACGTGGGCGCGCGCGCAACGAGCGGGTGGATCATTGGCTCCGGTTCGTAGCATAAATCGGGACCAGTGGGTCTCCACGTGGATGCGCGCGCAACGAGGGGGCTGGATCATTGGTCCCGGTTCGTGGGACGAACCGGGATCGTTGGTCTCTACATTTCGGGCTATTTTTGTACCGCGACAGGGTTTTGTGTTTTTTTCCATTTATTTATTTGGTGTTTTGTATTCAATTTAATGGTACTACATATATACAACGATAATGAAACCACGATATATATATATATATTACACATCATGATCACAAATATATTATACACCGTCTCATCCGTCGTGCTTGGTCGAAACATATTAATTACAAACAGTACTCACACGGATTTGATCTAATTTGCATCTTCTTTTTTACACTTCACCCTTCCAAATGAACCGGTTAATAGAATTCTCCTTTCGGATCTAAGACATGTTCTAATAAGAATCCGGCAATTTCCTCTTGAATTGTTTGCACGCGTTCCTTGTGATAGAAGACCGTCCCGCAACCGTTCGATCTAATTTAAAGAAGGGGATCCGTATACATGAATGAAACTAAACACAATTGGTGGTAATAAAATAAAGTTGTGATTATCGTACTTCAATTTTTTCAATGCTCCGGTCTGCGCCCTTCTCTTTGGTCGTCTGGCGAATGGACTCGCAGACATAGTATCCACATAAGTTATTCCCGGTTTCCTGCCTCAAGCACTTTACAAGAATGGAGTTCAATCAAAATAATAATCAAGCATGATAATGGTATTGAAACTAGAATCAAAGAGATGCGTGGATCTAGCGAGTAGTACTTATAGTCAATGGTTGAAATGTAAGATCTGGCTTCCAAACACCCCTAGTGTTGGCGGTGAACCATTTCCAAGCCTTCTGGAGGCATTCCTGCATGTTCGTCCACTTTTCTAAAGGTGTGCGTTTCGAGTCCATGACTTTTACTACTCCGGTGTCAACAACAATGGTTAACAGAATATAGTGGAAGCTGGACACACTAACAGAATATAACACGAGTCAATTATACGCTTAACATCGAGTAAGCGAAAATAGAATATGTACAAGACAGTAACACTCACTCAACGTTGTAAGGAAATAGTATTTCCCTTCTGTTGCCGAAATACGTCAATGCTTGTACCAAGTTATCCTCTGTCTCTTCGGGTTCTGTTTTTAGAGTAACTTCATAAACGAAATTGCAGTCAACAAACCCAAGGTCATAGATTTGTCCTTTGTTGCATTCGAGAATCTTCATTTTGCATATATAATTAGTATAGTGATGAGTAAGATTATACAAGCAATGAATGAGCTGAGCTAGAAAGACTTAATTATAGAAATTAATAATACTTACAAACAATAGGCACTGATGATAGTTTTGTCGAGGGCGTCTCGTTGGTAAAACTGAAATAATTCTGAAAATTCAATCAGTAGGAACCATCTCCATGACCGTAATAGTGGTCTTTATATCCAGCATAGATCCAGTTTTTGGATTCAGCAGAGGCTTGCATGTACCAGTTATGTAATTTTCGTATTTTTGTTGGTAGATCTTTGACTAACTCGGGTTTGACGAGAGGAGCCCCGTGCCGGTATACGTATGCTGTTTGTTGGTACCCCTCGAACTCATCCATACGGCCTATGTATTTAGTAATATATAGTTCATATAATTTGGCATTTTCTCCGTACAGTTGAATAAACTCCGGATCAATGTTCGGATCATGCCGCTCCTGGGCTCTCCACTCGTTGGTATCGTACACTTTGAGTGGTTCAATCGATTGATTTTTCTGTTGTCCAAGATGGGCAACTTCTTTCCCGACTCTCCGCTCTTTTGCCTCAGTCGACTTGGTAATAGAGCGATTATAGTCTGATGTGAGTGCTATGGGTTGGTGAAGCTGAATCTTAAGCGTAGCTGCTTTGGCTTTATCTTCTGCGGTGACCGGGAAGAATGGCTATATCGACTTTTTCTTGTTAGCCGTGTCAATCTTCCACTTTTCATAATGGGCAACTGCCGCCGCATCAATTTCCTCATCTGTCTTCTCGCAAGGTAGCTTCTTCATATTCTTATGAGGTACTCTTAGGAGGGGCGATAGCTTACGTTTCGGTGATCGGAACGTTCTTTTGCTGCTGGTGGTGGTGCTGCCCCTCTTAGTATACTTCCGCTTTTGTCTCTGAGGCTCAGGGGACAGAGACGGCTGACGCGACGACGGAGACGGCTCAGGCGGCGGTGGAGACAGCTGCACTGAGTGGTGAGGCGGTGAAGGCGACGGTTGCGCTGGAGAATGATGAGGTGGCGGCGTAGGTGGATTGCTTCTCTAAGGAGTGAGTGGCCTTGGCGGCACATAATTTGAGAGCACGATGTGCTCCTTTGGCCATACAACAGTCCCCCCTTTGGCTTCTGCTAGTTCAGTCAGCTCCATATCTTTCCCTGCAGGATGGTCCAGTTTCAGCTCCTCAAAATCTTGCTTCACATCATCCACCGTGACAACAGCGTACCCTTTTGGAACCGGTCTGCAATACCAAGTTGGGTTAGGCACAATTGGTACGGCCATGCCGACCGTCGCCGTCACCCTTAAGTTCATAACTTGCACCTTTAGCTCACAAGCTGTGCTATCCGTGATATCATCCACTAGATAGCGTTTAGGAGGAGCCGTCGTCAGTGCATCATCATCAACATCTTGGAGCTACGTGGAAGCGACGCTGTTTTTCTTATTCGATAGGGCGCCGGTACCATCGAATGCAGCTTCTACCATGTGCCGCTGAGATTGGCCGCTAATACCTTGCTAGCTAAGTCTGTCGAGTTGATCATGGTTCTACTTTAATGCTTCTTCTACATTATGCAGCCGGTCTGCAGTAGTCGCTTTCTCAGTTGCCTCCCTTTCCTTTCTCCTCTGATGGCTTTTATCGGGATATCTCTTTATTTCCGCAGGGAAGGCAACATTCCACGACTTGGAGCCTGGTGTGCCTCGTTCTCGTCCTTTGTGTTCAGGATTTTTAAGGGTGCGTGTGAGCTCGTCATTCTCTCTATCGGGAATGAACCGTCCCGCTGCAACATCATCTACTGCATTTCTAATATCGTTGATGGGCAGTAGGGGATGATCTTCGTGTTTCTGATTATATATTGCCTCCCTTCTTCGTCCAACGTGCCCCCATGGCCGTAAAACCAGTTTCTCGCCCGTGGTGTCCATGTTGTGGGCTCTGGTATGATCCCGGCATCAATGTACTTGACCTCAAGTGCATCCCACTTAGGCATGCAACCGGCATGCCAGCAGGCCCCATATTATGATGGTACACTTTCTTAGCAGCGTTCTCCGTATTTATTCTAGACCTTTCCAAAGCTTTCTCCAATGTCTTGTACTTCCCAAAATCAGCCTACTGGTGTCTTAACTTAGCATAGTCGCCTTGATTGAAATCCGGAGTCTTCTCTACCTTGACAAAGTTATTATACAGTTTCTTCTTCCAGTTCTTGAATGCATCGGTCATCTTGATGAGAGCAAACTTCTTGACTCTTTGCACAAGCTCCTTTTTTGCTCTCTCCTCCTCATCTGGATTCACATCTAGCCTCGGCAGGAGGAAATTAATCATGAGCTTGTCAAAATCTTATCTTTGGCGATGTCGCCAACATACAGGACTCCACCGTCGCTTGGCCGATTCCATTCTTGAATGGTGATCGGGATGTAGTCCCTCACAAGAACTCTGCATTGCTTGACAAATTTTTTTGCGACATCGCCAGGAGCTTGCGGTTCGCCATCTACACCGACCACTTCGATCCTATACCTCACACTGTCATCCAACTATTTTGTTGGGCCTCGTTTCGTTCTTACGGAAGAAGTTCTCGATCCGGAGGGCTAAAAGAAGAAAGAGTGTTAATATATGCATGTATATATAGACAGCAGCATTTTAATTACAAAAATACATATATACACCTCGCTGGAGTTTGCGAGATTTAAGATTTCGCTGGAGCCATCGCCTTCTCCCTCGTCGGCTTCTCTCCCATCCCAGGCTTCGCCTTCTACCTCACCGGATTGTTCTTCTCGGTTAGTAGACTCATCTCCCTCACCGGATTCATTCAGAAACTTCTTGGTGACATCGACGTCGATAAATTCATTTTCGCAGATCATTCTGTGGAGGATGTTTTCCTGATGTTCTAGATTCATAGTATCTTGGTATGTTGGATCCATAGTATCTACAAATTAAGATTTGCAAGTTACTATAATGCAAATAATACAAAACACTATGCACTTATTTTTTAAATGGGTTCGGAATGCCCTAGGTGGACAAACCATCAAACACATGGTACTTAGGGGGTGTCAGTGTTCCTCTATGTAAATTAAGGTTCAAAGTTGTATGAATATGAATGCTTACATTTTTAAATGGTAGAGCTCATTTTTCTGAACATTTTGATATATTATACACATTTTTCTGATTTAAAATGAATTAGTTATGATTTTTCCCAGTTTTAATCCATTTTTAAATAAATAAACATTTTTGGAATTATTAAAATTATTTTCCATCCGGCCTCATATGTCAGACTTTTATTAATTTCAGAAAACATTTCCAAAAAGAATAAAAACCTGACTTGCTGGACCCATCTGTCAGCATTTTCAATTAATAAAACAATTACAAAAAAGATTTAACTAAAAGAAAAGGAGAAATAACGTTAGCCTAAAGTCATGATGACGTCATCAACGCCATTGCTCCCAGGTCGAGCACGGATCCATCGATCCCATGCATGCCTGGACACGTGGGTGGGCGCGTTGGACGCGTCTCGTCGCGGGGAACCAGAAAGTGGCGGTGCTGCTTACAAGAGGTTTGGCGGCAGCGCTCGGTGGTCATCGTCGGCAGCACGAACCAGAGCACGAGGGAGAGGACGGAGAGGTGCATGGGAACCGGAATCTCACCGGGGTTGCGATGGAGGGGTCGGGGAAGCAAGGGGAGGCCGGACGGAGGCGAATCGATGGTGGTCGGAGCTCGGGAAGGTGACAACTTCGGGCTCGATTCCGGCCAGAAGAGAGCGTCTCGATTTCGGCCATCGACGGTGGTGGCGTGGCGGCGGAGGGCATTGACGGCGTGAAGCGTCTCTGGATTTGGGCAGCCTGACAGCGTGAATTTGCTCCGCCGCAAAATTTTCTTAGCCGCGCGTCGATGTGCTCTGTGATTTGGGGGAGTTGGAGAGGAAGAAGGGTCGGTGTTGTATACTGTACAGGCCATTGGTCCCGGTTCATCGCATCAACCGGGACGTTTGATGCATTGGTTCCGGTTGATGGGATGAATCGGGACCAATGGGCTGGGGTGGAGCGTTCCTGGGGCCGCCACATGTGCGCACGCACCTAGGTGTTGGAAATATGCCCTAGAGACAAATAGTAGTAAGGACTATTATCGTATTTTATATAGTTTATGATTAAGTTTTATATCATGCTATAACTGTATTGAGTGGAAACATCAATACACGTGTGATATACAAACAACCAGGGGTTCCCAGTGAAACTCTAGTTACTGGTTCATTGGTCAACAGATGATCAAGTTTCCTAATCATGTGGCATTTATGCTAGCTGAAAATGAGGTCATCTCATTTTGAGAATGAGATAATGAAACAATACCCAACCTAAACATCGTGACCCGATCATGTCACGAAGTTCAAGTTACGATGATTAGAAATGGATCCTCGTAGACTATTCCTTAGACCGTGAGGCTATATCAATCACTGTCTCCCGAGAGTGCTTAGATAGCATCAAACGCCATCTGGTAATACGGTGGTTATAAAGGTGTTTTCAGGTACTCGGAGGAAACTGTAGAGGCAATATATGTTAAGAGCGGGATTTGTCCGTCCATGTGACGGGAAGATACTCAAGGGCCCACTCAGAGAAGTTACATCCAATAGCTGCGCAGCGTGTGATTTGATCACGGGGATATCACTTGTCGGAGCGAGTCAAGTAACATTGTTCAGTAACGAGATTGAACACGACATGGTGATGCCATTGATCAGATCTCGGGCAATGCAAGTATCGAGTGACAAAGGGAATAAGACACGACTGTCCCAGTTCAAACGACGAAAGATCTTCGTGGAGCATACGAAGTCGATGGCCATCTAGGTCCCTCTGTCGATTATTGGTGCGGGAGTGTCCCGACCATGTCTGGAGTGTTCCCGAACCGTGGGGTATCACGCTTAAGGGCTTGATGATGCATAGAGAGTGTTGATAGGATCGGTGGAATCACCGAAGAGTTGTAGAGGATGTCCGGAGTGGAGGTGGAAGGAGTTCCATAGCCACGGAGGTTGAATAATATGTGAATGAATGTTAAATGTTGATTTAATCATTTATTCATAATTATTTAAATAAAGAGAAAAATCAATTTTAATGGTCAAAGGCTTAATGGGCCAATTCCAGAGGGAGAGGGCCCATTAGGGGAAAGAAGAGAGGGAGAGGGGCCAAGGGGGAGGCCGGCTAGGCCTAGCCCCCCCCTGCGTGGGGCCCACTAGGGTGGCCGGCAGACACCCCTCCTCTCCTTTAGTCCCACCTCGGGACTTTGAGGGAGGTAGTACCTCCCCTCCCCCTATATATAGTGGGGGTATTTGGCCAAATAATATACACCAATAATCAATAAAGGTCTCCCCACTTTTGGGAGGACCTCTAATTGATATTTTCTCTCTCCCCCTCTCTCTCGTGACCGTGGTCCCAAGTCTGGACTACGCGAGCGAGAGACATCTTCACCGCGGAGCGCCATCGCGCTGCGGGATTCAGATCCGGGAGCTCTACTTCCACAACTGTTGTTGGATCGAGGAAGCGGGAGTCATCGTCAGGCACCGGACGTGTGTAACTCCCCGCGAGGTATCGCACTTGAGGCACTCAAGTCGTTGGAGCCAAGGAGCGCTAGGACTTCATCACGACCTTGAGGTCGGCTTCGGCTCGTCTACATCAACCACGCTCTCCTGAGCGTTGACAATGATTTTCGGTCTTCAAGGGTAAGTTCGCGGAAAGCGCCTCCCGTTACTGTATTACTAATAGATAGATCCTGATAGCTTTAAGGGTTCAGGGGCGTAGAGTAAAATTTATTGTTTTCATACGCGGAACCCCAACACCAGGGTCATTGGTCCCGGTTCATCGCATCAACCGGGACCTTTGATGCATCGGTCCCGGTTGATGGGATGAACCGGGACCAATGGCCTGGGGTGGAGCGTTCCTAGGGCCGCCACGTGTGCGCGCGCATCCAGGATCATTGGTCCCGGTTCGTAGGACGAACCGGGACCGATGATCCCTTTTTCAGCTTTTTGGCAAACTTATGGTGTTCCCGCCCTTTTCAAATTTCTTTTCTTCTTTAATTAATAAGATGTTTCAATTTTAAATGATTATTTATTTGGAATTTCAAAAAACTTTTAACAGGAAAAGTGCTTCAATTTAAATAACTAATCAAAAACCATTTTCTGTTTTGAAATATTTTTATTTTAACTATACAATTTTACTATTTTCAATTAAAATTGCATTAACAAATATTTATTGCATAATTTGGAATTTGAAAAAACTTTCAACAGGAAAGTGCATCTATTTAAATAACTAATCCAAAATCATTTTTTGTTTTCAAAAATAATTATTCTAACTATACAAACTATTAACTAAGAAGCCGGGCTAGGAATCTTCATCCCTGCCGTTTTGAATATGGTTTCAATCGGGCATAACAAATTCAAATACGATCCAAACAACATGAAACCTTTATGAGGTGTCATATTATATGATATAGTTCCAAGTAAAAATACCAAACTTGGCAAATTGCAAACATCACAAAAAAACTTCACAAAATGATCAATCATCCACCAATGTTATGGCTAGAATCAGGACATAGTTTGTGATAATATGCCCATATTATGCACATGTGTCCATCTTGGGATGGTTTACGATGTTGCGGGAGGAAGTTTTCCTTTTAGACGCATGAAAAAGCCAATTTCCATTTTTGAGGTACCGAAATCCGGGTGTTCTGTGAAGCAACCACCAAATTAAAGTTTGGCATTAGTACCAACCCATTTTTAAAAAATACTAGACCACCTTAGATGGACAATTTCCCAACCGGTGTACCTGGAGCCTTTCCGTCCATCCCTCATGAAAAAGAAAAATTCCTGCCGAATCGGTAGGAGGTTGCCCAGATTTGAACTACAAGTACATCATATAATGCTTGTGAATTTTTTTAAAAATCATTTATAGGTTCACAACATGCTATTTCATCAGAGAACCACTTCAAGTTCAGCGAGGCTCAGCCCCGGGCTAAGAAGCTTCATGCCCACCGTTTTGAATATAGTTTGAAACGGGCATAAGAAATTCAAAAATGATCCAAACAATGTGAAACCTTCGCGTGGTATCATATTATGTTTCATAGTTGCAAGGGAAATATTGAACTTGAAAAATTGCAAACATCATAAAAATCCTTCACAAAATGACCTATCATGTTCGAGGTTTCATGGCATTTAGGTCAAACCACCAATGTTATGGCTAGAATCACGGCATAGTTTGTGATAATGTGCCCATATTGTGCACACATGTGCATCTTGGGATAGCTTATGATGTTGCAGGAGGAAGTTTTCCTTTTTGATGCACAAAAAAGCCAATTTCCATTTTTGAGGTGCCGAAATCAGGGTGTTCTGTGAAGCAACCACCAAATTAAAGTTTGGCATTGGTACCAACCCATTTTTCAAAAATACTAGACCACCTTAGATGGACAATTTCCCAACCGGTGTATTGTGAACCTTTCCGTCCATCCCTCATGAAAAAGACAAATTCCTGCTGAATCGGTAGGAGGTTGCCTAGATTTAAACTAGAAGTACACAATATAATGCTTGTGAATTTTTTTTAAATCATTTATAGGTTCACAACATGCTATTTCATCAGAGATTAACTTCAAGTTCAGCGAGGCTCAGCCCCGGACTAAGAAGATTCATGCCCGTTGTTTTGAATATAGTTTGAAATGGCATAAGAAATTCAAAAATGATCCAAACAATGTGAAACCTTCGCGTGGTGTCATATTATGTGTCATAGTTGCAAGGAAAAATATTGAACTTGAAAAATTGCAAACATCATAAAAAATCCTTCACAAAATGACCTATCATGTTTGAGGTTTCATGACATTTAGGTCAAACCACCAATGTTATGGCTAGAACCAGGACATAGTTTGTGATAATATGCCCATATTGTGCACACCTGTGCATCTTGGGATGGCTTATGATGTTGCAGGAGGAAGTTTTCCTTTTCGACAGATGAAAAAGCCAATTTCCATTTTTGAGGTGCCAAAATCGGGGTGTTCTGTGAAGCAACCACCAAATTAAAGTTTGGCATTGGTACCAACCCATTTTTCAAAAATACTAGACCACCTTAGATGGACAATTTCCCAACTGGTGTATTTGGAACCTTTCCGTCCATCCCTCATGAAAAAGACAAATTCCTGCCGAATCGGTAGGAGGTTGCCCAGATTTGAACTACAAGTACATCATATAATGCTTGTGAATTTCTTTAAAAATCATTTATAGGTTCACAACATGCTATTTCATCAGAGATCCACTTCAAGTTCAGCGAGGCTCAGACCTGGGCTAAGAAGCTTCATGCCCTCCGTTTTGAATATAGTTTGAAACGGGCATAAGAAATTCAAAAATGATCCAAGCAATGTGAAACCTTCGTGTGGTGTCATATTATGTGTCATAGTTGCAAGGAAAAATATTGAACTTGAAAAATTGCAAACATCATAAAAAATCCTTCACAAAATAACCTATCATGTTCGAGGTTTCATGGCATTTAGGTCAAAGCACCAATGTTATGGCTAGAACCAGAGCATAGTTTGTGATAATGTGCCCATATTGTGCACACATGTGCATCTTGGGATGGCTTACGATGTTGCAGGAGGAATTTTTCCTTTTCGACGCATGAAAAAGCCAATTTCCATTTTTGAGGTGCCGAAATCGGGGTGTTCTATGACGCAACCACCAAATTAAAGTTTGGCATTGGTACCAAACCATTTTTCAAAAATACTAGACCACCTTAGATGGACAATTTCCAAACCGGTGTATCTGGAACCTTTCTGTCCATCCCTCATAAAAAGACAAATTCCTGCCGAATCGGTAGGAGGTTGCCCAGATTTGAACTACAAGTATATCATATAATACTTGTGAATTTCTTTAAAAATCATTTATAGGTTCACAACTTGCTATTTCATCAGAGATCCACTTCAAGTTCAGCGAGGCTCAGCCCCGGGCTAAGAAGCTTCATGCCCGCCGTTTTGAATATAGTTTGAAACGAGCATAAGAAATTCAAAAATGATCCAAACAATGTGAAACCTTCGCGTGGTGTCATATTATGTGTCATAGTTGCAAGGAAAAATGTTGAACTTGAAAAATTGCAAACATCATAAAAAATCCTTCACAAAATGACCTATCAAGTTTGAGGTTTCATGGCATTTAGGTCAAACCACCAATGTTATGGCTAGAATCAGGGCATAGTTTGTGATAATATGCCCATATTATGCACACATGTGCATCTTGGGATGGCTTACGATGTTGCAGGAGGAAGTTTTCCTTTTCGACGCACAAAAAAATCACTTTCCATTTTTGAGGTGCCGAAATCGGGGTGTTCTGTGAATCAACCACCAAATTAAAGTTTGGCATTGGTACAAACCCATTTTTCAAAAATACTAGACCATCTTACATGGACAATTTCCCAACCGGTGTATCTGGAACCTTTCCGTCCATTCCTCATGAAAAAGACAAATTCCTGCCAAATCGGTAGGAGGTTGCCCAGATTTGAACTACTAGTACCTGATATAATGCTTGTGAATTTTTTTAAAAATCATTTTTATAGGTTCACAACATGCTATTTCATGAGAGATCCACTTCAAGTTCAGCGAGGCTCAGCCCCGGGCTAAGAAGCTTCATGCCCGCCATTTTGAATATAGTTTGAAACGGGTATAAGAAATTCAAAAATGATCCAAACAATGTGAAACCTTCGCGTGGTGTCATATTATGTGTCATAGTTGCAAGGAAAAATATTGAACTTGAAAAAGTGCAAACATCATAAAAAAATCCTTCACAAGATGACCTATCATGTTCGAGGTTTCATGGCATTTTGGTCAAACCACCAATGTTATGGCTAGAATCAGGGCATAGTTTGTGATAATGTGCCCATATTGTGCACACATGTGCATCTTGGGATGGATTACGATGTTGCAGGAGGAAGTTTTCCTTTTCGACGCATGAAAAAGCCAATTTCCATTTTTGAGGTGCTGAAATCGGGGTGTTCTGTGAAGCAACCACCAAATTAAAGTTTGGCATTGGTACCAACCCATTTTTCAAAAATACTAGACCACCTTAGATGAACAATTTCCCAACCGGTGTATCTAGAACCTTTCCGTCCATCCCTCATGAAAAAGACAAATTCCTGCCAAATCGGTGGGAGGTTGCCCAGATTTGAACTACAAGTACATGATATAATGCTTGTGAATTTTTTTAAAAATCATTTTTAGGTTCACAACATGCTATTTCATCAGAGATCCACTTCAAGTTCAGCGAGGCTCATCCCCGGGCTAAGAAGCTCCATGCCCGCCGTTTTGAATATAGTTTGAAACGGGCATAAGAAATTCAAAAATGATCCAAACAATGTGAAACCTTCTTGTGGTCTTATATAAAGTTTTCATACATCACATAAAGTTTTCATACATTACATAGATTTACATAGGGTTTAGGGTATGAATCCTTCGTCGCGTATGTCGATCCCTTGCCTATGATCGCTTCTTAGGCCGTAACCATGGAGCATCTTCTTTGCTTAATGGGATGCTTGGGTCAGTTTTCATGGTGAAGGGCGGAATTTCATCAAACTTATCATAATCTGCTGATGTGTCTGCCTTGTCCTCGACTCCCACGATGTTTCTTTCCCTGAAAGAACTATGTGACGCCTGGGCTCATCGTCTGATATATTCGTTTCCTTATTTTTTCTTTTTTCGGTCTAGAGGACATGTCCTTCATATAAAAAACCTAAGCCACATCATTGGCTAGGATGAATGGTTCATCTCTGTAACCAAGATTCTTGAGATCCACTGTTGTCATTTTGTACAGCTGGTCTACCTTTACCCCTTATCCATTCATGGTGACCCAACTTCATCGAAACAAAGGGACCTTAAAAGTAGGTCCATAGTCAAGTTCCCATATCTCCTCTATGTAACCATAGTATGTGTCATTTTTCCCATTCTCGCATGTTGCATCAAAGCGTACACCACTGTTTTGGTTGGTGCTCTTTTTATCTTGGGCAATCATGTAAAATGTATTCCCATTTATCTCGTACCCTTGGAAAGTCAATACAGTCGCAGATGGTGTCGCGCCCAACAAGTAGAGCTGATCTCCAATAGTGGTGTCATTCATGAGATGTAATTGCAACCAAGTGCCGAAAGTCTCCATGTGATTTTCTTTAATCCAGTGGTCATCCTTCCCCGGGAACTTGGAGCGTACAACATTCATGTGTTCCTCGATATACGGAGCCACGAAGGTAGAACTTTGTAGAACTGTGTAGTGTGCTTGATTCAAAGAATGCCCGTCCCTAAATATCATTGCTTTCTTTCCTAGCGTGCCTTTTTCCACTCAGTCTCCCCTCATACCGTGATTCAGGAACACCAATCGGCTTAAGGTCAGGAAGAAAGTCTACACACAACCCAATGACCTCCTCTGTTCCATAGCCCTTAGAGATGCTTCCTTCTGGCCTAGCACGGTTACGAACATATTTCTTTAAGACTCCCATGAACCTCTCGAAGGGGAACATATTGTGCAGAAATATAGGACCGAGAATGGAAATCTCTTCGACTAGGTGAACTAAGAGATGCGTCATAATATTGAAGAAGGACGGGGGGAACACCAACTCAAAACTGACAAGACATTGGACCACATCCTTCTGTAGCCTTTCCAGACTTTCTCGATCGATTACCTTCTGAGATACTGCATTGAGGAATGCACACAGCTTCACAATGGGTACTCGAACATTTTCTGGTGGAAGCCCCCTCAATGCAACCGGAAGCAACTGCGTCATAATCACGTGGCAATCATGAGACTTCAGCTTTTGGAATTTTTTCTCTACCATATTTATTATTCCCTTTATATTTGACGAGAAGCCAGCCAGGACCTTGATACTGCTCAGGCATTCAAAAAAGATTTCCTTCTTTCCTTTGATAAGAGCGTAGCTGCTTAAGTATTGACGGCCTTTATCAGTATGCTTGTTGTATGGGTCTTTGATACGTTGTTGCTCCTCCCGTGCTTCTGGTGTATCTTTTGTCTTCCCATACACGCCCAGGAAGCCTAGCAGGTTCACGCAAATATTCTTCGTCACGTGCATCACGTCGATTGAAGAACGGACCTCTAGGTCTTTCCAATACTCAAGGTCCCAAAATATAGATTTCTTCTTCCACATGGTCGTGTGTCCGGTAATGGGGTCTTTCGGAACATATTGACCGCCAGGACCCTTTCCAAAGATTACTTCTAGGTCCTTCACCATACCAAATACATCAGCACCTTTAGGGAGCTTAGGCTTCTTCTGGTAATCTGCCTCACCATTGAAATACTTGCCTTTCTTTCTTACTTGATGATTGGCCGGAAGAAATTTACAACACCCCAGGTACACAACCTTCTTACATTTATCCAAATATGTACCTTTAGTCTTATCTAAACAGTGCGTGCATGGTTTGACTATCCTGAAATGTTACTAAGAGCAGGCCAATCAATGATGGTTACGAACAACAACGCTCGTAGGTCAAATGGCTCCTGTTTGTGCTCATCCCACACCTTTACACTTGGTTCTTCCCACAACTGCAAAAGTTCATCGACTAATGGCCTTAGGTACACATCAATGTTGTTGTCGGGTTGCTTCGGTCCTTGGATGAGCACTGGCATCATAATGAACTTTCGCTTCATGCACAACCAAGGAGGAAGGTTGTAGATACATAGAGTCACTAGCCAGGTGTTGTGACTGCAGCTCTGCTCCCCAAAAGGATGCATGCCGTCTGTACTTAGACCAAACCATAAGTTCCTCGTGTCACTTGCAAAGTTCGAGTACTTTATCTTGATGTTTCTCCACTACGACCCATCGGTGGGGTGTCTCAGTTTCCCGTATTTCTTATGCTCTTCTTTGTGCCATCGCAACAACCTGACATGCTCTTTGCTTCTGAATAGACATTTCAACCGTGGTATTATAGGAGCATACCACATAACCTTAGCAGGAACCCTCTTCCTAGGGGGCTCGTCGTCACCCTCAACATCACGAGGGTCATCTTGTCTGATCTTGTACCGACATGAAGTGCATATCGGGCATTTATCCATATTCTCGTACTTCTCACCGCGGTACAGGATGTAGTCATTAATGCATGCATGTATCTTCTCCACATCTAATCGTAGAGGGCAGATAGTCTTCTTTGCTTCATACGTTGTCTCGGGCAGCTCGTTATCCTTTGGAAGCTTCGGCTTTATTATTTTCAGTAACTTCTCAAATCCCTTGTCAAATAAACCAGTCTCTGCCTTCTATTTTAGCAGTTCAAGTGTGATACCGAGCTTTATGCTGCCATCTTTATAATTTGGGTACAACAACTTTTTGTGATCCTTTTGCATGGCCTCCAACTTAAGCTTCTCCCTTTCTGTATCGCATTGTTGCTTTGCATCAGAAATGACACTACCAAGACCATCAGCGGGCTCATCCGATGCCCGTTATTCTTCTTCATTGCCGCCTCCCTCTTCTTCATTGTCTTCCATTGCAGTATCACCGTATTCTTCAGGGGACATAGGATAGCTGTCATCATCCTCTTCTTCTTCATTTTCTTCTAGCCTAACCCCTCTTTCTTCGTGCATGGCCTAACAATAATATCCGGGCATGAAACTTCTCCGAAGCAGATGGCTTTGAAGGATTCTCGGGGCAGAGTGCTCCGCCATGTTCCGACAGTCGACGCGGGGACAAGGCATAAAATTATCCACTTTGTTTCCCTTAGCCACATCGATAAATTTATGCAGGCCTGCAATAAAATCGGAATCGCGTCGGTCGATGTACATCCATCGCATCCGCGCATCGATCTGCGTCATAATAATTAACCATTACAATAACATCGTGAATAGTGAAATGACCACCCTACATGGACACATGCAATATTTTTGTATCAGTTACAGATAAAGAAGATAAGGTTGCTAACATTGTCCGAGGATACCGTGTTGTGCGCACTTAAGGGTGGCTCGGACATTTCGTCGAACACCTTGTGTGCAATCAAAGGAAAAAAAAGCTAGCACCCATACCTCACACACAATCCAGCAAAATTTGGTGGCAAAGGGCAAAGGGCTGGGCTTATTTATAGCCAGAGGAGGGTTTTTGGTCCCGGTTCGTGGCATGAACTGGGATCAATGCTCCGCAGAGTGCCACGTCTGCATCGCGGGGGAGGGTTTTTGCTCTCAGTTCGTGGCATGAACCGGGACCAATGCTCCACAGAGCGCTATGTGTGCGTCGCGGAGGCATTGGTCCCGGTTCATGCCACGAACCGGCACCGTTGCTTAGAGATGAACCGGGACCAATGCCCAGGCGGCATGAACCGGGACCGGTGCCTGCATTGGTCCCGATTTGCGAGCCGAACCGGGACTGATGGCATTTGGGTGCTGGACGAAAGACCATTTTTCTACTAGTGTTACTTCCCCGTGCAAAGCTTCATTTGTGTTTGTCTAATATTCCGGCATATTTGATCATTTTTTAGCGTATAAATTCAAATTCCTCAAAACAAATTGACAGATAACAATATTTTCCGGGGAATTATCATCCAATGGAAAAAAATCTGTCCACACAAATACCCAATATACAGTGGCATGCATACACACGCTTGGTTTGTGTTGTTAGAACTTATGAAATCTCTACATTTCTGTCGATCAGCACAAATCAGCCTGATGTAAAATAGGCATCACTCAAGAACGTTATGTCTTAATTGCTCAAAGTGACCCGCAAAAAAAATTGCTCAAAGTGAAAAGTAAATAAATCTTGGCGCTGCTTTCTTGAACATACTGTACTTCAAACTATACTTAGAACCAACAATGACTTAAGTTGCTACATACCATTATATTCACCACATTACGTACATCTCACCAATTTCGTTCTCCTGCCAATTAGGCGTACGAATTGACAAATCAACTAGGAAGGGAGCAAAGAAGACTAGTACTACTAGAGAACAGGAACTAAAATAGGGCACCCTCGATCGATCATGGTGTTCTTCTCGGGCTGCAACTTCGGCGCCAGCAATTGGGCGTCGTGTTCTGTCCCGCCCCTTCTTCTTTGCATGCCTTCTCCTTCTTGTGTGCTCGTCGGAGAATCGCAGCAGTGCGTCCTTTGGGATCCCTTTCCCCGACCTTATCTCGCCTTGTGGCGACAATCTCCCCCGCTTTCCGACCGATCCGACGCTGGTGGGACATGGCGGGCCGCACGGACGTCCGATGCTGCCACTCGTGCGGTACGGCTGGGGATGTTGTTGGAGGCGGGGTACTGGACGAGATAGGAGCCGGTGCCGGCGGATGAGGAGACGACCTTGGCGGGCGCGTAGATCACCACCTGCCTCGTGCCGGACGCCCGCGAGCTGCGCACCTCAACGTCCTCCCCGCAGGCGAATCGCGGTTTCCGGGGAGCGGTCTCCGCGGTGGGCGCCAGAGATTTCGGTGGCGCTGCGGTGGCCGTCTTGACAGCTACTGTCGTCACGGTATTGCTCTTGTCGGGTGCAGCCACTTTTCTGGTGGCGACGGCGGCCTTCACGGGCGCCGGGAGCAACCTCGGCGCCGCCGGAAATTTGGAGCCGTATCCTCGCGCCTTCATCTTCTTCGCTTCCTCCTCCTTGTCGAGCCCGTTCCGCAGTGCGTCCTTGGGGATCCCTTTCTCCGTCTTCTTGGCCTTCTTGTAAGAATCGCCAGCACCGCCGTGCTCCTCCGACTGCTCCGACGGCAGTGGCCTCTTGGAGGTGGCCAGCCGCGCAGTGTTGACAGCGGAGTCTGGTGGTGGTGGAAGTAGACGGTCGGCCGCGCGAACGTCAGACGCTGGCACCCGCGCGGTGCGGCTCGGGATGCTGTTGGCGGCGGGGTACTGGACGAGGTAGGAGTAGGTGCGGCGGACGCGGAGACGACCTTGGCGCGCGCATAGATCACCAGCTGCGTCTTCCCGCCAGAGACCTCCGAGAACCCGGTGCGCACCTCGACGTCCTCCCCGGGCGCGAAAAGCTGGCTCCGGCGAGCGGCCTCCATGGTGCGAGAGGCCTGCAGAGACTTGTGGACCGTCGTCGTGTTAAAATGACTTTACCACGGATCTAGTCTAGATCTAACAGTAGCACTATACATCACCTTTGTAGATCGAGAACAGAGAGAGAGAGAACCGAGATGAACTCTACCTGCTCCCTGGCTCGACAAACACGAACCAGAGGGAATCCCCGAGCTGGTGCCTGAGCTAGAACCTCCGTCGTTGGCCATGGGTGGTAGGGGTGAGTGTGGGGCGGTGGAGCTTCCCGTCGGCGCAGCGCTTAGCCTAGATCGGATTGGCTTGTAGGTGGGGAGGCTAGGGCACGGCTAACCTCGTAGGTCGTGCTGCCGGCTCCCCACCACTTTATATAGCGCTGGCGACAGGGGCCCACCATCCCAGATAAGGATGGGCGCCCCCGATCAGGGCGCAGTTAGGGGGACGTGCTGGGCCGTTGGGCCCAGTCACGTTAGAGATCTATCTAACATTCTCCCCCTAGATCTCTTCTTTACTTTTAACCTTGTTCTTTATTTATTTCATCACAGAATGATATATAGAGCATGTTTCATCGTCTCAGCTCAATTGCCGATAGAATCAGACAGCCACTATATACCTTCATGTTCTGAAACAAATTCTGTTACTTTTGGGCCTCTATAGTCCAGGAATCATAGGCTTGCCGTTAAACCCATGTCGGCTATGTGTTCCTTGAACACATTGGGTGGTAAGCCTTTCGTTAGCGGATCCGCAAGCATATCCTTTGTCCTTATATGCTCGAGACTTATAGTTTGATCCTGGACTTTGTCCTTCACAACATAATACTTTATATCTATAGACTTTGAAGCATTACTCGACTTGTTGTTGTGAGCATAGAATCTCAAGGGCTCGTTGTCACAGTACATCTTTAGTGGCCTGCTGATGCAGTCAACCACTTTCAAGTCGGGTAAGAATTTCTTTAACCATAACGCCTATCCCATGGCCTCATAACATGCTATGAATTCTGCATACATCGTAGATGATGCAACTATCGACTGTTTGGCGCTTCTCCACGAAATAGCACCTCCTGCGAGAGTAAAGACATACCCTGTCGTGGACTTTCGGTCGTCTTTATCTCCCGCAAAATCTGCATCTGAATACCCTTTTATCTCTAGGGAATCAGATCGTCTATATGTTAGCATGAGGCCTTTTGTGCCTTGCACATAGCGCAAAGCTTTCTTTACCATCTTCCAGTGCTCTATGCCTGGATTCTCTTGATATCTACCGAGTACCCCGGTGATAAATGCTAAGTCAGGGTGAGTGCACACTTGTGCATACTGCAAGCTTCCAACAGCCGAAGCATATGGTACTGACTTCATTTGATCGATCTCATATTGATTCTTTGGACATTGGGATTTCCCAAAACTGTCGCCCTTGACTATGGGAGCAGGTGTTGAATTACTCGCATGCATATTGTATTTCCTTAAAATCTTTTCTGTCGCTTTCTGCGACAGTCCTAACACTCCATTCTTTCTGTCTCGGTGAATTTCTATGCCCAAAACATAAGATGCTTCACCAAGGTCTTTCATGTCAAAGTTTGATGACAAGAACTTCTTTGTTTCTAGTAGTAGACTAACATCACTGCTAGCAAGCAGAATATCATCCACATATAGAATTAGGAAAATATATTTCCCACTTTTGAATTTTGCATAAATGCAGTTGTCCTCAACATTTTCTTTGAATCCAAATCCTTTAATGGTATCATTAAACTTTAAATACCACTGCCTAGAGGCTTGCTTTAACCCATAAACGGATTTCTTTAGGCGGCATCCCATATGTTCCTTCCCCTCCATGAAAAAACCCTTGGGTTGTTTCATGTAAACATTTTCTTCTAAATCTCCATTTAGAAATGCCGTCTTGACATCCATTTGATGTAACTCTAAATCAAAATGTGCAACTAGTGCCATGATGATTCTGAAGGAGTCCTTACATGAGACCGGAGAAAAAGTCTCATTGTAATCTACGCCTTCTCTTTGCGTAAAGCCTTTTGCCACGAGTCTAGCTTTGTACTTTTCTACATTCCCATTGGAGTCATACTTTGTTTTGTAGACCCACTTGCATCCTACTGTTTTGGCTCCTTTGGGAATTTCCTCTAAGTCCCAAACATTGTTGGAACTCATCGATTTCATTTCATCTTCCATTGCCACCACCCACATGGCTGAGTGAGGGATACTCATGGCTTCTTCATATGAGGTAGGATCGCCCTCCATATGAACTACATTGTAAACTTTGTAGATGTCTTTGGAAATGGCTGGTCTTCGTTCTCTTTTAGACCGTCTGAGTTCATCAGACTTGTTCATTTCTTGCCTGGGGTTCGGGCACATTTACGGTAGGTGGCTGTTCTGGCTCCCTTTCGTGCTCAACAGTGGGTTCAGGTGGCTCCTGATGGACATGTTCCGAACTTTCGCCCATTGTTGTCACGTGTGGAGTCAACAGTGTGGCACCACAACCTCAGGGGTTGTAGATGGTGGCACAACAGGTAGCGAGAAAAATGGCTCCTGAGTCATCGGATTAGGTGCATGCACCCACTTCTCCTCAAGATCAATTTTCCTAGCTACCGTGCTCCCCCTCATCAATTCGTCCTCCAAGAAGACTGCATGTCTCGTTTCTACAAACTTTGTATATCTGTCGGGACAGTAGAAACGATAGCCTTTGGACTTATCTGGATAGCCAATAAAATGGCAAGATACTGTTTTGGGGTCTAACTTTGCAATGTTTGGATTGAAAACTTTTGCCTCAGCTGGGCTCCCCCAGACCCTCAAGTGGTGCAGAGAGGGGACTCTGTCTGTCCACAATTCATACGGTGTTTTGGGCACCGACTTACTTGGTACTCTGTTGAGAATATGAATGGCGGTTTTAAGCGCCTCCATCCACAATCCCAATGGGAGGGTGGAATAGCTCATCATCTCGCACCATATCCATAAGGGCAGTTCGCCTTTTCATCCGCTTTTCTTTGAGGTTCGCCCGGCATAGAATACTGGGCGACTATTCCATTTTCTTGCAGGAACCGTGCAAAGGGTCCTGGTACTTGACCATATGGAGTATGCCGACCGTATTACTCCCCCCCACGATCGGACCGGACTATTTTGATTCTTTTATTGTGCTGATTTTCTACTTCAGCTTTGAAAATTTTAAATTTATCCAATGCTTCAGATCTTTCTTTAATTGGATAAATATAACCATACCGGGAGTGATCATCCGTGAATGTTATGAATGAATCATAGCCATCCACACTTTTCACCGGAAACGGTCCACAAATATCCGTGTGGATTATTTCTAGTGTAGCTATGCTTCGGTTTGCACCCTTTTTAATTTGTTTGACATACTTTCCTTTAATGCAATCTATGCATTGTTCTATGTCGGAGAACTCTAACGGAGGAAGAATGTCATTTTTAACGAGGTTTTCTATTCTTCCCCTCGAAATATGGCCTAGTCTACAGTGCCATAGTTTCGATGAGTCAAGAGTTCGCTTTCTTTTCTTTTGTTCTTTGTTCGACAAGGGAACTTTTTCACTCACATCACACACAGAAAAAACTTTCTCATGCAAGGATAACAAATATAACTTATCAAATAATGTAGCAACACCCACACATTTGTCTTTCAACCAAATGGCACACTTGCCATTTCCAAAATAACATTCGTAAGAATCTTTGTCCAAACAGGAAACACTTATTAAATTCCTATGTAATGAAGGAACGAAAAGCACATCTTTGAGCAAAAGAAAAGAGCCATCAGCCAGCTCCAGAGGGACGTCACCAATGGCCTCCACTTCTGCTTCTATTCCATTCGCCACTTCAATGTGTCTTTCTCTTCTTGGCGTGGTCCTTGTCGAATGGAACCCTCAGAAGAGTTGGCAACGTGAACAGTTGCTCGGAATCAATCCACCAAGTGGATCTGGTAAACTTTTCATACGTAGATTCATTAACAAAAGAAACAATATCTTTACCATTCTTGGCCATGATGTACTTTAGCCAAACCGAGTCCTTCTTGTAGTGCCAGTCTTTTTGCGTTGATGGCCTTGATCCTTCTCCCTGTGGTGGACTGTGATGCTGGTCTGTTGCATTGGACCCTTGCCATGGGGCTTGGAGGGTGAGCCACCATGGTTGCCACTGTGAAGCCTCTCTTCTGTTGTCCTTCATGAAGTTCGTGAGAACCGCCGTGAAGGGCTTTCAGCCTTTCCTCTTCCTGGGAGCACATCCCAATGGTCTTTTCTATGTCCCACTTTTCAGGGGACATATTATAGTTTATTACAAAGTTTTCAAAAGGCTGTGGAAGTGAGGCCATCACAAGGTGCACTAAGAGTGCTGGCTTTAGCTCGAGGTCCTCATCCATGGGCTTGAGCTTCGCTGCCATGTTTGACATCCTCAAGATGTGCTCTCTTATTCCGTGGGGTCCTCCCGTACTTTTCAAGAAACCGCTTTGCTTTAACAGCTGGGTCGCATACATCTTTGAAGAGCCAGTAAACTGGCTCTTTATCTTGGCGAGATACTCGCCCACGGTAGCACACTCTCCAATTGAGCCCACTATTGCGTTCTCAATTGTGTTCTTTACGAAGGCCAGAGTCTTCTTGTTGGCATTCACCCATTTCTGGTTATCAATAGAGTACGCCAGCTCCAATGGAGCATGGTCCCTCTTCCTTTTCTCAAAGTCAGCACTTTCCTCAGCAGCCCCCCTGACCGGGTCATCGGGCTTGACTGGTTGCTTGGTGTCAACCACCCAATCCACTTCGGCGCATACGAACGCCAAGTCAACTTTCTTCCTCCATTCGGAGTAGTTGTCCCCCCTTAGGAGCGGGATGTCCTTCAAACATGCCATGAGGTTGAGACCTCCTGAAAATCACAAAAGATGTGAGATCACCAAGTAAAACAACTGTATGCGTTAATTCAACGTTGGTATAAATTAAGCATGCAATCGTTTCGTGCTATTTAAAATTACATCACCGTTGGGCAGAAATAAATTTAAATGCACCTTTAATACTTAATAGGAAAAAGATTATGGTCATGTGTATTAATAACGTTGGTCAATTAATAGCATGAGGCATAATCACTTTAATCACATCTTTATGTCAAGATTTAATCAACTTTTATTGCATTATTACAATTTAAACCATCTATTTGCAATTTTGAAAAAAGACTATTTGCAGTGGAAACTTTCATAATGACTTTCATAAAACTCATACTTTACAGAAAAAATTCTGCCTTTGCATATTCTCTAGTCAAATATTCTCTGAAATAAAGGACTAGAAAAAACTATGCTGAAAATATGCTTAAAACTAAGCAAAAACAGTAAAAAACAGCTGTAAAAAAAATGGGCAGTAAAACCACCTTCCGCCCAGCATTCCCTGGGCTGTTCGTCACATGTAGCGCCAAAAGCGGGACAGACAAGACCACCGCAAGCCCGCCCACTAAGCTTGGCCAGTCTGCAGCAGTCAGTCACACACTGGGCTGTGCCCAAGCAAGGGGCTGAAGCAATTTACCAAGGCCGCTTCCGCCAGTTAAAATTTAGCAATCGATCCGGCAACGATCTGGCCGTCTTTAGACGCCTGCCCCATACAAGATTTATCTGGCTTCACGCGGCCTGACCTAGATCGGACGGTCAGCCGCGCGTCTCGGGCCTATAAGACCCCCCAAAAAAACCTAACCCACTTCTCCCCCTTCACCTCCCCACAGCGTACCACAGCATGGCGTCCCCATGGCTGGCCAGCGTGGACACCGCGTAAGCCGCGCCATCAAGGCGCCCGCTGCTGCGGCGCCAACCGTGGTAGCCCCGCGTCGGGTGCGCCGGTGGCAGCGCGTCGGGCCCGTGTCTTCCAGGCCGAGGTGAAGGAGGTGGTGGCCGGCGCGCCTCTCCTCTCTAGCTGCGGACACTCGGCTTCCGAGCCGAGGAGGCCGAGCCCCTCGCGCGCCGAGCAGGCCGCCCCCCTCCCTTGGCGAGGTGGCCAAGCCCTCCTGGCGGCTGGCGCGCCTCCCTTGGCGGTGGCCAAGCCCTCGGCCGAGGTGGCCGCGCCTCCTTGGAGGTGGCCAAGCCCTCATGGCGGTGGCGCGCCCTTGGAGAGGTGGCCTGGTCCGCCCGAGTACAAGGCGAGGTGGCCACGTCTATCGCGCGCCCCTCCCTTCTCTGTTTGCTCCGGTGAGCCATGCCCCCCCCCCCGTCCTCCTTGCCGGCGGTGCGGGTGGGCGCACCACCGTCAAGAGGGGCGGCGGTGGAGCCTTTTCGCTCCCCTTTTTTTTTGTTACTTGGTCCATAATGAAACTGCGGCGGCGCCCCCCACCTTGCTCCTTGCCGATGTGTGCATCCACCCGAGAGTGGGTGCACCGTCGTCAAGTGGCCGAGGTGTGGGGCGGAGACTTTCCCGGCGATGGTCGGAGGGGACCCTTTTGTTTTTCTTTGGGGATCTATGGGGTTAGGACTTGCATTCGGGATCTTTTGGGACTTTAGATCTAGGGTTTTGCTTTGCCCCGAAGGGTGTGTTCTTCTTCTAGATGTCTCCACAATGGATGCCCATCTAGATCGAGAGGAACGGCGCGGCCATAGGGCAGGCGCACTTTGGATCTAAATCTTTGCTTTTGAACCTTTTACTTTCTACAAAAAGCACTGTAAAATCTAGCAACTAAAACCATAGCTCTGATACCAATGTTAAAATGACTTTACCACGGATCTAGTCTAGATCTAACAGTAGCACTATACATCACCTTTGTAGATCGAGAACAGAGAGAGAGAACCGAGATGAACTCTACCTGCTCCCTGGCTCGACAAACACGAACCAGAGGGAATCCCCGAGCTGGTGCCGGAGCTAGAACCTCCATCGTTGGCCATGGGTGGTAGGGGGTGAGTGTGGCGGCGGTGGAGCTTCCCGTCGGCGCAGCGCTTAGCCTAGATCGGATTGGCTTGTAGGTGGGGCGGCTAGGGCACGGCTAACCTCGTAGGTCGTGCTGCCGGCTCCCCACCACTTTATATAGCGCTGACGACAGGGGCCCACCATCCCAGATAAGGATGGGCGCCCCCGATCAGGGCGCAGTTAGGGGGACGTGCTGGGCCGTTGGGCCCAGTCACGTTAGAGATCTATCTAACACGTCGTCGTCGGGAAGCGCTGGGCCGCGGCGTTCATCTTCCTGGGCGCGGGCGACGGCAGGAGTAGGAGAGATCGCGGCGGCAGCTGCGTGGGCGATGCCCTAGCTAGATTGGCGTGGCGGCTGGGTTGCTCGCGTTTGAACTGCGAGTCGGATCAAGATCGGGGGAATAAAGCAAGGGAAGCGGGTCGAGTGTGTGTGCGCCTCCAGGGCCGGCCACAGCGCGTATAAATCGGTGGAGCAAAGCAACCCGCGTGTCCGAGGCAGCGCCGGTTTGGCGGTAAGGCGGCGCGCGAACTCGTTTTCGCGTTCCGAAACGGAGGCGCTCTCCTTGGGCCTGCTTGCTTGTTGTCCGCGGGCCGGAGCGAGCGTGCGGCTGGGTTTGCGCGTTCCGGAGAGTCTAGCCGCCTGACCAAACTACTGGGCCGTGGGGTCGCTGGGCCGGTTCCTTCTGTTATCCTGTGTTTTATTTTTCTGGCGTCTGTCGTTCTACTTTCTTCCGAGAGAGATTTTGTCTCTGCTGAAAAGTCGGCTGCAGATACGCTGCGTGCCCCGTCGAGATTCGATTCCTCCTGCGCGAGCCGCAACGCCTGGATCCATCCATGGGTGGAGCGAGTGCTCGATCTTACCTAGTGATGTCCCGTCGCATAAACCCCGGGCTGAAAATATCCAGTGGCGTCGATCGGCGATCGATCGACAAGGTGCTGGCCTGGACATCACATCACATCGGGTCTGCAGAAAAGAAGGGTCAGCAGACTCGTGATTAATTACACGCGCACTTTTTGACCATGGTGCGTGCGTACTGCGTAGGTCTCGTATGCGTCCAACGGCGTCGCGGTTCCTAAGGGCCTTTTTCGTGCAGTATGTCAGTGTGTCAATAATCATGTTCTCGTCGACGACGAATCCTGCGTCGCGTTGCGGCCGGCGGAAAGCGGATGATGGGTTTGTTGTTTGATCGATGGGTAGGTGCTGATGAGACGTCCATGGACCAGGTTGGGTTTCAGGTATGCAACCACCGTCCACGCATGCACGCACAACCAACCTGCTCAAGCCCTACAAATCCTTTGCTTCAGCTGGCTGTTGCCGGTGCACCGCACGGCGCACGCACACCGGCCCTCTCCACGTTGTGCCCTCCCTCTGGCGTGGGCTCCTCTTCCTTTTCCATCTGTCCTTTATTACCTTACAAAATTTTAGGATTTTTTTAGATATAAAAGGCATTTACCCCCGATTTCATTAAGGAAAACAAAATAGATGTTCAGTACTACCAAAACGCAACCCCCTTCCACACACATACAAATCCGCATCAGGTTTTGACATGTTAAACTTTTTTTCTGGGAGTAGAGAGGAGACCTAAGAAAATATAAAGAACAAAAGAAAACTACAGGTAACAAAAGGAGATTTTTTTTACGATTTTTAGGATGCCCAACCAGTAGTACACAATTGATATCGTCAGAGCATCTCCACTCGCCTCCCCCCCCCCCCCCCCCAACTACCACCAATACGACGCCCGGCGGTTGGCCTTATGTGGGGGCGTCGGTGCAGTTACCTCCTATGGGTTGGGTTGGGGGGGTCACCGGCTCCTAGTCCCCCCTCCCCCAAACAATTTGATAAATTCAAACATTCAAAGTCGTCGGAAATTAAACAAACAAAAAATTTCCGTCACGAGATGCATCATAGTATCTACAAATAAATTGCCGAAGTCACCGCAATGCAAGTCTAGAGATCAAAATAAACATGCGAATGGAAATCAAATGGCAGGATCATCCGCCGCGATAGTCGGTAGTGGAACAATGGTGCTGGCCTAGGTGTTGATCGTGGTCAGGGTCATAGTCGCCGGAGTGGGGGTGCTGGTCTAGTGCCGGTCGTGGCCGGAGTCGGGGTGCTATCTTGGTTGGCATCGGTGTCACCCGGCTCTCAGACATGATCAGGGTGCGCTGATCAATACACCACGCCTTCACCTCATCGTCCATGTCCCTGGTGTCGACCATCAAGATCACCAAGTCCACTCTCCTCTTCTTCGCCGCCATATTGGCCTTGATGAGGCCGAGTTTGATGTCCTTCCTCTCCATGACCAAAGCTCACATTGCTGCGGCGATCTCTTCCATCCTGGTGGCCTGCTCTGTCCTCTTGGCGGCGTGTGCAGCGGTGTCAGCCACGCAGGCCATGATGGACGAGTGCGGCTTCTCGATCGCCGATGTCGCGTCTCTCATGGCCTGGCATTCTTATGGCCCACGGGGCGGCCTTTTGAGGCCGCGGACAGCGCCGCGCTGGGGTCGTAGGTGGCATACTTGTCCTTGGTGAGGGCGGTCCGCATCTCTGTCCACTTGTAGCATCCCTCGATCCGTGCAAAGACGTGGATGAACTTGAAATCGGTGTCGTCGTTGTCCTCTCGGTAGGCGGCGATCATGATGCGCATCTCAATGTATGATAGCAACAATGGGATACAATTTTAAACGGCGATTGGCTAGTTTCGGTTGCCTACTTGATCGTCGAAGTAGGTACCGCTAACATGGACTCAGCGTACTTCCTCCATGATGCCATGCCACTTGTTGCAAGCATGTTGGATCATGGCCCAATGGTGATACATGCCGGAGTCGCCACGATCATGGAACAAGCACTTGAAATCGGTGAAGGGGTCGATGCTGACCTTCTTCCAAGTTTCGGCGAGGCACTCGTCCTACCTTGAACTCCGCTTGGGTCCGCGGCCACCCCCTCCTTTCTTCTTTTTCTCCACGGTCACCGCTTTGTTCTTCCCTTTCGGGTCGGCAGCGATTGTCACCAGCACCTCCACCACCTCTTCCTCAGCCTTGGCGTAGGCGTAGGTCTCGTCTTCCCAACGCTTGCCGCCTTCGTCATCTTCGTCGGCGTATGCATTGGCTTCTTCTTGCATGTAGGTCTGGTCGGAGCCACCGTTGATGATGTCGGCCATGATGCAGTCGCCATTGGGCGTTCTGCCGAGCAGGCCGAGGGGCGCTCTGGCGGCTGCTTCCTACGACGAACTGGTTAAAACCAGCGCGGTGGCGGCACAACACTGTTGAAGGAGTGGCGACGGTGGGCCAGTGAGCAGTCTGTGGTGAAGGAGTTGGGGTCGAAACCGCCGAGCGGGTCGAAGTCGTTGCATCCTGGCATGAAGTGCGAGAGGTATGGTGTCGTGTTCCCCTAGCTTTCGTGGAACATCGCCTGGGAAAACGGCAACACGCTAGATGGTGACGGGGAAGAGACACTGCTTTAGCTCCCAGGGATGTGCAGGCCAGCGCTATGAGTCGACGCTGCCATCCCCACCATGGACACGGCCCTCTGTGCCATCGCTGCCTACGCCGATGTTGCATGTGTTGCCGCTACCTGCACAGCCTCGAGTTCTTCTCCCTCGGCCGGTGGCTTGCGTTCTCCACCTGCTGGCGCTGGATGTCGAAATCCCACTCCATGTTCGACATCCCCTCTGGCCGCTCCTTGTCAGCCTTCCCCTTCTTCCTAGAGGCCAACATGTGGGGAGCTTGGTACTTCTTCGGCAGCATGGTGGCAGTGGCGCGAGTTGGATCTGGTATGGTGGGGAGGGGCAGGGGAAATGGCGGGAGTGGGCGGCGAGGAGGGGAATGGAGATATGGAGCAAAAAGGAGGGAAAACTTTGGTGTCCCATTGACAGGGCTGTCCCGTCATCTTTTCAGGCTCATCTGGCGCACTCAATAGCCCCCCTTGGGTTGGATTCGGTGTGAGGGCGCCGGAAGATTAGTTGGGCTGTACCCGCGTCTTTTCAGTTTTCGCGCGGGGAGGCTGGCAGGGTTGGTGGCCCATAGCACGCTTAGAGGGGTTTGCGGGGGTGTGGAGATGCTCTTAGAGTCATACAGAAATATACTTTCTAATTTATAATAAATAATTTGTATATACATGGATTAATTATTGGTCAGAGGAAAATTCGGAAATATGTGTGTGTTGCGGTGACCCAGCATACCACTGCATGATGTAGTACACTATAGTCGTTGACATAACACCAATGAAACACCATTCACTAGTATTACATCCCTCAAAGTGGTACAACAGAAACACAGCAGGTCCAAGACATGACTATAGATTACAACTCGACTCTTTACAAAAGATCCAGAGAACACTCTAGGTTAAAGAGAGAGAAAGAAACTTCTTACAAAGAAGAACCAGAACTAATAACTCAGAACTATCTAGTAACTAAGACTAGTATCTAAACTATTTGGCTTGCCATTGCTGCTATTGCAATGCTCTACAAAAATAGGTTTTATGTCTAGAGAATCTACTCCTATCTAAACCTACACTTTATCTTCTCTTTAGATGATGTATATGTTGACTTTGTTTACTTTATTGAAGAACTTGAGTTGTCGATGATGGTTTCTTGAGCAGAAATTGATGCTGATGTCGTCTTCAATGGCTTAGAACCTAGCAAGGGTTAAGAAGGTACGGTTGAGTACGAGTGTACTCAGCAAGTTCATTAAAAAGGAGTGTATGATGCACTATCTCTACAGCCATAGATCATAGGTCGTAGGCAATGCAGGTTTTCGTAAACATTTCTTCAAAGGTTGCTTTTATTCTGAAAACTATGTCCGACAGCCTTCACATGTTGACCAGAACCTTCATGGGGTTCCTTTCCTGCCGCGTTCGTAGCTCCTTCCCAGAACAGGGAGTAACATGTCACAATTCTTACACTCTGCAGAGGTGCGTCACTTTTCCCACAAGAGACCTTAAGCTTTGTTGCATAGCCGGGAGTATGTCCTCGTTCAAACTTCCTTGGTTTGAGGCCCAACTCAAGATCCAAGCTAATCGCTGCCCTCTCCACGACCCCATATATCTGCACGATCCTCCGGGGCTGACTACACCTCTGTTAAGCCTCCAACTAGGGCAAGCTATAACCATGGTGAGTTCCCGAAGACTCTATGAGCTGGTGATGCCCCTGGAGGTTCGGCTATACCTCCAGCAGCCACTCATAAATAATCTAGACACCAAAATCGTGGGGCCTAAGGGTGCCCACCCATATGCTTGATCCACACAAGGAATCATAGTGTCACGATAAGGTCATCTTACCTCCATATGAAAGGAAGAAGATACAGCTGACTTCTCCGTCCCATTCCAAATCTCATGGTTGACGCGTAATATACGGTGCTAGAATCACTGGCGATATTTGTTGTTAAGTCCTAGATGATACATTACTGTACAATGGCGTTTCCATTGCCAGTTATGATAGATTAGCTGATCACCCTGGATCAGTAACTAATATTTCCAGTTAATTGTGAAAATAGTGTTTTTGACCTTTTTGAACTGCAGGTGATTACACAGTTGAGTTACAAGCATAGAAAATAATCAAAGGACATGAGCAAGTTGTGAACTTGTCTTTTGTGATTGCAAGATTATGCACTCACGGTCTTCAAGACAACAGAAGATCCAAATTCTGTAAATAACATCATTGGTCCAGTAAGGACTAATGTTTAAAGAAGCAAGATGCAACGATGCATAAGTAATGTAATGCAATTTGATAAACGTGAATCCCCGGAATAGTCGTATCTAATCTAGGGTTTGGAAACTAGGAATGAGTTCTTTAGAATGTGTTGTACTTTTATAACAAATTCACACTTGTGCGTATTATTAAGGCTTGTGAGAGTGTGTGTGAAACAATAAGTAAATACAATAAGTAATATGCAATACTAAAGCACTCAAATGGGTTATGGTATCTAAAACATTTCTTAAACAAGATTAAGAATCAAGTAGAGCTTTTAAAGAAGTGTTCAAGGTTTAATTTTAATGTTGCTTATAACTCTTGAGGAAAACATTATTTTACAAAGTAAAAGATATTTAAACTTAAAGCTAATACTTTAAGGTTTTCTTGTAAATTATAAGTACTAAAATAGAAAACAACTAGTATCGTTGAGTAGCTATTCTACTAATAAATGGAGACTTTTAACACTCCATGAAAGTATAACAAAAGTATTATGCATTGATAGAAGTGGTGTTTTCTTGATCTTATAAGTGGATAGAATCACTTACTTATTATAGAATTAATACTAATTTCTATGAACATGGGAATGGCATCATGTTTAATACTCACAGACTTTCCTTAGCCTTTAGAGTGGATTCCCAAATTTGTAAAAGAATTAATATTCATATCTTGATGATTTTATAAGTGATAAACTATTTTTGGAGTAAGATTTACTTAACTCTGAATGGTAGTTTTAGTAAGTACAACTTAAAATGGTTAGACTTATGTTAGCTTCAATTAAACATTATTTGAACTTGTCATTACATTTTTAAACTCTAAACAAATAAAACTAAAGAGAATAGTAAAGGTTTATATATTTTTAATGAATTAAAATAAAAGAAAAGGGTTTAAATAAGATTTATTAGACCTTTACCTTTTATTTTACTTCAAAAGTATTAGTTGATATTTTTAGTGTGTAGATTTCATTTTTGTGATCATTTTGGTATATTATAAGTATTTTTGTGAATTTTAAATAATAAGATATAATTTTTATAAGTTTTAACACTTTATAAATACTAAATAAATAATAAATATTAGTTGAGTGAGACAAAAATAATTGAAACAACTTTGTAATGGTAGATTTTGTTTTTATAAGAATTTTGGTATATTATTTATATTTTTCTCATTTACCAATATTAAAATATTAATTTTTAAAACATTATTAATTATAAAATCTTTATTATATAAAAATTATTTAAGTAGTTAACACAATAATATTTGATAATAAGTTTATAATATAGAAGTTTAATTTTCTGAACATTTTGATATATTATATATATTTTTCTGAATTATAAAACAAAAGATATTCAATTTTTAAGATTTAACTATTTTCCTAAATTCCTAAAATGTATTTATATAAAAACATATATTGTTTTATCTATTTACTAACAGAGGAAACTTTTCACACCGGGTCCTATTCTACCCAGGGTCACAGACAGGTGGGGTCTAGACCATGTTGGCTACCACGCGAGCACAGATCAGGTCAAACTGTGTTGAGGTAGCAGGGATGACGTCATGGTGACGTCAGCCGAAGATGATCCTCAGATCACCGATCGATCTCTTGACCAGAGGCACGCGATCAAGTGGGAGTTGGATCATTGGAAAGAGGAGCTTACGGCGAACAAATAGTGGCGGCGGCGCCAACAAATGGTCATCGGGAGATGGCCGGCGAGCTTATACTACGGCGCGGTTCGGATGCACGTGGATAGGGCGATTCAGATCATTATAGAGAGCAAGAGGGGTTTGGGTGGATGCAGTAGCTCACCACGACAATGGGCACGGTGGCCGGCGTGATGCCGAGCTCGATTCCATGCTGCCCACCACGCGCCTGCCTGCAGAGCTTGTCGAAGACGAACAAGGAGACCTCAATGCCTCCAGTGGTGGCTTTAGCGAGGCACAGGGTGCTCGGAAACGGCGGGAACGATGACCTCCGACGAGCTAGGGTTTCAGTGTTCAACGGGGGAGAGAGATAGAGAGCTCTAGAGAGCTAGAGAGAGGATAAGATTGGTATGGGAAGGTAGAGGACAACCCGGCGGTCTTATCTACACCTCCCAGGGGCGGCGGTGAGCATCACGGTGGTCCGATTTTGATGACGACGGCGGACGGCATCGCCGGTACGCATGCAGCTGCCCGTGTGCGTGAGGTTGATGACGGTGGCAGTTTTGCGGAAACCCTGTGGATGTTTCTTAGACTCAACCCGCAGTCCACCTCTGGTCCCACGCGTCAGTGAGAGAGATAAGAAGAAGCTGGGCTGCTATTGGGCCATAGCGAAGTGAGCGAGATTCGCTGTCTGCTGTGCTTGAGCGTGGAATAGGACATGAGCCATGGTGGGCTGGTCCGACAGACAGACTATTTCCTTTTCTATTTCTGTTTCTATATTCTGTTTTCTGTTTTCTTTTCTATTTATAAATTCCTTTTTAAATTTGAATTTCTTCAGGGTTTTAAATATGCAGAGAATTTGTAGGTCATGAACATTATTGTATAAATCAAGTATGATCTTCTTCTCATCATTTCTTATTGTACAAGAAATATTCATAACTATATGAAGGATTCTATTACTAAATAAAGTAAATATAGTTAGGGTTTGTTTCTTTTAGTAAGATTTCACAAAGATGATTCTGATTTCACTTGACAATCTTAATGGTACTGGTTTAAATGTGTATCCATGTATATAGAATCTTGTTCCCACTTATCTTCATAAAGGATTTATCTAAATACATTATAAGGCATTTAATATTTGTGGGTTTTAATGGGATGATATAAGTTTCATGGTTCTCCATATTTGGGGATTTGCCAAATCCAATTCTACTTGGTTTAAAAATTTATAATTACCACATAACACTTTTGGTTAGGTATTAATGAACCAATATTAATCAGTGGTAGAGAAATACTAAGGTTTATTCAAATATAGGTACATAGGTTTTGAGAGGATTTAATAACCCACATTCAATTATAGATAGGGACAAGGATCAAGGTTTAGGGATACTACTTCTAAATCTATGAGTGGGTTTGATATCTCCAAATACAGTAAGATATTTGAATTACTTAGTAATATGATCATGATAATTCTATCATTCTAGTTTTCTATTAGGTTTTAAGACAATCAGCTGGGCAAGGCTTTTCAAACACTCACCTGGTTCTCTAATTACCTCTTGGAAGCTTGAGTTGTCCAAGAGGTGTTGTTCAATAGTTACCTAGGAATAGGAAATGGTTTTACTATCCATTTGATCCTAGGGTTTTGAATAATGAAGTAGACATGGGTCTATTATGGTTTGATATGATCTTGTTTAAGGCTTCTACAGAATCCTTACCTTAATACCTCCCTAAGCTTATCTTGAGATAAGGAATTCCTTTCCTAAATATACTCCATATATCTTCCTTATCTTATTCACAAAGATCACATCTTCCTGAATAAGACAATCATCTGACTCCACCATATCCATCATCATATGATGACATGGTCATGCCACTTCAACAATACTCCATTATTACTACTAGTATGTAACTCCTCTTAATTAACTATCATTGATGCACCTATCAATGTAGCTACTGCTAATTCCATTTATTAACTTCCTTAACTCATCTTCCAACTATGTACAAGGCTTACAAGATTACAATCCTCACTGTAGATAACAAGGGATATCAATCTTTCTAGAACAAGTATGGTACTACTCTCCACAATACAAGTTTGTTCTTGTATTAGCTTGATTAAACTACTACACTTCCAACTACTCCATTTATTCATGTTATTTACTTCATCCTACTCTAGCTTGACTTCTAATGATCAAGCTAGATGATTCAGCTTACTAGGACTTGCCTAACTTGGTATATTCATAACTCTTCTTCAACACCTAATCATCTATTCTCAAGTGACTTGAGAATAATAACTACCATCATTTGATCAAACTAAGCTTAAGCTTCTATTTGTCTGATCAAGATGTATACTCAACTAAGTAGTAAACTTGTATTAGTCTCTCTATAGACTTATCTTGGTAAGAAAGCTTATTCTAAGTCTATATCCACTTGTCCTAACAAGATTGTTATCTAATGTACTAATACAACTAGCTTTCTCATAGCTCCTCCATTACTAGCTCCACCCTTGAGTTTTAGGTACTGCTTCTAGTTAACTCATGAGTGGGTTAACTCCTCCAACATCAAATGGTTTGATATTCACTAAGGATCACATTTCATTGATGATGGTACACTCCACCATATCTAGTTCTTCCTTCAGATTAACTTACTTAAGGTATTTGGAAGGTCAACACAATAGGTCAAAGGCTATGAGTCAATAAGTTCTAGGTCAAGAATTGATCACTCAATAATGATGATCCATTGACACTAGGACTTGGTAAAATAGGAATGTCACCTCTTAATAACATATTAAGAGTATATGTTGGATGGTCTTGACTTGACTTCCCTTTATACTCTATTTATAATAAGATCTAATGTTTAAGAACTACCATGATATCCATGGTAAGAGTAACTATGGCAAACAAGTGTTTCAAGATTTAGTTATAGAGTTTCTTTACTTAAGTGATATGCTTAATTTAGTATTCAGGGTTTGTGGTAGATAATACCTTGATATCATCTTTAGAACATTAAGTATTCATCCTTGAGTTGTGGTATGGAATACCATGTAATGATCTCTAGAAGATCTAGTACTCCTTATTAAGTAGTGTGTTGTGACTTAGTTTTACTACATTTGATCTACCCTCATATGAAATTATATTACCCAAAGATAAGGTTTTAGCAAAGTTCATATTGAAACTTATCATGGTCAACTTGATGACCCACTTCAGTTCCACCAAGTTAAGAGAAGCTTCAATCACTTTGGCAAGTTTTATTTGAAAGCGCGAAAATTATCTGGAATTTCTATGCATGAATGCAATGCACACACCTGTGTTCAGCTTATTTCTAAGCTCTAATGTTGGGGTGTTACAGACTCTCCCCCTTAAAATAAACTTCGTCCCCAAAGTTCGTACTCTCTTGTGTTTCGAAATGAGGAGTTGACTTGTATTGATCACGACCTTTCTTGAAATCCATTGTGATCACAATTGGGGATAATTGTGGTATCCCGTATCCACATCTTTTTCCTTGAATTCTGTTCATACTTGACAATATCCACTATTAGTTCTAATCTATCCTACAGTTTCTTCTACTATAATCTCTTTGACTATGACCTTACATTCCTACTTAGAATTGGTTGGGGACACATTTCGTCCATTCTAATCCAGTTTTTCCTATTACACTACACCTGTCTATTTTAGAATACTCTCTTTACACTAAAGGATAACTTACCAGCTATTTCTCCCTTATAACTAGTCCACTCGGGTTAAGTAATTATGTCTACTTTGGTCATTCATCCGGACATACTCTAGAGAGTACTCTTATACAGATGATTTCTTATAACCTTATGAGAATAAGGTTTAATCTCTCCATAATTTTGTACTTCTTATCCACCTTTAGTCAGAAAGTTAGACAACAACACTTGAGTGTTTATTGTTTACTCTCTGATGACCCACAAGTATAGGGGGTGTATCGCAGTATTTTTGATAAGTAAGAGTGTCGAACCCAACGAGGAGCAGAAGGTGCTGGCTAGTGGTATGGATCAGGAATTCTCTTCAAATACTTAGTAAACGGATTTTTAGGGTTTTTTTATAAAGAAAGTAAACAAAGTACGAGTAAATAAAAGACAGTAAGAATGAATGAAGCAAGTGGCCCAATACTTTATGCAGCAAAGGACAAGCCGGTTGTATTACTTAAGATGACCAAACGTTCTCGAGGACACATGGGAAGACTGTCAAGTGCTTTCGCTTCATATAGTTGATTAATCTTCTTTAGCTTGCTAAGTGTTGTGTGGGTGAACCTGTGCTAATGTACCGACCTTCCTAGGACTAATACGTACTTGTGATTATACCCCATGCAAACATCCGTAAGTACAAGAAAGTAATTAAGGTAGAAACCTAACCACATCTTTAAACTCTAAGACCCTTACATCCCTTGTGCAATGGTTTCCTAACGGGGGTTCAGGGTTACATCCTAAGAACCCTACGATTAGTAGCCAAATTCACAATGCATTCCCCTAGGCCCATATAGGTGAAGTGTCATGTAGTCGACGTTCACATGACACCACTAGAAGAACACACAACTTAAATATCAAACTATTAAATCTTTCTCAACACAACTCCACTACTAACAACATGACTTCTCCCATGTCCTCAAGAACAAAACGAACTACTCACAAGACATCATATGGATCATGATCAGAGATGGAATAATGATGTATAACAATCTGAACATAAACAATAATTCAATGGTTCACTCAATAGCATCAACTACAAAAAGTAATCAACACCGAGAAAGTTTCCCCTATGAACTATGCAAGATTCAACCCAATTGTTACAGCAATATGGAGATGGTGATGAGGGTGCTGATGGTGACGATGGTGGTGGTGATGATGATGATGATCCCGATGAAGTCCAGCTTGATGGTGGTGTTGATGGCGACGATCTTCCCTCTCCGGGAAGAAATTCCCCCGGCAGAAATCTGTCTGTCGGAGAGATCTTTCTCTCTCGGTGTTTTCTGCCGCGCAAAGGTGGCGGAATATTTCTATGGTTGCTCCCCTAGTCTTAGGGTTTCGAGAGGATAATATATGCCAGAGGGGAGTGCCAAGGGTGGACCGGGGAGGCCACACCACCTGGTGGCGCAGCCTGGGCTGGCCCGTGCCAGGGGTGGTGTGGACCCCCTATGGCCCATCTCCAGTTTATTGAGCTTAGTTTCGCTTGGGGACAAGCAAAGTCTAAGCTTGGGGGAGTTGATACGTCCATTTTGCATCACTATTCTATGTCATAATTCACTGTTATTCATTGATATATTTCATATTGAGAGGTGATACTTATGTTATTTCATCTGTTTTTGCATGGTTGATGACTTTTGGAGCATGAACCGCTGCAGTCAGGATTCTGATGGAAACGGTGCTGTTTGGAGGCAAAATTCGCGAAGTTCAGAAAATCTGGGAAAATATATGGAAAATCCTATTTTTCCAGAAGACGAAGGAAGCCAGAAGGGGGGCTGGAGATGGGCCACAGGGGGCCCACACCACCCGGCCTAGGCGACCCTAGGCCGTGCAGTGGTGTGGCGCCTGGCCCACCTCAGCTCTCCTCTGACGTATATTATCCTCCCGAAACTCTAAGACTCAGGGAGCAACCACAGAAAGATTCCGCCGCCTCTACGGGGAGGAAAACACCAAGAGAGAAAGATCTCTCCGGCAGACAGATTTCTGCCGGGGGAATTCCTTCCCGGAGAGGGGAGATCGTCGTCATCAACACCATCATCAAGCTAGACTTCAACGAGATCATCATCATCATCACCACCATTATCACCATCATCACCATCTCCATATTACTATAACAATTGCGTTGAATCTTGCATAGTTCATAGGGGAAACTTTCCCGGTGTTGATTACTCTTTGTAGTTGATGCTATTGAGTGAACTGTTGAATTATTGTTTATGTTCAGAATGTTATACATCATTATTCCATCTCTGATCATGATCCATATGATGTCTTGTGAGTAGTTAGTTTTGTTCTTGAGGACATGGGAGAAGTCATGTTGTTAGTAGTGGAGTTGCGTTGAGAGAGATTCAATAGTTTGATATTTAAGTTGTAGTGTACTTCTTCTAGTGTTGTCATGTGAACGTCGACTACATGACACTTCACCTATATGGGCCTAGGGGAATGCATTGTGTATTTGGCTACTAATCGTAGGGGTTGCCGGAGTGACAGAAACCTGAACCCCCGTTAGGAAACCATTGCACAAGGGACGTAAGGATCTTAGAGTTTAAATTTGTGGTTAGGTTTCTACCTTAATTACTTTCTTATACTTACGGATGTTTGCAAGGGGTATAATCACAAGTATGTATTAGTCCTAGGAAGGTCGGTACATTAGCACAGGTTCACCCACACAACACTTATCAAGCTAAAGAAGATTAATCAACTATATGAAGCGAAAGCACTTGACAGTCTTCCCATGTGTCCTCGAGAACATTTGGTCATCTTAAGTAATACAACCGGCTTGTCCTTTGCTGCATAAAGTATTGGGCCACTTGCTTCATTCATTCTTACTGTCTTTTATTTACTCGTACTTTGTTTACTTGCTTTATAAAAAAAACCTAACAATCCGTTTACTAAGTATTTGCAGAGAATTACTGATCCATACCACTAGCCAGCACCTTCTGCTCCTCGTTGGGTTCGACACTCTTACTTATCGAAAATACTGTGATACACCCCGTATACTTATGGGTCATCAAGATAATTTTCTGGCGCCGTTGTCGGGGAGTGAAGCTCTATTGGAGAGTGGAACTGGTAAAGGAAACTTCTACTGTGAGTATTGTTTACTTCTGCTAGTTGCTTTATTTTCGTTATGGATAATTCACTGAGTTTCTTATTTGGTAATGCTACTACCATTGCTAAGGTAGTAGATAAGCCACCACCTGCTGAGAATGATGTTTTTAAAATACCTACAGGAATTATTGATCGTGTTATGGATAACTACTATGTTGGGGATGGAACTGTCCATCCCGGTGATCATTTGCTCTTTATACACGAATTATGCGGGTTGTTCAAGTGTGCAGGTATTACTACAGATCAAGTTAAGAATAAGTTATTCTCATTATCACTAAAAGGAAGAGCTGAGGAATGGTATAAGCTGCTGAAGAATGGTCAAGCTCTGGAATGGGAGGAAATAGTACCTCTCTTTTATTCAAAGTTTTATCCTCCTAGTGAGATTCATAAAGATCGGAATCAAATATACAACTTTTGGCCTCTTGATGGAGAGAGTACAGCTCAAGCTTGGGGGAGATTGAAGTTACTAATGCTCAAATGTCCCATTCATGAGCTCCCCAACAATATTACTATCAATAACTTTTATGCAAGGCTCCCTCTACATGATAAAGATTTATTGGATGCTTCTTGTGCTGGATCATTCACTCGCATGGACAAAGAAGCTAAATGGGATCTTCTAGACCGTATTCAAGACAATGCTGAAGCTTGGGAGAATGACAAAGGTAGAAAGTCAGGTATAAATTATGATTATGAATGCATTGAATCTTTTATGGGAACCGATGAGTTTCAAAATATTAGAAATGCTTATGGTCTAGACTCTCAAGCTATTGCTTCTTATTTTAAGGCTTTTGCTACCTACATTGATGTGCCTAAAAAGAAGTGGAATAAGTATCATGAACCTTATAAAGATGCTGCTAAGAGTGTTCCTGCAAGAAATACTGAAGTTTATACTACTAATCATGTCTTACCTAAACCTTACATTGAGAAAATCCCTTTCCCATGTAAGATAAAGGAACATTCTATGATAGCTAGTATGGTTTATGAAAGTATGAATGAAGCTATTGAACCTGATAAACAAATGGTTGATGAACCTATTATAGCAAATGTGAAAGACTTTGTTACTAAATATGAGACAGAGGGACACCCTATCCTTTGTAAGGATACCTCTAATATTGTTTCACAAAGTAGTGTTATGAGAGCTAGTATTCCTGTGTTTTCTGTTAGAATAAGTGATCATTGCTATCATTGTCCTTGTGATAGCTATATTTTTAAGTTTATGAACGATACTGAAAGTTACTATGAAAGAGGAAAAAGTGTTCTTATGCATCTCAATAATATCAAGTTTCCTCGTTTTACGCTGAAAGTTTTTATGTTGCACTTCTTTTGCCTTCTTATGCAAGTAGCCTCTGGTTTCAACAAATTGTTTGTTTACAAAATTCCCTTGCATAGGAAGTGGTTTAGACTTAAACATGTGTATGTTTGCTTCTTAATGCTCCCTTTCACTTCAATTCATATTCTTATGTGAGCATCTCCAAAATTATCATGCCCATCTTAATGGCTATAAAGAAAGAGCTTTTTGGGAGACAACCCAATTTGTTTTTGCTTTCAGTTTGTTTTTGTTTCTTTGAGTCTTGGAAGTTATTACTTCGGTAGTAACCTCTCCTTATCCGTTTTGTTTGGTTTTTGTGTCAAGATCAACCTCTAATGAGAGAGAAGTAAGATTTGGGGAAGTTGCTCTCCTGAAACAGATTTTTGTGCTTCGCCATAAACATTCGTGAGAGATCTCTGTATGTCAGATTGAGCTGTAATTTTTTGTGCTTCTGCCCCAGGTTGTTATCTAACTTCCGTTAGTTTTGCAATTTTTGATTTGAGCAATAGAAGATTTTCGAAAAAATTGATCTTTACCTGCTGGTCTGTTTTGACAGATTTTTGCCACTCTTGCATTTGCTTCTTTATTCGATTTCCTTTTTGAATTCTTTTTGGGTTTTCGGAAGGAGTTGCTTAAGTAGCTTATGTTTTGATGGTTTTAAGTTGAACTTGGACTCAAAAGGTTTTATCACTTCACTTATATTAATGTTGCTAATGAGAACTGTGTGAAAGAAATTTCCAGGAAGTGGAGATGATGGTGTAATAAGGAAGAGAAGGGTTTTATGAATCAAGTAATAAGTGTATGAAGATGAAGATATCGATGATATTCAAGTGATGACTCTGGAAGAATCTACTAGATACCAAATTCAGAGACCTGCAGAGTCCGTTTTCAAATAGGTAACAGTTCTGGTAAGAAATGTTCCGCGAAAATACTATCCAACTATATTTTTGCAGTTTTTAGTCAATAAGGAAAGCTACGAAGCGAAAAAGGGACGGAAACAGAGCCAGGGTGGCTCACACCACCCTGTGGCGTGGGCCCACCCCTGGCCGCGCCACCAGGTGGTGAGGCCACCCCGGACTCCACCTCCAACTCGTTTCCTCTCAGTACCTTCCTTTTGATATGAAACTTCGTAATATATAGCCCCCCAGATCCCTTGAGGTTCGTATATCGTGTTTTAGTCGTGTTTTTGTTTCGATCTGTTTCTGCCAGGACATACTCTTTGAAGGTTTAGAAGCACAATGGTGTCCGCTAAGGATAAAGGGAAGGAGCCTATGGAGAAAGACCTCCAAGACCCCAGGAAGGAGAAGGAGATCAAAAGTGAAGATGAAGAGGAGCAAGGCCAACATCCACACACCGGCACTACCATTGCAAGCATTGGAGTGGTGACAAAACCTGCCAGGGTTGGAAGGACTGCACGGATGCAGACTGGGGGGAAAGCTCCTCGTCATTGCTTGGCTCCACGGTCACCTTCTCTAAGTACCAAGAGTCCCTTCCATACCTTTATCCATAACCATGCAGGAAAATAAGACCGCAAGGAAAGAGAGCAGAAAAGGAATCACAAGAGCTGGGATCCACAATCTGACATGATCATGCACCGCATCGAGCACAACTCGGAGTTGATTCGTACCCTCACTTTCGAGATTGAGGACTTGGGGAAACTGATCAGAGAGCTCATCGAGAGGATACCACCACCACCTAAGGAGTAATTCATCATCAGGTTTGGCATCCCCTTGGTTTGTTCCAAGCTTGGGGGAGTGTCGCGGTATCACATCACTATCTTCTATCTTTTTACCTTTTTAGTAGAGTCATATCATGAATAGAGAAGTTATTATGTGGTATGGTTTGCATTATAGAAGTGTCCCCTCTCTCGTTAGATATGTATCCTTTGGTGTGATTTGCCGTTATGGATTATTAATGAGAAGTTCTATCATTTAATCTTTTGCATAGCCTATATTAGTTTTCAATTCGTGGTTATATGATTGATCTTGTTGTTAGTATTGGTATCACTTTGGGATCATCGAGTTAATTTAGTTGGTTTTGGAAAACCTGGCTTGGTCAGTAGCAACACTATTTTTGAGAGTTGAATGAAAAAGATAAAAGTACTCTAAAGAAAAATAATTTCATCATCTTTCTTTCTTGATTTGCTCATAAGTTTAGTATTCTCTAGTTAAGATCTTTTGTGCTTCCAAGGAAGATTGCATGTTTGTCTTTATCACTTGTATGTTTGTTTGTTTCCTTCAAATCTTATACTTGCTACCCAGCCTTGCTAGCCAAAAACCTGTACTGAGAGGGAATTCTTCTTGTGCATCCAATCCCTTAAACCAAAACCTGTGCCATTTGTGTCCACCATACCTACCTATTAGCATTATTGCTATTCCAAGTAAATTCTTGTTTTATCTACCTCCCAAATTAAACTTGTTATGTGAAAATTAGTGATTAAAGCTCTCATGAACTTGATGGCACACTTTACTTTCTTGCATTTAATAAACTTGAACCATTGTGCTCACCTATGTTGCGTATATGCTTGCACTTTGGAAGTTGTGAATTAGCAGAACCATGTTGTCATGGGGAACGCTTTCAACATTGCACTGGTACTTTGTACCTAGTTGATATCATGTTCTTTTGTCTATGGATGTCATCGGTGTGAAATGAAAGGGGATATTGTAAGTCCATGGAGTTATGCATGTGTGTTAGAGAAACGCCTGGGCCGCTGGTCTAATCCATGCTGACATGGTGGAAACCTGCAGCATAACCATAACGAGCATCTATGAAGCATTCTTCTTATAAAAAGAGATAGATATTGAGAAAAAAAGAGAAAAGAAAAAAGGGATTATGAAAATAGGAAAGAGAGAAAAAAAGCACCATATTCCCATGGTAAATAAGAAGATTGCCGAGATGCTTGTTGTTTGCTTGCCTTGTCATTTTGATATGGGGATTCTTCCGTATCATCGGGCAAGGGGTACCCCGTTGGCGGTTCTCTATGATACACATATGCTTACGATGACAAGAACTTACCGGTGACTAAACTTGAGTAGCATGAGGAGTGGCCCCTGTATTCAAGGGACATGAGATTCTCAATTTACAACTTGTCAATGCATATCCTCATATTTGATCACTTTAACCTTAATCACCTAAAGATGCCTATGATAGGGGCAATGAGAGCTAAAAGCTAGTAAGTATCATAATTTTTGGGAGCTCTTTATGAGACTTGCAATCCCTGCTTCCCTCTGGGAAGGGCCTTTCTTTTACTCTTTAGTTGAGTCAGCAAACCTACTCCCTTCTACCTCAGCAAGAATTTTGAGTTGTTGTGTTTCATTCATTCATATGATGATTTATTCATTCATGTTCCTTATGTTCCTTGTTTTGCACATTGCTCTTATCTTGATGTTTACTACTTTGAAAGCAATCATTGAAAACCAGTTATTTGTGAACTCTAGCAAATTATCAACTATTCTTCGACCAAGAGCTAAGTTTGCCATTACCAATTATGATTTACTTTATGTATCTTTATTGTGTTTCCTTTACTCATTGCAAGTTGAGTTATATAATAGTGAGTTGTCTTCTATTATGATCTATGTATTTGATGAATGTGACGCTTCTTGTCCATATTCTTTTATCGACTCTTCACTCCATAAACCTGAGGCCATGTTTATTGAGCTCTGTTTCGCTTGGGGACAAGCGAAGTCTAAGCTTGGGGGGAGTTGATACATCCATTTTGCATCACTATTCTATGTCATAATTCTGTCATAATTCACTGTTATTCATTGATATATTTCGTATTGAGAGGTGATACTTATGTTATTTCATCTGTTTTTGCATGGTTGTTGACTTTTGGAGCATGGACCGCTGCAGTCAGGATTCTGATGGAAAAGGTGTTGTTTGGAGGCAAAATTCGCGAAGTTCAGAAAATCCGGGAAAATATACGGAAAATCCTGTTTTTCCAGAAGACGAAGAAAGCCATAAGGGGGGCTGGAGATGGGCCACAGGGGGCGCACACCACCCACGGCGATTCTAGGCAAGGCCACAGTGGTGTGGCCGCCACCTCAGCTCTCCCCTCGTATATTATCCTCCTGAAACCCTAAGACTGGGGGCGACCACAAAAGATTCTACCGCCTCTGGGCGGAAAACACCGAGAGAAAGATCTCTCCCGTGACAGATTCTGCGGGAATTCCTTCCCGGAGAGGGGAGATCGTTGCCATCAACACCACCATCAAGATGGACTTCATCGGGATCATCATCATCATTACCACCATCATCACCATCAACACCCTCATCACCATCTCCATATTGCTGTAACAATTGCGTTGAATCTTGCATATTTCATAGGAGAAACTTTCTCGGTGTTGATTACTCTTTGTAGTTGATGCTATTGAGTGAACCATTGAATTATTGTTTATGTTCAGATTGTTATACATCATTATTCCATCTCTGATCATGATCCATATGATGTCTTGTGAGTAGTTCGTTTTGTTCTTGAGGACATGGGAGAAGTTATGTTGTTAGTAGTGGAGTTGTGTTGAGAGAGATTCAATAGTTTGATATTTAAGTTGTGGTGTACTTCTTCTAGTGGTGTCATGTGAACGTCGACTACATGACACTACACCTATATGGGCCTAGGGGAATGCATTGTGTATTTGGCTACTAATCATAGGGTTTGCCGGAGTGACAGAAACCTGAACCCCCGTTAGGAAACCATTGCACAAGGGACGTAAGGGTCTTAGAGTTTAAAGCTGTGGTTAGGTTTCTACCTTAATTACTTTCTTGTACTTACGGATGTTTGCAAGGGGTATAATCACAAGTATGTATTAGTCCTAGGAAGGTCAGTACATTAGCACAGGTTCACCCACACAACACTTAGCAAGCTAAAGAAGATTAATCAACTATATGAAGCGAAAGCACTTGACAGTCTTCCCATGTGTCCTCGAGAACGTTTGGTCTTCTTAAGTAATACAACCGGCTTGTCCTTTGCTGCATAAAGGATTGGGTCACTTGATGCATTCATTCTTACTGTCTTTTATTTACTCATACTTTGTTTACTTGCTTTATCAAAAACCCCTAAAAATCCGTTTGCTAAGTATTTGTAGAGAATTCCTGATCCATACCACCAGCCAACACCTTCTGCTCCTCGCTGGGTTCGACACTCTTACTTATCGAAAATACTGCGATACACCCCGTATACTTGTGGGTCATCAACAACATGGTTCTACTAATTCACAACTTACAAAGCGCAAGCATATACGCAACATAGGTGAGCACAATGGTTCAAGTTTATTAGATACGAGAAAGTAAAGTGTGCCATCAAGTTCGTGAGAGCTTTAATCACTAATTTTCACATAACAAGTTTAATTTGGGAGGTAGATAAAACAAGAATTTACTTGGAATAACAATAATGCTAATATGTAGGTATGGTGGACACAAATGGCAAAGGTTTTGGTTTAAAGGAGTGGATGCCCGAGAAGAATTCCCTCTCAGTACAGGTTTTTGGCTAGCAAGGCTGGGTAGAAAGTACAAGAGTGGAAGGAAACAAACAAACATAGAAGTGATAAAGACAAACATGCAATCTTCCTTGGAAGCACAAAAGATCTTAACTAGAGAATACTAAACTTATGAGCAAATCAAGAAAGAAAGACGATGAAATTATATTTCTTTAGAGTACTTTTATCTTTTCATTCAACTCTCAAAAATAGTGTTGATGCTGACCAAGCCAGGTTTGCCAAAACCAACTAAATTAACTCAATGATCCCAAAGTGATACCAATACTAACAACAAGATCAATCATATAACCACAAATTGAAAACTAATATAAGCTATGCAAAAGAGTAAATGATAGAACTTCTCATTAATATTCCATAACGGCAACTCACACTAAGGGATACATATCTAACGAGAGAGGGGACACTTCCATAATGCAAACCATCCTTAATAATAACTTCTCTATTCATGATATGACTCTACTAAAAAGGTAAAAAGATAGAAGATAGTGATGTGATACCGCGGCACTCCCCCAAGCTTGGAACAAGCCAAGGGGATGCCAAACCTGATGACGAATTACTCCTTGGGTGGTGGTGGTATCCTCTCGATGAGCTCTCTGATGATTTTCCCCAAGTCCTCAATCTCGAAGGTGAGATTACGAATCAGCTGTGAGTTTTGCTCAATGCGGCTCATGATCATGTTGGGTTGAGAATTCCAGCTCTTGCTATTCTTTCCCCACTCTTCCTCCTTGAAGTCTTCTTTTCCTGCATGGCTAGAACGAGGAAAATCCCAATTGGAGGGTAATTTCCCCTTGGGCATATTCTGGTATTGATGCTCATGGATAAGGGTATGGAAAGGATTCTTGGTGCATGGAGGAAGTGACCATGGAGCCAAGCTGTGACGAGGAGCTTTCCTCCCAGTCTGCATCCGTGTAGTCCTTCTAACCCTGGTAGGTTTTATCACCACTCCAATGCTTGCAATGGTAGTGCTAGTGTGCGGATGTTGGCCTTGATCCTCTTCATCTTCACTCTTGATCTCCTTCTCCTTCCCGGGGTCTTGGAGGTCTTCCTCCATAGGCTCCTTCCCTTTATCCTTGGCAGACACCATTGTGCTTCTAAACTTTCAAAGAGTATGTCCTGGCAGAAACAGATCGAAACAAAAATACGACGAAAACACGATATACAAACCTCGGGGGCTCCGGAGGATTATATATTACGAAGTTTCATATCAAAAGGAAGGTACTGGGAGAAAACGAGTCGGAGGCAGAGTCCGGGGTGGACTCACCACCTGGTGGCGCGACCAGGGGTGGGCCCGCGCCATAGGGTGGTGTGAGCCACCCTAGCTCCGTTTTCGTCCCTCTTTCGCTTCGTAGCTTTCCTTATTGACTAAAAACTGCAAAAATATAGTTGGATTGTATTTTCGTGGAACTTTTCTTACTAGAACTGTTACCTATTCTAAAACGGACTCTGAAGGTCTCTGAATTTGGTATCTAGTAGATTCTTCCGGAGGCATCACTTGAATAATCATCAGTATCTTCATCTTCATACACTTATTACTTGAGTCATAAAACCCTTCTCTTCCTTATTACACCATTATCTCCACTACCTGGAAATTTCTTTCACACAAAACTCCACACAGTTCTCATTAGCAACATTAGTATATATGAAGTGATAAAACCTTTTGAGTCCACTTTCAACTAAAAACCATCAAAACATAAGCTATGGTAGCAACTCCTTCCGAAGACCCAAAAAGAATTCAAAAGGGAAATCGAATAAAGAAGCAAATGCAAGAGTGGCAAAATCTGTCAAAATAGACCAGCATGTAAAGATCAATTTTTTCGAAAACCTTCTGTTGGTCAAATCAAAAAGTGAAAAACTAACGAAAGTTAAATAACAACCTGGGGCAGAATCACAAAAACTTACGGCTCAATCCGACATACAGAGATCTCTCACAAATGTTTACGGTGAAGCACAAAAAATCTGTTTCGGGACAGCAACTTCCCCAAATATTACTTGTCTCTCATTAGAGGTTGATCTTGACGCAAAAACCAAACAAAACGGATAAGGAGAGGTTACTACCGAAGTAATAACTTCCAAGACTCAAAGAAACAAAAACAAACTGAAAGCAAAAACAAATTGGGTTGTCTCCCAAAAAGCTCTTTCTTTATAGCCATTAAGATGGGCATGATAATTTTGGAGATGCTCACATAGGAATATGAATTGAAGTGAAAGAGAGCATTAAGAAGCAAAAATACACACATTTAAGTCTAACCCACTTCCTATGCAAGGGAATTTTGTAAACAAACAAGTTGTTGAAACCAGAGGCTGCTTGCATAAGAAGGCAAAACAAGTGCAACATAAAAACTTTCAGCATAAAACGAGGAAACTAGATATTATTGAGATGCATAAAAACACTTTTCCCTCTCTCATAGTAACTTTCAGTATCATGCATAAACTTAACAATATAACTATCACAAGGACCATCGTAGCAATGATCACTTATTCTAACAGAGAACACAGGAATACTAGCTCTCATAACACTACTTTGTGAAAGAATATTAGAGGTATCCTTACAAAGGATAGTGTGTCCCTCTTCTTCATATTTAGTGACAAAGTCTTTCACATTTGCTGTTATAGGTTCATCAACCATTTGTTTATCAGGTTCAACAGCTTTACGTGTACTTTCATTAACCATACTAGCTATCATAGAATGTTCCTTTATCTTAATTGGGAAAGGCATTTTCTCAATGTAAGGTTTAGGTAAAACATGATTAGTATAAACTTCAGTATTTCTTGCAGGAACACTCTTAGCAACATCTTTATAAGGTTCATGATACTTATTCCACTTCTTTTTAGGCACTTCAATATAGGAAGCAAAAGCCTTAAAATAAGAAGCAATAGCTTGAGAATATAGACCATAAGCATTTTTAATATTTTGAAAGTCATCAGTTCCCATAAAAGATTCAATGCATTCATAATCATAATTTATACCTGAATTTCTACCTTTGTCATTCTCCCAAGCTTTAGCATTGTCTTGAATTCGGTCCAGAAGATCCCATTTATCTTCTTCTTCCATGCGAGTGAATGATCCAGCACAAGAAGCATCCAATAAATCCTTGTCATGTAGAGGGAGCCTTGCATAAAAGTTATTGATAATAATATTGTTGGGGAGCTCATGAATGGGACATTTGAGCATTAGTAACTTCAATCTCGCCAAGCTTGAGTTGTACTCTCTCCATCAAGAGGCCAAAAGTTGTATATTTAATTCTGATCTTTATGAATCTCACTAGGAGGATAAAACTTTGAATAAAAGAGAGGTACTATTTCCTCCCATTCCAGAGCTTGACCATTCTTTAGCAGCTTATACCATTCCTCAGCTCTTCCTTTTAGTGATAATGAGAATAACTTCTTCTTAACTTGATTTGTAGTGATACTTGCACACTTGAACAACCCGCATAATTCGTGTATAAAGAGTAAATGATCACCGGGATGGACAGATCCATCCCCAACATAGTAGTTATCCATAACACGATCAATAATTCTTGTAGGTATTTTGAAAGCATCATTCTCAGCAGATGGTGTCTTATCTACTACCTTAGCAGTGGTAGTAGCATTACCAAATAAGAAACTCAGCGAATTATCCATAACCAAAATAAAGCAACTAGCAGAAGTAAACAATACTCACAGTAGAAGTTTCCTTTACCAGTTCCACTCTCCAATAGCGCTTCACTCCCCGGCAACGGCGCCAGAAAATAGTCTTGATGACCCACAAGTATAGGGGGTGTATCGCAGTATTTTTGATAAGTAAGAGTGTGGAACCCAACGAGGAGCAGAAGGTGCTAGCTAGTGGTATGGATCAGGAATTCTATGCAAATACTTAGCAAACGGATTTTTAGGGGTTTTTGATAAAGCAACTAAACAAAGTAGAGTAAAGAAAACACAGTAGGAATAAATGCAGCAAGTGGCCCAATCCTTTATGCAGCAAAGGACAAGCTGGTTGTATTACTTAAGATGACAAAACGTTCTCGAGGACACATGGGAAGACTGTCAAGTGCTTTCGCTTCATAAAGTTGATTAATCTTCTTTAGCTTGCTAAGTGTTGTGTGGGTGAACCTGTGCTAATGTACCGACCTTCCTAGGACTAATACATACTTGTGATTATACCCCTTGCAAACATCCGTAAGTACAAGAAAGTAATTGATGGGTTCGTAGCATGGAAAACAAAAAATTTCTACCGCAAGAACGAACAAAACCCAGATCTAATCTAGATAAAAGCCAAGATCTAATCTATTAGACATGTGAAACGAGATAGATCTGTAGTAACCCTTGTAGACCCGAAAGCGTTACGAGATCGGATCTCGTGGTTGATGTAGTCGATCACTTGCCGATCTCAATATCGAGTAGACGGTCCTTCCGGCGCCGCGTTCCGGCAGCACTTCATGATCGGTCACTGCGTCTGAGTCGGCAGACCTTCCTCTCCCGTTCAATGAGCAGCGGTAGTAGATCTCTCCACGGAATCCCAGCAGCCTGACGTGTGGTGGTGGTGGTGGAGTAGAGAATTCTGAGGGCTTCGCCTAAGCGAGGCAGAGGGAAGGAGGAGGAGAGGCAACTTGAGATCTAGAGAATAGAAGGGGCAGGGGTTTGTGCCTCCACCCTCTATTTAAAGGAGGAGGCGCCATGGGAGGTGGAGTCCTTGTAGGACTCCCTCCCTTGGCAGCGGATCAAGGAGGTGGGGAGAGAGTCCTACTCCCCACCGAATCCTTGTCTTACCCCACAAGGATTCCTTGATCCTTTCTTGGTTTTCAAGCAAACTCCAAGAAATCTTCTAGAACCTTCCGGAACATTCCGAAACCTTCTAGAATCCCCATACAAATACTCCGGAACATTTCCTAACTTAGAAAATGGTCCCCAATATATGAATCTTATTCCCCGAACAATTCCGGATCTCCTCATGATGTCCCGGATCCAATCCGAGACTCTGAACAACATTCGGTCTCCAACGCACATTCCATATCTACTTAAAACAACTTCGAACCTTAAGTATGTCACCCTATGGTTCGTGAACATGTAGACATGATGGAGACACCTCTCCGATCAATAACCATCAGCGGGATCTGGAGATCCATAACAGCTCCCACATACTCAACGATGACTTTGTGATCGATAGAACCATTAACATACGAAACCAATTCCCTTTGTCACGCGATACTCTACTTATCCGAGGTTTGATCGTCGGTATCTCCATACCTTGTTCTACCTCGTTACTGATAAGTACTCTTTACTCGTTCCATGATATGTCATCCCTTGTGACCTAGTCACATGGCTAAACAACTTGCCACCAGGAAGTGTTAACTGCTGGCTAGATTTCAAGGAATTATTCATTAGCAACTTCTCAAGCACTTACAAGAGACCCAATAGGCAACAGACTCTAGCGTTATGCCGGCCGAGACCGAATGAGCCAGACCGAGATGTCCTGACTTGGTGGTGCAACATGCGCAACTCATGTGAGGGGGTAATTGAATCACAAGCAATTGCATGGTTCGCCCAGGGCTGCAGATATGGAAGTATGTTGTGGCAAAGGCTGCAGCGAGATATGCCAACCACTTTGGCTGAGACGATCCGGATCGCAGATTCGTATGCCTTGGGAGACCCAACTCAACCCTGGTTAATGTCAAGTGAGGCAAACAAGGAGTACTACAACCGAGATGGCTCCAGGTCATCAAGGAGAATCGATTTCCGAGGAAAGAGAAGGGACGAACATCCGGATTACATGTATAACTCGTAGTAGGTGTCCGCGGTGGACCGAGATTAGCCCAATGCCAGTGCCAGAAAATTGGAGGAAAAAACTGGCAACAAAAGAGTGAGGGGAAGAAGCCTTGGACCCCGGAGCAGAAAAAGCAATGGCAGGAGCGAAAAGATCGACCGAGGTATACGTTCGAGTCTATGCTGGATCAGGTGATTAACATAACCTCATGGTCGAAGGATTAGGTTACTATGCATTTGAAAAGGTTGTAGCAAAACGAACTTTATGACTTGATCTTATGCTATGCTTACTTATGGGTGTGTGTCCATCACATCATTCTCCTAATGATATGATCTTGTTATTAACGACATCCAATGTCCATGATCAGGAAACCATGATCATCCATTAATCAACAAGCTAGTTTAACAAGAGGCTTACTAGGGACTCTTTTATGTTTACAAAACACACAAGTATTAATGTTTTCGGTTAATACAATTATAGCATGGGATGTAAACATTTATCATAAATATAAAGATATAATAATAACCACTTTATTATTGCCTCTTAGGCATATCTCCAACAGTCTCCCACTTGCACTAGAGTCAATAATCTAGTTAAAAAAACTTGTGCATTCAACACCTATGGCTTTCTGGTGTTGTATAGACACTATTGCTAGTGGTAAACATAATCTTCGGATCTGACACTTCCAGGTCCGTGTGTATTTGCATGTCCTTGCGTCTCTACGCATTACTCATTCTCCAATGAGATGGCATTGTATAAATTTGGTCCTTTGGTGAGACCTTTAGTTCCTTGGGATTAAATCATGTTGATACAATTGTCATACAATGTATCTTCATAGTATTATCCCGCTATGAACCACACCTAGTTTGATAACAAACTACTTGACGCAAATGCCCTCATTTGCTGCTACAATAGCAGTCATATACTTAGCCTTTTGTTGTAGTATTTGTCACAATGTTTTAACTTTGGCACTCAACCAAATCCGTTATGGAACTTCCTTTCCATTACATTGTGCCACCCATAGTTTAAATTGAGATAAACTTAATTTGTGACAAAACTAGTATCAATGCAACAATTTACAATGAATTATTTGTCACCACTATATAAATAATATATTCTTAGTTCTTCCAAAGATCATAGGAATATCCCTACTATTGTCCAATGATCATCTTATGAGTCATTCTGGTATATGCTCATAACATTTAGAGCATAGGACATATCTGGATGTGTACATCTCAAAGAATGATTGATCAAAATATTCTTGTGATTTCACCAAGTGTCAAAACACTTGAATCTCGTGTCAACACACTTGAATCTTGATTCAGTCCTTTCCGTGCGTCAAGAACCTTTCTTGTTGTTTCCATATTGAACTCATTCAACATCTTATCTATGTACATTTGGCAAAACCATATTAGCGCCTCAATCTATCCATATAGACATTGATGCCTAATTCTTGGGTTATGCCTAAGTCTTTCATCGAAATGAAATTCTTAACCTGTGTCAATAAAAGATACATCATTTCTAATCAACAATATGTCTTTCACATAATGTATTAGAAATATGTCTTAGCGCTCCCACTTAATTTCTTGCAAAATGCAAACATCTTCATCGTCTCTGATAAAATTAAACCTTTTAACGGTTTCATCACGGTGAAGATTCTAACTCCGCGATGCTCACTTCAACCATTGAAGTTTTGCATACTCTTTTAGCATCCTTTGAATTAACAAAACCATTTGGATTGTGTCATGGACACATCCTAGGTAACCATTCTATTAGAAGAACTTGTTTTGTTTGTTCAACTACCATATACCAAAATATATGTAGTGGTTGCTACATTAATCCGTCCAGACTAAATATCGCTATGAAGGATCAAATCTTATCATAGTCAATTTCTTGAACATTGTCGTAAACTCTTTCCGACATGTCGACTATTTCATAGATGTGAAACATCCATGTCTATTTCTTTATAGATCCATATACGACTGTAAGGTCTTGCACCTTTCCAGAGGGTCTTTCAAATTCAAAGCTTTATTTCTCGTGTATGGAATTATCACGGATTTTATGGCTTCAAGCCACTTATCAAAGTCAGGGCCCATCATTGATTATTTGCATGTAGTCGGTTCATCATTGTCAAACAACAATGATTTAACTCTCAAATCTTGGCATTTGATTACTTACCTGACCTACTTGGTTCAATAGGAACTTAGATCCCCGTGACCACATCTTTTGAGGCACGTGAGCCATGAGCATTGTTATTGCCTTCGGGACACTTACCGACGCTGCGCAACTCAGCACATATTAGCCAAGGTTCAACAACCTTGTCAAAGTTCTATTGTCCTCCCACTTAACTTTTCACCAAAAATTCCTTCTCAAGAAACTCGACATTCTAAGTGACAAACACTTTTGTCTTGATTGTTATGGAGGAATAGGCAATGGTTATTCGAAATAACCTACAAAGACATGCTCATCCGACTTTGGTTGTAAACATTTTACTTATGCCTAGCATACCAAAAATTTAAGAAAGGACAACCTGGGTTTTATCCCAAACCATGACTTATATGGTGTCATTTCAACGGATCATGATGGAGCTCTTTTCAGTGTAAAAGCGGTAGTCACTAAAGCTTTAATCTTTAAAATATAATGGCAGTTTTATAAATGACACCTTTGATCTTACCATGTCAAACAAGGTTTCATTACATATCTTGAACACTCCATACTCCTATGGTGTTTTGGGAAATGCAAATCCATGGAACGATTCCTCAAATTTTAGGTGTTTTGCTAAACTTGTAACTCAAACATCTTTATGATCCAATCATAAACCTTTTTTATTTTCTTGTTACAATAATTTTCCACTTCATCTTGAAAGTCTTTGAATATTTTCAAATGTTTCATACTTCTTCCTTATTGAGTAAGTATATTCATATACTCACTCAAATCTTTGGAGAAAGCATATGAAGTTGAAATCCATCGCCCACGACTACACATAATGGACTATATACATCAATATGTACAAATTCCAATCAGTTAGTCGTCCGTTCCTCTTTTGGCCTACGAACGGAGTTTTAATTATCTCTAGGAAAGTATCACAAGCGTCATTTGATCAAAATCAAAGACTCCAAAAATCCATCAACATGGAGTTTCTTCATGTATCCCTAATATAATTTAAACGGTGATGTCACTTCGCAAGTGATCTTTCAATCATTTGTCTTGCGACATTTTAGCATTAGTTTTATGGTCGTTATTTCTCCAACCAGACTTGTATATCATCCATCTATTATGGAATACGGTAATTATTTGAACAACCTTTTGTCGTCATAATACCTGATCAAAATAACAATTATTGAAACAAATCTTGAAGGTAAGCTTTGATGTTAACGAGCAACACAACAACCCTTTGTTTGTTTTCGATGAACATCATCACATATTCTCTTGCTAGTTACTTAGGCCATTGCAGTTCATGAATTGTGTTGGCATGTATGAAACTTCATACCAACCAATTCGGTATCCAATACCGTAGAACCACATTGTTTAACAACCAAGGAATACAGCCATAACATGTATCTTCAATATACCTAAGTTGGATATCTCCAATCTTTTCTTTTCTGCCAAATATTTTATAGATTCTCTTTCAACAATTCCTTTTCTTTTAAAAGAATCTATCAACATCAATAGTGGTGTCATTCACATGACACATAGTACAAAGTGTGTATAGTCAAATACTAATACCTTTGGACTTGCACTTTGAAGTGCATCACCTTCATCAAATGTTTGGCATTCTTTCAAAAATCCATTCTTTAGTAATGTTTTAGTGTAGTAAACATTTTACTTACATCTTCTATTCATCCTTATCATGACAACTTTCATGATCAAGCTGCTATAGCTTATAAAGGTGAATTGCGAGTATAATGTTTCTTTTCCAAAACCTTTTGGAGGATTAGGACGACTAGCGTCTCCAACCTTCACAAATTCTCATCAAATATGAGGACATATACTCTATCATGTTGTAACCAACATATTGTTTTAGATATCACAATACCTTTCACATATTATGGTTTCTGAAACATTGATTTCAGCTCTTAGATAAACTTGATATTAAAACAATCTTTTGAGTATCAAGAATCATGGAGGCAAACATGATGCATTAGATACTAACACTGGAATTGTTACTCTTGATTTAATACTGTTTATTAAACTTCACAGAGTAAACGGAGTTTGCTGAAAGTTTGCAACAGGACTTTTAAACTTTAGATTGACACTTAAAACAATACGATACCAGTTCGTAAAGCAAATATCCAGAATTTCTATAGTTCCACTATCTCAACTATAACTAAGCGTAAGGTGGTGAACGGATGCCAATGACTACAACAAACTATGCAAATTCACTTTGATTGTGTTTATGATAAATTGAGTTCGACTAATCCAAATTACAAATAAACTCCCACTCAAAACAACATCCCTCGAGTTGTTTTAGTGATTACACGAACCAAATCCACTACACCAAGTCTGATCATCACGTGAGATGATGTAGCTTTAAAGGCGAACAATCAACATGTTCATCATATCATCCATATGACTCATGATTTACCTTTCGGTATTCCGTGTTCCGAGACCATGTATGTACATGCTAGGCTCGTCAAGGTTAACCTTAGTATCCGCATGTGCAAATCTGGCTTGCACCCATCGTATGCACACGTAGAATCTATCACACCCGATCATCACGAGATGCTTCGAAACGACGAGTCTTAGCAACGGTGCCTACTAAGGACGAACACTTTATTACTCGATATTTAGTGAGAGGGATCATCTTATAATACTACCGTCGCGATCTAAGCAATACAAGATGCATAAAGGATTAACATCACAGGCAATTCATAATTAGTGTGATATGATATGGCCCTTTCTTCTTATGCCTTTGATCTCCATCTCCAAAGCACGGACATGATCTCCATCATCACCAGCATTGCGTCAAGGTCAGTGGCGCCGCTTCATGGTTGTCCATCATCACTAGCAACTATTACAACTACTTGGAATAAAGCTATTACAAGATGAATAGACACGCAGGTCTTAACAGAATTAAAGACAACCATTAGGCTCGCGGTTGCCATATTACAACAAGGATCATTGCATACATCAAATATAATCACAATCACATGATGGCCATATCACATCACAAAACCCCTGCAAAAACAAGTTAGACGCCTCTAATTTTCTTTGCATGTTTTACGTGGTTTGCGGCTTTCGAATAAGAACGGATCTTACCTACAAAACTGAACCACAACGTTGATACAAGTGCTATCAAGTGCAAAGTGTAGATTGGATCTATACTATGATGGGAGAGACAGACACCCGCAAAGCCACTTGTGCAATATGAGTTGCACGTCAACTGTGGAGCAAGTCTCATGTGCGATGACATGTAAGGTTAGCTCGAGCCGCTTCATCCCACCATACCGCAAGATGCAAAGTAAACAAAGCAAAAGACGGCACGAGCACCAACGCCCACAAAACCATTGTGTTCTACTCGTGCAACAGATCTACGCATAGACACGGCTCTGATACCACTGATGGGTTCGTAGCATGGAAAACAAAAAATTTCTACCGCAAGAATGAACAAAACCCAGATCTAATCTAGATAAAAGCCAAGATCTAATCTATTAGACATGTGCAACGAAATAGATTTGTACTAACCCTTGTAGACCCAAAAGCGTTACGAGATCGGATCTCGTGGTTGATGTAGTCAATCACTTGCCGATCTCAAGATCGAGTAGACGATCCTTCCGTGCTGTTCGGCAGCTTCGGTCACACGTGCGAGTCGACAGGCACCTTCCTCTCCTGTTCCAGTGAGCAGCGGAGGTAGATCTCCACGGAATCCCAGCCTGACGGGTTTGGTGGTGGTGGTGGAGTATAATTCCTGCAGGGCTTCACCTAAGCCAGAGCAGAGGGAAGGAGGGAGGAGAGAGGCAACTTGAGATCTAGAGAATAGAAGGGCAAGGGGGTTTGTGCCTCCACCCCTCTATTTAAAGGAGGGAGGCGCCATGGGGAGGTGGAGTCCTTGTAGGACTCCCCTCTCCCTTGGCCGGCGGATCAAGGAGGTGGGGGGAGAGTCCTACTCCCCACCGAATCCTTGTCTTACCCCACAAGGATTCCTTGATCCTTTCTTGGTTTTCAAGCAAACTCCAAGAAATCTTCTAGAACCTTCCGGAACATTCCGAAACCTTCTAGAATCCCCATACAAATACTCCGGAACATTTCCTAACTTAGAAAATGATCCCCAATATATGAATCTTATTCCCCGGACAATTCCGGATCTCCTCGTGATGTCCCGGATCCAATCCGAGACTCCGAACAACATTCGGTCTCCAACGCACATTCCATATCTACTTAAAACAACTTCGAACCTTAAGTGTGTCACCCTACGGTTCGTGAACATGTAGACATGATGGAGACACCTCTCTGATCAATAACCATCAGCGGGATCTGGAGATCCATAACAGCTCCCACATACTCAACGATGACTTTGTGATCGATAGAACCATTAACATACGAAACCAATTCCCTTTGTCACGCGATACTCTACTTATCCAAGGTTTGATCGTCGGTATCTCCATACCTTGTTCTACCTCGTTACTGATAAGTACTCTTTACTCGTTCCATGATATGTTATCCCTTGTGACCTAGTCACATGCTTGCAAGCTAACTAGATGACATTCCACCGAGAGGGCCCAGAGCATATCTATCCGTCATATGGATGGACAAATCCCAATCTTGGTCCATGCGCTTCAACACATTCTTTCAGAATACCCAATGTCACCTTTATAACCACCCAGTTACGAAGCGACGTTTGATGTCATCAAAGTACCCATCCGGTGATGGTGATTAACATAACCTCATGGTCGAAGGATTAGGTTACTATGCATTTGAAAAGCTTGTAGCAAAACGAACTTTATGACTTGATCTTATGCTATGCTTACTTATGGGTGTGTGTCCATCACATCATTCTCCTAATGATATGATCTTGTTATTAACGACATCCAATGTCCATGATCAGGAAACCATGATCATCCATTAATCAACAAGCTAGTTTAACAAGAGGCTTACTAGGGACTCTTTTATGTTTACAAAACACACAAGTATTAATGTTTCCGGTTAATACAATTATAGCATGGGATGTAAACATTTATCATAAATATAAAGATATAATAATAACCACTTTATTATTGCCTCTTGGGCATATCTCCAATAGTAATTAAGGTAGAAACCTAACCACAACTTTAAACTCTAAGACCCTTACATCCCTTGTGCAATGGTTTCCTAACGGGGGTTCAGGTTTTTGTCACTCTGGCAAACCCTACGATTAGTAGCCAAATACACAATGCATTCCCCTAGGCCCATATAGGTGAAGTTTCATGTAGTCGACGTTCACATGACACCACTAAAAGAAGTACACCACAACTTAAATATCAAACTATTGAATCTTTCTCAACACAACTCCACTACTAACAACATGACTTCTCCCATGTCCTCAAGAACAAAACGAACTACTCACAAGACATCATACGGATCATGATCAGAGATGGAATAATGATGTATAACAATCTGAACATAAACAATAATTCAATGGTTCACTCAATAGCATCAACTACAAAGAGTAATCAACACCGGGAAAGTTTCCCCTATGAACTATGCAAGATTCAACCCAATTGTTACAACAATATGGAGATGGTGATGAGGGTGATGATGGTGATGATGGTGGTGATGATGATCCTGATGAAGTCCGGCTTGATGGTGGTGTTGATGGCGACGATCTTCCCTCTCCAGGAAGGAATTCTCCTGGCAGAAATCTGTCTGCCGGAGAGATCTTTCTCTCTCGGTGTTTTCCGCCCCACAGAGGCGGCGGAATCTTTCTATGGTCGCTCCCCCAGTCTTAGGGTTTTGGGAGGATAATATACACTAGAGGGGAGTGCCAGGGGTGGACCAATGTGGGCCACACCACCTGTTGGCGCGGCCTGGGCTGGCCCGCGCCAGGGGATGGTGTGGGCCCCCTGTGGCCCATCTCCAGCCCCCTTCTGGCTTCCTTCGTCTTCTGGGAAAATAGGATTTTCCGTATATTTTCCCGGATTTTCTGATCTTCGCGAATTTTGCCTCCAAACAGCACCTTTTCCATCAGAATCCTGACTGCAGCGGTCCATGCTCCAAAAGTCATCAACCATGCAAAAACAGATGAAATAATATAAGTATCACCTCTCAATACGAAATATATCAATGAATAACAGTGAATTATAACATAGAATGGTGATGCAAAATGGACGTATCACTCTCCCCCTTGGGGTTTCCTAATGGTCTCTAAACTTCATGTATAATACCCTTTAACTCAATAGTAAGGATATTGGTCTCTGTCCATCTTATATCTTACCTATATAAGGTCTCACGAAAGAATCTACGGTACACCCACATAGTTGTGGATCTCCGAGATGAATGTTCCAACACTATTTGTCTTACTTCTAACCTTTCAGACATTTTCGCTTTGGTAAGCCCGATCTTACAAAGCGTCTCGAAAGATGATCTTTTAATTTCATACTTCCTTAGGTCTAACTTAACTTAGGCCAAGTTTTATACTCTTTAGATTACACAAATATGACTTACTTCACTACACCGTTAGGATACCAGCTACGGATCTTCCTAGGTGTATGGATTACCCTACGGATTTTCTGTTTCTTATTGGCATTCTCTCTGAGTTGTTAGAGCTTGAATACCACTCTTATTCCAAGAGTTCTTCTTTGCACTGATTCATGATACTTCCATGAACCTGGTGCAACTACTTCATTAGCTTCTTAGCAACATCACCTATCTTAAGTGGATTTGAGTTCATTCCTTCATGTTTCTCCACACCTTTTCTGCATTAATAATCCTTCTTGTTGCCAACTAATAATAAGTTGGGATTGATCCATCCTTCAAAATAGTGTTGATACACCTTATATTTAGCTTCCTTCTTCTTGCAAGTCTTCAACTTGATCTTCGGAACTCGTCACTCCCTTACACGAATCCCCTTTCCTATCTAGGTCTATACCATCAAGTAATAACTTGATGATGCAACATGCATTTACACATCAAGTCAAACTTTATGCACAGATCTAGTCAATCAAGAAGATCCAAGAAAAACCAAGAAATCCAAATGTGGTACATATAACACACATCATTCTAAGCCCGGAATATAGTAGTTGAGTATAATATCTCTAAAATTCAGGCTTAGCTATGTAGTATATGTCACCTCCTATTATAGGTTTACATCGTGATACTTAGCACTTAAGGTTAAACTACTCTTTGTCTCAATATTTACCCAAACTACCCAATTGTAGTTAGATAATTTTGAGCAACGGGGTCTCACTTTGGTTCTGATGAACCTCTTACTTTTCTTTCGAGACTACTAAAGACTACCAAATTTCCATTCTATCGTAAACTATCCTCACATAATCTCTCAAAACTACTAACAAAATTGTAGTTACTACCTTAATCCAAAATTATCATAATGTTATGACACCTATGACTTTGATCATAGACCTGCATTGTTCTTTACTTACTGTTACTACAAGATTAGTTACCAAGTACTTGTCCTGATTACAGACTTATCATGGTCTCAGAGCTATTCTCACCATGAACTTGTTAAAATTTATCTAGTCGTCATGATTAAAGAGCTAATCTCACCATGACAACTCTTCTTCTTGGCTTACTATTAATGATTCTTTACAAAATTATACTCCATCACATAGAATTATCAAGTGGATGCCACATGATTTACTTCCATTTGTATCTATACATACTCTGATGGTCTATCTTAAGTGGTATGGTGGTATCTACTAGTGATAAGATTCTGCTACTTCCCATGGATTCTAAGTATAGACTCCATCACTAATACTACTCCACATGATATCCTAATCCTAGTCGTAATCTTCTTTGATACTTTAACTTATTTAAGATATCTTAGTGGTGTTACACCTATTTATAGATACACTGAAAAGACATTTCTCTAGAGAATACATACAACTAATCCTTAAGAAAGATGATAAGAACATCCAACTTAAGTGTGACAAGGTTATCCTCAAGTGAATATCCATCACAAGTATTGGTTTAGATAAGATATCTCCTATAGTCACTATCCAACCTACAGATCTTCCTAAAAGGGTGTTAATCCTAAGTTCAAAGCATATGCTCTGATACCAGCTGCGGTGACCTAGCATACCACTACATGATGTAGTACACTATAGTCGTTGACATAACACTGATACGTCCAAAACGTATCTACTTTCCCGAACACTTTTGCTATTGGTTTTCCTCTAAACTTGTGTGAATTGGATGCAACTAACATGAACTGACGCTGTTTTCAGCAGAATTACCTTGGTGTCTAGTTTTTGTGCAGAAAATCAACTATTAGGAAAAATCCTGGAAAATATGCCAAAAATCCTATTTCACCAGAAGACTCATGGAGCCAGAAGACGAGACGGAGTAGGGCCACGAGGGGCCCACACCACCTGGCCGCGCGGGCCAGGCCAGGCCGCGTCAAGGGGTGGTGTGGCCACCTCGGCTGCCCCCTCGGCCTCCCTCTTCGCCTATAAGTTGCCACTTAACCTAAAAACCAAGGGGGGTTCGACGTTTTTCCAGAAATAGTTCCGCTGCACCGCCACCACCAGATTTCGTGATTTGGAACCAGAAACTCCGTTCTGGCACTCTGCCGGGACGGGGAATTGGAAGAGATCATCGCCATCATCATCACCATCGCGTCTCCATTGACCATCCATGTTTCCCCCATCTATCAGTGAGTAATCCCCCGTTGTAGGCTATGGGGATGGTAGGGATTGGATGAGATCGTTCATGTAATGGCATCGGATTGTTAGGGCTTGGTGCCTAGTATCTACTATTAGTGCTTTTTGACTTTCTTGCAACTTTTTATGCTTTATGCTTGTCACTAGGGCCCGACTGCCATGATTTCAAATCTGAACATGTTATTGATTCATTATGATAGTATTGTTTATGGTCTTACCTGCAAGTTGTATACACATGTTGTTGTCCGAAACCAAAGGCCCCGAAGTGATAGCAATCGGGATAACCGGAGGGAATGGCTTTGATGTGAGGATCACATGTGTTCACGGAGTGTTAATGCTTTGCTCCGGTGCTCTATTAAAAGGAGCACCTTAATTGCCAGTAGTTCCCTTGAGGCCTCGCTGCAAACGGGCTGGCAGGACAAAAGATGTTGTGCAAGTTCTCATTGCGAGCACGTATGACTATATCTGGAACACATGCCTATGATTATTTAGTACTGGGATGCTTTATCTTATTTATCTGCAAATGCCCTATGTTTTGATTGCTATATGAATTGACTTGTCCATGTAATGCCCGTCCATCCATCCCTATGCCTACCGCGCTTTAATCCTACTGTTTGCTGCAATTTTAACTACTATCTTTACTTTTACTACTGCTATTGCTACTACAAAACTGTTGCTACTGATAAACTGTTGTGAGCAAGATTGTTTCCAGGTGCAGCTGAATTGACAACTCAGCTGTCAAGGCTTATAAATATTCTTTGGCTCCCCTTGTGTCGAATCAATAAATTAGGTTTCACTTCCCTTGAAAATACTGCGATATACCCCCTATACTTGTGGGTCATCAAGACTATTTTCTAGCGCCGTTGCCGGGGAGCATAGCTTTATTTATCAAGTTCACTTGGAATCACTATTGTTTGCTGCCCTCCATCCATCATGGGTAAGTCTCGTGATGGCAAGGTTCCTATTTTACCATCCACTACAAGGAGAGGTACGGTTCTGAACACCTCTGTTGCTCTTGATTCACCATCTGTTATGAGTAAGTTCCTTACAGCACCACATACACATGCTACACACACTGCTACTACTGCTGAATCTGAAACTTCTGATACTTATGATGTTGCTTCTACTGTGCTTGATAAGAGTGGTTCATTAGGTCCTTTCCTAGATGCTACGATTGCTAGAACTATAGCTGGAAATACTGAAACTCCTAATGAAGACACTACTACACCTGTCAGTTCACCTGAGTCTCGAGAGAGCTATGATATTGAAGACGGATATATTGAGATGACCGATGAATTTATAAAACAATGCCAAAACACCCATGATAGGAGTGCTATTAAGAGTCTCATTGAGAGGCGTACTATAAAACCCAAATTGTCTCCTAATGCTAAGTTTGCTGCATCTCCCATAAACATTAAAGATAAGGATTATGATTTCTCTCTTGATCTATCTTACATAGCTATTGTTGAGAAAGAACCTTTTTGTGGGACTAAGAATGAAAGTGCAGTGCTTTATATGACTGAGCTTTCTACCATGAGTGGCCTGTTTTCTGATGATATTAAGATGCGCACCTACTTTGTTGCTAAAATTTTCCCTTTTTCACTAAAAGGAGAAGCTAAAACTTGGTTTAATAATTTACCTCCTGGATCTATTGATAGCCCTGATTGCTTGATTAGTACTTTCCTGCAGAAATATTTTCCTCCTAGTGCTAGACATGCTATTTGCAAGAACTTTTTGATTTTAAACAAGGAGAAAAAGAGATTTTGCCTGAATCATGGGCAAGGTTTTGTGCTTTGATTCATGCACAGGCTGGATGTCCATTACCTAAAAATGAGCTTCTTGATATATTTTATAATGGACTAACTGAAGAATCTAGGACATACCTGGATAGTTGTGATGATTGTGTTTTCAGGAATAGGACTCCCAAGGAAGCTGAGGAATTAATGGCTAAAATAAGCAAGAATTATGAAGACTAGACTCCACCTGAACCAGCTATACCTGAGACAACTATACCTGAATCAACTATTCCTGTGCCTATTCCAACATCAAAGAAGAGGGGAGTTCTTAAACTAAATGATGAAGTGATGAAGGAAGCTAAGAAATGTCTTAAGGAGAAGGGAATTAAAGCGGCTGATGTGAAAATTTTACCTCCTATAGAAGAATTATGTAAGCCAATCCCCCACTCATCCGCTATTGAGATACACTCGCTCCAACATTCTGATGAAGGTGATATCCCTTACTCTAAACCTCCGGATCAATGCTTAGAAGAATTCGATATTTTTATTGTTAAGCAAGATAATTTCAATAAAAGGGTGTAAAATCATTTAATGGAAAACTCTAGAGCTATTGTTGAGTTGAAGGATATTGTGGAAAGAACCTCTAATGATGTTAAAATGCTTGTCAAACACTTTCAAATGGTCCAAACTCAAATTAATTAGCTTATTAAAGTACAAAAAGACTTGCTAGTTAATGCTGCTAAAGAAAAACATGCTTATGAAATTACAACTAGAAGTGGTGCTGCGACCCAGGATCCTCTATATCCTGAGGGGAATCCTAAAAGAATTGAGCAAGATTCTCAACAAGCTGAAAATAAGGGTACTACTCCTAAGAAAATAAAGAAGAAACATAAAACTATTTGTAGAACTTTCTGAACCTTCTAAAGATCCTAATAGTATATCTGTCTCTGATGCTGAAACTGAAAGTGGTAATGAAGAAAATGATGTTCCTGATAAAGAAAAAGTTGAAGAAGAACCTAAAAGGCACACTAAGAATACTAAATACACTAAGAAGATTTTGTTGCTAAGAAACATGGTAGTGCAAGAGAGCCTTGGGTCCAAAAACCTATGCCTTTCCCTGATAAGAAACACAAGTCAAAGGAAGACGAACACTATAATAAGTTTTGTGAGTGGATGAAACCTTTATTCTTGAAAATTCCTTTGACTGATGCTATTAAATTGCCCCCTTATTCAAAGTATATGAAGGATATTGTCTCGAATAAAAGGAAGATCCCTAATGAAGAAATTTCTACTTTGCTTGCTAATTATTCCTTTAATGGTAAGGTTCCAAAGAAGCTTGGAGACCCAGGGATTCTAACTATCCCGTGCTCTATTAAAAATAGTTATGTTAGAACTGCTTTGTGTGATTTGGGAGCAGGAGTTAGTGTGATGCCTTTTCTCTCTACAAGAGACTTCAACTGGAAAAACTTATACCAACTGATATATCTTTGCAAATGGCTGATAAATCTACTACTATTCCTGTTGGTATATGTGAAGATGTACCTATTCAAGTGGCTCATAATTGCTTGATATTAACTGATTTTGTTGTGCTTGAAATGCCTGAAGATGATAATATGTCTATTATTCTTGGGAGACCTTTTCTTAACACTACAGGAGCTGTTATTAATTGTAATCAAGGAAAGGCGACTTTCAATGTTAATGACAAGGAACATACTGTCTATTTCCCCAAGAAGATTGATAGGACTTATGGTTTGAATTCAATTGAACATGTTGAGGGCATTCAATTGGAGAAATATATTGTCCCATACCACAAGAAAAATATGAAACTATTATGATTGGGACCATTGCTATCAAGGTTGAGGTAACATAATCATTAGTGGAATACAAAGTTTTGTTTCATATAAAATTGTTTTGGTAACAAGACCTGAACAACCTTGTTCACAAAAGTATTTCAATGAACAAAACAATGTTTTGACCATGATTATCTTTGCTTACTTTTATTTTATCCATTTTAGTTTTTGTTTTCATTTAGTTTACTTTTGTGTTATTAGTTGCTTGCATTTTAGAGTTTCTTAGAACTTCTGAAGTTTTTAGCTTTGTTTTGTCATTGCATCATTCTAGAAACCTTTTTCTGTCAGAAAATCATTCATCTATACATGAAAATTGCTCAAAAATAAAGTGTCTCGAAAAATTCCAGAAAATTCATATTAAATTTTTACGTGAAAAAGGGGCAGAGAAGTGCCTGGAGAGTACCAGGGGGGCCACCAGGCAGGCACACCACCTGGTGGCGCGGCCAGCCCAGGGGCGCGCCTGGCCATGGTGTGGGCCACCCCTAGCCCTCCACTCACACTCTCACTTCCCACTTTCTTCTCTCTCCCGAGAAAACACCAGTTCATTGCTCGAAATCGCGTTCTTGCTGTTCTTGCCCACGATGTTTCGATCTCCTTGCTCAGCCCATCTTTGTTGTTGAAATTTGGAGCATTTGTTCTCCGGTATGTGACTCCTCCGCTTGTCCAAGTAGATTTGTGTTTAGTGGTTTATATCTTGAGTATTTTGCTGATGTAGGTGACAGGTTACAAGAGCTTGTAAGCTTGTTCAATGCTTAGAGATATTGTTTTGATGCATGTTTAGGCCTCTTACAAGTCCCTATGAGTAGTGCCCTTCATTATATATTCACTTTGAAATCATTTGTTTAATGGATGTTTAAATTTCAGAATATCAAAGATGAACAACCACACCTTTGGAGAAATATTTGAGAGGGACACACCTAAGAGGTCAAGGCCCTCAAGATCAGCCTCTCAGTTTAGGCCTTCATACAATGAAGATCTCATTGCACCATGATGCGCTCGACTTTCGACGTAGAGCTCGTTGGGAACCCCAAGAGGAAGGTATGATGAGCATAGCAGTAAGTTTTCCCTCAGTTATGAAACCAAGGTTTAATCGAACCAGTAGGAGCAAGGAAACACCCCAAAGGTGTTGCTAGCTGAGCTTTGGTATGACTACGTGCTAGTAGCAACGTGGAGACCTGCACAACACAACCACAGAACTTTGTCCCCAACTTGCGATGAGGTTGTCAATCTCACCGTGTTTTGCAGAAAACAAAGGATTAAACGTATCGAATGGAAAGAAGTAATAGTTTGCAGAAAGTAAACACAAAGCAGAAACAGTTTATAGATTGTATGTAAATAAAAAGGACCGGGATCCATAGTTCACTAGAGGTGGCTCTCCTTAGATAGATAACATGCTGGGTGAACAAATTACAGGCGGGCAATTGACAAACACCGAGAAAGCAATACATGCATATACTAATCATCTTGACTCCTTTGAGACTTGATTGGGCATTACAACATAATACATAGACCGCCATCCAACTGCATCTATGACTAATAATCCACCTTCAGGTTATCATCCGAACCCCCTCCAGTATTAAGTTGCAAGCAACAGATTATTGCTTCTTAACTGCGTGTAAAGTAAACAATACGATTGTTCTATGAACAAAGGATTGTTGTTTTCTCCCTAGTAGCAATAGCACATCTAGTACCTTAGAGATTTCTGTCACTTCCCCAGAACGGAGCTCACAAGATCTAAACATGAAAGCACAAAGGAGGAGAAACCAGCCATCTAGCTACTACATGGATCCGTAGTCCAAGGATGAACTACTCACGCATCACATCGGAGGCTTGCATGGTGATGAAGAAGGCCTCCAGGGTGAATTCCCCTCTCCGGCAGGGTGCTGCGAAGAGCTTCAGATCCCTCCCGATCTAGGGATGGAGATGACGGCGGCTACAGACTCTTTCGTGGATTTTAGATCGGGTAATTAGGGTTTTTGTCCCGAGGGCAATATATAGGCGGAAGAGAGGCCGAGGGGGTTCTGGGAGCGTCCACACCACCCCCTAGCGCGGACCAGGCCTGGCCACGCGGCCAGGTGGTGTGGTGGCTCCCTAGCCCTTCTCTGTCTCGTATTCTGGCACTTGATCCCTTCCGGAAAAATAGGCACTTTGGCTTTTGTCCCGTCCAATTCTGAGAATATTCATTTTCTGACTTTCCTGGAACCAAAAACAGCAGAAAACAGGCAGCTGGCACTGTGGCTCTTGTTAATAGGTTAGTCCAGGAAATCATATGAAAAGTACTCCAAAGTTGGAACAAAACACAAGAAAGTGGATAAAACCAAGCATGGAACATCAAAAATTATAGATACATTTGCAATGTATCAACATCCCCAAGCTTAACTCCTGCTCGTCCTCGAGTAGGTAAGTGATAAAAAGAAATAATTTTTGAGGTGACATGCACCATCAAAGACTTGATCAAAGTATTTGCAAAACATTCAAAGCTGGGATCATAGTACTTCAATCATAACATGAAAGAGAAAGTTCTAGCAATAAGCAAAGAAACTATGATGCAACATGAAAAGGCACAAACAAAAGATTCAAGAATAACATGCTTTACAAGATGTTTGTTTGTTTCACATAAAGAAAACATAGCATAATAGTATTCAGCTTGTCCCTCAATAGAGTAGAAAATATAAATGCATAGGACACCTTCAAAGTTCATAAGAGTGACTAGATACAATAGTTTAAAACAAGCAATATCAAGGTATGCATCAATCAACTAGTCTTGGGACAATGCACATAGAACTAAGAATGGCCACTATGCTCTCAAAGTAAGTGCATAAAGATAGAAGGTGGAGACTCAATATATTGGTGGAAGAAAGGCCTTTTGTAAAAGGAAGTAGGGATTCAAGTCTCATAAAGAGCTTCCAAAAATTATAGTACTTATAGCTTTCAGCTCTCATTGCCCCTATCATAAGCATCTTGAAGTGATTAAGGTTAAAGTGAACAAACTATGGTGTACATGCTTTAAGTATAAGTCGAAATCTCATGTCCCTTGTATACGGGGCTCCTCATGCTACTCAAGTTTAGTCACCGTAAGTTCTTGTCATTCTAAGTACATGTGTATCATTGAGAACCGCCAACGGGTACCCTTGCCCGATGATACGGAAGAATCCCCATATCAAAATGACAAGGCAAGCATAACAAGCATCTCAGCATTCTTCTTATTTACCATGGGAATATGGTGCTTTTTCTCTCTTTCCTCTTTCATAGTATCTTTTTCTTTTCTTTTTCTCAATATAGGACTCTTTTTATAAGAAGAATGCTTCATAGACAGCTCATTATGGTTACGCTGCAGGTTTCCACCATGTCGGCATGGATTAGACCAGCCCAAAGCGTTTCTCTAACACATATACATAACTCCATGGACTTACAAGCTCCCTTTCATTTCACACCATTTACATCCATATACAAAAGAGCATGATATCAACTAGGTACAAGTACCAAGTGCAATGTTGAAAGCGTTCCCCATGAAAGCATGGTTCTGCTAATTCCCAACAAATAAGTGCAAGCATATACAACATACACGACACAATGGTTCAAGTTTATTAAGGGCAAGTAAAGTAAAGTGTGCCTTCAAGTTCGTGAGAGCTTTAATCACTAGTTTTCTCATAACAAGTGGAAGGTAAACAAAAGCATGAATATACTTGGAATAGCATAAGCTAGTAGGTAGGTATGGTGGACTCTTTGGAATAACTTGGTTTAGGGAGTTGGATGCATGAGTGGAACTCATACTTGGTGGTGGAGGCTAGCAAAAGACTGGGAGCGACAAACTAAGAGAGCAATAATGGCCATAATCATGCAGAGCGACAAAACATCATTGATCAAAGCATAAAGTGATACTACAAGTTGAAAACTAAAGGATCATAAAGGCTATGGTGACTTGAGATAGTCATAACATGGTGTGAGCATGTGCCAAGTCAACCCAAATAAAGCATCAAAGGAGAATACCACTATACTATGCTTTAATATGCTAAAACAACGCATGATTCATCCAAGGCACATTAAGCAATCTCAAATGTTTATAACAAGTCATGCTACAGCAAAGAATACTAAGCATAAATCCAAAACAATATCAAGCATGGCATGACAAAGCATAGCCACAGTCAAGAATGAGCTCTTTTTACCACATAAGCATAAACTTTCCTACTCTTTTCCAAACCAAACCAAACTAATTGCAAACCAATGTATGAAAGAGGGGGTCCAACCAATTTATTCAGAAAACTAAGCACACCAAAGAAAACAAAAACCAAAACAAAAACAAAAAAGAAGACGCTCCAAGAAAAATATAACTGTGCATGAAACAATAAACATGAAGCATTTGGAAAAAACCTGGGATTTTTATTGATGAAGCAGGGGATGCCTTGGGCATCCCCAAGCTTTGACGCTTGTACTTCTTGGTTATTTCTTGGGGTAACACGCGTGGTATCCTCAATCTTGAGCTTTAGTCCATCCTTCATCTCATTACTCATTCCTTCCATACACCTGAAAATTTTCCTTCATACAAAACTTCACACAATCTCATTAGCAACATTAGTGCAGTTAAGATAAATAAGTCTCAAGGTTAAGTTCTAATACCAAATAAACTTCCATTAGAACACTAGCTACTGTAGCACTTCCCTCAAAAAGCTCAATTCCCCAAAAGAACTCAAGAAGGAACCAACAAGAAGCAAATGCAGAAAATGGCAGAAATCTGTCAAAACAGACCAGCAGGTAAAGACGAATTTTTTCGAAGACCTTATGTTGCTCAAATCAAAAAGTGTTGAACTAACGAAAGTTATATAACAACCTAGGGCAGAAGCACAAAAAATTACAGCTCAATCCGACATACAGATCTCTCTAAGGAATTTTTACGGTGAAACACAAAAATCTGTTTCGGGACAGCAACTTTCCCAATCATTACTTCACTCTCATTAGAGGTTACTCTTGGCACAAAAAGCAAATAAAAAGGATAAGGAGAGGTTATTACTGAAGCAATAACTTCCAAGACTCAACTAAAACTTTTGGGTTATCTCCCAATAAGTACTTTTCTTTAACGCCTTTAAGTTAGGCATAAGAAGCAAAGAAAGAATCAAGTGTTCTCAAATGAAGAAGCATTAAAACCCACTTTCTTGCCCTTACCTCTCTTATTCTTATTCTTATCCTTTGGGAAAATGTGATTGTTTGGTGGATAAGAAAGGTTCATGGTCCCCTTTACCACATCTATTATTGCTCCAAGGAGTTCTAATAGGGATCTTCCAAGTGTAATTTGTCCTTTTCCTGCACATTCAATAACAAGATAATCAGTAGAAATCATTTTCCCAAGGATATTTGTAAACACTCCTTCAGCTATTCCAATAGGAAATAAGGTAGCATTATTAGCAAGAGATATTTCTTTTCCTCCTTCAGTAAGCCCCAAAGATTCAAAGATTCATAAATATCTTTGGGCATAAGACAAAATTCAGACATGATATCGCAGCGGGCTTGAAAAGTTTCAGTGTTTATCTCAATCTTTACTATAGGGAGCCACTTTGATGGTTCAGAGTTTATTGGAACATAATTGTGATGCTCCCTAAGCGTATTATAGCGAATTTCTAAGCAAGTAGTGCTAGCCTCAAGAGTGTTCAACCTAGCAAATATTTTTGCGAAAGAAATATCTGTTTGGCTAGGCATAGTGTAAGTGAGGATCAATTTCTTTATAGAATTAATAGCATCATCCTCATTACATTGGAGGAAATCTCCTCCCACAATAGCATCTAAAGCATATCTATAGCAAAGAGCAATCCCAAGGTAAAAACTGCTAAGGAACAAGCTTTGAGTCATTTTAGGCTCAGTTTTTTCATGTAGATCAGAGATTCTAGACCAAGCTTCCTTAAAACTTTCCTCAATTCCTTGTTTAAAAGTGAAAATCACTTCCTCAAGTGACATAGTGAATGGAGCAAGGCTAGACATAGTGGCAACTCAAGATAGGAACTAATTTTTTTGTGTTTTTCAAATAAGAAAGCAAACAAGTAAAACTAATTTTTTGTGTTTTTTGAAGAACAAAACAAGCAAACAAAGCAAAAAGAAAACTAAGCAAAACAAAAACAACAAAGTAAAGAGATTGGTTATGAGGGACTCCCCTTGTGAAGATGTCCTTGACTCCCCAGCAACGGCGCCAGAAAAAGTCTTTGATGGCGTGTAGTTGACGTGGGAGCTTCTTCTTCTTTGTGCCCCGGCAACGGCGCCAGAAAATGTCTTGATGCGCTCGACTTTCGACGTAGAGCTCGTTGGGAACCCCAAGAGGAAGGTATGATGAGCACAACAATAAGTTTTCCCTCAGTTATGAAACCAAGGTTTAATCGAACCAGTAGGAGCAAGGAAACACCCCAAAGGTGTTGCTAGCTGAGCTTGGTAGGCGCACTACCGGTGCTAGTAGCAACGTGGAGACCTGCACAACACAACCACAGAACTTTGTCCCCAACTTGCGATGAGGTTGTCAATCTCACCGTGTTTTGCAGAAAACAAAGGATTAAACGTATCGAATGGAAAGAAGTAATAGTTTGCAGAAAGTAAACACAAAGCAGAAACAGTTTATAGATTGTATGTAAATAAAAAGGACCGGGATCCATAGTTCACTAGAGGTGGCTCTCCTTAGATAGATAACATGCTGGGTGAACAAATTACAGGCGGGCAATTGACAAACACCGAGAAAGCAATACATGCATATACTAATCATCTTGACTCCTTTGAGACTTGATTGGGCATTACAACATAATACATAGACCGCCATCCAACTGCATCTATGACTAATAATCCACCTTCAGGTTATCATCCGAACCCCTCCAAGATTAAGTTGCAAGCAACAGATTATTGCTTCTGAACTGCGTGTAAAGTAAACAATACGATTGTTCTATGAACAAAGGATTGTTGTTTTCCTAGTAGCAATAGCACATCTAGTACCTTAGAGATTTACATCACTTCCCAGTTACGGAGGCATGAACCCACTATCGAGCATAAATACTAACTCTTGGAGTTGCTAGCATCTACTTGGCCAAGATAGCTACTAACAACGGAAAGCATGCAATATCTCAAATAACAAAGACATGATAGAATCAATAATCAATCTGAAATAGCATCTCAATATCCATCGGATCCCCGCAAACACAACATGTATGAACTACAAATTGATGATATTGATCATGAACGGAGCTCACAAGATCTAAACATGAAAGCACAAAGGAGGAGAAACCAACCATCTAGCTACTACATGGATCCGTAGTCCAAGGATGAACTACTCACGCATCACACCGGAGGCTTGCATGGTGATGAAGAAGGCCTCCAGGGTGAATTCCCCTCTCCGGCAGGGTGCCGGGAAGAGCTTCAGATCCCTCCCGATCTAGGGATGGAGATGACGGTGGCTACAGACTCTTTCGTGGATTTTAGATCGGGTACTTAGGGTTTTCGTCACGAGGGCAATATATAGGCAGAAGGAGAGGCCGAGGGGGTGCCGGGAGCGGCCACACCACCCCCTGGCGCGGGCCAGGTGGTGTGGTGGCTCCCTGGCCCTTCTTCGTCTCGTATTCTGGCACTTGATCCCTTGCGGAAAAATAGGCACTTTGGCTTTTGTCCCGTCCAATTCCGAGAATATTCATTTTCTAACTTTCTTGGAACCAAAAACAGCAGAAAACAGGCTGATGGCACTGTGGCTCTTATTAATAGGTTAGTCCAAGAAATCATATGAAAAGTACTCCAAAGTTGGAACAAAACACAAGAAAGTGGATAAAACCAAGCATGGAACATCAAAAAATATAGATACATTTGCAATGTATCACACCACACTTTGGCAATGAAGAAGATGAGGGGGATGCTCACTCATCTACTTTTCCTTGTTATACCTTCTTGCAAACTGCAAGGATCCTCGATGATTTCTTACTATTGGTTCAGAGGGTCGGTTTGACCTCATACATGGAAGATGACAGTGAGCAATATGCTGTGCTCACCAAAACTTTCGTTGAGAGTTTCGTTTTCACTAACACCCCCTATCAGTCAACTGTTACTTTTAGAATTTATAATCTGCCGTTTACCATGCCATTGGAAAGATTTTGTAGCATTATAGGTATAGGCATGACGGGGACCCTGAAGAAGATCCAAGGGCGACCCGCTGATTTGCTGGAGCTCTATCGAAGCGTGACCAATGACGATGACCGCGTAGCTCAACGCGGGAGGATAAGAAACATCCAACTCCTAGCTCTTAGATATTTGCCTATTATCTTTCTACTAACATTCTTAGTAGGGAGAATACGAGTAATATCTCTAATTATCATTTAGCCTTCCTCACTGCTGCACTTAATAATGATACTCGGTACAATCTTGGCTCTCTCATTGCTCGCCACCTAGCTGCTAGGGGACCTATTTATGGGGGCATTATTGCTTCACGTATGGTTACTACGTTAGAGCTTTCTGTGGATCTTAATGATACTATATTGGCACCACAAAGGCTTGATCTTGCTGCCATCAAAACACATCACTTCGTCACTGCTGACTCTGATATGGACAGTTTAGTATACAGGATGTTGTTTACTGACGGGGATGAAAGGGAGATTACTTTGCCGCAACCTACTTTGTTCAGTGTTCACAGGAGACTGTGGTCACGCTCCAAGGAGGAGGTGGATGATCAGCTCCGCTTGCTCGGTTTCCACAGGCAGCACCAGGAGGATGTGCCCTCCTACGATTACTCTGCGTACTATGGTGGGGCGTCCTCGAGCTCGCACCAGGACGAGGGTACCTCCTCACCATACTACGGAGGCGCTCCATCTTGGCCAGCTTGGGATTGATACCCACTTAGGCCAAAAGCCTAAGCTTGGGGGAGGTACACCGACATCACACTCATCTCCATATCATTTTTCATCGGTACTTTGTATATTCATGTTTCGTTCTCTTTTTAGTTTTTGTTCTCTCTTTGTTTTTGCTTTCTAAAACACAAAAAGACCAAAAATATTTCTGTTGTTTCTCTTTGTTTGCTTCTTCTTCTTTTTGCCTTGGTTTGATTTTCCCTTTTTGCTTTGTTTGAACTATTTGAAAAACCCAAAAAGATTTTGCTTTGCTTGTTCTTCCTTTTTTGGTTCTTGTTTTTAAAAATCGAAAACACCAAAAATATTTGTTGTTCTTCTTTGGTTTTGTGATTTTGTTGCAGGGTTCAGTAGTCCTCAATGGAATATGGTTTCATGTTATTATTCAGGCCACACAAGTGAAGGGCAATAATGAGGATTAATGACAACTTGAGGTGTGGTAAGAGGCTGGTAACGAACTCTATTTGTTTTCATTTTTGTACATATACTCATCATTGTGGGCATGCTTAGTCTGTTCATGTAGGGTGTATGTTATTTATGGATGCTTAATAGTTCTTGCTTTCTTATGATTAGCTCCAGCTCGCTAATAGTTTGTAGCATGTCATATGAATGTTTATTTGCATTGCTCTATTCATAACTTGGTATGACACTGTGGTATCCTACTCTGAATGTTTCACTTGAATTGACTTGGCACATGCTCATGCATGCATATGACTGAAACAATAATCAGTTAAGCCTCAATGAATTATTTTGCCTCAGGGGTCTTGAATCACTTTCATGCCATGATTAGTCCTGTTTTGTTGCAAGCATGATTATGACAGTTATTGCTCTCTTGTTTGTCGCTCCCTTATTATTGCTAGCCTTCACCTACAGTGAGTATGAGATCTACTTGTGTTTCCCATTCCCCAAAACCAATATTGCCAAAAGTGTCCACCATACCTACATGTTAGCATCATTTGGTGTTCCGTGCATATTCAATATGCCTTGTTTTCTTTCGAATAAAATGTTTGCTTGTTATGAGAAAGTTAGTTAGTAAATCTCTCACGAACTTGATCGCACACTTTATTTATTGCACTTAATAAACCCGAACCATTGTGACTGTCCATGAAAGTTATATGCTTGCAAATTATAGGCTGGGGATTAGCAGAACCATGCTGTCACGGGGAACGCTTTCAACACCTATAAATATATACCCAGTTGATATCATGCTCTTTTGTTTACGGATGTCATCCGTGTGAAATAAAAGGGAAGCTTGTAAGTCCATGGAGTTATGTATGTGTGTTAGAGAAATGCCTGGGCCGCCGGTCTAATCCATGCCTAATCATGGTGGAAACCTGTAGCGTAACCATATGAGTATTATGAAGCATTCATCTTATAAAAAAAGAGAGAGAGATAGCTATTGAGAAAAAAAAGATATGAGAAAATAGGAAAGAGAGAAAAAAGCACCATTTTCCCATGGTAAATAAGGAGATTGCTGACATACTCGTTGTCTGCTTACCTTGTCATTTTGATATGGGGATTCTTCCGTATCATCGGGAAAGGGGTACCCCGTTGGCGGTTCTCTATGATACGCTCGTATTTACTATGACAAGAACTTACCGATAACTAAAGTTGAGTAGCATGAGGAGCGACCCTTGTACTCAAGGGACATGAGATTTTTAGTTTATAGTCTGTCAAGCATATAACTTAGATTGGACCTCACTTTCACCTTAACCATTTAAAGATGCTTATGATAGGGGCAATGAGATCTCAAAGCTAATGAGTACCATACTTTCAGCATTTGGAAGCCTTTCAAACTTTTCAAAACTTTTTCATTTCCTTGTTGAGTCCCCACACATTCTATGAGCACTTTCTTGAGAGCATAATTGTCATTCTTAGTGTAATGTGCTTGTCTCAAAACTTGATTAATTGTGTTATGACTTTGATGCTTGTATACTTGACATCTTTACTTCTAGTCTTCACTTGAATTTCAGAGGTGCCTTGGCACTTATGCTCTACAATCAAAGGCAAGCGAGATACCACTCTATCATACCTTGTTATGAGCATTGTAATGTTTCTTATGTTTATGTTTCATGCTACTTATTATTTTTGAGTTGGAATCTCTTCATAGATTGCAATGACTATTAAGTAAACTTAGTTGCATACTCTTTATTATGAATTGCCTGAGTAGTTGATCATATGCTGAGAATATATACATCTTATGAAGCAAATGTGTTCGTGAAAGTTTCTTTTATCGCACTCAGTTTTCAACTGAATTTCTTAAGGACAAGCAATAAGCTAAGCTTGGGGGCGTTGATACGTCCAAAACGTATCTGCTTTCCCCAACACTTTTGCTATTGTTTTTCCTCTAAACTTGTGTGAATTGGATGCAACTAACATGGACTGACGCTGTTTTCAGCAGAATTACCTTGGTGTCTAGTTTTTGTGCAGAAAATCAACTATCAGGAAAAATCCCGGAAAATATGCCAAAAATCCTATTTCACCAGAAGACTCACGGAGCCAGAAGACGAGACGGAGTAGGGCCGCGAGGGGCCCACACCACCTGGCCGCGCGGGCCAAGCCAGGACGCGCCTAGGGGTGGTGTGGCCACCTCGTCTGCCCCCTCGACCTCCCTCTTCGCCTATAAGTTGCCTCTTGACCTAAAAACCAAGTGGGGTTCGACGTTTTTTCTAGAAAGAGTTCCGCTGCGCTGCCACCACCAGATTCACGATTCGGAACCAAAAACTCCGTTCTGGCACTCTGCCGGGATGGGGAATTGGAGGAGATCATCGCCATCATCATCATGACCATAGCTTCTCCATCGACCATCCATGTTTCCCCCATCTATGAGTGAGTAATCCCCTGTTGTAGGCTATGGGGATGGTAGGGATTGGATGAGATCGTTCATGTAATGGTATCGGATTGTTAGGGCTTGGTGCCTAGTATCTACTATTAGTGCTTTTTGACTTTCTTGCAACTTTTTATGCTTAATGCTTGTCACTAGGGCCCGAGTGCCATGATTTCAAATCTGAACATGTTATTGATTCATTATGATAGTATTGTTTATGGTCTTACCTGCAAGTTGTATACACATGTTGTTGTCCAAAACCAAAGGCCCCGAAGTGATAGCAATCGGGATAACCGGAGGGAATGGCTTTGATGTGAGGATCACATGTGTTCACGGAGTGTTAATGCTTTGCTCCGGTGCTCTATTAAAAGGAGCACCTTAATTTCCAGTAGTTCCCTTGAGGCCTCGCTGCAAACGGGCTGGCAGGACAAAAGATGTTGTGCAAGTTCTCATTGCGAGCACGTATGACTATATCTGGAACACATGCCTATGATTATTTAGTACTTGGATGCTTTATCTTATTTATCTGCAAATGCCCTATGTTCTGATTGCTATATGAATTGTCTTGTGCATGCAACGCCCGTCCATCCATCCCTGTGCCTACCGCGCTTTAATCCTACTGTTTGCTGCAATTGTTACTACTGTCTTTACTTTTACTACCGCTATTACTTTCCTATTGCTACTACAAAACTGTTGCTACTGATAAACTGTTGTGAGCAAGATTGTTTCCAGGTGTAGCTGAATTGACAACTCAGTTGTTAAGGCTTATAAATATTCTTTGGCTCCCCTTGTGTCGAATCAATAAATTGGGTTTCACTTCCCTCGAAAATACCTTGATACACCCCCTATACTTGTGGGTCATCAAACACCAATGAAACACTGTTCACTAGTATTACATCCCTCAGAGTGGTACAACGGAAACACAGCAGGTCCAATACATGACTATAGATTACAACTCGACTCTTTACAAAAGATCCAGAGAATACTCTAGGTTAAAGAGAGAGAAAGAAACTTCTTACAAAGAAGAACCAAAACTAATAACTCAGAACTATCTAGTAACTAAGACTAGTATCTAAACTATTTGGCTTGCCATTGCTGCTATTGCAATGCTCTACAGAAATAGCTTTTATGGCTAGAGAATCTACTCCTATCTAAACCGACACTTTATCTTCTCTTTAGATGATGTATATGTTGACTTTGTTGACTTTATCGAAGAACTTGAGTTGTCGATGATGGTTTCTTGAGCAGAAATTGATGTTGACGTCGTCTTCAATGGCTTAGAACCTAGCAAGGGTTAAGAAGGTACGGTTGAGTACGAGTGTACTCAGCAAGTTCACTAAAAAGGACTATATGATGCACTATCTCTATAGCCACAGACCATAGGTCGTAGGCAATGTAGGTTTTCATAAACATTTCTTCAAAGGTTGCTTTTATTCTGAAAACTATGTCCGATAGCCTTCACAGGTTGACCAGAACCTTCGTGGGGTTCCTTTCCTGCCGCGTTCGTAGCTCCTTCCCGGAACAGGGAGTAACATGTCACAATTCTTACACTCTGCAGAGGTGCGTCACTTTTCCCACAAGAGACCTTAAGCTTTGTTGCATGGCCGGGAGTATGTCCCCGTTCAAACTTCCTTGGTTTGAGGCCCAACTTAAGATCCAAGCCAATCGCTGCCCTCTCCACGACCCCATATGTCTGCACGATCCTCCGGGGCTGACTACACCTCCGTTAAGCCTCCAACTAGGGCAAGCTATAACCACGGTGAGTTCCTGAAGACTCTAAGAGCTGGTGATGCCCCTGGAGGTTCGACTATACCTCCGGCAGCCACTCATAAATAATCTAGACACCAAAATCATGGGGCCTAAGGGTGCCCACCCATATGCTGGATCCACACAAGGAATCACAACGTCACGATAATGTCATCTTGCCTCCATATGAAAGTAAGAAGATACAGCTGACTTCTCTGTCCCATTCGAAATCTCATGGTTGACGCGTAATATACGGTGCTAGAATCACTGGCGACATTGGTTGTTAAGTCCTAGATGATACATTACTATACAATGGTGTTTCCATTGCCAGTTATGATAGATTAGCTGATCACCCTGGATCAGTAACCGATATTTCCAGTTAATTGTGAAAATAGTGTTTTCGACCTTTTTGAACTGCAGGTGATGACACAGTTGAGTTACAAGCATAGAAAATAATCAAAGGACATGAGAAAGTTGTGAACTTGTCTTTTGTGATTGCAAGATTATGCACTCACGGTCTTCAAGACAACAGAAGATCCAAATTCTGTAAATAACATCATTGGTCCAGTAAGGACTAATGTTTAAAGAAGCAAGATGCAACGATGCATAAGTAATGTAATGCAATTTGATAAACGTGAATCCCCGGAATAGTCGTATCTAATCTAGGGTTTGGAAACTAGGAATGAGTTCTTTAGAATGTGTTGTACTTTTATAACAAATTCACACTTGTGCGTATTATTAAGGCTTGTGAGAGTGTGTGTGAAACAATAAGTAAATACAATAAGTAATATGCAATACTAAAGCACTCAAATGGGTTATGGTATCTAAAACATTTCTTAAACAAGATTAAGAATCAAGTAGAGCTTTTAAAGAAGTGTTCAAGGTTTAATTTTAATGTTGCTTATAACTCTTGAGGAAAACATTATTTTACAAAGTAAAAGATATTTAAACTTAAAGCTAATACTTTAAGGTTTTCTTGTAAATTATAAGTACTAAAATAGAAAACAACTAGTATCGTTGAGTAGCTATTCTACTAATAAATGGAGACTTTTAACACTCCATGAAAGTATAACAAAAGTATTATGCATTGATAGAAGTGGTGTTTTCTTGATCTTATAAGTGGATAGAATCACTTACTTATTATAGAATTAATACTAATTTCTATGAACATGGGAATGGCATCATGTTTAATACTCACAGACTTTCCTTAGCCTTTAGAGTGGATTCCCAAATTTGTAAAAGAATTAATATTCATATCTTGATGATTTTATAAGTGATAAACTATTTTGGAGTAAGATTTACTTAACTCTGAATGGTAGTTTTAGTAAGTACAACTTAAAATGGTTAGACTTATGTTAGCTTCAATTAAACATTATTTGAACTTGTCATTACATTTTTAAACTCTAAACAAATAAAACTAAAGAGAATAGTAAAGGTTTATATATTTTTAATGAATTAAAATAAAAGAAAAGGGTTTAAATAAGATTTATTAGACCTTTACCTTTTATTTTACTTCAAAAGTATTAGTTGATATTTTTAGTGTGTAGATTTCATTTTTGTGATCATTTTGGTATATTATAAGTATTTTTGTGAATTTTAAATAATAAGATATAATTTTTATAAGTTTTAACACTTTATAAATACTAAATAAATAATAAATATTAGTTGAGTGAGACAAAAATAATTGAAACAACTTTGTAATGGTAGATTTTGTTTTTATAAGAATTTTGGTATATTATTTATATTTTTCTCATTTACCAATATTAAAATATTAATTTTTAAAACATTATTAATTATAAAATCTTTATTAAATAAAAATTATTTAAGTAGTTAACACAATAATATTTGATAATAAGTTTATAATATAGAAGTTTAATTTTCTGAACATTTTGATATATTATATATATTTTTCTGAATTATAAAATAAAAGGTATTCAATTTTTAAGATTTAACTATTTTCCTAAATTCCTAAAATGTATTTATATATAAACCTATATTGTTTTATCTATTTACTAACATAGGAAACTTTTCACACCGGGTCCTATTCTACCCAGGGTCACAAACAGGTGGGTGTGTTGAGGTGGCAGGGATGACGCCGGCATATGACGTCATGGTGACGTCAGCCAAAGATGATCCTCAGATCACCGATCGATCTCTCGACCGGAGGCACGCGAGCAAGCGGGAGTTGGAGCATTGGAAAGAGGAGCTTACGGCGAACCAAATAGTGGCGGTGGCGCCAACAAATGGTCATCGGGAGATGGTCGGCGACGAGCTTATACGACGACGCGGTTCGGACGCACGTGGATAGGGCAATTCAGATCATTATAGAGAGCGAGAGGGGTTTGGGAGGATGCAGGAGCTCACCACGAACACCGTGGAGAAGTCAGTGAGGCTGGAGACAGTTAGGAGACGACGAATCAACGACAATGGCCACGGTGGCCGGCGTGATGCCGAGCTCGATTCCATGCTGCCCACCACGCACCTGCCTGCAGAGCTTGTCGAAGATGAACAAGGAGACCTCAGCGCATCCAGTGGTGGCTTCAGCGAGGCACGGGGTGCTCGGAAACAGCGGGAACGATGACCTCCGACGAGCTAGGGTTTTGGTGTTCAACAGGAGAGAGAGGTAGAGAGCTACAGAGAGCAAGAGAGAGAGGATAAGATTGGTATGCGGAGGTAGAGGACAACCCGGCGATCTTATCTACACCTCCTAGGGGCGGCGGTGAGCATCACGGTGGTTTGATTTTGATGACGACGACGGACGGCATCGCCGGTACGCACGCAGCTGCCTGTGTGCGTCAGGATGACGATGGCGGCAGTTTTGTAGAAAACCCCCTGGATGTTTCTTAGACTCAACCCGCAGTCCATCTCTGGTCCCACGCATCAGTGAGAGAGAGAAGAAGAAGCTGGGTTACTGTTGGGCCGTAGCGAAGTGAGCGAGATTCGTTGTCTGCTGCGCTTGAGTGTGGAATAGGACATGAGCCATGGTGGGCTGGTCCGGCTGACAAACTATTTCCTTTTCTATTCTATTTCTATATTCTGTTTTCTATTTTACTTTCTATTTATAAATTCCTTTTTAAATTTGAATTTCTTCAGGGTTTTAAATATGCAGAGAATTTGTAGGTCATGAACATTATTGTATAAATCAAGTATGATCTTCTTCTCATCATTTCTTATTGTACAAGAAATATTCATAACTATATGAAGGATTCTATTACTAAATAAAGTAAATATAGTTAGGGTTTTAGGGTTTGTTTCTTTTAGTAAGATTTCACAAAGATGATTCTGATTTCACTTGACAATCTTAATGGTACTGGTTTAAAATGTGTATCCATGTATGTAGAATCTTGTTCCCACTTATCTTCATAAAGGATTTATCTAAATACATTATAAGGAATTTAATCTTTGTGGTTTTTAATGGGATGATTAAGTTTCATGGTTCTCCATATTTGGGGATTTGCCAAATCCAATTCTACTTGGTTTAAAATTTTAAAATTACCACAGAACACTTTTGGTTAGGTAGTAATGAACCAATATTAATCAGTGGTAGAGAAATACTAAGGTTTATTCAAATATAGGTACATAGGTTTTGAGAGGATTTAATAACCCACATTCAATTATAGATAGGGAGAAGGATCAAGGTTTAGGGATACTACTTCTAAATCTATGAGTGGGTTTGATATCTCCACATACAGTAAGATATTTGAATTACTTAGTAATATGATCATGATAATTCTATCATTCTAGTTTTCTATTAGGTTTTAAGACAATCAGCTGGGCAAGGCTTTTCAAACACTCATCTGGTTCTCTAATTACCTCTTGGAAGCTTGAGTTGTCCAAGAGGTGTTGTTCAATAGTTACCGAGGAATAGGAAATGGTTTTACTATCCATTTGATCCTAGGGTTTTGAATAATGAAGTAGACATGGGTCTATTATGGTTTGATATGATCTTGTTTAAGGCTTCTACAGAATCCTTACCTTAATACCTCCCTAAGCTTATCTTGAGATAAGGAATTCCTTTCCTAAATATACTCCATATATCTTCCTTATCTTATTCACAAAGATCACATCTTCCTGAATAAGACAATCATCTGACTCCACCATATCCATCATCATATGATGACATGGTCATGCCACTCCAACAATACTCCATTATTACTACTAGTATGTAACTCCTCTTAATTAACTATCATTGATGCACCTATCAATGTAGCTACTGCTAATTCCATCTATTAACTTCCTTAACTCATCTTCCAACTATATACAAGGCTTACAAGATTACAATCCTCACCGTAGATAACAAGGGCTATCAGTCTTTCTAGAACAAGTATGGTACTGCTCTCCACAATACAAGTTTGTTCTTGTATTAGCTTGATTAAACTACTACACTTCCAACTACTCCATTTATTCATGTTATATATTTCATCCTACTCTAGCTTGACTTCTAATGATCAAGCTAGATGATTCAGCTTACTAGGACTTGCCTAACTTGGTATATTCATAACTCTTCTTCAACACCTAATCATCTATTCTCAAGTGACTTGAGAATAATAACTACCATCATTTGATCAAATTAAGCTTAAGCTTATATTTTTCTGATCAAGATGTATACTCAACTAAGTAGTAAACTTTTATTAGTCTCTCTACAGACTTATCTTGTTAAGCAAGCTTATTCTTAGTCTATATCCACTTGTCCTAACAAGATTGTTATCTAATGTACTAATACAACTAGCTTTCTCATAGCTCCTCAATTACTAGCTCAACCCTTGAGTTTTAGGTACTGCTTCTAGTTAACTCATGAGTGAGTTAACTCCTCCAACATCAAATGGTTCGATCTTCACTAAGGATCACATTTCATTGATGATGGTACACTCCACCATATCTAGTTCTTCCTTCAGATTAACTCACTTAAGGTATTTGGAAGGTCAACACAATAGGTCAAAGGCTCTGAGTCAATAAGTTCTAGGTCAAGAATTTATCACTCAATAATGATGATCCATTGACACTAGGACGTGGTCAAATAGTAATTCACCTCTTAATATCATATTAAGAGTATATGTTGGATGGTCTTGACTTGACTTCCCTTTCTACTCTATCTGTAATAAGATCTAATGTTTAAGAACTACCATGATATCCATGGTAAGAGTAACTATGGCAAACAAGTGTTTCAAGATTTAGTTATAGAGTTTCTTTACTTAAGTGATATGCTTAATTTAGTATTCAGGGTTTGTGGTAGATAATACCTTGATATCATCTTTAGAACATTAAGTATTCATCCTTGAGTTGTGGTATGGAATACCATGTAATGATCTCTAGAAGATCTAGTACTCCTTATTAAGTAGTGTGTTGTGACTTAGTTTTTCTACATTTGATCTACCCTCAGATCAAAATATATTACCCAAAGATAAGGTTTTAGCAAAGGTCATATTGAAACTTATCGCGGTTAACTTGATGATCCACTTCAGTTCCACCAAGTTAAGAGAAGCTTCCATCACTTTGGCAAGTTTTATTTAAAAGCGCGAAAATTATCCGGATTTTCTATGCATGAATGCAATGCACACACCAGTTTATTGAAACGGAGGGAATAATGAATTTTGAAAGCCGATTTTCCATGGCTTACTGACTGCACAACTGATGTCTACGTACTTCTATTCTTGTAGATAGTTGTTGGGCCTCCAAGTGCAGAGGTTTGTAGAATAGCAGCAAGTTTCCCTTAACTGGATCACTAAGGTTTATCGAACTCAGGGAGGAAGTGGTCAAAGGTATCCCCTCTCAAGCAACCCTGCAATCAAGATACAAGAAGTCTCTTGTGTCCCCAACACACCTAATACACTTGTCAGGTGTATAGGTGCACTAGTTTGGTGAAGAGAGTGTGAAATACAAGTGGTATGGATATAAGACAACGGTGCTAGAAAATAGCTTGATGGCGTGGAAGAGACTAAAGGCAAACTGAAATAAAGATAGAAGCAAGCAAACATGTAATAGATCTAATTGCAAAGGGTGTTTCAATGCTAAGAAACAAGGCCTAGGGATCATACTTTCACTAGTCAACACTCTCATATAAATATATTCTTCTTTATGATATTACGCTGAACTACTCTCTGGTTGGACACTCTAATCCATGGTAGGGCTATAACAGCACTCCTCAAAGTTCGCTTTTCCCATCTAGATAACCCCACACTGTCACCTTGAGCACTAGATGGTTCAAACAAACACCACAATTTCATAAAGACGTCCAACTCCAAATATAACTCATAACAAGTATTTGAAATCTCTAGCCTAAGTGCCACCATGGTGTGCACACTGTCAACTTCACACACATGGGGAGAGCAGAGATCTATTAAAACACTTGAGTAGCAAGGTAGATCTATAGATTACAAGCTCATGATCTCAATAAGATCATGCATAGAGAGAGATGAACACATAGCTACCGGTAGAACCCTTAGCCTCGAGAGAGAACTACTCCCTCCTCATCATGGGAATCAGCAATGGTGATGGAGATGGTGGTGGAGATCGATGGAGATGGCTCCGGGGGCACTTCCCCGTCCCGGCAGGGTGCCGAAACAGAGACTTTATGTCCCCCGAATCTCCTCTTCGGTGGCAGCGGTGCTGCGGAACTTTTCGTGGCTGGAGGCTAGACGATTTAGGGTTTTTGCATCAGGAAGCATCTTATTGTAGGGGTTCGTAGCATGGAAAACAAAAAATTTCTACCGCATACAAACAAACAAGCCAAGATCTATCTACTAGATTGTAGCAACGAGTCGATGGAATAACTCACCCTCGAAGATTCCAAAGTGTTTAACGAGAGCAGATTCTCGTGGGTGATGTAGTCATACTCTTTCCGATCTCAAGATCGCGTAGACGATCCTTCGGCAGCGTTCCCTGGCGCTCACACGTCTGATTACTCGACGAAGACCTTCCTCTCCTTGTTCCAAAGAGGCAGCGGAGGTTGTAGCACTCTCCTCGTGATTCCGCAAGACAACGGCGTGGGTACAGGAAGTAGAGGGAAATCCATGAGGCTTCGCTAAGCCGGTGCGAGTATGGTGGAGCTTATGAGAGAGGCTATTGGTGGTCTAGTAATTAGACACACCAATTAGAAGGCTCTAAATCAATTAGAAAGCTCTAAACCGAAATAGCTCTAAACCGGGGTCTAGATCTAGGGTTTAGTTTAGAGGATAGGAAACTTGTGTGTAGAGGAGGAGGCCCTGCCCCTCCTTTTATTGGTGGGAGGGCCGGCGGCCAAGGGGAGGAGTTCCTCCCCAACTCGGCCTTGGGAGGTGCGCCGGCCAAGGGGAGGACCCCTCCTCCAACTCGGCCTCCACCAATCCTCCTCTTTTCCCACTTCCCAAAATTGCCGTTTGACTTTCAAACTAGCCGTTTGACTTTTCAATTTAGGATTTAAATAAACCCTTTATTTTGGACAGCGAGAATACTTAGTACATGATGCAATCATTCCAATATGTGATGACACATTCATGTACCCCTTCCCGGAGTGCCGGACATTAGGACCTTCTAGAAGGTTCCCTATGAAAACACCGGAACCATTCCCCAACTCCGAAACGGGACTTTCCTTATATGAATCTTATTCTCCGGACCATTCCGGATCACCTCGTGATATCCCGGATCCCATCCGAGACTCCGAACAAAATTCGGTCTCTTTCTCATAATACCATAACTACTCAAACAACGTCGAATCCTTAAGTGTGTCTCCCTACGGTTCGTGAATTATGCGGACATGATCGAGACACTTCTCCTAATAACCAATAGAGGAATCTGGAAATTCATATGGCTCCACATATTTCTACGATTACTGCGATCGAATGAACCATTTACATACGATACCAATTTCCTTTGTCTCACGATATGTTACTTATCCGAGGTTATGATCGCGGTATCTGCATACCTAGTTCAACCTCACATCGATAAGTACTCTTTTCTCGTTCCCGTGATATGTGATCCCTTGTGACCCAGTCACATGCTTGCAAGCTAATTGGATGACATTTCACCGAGAGGGCCCAGAGAATATCTATCCGTCATGTGGATGGACAAATCCCACTCTTGATCCATGTGTTTCAACCAATACTTTCCGAACACTCAATGCCACCTTTATAGCCACCCTGTTACGGTGTGGTGTTTGATGACATCAAAGCATCCATCCAAAGAAAGGCAATATGCATGATCTCATGGTCGAAGGAATTAGGTTACTATGTATCAGAAAGCATATAGCAATTGAACTATTGAAATGACTTGATCTTTATGCTACGCTTGTCTATAGGAGTATGTCCACCATATCATTCTCCTAATGATATGATCTTGTTGTTGATAACATCTCAATGTTCATGATAGGGAAACCACCATCATCAATCAACCAACAAGCTAGTGAAGTATAGAGGCTATACTAGGGACTTCAAATTAAGTTTATAAATCACACAAGTATTAATGTTTCCTTGTTAATACTATTATAGCATGAATATAAACATTTATCATAAACACAAAGATATAATAATAACTACATTTATTATTGCCTCTAGGGCATATCTCCAACAGTCTCCCACTTGCACTAGAGTCATCTAATCTAGATTACATGGTAATATACCGAACACCCATGGCAGTTTGGTGTTGGTCATGTTTTGCCCTCGGGAGAGGTTTAGTCAACGGATCCGCCACATTCAGATCTGTGTGTACTTTGCAAATCTTTATATCCCCATCCTGGATATGTTCTCGAATAGCGTGAAAACATAGCTTGATATGCTTCAGCTTCTTGTGTGACCTTGGTTCTTGCGCATTGGCTATGGCGCCCATGTTATCACAGTAGATAGACATTGGGTCCAGCGCACTTGGAACCACACCCAGCTCTGTAATGAACTCTTTCATCCATATTGCTTCTTGTGAAGCCTCCGAAGCAGCCATGTATTCCGATTCAGTTGAAGATCTCGCCACAACGCTTTGCTTTGCACTCCTCCAGCTAACTGCTGCACCATTCAAAATAAATACGTATCCAGATTGTGATTTAGAATCATCCGGATCGGTGTTCCAACTAGCATCGGTGTAACCATTAACAACGAGCTGTTCATCACCTCCATAAGAAAGAACCATATCCTTAGTTCTTCTCAAGTACTTAAGGATGTTTTGATCATTGTCCAATGATCCACTCTGGATCACTTTGATATCTGCTAGTTAGACTAACAGCATATGCGATGTCGGGTCTAGTACATAGCATGGCATACATTAGAGATCCTATGGCTGAGGCATAGGGAGTCTTACTCATCTTTTCTCTATCTTCTGCCGATGTCGGACTCTGAGTTTTACTCAAGTTCGTATTGGGCAACATGGGCAAGAACCCTTTCTTGCTATCTTCCATTCCAAACCTCTTTAGAACTTTACCCAAATATGTACTTTGTGACAATGATATTTGGCGTTTCGATCTATCTCTATAAATCTTTATGCCTAATATGTAAGCTGCTTCGCCAAGATCCTTCATTGAAAAACTATTATTCAAATATTCCTTGACACTATTAAGAAGGTCTACATCATTCCCAATCAACAATATGTCATCCACATACAGTATTAAGAATGCTACAGAGCTCCCACTCACTTTCTTGTAAATACAAGCTTCTCCATAAGTTTGTATAAAACCAAAACTTTTGATTACCTTATCAAAACGTTGATTCCAACTTCGGGATGCTTGCTTCAATCCATAGATGGACCGTTGAAGTTTGCATACCTTGTTAGCATCTTTAGGATCGACAAAACCTTTGGGTTGTATCATATACAACTCTTCATCAATGTCTCCATTGAGGAATGCTGTTTTGACATCCATCTGCCATATCTCATAATCATAATATGCAGCGATTGCTAACATAATCCTCACAGACTTTAGCTTCGCTACTGGTGAGAAAGTCTCATCGTAGTCAACTCCTTGAATTTGTCGAAACCCTTTGCGACAAGTCGAGCTTTATAGACGAACATTACCATCAAGATCTGCTTTCTTCTTGAAAATCCATTTGTTCTCGACATTTTCGCCATCCGTAAGTCCACCAAAGTCCATACTTGGTTTTCGTACATGGATCCAATCTCGGATTTCATGGCTTCTTGCCATTTATTGAATGGGCTCATCATCGCTTCCTCATATGTCTCGGGTCATCGGTGTTGTCCACCAACATGACATTCATAACGGAATCATACCAACTGGAGTGGTACGATTTCTCATTGACCTCCGAGGCTCAGAGCAACTTCAACCAAGTTTCATGATCACCATCATTAGCTTCCTCTCTTATTGGTGCAGGCACCACAGAACTTCTTCCGTGCTGCGCTACTCGCAATTCGAGAGAAGGTTCGACAACCTCGTCGAGTTCTACTTTCCTTCCAGTCACTTCTTTCGAGAGAAATTCCTTCTAGAAAGGATCCATTCTTAACAACGAAGATTTTGCCTTCGGATCTATGATAGAAGGTATACCCAATAGTTTCCTTCGTATCCTATGAAGACGCATTTTTCCGCTTTGGGTTCAAGCTTGTCCGCTGTAACTTCTTTACATAGGCTTCAGATCCCCAAACTTTAAGGAACGACAATTTAGGTTTCTTCCCAAACCATAATTCATACGGTGTCGTTTCAACGGATTTAGACGGTGCCCTATTTAAAGTGAATGCGGCTGTTTCTAATGCATAACCCCAAAATGATAGCGGTAAATCTGTAAGTGACATCATAGAACGGACCATATCTAAGAGAGTTCGACACGACGTTCGGACACACCATTACTGTTGTGGTGTTCGGCGGTGTCAACTGTGAAAGTATTCCGCATTTCCTTAAATGCTTGCCAAACTCAGAACTTAGATATTCACCTCCATCGAACGTAGAAATTTAATCTTCTTGTTACGTTGATTCTCTACCTCACTTTGAAACTCCTTAAACTTCGAAAGTTTCGGACTTATGTTTCATGAAATAGATATACCCATATCTACTCAAGTCATCCGTGAAGGTAAGAACATAACGATAACCACTGCGTGATGCTACACTCATTGGACCACACACATCGGTATGTATGATTTCCAATAAGTTCGTAGCTCGCTCCATTATACCGTAAAATGGAGTCTTAGTCATTTTACCCATCGACATGCTTCGCATCTTTCAAGTGATTCAAAATCAAGTGATTCAAGAAGTCCATCGAATGGAGTTTCTTCATACGCTTCACTCCAATGTGACCAAGACGACGGTGCCACATATAGGTCGAATTATCGCTGATTTCAAACGTTTAGCCTCAATGTTGTTGATATGTGTATTTCCACTATCGAGATTCAATATGAATAGACCATCTATCAAAGGTGTGCATAAAACATATTACTCATATAAATCGAACAACCATTATTCTCGATTTAAACAAGTAAGCGTCTCGCAATAAACAAGATCACGATATAATGTTCATGCTTAACGCAGCACCAAATAACAATTATTTAAGTATAAAACTAATCCCGATGGTAGATGAAGAGGTAGCGTCACCGCGATCACATCAACCTTTGATCCGCTTCACGCGCATCGTCACCTCGTTCTTCACTAGCTTCCGTTTATTCGCAGCCTCTGCTTCGAGTTACAAATATGAGCAACCGAACCAAAGATCAAATACCGAGCACTACTACGAATACTAGTGAGATACACATCAATAACATGTATATCGATATACCTTTCTTCTTGATGTTGCCGTTCTTCAAATCCGCCAAGTACTTTGGGCAATTCCGCCCATGACCTTCTCCTTGCGAAAAGCACTCGGTTTAGGCTTAGGTCCAGCCTTGGTCTTCTTCGTTGCGTGGTAACTTTCTTACCACCCTTCTTGAAGTGTCCCTTTGCTTAGACTTGCCTTTCTTGAATTTGGTGGTCTTATTGACCATCAACACTTGGTGCTCTTTCTTGATCTCCACTTCGCAGATTTTAACATAGCAAATAGTTCGCAACTTTGTTCATGTTACGCATGTTGTAGTTCATCACAAAGTTCTTGTAACTTGGTGGTAGTGATTGGAGGATGCGGTAAACCCCCAAAGTATTAGGAATCACTATACCCAAACTTTGAAGTTTATTTGCGTGCCCAGACATCTTAAGCACATGCTCACTGAACGAGCTACACTCTACCATCTTGCTTAAAGAACTTTTGAAGCTTCATAACTTTCAATTGCCGCATGAGTCTCAAAGATTAATTTGAGATCCTCGACAATATCATATGGATCGACTCTTCAAACCTTTTCTCAAGCTCGATTCTAAACCATACAAGATAGCACACTGAACTATGGAGTACTGATTCTTCCGAGCGAGGTAAACATTCTTTACTTCATCGGTAGCATCAGCTGCAGGTGGGTCACCTAGCGGTGCATCCAGCACATAGGTCAAATTACCAGCTGTGAGGACAATCCTCAAATTGCGGAACCAATCCGCGAAGTTGCTTCCATTGTTTTTCAACTTTTCTTTCTCTAGGAACGCATTAAAATTGATGGTAGGGGCTGCCATTGATCTACAACATATTTGCAATAGTTTAGACTAAGTTTATGACAAATTGAGTTCAAATTAATTAATGAAATTAAACTAGGTGAACTCCCACTCAAAACAACATCCCTCACATTGTTTTAGTGATCACACGAACCAAATCCACTACATCAACACCGATCATCACGAGAGTTGATATAGTTTCAATGGCGAACAATCATCATGTTCATCATATCTACTATATGATTCATGCTTTACCTTTCGGAGATCCGTGTTCCTGAGGCCATGTCCGTACATGCTAGGCTCACAAGATCAAACCTTAGCTTCCGCATAAGCAAATCTGCTTGCTTACGTTGTATTCACCATGAATCAAAGACACCCGATCATCACGTGGTGCTTCGAAGCAGCAAGCTTTGGCAACGGTGCATACTAAGGGTGAACACTCTAGAACTTGAAATTTATGTGCATGAGGGATCATCTTATAATGCTACCGTCGTCTACTAAGCAATACAAGATGCATAAAGGATTAACATCACATGCAATTCATAATATGTGATATGATATGGCCTTTCTTCTTTGTGCTTCCGATCTCCATCTTCAAGCACGAACATGATCTCCATCATCACCGGCACAGCATCAAGGTCAATGATGCTTCTTCATGGTTGTCGTCCACCACGCTTCAACTATTACAACTATTTTGAATAGACACGCAGGTCTTAACAGAAATTAAAGACAACCATATGGCTCTTGCCGGTTGCCAACTTACAATAAGGAACATTGCATACATCAAATATAATCACAATCATGGCCATATCACATCACTGCACACCCCTGCAAAACAAAGTTAGACGCTTCTACTTTCTTTGCATATTTTACGTGGTTTGGGGCTTTCAATAAGTGTCGTTCTAACTTACGAACAAGAACCACAACATTGATACTAGCATTGTTGATCACCCGTTGTAAATTGGATCTTTACTATGCTAGGAGAAACAGGCACATAAAGCCACTTATGCAAAACGAGTTGCATGTCAAGCGTGGAGCAAGTCTCATGAACGATGTCATGTAAGGTTAGCCCGGCCGCTTCATCCCAACATACCGCAAGATGCAAAGTACACAAAAGCAATCTACAATAAAGCATCAACGCCCACAATGACCATTGTGTTCTACTCGCAACAGATCTACATATAGACACGGCTCGATACCCTTGTAGGGGTTCGTAGCATGGAAAACAAAAATTTCTACCGCATACAAACAAACAAGCCAAGATCTATCTACTAGATTGTAGCAACGAGTCGATGGAATAACTCACCTCGAAGATTCCAAAGTGTTTAACGAGAGCAGATTCTCGTGGGTGATGTAGTCGCATTTTCCGATCTCAAGATCGCAGAGACGATCCTTCCGCGCCTGCTCCTCAGCGCCTTGATCGGTCACACGTTCGGTACTCTCTGAAGACCTTCCTCTCCTTTGTTCCAAAGAGGCGGAGGTTGTAGCACTCTCTCGTGATTCCAAAGACAACGGCGTGGTACCGGAAGTAGAGGGGAAATCCCGCAGGGCTTCGCCTTAAGCCGGTGCGAGTATGGTGGAGCTTATGAGAGAGGCTATTGGTGGTCTAGTAATTAGACACACCAATTAGAAGGCTCTAAATCAATTAGAAAGCTCTAAACCGAAATAGCTCTAAACCGGGGTCTAGATCTAGGGTTTAGTTTAGAGGATAGGAAACTTGTGTGTAGAGGAGGAGGCCCTGCCCCTCCTTTTATAGGTGGGAGGGCCGGCGGCCAAGGGGAGGAGTTCCTCCCCAACTCGGCCTTGGGAGGTGCGCCGGCCAAGGGGAGGAACCCTCCTCCAACTCGGCCTCCACCAATCCTCCTCTTTTCCCACTTCCCAAAATTGCCGTTTGACTTTCAAACTAGCCGTTTGACTTTTCAATTTAGGATTTAAATAAACCCTTTATTTTGGACAGCGAGAATACTTAGTACATGATGCAATCATTCCAATATGTGATGACACATTCATGTACCCCTTCCCCCCCCCCCCCCCCGGAGTGCCGGACATTCCGGGACCTTCTAGAATGTTCCCGATGAAAACACCGGAACCATTCCCCAACTCCGAAACGGGACTTTCCTTATATGAATCTTATTCTCCGGACCATTCCGGATCACCTCGTGATATCCCGGATCCCATCCGAGACTCCGAACAAAATTCGGTCTCTTTCTCATAATACCATAACTACTCAAACAACGAATCCTTAAGTGTGTCTCCCTACGGTTCGTGAATTATGCGACATGATCGAGACACTTCCTAACAATAACCAATAGAGGAATCTGGAAATTCATATGGCTCTACATATTTCTACGATTACTTTGCGATCGAATGAACCATTTACATACGATACCAATTTCCTTTGTCTCACGATATGTTACTTATCCGAGGTTATGATCGTCGGTATCTACGCATACCTAGTTCAACCTCGCATCGATAAGTACTCTTTTCTCGTTCCCGTGATATGTGATCCCTTGTGACCCAGTCACATGCTTGCAAGCTAATTGGATGACATTTCACCGAGAGGGCCCAGAGAATATCTATCCGTCATGTGGATGGACAAATCCCACTCTTGATCCATGTGTTTCAACCAATACTTTCCGAACACTCAATGCCACCTTTATAGCCACCACATGTTACGGTGTGGTGTTTGATGACATCAAAGCATCCATCCAAAGAAAGGCAATATGCATGATCTCATGGTGAAGGAATTAGGTTACTATGTATCGTAAAGCATATAGCAATTGAACTATTGAAATGACTTGATCTTTATGCTACGCTTGTCTATAGGAGTATGTCCACCATATCATTCTCCTAATGATATGATCTTGTTGTTGATAACATCTCAATGTTCATGATAGGGAAACCACCATCATCAATCAACCAACAAGCTAGTGAAGTATAGAGGCTATACTAGGGACTTCAAATTAAGTTTATAAATCACACAAGTATTAATGTTTCCTTGTTAATACTATTATAGCATGAATATAAACATTTATCATAAACACAAAGATATAATAATAACTACATTTATTATTGCCTCTAGGGCATATCTCCAACACTTATAGGTGAAGAGGCAAGGTCGGTGGCGTCCTGAGGGGCCCACACCACCTGGTGGCGCGTCCAGAGCTAGCCCGCGCCACCATATGGTGTGGCCACCCTATGGCCCCTCTCCGTCTCGTCTTCTGGCTCTGTGAGTCTTCCGATAAAATATCGACTTTGGCTTTTGTCCGGTCCAATTCCGAGAATATTGATTTTCTGACTTTCCTGGAACCAAAAACAGCAGAAAACAGGCAACTGGCACTGTGGCACTTGTTAATAGGTTAGTCCAAGAAAGTGTATAGAAAGTACTCCAAAGTTGGAACAAAACACAAGAAAGTAGATAAAACCAAGCATGGAACATCAAAAATTATGGATACGTTAGCAACCTATCAACATCCCCAAGCTTAACTCCTGCTCGTCCTCGAGTAGGTAAGTGATAAAAAGAAAGAATAATTTTTGAGGTGACATGCACCATCATAAACTTGATCAAAGTATTTTTAAAACATTGATAGCTAAGATCATAGTACTTCAACATAGCATGAAATACAAAGTTCTAACAATAATACATAGCAACTATGTTGAAACATGAAAAGACACAAACAAAAGATTCATGAATAACAATGCTTTGCAAGACGTTTGTTTGTTTCACATAAAGAAAACATAACATAGTGGCATTCAGCTTGTCCCTCATAGAGTAGCAAATATAAATGCATAGGACACCTTCAAAGTTCATAAGAGTGACTAGATACAAATAGTTTAAAGCAAGCAGTATCAAAGCTATGCATCAATCAACAAGTCTTGGGACAATGCACATAGAACTAAGAATGGCCACTATGCTCTCAAAGTAGGTGCATAAAGGTAGAAGGTGGAGACTCAACATAAAATTAGAAGAAAGGCCTTCATAGAAGGAAGTAGGGATTCAAGTTTCATAAAGAGCTTCCAAAAATTATGGTACTTTTTAGCTTTCAGCTCTCATTGCCCCTATCATAAGCATCTTGAAGTGATTAAGGTTAAAGTGAACAAACTATGGTGTATATGCTTGAAGAAGTATAAGTTGGAAATCTCATGTCCCTTGAGTACGAGGGTCGCTCCTCATGCTACTCAAGTTTAGTCACCGGTAAGTTCTTGTCATCGTAAGTACATGTGTATCATAGAGAACCGCCAATGGGGTACCCCTTGCTCGATGATACGGAAGAATCCCCATATCAAAATGACAAGGCAAACAGACAACGAGCATCTCAGCAATCTTCTTATTTACCATGGGAATATGGTGCTTTTTTCTCTCTTTCCTCTTTTCTCATATCTCTTTTTTTTCTTTTTTCTCTTTTTTCTCAATATCTGACTCTTTTTTTATAAGAAGAATGCTTCATAGACAACTCATTATGGTTATGCTTCAGGTTTTCACCATGATAGCCTGGATTAGACCAGCGGCTCAGGCGTTTCTCTAACACATATACATAACTCCATGGACTTACAAGCTCCCCTTTCATTTCACACCGACGACATCCATAGACAAAAGAGCATGATATCAACTAGGTACAAAGTACAAGTGCAATGTTGAAAGCGTTCCCCATGACAGCATGGTTCTGCTAATCCCCAACAAATAAGTGCAAGCATATACAACATAGACGACACAATGGTTCAAGATTATTAAGGGCAAGAAAAGGAAAGTGTGCCATCAAGTTCGTGAGAGCTTTAATCAGTAGTTTTCTCATCACAAGTTTAATTCGGAAGGTAGATGAAACATGAATATACTTGGAATAGCATATGCTAGTAGGTATGTATGGTGGACTCTTTGGAATAACTTGGTTTTAGGATTTGGATGCATGAGTGGAACTCATACTTGGTTACGGAGGCTAGCAAAAGACTGGGAGCGACCAACTAAGAGAGCGATAATGGTCATAATCATGCAGAGCGACAAAACATCATTAATCAAAGCATAAAGTGATACTACAAGTTGAAAACTAAAGGATCATAAAGGCTATGGTGACTTGGGATAGTCATAACATGGTGTGAGCATGTGCCAAATCAACCCAAATAAAGCGTCAAAGGGGAATACCACAATATTATGCCTTAATATGCTAAAACAACGCATGATTCTTCAAAGGCACATTAAGCAATCTCAATTGTTTATAACAAGTCATGCTACAGCAAAGAATACTAAGCATAAAGCCAAAACAATATCGAGCATGGCATGACAAAGCATAGGCCACAGTCAAAACAAGCTCTCTTTACCACTTAAGCATGAACTTTCCTACTCTTTTCCAATCCAAACTAAACTATTTGAAAACAAATGTATGAAAGAGGGGGTCCAACCAATTTATTCAGAAAAACTAATCAAACCAAGCAAACAAAAAACTAAAACGAAAATGAAAAATAAGACGCTTCAAGAACAACACAACTGTGCATGAAACAATAAAAATGAAGTGTTTGGAAGAAACCTGAGATTTTTATGGATGAAGAGGGGGATGCCTTGGGCATCCCCAAGCTTTGACGCTTGTACTTCTTGGATATTTCTTGGGGTGACACGCGTGGCATCCCCAAGCTTGAGCTTTAGTCCATCCTTCATCTCATTACTCATTCCTTCCATACACCTGAAATTTTTCCTTCATATAAAACTTCACACAATCTTTATTAGCAACATTAGTGCACTCAAGATAATAGGTCTTTAGGTTCAGTTACAACACCAATAAAACTTTCATTAAAACACTAGCTACTGTAGCACTTCCCTCAAAAAGCTCAATTCCCCAAAAGAACTAAAAACGGAACCAACAAGAAGCAAATGCAGAAAATGGCAGAAATCTGTCAAAACAGACCAGCAAGTAAAGACGAATTTTTTCGAAGACCTTCTGTTGCTCAAATCGAAAAGTGTTGAACTAACGAAAGTTAGATAACAACCTGGGTCAGAAGCACAAAAATTAACGCCTCAAAAGGACCTACATAGATTTTACATGAATTTTTACGGTGAAGCACAGAAATCTGTTTCGGGACAGCAACTTTTCCAATCATTACTTTTCTCTCATTAGAGGTTACTCTTGGCACAAAAAGCAAATAAAAAGGATAAGGAGCGGTTATTACTGAAGTAATAACTTCCAAGACTCATCTAAAACTTTTGGGTTATCTCCCAATAAGTATTTTTCTTTAACGCCTTTAAGTTAGGCTTGATAGTTTGAGAAGATGCTCACATAAGAAATATGAATTAAAGTAAAAGAGAGCATCAACAAGCAAATTCAAAACACATTTAAATCTAACCCACTTCCTATGCAAAATAATCTTGTAAAGAAACAAGTCATGAAAGCACAAAGCAACAAGCATAGGAAAGCAAAACAAGTGCAACTTCAAAATTTTCAACATAAAGAGGGGAAACTTAATATTGTTGAGACACATAAAACCATGTTTCCCTCTCTCATAATAACTTTCAGTAGAATCATGAATAAAATTAACAATATAACAATCACATGAAACATTCTTATCATGAGCCACATGCATAAAAGAATTAATACTGCCCACATAAACATAGTCATTCTTATTAATTATAGTGGGAGCAAATTCAACAAAATAGCTATCATTATTATTCTCATCACCATAATCATCAAATATAGGAGGCATATTGTAATCATAATTAATTTTATCCTCAATAGTAGGTGGACTGAAAATATCATATTCATTATTGCAATCATCATATATTGGAGGTATAGTATCATCATAAGCAATAGAATAGTTATCTTCCAAAGTGTGTTCGTTTGTAAACATATCATCATTGGAAGGAACATGGATAACACTAATAGTATAGTAATTATTAATATCATCATTTTCAGAATTGGTACCGAAAAGATTTTCAATATCAAAAGTAGTGTGATTTTCCCAATCATGATCACTACTATAGTTAATAGGCATAGGAACATCATCGAGTTTGGACTCATCAAAAACTATAGTAGGAGCAACATGCTCAGGGGAAAATACTGTTTCCTCTCTTCTTTTACTCCTCCTCTTCTTCTTTCTCTTCTTCTCTTTAGGAGGGAGAGGCTTGAAAGGAAGCTTCTCCATATACCCTGGTTCATTGTTAGAGACAATAGAAGAAACTTTGGAGGATTCCTCCTTTTCATTAATAAGACCAAAACACATATTAGTCATGTCATATTTTGGTAAGATCTCATCTTTTAGGATATTTTGTATGTAAGTATTTGTGTGGCAATTATTAACACAATAAAGATGACAACCATGCAGGACGCTATTCATATCAAAAGCACTCATATCTACCAAAGAGGTTTTTCTTGATAACTCTTCACACCCCCAAAATAATGTAAGTTGATCATGCTGATTAGGAGTGATCATGTCATCACAATACAAACTTGCAGTACTCATTGGATTAGAAGGGCTATTATTATGGCCTGAGCATTGAAAATTGAAATGACCCACTTCAAAGCAAATTTCACAAATAAAAGGATAGAGGGCACAAACTTTTTTACCAAGATCATTTAGAGCCCTATACCATGTTCTAGTTTTTTCATTCCTGTGGGTGATACAATATTCTTCTTCAATTTGATTATTCTCACAAGGTCTATGTATTCCACAAAAATTAACATGCTTATAAGAAATAGTAATTTTAGAGGTTTGAGCATGTTTATTTCTATCATTAATAACAATTTCATTTTCCATGCAAGTGTCTTTAAAAGGCTCATGATACATGTCCCATTTTTCTTTAGGAGCATTAATATCAGAAGCAAAGGATCTAAAACAATCAATAAGAATTTGAGGATCAAGACCATATTTAGCAGTAAGCTCTTGAAAATCAGCAGTTTCAACGAAAGACTTAATGCAATCATACTCGTAGTTTATACCTGGTTCTTTACCTTTGTTGTTATCCCAATCTTCGGTATTGCTTTGAATTGTTTCAAGAAGATCCCACTTAGCTTTGACCTCCTTATTTGTGAAGGATCCCTCTAAACAAGTATCTAGATAGTCCTTGTAATGTCCTGAAAGCCTTGCATAGAAATTATTAATAACAATATTACTAGAGAGCTCATGAATGGGACATTTGAGCATTAGTGACTTCAATCTCCCCCATGCTTGGGCAATACTTTCTCCATCATGTGGATGGAAATTATAAATGTAATTCCTATCTTTATGAAGTTCATGAGGAGGATAAAATTTAGAGTAAAAGAGAGATTCAAGTTCCTTCCACTCCAAATGATGAGGATCATCTAGTAGCTCATACCACTCCCTTGCTTTGCTCTTAAGTGAAAAAGGGAATAGCTTCCTCTTAACTTGGTTCATTGAAATACCTGCACACTTGAACAACTCACATAATTCATGTATAAAGAGTAAATGATTACCAGGATGGATAGTTCCATCTCCAAAATAGCAGTTATCCATAACACGTTCAACAATTTTTATAGGTACTTTAAAAGGGATGCTTTCAGTATGTGGATTTAAAATATCACAAGTATCATTAGAATTACCACATATGGGAGATAAAGTATCATCAGAGCAAATTTTCTTCTTTAAAGCTGGGGAACTAAAAAGATCATTTTTATAAAAACTAACTTCCCCAATCTTCATAGCATTAGTAACAAAGGTGTTCAAAAGATTCATACTAATAACATTGCTATTAGCATGCAAAGAAAGTTCCATGGTTTTTCTAATTTTCTTTTCAGACAATTCAAGTTCTAACTTAGGAAAAATACTAAAAAGCTCTCTAATTTTTGTTGTTGTTTTCCATTAAGCCTAAATAGTGAAAACAAGAAACAAAAAGACAAAATTGCAGAATCTAAAGGAAATAACTTCGAGCACTCACACCGGAGGATGTAAGTACCTTTTACCTTACCTCCCCGGCAACGGCACCAGAAAATAGCTTGATGTCTACGCACGTCTATTCTTGTAGACAGTTGTTGGGCCTCCAAGTGCAGAGGTTTGTAGAACAATAGCAAGTTTCTCTTAAGTGGATCACCAAGGTTTATCGAACTCAGGGAGGAAGTGGTCAAAGGTATCCCCTCTCAAGCAACCCTGCAATCAAGATACAAAAAGTCTCTTGTGTCCCCAACACACCCAATACACTTGTCAGGTGTATATGTGCACTAGTTCGACGAAGAGATAGTGAAATACAAGTGATATGGATATAAGACAATGGTGTTAGAAAATAGCTTGATGGCGTGGAAGAGACTAAAGGCAAACTGAAATAAAGATAGAAGCAAGCAAACATGTAATAGATCTAATTGCAAACGGTGTTTTAATGCTAAGAAACAAGGCCTAGGGATCATACTTTCACTAGTGAACACTCTCATATAAATATATTATTATTTATGATACTACGATGAACTACTCTCCGGTTGGACACTCTAATCTATGGTAGGGCTATAACAACACTCCTCAAAGTTTGCTTTTCCCATCTAGATAACCCCACACTGTCACCTTGAGCACTAGATGGTTTAAACAAACACCACAATTTCGTAAAGACATCGAACTCCAAATATAACTCATAACAAGTATTTGAAATCTCTAGCCTAAGTGCCACCATGGTGTGCACACTGTCAACTTCACACATATGGGGAGAGCAGAGATCTATTAAAGCACTTGAATAGCAAGATAGATCTATAGATTACAAGCTCATGATCTCAATAAGATCATGCATAGAGAGAGAGATGAACACATAGCTACCGGTAGAACCCTTAGCCTCGAGAGAGAACTACTCTCACCTCATCATGAGAATCAGCAATGGTGATGGAGATGGTGGTGGAGATCAATAGAGATGGATCCGGGGGCACTTCCCCGTCCCGGCAGGGTGCCGGAACAGAGACTTTCTGTCCCCCGAATCTCCTCTTCGGTGGCGGCGGCGCTGCGGAACTTTTCGTGGCTGGAGGCTGGACGATTTAGAGTTTTTGCATCGGGAGGCATCTTATAGGCGAAGAGGCAAGGTCGGTGGCGACCTGAGGGGCCCACATCACCTGGTGGCGCGACCAGGGCTAGCCCGCGCCACCATATGGTGTGGCCACCCTGTGGCCCCTCTCCGTCTCGTCTTCTGACTCCGTGAGTCTTCCAGTAAAATATCGACTTTGGCTTTTGTCCGGTCCAATTCCGAGAATATTGATTTTCTGACTTTCCTGGAACCAAAAACAGCAGAAATAGGCAACTGGCACTGTGGTACTTGTTAATAGATTAGTCCAAGAAAATGTATAGAAAGTACTCTAAAGTTGGAACAAAACACAAGAAAATAGATAAAACCAAGCATGGAACATCAAAAATTATGGATACGTTAGCAACGTATCAACAACCCCAATCCAAACATAGCCACACAAACCGTAAACTTTTTAGTCCTAAATTTGAATATAGCATCAAAATTGGACTTATCTCGAAGAGTTCCTTACCACCAGGAACTGAAAAATGTAAAGCTAAACTAAACTAAACTTAGAAAAGGGGTCCTACGGGTCGGGCATCCTAAAAATCCACGCTTTTGATTGTGCTTCTGCTAGTCTTTCCGTTGAACTTCTTGGGATTGGGATTGCGCGCGCGGTAGTATGTACAGTAGGTTGTACTTTGGTCCTTTCGTTGGACTTCCTCGACTTAAGTGGTCTCTTCTGGCCGGTCAACGAGATTTATTATTTGCTTTGCAAGATGTTATCGATCGGCATTGCTTCTCACGAACTGTAACAACAAAACAGCCCGTTCCCTATTAAAAAAAGCATCCGCATCATCGTGCATTGTATGTTTGATGCGTGCTAGGCGGAGGGACGGATTGATAGACAAACTAATGGCTGTTCCATGGTATGTAGCTTGCTACGATTCAAATATTTCCATATGTGTGTGTTGTGGATGGATGAAATAACACGCTGGAATCCCGAACTACTTTTTCAGTGCCCATCGATCGATCGTGGCATCATCTCTAGTCGGCCCCTTATAATTTGGAGGAGTAAACCGGATTCTATCTTTTAGAGGAGTGTATTTGCTCCGCTAAATAGTTAAGGTTGCTAACCAAACCCCTAAATATAATTCCCTAGCTTGTTTGTTGCAAACCAAATTGTTTGAAAAAATAAAAGCGAATGCAAACCGGATCATTCAATGTTACAAACCAAATTTATCAATGTTATCACAAACCAAATTGTTCAATATCAAAGACACAGAGGGGTTCAAATGAAGTAAAGAGCACGATAAAAGCACAACTATGAATTGTCATGGTGTAGTCAATGATGCTCAACAAGATCATCTTGGAGCTGTCAGTTAATCTCTTGGTTCTCGATGCTTCGATGCGCCACGAGAAATCTCTGTATACTGTTTGCATCGGTTTTTTTTGAATGGTCATGGGGGAGGGAGAAGACCGTCCAACTGAATTTTTCATTTATAGAAGACCCATGGGTCATATCATTTTACAGGAGAGAACAAGTAGCAGGGGAGTACAGGTATCAGGGAAAAGGACTAGTGGCAACCCAGACAGGTGAGCCAGGCAGCGGCGTCAGGCTCATGAGCCATAGGGAGCCTTGCCTTCCACTGGCGAGCATCCTCGCAGCACATTTTGACCAGGAGAGGGAGGTTGGGGCTTTGTTCTCTGAAGGCCACAGCGTTGCGGTGTTTCCACAAGTTCCAACAGCAGAGGAGGGTGAAGGTGTTTGTCGTATCCTTCGGCACCATGGTAGGCGTGGCATCAACGTAGGAGTGGAGGTGGCGTGTGTCAGCAGCTGCCGGGAAGGCGTATCCCAGCTTCGTCCAGAAGTTGGCAACAAAACTGTAGCCGAAGACGATGTGGTCAGCAGTCTCGGACGCATGGCCGCAGATGGGGCAGACGGCCTCCAGCTCCGTAAGGATCTTCTTTTTCAGCAGTGCAGCCCTCGACTGAATGTGACCACGCGAAAGCAGCCAACCGAAGAACTGCACTTTCGACGGGGAATGGCTCGCCCAAACGAAAGCATGGAAAGGTGCATCTACACCGCCCCAGTTTCGTAGCCGAAAGAAGGCAGAGGCATCAAAGTTACCATCCTTTTTCTTACATCTGGAGAGGGACCTCACGTCATCGGCATTGGAGAGGGAGAGGCCCGTCATATGGGGAGACAGAAGCTGAAGTTGATGAGCACCCGCAATTCTTAGGCGAGGGGCCAGTGTCCGATCGATCCCGACACTGAGGACATCGTGAACGGAAATAGTGGGATCACGGGCATGAGAGAAAAGAGCTGGCAGCTTGTCACATAGTGGGCGGTCGCTGATCCAGGTGTCCAACGAGAAAGCATTTCTCAGGCCATTCCCAATCGCAGAGAAGGAGATGTTGCTATACAGAGGAAGCAGGTTTTCCAGGTGCTTCCAGTGGTGGCCAACTAGGGAGCGCCCATTGCCCAATCTCCAGGCCCACCGGGGCCAGGGAGTGTCGCGGTCCGAATGCACCTTATGAACCAGTTTCGTCTGGAGGCTCTCATTTTTGGCAGCGAGGCGTTTAATCCCCAGGCCACCCTCACGTTTTGGTCTGCAGACAGCGTCCCAGGCAACCATACACTTACCCCCGCTCGCACGGTCTTTGCATCGTGTTTTGGCTCAATAGGATCCCCATTGGAGATATATTGAAAGTTCTCTTCCATGTGACATTCATCGTCAATGATCATTGTATGCAAAATGATACAATATTTCATTATTTGCCATAAGACCTGCGGTTTCTAATACTCAGCAGACCCATGAATAATGGAAAAGCGCTTGTGAAGCATATTGAATGCTCTCTTCACATCCTCCCTTGCCAGCTATTAACGCGTTGCTTAAGTGAGATTTCTTCTGTGTTTGAGGATGCATGATTGACTTCACAAATATTGTCCATTGAGCATAGATGCTATCTGCCAAGTAGTAATCCATCGTGTACTGATGATTATTGACAACATAGTTGCAAGGAGGAGCATCTCCAGCAACAAGTCTTGCAAACAGTAGTGATCTCGGCAACACATTCACATCATTAGAGCCACGCAAACAAAAAAAAGAATGCCAAATCCATACATCATTAGATGCAGGAGTCTCAATAATGATTGTTGCATCTTTGTTGTGACCTTTGTATTGACATTTCCATCCCGCAGGACAATTCTTACAAGTCTAGTGCATGCAATCAATTGATGGAAACTTACGAGGTCATCCTCGTTCTTCACTCAGACCTAGTACTCTCTTAGTGTCCTCATCTTTGGGTGCCCTCAAGTACTCAGACCCAAATATATCAACTACGACTTGTGTGTTCCTCCAAACGGCCTCCAAGATTGTATATTTCCCATTCGAACATAATCCTCAACGGCGTTAGCCGAAGACCCAGGCACAAGCAATTGAACAGCCGCGACACACTTCATCGGTGGGCTCGCACTAATCTCCCCTGATGAACTCCTAAGCTTAAACAAATCATCGTGCTTCTCCCCGGCTTTTGCAGTGTTGAGGAAGAAACTTCTACGCATTCGATATCATGGGCGAAAATACTTGTCTGATATGTTACATTGGGGTTGAAATAATCTCCCATAAGCTCGGCATGGCCCTCCGCTCAGTCTCCGTTGATGTACAAACAACTGAATTGTGATCCTCGTGAGCGTGTTGGCATAGGGTGAAGAGGCTAAGCTTTACAGTAGAGAGGCAGAGGATGAGTATATTTAAGAGTCGACCAATGCAATGAGATAATTTTTACTCTTCTTAGAGCATCTCTAGCCGACCCCTCGAAAGGCCCCCAGAGGCCCTTTTTTGCGCCGGTGCCGAAAAAACTCCCACTTGCCCCTAGAGGCCTGCTTTTCGCCGGATCAGGCCGATTTTTCATCTGTCATACCCAACCTAAACCCAACACGCGCGGGTGTAGGGGCGAGCAGGGGCTCCGCCGGAAGGAAGAAAAATGCGGGAAAGGGTTCGAGCACGGGTGGGCCCACCCTACCAGTACACCCATACCACATCTCACGCGCTTGTTTAATGGCCTGCCGCCGGTCAGCCTTTCAGGGGAGAGGACGGTGCGTCGAATCGGTGAGGCACCTGGAGGTGTTTTGTCGCGCGCCACTGATCCCCTTCCCGCCAGTTTCGCACCCCTTCTACACCCCTCCTGCCAATTTCCCTATATTTATCCCATGCTCTCGCTGCCATCGAGCACCCACCATTCTGGCCCCTCTCCAAAAAAACCGAGCGTATCCAGACCATGGTTGAGCGTTTTTCGGGCGACACAGCAGCGGATAACAGCTTCGGCCGCCGCTGGCTCCCCGACTGGGAAGCATACCTACTCTACAAGGCGAACTACCCGGCACCGCCAGACTTCCTCTGCCCCAACGACTGGAAGTTGAGAGCTGGCAGTGTGCCGGTGCCGCCGGTGCCCATCGATGCGGAGAGGATCACCGAGATCCAACAGATCTACGGCGAGCTGATCGATGAGCAGCGCGCCAACCCGCGTTGGGACCCCGACAACCAAGTCACCTAGACCACCTACTTCCAGGAGCTCCGCACCCACGAGATCGTGATGTATGAAGGTGACGGCCTGCCGCCTCCAAGAAGGAACTCGACGGGAAGCGGGCTCTAGTGTGGCGCTTCGAGGCGCACCCTCGCCGCCCTTCTCGAGCACATCGAGGGCGGAAACCAGCTGCAGCTGACATACCCGCCGTGTCAGCCCATCTCCCACCGCCAAGGGAGATCCTGGTTGTTGCACAAGATGGCGCATGCATCATCGCCTTCCTCCGCGCACGCTCATCTAGGTCAGCTCTGGCGATGCCTAGCTTCTCCGCCCAGCTCGCCACTATCAAGGACGAGCTAGAGGATGGGCCGCACACATGCTCGCATCGCCGAGGCGGCGGCGTCATCCGCGAGCTCCACGCGCCATCGCCGCTGCGCGGGCACCTTCGCCTCGTCAACCCGAAGAAGGAGACCAGAATCGGCGGTACTTCAAGGAAGAAGCCGAAGCCGGAACCAGCGTGGTATCTGCCACGGGAGTACGTGCGGAGCGCGCTAGACATGGAGGCATCAGACAATCCCGAGGACTTCCCTTGCCTCAAAGTTGGCCGAGTGTGCGTCCTTCGACGCTAGAGTATGACCTCGCCCGGTCCAAGGCCGAGGCACAACGGGAGGAGGCGGAGCACTAGCGTCGGGTGATGGAACGTGTTGCGCGCCGCTAGGCGTCTCTCAACCGTGACATCATCTTCCTCGACGACGAGTCTAGGATGAGCGCGCGTTGGCAAAGGCACATCGGCGATGACCACCAAGGTTGCAGCCACCCGCCGAAGAACGGGCTGCCGAGTGAGTGACGATGACTACACCTCGTGCTACCGCATCAACATGTATTAGGCTTTTTCTTTGTTTTTAACCGTATGCCTTGTAAGAAACTCGCCTACTATGTATGAAATTCATCGTATTTTTATTTAAAATTGCGCCTATTTTGAAATTACAAAGCGTTGGACTCAGGGCGTAGCTGGGAATCGGCGCCCCCACACAAATAGTTAGAGCTGGCTTTCCCCAAATGCCACCCGCAAATGATCTTGGGCACCGCAGGACCGAACCGGTACGTACGAGAGCTCTCCAGGAGGCGGCGGTTGCAAACCCATCTAGGGTTCCTTCCCTCTGTCAGCGACGCCACCGGTCCGTCCCGTCTCTAGGCTCCAGCGACCTTAGGGCCTTGGAGACGTGGTGGACCACGGCCTCTCGCCGGCGGGTGGTTTTAATTGTTTTTTTAGACTATTTTTAGTGTATTCTTCAGGATGTTAAGGCGGCAGCTACGTCCGGAGGTCAGAACAAGGTCCTTCCCGCCCTATCCTCGCTCTGGTGGTGCGTCTAGCATCAGCGAAGGGCGTGTGGAGTCATGTATCCGACGGGTTCCTTTGGATTCGATCGTTTTTCGTTTGTGTGTTTTGAGGTTAATCTCTTCCGATCTATGTTGCTCATCTTCGGCGATGGTTGCTACTCTGGTGCGCTGGTCATTTAGGGCCTTAGCACGATGAGTTTTCGTCCGTCTACTACAACAAGCTCGGCGAGGACGGCGGCGTGCCTTTGGCTCGTGGCACTATTTGTAGTCGTCGCTAGGTGATCCAATGACCTATTTATATTTTTTATTACTTTTGGAACTCTTTGTACTGCTGTTGATGATTATTAATAGATCGGTGAAATTCCGAAAAAAAAAAGTCTTAGGCACCAACAGCTGGACATGCTCTAAAGCCTTTGTAAGATCGCCAAGTGCAGTTTAGTGCCCTATAACGAAATTTTACTCCTCTAAATTTCTTTAAGGGATATACTAGATATTCCATTCTATTCCGAGGAGAGAAGACATCATGCTGACTCAAAAGCCTGGTGGTTCCGACTAGCTCAGCGGTAAATAACACACGAGACCACCAACCACTAAAATAGCTATAGTTAGAGCTAGCTGACAATCGACGGATTAAGGTAAGGGCAGATGCTGATTGATGCGCCGTGCCGAATTTCCCTTTTGGAACGGATCGAAGACTCTTCCCCACGTTAGGCTACTACTCGACGTTTGGCGCGGTGTGAGAGAGGCGCGCGCGGTTCCCTTTCTACCAAACCCAAACGTGGTTTTGATGCTTCAACTTCCAAGTGGGGCAGAATGTTTGACTAAGGGTTAACCAATGGTACCGGAGTCTTCGCCCTACTAGAGCCCAATGATGTTCTTCAATCGCCATTTATCTTAGTTTCGGTTAACAACTAAATAATGTTCCAAGAATTCAAGCTGATGCAAAACGGAGGGGAGGGTAGCCTTGACACCATGCAACCAACGCAATCCCACCTAGATCTCGCCGTGGGAGGGTCCAACAGCAAGGTTAGAAGCCGGCAACCATCATGGCTGAGGCCTACCCTAGATCTGGGGGCGGAGATGTCAGTGGGATCAGAGGGAGTCGGGCCCGTGCCCGTGCCGCAGCCCGTGTCCATGGACGTGAAGGCTGGGAGCGTTCCCGCAGCCGTATAGTTTGGCAGACCCTCCTAGAAGCCCCAAGAGAGGGAGGAGATTCTTCGTGAGGTCAGGTTCGTCCCCGCTTCCGTCCGCTAGCGAGCGAGGTGGGATGGTATTCTATTCTGCTTGTCCGCACCCGTGAGGAGGGGGCCTCACCGCAGCCGTCGATCGCACAGGACAAGCCCGGCGGCGACCACCGGCGGTGGCGAGGGAGGGGAAGGAGATGTCTAGGATTTGAGAGGGGAAGGAGAGGAAAAGTCTGCGTAGATTTTTTTGGCTAAGATTGTAAACATTATGTATTTCACCGGGGTAAAGTTAAGCTGGAGAGTATATCAAACCTTTTGTTTCAAAACCAAATTGAACATTAATATTGCACAAGAGCATATATACTTTCATTCCTCCATGGTTCCCCTCTGGCATGCGAAATTAGCATTTGATCACTCACTGGGCTCCTTTGGTTCAAATGCTTTTGATAAAACTTTTAGAGGATAGTTATACTTCCAAAAATTTCATGTGTACATCATTGGATTCACAATATTAGAATCCTTAGAACTTTTCTCCTGAATGTTCTTTTGGGAGAAAATTTCCATCGAGTCAAACTTCTCGCTATAATTCTTTTACTCCCTCTGATCCAAATTAATTGACTCAAATTTGTGTAGATAACGGATATACGAAGACACATTTTAGTGCTAGATACATCTATATCTAGATGAACTTGAGTCAATTAATTTGGATCAGAGGGAGTACTTTCATTTGTTGCCAAAAAATAGTTGATCCAAATTTATCAAGTTTCCTAATCGTATACGATCCAAGAGAACATGCCACTATAGTATTGCGGTTTTCATATGGTAAATGATCCGACTATGTTAGTTTAGCAGTGTTGGCGTACTTAGGGGTGAGCCAGGAAATTGGGACTAGTGTAGCCAAAGAATGGCTAACATAACAATATCATTCATAACGGGAGCCAAACGTCCACAATATAAACATTTTATGTAAAATATAAATCATACAAGCACATACACGATCATGTGGAGGGACATTTTCTGCTATATTATTCATAACATTACAATATTATTCATACAATGTCACTATAATATTGCATTTTTTTTCTTGTAAGCAAGCAGCCCACACATGATCTGGCTACAACGTGGCTCCAGTGAACTGTATCTTTCATATGCAAACATGAAACAACAAGGGAGGTGTCTACATGGCTAAGATGTGAGCTTTGTGGTTGGGATTTCTTGATGTTGAGTATGTTGTTTATTTACATACTGCAAACATGTATTTTGTTTGTTACATACACATAGGTAGTCTACTACTAGAAAATTTCTGGATGTATGTTCCAAAAACAGAAGGAAAATAGCAAATGCAATATGAAACGACATGTGGAAATAAATACCAATAATTATACATTTCCTTATTTCTTTTGAGAAACGATCACTACAACAATAACCCCTTACCCGGCAGATTTTTGGGGCGGCATAAGCAAAAAGAACCGGCAATAGTTGGTTACGTGCTTTGGCGGCACCATTTTTTCTCAGCGACCACTTCTACACCATGGCACACACAGTAGCGGCGGATTTTGGTGTAGTGGTACATGGACGGGGAAGACGTCGGTTTTTAACGCCTCGCTTGGGGCCAATGGAGGCATTCTCAATGTCCTCCGCCCATTTGAAGGGTCATTAATTGTTGATGTCCGCTGAAGAACGGTCAATCACTGCCCGTTGACTATTTTAGCTTGTCTAGCTGACAGATGCGGACCACCACTGATTACCCAAGTTGTCGGAGACCGACGTATAGGCTATATGAACCAATTCGGCCCGCGTTACTGGGCACACGTGTTATACAGCCCATAAACCAAAAACTACATCTCACCAACAACCCTCCCTGTTTCCTATATAATACATGGAGTTCTTAGTCCCTACTCTCTCAATTCCTCTCTCCGTACGACGCGACACCCGCTCTCTCGGCAAGTGAAAACCTAGATCTAAACATAGTCATTTTCAAAAATATTCTAAGATATCACCAACTCCCATCTCTACTGTTGTTGGCCTCCCAAATGTGATGATGCCTCGCAAACTCTGCCAATCCGAACCAGCCTCCGCGCTGGACTCCTTCGAGCCTAAGGTCGATCTGCTGTTGGATCTTGTTCTTTATCTAATCGATCTGTTGTTTGATTTTGTTTTTCTCTAATCGATCTAATGTTAGATCTTGTTCTCTCTCTAATCGATCTGATGGTGTATCTTGTTCTTTTTTAATCGATCTGCTATCTTTTTTAGATCTACGACAACGCAGTTAGCGTAGCTTGTGCAAAGAATTACGGGCATGTCGCCGTCACCGTCGCCACCGCCACCGCCATAAAAGCATCGTCTTTGGAGGATGGTGCCACTGTTGCTACGTTTGTCATAATAGGATGTTTGGGTGTTAGCAGAATAAAGAGACGCTCAAGATTAGATTAGGTAAATTTCTCCACTTATCCTTAAGGTAAGTGGAAAAATTAGATTAGTTGTAGATAGTTTTAGTTCTTTATTTTCATAATTTGCTTGTTAGAAGAATTAGTGGGGATAAATCCCTTTGTAATGTGATGTAATAAATATCCTCTCAATAAAATTGATTTTTTGATTTGAATGCAATTAGCTTCCAAAATTAATGACTCTAAACTTCTTAATTTGATTAATGGTACTGTAATTAATTATCTAGATCGGTGATGTTGTACAAACCAAGACATTCGCAATAAGTGACACAACACTAAAATTCCACCGTCTTCAGTAATGTAACGAGGCATATTCACTGCCGTGTTGCGGAAGCGCTAACTCGGCGAATCATGTTGTGCCGCCCCCAAAAATTCATAGCCATTGCACAATCCCCAACACAACAGTTATATCTGGTGGCATTTTTTACCGCGTCAGCGCGAGCGCAGCGACTAAGGCTGTGCCTTGGTGTTTATAAGCGCCATGGCCCGAGCTCTGTGTTGTAGTAGATCTGCACAATCGAATCGAATGAATTATACTCCATATGTTCACAATTAGATTGCATTCTGGATTTAGTTGAAGTCCAACTTTTTGGAGTTTGACCAAATATTTAGCAAAAATAAAAGTATCTATGATATAAAGATTATAGTATTAGAATCTTTGTAAGTTATATTTTCATAATATATGCATTTGGAATAATGAATATTGATATATTTTCCTATATTCTTGGTCAAAGTTGACAAAGTTTGGCTCTAAAAAAATCCTAGAATGCCAAGTAATAAAAAATGGGGGAGTATACTAGGAGCGTGGTGGGAATTCTTGGAGGGCGCAGCGGTTGCGAGCCATCTCTGTTTTTTCGTCGATCCACTGATGTTTGCATTATTTTCTCTTCCTTGTTCTTTTTTGTTTCTTTTGGGTATACTTTGTGCTGTTTGTCCCAGCAGTGGCCTTATCGTTGTATCAGTTGGTTGCTATATTAATATAGCGGGACGAAAGCCTCATTCGAAGAGGTAGCTTGGATAGATCCGATCGAAGGTTGTTAATCATCTTGGTCAACACGGCTATAGGTAAAATGCCCTAACTACCTACTCTCCTGTTCTAGATACTAAAAGGTATCTAGATACATTTGCTTCACAAAGTTAAAACATCTTATATTTTGGAATGGAGATAGTACATTGTAATCTTGTATGATAAAATACATGACCAAGCCAATGGGGTTAACCACGGCAAACGAATCTAATTGACTAGAAATACTCCATATAGACAATCCAAGCGCATGAAAGTAACAATGATTATACATTTCCATATTTCTTTTGAGAAACGATCTGCACAATCGGAATGGATTACTCCTGCCAATATACTACTCACATAAAAGGAAATTAATTAACAACCAAAATAAGCGATCACATAAGAGTAGATCTTTCCCGCCGTGCAACCCGGCGAAAAACAATTGTTACTGTTGTACAGGCAACTGGACTTGTTATAAAACAAACGACCAGTGCGTCGCCTCCTGCATACCCAAACCTTCGGCCGCGAAGCAGCCAGTGGCGCGTGCACTTCCTTGAAGCCGCTGTTCGCTGGAAGGATGTGTAATAGCTGCACCTTATGCATGTGACGTTCAATAAAGAGCTATGAATAAATAAGAGGCAATAATAATCCCTCAAACAAAATACAATAAACAAAAGGGCTTTACTTGCACGGTTTGTAGCCCATTTTGTTCCTTTGGTTGTTGTAATATGTGGCATCGTATTCGTGAGCTCTCAAATTATGATCAAGATCGTTGTGGAAATATTATTACTCCCGTCGATCCATAATATGTGCCGTCCACTTAGTACAAAGTTTTACTAGTTTAGTACAAAACTAGATCACGATGGCGCGTGTTGCCGCGCCCGTCCATTAGGACTATAGATTGTTAGGAATTGATGGAAATAGATTTGGATTCGAACTCACAATTTGTTAAGATCTTTTCATACTAAAAGTTCTGGAAAATAAAATAATATCAATAGATGTGGGGACTGAATAATCGAAAAATTAAGTGACGGACATAGATTCAAGATATAGTGTACCAAGAAGCAAATAGCTTGCATGTTGCAGAATCGATCCTTCAGAAACTATACCCCTCCCTCATTTTAGGCATTTATTTATTAATAGGAAGCCTTACTCTTCGATATTATACATATTGTAATGTTTGCTCAAGTATGCTTGTTTGAAGAACCGAAAAAGAAGAACCAATAACTAAACAAAACAAGGTCATGTCACACTTGCATACATTGAGAAAAAGGCAAGTAAAAGGCAACCTCATATTTACAATAGCACTACAAAAACTATTGCAGTACCATGAAAACCAAAGAACCAGCACGTTACCATATTCGACATATACATCAAATTTCTGAAGCATACCCTTCATGTGAGGTAACTCCTAAAAACAAAGTTCTCATAGCAAGAATTAGGTCAAGTAAAATTTGAAGGCTCTCAATGATAACCATCAAAAACATAATGTCCTCTTGTTGCAGGATTTGCATAAGCTCTAAACCATACTTGAGCAAGAATTATCAGTACTACTGCACAACCGAGTATGGTGGTAATTCTATGTCTTTAAGCATAGTCATCCTCAAGTCAAAGCACGTGGGTACAAATGATAGAGTGTTATAAATAGCAACCAGATAAATCACATAGATATTTTCTCAAGTGAGAGTTTAAGTCTGTTGTGTGTGGTAGGTAACCAATTCATAAACAAAATGTAACTAATAATAGCTCACCGCACTGGTATTATACACAATCCACATGGCATGCTAAAATTTATAGGCATCTTTTCCTACCTGTCTAAAGGACCACAAAACAGAGACTTTTGGAGAACCACCTATACAGTAAATGTACACTTTCAGTAATAAACAATCGTAATTATAGAGTGAAGAAAAATGGACCGATTATGATCCATGCATATGATATAAGCAAAAATAACCTGAAAAAAGAAAACTAAAAAATTGAAAGTCGTTTTTTTTTGTCAAAGGGCAATTTAACAGTGCAAAGCAACCATAAAGGATCTTCTTTCAAACTCCAAGGCTGATTTAGTGACATAGTGTAGTTAATCAAAGTGTAAGCATAGTTCAACAATTATTTCATAATGACATCTGAGTTTATGCCTAAAGTGAATAAATTAGTTTAGAAATATAAAGTTAGCTAGCTTAATCAAGCCGGTCACAGAATTATTTATTGCAAATCTTAATAGATATTGAGTTTCGGAGTAGTATATTGAAATATTAAACATCACATGGCATGGAAGTAGCTACTTCGTAACTAAAATTAATCTTCAACCTGATACATAATACTTCACGTCATTAAATGAGTCTCTTGTACTACCTTATCTAGTTCATCATTGCTTACAGTTTCTAGCTGATAGTAATAATCAAGCTTTATAAAGAACCAGTTGCATCGGTGTACCTTGGCCACAATGCTATAGAATAACTTTCATAGGCAAGGATGGTTGGCAAAGTTCAATGAATAGTAATAGCTTTAAGGAAGCTACTATCTTTGGTGGCCTTCTTCGAAACAAGACATCAAAATCTTGCAAAATGCAACTATCTGTATTACATGAACAATCAGTTCCAAGTCGAGCTTCTTTCCTAAGCCATTATAACAAGTAAATCGTGAGAGCTCACCCTCCATGATTGAGGTCAAAGTAAGGAAATCTGCTAAATGTATACCAACTGTTCTGACATCTTCTCGAGATGTCCATTAGGCATTAGCACAACGGATCAGCAAAACCATCCCCCTATAGTTTTTTACTCCAACATAAATGATACAATAAATCAACAATAAAAATCATAGGTTGTAGATCAAGAAAGAGCTCTCAAGAGGAGAGATAAGAGAACTTGGGAGGAGATGCAGTTCCTTCCCGCTTTCTAGTCTTGGTCAACAACAAAGAATGTGGAAACGAAAGACAGTAGAAGGTCACCTAGGCCTTTGATCTGGAAGCAGGCGCGGCAACGTATCACCAGACACCAACTCTTATTCTGGGGAGCGGTGAACCAGAGGACGGTGGCGCACGAGGTCTAGATGGGGGAAAGGCGGCGCCGCAGGAGATAGAGATTGCGGAGAGCCGCCACCGCCGCAGGAAAGTCCTCAATGGCCCCATCGCATCCCGATCCCTGTCATGGTACCGTTTTTTCCTCTGTCGATTGGAAATAAGTAACGGGCTCAAGTAGTCATTCTGGGCCCAATTAATCACGTATTTGATGTCTAGAGTAGCGTTCGTGAGGGATATTCGGCCCATGCGGGATTTGACGAGAATCTGATGGCCAAAAACGAGCAGATGAAGCGATCCGATGGCCAGAACACACGGGTCATGAGAGGCCTCCCTTTTGGCTCAGTTATAATATCCCTAATGAGCGGCACTTATTATAGATTATTATAGATTAGAGGGAGTACTATTTTTATTTCTAATATGTATGGACAGATCAACTGATATTGTTTGGCCCGGAGGCTATTGCATGCCTGGCTTCTTGCTTATTTGTGGCACAATACAATTGCTAGTACTCAGGCAATGGAGGGTAGCAGGTGCCGGCCTTGTTCTAGATCTTCGGATTATTTCTATGCGCTCATTTGTCTCCGCGCATGGTGACCTGGTGGAACTGAATCCATTTGGAAGGATGGCACGGTCGAAGGGACACTGATCTGTATACTATATCTCCGATTGTACGTAGGGGCGATTTGGTTAGGCTTATTTGTAGCTGTTAGAGTATATTACGGTTTGGCAATATTAGGTAGTTTCATATTGTAATCTAAGTCTATCTTTATTAGGCTTCTTGTCCTCCAAGTCTTTTAGTACTATATAAACAGCCTAAGGACTCACAATGTAATCACCTCTTACAATATCAATATAATCTCTACTTCCGCAATCTTTTATGGTATCAGAGCGGTTCGCTCCGCCTAGGGTTTAGCCACTGCTTCCGCGCGTCGCCCCCAGCAAGATCGAGCTCCATGATCTCTGCCGGGGCACCAAATCTCGTAGCTAGTTTTTCTTCCAATTTCCTAGATCGGTTTAGTAGTTTTAGCAAATTTCTTTTTTCCTATTAGATCTATTTTTCTTTTAGCCACCAAAAGCATCGTCGACGGCCGCATGTCGTCATCGCGCGCCTCCACTTCAACCTCGGCGTCGACTCAACTTCGGCAAATCATCGTCAACGATCGTGACAAGGAGGCTCCGCGCGACGCCCCAAGGGACGCCTTCACGCGCTGCGTCGGCTGCTCCGTCCTCACGTCGTCTCCACGCCGGCCCGTCTTCGCCAACATCCACGGGGACGCATGTCCCTGAGTACGCGCCTCGCCGTCAACAAAGGGATGCATCTTCATCACTCGTGGTCATCATCGCCGACAACCATCTACACCAACATCATAGCCACATCGTCGCCGCTACCATCGATCGTGGTCATCGTCAACGCCAACAAGTTCTTCTCCACGAACGACGTCGCGCTCACACAAGCGGAAAATACGGGTCTAAATCCTCGAAATCAACTACCGTTACAGCAAATCTTCATCAACAACTACCTCTTCGTCTTCGTCCACCACGACCTCACCGCCAGAGTCGCAGTCTAATTTTTATATTTTACTTAATCAATTTTCTTCTTGCAACTACTTCATCTACTCCGACAAATCGGCGGACAACTTCTACGCACCGGCCGTTCACGGAGAATTTCTTTGTTGCTCCCTCCGGCTCTGGCTCGCATGGCTCATGATGGTTCCTGTCTTCGCACGTTCGGTATTGGCAACACCGACGCGTGCCTTCATCCCCGGCGCGCTCCTGAGTTTGGCAAGCTCGGCAAGGCGTGTCGCCTACCCCGACTACTCCGGATCCAACTACATCTACGTCAACTACTACGGCGAATTCTCCAGACTCAGCAACGACATCGACCACAACACAACAACATCATCGACTTCATCAATGGCGACAACTTCCCCAAAAGGCACCATCGACCACAACTACAGCGCCCTCACTCCCGGCTACATCGACATCGACATCCACCGGTATCCTCTCCAGTCCGCGACTTCGGATTATGCTCCAGTCGGACCATCCACGACGCTCCTGTTGTTTGCGTCACTACCGATCCGACTGCGGGGGAAGGGTGTTAGAGTATATTACGGTTTGGCAATATTAGGTAGTTTCATATTGTAATCTAAGTCTATCTCTATTAGGCTTCTTGTCTCTCAAGTCTTCTAGTACTATATAAGCAGTCTAAGGACTCACGATGTAATCACCTCTTACAATTCCAATACAATCTCTACTTTCGCAATCTTTCAGTAGCTTTTAATTTTTGTCTTATAAATCAAAAAAGTACTAAATAAATGCTTTTGAATTTGCATTTTGGCTTATACCATCGTACAACTATGTTCAGTTAAAATCCAAGTGCGTTTGTCGTTTATAAGCTAAAATCCAATGAGTTTATTACGACTATATCCCTAGTTCACTCGAAAATTAGGATTATGTCGCTACGAATCTATCAATTGGAGAAATTCCATCATCCGACGTTACGTATGTGCCCTTTGTTTCGTTTGACGTCGGTCTTCGTTTGCCATGTCTAATTTGTCGTCTGGTTGACTCGGCTTCTTACATGTGTGTACTTCATCCGTACCATTGTTCTAACCATTATTATGATGAGTGGGCCCCACCATCTGAGCTGTAGACGGCGCACGTCTTCCAGGTTTGAGGATCCGAGCCCACAGTATTATGCAACTTCTCATATTTTATTGCTACATCGCCTGCTCCGCTCCAATGCTCTGGTCCCTCCCTTTGCCACATCGTTCCATCGTGCATCGCCCGCACCTCCACTGCCCTCCCCTTTGGCCTCTATTCATCGTCCTCATCGCCATCCCCTCCTTGTCCTCTCTCCGTCCTGCTATTACCTGTCTTGGTGTGGTTAGAGGCTAGAAATGAAAGGCGTGAGACGGTCATTGGTTACACGCCTACGACGGTGGACATGAAGCGGATCCGACACAAAAGTGGATCATGCACGGTAGGAGAGCACGGAGATGGATCCTACAAGACTAGAGAGCACGGGCGAGGGTGACACAGGGGAAGAGGACGTGGAGAACAAAACTCTATCGCTCTAGAGCTCGGTGAATGTGTCATGCGTCCTCCCCGAAGGGTAAGAACTATAATTATATGTCTCTGCCTTTTCCAATTAGGAAATCTAGTATGGTGGTAATAGCAAGGATGTGTATTGGCATCCGGATTCCTACTGAAGATTCTCCCCGGGTATCGAAATGAAACCTTATTCAATAGTAGAATTTTAGTTAGTGTTGGTTTTGATTATCGACTGACATTAGATGCGGTAGACCTAACTATATTTGACTGATACATGGAATTTGACAGGTTCCCGATTAGCCAGAATGAGAAATTTGTATAAAGGTAGTACAACACAAATTCTTAGAATTTTTTTGACATTAGGACCAACGAGGCTCAGACCATCATGTGATGTAAATATTTGGGGACGAGGATTGTGCTGATGTTTGTCATATTGTTAATAAATATACTGGGGAATAGACTGTCGTCAATAATTTTGAACCATCTGCAACGCAAACAACTCAACCGACCATAACAAAGCAGTCTCTCCTCGCGGTACTGAGCACAACCGTCTAGCTTCTCCTTGAACATGATGCCTTGTCATGCGAGGATGAAGACAAGAAATGGGGGGTGGATGATGATGATTTTTTGTTCGGAAATTATGATGATGATAAATCATATCCATATATGGTTGGTGATCCTGATAGGATGGAAAGTAGGTAATATTTGGCTAATCCAAACTTTGAGCTTGACTATGCAAAATGATGAGGAAGAAGATGACGAAGATGCTAATATGGGATGCTTATATGATGACAAAGACGATGACATACCAGTGATACACTTTGACGGAGAAAAACTTACAATTAATGATGGGACTATCATTGAGATTGTGTAGGACTATAGACACGTAGTTGCCACATTTGCAATAAAAATTTGGGTTTGATTATATCATTGAAAAGAGTGATCAGAAAAAATTTAGGGTGCATGGTAGGGAAAGCAATGTATAAGTGGAGACTGCAAGAATCGACACCTATTTCAGGTTGCAAGGCTAACTTTCGATTATTTTTCTGATTTAATACGTTGATCTATATATATATTTATGTGCGTGTGTATTTTAATTTATTAAATTATTGACGAACGCAGATCAAGTTAAACATAAAAAAACACAATTGTCTTAATATTTTTTTAAGTGATAAAATAAGACGCTACAACTAATACTTGATTGGGTGACACTACAAAAATACACTCCCTCTCCCGTGCGCGACACCTATTTGGGATGGCCCAAAGGAAAAGTACCCGCAAAAAGTTGGTTATCCGACGATGAGCAATCACAACATCATTTGTTCGCGGCGGCCACTTATACGCCATGACATACACGATAACGCCAGATTTATCTAGACTCACATGTATCTATTGATGGGTTCGTAGCATGAAAAATAAAAAATTTCTACCGCAAGAACGAACAAAACCCAGATCTAATCTAGATAAAAGCCAAGATCTAATCTATTAGACATGTGCAACGAGATAGATCTGTACTAACCCTTGTAGATCCGGAAGCCTTGTGCGAGATCGGATCTCGTGGTTGATGTAGACGATCACTTGCCGATCTCAAGATCGAGTAGACGATCCTTCCGGCGCCGCGTTCCAGCAGCGCTTCCGCAGTCGGTCACACGTGCGGAGTCGATGCAGACCATCCTCTCCCTGTTCCAGTGAGCAGGGAGGTAGTAGATCTCTCCACGGAATCCCAGCAGCACGACGGCGTGGTGGTGGTGGTGGAGTAGAGAATTCTGCTCAGCCTAAGCCTGACTGAAGGAAGGAGGAGGAGAGAGGCGGCTAGGGCAAGAGTGGAGGGGCAGGAGGGTGGCGCCCACCCTCTATATATAGAGGGAGGGTGCGCCTAGGGTTCCCACCCCTAGGCCCACCTCCTAGGGTCAAGACAAGGGAGGCTTGGGGGGAGTTTCCTTCCCCACAAGTTTCCCCTTTTTCTTTCTTGGTTTTCAAGTAAACTCCAAAGAAATTTCTAGAACCTTCCGGAACATTCTGAAACCTTCTAGAACCCCCATATAAACACTCCGGGACATTTCCGAACCTAGAAAATGATCTCCATTATATGAATCTTATTCTTCGGACAATTCCGGATCTCCTCGTGATGTCTCAGGTCCAATCCGAGACTCCGAACAACATTCAGTCTCCAACGCATATTCCATATCTACCTAAACAGCATCGAACCTTAAGTGTGTCACCCTACGGTTCGTGAATATGTAGACATGATGGAGACACCTCTCCGATCAATAACCATCAGCGGGATCTGGAGATCCATAACGGCTCCCACATACTCAACGATGACTTCGTGATCGATAGAACCATTAACATACGAAACCAATTCCCTTTGTCACGCGATATTCTACTTATCCGAGGTTTGATCGCCGGTATCTCCATACCTAGTTCTACCTCGCATCGATAAGTACTCTTTACTGCTCCATGTTATGTCATCCCTTGTGACCTAGTCACATGCTTGCAAGCTAACTAGATGACATTCCACCGAGAGGGCCCAGAGCATATCTATCCGTCATATGGATGGACAAATCCCAATCTTGGTCCATGCGCTTCAACACATACTTTCAGAATACCCAATGACACCTTTATAACCACCCGCCACGGGCGGTGTTTGATGTCATCAAAGCACCCATCCGGTGATGGTGATTAACATAACCTCATGGTCGAAGGATTAGGTTACTATGCATTTGATAAGCTTGTAGCAATACGAACTAAATGACTTGATCTTATGCTACACTTACTTTGGGTGTGTGTCCATCAAATCATTCTCCTAATGATATGACCTTGTTATTAATGACATCCAATGTCCATGATCAGGAAACCATGATCATCTATTAGTCAACAAGCTAGTTCAACAAGAGGCTTACTAGAGACTCTTTTATGTTTACAAAACACACAAGTATTAGTGTTTCCTAATAATACAATTTTAGCATGGGATGTAAACATTCATCATAAACACAAAGATATAATAATAACCACTTTTATTATTGCCTCTTGGGCATATATCCAACAGTCTCCCACTTGCACTAGAGTCAATAATCTAGATTATATGGTAATATATCTAACACCCATGGCGTTCTGGTGTTGGTCATGCTTTTCTCTAGGGAGAGGTTTAGTCAACGGATCTGCCACATTCAGATCAGTGTGTACTTTGCAAATCTTTATGTCACCATCTTGGACATACTCGCAAATAGCATGGAAACGTAGCTTGATATGCTTCAGCTTGTAATGTGACCTTGGCTCCTGTGCATTAGCTATGGCACCTGTGTTGTCACAGTAGATGGCCATCGGGTCCAACACACTAGGAACCACGCCAAGTTCAGTAATGAACTCCTTCATCCATATGGCTTCTTGTGCAACCTCCGAAGCAGCTATGTATTCCGATTCAATTGAAGATTTCGCCACAACGCTTTGCTTGGCACTCCTCTAGCTCACTGCAGCACCATTCAAAATAAATACGTATCCGCATCGTGACTTGAGTCATCCGGATCGGTGTTCCAACTAGCATCAAGTAATCGCTTACAACAAGCTGTTCATCACCTCCATAAGAAAGAACCATATCCTTAGTCCTATTTAGGTACTTTAGGATATTCTTGACCGCTGTCCAGTGCTCCATTCCAAGATCACTTTGATATCTGCTAGTCAAACTAACAGCATGTGCTATATCCGGTCTTGTACACAGCATGGCATACATGATAGAACCTATGGTCGAGGCATAGGGAATATTATTCATCTTCTCTCTATATTCGCCAGAATGGACTTTGAGTCTTACTCAAGGTCTTACCTGACAACATGGGCACGAACCCTTTCTTGCTCTCTTCCATTCTAAACTTCTTTAGAACTTTGTCCAAGTATGTACTTTGTGAAAGCGCTATTAGGCGTCTTGATCTATCTCTATAAATCTTGATGCCTAGAATATATGCCGCTTCGCCAAGATCCTTCATTGAAAAACTATTATTCAAATAGGCTTTGACACTATTAAGAAGTTCTATATCATTCCCAATCAACAATATGTCATCTACATATAGTATTAGGAATGCTATAGAGCTCCCACTCACTTTATTGTAAATACAAGCTTCTCCATAAGTTTGTATAAATCCAAAGTTTTTGATTACTTTATCAAAACGTTGATTCCAACTTCGGGATGCTTGCTTCAGTCCATAAATGGAGCGCTAAAGTTTTAATACCTTGTTAGCATCTTTAGGATCGACAAAACCCTTGGGTTGTACCATATACAACTCTTCCTCAATGTCTCCATTAAGGAACGTCGTTTTGACATCCATCTGCCAAATCTCATAATCGAAATATGCAGCAATTGCTAACAAAATCCTCATAGACTTTAGCTTCGCTACTGGTGAGAATGTCTCATCGTAGTCAACTCCTTGAATTTGTCGGAACCCTTTCACGACAAGTCGAGCTTTATAGACGGTAATATTACCATCAGCATCTGTTTTTCTTTTGAAAATCCATTTGTTCTCGACAGCCTTACGGCCATCCGGTAAGTCCACCAAAGTCCATACTTGGTTTTCGTACATGGATCCCATTTTGGATTTCATGGCTTCTAGCCATTTGTCAGAATCTGGGCTCACCATAGCTTCTTCATACGTCGCAGGGTCATCAGTGTTGTCCACCAACATGACGTTCAAGGCAGGGTCAAACCAATCAGGAGTGGTACGAACCCTCGTTGACCTGCGAGGTTCAGCAGCAACTTCATTTGAAGTTTCATGATCACCATCATGATCTTCTTCTCCAATTGGTGCAGGCGGCACAAAAACATCTTCCGGTGCTGCGCTACTCTCAACTCCGAGAGAAGGTTCAATAACCTCGTCGAGTTCTACTTTCCTTCCAGTCACCTCCTTCGAGAGAAACTCCTTATCAAGAAAGGATCCATTCTTGGCAACGAAAACTTTGCCTTCGGATCTATGATAGAAGGTATACCCAATTGTTTCTTTAGGGTATCCTATGAAGACGCATTTCTCCGCTTTGGGTTCAAGCTTATCAGGTTGTAACTTCTTTACATACGCTTCGCAACCCCAAACTTTAATGAACGACAACTTAGGTTTCTTTCCAAACCACAATTAAATGTGTGTCGCTTTCAAAGGATTTAGATGGTGCCCAATATAAAGTGAATCCAAATGTATCAAATGCATAGCCCCAAAACAATAGCGGTAAATCAGAAGAGACATCATAGACCGAACCATATCTAAGAGAGTTCGACACGACGTCGGACACACCATTACGCTGTGGTGTTCCCATGTGTCAACTGTGAAAGTATTCCACATTTCTTTAAATGCATGCCAAACTCATAACTTAGATATTCACCTCCGCGGTCAGAACGGAGAAACTTAATCTTCTTGTTATGATGATTTTCCACTTCACTTTGAAATTCCTTAAACTTCTCGAAAGTTTCGGACTTATGTTTCATAAAGTAGACATACCCATATCTACTTAAGTCATCCGTGAAAGTGAGAACATAACGATATCCACCACGCGATGCTACACTCATTGGACCGCACACATCGGTATGTATTATTTCCAATAAGTCTGTAGCTCGCTCCATTATTCCAGAGAATGGAGTCTTAGTCATTTTTCCCATTAGACATGCTTCACATCTTTCAAGTGATTCAAAATCAAGTGATTCAAGAAGTCCATCAGAATGGAGCTTCTTCATACGCTTCACTCCAATGTGACCAAGACGACAGTGCCACATGTATGTAGAATTATCATTCAATTTTGTTCGTTTAGCATCTATGCTGTGAACATGTGTATCACTACTATCGAGATTCAGTAAGAATAAACCATTTATCTCAGGTGCATTACCATAAAAGGTATTACTCATATAAATCGAACAACCTTTATTCTCAGACTTAAAAGAGTAACCGTCTCGCAATAAACAAGATCCAGATATAATGTTCATGCTTAACGCAGGCACCAAATAACAATTATTTAAATTTAAAACTAATCTCGAAGGTAGATGCAGAGGGAGCGTGCCGACGGCGATCACATCAGCCTTGGAGCCATTTCCAACGCGCATCGTCACCTCGTCTCTCGCCAGTCTTCGCTTATTCCGCAGCTCCTGTTTCGAGTTACAAATATGAGCAACTGAACCAGTATCAAATACCTAGGCACTACTACGACATTAGTAAGATACACATCAATAACATGTATATCGAATATACCTTTCTTCTTGATGTTGCCGTTCTTCAGATCCGCTGTGTACTTGGGGCGATTACGCTCAAAGGATCGCACCCTTGCAGAGAAGCATTCAGTTTCAGGCTTAGGACCAGCCTTGGCTTCTTAGCGTGTGCGACTTTTCTTGCCGCCTTTTTGAAGTTGCCCTTGTTCTTAGGCTTGCCCTGCTTTCTTGAAATTGGTGGTCTTATTGACCATCAACACTTGGTGCTCCTTTTGATCTCCACTTCAGCAGTTTTCAGCATGGACGATAGTTCAGGCAACGTCTTGTTCATGCAGTGCATATTATAGTTCATCACAAAGTTCTTATAACTCGGTGGCAGTGATTGGAGGACACGGTGAATCCCTAACTCATTAGGAATTGTTATCCCCAACTCTTGGAGCTTGTTTGCATGCCCAGACATGGTAAGCACGTGCTCGCTAACGGAGCTACCCTCTTCCATCTTACAGTTAAAGAACTTTTCGGAGGCCTCATAGCTCTCCATGGCCGCGTGAGTCTCAAAAATGAGCTTGAGCTCCTTAATGATCTCGAACGGGTCGTGGTGCTCAAAGCGCTTCTGAAGCTCCGTTTCTAAACCGTACAGGATGGCACACTAAACTGTGGAGTAATGATTTTTCTGAGGGGCGTAAACATTCTTTACGTCATCGGTGGCATCTTCTGCAGGTGGGTCACCTAGCGGTGCTTTGAGCACATAGGTCAACTGACCAGCCCTGAGGACAATCTTCAGTCCACGGAGCCAGTCCGTGAAGTTGCTTCCATTGTTCTTAAGCTTTTCTTTCTCTAGGAACGCATTGAAATTGATGGAGAGGTTCGCCATAATCTACAACAAATTTGCAAGTAGTTTAGACTAAGTTTATGATAAAATGAGTTCAATTTTAATTCTTAAATTAACTAGGTGAACTCCCACTCAAAACAACATCCCTCACATTGTCTTAGTGATTACACGAACCAAGTCCACTACACCAAGTCCGATCTTCACGAGAGAAGATGTAGTTTCATCGGTGAACAATCTTCATGTTCATCATATCATTTATATGATTCATGCTCTACCTTTCAATATTCTGTGTTCCGAGACCATGTCTGTACATGCTAGGCTCGTCAAGATTAACCTTAGTTTCCGCATGTGCAAATCTGGCTTGCACCTGTTGTAGGCACACATAGAATCTATCGCATCCGATCATCACGAGATGCTTCGAAACGACGAGTCTTAGCAACGGTTCCAACTAAGGACGAACACTTTATTACTTGATATTTAGTAAGAGGGATCATATTATAATGCTACCGTCGCGATCTAAGCAATACAAGATGCATAAAGGATTAACATCACAGGCAATTCATAATTAGTGTGATATGATATGGCCCTTTCTTCTTATGCCTTTGATCTCCATCTCCAAAGCACGGACATGATCTCCATCATCACCAACATTGCATCAAGGTCGTGCCCGCTTCATGGTTGTCCATCATCACTAGCAACTATTACAACTACTTGGAATAAAGCTATTACAAGATGAATAGACACGCAGGTCTTAACAGAATTAAAGACAACCATTAGGCTCCTGCCGGTTGCCATATTTACAACAAGGATCATTGCATACATCAAATATAATCACAATCACATGATGGCCATATCACATCACAAAACCCCTACAAAAACAAGTTAGACGCCTCTAATTTTCTTTGCATGTTTTACGTGGTTTGGGGATTTCGAATAAGAACGGATCTTACCTACGAAACTGAACCACAACGTTGATACAAGTGCTATCAAGTACAAAGTGTAGATTGGATCTATACTATGGTGGGAGAGACAGACACCCACAAAGCCACTTGTGCAAAGCAAGTTACACGTCAAGCGTGGAGCAAGTCTCATGTGCGATGACATGTAAGGTTAGCCCGAGACGCTTCATCCCACCATACCGCAAGATGCAAAGTACACAAAGCAAAAGACGACACGAGCACCAACGCCCAACCATTGTGTTCTACTCGTGCAACAGATCTACGCATAGACACGGCTCTGATACCACTGAAGGGTTCGTAGCATGGAAAACAAAAAAATTCTACCGCAAGAACGAACAAAACCTAGATCTAATCTAGATAAAAGCCAAGATCTAATCTATTAGACATGTGCAACGAGATAGATCTGTACTAACCTTTGTAGATCCGAAAGCCTTGCGCAAGATCGGATCTCGTGGTTGATGTAGACGATCACTTGCCGATCTCAAGATCGAGTAGACGATCCTTCTGGCGCCGCGTTCCAGCAGCGCTTCCGCAGTCGGTCACACGTGTGGAGTCGATGCAGACCATCCTCTCCCCGTTCCAGTGAGCAGGGAGGTAGTAGATCTCTCCACGGAATCCCAGCAGCACGACGGCGTGGTGGTGGTGGTGGAGTAGAGAATTCTGCAGGGCTTCGCCTAAGCCTGATCAGAAGGAAGGAGGAGGAGAGAGGCGGCTAGGGCAAGAGTGGAGGGGGCAAGGGGGGTGGCGCCTCCACCCCTCTATATATAGAGGGAGGGGTGCGGCCTAGGGTTCCCACCCCTAGGCCCACCTCCTAGGGCCGGCGCACAAGGGAGGCTTGGGGGGAGTTTCCTTCCCCACAAGTTTCCCCTTTTTCTTTCTTGGTTTTCAAGTAAACTCCAAAGAAATTTCTAGAACCTTCCGGAACATTCCGAAACCTTCTAGAACCCCCATATAAACACTCCGGGACATTTCCGAACCTAGAAAATGATCTCCATTATATGAATCTTATTCTTCGGACAATTCCGGATCTCCTCGTGATGTCTCAGGTCCAATCCGAGACTCCGAACAACATTCGGTCTCCAACGCATATTCCATATCTACCTAAACAGCATCGAACCTTAAGTGTGTCACCCTACGGTTCGTGAATATGTAGACATGATGGAGACACCTCTCCGATCAATAACCATCAGCGGGATCTGGAGATCCATAACGGCTCCCACATACTCAACGATGACTTCGTGATCGATAGAACCATTAACATACGAAACCAATTCCCTTTGTCACGCGATATTCTACTTATCCGAGGTTTGATCGTCGGTATCTCCATACCTAGTTCTACCTCACATCGATAAGTACTCTTTACTCGTTCCATGTTATGTCATCCCTTGTGACCTAGTCACATGCTTGCAAGCTAACTAGATGACATTCCACCGAGAGGGCCCAGAGCATATCTATCCATCATATGGATGGACAAATCCCAATCTTGGTCCATACGCTTCAACACATACTTTCAGAATACCTAATGAAACCTTTATAACCACCCAGTTACGAAGCGGTGTTTGATGTCATCAAAGCACCCATCCGGTGATGGTGATTAACATAACCTCATGGTCGAAGGATTAGGTTACTATGCATTTGATAAGCTTGTAGCAATAAGAACTAAATGATTTGATCTTATGCTACACTTACTTTGGTGTGTGTCCATCACATCATTCTCCTAATTATATGACCTTGTTATTAATGACATCCAATGTCCATTATCAGGAAACCATGATCATCTATTAGTCAACAAGCTAGTTCAACAAGAGGCTTACTAGGGACTCTTTTATGTTTACAAAACACACAAGTATTAGTGTTTCCTAATAATACAATTATAGCATGGGATGTAAACATTCATCATAAACACAAAGATATAATAATAACCACTTTTATTATTGCCTCTTGGGCATATCTCCAACATCTATATATTAAAACCAATGTTGAGGATATCGTTTATCGTTAACTTCTCGGTCAACCCGAAATTAGTGATTTTTGGGTGTATCAGCCAATTTATCGGATGATAAATCGGTTTATGGCCGATAAGTTGATTAATCGGCTTATCGGTCAGCCAGTGATGAGCGATAAATCGGTCGATAAATCAGTATATCGGACGATTTTTTGAACAGTGATTAAAACGTGTCTAAATATATACAAACCTAAATAAATCTATTATATCATTTTGTGGATTGAGGGAGTATTAAATAAATATGTATATAAAAAGTGGTATACATACCTTGATCTGAAAAAAGTACTTGCCAAAAGATAGCTTTGCTATAGATGCATTCGGACTTCTATTTTTTGGAATACATCTCTAGAATACAAGATAACTAATAAATGTAGTGTGAAATAAGGCAGGTGGAAAGAAATAGCAACAATTATACATGTCCATATTTTTTTGTTAGAAACTATTTGTGCAATAGAAGGGAACAAATTATTCCCGGCAAAAAAAGAAATAAATTAACAACCAAAATAAGTGACAGACCGAATAATTCTAGAAGGAAAATATATGCGTGGCCAACCTCGCATAATAACAATTTCACAAACCTAATGTAATCTCTTCCACATATATCTATCTCTCTGGTTCAATTAGGACCACACCAAGCACCCAGTCGGTAATTTAGATGAAGACACAACCAAAGCACAAGATTTTTTTGAAATATCAACAATGTTATGGAGAATCGCATGAAGCAGCTCCGGTCGTTAGGGGCATGTTTGGTTTTCCACGGAGGTGTTTCTCGCACCTTGCTGGAATAAATAAGTTTGTTTGGATACTCGCGCACTGGGCTGGCCTTGCATGAAGGCGTCTTGAAGTAGGAAAAAACTTTGCCCGCTAGAAATTGAAATCAGGCGTTTTGCAGGATAGGCCTTGGCGAGCCAAGGGGTGGCACACGGGTGCACTCATAGAGAAAGAGAAGGAGACGTGCGACGCATTGAGAACACATGCCATAAATCCCATCACCGTCCACTCACCACTCTTACTTTTCTCATTGACAACTGCACCTTATTCTCTCTCCTCTCACCGTCGGCAGATCGAAGAGCACCTCTAGGGCCAAAGACGATGGTAGATCGATGACGAGAGCTTCCCTTTCTTCTGTCATTGAGGCATCCTCATCTGTGACACTTTTTTCCTTGGAACATTTGGTGCTATCGATCTCCATCAATGGCAGTAAGGCATAAAACCCCCCTCTCTCTGTTCTAGCACCACAGATCTAGATGTTAGAGTGTAGTTCTGTATGTATCATTGACATACACACTAGATTTGTATCGATTTTGTTTAGTTTTGGTCCATTTGATAGATTTTCGTCATTGTTGGTCTTGTGTTGTATTTGGTGCCTTGGTAATTAGAAGATCTACCGATACATTACTTTGGCAGATTCTCTATCTAGGGTTTCGGGGATGAAAAATTGGGGTTCTTTTCTCTGTTCATGTTAGGTTTGAAGGAAGATGATTACTTTGCATTCTGTGTCAAAGATTCTAATGGGTTCATGAAAGCATTGGTCAATGATTACTTCGCAATCAACTTGGACACATGATGCCTAATATGAGGCACAGATTTGATGCGACTGTCGATGATTAAATCCATAGCACCATGTTTCCGGGGGATGAATCTGTATTACCTTGAATCATTCACAACAAACATTGTTCTTCACTGTTTTTGGTAGTACAGATTCATATTTCCGGTCTTCGTGTACACATCATGTACGAGGCATCAAAATATTGTTTTTGCACCCAACTAATGATGAAAACACGGTACATGCTCATCACAGAACTGATGCGATTGGAACTCGATGATGTGTACAACCAAATTGTTTGTGCATATCCTCTGGCTTCCGGTCACACCAACTCTGTGAATTGTGTGCTAGTAAATCTAAAGCTCTTAGTAGGTGATATTTCTGTGTGTGTGCACTGAGCTTTGATCTACTGCTGATAACTGCAGTCTGTTCCACATAGGTTCAAGGGATGGCCTTTTGTACCTATTATTTTGGATGCACTCAAATTGTGTTCTGCATGATCCATGGTACTTGGGTGATGTTTATAAGACACTAGCTATTTATGAAATACATGTTGTAAGCACATTGTGTCTTGTGCATCGACCGATGAAATGTGGCATAATGTAATACTTAGGGATTCTCTCCATGACCAATATTATGTGTGCAATCAATTTTCTTTGTTCAGTTGTCTTGGTCCTATGGAGAATCCTTTTGCATTTGTGTCGTTACATATAAGACCTTATCTGATCACCACACTATACTCCCTCTTTCCCAAATTAAGATGCCTATTAGTTTTGGTCAAAGTCAACCTTTTTAAAATTTGACCAACTATATATAAAAATAAAGTAACTTTTGGAATACAAAATGCATATAATATGAAAATATACTTCATTATGGTTCTAATAACATTGAGTTTATGTTGTGGATGATTATATTATTTCATATATACTTGGTCAAAGTTTATAAACTTTGACTTTGATAAAATCTAATAGACATCCTAATTTGGGAAGGAGGGAGTACGTGCTAAAATTTGTTTTTTTGTTAGTGCTCCAAGCGGATGATGGGCGGTGCTCTCCCCAAACATGGCGAAAGATGCTCTAGGGATGCTGGCGAAGGTAGTGCCGCCAAGAGGTCTAGGGGTAGGCCTGCACATCCCCAAGCTTAACTCCTGCTCGTCCTCGAATAGGTAAGTGATAAAAAAAGAATAATTTTTAGGTGACATGCACCATCAAAAACTTGATCAAAGTATTTGTAAAACATTCAAAGCTGGGATCATAGTACTTCAATCATAACATGAAAGACAAGGTTCTAGCAATAAGACAAAGAAACTATAATGCAACATGAAAAGGCACAAATAAAAGATTTATGAATAACAATGCTTTGCAAGATGTTTGTTTGTTTCACATAAAGAAAACATAGCATAATAGCATTCAGCTTTTCCCTCATAGAGTAGCAAATATAAATGCATAGGACACCTTCAAAGTTCATAAGAGTGACTAGATACAAATAGTTTAAAACAAGCAATATCAAGATATGCATCAATCAACTAGTCTTGGGACAATGCACATAGAACTAAGAATGGCCACTATGCTCTCAAGGTAGGTGCATAAAGGTAGAAGGTGGAGACTCAATATAATGGTGGAAGAAAGGCCTTCATCGAAGGAAATAGGGATTCAAGTCTCATAAAGATTTTCCAAAAATTATGGTACTTATAGCTTTCAGCTCTCATTGCCCCTATCATAAGCATCTTGAAGTGATTAAGGTTAAAGTGAACAAACTATGGTGTACATGCTTGATGAAGTATAAGTTAGAAATCTCATGTCCCTTGTATACGAGGGCCGCTCCTCATGCTACTCAAGTTTAGTCACCGGTAAGTTCTTGTCATCGTAAGTACATGTGTATCATGAAGAACCGCCAACGGGATACCCCTTGCCTAATGATACGAAAGAATCCCCATATCAAATGACAAGGCAAGCAGACAACGAGCATCTCAGCAATCTTCTTATTTACCATGGGAATATGGTGTTTTTTCTCTCTTTCCTCTTTTCATAGTATCTCTTTTTTTTCTCCTTTTTTCTCAATATAGGACTCTTTTTTTATAAGAAGAATGCTTCATAGACAGCTCATTATGGTTACGCTGCAGGTTTCCACCATGTCAGCATGGATTAGACCAGCGGCCCAGGCGTTTCTCTAACACATATACATAACTCCATGGACTTACAAGCTCCCCTTTCATTTCACACCGACGACATCCATATACAAAAGAGCATGATATCAACTAGGTACAAGTACCAAGTGTAATGTTGAAAGCGTTCCCCATGAAAGCATGGTTCTGCTAATTCTCAACAAATAAGTGCAAGCATATACAACATATAAGACATAATGGTTCAAGTTTATTAAGGACAAGTAAAGTAAAGTGTGCCATCAAGTTCGTGAGAGCTTTAATCACTAGTTTTCTCATATAAAGTTTAATTTGGAAGGTAAACAAAAGCATGAATATACTTGGAATAGCATAAGCTAGTAGGTAGGTATGGTGGACTCTTTGGAATAACTTGGTTTAGAGAGTTGGATGCATGAGTGGAACTCATACTTGGTTGTGAAGGCTAGCAAAAGACTGGGAGCGACAAACTAAGAGAGCAATAATAGCCATAATCATGCAGAGCGATAAAACATCATTGATCAAAGCATAAAGTGATACTACAAGTTGAAAGCTAAAGGATCATAAAGGCTATGGTGACTTGTGACAGTCATAACATGGTGTGAGCATGCGCCAAGTCAACCCAAATAAAGCATCAAAGGAGAATACCACTATACTATGCTTTAATATGCTAAAACAACGCATGATTCATCCAAGGCACATTAAGCAATCTCAAATGTTTGTAACAAGTCATGCTACAGCAAATAATACTAAGCATAAATCCAAAACAATATCAAGCATGGCATGACAAAGCATAGGCCACAGTCAAAAACGAGCTCTTTTTACCACATAAGCATGAACTTTCCTACTCTTTTCCAAACCAAACCAAACTATTTGCAAACCACTGTATGAAAGAGGGGGTCCAACCAATTTATTCAGCAAACTAAGCAAACCAAGCAAACAAAAAACCAAAATGAAAACGAAAAAGAAGACGCTCCAAGAACAACACAACTGTGCATGAAACAATAAAAATAAAGCGTTTGGAAGAAACCTGGGATTTTTATTGATGAAGAAGGGGATGCCTTGGGCATCCCCAAGCTTTGACGCTTGTACTTCTTGGATATTTCTTGGGGTGACACGCGTGGCATCCCCAAGCTTGAGATTTAGTCCATCCTTCATCTCATTACTCATTCCTTCCATATACCTGAAATTTTTTCCTTCATACAAAACTTCACACAATCTTTATTAGCAACATTAATGCACTCAAGATAAAAGGTCTTAAGGTTCAGTTCCAACACCAATAAACTTCCATTAGAACACTAGCTACTGTAGTACTTCCCTCAAAAAGCTCAATTCCCCAAAAGAACTCAAAAAGGAACCAACAAGAAGCAAATGCAGAAAATGGCAGAAATCTGTCAAAACAGACCAGCAGGTAAAGACGAATTTTTTCGAAGACCTTCTGCTGATCAAATCAAAAAGTGTTGAACTAACGAAAGTTAGATAATAACCTAGGGCAGAAGCACAAAAATTCAAGCCTCAAAACGACGTTCAGATATTTTACACGAATTTTTACGGTTAAGCACATAAATCTGTTTCAGGACAGCAACTTTCCCTATCATTACTTCTCTCTCATTAGAGGTTACTCTTGGCACAAAAAGCAAATAAAAAGGATAAGGAGAGGTTATTACTGAAGTAATAACTTCCAAGACTCATCTAAAACTTTTGGGTTATTTCCCAATAAGTACTTTTCTTTAACGCCTTTAAGTTAGGCATAAGAAGCAAAGAAAGAATCAAGTGTTCTCAAATGAAGAAGCATTAAATCCAAATTTTGTTTTAATAGAAGAAGCAAAAGAAATCTTTTCTCTCTTTTTAGGGAAGTGTTCTATACCTTCTTTGAGTGGGAGTTGATATTTAATGGTGCCTTCTTTCATATCAATAATGGCACCAACAGTTCTAAGAAAAGGTCTTTCCAAAGTAATAGGACAAGAAGCATTGTATTTAACATCCAAAACACAGAAATCAACGGGGACATAAGCATTGTTAACCATAATAAGAATATCATTAATACTCCCAATGAGTTTCTTTTTAGCATTATCATCAAGTGGGACATTCAAATAACAATCTTCAAGTGGAGGCAAATCAAGCATATCATAAATCCTTCTAGGCATAATAGAAACACTACTATTAAGATCATATAAAGATTTGAAATCAAAGTCATTCACTTTCATATTAATGATGGGTTCCCAACCATCTTCTTGTTTAATAGGAATAGAAGCTTTATGTTTCATCTTTTCTTCTTTAATCTTTATGAGAGCATCAGTAATGTGTTTTGTAAAGGCCATGTTCATAGCACTAGCATTAGGACTTTTAGCAAGCTTTTGTAGGAACTTAATAACTTCAGAGATATTGCAACCATCAAGATCAAAGTCAAATTTATCATCTAAAGCAATAGAACTATTACTAGCCTCAACACTAGTGGTGGTGATAGTAGAAACACTAATGTTTCTAGCAATTTCATCTTCTCTTTCCCACTTAGCATGTAATTCAGCTAATAGTCTAACATTTTCATCAATTCTTACTTGTATAACATTCGTAGCTGCAAAGGATTCTCATTAGTTTTAGGTTTAGCAGCCATTTTATTTATCAATGAAGATTGAGCTTCAGACAAGGATGATATATTTCTTTCAGCATTAGAAAGTTTCAATTGTAAACTAGGAATTTCCCTATTTATACTCTCAAGTTGATGGCTAATGTTCTTCAAGATGGTAGATTGTTCCTCCATAGTTTTAGTAAATAGTTTATTTTGTTCATATTGCATTTGCATGAAGTTTTTAGTGGCTCTTTCAACTTCTAAAATTCTTCCTTCACTAGGTAATCCCGGTTTACCATTATAGCCATAAGTATTATTAGGAGGGTAGGGCCTATAATTGTTATTACCATAAGCATTGTTGCCAAAATTATTATTTCTTATGAAGTTCACATCAACTTGCTCTTCTTGAGCAACCAAAGAAGCCAAAGGAACATTATTTGGATCAATATGGGCTTTCCCATTAACAAGCATAGACATAATAATATCAATCTTATCACTCAAGGAGGAGTTTTCCTCAACAGAATTTACCTTCTTACCTTGTGGAGCTCTCTCAGTATGCCATTCAGAATAATTAGCCATCATATTGTCCAGAAGTTTCGTTGCAGCACCCAAAGTGATGGTCATAAAGGTACCTCCAGCAGCAGAATCCAATAGGTTCCTTGAAGAATAGTTCAATCCTGCATAAAAGGTTTGGATGATCATCCAAGCAGTCAGTCCATGAGTGGGACAATTCTTTACCAAAGATTTCATTCTTTCCCAAGCTTGAACAACATGTTCATTATCAAGTTGTTTAAACTTCATTATTTCACTTCTCATAGATATAATCTTAGCAGGGGGATAGTATTTTCCAATGAAAGCATCTTTGCATTTAGTCCAAGAATCAATACTATTCCTAGTTAAGGATTTCAACCATTCTTTAGCTTTTCCTCTCAAAGAGATAGGAACCAATTTCAGCTCAATAATATCACCATCTATATCCCTATGTTTTTGCATCTCACAAAGTTCAACAAAGTTATTTAGATGGGAAGCAACATCTTCATTACCAATACCAAAAAATTGTTCTCTCATAACAAGATTGAGCAAAGCAGGTTTTATCTCAAAGAAAGTATCTTTAGGCACAGGTGGAGCAATAGGTGTGCTCATAAAATCATTGTTGTTGGTGCTAGTGAAGTCACACAACTTAGTGTTCTCAAGAGTAGTCATTTTTTTGTGTTTTCAAATAAGAAAGCAAACTAGTAAAACTATTTTTTTGTGTTTTTGAATAACAAAAAAAGCAAACAAAGCAAAAAGAAACTAAGCAAAACAAAAATAACAAAGTAAAGAGATTGGTTATGAGGGACTCCCCTTGTGAAGATGTCCTTGACTCCCTGGCAACGGCGCTAGAAAAATGCTAGATGGCTCTGTGTATGGCGCCCAGAAAAGTGCTGGTGCGTGGTTGATGTAGAGCTCGTTGGAAACCCCAAGAGGAAGGTGAGCACAACAACAAGTTTCCCTCAGTTATGAAACCAAGGTTTAATCGAACTAGTAGGAGCAAGGAAACACCCCAAAGGTGTTACTAGCTGAGCTTTGGCAGGGCGCACTACCGGTGCTAGTAGCAACGTGGAGACATGCACAACACAACCACAGAACTTTGTCCCCAACTTGCGATGAGGTTGTCAATCTCACCGTGTTTTGCGGAAAACAAAGGATTAAACGTATCGAATGGAAAGAAGTAATAGTTTGCAGAAAGTAAACACAAAGCAGTAAACAGTTTATAGATTGTATGTAAAAGAAAAGGACCGGGATCCATAGTTCACTAGAGATAGCTCTCCTTAGATAGATAACATGCTGGGTGAACAAATTACAGCGGGGCAATTGACAAACATCGAGAAAGCAATACATGCATATACTAATCATCTTGACTCCTTTGAGACTTGATTGGGCATTACAACATAATACATAGACCGCCATCCAACTGCATCTATGACTAATAATCCACCTTCAGGTTATCATCCGAACCCCCAAAGTATTAAGTTGCAAGCAGCAGTTATTGCTTCTGAACTGCGTGTAAAGTAAACAATACGATTGTTCTATGAATAAAGGATTGTTGTTTTCTCCCTAGTAGCAACATCACATCTAGTACCTTAGAGATTTCTATCACTTCCCCAGATTACCAGAGGCATGAACCCACTATCGAGCATAAATACTAACTCTTGGAGTTGCTAGCATCTGCTTGGCCAAGATAGCTACTAACAACGGAAAACATGCAAGATCACAAATAACAAAGACATGATAGAATCAATAATCAATCTGAAATAGCATCTCAATATCCATCGGATCCCCGCAAACACAACATGCAGAATTAAAAATAGATGATCTTGATCATGAACGGAGCTCACAAGATCTAGACATAAAAGCACAAAGGAGGAGAACCAGCCATCTAGCTACTACATGGATCCGTAGTCCAAGGATGAACTACTCACGCATCACACTGGAAGCTTGCATGGTGATGAAGAAGGCCTCCAGGGTGAATTCCCCTCTCCGGCCGAGAAGAGCTTCAGATCCCTCCCGGTCTAGGGATGGAGATGACGGCAGCTACAGACTCTTTCGTGGATTTTTGATCGGGCACTTAGGGTTTTCGTCCCGAGGGTATCTTATAGTCGGAAGGGGAGACCGAGGGGGTGCCAAGGCTGGCCTCACCACCCCCTGGCACGGGCCAGGCTGGGCCGCGCGGCCAGGTGGTGTGGTGGCCCCCTGGCCCCTCTCCGTCTCGTATTCTGGCATCTGATGACTTCCGGAAAAATAGGCACTTTGGCTTTGTCCCGTCCAATTCTGAGAATATTCATTTTCTGACTTTTCTGGAACCAAAAACAGCAGAAAACAGGCAGCTGGCACTGTGGCTCTTGTTAATAGGTGAGTCCAAGAAATCATATGAAAAGTACTCCAAAGTTGGAACAAAACACAATAAAGTGGATAAAACCAAGCATGGAATATCAAAAATTATAGATACATTTGCAATGTATCACCTGCCAAGGTTGCGTACTTCATGACCAAGTAGGTCCAACCCATTTCGCCAAGCCGGTCATGGCACATGGGTTAGACATGCTCCCAATTCCAGATGGCTTTAGACCTACATTGGCACTCTCTCGAGGACGATCGTTCTGAAGACCAACAATGGATACAACTAGATGGTGAAGCTCAAGGATTCGAACAACAGAGTTTGCCTTAACCAAGGATGGCCTGGCTTCGCCATTGGCCACCAAATCAAGATCAGGTACTTCCTTACCTTCAATATTCTCAAGAGCGAGGTCTTCAAAGTCACCATGTTCGACTACACCATGCCTGAAATGGTCAAGAAGTGCCCGGAGCATAACTCAATCCAGCCCTTGTTATGATTGACGAGTGAAAGGTTTAGGTCACCTGGTTATGTTGGTTATCGGTGTCTTGTACTAAGTATGAGTTTTCTTTGAACTTGATCGTACTATCCTGCTAGGTTTGAACTTGCTACTATGTTATGTCGTGCTGCTATATATCTCAGTGTAGTTAAATATGCTTTAGGTTTTATATGCTTTTTGTGCTTTTAGTCTTATCTAGTTTTAAACTTACTTCTGCACATATGGCCGGTAAGCTCACCACCTGATAAAGAGGACATCACGCTGATTTCATTTCTCCAAGCCTAATATAATCCACCAAACGACGAGTCATATTTCTGCCAACCTCCCTAAGAGTATCAATACGGGTAACCAAATAAAAAAAATCTTGCCCAGAGACTGAACCGTACGTCCAATCCCCGCGCATGCAACTTGCACCCATGAAAAATCCGCCCGAGCAACCAAATACGCCCTGGCCCTCCTTGTTCTCGTAGGCTTGGCTACGCATGCACAATGTAAGTGATACATAACGCAACATATTATATCTACTCGTGTCCCTTCTTGTTGTGGGTTTGTACAATTCGTTTCTTAACTACAAGTACGTACTAGTAAGGATCACAAATGAATAAGAAGATATTTTTATCGTGCGTTAGTACAGTAATATTTGTCTTAACAATTCCATAGGGAGTGGCGTGACCCCAGCGATTGTACCCTGTAGTCCCGAAGAAAGACCGGTGCTATTGTTGTACGGGGAATTGAACTTTGCTTCCTCTTCTACTGTACTTGTCAAAGTTGTCAGCCCAACACACTACCCTAACTCCCGGTCTTGACAAGACATGAAGCATTTCTTTGTATCATCGGTCAAGTGATATTGATGGGGGCTCAAAAAAGTGATATTGTATAGCATAGAAATGCCGGGAAATTGGCGACCGAAGATTTGCCACGTCGATATTAATTATATGCATGGTCACCTCCACTGAACTCAACTCAGCTCAGCTAGAGCATGGACGAGTAGTACTAGTACCCATCTATACATACATAGACCACGGAGGAGTACGATCGAGTACTCAATCGATCACTGATGGATCATGGGATGGATGGATGAATGCGCAGAATGCAATGCAGATTGTGCATTTATATATGTACCCTCTACTCTATATGCATTATCAGCACCTTATCATTGTGCTACGTTTGCGTGCATGGCCCATGACTCCATGAGCTTCGGTTACAGACGAAGAAGCTACTTGAGCTAGCTAGCTATCCATCGATGCATGAGAGTGATGGGAAGAGTCTTCCTTGAGAAAGAGCCAAACGGGACCATTATTGATCGGTGCATGTATAGTTCTCATTAATTGTTAGCTGGCTCTGGATGGACGCCCTGCCCAAGAACATGGCCTCTAGGTGCACAGTCACTCCCCCGCAATATGTGCAAACAGTAGCTTCGTACATGCGTATCCATCTATATCCTTCCTTCGTTTGTTCGTTGCAACCAACACGGCAAGGGCCCCAATGCTATCTGAATGTTTCAGTTACAAGCAAAGTTAGAGCATCTCTACTGGGTGCTCCATGGATGTCCAGCAAGAGCGCCACCCGATAGTGGCCTCCTACAATATTTTCAGCATAAAAGAATGTAAATAATTAAAGTCTGCGTGTAGAACATCCAAATAAAAGTTCAAATTCTATTAGTGCATGCAAATAAATGTATGATAAAATCTCATACACTTCAATAAGAGACATGAGATTAGTGAATTCACACTTCATCGACATTGAAGTAGATGCCTAGAATTCTGTCGAACACATGGTGGGCGCCACTGCCGTCAATGCCGAACAGGCTTCGGCCAGCCTAGGACCTGCCTGCGTCGACGTCGTCGCCAAAAAGGATAGGCCCCCCACCGCATGTCCGGCGACCCGGAGTACGAGTGGTTGAGGTCAAGACCAATGCGGTCGCCACCTTGGTTGACTTGACGGTCGTCTGCCATAATCCGCGAGAAGACGGTGTTCAGGTTGTACTCAGGGTCAGTCTCGCCAATCACGGGGGAGGAGAACCGAGATTGCGAATGCACTGTCACCACATTGATCTCGTTGAAGTATGTCGATGAGGAATGTGAGGTTCTCCTTGAAGGGCTCGCGGTGCTGCTCCCTTGTGCCCCTGGTTCCCTAGCTTCACCTGTCAGCTCTAACTTGGCTTTCGACGAACGCCGGCCCCATCACTGCCTTCTTGGCACCACCTACCATGCATCGACTGTTGCAATCAACCATCACGATCTTCCGCTGCAAGACATCCTTTGCCCAAACATCATCTGGCACCACCTCCGGTTGCGTCGTCACACTCTTCTTGCACGGCTTTTCGAGTTGTGGTGACGGTATGGTCTCGGCGAGAGAGAGAGAGTGAGTCGCAGGAGGGCATGAATAGAATTTGAGTGATGACAGTTGGATGAGAAAGGGGAAAGTGGTATAAGGTGTGTCTTGTGCCGCTGCCAAGGGGGCTGCACTATCAATCCAACGTGGCATGTGTTGCCCATGCCCCCATGTCGGCATCTATGGGTCATGGCCGGCATGGGAGTGCTAGACAGATTACTGGGTCATATGTGTTGCCAACACCCGTTGGAGCCTGCCGCTCCGGGCTGTTTTCTATCTAGCATCCCCATAGCCCATTTTGAGGGCTATGGAGAGTGTCGGTGGAGATGCTCTTATACCTAGATTGTGTACTTATTATTGGTCTCACATGATTTTCAAAGTGGAATTGAGTTGCAAATAGGGTGAACCGGGCAACCGTCCATGGCCTCAATAACATGAGGACCCTAATACTAGAGTGTGGTATTAACACTACGGTATTATGCATTACATCCAAAATATATTACAATTCCAACTTTTACTCTAGATATTGTCATATATTGATTACCTAATCATACACTAGAATCCACCATTAAGATATTTTGTAGACCATATGCTATACATATCTTTGCCATAATAGGTATACAAATATGGTTTATGCAACAACCAAAAATTAATTTATGAAGAAAACAATGTCACAAAATGTAGTAAAAGTTTAGCATAATGCAAGTGTATTTCAGTTGTATGTACAATTATAGAAACAAATAATACCACAAATAGTACTATTTATTAACCATGTCATGTTGTTAGATATGTGAAAGAAGTAATAGCAAAATTATATTAAGGCCACAACATGCTTTTTTGCAAAAAAAAAAGACTACACCATGCTAAAATAAGTTATAAACAAGTATAAAAGTTTAGTACAAATTATATATATATTTCTATAAGAACCAGGTTATGCTTGAATGTGCCCTACTTGGTGGCACTCGAATAAATTAGACGTACGCTCATGGTTGAAGTTCAATGTAGCGACGAAGACCAACAAAGTTTGTTTAAACAAACAAAAATGAGACATGGCTATGTAATCATCATGCTAGTCACTTTGTATTGAACATATCAAGCTTGAGTTTGTTAGAATACTAACTATAGTATGTTATCTAGTTTATCTAATTTGTAATCTTCGCTATGGATTGGTCAAGCCAACCGTTGTAACGAACTGCGCAATTCTCACATATCAAAACCATAGCTTATGTTTTTCACTCGAATTCCTCAATACCATATGTTACGCATACGGACTTCTTGTTTATAATTGCTTAATCGAATTCTAGACCTCAACATCCTGCTTCATTTGGTGTTTCATGATGATCAATATTGGAAATGCGCATGGTGGAATTTACCAACCGTGTGAAAGGAATAGCCTTGAATATTAAGATGATGATGTATCTAAACATACGGCAAGTCAATTAAAAAAAATTACCGGAAGTGGCACCACGTCTTCCCAAAAGCTTCTTAGGGACCTTCTGCTTTATGATGACCGGGTGCTAATTGTTATTGAAAACATAAAAATAAATGCGAACATAGACACAAGATATATTTTCATACCACATATTACTATTATGAATCCGCGCATAAATTGAGAAACAGAAATTGTAAACTAATTTAGATATTGTGATGTTAATTGTCCATTTCATAACATAATTCAAATTAATTGTTATTCTTAACACGATTATCCTTTTTCGTTTCTTGAACCGTGAGGTAAATTTATGGTTGATTTTTTGTGCAAATAAGGCAGATGTATGCTATGCACTACAACACGGAGCTCGCAACCTGACATTTATAGACGCCGAGGCATAGTCTTGGTCATCTCGCTCGTGCTGGCGCGGCAAAAAAAAAGCCGCCACGAATAACTGCACCGGAGATTCTGAAACGAGGCGGAATTTTTGGCGCGACACAACGTGATCCGTCAAGCTAGCGCTTCCGTGGCGCGGAAGAGGATGCGCCACGTTACATTACATAATACAGTGGCCACGTAACCGCGCATTATTTGCCATGTTACACCGTCCAGCATCAATGAAAGTTAATTATATAAACAATAACTGATTTACGTTGCTAATCTCATTGCAATATGAACATTCCAGTTTATTCATATATAAAATATCCATTACATCGTATCATATTACGCTGGATTTGAGCCCGTCTCTAATCATTGTAATTAGAGGTAGGATATGCGACATAGTAGGTCTTGAACCCCTCTCTATTCAGCAGATCTACCTCTAAAACCTAAAACTACACCTAATTAAGAGAAAAAACCTATCTAGTTCTAGACTTCTTGAGCGCCTCTCTATTCCGATCAACATCAATATCTTGTTGGTGCTGAAGAGTCTATGCTCGCCAACATCATCAAAACGGATTTGACTTTGAGCACATGCCATATGCTAGTAACTTCGCTTGGAACTGAAATAAGAACAAGAAAGATGATTAAGAGGACAAAGAGCAAAGCAGCGGATCTGAAAGAGCAAGCCAACGAAGATGTGTACAGAAGATGAGGACCAAACCTGTGGATCAGACAATCCAACAATGGGCCCGCGCAAGATGCGGCGTGGCGGGGCCGAGCAAGATCCGGCGCAGCTGGCCCGCACAAGATCCGGCGAGCCAATGGCCGCACAACATCCGGGACGGTTCGACTGCGCTATATCATGCGCTACCCGGTTAAGATGCTGGGCATGGAGTTCTTGAGTTGGAGGTGTCTGTGTGAGGTGGGGATTGATAATGGGATTAGTTGTTAGGGTTCCTCTATCTTCCAAGAGCTCTAAGCTCCCTGGAAACAACGATATGCTCCCACCATCTCAGTCCTACCTTTAGTGTATGATTGATTTTTTCTACTACGTGGGCTCATGTGACTTGATGATGTGGTTGAGATGTGGTGTGTACGTGCGGTGCGAGTGTGGTGCGAGGTTGGGAGTCGGTGGAGTTGCCGCCTCGAAGGCCCGTAACCTCACACCCTCTCCCAACGGAGGCAGATCCTTCCCCCTCGACCTTCTATATTGCTTGGAAAAATCGCCTCCCACCTCCACGTCGTCTTTCATCAGCCTCTCCTTCCCCTCTTCTCCGGCGGTCCGGGCATAGTCCATCCGTACATCCTGCCTGACACGATGGTCACCATCAAGCTTGGAAGCGTTGTCATCAAGATCGCGGGCTTGAAAGTCCGTCCCTGCGAAAGCTTCGAGCTATCCTCGACCTAATCTGAAGACCGTTAGATCTGCAAGCCGGGGTCCACCCCGAGCAGCTTGGTGACCTCCTCCCAGATCTGTTGTTGCCGGCCTCCACCCGGACTTCAGGTCGCACCATCCAGATGTATGGTTTCCTCTACCCTCTATCCTTCCCAATCTTTGTATTTTATTGGTAATTAATATGGTAAAGTAGGAACAATATGCCAATGGTTCGATAGATGGATGCGAGTTTTTTTGGATGGATTGCGGGTGCAATTTGGCATGATTTGGTATGTCCAACGTTTGTGTTCATATTTGTGAGAATAAAACATCACATTACTGTTGATTTGGTATGTCCAGTAGATTCACCAAAGCTGAACTTATGCACTGCATTAGATATCTACTATTACCACAGACCATCTGATCTTGTTTAAGCGTAAATCAAGCCTATTGAAACCATGATTAGCTCTCCTCGATGCCAATCAAGTCGGCCCACACATTACATTCGGTTACTTATTTGTTATGAAAGCACTTCTGTGAAGAATTTTAATTATAAATAACTGGATACATTATAGGCTTATTGACATAGATTTTCTCTCAGCAAGAGAGGCTGGTGACAAGGCTACATCACAACAAGGCAAGTTATGATTTGGAGAATATGTTTTTCTTCTTAGATTCTATAGTAATACTCAGATGATCAAACCGGCAAGTATTGATACTTATTTTCTAAAAAAAGGGAGCTATTGATATGCCCGCACTGCCATCGAGGAACAACATCACAATAAGCTACGCAGTGTGGCTTGCGCCATTGCCGAGATCCGAGGAGTTGGAGGCTGTGCTTTCTATGCCCAATCTAATCATGAGGAGATCATGAGGGTCTGTTGACGTCGATTCTAAGTAGGCCAGGACCACACGAGTTTATTTTACCAATTTTGGGGTCTTCCTAGTTACTTTGGTTTCACCATTCCTATTAAGAATTTGTCCTTCATATGAAGTTCTCTTGATTTTCATTTTCTCTAGGGTGTATTTTTATTGCTCAAAGATTTCGTGGTCATTATGGGTTTAAAACTTTCACTTATTGGACATAAATGTGATAAATAACCGTTTTTAATCTTGATTCGTGGTCAGAAACACCAAAGGGGTCATATTTATGTAAAACATAAATCACGTTGTTTAGTCAAAATCTAATAACTGAAAACTAATCAACCATAGCCATGCTTGGATTTGGATTAACAATTAAATACTCGCAGTATGTGAAACGAATATGGTATGTTCAGGTTCTGAAGATTTGTTTTTTATATTATCAGCAACTCTATTTTCTAGAAAAGTGGAATTAGTGGCTCTACTTATATGTGGAAATTTTTGTACGCATAATAAGCTGTAAAGGTTCAGATTACTTTTATTCGGCTGTTGTCGTAATAAATAGTACATATTCATATTAGTTCGATTCACATGTTGGACTGTGTGAATTTTTACAAAATATCTCTATATGGCTTAATAAGATCTTCATTTCATCGTGAAGTGGACTCTCGTACTAACCTCCTCACCCGAAGCATGATAGTTGTGTCGCACAGAGTATGAGTTTGCACTTCCATCATTTGAGAACCAAGAGGAAGAACTCAGCGTGGCAATCAATTTTTTATATTCCTTCGTAGGGGATATTTTATTCGTGATAGTTTGTTTATTGACCACATTATTTGTGCACTAAAACCTGACGACAAAACATGTACACCAGAGTTTTTATCGACGGCTTGAGTTTTATCTTACATTTTGTTCAGTTTGAAGCCTTGTGCATTGTGGGAGGATCTATTCAAGAAAATGAAGATTCAATATATGATGAAGTGTATGGACTGCATTGTTAAAATAAAATAGAAGACCCTGAAGGATAGGAAACTATATTTCTGTTCATTGTTAAATTGGTTCTTGATTTAAAGACATTACATATCCTTTGACTTTTGTACATGAGCATTGCAAATGTCAAAGATGTGTCTTTTGCATTGTTAAATTGGTGCAGTTTTATTCCCTAAACAAAAGTTTTTACTTGGCCATTGTCAAATATCAGCTTATTCCAACAATCCCTAGGACCAAATTGCTCTATTTTGATCTACTCGATATGACCTAGGCTCCTTACCGTTGTCGTGGGCGTGATTGCTACGGTCAACATGATGCTCGTGATTTCTATTAGCACAGCCCCAACACAGCGCTGACACTTATCATTTGTGTTGCCGCAGCCAATCTCCTCGGGTCATTCTCCCTACTGGTTGTTATTCATCTACTAAAATTTGTCGTATTTTTCATGGGTGTGTTCTAAACATAATGGTTCATCAGATGAGAAGAGTCTTGTAGAACAAGTGAATATAAACCTTGCATTTGATTGCTTTTATATGATAGTTATTTGAACAGCACTGCACCACTTAAGCTAAGGACTAAAGAAGATAATGCAAGAGGTCTCTGAAGCCTTGAAGTATGGTATATTGAACTATTTCTGGGTACAAAGAAAGAAGTTGTAGATGATGTGCAATTGTGTCGTGATAAAATCTACTAACATTGATGTTTTCTTTTCATGATTATATGATTGTTTGCCATTTTGGTCCGTCGATTGCTTACTTACTGTATATTTCTACCTCTTGTTGATAATTTGATTCAGTTCATCAGATTACCTGGTGATACATCCATATTTTTTCATCTAAAGATATATTGAACATTAGTGTATCCTTTCATATCATCTCTGAAAATATCTGAGCCATACAGTATTTTTTGATTATTTTTATGGTTAGCAGGGAGAAGGAGGATCATGAAATGTTCCGTGTTAAGCTTACCAATGAAGTGTGCCATTTTGCTCACTAGAATTATCTACTAATATTGATGTTTTGCAAATACTATGCTTGGATTCATGTGTGTTTCGTATGGTGAATTATTTGATTCCATTTGTTTAAATACAACTAGGACTACAAACTTAAATATTAAGTGTGTTATCCAACTAGCACGAGGAGACGGACAAAGAGTGCTCGTATCGAAAGTGCCTGCAATTCCGACATTGCGCTCCCGCCATTACCAGCAGGCGGCACGAGTCTTTTGCTGGATAGCTAAAATCTTTGAGTTCTTGACACCGCCTGTAATGGCCGGGACACGGTGATAACGCTTGGGATTTTGCTACTTGCCAGTTTTATTTAGTCTCCTAGCAAAACACAATACACATATATCACATAAAAAAGCATGTAGCGGAAAATGGTGCAGCACCGCGCGAAGGGTCCTTCTAGTATTATATAGAATGGGGAGTGAGGAGTAACACGTCTAGGCCATTTGGACAAGTGCGATCCAGGCATCCAACTTTTTAGGCCGCATTCACGAGGGCCCATAAAGAAATTTAATTATACTTTTCTTCTCCCCGTAGCCGCGCACAAGAAGGATTGAAATAATCTAAAAACAAAAGGACGAGAAGGATTGGAGGTGATGAACGGTCTTGCTTTAATTGCGGGCGAGGTCTCTCAAAAAATAAAAATTACGGGAGAGAAAAAGGAAAACATTCATTTTGGATCTATGATAAAAAAATAAACAACCAAGTCTAACATGCAGCAACTTGTTAGTGGTGGGTCTCCCCACTTAGTGTGATGCGTTTTACCATTCAGCACGGCGCTTACCATCCACGGCGCAATCGTAATAGCCTCCATCGAGCTACCACGACATTTGGTGCCACCATGCTTAGCAGTCACGTACCACGGCACCATAATCCGCTGTTATCGAGTGTGCCACGGCATATAGTTGGCCGCCGCGACAAAATGGTGTCACGATAGCCCATCTGCCGCGCATCCAATTATTGCAGGTACTTTTAGCTTGTGCCGTCCCAAAAATCCGCCAGGTATGGGGGTATTTTTATAGTAATGTCTATGTATTCAGAAGTATTAAGAACAAGTTTTTTTTACAGCGGGCACACTAATTGAACAACAATCCTAAGTGCACCGGATATGTTCTCCCTATCCTCCTTGTTTCGCCACTGCTTATGTCAAACTCAAGAATCTTAATACCAATAACCAGATATTTTCTCACGGTAGCATACCATTGGGAAGACAAGTTGAAGACCCATTGTTGGCAAACATAATTTTGCATCATATGCTACCCCCTCCCATTGAATTAGTTCGTTAAACCCCTTATAGATATGCATTCATGAAACACATTTTTCATGATAATAGAATTATTTATTTGTAGTATACATATGCAAAGCCAGTATTAGTAACAAAAATCAAATGTCAGTCACTAGCAAACGAGAAACATACACATCTACTCAAAGTATCATATGCGAGTCATGAGGCAAAAGCCTAAGTGCAGCCTTAAGAGATGCCAAATCTTCTCCTAGCCTCATCGTTGACGGAGGCGGCTCCTGGCTGGTTACTATAGGCGGTGAGGTCTTTCCCCTCTCTCTTTCTCCTACACATTATTCCCTATTTTTCTCGCTTATGTGTATCATGTACGTTGGAGTTGGGCAGTACTCCATGCTTGATACAACACATCCTTCGTCGTAGTGGGGCAACTTGCTCGAGAAGAGTTCTTGTTGGGTTTGTTTGGGAAATGTGTCCTCGGAGGCTTGGCATGTGGATGGTATCCTAACTTGATTGGGTTGGATTCAGTGACAAGGATATTTGACGGGTTCAAGTAGCGATTCATGCTTTATATTTTGAAAACCCTTGATCTCGCCTTCACCGGCAAGAACCGGCAATAGCGATATGTGTGTTGCGTCCCTTTCTTGAATGAGTGGTCCTCGATATTGGCGATTTAGACTTTGATGATTGGTTCTAGCAAACAATATCATGCACATGATGTCTCGTGCTCTTCCTGGCTTGAAAATCCCCGATCTAGCCTCTGGTGGTTCAACGTGGAAAAGCTATCGTTGTTCAATGTGGAATCATTGTTGTGCAGACATCACCACCTCCTTGAAGGTGCCTTAGAACGAGTGTTCTCTGAGTCATCTTCATCGGTTGGACCCGTCTTTGATCTAGTAGGTCGTAGGTGTTGAACTTCCATTTTCTTGTTGCATGCTATGGTTGGCTTCGCCGAATCTAGCCACACTCTGACAGTTTGTTTATTAGATTGTTTTTTCATTATGACTCCATCGATTGTGTGACATTGGTGTTTCCTCCATCATTTGAAACGAATCTAGAGGTTGTATGCATCAGTTAGTGAAGATGCCTTTGTTAAAAAACCCTTTCTAACAAAATCCCCCGTTTTATAATATAAGATGCTTTAGCAAGCTAAAATAGCACACCAAAACGTTTGTTAAATACACTAACGGTCCCTGCACTTGTCGGTCCTCGTACTCGGAGTTTACTGAATTTTATTCGTGTACTTGTGAATTAGACTCGATTTAGTCCTAATCCATGTTTGGTGTCGAAATTGCGCTGATTCGGACACCACGTGGACTGAAATCTTGCCAGAACACCCTCCCACATCTAGAACTTTTTTTTCACTGTAAGATATTTGCACGTATCCCCCTCCTCGTCATATTCATTATGCAGAGCGCCTCACGATGTTACAGATCCTTTCGGCCCAGAGATTTCTATTCGAGGGAGGTAAAAAGGAAAGACTCGACGGGGGCAGAGACGACAGGAAGGCGGCGGAGGTGGTGACCAGAAGGTGGAGTGACATATTTACAATGTAAGGTTAACTAAGGGTAACGGAGTAATGCGGGAGGGGCTAATTGCAAATTTCCGGTCTATCTTTGCTCTTGCAAGTGGGACACGCCTCCACGTGGCATCCGAGTCATCGCAATTTCGATGCTAAACATGGATTAAGATTAAGTCGAGCTCAATTCACAATTACACGAGTAAAATTCAGTAAATTTCGAGTAGGAGGACTAAATCGAGCCAGCCCGCCAAGTATAGGATGTATTTAACTTTTTGAGGACAGATGGATTATTTAGCAGATCATATTGATAAACAGTGCATGAGTAGTTGATTAAACGATTGCTCTCTTCACTCATTAATTGGATCGCCTGACAGGAGTTTTATGGGAAAAACAATCCATTGTTTATAGTTCAAGTGGTTCCATCAACGCCTCCTAAATTATCAGTTAGCAAAACTTCTCTCTCGAAGATGCAAAAGAGCAGCGTGAAGATTAGGCTTACTTCTCTCTCGAAACGTTTTTCCGTGTAGCTCGTCGGTATGCAAAACTTTGTTTCCGACTCGTCGATTTTTTTTTTTTGTGCCCAATCTTGCATCCGTAGCAAATTAAACAGAACAAGAAACAAAAAGAAGCCTAGTATCACGTACGAAACGGGAAAAGGCACATGGCGCACACACATATAAATCGAGCTAAAGTCCAATACTAGTACTGTATTACTTGCACTTACGGAACAGAACAAAAAAGGCTTTACAGATGACCATGTCTTGATCAGGCATCGATATTACTGACACATGACCCTACTGACCAGGGTTCAAATTAAGACGCTCCTGTTTCCGCACATGTGCGTTCAGAAATACTATTTTGAAGATGTTCACTTTTCCTTTGGATGTAGAAATGATGGCGAACAACACCACATACTTTCTACTACAGATTAGTTCCAGTGTTGAAATTAAACAAAAATAGCTTAAACTACCGAGTCTTTTCTCTCGACCACTGGCCACAGCACGACACCACTACTACTAAGTATTATATTGCTCTTTTCCTCGCTCCTACCGAGTCTTTTCTCTCCTCGGGGGCTGCTCCGTTTCTCTCCGAGTCTCCTTCCTTCCCATCTTCGCCGGCGATGCCTCCGGGGCGGCGGCGGCGGAGGCAGCAGGGTTAAGCGCGACTGGGCCGCGCGTGCGGGATGGCGGCGCCGGAGAGCTCCGGCGGCGGCGGCGAGGGGGAGGGGGCGGCGAGGAGGAGCAAGGTGAACCAGGAGCTGTGGTACGCGTGCGCGGGGCCGCTGGTGGCGCTGCCGCCGGCGGGGAGCCTCGTCGTCTACTTCCCCCAGGGGCACAGCGAGCAGGTATACCGCCCCGCCGCCGCCGCAGCTGCTTTTCCGGTGATTCTTGTGTTGATCAAAAAGCTGTTGCTTTCTTTTCCCCCTTTGGACGAGGGAAAAAATGGTTCCCTTTTCTTGTTCTTCTTCTGTCCCTCTTGTCCCTTTCTGGTCGCCTCAGCCTCGTGCTCGCTCGCGCGCTGTTGGTTCCTCCTCGCGGTAGCCGCCGCCGTGTCGTTTTCACGGCCGCTTCGTCTTCCTGTCCGATTGAGCTTCAGCTGCTAGTTCTTGAGCCTCTCGGCTTCTGCCATGCAGACAAATGCTCTGCTTTAGTTCTTGGGAGAGAGTGAAATAAATTATTTTCCCAATAACCTCTTCTGCAGCGGTGTGAGAGAAATTTGGGGATTTTCTTTTCAAAAAAGACGAGAAGAAATTTGGGAACTGGAGTTTTGGTCTTACCCTGTTGCAGCTTTCAACTCTGTGGAGTGTGGCATGCAACTTTTTTTGGATTATATCTCACTCATACTTGATCATATATCCGTGACAATGTTACCAGACTTTGATGGGGAACTCACCTGGTAGCTGGTACTCTGGTTGTCTGTCTCTATCATGTTGGACCAGAACCATGAAAGAATCAGCTCCTTATCTTAGATGGATGCTTCTGATTTAGTGTGGTGTTGCACAGAATCAATCCGTGTATTCCTTGCACAAGTTTAGTTGGTACTGCTGTTGATGGTTATTAATAGATCGGTGGAATTTCGCAAAAAAAATAATCACATTGGTAGCAAAATAAATTGCTAATTTGCAAGTTATGTGCAATCCACGGCGGAAGAAAAATCCTTATTCCTTGATACCCATTTTCAGGTGGCAGCATCTATGCGAAAGGACGCAGATGCGCAGATTCCAAGCTATCCAAATCTTCCATCCAAGTTGATATGCATACTCCACAGTGTCACCATGCAGGTAATCCTGGCCACTTTGAACAAACACCACTAAGTGGACATCAACTGCGCATTTCACTAGTGCTCTTTTATGCGGACGATCGAACCTTTTAGCGTGACACAATCTGTCTCTCGACAAAACTTGACAGGCTGACCCTGACACAGATGAAGTTTATGCTCGGATGACTCTCCAACCGGTTAGCAATGTAGGTCACACTTCCTCAAGTTCAGTGAGATCGTCTGATTACGTACTGCTCTGATTTTAGAATTCTTGACTGAAAAATAGTTTCTGAATTGGAACTGCCAGGTGACACAGTGCGACAAGGAGATATTGCTGGCATCAGAGCTTGCGCTGAAACAGCACAGGCCACAGACAGAATTCTTCTGCAAAACATTGACGGCGAGTGATACTAGCACTCATGGAGGATTCTCTGTGCCACGGCGTGCTGCAGAGAGGATTTTCCCTCGTCTTGTAAGCATAGTTTACTTCTGACACAAAAAGAAGCGTTGATTGTGTTTCAATTTGTTCTGATTTGTTCGAGCTGTACCGCGTGTAGGACTTCTCATTGCAACCTCCTGCTCAGGAACTTCAGGCCCGGGATTTGCATGATACTATTTGGACATTCCGTCATATATTTAGAGGCAAGTCAAATCACTGAAAGCTGATAGAAGTTAGTCAAGAGCCTTTGATTCTAAAGTTTTATCAACCTGCTATCCATTTTACTGTTTTAATACACTGATTTTCTTACTCCCTCCGACCCATATTAGTTGACTTGAATTTGTCTAGATTCGGATGTATCTAGACATGTTTTAGTACTAGATACATCCGAATCTAGAAAAATCCAAGTCAACTAATATGGGTCGGAGGGAGTATTAAAAGGAAAGATTTACATCAGTTTTCTTTCAAAGGAAAAGTACACTAATTTTCTATGATTGGTCCTCTTCCTCTTCACCAGGCCAGCCTAAAAGGCATCTCCTGACTACTGGCTGGAGCCTATTTATCAGTGGAAAGAGACTTCTTGCCGGTGATTCAGTCTTATTTATTAGGTAAAATGTTGATACCGAATGTCACTTTTTATTTGTTGGACAGTCAGCTGTTTCCTTACTTGGTAGTACTCAAGAATTGATGTAACAAATCAACCTATTTGTAAAGGTAACCAATGTCACTAAAAAATCCTGCTCTTGTGATTGTAGGGATACAAAACAGCAACTCCTCTTGGGGATCAGGCGAGCCAATAGGCAGCCTACTAACCTCTCATCGTCTGTGTTGTCTAGTGATAGCATGCATATCGGCGTTCTTGCTGCTGCGGCTCATGCAGCAGCAAATAACAGCCAGTTCACAATATTCTATAACCCAAGGTAAATACCCTCCTCTGTGAGGTTTGACATATGAAAGAAGTGATATACTAAGACTTTCAGTTGGACTACTTTTTGTTTCTTCAGGGCTAGTCCTTCAGAATTTGTGATTCCTTTCGCCAAGTACCAGAAGGCAGTCTATAGCAACCAATTATCTCTTGGCATGAGGTTTAGAATGATGTTTGAAACGGAAGAATCTGGAACACGAAGGTATGTATTCCATATGCTACCTAATTTCTGGATTGCATAGTCGTCCTTCTAAATGCAAGATCACTTCAAAATCTTCTTCTCTTTTGTGTATGTTCTCTTCTATATAGAGTTTGATTCAGTTGAACTTGCTTCATATACTCACGCTTTTTGTGTGTGAAGTTTTATACAAGAAATAAATTTTGTAAAAACTGGTAAACTGAGATATCTGCCTGCAGGTACATGGGTACAATAACTGGCATAAGTGATCTGGATCCTGTAAGGTGGAAAAGCTCTCAGTGGCGCAATATTCAGGTTTGGTCTGACCCGCACATACTAAACTTGCCAAACTGACTAGCCACAACTTCTATTTTTTCTGAAGTAGGTATATGTATATGTATGTGCAGGTTGCATGGGATGAAGCAGCACCAAGTGAAAGACGAACCAGGGTTTCCCTCTGGGACATCGAGCCTGTCATTGCTCCATTCTTCATCTATCCGACGCCACTATTCACAGCAAAGCGTGCAAGACAACCTGGGATGATAGGTAACGATGGAACTGCATTTCCACTTTTTTTCATGAATATTACCTGTTATCTTCATTATGACCAAAAATTCCCAACTGCATATCCTTTCTAGCAGATAAGTAGATAGTATGTCCTTTGCTACACAACTCAGTTTTTTAATAACAATAAACTGTATCCACAGATGATGAGACCTCTGAAATGGATAATCTTTATAAGAGGACCATGCCATGGTTTGGTGAGGACTGCAAGAAAGATATGAATACTCAGAACAGTATAATGCCTGGTCTAAATTTAGTTCAGTCACTTCAGTGGATGAACATGCAGCAGAACTTGTCGCTCGCTGGCACAGTAATGCAACCAGAGTTGCTAAACTCATTAGCTGGCAAACATGTGCAAAATTTGTCTCCAGCTGATGTAAGGCAAATCAGCTTTCAGCCCCAATTCTTGCAACAAAATAATATCCAGTTCAACACCTCGCTGCTACCTCAGCAAAACCAAAACACAGAGCAGTTAGCTAAAGCTATAGCTACACCGAATCAACTTCGAAGTATTGCGGTACCACAGAAGGTAGATCAAGATCGCCAATCCGACCAGAAGCAGCATGGGGTTACTCAATCAGTGCAAGGCAGCCAAGCAAACTTAAACATCACACAACCTCAACATGTGTTCCAAGCTCAGCTCCAGCAACCTCAAGTGATTCTCCAGGCTCAGCAACAGCAACCTCTGGTCCAGAATCATACCGTCTTTCAGGGAGGCCTTCAGCAAATCCAGATTCTGCAGCAACAGCAACCACATCTACAGCAACAGTTACAACAGCAACAACCTCAACATCATCAGCAGGTTCAACACTCAGTGCAGGAGCAGCAGCAAATGAAGATGCCACCTGTTCATGCGTCCAGTGATGCAAACATGAATACACAGCTATCTGATTATCAAATGAAGCTTCAACTGTTAAAGGCTCTAGAGCCACACCAACATCTGACCTTCGAGCAGCAGAAAATGCTTTTCGATTTGCAGCAGCAGATGGTAAATTCTCAGTCAAATCCTCAGCACTGTATGCAAGGAGCTACCCAAACTGTTGGTTTACATAACGGCAATACTATGCAATGCCCAACACAACAAAGGGCTCAACCTCACCAACCAGTTCAAGATTCGCCTGGGAGTACCATTCATGTTGCAAAATCAGATATTGTTACCTCCATGGGTGCTAGCTCTTTGAATGTGGCTGACGGAGTGCAGTCACTGAAGACTGATAATGTTCACTCTTCGTCAACATCACCATCCACTAACACTAATGCTGTTCTTCGGCAATCCATTCCATGTAGCTCCAAGAACCAGAGTTTACTAACTGCAGCAAAAACATCTCAATCATCTGTCGTGCTGGGCTCCACAATTGAACAGGAAAAGCCTTACCAGAGTGTGAAGCCAACAATAATGATCCCCAAGACAACTGAACAAGGGCCAGCTACTGGACGAGACTACATAAACAACAACAACCCCCATATTGATTACTTGGACACATCCTCTTCAGCTACTTCGGTTTGCCTTTCCCAGGCTGATGGATCATTGCAACAAAACTTTCAACCTTCATCATTTGATCAGCATCACCTGTTGAGGGACACAGCTCCAGATAGTGAGTTTGAGGTTACAGATCCAACAAATAACCTTTTGTTTGGGGTGAACATTGACGGTCAACTGGGCTTACCACTTAATGCAGATGCATTGCTTGCAAACAGCATTGAAAATGATAAATTCATGGATCAGATGGCTGGAAATGGCATTTCTAACTACATTTCAGCGAAGGATTCTCAACAAGAGTTATCATCTTCAATGATTTCGCATTCATTTGGAGTTGCTGACATGGGTTTCAATTCTATTGATTCTGCAATCAATGATCCCACATTGTTAAATAGAAATTCCCGGGCACCAGCTCCTGCACAACAACGCATGCGAACCTACACCAAGGTTTGTTATTTTTGCTCCACTATGTCATCTCATTCACACCAGAATTTTTCTTCGATAATGGAAGAGATTGCTCTCCCGGACACTGCATCAACTGATGCACACAGCCATAGCTTTGGTACAAAGTCTAGGCCAATGGCTGAAAAGAGATGTAGCAAGAAACATATATAAACAAGAGATAACACTCACATAGCCAGTTGCATGACCGCCAGACAAATTTGGACATAAATCCCTGGCTACCAACCCCAACTTCATACACCCTTAGTCAAAGGCCCTTATTTCTCATAGTATAGCACTAGGGAATACTTCAGTATGGAGAAGAAATGAACTTCACCTTGTAGAATATAATTACATAATTATTTCGATTTTAAAATAAATGTATAGAATTTTCTATACCTAACTTCCTTGCAAAAAGATTTCCTGAGAATTTTAAATGTTTAACTTACTATGTGCAGAAAGGTAAAAGTCACTACTCTAGCATTAAGCTCTTACTGTATTTCTAGCATTATTTTCATTTGAGTGCACAGTGTCACTCCTGCAGTAAGCTCTTTGCTGACAAAAGTATCACATACAGGTGCACAAACGTGGTGCTGTTGGGAGATCTATCGACATGAACCGATATTCTGGATATGATGAACTGAAGCACGACATTGCGCGTATGTTTGGTATTGAGGGGCAGCTTGGTGATCAAAGTAGAGTTGGCTGGAAACTAGTATATGAGGATCACGAGAAGGATGTTCTACTAGTTGGTGATGACCCATGGGAGTAAGTAAAACTCCATGAGCTCGTTTTTCCTTTGCCCATATGAAACTAACTACAATGGCTTTCTTGAAGTGAAGAAACTACTAAGAGATAAAACTGATGGGTGGTTTTAGGCAATTTGAGTGCACATGACCTTGGGGAGGGCTTGACACTTCATCCGTTTGTTGCCCAGTTAATTTGATGAGTATAATGAAAAGCAGGACATTTTCTAACATCAACTGAATATTCATCTGTAAAAGAAAACCCAGAGAAACTCTGGAATCAATTCAATTGCATTGATTTCACCTGATTGACAATAAAAATGGGGATCATTTTGCCTTTAATTTTTATGTTTGTACATTTTCTGTATTATTAATCTGCATATTTGAGCTACTCTGATAAACGAAGAATTGCATGTGCAGGGATTTCCTGAATTGTGTACGGTGCATCAGGATTCTTTCTCCACAGGAAGAAATGCAAATGAGATTGGTTGGTGACTTTGGAGATGGCTTTTTACCCAACCAAGCCTGCAGCAGCTCAGATGGGGGTCAACCTTGGTAATTGTAAACTTTAATGAGCCATGTAGTGTCTGGCGCTGCGACATTTTTCTCGGTCAGTCTAATGAATACAGATGCCGATGATGATAGATGACGATAATTTAGGCTCTGAAATTCTGAGATTGAGTGAACATGAACATGAACAACGGTTCATACTCTTGTCTCATATTTTTTGTCGACCTTGCGATCTACATATATGGCCAACCCATATTTTCTGCTCCCTTGTACATGTCATTGCTGTCAGATGTAACAGTTTGTCACATACCCAGATGTATGAAACTACGTGTAACTTGCTACAGATTCTAAATGAAAAAGAAATCATATTTTCCCTTGTTCATGACCTCTGTGTACCCTGTGATTGATCTGCACAATTTTCTTAACTCCCAACTTTTTCTGGTCTACAATCAGAACATTTTATGATGTGTCTGTATATGGTTATGTTAGACGGATATTACGATAATAGGAATATTTTTTAATACTTCAGGATAAACTAACTTCATCAATGATATAGGATCTAGATTTGGTCATTAAGCAAGCAATATGAAGAACACAATAACAAAATCAGAATATGCAGAAATTTCTAGGGCATCTCTTGTTTGTCCGCTGACCTGTTCCTGTTGGGCTGTTGGCCCGCGATGCATTGACAGGAAGAGTACCACCATTCACGCGCCGCCGCAAAGCCCTCGTGACTCGACGCCGCCGGTGACGGTAGCGGCTGCGCCCAATGGCGGTGTGCTCGGAGCTGGACCGGCTGCAGCACATCGAGCCCTCCCGCTTCGTCTCCTTCTCCTTCCCCAACCCTCTCCTCCACAACGCCTCTAACCCTTACGGCGACGGCGACCACGCGGAGTTCCTTCGGGTGGCCGTCCTCGATTCCCCTCTCCCCGCGGGGCCGTCTCTGCCCGCCCCACGGACGGCGGCGATGCTCGTCCCGGCGGGTCGGCACCGCGACTGGATCTTCTCCACCCGCGCCGGGCAGCTCCACCTCCTCCTCTCCACCCAGTCCCAGTGCCCGTTCTCTCGCCTCATACTCGTCGGCCCCGAGCTCTCCGCGCCTTCGCCTCGGGTCGTTTCCTGCGCCGCCGCCCGCCCGGATCCGGATCCCGCTCGCGCGCGGCTCCTCCCCCTCCTCCTGTCTCTCTGCCCCCGCGCTGCGTTTGGGAGCAATAGCATCCCTGACGTCCCTTTGCTCTCCTTCCACGATGACCTCCTCCGCCTTGTTCCTGTCCAGGTCGTGGCCGGTCCTGTCGTCGGCGAGATGCTCGTCGAGGATGTGGTCGTCGACTGCGCTCCTGGTCCGGCCGAGCTGCGCCGGAGGCTTCGTTTCAAGCGCATGCCGTGCCTTGTGCAGACTCAGGTGCGGCTTGCCCGGCCTTCTTCTTCTGCTGCTGCTGCTGCTTCTGCTTCGTTGTTGGAAGCATTGGAGGAGATGCCTGGTAGTTCGTTACAGCCGGAGGTGGGTGGACTGCTACTCCAGCCTTACCTCCAGGCCATGGTTGCCGGCCTTGCAGTGATCGCCTCGTCCACTGAGGAGATCGTCCGGTCAGGTGCAATGCCAAGGTGTCTTTGTGCTGGAGTCGGTGGTGGAGCTCTTCCCATGTCCATCAGAATGGGACTTGGCTTCGACGTTCTCGGCGTCGAGGCTGATTGCGTTGTCCTAGACGTCGCGAGGAACTACTTTGGACTTGTAGAGGATGAGTTCCTTCGCGTACGTGTAGGCGATGCTATTCAAGTGATTCAGGATTTCGCGCATCGGGAGGAGCCCGATACGAAGTTCAGCGCGGTCATGGTGGATCTCGACTCCTCAGATGCTATGTGTGGCGTCAGTGCGCCGCCACTGGAGATGGCCCATAGAAGCATCCTTGTTGTTGCACGCAGGATTCTACATCACCATGGAGTGTTAGTGCTGAATGTGATCCCTCCTGCCGCTGATGGATCCTTCTACAAAGGGCTGACTGGTGTTCTTCGCGAAGTCTTCTCTGAGCTGTATGAGATAGATGTTGGGAATGGCGAAAATTTTGTTCTCGTCGCCACGGTGTCACCGACTGAGACCACCAGTACAGTTGAATCAGGACACTTTTTCACAGAACTGAGGAAAATAGCTGGGGATTTTCTGGAACACTTCAGGAAAATTTGACACTCCGAGTTGCTAATGGACTTTTTTTAGCTGCTTGTTAATGTATTGCTGTTGTTTTGATATCAAATCAAGAGAGCCCATTTGAGCACTATACTATACGAATGCTGCTTTGCTTGCTGATGCAGATACTTTAGCTATTTTACTGATGTACTTGAGATCATGTTCAACTGGACAATCGAGTATTAAACGTCTTCCCAAGCTGAGTACTGTTAGGGTACCAACATTTTCTTGCAAAAACACGTGAGGCTATCGCTAATAAACTCAAAAAAGGTGCCAAATTTGGGACTTCTGAAAACTAGTTTCAGATTGAATAGCTGCCTTGTTCAGTAAACTTGTCTAACATCATTTTTTCTCCAAGTAGCATAATCTATAGCATGTGAAATGGCCCTTCTTCTTTCCCTTTTGCTTTTAGGTTGGAAATTGCTGTCAGTTTAGTTCCCACAACGACAATAGTGGTTACAAATTGAGTCGCTGGGCAGGAACTTTCTGCTTACCATGGTTAGGTTAAACTTATTCGAGCAAGCTGCTTCGTCCCCGTGTTTCTCTGTTGTGATGTCAGCAAATAAGAAATGAAGGGTCACACGTTCTTGGTCAGTGAACGGGGACAGCCGGGGAGTGAAGAAATGAATATGCACAAGGGAATTAGTGCTGATGATGAGATGAAAAAGATAATGCGGGATAGCGAAATCATCTAAAAAAAGGGAATTGATTTTGCAATACAGAAACATGACGCATTTTCCATCATTTTGTCTCTATGCTGTGTGAACTAAAATTTTCCCAAACGCTAAAAAGCAACCGGTGGCCAAATTGTCTTCCGGAGCCATCGATTTTGATGGTGTCTATCACGTCCCGTGATTGTGCTCGTCCCGACAACTTGCCACCTGAGGGTCCCACCTGGCACGTGTCGTCTAGTGGGGGAGCATTTCGTTCCCCAATCTATCTCGGCATCGCTGGGATTTGAGGGGGTGAGCGGTGAGATGAGCCGATGAGCTCGCTGCTAGAAGAGGAAGCCGAGCTCGTCGGAGGGGAGCAAGCCACGCAGAAGGTGGGGATGTCGGCGACATGGAGCGACGCTCGCGGAAAGGCAGGGAGGTCGTCGCCTGGGAGGGACCCGCGTGGTAGTTCGGGGAGCTAGTCGGCGGGAGCGACCCACACAGGAGCGCGCCGAGTGCGGCGGCGGATTGCGGCCCACGCACAAGGGGATGTGGAGATTCTGGGACGGATTTTATCGATGGAGGTTTCTAATCAGGGGCGGAGGTAAGCATGGTGCACGCTTTGAAGGGAATATGTCCCGAGAGGCAATAATAAAGTTGTTATTATATGTATTCCAAGTATATGATAGATTTTTATTTTGCATGCTATAATTGTATTAATACGGAAACGTTAATACATGTGTGTTTAATAAACAAATAGAAAGTTCCTAGTTATGGCTCTCTTAAACTAGCTCGTTGATTAACAAGATGATCAAAGTTTCCTGATCATGGACATTGGATGTTGTTAATAACGAGGTCACAACATTAGTGAAATGATGTGATGAACATTCATCTGAAGTATATCATTACGATTAAAGTCATTGTGTTTATATTGCTATAACATCATACAAAGTAATCCTAGTTCTTAGACCATGAGATCATGTTAATCACTAACACTAGAAGAGTATCTTGGTAACATCAAACGTCACACCGTGAAAGGGTGACTATAAATGTGGGTTCAGTGCTACAAAGTTGTTATGTAGAGGCTCATGGATCAAGAGTGGGATTTGTCCATCCCGATGACGGATAGATATACTCTGGACCCTCTCGGTGATATCACATTAAGAATAGCTTGCAAGCAAGTGATATGATCACTAGAATGTTATATCACGGGAACGAGAAAAGAGTGCATGTCGGTAATAAGATCAAACTAGGTATAGAGATACCAATGATCGAATCTCGGACATGTAATATATCGCGAGACAAAGGGATTAAGTTACTAGCGTTAAAGGTTCTCGCGATCACAGAAGTTATCGCTGAATGTGTGGGAGTCAGTATAGATCTCCAGGTCCCGCTTCTGATTATTGATCTGAGAGGGGTCTCGATCATGTCTGTATTATTCGCGAACCATAGGGTGACACACTTAAGGGATAGCAACACCATTTGGAGCAAATATATTCTAGACGGAAGAATTGCAAAGTGCTAGAATTATGTCAATAAACACCGGAATTGTTTCGGGTGAAATTGCTGAAATTGGTTCTGCATGTGATATTGAAATATTGTAGGGGGTTTTATATGAATGTTGTTAGTAATTAACAAAATTCTGAATAGAATAAATAAAAGAGTTTTATTAAATGAGAGTTGCATTAAATTTGGTGAAAATTTAATGCATGTGAGTGGGAATTTGAGTGGAGGCAAAGTCGATGTGAGTGGAGCTTCACCACATGAATGTGGAAGAGGTGGGGGCACCTCCTCTTGGTTGCCGGGCATGGGAGGGGCTGCCCTCCTCTCCGCTATAAAAGGCCCCCTCTCCCCCCTCTCAAATCACACCTCCTCGTGAATGATCTCTCCCTCCTCTATAATTATTCCCCCATGGTCTCGGATTAGCGAGATACATGCATGTTCCCGGTGGCATTTCGTCTAGAAGGAGTTGCTGCTTCCGCTACATCGCTGGAGCGAGGAGGTGGATGTTGTTCGGTGGCCTGAACGTGTGTGCGATCATGGATGTGTTGCTGAGTTGCGGCGCTGGATTCTTCTCGATCCTGAGATCGGCAAGCATTCGACTACATCATCCACGAGTTCAACCTCGTTACACTTTGTCGATCTACAAGGGTATGTTCTATATGGATGTATATCCACCCGTAGCTTGTATCTAGTAGATAGATCTTGGTGCTTAGTAGTTCCCATCGTAAGAAATTTTTTGTTTTCTATGCTGTGAACCCAACAGTGGTGTCAGAGCCTCATCTATGTGTAGATGCTTTGCACGGGTAGTATATATATGAGTATGTGGGCGATGATGATCATGTTATTGCTTCTTATATGTATTTTGGATATTGGTGGCATAGTGGGATGAAGCGGTTGAAAGAACATTTCATGATCTCTAGTGTTTTATGTGTTAGATAACAATACAATGGATTATCTCATGTGTACTAAGTGCTGCAGATTTCTGTTCATATGAAAAGCAGTCAATTTCAGTTGTTAGGGGGTAGATTATCCGCCCCTGGCAAGGGCCGGATAATCTGGCCTGACCCTTTCGACAAAGGTGGACAAGGCGCGTCATGCGATATAGGGGCGGACTATTGTTCGGATTGTCCGGCCAGGACCGGAGGTTTTGCCCGGGCCGGATAATCCGCCCACTATAGGGGCGAATAATCCCCCCCTCCCCGAGAAGTTTTTGCAAAGGGAGCCAAGGCGCGTCGTGTGGTATGGGGGGCGGATTTCCCCCTAGAAAATCTGAAGCTGGGGCGGTGCCAGATAATCCAGCCCCCAACTTCACCAATGGCCAAGTTTGGACAGGGGGTATAAAAGCCCCAATCACCCCTCCTGTCAGATTTCTTGATTCATTCGAAAAAGTGCTAGCCTATTGAAAAATCTCTCAATCAAGATCTCTCACTTCAACCACCCGAAGGCTCCGATCTTTGGGGGATAGAAGGAGGAGACTTCCATCATCAACATCACGAATCAAGCACATCACTTCCCTCCATTCACTTGGAGATTTCTCGATCTAGTATTCTTGTTAATATATAGATCTTGTGTTTCGGTTTTGATAATATTTGTTCTTGTGGCAGCTTGTTGTCATTACGAGAGCCTCTAGTTTAGCTGTGGAGTTGTGACCCGCTAGTTGTGTAAAGGCCCTGGTTCCCGCCTTGAAGGGTACCAATAGTGGAAAGGTGGATCAGGCCTTTGGTGGCAAGATCCATCGAAGAACAGGGTGAGGCCTATTGTTGCGTGGTGGTCTTAGTACCATCCACCCCTCCAACACAGATGTACTTCCCTTAACAAGGAAGGAACTGCGGTAAAACAAATCTCGTGTCTCCGCATGCTCCACTATGGTTTCCGCGTTCCTCACTCTCACTCGCCTTTACTTGCTAGTAGTTAGGTTTACATATAGGGAAATTCTTCGTAGTTGCATATCTAGAGAATTTACCTTTGTGTCAAGCCTAAAATTGAAAAAGTATTAAAATTTGGTATAGCACCTATTCACCCCCCCTCTAGGTGTCCATACGATCCATTTCACTTGGTATCAAAGCCTCGACTCTTTATTCGGGCTTAACAGCCTAAGAGAAGTATGGGTACTAAGGAAGATGGGAGTGAGGCTATGAACAAGGTCACAATGGATGACCTCAAGACGTTGGAAACAACCTTGTTGAAATCCTTTGAGACCAAAATGGAAGAGATGCAACAAATGATTGCTCGTCTCACTTCATCTATAGCCCCACCTCCATCTATCCCTGAGGCCTCCCCTCCGCTATCTAAGGAGAAATCTCATGCTAACTCCAAGGAAGATGAGTTGCTGGGTGAGAAAAATAATGGCTCCTCATCCAAGAAGGGAAGTGCTAAGGAGGACTATAGTGAGGCCTCTTACCTATATTCTCCCGACCCACCTATCCCTCACCCTCATATAAATAATAGGGGTGATCCACCCAAGCTTAGTGCATCTTCATTTAATCAATGGAAATTCTTAATGAAATATCATGTGTGCAGTTTGTCGATTGAGCTTCGGAGGATCATTGAAGATGGCCTTCACATTGGAGACTCCACCAACTTGACAAGAAGAGAAGTTGTGGATAGTCAACTAAGTGCAACAACACTCCACATGATATAGCTTGGTGTGGGTCCTAAGGACATGCCACATATTGAACACCTCAACACCGCCAAAGAAGCTTGGGATGCTCTCACCGACTTGTTCATTAGCAATGAAAGCATGAGAAGAAATAGGTATGATGCCTTAAGCAATGAAGCCGAAGGATTTTACATGTTGGATGGTGAAGACCACGAAGACATGTATAGAAGAATTAAGAGCATCGCAACAACATTTAGAAAGCATGGAGCCACTCATATTGATGATGCTTGGATCAAAAGAAAGTATGTTAGTGCTCTCATGCCATTTGAGCCCATAGATTTGAAGAGTTTGCAAGGTAGACACAATTACCACAAAATGACTTCCAATGAAGTCATGCAAGAAATGTCAGCTTTCATAGTGGCGGCAAAGAATGCCTAAGATGCTCATGCTCGGGCAATTGGGATGCAAAAGGGTGTAAACGTTGCATTAAAAGCCAATGTTGTTGAACAAGATGAAGAATATAGAGGGTTAGACGTTGTATCCATGAGCTGGCTTTTGGAAGGATCCCGCTAAGGCCAAATTTGAACTTGAGCACAAGAGTGGGTTGAGTGGGAGAAAGGAGAACGGTCCAAAATTGAGAACTTGCTACAATTGTGGAGATCACTTACACTTTGTGGCTGAGTGTCCCTATCAAAGTAGAGAAGATAATGTTGGAGATATGCCCTAGAGGCAATAATAAATGTAGTTATTATTATATCTTTGTGTTTATGATAAATGTTTGCATTCATGCTATAATGGTATTAACAAGGAAACATTAATACTTGTGTGATTTGTAAACTTAATTTAAAGTCCCTAGTAAAGCCTCTATATTATACTAGCTTGTTGGTTAATAGATGATCGTGGTTTCCCTATCATGAACATTGAGATGTTATTAACAACAAGATGATATCATTAGGAGAATGATATGGTGGACATACTCCTATAGATAAGCGTAGCATAAAGATCAAGTCATTTCAATAGTTCAATTGCTATATGCTTTCTGATACATAGTAACCTAATTCCTTCGACCATGAGATCATGCATATCACCTTTACCGGATGGATGCTTTGATGTCATCAAACACCACACCATAACAGGGTGGCTATAAAGGTGGCATTGAGTGTTCGGAAAGTATTGGTTGAGACACATGGATCAAGAGTGGGATTTGTCCATCCATATGACGGATAGATATACTGGGGCCTCGGTGAAATGTCATCCAATTAGCTTGCAAGCATGTGACTGGCTCACAAGGGATCACATATCACGGGAACGAGAAAAGAGTACTTATCGGTAACGAGGTTGAACTAGGTATGCAGAGATACCGACGATCATAACCTCGGATAAGTAAACTATCGTGAGACAAAAGGAAATTGGTATTCGATCGCAAAGTAATCGTAGAAATATGTGGGAGCCATATGAATTTCCAGATTCCTCTATTGGTTATTGATCGGAGAAGTGTCTCGATCATGTCCGCATAATTCACGAACCGTAGGGAGACACACTTAAGGATTCGACGTTGTTTGAGTAGTTATGGAATGATGAGAAAGAGACCGAATGTTGTTCGGAGTCTCGGATGGGATCCGGGATATCACGAGGAGATCCGGAATGGTCCGGAGAATAAGATTCATATAAGGAAAGTCCCGTTTTGGAGTTGGGGAATGATTCCGGTGTTTTCATCGGGAACATTCTAGAAGGTTCCGGAATGTCCGGCACTCCGGGGGGGAAGGGGTACATGAATGTGTTATATCAAGTTGGTATGATTGCATCATGTACTAAGTGTCATCGCTGTTCCAAATCAAGGATTAATTCAAATCCTAGTTTGAAAAGTCAAATAGCTAAATTGAAAAGTCAAACGGCTAAATTTGGAAAGTGGAAAAGAGGAGGAGGAAGTGAAACCGAGTTGGGGAGGGAGTCCTCCTCCCAAGCCAAGCACCACCCAAGCCGAGTTGGGGAGGGACTCCACTCCCTCCCCTTGGCCGCCGGCCCCTCCACCTATATAAGGAGGGGCAGGGCTCCCTCCTAGCACACACAAGTCCCTCTCCTCTAAACCTAAACCCTAGCCACAATGTAGGGATTTCTCCCAAGCCGTCAAGTTAGAGCTTCTAATTGCCCTAGCCTCTAGTTTAGAGCCTTCTAATTGGTGTGTCTAAACCCTAGATCACCAAAGCTCTCTCATACTCCACCATACTCGCTCCGGCTTAAGGCGAAGCCTCATGAGATCTCCCTCTACTTCCGGTACCACGCCGTTGTCTTGCGAATCGAGGAGAGTGCTACAACCTCTCTTTGCTAGAACAAGGGAGAGGAAGGTCTTTGTCGAGTACCTAACGTGTGACCGATCATGAGCGCCGCCGAACGCAGCGCCGGAAGGATCGTCTCGCGATCTTGAGATCGGAAGAGTACGACTACATCACCCACGAGAATCGCCTCGTTAAACACTTTGGAATCTTCGAGGGTGAGTTATTCCATCGACTGTTGCTACAATCTAGTAGATAGATCTTGGCTTGTTTGTTTGTATGGTAGAAATTTTTTGTTTTCCATGCTACGAAACCCTACGTGGTATCGAGCCGTGTCTATATGTAGATCTGTTGCAGTAGAACACAATGGTCATTGTGGGCGTTGATGCTTTTATTGTCGATTGCTTCTTGTGTACTTTGCATCTTGCGGTATGTTGGGATGAAGCGGCCCGCTAACCTTACATGACATCGTTCATGAGACTTGCTCCACGCTTGACATGCAACTTGTATTGCATAAGTGGCTTTATGGTGCTGTTTCTCCTAGCATAGTTAAGATCCAATTTACAACAGGTGATTAACAATACTAGTATCAATGTTGTGGTTCATGTTCGTAAGTTAGAACGACACTTATTAACAGCCCCAAACCACGTAAAATATGCAAAGAAAGTGAGGCGTCTAACTTTGTTTTGCAGGGGTGTGCAGTGATGTGATATGGCCATGATTGTGATTATATATGATGTATGCAATGTTCCTTATTGTAAGTCGGCAACCGGCAGGAGCCATATGGTTGTCTTTAATTTCTGTTAAGACCCGCGTGTCTATTCAAAGTAGTTGTAATAGTTGAAGCTGGTGGACGACAACCATGAAGAAGCGTCATTGACCTTGATGCTATGCCGGTGATGATGGAGATCATGTTCGTGCTTGAAGATGGAGATCGGAAGCACAAAGAAGAAAGGCCATATCATATCACATATTATGAATTGCATGTGATGTTAATCCTTTATGCATCTTGTATTGCTTAGTAGACGACGGTAGCATTATAAGATGATCCCTCATGCACATAAATTTCAAGTTCTAAAGTGTTCACCCTTAGTATGCACCGTTGCTAAAGCTTGTTGTTTCGAAGCACCACGTGATGATCGGGTGTGTTAGATTCCGCAAGTGTATACAACATAAGCAAGCCAGATTTGCTTATGCGGAAGCTAAGGTTTGATCTTGACGAGCCTAGCATGTACAGACATGGTCTCAGGAACACGGATCACCGAAAGGTAAAGCATGAATCATATAGTAGATATGATGAACATGTCGATTGTTCGCCATTGAAACTATATCAACTCTCGTGATGATCGGTTTTGATATGGTGGATTTGGTTCGTGTGATCACTAAAACAATGTGAGGGATGTTGTTTTGAGTGGGAGTTCACCTAGATTAATTTAATTATTAATTAGAACTCAATTTGTCATAAACTTAGTCTAAACTATTGCAAATATGTTGTAGATCAATGGCAGCCCCTACCATCAATTTTAATGCGTTCCTAGAGAAAGAAAAGTTGAAAAACAATGGAAGCAACTTCGCGGATTGGTTCCGCAATTTGAGGATTGTCCTCACAGCTGGTAATTTGACCTATGTGTTGGATGCACCGCTGGGTGACCCACCTGCAGCTGATGATACCGATGAAGTAAAGAATATTTACCTCGCTCGGAAGAATCAGTACTCCATAGTTCAGTGTGCTATCTTGTATGGTTTAGAATCGGAGCTTCAGAAAAGGTTTGAGAATTCAGACCCATATGATATTGTCAAGGATCTCAAATTGATTTTTGAGACTCATGCGGCAATTGAAAGCTATGAGGCTTCTGAAAAGTTCTTTAACTGCAAGATGGAAGAGGGCAGCTCTGGTGAGCATGTGCTTAAGATGTCTGGGCATGCAAACAAACTTCAAAGCTTGGGTATAGTGATTCCTAATGCTTTGGGGATTTACCGTGTCCTCCAATCACTACCACCAAGTTACAAGAACTTTGTGATGAACTACAACATGCAGAACATGAACAAGCAGTTGCCAGAACTGTTTGCTATGTTAAAATCTGCAGAAGTGGAGATCAAGAAAGAGCACCAAGTGTTGTTGGTCAATAAGACAACCAAATTCAAGAAAGGCAAGTCTAAGCAAAAGGAACACTTTAAGAAGGGTGGTAAGAAAGTTACCACGCCGATGAAGAAGACCAAGGCTGGACCAAAGCCTGATACTGAGTGCTTTTACTGCAAGGGACAAGGTCACTGGAAGCGGAATTGCCCAAAGTACATGGCGGATTTGAAGAACGGCAACATCAAGAAGAAAGGTATATCTGATATACATGTTATTGATGTGTATCTCACTAGTATTCGTAGTAGTGCCTGGGTATTTGATACTGGTTCGGTTGCTCATATTTGTAACTCGAAACAGGAGCTGCAGAATAAACGGAAGCTAGCGAAGAACGAGGTGACGATGCGCGTGGGAAACGGATCAAAGGTTGATGTGATCGCGGTCGGCACGCTACCTCTTCATCTACCATCGGGATTAGTTTTATACTTAAATAATTGTTATTTGGTGCCTGCGTTGAGCATGAACATTATATCGGGATCTTGTTTATTGCGAGACGGTTACTTGTTTAAATCCGAGAATAATGGTTGTTCGATTTATATGAGTAATATGTTTTATGCACATGCACCTTTGATAGATGGTCTATTCTTATTGAATCTCGATAGTGGAAATACACATATTAATAACATTGAGGCTAAACGTTTGAAATTGAGCGATAACTCGACCTATATGTGGCACTGTCGTCTTGGTCACATTGGAGTGAAGCGTATGAAGAAACTCCATTCCGATGGACTTCTTGAATCACTTGAAAGATGCGAAGCATGTCTGATGGGTAAAATGACTAAGACTCCATTTTCTGGTATGATGGAGCGAGCTACGGGCTTATTGGAAATCATACATACCGATGTGTGTGGTCCAATGAGTGTAGCATCGCGCGGTGGTTATCGTTATGTTCTTACCTTCATGGATGACTTGAGTAGATATGGGTATATCTATTTCATGAAACATAAGTCCGAAACTTTCGAGAAGTTTAAGGAATTTCAAAGTGAGGTTGAGAATCAACGTAACAAGAAGATTAAATTTCTACGTTCTGATCGTGGAGGTGAATATCTAAGTTACGAGTTTGGCGAGCATTTGAAGAAGTGCGGAATACTTTCACAATTGACACCGCCGGGAACACCACATCGTAATGGTGTGTCCGAACATCGTAATCGAACTCTCTTAGATATGGTTCGTTCTATGATGTCACTTACAGATTACCGCTATCATTTTGGGGTTATGCATTAGAAACAGCCGCATTCACTTTAAATAGGGCACCGTCTAAATCCGTTGAAACGACACCGTATGAATATGGTTTGGGAAGAAACCTAGATTGTCGTTCCTTAAAGTTTGGGGGTGCGAAGCCTATGTAAAGAAGTTACAGCCGGACAAGCTTGAACCCAAAGCGGAAAAATGCGTCTTCATAGGATACCCGAAAGAAACTATTGGGTATACCTTCTATCATAGATCCGAAGGCAAAATCTTCGTTGCCAAGAATGGGTCCTTTCTAGAGAAGGAATTTCTCTCGAAAGAAGTGACTGGAAGGAAAGTAGAACTCGACGAGGTTGTCGAACCTTCTCTCGAAATTGCGAGTAGCGCAGCACCGGAAGAAGTTCCTGTGGTGCCTGCACCAATAAGAGAGGAAGCTAATGATGATGATCATGAAACTTCGGTTGAAGTTGCTACAGAGCCTCGCAGGTCAACGAGAACTCATACCACTCCAGATTGGTATGATCCCGTTATGAGTGTCATGTTGGTGGACAACACCGATGACCCTGAGACATATGAGGAAGCGATGATGAGCCTAGATTCCAATAAATGGCAAGAAGCCATGAAATCCAAGATTGGATCCATGTACGAAAACCAAGTGTGGACTTTGGTGGACTTACCGGATGGTCGGAAGGCTGTCGAGAACAAATGGATTTTCAAAAAGAAAACAGATGCTGATGGTAATGTTACTGTCTATAAAGCTCGACTTGTCGCAAAAGGGTTTCGACAAATTCAAGGAGTTGACTACGATGAGACTTTCTCACCAGTAGCGAAGCTAAAGTCTGTGAGGATTATGTTAGCAATCGCTGCATATTACGATTATGAGATATGGCAGATGGATGTCAAAACAGCATTCCTCAATGGTGACATTGATGAAGAGTTGTATATGATGCAACCCAAAGGTTTTGTCGATCCTAAAGATGCTAACAAGGTATGCAAACTTCAACGGTCCATCTATGGATTGAAGCAAGCATCCCGAAGTTGGAATCAACATTTTGATAAGGTGATCAAAAGTTTTGGTTTTATACAAACTTATGGAGAAGCTTGTATATACAAGAAAGTGAGTGGGAGCTCTGTAGCATTCTTAATACTATATGTAGATGACATATTATTGATTGGGAATGATGTAGACCTTCTTAATAGTGTCAAGTAATATTTGAATAATAGTTTTTCAATGAAGGATCTTGGCGAAGCAGCTTACATATTAGGCATAAAGATTTATAGAGATAGATCGAAACGCCAAATATCATTGTCACAGAGTACATATTTGGACAAAGTTCTAAAGAGGTTTGGAATGGAAGATAGCAAGAAAGGGTTCTTGCCCATGTTGCCCAATACGACCTTGAGTAAAACTCAAAGTCCGACATCGGTAAGATAGAGAAAGGATGAGTAAGACTCCTATGCCTCAGCCATAGGATCTCTAATGTATGCCATGCTATGTACTAGACCCGACATTGCATATGTCGTTAGTTTGACTAGCAGATATCAAAGTGATCCAGAGTGGATCATTGACAGGGTCAAAACATCCTTAAGTACTTGAGAAGAACTAAGGATATGGTTCTTTCTTATGGAGGTGATGAACAGCTCGTTGTTAATGGTTACACCGATGTTAGTTGGAACACCGATCCGATGATTCTAAATCACAACTGGATACGTATTTATATTGAATGGTGCAGCGATTAGCTGGAGGAGTGCAAAGCAAAGCGTTGTGGCGAGATCTTCAACTGAATCGGAATACATGGTTGCTTGAGGCTTCACAAGAAGCGATATGGATGAAAGAGTTCATTACAGCTGGGTGTGGTTCCTAGCGCTGGACCCAATGTCTATCTCATCAGTGATAACATGGGCGCCATAGCCAATGCGCAAGAACCAAGGTCATGTAAGAAGTGAAGCATATCAAGCTACGTTTTCACGCTTATTCGAGAACATATCCAAGATGGGGATATAAAGATTTGCAAAGTACACACAGATCTGAATGTATGGATCCGTTGACTAAACCTCTCCCGAGGGCAAAATGACCAGCACCAAACTGCCATGGGTGTTCGGTATATTACCATGTAATCTAGATTAGATGACTCTAGTGCAAGTGGGAGACTGTTGGAGATATGCCCTAGAGGCGATAATAAATGTAGTTATTATTATATCTTTGTGTTTATGATAAATGTTTGCATTCATGCTATAATGGTATTAACAAGGAAACATTAATACTTGTGTGATTTGTAAACTTAATTTAAAGTCCCTAGTAAAGCCTCTATATTATACTAGCTTGTTGGTTAATAGATGATCGTGGTTTCCCTATCATGAACATTGAGATGTTATTAACAACAAGATGATATCATTAGGAGAATGATATGGTGGACATACTCCTATAGATAAGCGTAGCATAAAGATCAAGTCATTTCAATAGTTCAATTGCTATATGCTTTCTGATACATAGTAACCTAATTCCTTCGACCATGAGATCATGCATATCACCTTTACCGGATGGATGCTTTGATGTCATCAAACACCACACCGTAACAAGGTGGCTATAAAGGTGGCATAGAGTGTTCGGAAAGTATTGTTTGAGACACATGGATCAAGAGTGGGATTTGTCCATCCATATGACGGATAGATATACTCTGGGCCCTCTCGGTGAAATGTCATCCAATTAGCTTGCAAGCATGTGACTGGCTCACAAGGAATCACATATCACGGGAACGAGAAAAGAGTACTTATCGGTAACGAGGTTGAACTAGGTATGCAGAGATACCGACGATCATAACCTCGGATAAGTAAACTATCGTGAGACAAAGGGAAATTGGTATCGTATGTAAGTGGTTCATTCGATCACAAAGTAATCGTAGAAATATGTGGGAGCCATATGAATTTCCAGATTCCTCTATTGGTTATTGATCGGAGAAGTGTCTCGATCATGTCCGCATAATTCACGAACCGTAGGGAGACACACTTAAGGATTCGACGTTGTTTGAGTAGTTATGGAATGATGAGAAAGAGACCGAATGTTGTTCGAAGTCTCGATGGGATCCGGATATCACGAGGAGATCCGGAATGGTCCGGAGAATAAGATTCATATAAGGAAAGTCCCGTTTGAGTTGGGGAATGATTCCGTGTTTTCATCGGAACATTCTAGAAGGTTCCGGAATGTCCGCACCGGGGGAAGGGGTACATGAATGTGTTATATCAAGTTGGTATGATTGCATCATGTACTAAGTGTCATCGCTGTTCCAAATCAAGGATTAATTCAAATCCTAGTTTGAAAAGTCAAATAGCTAAATTGAAAAGTCAAACGGCTAAATTTGGAAAGTGGAAAGAGGAGGAGGAGGTGAAACCGAGGTGGGAGGAGTCCTCCTCCCAAGCCGGCGACCACCCAAGCCGAGTTGGGGAGGGACTCACCTCCCTTGGCCGCCCCTCCACCTATATAAGGAGGGCAGGGGCTCCTCCTAGCACACACAAGTCCCTCTCTAAACCTAAACCCTAGCCACAGCCTAGGGATTTCTCCCAAGCCATCAAGTTAGAGCTTCTAATTGCCCTAGCCTCCGGTTTAGAGCCTTCTAATTGGTGTGTCTAAACCCTAGATCACCAAAGCTCTCTCATACTCCACCATACTCGCTCCGGCTTAAGGCGAAGCTCGAGATCTCCCTCTACTTCCGTACCACGCCACAGTCTTGCCGGAATCGCGAGGAGAGTGCTACAACCTCCGCCTGCTTTGGAACAAGGAGAGGAAGGTCTTCGAAAATCCGAACGTGTGACCGATCAAGGAGCGCTGCCGGAACGCAGCGCCGGAAGGATCGTCTACGCGATCTTGAGATCGGGAAGAGTACGACTACATCACCCACGAGAATCCGCTCTCGTTAAACACTTTGGAATCTTCGAGGGTGAGTTATTCCATCGACTCGTTGCTACAATCTAGTAGATAGATCTTGGCTTGTTTGTTTGTATGCGGTAGAATTTTTTTGTTTTCCATGCTACGAAACCCTACAGATAATGGGGACAAGCTCATCCTCAAGGAAAAATCTAAGGCACCTTGGAATAAGACGTTCATCAAGAAGAGTGCTCCCTACAAGAAGCAACCTAAGATTATTTTGGTGGCACAAGAAGAGTACTCATCCAGAAGCGAAGATGAAGAGGATGAAGATAGCACTTGAGAGGTGGCTACAATAGCCACCACATCTACTCCTACATCGCTCTTCGACTCTCCTAATGAGAACATCATCAACAAGAATGTCACTTGCCTTATGGAAAGAGGTTCCGAGGTATCATATCCTATCTCTTCATTTCCTAAGATTACTATGAATGTTGATATGGATGATCATGCAAGTCTTAGGGTAAAGTAAGAAGTTATTGCTTTGGACAATTTTTTCACTAACTTACAAGGTGAGCACAAACTTCATTTTGATGCTCTCATGAGCTAACTTGCTCGCTCTGAAGAACTCCTCGAAGAAAAGGGGAGAATTGAAAGAGAAGATGCCATGGAGATAGCCTCTTTGAAGAATGCTCTAGAAGAAGAAGAGGCTCGAGTCTCTCTAGATAAGAAGCTTGAGTCAATTGTGGAATCTCATGAAGAGGTTGTTGCCCAGCTCATAAAGGAACGTGACAATTCTCTTGCTAAGGTAAAGAAATTAAAGAAGGAGAAGATTGACTTTGGGGCTGCTCATGCTAGACTCTTTGAGGAATTAGAGAAACTTGGCATTGCCTACAAGGCATTGGAGAGTGAACACTCTACTCTAAATAAATCTCGTGATCATCTCCAAACTCAATTGGACAAGTATGATATGTCTAGCACCTCCACACCATCATGTGGACATGAAGATGTTATTGAAGAAAATGCTAGAGTGAAAGAAGAACTTGTCAAGGGATCCCAACCCAAAGGTAAGGAAGTCCTAGATGAGATTCTTGGTAAGAAAAGGACAAGAAATGGAAAAGAGGGACTTGGCTATGTCTCCAAGACCAAGAAGAACAACAACAACAAGAAGAAGAAAAGCAAAACTGCTCAAGCAAAGACAAGCACCGTCACAAATGATATGACTAACTACATTGGTTTTGCAGGGTCTAATAATCCTAATTATGAATTATTTTGTGATTAATATGTTGATGTCTATGATAGCTATGTTGGTCCATTTGATAATTATATTTCTTGGTGTATTTGGGTTCCCAAGACCCTTGTTACTAACATGCGAGGACCCATTGAAAAATGGGTACCTAAAACCAAGAAGTAATTTTCTTGCAGGGTTATGCTTCCGGTGGGTCCAAATGGGTGCTCGATAGTGGGTGCACGAGTCATATGACCGGAAGAAAGGAGATCATCTCGGAGATGCGGCCAAATCATGATCACATAACCGTCTCCTATGGTGACAAGTCAAAATCTGAGGTATTGGGTCTTGGCAAGGTTGTGGTTACCCACGATATTTCTCTCGTGGACGTCATGCTTATTGAGACCCTCGGTTTAAAATTTACTTTATGTTCGTTCCCTTGGTAAGATGGGATTTGTAGTTTTTATTGATGGTGATTTGGTGGTACTCTTATGGAGCAAGTATCTAAAGGCCGCTTTCATGGGATATGTCGAAAATGACCTATATGTGGTGGACTTTTCGGGGAAAACCACTATAAGCCCGATGTGTCTTTTCGAAAAGGCCTACACGGGTTGGCTATGGCATCTCCGTCTATCCCACGTCAATATGAGAACTTTGCAAAGCCTTCACAAGGGTGGCCACATTCTTGGACTAAAAGAAAATGTTTCCTTTGCCAAAGACCATGTTTGCAGGGCTTGTGTTGAAGGGAAAATGCATGACTCTCCCAATCGAAGGAAGACAATTATTTCATCAAAGAGAATCTTGGAGCTTCTTCATGTGGACCTCTTTGGTCCTCCTTCTCATGCGAGCCTTGGTGGGAAGAAATATTGCCTCGTTATTGTCAATGATTATTCAAGATATACATGGGTCTACTTCTTCAAGTTGAAGAGCGAGACTCAACAAATGCTCATCGATTTTGCAAATGAGGTTTAGCGTCAACACAATGTCCCTATATTGGCAATTAGAAGCGATAACGGCTCCGAGTTCAAGAACTACACTCTGAATGAATTCCTAAGTGAAGAGGGGATAAGACACCAATATTACGCGGCGTACACCCCTCAACAAAATGGTGTAGCCAAGAGGAAGAACCGGACTTTAATGGATATGGCAAGATCTATGTTGGCTGAATTCAAGTCACCAACTTCTGGGCTGAAGCCATTTCCACTGCATGTCACTCATCCAACCGTCTCTACCTCCGCAAAATCTTGGACAAGACACCTTATGAAATACTTACCGGTCACAAGCCCAACATCTCCTATTTTTGGGTATTTGGTTGTAAGTCTTTCTTTCTCATCAAAGGAGTTTGTTTATCTAAATTTGAGTCTAAGGCTATAGAAGGTATTTTTGTTTGTTATGGTGCCAAATCCCACACTTATAGAGTCTACAATAAGCTCTCCGGAACTGTTGTAGAATCTTGTAGTGTGGTGTTCGAGAAAAATGATGGCTCCCGTGCGAGGCAAGTTGATGTTTGTTATGCATATGTTGAAATACCCCAAGATGCCATAAGAAGAACGGGCGTGGGATTTTTCCACCCCATTGAGGAACTCCTTGTGGCGGATCAGGAAGGACAATGCTCTACTCAAGTAGAGCCCTCATCGGCACAAGCTCAACATGCTCCAATAGCTGGAGAAACTTCTACACCAACACCTCCACATGTTGAAGATCAACCATCATCTGCTCCAGAAAGCTCCAGGCCAGATTATCTAGTGGACACCGAATTATCCGGTCATGCTACCTCAAATGCAAGGACAGACCAGATCAACCAAGAAACTGATGCAACTCCCATGCCAGATTTTCCGGGCGACACTGGATTATCTGACCCCTCTCCAACTCGAGACAGAAGCATCCAAGACAGCCAAGAAGGACCAATTACTCCTAGGCTAGATTATCCGGCCACTCCCTCGGTCGGATTATCCGGCCCTAAAATCTCAGAACATCATCAGCCTCCTGTTATGGATGCTTATCAACATCAAGGGAAAGGTTCTTTATCTCCCATTCTCGCTCATCAAGCTGTAGATCGAGGTTAAGCTAGTAGTCCCAACAAAGACTCAAATGATGAAGAAATTGCTCCAAGAAACAACAAGTTGATTGAACTTTGCCGCAAAGCTCATGCAGAAAGGAATCTTGAATTGAGAGGTCACACTCTTGATAAGGTTGTAGGTGATCTCAGACGGAGGGTGTCCACAAGAAGGAAGCTAGCAAGCTTTGGTGAGCATGAAGCTCACATATCCATGGTGGAACCCAAGAAAGTGTTTGAAGATTCGAACTGGGTTGCTGCTATGCATGAAGAGTTAAATAATTTTGAGCGCAACAAAGTTTGGAAATTAGTAGAGAAGCCCAAGGATTGCCACAATGTTATCGGCACAAAGTGGATATTCAAGAACAAGAAAGATGAGAATGGCATTGTTGTAAGGAACAAGGCAAGACTCGTGGCACAAGGCTATTCCCAAGTTGAAGGCATCGACTTCAGCGAGACTTATGCTCTTATGGCTCGTCTTGAGTCCATCCATATCCTCCTTGCTTATGCAGCTCATAATAATTTTAAACTGCAGCTAATGGACGTTAAGAGTGCTTTTCTTAATGGTCCTCTACATGAGTTGGTATATGTAAAGCAACCCCCGGGTTTTGAGGATCCCAACTTCCCGAACCATGTCTACAAACTCGATAAGGCACTCTATGGCCTTAAACAAGCCCCACGTGCGTGGTATGAGCACCTTAAAGAGCTTTTGCTAGACCGTGGTTTCGAGGTTGGAAAAATCGATCCCACTCTTTTTACTAAGAAGGTTAAGGGGAGCTCTTCATATGCCAGCTATATGTAGACGACATTATCTTTGGCTCTACTAATAAAGCTTTTAATGATGAATTTTCAAAGCTTATGACTGACAGGTTTGAGATGTCTATGATGGGGGAATTATGGTTCTTTCTCGGATTTGAGATCAAGCAACTTAGAGAAGGAACCTTCATAAATCAAGCAAAATACATCCAAGACATGCTCAAGAGGTTCAAGATGACGGATCTTAATGGCGTCACCACACCGATGCAAATTAAATGCCATCTTGAACTCAATCCAAATGGTAAATATGTGGACCAAAAGGTATACCGGTCCATGATCGACTCTCTTCTTTACCTCTACGCATCTAGACCCAATATTGTGTTGAGTGTAGGTGTGTGTGCAAGGTATCAAGCGACTCCTAAAGAAAGCCACTTGGTGGCGGTCAAGAGAATCTTCCGATATTTGGTTCATTCCCCTAATTTTGGTTTATGGTATCCCAAGGGCTCCAATTTCTCTCTATGTGGTTATACTAATTCAAATTGGGCCGGTGACAAGGATGATGGGAAATCAACTTCTGGAGCTTGTCAATTTTTGGGAAGATCTTTGGTATGTTGGTCTTCAAAGAAACAAAATTGTATATCTCTATCCCCGCCGAAGTTGAATATGTGGCTACTGCAAGTGCATGTACCCAATTATTATGGATGAGGCAAACTTTAAAGGAATACGGTGTCAATTGTGACAAAGTGCCTCTTTTGTGTGATAATGAAAGTGCAATCAAAACTGCGTACAATCTGGTGCAACATACAAGGACAAAACATATTGAGATTCGTAATCACTTTATTCGGGACCATGTTGCCCGTGGTGATATTGATCTATCCTTTGTGACCATGAAGAACCAACTTGCTGATATTTTCATGAAGCCACTTGCTGAAGCAAGGTTTTGTTTCTTGAGGAATGAGCTAAATATCGTTGATTCAAGGAGTCTATCTTGATTACCCATGCACACTCACTTATATCTCATCCTTATTTGGTTTAGGTGTGGGCATGGATATAGGGGGAGTGTAGTCCTAATTGATTGGGCTAACCCTCCCCCATAATGCCAGAAGCGAGTAAAATCATTTCTCTTAATATCATTTTGTGATATGTGAGCTTATTGATGAGTATTGGTCATGAACCCAAGATATATCTTCGTGATGTCATACCATACACTCCAACATGGTGGCCTCAGCCACCGCCCTCTTCCATAAGAAGAGTTGGTTCTGTGTGGATCTTTTTGGTTTTTCTTGCTTATCTTGTGTTCTTATGGGAAACACACCCAATTTTGGCTTTTATTTGATTTGGTTCTTGCAATCTTGGGCGTGTAGTACCATCTCAGTTTGTCTCTCTAAACCCAAGCCTTCTTCCATCCTTGAGCCATATTTTCTTGCACACAAGTCCGTTGTTTTCCTTGTGGGAATTTGTTTGGGGGTGCACGGGCCTGAATCTGTGTACAACAGAATTTCAGAAAAAGGGCCAGATTATCTGCCCCCTGGCGGGTTTTGTCTTCTAAGTGCTGGACATTGGGGGGAAGGGCTAAAACAGAGCAGTTCTTCTCCCCCGAACCCCTCTATCTCCCAAGCCGCCGCCTGCTGCCCCAACCCTCCCCGGAGCTGCTCCGGCCACCAAATTCTCCAAGCCTTCCATGGATCTTCTTCCTGCATCCGGGTACCTCCCCCTCCGTGTTCTTCCTTCAATGAGTGAGGGTAACTCCCTATCTCCCATCTTTTGTGTAGATGAGTTACTTGTTGGTGGAATGTGGACTAGGAGTCTCCTTGTGGTTCATGATTCGCTTAGCAATTGTAGTCTTGCGATTCATGTGCTTGATCTATGTTGTTGCACTCAATCTAGGCCGTTTCTAAAAAACGCCAGGGCCAGATTATCCGCCCCTGGCATGGCCGGATTATCCTGCCTGGAAGACTCAACTCTGATTTAGATTGTTTGCATAATGTATTTTTGGCTATGGATTGTTTGTCTACTGTTTCTACATCCCTCCTGGACTTGTGTGTGTGCTTACCCCCATGCTATCCCTCTCGTTCGTTTGACAGGTGGTTCTAGTGCTACCAAGACCTACAAGCGCCATCCTCGTGCTCGTTACTTCAAACCTGACAGTGAAGGTGGTGTCATGGATGAAGTTGAATTGCGTAGGAGGAAAAGAGAGGCTAAACGAATGGCTGAACAAGCAAGGAAAGAAAAGGGAAGAAGGGATGTGAGCAAGAGAAAGGGTAAGGCACCAAAGGTCAACTATAAGGCAATGGATCCCGTCACATACTCTTCGATTCATCATCGTGATCTGTTTGTGGACACTGAGCAAGATACTTAGCTTGGTGACTCCCGCTTTTGGTGTGGTAACCAAAAGTCCATCTATGAGGATGTCTATTCATCTCTGAAGATTCGTCCTATGCGTCCCATGAATATTGCTGAGGCTATGGAGAAGCCTCAACTTGCTGATGCTATGGCTGTGACTGAGCGGATGGGGCTGCATACTCTTATGGACCTTCAGTGTTCCTATGACTCCGAGGTGGTGAAGCAATTCTTCTCCACTTTGGTTATTTGTAGCGATGAGAACCTCACCATGAAGTGGATGACTCGTGACCCTATGATGCAATCTGATTTTCGAACCTTCGCTAGGGTGCTTGGCTATCCGTTCCTTCGCATGGATCGTTCTTGTGGCCATCATATCATCACTCAACTCAAGCCCAACAAAGATGTTGCTCTTTCTCCTTGCACGACTAATGATGGGGTTATGGGTACGCTTGCAGGCCTCTCCACTCTTTATGCTCATTTGGTTGGTGTTTTCCGTGACTCCATCACGCCTAGTGGGGACAACAATGATAATATTCATGGCCACTTGGTTCAGCTGCTCGCTTTTTCTTATGAGGTGGCCTCAATGAGTATGAGTCTGTGGACTACAAGCTGGATGTGATGGAATTCATCTATCATGAGTTGACTGATGCCAAGTTCAATAGGCTCTCCATTCCATATGCTCCTTACATCATGATGATCATCAAGCACATGCTTCCCACTAGAGAGTTTCACTATGATGTTGAGCATAAGGTGAAGAAGATCTACAAGTCAAGGAAGACCTCTCACCCATCTTCTGCTCCTGAGGGTCTTATAAAGGATGCTCGTGCTAGTGCTCCTAGGCCTCCGGTGTCTCCTGTTGCTCGTGAGGTGAAGCAGCGGAATTGGTTTCAGCGGAACATTTTGTGCATGGGTGGAGATACTCACAAGGGGCAGTATGAGGTGTACAGGCAGCATCAAGAGATGGCCCACACCCAGCAGCTCATTCTTCACCTTGTGTCTGGGGCGTCAGGCAACCCCTGCTCCTGCTACTCCCACTCCGTATGCTCAGTGGAACACTTCTAGTCTGAACTATGGAGAGCTCGAGCGTCACTTGTTCCCTGCCCAACAAGGGAGCCCACTCCACCAGCTGATGAGAATGAGGAAGAGGAGGAGGAGAGTATGATGATGAGGACGGGGACTGATACATTGCAAATGTATCTATAATTTTTGATGTTCCATGCTTGGTTTTATCTACTTTCTTGTGTTTTGTCCACACTTTGGAGTACTTTTCATATGATTTCTTGGACTAACCTATTAACAAGAGCCACAGTGCCAGCTGCCTGTTTTCTGCTGTTTTTGGTTTTAGGAAAGTCAGAAAATGAATATTCTCGAAATTGGACGGGACAAAAGCCAAAAATCCTATTTCACCAGAAGACTCCCGGAGCCAGAATATGAGACGGAGTGGGGCTGGGGCCCAGCCACACCACTTGGCCGTGCAGGCTGGGCCTGGCCGCGCCAGGGGGTGGTCTGGCCACCCCAGACACCCCCTCGGTCCCCCTCTTCGCCTAAAAGATGCCTTCTTACCTAAAAACATGGGGGTTCGACGTTTTTCTAGAAGGAGTTCCGCTCCACCGCCACCACCAGATTCCACGAAACAGCACCAGAAACTCCGTTCTGGCACCCTGCCGAGACGGGGAATTGGAGGAGATCATCGCCATCATCATCACCATCGCTTCTCCATTGACCATCCATGTTTCCCCCATCTATGAGTGAGTAATCCCCTGCTGTAGGCTATGGGGATAGTAGGGATTGGATGAGATCGTTCATGTAATGGCATCAGATTGTTAGGGCATGGTGCCTAGTATCTTCTATTAGTGCTTTATGACTTTGTTGCGACTTGTTATGCTTAATGCTTGTCACTAGGGCCTGAGTGCCATGATTTCAGATCTGAACATGTTATTGATTCATTATGATAGTATTGTTTATGGTCTTATCTGCAAGTTGTATACACACGTTGTTGTCCGGAACCAATGGCCCCGGCGATGTAAATCGGGAGAACCGGAGGGAATGGCTTTGATGTGAGGATCACATGTGTTCATGGAGTGTTAATGCTTTGCTCCGGTGCTCTATTAAAAGGAGCACCTTAATTGCCAGTAGTTCCCTTGAGGCCCCGCTGCAAACAGGCTGGCAGGACAAAAGATGTTGTGCAAGTTCTCATTGCGAGCACGTATAACTATACATGGAACGCATGCCTAGGATTATCTAGTACTTGGATGCTTTATCTTATTTATCTGCAATTGCCCTATGTTTTGATTGCTATGCGAACTATCTTGTCCATGCAACGCCCGTCCATCCATCCTGATGCCTACCGCACTCGAATCCTACTGATAAACTGCTGTGAGCAAGATTGTTTCCAGGTGCAGCTAAATTGACAACTCAGTTGTTAAGGCTTATAAATATTCTTTGGCTCCCCTTGTGTCGAATCAATAAATTGGGTTTCACTTCCCTCGAAAATACTGCGATACACCCCCTATACTTGTGGGTCATCAAGACTGTTTTCTGGCGCCGTTGCCGGGGAGCATAGCTTTATTTGTCAAGTCCACTTGGAATCAGTATTATTCAAGCTTAGTTTATTTCTGCCTTGTTTGCTTATTTATTTATCAAAAATACAAAAAATTAGTTCCTACTCTAGTTGTTATTTTCGCTGGTCTGTTATTGCCTTGCTTTATCATGCTTGTGGTTAATGGTTGGTTTCTTTGAAACTGAATCTTATTGGCAAGGTGGGTTCACGGAAGATCAAAAATATTATTATAAGGAACACCACTTGTCACAAATAGGGAAACACTTATGGGAACAAATTGATAAATTGTATACCATTGCTAGAAACATGTGCTCTACTTATAATGTTACTTATTGCTTTGATAAATCTTGTTGCTATAGGAGGTACAAACACCTCCCTTTTCAATGTGAGTATAATGATAATGTTACCTTATCTTCTTATGTTAAAGGGAATTATGACTTTTATGATGTGGAACAAATTGAGGAATTTATTGCTTGGAAGGGTGCATTTGAACTTGCTAATTTTCTTGAAAATATTGATGATTCACCTTATAAACATGAGGTTTATGATATACTTAAATTTTGCTTTGATAATTACAAGGAAGAAAATGGCTATATTCTTAAATATATTAATAGATGCTTTCCACAAATGGAAGAGACTAATGCCTTGTAGGATCCTATGGAAGAAGAAATTGATGAATCTGAAATCTCATTAGATGAAAAAGAGGAGGAGAGTGATGAACAAAAGGAGGAAGAATGGATTAGCTACCCATGCCTACCTTCTAATGAGAGTTACTCTTTATCCCTTACATTATTTGATTGTCCCCCATGCTTACTAAAGAAGGATGAATGTTATGTTTCTGAGGATTCTTTTGAAGATGTTAATAAAGCTCTAGTGCTTGTAGATCATGAAAAGCATGCTTTATGTGATAGTTATATTGTTGAGTTTATTCATGAGGCTACTGAAAATTATTATGAGAGAGGAAAATATGGTTGTAGAACTTTTCATGGTATTGAAACACCTCTCTATGTGCTGAAATTTTTGAAGTTACTCTTGTTTTATCTTCCTATGCCCGTCACTTTGTTCTTTGTGAATTTATTTGCATACACGATTCCTATGTATAGGAAGTGGGGTAGACTTAAATATGTTTTGAATTTGCTTCTTTATGCTCTCTTTTACTTCAACTCATATTTCTTATGTGAGCATCCTCTCAAACTATCATGCCTAAAGATGATAATATGTCTATTATTCTTGGGAGACCTTTTCTAAATACTGCAGGAGCTGTTATTAATTGTAATCAAGGGAAGGTGACCTTCAATGTTAATGACAAGGAACATACTGTCTATTTCCCCAAGAAGATTGATAGGACTTATGGTTTTGAATTCAATTGAACATGTTGCGGGCATTCAAGTTGGAGAAATATATTGTCCCATGCCAAGAGAAAAACTTGAAACTATTATGATTGGGACCATTGCTATCAAGGTTGAGGTAACATAATCATTAGTGGAATACAAAGTTTTGTTTCATATGAAATTGTTTTGGTAACAAGACCTGATCAACCTTGTTAACAAAATGATTTCATTGAACAAAACAATGTTTTCACCATGATTATCTCCGCTTACTTCTATTCTATCCATTTTAGTGTTTGCTTATGCCTAACTTAAAGGCGTTAAAGAAAAGTACTTATTGGGAGATAACCCAAAAGTTTTAGATGAGTCTTGTATAACTTCAGTAATAACCGCTCCTTATCCTTTTTATTTGCTTTTTGTGCCAAGTGTAACCTCTAATGAGAGAGAATTAATGATTGGGAAAGTTGCTGTCCCGAAATAGATTTCTGTGCTTCACCGTAAAAATTCGTGTAAAATCTCTGTACGTCCTTTTGAAGCGTGAATTTTGTGCTTCTGACCCAGGTTGTTATCTAACTTTCGTTAGTTCAACACTTTTTTATTTGAGCAACAGAAGGTCTTCGAAAAAATTCGTCTTTACCTGCTGGTCTGTTTTGACAGATTTCTGCCATTTTCTGCATTTGCTTCTTCTTGGTTCCTTTTTGAGTTCTTTTGGGGAATTGAGCTTTGTGAGAGAAGTGCTACAGCAGATAGTGTTCTAATGGAATTTTATTTGGTGTTAGAACTGAACCTTAAGACTTATTTATCTTGAGTGCACTAATGTTGCTAATAAAGATTGTGTGATGTTTTGTATGAAGGAAAAATTTTAGGTGTATGGAAGGAATGAGTAATGAGATGAAGGATGGACTAAAGATCAAGCTTGGGGATGCCATGTGTGTCACCCCAAGAAATATCTAAGAAGTGGAAGCGTCAAAGCTTGGGGATGCCCAAGGCATCCCCTTCTTCATCAATAAAAATCTCAGGTTTCTTCCAAACACTTCATTTTTATTGTTTCATGCACAATTGTGTTGTTCTTGGAGCGTCTTCTTTTTCGTTTTTGTTTTGGTTTTTCGTTTGCTTGGTTTTCTTAATAAATTGGTTGGACCTCCTCTTTCATACATTGGTGTTCAAATAGTTTGGTTTGGTTTGTAAAAGAATAGGAAAGCTTATGCTTAAGTGGTAAAGAGAGCTTGTTTTTGATTGTGCCTATGCTTTGTCATGCCATGCTTGATATTGTTTTGGATTTATGCTTAGTATTCTTTGCTGTAGCATGACTTGTTATAAACAATTGAGATTGCTTAATGTGCCTTGCAAGAATCATGCGTTGTTTTAGCATATTAAAGCATAGTATCGTGGTATTCTCCTTTGATGCTTTATTTGGGTTGACTTGGCACATGCTCACACCATGTTATGACTATCCCAAGTCACCATAAGCCTTTATTATCCTTTAGTTTTCAACTTGTAATATCACTTTATGCTTTGATCAATTATGTTTTGTCGCTCTGCATGATTATGGCCATTATTGCTCTCTCGTTTGTCGCTCCCTTACTATTGCTAGCCTTCACTTTCACTGAGTATGTTTTACTCATGTTTCCAACTCCCTAAAACCAAATATTGCCAAAGTGTCCACCATAACTACCTATAAGCATCATTTGCTACTTCCGTGCATATTCAATATGCCTTGTTTTCTTCCGAATGAAATGTTTGCTTGTTATGAGAAAGTTAGTTAGTAAAGCTCTCACGAACTTGATGGCACACTTTATTTTCTTGCATTTAATAAACCTGAACCATTGCGTCCTTCTTTGTTGCGTATATGCTTGCGCTTTATAAATTGAAGTTAGCAGAACCATGTATCATGGGGAACGCTTTCAACATTGCATTGGTACTTAGTACCTCGTTGATATCATGTTCTTTTGCTTATGGATCCCGGCGGTGTGAAATAAAAGTGGAACTTGTAAGATCATGGAGTTTGTATGTATGTTAGAGAAACGCCTGGGCCGCTAGCCGAAGCCATGCCTAATCATGGTGGAAACTTGCAGCATAACCATAATGAGCATTCTCTGAAGCATCCTCAATAAAAATCTATGCACATAGTAAATAAAAAGATCGCTGAGATGCTCATTGTCTACTTGCCTTGTCATTTTGATTATGGGATAGTTCCTGTATCATGTGCAAGGGGTACCCCGTCAGCCGTTCTCTATGATACATATATACTTACAATGACAAGAGCTTACTCGTGACTGAAGTTGAGTAGCATGAGGATCGGTCTTCGTAAGTAAGGGGCATGAGACTTCGATTTATAATTTGTCAAGCATATCCTCTTAGTTGTGTCACTTTAACCTTAACCATTTAAAGATGCTTATGATAGGGGCAATGAGACCTCAAAGCTAATGAGTACCATACTTTCAGCATTTGGAAGCCTTTCAAACTTTTCAAAACCTGTTCATTTCCTTGTTGAGTCTTCACACATTCTATGAGCACTTTCTTGAGAGCATAGTGGCCATTCTTAGTTCTATGTGCATTGTCCCAAGACTTGTTAATTGATGCATACCTTGATATTACTTGTTTTAAACTATTTGTATCTAGTCACTCTTGTAAACTTTGAAGGTGTCCTATGCATTTATGTTTGCTACTCTATGAGGGATAAGCTGAATGCCACTATGCTATGTTTTCTTTATGTGAAACAAACAAACGTCTTGCAAAGCATTGTTATTCATGAATCTTTTGTTTGTGCCTTTTCATGTTGCAACATAGTTGCTATGTCTTATTGCTAGAACTTTGTCTTTCATGTTATGATTGAAGTACTATGATCCCAGCTTTGAATGTTTTACAAAAACTTCGATCAAGTTTATGATGGTGCATGTCACCTCAAAAATTATTCTTTCTTTTTATCACTTACCTACTCGAGGACGAGCAGGAGTTAAGCTTGGGGATGTTGATACATTGCAAATGTATCTATAATTTTTGATGTTCCATGCTTGGTTTTATCTACTTTCTTGTGTTTTGTCCACACTTTGGAGTACTTTTCATATGATTTCTTGGACTAACCTATTAACAAGAGCCACGATTACAGCCTGCTTTTCTGCTGTTTTTGGTTCTAGGAAAGTCAGAAAATGAATATTCTCGGAATTGGACAGGACAAAAGCCAAAAATCCTATTTCATCAGAAGACTCCCGGAGCCAGAATATGAGACGGAGTGGGGCTGGGGCCCAGCCACACCACCTGGCCGCGCGGGCTAGGCCTGGCCGCGCCAGGGGGTGGTCTGGCCGCCCCAGACACCCCCTCGGTCTCCCTCTTCGCCTATAAGATGCCTTCTGACCTAAAAACTCAGGGAGGTTTGACGTTTTTCTAGAAGGAGTTCCGCTCCGCCGCCACCACCAGATTCCATGAAACAACACCAGAAACTCTATTCTGGCACCCTGCCGGGACGGGGAATTGGAGGAGATCATCGCCATCATCATCACCATCGCTTCTCCATTGACCATCCATGTTTCCCCCATCTACGAGTGAGTAATCCCCTGCTGTAGGCTATGGGGATGGTAGGGATTGGATGAGATCGTTCATGTAATGGCATCAGATTGTTAGGGCATGGTGCCTAGTATCTTCTATTAGTGCTTTATGACTTTGTTGCGACTTGTTATGCTTAATGCTTGTCACTAGGGACCGAGTGCCATGATTTCAGATCTGAACATGTTATTGATTCATTATGATAGTATTGTTTATGGTCTTATCTGCAAGTTGTATACACACGTTGTTGTCCGGAACCAATGGCCCCGAAGTGACAAAAATCGGGATAACCGGAGGGAATGGCTTTAATGTGAGGATCACATGTGTTCACAGAGTGTTAATGCTTTGCTCCGGTGCTCTATTAAAAGGAGCACCTTAATTGCTAGTAGTTCCCTTGAGGCCCCGCTGCAAATGGGCTGGCAGGACAAAAGATGTTGTGCAAGTTCTCATTGCGAGCACGTATGACTATATATGGAACACATGCCTAGGATTATCTAGTACTTGGATGCTTTATCTTATTTATCTGCAATTGCCCTATGTTCTGATTGCTATGTGAACTTTCTTGTCCATGCAACGCCCGTCCATCCATCCCGATGCCTACCGCACTCAAATCCTACTGATAAACTGCTGTGAGCAAGATTGTTTCCAGGTGCAGCTGAATTGACAACTTAGTTGTTAAGGCTTATAAATATTCTTTGGCTCCCCTTGTGTCGAATCAATAAATTGGGTTTCACTTCCCTCGAAAATACTGCGATACACCCCCTATACTTGTGGGTCATCAGGGACGAGGACGATGATGAGGACTATGACGAGTGATCTCTCGGGGCGCTAGCATCGCTCTTCTTCTTTTTTGGCGTTTCGATGCCAAAGGGGGAGAAGTAGTTCTATTAGGCCATCATGGATTTGCATGGTTCGGGCGCAAGCATTCACACTTTATCATTTCATTTTTCTTGCTTGTGCCCATTTAGCGCTGAACTTTTATTCGTGAGTTGTTTTTGTATGAAACTATGTTTGTGTGTGGCACTATGGCATTGTGGATTTATCACTGGCATTATCTTATGGATTTATCTATCGGTGATTATGGATCCATCCATCATTCTGGCTATCTATTGATGATCTTGGAAGGCCTCAATAATGGTTATCATGTTGTCTATCCATATATTATATTGAGAATTTTTCTCCCATGGTGGTATGATGTTCTTATCGATATTGAAATTTGTATGTTTATTCCATTCCAATGAAATGCCTCGTAACTATTTGTGTGCATTTGTATTCAAATGCAAATATTCTAACTATGCACACATTTAGGGGGAGTCTCTTTCATCCTTGATATAATGTTGTTAGGAGAACTATATTACAAACCCTAGTATTTTCATCTAACACCAAAAAGGGGGAGATTGAAAGAACATTTTGTGATCTCTAGTGTTTTGTGTGTTAGATAACAATACCATGGATTATCTCGAGTGTACTAAGTGTTATAGATTTATGTTCATACGAAAAGCAGTCAATTTCAGTTGTTAGGGGTGGATTATCCGCCCCTGCCAAGGGCCGGATAATCTGGCCTGACCCTTTCGAAAAAGGTGGACAAGGCGTGTCATGCGGTATGGGGGAAGACTATTGTTCGAATTGTCCGGCCAGGGCCAGATAATCCGCCCCTACGGTGGGCAGATAATTCGCCCCGAGAAGTTTTTGCAAAGGGAGCCAAGGCGCGTCATGCGATATGGGGGGCGGATTTTCCCCCGGAAAATCCAAATCTGGGGCGGTGCTTTGCCCCAGCCAGATAATCCGGCCATCACTTGGTCTGGATAATCTGACCCCCAACTTCACCAACGGACAAGTTTGGACAAGGGGTATAAAAGCCCCAATCATCCCTCCTGTCAGATCTCTTGATTCATTCGAAAAAGTGTTGGACAATTGAAAAAGCTCCCAATCAAGATCTCTCACTTTAACCACCCAAAGGCTCCGATCTTTAGGGGATCGAAGGAGGAGACTTCCATCATCAACATCACGAATCAAGCGCATCACTTCCCTCCATTCACTTGGAGATTTCTTGATCTAGTATTCTTGTTAATATCTAGATCTTGTGTTTTGGTTTTGATAATATTTGTTCTTGTGGCAGCTTGTTGTCATTACGGGAGCCTCCAATTCGGTTGTGGAGTTGTGCCCCGCTAGTTGTGTAAAAGCTCTGGTTCCCGCCTCGAAGGGTACCAATAGTGGAAAGGTGGATCAGGCATTTGGTGGCGAGATCCATCGGAGAACAGGGTGAGGCCTATTATGGCGTGGTGGTCTTAGTACCGCCGACCCCTCCAACGTAGATGTGCTTCCCTTAACAAGGAAGGAACTGTGGTAAAACAAATCCCGTGTCTCCGCGTGCTCCACTATGGTTTCCTCGTTCCTCACTCTCACTCGCCTTTACTTACTAGTAGTTAGGTTTACATATAGGGAAATTCTTCGTAGTTGCATATCTAGAGAATTTACCTTTGTGTCGAGCCTAAAATTGAAAAAGTATTAAAATTTGGTGTAGCACATATTCACCCCCCTCTAGGTGCCCATACAATCCATTTCAGCGGCCCGGACTAACTTTACATGTCCTCGTACATGAGACCAATTCCTCTCTTGACATGCAATTAGTTTTGCATAAGTGGCTAGCGGGTGTTTCTGTCTCCTACTAGTCAATATCTGATTTACAACGAGTTGTTAGTAATTTAATTATCATCGTTGTGGTTCCATGTTCGTAGGTAAGACCGGTTTTATCTTTGAAAGCCCTAAGCCACATAAAACTTGCAATGGATAAATTAGAAGCGTCTAGTTTAGATTGTTGCTAGGCTAGTGTCATGATATGGTAATGTTGTAAGTTGATGTATAGATGATACTCTTACAACACACCTAATGTCTAAGTTCCATAGACCTTGGCCTTACACACAAAGGAATGATAAACATCATACCACGATGCACATGATAGTGATCAAATGCAAAGACCATATCATTTCACTTTACACATATGATGTTTTCATCTTATATTGCTTATTTGGAATTTTAGTAGCATTATAAGATGATCCCTCATTTAGATATCAAGATAAAAATGTGTTCTCCCTTAAGTATGCACTGTTTATGTTTCGCCGCTTGTGGCATCCCGCTAAACCACTACTAGAAAATCGCTGTGTTTTTGTGCATTGCATCATCATGACCGCATGCTCATGTCATCATGCCACATTGCATTTGAGCATCGTCATCGTCATGCATGGTTTTTGTCTAAAACTATTTTCGAAAATTCTGGTTTTGTTTTCTAAACGCCCCGTCTTTATTTCCAAATTAAAACCCAGCCTCTTCCGGATATTTTGTTTTGTCTAAAAACTGTTTGCGAAAGGTTTTATAAAGTAAAAATAAAACAAATATTTATTAGGGGAGGCAGCCGACCAGGCCCAAAAGGCCCAGCCAACCAGCCTACTACCCCAAAAACCTAAGCTAAATCCTAACCCTAGCTAATCCCTGCTGCCACGACACCCCGCCGCCAACCACCAGAACCACCCCACGCGCCCCACCTGACCCGCGCGCAGCCTGCACGCAACCATCGCCGCTCCTCTCGACACGCTCCACTCCGTCCTGGCCCACTTCACGTCACCTGCCCCGTCTCCTGGCCCCACCACGCACAGTCACCCACACCGCATGCCTACCTCGAGTCGCCCCGCTCCCTAGGGCCACCAACCCCGCGGTACACACTCTGCTCGCGCGGAACCAACCCCACCCGCAACACGACGTGGCCTTGCCTCCACCCCGCGTCCACCCCGCGTACATGTAGCCGGCCCCACCCTGCGACCCTGCTCCTCACGCGCGATCCCCTACGCTCCCCTACCTCTGCCTCTCTCCCGCAGATCCTCCGCCAGGGGCGCGTCCTCGCCCTGCCGCCGTAAGTTTCCGTCGCCGGCGCCTCCTTCCATCTCCGGCCGGCAGCGGCCATGGCCCCGCCTCGAGATCCTGCGCGACAACGACCTGCGCCTCCCTGCTGCGTCCCGGCCGGCGAGCCTCTCCTCCCTGCCACACTGCAGCAGCGTCACCTCGCCGCACCACCGACCGCACGACCCCGCGCTTCATCGGAACTTCTCGCCGAGCCCGACCGCTCTCTGCTTCTGCCGTGCAGGCGCCCGAGCTTCGCCTGGACCTCGCGACGCTAACACGTCGGCCGCCGTCGCCTCCCTTTCCTCGCGCGACCGCCCTTCCCCAACCCCGCGGCCGCCGCCTCCTCTCGTGACTCCCCCGAGCCCTGCGCCACCTCGTCCCGCAGAAGCCCGCATCGGGTGCCATGTGTCGCTGCCGCCACCCCACGCCCTCCTCTCGCCTCTTCTCCCGAGCCGAGCCGCGTCCGCCACCAGGCCCCATCCTCGCCGTTGGTCGCGTCGATGCTGCCTTGTGCCCGCCCCGCATAGCCCAAGCCCCGGCTCTGCATCCCCTTCCTCTCCGTCCGCACCCCGCTTGCGGCATCCGCGCCAAGCCTTCACCGCCAGGTCCTCCCTTGCAAGCTCTCCTCCGACCCAATCTCGCCGACACGCACGGCTACGTCCCCTGGCGGATGTCTTCGGGTGCTTGTGTTGTTTGGTATCGAGCAACTTCGCTCGCTTCAGTGTACGCGGGCACGTCTGTGTGCTTCTGTTGGCAGCCAAGTCTGGGTTTGTGTGCCTCTAAGCCCGTCTTCCTCCGGTTGCCGCCCAAGATCGTCCTCGTTCATGTCAAAACCGACACCGCCAAGATCTTCTATCTCGAGCCATCGTCAAGAACTCCGTTTGCCCACATGTACCATGTGACACCATGATATAGGCGCCACATCTGAAGGTCTTCCTCACGGAAAATCAAGACCCCGGAGTTGAAGTCCCGAACCAAGATCTCCTCCCCGTACCCGATGACAGAAGTCTCCTGCACGGATTCCAAGTTCGCCGAGAACCCGGACGCCAAGGTCGCCGACATGGATACGCCAAGTACTTCCTCGCGGACGCCAAGGCCCAAACCCGAAGACCGCCAAGATCGCCACCAAAGGACGCCAAGTTCTTCACCCCGAATGCCAAGACCGACCCGATATGAGGACCCGACAAGATCTTCACGACGACAAGAGAGACACCGACTAGGGCGAATCCGATGCGCCCCGATGCCAAACCAAGTCCTTCGACCTCTGATCCCCGTCGAACCCTGAGACCGAACCTCGGACCCCCGGCACCTAAGATCTTCCGAACCCAGATGTGTGAACCTTTTCCCAAGCCCTATTTTATAAATGCTATATATAAAATTGTTGCATATAAATTGATCATACATGCATACATGTCTGTGGTTTGGGGGCATTATGCCGATTCACCTCATAATTAAATATGGAGTCTATATGCGTGCTACTCTAGTCTTATTCCGGACTCCATTTAGATTGGTGTAGTGAACCAATGCCATGTTTCATCCTGTTAATACAACATTTAAATTGTGGGGGTTCTAAACAACTCGAACCTATTAATTAATTGTCGGGACCCCGGTTCCACTTAATATGCCTAATTGCACCGCATCTGCATCATATCATAATCATGCCGGATCTTCTGCCGTAATATTAAATAGTGCATCCGGTGTTTCTTTTAGTGCTTTGCTTCTTCGCGGATTAGACCGATGAGTGGATGCGAGTATTGACAAGTTCTCCGGATATGATCATTCGGCAGTGTTTCCCAGGCGAGCACCCCTTCCCCTTCTACCTATTTTGCATTTATAGTCTTTATTTCCTCCTGTTGATCTATTACTATCCGTGTCACGATGCTTTAGTTTTCCGTGCACCAGTTATACCCCGTGCAGCCTCTATATTGCCTTGGACACCTCCTATTACCTGTGTTTGGTGGATAGCTGGCCTTACGAGTCGTAGTTGCTTGCTCAGGTGCGATCTCGTGTTGTCAAGTACCACAGTTGTTGGAAGGTTGGCAGATGCTTATTGGTGGAGATGATCATGACTTTAAATACAACTATTAAAATGCTAGATATAACTAATGCAGAGGCATCGGTGGGCAAAAGATGTTATTTGGTTCTTCCACGCTCACTTGTGTCCCGTAGGACCCCGAGTACTTGATACCTGTTCCTTGATTTTTCGCACTATCCACATCCGAGAGGCCTTATGGACCCCCCTGAGCCAGAGCTTGATTCATTTCTATTTCTTGGGGCCACAAACTAGTTTGGGGCTTTATTACTATCCTGTACTTATGCCATGCTTTACTGCTTTATTTACGATTGTGCGTGGAGCACCTATACTGTTTAGGATCGTGACACGTTTTCACTGTATCGATAAGCCCCGTCACACTTTCGGGTTCCCAGTCATTTACAGCCGTCCACACAAACCCTGGGTCCGTTCCGGAGCCGGACAACTTCGTTGCGGGTAGCTTAGTGGGGTGGCCCCCTGAAATATTTCTGAATCCTGTGATCGCTTTGTCATGAAAGCCTCGTTGGGTTTTGAGTTGGTTTTTCCGAGGTTGATCGAGTGTGTGTTGCTATTTGTGCACCCCTGCAGGGTAAAACTTTCTGAAAGTCGTGTCCACGGTTATGGACGACTTGGAGCACAGTATCTCGATCATAGACAAGCATAACTAAAGTAGTGCTATAAATTTGACTTAATATGTGACTAGTAATCAGCTCAAGTATAACGTAATGGATATTAAAAATGCCAACCGCTGGTGGATCTGAGTTGTTTTCTGACATGCGATATGCCTAGTAAGTATTGCAACTCCAATGGAATGTGATAAAAGTACCAACAACTGCTGGGTTTTTGGGATTTCTCAGGACAATTATATCTGACTAGTAAATGTTTCAACTACAACGGAATGGTAATTAAAACGGCCCCCTACTTATGCTTCAGGATGACTCATGCTATCTATATCCGATTAGTAAGTGCTACAACTATAACGGAATGAGTAAAATTTGCCAACTGTGTGATTTCCTCGGTTTGACTTCCTCGTTTGGTCTCGAGGGGGAATACCAGGATGGGTTTGTTTGGAGTTAGCTTCAGGTTGGATCTGAATAGGTCCTTCTTATCCCTCTCTGATAACCGCCAGTTGTATCGAGTCTCTATAGGATGTTTAGTGCCGCTGTGCTACCGCTTCAGCCCACCATACCTATGTAGGCGAGAGCCGCCGAATTCTACCCTCGCCATGTATCGCCTCGATCGACGCCTCTTTTTCCTTTGCCCTTTGTCGGCACCCCTTTTGTTTTAGCAGGTTTGAGATCGACGTCGTTAGCAGGGTTACCCTTCTGGCTTGACCTGGGCAGGGTTATGGACGCCATTAGTTATTCTTCAGGGCTCTTAGCCCCATTTGCATCTTGTCCGTAGTCGGACGCTCTATCGTTTTCAAGGTGATTTGGATCTTTGTATATTATATCTGTATTCTTGACTCATGGAGTCGTTGTTGTATATATATGTTCTGTGGGTCCCATCGAGGACTGTTGTGTAATGGTATTACTTCGTTTTCCACCCGCACGAAAGTGCCTAGTGGGCGTCCTTGAATCGTTTCTATGCGGGTTTGGCGGAAAGGGCTAAAACTTGCATAGGGTCGATTCGAGGGTGTTACACCGCTTCAAGACATCACATGATGATTGGGTGTACTTGAATCCACGATCATATTTCGGGTGTAAGACAGTTTTACACACGAGAGTATTAAGGTTCTTACTTAGGGAGCCTAGCATGTACAGACATGGCCTCGAAACACGAACCGAAAGGTTAAACATGAGTCATATATTTGATATGATGCCCATATAGATGCTCGCCTTTGAAACTACACTGACTCACGTGATGATCAGACTTGGTGTAGTGGATTTGGTTCATGTAATCACCAAAAAGACACGAGGGATGTTGTTTTTGAGTGGGTGTTCACTTGTAATTTGGATTAGTTGAACTTGATTTATCATAAACTTAGTCTAAACTTTACAAATTCTGTTGTAGATGGCACCACCTACTTTTAATTTCTATGTGTTCATGGAGAAATAGAAACTTGCGACGAATGGTAGGAACTTTACCATCTGGGCCATGAATTTGAGGATTCTCCTCAATGCTGCACACAAGCTATATGTGCTAGAAGCACCGCTAGGCCCCCCACCAGCTCCTGATGCTGCTGACGAGGAAAAGAATATCTATTTGACTTGTCAGGAGGACCGCAACTTAGTTCATTCCGGCATACTGTATGGGCTAGAGCCAGAACTTCAAAAGCGTTTCAAAAATGGCAATGCCTTTGATACCATGGGTGAATTGAAAATGATTTTCGATACCCATGCTTCCATAGAGAGTTATAATGCTTCTGAAAAGTTCTTTAGCTGCATGATGGAAGAGAACAACTCCGTTAGTGAGCACGCGCTCAAAATGTTTGGGTACGCCGATAGGCTTGTGTCCTTGGGAATAACGATTCCCATTGACTTAGGAATACATCGTGTTCTCCAATCTCTGCCACCTAGGTACAAAAGCTTCGTGATGAACTATAACATGCAGGGCATGAAGAAGTCTCTCTCTGAGCTTCTATCAATGCTTAAGACTGCAGAGGTGGAGATCAAGAAAGAACAAAAAGTGTTGATGATCAATAAGACCACCGGTTTCAAGAAAGATAAGAAGGGTAAACAGAAGGGAAATAATGGCGGCAAATCTGTTGCCGCACTTGAAAAAGAAATCCTAAGCTGGCCCTAAGTCTGATACCGAGTGCTATTATTGTAAGGGGACTAGCCATTGGAAGCGCAACTACCCCAAGTATTTGGCAGACAAGAAGGCCGACAAGGCAAACAAAAGTATATATGATATACATGTTATTGATGTGTACTTGACTAGTACTCGCAGTAGCACCTGGGTATTTGATACTGGATCGGTTGCTAATATATGTAACTCGAGTCAGGGGCTATGGAACAAGCGACCGCTAGCAAGGGGTGAGGTCAAGATGCGTGTCGACAATGGATCAAGAGTTGATGTGATCGTCGTTGGAATGCTGCCTCTCCACCTACCATCGGGATTAGTGATAAATCTTAATAATTGTTATTTGGTGCATGCACTGAGCATGAACATTGTATCCGGATCGTGTTTGATGCGAAGTGGTTATTCATTTAAATCCTAAAATAATGGTTGTTCGATTTATATGAATGATATCTTTTATGGTCATGCACCTGCGATGAATGGTTTATTCTGTTGGATCTCGTTAATAGTGTTGCATATATTCATAATGTTGATGCTAAAAGGATTAAACTTGATGATGATATATCTGCATATATGTGGCACTACCTTCTAGGTCATATTGGCGTTAAACGCATGAAGAAACTCCATTCTAATGGAATTTTGGAATCACTTGATTTTGAATCATTTGATACATGTGAGCCATGCCTTATGGGCAAGATGACTAGAATGCCGTTTTCCGGTTCAATGGAACGGGCGACAGATTTATTAGAAATAATACAACTGATGTATGTGGTCCAATGAGTGTGTTGGCGCGAGGTGGATATCATTATTTTGTTACTTTCATGGATGATTTGAGTAGGTACGGGTATATATATTTGATGAAACACAAGTCTAAAACCTTTGAAAAGTTCAAGGAATTTTAGAGTGAAGTGGAAAATCATCATAATAGAAAGATCAAATTTCTGCGGTCCGACCATGGAGGTGAGTATATAAGTTATGAGTTTAGCGCACATATGAGAGAGTGTGGAATAGTTTTACAACTCACACCTGCCAGAACACCATAGCGTAATGGTGTGTCTGAACGTCGTAATCATACTTTATTGGATATGGTTCGATCTATGATGTCTCTGACTGACTTGCCACTATCATTTTGGGGTTATGCACTGGAAACCACTGCATTCACTTTAAATCTGGCACCGTCGAAATCCGTTGAAAAGACACCGTATGAATTGTGGTTTGGAAACAAACCTAAGCTGTCATTTCTTAAAGTTTGGGGATGTGATGTTTATGTTAAGAAACTCCAGCCTGATAAACTCGAACCAAAAGCGATAAAATGCATATTCATAGGATACCCTAAGGAAACTATTGGGTATTCCTTCTATCACAGATCCGAGGGCAAGGTTTTCATCGCCAAGAATGGATCCTTTCTAGAGAAAGAGTTTCTCGTGAAAGGTGTGTGTAGTCAGAAGGTAGAACTCGAAGAGGTTATTGAACCTTGTCTTCATGAAATGGCGAGTGGCGCAGCACCTGAAATTGTTCCAGAGTTGACTTGACCGAATAAAGATGGAACTAATGATAATGATCATGAAACTCCGAAAGAGGATACTACCAAACCTCGCAGGTCAAGCAGGACACGTGCAGCTCGTTAACTGTACAGAAATCCTGTTATGAATTTCATGGTTGTTGAAATAGATGACCCTGTGATGTATGAAGAAGCGATGATGAGCCTGAATTCCAACAAATGGCTAGAAGCCATGAAATGCAAGATGGAATCCATATACGAAAACCAGGTTTGGACCTTGGTGGACTTACCTCATGACCGAAAGGCCGTTGAGAATAAAGGGATTTTCAAAAGAAAATTTGATGCTGATGGTAATATGACCATCTATAAAGCTCGACTTGTCACAAAGGGGTTTCGAAAAATTCAAGGAGTTGACTACGATGAGACATTCTTTCCTGTAGCGATGCTAAAATCGGTTAGGATTATGATAGAAATTGCTACATATTTTGATTATGAGATATGGCAGATGGATGTCAAAATAGTGTTCCTCAATGGTAACATTGAAGAAGAGTTGTATATGATACAACCAAAGGGTTTTGTTGATCCCAAGGATGCTGACAAGGTATGCAAGCTTCAGTGATCCATCTATGGACTGAAGCAAGCATCCCGGAGTTGGAATCTCTGTTTTGATGAGGTGATCAAAGAGTTTTGATTTGTCCAAACTTATGTAGAGGCTTGTATTTACAAGAAAGTGAGTGGGAGCAATGTTGCATTTCTGATATTATATGTGGATGACATATTATTGATTGGAAATGATGTAGATCTTTTAAACAGTGTTAAAAGTTATCTAAACAACAAATTTTCGATGAAGGACCTAGGTTAAGCATCATACATATTAGGCATAAAGATCTATAGAGATAGATCAATACGCCTAATAGGGTTATCACAGAGTACATACCTTGATAAGATTTTAAAGAAGTTTAAAATGGACGAAAGTAAGAAGGGGTTCTTACCTATGTTGTAAGGCAAGACATTGAGTAAGACTCAAAGTCCGGCTATGGAAAAAGAAAGAGAGATAATGGATAAGATCCCCTATGCTTCAGCCATAGGCTCTATAATGTATGCCATGCTATGTACAAGACCGAATGTGGCACATGCTATTAGTTTGACTACTACGTACCAATCTGATCCAGGTACGGAACACTTAATAGCGGTCAAGAATATCCTTAAGTACTTAAGAAGAACAAAGGAAATGTTTCTTGTATACGGAGGTGAAGAAGAGCCGATCGCTAATTGTTATGTCGACGCTAGCTTTGACACCGATCCGGATGACTCTAAGTCTCAATCTGGATACATATTTCTCATAAACGGGGTAGCAGTTAGTTGGAGGAGCTCCAAACAACCCGTGGTGACAAGATCAACAACGGAGGTGGAATATATTGCTGCTTCAGAAGCAACGTAGGAAGCGGTTTGGATGAAGGAGTTCATAACTGAACTAGGTGTGGTTCCTAAAGCGTTGGACCCAATGGTAATCTATTGTGACAACAATGGAGACATAGCCAATGCCAAGGAACCAAGGTCTCACAAGAATTCCAAGTATATTAAGCGCCGGTTTCACTCCATCCGCGAGCATGTCAAGGATGGAGATATAAAGATTTGTAAAGTACACACGGATCTCAATATAGTAGATCTGTTGACTAAATTTCTCCCTAGGGCAAAACATGATCAACACAAGAACTCCGTGGGTGTTAGATTTATCACTATGTAACTAGATTATTGTCTCTAGTGCAAGTGGGAGACTGAAGGGAATATGCACTGAGAGGCAATAATAAAGTTGTTATTATATGTATTCCAAGTATATTATAGATGTTTATTTTGCATGCTATAATTGTATTAATATGGAAACATTAATACATGTTTGTTTAATAAACAAATTGAAAGTTTCTAGTTATGCCTCTCTTAAACTAGCTCATTGATTAACAAGATGATCAAAGTTTACTGATCATGGATATTGGATGTTGTTAATAATAAGGTCACAACATTAGTAGAATGATGTGATGAACATTCATCCAAAGTATAGCATTACGATCAAAGTTATTGTGTTTATATTGCTATAGCATCATACGGAGTAATCCTAGTCCTTAGACCATGAGATCATGTTAATCACTAACACTAGAAGAGTATCTTGATAACATCAAACGTCACACCGTGAAAGGGTGACTATAAAGGTGGTTCAGTGCTACAAAGGTGTTATGTAGATGCTCATGGATCAAGAGTGGGATTTGTCCATCCCGATGATGGATAAATATACTCCGGGCCCTCTCGGTGATATCACATAAAGAATAGCTTGCAAGCAAGTGATATGATCATTAGAATGTTATATCACGGGAACGATAAAAGAGTGCATGTCGGTAACAAGATCATACTAGGTATAGAGATACCAGTGATCGAATCTTGGACATGTAATATATCGCGAGACAAAGGGATTAAGTTACTAGCGTTAAAGGTTCTCACGATCAGAGAAGTCATCATTGAATATGTGGGAGTCGGTATGGATCTCCAAGTCTCGCTTTTGATTATTGATCTGAGAGGGGTCTTGATCATGCCTGTATTATTTGCGAACCATAGGGTAACACACTTAAGGGATACCAACACCATTTGGAGCAAATATGTTCTAGACGAAAGAATTGCAAAGCGCTGGAATTATTTCAACGAACACCAGAATTGTTTCGGGTGAAATTGCTGAAATTGGTTCTGCATGTGATATTGAAATATTGTAGGGGGTTTTATGTGAATGTTTGTCAATAAAAGTAATTAAGAAAGTTCTGAATAAAATAAATAAAAGAGTTTTATTAAATGAGAGTTGCATTAAATTTGGTGAAAATTTAATGCATGTGAATGGAAATTTGAGTGGAGGCAAAATTGATGTGAGTGGAGCTTCACCACATGAATGTGGAAGAGGTGGGGTCACCTCCTCTTGGCTGCCGGCCATGGGAGGGGCTGCCCCCCTCTCCCCTATAAAAGGCCCCCCTCTCCTCCCTCTCAAATCACACCTCCTCGTGAAGGATCTCTCTCCCTCACTAGAATTATTCCCTCATGGTCTCGGATTAGCGAGATACATGTTCTCGGTAGTATTTCGTCTTGAAGAAGTTGCTGCTTCCACTGCATCGCTGGAGCGAGGAGGTGGAGGTTGTTCGGTAGCCTAAATGCGTGTGCGATCACGGATGCGTTGCTAAGTTGCGGCGCTGGACTTCTTCTCGATCCTGAGATCGGCAAGCGTTCGACTACATCATCCACGAGTTCAACCTCGTTACACTTTGTCGGTCTACAAGAGCATGGTCTCTATGGATATATATCCACCAGTAGCTTGAATCTAGTAGATAGATCTTGGTGCTTAGTAGTTCCCATCGTAGAATTTTTTTGTTTTCTATGCTGCGAACCCAACACGCTTTGCCCATATTAAAACCAATTTTTGTATTGTAGGATTTGCAATCCATGTCCAGTTCATCAGAGCAGAGTAGATTTTGTTTGTTACTTCCCTTTTTCATGATGGCAGAAGTAGATCCGTGCTTAGAATTGGGCGGACGGACAACTTCATCAATGAACGAACGAAGCCACGAGGACTAAACCATGAAATGGCCTTATTGCATCTTAGCCGACGCCTGACCAGGTTCCTGGATATAGAGGGATGGCTTGCTAGCCACACAAAAGGGGTTTTAGAGGACACTCAAAATAGATATATGGCAGATGCTGTCGTTGTACGTAGTCTGCTGATGAAATCAGTATTTATTCTCCAATCCCGCAAGGAACTGCAGCCGCAGCTAGCTGATAGACGCCTCCACTAAGCTAAGGCACATCCTATTTTACCTTTGTTTTCTTTTGGAGTTTGCTTAACACAATCGTCAAGGTAAACAAAGGAATATTTTGCAGCTTTACGACTAGTCCTAGACCTTTGAAATGAACTCACGTATTATTTATATAAGCTCTCACAGATTGAGTGCAGATAACTAGATTGTTTTCCTTTGGCTGACAGCAGGAACTCCTAGAATGCGATGATCAAGAAAATAGTAATATAAGTTCGAGAGAGTGTTCGGAATTTTGGCATGATAACTAGGTGAAGGCCTTGGACACCGCCATCTACACCGCTTCTGAAGCGAGGTGAAACAACATTTTTCCACGAGTTCTGCTTCTCTCTTCTCCGATGTTTCTGCTCGCGGGGTGTAGTAGTCTGGGTACACTTCCTTTTTTTGAGCACATAATAATCTGGTAGATACATAGAACCAGCATGTTGGATGTTGCTGCTGAAAAATAACCTGCTCTTGTGCCCTTTTTCCGTTGCAGATGAAAGTTGCATCAGTTCATCTGTCCCTCTTGACAAAACGATATATTCCATTGCTAAGTTGCTTTCTAGGAAGTTTTTTGTTGCTTCAAAGATATGCTAAGTTGATTTACTGCAACATATTATTTAGTAAAAAAGTTGCAATCTTATTTCCTAATTAAAGTGTTAATATGCCAGATTTTAGAGGAGGGCTGGGGTACTGTTTCTGGTGGGTAGTCACTTAACCATGTAGTCCTCAACAAAGTTGCATGCCTTAGCTTAGCTTTTCAACATCATATCAATCTGTTGCATGCCTTAACTTAGGTGAAGATAATTGCTCTCAACTTCGGAAAAGTTCCTCCCTAATATCATTTAGTTGCTTCCTAGTTTTAAGAAAAATGATTTTCTACATATTATAGTACTTCTTGCTTTTTCTAAGTTGCCGCATACATTACTTTGTTGCTTTATAGGCACACAAGCTTACTTTCTCATATTGCTTGAACCATGCTTATAGTTGTTTAATCATATTCGATAGACAAAGATCCATTTAGCAAGTTCATTACATAGTCTGTTAGGTACCCGATACATCTCGCTAGTATATCTCCTAAAACAGTGGCATGTATATGATATTACATAGGAATTGAGGTTAATTAAGGTAAAGTTGATTTATAGCATTTAATTAAGTTGTTGTTGCAACATGGACTAGTTGTGTTTGCCAAGTTAATCAGCTTTTCTTCCATAAAATGCATCATATAGACTAAGTAGCCTTGTCATTCTAGTTAAATTGCTTCCACCTTCTTAACTAAGTTGATTTTATATAGTAGGTGCTAAGTTGTACGTACGTTGAATTTGTAGGGGGAAACCATTAAGGTGTTCTATCATAGCTAAGTTGATTTTCAGCATCTAATTAGGCTGGTTTGCAACTTCGAGAAGTTTGTTTTTGTCTACACAATTAAGTTCGCCAAATGTAAATAGACTAAGTTGCTTGACACCATGGTTAAATTGCTCACCATTTTAACTAAGTTGATTACTAAGAGCAGGATTAGTTTTTAGCCAAGTTAATTATCCCTGTATTTTTTGTTGCTTGTACCTTTTAATTTAGTTGCTTCTTCCTTCTCATTAAGTTGATTACCCTCAGCAATTTAGTTGCAAATACCTTTTAAATAAGTTCCATATCCCTTCTCATTAAGTTACTTATCCCTAGAAATTTAGTTGGTCATACCTTTTTATTAAGTTGCTTCTCCCTTCTCATTAAGTTGACTCTCCTCGGCTATTTAGTTGCAAATACCTTTTAAATAAGTTCCATATTCCTTCTCATTAAGTTGCTTATCCCTAGAAATTTAGTTGCTCATACCTTTTTATTAAGTTTCTCCTCCCTTCTCATTAAGTTGATTATCCCCGGAAATTAAGTTGATCATATCTTTCACTAAGTTTTTTATCACTTCTCATTAAGTTACTTATTCTTGAAAATTTGGTTGTTCATACCTTTTAATCAGTTTGCTTATCCCTTATCATTAATTTACTTAACCCGGCAATTTAGTTGCTCATATCTTTTAATTAAATTGATTATCCCATCTTATTAAGTTTCTTATCTCCAGAAATTTAGTTGCTCATACCTTTTAATTAAGTTTCTTTCTCCCTTTTCTTCAGTTACTTATTCCTTGCAATTTAGTTGATTATACCTTTTAATTAAGTTGCTTTCTCCTTTCTCATTAAGTTGCTTTCTCCCTCTCAAGTGTTGTTTTATGTTTATCCATCTCATTTAAGTTGATTACTATCCCGTTGCAAATTAATTTTCCACATCTATCCCATAAAAAAATGATTTGCTTTCCCACCTTAGTTAGTTGGTTTTTACCTCCAGATTGTTCCTTATTACCGTAATAGGGTTGCCTTCTTTTTAAATCCCCACTTATCCATGACTTTTTAAGTTGGAGTTACTCATACATTGTCCCTTATTGATTTTAGGTTTTTTTTCTTTTTTATCCCTTCCCCTTGTTAAGTTTAGGTTCCTTGTTTCATATGTACATGGGTTCTCATGCGACGAACATGACTAAGCGCAAACTGCTCTATCATGATGGAGATACAAGGAACATCGCAATATCAAGTGCAATAACTGGTCAACAAGTATTTTACAAGAGGACGCAACCCCTAGTTCTGTTTCTCGTACCATTTTTTACATGAGGTTACTTTTAGTGTAACTCTCCTTTTGTTTCCTCATGCCAGGACACTCTGTTGGTGTGAGCATGCACTCTGTGGGCATGTCTACACCCACTACTAAACCAAATGCTAGCACTGCGGCTGCACCAGATGCGCCTGTAGTCGAAGGACACGCCAATGAAGTAGCAAAACCGCCACAGGTGAGGAAGAAGGTCCAAGAGGTGGGTTTGTTTTCTCATATTTTTTCTCCTTTCTTAACATCCATCATCCATGTGCCTATTATGAGCCATTTCGGTCTTCCCCGATATGTGTTTCATTTGAGTTGGCATAAGTTAGCTGAGTCTGTAATAGAAGTTGTAGCCACATGGTATTGATTTGCCGTGGGATCAGTTTTCTTGCTTACTCAAATTACCTTTTTCCTGGAGAGAAATCATTATATATTCTTGTGTTTTTTAAAACAAGTTAATTGTAAATAAAACTAGTATGAAGACAAATTACAGAAGGCACTATAGCTTATGTTGCTTCCTGCTCTATCCTAAGTTGCGTATACTGTTTCATTAAATCGATTATCCACTTTATCTCAAGTTGTTTTACACTTTATTCTAAGTTGCTTATAATGTTTCATTAAGTTAACTGCCAACTTTAGCTTAAGTTGTTTTCTAGTTTAACTAAATTTTCTTGTCCCTTTTCATTAAATTGATTAGTCACTTTATCTTAAGTTTCTTACCATTTTGTCCCAAGTAGTTTATCCCATTTAATTATTTTTTATCCTAAGTTACTTATCCCAGACCTGCCATCTGTAACATGAGAAAAAATATTAGTTTTTGAATGTTTTCGCAATCCTTGGTCATGCTAGATAAGTGAAAAGTAACTTATGCATTTTTCCTGCACAACCCATGCTTAGACAGTTAGTGTGCCAGGTGGAAGCATTATCAAGGAATGAAAATGTTATCCCTGCATTGACGCTACAACAATATGTACAAAGTAAGATAATACATATTCTTAGTGTTCCCAAACTACTAGTAGTCGAAGCCAATGTCTTTCGAAAACATATCTCTAAACTTATCTTTTTGTCAATACCATGTTAACCTTTTTTCGCAAAAGATATATCTGGGGAACTAATTTTAGCATGTTGTAACCCTGGGAGATTCATGTTTGTGTCACAACTTCTCATTACCGTCTTGTTCACCTGCATATATGTTGAATACAACTTATATCTAAAGTTTTTGCTTTTGCTATGACATGATAAGTTACACCTGGGAGTTGTGCTTTTCAGTTGTATACCCCTGTCATCCATGAATCTTGTTTCAAACATCATCTTTTATTGTTGTCCCAGGTATGCCACTCTATAGTACAACTAAGTTGCCGGTCAAACTAGTTTTCAGGCTTGTTTGAAACTGTGGAATCTACGTGGATGTAAAGAACTATGTTCTTCCTGGGGTCCCAAATTGTTGTGACTACCTTTCCTACAGAATATCTATCAAAATTTTAAACCTAGGATTTTTATCTACTTTGTTTAGCTACATCAGGTTGCACCTGGGAATACATAGACGTGTTTACATGATCTACTTGTTATACTTCATGTAATCTATAGGATATCTTCTGATTATATGGCCTAGATGCAATTACCTTTGATTATCTTGTAGGAAGAAATTTGAGGTTTTTCTTCCTCGGATACTCCCTCTGATTCAGAAACTGGAGTCCATGGAGATAACCCATGGAGATATGGAGGAGGAAGAAAGTTGGAAATATGGGCTGGATCTAGAGTTAGTGGATAGAGAGGACGGGTTTAGTTATTACGCATGCAAGTATAGCTCGGCTTGATTACCGCGTGTTGTCGAGACTATCCTTTTTGGGCATGGGGTAAGGGGTTATGGGGTCTTCCCTTTCTTGTTACGAGGGCTAGAGCGGACAAATGACCCCTCGAGTGCTCGCTAGCCGCGTCCTTTTTAATTGGTGTAAAAATGCAAAAGTTCTATAACTGGGAAGACCTATCTAAGTTGCTGCAAGTTCTATTAGTTCTTCAAAACAATAACGGTCATGGTCCTATGGAGTTTTGTTACATCAGTTTGTTTTTACTAGAATAATCTATGGTTGCATCAGGTTTAACTTGATTAGGTTGAGTTGTATCTAACATACAACCAAGTTGTTCCAGATCACTGGCTAAGTTGCTTCTCTCGGTTAACCAAGTTGTTCCAAGAACATACTTTTTTGGTTGCTACTCTGTTTGGGTACTAGGTTTGGCTGCTGAGTTCTCCTCACATGGAGAAGTTTATAGAACCAACAGTCTATGTTTGCATCAGGTCTTCTTATCCAAAAAACAAATTGGACCATGCATCAGGTTTTTTACTTTGATTAGGTTGAGTTGTATCTAACATACAACCAATTTGTTCCAGATCGTGGGGCAAGTTACTTCTCCCAATTAACCAAGTTGCTCCAGAACATACTTTTGTTTGCTGCTCTATTTTGGGTTACTAGGTTTTGTCTGCTAAATTTTCCTCATATGGAGGGGTTTATAGAACCAAAAACTGTCCCAACTATTTACAATCAACTTTTTTCAAGTTGAATTGTCCCCTTAGATAGGTGCTCCTAGTTTCTGGAAACATGGGGGATAGGATATACTCATGATTTACATTCTTAGAAAGTAAAAGGAATGGGGAGAGAGAGGGGTGTGGGGGAGAGAAGGAATAAAGGTTACATTTTCTTTTTTACTTTGATCTAGATCGAGATGTGAAGAAATTTGCAGGCTTTGGAGATTAGAAGTAAGGAGAGATAGAGAGAGAGGGGAGGAGGGAGGTGCTTGGGACCGTGTCTAGGTAGAAACAGGCCGGGGGAGTGGGGTGCGTGGGGGATTGGGTGTGCTTTCCGTTTCGGGGCTAGTGGGGCTGGGGAATACTTTCCTTTTAGCCGATGGCTGGTTTAGACTAACCAGCCACCGATTGCTACCTAGACTTTTCCAAAATTTTATTTAGCTAATGCGTTTATCTAGAATAACATGAAATTAGAGACAATGCAATATTTTATCCATGACACATAATTGGTGAAATCGGAGTGGTATATGTCATACCTAAATCATATTATTTGGGGGTTAAAGTTGAACGGGGATAACCCGGGATACAAATACGGACAATATAGGTCGCACATATGGATTTCATAATAAGTGAGTCAAACACGGACAACCTCGGTTGAAAAAACGAAAACTAGACATATCGTGACATAAAACCAATCAACTAGATATTCAAAATGCAACTATGCATAGTACACCTTCACGTCATATCTACTCAAGAAGCTTTCAGTTGTCAAAGATTAGAAAGCATCTGCTTCGTTTTTGCTAATAGTGCCTTGTTCCTCTACTCAGGATATATCTGCACACAGCATATGTGATCTCAGGGCCTTCACGGATTTATTGGCTTCTCCACATTGGTCTAGCACCTAGCCGGTTTCACACCTAAAAAATCAACAAGGTGGTTTAATTTGGTGAATAATCTCTTGCTTTGAGCTCAAAAGCAATTCCATCTTATCTCAGACTCTCTCGTAATATCTCACTATGATGCCTGCAACTTGGATGTATCGATGTGCTTGTGTAAGATGCTAAAGGTTGTCTCGGCCCGCATCTTATTTTTATGGAAGCCTCTGTGATTCTATCTTCTTCTTTATTTACTGTAGCAGGGTGGTACATACCTGTAAACGTGCGGTCCTCTAGGTGCAGCAAATAGGATAATGCCCCCACATGCCGCAGTTTCTGACCAGTACCTACTCACCAAAGTGTAAGGCCACTGACAGTTGGGAGGGCCCAGCTTAAAGATAAAGGTATTTTTTTCTTAATCCACTTATCATGGTGTAGTATGATTTGTTCAGAAACATATGTGTGATTTTATCAATTCTGGCATTATGTTTATGTGAATCCAGATCTGAATCTGTTTGTCTGACTATCTCATACAGTCATATGATGACTATTGTATAAAAATATTGAGCTCTGTTGCTATTTATGTAGATTGAAAGTATTGTTGCGGAGGCCGAGACTGCAAAGGCTAGTAGATTGTTGATGCCTCCACCCAAAGCGGACATTGTCTACATGTCGAGGAAGTGCAAACATAGTACCGAGCTGGGCAATGAACTCTCTAAGAAGAGTGTACAATTTGAAATCACAATTTCACATTTTATGATTTTCTGTGATATTGTTATCAGCTTGAACTTTACACTTATCAGAAGTTCACAAACATCAAATATATTTCCTTTACATGCAATGATTTTGTCTGCTATTATTAGACTTCCATGCTCTTTACATAAGTTAACCCTTCCACGTAATTTCATTCAGCTTTTTGTTCTACCATCCTATTTTCAAGCTTGTGGGGTGAAAGGGAGCCATATATGGCCTCCGAAAGGAAAATGGAAGAAAAATGGTGCATGACCACCTTTCGCGTAGGGTATCCATGGTATCAGGTATGAATTCCATGTGGTTTAGAACAACTTGATGTAAGATCTTGTATCTCACTTTTCCTACTGTCGTCTTATTTCTCTATCAATTTTCTCATGAAGGTTATCCCTTGTGTCGCTCTCCCATAATAAACAAGTTGTGCAAAAACGAAAAAATTCTGACTCTGTATAGCGAGTCCCCTAAATGCACGTGACAACTGTATGATGCGGATGTCTCCTAGAAGTTGGTCACCACCTATTTGGGTGGACGAGAGGTTGGGCCAAGTATGTGAGTGAGAATGATTTGAAGCAAGGGGATGAGGTGGCCTTTGATTATAGTAATCATGGGCATATAGTTGAAACTTATCGTACACCTATTGACCCAAGGACCAAGAATAGAGTTAGTAACTTCTATACTCATCATAACCTCTAATCATTTTCTTGCGAGTAACTGTTCTGCACCATTTTCTTATACTCATCATATAGCTCCTATAGTATGATTTCCCGTACCTACTGCCTAGAAGGAATCTAGCATTAAGCTACTGGCACCGGCACTGGCATCATCCCCAATACCTGCACCGACACCTGTTGACCTAAGGAGAAAGAATAGAGGTAATAACTTAATTTGCGTGTATACTCATCATATCCTCTGATCGTTGTCTTGCGAGAAACTATTGTATAAGAAACCATTTTGTTTGTACATATCTTCCTATGATCACTCTTGCAGTCTGCTTACCTACTCCTCAGAAAAATCCAGCATCAAGTTGTTGGCACCGGCACCGACTCCTACACCAGCCTAAACATAGGCATCAACACTAGCTCCGGCACCAGCCCGGTCACTGCCTTGTCAGATCTTATCCTACACATGTGTGATCACCATGTCACATAGGATTATGTTTATGAGTATGTGGCGGCAGACAAACTACTCTAAATGTCTTCTCCTTAAGTTTCACATGATTCAGTGCATTCCTTTTATTAATTGTGTGTCTATCTGTCGGGGGATAACCCCCGGGTAGGCCAATACGGGACCAACCGGCCGGCTCCAAAGAGCTCACGCCGTCTGGACCCAGACCAAGGAACCATAGTCGAGTGGAATCCTCCACCCGGTCCACATCCAAGTTTCCCCGGCTGGCCCGTCTAGCCGGAAAGCCAGAAGAACCGGCTGGGAGGCCGCTCCTAGCTGGCCGCCTCAGATCCGCTGGCGATAGTACGGGGGGGATGACGCTCCCCGCTGAGCGCACCTTTGACCAGACAGGCTAGCTAGCTTGGCCGGTGCTACCGGACAACTGTGCCAAAGCTAGAGGCTGACGAGCAAAGCAAGGGCTGACGAGGAAAGCTCGGCTTACGCATAAAGAGCCGGCTGACGGATAAAGAGCCGGCCGACGAGTAAAGCAGGGGCGCTGAACACTATAGCGTGGTCCTTCCCTGTACTAGAGGCTTGACTAGACTCGGGCCTACCGTTTGGCCCGGTCCAGCTGGCCCACTTTGTAAGGCCCAGATCCAAACAGTAAACCCTAGAACCCACCTTATAAACTGCCTCCTCCACCAGTATATAAGAGGGGGCAGTGCTAGGGTTCTAGGTAAACATTAGACAGTTACAAGTTAGAAGTTCTCCACATTGGACAAGTTCAGTAGCTAAGGAAACAACTCAAGGAGCATCTGTATTGGGCATTAGCCCCCCTTCGATAGTAGATCCTTGGAGGAGTAGGAGCTTTACCTCGCCAAGAGGGCTCCAAACCTGGGTACTTCGCTGTGTTTGCAGTATCTGTGCCCAACGCGTTGCGAGTATCCACCGATAGCATCCTGATTGTCCCCTTCAAGCCATCCCCGATGGTACTGCCGTGTTCCACACCACGATAGTTGGCGCCCATCGTGGGGCACATCGCTTCGGCTTGGATCATCTTTCGCACGGGACTTCCACTCGTCGCCGGTGAGCGAGTCGCCTCTGGCCTCGTCCTCACTTCCGGCTCCTTCGACTGCGTCCTCGACAACGCATCCTGTTTCGCTGGGAGGATTTTCCCAAGCGGAGGCTCCATCATGCACTTTGGCGAGCACCACGTCTACGTTGCCACCGTCGCTGAGGCTTTCCCTCGTGAGGTCGTCACCATCTCCGACGCGCCCCTGGTTTCTCCGCTTCACGCATCGCCAGCGACAGCATTGAGGTCATGATGGCAGGCTCGGTGGAGAACCATCGCCCGCCTCTGGAGCGCAACATGGACGGCCGCGCCACCAACTCTGCTTCTCGAACCAGGACCTGCTCAACACGTCCATCGAACACCTCCGCAACCCCATCACCCCCATCGAGGCAGACCCAGCTGCAGCTGCGGCAGCCCTAGAGGCTACTCGTCAGAACCTTCTAGAACAAGCTAGCAAGGTGGCAGCCGCCCAACAGCGGATGAACGCGACCATGCGCGAGTACAACATCGTGCACGGCTTTGCCCGCTTGCCCGGCGCCAGCCGCCTGGCCCAGCCACAAGGCCGAAACCTCGGTTCGGAGATGGACCGCACCGCTGATCTGTGTACGCCTGCGGTACAGCCAGTCTACAGCACCCCGCCAAAAACATGAGGGCCGCGGAGGTGGTTGTTGCAGAGCTAAGCCACTTGGAGGGCGAGGAGCTGCTCCGTCAACATGCACGTGTCCAGCTCCTCGTGGTCACGACAAACAAACAGCAGGCTGAGGCAGAACTCAGCATGGCCGGCAACAACAGAACCCAACCGGCTCACCGGATGGCGGATCCGGCTACAGGCGGCAGGAAGGCATCTTCCCCAAACGGATCAAGGCCGAGCAACCGCCCACGCGGTGGATCTACAGGCATAACAATAACGCCGCATGATCGGGCGGCTGTTACCAGCAAAATCATGAGCCGGGCCGAAGCCGGAAAAGGCCAGGCGCTGCCCAAGTCTCGCCTATCCAGCCGGCTGGGACCGCTCGAGCCGGAGGAACAGCAAGACGCGCGTGCGCGAATCGACCTACTAGTCCAGTCACGCGCGCTGGAAGAAGAAAGTCCAGCCGGGCCAAGATGTTTCGGACCGCACATCCGGAATGAGCCGTTTCCAAAGGGATTTTCGCTCCCAAGGGATACGCCGAAATACAACGGCTCGGTCAAGCTAGAGGACTAGTTGGTGGACTACACCACCATTGTGGGCATCGCAAACGGCAACCGCCGGGTGGCAGTACGCTACGCCCCTCTCATGCTCCTCGAATCAGCCAGGACGTGGCTCAACAGCCTCCCTGACAACAACATCAACGCATGGATCGATTTCGAGTAGGTGTTCGTCTGCAACTTCACCAGCACCTACAAGCGCCCAAGCTGACCCGGCGAGCTCGCTCTTTGCATACAGGGTCCGGATGAATCGGACCGCTCCTACATCACCCGATGGATGAGCATGAATAACTCCTGCGAGGGGGTACACGAGCATTAGGCGGTGGACTTCTTCATCAACGGCTGCAGAGACGACACCATGCTCAAACACAAGCTTCACTGGGTGGAACCCACAACCATGGCGCAGACCATGGCCATCGAAGATAAGTATGCCACGACCGACACGGCAATGAAAAGATCCATTTGGGTAGACGACCAAGGGCAAATAATCGTTGACGTCGCCGTGGATTGGCGCCAGCCGGAAGGAAATGGCCACAATTCTAGGTGGCATGACAACCGCCACGGCAAGAGGAAGGATGACCAGTACGGTTCCAGGCAGGTAGCGGCAGTGCAGGAGGATCCGGCTGCAGGCGGAAGCCAGAGACATAAGCCCGATGACCGGCCTCCGAGGCCCAAGTAACCATCTAGTCGATGCTTGATGGGCTATGCAAGTTCCATAGCGGAGGCAACAAACCGGCTATGCATACCACACGCCAGTGCACCTGGATGAAGAAGATGGTAGAGATCGCTGGTACACCGGCTGCACAGGCACCGCCTCCTCCAGTCGGTGGGCCGCCAGGCGATCACAATAACCAGCGCTGAAGGGAAGATGATGATAACAACTACCCTCGCCAGGTGGGAAACTACCACATCTTCACAACGGAGCCAGAGACCAAGCACAACAAGAGGCGTCGCGAGGCGGAAGTGAACGCAATCGTTCCACCCATTCCCTAGTACGTCAACTGATCGGAGCAAGAAGTTGCATGGAGCCGGAAGGACTAGCCAGCTGAGCTGCCTCACCCAAGCACCTACATGATGGTTTTGGATCCTATCATTGTCTCCTAGAAGCATTCCTGCAGGTTCTCCCACATTCTCGTAGATGGAGGGAGCAACATCAACCTCCTATACCGCAGCTCGCTAGACCGGCTTAGTATCAACGAGTCGCAGCTGGAGCCGTCAAGCACCTCCTTACACGGAGCCGTTCCGGGCCCGTCGCACTTGCCCATCGGAAAGATCCGGCTGGACGTCATCTTCGGCACGGAGGATAACTTCCTCCATGATCCCATCTGGTTCGAGGTGGTCAACTTATGTAGCGCGTACCACGCAATCCTAGGGCGCCCGACGCTCACCAAGTTCATGGCGGTACCACATTACGCGTACCTCAAGATGAAGCTACCAGGGCCCAAGGGCGTCATCACCGTGGCTGGTTGCTATAGGCGATCTGTGGAGTGCGCCACAGACGGGTCCAAGATAGAGGAAGCCATGATCATCACGGAAGAGAAGCGCATAATCATGCAGAACGTGGCAGCCCTATAGAAGGACATGCCGGCTGGCAAGCCCAAGCCGGCCAGAGAAGCACAGTTCAAGCCATCCAAGTGCACGAGAAGGATCCTGTTGAACGAGGCCGAGCCAGACAAGTTCATGCTGGTCGGAGACGGCCTCGACAGCAAATAGGAAAGCATGCTCGTCGACTTCCTCCGTGAGAATCGGGATATCTTCGCATGGTCCCCCAAGGACATGCTAGGTGTTTGAGGGAGCTCGCCGAGCACTCTTTACATGTCAGGCCGGACGCGAAGCCAGTCAAACAGTCACTACGTCGCTTCGCGGAAGAAAAAAGAAGAACCATTGGTGAGGAGATCACCCGGCTACTCGCAGCCAGATTCATCATGGAGGTTTTCCATCCAGAATGGCTGGCAAACCCCGTACTCGTGCTAAAGAAGAACAAGACTTGGCACATGTGTGTTGACTACACCAGTCTAAACAAATCATGCCCTAAGGACCCATTCGCCCTGCCAAGGATAGACCAAGTGATCAATTCCACGGCTGGCTGCGAGCTGTTGTCATTTCTGGACGCGTACTCTGGCTACCACCAGATCCAGCTGAACCCCGTTGACCAAATAAAGACAGCATTCATCACTCCCTATGGAGCCTACTGCTACACCACTATGCCGTTTGGGCTAAAGAACGCTAGAGCCACATACCAGCGCTGCATGCAGAAATGCTTGCAGACTCAGATCGGCAGAAACGTACACGCGTACGTCGATGATGTGGTAGTCAATACCAAGGAGCACCAAACACTCCTTGAAGATTGATACATTGCTAACATATCCATATTTTTTGATGTTCCGTGCTTGGTTTTATCTACTTTCTTATGTTTTGTCCACACTTTGGAGTACTTTTCATATGATTTCTTGGACTAACCTATTAACAAGATGCCACAGTGCTAGTTGCCTGTTTTCTACTGTTTTTGGTTCCAGGAAAGTCAGAAAATGAATATTCTCGAAATTGGACGGGACAAAAGCCAAAGTCAATATTTTACCGAGGGGGACATGGAGCCAGAAGACGAGACGGAGGAGGGCCAAGGCCTGGCCACACCATATGGTGGCGCGGGCTATCCCTGGTCGCGCCACCAGGTGGTGTGGGCCCCCTAGCTGGCCACCGACCTTGCCTCTTCGCCTATAAGAAGCCTCCCGATGCATAAACCCTAGATCGTCAAGCCTCCAGCCACGAAAAGTTCCGCAACGCCGCCGCCACCGAAGGGGAGATTCGGGGGACAGAAAGTCTCTGTTCCGGCACCCTGCCGGGACGGGGAAGTGCCCCTAGAGCCATATCCATCGATCTCCACCACCATCTCCATCACCATTGCTGATTTCCATGATAAGGAGGGAGTAGTTCTCTCTCGAGGCTAAGGGTTCTACCGGTAGCTATGTGTTCATCTTTCTCTCTATGCATGATCTTATTGAGATCATGAGCTTGTAATCTATAGATCTACCTTGCTACTCAAGTGCTTTAATAGATCTCTGCTCTCCCCATGTGTGTGAAAGTGACAGCGTGCACACCATGGTGGCACTTAGGCTAGAGATTACAAATACTTGTTATGAGTTATATTTGGAGTTGGATGTTTCTATGAAATTGTGGTGTTTGTTGGACCCATCTAGTACTCAAGGTGACAGTGTGGGGTTATCTAGATGGGAAAGATGAACTTTGAGGTGTGCTGTTATAGCCCTACCATCGATTAGAGTGTTCAACCGGAGAGTAGTTTAGAGTAGTATCATAAAGAGAAGATATTTATATGAGAGTGTTCACTAGTGAAAGTATGATCCCTAGGCCTTGTTTCTAAACATTGAAACACCGTTTGCTACTAGATCTGTTACATGTTTGCTTTCTTTCATCTTTATTTCAGTTTGCCTTTAGTCTCTTCCACGCCATCAAAGTATTCTCTATCACCGTTAGCACTTATAATTATCTATAACACTTGTATTTCACTATCTCTTCGCCGAACTAGTGCACCTATACACCTGACAAGTGTATTGGGTGTGTTGGGGACACAAGAGACTTCTTGTATCTTGATTGCAGGGTTGCTTGAGAGGGGATACCTATGACCACTTCCTTTCTGAGTTCGATAAACCTTTGGTAATCCACTTAAGGGAAAACTTGCTGCTGTTCTACAAACCTCTGCACTTGGAGGCCCAACAACTGTCTACAAGAATAGAAGTGCGTAGACATCAAGCTATTTTTTGGTGCCGTTGCCGGGGAGGTAAGGTAAAAGGTACTCACATCCTCCGGTGTGAGTGCTCGAAGTTATTTCCTTTAGATTCTGCAATTTTGTCTTTTTGTTTCTTGTTTTCACTAGTTAGGCTTAATGGAAAATAACAAAAAAATTAGAGAGCTTTATAGTATTTATCTTGAGTTAGGACATGAAGTGTTTGAAGAGAAAATTAAAAAACCTATGGAACTTTATTTGCATGCTAATAGCAATGTTGTTAGTATGAATTCTTTGGACACCATTATTGCTAATGCTATGGAAAATTCTAAGCTTGGGGGAGCTAGTTTTTATGAAAATGATCTTTTTAGTTCCCCAGCTTTGGAAGATAGCTATTCTATTGCTTATGATGCTACCAAACCTCCAATATATGATGATTACAATGATGAATATGATATCTTCAGTCCACCTACTATTGAGGAAAAAATTAATTATAATTACAATATGCCTCCTATATTTGATGATTATGGTGATGAGAATAATAATGATAGCTATTTTTTTGAATTTGCTCCCACTACAATTAATAAGAATGACTATGTTTATGTGGGGAGTATTAATTCTTTTATGCATGTGGCTCATGATAAGAATGTTTCGTGTGATAGTTATATTGTTAATTTTATTCATGATGCTACTGAAAGTTATTATGAGAGAGGGAAACATGGTTTTATGTGTCTCAACAATATTAAGTTTCCCCTCTTTATGTTGAAATTTTTGAAGTTGCACTTGTTTTGCTTTCCTATACTTGTTCTTTGTGCTTTCATGACTTGTTTCTTTACAAGATTATTTTTTATAGGAAGTGGGTTAGACTTAAATGTGTTTTGAATTTGCTTCTTGATGCTCTCTTTTACTTCAATTCATATTTCTTATGTGAGCATCTTCTCAAACTATCATGCCTAACTTAAAGGCATTAAAAAGTACTTATTGGGAGATAACCCAAAAGTTTTAGATGAGTCTTGGAAGTTATTACTTCAGTAATAACCGCTCCTTATCCTTTTTATTTGCTTTTTGTGCCAAGAGTAACCTCTAATGAGAGAGAAGTAATGATTGGGAAAGTTGCTGTCCCGAAACAGATTTCTGTGCTTGACCGTAAAAATTCGTGTAAAATCTCTGTACGTCCTTTTGAGGCGTGAATTTTTGTGCTTCTGCCCCAGGTTGTTATATAACTTTCGTTAGTTCAAGAATTTTTGATTTGAGCAACAGAAGGTCTTCGTAAAAATTGGTTTTTACCTGCTGGTCTGTTTTGATAGATTTCTGCCATTATTTGCATTTGCTTCTTGTTGGTTCCTTTTTGGGTTCTCTTTGGGGAATTGAGCTTTTTGAAGGAAGTGCTACAGTAGATTGTGTTTTAGTGGAAGTTTTATTGGTGTTGAAACTGAACTCAAAGACTTATTATCTTGAGTGCACTAATATTGCTAATAAATATTGTGTGAAGTTTTGTATGAAGGAAAAATTTCAGGTGTATGGAAGGAATGAGTAATGAGATGAAGGATGGACTAAAGCTCAATCTTGAGAAATATCCAAGAAGTACAAGCTTCAAAGCTTGGGGATGCCCAAGGCATCCCCCTCTTCATCAATAAAAATCTCAGGTTTCTTCCAAACGCTTCATTTTTATTGTTTCATGCATAGTTGTGTTGTTCTTGGAGCGTCTTTGTTTTTGTTTTGGTTTTTTGTTTGCTTTGTTTGCTGAATAAATTGGTTGGACCCCCTCTTTCATACATTGGTTTTCAAATAGTTTGGTTTGGATTTGAAAGAGTAGGAAAGCTCATGCTAAGTGGTAAAGGGAGCTTGTTTTTGACTATGGCCTATGCTTTGTCATGCCATGTTTGATATTGATTTGGCTTTATGCTTAGTATTCTTTGCTATAGCATGACTTGTTATAAACAATTGAGATTTCTTAATGTGCCTTTGAAGAATCATGCATTGTTTTAGCATATTAAAGCATAGTATTGTGGTATTCTCCTTTGATGCTTTATTTGGATTGACTTGCGCATGCTCACGCCATGTTATGACTATCTCAAGTCACCATAAGCCTTTATGATCCTTTAGTTTTCAACTTGTAGTATCACTTTATGCTTTGATCAATGATGTTTTGTCGCTCTGCATGATTATGGCTATTATTGCTCTCTTAGTTTGTCGCTCCCAGTCTTTTGCTAGCCTCCGCAACCAAGTATGAGTTCCACTCATGCATCCAACTCCTTAAACCAAGTTATTCCAAAGAGTCCACCATACCTACCTATTAGCTTTTGCTATTCCAAGTATATTCATGTTTTTATCTACCTTCCAAATTAAACTTGTTATGATAAAACTAGTGATTAAATCTCTCACGAACTTGATGGCACACTTTACTTTTCTTGCCCTTAATAAACTTGAACCATTGTGTCGTCTATGTTGTATATGCTTGCACTTATTTGTTGGGGATTAGCAGAAGCTGTCATGGGGAACACTTTCAACATTGCACTTGTACTTTGTACCTAGTTGATATCATGCTCTTTTGTCTATGGATGTCGTCGGTGTGAAATGAAAGGGGAGCTTGTAAGTCCATGGAGTTATGTATATGTGTTAGAGAAACGCCTGGGCCACTGGTCTAATCCATGCTGACATGGTGGAAACCTGCAGCGTAACCATAATGAGTTGTCTATGAAGCATTCTTCTTATAAAAAAAAGAGTCCTATATTGAGAAAAAAAGAGATTATGAAAAGAGGAAAGAGAGAAAAAAGCACCATATTCCCATGGTAAATAAGAAGATTGATGAGATGCTCGTTGTCTACTTGCCTTGTTATTTTGATATGGGGATTCTTCCGTATCATCGGGCAAGGGGTACCCCGTTGGCGGTTCTCTATGGTACACATGTACTTACGATGACAAGAACTTACCGGTGACTAAACTTGAGTAGCATGAGGAGCGGCCCTCGTATTCAAGGGACATGAGATTCCTAACTTATACTTCGTCAAGCATATACACCATAGTTTGTTCACTTTAACCTTAATCACTTCAAGATGCTTATGATAGGGGCAATGAGAGCTGAAATCTATTAAGTACCATAATTTTTGGAAGCTCTTTATGAAACTTGAATCCCTACTTCCTTATATGAAGGCCTTTCTTTTACTTTTATGTTGAGTCTCCACCTTCTATCTTTATGCACCTACTATGAGAGCATAGTGGCCATTCTTAGTTCTATGTGCATTGTCCCAAGACTTGTTGATTGATGCATAGCTTTGATATTGCTTGTTTTAAACTATTTGTATCTAGTCGCTCTTATGAACTTTGAAGGTGTCCTATGCATTTATGTTTGCTACTCTATGAGGGACAAGCTGAATGCCACTATGCTATGTTTTCTTTATGTGAAACAAACAAACGTCTTGCAAAGCATTGCTATTCATTAATCTTTTTTTTGTGCCTTTTCATGTTACAACATAGTTGCTTTGTCTTATTGCTAGAACTTTGTCTTTCATGTTATGATTGAAGTACTATGATCCTAGCTATCAATGTTTTACAAATACTTTGAGAAAGTTTGTGATGGTGCATGTCACCTCAAAAATTATTCTTTCTTTTTATCACTTACCTACTCGAGGACGAGCAGGAGTTAAGCTTGGGGATGTTGATATGTTGCTAACGTATCCATAATTTTTGATGTTCCATGCTTGGTTTTATCTACTTTCTTATGTTTTGTCCACACTTTGGAGTACTTTTCATATGATTTCTTGGACTAACCTATTAACAAGATGCCACAGTGCCAGTTGCCTGTTTTCTGCTGTTTTTGGTTCCAGGAAAGTCAGAAAATGAATATTTTCAGAATTGGACGGGACAAAAGCCAAAGTCAATATTTTACCGAGGGGCACACAGAGCCAAAAGACGAGACGGAGGAGGGCCAAGGCCTGGCCACACCATATGGTGGCGCGGGCTAGCCCTGGCCGTGCCACCAGGTGGTGTGGGCCCCCTGGCCGGCCATCGACCTTGCCTCTTCGCCTATAAGAAGCCTCCCGATGCATAAACCCTAGATCGTCAAGCCTCCAGCCATGAAAAGTTCCGCAACGCCGCCGCCATCGAAGGAGAGATTCGGAGGACAGAAAGTCTCTGTTCCGGCACCCTGCCGGGACGGGGAAGTGCCCCTAGAGCCATCTCCATCGATCTCCACCACCATCTCCATCACCATTGCTGATTTCCATGATGAGGATGGAGTAGTTCTCTCTCGAGGCTAAGGGTTCTACCGGTAGCTATGTGTTCATCTCTCTCTCTATGCATGATCTTATTGAGATCATGAGCTTGTAATCTATAGATCTACCTTGCTACTCAAGTGCTTTAATAGATCTCTGCTCTCCCCATGTGTGTGAAAGTGACAGCGTGCACACCATGGTGGCACTTAGGCTAGAGATTACAAATACTTGTTATGAGTTATATTTGGAGTTGGATGTTTCTATGAAATTGTGGTGTTTGTTGGACCCATCTAGTACTCAAGGTGACAGTGTGGGGTTATCTAGATGGGAAAGATGAACTTTGAGGTGTGCTATTATAGCCCTACCATCGATTAGTGTGTTCAACCGGAGAGTAGTTTAGAGTAGTATCATAAAGAGAAGATATTTATATGAGAGTGTTCACAAGTGAAAGTATGATCCCTAGGCCTTGTTTATAAACATTGAAACACCGTTTGCTACTAGATATGTTACATGTTTGCTTGCTTTCATCTTTATTTCAGTTTGCCTTTAGTCTCTTCCACACTATCCACGGTAAGCGACGGTCGAGACTGGCTCCATACGGGGTATGAGGAGGATGAGCAAAAGCTCGGAGCTCCTTCATGCAAATATGGTATCGAATTAATTGTGCACCGTCCACGGGGACACTCATATGTTTCCGTGGTTTCGTCGCGCCAAGAAAATAAGTTTATGATGAAGTCTCAGGGTCAGGTATTTTGGAAAGTACAAGTACAAGTTTATTCCGGACCAATTGATGGGTCCGACTGACCTAGAGACACGGTACACATGGACCCCCGCAGAGCCCTTCTGCTGGGATACCGGGATGATCTGCTCCTTTCCTTACTAGTGGCTGAGCTAGACACCAAAAATTCCTTTCTGATGAAACCTTTGTTGCCCTATCTTGAATTGAAGGTTTGGGGTGTAAAGTTTCGTTTCGGTCGTGTCAGACGACATGCAGGGGGGCAATGGCTGCCAACGGAATCTATAATAATTCGATATCCCTTTACGAAAGGGAATAACCTTATTTCTGAGATACAATACTAATACAAATCTTACCTCCCGCGAGCCCAAATCTCGGGAGGCGCTTAGGCAACACTGGCAACAGCTTGCTTTGGCAAGCCCTATTAAAGAAGCTAAGTGACTTTCGTCACTCAAGTAGTGAGTTTGAGAGTGACTGTTAGGGCGACCACTTGTACTTCTAGGCCTTGGCGACCTATATGTTACGCAACACAGCTTCACTATGTTCTGCCGCTCTCGTCAATGAATGCGATGGTGAATGGGTTCATATCTATGAAGCGGATAACCCATCAGACTCACTTTTCATAATGTCGTTAGTAAGTATTCTGATGAAGAATTATGTGCGGAGGCGGATCTTCATAATCAAAGTATTTTCTGCCTTCCCCGGGAGCAAGAAGGAAGAGAGAAGCTGTGGCTGGCTTTGTTCACTTTCGGCCGGAGAAGACTCGAGTTCGGTGTCAGAGGATAAATGACCGCTCAAGACACGGCGATACGCCCGCAGCGTCTTGAGGGGATCGTCAGTCGACAGAGAACGCGAGTTCTCCGCGCCACGTCGATCCCCCGGAGGACTTGGTGTTGGTGGAGAATGTACATAACGAGTCGCTGAGCGAGAAATATCTCGGAATGCCATCCGATGTGGTGCCACCTTGCTTCCATTGTGCTTGTAGAATAAAGTATGTATGGTCAGCATTACTTTGCTTCTACCTCATCTATAAAATTTCTCATATCATAGTGCTCGCGCGCCTACGTATACTACTAACGGATTCCAGAACCGGTGCTCCCTCCGAGAGTAAGTCACTCCAGTGGAATTTAAGATACCGGGTCCTAGTTCCCTAAGTGGTTACCCGCTTGTGTTCCTTTATATGACCACTAGAGCCGGTAGAGGATCAAACGGAGGTAGAACTTAGCAATCCAGCAAAGTATTCTCTATCACCATTACCACTTATAATTATCTATACCACTTGTATTTCACTATCTCTTCACTGAACTAGTGCACCTATACACCTGACAAGTGTATTGGGTGTGTTGGGGACACAAGAGACTTCTTGTATCTTGATTGCAGGGTTGATTGAGAGGGGATACCTTTGACCACTTCCTCCCTGAGTTCGATAAACCTTGGGTAATCCACTTAAGGGAAAACTTGCTGCTATTCTACAAACCTCTGCACTTGGAGGCCCAACAACTGTCTACAAGAATAGAAGTGTGTAGACATCAAAGATCTAAAGGAAACATTAACCAACCTCCGCCAGTTCTAGATGAAGCTGAACCTGGAGAAGTGTGTGTTTAGCGTCCCAGCCGGTCAGCTCCTCGGTTTTTTCCTATCAGAGCGAGGAATCGAGGCAAACCCGGAGAAGATCTGCGGAATCGAGCGCATGCAGCCGCCCAAGAACTTACGAGATGTCCAGAAGTTCACCGGATGCCTAGCCTCCCTCAGCCGGTTCATCAGCCAGCTGGGTGAGAAAGCACTCCAACTGTACCAACTCATGAAGAAGACGAACAAATTTGTCTGGACATCACAGGCGGATGAAGCCTTCTGCGAACTCAAGCGCATGCTCACTTCACCACCTATCCTGGCAGCACCAGCAGCGAAGGAGCCCATGTTGATGTACATCACAACAACCAACCGGGTCGTCAGTGTGGTGCTAGTAGTGGAGAGGCCGGAAGAAGGAAAAGCACATTCGGTGCAACGACCGGTATACTACCTGAGTGAGGTACTCTCGCTCTCAAAGCAGAATTACCCTCACTACCAGAAGCTGGTGTATGGCGTGTACATGGCTGCCAAGAAATTGATGAACTACTTCCAGGAGCACTCCATCCGGGTGGTGACGCTCGCGCCACTTTCGGAGATCATCGACAGCAGAGACGCCACAGGCCGGGTGGCGAAATGGGCCATAGAGCTCGCCACCCACAACATATAGTACGAGCCAAGAACAACGATCAAGTCTTAGGCCTTGGCAGATTTCCTCGTTGATTAGGCAGAAACGCAGTACATGCCGCCTTACCCTGACTCCACACATTGGAAGCTGCACTTCGACGGCTCCAAGATGTATGGAGGGCTCAGAGCCAGAGTGGTCATCACCTCTCCCAAAGGAGACCTACTAGAATATTTTCTACAGATCCACGTCCACGCGTCCAACAATGTCGCGGAATATGAGGCGCTCGTCCACGGCCTCAAGATGGCAAACGAAATAGGCATCCGACGCATCCTATGCTTCGGTGACTCTGATCTGGTGGTACAGCAAGTGTCGGGCGATTGGGACGCCAGGGACGCAAACATGGCTCTGTATCATTTCTTCATGCAATAGTTGTGCGCCTGTTGCGAAGGGTGCGAGTTTCACCATGTTCCCAGGGTAAACAACAAGGCCGCGGACACGCTCGCCCGCATCGGGTCAACAAGACAAGCAATTCCTCCTGGAGTCTCCCTCGAGCACCTGCGCAAGCCATCAATCACGCCGTCTCCCAAATCCGACTCCATAATATTGGACGCGGACCTGGGGACTACCGGCTCCAAGACCTCCGCGACTGCTCCACCGCGCCCAAGGACTATTACACCGCACCCGGGGACTGCTCCACCGCGCCCAAGGACTGGTACACCGCACCCGGGGACCGCTCCACTGCACTCGGGGACTGCTCCACCGCACCCGGGGACTGCTTCACCCCACCCGGGGACTGCCGCGTCCAGCCTGGAGGATGCCGGCTCCGCCGCTTCGCCGGGTCGACCACCAGACGGATCCGGCTCGGCCATCCGCATAGAGGTGAATCGGCTCATGCAGGCGGTATACGCCATCCGGAAAACCCCAACATGGGCCAAGCCGTTCCTGAAATTCCTGGCAAGCGGAGAACTGCCCGAAGAGGATTTATAAGCAAGGCAGGTGAAGTGTAGAGCCAGCGCATACACCATCATCAACAACGAGCTCTACAAGCGCAGTGTTGGGGGCATTTACCAGCGGTGCGTGAGCCGGGAAGAAGGAGCCCGGCTGTTGACCGATGTTCACCACGGCAAGTGTGGCCACCATGTTGGGTCTGCAGCATAGAAAACAAAAATTTTCCTACGATGTGAACTACACGCCAAGATCTATCTACTAGGTACAAAGCAACGGGTGGACATACATCCAACGAGAACTTACCCTCGTAGACAACAAGCTTTGTTAACGAGTAGGAACTCGTGGTTGATGTATTCGTACACTTGCCGATCTCAAGATCGTGAGGAAGTCCAGCAGGTCCGGCTCCAGCACGTCCATCAGATCCAGCTCTGGCACCACCAAGTCCAGCATCGCAAAGCAGCGGTGCATCCGTGATCGCACACACGTCCGGTACCCCGACAACCTCCGCCCCTCGCTCCAGCAAAGCAGCGGAAGCAGCAACTCCTTTCCAGATAAAGCCACCGGGAACATGTATCTCGCTAATCCGAGACCATGGGGGAATAATACTAGAGAGGGAGAGAGATCCTTCACAAGGAGGTGTGAGTGAGAAGTGAGGAGGGGGTGGCCTTTTATAGGAGGAGGGGGTACCCCTCCTTCATGGCCGGCGCATGGAGGAGGTGACTCTTCACCTCCTGCATTCATGTGGTGGTAACTCCCTCCACATAAATTTGCCCCTTCACATTCTCTTTTAAAGTCTCCACTTTAAATGCATTAAATTTCTCCAAATTTAATGCTCTCTCATTTAATAAAACTCTTTTATTATTTTTATTCAGAATTGTGATAATTACTTTAATTAACAAACAATAAAAAAAAACCCCTTACAACATTTCAATATTACATCCAGAACCAATATCAGCATTTTAACCCAAACAGTTTGGTTCATTGAAATAATTCCAGCGCTTTCTTAAATCTTTATCTGAAACATATTTGCTCCAAATGGTGTCGGTATCCCTTAAGTGTGTCACCCTACGGTTCATGAATAATGCAGACATCATCGAGACCCTCTCCGATCAATAATCAGCAGGACTCGGAGATCCATACTGACTCCTACACATTCAACGATGACTTCTGTGATCGTGAGAACCTTTAACGCTAGTAACTAAATCCCTTTGTCCCGTGATATATTACATGTCCGAGATTCGATCATCGGTATCTCCATACCTAGTTTGATCTCAATCACATGCACTCTTTTCTCGCTCCGTGATATAACATTCTAGTGATCACATCACTTGCTTGCAAGCTATTTCAATGTGATATCACCGAGAGGGCCCAGAGTATATCTATCCATCATCGGATGGACAAATCCCACTCTTGATCCATGAGCCTCAACATAACACCTTCGTAGCACTGAACCCACCTTTATAGTCACCTCACATGCGGTGTGACGTTTGATGTTATCAAGATACTCTTCCGGTGTTAGCAATTAACATGATCTCATGGTCTAAGGACTAAGATTACTTCGTATGATGTTATAGCAATATAAACATAATGACTTGATCATAATGCTATACTTCGGATGAATGTTCATCACATCATTCCACCAATGGTGTGACCTTGTTATTAACAACATCCAATGTCTATGATCAGGAAACCTTGATCATCTTGTTAATCAACAAGCTAGTCTATAAGAGAGGCATAACTAGGAACCCCTTTTTGTTTATTAAACACACATGTATTGATGTTTCCGATCAATACAATTATAGCATGCAAAATAAACATTTATCACAAACATGGAATAAGATAATAACCACTTTATTATTGCCTGTCGGGCATATTCCCTTCACACCATGCATCATCACGAGCCATAGTGGCAAAGGCATTCCTCCATGGGTTCTACTGGCCCACGACACTAGAAGACGCTGAGCAAATCGTCAAAGCATGCAATGGTTGTCAGCAGTTCAGCCAGCAGAAACACACTCCGTCCACAGCACTCAAGACAATACCCATCACCTGGTCGTTTGCCGTTTGGGGGCTCGACATGGTTGGCCCTTTTAAAATAGCCAGATCCGGCATGACTCACTTGCTGGTGGCATTGGACAAATTCACCAAGTGGATAGAGGCAAAACCAATAAAGAAGCCGGATGGACCAATGGTTCTGTGGAGACAAGGGCATCCGCCTGGACCTGGCATCTGTGGCTCACCCCAATCCAATGGACAGTGCGAGCGAGCAAATGGCCTAGTCCTAGCCGGAATCAAGCCCCGACTGATCGATCCACTGATGCGGTCCCCCAGCTGCTGGATTGAGGAGCTGTCGGCTGTGCTTTGGAGCCTTCGCACCACGCCAAACCAGTCCACTGACTACACTCCTTTCTTCCTCGTCTACGGGGCGGAGGCGGTTTTGTCCACATACATTGAGTTTGACGCATCCTGCAAACTGCTTTACACAGAGCAACAAGCCAAAGAAGCATGGGAAGACAACGTCGATCTTCTTGAAGAAGCACACGAGATGGCCTTGTCTAGATCCGCCATCTACCAGCAAAACTTGCACCGTTACCACGCCAGCCGGATCCGCAGCGTCTTGTTCCGCGAGGGCGACCTGGTGCTAAGGCTAGTACAAGACACCAAGGGGATGCACAAGCTATCTCCGCCTTGGGAAGGCCCATTCATCATCAGCCGGGCACTGCAAAACAACTCATACTACCTCATCGACGCCCGCCAGCTGGAAAAGAACAAGATGGATCGCTCAGGCGAAGAAACTAAACGCCCATGGAATGCAAGCCTGCTTCGCCCCTTTGACACTTGAACAAGAAGTGTATGTATCTTACCTTCATGTAATGAACAAGCATGGGAGCCTCGACACAGTCTCGAGGACTCCGCAATAAATTAGCAAGTCATGCTGCAAAATTTGGTTTTCCGGCTGCATTGCTCTAACCCCGGAGCCGGTGATCTGTCTCGGGGACTCGCCGGTTAGCCTAGACGGTTGCGCGACCCACGCGGCAAAGTACTGTACACGGTTCCTAGGGCTTCCTCTCTTTTCAATTTATGAGACGCCAGGCGGTTCTCGGCCAGCGCATGCAAAGCCGGCTGACAGATCTGGCAAGAGCAGAACGCTCGAAGGCCCCTACACAAAAAAGCCACGAGGAAAACAAAAACGGCTGGACGTCCCGGCTGCGCTCGCTCGCCCAAGGCAAATGACCCAAACCCAAAGTATCGTGTAGTACGCCTACTAAGCTACCCCTTTGACTCCGGCTTGAAGCCAGCAAGGGAACATCATCAAAACTGGCCAATGCTCATTGAGAAAAGGGCAAAGACATTGGATTTGCATGAAACAGCAAAATTTCAAAACTAGTAAATCTAAGATTACAGTTTAACTTGCATATACTTAACCAGGCAAACAACTTGTTTGTTTCTATGTTTGCATGAACCAAAGTTCCACGATGAACACCCGAACTGGCGGGTAGTAGCTTCCAGGCGGCAGTAGAGTAGGTCAAGGAGATTCGACCCGGTTGTATCCTCCAGCCGGCCCGAACCTCGGGGACTACACCCTGTGGGTGCGCTTGCGTGCCCCCACATAGAAACCTGCAAACAGACAACAACATAAAGAAGCTTCGACCCGGCTGTATCCTCCAGCTGGCCCGAACCTCGGGGACTACACCCTATGGGTGCGCTTAGGCGCCCCCACACAGAAACAAGCTTGTAGCAAATGCAAAACATAAAATCCAAATGAAAAAGCACGAGCAAATATCCAAAGGGAGGCGATGCTCCCACAAGAGTTCAATAACGAACAGACAATTGTTCAGCAAATGCAAAACACAAGTTCTTCATTCACAAATACTCCCGACATACCGGGGATCAAGCTGACTTGTGGGTAGAAGGGCCAGACACATTGGCTGGAGCTTGGCTGTTGGAGGCGACGTCTGCCAAGGTGGTCTGAGCGTAGCCGGGGCCTCAGTGTGCGGTGCATCTGGACTATGGTGGTACCGCTCCGTGCCAGCCCAGTCGCTGAAGTCCCTGTACAACGCGACAAAGCTCCCAATATTCACGCCACAAGAGCGGATGTCAGGAACATTGGTGCGAAGCTAGTCATAGATGGTCCCTTGGCAAAATCCGCGGGAAAGGCTCCGCAGATCCACGTCCAGGTACCAGACTTCAGCAACGCCAGTACCATCTCCGTGCCGCCACGAGTCGCCCACTCCTGGGCCATGTTCATGAGGTCTGGAGCACCCCAAAGCCGCTCGAACAAGGCGTCCATGGTGGCCGGCTGGGCGGTGTCAGGCCAAACATAGTCATAGACCTCGAGAGCGGCAGCACGAAGCCGGTTCACCTCCTCGCTGACAACTGCCACCAGCTCCCCCGGGTGGAGATCACGCTCCGGATCCGTCTCGGGAATGCGGCCCACCGCCTGATCAGTCGCCTCAGGATACTGAGATGTAGCCAAGAAAAGGGAAAATAATCAACGTTGGCTGCAGAAGGCAAAACGGTAAAGCTAGCCTAGATTGAGAGTACTTACTGACGACAATCTTGGCGATCTGGCAAAGCTCTCCCAGCGCCGCTGCCTCCTTGGCCTTGGAGGCCTTAAGAGCATCTTCCTGGGTGGCATAGAGCACCTCCAGATTCTTCAGCGCCTCGGTCCGAGTGTCCGCCACCTTCTTGGCTTTGCCAGCCTTGATCTCCATCTGCTGCTGATGCGTAGTCAGCTGGGCGATCTGGTCCTGGCGAGACTTGTTGGACTCCTCCAGCCGGGCAACCTCTCCCTTCAGTCGGGCCACCTCGCGGTCCCGGTCTGCCAGCAGAGCTGCAGGAGGGTAACCAATATTCAACAAGAAGCGCGAGAAATCGCGCAATCGAGAAGATATAGCGGAGCAAGGAATCTTATGGCCCAGGTCCCGCGAGGTCTTGGCGGCGTCGACGAGGGCCCTCTGCGTAAAAAGAGAAGTAAGAACGAGTCGCGGTGCGAGACGGTGAACAAACATCAAGATTGGCAACAGGACACATACCTCGACGGAGGCCCCCAGCGTCCTGGCCTGGCCAAGCCCTTGCTCCAGTGCCTCCACCAGCTGGCAAGCCTGGCCAATGGCCAAGGGCGCCCCCCCGATAGCTGCGCCAGGACGGCGTCCAGCGGCGGTGCAGCCGGAGCCGGCATCTAGCCGGTGACCTGAAGGTCGTCGTCGCTCACCGAAGCCACGGAGGGCCCACCTGCCGGCTGGACAGGGACCTCCGGCTACGACACCTCCACTAGCTCCTCCACCCGGTAGGCGCCAGAGTCAGCGCCCACTGTCGAGCCAGAGGGAGGCGCGGCCATGCCGGCGCGCCCAGGCAGAAGACCCTCGGTAAGCAGAGAAACGGCCCCGGCCCAGTGAAGCGTCGCAGGCGCAGCTGGCGGCACCACCTCTATCGCATCCACACTGGCCCCAACCGGTGGAGAAGGTTCCTCCTCGGGGGCCAGAGCCGGCGCGACCTCGAGCGCTGGAGCCGGCGCACTTCCCTCCCTGGCAGGCGGAGGGGCGGACGCGGTGGCGACGGTCGCGGAGCCGGGCAAGGCCATCGCCTCGCTGCAGAAAAGACAAGGGTGAACAAAGCAAGTGCGAGCAAATCAATACAAGTATCAGGAGTAAAGGAACACCTACCCGGCAATGCTCGGCATGGTGGCCACGGGTCTGGGGCGACGGATCTTCTTGGCGCCGCCTCCGGCCGGCGCAGCGTTGGTCGGGGCGGCGTGCTTCCCCCTGCCCCTGGGCGTGGCGGCCTCGGCCAAGTCCACATCCTCGCCATGAGCGGATGTTCCAATGCAAGCAAAACATCAAGTTCACGGCTAAGAGTGCGGCAAGAGCAAAGAAGGCAAGGACAAAGGAAAAACTCTCACCGGTTGGAAACTCGCAGCCCTTGTTGGCCCGCATGGGGAACCGCTCCGGCTCCACCGGCGGAGCCTTCGCCGGCTTGAGGTCCACAGCAAAGTTGGGGAGCTCATTGTCCCTCATGCCGTCCTCCGCTAGCTATGTCGTGAAAAGATACTCAACAAGGGAAGATAAGAGGCACGAAGCGGGAGTCCCTCGGGAAAATCCACCCGGAAAAGAGGAGGAAAGAATACCTTCGGCGGAAGCCGGCTGCGGTAGTACGACCGGCAGGAGAACACCCAGTCCTCCTCTAGCGCCTCCTTCGAGATGGTGGCGAGCCACTCGCGGAGGGCGGCGTACGGCACGTCCAACCGGGATACCCGGGTGGGATCTAGATGGACAGAGAGGTGGCACATCTTGTGTGACCGGTGCTGCAGCGGGAGCACGCGACTCACCATCCAGGACAGCAGAATGTCCCGGGTGATGAGCCGCTCCTTCTCCACGAGGACCGCCAGCCGGGCGCCCATCCGGTCGATGTTGCCTTGGGCGCCCAAGTGCTAGACGCTCCAGGCATTCCGGGTGGAAGGGACGTTGGCGAAGGCCGGGACCTTGATCCAGTCCACCTCGGTGGTTTTGCGCACATAGAAATACGAGCGCTGCCATAGCTTGACGGTGTCCGGGAGCTCCAGGCGCGGCATGGCCACCGATGGCCGCGGGTAGATGGCGCAACAACCCGTCTCCGTCAGCAGCACGCCCTTCCCCACCACCTGAACTTTGAAGTAGAAAAACTTCAGAAGTTTGCGGCGTTAGGGCAAATGCCAAGGTACGCCTCACAGCAGGCCACGTGATGCGACAACATCGACACATCGTTGGCTCTGAGATGGTGGAGATGGAGGTCGAAGGCGACAAGCAGCTCCATGACGAACCGGATCAGCAGCAACCCAAGGCCGCGAGTGAAGTGGGCGAGGAAGAGGACGGCCTCGCCAGGCTGAGGGTTGGGCACCCGCTCGCCCTCCGGCGCAAGGTGGTGCTTCACTAACCGCTCCAACGGCAGGAACCTCCCCCTCCGGTACTTCCGCACCAACTCCTCGGTGACATATGAGCTACACCACCCACCGGTGACCTCGGGCAACATATTGTTCGAAAAGGTGACCGTGATTGAAGCGCGGGGACCCATTGCTATGGAAGAAATGGAACGACACCGGCGACCAAGAAGCGGCGGCGTAGAGGAGTAGTGGAGGGCTATAGCGCGAAGGAGAGTAGGGGCAGCAAGCACATGAAGATGAAGTGAAGAGCTCCCGCTCCTTGGTGTCCCTATTTATCAGGGAGGAAAGGCCGCACCCATCGCCCTCCCTCCGTGCCACATGGCAAGAAACTGCCCTACTTCACCACGACGGTTCGAGGCTGATCACGTGCGCCAGCGTCACGTGCACAGAAGATCCCGCAGGATTTACTGTGGGAGGCAAACCGTGCCCACGATCTCCAAGAAACTGCAATGATGAAAGCGTGTGCGCAGTTACCAAAAAATTGTCGCGGCAGACTAAGAAGTCAAACTGAAGCAACACGCGCCAGAAATGGCAGGCGTGGCTGACGCAAGCAACGACGACGGCACATTGGCGATCCCTCTCCCGGCCGGGTGCGGCAGCCAGTCAATAAGATCACCGCTCACATCCTGTGGGTGGGGCCATCGACCCCGCAGTCGGTAAACCCCAGCTGGGAAACAGCAAAGAATCTCAAGCTGGTACAAGACAAAGACTACAAGACAAAGGAAAATAACAAAGCACCTGCACCATCAATCATTTCAAATGAGCACGCAAGAACTTCTCCACGAGGCCAAGTCCTAACGCGCTCGGGGACTAGTGTCGGGGGGATAACCCCCGGGTAGGCCAAGACGGGACCAACCGACCGGCTCTAAGGATCTCACGCCGTCTGGACCCAGACCCAGGAACCACAGCCGGGTGGAATCCTCCACCCGGTCCACATCCAAATTTCTCCGGCTGGCCCGTCTAGCCAGATAGCCAGAAGAACCGGCTGGGAGGCTGCTCCTAGCCGGCCGCCTCGGATCCGCTGGCGATAGTACGGTAGGGATGACGCTCCCCGCTGAGCGCACCTTTGATCAGACAGGCTGGCTAGCCTGGCCGGCGCTACCGGACAACTGTGCCAAAGCTGGAGGCTGACGAGCAAAGCAAGGGCTGACGAGGAAAGCTCCAGCTTACGCATAAAGAGCTGGCTGACGGATAGAGCCGGCTGACGAGTAAAGCAGGGGCACTGGACACTATAGCGTGGTCCTTCCCTGTACTGGAGGCTTGATTGGACCCGGGCCTATAGTTTGGCCCGGTCCAGCCGACCCACTTTGTAAGGCCCAGATCCAAACAGTAAACCCTAGAACCCACCTTGTAAACTGCCTCCTCCACCAGCATATAAGAGGGGGTAGTGCTATAAGGTTCTAGGTAAGCATTAGACAATTACAAGTTAGAAGTTCTCCACATTGGACAAGTTTAGTAGCTAAGGAAACAGCTCAAGGAGCATCTGTATTGGGCATTTGCCCCATTCGATAGTAGATCCTTGCAGGAGTAGGAGCTTTACCTCACCAAGAGGTCTCCGAACCGGGGTAAATCGCTATGTTTGCAGTATCTATGCCCAACGCGTTGCGAGTAGCCACCGATAGCATCCTGATTGTCCCCTTCAAGCCATCTCCGATGGTACTGTCGTGTTCCACACCACGACACTATCTCTTGCTTTGACTCAGAAATCGCCTAAGAGTGCCACAAAGCAACTCTAGGCTAGACGAAAGGGTAAAATAGTCTTCATTATGTAGAGAGAAGGAGTATAAATCGAGGGACACTATGCCTAACTAGACTGATGGGTGCTTGGTAGCTAGTTCCGAAAAGCTGCCAAACTTGCCATCGGAAGAATGGTCAAGGTTGATGTATCTCATTGCCCTGAATGCAGCATGTTGGCCATGAAGTTCCTAGTTGTCTAGTTATTTGGCCGCATGCTATTATAAGTAATTCTGTAGTTATATTATCTCCACTGATCATATATGGGTGATAAATTTGTGGTAATCTTTTGCTGGATTGGATTTAGGACTCGTATTGGTATGGTACAAGTTTATATGTATCTATACAACCAACTATTATGACAATGATTGTGTTCCATCTTAATTGTATTTTAGTCGTGGGGCAATGGGGAATTAGCAGATTAAACTCAACTCATGATTTGAGAATAGGTCCATCATATGTTTTGAGTATAGTGAGGCAGTCCCTATTCTGCATGGGTGTGCGTGTACATGGTCTTGCTTTATTTTAAAACATGGTCTTATGACAATCTAGATAAGGCTTAGGATTTTTGGGTTGCATATATTTGGGGGTCACACATATAGGCATTGATGTGAGAAGGCGATATGCACTCAAAATCAGACTTGATCGCCAGTTTTGCTTGCTCTAATGATCGTATGTTAAGAGAACATGGCAAACTAACCGTGTGCCAAGGTTTTTAGAGCTAAAATAAGAACTGATTCTTTCTGAACTGATTGTATATATGAATATCTATCAAAAATAATTATCGCTATTTTTTCCTACCTTGGTGAGGTCTTTGTTTCGAATCCGGCCAAGTCACAGGACAATACATTTTGACTAACGAGTAGATGAAAGCTAGCCCATTTGAAACCTCTTTCACTCAGAACCTTCTAATTCGGTCTTTTCAGGGTCAGGGGACTGCTAACTATAGCCTAGTAAATTTTGAGGAATGAGCCTATGGAGAAGATCCCATGAAGTATAGTCCATGGAGTATGGCCCAAAGTATTTTTAATTCGGCTATTTTGGGCATTGCCTCCCACCTCTAAAAAATCTCCGCCTACCCATCTTTTTAAGAAACTACTCTATTATGGGGCATTCAAAAACTAGGATGCTAGTGATGCTGCCCTTGTATTTTAAGAGAGCTAAACATGGACACACAAAATTGTTTTAAGAAGACTAATACATAAGTGATAGTTACTATGAAATGTTTAATGCCATATTTTCATAAGTTCTCTTTGGTGTAGTGGCAACGCACTTAGCTTACACGTATTGAAGTCTCAAGTTCGACTCCTCTGTGCTTACATGTATATAGTAATTTTAGGTTTTCATTTTTTTCTTGTAGCAACATATTTCTTTACAAAGAGGCTAACATCACGGACCCACCAGCCTGTAGTATCCCTCGAGTTTAGTAGGCAAGTTTGAAAAAAATAACAATTAAAGTACTTGTACATAGAGGCTTGCATTGGTGACCCACCTGTCAGACCATGCACGGCTGTATCGAGATATGTTAAGAGTATCAAAGTAACGGGCGTGATCGAAAGAAAAAGTCAAACATAGACATGTATCTTGTACAGAGAGGCTGACATCATGGACCCATTAGCCATAACATTAAGCAACATTGGCAAGGCAAAAGGGCAGTCATGAGGAAAAAAGAAGACCAAGATAGACACGTTTCTTGTATAGAAGGGCTATCATTGGGGACCCAATGGCGAGACCATACATGACTACCGCATCGAGCCACGTTACCATGGTAAAAACGACGGACGTGATCGAAAAAATTCCAACATACACAAGTTTCCTATATGCATGGGGGACCCAGCTACCAGATCAAACGACTGTTCCATCGAGCAACGTTGCCAATGTCAAGATAGGAAGGCGCGAGCAAAAAAAAAGTTCATCATACACATGATTTTTCTAATAAGAGGCTGACATGGAGGACCTAGCAGCTTGACTAAACGATAGATGCATCGAGCAACATTTTCAAGTTCAGAACAGGGAAGCGCGAGCGAAGAAAAAATTGCATCATACATACGATTCTTGTTGGAGATATGCCCAAGAGGCAATAATGAAATGGTTATTATTATATCTTTGTGTTTATGATAAATGTTTACATCCCATGCTATAATTGTATTAACCGGAAACATTAATACATGTGTGTTTTGTAAACATAAAAGAGTCCCTAGTAAAGCCTCTTGTTAGACTAGCTTGTTGATTAATAGATAATCATGGTTTCCTAATCATGAGCATTAGATGTTATTAATAACAAGATCATATCATTAGGAGAATGATGTGATGTACATACTCCTATAATTAAGTGTAGCATAAGATCAAGTCATTTAGAAGTTCGTTTGCTATAAGCTTTCATATACATTCTAACCTAATCCTTCGACCATGAGATCATGTTAATTTCCATAACCGGAGGGATACTTTGATGACATAAAACACCACTCCCGTAACTGGGTGGTTATAAAGGTGGCATTATGTATTCTGTAAGTATGTGTTGAAGCACATGGATCAAGAGTGGGACATGTCCATCCATATGACAGAGAGATATACTCTGGGCCCTCTCGGTGTAATTCCATCCAATTAGCTTACAAGCATGTGACTTGGTCACAAGGGATGCCATTCCACAGGAACGAGTAAAGAGTACTTATCGGTAACGAGGTTGAACTAGGTATATAGATACTGACGATCAAACCTCGGATAAGTAAAGTATCGTGAGACAAAGAGGAAATGGTTTTGAATGTTAATGGTTCATTTCGATCACGAAGTCGTCATATAAATATGTGGGAGCCATATGAATTTGTAGATTCCTCTATTGGTTATTGATCAGAGAGGAGTCTCGATCATGTTTGCATAGTTCACGAACCGTAGGGAGACACACTTAAGGATTCGATATTGTTTAGTAGATGTGTAATATGTGTTGGAGAATTGAATGTTGTTCAGAGACTCGGAGTGGATCCAGGACATCACGAGGAGATCCGGAATGGTCTGGATAATAAGATTCATATAAGGAAAGTCAATTTCCACGGTTCGGAAATGTTTTCGGTGTTTTGACCGGAAGCTTCTAGAATGTTCTAGAAGGTCCACCACTTCGAAGGGAAGGGGTACATGAATGTACTAAACCCTAATGGGTTTAATGGCTTATATCCTAGGTCACTTGGTTGGTCGAAAGTTTGATAAAAGATTAAACAAGTGCTTGAAAAAGTCAAACCGGATTTTTGGAAAGTCAAAGTTCGAGTGGTGGAAGGAGAGGAAACCTAGAGGGGAGAGGTTTCCCTCTCCTTCCCCAATCCGCCGGCCACCAAGGGGAGTTGGGGGAGGACTCGGCCTCCCCTCTCCCCAAACCGCCTCTCCCTCTAATAAAAGGAGGGGAGGGGCGCCCCCCTTGACAACCCTGAAACCCTAGCCCCAAGCACCGCTGCCGCCTTGCGCCACCGCCGAGAGTTGCCGCCACCCTAGCTGCCGCCGACACCACCTCCTCCTCCCTCGATGCCTAAACCCTAGCCGTCGAGGATCCCTCTACTCCATCATACCTGCTCTGGGTTTAGGCGAAGCCATGCAGGATCTACTCTGTCACCACACCGTCATGCTATCGGAATTGCGAGGAGATCTACAACCTCCGCTGCCTGCTGGAACAAGGGAGAGGAAGGTCTTCATCTAGTACCGTATGTGTGACCGACTGCGGAAGCGCTGCCGGAACACGGCGCTGGAAGGATCGTGTACACGATCTTGAGATCGGCAAGTGAACGACTACATCAACCACGAGAATCTGATATCGTTAAACACTTTGGATCTACGAGGGTTAGTTCTCTACAAACTCGTTGCACCGATATCGTAGATTAGACCTTGGCTTTTGTGTGTTCCCGCGATAGAATATTTTTGTTTTCCATGCTGCGAACTCTACAGTGGTATCAGAGCCGACTCTATGTGTAGATCTGGTGCACGAGTAGAACACAATGTGTTTTTGGGCGTTGATGCTTTTGTTGTCGTTTGCTTTTTGTGTACTTTGCATCTTGTGGGATGGTGGGATGAAGCGGCCCGGGCTAACATTACATGATATCGTTCATGAGACTTGCTCCACGCTCAACGTGCAACTTGCATTGCACAAGTGGCTTTGCGGGTGTCTGTCTCTCCCACCATAGTGAAGATTCAATTTGCAATGGGAATTTGACAATACTTGTATCAATGTTGTGGTTCATGTTTGTAATTTAGAATGGTTCTTATTCGAAAGACCTAGCCACGTAAAACATGCAAAGAAAATTAGAGACGTCTAACTTGTTTTTGCAGGGCTTGTGTTGTGATGTGATATGGCCATGATTGTGATTATATATGATGTATGCAATGATCCTTATTGTAAGTTGGCAACCGGCAGGAGCCTTATGGTTGTCTTTAATTGTGTTAAGATCTGTGTGTCTATTTATCAAAGTAGTTATAATAGTTGATGCTAGTGGACGACAACCATGAAGCAGTGCCATTGACCTTGACGCCACGCTGATGATGATGGAGATAATGTTCGTGCTTTGGAGATGGAGATCAAAGGCACGAGAAGAAAGTCCATATCATATCACATATTATGAATTGCATGTGATGTTAATCCTTTTATGCATCTTGTATTGCTTAGATCACGATGGTAGCATTATAAGATGATCCCTCTCACTAAACATCAAGTAATAAAGTGTTCGTCCTTAGTAGGCACCGTTGCTAAGACTCGTCGTTTCGAAGCACCATGTGATGATCGGGTGTGATAGATTCTACGTGTGCGTACAACAGGTGCAAGCCAGATTTGCACATGTGGATACTAAGGTTAACCTTGACGAGCCTAGAATGTACATACATGGTCTTGGAACACGGAATACCGAAAGGTAAAGCATGAGTCATATGGCTGATATGATGAACAGTATGATTGTTCGCCTTTGAAGCTACATCATCTCTCGTGATGATCGGACTAGGTGTAATGGATTTGGTTCGTGTAATCACTAAGACAACATGAGGGATGTTGTTTTGAGTGGGAGTTCATATAGTAATATGATTAAGTTGAACACAATTTATCATAAACAAAATCAAAGTGAATTTGCATAGTTTGTTTTAGTCATTGGCATCCGTTCACCACCTTACGCTTAGTTATAGTTGAGATAATAGAACTATAGAAATTCTAGATATTTACTTTACGAACTGATATCGTATCGTTTTGAGTGTCAATCTAAAGTTTAAAAGTCCTATTGCAAACTTTCAGCAAACTCCATTTACTCCATGAAGTTTAATAATCAGTATTAAATCAAGAGTAACAATTCCAGTATTAGTATCTAATGTATCATGTTTGCCTTCATGATTCTTGATATTCAAAATATTGTTTTAATATCAAGGTTATCTAGGAGCTGAAAGAAATGTTTCAGAAACCATCATATGTGAAAGGTATTGCGATATCTAAAACAATGTTTTGGTTGCAACATGGTAGAGTATAGTTTAAACAAAATATAAGTTCTCATATTTGATGAGAATTTGCGAAGGTTGGAGACGCTAGTTGTCCTAATCCTCCAAAAGGTTTTGGAAAAGAAACATTATACTCGTGATTCACCTTTATAAGCTATAGTAGCTTGATCATGAAAGTTTCCATGATAAGGATGAATAGAAAATGTAGAAAAAATGTTTACTACAATAAAATATTACTAAAGAATGGATTTTGAAAGAATGCCAAATATTTGATAATGGTGATCTACTTCAAAGTGCAAGTCCAAAGATATTAGTATTTGACTATACAATCTTTGGACTATGTGTCATGAGTATGGCACCACTATTTATGTTGATAGATTCTTATTAGGAAAGAAAAATGATGAAAGAGAATCTTAGAAATATTTGGTAGAAAAATATAAAAGACTAGAATTGTCCATCTCAGGTATATAGATGATATACATGTTATGGTTGTATTATTTGCTTGTTAAACAATGTGGTTCTTGGGTATTGGATACAGAAATTTGTTGGTATGAATAGTCATACAAAAACAACACAATTCATGAACTGCAATGGCCTAAGTAACTAGCAAGAGAATATATGATGATGTTCATCGAAAACAAACAAAGTGTTGTTATATTTCTCATTGACATCAAAGCTAGCCTTCAAAATTTGTTTTGATAATTGTTATTTTGATCAGGTATTATGAGAACAAAAGGTTGTTCAAATAATTACCGTATTCCATAATAGATGGATGATATACAAATCTATTTGGAGAAATCACATTCATAAAAGCTAATGCTAAAACTTTCGCAAGACAAATGATTGAAACATCACTTACGAAGTGACATCGCCGTTTAAATTATATTGGAAAGAAAACATGAAGAAACTCCATGTTGATGGAATTTTGGAGTCTTTTGATTTTTTTGTAAAATGACATTTGTGAGGATTTCCTGGAGATAATGGAAACTTTGTTCAAAGGTCAAAGAAGAACGAACGACTAACTTATTGGAATTTGTACATATTGATGTATGTAGTCCATTATATGTAGTCGTGAGGGATGGATTTCGAGTTCATATGCTTTCTCCGAAGATTTGAGTGATTATATGTGTATATTTACTTAATAAGGATGAAGTATGAAACATTTAAAAATGTTCAAAGACTTTCAAGAAGAAGTGGAAAATCATTGTAACAAGAAAATAAAGAGTTTATGATTGAATCATAAAGGAAGATATTTGGGTTACAAGTTTAGCAAAACATCTAAGATTTGAGGAATCGTTCCATGGATTTGCATTTCCCGAAACATTATGGGAGTATGGAGTGTTCGAGATATGTAATGAAAGCTTGTTTGATATGGTGAGATCAAAGGTGTCAATTATAAAACTGCCATTATATTTAAAGATTAAAAGCTTTAGTGACTACCGCTTTTATACTAAAAAGAGCTCCATCATGATCCATTAAAATGACACCATATAAGTCATGGTTTGGGATAAAATCTAAGTAGTCCTTTCTTAAATATTGGTATGCTAGTGTAATGTCCGGAAAAATATCTCCAATTAGATTTGCCTGTTATCTTTATTTTGTGCATCATCATACATATTTTTGTTTCCAATTTTGACTGCAAACTATTTTGCTAAAAACCTATTTTTGGTTTACTAAATATCCCTATGGTTTTATTAAATCTGTTTCACTTTCCTTATTTTCAAACTAAAATAAAATAATATTTTTGGTCTGTTATGTGACGTAAATGGTTTTCGTATTTGACTAAAAATAAAATTAGGCTAAAGGCCCATCTCAAGTTTTGGCCTAAAACTAGTCTCATTTAGTCTACTTTAGAGTATATAAATAGTCCATTCTACTTCTTTCTTCTCAGACCCTAGACCCAAAATCCCCAAATCAGAGATCTAATTCTCCTCTTTTGTCTACCAGTCTTCTCCAAAAGTTTCCGCACCAAATTCTTGTTGGCCGGCCGAATTCTCTGCAGCTTCTCTCTCTCAGATTCAGTTCAACATATATGCTCTTCACGATGTGCTGAATTCCTTGACGTTTTGATCCAATCTCGTTTCCTTACAGCTAGGCTTAGCCAGATCCACTACTTGCTTTACCAAACTTGCTCATCCGCTCAACGCCAGCCTTGCCCCCTGCACACCAAGCAGCTTCCTGTAGCTCCATCTCACAAGTTCTTTTTTTCCAATCGATCTCCACACCAAGACCACCGACGACCACCTCGTCTCCGCGTCCCGCGCGCACAAGATCCTGGTTCGGCCGAATTTTACTGGGCAGCAGCCGATAGCAGAGAGAATATCAGGTCCTTCGGTGCGCGCGTGTCCAGCAGCGTGCGACAGCCTCGCTGCCTTGTCCTTCGTGTGCGCCAACAGCCTGCAGCAGTAGAGCATCGAGCAGAGCAGCTCCCGCTCACACATCGACAACTCCATGCTGCTCCCCTCTTTGATCCTCATCCGGCATCGACATCCGGCATCGACCCCGTGAAAAACATCTGCTGCCAGTGCCGTCTTACTCCAGCACCCCTGCATCTCATTTCCGTTTGTGTTGCCCTGCAGGTGTTCTGTAAAACTACTGCACCAGTTTAGTCTCGGTACTTTGTTCTATCTAGCGACTCCGATCTCCTCCCGTTTTGGCGGGCTACTGCATCGTCACACCGCGCCAGAATCGATGTCCTCCACTGTTGCTTGTCGTCAAGATCTTCTCGGCGTGTACCCTGGCTATTTCCGCTACTTCAACCATTATTTCGAAGACCATCTTTTTAACTCCGACCCGAATCGTGAGACCCAAATCCTTGCTCGATTTTGATAAATATAACATACAACTTGTCGCATATTTAAATTTGCATATATGTCATCTTGTGTATTAGGTTAAATAGTTGATTCACCTAAATTAAATATGGAGACTATATGCGGGCTATTCTAGTCTTAAATTGTCTCTATTTAAATTTATGTAGCAAACCAATGTCATGCTTTGCTTTGTTAATTCAACATTTAATTTGTGGGGTAGTTAACTAACTTGAACCTCATATTTAATTATCGGGATTTTGGTTCCATTTAAATTGAATAGACCGCATATTGCCATGCCATGCATCATATCATGAGCATGCCGAATCTTCTGCTGTAGTATTAAATATCATATCGAGTGTTCTTTCTAGTGTTTGCTTCTTCACCGGATAGGATGATGAGTGGTTGCGAGTTGCGACAAGCCCCTCGGATATCAACTTTGTCTCACAGGCGAGCATTCTCCCCCTTCTACCTATTTTGCATTTATAGTCTTTACTTCCTGCCTTTGATCTATTCCTAGCCTTATTACAGATGCTCTAATAACGTTCCCCTTTATTTACCTGCTCTACCATATTGTCTTGGTTATCCTATTGCCTTTGTTTGAGTAGCTAGCTTTATACTTGCGAGTCATAGAGCATGCTTAGGTCTACTGCCCGCTCTCATACATGTGAAACGTGATATATGGTTATGGTTGATAACATGATAATTAAATTGGAGATATTGGTTATGGTTATGGTTATGGTTTCACCTAATGATAAGGCCCCGGCAGGGACCACCTTTGGGAACTGCTTGAGCTGACCTAGGACCCGTTCGTTCTACGATACTAGTTCTGAGTTGATCGCACTAACCAAATGTGGGGGCCCCTGGGATCCCCCCTCAACTACCGGCGCTATTCATTTATCCAGAAGGTCACAAAATTGGTTTTCCATTTGGTGCATATGTACTTCTATTCTTGTAGACAGTTGTTGGGCCTCCAAGTGCAGAGGTTTGTAGAACAGCACCAAGTTTTCCCTTAAGTGGATTACTCAAGGTTTATCGAACTCAGGAAGGAAGTGGTCAAAGGTATCCCCCTCAAGCAACCCTGCAATCAAGATACAAGAAATCTCTTGTGTCCCCATCACTCCCAATACACTTGTCAGGTGTATAGGTGCACTAGTTCGGTGAAGAGATAGTGAAATATAAGTGGTATGGATATAAGACAATGGTGCTAGAAAATAGCTTGATGGCGTGGAAGAGACTAAAGGCAAACTGAAACGGAAGCAAGCAAACATGTAACAAATCTAATTGCAAACGATGTTTCAATATTTAGAAACAAGGCCTAGGGATCATACTTTCACTAGTGAACACTCTCATATAAATATATTATCTTCATGATACTACTCTGAACCACTCTCCGGTTGGACACTCTAATCGATGGTAGGGCTATAACATCACACCTCAAAGTAAGACTTTCCCATCTAGAAAACTCCACACTGTCACCTTGAGCTCTAGATGGTTCCAACAAACACCGCAATTATAATAGAGACATCCAACTCTAGGGGCGAATCTACTAGGTAGGCTTCGATAGGCTCGAGCCTACCCTCAATTTGTTCTAGAATATCCCCACCTAGGCATCTCACTTCCTACCCATCCAGCGGCGGCGCCATTAGAGATGCATCTGTAGCTTCCGTTCGTGTGGAGAAGACGACGACCAGACTTGCTTGGACCATCCTAATGGGCCTTTAACTCCGGAGTAGGGGCATGCAACAAATTAAGCCCAACGTTGTCTAGCGTTACCCTTTTTATTTTCCTGAAACGAGTATTAGTTCTGCTCTTTCATTAGTCTCCGGTACTCTCTCTCTCTCTCTAAAAAATGGTCCTAGGCGAGATCCCGTAGCCAAACTGGTCTGGTGGTAAATATGTCTATATTGCGTCTATTATTTAATTTACCTAAAGAACCACTATAGTCTCTTAATGGTGTTCTCAGTTTATTTTAAATGCTAAACGATAACTAAATGTTTAGTGTAGTGCAAATAGTCTTGCTTATTTGAGTTTTAGCGCAGCTCATCTTTTGGTAATATGGATATGCGCAGATCCCAACTCATTTGAGGTTGACGAATTGTCACACATTTCTACTTTTAGACATGTGTTTTTTACCAAGTTATCACATTGTTTTCTCGGACCTGGACCAAGTTTAGGAAGTTATCTCATAGTACGAAAACAATACGTGTTTGCGCAAGAATGATTGTGCATCGTCTATGTTTGTCTCAAATTGGTTGTCTTAGTTCTAGAAACTTTTTTAGTTGGTGTCTTCCAGCCCACCCTCTGTTTTCATTCTGGATTCGCCACTGTCCAACTCCAAATATAACTCATAACAAGTATTTGTAATCTCTAGCCTAAGTGCCACCATGGTGTGCACACTATCAACTTCACACACATGGGGAGAGCAGAGATCTATTAAAGCACTTGAGTAGCAAGGTAGATCTACTTGATTACAAAGCTCATGATCACAATATGATCATGCATAGAGAGAGAGATGAACACATAGCTACCGGTAGAACCCTTAGCCTCCAGGAAGAACTACTCCCTCATCATCATGGGAATCAACAACGGCGATGGAGATGGTGGTGGAGATCGATGGAGATGGCTCCGGGGGCACTTCCCCGTCCCGGCAAGGTGCCGGAACATGGATTTTCTGTCCCCCGAATCTCCCCTTCGGTGCCGGCGGCGCTGCGGAACTTTTCGTGGCTGGAGGCTTGACTATTTAGGGTCTTTGCATTGGGAGGATTTTATAGGCGAAGGGGCAAGGTCGGTGGCCGACCAGGGGGCCCACACCACCAGGTGGCGCGGCCAGGGTGGACCCGCGCCACCACATGGTGTGGCCCCTCTTCGTCTCGTCTTCTGGCTCTGTGAGTCTTCCGATAAAATATCGACTTTCCTGGAACCAAAAACAACAGAAAACAGGCAACTGGCACCGTGGCATCTTGTTAATAGGTTAGTCCAAGAAAGTGTATAGAAATACTCTAAAGTGTGGACAAAACATAAGAAAGTAGATAAAAACCAAGCATGGAACATAAAAAATTATAGATACGTTAGTATCGTATCAACATCCTCACGCTTAATTCCTGCTCGTGCTCGAGTAGGTAAGTGATAAAAAGAAAGAATAATTTTTGAGGTGACATGCACCATCATAAACTTGATTAAATTATTTGTAAAACATGGATAGCTGGGATCATAGTACTTCAACATAGCATGAAAGATAAAGTTCTAACAGTAAGACATAGCAACTATGTTGCAACATGAAAAGGCACAAACAAAAGATTCATGAATAACAATGCTTTGCAAGACGCTTGTTTGTTTCACATAAAGAAAACATAGCATAATGGCATTCAGCTTGTCCCTCATAGAGTAGAGAACATGGTAAGTTCTTGTCATAGTAAGTACATGTGTATCATAGAGAACCGCCAACGGGGTACCCCTTGCTCGATGATACGGAAGAATCCCCATATTAAAATGACAAGGCAAGCAGACAACGAGCATCTCAGCAATCTTCTTATTTACCATGGGAAAATGGTGGTTTTTTCTCTCTTTCCTCTTTTCTCATATCTTTTTTTTCTTTTTCTCTTTTTTCTCAATATCTGACTCTTTTTTTTATAAGAAGAATGCTTCATAGACAGCTCATTATGGTTACGCTGCAGGTTTCCACCATGATTAGGCATGGATTAGACCGGCGGCCCAGGTGTTTCTCTAACACAGATACATAACTCCATGGACTTACAAGCTCCCCTTTCATTTCACACCGACGACATCCATAGATAAAAGAGCATGATATCAACTAGGTACAAAGTACAAGTGCAATGTTAAAAGCGTTCCCCATGACAGCATGGTTCTGCTAATCCCCAACATATAAGTGCAAGCATATACAACATAGACGACACAATGGTTCAAGTTTATTAAGTACAAGAAAAGTAAAGTGTGCCATTAAGTTCATGAGAGCTTTAATCACTAGTTTTCTCATAACAAGTTTAATTCGGAAGATAGATAAAAACATGAATATACTTGAGATAGCAAATGCTAATAGGTAGGTATGGTGGACTCTTTGGAATAACTTGGTTTTATTTGGAGTTGGATGCATGAGTGGAACTCATACTTGGTATGGAGGCTAGCAAAAGACTGGGAACGACCAACTAAGAGAGCAATAATGGCCATAATCATGCAAAGCGACAAAACATCATTAATTAAAGCATAAAGTGATATTACAAGTCGAAAACTAAAGGATCATAGAGGCTATGATGACTTGGGATAGTCTTAACATGGTGTGAGCATGCGCCAAGTCAACCCAAATAAAGCATCAAAGGAGAATACCACAATACTATGCTTTAATATGCTAAAACAACGCATGATTCTTTCAAGGCACATTAAGCATCTCAATTGTTTATAACATATCATGCTACAACAAAAATCACTAAGCATAAAGCCAAAACAATATCAATCATGACATGACAAAGTATAGGCCACAGTAAAAAACAATCTCCTTTTTACCACTTAAGCATGAACTTTTCCTACTCTTTTCCAATCCAAACCAACTTTATTTGAAACCTAATGTATGAATGAGGGGGTCCAACCAATTTATTGCAACAAACCAAGCAAAAGAAAACCAAAAACAAAAATGAAGACGCTCCAAGAACAACACAACTGTGCATGAAACAATAAAAATGAAGTGTTTGGAAGAAACCTGAGATTTTTATTGATGAAGAAGGGAATGCCTTGGGCATCCCCAAGCTTTGACGCTTATACTTCTTGGATATTTCTTGGGGTGACACGGGTGGCATCCCCAAGCTTGAGCTTTAGTCCATTCTTCATCTCATTACATCATTCTCTTCATACACCTGAAATTTTTCATTCATACAAAACTTCACACAATCTTTATTAGCAACATTAGTGTACTCAAGATAATAAGTCTTTGGGTTAAGTTCTAACACCAATAAAACTTCCATTAAAACACAAGCTACTGTAGCACTTCCTTTTAAAAGCTCAATTCCCCAAAAATAACCCAAAAAGGAATCAACAAGAAGCAAATGCAAATAATAGCAGAAATCTATCAAAACAGAGCAGCAGGTAAATACCAATTTTTTCGAAGACCTTATGTTGCTCAAATCGAAAAGTGTTGAACTAATGAAAGTTAGATAACAACCTGGGGCAGAAGCACAAAAATTCACGCATCAAAATGACGTATAGAGATTTTACACGATTTTTTACGGTGAAGCACAAAAATCTGTTTCGGGACAACAACTTTCCCAAATCTTACTTCCCTCTCATTAGAGGTTATTCTTGGCACAAAAATCAAACAAAAAGGATAAGAAGAGGTTATTACAGAAGTAATAACTTCCAAGACTCATCTAAAACTTTTGGGTTATCTCCCAAGAAGTACTTTTCTTTAACGCCTTTAAGTTAGGCATGAACCACACAAGAAGATGCTCACATAAGAAATATGAATTGAAGTAAATGAGAGCATCAAGAAGCAAATTCAAAACACATTTAAGTCTAACCCACTTCCTATTCATAGGAATCTTGTAAAGAAACAAGTCATGAAAGCACAAAGCAATAAGCATAGTAAAGCAAAACAAGTGAAACTTCAAGACTTTCAACATAAAGAGGGGAAACTTAATATTGTTGAGATACATAAAACCATGTTTCCCTCTCTCATAATAACTTTCAGTAGCATCATGAATAAAATTAACAATATAACTATCACATAAAACATTCTTATCATGAGCCATATGCATAAAAGAATTAATACTCTCCATATAAACATAGTCATTCTTATTAATAGTAGTGGGAGCAAATTCAACAAAATAGCTATCATTATTATTCTCATCACCATAATCATCAAATATAGGAGGCATATTGTAATCATAATTAATTTTCTCCTCAATAGTAGGTGGACTGAAAATATCATATTCATCATTGTAATTATCATATATTGGAGTTTTAGTATCATCATAAGCAATAGAATAGCTATCTTCCAAAGCTGGGGACCTAAAAAGATCATTTTCATAAAAACTAGCTTCCCAAGCTTAGACTTTTCCATAGCACTAGCAATAATGGTGTCCAAAGAATTCATACTAACAACATTGCTATTAGCATGCAAATAAAGTTTCATAGGTTTTTTAATTTTCTCTTCAAACACTTCATGTCCTAACTCAAGATAAATACTATAAAGCTCTCTAATTTTGTTGTTGTTTTCCATTAAGCCTAACTAGTGAAAACAAGAAACAAAAAGACAAAATTGCAGAATCTAAAGGAAATAACTTCGAGCACTCACACCGGAGGATATGAGTACCTTTTACCTTACCTCCCTAGCAACGGCGCCAGAAAATAGCTTGATGTCTACGCACTTCTATTCTTGTAGACAGTTGTTGGGCCTCCAAGTGCAGAGGTTTGTAGAACAGCAGCAAGTTTTCCCTTAAGTGGATTACCCAAGGTTTATCGAACTCAGGGAGGAAGTGGTCAAATGTATCCCCTCTCAAGCAACCCTGCAATCAAGATACAAGAAGTCTCTTGTGTCACCAACACACCCAATACACTTGTCAGGTGTATAGGTGCACTAGTTCGGCGAAGAGATAGTGAACTACAAGTGGTATGGATATAAGACAATGGTGCTCGAAAATAGCTTGATGGCGTGGAAGAGACTAAAGGCAAACTGAAACGGAAGCAAGCAAACATGTAACAGATCTAATTGCAAACGGTGTTTCAATGTTTAGAAACAAGGCCTAGGGATCATACTTTCACTAGTGAACACTCTCATATAAATATATTATCTTCATGATACTACTCTGACGTACTCTCCGGTGGGACACTCTAATCGATGGTAGGGCTATAACGGCACACCTCAGAGTAAGCCTTTCCCATCTAGAAAACCCCACACTGTCACCTTGAGCTCTAGATGGTTCCAACAAACACCACAATTTCATAGAGACATCCAACTCCAAATATAACTCATAACAAGTATTTGTAATCTCTAACCTAAGTGCCACTATGGTGTGCACAGTGTCAACTTCACACACATGGGGAGAGCAGAGATCTATTAAAGCACTTGAGTAGCAAGGTAGATCTACTTAATTACAAAGCTCATGATCATGCATTGAGAGAGAGAGATGAACACATAGCTACTGGTAGAACCCTTAGCCTCGAGGAAGAACTACTCCCTCATCATCATGGGAATCAGCAATGGCGATGGAGATGGTGGTGGAGATTGATGGAGATGGCTCCAGGGGCACTTCCCCATCCCGGCAGGGTGCGGAACAGAGACTTTCTGTCCCCGGAATCTCCCCTTCGGTGGCGGCGGCGCTGAAGAACTTTTCATGGCTGGAGGCTTGACTATTTAGGGTTTTTGCATCGGGAGGATTTTATAGGCGAAGGGGCAAGGTCGGTGGCCGGCCAGGGGGCCCACACCACTAGGTGGCATGGTCAGGGTGGACCCGCACCACCACATGGTGTGGCCGCCCTATGGCCCCTCTCCGTCTTGTCTTCTGGCTCCGTGAGTCTTCCGGTAAAATATCGACTTTGGCTTTTGTTCGGTCCAATTCTGAGAATATTCGTTTTCTGACTTTCCTAGAACCAAAAACAGTAGAAAACAGGCAGTTGGCACTATGGCATCTTGTTAATAGGTTAGTCCAAGAAAGTGTATAGAAATACTCCAAAGTGTGGACAAAACATAAGAAAGTAGATAAAAACCAAGCATGGAACATCAAAAATTATAGATACGTTAGCAACGTATCAAGAAGCCGTGTGTCCATGATTATGGACGCCTCAGGAGTACGGTGTCATGATCATAGACAACGCCACTAGTGTTTTTCCTCTAAAAATATGATTAGTAATTAGCCTTATCAACTAAACACCTGCTTAACTAAAATTGCCACCGTGTGTGTTCCGCAAGAGGACTTCTCGACTGGTCTTCGAGGGGGAAATCTTCGGATAGGTTATGTTTGGTGTTATATTATACTTATCGTATAACACTCTCTTATCTCACTCTAATAGCTGAAGTTGTAGCGTATCTCTATAAGTTAGATAGTGCAAGTTTTGCTGCCGCTGAGCCCACCATACCTGTGTAGGCGAGGACCGCCGAATTCTAGCCTCGCCGTGTACTAGCCTTAGTACTGACCGCTCTCTTTCTGTTTTTCCTTTGCCCTTTGTCGGCACCCCTTTGGTTTTGACAGGTATGAGATTGGCGATGTTAGCAGGGTTACCCTTCCGGCTTGGCCTGGGCAGGGTTATGGACACCGCTTGGTTATTCTTCAGGACTCTTAGTCCAATTTGGATCTTGTTCGTACTCAGACACTAATTCATTTTCTTCGAGATTTGTCTCTTTGAATTGTATAATTTGTATTCTTGACTCATTGAGTCGTTGTTGTATATATAAGTCTTTGTGGATTCTATTGTAAACTATTGTGATGTAACTACTTGTAATCAAACCCCACCCACACGAAAGTGTCTAGTGGGCGTCCTTGAATCGTTTCTATGCGGGTTTTGGCAGGAAATGCTAAGATCTACATAGACCCAATTCTGGGGCGTTACAGCTAGGCATAAGTAAAATGTTTACAACCAAAGTCGGATGAGCATATATTTGTATGTTATTTTGAATAAACCGTTGGATATTCCTCCATAAAACCAAAGACAGAAGTGTTTGTCGCTTAGAACGTCCAGTTTCTTGAGAAGGATTTTTTTTGTGAAACGTTAAGTGGGAGGACGATAGAACTTTGATAAGGTTATTGAACCTTAGCTGATATGTGCTGAGTTGCGCAGCGCCGTAAAGTGTCTCGGGGGTAGCAAAAATGCTCATGGCCCACGTACCTCAAAGGTGTGGTCACAAAGGTCTAAGTTCCTATTGAACCAAGCAGGTCGGGTAAAACAATCAAATTCTAGGATTTGAGAGTAAATCGTTATTGTTTGACAATGATGAAACAACTACATGCAAAGAAGCGATGATGGGCCCTAACTCCATTAAATGACTTGAAGCCATGGAATCTGTGATATTTCCATACACGAGACATCAAGCTTTGAACTTGAAAGACCCTCTGGAAAGGTGTAAGACCTTACAGCCATATATGGATCTATAAAGAAATAGACATGGATGTTTCACATCTATGAAATTATCGAAATGTCGGGTAAGAGTTTATGACAATGTTCAAGGAGTTGACTATGACAAGATTTGATCTTTCATAGTGATATTTAGTCTAGACGGATTAATGTAGCAACCACTACATATAATTTGGTATATGGTAGTTGAACAAACAAAATAAGTTCTTCTAATAGAATGGTTACCTAGTATGTGTACATAACACGATCCAAAGGGTTTTGTTAATTCAAAGGATGCTAAAATCGCATGCAAACTTTGATGGTTGAAGTAAGCATCACGGAGTTGGAATCTTCACCGTGATGAAACAGTTAAAAAGTTTAATTTCATGGGAGATGATGAAGATGCTTGCATTTGCAAGAAATTAAGTGGGAGTGCTAAGACATATTTCTAATACATTATATGAAATACATTTTGTTGATTGGAAATGATGTATCTTTTATTGACACAGGTTAAGAAATTCATTTCGATGAAAGACTTTGGCAAAAACCGAGTATTAGGTATCAATGTTTATATGGATAGATTGAGACGCTAATATGGTTGTGCCAAATGTACATAGATGAGATGTTGAATGAGTTCAATATGGAAATGACAAGAAAGGTTCTTGTTGTATAGGAAAGATTGAATCAAGATTCAAGTGTTTTGACACTTGGTGAGTGAAATCACAAGAATAATTTGATAAATCATACTATGATATCTACACATCTAGATATGTCCTATGCTCTAAATGTTATGAGCATATACCAGAATGACTAATAAGATGATAAATGGATGATAGTAAGGATATTCTTATGATCTTTGGAACAACTAAAGAATATAGTATTTAAGTAGAGGTGACAAATAGATAGATAGTTCATTGTAAAGATGTTACATTGATACTAGTTTTTTCACGGGATACTAATTAAGTTTGTCTCAATTTAAACTATGGGTGGAACAATGTATTGGAAAGGAAGTTCCATAACTAATTTGGATGAGTTCCAAAGTTAAGACATTGTGACAGATACTACAACAAAAGGCTAAGTATATGACTACTATTGTAGCAGCAAAAGAGGGTATTTGTGTCAAGTAGTTTGTTATCAAACTAGGTGTGGTTCACATCGGGCTAGTACTATGAAGATATATTGTACGACAATTGTATCAACATGTTTTAACCCCAAGGAACTAAAGGTCTCACCAAAGGACCAAATTTATACAATGCCATCATTAGAGAATGAGTGATGCGTAGAGACGCAAAGACATGCAAATACACATGGACCTGGAAGTGTCAGATACGAAGGTTATGTTTACCACTAGAAATAGTGTATATACAACACTAGAAATCCATAGTTGTTTAAAACACAAAGGTTTTAACTAGATTATTGACTCTAGTGCAAGTGGGAGACTGTTGGAGATATGCCTAAGAGGTAATAATAAAATGGTTATTGTTATATCTTTGTATTTATGATAAATGTTTACATCCCATGCTATAATTGTATAAACTGGAAACATTAATACATGTGTGTTTTGTAAACATAAAAGAGTCCCTAGTAAAGCCTCTTGTTAGACTAGCTTGTTGATTAATAGATGATCATGGTTTCCTAATCATGAGCATTAGATGTTATTAATAAAAATATCATATCATTAGGAGAATGATGTGATCGACATACTCCTATAATTAAGCGTAGCATAAGATCAAGTCATTTAGAAGTTCGTTTGCTATAAGCTTTCATATACATTGTAGCCTAATCCTTCGACCATGAGATCATATTAATTGCCATCACCGGAGGGATACTTTGATGACATCAAACACCACTTCCATAACTGGGTGGTTATAAAGGTGGCATTAGGTATTCTGAAAGTATGTGTTGAAGCGCATGGATCAAGAGTGGGACTTGTCCATCCATATGACGGAGATATATACTCTGGGCCCTCTAGGTGTAATGCCATCCAATTAGCTTGCAAGCATGTGACTTGGTCACAAGGGATGCCATTCCACAGGAATGAGTAAAGAGTACTTATCGATAACGAGGTTGAACTAGGTATAGAGGTACCGACGATCAAACCTTGGATAAGTAAAGTATCATGAGACAAAGAGGAATTGGTTTCGAATGTTAATGGTTCTTTTTGATCATGAAGTCATTATAGAAATATGTGGGAGCCATATGAATTTCCAGATTCCTCTATTGGTTATTGATTAGAGAGGAGTCTCGGTCATGTCTGCATAGTTCACGAACCGTAGGGAGACACACTTAAGGATTCGATGTTGTCTAGTAGATATGTAATATGTGTTGGAGAATCAAATGTCGTTCGGAGTCTCGGATTGGATCCAAGACATCACGAGGAGATCCTAAATGGTCCAAAGAATAAGATTCATATAAGGAAAGTCAAATTTCGGGTTCGAAAATATTTTCAGTGTTTTGACCAAAAGCTTCTAGAATGTTCTAGAAGGTCCACCGCTTTAGAGGGAAGGGGTACATGGAATGTACTAAACCCTAATGGGTTGAATGGTTCATACCCTAGGTCACTTGGTTGGTCGAAAGTTTGATAAAAGATTAAACAAGTATTTGAAAAAGTCAAACTGGATTTTTGGAAAGTCAAAGTTCGAGTGGTGGAAGGAGAGGAAACCTAGAGGGGGAGGTTTCCATCTCCTTCCCCAATCCGCCGGCCACCAAGGGGAGTTGGGGGAGGACTAGGCCTCCCCTCTCCCCAAACCGTCTCTCCTTCTCATAGAAGGAGGGGAGGGGGTGCCCCCTTGACATCACGAAACCCTAGCCCTAAGCACCACCGCCGCCGGGAGTTGCCGCCGCCCTAGCCGCCACCGACACCACCTCCTCCTCCCTCTGTGCCTAAACCCTAGTCGCCGAGGATCCCTCTACTCCATCATACCTGCTCTGAGTTTAGGCGAAGCCCTGCAGGATCTACTCCTCCACCTCCGTCACCACACCGTCGTGTTGCCGGAATTGCGAGGAGGTCCAACCTTGAAACCCTAGCCCCAAGCAACTCCGCCGTCTTGCGCCACCGCCGAGAGTTGCCGCCACCCTAGACGCCGCCGACACCACCTCCTCCTCCCTCGGTGCCTAAACCCTAGCCGCCGAGGATCCCTCTACTCCATCATACCTGCTCTGGGTTTAGGTGAAGCCCTGCAGGATCTACTCCTCCACCTCCGTCACCACACCTCGTGCTGCCGGAATTGCGAGGAGGTCTACAACCTCCGCTGCCTGCTGGAACAAGGGAGAGGAAGGTCTTAATCGAGTACCGTATGTGTGATCGACTACGGAAGCGCTGCCAGAACACGATGCTAGAAGGATCGTCTACATGATCTTAAGATCGGCAAGTGAATGACTACATCAACCACGACAATATGATCTCGTTAAACGCTTTGGATCTACGAGGGTTAGTTCTCTACAAACTCATTGCAATGATCTCGTAGATTAGATCTTGGCTTTTGTGTGTTCGTGCGATAGAATTTTTTGTTTTCCATGTTGTGAACCCTACAATTCTTCCATTTGAGAGGCTAGCATGTGGGACCTAGCAGCCTAACTGAACGTCTGATGTATCAAGCAACGTTATCAAGTTCAAATCAGGCAGGTGTGGCCAAAAAAAAGGTCTGCTACATATAGTGATATCCGGGACCCACACACCTTAAAAGATTTTGGTGGCATCAATCGGAGTCAACATCGCACGAGGAACTAAAAATCTTACTTCTGCCACGCATCGATCGAGCTTCTTCCATGTTTTTAACGATTTTGCCATAGTAGAGGGCCGCGAAAACAAAAAAACTTTTCCATCTACCATGGTCAAGTGAATGAAACCGTGGCAGAAGGCACACCTTCTACAATGCTTGACGGACCAAACCGATGCGGATGGCAATATTTCTTGTAGTGTAATATTCGTAGATAAAAGGATGGATGGAGAAGAATGTGTGGAGATTACCATAACTTCAACAACATATCAATCAAGAATAAATACCCATTACCAAGGATACAAGATTAATTTGATCAAGTCAAGGGAGTAGGAGTTTTCTCCAAGATTGATCTAAGATCGGGGTACCGTTAGATAAAGATAAAGAAAGAGGACATTACTAAGACTACATTCATATCTCGATGTGGACATCGTGAATACTTGGCTGTACCATTATATTAACTAATGCACCAACAATATTCATGAACTTAATGAAGAAAGTATTTATGCCATATTTGGACAAGTTCGTGATAGTATTCATAGATGACATATTGCTATACTCCAAAATTAAATCTAAGCATGTGTAACATCCAAAAATAGTTCTACAAACCCTAAGAGAGAACCAACTCTACGCCAAGTTTAGTAAATGTAAATTCTAGTTAGACCGAGTAGAATTCCTTGGACATGTGATAACCAAGAAAGGAATCTCTATAAATCTGAAAAAAGTACAATCAATATTGGAGTGGAAAACACCCAAGAACATCAATGGAATAATAGGTTTCCTAGGGATGACAGTATACTATCGGAGATTTATAGAAGGATTTTCTACAATAGCAGGAACATCGACTAAATTGCTCAGAAAAGACAATCCATATGTGTGGATGGAGAAGTGTGAATAGAGTTTTCAAACACTGAAAGAGAAATTAACTATAGTAGATGTGTTAGCCATACTAGAACCCTAAAAATATCACACATTATATTGTGATGCATCCAAGAACGGATTAGGATGTGTTCTTATGTAGGATAGAAAGGTCATAGCATACAGATCCATATAGTTAAAACCACATGAACTTAACTATCGAACCCATGACTTAGAATTAGCAGTCATGGTGTATGCACTAAAGAGTTGGAGGCATTTCTTATATGGATCAAAGTGTGAACTATTCACGAACCATAAGAGTTTAAAGTATTTCTTCACATAAAAAGAACTAAACATGAGGCAACAAAGATGGTTGGAGTAATCAAAGACTATGCTCTAACTATCAACTATACACCAGAAAAGGCAAATGTCGTAGCCAATGATTTAAGTCGAAAGGCCACCTGCAACATGATGGTAGGAGGAAACTACCAAAGGAATTGCAAAAGGAAATAGAACAATCTCAATTAGAATGGTGGAATAGAGAACCCATTGGTACATTAGCAGCAATAATTACCGTGTGAGAGATGAATATGAATCTCAAATATGAGATAATTCAAGGACAAATAGATGACTGACATGGTTATAATTACTCCAGTACTTATGTTTTGTTACCCCAGTTGTATGGAAGTCCTAGTTGTAGAAGATAAGGAAATAGGAACCAACGTTGTGTTGGTGGTGTAATCATAAATATGTAACCTATCCATGTACGACTGGGACCCAGACTATTATATATAGGCTGGGAGAAGCTAGCGGAGAGGTACCGAAAAACTCCCAAGCAATCTGTAATAGCATTTTCCATCAATAATCAGGCGACTTCGACTCCCTTGTTTGCCTGATATCCGACAAAATCCCCAGCGTTCCCTTTTCCGCAAAACCCTAAGTCTGTAACCATGGGCACTGCCAAGGTTACCCTTCATCAATTGGCGCCGTCTATGGGAAACCTGAACGTTGGAGTCATGGATTCGGCGGACCCCTTTTCACTAAACAACAATCCAACGGAAGCGGCACCACTCCCGCCTAGCCCTATCGTGGTACCCGCTAATTTCAACAGTGATCAGATCTCATCATTGGGAGCTTCCACATTCAGGTGGAAGAACCCGAGCAACCACTCCCATTGGCTCCGATTTCATCAGGACCGTCGATCGAAGAAGATGCACCTACAGTGATACATACATCATCCATCGAAACATCCACAGAAACTATACCGCAGGCAGAGAAAGTTGAAGAAAACAGTGAAACCACATCAGATCTGGGGGATCTTGATGGTCTTTATGACAATCTCTCCCCTGAGTCAGACTCTTAGCAAAATCCACCACGTGAATCAAGCCCGATAAACACAGAACCCGAAGAAAGCGGTGAAAGCATCGACTTCAGAATCAGGATGGCTGAAACCTATCTAGAACAGGAACTCCTGGACTTCACCGACCCCCAAAATAGTGTCTCCCTTGGATCCGACGATTACACCACTAGTTTATATATAACACGCAACCAAGTGTGCGTGATCATTGAGGACCCTTCCACACAGCGCGACTCTAATGGTAACCCTATTCTTAACCCCGATGATATTCTGTCAGATGGCATGTAGGAAACCACAACAACAAAGGAAATCACGAGAACAAAGGGGACCCGACGATCAACCGCATAATCCTAGGAGGAGGAGAACCACAAAGAGGCGAGAGGCAAACTCTCCGACTAGAGTCCGAATCATGGAAAAAAGCAAGGGAAGCAATTTCGGGTGTAGTTCCAATGATAGTTTAGGTCACACCCAAAGATCTACTATCTTACCAATATTTGCTTCATCAAAATAAAAGGGATCTCCTCAGGACGCAGAGGCAACTCGACAAAAGAAAAAGGCTAGCTCATGAATCCGGCCTACGACGAGCGCAACTAAGCTCTACCCGAGGGTCATGAAGCATAACTGGGGGAGCACCACTAAGAAGGGGAGCATCATGGCTGCAGAACATCCCCGAAGCTGAAAGAAACGAATTAACTCGAGACCTTGATCTGTCGTTTATGTCAGTAGATCCAATAGGACACATCAAAGCAAAAAACAGCCCAGTCCGCAATTGTAGCTACACAAATGTATCTACTTACAACTCAACGCGCACTCGATGATCCTCGCACGGCTCTCCATCGCTTAGCCCTAATGAACCTCGACATGGTGGGAGCAACTCTTGCACAAGCAGAACAGGGAATCACGCATCAACCTGATAGATCCCCACACTGTTACATCAGCCCTTGGCAGGTGGGGCACACCCGAAGATCTCAGTCACCACATCGGGTGCACTTCTCAGGATCTGAGCTACGAAATAGCACAAGAAATGACAACACGTAGCACAGGAACAGCAGATCAAGGGACGAGAGCCATAGCCGAAGATACTATAACAGGGACAGTGAAGACGACTATGAGTTATGTGGAGCTAGCTGCTTTACCTAACAGGTTCGTAAAACCCTAGTACCCAAAGACTTTAAAGTTCCGCATGGCTGCCAGAAGTACAACGAACTACAGGAACCCGAAGCTTGGTTAGCAGATTATTTGGCCACCGTCAAGTTACAGGGCGGCTCTACGACCACCACAAAGCAAAGCCTGCAGCTGCACCTAGCCGACTGTGCATGGTTATGTCTTAGACAACTACCCAAATATTCCATCAACGGCTAGAAAAATCTTGAAGATAAATCCATCCGACATTTTCACTCCATAACAAATGAACATGTTCACCGAAGAAGATAAAGACAAATGCAACAGTGATCGAAGACAAAGGAACAACGACGGGCACGCAGGACCAAAGTTATGTTGCAGCTAGTTTCTCAGGAGAGGATAATCATATAAACGACGATTACAATGGCGGGCACCAAAACAGCACAAATTCAGTGGAGCTGATCATCCACTTCGAGTACTGATACGTCCATTTTGCATCACTATTCTATATCATAATTTACTGTTATTCATTGATATATTTCATATTAAGAGATGATTCTTATGTTATTTTATCTATTTTTGAATGGTTGATGACTTTTGGAGGATGGATCGCTGAAGTCAGGATTCTAATGGAAAAGGCACAGTTTGGAGGCAAAATTCGCGAAGATCAGAAAATCCCACAAAATATATGGAAAATCCTATTTTTCCACAAGACGAAGGATGCCAGAAGGGGGAGCGGAGATGGGCCACAGGGGGCCCACACCACCCCCTAGCACGGGCCAGCCCTGGCCGCGCCACTAGGTGGTGTGGCCACCCTGGCCCACCTCTGGCTCTGCTCTTTGGCGTATATTATCCCCACGAAACCCTAAGACTCGGGGAGTGACCATAGAAAGATTACGCCGCCTCTGCGGGGCGGAAAACTGCAGAGAGAGAAAGAGCTCTCCGGTAGGCAGAAATCTATCGGGGAAATTCCTTCCTGGAGAGGGGATATCATCGCCATCAACACCGTCATCAAGATGGACTTCATCGGGATCATCATCATCATCTCCATCATCATCTCCACCAGCACCATCATCACCACTCCATACCGCTGTAACAATTGGGTTGAATCTTGCATAGTTCTTAGGGGAAACTTTCCCGGTGTTGATTACTTGTTGTAGTTGATGCTATTGAGTGGAACCATTGAATTATCGTTCCTGTTCAGATTGTTACATATCATTATTTCATCTCTGATCTTGATCCATATGATGTCTCATGAGTAGTTCTATAGTTCTTGAGGACATGGGAGAAGTCATGTTGTTAGTAGTGGAATTGTGCTGAGAAAGATTCAATGGTTTGATACTTAAGTTGTGGTGTTATTCTTCTAGTGGTGTCATGTGAACGTCGACTACATGATACTTCACCTTTATGGGCCTAGGGGAATGCATTGTGTATTTGGCTACTAATCGTAGGGGTTGCCGGAGTGACAGAAACCTGAACCCCCGTTAGGAAACCTTTGCACAAGGGAGTGTAGGATCTCAGAGTTTAAAGCTATGGTTAGGTTTCTATCTTAATTACTTTCTTGTACTTGCGAATGCTTGCAAGGGGTATAATCACAAGTATGTATTACTCCTAGGAAGGTCAGTACATTAGCACAGGTTCACCCACACAACACTTATCTAACTAAATAATATTAATCAACTATATGAAGCGAAAGCACTTGACGATATTCCCGTGTGTCCTCGAGAACGTTTGGTCATCTTAAGTAATACAACCGGCTTGTCCTTTGCTAAAGAAAGGATTGGGCCACTTGCTACATTTATTATTATTGTCCTTCATTTACTCGTACTTTATTTATCTGCATTATCAAAAACACCTAAAAATCTGTTTGCTAAGTATTTACAGAGAATCCCTTCTCCAAGCCACTCGTCAACACCTTCTGCTCCTTGTGGGGTTTGACACTCTTACTTATCAAAAATACTGCGATACACCCCCTATACTTGTGGGTCATCAAGTATCACGACTAGGCCACTTAGCCTTGATAGTAGAAGAACAAGTGGGTGGATTCGACATTAGCAAAGTCTTCATGGATGCAGGAAGTAGCATCAACTTGATTTATGCCAAGACACTAAGAGCAATGAATTGCTCCTTAGTTAATCTAGCATGAACAAAAACGTCCTTCCATGGCATAGTACTAGGTAAGGCCGAAATTACTTTAGGTAAAATATCTCTTGACGTTGGTTTTGGATCCAAGGAAAAATTTACGCGAGAAAAGCTTGAGTTCAAAGTCATGGACTGGCCATCACAGTATCACACAATCCTGGGCCGCCCAACTTTTGCACGATTCATGGCAGTAGCACATTATGCGTACTTGGTTATGAAAATGCTAGCCCCTAAGGGAGTCATAATAGTAAAAGGCAGTTTCAGTCGATCCGACAATTGCGATCGAGAGTTCAACAAAATTTCTGAATCATTCGGGATGGCAACTGAGTTTGAGCAGCTAAAATGTCGCTAACCACAGAACCTCTAGCAATAACACGTGTCAATCCCAATCAGGCTTTTGATACCGCAAAAGATACAAAGGAAGTACAGATCCACCCTACCAACCCGAAAAGACAACCTTTGTGGCCTCCAATCTTGGTCCCGCATAGGAAAGCATGCTCATCGAGTTCCTCCATGAGCACTGGGAGATTTTCACATGGTTACCTTATGACATGCCAGGAATTCCTAGGGAACTCGCTGAGAACTCATTAAACTTGGATCCAAAGGCGAAGCCAGTAAAACAGTCGCTTCGTAGAGCCAAAATGAAAGGCTATTGGAAAGGAGCTTCATCACCTAACCTACGCTAAATTCATAAAGGAATTAAAGAAAGAATAGTGGGTCACAAATCCAGTATGCGTCCCAAATAAAAATACAAAAGAACTACGGATGTGCATTTACTTCATTGTGTTGAACAAACACTGTCCAAAGGATCACTTACCACTACCACGAATCGATCAAATAATCGATGCAACCGCAGGGTGTGAATGTCTTTCCTTTCTAGACGCATATTCTGGATACCATCAAATTCGGATGAAGGAAGAAGATCAGGATAAAACAACATTTATCATGTCCTATGGTGTATTCTTCTACACAACAATGCCCTTTGGCCTTAAAAATGCCGGGGCAACATATCAATGGATGATGTAGAACTGCCTAGGAAGCCAAATTGGCACAAATGTACAAGTCTACATCGATGATGTTATAGTCACAACAAAACAAGGGTCCTCTCTTATCAATGACCTTCTAGAAACATTTGAGGACCTCGACAAGTTCTGCATCAAACTCAACCTAAAGAAGTGTTCCTTTGGAGTCCCTACAGGGCAAATCCTTGGATATCTCATTTCAGCAAGAGGAATAGAAGCCAATCCTAGGAAAATACAGGAAATCCTAACAATGAAAAAACAATGAATCTTCGAGGCGTACAGTAGTTGGCTAGGTGAGTCGTAGAACTTAGCCATTTTATCGCCCGTCTAGGAGAAAAGGCACTACCATTCTACGCTCTCATGAGGAAATTAGATAAATTCGAGTGGACGGAATAAGCTCAGTGTGCCTTTGAAGACCTCAAGAAAGTACTTTCGACATCTCCCATCTTCGTGTCTCCGCAAGAAAAAGAGCTGTTACTTCTTCACATTGTCACCACTAATCAGGTGGTCAGCATGGTTCTAGTCGTAGAATGACCCAAAGAAGGGAAAACCCATGATATTCAGAGACCAGTTTATTTTCTGAGCGAGGTTCTCTCGCCATCCAAGGAAAGATACTCGCATTATCAGAAACTAGCATATGGAGTGTTTATGACATCACGAAAGTTGCGCTAGTATTTTTCAGAACACCCGATCATATTGATCAATGAAGCACCTCTATCCAATTAATAATCCAGAAGCAACATGACGCGTCTCTCTATGGGGCATTGAGCTTTCCCCTCGAGATATCACGTACAAGAAGCGCAAAGCAATTAAATCACAAGCTTTGCCTGATTTCATTACTGAATGGACTGAACTACAATGCGCGGGCCCATGATAAGTGCATATTTGCATCATGTTTTACATTACTATTTTGCATTGTAGATGTAGGATCTTGGTATTTTATGGTGTTCGCATGCATATTTTATGTCTGTTTTCACCAGGATCAGGACAGATGATGGATCCAATGGATACAATTATTGGAGCAGTTGTAATGTGGATAAAAGGAGTAAAAAACAACATAAATCGCTTATTTGGGAAATATTAATAATACCAGAAGAAAACCAGAAGCGAACAAGGGAGGCAGAAGGTTCAACAACCAACTATACGGGTGGAGCAAATATTCCGGCCGTATAGCTCCAGCCGTGTAGTTGGCGCCGCCTCCGCCTCGTCAAATAGTTTCACCCCGTGTAATTGGTTCGAAGAGACAACATACAGAACACCTAGAAATCGCAGAAACCTCACCTCCGAAAGGCATCTAGAGGGGGAACTCATCCACAAGGGATCCATCTTCGCCCTACGCAGATCCGGGAGGCTAAGGCATCGATCTTCATCATCCACCGCTGCATCACCACCATCTCTATCCATCCCATCTACATCTTGTCTAGATCTTGTTGTAGTTCCTATACTCGTTGTGGATTTATACAAGTACTATTCATCTATGATTGTTTCCATTACCATTGCTATGATGTTGATTGCCTCCATGTCTGAGTAGATCTCTAGTTCTTAGGGATATGGAGAAATCCTAGCATATGACTGAGATGAGATAGAGATTATTATGTTATATATCATTATGTGTATGTGTTAATTGTCTTGATATTGATATTGGGAGTTGTGCACCTCCTTAATATTTTCCTCTTATGGGGACTCGTTGAAGGGGATTACTTGTTAGTAGACGGAGGGATGAGAGCACTTACTGTTACTATAAAGCTGTTGTCATTCTTTACGTACTAACTTGGGGAATCAAGGAGAACTCACCAAGCCATGTCCATGCCACGGGAGAAATCCCTTAATAGCGTGGTAATGCGATGGTTGTCGGTTACTATCTGATGTGGTTATGAGGATGATGTGTGCAGCGGTTGCTGGCAAATCGTCCATATATGGAGCTCCTCCCACATACATACAAATTTTGAGAATATTTGTTATAATACTCTCGATTACTTAGTCTAAATTGCTAGCGGTGTATCCACTATTCCCTAAGAACGCCTTTTCCCTATTGTAGTTCCAAAGTTCTATTACACACGCGATTCTTACTTTCTGCATTAAGTTTTGCTTTACTTTAAATTACCTTGTTCAACCAAAAACCCCAAAACAGCTTTACTTATTTTGCATCTTAAAGTTATTTCTTAAGTACTTCATTTAGTTATAGTTAAAAGTATTTTAGTCTTTTGCCTATTGCTCCCTGTGGGATCGATATCTTTATTTTGAAACTAGTTACAAACGATCTATGCACTTGCAATCATCAGCCCACCAGACCTTTCTAGCGCATGGACAATGTATTTTTACGGATCAAAAAGAACGGAAGAAGCAGGGGCAGGAGTCATATTAGTATCACCACAAGGCGATAAAATGCGATACATACTTCGGATGAGCTTCGCAATGCGTCCAATAATGAAGCTGAGTATGAGGCCTTGTTGCGCGGTATGCGTATGACCAAAGCTTACGGTGCAACTCACCTCAAAATATTCGGTGACTCCAATATTGTAGCACAGCAAGCAATGAACAAATGTGACGTTATCAGCAACAACATGATTGCCTACCGTGATTTGTACAGCATTATGGAGGCCCAATTTTATGGATGCGAAGTATCGCACATAGGAAGAGCAAGCAATGAAGAAGCCAACAATCTGGCAAACATCGGGTCCTTATGCTTACCAATCCCACCCAGGTTTTTTTGGGAAGAGATAACGGAGCATTCTATTAAGGCTAAGAGAGTTTCTAAAGCCATAGCACCGAACACAAGAAAAAAATCAAGCCACAAAAGGACTCGGGGGTTGCACTACCAAGTGCAGATATAGAAGAAACCCTTGAAGAAGATCCAGAAGTTGATAAAGTCATGATAATAGAGCCTACATGAATACAACCATACATAGCATATATGACTCAGGGAGAACTCCCCGAAGACGTGATGGAAGCTCGACGAATCACTAGAAGATCCAAAGTCTTTAGAATCATAAAGGGTGAATTATATAAAAGAAGTATTTCGGGTGTGCTATAGTGATGTGTCACACCCGATGAAGGAAAAATCATACTCAAGGACATACATGAAGGAGTGCGTGGTCATCACGCTAGCAGTCGAGCAATTGCTACAAAAGCATTCATGGTAGGATTCTACTGGTTCACAGCAATACAAGGTGCAAAGGATATAGTCAGAACATGTGAAGCATGTCAGCGATTCGCAACAAAACCCGGTGCACCTGCTACCGAATTAAATCCCACACCTCTTTCTGCTAGTAGCAGTCGACAAATTTACTAAATGGATTGAAGCAATGCCTGTTACCAGCCAAGATGGAAGTTTGGCTGTAAATTTTATCAAATCAATAGTGTTTCGATTTGGCATACCAAACAACATCATCATCGAAAATGGGACTAATTTTACTTCCAAGGAGTTCAAAGAGTACTGCAAGGAGATGGGTATAAAAGTAAGCTATGCCTCAGTTGCTCACTTGAAAACTAATGGGCAAGTGGAAAAAGCCAATGGCCTCGTAACTGCTGGTCTCAAAAAGAGATTACTAGCACCACTCAATAGAGCAAAAGGAGCATGGGTTTATGAGTTGCCATCTGTTTTATGGAGTTTGCGTACTACTCCAAATAATTCAACACAAGAAACACCTTTCTTTCTGTTCCACGGTGCTGAAGCCGAACTTCCAGTCAAAGTATCTCATGAGTCTCCACGCCTCGCTGAATACAACGAAGAAGCATCAAGGGAAGCACTTGAGGACGACTTTGATGCACTTGATGAAGCACGCGATACTGCCTTGCAAAGGGACAGTATATATTAGAAAAACTTGTGTAACTACCATAGCCGATGATTGCGTCCTAGGTCCTTCGTTCTAGGACACCTAGTTCTTCGCCTCAAACAAGATGGTCACCGTAAACTAGAGTCGCCTTGGGAAGGACCTTACATTATTACAAAAGTTATCCCCGGAGGAGCATATCGGCTTCAAGACAACAAGACAAGAGTCCAATATTCCAATCCGTGGAATGTGGCACAACTACGGCGCTTTTACGCTTAGAATTTATGTTTTCTCGCAATTTAAATCACAATAAGGCCTATGGCCTGGCTTCTTAGCTAGAATATTACAAAGGCCAACAGCCAGGTGAAATCTGCCAAATCATGTATCTTCGGCTTCAGATTATAAATAACAGATAAGTTCTTCATACCCTATGTTTTTCTTTATTATCTGTTATACACGAATCAGGGTTTCTCTATTTGAGAGCATTATCCTAATGAAACTAACACAAACTATGAGCCTATGTCCAGATACATGCATCCGAACATAGCCTTGGGGGCTACTCCCATCGGGAGCGCTGGTGCGCACCCGATAGAAATTATATTATAAGGTCAAAGAAATAAAAACTTATGAGTTTTACTTTGGTGTATCCCCAAAAGGTTACTCCCATCGGATGATTCTATAAAATCATTAAAACAAAAAACTGATAAATTTTAGCAATTCCAACAGCCAATCAAGGCAGTCGATAAGAAATATACAAAAATGTCGGATCACACCCGACACGGTAAAACTCCGAATGTCGTGTCCAAGACATGAAGGTAAGACCCTAGGATTCATCCTGTGTGGCCTGGTAATCGCACAAGAATGCGCTCTACCAGTAAAATATCCATATTGATGATACGATGAAAAATCCCGACGGACGCTTTGGGTACCCAATAAAATAGAACTGGAATTCAGTATTCGGTAAGACCTCAACGGCTCGAACTGAGTTACGCTAGTTAAAATTCTGAGTTCAGGCCTAAGGACTTGAAATTGATGTAGGTCTACAATGTTTTTGCCCAGGAGCAATTAACTAATTCCTGATCTGTCGAATGCATCATGACTATTGTACCAAATCCCTATAAAGCTAGAAAAATAATGACATTTTTGTAAAATCTCAAATCATAAAGATTGGAAACATCTTTGAGACTCGACCAGAATCTATGATTCGGGTAGAGTCTCGGGGGCTACTGACATGTGTATAGTTACTCGGGTACTTATGTTTTGTTACCTCGGTTGTATGAAGGCTCACGGCCCATAAAGATTCAAGATGAAGGCCTAAGAAGCATCTGATGGAAGTCCTAGTTTTAGAAGACAAGGAAATAGGAATTGGTGTTGTGTTGATGTTGTAATCATAAATATGTAACCTATCAATGTATGGCTCTGGTACCTAGCCTATTATATATTTGGCTAGGAGAAGCTAGCGGAGAGGTACCGAAAAACTCCCAAGCAATCTGTAATAGCATCGTCCATCAATAATTAGGCGACTTCGACTCCCTTGTTTGCCTGACATCCGACGAAATCCCCAGTGTTCCCTAAGTCCATAACCATGGGCATTGCCTAGGTTACCCTCGTTAATGGATAACCATCAACATTTGAGCTTAAGGAGGAGAATTCCTTACAGTTCCATGGAAGAATCTATGTACTAGATAAAAAAGAGATTAAGGATATAATCTTAAGGGAATCACATTAAACACCTTATTCGATACATCCTGTAAGTATAAAGATGTACATGGATTTAAAACAAACATTCCAATGGAACAACATGAAAACAGAGATAGCTAGATATGTAGCACAATGTCGCACTTGTCAGAGAATTAAAGCTGAACAACAGAGTCCCGCAGGAAAATTACAACCTTTACCAATACCTACTTGGAAGTGGGAAGAATATGGTATGCATGGACTTCATTACCGGATTGCCCATGACAGGAAATCACAAGGATATGATGTGGGTAATTGTGGACCGGTTAACAAAAAGTGCACATTTCTTCGCCGTTAGCCAAAAATATAGCTGTGAGAAATGGGTAGACTTATATATAAAGGAAATTTTGAAGGGGAATCGCAGCAGAAAACAAAAAATTTCCTATGATGTAACCCCAGAAACTGCCTAGGATCTATCTATGTAGTAATGCAGTAACGGCCAATGCGTAGAGAATACATACCCTTGTAGACCGTACGCGGTTAACGTTCCGCGGGGAACGTGGTTGATGTAGTCGTACTCGTAGCCGACCTCAAGGTCGCGAAGCTCCTCGCAGGTCACCCCTTGATCCTTCTTCATCTTCATCGTGCAACAGCTCCGGCTCATGACATTTAAGCGCCCCAAGTGTTGCGCCTCGTGTCTTCGTACACATCCGGTGCACGATGAGACCTCCGGCTCCCTGATTTGCCGGGAGTGCGGAAGTTGATATTCGGCTAGGAATCCCTGCAACGCAACGGCGTGCTGCAGGTGTGCCTTGATCTCATAGCCCAAACTTGGGGCCATGGTCACAAGGTTTAGAGAGAGGGAGGGAGAAAGTCAACCAAAGGGACTTCTCAAGTTGTGTATTTAATTCCACCCCTGGGCACCCCTTTATATAGGGGGAGGGGGTGTGCCCTCCCCTTTGGGTTTTCCATGTGGGACTATTCAAGGGAGAGGGGGGAGGCGCATGGGCCTCATGGGCCAGCCGGCCAGGGGTGGGCCCCCTTGAGGCGCCTGGGCCTTGGCCCTTCCCTCCTTTAGTTTTCCCTCATGGGACCTTTTCCCTAGGAAGTTTGGCCCACTAGTGGAATACCCTTTCAAATTAGATTTTAATATTAATTACATTAATTAATATGTAAATACATATTACAGAATCCTTCTTGAACAGAAACACCTTTCGGTTCCCTTTTGATTTCCTCCGAACGACTTCGAATCTTTCCTAGAATGATTCTGGTCCTTTATTCTTTCTCTACCGTGATTCCGTCTTCCGAATGATCGCTCTCATCGTACCCTTAAGTGTATCCTCTCATGGCTCAGGAATGCTATAGACATGATCTGTATTAGTGATCAACAGAGGGACCAGGGATATCCATGTGACCCCTATGCATTCCTGATGACAATGTCATTTGAACCGCTAATTGTAGCATCCTCTTCCTTTTGTTTCTCGATACGACTTGTCCGAGATCCGATCATTGGTATCCCATACCTTGTTCAATCTCGTTCACAACAAGTTCTGTTTTCTTGTTATCGTGATATTACATTTATGGATGTAATCTCACCAAGCCGGCCGTATATATCTTTACCCGTTATGTGGGTGAACAAATCCTGGTCTTGCAGTCATATGTCATCTACTGTTCGGAATACCCAATGTACACCTTTATAACCACTGTATTACCAAGTGGCGCAGGATGCAATCTAAGCTGCCTCAGGAAACAATGAGTAATATGAGCTCACGGTCTAAGGAGAAGGAGTCTAGGTATAGCTGTTGCAACAATGAATTATATGACTTGATCGTGTTGCAATCCTTCGAGGAATGTCCAATCACATCATTCTCCAACGATATGATCTCATTGTCAGTCGGCATAAATGCCCATGATCTTGAAACCCAGATCATCTTCATGACCAACGAACTAGTATGAATAGAGGCTACTAGGGACTTGGTTGTTTCATACCACACCTGTACCAATGTTTCTACTTGGCACAGTTATAGCACAATATGAAACTATTATAAACTAATTGAGATATGACAATAAAAGCCTATTTATTATTTGCCTCTAGGGCATATCTCCTTCAAATTGTGAGTAAACATGGAGTACCAAAAAGAATTGTGTCAGATCACAGATCTTTATTTACTTCCACATTCTAGAGATGATTACATCAAGCTCTAGGATCAACAATAGACTTTAGCATCACATATCATCCGCAAACCAGAGGATAAATGGAGAGAAGAAGACATGTTGAGAGCATGTGCCCTAGATTTTGGAGGATCGTGGCAAGAACATCTACCATTAGTAGAGTTCTCTTATAACAATAGTTATCAAATTAACATAAATATGGCAACATTTGAAGCCCTCTATGTTGGGGGGATGACCCCAGGTAGGGTCAAGCTATGGTAAAAGGACAGATTCCACCGAGGTATAAATTGGCTAAAGCGTGAGCTGGCCAAGGTACATAAGGGATGTCCGAGTTACGACCGGGTTACCCAAGGCCAAACAACACCGACAAGACTCGGTCGACATATATTGTATCTCGGCATGATGTCTATGTTTTTTCATGCTTGCATGTACCGTCTTGGCCGAGTTATCAGAACATGACCGAGTCAGGGGTTGGCGTGCTCAATAAGGAGTGAGCCATACCAAGGTCAGTGCTTTTCTCTCTCTCACGGGAATCCAGGGAGAGACAAGCGCTAGGGACAAAGGCCAGAGGAGCAAAGATAGAGCAGAGGTCACGTACATGACAGTGTTTGACCCCAACGGTCAGACAGCATGGACTCTGAGCCATTGCCGCGCAGAGGCTGGTGACATAGGAAAGGGGGCACCTAACTACTATTTCAGGACAAGCATCTCCAAGGAATATCCGGGACACGTAAGCCCTAGTTGTAACCTGGCCACCCCTTTATAAGGTGAGCCAGGGCCTCCAAGGAGAGGGTCGGTCCATTAGCACTACGAGAAAACCCTAGAGTGAGAAGAGAGTAGAAGCACTTCATCTTCTTCCTCTCTTCGATACATCTCAAGGAGCATTTGTACTAGTCTAGAGATCATAATATAAGATCTAGAGAAGGAGTAGGGGTTTTATCTCCATAGTAGAGCCTCGAACATGGGTACATCGTGTGTTGAGTTTGTGTGTTCTTCGTGTGCGGATTCACCGCATTATCCCTCCCCGGATATCTCTAGTGTCCATTGGCCCCATCTTTAGCCTACCCATGGCATCTTCCGTGACACCACCATGATAGTTGGCGCCCACCGTGGGGCCAGCAGCAGTGCTAGATGGAGTCAAGATCCAGACGACAAACTTCATCGCATCTAGGGAGCGCATCGTCTCTGGGTTGGTTCATAGATTCAGCTCACTAGACTTTGTCAGCGACAACGTGCGCAACTTCGGAAACCACCCTCTCCCATGCAACGGCCTCTTCGTCAGCTTCGGCATGCACAAGGTCTATGTCGCATTCGACGTCTCCTGCGCATACCCACAATGAGTCATCATGGTGGGAGATCCTCCTCTACGGAGGTTGCGGTCAGCGCATCACTCACCCTGCCATCTGCGTCGAGGTGATGATGACCACGCCAGGGGCTGGCACCAGCAAAAGCCCAACCGAATAAGGGGAGACCACTCCCAAGGTAGCTTGTTCGAGGTTCCCTTCGTTGGAGAGGCCTCAGAACATACTGCAGGAAGCCATAGAGAGCTTGACTACTCCTGTATCTCCCATTGTAGATCCGACTCAGGCACAAGCCAAGATGGAGGAGACTCGGTAGAAGGTGCTTGAGTGGGCAAAGAAAATAGCAGCGGCTCAACAAGTGTTGAACATCACCCTGCATGAGTATGCTAGAGCCAATAAGATTAACACTAGTCCCACTCGTATGGATGGTGTAAAGATTAGGGAAAAGAACCTCATCAGTGAAATAGATAAAGAATATGTGCCAAGGCCAATAGATTCGGGTAACCCAATGTCTGTAGGTTTGACGAGGTACAGTACCCCGGAAAAGAACCTCATGGCTATAGATGCAGCAACTGCTGAGATACCTGCTTTATCCAGCGAGGCCCGGCAAAGGCAACAAAAGAGAGTTATTGAGCTGGTGCACATTGCAAACTAGCAGAATGAAGAGTTACTCAGGGCTAACCAGGCGAGGGTATGTGGTTCCCGTGTCATTCATTCGGCTAGGGGTGGTCCTGCAAGATTGGCCAGGGCCGCATCTTCACCTACTGCAGGCCCAAGGAGAGAAGAGGTTGTAACCTCTGGTAGAAGGAACAAGCAAATGGTGCCCTATGACCCGGCTGTGGCCAGGAAAGGCAAAGCAGTACAGGGCAATGCTGATCAAGGAAGTGTTAGCCAAGGTAATGGTGGTTAAGGGAACCTTGGCCAAGGTAATGCTAGTCAAGCAAATGTTGGGCGTAGCAATGCCGGCCATCATAACTCACAGTAGTGGGGCAATATCCGCTGCAGCAGCACCAGCAGCATTACATACCTCGGCAGGAACAAAGTGCTGGGCCAGCTATACAACATCAATATGCTCATCCAGCGCAAAACAAATACAATGATGGTTATTCGGCTATGGCCAATGATGGGTTTCCCAGGACAGATCATCATATGATGGGAAATGCAAAGGGATCGAGGCTGGGAAACAGAAACCTACAACCAGATGATGCAAGACTGAAGCTGGAGAGCATTTATATGTCGGAGCTGATGGAGGGACAAGGTCCTCCGGGTCCTGCATGTTTTGGACCTCGGATCATGAGAGAACCACCTGTGTGGAACTTTCAGTTAGCCAGGGGACAAAGACATATGATGGTAGCACCAAGACAGAAGATTGGTTGATTGACTATGCCACAGTTGTGCACATTACACATGGCAATCTCAGATGGGCGGTGAGGTATGTACCTCAGATGCTAGAGGGACCAGGAAGGGTCTGGCTGAATAACCTGCCGCCAGGAAGTATCAACTGTTGGTTGGATTTGAGGAGATGTTCATCAGTAACTTTACTAGAACATACAAGAGGCCGAATAGGTCGCAACACTTGGCGGTGTGCAAGCAAAGGCCGAATGAAATCGACTAAGAGTTTCTGACTCGGTGATGCACCTTGCGGAACTTGGGCTAAGCCGATGAATCACACGAGTCGGTAGTGTGCATGGATACAACATGCTCTAGGGGACATGAGTCCGCCTTAGGTGCCTCACCCGCCATAGCTCACAGGGGGGAATGCCCAGCAGCTAGTTTTACCTCCACCACCGCCGAGGTATGAGAATCAAGAAAAGAGGGATGTTTTGCATCAAGTGGATAACCAGAACCAAGGGAACCATGGAAACCCCAACAATGATGGTCGGAATGAGTACAAGGAGCAGCACCAGAGATATTGTGTGTTCACCACAAAGGAGAATGATAGGCAAAGTGTACGGAGGTGACACATGGAGGTCAACGCAGTTATGTCGGCAGTGCCGAAGTACATGCATTGGTCGGACCAAGAGATCACCTGGAGCATAAAGGATCATCCTAGGATCATGCCGAGTCCTGGATCATATGCTTTGGTGCTTGACCCAACATTTATCGGGCCGAATATCAATGTGAAGTTATCCAAGGTACTCATCGACAATGGCAACAGTATCAGTATATTGTACATGGATACAATGCATCCGTTGGGAATCTCGGAAAACATGCTTCAGGTGACTAAAACCACTTTTCATGCATTGTGTTAGGGTTGTCCTGTGAGCCAATTGGCAAAGTCCGAATAGATGTCTTATTCGGCATGCAAGAGAATTGCAGAACGGAAAACTTGTTTTTCGAGATTGTGGATCTAGACAGTTGTTACCATCCACTGCTTGGCAGGCCAACGATATCCAAGTTCATGGCTAGTACTCACATTAGCTACCTAAAGATGAAGTTACCAGGACCCAATGGAATCATCACCATTGCAAGGGACTTTAGGCGGTCAATGGAGTGTGCCTCGGTAGGATCAAATCTGGCCGAGTCATTGGTCATTGCGTAGGAAAAGAGGAGAATCCAGGAGGCTGTGGCATTGGCTCAGTAGGCACAGTTGAATCTGTCAGCGCTGAGTAACCCACATGGAAGTGTATCATTCCATCCGACTAAGGATACCAAGAAAGTCCCAACTGATGACCAGTTCCCAATGCATACTGTCACCATTGGAGAGGGCCTGCATGACAAATAGTAAAGCGATCTCATCAGCTTCCTCCGTGAGAATCAGGACATGTTCTCTTGGTCCACATAGGACCTGCAAGGTGTGCTGAGGGAGTTGGTTGAGCACTCTTTGCATGTTAGGCCTAATGCAAGGCCAGTGAAGCAACCTCTCTACTGCTTCGCCAAGGATAGGAGAAAGATCATAGGGGATGAGATAGTTCAGCTCCTTGTGGCTGGGTTTATCATGGAGGTACTTCATCCAGATTGGCTATCTAATCTGGTGCTGGTGGAGAAGAAAAAGGATGACCCGAACATCGCAGTGGTGTGGAGCATGTGCATTGACTACACTAACTTGAACAAGGCATGTCCAAAGGACCCATTTCCTTTTCCAAGAATATATCAAGTCATTGACTCGGCAACTGGTTGTGAGCTTTTATCATTTGTAGACACGTATTCTGGTTTCCACTAGATACCATTAAACCCGACTGATTAAATAAAAACTACCTTTATTACCCCATACGGGGCTTATTGCTATCGCACTATGCCATTCGGCTTACGCAACACAGGTGCCACTTATCAAAGGTGTATGCAAAAATGCTTGCATGATCAAATTGGCAAAAATGCTTGCATGATCAAATTGGCAAAAATGTTCAAGTATATGTTGATGATGTGGTGATAAAAACCAAGGAGAGTCATGCTCTCCTAGATGATATCCGACAAACATTCGCGAATTTGAGAAAATTCTGAATGAAGCTTAACCCAGAAAAATGCACCTTCGGTGTCCCAGCAGGAAAATTACTCGGATTCCTTGTGTCAAGACAAGGTATAGAGGCTAATCTGACTAAGATCCGAGCTATTGAGTGCATGGAATTGCCGAAGTGTCTCAATGATGTTTAGAAGTTCACTGGTTGTCTAGCATCATTGAGTCTCTTTGTTAGTCGGCTGGGAGAAAAGGCATTGCCTTCGTACCAGTTAATGAAAAAGTCAGACAACACTCACGCAATATTGCTGGATCGGGCTTTCGCCCATTGTCCAAGTTCATCTAGACACCGCAAGACGATAGTGCTTTTCATGAATTAAAAAAGATGTTAACGTCTGCACCAGTGTTAGCCTCACCACTATCCAAAGAGTCAATGTTGCTCTACATAGCAGGGACCAACCGAGTCGTAAGTGTCGTGGTAGTGGTGGAGCGTGACAAGGAGGGTAAGTCGGTGCACAGGCTAGTATATTACCTAAGTGAAGTACTTTCTGCTTCGAAGAAAAACTAACCACATTATCAAAAAATGGCATATGGCGTCTATATGGTGGCCAAAAAGCTTAAGCATTACTTTGAAGAACACCCCATAAAGGTGATATGTGAAGCACAAATATCCGAGATAATGGGTAATAGAGGCACAAGTGGCTGAATCGTCAAATGGACTATTGAGTTAGCTCCATATGCTCCACAATATGATAGGCGAGATGCAATCAAGTCTCGGGAACTGGCTAAGTTTTTTGTTGATTGGGCTGAAATGCAGTATGAGCCGCCCTTACCCGACTCGAATTACTGGAGAATGAATTTTGACTAGTCAAACTAAAAACCAGGTTAGGTGTCGGGATAGTACTTACCTCGCCCAAGAAGGACCAGTTGAAGTATGTGTTGCAGATACATTTTGCTGCATCAAACAATGTGGCCTAATATGAGGCACTTGTACATGGCTTGAAAGTAGCAAAGCATATTGGAATACGTCGGATTTAGTGCTTTGGTGATTCGGATCTGGTAGTACAGCAAGTGTCAGGTCATTGGGACGCCCTTGATGTAAGTATGGCCCTATATAGGTTTCACGTGCATAAAATCAGTGGGTACTTTGAGGGATGTGAATTCCACCATGTACCCCGAGCGGAAAATGATGTAGCTGGCGTGTTATCTAAACTTGGCTCATTCCGCTAGGCATAGCTCTTGAGGATCTCAGAAAACCATCCATCACCCCATCACCAGAATCTGTGTCAATCCATATCTCGGCCAATCCAGGGTCTAAGGTTATCCCAATGGATATTGATTGGGGGAGTGTTGCGAATAACTCGGGGACTGCTTCGGCAAACCTAGGGACTGCCTCGCAAAACCCGTGACTGTTCAGCTAAGTCGGGTAGAAGTTATGTCAGCAAACCTGATGGAAATTGATGAGGTGATTTTCCCGGCCCGTGTTGTACCAGCATGGGTGCAACCAATTTTGTGCTTTTTGAGAGATGAAACTTTGCCAAGTGATGAGGTTCTCGCCAGACAAGTTCAAAGAAGGGTAAAGGCCTACACCATAATAAATGTTGAGTTATATAAAAGAAGTGTTGGTAGTGTCCTACATCGATGTGTTGATCCGGCACAGGGGTAGGAAATCCTTCAGGATATCCACCAGGGCTAATGTGGGCACCATGCCTCATCCAGAGCCTTGGTAGCCAAAGCTTTCTAGCATGGGTTTTATTGGCCCAGTGCTTTGCAGGACACTAAGGACTTAGGGAAAAATGCAATGGGTGTTAGAGGTATTCGAGTAAGATTAATATGCCGACCTCTAAACTCAAAACAATACCTTTCACTTGGCCATTTGTTGTGTGGTGTTTGGATATGGTTGGGCCATTTAAGCCGGCTCGTGGCAACATGACTCACATCTTGGTCATGGTTGACAAATTTACAAAGTGGATTGAGGTTAATCCAATAAGAAAATGTGATGGTCCCACAGCTGTATCATTCCTCAAGGATATCATCTTGAGGTATGGGTACCCACACAACATAATAACAAATAATGGCACAAACTTTGCTGAGGGAGCATTTGCTCGATTCTACCGAGATAAATAGATAAGACTTGATGTTGCATCAGTCATGCATCCCGCATCGAACATGCAAGTGGAGAGATCCAATAGGCTAGTATTGTCTTGGATAAAACCCCGGCTCATTGAGCCGCTGCAAAGATCAGCGGGGTGTTGGATTGATGAACTCCTGGCAGTAGTATGGAGCCTAAGGACAACTCTGAATCAATCAATGGGCTATACGCCATTCTTTCTGGTATATGGGGAAGAAGCTATATTACCAGCCGACATAGTGCATGATTCTCCTAGGGTCACCAAATACACAGAAGCCAAAGTGCAAGAAGCCTGGAAAAATGATGTTGATCTGCTAGAAGAGGCAAGAGAATTGTCATTGTCCAGATCCACCATATATCAACAGAATCTCTGACGCTATCATAGCTGGAAACTAAACCCTCGAATTTTTCGTGAAGGGGATTTGGTGCTTAGGATAGTGCAACACACTACTGGCATGCATAAACTATCACCTCCATGGGAGGAGCATTTATTGTGAGCAAAGCATTACAGAATGATGCATATTACCTCATAGATGCTCAAGCACAGGAGAAGAATAAGGTGGACATATCAGGAGAAGAGTCGAAAAGGCCATGGAATGTAGCTCCCATTCATCCATTTTACACTTAGTTGAAGTGTATGTCTCTCGAACTCTCATATGTCGAATTATATGACTGCAATGAGTTAATTAATAAAACCTCGGCACCTCGAGCATTGACTTGGGGACTATCTTAGTAGAAATTGTCTTTTTGTGTATTTACATTTTATATGTTGGCTGGCTTAAAATTGTTATCCCTTAGGCTGGATCATTAATGTGTCAGCAACAAAGGCCCACTCTTTGAGTTGCTCCTATCCAAAAATAGGCTATGGCAAGCAAGAGAAAAAGTTGGCGGATGCTAGGCACATGAAAAACGACTAAGGAAAGGAGAATAAGCGAGCCGACACTTGTTTTTGGACAAACCCCTGCATTTACTTTCTTTATTGTTATGTCGAATCACTCTGAGCTAATTCTCTAAGTTTCAAGTATTGTTAATTTGATTTTCTGATTTTGGACTCATAAGTCGAACGCTGAAAAATGGTAGACATGAGTCGGGTCATAGAATTGAGCAAACAAGAAAATGAAACTCGGGGACTCCACCCAAAAGGATCCGACATAAAAATTATATCAATAGCAAAACATCTTAAACTGTATATTACATTCTGCTCTTGGCATACCGGGGATTTAATGAAATTTCAAGTATTTTGTGCCTAAGTAATGGCAGCATATTTGTCAGCAGCAGCAGTGGCTGAATCGGGCACAGGAACAACAGGGTCGGAAGCTTCAGTTGTTGCAGACGTTGTGGCAGTCGAGGTATCAGCCTCGACATCAGCTTTGGCTTCTTTGTTCCCATCTGAAGTTCCTTCATTCTGATCCGGATCTTCCTCTAGATTCTCTTCGTCTACTTTAGGGTCTTCCACGTATTCATCATCAACCTCGTCAAGGAAACTCGGCCCCTCATTCCATGCATGGGTATTAGCATATTAGATCAATTGATGGGCTCGAGCTTCGCGTCGTTGGATGAACTCCGGATTGGTCGTTCACTGTGAACCTGTGCACATATTCTGAAGAGTATCTAAATTGATACCTTCATACCATGACAACACAAAAGATAGGGATGTGTCGGCACCAGCTCGTGCAGTAGATTCCCTCCATAGACTGACCTGCATCTCGCACACCATCAGTCTCTCGACTAGTTCTGCGACATGCTTGGGGGCAGTTTTAGTCGACCAAGGAGTATTAAAAACGTGGATGGCGGCATCCATGAGGTCAACCCCAAAGGTTTTCATTGGCTTAAGGCAGGCCACCAAACTAACCAACGAATCGTAAATATCATACTCGGATGAGGTGCCATAGGATTTGTCTCTCTTCAACCTTGGATTTTGAATGGCGGCAGCACAAGGAGCCTTTGACTCCAGAAAATTGCCTGAGAAAATGAGCAAAAGGCATGGATTAGCTAAAGAAACAAACGACATAATAGGAATGTCAGCCGAAAAAACAGAACCAGAGAAAAAACCATGACCCATGACACTGTTGATTTGGGCAAGCTCGGTCAACCAGCCAGCATGCTTCTTCTTGAGCTTTTCAAACTCAAGGTTCACTGAGTCAAACTTGATCTCGGCTTCTTGGAGTAGCTCCTTATCCTTCTCCAGCTGAAGGGGTAAGCCGGCTCTTCTATTTTAGAGAACTCCTGATCAAGTTTATCAAGCTCAGTTTTCTAGAGTTTCTTCAGATTTTCAGCCTCGGCACGAAGCCAGGAGATATCTTCATCCTTATCCTTCAGTTGACCTTGGTGTTGTCCTGCTTATTTAAGAAAATGAATCATCAGCTCAAGCATGGATATGTAATCTTGGTGAGACTCTACAAGAACTTTTGACCCGGCTATGCCGAGGTAAAATTACTAGGCGAATCAAAAGGGGGCAAGTGTGAAAATGAGGTATACCGAAGTTAAGTACCTTCTAGCTTGGCAACGCGCATCTTCAGCTCCTTGTTCTGGGCCTCCACCTCGGCTGGTAACATACAAATCACAAGTTAACTCGGCTAATCTAGAACAAAAAGAGTATTGGAGGTAGTAAAGCAAAGGCATACCTTTGTTCTTCAAATCAAGCAGCAGTTTCTTATGCTTGGTGGAGAGGCCCTTGTGCGTGAAGAGGAGTATCTGAAACTCGGCAGTGCACTAGTTGTTACTCAAGATTCGAATCGAGTAAACTCGATCCAAATCTAGGTGGTTGGATATTTGATGCTACTCAAGATTCGAACAGAGTAAACTCAACCCAAATCTAGGCAGCTAGATATTTGATGTTACTCAAGATTTGAATCAAGTAAACTTGATCCAAATCTAGGTGGCTGGATATTTGATGCTACTCAAGATTCGAACCGAGTAAACTCAATCTGAATCTAGGTGGCTGGATATTTGATGCTATTCAAGATTCAAACTGAGTAAACTCGATCCGAATCTAGGTGGCTGGATATTTGATTCTAAAGGGAATTTTGACTAAGTTACAATGACTCGGCTCAATACCTCTGATATGCTTAAATCCAAAAAACTAAGTTACTAAATGTTAACCTAGAGGAGCATCCGACCGAGTAATATCTTACTCCCCCGGAGGCTTGGGGACTAATGGTTATATGTTATTTATTGCAAGTATAAAAATGCAGCCGAGATATTTACCTCCATCATTTTGCTAGCATCAACAATACTTCTACTAGTAGTGAACATCCTCTCGCCAATCTCCACCGGACCAAACTTCTGTGGTAGAGGATTCCTAGAGCTAACCTCGCCATAGTAAGCATTATTCTAGCTGTCGGAGTACTCGGCTAGTGAGCCAAGGCTTTCACCGCTTGGAGTTTAGGTCAGGACCAAGTCCTTCCCAGCAGAAGCTTTCTGGGTGGCCATCACAGCTGCTGGGCTAGTATGTAGTGTAAGTTGCTTGCCCGCGGCCGAGGCAGAGGGAGAAGCACCTTTCTGCAGCATCGTGGCAATTTATGGTTGTGAGGGTGCATCCTTCTTTCTTCTGCTTGCTAGGTGGTTTGGCTCGCTGTTGAGATTTGGTTGGCCGAGGTTCAGTTGACGAGGTTGGCAGAGGCTGAGACTGCGAAGTTGATTGAGATTTGGCCCGCGGGCTCTGTCGAGGCTGGTCTTGTGGCCGAGTCTTGGGAGACTCGGATGATGCTGGTGGTAGTTGCTGCTGCTGGGTTGAAGTTGATGCAGGGGCTATTTGCGGTTGAGGTTGAGCTGGTGGTGGGGTTACCGGCACCTCGGTCGAAACTGTTTCAGCACCGATACTGCTGGCACCATGGTCTTCTATCTCTCTCTTGGGGGTAGAAGAGTCACCCTGCTAATCCGACACGGCCGTATCCTCTGAAGCGCCACCACCTCCCGCACCAACATTTTCTCCCTCTCACTAATATGGACTATTATTCGGCACGGGAGGGGAATTACCTCGAACTAGGCTGGGAACCCAAGTACCGTCGCAAGGTGGAGGTGATGGTGGCCTAGGGATCGGAGATGCCATGCTAGATCCGCTCTGAGGAATGTTCAAAGGAGCCCTGCCAAGATAAACAATGAGTTGAAATGGATCAAATGAGATAGAGAGAAACAAAAAATACAGAAAGAGAGAAACAAGAAATACAGAGACAACCCGGGAAAGAAAACTTACAAGGTGACGGATGGCGGATCTTTTCGCCGCGGAGGCCTCTTTGTGGACCTCTTAAATCTTTTCCCGGTCCTAGAAGATTCAGCCAGAGGAGCAGAGGTCGCGACGCATTTCCTCACCGGACCTTGGCCTCCCACAACAACAGGAGGCACGTTAAGCACCTGACCAGGCGAGTTAGCTGGGTAGAATCAGTTGGATAGGCGTATGAGAGGGGCATTGGATCAAATACCTCAAGAATCTCACAATCATCCTCATCGTCATCATTCGGCCACTCCCTTAAGATAGAAGTCTTACCAGAGGGTCGGCCGTAGCAGGGGTTTGGGATAGGCATGAACTCCTTAGAGTCTGGCTCTTTCGGGTCCGAGATCTCGTGATCCTTTCCCCAAGAGAGGACAGGGTTGGGGGTATCCTCGATGGTTTGCTGGAGGAATTTCTGCACAAAGGAACATAGAGAAATCAAATAAGAAAATGTGCCGACATAACGCTTAGCTCGGCAAGTATGACTCAGGGAAAGTTACCTCAGGTACGGGATTATCTCAGATGAAAGGAGCCATGCCCCACTCCCATGTCTCGGTCATGTCCGTCTTGAAGATGGACTTGACTCGCTTGCGGATCTGAGTATTGGATAGCTCGACCGTGGAGACACGATTCAGATCAAGGTGACCGCTCATATGGCAGGTCTTGTGGCTATGCAACTGAAGGGGGCAGACTCGACTACTGATGAAAGTAGCCATCAAGTCATCATTGCATAACCCAGCCTCCATCAGCTCAATGAGGCACTACTCGAACAATTTTACGAGAGGGTTCTTCTTCCTCGGGTTGAGGTCCCAGTTATGTTTGGTGGGGACACCGATTGAGAATGAGGGAGCCAAATCATGTCATTATCAGTGTTGGTCTTCACGTAGAAGAAGGACCTCAGCCACTTCTTGCATGAGTCGAGGCCCGTGATCCTGGGAAAGATGGAGTTCTTCCAGGGTGAAACTAACACCACCCCACACTGCATCAGAGATTTCTCGCCAGGAGGGAGCTCCTTGTTGGGGATGATGTTGGCACTAAGTTGGAAAAACTTGGCCTAGAGTTGGACGCTGGGCTAGAGTCCAAAGTATCCTTCAGAGCCAGAAGCGAAAGAAGAGAGGGAAGCAATGGCATTTGCCGAGAGATGGTGGGGCTAGAGGCCAAAAGTCTCGAAAAACTCCGTGGCAAAATTACTCACAGGAAGACCAAATCCACGAGCAAAGTGGGCAACAAAGATGACGAACTCACCCTCCTTGGCATCAGGGATCTGCTCGTCGCCAGGGAGGCGGCAGGTGACCTTCGGTGGAATCCGGCGGCTCCGCACCAGCCAATTGATCTCCGCTTGAGTGACATTGGACCCTTCCCAAGATCCTCTCATGGAAATGGTTCCCTCCTCCTCATGCTCATCGACGGCAACCACATCCTGTGGATCCATCTCCGTATTGCTCCCTCCAATGCAGTGCTTGCTTTCGGGATGAGAGGCAGGGACTGACGTAGTCCCGTAGCGGCAGCAGAGAGCAACACTTGGGTGGAGCAGCGGTGCAGAGGAAGCAAAGGGGCGGCACGGTTGCAAATGCAGAGACCAGCGGTGACGGTGGTGCGAGGAAGAAGAAGAGAGGTTGGGAGTGGGGGAAAGTGAACTAGGAACCCCCCGCTCCCCTATTTAACCACATTGTGCATCGTGGGTAATGGGATGCCCACTGACCCCACGATGTGCGTGTGTATCCCGCAAATCGGCGCATAGGAACGTGCCACATGCACGGTTACACCATGCAAAGGCATAATTGCGCATTGTGGCCCCTGCGATACTCGAGGAGGCGCGCCATGATGTGATGGGCTATAGTGATAACTGACAGCACGTGGCAGTAAATGCTGTCACGACCCTTAAAATGAGGCAAAGCGCAATGATTGTGTGACACGTAGGATAAACTGAGGAGTATGAGAGAAGCTAAGCGTCTAAGGGAAATAACCCTGATGCAGCAAAATGACTCGGCCAGCGAGATATATCTCGGAAAGAGCGAGGAAGAGTCAAATTAAATACCAAGTCGCAAAGTGGTGTAGCCGAGGTAAAACCGGTATGGGCCGACATATAGGTATGTCGGCAATACGGATATTACCCGGATAGATTGAACCTAATGTGGCCTTTCTAGCTAAAGCTGCTAAGACCGCACCAGCTTCGGGGACTAATGTTGGAGGGATGACCCCAGGTAGGGTCAAGCTATGGTAAAAGGACAGAGTCCACCGAGGTATAATTGACTAAAGTGTGAGCTGGCCGAGGTACATAAGGGTCGGATGATTTATGGCCGGGTTACCCAAGGCCGTACAACACCGACAAGAATCAGTTGACATATATTGTATGTCGGCATGATGTCTAGGTTGTTTCATGCTTGCAGGTACCGTCTTGGCCGAGTTATCAGGACAAGACCAAGTCAGGGGTTGGCGTGCTCAAGATGGAGCGAGCCAGACCCAAGGTCAGCACTTTTCTCTCTCTCACAGGAATCCAAGGAGAGACAAGCGCTAGGGACAAAGGCCAGAGGAGCAGAGACAAAGCAGAGGTCACGAACGTGACAGTGTCTGACCCCAAAGGTCGGACATCGTGGACGCTGAGCCATTGCCGTGCAGAGGCTGGCGACAGAGGAAAGGGGGCACCAAACTACTATTTCAGGACAAGCATCTCCAAGGAATATCCGGGCCATGTAAGCCCTAGTTGTAACCTGGCCACCCCTTTATAAGGTGAGCCAAGGCCTCTAAGGAGAGGGTTAGTCCATTAGCACTACGAGAAAACCCTAGAGTGAGAAGAGAGTAGAAGCACTTCATCTTCTTCCTCTCTTAGATACGGCTCAAGGAGCTTCTGTACTAATCCAGAGATCATAATAAAAGATCTAGAGAAGGAGTAGGGGTTTTATCTCCATAGGAGAGACTCAAACCTAGGTACATCGTGTGTTGAGTTTGTGTGTTCTTCATGTGCGGATTCACCACACTATCCCTCCCCGGATACCTCTAGTGTCCATTGGCCCCATCTTTAGCCTACCCATGGCATCTGCCGTGACACCACCATGACACTCTATGGAAGAAAGTGCAGATCACCGATATGTTGGTATGAGTTAGGAGAAGACAAACAATTCGACCCTTACTATATCATAGAATAGTAGAGACTTATCGATATCATCCATGATAGATTTAAAATATCTCAGAGTAGACAAAAGAGTTATGTAGACCTTAAGAGAAGAATGTGGGAACCATAATTCAGAGATATGGTATATTTAAGAGTTAGTCTAGCGAGAGGAGTGAAAGGATTTGGAGCGAAAGGAAAATTAAGTCCATGATACATCGGACTATTATGTATTATGAGTAACAAAGGACCAATAGTTTATGAACTGGAGTTACCAAAAGGGCTATCCCAAGTTCATAACGTATCCATGTTTCACAACTACGCAAATGTTTGAAAGCACCAGATGAACAATTACCTTATAAGGAAAAATAATTACAACCAAATCTTGCGTACGAGGAAGTATCATTCAAGATTAGAGAAGAGAATTGGAAATTACTTAGGAATTGAGCAATAAAGTATTGCAAAGTCTAGTGGAAACACCATACGGAAAGATGGGCTACCTGGTAAAAAGAGGAATATTTACGTAGGAACTATCCTTAGCTCTTTAGGTACTGAGGTCCTTAACTTCGGGATGAAGTTGCTATAAGGGGAGCATGTAACAACCCAGGGAATATTATTATGAAATGGTAGTTTTGTGAATTGCATGCATATAGAATCTAGGTTTAGTTTGAAAATTTCAAAACTTTCATTTGAATTTGGTTATAGTGAGGTTTTATAACCAAATTGTCACTAGGATTTGTACCAAGTTTAGTTGAAGGTTTTAAAAACTTGAATGAGTTCAAAACTGAGGTTTGTCCTAAGTCAAACTTGAATTCAAAATCATAATACACATATATGAACAAAACTAGAATTAAAATACAAGCAACACATCAATAATAAGATAACATAATTCAAAAATAAATGATAATTTGAACTAGAAATCAAAACTTTATTCATATAGTCTTTTACCAAGATCAAGTACATTGCAATTATTACAAAAGGGAAGTTGAAATCCTAAATATAAACTAAACAGAATAGAAACCTACAGTAGCCTATCTACTCTTCTTATCTTCTCTAGGCCAAATCTTGCTCATCTTCAAACCTGCAAAACAAAAACAACAAAAAAAAGAATTGGGTTAGGGTTAAAATTTTGGATTCAGATAAGTGAATCCATTTTACTGTTGAATCCATAATAAAGACCCAAGAACTAGTCCTGAACCTTAGCAGCTTGAGAGGGCAAGTGCAAAGCCACACAAAAACTAGACAAAAGTGAAAATCTTATACAAAGCCAATCAGAACAAGAGAAACTACCCATAGTAGTCGACAAGCACTAAGAAAAACTCAATAATATGACCATGAAGCATACTAGCATAGTATCCCATATTTCATATTGTTCAAGTAGCAAAAGTAAACCAATAGAAATGTTCTAGGACCAACTAGAAGTAGATTAAGCAAAAGGATAGCTCAAGCCATGGATTCTGTGAAGAACCAACTAATATAAGAAAGTTAAATGGAAGCATATCTAACAGATCATCTAATCAAAGTGAAGAATATCTTCTTCTAAACTTAACCATCCAAAAGGATACTGGATTAAACCGCAAAAAATCATGAACTTAAATTATACATAGAAAGTAGAATGAATGCTTATCCAACAACTTAACCAATCAAAGTGTAGAGCAACAACTGCTAGTAAGATTGAAGCCAAAGGAATTGTAAGAAATCATAGTAAAATAAACTTAACAACTAATTAAATAACATAAAATCCACTTGTCATTGTCCAAGTCCAGGACAAGATAAAAACCAAACCGACATGCCTAAATAGGCATATGGAAATACATTGAATTTGCACATGACAATAGATCGCATACGAAAAATTTGGCAACTTCACAAAAGTTAAACTAGTATGGGCTTAACAAGCAAAAATAGGAATGCAACCTTCACATAAGTTAAGCTACAAAGATGGTTTCACACTTAGCCAAGTAGGTGAATCACCTAAATGCATGGCTCAGGTGTCAACACCACAATGAATATTGACCACTGTAAATAGCTTGGGATCTCAGAACCTAGAGCTCATAATTAAACAGTCGAGCCCACACCAAAAACACACACACTAGTTAGAGAGAGATCTCAGTGATAGAGGAAGCTAGGAGTAGAGCAAGAACTTAAAGTACACTTTAAGAATAGGAAGAAGAAGAAGGAGAAGCATCTACAAATCTTCACCAAGGATGCTTAGGAAACTACAAAGGTTGTAGCTAATTACTAGTACTACATCATAGTAGCCATGGATCATTTGGATCCAGAGAGAGTACGATTAATGCACTAGCACAACACATATTAATAGTACCTATGCATCTTCATTGAGGAACACCAACATAGATGCAAAGCTTAATCAATGGCACAATCGCAACCATATTAGTTAAATAGTTGAATCGGGAAATAAGAACACAACATCCATATGTAACCTCACTTCCATAGAAATGATCCAAGGATCAACCTAAGGAAGAAAAGGTAGATATAGAATAAGTATTTTGTAAGTAAATGTAACACCCTAGCATTTAGGAACCAACAAAGGGTAGAAATAGGAATTTGTGCATATTCATGCATTCATCTGTAAAATATGGGTAAATTTTTCGCCAAACAAAAACCCTAAATAGATTAGAGTTTCTTTCACTATCTAGAGGTAGGAATAGCTCTATGAGGTGACTGCTATAAATTTTGACATGACCTTTAGGCATTGTTGTGTTTTTTGGGGGAAATCTTTCGAATTCAAATTTGAAATTTAAATCATTTGAAATAGATATTTGAAAACTAGAAGTTAGAAGCATAAAGTGGATTTCCAAAATAAAGTATTAGCATTGTTGGATTATATTATAGATATATATTAAAAAACAATATGAAATTAAGATAAGGAAATTCAAATAAGAAATGAATTCTTATTTCTTATCTTTATTCCATAATAATATTACAAATGGGGAGAATTACATCAAACAGATTATTAGAAGGAATAGAGTCCAAATAAATGAATCTTTATTAAATCATAGAGATATTGTTACAAGATTCTTTACAAAAAGAATAAAAGGAGATTACAATAAGAATTTATACTACCTATCTATTCCTATAGTACATCTTGACCATCCAGATCTTGTTCCTGCAAAATAAATAAACCAATCAAATATAAACAAAAGATTAGTTTATTAGTTTTACTCTCGGTGGTGAACAGTGAAGTGCACTGTTCATATTACATCATAGAGTAATTGATAGGGGTAAGTTTCACCAAAGTGTAGTATATGTTCTTTTAAACAAATAGCTTCAGTACCACATTATAAGCCAAGTGGAATAGTGGTAAGTTTCACCAGGACAAGTAATAGTAAAAGGATGGTGGAGTTAAACCATGGTTACTTGATCTCATCCATAGCCAAAGCAATAGTGAAGCAGCTCACACACCTAAATGCATGCATTGAGGTGTCAGCAGCAGAGAGCAAAGGAGCAGTTCAAATCACAGTAGCGTAGAGCAAAGACAACTTTGCTATCCACTTCGTAGAGATAGAGCCCAGCCACAGTTTGTCACCAGCACAAGAACAACACCAGATCTTGCAACCATATCACTAGATCAAATCACTTTCCACCACAGAAAACCCAGGAGATCATCAACAAAGATGGTGACTTGAGGAGGGGGGTGTACTAGGTGGACAGTAAGGTCACACAGGAGCAACAACACCAGGAGGAGCAAGACAAGGCCAAGAGGAAGCCAACACAAATCCAGGGCTACCACAAGCTAGAAGTAAAAGGCAACATCAAGACAAGGCTACCAGGGTATATCCCAACATTTAGATCTAATCATTTTCCATCTTGCACATTCATTTTCTTGCAAGCACATGATAAGTGGACATATGGGATAGCAGATAATAAACAACCAGATAAAGCATGTGTTTTGCATAGGCAAGGTCTCAGACCAGCATCATTGACCCTATGATCTAGGTTTAACTAGATAGATACACATCATAACTGCTGGTATAGGGCAAATTCCTAGAAGGGTAGCACCTCTGTACCTACCAGGTTCATATCTGCTTGAGTACAAGCTCAAGTATATTCACTTCAACCAAGATAATCATCTTCCTAAATAATTTAGGAATCATAAATAGACATTTTATTTTAGAAAAGACAGTAAAGATCAACATTGTCTATCACTAGGCCACACTATACAGAAACCACTAAGTTTAATCACTTTCCTATAAGCATATAGGAATCATCTCTTTATAAATCACCTTCTTATTAATCACAGAGCAGGGACTAGTAATAGTAACTTTAGATTTACACAGTAATAGGATTAAATCCTGAGACTAAACATATTAGTGCTTCACTAGTAAGCATTTAACCAAGCACCAGTACATGGAGCATCTCAACTCAGCTCCATACGAGTAAATCCACAACCACAACAACTTGAGCATCCACATTAGGCTAAGCATGCTTTTATAGAGAATTTTATGACAGAGAACATAGTAACAAACGTATGATCAGCAGAGTGTTCTCTGATAGAGAACAGAGTAACAAACATGCTCAATAGAGATTGACACTACACTAACAGTAGATCAATATCAAAGGATTAACATAGGCAAGATTAACCCTAGAGCTATGCTAAATCACCATTGTAGGGGATATGAACCCTAGGAATTTAGGGATGAACCCTAAATGTGGAAATCCATCGCAAGTGACCACATGGCATAGAATATAGGCAAGGTAGAGCACAGAGAGGAGATTAGAGCACTTACTCGAGGTCCTCGTAAGGTTATCAAAGAGGAAGTAGAGAGGAGGGCGGCTGTAGAGAGGTGGCGGCACGGGAGCACCACGAGGGGCGACAGCGGCTAACATGGAAGAGCGGCGCCACGAGCACCACAACATCATCGAGGGAGCGCCAGAGCATGGCGGACCCCAAACCCTAGCCACGAGGTGGGGGTTAGCGCGACCAGCGGAGAGCGTCAGCGCCAGATCGAGTGGGACAGCATTGAGCAGCGGCATCATCCATGTCGTCTTGCATCGCGGCAATGGAGACGACGACCTAGGGCGGCCGGAATCACCAGCGGCGACGGCATTGAGAGGCCAGAGAGGGTCTCACGCGAGAGAGAGAAGAGAGAGGAGAGCGAGCGAGTGAGTGGTACTGGGCCGGGTGTAGGCAGCCTAGTACTACCCAAGGTGTTTTGTCCAGCCCAAGTGGGTCGGGTCGGGCCAGGCCATCCTAGTGGGCCAGGCCTGTGTTTTAAAAGAAGGACTTCTATAAAATACATAATTACAATATATCCCTCGGATAAATTAGGCTCTAGAAAAATAAATAAAAATCTTAAAAATACAAATAATATATTTATGAAATCACAAAAATACCCTCTATCTAATAAAAATACTATTTAGTAATTTTAAGAAATTAAATATAGACCTATTATTAAAATTATATATATTCCTTCTAAAATTTTATAAAAATATACAAAACACTTAAAATTGAATAAAATCCATTTTTAAGATTCTAAAGGGAAGTACTATCATAGAAAAATACTAGTTTACATTTTTTAAAAGTAAATCAAGTGTAATAAGAATAAAGTTTAATTTCCTTAAAGGAATTTTAGTTAAATATTTAAAAGAGATAAAAATTAAATAAATTCATTTTAAACTCCTAGAATAATACTAGTTATTATAAAAATACTAAATATCAAAATAATATGAATTTAATGATTTCTTAAATAATGCTTTTCTTTTATTAATTAAAAGAAACTTCAAACCTTTACAAGGTGGGTAAAACACGCAAAGAAGAAAGAAAATAAATCATTGCGTGACATTACTATGCATTGCATATTGCTTCTTTAAATATTGTCCTTACCAGGCAATAATGGTTTTTTTGTAGAAACCGGAGCTCAAGGTCAAGTGTAAGTATCCGACTTCACTACCATGTAGTCACAAGGCTAGTTCATCACTTGCTCATGTCCTTTGAAGAGTCTTTATGAAAGTATTTGAAAATTGTGTGTTATCACCAATGTTCTAAAAGAGACAGAAAATAAGTATTTTACCAAACAAATTAAATGCTATTATCATCCTAAGTGATGATAAATACTAAAAATTGCAGGGGAATCTAAGATTCCACTTGCAAAACATCTAGGACTTAATTGAAGGGGTTCCATAGCAGAAAACAAAAAAATTCTATCTATTCGAACACTAATACCAGGATCTATACTATGTAGACAGAAGTAACGGAAGATAAAGACGGTATTCATACCTTTGAAGACCGAGGCACGCCTTACGCAGGAAGGCGTATATTGATGAAGACGAGCAACACCTCAAGTGTGGTGCCTCCGAAGTTCGTCACACGTCCGATGTAGGAGACGTCAACCAGACTCTGATCCAGCCGAGTAGCGGAAAAAGTAGATGTCGGATCGTTGATCACATGACGGTGGTGTGAAGGTGGAGAACTCACCCACGAAGTCCTCCCCAATATTCCGGGGAAGTCCTCAATGGATGAGAGAGAGAGAATGAGAGGGCATGGGATGATTCCAAAGGGGGAGGGGAGACCCCTATATATAGTGGGAGGGGGCGCACCACCTAGAGGCCAGGTGGTGTGGGACTAATCCCCACACCCGCCAGCCACCTAGGGGTAGCCGCCGGCCCAAGGTGGGCCCCACTGGGGCGACCCACCAAGCCCAGGCCGGCTGTCCTCCTCTCCCTAGGCACCTTGCCTCTTGGGCCTCCCCTTCGGGTGAGGCCCATTAGCATTGGGCTGCCTTTAATAGTAAAATAAAATATATATTTAATATTAATTCTCCAATTAACATTCAAATACACATATTATAATATTCCTTCACTCTGGAACACCTTCCGGACCCCTTCTGATCTCCATCGGATGTTACCTGGAACTATTCTAGTTTCTCTTTCTCTATTTCTCCTATGATACCTCATCTACCCTAAGCGCCCCTACCCTTAAGCATGACATCCTTCAGTTCGGAAACACTCCGGACATGATCGAGACTACTCTCACATCAATGATCAACATAGGGACCTGGATGTCCATGTGACCCCCGTGCGTTTCACAAATATAATCGCTCGAACCGTGAGATTGTCGTTTCTTGTTCCCTTTGTCATATGATACCTAATTCATTTGAGACTTGATCTTCGATATCCCCATACCTTAGTTCGGTCTCGTTACCAATGAACTTGTTTACTCGTTCTCATTTCATTGCATTCCGTGACCAAGTCACATGCTTGCAAGCTTGATTAATGCAACGTCACCGAGATGGCCACACGTATCTATCCGTTACATGGATTAGACAAATCCTAGTCTTGATATGTACTCCTCTACGCATCCCTTTGGAAAACCTGAGTGGCACCTTTTTGATCACCCTGTTACGAGATGATAATTGATAACCATCTAAGCTTCCTCCAGAATGGTGATTTGCATTACCTCACAGTCAAAGGATCAGGTTGTGAGGTTCTCTGTGTTTTATCATCAATGGTGAACTTTGTAACTAGATCTCATTGAGATATAATGGTCGGATGTATGTCTATCATGTCATTCAACTAATGACATGACCTCATTGTCAATTGGCATAAATGCCCATGATCTTGAAACCCAGATCATCCTCATGACCAATGAACTAGTTCGCTAGAGGTAACTAGAGACATGATTTGTTTACATACCACACGTGTATTAACGTTTCGTATTAACACAGTTATAGCACAGTATGAAATGTATTATGAACATATATGAGATATATCAAATAATACACTTTATTGTTTGCTTCTAGGGCATAACACCTTCATTAATAACCCATGACATCAGTGATTCTAGGGCCGTATAATACGCGTTAAACCATAAGATTTGGAATGGGACGGAGAAGTCAGCTGTATCTTCTTCCTTTCACATGGATGAATGACCTTATCGTGAGGCTGTGAATTTCTCGTGGAGAATCTAGCACATGGGTGGGACCCCTTAGTTCCCCATGATACTAGTGTCTTGATTATCTATGAGGGGCTGCCGGAGGTATATCTAGTCCTTTATGGGGCTTGCCAGGGACACAACCGGCTCATAGAGTCTTTGGGTGCCTACCAGAGTTATAGCTTGTCCTATATGGGGCTTAACAAAGGTGGGGCATGTCCTAGAGGATCGTGTCTTCATGCGGTTTCGTAGCATAGAAGACAAAAAATTTCCTACGATGGGAACTATACGCCAAGATCTATCTACTAGATACAAGCAACAGGTGGATATACGTCCATAGAGAACTTACCCCCGAAGACAACAAAACTTTGTTAACAAAATGGAACTCATGGATTATGTAGTCGTACACTTGCCGATCTCAAGATCCTGATGAAGTACAGCAGGTCCGGCTCCAGCACGTCCATCAAATCCAGCTCCAGCAAGTCTAGCACCACCAAGTCCAGCACCACAAACCAGCGGTGCATCCGTGATCGCACACACGTCCGGTACCCCGACATCCTCCATCCCGCTCCAGCAAAGCAGCGGACGCAGCAACTCCTTTCCAGATAAAGCCACCGGGAACATGTATCTCGCTAATCCGAGACCATGGGGGAAAAATACTAGAGGGGGAGAGAGATCCTTCACGAGGAGGTGTGAGGAAGAAGGAGTGAGAGGGAGGCCTTTATAGGAGGAGGGGGTGCCCCTCTCCATGGCCGGCGCCCCAAGGGGTGACCCTTCACCTCCTCATTCATGTGGTGGTAACTCCCTCCACATAAATTTTCCCCTTCACATTCTCTTTTAAAGTCACCACTTTAAATGCATTAAATTTCTCCAAATTTAATGCTCTCTCATTTAATAAAACTCTTTTATTAATTTTATTCAGAATTAACAAATGTTCACATAAAACCCCTGCAACATTTCAATATTACATGCAGAACCAATTTCAGCAATTTCACGTGAAACAGTTTTGGTGTCTATTGAAATAATTCCAGCGCTTTCTTAAATCTTTATCTGAAACATATTTGCTCCAAGTGGTGTCGGTATCCCTTAAGTGTGTCACCCTACGGTTCGCGAATAATGCAGACATGATCGAGGCCCCTCTCAGATCAATAATCAGAAGCAGGACCTAGAGATCCATACTGACTCCTACACATTCCACAATGACTTCTGTGATCTGAGAACCTTTTAACGCTAGTAACTAAATCCCTTTGTCTCGCGATATATTACATGTTTGAGATTTGATCATCGGTATCTCCATACCTAGTTTGATCTCGTTACCGACATGCACTCTTTTCTTGTTCCCGTGATATAACATTCTAGTGGTCTCATCACTTGCTTGCAAGCTAACCAATGTGATATCACTGAGAGGGCCTAGAGTATATCTATCCGTCATCGGGATGGACAAATCCCACTCTTGATCCATGAGCCTCTACATAACACTATCGTAGCACTGAACCCACCTTTATAATCACCCTTTCACGGTGTGGCGTTTGATGTTATCAAGATACTCTTCCAGTGTTAGTGGTTGACATGATCTCATGGTATAAGGACTAGGATTACTTCGTATGATGTTATAGCAATATAAACACAATGACTTTGATCGTAATGCTATACTTCGGATGAATGTTCATCACATCATTCCACTAATGTTGTGACCTCGTTATTAACAACATCCAATGTCCATGATCAGGAAACCTTCATCATCTTGTTAATCAATGAGCTAGTTTATAAGAGAGGCATAACTAGGAACTTTCATTTTGTTTATTAAACACACATGTATTAACGTTTCCAAATTAATACAATTATAGCATGCAAAATAAACATTTATCATAAACAAGGAATAAGATAATAACCACTTTTTTATTGCCTCTCGGGCATATTCCCTTCTGTCTCCCACTTGCACTAGAGTCAATAATCTAGTTTGAAAAACTTTGTGTATTGAACACCTATGGCTTTATGGTGTTGCATATACGCGATTGCTAGTGGTTAACATAATCTCCGGATCTGACAGTTTCAGGTCCGTGTGTATTTGCATGTCTTTGCGTCTCTTCGCATCACTCATTCTCAAATGAGATGGCATTGTATAAATTTGGTCCTTTGGTGAGACCTTTAGTTCAGTCGTGTTAAAATATGTTGATATTATTGTCATACAATATATCTTCATAGTATTAGCCCACTTTGAACCACACCTAGTTTGATAACAAACTACTTAACACAAATGCCCTACTTTGTTGCTTCTATAGCAGTCATATACTTATCCTTTTGTTGTAGTATCCGTCACAATGTCTCAACTTTGGAACTCATCCAAATCCATCATGGAACATCCTTTCCATTACATTGTGCCACCCATAGTCTAAATTGAGATACATTTTAATTTGTATCTTGTGACAAAACTAGTATCAATATAACACTTTACAATGAACTGCCTTTAACTATTTGTCACATATACATGATATATTCTTAGTTCTTCCAAAGCTCATAAGAATATCTTTACTATTGTCCAATGATCATCTTATGAATCATTCTCGTATGTGCTCATAACATTTAGAGCATAGGACATATCTTGATATACATATCATGGTATAATCGATCAAAATCTTCATGTGATTTTACTCACCAAGTGTTGAAACACTTGAATCTTGATACAATCCTTTCCATGCAGCAAGAACCTTTCTTCTTGTTTCCATATTGAACTCATTCAATATCTCATATATGTACATTTGGCATAACCATATTAGTGCCTCAATCTATCCATATAGAAATTGATGCCTAATATTCCGGTTTTGCCCAAGTCTTTTATTCTTTCTTTTTTGATTACCTTCCTCGCGTATGTATAAGACCGAATCCATTCTTTTTTGAAATCGATTTTGAAAAAGAACTACAAATCCTTAACTTTTCGAGGAATCCTTCATTAGTGGTTGTGAATGACTGACTTTTTCAATCCTTTCGACCTTGGTTCCGTAGGAGCAAGTCAGAAAGGTTGAGAAATAGAACCATTTGTTTCATCGAAATCTTATTTTAATGAAATTCTTAACTTGTGTCAATAAAAGATACATCATTTCCAATCAACAATATGTACTCTGCATAATGTATTGGAAATTTGTCTCATCGCTCCCACTTAATTTCTTGCAAATGCAAGCATCTTCATCGTCTCCGATGAATTTAAACTCCTTTAATATTTTCATCATGGTGAAGATTCCAACTCCGCTATGCTCACTTCAACTATTGAAGTTTGCATGCCCTTTTAGCACCCTTTGAATTAACAAAACCCTTTGGACCATGTCTTGTACACGTACCAGGCAACCATTCTATTAGAAGAACATTGTTTTGTTTATTCAACTACCATATACCAAATTATATGTAGTGGTTGCTACATTAATCCGTCAAGACTAAATATCGCTATTAAAGATCAAATCTTGTCATAGTCAACTCCTTGAACATTGCCGTAAACTTCTTTCTGACATGTCGACTATTTCATAGATGTTGAACATCCATGTCTATTTGTTTATAGATCCAAACACGACCGATAGGCTTCACGCCTTTCCGGAGGGTCTTTCAAGTTCAAAACTTGATTTCTCATGTATGGAAACTATCACGGATTTTATGACTTCTAGTCATTTTAGGGAGTCAAGGCCCATCATTGCTTCTTTGCATGTAGTCGGTTCATCATTGTCAAAACAATAACGACTTGTTTATAAAATCTCACTATTTGATTCTTACCGACCCACATGGTTCAATAGGAACTCTAATCTCCGAGATCACAACCTTTGTAATCACGGGATCCATGAGCATTGTGGCTGTCACCGGGACACTTTCCGGCGCTGCGCTACTTAGCACATATAGCTAAGATTCAACAACCTTATCAAAGTTCTATTGTCCTCCCACTTAACTTTTCGCGAAAAATTCCTTCTCAAGAAACTTGACGTTCCAAGCGACAAACTCTTTTGTCCTAGGTGTGATGGAGAAATTCCCAACAAATTCTTTGGGATAACCTACAAATACGTGCTTATCCGACTTTGGTTGTAAACATTTTACTTATGCATAGCATACCAAAATTTAAGAAAAGACAATTCGGGTTTTATCCCAAAACCATAACCCATATGGTGTCATTTCAACGGATCACGATGGTGCTCTTTTTAGTGTAAAAGCGGTAGTCTCTAAAGCTTCGATCCTTAAAACATAATGACAGTTTTATAAATGACACCTTTGATCTGACCATGTCAAACATGGTTTGATTTCATCTCTCGAATATGCCATACTCCTATGGTTTATCGGGAAACACAAATCATGGATAATTCCTCAAATCTTAGGTGTTTTTCTAAACATGTAACTCAAATATTTTCCTTTATGATCAAATCATAAACTCTTTTATTTTATTGTTACAATGATTTTTCACTTCATCTTGAAAGTCTTTGAACAATTTTCAAATGTTTCATACTTCTTCCTTATTAAATAAATATATAGATATATTCACTCAAATTTCTGGAGAAAGCATATGAAGAAAAAAGATCTATCACATATGGCTACACATAATGGACTATGCACATCAACATGCACAATTACCAATAAGCTAGTCATCCGTTCCTCTTTGGCCTATAAACGGAGAATTATCTCGAGGAAAGTTTCACAAGCATCAATTGATCAAAATCAAAAGACTCCAAAAATCCATCAACATGGAGTTTCTTCATGTTTACTTTCCAATATAATTCAAACAGTGATGTCACTTCATAAGTGGTCTTTCAATCATTTGTCTTGAGACATTTTAGCAATAGTGTTTATGGATGTGATTTCTCCAACTAGACTTGTAAAAGTTCATCCATCCTTTATGGAATATGGTAATTATTTGAACAACCATTGTTCTCGTAATACCGGAACAAAATAACAATTATTAAAACAAATCTTAAAGGCTAGGTTTGACGACAACGAAAAACACAATAACACTTTATTTGTTTTCGATGAACATCATCACTTATTCTCTTGCTAGTTACTTAGGCCATTGCAGTTCATGAATTGTGTTGTCCTGTATGACACTTCATACCAACCAATTCGATATCCAATACCGGTATCCAATACCGAAGAACCACATTGTTTAACAAGCAAGGAATACAGCCATAACATGTATATCTTCTATATACCTAAGCTGGATATCTCCAACTTTTCTTTTCTACCAAATATTTTATAGATTCTCTTTCAGCAATTCCTTTTCCTTTTAAAAGAATCTATCAACATCAATAGTGGTGTCATTCACATGACACATAGTACAAAGTGTGTATAGTCAAATACTAATACCTTTGGACTTGCACTTTGAAGTGGATCACCATCATCAAATGTTTGGTATTCTTTCAAAAATCCATTATTTAGTAATCTTTCAGTGTAGTAAACATTTTACTTACATCTTCTATTCATCCTTATCATGACAACTTTCATGATCAAGCCTCTATATCCTATAAGGATGAATCATGAGTATAATATCAGTTCCCAAAACCTTTTTGGTAGATTAGGACGCCTAGTGTCTCCAATCTTCACAAATTATCATACAATATGAGAACGTGTATTTCGTGAAATTATACTCTATCATATTTCAACCATAAACTTTGTTTCAGATATCACAATATCTTTCACACATGATGGTTTCTGAAACAATTATTTCAGCTCCTAGATAACCTCGATATTAAAACAATTTTTGAATATCAAGAATCATGGAGGCAAGCATGATACTTAAGATACTAACATTGGAATTCTTACTCTTGATTTAATACTACTTATTAAATTCCATGGAGTAAATAGAGTTTGCTGAAAATTTGCAATAGGACTTCTAAACTTTAAATTGACATTCAAAACAATACGATACCAGTTCGTAAAGTAAATATCCAGAATTCTGTAGTTCTATTATCTCAATTAAAAACTAAGCATAAGGTAGTAAACAGATGCCAATGACTACAACAAATTATGCAAATACACTTCGATTTAGTTTATGAAAAATTGAGTCCGACTAATCCAAATTAGAAATGAACTCCCACTCAAAAACGACATCCCTCGTGCCTTTTTGGTGATTACATGAACCAAATCCACTACACCAAGTCCGATCATCACGTGAGTCGGTGTAGCTTCAAAGGCGAGCATCAATATGGGTATCACATCAACTATATGACTCATGCTTAACCTTTTGGTCCGTGTTCCGAGGCCATGTCTATACATGCTAGGCTCGCCAAGTAAGAACCTTAGTACTCACGTGTGTAAAACTGTCTTACACCCGTTGTATGAAAGCACAGAGTCGAGTACACCCGATCATCACATGATGTCTCGAAACACGATCCATAGAACGATGCATACTTAAGGAAGAACACATTTTTATCTTGATAAATAAATGAGGGATCATCTTATAATGCTACTAAAAGCGCCAAACTAACAATATTAGATGCGAACATCATATGTGTAAAGTGGGATGATATGGTCCATGCATTTGATCACCATCATATGCATCGTGGTATGATCTCTATCATTCCTTTGTGTGTAAGTCCAAGGTCTATGGAACTTACACGTTAAGTGTGTTGTAAGAGTATCTACCATACATCAACTTACAACATTACCATATCATGACACTAGCCCAGCAACGATCTAAACTAGACGCCTCTAATTTATCAATTGCAAGTTTTTATGTGGCTTAGGGCTTTCGAAGATAGAACCGGTCTTACCTATGAACATGGAACCACAACAATGATAACTAAGTTATTAGCAACTTGTTGTAAATCAGATATTGACTATAGTAGGAGAGACAGACACCCGCCAGCCACTTATGCAAAACTAGTTGCATGTCAGTCGTGGAACCGGACTCATGTGCGATGACATGTAAAGTTGGTCCGGGCCGCTTCATCCCACAATGCCACCAATATCCAAAATACATGAAAGAAGCAATAACATGATCATCACCACCCACATACTCTTATGTGTTCTACCCGTGCAAAGCACCTATGCATAGATCAGGCTCTGATACCACTAAAGGGTTCGCAGCATAGAAAACAAAAAAATCCTACGATGGGAACTATACGCCAAGATCTATCTACTAGATACAAGCAACGTGTGGATATACATCCATAGAGAACTTACCCTCGAAGACAACAAAGCTTTGTTAACGAGATGGAACTCGTGGATGATGTAGTCGTACACTTGTCGATCTCAAGATCGTGATGAAGTCCAGCAAGTCTAGCTCTAGCACGTCCATCAGATCCAGCCCCAGCAAGTCCAGCACCACCAAGTCCAGCACCACAAAGCAGTGGTGCATCCGTGATCCCACACACGTCTAGTACCCCGAGAACCTCCGTCCCTCGCTCTAGCAAAGCAGCGGAAGCAGCAACTCCTTTCCAGATAAAGCCACCAGGAACTTGTATCTCGCTAATCTGAGACCATGGGGAAAAAATACTAGAGGGGGAGAGAGATCCTTCACGAGGAGGTGTGAGGAAGAAGGAGTGAGAGGGGGGCCTTTTATAGGAGGAGGGGGGTGCTCCTCTCCATGGCCGGCGCCCCAAGGGGTGACCCTTCACCTCCTCATTCATGTGGTGGTAACTCCCTCCACATAAATTTGCCCATTCACATTCTCTTTTAAAGTCTCCACTTTAAATGCATTAAATTTCTCCAAATTTAATGCTCTCTCATGTAATAAAACTCTTTTATTAATTTTATTCAGAATTTTGTTAATTACTTTAATTAACAAACATTCACATAAAACCCCCTGCAACATTTCAATATTACATGTAAAACCAATTTCAGAAATTTCACCTTAAACAGTTTCGGTGTCTATTGAAATAATTCCAGCGCCTTCTTAAATCTTTATCTGAAACATATTTGCTCTAAGTGGTGTTGGTATCCCTTAAGTGTGTCACCCTACGGTTCGCGAATAATGCAGACATGATCGAGACCCCTCTCAGATCAATAATCAAAAGCGGGGCCTAGATATCCATACTAACTCCTACACATTCAATGATGACTTCTGTGATTGTGAAAACCTTTTAACTCTAGTAACTAAATCCCTTTGTCTCGCGATATATTACATGTTCGAGATTCGATCATCGGTATCTCCATACCTAGTTTGATCTCGTTACCGACATGCACTCTTTTCTCGTTCCCGTGATATAACATTCTAGTGATCTCATCACTTGCTTGCAAGCTAACCCATGTGATATCACCGAGAGGGCCCAGAGTATATCTATCCGTCATCGGGATGGACAAATACTTGATCCATGAGCCTCTACATAACACTTTCGTAGCACTGAACCCACCTTTATAATCACCCTTTCACGGTGTGACGTTTGATGTTATCAAGATACTCTTCCAGTGTTAGTGATTGACATGATCTCATGGTCTAAGGACTAGGATTACTTCGTATGATGTTATAGCAATATAAACACAATGACTTTGATCGTAATGCTATACTTCGGATGAATGTTCATCACATCATTCCACTAATGTTGTGACCTCGTTATTAACAACATCCAATGTCCATGATCAGGAAACCTTGATCATCTTGTTAATCAACGAGCTAGTTTATAAGAGAGGCATAACTAGGAACTTTCCTTTTGTTTATTAAACACACATGTATTAACGTTTCCAAATTAATACAATTATAGCATGTAAAATAAAAATTTATCATAAACAAGGAATAATATAATAACCACTTTATTATTGCCTCTCGGGCATATTCCCTTCAGATGGGCATAGTTTTTGAGAATAAAATCAATCTGCGAAGAAATGTTTACCAAAACTGCATAGTACCAAGGACTTATAGTCCGAGGTGGTAGTTAGAGCATCAAACTTCCCATCTTTCATATAGTGAACTTGCTGGGTAACGTTGTTACTCACCCTTTCCTTTGAATCCCTTGCTAGACTTTGAGAGCCAGGAGGATGACTAGGTGTATGCTACGGAGGTCCAGAACGATGTCTACTATGAAGAGCCGGACCTGTCCGGTGGAATCGAAGGGTTGGACTACGGGATACACTATGGAGCTGAAGACAATGAGTCAGAGTAGTTGTCAGGCCGTAATATAGTTACCTAGGTTGAGCCGAGCAGCACGAACCCTATAGAATTAGTTGTTGAGCTCACGTCTTTATTACCGTTGTGTTTTTCCTTCTTCTTCTGAACTTATGAAATAAGTTATTTGGTTTGTAAGTTTGAATCTCTTGAAGTCTCGAACTTCTGGTATTGTAATAATAATGAAGTGTGTATGTTTGTAATTTGGACCGCAATGTTTCTATTGTACCACTCTGAGGGATGTGATATTTACGGAACAATTTTCTGTGGATGTCATGTCAACGACTATAGTGTACTACACATGCAGTGGTATGCTGGGTCACCGCAGCTGGTATCAGAGAAATTGCTTTGACCTTAGGTTGGAAACCTAGTAAAGGGAACTACAAGTAGGAGTCTTAGGGCAACGGTAAAGAGTTCTCTAGATTATATGATGAATATTCAATTGGGAATATTTCATTATATTTTTTAGTGTGATAATTAATTATTATGATGCATCATTATAATTAATGGTTACTAATTATGAATGTTTTGTATACACTTAAAATGGCACCAAAGTTTCCAAAATAGACTTTGGCAAGGAAAGAAGAAACTCTTGATGATTATCAGGGGGCTTTAACTGAACAGCTTCGAGAACTTCTGAGGGTTTTTGTTGCACAACTAATATTCCAGTTAATACCTTGACATACCATGATGGGCGAATGTTAGCCAAATATCATGTTAGCATCCAACTACCAAAAAAGCTTGGTTTATATCACGATTTACCCATGGGTGAAGGTAGAAGTCACCTAGCGGCATGCCATGTTGCTATTTTGGAGGCGATATCCAATGTTTGGGAGCACAAAGCAGAAGAGTTAGTGGAAAGCACATATTCTGTGATTCCTCATGACTCTATAGACACGGAACCAGTTCTGAATCATCTTACTTTAGTAAAGAAGCATCCAAAATTAGCTTCAAAGTTTATGGATCTATATTGACTGATGGTTGGGTCTTTGTATAAGACACATCAGGTTATTGTAGAGGATCAGATTGATATGCTAGAGGATTTAACTAATCCTGAACGAAGGGAGAAGTTAGCATCTAAACTGGAGAATGAAGCAGTGGATAGGGTTAACCCAATTTTTAAGGATATACCTATAGATCCAGCATCTTTTACACCATATCCTTATTCACATATGCCAGAACCCACTAGATATCCTGATGAGGGCACTAGTCATCCAGTACCATAGAATTCTTGGGGAACCAAGGACTCGGAACTATCTATTGGAAATTTCGAAGGATGGAGGTACGAATCGGTGGATGGATCTGCCAGGAATCCTATTCCTGTGGAAGACTCAGTTGGGGATACCGGGCAAACTAGTCGCATGGGAGTGAGATCTTATTCCGTTGATGGAAGGGATGTCCATGTGGAGGATGTAGAGTCTGATGAGGAAGATCCTGAAGAAAGGGTGTTTGAGTCACCAGAACATTATCCTACTCATGATAACATGCACTATCCAATTATGGCTGAGGACTATCGTACCTAGTAGAGTACTTGGGGAGCACTGGAAGCGGAATATTCTGTTGATTCTAGAGTCGGGATGCAGGAGGAGATTGAAGAAGACAGTGATGAGGATGATTTTGAAGATATCTCAGATGAGTTGGAAGGTATGGACACACTTCAGCTGGATGATGTGTCAAGTCCAGATACTTCTGATACTGAGTATCATCCATCGAAGAGGCAAGTTGTTCCACAGACGGTGCGTTGTACTTCACGTTAGCACGGTTGTACTCTGGGTATGTATGATGAAAGTCGCGGCTTCTGGGGAGCGTGACCTTGAGAATGAATATCCCAATGATGATACGGGAGTTAGAGTCTGAGCACTTGATGTAAATAAATAAGTGGGATAGCATCCACATGAGTTTGTAATACCTAAATGGTATGGGCTTGTAGTGACGTTGTACTAACTATGTTGTTTGTAATGTATAATATGTGAGATGCACATTTGGTTCTTATTTGGATTTTGTTTTCCATTTTGTGACTAGTTCTGTGCATGAAGTTGAGCTCTAACACATATGCATGATGTAATTATGAGTGTTCACTTTATGTTATAGGACTAGGGGGTATGGAAACGGGTGTAAAGAACGAGACCGAACAGCAGCGTATGGAGCACAAAACTAAGGAAAAGGCAGATGAAGATGCCAGAATGCAGGCAAATTTACCACCACCACCAATGAGGCTGTTAATGGAGAAGAACTTTATGCAGTACATGAAATGATGCAAGAGTCCCAGAACAAGTTCATGGAGGGGTTAGTGGATCGAGTGGGACATCAGAGGGAACCTGAAGGGCGTGGTGTGAGTCTTTTTGACTTTCAAAATGCAAGGCCGTTACCTTTTGCATCAGCCCCTGAGCCAATGGATGTAGAGGATTGTCTAGCAGATACGAAGAGAAAGTTGAAAACTATAGGATGCAATGATGAGGAAAAGTTGAGGTATGCAACACATCTCTTAACTGGACCTACAAGATCTTGGTGGGAGAATCAGCTAGCAATGCAACCTCCAAGTAGGGAGTATACCTGGGAGGAGTTTAAGCATAGATTCCGTGAATATCATGTTCTGGAAAGTGTTATTGAACTGAAGCGTAGGGAGTTGAAGAGCTTCAGCAGGGATATACAAGTGTCATGAAATACATCCGAGAGTTTAATCAACTATCTCGTTATGCTGAGGATGAAGTGAACACTGAGGAAAAGAGTAAGAAACGTTTCCTTCATGGTTTAAATCCATTTTTCAAGATGCAGCTGAGGTTAGCCAATAAGCAGACTTTTCAACAGCTACTTGATGCAGCCATCACATTTGAGGATGATTACAAGAATGTTCAAGAGGACCGAAGGAAGAGAGCAAAGAAGGAAACTAAGAGGATCCAAGCAAGTAAAGCTAAACCAAATATGGAGTTCAAAGCTCGAAATAGGTCCTTTAACAATGGTAAAAACCCCAATCATGGTGCAACCACAATCAGGAGGAATGTCATTTGCCACAATTGTAAGCTCCCAGGGCACCTTAGTAAGGATTGCCTAAAGTCGGTAATGATATGCTACGGGTGTGGTCAGAAGGGGCACATCAAGCCTGACTGCCCAAACAAACCACCAGGTGGTTGGCCTACAACAGGCGGTGGTTAAGCAAGAGGCGGAGGTGGACATCCCAACAAAGGTGGAAGTTATGGCAAGAACGACAATGGCAAGAGAGGCAGACCTACTGGAAAGCTGAATTGTGCAACCTTGGAGGAGGTGGATAACTCGGATCAAGTGGTGATAGGTACGCTCAATATTCTCACAAATCCTAGAAAAGTTCTATTTGATACTGGTGCAACTACTTCATTCATATCTGAACAATTTTGTGATAAGTTTGGGATTAGAAGGGCACCATTAGAAAACCTATGACCGTAGTTACCACTGGAGGAATAGTGGTAGTTAGAAACATTAAATTAAATCAAGTTATCTCCATCTGTGGTCAAACCTATTATGCGGATCTTTATGTGATTCCATTAAGGGGAATAGCAGTAGTGTTGGGAATGGATTGGATGGCGGAGTATGGAGCCCAGAACAATTGTGAGGATAAAACCGTTTCAATCAGGCCTCCAAGTGGATGAAGGATAGTCTATTAGGCAGATAAACATAGTCATATCATGGTAGATCTGCAATCGAATTCAATGAAAGAGGTCAAATTGGAAGATATTCTGGTAGTGAAGGAATTTCAGGATGTTTTTCCAGCAGAGTTACCAGGAATGCCACCTGATCGAGAAATAGAATTCAATATTGAACTGATACTTGGTACAACACAAATAGCCCAAGCACCGTATAAAATGGGACCAAAAGAATTAAAAGAGCTTAAGGAGCAAATTGATGAGTTAGCCAGAAAAGGATTTATTCAGGAAAGTGTATCCCCATGGGGAACTCCGGTGATTTTTGTGGATAAAAGAGATGGAGGACGAAGAATGTGTGGTGATTATAGAAATCTCAACAATGTTACCATCAAGAACAAATATCCATTGCTAAGAATTCAAGATCTATTTGATCAAGTCAAAGGAGCTGGAGTGTTTTCCAAGATTGATCTAAGATCAGGGTACCATCATATAAAAATCAAACCTGAAGATGTTCCAAAAACAACATTTGTGTCAAGATATGGACACCATGAGTACCTCATCGTACCTTTTGGATTGACCAATGCACCAGCAATATTCATGAACCTGATGAACAAAATCTTCATGCCGTATCTAGATAAGTTTGTCATAGTGTTTATTGATGATATTTTGATATACTCTAAGGATAAAGAAGACCATGCTGATCATTTGAGGATAGTGTTGCAAATCTTGAGAGAACATAAGCTGTATGCTAAATTCAGCAAGTGTGAATTTTGGTTGGACAAGGTAGAATTTCTTGGTCATGTAATCAGTAAGGATGGAATTGTGGTAAATCCGTCCAAAGTTCAATCAGTGTTGGAATGGAATGCACTAACCAATGTGAAACAAATTCAAAGTTTCCTAGGCATGGCAGGCTATTATCGGAAGGTTTATCCAAAATAGCTGGACCAATGACCAAATTGCTAAGAAAGAATGCACCATTCATATGGGATGAGAAGTGTGAAGCAAGTTTTCAGGAATTGAAAACCAGATTAAAAACCGCACCAATCCTAGCTATACTGGAAACCAGAAAAGATTACACAATATATTGTGACGCATCCAAAGAAGGATTAGGATGTGTGCTAATGCAAGATCGCAAGGTGATTGCTTACGGGTCTAGACAACTCAAACCTCATGAAGTCAAATACCCAACACATGATTTGGAGTTAGCAGCAGTGGTCTTTGCTTTAAAGGGATGGAAACATTTTCTCTATGGAGCAAGATGTGAACTATACACAGATCATAAAAGTCTTAAATATTTCTTTACTCAGAAGGAGTTGAATATGAGGCCGAAAATATGGCTAGAGTTGATCAAGGATTATGATCCTACAATTAACTATACTCCAAGAAAGGCCAATGTAGTAGCAGATGCTTTAAGCCGGAAGAGTACGGATACTCAACCCATCAATAGAGAATTACCAAAAGAGTTTCAAATGGATTTCGAAAGGTTAGAAATACAATTCTTAAGGACAGAAGTTCGTGTAGGCTTAGCTACCATGAGGGTTGTAGAAGAGCAAAGCAGTGATCTTCGTCATGAGATCTATCGACGTCAACTTGATGATCCATTTATTGCTGAAGAAATCAGAAGAATTTCTGAAGGACAAAATTCAGTTTTTCACCTAGGAGATTATGGATCTTTATGGTTCCAAACCGTCTTTGTGTACCAGATGTACCGGAGATCAGAGAGGTGATACTCCGAGAAGCACATGAAACACCATATTCAATTCATCCAGGAAGTACGAAGATGTACATGGATCTTAAGGAATTATTCTGGTGGAATAACATGAAAAGGGATATTGCAAAATATGTATCTCAATGCCATACTTGTCAAAGGGTAAAAGCAGAACATCAAAGTCTAGCAGGACCATTACAACCTTTAGAAATTCCGGAATGGAAATGTGTAGTGGTGGTGGCACGGCAGATGCCATGGATAGGCTAAAGATGGTGCCAATGAGTGCTAGGGGAATCCAAGGAGGGAAAACATGGTGATTCCACGCACAGATGTAGTTGTATTTCATCTATCAATGGTGTTTACAGGTGCTCCTCGAGCTATTCGTGAGAAGGAGACTATGTCTCTTACCCCTCCCCCCCCCCACCACCACCTAGCTCTAGAGTTCTACCTTAGACAGAGAAAATGATCGATCCCCCTCTATGGAGGCCCTGGTGCTCCTTATATAGGGGAGCCCGGGTTACAATGTTAGGCCACACGTGGCAGCATATTCCCCAAATATGCCCCTCGACTAAATCTAGATGCTTCTTTATTCTCTTTAATGACTCGTCCGGACTTTGAACATAACCCATTGCGTAACCCTTGCCTTTAAGCGTCACCAGACACAGGCTACATCAGCCGACACTGCCCGCGTCATCTTGGTCACCCCTGCCCCACTGGTCCTTCCCTCTGCTTTGCTTCGCTCATGATACAGCTAGCATAGGCCACCTTTTGACCAGCGGGAGATTCCTTCCTTCTCTTGGAAGCCAAATGGTAGTCCGGTTAGCACATGGCTAACCCGGCTACGAGGGTACCTGTGTAATAGACAGACAAACATTGTCGGCATATATTTTATGCCGGCCGGGTTAATGCTAGGGAGCTCCCCCGCGGGATGGGTAACTCCGTAAGTCGGCCTGCCTTGAGGTGACCCGGCCAGCACTTTCTTTGACCAGGACGTACCCTGGCTAACTCGGCCTTTATACCCCCATGTGACCCTACCCGGGGGTATCCCCCAACATTAATCCCCGAAGCTGGTGCGATCTTAGCAACCTTAGTTATTAAGGCCATAGCAAGTTCCTTTATCCAGATCTGAACTTCTTCGGCCGAGTTAATCCGTAACCCAGAACTTTTTCTCCTATGTTCCTTGGGCTCATTCCGAGTTATTTCTCGCTGGTCGGGTCTTTGCTCTCATATCCGGGTTACCTTTCCTTCTCTCATATGCTTCCCCACGTCCTACATGGAGGGTAATCATCATCTTGCCTCATTTTATGGGCCACACCCATTTACTGCGCTGGTTATTGTTGCAATGTCAGGAATAACTGTTGTGCATGTCCCTCACTGCAGCGCCTCGTTAACCGTAACACCACGTCGCATCACGGGATTTTTTGCTCCCTGTGGTCCTTGCTGTGGTTGGCGTCTAATTGGTTAGTTCGGTCGCGTACACGCCCGCTGCGTGTGGTAGGGCCACCGCAAAGGATCCCACTACGTGCCCGCACGCGCGGTTAAATAGGGGGCTGGGGAAATCTTGGGGAGGTTCCCCACACATTGCATGCTCCCCTGCCTCCTTTCTTCTTTGTTGCGACTCCATCGCCACCACTGCTTCTTCGCCAGTGCTGCGCCTCCGCGACTGTGCTCAGTAGCTCCCAGCGACCACGTCGCTGCCTTGTTCAAGATTTTCGCCACGGGGTCCTGTGCTTCTAGGTTCCCCATGACCAGCTACCTTTACTCAGACTTCAGCCTCGAAGACCTCGACCTTGCCATGACTGAGGAAGAGGTTGCCATAGTGGCGCAGCAAGAGGAGGAAGACAAAGCCCGCGAGCGTGGCGGGTGGGATGGTGCGTTCTTCTGCGAGGAAGATTTGGATTGGCTTTACACCATGCGCCGCATCCCCGCAGGCGTCGCCTGCCGCCTCGCTGCCGACGAGGTTTCTCCCTCTCCCAATCCAGGGGAATATGTTGTTTTCCTCTCCCACTTTTAGCGCGGCTTCGGCCTTCCTGTTTCTGATTTGTTTTTCGATTTCATCTCCACCTACCAATTGCAACCACACCATCTCTCTGCCAACGCCATCACCTCTCTATCTTCTTTTGCCTCCAGCATAGAGGGGTATCTCGGCCTCTGGCCCTCCAAGGAAATGTGGATTAAGTTCTTCGATCTCCAGAAGAATGTTGTTCCGGATAAGCATCTTACTCCGGCGGAGAAGCATCTGACCCATTGCGGGGCTGCCTCCATATCTCCCCGTAAGGGCTCCGTGTTCCCCCAGGTCACCGGGCTCGAGTCTTACAAAGGCTGGGCCTGGACTTTCTTCTATGTTCGGAACATGACAGACGAAGACTTGATCCGGCTCCTCCCCTTCAAGCTTGGAGTTCCGAACACCTCTCTTTGGGAGAGCATCCCCAAACGACCCACGGCTCTGGCGAATCTAGTTGACCACCGAATCAAGGAGCTACTCAAGGAGAAACTTCGGGGGAAGGATATTATGATCACCTTCGTCTGCAGCCAGGTCTCCCCTCTTCAGAAGCGCGCCCACAAGATCTGCTACTTGAGCGACCCCCTCGATCCCCACTGGACTTCCTCCTTTGAGCTTGATAACTCGGTGGTTTACCGCCAGGTGAAGGCCATTTTCAATGTGGAGAAGGAGTTCTCTAAGGCTTGGGAATGGGGGCTTGCACCCTATACCCGAGACAACCATCCTCCAAAGGTAAACTTCTCTCTTATTGTTTTTCTGGGTCTTCTTGGTATTTTAGACAACTTTTTAACTTAACTACTGATTCTTTGTTCTCAGCGATTCCTCTAGTAGCCAATAGAGGATGGCCAGGAGCTGGGGAGGAAGTGGGTGCTGGATCGCGCCGAGCTGGACGAGGTGGAACCTGATCCGGAGACTTTCCTGCCCACTCCGGACACCGTCAAGCGTACCTCTGGTAAGGCCTCTTCTTTAAGGGATTGGCCGGATGATGATGACTCAGATGTTGAAGTTCTTGAGGTACTTGACCCGGTGCCCCTCTCTTACGCTTTCCCGGTTATGTTCGAATCTTCAGCTAACTCGGCCGATCAGGTCCACGAGGTTCCCCCCTTGCCACAAGTGGTCCGGTCCCTGCTCCTCCCAAAAGCGCGCGGCTACCTCGGCCGCAGCTTCGGAGGCGTTGTTGCCTAAGAAGAGGCAGAAGAAGTCTGGGGTGAAAGCCTCGACCAAGCCAGCGGCCAAGAGCACGGTCCGGAGGGCACCCAAGCCTCGGGCACCTCCAACCTCGGATGAGTAAGTCTTTCTGCATTAGCTCTTGGGTCTTCCCCTTTTTGCCTTTGCCTTTGCTTCTTATCTGTTTTTTCTTTCTCTTCTTGACTTGCTTTTCTTTTGTTTTCTAGAGCTCCTAGGGTTATTCCCTAGAGCAGCTTCGGCATTGCCTCTCCAATCCGGAGCAGTCCTTCTCCCCCTCCCCCCTGCGACGACGATGTTCGCCCGCTGAGTCCTATTCAAGAGGACTCCATAGCTGCGCCTGATCGGAGCCCACTTCGCCACGAGGAGGGCAATGTCGGCATGGAGGGTAGTGGGGCAGCTCAGGATATGGCCATGTAGGATCATCCTAGCTCCTCTTCGGCGCCACCGCCCAGTTATGAGGTGCCAGTTTCATCGGCACCACCCCAATCAAGTTTTCCTTCAACCCAAGTTTCTTCTAAACCAGCAGCACCAACATCATCAGCACCAGTGACATCCGTACCAGCAGCACTAACAGCACTAGCACCAGCAACACTAGCAGCAGCAGCGCCAATAGCACCAGCAGCGCTAGCGCCACCAGTAGCAGCATCAGCACAAGCAACTCTAGCACCCACCTCGGCACCAAGGCCAGCAGCAGCAAAATAGCCTCCACCAAGCCTCCAAAGAGGAAGGCTACATCAAACTACCTCCAGATCAACTGTGTCTATTGCAGACATCTTCTAGCCAACTTCTTAGGCACCGTCCAGACCAGCAGCCTCGGATCTTCTCCAGCAGCCTACGTCATCTGACAAGCTCAAGAAAGTTGCCAGGCCAGCCAAGGGCACCACTTCCGGATCTCCCGCTATCGGATCTTAAGGTAGTAGGCAACTGGTCATGCATACCAGTCATGTTGCTGCTATGTCTGCTAGGTGAGAGGCCCATACTAAGGGCTTGGTGGCTAGCCATTCTCCTAGCGGCGAAAGTTACAGCCAACTTCTCCTTGAGTATGTGAACAACTGGAACAACGCTGAATTCATTGATCCCAAGGATGATCTGCCAGAGAAGTTCGGCCCTGTGGAGTTCAGTTCTCAGATGAACTCCACCACCAAGGCCATCTCTTTGGCTGGCCGGATGATGGATGTAACTCTCTTCTTCTGCTATGGTACTTTATATGTATGAATGCTTATAGATATATCCCCTAGTCCCGAGCCTCCGAGGGAGTAACTTGTTACTCGGTCGGATGCTCCTAGAGAATTTTACTTTATGTCCTTAGCAATTTCAAATAGTGACAAAGTTAGAGCCGGGTTAAGTTCCTCTTGGCCCAGATCATGGATACTTCGAATATCCACACACCTAGAGCCGGGTTAAGTTCCACTTGGCTCGGATCTTGAACACTTTGAATATCCACACACCTAGAGCCGGGTTAAGTTCCACTTGGCCCAGATCTTGTAGACTTCGAATATCCACACACCTAGAGCCAGGTTAAGTTCCACTTGGCCCGAATCTTGTAGACTTCGAATATCCACACACCTAGAGACGGGTTAAGTTCCACTTGGCCCGGATCTTGTAGACTTCGAATATCCACACACCTAGAGCCAGGTTAAGTTCCACTTGGCCTGGATCTTGTATATTTCGAATTTTTCTTACTTTCCTCTTGAGCTAACATTGTCTCATTTTTTCAAATTACCACTAACCGCCGAACTGCTGAGTTCCAGCGCCTGCTGGACTCCTACAAAGACGTTCACGCCCGTTATGGCAAGCTCTTAGAGGATCACCAAAGGGAGAGTAATTTTCTTTACCCAAGACTTTTCATTTTACCACTTGTGTTCCTTCGAGTTATCCGTGATCCGTATTAACTTGTTATTCGAACTATGTAGTCGAGGTTGAGGCTGAGAATATTATCATGCAGAAAAATCTGGCTAAAATCCAAGGTATGTTGTCTTGTTCATATGATCATTGTGGGCTCTTTCCTTGACTCGACAAATATTTTATACTTCGGCTCTGCCGGATTAACCCACTGTTGCAGTTGCCCTCGAAGACAGCGTACCTATTCCTGACATGATGACACATTTTCTCGAACAAGCAGGAAAGAATCAAGCTGAATTGAAGAAGAAGGACGACGAGATAGCTCGGCTGCGCCTCCAGGACTCGGAGATTACTCGGCTGAATGCCGAAATCCAGAGGCTTAAGGACCTCCACAAATCCGAACTAGATAAGGCTGACCAGGAGTTTGCCAAGGAAAAAGAGCGTTTGACGACACAAATTTCTAAGGACAAGGACTTACTGCAGGAAGCCAACATAAAACTTACGTCGGTGACCTCTGAATATGAGAAACTCCAGGCCAACAGTGCCAATGTCCATGCCGAGCTCCATCGTCTCTTCTTCCAGATTTCCCGTGAGTTCCTTTCCCTTGCTTAGTTTTCCTTTCTATGGATTTGGTGCTTTTGCTCATTGTTTCCTCTATTCTGTTCTCAGGCAAGTTTCTAGAAGGTGACACTCTTGTTGCTGCTGTCGTGGCCCAGTCTCGTGAGCAACGTGGTATTCCCACGGGTCCTGCTGTTGGGTCAATCCCTTACACGAGAGAGGATCTGCTTGTGAGCCTCGCCGCTCGCATGGAGTTGGTAAGGAACTATGGCACAGATATCATGCCAGCCGCAATGCGGATGCTCAACTCCCTCTGGCCTAGTGAGCCCACTCCCAAAGGAAATGCGGCGCTTATCGCCAAGCTGATGGACTGCGAGACTCAGCTGAACTTGTGGCAAGAATCTGCTGCACGAGCTGGGGCTAACATTGCGCTGTAGTTCATCATGTCGTGGTACGAAGGAATAGACTTGGGGTTGCTCACCCGCATGCGCACCGGATCAAAGTGGTCCGAAGATCTGGAGTGCGTTGCTCGTCGCAAAGCCTGTGCCAACAAGCTTATCCAGTATTCCTTCTGCCATGCTTGGAACGAAGGGCTGAGCCACCTTGATGTGCTTGAAGATGCTTCTGAGGGTGAGTAAGATGAGGGAAGCGAGGGTGAGGCCTCCGAGCTTGGCGACGAAGCTGAAGATCTAGAGGATGGAGAGGCTAACCCCGAGGACAAGGACGAGGCTAGCACCCCGCCCACAAACTCCGAAGTACCTCCACCACCGGCTGATGGTTCGGCTTCCGCCCCTGCTCCTTGAGCGTAAAAACACTTAACAAAATTTGTCAGATCCTCGGAATGCCGGGCGAAGATGTATTTAAATATTGTGGTTCAGTTTCGCTACAATTATCATTGTTTGCTACTAAGTTTTTAACGTCGGATTATCGTGGGTGAAGTCCCCGAGTTTCCCTTTCTTGTTCCCCCAATCTTTGACTCGGCTCGCGTCCACCTTGATTCGTTTTTTTGACTTATGAGTCCGAGGTTCAAAAAATTGACTTAACAATACTTGAAACTTTGACATTAGCTCAAAATAATCCGGCAAGAAACGAATGGAGTAAATACAGGGTTAGTCCAAATAACCAATGTCGGGGCGCTTAGGTTCTTTCCCTTAGTCGTTTTTTCATGTGCTTTGTCATTCCAAACTTGTTCTCATGCCTGCCATGAAGCCAATTCTTGTTGGACAGCAGCAAGGTTGAAGAGTTGGGTTTTTGGTGCTCACACACTACTAATCCGGCTAAGGTACAAGTAATGTAAGCCAGCCGACGTATAAAGAACGTAAAACAAGAAAGAAAATTATTATGGCAGTCCCCGAGTTTCTGCTGGGGGTGCTGAAGTTTCATTGATAAGCTCGTTGCCAACATACATACCGACATACGAGTGACTCGGATACATTCACCTCTTTGCTAGGTGTAAAAGGGTCGAAGTAGTGCTACATTCCATGGTCGCTTAGATTCTTCTCCGGACCTATCCGCCTTGTTCTTCTCCTATGGATGTGCATCAATAAGATAGTAGGAATCATTGTACAAAGCTTTGCTTACAATGAAATGTCCTTCCCATGGAGCAGATAACTTATGCATGCCAGCAGTGCGCTATATCAACCGGAGTACCAGATCACTTCTCGGAAAACTCGGGGGTTTACTTTCCGGCTATGGTAGCGTTGGAGATTTTGCTGATATATGGCGGATCTGGACAAGGCCAGTTCTCTCACTTCTTCTAGTAGATCAACATCATTTTGTCGGGCTTCACGCACTTCGGCTTCTGTGTATTGGGTGAATCTTGGCAAATCATGCTCTATGTCGGCTGGTAATACACCTTCTGCCCCATATACTAGAAAAAATGGTGTATAGCATGTTGATCGATTCGGAGTTGTTCTTAAACTCCATAGTACCGTTGGTAGTTCTTCTATCCAGCACCCCGCTGATCTTTGCAGCGGCTCCATGAGCCGGGGTTTTATCCCGGACAGCACCAGTCCATTGGATCTTTCCACTTGCCCGTTCAATGCGGGGTGGGCCACGGAGGCTACATCTAGCCGGATTTTCTTCTCTCGGCAGAACCTCACAAATGCTCCTTCAGCGAAATTTGTGCCATTATCAGTTATGATACTATGGGGGTAGCCATATCTCAGGATTATATCCTTGAGGAATCTCACCGCTGTTACCCCATCACATTTCCTGATTGGCTTCACTTCAATCCATTTAGTAAATTTGTCCACCATGACTAGGATATGGGTCATTCCTCCTTTAGTAGGCTTAAATGGTCCTACCATGTCTAGGCACCATACAGCAAATGGCCAAGTAATGGGGATAGTTTTGAGTTCCGACATTGGCAGGTGGGTTTTTGTGGCGTATCTCTGACAGCCATTGCATTTCCTCACCAAATCTTCAGCTTGCTCCAAAGCACTTGGCCAATAAAATCCATGATGGAAAGCCTTTGCCACTAATGCTCTTGAAGATGCATGGTGACCACATTCTCCTTGGTGGATATCCCGGAGTATGTCAAGTCCTTCCTCTGAGTCAACACACCGCTGCAGCACAGTGGTTACACTTCTTTTGTATAGTTCGGAATTGATAATGGTATAGGCCTTTGCTCTTCTCTAGATCTGCCTTGAGAGTACCTCATCATCCGGCAAGATTCCCTCTTTCAGGAAGTCAAATATTGGCTTGGCCCAAGAAGGTATAGCTCGGACAGAGAAGAGTTCCTCGTCAATTTCCATCGCATCCACCGACATCACTCCTGCCGGGTTTGGCTGAATAGTCCCCGGGTTTGCCGAGGCAGTCCCCGGGTTTGCTGAGGTGCCTCCCCAATCTATTTCCATTGGTGTAACTTCTGACCCGGAGAGAGCCGGGATATAGATTGACTCGGATTCCGGCGATGGGATAATAGATGGTTTTCTTAAGTGCTCCAAGGCAACATTTGGCGGGATTGGTTGCCGGGATGAGCCCAATTTAGACAGTATGTCGGCCGCCTCGTTTTCAATCCGTGGTATGTGATGGAATTCACATCCCTCGAAAAATCCGCTTATCTTTTGCACATGAAATCTGTAAAGGGCCATGTTGGCATCCAAAGCATCCCAGTTGCTAGATACTTGTTGCACCACCAAATCCGAGTCTCCAAAGCACTGTATCCGACGTATTCCCACTTCTTTTGCCACTTTGAGGCCATGCACCAGTGCCTCATATTCTGCGACATTATTCGAGGCGCTGGAGTGGATTTGGAGGACATACTTCAGTTGATCTTTCTTGGGCGAGGTAAGCACTACTCCAGCGCCCAGCCCTTCTTTTAGTTTTGATCCATCAAAGTGCATTCGCCAATAATTGGGGTCCGGTGGAGGTGGTTCGTATTGCATCTCGGCCCAGTCCACAAAGAAATCCGCCACAACCTGCGATTTGATTGCATCTCTTCTGTCGAACTGTGGTGCATATGGGGCTAGCTCAATTGCCCACTTTGCTATTCGGCCACTAGCATCTTTGTTACTCATAATCTCTGATATGGGTGCCTCACATATCACCTTGATGGGATGTTCCTCAAAGTAGTGTTTGAGTTTCTTGGCCGACATATACACACCATACACCATCTTTTGATAGTGAGGGTAGTTCTGTTTTGAGGCTGACGACACCTCGCTCAGGTAATACACCGGTCTCTGTACGGACTTTCCTTCTTATTTGCGTTCCACTACAGTTACTGCACTTACGACTCGGTTGGTCGTGCCTACATAGAGCAACATTGGCTCCTTGGGTAGTGGTGCGGCTAGGATTGGTGGAGTCGACAGCATCTTTTTTAATTCTCGAAATGCGTTATCCGCTTGTGTCGTCCATGTAAATTTATCTGCCTTTTTCATTAACTGGTAGAGGGGCAAGATCTTCTCTCCCAGCCGACATACGAACCGACTTAACGATGCCAGGCAACCAGTGAACTTCTGCACATCGTTAAGGCATTTTGGCAGTTCCATTTTCTCTATGGCCCGGATTTTCATCGGGTTAGCTTCAATGCCTCGACTGGACACCAGAAAATCGAGTAATTTCCCAGCTGGCACACCAAAGGTGCATTTCTCCGGGTTGAGCTTCATCCAGAACCGTCTCAAGTTCGCGAATGTCTGCCGGATGTCATCAAGGAGCGTATTGCTTTCCTTAGTTTTTATCACCACATCATCCACATACACTTGCACATTTCGACCTATTTGGTCATGTAAGCACTTTTGCATGCATCACTGGTACGTTGCCCCAGCATTACATAATCCAAACGGCATAGTGCGATAGCAATAAGCCCCGTACAGGGTGATAAACGCAGTCTTTATTTGATCATCCGGATTTAGGGGTATCTGGTGGAAACCAGAATATGCATCGATGAATCACAATAGTTCACATCCGGAAGTTGAGTCTATGACTTGATCTATTCTAGGGAGTGGGAACGGGTCTTTAGGACATGCCTTATTCAGGTTCGTGTAATCAATGCACATGTGCCATATCACGGCCACGTTCGGATCATCCTTCTTCTTTTCCACAAGCACCGGATTAGAGAGCCAATCCGGATAGAGTACTTCCATGATAAATTCGGCTGCAAGGAGCCTTGCTATCTCATCCCCAATGACTTTTCTTTTGTCCTCGGCGAAACGTCGGAGAGGTTGTTTCACCGGCTTAGCACCGGGTCTCACATTCAAAGAGTGCTCGTCCAACTCCCTCGGCACACCTTGCAGATCTTGTGTGGACCAAGCAAAGATATCCCGATTCTCATTGAGGAAGCTGACGAGCTTGCTTTCCTATTTGTTGCTTAACCCGGCACTAATGGTTACGATGCACTCTGGGAACTGATGATCGATTGGCACTTTCTTTGTATCCTTGGTTGCCTGGAATGACACACTTCCATGCGGGTTGGTTAGTGTCAGCATATGTTGCTGCGTGGACTAAGCCAATGCCGCCACTTCTTGTATCCTCCTCTTTTCCTGAGCTATCACGAGTGACTCGGCTAAGTTAGATCCGGCAGAAGCGCACTCGATCGAACGCCTGAAGTCCCCTGATACGATTATCACTCCCCTAGGTCCGGGCAGTTTCATCTTTAAGTAACTGATGTGAGTACTTGCCATGAACTTGTTCAGTGCGGGCCTACCGAGTAACGCGTGATATGCGCTTTCCAGATTCACCACTTCGAACTCCAAATTTTCAGTCCGGCAATTATCCCTCGTACCGAACAACACATCAACCTGGACCTTACCAATTGGCTCAGAGCAGATACCTGGCACAATGCCGTGAAAGGTGGTCCTTGTAGCTTGCAGGATATTCTCTGATATCCCCAACTTGTGCATGGTATCCTTGTACATGATGTTGATACTACTGCCATTATCTATCAGTACCTTGGAAAACCTCACATTAAGGTTCAGCCCGATGAACGTCGGATCCAGGACCAGTCCGTAGGTCCCCGGGCTAGGCATGAGCTTTGGGTGATCCTTGATACTCCACGTAATCTCCTGATCCGACCAATTCATATATCTCACCACTGTTGGCATTACCGCATTTACCTCCATATGCCGGCACTGTAAGCTCTTCCGGTCAGTTTCTTCCGTGGTAAACACACAGTAGCTCTGGTGATGCTCCTTGTACTCGTTCCATCCCTCATTTGCGTGGTAACCTTGATCCTGCTGCTGGTTATTGTTCACTTGATGCACATCATCCCTCCTATCACATCACTTGCTTGCAAGCTATCCTAATGTGATATCACCGAGAGGGCCCAGAGTATATCTATCTGTCATCTGGATTGACAAATTCCACTCTTGATCCATGAGCCTCAACATAACACCTTCGTAGCACTGAACCCATCTTTATAGTCACCCTGTTACAGTTTGACGTTTGATGTTATCAAGATACTCTTCCGGTGTTAGCAATTAACATGATCTCATGGTCTAAGGATAAAGATTACTTCGTATGATGTTATAGCAATATAAACACAATGACTTGATCATAATGCTATACTTCGGATGAATGTTCATCACATCATTCCACCAATGGTGTGACCTTGTTATTAACAACATCCAATGTCCATGATCAGGAAACCTTGATCATCTTGTTAATCAACAAGCTAGTCTATAAGAGAGGCATGACTAGGAACCCCTTTTGTTTATTAAACACACATGTATTGATGTTTCCTATCAATACAATTATAGCATGTAAAATAAACATCTATCATATACAAGGAATACATAATAACAACTTTATTATTGCCTCTCAGGGCATATTTCCTTCAGTATGCAAAGGAAAACCACATAGATAGGGTGAAAATCGGAGGTAGAAACCTGATTATGGAGATTGACAAGGAATAAGAGCCTAGGCCGGGTCAGACAGCTACGATAGTAACAGAAGGACTGGAGAGGTACAGTACCCCAGCAAAGAACCTTAGGGCGGCAAACACAGCTGCATCCGAGTTAGAGGGTCTAACCGGAGAGGCCCAGGAAAGGCAACAGGAGAGGGTGAACCATTTGCTGAGGGTCGCTTGCCAGCAAAACAAGGAAATGAACAAGGCAAACCTAGCACCACCAGGAGCATCGCAGGTGGTTCATTTGGCTAGAAATAACCCAGCCAAGTCTGGTGCAGCCGCATCATCTCTGGGTCATAACCCCAGGAGAGAAGAAGTAAACTTCAGGAGAAGAGACAAACAAATGGTCCCCTATGACCCGGTGAGAGCTGGGAAAGGCAAAGTAGTGCAAGTTGATGAAGATAGTCACAGTACCAGCCGAGGTGAAGCTGGTCGAGGTAACCGCGACCAAGGCAATGTCGGTTAATGGAACGCTGCCAATAGAAATGCCGGACAGCGTGATCCAGCGAGAGCAGGGCAAAACGCACCTCGGCAGGAGAGAAGTGCGGGTCAAGTAGCACAACAACAAAACGCTTGCCCGGACCAAGAAAGGTACAATGATGGTTATTCGGCGATGGTTAATGATGGATACCCTAGACCGGAGCACCATGTAATTGGATCAAGGCTAGGAAGCAGAAACTTGCAGCCAGATGATGCAAGGCTGAAGCTAGACATGATTTATAGATCAGAGTTAATCAAGGTACAGGGTCCACCTGGTCTGACATGCTTTGGGCCCCGGATCATGAGGGAGCCGCTAGTGCTGAACTTTCAATTAGCCAGGGGAACAAGGACCTACAATGGTAGCACCAGACTAGAGGATTGGCTTATTGATTACGCAACAGCAGTCAAGATTGCAACTAGAAATTTGAGATGGGCAGTGAGGTACATGCCACAAATGTTGGAGGGGTCAGGAAGGGTTCACTAAAATGTTATATCACGGGAACGAGAAAATAGTGCATGTCGGTAACGAGATCAAACTAGGTATGGAGATACCGATGATCGAATCTCGGACATGTAATATATTGAGAGACAAAGGGATTTAGTTACAAGCGTTAAAGGTTCTCACGATCACAGGAGTCATCGTTGAATGTGTAGGAGTCGATCACGGATCTCGTGTCCTGCTGATTATTGATCAGAGAAGGGTCTCGATCATGTCTGCATTATTCGCGAACCGTAGGGTGGCACACTTAAGAGTTACCGGACACCATTTTGGAGCACATATGTTTCAGATGAAAGAATTGCAAAGCGCAGGAATTGTTTCAATAGAAACCGGAAATTGTTTCGGGTGAAATTGCAGAAAGTGGTTCTGCATGTGATATTGAAATATTGCAAGGGGCTATATGTGAATGTTTGTTAATTAAAGTAATTAACAAAATTCTGAATAAATTTAATAAAAGAGTTTTATTAAATGAGAGAGCATTAAATTTGGAGAAACTTAATGCATTTAAAGTGGAGACTTTAAAAGGGAATGTGAAGAGGCATTTTAATGTGGAGGAGTTACCACTACATGAATGGGGGAGGTGAGGGGTCACCCCCCCCCCCTCGTCCTATAAAAAGCCACCCATTCCCTCCTTCATCCTCACACCTCCTTGTGAAGGATCTCTCTCCCTCTCTAGAATTATTCCCCCATGGTCTCGGATTAGCGAGATACATGTTCCCGGTGGCATTTAAATGCGGAAGGAGTTCTTGCTTCTGGATCGCTGGAGCGAGGAGGTGGAGGTTGTTCGGTGGCTTGAACGTGTGTGCGAGTGCGGATGCGCTGCTGAGTTGCGGCGCTCGGACTTCCTCACGATCTTGAGATCGGCAAGTGTACGACTACATCAACCACGAGTTCCTACTCGTTAACAAAGCTTGTTTTCTTCGAGGGTAAGTTCTCTATGGATGTATGTCCACCCGTTTGCTTTGTACCTAGTAGATAGATCTTGGCGTGTAGTTCACACTGTAGGAAATTTTTGTTTTCTATGCTGCGGACCCAACACATACTCCCTCAAAGTGATGTTCAAGGATTGCTGTAACTCTACTACCTTCTTTGCACCAGCTAACATTTTTTGCCTAGTTTCCTCCAACTTAGCCTGCGCCTGAGCCGGATCTACCACAGGAGCTATTGGCGTTGCTAGGCTATCTATTGCTTGCTGGAATACATTCTCTGGCCTCTCTAGCAGAGGAAACCTAGATCTTGCCTGTTTTGGCGTGACTTCTGGCTCTGGCGCCTGGTCCTTGCTTGCTCCCGTGTCTGGTGTGGCTATCAGGACCTCAACGCTACTAGCGGGGCAAGTGATACGCACTTCGCGAGCTGTGCTGAGAGGTGGTTCGCCTCCCTCGACGACATGTCGCGGATGAATGCAGGACTCGTCCATGCCGACATAGATCGTGTGTGCTCCAAGTTTGATGAAGATGTCGTTGCCCGGAGGGAGACGCCTGCCGAAGCTCCCTGCATTGTTGTCGACGTAGTCCAGCACACCGAAGCGCTGAAACAGGCCGGAGACAACGCGCTCGCTGGTGTTGGAGATGCTTCCCATCTGGATTTTCACCCCTGCTAGCACCAATAGCCCCACGGTGGGTGCCACCTGTCGTGGTGGTGGCACGGCAGATGCCATGGATAAGCTAAAGATGGGGCCAATGAGTGCTAGGGGAATCCAAGGAGGGAAAACATGGTGATTCCATGCACAGATGTGGTTTTATTTCCTCTATCAATGGTGTTTACAGGTGCTCCTTGAGCTATTCGTGAGAAGGAGACTATGTCTCTTACCCCCCCCACCACCTAGCTCTAGAGTTCTACCTTAGACAGAGAAAATGATCGATCCCCCTCTATGGAGGCCCCGGTGCTCCTTATATAGGGAAGCCCAGGTTACAATGTTAGGGTACATGTGGCAGCATATTCCCCGAATATGCCCCTCGACTAAAGCTAGATGCTTCTTTATTCTCTTTAACGGCTCGTCCGGACTTTGAACGTAACCCGTTGTGTAACCCTTGCCTTTAAGCGTCACCAGACACGGGCTACGTCATCCGACACTACCCGCGTCATCTTGGTCGCCCCTGCCCCGCTGGTCCTTCCCTTTGCTTTGCTTTGCTCATGATACAGCTAGCATAGGCCACCTTTTAACCAGCGGGAGATTCCTTCCTTCTCTTGGAAGCCAAATGGTAATCCGGTTAGCACATGGCTAACCCGGCTATGAGGGTACCTATGTAATAGACAGACAAACATTGCCGGCACATATTTTATGCCGGCCGGGTTAATGCTAGGGAGTTTCCCCACAGGCTGGGTTCCTCCGTAAGTCGGCCTGCCTTGAGGTGACCCGGCCAACACTTGCTTTGACCAGGCCGTACCCTGGCTAACTCGGCCTTTATACCCCGGCGTGACCCTTCCCGAGGGTATCCCCCCAACAAAATGCGAAGAAATTGGTATGGATTTTATCACAGGATTACCCATGACACCGAAGCGGAAGGATATGATATGGTTGATTGTGGATAGATTCACGAAAAGTGCACATTTTATCTCGGTAAATCAAAAAGATAATGCCGAGAAGTTAGTGGAAATCTATGTCAAAGAGATAGTAAGTAAGCACGGAGTACCCAAGAAAATTGTATCAGATAGAGGATATGTGTTTACTTCTGCATTTTGGAAACAATTACATGAATCACTTGGCTCAAAGTTAGATTTTAGCACAGCCTATCATCCAGAAACTAGAGGCCAAACGGAAAGGACCAATCAAATCTTAGAGGACATGATTAGCGCTTGTGCATTAGATTTTGGAGGTTCATGGGAAGATCATCTACCGTTGGCATAATTTTCTTACAATAATAGATATCAAAGTAGTCTAAAAGCAGCACCATATCAAGTACTTTATGGGAGAAGATGTAGATCACCGATATGTTGGTATGATGTAACACCCCGTCCACTCCTGGGCCCGGGGGGTGTCACTCCTGGCAGCTTAATAGGATATCTAGACTGGCCCCACAGACCAACACTAGTCTTTTCTGCACACTTTGTCCTCACTGCATGCTTTTGTTACCCACTTCCTGGTCGGTCACCCATCCTAGAATTACTCTAGGCCAAGCACGCTTAACCTTAGAGTTCTTTTTGAATGAGCTTCCGGAAAAGAAGTTGCAACTTGTTAATATGGGTATCCTATCAATCCTATTAAGCCATGTGCCCGGATCTCACATATGAACCTGGTAGTAGCAAGGAATTTTGTAACACCCTCGAATCGGCCCTATGCAAGTTTTAGCGCTTCCCGCCAAACCCGCATAGAAACGATTCAAGGACACCCACCAGGCACTTTCGTGCGGGTGGAAAACGAAGTAATACCATTACACATTAGTCCACGATGGAACCCACAGAACATATATACACAACAACGACTCCATGAGCCAAGAATATAGATATACAATACAAAGATCCAAATCATCTTGAAAACGATACAACGTCCGAGTACGGACAAGATGCAAATGGGGCTAAGAGCCCTAAAGAATAACCAATGACATCCATAACCCTGCCCAGGCCAAGCCAGAAGGGTAACCCTTCTAACGACGTCGATCTCAAACCTGCTGAACAAAAAGGGGTGCCGACAAAGGGCAAAGGAAAAAGAGGAGCGTCAGTACTGAGGCCAGTACACGGCGAGGCTAGAATTCGGCGGCTCTCGCCTACATAGGTATGGTGGACTGAAGCGGCAGCGAAGCGTGCACTAAACAACCTATAGAGACTCAATACAACTGTCGGCTATTAGAGAGGGATAAGAGAGACCTATTCGGGACCAACCTGATACTACCACCAAACATACCCATCCTGGTGTTTCCCCCTCGAGACCAGACGAGGAAGTCATGCCGAGGAAACCCACACAGTTGGTAGTTTTATTCATTCATTCCATGGTGGTTGTCCAACTTACTAGTCATATCAGATACAAGTCATATTATAACAACAATTCTTTAGTTATAGTTGTCTATGATCGAGAAACTGTGCTCCAAGTCGTCCATAACCGCGGACACGGCTTTTCAAAAAGATTTAACCCTGCAGGGGTGCACCAAAGTATCCACACGCACTTCAACCCTTGTTGTCAGATCCGAATATGAGCAAGATCTTGAACATACACCCAACAATATGCGACGGGGCCTCGGACATGACGTTTCCCAGACCCAAAGTAAGTACATGGGGGCCACCCCACTAAGCTACCCGCAACGAAGTCGGATGGCTCCGGGACGGACCCAGGGTTATGGTTGTAAACAATTGGGAACCCGAAAGTGTGACTAGGCTTGTCAATACCGCGAAAACATTCCACATTTGTTCCTAAACAGTACAGGTGCTCCACGCACAATCGTAAATAAAGCAGTAAAGCATGGCATAAGTACAGGATAATAATAAAGCCCCAAACTACTTTGTGGCCCCCGGCATAGTACTTTGAAATCAAATAGTAAGCCGATGGGGTGCCCACACACCCACATGTGGTTAGCGCGCTCGATCTCGGAACAGGTTTCAAGAACTCGGGTCCTAGGTGGACACAAGTGGGCGGTTAAAAACCAAATATTGACTATTACCCACCGGTGCCTCTGCATTATATCTATTTCTAGCATTTTAATCAACAAGTTATAATGTAAGCCATGATCATCTCCACCGTTAAGCTTATCCACCATTAAGCATGTGCCAACCTTCTATCAACGGTGGAACGACACGACGCGAAGCAACACCTGAGCAAGCAACTACGACTCGCAAGGCCGACTGTCTATCAATCAATAGGCAATAGGATGTGTCCAAGGCAATATAGAGGCTGCAAGGAATATAAATAGTGCACTGAAACTAAAGCATCGCAACAAGGATAGCAATAGATCAACAGGAGGAAGTAAAGACTATAACACAAAATAGGTAGAAAGGGAGAGATTGCTCGCCTGGGAAACACTGCAGAAGATACACCAGCGAACTTGTCGATACTCGCATCCACTCAACGGCCTAATCCGTGAAGAAGCAAACACTAAAAGAAACACCGGATGCACTGTTTAATACTACGGCAGAAGATCGGCATGATGCATATATGATGCAGATGCGGTGCAATTAGGCAGTATTAAGTGGAACCGGGGTCCCGACAATTAATTAATAGGTTCCAATTATTTAGATACCCCGCAAATTAAATGTTGTATTAGAAAGGCAAAACAGGGTATCGGTTCGCTACTCAAATTTAAATGGAGGCTAATATAAGACTAGAAAAGCCCGCATATAGTTTCCATATTTAATTTAGGTGAATCGCCTAAATAACCCGCACCCACAAAGATATGTATGCATGCATGAATAATTTAATTATGCAACAAGATAGATGTCATTTATAAAATAGAGGTCTCGGAAAAGGGGTCACACATCGGATCGACGGTGATCTTGGTTCCGAAGGGGTTCGGGTTTGGTCTTCGGACGCCTGGATCGGTCTTTAGATCCGAGGACAGGGTCTTGTCGTCCATGAAGGGGACCTCGATGTTCCACGGTCTTCGGTTCCATGTGGCGATCTTGGCGGTCATCAGGTCCGGGTAGGAGATCATGTCGCTCAGGCTCGAAGAACTTGAGTAGGCGCGGACAATCATCAGAGACCTTGGCAGCCAAAACTAGATGACGGGCCACTTGGCGTTAGGAACATGGTCTGGGTCTTGGTCTGGTCATCGAACGACGGTCGTGCTCCAGAATAATAGCCAGAAGCTCACCATCTATCCACATAGAGAAAAGGAACTGCAAATGAAACAAGGACACGGGTACTGCCACATCAAACTGAAGCATACACAGGCTTCTAGGACTTCTGCGTGCGCACAAACACAAGGACGGCGAGACGGAGGTGCGGGGCACCGGCCGAGATGAAGGACGGTGAGCTCGAGCTGAGGAGGGCGACGTGGTGGCTTGAGGACATGACGGTAGCAACGGCGGGAGCAGAGGCGCTGTCGAGGGGGGAGGCAAGAAGAGGTGAGGTCGATGGCGAGGGCACGGCCGGCGACAAGCTCGCTAGCGGTACGGGCGGCCTCGCAGAAGCCTGCTGCCAGGGCAACGGCGGAGCTTGGCCCCGGCGAGGAAGGCGGCTGGGTCAGGAAAGACGCGCACTACGGCGACCACGTGGCCGATGTGGCTCTGCAAGGAGAAAACGGATGGCGAGCCGCTGGTAGAGGATCTCCAGGTCGGTGGCGATGCAGGCGTCAGGGCGTTGGGTCACGTGAGGCCGGCAGAAGGGGCCATGGCGGTGGAGCTCCTGGCGAGCCCACGGCACAACGCCAGAGGACGGGCGGCAGATCATGGCGACAGTGGCGATGACGCTCGGCCTCGAGAGGAGGACGGTCGCGGCTCCGGCAGGAGGATGCACTTGAGGCAAGTCTAGGAGCACGTGCGGATGGCGGCGGGCCATGCTGTAGGGCGGCCGAACGGCTCCGCGATGAACAGAGGCGACAATGGCTCGGCAGGAGCCGAGGCGACCACCGCTGGGATGGGCGCTTCAGGGTCGCAGAAGCGCGCGGCTGGGACTTGCGGGCTCGCTCCGGTGGAAGGCGGCTCGACGGTGAAGGGAGGATGCTCGGGAGAGGGCCACGGTAAGGGAGAGGGCGCCCAGGCGATGGCGCACGCAGCGGCGGTGGCTGCTGGTGATGCGGGCCAGGGAGGGCGTCGTCTGGCGAGGTTGGTTTCTGGGCGGCAGGCAGCGAGCGAGGAGGGGAGAGAGATGGCTGCAAGGCGAGGGCGTGCGGGTTCGGGGTTAGGTGCGGTGGGGACGGGAGTTGCGGGGGAGAGAGAGACGTGGGGATGGGGGAGACAGTTTTTGTGGGGTGGGGCCAAGCCAAGCGGGGCAACGTGTCGGGGCGGGCTGGGTTGGTTTGTTGCACGCGTTGCAGCATGTGTGCGTGCGTGGGGTGGACCTGGTGGGTGGCGGCGGCAGGGTGGAGGGAGTATGTGGCGGTAGGTAGGAAGGGTTGTCGGGTGGGGTGCTAGGGTTTCGGGTGGTTCTGGCCTAGGTTTAGTTTAGCTGGGCTGGGTTGTAGGTGGCCTAGGCTGGGCTGCCTCCCCGGTCCGAAAAAAATAGTTTTATTATTTATTTTTATTTTAAAGTCCTCTTGTAAACTATTTTTAGACAAAACAAATACCCGGAAGAGGCCCGGTGTTTTGATTTGAAATAAAGGCGGGTATTTAGAAAACAAAAATAGACTTTTCGAAAATAGTTTCAGACAAACATATGCATGATGATGATGATGCTGAAATGCAATGTGGCATGATGACATGAGCATGCAGTCATGAGATGCACAAAGCAGAAATACCAAGCAATTTTCTAGTAGTGGTTTTATCGGGGTGCTACAAATTTGCACCAGACTATATCAAAGAGAAACAAGATATCATCGACATTATTAGAGATCGATTGAAGATAGCTCAAAGTCGACAGAAAATTTATGTTGATCAAAGTCGGAGATCATGGCATCCAAAAGTGTGGGATATGGTATATCTCAAAATAAGTCCAATGAAGGGAGTTAAGAGATTCGGAGTCAAAGGAAAACTAAGTCCAAGATATATCGGACCATTTAAGATACTAAGTCGGAATAGAACAATAGCTTATGCTATTGAGTTACCAAAAAGATTGGCTCAAGTTCATAATGTTTTCCATGTGTCACAATTACGAAAATGTCTTAAAGTTCCCGATGATGCAATTACACATCAAGAAATTGAGTTACAAGCAGATTTAACTTATGTTGAGAAACCCTGTAAAATTCTAGAAGAGAACTGGAAAAGGTTGAGAAAGAGGGCAATCAAATACTGCAAAGTACAATGGGAACATCACCCGGAGAGAGAAGCTACATGGTAGAAAGAGGATGATTTAAAAGAAGCATACACAGAACTATTCAGGTACACAACAGTAAACTTCGGGACGAAGTTTAATTTAAGGGGGGAAGTCTATAACACCCCAGCATTTAGGAAGCAACGAAGGGTAGAAATAGCAATTTGTGCATATGCATGCATTCATCTGTAAAATACGGGTAAATTTTTCACCAAACAAAAACCCTAAAGAGAACAGAGTTTCTTTCACTATCTAGAGGTAGGAATAGCTCTATGAGGTGATTGCTATAAATTTTGACAGGACCTTTAGGCATTGTTGTGTTTGGGGGGGATCTTTTCAATTCAAATTTGAAATTTAAATCATTTGAAATAGATATTTGAAAATTAGAAGTTAGAAGCATAAAGTGGATTTCCAAAATAAAGTATTAACATTGTTGGATTATATTATAGATATATATATTAAACAACAATATGAAATTAAGACAAGGAAATTCAAATAAGAAATTAATTCTTATTTCTTATCTTTATTCCATAATAATATTACAACTGGGGAGAATTACATCAAACAGATTATTACAAGGAATAGAGTCCAAATAAATGAATCTTTATTAAATCATAGAGATATTGTTACAAGATTCTTTACAAAAAGAATAAAAGGAGATTACAATAAGAATTTATACTACCTATCTATTCCTATACTACATCTTGACCATCCAGATCTTTTTCCTGCAAATTAAATAAACCACTCAAATAGAAACAAAAAATTAGTTGATTAGTTTTACTCTCTGTGGTGAACAGTGAAGTGCATTATTCATATTACATCATAGAGTAATTGATAGGGGAAAGTTTCACCAAAGTGCAGTATCTGTTCTTTTAAACAAATAGCTTCAGTACCACATTATAAGCCAAGTGGAATAGTGGTAAGTTTCACCAGGACAAGTAACAATAAAAGGATGGGGGGTTAAACCATAGTTACTTGATCTCATCCATAGCCAAAGCAACAGTGAAGCAGCTCACACACCTAAATGCATGCATTGAGGTGTCGGCAGCAGAGAGCAAAGGAGCAATTCAAATCACAGTAGCGTAGAGCAAAGCCAACTTTTCTATCCACTTCGCAGAGAGAGAGCGTGATATGTTGCAAACATATCTATAATTTTTGATGTTCCATGCTTGTTTTATATCTACTTTCTTATGTTTTGTCCACACTTTGGAGTATTTTACACATTATTGGAACTAACCTATTAATAAGATGCCATAGTGCCAGTTGCCAGTTTTCTGATGTTTTTGGTTTCAGAAAAGCTAGTAAGGGAATATTCTCGGAATTGGACCAGACAAAAGCCCAACTCAGTATTTCACCAAAAGGAATACGGAGTCCGGAGGGGAGACGAAGAGGGCAACCAGGGTGGCCACACCTGGTAGTGGCGCGGCCAGCCCTAGCCACGCCACCAGGGGGTGTGGGCCCCCTGGCTCTCCACCGACCTTGCCCCTTCGCCTATATATTGCCTCCGAGACGAAAACCCTAAGTACCCGATCAAAATTCCATGAAAGAGTCTATAGCCGCCGCCATCTCCATCCCTAGATCGGGAGGGATCTGAAACTCTTCCCAGCCCCTAGCCAGAGGGGAGAGATCACCCTAGAGGCCTTCTTCATCACCATGACTGCCTCCGGTGTGATGCGTAGTAGTTCATCCCTAGACTATGGGTCCATGTAGTAGCTAGATGGTTGGTTCTTCTTCTTTATGCTACCATGTTTAGATCTTGTGAGCTCCATTCATGATCAAGATCATCTATTTGTAATCCTACATGTTGTGTTTGCGGGGATCCGATGGATATTGAGATGCTATTTCAGATGGATTATTGATTCTATCATGTTTATGTTATTTGTGATCTTCCATGCTTTCTGTTGTTAGTATCTATCTTGTCCGAGTATATGCTAGCAACTCCAAGAGGGAGTATTTATGCTCGATAGTGGGTTCATGCCTCTAGGAATCTGGGGAAGTGACAGAAATCTCTAAGGTACTAGATGTGATGTTGCTACTTGGGAAAAAAAGCAATCATTTGTTCATAGAACAATTGTATTATTTACTTTACGCACTTTGCTTAATGCAATTATCTGTTGCTTGCAACTTAATACTGGAGGGGGTTCGAATGATAACCTAAAGGTGGATTATTAGTCATAGAAGCAGTTGGATTATGGTCTATGTATAATGTTGTAATGCCCAATCAAATCTCATAGGAGTCAAGATGATTAGTATATGCATGTATGCTTTCTCGATGTCTGTCAATTGCCCCGGTGTAATTTGTTCACCCAATATGTCATCTATCTTAAGGAGGGTCACCTCTAGTGAACTATGGACCCCAGTCCATTCTTTTAGCATCAATCTACAATCTATTTACTATTTTCTGTTTACTTTCTGCAAGCAATTACTATCTTCCACACAATATGTTTAATCCTTTGTTTTCAGCAAAACCGGTGAGATTGACAACCTCACTGTAAGTTGGGGGCAAAGTTCTGTGGTTGTGTTGTGCAGGATTCCAAGTTGGAAACAACACCTTGGAGGTGTTTCCTGGCTCCTACTAGTTTGATAACCTTGGTTGCATAACTGAGGAAAAACTTGTTGTTGTACTCATCATACCTTCCTCTTGGGGTTCCCCAACAAGCTCGATACGTGTTGAGCCGATTAGCAAGCCTTTTTCTGGCGTTGTTGCCGGGGAGTCAAGGACATCTTCACAAGGGGATTCCCTCATAACCAATCTCTTTACTTTGTTTTATTTGTTTTGATTAGTTTATTTCTTCTTTGTTTGCTTGTTTCTTTTATCAAAAACACACAAAAATTAGTTGTACTAGTTTGCTTTCTATATTAAAAACACAAAAAATGACTACTCTTGAAAACACTAAGTTGTGTGACTTCACTAGCACCAACAATAATGATTTCATGTGCACACCTATTGCTCCACCTGTTCTTGAAGCTACTTTCTTTGAAATTAAACCTGCTTCGCTCAATCTTGTTATGAAAGAACAATTTTCTAGTATTGGTACTGAAGATGTTGCTGCTCATCTTAATAACTTTTTTGAACTTTGTGAGATGCAAAAAAATAGGGATATAGATGGAAATATTATTGAGCTTAAATTGTTTCCTTGCTCTTTGAGAGGAAAAGCTAAAGAATGGTTGCTATCCCTAACTAGAAATAGTATTGATTCTTGGACTAAATGCAAAGATGCTTTCATTGGAAAATACTATCCTCCTTCTAAGATTATATCTATGAGAAGTGAAATAATGAAATTTAAACCATCTGATAATGAACATGTTGCTCAAGCTTGGGAAAGAATGAAATCTTTGGTAAGGAGTTGGCCCACTCATGGACTGACTGCTTGGATGATTATCCAAACCTTTTATGCAGGACTGAATTATTCTTCAAGAAATCTGCTGGATTCTGCTACTAGAGGTACCTTTATGACCATTACTTTGGTGTTGCAACAAATCTTCTGGATAATATGGTGGTTAACTATTCTGAATCGCACACTGAGAGAGCTCCACAAGGTAAGAAGGTAAATTATGTTGAAGAAACCTCCTCCTTGAGTGATAAAATTGATGTTATTATGTTTATGCTTGTTAATGGGAAAGCTCATATTGATCCAAATCATGTTCCCTTTGCTTCTTTGGTTGCTCAAGAAGAGCAAGTTGATGTGAACTTTATTAGAAATGATAATTTTAGCAACAATGCCTACAGGAATAATTTTGGTAATAATAATTATAGGCCATATCCTCCTAATAATGGTAATGCTTATGGAAATTCCTACAACAATAATAGGAGTGCACCCTCTGAACTTCAAGTCATGCTTAAAGATTTTATTAGTAAACAAACTGTTTTCAATAAAACTATTGAGGAAAAACTCTCCAATGCTGAAAGAAATATAGCATCATTGTCTGAAGCACAATCTTCTTTGAATAAAATGGCTGCTAAACCTAAAACTATTGAAAATCCCTTTGCTGCTACTAATGCCATACAAGTTAGAATTGATGAAAATCTTAGACTGTTAGCTGAATTGCATGCTAAGTGGGAAAGAGAAGATGAAATTGCTAGAAATATTAGTATTTCTACTATCACTACCACTAATGTTGAAGCTAGTAAACCCAATGGAACCTTTTCTACTCCCTCTGATCCAAATTAATTGACTCAGATTTGGCTACATTCGGATGTATCTAGACATGTTTTCGTACTAGATACATCTGAATCTAGAAAAACTTGAGTCAATTAATTTGGATCAGAGGGTGTAATAAAAATGCTGAAATTCTTTGAAATATGGGAAACAATAGCTCTATTACTTTAGATGATAATTATGATTTTGATCTTGATGGTTGCAATATTTTTGAAGTAATTATGTTCCTACAAAAGCTTGCTAAAAGTCCTAATGCTAGTGCTATGAATATGGCCTTTACAAAACACATTATTGTTGCTCTCATAAAAATTAAAGAAGAAAAGATGAAACATAAAGCTTCTATTCCTATAAAACAAGAAGATGGTTGGGAACCCATCATTAATATGAAAGTGAATGATTTTGATATCAAAGCTTTATGTGATCTTGATAGTAGTGTTTCTACTATGCCTAGAAAGATTTATGAAATGCTTGATTTGCCACCATTGGAAGATTGCTATTTAAATGTCCAACTTGATGATAATGCTAAAAAGAAACTCATGGGGAGTATTAATGATGTTCTTATTATGGTTAACGATGCCTATGTCCCCGTTGATTTCTATGTTTTGGATGTTGAATGCAATGCTTCTTGCCCTATTATTTTGGGAAGACCTTTTCTTAGAACTATTGGTGCCATTATTGATATTAAAGAAGACACCATTAAGTATCAACTCCCACTCAAGAAAGGTATAGAACACTTCCCTAATGCTTCTTCATTTGAAAATACTTGATTCTTTTCTTGCTTCTTATGCCCAGCTCAAAGGCGCTAAAGAAAAGCACTTATTGGGAGATAACCCAAATTTTGTTAGGAATCTTTTGTTGAGTCTTGGAAGTTATTGCTTCAGTAATAACCTCTCCTTATATTTTTTGTTTGGTTTTTGTGCCAATAGTAACCTCTAATGAGAGAGAAGTAATGCTTGGGAAAGTTGTTGTCCCGAAACAGATTTTTGTGCTTCGCTGTAAAAATTCATGAAAAATATTTGTCCATCGGTTTGAGCTGTAATTGTTTGTGCTTCTACCCCAGGTTGTTATCCAACTTTCGTTAGTTCAAGACTTTTCGATTTGAGCAACAGAAGGTCTTCGAAAAAATCGGTTTTTACCTGCTGGTCTGTTTTGACAGATTTCTGCCATTATTTGCATTTGCCTCTTAATCTCTTTCTCTTTGAGGTCTCTTTGATCACTTGAACTTTTTAAAGGAAGTGCTAAAGTAGCTTATGTTTTAACAGAAGTTTTACTTGTGTTGAAACTGAACCAAAAGACTTATTATCTTGAGTACACTAATGTTGCTAATGAAGATTGTGTGAAGTTTTGTATGAAGGAGATTTTAAAGTGTAGGGAAGAGTAATGTGATAAGATGAAGTATGGACAAAATCTCAAGCTTGGGGATGCCACCTGTGTCACCCCAAGAAATATTCAAGAATTACAAGCGTCAAAGCTTGGGGATGCCCAAGGCATCCCCTTCTTCATCAATAAAAATCTCAGGTTTCTTCCAAACACTTCATTTTTATTGTTTCATGCATAGTTGTGTTGTTCTTGGAGCGTCTTTGTTTTTGTTTTTAGTTTTTGTTTGTTTAGTTTGCTTGAATAAATTGGTTGGACCACCTCATTCATACATTAGTTTTCAAATAAGTTGGCTTGGATTGGAAAAGAGTAGGAAAAGTTCATGCTTAAGTGGTATAAAAGGAGCTTGTTTTTGACTGTGACCTAGACTTTGTCATGTCATGCTTGATATTGTTTTGGCTTTATGCTTAGTGATTATTGCTGTAGCATGACTTGTTACAAATAATTGACATTGCTTAATGTGCCTTGAAAGAATCATGCGTTGTTTTATCATATTAAAGCATAATATTGTGGTATTCTCCTTTGATGATTTATTTGGGTTGACTTGGCGCATGCTCAAACCATGTTGAGACTATACCAAGTCACCATAGCCTCTATGATCATTTAGTTTTCGACTTGTAATATCACTTTATGCTTTAATTAAAAATGTTTTATCGCTTTGCATGATTATGGCCATTATTGCTCTCTTAGTTGCTCGCTCCTAGTCTTTTGTTAGCCTCCACACCAAGTATGAGTTCCACTCATGCATCCAACTCCAAATAAAACTAAGTTATTCCAAAGAGTCCACCATACCTACCTATTAGCATTTGCTATTCCAAGTATATTCTTGTTTTTATCTACCTTCCAAATTAAACTTGTTATGTGAAAATTAGTGATTAAATCTCTCACGAACTTGATGGCACACTTTACTTTTCTTGCACTTAATAAACTTGAACCATTGTGCCCATCTATGTTGCGTATATGCTTGCGTTTTGTAAGTTGTGAATTAGCAGAACCATGCTATCACGGGGAACAATTTCAACATTGCACTTTATTTAGTTGATATCATGTTCTTTTGCTTATGGATCTCGGCGGTGTGAAATGAAAGGGGAGCTTGTAAGGCTCATGGAGTTCGTATATGTGTTAGAGAAACGCCTGGGCAGCCGGTCTAATCCATGCCTAATCATGGTGGAAACCTGCAACGTAACCATAGTGAGCAATCTATGAAGCATCCTCTATAAAAAAGGATGCCTATACAAATAGGAAAGAAAAAACAAAGATACCTATGCAAATAGGAAATAAAAGGATGCTGATATGCTCATTGTCTACTTGCCTTGTGATTTTGATATGGCCGCTCGCCGTTTTTTGATCGGTTTTTTAATGCCTTGTGATTTTGATATGGGGATTCTTCCGTATCATCGGGCAAGGGGTACCCCATTGGCGGTTCTCTATGATACACATGTACTTACAATGACAAGAACTTACTTGTGACTAAACTTGAGTAGCATGAGGAACGGTCTTCGTAAGTAAGGGGCATGAGATTTTCAGCTTATAACTTGTCAAGCATATCCTCATATTTGTTCACATTAACCTTAATCACCTAAAGATGCTTATGATAGGGGCAATGAGAACTAAAAGCTAATAAGTACCATAATTTTTGGAAGCTTTTTATGAGACTTGAATCCCTGCTTCCTTCTATGAAGGACTTTCTTTTACTTTTATGCTGAGTCTCCATCTTTTATCTTTATGTACCTATTGAGAGAGCATAGTGGTCATTCTTAGTTTAATGTGCATTGTCCCAAGACTTGTTGATTGATTCATAACTTTGATATTGCTTGTTCTTAAACTATTTGTATCTAGTCACCCTTATGAACTTTGAAGGTGTCCTATGCATTTATGTTTTGCAACACTATGAGGGACAAGCTGAATACCATTCTCATTATGTTTTCTTTATGTGAAACAAACAAACGTCTTTCAAAGCATTGTTATTCATGAATATTTTGTTTATACCTTTTCATGTTACAACATAGTTTGTATGTCTTATTGTTAGAACTATATCTTTCATGCTATGTTAAAGTACTATGATCCCAGTTATCAATGTTTTATGAATACCTTGATCAAGATTATGATGGTGCATGTCACCTAAAAAATTATTCTTTTTTATCACTTACCTACTAGAGGATGAGTAGGAGTTAAGCTTGGGGATGTTGATACGTTGCAAACGTATCTATAATTTTTTATGTTTCATGATTGTTTTATATCTACTTTCTTATGTTTTGTCCACACTTTGCAGTATTTTTACACATTTTCTGGAACTAACCTATTAACAAGATGCCACAGTGCCAGCTGCATTTTTCTACTGTTTTTGGTTTCAGAAAAGCTAGTAAGGAAATATTCTTGGAATTGGACTAGACAAAAGCCCAAGTCAGTATTTCACCAGAAGGAATACGAAGTCCGGAGGGGAGACGAAGAGGGGAACCAGGGCGGCCACACTTGGTGGTGGCGTGGCTAGCCCTAGCCACGCCACCAGGGGGTGTGGGCCCCCTGGCTCTCCACCAACCTTGCCCCTTCGCTTATATATTGCCTCCGGGATGAAAACCCTAAGTATCCGATCAAAATTCCACGAAAGAGTTTGTAGCCGTAGCCATCTCCATCCCTAGATCGGGAGGGATATGAAGCTCTTCCCGGCACCCTGCCGGAGGGAAGAGATCACCCTGGAGGCCTTCTTCATCACCATGACTGCCTCCGGTGTGATGCGTGAGTAGTTCATCCCTGGACTATGGGTCCATGTAGTAGCTAGATGGTTGGTTCTTCTCCTTTGTGCTACCATGTTTAGATCTTGTGAGCTCCGTTCATGATCAAGATCATCTATTTGTAATCCTACATGTTGTGTTTGCGGGGATCCGACGGATATTGAGATGTTATTTCAGATTGATTATTGATTCTATCATTTCTATGTTATTTGTGATCTTGCATGCTTTCCGTTGTTAGTAGCTATCTTGGCCGAGTAGATGCTAGCAACTCCATGAGGGACTATTTATGCTCGATAGTGGGTTCATGCCTCTAGGAATCTGGGAAAGTGACAGAAATCTCTAAGGTACTAGATGTGTTGTTGCTACTAGGGAGAAAACAGCAATTCTTTGTTCATAGAACAATCGTATTGTTTACTTTACACACTTTGCGTAATGCAATTATCTGTTGCTTGCAACTTAATACTAGAGGGGGTTCAGATGATAACCTGAAGGTGGATTATTAGTCATAGATGCGGTTGGATTTTGGTCTATGTATAATGTTGTAATGCCCAATCAAATCTCGTAGGAGTCAAGATGATTAGTATATGCATCTATGATTTCTCGGTGTCTGTCAATTTCCCTGTTGTAATTTGTTCACCCAACATGTCATCTATCTTAAGGAGAATCACCTCTAGTGAACTATGGACCCCGGTCCATTATTTTACCATCAATCTACAATCTATTTACTGTTTTCTGTTTACTTTCTGCAAGCAATTACTATCTTCCACACAATACGTTTAATCCTTTGTTTTCAGCAAAACCGGTGAGATTGACAACCTCACTGTAAGTTGGGGGCAAAGTTCTGTGGTTGTGTTGTGCAGGATTCCAAGTTAGAAACAATACCTTGGAGGTGTTTCCTTGCTCCTACTGGTTCGATAACCTTGGTTTCATAACTGAGGGAAAACTTGTTAGTGTAGTCATCATACATTCCTCTTGGGGTTCCCCAACGAGCTCAATACGTGTTGAACCGATTAGCAGAGCCCAGCCACAGTTTGTCACCAGCACAAGAATAGCACCAGATCTTGCAACCATATCACTAGATCAAATCACTTTCCACCAGAGAAAACCTAGGAGATCATCAGCAAAGATGGTGACTTGAGGAGGGGGATGTACTAGGTGGACAGCAAGGTCACACAGGAGCAACAACACCAGGAGGAGTAAGACAAGGCCAAGAGGAAGCCAACACAAATCCAGGGCTACCACAAGCCAGAAGTAAAAGGCAACATCAAGACAAGGCTACCAGGGTATATCCCAACATTTAGATCTAATCATTTTCCATCTTGCACATTCATTTTCTTGCAAGCACATGATAAGTGGACATATGGGATAGCAGATAATAAATAGCCAGATAAAGCATGTGTTTTGCATAGGCAGGGTCTCAGACCAGCATCATTGACCCTATGATCTAGTTTTAACTAGATAGATACACATCATAACTGCTGGTATAGGGCAAATTCCCAGAAGGGTAGCACCTCTGTACCTACCAGGTTCATATCTGCTTGAGTACAAGCTCAAGTATATTCTCTTCAAACAAGATAATCATCTTCCTAAATAATTTAGGAATCATAAATAGACATTTTCTTTTAGAAAAGACAGTAAAGATCAACACTATCTATCACTAGGCCACACTATACAGAAACCACTAAGTTTAATCACTTTCCTATAAGCATATAGGAATCATCTCTTTATAAATCACCTTCTTATTAATCACAGAGCAGGGACTAGCAATAGTAACTTTAGATTTACACTGTAATAGGATTAAATCCTGAGACTGAACATATCAGTGCTTCACAAGTAAGCATTTAACTAAGCACTAGTACAGGGAGCATCTCGGCTCAGCTCCATAGGAGTAAATCCACAACCACAACAACTTGAGCATCCACATTGGGCTAAGCATGCTTTTATAGAGAATTTTATGAAAGAGAACATAGTAACAAATGTATGATCAGCAGAGTGTTCTCTGATAGAGAACAGAGTAACAAACATGCTCAATAGAGATTGACACTACACTAACAGTAGATCAACATCAAAGGATTAGCATAGGCAAGATTAACCCTAGAGCTATGCTAAATCACCATTGTAGGGGGTATGGACCCTAGGAATTTAGGGATGAAGCCTAAATGGGGAAATCCATCGCAAGTGACCACATGGCATAGAATAGAGGCAAGGTAGAGCACAGATAGGAGATTAGAGCACTTACTCGAGGTCCTTGTAAGGTTATCGAAGAGGAAGCAGAGAGGAGGCGGCACAAGGAGCATCCCGAGGGGACGCTACAACCCGCGTCTGCACACGGTAGTGGCGGTCATGGAAGAGCAGCTCCACGAGCACCACAGCATCGTCGAGGGAGCGCTAGAGCACGGCAGACCCTAAACCCTAGCCATGAGGTAGGGGTCAGCACAGCCAGTGGAGAGTGCCAGTGCCAGATTGAGCGGGACAGTGTCGAGCAGCGGCATCATCCATGCCGTCTTGCACCGCGGCAACAGACACGGTGGCCTGGGGCGGCCGGAATCACCCGTGGCGGCGGCCAGAGAGGGTCTCATGCGAGAGAGGAGAGCGAGAAAGTGAGTGGTACTAGGCCAGGTGTAGGCAGCTTAGTACTACCCAGGGCATTTTGTCCAGCCCAAGCGGGTCGGGTCGGGTCGGGCCAGCCTAGTGGGCCAGGCCCGTGTTTTAAAAGAAGGACTTATATAAAATACATAATTACAAATATATTCCTGAGATAAATTAGGCTCTAGAAAAAAATCCTAAAAATACAAATAATATATTTATGAAATCAGACAAATATCCTCTATCCAATAAAAATACTAGTTAGGAATTTTAAGCAATTAAATATAGATCTATAATTAAAATTATATATATTCCTTCTAGAATTTTATAAAAATATACAAAACACTTAAAATAGAATAAAATTCATTTTTAAGATTCTAAAGGGAAGTACTATCATAGAAAAATACTAGTTTATATTTTTGAAAAGTAAATCAAGTGTAATAAGAATAAAGTTTTATTTCCTTAAAGGAATTTTAGTTAAATATTTAAAAGAGTTAAAAATTAAATATTCATTTTTAAACTCTTAGAATAATACTAGTTATTATAAAAATACTAAATATCAAAATAATATGAATTTAATGATTTCTTAAATAATGCTTTTCTTTTATTAATTAAAAGAAACTTAAAACCTTTACAATGTGGGCAAAACACGCAAAGAAGAAAGAAAATAAATCATTGCATGACATTACTATGCATTGCATATTGCTTCTTTAAATATTGTCCTTACCGGGCAATAATGATGTTTTCATAGAAACTAGAGCTCAAGGTCAAGTGGAAGTATCCGACTTCACTACCTTGCAGTCACAAGGCAAGTTCATCACTTGCTCATGTCCTTTGAAGAGTCTTTATGAAAGTATTTGAAAATTCTATGTTATCACCTATGTTCTAAAAGAGACAGAAAATAAGTATTTTCCCAAACAAATGAAATGCTATTATCATCCTAAGTGATGATAAATACTAAGAATTGTAGGGGAATCTAAGATTCCACTTGCAAAACAACTAGGACTTAATAACCCATGAAATCAGTGATTCTAGCGTCGTATAATACGCGTTAACCATAAGATTTGGAATGGGACGAAGAAATCAGCTCGATCTTCTTCCTTTCGCATGGACGGATGACCTTATCGTGAGGCTGTGAATTTCTCATGGAGAATCTAGCACATGGGTGGGACCCCTTAGTTCCCCGCGATACTGGTGTCTTGATTATCTATGAGGGGTTGCCGGAGGTATAGCTAGTCCTTTATGGGGCTTGCCAGGGGCACAACCGGCTCATAGAGTCTTCGGGTGCCTACCAGAGTTATAGCTTGTCCTATATGGGGCTTAACAGAGGTGGGGAATGTCCTAGAGGATCGTGTCTTCATGCGTTGTCGCGGAGAGGGGCAGTGATTGGCTTGGATCACCTACTAGGCCCCACATCAATGAATTGTGGACGGGAAAGTACGCACGGTTGTGCAACAAGGAGTTGATCTCTTATGGGTAAAGCAACGCACCTCTACAGAGTGTAAGAATTGTGACATGTTACTCCCTGTTTCGGGAAGGAGCTACGAACGTGGCAGGAAAGGAACTCCATGAAGTTCTATTCAACCTGTGAAGGCTGATGGGCATAGTTTTTGATAATAAAATCAATCTTTGAAGAAATGTTTACCAAAACTGCATAGTACCAAGGACTTATAGTCCTAGGTGGTAGTTAGAGCATCAAACTTCCCATCTTGCATATAGTGAACTTGCTGGGTAATGTTGTTACTCACCCTTTCCTTTGAACCCCTTGCTAGACTTTGAGAGCCAGGAGGATGACCAGGTGTATGCTACGAAGGTCCAGAACGACGTCTACTATGAAGAGCCATACCTGTCTGGTGGAATCGAAGGGGTGGACTACGGGATACACTATGGAGCTGAAGACAACGAGTCAGAGTAGTTATCAGACTGTAATATAGTTACCTAGGTTGAGCCGAGCAGCACGAACCCTATAGAATAAGCTGTTGAGCTCACATCTTTATTACCGTTGTGTTTTTCATTCTTCCGTTGAACTTATGAAATAAGTTATTTGGTTTGTAAGTTTGAATCTCTTGAAGTCTCGAACTTCTGGTATTGTAATAATAATGAAGTGTGTATGTTTGTAATTTGGACCGCAATGTTTCTGTTGTACCACTCTGGGGGATGTGATATTTATGGAATGGTGTTCTGTGGATGTCATGTCAATGACTATAGTGTACTACACATGCAGTGGTATGCTAGGTCACCGCAGTAAACAAGTAAACCTACATAAGGAAGGGAGAAACAATTCTTAATCAAACCAGTTATAGCTAAAACCCTAATCTTAACAGATTAAAAGAATACTTTAAAAAGTACACAGTGATTGAGTGTGAATTTTGAGTGAGAAACAGATTGTCAGTGTGCAATCATATTTAACACTAGAACAATCAAGTGATAGCTTACTGATGGCAACAACTCCATGTGTACCAACTCATTGGGACTCCAAGTGCAGAGTGTTGTAGCAAGCATCTTTTCCCCACAAGGGTGACTTGAGGGTTTATATCAAACTCTCGAGGATTTGGATAGGGACACCTTTTATTTCCTTCTTCAAGCAACCTACAAAACAAAGTATTTGCCTTGTGTGCCCAACTCCATCGTGTGGTTGTCAAGCACAAGGTTTCGTATTAGTAAAACTGAAATACTATAAATAAATAAAAGTAAAAGCAATCTATAACTAGATAAGAAAGTAAAAAAATAAGGTAATAAAGGTCTTTGGGGGGTTTTGTTTGTGTTTGCTAACAGTAGAAGTGTTTTTGTGTCTAAGGATTTAATTGGTGCATCAAATATAAAAGAAATCAAAGTAAAAGGAAGTTTTTTCTTATGATAAAAGCTCGACCTGGGTTTCATGGGAACTTGTCCATTCTCTCATAAAGTGTGGTGGGCATAAAACAATTAATAAGCAATACCATATTGATCAAAACTTCATTATGTGTATGATAAGCATTCATATGGCATCACGTCCTATCTTAAATATGGTGCAACACATCTCACTTATACTCTAGAAAGGGAAACTCCATGCAATCTAGAATTAAGAATAAATAGAGTATAGCCTTAGGTACTTTGACATGATGTTTGAATGGAAAATATGCTAGCTTGAACAAACAATATCATCTGGATTGTCACTAGATTATAATAGCACATGCATTCACTTTATCCTTAGTGAGATAACAAAACAAAGGTAAAAACCATAGTAGATATTGAATTTGTTGTCACTATCCAATCACCACTACCATGTTACTCCAACTAATACACATGTCCCCCCCCACACACACACATGCCCTCTCATACATGTTGGATCAAAAAAAGTAATAAAGAATAGGGTACATAATATGCATCTACAAATACATATCACACATAATAGAAATCCAATCTCAAATATCAACTCGTATAATAAAGGTCCACCACATAGGAATTACATAGATGAGCATAATCATGTTGGGCAGCTCGTATGGTAATAGAACAATGATAGATCAAGAGACAAATAGATCAAGCTACTCCCACAAACCCATAGTCTAGAGGTGGGCTACTCCCTCTTCATCATGGTTATGAAGCCAGAGATATTGGAGAAGGTAGAGATCCCACCGGTGGTGGCCCCCTTTGTGTTTCCTCCTCGAATCTTTGCTAGTTCTATCTCTTTGCAGTGTTCCTATGTTTCTGTGCCTCCCTTCTCTGAGATCATCCTGGGGGTCTTTTTATAGGAGTTTTTAGGTCAAGACTTCAAGGCTAATATGAAGATGGATGGCTACAAAGGCTCGAGGAGGGAACAAGACTAGGTTGCATGGCCTAGGGTGGGGCCCGCACCACCTAGGCTTGTTTGGGCCTCGAGACTCCTGTCTCATGTTCTTGTTCTCCAGATGCTTCTCTTCGTGAAAAAATACTCCTTGAAAAAATCCCTAGGCCATTTGACTTTGTTTAGGTCCCTGAAAGATAAAAATACACAAAAAGGGTTTTCCTGTCCTGCAGATCGAGTTATAATCCAAATAAAGGGGATCATTGGTAAATCCCCATAAATCATTGTAAAACATTAATATAACATCATATATGTTGCAAATATGTGGGAATATGTATCAGTAAACTACAAAGTTCATGTATGCATTTTGCATGCATCAACAACCCGAAGCTTAACATATGCTCGTCCTCAAGCATAAAGGTGATAAAACAAAACATGGACTTTGGAGTTTGTTTATATTATAAAGCATATGTCATGATCTTTGCTACGCAAGATCATATGATTCATTCTCTTTAAAGAACAACAATAAGAAAATGAGCTATGAAGTGATATCTCTTATGTACTCACATCTATGCTTAACAATATGATACTTATATAATAGCAAATGAAATTACTATGAACCATTAAGCATATAAAAGGAAGAAAGGGCAAATCCTATGTTTTGTCTTTCAGGCTCATTTTCCTTTTCTTTTCTTTCCACTTCTTACCTTTCTTCTTCTTTGTTCTAGGAAACCGATAGTAAGCGGGGAATACATGTGCTAGATCTTTGATAAAATAAAAAGATAAGAGAAAATAAAATAAAATTTTGGGATATGCAACTCATGTCAACAGTAATCATTAGAGTGGGGTTCTAGGCATATTTTAAGGTTATAGTTAAAGTAACAGCAACTATGGTTCATATACTTGACCCCTTAGAAGTTGAATGTCTCATGTCCATTGACCACAAGTACCTAGACCTTCATGCTACTCAACTTAGGACTTTCTTCATAATATGCATACAGTTCCAAGTGAGGTGGCACTGAGTTACCTCTTGTCCCATTGTACGAGGAGTCTTTGTGGGACTGTCCGTACTCAGGTGACAAGACAAACAAACAAATGGGCATTCTCAACTGTTATTTTTATTTTACATTTGCACAACTTTTTATTTAAAGTTATTCTTTGAATGCCCATGATGTAATTTCCACCATGATGCATAGCATGACTTAGGTTAGCGGCTCAATGCTCCCTCTAACGCATATGCATACTCGAAAAGTTAACTTGCTCCAACTTATTCACATGGTAAGCATCCATAGGCAAAACAAAACATGATAGCATCAAATAGTGCAATAATGAAAGCGTTACCCATGTCAACATGGTTCTGCTAACACTCAACTCATAAATTGTCAAGTAAATAATTAACATAATTCCAATCACAATAGGTCAAGTTTAATTATTCTGCCTTATTTGAAGCATATATGCACTAGTGGTTTCACCCCACATCTTACTTTCCCATGATCTTTAAACTACACAAAAGAGATGATTTCAAAATATTCAAAGATATAACATATATAATATACTTGGAATAGCAAGTTCTATATAGGTAGGTATGATGTACACTATTATGACCTATAAATTTAGGAAAATGGGCTAGGGGATGATATTGAATTTATGCATTTCATATTAGGACATGAAATTGAGGGGGGATTTTAAAAAGTTAGACTTTGAATGTCAACACCTGAGAATTTGAACTAGAGTTGAGTTTGACTCAAGTAAACCCTAGGATTTGAATTCATTCGCGTTTGGCGCTCTTGGTTCGATGTGGTTCGGGTTTGGTCTCGCCGGGATCAAATGGCTAAACTGAAGGAGAAAATGGCTAAACTCTTAAACCCAAGCATGAAAGAATGATCCTTCAACCAAAATAATACAGAAATCCTGCAGTTAGGGACTCAAAACTCTGACAGAGAGTTATTCGCGTTGTCTTAGCAATTAGGTATATTTCTATCTGCTATGAGCAAACACAAAAGAAAACTCCATTTTCTTGCAAATGCTATGGCAATAGAAATCAATTACGTTCCAAGATTACTTCCCGAGAAACTAACATTGCATTGCTAGAGGAGATGAAAAAATGCTGCTTTCTCCAAGAAATTTTACTGAACATCAGTACATTTTGAAAATGTGATACATGACAAAACTAAACAGGTAGGAGGTCATCAACCGATATGTGCACCGGATACAAAATGCCTGATAATAAGAGCTAAGATGTACCACCGCTCCCTAAACCTGCACATCACCACATGTACCTGACACTGAGCTTGAATCAAATAAAGAAGATTAGAGGGTGAAGAGAGAAAGAAGGGAATACATTGGTACTTCACTTGTTGTAATTGGAAGCAGATTGTTTCCCTGGTCCTTTTATTATCATTTTGCTCCGTGTGGTTTCTTGGTGGACGACTTTTTGCCGACATACAGAAACGCAAAACAAACTCCGATCCTAGGAAATCCCTAGCTCGACCTGTCACAATGCGACTTAGTCATATTTTGTACCATGGATTATGCTTATTTTCTTTCTTGATTGCGTTTCTTTTTTTCCTCTGGCTTCTAATATACATATAGTATATATCTGAGAAGAACGGCCACCTAATATCTTACATGACTATTTCCTTCCCTTGTAATCAAAATATATTATCTTATGTGTCCTAAATATAAGACGTTTTAGTAGACTATTTTTGTCTACCAAAACATATTATATTTAGGAATCGGAGGTAGCATTTACGGAAAAAAGATTACATTGAGATGATTTAGTAGACTTTTTTTGGGTCATCCAGCTATGCAACGTAGAGATTTCTTAGTTAGCCACTGGATTGATCATGTTATATTTGAACACGACTTGTAGAGCTAACACTTAAATCCACCCGCCGCAAAAAATCTATCACTTAGATCCACCTCTCTTTCCTGGAAAGAAATCTACTGACGAGCATAACACAGTTATCAACAAATCCATGGATTAAGATAGTTGAAACAATACTTGCATGCTTCTTCTGAGAAGTGCCGACGTAGGGCACAGAGCATTTATCCGTCGGTCAGCTAGCTACTCGTCCAGTCAGACTATATACATATGATTTGCCGACGTGTAATCTGATATAATAAAATAATTAAATTGAATGCAAAGAGGAGCACCTTTACGACCTCAAAGCATGGATTGCTACTCACCGCTGCATACTTCCTACTGCCTTTGGCTGCCGCCTGGAAGCAGGGTTGGGTTCGGTGTCTTTTCTTGTTGCCGCCCTCGATCGTACAGTACAAGGCCATGTCGGCGGTATCCTGCCAGCAAGTTAGGGTTGGTGTACGTTTGTGTTTTTTATTTATTCGTTCCGTTATAGTATGGGTACGGGAGGGTTGCGTGGGGTGGGAGTTGACAGCAAAATTTATCGGCTGAGATCTATTCGTTGACTAAATTTAATGGTCCGATTTTTCTGTTTATTATAGGATTTTCTAGTCTATTTCTCTAATTTCTGGTTAGCCCGTTATTTATTTTTAATATATAATAGATTATGAGTAAATGATTAAATAAATATTTAATATTCATTCACATATTATTCAACCTCCGTGGCTATGGAACACCTTCAACTTCCACTCTGGACATCCTCCGGACTTACCGAAACCCTTCTGGTTTTCTCCCTACTCTTCTCCGGTGATTCCACCGATCCTATAAACACTCTCTAAGTATCATCAAGCCCTTAAGCGTGATACCCCACGGTTCGGGAACACTCCAGACATGGTCGGGACACTCCCGCACTAATGATCGACAGAGGGACCTGGATGGCCATGTGACCCCTGTGCGTTCCACGAAGATCTTTCGTCGTTTGAACCGGGACAGTCGTGTCTTATTCCCTTTGTCTCTCGATACTTGCATTGTCCGAGATCTGATCAATGACATCACCATGTCATGTTCAATCTCGTTACTGAACAACGCTAATTGACTCGTTCCGACAAGTGATATCCCCGTGATCAAATCACACGCTGCGCAGCTATTGGATATAACTTCTCCGAGTGGGCCCTTGAGTATCTTCCCGTCACATGGATAGACAAATCCCTCTCTTGACATATATTGCCTCTACGGTTTCCTCCGAATACCTGAACACACCTTTATAACCACTGTATTACCAGATGGCGTTTGATGCTATCTAAGCACTCTCGGGAGACAGTGATTGATATAGCCTCACGGTCTAAGGAATAGTCTACGAGGATCCATTTCTAATCATCGTAACTTGAACTTCGTGACATGATCAGGTCACGATGTTTAGGTTGGGTATTGGTTCATCATCTCATACTCAGAATGAGATGACCTCATTTCCAACTAGCATAAATGCCACATGATCAGGAAACTTGATCATCTGTTGACCAATGAACCAGTGATTAGAGTTTCACTGGGAACCCCTAGTTGTTTGTATATCACACGTGTATTGATGTTTCCACTCAATATAGTTATAGCATGATACAAAACTTAATCATAAATTATATGAAATATGACAATAGTCCTTACTATTATTTGACTCTAGGGCATATTTCCAACAGTTCGAACACTTGCTTCCAAGCATTGGCTCAAGTATTTATCATCCGAGGAAATGCTCGACTTGGGCCTTGAATCTACATTTTTCTGTCTAGTTCTTTACTGGTACACCCAATCCTTTTCCATCATTTCTCATGACATCATTGTTGATGATGATGGTGTGCTTCAGTTATGTTGGGGCGCTCCTGATGGGACATTTCAGTGGTGGGCCCATGATGCAGACTAACGATGCGTGGGAGCCATGTCAGTGTTGAGTTTTACCGCACGACCCCACGTCACGCGGGAATCGAGGCACCGTGCAATTTTCTCCTGAAGTTACTGCGGTAATTATTGCTCATTATGGTCGACTCTTCATTTACCTGTGAACATGTGTCGCCTGTAGGTTTCAACCTGACGAAATGTCTTCCGGATCCAATGGCTCTGGACTAACACAAGTACTTTATAAGAGTTGAGGGGGGCTTTTTTACTGCTCATCCACTCCTTCGTTGTTGACCTTCTTCCTCCTTGCACAACATCTGTTCCAGTGCTACTGTTGCTACCTTTCTTGCTCTCTTGCTTACAAGCTCACGCCTCTGGCGTCATCGCCATGGGGAGGGCCAAGGGTTCTGGTTCCGCCACCGATGTAACGACGACTAAGCCATAGGTCATTGGATGGAATCCCTCGAAGTGCACACAACGAGAGGTGCGTGAGGCCTGGAAGGCCAGACTCTTTAAGGAGGGTTCTTTCAAGCTTCCTGGCTACGAGGTCGTGCTCATACCCAAGGAGGGATGGCGGGTAATTTTCATCTCCTTTCTATATCATGGTATTTCTCTCCCTGCCCATGAATTCCTTCGTGGTCTTCTCTTTGTGTACGGCGTGCAGCTCTACCAGCTCACGCCCAATTCTATTCTCCACATTGTTGTCTTCATTACGCTCTATGAGAGTTTCCTCGGCATCCATACCCATTGGTGCTTTTGGAAACACATGTTTGCTATGAAGAGGAACGCGACTAAAACCTTCATCTATGGTGTTGGTGGTGCCATCATCCATGTACGTTCTGATATGGATTACATCGACCTCAAAATGGTGGACTCTGTCCAAGATTGGTAGAAGAGGTGGTTCTATATCAAGGATGAGAAATTTGAGGGCGAACTATATGGTCTGACCCCTTCAACTCCACCAAAGAAGTGATAAAGCTCACATCCTGAGAAGAAAACGCGACTCAGGCGGAGATTCATGAGAGGAAGCTGATGATGGACCGCATCCATGATCTCCATTATGCGATCAGAAAAGAAGTCTCGGGTATCCAGCTCATGGGAACTTTCTTGGCATCTGCGTTTAACCTCTTCACCTGGCTTTATGGTATGTGAACATATACTGGTAAGAAGGACCCGCTGAGGGTTTCCCCAGATAACCTAACATGCGCTAAGCTCAAGAAGAGAGTTAGATCCTTCACCAAGCTTACCAAGCATGACTCAATTCTATCTGAATGTTAGTTTAAGCCTTATGGGAAGAAGAACCTTGTGCCCGATGTAAGTCCCTGTCTCTTGTCTTCTATTTATCGGTTTCTCATCCTTTAATATGTGTTTTCCTTATATCGAGTTTGTCTTTTATTTGTGAAGAATCATGAACACTTGAACACCCTTCCTCTACCAGAAACTAGGGAGGTCCCTAAACCTCCTGCTGGATCCGAGGGAGACACAGATACTAGGGTTGTTGGAGATAACGAATAAAATGAAGAAAACCATATCTCCCATTCCTCTCGCACTCCAACCGAGGCTATCCCTTCCACAAATTCTGATGATTTCAAACTTGTAGTCAGCCAGGTCAAAATAAATGTGACGAGGAGGACGTCCAAGAGATTGAAGCCTCCGATGATTAGAGTGCTGCAAAGCCACCAATGATTCAACCACTAAGGATGGCTCCTCCTATAATAAGGACACGTCTTTGGTTTGCACAAAACATCAGCTCATAAGTTCTAAGTCCTTTCTTTTTTTTGCTTTTGAGACTCTATAATTTGTGTTCTTAGCCGAAGTTTTTTATGCTTTGTTTTAGTATCAATAAGGAGGAAAAACTCTGTAGTCGCCTATTGCTAACGCAGCAGATGGGATGGATGCCACCACTAAATCACCCACAAAAGCGACAGAATCAGCCAGCCCGCAAGAAGAAATGACGGGTGAGATGATCCCGAAAGACCTTGTGGTGACACCTGAAGGTCCTCGGAGGAGGAAGAAAAAGAATGTTGACAAAGGTGTGGTCCTACTAGAAAACCCGGCTGAGCCTGACATCAAGAATGTAAGTTTCCTCTTCTTTATTCATCGTGTCTTTCTTTACTGTGCAAGCCCCGAGTGTTTGATGATGTTTTTATTTCCTCGAGCCGATAATGCGCGAGATGGTCGAGATGGCTGATCATTTTATTAGGATTCAATATGATGCTTCTTCCGCGAAAGGTTTTTATTCTTTGCCTTCTGCCTTCTTGGAATATTTTGCTCCGCCAATTTTTTCTTTGAATAACTTCGTCTTCTACTACAGCAGCTGTTGATGAATCCGAGATCATTCATTAAGTTGCCCCTGTTGGAAATATGTCCTAGAGACAAATAATAATAAGGATTATTATCAAATTTCATAAAGTTTATGATTAAGTTTTATATCATGTTATAACTGTATTGATAGGAAACGTCAATACACGTGTGATATATAAACAACCAGGGGTTCCCGGTGAAACTCTAATCACTGGTTCATTGGTCAATAGATGATCAAGGTTTCCTAATCATGTGGCATTTATGCCAGTTGGAAATGGAGTCACCTCGTTGTAAGAATGATTTGATGAACTAATACCCAACCTAAACATCATGACCCGATCATGTCACCAAGTTCAAGTTACGATGATTAGAATAGACATAGTGTACTATTTGTTAGACCGTGAGGCTATATCAATCATTATTACCCGAGGGTACTTTGATAGCATCAAACGTCACACGATTAAACGGTGATCATAAAGGTACGTTCAGGTATTCGGAGGAACTATAGAGGCATTATACATCAAGAGCATGATTTTTTCATCCGCATTACGGAAAGATACTCGAGGGCCCACTCGGAGAAGTTATATCCAATAGCTACGCAGCGTGTGATTTGATCACAGGGATGTCACTTATCGAAAATGAGTCAAGTAGCATTTGTCGGTAACGAGATTGAACCCTACATGGTGATGTCATTGATCGGATCTCGAACAATGCAAGTATCGAGATACAAAAGGAATAAGACACGACGTTCATCGTTCAAACGAAGAAAGATTTCGTGGAATGCACAGGGCTCACATGGCCATCCAGGTCCCTCTCTTGATCATTGGTCTGGGAGTGTCCCGACCATGTCTGGAGTATTCCGGAACCGTGGGGTATCACGCTTAAGGGCTTGGTGATGCTTAGAGAGTGTTTATAGGATCGGTAGAATCACCGAAGAAAGAGAAGAGAGAAAACCAGAAGGGTTTCCGTAAGTCCGAAGGATGTCCGGAGTGGAGGTGGAAGGTGTTCCGTAACCATGGAGATTGAATAATATGTGAATGAATGTTAAATATTGATTTAATCATTTATTCATAATTATTTAATAAAAGAGAAAACAATTAAAAGGTCAAAAGGCTTAATGGGCCAAATCCCGGAGGGGAAAAGGCCCAAGAGGGGGCCGCATCCCTAGGAGGGGCCAAGGGGGTGACCAGCGGCCCTAGTGAGCCAGCCCCCCACGTGGGGCCCATGGTGGGGTGGGCGACGACGCCTTCCCCCACCTCCTCTCTTGTTTAGTCCCACCCCGAGACTTTGAGGGAGGGAGTGCCTCCCCTCCCTATATATAGTGGGGTATTTTGACCAAATAAATACACATAATATTCAATAAAGGTTTCCTCACTTTTGGGGAGACCTCCAATTGATGTTCTCTCTCGCTCTCTCGTGACCGTGGTCACAAGTCCGGACTGCGCGAACAAGAGACATCTTCACCGCGGAGCACCGTCGCACTGCGGGATTCAGATCCAGGAGCTCTACTTCCGCAACTGCTGCTAGGCCGGGGAAGCGAAAGTCATCACTGTTGGGGATATACTTTCTGGGTATCCTCACTGTACCTCACTGACCAGGGTGGCCCACTTTCGTTTGAGCTTTGCTTCACGGGCGGCCCAGTCAGGGAGAAGAGACGAATTCCAGTCCGGCTACGGGAAGGCCCAGAAGACTTACCGACATAGGCCCATAGTGTTACTTGTAGTTCAAGATGTACTCTGTAACCAACTCTTAGTCATAGCCGGATAGATCTCTCCTGTAAACCCTAGGCCAGATATCTATATAAGTTGTCCTAGGGAGAGCCTTTAGAGCACCCTCACAATAGTCTACAATCTCAACTCGTATAGGCGAAACCCTTGTAACCCATATTCCGGCTCTGCCGTATTACTAGATTGCTAGCAGGAGTAGGATCCGTCCAAAGCCGGCGGATTCGAACCTAGGTAAACTTGTGTGCTCACTGTCCCAGAATACCTTATGTCTCACACCCCTCTCTTCCACACGCCTCGAGGACCCCCTCATGGCGTACTTGTCATCAATCCGATGACATTTGGCGCCCACCGTGGCGCAAGTGAGCTTCGGATCTGTGTTCCGAGTGGAATTTGCAAGAATCAGAATTGGCGAGACTATCGCTGTCGGTCGCATCCTCTACGCCAGTGACGTCCCTCTCATCGTTCTCGACGAGACCTGGATTCCGGCTAGGGAGGTTGTGACTACCTACACCATTATGTCTTTCGGCGAGATCGACGTGTACATCGGATTCGCTGAACCTGTCCCACCCACCCCAGCAGTGATGATAGAGGCAGAAGAAATTTCTGGGTCCCCTTTGTCCATGGAGGCGGCAGAGTTCCGGATCTCAGAAAACCCTAATCCCACCCAGCCCACACCCATTGTGAAGATAGTGGAGAAATCCGAGCATGAAGCAGACCTTGCGGTTCAAGTCGAATCTGGAGTGGATCTCCCTAGTGAAGCCGAATCCCAGATTGATCCACCCGCTAAAGTCGAAATCCAGGAGGATCACAGCGACAACCTTGGTTCCGGCTCTACCAACGCCGAAACAGATCAACCGTTCCTGAGGCACACGTTGAGGCGCATGATGATGCAAGAAGCAAGAGTGGGTGAGGTTCTCGTAACCATTAAGATCTTCGAGGAAGCCCACGAGGAAAGCCGCAACTACCTCAGGACCCACACATCGCACTTTGTCGGGTATGTTGGATCTGGATCCGGCTCTGTCGATGCTGGAGACAACATTGACTCAGTGTTGGAGGCGATCGGAACAAACACCGACTTACCCGCATCCTCGGATGACTCGATGACGTTAGCGGATTTCCAAAAGTTCTCCGCAGAGTATGAAGAGGAGTACAACTCCAAAGCTGCAGAAGAAGGAGAAGCCATGGATGAAGGATCCAGGGAAAACTCTCCCAAAGCGTAGGATGACATGGATGTTGGAGATAATCCTGAGGTCCAGATGTCTGAAAGTACCGATCAGAGCTTCACTCCAGGAAACGGACCAAAGCCGTCTTTGCTACCGGCGCTGCCAAGAAGACAAAGAAGAAGAACAAGAAGAACAAGACCCCGGCAAAAGATCTTCCATCAGAGGAAGTGATTGCCGAGGAATATGAGGAAGACTCGGATAGAGCACTTATCCCAGATGAGCCCAAAGAAGAGTCGGTGGATGGACACGTGATCACCGAAGGTGCGCGTAAACTCATCGATGTTGCATTAACCACACCTATCCCTATAGCTGTAGAACTTACTGCTGAAGAACTGGATGAAAGGGCCCAGGCCCTAGAAGCACGTCGCCAAGTACTCCTGGATGAGGTCAAAAACATCGAGGAAGAAAAGAAACGCATGGCAACTGCGGAGAAGTACATCTCTCGGCAGCATCAGAAGACCCAGAAACGTCACACTCATGATGACCAATTCCCGGAAGTTCACAAAGTTCTCTTTGGAGAAGACCATTGGATGCCTCGACTCGACAGCAAGGGAGATTGGGTGTATCCAACACCAGTGCAAAACACTGTTGCAGCTCGAGAAATCCTAGCAAATAATCCAGGCCCGGAGCAGATTCGATTAGGCATTAAGCTACTCAACAAGGGTCTGGAGCAACAGAAGGCCGTGGAATCCAGAAGCAGAAAACTGGTCTCCCAATCCGACCAATGTCGCACGGATCTGGCCTGGAATGATGTAAGACCCCAACATGCTCCGGAACAGCATCACCGTTCTGACCGTCGGGAAGACAACTACTCAAGAACCGGATCTTCAGGACAGCATCACAGAACTACATGTGACTGGCGCAATGTTACTCTAGCTACCGAGCAAGAGGCGATTGTTGGACTGTATTCGAAGAATCCTCCCTGGCGAGAGTCGAACGATCGCAGGAAAGAAGACAAAGAGAAACGTCGGGAGGATAACCGTCAAAAAATGCCACCTCCTAGACATATAATTCGTCCGACTGACGGACGAAGGAACGATGGACACTGTGCCGAGTCAAGCCGGCAGGGGGCTCGTCATAATGAAGATCCTCCCCGGAACCAGAATAATGACGCTCCGGACGTAGGCCGGCGATCAGGTGAAAACAATCCAGCTGCTCCACCCTCTCCACCAAGCAGCCATCATAACGACTCCCAAGGAGGCCAAGGAGGGCGTCGTGGCAGAGGAGGTGGTGGCAGAAGCCGAAGTCTGGCTCCAAGGCACCGCGGCCATAGCCGTCAATCAGGACGATCTTTGTCTCCAAGTGACGCGAGACACAGGATTAATTCCAACATAGAGGCGCGGTGCTACAAAAATGATGACATATACGTGGGCCCAAAATGCTTCGGACCACGCATAAGAGCAACAAAATTCCCGAAAGGATTTCCTATCTCAAGACACATTCAAGCCTACAACAGTATGGCTCGGCCAGATACTTGGCTCCAGGATTTTTTCTAGGCTTACTGTATCACCAAAGGCAGAAACAGCCTGGTCATGACCCGATATCTCCCACTCATGTTGAGGAAGATGGCACGATCATGGCCTAATGAACTTCTGGAGAACACCATCCATAACTGGTATGATACGCAAAGTGCATTCTTCGAATTTCAAGGTGCGACGGAGGCCTCAGACGGTAGGAGACCTCTGACATTGCACCCAGAAAGCCAGAGAAACTTGTCGAGATTATCTCGGATGATGGATCGACACCAAGAACTCCTGTGAAGGAGTAAATGACCAAACTGCGATCGAAGCTTTCATTGCAGGACTCCCAATTGGTTTACTACGTCATCGCTTGAAGTGTGACAAGGTCACTGATTTGGGAGAGATGATAGAAACAGTGAGCAAGTATGCGGATGCTGACAATGATGCAGAGGGATTACTTAACGCCCTAGCTGTCCATAGTCGGCAAAACAACCAAAGCAGCAAGCTCAGAAGCGCAAGAACACCTCGGAAGAAAAACCCAACACAGAAACGGCAGTGGTCACTACTACTTTTGGGTCTAGAGGACGAGGAGGGCGGCGGTGGCCGTGGACACGGTCGTGGGACATCAAGAGTCCAAGGTAGAGGAGACTAGCAACCTGGAAAAACCTACTCTTGGGTCGATATTGCCAATAACCCGCGTGTGCATCACTTAGATGCCAATGGGGGCTCTTCTCACACAAACGTCGAGTGTCGTTTTAATTACGACATCAAGAAAGATGATACCGCTGGCTACATGGCTAAGCGGAAGAAGGGAAAGAAGAATCCTGAAAAAGATAAAGAGACCAAGGATGATTCCGACATGGAGGAAGCCGATGCTTCAAATCCCAAGCCGGAAGGGAAAAAGAACTTCCCGACAAAGAAAGACACCTACGTTACCTTCCTCGGATCTCAACCAGCTAAGGTCAAGAAAGCAGTTCTACATGAGCTCAACGCAACAGTTCCGGCTATCCCTCAGTTCCTGGACTGGTCGGAAGTGGCAATCACCTTTGACTGTGCTGATCATCCGCCTAAATTGCACAGGCGAGGAAAATACGCCTTAGTCGTAAATCCACTTATTAACGGCTATGGTTTCTCCAAGAATCTCATGGACGGTGGTAGCAGCATCAATATTCTGTATGTCGAAATGCTATGCCGGATGCGGATCTCGGAGACCCAGCTGAATCACAGCTCTGTGATTTTTCATGGAGTTGTCCCAGGAAGACAAGCAAATTCCCTAGGAGAAATCACTTTGGATGTGACCTTTGGAACTCCAAAGAACTATCGGACGAAGCACTTTCCTTCGAAGTGGTCCCGTTCAAGAGCACGTACCACACTATATTCAGACGTCCGGCTTATTGGGATTTTATGGCCCGTCCGTGTTACATTTACAATATGATGAAAATTCCAGGTCCCAACGGCGTGATCACCATCAGGGGAGACCCGAAGAAAGCGCGAGAGTGCAAGGATGGAAATGCCGCCTTTGCAGAAGCCATGCTGCACGCCCAGGAGTACCAGGAGATCAAGAAGACCATAGATCCGTCCGAGATTCCCGTTACAAAGAAGGAGGTGACAAAGCGGAATCTGGAGTTCAAGGCATCGGAAGAGACAAAGAAGACGCCGTTGAAGGATGATGACCCCTCCAAGGTGACTCAGATAGGCGTAGGCCTAGATAGCGCATAGGAAAGCACGCTCGTCAAAGCAAATCAAGATATATCCGCATGGCAGCCATCTGACATGACCGAAGTACCTAGGGAACTTGCCGAGCACTCTCTAAATGTACACCCGAATGCTAAACCCGTCAAATAGTCCCTATGATGTTTTGGCGATGTAAAGCATAAGGCAATAGCTAAGGAACTAGCCCGGCTCGAGTTAGCCGGATTCATAGAAGAGGTCATCCATACTGATTGGCCGGCCAACCCTGTAATGGTCCCCAAAAAGGACACCACTAATTTAAGGATGTGTGTTGATTATACTGCCTTGAACAAGGTTTGTCCCAAAGAGCCATTCGCTCTGCCTAGAATTGATCAAGTAATCGATTCTACGGCAGGCTCGGAACTCCTCTGTTTTCTCGACGCATATTCTGGTTATCACCAAATTCGGATGAAGGAATCGGATAAAATTAAAACTTCATTCATAACCCCCTTAGGAACCTTCTGTTTCGTTACAATGCCCTTTGGGCTCAAGAACACAGGAGCTACGTACCAGCACACTATGCAGCATTGCCTCCACGACCAAATCGAACGCAACGTACATGCATATGTGGATGACATTGCGGTGATGTCCGAAAAGAAGGAAACACTAATTTCTGACTTGGAGGAAACATTCGCCAATGTACAAAAATACAACATAATGCTTAATCCGAAGAAATGTTTCTTTGGAATCCTAGCCAGAAAAGTGTTAGGTTTCATCGTGTCTCAAAGAGGCATAGAGGTGACCCGAGACAAAATCAAGGCTATACTCAATATTTCCAGGCCAACTCGCATGAAGGATGTTCAAAGACTAACTGGTTGCACTGCCGCAGTCAGTCGGTTTCTAAGCCGACTCGGTGAAAGAGCCGCACCACTATACAAGCTCCTGAAAAAGACCAACAAATTCGTTTGGACTAATGAAGCTGAAGCTGCACAACAAGACTTGAAAGAAGTACTCTCGTCTGCTCCTATCCTTGTAGCACCGGAACCAAGGGAACCAATGCTGCTCTATCTCGCTGCGACAAATAGGGTTGTCAGTGTCGTCATGGTAGTGGAGAGACCGGAGGAAAATCAGGAACACCTGGTGCAGTGTCCGACTTACTACCTTAGCGAGGTCCTAACTGAATCGAAGCAGCGGTATCCGCACTACCAAAAGCTGGCTTATGGTGTGTTTTTTGCATCCTGTAAGTTACGTCATTATTTTCAGGAACACCCAATTATCATGGTGAGCACAGCTCCCATGAGAGATATAAGCAATAACAGCAAAACTACAGGACGCGTCGCAAAATGGGGCATAGAGCTTTCATCTTTCGACATTGAGTACAAGCCTCGTACAACAATCAAATCCCAAATCCTTGCTGACTTTGTCGCTGATTGGACAAAGACAACGGATAATATGACCCTGCCAGAGTCGGAATACTGTACCATGCATTTTGACGGGTCTAAAGTGCTCGGGGGCTCGGGGGCTGGCATGGTGCTCAAATCACCCCAAGGAGATAAACTTTTCTATGTATTGCAGATACACTTCACAGCGACAAATAACATTGCCGAGTGTGAAGCATTATTGCATAGAATCCGGATTGCTAAGGATATCGGCATCCGACGTTTAATGTGTTATGGAGATTCAGATCTTGTTGCCCAACAAGTGTCGGATATCTATAAGGAAAACAAGCACATGGCGGCATATAGGACTATCGTGGATGAACTATCTAAATCGTTTGAAGTTCAACACATCCCTCGAACAGAAAATAAGGAAGCAGATGCACTATCTCGAATAGGCTCTGCCCGGAAAAAGGTCCTGGATGGCGCTTTTCTAGAGCACCTCAAAGTTTCCTCTATAAAGGAAGTGGACGAGGAATATCCAGCCAAATCCGACTCACCTTTAGTAGCAGTTCTAGATGTGATTCCAAGTTGGATTCAACCCTACCTTGATTTCTTGGTAGACGGAAAATTACTCGAAGACGAAGTTCTGAGCCGACAGATCATCCGACGAGAAAAAGCCTACACTATAATTAGTGGTGAGCTCTATAAGCGGAGTGCATCTAGGGTTTTTCAGCTCTATGTATCTCCGGAAGAAGGAGTGGAAATCTTACGAGAGATCCACAAAGGAGAGTGTGGTCACCACGCTGCAGCCAAATCTCTAGTGGCAAAAGCTTTCCGACATAGTTTTTTCTGGCTTACAGCCAAGAAAGATGCCGAACGGCTGGTCAAGACGTGCAAGGGCTGCCAAAAATATGCCAAACAAGCTCATGTTTTGGCTGATCAGCTGCGAACAATACCTATAACATGGCCTTTTGCGGTCTGGGGGCTTGACATGGTAGGACCGTTTAAACGGGCTCCAAGTGGATTTACTCACCTCTTGGTGATGGTGGATAAGTTCACCAAATGGATTGAGGCTAAACCCATCACTAGTTGTGATGGAGAAATAGCCAGAAGATTTGTTGAGGATGTTATAATCCGATATGGTTATCCGCATAGCATTATTACGAACAACGGGAGTAACTTCTCTATGGGAGAACTTGCCGAATTCTGCAATGAACAAAATATCCGGCTTGACATTGCGTCAGTCGCACATCCACAAGCTAACGGACAAGTCGAAAGAGCAAATGGTTTAATCCTACAAGGCCTAAAACCAAGACTCGAAGTACCACTACGACGTGATGCGGGGGCTTGGGCAGAGGAATTACCTTCTATAATATGGAGTTTACGAACAACTCCAAACAGGTCAACCGGATACACACCTTTATTCTTGGTCTATGGCGCAGAAGAAGTTCTTCCTAGTGATTTGATTCACACTTCTCCTAGAGTGGCCGCGTATATTGAAGAGGATGCCGAAATTTCTCAACAAAATGATCTCGACTTAGTCGAAGAAGTTCGCACTGTTGCTGAGATGAGATCAACAGCCTATCAGCAGAAGTTACGTAAGTATCATAGCCAGAGAGTCAGAAACCGGTCTTTCAATAAGGGCGATTTGGTTCTCCGGCTTGTGCAGCAAAGAAGGCACAAACTTTCCCCAATATGGGAAGGGACATTTTTAGTTAGTCGAGTATTGCACAATGGTTCATACTACCAAACTGATATGTGGCCAGTCAAGAAAGACCTGCTACTAAGAAGAGAAAGAGAGCTAGAGGCAGTACAAACCTGGATGAGTTAGACAGACCATGGAATATTGCTCAGCTACATCCCTTTTATTCTTAGTTTATTTTTCTTTGTAATCATATATGTGTACATGTTCAATGAGAAATAAAGTGTTGGTTGACTCAAAATCTTTCTGAGAAGTTTTTACCATCTTATTTTTAAATGATCATGTCACAGTCGAAAATCCCAGAATACTTGAAAGTACTTTATGCTCATGTTTGTTCTGGTTTAGATTTCCGATTCTAAAATTGCTACCTTCGGGTACAAATCTAAATTTTCTAATCTATACTTTGGTTATTTATCTGATTGTCGGATGCAGGCATTTTCCAAGTAGTGAATTGTTGGTACTGGAGGTCGGCTTTGTTTCTGAGTTTAAACTGGTTTAGCAATTGAGCTCCGTTGTTCGGCAAAGTTTTCGTGCTAAAGGTTGGTCGGCCCACGAAAGGGACGAGGCGGAAAGCCAGATAAATGATAAGTGCAGACAACAAAGTACAAGTGCTTATGCAAACATTTCAGGCACATAATATTAAAGCCAAAAGTGTTGAATAGATAAAATAAAACTTGGCACTAGCAAAAGTATTATACTACTTATTTACAGACCCAAATTGTTTTCAGAATAACACATTGTTCTTTCTGATACTCTATGATGCAGGGGGAGAGGTACGAGCTGCCGGCTCACTGGATACATCAGCCTCATTTTGATAATGTTCCGAGATGTTCAAATCCGATATGGTTTGATCATCGTCGGAAGCTTCAGCTATTTCTTCGGAAGGCAGAGGTGGCGTGTCCACGCGGGTGAAGAAGGGAGTGTCGTAGTTGGTCAAGTACGCTACGTGGCACCCATATCCGGCATAGGAGTCCATGATAGCCTTGATGTCTTGCTCCTGTCCATCTTTGTCCACCTTGTAGTACCCTCTGGGTACTTGCCAGATTTCCATGTTTCCATGGTGGCTCATAACCATGGTGAGAGCATTTTGCACTACGGTTCGCGCGTAGGACATGTTCCAGTCCTGGACAAGCTTTGGCATCTCCTTGGCCTTGTCTCGCACTTCAAAGCCGGACATGTTATGCATGTCTGGAACCTTGAGAACTTCGCCAATATCTTCGAGGGATTGGCGTAAGTCATGAAGCAGATCACCGACTTGTGTAAGCCGGCTGGTGCGAGATTCAGCAGAGGCTGAGTCTATTAAGTTCAGAGGGCCTACGCATATAATGCAAAAGGTAAGTCAAATAAATCCGGACTCCAAAGAATCTGAAGATGCAGATAAGTCAGAAAAAGGGAAACATACCAAAGATGACATCGTCGACTTTGGCCTTCTCTTCCCGAAGACTCTGGAGTTCAGCCCAGAGTGCCTCGGTAATGTCCCTCTCTCTAAAAAGATCATTGCTGAGATTCGAGATTTTCTTGTCCTGGAGCACAATCTTACGATCGCGCTCATCGGTGGCCATGGAGGTGGATTCGAGAATTTGAGCAATGCTCTTCTCATGATCCGCCTTAAGCTTATCCAGCTCTTGGCGGAGTTCCTTGTTTTCCACCACCAGGGTTTTCAGATTCTCGGCCTCTTCAATCATAGCACAGGGCTGTTTTACCAGTGCTGTAAGACAAAAAGAACAACAGTTGAACAAAAAATTCGACTATGAAATACAAGACAAGGTTTGGGTTTCGGAATGTTTACCTTCGGCCTCATCCCTAGAAACTTTCAATTGTGCATTTTCAAGCCAGAGAGCTTTGATTTCTTTCCGCTTGTTACAAACATTCTTCAATAAATCCTGGTTATAGGAATATACTTTCTGTAAGTCAGAATACCCAAAGTCAGAAGTCTACTAAAGAATTGGGCTAATATTTTTACTAATATCAGCACGAGCCTTGGAGGCTACACTAGTTCATTCTTTGGCATCTTAAGGAAGCATAAAACCGGATTTGACTGTCCAGCTTCATGCTTGGGGGCTAGAGGATATGATATGAAATAAGGAAAAAAAGGGAGTTGGAATTCTGACTTACATATTGTTCGCGAGTGAGTTTGTTCAAACTCGCATTCACCTCGGTGACAACCTTCTCGGCGAGGGTTAAGGGGACCACTGGCGCAGTTGGAAGTTCGCTGATCCTCAGCTTCTCATCGTGAAGACGAACTTGTTCAAGAAGATCAGAGTGCTTGATATCCTCTGCTTCTTGCGCTTCTTCTTCAGCAGAGATAGTCCGGCTTTCCAGGCATTGCCAGGCTAGCCGTTGAATATCCTCCATAGACTTCCGAGATAGGCCAAGTTTGGCAAGTCCCGAATTGTCCAGGAGATTGTCGGTGAAAGTCTCAACCGAGGGATCATTACCCGAAGAGGGTTCACCCTTATCAAGACCTGAGTCACTCATGGTGACGTTAGTTTGCGACTCAAGGATCGCTGGCTCTGTTTAAGGAGTCGGATCCTCTACAACGGTCGGAGATGGAGTAATCTCCGGCGCTGCAGAGGATTGAGGGGCAGGAGTTGGAGGAGCTACAGCAGGAGAAACTAAGTTTAGCTTCTGCTGGCGTAGGGGCTTTGAAGTAACTCCCTTCCCCTTGCCCTTGATGAGTTGTTTAGCTCTGAGAAGGTAATAGAACAAAGAACGTTACATCTCGGAAATAATCACAAATGAAGTACAAAGGCAGAAATTGTGAGGAAAGTTACCTCTTCACAACAGGCACCTCCTTTGTGCCAATAGCCACTGTCGAAGCTTTACGCTTCCGAGGAACAATGTCCGGCAGTGGAACCAATTCTCCCTCTTCCTGAGAAAATTCAGGAGGATATCCCTCGATAGGAGCAAGCTCCGACTCGGGGAGGTCGGCAAGCTAAAAAGAAGATAGCATCTCAGTATTGCAAAATTATGTAAAGATGAACACATGAAATAAGTTACTGCTGAAACTTACCAGTACAACGGGGTTTTCTGTCATGTGCATGTCCAGAGACAGCTCTAGAATCTTCCGCTCGATTTGTTCCTTTATCAGCCATTTGATTTGGCATATATAGTCCTTTTCCAACTAGGTCTTGGGACTGATTCAGAGCGTATCCTTCTTGGACGACGTGATGGAGTGCCTCAGTCGATCTCCGTGATGTTGGAGAGGCTGGATCCGGCGTGACACCTAGCATTGGACTAAGTCAGACCCTCTAAGGCCCTTGTGTTTCATCAAAAACTCGATCCGCCTCTTGGCGAGAAGCAGATCGTCACTAAGAGTCGGAGCAACCTCATCCCAGGATTTTTGGGGCGTGGCGGCTCCGTCGACAAAAGCCGGAAAAGCAGTAGCTTTGCTAGGAGCAGGAATATCCTTCTGGTAGAAGAAAGTGGACGGCCATTGCTTGACCGACTCACTGGCCATGATCCGAGGATAGACGTGCTCTCGCCTAACCGAAAAACTAATAGTACCGGTAATATTAGGGTTACCGGCAGTTATGGAATTTCTCCGGACATGGAAGTAGTACCAGAAAAGAGTAAGGCTCGGCCTAATGCCGAGATACCCCTCGCACAAAGATGCAAACGCACTCATCTCTAAGATGGAGTTCGGGGGGAAATGATGGAGATGAACTCCATAGTGATCAATAACCTCGAAAAAGAAATCTGAGGGAGGAAAGCTCAGACCTCTGTCAAGGTGAGTGCCGAAGTTCACTCGCTCGCCGTCGCGAGGGTTGGGGATGGTTTCGCCGAGGTCGCTCCGCTAGTCGCCGGCGCGGAGGATCCCTTCTTCTTCCATGCCATTGAGCTTGGCGTTGTCGAGGACGCACGAGATCCAAACCCCGTGATTGCTCTCCTTTTCCGCTGCTACTGCCGTCGCTGCTGCGCCGGAAGATGATGTGGAAGCCATTTTTTCCGGTGTGCCGGTGACCTTGGATGGGCGGCGCTGGGAATTTCTGGGGAGCAGGGAAGCTCTGGGTTCGTTGGAGGAGTAGAGCAGAAGGAAACGGCACAAGGAACTGGTGAAGGAGATGGGGAAAAGAATCCTCACCACTTATATCCACCAGCCGCGTCAAGATTCGTGTAAACGCTACAGTGAACTGCCACGTGTCATGGAAGGAACTGGGAAGCCCTCACGCGATGATTACGCCGCCTCGATCTCCACGCACGCATTGAAACGGCGCCTCGGTTCCATGAAAAGAGGACCCACCAACAGCTGTGCTGACAGGAAATGTCTTTCAGTGACGTGACTTGACCATGACTATTGTCAGGTTACGTCAGAGACCAAGTTCCGGCTTAGTTTGAATATCGAGCTGGAAATCCGAATAAACGTACTCATAGGTCTGACTCATTTTTTGAGACCCGGATCATATCTTTTCTTTTGAAGTTTCAGGAACCCTTCAAGATTCTGCAAGTCGAAGGTCAAGCTAGATGATGATGAATCCGACTTTGGATCTTGGAGGCCTCCGGGGGCTGCTGTTGGGGATATACTTTCCGAGTATCCTCACTGTACCTCACTGACCAGGGTGGCCCACTCCGGGTTAGAGCTTTGCTTCACGGGCGGCCGAGTCAGGGAGAAGAGACAGAATCCAGTCCAGCTACGGGAAGGCCCAGGAGACTTACCAACATAGGCCCATAGTGTTACTTGTAGTTCAAGATGTACTCTGTAACTGACTCTTAGTCGTAGCCGGATAGATCTCTCCTGTAAACCCTAGGCTGGATATCTATATAAGTCGTCCTAGGGAGAGCCTTTAGGGCACCCTCACAATAGTCTACAATCTCAACTCGCACAGGCGAAACCCTTGTAACCCATATTCTGGCTCGGTCGTATTACTAGATTGCTAGCAGGAGTAGGATCCGTCCAAAGCCGGTGGATTCGAACCTAGGTAAACTTGTGTGCTCACCGTCCTGGAATACCGTACGTCTCACACCCCTCTCTTCCATACGCCTCGAGGACCCCCTCATGGCGTACTTGTCATCAATCCGACGATAATCACCAGGAACCGGATGCATGTAACTCCCTGCGAGGTGCAACATTTGAGGCACTAGAAGTCGTTGGAGCCACAAGAGCATGAGGACTTCATCACGACCTTGAGGTTGGATTCGGCTCGTCTACATTAACCACGCTCTCCTGAGCGTTGACAACTCTTTTAGGTACTCAAGGGTAAGTTCATGAAAAGCCCCTCCCATTACTGCATTACTAATAGATAGGTCTTGGCAACAAAGGGGGTTCAGGGGCATAGGGTAAAAATTTATTGCTTTCACACGCAAACCCCTACAGCCCCGAAGCGTGTGGATGATCTTGAAGCTAATATGAAGGTCACTATAAAGGAGCTCGAAAAGCCCCGATAGTGGCCAAAGCCGAAGCAGAGAAACGTGAAGCCGAAGCTATCGTTGCGGCATGGTGATGACTACAAGTGCACAGATCAATTGTAGCTAGTTTTGAAATAAGAGTATCGAACCCACAAAGAGCTATTTGGTTAAGGTCTTTATGCCCCTCGTCACTATTTACCAAAGGATACTTGTAAGCCGCCTTTGATTTCAAGTAAAGGGTGTTCAAAAGGTTTTTGGTTGAATGTAGAATAGTAATTAAAACAAGTAAAAGAAAGCAAGTAACAAAGGTGTTTGGAAATGTGGTTGAACTCAATAGGGCTAAAGCTTTCTCAGGAGTTTAGTATACACCTCTAGCATGATATTATTAATTATAATTAGGATAACCTACTTCTTTTATCATGATATGTGTGGAGAGAGCTCCATAATAAGATGTTCACTACAAGGCTCATACGCAGTCACTTTGTTGAGCCAAGAATGAGGTCACCTCTAAATAACCACCGTGATATCTGAGAGTAGTCACCCATACAGTCCACCATAATTAAGGGTCTCCCCATGGATATCGTAATTAGCTTAGGGAATCTCTTTTAATCCTCCTTTAACCGTGTAGGTTGCTAGACGGTGCCAATAGTCAAGATAGCTTTCGTGGTACGCTTCCAAACACGTCCAAAGGATTTCACCCTCTTCTTTAGTCCCGAAGGCAAATGATATGTGCCAACTACACATACCATCTAAAGAGAGAGATCAAACACACATCATAAATCTATCATAGACCAGTGATGACCCACAAGTATAGGGGGTGTATCGCAGTATTTTCGATAAGTAAGAGTGTCGAACCCAACGAGGAGCAGAAGGTGCTGGCTAGTGGCTTGGAGCAGAAATTCTCTATAAATACTTAGCAAACGGATTTTTAGGGGTTTTTGATAATGCAAGTAAATAAAGTACGAGTAAATAAAAGACAATAAGAATAAATGTAGGAAGTGGCCCAATCCTTTCTTCAGCAAAGGACAAGCCGGTTGTATTACTTAAGATGACCAAATGTTCTCGAGGACACACGGGAATATCGTCAAGTGCTTTCGCTTCATATAGTTGATTAATCTTCTTTAGTTTGCCAAGTGTTGTGTGGGTGAACCTGTGCTAATGTACCGACCTTCCTAGTTCTAATACATACTTGTGATTAAACCCCTTGCAAGCATCCGCAAGTACAAGAAAGTAATTAAGGTAGAAACCTAACCACAGCTTTAAACTCTAAGACCCTGACGTCCCTTGTGCAATGGTTTCCTAACGGGGGTTTAGGTTTCTGTCACTCGGGCAACCCCTACGATTAGTAGCCAAATACACAATGCATTCCCCTAGGCCCATATAGGTGAAGTGTCATGTAGTCGACGTTCACATACACCACTAGAAGAAGTACACCACAACTTAAATATTAAACTATTGAATCTTTCTCAACACAATTCCACTACTAAGAACATGACTTCTCCTATGTCCTCAAGAACAAAACAAACTACTCACAAGACATCATATGGATCATGATCAGAGATGAAATAAGGATGTATAACAATCTGAACATAAACAAGAATTCAATGGTTCCACTCAATAGCATCAACTACAAAGAGTAATCAACACCGGGAAAGTTTCCTCTAAGAACTATGCAAGATTCAACCCAATTGTTATAGTGGTATGGAGATGGTGATGATGGTGCTGGTGGATATGATGGTGGTGATGATGATGATGATCCCGATGAAGTCCAGCTTGATGGTGGTGTTGATGGCGATGATCTCCCCTCTCCGGGAAGGAATTCCCCTGGCAGAATTCTGTCTGCTAGAGAGATATTTCTCTCTCGGTGTTTTCCGCCCCGTAGAGGCGGTGGAATCTTTCTATGGTCGCTCCCCGAGTCTTAGGGTTTCAGGAGGATAATATACTCCAGAGGGGAAAGGCTGGAGTGGACCAGGGTGGCCACACCACCTGGTGGAGCAGCCTGGGGTGGCCCGCGCCAGGGGTGGTGTGGGACCCCTGTGGCCCATCTCCACTTCCCCTTATGGCTTTCTTCGTCTTCTGGAAAAATAGGATTTTCCTGAATTTTCTGATCTTCGTGAATTTTGCCTCCAAACAGCACCTTTTCCATCAGAATCCTGACTGCAGCGGTCCATGCTCCAAAAGTCATCAACCATGCAAAAACAGGTGAAATTACATAAGTATCATTTCTTAATATGAAATATATCAATGAATAACAGTAAATTATGATATAGAATAGTGATGCAAAATGGACGTATCAACTAGTAAGTCATATGGACACAAGAATAGATCATCTTTATTTCAATTTCATAATAGTGCTAGGGTTTCTCCATCTCCTCAAGAATGAGGGTAAACTACTCACACATGGAAGCAATCAACGACATCATCATAATCAAATGGATGGATAAAACTATGGGGATAAATCTAGTGCAAACCACAATTGAATCTGGAATTACAACAAGATCTAATGAATGAAAGATGGGGGTAATAGGGGTGATGGTGATGCAGCGGTTGATGATGAAGGGGATGATGTGATGTCCTCCAAAGATTCATGAAGCGATAGGGATTTGCCTTTCTCCAAGTTCCTCCTTCAGATCTCTTTCTGGTGTGGTTTTTCATGGCTCCAGGTTGCTGTGAATGTCGGATTCATGATCCGTCTTTGCCAGGAGAAAGTATTTGATGAGGCGGTCGCACTACCATGTGATACAGGCGGATAATACAGGCGGGGTCCACCCATACCGCTGGTCGTTAACGCTACAAAAACCTTCCTCATGTTTGCCATTCTCCTAGGTGCGAAGCTAAATCAATTAAATGACTTTTATCACTTAAAAATATCATATTAAAACATAATATGACACTTCCAATTGATATTTTCATAAGAGACTCAGTAATTCGGGATCCTGTTGAAACAAGGACAAAAGGTGCATGCAAATGCAGTGAAATACAAAAATCCCTATTATAAATATGCAAAAACGAAAGGTAAATATGCTTCAATTTTGGACTCATCACAGAATAGGATGAGAAACTTCGGAAGAGGGTTGCAGACCTGAACTCCTCCTTGACAAGTAAATCACCTATTTTGACATGAAATCCGATGTTTTTACTTGAACCTTGGGTCGTGATTTACTCTCCTTTCTTACTTTCTATAGAGATAACCAATTTCTTGCTAGCGCTAGTAGAGGATCAACGAGTTGACCCTTTGTCATATGCCCTGAGTGTCTTGGAGGGGAACAATGCTTGTGACTATAATATCCTAACCCGCTCTCGCCATGCCTTCAAGCGCCGTCATGTAGAGATCTTCCCCGATAAAGATATTCCGCCAGACCTCAACATCCTCACTAAGGTCTTCAATGTTGAACCAAACGCCCTCACTAATTACAGATTGATCCAAGCGAAGAGCAGCACAGAGAGTGCAATGTCCTTGGCTTTGGCGCATGGCAAGAAGGTCGATTGGGATAAGGTTAGCTCCTCGATCCTAGTCACCGACAAAGGCAAAGAGGTCAACCTCGAGCCTTACTTTAAGAAAATCAAGACGTTCTCTAGGAAGCTCCTTGAAATTGCTGAGGAAGAAGATGCCCCTCCTACAAAAACTTTGATTGTTGCTCCTTCTGCAAAAACTTTGACTGCTTCCCCTTCTACTAGTGCCACTGTCGCTGCCAGTGATGCTACTTAGTCTTTTAGTCATGGCGTTTATGTTGACCAATAATGGAGTCCTTCACATGTATAATTTTCTAGTCTGGGAATCGGAAAACACTGATATTTTGTATCCTTAAATCTTCCGCTATGTTTGAATATTAAGTGTGTCCAACAAATCTTTCTTGTTGATTTTTTCCTCGTCGTTTCTTCCTTCAGAATGTATCTGATTCGACCGGTCCGTCAGCTGATCTTGTTCCTTTGACTAATCTTGTTCCTTTGGGTTAGTAGTTGTCACCAACAGAGACAGATGTGCCTGCAAATGTTACCACTGTCACCCGATATATCGATCTCCCACTCTACGCTGATAAGCTCCACCGTATCAAGTAGTTGGAGGGTAAACTCTGGGTTATAAAGGCCTAGGTGGACGTGTCCCTCTCCAAGTCTAAGAAGGTCATGGAGCACAAGGCATATCTTCTTGTCAAGATTACAAGGGTGATCGAGAGTATGCTATGTAGGTTTCTCACAAAGCCCCTGAGTTCCTGCTTTTTTGTTGCAATGTAGACTGATCTTTCTGTATTTTCTAGGCATTCGCTTAAGCGTGGTGGAGGAATCTCTACATCTTAAGTCTTGCATGAGTGCTCCGATGGATGCTTCGTCGGGTGCCGATACGGACTTCTGGACTGACCACAAGAGGGGGTATACTTTGGTGCCTCTTCAGGATAGAGTGTCAGAGGTGGAGGAGTTCATCGAGTGCTACCGCTTTGCCTTGGCTATGGTATATAATGCAATGTTCCCCAGAGATCCACACACGCAGGGACTAGCCACACTGATGCAGAAGTTCCAACGAGGTGAAGCAATCCACCATTTATCAAGTTGCAACTTATTGTGGGTGACAAGGTTGCCATTGATTTGGTACATGTACATGACCCGATGCTAGATTTAGATGTTGTGTCGTAGAGTCTTCCTTCTCCACCGGGTGGTGGCATGGTGGCTATGGCTCCTCATTATGAGGCCACTCGCAAGCTAGTTATCCGAATAATTTTCCGGTGCCTTGACGCGGATCATGACTTTTTTCTATATTTTCCAATATAGTTAGGAGATTGATCCTGTGAAAAGGACATGTACACTATGTAAAAATTGTGTAAATATCAGTCATATGTGTGTGTGCTGATGGCTATGGCGGTTGCACCTCGCGTGGGACTTTTTCGTTAGCCTGATGTCTATTCGGCCAAATCAGTTACTAGGTTTAGAGCGTGTGTTGGACATATTTGACAGCGAAGCCGGAGAATTTTTGAGTTTGTGCTGATTAGAGAAGCCCCCAAGTATCGAGTATGATTATGTAATAGGCTGATTAGCTAAGCCCCCGAGTATTGGATGTGGCAGAAAGTGAAGAATTGAAATTGAGACTCGGTTGAGAGAACTTAGATTTATTTGTATAGAGTATGGAGATACATGTTTTGGTGTAGTTTCCTGACCGTTGGCCTTATTGAAACTATATTGAGGGAAGTAAATGTCCTAAGCGTGGAAACATCGCAGCTACGCAACATTCCACGGGTTGGAGTACTTGACTCCGGTCTTCTTGTCTTGGAGGCGATATGCTCCACCAAGGATTATTTCTATGATGATGTAGGGTCCTTCCCATGGAAATTCGAGTTTGCGATGGCCATCTTTCTTGAGGCGAAGGACCAAGTCCCCTATGACAAAGGAGTTGGGATGCAGTCGACGGTTGTGGTAGTTATGTAGGCTTTGCTGGTATGCGGTTGATTTTGTGAGTGCGATGTCTAGAGATTTGTCGAGTGCGTCAACGACACATTCGACTGCCTCTGTAGAGGTTTCTTAGTCGTATATGATCACTCATGGAGCCTAATGAGTTATCTCCACTGGAAGCACGGCGTTGGCTCCGTGGACCAGGAAGAAAGGAGTTTCTTTGTGTAGCGGTATTTTGGGAGTGCGTAAGCTCCATAGGACGGAGGATAACTCGTCTACCCAAACACCCTTTGCTCATTGAAGTGGTGTCAGGAGCCTTTTCTTGATGCCATTGGTCACAAGTCTATTGGATTTTTCCACCTGGTCGTTGCTTTGCGGGTGGGCAACTGATGCGTAGATCACTTGTATGCCCAGCTCCTTGCAGTATTCCTTGAATTCTCCAGAAGTGAAGTTTGATCCGTTATCGATAATGATTTTGAGGCACCCCGAAGCGGAAAACTATTGACCTGATGAAGTTCATAGCCGAAATAGCATCTTGGCTAGTGACAGGCATTACCTCGATCAACTTGGTAAATTTGTTGATTGCGACAAGCAGAAATACGTATCCTCTAGGAGATGACTTGTGGAGTTTTCACACCATATCAAGTCCCCATTGAGCTAATGGCCAAGCCAAAGGTATGGGGGCCAGTTCTGCCATGGGAACGTTTGGTTTTTTGGTGAATCGCTGGCATGCTTCACATGTCCTTACTATATCCTCCCCATCCTCGACCACAGTGAGCCAGTAGAATCCCGCCCGGAAGGCCTTTGTTGCTATTGCTCGTATGCTGGTGTGGTGGCTACATATCCCTTTGTGAATGTCCTTGAGGATGAGCTTCCCTTCCTCAGGTGTCACACATCGCTGGAGCATAACCGAGATACTCCTCTTGTAGAGTTCTCCCTTTATTACTCGAAAGGCCCTGGATCAGTAGGTGGTGCGCCACGCTTCGACTATATCTTCTAGGAGTTCTCCATTTATCATGTACGCTAGGTACAACTGCATCCACGTGGTTTCTATCATCATGACATCTTCGAGTTATTCCTCTTCTTTTGGAGCAAGTGTCTCGGGTTCAAGTGATGGTGTAGCCCCCCGAGTCAATCTGTAGTTTTGTCCCCTTGCGTGCCTTTGGTTCTACGGCTTCAGTGGATTTTTTTACCTTGATGGAGTGCTCGCTAATTTCCTCCCAAAAAACCCTAGGTGGTACTGGTAGGCAAAAAGACCCGATGTTTGCAAGATTTTCGGCTTCCTCATTGCTTTCTCAACTAATATGGGGTACCTCATGTCGTGTGTCGGAATGCGGACACCGGAGGTGTTGCACACCCCCTAGTTGTTCGGCGGTGGGCACTAAGGAGATACAACCTTAGACATGCACATATTCAACACAACACACACGATGTTTTTACCCAGGTTCACGCTGCCCTTTGGCTAACAACCCTACGTCCTGCTTTGGTGGGATTATCTGGTGGACTGACATACAACGGGATGAACAATCTAGTGCCAGGGAGCTGTTTTCAGCTAGCTTCTACACTTCCTGGGCTTCCTCTTTCTTTACCTCTATGAAAGCCTCTTGATTCTTGCTCTCCCTCTCTCTCTAAACGTTCTCTTTCTCACACTCCCTTCTCTCTGAAATCCTTCTACCTCGAACCTTTGCTTTTTTCCTACTTTCCTAGATGGTGGTCAAGGCCCTCATTTTATATCTCAAAGGGGTACCACAGTGGCTAGCATGGGTGCACCTTCCTATCGTTCCTAGGATCCATTGCAGTCATGCCACACGACATAGTGGTAGGTGGGTGGTTCTGCTGACCACTCCTGGTCATGGGCGGTGCCTTTGTCCACTCTTTGGTCACGGGCAGTGCGTTGTGACACTTGATGGCGAGGGGACAGCACGATGCGCATGCTGTCGTGTTGGGAGTACCATGCATGCACCCTCATTAATGCCTCACAGAGGTGCAGGGATAGGGTGACACTTGTCTTCCATGTTGCCCCGCACGCTGTTGTCGACTCTGGTTTGTTAACCCATGTTGTTGGGTCGCGCCTAGTCCGGGGGAGCTTTACCCTTGGTGACACCGTGGTGCAGTAGGTCCGTCCGTTCGACAATGCCACTTATGCCCTTCGTGTCCCTGTTCCTGGGCATGATTCCCTACATAGTAAACGTATACACAAGTCATAGTGGCCTTCCATTAAGGATATCCTTATGCGACGGGCGGGAATGACCACGAGTGACTCTCCGCTCCCTCTTCACCACGTAAGGCGGAATATGTGCTAAAGGTAGTGACATAGTTCCGAGAAGGCAAGTTCCATGTATTTTCCTCGTGGAAATGAGCTTTCTGGGGAGTTGGTTCCATCCCACGCGTTGAGGCGCAATGTGAGGACCCCTCTGTTTCAATTGTGCTGACACCTCACACCCGTCGAAGTAATCCTCCATAATGTTGTACATGTCACGGTATGCGATCATGTTGTCGCTAATGGCATCGCACTTGTTCATTACTTGTTGTGCGATGAGGTTTGAACCTCCAAATATTTTGAGGTGAGTTACATCGCAACTTTTGCCATACGTATATCGTGCAACATGGCCTCGTATTCATCTTCATTTCTTTGACGCATTCGGGAACCTCATATGAAGTATGTAGCGCATTTTGTCTCCTTGGGGTGATATCAGTATGACACCCGCACCCGCTCCTTCGGTTCCTTTGGATCCGTCAAAGTACATGGTCCACGCCCTTGACAAATCTGGGGGACCCGCGCTTTGGAGTTCCATCCACTCCATAATAAAGTTAGGGAGGACCTGAGACTTTATTGTTTTTCTCTTCTCATACGTGATGTCTCGAGGGGATAACTCGACTCCCCATAGAGAGACACACCCCGTAGCTTCAGGGTTGTTGAGGATGTTAGAGAGAGGAGCCTCGTTTACCACCACTATCGGATGCTCGGAGAAGTAGTGGCGCAATTTTCGCGCTATCATGAAGACACTGTATGCAATATTTTGATAATGTGGGCACCTTTGTTTGGACAGAGATAGTACCTCACTGAGGTAGTAGACCAGTTGTTGGACACCATGGGTTTTCCCTTCTTTGGGTCGTTCGATGACCAATACTATGCTGACCACCTAGTTGGTGGCGGAGACGTACATAAGTAGTGGTTCCTTTTCCTTGGGTGACACCAAGACAGGCGATGTAGAGAGTGTTTTCTTGAGGTTCTCAAAGGCTCGTTGGGCTTCGTCGATCCACTCGAATGTATCCGATTTCTTCAGCAGTGTGTATAATGGAAGTGCTTTTTTGCCCATCCGAGCGATGAATCAGCTTGGTGCCTCCATGCGCCTAGCTAGTTGCTGGACGCCTCGTAGATTCATTGGTTTCTGCATCATTAGGATCATCTGTATTTTATCAGGGTTTACTTCAATTCCCCTGGCCGACACGAGGTACCCCGAGGATTTGCCTAGTAGGGACTCCAAAGGAGCACTTTGTTGGATTGAGATTGATGTAGTACTTATTGAGATTATCGAATGTTTCACAAAGATCATCGATAAAGGTTGATTCTTGCCTTATTGTCCGTCATTGATGTATACTTGGACGTTTCTGCCGATTTGGTATCCGAGGCAATTCTGCATCATCCGCTAGTATGTGGCACCCGCGTTCTTCGGCCCAAAGGGAACTGTGGTGTAGCAGAATACACCGCAAGGTGTGATAAATGTTGTCTTGTCTTGGTTTTCGACTTTCATCTGGATTTGGTGGTACCCGGAATACGTGCCCAAGAAGGAAAGACGCTCGCACCCCGCGGTTACATCAATTATTTGATCGATTTGCGGGAGCGGGAAGTGATCCTTTGGACAATGCTTGTTCAGTGTGGTGAAGTCGATGCACATGTAGAGTTCAATTGTATTTTTCTTTGGGGAACACATAGGTTTAGCGACCTATGTTATCTTTTTATCTCTTTGATGAATTTGGCATTGAGTAGGCGATGGAGCTCCTTTCCAATGGCCTTGTGTATTGGCTCCACGAAGCGGCGGAGCGATTGCTTGACTGGTCTTGCATCGGGATATACATTGAGTGCATGCTTGACGAGTTCCCTAGGGATTTTTGTCATGTCCGTTGGGACCCATGCAAAAATTTCCCAGCGCTCACGGAGGAACTCGACGAGCCTGCTTTCTTATGCGGGACTGAGATTAGCAGCCACATAGGCCGTCTTCTTCGTGTTTTTAGGGTGAACCTGGACCTCCTTTGTGTCCTTTGTGGAGTTGAAGGATTTGTCGGGTATGGACCTTGTTGCTTTTGGCAAAGTGTCGCCGAGCCGAGATCTTGAGCTGGGCGAACTCCATTTCCATTCTGAAGGATTTAGAGATCTTGTTGAACTTGCGGTTGTAGTTATCTAAGTGAACAAAACTTCCCCTCACAACTATGATTTTGTTGGGTGTCGGAATCTTAATCATGAGGTACTCATACTATGTTACCGCCATGAACCATGAAAATGATGTTCTCCCTAGGATTGCGTGGTACTGTGATAGCCAGTCCATAACCTCGAACTCACTTTTTTGCGCCTGAACTTTTCTCGGGTCCCGAAGATAACATCAAGGTGGATCTTGCCTAAGGGGACTTCGGCTTTGCCCAGACGATGTCGTGGAAGGAGGTATTCGTTGGAGCTAGATTGGTCAGAGAGCAGTTCATTATGCACAACGTCTTGGCTTAGATGAGGTTGATGCTACTTCAGGTATCCATGAAGACTTTGGTCATGTTGAACCCATTGATTTGGGCCTCAACTATTAGTGTTGAATGACCCTATCATGGGATCCGAAGGGGGTGATCAGCTCTGCTAAAGGTAATCTTCTCTCAGACTAGTGAACGTACTCTGGTGTTGGTGGTGGCATCCTTACTGCCATGTTGACTTGTCGGGTGATCAGCTTTTGTGTTCTATTACACGGGCGCCCCTTATGGATCATGTGCATTGCTCCCTTGGATCTCGGGTACTCATCGTTCTGGTCTCTGTTTGCCTCGTGTTGCTGCTAAATTTCCACGGCTGCTAGGGGTGCCCCTAATAGTGGCGGAGGCTCATTAATTGCCAACGCCCTAGGTGCGGTGTTGTATCCTTGGTTTGTTGCCTCAGTTACCTTGCTGATGTAAGACCGTTGAAGCCCTGAAAAGGTGTGGCAATCCTTCATGAGGTGATTCGATCGTCTCCTTCCTTCTGAGTCAACATAATAAGGCATGTGGCATGGTCCATTCAACATCTGTACAAATGGCATTGAGGCGTCTCTAGGTGGTCTTAGCCGGTACTATTTTGGTGCCCCACTTGGTCCAACTTTGTCTAAGTTGTCTCGATAGCCTCCATTGCGATTATTTCTCCTGCGGTTTTCCTCATTAACATAACTAGTCACAACATGGCTTGTCCCGCCATAACCATCATAGTTGCCCCGCCTCCTGTTGTTGGTGTTACACCTGTCACGGTCTTCTTTGGGTGGGCGCCCTCGGTTATTGTTTACTGCATCCTTGTCGTCGGCCTACTGATTCACCATGTTCATCAACTAGGATATTGACTTTGGTTTCACTCGACCCAGCTCCTCTATGAATTCCTTTTGGCACAGGCCATCGTTGAAGGCGTCGATTTCCCTCTTGTCAGAGATACTCTCGACTGAGTTCTTGATGATGTTCCACCTCTGTATGAATGCGCATATTGGTTCTCCTGATTTCTGCTTGCATGCCCCATAGGGTCACTTGAATATGGAGTTGAAGTTTCAGAAGAACTTTTCCTCCAGGTCGCCCCATCTGCTGATGGATTCTTCGGGTAGTTGTCGGAGCCAAGAACATGCAGCACCGCTTAAGTGCAACTTTAGGCTTTGCATGACGATGGCCTTTAATCCACCTAGGAGTTTCACATTTTGCAAATAATCGGCTAGCCATGCCTCTGTCTCTTGGAGTCCATCGTACTTTTGGCGATCGTGGGGTGCTTGAATTCCTTAGGTACGGGCGTTTTGCAAACCCGGCGGGTAAAGAAACTTGCACCACACGGTTCACGATCGTCATCGTATCACTTTCGTTGTCTGAGTACCTTCTGGTGTTGCACACCTCCCGAGAATTGTCGATTTTGCATTGTACGATGTCATTATGGAATCATGAATCCGCGAGGACTATGTGAAACACATGTTGCATGGTGAGCTGGATCTTCGGGTTTCTGCTGTCGGCTGAGGGCTTCTATGATGGCGTGGTGATCTGTTGGATTGTGGGACGATCCCTTGGTCCCCTTGTGCGAGTGATGCTCCAACCATGTCGAGGCCCATGAGGGCAGAACGGTGGGCAACGGCCCGCGGATCGTTGTCAGCTAGCTGGGTGACGAGGGGCGATATGTCTGTTCTATGATGATTGTTACCTAAGGTGTTTTGGCTAGGATGTGGCATCCTGCATCCACTAACATGAACGATAGGTCCAGGTCTCGGGTTAGCTCACGTCTTTCGTCTTCGGGTAAGTTCTGCAACCGAGAGCCACCCCTTCATGGTTGCGATCTTCCTACGATGCTCCCAGAGTTGCGGGTGGAGCTGAGTTGTGCATGTCGTATCCTTGATTCATTCGCTCACTTTTTCCGCTCCTCTAGGTCCCTCTTCAGCTTGATCAGTTCCCTCTTCTGCTAGTGGAGGAGGTATTGGTAGGCCATTAGGTCCTCGCGTGAAGCGTCCGCCGTCATAGGTACTGCACCCAAGACAGTGTTTCTTGCTTTCTCCTAGGCAGTTAGTGACCGCCAAAGAGTTATCTGTTCACCATGGCGTGCTCTGCCCCCTCCTTGGACAACATGGTTTCCCATGGGTGGTTCTGATCCGTTCTATGGGAGTCGCATGGTGTTGAAGTTCCTTCCTCCATTCATGTGGCTCCTATAATCACGCACACCAAGTGGCGCTCCATGTATGAGTTGTTGCTATAGTTGTCAGAATCATAAGAGACAATGTCTTAGAGACAAATGAAATCCCACGGGTCCTATTCTGGGTATGAGTCGGCCTTTTTGATCCCGGAGTCGATGCTTTTTTAGATTCACCGCTTGTCGGTTCCCTGCTACGAGGTGATGGTGAATCGGAGTCAGATCCGAAGGAGAGGCCATCATTGAGATCGAGAAAATCCCCCAGATCCGCGGTGTGGCCGTAATTGTTTTTAACGTGTGTCGAGTGTGAGGTGGCCCTTCCAGTGGAGCCAATAGAATATGTTGGCTTTGCCATAGGTGCTTCTATTGTGGCCGACGAATCCAAGTAGATCGGAGCCAAGAAGCAGAGGTTTTTCGCTGCCCCGATGTGAAAGTGGAAGCACCCGATCATTACATCTGTCTCCCGGTCAAAGTTGTCGGAGGCTGGAAGATGGGTGGAAGAGTGTGGATCACGATCGGGGGATCGTAGTGGACCTCACAAACCCCAATTGTCGGGTCGCTGCTTGGTGAAGATGGAGCCTTCGAATTCATGACTCCAGCGCTCAAAGTTCCCACAGACGGCGCCAATTGTCGAGGGGTAACCTTGGCAATGCCCATGGTTATAAACTTAGGGTTTCGTGAAAAGAGAGTGTTGGTGATTTCCTTGTCCTATTAGACAAACAAGGGAGTAGATGCCATGTCTGATTATTGAAGAAGATGATTACAGGGTTGCTAATTTGCTAGATGCAATCTAACTCGCGGCGGGTTGTGTTTTGCTCAAAGCTATGGTGCCCTCTCCTCTGGCTCCTCCCAACCTTTATATGAGAGGCTAGGTCCTAGAGTCCAGGATGGATCAGTTACAAGTTAGAAGTATATCTCTAGGACTATGTAAATTTAAGCTTTTGTCTTGATCAACACGTCTGGTTCCTGGGCTTCGGATGCTTCCAGGAGTCTCGGTTCCTTGTGGGCTTCATGGGCCATAGTTCGGATACATACTAGGTATACCAATCATGGGGGCCCAATAAGTCATACCATGTCACTGGGTTCTCAAGTTAATAAATCAACAAAGGAAACAGTCCACGCAAATAGAATTTTATCAAACTTAAGTAATTTGAAATTTATTCATAATTTAAATGAGTACTTGTTTGATATTTACAAGTTCGATACAAAAGGGAAAAGAAAAACCCTAAACACTAAAACCTCCTACTTGTTATCTACATTCCATTCTTCATCTTATCTCATCTTGATCCAAACCTACACTACCTATCTAAACCTCTCAACCTTGCTATCACTTGATCATCTCCAACCTACAACACACAAACACATAGAAGGAATTTGTTAAGTTTAAAATGTATGTTTTGCCCTAAGGAAAAAACAAACACATAGAAGGAACCAACCAGAACCAGTAGGCCAAAAAGATAAACACTAGGACATAATAGGAAAAACCTTTCAGTCAAATCACTCACCCAAGCCTTGGATTCATACAAAAATACCAAATCACGAGGGATAAACACTTACAATTCATCACACCTAGATATAAGAAAATTAAAGAATCCCAAATCACAGCCAAAACACAACCAGATCATGAACAAGTAGGATCCTAGAATACAACTGCATCCCAGTACACTGATAATATTCCCAAAATAGGCTAAAAACTTAGAAGTAGAAAGCATTATAGAATTTTCCAACATCACTAGTGGGAATTCTTAACCTATAGGAATCATAGCAACCATTAAGCAAGCCTACTGACCAAAGGAAAACCCCAGGCCTCGAAATTCTACCAAGAAAATGTAAATCCCAGAAATATAGAACTTAAACAATGAAACATGTAAACCACTAGAAGTGATACAGATCACAACGCATGATCAAACACCAAATGAATTATCAAGGCTTTAGGAAATTCCTAAAACCCTAGAACTGTAGGAATTTAAAACATAACTAATGGACATTATAAACCAAACAAACTTCACATTAATGGATTCTATGAAAAATCATCCATATGGAATTGTAAGGACTCATGGATGAAATCCACTTAGAAATCATTTATAATTAGGATAATACACTTGGCATGTTCCAAAACCAGAACATGGCAAAAACCAAACTGACATGCCTATTTAGGCATATGCAGATACTTACCCCTGCATATACAAACAAAAAGCTTATATGCCAATTCTAACATACACACTTAAGTTAAAGCTAGCATGGGATTAACCACTGAAAGCAACATGCCACCTATGAATAAGTTAGCCAATAGAGACGGTTTCGCATATACTTAAGCAGGTGAATTACCTAAATGCATGACATAGGTGTCATCACCACAGCCATTTAGGAACACTATAAATAGATGACCACTTGAGACCCTAGAGCTCACAACTCACTAGTCTAGCTTAGACTAAAAACACTCACACACTAGTTTAGAGAGAGATCTATGATGTAGAAGGACCAAGAAAGAAGAAGAGGAAATTGAAGAACACTTCAAGAACCAGAGGAAGAAGAGCAAGCTACTATAGATCTTCATCAAGCAAGCTTAGGAATCAACAAAGATTTTATCTTAGAAACTTTTAGGATGGGTAGGATAATAATTCAAAGAAAGGGTAGGATATTAGTAGTGGCACTAATATCTAGAACCAACATAACAACTATGATAATGATCTTGTTGCTAGGAAGTAAGCACAATCATAGGAACTGGATTATCATTTGTGTACACTCAATTAAGAGGCATCACAAACAATAATCAAGCACATATACCCTATGCACGACCTATTAAACCTTGATTGAATGATTGATTGCTTAAATAAGAATTGAGTGAGATTTTAAGAACATGAATGAAAGGAAGCAGTAATTAATTAAACCACCTTAACTAACAGCAACCTGCAATGAACTATAGTAACAATGCCATTTGTCAAGGGAGTTATGAAATGAAATAATAAGCAACATCCTCTTCATCCCCTGAGAATTGTAAATTCAGAGGATGAAGAAGACATTGTAAATGACAACACATCAAACTGTGTCTGCATTAAGAAATAAACACCAATTTAGAACATTTACAAAGCAAACAACTCAACCAAGTTGTGGAATCTTGACTGAAAGAAAGGCACTTAAGAAACTAACACCACTTAAGTAAGCTCATAAGAAATTCTAAATAGAATCTTAACAAGCATTGATCATGAAAATGAAATAAGGATTAGTACACTACACCTAAGAATAGATAGAATAACAACCTCACACTAATCTATCAGTTCATTAGGAGCATACTTAAACACTAAATCAAGAAATTATAGAATACCAAATTAAGCAACATTGATATATACCTAAAAACTAAATCATGTCAAACATCAGAGTAGCAACTAGCCTACTAGACTAAACTAGAATACTCTAGAACACCCTAGAAACATCTAAAATCACCTAGAAACTACCAGGAACCCTAGAATCAAAACCACTAGGAAGAACAAGGGATACCATCCTTGGCCACCCGAAGCACTTCCACAGTGACAACCCTTCGGATGTTGCGTCTACGATGCAAAGGTAAGACATACATACACCGTCTAATGGCCTAGAAATCGCACCTGCTGAGCTCTACCAATTAATACCGTGCCAACATGCGCGATGAAAAATCCGGACGGACGCGTTGGGTACATAAAACACTTAAACTGGATTTCGGCTCAGTAAGACCTTTGCGGCATGAGTCGAATTACTCCAGAAATTTCCGAATTCGAGTCTAGGGACTCGAGTTTGAGTAGGTCATGTTTGTTTTTTCCCAAGATTAATTAGCTGGTGATGACCCACAAGTATAGGGGGTGTATCGCAGTATATTCGAGGAAAGTGAAACCCAATTTATTGATTCGACACAAGGGGAGCCAAAGAATATTTATAAGCCTTAACAACTGAGTTGTCAATTCAGCTGCACCTGGAAACAATCTTGCTCACAGCAGTTTATCAGTAGCAACAGTTTTGTAGTAGCAATAGTAAAGTAATAGTTGTAGTAAAAGTAAAGACAATAGTAACAATTGCAGTAAACAGTAGGATTAAAGTGCGGTAGGCATAGGGATGAATGGACGGGCGTTGCATGGACAAGACAATTCATATAGCAATCAGGACATAGGGCATTTGTAGATAAATAAGATAAAGCATCCAAGTACTAGATAATCATAGGCATGTGTTCCATATATAGTCATACGTGCTCGCAATGAGAATTTGTACAACATATTTTGTCCTGCCAGCCCGTTTGCAGCGGGGCCTCAAGGGAACAACTGGAAATTAAGGTGCTCCTTTTAATATAGCACCGGAGCAAAGCATTAACACTCCGTGAACATATGTGATCCTCACATCAAAGCCATCCCCTCTGGTTATCCCGATTTCTGTCACTTCGGGGCGTTTGGTTCCGGATAACAACGTGTGTACACAACTTGCAGGTAATACCATAAACAATACTATCATAATGAATCAATAACATGTTCAGATCTGAAATCGTGGCACTCGGGCCCTAGTGACAATCATTAAGCATAACAAGTCGCAACAAAGTCAAAAAGCAATAATAGAAGATACTAGGCACTATGCCCTAACAATCTGATGCCATTACATGAACGATCTCATCCAATCCCTACCATCCCCATAGCCTACAACGGGGGATTGCTCACTCATAGATGGGGGAAACATGGATTATCGATGGAGAAGCGATGGTGATGATGATGGCGATGATCTTCTCCAATTCCCTGTCCCGGCAGGGTACCAGAACGGAGTTTCTGGTTCTGAATCGCGGAATCTGGTGGTGGCGGCGGAGCGGAACTCTTTTTGTAAAAACATCGACCCCCCCTGGGTTTTTAGGTCAGGAGGCAACTTATAGGCGAAGAGGGAGGCCGAGGGGGTGCCTGGGGCGGCCAGACCACCCCCTAGCATGGCCAGGTGGTGTGGGCGGTCCCCATCCCCTCTCCGTCTCGTATTCTGGCTCCTGGTGTCCCTCAGTGAAAAACTGACTTTGGCTTTTGTCCCGTCCAATTCCGAGAATATTCATTTTCTGACTTTCCTGGAACCAAAAACAGCATAAAATAGGCAACTGGCACTGTGGCTCTTCTTAATAGGTTAGTCCAAGAAATCATATGAAAAGTACTCCAAAGTGTGGACAAAACACAAGAAAGTAGATAAAACCAAGAATGGAACATCAAAAATTATAGATATATTTGCAATGTATCAACATCCCCAAGCTTAACTCCTGCTCGTCCTCGAGTAGGTAAGTGATAAAAGGAAAGAATAATTTTTGAGGTGACATGCACCATCATAAACTTGATCAAAGTATTTGTAAAACATTGATAGCTGGGATCATAGTACTTCAATCATAACATGAAAGACAAAGTTCTAACAATAAGGCAAAGCAACTATGTTGCAACATGAAAAGACACAAACAAAAGATTCATGAATAACAATGCTTTGCAAGACGTTTGTTTGTTTCGCATAAAGAAAACATGGCATAGTGACATTCATCTTGTCCCTCATAGAGTAGCAAATAGATGCATAGGACACCTTCAAAGTTCATAAAAGTGACTAGATACAAATAGTTTAAAACAAGCAATATCAAAGCTATGCATCAATCAACAAGTCTTGGGACAATGCACATAGAACTAAGAATGGCCACTATGCTCTCAAAGTAGGTGCATAAAGATAGAAGGTGGAGACTCAACATAAAAGTAAAAGAAAGGCCTTTATAGAAGGAAGTAGGGATTCAAGTTTCATAAATAGCTTCCAAAAATTATGGTACTTGTTAGCTTTCAGCTCTCATTGCCCCTATCATAAGCATCTTGAGGGTGATTAAGGTTAAAGTGACACAACTAAGAGGATATGCTTGACAAGTTATAAGCCGAAGTCTCATGCCCCTTACTTACGAATACCGAACCTCATGCTACTCAACTTCAGTCACAAGTAAGCTCTTGTCATTGTAAGTACATATGTATCATAGAGAACCGCCAACGGGGTACCCCTTGCACATGATACAGGAGCTATCCCATAATCAAAATGACAAGGCAAGCAGACAATGAGCATCTCAGCGATCTTTTTATTTGCTATTTGCATAGGTTTTTATTGAGGATGCTTCATAGAGTGCTCATCATGGTTATGCTGCAAGTTTCCACCATGATTAGGCATGGATTAGGCTAGCGGCCTAGGCATTTCTCTAACACAAATACAAACTCCATGATCTTACAAGTTCCCCTTTTATTTCACACCGCCGGGATCCATAAGCAAAAGAACATGATATCAACGAGGTACAAAGTACAAGTGCAATGTTGAAAGCGTTCCCCATGATACATGGTTCTGCTAACTTCAACTTATAAAGCGCAAGCATATACGCAACAAAGATGGACGCAATAGTTCAAGTTTATTAAATGCAAGAAAGTAAAGTGTGCCATCAAGTTCGTGAGAGCTTTAATCACTAGTTTTCTCATAACAAGTTTAATTCGGAAGGTAGACAAAAACATGAATATACTTGGAATAGCATATGCTAATAGGTAGGTATGGTGGATCTTTGGAATAACTTAGTTTTAGGAGTTGGATGCATGAGTGGAACTCACACTTGGTTGTGGAGGCTAGCAAAATACTGGGAGCGACCAACTAAGAGAGCAATAATGGCCATAATCATGCAGAGCGACAAAACATCATTAATCAAAGCATAAAGTGATACTACAAGTTGACAACTAAAGGATCATAAAGGATTATGGTGACTTGGGATAGTCATAACATGGTGTGAGCATGTGCCAAGTCAACCCAAATAAAGCATCAAAGGAGAATACCACAATGCTATGCTTTAATATGCTAAAACAACGCATGATTCTTCAAAGGCACATTAAGCAATCTCAATTGTTTATAACAAGTCATGCTACAGCAAAGAATACTAAGCATAAAGCCAAAACAATATCAAGCATGGCATGACAAAGCATAGGCCACAGTCAAAAACAAGCTCCTTTTACCACTTAAGCATGAACTTTCCTACTCTTTTCCAATCCAAACTAAACTATTTGAAAACCAATGCATGAAAGAGGGGGTCCAACCAATTTATTCATCAAACTAAGAAAACAAAGCAAACAAAAAACCAAAATGAAAACGAAAAAAAGAAGACGCTCCAAGAACAACACAACTGTGCATGAAACAATAAAAATGAAGCGTTTGGAAGAAACCTGGGATTTTTATTGATGAAGAAGGGGATGCCTTGGGCATCCCCAAGCTTTGACGCTGGTACTTCTTGGATATTTCTTGGGGTGACACGTGTAGCATCCCCAAGCTTGAGCTTTAGTCCATCCTTCATCTCCTTACCCATTCCTTCCATACACCTGAAATTTTCCCTTCATACAAAACTTCACACAATCTTTATAAGCAACATTAGTGCACTCAAGATAATAGGTCTTTAGGTTCAGTTCCAACACCAATAAAACTTCCATTAAAACACAAGCTACTGTATCACTTCCCTCAAAATCTCAATTCCCCAAAAGAACTCAAAAAGGAACCAACAAGAAGCAAATGCAAATAAAGGCAGAAATCTGTCAAAACAGACCAGCAGGTAAAGCCGAATTTTTTTGAGGACCTTCTGTTGCTCAAATCGAAAAGTGTTGAACTAACGAAAGTTAGATAACAACCTGGGGCAGAAGCACAAACAATTCATGCCTCAAAAGGACGTACAGAGATTTTTCACGAATTTTTACGGTGAAGCACACAAATTTGTTTCAGGACAGCAACTTTCCCAATCATTACTTCTCTCTCATTAGAGGTTACTCTTGGCACAAAAAACAAATAAAAAGGATAAGGAGCGGTTATTACTAAAGTAATAACTTCCAAGACTCATCTAAAACTTTTGGGTTATCTCCCAATAAGTACTTTTCTTTAACGCCTTTAAGTTAGGCATGATAGTTTGAGAGGATACTCACATAAGAAATATGAATTGAAGTAAAAGAGAGCATCAAGAAGAAAATTCAAAACACATTTAAGTCTAACCCACTTACTATGCATAGGAATCTTGTATGCAAATAAATTTGCAAAGAACAAAGTGACAGGCATAGGAAGATAAAACAAGAGTAACTTCAAAACTTTTAGCACATAGAGAGGTGTTTCAATACCATGAAAACTTCTACAACCATATTTTCCTCTCTCATAATAATTTTCAGTAGCCTCATGAATAAACTCAACAATATAACTATCACATAAAGCATGCTTTTCATGTTCTACAAAAACATAATTTTTATCAAGCTCAAAAATAGTGGGATTAAAACCTTCAAACCCACTTTTAACAATTCTATAACAAGATGACTGATCATTCAATATAGGACCATCGTCTAGAGCTTTATCATAAATAATTTCTAAGCAAAACTATTTAGTACCATGCATCTCGAAGTTAGGCACACATAAAGGATTATCATAGATAACATGAGCATAACATTCATCCCCCTTTGGTAAGCATGGGGGACAATCAAATAATGTAAGGGATAAAGAGTTACTCTCATTAGAAGGGTAGATCCATTCTTCCTCCTTTTGTTCATCATTCTCCTCCTCCTTTTCATCTAAAGAGCTTTCAGGTTCATCAATTTCTTCTTCCATAAGATCCTGCAAGGCATTAGTCTCTTCCATTTGTGGAAAGCATTATTAATATATTCAAGAATATAGCCATTTTCTTCCTTATAATTATCAAAGCAAAATTTAAGTATATTATAAACCTCATATTTATAAGGTGAATCATCAATATTTTCAAGCAAACTAGCAAGTTCAAATACACCCTTCCAAGCAATAAATTCCTCCATTTGTTCCACATCATAAAAGTCATAATTTCCCTTAACATAAGAAGATATGGTAACAACATCATTATACTCACATTAAAAAGGGAGGTGTTTGTACCTCCTACAACAACAAGATTTATCAAAGCAATAAGTAACATTATAAGTAGAGCACACGTTTATAGCAATGGTATACAATTTATCAATTTTTTCCCATAAGTGTTTCCCTTTTTGTGACAAGCGGTGTTCCTTATAATAATATTTTTGTTCTTCCGTGAACCCACCTTGCCAATAAGATTCAGTTTCAAAGAAACCAACCATTGATAGAAAGCATGATAAAGCAAGACAATAACAGACCAACGAAAATAACAACTAAAGTAGAAACTATTTTTTTTGTATTTTTGATAAAGAAACAAGCAAACAAGGCGGAAATAAACTAAGCAAAACAAAAATAACAAAGTAAAGAGATTGGTTATGATTATGCTTGAACAATAGTGATTCCAAGTGGACTTGATAAATAAAGCTATGCTCCCCGACAATGGCGCCAGAAAATAGTCTTGATGACCCACAAGTATAGGGGGTGTATCGCAGTATTTTCGAGGAAAGTGAAACCCAATTTATTGATTCGACACAAGGGGAGCCAAAGAATATTTATAAGCCTTAACAACTGAGTTGTCAATTCAGCTGCACTTGGAAACAATCTTGCTCACAGCAGTTTATCAGTAGCAACAGTTTTTTAGCAGCAATAGTAAACTAATAGTTGTAGTAAAAGTAAAGACAATAGTAATAATTATAGTAAACAGTAGGATTAAAATGCGGTAGGCATAGGGATGAATGGACTGGCGTTGCATCAACAAGACAATTCATATAGCAATCAGAACATAGGGAATTTGCAGATAAATAAGATAAAGCATCCAAGTACTAGATAATCATAGGCATGTGTTCCATATATAGTCATACGTGCTCACAATGAGAACTTGCATAACATCTTTTGTCTTGCCAGCTCGTTTGCAGCGGGGCCTCAAGGGAACTACTGGCAATTAAGGTGCTCCTTTTAATAGAGCACCGGAGCAAAGCATTAACACTCAGTGAACACATGTGATCCTCACATCAAAGCCATCCCCTCCGGTCATCCCGATTTCTGTCACTATGGGGCCTTTGGTTCCGGATAACAATGTGTGTACACAACTTGCAGGTAAGACCATAAACAATACTATCATAATGAATCAATAACATGTTCAGATCTGAAATCATGGCACTCGGGCCCTAGTGACAAGCATTAAGCATAACAAGTCGCAACAAAGTCAAAAAGCACTAATAGAAGATACTAGGCACTATGCCCTAACAATCTGATGCCATTACATGAATGATCTCATCCAATCCCTACCATCCCCATAGCCTACAGCGGGGGATTAATCACTCATAGATGGGGGAAACATGGATGGTCGATGGAGAAGCGATGGTGATGATGATGGCGATGATCTTCTCCAATTCCCCGTCCCGGCAGGGTGCCGGAACAGAGTTTCTGGTTCCGAATCGCGGAATCTGGTGGTGGCGGCGGAGCGGAACTCTTTCTGGAAAACATTGAACCCCCTGGGTTTTTAGGTCAGGAGGTAACTTATAGGCGAAGAGGGAGGCCGAGGGGGTGCTTGGGGCGGCCAGACCACCCCCTAGCACGGCCAGGTGGTGTGGCCGGGCCCCAGCCCCTCTCCGTCTCGTATTCTGGCTCCTGGTGTCCCTCGGTGAATATTCATTTTCTGACTTTCCTGGAACGAAAAACAGCAGAAAATAGGCAGCTGAAACTGTGTCTCTTGTTAATAGGTTAGTCCAAGAAATCATATGAAAAGTACTCCAAAGTGTAGACAAAACATAAGAAAGTAGATAAAACCAAGCATGGAACATCGAAAATTATGGATACGTTTGCAACGTATCAGCTGGTCCCGATCCATCAGATGAACCAGGCACATGTGCCACAATCCCTATGAACTACACGAACATCCCATGAACCTTCAAGTGAATGGCTTCCAAAGATTCCACCCGAATCTTCGATTCGACTGGACACTTGAGGGATACTGACATAGGTATACCCTACGGGTACTTACCCTTGGTTTATCTGGCTCGGCTTAGTAGGAGGCCAATGTGATGATCCGCTAAGGACGAGGAAACCCATGATGATCCGGGTGAATCCGAGCCCATGCAAGCCACGACTCCTTGATGGACACGATAAGACTAGATAAACATGTTTAGTGTTTCACCCTCGCTCTGTAACTGACTCAGACGCATCCTGAGACCTGCCCCCCATATAAGGTCCATGAGGGAGCGACGAGGAGGGAAATCATACTATCTCCATACACATGCCAGATTACATCTACGCAGCACTGCCATCTCGGCACCCCTGTAATCCATCCGATCTCCATTAATCAAGAGCAGATAAGCAGGAGTAGCGTTTTCCCTCCAGGGCCCTGAACCTGGGTAAACTTCGTGTCCCTATATTACTTGTTTGTTAGCCGAAAAAGTTTCCAGTGTGCGCTCTTCCTCGATACCCAAGTCCATCAACCACGGGCATTGACATGATCACCCCACGTCAGCATGGTCGTCCACTTTCGTGTTTCCGACAATGTATGATGGAAATGGTAGACGTGCTTCGAGCGTGGCGCTAGACATACTGGACGCGCGCATGACCGTCAAGGTTGACGAGCGCTTCTTATGCACATGTTACGGTAGCGCTTCTTCAGCCCACGGTACGGTTTTCTGTTGACTCTTTTGTGTGCATTTGTTCTATGTTTTTTCTTTCGGTTTCTAGCTTTTCACTTGGATTTTAAAGTTCATGCGAGTTTGACTTGCTTTTTGGTTGCTTCTCGGTGTATTGTGCATGCATATCGTCGTGCTGACGAGCTCTATCTTGGTCCGCAGCTACGATCTTCCCGTTGTTGTATCTAATGACCTTTTCTCTTTGCGTCTTCAGGTTCTAAGCGCCGTGATCAAGTGAAAAGGTCGTTTAAAAGTCATGAGACACGAAGACAAGGAATAAATCTCAAAGACATGAAGCTTATAGTTTATTCGAGGACTAGTAGCTGTTAGTCGTCTAGGGATATAATCCACGAAACCGTGCAAGAATCATATAGACGCGTTCAGAATCTCAGACTGTAAATGGTAATGCTTATATACAAAACATTGTTCCCTTTGCTCTCTTTATGAATAAAAGTTGTGTGTGTCATGTCATCATGTTGAACTCTGTCTCTACTTCCGTGCCGATCTCGAGTATTTCGGTTTCGAACGTTTTTGGAATCTCGTTGCATTGACGTTGTCAAACGACAGTAAGTTTCGGGAAAGTCTGGGCAGCGGCTATGGTCTCTGCCCTTCTAAACGACGAGTAAGCGATACGGTACCCGACATCTACACGACACATCAAAGCCTGCAATTAATGCTCTCACGCATCTGTCTAAGCAAGTTATGCTTAATTGTACCTACGCCTTTTGTTGTGTATTCGTCTTCATGGAAGAATTTGTACGAGTACAAGACTCTTGCAAATGAAAACATTCTCATGTATCCTATATTTCTATTTTATATTTCTATTTTGTTATGTATGCTATTGTCTATCTACGCTGTAGATAAAAGTTCTCCTCTAAAATGCTTGGAATGATTCGTCATTAAACGTCATAATACATTGTGAGCTATGCCCCCGTCTCCTTTCTGCGAGTCCTGTCATCATATCCTCTTTTCTCTCGGTGTCGCCTCTCCTAGGTCGCTTGCATGTCGTCAACATCGGTCCGACGTCCTACATGAGGAGAGGACTCGCATCAGCACGTATGACTTGCCGCTACAAAAGAATCGTTCTCCATATCCAGCTTACGCGTTATTCCAGACTCCACATATATGATACGTCCCTATGCTCACGTAACCTATATTTCTATTCTACTATGTACGCTATTGTGTATCTACACCGCGGATGAAGGTTCTCGTATAAAACTTTCACAAGAATTCATCATCAAACGTCATACACTATGAGCGTTTTGGCTACCAGTCATGCCCCTAGGGGCGCAGATAGGAATCTATGGCCCAGTTCTTTTGATAGCTTAAAAAATAAGCTGCCTCCTCCCCAGCTTCTCTCATAAGCTTCCCGGCTTATTAGTTGGGCTTCCAAATTAGTTACCCATGATTAATTTAGAAGGCTTAAGTAATAAGTTGGGCGGCTTATGGGAGAAGCTGGAGAGGACAACTTATTTTAAGCCAGCAAAAGAATAATCCTACATATGTATACTTAGTACAAATATATGCCTAACCGTTGGGCATCAAAATATTTTTTCTCTTGTATCATCAATGTTTCACCTACCTGCTTCGGCCTGGTCCATGAAATAATGTTTTACCCACGCGGTGATCATAGACTGGAAGTTTGCCAGCCACCCTTATTTCGTCTACCTACATAAGAGTTGTCGTGCAATTGTTGGCGCATACTGAACCGTAGACTACATGCTTTAGAATAACCTCATAGGATATATCGGTGCGAGCTCGGTTTGAAGCCGCACTGAGGCCCACACCAGAAGAACGTGATGTTGTTCCACCAAATGAGCTATCACTTAGCGTTTCGAGAATATATATTTTCTCTTACACGTAGATATAACGCGATCACATCATAAAGCGTTCTATCTATCGGCCGCGCCTCGGGACGCAGAGAGAAGTCTAGTTTGTATTAAAGTTGGACATGAATTATACTCCTCTAGTGTCACAAAGTATTTTGAATTTTTTATTTATACTTAAAAGGCTAAACCTTATTCTCCTATTTTCCGACTTAGCCATCTGATGCACTTTATGCATATGTCACGGCGGGAGGGCATACCTCCAACACGAACGCTTCTTCTCGTGGACGGCCTCCACGCTGACGTGGTTCTCCCCACCTCCGATGTGAATGCTTCTCCCTATCGACAAGGTTCCCCCGTACATCTGGAAGGAGGATATGCCACCAACGTGAACTCCAGAAGCATGTACAACGTAATGTCAGAGATATCGTAGGTTGATGATCGGCTCAACGTATTGAGCTCGTTGGGGAACCCCAAGAGGAAGGTATGATGAGCACAACAATAAGTTTTCTCTCAGTTCTGAAATCAAGGTTATTGAACCAGTAGGAGCAAGGAAACACCTCTAAGGTGTTGTTTCCAACTTGGAATCCTGCACAACACAACCATAAAACTTTGCCCCAACTTACGGTGAGGTTGTCAATCTCACCGGTTTTGCTGAAAACAAAAGATTAAACGTATTGTATGGAAGAGAGTAATTGCTTGCAGAAAGTAAACATAAAACAGTAAATAGTTGTAGATTGATGGTAAAAAAATAGACCGGGATCCATAGTTCACTAGAGGTATTCTCCTTAAGATAGATAACATGTTGGGTGAACAAATTATAGCGGGGCAATTGATAAACATCGAGAAAGCATACATGCATTTACTAATCATCTTGACTCCTATGAGATTTGATTAGGCATTACAACATTATACATAGACCGTAATCCAACTGCATCTATGAATAATAATCCACCTTCAGGTTATCATCCGAACCCCCTCCAGTATTAAGTTGCAAGCAATAGATAATTGCATTAAGCAAAACGTGTAAAGTAAACAATACGATTGTTCTAAACAAAGGATTGTTGTTTTCTCCCTAGTAGCAACAGAACATCTAGTACCTTAGAGATTTCTGTCACTTCCCCAGATTACTAGAGGCATGAACTCACTATCGAGCATAAATACTCCCTCTTGGGGTTGCTAGCATCTACTCGGCCAAGATAGCTACTAACAACGGAAAACATGCAAGATCACAAATAACAAAGACATGATAGAATCAATAATCAATCTGAAATAGCATCTCAATATCCATCGGATCCCCGCAAACACAATATGTAGGATTACAAATAGATAATCTTGATCATGAACGGAGCTCACAAGATCTAAACATGGTAGCACAAAGGAGAAGAACCAACCATCTAGCTACTACATGGACCCGTAGTCCAGGGATGAACTACTCATGTATCACACCGGAGGCAGTTATGGTGATGAAGAAGGCCTCTAGGGTGATCTCTCCCCTCCGACAGGGTGCCGGGAAGAGCTTCAGATCCCTCCCAATATAGGGATGGAGATGACGGCGGCTACAGACTCTTTCGTGTAATTTTGATCGGGTCCTTAGGATTTTCGTCCCAGAGGCAATATATAGGCGAAGGGGCAAGGTCGTTGAGAGCCAGGGAGCCCATACCCCCCGATGGCGCGACTAGGGCTGGCCGCGCCACCACCAGGTGTGGCCGCCCTAGTTCCCCTCTTCGTCTCCCCTCCGGACTCCGTATTCCTTCTGGTGAAATATTGACTTGGGTTTTTGTCTGGTTCAATTCCGAGAATATTTCCTTACTAGCTTTTATAAAACCAAAAATAGCATAAAACAGGCAACTAGCACCGTAGCATCTTGTTAATAGGTTTTTCCAGAAAATGTCTAAAAATACTCCAAAGTGTGGACAAAACATAAGAAAGCAGATATAAAACAAGTATGGAACATCAAAAATTATATATACGTTTACAACGTATCATAGGTCCACGCGCACCTGAAGCTGTAGTGTGTTGGCTATCGCTATGTTGCACGTACGAAAGCACGAACTTGTGCTTGTGCCGCTCGTCATCCTAAAGAGCACCACACGGACACCCCGAACGCGTCAATATGGCACATCCGTCGTTAGGGGGCGACAATGTCTCTTCTAACATGACATGAAGAGAAGGATGAACCGAAGTAAAAGAGAAGATATTGCGATGCGAGAAACAACGAAAACATAGGGGTATTTTATAGGCTAAGCGCGGCATGGCGCGTCGCTTAAACCTCGTGTACCAGGACAACATGGAGAGACATTTTCTTGCGCGAACGGGAACCACTGCATGATCACGCCATGAGGACCCGCGGACAACGAGGATTTTCACTACTAGCTTGGCTCTCAATAGGCCCCATCGCCCGAGGACTCACAGATGGCGGGGGTTTCCGCTGCTAGCTCGACTCTTGGCCGCGAGAACCCGTAGAGGGCAAGGGTTTCCGCTGCCAGCTCAGGTCGTACTGGCCCCACAACCTGACGGGTGCGGAGCATTGTCTCCCTCCATACACTTCTCACTAAGCGCATTCCCGCCCGCGATGCTGACGGCGGGCCTAGGGGACGGCGCACGACCCACCGTCCAACGACTCAGGTAGGAAAGGTCGCGCGAGCTCTCCGCGACAGGGAATCCTAGGCTGCAGGCCCTACCTACCCGTGGGAGCCGGGCTCTGTCGCGGTGGCACCGCGTGTCCTACTAATCTTACAGGTAGAAAGAATCTGGGACAACGTGGATAGCAGAATTGGCCGAGATTTTTTTGCGCTATTATTTACTCTGATTATTGTCTTTAGGACATATTATTGCCTCTAGCCAATGAAAGCATACAAATCTCAACACATGATCCGAGGGGGCAGATCATGATATTTGGGCAAAATAGGCATAGAGACAATTATCACATCCTTCGACTAGTCATAGTGTTGGTAACATAGAGTTACACGCAATGCTGACTAACATTTTGATGACATGTCATGTCATTAAATAAGGTGATGAATGGTTGTGGTGACTAGCTATGATACTATAATATCATCTTAACGAGAACAAATGACTCTATAAATTGATAAATGGGATATTTATGTGTAACACGGCTTTTATGTGCATATTCACTCTAAACCCGCACACCAAAAGTTATTTAGATAAATTCGATTCATAAAAGCTAAATCATCTTATATTTTAAAATTTTAAAGAGAAGTACTAGTACTATGGCCTATAGAGCTTGTAACATAGTAAGATATCATTTTGAATTTGAAAAAAAACGCCCCAAATCCTACCAAGAAGTTGGAGGCAGGACAGTGGGCCCACGTGTCACTTAGCCAATGGGAATGGGAGCCACACGGATAGCTCCACGTCATCTCCTCGAGATGGGTAAAATCCCCATACTGTCCTTTCCTTCTCCCTAATCTCCATTGGAGCCCGACGAGGAGAAAACAGAGGGAGAAAAAAGAGGAGAGAGAGAGAGAGAGAGAAAATACGAGGAAAAATCTCACCTCCTCTTCCTCCGTTCCCCTGGTCGACCCCTCACGAGAAATTCGCCACCGAATCTTTCGATCTGTTGGATCCAATCCGCCGATCCGTCGATCGGTTCGAGCGGGGGCCCTCGCTCGCCCGGGGTTTCGATCCGGTCGGAGTCGGAGGAGATGAATGGCGCCGGCGCGAGCCAGCAGCAACAGCAGCAGCAGCAGAGGCTCCGCCAGCAGCAGCAACAGCAGCAGCAGGCCCTCCTGATGCAGCAGGCGCTGCAGCAGCAGCAGTATCAGTCCGGCGTCCTCGCCGCCGCCGCCGCGGCGGCCATGACTCAGGTCGCCCTCTGTTTCGATCTATTTGTTTGCTCGTGCATCCGGGTGTGGCAATGCACGCCGATCTGGTTCTGAACACGGAAGATTGTTGCTTGCTTGGTGCATCCCCCATTTTCCCCGAGGTTGTTAGGTTAGGTGTATCTTGTTCGTTAGCCAGTTTTGCTCGATGACTGAAGTTTCTTCCGTGAAATTGAGCAACTGCAATCGCCATCTGCAGTTGCATTTGCATGCCTTGTTGTGCTCCAGTTGGTTGGAACATTGTTCCATCAATATTGGGATTCCAAGCAAAGACAAGTTTGAGAGGATTTCCATTACATTTACTAGTTTTTTTGTTTTGTTATGCTCCTTGGCTCCTTATGAGTTCAGTATGTTTGACATCTATTGTCTGTATGAACATTGGATAGCCATAATGCATGCCGATCTTGGTACGAAGCTGGAAGATTATTTTGTTTGCTTTGAGTTTGGACTTTTCCTAGGTCGCCCCCTCGCTCCCTTGGCTAATTGTGCAGTCTTGCTGCATGACAAATACCATGTTTTTTATTAAATTTCGGTGTCTGTGCTCCTCAGAGCAAGTGCTACTGGTGTCTCCCTATGTATAAAGTTTGTTAATTGCATTTGCCTATTCTATTCATGATACATTGGTCGTTGCTCACAAATTTGTTAAGCGGATGCGAGAACCGTGTTGCATATGCACAGCATATAGGTCTAGCAGACAAAGAAAAACATAGGGTGGGAGGGAGAGAGATGCTTGGATGGAACACAGCATTCAGTCAATATTTATGATGGCGTAAAAATATGACTTTGGATAACTTGATTTTAATTCCCATTACATTTAATTAAATTTAATCATCATCTATGCGCCATTTATTTTGTTTTTCTCTTCCTCAACTTGTTTTGGTATCGGCGTGTATCTTTTTCTTATTTCTTTACATTTTGCAGATGGAGCCTGTTTCAAATGGCAATCTCCCACCTGGGTTTGATCCATCCACATGTCGCAGTGTGTGAGTGTTTTCGGTGTTCTTTTCTGTTTTTACCCCCATATGTGATTTGTAGATTAGCTTTCCCTTTTTTTCCTTTTAGTTATGGAATTATGGTTTATTTTAAAATTAATTTGGAATCGCACAGTGTAACAACAATGTTCAATGCGGAAAATCAATGTGGAAGCCCAGAACGTAACAAATGTGGTAAAAGTTAGATCATGGTTTATTGTTGAATCTGGTGCTAATTTTTCTAATTTGTACTTATTATTACATCATCTAAATATACTTGTTTGATATCTATCTTGATTATTTTACTGAATAATGTTTTTGGAATCTGATTTGACGTATGATATTATGCCAACTAGGTATGTGGGGAATGTTCACCCTAATGTCTCTGAGAGCCTTCTGATTGAAGTTTTCCAGAGCACTGGTCCAGTGGAAAGATGCAAGCTCATCCGGAAAGAAAAGGTGCATTTCTACACCCTATGGAAGAATACTGCAGTTTGCGAAACGATTGTTGTTTAAGGGTTTTCACCTTTCAATCACCTTGATGGGTCATGTCCATGCACCCCTTTTGCCGAGCCATAGGTATGACAAAAGTTAGATAACACCGATGTCTTAATATTCTAACAATCCTAATGTTATTTAGCCCGTGTCTCCCATGTGTCCTCACCGTGAACATGCTAATTGGAATTTCTCCTTGAGTGTATTTTTCCTAGCCCTTCGTCTTAGGGCTGTATGTGTAATTACTTCAGTAACAATGCATTGAGACAATCCCTTTTTGTTTTCTCAAAATATACCGGTATTAGTATGCTACTGATCATGTTGCTAATTCGGCAAAAGCCTACTGTTATCTGTGAATTTTCATCTGTTTGACAAGAATTATCTCTTGTCCTTTGACAGTCTTCCTTTGGGTTTGTTGACTACTATGATCGGAGGTCAGCAGCTATTTCAATCATGACCCTTCATGGGCGTCATATGTAAGTGCAATGTTTAACTAATCTTAGCCACACAGGTTTTAGAGTCTTGAATTAGCTGCTAATGCTGTTCATGATGAAACATTTTACTCAGATACGGTCAAGCAATCAAGGTGAACTGGGCGTATGCAAGTACACAGAGAGAGGATACGTCTGGTGAGAGATTATTTTCAAACTCTTACCGTGCCATTTCTTCATTTTTATAATTAACCCTTGTTTGGTTAATCATGCCCATTGTATTGTTCCAGGGCATTTCCATATTTTTGTTGGTGATTTAAGTTCTGAAGTGAATGATGCAACTCTTTATGCCTGTTTCTCGACATATCCTTCTTGTTCGTAAGTCTTTAGCTCCTTGTAACATGTTAACATGGTCTCTTAAGTTTTTATGTACAGCCTATGCTTTAAAATTCTGACTTGTTACTCAAGCAGTGGTATTTGTTCTATCTTTATCAAGTGTATCGCTTGATACGCTATATAAATATAATAGTCTAGCATGACGCCTTTTGGAAATTATTCCCCCCTTTGTTTCTACTTCTGTAGCTTTTCAGTTTTTTATTTGTGTCATTTATGATCAGTGATGCTCGAGTCATGTGGGACAATAAAACTGGACGCTCCAGAGGTTATGGCTTTGTCTCCTTCCGCAATCAGCAGGCATGAACAACTTATACCATTTCTCTTTGCATTTAGCAGTAGCTTTACCATTTTGATCCAATGAGTCTACCTAATATTCTGGGTGTTTGAGCTATTTGATACTTATGAGTTTGCATTCCCAGAGTTCGATAGACATTGCCGTGTTGTTGTACTTTAACTCAGTGAATTCTTCTCGTCTTGTGGTACCAACTACCAAGTACTATTAGTTTGAACTATATTTCTTATTTTTTTCTCACGACTTTTTTGTTAGATTTATTTTCCTATTATGCAAATTTTTATTTGCATTATTGGCATTTGTCTGCATTTTTCATCACCAATAGTCAAAATTCAAACTGTGGTTTCAATTTTGCATTTAGTATAGCATCATATGAAGTTTGATGACCAACTGCAGTTTCCTTTAGTAAACTCATTAGAGCATAAATAACCTTTTCTTTGAGAAATGGTTACCACTATTTTGATCAGTCCTACATTTACAGTTACAAGTTGGAGTGCGGTGTATCTCTATTGTCGCTAAATATAATGTTGTTTCTTGGTGCAGGAAGCTGAAACTGCTATAACTGAAATGACTGGTATGCCAGCGCTTTTCTTTGTATTTCTGCTGATATTCTAATGTTGCAACTTTCTGAGTCTTGTAAGCTAATGTATTGCAACAGGTAAATGGCTTGGCAGCAGACAAATAAGGTGCAACTGGGCAACCAAGACTAATGCAGAAGAGAAACAGGAAGCAGACAATCATAATGCAGTTGTACTAACAAATGGTAGTTCGAGTAGTGCAGGTGAGTTGTCTAACAATGACGATATTATTTTTCCTCTCGTGGTAGATTTGTTCTCATTTATCTCTTGTTCAGCTCAAAAAATGTCATGACAGGACAGGAATTACGTGGCTATGTTTTTAGTTATACTGATTTTTGCCAGTTAGGTGGAGGTGGGTGCTGATTTTAGCTTCGTCCTTTGTTCTGCAGCAATGGAGGCGAACCAGGATACCGGAAGTAAAGAGAATCCAGAGAACAACCCTGATTTCACTACGGTGTATGTTGGCAACATTGGACACGAGGTAAAGCCAAGTTTCTGCTAGTGCAATTTTCTCCCTCATTATCCTAGGATGTTATTTCTCTGCCCTTTTTCCTGTATGCTGAAAATCCTAGGAGACCTGTCACTTATTTTTTTGCTTAACTTATCAGGTTAATCGGGATGAGCTTCATCGTCAGTTCTACAACTTAGGTGTTGGGGCTATTGAGGAAGTTCGTGTTCAACAAGATAAAGGGTTTGGATTTATAAGATACAGTACCCACGGTGAAGCAGCATTGGCTATTCAGATGGCCAATGGATTGGTTGTTCGTGGCAAGCCATTGAAGGTAACTTGCAAAGGAAAAAATATATTTTTCTATTGTCCTCTTTATCTGTTTCTTCTTTACGCAACTGTTCATGCAATTTCATGATTTGCATCCCTGTCATGTTGCAGTGCTCATGGGGCAATAAACCAACTCCTCCTGGGACATCTTCTAAGCCACTGCCACCCCCGGTTGCTTCTTATCAGCCCGTAGCGATGGCTGGTGTGCCACAAGGCTTCTCAGCAGTTGAACTTCTGGCTTACCAGAGGCAGCTCGCCTTGAGCCAGGCTGCGGCCGGGCACCTTGCTGGCCAGCACGGCCTCGCTGGTCAGGTATCCGCGGGGCTTCTCGCTGCGGGTTCCCAGGCCCTCTACGACGGCTACCCGAACCAGTCGTCGGCTCAGCAGCTTATGTACTACAACTAGTATATAGGGTTTATGAGAGGAATGGTGTTTGTAGTGTTCAGCTTGTTTGATGGCAAGCCCTGGCCTTCCCTCATTTTCGTTTTCTGTTTTCCTGTACTATTCGCGTGAGAGCTTTTCTTCTGCATGTCGTGGGATTGTGTTTTTATTTTTATTTTTATCTTCTTGTTGGTACTGTACTATTGACCATTTTCTTGTCTAATTTCGTTGGGTAGCCCTCCTTGATAGAGTAACTGATGTATTTTTTTATGTGGATCTGCGATTGATTAATGTAATGCGCTCCTGTTACCCTCTGAGGGCTGGCTTCAGGTCTCAGGCTCAGGCTGGTTTATCATGATGTATTGTTTGTTTGGATGTTCATATGTATTTGAAAAAAGTCAAGTGATTTGCTATCTCATGTGCTCATGTGGTGAGCAAAAGGCAGGCTGAGAACATTCCTAGGCAACCGTATTGCCAAATTGCCATAAGAAATGCTCAGAGATACGTGTGAAATGAAATGTTGCTGCTCGAATGAAGTTTTTGAGTGGATATATATATATCAGCTTTGCCAACATGGATGAACGAGGACGAGTCCTCGATTTCAATGGTTTGGACAGTGGTGTGAAATTTCTGTGAAGTTGTAATGTAGAGTATTTCTTTTGAAATCTACACTTGGATCTTGATGGGTATGTCATGGCTCCATCCTCCATGAAAGGATGAGACGATATGGGTACCCTCCCCTCTCCACGTCCGCTGCCTTCCACCGTTCGTTCTCCTCCGCCCGCCACTCGTCTCCTACCGGAGCACAGCCGTGCGCAGCTCGCCGTGCCACCCTCCTCGTCTCGTCAGGTCCGCCTCCTCCCTCCCTGTTTCTCCCGTAGTGAGCTCTGTCTTTTCTTAAAACTGACCTCGGCCGCGTTTCTTCGGCACGCGCGCAGACGCCGAGGCGCGCCGTGCCCCGTCCAAGAACCGCCCCGCCAGATGCCGACGCGGTCGCGGCCGTCATGGTTGCACACGCGGAGGCCGGAGACTTCGCGCGTGCGCAGTCCATCTGGGCGCAGCTCCTGCTCAGCTCGGCCGCGCCGTGCCTGGCCACCGCGGCGCCACGCCTCCTCCCGGCGTACGCTCGCCTCGGCCGCTCCGATGAGGTCCTGCTCACCGTGCGGGAGCTCTCCTCGCGCGACCCCTCCCAGGCTCGTCACCTCTACCCGCTCGCCGTTTCCTGCCTCGGCGCCGCCGGCGAGCTGGACCTCATGGAGGACGCCCTGAAAGAGATGTCCCGCGCGGGGCTCCGCGTTGACTCCGCCACGGGCAACGCCTTGGTGCGCCACTACGCGGCCTCCGGCACCGTCCGGGAGATGGAGGCCGCGGTGGGCCGGCTCAGGAAGACGGGCCTCCTGATCTCCGTCGACGCCATCCGGGCCGTCGCGTCGGCGTACGTCGCGCAGCGTGAGTACTACAGGCTCGGCGAGTTCGTGCGCGGCCTCGGCCTCGGCCGCCGCAACGCCGGGAACCTGCTCTGGAACCTCTACCTCCTCTCCTTCGCGGCCAACTTCAAGATGAAGTCCCTGCAGCGCGCCTTCCTGGAGATGGCCGCCGCCGGATTCCGGCCGGACCTCACCACCTTCAACATCCGCGCCGCCGCGTTCTCCAAGATGTGCATGTTCTGGGACCTCCACCTCACCGCCGACCACATGCGCCGCGACGGCGTCGCGCCGGACCTCGTCACGCACGGCTGCTTCGTCGACGCCTACATGGAGCGCCGGCTCGCGCGCAACATCTCCTTCGCGTTTCGCCGGCTCGACGGCGCCGGCGGCGAGCCCGTCGTGGCCACGGACGGCATCGTGTTCGAGGCCTTCGGGAAGGGGGGCTTCCACGCGACATCAGAGACGCTGCTGGAGGCCCCTGGCGGGAAGCGGCGGTGGACCTACCACAGCTTGCTCGAAGTCTACCTGCGGAAGCAGCACAGGAGAAACCAAATCTTCTGGAACTACTGATCCTTTTGATACTAGTGCAGTGTGGTAGTATTAGAGGCTATGTACAGTGATGATGTTATATGCTTGGAATCAAAATCAAGATGTAATGGAACTATGGAAGAGCCCCTCTGATGGCAAGATCATACAAAAGTTGATTTATAACCTCCTAAAAGTTAGTACAACGCTGGCATCAATTGCTCATTCGTTCTGAAGTGCTATCTGCCATCTGGTACAAATCGTACACCCTCAAAATCCAAAAGAAAACCTAAATAACACCGCTAGCAAATGGAACTCCCCTAATTCTGGGTTCCAGAATAATGGCACTCCATGCCAGTGATTTTAGAGGCATCTCACATCCTGAAATTCATCTTAGAGAAGTGACACATCCAGAAAAATCCCTTCAACCAAGATAAATTATCACACCAGGTAGGAAGACATGATATTCCAGCTAATTTTCATGTGCACAGGCATCGGCACGATGAATCTTAGGAGATTGGGCTTCTCCTTGGACCATGGAGTGCCATTATCATGCCACTCTCCGGTGTTGCTCAGGAACTTCGCCATGTTAGGGACCACCATCTCCCGGCAATGCAGGTGCAGCAAAGGGACTTTAGAGAGAACACTGCCCTTCTGAACCTCCAAGCCTTCAGGCCGCCTCAGCTTGTACGGTTCCCCGGTGAATGGCTCAAAGTCCGGCTGAGGGTTCTGCTTCCACCTTTGGTGCGCAAACCACCCGTATTTGTAATCTCCGACGATTGGAGTGCCTAAGGCTTCTGCACAGTGGACTCGGAGCTGCAGAGGGGTCGGAACAGTGAGACCGTTGATTCCAATTGAAAAATTCCGATTACATATGCAAGATATGTGAAACTGTGAGAGTACCTGATGCTTCCGGCCTGTCAATGGGCGCAACTCAATCCAGGAGCAGCCATTGATGGTTGGTCCCATCACCCGATACTCAGTTACAGCCTCTTGTGCACCATCTATGCCAGAGGGATGTGCCAGGATGACCCTCTCAGCTTTCCCATCATCAAGAAGTACCTAGTTTAGCAAGACAGAAAATAGGACATGTGATGAAGCTCGCTTTGAACTAAACGCACCGTTACTACACACGAGCATAACCTTATCTTTCAATAAGGATCCAAGGATGCACCAACTGTGATGGTTAATGAGAGTACTGAAGATCTCGACATCTAGACGATGCAATGATTTAAGTAACATACAACAGTGAACGATCCTATGTGGCACACTGTCCTAATATCCAAATATTTTTGTTAATTAAATGCATGAGAAAGTACCTTTGTGATAGGAGCAGATATAACTCCTTCGCTCTCTTTAGGGGCTCCGATGACCAATGCCCAGTACCTCTGCAAGTATGATTCACAGGCAGTATTCCATGTCTACAAGATAGATCAATAATATAAGACATGAGCAGGCTATTATAACAAAAAAGTGTGTCTACCAAAATCATTTAGATGGAACTACACTTGCCAAGTCGCAAAAAATCATGAATTTATATGTTAACCTGCGAAGCTGTTCTTGCTAATTTGATGCTAGTGAAGAGCCAGTGCAACCGAGTAAAGCTTTCTTTTGTTCTCCCCATCAACATCAAACCACTAGTATCTCTGTCCAGTCGATGGACCTGCACTCACAAACATAGGAAGAAATTATCAGAGAGAGATTAAGATTATACATGGCATCCCCAAATAAATATAAACAATCTTACCAATTTCGGACCCTCTACGTTTCCATATGACAATGCTGCTGCTGCAAGCACATCCATACTGTTATGCACTGGCAAATTCCCCTTCATGGGCACTTTTGGGGGCTTGTTAAGCACAAGTATGGCTGAGTCCTAAAATTTAAAGTTCTCAGCATACTGCGATGAATGTGAATCAGGATAAATTAAATCACCAAACTATGGATGAAACACTGAAATGATGACAACGTGACACCTTTCATCTAGACAAGATCAATACACAACTTGTGAATAACACTTTTATGGTATCGTGAAAATAATATCACATGTAGGTCAGAGGCTTACAAGATTGTCCACACAAAGCTTTTGTTATGGCAATAATTATGAAACCAACTAATCCGAAAACAACATACAATAAAATATTACCTTGTAGATGACAAGCCTTTTCAGGTACTCGATCTCGTCTCTATTTGGATGTAATGTTGCAGAGGGAATGGTCTCATACCGCTTCTTTATCTCAGCCTCTGCCACAGACACAGGAAGATGAATTCTCATGCCAGGCTCCATCACTTCATGATGCTTGATCTGCAACAAACTGCTGAGCATATTTACTTCATCCACATAGTACGGCGACATTTCCCTAAAAGGATTCAAAAAGAACAGAATGGAGTCTTTAGGATATACCTTTTTCAAATGATGCTTCTGGGTACGAATGCTGTCTGCCGAAACATCCTGATTTGAGCACTCGGTGTAAACCTGATCAACCGATAGCACAGTTCGTTTCATCTCACATATAAAAAAAAGGAGCCTAAATGTAGTGTAAACTGGTACTGAACTGAGAGAAACAAGAAACTTTTCAACATGGCAGATTGTTGACAAAACAATTTAAGTAAGGACTCATCAGAGAAAGCCCCTGCAATGTATAATCACTATCAGGATTCATTATGCTATATTATCAGTCTTGCAAAGGTAGCAATTATCTAAGCATGAAAGAAGCTAGATTGCAGTTCAGAGTTGACCACTAGAATAGCCCACACATATATAGAACAAGCAATTTACGCGGTAGAGGAAAAAACAATCCAATTCTCGTGGCACGGTATCACTAACTGAACAAACCACGGCATCTGAACTGATAAAATGATGATCGGTACAGAGGAAGGAGGCAAGGCAGCCGTGCCCGTACGTACCTGCCTCTTGTTGAAGTGCGCCTGCACGACCTCCCGCGGCACGTCGTCGAAGCAGTGCTTGACCCAGCTCACCGCCGTCACGCGCCGTGGCGCCACCTTCCTCCCGGCGAGCGGGTCGGCCCCGGCGGGGAACGGCGGCAGGGAGAGCAGCTGCCGCGGCTTCGGCCCGGGCTTGGGCGCGCCGAGGCGGGACACGTTGTTGCTGTTCACGCGCACCACCGCCGCGGGCGCGGGCGGCGCCAGGCGCGACAGCCGCCGACTTAACGCCGGCCACTGCTCCAGGCGGCGGCGGAGCATCGTGCTGTGGCGGTGGACACTGGCAAGTAGTGGCCTGGTAAACTGCGCAACTAGGCCGACCTGATGATAAGCCCATTGTACCCAAGTACACCATGGGCTATTTGTTTCGCCGGCACATAAGGGGAACAAGACCTTGGGTTGGCCGGGTCCAACCTGCCTGAGCCCGTCCGAAAGTGTTCACGCCGACCCGGTGGACGGCTGCGTGGCAGCTCAGCGGTATGACCTATTTGGACAAACGCGCGCGGATTGATCCATCCATGCATCAAATCTGGACAACGGTTGCGTCAGCCCGGACAACCGCTTGTCGTCGTGTGTCCTCCCGCTTGGTCGCCCGAGCCCTCTAGCCAGTGGCACGCAAGACACTCCTTCCCAAACCCTCGCTGACGAGGGGTAACCTCGGCAATGCCCATGATGATGGACTTAGGGTTTCGCAGAAAAGAGAAGACTGGCGATTTCGTCGGATGTCAGGAAAACAATAGAGTCAAAGTCGCCTAAATATTTAGGAATCGCACTATTACAAGTTGTCTAGGAGTTTTCGGTGCCCTCGCTTGGACTTCTCCCGTCCTATATATAATAGGCCGAGTCTCAAAACTGTATGCGGATAGGTTTTATACACGCGTAATTACAATATCAACACAATGTCGGTTTATAGTCTCTTTCCTAATATAATCAAAGTCTTTGTCGGTTGCTTTTTTAGACTATCATCTGAAATCTTCATGGGCCGAAAGCTCTTTTACCCAATATAGAGCAGTAAATCATAAACATCCGAGTAATCATACATATGTCAGTAGCCCCTGAACTCTACTTAAACCGTAGTTTCAGATTGAGTCTCAAAGTTTTTTTTCCATTTTTTTTTTATTTTTTTTATTTTTCATAGGGATTTGGCACAACGAGTCTGATGCTTCCGACGAATCGAGAATCAGTTAATTGCTTCTGGGCAAAAACAAGGTTGTCCTATATCAAATTCAAGTTCCCAGGCCTGAACTCAGAATTCATTACTGACGTAATTCAGTTCGGGCCGCTAAGGTCTTATCGAATACTGAATCTCAGCTTCTATTTTATCGGGTACCCAACACGTTCGTCGGGATTTTTCATCGTATCGTCGATACGGATATTTTACTGGCAGAGGGCATTTTTGTGCGATTACCAGGCCACACAGGACGACTCCTAAGGTCTTACCTTCATGTTTCTGAACACTGTATTCGGATTTTTGTCGCGTTTGAGTGCGATCCAAGATTTTTGGCCTTTTCGGCGGTTGGCCTGCTGGGCTGATTTATCAGATAGTTTTAATGCTTTATACTAGCTCCCGATGGGAGTAATCTTTCTTTTAAGGATACCTTTTTTGAGGATACATTGATGTAAAACTCAAAGGTACTTTCAATCATGAATATTTTTTGCTTTATACACAATTAGATTTCTATCGGGTGCGCGCCAGCACTTCCGATGGGAGTAGCTCCTGAGGCTATGTTCGGATGCCTGTATCTGGACATAGGCTCATAGTTGTTGTTAGCTTGATGGAAAACATAGATCTTTTGAACAATAATAAAAAGATTAAGGTACGAAAAACTTATCTCTTTACACATAAGGCGAAAAATCGATGATACATTATTCTTTAGGCGGATGGCATCTAGTCGTTGGACTGGATATTCTGGCTTTAAGAAGCTGAACTATAACACTTATCGTATTGTAAGTAATCTTATGCATAAAAGCATCGTAGCTGTGCTACGTTCCATGGATTTGAGTGATTTACTCCTGTCTTCTTGTCTTGTAGTCGATATGCTCCTTCAGGAATAACTTCTGTGACGATGTATGGTTTTTTCCATGGTGATTCTAACTTCTTGTGGCCATCTTGCTTGAGGTGAAGAACTGGCTCCCCTAGTGTGAAGGACCTATACCGCAATCTTCTGCTGTGGTAATTGCGCAAGTTTTGCTGGTACATAATTGCTCTTTGTAGAGCTTCGAGCTTCATAAAGTGCATCCACATCATCTTCAAGTGCTTCTCTTGATTCCTCTTCATCATATGCAGCTACTCTTGGGGATTCATGTGACACCTCAATAGGAAGCACGACTTCTGCATCGTGGACCAGGAAGAAAGGTGTCTCTTGTGTCGTATTATTTGGAGTTGTACGTAAACTCCATAAGACATATGGTAATTCATCAACCCATGCTCCTTTTTCTCTGTCAAGCGGCGCTAGTAGTCTTTTCTTGAGTCCAGCAGTAACTAATCCATTGGCCTTTTCTACTTCTCCATTTGTTTGCGGATGAGCCACCGAAGCGTAGCTTACTTTGATACCCATCTCCTGGCAGTACTCCTTGAATTCATTAGAAGTGAAGTTGGCCCCATTGTCTGTGATTATGTTGTTCGGTATGCCAAACCGAAATACTATGGACTTAATAAAATTCACAACCGAAGTTCCGTCTTGGGTGGTGATAGGCATTGCTTTGATCCATTTTGTAAATTTGTCGACTGCTACTAGCAGAAAGACGTGTCCTTCTGGTGATGATTTGTGAAGTTTTCCCGCCATATCGAGTCCCCACTGAGCAAAAGGCCAATCCAAAGGTATAGGATTTAACTCAGCGGCGGGTGCTATGGACTTTGTTGCGAATCATTGGCATGCTTCACATGTTCTGACGATATCTTTTGCATCTTGAACTGCAGTGAGCCAGTAAAATCTCGCCATGAATGCTTTGGCAGCAATTGCTCGGCTACTAGCATGGTGACCACAAACTCCTTCATGTATATCTTTGAGTATGATTTTTCCTTCTTCGGGTGTTATGCAACGCTGCAACACGCCCAAAATACTCCTCTTATACAGCTCCCCTTTGATTATTCTGAAGGCCTTCGATCTTCGGGTGATTCGTCGGGCCTCTATCACATCTTCGGGTAGTTCTCACTTAGTCATATATGCTATATACGGCTGCATCCAGGTAGGCTCAATTTGCATGACCTCTCCAATTTCATGCTTTTCTTCTTGATGGCTTCTTCTATACTCTTGGTTTTTCATGGAGCCCCCGAGTCTTTTTGCGGATGTTTCTTTTTTCCTATTTTTGGTGCTACAATCTCGGAGACTCTTTTTGCTTTGATCAATCGCTCTGTTATTTCTTCCAAAAAAACTCCTGGTGGTATTGGTAAGCACAAGGATCCGATGTTTGCTAGATTGTCGGCTTCTTCATTGCTTGCTCTCCCTATGTGCAATACTTTGCACCCATCAAATTGAGCTTCCATAACACCATATAGATCGCGATAAGCAATCATATTTTCGCTGACAGTGTCACACTTGTTCATTGCTTGTTGTGCCACAAGATTGGAATCTCCAAAGATTTTGAGGCGAATTGCACCGCAAGCTTTGGCCATTCGCGTGCCGTGCAACAAAGCCTCGTATTCAGCTTCGTTATTGGATGAGTTTGCAAAGCTCATCCGAAGTATATAGCGCATTTTGTCGCCTTGTGGTGATACTAGTATGACTCCTTCTCCTGCTCCTTCCGTTCATTTTTATCCACCAAAGTACATTGTCCAGGCACTAGAAAGGTCTGGTGGATCCGCACATTGCAACTCTATCCATTCTGTGATGAAATCCGGCAGAACTTGCGACTTGATTGCTTTGCGCTTCTCATACGTGATATCTAAAGGAGATAATTCAATGCCCCATAGAGAGACACGCCTAGTTGCTTCTGGATTGTTGACGATGCTTGACAAAGGTGCTTCATTGACCACTATGATCGGATGTTCCGAAAAATAATGGCGTAGTTTTCGTGCTATCATAAATACCCCATATGCTAGTTTTTGGTAATGTGGGTACCTCTACTTGGATGGCGATAAGACCTCGCTCAGGAAGTAAACTGGCCTCTGCACACCATGGGTTTTTCCTTCTTCGGGTCGCTCCACAACCAAGACCGTGCTGACCACCTGATTTGTGGCAGCGATATAAAGTAATAAAGGCTCTTTCTCTTTTGGTGACACGACGATAGGAGATGTCGAAAGTGTCCTTTTAAGATCTTCAAAGGCACGCTGAGCTTCTTCCGTCCATTCAAACTTTTCCGATTTCCTCATGAGGGCGTAAAATGGAAGCGCCTTTTCTCCTAACCTTGTAATGAAACGACTGAGTGCCGCTACTCGCCCTGCCAGCTAATGTACGCCACGCAGATTTGTTGGCTTCTTCATTGTTAGGATTGCTTGTATTTTCTCGGGATTAGCCTCGATTCCTATGGCTGATACCAAATATCCGAGGAGTTGCCCTGCCGGGACTCCAAAGAAGCATTTCTTCGGGTTCAGTTTGATGCTAAACTTGTCTAGATTTTTGAATGTTTCTTTGAGGTCCTTGATGAGCGCAGATCCTTGTCTTGTTGTAACTATAACGTAATCGATGTATACTTGTACGTTTGTGCCTATTTAGCTTCCCAAACATTTCTGCATCATCCGCTGATATGTTGCTCCGGTGTTCTTTAGGACAAAGGGCATTGTTGTGTAACAGAATACACTGTAAGGCGTGATAAACGCCGTTTTCTCCTGGTCTTCTTCCTTCATCCTAATCTGGTGGTTCCTAAGTAAGCATCCAAAAAAGAAAGACGTTCGCATCCTGCGGTTGCATCGATTATTTGGTCGTTTCGCGGTAATGAGAAGTGATCTTTTGGACAATGTTTGTTCAGTGTAGTAAAGTCGATGCACATCTGAAGTTCTGTAGTATTTTTCTTTGGAACACATACTAGGTTTGTGACCCACTCTGCTTTTGTTAGTTCTTTGATAAAGTTGGTGTTGGTAAGGCGATGTAGCTCCTTTCCAATGGCTTTGCGCTTTTGTTCTGCAAAGCGACGAAGCGGTTGCTTTACTGGCTTTGCCTTTGGATCCAAATTTAATGTGTGCTCAACAAGTTCCCTAGGAATCCCCGGCATGTCAGAAGGTAGCCATGCGAAGATCTCCCAGTGCTCATGGGGGAACTCGATGGGTGCGCTTTCCTATGCGGGATCAAGATTGGAAGCCACAAATGTTGTTTTTGTCGGGTCGACGGGGTGGATCTGTACTTCTTTTGTGTCCTTTGCCATGTCAAAAGCCTGATCGGGATTGACACACGCTACTTCTAGTGGTTCTATGTTTGCTGAAGTTTTGAGTTGTTCGAACAACTCCGTTGCCATCCCAAAAGATTCAGAAATTTTGTTGAACTCCCTGTTACAATTGTCAGCACGTGTGAAGCTTCCTTTTACTGTGATGATTCCCTTTGGTGCTAGAATTTTCATGACTAAGCACGCATAATGTGGTACTGGCATAAACCGTGCGAAAGCTGGTCGTCCGAGGATTGCATGATATTGTGATGGCCAGTCCATGACTTTGAATTCGAGTTTTTCTCACCTGAAATTTACTTTGGAACCAAAAACAACGTCAAGAAATACTTTGCCTAAAGGAATTTCGGCTTTACCAGGTATTATTCCGTGGAAAGATGTTTCTGTTGGCGTGAGATTGTCCAGGGGGGAGCCCATTGTTCGTAACGTTTTTGCGTAGATCAGATTTATGCTGCTTCCTGCGTCCATGAAGACTTTGCTCATATCGAACCCGCCGATTTGTGCTTCGACTATCAAGGCTGAGTGACCTGGTTGTGGGACCCGAAGCGGGTGGTCGACTCTGCTGAATATGATTTCTTGCTCGGACCAATGGAGATATTCGGGTGTGGTTGATGTTGTTGTTTCCGCCATATTGATTTATCTTGTGATGAGCTTCTGGGTTCTGTTGGATGGATGCCCCTTCTGAATCATTGACATTGCCCCTTTTGACCTAGGGTATTCACCATTTTGATCATTTGTGTTTTGAGGCGGCATTGCTGGTGATGGTGGTGGTGTGCCGATGGCTAATGTGCCAGGTGTAGATGCGTATCCTCGGTTTGCCGCTTCAGTTGCTTTTGCATTACATATCTCCTTCATCTTCAAGAATGTTCGGCAGTGTTTCATGAGATGGTTAGATTGTCACCTGCCCACCGAGTCGACGTAAAAGTGCATATTACAGGGTCCTTCCAGCATTTGCATTGCGGACATAGGTGGATCTTGAGCTCTTGGTTGGTACCGCTGTGTTGAATGGCTTCCTCCGACGTCATCCCCGTTATGGCGGTACCCGCCGTTGTAGTCGTTGCTTCTGTTGTTACCTTCACCCGAGAAACTGGCTGCAACGTAACTTGGCCCTGTGTTTCCATCGTTGTTCCTTCTTCTTCTATCATTACCGCGTTTATCCCTGTCTTCCTCGGGTGATCGCGTACGCTTGTTATGCAGCGCGTCTTCTCCATCAGCCCAGCGATTTGCTATTTCCATTAGCTGTGAGATTGTTTTGGGTTTAACCCGTCCTAGCTCTTCTATGAATTCTCGGCGATGGAGGTCGTCGTTGAAGGCGTCGATGGCCCTTTCATCGGATATGGACTCAGCCGAGTTTTTTATAATATTCCATTGTTGGATGAATGCTCTTATTGATTCCCCAGACTTCTGTTTGCATGCTCACAACTGCTCCAAGGATGCAGGTCTTTTAAACGTGGAATGGAAGTGTCGGATGAACTTATCTTCTAGGTCGTTCCATCTGCCGATGGAATCCTCGGGTAGCTGCCTGAGCCATGATCTTGCAGCGCCGGTGAGGTGTAGTTGTAAGCTTTGCATTGCGGTGGCTGTCGAGCCGCCTTGCAACTTGACAGTGGCCAAATAGTCTACTAACCATGCTTCGGGTTCCTGGAGTCCGTCGTACTTGTGGCGGTCGTGCGAAAGTTTGAAGTCCTTGGGTACTGAGGTTTTGCGAATCCTCTAAGTGAAATAGCTGGCCCCGCATAGTTCGTAATCGTCTTCATTGTGTCCATCGTGGTATCGTCTGCTGCGGTTTTCGTCTCTTGATCCATCGTTCCTGTGTTGCGTGTTGTCGTTTCTTGTGCTGCTTCGCGGCTCGGGTGCTACGAGATGTGCCTGGTGTGGCGATCGAGATCGTCGGGTGTGCCCCACTTGTCGAGGACTGCTGTGATGGCAAGGGGATATATCGGGCTATTGTGTGGTCCCTTGCTCTGCTTCTGCGAGGGAGGCTCCCACCATGCCAAGGTTCATCAGGGCGGAGTGGTGTAGGGCCACACGGGGATCATCGGGTGCGGGCTGAGTTCTGAGTAGATATGTTTGCGCGGCCATGATGGCTTCTTGGGCTGTTTTTCCTTGATGTTTCCTGCTTGATCGATCGACATGAACGATAGATCTAGATCGTGGATGAGTCCACATCTCTCTGTTTCAGGGATATTCGCTAATCAAGATGTTCTCCTTCCTGGTGGTGCTCCTCCTGTTATGCTCCCTGATCCTCGAGTGGAGCTTAACTGTGCTCGTCGTAAGCTGGATTCGTCGGCTAATCTTTTTCTTTCGTCGAGTTGCCTTTGCATCCTGAGTAGATATCTCTTCTTGTGATGAAGCAAATATTGATATGCTAATAAATCCTCATGTGAAGCGTCTGCTGTCATCGGGACTGCTCCCGAAATTGCTTCCCTTGCCCTTTGCCATGCCACTACTGGTAGCCGAAGAGTTCGCCTCTCTCCTTCATGTGGTTCTCTGCCTCTTCCTTGGACTATGCGGGCCTTCGTTTTCGTGGTCCCCTTCATTGCTGTGATTTCCTGCATTGTCACCTGATAAAAATATCATTGGGGTCGAGGATAGGGTTACTGTTAGAGTCGCGTGGTGTTGAGGTGTTCCCGTTGACCATGCACACTTGGTGGCGTGTTATGCGTGGGCTGGTGATGTTGTCTTCTACTCCAAAGGATGTGCTATTAGTATTCTAAGATTGTAGTTCTGGGTAAATTTTCGCCATCCTTATTCCGGAGTGGACATTTTCGGTGCTTTCATCGGGTTCTGAATTTGTCGGGCTTGCTTCGCGTGGTGGGGTTAGTTGTGGGTCTGATCCGAAGGAGAGATTGTCATAAAGACCATCAAGGTCCCCTAGATCCATCTCGATTTGCTCGCTTTCTTCGCCTGCTTCGATCTGTGCTATGGCATCCATGGAGGACCCGACGGAAGATGTTGGTACCGCTGATGGCTCAAAATATATCGAGCTCATTGGGGAACCCCAGGAGGAAGGTATGATGAGCACAACAATAAGTTTTCCCTCAGTTATGAAACCAAGTTTATCGAACCAGTAGGAGCAAGGAAACACCTCCAAGGTGTTGTTTCCAACTTGGAATCCTGCACAACACAACCACAGAACTTTGCCCCAACTTACGGTGAGGTTGTCAATCTCACCGGTTTTGCTGAAAACAAAGGATTAAACGTATTATGTGGAAGATAGTAATTGCTTGCAGAAAGTAAAGAGTAAACAGTAAATAGATGGTAGATTGATGGTAAAAGAATGGATTGGGGTCCATAGTTCACTAGAGGTGATTCTCCTTAAGATAGAAGACATGTTGCGTGAACAAATTACAGCGGGGCAATTGATAGACACCAAGAAAGAATACATGCATATACTAATCATCTTGACTCCTACGAGATTTGATTGGGCATTACAACATTATACATAGACCGTAATCCAACTGCATCTATGACTAATAATCCACCTTCAGGTTATCATCCGAACCCCCTCCAGTATTAAGTTGCAAGCAACAGATAATTGCATTAAGCAAAGTTTGTAAAATAAACAATACGATTGCCCCATGGACAAAGGATTGCTGTTTTCTCCCTAGTAGCAACAGCACATCTAGTACCTTAGAGATTCCTGTCACTTCCCCAGATTACTAGAGGCATGAACCCACTATCGATCATAAACACTCCCTCTTGGAGTTGCTAGCATCTACTTGGCCAAGATATCTACTAACAACGGAAAGCATGCAAGATCACAAATAACATAGACATGATAGAATCAATAATCAATATGAAATAGCATCTCAATATCCATCGGATCCCCACAAACACAACATGTAGGATTACAAATAGATGATCTTGATCATGAACGGAGCTCACAAGATCTAAACATGGTGGCACAAAGGAGGAGAACCAACCATCTAGCTACTACATGGACCCGTAGTCCAGGGATGAACTACTCATGCATCACACCGGAGGCAGTCATGGTGATGAAGAAGGCCTCCAGGGTGATCTCTCCCCTCCGGCAGGGTGCCGGGAAGAGCTTCAGACCCCTTCCGATCTAGGGATGGAGATGGCGGCGGCTACAGACTCTTTCGTGGATTTTTTATCGGGTCCTTAGGGTTTTCGTCCTGGGAGGCTTTTATAGGCAAAGGGGCAAGGTCGGTGGAGTACCAAGGGGCCCACAGCCCCTGGTGGTGCGCCCCCCTAGGCCACACCACCACCAGGTGTGGCCGCCCTAGTGCGCCACTTCGTCTCCCCTCCGGACTCCGGGTTGCCTCGGGTAAAATATTGACTTTGGCTTTTGTTCGGTCCAATTCCGAGAATATTTCCTTACTAGCTTTTCTGAAACCAAAAACAGCAGAAAACATGCAACTAGCACTATGGCATCTTGTTAATAGGTTAGTTCCTGAAAATGTGTAAAAATACTCCAAAGTGTGGACAAAACATAAGAAAGTAGTTATAAAACAAGCATGGAACATCAAAAGTTATAGACACGTTTACAACGTATCAACATCCCCAATCTTAACTCCTACTCGTCCTCGAGTAGGTAAGTGAAAAAAATAATAACTTTTGAGGTGTCATGCACCATCATAATCTTGATCAAGGTATTTGTAAAACATTGATAGCTGGGATCATAGTACTTTAACATAGCATGAAAGATATAGTTCTAACAATAAGACATAGCAACTATGTTATAACATGAAAAGGTACAAACAAAAGATTCATGAATAACAATGCTTTGAAAGACGTTTGTTTGTTTCACATATAGAAAACATAATGAGAATGGTATTCAGCTTGTCCCTCATAGTGTAGCAAAACATAAATGCATAGGACACCTTCAAAGTTCATAAGGGTGACAAGATACAAATAGTTTAATAACAAGCAATATCAAGGTTATGAATCAATCAACAAGTTTTGGGACAATGCACATTAAACTAAGAATGGCCACTATGCTCTCTCAATAGGTGCATAAAGATAGAAGATGGAGACTCAACATAAAAGTAAAAGAAAGGCCCTTCATAGAAGGAAGAAGGGATTCAAGTCTCATAAAGAGCTTCCAAAAATTATGGTACTTATTAGCTTTCAGCTCTCATTGCCCATATCATAAGCATATTTAGGTGATTAAGGTTAAAGTGAACAAATATGAAGATATGCTTGACAAGTTATAAGCTAAAAATCTCATGCCCCTTGCTTACGATTACCGAACCTCATGCTACTCAACTTTAGTCACGAGTAAGTTCTTGTTATTGTAAGTACATGTGTATCATAGAGAACCGCCAACGGGGTACCCCTTGCCCGATGACACGGAAGTTTTCCCATATCAAAATGACAAGGCAAGCATACAATGAGCATCTCAACGATCTTTTTATTTGCTATTTGCATAGGTTTTTATTGAGGATGCTTCACAGATTGTCACTATGGTTATGCTGCAAGTTTCCACCATGATTAAGCATGGCTTAGGCTAGCCACCCAGGCGTTTCTCTAACACATATACAAACTCCATGAGCTTACAAGCTCCCCTTTTATTTCACACCGCCGGGATCCATAAGCAAAAGAATCATGATATCAACTAAATAATGTGCAATGTTGAAAGCGTTCCCCATGGTAACATGGTTCTGCTAATTCACAACTTACAAAGAGCAAGCATATACGCAACATAGATGGGCACAATGGTTCAAGTTTATTAAGTGCAAGAAAAATAAAGTGTGCCATCAAGTTTGTGAGAGCTTTAATCACTAATTTTCACATAACAAGTTTAATTCGGAAGGTAGATAAAAACATGAATATACTTGGAATAGCAATAGTGCTAATAGGTAGGTATGGTGGACTCTTTGGAATAACTTGGTTTTATTTGGAGTTGGATGCATGAGTGGAACTCATACTTGGTACATGTGGAGGCTAGCAAAAGACTAGGAGCGACCAACTAAGAGAGCAATAATGGCCATAATCATGCAAAGCGAGAAAATATTATTAATTAAAGCATACAGTGATATTACAAGTCGAAAACTAAATGATCATAGAGGCTATGGTGACTTGGTGTAGTCTTAAAATGGTGTGAGCATGCGCCAAGTCAACCCAAATAAAGCATCAAAGGAGAATACCACAATATTATGCTTTTATATGCCAAAACAACGCATGATTCTTTAAAGGCACATTAAGCAATCTCAATTGTTTGTAACAAGTCATGCTACAGAAATAATCACTAAGCATAAAGTCAAAGCAATATCAAGCATGACATGATAAAGTCTAAGTCACCAAAAAAAAAACAAGCTCCTTTTATACCACTTATAAGCATGAACTTTCCTACTCTTTTCCAATCCAAATCAACTTATTTGAAACTATGTATGAATGCGGGGGTCCAACCAATTATTCAAGCAAACTAAGCAAACGAAAACTAAAAACAAAAATGAAGACGCTCCAAGAACAACACAATTGTGCACGAAATAATAAAAATGAAGTGTTTGGAAGAAAACCTGAGATTTTTATTGATGAAGAAGGGGATGCCTTGGGCATCCCCAAGCTTTGACGCTTTGTACTTCTTGAATATTTCTTGGGGTGACACGGGTGGCATCCCTAATCTTGAGCTTTTGTCCATACTTCATCTTATCACATTGTTCTTCCCTACACTTTAAAATTTCCTTCATACAAAACTTCACAAATCTTCATTAGCAACATTAGTGTACTCAAGATAATAAGTCTTTAGGTTCAGTTTCAACACAATTAAAACTTCCATTAAAACATAAGCTACTGTAGCACTTCTTTTTAAAAGTTCAAGTGAGCAAAGAGAACTCAAAGAGAAAGAGATTAAAAGGCAAATGGAAATAATGGCAGAAATCTGTCAAAACAGACCATCAGGTAAAAACCGATTTTTCAAAGACATTATGTTGCTCAAATAGAAAAGTGTTGAACTAACGAAAGTTAGATAACAACCCGGGGCAGAAGCACAAAAAATTACAGCTCAATGCGACATATAGAGATTTTTCACGAATTTTTACAGCGAAGCATAGAAATCTGTTTCGGGACAACAACTTTCCCAATTCTTACTTGTCTCTCATTAGAGGTTACTCTTGGCACAAAAACCACACAAAAATGATAAGGAGAGGTTATTACTGAAGAAATAACTTCCAAGACTCAACAAAATATTCCTAAATAAATTTGGGCTATCTCCCAATAAGTGCTTTTTCTTTAACGCCTTTGAGCTAGGCATAAGAAGCAAGAATCACGTATTCTCAAATGAAGAAGCATTAAGAGAAAATTTCGTTTTAATAGGAGAGGCAAAAGGAATCTTTTCTCTCTTCTTAGCGAAGTGTTCTATACCTTTCTTGAGTGGTAATTGATATTTAATGGTGCCTTCTTTCATATCAATAATGGCACCAACAGTTCTAAGAAAAGGTCTTCCCAAAATAATAGGACAAGAAGCATTGCATTCAACATCCAAAACATAGAAATCAACGAGGACATAGGCATTGTTAACCATAATAACAACATCATTAATACTCCCCATGAGTTTCTTTTTAGCATTATCATCAAGTTGGACATTTAAATAACAATCTTCCAATGGTGGCAAATCAAGCATTTCATAAATCTTTCTAGGCATAATAGAAAAACTACTATCAAGATCACATAAAGCTTTGAGATCAAAATCATTCACTTTCATATTAATGATGGGTTCCCAACAATCCTCTAATTTCATAGGAATAGAAGCTTTATGTTTCATCTTTTCTTCTTTAATTTTTATGAGAGCATCAGTAATGTGTTTTGTAAAGGCCATATTCATAGCACTAGCATTAGGACTTTTAGCAAGCTTTTGTAGGAACATAATTACTTCAGAGATATTGCAACCATCAAGATCAAAATCATAATTACCGTCTAAGGTAGTAGAGCTATTGTTTCCCATATTTCGAAGAATTTCAGCATTTTTATTAGAAAAGGTTCCATTGGTTTTAGGCATTGTTGCAAAAGGAATGGGGACTTCATGTGGTTTACTAGCATCAACATTAGTGGTGGTGATAGTACAAATACTACTATTTCTAGCAATTTCATCTTCTCTTTCCCACTTAGCATGCAATTCAGCTAACAGTCTAACATTTTCATCAATTCTAACTTGTATGGCATTAGTAGCAGCAAAGGGATTTTCAATGGTTTCAGGTTTTGCAGCAATTTTATTAATCAAAGAGGATTGTGCTTAAGACAAAGATCATATATTTCTTTCAGCATTTGAGAGTTTTTCCTTAATAGTTTTATTGAAAGCAGTTTGTTTACTAATAAAATCTTTAAGCATGACTTCAAGTTTAGAGGGTGCACTTCTATTATTGTTGTAGGAATTTCCATAAGCATTACCATTATTGGGAGGATATGGCCTATACTTATTATTACCAAATTTATTCCTGTAGGCATTGTTGATAAAATTATTATTTCTAATAAATTTCACATCAACTTGCTCTTCTTGAGCAACCAAAGAAGCTAAGGGATCATGATTTGGATCAATATGAGCTTTCCCATTTACAAGCATAGACATAATAACATCAATTTTATCACTCAAGCAGGAGGTTTCTTCAACAATATTTACCTTCTTACCTTGTGGAGCTCTCTCAGTGTGCCATTCAGAATAGTTAACCATCATATTATCAAGGAGCTTTGTTGCAGCACCCAAAGTAATGGTCATAAAGGTACCTCCAGCAGCGGAATCCAGTAGATTTCTTGAAGAATAATTCAGTCCTGCATAAAAGGTTTGGATAATCATCCAAGCAGTCAGTCCATGAGTGGGACAATTTTTTACCAAAGATTTCATTCTTTCCCAAGCTTGAGCAACATGTTCATTATATGATTGTTTAAATTTCATTATTTCACTTCTCATAGATATAATCTTAGCAGGAGGATAGTATTTTCCAATGAAAGCATCTTTGCATTTAGTCCAAGAATCAATACTATTTCTAGTTAGGGAGAGCAACCATTCTTTAGCTTTTCCTCTCAAAGAGAAAGGAAACAATTTAAGCTTAATAATATCTCCATCTATATCCCTATGTTTTTGCATCTCACAAAGTTCAACAAAGTTATTAAGATGAGCAACAACATCTTCAGTACCAATACCAGAGAACTGTTCTTTCATAACAAGATTGAGTAAAGCAGGTTTAATTTCAAAGAAAGTAGCTTCAAGAACATGTGGAGAAATAGGTGTGCACATGAAATCATTGTTGTTGGTGCTAGTGAAGTCACGCAACTTAGTGTTTTCAAGAGTATTCATTTTTGTGTGTTTTTAATAGAAGGAAGCAAACCAGTACAACTAATTTTGTGTGTGTTTTTGATAAAAGAAACAAGAAAACAAACAAAAATAAACTAAGCAAAACAAAAAACAAAGTAAAGATATTGGTTATGAGGGACTCCCCTTGTGAAGATGTCCTTGACTCCCCGGCAACGGCGCCAGAAAAAGGCTTGATGGCTCAAAATATATCGAGCTTGTTGGGGAACCCCAAGAGGAAGGTATGATGAGCACAACATCAAGTTTTCCCTCAGTTATGAAACCAAGGTTATCGAACCAGTAGGAGCAAGGAAACACCTCCAAGGTGTTGTTTCCAACTTGGAATCCTGCACAACACAACCACAGAATTTTGCCCCCAACTTACAGTGAGGTTGTCAATCTCACCGGTTTTGCTGAAAATAAAGGATTAAACGTATTGTGTGGAAGATAGTAATTGCTTGCAGAAAGTAAACAGTAAACGTAAATAGATTGTAGATTGATGGTAAAAGAATGGACCGGGGTCCATAGTTCACTAGAGGTGATTCTCCTTAAGATAGTTGACATGTTGGGTGAACAAATTACAACGGGGCAATTGACAGACATCAAGAAAGCATACATGCATATACTAATCATCTTGACTCCTACGAGATTTGATTGGGCATTACAACATTATACATAGACCATAATCCAACTGCATCTATGACTAATAATCCACCTTCATGTTATCATCCGAACCCCCTCCAGTATTAAGTTGCAAGCAACAGATAATTGCATTAAGAAAAGTGTGTAAAGTAAACAATACGATTGCCCCATGGACAAATGATTGTTGTTTTCTCCCTAGTAGCAACAGCACATCTAGTACCTTAGAGATTCCTGTCACTTCCCTAGATTACTAGAGGCATGAACCCACTATCGAGCATAAATACTCCCTCTTGGAGTTGCTAGCATCTACTTGGCCAAGATAGCTACTAACAACGGAAAGCATGGAAGATCACAAATAACATAGACATGATAGAATCAATAATCAATCTGAAATAGTATCTCAATATCCATCGGATCCCCGCAAACACAACATGTAGGATTACAAATAGATAATCTTGATCATAAACGGAGCTCACAAAATCTAAACATGGTAGCACAAAGGAGAAGAACCAACCATCTAGCTACTACATGGACCCGTAGTCCTGGGATGAACTACTTAGGCATCACACCGGAGGTAGTCATGGTGATGAAGAAGGCCTTCATGGTGATATCTCCCCTCCGGCAGGGTGCCGGGAAGAGCTTCAGATCCTTCCCGATCTAGGGATGGAGATGGCGGCGGCTACAGACTCTTTCGTGGAATTTTGATCAGGTACTTAGGGTTTTTGTCCTGGGAGGATTTTATAGGCGAGAGGGCAAGGTCGGTGGAGCACCAGGGGGCCCACACCCCCTGGCGGCACGCCCCCTAGGCCACACCGCCACTAGGTGTGGCTGCCCTGGTGCGCCACTTCGTCTCCCCTCCGGACTCCGTGTTGCTTCGGGTAAAATATTGACTGGCTTTTGTCCGGTCCAATTCCGAGAATATTTCCTTACTAACTTTTCTGAAACCAAAAATAGCAGCAAACAGGCAACTGGCACTGTGGCATCTTGTTAATAGGTTAGTTTTAGAAAATGTGTAAAAATACTCCAAAGTGTGGACAAAACATAAGAAAGTAGATATAAAACAAGCATGGAACATCAAAAATTATAGATACGTTTACCATGTATCACCCCTCCCTTAGTGCGCCGGCCCTAGAGGGCCAAGGGGGCCAGCCCTAGGCCGCCCCCTCTATATAAAGGAGGGGAGGGGCACCTCCCCCTTGCACCCTTCCACCCCAAACCCTAGCTGCCTCTCTTCTCGACTGTCCTCCTGCTTTGGCTTAGGCGAAGCCCTGCAGAAATCTCTTTCCACCACCACCACCATGCCGTCATGCTGCTAGGATTCCGTTGAGATCTACCACCTCCGCTGCCCGCTGGAACGGGAGAGGAAGGTCTACATCGATTCCGCACGTGTGACCGATTGCGGAAGCGCTGCCGGAACACGGCGCCGGAAGGATCGTCCACTCGATCTTGAGATCGGCAAGTGATCGTCTACATCAACCACGAGATCCAATATCGCACAAGGCTTTCGAATCTACAAGGGTTAGTACAGATCTATCTCGTTGCACTGATCTAATATATTAGATCTTGGGTTTTCCTAGATTAGATCTTGGTTTTGTTCGTTCTTGCGGTAGAATTTTTTGTTTTCCCTGCTGCAAACCCATCAGTATCAGGCTCATGTTAATGAAAAGAAAGGCATGGTTCGTCAGAAGGCTCTCATGAAGCACCAAGGCATGACTGTTTTCGTGGGATCTGAGACCAACATCACTCCTGAGGATAGGTGAATCTCTCAGCACAACATCTGGGAAGATGATGAAGCCACTTCCTCCTACCAGCCACCGTTTATCTACCGTAGTGATGAGTGACCCATGGGACGTTAGCTTGCTATTTTATCCTTTTTGGTGTCTTGATGCCAAAGGGGGAGAAGTTGCCATATTAGGTTGTGCCGGGGATTTGCATGGGAAATCACAAGATCTCGTTCTTCATTTGATCTTAGTTGGATTGTGAACTTTTTATTTGCCTCGTTTTATTTGTGCTACCATGTGTGCCTCTATTTTTATAACACTGTGTGTTACCTATGCTATGTGTCTATGGTGGTAATGTGGCAAATGGATTTCTAGCTAAATGGATTTATCTTATGTGGTGGAGATATTCAAATATTGGCTCCAGTTATGATTCATCACACAATTTGGTGCAAAGGTATGAAAATCTAGTATAATCTCTAGACCCATGCACATGTTGTTTCGTTTGTAAACTTGCGGGGGAGTGTGGATCCTAGGATGTGCGTATTGCATTCCAAAATCAAAACATAGTTATGCACACCTCTAGGGGGAGAGCCCTTCTCTATTTTACAAATTGCATTGCTCTTATCATAATGTTTTTATGCAAATTAAAGTATTGTCATCAAACACCAGAAAGAGGGAGATTGAAAGAACATGTATTCTCCTAAGTGTTTTGGTGTATGATGACGATGCTGAAGGGTTCCGTAGCATAAACAAATCCTACGTTGGAACGCCCTAACTGCCCAAGATCTATCTATGTAGTAATGCAGCAATGACCAGAGCGTATAGAATACATACCCTTGTAGACCATACACGGTAACGTTTCGAGTGGAATGTGTTTGAAGTAGTCGAACTCATAGCCGACCTTAAGGTCACGAAGATCCTCGCAGGTCACCCATTGCTCCATCTTCATCGTGCAGTACCTCGGACTCACGACATCTAAGATGTCCTCATGTGAGGCACCCTCGAGTTTTCATACACATACAATGTACGATGATGACCTCTGACTCCCTTGATCCCTGCCGGTAGTGCGGAAGTAGATCTTCGGCTTGGAATCCCTACCACGCAACGACATGCTGCAGGTGTGCCGTCTTTTGCACGTACAGTCCTTTCTTAGGACCGTGCCAACGCGTGGAGACAACTAGAGAGATAGAGGGGGAATTTTCTAAGGAAAATGCCTTAGAGGACATCTCAAATTGTGTGTCTAATCCTACCCATGGGCACCCCTTTATATAGGCAGAGGGAGGTGTGCCCTCCCCTTTGCGTTTGCCATGTGGTACTGATCAAGGGAGAGAGGGGGTGACGCCATGGGCCTCTATGGCTCCATGGGCCAGCCATCCAGGGGGAGACCCACCCCGCGCATAGCCCAAGTCTAGCCAGGTGGGCCCCATGTGGTGGTTGTGCTTGGCCCCTTTGGCCCTTGGCTCTCCCCTCTAGCAGTTTTCCCTCATGGGCCCTTTTTCCCTAGGAATTTGGCCCATTAGTGGAATACCCTTTCAAATTAGATTTGAATATTATATTTAATATTAATTAATATGAAAATACATATTACAAAATCTGATTTGACCCGAAACACCCTTCAGTTCCGTTTCGATTTCCTCCGAACAACTTCGAAACTTTCCGGAACGATTCCAGTTCTCTCACAAAACTTTTCTGGTTTCCTTTTCTCTTTCATCTGGTGATTCCAACTTACAAGGATCTCTAGCTCATCGTACCCTTAAGTGTATTTCCCTACAACTCGATAATGACATAGACATGATCCCATCAATGATCAATAGCGGGACCAGGATGCCCATAATGACTAATGTGCATTCCATGATGACACTGTCGTTTGAACCGTAAAACATCGAGTCCAATTCTCTTTATTTCTTTGATACAACTCGTATGAGATCCGATCATTGGTGTCACATACCTTATTCAATCTCGTTACCGATAAGTTCTATTTTACTTATTCCCGTGATATTACATCCCATGACCGAGTCACATGTTGCAACATTATGGAAGTAATCTCACCGAGTCAGTCAGTATGTATCTGATCCGTCATGTGGGTGAACAAATCCGGGTCTTGAGTCATATGTCATCTACTGGTCCTCTGGAATACCTAACATACACCTTTATAATCACCGTTTAACCGAGTTACATTTGATGTAGTTAAAGCAGCCTCGGGAGACAGTGAGTAATATGATCTAATGGTCTAAGGAGAAGGAGACTACGTTTCTAACTATTGCAACAATGAACTTTGTGACTTGATCATGTCGCAACTTTGGGTAATGTCCATCACATCATTCACCAATGATATGACCTCGTTTTCAATTGGCATAAAATCTCCATGATCAGGAAACCTTGATCATTGGTTGCCCAACGAACTAGTATGAATAGAGGCTACTAGGGACTTTGTTTGTTTCATACCACACTTGTATCAATGTTTCCACTTGATACATTTATAGCACAATATGAAACTACCACAAACTAATTGAGATATGATCATAAACTCCATTTATTATTTGCCTCTAGGGCACTCCTTCAGTCTCCCACTTGCACTAGAGTACAAATAATCTAGCTCACATTTTACTAATCATAAACCATGTGTTTATTGATCATGCATGCTCATGGAAAACGTCCTGTCCATGTTCTGTTTTACCAGATCATTATGTCTTTTGCAAATCGTTAATGTCTTCCTAATTTTGACATTTATACCATTCTCTCATAATGGGTTGAAGTATTCGTTTGGCGACAAAGTGAGACTTTGTTTCTAGTGTTTACAATGATGAACGGTCAGTAAATTTAACTTTCACTATTGTCACATAAACTTTGAAACACACTTAGCAAAAGTCGAACTTATTTAGCCAGAACCTATACTTCTATATCTATGTAGATCCTAGTGCACAAATATGCAACTATGTGCCTAACTTTGCTTCTTGCCATTTAAGGACAAACTCAATTCTGGTTCAGCGGTTGACTTAGGTATCACCTGAAGACATGTTCATACAGTTAAGAGCTTGTTCTTCCAACCAGAACCTTGGGTCACATTACGTCGAGTATACAATATGGTTGTATGGAAGAACCTATGGCTGAGGCATAGGAGATGCAACACATCTCTTTATTTACTTTAACCGCAGTTGTAATACTGATACTAACTCAATGCTTCATGCAAGTAAGAACTTCTTTCTTACCTTGTTCTATTATGAACTACATCAGAATCTTGTCTAGGATATTTTGAACATATTCAGAATCAAGTCCTGGAAGCATTCGACAATGATGTTTATTAAACTTACCAATCTATCTCAATAGATCTCATTATTTAATAACTTGTTCAAATTCATCCATGTTTACTAACTTAAATATTATTCAATTGCATCATTCATATATGTCATTCACATATTTCAAAATGATGGCACGCTCCCACTCAAATATGGCATCCATTTATGAGATCTAGGGATTTCACTTTGCTCCCACTCAAATATGTATCTTACATATTATGATTTAGCCAAGCCACTTAGCTCCCACTCAATTGCAAGTCCTCTCAATAATCTTGGACATTGCAAAATTCTTTGATCATCATCAATTTGAGAATTCCAGCTACGAGATTCCAATATCCAAATATTTTTGGTGAAAATCCAATAGACTCAAGCATCACTAATTTTGTAGTCAACTCCTTGAATTTGTCCAAACATACTTAGTGACAAATTGAGATTTATGTCCTTCATTAAGTTTCATTTCCTTCTTATGACTTTGCAGTCATTTAGAAATATAAAGTAAACATCTTTACTTAATGAGATCGAGTAGCATATTACTATGCAATGTTTAAATGTAACTTAATATAGGATTTTATGATTCCTAGTCATTTCTTGCAGTTAGGTCCATAACGCTTCTTTGTAGTTTGTAGGTATGTTGTGTTCAAATAACATGACAAGCAAATCAATAATATAATCCTGCAAAATTGCAGAGTATATCTTGAATCCTATTAACTTTAGTAAAATTATTCGCTGAAACTTTATGATCATTATCATTAGTTTCTCCTCTATTTGTAGAGTTTAGTTTCACGGAACAAATTCTGCTGTGCCACTCAACTATTTGGAGGCAAGGTTAAATACCTTATTTTGATATTTTACATTCTTCCCACTTGTATGTTCATCAACACACATAAAACTTAGGACAATAGCAGGTTTTCCTTTTTGTGGAAGATGTATTCATAGTTTCCTAAGAATACTCTACAAATACTTGTTTATTCGCCATGATTTCTAATTATCAAAATCTCTAGAAACTCGAACGTGCCATAACTCTTATGGTTTTGTGTCCACGAATATTTCAATGTTCCTTTGTATTTCAAACGAGTGTTTGCTCTTTCCGATTTCTAATTCTAAATGATAACTATAACCCCGATAAGAGATAATATTGGACCATATGTATCTAATACAACATAATTGTGATATTCAGGCATTTCAATACACTTTGAATTTGTCCAATTATCATAATTTGTGAAACATCTTTCACAAATCCCCTTTATGCCAAAATTAACTTAAATACTTTAGTCATGTCGATCAAATCGAAGAGACTTTGTATTTTTGTTAATTTAATATCCTTCTTCATTTTGAAATCATTTGAAAAATTACAAATAGTCTCAAACTTATGTTTCATTAAGTAAATACTCATATTCACTTAAATTCACAATTAAATAATGATTTTCACAATTTTTTGAAAATATGATACATCATTATGTATAAAATTCAACATGAAGTATAAATAATGATTTCCACTATTTGTTGAAAACATGATACATCATTATGTATAAAGTTCAACATTTCTTTCCATATCACTGTTTTACCAGAATGCAGAGTTTTAGTCATTTCGTCAAATGCGGCATGGTTCTGCAAAGTCTCTAGATCAAATATCTAAGACCCTGATTTTCGTTTAGAATGAAAACATGCAATAACCACCATGACTTAAATAATAGTGTCATGTCTTTATTAAACTTTGGATATCTTTTAGTATTCTAATACTTTATAAATGCTTAAACTATTATCATTAACATAGTGGTGAGAATAACTCATTTATAATCGTAATGTGACCATAAAGGTATTATTCATAAGAACAGTACAACTGACTTGTAAGTTATTCATATGAATAATCGTCTCGCCAAAAGCAAGACACACTAACAAGGATTACAAAATTATATTGAAGTCTACTAATCCAAATGATAAACTTTGAGGAAAGGGATGATGTCGGTTATCAACTGTTTTTCTCGCTGTCATCAAGCCACATTGCCTCATTTCCAGCAATTCTCAAGTAGACCATCATGTTTTCACAAAACGGGACAAGTATCCACAACTTTTGTAAACTGCAACGAGTTTTGCAAGAATTACATTTATAACTTTGTATATCTAACATATACCCTTGTCATCTATGACCTCCATTACAATCGAGCCCTTCTAAGAGTTCTCAACTCTAATGCAAGATTGCTAAGTGACTCTCTAGATATTCTATTTTCATCCATGATGGAGGAAAACTCATCCAACGGCTCATACTTTATGTGCTTGATCTTGCAAAATACAAAATTGTAGTCCATCTCTCCATGAAATGGAGAATGGCTTATTGGATGATTATGGAGAAAACACAAACATTGCAGAGTCATCGGACTATATCCTAATGGTTATTGTATCAAGAAGAGAAGATCATCTTATTACAAGGATATCCCACGGGCGTGGGTATTAATCTATGAAGTTTCCCATGGTCACAAAGGACCTCAATGCGTTAGGACATGATCTACTAAGATATTTGCAAAAAGACATCTAGACTAAGTTCATAATATGAGTTAAATTCATTATTGAGCTCCCACTAAAATTGTTATCCCCTAGACGATTTTAGCGATCACCCGATCCCAATTCACTATCTCACCCCTGACCGTCATAGCTGGCAACATAGATGCAAAGGTAGACATTCTCCAATGTTAATCACATCATTCATGTGACTCATGCTCGATATTTTGATCTCTTGTGTTCTAAGGCCATGCCTGTACATGCTAGGCTCCCCAATTCTAACTTTTGTGTTTTTGCAATGCAACATGACTTACACCCACCATATGCGATCGCAGATATGTCTAACACCGGATCATCATAGCCTGCCTCATAACGGAGAACTTTCTTAGTGGTGCACACATAAGGGGAACACTATCATTGGAATTATTTAGGGACCATCTTAACTAATATGCTGCCATTGAGTATATAATACTAGCACACAATAAGATGTATAATAGGTATCAACATCACATGTATATTGTGATATGATATGGTCCTTCTTCTTGTGGCTTGATCTCCATCGAGCGCTCCGGCATGATCTCCATCTTGCCATCGGTTTGACGCCAAGTCCACGACACCACCGACGGGTCATCCATCGGAACTACGACTATTACTATACTACTTAGTAACAGAAAAGTAAAGTACGTTACCTTCATAATGACCAAGACCATATCATAAGACAAGCCCTCCCGCAAAACAAAGTTAGACGCCTCTACTTTATCTTTTGTAAGTTTTACGTGGTTGTTAGGGCTTTCGCCATAGAACCATTTCTAATATACGAACTTTCCAACCACAACATGGATCCAACAGTTGTCTCTACTACACCTCTTTCGGGGCCCTCCGTTGTAAATGCTATATCAACTGTTGAATGAGAGATAGACACCCGCTAGCCATTTATATGGCACAAGTCATATGTCGTGCGTGGAACTAGTCTTGTGTAAGAATACGCGTAAGGTTGATCTGGACCGCTTCATAAAATAATACCACGATATAAAAAAGTACACGTTAGAGGGTAACAACTAGAGGATCAATGTTCACACAATACTTGTGCATACTGGCAGTACAACACTCCTACGCATATATCGGCTCTGGTACCACTAAAGGGTTCTGTAGAAGAAAACAAAAAAATCCTACGTTGGAACGTCCTAACTGCCCAAAATATATCTATGTAGTAATGCATTAATGATCAGAGCATATATAATACATACCCTTGTAGACCGTACACAGTTAACGTTCCGAGAGGAACGTGGTTGAAGTAGTCGAACTCATAGCTGACCTCAAGGTCGCGAAGCTCCTCGCAGGTCACCCCTTGATCCATCTTTATCGTGCAGCAGCTTCAGCTCACGACATCCAAGATGCCCTCACATGAGTCACCCTCAAGGTTTCGTACACATACGGTGTATGATGACGACCTCTGATTCCCTTGATCCCTGCTGGGAGTGCGGAAGTAGATCTCCGGCTTGGAATCCCTACAACACAACAACATGATGCAGGTGCGCCATCTCTTGCGTGTATAGTCCTTTCTTGGGACCTTTGCCGACGCGTGGAGACAACTAGAGAGAGTGAGGGAGGAATTATCTATGGAAAATGCCTTAGAGAACATCTCAATTTGCGTGTCTAATCCCACCCATGGGCACCCCTTTATATAGGCGGAGGGAGGTGTGCCCTCTCCTTTGGGTTTCCCATGTGGGACTAATCAAGGAAGAGAGGGGGTGGCACCATGGGACTCTAGGCAAAGGGGGATCCCCACCCCGCGCACAGACCAAGGATGGACGGGTGGGCCCATGTGACGGCTGAGCTTGGCCCCTTTGGCCCTCCCCTCTAGCAGTTTTCCCTCATGGGCCCTTTCCCCTAGGAATTTGGCCCATTAGTGGAATACCCTTTCAAATTAGATTTTAATATTATATTTAATATTAATTACATCAATTAATATGTAAATACATATTAAAAAATCTGATTTGACCTGAAACACCCTTCAGTTCCCTTTCGATTTCCTCCGAATGACTTTGAAACTTTCCAGAATGATTTCGACTCTCTCATGGAACTTTTCTAGTTTCCTTTTCTCTTTCATCTGGTGATTCCAACTTATAGAGGATCTCTATATCATTGTACCCTTAAGTGTATTTCCCCACGGCTCGAGAATGACATAGACATGATCCCATCAATGATCAATAGAGGGACTGGGATGCCCATAATGACCCCTGTATATTCCACGATGACACTATCATTTGAACTGTAAAAAGTCGAGTCTAATTCAATTTGTTTCTTAGATACGACTTTTCCAAGATCCGATTATTGGTATCACATAACTTGTTCAATCTCGTTACCGATAAGTTCTATTTTACTTATTCCCGCAATATTACATCCCCGTGACCCAGTCACATGTTGCAACATTATGGATGTAATCTAACCAAGTCGGCCGTATGTATCTTACTGTCACGTAGGTGAAAAAATCCCGATCTTGAGTAATATGTCATCTATTGTTCTTGTGAATACCTAACGTACACCTTTGTAATCATCGTTTAACCGAGTGACGTTTGATGTAGTTAAGGCAACCTCGGAAGATAGTGAGTAATATGATCTCATGGTCTAAGGAGAAGGAGACTATGTTTCTAACTATTGCAACAATGAACTCGGTGAATTGATCGTGTCGCAATATTTGGGTAATGTCCATCATATAATTCACCAATGATATGACCTCGTTGTCAATTGGCATAAAAGCTCCATGATTAGGAAACCTTGATCATCGGTTTCCCAATGAACTAGTATGAATAGAGGCTACTAGGGACTTGGTTTGTTTCATACCACACATGTATCAATGTTTCCACTTGATACATTTATAGCACAATATGAAACTATCATGAACTAATTTGAGATATGATAATAAACTCCATTTATTATTTGCCTATAGAGCATATCTCCTTCAGATGCATGTGTTGGTCTAATTGTGTGCTAAGTGTTGATAGAGTCTACTTTTAAAAGAACTATGATTTGCCCATCAAATAGGAGAAAAAAATTTAAGGGAGAAGGAGCTGCCATTTGCTCCTAGTAACAAGCAGTATTGATGCGGTACCTGGTCGGTACTACCATCTGCTTAAGAGAGCTCCGATGTGCTCGAGGACGGTATGGCGGTACAGGTCTGCCCTACGCCCAAGCGGTAGTGCCGCTTTGGGTCAAGCGGTAGTACCCCCCGAGGTCAAAACTCTAGCGCGGCCTGTTCAGTTTCGATCGATACCGGGCCGATACCGGTCCGGTAGTACCACTGACCATGGGTAGGTACTACCTCCCTTCACTAAGAAGGCTCCCAACGGGCAGATTTCGTGGATGCTATAAAAGGGGCACTTTGTATCCTACCTCAAGACGCTCGACTCCCCACTCAAATAACACCATTTTGGAGCCATGAAATCTACAAGATCTCCTTCCTCCTCCACTCAAAGTCCTTGATCTTTGGATAATCGAAGGAGAAGACCCCGATCTACAATCTGACCAAAGCGATTTGATTTCCCCCCTCATTCAGTTGAGAGCCCCTTATTCTAGAGTTTCTTAGGAAACCCTAGGCCTTGATTTCGTTTAACAAGTGTGTCTTTGTTGCTGTGGATAGCTTGCTTGTATTCGAGAGCCTCCAATTAAGTTGTGGATTTGTGCCCCAAACTTGTTGTAAAGGCGCCAGTTTTTGCCTCGAAGGTTACCGTTATAGTGGAGAAGTGAATCGATCCCGTTGGGGTGAGATTCACAGGAGAACAAGGGAGGCCTTTGTGAAGTTGGTGGTCTGACTACCGCCCCCTATCGAAACACAGACGTACTTCGCCTCAAAGGGAAGAACTACGGGAAATATATCCTCGCATGCTCCACCACGGTTACCTCTATACTTTACCGCACTTTACTTGTATATTGCTCTTGTCTATATTGCTAGTAGCTTGCTTGTCATATAGGTACTACTGCCCAAGCGGTAGTACCGCTTTGGGTCAAGCGGTAGTACCGCCCGAGGTCAAAACTCTAGCACGGCCTGTTCAGTTTCGATCGGTACCGGGCCGATACCGGTCCGGTAGTACCACTTGAAGGGAATATGCCCGAGAGGCAATAATAAAGTGGTTATTATCTTATTCCATGTTTATTTTGCATGCTATAATTGTATTGATTGGAAACATCAATACATGTGTGTTTAATAAACAAAAAGGGTTCCTAGTTATGCCTCTCTTATAAACTAGCTCGTTGATTAACAAGATGATCAAGGTTTCCTGATCATGGACATTGGATGTTGTTAATAACGAGGTCACAACATTGGTGGAATGATGTGATGAACATTCATCTGAAGTATAGCATTACGATCAAGTCGTTATGTTTATATTGCTATAACATCATACGAAGTAATCTTTATCCTTAGACCATGAGATCATGTTAATTGCTAACACCGGAAGAGTATCTTGATAACATCAAACGTCACACCGCAACATGGTGACTATAAAGATGGGTTCAGTGCTATGAAGGTGTTATGTTGAGGCTCATGGATCAAGAGTGTAATTTGTCAATCCCGATGAAGTATAGATATACTCTAGGCCCTCTCGGTGATATCACATTAAGATAGCTTGCAAGCAAGTGATGTGATCACTAGAATGTTATATCACGGGAACGAGAAAAGAGTGCATGTCGGCAACAAGATCAAACTAGGTATGGAGATACCGATGATCGAATCTCGGACATGTAATATATTGCGAGACAAAGGGATTTAGTTACAAGTGTTAAAGGTTCTCACGATCACAGAAGTCATCGTTGAATATGCAGGAGTCAGTATGGATCTCCAGGTCCCGCTTCTGATTATTGATCTGAGAGGAGACTCAATCATGTCTGCATTATTTGCGAACCGTAGGGTGACACACTTAAGAGTTACCGAACACCATTTTTGAGCACATATGTTTCAGACGAAAGAATTGCAAAGCGCAGGATTTGTTTTGATAGAATCCAGAAATTGTTTCGGGTGAAATTGCAGAAAGTGGTTCTGCATGTGATATTGAAATATTGCAAGGGTTATATGTGAATGTTTGTTAATTAAAGTAATTAACAAAATTCTAAATAAATTTAATAAAAGAGTATTATTAAATGAGAGAGCATTAAACTTGGAGAATTTTAATGCATTTAAAGTAAGGACTTTAAAGGGGAATGTGAAGAGGCATTTTAATGTGGAGTGGTTACCACCACATGAATGGGGGAGGTGAGGAGTCACCCCCCATGCACCGGCCATGAAGGAGGGGCACCCCCTCCTCCTATAAAAGGCCACCCTCTTCCTCCTTCTTCCTCACACCTCCTTGTGAAGGATCTCTCTCCCCCTCTATAATTATTCCCCCATGGTCTCGGATTAGCGAGATACATGTTCCTCGTGGCATTTTGTCTAGAAGGAGTTGCTGCTTCTGCTAGATCGCTGGAGCGAGGAGGTGGAGGTTGTCCGGTGGCTTGAACATGTGTGCGAGTACGGATGCGCTGCTGAGTTGCGGCGCTCGGACTTCCTCATGATCTTGAGATCGGCAAGTGTACGACTACATCAACCACGAGTTCCTACTCGTTAACAAAACTCGTTGTCTTCGAGGGTAAGTTCTCGTTGGATGTATGTCCACCCGTTGCTTTGTACCTAGTAGATAGATCTTGGCGTGTAGTTCTCATCGTAGGAATTTTTTTGTTTTCTATGCTGCAGACCCAACAGTGGTATCAGAGCCTGATCTATGCATAGGTGCTTTGCACGGGTAGTACACATATGTTTATATGTGGGCAATGATGATCATGTTATTGCATCTTCTATGTATTTTGGATATTGGTGGCATAGTGGGATGAAGCGGCCCGGACCAACCTTACATGTCATCGTACATGAGACTGGTTCCACGACTGACATGCAACTTGTTTTGCATAAGTGGCTAACGGGTGTCTGTCTCTCCTACTATAGTCAATATCTGATTTACAACAAGTTGCTAATAACTTGGTTATCCTCGTTGTGGTTCATGTTTGTAGGTAAGAACGGTTCTATCTCCGAAAGCCCTAAGCCACGTAAAACTTGCAATTGATAAATTAGAGGCGTCTAGTTTAGATCGTTGTTGGGCTAGTGTCTTGATATGGTATTATTGTAAGTAGATGTATGATAGATACTCTTACAACACACTCAATGTGTAAGTTCCATAGACCTTGGCCTTACACACAAAGGAATGATAGAGATCATACCACGATGCAAATGATAGAGATCAAATGCATGGACCATATCATCTCACTTTACACATTAGATGTTAGCATCTTATACTGCTAGTTTTGCGCTTTTGGTAGCATTGTAAGATGATCCCTCATTTAGATATCAAGATAAAATGTGTTCTTCCTTAAGTATGCACCGTTCTATGGATCGTGTTTCGAGACATCACGTGATGATCGGGTCTACTCGACTCTACGCTTTCATACAACGGGTGTAAGACAGTTTTACACACGCGAGTACTAAGGTTCTTACTTGGCGAGCCTAGCATGTACAGACATGGCCTCGGAACACGGACCGAAAGGTTAAGCATGAGTCATATAGTTGATATGATGCCCATATAGATGCTCGCCTTTGAAGCTACACCGACTCACGTGATGATCGAAATTGGTGTAGTGGATTTGGTTCATGTAATCACCAAAAAGGCACGAGGGATGTCGTTTTTGAGTGGGAGTTCATTTCTAATTTGAATTAGTCGAACTCAATTTGTCATAAACTAAATCGAAGTGAATTTTCATAATTTGTTGTAGTCATTGGCGTCTGTTTACTACCTTATGTTTAGTTTTAATTGAGATAATAAAACTATAGAATTCTAGATATTTACTTTACGAACTAGTATCGTATTGTTTTGAATGTCAATTTAAAGTTTATAAGTCCTATTGCAAACTTTCAGCAAACTCTATTTACTCCATGAAGTTTAATAAGTAGTATTAAATCAAGAGTAAGAATTCCATTGTTAGTGTCTAAAGTATCATGTTTGCCTCCATGATTATTGATATTCAAAAGTTGTTTTAATATCAAGATTATATTGGAGCTGAAAATTGTTTCAGAAACCATCATGTGTGAAAGATATTGTGGTATCTGAAACAATGTTTTTGGTTGCATTATGATAGAGTATAATTTAGCAAAATACATGTTCTCATACTGTATGAGAATTTGTGAAGGATGGAGATGCTAAGCATCCGGATCTCCTAAAAGGTTTTGGGAACTAAAATTATACTCGTCATTCTTCCTTATAAGCTATAGTATCTTGATCATGAAAGTTATCATGATAAGGATGAATAGAAGATGTAAGTAAAATGTTTACTACACTAAGAGATTACTAAAGAATGGATTTTTGAAAGAATGCCAAACATTTGATGATGGTGACCCACTTCAAAGTGCAAGTCCAAAGGTATTAGTATTTGACTATATACAAGCTTTGTACTATGTGTCATGTGAATGACACCACTATTGATGTTGATAGATTCTTTTAAAAGAAAAGGAATTGTTGAAAGAGAATCTATAAAATATTTGGCAAAAAAGAAAACGTTAGAGATGTCCAACTTAGGTATATAGAAGATATACATGTTATGGCTGTATTCCTTGCTTGTTAAACAATGTGGTTCTGAGGTATTGGATACCGAATTGGTTGGTATGAAGTGTCATATAGGACAACGCAATTCATGAACTACAATGGCCTAAGTAACTAGCAAGAGAATAAGTGATGATGTTCTTCAAAAACAAATAAAGTGTTATTGTGTTTTTGGTTGACGTCAAACCTAGCCTTCAAGATTTGTTTTAATAATTGTTATTTTGTTCCGGTATTACGAGAACAATGGTTGTTCAAATAAATTACCGTATTCCATAAAGGATGGATGAACTTTTTACAAGTCTAGTGGGAGTAATCACATCCATAAACACTATTGCTAAAATGTCGCAAGACATGATTAAAATATCACTTATGAAGTGACATCGCTGTTTTAAATTATATTGGAAAGAAAACATGAAGAAACTCCATGTTGATGGATTTTTGGAGTCTTTGATTTTGATCAATTGACACATGTGAGACTTTCCTCGAGATAATTGAAACTCCGTCCATAGGCCAGAGAGGAACGGATGACTAGCTTATTGGAAATTGTGCATGCTGATGTGCATAGTCCATTATGTGTAGCCATATGCGATGGATCTTTTTGCTTCATATGCTTTCTCCGAAAATTTGAGTGAACATATTTGTATATTTACTTAATAAGGAAGAAGTATGAAACATTTGAAAATTGTTCAAAGACTTTCAAGATGAAGTGGAAAATCATTGTAACAAGAAAAAAGAGTTTATGATTCGATCATAAAGGAAGATATTTGAGTTACATGTTTAGCAAAACACTTAAGATTTGAGGAATTGTTCCATGATTTGTGTTTCCCGATAAACCATAGGAGTATGGCATATTCGAGAGATGAAATCAAACCATGTTTGACATGGTAAGATCAAAGGTGTCATTTATAAAACTGCCATTATGTTTTAAGGATTGAAGCTTTAGAGACTACCGCTTTTACACTGAAAAGTGCACCATCATGATCCGTTTGAAATGACACCATATGAGTTATGGTTTGGGATAAAACCCGAATTGTCTTTTCTTAAATTTTGGTATGCTATGCATAAGTAAAATGTTTACAACCAAAGTCGGATAAGCACGTCTTTGTAGGTTATCCCAAAGAATTTGTTGGGAATTTCTCCATAACACCGAGGACAAAAGAGTTTGTTACTTGGAATGTTACGTTTATTGAGAAGGATTTTTTCACAAAAAGTTAAGTAGGAGGACAATAGAACTTTGATAAGGTTGTTGAACCTTAGCTATATATGCTAAGTAGCGCAGCGCCGGAAAGTGTCCCGGTGGCGGCCACAATGCTCATGGCTCCCGTGATTACAAAAGGTGTGATCTCCGAGATTAGAGTTCCTATTGAACTGTGTGAGTCGGTAAGAATCAAATAGTAATATTTGGTAAGCAAGTCGTTATTGTTTTGACAATTATGAACCGACTACATGCAAAGAAGCGATGATGGGCCCTGACTCCATAAAATGACTAGAAGTCATAGAATCCGTGATAGTATCCATACACGAGAAATCAAGTTTCTGAACTTGAAAGACCCTCCGGAAAGGCATGAAGCCTATCGGTTGTGTTTGGATCTATAAAGAAATAGACATGGATGTTTAACATCTATGAAATAGTCGACATGTCAGAAATAAGTTTACGACAATGTTCAAGGAGTTGACTATGACAAGATTTGATCTTTCATAGCGATATTTAGTCTTGACGGATTAATGTAGCAACCACTACATATAATTTGATGTATGGTAGTTGAACAAACAAAACAATGTTCTTCTAATAGAATGGTTACCTAGGACGTGTACAAGACACGGTCCGAAGGGTTTTGTTAATTCAAAGGGTGCTAAAAGGGCATGCAAACTTCAATAGTTGAAGTAAGCATAGCGGAGTTGGAATCTTTACCATGATGAAACTATTAAAAGAGTTTAAATTCAGCGGAGATGATGAAGATGCTTGAATTTGCAAGAAATTAAGTGGGAGCGCTGAGAAATATTTCTAATACATTATGTAGAGGACATATTGTTGATTGGAAATGACGTATCTTGTATTGACACAAGTTAAGAATTTCATTAAAATAAGATTTCGATGAAAGACTTGGGCAAAACCGGAATATTTGGCATCAATATCTATATGGATAGATTGAGGCGCTAATATGGTTGTGCCAGACATACATATATGAGATATTGAGAGGGTTCAATATGGAAACAACAAGAAAGGTTCTTGCTGCATGGAAAGGATTGTATCAAGATTCAAGTGTTCCAACACTTGGTGAGTAAAATCACATGAAGATTTTGATCGATTATGTATATATATCCAGAATGTCCTATGCTCTAAATGTTATGAGCACATACCAGAATGATCCATAAGATGATCATTGGACAATAGTAAAGATATTCTTATGAGCTTTGGAAGAACTAAGAATATATCATGTATAAGTGACAAATAGTTAAAGGTAGTTCATTGTAAAGTGTTACATTGATACTAGTTTTGTCAGAAGATACAAATTAAATTTATCTCAATTTAGACTATGGGTGGCACAATATAATGGAAAGGATGTTCCATGATGGATTTGGATGAGTTCCAAAGTTGAGACATTGTGACGGATACTACAACAAAAAGGCTAAGTATATGACTACTATAGTAGCAGCATAGGAGGGCATTTGTGTTAAGTAGTTTGTTATCAAACTAGGTGTGGTTCAAAGTGGGCTAATACTATGAAGATATATTGTGTGACAATAATATCAACATATTTTAACCGGAACGAACTAAAGGTCTCACCAAAGGACCAAATTTATACAAAGCCATCTCATTTGAGAATGAGTGATGCGTAGAGACGCAAAGACATGCAAATACACACGGACCTGAAACTGTCAGATCCGGAGATTATGTTAACCACTAGCAATAGCGTATATGCAACACCAGAAAGCCATAGGTGTTCAATACGCAAAGTTTTTCAAACTAGATTATTGACTCTTGTGCAAGTGGGAGACTGAAGGGAATATGCACGAGAGGCAATAATAAAGTGGTTATTATCTTATTCCATGTTTATGATAAATGTTTATTTTGCATGCTATAATTGTATTGATTGGAAACATCAATACATGTGTGTTTAATAAACAAAAAGGGTTCCTAGTTATGCCTCTCTTATAGACTAGCTCGTTGATTAACAAGATGATCAAGGTTTCCTGATCATGGACATTGGATGTTGTTAATAACGAGGTCACAACATTGGTGGAATGATGTGATGAACATTCATCTGAAGTATAGCATTACGATCAAGTCATTATGTTTATATTGCTATAACATCATACGAAGTAATCTTTATCCTTAGACCATGAGATCATGTTAATTGCTAACACCGGAAGAGTATCTTGATAACATCAAATGTCACACCGTAACAGGGTGACTATAAAGATGGGTTGATGCTACGAAGGTGTTATGTTGAGCTCATGGATCAAGAGTGGAATTTGTCAATCCCGATGTGAGATAGATATACTACAGGCCCTCTCGGTGATATCACATTAAGATAGCTTGCAAGCAAGTGATGTGATCACTAGAATGTTATATCACGAGCGAGAAAGAGTGCATGTAACAGCGAGATCAAACTAGGTATGGAGATACCGATGATCGAATCTTAGACATGTAATATATTGCAAGACAAAGGGATTTAGTTACAAGCGTTAAAGGTTCTCACGATCACAGAAGTCATCGTTGAATATGCAGGAGTCAGTATGGATCTCCAGGTCTCGCTTCTGATTATTGATCTGAGAGGAGTCTCAATCATGTCTGCATTATTTGCCAACCGTAGGGTGACACACTTAAGAGTTATCGGACACCATTTTGGAGCACATATGTTTCAGACGAAAGAATTGCAAAGCACAGGAATTGTTTCGATAGAAACCGGAAATTGTTTCGGGTGAAATTGCAGAAAGTGGTTCTGCATGTGATATTGAAATATTTCAAGGGGTTATATGTGAATGTTTGTTAATTAAAGTAATTAACAAAATTCTAAATAAATTTAGTAAAAGAGTTTTATTAAATGAGAGAGCATTAAACTTGGAGAATTTTAATGCATTTAAAGTAGGGACTTTAAAGGGGAATGTGAAGAGGCATTTTAATGTGGAGGGGTTACCACCACATGAATGGGGGAGGTGAGGAGTCACCCCCATGCGCAGCCATGAAGGAGGGCACCCTCCTCCTATAAAAGGCCACCCTCTTCCTCCTTCTTCCTCACACCTCCTTGTGAAGGATCTCTCTCCCCCTCTAGAATTATTCCCCCATGGTCTCGGATTAGCGAGATACATGTTCCCGGTGGCATTTCGTCTAGAAGGAGTTGCTGCTTCCACTGGATCGCTGGAGCGAGGAGGTGGAGGTTGTCCGGTGGCTTGAACGTGTATGCGAGTACGGATGCGCTGCTGAGTTGCGGCGCTCGGACTTCCTCACGATCTTGAGATCGGCAAGTGTACGACTACATTAACCACGAGTTCCTACTCGTTAACAAAACTCGTTGTCTTCGAGGGTAAGTTCTCATTGGATGTATGTCCACCCGTTGCTTTGTACCTAGTAGATAGATCTTGGCGTGTAGTTCTCATCGTAGGAATTTTTTTGTTTTCTATGCTGCGGACCCAACACCACTGACCATGGACAGGTACTACCTCCCTTCACTGAGAAGGCTCCCAACGGGCAGATTTCGTGGAGGCTATAAAAGGGGCACTTTGTATCCTACCTCAAGCCGCTCGACTCCCCACTCAAATAACACAATTTTGGAGCCATGAAATCTACAAGATCTCCTTCCTCCTCCACTCAAAGTCCTTGATCTTTGGATAATCGAAGGAGAAGACCCCGATCTACAATCTGACCAAAGCGATTTGATTTCCCCACTCATTCACTTGAGAGCCCGTTGTTCTAGAGTTTCTTAGGAAAACCTAGATCTTTTGAACAATAATAAAAAGATTAAGGTATGAAAAACTTATCTCTTTACACATAAGGCGAAAAATTGATGATACATTATTCTTTAGGCGGATGGCATCTAGTCGTTGGACTGGATATTCTGGCTTTAAGAAGTCGAACTATAACTCTTGTCATATTGTAAGTAATCTTATGTGTAAAAGCATCGTAGCTATGCTACGTTCCATGGATTTGAGTGATTTACTCCTGTCTTCTTGTCTTGTAGTCGATATGCTCCTTCAAGAATAACTTCTGTGACGATGTATGGTCCTTTCCATGGCGATTCTAACTTCTTGTGGCCATCTTGCTTGAGGCAAAGAACTAGGTCCCCTAGTGTGAAGGACCTATACCGCAATCTTCTGCTGTGGTAATTGCGCAAGTTTTGCTGGTACATAATTGCTCTTTGTAGAGCTTCGAGCTTCATCAAGTGCATCCACATCATCTTCAAGTGCTTCTCTTGATTCCTCTTCATCATATGCAGCTACTCTTGGGGATTCATGTGACACCTCAACAGGAAGCACGGCTTCTGCATCGTGGACCAGGAAGAAAGGTGTCTCTTGTGTTGTATTATTTGGAGTTGTATGTAAACTCCATAAGACATATGGTAATTCATCAACCCATGCTCCTTTTTCTCTGTCAAGCGGCGCTAGTAGTCTTTTCTTGAGTCTAGCAGTAACTAATCCATTGGCCTTTTCTACTTGTTCATTTGTTTGCAGATGAGCTACCGAAGCGTAGCTTACTTTGATACCCATCTCCTGGCAGTACTCCTTGAATTCATTAGAAGTGAAGTTGGTCCCATTGTCTATGATTATGTTGTTCGGTACGCCAAACCGAAATACTATGGACTTAATAAAATTCACAACCGAAGTTCCGTCTTGGGTGGTGATAGGCATTGCTTTGATCCATTTTGTAAATTTGTCGACTGCTACTAGCAGAAAGACGTGTCCTCCTGGCGATGATTTGTGAAGATTTCCCACCATATCGAGTCCCCACTGAATAAAAGGCCAATCCAAAGGTATAGGATTTAACTCAGCGGCGGGTTCTCTAGGCTTTGTTGCGAATCGTTGGCATGCTTCGCATGTTCTGACGATATCTTTTGCATCTTGAACTGTAGTGAGCCAGTAAAATCCTAACCTGAATGCTTTGGCAGCAATTGCTCGGCTACTAGAATGGTGACCACAAACTCCTTCATGTATATCTTTGAGTATGATTTTTCCTTCTTCGGGTGTTACGCAACGCTGCAACACGCCCAAAATACTCCTCGTATACAGCTCCCCTTTGATTATTCTGAAGGCCTTCGATCTTCGGGTGATTCGTCGGGCCTCTATCACATCTTCGGGTAGTTCTCCCTTAGTCATATATGCTATATATGGCTGCATCTAGGTAGGCTCAATTTGCATGACCTCTCCAATTTCATGTTTTTCTTCTTGATGGCTTCTTCTATACTCTTGGTTTTTTATGGAGCCCCCGAGTTTTTTTGCGGATGTTTCTTTTTTCCTATTTTTGGTGCTACAATCTCGGAGACTCTTTTTGCTTTGATCGATCGCTCTGTTATTTCTTCCCAAAAAACTCCTGGTGGTATTGGTAAGCACAAGGATCCGATGTTTGCTAGATTGTCGACTTCTTCATTGCTTGCTCTCCCTATGTGCAATACTTTGCACCCATCAAATTTAGCTTCCATAACGCCATATAGATCGCGATAAGCAATCATATTTTCGCTGACGGTGTCACACTTGTTCATTGCTTGCTGTGCCACAAGATTGGAATCTCCAAAGATTTTGAGGCGAATTGCACCGCAAGCTTTGGCCATTCGTGTGCCGTGCAACAAAGCCTCGTATTCATCTTCGTTATTGGATGAGTTTGCAAAGCTCATTGAAAGTATATAGCACATTTTTTCGCCTTGTGGTGATACTAGTATGACTCCTGCTCCTGGTCCTTCCGTTCTTTTTGATCCATCAAAGTACATTGTCCATGCACTAGAAAGGTCTGGTGGATCTGCACATTGCAACTCTGTCCATTCTGTGATGAAATCCGGCAGAACTTGCGACTTGATTGCTTTGCGCTTCTCATACGTGATATCTCAAGGAGATAATTCAATGCCCCATAGAGAGACACGCCTAGTTGCTTCTGGATTGTTGAGGATGCTTGACAAAGGTGCTTCATTGACCACTATGATCGGATGTTCCGAAAAATAATGGCGTAGTTTTCGTGGTATCATAAATACCCCATATGCTAGTTTTTGGTAATGTGGGTACCTCTGCTTGGATGGCGATAAGACCTCGCTCAGGAAGTAAACTGGCCTCTGCACACCATGGGTTTTTCCTTCTTCGGGTCGCTCCACAACCAAGACCGTGCTGACCACCTGATTTGTGGCAGCGATATAAAGTAATAAAGGCTCTTTCTCTTTTGGCGACACGACGATAGGAGATGTTGAAAGTGTCCTTTTAAGATCTTCAAAGGCATGCTGAGCTTCTTCCGTCCATTCAAACTTTTCTGATTTCCTCATGAGGGCGTAAAACGGCAGCTCCTTTTCTCCTAACCTTGTAATGAAATGACTGAGTGCCGCTACTCGCCCTGCCAGCTGATGTACGCCACGTAGATTTGTTGGCTTCTTCATTGTTAGGATTGCTTGTATTTTCTCGGGATTAGCCTCGATTCCTATGGCTGATACCAAATATCCAAGGAGTTGCCCTGCCGGGACTCCAAAGGAGCATTTCTTCGGGTTCAGTTTGATGCTAAACTTGTCTAGATTTTTGAATGTTTCTTTGAGGTCCTTCATGAGCGCAGATCCTTGTCTTGTTGTAACTGTAAGGCGTGATGAACACCGTTTTCTCCTGGTCTTCTTCCTTCATCCTAATCTGGTGGTATCCTGAGTAAGCATCCAAAAAAGAAAGACGTTCACATCCGGCGGTTGCATCGATTATTTGGTCGTTTCACGGTAATGAGAAGTGATCTTTTGGACAATGTTTGTTCAGTGCAATAAAGTCAATGCACATCTGAAGTTCTGTAGTATTTTTCTTTGGAACACATACTAGGTTTGTGACCCACTCTGCTTTTGTTAGTTCTTTGATAAAGTTGGCGTTGGTAAGGCGATGTAGCTCCTTTCCAATGGCTTTGCGCTTTGGTTCTGCAAAGCGACGAAACGGTTGCTTTACTGGCTTTGCCTTTGGATCCAAATTTAATGTGTGCTCAGCGAGTTCCCTGGGAATCCCCGGCATGTCAGAAGGTAGCCATGCGAAGATCTCCCAGTGCTCATGGAGGAACTCGATGGGTGCGCTTTCCTATGCGGGATCAAGATTGGAAGCCACAAATGTTGTTTTTGTCGGGTCGACGGGGTGGATCTATACTTCTTTTGTGTCCTTTGCCGTGTCAAAATCCTGATCGAGATTGACACGCGCTACTTCTAGTGGTTCTATGTTTGCTAAAGTTTTGAGTTGTTCGAACAACTCCGTTGCCATCTTGAAAGATTCAGAATTTTTGTTGAACTCCCTGTCGCAATTGTCAGCACGGGTGAAGCTTCCTTTTACTATGATGATTCCCTTTGGTGCTAGAATTTTCATGACTAAGCACGCATAATGTGGTACTGCCATAAACCGTGCGAAAGCTGGTCGTCCGAGGATCGCATGATATTGTGATGGCCAGTCCATGACATCGAATTCGAGTTTTTCTCGCCTGAAATTTACTTTGGAACCAAAAACAACGTCAAGAAATACTTTGCCTAAAGGAATTTCGGCTTTACCTGGTACTATTCCGTGGAAAGATGTTTCTGTTGGCGCGAGATTGTCCAGGGGGGAGCCCATTGTTTGTAATGTTTTTGCGTAGATCAGATTTATGCTGCTTCCTATGTCCATGAAGACTTTGCTCATATCGAACCCGCTGATTTGTACTTCGACTATCAAGGCTGAGTGACCTGGTCGTGGGACCCGAAGCGGGTGGTCAACTCTGCTGAATGTGATTTCTTGCTCGGACCAATGGAGATATTCGGGTGTGGTTGATGTTGTTGTTTCCACCATATTGATTTGTCTTGTGATGAGCTTCTGGGTTCTGTTGGATGGATGCCTCTTCTGAATCATTGACATTGCCCCTTTTGACCTAGGGTATTCACCGTTTTGATCATTTGTGTTTTGAGGCGGCATTGCTGGTGATGGTGGTGGTGCGCCGATGGCTAATGTGCCAGGTGTAGATGCGTATCCTCGGTTTGCCGCTTCAGTTGCTTTTGCATTACATAGCTCCTGCATCTTCAAGTATGTTCGACAGTGTTTCATGAGATGGTTAGATTGTCACCTGCCTGCCGAGTCGACGTAAAAGTGCATATTACAGGGTCCTTCCAGCATTTGCATTGTGGACATAGGTGGATCTCGAGCTCTTGGCTGGTACCGCTGTGTTGAATGGCTTCCTCCGACGTCATCCCTGTTATTGCAGTACCCGCTGTTGTAGTCGTTGCTTCTGTTGTTACCTTCACCCGAGAAACTGGCTGCAACGTAACTTGGCCATGTGTTTCCATCGTCGTTCCTTCTTCTTCTATCGTTACCGCGTTTATCCCTGTCTTCCTCGAGTGATCGTGTACACTTGTTATGCAGCGCGTCTTCTCCATCAGCCCAGCGATTTGCTATTTCCATTAGCTGTGAGATTGTTTTGGGTTTAACCCGTCCTAGCTCTTCTATGAATTGTCAGCGATGGAGGTCATCGTTGAAGGCGTCGATGGCCCTTTCATCGGATATGGACTCAGCCGAGTTTTTTATAATATTCCATCATTGGATGAATGCTCTTATTGATTCCCCAGACTTCTGTTTGCATGCTCACAACTGCTCCAAGGATGCAGGTCTTTTAAACGTGGAATGGAAGTGTCGGATGAACTTATCTTCTAGGTCGTTCCATCTGCCGATGGAATCCTCGGGTAGCTGCCTGAGCCATGATCTTGCAGCGCCAGTGAGGTGTAGTTATAAGCTTTGCATTGCGGTGGCTGTCGAGCCGCCTTGCAACTTGACAGTGGCCAAATAGTCTACTAACCATGCTTCGGGTTCCTGGAGTCTGTCGTACTTGTGGCGGTCGTGCAGAAGTTTGAAGTCCTTGGGTACTAAGGTTTTGCGAATCCTCTAAGTGAAACAGCTGGCCCCGCATAGTTCGTAATCGTCTTCATTGTGTCCGTCATGGTATCGTCTGCTACGGTTTTTGTCTCTTGATCCATCGTTCCTGTGTTGCGTGTTGTCGTTTCTTGTGCTGCTTCGCGGCTCGGGTGCTACGAGATGTGCCTGGTGTGGCGATCGAGATCGTCGGGTGTGCCCCACTTGCCGAGGACTGATGTGATGGCGTGGGGATATATCGGGCTGTTGTGTGGTCCCTTGCTCTACTTCTGCGATGGAGGCTCCCACCATGCCAAGGTTCATCAGGGCGGAGTGGTGTAGGGCCGCACGGGGATCATCGGGTGTGGGCTGAGTTCTGAGTAGATATGTTTGCGCGACCATGATGGCTGCTTGGGCTGTTTTTCCTTGATGTTTCCTGCTTGATCGATCGACATGAACGATAGATCTAGATCGCGGATGAGTCCACCTCTCTCTGCTTCAGGGATATTCACTAATCGAGATGTTCTCCTTCCTGGTGGTTCTCCTCCTATTATGCTCCCTGATCCTCGAGTGGAGCTTAACTGTGCCCGTCGTAAGCTGGATTCGTCGGCTAATCTTTTTCTTTTGTCGAGTTGCCTTTGCATCCTGAGTAGATATCTCTTCTTGTGATGAAGCAAATATTGATATGCTAATAAATCCTCGTGTGAAGCGTCTGCTGTCATCGGGACTGCTCCCGAAATTGTTTCCCTTGCCCTTTGCCATGCCACTACTGGTAGCCGAAAAGTTCGCCTCTCTCCTTCATGTGGTTCTCTGCCTCTTCCTTGGACTATGCGGGCCTTCGTTTCCGTGGTCCCCTTCATTGCTGTGATATCCTGCATTGTCACCTGATAAAAATATCACTGGGGTCGAGGATAGGGTTACCGTTAGAGTCACGTGGTGTTGAGGTGTTCCCGTTGACCATGCACACTTGGTGGCGTGTTATGCATGGGCTCGTGATGTTGTCTTCTGCTCCAAAGGATGCGCTATTAGTATTCTGAGATTGTAGTTCTGGGTAAATTTTCGCCATCCTTATTCCAGAGTGGACGTTTTCGCTGCCTTCACCGGGTTCTAAATTTGTCGGGCTTGCTTCACGTGGTGGGGTTGGTTGTGGGTCTGATCCGAAGGAGAGATTGTCATAAAGACCATCAAGGTCCCCCAGATCCATCTCGATTTGCTCGCTTTCTTCGCCTGCTTCGATCTGTGCTATGGCATCCATGGAGGACCCGACGGAAGATGTTGGTACCGCTGATGGCTCAAAATATATCGAGCTCATTGGGGAACCCCAAGAGGAAGGTATGATGAGCACAACAATAAGTTTTCCCTCAGTTATGAAACCAAGTTTATCGAACCAGTAGGAGCAAGGAAACACCTCCAAGGTGTTGTTTCCAACTTGGAATCCTGCACAACACAACCATAGAACTTTGCCCCCAACTTATAGTGAGGTTGTCAATCTCACCGGTTTTGCTAAAAACAAAGGATTAAACGTATTGTGTGGAAGATAGTAATTGCTTGTAGAAAGTAAACAGTAAACAATAAACAGTAAATAGATGGTAGATTGAAGGTAAAAGAATGGACCAGGGTCCATAGTTCACTAGAGGTGATTCTCCTTAAGATAGATGACATGTTGCGTGGACAAATTACAGCGGGGCAATTGACAGACACCGAGAAAGCATACATGCATATACTAATCATCTTGACTCCTACGAGATTTGATTGGGCATTACAACATTATACATAGACCATAATCCAACACCCATCTATGACTAATAATCCACCTTCAGGTTATCATCCGAACCCCCTCCAGTATTAAGTTGCAAGCAACAGAAAATTGCATTAAGCAAAGTGTGTAAAGTAAACAATACGATTGCCCCATGGACAAAGGATTGCTGTTTTCTCCCTAGTAGCAACAACACATCTAGTACCTTAGAGATTCCTGTCACTTCCCTAGATTTCTAGAGGCATGAACCCACTATCGAGCATAAATACTCCCTCTTGGAGTTGCTAGCATCTACTTGGCCAAGATATCTACTAACAACGGAAATCATGCAAGATCACAAATAACATAGACATGATAGAATCAATAATCAATCTGAAATAGCATCTCAATATCCATCGGATCCCCGGAAACACAACATGTAGGATTACAAATAGATGATCTTGATCATGAACGGAGCTCACAAGATCTAAACATGGTAGCACAAAGGAGAAGAACCAACCATCTAGCTACTACATGGACCCGTAGTCCAGGGATGAACTACTCATGCATCACACGGGAGGCAGTCATGGTGATGAAGAAGACCTCTAGGGTGATCTCTCCCCTCCAGCAGGGTGCCGAGAAGAGCTTCCGATCCCTCCCGATCTAGGGATGGAGATGGCGGCGGCTACAGACTCTTTCATGGAATTTTTATCGGGTCCTTAGGGTTTTCGTCCCGGGAGGCTTTTATAGGCAAATGGGCAAGGTCGGTGGAGCACCAGGGGACCCACATCCCCTGGTGGTGCGCCCCCTAGGCCACACCACCACCAGGTGTGGCCGCCCTAGTGCGCCACTTTGTCTCCCCTTCGGACTCCGTGTTGCCTCGGGTAAAATATTGACTTTGGCTTTTGTCCGGTCCAATTCTGAGAATATTTCCTTACTAGCTTTTGTGAAACCAAAAACAGCAGAAAATAGGCAACTGGCACTGTGGCATCTTGTTAATAGGTTAGTTCCTGAAAATGTGTAAAAATACTCCAAAGTGTGGACAAAACATAAGAAAGTAGATATAAAACAAGCATGGAACATCAAAAGTTATAGATACGTTTACAACGTATCAACATCCCCAATCTTAAGTCCTGCTCGTCCTCGAGTAGGTAAGTGAAAAAAAGAATAATTTTTGAGGTGACATGCACCATCATAATCTTGATCAAGGTATTTGTAAAACATTGATAGCTGGGATCATAGTACTTTAACATAGCATGAAAGATATAGTTCTAACAATAAGACATAGCAACTATGTTATAACATGAAAAGGTACAAACAAAAGATTCATGAATAACAATGCTTTGAAAGACGTTTGTTTGTTTCACATATAGAAAATATAATGAGAATGGTATTCAGCTTGTCCCTCATAGTGTAGAAAAACATAAATGCATAGGACACCTTCAAAGTTCGTAAGGGTGACAAGATACAAATAGTTTAATAACAAGCAATATCAAGGTTATGAATCAATCAACAAGTTTTGGGACTATGCACATTAAACTAAGAATGGCCACTATGCTCTCTCAATAGGTGCATAAAGATAGAAGATGGAGACTCAACATAAAAGTAAAAGAAAGGCCCTTCATAGAAGGAAGAAGGGATTCAAGTCTCATAAAGAGCTTCCAAAAATTATGGTACTTATTAGCTTTCAGCTCTCATTGCCCATATCATAAGCATATTTAGGTGATTAAGGTTAAAATGAACAAATATGAAGATATGCTTGACAAGTTATAAGCTGAAAATCTCATGCCCCTTGCTTACGATTACCGAACCTCATGCTACTCAACTTTAGTCATGAGTAAGTTCTAGTTATTGTAAGTACATGTGTATCATAGAGAACCGCCAACGGGGTACCCCTTGCCTGATGACACGGAAGTTTTCCCATATCAAAATGACAAGCCAAGCATACAATGAGCATCTCAGCGATCTTTTTATTTGCTATTTGCATAGGTTTTTATTGAGGATGCTTCACAAATTGCTCACTATGGTTATGCTGCAAGTTTCCACCATGATTAAGCATGGCTTAGGCTAGCCGCCCAGGCGTTTCTCTAACACATATACAAACTCCATGAGCTTACAAGCTCCCCTTTTATTTCACACCGTCGGGATCCATAAGCAAAAGAATCATGATGTCAACTAAATAATGTGCAATGTTGAAAGCGTTCACCATGGTAACATGGTTCTGCTAATTCACAACTTACAAAGCGCAAGCATATACGCAACATAGATGGGCACAATGGTTCAAGTTTATTAAGTGCAAGAAAAATAAATTGTGCCATCAAGTTTGTGAGAGCTTTAATCACTAATTTTCACATAACAAGTTTAATTCAGAAGGTAGATAAAAACATGAATATAATTGGAATAGCAATAGTGCTAATAGGTAGGTATGGTGGACTCTTTGGAATAACTTGGTTTTATTTGGAGTTGGATGCATGAGTGGAACTCATACTTAGTACATGTGGAGGCTAGAAAAAGACTAGGAGCGACCAACTAAGAAAGCAATAATGTCCATAATCATGCAAAGCGACAAAATATTATTAATTAAAGCATACAGTGATATTACAAGTCGAAAACTAAATGATCATAGAGGCTATGGTGACTTGGTGTAGTCTTAACATGGTGTGAGCATGCGCCAAGTCAACCCAAATAAAGCATCAAAGGAGAATACCACAATATTATGCTTTTATATGCCAAAACAACGCATGATTCTTTAAAGGCACATTAAGCAATCTCAATTGTTTGTAACAAGTCATGCTACAGAAATAATCACTAAGCATAAAGTCAAAGCAATATCAAGCATGACATGATAAAGTCTAAGTCACAGTCAAAAACAAGCTCCTTTTATACCACTTATAAGCATGAACTTTCCTACTCTTTTCCAATCCAAATCAACTTATTTGAAACTATGTATGAATGCGGGGGTCCAACCAATTATTCAAGCAAATTAAGCAAACGAAAACTAAAAAAAAATGAAGACGCTCCAAGAACAACACAATTGTGCACGACATAATAAAAATGAAGTGTTTGGAAGAAAACCTGAGATTGTTTAGGATTGCAGAGTGTTTTCGCGGTATCGACAAGCCCAGTCACACTTTCGGGTTCCCAGTCGTTTACAGCCATTTGCGCATGTCGTGGTGGTGTCACGGCAGATGCCATGGATAGGCTAAAGGTGGGGACTAATATACGCTAGGGGAATCCAGGGAGGGATAGTAGAGTGATTCTCCACACAGAAGTTTGTATTGCTATATCTCCAAGATTACAAGTGCTCCTTGAGCTGTATTGGCGAGAGGAGGAAGATGGTGCTCTCTTACTCTTGCCTACAATCTTGCCCAAGAACCCTAGATCAACTATAGCTATAGAACTACCAAACCAACTAGTGCTCAACCAACCAGTATTCTGCCAACCCCTTCTACCAGAACCCTACCCCCCCTTATATAGAGGTGGTTCGGTCCTGGCCTAGGGCATACGTGGAGGCATATTCCTAAGAATATGCCCCCTCCCAAAGTGGTAACCTGACCGGGGTGCTTTTCCCCCGCGTCACACATGCTTTAGCGACGTAGCCTCTGCGGCGCCCGCGTCAGCAGGCGTGAGCGTCGTCACCCTTGTCGGCCATGACCCGGTGGTCCTGCCCTTGCTTTATTCGCTCATCCTGTACGTACCGGACCTTCTTTTTTGACCAGAGAGATTCCTTCCTTCTCTTAGAAGCTAAGCGAGGATCTGGATCATAGTAGATCCGGCTACACCTGTTCCTGCATATAAGTTAGACAAGCATTTCCGACTTACTCCTTAAGTCGGATGAGACAATGTTAGGCGACCCCCTGGTCCGGGTTACTCCGTGATCCGGCCTGCCTTGAGGTGACTCGGCCAGCATCCGCTTTGACCTTGCCGAACCTCGGCTAACTCGGCCCTTATACCCCGGAGTGACCCTACCCGGGGTATCCCCCAACATTAGTCCCCGAAGCTTGTGCGGTCTTAGCTGCCTCGGCCGCTAAGGCCACATCAGGTTCATTTATGTTCGAGCCTCGGACGTTTAATTCTGAGTTAGCTCCTTATCTCGGATTATATGGATTTATGTTCCCTTTGCACGTTCCAAGTTTTCACTTGCCGGCCGGGTCACCACTTTGGCTCGGATCCCGTGGTTATCATGGTTTGATCCGGGCCCCGTTTCCTTCTCTCATACGCCAACCCACGCTGAGGCTAATCATTACCTTGTCTTATTTTAAGGGCCTGCACAGTAACCGCCGCAGTAATTGTCAGTTTCACTGTGCGCGGGTTACGTCATGCCTGTCTCCTTGTTTACCGCAATAGCACGTCGCGTCATGGGATCACATCTACTCTGTGGCCCCCTGTGTGGCTTTTCTCTAATTGGCTGATGCCGGTGATACACGGCCACACCGTGTGGCTCGCCGGCGCAGCACGATCCCACTCATCGATCACTGGGGGCGGTTAAATAGGGGAGGGGCGCGTCCCTTAGCGTTTTTCCACCTCTGCACCCCTTCGCCCATTGCGTTTTCTCCTTCGTCTTCCCTGCGACCACGCCGCCGCCGGTGCTTTCTAGTAGCAGTGCCGCCGCCGCACCTCCTCGTGCCTCCGCACCACAGCCACCGCTGCGCAGCTTCTTTGCCACGGGTCCACACCAATCTAGGCCTCAGATCCCCGCCGCCGCTAGCTCCAGCGAGGACAGCGGATACGAGATGACGGAGGAGGAGCTCGTCTTCGCTGAGCAGGAGATGGAGGAGGACGCCGGCGCGGCGGACCGCGGCGCGTGGGCCGGTTTGTGGGTCTGTCAAGACGACATCGACTGACTCTACCGGACCAGGCGTATTCCCGCCGGCATCGCCACTCGTCTCCCCTCCGCCGAACTAGCCCCCTCACCCAATCCGGGTGAGTTCATCGTATTCCTATCCCACTTCCAACGGGGATTTGGTCTCCCGGTGAGCGACTTCTTCCGGGATTGGGCCAGGACGTATCACCTGCAGCCACACCATCTCCCAGCAAACGCCATCACCTCTCTTTCCGCCTTTGCATCTACGATCGAGGGCTACACCGGACTATGGCCCACGAAGGAGCTGTGGATCCGGTTCTTCGGCCTCCGTCGCAACGTTGTCCCCAATATCCACGTTGAGTCGGAGGACAAGCAGCTCACCCAGTTCGGAGCTGCCTCCATCTCGCCCCGGAGATTTTCAATCTTTCCCCGGGTCACCAGGCTTGACTCCTGTAAAGGATGGGCCCGGACCTTCTTCTACGTCCGGAACGAGGGTACCGAAGATTTGATTCGGTTGCTGCCCTACGCTCCAGGCCTACCTGACACAGATTTCTGGGAGGAGGTCCCCAAGAAGCCTACCGCTCTGGCCAACCAAGTTAACAAGAGGTTCGTGGAGCTGAAGAAGCTCGGATTGCGCAACGAGGATGCTATGATCACGTTCGTGCGCAACCGAATCTCTCCCCTCCAGCAGCGCTCCCACAAGTTGTGCCACATGAGCTTCGGACGCGACCCCAACCGAACCTCCTCCTTTGAGTTGAGCAACACCGAGATCTTTCGCCGGGTTAAAGCTCTTTTCACCACCCACAAGGATTTCTCCGCCGAATGGACATGGGGAATCGAGCACTACTGCTGTGACAGGCTCCCTCCCGCGGTAAGCTTCGCGGGGCAAACTTACTTCGGATCAAGTATGTGTCGGTTTTTGTTATATTTCTGACTCTGTTCTTCATGCTTTTTCTCAGCTATTCCTTCAGCAAACTCTCGAGGATGGCACGGATCTGACCCTTAAGTGGGCGCCGGACCGAGAGATCCCGGATGAGGAGGAGCCGGACCAGGAGATGTTCCTCCCTATGACCGACGCCACCAAACGTCCCAGCGGTAAATTCTCTTCTCTTAGAGATTGGCCCGATGATGAGGATGACTCGGATATCGATGTGATTGAACCCTTCGAGGCTGTCCCTCTTCCTTTTGCCTTTCCGGCATCAGCTAACCCTGGTGGGCATATCCACGAGGATCCTCCACTTGCCACGGGTGAGCCGGTTCCGGTGGCGTCAAAGAAGAAGCGCGGATCCGCATCAAGTTCTTCCTCCGAACCTTCTCAGCCCACAAAAAGACAAAAGAAGGCCAGAGACAAGACTGCCTCCAAGCGGGCAGGCAAAGCCCCGGCACGGAGGGCCCGGAAACCCAAGGAGGCCGAGACCTCGGATGCGTAAGTCATTTTTCACTACGCAACTCACTTTTCCTTGCACCGGGGTAATTTCACTCCTGACATCATTCTCTTTTCCCGGCCTCCTGTGGAGGTCCCTCAGAGCGGATCGAGCATCTCTTCTCCCCTTCGGTCTGGCCCTTCTCCTCCTCGTGACGACGAGTCATGCCCGCTGAGCCCTATTCCGGAGGGCTCTGTGGCTGCTCCGGGTTCCGCAGTACCTCATCGAGAGGAACGTGACCTCGGAGCGGGAGGGGTCGGTTCGGCCGAGGCGACAGCGTCCACCACTTCGGCATTGCCGCAACCAGCAACCACCGAGTCTACCGCAACACCAGCACCAGCACCAGCACCAGCTCCTATTCCAGCTACCGAGCCAGCACCTGTCCCGGTACCAAGGAAATCCACAGCAGCTCCAGTGCCAAGTTCTTCTGCCTCGTCCGAGTCATCTCAGCCTCGGCGAGGAACTATTCCAGCAGCGTATAAAGGGAAGTCCACCGCAGTTACTTCTTCCTAGCAAGCTAAAGGCAAGAAGGCTCCGGATACTTCCAAGTCTACATCCGTTGAGGCCAGGTAGCGAACCCTGTCATCGATGCTTCCGAAGAAATCACCAGCAGCGACAGATGTTGCTGCCGAGCCAACAGATGCGCAGCAGATGGTTCTGCACACCAGCCCAGCTCTTGCCCTAATTGAGAGAAGGAATCTCATGCGAAGGGCTTGGTGGCACCCCACATGCCCTCTGGCGAACGGTACCCTCCGAGCCTTATCGAGTTCATCATGAACTGGAACAAGGCGGAGTTCGTCTACAACGATGATCTCCCGGAAAAGTTCGGCTCCGCAGAATTTTCTACCCAGATGAATACTGCTGCCAAGGCAATTAACCTCGCGGGGTGAATGATGGAGGTATGTCGTTTCTCCTTTACATGTTGTAGATAATAACCATTAGTCCCCGAGCCTCCGGTGGAGTAGCTTGTTATTCGGCCAGGTGCTCCTGAGAAAACTAGCATAGCTGCATGTAAACTTCAAATATGCACACACCTAGAGTCGGGTTAAGTTCCACTTGGCCCGGATCTTGCACACTTCGAATATGCACACACCTAGAGCCGGGTTAATTTCCACTTGGCCCAGATCTTGTACACTTCGAATATGCACACACCTAGAGCCGGGTTAAGTTCCACTTGGCCCAGATCTTGCACACTTCGAATATGCACACACCTAGAGCCGGGTTAAGTTCCACTTGGCCCAGATCTTGCACACTTCGAATATGCACACACCTAGAGCCGGGTTAAGTTCCACTTGGCCCGGATCTTGCACACTTCGAATATGCACACACCTAGAGCCGGGTTAAGTTCCACTTGGCCCAGATCTTGCACACTTCGAATATGCACCAAGCTAATTTTACACTTCTGTACTTCTTTCAGGTAACCACCAATCGCCGGAGCGCCGAATTTCAACGCCTGCTTGATACCCACAAGATCCTGCGCGCGAAACATGTTGCACTTGGTGCAGAACATGAAAAGAGGGGTAATTTTCTCCCTCAGCACCTCTCCATTTTTCTTCACTTTCTTTCGCCGAACTAATCTCCTCATTTGGTTTTTGCAGCTGGGGTGGAGGCTGAGAACAAAATTATGCGGAAGAACTTGGAGGAAATCTAGGGTATGTCCCCCTTTGTTCGACCTCTTAGTGTTTTCCATTTCTTCTTCTCCTTGGCTCGGCAAACATTCACTCCTCGGCTCTGCCGGGTCAACACATTATTTCAGCATCGCTTGAGGATAGTGTGCCCGTGCCTGATATGATGCTGCATTTTCTTGAACAAGCAGGGCAACATCAAGCTGAGCTGAAGAAGAAGAATGATGAGCTTGCCCTCCTCCGGACCAAGGACGACGAGATAGCCAAGCTCAAGGCTGAGATGGAGAAGATGAAGGCCCAACACAAAACCGAGCTCCAAAAAGTTGGCCATAACTTCACCGAAGAGCGTGAGCGCCTTACTCTCTAGATCTCTAAGGGTCAGGATCTACTCAGAGAATCCGACGTCCAGCTTGGGTCGGCAAACGCTGAGCTTGAGCAACTTCGCAAAAGACGCGATGCCTGCATCAAGGAGTTGACCCGGATCCATAGCCATATTTCTCGTAAGTTCCTTTCCCTTATCCGACATAGCCCTCCGGGTTACCTCATATGTCTTTTCTTTACCTTCTTCCTTTGCCTTGTTTCTAGACCACTTTCCAGAGGGTACTGCGATTGCTAGCGCTGCTGTTGCCAAATTTCGCCGAGAGAGGGGTACTCCCATTGCTCCTGATGGTGAGAACATTCCCTTGGACATGGAGGACCTATTGGTCAGCTTGTACTCTCGCATGGAGACCATCAAGAATTATGGCAAGGATATCCTCGATGTTGCAGTGCGCATCTTCAATACGTTCTGGCCCAGAGAGAGTAGCCCGAAGACCATCGCAACTCTCGTCAAGAAATTAATGAAAGTTGAGACCCAGCTTGACCTCTGGAGAGAATCTGCTGGTCGCGCTGCAGCCGACACCATCCTTCATCATATTCTCACATGGTACGAGAAGATCGACCTCAGCCTCCTCACACGGTAAGCCGGATCCAGATGGACCGATGATCCAGTGGGTAGCTCGGCCGAGCTTGCACCTGACCTCGTTGAATACTCTCCTATTCATGACTGGATTGAAGGGCCGAGCTTCCTAGAATCCTGGGGCGAGGATGAGAATGTTGAAGATGGGTCGGATGAGGACGGGAAGATGATGCTTGGATATTGAAGACATCGACAACGGCCGAACCTGCTCCTCTGCTGCTCCTTAGTTCTAAAAACTTGAAAATTTATCGGATCCCGGTATGCGGGTGCAATTGTATGCTGGATATGTGATATTTTGCTACGTTTTATGCTGGATTAACTTGGGCGTAGTCCCCGAGTTTCATTTTCTTGTTCGTTCAATTCTTTGGCTCGGTCCGTGTCTACCTTGATTCGGTTTTACGACTTACGAATCCGAGCTTCAAAAATTGTCTTAACAATACTTAGAAACTTTGAGGCTTGGCTCAAAATAATTCAGCATAATAACTTGAAAATAAATATAGGGTTAGTCCGAAAAAACAAATGTTAGCTCGAATAAATTTGTTTCCTTAGTCGTTTTTTTCATGTGCTACGCAATTCCAAACTTGTTCCCTTGCTTGCCATGAAGCCAATTCTTGTTGGACAGCAGCAAGTCGAAGGGTTGGGATTTTGGTGCTCACACATTACTAATCCGGGTTAAGTAAAACGACTCATTCCAGCTACCGCATAAGAAATTACGACAAACATTATTAAGGCAGTCCCCAAGTTACTGCTCGAGGCGCTGCTATTTCATTGATAAGCTCATTGCCGACATACATACCGACATATGAGATGACTCGGATACATACACTTCTTAGCTAAGTGTAGAAGGGACGAAGTAGTGCTACATTCCACGGTCGCTTGGATTCCTCTCCGGACCTGTCCGCCTTGTTCTTTTCCTGTGGCTTTGCATCTATAAGATAGTAAGAATCATTGTGCAATGCTTTGCTCACAATGAATGGCCCTTCCCATGGGGGGGATAGTTTATGCATGCCAGTAGTACGTTGTACCAACCGGAGCACCAGATCGCCTTCCCGGAAGACTCGGGGGCACACTTTCCGGCTATGATAGCGTTGGAGGTTTTGCTGATATATGGCGGATCTGGACAGTGCCAGTTCTCTTGCTTCTTCCAGCAGATCAACATCATTTTGCCGGGCTTCTTGCACTTCGGCTTCTGTGTATTGGGTGACCCTAGGCGAATCATGCTCTATGTCGGCTGGTAATACAGCTTCTGCCCCATATACCAGAAAGAATGGCGTATAGCCTGTTGATCGATTCGGAGTTGTTCTTAAGCTCCACGATCACTGGTAGTTCTTCTATCCAGCACCCTGCTGATCTTTGCAGCGGCTCAATGAGCCGGGGTTTTATCCCGGATAATACTAATCCGTTGGATCTTTCCACTTGTCCTTTCGATGCGGGGTAGGCTACCGAGGCCACATCGAGTCGGATCTTCTTATCCCGGCAGAAGCGCGCAAATGCTCCTTCCGCAAAATTTGTTCCGTTGTCAGTTATAATACTGTGTGGATAACCTTATCTCAAGATGATGTCTTTGAGAAATGTCACGGCCGTAGCTCCATCACATTTTCTTATAGGTTTCACTTCAATCCATTTTGTAAACTTGTCCACCATGACCAAAATGTGTGTCATGTTTCCTCTCGCTGGTTTGAACGGGCCAACCATATCCAAGCACCATACAGCAAATGGCCACGTGATTGGTATGGTCTTGAGTTCCGACATAGGCATATATGTCTTGGTGGCGTACCTCTGACAACCATTGCATTTTCTCACCAGATCTTCTGCTTGTTCCAAGGAACTTGGCCAGTAGAATCCATGCCGGAATGCCTTTGCCACCAAGGCTCGGGATGAGGCATGATGCCCGCATTCTCCTTGGTGTATATCTCGGAGGATGTCATGCCCTTCTTCCGGGTCAACGCATCGTTGGAGGACATTAGTTACACTGCGTTTGTATAACTCGGAATTGATGATTGTGTATGCTTTTGCTCTCCTCTGAGTTTGCCTGGCTAACACCTCCTCAGCGGGTAACGTTCCATCTTTCAGGAATTGGAATATAGGCAGTGCCCAAGCTGGTATGGCTCGTGGAGGGAATATCTCCTCATCAATTTCCATCTGATCCACCGGCATAACGGGCCGGATCACTTGGCGATCCACAGGTCTAGCGAGGTAGTCCCGGGTTTGCGAGGCGATCCCGGGTTTCTTGCGACGATCCAGGTCTCGCGTACCACCTCCCATGTCAATGTCCATGGGCTCAGCTCCGGATTCCGTATTTTCCGGGACATAGATCGAGTCGGTTCCTGGGGACGACCTGGTAGATGGTTTTCTAAGGTGTTCCAATGCTACGCCCGGTGGAATTGCCTGTCTGGTCGATCCGAGCTTCGACGACATGTGGCAGCCTCGTTTTCCGCCCGGGGTACATGGTGAAATTCACACCCCTCGAAATAACCAGGTATCTTCTGCACATAAAATTTGTATAGTGCCATGTTTGGATCCAGGGCGTCCCACACTCCGTACACCTGCTGCACCACCAGGTCCGAGTCGCCGAAGCATATTATCCGATGTATGCCAATCTCCTTTGCCACTTTGAGCCCATGCACAAGAGCCTCATACTCAGCGACATTGTTCGATGCCGCGAAATGGATCTGCAATACGTACTTTAGCTGATCCTTCTTTGGCGAGGTAAGCACAACCCCGGCGCCTAATCCGGTTTTGGTTTTCGACCCATCAAAGTGCATCCTCCAGTAATTCGGATCTGGTGGCGGTGGTTCATATTGTACCTCGGCCCAATCCACAAAAAAGTCCGCCACAGCCTGAGATTTGATCGCTTCTCTTCTGTCGTATTGGGGCGCATAAGGGGCTAGCTCAATTAACCTTGATACCTCGGCTGGAGATGAGAAATCCGAGTAACTTTCCAGCCGGGACACCGAAGGTACATTTTTCCGGGTTAAGCTTCATCCGGAACCTTCTCAAGTTCGCGAATGTTTGCCTTATGTCGTCAAGGAGCGTTGCGCTTTCCTTAGTCTTGATAACCACATCATCCACGTATACTTGTACGTTTTGACCTATTTGGTCGTGCAAACATTTTTGCATACATCTTTGGTACGTTGCACCTGCATTATGTAAACCAAACGGCATAGTGCGATAGCAATAAGCCCCATACGGGGTAATAAACGCCGTTTTTATTTGATCATCCGGGTTCAGAGGTATCTGGTGAAAGCCAGAATATGCATCAATGAATGACAACAGTTCGCATCCTGCGGTTGAGTCTATGACTTGATCTATCCTCGGCAGTGGAAATGGATCTTTTGGACACGCCTTGTTTAGGTTCGTGTAATCGATACACATACGCCAGACCACTGCCACGTTCGGATTGTCCTTCTTCTTTTCTACCAGCACCGGATTAGAGAGCCAATCCGGATACAGTACCCCCATGATAAATCCTGCCGCTAGTAACCGAGCTATCTCGTCTCCAATGACTTTTCTCCTATCCTCGGCGAAGCGGCGGAGAGGTTGCTTCACCGGCCTTTCTCCGGGTCTTACGTTCAAAGAGTGCTCGGCCAACTCCCTCGGAACACCTTGCAAGTCCTGTGTAGACCAAGCAAAAATATCCCGATTCTCACGGAGGAAGTTAACGATCTCGCTTTCCTATTTGTCAGTTAACCCGGCACCAATCGTTACGGTGCGCTCCAGAAACATGTTATCAACTAGAATCTTCTTGGTGTCCTTTGCGGCTTGAAATGAAATGCTGCCATGCGGGTTACTTAATGCCGGCATATATTGCTGCGCGGACTGAGCCAATGCCGCCACCTCTTGGATTTTTCTTTTCTCTTGCGCAATCACGAGTGACTCGGCTAGGTTAGACCCGGCTGAAGCACACTCTATGGAACGTCGGAAATCTCTAGCAATGGTTATCGCTCCATTTGGCCTGGGCAACTTCATCTTCAGATAACTGATGTGACAGCTTGCCATGAATTTGTTCAACACTGGTCTTCCGAGTAACGCATGATACGCACTTTCCAAGTTCACCACTTCGAACTCCAGATTTTCAGTTCGGCAGTTATCCCTTGTGCCGAATAGCACGTCGACCCGGACTTTGCCTATGGGTTCACACGAAATGCCTGGTACAATGCCATGGAAAGTTGTTCTTGTAGCCTGGAGCATGTTATCCGAGATGCCCAACTTGCGCATCGTATCCGCATACATGATGTTAATGCTACTGCCATTATCAATCAACACCTTGGAGAACCTCACATTGATGTTCGGTCCAATGAATGTCGGATCTAGCACTAGCGCATACGAACCTGGGCTCGGCATAAGTTTAGGATGATCTTTGATGTTCCAGGTGATTTCCTGGTCTGACCAAGGCATGTACCTCGTCACTGCTGGCATGACCGAATTGACCTCCATATGTCGGCGCTGCAAGCTTTTTCTATCTGTTTCCTCAGTCGTGAACACACAATAACTCCGGTGATGTTCCCTGTACTCGTTCCTTCCCTCGTTTCCGGGGTACCTCTGATCCGGTTGTTGCTGATTTTCCACCTGATGCACTGCATCCCTTCTTTCATTGTTATCATACCTCGGCGGAGGGGGAGGCAACATTAGCTGTTGCATGTTCGCTCCGGAGAGCAGTTGCTGCCGGGGTAACTCCTGCCGAGGTTGATCATTCCGGGGTGCCTGAGCATTCCCTAAACCACCTTGCCCTATCTTTCGCATCCACTCACATTGCCTCGTCGTGTGACCCGCCGGGCTATTCGGATTTGGCGTGTGAAACTTACACGGCTGGTCCAGCATCGACTCGTAGGTATACCTCGAACGGTCTTTCTTTTCCTGCCTTCGCTTCTTACGCTCCGGAGTCCATGTTTTCTTGCCATCATTTCTTGGAGTCCACTTCCCTCCAGTTCTCTGGCGTTGGTTACTCCCTGATCTGGGTTGATCTTGATTCACGGCTGCAACTTGTTGCGAACCGTAACGATGATCCGGTCTACCATCTCTCCTCTTTCCTCTGTAATCATTCCTCCGGGATGACCCGGATCCATCCCTATGATAGTATTCCTCGTTTGACTCACTTGACGCGAGCCTAGGTTGAGTCGGATCACCCAATGCATACGAATCAGCAATCCGGATCATTTCTACCAGCGTAACTGGCATTTTCCTTTGCAACTTCATCCACAACTCGCTGCCGTATCTGCACCCTTGCGCAAACCATGCTATGGCCTGTGACTCTATGACGCCCTCACACGAGTTTCTCACGGTACACCACCGGGTTAAGAATTCACGATCCGTCTCGTTGGGTCTTTGCTTGCACATTGCCAGGGTCTGCGGTCTATTCGGCCTCTGGTACGTACTTGAGAAGTTGCTGATAAACATTTCTTCAAAATCTATCCAGCAGTTGATGCTTCCGGGTGGCAAATTATTCAGCCATACTCTGGCCGGGCCTTCCAACATCTGAGGCACGTAACGCACATCCCATCTCAAGTTGCCAGTTGCAATTTTCACCGCCGTAGCGTAGTTTATCAGCCAATCCTCCGGCTTGGTACTGTTGTCATACGTCTTCGTGCCTCTGGGTAACTGGAAGTTCGGTAACGGCGGTTCCTTCATGATCCGGGGTCCAAAGCACGCTGGACCCGGAGGACCTTGACATTCGATCTGTTCCGACCTATACAGGCGATCCAGTTTTAACCTGGCGTCATCCGGCATCAAATCCCTGCTCCCCAATCTAGACCCTATCACATGATAGTCCGGTCTAGGGTACCCTGCGTTCACCATCTCCGAATCACCGTCATTGTATCGGTTTTTCTCTCATTGCACACCTTTCTGCTGCATACCTCGGCCGGTGCTTTGCTCTTGCCTCGGTATATTCCGCTGCTGCGGTTGTCCTGCTCTTGTGGAGTTGTGCTGTCCGGCATTGCGTTTGGCAGTGTTCCCTTAACCGGCATTGCCTTGGTCGTGATTACCTCGGCCAACTTCACCTCGGCTCACACTCCGTCGATCATCACCTTTCCGCATCTCTTTTTCTTTTCCCGCACGCGTTGGGTCGTACGGGACGATCTGTTTGTTCCGTCTGGCCGAGGTTACTACCTCTTCTCTCCTTGGACCGCCATGAGGCGATGATGCGGCTCAGAGATTTCTCCGGTTACCCATCACCGAATGGACGATCTTGAAGCCCCAGCTCTCTCGGGTTAGCCCTCAACAGCTCCTCGTTACGCACATTCGCGATCTGAACCAGCTCGTTAACCTGTCTTCTTTGTCTTTTGACGGGCCTCACCGTCAGACCCTCTAACTTCGGACGGCATCTGCTGCTCGAGGTTCTTCGCCGGGTACTATACCGCAACCCCTGCATGATAGTTTTCCGACCCTTTTGCTCCATCGTCACCTTCTCTGTTCATCTCACTTATGAGATTTCTCCCTTTTACCCTTACTGCTTCAACCTTGTTTGCCTTTGCGTACTCACGCAGCGTCATGTTCAGCGACTGCTGAGCCGCGGCTATTTTCTTTGCTTCCCCCAGTATCTTTTGCCGAGTTTCCTCTAGCTCGGCCTGTGCCTGAGCCGGATCTACCACTACTGCTACCGGGTTAGCCAAGCTATCCATAGCTTCCCTCAGTACGTTCTCAGGCCTCTCTAGTGGAGGTCCTCTACCTTTCCTCGGTGCCTTAGGTGTTACCTCCGGGTCTGGCGCTGGATCCTTGCTCGCGCCTGCACTTGGCGCAGTCATCATCACCTCCGCATGGTCCGGGGAGCGAGCGATACGCGCCCTGCGAGCCACAGTTAGGGGTGGTTCCCCCGCATCGACAACACGACGCGGGTGAACGCACGAGACGTCCACATCAACGTAGACCTTGTGCATGCCGAGCTTGACGAGGAGGCCGTTGCGCGGAAGGGGGCGCGTGCCGAAGCAGCCAGCGTTGTCGCTGACGAAATCCAGCGCTCCAAACCACTGAACGATCCCGGAGACGATGCGTTCGCCGGTGCCGATAAAGTTTCCTGTCCGGATCTTCACCCCTGCTAGCGCTAGCTAGCCCACAGTGGCGTAACTGTCGTGGTGGTGTCACGGCAGATGCCATGGATAGGCTAAAGGTGGGGACTAATATGCGCTAGGGGAATCCAGGGAGGGATAGTAGAGTGATTCTCCACACAGAAGTTTGTATTGCTATATCTCCAAGATTACAAGTGCTCCTTGAGCTGTATTGGCGAGAGGAGGAAGAAGGTGATCTCTTACTCTTGCCTACAATCTTGCCCAAGAACCCTAGATCAACTATAGCTATAGAACTACCAAACCAACTAGTGCTCAACCAACCAGTATTCTGCCAACCCCTTCTACCAGAACCCTAACCCCCCTTATATAGAGGTGGTTCGGTCCTGGCCTAGGGCATACGTGGAGGCATATTCCTAAGAATATGCCTCCTCCCAAAGTGGTAACCCGACAGGGGTGCTTTCCCCCGCGTCACACATGCTTTAGCGACGTAGCCTCTGCGGCGCCCGCGTCAGCCGACGTGAGCATCGTCACCCTTGTCGGCCATGACCCGGTGGTCCTGCCCTTGCTTTATTCGCTCATCCTGTACGTACCGGACCTTCTTTTTTGACCAGAGAGATTCCTTCCTTCTCCTAGAAGATAAGCGAGGATCCGGATCATAGTAGATCCGGCTACACATGTTCCTGCATATAAGTTAGACAAGCATTTCCGACTTACTCCTTAAGTCGGATGAGACAACGTTAGGCGACCCCCCTGGTCTGGGTTACTCCGTGATCCGGCCTGCCTTGAGGTGACTCGGCCAGCATCCGCTTTGACCTTGCCGAACCTCGGCTAACTTTCTTATATACCGGAGTGACCCTACAGGGGTATCCCCTAACAAGCAAACCTTGGGTCCGTCTCGGAGCCGACCAACTTCATTGTGGGTAGCTTAATGGGGTGGCCCCCTGAAATATTTTATGAATCCTGTGATTGCTTTGTCGTGAAAGCCTCGTTGGGTTTTGAGTTGGTTTTTCCGAGGTTGATCGAGTGTGTGTTGCTATTTGTGCACCCCTGTAGGGTAAAACTTTCTGAAAGCCGTGTCCGTGGTTATGGATGACTTGGAGCACAGTATCTCGATCATAGACAAGCATAACTAAAGTAGTGCTATAAACTTGACTTAATATATGACTAGTAATCAGATTCAACTATAACGGAATGGATATTAAAAATGCCAACAACTGGTGGATCTGGGCTGTTTGTTATATATGCCTAGTAAGTATTGCAACTCCAATGGAATGTGATAAAAGTGCCAACAACTGCTGGGTTTTGGGATTCCTCAGGACAATTATATCTGACTAGTAAAGGTTCCAACGACCACAGAATGGTAAATTAAAACTGCCCACTACTTATGCTTCAGGATGACTCATGCTATCTATATCTGATTAGTAAGTGGTGCAACTATAATGGAATGAGTAAAATTGCCAACCGTGTGAGTTCCTCGGTTTGACTTCCTCGTTTGGTCTCGAGGGGGAAATACCAGGATGGGTTTCTTTGGTGTTAGCTTCAGGTTGGATCCAAATAGGTCTTTCTTACCCCTCTCTGATAACCGCCAGTTGTCTCGAGTCTCTATAGGTTGTTTAGTCTTTCTTTGCCGCTTCTTGATCCACCATACCTATGTAGGCGAGGCCTTGAATTCTAGCCTCGCGTGTCTTGGCCTTAATCTTGGCGCTCCTCTTTTTCCTTTGCCCTTTGTCGGCACCCCTTTTGTTTAGCAGGTTTTGAGTTCGACGTCGTTAGCAGGGTTACCTTCCGGCTTGGCCTGGGCAGGGTTATGGACGCCATTGGTTATTCTTCAGGGCTCTTAGCCCCATTTGCATCTTGTCCGTACTCGGACGCTGTATCATTTTCAAGGTGATTTGGATCTTTGTAGTGTATATCTGTATTCTTTACTCTTGGAGTCGTGTTGTATATATATCTGTTCTATGGGTCCCATCGAGGACTGTTGTGTAATGGTATTACTTCGTTTTTTCCACCCGCACAAAAGTGCTTGGTGGGCATCCTTGAATCGTTTCTATGCGGGTTTGGCGGAAAGGGCTAAAACTTTCATAGGGCCGATTCGAGGGTGTTACAGAGTGGTATCAGAGCTCAGCAGTTATGATATCCCACAAGTCCAGCCTGTAGGATAACCTAGCTAACGGCCGAAGTAGAGTGTCAAAACTATTTTTCAAAATCGGTTGGATAGATCTGATTAGGTCTGATTTTACTCGTTACCCCCTTGATGTTCTCCTCTTACCTCCGCGTGTTTTGATTCTACTCTCTTATCTTTCTTCGAGTCCAGGAATTCTCGCGGTTGGGTTTCTGTCGTACCTTTAGGGTTTTCGCTTCCCCCTTTGGTAACGGTGTTGCTACATTCGGTCTTCGTGCTATCTGAGGAATCCTTCATCTGTTGGACTTCTCCCTGTTCCTCGTTTGTGCCTTCCGGTGTTCCGACACGATGACATCCTCTACGCCAGATCCGATGCAGAGCTGCATCACCCCTTTGTTCCGAACCTCGATTGTCGAGATCTCCAGTCTAATTCCGAGAATGGTTGCACGCTTTTCTACTGAATGTGCGGAGTAATAGTTTGGGTGCGTGATGGATTGGCCCCCATGCCGATTACTCATTCTATTTGCTCTTGTACCTTGAAGTGGATGAGAATGCGTCGTTTCTCTCCTTCTATCAAAGCTAGAGGTGGCTTTATTGTTGATACCTCTACCTTCGTCCTCTGTTACCGGAGTGTTCTCCTGACGACCACGGACAACGACCTCTTGTTAGTGGTGTCGCGAGCATCTACACGAAGCGAGAAGATTTAGATTGCCGACCTTCTTCCCGGTACCACGAGGCGGATCTCGAGGGCGAGATCCCTTGTTAGTGGTGTCGAATTGTGGCATCCCGCTAAAACCACTACTAGAAAATCGCTGTGTTTTTGTGCATTGCATCATCATGACCGCATGCTCATGTCATCATGCCACATTGCATTTGAGCATCGTCATCATCTTGCATGTTTTGTTTAAACTCTTTTCGAAAAGTCTGGTTTTGTTTTCTAAACGCCCCGTCTTTTATTCAAACTATAAAACCCCGGGTCTCCGGAATATTTTGGTTTATCTAAATACGGTTTGCAAAAACCCCGTTTTAAATAATAAAATATTTATTTTATTTTAAGGGGGCAGCCGTACCGGACCGATCCGACCCAGTCGGCCACCCCAGTACAAAACCAGAGCTACCCAAACCTTTTTCTACCCAAACCTAATCTACCCAGCCCCCTCCACCTCACCTTGGCCACTCACAACTCGCCACATCACCCCACCCCACCACCCTAGCACCCCGCCACCTCTCTCTCTCCAACCCCAGCCCCCCACACCACCTGGTCGCCGCCTGTTCCCGCTTGGAACCCTGCCCGCTCCCATCGCCACCTACTCCGCTCGATCCATCCCACGACCCCGCATCCTCCCGCGTGCTATGCACGCCAGCCCCAGCGGCCAGCCGCACACCATGTCGCCCTTGGCCCCACCACACCGGCAGACCCACGCACATGCAACACGCATAAGGAAAGCGCGCATCGCACGCATCCCGCGCCGCTCACGCGTTCTCCCTGGCTCGTTCCTGGCCCACCTGCCGACACACCGAGCAGAGCGCCGCCGCCGGCTCGGCCGCCCTCCCGTGCGACTCCCTGCGCCCCGCGCCCTGCAGGCCGCGCCAACGGGCCACCGTCGCCATGGCCGCGTCAGGCTCCCGCTTCACCGGCTCCCTCGCGCTCGACCTCACCGTCCGCCAGGTCGGTGCCGCCTCCTGTGTCAACGCCGTCCTCTCCTTCCCCGTCATCCGACGCCACCCCTCCGTCGGCCTCCCTCCTTGGCCTTCCGAGCTTCTTGCGTCGGCCCACCTGGAGCCGCCGCTTGACCCTTTCCTTGGCGTCGTCCCTGCCTCGTCGGACCGGCCTACGTCACCTCGTCCACGAGCCGACCCCTTCACTGCCAGCTCCCCTTCGCCGCCCCGACCCCGCCTCATCCTCCCGCGCCTCGACGAGAAACGCCGCCGCCCCGGTTTTCCTCCACCGACGCCCGCCCAGCGCCGCCTCCACCGCTTTCCACCGCCGTCCGCCCACTCCCGTCTGCACCGGCGGACCTCCTCTCCGCTCGACCCAAACCAACCGCCGCTGTCCCCGTCGGCGACACCTCTGCCCCTGCAGGACCCGCGGCCGCACGTCATCGAGGCATCCTCCGCCTTGTCCTCGTCCCGCGCGGCATGGACGTCTGTGGCCTCGGCCTCTGTACAACGCCAGGCCGCCTCATGTTGTCCTCAATGACCTCGCGTGCCGAGCAGTGGTGCACAAGTAGTATCCGAAGTGCCTGTGTCTATGTTCGTTTTGGAGTGCTGATGTTGCCCGTTCCTCCGTGGGAAAATATGGTGATTCGGTGGTAACGCTTGCTGTCTAAGACCAAAAAGAAACCATATCCCATGCAAGGTTAAGATGCCAAGACCGTCTCACCGTCAAGATCTCCACCTTTTTCGACACCGTGCCATGGACGTCAGGATCTACTTCCGTTCCGTCGACCGACGCTGCGATGATAGTTGAGATGGAGTTCGGCAACCCTGAGTCCTTCTTCGACTTGGACCCTCAAGATCTTCTTCCCTGAACCCGAGGTGCACAGATGCGCCAAGTACTTCTTCCCGGACCCGATGCTCGAGAACCTGGACGCCAAGGTCGTTGACACGGATACGCCAAGTACTTCCTCGAGGACGCCAAGTTCTTCACCCTGAACGCCAAGACCGACCCGATACGCGGACCCGACAAGCTCTTCGCGACAACAAGATCGACACCGACCAGGGCGAATGCGATGCGCCCCCGACGCCAAACCAACTCCTTCTTCCTGGAACGCAAGCTCTCCTCCGTTGTCCGAGAATGTTCCTTTATCCGAAGCCCGATCCCGTCGTTCCCATCGAACCCTGAGCCCCGGACCTGCACCATCGGACCCCCGGAATCCAAGATCTCCTGAACCCAGATGTGTGAACCTTTTCCCCGAGCCCCTATTTTATAAATGCTATATATAAAACCTGTTGCATAATAATTGTTCATCTCACATGCATATCATAATCATGCCGGATCTTCTGCCGTAGTATTAAATATTGCATCTGGTGTTTCTTCTAGTGTTTGCTTCTTCGCGGACTTGGCCGATGAGTTGATGCGAGTATCGACAAGTTCTCCGGATATGAACCTCTGGCAGTGTTTCCTAGGCGAGCACCTCTCCCCCTTCTACCTATTTTGCATTTATAGTCTTTATTTCCTCCTGTTGATCTATTGTTATCCGTGTCGCGATGCTTTAGTTTCCATGCACCAGTTATATCCCGTGCAGCCTCTATATTGCCTTGGACACCTCCTATTACCTGTGTTTGGTAGATAGCTGGCCATGCGAGTCGTAGTTGCTTGCTCAGGTGCGATCTCGTGTTGTCAAGTACCACAGTTGTTGGAATGCTGGCAGATGTTTAATGGTGGAGATGCTTAATGGTGGAGATGATCATGACTTTAAATACAACTATTAAAATGCTAGATATAACTAATGCAGAGGCATCGGTGGGCAATAGATGTTATTTGGTTCTTCCACGCTCGATTGTGTCCGTGGATCCAGTACTTGATACCTGTTCCTTGACTATTCGCACTATCCACATCCGGGAGGCCTTATGGACCCCCCTGAGCCAGAGCTTGATTCATTTCTATTTCTTGGGGCCACAAAGTAGTTTGGGGATTTATTACTATCCTGTACCTATGCCATGCTTTACTGCTTTATTTAAGATTGTGCGTGGAGCACATCTTTGCTTAGGATTGCGGAGTGTTTTCGCGGTATCGATAAGCCCAGTCACACTTTCGGGTTCCCAGTCGTTTACAGCCATTGGCGCAAACCTTGGGTCCATCTCGGAGCTGGCCAACTTCGTTGCGGGTAGCTTAATGGGGTGGCCCCCTGAAATATTTTACGAATCCTGTGATTGCTTTGTCGTGAAAGCCTCGTTGGGTTTTGAGTTGGTTTTTCCGAGGTTGATCGAGTGTGTGTTGCTATTTGTGCACCCCTGCATGGTAAAACTTTCTGAAAGCGTGTCCACGGTTATGGATGACTTGGAGCACAGTATCTCGATCATAGACAAGCATAACTAAAGTAGTGCTATAAACTTGACTTAATATATGACTAGTAATCAGATTCAACTATAACGGAATGGATATTAAAAATGCCAACAACTGGTGGATCTGGGCTGTTTGTTATATATGCCTAGTAAGTATTGCAACTCCAATGGAATGTGATAAAAGTGCCAACAACTGCTGGGTTTTGGGATTCCTCAGGACAATTATATCTGACTAGTAAAGGTTCCAACGACCACAGAATGGTAAATTAAAACTGCCCACTACTTATCCTTCAGGATGACTCATGCTATCTATATCTGATTAGTAAGTGGTGCAACTATAACGGAATGAGTAAAATTGCCAACCGTGTGAGTTCCTCGGTTTGACTTACTCGTTTGGTCTCGAGGGGGAAATACCAGGATGGGTTTGTTTGGTGTTAGCTTCAGGTTGGATCCGAATAGGTCTTTCTTACCCCTCTCTGATAACCGCCAGTTGTCTCGAGTCTCTATAGGTTGTTTAGTGCTGCTGCGCTGCCGCTTCAGTCCACCATACCTATGTAGGCGAGAGCCGCCGAATTCTAGCCTCGCCGTGTACTGGCCTCAGTACTGACGCTCCTCTTTTTCCTTTGCCCTTTGTCAGCACCCCTTTTGTTTAACAGGTTTTGAGTTTGACGTCGTTAGCAGGGTTACCTTCTGGCTTGGCCTGGGCAGGGTTATGGACGCCATTGGTTATTCTTCAGGGCTCTTAGCCCCATTTGCATCTTGTCCGTACTCGGACGCTGTATCATTTTCAAGGTGATTTGGATCTTTGTAGTGTATATCTGTATTCTTTACTCTTGGAGTCGTGCTGTATATATATCTGTTCTGTGGGTCCCATCGAGGACTATTGTATACTGGTATTACTTCGTTTTTTCCACCTGCACGAAAGTGCTTGGTGGGCGTCCTTGAATCGTTTCTATGCGGGTTTGGCGGAAAGCGCTAAAACTTGCATAGGGCCGATTCGAGGGTGTTACAGTGCGCCACTTCGTCTCCCCTCCGGACTCCGTGTTTCTTCGGGTAAAATATTGACTTTGGCTTTTGTCCGGTCCAATTCCGAGAATATTTCCTTACTAGATTTTCTGAAACCAAAAATAGCAGCAAATAGACAACTGGCACTATGGCATCTTGTTAATAGGTTAGTTCCAGAAAACGTGTAAAAATACTCCAAAGTGTGGACAAAACATAAGAAAGTAGATATAAAACAAGCATGGAACATCAAAAATTATAGATACGTTTACAACATATCACCCCTCCCTTAGAGCACCGGCCCTAGAGGGCCAAGGGGGCCAGCCCTAGGCCGCCCCCTCTATATAAAGGAGGGGAAGGGCACCTCCCCCCTTGCACCCTTCCACCCTAAACCCTAGCTGCCTCTCTTCTTGACTGTCCTCCTGCTTCGGCTTAGGCAAAGCCCTGCAGAAATCTCTTTCCACCACCACCACCATGCCGTCGTGCTGCTAGGATTTCGTGGAGATCTACCACCTCTGCTGCCCGCTGGAACGGGAGAGGAAGGTCTACATCTACTCCGCACGTGTGACCGATTGCGGAAGCGCTGTCGGAACGTGGCGCCGTAAGGATCGTCCACTCGATCTTGAGATCGGCAAGTGATCGTCTACATCAACCACGAGATCCAATCCCGCACAAGGCTTTCGGATCTACAAGGGTTAGTACAGATCTATCTCGTTGCACTGATCTAATAGATTAGATCTTGGCTTTTCCTAGATTAGATCTTGGTTTTGTTCGTTCTTGTGGTAGAAATTTTTTGTTTTCCCTGTTGCGAACCCATCAGTATCAGGCTCATGTCAATGAAAAGAAAGGCATGGTTCATCAGAAGGCTCTCATGAAGCACCAAGGCATGACTGTTTTCGTGGGATCTGAGACCAACATCACTCCTGAGGACAGGTGAATCTCTCAGCACAACATCTGGGAAGATGATGAAGCCACTTCCTCCTACCAGCCACCGTTTATCTACCGTAGTGATGAGTGACCCATGGGACGTTAGCTTGCTATTTTGTCCTTTTTGGTGTCTTGATGCCAAAGGGAGAGAAGTTGCCATATTAGGTTGTGCCCGGGATTTCCATGGGAAATCACAAGATCTCGTTCTTCATTTGATCTTAGTTGGTTCGGGAACTTTTTATTTGCCTTGTTTTATTTGTGCTACCATGTGTGCCTCTATTTTATAACACTATGTGTTACCTATGCTATGTGTCTATGGTGGTAATGTGGCAAATGGATTTCTAGCTAAATGGATTTATCGTATGTGGTGGAGATATTCAAATATTGGCTCCACTTATGATTCACCACACAATTTGGTGCAAAGGTATGAAAATCTAGTATCATCTCTAGACCCATGCACATGTTGTTTCGTTTGTAAACTTGCGGGGGAGTGTGGATCCTAGGATGTGCGATTGTATTCCAAAATCAAAACATAGTTATGCACACCTCTAGGGGGAGAGCCCTTCTCTCTTTTACAAATTGCATTGCTCTTATCATAATGTTTTTATGCAAATTGAAGTATTGTCATCAAACACCAAAAAGGGGGAGATGGAAACAACATGTATTCTCCTAAGTGTTTTGGTGTATGATGACGATGCTTAAGGGTTCCGTAGCATAAAACAAAAAAAATCCTACGTTGGAACGCCCTAACTGCTCAAGATCTATCTATGTAGTGATGCAGCAATGACCAGAGCGTATAGAATACATACCCTTGTAGACCATACACGGTAACGTTCCGAGTGGAACGTGTTTGAAGTAGTCGAACTCATAGCCGACCTTAAGGTCACGAAGCTCCTCGCAAGTCACCCATTGCTCCATCTTCATCGTGCAGCAGCTCTGGCTCACGACATCTAAGATGTCCTCATGTGAGGCACCCTCGAGTTTTCATACACATACAATGTACGATGATGACCTCTGACTCCCTTGATCCTTGCCGGGAGTGCGGAAGTAGATCTTCGGCTTGGAATCCGTACGATGCAACGACATGCTGCAGGTGTGCCGTGTTTTGCACGTACAGTCCTTTCTTAGTACCTTGCCAACACGTGGAGACAACTAGAGAGATAGTGGGGGAATTCTCTAAGGAAAATGCCTTAGAGGACATCTCAAATTGTGTGTCTAATCCTACCCATGGGTACCCCTTTATATAGGCCGAGGGAGGTGTGCCCTGCCCTTTGGGTTTGCCATGTGGTACTGATCAAGGGAGAGAGGGGGTGATGCCATGGGCCTCTATGGCTCCATGGACCAGCCGTCCAGGGGGGAGACCCACCCCACGCATAGCCCAAGGCTAGCCAGGTGGGCCCCATGTGGTGGTTGTGCTTGGCCCCTTTGGCCCTTGGCCCTCCCCTCTAGCAGTTTTCCCTCATGGGCCCTTTTTCCCTAGGAATTTGGCCATTTAGTGGAATACCCTTTCAAATTAGATTTTAATATTATATTTAATATTAATTAATATGAAAATTATTACAAAATCTGATTTGACCTGAAACACCCTTCAGTTCCGTTTCGATTTCCTCCGAACGGCTTCGAAACTTTCCGGAACGATTCCGGTTCTCTCACAGAACTTTTCTAGTTTCCTTTTCTCTTTCATCTGGTGATTCCAACTTACAATGATCTCTAGCTCATCGTACCCCTAAGTGTATTTCCCCACAACTCGATAATGACATAGACATGATCCCATCAATGATCAATAGCGGGACCAGGATGCCCATAATGACTAATGTGTATTCCACGATGACACTGTCGTTTGAACCGTAAAACATCGAGTCCAATTATCTTTATTTCTTTGATACGACTCATATGAGATCCGATCATTGGTGTCACATACCTTATTCAATATCGTTACCGATAAGTTCTATTTTACTTATTCCCGTGATATTACATCCCGTGACCCAGTCACATGTTGCAACATTATGGATGTAATCTCACCGAGTCAGTCAGTATGTATCTGATCCGTCATGTGGGTGAACAAATCCGGGTCTTGAGTCATATGTCATCTACTGGTCCTCTGGAATACCTAACATACACCTTTATAATCACCATTTAACCGAGTTACATTTGATGTAGTTAAAGCAGCCTCGGGAGACAGTGAGTAATATGATCTAATGGTCTAAGGAGAAGGAGACTATGTTTCTAACTATTGCAAAAATGAACTTTGTGACTTGATCATGTCGCAACTTTGGGTAATGTCCATCACATCATTCACCAATGATATGACCTCATTTTCAATTGGCATAAAATCTCCATGATCAGGAAACCTTGATCATTGGTTGCCCAACGAACTAGTATGAATAGAGGCTACTAGGGACTTTGTTTGTTTCATACCACACTTGTATCAATGTTTCCACTTGATACATTTATAACACAATATGAAACTACCACAAACTAATTGAGATATGATCATAAACTCCATTTATTATTTGCCTCTAGGGCACTCCTTCAGTCTCCCACTTGCACTAGAGTACAAATAATCTAGCTCACATTTTACTAATCATAAACCATGTGTTTATTGATCATGCATGCTCATGGAAAACGTCCTGTCCATGTTCTGTTTTACCAGATCATTATGTCTTTTGCAAATCGTTAATGTCTTCCTAATTTTGACATTTATACCATTCTCTCATAATGGGTTGAAGTATTCATTTGGCGACAAAGTGAGACTTTGTTTCTAGTGTTTACAATGATGACTGGTCAGTAAATTTAACTTTCACTGTTGTCACATAAACTTTGAAACACACTTAGCAAAAGTCGAACTTATTTAGCCAAAACCTATACTTCTATATCTATGTAGATCCTAGTGCACAAATATGCAACTATGTGCCTAACTTTGCTTCTTGCCATTTAAGGACAAACTCAATTCTGGTTCAGCGATTGACTTAGGTATCACCTGAAGACATGTTCATACAGTTAAGAGCTTGTTCTTCCAACCAGAACCTTGGGTCACATTACGTCGAGCATACAATATGGTTGTATGGAAGAACCTATGGCTGAGGCATAGGAGATGCAACACATCTCTTTATTTATTTTAACCGCAGTTGTAATACTGAGACTAACTCAATGCTTCACGCAAGTAAGAACTTCTTTCTTACCTTGTTCTATTATGAACTACATCAGAATCTTGTCCAGGATATTTTGAACATATTCAGAATCAAGTCCTGGAAGCATTCGACAATGATGTTTATTAAATTTACCAATCTATCTCAATAGATCTCATTATTTAATAACTTGTTCAAATTCATCCATGTTTACTAACTTAAATATTATTAAATTGCATCATTGATATATGTCATTCAAATATTTCAAAATGATGGCATGCTCCCACTCAAATATGGCATCCATATATGAGATCTAGGGATTTCACTTTGCTCCCACTCAAATATGTCTCTTACATATTATGATTTAGCCAAGCCACTTAGCTCCCACTCAATTGCAAGTCCTCTCAATAATCTTGGACATTGCAAAATTCTTTGATCATCATCAATTTGAGAATTCCAGCTACGAGATTCCAATATCCATATATTTTTGGTAAAAATCCAATAGACTCAAGCATCACTAATTTTGTAGTCAACTTCTTGAATTTGTCCAAACATACTTAGTGACAAATTGAGATTTATGTCCTTCATTAAGTTTCATTTCCTTCTTATGACTTTGCAGTCATTTAGAAATATAAAGTAAACATCTTTACTTAATAAGTTCAAGTAACATATTACTATGCAATCTTTAAATGTAACTTAATATAGGATTTTATGATTCCTAGTCATTTCTCGCACTTAGGTCCATAATGCTTCTTTGTAGTTTGTAGGTATGTTGTGTTCAAATAACATGACAGGCAAATCAATAATATAATCCTGTAAAATTCAGAGTATATCTTGAATCCTATTAACTTTAGTAAAATTATTCGTTGAAACTTTATGATCATTATCATTAGTTTCTCCTCTATTTGTAGAGTTCAGTTTCACGGAACAAATTCTGCTGCGCCACTCAACTATTTGGAGGCAAGGTTAAATACCATATTTTGATATTTTACTTTCTTCCCACTTGTATGTTCATCAACACACATAAAACTTAGGACAATAGCATGTTTTCCTTTTTGTGGAAGATGTATTCATAGTTTCCTAAGAATACTCTACAAAGACTTGTTTATTCGCCATGATTTCTAATTATCAAAATCTCTAGAAACTCGAACGTGCCATAACTCTTATGGTGTTGTGTCCACGAATATTTCGATGTTCCTTTGTATTTCAAATGAGTGTTTGCTCTTTCCGATTTCTAACTCTAAATGATAACTATAACCCCGATAAGAGATAATATTGGACCATATGTATCTAATACAACATAATTGTGATATTCAGGCATTTCAATACACTTTGAATTTGTCCAATTTTCATAATTTGTGAAACATCTTTCACAAATCCCCTTTATGCCAAAATTAACTTAAATACTTTAGTCATGTCGATCAAATCGAAGAGACTTTGTATTTTTGTTAATTTAATATCCTTCTTCATTTTGAAATCATTTGAAAAATTACAAATAGTCTCAAACTTATGTTTCATTAAGTAAATACTCATATTCACTTAAATTCACAATTAAATAATGATTTTCACATTTTTTTGAAAATATGATACATCATTATGTATAAAATTCAACATGAAGTATAAATAATGATTTCCACTATTTGTTGAAAACATGATACATCATTGTGTATAAAGTTCAACATTTCTTTCCATATCACTGTTTTACCAGAATGCGGAGTTTTAGTCATTTCGTCAAATGCGGCATGGTTTTGCAAAGTCTCTAGATCAAATATCTAAGACCCTGATTTCCGTTTAGAATGAAAACACGCAATAACCACCATGACTTAAATAATAGTGTCATGTCTTTATTAAACTTTGGATATATTTTAGCATTCTAATACTTCATAAATGCTTAAACTATTATCATTAACATAGTAGGGAGAATAACTCATTTATAATCATAATGTGACCATAAAGGTATTATTCATAAGAACAGTACAACTGACTTGTAAGTTATTCATATGAATAATCGTCTCGCCAAAAGCAAGACACACTAACAAGGATTACAAAATTATATTGAAGTCTACTAATCCAAATGATAAACTTTGAGTAAAGGGATGATGTCGGCTATCAACTGTTTTTCTCGCTGTCATCAAGCCACATTGCCTCATTTCCAGCAATTCTCAAGTAGACCATCCTGTTTTCACAAAATGGTACAAGTATCCAAAACTTTTGTAAACTGCAATGAGTTTTGCAAGAATTACATTTATAACTTTGTATATCTAACATATATCCTTGTCATCTATGACCTCCATTACAATCGAGCCCTTCTGAGAGTTCTCAACTCTAATGCAAGATTGCTAAGTGACTCTCTAGATATTCTATTTCCATCCATGATGGAGGAAAACTCATCCAACGGCTCATACTTTATGTGCCTGATCTTGCAAAATACAAAATTGTAGTCCATCTCTCCATCAAATGGAGAATGACTTATTGGATGATTATGGAGAAAACACAAACATTGTGGAGTCATCGGACTATCTCCTAATGGTTATTGTATCAAGAAGAGAAGATCATCTTATTACAAGGATATCCCACGGGCGTGGGTATTAATCTATGAAGTTTGACCCTTCTGCTAAGTTCCACATCAAGCAAGAAATTTCCCATGGTCGCAAAGGACCTCAATGGGTTAGGCCATGATCTACTAAGATATTTGCAAAAAGACATCTAGACTAAGTTCATAATATGAGTTAAATTCATTATTGAACTCCCACTAAAATTGTTATACCCTAGACGATTTGAGCGATCACCCGATCCCAATTCACTATCTCACCCCTGACCGTCACGGCCGGCAACATAGATGCAAAGGTAGACATTCTCCAATGTTAATCACATCATTCATGTGACTCATGCTCGATCTTTTGATCTCTTGTGTTCTGAGGCCATGCCTGTACATGCTAGGCTCGCCAATTCTAACTTTTGTGTTTTTGCAATGCAACATGACTTACACCAACCATATGCGATCGCAGATATGTCTAACACCCGATCATCACAGCCTGCCTCATAACGGAGAACTTTCTTAGTGGTGCACACATAAGGGGAACACTATCATTGGAATTATTTAGGGACCATCTTAACTAATATGCTGCCATTGGGTATCTAATACTAGCACACAATAAGATGTATAATAGGTATCAACATCACATGTATATTGCGATATGATATGGTCCTTCTTCTTGTGGCTTGATCTCCATCGAGCGCTACGGCATGATCTCCATCTTGCCATTGGTTTGACGCCAATTCCACGACGCCACCAGCGGGTCATCCATCGAAACGATGACTATTACTATACTACTTAGTAACATAAAATTAAAGTACGTTACCTTCATAATGACCAAGACCATATCATAAGACAAGACCTCCCGCAAAACAAAGTTAGACGCCTCTACTTTATCTTTTGTAAGTTTTACGTGGTTGTTAGGGCTTTCGCCATAGAACCATTTCTAATATACGGAACTTTCCAACCACAACATGGATCCAACAGTTGTCTCTACTACACCTCTTTTGGGGCCCTCCTTTGTAAATGCTATATCAACTATTGAATGAGAGACAGACACCCGCTAGCCATTTATATGGCACCAGTCGTATGTCGTGCGTGGAACTAGTCTCGTGTAAGAATACACGTAAGGTTGGTATGGACCACTTCATCAAATAATACCACGATATAAAAAAGTACACGTTAGAGGGTAACGACTAGAGGATCAATGTTCACACAATACTTGTGCATACTGGCCGTACAACACTCCTATGCATATATCGGCTCTGGTACCACTAAAGGGTTCTGTAGAAGAAAACAAAAAAATCCTACGTTGGAATGCCCTAACTGCCCAAAATCTATCTATGTAGTAATGTATTAATGATTGGAGCATATAGAATACATACCCTTGTAGACCGTACACAGTTAACGTTCCGAGAGGAACATGGTTGAAGTAGTCGAACTCATAGCTGACCTCAAGGTCGCGAAGCTCCTCGCAGGTCACCCCTTGATCCATCTTTATCGTGCAGCAGCTTTAGCTCACGACATCCAAGATGCCCTCATATGAGTCACCCTCAAGGTTTCGTACACATACGGTGTACGATGACGACCTCTGATTCCCTTGATCCCTGCCAGGAGTGCGGAAGTAGATCTCTGGCTTGGAATCCCTACAACACAACAACATGATGCAGGTGCGCCATCTCTTGCACGTATAGTCCTTTCTTGGGACCGTGCCGACGCATGGAGATAACTAGAGGGAGTGAGGGAGGAATTATCTAAGGAAAATGCCATAGAGAACATCTCAATTTGCATGTCTAATCCCACCCATGGGCACCCCTTTATATAGGCGGAGGGAGGTGTGCCCTCTCCTTTGGGTTTCCCATGTGGGACTAATCAAGGAAGAGAGGGGGTGGCGCCATGGGCCTCTAGGCAAAGGGGGATCCCCACCCCGCGCACAGACCAAGGCTGGATGGGTGGGCCCATGTGACGGCTGAGCTTGGCCCCTTTGGCCCTCCCCTCTAGCAGTTTTCCCTCATGGGCCCTTTCCCCTAGGAATTTGGCCCATTAGTGGAATACCCTTTCAAATTAGATTTTAATATTATATTTAATATTAATTACATCAATTAATATGTAAATACATATTAAAAAATCTGATTTGACCTGAAACACCCTTCAGTTCCCTTTCGATTTCCTCCGAATGACTTTGAAACTTTCCGGAATGATTTCGACTCTCTCATGGAACTTTTCTAGTTTCCTTTTCTCTTTCATCTGGTGATTCCAACTTATAGAGGATCTGTATATTATTGTACCCTTAAGTGTATTTCCCCACGGCTCGAGAATGACATAGACATGATCCCATCAATGATCAATAGAGGGACTGGGATGCCCATAATGACCCCTGTACATTCCATGATGACACTATCATTTGAACTGTAAAAAGTCGAGTCTAATTCAATTTGTTTCTTAGATACGACTTTTCTGAGATCCGATTATTGGTATCACATAACTTGTTCAATATCGTTACCGATAAGTTCTATTTTACTTGTTCCCGCAATATTACATCCCCGTGACCCAGTCACATGATGCAACATTATGGATGTAATCTAACCAAGTCGGCCGTATGTATCTTACTGTCACGTAGGTGAAAAAATCCCGATCTTGAGTAATATGTCATCTATTGTTCTTGTGAATACCTAACGTACACCTTTGTAATCATCGTTTAACCGAGTGACGTTTGATGTAGTTAAGGCAACCTCGGAAGATAGTGAGTAATATGATCTCATGGTCTAAGGAGAAGGAGACTATGTTTCTAACTATTGCAACAATGAACTCGGTGAATTGATCGTGTCGCAATATTTGGGTAATGTCCATCATATAATTCACCAATGATATGACCTCGTTGTCAATTGGCATAAAAGCTCCATGATTAGGAAACCTTGATCATCGGTTTCCCAATGAACTAGTATGAATAGAGGCTACTAGGGACTTGGTTTGTTTCATACCACACATGTATCAATGTTTCCACTTGATACATTTATAGCACAATATGAAACTATCATGAACTCATTTGAGATATGATAATAAACTCCATTTATTATTTGCCTATAGAGCATATCTCCTTTAGATGCATGTGTTGGTCTAATTGTGTGCTAAGTGTTGATAGAGTCTACTTTTAAAAGAACTATGATTTGCCCATCAAATAGGAGAAAAAAATTTAAGGGAGAAGGAGCTGCCATTTGCTCCTAGTAACGAGCAGTATTGATGCGGTACCTGGTCGGTACTACCATCTTCTTAAGAGAGCTCCGATGTGCTCCCAGGGACGAGCGGTAGCGCGGGCGGTACCAGTCCGGTACTACTGCCCAAGCGGTAGTGCCGCTTTGGGTCAAGCGGTAGTACCGCCCGAGGTCAAAACTGTAGCGCGGCCTGTTTAGTTTCGATCGGTACCGGGCCGATACCGGTCCGGTAGTACCACTGACCATGGGCAAGTACTACCTCCCTTCACTAAGAAGGCTCCCAATGGGCAGATTTCGTGGAGGCTATAAAAGGGGCACTTTGTATCCTACCTCAAGCCGCTCGACTCCCCACTCAAATAACACCATTTTGGAGCCATGAAATCTGCAAGATCTCCTTCCTCCTCTACTCAAAGTCCTTGATCTTTGGATAATCAAAGGAGAAGACCCCGATCTACAATCTAACCAAAGCGATTTGATTTCCCCCCTCATTCACTTGAGAGCCCCTTGTTCTAGAGTTTCTTAGGAAACCCTAGGCCTTGATTTCGTTTAACAAGTTTGTCTTTGTTGTTGTGGACAGCTTGCTTGTATTCGAGAGCCTCCAATTAAGTTGTGGATTTGTGCCCCAAACTTGTTGTAAAGGCGCCAGTTTTTGCCTCGAAGGTTACCGTTATAGTGGAGAAGTGAATCGATCCCGTTGGGGTGAGATTCACAGGAGAACAAGGGAGGCCTTTGTGAAGTTGGTGGTCTGAGTACCGCCCCTCTCGAAACACAGACGTACTTCCCCTCAAAGGGAAGAACTACGGGAAATATATCCTCGCATGCTCCACCGCGGTTACCTCTATCCTTTACCGCACTTTACTTGTATATTGCTCTTGTTTATATTGATTGTAGCTTGCTTGTCATATAGGTAAATTGACCATAGTTGCATATCTAGAGAATTTACCTTTGTGTCAATATTAACTCAAAAAGGAACTGAAATTTGAAGTAGCACCTATTCACCCCCGCCCCCTCTGGGTGCCCATAAGATCCTTTCAGTCGTGGACATGTCGACGCCAGTCAACCTGTTCGATGGAATGGCCGACCAGTAGCCATTCATCAATGATGAGGTATGGTCGAGACATTTCCTCTTTGGATGAGAGATTTTCAGAAATGGCAGTTTGAATGCAAGGAAGAATGGATTCTTGTCAGTCCAAACAAAAGAAGAACTGACAAAGCCATCAGTGCTCTTAGGAATAAACCTATTAGGCCAGCTATCAAGGTTAACAATTCTTTCATTCGAACAAAAAGGAAGCTTTCTTTTGCAACTTTTCAGACTTATGATGCTTGTTCTGGCTATGAATATCCTAATTTTGTAGAAGAGGCCACCACTGCTCTTGAAGCTGGTTATGATTGTCCTCAAATTCGCAAAAAAGCTGGGGTGGTTTTTCATCAGACTCTTCCCACAAATTCAGTCAAGCTTCAGGTTGGTAAACTAAACTTACCTGTATCTATTGATGGACACTGCTAGGATTCGGCCGAACGAGTTTCAGTTTCAAATTCAAAGGCTGTAGTTTCGGCCTAACAATCAATTCCGGTTTCCTCAGGCCCAATTAACTATCCAGAGGGCAATCCCGCATTTGTTGCCATGATTGAGGATATGGCCGATCGTGTCTAGCTTTGTGATCGATGCCTAAGTATGTCGCATAGAACAAATGTCTGCACTGGCACGATTCGGTGCAAGTTTTGTTACCGATACAGTCATGAAAAATCTGACTGCCTTATGGCGAAATGAGCGTCTTCAATGCGATGGGTGGTAAAAAAGATTCCCTACCCCGACATCCGTGTTCCGCGTTCCTCTAAGGAAAATTGCCTGACTGCTACCGCTTCCTCTGCTATTCATCCACCATACCAAGAACAGTTGCCTTCCCCTGCATCCTTCGATTCTCCGCCTTCCTCCCTTCTGCCCACTACCATGGCCAACTTTGCGGTCGATCCGCATCGCTTCACTCCGGCAGGTTTTGAGATCCTGGAGCCTTGGGACGCTGATGAACGCCCATCATGTATGTATCTCATGGCGGCGGTTGCTCCTCCGCGTCAACACGAATCATGGGCCATTGCGCAAGTGAATCCGCGTCCTGAAGCAGATGACATTGACAATGTGCTTAATCAGGTACATGATCACATTGAGCAGAATCTGCAGTTGCAAGTTCAAAATTTCACTAAAAGTGCTGTCAGTTTGGGGCTTTTTTCACATGGCTGATAGTGCGGTTAGAGATCTGCTTGTTGCATAACCTGAACATCATCTGGGGCAGGGTAGAACTCTGACTTTTGTTCGGCATGATGAGGGAGAAAACTTTCTTGCAACTATTTACACCAGGCTCAGTTGGATCATGCTACTGAATCTATACATGGACTACAGAAATGAGGAGTTCCTCCGTGAAGTTGTTGCCAAATTTGGTAAAATGCATGGCTGGATCCGGGATGATCCCACGCCTGCGCGTACTCTTATCCGCTGTGCTTATGGGGGAACAAGTGATGTGCCTAGGTCCATTGTCATCAGGGAACCTCAGAGGTATGGGGGCACTGTTGTCTCCTGGAGTGTTCCTGTCTATATCCTTACAAGTGATCCTGCAGATGTGCTACCTGGTGATGAGTCACCTGAACCTGCTAATGGGAACCCACACCCTCACTTTATGGTTGGCCCTATCCCACCTCCTGACAATTGGGTCCCTCCTGCTGACAACTGGGCTCCACCTGATGATCATGGGAACTAGGGTGCTTGGCACAATGAAGGGGATGCTGACAATGTGGCTCATGATGTTGCTCCAGGTTGGGGTGCCCCACCCCTGTAGAATTTACCTGCTCATCCTCAACAACCACAATCCACTGTCTCCTTTCAGTTCTCTGATGTTTCCTCTTCCTCTGTTCAGGTGATTCCTGGAGCTGGTCCTGTGCAAGAGATGCTTGTTCAATAGCATGCTGGGAGTGTTGAGCTGATTCTCATTGAAGATATCACTGATGACCCTGAGGAGGTGGAGATGGCTCCTCTCTTTATTGGCAATCCTGGGTCTACTGATTTTGCTGCTGACCAATCTCTTGCCATTGTTCCCTACACTGAGCCCACTTTTCCTTTCACTCTGATCAAGGCTATCAATGATATGATGAAGAATCAGTTGGCTCCCCCGGGATTGGGCTCTTCTCTAATGGGAAATGAAGGGTCACATTTTGAATTTGCAGCTATGCTACTTGGTCCCATGGATGGTCAAACCACCCAGTGCAATAAAAGGAAAGGAAGATCCAAGAAAGAGGGACCTTCTTCTGAAGCTGAAGTTAGGAGGAGCACTAGGCAGTCTGTTCTCAGAGATGGACACAGGCTAGAGCCAATGAGGGACAGGCCTACTCCAAAGAAGAAGCCCAGGTCCAAAGATCAAGTCAATCCCTTCACCCCAATCAAACCCTGCAGAAGGTTGGTGCAGAGCTGGAGATGCCTGATGAGGACCTCACTGTGGATAAGCTTATGGCTAATCCTGATGCTGCAAAACCCTCCAAGGCTTAATGATTAATTTGCCATATTATGTTCTCCTTGGCCCTAGATGGGTCCTGCACTATCTTTTATTTGTCACTGTACTGAACCTTGTCCTGTTACTGGTATGTTTGCTTGCCATGAGATTCTGTAATATGTGGGATCTATATTTGCCTCCTTGCTATATGATGTTTGGTTATATCTGGCTATTTATGGGTCTTGCTTTGATCCTCCCATCATGCTCTTGATTCCTTTCTCTCAATGGATAGTACACCACAATGGCTTTTTGATTGGCTTGTCCTGGACTGGAATGTTAGAGGCCTCAATGACAAACACAAAAGGCTAGCAGTATATAATAAAATTGATGAAAGTAATTGTGCTATAGTCTGTCTGCAAGAAACTAAGTGTGAAAGTTTTGATCACTCTTTTATTAGAAGTTTTTGCCCCAAAAGATTTGACAGATTTGTCTTTTCTCCTTCTTTGGGTGCCTTTGGGGGTTTGATTGTTCTATGGAATAGTGCAATTTTTGAGGGACATCTTCTGGAAATTCATAGATCTGCTATTAGAGTTTGTTTTACCTCCAGACACTCTAATCAAACTTGGACTCTGGTTAACGTTTATGGTCCTTGTCAGGGCATTGAGAGGGAAAATTTGTTCAATGGTTACATGATCTTGACATCCCTCCTCATGAGATTTGGCTTCTTTTAGGAGATTTTAACTTCATGAGATCTGTGGAAAAAGGAACAAGGAGGGGGCTGATATGAATGACATTTTTGTCTTTAATGAGATTATCAGCTATCTGGGTCTCATTAAACTACCTCTCAAAGGCAGGGCTTTCACTTGGTCCAATATGCAATCTCAGCCTTTGCTTGAACAATTAGATTGGTTTTTCACTAGTTGTCAATGGACTCTTAGCTACCCCAACACTCTGGTTCACCCCCTTGGTAAATCAACCTCTGACCATGTTCCTTGTGTTGTGTCAATTGCTACAAAAATCCCAAAGGCACAAATTTTTAGGTTTGAGAATCATTGGATACAACAGCCTCAGCCTGGGTTCCTTGATATTGTGGAAAAGGTTTGGAAATGGCCAGTTAAAGCTTGCTCTTCTGCTGTAGTAATTACTGCTAAACTAAAAAATTTGAGGCATGAATTGAAAAGATGGGGAAAGAACATCTCACATATAAAGTCCATCATTGATAAATGCAACCATGTGATCCTGCTCCTGGATCATCTCGAGGAGGAAAGGGACCTGAGTTCTCCCGAGTTCAACTTCAGAAACATGGTTAAATTACACCTGAAAAACCTCCTTCTCATTCAGTCTAATTATTGGAAATCTAGGTGTACCATAATATGGTTCAAGCTTGGGGGCGAAAACACAATTTTTTTCACTCCAAGGCTACTAGAAGATTTAGGAACAATGTCATTTCCTCAATCAAGGATGAGAATGGTGATACACTTGTGCAACACCATGACAAGGCTAATGATTTTTGGTTGAGTTTCAAGAGGAGGATGGGAATGTGTATACCTACTACTTCTCCCTTTGATCTTAACTCTATTCTTCATCCTGTGGATGATATTAATGAAATGGACCCTCTGGTTGCTCCATTTACTATTGAGGAAATTGATAATATCGTTAAATTTATGAAGATTAACAGAGCCCCGGGTCCTGACGGTTTTAATGGACTTTTCCTCAAGAAATGCTGGCATATTGTGAAGGATGATTTCATTAATCTTTGTCATGATTTCCATTCTGGGAAGGCTTCCCTTCAGAGTATTAATGGTTCCTTCATCACCTTGGTTCCTAAAGGACAGAACCCTGAATCCATCAGTGACTTCAGAGCCATCTCCCTAACCAACACCAGTCTTAAATTCCTTACCAAGTTGTCTGCTAATAGAATGCAGGGGATCATTAAAAAGCCTATTCATGTTAATCAATATGGGTTCATAAAGGACAGAACCATCCAAGATTGCCTTGCCTAGTCCTTTGAATTTATTCATCAATTCTAGCAATCCAAGAGGAAAATTTTGATTCTCAAAATTGACTTTGAAATGGCCTTTGATACTCTGGACCATGATGCTATTATTCAAATCATGAGAGCTAAGGGGTACCCTGACCTGTTCCTCTCCTAGGTAAGGGAAGTGTTATCCTCTGATTCCTCTTCTGTTTTATTAAATGGTGTCCCTGGAAGAGCTTTCCATTGTAAGAGGGGGGTCTGGCAAGGGGATCCTCTATCCCCTCTTCTTTTTGTTCAAGGTGTTGATCTGCTGCAAGCTTTGGTCAATTTTTCCTACCAAAGTGGCATTCTTCATATGCCTATGCCTATTGATGGTGACTTTCCTATTATACAATATGCTCATGACACCATCATCGTCTTGCCTGCTGATACTGGACAGATCTTTGCTTTCAAAGAAATCCTCCAACAATATGCAGCTTTCACTGGCCTAAAGATTAACTCTCATAAATCCTCCATGATACCTATTAATCTGTCTAATGAGGAGGCAACCCAACATGCCACTGAGTTTGATTGCCAACTTAGTAAAATGCCTTTCACTTATTTGGGCCTTCCAATGGGAACCACTAGACCCACAATCAAAGACTTATCACCTTTAATTGACAGAGTTGAAAGAAGATTGAATGCTACCTCCTCCTTCCTCTCTTATGGAGACAGATTAGTCCTGGTTAATTCTGTTCTTTCCTCTCTACCCACCTACTTCATGCTTACCCTACAACTACCTATTGGAGTAATTAATGTGGTGGATAGAGGAAGAAGGCACTGTTTATGGAGAAAGGAAGATAAAGATAAGATTCACTCTTTGGCAGCTTGTGACATGATCTGCAAACCAAAGAATAAAGGTGGCCTGGGTATTATTGACCTGAAGGTTCAAAATACTGCTCTTCTCATGAAACATCTCCATAAGTTTTATAATAATGATGATACACCTTGGGTGCAGTTGGTTAGGAACTCTTATTATTACAATAGTGTGCCTCATGCTACAAGACAAGTTGGTTCCTTTTGGCGGAAAGATGTTTCTAAATTGGCTGATAATTATAGGGCCATCACTAGGTGTGAGGTGGGTTGTGGCTCTTCGATCCTACTATGGTCTGATCTTTGGCAGGATCAGCATTTGTCATTAAGATTCCCGAGGCTCTTCTCTTATGCTAAGGACAAATTCCAATCGGTTATGGAATATAAACAATTAGGCAATGTTTTGGATGGCTTTCATCTCTCTCTTTCTGTTCAGGCTCACCAGGAATTATCAGAAATGCAGAAGATGGTTCAGTCTATTACTTTGAATGAGCACCTGAGTGACAAGTGGATTTGTACACTAGGCAAAGGAGAATTTAAACCAAGTAATATTTACAAGGACCATTTTGAGCATATAAATAACCATCTTCCATCTATTTGGATCTAGAAAAGCAAGTGCACCTCGAAGCTTAAGTTTTTTGCCTGGCTCATTTTACATGATAGAATCAATACAAAGGAAATGCTAATCAGAAGAAATTGGCAGGTGACTAATGATCATAGTTGTGTCCTCTGCAATGCTCTTGTGTTAGAAGACTGGAGACACCTTTTCTTTAACTGTGTTTATAGTACCCGTATTTGGAATTACCTATAGATTTCATGGATCCCTAGAGACTTTGAGGAGACCATCCATTGGGCCAAGAAAATCTTCAAAGTCCCTTGTTTCTATGAGGTGGTTATCATCACTTGCTGGTGTATTTGGAAACAGAGGAATGACTGGATTTTCAAAGGAATTAGGCCCACCTTCCGGGGATGGAAGGCTACTTTCTTCCAAGAAGTCACCTTGCTTAAGCATAGAGTATAACCCTCAGATATTCCTCTTCTAGCTAGATGGATTGACAATCTTCTGTAAACCCCTGTAATTTTCTCCCTTTGTAGATAGCCTTCTTTTTGTTTCTCTGTAAATATTTTGCTTTACTAATAAAATGAGGCCGTGGGGGGCTCCCCCACAGTAATTGCTTCAAATTTCTTTGCCATTGATAGTAGTCTTCTCTCGCCGCTTTATCATGGCCAATTTATGTGTAGGATTTCGTGGCCAACGATGGTGAGGATGTCATGCACGACATGATCAAAGAGGGTGGCGACGACTATGGTGAGGACAAAGAGGCCCAACAAGAGATTCAACAAGATGCCTACAACATTGAGGATGAGGCATTGTTTGGAAACAATGGCACTCCCATGGGCGAGGGGGTCACGGACCCGTCGTTGGCCGCCAGACTTATGGCGTCAATTTTCGACGGCAAGAAGTTGATCCAACTAACCGTGAGCTACACCACCGACAAGGACAAGATCCTATGATAGGCTTTGATGGAGATTTCACAATATGCACTATGCGGTGTCGACAAAAAGGGCTTTGTCTATTGGAAAAGGGTGGGCAAATTATTCCATGAGCATAGGAAGTTTGGCAAAAACGCCTTCTATAGCGATCGAAATGATCTCTCCCTCTCCAAGTGATGGGGAACCATCCATGCCGAGTGTAGCAAGTTCCAAGGCTCGTACGAGATGGTGAAGAAAAGTCCAATAAGAGGCATGTTGCTGGTTGACATGGTAAAACCTCTTCCTCTCTTTGTCGATGTGTTGCATATGCATTGAGCCATTGTTGGCACCCATATGTGTAGGTCATGAAAGCAATGGAGCACTACAAGAAGGTGAATGACAACAAGGCCTTCACGTTTACCCATTGCTAGACGTTGATCAAGGACACCAAAAAAGGGAGATTAGCTATGCCCTTTGGAGAGAACTTGACGCAAAGAAGAAGGACATGGGCAAGGGCAATGCTTCGACGGGCGGTGTCGTCAACCTAGAAGAAAATAATGGTGAATGTGTTGGCAACCCTGTAGGCAAGGGCACTGCTGCCCGTGCCCGCCGACCTAGAGGACACAAGTCTATGAAGGCCGACATCGCCCGCCGGGCTGGGTCCTTGGCCTTCAAAGAGACCTTGAGGTAGCTCCTGGGGAAGAAGGAAGAGTCCATCACCGAGAGGGAAGAGAGGCGATGCAAAGAGAAAGAGGCCACCGCTAAGACCTTTGTCGAGCTCCAGACAAGGTCTATTGAGGTGGAGGAGGCCAACGCTAAGGCTAGGCTAATGGATATTGAGGCCAAGGCAAAGTCCAGGGAGGACTAGGCCGAGGCCAAGCCTAAGGATGCCGAATCCAAGGCCAAGGAGGCCGAGGCCAGGTCTAGGGTGTTGGAGGAAGAGGACAAGGCCAATGAGGTCGAAGCCAATATCATGGCTGAGGAGAATGACATCATACTCACCAACCTGGATACCATCACCGACCCCGATCGTAGGGCTTGGGTCGAGAGGAAGCATCAGATCATCCGGGCTTGCGATGTTTGAAGGGCAATGGCGACGGTGAATGCCACTTTTTGGGAGGAACTTGCCACTTTTGGGAGGAACTTGCCACTTCTTGGACATATTGTATGATATTGCCCCTTTTGCACATTTCAGATCAACTAGCCACTTGTTGGTGATGCCCAAAAGGCAATGGCACACGTCTGCCATATTATTTGCATGTTGATTTGTGTATTTGTATATGTATTCGAGCTGGTTGGCAAAGGATTGGCCAAATTGGCCAGCGATGGCGTCAATATCCAGGACAGACAGATGGGCCGCGTTGCTGGGCGCGACTGGCCGGACAAGCCAGACCACGACCCAGATCCTCCCACGACCCGACTCAAACGGACAGAAACGGACGTTTTGAGTCGCCCGTTTGGGCCGACCCAGTGGAGATTCCCTAAGTATTCCCACTAAACATTCTACATTTTACACGTGTTAGCACCATAGCGCTGCATGATGCACCAACTGGACTTGGGAATGTTGGTCTTTTGCTAGTAGTTTTTTTTGAGCGTCTGGTGTTTTGCTAGTGTTAGGGTATCTCCACCAGGCCGACCCAAACAGGTGACCGAAACGGTCCATTTTTGTCTGTTTGGGTCAGGCCACTGTCGCTTTTGGGTCGCCGTCCGGCCTATCCGGCCGACCGTGCCCAGCGGCGCGACCCATCTGTCCGCGCCTAGCCAGCGCTATCCAGGGCTAGCCTTTGAATATGAATAGTTCCACTCAAATTACATAGACAAATGTATATTTTGACAAGCAAATAAACTAGATTAGATAATATAATTAAAATAGTGCTTACATATGAATAGTACACACTCACATTGTTCGATAAAAATTAACCAAACATCACGCAAATTGCAGAAAACAAATAAGGGGTTAAGAATTTTGGTTTCCTACATGAGCCCATATATGCTCAACCAAATCTAGTTGAAGCTGGTCATGGGTGTGCCTGTGACGCAAATTTTCATGCACTTGCATGAATTCTTCCCAAGATGCTACACCTAGCTCTGGCTCACCAATTGACCCTAGAAATTCCAGCCTTGGTCCAAGATGTCATCATAACGCTCGTCCTCGACGATCATGTTGTGCATGATCACACAAGCAGTCATCACATCCCACATCCTCTACATGCTCCAGGTTCTAGCAGGGTATCAAACAATAACCCACCTTGACTGAAGCACACCAAATGCTCGCTCCACATCCTTCCTAGCAACCTCTTGCTCTTTCACAAACCTCTTGCATTTCTCATCTCTAGGGTTGCAGATTGTCTTCATAAAGGTGGCCCAGGAAGGATAGATACCGTCAGCCAGATACTACCCCATATCATATGCATTGCCATTGATCTCGTAGGAAACTTGTGGGGCATTGCCTTTTTCTAGCCTAGCAAACACCGGAGACCTCTACAGCACATTGGTGTCATTGCTATAGGGTTCGTTGCATGTAAAACAAAAAAATGCTACCGCAAGAACAAACAAAACCAAGACCCAATCTATGGAAAATCCAAGATCTAATCTACGAGATAAGTGCAACGAGATAGATGAGAACTACCCTCAAAGATCCAAAGCATTAACAAGATCGGATCTCGTGGTTGATGTAGTCCATCACTTGCCGATCTCAAGATCGCGTTGATGATCCTTCCGTCACCATGTTCTGGCAGCGCTTCCACACTCGATCACACGTACGGAGTCGATGTAGACCTTCCTCTCCTTGTTCCAGTAGGCAGCGGAGGTAGTAGATCCCCTCGGAATCCTAGCAGCACGACGGCGTGGTGGTGGTGGTGGAGGAGAAATCCTGCAGGGCTTCTCCAAAGAGAAAGTAGGAGGAAGGAGGAGGAGGGTGGCGGCTAGGGTTAGGGTGTAAGGGGCAAGGGGGAGGCGCCCACCCCTCCCCCCTTGGCCCACTCCCCCTAGGGCTAGCGCAAGGGATAGAGGGATGGAGGAAAACTCCCCCCAAGTCTTGTGCCCTATTTTCTTGGGATTCAAGTTTATCGCCCTAGAACCTTCCGGAACCTTCCGAAACCTTCTACAAGCTCCGATCAAAACTCTGGAACTTTTCTGAACCCTAGAAAATGACTTCCATTATATGAATCTTATTCTCGGACAATTCTGGATCTCCTCGTGGTATCCTGGATCCAATCCGAGACTTGGAACAACATTCGGTTTCCAACTCATATTCCATATCTACTTCAACAAAATTGAACCTTAAGTGTGTCACCCTACAGTTCGTGAAGTATGCAGACATGATCGAGACACCTCTCCGATCAATAACCAATAGCGAGACCTGGAGATCCATAATGGCTCCCACATATTCAACGATAACTTCGTGATCAAAAGAACCATTAACATATGATACCGATTCCCTTTGTTGCGCGATACTCTACTTATCTTAGGTTTGATCATCGGTATCTCCATACCTAGTTTAACTTCGTTACCGATAAGTAATCTTTACTCGTACCGTGATATGACATCCCTTGTGACCTAGTCACATGCTTGCACGCCAATTGTATGACATTCCACCGAGAGGGCCCAGAGTATATCTATCCGTCATTAGGATGGAAAATCCCATTCTTGATCCATGTGCTTCAACACATACTTTCAGAATACCTAATGCCACCTTTATAACCACCCAGTTATGAAGTGGCGTTTGATGTCATCAAAGCACTCACCCGGTGATGGTGATTAACATGATCTCATGGTCGAAGGATTATGTTACTATGTATTTGAAAGCTTGTAGCAAAATGAACTTAATGACTTGATCTTATGCTATGCTTACTATGGGTGTGTGTCCATCACATCATTCTCCTAATGATATGATCTTGTTGTTAATAACACCCAATGTCCATGATCAGGAAACCATGATCATCTATTAATCAACAAGCTAGTCTTAACAAGAGGCTTACTAGGGACTCTTTTATGTTTACAAAACACACAAGTATTAGTGTTTCCTATTAATACAATTATAGCATGGGATGTAAACATTTATCATAAACACAAGGATATAATAATAACCACTTTATTACTACCTCTTGGGCATATCTACAACAATTGCTTGATCCAGCCATGCCAAAAAAGGAGTGCCAAATCCAGAGAGCATGTGATGCAAGAACCTCTAGTATGATGGTGCAACCCTCTGCATGCCCTTTGAACTGTCCTCGCCAACCAAAAGGACAGTTCTTCCACTGCTAATGCATGCAGTCGATGCTGCCAAGCATCCCAGGAAACCCCCTACTCTCATTGATGGACAGAAGGCAGGCAGTGTCTTCAGTTTTTAGCTCTCTCAGATATACTTTACCAAACACCACTACAACTGCGCTGCAGAATTGGTACATGGCCTCATGGCATGTGGAATTGCTCATGCGCATATAGTCGTCGAGGAGATCACCAGACACTCCATATGCATGCTACCGAATGGCAGCAGGACATTTCTGGTAAGAGGAGAAGCCAATCTTACCAGTACAATCGTACTTGGCCTCGAAGTAGTCGTCGTACTCCCTCACCCCATTGAGTATGTCCAAGAACAGGCTCTTGGACATCTGATAGAGCCAACAAAATGCCTTCTCTTTGAAGACCGGATTAGTTGGGTGGAAGTAGTCCTTGTAAAGGTGTATGTGCCCCTCTTCCCGACCATGTTCATGGTTGGCTTCGTGCCGCTTCGCTGAGCCACCTCTACACGGCGGGAGGAGATAGTGGTCGTGCACCATTTGTGCAGCTACAAGTAGAATTTCGGTCTCACCGTCGGAATCCTCCTCGTACGATGACTCGACGAAATTCTTGTAGAAGAACTCGATCGCCTTGCGACTGCTACCCATCTGTCCAGTACATTACCGTCAATAGCTATGCCAACTCCCGCAGCAGACCAGATAACCAAGAAAGGACTGGCGAACGCACCTCCGCAAATGACTGAACAGGTTGTGCGTGTCCAATCGATAGGTGGAGGCCAGGGCGGTGGGATGGCCTGTGGAGCGTCTAGTCAACTCCAGCAATGCGCGTGGCTTGCGGTTGTGCTGCTCAATATCGCAGGGGGCAAACAGCGGCAACATGTAGTGGCGACGGCAACGGTTGCGCCTGCTCTGGCCACGAGATATGGAAGGCGAGTGACATAGGTATGATTACTCGGATGCTTATGATTTACTATTCTATACTAGGTAAAAGAGCTTTCGGCCCATGAAGATTTCAGATGATAGCCCAAGGAAGCAACCGACAAAGACTTTGATTGTATTAGGAAAGAGACTATGAACCGACATTGTGTTGGTATTGTAATTACACGTGTATAAAACCTATCCACATACAGATTTGAGACCCGACCTATTATATATAGGACAGGAGAAGCCCAGGCGAGGGTACCGAAAACTCCCAGACAACTTGTAATAGTGCAATTCCCAAATATTCAGGTGACTTTGACTCCATTTTTTTCCTAACATCCAATGAAATCCCCAGCATTCTCTTTTATGCGAAACCCTAAGTCCATCATCATGGGCATTGCCAAGGTTACCCCTCATCAATTGGTGCTGTCTGTGGGAAACCTGAACGCTGGAACCACGGATTCGACGGACCGCTCTCCATCAAGCATCAACCCGACGAAAGTAGTTCCACACCGGCCCACCCCTGTATTGGCACCCGCCGATTTCAACGGTGGATCTGATCTGATCGTTGGAAGCTTCCACTTCCAAGTAGAAGACCCGCAAGAATCGCACCCTTCGGCCCTGATCACATCAGAACCGTCGGTGAAAAACCTACGCCTACGACGGTTGATACGTTGTGAACGTATCTATAATTTTTGATGTTCCATGCTTGTTTTATATCTACTTTCTTATGTTTTGTCCACACTTTGGAGTATTTTATCACATTTTCTGGAACTAACCTATTAACAAGATGCCACAGTGCTAGTTGCATGTTTTCTGCTGTTTTTGGTTTCAGAAAAGCTAGTAAGGAAATATTCTCGGAATTGGACTGGACAAAAGCCAAAGTCAATATTTTAACCGAGGCAACATGGAGTCCGGAGGGGAGATGAAGTGGCGCACCAGGGCGACCACACCTGGTGGAGGCGTGGCCTGGGGGGCGCCACCAGGGGGTATGGCCCCCCTGGTGCTCCACCGACCTTGCCCCTTCGCCTATAAAAGCCTCCCGGGACGAAAACCCTAAGGAACCAATAAAAATTCCACGAAAGAGTCTGTAGCCGCCAGCATCTCCATCCCTAGATTGGGAGGGATCTGAAGCTCTTCCGGGCACCCTACCAGAGGGGAGAGATCACCTTGGAGGCCTTCTTCATCACCATGACTACCTCCGGTGTGATGCGTGAGTAATTCATCCCTAGACTACGGGTCCATGTAGTAGCTAGATGGTTGGTTCTCCTCCTTTGTGCTACCATGTTCAGATCTTGTGATCTCCATTCATGATCAAGATCATCTATTTGTAATCCTACATGTTGTGTTTGCGGGGATCCGGTGGATATTGAGATGCTATTTCAGATTGATTATTGATTCTATCATGTCTATGTTATTTGTGATCTTGCATGCTTTCCGTTGTTAGTAGCTATCTTGGCCAAGTAGATGCTAGCAACTCCAAGAGGGAGTATTTATGCTCGATAGTAGGTTCATGCCTCTAGTAATCCGAGGAAGTGACAGGAATCTCTAAGGTACTAGATGTGCTATTGCTACTAGGGAGAAAACAACAATCCTTTGTCCATGGGGAAATCGTATTGTTTACTATACACACTTTGCTTAGTGCAATTATCTATTGCTTGCAACTTAGTACTGGAGGGGGTTCGGATGATAACCTGAAGGTGGATTATTAGTCATAGATGCAGTTGGATTATGGTCTATGTATAACGTTGTAATGCCCAATCAAATCTCGTAGGAGTCAAGATGATTAGTATATGAATGTATGCTTTCTCGGTGTCTGTCAATTGCCCCGCTGTAATTTGTTCACCCAACATGTCATCTATCTTAAGGAGAATCACCTCTAGTGAACTATGGACCCCGGTCCATTCTTTTACCATCAATCTACCATCGATTTACTGTTTACGGTTTACTTTCTGCAAGCAATTACTTTCTTCCACACAATACGTTTAATCCTTTGTTTTCAGCAAAAACGGTGAGATTGACAACCTCACTGTAAGTTGGGGGCAAAGTTCTGTGGTTGTGTTGTGCAGGATTCCAAGTTGGAAACAACACATTGGAGGTGTTTCCTTGCTCCTAGTGGTTTGAAAACCTTGGTTTCATAACTAAGGGAAAACTTGCTACTGTGCTCATCATACCTTCCTCTTGGGGTTCCCCAACGAGCTCGATATATTTTGAGCCATCAAGCCTTTTTTCGAGCGCCGTTGCCGGGGAGTCAAGGACATATTCACAAGGGGAGTCCCTCATAACCAATCTCTTTACTTTGTTTTTTGTTTTGCTTAGTTTATTTCTACTTTGTTTGCTTTTTTCTTTTATCAAAAACACAAAAAAATTAGTTATACTAGTTTGCTTCTTTATATAAAAAAACACAAAAAATTAGTCCTTTTCTGTAGTTGTCACCTCATTCTTTGCTCACCATGTTGATCCCTAAGTTCACGCTGAAAGAGATTTCAATAGGTAGTGGCTCTATAATTGGGAAAAATAATATTGAAGAATTCTTTAATCATGTTAGCAAGCATGAGGATATTGAGGATAGATCCCTACCAGAACTCGCTCCAAATTATGAAATTGCTGCAGCTTCTTTAGTTCACATGTTGGAAGCTATGTTTATTAACCTTAACCCCATAATGCAAGTAATGTTTCTTAAACTTAAAGATATTGAGGACACTAAAAAGAGAGATTTTATTCTAGAAACTTTGTCTAAAGAATTCTATGATGTTGTTAAGGAAGCTAGAAAAGTCTTTGATCGTTTTAATATGCTAGGATCATGTGTAGATGTTATTGGTACACGAGAAAAGATGGACAAAACCAAACCTAAAGATGGGGAGGAAATTAAGACACCAATACCTTTTAAACTTGTAGGAATACATGAAGCCTTAGAAAAGAATTTTGATTGGACTGTTCCTGAAAACCCGTTTGATGAAAATTATGAACCCAAGAGCATTAAGAGAGGATCCTCTAGAGATACCTTGCCTTGTTGAATATATTTCTGGTATAGATCTTAATGCTTGTTCATTTGAGAATACTTGATTCTTCCTTCTTATGCCTAGCTCAAAGGCGTTAAAGAAAAACACTTATTGGGAGATAACCCAAATTTCTTTAGGAATCTTTTGTTGAGTCTTGGAAGTTATTGCTTCAGTAATAACCTCTCCTTATCCTTTTTGTGTGGTTTTTGTGCCAACAGTAACCTCTAATGAGAGAGAAGTAAGACTTGGGAAAGTTGTTGTCCCGAAACAGTTTTTTGTGCTTCGCTGTAAAAATGCGTGAAAAGTCTCTGTACGTCGGTTTGAGCTGTAATTTTTTTGCTTCTGCCCCAGGTTGTTATCTAACTTTCGTTAGTTCAACACTTTTCAATTTGAGCAACATAGGGTCTTTGAAAAAAAATCAGTTTTTACCTGCTGGTCTGTTTTGACAGATTTCTGCCATTATTTGCATTTGCCTCTTAATATCTTTCTCTTTGAGTTCTCTTTGATCACTTGAACTTTTTAAAGGAAGTTCTACAGTAGCTTGTGTTTTAATGGAAGTTTTACTTGTGTTGAAACTGAACCAAAAGACTTATTATCTTGAGTACACTAATGTTGCTAATGAAGATTGTGTGAAGTTTTATGTGAACGAAATTTTAAAGTGTAGGAAAGAGTAATGTGATAAGATGAAGTATGGACAAAAGCTCAAGCTTGGGGATGCCACCCATGTCACCCCAAGAAATATTCAAGAAGTACAAGCGTCAAAGCTTGGGGATGTCCAAGTCATCCCCTTCTTCATCAATAAAAATCTCAGGTTTCTTCCAAACACTTCATTTTTATTATTTCATGCACAATTGTGTTGTTCTTGAAGCATCTTCATTTTTGTTTTTAGTTTTTGTTTGCTTGGTTTGCTTAAATAAATTGGTTGGACCCCCGCATTCATACATAGTTTCAAATAGGTTGATTTGGATTAGAAAAGAGTAGGAAAGTTCATGCTTATAAGTGGTATAAAAGGAGTCTTGTTTTTGACTATGGCTTAGACTTTGTCATGTCATGCTTGATATTGTTTTGACTTTACGCTTAGTGATTATTGCTATAGCATGACTTGTTACAAACAATTGAGATTGCTTAATGTGCCTTGAAAGAATCATGTGTTGTTTTAGCATATAAAAGCATAATATTGTGGTATTCTCCTTTGATGCTTTATTTGGGTTGACTTGGTGCATGCTCACACCATGTTAAGACTACACCAAGTCACCATAGCCTCTATGATCATTTAGTTTTCGACTTGTAATATCACTTTATGATTTAATTAATTATGTTTTGTCGCTTTGCATGATTATGGCCATTATTGGTCTCTTAGTTGGTTGCTCCTAGTCTTTTGCTAGCCTCCACATGTACCAAGTATGAGTTCCACTCATGCATCCAACTCCAAATAAAACCAAGTTATTCCAAAGAGTCCACCATACCTACCTATTAGCATTTTCTATTCCAAGTATATTCATGTTTTTATCTACCTTCCGAATTAAACTTGTTATGTGAAAATTAGTGATTAAAGCTTTCACGAACTTGATGGCCCACTTTACTTTTCTTGCACTTAATAATCTTGAACCATTGTGCCCATCTATGTTGCGTATATGCTTGCAATTTGTAAGTTGTGAATTAGCAGAACCATGTTACCATGGGGAACACTTTCAACATTGCACTTTATTTAGTTGATATCATGTTCTTTTGCTTATGGATCCCGGTGGTGTGAAATGAAAGGGGAGCTTGTAAGGCTCATGGAGTTCGTATATGTGTTAGAGAAACACCTGGGCGGTTGGTCTAAGCCATGCCTAATCATGATGGAAACCTACAGCATAACCATAGCGAGCAATCTATGAAGCATCCTCTATAAAAAACCTATGCAAATAGGAAAGAAAAAAAGAGAAAAAGGGCCTATGCAAATAGGAAATAAAAGGATCACTGAGATGCTCATTGTCTGCTTGCCTTGTCATTTTGATATGGGGAATCTTCTGTATCATTGGGCAAGGGGTACCCTGTTGGCGGTTCTCTATGATACACATGTACTTACAATGACAAGAACTTACCTGTGACTAAAGTTGAGTAGCATGAGGAACGGTACTCATAAGTAAGGGGCATGAGATTTTCAGCTTATAACTTGTCAAGCATATCTTCATATTTGTTCACTTTAACCTTAATCACCTAAAGATGCTTATGATAGGGGCAATGAGAGCTGAAAGCTAATGAGTACCATAATTTTTGGAAGCTCTTTATGAGACTTGAATCCCTGCTTCCTTCTATAAAGGGCCTTTCCTTTACTTTTATGTTGAGTCTCCATCTTCTATCTTTATGCACCTATTGAGAGAGCATAGTGGCCATTCTTAGTTTAATGTGCATTGTCCCAAAACTTGTTGATTGATTCATTACCTTGATATTGCTTGTTCTTAAACTATTTGTATCTTGTCACCCTTATGAACTTTGAAGGTGTCCTATGCATTTATGTTTTGCTACACTATGAGGGACAAGTTGAATACCATTCTCATTATGTTTTCTATATGTGAAACAAACAAACGTCTTTCAAAGCATTGTTATTCATGAATCTTTTGTTTGTACCTTTTCATGTTAAAACATAGTAGTTATGTCTTATTGTTAGAACTATATCTTTCATGCTATGTTAAAGTACTATGATCCCAGCTATTAATGTTTTAAAAATACCTTGATCAAGATTATGATGGTGCATGTCACCTAAAAAATTATTCTTTTTTTTCACTTACCTACTCGAGGACGAGCAAGAGTTAAGCTTGGGGATGTTGATACGTTGTAAACGTATCTATAATTTTTGATGTTTCATGCTTGTTTTATATCTACTTTCTTATGTTTTGTCCACACTTTGGAGTATTTTTACACATTTTCTAGAACTAACCTATTAACAAGATGCCACAGTGCCAGTTTCCTGTTTTCTGTTGTTTTTGGTTTCAGAAAAGCTAGTAAGGAAATATTCTCGGAATTGGACCGGACAAAAGCCAAAGTCAATATTTTACCTGAGGCAACACGGAGTCTAGAGGGGAGACGAAGTGGCGCACTAGGGCAGCAACACCTGGTTGCGGCGTGGCCTGGGGGGCGCGCCACCAAGGGTGTGGGCCCCCTGGTGCTCCACCGACCTTGCCCTTTCGCCTATAAAAGCCTCCCGGGACGAAAACCCTGAGGACCCGATAAAAATTCCACGAAAGAGTCTGTAGCCGCCACCATCACCATCCCTATATCGGGAGGGATCTAAAGCTCTTACCGGCACCCTGCCGGAGGGGAGAGATCACCTTGGAGGCCTTCTTCATCACCATGACTGCCTCTGGTGTGATGCGTGAGTAGTTCATCCCTAGACTACGGTTCCATGTAGTAGCTAGATGGTTGGTTCTCCTCCTTTGTGCTACCATGTTTAGATCTTGTGAGCTCCGTTCATGATCAAGATCATCTATTTGTAATCCTACATGTTGTGTTTGCGGGGATCCGATGGATATTGAGATGCTATTTCAGATTGATTATTGATTCTATCATGTCTATGTTATTTGTGATCTTGCATGCTTTCCGTTGTTAGTAGCTAGCTTGGCCAAGTAGATGCTAGCAACTCCAAGAGGGAGTATTTATGCTTGATAGTGGGTGCATGCCTCTAGTAATCTGGGGAAGTGACAGGAATCTCTAAGGTACTAGATGTGATGTTGCTACTAGGGAGAAAACATCAATCCTTTGTCCATGGGGCAATCATATTGTTTACTTTACACACTTTGCTTAATGAAATTTTCTGTTGCTTGCAACTTAATACTAGAGGGGGTTCGGATGATAACCTGAAGGTGGATTATTAGTCATCGATGCAGTTGGATTACGGTCTATGTATAATGTTGTAATGCCCAATCAAATCTCGTAGGAGTCAAGATGATTAGTATATGCATGTATGCTTTCTCGGTGTTTGTCAATTGCCCCACTGTAATTTGTTCACCCAACATGTCATCTATCTTAAGGAGAATCACCTCTAGTGAACTATGGACCCCGGTCCATTCTTTTACCATCAATCTACAATCTATTCTTGTTCTTGCTTACTACGCAAGCAATTACTATCTTCCACACAATACGTTTAATCCTTTGTTTTCAGCAAAACCGGTGAGATTGACAACCTCACTGTAAGTTGGGGGCAAAGTTCTGTGGTTGTGTTGTGCAGGATTCCAAGTTGGAAAAAACACCTTGGAGGTGTTTCCTTGCTCCTACTGGTTCGATAAACTTGGTTTCAAGACTGAGGGAAATTTTGCTGTTGTGCTCATCATACCTTCCTCTTGGGGTTCCCCAACGAGCTCGATATATTTTGAGCCATCAAGGGGGGGGGGGGAGTTTTCTCCCCCCAAGTATTCCCCTTTTTTCTTGGTTTTCAAGTAAACTCTATAGAAACTTCTGGAACCTTCCGAAACATTCCGAAACCTTCTAGAAGCTCCATACGAATACTCTGGAACATTTTGCGAAAACCAGAAATTGATATCCATTATATGAATCATATTCTCTGGACAGTTCCGGATCTCCTCGTGATGTCATGGATCCAATCCGAGACTCTGGACAACATTTTATCTCCAACGCATATTGCATATCTACCTAAAATAGCATCGAACCTTAAGTGTGTCCCCTACGGTTCGTGAATATGTAGACATGATCGAGACACCTCTCCGATCAATAACCATCAGCGGGATCTGGAGATCCATACTAGCTCCTACATACTCAATGATGACTTATCCGAGGTTTGATCATCGGTATATCCATACCTAGTTCAACCTCGTTACCAATAAGTATTATTTACTCGTTCCGTGATATGTCATCCCTTGTGACCAAGTCACATGCTTGCAAGCTAATTAGATGACATTCCACCGAGAGGGCCCAAAGCATATCTATCCTTCATATGGATGGACAAATCCCAGTCTTGATCCATGAGCTTCAACACATACTTTCAGAATACCTAATGCCACCTTTATAACCACGCAGTTATGAAGCAGCATTTGATGTCATCAAAGCATTCATCTGGTGATGGTGATTAACACAATCTCATGGTCGAAGGATTAGTTACTATGTATTTGAAAGCTTGTAGCAAAACAAACTTAACGACTTGATATTATGCTATGCTTACTATGGGTGTGTTTCCATCACATCATTCTCCTAATGATATGATCTTGTTATTAATAACATCCAATGTCCATGATCAGGAAACCATGATCATCTATTAATCAACAAGCTAGTCTCAACAAGAGGCTTACTAGGGACTCTTTTATGTTTACAAAACACACAAGTATTAGTGTTTCCTGATAATACAATTATAGCATGAATGTAAACATTTATCATAAACACAAAGATATAATAATAACCACTTTATTATTGCCTCTTGGGCATATCTCCAACAGTCTCCCAATTACACTAGAGTCAAAAATATGGATTACATTGTAATGTACCTAACACCCATGGCATTCTGGTGTTGGTCATGTTTTGCTCTAGGGAGAGGTTTAGTCAACGGATCTGCCACATTCAGATCAGTGTGTATTGTGCAAATCTTTATGTCGCCGTCTTGGACATACTCGCGAATAGCATGGAAACATAGCTTGATGTGCTTCAGCTTGCTATGTGACCTTGGCTCCTGTGCATTGGCTATGGCACCCGTGTTGTCACAATAGATGGCCATCGGGTCCAACGCACTAGGAACCACATCAAGCTCAGTAGTGAACTCCTTCATCCATATCGCTTCTTACGCAGCCTCCAAAGCAGCTATGTATTTTGATTTAGTTGAAGATTTCGCCACAATGCTTTGCTTGGCACTCCTCTAGCTCACTACAGCACCATTCAAAATAAATACGTATCCAGACTGTGACTTTGAGTCATCCGGATCGGTGTTCCAACCAGCATCGGTGTAACTGTTTACAACAAGTTGTTCATCACCTCCATAAGAAAGAACCATATCCTTAGTCCTATTCAGGTACTTCAGGATATTTTTGACCGCTATCTAGTGTTCCATTCCAGGATCACTTTGATATCTGCTAGTCAAACTAACAGCATGTGCTATATTCGGTCTTGTACACAACATGGCATACATGATAGAGCCTATGGCCGAGGCATAGGGGATTTTACTCATCTTCTCTATCTTCTGGTGTAGCTGGACTTTGAGTCTTACTCAAGGTCTTACCTGGCAACATGAGCAAGAACCCTTTCTTGCTTTCTTCCATTCTCAATCTATTTAGAATCTTGTCCAGGTATATACTTTGTGAAAGAGCTATTAAGCGTCTTTATCTATCTCTATAAATCTTGATGCCTAAAATGTATGCCGCTTCGCCAAGATCCTTCATTGAAACTATATCATTCCCAATCAACAATATGTCATGCACATATAGTATTAGGAATGCTACAGATCTCCCACTCACTTTCTTGTAGATACAAGCTTCTCCATAAGTTTGTGTAAATCCAAAGTTTTTGATCACCTTATCAAAACGTTGATTCCAACTCCGAGATGCTTGCTTCAGTCCATAAATGGAGCGCTAAAGCTTGCATACCTTGTTAGCATCTTTAGGATCGACAAAACCTTTGGGTTGTACCATATACAACTCTTCCTCAATGTGACCATTAAGGAACACTATTTTGACATCCATCTGCCAAATCTCATAATCAAAATATACAGCGATTACTAACAAAATCCTCACAGACTTTAGCTTCACTACCGGTGAGAAAGTCTCATCATAGTCAACTCCTTGAATTTGTTGGAACCCTTTCGCGACAAGTCGAGCTTTATAGATAGTAACATTACCATCATCATCTGTTTTTCTTTTAAAGATCCATTTATTCTCGATAGCCTTGCGGCCATCCGGTAAGTCCACCAAAGTCCATACTTTGTTTTCGTACATGGATCCCATTTCAGATTTCATGGCTTCTTGCCATTTGTCAGAATCTAGGCTCATCATAGCTTCCGCATACGTCGCAGGGTCGTCGATGTTGTCAACCAACATGACATTCAACGCAGGGTCATACCAATCAGGAGTGGCACGAGCCCTTGTCGACCTACGAGGTCCAGTAGCAACTTCGTTTGAAGTTTCATGATCACCATCATTAGCTTCCTCTCTTATTGGTGCAGGAAACACAGAAACTTCTTCTGGTGCTGTGCTACTCTCAAATCCAAGAGAAGGTTCATTAACCTCATCGAGTTCTACTTTCCTTCCAGTCACTTCTTTCGAGAGAAACTCCTTCTCAAGAAAGGATCCATTCTTAGCAACGAAAGCTTTGCCTTCGGATCTATGATAGAAGGTATACCCTATTGTTTCTTTAGGGTATCCTATGAAGACGCATTTTTCCGCTTTGGGTTCGGGCTTGTCGGGTTGTAACTTCTTTACATACGCTTCGCAACCCCAAACTTTAAGGAACAACAACTTAGGTTTCTTACCAAACCACAATTCATACGGTGTCGTTTGAACGGATTTAGATGGTGCCCTATTTAAAGTGAATGCGGATGTCTCTAATGCATAACCCCAAAATAATAATGGTAAATCTGTAAGAGACATCATATATCGAACCATATCTAAGAGAGTTCGATTACGACGTTCGGACACACCATTACGTTGTGGTGTTCCTGGCGGTGTCAACTGTGAAAGTATTCCGCATTTCTTTAAATGCATGCCAAACTCATAACTTAGATATTCACCTCCGCGGTCAGAACGTAGAAACTTAATCTTCTTGTTATGATGATTTTCTACTTCACTTTGAAATTCCTAAAACTTCTCGAAAGTTACAGACTTATGTTTCATAAAGTAGACATACCCATATCTACTCAAGTCATCCATGAAAGTAAGAACATACCGATATCCACCGCACGATGCTATGCTCATTGGGCCGCACACATCGGTATGTATTATTTCTAATAAGTACGTAGCTCGCTCCATTATCCCTGAGAATGGAGTCTTAGTCATTTTTCCCATTAGACATGCTTCGCATCTTTCAAGTGATTCAAGAAGTTCATCGGAATGGAGTTTCTTCATGCGCTTCACTCCAATGTGACCAAGACGATAGTGCCACGTGTATGTAGAATTATCATTCATTTTTATTCGTTTAGCATCTATATTGTGAACATGTGTATCACTACTATCGAGATTCAAAAAGAATAAACCATTCATCTTAGGTGCATGACCATAAAAGATATTACTCACAAAAATCGAACAACCATTATTCTCAGACTTGAATGAATATCCGTCTCACAATAAACAAGATCAGATATAATGTTCATGCTTAACGCAGACACCAAATAACAATTATTTAGATTTAAAACTAATCCTGACGGTAGATGGAGAGGAAGGGTGCCGACGGCGATCACATCAACCTGGGAGCCATTTCCAACGCGCATTGTCACCTCGTCTCTCGCTAATCTTCGTTTATTCTGCAGCTCCTGTTTCGAGTTACAAATATGAGCAACCGAACCAGTATCAAATACCCAGGCACTACTACAATTACTAGTAAGATACACGTCAATAACATGTATATCAAATATACCTTTCTTCTTGATGTTGCCGTTCTTCAGATCTGTAAGGTTCTTGGGGTAATTACGCTTCCAGTGACCACACTCTTTGCAACAAAAGCATTCTGTATTAGGGTTAGGGCCAGTGCGGGTCTTCTTCTCAGGAGTGGCAACAGATTTGCTGCCTTCCTTGAAGTTTCTCTTGGGCTCACCCTTTTCCTTCATGTCTACTTCAGTAGCCACCAAACTGGCAACAAGTTCAGTGAGCGATCCAATCGCACCACTTATCTTGTAATTTAGCACAAACTCTTTGTAACTGGGTGGGAGCGACTACAAAACTCTATCCGTCACAAGATCAACTGGGATGTCATATCCTAGCATCTTGAGACGTTGAACATAGCGCATCATCATCATGAAGTGATCATTCACAGAGTTGTGTTCCTTCATATTAACACTAAAGAACTCGCTGGAGATCATATATCTCTTAGCACGGATTTGGCTCTCAAACATGGTTTTGAGTTCCTTCACAATCGTATCAACATTGGTAAGTTCAAAGCGTTCTTGGAGTTCAGGCTCCATGGATACAAGGATCGCATATTTCACAAGATTGTAGTCATCATGCTTTGTGTCATACACACTGCGCTCATCCCGAGACGTAGTATTTGCAGGTGGGTCACCTAGCAGTGCATCCAGCACATAGGCCAATTTACCAGCATCAAGGACAATCCTCATGTTACGGAACCAGTCCGTGAAGTTGCTTCCATTGTATTTCAACTTTTCTTTCTTTAGGAACGCATTAAAAATGATGAAGGGGTTCACCATGATCTATAACATATTTGCAAAGAGTTTAGACTAAGTTTATGACAAATTGAGTTCAAATTTAATTCTCAAATTAACTAGGTGAACTCCCACTCAAAACAACATCCCTCACATTGCCTTAGTGATTACACGAACCAAATCCACCACACCAAGTCCGATCTTCACGAGAGAAGATGTAGCTTCAAAGGCGAACAATCAACATGTTCATCATATCATTCATATGACTCATGCTTTATCTTTCGGTATCCGTGTTCCGAGACCATGTCTGTACATGCTAGGCTCGTCAAGATTAACCTTAGTATCCGCATGTGCAAATCTAGCTTGCACCCGTTGTATGCACACGTAGAATCTATAACACACCCGATCATCATGAGATGCTTCAAAACGGCGAGTCTTAGCAACGGTGCCTACTAAGGACAAACACTTTATTACTTAATATTTTAGTGATAGGGATCATCTTATAATGCTACCGTCGCAATCTAAGCAATACAAGATGCAAAAAGGATTAACATCACATGCAATTCATAATATGTGACATGATATGGCCTTTCTTCTTGTGCCTTTGATCTCCATCTCCAAAGCACGAACATGATCACCATCATCACCAGCGTGGCATCAAGGTCAGTGGCGCCGCTTCATGGTTGTCCATCACATAACAACAACTATTACAACTACTTGGAATAAAGCTATTACATGATTTATAGACATGCAGGTCTTAACAAAATAAAGACAACCATTAGGCTCCTGCTGGTTGCCATATTATAATAAGGATCATTGCATACATCAAATATATTCACAATCACATCGTGGCCATATCACATCACATGCCCCTGCAAAAACAAGTTAGACGCCTCTAATTTTATTTGCATGTTTTACGTGGCTTGGGGCTTTCATATAAGAACTGATCTTACCTACGAACAAGAACCACAATGCTGATACAAGTGTTGTCAGATGCTAATTGTAAATTGAATATTAACTATGGTGGGAGAGACAAACACACGCAAAGCCACTTATGCAATGCAAGTTGCACGTCAAGCGTGGAGCAAGTCTCATGTGCGATGACATGTAAGGTTAGCCCGAGCCGCTTCATCCCCCATCCCGCAAGATGCAAAGTGCATGCGAAGACAATGACAACAAAGCATCAATGCCCACAAAACCATTGTGTTCTACTCGTGCAACAGATCTACGCATAGACATGGCTCTGATACCACTGATGGGTTCGCAGCAGGGAAAACAAAAAAATTCTACCGCACGAACAAACAAAACCAATATCTTATCTAGGAAAAGCCAAGATCTAATCTATTAGATTAGTGCAACAAGATAGATCTGTACTAATCCTTGTAGATCCGAAAGCCTTGTGTGAGATCAGATCTCGTGGTTGATGTAGACGATCACTTGTCGATCTCAAGATCGAGTGGACGATCCTTCCGACACCACATTCCGGCATTCCGCAATCGGTCACACGTGCGGAATCGATGTAGACCTTCCTCTCCCTGTTCCAGCAGGCAACGGAGGTGGTAGATCTCCACGGAATCCCAGCAGCACGACGGCATGGTGGTGGTGGTGGAGAGAGATTTCTGCAGGGCTTTGCCTAAGCCGGAGCAGGAGGACGGTGGAGGAGAGAGGCAGCCAGGGTTTGGGGTGGAAGGGTGCAATGGGGGAGGCGTCCCTCCCTCCTTTATATAGAGGGGGCGGCCTAGGGCTGGCCGCTTGGCCCTCTAGGGCCGGCGCGCCAAGGGAGGGGGAGTTTTCTTCCCCCGAGTATTCCCCTTTCTTTCTTGGTTTTCAAGTAAACCCTATAGAAACTTCTAAAACATTCTGAAACCTTCTGGAAGCTCCATACGAATACTCCAGAACATTTCCAAAAACTAGAAATTGATCTCCATTATATGAATCATATTCTCCGGATAGTTCCGGATCTCCTCGTGATGTCCTGGATCCAACCCGAGACTCCAAACAACATCCGGTCTCCAATACATATTCCATGTATACCTAAAACAACATCGAACCTTAAGTGTGTCACCCTATGGTTCGCGAATATGTAGACATGATCGAGACACCTCTCCATTCAATAACCATCATCAGGATCTAGAGATCCATAATGGCCCCTACATACTCAACAATGACTTTGTGATCGATAGAACCATAAACATACGAAACCAATTCCCTTTGTCACGCGATACTCTACTTATCCAAGGTTTGATCATTGGTATATCCATACCTAGTTCAACCTCGTTACCAATAAGTATTCTTTACTTGTTCTGTGATATGTCATCCCTTGTGACCTAGTCACATGCTTGCAAGCTAATTAGATGACATTCCACCGAGAGGGCCTAAAGCATATCTATCCTTCATATGGATGGACAAATCCCAGTCTTGATCCATGAGCTTCAACACATACTTTCAGAATACCTAATGCCACCTTTATAACCACGCAGTTACGAAGCAGCGTTTGATGTCATCAAAGCATTCATCCGGTGATGGTGATTAACACAATCTCATGGTCGAAGGATTAGTTACTATGTATTTGAAAGCTTGTAGCAAAACGAACTTAATGACTTGATATTATGCTACTATGGGTGTGTTTCCATCACATCATTTTCCTAATGATATGATCTTGTTATTAATAACATCCAATGTCCATGATCAGGAAACCATGATCATCTATTAATCAACAAGCTAGTCTCAACAAGAGGCTTACTAGGGACTCTTTTATGTTTACAAAACACACAAGTATTAGTGTTTCCTAATAATACAATTATAGCATGAATGTAAACATTTATCATAAACACAAAGATATAATAATAACCACTTTATTATTGCCTCTTGGGCATATATCCAACAGATACATGTGCTTTTGGTTGTCCACTTGAAAACAAAACACCTTCTTGATCTTGATTTCCATCCTCTTGGCCCATGAGGGGGAATCCTTCCAGTAAGAGACATGATAGTCTGGGTCAGCCCCTCATCATCTTCATTCTCCTCAATCACATTTTTTAGGTATAACAGTAGGGAATAATCCCCACTGCAATTTTATTATAATATGAGTATGTTACAATGAGAAATGATCTAAGGTAGATCATTGTAGTTACATCTAACTCATTCTATGCTGAGAAAAAATCTGAGACAATTCTATTCTATCCCTGATCTAATGCTGATTGAGCCAGGCTTTGAATTTCTCCTTGTATTTTCCTTTGATTCTGAATTGTATCCATCTCATTTCTTGGTAGAAAATTGCTTTCCATCTATCAAATGTGGGTCTTTTGTCATTAAAAATCTTCTCATTTCTGCATATCCAGATACCCCAGGAAGTCATGATAATGATCTCCATTGCAAATGGTAGATGTAACTTTTCTTTGATGTTTGAAATAGCTTCCAATCCTGTTAGATTTGCAGTTTTGTTTCTAGAAATATGGTCCCAGCATTTTTTTGCAAATGGACAATCCCAGAATAGATGATTTGTTGATTCTTCTGAGAAACAGTTGGATGTAACACAATTGTAATCAGGAATGTTGAAATTCTTTCTCTTCAGGAGATTTCTTGTATTCAATCTGTCTAGTAGCAGGATCCAAAAAAAGAACTTGTGTTTATTTTGACAGCAGGTTGCCCAAACCCAAGAAAAGTGTGGTGGTGATGGTGAGTATCCAATCATGGCTGAGTAGGCCTTTTTAACTTCAAATTTATCTAATCCCCAAATATAATTCCAATTATCATGGGTGTCCTCCTAAGTGGCATGCCTGAAATCCTGGCATCTTTCTTCCATGATTAAAAACTCAGAGAAAGCTTGTTGAGAGAGAGGTAGGTGGAAGTTATCTTCTAGGAATTCAGCATGAAGGAAGTCATGTACACTGATGTTTGTGGACTTAGCATAGGACATAAGGTGAGGGAATTTATTCATCAAGCACTCATCTTGCCAGAGGTCAGACTAGAAATAAGCAGACCTGCCTGAATTCAGATTGCATTTAGCCATGCCTTTAAAGTTATAAATTAATTTGATATGTGACTTCCACCAGAAAGATCCCTCCATGCTTCTTCCAGGTAGTTTTCCATTTTTGTAGTAGGTTTCCCATATGAGATGAACCCATGGGATGTCCTGGTGGTTGTAGAATTTGTCCAAGTTTTTAAGAAGAAGGGCATTATTTTGAATCTGTAGGTTTAGAACCCCTAAACCCCCCTGATTTTTAGGACGGCAGATTTTGTCCCATGACACAAGGGCTTGTCCTTTTGCTTGCACATCTTCAGTCCTCTTTCTCCACAGACAGTATCTCATATATTTAATAATTTGATCCTTGATGGCAATTGGTACCTCCAAACAGCTCATAAAAAATAGAGGAAGTGAGGAGAGAACAGATTTGACCAGCTGCAGTTTTCCTCCATAATTCAAGAAATCAGCAATTCCACATAATCTTCTTTCCACTCTCAATGGGAAGAAAGTGCTCCATAGTTGGTTTTGTAATGCTTAATGGTAACCCAAGGTAAGTGAAAGGGAGGCATCCAGTTTGACAGTTGATTGTCATAGCAAAATGCATAAGCCTATCATTATATGTGTTTATTGGCATCATGCTAGATTTCAAGTAGTTGACTTTGAGTCCAGTGGAATTTGCAAATGTTTGAAGAAGTGCTTTCAAACATAATAATTGAGAAGCATCAGCCTTAAGTACCACCAATGTATCATCAGCATATTGAATAACAGGGAAGTCACTGTTGGGTGGTCCCACTATAGGTGGAGTTAGAAGGTTCATATGCATGGCCTTGTTTAGGACAAATTGCAGGAGGTCAGCAGTTGTAACTACCTCAGTGAATTACACTCTTAGTTACAAGCCTGGATGACCGGAAATGGTTAAAATAGTACGGTGGGGCCAAATGCCACTCACAGGTAGACCTTTCGGCCGTCCTAACCATTTCCAAACATTGGGACAAGAACGAGCGGCGTAATCGGCAGGCGAAGGGATCAACTACATACACAAATGAGTGTGTATGCAAGCCACCATACAACAGTCCTCAGAGCCATTCCATCTAAAAGAAATAGAAATATTGCAGCATACATACGGCAAGATCCAAATATCCTAGATAGATATAATAGTTTAGGATATCTCCTCATACATCAAACATCAGTATCAGCGGAGCGGAAAACAAGATCCGATGCGGATAAGAAGCAAATCGGCATAAGATGCCCCATAAATAAACACATCCATACAGATCTCACGGATCCCCGTTCCCGGAATCTCTACACCGAGTGATCGTTGCCGACATCGTCCGTCTCCTCCATCCAGTATCCATCTTGCGAGTTTACCTGTCCATCTGAATCAACAATTTATCGTGTGAGACCCTAGGGGTACTCAGCAAGTCTTTATGCCTCTAAAGGGGACACAACCTGGGGTGACGCAATTGCAGCAAAAGATAATACCTAACAATTCTATAGGTACTCGCTAACCATCCTGAACCAAAGATAGGCGGATGTCCGTGAATTAATAACAGTTATAACAGAAATATTATGAGACCCATCCACCTCGCTTAAACACCAGCGGACGAACAGCCCCCCATCCGTTGGCAGGTTTTATTATCCATTCCATGAGGGTTGCACTATTTACTAGTCAGGTACTTAGTCAAATTAAAAGCGGTACTTTAGTTATACTTGTCTATGATCGAGAAACTATGCTCCAAGTCGTCCATAACCGCGGACACGGCTTTCAGAAAGATTTACCCTACAGGGGTGCACAAATAGCAACACACACTCGATCAACCTCGGAAAAACCAAATCAAAACCCAACGAGGCATTCACGACAAAGCGATCAAAGGATTCAGAAATGTTTCAGGGGGCCACCCCACTAAGCTACCATAGCGAAGTTGGTCGGCTCAACGGACCCAGGTTTGTGTGGACGTGATGTATTGGGAACCGAACCCGAAATGTGGTGGGCTTGTCGATACAGCGAAAACGTGTCACGGTCCTAAACAGTATAGGTGCTCCACGCACAATCTTAAATAAAGCGGTAAAGCATGGCATAAGTACAGGATAGTAATAAAGCCCCAAACTACTTTGTGGCCCCAAGAAATAAGAATGAATCAAGCTCTGGCTCAGGGGGGTTCATAAGCCTCCCGGATGTGGATAGTGCAAATATTCAAGGAACAGGAATCAAGTACTCGGGGTCCTGCGGGACACAAGTGAGCATGAAAAACCAAATAGCAGATATTGCTCACCGGTGCCTCTTTCATTAGTTATCCCATTACTACTCCGGTTAAGTTGTTTAGGTACCTCGTTATCCATCAAACACTCACATACCCTACACATGCTGTTCTACGACCCGCATGGCTCAAACAACTCCTGTAGTAATGGCTCATGGGATGGAGGAACAAGCTTGGGGTTTAAAAGTAAAGGCTATGCGTACTTGGGATTTAGTTTAATGCAATGCGACTCAATGATGCAAGAATAAGAGAGAGAGGCAATAGGTACTATATGTATGCAAGCATGTGGTAGTGCTTGCTGGCAGCTCAGTTGAGCGAGGATGGATCTGGTAGTGCTCACAGGTTTCTTGATATATTCCACCTTTCGGCGTCTATTCGAAGAAGAACCAAACAAACAAGGGCCAACATAAATAGAGTGCACAAGCATATGAATCAAATGCGACACGCAAACAATCATGCCATGATGAATGATGCACAGTTTGCATGGCAATGATGTAGCATGGCATGGGTGAGGTGTGGAATACAAGAATAAAGCATTTTATGGAGTTTTAGTCACCTTTTATCCTCAAATAAGTTGCTGTATACTTTATATTTATATGATGCATGCTGCAATTCAGAACATGGAATGCATAGATAGAACGGGCTCGTCGCGCTGATCGATTTAGACATATTATTTGTCAAATTCGGAGTTATAAAACAAAAGTTATGAATTAATTAAGGCAAAGGGCATTTTATTTGTAATTTTAATCAACTCGAAATTTTAAAGTGTTCAAAATATATTTTGAAGGGCATATATGAAATCCTCACATTTTTCTGATCTCAAAACATATATTACATGTTTAATTTGGAATTATATCTTAAAAGATATTTAAAACAGATTTGAATTTGAATTTAAAACATTTCCTGGAAAATTTAAAACAAAACAGAAATCCAGAAAACTTTTGTCACCCGGCCCAGTGCTAGCCAGAGCCACCGACAAGTGGGCCAACTGCTGACTGGGCGACACAGCGCGCAGAGAGACTGTTCTCACCGCGGCTATTTCTAGCCACTTGATCGACGGTGGGCCAATTTGAGGCCACGTGGCAGTGGAACGATGAGACCCAGCAGTGGGCCAGAGCGGGAGCGCGGGTTATGGTCTATAAAAATTGCGGGGCGTTTTTGTAAAGTGACAGAGAGACTGACTGGTGGGGCTCGATGTACCGCGGGTTGAGGCGAAAATAAAAAGGAGGGACTATTTGCAAACGACCACCGGCCCGTACTGTTCTTCGTCTCATGATCTCGACGAGAAACGGCAGCTTGGCGTGGGGGATCGAACCCAGGTCGCGGGCGTCTTGAGGGCTGACTAGCTCGGCGGATCAAGGGGAGTTGACAGGAGGGTGGTTGGGGCCTAGGTAAGGCTCTGTGCGGCGCAGGAACCTTGCAATAATAGCCAGCCGGCACTGAAGCGTTAAACGAAAAAATGGCGCTAGGCGGTGAATGACGGAGGATGTCAGGGCGGTCGAGGGGCTCACCGCGGGTTGGTTGGTGTGGTCAGATCAGGGAGTGGCGCAGAGAATCGTCGGGGAGGCTGGCGAGCCGGAAGCTAGGGTTTCCGCAGGCCGACGGTCGGCGTCTTGGCGCTCCTCCTCCTGGACGCGCCTGTGGGCAGGAGGTCCCCTTGGTCTTCCAGGCCACCTCCTCGACGCGCTCGCCGGCCGGAGCGACGAGGAGCAGGGGTAGACGTCGGTGTCTGGCAGCGAGATCTGGCGATGGTGAAGAGAGAGGGGAGGTGCGGCAGGGCTTGGGGTGGATCTGGGAGAGGCGGAGGAGCCGTGTGGATGAGGGCAAGCGAGAGAGAGGGAGGAGATGGCGTGTGGGACTCGGGGTAGAAAAGGTGGCTTTGGCCACCTTTTCCATCTCCTTCCTCACGTGCTCTGGCCGAGGCGGCAGGGTAGGGTGATGGAGGCCGGGTAGGCCAGGGAGGGAGGAGAGGAAGGTGGGGTTGGCACGACAGTTAGAGAAGAGAGAGAGAGAGAGAGAGGAGGTAGGCTCGGGTGTAGCTAGGTTAGCTTAGAGGGGGCTCGGGTCAGGGTTTGTTAGGGTTGGGGTAGGGTAGTTGGGGTGTGGGCTAGGGAGAGAGAGGGCCAGGGGAAGCCCGCATGGTAGGGAGAGGGGACACCTCGGCATGGAGTGGTTAGGGTGGGGGTGTGGCTTAAAGAGGAGGGATTAGAGAGAGGGTGTGGTATGGTAGTTAGGGTTTGAATCATGACCAAAGCATGAGGTGACAAGTGTGAGGAGAGAGGGGTAGGGAGATGGTTTAGGGTTTTTAGGGATAATGGTTGAATATTCCCACACATGGCTTGCATGGATGGGGGATGGGTGTAGGGTTTTTAACATGAACCAAACAAGATCAAGCATGAAGAGGGGTAGAGAGAGCGATGGTGGTGAGGGATGGAGATGATCCCAATAAAGAGGAAAACCCACTTAAACCAAGGGAAAAGCAAATGGCTAAAGGTGATGGTTCTCTTGCATGGCCCATGCAAATTAATAAATGCCATGTATTATCCTTGTGAAAACAATAATAATGATATGGCATTATTCTTATGCATTCCCAAGAAGTGGAATAAAAGCCAAGCAAAAGAATTTACAGAATTAGATCCACCCCACCCACATGAGCTAGAGAATAAATTCAAAAGAAAGAACTACAAGCTCATGGTTTAATGGGATGGTGGAATTATAAGGTGGTGACAAAGAGAGGTGGTGGAATTGGAATAAAAGATATGCCCCCAACTCAACTTGGGCATTTAACAATATATCAATAACCAAATACAATATCAAGAGGCAAATACAATTAACAATGCATATGAGAGAAGAACCAAATCAAAAGGGTTTTATATGATGCTCAGATGCAAGGTGGCATGATGACATGAGCATGATATAATTATGTTGCAACAATTAAATATAGGAAGTAGCCATTATCTTACTAGACCAAGTAGCATTGCAATTGTTAGACAATTGGGATGCTACAACTCTCCCCCACTAAACAAGAATCTCGCCCCGAGATTCCTAGGAAAAAGAAAACAACACAAGGAGAGGCGGGTGTTCGAACGAAGGTGACCCTCACGTTCCCATGTTGATGAACAACGGAATAACTTGCTAGACTTGCTGCGAGTCTTGTGTTTTGCTTGAGAAACAACGGTTAGAAGAGTTGTAGGATTGTCGTGAGACAAGAAGGATAGGATGGACATAGCTTCGGTTTTCTCAAGAAACATGATAAAAGAATAGAACCACTTGTGAAAGAAAAGGAAAAGATGATGTATCATGGATAAAGAAAGACACACCGTTAAGATTAAAGATTTACCGATACTAGAGATGATGAAAACTTTGTCTCGCCGGAAGAAAAGAGCTAGGTTGGAGAGGTTTTGAACCACTATGACAATACCATCGTATCTTCTCTCGGATTTGAGAAATGAAGTACGGAAACAATATTGCCTTCAAACAATAGAGTCCCTTGATATCAACAGAAAGATTTAGTTAGACATCGTCGGATTAGATTCTTGTTGCGCCGGTAAGACCCCAAAGGATCACGCAATTGAGGTGCGCGGATATAACTTCTAGAGACGGATGTGAAGCCAGATCATGGTGGAATCCCGAGAAGCAAAGACTATGGAGGATCTGGAGTTTATTGTAGAGATACTTATTGCTTTCTTTAGCCTTGAGGCTAACGCAATAGATTTGCGGCTGATGGCCTCAACCATAATTGGCTTTACCACAGAAAAAGAATTGATGAAACAAAGAGAGATAGTTTCCTTTCATCTTGTTTGGGGATGTCGAGCATCGGTAGAAAGACGAGGAACGAAAGGAGTTTGCGTTTGTTTCCGCCAGATAATTGAAGATTTTGCTCCATCTAGAATAAACAGACCACCAACAAAAGATTATTGATTACTTTCTTCGAGAGAGCACTCCGGAAAAACAAGGACGGAAGTAAAAGTATCGAGGGATAAAGGCCACTTCTAACTTCCGTGGAATGAGTGAAATCACGTTAATTCACCAATTCAATGTACAAGAGCGAATGATAAGAGTAGTGGTATGGTAGCTACTCCATCCCGCACTCAAAGCATTACTCCGCACATGAATAAGAAAACCATGCAACCCAACTACCGAAACAGACTGAAGGTATTGACAATAAGAGCTCATGGAACTCCATAAGAAAACAAAGATTGATGCAAACGATTCACCGGATCCAAGATAGATAAGGGTGATGATGTTGTCGTCATATCATAAGTAACCAGCCACCAGAAAGATATGAAGGAAGATCACAGAGACAACTGCAAGATTCCACAGATAAAGAAAAAGATAGCACCACGGTTTCAAAAAATCACTTGACGAGACTGAGGTGAAAGAACTCCATGTTCTTCTTGAAATGATTGAGAGAGATTTAGCAGTTTTGAGGAAATCTACGGCGGAACAACGATGATAACTCGCCAACAAGGAAAACTCCGGGTTTGATTGATGATGGAAGATGGAATTAACAATGAACTTGCTGATTCCAGAATTGAAGCGATCTATTTAGAAGAAGGACGTGGCCGAGATAGGTGACTTCAAAAAGTCAGAGTTCTCACTTTGAGACTTTGCACACAGGCAGTGCTCACGAAGCTTGAGAGAAAGAGACACAGATGATCTTCCATGTCCTTCCATTGATATCGAATAGGCAAGCATATTATCAACATATACCCCCAGGGATTAACAGGATATTCCCAGAATATCAAGTTCAAGAGGCGGGAGAAACGAACAAGTGCTCGAAACACTTTCTGAGCTCAACGCTCTTTGAAAGATCGACGTTATGAGTAAGGATTCCTGTTGAAGAAGATGCGCTGGCAGAATAGGTTATCTGGTCCTTCGGAAGAGAACAGGAAATGCCACCTGGTTCACATTGTCGATCGGATCACCGGTTACAAGGATAAAGAGATCTTGGATAAGAACCGATGATAGCTCATACCTTAAGCAAAGCTATCAGAGATGAAAAGATGCAATTCCCTCGTCTCAAAGAGAATTTTGCAGATATGGAGTTCAAAAAGATGTGCAGCATGATGGACAGATGATAGACCGCCATAGTGCCTTGAGAAACTCCGGATTGCCAAAGATGCTTGAATATGCATAGATATGATCACGGTGTACTCAAAATCATAGGAGATAACCGTCACCATTTGGAGGATAGTGGTGATTGCATTTTCCATATTCCACTCATGATAAGTGTCATATAGCTATGCCGAGAACCAAATTACAATCACCAACATCGGATCGACACATGTTATGTAATTAGCCCAAGAGAATTGGAGATGAAATGAAACTCTAGGATTAAGCGCCGGTGACAAAAGAATGAGTTAGCATGGACATGCTGATAAAAGGGAGATAGATAATGTTTCACACACGACTGAAAAGGAGTGTGGAAGCACAGATGTATCAAAGAAATTTTTTCCGCATTTTCGGCATTAAAATACCAATAGATCATAAAATCACTTATCGGTAGAGATTAGCAACTCCACATTCTGTGAAAGCATGCTGGAAGGAAGAACACCCTTAAGAAGATGACACCGGTTAACAAGGAGTCAGATAGATCGCGCCGGTTTTCAAAAGCCTGTCAGTATGGAATGTACCAACAGTTGATAACCAAAGGCAGATTGTGATAACAAATTGGATGCAACAGATAGACAAGGAATTACACACACACACACTTTCTATGGTACTACGGAAACCCAGAACACGTGAATCCTAGTTTGAATTTTAAGAAGAGGATTGAAAATGTTACACTTCCTTACCAGAAAAGGGTGGGTGGGTGGTTAAGAAGAAAAGTGGAAGCAGTCCTACTCTCACGTTTTGTTTTGTTTTTCCCTAGTATACGTAGCTACCAAAAATATTTGCTAGACTGACAACGACCATTTGGCTGAGACCACGAAGGCGGGATGGCTCGATACCAATTGTAACTACCTCTGTGAATTACGCTCTTAGTTACAAGCTCGGATGACCGAAATGGTTAAAATAGTGCGGTGGGGCCAAATGCCACTCACAGGTGAACCTTCGGCCGTCCTAACCATTTCCAAAACATCGGGACAAGAACGAGCGGCGTAATCGGCAGGCGAAGGGATCAACTACATACACAAATGAGTATGTATGCAAGCCACCATACAACAGTCCTCAGAGCCATTCCATCTAAAAGAAATAGAAATATTGCAACGCCATACGGCAAGATCCAAATATCCTAGATAGATATAATAGTTTAGGATATCTCCTCATACATCAAACATCGAGTATCGGTGAGCGGAAAACAAGATCCGAGTACGGATAAGAAGCAAATCGGCATAAGATGCCCCATAAATAAACACATCCCGCCTACAGATCTCACGGATCCCGTTCGGAATCTCTACACCGAGTGATCGTTGCCGACATCGTCCGTCTCCTCCACCCAGTATCCATCTTGCGAGTTTACCTGTCCATCTGAATCAACAATTTATCGTGTGAGACCCTAGGGGTACTCAGCAAGTCTTTATGCCTCTAAATGGGACACAACCTGGGGTGACGCAATTGCAGCAAAAGATAATACCTAACAATTCTATAGGTACTCGCTAACCATCCGCCGAACCAAAGATAGACGGATGTCCGTGAATTAATAACAATGAGTTATAATGAAATATTAACAGACCCATCCTCCTCCTCGCTTACCAACGAGGAAGCGGACGAACAGCCCCCCATCCGTTGGCAGGTTTTATTATCCATTCCATGAGGGTTGCACTATTTACTAGTGAGGTACTTAGTCAAATTAAAAGCGGTACTTTAGTTATACTTGTCTATGATCGAGAAACTGTGCTCCAAGTCGTCCATAACCGCGGACACGGCTTTGAAGATTTACCTGAGGTGCACAAATAGCAACACACTCGATCAACCTCGAAAAACCAAATCAAAACCAACGAGGCATTCACGACAAGCGATCACAGGATTCAGAAATGTTTGAGGGGCCACCCACTAAAGCTACCCATAACGAAGTTGGCGGCTCAACGGACCTGGGGTTTGTGTGGGCCATGATGGCGGGAACCCGAAAATGTGACTGGGCTTGTCGATACAGCGAAAACGTGTCACGGTCCTAAACAGTACAGGTGCTCCACGCACAATCTTAAATAAAGCGGTAAAGCATGGCATAAGTACAGGATAGTAATAAAGCACCAAACTACTTTGTGGCCCCAAGAAATAAGAATGAATCAAGCTCTGGCTCATGGGGGTTCATAAGCCTCCCGGATGTGGATAGTGCGAATATTCAAGGAACAGGAATCAAGTACTCGGGGTCCTGCAGGACACAAGTGAGCATGAAAAACCAAATAGCAGATATTGCTCACCGGTGCCTCTTTCATTAGTTATCCCATTACTACTCCGGTTAAGTTGTTTAGGTACCTCGTTATCCATCAGACACTCACATACCCTACACATGCTGTTCTACGACCCGCATGGCTCAAACAACTCCTGTAGTAATGGCTCATGGGATGGAGGAACAAGCTTCGGTGGGGTTTAAAAGTAAAGGCTATGCAGTACTTGGGATTCAGTTTAATGCAATCGCGACTCAATGATGCAAGAATAAGAGAGAGGCAATAGGTACTATATGTATGCAAGCATGTGGTAGTGCTTGCCTGGCAGCTCAGTTGAAGCGAGGGATGGATCTGGGTAGTGCTCCTGGGTTTCTTGATATATTCCCTGCTCAGCGTCTATTCGAAGAAGAACCAAACAAACAAGGGCCAACATAAATAGAGTGCACAAGCATATGAATCAAATGCGACAAGCAAACAATCATGCCATGATGAATGATGCACAGTTTGCATGGCAATGATGTAGCATGGCATGGGTGAGGTGTGGAATACAAGAATAAAGCATTTTATGGAGTTTTAGTCACCTTTTATCCTCAAATAAGTTGCTGTATACTTTATATTTATATGATGCATGCTGCAATTCAGAACATGGAATGCATAGATAGAACGGGCTCGTCGCGCTGATCGATTTAGACATATTATTTGTCAAATTCGGAGTTATAAAACAAAAGTTATGAATTAATTAAGGCAAAGGGCATTTTATTTGTAATTTTAATCAACTCGAAATTTTAAAGTGTTCAAAATATATTTTGAAGGGCATATATGAAATCCTAACATTTTTCTGATCTCAAAACATATATTACATGTTTAATTTGGAATTATATCTTAAAAGATATTTAAAACAGATTTGAATTTAAAATATTTCCTGGAAAATTTAAAACAAAACAGAAATCCAGAAAACTTTTGTCACCCGGCCCAGTGCTAGCCAGAGCCACCGACAAGTGGGCCAGCCTTGATCGGCGACACATGCCAGAGAGATCGTTCTCACTGCTATTTCTAGCCACCGTGACAGGTGGGCGGATCGAGGCCCACGTGGATGAGCACGAGACCAGTGTGGGCCAGGCGGAGCGCCGGGTTCTGATCTATAAAAAATTGCGGGGCGTTTTTGTAAAGTGACAGAGAGACTGACTGGTGGGGCTCGGTGTACCGCGGGTTGAGGCGAAAATAAAAAGGAGGGGCTATTTGCAAACGACCACCGGCCCGTACTGTTCTTCGTCTCCGCGGTCTGACGAGAAAATGGCGCGCGGCGCGGGGCGGGGGATCGAACCCAGGTCGCGGGCATGCGCGCTGAGGGGGCTGACCAGCGCGGCGGATTAAGGGGAGTTGACGGGAGGGTGGTTGGGGCCTAGAGGCTCGCTGGCAGCAGAACCTTGCAGGCAACAGCGAGCGGCGGCACACAGAAGGCGTTCGACGAAAAGAGCGGCGGCGCTAGACGGTGACGGCGAAGCGGAGGATGTCAGGGCGGTCGAGGGGCTCACCGCGGGTTGGTTGGTGTGGTCAGATCAGGGAGTGGCGCAGAGAATCGTCGGGGAGGCTGGCGAGCCGGAAGCTAGGGTTTCCGCAGGGCGTCGACGTGCTGGCGGTACTGGCGCTCCTCCTCCACGCGGACGCGCCCAGGGCGAAGCAGGGAGGTCCCCTTGGTCTTCCAGGCCACCTCCTCGACGCGCTCGCCGGCCGGAGCGACGAGGAGCAGGGGTAGACGTCGGTGTCTGGCAGCGAGATCTGGCGATGGTGAAGAGAGAGGGGAGGTGCGGCAGGGCTTGGGGTGGATCTGGGAGAGGCAGAGGAGCCGTGTGGATGAGGGCAAGCGAGAGAGAGGGAGGAGATGGCGTGTGGGACTCGGGGTAGAAAAGGTGGCTTCGGCCACCTTTTCCATCTCCTTCCTCACGTGCTCGGGCTGGCCGGCAGGGGCAGGGGTAGGGTGATGGAGGCTGCCAGGTAGGCCAGGGAGGGAGGAGAGGAAGGTGGGGTTGGCACGGCAGTTAGAGAAGAGAGAGAGAGAGGAGGTAGGCTCGGGTGTAGCTAGGTTAGCTTAGAGGGGGCTCGGGTCAGGGTTTGTTAGGGTTGGGGTAGGGTAGTTGGGGTGTGGGCTAGGGAGAGAGAGGGCCAGGGGAAGCCCGCATGGTAGGGAGAGGGGACACCTCGGCATGGAGTGGTTAGGGTGGGGGTGTGGCTTAGAGAGGAGGGATTAGAGAGAGGGTGTGGTATGGTAGTTAGGGTTTGAATCATGACCAAAGCATGAGGTGACAAGTGTGAGGAGAGAGGGGTAGGGAGATGGTTTAGGGTTTTTAGGGATAATGGTTGAATATTCCCACACATGGCTTGCATGGATGGGGGATGGGTGTAGGGTTTTTAACATGAACCAAACAAGATCAAGCATGAAGAGGGGTAGAGAGAGCAATGGTGGTGAGGGATGGAGATGATCCCAATAAAGAGGAAAACCCACTTAAACCAAGGGAAAAGCAAATGGCTAAAGGTGATGGTTCTCTTGCATGGCCCATGCAAATTAATAAATGCCATGTATTATCCTTGTGAAAACAATAATAATGATATGGCATTATTCTTATGCATTCCCAAGAAGTGGAATAAAAGCCAAGCAAAAGAATTTACAGAATTAGATCCACCCCACCCACATGAGCTAGAGAATAAATTCAAAAGAAAGAACTACAAGCTCATGGTTTAATGGGATGGTGGAATTATAAGGTGGTGACAAAGAGAGGTGGTGGAATTGGAATAAAAGATATGCCCCCAACTCAACTTGGGCATTAAACTATATATCAATAACCAAATACAATATCAAGAGGCAAATACAATTTACAATGCATATGAGAGAAGAACCAAAACAAAAAGGGTTTTATATGATGCTCAGATGCAAGGTGGCATGATGACATGAGCATGATATAATTATGATGCAACAATTATATATAGGAAGTAGCCATTATATTACTAGACCAAGTAGCATTACAATTGTTAGACAATTGGGATGCTACAACTCTCCCCCACTAAACAGGAATCTCGCCCCGAGATTCTAGGAAGAATAAGAAGACTCAAAGAGTGTAGGATACTCGACACGGAGCTCATCTTCACGTTCCCAAGTGGCTTCATCAACAGAATGGTGCGACCACTGCACCTTGCAGAACTTGATGGACTTGTTGCGAGTCCTTCTTTCTGCGACTTCAAGGATTTTTGTGGGGTGTTCTTGATAAGACAGGTCTTCTTGGAGATGGATAAGCTCATGGTCCACGGTCCTGCCGGGATCCTTGAAGCACTTCTTGAGTTGAGAGATGTGGAAAACATTATGGACCTTGAGTTTTTCCGGGAGCTCAAGAGCATAAGCAACTTCTCCTCTTCTTCCACGAATTTTTGAATGGACCGATGTATCTAGGAGCCAGCTTTCCTTTGATACCAAAGCGGTGCGTGCCTCTCATGGGAGTGACACGAAGGTAAACGAGATCACCAGGGACATACTCCATGTCCGTGTGCTTTCTGTCATAATTGCTCTTCTGGCGACTTTGAGCAATCTTCAGATTTTCAAGAATGATGTGAACCTTCTCCTCTGCTTGAGTTATAATGTCGGGGCCAAACAATATTCTTTCTCCTGCACCCGACCAACCAATCGGAGTTCTGCATTTGCGACCATAGAGAGCCTCAAATGGTGCCATCTTTAGACTTTTCTGGAAGCTATTGTTGTAAGAGAATTCAGCATAAGGAAGACATTCTTCCCACTTCATGCCGAAAGAGATGACGCAAAACGGAGCATATCTTCGAATCTGATTGATCCTTTCAACTTGTCCTTGCGACTGAGGGTGGTAAGTTGTGCTGAAGTTCAATTTTGTTCCCAAAGCATTTTGGAAACTTCCCCAGAACTTGGAAGTGAAGATGCTTCCACGGTCTGAACTGATCTCAAGAGGAACCCCATATAGAGAGACAATTCTGTTGATATAGAGCTCAACCAACTGAATTGCAAAAATTGTTTCCTTGACGGGAAAGAAGTGAGCCACTTTAGAAAGCCTGTCAATGACAACAAAGATTGCATTGTTGCCCTTCTGCGACCTTGGAAAACCAGTGATGAAGTCCATCTCTACTTTCTCCCATTTCCATTCCGGGGGTTTCAATGGCTGTAGAAGACCGGAAGGTTTCTGATGGACAGCTTTAACTCTGCGGCAGACATCACACTCCGAGACATACTTGGCACAATATCGTTTCAATCCCGGCCACCAATATTGTGTTTTCAAGTCCATGTACATCTTTGTGCTGCCAGGGTGGATAGAAAGAACAGAATCATGCGCCTCCTTGAGAACTTGCTCTCTCAAACCCGGGTAGTTCGGAACAAACATCTGGTGTTCAAAGAAAAGCGTGCCTTGGTCATCGATGTGGAAGGACTCATACTTCGGAAGCTGAATGCTAGAGATGATCTTTTTGGTGTACGGATCACCAAGTTGAATGGAGCGAACCTTTTCTTCCAAGAGAGGGTTGCGGAAGGTTGAAGATACCCTTGATCCACAATTTCAAGGTTGAGTGACGGAATTCCTCGCACAAGAGCGGCTGTTGTTCTTCCAACATGAGGTTCTTGACATAAGCTTTATGCCGAGAGAATCGGCCATGACATTAGCTTTGCGAGTGTAGTTGATGGTCAAATCGAAATCATTGATTGCTTCAATCCACCTCCTCGTGAAGGTTGAGATCAGGCTGTGTGAAGATATACCAGACTCTTGTGATCGAGAAAAGATTTCTAGCGGTTGCCAAGCAAGTAATGCCTCCATACTTTCAAAGCAAAGACAAGCTACTGCGAGTTCGAGGTCATGTGTAGGATAGTTGATCTGCGTCTTCAACTTTCGAGAGGCATAAGCAACAACTTGTTTTTCTTGCATAAGGACCGCACCCAATCCTTGCAAAGATCGTCCAGAATATCTGGAAAGGCTTGGATGTATCTGGAGGAACCAAGACTGGTGTGGAAGTGAGCTTCTCTTTGAGTGTTTCAAAGCTTGCTTGACATGCAGGAGTCCAAAGGTATTTCTTGCCTTTCTTGAGGAGATCGGTAAGAGGCTTCGCTATCTTCGAAAAGTTCATAACGAAGCGACGGCAATAACTAGCCAAACCAAGGAAGCTCCGGACTTCTTTGACATTTACAGGAGGAAGCCAGTCAACAATTGTCTTTACAGTTTCCGGGTTGACGGCAATGCCCTTGGCAGAGATGACATGACCAAGATAGGTGACTTGAGGCAGCCAAAACTCACGTTTGGAGAACTTTGCATACAGGCGGTTCTCACGAAGCTTGTTTAGGACACACCGAAGGTGTTCTTCCTGTTCTTCCTTTGACTTAGAATAGACTAGGATGTCATCCAGATAGACCACAATGAACTTATCAAGATACTCCATGAAAACCGAGTTCATAAGCCTCGAGAAGGTGGCAGGTGCGTTGGTGAGACCGAAAGACATGACCGTGTACTCATACAGGCCATAGCGGGTGGTGAAAGCTGTTTTAGGAACATCTTCCTTGCGAATCTTGATTTGATGATAACCACTTCTCAAGTCGAGCTTAGAGAATACCATAGCTCCAGCTAGCTGATCGAAGAGATCATTAATCCGCGGAAGGGGATATTTATTCTTGATGGTTTTAGCATTGAGAGCCCGATAGTCAACACAAAGTCTATCAGTCTTGTCTCGCTTCTTCACAAAGATGGTTGGGCTACCCCAAGAAGAAGTACTGTGTTGAATGATGCCCAACTTCTCTTGTTCATCAAGCTGACGTTTGAGTTCAGCCAACTCAGCAGGACCCATTTTATAAGGCCGCTTGGAGATAGGAGCCGTTCCAGGTTCAAGCTCAATTACAAACTCAACCTCACGATCCGGAGGCATACCGCAACTCTTCAGAAAGACATCTGAACTCACAGACCACCGGAACACTCTGAATAGCTTCCATAGCATCAGCATTCAGAGCCGCCAAAGAGAAAAGCTGAATAGCAGGAGTCAGACTTGGAGAATAGACTATATGGCCTTCAGGAATTTTCAGAGAAACCAAGCGTTCAGCACAATCAATCACAGCTGCATTTGCTGTCAATCAATCCATGCCCAAGATAACATCAATGTCAGAATTGCCCAGAATAATTAAGGACGCCGAGAACGAAGAGCCACCAATCTCAATTTGATTGCCATGGCTGATATGAGCAGCCCTCATGTTTGAGCCAGGAGATTGTACCATCAGACGATGCGATAGGGGAACCATAACCAGATCATGCTCATGCGCAAACTTATGAGAAACAAAAGAATGCGAAGCACCAGAATCAAACAAAACTCATGCAGGGACTAAGTTAATGGGAAGCATACCCATCACAACTCCAGGTGCATGCTCAGCTTGAGCGGCGTTGACACAGTTGGCACGAGCAACAGTAGACCCGGGCTTGGTGTTGATGTTGAGAGCCCGAGGTGGTGGTGCACGAACCATAGGAGAGCTTTCCGCAGGTCTTGGAGGTGGTGGAGGAAGAGCTTTGTTGTTCATTGGACAGTTCCAGTGTTGATGCCCAGTGTTTCCACAAGTGTAACAAGCACCAGGTGGACGTGGAGCAACGAGCTGTGGACTCCGCCAGCGCCTGGGTAGTTGTGGTGTAGCCACAGGAGCAGCAGTGAGGAAGTTTGGTGGCCTTGCCGCGTAGCTTGAAGGTCTTGGTGGAGCCGGGAGCGACGGTGGGGTGTTAGGAACCCAGACACGACGCTTAGAAGGAGTTGACATTTTCCGCATTTTTCGGCATTAAAATACCAATAAATGCGCAAAATTACTTATCAGGTAGAGATTAGCAACTCCACATTCTGTGAAAGCATGCTGGAAGGAAGAACACCCTTAAGAAGATGGCACTGGTTAACAAGGAGTCAGATAGATCGCGCCGGTTTTCCAAAAGCCTATCAGTATGGAATGTACCAACAGTTGATAACCAAAGACAGATTGTGATAACAAATTGGATGCAACAGATAGACAAGGAATTACACACACACACACTTTCTATGGTACTACGGAAACCCAGAACACGTGAATCCTAGTTTGAATTTTAAGAAGAGGATTGAAAACGTTACACTTCCTTACCAGAAAAGGGTGGGTGGGTGGTTAAGAAGAAAAGTGGAAGCAGTCCTACTCTCACGTTTTGTTTTGTTTTTCCCTAGTATACATAGCTACCAAAAATATTTGCTAGACTGACAACGACCATTTGGCTGAGACCCTGAAGGGCGGGATGGCTCTGATACCAATTGTAACTACCTCGGTGAATTACGCTCTTAGTTACAAGCCTGGATGACCGAAAATGGTTAAAATAGTACGGTGGGGCCAAATGCCACTCACAGGTAGACCTTTCGGCCGTCCTAACCATTTCCAAACATCGGGACAAGAACGAGCGGCGTAATCGGCAGGCGAAGGGATCAACTACATACACAAATGAGTATGTATGCAAGCCACCATACAACAGTCCTCAGAGCCATTCCATCTAAAAGAAATAGAAATATTGCAACGCCATACGGCAAGATCCAAATATCCTAGATAGATATAATAGTTTAGGATATCTCCTCATACATCAAACATCAGAGTATCAAAGTAAGCGGAAAACAAGATCCGAGTACGGATAAGAAGCAAATCGGCATAAGATGCCCCATAAATAAACACATCCCGCCCACAGATCTCACGGATCCCCGTTCCCGGAATCTCTACACCGAGTGATCGTTGCCGACATCGTCCGTCTCCTCCACCCAGTATCCATCTTGCGAGTTTACCTGTCCATCTGAATCAACAATTTATCGTGTGAGACCCTAGGGGTACTCAGCAAGTCTTTATGCCTCTAAAGGGGACACAACCTGGGGTGACGCAATTGCAGCAAAAGATAATACCTAACAATTCTATAGGTACTCGCTAACCATCCGCCGAACCAAAGATAGACGGATGTCCGTGAATTAATAACAACAGTTATAACAGAAATATTAACAGACCCATCCTCCTCCTCGCTTACCAACGAGGAAGCGGACGAACAGCCCCCCATCCGTTGGCAGGTTTTATTATCCATTCCATGAGGGTTGCACTATTTACTAGTGAGGTACTTAGTCAAATTAAAAGCGGTACTTTAGTTATACTTGTCTATGATCGAGAAACTGTGCTCCAAGTCGTCCATAACCGCGGACACGGCTTTCAGAAAGATTTACCCTGCAGGGGTGCACAAATAGCAACACACACTCGATCAACCTCGGAAAAACCAAATCAAAACCCAACGAGGCATTCACGACAAAGCGATCACAGGATTCAGAAATGTTTGAGGCCACCCCACTAAGCTACCATAGCGAAGTTGGCGGCTCAAACGGACCCAGGTTTTGTGGAATGCCAGTATGGCATCGGGAACCCAAAAATGTGGTGGGCTTGTCGACAAAGCGTGTCACGGTCCTAAACAGTATAGGTGCTCCACGCACAATCTTAAATAAAGCGGTAAAGCATGGCATAAGTACAGGATAGTAATAAAGCCCCAAACTACTTTGTGGCCCCAAGAAATAAGAATGAATCAAGCTCTGGCTCAGGGGGGTTCATAAGCCTCCCGAATGTGGATAGTGCGAATATTCAAGGAACAGGAATCAAGTACTCGGGGTCCTGCGGGACACAAGTGAGCATGAAAAACCAAATAGCTGATATTGCTCACCGGTGCCTCTTTCATTAGTTATCCCATTACTACTCCGGTTAAGTTGTTTAGGTACCTCGTTATCCATCAGACACTCACATACCCTACACATGCTGTTCTACGACCCGCATGGCTCAAACAACTCCTGTAGTAATGGCTCATGGGATGGAGGAACAAGCTTCGGTGGGGTTTAAAAGTAAAGGCTATGCAGTACTTGGGATTTAGTTTAATGCAATCGCGACTCAATGATGCAAGAATAAGAGAGAGGAAATAGGTACTATATGTATGCAAGCATGTGGTAGTGCTTGCCTGGCAGCTCAGTTGAAGCGAGGGATGGATCTGGGTAGGGCTCCTGGGTTTCTTGATATATTCCACCTTTCGGCGTCTATTCGAAGAAGAACCAAACAAACAAGGGCCAACATAAATAGAGTGCACAAGCATATGAATCAAATGCGACAAGCAAACAATCATGCCATGATGAATGATGCACAGTTTGCATGGCAATGATGTAGCATGGCATGGGTGAGGTGTGGAATACAAGAATAAAGCATTTTATGGAGTTTTAGTCACCTTTTATCCTCAAATAAGTTGCTGTATACTTTATATTTATATGATGCATGCTGCAATTCAGAACATGGAATGCATAGATAGAACGGGCTCGTCATGCTGATCGATTTAGACATATTATTTGTCAAATTCGGAGTTATAAAACAAAAGTTATGAATTAATTAAGGCAAAGGGCATTTTATTTGTAATTTTAATCAACTCGAAATTTTAAAGTGTTCAAAATATATTTTGAAGGGCATATATGAAATCCTCACATTTTTCTGATCTCAAAACATATATTACATGTTTAATTTGGAATTATATCTTAAAAGATATTTAAAACAGATTTGAATTTGAATTTAAAACATTTCCTGGAAAATTTAAAACAAAACAGAAATCCAGAAAACTTTTGTCACCCGGCCCAGTGCTAGCCAGAGCCACCGACAAGTGGGCCAACTGCTGACTGGGCGACACAGCGCGCAGAGAGACTGTTCTCACCGCGGCTATTTCTAGCCATACGACCGACGGTGGGTTATCGAGGCCCACGTGATGTGAACGTCTTGAGACTGACAGGTGGGCCAGAGCGGGAGCGCGGGTTACGGTCTATAAAAATTGCGGGGCGTTTTTGTAAAGTGACAGAGAGACTGACTGGTGGGGCTCGGTGTACCGCGGGTTGAGGCGAAAATAAAAAGGAGGGGCTATTTGCAAACGACCACCGGCCCGTACTGTTCTTCGTCTCCGCGATCTGACGAGAAAACGGCCTTGTGGCGCGGGGGGGATCGAACCAGTGTCATGCAGGCGTCTTGAGGGGCTCACTGGGCGGATCAAGGGGAGTTGACAGGAGGGTGGTTGGGGCCTAGGTAAGGCTCAGGCGGCAGGAACCTTGCAGCAACAGTGAGCGCATGAGGCGTTCGACGAAAAGAGCGGTGGCGCTAGACGGTGACAGCGAAGCGGAGGATGTCAGGGCGGTCAAGGGGCTCACCGCGGGTTGGTTGGTGTGGTCAGATCAGGGAGTGGCGCAGAGGATCGTCGGGAGGCTGGCGAGCCGGAAGCTAGGGTTTCGCAGGGCGTCGGCGTCTTTGGCGATCTTGGCGCTCCTCCTCCTGTGACGCGCCTGTAAGCAGGGAGGTCCCCTTGGTCTTCCAGGCCACCTCCTCGGCCTTCGCCCGGCGGAGCGACGAGGAGCAGGGTGACGGTGTCTGGCGCGAGATCTGGCGATGGTGAAGAGAGAGGGAGTGCAGGGCTTGGGGTGGATCTGGGAGAGGCAGAGGAGCCGTGTGGATGAGGGCAAGCGAGAGAGAGGGAGGAGATGGCGTGTGGGACTCGGGGTAGAAAAGGTGGCTTCGGCCACCTTTTCCATCTCCTTCCTCACGTGCTCGGGCTGGCCGGCAGGGGCAGGGGTAGGGTGATGGAGGCTGCCAGGTAGGCCAGGGAGGGAGGAGAGGAAGGTGGGGTTGGCACGGCAGTTAGAGAAGAGAGAGAGAGAGGAGGTAGGCTCGGGTGTAGCTAGGTTAGCTTAGAGGGGGCTCGGGTCAGGGTTTGTTAGGGTTGGGGTAGGGTAGTTGGGGTGTGGGCCAGGGAGAGAGAGGGCCAGGGGAAGCCCACATGGTAGGGAGAGGGGACACCTCGGCATGGAGTGGTTAGGGTGGGGGTGTGGCTTAGAGAGGAGGGATTAGAGAGGGTGTGGTATGGTAGTTAGGGTTTGAATCATGACCAAAGCATGAGGTGACAAGTGTGAGGAGAGAGGGGTAGGGAGATGGTTTAGGGTTTTTAGGGATAATGGTTGAATATTCCCACACATGGCTTGCATGGATGGGGGATGGGTGTAGGGTTTTTAACATGAACCAAACAAGATCAAGCATGAAGAGGGGTAGAGAGAGCGATGGTGGTGAGGGATGGAGATGATCCCAATAAAGAGGAAAACCCACTTAAACCAAGGGAAAAGCAAATGGCTAAAGGTGATGGTTCTCTTGCATGGCCCATGCAAATTAATAAATGCCATGTATTATCCTTGTGAAAACAATAATAATGATATGGCATTATTCTTATGCATTCCCAAGAAGTGGAATAAAAGCCAAGCAAAAGAATTTACAGAATTAGATCCACCCCACCCACATGAGCTAGAGAATAAATTCAAAAGAATGAACTACAAGCTCATGGTTTAATGGGATGGTGGAATTATAAGGTGGTGACAAAGAGAGGTGGTGGAATTGGAATAAAAGATATGCCCCCAACTCAACTTGGGCATTTAACAATATATCAATAACCAAATACAATATCAAGAGGCAAATACAATTAACAATGCATATGAGAGAAGAACCAAATCAAAAGGGTTTTATATGATGCTCAAATGCAAGGTGGCATGATGACATGAGCATGATATAATTATGTTGCAACAATTAAATATAGGAAGTAGCCATTATCTTACTAGACCAAGTAGCATTGCAATTGTTAGACAATTGGGATGCTACAGCAGTAAGGACAAATAGTAATGGTGAAAGTGGGTCTCATTGTCTTACACCTCTACTGCAGTAGAACTTTTTACCAGGCACACCATTAAGAAGAATTTCAGAAGTTCCATATTCAAAGATCATTTCAATCCACCTAATCCATTTTCTCCCAAATCCTCTAGCTTTAAGGATATTTATGATGGCAGAGTGGTCTATATCAAATGCCTTCTCAAAATCAAGCTTAAGAATTAAAATTTCCTCCTTTGACTTGTGGCATTGGAATAAGTATTCAAAAGCCCAACCAATGCAATCTTGAATAGATCTGTTGTTGAGAAATCCATATTGGTTCTTATGTACCAATTTCAGAATAACAGATTGCAGTCTATTTGCAAGAAGTTTGGAAATTATTTTGAATATACAGTTCAATAAGGAGATTGGTCTGAAATCAGCCGAGGTAGATGGGCAAGTGACTTTAGGTATGAGTATAATGTAAGAAGAGTTAATGCTCTCAAGTGAAACTTTCTCATTGAAGAAATCATGAATCAGTAATTTGATATCATATCCAATGATAGACCAGCAGCTTTTGATAAATTCATTATTAAAACCATCATGTCCAGGTGACTTGTCATTTGGTAGTTCAGAAATAACCTCCTCAATTTCCTTGTCGAGAAAAGGTTTTTCAAGTGAATTCTTCATCTCACCAGTCATTCCATTTCCATAGAAATCAACAAGGTTATAGTGCATCTCAGTTTTGACTGATGTACCCATTCTTGCCCTGAAGTCATTCCAAAGGATATCAGCCTTGTCATAGTGATTTGTAAATTCATGTCCATATTCATTCTTGATCATTGATATATAATTGTGTCTATAACTGATGGTTGCTTTGGAATGAAAAAATTTAGTGTTTTCATCCACAAGTTTTACCCATTTAATTTTCCCTCTTTGTTTCCAATAGGTGTTTTGGTTCTGAAGAAGAGAGATAATATGGGATTTCAGGATATCTCTGAGGTGCCACTCATTGATGGTTAATGTTCTAGATTCTTCAAGTAGATCCAGAAGATCAATGGTGTCATTCACCTTAGCAATTTGGTCCTTTAAGCATGGTAACTGTTTGGCCCAAATCTTGATTCCTCTCCTCACATTTTTCAACTTGGCACATATTCTTTTTGCCAAGTCCTGATAATTCACAGGTATATTCCAAGCATTTTGCACAATCATCTTAAAATCAGAATGATGAAGCCAGTAATTTTCAAATCTAAAGATTTGTGCCTTGGGGATGTTAGTTCCAATGGAAATGACACAGGGAAGATGATCAGAAGTAGGTTTGGATAGTGGAGTAACCATAGTGTAAGGGTATTTGGTTGTCCAAGAACTAGAAGTAAAAAACCAATCCAATCTTTCTAGAAGTGGATCTTTTTGCATGTTACTCCAAGTGAATTTTCTACCCTTTAGTGGCAGCTCAATAAGTCCCAGGTTGCTGATAGCATCATTGAAGAGCATAGTTTCATTAACATCTCCCCACTTTTATTTCTATCAGTAAGACTTCTGGTAAGGTTAAAATCTCCTAACACAAGCCAATCCATACTATCAGGCATAGTGATGTTTGAAAACTAGTGTAAGAAATCCATCTTTCTATCAGTTTGACATGGACCATAGATATTAGTAAGAGTCCAGGAATCATTTGATAATTGAGAGGTGAAAGTGAGAGAAGTTGAGAAATCATTTTGGAAAGCTCTGGTACCATTAAATAATGAGCTGCACCAGATGGTGATAATCCCTCCAGAAGCACCAATTAATGGTAAGAAGTCAAAGCTGTCAAACTTGTTTGGACAGAATTTTTTTAAATAATTGATATCAAAGTTTTCTCTCTTGGTTTCTTGGAGACAAATAATGTCACACTCAGATTCCATGATCTTGCTTTTAAGTGCTAACCATTTTTTCTCAGAGTTAATTCCCCTGAGGTTCCAGTTCAGAATCTTCCAATTTCTGTTGTTACTCATTTATAAACCAATTGGGTGAGCATTGGGGTGACACAAAATTTGTAGTCACACAAATAAGACTAAACATATCATAGGATACTGAATTCATAAACATGCATAACAGCAAATAGGTCTGCAACAACTCAGAACAGACATCAAGGATAACTGATCCAGTCACAAAAGGATATAATTTTGTAGACATTAACCACATTATTTAGGTGCTTTCTTCTTAGACTACAGTCCACAAGACTCAGCATCACCTCCCTTCTTCTTGCTTGGAAGGTATGGTTCTGAACCAGTCTTCTTTGGTCCAGGCTTTCCAGGTGGCTTGATGATCAAATCATTGATCCTGCCCTTCTTCAGTAGTCTTTTCTCAAGTTCCCCCTCCTTAACCTTGCAAAATGAATCAGCAAGATTCTTAACAACTTTATTACTGAGACAAGGTGGTGCAGCATTGCATGAGAGACAATTATGATCAGAACAATTCACATGGCTTTTAAATCCCCCATTAAGTTCCACAATTCTAGGGCTCCTTCTCACCTCAGAGTCTACCAATGGTTCTTTACCCCTCCTCCTCTTTGCAGGGGCATTTGGCACCATCATGCTTGATGGGGATTCATTTAGGCAGTGAGGAGGAATCTGTCCAACACATTCATCAGGTATAATGAAGGTGAAAGTAGTTTCTTCAGCAATTGGCTCCTTAATAATATCCCAAAGGGGAGATGTAAGAAAATGTCTAGCCCAACTAAATTTCTCAGGAGTGATGAGCATTAGAGTGATAAAATTAAACCAACTTACAGGGATGTCACATTGCAGTTTTCCTTTGTCAGGTGAGGGATTCATGTGTGGAGCAAAGAATTTGTCCCATAGTTCAAGACCTTGCTTACAGAAGGAATTCCTAGCAGAAAGCATCTCAGAGGCATTGACAAAAGGAATAATGGCCATTCCAACATGAAGGTGTGCCTCATTTGGAGAGAGAATGTTAGTGTCCTCCATCATCCAGTCATCTTGCATGTTACCCTCATCAGCATGGATGGTGTCCTCTTCCTCATCTTGGTAATTTTGCAGAATGTTAAGCAGTCCTTCTCCCATGCCCACATCCTGATTATCATTAGCAATAATTTGCTCCACTTCAATATCCTCAGCTCCATGGACAGAAGCTCTGTCACTGGCAGATGAAATATTTGCAACAGGAATTGATCTAGTAATAGCACTGTCAGCCTCCTGAGGTGGCAAATTCTGGTTGTCAATGGGCATGTCAACTCCTTCAGCAAATACAGGTCCTTGGACAGCATTCCAGTTTCCCCAGCCAGCATTATTATTCTGAGGGGCAGGTTCAACCCATTGGTCCCATCCACCAATGTCACCTTCAGGTTGTGGGGGAGGTGGTGGAGAAGGGGGTCCAAAAATGGGTCCCACCACAGGTAAAGGATGAGGGTAAGCACCATCATCAGGTAATGGGTCCTCATCAGGTGGCCCCCCCAGGAGATTGCTGTTTAAAATTTCAATAGAAAAGGTCCATGATTTAGTGTCCACCAGGTCCCCAATGGTGAATCTAACACTTTTAGGAACATCTAAGAGGTCAGTGACTCTGAGCTTTGCAATGATCCTGCCCTTGTGCTCAGGGTCCCTTTCCCAGAGCAGAACTTTACCAATATCAGAGAAAACAACATTCAGGTCTTCAGTATGCCAGTGATCAAGTGGAGGACCCAGGAGCATAACCCAACATTCATTGTTAAACTGAGTCCTACGCCAGTTAATTCCTTCATTATGCCTATCAAAAGAAATAGCAACATCTTGGAAGGGAATATGACCCGCAGCAATTAACCGGTCACGGTCACTGACATTGGCAAATTGAACATATGCAGAACCAAATGAACAATCTTGAATATCACGAAATTCAACATGAGCATCATTGATAAATAAATCTTGCAACACATCCCTGATATTACCAAAAGGGACTGGACCAGGGGGAAGGGGGTGGATATGCGCAATGGCATACTGTTCATGTGCCCTTGTTCAGCGAGGAACCACCACCCTTTTGACCTGATTCCTGCCAGCCACCTGCATAATCTCAAAGCCATGGGGAAGAAATGGTTGAGGGTCAAGTGGAATGTTGGCCATTGCGTCAGCGGTTATCACCGGCGACGAGCAGAGCAAGGCAGTTGGGGTTTCTCCAGGCGAGGGAGTTGAGGAGGCAGGGGGTTCGGCCGAGTTAAGTTTTTGGGCAAGAACAAAATCCTTAAGACAAGCATACACTCTGGGCCGTGAAACTTGCGGCGTGACATGGTCCTTGAACCAATGCAGGTAGGATTTGTCAGGCCAGGGACAAGAAGGGAAAGTAGGGAATTTCAAAAATGGTAAAAGACCAGGCAAATTAATTGTAGAAGATTTGTTGACTGCAGGTGATTTCGCCTCCTTAATACCTTTACCATTAATCACCATTTCCGCAAATCATGCACCTGGTACTACTCGATCAATGTCACCTTTAAATTGACCATTATTGCATGGGACCAGTGACGTCGATGGACCAATACGTTCAAAAACAGAGGATTTATTTTTTCTTTTGTATGAAACAAATGTCCAATCCTTGTCCAATTCTTTGTAATATTCTTTCTCTTCGAATTTCCAATTTGGGCCTCCATCACCCCAAAGTTTGATCTTCAATATAAATGATTCATCAGAGAAAGAACCAGAATTATATATTTCAAAACCCACAGCTCTTGATGCAACAGAGAACCTAAAGGTTCTATCTTGGAGAATCTTGACTTGAAATTTAGATGCATGACCCCCAAAACATGCTTGGAGAACAATGCCAATAGTATGAATATCAATCTTAAAATTTGCACGACCAAATGAGCCCACAAGGAAGAAAGGTCTTCTGCGAAATCCACCTGAGAAATTAATGTGGTGACCAAATTTCTTGAACATATTAGCCTCAAAATTCAACCCTTTAGAGAAATCCACTGAAATGCAATTGTTGTGTTTGGTTGATGAAGTAAGGGCCACATCGAAAATTTGAGCACCCACCACCACCCTTTTGATGACAAGATCCAAGATAACACCAGAGGAAACTTTCTCATTTTGAAGAAGGAATCTAGCATCAATAACCACCTTGTCATGATTTAGTAACACAACCCGCTTAGCAAGAGTATACAGGACCAAAAAACCAGGAGCTTTGTCCAAAACATCAGAAGGCAAGGATGAGCTAGTAACGTGCCACATAAGTTTCAAATCTTCACTCTTGCACTCATGAACATGAGAAGTCCCAAGAAAATCAGAAGTTGGTGGCAAAATATCATTGATCCTTGCAAGATGAGAGGGGAACCTCACCATAGAACTAATCATGAGAACCTCCCCATTTTCCAAACTTCTACCCTCCAGTGGTGAACCGTTGGCATTGAGAATGACCAGCTGGCGATTATCCGAGAGAACAAGAGATCCAAGAAGGAACTTACCATCAGTGGAGCTCCCTGAATAGGTGATTTTCCAACCACCACCAGATGAATCCAGTGAAAGAGAGCCCATGAGTATGTGTGCGACGGCGCCAGAGTGGCGCCGGCGAGTGCCGGTGGGATGGACCTCAGAGAGGCATGCCTCAGAAATCGTGCCTCCTCAATCACATTACCATCCTCACCCAGTTCTTGGCCATCCACATTGAGGGGTTTCTCATGTTTCTTGATCAACAAATCCTTGCTCTTGTGAGGGACAAGAGTTATGCTTTTGTTTGCATATCCACGCTTCACAAAGGCATCCTTGGAAATTATGAGCTTCATGATATATGGAGCATAAGGGAGACCTCTCCTTGAGGTTGTAGCAAGCTTCATCTCATTCCACATATAATCCTTCACATCCACTTTAAGGTCTCTTCCTAGGTTGGCATGAGTGTGAAACATAAGATTCACTGAGTGGCCATGAATTTGGTCCACATTGCCACCCTTAACAGCTATGGTCTCGCGAAAAATGCGGTTGATAATGTCCCATGTGGGTTGCAAATCCTTGATATGTCCTGCAACACCTCTTCCTGCAATGTAGAGTGGGGCCAACACATCTTTACCCATGGCTTTGGCAGACTGGTGACAGCAAAAACCGGAAGGAATGTCACGCCCACGGTCCGGATAACCAAGAGCTTCTCCAAACTCAGCCAAAAGTAGCTTCTTTCTTATCCATCCTTATCATCCAAATCATCTTCCTATCATTCCCATAACATAAATGAATTGTGGCATAGAACTGTGCAACCAACTGGGATCATAAGGCTGCTGAAGCTCCATGAGACGCTACAAGACAATGTTGAAGCAGATATTCTTGGCCTCCCCAAAGTAGTCAGAATTGTGATCCATGTGAGTAATGTTGATGTACTTCTGAGTAATGCAAATGGTTTCCTTCTTGAGAATGATTACCTTGAAGACCCTCTCTTGGAATTCATTGTAGAACCAACTTCCTTCACGGTTAGAGTCTCGATTGTGAATATATGGGTTAACTTGCCTCAAAGAAGTGAATTTATCTGACGACAGTTGGCGCCCAACGTGGGGCAAGTGAGCTTCGGATCTGCGTTCTGAGCAGAATCTGCAAGAATCAGAATTGGCGAGACTATTGATGTCGGTCGCATCCTCTACGCCAGCGACATCCCCCTCATCGTTCTCGACGAGACCTGGATTCCGGCTAGGGAGGCTGTGACTGCTTACACCATCATGTCTTTTGGCGAGATCAATGTTTACATCGGCTTTGCTGAACCTGCCCCACCCACCCCAGCGGTGATGATAGAGGCAGAAGAAATATCTGGATCCCCTTTGTCCGCGGAGGCGGAACTCGGATCTCAGAAAACCCTAATCCCACCCATCCGGCACCAGTTGTGGAGATAGTGGAGAAATCCGAACCTAAAGCAGACCTGGCGATCCAAGTTGAATCTGGAGTGGATCTCCCTGGAGAGGCCGAATCCCAGATCGACCCACCCACTGAAGTCGAAATCCAGGAGGAGCATAGCAACGACACTGATTCTGGCTCTAATGATGCCAGGACAGACATGCCTTTCTTGAGATACACGCTAAGACGCATGATGATGCAAAACTCTGGCGTAGATGAAATCCTCGAGACCATCAAACGTTTTGACGAGGCAGATCGTGAGAGCTGCAGGTATCTCAGGAGGCACGCGTCGCACTTTGTCAGATATGTGGGATCTGGATCTGGCTCTGCCGATGCTGGAGACAACACCGACTCTGTGCTGGAGGCGATTAGAACAAACGCCGACGTACCCGCATCCTCGGATGAATCGATGACGTCAGCAGATTTCCGAAAGTTCTCCGTGGAATATGAAGAGGAGTATAACTCCAAAGTTGTAGAGGAAGGAGAAGCCATGGATGAAGGATCTGGGGAACACTCTCCCAAAGCGCAGGATGACATGGAAATCGGAGATAATCCCGAGGTCCAGATGTCTGAAAGTACCGATTAGAGCTTGACTCTAGGAAACGGACCCAAAGCCGTCTTTCCTACTGGCGCTGCCAAGAAGGCAAAGAAGAAGAACAAGAAGAACAAGACCCCGGTGAAAGACCCTCCGGCAGAGGAGGTGATTGCCGAGGAATACGAGGAAGACTCGGATGGAGCGCTTATCCCAGACGAGCCCAAAAAAGAAGAGTCGGTGGATGGACACGTGATCACTGAAGGTGCACGTAAACTCATCGATGTTGCATTAACCACACATTTTCCTACAGCTGCAGAACTTACTGCTAAAGAGCTAGACGAGAGGGCACAGGCCCTAGAAGCGCGTCATCAAGTACTCCTCGATGAAGCCAAAAACATTGAGGAGGAAAAGAAACGCATGGCATCTGCGGAGAAGTACAACTCCAGGCAACACCAGAAGACCAGGAAACGTCATACTAATGACAACCAATTCTCGCAGATCCACAAAGTCCTCTTTGGAGGACAAATGGGGATGCCTCGAAAAGACAGCAAAGGGGATTGGGTGTACCCAACACCAGTACAGAACACCATTGCGGCCCGAGAAATCCTATCGGCTAATCCAGGCCCAGAGTAGATCCGGTTGGGCATCAAGTTACTCAACAAGGGACTGGAGCAGCAAAAGTTCGCCATGTCCGGAAGTCAAAAGCTGGTCTCAGATTCCGACCAGTGTCGCACAGATCCGGCATGGGCTGACGTAAGACCCCAGCGCGTTCCGGAGCAGAACCACCGCTCGGATCGTCGAGAAGACAATTACTCAAGACCCGGATCTTCGGGACAGCACCACAAAGTTGCCCATGACTGGCGTAACGTTAACCCAGTTGTGGAGCAAGAGGCAATTGTTGCACTGAATCCGAGGAACCCGCCCGGCGAGAGTCGAAAGACTGCAGGGACGATGATAAAGAGAAACGTCGGGAGGCGGACCAACAAAGAATGCCACCTCCTAGACATGCAAGCCGTCCGGACGACGGACGCAGGAATGACGGACACCGTGCCGAGACAAGCTGGAAGGGGCTCATCACAATGAAGACCCTCCCCGAAACCGGAATAATGATGCTCCGGATGGAGGCCGGCGATCAGCCAGAAATAACCCAGCTGCTCCACCCTCTCCACCAAGTAGCCATCACAACGGTTCTCAAGGAGGCCAAGGAGGGCGTCATGGTGGAGGAGGTGGTGGCAGAAGTCGAAGTTCGGCTCCAAGGCACCGTAGCCACAACCGACACTCGGGACGATCTCTATCCTCGAACGACGCAAGGCACATGATCAACTCCAATATATAGGTGCGGCGCTACGAAAATGATGATATATACGTGGGCCCAAAGTGCTTCGGACCATGCATAAGAGCTACTAGATTCCCGGAAGGATTTGCTATCTCAAGACATATTCAAGCCTACGACGGTATAGCTCGGCCAGATACTTGGCTACAGGATTTCTTCCAAGCTTGCTGCATCACCAAAGGCGGAAACAGCCTGGTCGCAACCCGATATCTCCCACTCATGTTGCGGAAGACGGCACGATCATGGCTTAATGAACTTCCGGAGAACACCATCCACAACTGGTATGACATGAAAAGTGCGTTCTTTCAGAATTTCGAAGGCACATACCGGAGGCCCTGTACGGTCGGAGACCTACAGCGTTGCACCCAGAAAGCCGGAGAAACTTGCCTGGATTACCTCGGACGATGGATCGACACCAAGAACTCCTGTGAAGGAGTAAATGACCAAACTGCGATTGAAGCTTTCATTGCAGGTCTCCCAATTGGTTTACTATGTCATCGCTTGAAGTGTGACAAAGTCACTGGTTTGGGAGAGATGATAGAAACAGCGAGCAAGTATGCAGATGCCAACGACGATGCAAAGGGATTACTCAACGCCCTGGCTGTGCCACAGTTGGCAAAACAACCAAAGCAACAAGCTCAGAAGCGCAAGAATACCTCAGAAGAAAAACCCAACACGGAAACAGCAGTGTTCACTGCTACTTTCGGGTCTAGAGGACGAGGAGGATGTGGCGGAGGCCGTGGACGCGGTCGTGGGACTTCAAGAGTTCAAGGTAGAGGAGACCAGCAACCCGGAAAAACCTACTCTTGGGCCGACATTGCCAATAACCCGTGTGTGCATCACTTAGACGCCAATGGGGGCTCGTCCCACACCAACGCCGAGTGTCGTTTCAATGACAACATTAAAATAGATGACACCGCTGGCTACAAAGCTAAGTGGAAGAAGGGAAAGAAGAATCCCGAAAAAGATAAAGAGACCAAGGAAGATTCCGACATGGAGGAAGCTGATGCTTCAAATCCCAAGCCGAAAGGGAAGAAAAATTTCCCGACCAAGAAAGACACTTATGTCACCTTCCTCGGATCTCAACCAGCAAAGGTAAAAAAGGCAATGCTACATGAGCTTAATGCAATAGTTCTGGCTGTTCCCCAATTCTTGGACTGGTCGGAAGGGGCAATCACATTTGACCGCGCTGATCATCGCCTAAGTTGCACAGGCGAGGAAAATATGCCTTAATCGTCAATCCACTTATTGACGGTTATGGTTTCTCCAAGACTCTCATGGACGGTGGCAGCAGTATTAATATTCTGTATGTCGAAACGCTACGCCGGATGAAGATCTCGGAGACCCAGCTGAACCACAGCTCTGTGATCTTTCACGGGGTTGTCCCAGGAAGACAAGCAAATTCCCTGGGAGAAATCACTTTGGATGTTACCTTTGGAACTCCAAAGAACTATCAGATGGAGGCACTTTCCTTCGAAGTGGTCCCGTTCAAGAGCGCGTACCACGCTATATTTCGACGTCCGGCTTACTGGGCTTTTATGGCCCGTCCGTGTTACATTTACAATATGATGAAAATTCTAGGTCCCAACGGCGTGATCACCATCAGGGGAGACCCGAAGAAAGCGCGAGAGAGCAAGGATGGAAATGCCGCCTTTGCTGAAGCCGTGCTGCACACCCAGGAGTACCAGGAGATCAAGAAGAGCATGGATCTGTCCGAGATGCCCGCAATGAAGAAGGAGGTGGCCGAATCCGGAGTTCAAGGCATCAGAAGAGACGAAGAAGATGCCGTTGAAGGATGATGACCCCTCCAAGGTGACCTAGATAGGCATAGGCCTAGATAGTGCATAGGAAAGCACGCTCGTCAAGTTCCTCAAAGCAAATCAAGATATCTTCGCATGGCAGCCATCTGACACGACCGGAGTACCTAGGGAACTTGCCGAGCACTCTTTAAATGTAAACCCAAACGCTAAACCCGTCAAACAGTCCTTACGACGTTTTGGCGATGAAAGCCGTAAGGCAATAGCTAAGGAACTAACACGGCTCGAGTTAGCCGGATTCATAGAAGAGGTCATCCACACCGAGTGGTCGGCCAATCCTGTAATGGTCCCTAAAAAGGACACCACTGATTTAAGGATGTGTGTTGATTATACTGCCTTGAACAAGGCTTGTCCAAAAGATCCGTTCGCTCTGCCTAGGATTGATCAAGTTATCGATCCTACGGCAGGCTTGGAACTCCTCTGTTTTCTCGATGCATATTCTGGTTATCACCAAATCCGGATGAAGGAATCTGACAAAGTCAAAACTTCATTCATAACCCCCTTCGGAACCTTCTGTTTTGTTATGATGCCTTTTGGGCTGAAGAACGCAGGAGCTACGTACCAACGCACAATGCAGCGTTGCCTCCACGATCAAATCGGACGCAATGTACATGCATATGTGGATGATATAGCGGTGATGTCCAAAAAGAAGGAAACACTGATTTCCGACTTGGAGGAAACATTTGCCAATCTACGAAAATACAACGTAATGCTTAATCCAAAGAAATGCTTCTTTGGAATTCCAGCCGGAAAATTGTTAGGTTTCATCGTGTCACAAAGAGACATAGAGGTGAACCGCGACAAAATCAAGGCTATACTCAATATTTCCTGGCCAACTCGCCTGAAGGACGTACAAAGACTGACTGGTTGCATCGCTGTAGTCAGTCGGTTTGTAAGCCGGCTCGGTGAAAGAGCCGCACCATTATACAAACTCCTGAAAAAGACCAAGGATTTTGTGTGGACCGATGAAGCTGAAGCTACACTACAGGACCTGAAGAAAGTACTCTCATCTATTCCTATCCTTGCTGCACCGGAACCACAAGAACCGATGTTGCTTTATGTTGCTACGACAAACAAAGTCGTTAGTATCGTCGTGGTAGTGGAGAGACCGGAGGAAAATCAGGAACACTTGGTGCAGCGTCCGACTTACTTTGTCAGCGAGGTCCTAACAGAATCAAAACAGCGGTATCCGCACTATCAAAAGTTGGCTTATGATGTGTTCTTAGCATCTCGTAAGCTACGTCATTATTTTCAGGAGCATCCAATTACCATGGTGAGCACAGCTCCCATGAGAGATATAATCAACAACAGTGACGCCACGGGACGCGTCGCCAAATGGGGCATAGAGCTCTCAGCTTTCGATATTGAGTACAAACCTCGGACAGCAATTAAACCCCAAATCCTTGCCGACTTTGTTGCTGATTGGACAGAGACGAAGGAGAATATGACCCTCCCTGAGTCGGAATATTAGACCCTATATTTTGATGGATGTAAGGCTCGCGGGGGCTCGAGGGCTGGCGTGGTGCTCAAATCACCCCAAGGATATAAACTTCTATACGTGTTGCAGATCCACTTCACAGCGACAAATAATATTGCTGAGTATGAACCACTGCTACATGGAATCCAGATTGCTAAGGATATCAGCATCCGACGTTTGATGTGTTATGGAGATTCAGATCTTGTTGCTCAGCAAGTGTCGGATATTTGTAATGCAAATAAGCACATGGCAGCATATAAAGCTGTCGTGGATGATTTATCTAAATCGTTCGAAGGGTTTGAGGTTCAACACATCCCTCGAGCAGAAAATGAGGAAGCAAATGCACTATCTCGAATAGGCTCTGCATGGAAAGAGGTCCTGGATGGCGCTTTTTTAGAGAACCTCAAAGTTCCCTCAATAAAGGGAGTGGATGAGGAATATCCGACCAAATCCAACTCACCTCTAATAGCAAATGTGGCTGTAATTCCTAGCTGGACTCAACCATGCCTTGATTATCTGGAAGATGGAAAATTACCCGAAGACGAGGTTCTGAGCCAGCAGATTATCCGACGAGCGAAGGCCTATACTATAGTTAAAGGTGAGCTCTATAAGCAAAGTGTGTCTGGGGTCTTTCAGCGCTGCGTATCTCCGGAAGAAGGAGTGAAAATCTTAAGAGAAATCCACGAAGGCGAGTGTGGTCACCGCTGCAGCCAAATCTTTAGTGGCAAAAGCTTTCAGACACGGTTTTTCTGGCTTACAGCCAAGGCAGATGTCGAACGGCTGGTCAGGACGTGCAAGGGCTGCCAAAAGTATGCCAAACAAGCTCATGTTCCGGCTGATCATCTGCGAACAATACCTATAACATGGCATTTTGCGGTCTGGGGGCTTGACATGGTAGGACCGTTTAGACGGGCTCCAAGTGGATTTACTCACCTCTTAGTGTTGGTGGACAAATTCACCAAATGGATTGAGGCTAAACCCATCACTAGTTGTGATGGAGCAACAGCCAAAAGATTTGTTGAGGATGTTATAATCCGGTATGGTTATCCGCATAGTATTATCACGGACAACGGGAGTAATTTATCTATGGGAGAATTGGCTGAATTCTGCAACGAACAAAATATCCGGCTTAACATTGTGTCAGTCGCACATCCACAGGCTAATGGACAAGTCAAAAGGGCAAATGGTTTAATCCTACAAGGCCTAAAACCGAGACTCAAAGCACCACTACGACGTGCTGCGGGGGCTTGGGCAGAGGAATTACCCTCTGTAATATGGAGTTTATGAACAACTCCGAACAGGTCAACCGAATACACACCTTTCTTCTTGGTCTATGGCGCAGAAGCAGTTCTTCCTACTGATTTGATTCACACTTCTCCTAGAGTGGCCGCTTATGTCGAAGAGGATGCCGAGATTTCTCGACAAAATGATCTCGACTTAGTCGAAGAAGTTCGCATCGTTGCTAAAATGACATCAATAGCCTATCAGCAGAAGTTACGCAAGTATCATAGCCAGAGAGTCAGAAACAGATCTTTCAATAAAGGCAATTTGGTTCTCCGTCTTGTGCAACAAAGAAAGCACAAACTTTCCCCAGTATGGGAAGGGCCCTTTTTAGTTAGTCGAGTATTGCACAATGGTTCGTACTACTTAACTGATATGAGGCCAGTCAAAAAAAGACCTGCTACTAAGAAGAGAAAGAGAGCTGGAGGCGGTACAAATCCGGATGAGTTAGATAGACCATGGAATATTGCTCAGCTACGTCCCTTTTATTCTTAGTTTATCCTTCTTTGTAATCATACATATGTACATGTTCTGTGAGAAATAAAAGTTTTGGTTGCCTCAAGTTTTTCTGAGAAGTTTTTACCATCTTATTTCCGAATGATCATGTCATAGTCGAAAATCCCAGAATACTTGAAAGTACTTTATGCTCATCTTTGTTCTGGTTTAGATTTCCGATTCTAAAAATGCTACCTTCGGGTATAACTCTAAAGTTTCTAGTCTATACTTTGGTTATTTGTCTGATTGCCGGATGCGGGCATTTTCCGAGTAGTGAATTGTTGGTACTGGAAGCTGGATTTGTTTCCGAGTTTAAACTGGTTTAACAATTGAGCTCCGTTGCTCGGCAAAGTTTCCGTGCAGAAAGTTTAGCCGGCTCACGAAAGGGACAAGGTAGAAAGCCAGATAAACGATAAGTATAGACAAAAAAGTATAAGTGCTTATGTAAACATTTCAGGCACACAAAAATTTAAGCCAAAAGTGCTGAATAGATAAAAGCTTAGCACTAGCAAAAGTATAGTACTGCATATTTACAGGCCCATAATGTTTCTCAGAATAATACATTTGTTTCTGGTAATCTATGATGCAGGAGAGGAGGTAGGAGCTGCCGGCTCGCTGGACACATCAGCCTTACCCTGATAGCGATCCGAGATGTCCAAATCGGATATGGTTTGTCCATCCTTGGAAACTTCAGCTGCTTCTACGGGAGGCAGAGGCGGCATGTCCACGCGGGTGAAGTAGGGAGTTTCGTAGCTAGTTAAGTCAGCTACATGGCACCCATATCCGGCGCAGGAGTCCATGTTGGCCTTGATGTCTTGCTCCTGTCCCTCTTCGTCCACGTTGCAGTACCCTCTGGTCACTTGCCAGATTTCCATGCTTCCATGGTGGCTCATGACCATTGTGAGGATGCTCGCTGCTGATCATCGCTGTAGGACATATTCTAGTCCCGGACGAGCTACGGCATCTCCTTCGCCTGGTCTCGCACCTGAAAGTCGGACATGCGATGCATGTCCGGAACCTTGAGAGCTTCGCCAATGTCCTCGATGGATTGGCGGAAGTCATGAAGCAAATCACCGACTTGGGTAAGTTGGTGGGTGCAAGGCTCGATAGAGGCAGAGTCTGTCAAGTTAAGAGGACCTATTCATATAACGCAAAACGGTTAAGTAAATCCGACATCGAAAGAGTCGAAGAATGTAGACAAGTCAGAAAGATGGAAACATACCGAAGATGACGTCATCAACTTTGGTCTTCTCTTCTCGAAGACTCTAGAGTTCAGCCTGGAGCGCCTCAGAAAGATCCTTCTCTCTGCAAAGCTCATTGTTGAGATCCGAGATTCTCTGATCTTGAACCGCATTCTTACGATCACGTTCATCAGTAGCCATGGAGGAGGATTCGAGAATTTGAGCGATGCTCTTCTCATGATCTGCCTTAAGCTTATCCATCTCTTGGCGAAGTTCTTTATTCTCCACCACCAGGGTTTTGAGGTTCTCGGCCTCTTCGATCATAGTGTAGGACTATTTTACCAGTGTTGTAAGACAAAAGAACAACAGTTCAGTAGAAAATATTCGACTATGAAAATCAAGACAAAGTTTTGAGTCTCAGAATGTTTACCTTCGGCCTCATTCTTGGAAACCTTCAGCTCAGCATTTTCAAGTCGGAGAGCTCTGATCTCTCTCTGCTTGTTGCAGATATTCTTCAACAAATCCTGGTTATATGAATTAACTTTCTGTAAGTCAGAATACCCAAAGTCAGAAGTCTACTAAAGACTCGGGCTAATATTGTTACTAATATCAGCACGAGCCTTGGGGGCTACACTAGTTCATTCTTTGGCATCCTAAGGAAGCATAAACTCGGATTGTATATCCTACTTCATGCTTGGGGGCTAGAGGATATGATATAAAGTACAATAAAGAAAAATGTGAGTTGGAATTCCGACTTACATGATGTTCATTTGTGAGCTTGCTCAGGCACATGTTCACCTCAGTGGTAACCTTCTCGGCAAGGGTGAGTGGAATAATTGGAGGTGGTGGAAGCACACCAGCTCTTAGTCCCTCGTCGTGAAGGAAGACTTGTTCAAGAAGGTCAGAGTAGTTGATGTCCTCCGCTTCTTGTGCTTCTTCTTCGGTAGAGAGATTTCGGCTCTCCAGGCATTGTCGGGCCAGAAGCTGGATTTCTTCCGCAGATTTCCGAACCAAGCCAAATTTGGCAAGTCCCGGATTGTTCAGGAGGTTTTCGGCGAAAGTCTCTGCTGAGGGATCATTACCCAAAGAGGGTTCACCCTTATCAAAACCTGAGCCACCCATGGTGACGTCAGTCTGCGACTCAAGGGTCGCTGGCCCTATTGAGGGAGTCGGATCTTCTGCGACAACTAGCGATGGAGTAATCACCGACGTTGCGGAAGGTTGAGGGGCAGGAGTCGGAGGAGCCGTGGCAGGAGAAGCCATAGTCAGCTTCGTCAGCCACAGGGGCTTCGATGAAGTTCCCTTCCCCTTGCCTTTGACGAGCTGTTTAGCTCTGAGAATGTGATAGAATAGAAAACCTTACATCTCGGAAGAAAATACGAGTAAAGTATAAAGGCGGAAGTTGTGGGGAAAGTTACCTCTTCACGATTGGCACTTCCTTTGTGCCAATAGCCACTGTCGAAGATTTGCGCTTCCTGAGCACAACGTCCGGCAGTGGAACCAGTTCCTCCTCCTGAGAAAACTCTAGAGGATATCCCTCGATAGGAGCCAGTTCCGACTTGGGGAGGTCAGCAAGCTGAAAAGAAGATAAATATCTCAGTATTGCGAAATAACTTAAAGATGAGACACATAAAAAAGGGTTTATTGTTAAAAGCTTACCGGCACTACAGGATCCTCCGCTGTGTGCATGTCCAGAGACAAGTCCGGAATCTTCCTCTCAATCCGCTCCTTGATCAGCCATTTGATCTGGCTTATGTAATCATGTGGCTTTAAAGCCTTAGGATTGATGCAGAGGGAGTCATTCTTCGATGTCGTGATGGAGTGCATCAGACGGTCGATGTGGTGCTGGAGGGGCTGGATCCGACGTGCGACCCAAGATTGGACTAAGTTGGACCCTCGCAGGCCCTTGTGTTTTATCAGATATTCGATCCGCCTCTTGGCGAGGATCAGATCGTCGCTGAGAGCCGGAGGAGCCTCGTCCCAAGATGCTAGGGCTGTGGCAGCTCCGTTGATGAAAGTCGGCAAAGCAGTAGCTTTGCCGGGAGCAGGAATATCCTTACGGTAAAAGAAAGTGGCCAACCATTGTTTGACCGACTCACTAGCTGAAATGCGAGGATAACTACGCTCGCGTCTAACTGAAAGGCTAATAGTGCCGGTAATATAAGGATTACCGGCAGTGATGGAGTTTCTACGGACATGAAAGTAGAAACAGAATAAAGTGAGACTCGACCTAATGCCGATATATCCCTCACACAAAGTCGCATAAGCGCTCATCTCTAAGATGGAGTTGGGAGGAAGATGGTGAAGTTGAACACCGTAATGGTCTATCACCTCGGAAAACAAATCCGAGGGAGGGAAAGACAAACCTCTATCGAGGTGGGTGCCGAAGTGTACCTGCTCGTTGGCATGCGTGTGGGGGATGGTTTTGCCAAAACCGCTCTGCTAGTCTCCGGCACGGAGGAGCCCTTCATTCTCCATGCCGCAGATCTTCTCATCGTCAAGGAGACACGAGATCCAAACCCCACGGTTGCTCTCTTTCTCCGCCGCCGCCGCCGTTGTTGCCGCTACTGCGAAGCCAGCCAAGCCGGACGATGAAGAGGAAGCCATTTCTCCGGTGTGCCGTTGACCTTGGATGGGCGGCGCTGGGAATCTGGGAGGCAGAAGAGCTGTGTGCACAAGGGAGAAGTGGAGGAGAAGGAACGGCAAGGGAATAGGTGAAGATGAGGAAAAGGAAATCCTCACCCCTTATAACCCACCTAACCGCACCAAGATTCGTGCAAACGGCACTGTGTAAACGCCACGCATCGTGGAAGGAACTGGGAAGGACCCACACGATGATTACGTCGCCTCGATATCCGCGTAAGCATTGAAACCGCGCCTCGGTTCCGTGAACGGCGGACCCACCAACGGTAGTGCTGATAGGATGTTTGTTAGATGACGTGACTTGACCATGACCAGTGTCAGGTGACGCCAGAGACTAAGTTCTAGCTTAGTTTGAATATCAGGCTAGAAAATCCGATTAACATACTGATAGGTCTGACTTACTTTTGAGACCCGGATCATATCTTTTGTTTTGAAGTTTCAGGAACCCTTCAAGATTCTACAAGCCAAAGATCAAGCTAGACGATGATGAATCCGACTTTGGATCTTGGAGACTTCCGAGGGCTGCTGTTGGAGATATACTTTCCGGGTATCCTCACAGTTCCTCACTGACCAGGGTGGCCCACTTCGGGTTAGAGCTTTGCTTCACGGGCGGCCCAGTCGGGGAGAAGGAACAGAGTCCAGTCCGGCTACGGGAAGGACTAGAAGACTTACCGACTTAGGCCCATAGTGTTACTTGTAGTTCAAGATGTACTTTGTAACTGACTCTTAGTCATAGCCGGATAGATCTCTCCTGTAAACCCCAGGCCGGATATCTATATAAGCCGTCCTAGGGAGAGCCTTTAGGGCACCCTCAATAGCCTACAATCTCAACTCACACAGGCGAACCCTTGTAACCCATATTCCGGCTCTGCCGTATTACTGGATTGCTAGTAGGAGTAGGATCCATCCAAAGCCGGCGGATTCGAACTTGGGTAAACTTGTGTGCTCACCATCCCGGAACACCGTACGTCTCATACCCCTCTCTTCCGCACGCCTCGAGGACCCCCTCATGGTGTACTTGTCATCAATCCGACGACAGTATGAGAGCAGCTTCTGCTTCTCTTGCACTCCTGCCTTGGGAGTTAAACCTTTAGCAGTAGAACTCTTGGACTTAGGTCATCCTCCTTTTCCCTTGCCACCTCTCACAACATGCTGCTTATTTTTCATACGGTTTCTTGGCTAGGGCACGATCTCTTCTTCGAACCAATCTCCCTCAAGTTCCACATCATCAGAATCTGATTCCTCAACATATGATGTATTCGACCTCCTCCTTGGACCCAAACCACCTGCACCCATGACATCATATGGAATATAGCATAGATATAAGGGCACAAGATCCCTGGAAGATTTGGCAAGGAGGAGAGTAACTTTTGAATTTTTTTGACATCATCTAGGCATGGACGATAGTACTGCTCCAGGATGGAGCCATGAGTGAGTGCCACAAATCAATGTCAAAAGCTGCTCAAATCCCAATCCTAGATTCACTAAGGTGAGTGTGGAGAGGAGGTTTTAGTCCCTAGGTACAAGAGTTTTACAAAATCAAAGAGATCTTAGACAACCTAGATGCAAAACTGAGTTCATGGAGAGGGGGATGGTAAAATGGGGGTACCAAAGGATATCATGGTGGGGAAGGCGATGAGGGCCGGACCAGGTGGCAACATGATGAGGACGGGTGGCAGGCGGCCTCCCGGCAGCAAGGCGGAGGTAGCAGCGACGGTTGTGTAAGGGACGGGTCGAGAGGAACTGAGGTGTGCTGAGAGGCACATGCCCTCCAGACTAGCACTTAACCATAACCATCGAGCAGTAGTATCATAGGTGGCGGCCGGTACTACCGGGCCTGGTTTAGTGAGCACATTCTCCTGCTCACTGAATAAGGGCCAGCAGTTCCAGGCCTCACTCCGGTAATACCACCCACGACCTCCATCTGTAAGGACAAGAAAATAGAATTTTTTAGGGAACTTGTGCCTAGATGGAAAAGTCTTATAGGATAAGAGTTTTGTCTTAGGTTGAGAGTATACACACTAAGGTAAGTACTATATGATGAGTGCATATTTGCATCATGTTTTACATTATTATTTTGCATTGTAGATGTAGGATCTTGGTATTTTATGTGTTCGCACGCACATTTTATGTCTGTTTTCACCAGGATCAGGACAGATGATGGATCCAATGGATACAATTCTTGGAGCAGTTGTACTGTGGAGAAAATGAGTCAAAAATAACGTAAATCGCTTATTTGGGAAATATTAATAATACCATAAGAAAACTAGAAGCGAACAAGGGAGGCAGAGAGCTCAACGACCAACTATACGGCAGAGCAATTTTTCCGACCGTATAGCTCCGACCGTATAGTTGGTGCCACCTCCGCCTCATCAAATAGTTTCACCCTGTGCAATTGGTTCAAGGAGACGACATACAGAACACCCAGAAATCGCAGAAACGTCACCTCCGGAAGGCATCTGGAGGGGGAACTCGTCCACAAGGGATCCATCTTTGCCCTGCGCAGATCCGGGAGGCTAAGGCATCGATCTTCATCATCCACTACTGCATCACCACCATCTTCATCCATCCCATCTAGATCTTGTTGTAATTCCTATACTCGTTGTGGATTTATACAAGTACTATTCATCTATGATTGTTTCCATTACCATTTGTCATGATGTTGATTGCCTCCATGTCTGAGTAGATCATTAGTTCTTGGGGAGATGGAGAAACCCTAGTATGAGATTGAAATAGGATAAAGTCTATTATGATATTCATCACTATGACCATGTGTTAGATTTTCTACATCTTGATATTGAGAGAAGTCGACCTCTCAATATTTGCCTCTTATGGGGACTTGATGGAGGAAACTACTTGTTGGTAGACGGAGGCGTGCTAGCACTTACTGTGACTATAAAGCTATTGGCACCCCTTATGTATCGACTTGGGAAACCAAGGAAACTCACGGAACACTATCCATGCCATGGGATACGTCCTACGGGATTATGTCCCTTAATAGCGCAGTAATTCGATTGATGTCGATTGCTGACTGTTGTGGTTATGAGGATGATGTGAGAAGCGGTTGTTGCCTATTCGTCCAAATATGGAGTTCCTCCCACACATACATAGTTGAGAATGTTCATGATGATAATCTTTATCTTAAACTTTACAATACTAGTGGTGTATCCGCTACTCCCTGAGAACACCTTTTCCCTATTGCAGTTCCAATCTCTCTTACATACGCAATACTTACTATACTCAGTTGTTTACTTTACTTTATTATTGCTCTTATACCCAAAACCCCAAAACACCTTTTTACACAATACTCGCATTTTATCTTGTCACTTAGAACTTAATATAGCATTTCTATCATAATATTTATTTCAAGAGTTATTAGACTTCAGACTGCTGCTCCCTATGGGATCGATATCTTTATTTCGAAACTAGCTACAAACGATCTATGCACTTGCAGTCATCAAGCTATTTTCAGGCGCCGTTGCCGGGGAGCTAAGCGCTGTAGGTCTTTTAGTTTTTCTTATTTATCTTTGTCTTGCTAAATTTTTTTTGAGTACTTTCCACCAACATGATGGAGTTTGAGCATATGACTAGTGCTAACCCACTCAACCACTTTGGGAAGCCCTATGATATTTATAAAAGAGACAACTCCAATGAGAAGACAAGAGGGTTTGAAATAAATCCTATACTACTTAGTATTCTACATAAGAAGCAATTTAATGGAGATGAAGAAGATCCTGATCCATATGAGCATATTGCATGTTTCAAAGATATATGTGGCACTTTTCTATTGATAGGATATACCGCTGATGAGGTAAGGGTTAAACTTTTTATTCAAACTTTGACAAGTACAGCTCTCTTATGGTATAGATCTCTACCCCGTGAAGCCACTACTACTTGGGATAATCTAGCTAGTGAATTTCTATCTAAATATTACCCATTATCAAAATCTTTTGGAATCAGGCATCTTATAATGACTTGGAAGAATCGTTCTAATGAAGGACTAGTAAGAGCTTATATTAGATTTAAAGATTTACTACGACTATGTCCTCATCATGATTTGCCTGAATGGTATTTGCTACATATCTTTTACGGTGGTTTAATTGAACCTAATAAAATTGAACTAGACTCTTTCGCGGAAGGAGCCTTTATGAATCTTCCTATACCTAAAGCTTGGGCTTTACTTAATAGAATTCGTGATCATAGAGTTTCATGGAACTTTGGTCTAGGAAGTGAAGGAGGCGTAGAAATAGAGCATGATTGTATTCATGACTATAATAAAAAAGGCCATGTTAAAGAATTATCTAAAGAACTTTATTTGGATTCAGATCTTGTGTTGCAAGTTGTTAAAGATTTTACAGAACATATTAAAGCTCCAAAGGAGGGTCCAGTCAATTATGATCCACCACCCGAATCGGAAAAGAAAGGAGAAGATAAAGCAACACTGGCCTCCGTAGAACCAATATACGAAGTGCCTTTCCCTAACACTGCACAAAAGCATATTTTTGAATTTGAACAGGTTAAAGCAGTATAGGAAAAGAGGGAAGACGAAAGCATGCCATGAGTCAAGGAACACCTGGAAGAAACCAAAGATGAAGAGGTAACCAAGGAAGAAATTATGGCTATGTACTCACATTGTAACATAGTAGAACTTGATGAAGAGACTTCTGTATTGGTTGAAGGTAAAACAAAGGTAAAAGATGTGGGTAAGCCTATTCTTCCCTACATATTTAAAGAAACCTCTCATTACGGTTTATGTGATCTTGGCACCGAAGTTAATGTTATATATTATGATTTCTACTTAGAAATAAAAGAAGAAATAGAACCGGTTACAATTGAGAATACTGATATGACAATTATGTTAGCCAATAAAAATTTGAGAATTCCAATGGGAGTAGTTGAAGATGCAACTGTCACAATTGGCAACAAAAAAATCCTATCGATTTTGTAGTTGTTGATATGCTAGTTGACACTCTTTGCCCAATTATATTTGGAAGGACCTTTTTGGGTGATATAGGTGCCTATGTTAACTTCAAGAAGGAGAATGTGTCTCTTAAGCTTGGGGGAATCAAAAATAAATTCCATTTTCCAAATTTAAAGACATGCCTCCACAAATACAAGAAGAAGAGAGAACTATTGAGGAAATGGTGGCTCTTTTCTATAGTAACCAAGAAGAAGAAATGGATGAAGATTCAAATTATGAAGAAATAGTTATGAAGGACAAGTCCCTGGGAGAACTAGAAAATGAATTCAATTCACTTCCCGTTTTGGGACCTCCAACTGATGAGGCTTTTGAAGAGCCAGAAAACAGAGGGGTCAAGGAATTACCACCCCCAGAGTTGAAGACTCTACCAGAAAATCTTAAATACATGTTTTTAGATGATACAAATAAATTTCCTGTTATTATTAGTGCTAAAATTTTAGGAGAAGAAGAAGAAGAACTCATGAAGATACTTAAGGAGCATCACCAGTGTTGGGGGATACCCCCGGGTAGGGTCACGCCGGGGTATAAAGGCCGAGTTAGCCGAGGTACGGCAAGGTCAAAGCAAGTGCTGGCCGAGTCACCTCAAGGCAGGCCGAATCACAGAGTAACCCGGACCGGAGGATATCCACCTAACTGGTTCCCAGCCGACTTATGTCGTATGCCAACAGGATTTCTATAACTTGTATGCAGGTACCCACGTGGCCGGATTAACCAGGCACGATCTGGGTTATATCAGGCTTGCAAGAGAAGGAATGTATGTCGCTGGTCAAAAGGTGGTCACTGTACGCTGGAGCATGAGCGATTACTGGGTGACGTTGCCTGTGTCGGATGATGCTGGCGCCGCAGAGACTCACGTAGCCTCTGCATGACTTACGATGGGGAAAAGTGACCCGGTCGGTTTGCTATTTTGGGAGGAGGCATATTCCTAGGAATATGCCTCCACGTATGCCCTAATTAGAGACCTGGCCTCCCCTATATAAGGAGGGCTAGGGCCTCTGTAGAAAGGGTTGAGTTTTACTTGGTTGTTGGCTGGTTCATTGGCATTTGGGTAGTAAGTTCCTGAGAGCAAAGTAATGGTGAGAGTAAGAGAGTTTCTTCTTCCTCCTCTCCCCAACACAGCTCAAGGAGCACTTGTAAACTGATCTAGCTTGAAGAACACAAAGCATCTGTGTGCGGAATCACCACACTATCCCTCCCTGGATTCTTCTAGTGCATATTGTCCCCACCTTTAGCCTATCCATGGCATCTGCCGTGACACCACCACAACAGTTGGCACCCACCATGGGGCTAGCGGCGCTAGCAGGAGTGAAGATCCGGATGATAAACCTCATCGGCAAGGGCGAGCGCATCGTCTCCGGGCTCGTTCAACGCTTTGGAGCGCTGGACTTCGTCAGCGACAATGCTGGCTACTTCGGCAAGCGACCTCTCCCGCGCAACAGCCTCTTCGTCAAGCTTGGCGCACACAAGATCTACGTCGTCGTCGATGTGTCGTGCGTTCACCCGTGGCACGTCGTTGAGGGAGGTGAGCCACCCCTTAGCGTGGCTCACGGGGCGCGCATCACTCGCTCCCCTGACCATGCCGAGGTGATGATGACAGCGCCTGGCGCTGGCGCGAGCAAGGATCCAGCACTAGATCCGGAGGTAACACCCAAAGCACCAAGGAAAAGTAGAGGTCCTCCACTAGAGAGGCCAGAGAACATGCTGCAGCAGGCGATAGATAGCCTAGAGAGCCCCATAGCACCTATAGTAGATCCGGCTCAGGCACAGGCCGAGTTAGAGGAAACAAGGCAGAAAATACTAGAAGGTGCGAAAAAGATAGCCGCGGCTCAGCAGTCGTTGAACATGACACTCTATGAGTACGCAAAGGCAAATAAGGTAGATGCTGTAAAAGTGAAGGGGAGAAACGTCATCAGTGAAATGAACAAAGAGGGTGATACTAGAGTTGAAGAGTCAGAGAACGTTTTGTCTGTGGGGCTGCCTAAGTACAGTACCCCGGCAAAGAACCTCAGAGCAGCGGATGCAGCTACGTTCGAGTTAGAGGGTTTGGCGGGTGAAGCCCGGCAAAGACAGTAGGAGAGAGTCAATGAGTTGGTTTGGATCGCTAACAGACAAAATGAAGAGTTGCTCAGGGCTAACCCGGCAAGGGCCGGGGCTTCCAAAATCGATCATTCAGCTGTAGGTAACCCGGAGAAATCTGCTGGAGCTGCATCATCCCCTCATGGTGGCCCAAGAAGAGAGGAAGTAGTAACCTCGGCGAGGAGAAACAACCAGATAGTCCCCTATGACCCGGCAAGGGCAGGGAAAGGAAAAGCAGTGCAGGAAAATGAGGATCACTGAAGTGTTAGCCGAGGTGAAGCTGGCCGAGGTAACCACGACCAAGGCAATGCCGGTCAGGGAAACGCTGTAAACGGCAATGCCGGACAGCGCAACTCGGTGGGTGTAGGGCAACCGCAGTAGCGGAATATACCACGGCAAGAGCGAAGTGCCGGCCAAGGTATGCAACAAAGACGCGCTCCACAAGAGCAAGACAGATACAATGATGGTGATTCGAAAATGGTGAACATAGGATACCCTAGGCCGGACTATCACGTGATAGGGTCAAGGTTGGGAAGCAGGGACTTGATGCCTGACGACGCCAGGTTAAAACTGGATCGGCTTTATAGGTCGGAGCAAATTGAGGGGCAAGGTCCTCCGGGTCCGGCGTGCTTTGGGCCCCGGATCATGAAAGAACCTCTAGTACCTAACTTCCAGTTACCCAGAGGCACAAAGACGTATGACGGTAGCACCAAGCCGGAGGATTGGTTGATCAACTACGCTACGGTAGTGAAAATTGCTACAGGCAACTTGAGATGGGCTGTGAGATATGTACCTCAGATGCTGGAGGGGCCAGCGAGGGTATGGTTAAACAATTTGCTGCCCGGGAGTATCAACTGTTGGATTGATTTTGAGGAAATGTTTGTCAGCAACTTCTCGAGCACGTATCAGAGGCCGAATAGGCCACAGACCTTAGCAATGTGCAAACAGAGACCAAATGAAATGCACGGGGAATTCTTGACTACGTGCACCGTGAGAAACTCAGGTGAGGGCGTGATCGAGTCACAGGCAATAGCTTGGTTTGCACAAGGGTGTAGATATTCAAGCATGTTGTGGCAAATGCTACAAAGGGATATGCCAACTACACTGGCAGAGACAATCCGAATTGCTGATTCGTATGCTTTGGGTGATCCGAATCAACCCCGACTTAGGTCAAACGAGTCAAATGAGGAGTACTACCAGCGAGATGGGGCTGGATCATCCCAGCGGAATGATTACCGGGGTAAGAGAAGAGATGATAGACCGGATTACAGGTACAGTTCGCAACAAGTTGCTGCTGTAAATCAAGATCAACCCGGAGCAGGGAGTAATCAGCGTCAGAAAACTGGAGGGCAACAATGGACCCCAAGAAATGGTGGCAAGAAAACTTGGACGCCAGAGCAAAAGAAACAGTGGCAAGAAAAGAAGGACCGTCCGAGGTATACATATGAGGCAATGCTGGATCAGCCGTGCAAATTTCACACGCCAAATCCGAGTAACCCGGCGGGTCACACGACTCGGCAATGCGAGTGGATGAGGAAGATTGAACAAAGTGGTTTGGGGAATGCTCATGCACCTCGGAACGATCAACCTCGGTAGGAGTTACCCCGGCAGCAATTGCTCTCCGGAGCAAACACGCAACAGTTAATGTTGCCACCACCTCCGCCGAGGTATGAAAACCAGGAGAGAAGGGATGCAGTGCATCAGGTGGAAAATCAGCATCAGCCAGATCAAAGATACCCCAGAAATGAGGGGAGAAATTAATACATAGAGCATCACCAGAGTTACTGTGTGTTTACCACAGAGGAAACGGATAGAAAGAGCTTGCAACGCCGACACATGGAAGTGAATGCGGTTATGCCGACAGTGACGAGGTATATGCCTTGGTCGGATCAGGAAATTACCTGGAATATCAAGGATCACCCCAAGCTTATGCCGAGTCCTGGTTCATATGCATTAGTGCTGGACCCAACATTCATCGGGCCCAATATCAATGTGAGATTTTCTAAGGTGTTGATTGACAATGGCAGCAGCATTAATATCATGTATGTGGATACCATGCACAAGTTGGGTATCTCGGAGAACATGCTCCAGACCACGAGGATAACTTTCCATGGTATTGTGCCAGGCATTTCCTGTGAACCCATTGGCAAGGTCCGGGTTGACGTATTGTTTAGCACACGAGATAACGTCGGACTGAGAATTTGGAGTTTGAGGTTGTGAACTTGGAAAGCGCATATCACGTGTTACTTGGCAGGCCTGCCCTGAACAAATTCATGGCAAGCTGTCACATCAGTTACCTGAAGATGAAGTTGTCCGGGCCAAATGGAGTAATTACTATAGCAGGAGATTTCCAACATTCCATTTAGTGTGCATCAGCCGGGTCTAACCTGGCCGAATCACTCGTGATCGTGCAAGAGAAAAGAAAGATACAGGAGGTGGCGGCATTGGCTCAGTCCGCGCAGCAGTATATGTCGGCATTGAGTAACCCGCATGGAAGCGTCTCATTTCAAGCAACGAAAGATACAAAGAAAGTGCTTGTTGATGATCTGTTCCCAGAGCGCACCGTAACAATTGGTGTCAGGTTAACTGACAAATAGGAAAGCGAGCTCGTCAACTTCCTCCGTGAGAATCGAGATATCTTTGCTTGGTCCACACAGGACTTGCAAGGTGTTCCAAGGGAGTTGGTCGAGCACTCTTTGAATGTGAGACACGGAGCAAAGCCGGTAAAGCAACCTCTCCGCCGCTTCGCCGAAGATAGGAGAAAAGTCATTGGGGATGAGATAGCTCGGCTCCTAGCAGTAGGGTTATCATGGAAGTGCTTTATCCGGATTGGCTATCTAATCCGGTGCTTGTGGAAAAGAAGAAAGATGATCCAAATGTGGCAGTGGTTTGGCGTATGTGCATCGACTACACGATCCTAAATAAGGCGTGTCCAAAAGATCCATTCCCACTTCCAAGGATAGATTGGGTCATAGATTCTACTGCTGGGTGTGAACTGTTGTCATTCATAGATGCGTATTCTAGTTTCCACCAGATACCTCTAAACCCAAGTGATCAAATAAAGACTGCGTTCATCACCCCGTATGGGGCTTATTGCTATCGCACCATGCCTTTTGGTTTACGTAATGCAGGGCAACGTACCAAAGATGTATGCAAAAATGTTTGCACGATCAGATTGGTGGAAATGTGCAAGTATATGTGGATGATGTGGTTATAAAAACCAAGGAAAGCAAAACGCTCCTTGAAGATATCAAGCAAAAATTCGCGAACCTAAGGAGATTCCGGATGAAGCTTAACCCGGAGAAATGTACCTTTGGTGTCCCGGCTGGAAATTTACTCGGATTTCTTGTCTCCAGCCGAGGTATCGAAGTTAATCCAACGAAAATCCAAGCCATAGAACGAATGGAATTGCCGAAGTGTCTTAACGAAGTCCAGAAGTTCACCGGTTGCCTAGCATCCTTAAGTCGGTTTATATGTCGGTTGGGAGAAAAGGCATTACCTCTCTATCAGCTGATGAAAAAGTCAGACAAATTCGTACGGACGCCGCGGGCCAATGAAGCCTTCATTCAGCTAAAGAAAATGTTAGCCACTGCACCGGTATTAGCCTCTCCACTATCAAAAGAGCCAATGTTGCTCTACGTAGCCGCAACCAACCGAGTTGTAAGTGCAGTAATAGTGGTAGAGCGCGACGAAGAGGGTAAGTCGGTGCAGAGGCCAGTCTATTAACTGAGCAAAGTATTATCAGCATCAAAGCAGAACTATCCTCACTATCAAAAAATGGCATATGGTGTATATATGGCAGCAAAGAAGTTGAAGCACTATTTTGAAGAACACCCCATTAAAGTGATATGTGAAGCCCCCATATCTGAGATAATGAGCAATAAGGATGCAAGCGGACGAATCGCAAAATGGGCAATTGCACTAGCTCCTTATGCTCCACAATTTGACAAGAGCGATGCGATCAAGTCTCAGGCTATGGCCGACTTTTTTGTGGATTTGGCCGAGATGCAGTATGAGCCACCATTGCTAGATCCGAACTACTGGAGAATGCATTTTGACGGATCAAAAACGAAAACCGGGTTAGGCGCCGGAGTTGTGCTTACCTCGCCCAAGAAGGACCAGCTGAAGTATGTGATGCAGATCCATTTCGCAGCATCAAACAATGTTGCAGAATATGAAGCACTTGTGCATGGGCTCAAAGTGGCAAAAGAAATTGGAATACGTCGGATCCAATGCTTTGGCGACTCGGATTTGGTAGTTCAACAAGTCTCGGGGATATGGGATGCCTTGGATGAAAACATGGCACTGTACAGATTTCACGTGCAGAAAATATCGGGATATTTCGAGGGATGCGAATTCCATCATGTACCCCGGCTGGAAAATGAGGCTGCCGACATACTGTCGAAACTCGGATCAACCCAACAAGCGATTCCACCAGGTGTAGCACTGGAGCACCTCAGAAAGCCATCTATCAGGCCGCCCCTAGAATCCGAGTCAATCTATATCCCAGAGTCGGAAGCTGTACCCATGGACATTGATGTGGGAAGTGCCTCAGGAGACCCGGGGACTGCTTCGCAGAACCTGGGGACTGTGCATCCTGACCCGGCAGAGGTTATGCCGGTAGATCGAATGGAAGTGGACGAGGATGTGTTTCTAGTACGAGCCATACCTGCTTGGGCATTGCCTATATTCCAATTCCTGAAGGATGGATCCTTGCCCGATGATGAAGTGCTTTCAAGGCAAGTTTAGAGGCGCGCAAAGGCATACACGATTATTAATGCCGAACTATACAAGAGGAGTGTCACAAATGTCCTGCAGCGATGCGTTGAACCGGAAGAAGGGCTTGACATCCTCCGAGATATACATCTAGGGGAATGTGGGCATCACGCCTCATCCAGAGCATTAGTGGCAAAAGCTTTCCGACATGGGTTCTACTGGCCAAGTGCCTTGGAACAAGCAGAAGATCTGGTGAGAAAATGCAATGGTTGTCAGAGGTATGCTACCAAGACACATATGCCAATGTTGGAGCTCAAGACCATACCAATCACCTAGCCATTTGTTGTATGGTGTTTGGATATGGTTGGCCCATTTAAACCAGCAAGAGGAAACATGACTCATATCTTGGTTATGGTTGACAAGTTTACAAAGTGGATTGAAGTAAAGACAATAAGAAAATGTGATGGAGCTATATCCGTGACATTCCTCAAGGATATCATTCTGAGATATGGCTATCCTCACAGTATCATAATAGATAATGGCACAAATTTTGCTGAAGGAGCATTCGCGCGATTCTGCCGAGATAAGAAGATCCGGCAGGACGTTGCCTCGGTAGCTCACCCCGCATCGAACGGACAAGTGGAAAGATCCAACGGATTAGTATTATCCGGGATAAAACCTCGTCTCATTGAGCCGCTGCAAAGATCAGCGGGGTGCTGGATAGAAGAACTACCAGCGGTACTATGGAGTTTAAGAACAACTCCGAATCGATCAATAGGCTATACACCATTCTTTCTGGTATATGGGACGGAAGCTGTATTACCAGCCGACATAGAGCATGATTCGCCTAGAGTCACCCAATACACAGAAGCCGAAGTGCGAGAAGCCCGGCAAAATGATGTTGATCTGCTGGAAGAAGCGAGAGAATTGGCATTGTCCAGATCCGCCATATATCAGCAAAATCTCCGACGTTATCATAGCCGGAAAGTAAACCCCCGAGTCTTCCGGGAAGGTGATCTGGTACTCCGGTTGGTACAATGTACTGCTGGCATGCATAAGTTATCCCCCCCATGGGAAGGGCCATTCATTGTGAGCAAAGCATTGCACAATGACTCTTATTATCTCATCGATGCAAAACCACAGGAGAAGAACAAGGCGGACAGGTCCGGCGAGGAATCTAAGTGTCCATGGAATGTAGCTCTACTCCGTCCATTCTACACTTAACAAAGAAGTGTGTGTATCTGAGTCTCTCATATGTCGGTATGTATGCCAACAATGAGTTTATCAATGAAATCTTGGCACCTCGAGCAGTAACTCGGGGACTGCTTTAGTGATATTTATTGTTTTCTGTATTTGTTATGTCGTCTGGCGTAAGTGCTTCTACCTAAGCCGGATTAGTAGTGTGTGAGCACCAAAAACTCAACTCTTCGACTTGCTGCTGTCCAACAAGATTTGGCTTCATGGCAAGCAAGAGAACAAGTTTGGAATTGCGTAGCACATGAAAAACGACTAAGGAAAAGAACTTAATCGAGCCGACATTTGTTATTCGGACTAACCTTATGCTTACTTTATATTTACTATGCTGAGTTATTTTGAGCTAGTCCTAAAGTTTTCGAGTATTGTTAAGTCAATTTTTGAAAATCGGACTCGTAAGTCATAAAACCGAATCAAGGTAGACACGAGCGGAGCCAGGAAATTGGAGAAACAAGAAAATGAAACTCGGGGACTACGCTCAAGTTAATCTGGCATGAGCAACCTAGTAGCAAAATATAATCAGTGTGCTTAATACATTTGCACCCGGCATACCAGGGATCTGATAAACTTCAAAGTGTTTGTTGGTGATCAAGAAGCAGCAGGAGGAGGTAACTCGGCGCCAGCGGATGGAACTTTGGCCTCAGCTTCAGCGTCATCTTCGTTCTCTTCGATGTCCGAGGCTTCGTCCTCTTCCTCCTCGCCCGAACTATCTTCAACATATTTGTCGTCAACAGCGCCAAGGAAGCTTGGTCCCTCATTCCATTGATGGATGGGGCATACTTAATGAGGCTATGGGCGCAAGCCTTGCGCCGAGCTATCCAATCCGGATCATTAGACCACCTTGATCCGGTGCGCATGCGCTCGAGAAGATTCAGATTTATTTTTTCATACCATGTGAGCATGTAGTGGAGGACGGTTTCAGCTCCGGCGCGTCCGGCGGATTCCCTCCAGAGGTCAAGCTGGGTCTCGCACTCCATTAACTTGTTAATTAGAGCAGTGGACCCCTCCGGAGTATCTTCATCAGGCCAAAAGGCATTGAAGATCCGGACTGCTACATCTAGGATATCCTTACCATAGTTCTTCACAATCTCGACGCGAGAAGATAAGCTGACCAGCAGGTCCTCCATGTCAAAGGGAATATTTTCAGCGCCAGGACAAGTTGGGGTATCCCTCTTCTGGCAGAACTTGGCAACGGCAGTGGCTGCAATGGCATCACCCTCCGGAAATTTGTCTGAAAACAAGACAAGTGAAATAGGTGAAGTAGGTTGACCCAGAGAGATTCATGCCGGCTGAAGGAAAAGAACTTACGAGAAATATGGTTGTGGATCCAGGTCAGCTCCTTGGTGCAGTTGTCACGCCTCTTCCGGAGTTGCACAAGTTCAGTGTTTGCCGACTCAAGCTTAACGTTGGTCTCCTTCAGCAGTTCTTGGTCTTTGGCAATTTGGAGGTTGAGACGTTCTCGCTCTTTAGTAAAATCTTGGCCAGCTTTATCCATCTCGGTTTTGTGGAGCGCCTTGAGCTTTTTCATTTCTGCCTTGAGCTTGGCAATCTCATCATCTTTGGTCCGGAGGAAGGCGAGCTCATCGTCCTTCTTCTTAAGTTCGGCATGATGCTGCCCTGCTTGTTCGAGAAAATGCAACATCATATCAGGCACGGGCACACTATCTTCAAGGGATGCTAAAACAGTTTGTTGACCCGGCAAAGCCAAGGTATGAATATTTGCCGAGCTCAGGAGAAGGGAAAGAGAGCACAGAAGTTAAGTAATCGAAGTGACTTACCTTTGATCTGGTCCAAGTTCTTCCTCATGATGGTGTTTTTGGCCTCCACTTTAGCTACACAAATTCGAATGAGAAAAGACTCAAAAAGATAGAAAAAAGTCAAAGTGAAAACTTACCCCTTTTCTCGAACTCAGCGAGAAGTGTAGAATGCTTCGAGCTCAGCGCCTTGTGTGTATCCAAGAGGCGCTGAAACTCAGCACTCCGGCGATTGGTGGTGACCTGAGAAAAGCAAAAATGACTTGATCATGTGCATATTTGAAGTGTACAAGATCTAGGCCAAGTGGAACTTAACCCGGCTCTAGGTGTGTGCATATTCGAAGTGTACAAGATCCGGCCAAGTGGAACTTAACCCGGCTCTAGGTGTGTGCATATTCGAAGTGTACAAGATCCGGGCCAAGCGGAACTTAACCCGGCTCTAGGTATGTGCATATTCGAAGTATACAAGATCCGGGCCAAGTGGAACTTAACCTGGCTCTAGGTGTGTGCATATTCAAAGTGTACAAGATCCGGGCCAAGCGGAACTTAACCCGACTCTAGATGTGTGCATATTTGAAGTGTACAAGATCCGGGCCAAGTGGAACTTAACCCGGCTCTAGGTGTGTGCATATCCGAAGTTACTAGGGAGCTATGCTATTTCTCTAAGGAGCATCCGGCCGAGTAACAAGTTACTCCCCCGGAGGCTCGGGGACTAATGGTTATATGACTAAGCACTAGTACACGTTAAAGAAAGGACGGAATAGCGTACCTCCATCATCCGGCCGGCAAAGATGATAGCCTTGGCAGCTGTGTTCATCTGTGCGGCAAACTCGGCAGGCCCAAATTTCTCCGGGAGATCGCTGTTATTGATGAACTCCGCCTTGTTCCAGTTATTGACAAACTCGATCAGGGTCTGAGGATAGCGCTCTCCGCTAAGCATGTGGGGCGCGATCAAACCCTTGGCGTGGGCCTCCCTCCTCTCAACTTGTGAAGTAGCGGGGCTGGTGTGCAAAACAAGTTGCGCATCAGCTGACCCGGAGGGGGCATCTTTCTTCGGCGGAGTTTTCTTCGGAAGCATGGACGCGAGCGTGTGATACATTGCAAATGTATCTATAATTTTTGATGTTCCATGCTTGGTTTTATCCACTTTCTTGTGTTTTGTTCCAACTTTGGAGTACTTTTCATATGATTTCTTGGACTAACCTATTAACAAGAGCCATAGTGCTAGCTGCCTGTTTTCTGCTGTTTTTGGTTCCAGGAAAGTCAGAAAATGAATATTCTCAGAATTGTATAGGACAAAAGCCAAAGTGCCTATTTTTCCGGAAGGGATCAAGTGCCAGAATACGAGACGGAGAGGGGCCAGGGGCCGGCCACACCACCTGGCCGTGCGGCCAGGCCTAGCCTGTGCCAGGGGGTGGTGTGGTGGCTCCCAGCACCCTCTCGGCCTGTCCTTCCGCCTATAAGTTGCCCTCGGGACGAAAACCCTAAGGACCTGATCAAAAAAATCCACGAAAGAGTCTATAGCCGCTGTCATCTCCATCCCTAGATCGGGAGGGATCTGAAGCTCTTCCCAAGACTCACGAGAGGGGAATTCACCCTGAAGGCCTTCTTCATCACCATGCAAGCCTCCGGTGTGATGCGTGAGTAGTTCATCCTTGGACTACGTATCCATGTAGTAGTTAGATGGCTGGTTTCTCCTCCTTTGTGCTATCATGTTTAGATCTTGTGAGCTCCGTTCATGATCAAGATCATCTATTTGTAATCCATACATGTTGTGTTTGCTTTCCGTTGTTAGTAGCTATCTTGGCCAATTAGATGCTAGCAACTCCAAGAGTTAGTATTTATGCTCGATAGTTGGTTCATGCCTCTGGTAATCTGGGGAAGTGACATAAACCTCTAAGGTACTAGATGTGTTGTTGCTACTAGGCAGAAAACAACAATCCTTTGTTCATAGAACAATCATATTGTTTACTTTACACGTAGTTTGTAAAGCAATAATCTGTTGCTTGCAACTTAATACGAGAAGGGGTTCAGATGATAACCTGAAGGTGGATTATTAGTCATAGATGCAGTTGGATGGCAGTCTATGTATTATGTTGTAATGCCCAATCAAGTCTCAAAGGAGTCAAGATGATTAGTATATGCATGTATTGCTTTCTCGGTGTTTGTCAATTGCCCCGCTGTAATTTGTTCACCCAGCATGTTATCTATCTAAGGAGAGCCACCTCTAGTGAACTATGGATCCCGGTCCTTTGTCTTTACATACAATCTATAAACTGTTTCTGCTTTGTGTTTACTTTCTGCAAACTTTTACTTCTTTCCATTCGATACATTTAATCCTTTGTTTTCCGCAAAACACGGTGAGATTGACAACCTCATCGCAAGTTGGGGACAAAGTTCTGTGGTTGTGTTGTGCAGGTCTCCACGTTGCTACTAGCACCGGTAGTGCGCCCTGCCAAAGCTGAGCTAGTAACACCTTTGGGGTGTTTCCTTGCTCCTACTGGTTCGATTAAACCTTGGTTTCATAACTGAGAGAAAACTTTCTGCTATACTCATCATACCTTCCTCTTGGGGTTCCCAACGAGCTCTATGTTGATCATCAAGTGCATCAAGACGTTTTTTGGCGCCGTTGCCGGGGAGTCAAGGACATCTTCACAAGGGGAGTCCCTCATAACCAATCTCTTTACTTTGTTGTTTTTGTTTTGCTTAGTTTCTTTTTGCTTTGTTTGCTTGTTTTGTTCTTCAAAAAACACAAAAAAAAATAGTTTTACTAGTTTGCTTTCTTATTTGAAAATCCAAAAAAATGACTACCCTTGAAAACACTAAGTTGTGTGATTTCACTAGCACCAACAACAATGATTTTATGAGCACACCTATTGCTCCACCTGTGGCTGAAAATACTTTCTTTGAGATAAAACCTGCTTTGCTCAATCTTGTTATGAGAGAACAATTTTCTGGTATTGGTAATGAAGATGCTGCTTCCCATCTAAATAACTTTGTTAAACTTTGTGAGATGCAAAAGCATAGGGATATAGATGGTGATATTATTAAGCTGAAATTGTTTCCTTTCTCTTTGAGAGGAAAAGCTAAAGAGTGGTTGAATTCCTTAACTAGGAATTGTATTGATTCTTGGACTAAGTGCAAAGATGCTTTTATTGGAAAATACTATCCTCCCGCTAAGATTATATCCATGAGAAGTGAAATAATGAAGTTTAAACAACTTGATAATGAGCATGTTGCTCAAGCTTGGGAAAGAATGAAATCTTTGGTAAAGAATTGTCCCACTCATGGACTGACTGCTTGGATGATCATCCAAACTTTTCATGCAGGATTGAACTATTCTTCAAGGAACCTATTGGATTCTACTGCTGGAGGTACCTTTATGACCATCACTTTGGGTGCTGCAACAAAACTTTTGGATAGTATGATGGTTAATTAGTCTGAATGGCATACTGAGAGAGCTCCACAAGGTAAGAAGGTAAATTCTGTTGAGGAAACCTCCTCCTTGAGTGATAAGATTGATATTATTATGTCTATGCTTGTTAATGGGAAAGCCCATATTGATCCAAATAATGTTCCTCTAGCCTCTTTGGTTGCTCAAGAAGAGCAAGTTGATGTGAACTTCATAAAAAATAACAATTTTGGCAATAATGCTTATAGGAACAATTTTGGTAACAACAATTATAAGCCATACCCTCCCAACAATGGTAATGTTGATGGAAATTCTTACAACAATAGTAAGAGTGCTCCCTCTAAACTTGAGGTTGTGCTTAAAGAGTTCATTAGTAAACAAACTGCTTTCAATAAAACTATTGAGGAAAAACTCTCTAATGCTGAAAGAAATATAGCATCTTTGGCTGAAGCTCAATCTTCTTTGAATAAAATGGCTGCTAAACCTGAAACTAATGAGAATCCCTTTGCAGCTACTAATGCCATACAAGTAAGAATTGATGAAAATGTTAGACTATTAGCTGAATTACATGCTAAGTGGGAAAGAGAAGATGAAATTGCTAGAAACATTAATGTTTCTACTATTACCACCACTAGTGTTGAGGCTACTAATAGTTCTACTACTTTAGGTGATAAAGTTGATTTTGATCTTGATGGTTGCAACATCTCTGAAGTTATTAAGTTCTTACAAAAGCTTGCTAAAAGTCCTAATGCTAGTGCTATGAACATGGCTTTTACAAAACACATTACTGATGCTCTCATAAAAATTAAAGAAGAAAAGATGAAACATAAAGCTTCTATTCCTATTAAGCAAGAAGTCTTGATAGTAGTGTTTCTATTATGCCTAGAAGGATTTATGATATGCTTGATTTGCCTATTTGAATGTCCCACTTGATGATAATGTTAAAAGAAACTCATGGGGAGTCTTAATGATGTTCTTATTATGGTTAATGATTCTTATGTCCCCGTTGATTTCTATGTTTCGGATGTTGAATACAATGCTTCTTGTCCTATTACTTTGGGAAGACTTTTTCTTAGAACTGTTGGTGCCATCATTGATATGAAAGAAGGCACCATTAAATATCAAATCCCACTCAAGAAAGGTATAGAACACTTTCCTAAAAAAGATAGAAAAGATTTCTTTTGCTTCTCCTATGAAAACAAAATTTGGTTTTAATGCTTCTTCATTTGAGAACACTTGATTCTTTCTTTGCTTCTTATGCCTAACTTAAAGGCGTTAAAGAAAAGTACTTGTTGGGAGATAACCCAAGAGTTTTAGATGAGTCTTGGAAGTTATTACCTCTGTAAGAACCGCTCCTTATCCTTTTTATTTGCTTTTTGTGCCAAGAGTAACCTCTAATAAGAGTGAAGTAATGATTGGGAAAGTTGCTGTCCCGAAACAGATTTCTGTGCTTCACCGTAAAAATTCCTGAGAGAGCTCTGTACGTCGGCTTGAGCTTTAATTTTTTGTTCTTCTGCCCCAGGTTGTTATCTAACTTTCGTTAGTTCAACACTTTTTGATTTGAGCAACAGAAGGTCTTCGAAAAAATTCTTCTTTACCTGCTGGTCTGTTTTGACAGATTTCTGCCATTTTCTGTATTTGCTTCTTGTTGGTTCCTTCTTGAGTTCTTTTGGGGAATTGAGCTTTTTGAGGGAAGTGCTACAGTAGCTAGTGTTCTAATGTAAGTTTATTTGGTGTTAGAACTGAACCTTGAGACTTATTTATCTTGAGTGCACTAATGTTGCTAATAAAGATTGTGTGAAGTTTTGTATGAAGGAAAAATTTTAGGTGTATGGAAGGAATGAGTAATGAGATGAAGGATGGACTAAAGCTCAATCTTGGGGATGCCACGCGTGTCACCCCAAGAAATATCCAAGAAGTACAAGCGTCAAAGCTTGGGTATGCCCAAGGCATCCCCTTCTTCATCAATAAGAATCCCAGGTTTCTTCCAAACGCTTCATTTTTATTGTTTCATGCACAGTTCTGTTTTTCTTGGAGCGTCTTCTTTTTCATTTTCGTTTTGGTTTTTAGTTTGCTTGGTTTTCTTAGTTTTCTGAATAAGTTGGTTGGACCCCCTCTTTCATACTTTGGTTTGCAATTAGTTTGGTCTGGTTTGGAAAAGAGTAGGAAAGTTCATGCTTATGTGGTAAAAAGAGCTTGTTTTTGACTGTGGCTATGCTTTGTCATGCCATGCTTGATATTATTTTGGCTTTATGCTTAGTATTCTTTGATGTAGCATGACTTGTTATAAACAATTGAGATTGCTTAATGTTCCTTGGATGAATCATGTGTTGTTTTAGCATATTAAAGCATAGTATAGCGGTATTCTCCTTTGATGCTTTATTTGGGTTGACTCGGCACATGCTCACACCATGTTATGACTGTCACAAGTCACCATAGCCTTTATGATCCTTTAGTTTTCAACTTGTAGTATCACTTTATGGTTTGATCAATGATGTTTTGTCGCTCTGCATGATTATGGCCATTATTGCTCTCTTAGTTTGTCGCTCCCAGTCTTTTGCTAGCCTCCACAACAAAGTATGAGTTCCACTCATGCATCCAACTCCCTAAACCAAGTTATTCCAAAGAGTCCACCATACCTACCTACTAGCTTATGCTTTTGTCTACCTTTCACTTGTTATGATAAAACTAGTGATTAAAGCTCTCACGAACTTGATGGCACACTTTACTTTATTGACTCTAATAAACTTGAACCATTGGGTCCTTCTTTGTTGCGTATATGCTTGTGCTTTATAAGTTGAAATTAGCAGAACCATGTTTCATGGGGAACGCTTTCAACATTGCACTTGTACTTTGTACCCCGGTGATATCATGTTCTTTTGCTTACAGATCCCGGTGGTGTGAAATAAAAGTGGAACTTGTAAGATCATGGAGTTTGTATGTGTGTTAGAGAAATGCCTGGGCCGCTAGCCTAAGCCATGCCTAATCATGGTGGAAACTTGCAGCATCACCATAATGAGCACTCTATGAAGCATCCTCAATAAAAACCTATGCAAATAGCAAATAAAAAGATCGCTGAGATGCTCATTGTCTGCTTGCCTTGTCATTTTGATTATGGGAAAGCTCTCGTATCATGTGCAAGGGGTACCCCGTTGGCGGTTCTTAATGATACACATATACTTACAATGACAAGAGCTTACTCGTGACTGAAGTTGAGTAGCATGAGGATCGGTCTTTGTAAGTAAGGGGCATGAGATTTCGGTTTATAACTTGTCAAGCATATCCTCTTAGTTGTGTCACTTTAACCTTAATCACCTTCAAGATGCTTATGATAGGGGCAATGAGAGCTGAAAGCTATAAGTACCATAATTTTTGGAAGCTCTTTATGAGACTTGAATCCCTACTTCCTTTTACAAAAGGCTTTTCTTCCACCATTATATTGAGTCTCCACCTTCTATCTTTATGCACCTACTTTGAGAGCATAGTGGCCATTCTTAGTTCTATGTGCATTGTCCCAAGACTAGTTGATTGATGCATAACTTTTTATTGCTTGTTTGAAACTATTGTATCTAGTCACTCTGATGAACTTTGAAGGTGTCCTATGCATTTATATTTGCTACTCTATTGAGGGACAAGCTGAATACTATTATGCTATGTTTTCTTTATGTGAAACAAACAAACATCTTGCAAAGCATGTTATTCATGAATCTTTTGTTTGTGCCTTTTCATGTTGCATCATAGTCTCTTTGCCTATTGCTAGAACTTTGTATTTCATGTTATGATTGAAGTACTATGATCCCAGCTTTGAATTTTTTGCAAATACTTTGATCAAGTCTTTGATGGTGCATGTCACCTCAAAAATTATTTCTTTTTATCACTTACCTACTCGAGGACGAGCAGGAGTTAAGCTTGGGGATGTTGATACATTGCAAATATATCTATAATTTTTGATGTTCCATGCTTGGTTTTATCCACTTTCTTGTGTTTTGTTCCAACTTTGGAGTACTTTTCATATGATTTCTTGGACTAACCTATTAACAAGAGCCACAGTGCCAGCTGCCTGTTTTTTGCTGTTTTTGGTTCCAGGAAAGTCACAAAATGAATATTCTCGGAATTGGACGGGACAAAAGCCAAAGTGCCTATTTTTCCGGAAGGGATCAAGTGCCAGAATACGAGACGGAGAGGGGCCAGGGGCCGGCCACACCACCTGGTCGCGTGGCCAGGCCTGACCCGCACCAGGGGGTGGTGTGGTGGCTCCCGGCACCCCCTCGGACTCTCCTTCCGCCTATAAGTTGCCCTCAGGACGAAAACCCTAAGGACCTGATCAAAAAAATCCACGAAAGAGTCTGTAGCCACCGTCATCTCCATCCCTAGATCGGGAGGGATCTGAAGCTCTTCTCGGCACCCTGTCGGAGAGGGGAATTCACCCTAAAGGCCTTCTTCATCACCATGCAAGCCTCCGGTGTGATGTGTGAGTAGTTCATCCTTGGACTACGGATCCATGTAGTAGCTAGATGGCTGGTTTCTCCTCCTTTGTGCTATCATGTTTAGGTCTTGTGAGCTCCGTTCATGATCAAGATCATCTATTTGTAATCCATACATGTTGTGTTTGCGGGGATCCGATGGATATTGAGATGCTATTTCAGATTGATTATTGATTCTATCATGTCTTTGTTATTTGTGATCTTGCATGCTTTCCATTGTTAGTAGCTATCTTGGCCAAGTAGATGCTAGCAACTCCAAGAGTTAGTATTTATGCTCGATAGTGGGTTCATGCCTCTGGTAATCTAGGGAAGTGACAGAAATATCTAAGGTACTAGATGTGATGTTTCTACTAGGGAGAAAACAACAATCCTTTATTCATAGAACAATCGTATTGTTTACTTTACACGCAGTTCATAAAGCAATAATCTGTTGCTTGCAACTTAATACTGGAGGGGGTTCGGATGATAACCTGAAGGTGGATTATTAGTCATAGATGCAGTTGGATGGCGGTCTATGTATTATGTTGTAATGCCTAATCAAGTCTCAAAGGAGTCAAGATGATTAGTATATGCATGTAATGCTTTCTCGGTGTTTGTCAATTGCCCCGCTGTAATTTGTTCACCCAGCATGTTATCTATCTAAGGAGAGCCACCTCTAGTGAACTATGGATCCCGGTCCTTTGTCTTTACATACAATCTATAAATTGTTTCTGCTTTGTGTTTTACGCAAACTTTTACTTCTTTCCATTCGATACGTTTAATCCTTTGTTTTCCGCAAAACACGGTGAGATTGACAACCTCATCGCAAGTTGGGGACAAAGTTCTGTGGTTGTGTTGTGCAGGTCTCCACGTTGCTACTAGCACCAGTAGTGCGCCCTACCAAAACTCAGCTAGTAACACCTTTGGGGTGTTTCCTTGCTCCTACTAGTTCGATTAAACCTTGGTTTCATAACTGAGGGAAAACTTTCTGCTGTACTCATCATACCTTCCTCTTGGGGTTCCTAACAAGCTCTACGTCGATCGTCGAGTGCATCAGTGTGCGTTGTCCAGCCTCGATAGATGCTACCCTGGCGGCGTCAGAAGCTTTCTTGGCCTTAGGCTGCTGCTGAGAAGTTGAGGTTTGAACCGCGGATTTGGTCTTGGGAGCTGCCTTGGTGCTAACTGGGCCTTCTCGTCGAGTCTTGGAAGACTCGAACGAGGCGGATGGAGTTGGTGCTGCTGCTGATACGTGTGCTGCTGCTGGTGGTGCTGGCGCTGGTGCTGGTTTGGCGGGGCTGATGTGGGTACCTCAGAGGTGGCAGGTTGCGGCTGAGCCGAAGAGGAGCTGGGAGCATCTGCTACCTCGGCAGAACCACTTCCCCCTGCTCTAAGGTCGCCCCCCTCTGGACGGGGTGGGCTAGAACCCGGAGCAGCAACTGAACCCTCATGAATGGGGCTCAGCGGGCGTGAATCATCAACACGAGGGGAGATGGGCTATGCCGGAGGGGCAAAGCGATGCTGGATCCGCTCTAGGGAACCTCCACAGCAGTCCTACCGAATCAAACGAGGAATAATAAGTTACAACAGAAGAAAAGCACGAAGCAAAGGATTAGACAGAGAGAAAGGTGACTTACTCGTCAGAAGTCAATGGCTCCTTGGGCTTCCGAGCCATGGCCTTAGTTGTAGGCTTGGTGGAAGCTTTGTCTGCGGACTTCTTTCGCCTCTTGGTTGGCTCAGAAGGTCCGGAAGAAGAAGCAGAAGCAGTTGCCCGTTTCTTTGACGCGGCCGGACAGGCTCACCCGTGGCGAGAGGAGGATCTTCGTGGATCTTCCCACCCGGGTTAGCTGATGTCAGAAAGGCGTAAGAAAGGGGGACAGCGTCAAATGCTTCCATCACCTCAACGTTGGAATCATCTTCATCATCAGGCCAATCTCTTCAGGAAGAGAAGTTACCGGTGGGTCGCTTGGTAGCATCGGGGAACAGCAGGAACATCTCCTAATTCGGCTCCTCCTTGTCCGGGGCATCTCGATCATTCGCCCATTTGAGAGAAGGCTCGGTGCCATCCTCGAGGGTTTGCTGAAGAAACAACTAAGAAGAAAAACGTAAAGGGATCAAACAAACAACAAATTCCGACATATGATATAACTTGTAAAAAGATTGGATCACGAGATTTACCATAGGAGGAAGCCTATCTCGGCAGAAATGTTCAATTCCCCACTCCCACTCAGCGGAGAAGTTTTTGTCAGTTGTGAAGAGGGCCTTGACCCGGCGGAATATCTCGGTATTGCTAAGTTCAAATGAGGAAGTCCGGTTGGGGTCAAGACGCCAGCTCATATGGCACAGTTTATGTGTGCGCTTCTGAAGAGGGGAGATCCGGCTACGGACGAATGTGATCATCGCATCCTCGTTGTGCAGTCCCACATCCTTCAGCTCCTGAAACCGTTTGTTGACTTGGTTCTCCAAGACGATGGGTTTCTTGGAAACCCGGTCCCAGAGATCCGGATTAGGAGGACCTGGAACGTAGGGGCGCAGCCGAATCAGATCTTCATTCGTGCCATTTCTGACATAGAAGAAGGTTCGGGCCTAGCCCTTACAGGAATCGAGCCCCGTAACCCGGGGAAAGACGGATTGTTTCCGGGGACAAATGGAAGCAGCACCGAACTGCGTAAGATGTTTGTCCTCTGGATCAAGCTGCTTATTCGGAATCACGTTCCGGCGTAGACCGAAAAACCAGATCCAGAGTTCTTTGGTGGGCCACAATCCGACATACCCCTCTATGGTGGAGGCAAAGGAATAAAGAGATGTGGTGGCGTTCGCCGGAAGGTGGTGCGGTTGAAGCTCATAGATGTTGAGCCAATCATGGAAGAAATCGCTAACGGGGAGGCCGAACCCATGCTGGAAATGGGAGAGGAACACCACGAACTCACCAGGATTGGGTGAGGGTGCGAGCTCCTCGGAGGAGAGCCGAGCAACGACGCCCTCTAGGATGCGGTGCATGCGGTAGAGCCAGCCGAGGTCGTCCAGGCACACCCAGGAGCCAGCCCAGGCGCCGCGTTCGGCGTTCTCCGCCTCCTCCTCCATCTCCGCCTCCGTGACGGAGAGATCTTCCTCTGTCATATCTAGGTCGCTGTCCTAACCGGCCCTATCGGAGGTGGGGGCAGTGCCTTGGATTGGCGCGGACCCGTGGCGGTGGAGCTGCACGGGAGCTGCGGCAAAGCAGGTGCAAGAAACGGTACGGCGGCAGCGCTGCTGAGCAGGTACGACGGCGGCGGTGTTGTCGCTGGGAGGAAGAAGAAGAAGAGGCAGAGGGGCGCGAGAATGGGGAAAATACCAAGGGGCGCGCCCCTCCCCTATTTAACCACACCCCAGCGGGGTAGTGGGATCGTGCAGTGCTCCAGGGCCACACGGTGTAGCCGTGTATTTGCCGGGTCAGCCAATCAGACGCGAGCCACAGGAAGGGCCACAGGGCGTAGGGGATCCCACGACGCGACGTGATGATACAGTTTACGAGGAGGCAGACACGATGTGACGTGTGCAACAATAACACCTAACATTAACTACAGCAGTAACTGGCGCAGGCCCTTAAAATGAGGCAAAGTAATGATTACCCTCCACGTGGGGAAGCGTACGAGAGAAGGAAGGATAACGCGGAAAACTAAGGGGCGACCCGACCAGCGAGTGAAAACTCGGAATGTGCCAAGGGAAAGTTAGCCCATAAAATACGGACTATGAGGTAACTCGGAAAAGAGGAGCAAAAGGCTCGATAAATTGAACCTGTCGTGGCCTTAGCGGCTAAAGCCGCCAAGACCGCACCAGCTTCGGGGACTAATGTTGGGGGATACCCCCTGGTAGGGTCACACGCCGGGGTATAAAGGCTGAGTTAGCTGAGGTACGGAAAGGTCAAAGCAAGTGCTGGCCGAGTCACCTCAAGGCAGGCCGAATCACGGAGTAACCCGGACCAGATATCCACCTAACTGGGTCCCGGCTGACTTATGTCGTATGCCGACAGGATTTCTATAACTTGTATGCAGGTACCCACGTGGCCGGATTAACCAGGCACGATCCGGGTTATATCAGGCTTGCAAGAGAAGGAAGGTATCTCGCTGGTCAAAAGGTGGTCACTGTACGCTAGAGCATGAGCAAAGCGGACAGAGGGAAGGACCACCGAGGCGTGGCCGACAAGGGTGACGTTGCCTGTGTCGGATGACGCTGGCACCGCAGAGGCTCACGTAGCCTCTGCATGGCTTACGATGGGGAAAAGTGACCCGGTCGGTTTGCTATTTTGGGAGGAGGCATATTCCCAGGAATATGCCTCCACGTATGCCCTAATTGGAGACCTAGCCTCCCCTATATAAGGAGGGCTAGGGCCTCTATAGAAAGGGTTGAGTTTTACTTGATTGTTGGCTGGTTGATTGGCATTTGGGTAGTAAGTTCCTGAGAGCAAATTAGTGGTGAGATTAAGAGAGTTTCTTCTTCCTCCTCTCCCCCAACACAGCTCAAGGAGCACTTGTAAACTGATCTAGCTTGAAGAATACAAAGCATCTGTGTGTGGAATCACCACACTAACCCTCCCTGGATTCCTCTAGTGCATATTGTCCCCACCTTTAGCCTATCCATCGCATCTGCCGTGACAGCACCATGACAACCAGGCCTTTGGGTACTCAATGGATGACTTGAAGGGCATTAGTCCCATGATAGTCATCCATCGAATATTCATGGAAGAAGGTGCTAAACCAGTTGCAGAATTCAATAGAAGACTGAAGCCTGAAATGAAAGAAGTGGTAAGAAAATAAATTGTATGCCTATTGGACACAGTTATAATCTATCTTGTTAAAGAAAGTGAATGGGTAAGTCTCGTTCACTGTGTTCCTAAGAAGGGCGGTTTTACTATTGTTACTAATGAAAACAATGAATTGATACCTACTAGAACCGTTGTTGGGCATAGGATGTGCATAGACTTCAGGAAATTAAATAAAGAGACTAGAAAATATCACTATCCATTATCGTTCATAGATCAAACTTTAGAAAGGCTAGCAAACCAGACTCATTTTTGCTACTTGGACGGATACTCTGGTTTCTCTCAAATAGTTGTTCATCTGGATGACCAACTTAAAACAACCTTCATAAGTCCTTAAGGTTTACATGCTTACCGACATATGCATTTTGGTTTATGTAATGCACCAGCTACTTTTCAATGATGCATGATTGCTATTTTTGCTGATTTTGTAGAACTTATAATGGAAGTATTCATGGATGACTTTTCTTCCTATGGAACTTCGTTTACTAGTTGTTTGGATAATCTCAAAAGAGTTTTACAGCGTTGTGAAGAAAATAATCTTGTTCTAAACTAGGAGAAGTGTCATTTTATGGTCAAAAAAGGTATAGTCCTGGGACACCAAGTATCAGGTAAGGGAATTGAAGTTGATAGACCTAAGGTTGAAGCAATAGAGAGAATGCCACCACCTAGGGATATTGAAAGTATAAGAAGTTTTCTTGGTCATGTGGGTTTTTATAGAAGGTTCATTAGAAATTTCTCTAGAATATCTAAACCTTTGACGGGAACGAGATTTAATTTTGATGATAAATGTCTTGAGGCCTTCAATAAACTCAAAAATGCTTTATCTCGTGCTCCAATTATTAAACCACCTATCTGGGATACAACCTTTGATTTAATATGTGAAGCTAGTAATGATGTTGTAGGAGTAACTCTAGGACAACATATTGGTCGTAGATTTAAAATTATACATCATGCTAGTAGAACTCTCAGTGGTGCCCAAAAGAACTACCGCAAGGAAGAAAAGGAACATTTTGCTGTATTTTTCTCTTGTGATAAATTCCGTTCCTATATAGTTGATGCAAAGGTAAGAGTTCACATGGATCGTGATGGCTTGAAAGAACTCCTTGAAAGGAAAGACCATAAGCCAAGATTGATCCGTTGGATTCTTTCACTTCAAGAATTTGAGTTGCAGATTATGCAGAGGCAAGAAATAAAAATGTTGGATACATTGTCCATGATCGCCCCACAAGACACCAATCTTATTGAGAGGAACTTTAGTCCTGGTGATTTTCATTTACGGGAATTATTCAATGAACTAAGGTCAATTCCTCCAAAAGATAAGAAGTCTTTGTTATGGGTGTAAATTTTCATCCCCGAATAAACAATGGTAAGTGCAAGGTAAGTGTTCTTACCCAAATAAGTGATTTGTTTTCACAATTTTTACTTTTGAAAATTCTGCCTTTGAATTCCTTGTGTTTTTCTGAAGTTTTAGAGGGGTTTTACCAACTATATGGAGCTATATGACCAGAGAGGGAGCTCACGCCGTATAGTTAGTCGTTAAACTCTATGTATCATCTTTGTAAAGTTTTTTTCGCTATCTGAGCATATACAGTCGTAACTATATGACCAAAGCAAAAAAAATCGGCCGTATAGTTGGTCGTTAAACTCTCAGATGGTTTTGCTTTTGATGTCTGTATCTATACGGTCCCAACTATATGACCGGAGCAAAAATTCTGGCCGTATAGTTGGTCGTTAAACTCTCAGACACTTTTTGCTTTCGATGTCTATATCTATACGGTCGCAACTATACGACCGGAACCAAAAATTTCGGCCATATAATTGGTCATTAAACTCCTAGACACTTTTTCGTTCGATCTTTTGTTAAAAAAATGTTATTGTCGGTTTCGAGCCATGATTTAGTCGACCTGGACTCAAGATATTTGGAAATATCTGCCCGGAACCAACTATACGGCCGGAGCTAAACGAGCCACGCCCGTATAGTTGGTCGTTACGCGTCAGGGAATTTCCAAATCCATGATTGCTTTTCCTGTTTCGTTTGGATTCTTTTCTTGGGCAACAATTTGGTGTCTCGCGAGTTTTACCGACCTCTGACCCCCCTTATATACTGCCATTGTCTTTCTCTCAAATCATAATCTCCAGGAACAAATCTAGCGATGTGCTATCCCATCCTAGGTCGTGGCAAACCCTTCGGGCTCATTGCTCCTTCCAGGGACCGCTCTAGTAGCCCATCCATGGAGGATGATGACGAGGAGGTGGAGAGATTTAGCCCAAGGTACAAGGAGTACGTCGAGCCAAGCTACTTCAACAACGATTCCGACGATGATGTGGTTGACGTCTACATCCTCCTTGACATCTATGATCTACCAGAGATCAATTGGGTGGCGATGAAGAAAGTTCAACAAGAGAGAGCGGATCACAAACCACATGGAAAAGCGCGTGTGGAGACGGTCAAGTTCATCACTACAGATCAAAGGCCGCACAAGCGTAAGGAATTATCTAATACTGGTGTAGGTGCTAGCAAAAGAATGGAGGAACCACTTTTGAAGCCGACCATCGGTCCTCGTATGAAGGTCAAGCCTCAAGAAGAGTGGAGGTACGGTTTCCACTTCCCCGATCCATCAATTATGGACGAGGAAGAAGAAGCTATCCCCAGGACCAAGGAGCGTGTGCGAGCATTGGAGATATATCAGAAGCAGGAGCTACTCCATCGCGTTGAAGTCCGTCACCATCTCAATGAGATGGAAAAGAAGGAATACCTCCTTCCATTGGTGACTAAGCTCGCAGATAGAGTGGACACTTTGCAGTCTGATTTGCGGAGGTGCTACAGCCGCATAACTACTTTGGAGGAGACCAACAAGAAGCTACACACTGCGGTGTTATATTCCATGGCACCCCATTGATCTACAACAATCACGATATCAAATAATCGCAAGGGATTATTTGATCCCGCCTGGCTTGATTCCAAGCTTGAGAGATCTTTAAGACCTTGTAATCTATCTTATAAGTTTTATTACAATTTTCGCATTAGTTCAAGCTAGAAATAAAGTTTGCATCATTAGAATTCCCTTCAGGAATAGTCGATCCCTTTTATGAAATTCCGAGTTTATAATTATATATGGAGCAATATTGAGTTTGTGTTTGCTTTATTGATATATGAATGCCTTGAGTATAATTTTACTTGCACTTGATCATAGCAATAGGAGTCTTCCACACCATTGGTATTAACAGAACACCTAAAGATAATTTAGTCAATATGTTGTAAGTCTACGGTTTGATTTACAAAGAAAAATTATCTATACAGTTAAGTTGAAAAAGAAACCTTGAACAAAGGGAAATAAAAGTGCTATCAAAATAGAGTGGGAACAAGTCGAGGAAGAATCTTCAAGTCATAAGAATGCTTCATATACACTTGGAATTTGATAATTGAGATCGTTAAACTTTGGATTCCTACATGAAGTGGAATGTATGGCTAGCTCCTTTGCACGACACTTAAACAAAAGTGTGAGCGTATATACAAAAGAAAATAAAGAGGAAGAAGAAAAGGAGCAAGTGTGCAAAGAGCAAGTAGGCATATACCACTATATTGTAGTACGACAAAGAGATACTTTTGAGATTTTGAATCCCAAGTGAATACGTGAATCCTAAAAACACTTGGGACTACCTCGTTAACTCATTCCGTTGAACCGGATTCTTTTACATTATGTTGAGATTCATCTCTGGTGAACTATTGATTACTAAGGTGTGGAAGCCTTCTAATACTATTTAGATGGTTCGAGTAAGGTACTATTAATGAACTTATTCCCATGTATCGTACATGATAAACACATGCTACAATTGCCTCATTTATTTTATCGACTCGGCTTCATGAATATGAGGATCACATCCATTAAGCTAGGACTTGCTCGGGACGAGCAAGAGTCTAAGCTTGGGGAAGTTGATGAGTGCATATTTGCATCATGTTTTACATTATTATTTTGCATTGTAGATGTAGGATCTTGGTATTTTACGGCGTTTGCACGCACATTTATGTCTATTTTCACTAGGATCAGGACAGACGATGGATCCAGTGGATACAATTCTTGGAGCAGTTGTACTGTGGAGAAAAGGAGTCAAAAACAATGTAAATTGCTTATTTGGGAAATATTAATAATACCAGAAGAAAACCAGAAGTGAACAAGGGAGGCAGAGAGCTCAACGACCAACTATACAGGCGGAGCAATTTTTCCGACCGTATAGCTCCGGCCGTATAGTTGGCACCACCTCTGCCTCGTCAAATAGTTTCACCCTGTGCAATTGGTTCGAGGAGACGACATACAGAACACCCAAAAATCGCAGAAACCTCACCTCCAGAAGGCATCTGGAGGGGGAACTCGTCCACAAGGTATCCATCTTTGCCCTGCGCAGATCCGGGAGGCTAAGGCATTGATCTTCATCATCCACCGCTCCATCACCACCATCTTCATCCATCCCATCTAGATCTTGTTGTAATTCCTATACTCGTTGTGGATTTATACAAGTACTATTCATCTATGATTGTTTCCATTACCATTTGCCATGATGTTGATTGCCTCCATGTCTGAGTAGATCATTAGTTCTTGGGGAGATGGAGAAACCCTAGTATGAGACTGAAATAAGATAAAGTCTATTATGATATTCATCGTTGTGACCATGTGTTAGATTTTCTACATCTTGATGTTGAGAGAAGTCGACCTCTCAATATTTGCCTCTTATGGGGACTTGATGGAGGAAACTACTTGTTGGTCGACGGAGGTGTGCTAGCACTTACATTGACTATAAAGCTGTTGGCACCCCTTACGTATCGACTTGGGAAACCGAGGAAACTCACGGAATACTATCCATGACATGGGATACGTCCTACGGGATTATGTCCCTTAATAGCGCAGTAATTCGATTGATGTCGATTGCTGACTGTTGTGGTTATGAGGATGATGTGAGCAGCGGTTGTTGCCTATTCGTCCAAATACGGAGTTCCTCCCACACATAAACATAGTTGAGAATGTTCATGATGATAATCTTTACCTTAAATCTTTACAATACTAGTGGTGTATCCGCTCCTCCCTGAGAACACCTTTTCGCTATTGTAGTTCCAATCTCTCTTACATACGTGATACTTACTGTACTCAGTTGTTTACTTTAACTTATTATTGATCTAATACCCAAAACCCAAAAATACCTTTTTACACAATACTCGCATTTTATCTTGTCACTTAGAACTTAATCTAGCATTTCTATCGTAATATTTATTTCAAGAGTTATTAGACTTCAGACTCCTGCTCCTTGTGGGATCAATATCTATTTCAAAACTAGCTACAAACAATTTGTGCACTTGCAGTCATCACTATACATTCACCAAATTGATGAAAGATGCAAATCACACATAATGGTGAGTGTATTTCCTTCAGAACCAATAAAGATGCAATGTCGATGCAAAACATGGTTCTAAATCAAAAGCAAACTAAGAACTCTGACTAAGAGAGTACCTAGTAAGATCACAAAGATCTCAAGAAGAACCAACTCTTATAAATGAAGAGGTCGGTGGCCGAAACCACCATATATGAGTATATTAGGCATGACACCGTGAGGATGTATCCCGAGTTCATAACCAATACTCGTCATTTAAGCCCACTTATAATAAAATGATATTTAGAGTATGACATTTGTTAATTTCGGCATTATGGGGGAGAGTTATCCCAATCAATTAGGACCACACTCCCCCTATCTCCATACCCACACCTAAACCTAATAAGGATCAAGATATAGGTGAGTATGCAAGGTGTTCAAGCTATGCTCCTTGAATCTATGATATTTAGCTCATTCCTCAAATAGAAAAACCTTGCTTCATCAAGAGGCTTCGTGAAAATATCTGCAAGGTTGTATTTGGTTGAAACATACATCACCTCAATATCACCACAGGCAACATGTTCTCTAATGAAATGATGGCGGATCTCAATATGCTTCGTTCTTATATGATCCATCGGGTTATAGGAAATTTTGATAACACTTTCATTATCACACAAAAGAGGCACTTTTTCACAATGGACACCATATTCCTTTAAAGTTTGCCTCATCCATAACAATTGAGCGCATCCACTTGCAGCAGCAACATATTCAGCTTCGGTGGTAGAGAGAGATATGCAGTCTTGCTTATTAGAAGACCAACACACCAAGGACCTACCAAGGAATTGTCATGCCCCGGAGGTTGATTTCCTATCATCCTTATCACTAGCCCAATATGAATCTGTGTACCCATAAATAGAGAATGTTGAACCCCTAGGATACCACAAACCATAGTTTGGGGGTATGAACCAAATATCGAAAGATTCTTTTGACCGCCATCAAATGGCTACCTTTAGGAGATGCTTGATACCTTGCACACACTCCTACTCTTAAAACAATATCGGGTCTAGATGCACAAAGGTAAATCAAAGAACCAATCATAGAACAGTATACCTTTTGATCCACATCTTTACCATTGGGATCTATTTCAAGGTGGCACTTGGTTGCCATAGGTGTAGGAGCTCCATTGAGTTCTTTGTTATTGAATATCTTGAGCATGTCTTGGATATATTTGGCTTGATTAAAGAAAGTTCCTCCTCTCACTTGCTTGATCTCAAAACCAAGGAAGAACTTCATTTCTCCCATCATAGACATCTTGAACCTATGGGTCATAAGCTTTGAGAATTCATCATTAAAAGCTTTATTAGAAGATCCAAAGATAATGTCATCAACATAGATTTGGCAAATGAAAAGCTTCCCATCGAACTTCTTAGTAAAAAGAGTGGGATCGATTTTCCGAACTTCAAACCCATGATCAAACAACAAATCTCTAAGGTGCTCATACCATGCACGTGGGGCTTGTTTAAGTCTATAGAGCACCTTATCGAGCTTGTAGACGTGGTTAGGAAAGTTGGTGTACTCGAAACCCCGGGGTTGCTTAACATAAACCATCTCTTGGAGAGGACTATTTAGAAAAGCAATTTTCACATCCATTTGTTGCAATTTAAAGTTATGATGTGTAGCATATGCAAGAAGGATACTGATGGACTCAATATGAGCCATATGAGCATAGGTTTCTCCATAATAAATGTCGTCTATTTGTGAGAAACTTTGAGCTACCAATCTTGCCTTGTTTCTCACAACAATTCCATGTTCATCTTGCTTGTTCTTTAATATCCACTTAGTGCCAATAACATTGTATCACTCCTTGGGATTTTCTACTATCTTCCAAACTTTATTTCCCTTGAAGTTGTTGAGCTCTTCATGCATGGATTCTAACCAATATGAATCTTCAAGGGCTTCTTATACTTTCTTGGGTTCCACCATGGAAATATGAGCTTGATGCTCACCAAACTGCGTCAATTTAGCCCTAATAGAAACTCTTCTTCTTAGATCACCAAGAACCCTATCAAGAGTGTGATATCTTAGTTTTAAGGTTCAATCTATTCTAGATTGGTGATGAGCTTTGATTGCCTCAGAGGTTTGTGAGGGAATCACTTCATCATTTTGGTCCTCGTCTTGACCTTCAACTTGACCTTGATCATCATATGGCACAACATCGACCACTTGATGGGAAGGTTGACCTTAGTCATGATTAGGCACATCCCTCTAGATGCGTCAATATGAGCTTGCGCATGCCTAGATAAACCGGCCTTGAGATATTGAGCATGCAGGACCGGATAATCCGGTCAATGGGGAGGCCGGATAATCTGTCCTGGGACTTTGACATAGGTATGATGACTCAGGTCCCTATGGTTTGCTACCTAGGGCCTGCAGAAAGGCTTACGGCCCACAAAGAGTCAAGATGAAGATCCAAAGGAGCAACCAACAAAGATTATAATTGTATTAGGAAAGAGGAACAAAGACCGACATAGAGTTTCTGTTGTAATCATGTAACCTATCCGCATACAACTTTGAGACCCGACCTATTATATATAGGGCAGGAGAAGCCTAGGAAGATCACCGAACAATCCCCAAGTGATTTGTAATAGAGCGATTCTTCTTAATATTCATGCGACTTTGATCCTATTGTTTCCTAACATCCGATGAAATCCCCAACTTTCTCTTTTCCGTGAAACCCTAAGTCCTTCATGCACATTGCCGAGATCTCCCCTCGTCAATTGGCATCGTCTGTGGGAAACTTGAACGCTGGAACCCTGGATTCGGCGGAATTCTCTTCACCAAGCATCAACCCAACAAAAGCGGAACCACACCCGCCCACCCCTATAATAGTACCCACTGATTTCAATGGCGGATCCGATCTGATCATCGGAATCTTCCACTTCCAAGTAGAAACCCCCAAGAGCCACGCCCTTCAGCCATGATTGCATTAGAACCGTCGGCGGAGAAAACTACGCTTATGACGGTTCCAGCATCGTCTATCGGATCCTCCATGAAGGTCACAGCGGACATCAAAGCACCGGACGAAAATAAGCAAGATGAAACGGATCTAGGGGACCTTGATGGTCTTTACGACAATCTCTCCTTCGGATCAGACTCCCCACTAACTCCACCACGCGGAACAGGACTAGCAAACCCCGAACTCGAGGAAAACAACGAAAGCATTGCCTTCGGAATAAGTATGGCAGAAATCTACCTAGAACAGAAAGTAACGGACTTCACTAGTCCACCCAATAGTGTCTCCCCCAATTCAGATGATGATGCCACAAGTCCATATATTACGCGCCACTAAGTGTACATGATCAACGGAGAAACCTCAACACTGCGTGACTCTAACAATAACCCTATCCTCGACCCCAATAATACTTTATCGGATGACAATGCAGGGAATCACAGCAATGAAGGAAACCACGGAAATGAAGGAGAAACATCGGACAACCGTATAATCCAAGGAGGTGGAGCAGAACCAAACAGAGAAGAAATGCGAACTCTCCGGCTATTAGCAGCAGCATGGCAAAAGGCCAAGGAAGCAATTTTGGGTGCAGTCTCGATGATAGTCGACGCCTCACATGAAGATTTATTGGCATACCAATATTTGCTTCATCAGAAAAAGAGAGACCTACTAAGGATGCAAAGGCAACTCGATGAAAGAAAAAGGATAGCCGACGAGTCCAGCTTACGACGGGCACAACTAAGCTCTATCCGAAGATCCGGAAGCGTAACAGGAGGAGCACCACCAAGAAGGGGAACATCATGACTACGGAACGTCCCTGAAATAGAAAGAAATGAACGAATCAGAGACCTTGATCTGTCATTCATGTCAGTAGATCAAGCGGGGAATATCAAAGCTAAAATGGCTCAAGCATCAATTGTGGCCGCACAAACGTACCTGATCACAACCCAACCCGCACCCGACGATCCTCGCGCAGCTCTCCACCGCTCTGCTCTGATGAATCTAGGCATCGTAGGAGCAACTCTCGCACAAGTAGAGCAAGGAATTACGCATCAATCCGACAGATCCCCACGCCATCGCGGCAACCCTTGGCAAGCAGAACACACCCGGCAATCATGGTCGCCACATCGGGAATATCTTTTAGGACTAGAGCCACGAAGCAGCATAAGAGACGACAACCGCAACCGAAGATACAATTACGATGACAACAAGGATGACTATGGGCCATGCGGAGCCAACTGTTTTACCCAACGGATTCGCAAAACCTCGGTACCCAAAGACTTCAAACTTCCGCACGACCATCAAAAATACGATGGACTTCAGGAACCCGAAGCTTGGTTAGCAGATTATTTGGCTATCGTCAAATTATAGGGCGGCTCTAGGGCTACCGCAATGCAAAGTTTACAACTACACCTCACCGGCGCTGCAAGGTCATGGCTAAGGCAGCTACCCAAAGATTCTATTGGTAGTTGGAATGATCTCAAAGATAAGTTTATTCGAAACTTTCAGTCTGCATTCAAACAACCCGCATCTTTAGAGTGGTTGTGGGCATGTAAGTAGAAGCCTGGAGAGTCGATAAGAGCATTTTATCCAGCGGTGGAACATCATCAAAAATTCAGTTGAATCCATGTCTGACGAAAGAGCCATCGATGCCTTCAATAACGGACTCCGTCGCTGAGAATTCATAGAAGAATTAGGGCGTGTCAAGCCCAAAACAATTTCACAGTTAATGGACATAGCAAACTATTGGGCTGATGGAGAGGATGCGCTACATAAAAAATGAACGCGTTCACCCGAGGAAGATAGGGATAAATGTGGCAATGACAGGAGGCGATGAAACAATGACAGAAACACGGGACCAAGTTACGTGGCAGCCAGTTTTTCTGGTGAAGGCAAGCATAAGAACAACGATTACAACAGCGGGTACCGCCGCAATAGGGAGGAAGGCAGAGGAAGTCAATCAGCATAGTGATATCAATCAAGAGCCCGGGACCCACCTATGTCCGCCATGCAAATGCTGGAAGAGCCCTGTAATATGCACTTTTATATCGACTCATCAGGAAAGAGACAGTCCAACCACCTTATAAAATATTGCCGAACATTTTTAAAGATGTAAGAGCTATGCAATGCAAAAGCAATTGAAGCAGCAAGACGAGGATACACATCCACACCTGGCACGCTAACCATCGGTGCGCCACCTCCACAAGCAGGGCAACCGCAGAACACAACTGATCAAGGTAACGAATACCCAGGTCAAAGGGGGCAATGTCAATGATTCAAAAAGGGCGACCATCCAACAAAATTCAGAAGCTAATCATAAGATAAGTCAACATGGCAGAGATGGCTCCACCATCCACACCTGAGTATCTTCACTGGTCAGAATAGGAAATCACATTCAGCAGAGCTGATCACGCACATCGAGTACCAAGACTGGGTCATTCGGCCTTGATAGTCGAAGCACACATTGGTGGTTTCGACATGAGCAAAGTTTTCATGGATGCAGGAAGCAGCATAAACTTGATTTACGCCAAAACACTTAGGGCGATGAACTACCCTTTGGCAAATTTGGTACCAACAGAAACATCCTTCCACGGCATAGTACCAGGTAAAGCCGAAATTCCTTTAGGTAAATTTTTCATTGACGTTGTGTTTGGATCCAAAGAAAATTTTAGGCGGGAAAAGATCGAGTTCGAAGTCATGGACTGGACATCACAGTATCACGCGATCCTGGGACGCCCAGCTTTCGCACGATTCATGGTAGTTCTGCATTATGCATACCTAGTCATGAAGATGCCAGCACCAAATGGAATCATATCAGTAAAAGGAAGCTTCACACGTTTCGACAATTGCGATAGGGAATTCAACAAAATCTTTGAATCTTTCAGGATGGCAACTGAGTTTGTGCAGCTCAAAACAACAACAACAACAACAACAATAGAACCTCTCACAGTAACACGTGTCAATCTCGACCAAGCCTTTGACACTGCAAAAGACACCTAAGAAGTACAGATCCATCCCGCTGACCCGAAGAAGACAACATTTGTGGCCTCCAACCTTGGTCCCGCATAGGAAAGTGCACTCATCGAGTTCCTCCGTGAGCACTGGGAAATATGTGCATGGCTACCTTCTGACATGCCAGGAATTCCTAGGGAACTCACTGAGCACGCACTAAATTTGGATCCAAAAGCAAAACCAGTAAAGCAATCGCTTCATCGTTTCGCAGAACCAAAGTGCAAAGCTATTGGAAAAGAGATACATCGTCTCACTGATGCTAATTTTATAAAGGAACTAAAGAAAGCAGAGTGGGTCGCAAATCCAGTACGTGTCCCAAAGAAGAATACCAAAGAGCTACGAATGTGCATCGACTTCACCGCATTAAACAAACATTGTCCAAAGGGTCACTTTCCACTACCGTGAATCGACCAAATAATCGATGCAACTGCATGGTGTGAACGTCTTTCCTTTTTGGATGCATATTCAGGATATCACCAGATTCGGACAAAGGAGGAGGAGTAGGAGAAAACAGCATTCATCACACCTTATGGTGTATCTTGTTACACAACAATGCCTTTTGGCCTCAAAAACATTGGGGCAACATATCAACAGATGATGCAGAGTTGCTTCGGAAGCCAAATTGGTACAAATGTACAAGTATATATTGACAATGTCATAGTTACATCAAAGCAAAGTTCATCACTTATCAAGGATCTCGAAGAAACATTCAACAACCTCGACAAGTTCTGCATCAAATTAAACCCGACGAAGTGCTCCTTTGGAGTCCCAGCAGGGAAACTCCTCGGATACCTGGTGTCAGTAAGAGGAATCGAAGCCAATCCTGAGAAAATACAAGCAATTTTAACAATGAAAAAACCAACAAATTTACGAGGAGTATAGCAGCTAGCTGGGCGAGTGGCATCGCTTAGCCGTTTTATTGCTCGATTAGGAGAAAAAGCACTACCGTTCTACGCCCTTATGAGAAAATCAGACAAGTTTGAATGGACCGAAGAAGCTCAGCGTGCCTTTGAAGACCTCAAGAAGACGCTTTCGACGCCCCCCATCGTCGTGTCTCCACGAGAAAAAGAGCCACTACTTCTTTACATAGCCACCACAAATCAGGTGGTCAGCACGGTCCTAGTTGTGGAGTGCCCCGAAGAAGGAAAAACCCATGGTGTTCAAAGGCCAATTTATTTTTTGGTGAGGTCCTCTCGCCATCCAAGCAAGGGTACCCACATTACCAAAAGTTAGCATACGGGGTATTTATGATAGCACGAAAACTACACCATTATTTTTCGGAACATCTAATCATAGTGGTCAATCAGGCACCTCTGTTGAACATCCTTAATAATCCAGAAGTAACTAGGCGTGTCTCCCTATGGGGCATCGAATTGTCCCCTCGGGACATCACATATGAGAAGCAAAAAGCAATCAAATCACAAGTTCTGCCTAATTTCATCACAGAATGAACCGAGTTACAATGTGTGGGTCCACCCGACCTTTCAAGTGCCTGGATAATGTACTTCTATGGATCAAAAAGAATATAAGGAGTAGGAGCAGGGGTCATATTAATATCACAGCAAGGTGACAAGATGCAATATACTTCGGATGAGCTTTGTGAATGCATCCAATAATGAAGCCGAATACGAGGCCTTGTTACACGGCATGCGGATGGCCAAGGCTTGCGGTGCAACTCATCTAAAAATCTTCGGTGACTCCAACCTCGTAGCACAGCAAACAATGAACAAGTGTGATGCTGTCAGCGACAATATGATTGCTTACTACGACCTGTACAACATCATGGAAGCTCAATTTGACGAATGTGAAGTATCACACATAGGAAGAGGAAGCAACGAAGAAGCCGATAATTTGGCAAACATCAGGTCCCTATGCTTACCAGTACCACCTGGAGTTTTTTGGGAAGAAATATCTAAACGATCTATCAAAGCAAAAAAGAGTTTCTGAGGTCATAGCACCCAAGACAGGGAAAAAGAGTAAATCGCGAAAAGACCCCGGGGCTCCATCAACCAGTACAAGTGCAGAAGATGCCATCCGAGAAGAACTAGAAATTGATGAAGTTATGATAATAGAGTCTACATGGATGCAGCCATACATAGCCTATATGATTTGGGGAGAATTACCCGAGGATATAATGGAAGCCCAGCGAATCACTCGACGATCAAAACCCTTCAGATAATAAAAGGGGAATTATATAAGAGAAGCATTTTGGGTGTGTTATAGCGATGTGTCACACCCGAAGAAGGAAAAGCCATACTCAAAGATATACATGAAGGAGTTTGTGGTCATCATGCCAGCAGTCGGGAAATTGCCGCCAAAGCATTCAGGGAAGGATTTTATTGGTTTACAGCAGTTCAAGATGCAAAGGATACCGTCAGAACATGTGAAGCATGTCAACGATTCGCAACAAAACCAGGAGCACCATCAACTGAATTAAACCCTATACCTTTAGCTTGGCCCTTCGCTTAGTGGGGGCTGGATATGGTGGGTAAACTTCACAAGTCATCTCTAGGAGGACACGTCTTTCTACTTGTAATAGTCGACAAATTTACTAAATGGATTGAAGCAATGCTAGTCACCACTCAAGATGGAACTTCGGCTGTGAATTTCATAAAATCCATAGTATTTCGGTTTGGTGTGCCAAACAGCGTCATCACGGACAATGGAACCAATTTTACCTCCAATGAGTTTAAAGAATATTGCCAAGAGATGGGCATCAAGGTAAGCTACGCCTCAGTAGCTCACCCGCAAACCAATAAGTAGAAAAAGCCAATGGTCTAGTAATTGGTGGCCTCAAGAAAAGGTTGCTAGCACCACTCGACAAAGCAAAAGGAGCATGGGTTGATGAGTTGCCATCTGTTTTGTGGAGTTTACGAACTACTCCAAATAATTCGACACAAGAAACACCTTTCTTTCTGGTCCACGGTGCTGAAATCGTCCTTCGAGTTGAAGTTTCCATGAATCTCCAAGAGTAGTTGCATATGATGAAGACAAATCAAGAGAAGCACTTGAAGATGACGTTGATGCACTCGATGAAGCTCGAGATGAAGCCCTACAGAGAGCCACCATATATCAGTAGAACTTGCACAACTATCACAGTCGACAATTACGACCTATGTCCTTTGCAGTAGGGGACCTAGTTCTTCGACTCAAGCAAGATGGCCATTGAAAACTAGAATCACTTTGGGAAGGACCCTACATCGTCACAGCAGTTATTCCTGGAGGAGCGTATCGTCTACAGGACAAGAAGACATGAGTCCAGTATTCCAATCCATGGAACGTAGCACAGCTACAACGCTTTTATGCTTAAATAAATATTTTATATAAATTCAATAAGGCCTATGGCCCAAATTTTAAATCCAAACATACTTTGGCATACAACCAGACAGCAATCCACCAAAACAATGTACCCACGGTTACGCCATATATATAAAGATAAGTTCTTCATAACTTCAATTTCTGTTCATATAAATTCAAAAGGAGGTTTTGTATGCTTGATTTACCATAAGTTATGAGCCTATGTGTAGATACAGGCATCCAACATACCTCGGGGGCTACTCCCATCGGGAGCGCTGACGCGCACCTGATAGAAAATTATGCAGGCCAAGTAAAAGACAATCATCGCCTATAATAATTGTGAGTTTTACGTTTATGTATCCTCTGAAGGTTACTCCCATTGGGAGCTTTCATACAGTATCAAAATATATTCAGAAATATTAGCAGCCCAGCAGGGCAGCCGACAAAATATATGAATCTCGGATCACAGCTAAATGCGACAAAACTCCGAATGCCATGTTCAGAAACATAAAGATAAGACCCCAGGATTTGTCCTGTGTGGCCTGGTAATCACACAAGAATGCGCTTTGCCAGTATTATATTTGTATCTATGATACGATGAAAAATCCCGACGGACGCATTGGGTACCCGATAAAATAAAACTGGAACTCTATAATCGGTAAGACCTCAGCAGCCTGAACTGAGTTGCGCTAGTAATAAATTCCAAGTTCAGGCCCGGGGACTTGAATTTGATGTAGGACAACCTTTGTTTTTTTCCAGGAGCAATTAACTGATTCCTGATCCGTTGGATGCATCAGGCTCGTTGTACCAAATCCCTATAAAGCTTTAAAAAAATAGTGAAAACAAAGAAAAAAGAACTAAACATTTTCTTGAGACTCAACCCAAATCTACGGTTCCGGTAGAGTCTCGGGGGCTACTGACATAGGTATGATTACTCGGGTCCCTATGGTTTGCTACCTAGGGCCTGTAGAAAGGCTTACGACCCACAAAGAGTCAAGATGAAGATCCAAAGGAGCAACCGACAAAGATTATAGTTGTATTAGGAAAGAGGAACAAAGACTGACATAGAGTTTGTGTTGTAATCAAGTAACCTATCCGCATACAGCTTTGAGACCCGGCCTATTATATATAGGGAGGGAGAAGCCTAGGAAGATCACCGAACAATCCCCAAGCGATTTGTAACAGAGAGATTCTTCTTAATATTCAGGCGACTTTGATCCTATTGTTTTCCTGACATCCGAAGAAATCCCTAGCGTTCTCTTTTCCGCAAAACCCTAAGTCCTTCTTCATGGACATTGCCGAGATCTCCCCTCATCATACTTCTAGCCTGATCATCTTGGAGAGGGTTTTCAGCTTGCCTTTGGCTAGGTTCATCATTTTCTTCAGCAGTTGGAGCTTGTTGTTGTTGTGAAGATGAGGGCTCCACTTGAGTAGAGCATAGTTATTCTCGATCCATCACAAGGGGTTCCTCAAAAGGGCGGAAGAATCCAACACCCATTATTCTTATGGCATCTTGAGGCATTTGAACATCTACATCATAAACATAAACTTGCCCCACTTGGGAGCCATCATTTTCTTCAAATACCACACTACAAGATTGTATGACACGTCCGGTGGATTTTTCATAAACTCTATAAGTGTGGGAATTGGTACCATAACCAACAAAAATACCCTCTAATGCTTTGGAATCAAATTTAGACAAACAAACTCCCTTTATGAGATAGAAACACTTACAACTAAACACGTGAAAGTATGATATGTGGAGCTTGTTTCCGGTAAGTATTTCATATGGAGTCTTGTTCAATTCCTTGCGGAGGTAGAGCCGGTTTGATGAATGACATGCGGTGGAGATGGCGTTGGCCCAAAAAATTTATGGAGACTTAAACTCCGCCAACATGGACCTTGACATATCCATTAATGTTCGGTTCTTCCTCTCAGCTACACCATTTTTTGAGGGGTGTATGCAATGGAATATTGATGCCTTATCCCCTCTTCACCAAGGAAATCATTCAAGGTGTAGTTCTTGAACTCGGAGCCGTTGTCGCTTCTTACAACCAATATAGGGACATTGTGTTAACGTTGAATCGTGGTGGAAAATTTTATGAATGTTTCTTGAGTCTCACTCTTGTTCTTAAAGAAGTAGACCCAAGTGTATGTTGAGTAGTCATCAACAATCACCAAACAGAACTTTTTCCCACCAAGACTTTCATGAGATGGCAGACCAAAGAGATTCACGTGAAGGAGCTCCAAGATCCTCTTGGACTTTATGATGTTATTGTGTTTGTGAGGAGAGTCATGCATCTTTCCTTCAACACAAGCCCTGCAAACACGATCTTTGGCAAAGGAAACATTTTATTTTAGTCCAAGGACGTGGCCACCCTTGTGGAGACTTTGCAAAGTACTCATGTTGACATGGTCTAGTCGGTGATGCCATAACCAACTCACATCAGCCTTTCCGAATAGGCACATCGCACTTGTAGTGATTTTCCCAGAAAATTCCACCATATACAAGTCATTTTCGACGTACCCAACAAAAGCAACCTTTAGAGTCTTGCTCCACAAGAGTACCACAATATCATTATCAATAAATATGTCAAAGCCCATCTTTCCAAGAGCATGGACTCAAACTAAATTATAACCAAGGGTCTCAACAAGAATGACATCCACGAGAGTGGTATCATGTGCAACCACAACTTTGCCAAGACCCATTACCCGAGACTTTGACTTGTCGACATATGTGATGGTTATTTGATAATTATTTGGTCTTATCTCCATCATTATCGCCTTGCTTCTGGTCATATGACTTGTGCATCCACTATCAAGCACCTAGTTTGACCCGCTAGAAGCATAGTTCTACAAGAGATCAACACTTGGTTTTAGGTACCCATTTTTCAGTGGGTCCTCTTATGTTAGTAACAAGGGTCTTAGGAACCCAAATAGACCAAGCAATATAACCATCATGTGGGCCAACATATTTTGCATAAACATCACCATAATACTCATGAAATAAAACATAGTGAGGTTTAGCAATTCCCGCAAAGTCTGCTTGTGGCATAGTTTTGCCCCTAGTGGTATCACTATCCACAATGGTCTTTTCCTTTGCTTGTGCGGGTTTGGCCTTGTTCTTCTTGTTCTTCTTCTTTGTATTGGATACATAGCCAATGCTCGCTTTCCCATCATTATACATTTGCTTACTCAAAGGTCATCAAGAGATTTTTTACCTTTGGGAAAGGAGGCCTTGGCAAGCTCCTCCTTCAACCTAGCATTCTCCTCAACAATATTGTTAGTACTAATAGTAGGAGTAGAGGAACTAGGTGAAGCAACTTGAGTTGATTGATTTTGAAGTTGTTCGTGCGCCTTGGTGAGGTTAGAGAGTTCACTTTCCAAAGCCTTGTGAGCCTTGTCAAGCTTTTCAAAATCCTTGATAAGTTTTACATGAACAACACCAAACTCAATTTTTTTCCTTTTAGCATGTTTATATTTAGCAATGGCATGGTCATGTTCCTTAATTAGTTTAGAGACAATTTCATCATTTTCCTCTTTGATAGTTTCAAGTCTCTCTTCAAGATACTCCCTTGTCCCTTGCTCTTCTTCTAGAGCATTAGTTAAAGAGGCATTTCAATGATGTGGTCTCTCCCAAGTTTAAACCTTACATCAAGGAGTTCTTAGGTATGAGCAAGTTGATCCATGAGAGTGATAAACTGCTTCTTGTGATCATGTTGCAAGTTAGTCACATAAAGATTGAAAGTAACCATTTTATTTTTATCCTCGAGAGATATATCATCATCCATTTCATCATTAGCCTTAGAGGTGGGAGGAGAAGATGATTATACCTCCAAAGCTCTTGCCATAAGGCAAGTGACGTTCTTGTTGAGGAGGTTCTCATTGGGAGAGTCGAAGAGTGAATAAGTTGGTTTAGAGGTGGTGGCGATAGCTGCCACTTCACTTGATCTCTCTTCTTCTTCCTCCTCTTCATCATCATCAGATGAGTACTCTTCTTGAGCCAACAAAACAATTATCTTCTTGTTGGTGAACTTCTTTTTGATGAAGGGCTTCTTGTGAGGACCCTTTGACTTGTTCTTTATCACAAGTCCACCACCATGATCTTCTCTCTTCTCATAAGTACATTCGGCAATGAAGTGGAAATTGTCACCACAATTGAAGCAAGTTATCATTCTTGGAGCATTCTCTTTTCTACCACTTGGGTTGATTCTTATTTCCATTTCTTACTTGGCCTTGATGGGATGTTTCCAAAAATTCCTTACATAGAAGGCCATACATTCACCATGACGAAGGTTAACATCTTCCGGGAAGCTCATAGTATTGACTTCCTCACTTCTTCTTTCTTCCTCATGATCCACAACATTGGCCTTCAAGGCAAGGTTTACTCCCTTACTCATTCCAAAGGCACGAGCACGAGAGTCATCGGCAAGCTTGGTAGCGACCTTGAAGGCATCCATCTCTTTAATAACTTCATTTGAGGTCACTTGATGATAGTTGTGTCTTCCTTGGATACTCTTCAAGTTGGTGGGTTCAAATGGAATGAGAGCACTAACATACTTCCTCTTGATCCAATCATCATCAATGTGAGAGGCACCATGTTTCCTAAAGTTGGAGGCAACACCCTTGAGTCTTTGGTACATATCGTCGTGCTTTTATCCATTCAATATATATAAACCTCAGCATGGTTTCTCAAGGCCTCATATTGATTTTTTCTCATGCTCTGATTCCCAATAAACACCTCAATGAGAGCATTCCAATCTTCTTTGGTAGTGGATAGACCATCAACATGAGGTGAGTTTCGTTCACCCACACCAAGCTGAATCATGTGCAAGGCGGTTTCATTGAGTTGACTCTCAACCACTTCTCTTCTTGTCAAATTGGTTGGGTCATTGATGAAGAACCCACATTGAATAATATGCCATAGTTCAATACATGAGTTGTTAATGTGAGACTTCACTTGGTATTGCCATTGAGAAAAATAAGAAGCTGCATCTAGCTTAGGAGGGTCACCCCTATGGTATATATGAGGGCGAGGAAGAAGTTGGTCGGGAGAGTAACTATGTTTGACCGCATGGTGGTATCCCTTCTCACCCTCCTTGTTGGTAATGGAAGGTCCATCCCCCAAGTTCTTCTCTTGTATAGCAAGTGGAACAACATTCACTTGATCACCAAGAGGAGACCTGGATACCTTCGGTGAAGGATTAGACGTGGCCTTGTTGGCTTCCAAGTGTTGCGCTATCATTTCACGCAACTCTTTCACCTCTTTTAGGTTAGAGTCCATGGAAGTGCTCAATGAGGTTTTCATCTCCATGAGATCGGCCATGGTGGTCATGCCATCACTTTCATCGCCTTTAGTACCCATACTCTCTTAGGTGGTAACTCCCAAATTAAGAGCCTTGGCTCTGATACCAATTGAAAGGATCATATGGGCACCTATAGGAGGGGTGAATAGGTGCTACTTAAATTTTAGTTCCTTTTCGAGTTAACCTTAACACAAAGGTAAATTCTCTAGATATGCAACTATGGTGAATTTACCTATATAACAAGAAAGCTACTAGCAATCTAAACAAGAGTAAGATACAAGTAAAGTGCGGTAAAGGATAGAAGTAACCAAGGTGGATCACGCGGAGACACAAGGATATATTTCCTAAAGTTCCTTCCCTTTGAGGGGAAGTACGTCTGCATTTGGAAAGGGGCGATACTCAGACCACCAACACCACAAAGGCCTCCCTTGTTCTCATGTGAATCTCACCCCAATGGGATCGATTCACTTCTCCACTATAATGGTAACCTTCGAGGCGGAAACGGGCGCCTTTACAAAAAGTTCGGGGCACACATCCACAACTTAATTGGAGGCTCTTGAATACAAGCAAGCTGTCCACAACAACAAAGAAAAACTTGTTAAATGAAATCAAGGCCTAGGGCTTCCTAATAAACTCTAGAGCAAGGGGGCCTCAAGTGGATGAGGGGGAAATCAAATTGCTTTGGTAGTATTGTAGATTGGGGTCTTCTCCTTCGATTCTCCAAAGATCAAGGACTTTGAGTGGAGGAGGAAGGAGATCTTGCAAATTTTGTGGCTCCGAAATGGTGTTCTTTGAGTGGGGAGTCGAGTAGATTGAGTTAGGATACGAAGTGCCCCTTTTATAGCCTCCACAAAATCTGCCCGTTTTCTGCCCATCGGGAGCCTTCTCGGTGAAGGGCGGTAGTAATAGCCAAACCTAGGCGGTAGTACCTGATGGCCCAAAATATATCGAGCTCATTGGGGAACCCCAAGAGGAAGGTATGATGAGCACAGCAGCAAGTTTTCCCTCAGTATGAAACCAAGGTTATCAATCCAGTAGGAGCAAGGAAACACCCCAAAGGTGTAGCTAACGCTAAGCGTGGCGACTACCGGTGCCAGCAGCAACATCGAGACCTGCACAACATAACCACAGAACTTTGTCCCCAACCTGCGATGAGGTTGTCAATCTCACCGGTTTTGCTGAAAACAAAGGTTTAAACGTATCGAATGGAAGGAAGTAATAGTTTGCAGAAAGTAAACACAAAGCAGTAAACAGTTTATAGATTGTATGTAAAAGAAAGGACCGGGATCCATAGTTCACTAGAGGTGGCTCTCCCTAAGATAGATAACATGCTGGGTGAAAAAATTACAGCGGGGCAATTGACAAACATCGAGAAAGAAATACATGCATATACTAATCATCTTGACTCCTTTGGAACTTGATTGGGCATTACAACATTATACATAGACCGCCATCCAACTGCATCTATGACTAATAATCCACCTTCAGGTTATCATTCGAACCCCCTCCAGTATTAAGTTGCAAGCAACAGATTATTGCTTTACGAATTGCGTGTAAAGTAAACAATACGATTGTTCTATGAACAAAGGATTGTTGTTTTCTACCTAGTAACAACAACACATCTAGTACCTTAGAGATTTCTATCACTTCCCCAGATTACTAGAGGCATGAACCCACTATCGAGCATAAATACTAACTCTTGGAGTTGCTAGCATCTACTTGGCCAAGATAGCTACTAACAACGGAAAGCATGCAAGGTCACAAATAACAAAGACATGATAGAATCAATAATCAATCTGAAATAGCATCTCAATATCCATCGGATCCCCGCAAACACAACATGTATGAATTACAAATAGATGATCTTGATCAAGAACGGAGCTCACAAGATCCAGATATGAAAGCACAAAGAAGGAGAACCAGCCATCTAGCTACTACATGGATCTGTAGTCCAAGGATGAACTACTCACGCATCATACCGGAGGCTTGCATGGTGATGAAGAAGGCCTCCAGGGTGAATTCCCCTCTTCGGCAGGGTGCAGGGAAGAGCTTCAGATCCCTCCCGATCTAGGGATGGAGATGACAACGGCTACAGACTCTTTCATGGATTTTTGATTGGGTACTTAGGGTTTTCGTCCCGAGGGTAATATATAGGCGGAAGGAGAGGCCGAGGGGGTGCTGGGTCGACCACACCTCTGGCGGGCCGAACTGGCCATGCGGCCAGTGGTGTAGCCGCCCCAGCCCTTCTCTCCGCCTCAGATTCCGCATCCGATGACTTCGAAAAAATAGGCACTTTGGCTTTTGTCCCGTCCAATTCGAGAATATTCATTTTCCGACTTTCCTGAACCAAAATCAGCGAAAAAATGTGCACTGTGGCTCTTGTTAATAGGTTAGTCCAAGAAATCATATGAAAAGTACTCCAAAGTGTGGACAAAACACAAGAAAGTGGATAAAACCAAGCATGGAACATCAAAAATTATAGATACATTTGCAATGTATCAACATCCCCAAGCTTAACTCCTGCTCGTCCTCGAGTAGGTAAGTGATAAAAAGAAAGAATAATTTTTGAGGTGACATGCACCATCAAAGACTTGATCAAAGTATTTGTAAAACATTCAAAGCTGGGATCATAGTACTTCAATCATAACATGAAAGACAAAGTTCTAGCAATAAGACAAAGAAACTATGATGCAACATGAAAAGGCACAAACAAAAGATTCATGAATAACAATGCTTTGCAAGACGTTTGTTTGTTTCACATAAAGCATAGCATAATAGTATTCAGCTTGTCCCTCATAGAGTAGCAAAACATAAATGCATGGGACACCTTCAAAGTTCATAAGAGTGACTAGATACCAATAGCTTAAAACAAGCAATATCAAATCTATGCATCAATCAACTAGTCTTGGGACAATGCACATAGAACTAAGAATGGCCACTATGCTCTCAAAGTAGGTGCATAAGGGTAGAAGGTGGAGACTCAATATAATGGTGGAAGAAAGGCCTTCAGAGAAGGAAGCAGGGATTCAAGTCTCATAAAGAGCTTCCAAAAATTATGATACTTATTAGCTTTCAGCTCTCATTGCCCCTATCATAAGCATCTTGAAGTGATTAAGGTTAAAGTGAACAAACTATGGTGTACATGCGTGACGAAGTATAAGTTAGAAATCTCATGTCCCTTGTATACGAGGGCCGCTCCTCATGCTACTCAAGTTTAGTCACCGGTAAGTTCTTGTCATCGTAAGTACATGTGTATCATAGAGAACCGCCAACGGGGTACCCCTTGCCCGATGATACGGAAGAATCCTCATATCAAAATGACAAGGCAAGCGATAAACGAGCATCTCAGCAATCTTCTTATTTACCATGGGAATATGGTGCTTTTTTCTCTTTCCTCTTTTCATAATCTTTTTTTTCTTTTTCTCAATATAGGACTCTTTTTTATAAGAAGAATGCTTCATAGACAGCTCATTATGGTTATGCTGCAGGTTTCCACCATGTCACATGGATTAGACCAATGGCCTGTGCTTTCTAACACATATACATAACTCCATGGACTTACAAGCTCCCCTTTCATTTCACAATCGACATCCATATACAAAAGAGCATGATATCAACTAGGTACAAGTACCATGTGCAATGTTCAAAGCTGCTCCCATGACAGCATGGTTCTGCTAATTCCCAACAAATAAGTGCAAGCATATACAACATAGACGACACAATGGTTCAAGTTTATTAAGGGCAAGAAAAGTAAAGTGTGCCATCAAGTTTGTCAGAGCTTTAATCACTAGTTTTCTCATAAACAAGTTTAATTCGGAAGGTAAACAAAAGCATGAATATACTTGGAATAGCATAAGTTAGTAGGTAGGTATGGTGGACTCTTTGGAATAACTTGGTTTAGGGAGTTGGATGCATGAGTGGAACTCATACTTGGTTGTGGAGGCTAGCAAAAGACTGGGAGCGACAAACTAAGAGAGCAATAATGGCCATAATCATGCAGAGCGACAAAACATCATTGATCAAAGCATAAAGTGATACTACAAGTTGAAAACTAAAGTATCATAAAGTCTATGGTGACTTGAGATAGTCATAACATGGTGTGAGCATGTGCCAAGTCAACCCAAATAAAGCATCAAAGGAGAATACCACTATACTATGCTTTAATATGCTAAAACAACGCATGATTCATCCAAGGCACATTAAGCAATCTCAATTTTTTATAACAAGTCATGCTACAGCAAAGAATACTAAGCATAAAGCCAAAACAATATCAAGCATGGCATGACAAAGCATAGGCCACAGTCAAAAACGAGCTCTTTTTACCACATAAGCATGAACTTTCCTACTCTTTTCCAAACCAAACCAAACTATTTGAAAACCAATGTATGAAAGAGGGGGCCAACTAATTTATTCAGCAAACTAAGCAAACTAAAAACCAAAACAAAAACGAAAAAGAAGACGCTCCAAGAACAACACAACTGTGCATGAAACAATAAAAATGAAGTGTTTGCAAGAAACCTGGGATTTTTATTGATGAAGAAGGGGATGCCTTGGGCATCCCCAAGCTTTGACGGTTGTACTTCTTGGATATTTCTTGGGGTGACACGCGTGGCATCCCCAAGCTTGATATTTAGTTCATCCTTCATCTCATTACTCATTCCTTCCATACACCTGAAATTTTTCCTTCATACAAAACTTCACACAATCTTTATTAGCAACATTAGTGCACTCAAGATAATAAGTCTTAAGGTTCAGTTCCAACACCAAATAAGCTTCCATTAGAACACTAGATACTGTAGATCTTCCCTAAAAAAGCTCAATTCCCCAAAAGAACTCAAAAAGGAATCAACAAGAAGCAAATGCAGAAAATGGCAGAAATCTGTCAAAACAGACCAGCAGGTAAAGACAAAATTTTTCGAAGACCTTCTGTTGCTCAAATCAAAACGTGTTGAACTAACGAAAGTTAGATAACAACCTGGGGCAGAAGCACAAAAATTCAAGCCTCAAAAAGACGTTCAGAGATTTTACACGAATTTTTACGGTGAAGCACAGAAATCTGTTTCGGGACAGCAACTTTCCCAATCATTACTTCTCTCTCATTAGAGGTTACTCTTGGCACAAAAAGCAAATAATAAGGATAAGGAGCGGTATTACTGAAGTAATAACTTCCAAGACTCATCTAAAACTTTTGGGTTATCTCCCAATAAGTACTTTTCTTTAACGCCATTAAGTTAGGCATAAGAAGCAAGAAAAAGAATCAAGTGTTCTCAAATGAAGAAGCATTAAGATTAATAACAGAAATATCTTCAACAAGGCAATGTATATCATCCAAATAATTTCTATAGGATCCTCTCTCAATGCTCTTAGGTTCACTATTTTCATCAAAAAGGTTTTCAGGAACAATCCAATCAAGATTCTTTTCTATGGCTTCATGTATTGCTACCAGTTTCAAGGGTATTGGTATCTTAGTTTCTTCCCCATTAGGTTCAGTTTTGTTCATCTTTTCTCTAGTACCAACAACATCTACACATGAGCCTAGCATATTGAAACGTTCAAAGACTTTTATAGCTTCTTTGGCAACGTCATAGAATTCCTTAAACAAAGTTTCTAGAATAAAATCCCTCTTTTCAGGGTCCTCAATTTCTTTAAGCTTAAGAAACATTACTTGCATTAAGGGGTTGAGGTTAACAAACCTAGATTCTAACATGTGAATTAAAGAAGCTGCAGCAATCTCATAGTTTGGAGCAAGTTCTGCAAGGGATCTATCCTCAGTATCCTCACGTTTACTAACATGATTAAAGAATTCTTCAATATTATCTTTCCCAATTATAGAACCACTACCAATTGAAAGGTCTTTTAGGGCGAATTTAGGGATCAACATGGTGAGCTAAGGAAGAGGTGACACCTAAAGGAGACTTAATTTTTTTGTGTTTTCAAATAAGAAAGCAAACTAGTAAAACTAATTTTTTTGTGTTTTTGATAAAGAAACAAGCAAACAAAGCAAAAAAAACTAAGAAAAACAAAAATAACAAAGTAAAGAGATTGGTTATGAGGGACTCCCCTTGTGAAAGATGTCCTTGACTCCCCGACAACGGTGCAGAAAATATGCTTGATGGCCCAAAATATATCGAGCTCGTTGGGGAACCCCAAGAGGAAGGTATGATGAGCATAGTAGCAAGTTTTCCCTCAGTACGAAACCAAGGTTATCAATCCAGTAGGAGCAAGGAAACATCCCAAAGGTGTAGCTATGAACGCTAAGGCGCACTACCAAAGCAAAGAAGCAACATGGAGACCTGCACAACACAACCACAAAACTCTGTCCCCAACTTGCGATGAGGTTGTCAATCTCACCAGTTTTGCTGAAAACAAAGGATTAAACATATCGAATGGAAGGAAGTAATAGTTTGCAGAAAGTAAACACAAAGCAATAAACAGTTTATAGATTGTATGTAAAAGAAAGGACTGGGATCCATAGTTCACTAGAGGTGGCTCTCCCTAAGATAGATAACATGCTGGGTGAAAAAATTACATCAGGGCAATTAACAAACATCAAGAAACCAATACATGCATATACTAATCATCTTGACTCCTTTGGAACTTGATTGGGCATTACAACATTATACATAGACCGCCATCCAACTGCATCTATGACTAACAATCCACCTTCAGGTTATCATCCGAACCCCCTCCAGTATTAAGTTGCAAGCAACAGATTATTGCTTTACGAATTGTATGTAAAGTAAACAATATGATTGTTCTATGAACAAAGGATTGTTGTTTTCTCCCTAGTAGCAACAACACATCTAGTACCTTAGAGATTTCTGTCACTTCCCTAGATTACCAGAGACATGAACCCACTATCGAGCATAAATACTAACTTGAGTTGCTAGCATCTACTTGGCCAAGATAGCTACTAACAACGGAAAGCATGCAAGATCACAAATAACAAAGACATGATAGAATCAATAATCAATCTGAAATAGCATCTCAATATCCATCGGATCCCCGCAAACACAACATGTATGAATTACAAATAGATGATCTTGATCATGAACGGAGCTCACAAGATCTAGATATGAAAGCACAAAGGAGGAGAACCAGCCATCTAGCTACTACATGGATCCGTAGTCCAAGGATGAACTACTCACGCATCACACCGGAGGCTTGCATGGTGATGAAGAAGGCCTCCAGGGTGAATTCCCCTCTATGGCAGAGTGCCGAGAAGAGCTTCAGATCCCTCTTGGTCTAGGGATGGAGATGACGGCGGCTACAGACTCTTTCGTGGATTTTTGATCGGGTACTTAGGGTTTTTGTCCCGAGGGCAATATATAGGTGGAAGGAGAGGCCGAGGGGGTGCTGGGGTCGGCTGACCACCTCGGCTGCCAAGCCTGGCTGCCAGGTGGTGTGGCCGGCCCCCAGCCCTTCTCCGTCTCGTATTCTGGCATTTGATGACTTCTGGAAAAATAGGCAATTTGGCTTTTGTCCCATCCAATTCCGAGAATATTCATTTTCTGACTTTCCTGGAACCAAAAACAGCAGAAAACAGGCAGGTGGCACTGTGGCTTTTGTTAATAGGTTAGTCCAAGAAATCATATGAAAAGTACTCCAAAGTGTGGATAAAACCAAGCATGGAACATCAAAAATTATAGATACATTTGCAATGTATCAGTACCGTCCCATGGTCGGCGGTACTACAGGCCCAGTACCGACCCGCTATCAATGGAACCTGAACAGGCCACGCTAGAGTTTTGACCTCGGGCGATACTACCGCTTGACCCAAAGCGGCACTACCGCTTGGGCGGTAGTACCGACCCGGTACCACCCGCGCTGTCGCTCGTCCCTAGGAGCACATCAGAGCTCTCTTGACCAGCCGGTAGTACCATCCAGGTACCGCTTCGGTACCTCTTGTTACTAGGAGAAAATAGTAGCTCCTTCTCACTTAAGTTATTTTCTCCTATTTGATGGGAAAATCATAGTGCTTTTTAAAGTAGAATATGTTAACACTTAGGAAATAATTAGACCAACACATGCATCATCATCATACACCAAAACACTTAGGAGAATAAATGTTCTTTCAGCGGTGGAGATGGCCTGCCGCTTCTTCAACGCCTTTGGGGTTGTGTCCGTGGCCGTGATAGTACGGTTGAGGTTGATGGAGAGCTCTTCTATCTCCGACGATGCCATGCGAGGACAGACGAATGAGGAGAGCGCGACCACGTTCCTCCCGTGGCTACCAAGCGATGGTGTGTGCGAGCCTGGCATTCGGGAGTGAACTGGTTGTCGGCCACTCAGCGTGGAAGTGACCGAGCTGGTAGAGGATGCCCTAGACATGGCCATGCCGGGAAAAATGACTATGCCACCGAAAGCGGCGGTCAGTGCCTCCTGCTTCATGAGGATGACGGTCTACATGGCGGCTTTTGTTGCCAGCTCGTCGGTGTTGGCCCTGGCCTGCGAGGCGAGGGCACACTCATTCTCCTTCCCGTGCTCCACGTCGAGATTGACAACAATGACTCGAGCTTTCGCGACTCCCCACCGGCCAACGCGCTTCTTCAACTCAACTTTCCTCTCCTCCACTGTCATATCCTTGGCCAGCTTCTTCAGCCAGCCGCACTTCTTGGTGATGGGACCGTCGAAGGGCGCAACATCAGCCATGGAGGCGAGATCCATCACCTCCGCTCTCGTTCCCGCTAGTGAAAATTTGGGAGAGGGTTTTTGGAGGAAGGATGTAGCACCCCGGTAAAACCACTACTAGAAAATCATTGTGTTTTTGTTTTGTGCATCATCATGACCGCATGCTCATGTCATCATGCCACATTGCATTTGAGCATCGTCATCCTCACATATTATTTGCCTAAAACTATTTTCGAAAAGCCTAGTTTTGTTTTCTAAATACCCCCGTCTTAATTTCAAATCAAAACCCGGTCTTTCTCGAACCTTTTATTTGTCTAAAAACTATTTACAAAAGTCTATTTAAAAATAAAATAAAAGTTTATGTTATTTTTTTAGGAGGCAGCCAGCCAGGCCCAAAAGCCCAGCCGGCCACCTCCAAACTAAAACCCTAACCCTAACCTAACCTAGACCACCATCTACCACACCCCATCCCGCTACCACACCTCTTCCTCCACCCAGCCACCGCCAGGGTGCACCCTCACCTGACCCGCACGCGAGCCAGCCCCGACCGACCTGGTCCCACTCCCACGCTACGGACACGCCCCGCATGCGGCTCCTCGTGATCCCCGCGTCGCACTTCCTCGACACGTCCCGGTCCCGTGTCCCGCACGGAACCCCCGCCTGCACCGTGTTCCGTTGTACCACAACGCCCGTGTGGCCCCTACCCTATCCTAGCGCGATCCCCTGGCCCGTCCCCGTCCCCGACCTGCTCTCTGTGCGCCGCCGCCCGTGTGAGCCTCGCCTGCGAGCCAACAACCAACACCTCACCTCCTCCCGTGCCTCGACCCCGCCCTCCTTCACCGGATCTCGAGCCGCCCCCACCTTCCCTTCCAGCCACCAAAGCCTCTCCTGCGGATCCCCATCGTTGTCGCCAGCGAGCCCATCGACCTCGTCGTCGGTGCTCCTCCGCTCTGCCTGTGTGTGCTCTGGCCGTGCCCCGCCTCTGCGTCGAGCACGCGTGGGTCGCTGTCCGCGTTCCCCTGCAGCCTAAGCTCGAGCACCTCCTATTGGCGGCCTCACCTTGATCTTCCTCGACCCCAAGCCGCTGCCACAGCGGTGCTCCGCCACTGAGCGCTCCCTCCTCGCCAGCCCCTTCGCTGTCGTTGACCGCCATCCCTCTGTGCCGGCTCGTGTAGGCCCTCGACCTCGGCCTCCTCCCTCGTGGGCGAGCTCCGTCGTCACCTTGCCCGCCTTCCGCCGCCGGGAGCTCTTGTCCTCACGGGCGTCGCCTCCCAGAAACACGACCACCGCTGCCAGGGTCTGTCCTCCTCCTAGGGTCCCCTCTCTCACGAGCTCCGTCCTCTGCTCCAACCGCCGCCAGCCATGCTCCTTGACGCCGAGGTCCCCAGCGCCTTCCTCCGTCCACAGCTGCGTCAAGCCCCAGCACCCGTGCTCGCTTCCGTCCCCGCTCGCCTTTGACGGATAGTGTACCTGTCGGTCTCCATGCGCAGCACCGGCCCACCTACTAGTTGTTTGCTCCTGCGTGGTTCTGTCAGGTCCTTCTTGCTATACCGATGCACCCATTCACGTTTGATCCTTGTTGCGCCTTCGTGATTCATGTTTTGTCCCTGTGCTCTTCTAGTTCTCTATTCTGTCGTGGTCCGAGAAGTCCAGTGGTAGTGTTGAAGATCGAGATAAGAGCTGCTCCCCAAGATTCCCCTTCACAAGGCCTCCGACAAGATCTCCGTCGCGGATGACAAGGGCATCCGACATGGGACGACAAGGACTTCTACCGGAGTCGATGACCCAAAGCTCTTCTTCTCGGACATCAAGACCCCGAAGCCCCGAATCGAAGACCGAACCTCGATGTTTTTCTTCATCCTCGTCGAAGATCAAACTGAACCCTCGAAACCCCAAGATCACCGCTACCCTAATGTGATTCCCTATCCGAGACCCCTATTTTTATAATATATAATATCTCCTTGTTGCATTAATTGTTCATGTCGCATACATATTGTGGTTTTGGGGGCATTATGCTGATTCACCTCATAATTAATATGGTGACTATATACGGCATATTCTTGTCTTATAATGGCTCCATTTAAATTTGAGTAGCGAATCGATGCCATGTTTTGCCTTGTTAAGCCAACATTTAAAATTGTGGGGGTATCTAAACAACATGAACCTATTAATTAATTGTCGGGACTCTGGTTCCGCTTAATATTGCCTAATTGCACCGCATCTTGCCATGCCATACATCATACATGCATCATGTCCGATCTTCTGTAGTAGTATTAAATAGTGTATCCGGTGTTTCTTCTAGTGTTTTGGTTCTTCGCGGATTAGGCCGTTGAGTTGATGCGAGTATCGACAAGTTCTTCGGATAATGTATCTCCGGCTATATTTCCAGGCGAGCATTCTCCCCCTTTCTACCTATTTTGCATTTACAGTCTTTATTTCCTCCTGTTGATCTATTGTTATCCGTGTCACGATGCTTTAGTGTTCCGTACCAGATATATTTCGTGTAGCCTTTTATATTGCCTTGGACACCTCCTATTACCTGTTGTTTGGTAGATAGATGGTCTTGCGAGTCGTAGTCGCTTGCTTAGGTGCGATCCCATGTCGTGAAGTACCACACAGTTGTTGGAATGTTGTCATATGCTTTATGGTGGAGATGATCATCACTTTAAATACAACTATTAAATTGCTAGGACAACTAATGAAAGAGGCACCGGTAGGCAATATATGTTATTTGGTTTTCCATGTCCACTTGTGTCCCGTAGGCCCCGAGTACTTGATACCTGTTCCTTGACTATTTGCACTATCCACATCCGGGAGACCCTATGGATCCCCCTTAGCCAGAGCTTGATTCATTTCTTATTTCTTGGGGCCACAAACTAGTTTGGGGCTTTATTACTATCCTGTACTTATGCCATGCTTTACTGCTTTATTTACGATTGTGTGTGGAGCACCTGTACTGTTTTGGAACGTGAAATGTTTTCGCGGTATTGACAAGCCCAATCACACTTTCGGGTTCCTAGTCGTTTACAGCCATTGTCACAAATCCTGGGTCCGTCTCGGAGCCGGCCAACTTCGTTGCGGGTAGCTTAGTGGGGTGGCCCCCTGAAATATTTTATGAATCCTGTGATTGCTTTGTCGTGAAAGCCTTGTTGGGTTTTGATTTGGTTTTTCTGAGGTTGATCGTGTGTGTTGCTATTTGTGCACCCCTGCAGGGTAAATCTTTCTGAAAGCCGTGTCCGCGGTTATGGACGACTTGGAGCACAGTATCTCAATCATAGACAAGCATAACTAAAGTAGTACTATAAATTTGACTTAGTATGTGACTAGTAATCAGCTTCACTACAACGGAATGGATAATAAAAGTGCCAACAACTGGTGGAACTGGGGTGTAACGTGTCATGTTATACCTGTCTAGTAAGTATCGCAACTCCAATGGAATGAAATAAAAGTGCCAACAACTGCTGGGTTTGGGATGTCACATGCTAAATGTATCTGACTAGTAAGTACTACAACTACAACTGAATGGTTAACTAAAACTGCCCACTACTTATGCTATCAGGATGACTCATGCTATCTATATCTGACTAGTAAGTGCTTCAACTATAATGGAATGAATAAAACTGCCAACTGTGTGAGTTCCTCGGTTTGACTTCCTCGTGTGGTCTCGAGGGGGAATACCAGGATGAGTATGATTGGTGTTAGTATCAGGTTGGTCCTGAATATGTCTTTCTTATCCTTCTCTAATAGCCGACAGTTGTATCGAGTCTCTATAGGTTGTATAGTACATGCTTCGTTGCCGCTTCAGTCCACCATACCTATGTAGGCGAGAGCCGCCGAATTCTAGCCTCGCCGTGTACTGGCCTTAGTACTGACCTCTCCCTTTTTCCTTTGCCCTTTGTCGGCACCCCTTTTGTTTAACAGGTATAAGTTTGATGTCGTTAGCAGGGTTACCCCTCCGGCTTGGCCTGGGCAGGGTTATGGACGCCATTGGTTATTCTTCAGGGCTCTTAGCCCCATTTGCATCTTGTCCGTACTCGGACGTTGTATTGTTTTCAAGGTGATTTGAATCTTTGTACTGTATATCTGTATTCTTGACTCGTTGAGTCGTTGTTGTATATATATGTTCTGTGGGTCCTATCATGGACTAATGTGTAATGGTATTACTTGGTTTTCCACCCGCACGCAAGTGCCTGGTGGGCGTCCTTGAATCGTTTCTATGCGGGTTTGGCGGGAATCACTGAAATCTGCATAGGGCTGATTCGAGGGTGTTACAAAGGAGTGGAGTGGTTTGTGTGCCACTGGCAGGAGGGACCGCCAAGGTGAAGGAAGGACGCGGGAGGACAAGCGCGTTGTCCGGCCTAACGCAACCATGGACCAAATTTGGTCCATGGATGGGTCAGGCCAGACACGTCGATCCGGATGGATCGTGCCGCTAGAGAGTTGCGCACACTGCAGGAGTCCATTTGGACGTGTTCAGACGCATTCGTACCAGTTGGGTCGACCCGGTGGAGATGCTCTTAGAGCATCTACAGTCGCGCTCCCCAAGCGACATCCGATAGCAGTGCCGAATCGCTCGCTTGGGGAGCGCCAGCACGAATGAAAGGCTTTGAGGAGCATCGCTCCCTAGCATTAAGGGTTTCAACAAATTTTAGCCAAATTGAAATTTCATTCAAATTTTAGGAAATTTTACATGATTTGAACAAAATTTAACTATACCTAAACTAAAAAAACTAAAAATAGTGGCCGCGGAGGAAAGCAAGGTATACCTCGTAGTCGTCCTCCTGCTCATCCTTCACCTCGTCCTTGATAGTGTCGGTTCCCCTGCTGCTCCCTTCGCCACCCGTTAGGTCCACAATGTGGTCGCCGCTGTCGCTGATCGACTGCTCAATCCCGATGGAGAGCAGAGCCACCCAGGCGTCGTGGTCCTCGATGGACGCTTGCAGCATGCGGAAGAAGGCCTCCTTGGGGTCGTCGGTTTGGAGCATCGCCTACTTCCGGCAAACTCCTCCTCGAGCTAGGCCTCCTGCTACCGGCAAACTCCTCCTCAAGCTAGGCCTCCTGTTACCAGCTTAGAGCCCCGCTCTATCTGCCACAGTGCGGAGGAGATGGCTGCTGTTGTCGAGGCTCGCAGATGACGATCCCGTGTGCTGGATTGTGCCGTGGAGGCAGCGTTGCATCCACCGGATCCTCCTTCACCTCGTGCATGGGGGTGTGGTGGTACAATGCGCTCCGGGACACACTCTAGGACAAGGACAATGAAAGCGACAATCAGAGCGGCCCACCATATGAAGATGAGGACCGTGATGACAATGACGATGCGTCCCTGGGTAGCCACCTTGCTGTTGGTGGTGACTGCCAGCACTACACTGGCGGGGAAGGTGGGGGCATCGGTAGCATCTCGAGCAGGAGATCCCCCATATGATGTCCTCGAGGACAGCCTGGAGGGTGCGGCCAGACGCGCCCCACCAGTGTCGTGACCGTCCTGGTTCTTCGTCTTCGGCAAGCCGATCAGGCCGTTGAGGCGTGGCATCTCTTCCTTCTGGTGCTGGCAGAAGAAACTCTCCCACTAGATGTCGTTCTGCGGGTGCCACATGTCCGACTCGCGCTCCGCCGGTGTGAGGCACGCGCGGTCCTCGTGGATCTCCTGCCACCAGTGCTCCCTGTTGTTCTTCGGCACCAGCGAGATGCCGACGATGTTCGCCACCAACCGACACGTGCTTGGTAGACGGTAGTCTGGCAGGTAAGGGTACAGCGCATGGTAGACCATCCACGCCTCATCGATGCTAAGGTTCCGTGGGCTGAAGCTATTCTCGGCAGCGCCGCCACGACGACAGGGGTGGGGGTGGGGGAGGGTGTTCTCATCGGTGGCTGAGTGAGAAATAGGGCAGCGTTGGAAGAATGGAGGAAGTGGCGGCCCGAAGCGGCGGTATTTAACCCGACATAAGGTGAAGGGGCCGGTGCCAACATTAATGGAGTCATCGCGTCTACTTCGACGTGACCGCTTGATGCGCCTCCTGGGGAATGTACATGCGCCTTTACTACCGCTGACCGATGCTTTGACCGCATCCTAGGTCGCTACCAGCACTATCCCACACATCGCGCCGAGAAGGAACCCGATGGCATGGGGACTGAGTGGGCCCGGACAAGCTATTGGGCCGCGCCAAACCAAATGTGCCTTTGGGGCTCGCGACTGGGCGCGCCAACTCATTCGGCATGCCCAATAGCCCTTTAGGGATCCGCTTGAGGAGCGCGGCTGGAGATGCTCTTACAAAGCAGGTGTACTTTCAAGGTGCACCACACAGACGTACAAAAAATATACAGCAACGAACTTATATACTTCCAATATATAGACCAAAATTTCATCACAGGCGTACTTTTTTTAATATGTATGCCCGTGGGGCATACATTACTTGTATTTATAATGGTAGCAATACAACGATAGTGCGCATAGAAGAAATATAAAACAAGGAGAAAATAAATGATTGAACATCCACAAACCGTCCTCGCCACAAAAACTAAGTATCCAAATCCTTCTCCATCGCCAGAGAAGAAGATCACCAGCAGCCGGTCCACACTTTGGCACTGAAGAAACCCCTATCTATAAGGTGTTAATGAGCCGCAATAACCACCAGCCCCGTATGACTGGATCTAGCCCGCTGTTGAGGAACACCGGCCAGAGGAGCCCTCCGAGTATCTTCAACGCCGGATCCAGGGCAAGCGCCGCCCCGCCTATCAAGCGGTCGGATCCTCCACCATCCACCACAAACCAGCAGCAATCCGCACTGTCGCACTCCAAGGCCACCAAGACCAGATCGGTGACGATATCAACACCACACAAAGCTGGAGCACACGCCCGACGAATACCATATCCCACAAGCTTCTCGATGTCGTAAACGCCGCCGAGATGGAGTTGAAGTCAGGGTCCCATTATTCAGAGTAGCGCATCCATCGTCAACTGAGATGCGCCACCACGACACCACAAAATTCTAACCTTAGGGACCTTGTTGCAGCGCCAAACGAAGGTCCTAGGTCCCCACCCCCTCCATCCCGCAAGAGCGGCATCGGAGGGGGCAAAGACCCGTCGATCACCGAAGGAGGAAGAGGTGGCGGCTAGTGTTTTTTGGAGGAGGAAGGGCGGAACAGAGGGACCCGTCATCGCAGGCATACTTACAAGTAGACTTGTGTACTCAGACGCGCATACTTCTAAGGACACATTGTGTACTTTCGTGTATGGACTTTGCGTCACGGTAGTGTACATTAACAACACAAAATACACATATATCAAAAACCAAAGTACTCGATGAAGTCAGTGGCAGAGTCAGGAGTACAGTTTACGCGAGTGTGGGAGGGAGGGGCAAACATGCTAATAATCCATTAGGGAGGGGGAGACATGCCAATTTGCTCTAAAATATGTTTCTGATCCAAGCTTATGTATACAAATTACCTTGTTGTAGCATGGCATAGGGGGTGGCAAGGCCCCTGGTGGTCCCTAGCTCCGCCACTGGATGAAGTACAAGTTCAATAGTTTCTGAAGTAAAAAAAGTTTGCCACAATCTATCAACATGAGAGATAATTTTAAAGACCTCAATACAAGAAGTGTAAGAAAATTAGGGTTCTGGAGCTATTCGGCATGGATCTCGGTCGTGACAGCCAGATCATCCTAGCTATACAAGCGAGGACATGTGTGGGTGGAGCGGCGAAGCGGAAGCGACAGGCTGGCCGAAGTCAAGATTCTGGCTGCTAACATGTCCGTCCGAGCTCAGATACCAATGTAAGAAAATTAGGGTTCAGGAGCTATTCGATCTAACATCTATTCCTCTGCCTTATCGGTGGTGCCGCTCACAATGCATATTGAGGATAGAGGATGAGACCTTTATATAAACTTCAAGTTCCAGATATTTTTATCTATTTCCAGTTAGGACCCGTGACTTGTTAAACCAACCACAATAATTAACATCTAGTTACCGACCCCTAATACTGATTATTCAATTAGGTCTCAAGCACGTCACGAGTGAGTCGTGCGCTAAGTTTGAACTCAAATCTAAACTCGCAGGTTTTAACAATCCATAGAGTCAATCTTATAGATAACTGTAATTCCACTCTATACCATCCCCGAGTGTAATTCCAGCATAGTCATATACACTGTGTTCCAGTATAACCGTACCGGATTCATTAAGTATTATTATTCCTTAAGCATAATTCCACGTCAAAAAATCCCTATTATTTTCATGAATACTTATACATCGAGGTTTTGATTCCAGCAGTATAACATTGCACCGAACATATGAAATGTTACAATCCATAAATTCCTACGAGAAGCGCAACCATAAAAATGATTCATAATTTGGATGAACGGTAGCTCTCATCTGGTCACCCTCAGGAAATGCCTCCATCCCAATAAGGAGAGGAGAAAACCCAAATGGGAAAATACAACATGACAACAAACGTGCAAAACGCTAGCAGAAAGTACCAAAAAATCAGGAAGAAAGACAAAAGTGTTTTACATCACCAAAGACCACAAAAAAAAGCACAATAACCACGTGACCGACGAAACAAACTACAAGTACGCGTAAAGCTTCTGCGTTCATGAAGAGGACAAAAATACAGTATTCTTTTGTGCCCAAGAAAATACGGCATAAATACACCGTCCTCCACTCTTTCCTCTCTGGTCTGTAGTCTCAACTCCACTCGAAGAAAGTCGTAAGGCGTTTCGCGCTTTGCGCCGATTCTTTTCCGACGCCACGTCACGCCCTTTCTTCCTTCTTTCTTCTTTCCGTCGAACGCCGAAGCGGCGGAGCGAGGGAGAAAAGGGGCCCGCCATTTTCGCGCTCGCCCCCTCCTCCCATTACGCGTATTCGCTTACTGCTGTACGGGACCGGAGCCATGGGCATGGAGGAAGGCGGCAGGAAGCTCGCGCTCGCCAGCATCGGCTTCGCGGAAGTCCGCGCGAGCGCCGGAGGCGGCGCGTTTAAGGAGGATGGCCTGCTCGGGGTGCGGCCGCCCAAGGACGACTACCTCGACGGGGAGACAGCCTTCGGTCTGCCGGACATCGCCGCAGCAGTCAGGGTAAGGAACTGCAGATCCCCAGCTTCTCTCGGGTGGCGGGGTGATGCGATTTGGGACGGTTCATTTGGCGGCAAACGCGGGATCTTAGCTTTTGTTTTAATGGAACCGTTGTGCTACGGCTTAGGTAGGAATCATTTTTATGAAACAGAGAAAAGTTTGGCTTAGGTAGCTGTGGTTAACTGATTCATGCGGCGAACTGTTTTTCCACTGAAACTTTTCTCTGTTTGGTTTTGTTTTTTTTTTAAACGAGGCAAAAGCTTTGCCTTATATTGATATAGAAGCGAGAACCAAGCGCTGGCTTGGTGGAAAGGCTAGTGAGTGCGCAGCTAGTCCACCCGGGTTCGAGTCCCCGTGGGGACCGAATTAAACAGGGTATTATCCGAGCGTGTATAATTCGCTGGTGGAGACGTCTCATCTACCTAACTTATATTGATATAGAAGGAACAAACAGGGGAGAGCCTAATCCCTAAAAAGAAAAAAGAGGGTGGAACTCCCCAAATAAGGGAGAATGCCCCGAAAACAACAACTCAACCCATGAGCTCCGCAAGGTTTTTAGTGCCTGCAAGGGCCCAGGCCTTCTTCTTTTATCCTACGCATGACTCCCAAAGGCATGGACGACTTGCCGTTGAAGACTCTCTCATTCCTCTCCTTCCAGATCTCCCAAGTGATGAGCATGATTGCGGATTTTAGTCCTTTGGGGTAGGAAGAGGGCGTCCTGGCGATAGCATGCCAGTAGTCAAGCACCTTGGTGTGGCCAGAGCCCATGTTGAAAGGCAGATCTGGGCAAGACAGCCAGTTGGCCGCAGCAGTCCAAATCCTCTTGGAGAACCGACATTCGAAGAGGATGTGACGGGCCGTCTCTGGGGTACATCTGCAAAGCTGACAGGTTGGATGATGTGGCCATCCGCGCTTTGCCAAGCGGTCAGCGGTCCAAAGCCGGTTTTGGACAGCGGGCCAGGCGAAGAATCGACATTTGGAGGAGCCCAGGTCTTCCAGACGACGGAACCGAAGGGGCAGGGTAACGATGCCATGAATTGTGCCCTATATGCGGAGCCAGCCGAGTAGCAGCCATCAGGCGACAAGGTCCAAGTGATGGAGTCTTCTCTGTTTGGTTTTGAACTGTCCAGTTACCAGTTGCTTTTCTGTCTTATGTTTTGCTCTGTTAATTGTACCACTCCTGTTTTAATTTTTTCAAAGATTGTGCTCATTTTACTGGTGGCTTTGGTCTTAAATCCTGATCCAGGGTTGCTTCTGATAAAGGCATCAAGTTGTTTCATTATGCACTACAATTGCTTAAGCACTAATAGTTATGCGCTTTATATCGTACATATGACTGCTATATGTCTCTTGATTTTAGGATTAGTTATTTAGTTAGATATGTGCATCTTTCTATGGCCCATTCCCATGTCCCATGCTCTACACGTTGCTGAGTTTCTTTGCATTTACCTTTGGTAGATACTTGTTCAGAAAAATGACCAGGACTTGATCACCTGTAAGCTGTACATATAGTAATGGTCTGTTATATGAACATTATTTGAGGTAAATTGACAGTGTTCTTACTTTTTTGGAAATCCCCTGTGCTTGTCTTCCTATATGAGAAAAACTGGAGAAGAAATTAGTAAGCTTCCAAGCCAACTGTAACTGTCACTTACATCCTTAATCAAAAGTTTAATGTGATTAGAGTAAGTAGTTCTGTGTGTGGCCATCTGATTTGGTAAAGGAATTTTAATTATGTTGGGTATATTCCTCTGGACTTGTTATGTGAGATTTGTTTTATTCTTTCGACGATGACATAAATTTTGTCCATTGGCGGCTGAGGTTTTTCTTCATCCTCTGGCATCTACCTCATGTAGCCTTGTTTTTTTTCCTTTCCCTATCAACTTCCAAATTAGACCGCGTCATGTGAAACAACAAAATGTCAATTTTTTCTCGCCATTTGTAACCCCGGCCTTAAGTAGGAACTTCCATGCCAATAACAGTCGCTGTCCTTTAGATCCTAAGAGTTTAACATGATAGAACAAGTCTAAATGTGCAGAGTGTAGTGCTTGCAGAGAGGGTATTTACAGATATGGCGTTCCTTATGATTTATTCATAGTTGCTTACGATTTTAAAGATTTGCTGGATGATGGAGTTGTGAGTTGTTACATCTGGACCTAAAAACCTTTATATTTAACACAGACTTTCCTGAGGCGTAGAGAAATTGCAGAATTTGTTAGCGGGGCAATGGCTGGTGCTATGACTAAAGCTGTTCTTGCTCCTCTAGAAACTGTCAGGTATTCAATTTACTTCCATGTATACTTTCATTTTATTCACTTCAGTAATTTTGGCTCTGTTCTGTAAATTAAAATCCGGTTGGTGGAATAAGGCACTTAATGTACCAGGCGCTTTTATTGGTGTACTTGAGGGAACTCCAATAAAATAATTCCATAGAACTGAACTACCATTTGGGAGCAGCAGGTGTCTTGATCTACAAATTGAGCTTGTTTTATCCCATGTATTAAAATGTACATGCACCCTTTTCTGAACTGCAATAATATTATCTGAAGAAAGCCGCTGCTCCTTCGCTTATGACCTTATGAGCAGTGATGGATATTTGATCTTACAGAGGACTCAACAATTGTTGGAACTCACCGTATAATAGCTGTGAAATATGCTGAAAAATGATAATGCATTGTAGTCTTTTACAGTGAACCATCACAAAAAGCTATTTCCAGTCTGCTACAATTTAAGTATGCAGGGTTTATGAATCACCCCCATAACCTTTACGCTGAAATATACCTGCACTTCGATGACCCACAATTTATCATTTTATTGAATGCCAGGTAACATTTTGGTGAAATACTCAAAGTGCCTCAGTTCTAAACCGTCATATTTTCTTCATGAACAGACAATAATGTCTATCAAGCACAGCCATAACCCTTACGTTGAAATATACCTGCACTTCAATGACCCACAGTTTATCATTTTATTGGATACCAGTTGACATTTTGGTGAAATACTCAAAGTGCCTCAGTTCTAAACGCTCATATTTTCTTCATGAACAGACAATAATGTCATAGTGTCTGATCGATTTTTCAGGACAAGAATTATTGTTGGGGTAGGGTCAAAACAGATTATTGGTAGTTTTGTGGAGATCATGGAGCACAATGGCTGGCAAGGACTTTGGGCGGGTAACACAATTAACATGATCCGCATAATTCCTACCCAAGCAATCGAGCTTGGCACATTCGAGTGTGTCAAGCGGAGTATGGCATCAGCACAAGAGAGATGGAAAGAGGACGGGTGCCCGAAGATACAGCTTGGTGGCTTGAAAATTGAGCTGCCTCTTCACTTACTATCTCCAACTGCCATTGGCGGTGCGGCTGCTGGAATAGTTAGCACTTTGCTCTGCCATCCTCTTGAGGTTCTTAAGGTACATCGATGACATGTTACCTCTAACCTAAACTGTATGATTTACTGACTAGTATATCCGAACCAGCAGGAAGTTCTGACAAACATTGTAATACCTGCACATTCGATATGATAATATATTTACATACTTGTGCAGCAAACTATTTGCCCGTTCACTGATGTTCTGTTTTCCGTCTCAGGATCGTTTGACTATTAACCGAGAGGCGTATCCCAGTATCGCCCTCGCCTTCAACAAGATCTACCGAGCTGACGGCATCGGCGGTCTCTACGCTGGCCTCTGCCCAACACTAGTTGGCATGCTCCCCTACAGCACATGCTACTACTTCATGTACGAGACGATCAAGACTTCTTACTGCCGCGCGCATAAAAAGAAATCTCTGAGCCGTCCTGAGCTGCTGGTCATCGGCGCTCTATCAGGTCAGGGATCAAATGGGACATATTCTTATTGCCTGAATTTGGAATTTGAATAGATTTTTTGACATTTCGCTGTTGGATTTTTCTTCAGGTTTGACCGCAAGCACGATCAGCTTCCCTCTGGAGGTGGCGAGGAAACGGCTGATGGTGGGAGCCCTGCAAGGGAAGTGCCCGCCCAACATGACGACGGCCTTGGCGGAGATCATGAAGGAGGAGGGCCTCAAGGGTCTGTACCGCGGGTGGGCGGCGAGCTCCTTGAAGGTCATGCCGACGTCCGGCGTCACCTGGGTGTTCTACGAGGCGTGGAAGGACATCCTTCTGGCTCCACACCTAGCTTAGCTTGGCTTGCCTGAAATTGTTCGGCAGGGCAGCAGGCACTGCTACAGAATAAACTCATTGCCGATCTTTTTTTCCATCGTTTGGAATCATAGATAAAGAGGCCACTAGAAGCATTAGTTAATTCGATTTCGCTAACCCGGATTGTCCAGTTACCTGCTAGTACTATTGTTTTAACAGACTGGGTCAATTCCTGATTTTGTTGTGAAATTCCCTCCGCAATGGAAAAGCAATATTATCATTCCTAGAAATGTCCGTATGTGGATCGAGTCAATGTTATTGTTTTAGAAATGTCCCTACTTTAGACACATCCTTGAAGTGCCACTTGGCGCGTTTCTTATTGGACATTTCTGTTTATTTAAACTACATCAGAATGACAGAACGATTGAATTTTTCCAAACGAGCATCTCAACGTGTCATTGTTAGAGGATCTCCGAGGTTTGTCTGACGCATTACGTCGTTTCTGAAGAGTAAGACAGGAGGAGGAGCAGTCCCCAAAGATGAACATTTGTCCCCAATCCACAGCGCATCACTATGCATCAGCCAAGATACCTCGGCTTTGCTCTCACCGAAGCGCATCCACCGTCCATCAGCGATCACGTCACAGCCTTCTCCTGATCGACATATAAGGCGCCATTTGTTTGAGCCAGGCTTTGGCGATACGCTACGCACGGCACGCACGTACCTAGGAACGCACGCCGCCCGGCCGCCCGGCCATGTGTCCCACCGGCACCACCGTCGCGATGACTGCGGCCGCGGCCGGCATCGGCACCGGCACCGGTACCGACGACACCACACTCGCGAAGCTTCGTGCCTCGCGAGCAGCCATCATGTCGGTGCTTGCCACCGCGACCGAAGCCGAAGCCGCCATCGACGCGGCCGGCGACCGCATCGGCGACCTCCTGTCCAGCTCCTCGCCCTCGTCCTCCTCCAAGCTCCAGTCCAAGTCCGTGGCCACGAGCGCCTTGCGCGCGCGCATCGACCGCGCCGTCGCCCCAGCCGAGCCGCTCCTCGCGTCGCTGCGTCTGGTGTCTTCGCTGGCCGGGGAGGCCGCGCAGCTCCCGGCGAACCCGGCCGACACCGAGAGCGCCGTCGCCTTCGTCGACCGCGTGGACCAGCTGCGCGACGCCATCGAGGAGGCGGTCGCGCGAGGGGACGAGGCCGTCCGGAGGGTGGAGGATGCGGTGGGGTTCCTCGGCCGCACCACCAGCAAGTCCACCGGCCGCGGCCGCGTGCGGCGGCTCACGGAGGCGGCCTCCGCGCTGCGCGCCGTGTACGAGACGGAGGCCGAGGCGATGCGCTTCGAGGGCCCGCTCGACGAGGCCCTGCTCGGCCTCCAGGACCTCTTCGAGGCGCTCCTGCTCAGGCTCAAGCACGCCACGCCTGCGGACGACGCCGGCGACACGGAGGAGTACGAGCTCGGCACGGACGACGAGGTGGACGCCGCCGCGAAGATGGCCAAGACGCTCGCCGGCAACGACTGCCTGGACATCTGCGTGGACATCTACGTGAAGGCCAGGTACAGGAGGGCAGCCAAGGCGATGATGCGGCTGGACCCGGCGTACCTCAAGGTGTACACGGCGGAGGCCATCGACGGCATGGAGTGGGAGGCTCTGGAGTCGGCCATGGCGCTGTGGAGCCCGCACTTCCACGTGGCCATCGCCTCCGTGCTCACGGCGGAGCGCCGGCTGTGCGCGCGCGTGCTCGCGCACCTCCCGCCGACGGTCTGGCCAGAGTGCTTCGCCAAGATCGCGGCGCGCATCGTGGCCGCGTTCTTCCGATTCGCTGACGGCGTGTCCGCGGCCGCGCGGGAGCCGCAGAGGCTGTTCAAGCTGCTGGATATGGTCGACGCGGTGGGCCGGGAGAGGGGCCGCCTCGACGCGCTCTTCTCCGGCGAGTCGGCCACGCTGGTCGCCATCCGCGAGCGCACGCGCGAGGTGGAGCGCGCCCTCGCGCGCGCCGCTGCCGCAGTGTTCTACGAGTTCGGGCTCCGCGTGGAGACGCACTACATCGCCGGCGCCGACGCCGTGCAGGTGCCCAAGATCGTCCGGTACGCCGTGAACTACCTCAAGTGCTTGGCGTCTGACGACTACCGCGGGCTCATGGACACTGCCCTGCGCGCGGAGCGGGAGCGTGGCGGCGTCAATGGCGACGAAGACGCAGACGGAGCACAAGCGGAGGGCGGAGGAGGAGGAGGCCGGGCGGCGCTGCCGGAGGCTGCGTCGAACGTGCTGGAGGCGCTGCACCGGCACGTGGAGGCGGCGCGCAGGATGTGTGCGGACGCGGCGACGTCGCACGTGATGGCCATGAACGCGTACTGGTACATATACATGCGCGCTCGGGGCACCGAGCTGGCGAAGCTGATTGGCGAGGAGGCCATGAAGCGGCGGTACAAAGCGTCGGCTGAGGAGGCGGCGTGGGAGTACCAGGACGTCGCGTGGAACCCGCTCGTCCGGCGCCTGGGAGGCAGCGGTGGCAAGGCGTGGCCGCCGGAAGAGGCGCGGGAGAAGGCGGCGGCATTCGCCGGCGCGCTCGAGGAGAAGGTAAGGAGGCACGGGGCGGAGTACAAGATACCTGACGGCGACCTCCGGGCGCAGATCAGGGTCGCCGTGACCAAATCGGTGCGCGGCGCCTATGCCGGATTCATGAAGGCGAACGAAAGTGCGGTGGCCGGCCGGAGGCGGGAGTTCCTGCCGGTGGACGTGATCGAGAGCATGGTGGGTCGCGTGTTCGATGAGATGGGCGACGGCGAGGTCGGTAGCGTGGGCCGGACAAGGAGCAGCGGTAGGGTACGGCGGGAGAGCGGCAATATCGAGGGGTTTGAGGCTAACTGAAGAAATTGGCGCGCGACCACCATGGATTGGCGTCAGTGCAGCAACCTCATCAGTAATCCAATTTCAGCAATGGAATAAATTTTTGGCATGAATGTTCTTGTAATTAGTTACTGCAATGCAATCTCCAGTAGATCACAAGTCATTTTCTCTTCAATCGACAGAATGGCACAACTGGATATGCAAGCAAGCAATTTACATTACCAAGCAGTCAACATATATGTATCACACATACAAGCCACACCACTACTGTACACATTTTTGCACCCAGCTAGCTACCAACTAGTACAGTATAAATAAGCACTCCCTAATTTACATAGATACACACTAGTGCACACTGCTAAACATTGTGCCTGGCACCTCCTAAAAACTACCTAAAGAAAGTCACGTATGTACAATCTTCCTTGCAGGAGTTCCATGTTTTGTTAGCACTTGGAAGCACCACAGTTCCGAGTTGGGATTTCTTCCTTGCTGATGGATTTGAAGAGTGTCAAGGAGGCACTCCTACTCCCACGAAGAGTTTGTCCAGTCACCTAGGATTCGCACTCGGAACCTCCTGAAAGTATCATAGAATTAGGAAACTATAAAGTACTAGGACTGCAAAGTATCGCTAGTTGAAGAAGAAGCACACCTTCACCACAAAGCTGCTCAACTCGGCTCGCGATATGTTTGCCATAGGTGTACTTTCTCAATGCTTGCAAATGACCCTTTACACGGCTGACCAGAAGTTCCCGCTGCTGATCGTTGCAAGTTTCAAGTATCTTCTGAACAACATAATTAGCATACTGATCCTTCATCATTGCCTAGTTGCATAAAAAGTGGTTAGCAAATAAACTCACGGGGATTTTACGGCGAACACGCTGATAGAATCTAGGATTAGCAAAATCATAGATAATGGGTGGTACAAATATGTGGACTCAGATTCCTCAGTCAGATTTGCACACCTCAACAACTAAAAGCGCCTAACTGATGACTGATGGAAATGTAACTCTGCGATTGCTAAACTGTTATCTGATTTCAAATGGATGCTACTGCCTACTTGGTACATGCTGCCTACTTGAGACAGTTTGATTCTCAAGACCCTGTATCTTGGAGATTTACAGCCTTACCATCTATCAGCAAAAAAAGGGGCAAGGAAAGGGATGGAAAACATTTGAGTTATGGTAATCAGATTATCATACATACCAGCAGGGAATCATTTCCGTCAGTCTGCTCCACGATCTCTCTGATTAAAAGATCTCGTTCCGCAATATCACCATGTTGAAAACACCTCTCTATCACATTAGATGCAAACTTATTTTGGCTCATGGTGACAACCTGCCCAGCCAATTTACTGATAATTTGGGCCCTTTCATTACTTGTTCCTTTTTCCAAAACATGCTGCAGAAGAGCCAGGAAAAAGAAATAAGCTGATATATTTTGACATAAAATAGGCAACGGTACTTCACTCAGGTCATCATCCACAATCACAGTAACATAGCATATTGAACCAAAGACAGGTCATAACTATCAAGGTCTACTGTGCTCTTAGCGTATCAGTGGCCAATGCTGTGATGGCTAATTACCAGTATAAATTATAAGAATTTGCAGCAAGTACTGTATCAAAGTGCAAAAAAAATCACCTGCGTAACATAGTTGCCATACTGATCTTGTGCAAGGATGCAAGCGGACTGCAATATTTCATCTATTATGCACTGGCCTTGTGGATCACCACCACAATGCTCCAAAACTCTCTGCAGATAGGGTATAGATTGAAGAGAGAAAGAAAGTCAGCATATCAGGATCTAGTACCAAATTCAAATCGAGTATTATTTCGAACCCACCTGAATAACACGGCAACCATATGGGTGCATTGAAAGGCTAGCAACTTGTCCCCGAAAAGCAGATACTACAAAGCCAATATGTGATGTCGGGACACACTCAATGCACTTCTGTATAACATGATTCCCATTTTGGTCACGAACACATCGCATAATATTTCCATCAAGCTCACGGACTAGATCAATTTTCTGGTCAAGTTCCATAACTTCAAGAGCCTGTGTTATAAAGGAGAAATAAACAAAGCACAAATTATAATAATAGCACTAGCAGGACACAGTCAGATACTATGATGTATGCTGGTTGCATCCAGAATTCCAGATATCATGCCAACAGGAAACCGCCAGGCCATAAAATAGCTACAATAGCAGATTACACCAATTTCTAGGTAGACAAAGCATGTTTGCTATTTTGTATTCCCTAAGTAAACTTTCCAAATTACCATACTGATCGCACGTAGAACAATAATAATATTCTCTTCTACCGAGTAACAATACAGTTCAGCCCATTTCTCCAATTTCACCGATTACTCTAGCTCTCTTCAATGCTTTCTACAAGCTGGCAACAATTTGGTGAGATTTTCTTCAAAAAAAACTACCTCAAATTAGATGTCTCAGATTTGTCTAGATTCGCATGTATCTAGACATGTTTTAGTGTGACATGCAAATCTAGACAAATCTCCGGCATCTAATTTGAGACAAAAGGAGTAGCATTTACCTCTCTTCGCTCATTGTCCCCCAAATTAAAAGACTTCTCTGACTGGACATCGTATATAATTGATGTTACATGTCCGGATGATCTACTGAGCTGAACTGGTTCGCTATGATTGGCCCTAGCTATTGGATGTAAGGCTAAGAGTAGCCTTTAGACACACTGCATGCAGATTTTCTCCTATTAACTAAGTTACCACTTTTAAAATATAAACTAGAACTTCTGCTTGGTAGCCCACACCTTTCAGGATCAGAAGCAGTTAACAAGGGCGTACAGTACTACAGAAGTACAGAGCATGAAACCGCCTAGGCTGCATTGGATCGAGATAGCCAAACAGACATGGGTTAAGGAGGGCAAAGTTAATCTGAGAGAGAGAGAGAGCTATTAACTAAGTTAATGTTTTTGAAACCTAAACTAGTTCTTTTGGGTAGCTCACGTCTTTCAGGATCAGAAGCAGTTAACAAGGGCGTACAGTACTACCAAGCATGAAACCATCTAGGCTGCATTGGATCGGGATAGCCAAACACATATGGGTTAAGGAGGGTAAAGTTAATCTGAGAGAGAGAGAGAGAGAGAATACTGCCTGCTAGCTAAAGTTAAGCAAATATTAAATGTAAAGAGTAGGAGTACCTTTTGAATTACTCGGCATCCGTACATCTGAAGGCTCAAAGGTAGAACATGGCCAGCAAGCTTAGTGGCAAGATCTCTCCTTTGCTCAGGAGTTCCATGTTCAAAAAACTGCAGAGATTGCAGATATTACATCCAACTTTTTATACAACCAGTAATCATCAGTTACAAGGCATGACCATGCGTTACAAAGTGATACAAACAATTTTCTCCCCATAAAAGATAACTACAGATTCATTCTTACAACATACCTTTTGGATCACATAATTCCCGAACACATCAGTCATTAATGATGGAGCATGAGGAAGAACTTCTGCAAACACAGATGCCTTCTCTTCAGCAGTGCAGTTTTCCAACTTCTGCTGGATGAATCGGCTACCATGTTGGTCAGCGCTGAGGTCAAGAACACATCAGCTGTTAGTATCCAAAACTGGTATTGGAGTATGCATGTCCAGTTGGAACGATACGTGTGCTGATATGCACATCTAATTAGAATGATAAATATGATGATATGCATATCAAGTTAGAATGATAAATAATCAACACAACGCAACTAACCTGAATTCTACAATCCGACCTGTGATATCAGATAGCTCAACTCTGCGTGCTCTGTTGGATTTCAGTTCTTCCAGGAAAGTGCATGCCTTCGGGTTATCAAATTTCCCCCTTTCTCGCTGCCCATGAATCCCAGAAATAGCAGTCATATCTCTTGAGGCGGACTGAAACCTCACAGAATCATTTCTTCTACCAGAGGGGGAAATTCCAGAAAAAGGTTGCCCCTGAAACACTGGGCTTGTTGGATAAGTCAATGGTACTCCAACATAGGGTGAAATGCCATGATAGTTTGGAACAGTTCCTCCTCTAGGGGCTGTAGGAGAATTAGAAATTCCAGTTTTTGGAAGTTCGAGCCTTTGATCAGATGGATATTGTGCTTGAGGAAATAACTTTTGGGGATCAAAATTATCAGCAACATTTCCAAAAACACTTCCCCTTGGAGTCAACGTATTGTATTGATTTCCACTGGCATACTGTGGAAAAGAGGGATGCTGAAAGAATGGAAAAAAGTTCGGGTCAGGAATGGGTGGCTGCATGGCGTACCCAAGTTGACCATACATTTTATATGGCTGAACAAATTCTGTTCCTGCAGTAAGATTCCCTGCTGAAGGAAAACCAGATGGCCTACCACTAAAGCTTGGATTGATAGTGCTGTCGAGAGGGGTCACAACGGAACTCTGGGGAGAATAGCTAGTCATAAAAGGTGGCAAACCTGAACCACCCAAAGCATATCCAGCAGTTCCATATGGAGTTGGCAATACACTGGCTGGATGCAAACTCTGATAATATGGGCTTCCAAACGAATTTGGTGTATAAAACGGTGTTGTCATTCCAGGTTGAGGTAAAAGTTGCTGCATGTTTCCAGTGGGTAATTTTAGCTGAGTATGAGACAAGTTGTCAACAAAAGGAACACGGGGAAGATGTGTTCCATGAGGAGTCATTGGAATATGGTCACTTTGGACTAGAGCCGAGAAGCCATACTGCTGCAACATATTGCCCTGCCACTGCTGCTGAACTTGTGATGTAGTATGGGTATCCAAACCTAACTTCAAATTCTTCATATTTGAGTCCACAGCATCAAGTTCAGTAACAACTGCTCCACTGACAATCACATCATTTCCAGGCTTCATATCTATGCTCCGCTTTTCTTGCTGTTGCTCAGAAGTTTGCACAGTAGGGTTATTATCAGAAAATATGGGAACAGATGTAGGCGGAAGATTGTCACTAAATGTACTACTCAGACCACTGGCCAAAGGTAGAGGTGTCCACGAATTCAACCCTGATGGCTTGACAACATCATGCAACAAATTCTTTGATGAGTCAATGTTAGAATGGACATCTACGTCATCACCAGTATTGCTACTTGACGGATGCCAAGAAGAGTTATCATACAAAGAATCGGTGTTCTGCTGAAAGCTCTCCTAGAGAAAACATTAAAAGATAGTAAGATAATCAACTGTAATATGCTTGAAAGTAATTTAAACTATTAAAGTGATTTCAAGCTTCATTCGCAAATGCAGCATGGATAAAGATTGTAACTCAGCCTGACCATTAATTGTGCATCTACGCAAATAACTCAATATTATGCAATTCAGCAACTAACAAGCCTTTCAGATATTAATTTAAACTATTAAAGTGATTTCAAGCTTCATTCACAAATGCAGCATGGACAAAAATTGTAACTCAACCTGTCCATTAATTATGCATCTATCCAAACAACTCAATATTATGCAATTATAAGCAACTAACAAGTGTTTCAGATATTTTTGGTGCCAACTTATTTTCTTTACAATCATCCTTGATTTGGTATTTTTGCAAGATATGCAGTAAGATTATTAGATCAGGGCAATGAATGAATACTATTTTTTTTTTGCGAAAAATGACTGAATACTTTATTAACTATGCAAAAGGAAACCAAGCCTTTCTAACAGCTGAAAGATTGGCTGATATTGCTATAAGAGCAAGGTAGCTCATTTGCAACTTTGTACCATAAACTTGATGACATCTTAACATAGTAAAACAACTTCACTAGTATTTTGATCTGACACTAGTTATTATTTCTAGTTCAAGCAGGTGCATAGGCCAAACAGCCCTGATAAGGCCTGTTCTCTTCAATCGGATACAATCCATCAGAGAAATGTAAAATGGGCAACAAAGATTTTTTTGTCTATGCGGAAACTCACCGGCACAAAATCTGCAAGATTCATCTGTGCATCATCTGCAGAACTTGAATCCAACGTTGGAGACTTATCATCTTCAGGTTCTTCCTTGTGAGTTGGCAGAGTAGACCGAGGTACAAACAAGGAGCCTTTATTGTTGTCATCTTGGGAAACCACTCTCCATTCTTTAACCTTGCCAACCCGGTTCATGAAGCGGCGACTCTCCCTTGATACTAGCGGAGGAGGAAGCCTTGGGTTCAAATTCACCTTGGAACCATAATAGTCAAAGTATGCAGGATCAGCACGTAGCTTCTCCTCTGACGTGGGACCGCCAGTCACATTGTCCAAGTTGCCTAAACTGGCGTCGAAGTTCCTGCTCTGATGACCTATAAGATTACCAAGAGCAGCCAGAGATCCCTCCATGCTAGGAGGCGCGCTTCCGCTTCGATCTGGGACAGATTCCCTCCAGCCCTCATAAACCCCACTGCCATTATCCACAAACCCCAGCCCTTCTCCTCCTGGAAGATTGCCCAGCGAAGAGTCAAATGCACCGAAGCCCTTACTACTCCAACCACCAGCCCCAGTCCCTCCAATTAACCGGACAGCGCCCTGTGTAGCCATTGCACTGCAGGTGGCAGGAGAGAGGAGAAAATGAACATTTTGTGCTCATTCATTGACTAAATCTTCAAGTTGCATTTCCTAGTATGGCTATTCAAGATTAACTGAATTTACAGATTTGGTATCTTTAATAACAGGCAACAATATTAGCTTGGGCAAGCAAATGCTTTCTAAATTTTACATTTTGGTATTGGGCAAACTATGAAGAATACAGCAGTAACAAGTAACAACATACAAGAAGGCTACCTAAATATTCTCCTCGGTCTATATAAAATCCCTCGGAGCCACCACCCATGAACCTCCGAACCACTACAAAATCGAGGGAGGACCATTTTTCCCCAGTGAGGTCGCCCGATACTATCCCGAATACCATCAATTCGACGAGAGAGAGAGGGGAGAGAGCTACCTTGCCGCAAACCCTAGGCGAGCACCAGGGCCAGCACCAGCCTCCTCCTCCCCCTCTCCCTCCTCAACCCCCAACAGCGGCACCCGGCAAGCGGCACCCTCCTCTCTCCCACCGTCGTCGGAGACACCAACCAGCTCGAGTCCCTCTCGTCTCCGCCGACCTTCTCCACCTCCTCGAAGCTTTTCCTTCTTTTCTCTTTCTTCCCCCTTTCTCTTTTGCGTCGGCGACCGGGGACGGATGTCGCGTCTAAAACCCTCGAACCGCTTGCTTGTCGCGGGCGGCGGTGTCGTCCCCGCTGCTTTGATGGTCGTGCTGAGGAGTGATGTGCGGCGGGGATGCAGTGTTGGCGACAGTGAGGGGCCTATAGGCTGCGTCTACGCGTCGCCTGAGTACGGGGGAAGGGAGGTCAGCTAGGTGACGGCATTTGTAGTATGCTACGAGCACCCATAGGAGTATGTTTTGTCCGGGGCATATTGTCCTGAATAAGGAGCATCTCCACCGGGCCGACCCAACCCGTCTAGACACGTCCGGGCGGACGTGCGCGGTCTCTCCAACGGCATGATCCATCCGGATCGACGCGTCTGGCTCGACCCATCGGCGCATCAAATATACGTGACCGATGGGTTGGTCTGGACACGGGCGGGTCGTGGATGTCCTCCCAGGCGCGCGCTACTGGCCCACCTGTCAGCGTCCATAGCGAGCCAGAGGCACCACGGCACCAATTCAGAGACGCGGGCAGCACCCTGACCGGCGGCACCGAGTCAGACGCAACTGCGGCAGCCTTCGCCATCAATGCCGACGGGACGGGGCGTCGCTCGAGTTCCCGCGCTGGCATTGATGGCGAAGGCGCGAGAACTCGTGACGCTTCCCACCGGCAGGGGGCTACTTGCAGGCCCTGCGGCATCGGTCTGCGCATTTCCCTCCTCTCGCCATCGTCGGAGCCAGCACCTAACCGCCACAGCCACCGCCATAGCCACCAGCAGCGATGAAGAAGCCGGGGTGATTCAAGAAGGACAGAAACGACCATGAGGTCGGCGGATCCGGCTCAAGTGGCCGGCTCCGTCAGGAGAGCGGCATGTCGGCCTTCCTTCGGGGGTCGTGCCGCCGTCCCGGACGCAGGACTTCATCGGCATCCGCCAAGGCCAGCGCGCCGGAGGAGAGGGCCACCGCCGCCGTCGCTACGCCAGTGGCGGATGCGGCGCGATGGAGGAGGAGGCATTGCCCACCACGATGTCTCCCTCCCCACCGGCTGGCACCTCAACCGGGAGCGGGTGTCAGTGTCGCCCGCACCCAAGGAGGGCAAGGCGCTGGAGGAGGAGATCGCCCGCCGCATCCGCAAGCTCCCGCCGGCCCTCTAATACGACCGCGCCTACCAAAAAAAGATGTTCTGGAAGCGGTTCCTCGAGTGGGAGCACACGGAACAGCGTGCGAGTACCTGTCGCGGTGAGTTTGATCTGTGGGGGGTCCCGCGCCATCCCCGCGTACGAGCCCGACGCTGACAGGGCCATCAACCACTGTGATGATGATCTCGACCTCATCATCAAGGAGGAAGAGGAGGAGGAGACCGCATCCACCTCCGCGCACCTGCCCCAGGAGTACCAGGAGGTCCTAGCGCGGGGCTACGACGAGGGCGCCTTCCTCGAGCAGGCCATCATGGCCAGCACGAAGGAGGAGGGTTGCATGTGGGATGGCTACCAGGAGGTCGTCCAGCTCACCGCCCTGGTGGCGTAGGTGAACACGGGCCAGCCGCTGCCACCGCCACCGCCCCCACTGCAGCCGCTACGAGGGTGGGCTGCTCCGCCCGTGCCAGGGTGGTCTGCTCTACCCACGTCGGGGTGATATGCTCCGCCCACGTTAGCGGAGACGTATGCATGGTCAGGCCAGGTGATCGACCAGCCCGTGCCTCCCGCACTCGCACCGGCGTCAGCTCCGGGACTCCCGCTGCCACACCTCTAGACACCGCCTGAGTACATCGACCTCGATCCATAGATGGACGGGGCGGCGCCGGCGACGGGGAGATCATTAGTAGCTAGGGCCAGGGCCAATTTTTTCTCTTTTTCTTGTTTTTTATGTAATATTTTGTATAATTACATACGAACTTTGCTAGTTTACACGCGAAATGTCTCGGATTGAAATCGGAAAAAAACACCGTGGCCGTGTTGGCTAGGCACGGACAGATGGGTCGTGCAGCTGGCAGGACAGGCCGGACCGCGACCCTAAAGTGACCGCGGTCCGACCCAAACAAATAGAAACAGACCGTTTCTGTCACCCGTTTGGGTTGGCCCGGTGGAGATGCCCTAAGAGCATCTCTAAAAACACCGTAAACGCATGGTCCATACTGGCAGTTTTCGGTGTCCTCTAAGCATCGTTTACAGTTTAGAAATCATCCGCGCGGAACAGAAATCGTACATGAAACCAAAAATTGAAAAAAAAGGGTTCACCAGAAATCCATGGAATGCAGAAGTCGATTCTCCACGATTCACGACATAATTTACATATAAATCTCTATCTTCTCTACTATCTAAAAGGAACGAAGGCGTTCCGTTTTCTGCCACTACGTCGCTCCGTTCGTCCGTCGTTCCACCTCTTGGTCCTTCGCCATCGGTCTGCTCTGCCGCACATTAAAAGTCGCAACCGCAGGTACACCGTGATCCTTGCGTGCCACAGGTCACGCCTCTAATCAAATCCATATCAAATGTGCTCCCTCACATCGCCATCCAATCTTCTCCCTCTCTCTCCCGACCGCCTCCCCGGTCAACCACACTAAGCGCCCATGCCCCTGTAGGCCTCCACCGCATAGGCGTTGTCGCCCCGGCCTACTCTACCACATGCGGGAACCTAGCAACATCTCACGAGTGCAGCGTTCCCTCCTCCTCCAAGCTCGCCGCACCCAGCCGATGCGCTGCCGACATAATCCCATTGTTCTTGCTCTTGGTATAGCAGGGGTATGGTCCGGATGAGATGCGCCGCCGGCTCAATCTCCTCCTCTGCCTGCCGCCCGCCGCTCGCCGGCGCCGTCGTGGTCAGCACCATCCAAGATCCGTCCCTGCACATTACTCCCCTTGATCGAGGTACGATCGATCGGTTTGATTAAGCTCGAATCCAATCCGTTCCTTTTCCGCTCATCTCTCCTCGCTCGATTTTACGTTTATAATTGCAAACCCCCCACTGCAGCTGCCGGCCGAAATCGAGACCTTTACCCCTCGCAGGAAAGCCGTCATCACCGCATCCTCCCCCTCGCCTTCCTTCGGCAAGGCGGTCGACGGTGGTAGCCTCAACATCCAGGTCCTCAGATGCAGGTAAGGTCGGCGGCGGGGATGAGGTGATTAATCGTGTCAAGACCTCGGACGTCCAGCAACCGCCAGTTCCGCTGTCGGCGGCGCACCCGCCTACCCGTGATGATTAATATACTCACAAACGTTTCCTTCGTTTTCAGTCGACTCAGTCTAACGATATTGCCACCTCTTTGCCCATGGCCGGTGACAAAACGATGCTACCGTTAGCTGTCTGTACTTTGACGTCCAGGAAGTTCCATGTATCGACCTCTACTGTTCCATGTTAACACCTTTAGTTACAACTGCATCCACAACATTTGTCAAGTTTCACAACTACTGCAAGATTTAACAAGATTAGGATTTTGATGTAGTGAACCTGACCTCACCGTGAGGGATGGCTACCCAAGAGGAGTCGTGGGTGGAGCCGTCGGCGTGGCCCGTCGTTGCCACTTCCACGAGGATGGCGAGCGTGCAACTACGACTTCTTGACTCGCCTTCACCAGCATGGAGAGGTGGCTGCCGGATTCTTGCAACTGTATGCTGGCCACATGCTTGAATTTCTGGCCGGATTTGCTATTGATTTCGCTCGTACGTTCATTTGTACAGGCCATGATTAGCAAGTGATAGGGAGATTAGAAGCTGCTTTAAGATGTGAGATGATGGTGAGGTGTCCGCATCTAAGGAGGGGCGCCAGGAGGAGGACGCTGTAGCCTGTTCCTAGAGAATTTTCTTCCGTGAAGAGCCCACGAGAAGTTCTCTGATAGCTACATGAGTTCGGACCATCTGCTGAGTTTCTGCATGTCTAGAAGTCCAAAATTTTCGGTAATGCACCAGCGTATGTGTGTCTCATAGCAAAAGGGGCTGCCCGCACATTATCCATGCCTACTATTACACTAATCCTGCCTCTTTTTCCATAGTCTTTATTTGGTTCGAATCCATCAGCTTCCACTCCAATGCATCAGGGGTTACTAAATTTTGAACTGGCAACACTAATTATAAGTTGTATTACCTGCAGTTTCGTGCTCTTGATCTGCTCATATATATAATTACATTACTCTTACTCCTTGATCTTGAGGTTCTCTTTAGAATAAATATCAGTGGCGATTGAATGAGGTTTTAGCGATTTTGTATCCATCTGACAAAAAGAGAGTACCGCATCATCAGCCAGGCACGAAACCATATCACAACATCCAAGCATGATTCCAATCTATGGAGAAGTTGGTTAATCCTCTTTGTTGATGCTAAGCATCAGACATTGTCACATTGTTGTCTGACTATGAAGAAATTGAAAGGCATCTAATTGCAATGACTAATGAATCACAAATCACGTCTAAGGAGTTGTCTAATTGAGCCATTCAATATGGCTATGCCATCCATGGTGATATTTGTTGGGCAAGGCCCTTCCTATTTTACTAAGAGCAAAGCTCAGTCGTTTGCTCTTCATGTGCTGGTTAGACAAAGTTATTCATGCCAGGAGGGTTACATGATCAGTTTATAACTGTCTGGTGGTGTTTGATGGTTCAGAGATTATTTGTGTTGTAGACTGCATCTTCTTGGATACTTCGAGCGTTGTCTAGGGTAAGTATATTTTGCATCTCTCAATTAATCGTGGTAATGGCATGTGGAACTAAGAAGATATATTATATTTCCTCTAACCTTTCTTGGTAAAGATTAGAATAGCACAATAAGCTTAAGTTGTGGTTGAAGAGCCTTTACCATTCATTGACAACTCAAAGTGTTATTATATAATACGAGTGCCTATCTATATTCTTCCTTGTATAGGCTAGCAAGCCCGTGATCTTGAGAGGCCGAGGAATCATTTGGCAGAGTGAAGAAAAAAATGATGTGTTCCCTTTCTCCCAAAAAAATCTTTTTTGGAGTCTCGATGCATGGATGCAATATGCACAAATTCAGTAACTCTTTGGATGTTACTGCTGCTTGAGTTTTGTGTTCATATTATGTGTTTATGTTCATGTTATTTGATTAAGGATAGTAAATCTCCTGGTCTCTGCACATATATATATATATATACACACACAAAGTCAATGTCACGATATTACCATGGCATCCCAGGAACTTGGAGCATAGTATCATGGAAGGAGATTGACTGTATGTTCCCCTCTCTATATCACTAACTCCCTCTCATCTGGAGGCAACATCGATGCACATGTGGGTTTCCCCGATAGAGCGCTATGGGCATCATCGGTTGCTGGAGTATCTGGTCAGCAAAGTGGTTACTATGGCGCAACCGCACCAGAGTACCCACCTCGCAGGAACTGGAAGGGAAGGAGTACCATAGCCGGCACATGAAGGTAAGCCTATGGAGCCTGCAGGTTCAGTTGAGCTTAATTTGCATCTAGAATTTGACATGGCTTTGTCAGATAGTTACCTGGTAATAAAATAACAAATTTTGCTACTAACTGTCAAAATTTTGGATTGGTAAACTTTATTCAACAATTAGTATATTGCTCCTTGTATTGCTAGAATGTCTTTAAGCACAAGTGCCTTATAATTATGCAGGTTTTAACTTAAACAAGAAGGACAATAAAGGATTAGTGCCTGCCATTTTACACAAGTTAGCTTTGACGAGAGGGTATCAATAATTCAAGTTGCATGTTGTCACTGCTCCCCTAGATAGTCATGTTCATATGTGTGTGTACATGTGCAACTTTAAAGAAGAATCCATAAAGTATCTTTAAAAGACAAATAATGTAGAGGTGATATAACGCATAGGTGCATCATCCAATCCTTTGCCACATTAGCCTTTTTGAGGCATTTTAGGGTAGTTTGATATACTTCTTAATTAATGTTCTCAACAGGATTTGGATGCGCAAGATAAATGTGTTTGGATCTTTTAAACCAACTAAGGAAAATATCTACTAAGTCGCACTATAATATGATGTTGTATCCGAGTAGGAGATATCAGTGTATGTTAGACTTATGGAAAACCCAAATGCTACTGTAAAACAGTTCACTTGGATGTGTGTTTGGGTGCATCCAGGTGGTCGAAGAACTTCAAAAGAAAAGGTGGAGCGAGCGGGTAGGTTGTAGGTTTTGTGATGAGCCTAAATCGGTGAACACCTGCTTTTCCTTTGCCCTTTTTCTAAGGTTACATAGGCCGCTATGGCGTCGCTTGGGGATGGTCAGGGGTGCCAAATTGTTTTCGATATATGCCTATTGCTAGGCCTTTTTATTTTTCCTATTGCTCGGCGAGCTTATGCCATGGTACTGGATGCATTGCACTTTTATTATGTGACCAAGTAATTGAATGGCCACCGTGGGGGTGCTCATATCCTGCTTGCGATGAATGGTACTGCTACTACTCCCCTCCTGGTGTTTTTTGTTCGACATTTTTAAATTTCTCTTAGGCTGTTTGATCATATATGATAATCTGTTTGAAGTTAAGTATGTAACAGATGAGTTTGAAGACATGGGACAGAACAAGTGTGTCAAGGAGTTAATGGAGGATTATTTTATTTGGGAGTTCGACTTAATAAAATTCCTAACATCTCCTAGATGGAGGTTTTCAAGAAAGAGCAGGACTTGGGATTTGGCCAACAAGTTGGTGGCATGCACTATGCAGTACTGGGCCATTCGGTAGCAGCACCCTAGATATGAGCGTCTGGTGCCACATTGTAAGTATGCACTATAGGTTGATCGAAGGACCATTTTGGACGAACCAACCCATTTCTAGCTGGTTATGGGTGGAGATTTTGTATTTTATATTCAAAGTGGTAGACATATTGCTATATTGAGGCCTTTGGTAGTTGAACCAAATATTCCTCCACAAAATTAGTGGTACTATTTTTTAATATGTCATTTAATGGATGGATTTGTTAGATACCCTGATTCATGTGTGCATTGTAAACTGCTCTTGTGTCCTTGATGCAGCTGCTTGCATAATTTTGTTCCATAACATTGTTGCTATTTGATTTGCAAAGGCGGCACCACACAACCAATTCTTGGGAATATTGTGCTTTTTCAATATGTTGCTTCCAAACTGAATATTTCTGATGACTCAAAAGTGAGGAACTGCAGGTGTGCGAGAACATATTAGGTATAAGACCGAGTTTTGGGTGTATGCATGGAAGATGTTGAATAATTTTGCTTAAGTGGATACAGTCAGTGCGGATGGACATGCATATTAACTTCAGTTGGAATTTTCCAGCTTCACACTATGAAGATCTTATCATAGTGTTGTTGCCCATGTAAGGGTAGTGGCTTAATCATAGCATAGATTATTTCCCTAATGCGCATCTTGTGGAAATTAGAGTTATGTCTTGACAATGATACTTGATGTGCACAATACATGTTTGACACGATTAGTGAAATATTTATGTCTTGACAATGATTTCTAATGTGCACAATACATGTTTTGCACGATTAGTGAAATATTTATACCTCGGTGCAACACACGGGCATGTTTCTTAGTGACGATAAAAAGCCTATGCGATGTTGCAACGGCACTGTGCTACCCTAATGCGAGGCCTTTCAGTTTAAGTGTCCTTTAAGGATGAATAATTTTAGTTTTAATTCATCATCAGAATGGCCTTTCAGTTTAAGTGTCCAATATAACTCAGTAAAATGCATTAAATGAGCATAAGGATCCTCATCGGGGTCATCTCCTGCAAAAGTTTTCTCGTGAATAATAGCGATGAAACGAGGGTTAACCTCATATTATTGTTCGCTTTCCCTCGGAAATTCCTTGACGAATCCTCTATTAAACTTCCCGAGATATTTGGTTGCATCAAGTTGATTCATCAGCCCGAGTATAGTCATGATGTTTATCTGAAACTAGTAAACAATTTTAGTAAAACAATTAATAGAATTAGCAACTAAAAACAAAGACCAAAAATGCTTAGCTTCCCGGCAACATCGTCAGAAAATAGCTTAATTATTACAAGTACACAGATCAATTATAGCTAGTTTCAAAATAAAAGTATCGAACACATAGAGAGCTATTTTGTTAAGGTCTTTATGTCCCTCGTCACTATCTATGAAAGTATACTTATAACTTGCCTTTGATCTCAAGTAAAGAGTGTTTTAAAGAGAGTTGTGTTTGTGTGCAAAAAAGTAAAGAAATCAAATAAAGTAAACAAGTAATAAAGGCGATGGTAATGATGTTGGAATTCAATAAGGCTAAAATATTCTCGGGGATGTAGGATACACTGCTAGCATATGAGAATTACTTATAATTAGGATAACCTTTATATTTCGTAATGATTTGTGTAAAAAGAGTTCCATAATAAGATGTTCACCAACAAGTCTCGCGAGCAAGCCACTTCTACGAGTCATGTGGTGAGGTCACCTCTAGATAACCACTGCGATGCGTGCTAGCAAGTCACTTCTACAGACCACCACAATTAAAGATTTTCTATGAATATTGTTATAAGCATAGTGAATCTCTTTTTTATCCCGGTTGGCCGTGTAGCTTATAAGCGATGGGTATAGTCACAAAGTAGCACCGAACATACTCCCATACACGTCCAAAGGGTATTTCCCCTTTATTTAGTCCCGAAGGCAAATGTTATATTGTCGACTTCACATACCATCTAAAGAGAGATCTAACACAATATCATAGATCAAGTAAAGATCAAAGACCAAAGTTATAGATCCTCTATATTTCATTTCATAATAATGCTAGGATTTCTCCATCTCCCCAAGAACAAAGGGAACTACTCACATGGAAGTAATCAACAATATCATCATATTCATATGGATAGATTGAAAGTGCAAAGGTAAAATCAAGTGCAAATCCACAATTATATTTGGATTACAGCAAGATCTAAATAGATGAGAGAGGGGATAATGGTTATGATGTAGATGCAGCGGTTGATGATGAGGAGGGTGATGTGCTATCCTTCGATGATCCGTGTAGCATCAAGGACCTGTCCTTCTCCAAGATCCTCCCCCAGATCAGTTCCTGGTATAGTGTTTCGTGGTTGGAGGTGTCTGTGAATATCGGATCTCATATCCATCTTCGCATGGTGAGAGTATTTGACGAGACAAACGTCCTAACTGGCAGTACGGGCAAACGGTACGGGCAAGATCCTCCTGTACCTCAGGTCGTTAAACCTTCTAGAACCTCTCCTCACATCCTCTCTTCTCCCAGACGCGTAGAAAGCATTTAAATGATATTTATCACTTAGAAATATTATATTATTACATAACATGATAATCCCAATTGATATCACAAAAGACTTAATAATTTGGAATCACATTGGAACAAGGGTAAAAGGTGCGTACGAGCGCCATAAAATACCAAAATCCTAACTCTACTTATGCAAAAACAAAAGGTAAAAATGCTTCAAAAATGGACACATCAGTGGTCGAGGACGAGACGATGACGCTGGCGAAGAAGTCATGGTGGACGAAGACGTAGAAGGGGGTGAATCCGGTAGCAACCTAGTGTGCTCATGTTGGACTCCTTGAGAGTTGTGGTGGCGGTACTTGAAGTAGGCGAGAAAAAACCCGTTGGGTGACGAAGACCATGCGCAGACACTATAAGAATCTGGACGATCCATGACGGTTTTTCATGACGCTACCTAAAAACATCACGGATCCATGATAGTCTAGTTTTTTCATCGAGAGGGGCTCGGAGGGCCTCCGGCCCAGTCATTCATGACGTTTCTAGATTTCTTCGCCATGAAATTGTCGTGGATTTCGTCCCCAGCCCTGAAGCCCAGTTATCCAATTTGTCTCGCGTATAATCATCATGGATATCATTGCGGTGCATGTTTGAATCATTTTTTTCAATGAACGCGTCATCCGTGAACTAACCCCACATGTCAGCACAATATGCACGGTAGTACTTCACGGAAGGGGTCAATCTGGAGGTGGTTTTTTGGCTGATCCAACATGTCAGTCTGTTTGATATAAGAAATTAAATGACACAAATATTTATTTTCAGAAGTAGGGGTTGGATGGTTGATCCAAACTCGCAAGTTCCTCGATCGCGCAGTGCATGGCAGTTCACGCGCTAGTTCTGGAAAAAAGCATGCAAATAGTTCACACGCTAGTTCTTAAAAAACATGTTAATCCACATTTGCAGTGGCAGTTCCGCTTCGTCTCCCCTGTCTCCTCATCTCCTCGCAGTGGCAGTTCCTCGTCTCCCTCGTCTCCTCGTCTCCCTGTTTTTCTTTCTTCCTTCTCGCAATGGAAGTTCCTGGTCTACCTGTTCTTCTTTCTTCCTCGACCAATAGGAACCGTTTCCACACGTAAGCCGTGGCCAGCAGCCGGATGAAGGTGAAGTGGTTCGATCTTCCGGCTGACCCACTTCATAAGATCGCTGACTACTTTCTGGAGAAAGAGGAGTACGTCGACACCTATGCTGCTTGTCGGAAAGTCTGCGTTGATTGGTGCCGCACTTTAAAAGAGCCTGAATTCCATCTTAACAACTAGATCCTAATAGATCACATACTTCCAGACGTCGGCGACTTCACCTTCCTCAACCTCGCCACTATTCTTTGCTTCACGAAGAATCTAATGGACGTCCATCGTAGGTTCACATTCATCCGATATATATAACATTCATTTATTTGTATTTTCCATTGTAAACGTCTTAGGGATAACTATCCTCTTCTTTCAAAGATTCTACTTCATCAGTGTTTCTCGTGGCGTCATCGTTCTTGCTCAAAGGGTGGAGCCGTACAAGATCCAGCTTCTGAACCCATTCACTCATAAGTCCAACACTGAGTTTCAAGCACACATACCATCTGCTATTCTACAATCTATCGTCATGATGAAGTCCTCGCTGATGGTGTTCATTTGCACATATTATTCGGAGATTATTGCATGGACGGATGAGAGCACCCCAATAGAGAAATTCAATGAATCATTTGGAGAAGGAATTTATTCGCCACCATCCGATGTGCTTCTGAACTACATGACGCTATTCTAAGGAAAGTATATGGATTATTGAGAATGGAGACATCATGTCGACCAACATACAGTTAGAGCAGCACGCAAGCACTATCACGATGGCCAAAATAATTGCAGCCTCGGTCTTTGAATAGATACGCAGAACCTATAATTTTACCTTATGGAGTTAGATGGTGATCTGCTTCTTGTGTTGAACGGGGATTTCGCCAAAGGTCAACCTGTGTTGTACCGGGTGGACACAGAGAACCGCTCTCTCGAGGACATTGGTGATATTAGAAGTCATGCCCTCTTTGTTGATTACCATCGGTCTATCTCCATCGACACCAGGTTGCACCCTATAGTCAAACCCGGTTGCATATACTACACGAATTATATCAGACTGTATAATCATGAGGTTCAAGCATGGGAAGAGGAACCAACAATGGTAATTTATGGCTTAAGTCATCATCAACTGGAACGTATACCGAGACCTTACCCTCTGGACGAGATATTGGCAACACATTGCAGACGGAGAGAGTTCTCTGAACACGTGTTGCAGTACACGTGAGCTGACGACAAAATATATAGGGGAAAATGAATCTTATATTTGCTAGCGTGTTCAGGTCTATTCGAAGAATAAATTTATATTGTGTTTATATTATTTCAACAATATGTGTATTACCTTTCAGATAAAATTGTAATGTATTTGTTTTTAGTACTTTTAGAATTCAATATATTTATTTTTAGTAGCTTTCAGAATTCTCTGTAGTAGCTTTTAGAATTATGTGTAAGTACTCCCTCTGTCTATAAATAACTGACTTGAGTTTATCTAGATATGAATGTATCTATTCACTAAAATGTGTCTAGATACATTCAAAGTTCGAAAAATCTAAGTCAGTTATTTTTGGACGGAGGGAGTACTATCTTTCATCTTTTACTCATAGCAGTCAAGTTGTAACTACTGATTCAAAAAATCTCATGGAGATCAGAGTCTCACGAAAATCTCTCGAACTCGCAACTGGGAACCCTCTCGCGACCAGGCAAATATATTATATATACACAAGGTTTCAAACGACTAATTAACTGTTCCAGACTACATCATACTAGTTAAACATAACAGTTTCCAACCACAACTACTCTAGATGGTCTTGAACACAAACGTCACGTCCAACATCTCTTCTGTGGTGTTCCTGCCAGTGATTAGCACTGCTTGTCCAACCTTTAGATCATCTTCACTCTAGTGGAATTTCTTCCACGCCCTTGATTGTTGAAGACTATACGACCATCTGGGCTAGTATTGTATGCAATTGGGGTGATGCCAAAATCTTCTAGCTGTACTCCAGCCACGCCATCACCAGGGATGTCCATGGAGGAAACCACTTTCATAGGTAATCTCTGCAATATCGCGCTGTGGATTAAAAAAGTAAGAAGTAATCATGTCAGACGATCACCAGAAGTTATATATGGAGCCATATAAGGAACAAACAAAGGTAGTTGTCATACCATCTTATGTTGGACAAGATTTGTCCTTGTCAAATGGGTCACAAATGGAACCCTGATGAAGGTGTTGATTGGAGGTAGGGTATCTAGGAGGTGTTCCATATCATCATCGGCAAGGTGGCATCTTTGGGCGACAACCATAGATTCATATACGTCTTCCTCGCCACCAAGACCACAGATATAGAGAACAGTTATCCTCAACACGGGTCCTATCAAAGAAAAACATAATATTTCTTCCCCGGTAAGATCGTTCTGTGTAATGAATTTCTTCCATCCTTCACCTCCCATGATAGTCCTGTTATTTCCTTTCTTGAGGTAAATCTTGTAGGTGCACCCAAGCACCTTGAAGGGCACACTCTCACATTCAGTTGTGGCTAGATTGAACATGAACCTTGAATTGATGGCACATTCTGTGCACCAAAAACAAAATAATCAGACATTAAACAAACGGTTACAGACTTACAGTGTATTTTGAAAGAAAATTGCTTGTTACCACTTACCACTGAGTTCTAGAACCCCTCTGGCTTTGACAAGTAGATACAAAAGGACATGACTGATGACAACCTGGATTCACAATTGCTCTTGCATACTAGACACGGCGCCAAATCCTGATAGGCAAAAATGATGAATGTCTAAATGATATATGGAACTAAACTCCCAAAAGGAATAGATTGTATATACATTAAATGTATTATAATTTAAACACCTAAGTTGTTATCCTAGTTTTCTTAGCTTTGTTGATTCTAACAACAACATCATATGCTCCGAACCTCGCTTTTTTAGGTCTGTTGACTACATGTTGCTTCACATCATCATCAGATGCTCTGAAGCTCGCTTTTTTAGGTCTCTTGACTACAGGTTGCTTCACATCATCAGAAGATGCTCCGAAACTCGATTTTTTAGGTCTCTTGACTACAGGTTGCTTCACATCATCATCAGATGCTCTGAACCTCGCTTCCTTAGGTCTCTTGACTACAGGTTGCTTCACATCATAATCATCATCATCATCATCGGATGTGACATCGATTAAGCCAACGTTGGTTTTAGAAACCTAAATAGACATTGCAGTAATTAGAATGTTTTGTTTTGATGATGTATAGTAGGTTTAACTACTATCTTAGAGTTAGTAGCAACAAATTTAAAACCTGCATTTCGATGTTATGTTGTATAGTATTCTCCTTCTACATCAGCCCTTCCATTTTGCAGTATTCATAGTTTCTACAGGCGCCTCTTTCTAATTCTGCCCTTGACAGTGCAGCCATTTGGAGACTTGCTAACTAGAAGAATCAAATAATAATTAGTGAACTACAAGAATCAAATTTAAAAGCATATGGTTTGGTCACAACTACAAGCATCATCCAATGAGATGAATCTGTATATACCAAGGAGCATGTACAACCATAGTGGCCATAGAAAGACGATAAGTAGATGCCTATCATCCCTTCAACATTCAAAGTGCCACATTTTCATCATTGACCAGTTGTAAATAGTGAAAATCATAAGATTATCCCTTAGCACTAACATAGCTATGAAAAACATCAATTTGGGCCTCATACTAACAAAGCACACATAAGTCAATGAGATAATCGAACATATAGCAAGAAGCATGCACTACAAATGTGTTTGTACAGAACACGTGCTATATGCACATTATCCCATGGACACATATAGTGCTACACTTTAATCATTGGCCAAATGCATGTGAAGAAGACAATGACCTACATCAATATATAATGTGGGATCCATAGTAAGATAGCACACACAAGTCAATGAGATGAATCTAGATCTACCAAGGAGATGTATAGCCATAGTGGTTGTACAAAGATATTAATTAGATGCAGATCATCCCATCAACATGCTAAGTGCCACATCTTCATCATTGGCCAGTTGTAAACAGTTAATATCATGAGATTATCCATTAGCACTAACATATAGCTATGAAAAACACCAATTTGGGGCATTAATTTGGTGACTACTTCAAGATCATCCAGTGACATAGACAACAACGCCGACGTGCTGCCTAGAACAAGGCGGTGACACAGAGGCCAAGATCCATCACCGGTGACCTAGATGGAGCACTAACACGGTGAACCTAGAACGAAGAGGTGATGCGGTGAAGGGCAGTAGGTCGAGGAGCACTTATGTGGAAGCCATCGTTGCCGGGGAGGGGAGGGTAGTTGGTCGTCGCTGAGGAGGGAAGGGTAGTTGGTCATCATCAGGAAGGGGAGGGGAGGGGATTTGGCTGTCGCCAGGGAAGGGAGGGGATTTGTCCGTCACCGGAGAGGGTCGGGAAGGGGATTTGGCCATCACCGGAGAGGGTTTTCCTAGTGCTGGGAGGTGAGTGGATTTGGGCGAGTGGAAGAGAAAGTAGATAAGGACCCATATAACCCACTGACAAGTGGGGCCCATGCTCGAGCTGATGAGTGGCCCCATAACGAGTCGTTGCCCCGACCGCACCACACCAGACCGCACTGCATCATCTCCGCCGTCGCTACCGTCCCTACCATATCTCGGCTATCGTAGTGGAGGAAGAGTTGCTAACATGGGGATGTGCGAGCTAGCAGGAGAGGGTGATGTTGTGGACTAGGTAAATTCGGTCTTCCTCCATAAATCTGTTCTAGCTAGGGTTCTAGCAGTTAGGTGAATTTAAGATTTTCCATGACTTGTTCTGCAGAGTTGGGTTGGAATCGATGGGGAGCTCCCAATTTCCATCTTAGATAAAAAGATTGGCGGGAAGGAGCTAGATCCTAGGTTGATATGCCAGTGTAACCATGTTCCTGCTAGGAAGGTTGCCTCCTATGGTGCAAACATTGGTAGAAGTTTTTTAGGTTGTCCAGATGAGGTGTGTTATTTCTTATACTAGATGGACAACCCATGGCCAACACAAATGCAGAGAATGCTTGCCTAGCTATGTAAGAAGGCAGATGATAAGATGATGATTGAGTTGAGGCTGGCAGATAGAGGCACGGATCTGCAGATATCTAAATTGAGGTTGAAGAAAATGAGAAAAGAAATGGAATGCAAGCATGTTTGGTTCATGATGATGCTTAGTGTGGCAGTGACTTTAGGATGTGTTCTTTTTTTGTTGTTGGAATTTGTGGAAATAAGTTTTAAATTATGGATGTATTCTTCTCTTGGTTTTGACATTTTTAAAATAAGTATGAGAAATGAGTTCCATGCTCACTGTCAGAACTTCTGAGAAGAAATGATCATCAATAGCTATGAAGAATGATCTTTTGTTGGCTATTTAGTTAGCTAGCTAGCTAGTCAGTTGTTTTTAGTATTCATGAGATGTCTTTAATTTGTTGTACCAAACTTGTTGCAACTAGTAAAAATCATGGTTGCAAGTAATGTGTATTTATCTTTTATTGATTTCAAACATGTTGCAACCAGGAACAACCATGAATTTTATATATTGTTGCAAAACCAGGAACAATCATGTGTGTTTTTCAAAGATTCACACTAAAAATATTTTGACAAGTGGGAAATAAGTGCAACTAGGAACAATCATAACAAACTACTTAAAAAGTACTGATGATATATACAGGTACTAGTTAAATAGGTTCGATCACAATCACCACATACTACTTGCATATAATAGTACTAGTAGTACTTAATTACACAACCGAAATAATATATAACAGTACGTCCATTACATAAACAAGAGGAAGCAACAGGCATTAGGCAACACGAGTAACAGGAGGTGGCAGCAGAGGCAATAGGTGGCAACAGGTAGTAGGCAGGGAGCTAGCTAGTTAGGGCCCTAGAGCGATGTGACCGAGGTTTGCATACTTGCTCAGGTAAACCATGAAGGCAGTGTGCTTGGCCTTCGTATGACACACGCCGCTGTCCTCCATGGGTAATGCCCCTGGCATGCTGCACGATGCTGCTTAGATCTTCCGCAATGATTCTTACACAGAAGGGGAACCTGTACGCATTGGGACCTCGGCGAAAGGGGAACCTACCATTCCTCATTTGCTTCAGGATATGGCTGCTTTTTTGCGTGCCTGGACCACATACTTTCACCGACATCGCTATCTCATTCCTACGAATTAGCATGTAGAGAAAAGAAGTGAGTGAATGAAATTTTTATTACTCCCCCAAAATCATGAGATCAAACTAGGAAAGGGTTGTGTTGAGAGATTAACATTAGCATGTGCGCACAAGTTGAACCAGCTATTGAACAAACTAGTCCATTAAACATATATCTGTTTGCATACATATATGATCAAATAAGTGCTATATAAAATTATACTCTCTCAGTTCTTTCAAATAATTTGAATGAATCTATACAAGTTTTAGTATATATAGATACATCTAAATTATAACAAAATCGAGACATCTTTTTTAGGACACATGGAGTAATTCTTTTCATTCATCTTATGAGTAAATTGGTAAAAAATAAGTAATAACTAGCTAGTTTTATTCAGTTTTAACATGGTATAAATAGGAATTTGTTTCTCCTAAATATACTCAATTAATTAGGAATTTAACAATTTGTTTCCCTAAATATAACAGAACTGCACAGACACATTTATCAGCATTTTAATGTATCTATTCATATACATATAGAACTATAACAGAGATTGGATAATATGCATGATCCAGTATTTAACATATACATTAACGTATATGTGACTCCACTTAAGTTAAAACAAAAAAATATTAAATTTGAACTCCATTTGTGTTTGCACATATGTTACTGATGCACAAAAGTTACACGTACTTACTACTAATAGTTACAATTGCAAAAAAGTTACACATATATTTACTTAAGAAAACAAAATGGTGCTTCATATATCAAAACAAATAATTTGTTAAGATAATTTTAACAAGGTTACAATAAATTAGACATTGGCTTTAAGTTACAAAATAATAAATTTTTGGTATTGTAATCAAGAGCTCGTATGATTATTATTATATATGTGACTTTTATGGTACAAATCAAACTATACATTGGACAACATGAACACAACCTAGATAAGATCTGAACTCCACATGAAATTATATCACTAGAACATACGGCAGATCAATCAAACTACAAAATATGCACCTAGAACTACTAGGGCAGATCAAATCAAACTAGAAATGTGCGACTAGAATGACTAGGGGCAGATCAAAACGACCAACAAAAGATGATCATAGAACTACTAGGCGCAGAACAAATTAATTAATCTACAAGATCAGAAACCCTATAAAAAAATAAAAAGTAAAATCAAAAAACTCCATTTAAAGTTTAGATCTAATTATCTCCGCTTATCCATTGCTGACTTCCTGCTCGAACACGAACGGATTCATAGGTTCTCCATCCTCGTTGTCGTTGTAGAAATCATAGAACACCTGCACCACTGGATCTACAATCGCTTCCTCATAGACCTTGTTCTCTACTTCCTTCTCAACGATGACATTGGCTGCCTCCTCGTCGATGATGACCACCTTAGCATCCTCGTCGACCATCGACCTTGATCTCTTCATCTTCACGACAACAATCTTGTACTTGTTGGTAGGGTTTTCTTCTGTACTTTGGAGTGCAGAGGGATGAGTGTGGATGGAGTGGAGAATTGGGGGAAACGATGTGGCTGATGGTATTTTAAATGACTGGGATACGATGGGGCTGTTGGGCGGTGGGAGCACACGGGGTGGGAAACATGTACAACGCACGTGTCAATGCAAAACGCACGAGTGGAAAACCATGTACAACTCGATTTCTTTTGCAGTTAATCATTTTTAGGCATGTCAATGCAAAATGCAAAGCCCACTCGATGTCTTCTAATTTTCCAGTAAATCATTTTTAGGAATGTCTACCTCTCTAAATCAAATTCTTCATATATAGGTGTCGGTGGGGTTTCATGCAGAACCTTTTCCATGCGAAACCCTAAAAAACATGGCCCCCATAGATCTACCCATTTGACATGCTGCCACACAGCGACGGTTGACCATCAATATGTACTTTTATGCCTTATTGTTCTTAGTTTAGGTCAACATGCATGCATGGCCAAAGTTGATCCCTGATGATTCCTTAAGGGTTTTACCTTTGGTTCATCACTCGGCCCGCACATGCAGTGTTTTCCTCACCAACTAGTGTGCATAAACCTTAATTAATTTTCAAGTGTTATCATGCACATGCATGTGAATGCTCACCCAGGGGTTGGGTTCTTCTCCTATAATCCCACCACAATTTCATATACATGCAATGACTCTAGAGACTCCATGTGTCAAACCATGGTAAGAAAGTCCAAAAAGCCCCTAGAATGTAACTGCCACATGGAATGATAATGCACCAGTTTGATAGAAGTTGCATCAACACACATCCATTAGAGTGTGTGTGGTCATGTGGATTAAGGTGTTTTGGAAAATAACACATGCATGCAAGACTACTCTAGAGATATATACTTCCATGTGTCAACCATGGTTAAAGGGCCCAGAAAGCCCCTAGAATGCAACTGCCATGCACCGGTGTGATAAAAGTTGCATTATCACCACATCCATTGGAGCGTGTGTGGTCATGTGGATCAAGGTGGTTTGGAAAAGAACACATGCAAATGACTCCAGAGACTCCATGTGTCAAACCATGGTCAAAAAGCCCCAAAAGCCCCTGGAATGCATCTACCACATAGAATGATGCACCAATGTGATAGAAGTTGCATTATAACCACATCCATTGGAGTGTGTGTGATCATGTGAATCAAGGTGGTTTGGAAAATAACACATTCAATGACTCTAGACACTCCATGTGCCAAACCATGGTCACAAAGCCCAAAAAGCCTTGGAATGCAACTACCTCATGCATGGATATGATGCACTAGTGTGTGATAGAAGTTGCATTATCACCACATCCATTGGTGTGTGTGTGGTCATGTGGATCAAGGTGGAGTTTTGAAAATAACGCATGCAATGACTCTAGAGACACTCCATGTGTCAAACCATGGCCTGAAAGCCCAAAAAGCCCTAGAATGCAACTACCACATGCATGGATGATGATGCACCAGTGTGTCAGAAGTTGTATCACCACATCCATTGGAGTGTGTGTGGTCATGTCGATCAAGGTGGTTTGGAAAAGAACACATGCAAGAATACTACTCTAGAGATATATGTCAACCATGGTCAAAGGGCCTAGAAAGCCCCTGGAATGCAACTGCCACATGGAATGATGCACCAGTGTGATAGAAGTTTCATTATCACCACATCCATTGGAGTGTATGTGGTCATGTATCAATGTGGTTTGGAAAATAACACATGCAAATGACTCTAGAGAGACTCCATGTGTCAAACCATGGTCAGAAAGCCCAAAATGCCCTCGGAATGCAACTTCCACATGGAATGATGCACCAGTGTGATAGAAGTTCCATTATCACCACATCCATTGGAGTGTGTGTGGTCATGTGGATCAAGGTGGTTTGGAAAATAACACATGCAATGACTCTAGAGACACTCCACGTGTCAAACCATGGTCACAAAGCCCCAAAAGCCTTGGAATGCAACTGCCTCTTGCATGGATATGATGCACTAGTGTGTGATAAAAGTTGCATTATCACCACATCCATTGGAGTGTGTGTGTGGTCATGTGGAGTTTGGAAAATAACACATGCAATGACTCTAGAGACACTCCGTGTGTCAAACCATGGTCTGAAAGCCCCAAAAGCCCTAGAATGCAACTACCACATGCATGGATGATGATGCACCAGTGTGATAGAAGTTGTATCACAACATCCATTAGAGTGTGTGTGGTCATGTGGATCAAGGTGGTTTGGAAAAGAACACATGCAAGACTACTACTCTAGAGATATATGTCAACCATGGTCAAAGGGCCTAGAAAGCCCCTGGAATGCAACTACCACATGGAATGATGCACTAGTGTGATAGAAGTTGAATTATCACCACATCCATTGTAGTGTATGTGGTCATGTGTATCAATGTGGTTTGGAAAAGAACACATGCAAATGACTCTAGAGATACCCCATGTGTCAAACCATGGTCAGAAAGCCCAAAATGCCCCTGGAATGCCACTTCCACATGGAATGATGCACCAGTGTGATAGAAGTTTCATTATCACCACATCCATTGGAGTGTGTGTGGTCATGTGGATAAAGGTGGTTTGGAAAAGAACATGTGCAATGACTCTAGAGACACTCCATGTGTCAAACCATGGTCACAAAGCCCCAAAAGCCCTGGAATGCAACTGCCTCCCATGCATGGATGATACACGAGTGTGATAGAAGTTGCATTATCACCACATCCATGGGAGTGTGGTCATGTGGATCAAGGTGGTTTGGAAAAGAACTCATGCAATTACTCTAGAGACACTCCATGTGTCAAACCATGGCCAGAAAGCCCAGAAAATCCCTGGAATGCAACTGCCACATGGAATGATGCACCGGTGTGATAGAAGTTGCATCACCACATCCATTATTGGAGTGTGTGTGGTCATGTGGATCATGGTGGTTTGGAAAATAACACATGCAATGACTCTAGAGACTCCATGTGTCAAACCATGGTCAGAAAGCCCAAAAAGCCCCTGGAAATGCAACTGCCACATGGAATGATGCACCAGTGATAGAAGTTGCATTATCACTACATCCGGAGTGTGTGTGTGGTCATGTATATCAAGGTGGTTTGGAAAATAACACATGCAATGACTCTAGAGACTCCACGTGTCAAACCATGGTCAGAAATCCCAAAAAGCCCCGGAATATGCAACTGCCACATGGAATGATGCACTAGTGTGATAGAAGTTGCATCACCACATCCATTATTGGAATGTGTGTGGTCATGTGGATCAAGGTGGTTTGGAAAAGAACACATGCAATGACTCTAGATACACTCCATGTGTCAACCATGGCCAGAAAGCCCCAAAAGCCCTAGAATATGCAATTGCCACATAGAATGATGCACTAGTGTGATAGAAGTTGCATCACCACATCCATTATTTGGAGTGTGTCTGGTCATGTGGATCAAGGTAGGGTTTGGAAAAGAACACATGCAATGACTCTAGAGACACTCCATGTTTCAAACCATGGTTAGAAAGAAAGCCCCTGGAATGCAATTGACACATTGATAGAAGTTGCACATTATCACCACATCCATTGGAGTGTGTGTGGTCATGTTTATCAAGGTGGTTTGGAAATAACACATGCAATGAGTCTAGAGACTCCATGTGTCGAACCATTATTGGAGTGTGTGTGGTCATGTGGATCAAGGTGGTTTGGAAAAGAACACATGCAATATTAATGACTCTAGAGACTCCATGTGTCAAACCATGGTCATAAAGCCCCTGGAATGCAACTGCCACATGGAATGATGCACCGGTGTGATAGAAGTTGCATCACCACATCCATTGGAGTGTGTGTGGTGATAATGTGTATCAATAAGGTGGTTTGGAAAAGAACACATGCAATGACTCTAGAGACACTCCACGTGTCAAACCATGGTCAAAAAGCCCAAAAAGCCTCTGGAATATGCAACTGCCACTTGTACATGTAATGATGCACCAGTGTGATAGAAGTTGCATCACCACATCCATCATTGGAGTGTGTGTGGTCATGTGGATCAAGGTGGTTTGGAAAAGAACATATGCAAGACTCTAGATATATACTTCATCTGTCACAATGGTCAAAGGGCCCAGAAAAGCCATTGGAATGCAACTGCCACATATGAGATGAATCACCAGTGTGATAGAAGTTGCAAAACCCTAAAACATGCATATGGGCTATGCGCAGATCTCCCCCCTTCGACCCGCCATGCACAAATGACGGTTGACCAATGGAATTTTACCCTTATTGTTCTTGTTAGTTTAGGTCATAGCAACATGCATGGCTAATGTTGATTCCTGATGATTCCACGGGTTTTCCCACTAGGGTTCACCTGTAAAGAGATTCTGGCTTGCTGGTGTACCCTACTCAAACCATAGACAAGTCCCCGTAGTTCTATGGTCTAGATAATTTTCATACCACCCTTTGGATCTCACCTATACCAATATTTTTGCAAAAATCAACGTATAATGGATTTTTTTCCTGATTTTTTGGGTCATTAATTGCTAAATTTCTTTGAAAGGTACCCTTTTTAACTAGTATCGTATATGATTAATTTGTTTGAGCCACTCATCATGCAATAGATGGACAGGATACACCGTCCAAAATTTTGACTGACATAGCTCGCTAAAATTCTGCTCGTAGGAGTTAAATTTCGCGCCTAGAAATTTCACGTCTAGGATATAGCAATCAGCCCTTCAGCATAGTGCCACGCATCATTCAAGCAGAGGGCATTTTGGTAATCTAAAATAAACCCTCCTTATCCCCTCCGTCACCGAAAGCGGACGAGATCCAATTTTCCTCACCTCGCCATCCTCTGCCTCCTTCCTTGCCCTCACCCTCGTCGTCCGTCCCTCCTCCACTCACCACCGTCCTTCCCTCCGCCCCTCGCCTCCCCATGCCAATCCTCACCATGCTGCCATCCTTCCCTCCAGTAGACAGCTAGCCGTCGTTGTATCCCAAACCCTAGCTCGTCGTCACCTTCACGGTTTTCCACCACGCCATGTAAATTGTCAAGCTCGTAGGTCTGCAACCTCGCCGTAAACCTCACCCACAAGATCTGCCACCTCTATGTGCACCTCTTAATCAAGGTCTCCCCACTCGCCATGCACCTCTCTATCAAGGTCTCCCCCCTCGTCGTGCACCTCGCCGTCAAGGTCTGCCCCTCGACGCCAAGGTCTACCCACCCACAGTTAAGGTCTGCCCACTCGAAGTGCACCTCACCGACAAGGTATGCCACCTCGTCGTGCACCTCGTCTACAAGGTCTTCCACCTCGCCCTCAAGGTCTTCCCACTATCCCTTTACCTCGCCGTCAAGGTCTGCCCACTCGCGGTCAAGGTCTGCTCACTCGATGTGCACCTTGACTACAAGGTATGCCTACTAGCCGTGCACCTCACCTTCCACCTAGTCAACAAGGTTTGCCACCTCGCCGTCCACCTCGTCCACAAGGTATGCTACCAAGGTCTAATGACAAGCCTTGATGCCATGATTTAAGCGTTCCGCCAGGAATAGCAGTAAGAAAAAAGGCCCCACGGCCTGAAGGCAAGGAAACACTCACCTTGCTTTTCTGCTGTTTGGTTATATTGTTTGTTACAGATAACTATTGCGTTATCTTGTTTGTTGCAATATTTTGGTTGCTTCATCATATGTATTATGATCTGAGTATAAATACAAAGTGTTCATTGTGGACTGTTTTACACTTATGATTACTATTATACAATCAACAACATATGTTATATTCTGCCTACTTGCCTATTTAGTGGCAAGATATAGATGCATATACTTCTCATGTTTAATTGTCCTGTCCTCCTTATTATTGCAACCAATTGGTGAATTGTCCATCTTGTATACTATTAGGCTTATGATCAGTTTGCGTGTGATAAAGGTTGCATTATCCTGTTTGTTGCATTACTTTGGCTGCTTCCTGATATGTCTTATGTTCATAGTATAATTAGTTCATAGTTTACTGTTTTACAGATGGTTACTATAGGAAAATGAACACCATAGGTTATATTTTGCTTAATTGCTTGACATATGCTTGTACTGCTTTTGTTTAATTGTCCTTCCCTGATTATTATTGTAGTGTATAATACTAAGTCTGGTCATAGTTGGGAGTAACATAGCATCTTACTAGGCTATGTTACTCCCCACTATGACTGATCTTAGTATTATCTCCATAGTGAGCAGTGTCATAGGTCTTATAACATAGACATCATCATATAGGTTGGTCATAGTGGGAAGTTTGTACACACTAGTATTTTGTGCATGATACTAGTGTATAATACCAGCTACGCTACCCATAGTAGGAGTATCATGCAATCCATGTTGCATTTGTTTTGCCATTTTGTCATATGTCTTATGATCAGAGTATAAATTGGTCATAGTGGACTATTCTACACCATATGTTATATATTGAGCCATATTTGGAGTTCCCTATACACGTTAGACATACAGATGTAGAGCTAAAGGTGCTTGGGTGTTGCTTAGAAAAATAATCCAATCTTTTTCGTAAGAACCAGTGCTTATTTGTATTCGAGAGGTGCCAATTTAGACATCATCCTGTTATAAATAAGCACCATTTCTTAACCAAAAATCGGTTTATTTCGCGATGTACCTGCTATAGCAGTGACAACAACCACCATGTACCTGCTCAACAACCAACCACCAGCTGGAGATCCACGATCTTCCATCCACCGATTTATGATTGCCGGCCTTGGACTGGTCGAAGCCGCGCTCGCCAAAGATCCAACGCCGGAGCCGAAGGGGCCAAGGAAAAGCAAGGCTCACCCAATTACTACTCGCTCTCCTCTAGCGAGGATGAGCATGACCTATCGCGGCGACGCCACTCACGACGACACGATCGCCACTACGACACGCGAGATATGTAGCGCAAAGTCGATAATATGCACGCCAAGCGCGCCTACTCAACAGAGTCGGAGGATGAAGGAACATATCTCTACATCATCATCTGCTTCAGTAGAGCCATACGGTAGACACAAATACCGAAAGGGTTCAAACTTCCTTCGGAGAACCCAAAATTCGATGGCCTCCAGGACCCGAAGATCTGGCTGGAAGACCACATTTCTTCTGTCAAGCTGCATGGTAGAAACAAGTGCACATCCATGCAATGCCTTCAGCTGCAACTGCAAGGCGTTGCTTGCGCATGGCTCAATGATCTGCCTCGTGGATCGATCCGTAGCTAGGAGGAGCTGGTATACAGCTTCGTCCGAAACTTCAAGGGAACCTACAAAAGGCCCGCATCAATCGAAGTGCTCAAAGCCTGCTGCCAGAAGCCGAGCGAATCCCTTCGCTCCTACATCCAAAAGTGGTCCATTATTAAAAACTGGGCAGAAGATATCTCTAAGGATCACGCAATCGATGCGTTCAACAATGGTGTCCGCCATAGAGAGCTCAGGGAAGAGATAGGACGCACAAATACCAAAACCATCGACCACCTGATGGACATCGCGAATCGGTGGGTGGATGGAGAAGACTCGGTGAACAAGCATCGTGTTCAATCGGACGACAAGGACGATCTCGGCCGCGGACGCGACTGTCGAGGGAAGCGTTGGATGCGCGATTATGAAAACCATGAAGAAGTCGACATGGTCACCACTGGCTATGCTGACAAGCACGACAAAGGAAACTGCAACAGCGGATATAGTAGCGGCAGCTACCGTGACAGCAGGAAAACTGCGCAAGTGTGGCAACACCGCACCCGCGACGAAGCACCTGGAACATCCATCCAGGAGAAGTTTTCTGGACCATGCAACATTGACTACTACATCGACAAGCACGATGGCAAGAAGAAGTCTAGCCACCTCCTCAAGGACTGCCGCGAGTTCCTGAAGTTCCACGAAGGCCTCATCTAGATGAATCACGACGCGATAAATCAGGGGTACCAAGCTGCCCCAGGCGCCATAGCTCATGGAGCACAACTGCCACCGCCCAGAGGATGCACGCAGCCTGCGGCGACACCAGTACAAAACAACGGAGGTAGATCATACCCACGAGCACTTGGAAACATGGGTATGATCCAGAAGGGACGCCCCTCCAACAGGACACAGAAGTCGATCACTCGCCAAACAATTTGCCCATCAACTCTCCACCCTCGACCACTGAGTACCTCAGCGGGTGTGAGTCCTGCATCACCTTCGAGAAGAGTGACCACCCGCGCCAAGTCCCTCGCCCAGGCCATTTCCCCTGGTGTTTGGGCGTAGATCGGTGGCTACGAGATGAGTCAAGTCTTCATGGATGGTGACAGCGACATCAACCTCATGTTCGCTAGCACCCTGCACGCTATGCGGATCCCTGTCTCCTTCCTGGAGGCATCCGAAACAACCTTCCATGGCATCGTCCCAGGGAAAGGCGTATACCCCTAGGGAAAAATCAGTCTGGACATCATCTTCGGCACACCCGCAAACTTTCGGCAAGAACGCCTCGAATTCGAGGTGGTCGACTAGCACTCGCAATACCACACAATCCTCGAACGTGTGGTGTTCTCGAGGTTCATGGCATTTGCAGATGAAGATGTGAGGACCCAACATCATTATCACCGTCAACGAGAGCTTCGCCAAGTCAGATAGCCGCAATAGGGAATTCCACAGAATCTCCCAATCCTTCGGCATGCAAGAAGAACTAGCAAGACTCAAGGAGTCGACAGACAATAGTCTTCCTCTTGTGAGCAAGCCGAACGCACCTAACTAGTCCTTCGACTCGTCGGTGAACACCATGGTGGTCCAGGTCCACCCAACGGACCCGACCAAGACAACCCTCATCGCCAACAACTTCAGTCCCGCATGGGAACTCGCGCTTGTCGAATTCCTCCATGAGCGGACATGCCAAGAGATCCTAGGGAATTCGCCGAGCACGCACTCAACGTGAATCCAGATGCAAGACCAATAAAGCTGTCGATGAATCGACTGTCAGAACCAAGGGCAAAGGCGGTCGGCATGGAAGTCAACAGACTCCTCGACGCTGATTTTATAGGCTAAATAAAACCATGTGCTCGTTCCAAAAAAAGACACGGATATCATGAGGATGTGCGTGGACTTCACTTCCCTCAATAAGTAGTGCCCGAAGGACCACTTCCCATTACCGTGGATCGACCATATAATCGACTCCATCGCGGTATGCGAACGCCTCTGCTTCCTCGGCGCCTACTCGGGCTACCATCAGACTCGAATGAAGGAGAAGCATGATACGTCCAAAACGTATCTACTTTCCCGAACACTTTTGGTATTGTTTCTCCTCTAAACTTGTGTGATTTGGATGTAACTAACACGGACTGACGTTGTTTTTAGCAGAATTGCCTTGGTGTCTACTTTTTGTGCAGAAAATCAACTATCAGGAAAAATCTCGGAAAATATGCCAAAAATCCTATTTCACCCGAAGACTCCAGGAGCCAAAATACGAGACGAAGAAGAGCCAGGGGGTGGCCACACCACCTGGTGGCGTGAGCGTGCCAGTAGCGCCAGGGTGGTGTGGGCCCCAGGCACCCCTCGGTCTCTCTCTTCTCCTATAAGAAGCCTTGACCAAAAAAACTAGGGGGGTCGGCGTTTTCGGAAGGAGTTACGCTCACGCCACCACCAGATTCCACGAAACAGCACCAGAAACTCCATTCTGGCACCCTACCGGGACGGGGAATTGGAGGAGATCATCGCCATCATCATCACCATCGCTTCTCCATCGACCATCCATGTTCCCCCCATCTATGAGTGAGTAATCCCCCGCTGTAGGCCATGGGGATGGTAGGGATTGGATGAGATCGTTCATGTAATAGCATCAGATTGTTAGGGCATGGTGCCTAGTATCTTTTATTAGTGCTTTATGACTTTGTTGCGACTTGTTGTGCTTAATGCTTGTCACTAGGGCCCGAGTGCCATGATTTCAGATCTGAACATGTTATTGATTCATTATGATAGTATTGTTTATGGTCTTATCTACAAGTTGTATACACACGTTGTTGTCTGGAACCAATGGCCCCGAAGTGATAGAAATCGGGATAACCGGAGGGAATGGCTTGGATGTGAGGATCACATGTGTTCACGGAGTGTTAATGCTTTGCTCCGGTGCTCTATTAAAAGGAGCACCTTAATTGCCAGTAGTTCCCTTGAGGCCCCGCTGTAAACGGGCTGGCAGGACAAAAGATGTTGTGCGAGTTCTCATTGCGAGCACATATGACTATATATGGAACACTGCCTAGGATTATCTAGTACTTGGATGCTTTATCTTATTTATCTGCAATTGCCCTATGTTCTGATTGCTATGTGAATTGTCTTGTCCATGCAACACTTCCATCCATCCCTATGCCTACCGCTTCGAATCCCTTTCATTGCTTTTGTTATTCTTGTCTTTTACTTTACTACTGCTTTGCTACTTTGCTATTCCTACTACAAAACTGTTACTCGATAAACCGCTCGAGCAAGATTGTTTCCAGGTGCAGCTGAATTGACAACTCAGTTGTTAAGGCTTATAAGTATTCTTTGGCTCCCCTTGTGTCGAATCAATAAATTGGGTTTCACTTCCCTCGAAAATACTGCGATACACCCCCTATACTTGTGGGTCATCAAGACTATTTTCTAGCGCCGCTGCCGGGGAGCATAGCTTTATTTATCAAGTTCACTTGGATTCTCTATTGTTTGCTGCTATCCATCCATCATGGGTAAGTCTCGTGATGGCAAGTTTCCTATTTTACCATCCACTACAAGAAGAGGTACGGTTCTGAACACCTTCCGCTCTTGATTCACCATCTATTATAAGTAAGCTCGTTACACCACCACATACACATGCTACACACACTGCTACTACTGCTGAATCTGAAACTTCTGATGCTTATGATGCTGTTTCTACTGTGCTTGATAAGAGTGGTTCATTAGGTCCTTTCCTAGATGCTACGATTGCTAGAACTATAGCTGGAAATACTGAAACTCCTAATGAAGACACTACCACACCTGTTAGTTCACCTGAGTCTAGTGAGAGTTATGATATTGAAGATGGTTATGTTGAGATGACCGATGAATTTATTAAAGAATGTAAAAACACCCATGATAGGAGCGCTGCTAAGAGTCTCCTTGAGAGGCGTACTATTAGACCCAAATTGTCTCATATTGCTAAGTTTGCTGCTTCTCCCATAAACATTATAGATGAAGATTGTGATTTCGCTCTCGATCTATCTTACATAGCTATTGTTGAGAAAGAACCTTTTTGTGGGACTAAGAATGAAAGTGTGGTAGCACATATGAATGAACTTTCTACCATGAGTGGCTTGTTTTCTGATGATATTAAGATGCGTACTTACTTTGTTGCCAAGATCTTCCCCTTTTCACTGAAAGGAGAAGCTAAAACTTGGTTTAGTAGCTTACCTCCTGGATCTATTGATAGCCCTGAGTGCTTGATTAGTACTTTCATGCAGAAATATTTTCCTCCTAGTGCTAGACATGCTATTTTGCAGGAACTTTTTGATTTTAAACAGGGAGAAAAAGCGGTATTGCCCGAATCTTGGGCAAGGTTTTGTGCTTTGATTCATGCACAGGCTGGAAGTCCATTACCTAAGAATGAGCTTCTTGATATATTTAATAATGGATTAACCGAGGAATCTAGGACATACCTAGATAGTTGTGCTGATTGTGTTTTCAGGAATAGGACTCCTAAGGAAGCTCAAAGAATTAATGGCTAAAATAAGTAAGAATTATGAAGATTGGACTCCTCCTGAACAAGCTATACCTGAAGTAATTGTACCTGAACCAACTATTCTTGTGCCTATTCCAACATCAAAGAAGAGGGGAGTTATTGAATTAAATGATGAAGTGATGAAGGAAGCTAAGAAATGTCTTAAGGAGAAGGGAATTAAAGCTGCAGATGTCAAGAATTTACCTCCTATTGAAGAATTATGTAAGCCTATTTCCTACTCATCCACTATTGAGGTACACTCTCTCCAACACTTTGATGAAGGTGATATCCCTTACTCTAAACCTCCCGATCAATGCTTAGAAGAATTCGATATCTTTATTGTTAAGCAAGATAATTTTAATAAAAGGGTGCAAAATCATCTAATGGAAAACACTAGAGCTATTGTTGAGTTGAAATATATTGTGGAAAGAACCTCTAATGATGTTAAAATGATTGTTAAACACTTTCAAATGGTTCAAACTCAAATAGATCAACTCGTTAAAGTGCAAAACGACTTGCTAGTTAATGTTGCTAAAGAAAAACATGCTTATGAAATTAGAACTAGAAGTGGTGCTGCTACCCAGGATCCTCTTTATCCCGAGGGGCATCCCAAAAGAATTGAGCAGGATTCTCAACAAGCTGAAAATAGTGGTTCTACTCGTAAGAAAAGGAAAAAGAAACATAAACTGTTGTAGAACCCTCTGAACCTGCGATAGATCCTAATAGTATATCTATCTCTGATGCTAAAACTGAAAGTGGTAATGAAGAAAATGAAGTTCCTAATGAAGAAAAAGTTGAAGAAGAACCTGAAAACCACACTAAGAATACCAAATACACTAAAGAGGATTTTATTGCTAAGAAACATGGTAGTGAAAGAGAACCTTGGGTCCAAAAACCTATGCCTTTCCCTGATAAGAAACACAAGTCAAAGGAAGATGAACATTATAATAAGTTTTGTGAGTGGATGAAGCCTTTATTCTTGCAAATTCCTTTGACTGATGCTATTAAATTGCCTCCCTACTCAAAGTATATGAAGGATATTGTCTTGAATAAAAGGAAGATCCCTAATGAAGAAATTTCTACTTTTCTTGCTAATTATTCCTTTAATGGTAAGGTTCCTAAGAAACTTGGAGACCCAGGGATTCCAACTATCCCTTGCTCTATTAAGAATAGTTATGTTAGAACTGCTTTGTGTGATTTTGGAGCTGGAGTGAGTGTTATGCCTTTCTCTCTCTATAAGAGACTTTAACTTGAAAAATTGATATCAACTGATATATCTTTGCAAATGGCTGATAAATCTACCACTATTCCTATTGGTATATGTGAGGATGTACCTATTCAAGTGGCTCATAATTGCTTGATATTAACTGATTTTGTTGTGCTTGAAATACCTGAAGATGATAATATGTCTATTATTCTTGGGAGACCTTTTCTTAATACTACAGGAGCTGTTATTAATTGTAATCAAGGAAAGGTGACTTTCAATGTGAATGACAAGGAACATACTGTCTATTTCCCCAAGAAAGTTGAAAGAACTTATGGTTTGAATTCAATTGAAAATGTTGAGGGCATTCAAGTTGGAGAAATATATTGTCCCATACCAAGAGAAAAATTTGAAACTATTATGATTGGGACTATTGCTATCAAGGTTGAGGTAACATAATCATTAGTGGAATACAAAGTTTTGTCTCATATGGAATTGTTTTGGTAGCAAGACCTGATCAACCTTGTTAACAAAAGGATTTCATTGAACAAAACAATGTTTTCACTATGATTATCTCCTTTTACTTTTATTCTATCCATTTTATTTTTTTGCTTTCGTTTAGCGTTCTTTTTGTTGTTAGTTGCTTGCACGTTAGAGTGTCTTAGAACTTCTGTAGTTCTAGCTTTGTTTTGTCCTTGCATCATGTTTCCAAAAAAAATCTGTCTGTCAGAAAATCATTCTTCTATGCCTAAAAATGCCCAAAATAAAGTGTCTCGAAAAATTCTAGAAAATTCATATTAAATTTTTGCGTGAAAAAAGGGGCAGAGGAGTACCTGGGAGGTACCAGGGGGACCCACCGGGCAGGCACACCACCTGGTGGCGCGGCCTACCCTGGGTGGTGCCATGCCCTGGTGTGGGCCACCCCTGGCCCCCCCATTAACTCTCTCACCTGCCACTTTCTTCTCTCTTCTGAGTAGGCTCCAGTTCATTGCTCAAAATCGCGTTCTTGATGTGCTTGCTCTCGATTTTTCGATCTCCTTGCACAACCCATCTTTCTTGCTGAAATTTGGAGCATTTGTTCCCTGGTATGTGACTCCTCCCCTTGTCCAAGTAGATTTGTGTTTAGTGGATTATATATTGAGTATTTTGCTGCTGTAGGTGACTGGTTATGAGAGCTTGTAAGCTTGTTTGATGCTTAGAGATATAGTTTTGATGCATGTTTAGGCCTCTTACAAGTCCCTATGAGTAGAATCTTTCATTATATTTACTTTGCAATCACTTGTTTAATAGGTGTTTAAAATTTCAGAATAGAAGATGAATGAGCATCAACTAAACCAACATGAACTTTGGGTGCCTGAGGTCATGAAGGTCCACTGGGAGGAGGAAGTTTTTCCCTCCATTTATCCATGCTCTGAGTTCATGGGAGCTGCAGGAATTCTACAAGATTTCCACACTTTGGTTTCTAATGCAAGGTTAGAGCACTTTTTGGAAGATGAACCTTGTCAATTCGTGAAGCTAACCATGTCTGTGGTGCAGGACTTCCAATTTAGTCACTCTTTGCCTAACCCCATGGTCCATTACAAAATTTACAATATTGCCGTCGACCTTTCTCTTGATGATTTTTGTGCAGCTATTAAGGTACCTCAATGGGGATCATGTAGAAAGATTAAGGAGAGACCTGAACCACTCATGGATTTATACACAGAAATTTGCCAAGGGAGCAACTTCTCGAAGGAGAGTGGAAAAATCCATAACATTCATTTTCCCTCCATTCTCTACTTTGCCTACTTTATTGCCAAGTGTGTTCTTGCTAGGAAAACTGCCAATAAGTTATCTTCGTATGATGTAGCATTTATCTCTGCTGCTCTTAAACGAGATAGGTCTTACAACTTAGGTGCTTTGATAGCTTTCCGTCTTGCTGCTAACTGTGAGAAAGGTGGAATTTGTGGAGGCCTCATTGCTTCTCGTTTACTAGCATTGCATGGTTTAGTGCCCCATCATCTAGACCTACAGTTTCCCATAGAAAGGCTTGATCTTAATTACATGATACAACATAAATTTGTTTCCTCGTGGGATAGTATGAGTGAGTTATCTTATGAAATAACCTTTCTCAAAGCTGGTTGGAGAAAGAGCAAGTCCGAGCGTGTTGTTCTTTTGCCTGCACCTGTTTTGTTTAACCTTGATAACATGGAAGGATGGTCCCTCACTAAGGAGGAGCTTGACACGTACTTGGGAGAGCTCTCCCAACAGGAGCAGGACACTAGAAGGGAGGTCACGGTTGATTCGGTCCAGCCCTCGAATGAGGGAGAGTCTTCATATCAGCAACCTGCTTATGATTGGGGAGCTTCTTCTTCTTCCCATGGGCCCAACTACGACCATTCTTATCAAGATCCGCTTGCTTGGAACCCCTATTCGTACATGGATTGGTACCCACTTAGGCCAAAAGCCTAAGCTTAGGGGGAGGTACGCCGACATCGCACTCATATCCATATCATCTTGTGTCGGTACTTTGTATATTCATGTTTTTGTTCTCTTTTTATTTTTCGTTCTTCTTTGCTTTTGCTTTCTAAAACACAAAAAGACCAAAAATATTTCTGTTGTTTCTCTTTGGTTTGCTTCTTCTTCTTTTTGCCTTGGTTTGTTTTTCCCTTTTTGCTTTGTTTGAACTATTTGAAAAACCCAAAAAGATTTTTTCTTTGCTTGTTTTTCCCCTTTGGTTCTTGCTTTAAAAAATTGAAAACACCAAAAATATTTGTCGTTCTTCTTTGGTTTTGTGAGTTTGCTACAGGGTTCAGCAGTCCTCAGTGGAATATTGGTTTCATATTATTATTCAAGCCACACAAGTGAAGCGCAATAATTAGGATTAATGACAACTTGAGGCGTGGTAAGAGGCTAGTAACGAACTCTATTTGTTTTCAGTTTTGTACATATACTCATCACTGTGGGCATGCTTAGTCCGTTCATGTAGGGTGTATGTTATCTTTGGATACTTAGTAGTTCTTGCTTTCTTATGATTAACTCTAACTCGCTAATAGTTTGTAGCATGTATTATGAATGTTTGCTTGCATTGCTCTATTCATAACTTGGTATGACACCGTGGTATCCTCCTCTGAATGTTTCATTTGAATTGACTTGGCACATGCTCACGCATGCACATGACTGTAATAATCAGTTAAGCCTCGATGAATTATTTTGCCTTGAGGATCTTGAATCACTTTCATGCCATGAGTAGTCCTGTTTTGTTGCAAGCATGATTATGACAGCTATTGCTCTCTCGTTTGTCGCTCCCTTACTATTGCTAGTCTTCATTTCCACTAAGTGTTTTACTCATGTTTCCAACTCCCTAAACCAAATATTGCCAAAGTGTCCACCATACCTACCTATCAGCATCATTTGCTACTTCCGTGCATATTCAATATGCCTTGTTTTCTTCCGAATAAAATGTTTGCTTGTTATGAGAAAGTTAGTTAGTAAAGCTCTCACGAACTTGATGGCACACTTTATTTCCTGCATTTAATAAACCTGAACCATTGTGACTCTCCATGAAAGTTATATGCTTGCAAATTATAGGCTGGGGATTAGCAGAACCGTGCTGTCACGGGGAACGCTTTCAACACTTGTAAATTATACCCAGTTGATACCTTGCTCTTTGGTTTGCGGATGTCGTCGGTGTGAAATAAAAGGGGAGCTTGTAAGTCCATGGAGTTATGTATGTGTGTTAGAGAAACGCCTGGGCCGCTGGTCTAATCCATGCTGACATGGTGGAAAACTGTAGCGTAACCTTAATGATATCTATGAAGCATTATTCTTATAAAAAAGAGAGAGATAGCTATTGAGAAAAAGAAAAAAAAGATATTTATGAAAAGAGGAAACAGAGAAAAAAGCACCATTTTCCCATGGTAAATAAGAAGATTGCTGAGATACTCATTGTCTGCTTGCCTTGTCATTTTGATATGGGGATTCTTCCGTATCATCGGGCAAGGGGTACCCCGTTGGCGGTTCTTTATGATACGCACATATTTATGATGACAAGAACTTACCGGTAACTAAAGTTGAGTAGCATGAGGAGCGACCCTCGTACTCAAGGGACTTGGGATTTTCAGTTTATAGTCTGTCAAGCATATAACTCAGATTGGACCTCACTTTCACCTTAACCACATTAAAGGTGCTTATGATAGGGGCAATGAGAGCTCAAAGCTAATGAGTATCATACTTTCAGCATTTGGAAGACTTTCAAAATTATTCAAAACCTTTTCCTTTACTTGTTGAGTCTCCATTTATTCTTTGAGCACCTTCTTGAGAGCATAGTTGTCATTCTTTGTGCTTGTCCCATTACTTTATTATTGGTGTTATGACTTTGATGCTTGTATCTTTGATATCTTTACTTCTAGTCATCACTTGAACTTCAGAGGTGCCTTGATATTCATAATCAAAGGCAAGCGAGATACCCTCTATCATACCTTTTTATGAGCATTGTAATGTTGCTTATATTTATACTTCGTGCTACTTATTATTTTTGAGTTGGAATCTCTTCATAGCTTGCAATGACTATTAAGTAGACTCAGTTGCATACTCTTTATTATGAATTGTCTAAGTAGTTGATCACATTGCTAAGAATATTTACATCACATGAAGCAAATGTGTTCGTGAAAGTTCTTTTATCACACTCAGTTTTCAACTGAATTGCTTGAGGACAAGCAATAAGCTAAGCTTGGGGGGAGTTGATACGTCCAAAACGTATCTACTTTCCCGAACACTTTTGCTATTGTTTCTCCTTTAAACTTGTGTGATTTGGATGTAACTAACGCGGGCTGACGCTGTTTTCAGCAGAATTGCCTTGGTGTCTACTTTTTGTGCAGAAAATCAACTATCAAGAAAAATCCCGGAAAATATGCCAAAAATCCTATTTCACCCAAAGACTCCAGAAGCCAAAATACGAGACGGAGAAGAGCCAGGGGGCACACCACCTGGCGGCACGGGCCAGGCCAGGGCGCGCCAGGGGGTGGTGTGGGCCCCCCAGGCACCCCCCCTCGGTCTCTCTTCGCCTATAAGAAGCCTTCTGACCTAAAAACTCCAGGGGGGTCGACGTTTTTCTAGAAGGAGTTCCGCTCCGCCGCCACCACCAGATTCCATGAAACAGCACCAGAAACTCCGTTCGGCACTCACGACGAGGAATTGGAGGAGATCATCGCCATCATCATCACCATCGCTTCTCCATCGACCATCCATGTTTCCCCCATCTATGAGTGAGTAATCCCCCGCTGTAGGCCATGAGGATGGTAGGGATTGGATGAGATCGTTCATGTAATGGCATCAGATTGTTAGGGCATGGTGCCTAGTATCTTTTATTAGTGCTTTATGACTTTGTTGCGACTTGTTGTGCTTAATGCTTGTCACTAGGGCCCGAGTGCCATGATTTCAGATCTGAACATGTTATTGATTCATTATGATAGTATTGTTTATGGTCTTATCTACAAGTTGTATACACACGTTGTTGTTCGGAACCAATGGCCCTGAAGTGACAGAAATCGGGATAACCGAAGGGAATGGCTTTGATGTGAGGATCACATGTGTTCACAGAGTGTTAATGCTTTGCTCCGGTGCTCTATTAAAAGGAGCACCTTAATTGCCAGTAGTTCCCTTGAGGCCCCACTGTAAACGGGCTGGCAGGACAGAAGATGTTGTGAAAGTTCTCATTGCGACCACGTATGACTATATATGGAACACATGCCTAGGATTGTCTAGTACTTGGATGCTTTATCTTATTTATCTGCAATTGCCCTATGTTCTGATTGCTATGTGAATTGTCTTGTCCATGCAACGCATTCCATCCATCCCTATGCCTACCACACTCGAATCCCTTTTTCTTCGCTTTTGTTATCTTTGTCTTTACTTTACTACTGCTGCTACTTTGCTATTCCTACTACAAAAATGTTGCTACTGATAAATTGCTATGAGCAAGATTGTTTCCAGGTGCAGCTGAATTGACAACTCAGTTGTTAAGGTTTATAAGTATTCTTTGGCTCCCCTTGTGTCGAATCAATAAATTGGGTTTCACTTCCCTCGAAAATACTGCGATACACCCCCTATACTTGTGGGTCATCAGAGGACCAGAAGAAGACGGCCTTCATCATGCCCTTCGGTGTTTCCTGCTACACAACAATGCCCTTCGGGCTGAAGAATGTAGGAGCCACCTATCAACGGTGTATGGCCTGCCTAAAAACCAGCTTGGTCGGAACATCCAAGTTTATGTTGATGACATTGTCGTCAAAACCAAGGAGGAAGCTACACTCATCGACGATCTCCGCGAGACCTTCGATAACCTCGATCGCTACTGGATCAAGCTAAAACCAGAGAAGTGCACCTTCGGCGTGCCATCGGGGCAACTACTCGGGTACCTCATCCGCTAGGGGAATCGATGCCAACCCGAAGAAAATAAGAGCCATACTAGCCATGGAGAAGCCAAATAACGTCAAAGGTGTCCAACAGCTGGCTGGGCGAATCACGGCGCTCAATCGATTCATCAGTCGAATGGGCAAGAAGGCACTACCATTTTACTAGCTCCTCCGCAAAACTGAGAAATTCGAGTGTATGGATGAGGCGCAAGAAGAATTCGAAGATATCAAGTGCCTGCTCTCCACCTCGCCCGTGCTGGTAACCCCTAGGGAAAAGGAGCCAATGTTGCTATACATCTCCGCCACTAACCAGATGGTCAGTACCGTGCTGGTGGTAGAACAAGCCAAAGAAAACAAGATCTATGGGGTGCAGCACCCCGTATACTACCTCGGCGAGGTCCTGACACCAACAAAGCAGCGGTACCTGCATTACCAGAAGCTGGCCTACAGTGCCTTCATGACAGAACGGCGACTGCTCCACTACTTCCAGGAGCACCCCATAATCCTGGTGAACGATGCCCCGCTCAACCATATCCTCAACAACCCCGACGCTACGGGGCGAGTCGCCCTCTGGGGCATCGAGGGCTTTCCCTGCGGGACATCACCTATGAACGGGGAGTGGCGATCAAGTCGTAGGTTCTACCGAACTTCCTCGTCCACTGGATGGAGAACCAGCTCCCCGATACCCCAGATATGTCCAACCTCTGGACCATGAACTTTGATGGTTCCAAGCGCAAGGAGGGGGCTGGTGCAGGCGTCATCCTGACGCCTCCCCAAGGTGATAAGATGCAATACATCCTTCGGATGAAGTTCCACGCGTCCAATAATGAAGCGGAGTATGAGGCGTTGATCCACGGGATGCGGATGGCCAAAGCCTGTGGCGCCACGCTGCTCATCATCTACGGTGACTCCAACCTCATGGTCCAGCAAACCATGAACATGTGCGACGCCCTGAGCGATAATATGGTTGTGTACCGCGAACTCTATAAAGCACTCGAAGAAGACTTCGACGGCTGCGAACTACGACATGTAGGCCGCGAAAGCAATGAGGAGACTGACGTGCTCACCAACATAGGCTCCACCTGCGCCCCGGTGCCACCAGGCGTATTCCTCGAGCAGATTTGCGAGCGCTCCATCAAGCCAAAGATTCCCGCAGGACCATCCGACACGACAACAGACTCGAGGGCTACGCCACCCGAAGAGGACGACGGTTCCAGCAATGCATAACAAGGATCCGCACCCGAAGGTCCCATGGAGGTCATGCTCATCGAGCCATCCTGGACACAGCCATACATCACATACCTGCTCACCAAAAGGCTGCCAGATGACACAACAAATGCGCGACATATAGCGCGACATTCCAAGGCTTTTACCATCATTAATGGTGAGCTATATAAGCGCAACATCATGGGCGTCCTGCAACGATGCATCACCAATGGCGATGGTAGAGGCATCCTCCTCTAAATACACAAAGGCACCTGCAGATATCATGTAGGCAGTCGCGCCCTAGTCGCCAAGGCTCTACGAGTAGGCTTTTACTGGCCCACAACAATGCGCGACGCCAAGGACATCGTCTAGAAGTGCAACACTTGCCAAAGATTCGTGGATAAGCCGCACGCACCAGGTGCAGAACTCAGGCCAATACTTGTGGCTTGGACCTTTGCGCAATGGGGACTCGACATGGTCGGCAAGCTGCCGAAATCATCGCCATGAGGTTACGTCTTCCTCCTTGTCACTGTCGACAAGTTCACCAAGTGGGACGAGGCCATGCCGATGACTAACCAGACAGGCGTCACCGCCGTCAAGTTCTTCGAGTCCATCGTCGTCAGGTTTGGGGTGCCACACAGCATCATCACCAACAATGGGACGAATTTCACCTCGAACGAGTTCCAGGATTTCTGTGAAAACCTGGGAATCAACATCAAATACGCCTCTGTAGCACATCCTCAGACCAACGGTCAAGTCGACAAGGCCAACGACCTTGTCTACAAAGGCATCAAGAAGAGACTCCTTCGACCACTCGAACAGGCAGCTGGTTGCTGGGCTGAGGAGCTACCCTCTGTACTATGAAGCTTGCGCACGACTCCGAATAGCACCACAGGCTACACACCATTCTTCATGGTGCATGGCACTGAAGCAGTACTACCTGCAAAAGTGCATTATAGAGCCACAAGGGTCATTCCTTACAGCGAGGCCGAATCTACGGCCACACTCTAGGATTCTGTTGATCTTCTCGACAAAGCACGTGAAATCATGGTGGAGCGATCAATGATGTACCAGCAGAGTCTTTGTAACTACCATAGCCGATAGCTGCATCCAAGGTCCTTCGTCGAAGGAGACCTCGTCCTACGTCTGAAGCATAAGGGGCACCTCAAGTTCGAGTCCCCCTAGGAGGGACCCTACATGATCACTGAAGTAATCCCAGGTGGCGCCTATTGCCTGAAGGACGTAGAGAGTGGAGTCGAATACTCCGACCCATGGAACATCGCGCAGCTGTGACGTTTCTACCCCTAGATGTTTTTACTTTATAATAAGGCTACTCAGCCATGCTACTTAGCCAAACATTATACCTCCTGATATTCTCCAAATAAATAAAGCTAAGTGCCTCAACTATGTGTCTTGTTACATTCACTTTTATTCCTATTTTTCACTCGGGGGCTACGCCTCCGTGACGACCTCGTCACATATACAACCTCATAACACAATGACCTGAGTAGCTGACCATGCTATCAATCGAACCCTTGATAACTCCAACCCAGTTGCAACGCAACTGATAGGCTGGCAAGGTGCTGATATCCGCAAGCGTGAGGCTAACGAAAAGGCACTGCATAAGAAACTTACTAGCAAAACACATAGGCTAATAAGATTTACATACCGCACAGGTACCAAAACACCCAGTCAAAATATTATACAAGCTTTACAACACTTATACACCTTGTGCAGGATAGTACTACTCTACTGACATTGAAGAAGTACATTGGTGCATTTGTCGAACAAATTTACAATCCTCTCCGCTGGCTCAGCAACTTCCTGGTAGTGCGGAACCATGTTCTACGCCATTCCCGCCAGAGGTGCTGGCGGACCCTCTGCGATTGCCTCCAAATCCACGTCTGGACACTGTATACGCACAAGTGCCAGCGCATCCTTGGCACCCACGACAAGTTGCTGGTGCACGCACTCACGTACATCACCAGCATTCTGAAACCTATGAAGCAATGTCAACAGGATTGCAGGGACATCGTCGAACAGATACATCGCCATGAATATATGCCTCAAGCATGACCAGGCCTTCTTTAGGAAATGCAGCACCTGTGACACTCGATCTTGCCACGTTGTGAGCACAATTGCACGATTCCGGTCGGTCCAGAAGAACCCACCAACTTTTAGCTGCTCGTGAGTCAAGCAGTTCAATCGAATGCTAATGCGATCCCTCTCTTCCTGTGGAATGAGGTTGACAACTGCATAGATAGTAGAAGCAAGATATCAATCACCAAAACAATGATACAGACAAACAGGAACAAAGGACTCGAAGAAACACCCACATTGTAGCTGCTCATTGATTTGAGCCACCTCGCCAAGAAGGTACTTCTCGCGTTCGATGGCTTTCTCCGCTTTCGACTTCCACATGTTGGAATTACCGTGGATGATCAATGTGTCCCACTCCAAATGCTTCACACGGTCACACAGTCGGGACATAAGAGACAATTCTTCCACCTTCGAACATGGCGATGCCAGCGGCACATCAGGAAAAGCCACGATTGGCACGCCACTCGATGACCCCTAGCCAAGGAAGCAGTCGCAGGAGAAGAAGCACAGCTCGGCAAGCACAAGTTAAAAAATACAAAAGAAAGACATCAAGCAACCAACATTGATACATCGGACTTCAAAAGCAAGTTCAGATCAAATAGCACACAAGCAGAATTACTACTGGACCATTAAAGTTCTTGGACAGCTATACAATCAAGCAAAGGACACCTAGACCGGCGCATCGACACTCGCGAGCTTCGTCGACTATGTAGAAGCCTCCGACGCCGTGGCCTTTGCCGTGTTCACCCATTTTTGCTCCACAGAGTACTTCAAGAGTGTCTCTATGAGCCGAGGCCCATATTTATGACAACGAGTAGCAAAAGGAGTGAAAGCTACCTCTTCGCCCTCTGTGATCGTCGACATCTTCGAAGTAATCCTGTTGATGTTAATGTTAGCACCGCAGGCATGCGCCATCGCCAAACCCATTGATGCACCGGCTCCCTTCTGCGTGTTCTTGAAATCTGCAGGAATGCCACCAGCAAAGGATTCCGCCAGGCCATCAATGTCTTCAATAAGCTAGGCCTTGGGGAGCATCTCTTCACGAAGGCACCCAAGCACAGTCTTGGCCTTCTTGAGTGAGTCCTGGGCAGAGACTTTGCGGTCTTCGACTGCAGCAACAACACCGGTTAGTGCATCTTCATGAGCCAAAATCTGGCGATCAAAGCCCACTCCAGCGGCATCTACAATGGACTCACACAAGTCAGCAAAGGAACAAACAAAGACAAAGAAGAAAATTTAAATTGAACAAACTGCAACAAAGCATACTAGAAAGTGCTCGGGCGACAGAGAGAAGTTGTTCTGCGAACCCTTTCTCTCTATCAGCTGCAGTGGCTGGTATGTCCTCCTCGCGCCTCTTTGACTGCTGCTTGGATGTAGCACCCCGGGAAAACCACTACTAGAAAATCGCTTGTTGTTTTTATTTTGTGCATCATCATGATCGCATGCTCATGCCATTATGCCATATTGCATTTGAGCATCGCTATGTCATCATGCATCTTTTTTCCAAAAACTATTTTCTAAAAAGCCCACCTTTGTTTTCTAAACACCCCTTATTTATTTCAAACTATAAATCTCGGTCCTCTCGGACCTTTATTTGTCTAAAACATATTGCAACTGTTTTGCTTTAAATAAAATAAAATAAATAGGTAATAAAAACATTTTAAAAAAATCCGGGGGAGGCTGCCACCGACCAGGCCGAAAGGCCTAGGTAGCAGCAGCCTACTACCCTAGAGAAATCCTAACCCTAACCCACCTACCACCAACCCCACATCCCTCCACCCCACCGCCAGCTCCCACGCACACCACCCCGCCCTAGAACAACTAGACCACACGCACACACTCTGTCACGTGTACACCCAGGAACCCATGTACCACTACCGCTGACCCCACCCAAGACCCCTCCAGCAACCCAACCAACCTGGCCCCACCTCATGGCACTACCGATCGGGAGACCGCGTCGCCCACACACCATCCCAAGCAAAGCCGCCCCCCGCTCGCGTACCCACGGCCCCACACTCCGTACGCAATGACCGCTCCCGCACACGCGCATCAACTCCACGACATCGCCCTAGTCCCGCATATGGCCCCACCATGGTAGCCCCTCTCTCTCGCCCCAATTCTCCACCCCCGACACTTACCTACCCCGTAGAGGAGAATATCACTTTGCGGCATGAAAGTTGAGGCACCCAGACAAAGCGGTACCCAAGTTGCTTATAATCAGCCGCGTTGACCATATAGTTGGCATGCCAAATACTCAGAGGGTCTTTTTCGGCACGAATTCAACTTTACGTTTCAGTACAAAATATCAGGCTAACGCCCGTCAAGTTGCCCCCCTGTCAGTTTTCAATGTTATGTCGCTGCTGTCGCTTAGGCGTGGTGGCTGTCATGTAGGCTTGCAGCGCTTTACAGTGCATAGGACAACACGACCGGCCTAGTGTATTGACGTGACAAAACAGGATGCATATATCCTTGTTATTATTATTTTTTGTTTACTTAGAAGCTGGAACGGCCACCGCCACACGTATCTCCATTGGACTTCCATCCCCGTCGTTAACCACTACCTTAGAAACGCATTGACGGTTCCATCGTTCCCCTGTCTCGTAGAAATCACTCTTCTCCTTCCTGTCATCTGTCTTCTTTCTGTCTTCTCCTTGCCGCCATGGAAGGTCGTCGCACTATAGAGACAAGATTCATTGCCCATTACAATAATAAGATATACGTCGTCTACACCAACGAGGAGGAGACAGTGGTGCAAGTCATGAGGAGGTATGAGGGTTGGATTGAGAAAGATGAGGAAAAGTTTGTGGGATTGGATCTAGAGTACACCCTGGAGGACCCATATGTTGAGAATGAAGTCGCCGGTGTTCAACTGGCCATGAGGAAACACATCCTCATCTACCACTTCTCCCAGTTTGTAGATCTGCTCTATGTAGTTAACCGCTTTTAGGGTTTTCTCCTCTTGTTCTTTATCCATTTGCTCATCTTGCAACTACTGAATTTTATTAGGACCAAATAAATTATGACAAGCCAATGTTGAGAGTCTTGATCTTGCATTTACTAAACTTTTTAAAATTATATTCAGGTGATGATCTTGCATTGATAAAACATTTGTAGTTACAAATTTTGGCGATGACAAACTACATACTTTCAGGACTGACAAGAATTGTCCGGCGCTGCGCCAGTTTCTTGTAGAAAAAGGAATTGTTTTCTGCACTATCGACAATATAACTGATTTTTGGAAATTTTGTCAAGAGGGAATTACAATTCCTACGCACAAGTGGATCGATATTCAGAGTCTTGTCAAGATCATAGGGGGATCGAGGAAGGACGGAATGGCTACACTCGCAACTAGAATCCTTGATGAGTCGTACGACAGAATGAAGGCAGATTTCCCTATGGATAGGCACGATTTCTGGGATGAGTGGCTGTTGCCTGTGATAAACATGAAGTATGCAGCCATAGATGCTTACGTGACCTACCAGCTGTACAAGAAGATCTATTTCTTTCTACGTTTCCTCTTGTTTTGCCCCAGTTGCAAGAGGGAAGATAAGATTAGGGGAGCCCTTTGTAGAAAATGCAGCATAGTTGAGTTTGATGCTGCATATGCAAAGAAAATGGCTGCATCTGAAGCAGCTGACAGAGAGGCTGTAGAAGCAGCTGATAGAGAGGCTGCAACTAAAGCAGCAAACAGAGAGGTAGCATCTTCCAGCGGCAACAATCAGGCCTGTGATGAACCGCTAATTGTGTCGCATGATGCTGAAGATAGGGAAGCCAAGGCAGATTCCAGGTGGGATGAACTTTGTGATATGTGGAGGGCCAATAATATAAGAGACACCTGGAATCATGGTAGTTGGTCACCTAGGAACAATGGCAAACGTCTCAAGTGTTCAGATGAGAATTGAATTAAATTTTACTCCTTTGTGTTATGTTTCTGTTTTGTGGAACTCAGTTAGCTTGTCAAGATGGCTAGCGCCTCAAATGAGAGTAGTAAAACAAATTTTACTTCTTTGTGTCGTGTTTCTATATGTGTCCAGTAGCTTGTCAAGATGGCAGTTTGTTAACTGGCAGTGTGAAAGAGTACCTTTTTCTTCCCTTGACGTGCCGGCACCGATGTCCTCCCCCCCGTGGACGCCGTTGAGCCATGGCTGCTGCCTCCTCTGCTCCGCAGTAACACCGCTAGTGCTATTTTTTTTAAATAATACGTTTTTATAATCTTCATGAATAATACACAAACTTAGGAATTGTCAAATATAGCGCGGTGTCAGTACTTCAAAAGCCAAAGAGGCACGGTCGGAAATTGAAGAGTCGACCGGGCCGTCAGAGGGTGGCAGACATCTAGTCAGCGTTTGAAGAGCCGAAGAGGTCAAGTCAGCATTTGAAGAACCGACGGAGCTGGTCGACCTTTGAAGCACCGACTACAGGCAGATTGCCCCGAAGCCTGCATTGATCATGCACTGTGTTAGCCTAATTCATTTTTTCGTTTCCAGTGGGTTATCTCCCATCAGTATTTTGCGGCATATCGCCCGCAAGTATTTCTCCCGCTTTTTGATTTCAAAAAGGAGATTGTGTCTCTTAAGCTTGGGGAAGCGGAAAAAGAATTCCACTTTTCCAAATTTAAAGACAGACCTCCACAAATACAAGAAGAAGAGAAAGAAAAAACTATTGAGGAAATGGCAACTCTCTTCTTTAGTAACCAAGAAAAATAAATAAATGAAGATTCAAATTATGAAGACTCAAATTATGAAGAAATAGTTATGGAGGACAAGTCCCTAGAAGAACTAGAAGATGAATTCGATGAAGGGAATATGCCCAAGAGGCAATAATAAAGTGGTTATTATCTTATTCCATGTTTATGATAAATGTTTATTTTGCATGCTATAATTGTATTAATTGGAAACGTTAATACATGTGTGTTTAATAAAAAAATACAAAGTTCCTAGTATTGCCTCTCATATAAACTAGCTCGTTGATTAACAAGATGATCAAGGTTTCCTGATCATGGACATTGGATGTTGTTAATAACGTGGTCACAACATTGGTGGAATGATGTGATGAACATTCATCCGAAGTATAGCATTACGATCAAAGTCATTATGTTTATACTGCTATAACATCATACGAAGTAATCTTAGTCCTTAGACCATGAGATCATGTTAATTGCTAACACCAGAAGAGTATCTTGATAACATCAAACGTCACACCGTAACATGGTGACTATAAAGGTGGGTTCAGTGCTACAAAGGTGTTATGTTGAGGCTCATGGATCAAGAGTGGGATTTGTCCATCCCGATGATGGATAGATATACTCTGGGCCCTCTCGGTGATATCACATTAAGATAGCTTGCAAGCAAGTGATGTGATCACTAGAATGTTATATCACGGGAACGAGAAAAGAGTGCATGTCGGCAACGAGATCAAACTAGGTATGGAGATATCGATGATCGAATCTCGGAGATGTAATATATCGCGAGACAAATGGATTTAGTTACTAGCGTTAAAGGTTCTCACGATCACAGAAGTCATCGTTGAATGTGTAGGAGTCAGTATGGATCTCTAGGTCCCACTTCTGATTATTGATCTGAGAGGGGTCTCGATCATGTCTGCATTATTCGCGAACCATAGGGTGACACACTTAAGGGATACCGACACCATTTGGAGCAAATATGTTTCAGATAAAGATTTAAGAAAGCGCTAGAATTATTTCAATTGACACCAAAACTGTTTCGGGTGAAATTGCTGAAATTGGTTCTGCATGTAATATTGAAATGTTGCAGGGGGTTTTATGTGAATGTTTGTTAATTAAAGTAATTAACAAAATTCTGAATAAAATCAATAAAAGAGTTTTATTAAATGAGAGAGCATTAAATTTGGAGAAATTTAATGCATTTAAAGTGGAGACGTTAAAAGAGAATGTGAAGGGGCATTTTAATGTGGAGGGGGTTACCACCACATGAATGGGGGAGGTGAAGGGACACCCTCCCCTCCTCCTATAAAAGGCCCCCCTCTCACTCCTTATTCCTCACACCTCCTCGTGAAGGATCTCTCTCCCCCTCTAGTATTATTCCCCCATGGTCTCGGATTAGCGAGATACATGTTCCCGGTGGCTTTATCTAGAAAGGAGTTGCTGCTTCCGCTGCTTTGCTAGAGCGAGGGATGGAGGTTGTCGGGGTACCGGACGTGTGTGCGATCACGGATGCACCGCTGCTTTGTGGTGCTGGACTTGCTGGAGCTGGATCTGATGGACATGCTGGAGCCGGACCTGCTGGACTTCATCACGATCTTGAGATCGGCAAGCGTATGACTAGATCATCCACGAGTTCCTACTCGTTAACAAAACTCGTTGTCTTCGAGGGTAAGTTCTCCATGGATGTTTATCCACCCGTTGCTCTGTATCTAGTAGATAGATCTTGGCGTATAGTTCTCATCGTAGGAAATTTTTGTTTTCTATGCTGCGAACCCCAACATTCGATTCACTTCCCATTATATTATAGGTCCTCCAACTAATGAGGCTTTCGAAGAGCTAGAAAAGAGAGGGGACGAGGAATTACCACCTCCAGAGTTAAAGACTCTACCAGATAATTTTAAATACAGATTTTTAGATGATACAAATAAATTTCCTGTTATTATCTGTGCTAAACTTTCAAGGGATGAATAAGAAGAACTCATGAAAATACTTAAGGAGCATCATAAGGCCTTTGGGTACTCAATGGATGATTTTAAGGGCATTAGTCCCATGATAACCGTCCATCGAATATTCATGGAGGAAGGTGCTAAACTAGTTGTGGAATTTTATCGCCGACTCAAGCCCGAAATGAAGGAAGTGGTAAGAAAAGAAATTGTATGCCTATTGGACGCAGGTATAATCTATCCTGTAAAAGAAAGTGAATGGGTAAGTCATGTTCATTGTGTCCCAAAAAAGGGCGGTTTTACCGTTGTTCCTAATGAAAACAATGAATTGATACCTACTAGAATTATTGTTGGACATAGGATGTGTATAGATTTTAGGAAATTGAATAAAGAAACTAGGAAAGATCATTATCCTTTACAGTTCATAGATCAAACTTTAGAGAGGTTAGCAAACCACACTCATTTTTGCTACTTGGACGAATACTCTGTTTTTTCTCAAATAGCTGTTCATCCTGATGACCAAGTTAAAACAACTTTCATTAATCCTTATGGTTTACATGCTTACCGTCGTATGCCTTTTTGGTTTATGTAATGCTCCAGCTACTTTTCAAAGATGCATGACTGCTATTTTTGCAGATTTTATAGAACTGACAACAGAAGTATTTATGGATGACTTTTCTGTATATGGAACTTTGTTTACTAGTTGCTTGGATAATATCAAAAGAGTGTTGCAGCATTGTGAAGAAACCAAGCTTGTTCTAAACTGGGAGAAGTGCCATTTTATGGTCAAAGAAAGTATAGTCCTTGGACATAAGGTATCATGTAAGGGAATTGAAGTGGATAGAGCTAAGGTTGAGGCCATAGAGAGAATGCCACAACCTAGGGTTATAAAAGGTATAAGAAGTTTCCTTGGTCATGTGGGTTTTTATAGAAGGTTCATTAGAAATTTCTCTGGAATATCTAAACCTTTGACTAACCTTCTGCAAAAGGGAGTAAGATTCAACTTTGATGATAAATGTCTTGTATTCTTAGATAAACTTAAATATGCTTTATCCCATGCTCCTATCATTAAACCGCCTATATAGGATATGACTTTTGACTTAATATGTGAAGCTAGTGATGATGTTGTAGCAGTAACTCTAGGACAACATATAGGTCGCAGATTTAATATTATACATCATGCTAGTAGAACTCTTAATAGTGCTCAAAAGAATTATCCTAAGGGAGAAAGGGAACTTTTTGCTGTATTTTTCTCTTGCGATAAATTTCGTTCTTACATAGTTGATGCAAAAGTAAGAGTTCATACGAATCGTAATGGTTTAAAAGAACTCCTTGAGAGGAAAAATCATAAGCCAAGACTGATCCATTGGACCCTTTTACTTCAAGAATTTGAGTTGCAGATTATGTAGAGGCAAGAAATAAAGATGCTGGATGCAGTGCCCATATTTTCCCAGCAAGACACCAATCTTATTGAGAGGAACTTTAGTCATGATGATTTTCGTTTGTAAGAATTATTAAATGAACTAAGGTTAATTCCTCCAAAAGATAAGAAGTCTTTGTTATTGGAGGATCCTGTCATCCCCGACTAAGTAAACGGTAAGTGCAAGGTAAGTGTTCTTACTCAAATAAGTGATTTGTTTTCACAGATTTTACTTCTGAAATTTTTTCCTTTAAATTCCTCGTGTTTTTCTGAAGTTTCTGGAGGTTTTTACCAACTATACGGGCACAACTATACGACCAGAGAAAAATCTCCCGCCGTATAGTTGGTTGTTAAACCCTCTGTATCTTCTTTGTGAAATTGTTTCGATGTCTGGATCTACACGGTCGCAACTATACGACCAGAGAATTTATTCCGGCCATATAGTTGGTCGTTAAACTCTCACACATTTTCGATTTTTGATGTCTATATCTATACGGTCACAACTATATGGCAGGAATAAATTTTCCGGCCGTATAGTTGGTCGTTAAACTCTCGGAAATTCTCGTTAACTTTTTCGTTTTTCGGAAAAAAAGAAAAAAAAAGAAACGGTATTGTTGGTTCCGAGTCGTAACTTAATCGACCTGGACTCGAGATATTTGGAAATATCTGCCCGGAACCAACTATATGGCCGGAGCTATACGGGCCGCGCCCGTATATTTGGTCATTACGCGACAGGACTTCTCCAAATCCGTGATTTCTTTCCCTGTTTTGTTAAGATTCTTTCTTGGGCGAGAATTTGGTGTTTCTTGCGAGTTTTACCGACCTCTGACCCCCTTATATACTGCCATTGTCTCTCTCTCAAATCATAATCACCAGGAAACAATCCAGCCATGCTCTATCTCGTCCCAGGCCATGGAAAACCCCTAGGCCTCATTGCTCCGTCCAGGGACCGCTCTAGCAGCCCGTCCATGGAGGACGGCGATGAGGAGGTGGAGAGGTTTAGCCCAGGGTACAAGGAGTACATCGAGCCAAAGTTCTACAATAACGATTCCAATGAAGATTGGAGTGACATCTACATCTGTCGTGATGTCTATGATTCCCCGGAGATCAACTGGGCAGCAATGAAGAGGGATCGACAAGAGAGAGAAGATCACAAGCCACATGGAAAAGGGCGTGTGGAGATGGTCAAGTTCATCGCCACAGATCCCAGGCCGCACAAGCGTAAGGAATTACCTAATATTGGTGCAGGTGCTAGCAAGGGAGCAAAGGTGCCACTCTTGAAGCCTACCATTGGTGCTCGTATGAGAGTGAAGCCTCAAGAAGAGTGGAGGAACGACTTCCACTTCCCCGATCCATCAATCATGGATGAGGAAGAAGAAGCTGTTCCGAGGACCAAGGACCGCGTGAGAGCACTGGAGATATATCAAAAGTAGGAGCTACTCCATCGCGTTGAAGTCCGTCACCGTCTCAAGGATATAGAGAAGAAGGATGATCTTCTCCCATTGATGACTAGACTCGCAGATAAAGTGGACACTATGCAATCTGATTTGTGCATGTGCTATAGCTGCATCACCGCTCTGGAGGATACAAACAAGAAGCTATGCACCACGGTGTTACATGCCATGGCGCCACAGTGATCTACAATAATCACGGTATCAAATAGTTGCAAGGGATTATTTGATCCCACCTGGCTTGATTCCAAGCTTGAGGAGATCTTTAAGACCTTGTAATCTATCTTATAAGTTTTATATTACTATCTTAGTTTTGCATTAGTTCAAATTAGAAATAAAGTTTGCATCATTAGAATTCCCTTCAGGAATAGTCGATCCCTTTTATGAAATTCCGAGTTTATTATCATATATGGAGCAATATTGAGTTTGTGTTTGTCCTATTGGATATATGAATGGCTTGAGTATAATTTTACTTGCACTTGATGATAGCAATAGGAGTCTTCCACACCATTGGTATTAATGGAACATACAAAGATAATTTGGTCAATATGTTCTAAGTTCACGGTTTTATTTACAGAGAAAGATTATCTAATTAGTTAAGTTGAAAAAGAAACCTTGAACAAAGGAAAATAAAAAGTGCTATGAAATTAGAGTGAGAACAAGATGAGGTAGAATATTCAAGCTATAAAGATTGCTTCATATACAATTGGAATTTGGTAATTGGGATTGTTAAACTTTGGATTCCTACATGAAGTAGAATGTATGGCTAGCTCCTTTGCACAACACTTAAACAAAAGTGTGAGCATATATATAAAAGAGAAGAAAAGAAAGAAGAAAAAGAGAGAATGTGCAAAGAGCAAATAGGTACTGTAGTATGAAAAAGAAGCGTTTGAGATTTTAAATCCCAAGTGAACATGTTAATCCAAAAAAAACACTTGGGACTACCTCTCTAACTCATTCGGTCGAACTGAATACTTTTACATCATATTGAGAGTGATATTTTGTGAACTGTTAAATGCTAAGGTGTGGAAGCCTGCTAATATTATTCGGATGGTTCGAGTAAGGTACTATTCATGAACTTATTCCTATGTATCATATATGATAAACACATGCTGCAACTGCCTCATTTATTTTATTGACTCAGCTTCATGAATATGAGGATCACATCCATTAAGCTAAACTTTCTCGGGACGAGCAAGAGTCTAAGCTTGGGGAAGTTGATGAGTGCATATTTGCATCATGTTTTATATTATTATTTTGCACTGTAGATGTAGGATCTTGGTATTTTACAGCGTTCGTGCGCACATTTTATGTCTATTTTCACTAGGATCAGGACAGATGATGGCTACGATGGACACAATTCTTGGAGCAGTTGTATTAGGGAGAAAAGGAGTAAAAAACAATGTAAATCGCTTATTTGGGAAATATCAATAACACCAGAAGAAAACCCAAAGCGATCAAAGCATACAGACGATTTAACAACCAACTATACAGCAGGAATAAATTTTCCGACCGTATAGTTCCCGCCGTATAGTTGGCACCACCACCGCCTCCTCAAATAGTTTCACCCCGTGCAACTGGATTAGGGAGACGACATACAGAACAACCAAAAATCGCCGAAACCTCACCTCCGGAAGGCATCTAGAGGGGAACTCGTCCACTGGGGATCCATCTTCGCCCTTCGTAGATCCGGGAGGCTAAGGCATCAATCTTCATCATCAACCGCTGCATCACCACCATGTCCATCCATCCCATCTACATCTTGTCTAGATCTTGTTGTAATTCCCGTACTCATTGTGGATTTATACAAGTACTATTCATCTATGATAGATTCCATTGCTATTTCCATGATGTTGATTGCCTCCATGTCTGAGTAGATCATTAGTTCTTGGGGAGATGGAGAAACCCTAGTATGAGATTGAAATAAGATAAATTTTATTATGATATTCATTGTTGTGACCATATGTTAGATTGTCTTCATATTGATGTTGAGAGAAGTTGACCTCTCAATATTTGCCTCTCATGGGGACTTGATGGAGGGAACTACTTGTTGGTAGACGGAGGTGTGTTAGCACTTACAGTGACTATAAAGCTGTTGGCACCCCTTACGTATCAACTTGGGAATCGAGGAAGCTCACGAAACACTATCCATGCCATGGGATACGTCCTACAGGATTAAGTCCCTTAATAGCATAGTAATTGGATTGATGTCGATTGCTGTCTGCTGTGGTTATGAGGATGATGTGAGCAGTGGTTGCTACCTATTTGTCCAAATACGGAGTTCCTCCCACACATACATAGTTGAGAATGTTCATGATAATAATCTTTACCTTAGCTCTTTATAATGCTAGTGGTGTATCCACTACTCCTTGAGACTGCTTTTTCCCCATTGCAGTTTCAAATCTCTTTTACATACGCGATACTTACTTTCTGTGTTTAGTTGTTTTACTTTACTTATTGTTCTCTTATACCAAAAACCCAAAACACCTTTTTACACAATACTCGCATTTTATCTTGTTACCTAGAACTTTATTTAGCATTTCTATTGTAGTATTTAATACAAGAGTTATTAGACTTCAGACTCCTGCTCCCTGTGGGATCGATATCTTTATTTCGGAACTAGCTACAAACAATCTGTGCACTTGCAGTCATCAGTAGCCAGGAAAGACTTTAAGAACATCCAGTGTAGCAGAAGCAATGGGCGTAGTGAAGCAGAGGAGAACGACAATGGCAGCAGTGCGCAAAGGAGGAAGAAGCTCGGTGCGGAAATTACCACACATGATCCCTACTTAAGCACCGAGGAATGCCATCCAATGGCCAGGAGAGCTTCATCCAGACGCATGGCGCACATCGACAAAGACGCGTGGCATTGAATATACCAAACCGTCGCTGCATGATCCCCACTGTGCGCGAGAATCAAGGAGGTGCAGTTAAAACCATAATTTATGCGTGACTAGTCAAATCCTAGTCAGAGTTCGGGCCCACCTCCATCATGTCCCATCAGCACCGCTTGTGCGGGCAACTGACCTCATCGGATCGTCAGCACTAACATCATCCAAATATGCACTCTAGCAGGAGTTCCCTTCGACTGATCTAGTCCTTGGTCGACTCTATGACTTGACCAAACACTCGGGGGCTACTCCTAACAGGAGCGTTGGCCGTGCACCCAAATATTTTAAAGGGCACATAATTGACTCGGTAAACATACAAAGATATTTACACGTCAAACCCCTCTTTCGAATTAACGATTCGATTGCAGACTCGAGGGATTCTCCCATAGGTAGCACTGATGGCACAATCTACAAAGCTAAATATAATGACAACAATCGACAAATGTTCAAAGTCCCCACTCGAGTCTGCGACTCGAGTAGGCACTCGGGGGCTACTCCCATGGGGAGCGCTGGTCGCGCACCCTATGAAAAGAAAATATACTCGTACGTGACAAAAAGCGTTGACCACGTCCGCACCGTGAGCATTCAAAACATTCAGCAACTTTGCCTCACAATCACTGAACATGCCCTACAAAGAGACAACATCTCTTCGGTCATCCGAATCACCTCCGCGGTGAATAAATTTTCGTATGCCACATTTACAACATGAAGATAAGACCTGTGAAACGCCTGGCAACGCACCTGATGCACTCTACCAGAAATAATCTGTGCCTACATGCACGATGAAAAAGCCTTGACGGACGCGTAGAGTGCTCACACCAAAACACTAGAATTCGACTATATAAGACCTCTGCGGCAGGAGTCGAATTACGCCAGCAATGTTCCGAATTCGAGTCCGGGACTCGAGTTTGAGTAGATAGCGTTGTTTTGCCCTAAGGAAGTTAAGTGATCCCGTTCCGTCGGATGTATCAGGCACGCATATCAGCAATCCCTATGACACAAACTAAAGGCACCTGAAAACACTTTCAGCTCGCCACGCACTCAAAAAACTTTATAGTCTCCACCCGAATCTACGATTCGATTAGACACTCGGGGACTACTGACATGGGTATACCTTACAGGTACTCATGATGAGCATATACGGTTCAACCCAAGAGGAATCCATGATGCCGTTGAAGCCCAATACAAGTTCGGGTGGCCCAAAGGAACATGACTCCTTCGAGAACACGACAAAGAATAGATAGAAACTTGAAGGGAAAAACCCTAATCTGTAACCGACTCGGCCTGCTATCCCGAGACGAGCCTCCCTATATAAAGGCTAGGCGGGGCGGAAAAGAGGAAAATCCATAACCCTAGCATACACCTCTCTAGATTGCATCTGCGCACCCCTTGTAACTTTCGACTCCCCGATAATCAAAGAGCAGACAAGCAGGAGCAAGGTCCTCTTTGAGGCCTGAACCTGGGTAAAACCTCGTGTCCCCCTATGTGCTTGTTTGCTAGCCAATCAATGCCTCCAGAGTTCCCCAATTCCTCGAACCTAAGTCCATCATTGATGGGTATCGATGAGTTAACCCCTCATTAGGCAGCCTACAATCTTTTTGTTTAAATTGCTCATGGCGACCTGTTAAATGATGAGTACTATATGACATAGGTTGGTATCGCACCTAGTTTTATATTTCTAGATTAATTGGAATTATTTATTCATGTTAGAACCAGAAATACTACCGATGGAAGAAAGTCAGATGAAAACCATCACGAGAAAGAGTCCATGAATGCAACTTGGTATTAGATTCGTAGCCAGTGTTGTTGCATCCCCAACTGTATTCTACCCTAAAAAGAGCAATAGTGATCCCTCTAGACCTCAGTATGATCCGGGGGGATATCAGTGAAGGTGACCTATTAGGTGATGAAACACTAGTCACCGAGGAGACTAGGCTGCACATAGTCCCCTTACCTGCTAGCTCACCATCTTGTCATGATTTCTCCACAATTGAGGTCTGCCAAATCATCTTGTGTGGAATTGTTTGCTTACTCCTTTTGCCATATGTTTTGTTCCTATTTATTTTCCCCAATTGACTATTACATGTAAAATGTGTAGCCTAAGCAGAGAAAATTCAAGAAGATAACTCCCAGGCGAAGGATGGCTCCTAGTGGTGGATCATTGATGACCCAAAAGTATAGGGGGTGTATCGCAGTATTTTCGAGGGAAGTGAAACCCAATTTATTGATTCGACACAAGGGGAGCCAAAGAATATTTATAAGCCTTAACAACTAAGTTGTCAATTCAGCTGCACCTGGAAACAATCTTGCTCACAGCAGTTTATCAGTAGCAACAGTTTTGAAATAGGAATAGTAAAATAGCAGTAGTAGTAAAGTAAAGACAGCAGTAACAATAGCAGTAAAAAGTGGGATTCGAGTGTGGTAGGCATAGGGATGGATGGACGGGCGTTGCGTGGACAAGACAATTCACATAGCAATCAGAACATAGGGCAATTGCAGATAAATAAGATAAAGCATCCAAGTACTAGATAATCCTAGGCATGTGTTCCATATATAGTCATACGTGCTCGCAATGAGAACTTGCACAACATATTTTGTCCTGCCAGCCCGCTTTGGCGGGGCCTCAAGGGAACCATCGGGCAATTAAGATGCTCCTTTTAATAGAGCACCGGAGCAAAGCATTAACACTCCGTGAACACATGTGATCCTCACATCAAAGCCATTCCCTCCGGTTATCCCGATTTCTGTCACTTCGGGGCCATTGGTTCTGGACAACAACGTGTGTATACAACTTGTAGATAAGACCATAAATAATACTATCATAATGAATCAATAACATGTTCTGATCTGAAATCATGGCACTCGGGCGCTAGTGACAAGCATTAAGCATAACAAGTCACAACAAAGTCATAAAGCACTAATAAAAGATACTAGGCACCATGCCCTAACAATCTGACGCCATTACATGAATGATCTCATCCAATCCCTACCATCCCCATAGCCTACAGCGAGGGATTACTCACTCATAGATGGGGGAAACATGGATGGTCGATGGAGAAGCGATGGTGATGATGATGGCGATGATCTCCTCCAATTCCCCGTCCTAGCAGGGTGCCAGAACGGAGTTTCTGGTGCTGTTTCGTGGAATCTGGTGGTGGCGACGGAGCGGAACTCCTTCGAGAAAAACATCGAACCCCCCCAGAGTTTTTAGGTCAGAAGGCTTCTTATATGCGAAGAGGGAGACCGAGGGGGTGCCTGGGGGGCCCACACCACCCCCTAGCATGGCCTGGCCTGGCTTGCGCCACCAGGTGGTGTGACTACCCACTGGCTCTTCTCTGTCTCGTATTCGGGCTCCTGGAGTCTTCAGGTGAAATAGGATTTTTGGCATATTTTCTAGGATTTTTCCTGATAGTTGATTTTCTGCACAAAAAGTAGACACCAAGGCAATTCTGCTGAAAACAGCGTCAGTCCGCATTAGTTGCATCCAAATCACACAAGTTTAGAGGAGAAACAATAGCAAAAGTGTTCAGGAAAGTAGATGCATTTTGGACGTATCAATCATCTTGCAAGAGCATCGTGACATGAGTAATATCCCCGGACACAAAAAATGAGAGAAACATGAGGTCCAAGGAGAATCCGCTAAAAGCAGGACTTCCACCTCCAGGTTCCACACGGTGAACAACAAAAGCGGCAAGTCCTGCGACCCATACACAAGAAACTCAGAGTGCAACACAAAATGTTACCAAAGCCAAACTTCCTGATGCCTAGCAAACGACCAAAGCCACACTTTCTAATGCCAGGCAAACTACCAAAGTTGCACTTCCTAATGCCCTGGAGGTGGCTAGAGCTGCACTTAATTTTTTCCTCGCTGGTGACTAATGATGTAGTTCCTGATGCCAACCAAGTGTCCAAAGTTGTAGTTCTCGATGTCGGGAAAGTAGCTAAACCTTCAGTTCCTGATGCCCACCAAGTGGACAATCCTGCAGTTCCTGATGCCCACCAAGGCGAGAAGCCATCAACTGTCAATCTACCACCTACCTAAGCCAAGAAGGCAGCAACCCAAGGCTAGCAACTAGCTACCCAAGGCGAGCTGGCAGCTGCCCAACATGAGTAGCACTCTACCCAAGGAGAGCTTCCCACTCCCTCCGACCCACTGGTATGCCGGCCGCCACCTCCCCAAAGCCAGCAGTCACTTCCCAAAGCCAGTAGCCACGTACCCTAGGTCTAGAACCCCAACCGACATACTGCCGTCCTCTAGCACCTCCCAAAGCCAACATGCTGCCTCTACAAATCAAGAAGCCACCTTCCCAAGTGATGAAGTACGCATCCTTCCGCCCACGGCCATCTCCCAAAGGTGACCTGCCACCTCTCCAAAGCCAGAAGCCACCTCCTAGCTGTCTGCCGGCACCTCCCCAAAGCGACCGTGCACCGTCCCAAACCGATGGGTTAGGTACCCAAGGCCATGCATTAGCTACCCAACATTTATGTTCAGATGCCGACGATGAGGACTCTAGTACCCAATTTGAGGGTCAGGGGTCAGCTACCCAATACGATGAGTCAGCTACCGAATATGGGGAATCTGATCCTAGTAATGAAGTACCGCGCCAAGACTAGGGTGACTGGTCTCAACATGGTAATGTGTTAACCCGATTGCTTGCCCTATAGTAATCCATGTAATCCCATCATATTATTGTGGAATACTAAATCAACACATTGTATTCCTATAGATGATGATGGCTACCAGCTGTCTCAAGACTTTGATGCACCTTGTTCTGAAGACACCGAAACGCATAATTCTAAAGATATAGTTGTGCATAATGGTCAAGAACTAGTGGTGAGGGGGAAAACATGGGGAACAGGCTTGACAAGTTGTCCAATGGAGGGAGGCTTTCACTTAAAGTTCTTCTAGGAAGAACTAGACTAGACAAGTCGGGCGTTGCTGCTAGGTTTGCCAGTGAGTGCGCAGTAATAGTTAGGACTAGCATGCCTATCTTACCCCACTGGAAAGAATACAAGGGGAGGGCTGATGTCCAAGCAGACTTCATAGGCAAAGTTTATGTATGTACGGTGACTTAGTGGTCCTTTACCTTCCAATTTCTGTGTTCATGCAAATGCTGATGCTCCATGTTTTATTTCAGCAAAAGTTTGCCATGGACACAACTCACCCTGACATGTGGAAGGCTTGTGCAAATCAGTTTATGAGGCATGCAAGGAATCAACAGCATATTCTGAAGAAGAAGTGTTTTGATCCCTACCCTCTAAACCAAGTTACAAGGAAATGTCCTGATGAAGTGAAACACATGAACAATGAGCAGTGGTGCAAGCTTGTCGATACTTGGTCTAACCCAGGAAATAGGTTACTTTTCGTTTACTCTTATACTATTACTGCCTGTGTTTGAATTGTTTGCCTAGAACTGCCTCTTATACTGTATGGTTTCTGTTTCTGTAGAGTACTTGCATAAAAACAAGATGAACAGGAGAAAATTTTGTACCCTACTGCCATAGGTTCTCATAGCTATGAGGTTGTGTGCAACAGGGAGGACGATTCCTTTGAACTCTTCAAAAAGATGCACTGCAACCTGCAAAATGGCTACACTAAGAATGTGAAGGAAGCAATTGTAAGTCCTCTAGAATACTTTTCATCTTTGTAAAATTTAATGCTATCTTCATCTCTCAATTATATACGATGTGATTGTAATTTGCTTGCTATTTTCTAATGTTCGCTTCTATTCCTAATACTATAGGATATCATTGAAAAGAATATGGCTCTAGATGGCACTAGGGAAGATCTACTTTCTTCCACCGAGGCTGTGCATTGCACTCTTGTTGGACAGCAGAAAGCCAACATTCCTAAAGAACATCGGCCTCCATCCAAGTATTTTAAGACAAAGTAGGTCTGGCCTTGAAGCGGGACGTTTGGCAGAGAGAGCAGGGAGTGACAAACTGCGATGTACCATAGAGGAATTGCGGAGAGAGGAAGAAGCTGCCAATGCAGAGAGGCTGCAGTATTCTAAAGACGTGAGAGAAATGCAGAAGAAGCAAGAGATGCAGGATAAACAAAACCATATGAAAGACTTACTTCAGCAAGTGTTGTCTCAGATGACTCAGCAGAAGCAGCAACAACAATAGCAGCTTCAGCTATCGCAAGGTAAGTGAACTTGTGGTTGACACTTGTGAGTTCTTGGGCTAGGAAAGTTATCTGGTGTGGAAACTTGTGAGTATTTTGGGCATAGAAACTTGTGAGGCTTTTGGCTCATAAACTGATGTGGAAAGATTTTGGCTGGGGAAACTTGTGAAGCTTTTGGCTCAGAAACTGCTGTAGAAATTTATGTGGAAACTTGTCCTGAAATTTATTGTCAAATTCTATTATTTGATGCATGTGGTGTGAAATGATTCACAAATGATTAGGGCTAGTAGAAATTTACATGCTAGCACTACGTGCACAAATGGTCCCCTGATCTCACGGTGACGCCAGCATGCATCCACGATGAAAATAAAACTGTCTTCGTTGTTCTTGACGAAACATTTCTGTCACAGGTAAACACCGATGTGTCTGCCTTTCATTTGCCAACTATCTAGACAAAACAGAAATGTCACAGCCAACAATGACGTCATCACATAGAGTTCATTGTCAGTAGGGGATACATGTCCCATTTTGATTTGCCCACGTGTTGTTCTACGGTTAGTCCATGTGTTATCGTCCGATTGGTGCAAGGTTGGCTCTGCCAACCGTCCATGTGTCAGCAGGGTGTCGAAAGGTGGCAACGAAAAAATTTGTCACGACCCGTGTGACATCATAAACAAGATGGATACCATCATGAATGGGTTGGATGACGTCACGGATGCGGAGACAATGGAATCAAGTCATGACGAAAAAACATCAAGACATTGATGATGTCATAGACGGTGGCCATGACGTCAGCAAATGTGGCTGACAGACGCTCGTGGTGTCGTCTGCCATGTGGTGTAGATCGTGACGAGAAAAAAACATCAGGAACGATCGGTCCTGGGCTAGGCCAGTCCAGTTGGCCACGACGAAATTACAGGAACATCACGGTTGGGAGTGACGTTTTTAGACAGAAAAAACGTCATGGATCGAGTTATGACGTGAGGTTCGTGACCTTTTTTTCGTCACAGATTTGGTTGTAGATGGCCATCTATGACATTTTGCCCCTCATCCACGACAAAATCAGATCATCATGGACCATCCAGATTCTTGTAGTGAGACAACGTCGATCTGCGCCACGCGAGATGACGCGGTGGAAGTCAATGACGTCAATGCATGGGGTCAGCAAAGTAGATTGCGTGCAGCGACGCTACAGCCCAAGGGGCGCACATAGTTGTAGGGCGCGAGTCGGTGTAGTAGCTCATGCCACTAGAGTGTACACGCTTGGGAGAAGCGTTGGCAGCCTATATGCGATGACCAAAGGCAGTAGTGCTACCGCCTGAAGGGTCAACGCAACAGCAACACGTAGCTTGATCGACACGATGTGCACACACTCGAAGATGGGATATGTGAAGGTAATATGCCCGAGAGGCAATAATAAAGTTGTTATTATCGTATTCCAAATATATGATAAATGTTTAGTTTGCATGCTATAATTGTGTTAATCGGAAACATTAATACATGTGTGTTTAATAAATAACAAAGAGTTCCTAGTTATGCCTCTCATATAAACTAGCTCGTTGATTAACAAGATGATCAAGGTTTCCTAATCATGGACATTGGATGTTGTTAATAACGAGGTCACAATATTGGTGGAATGATGTGATGAACATTCATACGAAGTATAACAATATGATCAAAGTCATTGAGTTCACATTGCTATAGCATCATACAAAGTAACTTTAGTCCTTAGACGATGAGATCATGTCAATCACTAACACCGTAAGAGTAACTTGATAACATCAAACATCACACCGTAACCGGGTGAGAATAAAGGTGGGTTCAGATACTCCAAAAGTGTTATGTAGAGGCTCATGGATCAAGAGTGAGATTTGTCCATCCCGATGACGGAGAGATATACTCTGCGCCCTATCGGTGATATCACATTGATGTAGCTTGCAAGCAAGTGATAAGATCACTAGAATGTTATATCACGAGAACGAGAAAAGAGTACTGTTGGTAACGTGATCAAACTAGGTATGGGTATACCGATGATCGAATCTTGGACATGTAATATATCACGATACAAAAGGATTTATTTACAAACTTTAAAGGTTCTCACGATCACTGAAGTCATCGTTGAATATGTGGGAGTTAGTACGGATCTCCAAGTCCTGCTACTGATTATTGATCAGAGAGGGGTCTCGATCATGTCTGCATTATTCGTGAACCGTAGGGTGACAACTCAAGGGACACTGACACTATTTAGGAGCAAATATGTTTTAGAGAAAGATTATGAAAGCGCTGGAATTATTTCGATGGACACCGGAATTGTTTTGAGTGAAATTGCTGAAACTGGTTCTGCATGTGATATTGAAATATTGCAGGGGCTTTTATGTGAATGTTTGTTAATTAAAGTAATTAACAAAATTATAAATAAAATAAATAAAAGAGTTTTATTAAATGAGAGTTGCATTAAATTTGGTGAAAATTTAATGCATGTGAGTGGATGTGTGAGTGGAGGGGTCTTCATGTGAGTGGATGCACCACCCACATGAATGAAGGGGGAGGTAGGGGCACTGATACATTGCAAATGTATCTATAATTTTTGATGTTCCATGCTTGGTTTTATCCACTTTCTTGTGTTTTGTTCCAACTTTGGAGTACTTTTCATATGATTTCTTGGACTAACCTATTAACAAGAGCCACAGTGCCAGCTGTCTGTTTTCTGCTGTTTTTGGTTCCCGAAAAGTCAGAAAATGAATATTCTCGGAATTGGACGGGACACAAGCCAAAGTGCCTATTTTTCCGGAAGGGATCAAGTGCCAGAATACGAGACGGAGAAGGGCCAGGGAGCCACCACACCACCTGGCCGCGCGGACAGGCCTGGCCCGCGCCAGGGGTGGTGTGGCCGCTCCTGGCACCCCCTCGGCCTCTCCTTCCGCCTATATTGCCCCCGGGACGAAAACCCTAAGTACCCGATCAAAAATCCACGAAAGAGTCTGTAGCCGCCGTCATCTCCATCCCTAGATCGGGAGGGATCTAAAGCTCTTCCCAAGACTCGGAGAGGGAATTCACCGAGGCCTTCTTCATCACCATGCAAGCCTTGTGTGATGCGTGAGTAGTTCATTCTTGACTACGGATCCATGTAGTAGCTAGATGGCTGGTTCTCCTCCTTTGTGCTTTCATGTTTAGATCTTGTGAGTCTGGTCATGATCAAGATCATCTATTTGTAATTCATACATGTTGTGTTTATGGGATCCGATGGATATTGAGATGCTATTTCAGATTGATTATTGATTCTATCATGTCTTTGTTATTTGTGATCTTGCATGCTTTCCATTGTTAGTAGCTATCTTGGCCAAGTAGATGCTAGCAACTCCAAGAGTTAGTATTTATGCTCGATAGTGGGTTCATGCCTCACAGTAACTGGGAAGTGACAGCAATCTCTAAGGTACTAGATGTGTTGTTGCTACTAGGGAGAAAACAACAATCCTTTGTTCATAGAACAATCATATTGTTTACTTTACACGCAGTTCGTAAAGAAATAATCTGTTGCTTGCAACTTAATACTAGAGGGGGTTCGGATGATAACCTGAAGGTGGATTATTAGTCATAGATGCATTTGGATGGCGGTCTATGTATTATGTTGTAATGCCCAATCAAGTCTCAAAGGAGACAAGATGATTAGTATATGCATGTATTGCTTTCTCGGTGTTTGTCAATTGCCCCGCTGTAATTTGTTCACCCAGCATGTTATCTATCTAAGGAGAGCCACCTCTAGTGAACTATGGATCCCGGTCCTTTTTCTTTACACACAATCTACAACTGTTTACTTCTTTGTGTTTACTTTCTACAAACTTTTACTTCTTTCCATTCGATACGTTTAATCCTTTGTTTTCCGCAAAACACGGTGAGATTGACAACCTCATCGCAAGTTGGGGACAATGTTCTGTGGTTGTATTGTGCAGGTCTCCACGTTGCTACTAGCACCAGTAGTGCGCCCTGCCAAAGCTCAGCTAGTAACACCTTTGGGGTGTTTCCTTGCTCCTACTGGTTCGATTAAACCTTGGTTTCATAACTGAGGGAAAACTTACTACTGTGCTCATCATACCTTCCTCTTGGGGTTCCCAACAAGCTCTACGTCGAACGACGAGCACATCAAGATCTTTTCTAGTGCCGTTGCCGGGGAGTCAAGGACATCTTCACAAGGGGAGTCCCTCATAACCAATCTCTTTACTTTGTTGTTTTTGTTTTGCTTAGTTTTATTTTTGCTTTGTTTGCTTGTTTTGTTCTTCAAAAAAACACACAAAAAAATAGTTTTACTAGTTTGCTTTCTTCACCAAAAACACAAAAAAAATTAAGTCTCCTTTAGTTGTCACCTCTTCCTTAGCTCACCATGTTGATCCCTACATTCACACTGAAAGACCTTCCAATTGGTAGTGGTTCTATAATTGGTAAAGATAACATTGAAGAATTCTTTAATCATGTTAGTAAGCATGAAGATACTGAGGATAAATCCCTTGTAGAACTTGCTCCAAACTATGAGATTGCTGTAGCTTCTTTAATTCACATGTTAGAAGCTAGGTTTGTTAATCTCAACCTCTTAATGCAAGTAATGTTTCTTAAGCTTAAGGAAATTGAAGACCCTGAAAAGAGGGATTTTATACTAGAAACTTTGTTTAAGGAGTTCTATGATGTTGCCAAGGAAGCTAGAAAAGTTTTTTAACATTTCAATATGCTAGGCTCATGTGTAGATGTTGTTGGTACACGAGAAAAGATGAACAAAACCGAACCTAATAGGGAGGAACCTAAGATACCAATACCCTTTAAACTAGTAGCAATACATGATGCCATAGAAAAGAATCTTGATTGGATTGTTCCTGCAAACCCTTTTGATGAGAATAGTGAACCCAAGAGCATTGAGAGAGGATACTCTAGAACTTATTTGGATGATATACCTTGCCTTGTTGAAAATATTTCTGGTATTGATCTTAATGCTTCTTCATTTGAGAACACTTGATTCTTTCTTTGCTTCTTATGCCTAACTTAAAGGCGTTAAAGAAAAGTACTTATTGGGAGATAACCCAAAAGTTTTAGATGAGTCTTGTAAGTTATTACCTCAGTAATAACCTCTTCTTATCCTTTTTATTTGCTTTTTGTGCCAAGAGTAACCTCTAATGAGAGTGAAGTAATGATTGGGAAAGTTGCTGTCCCGAAACAGATTTTTGTGCTTCACCGTAAAAATTCATGAGAGAGCTCTGTATGTCTGATTGAGCTGTAATATTTTGTGCTTCTGCCCCAGATTGTTATCTAACTTTTGTTAGTTAAACACTTTTTTATTTGAGCAACAGAAGGTCTTCGAAAAAATTCGTCTTTACCTGCTGGTCTGTTTTGACAGATTTCTGCCATTTTCTGCATTTGCTTCTTGTGGGTTCCATTTTGAGTTCTTTTGGGGAATTGAGCTATTTGAGGGAAGTGCTACAGTAGCTATTGTTATAATGGAAGTTTATTTGGTGTTATAACTGAACCTTAAGACTTATTTATCTTAAGTGCACTAATGTTGCTAATGAGATTGTGTGAAGTTTTGAATGAAGGAAAATTTTCAGGTGTATGGAAGGAATGAGTAATGAGATGAAGGATGGACTAAAGCTCAAGCTTGGGGATGCTACGCGTGTCACCCCAAGAAATATTAAATAAGTACAAGCTTCAAAGCTTGGGGATGCCCAAGGCATCCCTTCTTCATCAATAAAAATCCCAGGTTTCTTCCAAACGCTTCATTTTTATTGTTTCATGCACAGTTGTGTTGTTCTTGGAGCGTCTTCTTTTTCGTTTTCGTTTTGGTTTTTAGTTTTCTTGGTTTGCTTAGTTTTATGAATAAATTGGTTGGACCCCCTCTTTCATACATTGGTTTGCAAATGGTTTGGTTTGGTTTGGAAAAGAGTAGGAAAGTTCATACTTATGTGGTAAAAAGAGCTTGTTTTTGACTGTGTCCTGTGCTTTTTCATGCCATGCATGATATTGTTTTGGCTTTATGCTTAGTATTCTTTGCTGTAGCATGACTTGTTATAAACAATTGAGATTGCTTAATGTGCCTTGGATGAATCATGCGTTTTAGCATATTAAAGCATAATATAGTGGTATTCTCCTTTGATGCTTTATTTGGGTTGACTTGGCACATGCTCACACCATGTTATGACTATCTCAAGTCACCATAGCCTTTATGATCCTTTAGTTTTCAACTTGTAGTATCACTTTATGGTTTGATCAATGATGTTTTGTCGCTCTGCATGATTATGGCCATTATTGCTCTCTTAGTTTGTTGCTCCCAGTCTTTTGCTAGCCTCCACAACCAAGTATGAGTTCCACTCATGCATCCAACTCCCTAAACCAAGTTATTCCAAAGAGTCCACCATACCTACCTACTAGCTTATGCTATTCCAAGTATATTCATGCTTTTGTTTACCTCCCAAATTAAACTTGTTATGAGAAAACTAGTGATTAAAGCTCTCACGAACTTGATGGCACACTTTACTTTACTTGCCCTTAATAAACTTGAACCATTGTGTCGTCTATGTTGTATATGCTTGCACTTATTTGTTGGGAATTAGCAGAACCATGCTTTCATGGGGACCGCTTTCAACATTGCACTTGGTACTTGTACCTAGTTGATATCATGCTCTTTTGTATATGGATGTCGTCGGTGTGAAATGAAAGGGGAGCTTGTAAGTCCATGGAGTTATGTATATGTGTTAGAGAAATGCCTGGGCCGCTGGTCTAATCCATGCTGACATGGTGGAAACCTGCAGCTTAACCATAATGAGCTGTCTATGAAACATTCTTCTTATAAAAAAAGAGTCCTATATTGAGAAAAAAGAGAAAAGAAAAAAAAAGATACTATGAAAAGAGGAAAGAGAGAAAAAAGCAGCATATTCCCATGGTAAATAAGAATAATGCTGAGATGCTCATTGTCTGCTTGCCTTGTCATTTTGATATGGGGATTCTTCCGTATCATCGGGCAAGGGGTACCCCGTTGGCGATTCTCTATGATACACATGTACTTACGATGACAAGAACTTACCGGTGACTAAACTTGAGTAGCATGAGGAGCGGCCCTTGTATACAAGGGACATGAGATTTCTAACTTATACTTCGTCAGGCATGTACACCATAGTTTGTTCACTTTAACCTTAATCACTTCAAGATGCTTATGATAGGGGCAATGAGAGCTAAAAGCTATAAGTACCATAATTTTTGGAAGCTCTTTATGAGACTTGAATCCCTACTTCCTTTTACAAAGGCCTTTTTTCCACCATTATATTGAGTCTCCACCTTCTACCTTTATGCACCTACTTTGAGAGCATAGTGGCCATTCTTAGTTCTATGTGCATTGTCCCAAGACTAGTTGATTGATGCATAACTTGATATTGCTTGTTTTAAACTATTGTATCTAGTCACTCTTATGAACTTTGAAGGTGTCCTATGCATTTATATTTGCTACTCTATTGAGGGACAAGCTGAATACTATTATGCTATGTTTTCTTTATGTGAAACAAACAAACGTCTTGCAAAGCATTGTTATTCATGAATCTTTTGTTTGTGCCTTTTCATGTCGCATCATAGTTTCTTTGCTTATTGCTAGAACTTTGTCTTTCATGTTATGATTGAAGTACTATGATCCCAGCTTTGAATGTTTTGCAAATACTTTGATCAAGTCTTTGATGGTGCATGTCACCTCAAAAATTATTCTTTCTTTTTATCACTTACCTACTCGAGGACAAGCAGGAGTTAAGCTTGGGGATGTTGATACATTGCAAATGTATCTATAATTTTTGATGTTCCAAGCTTGGTTTTATCCACTTTCTTGTGTTTTGTTCCAACTTTGGAGTACTTTTCATATGATTTCTTGGACTAACCTATTAACAAGAGCCACAGCAGCCTGCTTTTCATTGTTTTTGGTTCTAGGAAAGTCAGAAAATGAATATTCTCGGAATTGGACGGGACAAAAGCCAAAGTGCCTATTTTTCCGGAAGGGATCAAGTGCCAGAATACAAGACGGAGAAGGGCCAGGGAGCCACCACACCACCTGGCCACGCGGCCAGGCCTGGCCCGCGCCAGGGGGTGGTGTGGTCGCTCCTGGCACCCCCTCGGCCTCTCCTTCCGCCTATAGATTGCCCTCAAGACGAAAATCCTAAGTACCCGATCAAAAATCCACGAAAGAGTCTATAGCCGCCGTCATCTCCATCCCTAGATCGGGAGGGATCTGAAGCTCTTCCCGGCACCCTGCCGGAGAGGAGAATTCACCCTGGAGGCCTTCTTCATCACCATGCAAGCCTCCGGTGTGATGCGTGAGTAGTTCATTCTTGGACTACGGATCCATGTAGTAGCTAGATGGCTGGTTCTCCTCCTTTGTGCTTTCATGTTTAGATCTTGTGAGCTCCGTCATGATCAAGATCATCTATTTGTAATTCATACATGTTGTGTTTGCGGGGATCCGATGGATATTGAGATGCTATTTCAGATTGATTATTGATTCTATCATGTCTTTGTTATTTGTGATCTTGCATGCTTTCCATTGTTAGTAGCTATCTTGGCCAAGTAGATGCTAGCAACTCCAAGAGTTAGTATTTATGCTCGATAGTGGGTTCATGCCTCCGTAATCTGGGAAGTGACAATCTCTAAGGTACTAGATGTGTTGCTACTAGGGAGAAAACAACAATCCTTTGTTCATAGAACAATCATATTGTTTACTTTACACGCAGTTAAGAAGCAATAACTGCTGCTTGCAACTTAATACTGGAGGGGGTTCGGATGATAACCTGAAGGTGGATTATTAGTCATAGATGCATTTGGATGGCGGTCTATGTATTATGCTGTAATGCCCAATCAAGTCTCAAAGGAGTCAAGATGATTAGTATATGCATGTATTAGTTTCTCGGTGTTTGTCAATTGCCCCGCTGTAATTTGTTCACCCAGCATGTTATCTATCTAAGGAGAGCCACCTCTAGTGAACTATGGATCCCAGTCCTTTTTCTTTACATACAATCTACAACTGTTTACTTCTTTGTGTTTACTTTCTGCAAACTTTTACTTCTTTCCATTCGATACGTTTAATCCTTTGTTTTCCGCAAAACACGGTGAGATTGACAACCTCATCGCAAGTTGGGGACAAAGTTCTGTGGTTGTGTTGTGCAGGTCTCCATGTTGCTACTAGCACCAGTAGTGCGCCCTGCCAAAGCTCAGCTAGTAACACCTTTGGGGTGTTTCCTTACTCCTACTGGTTCGATTAAACCTTGGTTTCATAACTGAGGGAAAACTTACTGATGTGCTCATCATACCTTCCTCTTGGGGTTCCCAACAAGCTCTACGTCGAACGACGAGCACATCAGGCACCACCTTGACTGCCATCCATGGGAGGGGATGCCCCCTCCCCCCTATAAAATGCCTCCTCCTCCTCTCACTTCACACCTCCTCGTGAAGGATCTCTCTCTAGTTTATTTCCCCATGGCTTTGGATTAGCGAAGTACATGTTCCTGGTGGCTTTGTCTGAAATGAGTTGCTGCTTCCGCTGCATCGCTGGAGTGAGGACGCGGAGGTTGTCGGAGGATTGGATGAAGGGAATATGCCCTGAGAGGCAATAATAAAGTTGTTATTATATGTATTCCATGTATATGATAGATGTTTATTTTGCATGCTATAATTGTATTAAAAGGAAACGTTAATACATGTGTGTTTAATAAACAATTAAAGAGTTCCTAGTTATTCCTCTCTTATAAACTAGCTCGTTGATTACCAAGATGATCAAGGTTTCCTGATCATGGACATTGGATGTTGTTAATAACAAGGTCACAACATTGGTGAATCATGTGATGTTCATCCGAAGTATAGCATTACGATCAAAGTCATTATGTTTATATTGCTATAACATCATACCAAGTAATCTTAGTCCTTAGACCATGAGATCATGTTCATTGCTAACACCGGAAGAGTGACTTGATAACATCAAATGTCACACCGTAAAAGGGTGACTATAAAGGTAGCTCCAGATACTCCTAAGGTGTTATGTTGAGGATCATGGATCAAGAATGGAATTTGTCAATCCCGATGATGGATAGATATAATCTGGGCCCTCTCGGTGATCTCACATTAAGATAGCTTGCAAGCAAGTGATGTGATCACTAGAATGTTATATCACGGGGACAAGAAAAGAGTGCATATCAGTAACGAGAACAAACTAGGTATTGAGATACTAATGATCTAATCTTAGACATGTAATATATCACGAGACAAAGGGATTTAGTTACTATCATTAAAGGTTCTCACGATCACAAAAGTCATCGTTTAATGTGTGGGAGTCAGTATGGATCTCCAGATCCCGCTTCTGATTATTGATCTGAGAGGGGTCTCGATCATGTATGCATTATTCGCGAACCTAGGATGACACACTTAAGGGTTACCAACACCATTTGGAGCAAATATGTTCTAGACGAAAGAATTGCAAAGTGCTAGAATTATTTCAATGGACACCAAAATTGTTTCGGGTGAAATTGCTGAAATTGGTTCTGCATGTGATATTGAAATGTCGCAGGGGTTTTATGTGAATGTTTGTTAATTAAAGTAATTAACAAAATTCTGAATAAAATAAATAAAAGAGTTTTATTAAATTTGGTGGAAATTTAATGCATTTTGAGCGGGATTTTGAGTGGAGAAAATGGAGGGCCAAATTTATGTGAGTGGAGCTTCCACCACATGAAAGAGGAAGAGGTGGGGGCACCCCCCATGGGCGCCGGCCATGGGAGGGGGGAAGCACCCCTCTCCTATAAAAGACCCCCCTGTCCCTCCTTCCTAGTCACACCTCCTCGTGAAGGATCTCTCTCCCCCTCTAGAATTATTCCCCATGGTCTCGGATTAGCGAGATACATGGTCCTGGTGGCATTTCGTTTGGAAGGAGTTGCTGCTTCTGTTGCATCACTGGAGCGAGGAGGTGGAGTTTGTTCGGTGGCCTAAACGTGTGTGCGAGGACGGATGCGTTGTTGATTTGCAGCGCTAGGACTTCCACATGATCTTGAGATCGGCAAGCATTTGACTACATCATCCACGAGTTCATCTCGTTACACTTTGTCGGTCTTCGAGGGTATGTTCTCTATGGATGTATATCCACCCATTGCTTGTATCTAGTAGATAGATCTTGGCGTATAATAGTTCCCATCGTAGGCAATTTTTTGTTTACTATGCTGCAAACCCAACAGTGGTATCAGAGCCTGATCTATGCGTAGATGCTTTGCACAGGTAATACACATATGAGTATGTGGGTGATGATGATCATGTTATTTCATCTTATATGTATTTTGGATATTGGTGGCATAGTGGGATGAAGCGGCCCGAACTAACTTTACATGTCCTCGCACATGAGACATGTTCCACGCTTGACATGCAACTAGTTTTGCATAAGTGGCTAGTGGGTGTCTGTCTCTCCTACTATAGTCAATATCTGATTTACAACGAGTTGCTAATAATTTGGTTATCATTGTTATGGTTCCATGTTCGTAGGTTAGACTGGTTCTATCTCCCCAAGGCCTAAGCCACGTAAAACTTGCAATTGATAAATTAGAAGCGTCTAGTTTAGATCTTTGCTAGGATGGTGTCATGATATGGTAACGTTGTAAGTTGATGTATAGTTGATACTCTTACAACACACCTAACGTGTAAGTTCCATAGACCTTGGCCTTACACATAAAGGAATGATAAAGATCATACCACGATACACATGATAGTGATCAAGTGCAAGAACCATGTCATTTCACTTTACACATATGATGTTTGCATCTTATATTACTTGTTTGGCGTTTTAGTAGCATTATAAGATGATCCCTCATTTAAATATCAAGATAAAAATGTGTTCTTCCTTAAGTATGCACCGTTCTATGGATCGTGTTTCGAGACATCACGTGATGATCGGGTGTACTCGACTCTACGCTTTCATACAATGGGTGTAAGACAGTTTTACACACGTGAGTACTAAGGTTCTTACTTGGCGAGCCTAGCATGTATAAACATGGCCTCGGAACATGGACCGAAAGGTTAAGCATGAGTCATATAGTTGATATGATGCCCATATAGATGCTCGCCTTTGAAGCTACACCGACTCACATGATGATTGGACTTGATGTAGTAGATTTCGTTCATGTAATCACCAAAAAAACACGAGGGATGCTGTTTTTTGAGTGGGAGTTCATTTGTAATTTGGATTAGTTGAACTCGATCTATCATAAACTTAGTCTAAACTTTACAAATTCTTTTGTAGATGGCACCACCTGCTTTTAATTTCAATGTGTTCATGGAGAAAGAGAAACTTGCGGCAAATGGTAGCAACTTTACCAACTGGGCCATGAATTTGAGGATTCTCCTCATTGCTACACAAAAGCAATATGCTAGAAGCGCCGCTAGGCCCCCCACCATCTCCTGATGCCCCTGACGAGGAAAAGAACGTCTATTTGACTCGTCAGGAGGACCACAACTTAGTTCATTACAGCATACTGTATGGGCTAGAGCCGGAACTTCAAAAGCGTTTCGAAAATGGTAATGCCTTTGATACCGTGGGTGAATTGAAAATTATTTTCGATAGCCATGCTACCGTAGAGAGTTATAATACTTCTGAAAAGTTCTTTAGCTGCATGATGGAAGAGAACATCTCCATTAGTGGGCACGTACTCAAAATATCTAGGTACGCCGATAAGCTTGTGTCCTTGGGAATAACGATTCCCATTGACTTAGGCATACATCATGTTCTCCAATCTCTGCCACCTAGCTACAAGAGCTTCGTGATGAACTATAATATGCAGGACATGAAGAAGTCTCTCCCCGAGCTTCTGTCAATGCTTAAAACTGCAAAAGTGGAGATCAGGAAAGAACATCAAGTGTTGATGATCAATAAGACCACCGGTTTCAAGAAAGACAAGAAGGGCAAACATAAGGGAAAGAAGGGCGAAAAATCTGTTAGCGCAAATGAAAAGAAATCCCAAGCTGGCCCTAAGTCTGATACCGAGTGCTACTATTGCAAGGGGACTGGCCATTGGAAACGCAACTGCCCCAAGTATTTGGCGGATAATAAGGCTGGCAAGGCAAACAAAGTTATATGTGATATACATGTTATTTATGTGTACTTGACTAGTACTCGCAGTAGCACCTAGGTATTTGATACATGATCAGTTGCTAATATATGTAACTCAATTTAGGGGTTGTGGAACAAGCGACGGCTAGCAAGGGATGAGGTCACGATGCGTGTCGGCAATGTATCAAGAGTTGATGTGATCACCGTCGGAATGCTACCTCTCCATATGCCATCGGGATTAGTGATAAATCTGAATAATTGTTATTTGGTGCCTGCACTGAGCATGAACATTGTATCCGGATCGTGTTTGATGCAAAGTGGTTATTCCTTTAAATCTAAAAACAATGGTTTTTTGATTTTTATGAATGATATCTTTTATGGTCATGCAGCTATGATGAATGGTTTATTTCTGTTGGATCTCGATAATAGTATTACGCATATTCATAATGTTGATGCTAAAAGGATTAAGCTTGATGATGCTATATCTGCATATATGTGGCACTGTCGTCTAGGTCATATTGGCGTTAAACGCATGAAGAAACTCCATTCCGATGGACTTTTGGAATCACTTGATTTTGAATCATTTGATACATGTGAGCCATGCCTTATGGGCAAGATGACTAGAACACCGTTTTCCGTTTCAATGGAACGGGTGACAGATTTATTGGAAATCATACATACTGATGTATGTGGTCCAATGAGTGTGTCGGCGTGAGGTGGATATCGTTATTTTGTTACTTTCATGGATGATTTGAGTAGATACGGGTATATCTATTTGATGAAACACATGTCTGAAACCTTTGAAAAGTTCAAAAAAATTCACAATGAAGTGGAAAATCTATACTATTAAAAGGCTTGTGGTCTTGATGGTTCATACGTCCCTCCTAACCTACCCTGTCTTTTCTGAATATTTACAGCATATGCCACCGTTAAGTAAAAGGTAAAATTACCCGTTCGTCTATTAAACTCGGTTTTGTAACGTATAAGCGTGCACGTTTAGGAAAGATCTATTGCATACGAAACCAGACGGATATCGAGCAGAGACCGGTTTCTATACCAGTTTTTTTAGCGATCGTGATGGACGTCTCGCCGCCCGCCAACATCCTCTCTCCGGCGGAGCCCCACCCCTCCTTGTCCCTGGCAGGACCATGACGCCCCTGCCTGTAACACCCTCGAATCGGCCCTATGCAAGTTTTAGCCCTTTCCGCCAAACCCGCATAGAAACGATTTAAGGACGCCCACCAGGCACTTTCGTGCGGGTGGAAAACGAAGTAATACCATTACACAACAATCCTCGATGGGACCCACAGAACAGATATATATACAACAACGACTCCACGAGTCAAGTTATAGATATACAATACAAAGATCCAAATCACCTTGAAAACGATAGAGCGTCCGACTACGGACAAGAGGAAAATGGGGCTAAGAGCCCTGAAGAATAACCAATGGCGTCCATAACCCTGCCCAGGCCAAGCCGGAAGGGTAACCGTGCGAACGACGTCAACCTCAAACCTGCTAAAACAAAAAGGGGGTGCCGACAAAGGGCAAAAGAAAAAGAGGAGCGTCAGTACAAAGGCCAGTACACGGCGAGGCTAGAATTCGGCGGCTCTCGCCTACATAGGTATGGTGGGCTGAAGCGGCAGCGCAGCGGCACTAAACAACCTATAGAGACTCAGTAAAACTGGCGGCTATTAGAGAGGGATAAGAAAGACCTATTCGGTTCCAACCTGATACTAACACCAAGCATACCCATCCTGGTATATCCCCCTCGAGACCAAACGAGGAAGTCAGACCAAGGAACTCACACAGTTGGCAATTTTACTCATTCCATTATATTTCCAGCACTTACTAGTCAGATATATAGCACGAGTCATCCTGAAGCATAAGTAGTGGGCAGTTTTAATTACCATTCCGTTGTAGTTGGAACATTTACTAGTCAGATATAATTGTCCTGAGGAATCCCAAAACCCAGCAGTGGTTGGCACTTTTATCACATTCCATTGGAGTTGTAATACTTACTAGGCAGGTATAGTATGACACAGATCACCACAGATCCACCAGTTGTTGGCATTTTTATTATCCATTCCATTATAGTTGCATCTGCTTACTAGTCACATATTAAGTCAAATTTATAGCACTACTTTAGTTATGCTTGTCTATGATCGAGATATTGTGCTCCAAGTCGTCCATAACCGCGGACACGGCTTTCCGAAAGGTTGACCCTGCAGGGGTGCACAAATAGCAACACACACTCGATCAACCTCGGAAAAACCAACTCAAAACCCACCGAGGCTTTCACGACAAAGCGATCACAGGATTCATAAAATATTTCAGGGGGCCACCCCACTAAGCTACCCGCAACAAAGTTGGCCGGCTCCAGAACGGACCCAGGGTTTGCGAGAACGGCCGTAAACGACTGGGAACCCGAAAGTGTGACTGGGCTTGTCGATACCGCGAAATTGTGCCGCGATCCAAAACAGTACAGGTGCTCCACACACAATCTTAAATAAAGCAGTAAAGCATGGTATAAGTACATGATAGTAATAAAGCCCCAAACTACTTGTGGCCCCAAGAAATAGAAATGAATCAAGCTCTAGCTCAGGGGGTTCCATAAGGCCTCTCGGATGTGGATAGTGCGAATAGTCAAGGAACAGGTATCAAGTACTCGGGGTCCTACGGGACACAAGTGAGTGTGGAAGAACCAAATAACATCTATTGCCCACCGATGCCTCTGCATTAGTTATATCTAGCATTTTAATAGTTGTATTTAAAGTCATGATCAACTCCACCATAAACATCTGCCAGCATTCCAACAATTGTGGTACTCGACAACACGAGATCGCACCTAAGCAAGCAAGTACGACTCGCAAGACCAGCTATCTACCAAACAACAGGTATTAGGAGGTATCCATGGCAATATAGAGGCTGCACAGGATATAACTGGTGCACGTAAACTAAAGCATCGCGACACGGATAGCAATAGATCAACAGGAGGAAGTAAAGACTATAAATGCAAAATAGGTAGAAGGGGGAGAGATGCTCGCCTGGGAAACACTGCCGACGGACCATATTCGGAGAGCTTGTTGATACTCGCATCCACTCATCGGCCTAATCCGCGAAGAAGCAAACACTAGAAGAAACACCGGATGCAATATTTAATGCTACGGCAGAAGCATCGGCATGATGCATGTATGATGCATGACAAGGCAAAGATGTAGTGCAATTAGTCAATATTAAGCGGAACCGGGGTTCTGACAATTAATTAAATGATTCAATTTGTTTAGCTACCCCGCAATTTAAATGTTGTCTTAACAAGGCAACTCATGGCATCGGCTCGCTACACAAATTTAAATGGAGTCCGGAATAAGACAAAAGTATCCCGCATATTGACTCCATATTTAATTTAGGTGAATCGACTATTTAACCCAACCCACCAGATAAAGCATGATGATTTAATGATGCGACAGGTATATATCATATTATAAAAATAGAGGCTTAGGGTCACACATCTGGGTTCGAAAGATCTTGGTTCCGGGGGGTTCGGGGTCCGGTATCAGGGTTCGACGGGGTTCGACGGGATCGGTCTCGGACAATGGAAGGAGAGCTTGGCGTTCGGGCTGAAGAACTTGGCGTATCTAGCGGTGATCTTGGCGGTCTTCGGGTTCAGGCCTTGGCGTTCGGGATGGAGTACTTGTCGCATCTGTGGTCTTCGGGTTCGGTCTTCGGATCCGTGTAGGAGATCATGGCGGTTTCGGGAGGAAGAGCTCAGTGTTCCACGGTCTTCGATTCCATGTCGACGGTCTTGTCGTTCGTGATGGAGAACTTGAGTGTTCAGCCTCGGTTGTCGATAGCGAGCTTGCTTCTGGTGTTGATGGCCTTCGGGTACCACGGGTTCTCGGCGGGAAGAAGGTCATGGCGTTCCGAGAAGATGAACTTGGCGTGTCGGGGTCTGGATTCCGTATCTACGACCTTCGGTTCCAGGGATCTTCGGGTCGGGGGTCTCGGCATGTTTAGATACCGGGTCGAAGATCTTGGAATGCCGACTTCGATTATCGATGATGATCATGATAAGTGTTGGCACCGGGTGACCTTGTCAGCGAGATCTGGTCGCACCGAACTTCTTACAACCACGTCGTACCATGACCACATCATCTTCAGAAAAACCATCTCAACACACCACGGACAAAACAAGGCGGGCTTGGGCGTCGCGCGGACATCTGCAGGGAAACATAGACGACGTCCCGCGCATGCTTGACAGGGCGGCACAGCAGGGAAGGACCATCTGGGCTCAAGGCGATCCACGCGAGGCGGCCAGAGCACACATGGCCCAAGCAGAGGGCGTCATAGCCGACGGAAGGTGGCCGGCGGCCTGCTAACTAGCGCGGGGAGGCGAGCCTGCAGAGAGGAGACGGGGCCACGAACGAGATGAGGCAGCCGGGGAGATGGCGATGCGACGGTGACGGGGGTCAGAGGCGGGCGCTGGAGGAGACGACGACGTGATGCGGCGATGAAGGACGGCGTGGAGGCTCGATGCTGCAGACGGAGCACTGGCCGGAGGTGGTGCCATGGGAGGCGCGTCGCTAGCGGCGTCGGCCTGAGGCGACGAGGAGGCGACGTGGCGGCCACGACCAACAGAGAAGGGAGGCGGCCTTGGGCGGAGGTCGGCGCGGTGACAGCCGGGTCTGGGGTGGTCGCGGCTGGTACGGAGAGGCGCAGCCGGTCGCTGGCAAGGCGGCGATGTCGGGGAAGATGGGGGCCACGAGGGCGTCGCCTGGAGCCAGAGAAAAGGGGCCGCGGTGGCGAGGCGAGCCGGGCGGTGGCGGTGCGGGATCTGGGAGGAGCAGGGTAGGTGGAGGTCACGGGGAAGATGGAAGCGAGCGGGGGACGGGCGCGTCGGCAGGTGGGCCCAGGGTGGTGGTGGGGATCCCGAGGCGGGGCAGTCGGGGACTTGGTCAGGTGGGGATCCAATCAAGGAGGGGCACGCGAGGTGGGGAGAGGACGAGGCGAGCGCAGGGGTGGGGCTAGGCTCATGACAGGGGTGCATGTCCGGCCAGGGGAGTGGGGACAGGTGGGTGAGGTGGCGAGCACCGATTGGTGCAGGTGAGGTGGCGAGGTGTGGTGTGCGGGGGGGGGGGGTTGTCAGCAGGGGGAACCAGGTGGGGTGGGGCTGGCCAGCGCGTGAGGACGCGTCGGGTGGGGATTGGGACAGGTGAGAGAGAGAGAGTGGCGGCTGAGGGAGTGTGGGGTTGGTTAGACTAGGGTTTGGATTAAATGGGTAGTAGGCTGCTACTGGCCAGGCCTTTGGGCCTGGCCGGTGGCGGCCTCCCCAGGTTTTTATAAAAATATGTTTTTATTATATGTTTGTTTTAAAAGCCTTTTTGTAAATTATTTTTAGGCAAAACAAGATATCCGGAAAACCCTAGTTTTATAATTTGAAATAAAGACGGGGAATATTTAGAAAACAAAACTAGGCTTTTAGAAAATAGTTTTAGGCAGAATATGCATGATGACACGACGATGCTCAAATGCAATGTGGCATGATGACATGAGCATGCGGTCATGATGATGCAATGCACAAAACAATGCGATTTTCTAGTAGTGGTTTTAGTGGGATGCCACAATTCGACACCACTAACAATGGATCTCGCCCTCGAGATCCGCCTCATGGTACCGGGAAGAAGGTCGGAGATCTGAATCTTCTCGCTTCGTGTCGATCCTCGCGACACCACTAACAAGAGGTCATTGTCCGTGATCGTCGGGAGAACACTCCGGGAACACAGGGCGAAGGCAGAGGTATCAACAAATAAAGCCACCTCTAACCTCGATAGAAAGAGAGAACCGATGCATTCTCATCCACTTCAATGTACACGAGCAAATAGAGTGAGTAGTCGGCATGGGGGCCAATCCATCACGCACCGAAACTATTACTCCGCACAATCAGTAGAAAAACATGCAACCATTCTCGGAATCAGACTGAAGATCACGACAAACGAGGTTCAGAAACAAAGGAGTCATGCAGACTCTGCATCGGATCTGGCGTAGATGATGTCCCGAAACACTGGAAGGTACAAACAAGGAACAAAGAATGGTACCACAAATAAAGGATCACTCAGATAGCATTTATCCCGGATGTAGAAGCACCGTTACCAAAGGAGGAAGCGAAACCCTGAAGGTACGACGGAAACCCAACCACGAGAATTCCTGGACTTGAAGAAGAGATAAGAGAACAGATCCAAAACACGCAGAGGTAAGAGGAGAATAACAGAGGGGTAAGGAGTAAAACAGACCTAATCAGATCTATCCAACCGATTTTGCAAAAATAGTTTTGACACTCTACTTCGGCCATTAGCTAGGTTATCCTACAGACTGGACTTGTGGGGTATCGCAACTGCTGAGCTCTGATACCACTTTGTAACACCCTCGAATCGTCCCTATGCAAGTTTTAGCCCTTTCCGCCAAACCCGCATAGAAACAATTCAAGGACGCCCACCAGGCACTTTCGTGCGGGTGGAAAACGAAGTAATACCATTACACAACAGTTCTCGATGGGACCCACAGAACAGATATATATACAACAATGACTCCACGAGTCAAGTTACAGATATACAATACAAAGATCCAAATCACCTTGAAAACGATAGAGCGTCCGACTACAGACAAGAGGCAAATGGGGCTAAGAGCCCTGAAGAATAACAAATGGCGTCCATAACCATGCCCAGGCCAAGCCGGAAGGGTAACCCTGCTAACGATGTCGACCTCAAACCTGCTAAAACAAAAAGGGGGTGCCGAAAAAGGGCAAAAGAAAAAGAGGAGCGTCAGTACTGAGGCTAGTACACGGCGAGGCTAGAATTCGGCGGCTCTCGCCTACATAGGTATGGTGGGCTGAAGCGGCAGTGCATCGGCACTAAACAACCTATAGAGACTCGGTAAAACTGGCGGCTATTAGAGAGGGATAAAAAAGACCTATTCGGTTCCAACCTGATACTAACACCAAGCATACCCATCCTGGTATATCCCCCTCGAGACCAAACGAGGAAGTCAGACCAAGGAACTCACACAGTTGGCAATTTTACTCATTCCATTATAGTTCCAGCACTTAATAGTCAGATATATAGCATGAGTCATCCTGAAGCATAAGTAGTGGGCAGTTTTAATTACCATTTCGTTGTAGTTGGAACATTTACTAGTCAGATATAATTGTACTGAGGAATCCCAAAACCCAGCAGTGGTTGGCACTTTTATCACATTCCATTGGAGTTGTAATACTTACTAGGCAGGTATAGTATGACACAGATCACCACAAATCCACCAGTTGTTGGCATTTTTATTATCCATTCCATTATAGTTGCATCTTCTTACTAGTCACATATTAAGTCAAATGTATAGCACTACTTTAGTTATGCTTGTCTATGATCGAGATATTGTGCTCCAAGTCGTCCATAACCGCGGACATGGCTTTCCGAAAGGTTTACCCTGCAGGGGTGCACAAATAGCAACACACACTCGATCAACCTCGGAAAAACCAACTCAAAACCCAACGAGGCTTTCACGACAAAGCGATCACAGGATTTATAAAATATTTTAGGGGGCCACCCCACTAAGCTACCCGCAACGAAGTTGGCCGGCTCCGGAATGGACCCAGGGTTTGCGAGAACGGCTGTAAACGACTGGGAACCCGAAAGTGTGACTGGGCTTGTCGATACCACGAAATCGTGCCGCGATCCAAAACAGTACAGGTGCTCCACGCACAATCTTAAATAAAGCAGTAAAGCATGTCATAAGTACAGGATAGTAATAAAGCCCCAAACTACTTGTGGCCCCAAGAAATAGAAATGAATCAAGCTCTAGCTCAGGGGGGGTCCATAAGGCCTCCCGGATGTGGATAGTGCGAATAGTCAAGGAACAGGTATCAAGTACTCGGGGTCCTACGGGACACAAGTGAGCGTGGAAGAACCAAATAACATTTATTGCCCACCGATGCCTCTGCATTAGTTATATCTAGCATTTTAATAGTTGTATTTAAAGTCATGATCAACTCCACCATAAACATCTACCGGCATTCCAACAACTGTGATACTCGACAACACGAGATCGCACCTGAGCAAGCAACTACGACTCGCAAGGCCAGCTATCTACCAAACAACAGGTATTAGGAGGTATCCATGGCAATATAGAGGCTGTACGGGATATAACTGCTGCACGGAAACTAAAGCATCACGACACGGATAGCAATAGATCAATATGAGGAAGTAAAGACTATAAATGCAAAATAGGTAGAAGGGGGGAGATGCTCGCCTGGGAAACACTACCGACGGATCATATCCGGAGAGCTTGTCGATACTCGCATCCACTCATCGGCCTAATCCGCGAAGAAGCAAACACTAGAAGAAACACCGGATGCAATATTTAATGCTACGGTAGAAGAATCGGCATGATGCATGACAAGGCAAAGATGCAGTGCAATTAGTCAATATTAAGCGGAACTAGGGTTCCGACAATTAATTAAATGATTCAAGTTGTTTAGCTACCCCGCAATTTAAATGTTGTCTTAACAAGGCAACTCATGGCATCGGTTCGCTAAACAAATTTAAATGGAGTCCAGAATAAGACAAAAGTATCCCGCATATTGACTCCATATTTAATTTAGGTGAATCGACTATTTAACCCAACCCACCAGATGACATGTATGCAAGCATGATGATTTAATGATGCGACAGGTATATATCATATTATAAAAACCATATTATATTACTTACACTAAAAATACTAGACAATCTTATTTTTCTGCACATAAAGAAATAAAGAAGTCATTGCAATTGCCAGAAATACTAAGCCTACTAAAGGCACGAAAATAGAAGGTAAGTTTAAATCCGTCATAGAATAGGTGTCTCAATTCAAATTTACTATTTCTATCTATTCAAAAATATCTTAAGATTCTTATGATATAATTAAGTATATCTATTATAAGGAATATTGACTATTGTATTTTTGAGAGGCTTAGGGTCACACATCTAGGTTCGGAAGATCTTGGTTCCGGGGGGTTTGGGGTCCGGTCTCAGGGTTCGACGAGGTTCGACGAGATCGGTCTCGGACAACGGAAGGAGAGCTTGGCGTTCGGGGTGAAGAACTTGGTGTATCTGGCGGTGATCTTGGCGGTCTTCGGGTTCAGGCCTTGGCGTTCGGGATGGAGTACTTATCGCATCTGTGGTCTTCAGGTTTGTTCTTCGGATCCCTGTAGGAGATCATGGCGGTTCCGGGAGGAAGAGCTCGGCGTTCCACGGCCTTCGGTTCCATGTCGACGGTCTTGTCGTTCGTGATGGAGAACTTGGGTGTTCAGCCTCGGTTGTCGATAGCGAGCTTGGTTCCGGTGTTGATGGCCTTCGGGTACCGCGGGTTCACGGCAGGAAGAAGGTCATGGCGTTCCGAGAAGACGAACTTGGCGTGTCGGGGTCCGGATTCCGTGTCTACGACCTTCGGTTCCGGGGATCTTTGGGTCGGGGGTCTCGGCGTGTTCAGATACCGGGTCGGAGATCTTGGAATGCCGACTTCGATTGTCGATGACGATCATGATAAGTGTTGGCACCGGGTGACCTTGTCAGCGAGATCTGGTCGCACCGAACTTCTTACAACCACATCGTACCACGACCACATCATCTTCAGAAAAACCATCTCAACACACCACGAACAAAACAAGGCGGGCTTGGGCGTTGCGCGGACATCTGCAGGGAAACATAGACGACGTCCCGCGCGTGCATGACGCAGGGGCGGGCACAGCCAGGGCAGGGGAAGGACCACTGCAGGGGCTCGCGCGCGCGTCCTCGCGAGGCGGTCGGAGCACACATGGCCCAAGCGGAGGGCGTCATAGACGACAGAAGGTGGCCGGCGGCCTGCTGACTAGCGCGGGGAGGCGGGCCTGCAGAGAGGAGACGAGGCCTCGAACGGGAGGAGGCGGCCGGGGAGATGGCGATGCGGTGGCGACGGGGTTCAGAGGCGGGCGCTGGAGGAGATGGCGACGGGATGCGGCGGTGAAGGAGGGCGTGGCGGCTCGGTGCTGCGGACGGAGCACTGGCCGGAGGCGGTGCTAGGGGAAGCACGTCGCTGGTGGCGCTGGCCTGAGGCGACGAGGAGGCGATGTTTCAGCCACGACCAACAGAGAAGGGAGGCGGCCTTGGGCGGAGGTCGGCGCGGCGACAGCCGGGTCCGGGGTGGTTGCGGCTGGTACGGAGAGGCGCAGCCGGTCGCTGGCGAGGCGGCGATGTTGGGGAAGATGGGGGCCACGAGGGCATCGCCTGGAGCCAGAGAAAAAGGGGCCGCAACAGCGAGGCGAGCTGGGCGGCGGCGGTGCGGGATCTGGGAGGAGCGGGGTAGGTGGAGGTCACGGGGAAGATGGAAACGAGCGGGGGACGGGCGTGTCGGCAGGTGGGCCCAGGGTGGTGGCGGGGATCCCGAGGCGGGGCGGTCGGGGACTTGGTCAGGTAGGGATCCAATCGAGGAGGGGCACGCGAGGTCGGGAGAGGACGAGGCGAGCGCAGGGGTGGGGCCAGGCTCGCAGCGTGTGAGGTGTGTGTCCGCCGCGTGGGAGTGGGGACAGGTGGGTGAGGTGGCGAGCACCGATTGGTGCAGGTGAGGTGGCGAGGTGTGGTGTGCGAGGGGGGTGTCGGCAGGGGGAACTAGGTGGGGTAGGGCTGGCCAGCGCGTGAGGGCGCGTCGGTTGGGGATTAGGACAGGTGAGAGAGAGAGAGAGAGAGAGAGAGTGGCAGCGGCTGAGGGTGTGGGGTTGGTTAGACTAGGGTTTGGATAAACTGGGTAGTAGGCTGCTGCTAGCCGGGCCTTTGGGCCTGGCCGGTGGCGGCCTCCCCAGGTTTTTATAAAAATATGTTTTTATTATATGTTTGTTTTAAAAGCCTTTTTGTAAATTATTTTTAGGCAAAACAAGATATCCGGAAAACCCTAGATTTATAATTTGAAATAAAGACGGGGAATATTTAGAAAACAAAACTAGGCTTTTAGAAAATAGTTAGGCAGAATATGCATGATGACACGACGATGCTCAAATGCAATGTGGCATGATGACATGAGCATGCGGTCATGATGATGCAATGCACAAAAACAACGCGATTTTCTAGTAGTGTTTTTAGCGGGATGCCACACTGTCCTTCCTTGCCTCGCGACTGGCAGGCAGGACCACGACGCCCCTGCTCTTCCCTGCCTTGCGACTGGCGGTGATCCGACATGGGCGTTCCCGCGACACCTTCTTCCAATCCTGTCGCGCGCACATGTGAACTCCCGCACACACGTCAATGGTGTCGAGGAAACCTGCACCTTCACTGCTGCTCGACTACAGATGGATGCCTGACAGAGACTGCTGATGTGCCGCCGCGCCGGAGAATTCAGCATCCTCGCCTATGCCGGAGGCTGCGCAGGAGGACCACGAGAGTGACGTGTGCAAAGCCGGCAGCCTCACCTCTGGTCACCGATGGGACACCAGAACGATGCCTTCTCATCCTCACCAAGCCAGCCTATTGTGAGCAGGTGTCGGTCACTACGGCAAATAAGCTTGCAACGATGCAGATCACGCACTACTCTCGGCTCCAAGCACAAGATGCAGGCGTGCTGCCAACCTTGGTCAAATCTCACCTATGCATACCATGCCAAGCATGGTGATACAGGGATGGCCACTTGATTTGGTACGGCCAGCTTGCTGGAATAGAGAAGAAACGAGATCTCCAAGTCACCTTGGATAGATAGATAGAGCAGCTAAAAACAAGAAAGGCTGAAAGGAGATATATTTTAGAGAAGAAAAGGTTATTTTTGTTGCTGTTCAATGGACACAGCTCTCCATTTCTTCACCTAGACGGCAGATGGGTTTATAGCTGGAAGGATTAAAATGGTGACCCAAGCGAATAAGCAGCAAGTAATACAATAGTACAAAGAATTGGAAAAAATCGGTTGATTCACATTCCGTACATTCTATTAAACGGGGAAGATATGTGCCTTATAATGTATGAAAAATGCTTCCAAAGTAATTGAGATGAGAAAATGTATTTATAACAAAATGCTTCAAATGTAAACTACTACAATGATTAATGTCTAATGTGTTGAACCACATTGAGTAGGAATGTAAGGGTCATGTACATCTAAGTGCGAGAAGATGATTTAGTATATCCCCCTCATGTAAACAAAAGAGGAGAAAGGTTTCTCCTTCTCAGCTCTCACTCAGAGAGGAGCTCAGAAGAGTCCCTCATGACGCTGCCGACGGGTGCTAGGTGTGCAAGTTAATTATCATCCATTCACCATCCCAGGATTGGATGATAGGAACCTCGATGCCTCGATCATGGCGTAAATATATTAGGGTTGATGGTCTTTTATATCAGGCGAGCTTGTTTGTTTGGGTGGTGTGTCTATGAGGCGTCGATGATAATATTGCTTTGGCTTTCTATTCTACAAACTCGACATAGTCATGTGGGCCATGTTTGATGTTGGACACAATTTCTTCTTAGTAGAGCACATCAACAATTACAATCAATCCATAGTAATCAACAATCACGGCTAACCCGTAGAAACACACAGAAGCATCGAAAATCAAAAAATTCAGTAATTTACTGTCTTTTCTCTTCCGAATTTTTCCTTGGGTGTTGCATGGGACTACGCATGATAAAATTCCATATCCAACAAGCATTTTTATGGTATGACCCGACAAGAACGCTTCATTTCATCGACAAAACAAGACTCCCAGCTGTTAAATTTTTCTTGGACTAAAAGATATTTAATAAATATCAACCCGTGGCAACACACGGGCAATTTGCTAGTCATCATAACATAAAGATCAAATTTCTGCGGTCCGACCATGGAGGAGAGTATCTTAGTTATGAGTTTAGCGCACATATGAAAGACTATGGAATAGTTTCACAACTCACGCCTGTCGGAACACCACAACATAATGGTGTGTCGGAACATCGTAATCGTACTTTATTGGGTATGGTTCGATCTCTGATGTCTCTGACTGACTTGCCACTGTCATTTTGGGGTTATGCACTGGAAACCGCTGCATTCACTTTAAATCGGGCACCATCTAAATCCGTTGAAACAACACCGTTTGAATTGTGGTTTGGAAACAAACCAAAGCTGTCATTTCTAAAAGTTTGGGGATGCGATGTTTATGTGAAGAAACTTCAGCCTGATAAACTCGAACCCAAAGCGGAAAAATGCGTCTTCATAGGATACCCTAAAGAAACAATTGGGTATTCCTTCTATCACAGATCCGAGGGCAAGGTTTTCGTTGCCAAGAATGGATCCTATCTAGAGAAAGAGTTTCTCGCAAAAGGCGTGTGTAGTCGGAAGGTAGAACTCGAAGAGGTTATTGAACCTTCTCTTCATAAAACGGCAAGTGGCGCAGTGCCGGAAATTTTTCCGCAGTTGACTTCACCGAATGAAGAGGGAACTGATGATAATGATCATGAAACTGCGAAAGAGGACACTACTGAACCTCGCAGGTCAAGCAGGACACGTGCAGCTCCTGAACTGTATGAAAATCCTGTTATGAATTTCATGGTTGATGAAATAGATGACCCTACGACATATGAAGAAGCGATGAGCCCTAATTCCAACAAATGGTTAGAAGCCATGAAATTCGAGATGGAATCCATGTACGAAAACCAGGTTTGGACCTTGGTGGACTTACCTCACGACCGAAAGGTCGTTGAGTATAAGTGGATTTTTAAAATAAAAACTGATGCTGATGGTAATGTCACCATCTATAAAGCTCGACTTGTCGCAAAGGGGTTTCAACAAATTCAAGGAGTTGACTACGATGAGACATTATCTCCCGTAGCGATGCTGAAGTCTGTTATGCTTATGTTGGCAATTGTTGCATATTTCGATTATGAAATATGACAGATGGATGTCAAAACTGCGTTTCTCAATGGTAATATTGAACAAGAGTTGTATATGATACAACCTAAGGGTTTTGTCGATCTTGAGGATGCTGATAAGGTATGCAATCTTCAGTGATCCATCTATGGACTAAAGCAAGCATCCTGGAGTTGGAATCTCCGCTTTGATGAGGTGATCAAAGAGTTTGGATTTGTCCAAACTTATGGAGAGGCTTGTATTTACAATAAAGTGAGTGGGAGCAATGTGGCATTTTTGATATTATATGTGGATGACATATTATTGATTGGAAGTGATATAGATCTTTTAAACAGTGTTAAAAGTTATCTAAACAACAAATTTTCAATGAAGGACCTTAGTGAAGCATCATATATATTAGGCATTAAGACCTATAGAGATAGATCAAGGCACCTAATTGGTCTATCGCAAAGTACATACCTTGATAAGGTATTAAAGAAGTTTAATATGGACGGAAGTAAGAAGGGGTTCTTACCTATGTTGCAAGGCAAGACAATGAGTAAGACTCAAAGTCCGGCTACAGCGGAAGAAAGAGAGATAATGGACAAGATCCCCTATGCTTCAGCCATATGCTCTATAATGTATGCCATGCTATGTACAAGACCGGATGTTGCACATGCTATTATTTTGACTAGTAGGTACAATTTTGATCCAGGTTCGGAACACTGGATAGCGGTCAAGAATATCCTTAAGTACTTAAGAAGAACTAAGGATATGTTTCTTGTATACGGAGGTGAAGAAGAGCTGGTCGCTAAGTGTTATGTCGATGCTAGCTTTGACACTGATCCGAATGCCTCTAAGTCTCAATCCGGATACGTATTTCTCTTGAACGGAGCAGAAGTTAGTTGGAGGAGTTCGAAACAACCCGTGGTGGCTGGATCAACAATGGAGGCGGAATATGTTGCTGCTTCAGAAGCGGTGCAGGAAGCGGTTTGGATGAAGGAATTCATAATGGAACTAGGTGTGGTTCCTAGTGCGTTGGACCCAATGGTGATCTATTTTAACAACAATGGAGCCATAGCCAACGCCGAGAAACCAAGGTCTCACAAGAATTCCAAACATGTTAAGTGTCGGTTTCACTCCATCTGCGAGCATGTCAAGGATGGAGATATAAAGATTTGTAAAGTACACACGAACCTAAATGTAGCAGATCCATTTACTAAAGTTCTCCCTAGAGAAAAACATGATGAACACCAGAACTCCATGGTTGTTAGATTTATCACTATGTAAACTAGATTATTGTCTCTAGTGCAAGTGGGAGTCTGAAGGGAATATGCCCTGAGAGGCAATAATAAAGTTGTTATTATATGTATTCCATGTATATGATAGATGTTTATTTTGCATGCTATAATTGTATTAAAAGGAAACATTAATACATGTGTGTTTAATAAACAAATAAAGAGTTCCTAGTTATGCCTCTCTTATAAACTAGCTCGTTGATTAACAAGATGATCAAGATTTCTTGATCATGGACATAACGAGGTCACAACATTGGTGAATGATGTGATGAACATTCATCCGAAGTATAGCATTACGATCAAAGTCATTATGTTTATATTGCAATAACATCATACAAAGTAATATTAGTCCTTAGACCATGAGATCATGTTAATTGCTAGCACCGCAAGAGTGACTTGATAACATCAAACGTCACACCGTAAAAGGGTGACTATAAAGGTGGCTTCAGATACTCCGAAGGTGTTATGTTGAGGCTCATGGATCAAGAGTGGAATTTGTCAATCCCCTATGATGGATAGATATACTCTGGGCCCTCTCGGTGATCTCACATTAAGATAGCTTGCATGCAAGTGATGTGATCACTAGAATGTTATATCACGGGAACGAGAAAAGAGTGCATGTCAGTAACGAGAACAAACTAGGTATTGAGATACTAATGATCGAATCTCGGACATGTAATATATCGCGATACAAAGGGATTTAGTTACTATCGTTAAAGGTTCTCACGATCATAGAAGTCATCGTTGAATGTGTGGGAGTTAGTATGGATCTCCAAGTCCTGCTTCTGATTATTGATCTGAGAGGGGTATCGATCATGTTTGCATAATTCGTGAACCATAGGGTGACACACTTAAGGGTTATCAACACCATTTGGAGCAAATATGTTCTAGACGAAAGAATTACAAAGTGCTGGAATTATTTCAATGGACACCGAAATTGTTTCGGGTGAAATTACTGAAATTGGTTCTACATGTGGTATTGAAATGTTGTAGGGGGTTTTATGTGAATGTTTGCTAATTAAAGTAATTAACAAAATTCTGAATAAAATAATTAAAAGAGTTTTATTAAATGAGAGTTGTATTAAATTTGGTGGAAATTTAATGCATTTTGAGTGGAGAAAATGGAGGGCCAAATTTATGTGAGTGGAGCTTCCACCACATGAATGAGGAAGAGGTTGGGGCACCCCCATGGGCGCCGGCTATGGGAGGGGGGCTACCCCCTCTCCTTTAAAAGGCCCCCTATCCCTCCTTCTCACTCACACCTCCTTGTGAAGTATCTCTCTCCCCCTCTAGAATTATTCCCACATGGTTTGGGATTAGCGAGATACATGTTCCCGGTGGCATTTCGTCTCGAAGGAGTTGCTGCTTCCGCTGCATCGCTGGAGCGAGGAGGTGGAGGTTGTTCGGTGGCCTGAACGTGTGCGTGAGGACAGATGTGCTATTGATTTGCGGCGCTAGGACTTCCACACGATCTTGAGATCGGCAAGCGTTCGACTACATCATCCACGAGTTCAATCTCGTTACACTTTGTCGGTCTTCGAGGGTATGTTCTGTATGGATGTATATCCACATGTTGCTTGTATATAGTAGATAGATCTTGGCGTATAATAGTTCCCATCGTAGGATTTTTTTGTTTTCTATGCTGCGAAGCCAACATCGGACATGTGTGCGATCACAGATGCGCTGCTGAGTTGTGGTGTTGGACTTCCTCACGATCTTGAGATCGGCAAGCGAATGACTACATCATCCACGAGTTCAATCTTGTAACTCTTTGTCACTCTTCAAGGGTATGCTCTCTAAGGATGTATATCCACCCGTTGATTGTATCTAGGTAGATAGATATTGGTGCTTAGTTGTTTACATCGTAGGATTTTTTTGTTTTCTATGCTGCGAACCCAACAGTGGTATTAGAGCCTGATCTATGCGTAGATGCTTTGCACGGGTAGAACACATATGCGTATGTGGGCACTGCTGATCATGTTATTGCATCTTATATGTATTTTGGATATTGGTGGCGTAGTGGGATGAAGCGGCCCAGATTAACTTTACATGTCCTCGCACATGAGGCATGTTCCACACTTGATATGCAACTAGTTTTGCATAGGTGGCTAGCGTGTGTCTGTCTCTCCTACTATAGTCAATATCTGATTTACAACGAGTTGCTAATAATTTGATTATCATCGTTATGGTTCCATGTTCGTAGGTATGAACGTTTCTATCTTGAAAGCCCTAAGCCACGTAAAAACATGCAATTGATAAATTAGAAGCATCTAGTTTAGTTGTTGTTGGACAAGTGTCATGATATGGTAATGTTATAATTTTTAGTATCGATTAATACTCTTGGAAATTATAACATATCAAAGTGTAAGTTCCATAGACCTTGGCCTTACACATATAGGATTGATAAAGATCATACCACAATGCACAAGATAGTGATCAAGTGCAAGAACCATATCATATCACTTTTTACATATGATGTTTGTTTGCATCTTATATTGCTTGTTTGGCGCTTTAGTGGAATTATAAGATGATCCCTCATTTAAATATCAATATAAAATGTGTTCTTCCTTTAGTATGCACCGTTAAGAAAGTTCATCATTTTGATACACCACGTGATGATCAGGTGTGATAGACTCTACGTTCGCATACAACGGGTGTAAGACAGTTTTACACAAGCGAATACTAAGGTTCTTACTTAGCGAGCCTGGCATGTATAGACATGGCCTCGGAACACAAACCGAAAGGTAAAGCATGATTCATATGGTTGATATGATGATCATATAGATGCTCGCCTTTAAAGCTACAAATTCATGTGATGATCGGTCTTGGTGTAGTGGATCTAGTTTATGTAATCACCAAAAAGACACGAATGATGTTGTTTTTGAGTGGGAGTTCATTTGTAATTTGGATTAGTTGAACTCAATCTATCATAAACTTAGTCTAAATAAACTTTGCAAATTCTATTGTAGATGGCACCACCAGCTTTTAATTTCAATGTGTTCATGGAAAAAGAGAAACTTGCAACGAATGGTAGCAACTTTACCAACTGGGCCCTGAACTTGAGGATTCTCCTCACTACTGCACAAAAGAAATATGCGATAGAAGCGCCGCTAGGCCCCCCACATCCTAATGATGCCCCTAACAAGGTAAATAATGTTTACCTAAGTCGTCAGGAGGACCACAAGATGGTTCATTGCGGCATACTATATGGGCTAGAGCCGAAGCTCTGAAAGCATTTCGAGAATGGCAATGCCTTTGATACCATGGGTGAATTGAAAATGATTTTTGATACCCATGCTACCGTAGAGTTATGATGCTTCAAAAAAGTTCTTTAGCTGCATGATAAAGGAGAATAGCTCCGTTAGTGAGCACGTACTCAAAATGTCTGGGTACGCCGATAAGCTTGTGTCCTTGGGAATAACGATTCCCATTGACTTAGGCATACATCGTGTTGTCCAATCTCTGCCACCAAGCTATAAGAGCTTTGTGATGAACTATAACATGCAATGCATGAAGAAGACTCTCCCTGAGATTATGTCAATGCTTAAGACTACTGAAGTGGAGATTAGGAAAGAACATGAAGTGCTGATGATCAATATGACCACTGGTTTCAAGAAAGACAAGAAGGGTAAACAGAAGGTAACTTCAAGAAGGGTGGCAAATTTGTTGCTGCGCCTAAGAAGAAGACTCCGGCTGGCCCTAAGTCTGATACCGAGTGCTACTATTGTAAGGGGACTAGGCAGTGGAAGCGCAAGTGCCCCAAATATTTGGCAGATAAGAAGGTTGGCAAGATGAACAAAGGTATATTTGATCTACATGTTATTGATGTGTACTTGACTAGTACTCGCAGTAGCACCTGGGTATTTGATACTGGATCGGTTGCTAATATATGTAACTCGAATCAGGGGCTACAGAACAGGCAACCACTAGCTAGGGATGAGGTCACGATGTGTGTCAGCAATGGATCAAGAGTTGATGTGACCGCCATCGGTACGTTGCCTCTCCATTTACCGTCTAGATTAGTTTTAAACCTAAATAATTGTTATTCAGCCTGCGTTGAGCATGAACATTGTATCCGGATCATGTTTATTATAAGATGGCCATTCCTTTAAATCCGAAAACAATGGTTATTTGATTTATATGGATAATATATTTCATGGTCATGCAACTGTGATGAATGGTTTATTTCTTTTGAATCTCGATAGTAGTAATACACATATTCATAATGTAGATGCCAAAAGGATTAAACTTAATGATGATATATCCGCATATATGTGGCACTACCGTCTAGGTCATATTGGCATAAAATGCACGAAGAAGCTCCATTTTGATGGACTTTTGGAATCACTTGATTTTGAATCATTTGATACATGTGAGCCATGCCTTATGGGCAAGAAAAAATCCCATTTTCCGGTACAATGGAACAGGTGACAGATTTGTTGAAAATCGTACGTACTGATGTATGTGGTCCAATGAGTGTGTTGTGCGATGAGGATATCGTTATTTTGTTACTTTCACAGATGATTTGAGTAGATATGTATACATCTATTTGATGAAACACAAGTCTAAAACCTTTGAAAAGTTCAAAAATTTCCAGAGTGAAGTGGAAAATCACTATAATAGAAAGATTAAATTTCTGCGGTCTGATCGCTGAGGTGAATATCTAAGTTACGAGTTTGGCACACACATGAAAGAGTGTGGAATAGTTTCACAACTCACGCCTACCGGAACAACACAGCGTAATGGTGTATCAGAGCATCATAATCGTACCTTATTGGATATGGTTCAATCTATGATGTATCTGACTGACTTGCCACTTTTGTTTTGGGGTTATGCACTGGAAACCGATGCATTCACTTTAAATAGGGCACCGTCTAAATCTGTTGAAACGACACTATTTGAATTTTGGTTTGGAAACAAACCTAAGCTGTCATTTATATAAGTTTGGGGATGTGATGTTTATGTGAAGAAACTTCAACCTGATAAACTCGAATGAAAAGTGGAAAAATGCTTCTTCATAGGATACCATAAGGAAAAAATTGGGTATTCCTTCTATCACAGATCCGAGGGAAAGGTTTTCATTGCCAAGAATGGATCCTTTCTAGAGAAGGAGTTTCTCGCAAAAGGTGTGAGTAGTCAGAAGGTAGAACTCGAAGAGGTTATCGAACCTTCTCTTCATGAAACAGCGAGTGGTGCAGCGCTAGAAATTGTTCCGGAGTTGACTTTGTCGAATGAAGATGGAACTAATGATAAAGATCATGAAACTCTGAAAGAGGACACTACCGAACCTCGCAGGTCAAGTAGGACACGTGCAACTCTTGAACTGTATGGAAATCCTGTCATGAATTTCATGGTAGATGGAAATGATGACCCTGTGACGTATGAACAAGCGATGATGAGGCCGGATTCCAACAAATGGCTAGAGGCCATGCAACCCGAGATGGAATCCATGTTCGAAAACCAGGTTTGGACCTTGGTGGACTTACCTCACGACCGAAAGGTCATTGAGAATAAATGGATTTTCAAAAGGAAAACTGACGCTGATGGTATTGTGACCATCTATAAAGCTCAAATTGTCGCAAAGGGGTTTCGACAAATTCAAGGAGTTGACTATGATGAGACTTTTCTCCCATAGTGATGCTAAAGTAGGTTAGGATTATGTTAGCAATTTCTGCATATTTTGATTATGAAATCCAGCAGATGGATGCCAAAACCGCATTCCTCAATGGTAATATTGAAGAATAGTTGTATATGATACAACCAAAGGGTTTTGTCGATCCTAAGGATGCTAACAAGGTATGCAAACTTCAGTGATCCATCTATGGACTAAAGCAAGCATCTCGGAGTTGGAATCTCCGCTTTGATGAGGTGATCAAAGAGTTTGGATTTGTCCAAACTTACGGAGAAGCTTGTATTTACAAGAAAGTGAGTGGGAGCTCTATGGCATTTCTAATACTATATGTGTATGGCATATTATTGATTGGAAATGATATAAATCTTTTAGATAGTGTTAAAAGTTATCTAAATAACAAATTTTTGATGTAGGACCTTGGTGAAGCATCATACATACTAGGCATCAAGATCTATAGAGATAGATCAAGACGCCTAATTGGGCTATCACAAAGTACATACCTTGATAAGATTTTAAAGAAGTTTAAAATGTACGGAAGTAAGAAAGGGTTCTTACCTATGTTGCAAGGCAAGACATTGAGTAAGACTCAAAGTCCGGCTATGGCGGAAGAAAGAGAGATAATGGATAAGATCCCCTATGCCTTAGCCATAGGCTCTATAATGTATGCCATGATATGTACAAGACTAGATGTCGCACATGCTATTAGTTTGACTAGTAGGTGCCAATATGATCCAGGTTCGGAACACTGTATAGCGGTCAAGAACATCCTTAAGTACTTAAGAAGGACTAAGGATTTGTGTCTCATGTACGAAGGTGAAGAAGAGGTCGTCGCTAAGTGTTATATCGATGCTAGCTTTGACACCGATCATGACTCTAAGTCTCAGTCTAGATACGTATTTCTCATGAATGGAGAAACTGTTAGTTGGAGGAGCTCCAAAAAACATGTGGTAGCGGGATAAACAACGGAGGAGAAATATGTTGCTGCTTCAAAAGCGGCGCATGAAGAGGTTTGGATGAAGGAGTTCATAACTGAACTGGGTGTGGTTCCTAGTGTGCCCAATGGTGATGTATTATGACAACAATGGAGCCATAGCCAATGCCAAAGAACCAATGTCTCACAAGAGTTCCAAGCATTTCAAGCGCTGGTTTCACTCCATCCGCGAGTATGTCAAGGATGGAGACATAAATATTTGAAAAGTATATACGGATCTGAATGTAGCAGATTCATTGACTAAAACTCTCCCTAGAGCAAAACGTGATCAACACCAGAACTCCATCGGTGTTAGATTTTTCACTATGTAAACAAGATTATTGTCTCTAGTGCAAGTGGGAGACTGAAGGGAATATGCCCGAGAGGCAATAATAAAGTTGCCATTATCATATTCCAAGTATATGATATATGTTTATTTTTCATGCTATGATTGTGCTAATTGGAAATGTTAATACATGTGTGTTTAATAAACAAATAAAGAGTTCCTAGTTATGCCTCTCATATAAACTAGCTCGTTGATTAATAAGATGATCAAGGTTTTCTGATCATGGACATTGCATGTTGTTAATAACGAGGTCACAACATTGGTGGAATGGTGTGATGAACATTCATACAAAGTATACCAATACGATCAAAGTCATTGAGTTTACATTGCTATAGCATCATACGAAGTAACTTTAGTCCTTAGACCATGATATCATGTCAATCACTAACACTGGAAGAGTAACTTGATAACATCAAAAGTCACACCATATAGGGTGACAATAAAGGTGGATTCAGATACTCTGAAAGTGTTATGTAGAGGCTCATGGATCAAGAGTGGATTTTTCCATCCCGATGACAAAGAGATATACTCTAGGCCCTCTTGGCGATATCACATTAATGTAGCTTGCAAGCAAGTGATAAGATCACTAGAATGTGATATCACGGGAACGAGAAAAGAGTACTTGTCGGTAATGAGATCAAACTAGGTATGGGTATACCTATGATTGAATCTCGGACATGTAATAAATCGCGAGACAAAAGGATTTAGTTACAAACATTAAAAGTTCTCACGATCAATGAAGTCACCGTTCAATATGTGGGAGTCAATATGGATCTTTAGGTCCCACTATTGATTATTGATTAGAGAGGGGTCTTGATCATGTCTACATTATTCGTGAACCATAGGATAACACACTCAAGGGATACCGACACTATTTAGGACCAAATATGTTTGAGAGAAAAATTATGAAAGCGCTGAAATTATTTTGATGGACACCGAACTTATTTCAGGTGAAATTGTTGAAACTGGTTCTGCATATGATATTGAAATGTTGCAGGGGTTTTATGTGAATGTTTGTTAATTAAAGTAATTAACAAAATTCTTCATAAAATAAATAAAAGAGTTTTATTAAATGAGAGTTGCATTAAACTTTGTGAAAATTTAATACATGTGAGTGAAAGTGTGAGTAAAGGGGTGGTTATGTGAGTGGATGCTCCATCCACATGAATGAAGGGAGAGGTGGGGTCACCACCTTGGCCGCCAGCCATGGGAGGGGCTGCCCCTTCCCCTAATAAAAGGCCTCCCCTCGTCCTCCTCTCACTTCACATCTCCTCATCGAGGATCTCTCTCCTTCTCTAGTTTATTTCCCCATGGCTTTGTATTAGCGAAGTACATATTTTCGATGGATTTGTCTAAAAAGAGTTGCTGCTTCCGCTGCATCGCTGATACGTCCATTTTGCATCACTATTCTATGTCTTAATTCACTATTATTCATTGATATATTTCGTATTGAGAGGTGATACTTATGTTATTTCATCTGTTTTTGCATGGTTGATCACTTTTGGAGCATGGACCACTGCAGTCAGGATTCTGATGGAAAAGGTGCTGTTTGGAGGCAAAATTCGCGAAGATCAGAAAATCCGGGAAAATATACGGAAAATCCTATTTTCCAGAAGACTAAGGATGCCAGAAGACGGAGTGGAGATGGGCCAGAGGAGGCCCACACCACCCCCTGGCGCGAGCAGCCCTAGGCCACGCCAGCAGGTGGTGTGGCCACCCTGGCCCACTCCAGCCTCTCCCCTCTGGCATATATCATCCTCCCGAAACCCTAAGACTTGGGGAGCGACCATAGAAAGATTCCGCTGCCTCTGTGGGGCGGAAAACACAGAGAGAGAAAGATCTCTCCGGCAGACAGATTTCTGCCGGGGGAATTCCTTCCCGGAGAGGGGAGATCGCCACCATCAACACCACCATCAAGATGGACTTCATCGGGATCATCATCATCATCACCACCACCATCATCACCATCAGCACCCTCATCACCATCTCCATATTGCTGTAATAATTGGGTTGAATCTTGCATAGTTCATAGGGGAAACTTTCCCGGTGTTGATTACTCTTTGTAGTTGATGCTATTGAGTGAACTGTTGAATTATTGTTTATGTTCAGATTGTTATACATCATTATTCCATCTCTGATCATGATCCATATGATGTCTTGTGAGTAGATCGTTTTGTTCTTGAGGACATGGGAGAAGTCATGTTGTTAGTAGTGGAGTTGTGTTGAGAAAGATTCCATAGTTTGATATTTAAGTTGTGGTGTACTTCTTCTAGTGGTGTCATGTGAACTTTGACTACATGACACTTCACCTATATGGGCCTAGGGGAATGCATTGTGTATTTGGCTACTAATTGTAGAGGTTGCCGGAGTGACAGAAACCTGAACCCCCGTTAGGAAACCATTGCATAAGGGACGTAAGGGTCTTAGAGTTTAAAGCTGTGGTTAGGTTTCTACCTTAATTACTTTCTTGTACTTACGGATGTTTACAAGGGGTATAATCACAAGTATGTATTTGTCCTAGGAAGGTCGGTACATTAGCACAGGTTCACCCACACAACACTTAGCAAGCTAAAGAAGATTAATCAACTATATGAAGCGAAAGCACTTGACTGTCTTCCCATGTGTCCTCGAGAACGTTTGGTCATCTTAAGTAATACAACCGGCTTGTCCTTTGCTGTATAAAGGATTGGGCCACTTGCTGCATTTATTCCTAATGTCTTTTATTTACTCGTACTTTGTTTACTTGCCTTATCAAAAACCCCTAAAAATCCGTTTGCTAAGTATTTGCAGAGAATTCCTGATCCATACCACTAGCCAGCACCTTCTCCTCCTCGTTGGGTTCGACACTCTTACTTATCAAAAATACTGCGATACACCCCTATACTTGTGGGTCATCAAGACTATTTTTTGGCGCCGTTGCCGGGGAGTGAAGCGCTATTGGAGAGTGGAACTGGTAAAGGAAACTTCTACTATGAGTATTGTTAACTTCAGTTGGTTGCTTTATTTTCGTTATGGATAATTCGCTGAGTTTCTTATTTGGTAATGCTACTACCCCTGCTAAGGTAGTAGATAAGCCACCACCTGCTGAGAATGATGTTTTTAAAATACCTACAAGAATTATTGATCGTGTTATGGATAACTACTATGTTGGGGATGGAATTATCCATCTTGGTGATCATTTACTCTTTATACACGAATTATGCGGGTTGTTCAAGTGTGCAGGTATTACTACAGATCAAGTTAAGAAGAAGTTATTCTCATTATCGCTGAAAGGAAGAGCTGAGGAATGGTATAAGCTGCTGAAGAATGGTCAAGCTCTGGAATGGGAGGAAATAGTACCTCTCTTTTATTCAAAGTTTTATCCTCCTAGTGAGATTCATAAAGATCGAAATCAAATATACAACTTTTGGCCTCTTGATGGAGAGAGTACAGCTCAGGCTTGGGGGAGATCGAAGTTACTAATGCTCAAATGTCCCATTCATGAGCTCCCCAACAATATTATTACCAATAACTTTTATGCAAGGCTCCCTCTACATGATAAGGATTTATTGGATGCTTCTTGCACTGGATCATTCACTCGTATGGAAGAAGAAGCTAAATGGGATCTTCTGGACCGTATTCAAGACAATGCTGAAGCTTGGGAGAATGACAAAGGTAGAAAGTCAGGTATAAATTATGATTATGAATGCATTGAATCTTTTATGGGAACTGATGACTTTCAAAATATTAGTAATGTTTATGGTCTTGATTTGCAAGTTATTACGAATTACTTTAGATATTTTGCTTCCTATATCGAAATTCCAAAAAGGGGATGGAATAAATACCATGCACCTTACAAAGATATTGTTGACTATGTTCCTATTGGGAGTGCTGAGTATTGCATTATTGATCCCATCTTACCCGAACCTTATATCGAGAAGATTCCCTTCCCAGAAAAGGTAAAGGACCATCCTATGATAACTAATGTAATCACCAAAAGTGAAAAGAGAACTGTAAAACCTGATGAACTTGTGGTAGCAATTGTGAAAGACCTTGTCACTAAAAGCATAGAAGATGGGCACATAGTCTTTTGTGAGGATGCTTCTAATATTGTTTCACATCCTAATAGAACTAAAAAGGCTAGTGTTCCTGTGCTTTCTATTAGAATTGGTGATCATTGTTATTATGGTCTATGTGATATTGGTGCAAGTTCCAGTGCTATTCCTTATGATCTTTACAGAGAAATTATGCATGAAATCAGTCCTTGCAAGTTGGAAGAGATTGATGTGGTTATTCACCTTGCTAATAGAGAGACCATCTCTCCAATTGGTATTGTACGAGACGTGGAAGTTCTTTGTGGTAAGATTAAGTACCCTGCTGATTTTCTAGTACTTGGTTCAGCTGCTAGTAAAACTTATCCTATCATTTTTGGTAGACCTTTCTTGAGTATTTGTGGATCTATTATTGATTGCAAGAGGGAGAAAATCTTGACTAAGTTTGATGGGGAATCTTATGAGTTTAATTTTTCGAAATTTGCTAAAGAACCTTGCGAAGAGGAAACCCATAATGAGGATTTTAGAGTTGAACAACTTGCTTCTATTTCTCTTGCTCCTAACAATGCTTTGCAGCAATTTATGGAAGATCATGAAATTGAAATCTTCATGGAAGAAAGGAATGAGATTGATAGGATTCTCTGTGATCAACCTAAGATGCTTAAGCATACCTTGCCTGTAGAAGACTTGGGTACCACGATGCCGCCTAAAAAGGATCCGGTCTTCGATCTAAAACCTCTCCCTGATGATCTTAAATATGCTTATATTGATGATAAAAAGATATATCCTGTTATTATTAGCGCTAAACTTTCAGGGAAGGAAGAAGAAAGGTTATTGGAGGTTTTGAGGAAACACCGAGGAGCTATGGGCTATACTCTGGATGATTTAAAAGGGATTTCACCTACTATATGTCAGCATTCTATCAACATAGAACCAGATGCAAAGCCAGTAGTAGAGCACCAACAACGTTTAAATCCTAGGATGAAGGAAGTGGTAAGGAATGAGGTATTGAAACTCCATGATGCTGGTATTATTTACCCTATTGCTGATAGTGAATGGGTTAGTCCTGTTCATTGTGTTCCTAAAAAAGGAGGTATTACCGTTGTTCCTAATGATAATGATGAGCTTATTCCTCAAAGAATAGTAGTAGGCTATAGGATGTGCATTGATTTTAGAAAAGTCAATAAAGTTACTAAGAAAGATCATTACCCGCTTCCTTTTATTGATCAAATGTTGGAAAGGTTGTCTAAAAAGACCCATTTTTGTTTTCTTGATGGTTATTTTGGTTTCTCTCAAATTGTTGTTAAACAACAAGATCAAGAAAAAACTACTTTTACTTGCCCTTATGGAACTTATGCTTATAGACGTATGCCTTTTGGTTTATGTAATGCTCCTGCTACTTTTCAAAGGTGCATGTCTGCTATCTTTCATGGTTTTTGTGAGGAAATTGTAGAAGTGTTCATGGATGACTTTTCTATCTATGGAACTTCTTTTGATAATTGTCTGCACAACCTTGATAAAGTTTTGCAGAGATGTGAAGAAACTAATCTTGTTCTTAATTGGGAGAAATGCCACTTCATGGTTAATGAAGGGATTGTCCTTGGGCATAAAGTCTCTGAAAGAGGCATAAAAGTTGATAGAGCTAAGGTTGAGGCAATTGAGAAGATGCCATGCCCAAGAGACATCAAAGGTATTCGTAGTATCCTGGGTCATGCTGGTTTCTATAGAAGGTTTATTAAAGACTTTTCTAGGATATCAAAACCCCTTACTAATCTTCTTCAAAAAGATGTACCCTTCATTTTTGATGATGATTGTAAGGAAGCTTTTGAAACTCTTAAGAAGGCTTTAACTACACCCCTATTGTTCAACCACCTGATTGGAGTTTACCCTTTGAAATAATGTGTGATGCTAGTGATTTTTTTGTAGGTGCTGTCCTTGGGCAACGTATAGATAAAAAGTTAAACGTTATCCATTACGCTAGTGAGACTCTAGACGCTGCTCAAAGGAATTATGCTACTACTGAAAAGGAATTTCTAGCTGTTGTTTTTGCTTGTGATAAGTTTAGGCCCTATATTGTAGACTCAAAAGTCACCATTCATACTGATCATGCTGCTATTAAATACCTTATGACAAAGAAGGACGCTAAGCCTAGGCTTATTAGATGGGTGCTGCTTTTGCAAGAGTTTGATCTACATATAGTAGATAGGAAGGGTGCTGAAAACCCTATAGCAGATAATTTATCTCAATTGGAAAACATCTCTTTTGACCCTATGCCTGTTAATGATAGTTTCCCAAATGAAAAGTTAGCTACAGTAGGGGTTAGCTCGCGAGGGAGCCCATGGTACGCTGATTATGCTAACTTTATTGTCTCTAAGTATTTTCCCCCAACTTTTACAGCTCAGCAAAGAAGGAAGTTCGTCTATGATTTGAGGCATTATTTTTGGGATGACCCACACTTATACAAAGAAGGAGTGGATGGTATTATGCGAAGATGTGTTCCAGAATATGAACAAAAGGAGATATTGCGTAAATGTCATGGTAGTGCTTATGAAGGACATCATGCAGGAGATAGAACTGCACAAAAGGTGCTACAATCAGGTTTCTACTGGCCTGCCCTTTTTAAAGATGCAAGAAAATTTGTTTTATCTTGTGATGAATGTCAGCGTGTTGGTAATATTTCTAGATGCAATGAAATGCCTATGAACTACTCTCTAGTTATTGAACCTTTTGATTGCTGGGGATTCGACTTTATGGGTCCTTTCCCTCCTTCAAAAGGTTACACTCATATTCTTGTTGTCGTTGATTATGTTACTAAGTGGGTAGAAGCTATTCCTACAAAGAGTGCTGACGGGGAGACTTCTCTAAAAATGCTTAAGGATGTTATCTTTCCTAGGTTTGGAGTGCCTAGGTATCTCATGACTGATGGGGGTTCTTATTTCATTCATGGTGGTTTTAGAAAGACCCTTGCTAAATATGATGTTAATAATAGAATTGCTTCAGCTTATCACCCCCAAACTAGCGGGCAAGTAGAGTTATCAAATATAGAAATTAAATCCATCTTGCAAAAGACTGTTAATAGATCTAGAAAAAACTGGGCTAAAAAGTTGAATGATGCTTTATGGGATTATAGAACTGCTTATAAAAATCCTATGGGGATGTCTCCTTATAAAATGGTTTATGGGAAAGCTTTTCACCTACCCTTAGAATTAGAACACAAAGCTTACTAGGCAGTTAAAGAACTAAATAGAGATTGTAAGCTCGCTGGTGAGAAAAGATTATTTGACTTAAGTTCTTTAGATGAATGGAGGAGTGAAGCCTATGAAAATGCTAGGCTCTTTAAGGAAAAAGTTAAAAGATGGCATGACAAGCGAATACTTAAGAGAGAATTTCATGTTGGTGAGAAAGTTCTATTGTATAGGTCTCGTCTCAGATTTTTTGCAGAAAAGCTACTATCAAAATGGGAAGGACCTTTCATTATATAAGAAGTATATCGTTCAGGAGCAATAAAAATTTCTTCTTTAAAATATAATACTACACAAGTAGTGAATGGGCAGCGACTCAAACACTATATTGCTGGAGATTCTTACAATGAAGATGTTGATGCCTTTCAAGTTATAACTCTAGAGAAATTCATCAAGGACCAAATTCAGAGACCTGCAGAGTCCGTGTTCAAATAGGTAACAGTTCTGGTAAGAAAAGTTCCGCGAAAATACTATCCAACTATATTTTTGCAGTTTTTAGTCAATAAGGAAAGCTACGAAGCAAAAGAGGGACGGAAACGGAGCCAGGGTGGCTCACAGCACCCTGTGGCGCGGGCCCACCCCTGGCCGCGCCACCAGGTGGTGAGTCCACCCCGAACTCCGCCTCCGACTCGTTTTCTCCTAGTACCTTCGTTTTGATATGAAACTTCGTAATATATAACCCCTGGATCTTCCGAGGTTCGTTTATCGTGTTTTTGTCATGTTTTTGTTTCGATCTGTTTCTACCAGGTAGAATCCCAGATTTGAAGCCACAATGTCTTCCACTGGATCAGCCGAGGGAGATTCCTTAGAATATATCATCAACTCGTACATGAGAGAGTTGAAGATTCATCCCAAGGAGTTGTTGCTCGAAGATGGGGAGGTCCGGATTAAAGAAGTTCAAGGCCCTAAAGGTGAAGGAAGTCTAGAGGACAGGATGGAAGCACTGGAGCAAGAAGTCTTTAGGTACAAGAAGATGGCGGAGCGCGAAGTGGATATCATCCATAAGATTTGTTCCGAACTCATCACCGAGCACCAAAAGGAGACTGTTGAACCCCAAGATGAAGTCCTCTCACTCTGCCAAACAACCAACAAACTGCAAGCACAGTTCTGTGACATTCAAAATCAAAACTGTGAGTATGAGGCTAGGTTTAAACGCATAAGTGTTGCTGCAAGTTTCAGGATGTTGGAAACCACGATGTCCTTTGTTGATGGGAAGCCCCTACCGTGGAAGACGGACGAAGATGAGAGGATACCAGCACCACCGAAGGAGTAATTCGTCATCAGGTTTGGCATCCCCTTGGTTTGTTCCAAGCTTGGGGGAGTGCCACGGTATCACATCACTATCTTCTATCTTTTTACCTTTTTAGTAGAGTCTTATCATGAATAGAGGAGTTATTATGTAGTATGGTTTGCATTTGGAAGTGTCCCCTCTCTCGTTAGATATGTATCCCTTGGTGTGAGTTGCCGTTATGGAATATTAATGAGAAGTTCTATCATTTACTCTTTTGCATAGCTTATATTAGTTTTCAATTCGTGGTTATATGATTGATCTTGTTGTTAATATTGGTATCACTCTGGGATCATTGAGTTAATTTAGTTGGTTTTGGCAAACCTGGCTCGGTCAGTAGCACACTATTTTTTAGAGTTGAAAGAAAAGATAAAAGTACTCTAAAGAAAAATATTTTCATCATCTTTCTTTCTTGATTTGCTCATAAGTCTAGTATTCTCTAGCTAAGATCTTTTGTGCTTCCAAGGAAGATTGCATGTTTGTTTTTATCACTTGTATGTTTGTGTATTTCCTTCAACTCTTATACTTGCTACCCAACCTTGCTAGCCAAAAACCTGTACTGAGAGGGAATTCTTCTCGTGCATCCACTCCTTTAAACCAAAACCTTTGCCATTTGTGTCCACCATACCTACCTAGTAGCATTATTGCTATTCCAAGTAAATTCTTGTTTTCTCTACCTCCCAAATTAAACTTGTTATGATAAAATTAGTGATTAAAGCTCTCACGAACTTGATGGCACACTTTACTTTCTTGCATTTAATAAACTTGAACCATTGGGTCCTTCTTTGTTGCGTATATGCTTGCGCTTTATGAGTTGAAGTTAGCAGAACCATGTATCATGGGGACCACTTTCAACACTTCATTGGTACTTGTACCTAGTTGATATCATGTTCTTTTGCTTATGGATCCCGACAGTGTGAAATAAAAGTGGAACTTGTAAGATCATGGAGTTTATATATGTGTTAGAGAAACGCCTGGGCCGCTAGCCTAAGCCATGCCTAATCATGGTGGAAACTTGCAGCATAACTATAGTGAGCATTCTATGAAGCATCCTCAATAAAAACCTATGCAAATAGCAAATAAAAAGATCGCTGAGATGCTCACTGTCTGCTTGCCTTGTCATTTTGATTATGGGATAGCTCCTGTGTCATGTGCAAGGGGTACCCCGTTGGCGGTTCTTAATGATACACATCTATTTACAATGACAAGAGCTTGCTCGTGACTGAAGTTTAGTAGCATGAGGTTCGGTACTCATAAGTAAGGGGCATGAGATTTCAATTTATAACTTGTCAAGCATATCCTCTTAGTTGTGTCACTTTAACCTTAATCACCAAAAGATGCCTATGATAGGGGCAATGATAGCTGAAAGCTAGTAAGTATCATAATTTTTGGGAGCTATTTATGAGACTTGCAATCCCTACTTCCCTCTGCGAAGGGCCTTTCTTTTACTTTTTAGTTGAGTCAGTAAACCTACTCCCTTCTATCTCAGCAAGTATTTTGAGTTGTTGTGTTTCATTCATTCATATGATGATTTATTCAATCATGTTTCTTATGTTCCTTGTTTTGCACATTGCTCTTATCTTGATGTTTACTACTTTGAAAGCTATCATTGAAAACTAGCTATTGTGAACTCCAGCAAATTATCAACTATTCTTCGACCAAGAGCTAAGTTTTCCATTACCAATTATGATTTACTTCATGTATCTCTATTGTGTTTCCTTTACCTATTACAAGTTGAGTTATATAATAGTGAGTTGTCTTCTATTATGATCTATGTATTTGATGAATGTGTGCTTCTTGTCCGTATTATTTTATCGACTCTTCACTCCATAAACCTGAGGCCATGTTTATTGAGCTCAGTTTCGCTTGGGGACAAGCGAAGTCTAAGCTTGGGGGGAGTTGATACGTCTATTTTGCATCACTATTCTATGTCTTAATTCACTATTATTCATTGATATATTTCGTATTGAGAGGTGATACTTATGTTATTTCATAAGTTTTTGCATGGTTGATCACTTTTGGAGCATGGACCGCTGTAGTCAGGATTCTGATGGAAAAGGTGCTGTTTGGAGGCAAAATTCGCGAAGATCAGAAAATCTAGGAAAATATACGGAAAATCCTATTTTTCCAGAAGACTAAGGATGCCAGAAGACGGAGTGGAGATGGGCCACAGGGCCCCACACCACCCCCTGGCGCGGGCAGCCCTAGGCCGTGCCAGCAGGTGGTGTGGCCACCCTGGCCCACTCCAGCCTCTCCCCTCTGGCGTATATCATCCTCCCGAAACCCTAAGACTCGGGGAGCGACCACGGAAAGATTCTGCCGCCTCTGCCGGGCGGAAAACATCGAGAGAGAAAGATCTCTCCGACAGACAGATTTCTGCCGGGGGAATTCCTTCCCGGAGAGGGGAGATCATCGCCATCAACACCACCATCAAGCTAGACTTCATCGGGATCATCATCATCATCAGCACCATCATCACCACCATCATCACCATCAGCACCATCATCACCATCTCCATATTGCTGTAACAATTGGGTTGAATCTTGCATAGTTCATAGGGGAAACTTTCCCGGTGTTGATTACTCTTTATAGTTGATGCTATTGAGTGAACCGTTGAATTATTGTTTATGTTCAGATTGTTATACATCATTATTCCATCTCTGATCATGATCCATATGATGTCTTGTGAGTAGTTCGTTTTGTTCTTGAGGACATGGGAGAAGTCATGTTGTTAGTAGTGGAGTTGTGTTGAGAAAGATTCAATAGTTTGATATTTAAGTTGTGGTGTACTTCTTCTAGTGGTGTCATGTGAACTTCGACTACATGACACTTCACCTATATGGGCCTAGGGGAATGCATTGTGTATTTGGCTACTAATTGTAGAGGTTGCCGGAGTGACAGAAACCTGAACCCCCGTTAGGAAACCATTGCACAAGGGACGTAAGGGTCTTAGAGTTTAAAGTTGTGGTTAGCTTTCTACCTTAATTACTTTCTTCTACTTACGGATGTTTGCAAGGGGTATAATCACAAGTATATATTAGTCCTAGGAAGGTCGGTACATTAGCACAGGTTCACCCACACAACACTTAGCAAGCTAAAGAAGATTAATCAACTATATGAAGCGAAAGCACTTGACTGTCTTCCCATGTGTCCACGAGAACGTTTGGTCATCTTAAGTAATACAACCGGCTTGTCCTTTGCTGTATAAAGGATTGGGCCACTTGCTGCATTTATTCCTACTGTCTTTTATTTACTCGTACTTTGTTTACTTGCCTTATCATAAACCCCTAAAAATCCATTTGCTAAGTATTTGCAAAGAATTCCTGATCCATATCACTAGCCAGCACCTTCTGCTCCTCGATGGGTTTGACACTCTTACTTATCAAAAATACTACGATACACCTCCTATACTTGTGGGTCATCAATCGCTGGATCGAGGACGTGGAGGTTATCCGCAGCATAGAAAACAAAAAAATTCCTACGGTGTGAACTACACGCCAAGATCTATCTACTAGGTACGAAGCAACGGGTGGACATACATCCAACGAGAACTTACCCTCGTAGACAATGAGCTTTGTTAACGAGTAGGAACTCGTGGTTGATGTAGTTATACACTTGCCGATCTCAAGATCGTGAGGAAGTCCGAGCGCCGCAACTCAGCAGCGCACTTTTCGCACACACGTTCAAGCCACCGGACAACCTCCACCTCCTCGCTCCAGTGATCCAGTGAAGCAAGAACTCCTTCAGATTTAAATGCCACCGAGAACATGTATCTCGCTAATCCGAGACCATGGGGGAATAATTCTAGAGGGGGAGAGAGATCCTTCACAAGGAGGTGTGAGGATGAAGGAGGGAATGGGTGGCCTTTTATAGGAGGAGGGGGGTGCCCCCTCTCTCCATGGACGGCGCATGGGGGGGTGACCCCGCACCTCCCCCATTCATGTGGTGGTAACCCCTCCACATTAAAATGCGTCTTCACATTCCCTTTTAAAGTCTCCACTTTAAATGCATTAAATTTCTCCAAATTTAATGCTCTCTCATTTAATAAAACTCTTTTTATTCAATTTATTCAGAATTTTGTTAATTACTTTAATTAACAAACATTCACATATAGCCCCTTGCAATATTTCAATATCACATGCAGAACCACCTTCTGCAATTTCACCCGAAACAATTTCCTGTTTCTATTGAAACAATTCCTGCGCTTTGCAATTCTATCGTCTGAAACATATGTGCTCCAAAATGGTGTCCGGTAACTCTTAAGTGTGCGACTCTACGGTTCACGAATAATGCAGACATGATCGAGACCCTTCTCCGATCAATAATCAGCAGCGGGACCTGGAGATCCGTACTGACTCCTACACATTCAACGATGACTCCTGTGATCGTGAGAACCTTTAACGCTTGTAACTAAATCCCTTTGTCTATCGATATATTACATGTCTAAGATTTGATCATCGGTATCTCCATACCTAGTTGATCTTGTTACCGACATGCACTCTTTTCTCGTTCCCGTGATATAACATTCTAGTGATCACATCACTTGCTTGCAAGCCAACCTAATGTGATATTACCGAGAGGGCCCGGAGTATATCTATCCGTCATCTGGATTGACAAATTCCACTCTTGATCCATGAGCCTCAACATAACACCTTCGTAGTACTGAACCCATCTTTATAGTCACCCTGTTACGGTGTGACGTTTGATGTTATCAAGATACTCTTCCGGTGTTAGCAATTAACATGATCTCATGGTCTAAGGATAAAGATTACTTCGTATGATGTTATAGAAATATAAACATAATGACTTGATCGTAATGCTATACTTCGGATGAATGTTCATCACATCATTCCACCAATGGTGTGACCTTGTTATTAACAACATCCAATATCCATGATCAGGAAACCTTGATCATCCTGTTAATCAACAAGCTAGTCTATAAGAGAGGCATGACTAGGAACCCTTTTTGTTTATTAAACACACATGTATTGATGTTTCCGAATCAATACATTTCTAGCATGTAAAATAAACATCTATCATGTATAAGGAATATATAATAACAACTTTATTATTGCCTCCCAGGGCATATTTCCTTCAGTCTCCCACTTGCACTAGAGACAATAATCTAGTTCACATAGTGATAAATCTAACACCCATGGAGTTCTGGTGTTGATCATGTTTTTCCCTAGGGAGAACTTTAGTCAACGGATCTGCTACATTTAGGTCCATGTGTACTTTACAAATCTTTATATGTCCATCCTTGACATGCTCGCGGATGGAGTGAAACCGGCGCTTAATATGTTTGGAATTCTTGTGAGACCTTGGCTCCTTTGCGTTGTCTATGGCTCCATTGTTGTCACAATAGATCACCATCGGGTCCAACACACTGGGAACCACACCCAGTTCCGTAATGAACTCTTTCATCCAAACTGCTTCCTGCGCCGCTTCTGAAGCAGCAACATATTCCGCCTCCGTTGTTGATCCAGCCACCACAGGTTGTTTGGAACTCCTCCAACTAACTGCTGCTCTGTTCAAGAGAAATACGTATCCGGATTGAGACTTAGAGTCATCCGGATCGGTGTCAAAGCTAGCATCGACATAACACTTAGCGACTAGCTCTTCTTCACCTCCGTATATGAGAAACATATCCTTAGTTCTTCTCAAGTACTTGAGGATGTTCTTTACCGCTATCTAGTGTTCCGAACCTGGATCAGATTGGTACCTACTAGTCAAACTAATAGCATGTGCCACATCCGGTCTTGTACATAGCATGTCATACATAATAGAGCCTATGGCCGAGGCATAGGGGATCTTATCCATCATCTCTCTTTATTCCGCCGTAGCCGGACTTTGAGTCTTACTCAATGTCTTGCCTTGCAACATAGGTAAGAACCCCTTCTTACTTTCGTCCATATTAAACTTCTTTAATATCTTATCAAGGTATGTACTCTGCGATAGCCCAATTAGGCGCCTTGATCTATCTCTATAGATTTTAATGCCTAATATATATGACGCTTCACCAAGGTCTTTCATCGAAAATAGATAACTTTTAACACTGTTTAAAAGATCTATATCATTTCCAATCAATAATATGTCATCCACATATAATATCAGAAATGCCACATTGCTCCCACTCACTTTCTTGTAAATACAAGCCTCTCCATAAGTTTGGACAAATCCAAACTCTTTGAGCACCTCATCAAAGCAGAGATTCCAACTTCGTGATGCTTGCTTCAGTCCATAGATGGATCGCTAAAGTTTGCACACCTTATTAGCATCCTTAGGATCGATAAAACCCTTAGGTTGTATCATATACAACTCTTTTTCAATCTTACCATTGAGGAATGCAGTTTTGACATCCATCTGCCATATTTCATAATCGAAATATGCAGCAATTGCTAACATAATCCTAACCGATTTAAGCATCGCTACGGGAGAGAATGTCTCATCGTAGTCAACTCCTTGAATTTGTCGAAACCCCTTTGTGACAAGTCAAGCCTTATAGATGGTCACATTACCATCAGCATCAGTTTTCCTTTTGAAAATACATTTATTCTCAACGGCCTTTTGGTCATGAGGTAAGTCCACCAAGTTCCAAACTTGGTTCTCGTACATGGATTCCATCTCGGATTTCATGGCTTCTAGCCATTTGTTGGAATCCGGGCTCATCATCGCTTCTTCATATGTCGCAGGGTCATCCATTTCATCAACCATGAAATTCACAACAGGATTGCCGTACAGTTCAGGAGCTGCACGTGTCCTGCTTGACCTGCGAGGTTCGGTAGTGTCCTCTTTCGGAGTTTCATGATCATTATCATTAGCTCTCTCTTCATCAGGTGAAGTCAACTCCGAAACAACTTTCGGTGCTGCGCCACTTGCCATTCCATGAAGAGAAGGTTCAATACCCTCTTCGAGTTCTACCTTCCGACTACTCACACCTTTCGCGAGAAACTCCTTCTCAAGAAAGGATCCATTCTTGGCAACAAAAACCTTGCCCTCGGATCTGTGATAGAAGGTATACCCAATTGTTTCCTTAGGGTATCCTATGAAGACGCATTTTTCCGCTTTGGGTTCGAGTTTATCCGGTTGAAGTTTCTTCACATAAACATCGCATCCCCAAACCTTAAGAATGACTTAGGTTTGTTTCCAAACCATAATTCATACGGTGTCATTTCAACGGATTTAGATGGTGCCCGATTTAAAGTGAATGCAGCTGTTTCCAGTGCATAACCCCAAAATGACAGAGGTAAGTCAGTCAGAGACATCATAGATCGAACCATATCCAATAAGGTATGATTACGATGTTCCAACACACCATTACGTTGTGGTGTTCCGGCAGGCGTGAGTTGTGAAACTATTCCACACTCTTTCATGTGTGTGCTAAACTCGTAACTTAGATACTCTCCTCCACGGTCAGACCGTAGAAACTTGATCTTTCTATTACGATGATTTTCCACTTCATTCTGAAATTCCTTGAACTTTTCAAAAGTTTCAGACTTGTGTTTCATCAAATAGATATACCCGTATCTACTCAAATCATCTGTGAAAGTAACAAAATAACGATATCCACCTCGCGCCGACACACTCATTGGTCCACACTGTTGGGGGGATACCCCCGGGTAGGGTCACTCTAGGGTATAAAGGCCGAGTTAGCCGAGGTTCAGCAAGCTCAAAGCAGATGCTGACCGGGTCACTCAAGGCAGGCCGGATCACGGAGTAACTTGGACCAGGGGGTCGCCTAACATTGTCTCAGCTGACTTAAGAAGTAAGTCGGAAGTGCTTGTATAACTTATATGCAGGAACAGGTATAGCCGGATCTACTATGATCCGGGTCCCGTTTAGCTTCTAGGAGAAGGAAGGAATCTCTCTGGTCAAAAAGAAGGCCCGGTACGCACTGCATGAGCGAAGCAAGCAAGGGCAGGACCACCGGGTCATGGCCGATAAGGGTGACGACGCCCGTGTCGGCTGACGCGGGCGCCGCAGAGGCTCACGTAGCTAAAGCATGTGTGATGCGGGGGAAAAGCACCCCGGTCGGGTTACCACTTTGGGAGGAGGCATATTCTTAGGAATATTCCTCCACGTATGCCCTAGGCAGAGACCAAGCCCCCTCTATATAAGGGGGGCTAGGGTTTCAGTAGAGGGGGTTGAGTTTTCTTCTATACCAATTTGGCTAAGGTTCTAGGGGTGAACTGAGGGTGAGAGTAAGAGAGCTCCTTCTTCCTCCTCTCGCCAATACAGCTCTAGGAGCACTTGTAATCTTGAAAGGAAAGCAATACAATCTTCTGTGTGGAGAATCACTCCACTATCCCTCCCTGGATTCCCCTAGCGTGTATTAGTCCCCACCTTTAGCCTATCCATGGCATCTGCCGTGACACCACCACGACAGTTGGCGCCACTGGGGCTAGCGGGCGCTAGCAGGTGAAGATCCAGACGGAAACCTCATCGGCACCGCCAACGCATTGTCTCGGGCTGCTCTGCTTTGGAGCGCTGGACTTCGTCAATGACAATGCTGGCTGCTTCGGCACGCGCCCACTTCCGCGCAACAGCCTCTTCGTCAAGTTGGGTGCGCACAAGGTCTACATTGCTATGGACGTATCACGCGTTCATCCGCGGCGCGTCGTCGAGGCAGGGGAACCACCCCTTAGCGTGGTTCACGGGGCGCGTATCACTCGCTCCCTGGACCGTGATGAAGTGATGATGACTGCGCCGGGTGCAGGCGCAAGCAAGGATCCAACACCGGACCCAGAGGTAACACCTAAGGCACCGAGGAAAGGTAGAGGACCCCCACTAGAGAGGCCTGAGAATGTACTGAGAGAAGCTATGGATAGCTTAGCAAACCCGGTAGCAGCAATGGTAGATCGGGCTCAGGCACAGGCCGAGCTAGAGGAAACTAGGCAAAAATACTAGAAGGCGCAAAGAAAATAGCCGCAACTCAGCAGTCGTTGAATACGATGCGTGAGTGCAAAAGCAAACAAAGTTGATACGGTAAAGGTAAAAGGGAGAAATCTCATAAGCGAGATGAACAGGGAAGGTGATAATGGAGCCGAGGAATCGGAAAACTGTTTGTCTGTGGGGCTGAAGCACAAGACTCGGCAAAGAACCTCAGAGCAGCGGATGTGGCTGCATCCGAGTTAGAGGGTCTGACGGGTGAGGCCCATCAAAGACAACAAGATAGGGTTAACGAGTTAGTTCGGATCGCGAACAGACAGAACAAAGAGCTACTCAGAGCTAACCCGGAGAGAGCTGGAGCTTCCAAAATCGTCCATTCGGCGATGGGTAACCCGGAGAAATCCGCTGGAGCCGCATCGTCACCTCATGCTGGTCCAAGGAGAGAAGAGGTAGTAACCTCGGCCAGACGGAACAAATAGATCGTCCTGTACGACCTGACGCGGGCAGGAAAAGGAAAAGAGGCACAGAAAAATGATGATCGACGAAGTGTGAGCCGAGGTGAAGCTGGCCGAGGTAACCACGACCAAGGCAATGCCGGTCAAGGGAACGCTGCCAACGGCAATGCCGGACAGCGAAACTCGGCGGGAGCAGGGCAACCGCAGTAGCGGAATATACCAAGGCAAGAGCAAAGTGCCGGCCGAGATATGCAACAGAGAGTTGCGCCACAGGAGCAAAACCGGTACAACGACGGTGATTCAGAGATGGTGAACGCGGGATACCCAAGACCGGACTATCATGTAATAGGGTCAAGATTGGGAAGCAGGGATTTGATGCCGGATGACGCCAGATTGAAACTGGATCGCCTGTATAGGTCGGAACAGATCGAATGTCAAGGTCCACCGGGTCCAGCGTGCTTTGGACCCCGGATCATGAAGGAGCCACCGGTACCTAACTTCCAGCTGCCCAGGGGCACGAAGACGTATGACGGCAGTACCAAGCCGGAGGATTGGCTGATAAACTATGCTACGGCTGTGAAAATTGCCACTGGCAACTTGAGATGGGTTGTACGATACGTACCCCAGATGTTAGAAGGTCCGGCCAGAGTATGGCTGAATAATTTGCCACCCGGAAGCATCAACTGCTGGATAGATTTTGAAGAAATGTTTATCAGCAACTTCTCGAGTACGTATCAGAGGCCAAATAGGCCGCAGACCCTAGCAATGTGCAAGCAAAGACCTAATGAGACAGACCGTGAATTCTTGACCCGATGGTGTACCGTGAGAAACTCGTGTGAGGGTGTCATAGAGTCATAGGCCATAGCGTGGTTTGCGCAAGGGTGCAGGTACGACAACGAGCTGTGGATGAAGTTGCAAAGGAAAATGCCAGTTACATTGGCAGAGATGATCCGGATTGCCGATTCGTATGCTTTGGGTGATCCGACTCAACCTAGACTCGCGTCAAACGAGTCAAACGAGGAATACTATCAGAGGGACGGAGTCGGGTCATCTCGGAGGAATGATTACAGAGGAAAAGAAGAGATGATATACCGGATCATCGCTACGGTTCGCAACAAGTTGCAGTTGTGAATCAAGATCAACCCAGAGCAGGGAGCAACCAGCGCCAGAAAACTGGAGGGCAATGGACTCCAAGAAACGATGGCAAGAAAACAAGGACGCCCGAGCAAAAGAAACAATGGCAAGAAAAGAAAGACCGTCCGAGGTATACTTATGAGTCGATGTTGGACCAGCTGTGTAAGTTTCACACGCCAAATCCGAGTAGCCCGGCGGGTCACACATCGAGGCAATGTGAGTGGATGCGTAAGATAGAACAAGGTGGTTCGGGGAATGCTCAGGCACCCCGGAATGATCAACCTCGGCAGGAGTTACCCTGGCAGCAATTGCTCTCCGGAGCAAACACGCAACAGCTAATGTTGCCTCCCCCTCCGCCGAGGTATGACAACAATGAGAGAAGGGATGCAGTGCATCAGGTGGAAAATCAGCACCAGCCGGATCAGGGGTACCCCGGAAACAAGGGGAGGAATGAGTACAGAGAACATCACCAGAGTTATTGTGTGTTCACAACTAAGGAAACATATAGAAAGAGCTTGCAGCGCCGACATATGGAGGTCAATGCGGTTATGCCAGCTGTGACGAGGTACATGCCTTGGTCGGACCAGGAAATCACCTGGAACATCAAAGATCATCCCAAGCTTATGCCGAGTCTAGGTTCGTATGCGCTAGTGCTGGACCCGACGTTCATTGGGCCGAACATCAATATGAGGTTCTCTAAGGTACTGATTGACAATGGCAGTAGCATTAACATCATGTATGCGGATACAATGCGCAAGTTTGGTATCTTGGAGAACATGCTCCAGGCTACAAGGACAACTTTCCATGGTATTGTACCGGGCATTTCTTGTGAGCCCATAGGCAAAGTCCGGGTTGACGTGCTATTCGGCACGAGAGATAATTGCCGAACTGAGAATCTGGAGTTTGAGGTGGTGAACTTGGAAAGTGCGTATCACGCGTTACTCGGAAGACCAGCATTGAACAAGTTCATGGCAAGCTGCCACATCAGTTATCTGAAGATGAAATTGCCCGGGCCAAATGGAGTGATTACCATTGCTGGAGATTTTCGATGTTCCATTGAGTGTGCCTCAGCTGGGTCTAACCTAGCCGAGTCACTCGTGATTGTGCAATTGAAAAGAAAAATCCAAGAGGTGGCGGCATTAGCTCAGTCCGCGCAGCAATGTATGCCAGTGTTGAGTAACCCGCATGGTAGTGTTTCATTCCAAGCCGCAAAGGATACCAAGAAGGTTCCAGTTGATGACATGTTCCTGGAGCGCACCGTAACGATTGGTGCCGGATTAACTGATAAATAGGAAAGCGAGCTCGTCAACTTCCTCCGTGAGAATCGGGACATTTTTGCTTGGTCCACACAGGATTTGCAAGGTGTTCCGAGGGAGTTGGCAGAGCACTCTTTGAACGTAAGACCCGGAGCAAGGCCGGTGAAGCAACCTCTCCGCCGCTTCGCCGAGGATAGGAGAAAAGTCATTGGAGACGAGATAGCTCGGTTGCTAGCAGCAAGATTTATCATGGAAGTACTGTATCCGGATTGGCTCTCTAATCCGGTGCTGGTAGAAAAGAAGAAGGATGATCCGAACGTGGCAGTGGTTTGGCGTATGTGTATCGATTACATGAACCTGAATAAGGCGTGTCCAAAAGATCCATTTCCACTGCCGAGGATAGATCAGGTCATAGACTCAACCGCGGGATGTGAACTATTGTCATTCATTGATGCATATTCTGGTTTCCACCAGATACCTCTGAATCCCGATGATCAAAGAAAGACCGCGTTTATCACCCCGTACGGGGCTTATTGCTATCGCACTATGCCGTTTGGTTTACGTAATGCAGGTGCAACATACCAAAGATGTATGCAAAAATGTTTGCACGACCAAATAGGTCAAAACATACAAGTATACGTGGATGATGTGGTTATCAAGACCAAGGAAAGCAAAACGCTCCGTGACGACATCAGGCAGACATTCGCGAACTTGAGAAGGTTCCGGATGAAGCTTAACCCGGAAAAATGTACCTTCGGTGTCCCGGCTAGAAAATTACTCGGATTTCTCGTCTCCAGCCGAGGTATCGAAGTTAATCCAACTAAGATTCGGGCCATTGAACGAATGGAGCTGCCAAAGTGTCTTAACGATGTCCAGAAGTTCACTGGGTGCCTAGCATCGTTGAGTCGGTTTGTATGTCGGTTGGGAGAAAAGGCATTGCCTCTCTACCAACTCATGAAAAATTCGGATAAGTTCGTTTGCACACCGCAGGCTGATGAAGCCTTTGCCCATTTAAAAAAGATGTTGGCCACTGCACCAGTGTTAGCCTCTCCACTATCAAAGGAGTCAATGTTGCTCTACATAGCCGCAACCAACCGAGTTGTAAGTGCAGTGATTGTAGTAGAGCGCAATGAAGAGGGCAAGTTGGTGCAGAGGCCAGTGTATTACTTGAGCGAGGTATTATCTGCCTCAAAACAGAACTACCCGCACTTTCAAAAGGTGGCATATGGTGTCTATATGGCGGCAAAGAAGTTAAAGCATTACTTTGAGGAGCACCCCATCAAAGTGATATGTGAAGCTCCCATATCCGAGATAATGGGTAACAAGGATGCGAGTGGCAGAATTGCAAAATGGGCAATTGAGCTAGCTCCTTATGCGCCCCAATACGACAGAAGAGAAGCAATCAAGTCTCAGGCTGTGGCGGACTTTTTTGTAGATTGGGCCGAGGTACAATACGAACCACCGCCACCAGATCCGAACTACTGGAGGATGCACTTTGACGGGTCGAAAACCAAAACCGGATTAGGCGCCGGGGTTGTGCTTACCTCGCCAAAGAAGGACCAGCTAAAATACGTATTACAGATCCATTTCGCGGCATCAAACAATGTCGCTGAGTACGAGGCTCTTGTGCATGGGCTCAAAGTGGCAAAAGAGATTGGCATACGTCGGATAATATGCTTTGGCGACTCGGATTTGGTGGTGCAGCAAGTGTCCGGAGTGTGGGACGCCCTGGATCCAAACATGGCACTGTACAAGTTTCATGTGCAGAAGATATCTGGTTACTTTGAGGGGTGTGAATTTCACCATGTACCCCGAGTGGAAAACGAGGCTGCCGACATGCTATCGAAGCTCGGATCAACCCGACAGGCAATTCCACCGGGTGTAGCATTGGAACACCTCAGAAAACCATCTATCAGGCCGTCCCCAGGAACTGACTCGATATATGTCTCGGAAGATACAGAGTCCGGAGCTGAGCCCATGGACATTGACACGGGAGGTAGTACGCGAAACCCGGGGACTGCCTCAGCAAACCCGGGGACTACCTCGCTCGACCCGGGGACTGCTCAACATGATCCGGCTGAAGTTATGCTGGTAGATCAAATGGAAATTGATGAGGACGTGTTCCCTGCACGAGCAATACCAGCTTGGGCACTGCCTATATTCCAATTCCTGAAAGATGGAATGTTACCCACCGAGGAGGTGTTAGCCAGGCAAACTCAGAGGAGAGCAAAAGCATACACAGTCATCAATTCCGAACTGTACAAACGGAGTGTAACCAATGTCCTCCAGCGATGCGTTGACCCGGAAGAAGGGCTTGACATCCTCCGGGATATACACCAAGGAGAATGCGGGCATCATGCCTCATCTCGAGCCTTGGTGGCAAAAGCGTTCCGGCATGGGTTCTACTGGGCAAATGCCTTAGAACAAGCAGAAGATCTGGTGAGAAAATGCAATGGTTGTCAGAGGTATGCTACCAAGACACATATGCCGATGTCGGAACTCAAGACCATACCAATTACGTGGCCATTTGCCGTATGGTGCTTGGATATGGTTAGCCCGTTCAAACCAGCAAGGGGAAACATGACACACATTTTGGTCATGGTGGATAAGTTTACAAAATGGATTGAAGTGAAGCCTATAAGAAAATGTGATGGAGCTACGGCCGTAACATTTCTCAAAGACATTATCTTGAGATACGGTTATCCTCACAGTATCATAACTGACAATGGCACCAATTTTGCGGAAGGAGCATTTGCGCGCTTCTGCCGGGACAAGAAGATCCGACTCGACATAGCCTCGGTAGCCCACCCCACATCAAACGGACAAGTGGAAAGATCCAACGGATTAGTATTATCCGAGATAAAAGACCGGCTCATTGAGCCGCTGCAAAGATCAGCGGGGTGCTGGATAGAAGAACTACCAGCGGTATTGTGGAGTTTAAGAACAACTCCGAATCGATCAACGGGCTATATGTCGTTTTTTCTGGTATACGGGGCAGAAGCTATACTACCCGCCGACATAGAGAATGATTCGCCTAGGGTCACCCAATACACAGAAGCCAAAGTGCAAGAAGCCTGGCAAAATGATGTTGATCTGCTGGAAGAAGTGAGAGAACTGGCACTGTCCAGATCCGCCATATATCAGCAAAATCTCCGACGCTACCATAGCTGAAAAGTGTGCCCCCGAGTCTTTCGGGAAGGCAATCTGGTGCTCCGGTTGGTACAACGTACTACTGGCATGCATAAATTGTCCCTTCCATGGGAAGGGCCATTCATTGTGAGCAAAGCATTGCACAATGATTCTTACTATCTTATAGATGCAAAGCCACAGGAAAAGAACAAGGCGGACAGGTCCGGAGAGGAATCTAAGTGACCATGGAATGTAGCACTACTTCGTCCTTTCTACACTTAGCTAAGAAGTGTATGTATCCGAGTCGTCTCATATGTCGATATGTATGTCGGCAATGAGCTTATCAATGAAATAGTAGCGCCTCAAGCAGTAACTCGGGGACTGCCTTAATAATTATTGTTGTCTCTTGTGCGTTAGCTGGAATAAATTGTTCTACTTAACCCGGATTAGTAATGTGTGAGCACCAAAAACCCAACTCTTCGACTTGCTGTTGTCCAACAAGAATTGGCTTCATGGCAAGCAAGAGAACAAGTTTGGAATTGCGTAGCACATGAACAGTGACTAAGAAAACGAATTTATTCAAGCTAACGTTTGTTTTTTGGACTAACCCTGTATTTATTTTCAAGTTATTATGTAGCTTTATTTTTTGAGCTAAGTCTGAAAGTTTCTTAGTATTGTTAAGACGATTTTTGAAGCTCGGATTCGTAAGTCATAAAACCGAATCAAGGTAGACATGATCCGAGCCAAAAGATTGGACGAACAAGAAAAAGAAACTCGGGGACTACGCCCAACTTAACCCGGCATAAGAACTTAGTAGCAAAATATCACATATACACAGCATATAGTTGCACCCGGCATACCGGGGATCTGATAAATTTTCAAGTTTTTTGACCTAAGGAGCAGCAAGAGGAGGAAGTTCGGCATCGTCTTCGCTATCTTCAATATCTGAGGCATCGCCTTCTTCATCCTCATCCGACCTGTCTTCAACATTCTCAGCGTTCTCGTCCCCAGTGGATTCCAGAAAGCTCGGTCCTTCAACCCATTCATGGATAGGAGAATATTCGATGAGGCTGTAGGCGCAAGCCTGGCGCCGAGCTACCCACTCCGGGTCATCAGTCCATCTGGATCCGGTGCAACAGCGTGTAAGGAGGCTGAGGTCGATCTTCTCATACCATGTGAGTATGTGGTGAAGGATAGTATCAACATGCACGCCAATGGACTCCTCCAGAGAGGTCGAGCTGGGTCTCGATATTTGATAGCTTTTTAGCAAGAAGTGTGATTCTCTTCGGAGCACTCCCACCGGGCCAGAACATGTTGAAAACTCGGACTGAAATGTCGAGGAGATCCTTGCCGTAGTTCTTGATGATTTCCACGCGAGATGACAGGCTGACCAATAGGTCCTCCATGTCTAAGGGAATGCTCTCACCGTCAAGAGCGACGGGAGTACCCCTCTCTTGGTGGAAATTGGCAACAACAGGGGTCGCAATAGGAGTACCCTTTGGAAAGTGGCCTGGAAACAAGACAAAGGAAGAACCTGAAGAAAAGACGTATGAAGTAACCCGGAGAATTATGTCGGATAAGGGAAAGGAACTTACGTGAAATGTAGCTGTGAATCTGGGTCAACTCCTTGATGCAGTTATCGCGTCTCTTGCGAAGTTTCTCAAGCTCAGCGTTTGCCGATCCAAGCTGGATGTCGGATTCTTTGAGTAGGTCCTGGACCTTGGAGATCTGGAGAGTAAGGCGCTCGCGCTCTTCTGTGAAGTTCTGGCCAACCTTTTGGAGCTCGGTTTGGTGTTGGGCCTTCATCTTCTCCATCTCAGCCTTGAGCCTGGCAATCTCATTGTCCTTGGTCCGGAGGAGAGCGAGCTCATCATCTTTTTTCTTCAGCTCGGCTTGATGCTGCCCTGCTTGTTCGAGAAAATGCAGCATCATATCAGGCACGGGCACACTATCCTCAAGCGATGCTGAAATAGTGTGTTGACCCGGCAGAGCCGAGGAATGAATGTTTGCCGAGCCAAGAAGAAAAGAAGATGGAAAGCAAAGAAGGGTCAGACAAAAAGGACTTACCCTTGATCTGCTCCAGGTTCTTTCGCATGATCTTGTTCTTAGCCTCCACCCCAGCTGCAGAAACCGAATGAGGAGGTTAGTTCGGCAGAAGAAGATGAAGATAAACGGAAAAGCACCAAGGGAGAAACTTACCCCTTTTTTCATGTTCTGCAATAAGTGCAACGTGCTTTGCGCGTAGCATCTTATGGGTATCCAGCAGGCGTTGGAATTCAGCACTCCGGCGATTGGTGGTTACCTAAAAAAAGTACAGAAGCGTAAAATTAGCTTGGTGCATATTCGAAGTGTACAAGATCCGGGCCAAGTGGAATTTAACCCGGCTCTAGGTGTGTGCATATTCGAAGTGTACAAGATCCGGGCCAAGTGGAACTTAACTCGGCTATAGGTGTGTGCATATTAGAAGTGTACAAGATCCGGGCCAAGTGGAATTTAACCCGGCTCTAGGTGTGTGCATATTCGAAGTGTACAAGATCCGGGCCAAGTGGAACTTAACCCGGCTCTAGGTGTGTGCATATTCAAAGTGTACAAAATCCGGGCCGAGTGGAACTCAACCCGGCTCTAGGTGTGTGCATATTCGAAGTATACAAGATCCGGGCCAAGTGGAACTTAACCCGGCTCTAGGTGCGTGCATATTCTAAGTGAGCAAGATCCGGGCCGAGTGGAATTTAACCCGGCTCTAGGTGTGTGCATATTCGAAGTGTACAAGATCCGGGCCAAGTGGAACTTAACCCAGCTCTACGTGTGTGCATATTCGAAGTGTACAAAATCCGGGCCGAGTGGAACTCAACCCGGCTCTAGGTGTGTGCATATTCGAAGTGTACAAAATCCGGGCCGAGTGGAACTCAACCCGGCTCTAGGTGTGTGCATATTCGAAGTTCACATGGAGCTACGTTAGTTTTCTAATGAGCATCCGGCCGAGTAACAAGTTACTCCACCGGAGGCTCGGGGACTAATGGTGATTATCTACAGCATGTAAAGGAGAAGCGACATACCTCCATCATCCGCCCCGCGAGGTTAATTGCCTTAGCGGCTGTATTCATTTGGGCAGAAAATTCTGCGGGGCCGAACTTTTCCGGGACATCGTCGTTGTGGACGAACTCCGCCTTGTTCCAGTTCATGACGAACTCAATCAGGCTCAGAGGGTACCTCTCACCGGTGGGCATATGGGGTGCCACCAAGCCCTTCGCGTGCGCTTCTTTCCTCTCAACAAAGGCAAGGGCTGGGCTGGTATGCAGAACCATTTGCCGCGTGTCAGTTGGCTCGGCAGGGACATCCTTCGCTGCTGGAGCTTTCTTGGGAAGCATCGAGGCTAGAGTTCGCTGCCCAGCCTCGACGAATGCAAACATGGCAGCATCCGGAGCCTTTTTTCCCTTGGCTTGCTGGGAAGAAGTAACTGCAGCGGATTTCCCCTTAGGAGCTGCTGGGGTAGTTCCTCGCCGAGGTTGAGATGACTCGGACGAGGCGGAAGAACTTGGCGCTGGAGCTCTTATAGCTGGACTTGGAGTGGTTGTTGATTTTCTTGGTGCCGGAACGGGTGCTGGTGTTGGTTCGGTCACTGGTACTGGAACTGCTACTGGTGCTGGGGCCGGTGCTGGTCTCGAGGTAGTCTCGGTGGCTACTGGTTGCGGTGATGCCGAAGTTGTGGACGCCGTCGCCTCGGATGGGCCGGCCTCTCCCGCTCCGAGGTTGCATTCCTCTCGACGAGGTAGTGCGGAACCCGGAGCAGTCGTGGAACCCTCTGGAATAGGGCTCAGCGGACGTGACTCGTCGTCACGAGGAGGAGAAGGGCCAGATCAAAGTGGTGAAGAGATGCTGGATCCGCTCTGAGGGACCTCCACCGGAGCCCTGAAGAAGAGAATAATGTCAAAAGAGAAATTGCCATGATGCAAGGAGAAGTGAGTTACGCAACGAAAAATGACTTACGCATCCGAGGTTTGGGCCTCCTTGGGTTTCCGAGCCCTTCGTGCCGGAGCTTTGCCTACCGGCTTGGAGGCAGTCTTGTCTCCGGCCTTCTTTCGCCTTTTTGTGGGCTGAGAAGGTTCGGAGGAGGAACTTGGTGCGTCTCCGCGCCTCTTCTTCGACGCCACCGGAACCGGTTTGCCCGTAGCAAGCGGAGGATCCTCGTGGATATGCCCACCGGGGTTAGCTGATGCCGGAAAGGCAAAAGAAAGAGGGACAGCCTCAACAGGTTCAATCACGTCGACATCCGAGTCATCCTCATCATTGGGCCAGTCTCTAAGAGAAGAGAATTTACCGCTGGGTCGTTTTGTAGCATCGGTCATAGGGAGAAACATCTCCTGGTCCGGCTCCTCCTCGTCCGGGATTTCTCGGTCCGGCGCCCACTTAAGGGTCGGATTCGTACCGTCCTCAAGGGTTTGCTGAAGGAATAGCTGAGAAAAAGCATGAAGAACAGAGTCAAAAATACAACAAAAACCGACATAAATTTAATCCGAAGTAAGTTTGCCCCGCGAAGATTACCGCGGGAGGGAGCCTGTCACGATAGAAGTGCTCAATTCCCCACATCCATTCAGCGGAGAAATCCTTGTGGGTGGTGAAGAGAGCCTTAACCCGGCGGAAAATCTCCGTGTTGCTCAGCTCGAAGGAGGAGGTTCGGTTGGGGTCGCGGCCGAAACTCATGTGGCACACCTTGTGGGTGCACTTCTGGAGGGGAGAGATTCAGTTGCACACGAACGTGATCATAGCATCCTCGTTGCACAACCCGAGTTTCTTCAGTTCCGCGAACCTCTTGTTAACCTGGTTGGCCAGAGCCGTGGGCTTCTTGGAGACCTCCTCCCAGAATTCCGGATCAGGTGGACCCGGAGTATAGGGGAGCAACTGAATCAAATCTTCGGTTCCCGTGTTCCGGACATAGAAGAAGGTCCGGGCCCATCCTTTGCAGGAGTCAAGCCCGGTGACCCGGGGGAAAACGGAAGTCCTCCGGGGCAAGATGGACGCAGCTCCGAATTGGGTGAGCTGCTTATCCTCCGACTCAACTTGGATGTTGGGGATGACGTTACGACGAAGGCCTAAAAACCGGATCCATAGCTCCTTCGTGGGCCACAGTCCGGTGTAGCCCTCGATCGTAGAAGCAAAAGCAGAGAGAGAGGTGATAGCGTTGGCTGGAAGATGGTGCGGCTGCAGGTGGTAGGTGCTAAGCCAATCCCGGAAGAAGTCGCTCACCGGCAAGCCGAACCCCTGTTGGAAGTGGGACAAGAACACGACGAACTCACCCGGATTGGGTGAGGGGGCCAGTTCGGCGGAGGGGAGACGAGCGATGACGCTGGCGGGGATGCGTCTAGTCCGGTAGAGCCAGTCAAGGTCATCTTGACAGACCCATTACTCGGCCCACGCACCACGGTCTTGCTGGAGATATGCCCAAGAGGCAAAAATAAAAGTGGTTATTATTATATCTTTGTGTTTATAATGAAAGTTTACATCCCATGCTATAATTGTATTATTAGGAAACACTAATACTTGTGTGTTTTGTAAACATAAAAGAGTCCCTAGTAAGCCTCTTGTTGAACTAGCTTGTTGATTGATTGATGATCATGGTTTCCTGATCATGGACATTGGATGTGATTAATAACAAGGTTATATCATTAGGAGAATGATGTGATGGACACACACCCATAGTAAGCATAGCATAAGATCAAGTCATTAAGTTCGTATTGTTGTAAGCTTTGAAATACATAGTAACCTAATCCTTCGACCATGAGGTTATGTTAATCACCATCACCGGATGGGTACTTTGATGACATCAAACGCCGCTTCGTAACTGGGCGGTTATAAAGGTGTCATTGGGTATTCTGAAAGTATGTGTTGAAGCGCATAGACCAAGATTGGGATTTGTCCATCCATATGATGGATAGATATACTGGGCCCTCTCGATGGAATGTCATCTAGATAGCTTGCAAGCATGTGACTGGGTCACAAGGGATGACATAACATGGAACGAGTAAAGAGTACTTATCAGTAACGAGGAAGAACTAGGTATGAAGATACTGACGATCAAACCTCGGATAAGTAGAATATCGCGTGACAAAGGGAATTGGTTTCGTATGTTAAATGGTTCTATCGATCACGAAGTAATCGTTGAGTATGTGGGAGCCATTATGGATCTCCAGATCCCGCTGATGGTTATTGATCGGAGAGGTGTCTTCATCATGTCTGCATATTCACGAACCGTAGGGTGACACACTTAAGGTTCGAAGTTGTTTTAAGTAGATATGGAATTTGCGTTGGAGACCGAATGTTGTTCGGAGTCTCGGAATGGATCCGGGACATCACGAGGAGATCCAGAATGGTCTGGAGAATAAGATTCATATATTGGGGATCATTTTCTAAGTTGGGAAATGTTCCGGAGTGTTTGTATGGAGATTCTAGAAGGTTTCGGAATGTTCTGGAAGGTTCTAGAGGATTTCTTGGAGTTTACTTGAAAACCAAGAAAGGGATCAAGGAGACCAAGTGGGGCAAGACACGGATTCGTGGGGGAGGAGGATTCCTACCCCCTTCCCACCGCCGGCCCAAGGAGGGGAGTCCTACTAGGACTCCCCCTCCCCAGGCGCGCCTCCCTCCTTTAAATAGAAGGGAGGGGGCGCCCCCTCTTGACCCTCCTCTCATAGCAACTAATCTCAGCCGCCTCTCTCCTCCACCTTTCTTCTGCACAGGCATAGGCGAAGCCCTGCAGAATTCTCACCTCCACCACCACCACGCCGTCGTGCTACTGGGATTCCGTGGAGAAGATCTACTACCTCCGTTGCTCGCTGGAACGGCGAGAGGAAGGTCCGCCGACTCGCACGCAGTGATCGTCATGGAAGCGCCATTTAACGCGGCACCGGAAGGATCATCCACACGATCTTGAGATCGGCAAGTGCTCGACTACATCATCCACGAGATCTAATCTCATAACGCTTTCGGTTCTACGAGGGTTAGTACCGATCTATCTCGTTGCTCATGTCTAATAGATTAGATCTTGGCTTTTGTCTAGATTAGATCTGGGTTTTGTTCGTTCTTGCGGTAGAATTTTTTTTGTTTTCCATGCTACGAACCCATCAGTGGTATCAGAGCCTTGTCTATGCGTAGATCTGGTACGCAGTAGAACACAATGAGGTTGTGGGCGTTGGTGCTCGTGTCGCCTTTTTGCTATGTGTGTACTTTGCATCTTGCGGTATGGTGGGATGAAGCGGCTCGCTAACATTACATGTCATCGACATGAGACTTGCTCCACGCTGACGCAAACCTCGCTTTTGCACAAGTGGCTTTATGGGTGTCTGTTCTCCCATCATAGTATAGATCAAATCTACACTTTGCACTTGATAGCACTTGTATCAACGTTGTGGTTCAGTTCGCCAGAGGTAAGATGCGTTCTTAGTCGAAAGCCCAAGCCATGTAAAACTTGCAAAGAAAATTAGAGGCGCCTAACTTGTTTTTGCAGGGTTTTGTGATGTGATATGGCCTACATGTGATTGTGATTGTATTTGATGTATGCAATGATCCTTGTTGTAATATGGCAACCGCAGGAGCCTAATGGTTGTCTTTAATTGCTAAGACCTGCGGTTCTATTCATCTTGTAATAGCTTTGTTCCAAGTAGTTGTGATAGTTGCTAGTGATGATGGACAACCATGAAGCGGCACGGACCTTGACGCAATGCTGGTGATGATGGAGATCATGTCCGTGCTTTGGAGATGGAGATCGAAGGCATAAGAAGAAAGGGCCATATCATATCACACTAATTATGAATTGCCTATGATGTTAATCCTTTATGCATCTTGTATTGCTTAGATCGCGACGGTAGCATTATAAGATGAGCCCTCTCACTAAATATCAAGTAATAAAGTGTTCGTCCTTAGTTGGCACTGCTATAAGACTCGCTTTCAAGCATCTCGTGATGATCGGGTGTGATAGACTACGCGGTGCATACAACGGGTGCAAGCCAGATTTGCACATGCGGAAACTAAGGTTAATCTTGACGAGCCTAGCATGTACAGACATGGTCTCGGAACACGGAATACCGAAAGGTAGAGCATGAGTCATATGATTGATATGATGAACATGAAGATTGTTCGCCGATGAAGCTACATCATCTCACGTGATGATCGGACTTGGTGTAGTGGATTTGGTTCGTGTAATCACTAAAACAACTCGAGGGATGTTGTTTTGAGTGGGAGTTCACCTAGTTGATTTAAGAATTAAATTTGAACACTATTTATCATAAACTTAGTCTAAACTACTTGCAAATTTGTTGAAGATTATGGCGAACGTTTCCATCAATTTCAATGCGTTCCTAGAGAAAGAAAAGCTTAAAAACAATGGAAGCAATTTCACGGACTGGTTCCGTGGACTAAAGATCATCCTCAGGGCTGGTCAGTTGACCTATGGGCTCGAAGCACCGCTAGGTGACCCACCTGCAGAAGATGCCACCGATGACGTAAAGAATGTTTATGCCACTCGGAAACATCACTACTCCACAGTTCAGTGTGCCATCCTGTACGGTTTAGAATCGGAGCTTCAAAAGCGTTTTGAGCACCATGACCCGTTTGAGATCATTAAGGAGCTCAAACTCATTTTTGAGACTCGCGCGGCCATGGAAAGCTATGAAGCTTCCGAGAAGTTCTTTACCTACAAGATGGAAGAGGGTAGCTCCGTTAGCGAGCACGTGCTCACCATGTCTGGGCACGCAAACAAACTCCGAGAGTTGGGGATACCGATTCCTAATGAATTGGGGATTCACCGTGTCCTCCAATCACTGCCACCAAGTTACAAGAACTTTGTGATGGACTACAGCATGCACTGCATGAACAAAACGTTGCCTGAACTATCGTCCATGCTGAAAACTGCTGAAGTGGAGATCATGAAGGAGCACCAAGTGTTGATGGTCAATAAGACCACCAATTTCAAGAAACGGGGCAAGCCTAAGAACAAGGGCAACTTCAAGAAGGACGGCAACAAAGCTGCCGCACCTGCTAAGAAGCCCAAGGCTGGTCCTAAACCTGAAATCGAAAGTGCTTCTCGCAAGGGTGTTGGTCACCGAAGCGTAATCGCCCAAATACCGCGGATCTCAAGAACGGAAACATCAAGAAGAAAGGTATATTCGATATACATGTTATAGATGTGTATCTTACTAGTAATCGTAGTAGTGCCCGGTATTTGATACTTGGTTCGGTTGCTCATATTTATAACTCAAACAGAGTGCGGAATAAACGAAGACGTAGAGACGAGGTGACGATGCGCGTTGGAAATGGCTCCAAGGATGATGTGATCGCCGTCGGCACGCTCCCTCTACATCTACCATTGGGATTAGTTTTAAATTTAAATAATTGTTATTTGGTGCCTGCGTTAAGCATGAACATTATATCTGGATCTTGTTTATTGCGAGACGGTTACTCTTTTAAGTCTAAGAATAAAGGTTGTTCGATTTATATGAGTAATATCTTTTATGGTTATACACCTGAGATGAATGGTTTATTCTTATTGAATCTCGATAGTAGTGATACACATGTTCACAACATAGATGCTAAACGAATAAAATTGAATGATAATTCTACATACATGTGGCAATCGCTGCCTTGGTCACATTGGAGTGAAGCGTATGAAGAAACTCCATTCTGATGGACTTATTGAATCACTTGATTTTGAATCACTTGAAAGATGCGAAGCATGTCTAATGGGAAAAATGACTAAGACTCCATTCTCTGGAATAATGGAGCGAGCTACGGATTTATTGGAAATAATACATACTGATGTGTGCGGTCCAATGAGTGTAGCATTGCGTGGTGGATATCGTTATGTTCTCACTTTCACGGATGACTTGAGTAGATATGGGTATGTCTACTTTATGAAACATAAATCCGAAACTTTCGAGAAGTTTAAGGAATTTCAAAGTGAAGTGGAAAATCATCGTAACAAGAAGATTAAGTTTCGTGTTCGATCATGGAGGTGAATATCTGAGTTATGAGTTTGGCATGCATTTAAAGAAATGTGGAATACTTTCATTAGCTGACACCGCCGGAACACCACAGCGTAATGGTGTGTCCGAACGTCGTAATCGAACTCTCTTAGATATGGTTCGGTCTATGATGTCTTTTATAGATTTACCGTTATCATTTTGGGGCTATGCATTAGAGACATCCGCATTCACTTTAAATAGGGCACCATCTAAATCCGTTGAAACGACATCGTTTAATTGTGGTTTGGAAAGAAACCTAAGTTGTCGTTCCTTAAAGTTTGGGGTTGCGAAGCATATGTAAAGAAGTTATAGCCTGATAAGCTTGAACCCAAAGCGGAGAAATGCGTCTTCATAGGATACCTTAAAGAAACAATTGGGTATACCTTCTATCATAGATCCGAAGGCAAAGTTTTCTTTGCTAAGAATGGATCCTTTCTGGAGAAGGAATTTCTCTCGAAAGAAGTGACTGGAAGGAAAGTAGAACTCGACAAGGTTATTGAACCTTCTTCGAGTTGAGAGTAGCAGACCGAAGATGTTTCGTCACCGCACCAACCGGAGAGGAAGCTAATGATGATGATCATGAAACTTGAACGGTTACTACTAAACCTCGCAGTCAACGAGGGTCCGTACCACTCTGAGTGGTATGACTCGCCTTGAATGTCATGTTAGTGGACAACACCGATGACCTGCGACGTATGAAGAAGCTATGGTGAGCCCAGATTCGACAAATGGCTAGAAGCCATGAACCAAATGGGATCCATGTACAAAACCAAGTATGGACTTTGGTGGACTTACCGGATGGTCGATGGCTGTCGAGAACAAATGGATTTTCAAAAGAAAACAGATGTTGATGGTAATGTTACCAGATATAAAGCTCGACTTGTCGCGAAAGGGTTCCGACAAATTCAAGGAGTTGACTACGATGAGACTTTCTCACCAAGAGCGAAGCTAAAGTCTGTGGAGGATTATGTTAGCAATCGCTGCATATTTCGATTATGAAATTTGGCGATGGATGTCAAAACGGCGTTCCTTAATGGTGACATTGAGGAAGAGTTGTATATGGTACAACCCAAGGGTTTTGTCGATCCTAAAGATGTCGACAAGGTATGCAAACTTCAGCTCCATTTATGGACTGAAGCAAGCATCCGGAGTTGGAATCGACGCTTTTGATAAAGTAATCAAAACTTTGGATTTATACAAACTTATGGAGAAGCTTGTATTTACAAGAAAGTGAGTGGGAGCTCAGAGCATTCCTAATACTATATGTAGATGACATATTGTTGATTGGGAATGATATAGAACTTCCTAATAGCGCCAAAACCTATTTGAATAATAGTTTTTCGATGAAGGATCTTGGCTAAGCGGCATATATTCTAGGCATCAAGATTTATAGAGATAGATCAAGACGCCTAATAGCGCTTTCACAAAGTACATACTTAGACAAAGTTCTAAAGAAGTTTAGAATGGAAGAGAGCAAGAAAGGGTTCGTGCCCATGTTGTGTAAGACCTTGAGTAAACTCAAAGTCCGCTACTGCGAGAATATAGAGAAAAGATGAATAAAATTCCCTATGCCTCGCCATAGGTTCTATCATGTATGCCATGTTGTGTACAAGACCGGATATAGCACATGTTAGTTTGACTAGCGATATCAAAGTGATCCCGAATGGAACACCGGACAATGGTCAAGAATATCCTAAAGTACCTAAATAGGACTAAGGATATGGTTCTTTCTTATGGAGGTGATGAACAGCTTGTTGTAAATCTGTTACACCGATGTTAGTTGGAAGACCGATCCAGATGACTCAAGTCACAAAGATGGATACGTATTTATTTTGAATGGTGCTGCAAATGAGCTGGAGGAGTGCCAAGTAGCGTTAGGCGAAATCTTCAATCGAATCGGAATACATAGCTGCCGGAGGCTGCACAAGAAGCCATATGGATGAAGGAGTTCATTACTGAACTTGGCGTGGTTCCCAAAGGCGTTGGACCCGATGGCCATCTCTGTGACAACACAAAGCATAGCTAATGCACAGGAGCCAAGGTCACATAGCAAGTCAAGCACATCAAGCTACGGTTCCATGCTATTCATGAGTATGTCCAAGATGGTGACATAAAGATTTGCAAAGTACACACGATCTGAATGTAGAAGATCCGCTGACTAAACCTCTCCCTAGAGCAAAGCATGACCAACACCGTAACGCCATGGGTGTTCGGTATATTACCATGTAATCTAGATTATCGACTCTAGTGCAAGTGGGAGACTGTTGGAGATATGCCCAAGAGGCAATAGTAAAAGTGGTTATTATTATATCTTTGTGTTTATGATGAAAGTTTACATCCCATGCTATAATTGTATTATTAGGAAACACTAATACTTGTGTGTTTTGTAAACATAAAAGAGTCCCTAGTAAGCCTCTTGTTGAACTAGCTTGTTGATTGATTGATGATCATGGTTTCCTGATCATGGACATTGGATGTGATTAATAACAAGGTTATATCATTAGGAGAATGATGTGATGGACACACCCATAGTAAGCGTAGCATAAGATCAAGTCATTAAGTTCAGATTGTGTAAGCTTTGAAATACATAGTAACCTAATCCTTCACCATGAGGTTATGTTAATCACCATCACCGGATGGGTACTTTGATGACATCAAACGCCGCTCAGAATCGGGTTATAAAGGTGTCATTGGGTATTCTGAAAGTATGTGTTGAAGCGCATAGACCAAGATTGGGATTTGTCCATCCATATGACGGATATATATACTCTGGGCCCTCTCGGTGGAATGTCATCTAGATAGCTTGCAAGCATGTGACTGGGTCACAAGGGATGACATAACATGGAATGAGTAAAGAGTACTTATCAGTAACGAGGAAGAACTAGGTATGAAGATACTGACGATCAAACCTCGGATAAGTAGAATATCGCGTGACAAAGGGAATTGGTTTCGTATGTTAAATGGTTCTATCGATCACGAAGTAATCGTTGAGTGTGTGGGAGCCGTTATGGATCTCCAGATCCCACTGATGGTTATTGATCGGAGAGGTGTCTTCATCATGTCTGCATATTCACGAACCGTAGGGTGACACACTTAAGGTTCGAAGTTGTTTTAAGTAGATATGGAATTTGCGTTGGAGACTGAATGTTGTTCGGAGTCTCGGAATGGATCCGGGACATCACGAGGAGATCCAGAATGGTCCGGAGAATAAGATTCATATATTGGGGATCATTTTCTAAGTTGGGAAATGTTCCGGAGTGTTTGTATGGAGATTCTAGAAGGTTTTAGAATGTTCTGGAAGGTTCTAGAGGATTTCTTGGAGTTTACTTGAAAACCAAGAAAGGGATCAAGGAGACCAAGTGGGGCAAGACACGGATTCGTGGGGGAGGAGGATTCCTCCCCCCTTCCCACCGCCGGCCCAAGGAGGGGAGTCCTACTAGGACTCCCCCTCCCCAGGCGCGCCTCCCTCCTTTAAATAGAAGGGAGGGGGCGCCCCCTCTTGACCCTCCTCTCATAACAACTAATCTCAGCCGCCTCTCTCCTCCATCTTTCTTCTGCATAGGCATAGGCGAAGCCCTGCAGAATTCTCACCTCCTCCACCACCACCACGCCGTCGTGCTGCTGGGATTCCGTGGAGAAGATCTACTACCTCCGCTGCTCACCGAACGGGAGAGGAAGGTGCCGACTCAAGACGCAGACCGTCATGGAAGCGCTGCCGAACGCTGGAAGGATCGTCCACACGATCTTGAGATCGGCAAGTGATTGACTACATCATCCACGAGATCTAATCTCGTAATGCTTTCGGTTCTACGAGGGTTAGTACCGATCTATCTCGTTGCTCATGTCTAATAGATTAGATCTTGGCTTTTGTCTAGATTAGATCTGGGTTTTGTTCGTTCTTGCGGTAGAATTTTTTTTGTTTTCCATGCTATGAACCCATCAGGTCTGCCGCAGCGGCGTCCTCCTCCATTTCTTGCTCGACAACGACGAGCTCCTCCTCCGTCATCTCGTACTCTCTACCCTCGCTGGCGCTAGCGGCGGCGGGGATCTGAGGCCTGGAATTGTGAGGACCCGTGGCGCGGAAGTCACGCAGCGGTGGCTGCGACGCAGAGGCACAGGGAAAAGTGCGGCAGCGGCGCTGCTGCTAGGAGCACTGGCGGCGGCGCGGTCGCGGGGAAGACGAAGAAGAAGAGCAACGGGCAGAGGGGCGCAGAAGAGGAAAAAATTCTAAGGGGTGCGCCCCTCCGCTACTTAACCACCCCCTAAGAGGGTGAGTGGGATCGCGCCCTGCCAATGAGCCACATGGTGTGGCCGTGTATCACCTGCCTCAGCCAATCGGAGAGGAGCCACACAGAGGGCCACAGAGCAAAGGCGATCTCGTGACGTGACGCACTAATGCGGTAAACGAGGAGGCAGGCGTGACGTGACCCTCGCACAGTGATAACTGACAATTACTGCGGTGGTTACTGTGCAGGCCCTTAAAATAAGACGACATAATGATTAGCCTCCACGTGGGTTGGCGTATGAAAGAAGGAAACAAGGCCCGGATCGAACCATGGTAACCCGGACGGCGAGTAAAAACTTAGAATATGCAGAGGAAAAGTAAAACCATGAGATCCGAGTCAAAGTGGTAACCCGGCCAGCAAGTGAAAACTTGGAACGTGCGAAGGGAACGTAAATCCATATAATCCGAGATAAAGAGCTAACTCGGAAATAACATCCAAAGCTCGAGCATAAATGAACCTGATGTGGCCTTAGCGGCCAAGGCAGCTAAGACCGCACTAGCTTCGGGGACTAATGTTGGGGGGATACCCCCGGGTAGGGTCACTCCGGGGTATAAAGGCCGAGTTAGCCGAGGTTCGGCAAGCTCAAATCGGATGCTAACCGGGTCACCTCAAGGCAGGCCGGATCATGGAGTAACCCGGACCAGGGGGGGGGGTCGCCTAACATTGTCTCAGCCGACTTAAGAAGTAAGTCGGAAGTGCTTGTCTAACTTATATGCAGGAACAGGTATAGCCGGATCTACTATGATCCGGGTCCCGTTTAGCTTCTGGGAGAAGGAAGGAATCTCTCTGGTCAAAAAGAAGGCCTTGAGGCAATCCTTGTTGAAGCAAGCAAGGGCAGGACCACCGGGTCATGGCCGACAAGGGTGACGACGCCCGTGTCGGCTGACGCGGGCGCCGCAGAGGCTCACGTAGCTAAAGCATGTGTGACACGGGGGAAAAGCATCCCGGTCGGGTTACCACGTATGCCCTAGGCAGAGACCAAGCCCCCTCTATATAAGGGGGGCTAGGGTTTCAGTAGAGGGGGTTGAGTTTTCTTCTATACCGATTTGGCTAAGGTTCTAGGGGTGAACTGAGGGTGAGAGTAAGAGAGCTCCTTCTTCCTCCTCTCGCCAATACAGCTCTAGGAGCACTTGTAATCTTGAAAGGAAAGCAATACAATCTTCTGTGTGGAGAATCACTCCACTATCCCTCCCTGGATTCCCCTAGCGTGTATTAGTCCCCACCTTTAGCCTATCCATGGCATCTGCCGTGACACCACCACGACACACACACACATCAGTATGTATGATCTCCAACAGATTTGTCGCCCGTTCCATTGAACCAGAAAACGACGTTCTAGTCATCTTGCCCATAAGTCATGGCTCACATGTATCAAATGATTCAAAATCAAGTGATTCCAAAAGTCCATCAGAATGGAGTTTCTTCATGCGTTTAACGCCAATATGACCTAGACGGCAAGTACATATATGTAGACATATCATCATCAAGTTTAATCTTTTTAGCATTAACATTATGAATGTGCGTAATATTACTATCAAGATCCAATAGAAATAAACCATTCAACATAGGTGCATGACCATAAAAGATACCATTCTTATAAATCGAACAACCATTGTTCTCAGATTTAAAGGAATGACCACTTTGCATCAAACACGATCCAGATACAATGTTCATGCTTAGTGCAGGCACCAAATAACAATTATTTAGGTTTATAACTAATCCCGATGGCAAATGGAGAGGTAGCGTCCCGAGGGCGATCACATCAACTCTTGATCCATTGCCGACCCACATCCTGACCTCATCCCTTGCTAGTTGTCGCTTGTTCCGTAGCCTCTGAACCGAGTTACATATATTAGCAACCGATCCGGTATCAAATACCAGTGCTATCTGAGTACTAGTCAAGTACACATCAATAACATGTATATCACATATACCTTTGTTTGCCTTGCTGGACTTCTTGTCCGCCAAACACTTGGGGCAGTTGCGCTTTCAATGGCCAGTCCCCTTGCAATAGTAGCACTCGGTGTCAGACTTAGGGCCAGCCCGGGGTTCCTTTTCAGGCGTGGCAATAGACTTGCCACCCTTCTTTCCCTTGTGCTTGCCTTTCTTGTCCTTCTTGAAACCGGTGGTCCTATTGATCATCAACACTTGATGTTCTTTCCTAATCTCCACTTCTGCAGTCTTAAGCATTAACAGAAGCTCGAGAAGATACTTCTTCATGCCCTGCATATTATAGTTCATCACGAAGCTCTTGTAGCTAGGTGGAAGAGATTAGAGAACACGATGTATGCCTAAGTCAATGGGAATCGTTATTCCCAAGGACACAAGCTTATCGGGCGCATCAGACATTTTGAGTACGTGCTCACTAACGGAGCTGTTTTCCTCCATCATGCAGCTAAAGAACTTTTCTGTAGAATTATAACTCTCTACGGCAGCATGGGTATCGAAAATCATTTTCAATTCTCCTATGGTATCAAAGGCATTGCCATTTTCAAACGCCAAGTTCGCTCTAGCCCATACAAGATGCCGCAAGAATTAAGTTAGGTCCTCTGACGAGTCACATAGACATTATTTTCCTCGTCAGGTATCGAGCTGGTGGGGGCCTAGCGCATCTAGCACATATTGCTTTTGTGCGCGATGAGGAGAATCCTCAAATTCATAGCCCGCTTGGTGAAGTTGCTACCATTCGCAAGTTTCTCTTTCTCCATGAACACATTGAAATTAAAAGCAGGTGGTGCCATCTACAACAGAATTTGTAAAGTTTATTTAGAATAAGTTTATGATAGATTGAGTTCAACTAATCCAAATTACTAATGAACTCCCACTCAAAAATGACATCCCTCGTGTCCTTTTGGTGATTACATGAACCAAATCCACTATACCAAGTCCGATCATCACGTGAGTTGATATAGCTTCAAAGGCGAGCATCTATATGGGCATCATATCAACCATATGACTTATGCTTAACCTTTCAGTCCGTGTTCCGAGGCCATGTCTGTACATGCTAGGCTCTCCAAGTAAGAACCTTAGTATTCGCGTGTGTAAAACTGTCTTACACCTGCCTTATGAAAGCGTAGATTCGAGTACACCCGATCATCACGTGATGTCTCGAAACACGATCCATAGAACAGTGCATACTCAAGGAAGAACACATTTTTATCTTGATATCTAAAAGAGGGATCATCTTATAATGCTATCAAACGCGTCAAACTAGCAGTATAAGATGCTAACATCTAATGTGTAAAGTGAGATGATATGGTCCATGCATTTGATCTCTATCACTTGCATCGTGGTATGATCTCTATCATTCCTTTGTGTGTAAGGCCAAGGTCTATGGAACTTACACGTTGAGTGTGTTGTAAGAGTATCCACCATACATCTACTTACAACAATACCATATCAATACACTAGCCCAATAACGATCTAAACTAGACGCCTCTAATTTATCAATTGCAAGTTTTACGTGGCTTAGGGCTTTCGGAGATAGAACCGTTCTTACCTACGAACATGAACCATAACGAGGATAACTAAGTTATTAACAACTCGTTGTAAATCATATATTGACTATAGTAGGAGAGACAGACACCCGCCAGCCACTTATGCAAAACAAGTTGCATGTCAGTCGTGGAACCGATCTCATGTACGATGACATGTAAGGTTGGTCCGGACCGCTTCATCTCACTATGCCACCAATGTCCAAAATACATAGAAGATGCAATAACATGATCATCATCTCCCACATATCAACCATATGTGTACTACCCGTGCTAAGCACCTACGCATAGATCAAGCTCTGATATCACTGTTGGGTCCGCAGCATAGAAAACAAAAAATTTCCTACGGTGTGAACTACACGCCAAGATCTATCTACTAGGTACAAAGTAACGGGTGGACATACATCCAACGAGAACTTACCCTCGTAGACAACGAGCTTTGTTAACGAGTAGGAACTCGTGGTTGATGTAGTCGTACACTTGCCGATCTCAAGATCGTGGGGAAGTCCGAGCCACAACTCAGCAAAGATCCGCACTCGACACACGTTCAAGCCACCGGACAACCTCCACCTCCTCGCTCCAGCGATCCAGCGGAAGCAGCAACTCCTTCCAGACAAAATGCCACCGGGAACATGTATCTCGCTAATCCGAGACCATGGGGGAATAATTCTAGAGGGGGAGAGAGATCCTTCACAAGGAGGTGTGAGGATGAAGGAGGAAATGGGTGGCCTTTATAGGAGGAGGAGGGTGCCCCTCTCCATGGTCGGCGCATGGGGGTGACCCCACCTCCCCATTCATGTGGTGGTAACCTCCATATTAAAATGCCTCTTCACATTCCCTTTAAAGTCTCCACTTTAAATGCATTAAATTTCTCCAAATTTAATGCTCTCTCATTTAATAAAACTCTTTTTATTAAATTTATTCAGAATTTTGTTAATTACTTTAATTAACAAACATTCACATATAGCCCCTTGCAATATTTCAATATCACATGCAGAACCACCTTCTGCAATTTCACCCGAAACAATTTCCGGTTTCTATTGAAACAATTCCTGCGCTTTGCAATTCTTTCGTTTGAAACATATGTGCTTCAAAATGGTGTCCGTAACTCTTATGTGCCACCCTACGGTTCGCGAATAATGCGCATATGATCGAGACCCTTCTCCGATCAATAATCAGCAGCGGGACCTGGAGATCCATACTGACTCCTACACATTCAACGATGACTCATGTGATCGTGAGAACCTTTAACGCTTGTAACTAAATCCCTTTGTCTCTCGATATATTACATGTCCGAGATTCGATCATCGGTATCTCCATACCTAGTTTGATCTCGTTATCGACATGCACTCTTTTCTCGTTCCCGTGATATAACATTCTAGTGATCACATCACTTGCTTGCAAGCTATCCTAATGTGATATCACCGAGAGGGCCCAGAGTATATCTATCCGTCATCTGGATTGACAAATTCCACTCTTGATCCATGAGCCTCAACATAACACCTTCGTAGTACTGAACCCATCTTTATAGTCACCCTGTTACGGTATGACGTTTGATGTTATCAAGATACTCTTCCGGTGTTAGCAATTAACATGATCTCATGGTCTAAGGATAAAGATTACTTTGTATGATGTTATAGCAATATGAACATAATGACTTGATCGTAATGCTATACTTCGGATGAATGTTCATCACATCATTCCACCAATGGTGTGACCTAGTTATTAACAACATCCAATGTCCATGATCAGGAAATCTTGATCATCCTGTTAATCAACAAGCTAGTCTATAAGAGAGGCATGACTAGGAACCCTTTTTGTTTATTAAACACACATGTATTGATGTTTCCGAATTAATACATTTCTAGCATGTAAAATAAAAATCTATCATGTATAAGGAATATATAATAACAACTTTATTATTGCCTCTCAGGGCATATTTCCTTCAGACCGGACGTGTGTACGATCACGGATGCGCTGCCGAGTTGCGATGCTGGACTTTCTCACGATCTTGAGATCGGCAAGCGAATGACTACATTATCCACGAGTTCAACCTCGTAACGCTTTGTCGCTCTTCAAGGATATATTCTTTATGGATGTATATTCATCCGTTGATTTTATATAGGTAGATAGATTTTCGTGCTTAGTTTTTCACACCATAGGAAATTTTTTGTTTTCTATGTTGCGAATCCAACAAGCTATCCCAAGGAGAACAAGTCGGGTAGATCGTGATCGATAGTCTATGGCGGGTAACACAAAACCAATCTCTGATCGGCCAAAAGATTAGAGAAAAACCAAACTAAATGGATAAGTTTTACCGTGGCTTTGGATACTTAACTATTGTTTCTTGCCGTCATAGTAGTGTTTTCTAGAGGCGAAGGTTGTATATATATATATATAGGACAGCTGACGAGCTGGTTGGCAGCCCGACACTAAAAATATTTGGGAACTACTCCCTTCGTTTAAAATATAAGATGTTTTAGTTTTGTAAAACGGAGGAAGTAGCTTACTTCAATCTCATTGAACTGAATTAAATTTAGAGTCATTTGGACCAAATTCTAGTCTCAAATGTCGATTTGGTTCGACTCCTGCCCTTGTGAGGAAACAGACAGACTAATCGCCGATGCATGTGTTGTTGGACCGCTCCCGCGCGTGACCTGCTGATCGGACCTGCCTCGATCAAAAAGCGTCCGGTTTAGTATAGATCGAGTTCCCATCGGTTACGTGAGGACTCATGTCCCGTCTCCTTCCTTCGTCTTTTCGACGCACGGCCGGGTCACAGATCCAGCGCCCATCTCGTGCGCGGCACGCTTCATGGACAGCAGCTCCGACGAGCCGTCGTCGGCCCCCCACCGCTACCCTGACTGGGTTATGCTCGAACGCAGCATCCGCCTCGATGGCTACCCGGAGGAAGATCACATCCACGCGACCACCGCGTGCGCGATGAGTTCCAAGGGCGAGACCGTCCGCGTCTCCTTCTGCGCCGTGCCGCCCCCGGTGGCCTCCCGCCTCTTCGTCAGCTGGACTCGCAGCCCGGAAACCGATGATGATCGGGATCGTCCATCGTTTCAACTCATGTCCGCCCACGGCAGCTCCATCCTTGTGAGGCTCAGCCGCAGACGCCACGATCCAGATCTGTTCGTCTACACGGCTTGCTCCACTGGGCCGCCGTTGCTCCGGCTTCTCCCCAGTTTCGACCGCATGCTGGATGCGTTTAGCTTCGACGAGGTCCAGTGGTTATTTGACATGTTCAACCGTGATGACGTCGGCCTCCTGTGCGACGGTGATGGAGGATTCGTGGTGGCGGAACTCATGATTGGACGCGGCCACCAATCCGATAACCATGATGCTCCGACGAAAGCTGGGCTATGCGTGTTCCGGTCCAGTAGCCCAGACAACAACTGGAAGGCCACGAGGATGTGGGTCCAGCATAAGAAGAGGCAGGACAAGGAATTGAGGTTACTGAAGTGTTGGTCAACCCACGATGTGGTGTCCTTGGGGGATTCCCTGTGCTATGTAGACTACTCCCGGGGCATCCTGCTCGTGGACGTCCTCAGCCAACGCCCTCAGCTACACTATGTCCGGCTACCCATGAAGATTTCCATCTGTGACGACCATGAAATTTACAGTTGCGATAGTTGTAACTTCTCCGAACAGTCCAGGAGCTTGTGCTCCACCGATAGTGGCCGCACCATGAAGTTCGTCGAGGTAGCGCCGTGCCATGGCGCGACTGCTTCCGCTTTGTTTACCACCATCAACGTGTGGAGGTTGAGGCAGGAAGGCAAATCCATGATTTGGGAGAAAGAGAGTGGCATGGAAGATGCCAACCTTTGGGTTCAGCCGGGCTACTACGGCGATCTGCCGCGTGTCGTGCCAATATTCCCCCGTGTGAGCCCGGAAGAGTCCAATCTCATCTATTTCCTTCTGAGCAATAAACGTCAAGTCGATGATGAAGACGATACATGGGTTATCGCCGTCGACATGATGAACAAAACAATAAGATTATCCTTCAGATACACGAAGAATGATTCCAGAAGCTTGGCTACCAATAATCGTGCATTCATTCCTTGTGAATTCTCCAGGTACCTGCATGTGCTCGAAACCAGCTAACCGTACGTATGCGACTTCATAGGCCTTTGGTTTCATGTTACAACATTCTTAATTATATGGTTGTGAACAGAAATATATATTTATATTATATAGTTGATGCAGAGATGTTGGGCAAGAAACTCGCCAATTTCAGCAATAATAATGTACATAGGGCTTAAGAAACATGAGTTATTCCAACTATACATGTTTTTAGTTTCAAATGGACAGAACTATAATGTTAATGATAGAGTATAAACTCGGGCTCAATCCAAGCATCCTCATCCTTTCTGGTAGTCTGATAGAGTAACAATGTGTGAGTTCCGAGGGCACAAAATAGTTCACTATAGGAATCTGTGTCTTTGCCGTGTATAAAAAGTGCACCGCAAACATCAGATAACACACGGCAAAGTCTTTATCGTGCGGGGAGGAAAAATAAAACGCTCGCAAAGCTGCTGTCGACGTGGCCCTGAAATTTTTCCGTGTACCAGTTCAGGACACACAAGACAAAGAACTACCATTATAACGGTTCCGTGAAGGGCAGCCGAGGGTGTACACGTGTGTTGTCACTTTGTCGAGTCGTGTCCTTTGCCGTGTGTTTTCTTCTATTTCGCGGTGCAAATTTCTTTGTCCTGTGTATTTTGGTGATCTGTGCACGTGTACTCTTATTTGCCATGTGGTTTTATGACCTTTTACCACGATGAGGATTTTCTGGCGGAACCGGTTCCTACCGGAGTCTTGTGTTAACTTCTGCTTCGTGATTTAGGATCAAACTTTTCGGTATTGCGTGCATGTGAGGTAGAGGTACCGTCTGCTTTACGTATGCGGAATGACTCCAGGTCACACTAGCCACCAGGCCCCCAACGTGTCTCACTTTCCTTATCTCTCTCTCAATCCCCATCCAGAAAATGCAGCAGCGAGTGGAGTGCGACCTGCAGCAAGAGATTACGAGATTTTGCCAAAACTAAGGGGTTCAAGTTGGTGCGGAGAGGCTGCGGCCATGGCGGCGCTGTCCATGAGCATGTGGTCTCTCTCGAGCTCTGCTCTCCCCCGCCCCTTCTTGTAGTAGCACCGGCAGCGTCGTGGCTACGCCAGTAGTGCCTCAGCCTCCTTGACGGAACCACCGGCGGAAGACAAAGCGGAGGCCGCCACCATGTTCATGTGCAGGGCAGGTTTAGGATTCATATTCTCGCTCTTGAGATTATTTTGTTCGAATCTGATGATGATTCAGATCTCGTCGAGTGATTTCAGTGGCGGCTGTTTTTGGATTGATCAACTTTTAGACTCCGATTCCATGTGAATTCTACTGCATCCAACTCGCTACTTTAGTTTTATTTTTCTGAGACTGTTTTGTGATGCCCAGATTTAGAAATCTTTGTCAAAAATATTGCTACATTGAGAAATTATTTTGGTTGATTAATCCATGATGTACTTTTAGGTTTGCTTCAAGATTTGAAACAAATTTTATTCGTCTATTTCTCTGTAAAATTGCGAATCGTTTGTGGTACAAAGAAATGATCGTGAAATATATGTCACATCTCTTTGATTTGTGAATCTAATTTTGTTTATTTTTTTTGTTATGTACGAAATATATGTCCAATCATCTTAGATGCAAAAATGCTACATTCTTTGTACGCTTTATTGGAATTAACTTAAAAAAAATATTGCAGAGATTTTGATGTTCATCAAAAAGTAAATATTGCACAAGCACGAGTTTGATTAAATTTGATTGCATGACTATTTCATTCTGATATGAAAGAACACTATTTATTATAGGGTATTTGTTTTTAGTAAATAAACATTTTAGTATACTAGAATAAAATTGCAATGGATATGGAACACCATATTTAAGTTTGCCTCGTAAATTACAAAAATTCTCGAAAGATCTAAGTTGATGTGGGTACTTTATAATGGCTTTTAGAATGTTTTTTCATGTTTCCGTGATATCAGCTACTAGTGTTGTTTATGTTTGTGTATAAGTGATATGAAGCACCATATTTGAGTCATTGAAAAAAAGTATTTATGCTACTATATTGTTTTGAAATTTGTGGTCTTATATACTTTATTTCATTCATTCCACATTTTAGAGCTTGAACCTAATTTGTTTTCCAATAGTATCTTCATAAAAATACAACAATATAAAAACTTAGATCTTATTGCCATGTTGCATATTTCAATGTTGTATAAGATGTTCTTTCCCAAAGTATATGATATATTTTTTATAATATGGATAAATCAATTTTTGACTAGTGTTTGTCCATGGAACTAAGTTAATGGGGTGACACGAATTTCAAAAAATATATGTAACATGCACCATATTTTTTTTTTTTGCAGGGCAAACAAGATTGTATTAATTAAGGAATAAAGTCATGACAATCCCGATTGATACAGTCAAGAAGGAAATCCGGAACCGAACCATTCTTTGATACCAATATGTTCATGAACCCATACTTAGAGTTGCTCACAAAATTTTGAAGATATTTAATAAATAGCTTGAAACAAAATGAAACTATTTTGAGAAACGAAATATCACAGGAATATGGGTGAATAATATTTGTATGAAAAAAATGAATCTCGAATATGTGTGAAATCGAAATTAACTGGACTTCTATTACATTTCCCTAATAAAATTATAAAAAGCATCTGTATCAAAAATACTTGTACTACGATAGATTTCACTCCGTCTCAACAACGATTAGCTAGCTGTGGTGGAGGTGCAATAATCGAAGGGAGAGAGTATGAAACCAAGGACACGTGAGTTTGCACCAGCAGCGAACACATCCAAGTGCGCGGGATCTACCGAATGGCAGTAAATCAAGATACAATTGTTTACCTGAGGAATACTAGTCCCAGGTATGCAATTTGCATGAATCATGACATTTTTCTAGGGTAGATTTTTGTCCGCTAGGACACACCGAATGGCAGTAAATCAAGATACAATTGTTTACCTGCGGAATACTAGTCCCAGGTATGCAATTTGCATGAATCATGACATTTTTCTAGGGTAGATTTTTGTCGCGACGTAGTGAGGATCAGGGTGGCATCGCTCGGGTGTACTCCCTCCGATCCATATTACTCGTCGCAAAAATAGATATATGAATAAAGTGTATCTAGATTTTTTTAATTTATAGGTTCACTCCAAATCTCAATGAACCTACACACTAAAAGGAATATAGATATTTTTTTTTCACAAAGCTAAAACATCTTATATTTTGAAACAGAGGGAGTACGTGACATGGGAAGGGAGCACTATCATAACCTTTTTTTTTCTTTTTTTAGAGCAACCAGCAGGAGCTCTGTCATTTCTATTAGAAGAAGAGAATTGACCAGTTTGGAAGGAAAACCGGCCAAAACCCGATACAAACGTATATACACACGGGTCCGATTAAAAGGGGAACCGGACCAAAAAAAAGACCCCAAACGGCACAGTTTTAAGGAAAACCGGCAGAAACCACACGAGGCCATACTACCTAGCCCGACTAGGTCTGAAGCACCACCGAACGACGCCAGCACAACGGCAACAGCGAGCGTTGCGGAAAGCCTGGTCCACGTCCCCGGAGAGGAAGTCAGAGCCAAAGGAACGGCTAGGCCTCACATGCTTCGTGGCGAGAGGCAGGCCGCAGAGAACTCGCCAGCGGTACTCGCACACCGACAGGGCCCGAGGACGTCGACCCTCCCCGTAGCACCAGCAACCCCAGGCAAAGGCTCACATTACTCCGAAAAATGACGCCTTCAGGAAGGTAACGACATCCGAGAGGACGCCACGACCATCCAATCCGGCGAAGCCAGATTAGGGTTTTCACCCTAGAGTGATGGACGGAGGGGTGCACGGGCTCCACGACAACGCCCCCAGGGGGAGCGGCGCCCACAGGCGTCGCCGAAGTTGGCACCAACCAATGTCGTGCAGGACTTTCGTCCGGAGGCCCCTACACCACCTCCAAAGGATCGCCACGAAGGCGACCCATGCCGCCCGACGATCATGACCAGCAGAAGGAGAGACGGCGCTCCCGCCCACATCCCTTGCCCCGCCGCCCGCACGGCCAGGACAAAACAACAACATCATCCTTGTCCGGAGCCGCTGCTCGAGCCTCCACGCATAGCAGAGCGAACATCCTCACGCCAACTCGCCACCGTCCAAGGGGAGCACGCAAGCGCCCCCCCCGAAAGCGGCACTACCGCGCCGCCGACCATGCACCATGGCACACCTCTGCCATGGGAATGCCAGCGAGAGACACCATGCCCCCGCCAGCCACACGCAGCAGCCCACCAAAGCCGCCAAGGCACCAACGGAAAAGGGCGAGCTCCACGAGACCACCGCGCCGAGCCCTCCCCCAGACCAGCCGTCCTCCACGCGACCGCCACGTCGAGGCAAAGCCCAGGCTGCCGACCACCCCGGGGCCGCCGCCCCAGCTTCCTCATCTCCAGCGAAAGGCGATGGAGAACGACAATCCGGCCACCCCTGCCGGCTGCCCGCGGTCGAGGGGCACCGCCCTGACCAGACCCCACCCGAGCCCGACGGCTCGGCTTCCCGCACTCCAGCAGCACCCCGCACGTCGCCAGCAGCCGAAACAGCCCCGCCGAGCCACGGCCCTCGAAGCCCATCTGGGCCCAGGGCGGGCCCCGACCACGACCGCCACCAAGGGCGGCATCGATGGCTGTCGGCGCCACCAGCCGCTGCCACGCCGGCCGCCGCAAAAGCACGAAGCGCCACGCCCCCGATCACCACCAAGCAGACCCACACTGGGGGGACGACGCCATGGCGCCCGGCCACCACGCGTTCACCGCGACTCTTCCCAGCCAGCCTTCGGCGGCAGGGACCGCCGCCATCGTGACGGGGGAGGGGAGGGGTGGGGTTGGGGGACAGCGGCGGCGAGTGAGGTCGCCCAGGAGGACGACGCGAGGGTAGGCTTCGTAGTTTTGAGAGTTGCCTTAGTTATCTGCCCCTATTGCCATAACCATTTTTGTCCAGGGGTGCACATGAGAAATCAGAAATCGCGTTCGTGTCAAGCACCTCGGACCGACTCAAAGTCAATGCTTGACGCCGTTGTAACACCCTCGAATTGGTCCTATGCAAATTTCAGCGCTTCCCGCCAAACCCGCATAGAAACGATTCAAGGACGCCCACCAGGCACTTGCGTGCAGGTGGAAAACGAAGTAATACCATTACACAATAGTTCACGATGGAACCCACAACACATATATATACAACAACGACTCATTGAGTCAAGAATACAGATATACAGTACGAAGATCCAATTCACCTTGAAAACGATACAACATCCGAGTATGGATAAGAAGCAAATTGGGCTAAGAGCCCTAAAAAATAACCAATGGCGTCCATAACCCTGCCCAGGCCAAGACGGAAGGGTAACCCTGCTAACGACGTCGATCTCATACCTGCTAAAACAAAAGGGGGCGCCGACAAAGGGCGAAGGAAAAAGAGGAGCGTCGATCGAGGCCAAGACAGCGAGGCTAGAATTCGACGGCTCTCGCCTACATAGGTATGGTGGACTGAAGCGGCAGCGCAACATGCACTAAACAACCTATAAAGACTCGAAACCATTGTCGGCTATTAGAGAGGGATAAGAAAGACCTATTCGGGACCAACCTGATACTAACACCAATCATACCCATCCTGATATTCCCCCTCGAGACCAAATGAGGAAGTCAAACCGAGGAACTCACACAGTTGGCAGTTTTATTCATTCTATTATAGTTGAAGCACTTACTAGTCAGATATAGATAGCACGAGTCATCCTGATAGCATAAGTAGTGGGCAGTTTTAGTTAACCATTCAGTTGTAGTTGTAGTGCTTACTAGTCAGATACAATTAGCATGTGACATCCCAAACCCAGCAGTTGTTGGCACTTTTATTTCATTCCATTGGAGTTGCGATACTTACTAGTCAGGTATAACATGACACGATACATCCCAGTTGTTGGCACTTTTATTATCCATTCCATTGTAGTGAAGCTGATTACTAGTCACATATTAAGTTAAATTTATAGCACTACTTTAGTTATGCTTGTCTATGATCAAGATATTGTGCTCCAAGTCATCCATAACCGCGGACACGGCTTTTAGAAAAATTTACCCTGCAGGGGTGCATAAATAGCAACACACACACGATCAACCTCGGAAAAACCAAATCAAAACCCAACGAGGCTTTCACGACAAAGCAATCACAGGATTCATAAAACATTTCAGGGGGCCACCCCACTAAGCTACTCGCAACGAAGTTGGCCGGCTCCGAGACGGACCCAGGGTTTGTGACAATGGCTGTAAACGACTGGGAACCCGAAAGTGTGACTGAGCTTGTCGATACCGCGAAAACATTCCACGTTCCAAAACAGTACAGGTGCTCCACACACAATCGTAAATAAAGCAGTAAAGCATGGCATAAGTACAGGTTAGTAATAAAGCCCCAAACTACTTTGTGGCCCCAAGAAATAAGAAATGAATCAAGCTCTGGCTAAGGGGGATTCATAGAGTCTCCCGTATGTGGATAGTGCGAATAGTCAAGGAACAGGTATCAAGTACTCGGGGCCTACGGGACACAAGTGAGCGTGGAAGAACCAAATAACATCTATTACCCACCGATGCCTCTGCATTAGTTATATCTATTCCCAGCAATTTAATAGTTGTATTTAAAGTCATGATCATCTCCACCATTAAGCATCTCCACCATTTATCATGTGTCAACTTGCCGTCAACGGTGAAACAACAACGACGCGAAGCAACACATAAGCAAGCAACTACGACTCGCAAGGCTGACTATCTATCAAACAACAGGCAATAGGATGTGTCCATGGCAATATAGAGGCTGCAAAGAGTATAAATGATGCACGGAAACTAAAGCATCGTAACACGGATAGCAATAGATCAACAGGAGGAAATAAAGACTATAAAAGCAAAATAGGTAGAAAGAGGGAGATGCTCGCCTGGGAAACACTGTCGGAGATACACCGGAGATCTTGTCGATACTCGCATCCACTCAACGACCTAATCCGTGAAGAAGCAAAGCACTAAAAGAAACACCAGATGCACTATTTAATACTACGGCAGAAGATCCGACATGATTATGATATGATGCATGGCATGGCAAAGATGCGATGCAACTAGGCAATATTAAGCGGAACCAGGGTCCCGACAATTAGTTAGATGGTTCATGTTTTTTAGCTACCCTGCAATTTAAATGTTGACTTAATAAGGCGAAACATGGCATTGGTTCGCTGCACAAATTTAAATAAAGACAATATGAGACTAGAAAAGCCCGCATATGGTCTCCATATTTAATTATTAGGTGAATCGATAATATACCCCCCCCCCCCCAAACAAATGAAGATGTATGCAATATGATCAATTTATATGCAACAAGTGACAATGTCATATATTATAAAAATATAGGGGTCTCGGAAAGGGGATCACACATTGGCGTTTGACGATCTTGGGTCCGAGGGGTTCGGGTTCGGTCTCAGCGGGATCGGTCTTCGAATCCAGGGCCTTGGCGTCCGTGAAGGGAACCTCGACGATCTGGATCGGTCTTCGGGTCCGGATGGAGGTCATGGCGTCCAGGGTCTCGATCATTGGATCCGGGAAGGAGGTCTTGGGGTTCTATAGCGAAGATGTTCAGATCCGCGTCGAAGATCTTGGGGGCCTTGTTTGTCGAGGAGGATCTTGGAGACAACACGATAGGGGTTGCCACGGGAAATGTTTCAGAGGAGCGGACCGGCAATGCTCATCTAGAAACAACTCAAAGTTGCTGTCTGGGAGTTGCGGATCGCGTTGTCGAGAAGGTTCCGTTTACACATAGCATACCACGGGTTTCACGAACAGCATCCCTGAAGCCTTCAAGACAGCGCCCAACTAGCACTCCCACAAGATGCAAGCGAGCTCAAGCGGGGCGGGGCCAAACTCCAGGTAGGTAACGCGTCGGGAAGGTGGCGTCCGTGGCATGGTGCAGGGACGGCAACACCTGCGTCTCATGAAGCCACAGGGCGAGCTTGCGCGCGCAGCCAAGGAGGCTCGGAGTGGTGCGGCAGGGACGGGCGATGACGATGGGGCGACGACGGCCACGCAGCATAGCGTCGAGCAGATGGAAGGCGAGGCGAGCAGGGCGTGGGGCGCTTGGCGGTGCTCCAGATCGAGAAGCATGGCGATGCTGCAGGGCTCGGTGGGGAGCACCAGATCGAGGGAGAGCAGGGGTCGGCGAGGTCGAGGCGTGATGCGGGCGGCCGCAGGGGACCGGGAGGATCCAGAAAGGAAGGAGACTAGGGCGGCAGAGAGGAGCTCGGGCTCGGGCGGTGGTGGCAGGACTCGCGCTGGCGATGACGGCGGAAGACGCAGAGGCCAGCGGGGCCGAGATTGGGGCGAAGAGAGGGCCGCAGCACTGGGCAGCGGAGCTCGGGGACAGGGCCTGCCGCGACGGCGGGGTTGCTGCTATCGAGGGAGAGATGGGGTAGGTGGGGAGTGGGGAAAGCGAGCGAGGAGGTCGAGGAGAGCTAGGCGGCGGCGCGACTAGCGACGGTGACCAGAGAGGAGGGGCGGCGACGCTCAGAGAGCGGCGGCGGTGACTCGATCGGGTATGGGGCACTCGGCTTGGGCTCGGGAACAAGGAGGAGAAGGTCGGGGTAGGTGGGGATCGATCGAAGGAGGCGTGCGAGACGTGTGGGAGCATGGTGGGATCGGGATGGTGGGGGGGTGGGTGTGGCGTGGCGGGGGTCTTGTGCGATGTGTACGCGACGACAAGGTGGGATGCTTGAGGTGGGTCTTCTTGGCTTGTGTGACAGGGGTTGGCGCATCTGTGAGGTGGGGGGGCTAGGCGGTAGCGTGTCGCTGGGCGGTTTAGGTGGTGGCGGCCGGGGTGTGGTTAGAGGATTAGGGTCTGTTTTGTCTGGGTTGTAGGCTGGCTGCTGGTTGGGCCTCGAGCCTGACCAGTGGCCGCCTCCCCAGTTTATAAAAAATGTTTTATTTTATTTATTTATTTATTTTATTATAAAAATACTTTTGCAAATAGTTTTTAGACAAAACAAAATATCTGAAAGGACTGGTTTTATAATTTAAAATAAAGACAAAGAATATTTAAAAAACAAAGGTAGGCTTTTAGAAAATAGTTTTATGCAAAGATACAAGATGACATGATAATGCTCAAATGCAATATGGCATGATGACATAAGCATGCGACCATGATAGTGCACAAAATCGTTTCTAGTAGTGATTTACCGGGGGTGCTAGAGCCGCCCTCCCGTCGAGGCTACGCTAGTCAAGTCCCAGCGCTGTTGCTCATCGGCAGCATCGAGTACCGCCTGCCGTGACCCTCTTTTCTGAGACGTGTGGATAACGGACATGGATGCATGCATGGGATCGGATATATAGTAGGGCATCTGTTTCTGTTGGTTAATTAGGCCGTGCCCGCGCATGATCAGCCACGATACCCGTCGGGGGTTTAGATCGATCTCTCATCGAGGTGACCTCGTCTCCTTTCCCCCAAACCCTAACAAATCCTCCCTACTCCTGTGCCGCCTCCTCATGGACGACAGCTCCGGCGCATCGTCGCCGGCGGCAGCCCCGCCCTCGTTTTCATCCCACCGCTACCCCGACTGGGTTATGCTCGACCCCCGCAACCTCCTCCTCGACTGCACCAAGCATGCCGCCGTAGATCACTCCGAGTCCGATGATCACCTCAGATCGACGAACGCGCACGCGATGACCACCAAGGGCGAGCTCATCCGCGTCTCCTTCCGCGCCGTGCCGCCCCCGGAGGTCTCCCGCCTTTCGGTCCGTCTTACTCGCACAAGGCACTGGTTGCCGGAGGAGGGTGGTCGCAACCGTTGGTCCTACTACTCCGACGACGAGCGGGAATCCCTGGTCGTGGCTGCCCACCGCAACTGCATCCTTCTGAGCCTCGGTCGTCACTGGTGCTACGACAGTCCACAGTTATTCGTGTACACGGTCGCCGGCATCGCCGCTGGGCCGCCGACGCTCCGGCCACTGCTACCCAATCGCTACACGTCCAGTCCTCATCACATTGGCCTCGTGTGCGACGGTGGTACCAACGGATTCGTGGCGGCGGACCTCAACGGAGACAGACTCAGATACATATGTCGTCAGTCAGATGCAGATACAGATACCGTGGCGGCGGAAGCTGTGGTCTACGTGTTCCGGTCCTGCAGTCCCAGCTGGACGGCCATGGATCCACCGCCGAGGATCCGCCATAGGAAGGGGCACAACGTCGACCTGTCGTCGTGGTCAACCGACGAGGTGGTCCCGTGCGGCGACTCCTTGTGCTACGTCAATTACACCCAGGGTGTCCTCTTCCTGGACGTCCTCAGCAGATGCCCCGAGCTACGCTACGTCCGGCTACCCGCCGTCAAGGTCCCCGTTACTGATCCTTACAGTTACAGCTATGAAAGGTTCACTGGCCGAGGCCGTAGGGCCTTCCCGGAACGGAGCTTGTGCGCGACCGACGGTGGCCGAACCGTGAAGTTCGTCCAGGTTGTCACCACCACCGTCTTCATCTCGCGTGGCCGGGCAACCGCTTCCGCTCTGTTCAACATCTACGTGTGGAGGTTGAGGCTAGATGACAAGGACATGACATGGGAGAAAGAGAGTGAAATGGAAGATGCTGACCTCTGGGCTCTGAATGGCTATGGCGATCTCCCGCGTGTCGCGCCCACGTTCCCCCGTGTGAGCATGGAGGAGCCCAATGTCATCTACTTTGTGCTCAGCAGTAGTCACCGTCAAGCCGATGAAGACGAGACATGGGTCATCGCTGTTGACATGTCGAATAAGATTCTACAATCGTCGTTCAGATACACTACAAAGCCGGCTTCTGAAAACCAGTCTGCTAATTGTGCATTCATTCCTTGTGAGTTCTCCAAGGACCTGCAGGTGCCTGAAACCGACTAGTAAGTGATATCACTTCTCCTAGTTATGCCTTTAAATTATGGCTGATGGCGTGCCCGGCCTGGCAATTTCATTATGGGCAATCAAAATTCTAATTTTGCAAGCCTGTCAAGTTTGTGTAACGATTCTCATTTCAAGCTGTTTTCATTAGAGTAAAAATGTACTACGGTTTCAATACTCAAGGTCCACAAACATACTCCTCCGTCCTAAAATAAGTGACGTGTGTTTGGCTAGATGCATACGAATTTAGACATATTTTAGTATCTAGATACATTCGAATTTAGATAAACCCAAATAACTTATTTTAGGACTGAGGGGGTATATAGAAACCATCTGATACTTGCATGAATTTGTGAAAACATACCAGTGTACTTTTGCTACTGCTACTGCCTCAGTCAATTGTGTTGTCATCCTTGGATAGTGCTCAACTACGATGTATTCTTGGTAAATAGATGTTATAGTAATGTGGTTGTATGTATTTGAGGCAAGGGAGCTGTTTTTTGAGCTCTCATACTGGAAACACTACATGAATAGATTAAGGCGCCGACGATCATATCCTACACCGATGGCTTTTGTCCCGAGCTGGCAACCCATCAACGAGGCCGTCTGCCTAGGTTTGGCGTTGGCGTAGGACGAGATAGGCCGACGACAGCCGTCAGCGTATGTTGGCCATCAGCGTAGGGGCTCGGCCATGACGGTGACGTGACGACGTCAAATCTACGACGACGGCTTAGCCATCGACATAGGTTTCACACCTACAACGTCAGCATAGCTCTTTTCCCTTTTTTTCCACATTAATCTAAAAAAATCATAACTAAATCATTCTAATTCAGAAAAATACAATAATATATCAAAATTTGCAGAAAAATAAGATCTATCTATCTAAACTCATAATTTACACATTTATGTTGAATAAAAATTAAGTAAAATATTACATATACTTTTGTATAACACATTTTTTATTTTTCGAGTGCAAAGAATGGGGTATTTTGTGAAGCAACCACAAAATGAAAGTTAATCAAACCAAGCTACTTATGTGAAGGAAGAGAGATCATTCGAGAAGAGATGCACCCTCGAATCGCCACAGAACCCATTCACCATTCATATCTCATCCATCACACACCGAAGGAGATCCACACCACCATAGTTCATCACCTTCATATCCTACCTCTTCATAGCCATATCCATTATCTTGTAATAGGTATCTTCTTGCGAAGTAGCGATCATTATAAGAATATTTGATTTCAATCTAAGTATTTTGCCTATGATTCATATTCTTGATCTTATTAATATAAGTGGGTAGTCCTCACGGATTGCGGGTTGGGGTGAAGCCTCGCAACGTCTATGTGTATATAATTCTATGGGAATATTGTGTAGTGATTGAATAGGAGCCTGCCATCTTGTATCTTTATCTCTACCTCGATCCGAGGATTTGTAGGTACCCAAGACCCAGCAGATTGATCAAGGTGTGAGGTGAGATGAGTGGAGAACGGCGTCTGACACGTGAAACCCTAGTGACAGAAAGGGGGAGCATGGTATTCGCTTAGTGATCCGCTTGGGATCAATAGTAACATCACTGATCTTATGGCTTTGGTCTGTTTTACTTAATAATCGTTATAACCCATGGTTTCATGGTATGATGGTTGGACCAAGATACTATTATCACTAGTGGTTTCAGGGGCTCTAGTAGCTGAGGATGTACTGCCCACAATTCATACCACTATTAGATCATTTTACACATGACTGTGCTTATTCTTTTTTTATCCCATTTGTATGCATAGCTGCAGGCGAATCTTCTAACTCTAGCCTATCTCCATCATTGAAAACAACAAAAAGATACAAAGTAAACTGGAATGATCTGGTAAACGAAAAACAAAATTAATCAGCAAGTCTTGTAGAAGTTCCTCAATTTCTTTTAGCAAGTGTTTCCCAAGGTTCGATAAATCTAGTTCTTTTCTAGGGAAAAAGCTACTATACTGCATCCGTAATCCGGATTGAAGGTATCATTGATCAACCATCTGCAATAAACACAGCAAAGAAAATATTCTAATGATACAAGAGCAGAGACAAGAACATGAAAGTACTCCTAGCTTAGTTGATGCAACTACTTCTGAATACAGGTAAATAAGAATCCGTGCGTGATATACTATAAATTCATATGACAGATTTGCCACACATAACCTTTGGACCTGCAGGCTATACTATAAATTCATAGACAGATCCTCTCCTTTATCTACACAGAGGAGGCACGAACTAACAAGAATCACAACAACACCATCTCAGTACACCGCATCAACAAGAATCACAGAGAGTAAATAATGGGAGAGAGATGTGTTGGGGAGCATACCGTGAGAGATTGGGGACAAGGAGGGACTGCATGAGAGGTTGGGGACGAGGTCAAGGGTGTTGTCGGTGTCTGGATCCGGGGATCTTGAGTTTCCTATGATCCAAACCTGCAGGCGTTGTCGGCCTTGGGTTAGGGTTCCAAGGGACGGGCGAGAGAGGTGGAGCGAGATGTGGAGGCTTGCCTACGGTGGTGGACGGAGGAGGCGGTTGGAGGAGGAGCGGCGAGATGGGATCGGGGAGGGCGAGGCGGCGAGGTTGAGGGATGAGGAAGTGGCGATATAGAGGGAGGAGGAGGCGACGAGGCGGAGGGAGGAGGAAGTGGCAAGGCGGAGTCGGGGAGGGAGTTGGCACTGTGGTGGGAGGACGAGGCGACGAGGAGATATGTGGCAAAAGACGGGTCTCAAATCGGAATCGGGTTTACATGTAGTGTCATTTTGGTGGATTTACCAAATGAAATGATGGTCCAATTCCGTGCCAACCAAATAACATAATGATGGAATTGCAAAATGAATTCCGGAAATACAAATCCAAATGATGGATACCAAACAACCTCTAATGGACATCACATGGCAGCGCAATGGGTCAAAACATAAACCCAAGCTTCTTGTTTTGCACAAAATCAAATTATTGATTCAACCTTGCTATACACACGGACACTTATAATACTCCCTAGTCTCAAAATAGGTGTCGCGGATTTGTTAAAATTTCGATGTATCTATATACAAAAATAGTCTAAATTCATCCAATTTTTGACAAATTTTCGACATCTATTAAGAGATGGAGGGAGTATAATTTTTGTAGGACACCTAAGATCCAACCGTCCGTGGTGGTAGCAACGACGTGCAGCAGACCACCCGATCATGTGTCCTACTGGGATCGGACCTGGAAGGGCGTCCACGCAGCAGTTCCGTTATTGATTCGATAAAATCTCATGAATTGTTCTTTATCAGTTAACAGAAAATGTGCATAAGAATTACTAAATCATGCCTTTTATACCAATTACCCGGAAATGAATTAACAAACAAAAGACGGTCGCCGTTCATATGCCCGGAAAGGAGAAAGAGACGTAGTTACCTTGTTTCAGCAGCCACAGGCAGGTACTTGGAGAACTCGCACGGAATGAACGCGTCACTGAAAACGAGGTTTCTCGACGCCATGTTGCCATCTTCGTCACCTACTTTGTTATACTGAAACCACGATCGCAGAGTCCTGTTCAACATGTCAACCACGATGAGCCGTGTATCATCGACAGCGACATCGTCAGGGCCGCCACGGCAGTCACCCTCATTGCTCAGCACGAGGTAGACGACGTTGGGCTCTTCCATGCTCACGAGCGGGAACTCCGGGACGACGCGCGGGAGATCGCCGTAGCCCTGCAGATCCCAGAGCTCGCCTTCCTCCATGGCACTCTCCTTCTCCCACGTCATCGTGGCGGTGACCAGCTTCCACAGGTTGATTGCGAACGAAGAGGAAACGGGCGAGTTGCAGCCCGAGACGAAGACCGTGGTGGTGACGACCTCGACAAACCTCAGGACGGCGCCGCCCTCGGTGGCGCACACGTTCCGGAACGTGGCCGGGCACCCCCTGGTGCCGATCTCGCGGTCGACGGGGTTGCCGGAGGGGATCCTCACGGGCAGCCGGACGTACCGGAGCTCGGGGCGCTCGCTGAGCACGTCGGCGATTAGGATGCCCCGGAGGAGGTCGACGTAGCAGAGGGAGTCGCCGCAGGGGACCACGGCGTCGGTCTGCCACCAGATCAGTTCCTGTCCTTTCCCCTTCTCGTGGCGGATCCGCGGCCGTGTGGCCTCCCAGCCGTCGGGGCGGCGGGAACGGAACATACAGATCCGGGCATCCAGCAGTGTATCGACCACGTCGTCGTCGTCGTCGTCGTCTACTTCGTCTACTGGTAAAGTCAGTAGGTCCGCGACCACGAATTCGCCGCGGCGGCACAAGAGGCCGATTTCCGTAAGCGTGAGCAAATTCTCCAGCCCGTGGCGGGAGTCGTGGCCGTCGCTTGACTTCCTAAGTTTGCAGGTGGGTAGCCGCCGGAGCGATGGCGGCTGGCCGGCGGCGGAGTGCGCTGTGTAGAGGTAGAACTCATCACGGGTGGGGTAGGAATATTTCTCGTGGAGGGTGACCCGCAGAAGGATGGCGTTGCGGTGGGCAGCCACGACTCGCGGATCCACCTCGTACGGCCGTTCCGGTCGCCCTTCTCATCTTCTTCGCTTGGTGCGAGGAGTCTAGCGGACGTAGAGGCGGGAGGTCCCTGGCGGCGGCACGGCGCGGAAGGAGACGCGGACTCGATCGCCCTTGGAGGTCTCCGCGTAAGCGTGGGTCGCGCGAAACTGCTCCTTTGGGTAGTCCAGGGTGGGTCTCGGGTAGTTGAGGCGGACGTACGTGTCGAGCATCACCCAGTCGGGGTAGCGGTGGGAGGAGGTGGCCATCGAGGCCGGCGACGACGCAAAACAGGGGCGGCCGGATTTGTGAAGGAAGAAGAAGAAAGGATTGGATACGATTTTGCAGGGAAGAAACGAAGGATATGTGCACGGGGCGGATTCGTGATCTAAACCGAATACATTTCCACGCAGGTCACAGGTCATGGGCGCTAAGAGTATCTCTGGCATATACCGCATATTCCGCATATTTCCCTGTCCGTAAAATTTCAGTCCGATATGCGGTATCACGGCTAAAAACTGGTATTTCTAGATATTGTAAAAGCGCTGATACCGCAATTTTTTTGGGGTTTCCCGCATTGTGGCCCATCCACCCTGCATATTATATGTTGATCCAAATTCTACAAAGTAAAGGCCAACTTCTGACGAAACGGAGCGAGACCCGTCGTCGGAGACTTGAGCTGATGCGCAGCGGACTCTGAAGACCTAAGTTTTCACCGTTATATAAACCTCTTGGAAGCCGCCGACTGGGGTAAGTTGCGTTTGTGAAATCCCCGGCGTTGTGTAAACACTCCCCATTATAGTGAAGATTCGTTGTTTGGCGCCCGTGGTTTTCCCTCTCTTTGTTGGAGAGGGTTTTCCACGTTAAATCTGTGTCCCCCTTGCTGTGATTTTTTTATGGTTCTTCGTTATTTGATTGTCGCAAAGCTAACACCGCATATATTCGATGTGGAGGGCCCTGAATGCGGGAAACCACATCCATTTCCTCCACCGAAGCACGCATAGAAAGCTTGACGCCGCTCGCTGCCACCTTAGATTCTGGCCACCTCCGGCGACGGCCGTCAAATCGCCTCTGCCCACCACCTCCCACCCACCACTCCTACCCATGGCCGGCCAATCGTGCCGGAATTTGGCCGGCCGAGGCGGTAGTTCGAGCTCCGACGGACGGAGCTCTGGCGGACGAGCTCCTTTGCATGCGCCACCGCCTAGCGAGGAGGAGCTGCACCGGCGGCGGTCCGAACAGGCGCGCGCGCGGCGCACTTGCGCGCACCCGCATGACCTCCTCGGCGTGGGCTGGGTTCGGGCCCGACGCGCACGATGCGGAGGCGGGCAGCTCCCGCGTCTCTAGGCGCCTTCGCCGGTGGTTCGCGTGCTACCTCCTGCTCGGGCGTCCGCTCCGGCTCCGGCTCCCGCTCCTTGGGGCCACATCTACGACATCGACAACTCGGGAGAGGAGGAGGACTCCGGCTCGGAGGAGGACGACGCGGTCCGCTAGGCCAAGTTTAATTCCCTCGGGACCTTCGTCTCCGATGTGTGGGAGCGAGCAGCGCGAGCTTCGCCGCGTTTGCCACCTCTCCGCGCACGAGCACCATGCCCGACTCGGCATCTTCGTCGTGGAATACTCCGACAATACCACCGACTCAGACGACGAGTAGGCGAGCATCGACATCGCCGTAGAAGCTCCGGTGAGTAGGTACCACTAGCGGTAGTTAGGGTTCTGGATGTAGGACGCGGCATCCAGTTTTTTGATGTAAATTTCTGTCGATCTTCATGATCAAACATTCCCCTATGTATGAATCTAGCGCCAACGTGTGTTGATTTTCAAATACGTAGTTCTGCTTAGTGTATCTGTTCCGCGCTACAAAATTTGGTTACAGTACACGGTTATGCGATATCTTCTAAAGATGCTCTAACAATGCAGATCGGATACGAGGTAGTACTACTATTTTCTTTTTTTTTTCCGATCAAGGAGGTAGTACTACGGTTAAAAGTACACTTATTAGGCCACGTAGAATGGGAGGTAGAATGGGAGGTGTTTGGACTAAGTATTTATAAAAATAAATCAACCATTTTATTAAGCACGAGTGCTTATTTCTATATAAGAGGTGTCGAAATAGGTATGTACCTAACATAAATAAGCATCAGTGCTTAAAAAATATTTATTTTTTATAAGCACCGTTCAAAACATCTTGCAGTGTACCTTAGAGCATGTATAAAGCAAGACTTCCGTAGACGCGGTAAAAGAAAAAGGAAAATTACCGTAAGATATAAGCTTAGAGTCTGGAGCTCCAACACAAAGCGCTAGCCAAGACGCTAAGTGCGTGGATAGGATTTTCGCTGCTAGGCCAAACTGTTTTGTCAAGGAAACTAAGAGCATGTACAATGATAGAGAAAACCTGTCTTTTCTTAACTCTGTACATCATCTAGATAAGAAAATATATATATATTGTGCAATGCAGTATCTTTTATTGTCATCTCTAACAATTAACGGAAATTAACTATTTTTAGTAAGAAATTGGTTTGTTAAGGGAAGACATAGGGTATAACTGAAAAAATAGACTTCTTTTATTTCTCAGAGTTCATCCCTTAGCTAAGGAAAGACAACTTTCTCTTTCTTATTTCTCTTTCTCCAACTAAGGGCACATACAATGCTAGAAAAGGCGAGTCTTCTGTTAGCCCTCCATGTAATCTAGATAAGATAATAAAAATAAGTTATACAATGGGTGATCTCTTGTTGTCGTCTCTAAAAATTAATGTGAATTGACTAATTATAGTAAGAAATTATGTTGATAAGAGAAAGCACGAGGTACAATAGAGAAAATAGTCTTCTCTTATTTTAAGGGATCATCCCTTAGCTAAGGAAAGGCGGCTTTCTCTTTCTTCATTCTCTCTCCTCCGACTAAACAAAAATCCGACGTGACAACCGTAAGGAAAGGCTGACGTCACCGCGTTGTACCTACCCTAAGCAAAAATCTTACATGACAACCATAAGAGAAGGCTGACGTAACCGCATTATACAATCCCTAAGCGTAGCGTCCGGCTTCTAATTTTGCGCTGACGCAAACATTCCTAGAGTCGGATGGGATTCCAGCCAACTACGGGAAAACTAATCCTACACCCACGATAAGCATCTGCATTGTGCGTGCCCTTATGGGTCGGAGGTACCACTAAAAAGTTGTTATCTATACTTATTGGTCGGAGGATGGTCGTCATAGCCGCGTCCGGAGCGAGAGCCACCTCAGCCTACTTAGGGCAGGTACTATGGAGACGCTTAGCTAGGGGCGCTAGGCAATAAATCCTGCATGTTTTAACGGTTTCAACTGAGATCCCTTTCGTTTTAGTAGCGTCGATGCAAACTTAAGAGTCCGGCGCTAAGAAAATACGTACAAAAGATTGCTCCTAGCGGCCGACGCTAAAGCGCAGTCGGGATTTGACTTTTTTAGCGTCTAAGCAAGCGCTTTCCAATGTACGTGCCCTTATCATTCTCAGAGCATTCCTTGTGTCAGCGTCGTCATGCCCAGCCCTACCAGATCTTCTGCTTGTGCCAGTGAGATAGGTCACGATTCCATAGCCCGCTCTCCTTCACCAGGATGTCGTCCAGCGTGCTGTTCCGGAGAGATAAAACGCTGAGGCCAGCCGTGCTTATTTTCCCGCTGCACCTCAGGCATCACTGTTGCTTCAACAATTACACAGGTATGGCCATTATCCGAACACGGGCGTCCCATTTTCACATTGAGAATAACTAGGTACACAATGGGATGTCAAATTAAGATTGAAACTGTCTAATTGCAAGTTCCAACTCTATTCGCTTTCATGCACATTATTCATAAAAATGTTGGGTGTCGAATTAAGAGTTGAAAAAAACAAACTGTAAGGTGCTTTTGAGGCAACAAGCACCGCTCCTCAATGTGAAGTGCCCGCTGCTGTTGTGTGACATGCCTTCCACCATTTTCTACTCCATGACGCAATGCCTTCCATGTATCTACACTCATCCCCTTTGTCCTCCTCTAGGATCATAATCAGCCGTTGCATAAGTCTGTCAACTATTGTTCAATGTTCTCATATATTACTATATGCAGGTCTGACTTTGTTTTTCATAGAGGAGCATATGTGTTCTCTTCATAATGGTCAAGGATATAGCCACTAGATTGACAATTTTTTGGCTTTAAAAATCTCTTTGGCTTTGCTTCCTTGATGATTTTTCTTTCATTCAGATTTACATGTTTGTCCACACCTTTTATAACTCAAATATCATTTAGATTCCTTCGTAAATTCATGAGTAGTCTACTTCCTTTATTTCTGGTAAGTTTAGTGTGAGGAGCTTGCTTGATGGATAATTCGATATGGCCATATGTTCAGGTATGCATAGTGAACGTATTTTTGAATCACAACCTCAATTACTTCTCTAGCATAGGTGTCCTCCTTTTGGTTAGTCTAAATTGATAACTTTCATTAATCCATTCCTCGGTTTATATCTTCTCTAAGATGTTAATTCGTTAATCTGTTAATCCTTAATTATTTTATGTTGCAGATGTTGCACCAAAACCAATCAGAGAACAATTCTCTGTGTACCTGTGATGCAAACATTTCTAGCATCAAGCATACTACTCCTACCTGATGTTGTTTCATTTAGCATCCTAGTGCAACTTGGCGGTGATGAAAATTTGCACGAGGAAGATTAACCTGGATCCTGGTTTTCTCTTTCCATAAAATCGGGCATGTGAACTATTCTGATCTTTTATGATACTTGGAGAGAGAGCATGTGGTGGGCTTTTTTTATGATACGAAAATACTTTGTATTCTGTCCTTACTAAAAAAGAGACAATCTCAGACATGGGGGTAAACGGTGCAATTTTGAATGGGCCTCTGTTTTTTCAAATTTATCATATTTGTCTTTTTACGGCCCTCAAAACATAAGGTATTTTTCATTCAAAATTTGCAGACATATAGGAGTATTTTATATTATCAGCTACATGTAAATATTTTTTACGAAAATATTTGATGATTTTTGAGAAAATAAAGAACGGCCTCCAGTGTGGACGGGAGCCAAACTGATTTTCCAGACTATATATCCATCCGTTCCAAAATATAAGACGATTTAACTTTGTGAAACGATGTATCTAGATGTTCACACTAAAAGACATCTAGATACATTCGTTTTACAAAACTAAAACGTCTTATATTTTAGAATGGAGAAAGTATATATATATTTTGTGAATGGTGATTATGATCTTTAGGTATGCACTTTGTGAGAACTTGACGTCTATTGTTGAATGCATAGGTGAGGGGGACATTTAGCTTACTCAGGACATGTGCCGCATGGGTGAGGGGAACATTGAGCTTGCTCAAGACATGTGCCTAAGAGGAGCCGTGCATTGCACGGGTATGCTTACTAGTTGTAAACAAACTGATCAAAGAGGCAAAACGTTAATCTTTCGAGAAATGATAGCATAGCATGATACAAGATACTCCATCCGTTTCAAAATATAAGTTGTTTTAGCTTTTTTTTTCTAAAACACATGTATCTAAACTCCTTTAATGTGTAGGTTTATTCATTTTGCTCCAAACATATATATAAAAGGCGTCTCGATACATGTATTTTAGAAAAAAAAAGATTAAAATATCTTATATTTTAAAACGGAGGGAGTACAACCTAACAAGGTTCATGGACGAAAACAAGAGACTTGGCAGCAGGCATCAAGAGACCGTGCTTTATTAGTCCTCAACTCCTCGTCCATAAATTGTTCCTGGCTTGTCATTGTTAAAATCTCATTGTTTCGATGCATTGATAGAAAAGAGATATGTATTTATAAGTTCGAGAATGAGCCACCATCAAGCCATAGAACACAGCCCACTAGAGCTAAGCGGGGGCAAGGATCAAGGCACGTATGGTGCTCCAGCGGTAGCCAAGGAACAGGCCTCCGGCCTAGGGAGGATCTTCTTCAAAGGATTCCTGACGAAGTCATGAAATGGTTCCTCGTAGTATCTTGTATCCATCCAAATCTCTGCAACATTTTGCTTCCATTCATGACATTCTACTTCAACAACCTTTTCAAGAGAAACTTGTGCAGCTAAGTCGTATTTTCGTGAGATTATCCGATAATACTTCATAATTCCTTGAACAGCAACATACTGGGGACAGCGGTGTCCTTTGAAAACGAGCTCCTTAAATCTGTCAATAAGTGATACAAAACATGCCTTCTCCCAGTCAATAGAATCGTCATCGACATCGAAAAAGTCTTCCTCCTCTAGCTCATCGATCAACTTCTCAAGGTGATCTTTCAGCTCCTCACTCGCCATGATGTTTCTCAGATTTTCAGAATAAGTATCTATGTGATGTTGCATATCCACAATCTGAGATCGGTCCTCCAGAGACAGTCTAACGAGATTATAGTCGAGCTTCCCAAACTGACCTCTTGCAAGGTGTTTGTCAGCAAATTCCTCAATGGTCTCTGAAGAACTGAACTTACAGTAGATATCATCATCCAATTCGCCTGAGGACAAATAGGTGTCAAACTCCTGATGCAAACGGATATGTTCTCTTGCCTCAAAATACTTAGATTCTATCTTCATTCTGTAGATGAACGACCTTGCATGACACTGCAAATGGAGAGGAAAATCCTCTGGTTCCGGTTCGAGGGGCTCGTAACCAGTCTTGTCTGCAAAAATGAGCTGATGAGCTACCTTTATAAGGAAGTCCTTTTGACCCTCCCGTATTAGAGGATGAAAATTAGGTTCCAAGTTGGATAAGATTGCATGGTAAAACATATCAACCGCATCTCGCACATCCAAATGAGAAATCTTTACATTTCCAGTTGAGTTATCCTCCAGTCGAGCCACAGCACTTTTATAAGAGTTCTTGATGTAAGGTTTCGAGGTAATGAGTTTACAAAGCCAATTGTCCAGTTGATGGGAACGTCTCTTGGGATATTCTTCGGATAGTTTTCGCTGCACCATCTTACCTATCATCCAAACATGATCATCCAGATGGCTGTTAATGTCATGTTTCAATCTAAATTCAGGCCTAAGTTTCTCGATAAGTGTAGAAGTGCCTGAATAATCATACTCGAGACAATCATCCATTGCATCAACTTCATACAATATGTCAATATAGGTAGGGAGGAATCTCTGAAATTCGTCTTCAAACTCCCAATTCCACAAATTGACAGGAAAGTGCACTGGAATAGCACAAGATGCCTTCACAAGAAGTTCTTGCTTTTGCCTTGCAAACCAATCTTTGAACTGGTCCCCAATGTTCTCATTGTCTGGGTCTTCAGCAGTGAAATCCTGACTATGTATATAAACTTTATAAATCTGTTCACAGAGGACCAAAAGATCTTTGCTAGCCCTTTTGCTGATGCTTGAGTCCAGCTGATCACTTAACTTTTTTATTGTCTGCTGAACCGCGCATGGAAGGTCATCACAGAGGCTCTTAATTGTAGCTGGAAGCATATCATCTATAATAAACCGCCTGAGTTTTCTATTGTTTGTAGAAACTGCAACTTGGACCAAAGCATGACAAAACGGAACAGCATCCAACGTTGCTTCGCCATCAACCCATGATCCTAAGAGGGTCATTTGTAACATTCCAAAGCAATCATTCAGTAAAGAATGTCCAACAACAGAGTTAGATGATGCGCACTTGGAATCACACAACGAAGCAGCTTTCACCGTACCGAGAGGTTGTAGGTCCACACACATAAGAGCATCATTTGGTTCCAGGGATGCTAAAACCCCAAGCAACTTCGAGACTTTGCGAGTCAAGTCAAGCAGTAGGTAATCCTCAAACTTCTTTACACTTTCCTCTGATCCACGAAGAACACCGAAGTAGTAACAATAACCAGCCCGTCCTTCGTTTAGAAGTCTGAACCATGCGTCACAAAATATGTCTTCGCAGTAATAACTAAATAACGGCCGTAAGAGCTTCAAAATCCATTCCCCCAGTAGCTCACGAGGGCAATACTTCACCAACGGAATCAGGACAAGGTCGATGAGCTTGCTAACATGCCTGAATTCCATATAGTTCAAGTTTTCCATGATAGCCTCGGCAATTGATGAGCTTTCTAACAGCTCGCTGAATGCTCCCTGAATGGGAGCACATAAACCTAACAAGCTGTATCCCCTCTCGCGGATTACGTGAAACCATTGCCCTACGTCGTCCTCTTTTAATTTTGCCGGGTCAGTGTCTAGCAGACTTGCAATTTCTTTCGCAGAGTTCTGCTTGAAGTCAGCTTCTTCAAGTTCTATTGGCAAAGTGGGCCTATCCTCATTCTCCCATAGGGCATGTACAGATCGAAGCAGCTTTAAGACTAGAGGAATGATGAATGACAAGAGGCGGGTTGAAGTTGAATAGCTCATTTGACCTATCTGGAACTTTCGAGGGGTTTCATCCCTACACTTTCTGAGCTCCTTTCCAAAGAATTCAACAATACTCAACACATCTTTCCTATACCCGTCGCAGTAAAATGCACATGGTAGATGAGACCAAATTGCCTTCAACGATTTAAGCTTCTGTACAAGATTTTCCTCGCATTGCTGATACCTTGGAAGGGATGCTTCATGGAGAAATGCTCGAGAGAGGGCGCCATGCTGTTTGACAAGCTGGTCAAACGACTTTCTTGGAAAAACGGGCTCATTTGACTCTCTTGGATAGTCAGTACCATCATTGTCATTCTGAAAACTCCGGTGACTATTGCAGTCTCCAAAATCATCAGATATACTGTTCTCCATCAGATTCTTGTCCCGGCTGTGAATTGATTGCAGCGGTGATGCTCCCAGCCTCGTGTTCTCAGCTGAATACCTGCTTCACAGTCGGGGACAGGAGGAGCTCGATGGCTTCGGTGGCAGGAGGGGCTCGACAGTGGAAGAAGATCGTGCTTGGGCCTTGGGGTCGAACGGGGACAGGAGGGGCTTGCCAGCGGAGGAAAATCAGGCAGCGTATGTGGCGAAGCTTCTGAGGGAGTATGGGTGGTTCCGTTCCACCGGCAGCAGGAGGGAGGCGGCGCCTGTGGCCGGAGATCGAGCGGGTGGCGGCGGGGTCGAACCTGTTGTGGTCACTTTGCCAAGAGATCGAGTAGCTCGCGTTCTTTGTTGGGCAGGGCATAGGGATACCGTCCCCCGGCTAACCATCGGTATAGGACCACTTCCTAGCCGTTGGATGAGAGAGTACCGAATCAGCCGTTTTGACTGGCAAAACTTGTGGTTAATCACGACTTGCTTAATGCTCAGTAACTAGGCCTGGAAATGGTTTGGGCTGAACACCAGAGCCACCACCTAGGACAGTAAATGGGCCGTGGCCCTATAACATGTAATGTGCTGTTTTTCTATTTTTTCTTTTATTTTTTTTATGATTTAAAAACCCATTTTTAAAAGTAATGTTCAGATTGAAATTTGTTTAAATTTGAAACTTGTTCATAATCAAAATTTGTTAAGTTTCAAGATTTGTTCAAATTTTGAAAAAGTTTAAATTTGAAAAATGTAAAAAATTGGAAGTTGTTTGGATTTTAAAAATGTTCGAATTTGAAAATTATTCAAATTTGAAAAAATAGAGAAGCAGTCAAAAAGTATGAAAAACCAAAAAATACATAGAGGACGGGAAAACCAGACAAACACGGTAAACATGCCGCGGCTCAACTTGCAGGCCACATAACAGATTACATGTCGCAACAGAGTTCCCTTTCTACGAAAAACATATATACACCCGCTGCGGCACGCGGGAAGTTGATGCTGCAAAGATACAATCTTGGAAGGCCTGGCCCATTTGGTTCACATTTATTTATTTATTTCCTTTTATCTTTTTTTGTTTTCTTTTCCTGCTATTTTTTATTTCTTTTACCATGTTTTTTTAAATAACGTTCACAATTTGGTAAATAGATCATCATTTTTTGTAAATTTTCATAATTTCAAAAATGTTCAACAATTTTAAAAAATTGTTCATGATTTTTGTAAAATGTGACCATAAAAATTGTTCAAGCATTCAAAAATTCTTCATGAATTTTTAAAAAATTTACTTGTTTTTTGGAAAATGTTCATAATTTCAAAAATGTTTAAGATTTTAAAAATTGATCATGAACATGTTTATTTAAATTTGATTTATGATTTTTGAAAAATGTTCACCATTTTACGTAAAATGTTTATTTTTTTAAATATCCATAATTTTTAGAAAATGTTAATAATTTTTTGTTCTAGTTTTTCAAACTATTCATGGTTTTAGAAATTTGTATATGATTTTTGAAAAAAAAATACGATAGAAAAAACATTTATATTAAAATGTTTAGATTTTACATAAAATATAAAAGGAACAAACATAAAAGGAAAAAGAAAAGAGAAAACACACATCACTAGGGCTGCCTGCCCAGTAGCCGCTCCTTCAGACGGTGCGTCCGGTTGGTACCGCTTGAAGTGGCACATAGCACCGCCCCTTCTTCTAAACCTTCTCCTTATATCTCCGGTAAGGTTCCATGTACCCTTGTTTCTTTTTTTCATAAATTCTACTGATCTATTAATAATCATCTATGGTAGTACAAAGAGATCTAAAAGTAATAAAAAATATAAAAATGATCCTTGGACCACCTATCATGACTATATTACCATTTCAGAGGACTTTAGTGTATGCACATCTTCCTTATGTTTCTTTCTTGCATCCACCGATAATGACGCCAGTCGCGTCGTCCCTATCTCCATCGAGATATCATGACCCCATCCACTATCAAGGTGGCCCAGCCTAGATAGCATACGGGGGTGCACATCACAAAGATAGTGAATGCAATGGGTGTCATATAGGGCGTGTTTGGTTGCTCATGACGCACCGGTTCTTGAATCTAGTAGGCCTAAGGATGGCAATGGTCAGGGTATGGGCAGATTAGAGTAATACCATACCCGTACTTATGTAGTAATGGATATAAAATTTTACCCATACCCGTATCCATAGGTATAAAACTTTACCCATACTCATACCCGACGGGTACCCATACCCATTGGATACCTGACGGGTAGTTCAAATAGTATACAAGTTATTCACAATTTTATATTCATCGATAACATATTTGATGAAAAAAAAAATCTCAAGTCAATAATAGGTGGACGAGTACATAAAAATTATGGATGTTTAGAAGTTGTAATCTCATATTTGGCTCTAGGTATGCTCGACTATAGATTGGAACTCCCTAGGAAAAGTCTACATGTTAATTTAAATGGATGGCGTATGGGTATAACCCTAGGGTACAAGGTTATATCCGTGTCCGTACCCGTGACTTAAGGGGTAGGGTATGAATATTACCCATGGATATACAGTCTGCTCATACGTGCCAATGCAGTACCGTACCCGTGGTACCTATATCCATGGATAAAATTGCCATCTTTAAGCAGACCAAAAAACAGGCATTTGCTTAGTCGCTGTCTACTGTATTTTGTGATAGCACGAAATTTAAAGAAGCCTCGGGACAGGCTATGTAGGAATGCCCAAGTTAAGCATTTCCACAGAGACATGCGTTGGCAAGCGCAAGGATAGAAATGACGTGAGCGTAGAGCCAGCACATATATGGTAGGAGGCGAATAAATCATTGTGTGGTTTGGGGCGAAATGTAGCCCCACGTCTCTCTTAGTCTGTCACCACCCATCCTTATTTTTTCTCTAAGGGATCAGCGATTTAGATCTACGACACCAGCTAGTGGTGTTTTCCTAGAACTCTAGCACCAACTTTGTAATTCTGTATCTCCAGCACATGTAGGTAGGGCCTCGTAGATCTATGACACCGTCTTGTCCACCATCTCTGTGACCCTCTCATCCCTATTGTCTCTAGTTCCAGCAGGTCACTGCCATCTTTAACCATGTGAAAGGACAAAGGATGTCGCCTAGAGGAGTTGAATAGGTTTTTAAAATAATTATAGTTCAGGCTCTAATAATTGCGGTTAATGTTTAATTTATCAAAGCACAAAACCTAAAACCATTAGGTTCAACTAAGTGTACCAACTACCTATGCTAAGCAATACAAACAACAGGGTGATAGAAAGATAGAATACTTCAAGCACGATGGCTATCACAGTGTAATTGCATAAGTAAAGGACTCGGATATAGGAATAATTGATGGACGTGGAGACGAAGATTTTATCCCGAAGTTCACTTACAAACAAGTTATGACTTTGTTGGAGAGGTGTGATGGCGTAATGCTCTCTAAATGCCACAAATTGATCAACTTGAGGTTTGGTGGCTCGATGCTCATCCAACGCCAGTCTCACCCCAAAGTTGCGGAGGCACACTATACACCAACGTCACAAAAGTCTCACCTTTATTCTCTCGTGACCTCATCACAAAGGGCTACTCACGATCCACTACGGGACACTTGAGGGCGGTCACTAAACCCGTATAATTTTGGGGCAATATCCATAACTTAATTGGAGGCTCCCAAGAATCACCATAAAGGCCTCTAGCTTGAGGAATCTCCACAACTCAATTGTAGTTCCCAAAGGTATCACACCATAACCACACAACTGTCTAGGGTTCCAAGAACCCAAGAGTAACAAGCCCAATAGCTTGACTCACCAAATATCCATAGAGAACTCAAACGTATCCACCAAATGCAATAGGGAAGTCCTTCACTCCCAACCACCAAAGATACAAAAACTATTAAGGGAATGATAGAGGAAGAACACAAGAGGAGAACACCAAACTTTCCAAGATCTAGATCCCAAGGATTCTTTCACAAAGAAGGGATTTGGTTAGGTAGTGACATGGGTATACCCTACAGGTACTCGAGTTTGGTATATACGGTCCAGATACGGCAGAAGCCCATGGGGTTGCCAAGGCCCAGTGGAGAATTCAAGTGGCCCATGGACTCTCGATTGCTTGCGAGACAAGAAGAAGCTTAAGATAGAAAGTTCAAAGGGAAAACCCTAATCAGAATCGACTGACCTGTACACCGAGACCTAGCCTATCTATATAAAGGCTAGGAGGGGTCAGCGAGGAGGACGATCACCACCCTAGTTTCCACAACTCTCGCCAGATTGCATCTGCGCGCCCCTGTAATTTTCGATTCCTTCGTTAATTCCAAGAGTAGACAAGCAGGAGTAGGGACTTCCACGAGGCCTGAACCTGGGTAAACCTTGCGTCCCTGTGTGCTTGTTTGCTAGCCGATTTACGCCTCTAGTGCTCCCTCCTTCTCCAAAATCCAAGTCCATAACAATGGGCATTGATGAGTTAAACCCTCGTCAATTGGCGCAGTCTGTGGGAACTGGGAGTGCTGATGTCGCGGCTTCTTCGGCCCCATCAACCGCGATCTACAACTCCGCAACAGCGGAGATTCGCCAGCTCTTCAGCGCGTTCGACTTCATCGTCCACACGCCGGCCACTCGCCCGACTTTCGAGTCCATGGGCGATGGAATCAGTCGATGGAATCAGTCTGGCGATTGGGAGCTTCCGCTTCCAGGTTGGTCAGATGGGCACGCTTCGCATGCCTGACCAGCCGACGGCATCTGCGATTGCTCTAGCATCATGGTTCCTGCCACCAATCGGCACCCTCAGCGAGCTCAACGCCTCGGCAACAACTGGGAGCACGGACAACAACAGCAGTCGCGGATCCGATCTGGGTGACCTGGCCACTGAAGGCGGCTCTGGATCTGAAAGTTGCGGGAGCAACAACTTCCCCAACCACTTCATGTGCGCAGTCATCAATGCAAGCGACACTACCGCCAATTGCGAAACCGTTGGCACATAATCTGGCACCGGACCGCCCAACGGCATAGGACCACCCAACGGCAGTACGCCTAATGGCGGCCCCACCAACGGTGGCAACGGCACACTCGTCAACAATAGAGTGGGAGGAGAACTGCCGACCATAGTGAACGAACACACTGGAGAACACGTAGCGATCAAGTTCAATGACAACGAGTGGGCCCACTATCGAGAAGCTCTGCGAGGCAATCCTCTGCCCCTCAACTCCCTGCAAGACATGCTGAGTGGCTACCATTGGCTACTGAAGGAGGAATACAGACGCCAGCTACATGCAATCGCGCAACTCGAGGCGCGTAAAAAGGCAGCGGACGAGTCAAGCCTTCGGCAAGCCGGGCTCTCCTCCACGGAGGGTCCTCTTCCAAAGGCAACGAGTACCTGGCCAACAAGAGAAGATCTTGACTGGCCCACCTCACCAAGGAGGAGCGCGTAGAAGCCACAAAAGTCCTCGACTTCGGCTCCATGACGGTGGATACGTGGGGCAGCATGCTCCCGAAGACGCCACAAGCCGCGGTAACGGCGGCCACCATGTACCTCCTCAATAACCAGCCGCTAGCTGGAGATCCATGAGCTTCCATGCACCGATCTACGATCGCGGGCTTGGGGCTAGTCGAGGCTACCCTTGACAAAGAGCCCACACCAGAGCCAAAGAAAAGCATGGCTCTGGTAAAACACTATTCCTCGCCCTCGTCCAGCGATGATAGACACGATCTGTCTCGGCGTCGCCGCTCACGGCGGCACGATCGCGACTACGATGCGCGTGATGACCTCACGCAGCGCAAAATTGGCAAATTGAGGGCAAGACGTGCTTGTTTGACTGACTCAGAAGAGGACGAGTCTGAGCTCTGCGGCGCCAGATGCTTCAGCAGGGCCATCAGGCAGAAGCGAATGCCTAAAGGGTTCAAACTACCGTCAGAGAACCCAAAATTTGAGGGTCTACAGGACCCGAAAATCTGGTCGGAGGACCACATCTCCTCCATCAGACTACATGGAGGGAGTCGAAGCACGGCCATGCAATGCCTGCAGCTACAGCTGCAGGGCATCGCTCGCGCATGGCTCAACAATCTCCCGCGCGGATCCATTCACAGCTGGGAAGAGCTGGTTTACAGCTTCATGCGCAATTTCAAGGGCACTTACAAAAGGCCCGCATCAATCAAAGAGTTGAGAAGCTGCCAGCAAAGATCAGGCGAATCGCTACGCTCGTACATCTAGAGGTGGTCCATCATCAAGAACTCCGCAGAAAACATCTCGGAGGACCGCGCAATCGATGCATTCAACGGCGGCGTTCGCCGTATAGAGCTCAAGGAGGAGCTGGGCCGATAGAAGCCCAAAACAATCAACCACCTAATGGAAATCGCGAATCGATGCGCTGACGGAGAAGACTCGGTGAAGAACCGTACCTACTCCGACGATGACGACGACCTCGTGCATAGACACGATCTCCGAGGCAAACATCGGATGCACGTCTACGACGACCGCGACGAGGTCAACATGGTCGCAGCCGGCTACGCCCACAAACGCGACGACAACCGCAACAACGGCAGTGGTGGATACGGTGATAGCGGAAAAACCACGCAGGCGTGGCAATGCCGCACTCGCGAAGAGGCACCCGCAATATCTATCGAGGACAAACTGTCCGGGCCATGCAACGTGCACTTCTACAGCGACAAGCACGATGGCAAGAAGAAATCCAGCCACCTTCTCAAGGACTGCCGCGAGTTCCTCAAACTCCACGAGGGCCTACCCCGGATGAATCGCGACGTAGTCAACAGGGGCTATGGAGCCGCCCCAGGCGCTGTGGCACGTGGAGCTCCTCCACCACCGCCCGGACCACCACCACCCACGGTCGCGCCAGTCCAGCATCATGGAGGCGAACCATACCCACGAGCTGTGGGCAACATGGGGAAGATCCAAAAATGGCGTCCCTCAAATCGAATGCAGAAGGCCATCACTCGCCAAGTCAACTTGGTGATAAAGTCTCCACCTTCCACCACTGAGTACCTTAGTGGAAGCGACTCCTGCATCACCTTCGATAGGCGCGACCACCCGCGCCAAGTTCCTTGTCCAGGCCACTGTCCCCTCGTACTCGAGGCACATATTGGGGGTTTCGACATGAGTCGCGTCTTCATGGATGGCGGCAGTGGCATTAACCTCATGTTCACGAGTACCTTGCACGCGATGAGGATCCCTCTGACGTGTCTAGAAGTTTCAGACACGACATTCCATGGCATCGTCCTAGGGAAGGGCATATATCCCCTAGGCAAAATCAACCTCGACGTCATCTTCAGCATGCCGCAAAACTTTAGGCGAGAGCGCATCGACTTTGAAGTTGTCGACTGGCCTTCACAATACCACTGCATCCTCGGACGTGTCGCATTCGCAAGGTTCATGGTAGTGCCGCACTACGCCTACATGCAGATGACAATGCCAGGACCAAACGGCGTAATCACAATCAATGGCAACTTCGAGAGGTCCGACAGCTGCGACAGGGAATTCAACTGAATCTCCCAATCGTTCGGCATGCAGGAGGAACTCGCAACATTAAAGGAGTCGACAGACAACAGTCTGCCTCCCCTGAGCGGGCCAAGTTCACCCGATCTGTCCTTCGACTCGTCGGTGCACACGAAGAAAGTCCAGGTCCACCCAACGGACCAGACCAAGACGGCCCTCATCGCCAACAACTTGAGTTCCGCATAGGAACTCGCGCTCGTCAAATTCCTCCGTGAGCACTGGGAGATTTTTGCCTGGTGTCCAGTGGACATGCCAAGAGTTCCCAGGGAATTCGCCGAGCACTCACTCAATATAAATCTAGACGCAAGGCCAGTCAAGCAGACAATTCGGCAACTGACTGAACTAAGAGTAAAAGTAGTCGGAATGGAGATCAACCGACTCCTCGACGCAAAATTCATACGCGAGATCAAGGAAAGCACTTGGCTCGATAACACAGTGTTGGTGCCCAAAAAAGACACGGATATCCTGCGGATGTGCGTGGACTTCACCTCCTTGAATAAGCACTGCCCAAAGGATCACTTCCTACTGCCACGAATCGACCAAATCATCGACTCCACCGCAGGACGTGAGCGTCTTTGCTTCCTCAATGCCTACTCAGGCTACAATCAGATTCGAATGAAGGAGGAAGACCAAGAGAAAACAGCGTTTAAAACGCCCTTTGGTGTGTTCTGCTACAACACGATGCCTTTCGGGCTAAAAACGTAGGAGCCACCTATCAGTGGTGCATGCAGGCTTGCCTCAAGAATCAACTTGGTCGCAACATCCAAGTCTACATTGATGACATCGTCATCAAAACCAAGGAGGAAGCCACGCTAATCGACGATCTACGCGAAACCTTCGCCAACCTCGACCGCTACTGGATCAAGCTCAATCCGGACAAATGTGCCTTCGGCGTGCCATATAGGCATTTACTCGGGTATCTCATCTCCGCGAGAGGGATCGAAGCAAACCCGAAGAAAATAAAGGCCATACTATCCATGGAGAAGCCGAAGAATGTAAGAGGCGTCCAACAGCTGTCTGGGCGAATCGCGGCGTTCAGTCGATTCATCAGTTGCATGGGCAAAAAGGCATTACCCTTCTACCAACTTCTCCGCAAAACTGACAAATTCGAGTGGGCAGACGAGGCACAAGAAGCATTCGAGGACCTCAAGCGTTTACTATCCACCTCGCCGATACTGGTGACTCCACGCGAAAAAGAGCCGCTGTTGCTCTACATCTCCGCCACCAACCAGGTGGTTAGAACGGTGCTTGTGGTGGAACGAGCCGAAGAAAACAAGGTCCACGGGGTCTAGCGCCCAATCTACTACCTCAGCGAGGTGCTCACGCCAACAAAACAGCGGTACCCGCATTACCAGAAGCTAGCGTACGGCGTCTTCATGACAGCCAGGCGACTGCGCCACTACTTCCAGGAGCACTCAATCGTGGTGGTCAATGACGCCTCACTCGGGCATATACTCAATAACCCCGATGCCACCGGGCGAGTCGCTCTTTGGGGAATCAAACTGTCTCCACGAGACATCACATACAAAAAGCGCGACGCGATCAAGTTGCAAGTCCTCCCTGATTTCCTCGTGCACTGGATGGAGAACCAGCTCCCTGACAAGCCAGATATGTCGTACCTCTGGACATTGCACTTTGATGGGTCCAAACGAAAGGACGGAGCTGGCGCAGGTGTCATACTGACATCACCCTAGGGAGACAAGATGAAATACATTCTGCGAATGTAGTTCACTGCCTCCAACAATGAAGCTGAGTGCGAGACTCTAATCCATGGGATGCGGATGGCGAAAGCCTGTGGCGCCAAGAGGCTCATCATCTACGGCGACTCCAAACTGGTGGTCAACCAAACTGTGCACGAGTGCGACGCACTAAGTGACAACATGATCACCTATCGCGACATCTACGACACACTCGAAGGGGACTTCGACGGCTGTGAGCTGCGACACGTAGGCCGCGAAAGCAACGAAGAGGCAGACACACTCGCCAACATTGGCTCCACCTGCACCCCCATACCACCTGGGGTATTTCTCGAGCGTATCTACGAACGCTCCATCAAGCGAAAGGCTCTAGAGAAGAAGCAAGCGCGTCAACGGACTCGGGAGCTATGCCACCCAATGAGCCAATGGCACTCGACGACCTGGATCTTGATACAGGACTCGAAGGACCAATGGGCGTAATGTTGATCGAGCCATCTTGGACACAACCCTACATCACATATCTACTCAGCAAGAGGCTGCCAGATGATCCGACTGACGCGCGACACATCGCGCGATGATCCAAGGCATTCGCCGTCATCAACGGCGAACTGTACAAGCGCAACATCACAGGAGTACTCCAACGGTGCGTATCCAACAGGGATGGAAGGGCCGTCCTTCTCGACATCCACGAAGGGACCTGCAGGCACCATGTTGGCAGTCGCGCCCTCGTCGCCAAAGCTCTATGAGATGGATTCTACTATCCCATGACCATGCGCGATGCCAAGGACATCATCCAGCGCTGCAACGCTTGCCAGCGATTCGCGGACAAACCGCACGCACCTGGCACGAAACTCCGGCTAATACCATTAGCTTGGCCCTTCGCGCAATGGGGACTCGACATGGTCGGCAAGCTCCTGAAATCTTCGCCAGAAGGTTAAGTTTACCTCTTGGTCGCAGTCGACAAGTTCACCAAGTGGATCGAGGCCATGCCGTTGACAAATAAATCAGGAGCCAGCGCTGTCAAGTTCTTTGAATCCATTGTCTACCGCTTTGGAGTGCCACACAACATCATCACGGACAATGGGACGAACTTCACCTCTAAGGAGTTACAGGAATTCTGCGAAAACCTCGGAATCAACATAAGCTACGCCTCGGTGGCTCACCCGCAGACCAACGGTCAAGTTGAAAAGGCCAACGGCCTCGTCTGCGGTGGAATCAAGAAGCGACTCCTTCGGCCACTCGAACAAGCTGCCAGATACTGGCCAGATGAGCTGCAATCCGTACTCTGGAGCTTACGCACAACTCCAAACAGTGCCACGGGATAAACCCTGTTCTTCATGGTGCACGGTGCTGAAGTGGTGCTACCCGCAGAAGTACGCTACAAAGCCCCGCGGGTGGTCGCTTACAGCGAGTAGGAGTCAACTCTTGCACTCGAAGACTCCGTTGACCTTCTTGATGAAGCACGGGAAATCGCAGCGGAGAGATCAACGATCTACTAGCAAAGCCTCCACAACTACCACAGCAGAAGGCTACGCCCCAGATCCTTCGTCGAAGGAGACCTGGTCCTGCGACTAAAGCAGCAATGACAGCTCAAGCTCGAGTCCCCTTGGGAGGGACCTTATGTGATTACAGAAGTAATCCTAGGTGGCGCCTATCGCCTTAAAGACCTCGAGACACGAGTCACATACTCTAATCCCTAGAATTTCACGCAACTGCACCGCTTCTACCCCTAGTCATTTTTACATTTACAAATAAGGCTATTTAGCCAGGCTACTTAGCCACGCATTGTACCTCGTACTATTCTGCGAATAAATAAAGCTAAGTGCCCCAAAACTCCGTGTTTTCCTTATTTTCCTGTAAATTGATCACTCGGGGGCTACGCCACCCTTTACACTTTCGCTCTATGAAAAAATCGCAGTTTCCTGAGTAGCTGATGCAACATTAATCGAACCCTTGATAAACACCAACCCAGTTGCAACGCACCTGACAGGTTGGCAAGGAGATGACATAACACAAGTCAAGCTAACGAAAAGGAACTGCAGAGTACAAATACACTAAAAAAATAAAAGCTAGCAAGTTCTTCACATATCAATAAGTATTAATTACATCCAACATATTCATATGAACTTTACAACACTTGTACAATTATGTGCAGGGCACAAGTCATGCTACTGCTGCAACAGGAGAACGTTCGTTTGTTCCTAAAAAAAGTCAACAATTTCTTCTGCTGGGCGATCAACCGCTTGGTAATGCGGAACCATGTCCCAGTTCATACCCTCTGGAGGAGGTGGTGGCCCAGTGGCAACAACCGCAACATCTACATCCGTCCTATGCAGTCGGAGCAGCGACAACGCAGCCTTAGCACCAGCTACTAACTGCTGTCACACGCACTCGCGAACCCAACTCAAATCCTGGAACTTCGCCAGAAGAGCCAACAGGCTTGAAGGAACGGCGTCCAGCGGAAACATCGTTTGATAGATATGCCTAAGGCACAACTGCGCCTTCTTTGAAAATTGAAGTACTCGAGAAGCGCGATCCTGCAGGGTCGCAAGCGTGATCGCATGATCGTGGTCCACCCAAAAGTACCCACTCGCCTGTAGTTGCTCCTGGGTCAGATCGTTCATTCGAATGGCAATCCGGTCTTTCTTATCCTGTGGATGACGAGCGCTGACAACTACACCAAACAAAAGGGAAAAGTATGAAGATAAGGCATCGCCACGACTGACTAAAAGAAATGATAAGAGGGCAGAAAGCTAACATTTGAACTGCTCACTCAGCTGCGCTACCTCCTCCAAGAGATACTTCTCGCGAGCGGTAGCCTTCTCCGCCTTCGACATCCATACATCTGTGCTACTACGGAGGATGGGAAACTCACGCTCCAATTGCTTAATGCGATCGCCCAGTTGCGAAAGCAAGGATAGCTCCTCCACCTTTGAGCGCGGATGCGCCAAGGTTTCATCGGTGGATGTAGGATCAAGAGGATCACTCGAAGGACCACTCGACATACCCTATCACAAACCAAGCAAGAGAAAATAAGGGACCAAGAATACATTGATAAAAGGCTCGAATGCATTTAGGAACGGCAAAGTCTCAACTGGGATACTCCCACAAAAGCATGTTTTCAACATGAAAGTAAACTACAACTATTACAGATTAGCTACTAAGGGGCATCCTGCTTCTTCGACTTCGACTTGGACTTCGGGGGCCTCGTTGAATCCGTGGCAGTCTTCGACGCCACAGACTTCCCGGTGCCAGCCCCTGATGTCGCAGCCTTCGCCGCATTCTTCACTCGCTGCAGATCTTCAGAGTATTTGGCGACTGTATTGATGAGCTGCGGCCCATACTTACCACATCCAGTAGCAAAGGGAGCAAACACTACCTGCTGGCCATCTGCGCCGACGGGCATCGCCTTGGAGATCGCGGCGGGGTCCACCTCCATGCCATGGGCTTACACCATCGCGAGTGCCATGGTGGCGCTGACAGACCGCTGGGAGTTCCTGAAGTCCATGGGAATACCCCCAGCAAAGGATTCCACCAGGTCCTCAAGGTTGTCAATCAGCTCAGCCTTGGGGGTCAGATCCCTGCGTATGCAACTGAGCACACCCTTGGCCTTCGTGAGCATCCCCTGAAGGGAAGCGTTGCGGTCTTCGACTATGGCGACAGCACCAGCCAACGCATCATCATGACGAAGGGCCTGTACGTCAAAGCTTAGGCCGCTGGCATCTACATACAGCAAAGTGTTAGCACAATAACACGATGTCGAAGCATGAAACAACGAAAATTCAGCTGAAAGAGTACCTGAGAGGGACTTAGCAATCGATAAAAGTTGCTCCTCGAGCAACTTCTCCCTTTCAGCATTGGAGACGCGCAAGTCCTCTTCACGTTTTCGCGAGTCTTCTTCGCGCTTTTGCGACTCCTCCAGGGTCGCGATTGCCTTGTCGCGACTCTTCGCCGCTGCGGCAAGCGCCTTTTCAGGGGAAGCAGCATGATGAAGAAGTTCGTTATGCTCAACTGCAAAGAACATGACGTATCATCAATCGAATCCAGAAACTTCACCAAGACAAAGACATAGGCAAAACTAACCTTCAACAACGTGATGGCGATTGTCCAGCCGTGCATGCTGTCAACCCATGTCAAGGACTTGCTCCGCCAGGCGAGCAGCTTCCTTCATGATAAGCTGCATCAGAAGAAAACAAAGTTCATCAACAGCACCAAGTTTATATTCGACTGCCAAAACAGCAAAAAGGATGCTTACATCGTCCTCTAGAGACTCCGAAGATGACTGTTGTGCAGTCATCCGGGCAACCACCTGATGCTCCCCAGCATGCGGGGAACTCGACGAGTTATGCCCGGAGTGGGCCTCCAATGGAGGAGAGGAAGATTGTTCGGCCACTTCTTTGGCCTTGGAGCCTGCGACTCTGGATTCCTTCAAAAATTGGATGTCTTCCGAAGATGACGACGCCCCTTGACTACAAAACGCATCCAGCAAAAACTTCTGGGAAAGCAGCTCCAAAAATAAACCAATACAAAGTCACGAATGCAGAACTCACCAGTCAAATCTATCAGGGTCGAAGGATTGCTCCTCCGACTCCGACGACTCCTTCTGCAGTCGCAGCTTCTTCCAGGCAGGAGGAGCCATGGAGCGCATAGGAACAGCGGGGATTGGCTCCTCTACAACAATAGAAGGGCCTTCAGGCATTGTCGGCGACGAGGCATCCGAGTCGTCACTGTGGGAACGCTTGCGAGTTCCCTGGTCGCTGGACTCGGGGGATCCCTCCTCCTCTTCGATTGGGATGGTCGACTCCGACTCGTCCTCTTCATCCACTTCACGAGGGATAACCCCTTCAGGACGAGGAGGAAAATTGGAAGACACCTTCCAATCCTGCATTCAGAAGATACATTATTATACATCAAGTACTTAATGGCAATCGAAAAAAGAAAGCTACTTCATAGTACAATTCTACCTCAGGAGGAGGGTTTGAGGCGTCGAAAGGAGGCACGACCGGTTCACCTAGGAGAACCTCCTTGGTGGTTTATTTGGTCACCAGCCGCACCCTCTTATCAACCTCACCCGCAAAAATGCCATCGGCAGATATGCGAGTGGCATCATTCGCACCAGCCCAGCGGAACATGGGATGGACTCTAACCTGTAGAGGCTGGACACGGCGGTGCAACCATGTGCGAATGAGGGAAGAGCCTCCCTCTTCTTTGCCTATGCAACTCTCGAGGTCGCAGACGCTCTTATATAGCACCTCTGTTTCCTCGGAGTCGCCAAACATCACGATATTCTTCCAAGAGCGCCTCCTCTTGCATGACGTCGCGGGATCAAAGGTCGCGAGTCCATAGTGCTCTCCGTCAGCCTTCTGGTCGCGGATGTAGAACCACTTGTCTCTCCACCCTTGGACGGACGTAGTGAGCTTGATATCAAAGTAGGTGGCAGAGGAGTCGACGTGGATTCCGCAGCCTCCTACGTCATAGACTACCGAACCGGATGCCGACTAGGTTTTAGCTTAAAAAGCCTCTTGAAGAGGCCAAAGTGCGGCTCGACTCCGAGCCAGCACTCGCAAAGAGTAATGAAGCAGGATATGTGGAGAATAGAATTTGGGGACAGCTGATGTAGCTGGAGCCCACAGAAACAAAGGAGACCCCTGAAGAAAGGATGCAGGGGGAGAGAGAGACCTCGGATGATGAATGCAAGGAACATCATCCAGAAACCAGGAGGAGGACAAGGGATTACCTCCTCGCCGGGCACTCGCGAGTCGTCCTCCACGGACGGAAGAACTCCATCTCGATGATGAAGATGTAGCTCGGCGGACTTGATGATGGATGCACGCCAAGGGCCGTTGGTGACACGGGTGCCCACACCCTTCTTCTTCCCAGCACTAGCAGCGCTGGTGCCCACTGTGGCGGTACCACCCTTTTTCTTGGTAGCGACAATGGTGGCCGCGGACCCAGCGGCGGCGCCTCCCTTCTTCTTTCCCATCTTCCGATGGCAGTGAGAACGGAGGAAGTAACTGGGGAAGATACGGAGCTGGTCTAGTGCCACAAAGAGAAAGTGCGCAAGGAAGCAGAGAGTAGCAGCAATGGCGATGGAGGCACGAGCAAAGAACAGATGGGGAAATTACCGCAGCTGCGCTACTACTTAACCTCCTCGCAGACACCATCCAATGGCCAACAGAAACCCTACTACACGCGTGGCGCACATCGCCATCGACACATGGCGAAGCTGAAGCACGAACCGTCCCCCCACTATTCCCATTACGCGTGGAAATCGAGGAGACACAGTTAAAATAGAAGATTACGCATGCCCGGTTAAACCGAAGTCAGAAAGTGGGACCCACCACTCGTCACGTCCCGTCAAAGCCGCTCACGTGGGCAACCGAGGTCATCACATTGTCAGCACTGGCATCATTGATTTCAGCAGCAGAAGATTTCGACTACTTGAGTCCTCGCTCGAGTCTTCGACTCAACTGAGCACTCGGGGGCTACTCCCATAGGGAGCGCTGGTCGTGCACCCTACGATTATCTTTATGTAGGTATATGAACATTCAGGACATACCCACCACTCGAATATATGATTCGATTGTGGACTATGGGTTACTCCCATAGGGAGCACCGGAAGCAAATTCGACTGAAACAAGCAGCAAAAGACGACAACAGTCACAAAAGGTCTTTAGTCCCCGCTTGAGTCTTCGACTCAACCAGGCACTCGAGGGCTACTCCCACAGGGAGCGCTGGTCGCGCACCCTATGATTATTTTGCTGGTACATCGTACTGGTCGCGACTCCGCCTCATATTTTCCCTACAAAGAGACTACGTCTACTGGGCCACCCGAATCATCTCCGTGATGACAAAAAATTCGGATGCCGCGCTTACAGCGTGAAGATAAGACCTGAATAAGGCCTGACAACGCATCTGTTGCGCACTACCAGAAATATATTCGTGCCTGCAGGTGCGATGAACATGCCTTGACGACCGCGTTGAGTGCTCACAGTTATACACTGGAATTCGACTCCTGTAAGACCTCTATGGCATGAGTCGAATTATGCCAGCACTTTTCCGAATTCGAGTCCGGGGACTCGAGTTTGAGTAGATTACGTTGTTTTGCCCTAAGGCAGTTAACTGGTACCGATACATCGGATAAATCAGGCACGTATATCAACAATCCCTATGACATAAATAGAACACTTGAAAAATGCTCAGTCATGCACTCGAAAGACTTCATAAAGTCCCAGTCGAATCTGCGATTCCACTGGACACTCGGGGGATACTGACATGGGTATACCCTATAGGTACTCAAGTTTGGTATATACGGTCCAAATACGGAAAAAGCCCACGGCGTTGCCAAGGCCCAGTGGAGAATTCGAGTGGCCCATGGACTCTTGATTGCTTGCAAGACAAGATGAAGATTAAGATAGAAAGTTCAAAGGGAAAACCTTAATCTGTAATCGACTCGACCTGCTACCCGAGACCTAGCCTATCTATATAAAGGCTAGGAGGGGCGGCGAGGAGGACGATCACCACCCTAGTTTCCACAACTCTCGCCAGATTGCATCTGCACGCCCCTATAATCTTCGATTCCTTCATTAATTCAAAGAGCAGACAAGCAGGAGTAGGGACCTCCACGAGGCCTGAACCTGGGTAAACCTTGCGTCCATGTGTGCTTGTTTGCTAGCCGATTGACGCCTCCAACACTCCCTCCTTCTCCAAAACCCAAGTCCATAACAATGGGCATTGACGAGTTAAACCATCATTAGGTAGGGTTGTAGATCTAGACCTCCTCTCACCAATCCCTCAAAAAGATGCAAGAATCATAGGAGGAGGAAGGGAAGAGGACAAGCTCTTCAAAGTCAAGAATGGAGGAGAGAGAGAGAGAGAGCAAAGAACCACCAAAAGAGCTAACCCCACGAAAGGGAAGAGGAGCCCCTTATAAAGGGCTCTCTAGATCTGACCGTCTTGCCGGTAGTGCCGATGAGCCACCGGAAGTTTCTTTCAGCCCGGATCCAACGACTCGAAAGTAGTGGGAGATACCTGGTTGTATAAGCCGGAATTCTGCCCGATCCGGTCCACTACCGGCCTAGTTACGATTATAAAATGCGACCAGCCAGGAAAGTTACTGCAAGGTGACACAGGTTGAGCGGAAGTGAGCCGGAACTTCCACCGGTACTACTGGCGGAAAAATGTGCCCGAGCGGTACTTCCGATGGAGCAGTGGTACTACCTACCCAATAAAAGTGCAAAATCCACAGCAAGACAATTGCGAGGAACTGTCTAGTGGTGCTGACCTGGAAGTACCGGTACCAAAAGGCCTAGCGGTACTTCCGGTGGTGGATCGGTACTACCGGCCCAGACAACAACTGAAACCAAAACTGTAATAACTTTTGCATCTGAACCCCAAACAAGATGAAACCAATTTTGTTGGAAAGATAACAACGTGTAGGATCCAACAAGTATACATTGGATACCACCAAGGGAGAAAATATCAAGTATATATATGTGATATATCTCCCAAGGTGTGGAGCCGGAAAAGCTGCAAGATCAAAAAATGCAAAGATATTCAAGGGAAATCTGTTTTTGAGCTTGTTATGAAGATAACCACAAGCTCTAGATCCTCAGATGGACAAGATCCAAACAACAACCAAGAAAGATGATATTATGTAAGCAAAGGTTTGAACTCACTCTGAAGGACATGATCGAGCTACTCAATCGAGAGCCCCTCTTAATAGCACGACTATTCCTAAATCCGGTCTCCCAACTAATAACATGAGACCAACAAAAGATAAAACCTATGATCTTGTCCTCCTCAAGATGGATCACCTTTCTTGATTGCTCATGCTCGCCCTTTCTTGATGAAGACTTGTGAATTTCTCCCTCATACATGATGGGGAAACCTCTTATTTCAACTTGTATTCATCAATCCATGATCACCAAGGATGTCAAGCTTCAATCATGTGATCTTCTCGGGATGGCGCATATCGAGCTTGCACTTCATTTCTTCTAACTTCATGAGGATGATGTCTTGAAGATACACATGAGGAACTCCATTTTCTTCTTCAAGACATTCTTGGTCTTATTATTTCTTCTTCCTCTTATTCAATATGATTCCAATAGTCCCAAAGCACTTGGACATTGCTTCTCCTTCATTTCTTCATCTTTCAACCTTGAAGCCAACACATGGCCCAAACAATGCCAAATGGACAAATCCTACAAATGAAACTCAATTTAAACATTAGTCCATAGAGATTATCATTAATCACCAAAACCACACATGAGGCATACATGCCCTTTCAGGTGTAAATGATTTGATAGAAATAAATGCAAGAGTAATAGATGTTTTTGTATTTGCAGATTAAATAGGTACTAAAAATACTTGTACATGCAACTAAATGGTGTTTCTTATGATTAAGAATGGACCGGGGTTCATAATTTCACTTGTCTACTCTCTCATAAACATATGGTGGATCAAAACAGCTCCTCGTAAAGTAGAATATTGATGGTTATTTATTAAAGGGATTTCTATTTTCGTTCCCTCGGTTCGTTAGTTGTACTCAGTTTTCCCCAGCATCTTAGTTTTTCCTCACTTTTGCACATCTCCTTGTACGAAACTCTCACATGGTCTCAAACTCGCCGTTCATCAGCCTTGCCATTACGTCCTGACAAGTGGGGCCGCGTTCAGTCGGGTCCTGTAGTGGACCCTCACCATTACGTGCTGACGAGTAGGGCCGCATTCTACCGGGTCCCGTAGTGTACTCTTTCCATTACATGCTAATAAGTGGGGCCACGTTCAGTCGATTCACGTAGTGGACACCTCTCTCAACTTATCTAGATCAACATCGGTCTCATAGCTTATCCACGTGAGCGCCGGACCCACAGCTTATCCATGTGAGCACCGGACCCACAGCTTACCTAGGTTGGCGTTGCAAGATGGGACCCCGAGCCAGCCCCGCGCCCACGCCCTTGCCATTGCTTCATTTTCATATAGTGAAATGTAATGCATATATGGAAATTATACGAAAATTATACACCTTTGAAATCTTTTAAATCGCACTTAGGACATGATAATGTTGTGCTAATAAAATCCTGATCATTTATCATTTCCATGGAGTGAAAATATAATGCATAAACTTGTGTATACAAAAATTATACACCTTTGAACTCTTTGAAATCGCACTTAATACGTGATAATGTCGTGCTAAGAAAATCTTGGGAGATTATTATTTTCTCCCCCATTTTCGTAGAGTGGAATATAATGCATAAACTTGCATATACGAAGTTTATACACTTTTGAACTCTTTGGAATCGCACTTAATACGTGATAATGTTGTGCTAATTTTTTTTGAGATATTACCATTTCCATGGAGTGAAATATAATGCATAAACTTGCGTATACAAAAATTATACACCTTTGAACTTTTTGAAATCGCACTTAATACGTGATAATGTTGTGCTAAGAAAATCTTGAGAGATTACCATTTCCATGGAGTGAAATATAATGCATAAACTTGCGTATACAAAAATTATACACCTTTGAACTCTTTGAAATCTCACTTAATACGTGATAATGTTGTGCTAAGCAAATCTTGAGAGATTACCATTTCCATGGAGTGAAATATAATGCATAAACTTGCGTATACAAAAATTATACATCTTTGAACTCTTTGAAATCGACTTAGGTCGTGATAGTGTTGTGCTAATAAAATCCTGATCATTTATCATTTCCATGGAGTGAAATATAATGCATAAACTTGCATATACAAAAATTATACACCTTTGAACTCTTTGAAATCGCACTGAATATGTGATAATGTTGTGCTAAGAAAATCTTGAGAGATTATCATTTCCATGGAGTGGAATGTGATACGTTGCAAACGTATCCATAATTTTTGATGTTCCATGCTTGGTTTTATCTACTTTCTTATGTTTTGTCCACACTTTGGACTACTTTTCATATGATTTCTTGGACTAACCTATTAACAAGAGCCACAGTGCCTGCTGCCTGTTTTCTGCTGTTTTTGGTTCCAAGAAAGTCAGAAAATGAATATTCTCAGAATTGGACGGGACAAAAGCCAAAGCCAGTTTTTCACCGAGGAACACCAGGAGCCAGAATACGAGACGGAGAGGGGCTGGGGCCTGGCCACACCACGTGGCCGCGCGGGCTAGGCCTGGCCATGCCAGGGGTGGTATGGCCACCCTAGGCACCCCCTCGGCCTCCCTCTTCGCCTATAAGTTGCCTCCTGACTTAGAAACCAAAGGGGGTTCAACGTTTTTCTAGAAAGAGTTCCGTTGCACCGCCACCACCAGATTTCACGATTCAGAACTAGAAACTCTGTTCTGGCACTCTGTTGGGACGGGGAATTGGAGGAGATCATCACCATCATCATCACCATCGCTTCTCCATCGACTATCCATGTTTCCCCCATCTATGAGTGAGTAATCCCCCGATGTAGGCTATGGGGATGGTAGGGATTGGATGAGATCGTTCATGTAATGGCATCAGATTGTTAGGGCATGGTGCCTAGTATCTTTTATTAGTGCGTTTTGACTTTGTTGCAACTTTTTATGCTTAATGTTTGTCACTAGGGCCCGAGTGCCATGATTTTAGATCTGAACATGTTATTGATTCATTATGATCGTATTGTTTATGGTCTTACCTACAAGTTGTATACACACGTTGTTGTCTGGAACCAAAGGCCCCGAAGTGACAGAAATCGGGATAACCAGAGGGAACAGAGTGTTAATGCTTTGCTCCGGTGCTCTATTAAAAGGAGCACCTTAATTGCCAGTAGTTCCCCTGAGGCCCCGCTGCAAACGGGCTGGCAGGACAAAAGATGTTGTGCAAGTTCTCATTGCGAGCACGTATGACTATATATGGAACACATGCCTATGACTATTTAGTACTTGGATGCTTTATCTCATTTATCTACAAATTCCCTATGTTCTGATTGCTATATGAATTGTCTTGTCCATGCAACGCCCGTCTATCCATCCCTATGCCTACCACGCTCTAATTCTACTGTTTACTGCAATTGTTAGTACTGTCTTTACTTTTACTACTGCTATTACTTTACTATTGCTACTACAAAACTATTGCTACTGATAAACTGCTGTGAGCAAGATTGTTTCCAGGTGCAACTGAATTGACAACTCAGTTGTTAAGGCTTATAAATATTCTTTGGCTCCCCTTGTGTCGAATCAATAAATTGGGTTTCACTTCCCTCGAAAATACTGCGATACACCCCCTATACTTGTGGGTCATAAAGACTATTTTCTGGCGCCGTTGCCGAGGAGCATAGCTTTACTTATCAATTTCACTTGGAATCACTATTGTTCAAGCTTATTTTATTTCCGCCTTGTTTGCTTGTTTCTTTATCAAAAAATACAAAAAATTAGTTCCTACCCTAGTTGTTATTTTCGTTGGTCTGTTATTGTCTTGCTTTATCATGCTTTCTATCAATGGTTGGTTTCTTTGAAACTGAATCTTATTGGCAAGGTGGGTTCACGGAAGAACAAAAATATTATTATAAGGAACACCGCTTGTCACAAAAAGTGAAACACTTATAGGAACAAATTGATAAATTGTATACCATTGCTATAAACGTGTGCTCTACTTATAATGTTACTTATTGCTTTGATAAATGTTGTTGCTGTAGGAGGTACAAACACCTCCCTTTTCAATGTGAGTATAATGATGATGTTACCATATCTTCTTATGTTAAGGGAAATTATGACTTTGATGATCTGGAACAAATTGAAGAATTTATTGCTTGGAAGGGTGCATTTGAACTGGCTAGTTTGCTTGAAAATATTGTTAATTCACCTTATAAACATGAGGTTTATGATATACTTAAATTTTGCTTTGATAATTACAAGGAAAAAATGGCTATATTCTTGAATATATTAATAGATGCTTTCCACAAATGGAAGAGACTAATGCCTTGCAGGATCTTATGGGAGAAGAAATTGATGAACCTGAAAGCTCATTAGATGAAAAAGAGGAGGGGAGTGATGAACAAAAGGAGGAAAAATGGATTAGCTACCCATGCCTACCTTCTAATGAGAGTAACTCTTTATCCCCTTACATTATTTGATTGTCCCCCATGCTTACCAAAGGAGGATGAATGTTACGCTCATGTTATCTGTGATAATCCTTTATTTGTGCCTAACTTCGAGATGCATGGTACTAAAGAGTTTTGCTTAGAAATTGTTTATGATAAAGCTCTAGACGATGGTCCTATATTGAATGATCAGTAATCTTGTTATAGAATTGTTAAAAGTAGGTTTGAAGGTTTTAATCCCACTATTTTTGAGCTTGATAAAAAATATGTTTTTGTAGAACATGAAAAGCATGCTTTATGTGATAGTTATATTGTTGAGTTTATTCATGAGGCTACTTAAAATTATTATGAGAGAGGAAAATATGGTTGTAGAAGTTTTCATGGTATTGAAACACCTCTCTATGTGCTGAAAGTTTTGAAGTTACTCTAGTTTTATCTTCCTATGCCTGTCACTTTGTTCTTTGCGCATTTATTTGCATACAAGATCCCTATGCATAGGAAGTGGGTTAGACTTAAATGTGTTTTGAATTTTCTTCTTGATGCTCTCTTTTATTTCAATTCATATTTCTTTTGTGAGCATCCTCTCAAACTATCATGCCTAACTTAAAGGCGTTAAAGAAAAGTACTTATTGGGAGATAATCCAAAAGTTTTAGATGAGTCTTGGAAGTTATTACTTCAGTAATAACTGCTCCTTATCCTTTTTATTTTCTTTTTGTGCCAAGAGTAACCTCTAATGAGAGAGAAGTAATGGTTGAGAAAGTTCCTGTCCCGAAACAGATTTCTGTGCTTCACCATAAAAATTCGTGTAAAATCTCCGTACGTCCTTTTGAGGCGTGAATTTTTGTGCTCCTGCCCCAGGTTGTTATCTAACTTTCGTTAGTTCAACACTTTTCGATTTGAGCAATAGAAGGTCTTCGAAAAAATCGTCTTTACCTGCTGGTCTATTTTGACAGATTTCTGCCATTATTTGCATTTGCTTCTTGTTGGTTCCTTTTTGAGTTCTTTTGGGGAATTGAGCTTTTTGAGGGAAGTGCTACAGTAGCTTGTGTTTTAATGGAAGTTTTATTGGTGTTGGAACAGAACCTAAAGATTTATTATCTTGAGTGCACTAATGTTGCTAATAAAGATTGTGTGAAGTTTTGTATGAAGGAAAAATTTCAGGTGTATGGGAGGAATGAGTAATGAGATGAAGGATGGACTAAAGCTCAAGCTTGGGGATGCCACGCGTGTCCCAAGAAATATCCAAGAATTACAAGCGTCAAAGCTTGGGGATACCCAAGGCATCCCCTTCTTCATCAATAACAATCCCAGGTTTCTTCCAAACACTTCATTTTTGTTGTTTCATACACAGTTGTGTTGTTCTTGGAGCGTCTTCTTTTTCGGTTTCGGTTTTTTAGTTTGCTTTGTTTTCTTAGTTTTATGAATAAATTGGTTGGACCCCCTATTTCATGCATTGGTTTTCAAATAGTTTGGTTTGGATTGGAAAAGAGTAGGAAAGTTCATGCTTAAGTGGTAAAGAGAGCTTGTTTTTGACTGTGGCCTATATTTTGTCATGCCATGCTTGATATTGTTTTGGCTTTATGCTTAGTATTATTTGCTGTAGCATGACATGTTATAAACAATTGATATTGCTTAATGTGCCTTGGAAGAATCATGCGTTGTTTTAGCATATTAAAGCATAGTATTGTGGTATTCTCCTTTGATGCTTTATTTGGGTTGACTTGGCGCATGCTCACACCTTGTTTTGACTATCCCAAGTTATCATAGCCTTTATGATCCTTTAGTTTTCAACTTGTGCTATCACTTTATGCTTTGATTAATGATGTTTTGTCGCTCTGCATGATTATGGCGATTATTGCTCTCTTAGTTGGTCGTTCCCAGTATTTTGCTAGCCTCCATAACCAAGTATGAGTTCCACTCATGCATCCAACTCCTAAAACCAAGTTATTCCAAAGAGTCCACCATACCTACTTACTAGCATACACTATTCCAAGTATATTCATGTTTTTATCTACCTTCCGAATTAAACTTGTTATGAGAAAACTAGTGATTAAAGCTCTCACGAACTTGATGGCACACTTTACTTTTCTTGCCCTTAATAAACTTGAACCATTGTGTCGTCTATGTTGTATATGCTTGCACTTATATGTTGGGGATTAGCAGAACCATTCTGTCATGGGGAACACTTTCAACATTGCACTTGTACTTTGTACCTAGTTGATGTCATGCTCTTTTTTTATGGATGTCGTCGATGTGAAATGAAAGGGGAGCTTGTAAGTCCATGGAGTTATGTATGTGTGTTAGAGAAACGCCTAGGCCGCTGGTCTAATCCATGCCGTCATGGTGGAAACCTGCAGCGTAACCATAATGAGCTGTCTATGAAGCATTCTTCTTATAAAAAAGAGTCAGATATTGAGAAAAAGAGAAAAAGAAAAAAAGAGATATGAGAAAAGAGGAAAGAGAGAAAAAATCACCATTTTCCCATGGTAAATAAGAAGAATTGCTGAGATGCTCGTTGTCTGCTTGCCTTGTCATTTTGATATGGGGATTCTTCCGTATCATCGGGAAAGGGGTACCCCGTTGGCAGTTCTCTATGATACACATGTACTTACAATGACAAGAACTTACTGGTAACTAAACTTGAGTAGCATGAGAAGCGACCCTCGTATTCAAGGCACATGAGATTTCCAACTTATACTTTGTCAAGCATATACTTCATAGTTTGTTCACTTTAACCTTAACCACTTCAACATGCTTATGATAGGGGCAATGAGAGCTGGAAGCTAATAAGTACCATAATTTTTGGAAGCTCTTTATGAAACTTGAGTCTCTACTTCCTTCTTTGAAGGCCTTTCTTTTACTTTTATGTTGAGTCTCCACCTTCTATCTTTATGCACCTACTTTGAGAGCATAGTGGCCATTCTTAGTTCTATGTGCATTGTCCCAAGACTTGTTGATTGATGCATAGCTTTGATATTGCTTGTTTTAAACTATTTGTATCTAGTCACTCTTATGAACTTTGAAGGTGTCCTATGCATTTATGTTTGCTACTCTATGAGGGACAAGCTGAATGCCACTATGCTATGTTTTCTTTATGTGAAACAAACAAACGTCTTGCAAAGCATTGTTATTCATGAATCTTTTGTTTGTGCCTTTTCATGTTGCAACATAGTTGCTTTGTCTTATTGTTAGAACTTTATCTTTCATGTTATGTTGAAGTACTATGATCCCAGCTATGAATGTTTTACAAATACTTTGATCAAGCTTATGATGGTGCATGTCACCTCAAAAATTATTCTTTCTTTTTATCACTTACCTACTCGAGGACGAGCAGGAGTTAAGCTTGGGGATGTTGATACGTTGCAAACGTATCCATAATTTTTGATGTTCCATGCTTGGTTTTATCTAATTTCTTATGTTTTGTCCACACTTTGGAGTACTTTTCATATGATTTCTTGGACTAACCTATTAACAAGAGCCACAGTGCCAGGCCTTTTCTCGCTGTTTTTTTGGTTCCAGGAAAGTCAGAAAATGAATATTCTCAGAATTGGACGGGACAAAAGCCAAAGTCAGTTTTTCACTGAGGGACCCCAAGAGCCAGAATACGAGACGGAGAGGGGCGACCACACCACCTGGCCGTGCCAGGGGGTGGTCTGGCCGCCCTAGAAACCCCCTCGGCCTCCCTCTTCGCCTATACGTTGCCTCCTGACCTAAAAACCAAAGGGGTTCGACGTTTTTCCAGAAAGAGTTCCGCTGTGCCGCCACCACCATATTTCGCGATTCGGAACCAGAAACTCATTTCTGGCACTCTGTCGGGATGGGGAATTGGAGGAGAGCATCACCATCATCATCACCATCGCTTCTCCATCGACCATCCATGTTTCCCCCATCTATGAGTGAGTAATCCCCCGATGTAGGCTATGGGGATGGTAGGGATTGGATGAGATCATTCATGTAATGGCATCCGATTGTTAGGGCATGGTGCCTAGTATCTTTTATTAGTGCTTTTTTGACTTTGTTGTTATGCTTGCTTAATGCTGCTTGCCATGATTTTAGCCATGATTTTATTGATTCATTATGATAGTATTTTTATGGTCTTATTTGCAAGTTGTATACACACCACGTTGTTCCCGAACCAAAGGGCCCAAGTGGCGTAAATCGGATAACCAGAGGAATGGCTTTGATGTGAGGATCACATGTGTTCCGCAGTGTTAATGCTTTTCATGCTTTTCGTGCTCTATTAAAAGGAGCACCTTAATTGCTAGTAGTTCCCTTGAGGCCCCGCTGCAAACGGGCTGGCAGGACAAAAGATGTTGTGCAAGTTCTCATTGCAAGCACGTATGACTATATATGGAACACATGCCTATGACTATTTAGTACTTGGATGCTTTATATCATTTATCTACAAATTCCCTATGTTCTGATTGCTATATGAATTGTCTTGTCCACAACGCCCGTCTATCCATCCCTATGCCTACCGCACTCTAATCCTGTTGTTTACTGCAATTGTTATTACTGTCTTTACTTTTACTACTGATATTACTTTACTATTGCTACTACAAAACTGTTGCTACTGATAAACTGCTGTGAGCAAGATTGTTTCCAGGTGCAGCTGAATTGACAACTCAGTTTTTAAGGCTTATAAATATTCTTTGGCTCCCCTTATGTCGAATCAATAAATTGGGTTTCACTTCCCTCGAAAATACTGCGATACACCCCCTATACTTGTGGGTCATCAGAATGTAATGCACAAATTATACACCTTCGAACACATTCCGTTCAAATTATATTCAAGTTTATTTGTTTATGGAGTTAAAGTACCGGTGGCATACTCGTTATTCACGGATAGATGGGTGCCCCTGACAGATATAGGGGTTATCCTGTCCGCTAGATCACAGAGGATCAATGGTTGGTGGGCACGATCCGTGTGACAGCTGTCTTGACCAATTAGAGCATAGCAGCGAAGATGATCACATGTGTGAGAGATGGATAAAAAGAGAGGGGAAAACTGAGTAGCACTTAAGAACCAAGGGAAAAACTGAGTAGAACTTCAAACCAAGGGCAAGACTGACAAAGGGATTCAAATAGAAAATAGAAAAAGATTTAAAAAATGGAAAATGCGTCTTTTATACAATAAAATACATCTTGGCATACATAAAACTATTTGCAATTCAAATATACACTAGTTTGACAATTATTGCCTCATTTAGACAAACTATGTTTTGGGGAGGGATGTTTTGGGAAGAGGCTTGAGTAGAAAGACATGAACCTTCATAGATAGTAGGTGATTTGAGAAGTGGTGATTTAGGTTTAAACTTGGTTTATATACATTTGTTATGGTGGCGGGTCACATAATAAGACTCCCTAGGTAGATGCCACTATGTTTTGCACTTTTTGAATTTGTTGTGCATAAAATGACTCAATTAGCTAGCTAAAACTTATTCGTTGACTCTATGTTGACCAGCCACCGGAGGGTAAAACTGAGTATATTGCACACGACAGTGTTAGTACTGGAGGGCAAAACTGAGTACAACCAAACTGCCAGTGTTACACTCGAGGGCAAAACTGAGTACAACTGAGTTGCTAGGGTTAGACACGAGGGAAAAACATGACTCACGGTACGCGTGTGCGGTGCACGGGGCGGTAGTAGACACGTGTGGCCGTGCATGATGCAGTAGCGTACGCGGTTACACGGTGCACGGTAGTGCAACGAAACATCACTTCCCTTCTCCTTTAATAGAGGCCTCCCCACTCTCACTCATCACTCACTCGCTCACTCAACCGTCTCCACTGTCCCATCATCTTCTGCAAACCCCCAAGAAAACCCCAACCATGCCGGCGATGGAGAAGAACAGCGCGGTGGCCATCGGCACCTCCAAGGCAAATGGGGAGGAGGCCCCCGTCCCCGTCCCCGCATCCGCCGTAGCCGCCGGCGAGGAGGCCCCCGCCGGTCTCGGGAAGATCCCGCTTGGCTGGGACCCCTACGAGGAGGTTGTTTACATAAGGCCGGAGAACCCCCTACGACACCAGCATCGCCGACCCATGGTCAGAGGTAACCAGGGTTTTCTCCCCTTCCCTTGTTCTTCCCCCATTCCCATCGTTGGATGCTAGATCGTATGTTATTAGGGCTCGGTTGTTCGTATTTTTACAGTAGCTAATCATCCAGATCTTGTATTTTGATGAATCCCTCTTTTCGTATTGAACCCCCATGTTCGTAGTTGGGACCAGTATTCGATTTGGTTTGAGATTTGGGGAATAATCAAAAAATCTCAATTGGTTAATTTATGCAAATAATCAATCTCGATAATCCAAGTATCTCAATCATGTCCTTATTGCACTCTACTGTTTTTTGCCAACAGGAGGATAGCAGCGATATCCGCAGCGACAACAAGTCCAAGGACACCAAGGCTCGTCATGTGCTGAGGAGGCTGAAGTCCGACCAGTACAACAACTTCTTCGCCGGCGACATGTACATGTGCCCCTTCTGCCCCACCAGGAGGCTCCATACCATGGGCTTCAACTCCCTCATGAAGCATGACGTGAGGACCTGCGGCGAGTCTGTGAACATCCAAGACTTCATAGCCAAGCACCAGGCGCTCGGTCTTCACCTCCGCAACCTCCAGAAGGTGGCTATCGAGGAGGGTCACATGCCCCCGATCAAGCCCAAGGCGCCCAAGGTCAAGGGACTGGGCAACAAGAAGTGGAGGAGGCACCAGAGGGAGGAGGCGGAGGCCCTCCTAGCAGAGGCCATGAGGGGCCACTAATCTACTGCTGCTGCTATAAATCAGCTTCTTTTGTCGTGTCTGCGTTGAACTTGTCCACTGCTACTGAGCAGCCTAATTGTCGAACCTCGTTAAGTACCGTACTATATAACCTATATTAGCTGCTTTATCTACATATGCCCTGTTTACTTAATTTATTTATGGTGCTAGTTAGTTTTGCTGCTCTAGAGTTGCTACCAAATTGGGAAAAAACGAGGGCAAAAGGAATAATGAATAAAGAGAAAAGCTGCTCTAGATTCACTACCTTTTTGGGCAAAAAAACAACTGTTAGCGAGAGAGAGAGAGAGAGAGGGGAAAAGGCGCTCTTAAAAGGGCCAATCATAAAAATAACAAAAAATAAAACTTCCAATTTAGGTGATAGGGCGCACCTAACCACCAAACGCGCCCCACATGGTCCCACACCACGTCCCCCATAATCAACGAGAGATGGATGGCTAGTTCGCTGTGTATCCTGGCCCCACCTGTTAGTATGTAATGGTCGAGGCGACATAACGTAATGCTCAACGCACGACCTGCCCCAACGCAGTCCCACTGGTTAGCATCTAATGGTCAAGCCTTTGACCTGACGGCATCCCCCAGTCCGAGCACAACATGTGAGGGTTTCGGAATGGAGGGAGGGCAAAAGTGAGGAAAAACTAAGCGGCTAGGGAAAACTGAGTACAACTAACGAACTAGGGGCACGAAAATAGCAATCACTTTATTAAATTTTTGATAAGAATTCATATGGGCATCACGCCTATAGTTGAGATGATGCAACACATCCCACTAATACTCCTCTAGTAGGGAATCCTCCATAGACTAGATTTAAGATAAACAGAGTATTGCCTTTGCATCTATGATATGATGTTGATTATATAATACTACCTCAAAAGATATGAGATTACCTAAGATTGTCACTAGGAAAAAGTTGAAGGGTTCCGCAGCAGAAAACAAAAAATTTGCTACGTTGGAACCTCCTAAACTTCCCAAGATCTATCGATGTAGTAATGCAGTAACTGCCGAGCGTATAGAATACATATCCTTATAGACCGTATGCGGTTAACATTCCGAGGGGAACATGGTTGAAGTAGTCGAACTCGTACCCGACCTAAGGGTCGCGAAGCTCCTCGCAGGTCACCCCTTGCTCCTTCTTCATCGTGCAGCAGCACCGGCTCACGACAGCCAAAGTGCCTCAAGTGAGGCCCCTCATGGTTTCGTACACATACAATGTACGATGATGACCTCCGACTCCTTGATCCCTGCCTGGAGTGCGGAAGTAGATCTTTGGCTTGGAATCCCTGCAGTGTAATGGCGTGCTGCAGGTGCGGTGTCCCTTGCATGGACAGTCCTTACTTGGGACCGTGCCAACGCATGGAGACGAGAGAGAGAGGGAAGGAGAAAGTCAACCAAAGGACTTCTCCAAATATTGGTGTGTGAAATCCCATCCATGGGCACCCCTTTATATAGGTGGAGGGGGTGTGCCCTCCCATTTGGGTTTCCCATCTGGGACTAAACAAGGGAGAGAGGGGGGAGGCGCATGGGCCTCATGGGCCAGCCGGCCGGGGGTGGGCCCCACCCCGCGCAAAGCCCTAGGCTAGCCGGGTGGGCCCCCTTGAGGCGCCTAGGCCTTGGCCCTTGGCCCTTCCCTCCTTCGATTTTCCCTCATGGGCCATTTTGCCTAGAAAGTTTGGCCCATTAGTGGAATACCCCTTCAAATTAGATTTAAATATTATATTTAATATTAATTACATTAATTAATATGTAAATACATATTACAAAATCCGATTTGACCTGAAACACCTTTTGGTTCCCTTTTGATTTCCTCCGAAAGACTTTGGATCTTTCCCGGAACGATTCCGGTTCTCTCACGGAACTTTTCCGGTTTCCTTTTCTCTTTCATATGGTGATTCCAACTTACAGAGGATCTCTAGCTCATTGTACCCTTAAGTGTATTTCCCCATGGCTCGGGAATGGCACAAACATGATCTCCATCAATGATCAATAGCGGGACCGGGATGCCCATAATGACCCCTGTGCATTCCACGATGATAATGTCGTTTGAACCATAAATAGTGGTTTCCCAATTTCTTTGCCACTTGATACCTAGTTCACCCGAGATTTGATCTACGGTATCTCCATACCCTTTTTCGATCTCGTTACCGATGAACTTGTTTTCTGGTTTCCGTGTCGTTGCATTCTGTGACCCAGTCACACGCTTGCAAGCTTCGTTAGTGCAACGTCACCGAGATGGAAATAAATGTATTTGTCCGTTACATGGATGGGAAAATCCTAGTATTGATATGTACCCCTCTACACGCCCCTTTGGGAAACCTGAGTGGCACCTTTTTGATCACCCAGTCACGGTATGATACTTGATAACCATCTAAGCTCCCTCCAGAACGATGATTTGCATTACCTCATAGTCTAAGGATCAGGTCACGAGGTTTCCTTAGTTTATCATTAATGGTGAACTTTGTAACTAGATCTCATTAAGACACAACTGGTTGGGTTGTTTGTCTATCACATCATTCAACTAATGATGTGGCCTCATTGTCAGTTGGCATAAATGCCCATGATCTCAAAACTCTAGATCATCCTCATGACCAATGAACTAGTTCGCTAGAGGCAACTAGAGACACGGTTTTTTTACATACCACATGTGTATTAATGTTTCGTATTAATACAGTTATAGCACAGTATGAAACTATTATGAACTAATTGAGATATGACAATGAAAACCTATTTATTATTTGCCTCTAGGGCATATCTCCTTCAGTCTCCCACTTGCACCAGAGTACAAATAATCTAGCTCGCATTTTACTCATCATAAACCATATCACATATGTGTTTATTGATCATGCATGCTTATGGAAAACGTCCTGTCCATGTTCTGTTTTACCAGATCATTATGTCTCTACAAATTGTTAATGTCTTCCTAACTTTGACATTCATACCATTATCTCATAATGGGTTGAAGTATTCGTTCGGCGACAAAGTGAGACTTTGTTTCTAGTGTTTATAATGACGTTCGTTTTCACTATTGTCATCTAAACTTCGAAACACACTTTGCAATCCTTTGTGTATATACATCAGTTATGGCAGCAGAACAAGGCCGGTTTCCAGGAGCCTACAGTGACTTTAGATCAACCTTGAGGGCTTTTTCATGGGCACTGTGCCCTGGGACACATCATTCTATGTTAAAAGCGAACTAGCCCCGCCATAACAATATACATCACATTAGATGGAGCCTTTATACTTCTATATCTATGTAGATCCTAGTGCATGAAATGCAACTATGCCACTTACTTTGCTTCTTACCATTTAAGTACAAACTTAATTCTGGTTCAGTGATTAACTCAAGAATCACTTCAAGACATGTTCTTATAGTTAAGATCTTGTCCTTCCAACCAGAATTTTGGGTCACATTACGTCGAGTATACAATATGGTTTTATGGAAGAACCTATGACTGAGGCATAGGAGATGCAACACATCTCTTTCTTCCTTTTTAACCATCGTTGTAATACCAAGACAATGCTTCATATAGTAAGAACTTCTTTCTTACCTTGTTTCATTCTGAACTTCTTCAGAATCATGCTTAGGACATTTTGAACATCTTTAGAATCAAGTCCAAGAAGCATTCGACATTTGATTTTTATTAAACTTACCAATCTACCTTGATAGATCTCATTGTTTAATAACTTCAACTTCATCCTTATTTATCTACTTAAATGTTATTAACACCAATCACATCATTCACATATGTCGTCCACATATCCCAGAATGATTACACGCTCCCACTCAAATATGGCATCCATATTTGAGATCCAGGGATTTCACTTAGCTCCCACTCAAAATATGTCTGATACATATTATGATTTAGCCAAGCTACTTAGATCCCACTCAAAATATGTCTCTTACATATTAAGATTTGGCCAAGCTAATTAGCTCCCACTCAAATGCAGGTCCTGTCGATAATCTTGGACATTCCAAAATTCTTTCATCATCATCAAATTGAGAATTCTAGTTACGAGATTCCAATTTCCATATATTATTGGTGTAAATCCAATAGACTCAAGCATCGCTACATTGTAATCAACTCCTTGAATTTGTCCATACTTTGTGACAAATCGAGCTTTACGTCTCCATTAAGTTTCATTTCACTCTTATGACTTTGAAGTCATTCAGAAATATCAAGTAAACTTCTTTACTTAATAAGATCAAGTAACATATTACTTTGCAATCTTAAATGTAACTTAATATAGGATTTTATGACTCCTGGTCATTTCTCGCACTTAGGTCCATCACGCTTCTTTGTAATTCGTAGGTATGTCTTGTTAATAAATATGACAAGTGAATCAATAATATATTTCCACGAACTTGCAGAATATATATTGTTGAATCCTACTTTCTTTAGTAAAAGTATTCACTGAAACTTTATGATCATTATCATTAGTTTCTCCACTATTTGTAGAGTTTGGTTTCACGAAACAAATTCTGTTGCACCACTCAACAATTTAGAGGCGAGGTCAAATACCTTGCTTTGATCTTTTACTTTCCTCCACCTGTATCTTCATCAAGACACGTCAACTTTGGACAACAGCAGGTTTGTCCTTTGTGGGAGATGCATTCATAGCTTCCTCAGAATGCTCTACAAAGACTTGTTTATTCGCCACGACTTCGACTTATCGAAATCTGCAGAAACTCGAACGTGCCATAACTCTTATGGTGTTGTTGCCATGAATCTTTAGATGTTCCTTTGTATGTAAACCGAGTGTTTGCTCATTTCGATCTCTAACTCTAAACGATAACTATAACCCCGATAAGAGATAATATTATACCATATGTATCTAATACATAATGATTATGATATTTACACATTTCAATACACTTTGAATTTTCCCTATTATCATAATTTGTGAAACCTCTTTCACATGTCCTTTTATGCCAAAATTAACTTAAATACTTTAGTCATGTTGATCAAATCGAAGAGAATTTTGTATTCTTGTTAATTCAATATCCTCCTTCACTTTGAAATCTTTTGAACAATTCAAAACAGTCTCAAATTTATGTTTCATGAAGCAAATGCTCATATTCACTTAAATCCACAATGAAGTGTGAAATAATAATTCCCACTATTTGTTGAAAATACGATACATCATTATGTATAAAGTTCAACATTTCTTTGCATATCACTGTTTTACCAGAATGCGGAGTTTTAGTCATTCTGCCCAAGAGGCATGGTTTTGCAAAGTCTCTAGACTAAGCATCTAGGACCCCGATCTCCATTTAGAATGAAGAACATGCAGTAACCAAAATGACTTAAACTATAGTGGCATGTCATTCCTAATAATTTGGATGTCTTTTAGCATTCTAATCCTTTATAAATGCATAAACTATTATCATTAACATAGTGATGAGAATAACTCATTTATAATCGTAATGTGACCATAACGGTATTGTTCATAAGAATAGTACAACTATCTTGTAACTGTCACATCCCGAAATTCTCCTAATTTTGGAGTATGAAATAAATAAATAAGTTGATTGATTGTTTAACTATGTTGAAATTTCTCAAACAGAAGAAACTTTTGAATAGAAAATCCTCTCAACCTTGAATTCAAAATCTTATATTCTTTTGTTATGACCTAAGTAGCCATATGGGCAAAAGGGCATGGATTGATTATGGATTGTGGAATTGGTGTGCAAGATTTCAAAATGAAAATCATGAAGCATTCATAAGAATTTCATCCATGCAAAGTTCTCACAAACTGAATCCAAATCCTGGTATCTAAATCCTATAGTTGATTCGCCCAAATGTTCCTAAGGGTAATTAAATTGACTTTATAAAACCCATTGTTGTTAAGGCATAAATTATTGATAATTATAGCCTAAAGAGATCCAATTAATACTACAAATTTTTAGAAACAAAATTGAGCTCATTTGGAGCTAGTATGAAAAAGTTATGGAATAAATACAAACACATAAAGATATAAATAAAATGAGATATACAAGGATTTATAAACCCACTACTTTCAAACTAGTAAAAAGATTACAAATTTGACCCTATAATAATCTTTTCGATTTTAGAAAAATTTAGAAACAAGAATCATGTCATTTGGAGTTCGTATGCAAAAGATATGAGGGAAACAAGTTTTAAAAAAAAAAACTGAACGGGCCGGCCCAGCCGGACCGACCGGACGAGCCAGCCAGCCAGGATCGATCGGTTGGTTGCTTTAAAAAGCGTGCAAAAACTGATTTTCTATACCTATCTCTATTCAAACTCTTATAACTTTTTATCTACAAGTCCGAATTGACTTCCGTTTGTTTTTACTTGTTCTCTACTCTAAGGCCTATCTCTACGCCATCATAAATCTCCATATAAACTCGTGGAGCCACGGCTGTACGAGTTTCTATTCTCGAAATCCCGAATCTACCTATTCCCGAATCTTGTTTCGCTTTTTAACCCATCTAGACTTCGTCGTTTGCTTTTGGTCAAAAAACGAAAGTTGAAGATCGCGTCGAAATCTTTCAATCCCGACAAACCTCATCTCTTTTCATCCACCACAGCCGGAGAATTTCGTATCGCAATATTTCAGATCTTACGGTGTAAATCCAAGATGTACTCGCGCTCGTTTCTTCAAATCCAAATTCCTTTGGTGAGAAGGTAGGAATAATGATTCCCCACAACTTTCATGTTCTGAGTTTTTTGATTTGACCTACGGATTTGTCTCTCTAACACAGATCTATTTCTTGTCTATTCTGAGCCAAAATCGGGTCAATCTCTTCTTCTAGCCACCGGATCCTATCCAGACGGTCAAGATCCAATCAAACCGGTGCGTGCCATGACATCATCCCGGTCATCTTCCTCATCAACGTCACGTCAACGTAAGGTCAACATCTAGTCCCAGTCAGCATGCAAAGTCAACCTGTCCAGTCAGCGGAATATTCCTTGGAATATTCCGTTCGAATTTAAATTTGCATATTATAGATCTAACTTGTAAAATTCATTAGAAATTCATACTATGTCCAAAAATTGCATATAATATACCAAATTGAAGATAATTTCACGTAGAATCATCTTATCAGAATAGATCCAACTTTTACTATACATGGTTACTGCAGTAATTTAATTAGTTTTAATGGTCTTTTAGGTTAATAAATTCATAGGATATTATCTGTAACTCCGAAAAATATGAATAATATATCAAATTGAAGCTAAGGTAATGTACTCTAATAATATCTGGTTGGATCTATCCTTTGCAGATTATTTAACCCGTAGCAATTTAATTAGTTTTAATGGCTTTATAAATCATTAAATTTATAGCAAATTAATTGCTTGTCACAAAAATACAAATGATATACAGATGGAAAGCTGGTTCCATGTAGATCATCAATATGCAATTAGTTCAGCATTTTACTGTAAGGTTTTGCCGTGAAGGTTTAAATGGTTTAATAGCCTATTTAGAGTAATAAATTCCTAAGAAAATAAATACTATTCAGAAAATTACAAATAATATGTCCCTGAAATCACAATTCTGTGGAGATTACAGATATATTTTTTTTTTGATTTTTAGGCAAGAAAACTGTATGAATCACTTAAAACCCATTAAACACTATTTAAATCATATAAAAAGATCTATAACTCCGATTAGGGTGAATCCAACACCTACTGGTTCGTATTAACGTCCTCTATCCAGTAAACCCAAGAAACAAATTTAATTCTACAGTTAGAACAGGCGTTACAACAGAACTATCAAAACCCTTATATTGGCAAGTAATTATTAATAACAAGTACCCTATTGCATTAAATGAACTCATACATGCATCATATGATATATTAATGTTCATAAAACTAATCATAACCATTGTGTCATGTTAAATCATCATGCATGTTTTTGATCATCCTTGTTGTGTTTGCTATGTTTGCAATTGTTTTGATTGGAACTACCTTGTCCTCGTATTAGATTGTTCGGAGAGTGCGATTGCTGCGGAGAAATACAATCAACACCCATATTATCAACATAAGGCAAGTTACACCACTTGTTCATAATTTTGTCCCAGTTTTGGTTCTATGCATGTGATCTTCAAAATTCTGTAGTGTGCATGTGTAGGATATTCTAGTAGAATTTTTCCTTAGTATTATTTTTCAAGTGCGATGATTTTGTAGTATGCCATGAGTAGCTCTATACTTAGGATTTCCCATCCTAATAGGTTACTCCTGTTTTTGCTAAGTATTGCTTGCTATGCTATATATACAAAGTACCGTTGGGGGGTTCGAAAGACAAAGAATTTTTCTAAGTATAAAGGCTCTCTAGAGCAAACTTTTCTTCTTAAATCCACTTCAAAATAAAACTAAGTTTTCTTCTGGGCGGAATGGTTGTCGGGTCAACGAGTGTGATTTTGGTGGAGGACGCACCAGAATCAAAGAAGTCCGCCATGTTTCGAATTCGAAGCTTCCAAAGGCAACCACAATACATTATGGGCTCTGTCTTGGCCTAGTACTTAGTGGGAAACCTCACCTGGGTACCAACATTTGGAGGATTCTTGGCACGGTTGGATCCGGAAGGTAGAGGGGCTACTAAGGGAAAGCCTCACCATGGTCTTGTCTGTAAAAGGACTTGATCGTGGATTGTGGGTAAAGTGCACAAACTCTCGAGAGTATTGCAGTCTGATCGATCACCGTGTTCACAAATGTAACAACATTGAGCATCCGAAGGATGGAGCCTCAAGGATCTTCCTCTCTTTTCTAAAACAAAGTTTTGAAACCCCATGGCGTGCGTAATATCGCTAATGGGTGGGAATTTGGGAACTTGGTGTGTAATATCCAAGTGACGCTTGGTGCGTAATATCCAAGTGTTTGGTTGTTTGGACACTTGGTGCGTAATATCCTCGTGTGCCACTCGACCTTATTTTATCCAAGCAAATGTTTACAAAGTAGGGAAATCATCTATTCTTCTCTCTACTTAAGGAAAATTAGCTTTGAGCAAATGAACTCTACAGCCTATACCAGCCTTGCATGTAGAGATAGTCTTTTCTCTCCTTGGTGTAATTTGCCAATACATTCAAAGTATTGACCCAACTTGTTGGCTGCACGTTTCATGTGCAGAATTTCGGAGATCATGAGCAAATGAACTCTGCACAATATAATAATCACGATAAGAATCACAAATAGATGGAAATATAGTAGGCACAACACATCTCACCAATTCCCTACATCTCCCACTCCTATGGGGATTTACTCAGACATGAGATAAATACAAATCAAAGGCATAATCATATTGCAAATGGAAATCATCTCAACTTTATCGTAGAAAACCATAATACCATTGAAGATCAAATCAAGTACAAGCCAAAGTGGAATAGAGGTTCAAACCCTTATATTACAAGTATGAATCTCTCTCTCAGTACAAGTGGGAATGATGGTGGAGAGGTTGGAGATCGTCGAAGGATGTGGTGGTGTTCTTCTCCTTCTTTAGATCTGATCGCCTCTCCTCTCAGACTATTTGCAGCAGCCATTTTTGTATTTTGTCACTCTCTCCTTCATGAAAAGTTGCTTGTATTAATATAACATAGGCAAAGGAAGGTCGTATGGGCCGCCTCCAACCGTACCAGTGGTCGTTACGGGCTCTAGACACCTCAAATGAAAGGGTCTTGAGTTGAGGATTAGCTCATTAGATGTAATTAGCCCATGAATGCTCTCAAATCTTCCATAAGTGCTCAGTACCTAAAAACCAATACAACAAAACAAGGTTTCGCTAACTTGCGATGTTATCATTAGTTAAAAGGTCAAAAACAATGAAACATGGTGAAAACCAATGGAAAATCCTTGATAAAAAGTGTTAAAATTTGGAGCTATCAACTTACTCAAGCTTAGATGTTACTCGCCCTCAAGTGACAATGCTATAAAGAATAATAGCAAGAAATGAATTTTGGTGAGGAAACTCACAAGTTCAAGGTTGTATCATATTCCTTCATCACAAGTCATGCAACCTTAAACATGAGCATACTATATCTGAAAAACTGCACTTAAGTTTGCTTCCTAAACGCATATAACTCACTAGCTAATAATTCTTAAACTCAAAAGAGATTGTCAAAATTTGGTTAGGCTTAGTGTTCTCTTTATGAGAGTTAAATTATTTAAAGAAAAGATGCTTTTGTCAAATTTGTGGTGCACTTCGAAGGATAAACTTAGAGCTTTTCATTTAACACCCACTTCGAAATTCGTGGCTTTCCAACACCCCATCCTTTCCTTGTTTTTCAAGATCTTTAATCTTTTAAGTGGTGAGGTGATGCCAAAACTTTGATAAGAATCAAACAATTTATGCTCATGTCTTGATGGTAGTTTGTTTTTCTCAAGTACTTGGGTTCAAGGAATTAAAAATTTTCAGACCATAGCAATGCTACAAATGTCTACCCAACTCATAGTTGAAATCTGAGATGCACTCAAGATCATTCGTAGGCCATAGGAGTTGTTAGTTCCATGAAGTTTGGGTACTCCTCTAATTCTCAATAAAAATATTTATTTTCAACCAAGCAAGACAAGTTTGGCATCTCCCTCAACCACCGCAAAATATCCATTCCTTCAAACAATTCTATTTCAAAAGGTTATCAAGTCAACCGTTAAGATGTGGGGTTAAGTACTACTAAGATTAAGCCCTTAAGACAAAAACATGGCACCAAAGTTGTCAAGAAGACACTTTCTCTTGTTCTCAAAAGTTTGGAATTTAATCTAGTGTGGTTGTTTTTCTAACTGAGCACAATTGTCATAAGTCGAAACCAAAGTAGTGACATTAGCCTTGGGAGTAAGTCATAAAACATAATGAGCTAAGCATGGAGTGGAACTCAAGTGCAACTGAACAAACATAGTATGTTCATGAATAAACACACAGAAGGAGGGAAAATAGGAATGTGGTACATCCTCTTACTTGCTCATCTCTCACTTGAATCAACCCCTTGTGTTCTTATCCATAGCTAAGACACTTGAAGTGAATAACCTACAAGAAATCAAAAAGAGATCCGAGAGAACTTCACACAAAACAAGATAAAAAGCTAATTCTAATTTTTTTGTGTTTTGTTTTTATAATTGAAAAACTGAAAGTAAACATACAACTAGAGAAAAATAAAACAAAAGAAGAAAGCAAAAATATGAATGCAAAAGGTGGGGAGGATTTCAACCTCCCCAAGCTTAGACTACTCCCCACTCTATATAATATAATGGAACCCTAGCAACTAATCCCATTATCAGTCCTCATCTCACATAGACACCTCCAACTCAAGAACTCCATGTGCAGCGTCTCAACCAGGTAGCGCATGACCTAGCGCTGCCGTAACGTACCAGATCTTGTGCGATCGTTGGCTCACCGGATCTTGCACTGCCTAGCCATGCCACATCTTGCATGGCCCTGTAGCACCACATCTTGCACGGGCCCACCGTTGGCTTTTCGGATCCATAGGTTTGGTCCTTATCCTATCCTTAGCTTGCTCTTTTAGATCCGTTGCTTTGCTCTTTCTCCTCTTAATCTTCTTTTGTGTTCCTTTTCAGTTCCAAGCAAAGTTACCAGCATATGGCATGTGCTCAAACTCAGATCTATTTTGATGATGTTGGCGAGCATAGACTCTTCAGCACCGACATGATGTTGATGTTGATCGGAATAGAGAGGCGCTCAAGTAGTCTAGGATTAGATAGGATTTTTTTCCTAATTAGGTTTTAGACATAGATCTACCGAATAGAGAGGGGCTCAAGACCCTCTATGTCATTAGCAATGCTACCTCTAATTTAAAGATTAGAGAGGGGCTCAAATTCAATGTAATATGATATGATGTAATGAATATTTTATATATGAATGAATTGGAATGTTTGTATCGCAATGATATTAGCAAGCTAAAATCAGTTATTGTTAATGTAATTAACTTTCACTAATGCTGGAAGGTGTAATACAGCAAATAATTCATGGGTACGCGACACCAAATTTCTGCCATCTGCATTAATGTAACGATGCATATCATCTGCCACACCACAAAAGCGCTAGTTTGGAGGATCACGTTGTGTCGCGCCAAAAAATCTGCCACTGTTCGTGAATCCCCGATGCAGTTATTCCTGGCAGATTTTTTTGCTGCACTAGCACGGGAGCGGTGACTAAGGTTGTGCCTCGACGTCTATAAGCGCCAACGCCAGGCTCCATGTTGTAGTGTGGTATGGCTGGTAGAAGTACTGGTTTGGAAACTCAGACATGACGTGAGTGAAGTCCTGGGTGAGAGTGATGATGTTGGCGTTCACATCATGCAATGTGTTCTCTACATTGCTGATACGATGCACCACCTGGTCAAAGTCACTCATGGGGACGTAGTTGAATCCTAGCTGAGGTGGATGCATGTTTTGCTACTGGTGCTACTGGGGGAATGGTTGTTAATGATGATGTTGCTGACCATACTCATCCCAGCCCCTGGTGTTCTAGTCTTGCTCATCCTCCTCATGTTGCTGGCTTCCTCCCGCAATATCCCAAGTGGGGTTCCCTCGCGGTGGTGTAACCCTCCCCAAGGTAATCTTTGCTTGATCGAATTCCTCTTCATTGAGGACCCAATTTTGTTTTCCTGGCAAACGAAAAGCTTGAACAAATGGAAGCAAAATTTGGTGGGCATCACCGTTAGGTTCAAAATAAAATTGATAGGCGCGAAGAGAGCGTTGAGGCCTATATACCCCCATGAATTTGGTGCTTTCCATGTGAGCATCATCTAGAAACTTGCTACCAGCCATAGCTCTCTCACGAGGCATGACAAACTCGATTGCATGGTCGATCTGAGTGATCAAACCTCCATAGCGGATGTCACCCGAGTGAGCCAACCTTTGGCGGTGAAAGTGCTGCATGAGAAAAGCACCCAAGTTTACCTTATGCTCCATTTTTGGATGGAGAGCCATATAAATTACACTTATCTCGGGGCTTTCCATTTCCCGGTATCTCCCTTCCCAAAAATAGAATTTGCCAAGAAGGTGGCAAAGTAGCGAATAGTGGGATTATGGATAGTGGCGCTCTTCTTTGGCAAATAATCAGTATTCCTGAAATTAGAAATCTACTCCCAAGCATACATTTCCTTTACGAGAACTTCTTTAGTGATATCGAGCTCTCCCTCATGGGAGAACCCAAAGCAATCACAAAGTTGGTAAAAGTGAGGTTGTGTGGTGTCCCATCAAGCACGAAACTTACAGTGCAATGATGTTGTTGGAGCTCAAGCTCATCGTGGAAATTCGAAAGGAATTTATGTGTGGCGCGCTTTTAGGTGTCGGTGGAGAGAAGGGCAAAGGGCACCATGTCGGTCATCATGTCAAGGTCCTCCTTCAGACCATTGCGAGAGAGGAAGCCATGGCATTCCCACTTGGTAGGCAACACCTTGCATTCACTCACCCTCTTATAGTCTTTGTCCAGGGCGCTCTTCAAAGAATCCCCCTCTGAAGGCCTCTTCTTCACACCTGGTGCCTTGGCGATGCCTAAGGTTCCTTTCATTCCCGCGCCCTTCCTGGTATGGAAAATCTTTCCAATATTCATTGCACTGGAAAATTTCAAAGCAAAAATATAGGCATCAGGTTTCTAGCATATACACGAACGATTACATGTAGAAACTACAAAATCTAACGTGAAGAAACAATAATAAACTCAAAACATGTAGAACTCTTCTAGATAGCCAATGTGAGAGATTCAACCATGGATTTTAGAAAATAAAGCGTGGATCGGGTGAGAAACTTACCGATGTGAAGATTCCCCCAAGAAAACGAACAAAATTGGTAAAGAGTCAAGAATTCTAGGAGGTTAGGGTTTGAGTTTGAGAGATAAAGAGAGAGAAAATGAGAGGAAGAAGATGGCTAGCTGGGTTAGCAGTCAGCCACCGTCGCTCTTACGGGTGTGCGGTACGGGTGCATCCCACCCTGTACTGATGGTCGTCGCTGTTGTATTCGACACTAGGGTTTTGAGATCCAACCTGATTATCGGTACGGGCAAACGGTACTGCCGACTTCGGTCGTACTAGTGCTCATTAACTCCTCAGTACTTTGGAAGGAAGATCATAGATTTTCTTTGATAGATAGTACGAGCGCGTGGTACGGGCAGCTCTGGTCGTGCCGCCACTCGTTAAATGCACCGTTTCAAAGATTGTTTTCTACCTTTCTTGCTCCATCGGGACAAGCACATGATACGGCCCTTTCCGGCCATACTGGTGCTCTCTAGGGTCTCTGTCCCCTTTCTTCTTCTTTAGTTTTCAACACTTCCCTTCAAACTTAAACCTTAGCTTCATATTAGACTGTTTTCTCTGCAAATAATGACTACAAGAATTTTATTAGAATGACTAAACTAAATTATTTCAAAAATTGGTTGACTCCCATAAAGCATTTTATTCAAGAAGGTTTAGTCTTAGCTAACCAACCTCTGATTTTGTAGCACATACCTTGGGTTGCCCTTCATCGAGGGTGCTTACCACTTGAACACGCTTAGGCGGAGGTATATATTTCTCACCTCGTTCTTGTTTCTTAGGAAAATAATGAACAATCTGATCATCATATATGTTGAAAACAATTTTCCCACTAGAGCAATCCATATTGGCTCTTGAAGTGCTAGGAGAAGGTCTTCCAAGGATGATTGAAAGTTTATCATCTTCGGGAACATCAAGTATAATAAAGTCAGTAGGTATGACATGTTGATCAATTCTAAGTAAAACATCTTTGATCATACCAACAGGTTATTTAGTGGTCTTATCAGCCATTTGTAAGGTAATTGAAGTAGGAGAATAATCTCTAAGGTTTAATTTCTTAAAAGGGGAATAAGGCATGATACTAACACCTGCACCTAAGTCACAAAGGGCATTAAGGATGTTAGTATTACCAATAGCACAAGAAATGGTTGGTATACTTGGGTCCCCAAGCTTGGTAGGCATCTTATCCCCAAAGCTTATCATTACTTCTACGGTCTTAGTTACCTTTTTCTTTCTATTAAGAATATCTCACATGAACTTTTTATAAGTAGGAACTTGAATTGCATCAGCCAGAGGAAGTTTTAAACGAAGATTACCCAGAGCTTCGGTAAATGAGTCATAACACTCTTATTCGATTCATACTGAACATGGTTAGGATAAGGAACTTTCTTCCTTGTTGGTGTTACCTTTTCTTTTACCTTGACTTCTGGTTCAACATCTTTTTTAGTCTTATTCTTTGCTACAGGCTTTTGCTTCTCAGCTTGTTTCTCACCTGAGGTGATAACTTGCTCTTCCTTACTACAAGAAAAGTGTCCACCCGCAACGACTTGGCATGTCGGTCATCGTAGAAAGCGCGTCTTCCACGATGAATTTCTTGGATCGATCGTGGCCGATGGAAAACTTTTTCTCCCAGTTTTGTGGCCCTCTACTATGATGAAACCGCTAAAAACATGGAGCAAGCTCAGCCGGCGCATGGTAGAAGCAGGATTCTCGGTTCCTCGTGCGATGTTAACTCGCCGAAGACTTTTGAGGCATGTGGGTCCCGGATGTCAGTGTCTCTAGCGGACCATACTTTTCGGTCAAGCCTCCCTGATTTAAACTTGATAACATTGCTCGATGCGTCTACCGTTTAGTCAGGCTGTTGGGCCCCACATGTCAGCCTCTCATTAAAAGAATCATGTGTATGATCGAATTTTTTTCGTGCGCTCGCTAACCTGTTCCGAACTTGATAGTGTTTCTTGATGCATCTACCACTTAATCATGCTATTGGGCCCCACATGTCATCCTCTCATTAGAAGAAACATGTGTATCATGGATTTTTCCCCTTGGTCGCGCCTCTGTGTTCCGAACTTGATAGCATTGCTCGGTGCATCAGCCGTCTATTCAGGCTAGTGGGTTCCTTATGTCAGCCTCACATTAGAAGAACCGTTGGTATGATGGATTTTTTCTTCTCTAGCGTTACCCTATTCCGAACTAGATAGTGTTGCTCGACAAATCTACCGTTTGGTCACGCGGCTGGGTACCACATGACAACGTCTCATTAGAAGGATCGGTTGTATGATTGACTTTTTTGTTCGCTCACACCTTCATGTCTCGAACTTGATAATGTTGCCCGCTGCATCAGCCATTTTTCAGGTTGCTGGGTCCCCCTTGTCAGCCTCTCATTAGAAGAAACGTGTGCATGCAGGACTTTTTCTCGCAATGTTGCTCGATACAGCACCTGTATAAGGTCGCACTGGTGGATCCCACATGCCGGTCTATCTGTAAACGAAACATGTGTATTATGGACCTTTTTTCGGCCGTGTCTGCTATTTTGAGCTTTGCAACATTACTCGATGTAGCAACCATGTATGGTCTTGCTGCTGGGGCCCCCATGTCAGCCTCTCTAGTATGTTCTAGCTTGTGGGTCCCTGATGCAACCTTGTATGTTCTGGCGGGTGGGTCCGCGATGCCAGCCTTTCTGTACAAGTATTTAACTTTTTTTAAACCCGACCATTAAACTCAAGGGATGCTGCAGGCTGGTGAGTCCGTGATGTCAGCCTCTTCATAATGCAATATTACTACTCCCTTCGATCCAAATTATTGTTCTCATATTTGTCTAGATTCGGTTATATCTAGTCATGTTTTAGTGGTAGATACATCTGAATTTAGACAAATCTCAACAATAATTTGGATCGGAGGGAGTAGAAGAAAAAAAGGTAACTCAAGACTTCCAATAGATTTAAACTGTGTGAGTTGCCACTACGCCAAAGATATTTATATAAAATATATTATTAAACATTCCTTGGTACCTTCAAGTTATGTATTAATCTTTTTAAAAATATTTTGTCTGTCCATATTTATATTTTTTAAAATAAAAGGGCAGTGCTCCTAGCATTTCAATTTATAAAATCCCACATAATGGACTAGTTTCTTAAAAATATGGGTAGGCAGAGTTTTTTAAGTGGTGGAGGCGGTGTTTTTTAAGAGGTGGGGGGCAATGCTCAAAAGGTCAAATTAAAAAATTGGGTTATTATACATGGTCCATCTACATGCGCTATACTCCATGGGTTCCTTTCTGAAATTTCAGTGGGTTGTGCTAAGTAGTCCCTTGGCCCTGAAAAGGCCGAATTAAAATGCTCTAGCCTATGCTCCATGGGCTCCTTTCTCAAATTTCACTGGCCTATGCTCAGTAGTTCCCTGACCCTCCGCTAAAAAAAAGCAGTTCCCTAACCCTAAAAAGGCATGTGTATATTGGACTATTTATTTGGGTCGAACATGATAACATTGCTCGTTGTATCAACCGTTTATTTAGGCTGCTAGGTCCTCTATGTCAACCTCTCATCAGAAGAAACGTGTGCATGCTAGAATTTTTATCGCTCGCGTCTCCCTGTTTCGAACTTGGCAACGTTGCTCGATGCAGCATCTCTATAAGGCCGCTCTGCTGGGTCCCACATGTTAGCCTCTCTATAAATGAAACATGCATATGATAGACTTTTTTCAGCCACGTCCACTGTTTTGACATTGGTCCATTATTAGGTACCAGATGTCAGCCTCCTCTATGCCGGAAATGTGTGTATGTTGGGTCCCAAATATCAGCCTCTATTTGAAAGAGGCGTGTGTATGTTGGACTATTTTTCCGGGTCGAGTTAGCCGTTTTGACCTTGGCAACATTGCTAGATGAAGCAGGCGTTTATCTGGGTCCTAGATCTCAGCCTTAAAGTACAAAAAATGTTAATATATAATAACACAAATAGCTTGCCTAGGATTAGAAGTGGAGACCTCGGAAGCGGTTAACTGCATGCCTTGCTACTATGCAAGAAACACTTCATGCCCTATATACGTTAAACAATATTACTAATAGTTGGATGCCCCTTCGTTGCTACGATTTCTTTTTTTCAACCATATTATCCGGTCAAAAAAGTGCATCCGCTAATACATGGATGCATTTACCACAAAAATAAATTAACACTAAACATTTTTATGCCCAAAAAGAAACAATAGATGAAAAAATAATGACATATTAATAAGTACCACCTCCAAATGCACATATAAAATATGGTTGCAACTGTTACATTTTGAAAGATACTAATGACATGACATATATAAGGATCATCAAGAAAGATGGTTAAACCGTATATAAAGATCACCAAGGAAGCTGCTAAAATTTGGCCTAATGACATCAAGCGCTAAGGACTTCCTTGTATACTATATTTTATGTGGTCGTTACTAAACACTTAGATCTTTTTCGCTTCGCTGAATTCTTGGTCATGTTTTCCCTTGTCCTTCATGGCGAGGATCTTAATGTTGCTCTTCACGGTGGCTCTTGACAACGCCACATATAGATGACCATGGGAGAACACCTCTTTTGGTAGGTACACACCAACAACCGGGATGGTCTACTCTTGCACCTTGTTGATTGTCATGGCAAAGCTGAGTTTGATTGGGAAATGCTTCCTCTTGAATCTGAATGGGAACATTTCATCGTCGGAGGGGCAGAGTGGTATTCAAGGAAGAAACACCCTTCGTCCGGCATCTTGTCCCAACATGATCTCCGTGTCGATAGCATTCCTCTAGAACCCGCGGACCACAAGCCTTGTGCTGTTACACAACCCGTTAGTTGGATCGATGTTCCTCGGTAGTATAACATGGCAATTTATCTTCAATTTAAGTGTGTGCGGGGGCAGCCCATTAGGAGTAAGATCATTCAAGAACGCTGGTGCGTAGTATCCATGTGGATCGTCTTCTGCACTATCAAAGATATGGTAGATTTTCTCCTCTCTCTGAAAATGCTCTATCATATGCATGTTTATTATATCAACGTTGTCATTCTTGGTGGAATGTCTATTATATGAAACGTTGTCGTTCTTGGTGGAGAGGATTGCTCGAGACATCATGTAACCCGGATCGGTCATGTTGTGGTCCACATGATTGATTAGCTTCTCTATGTCGATGACCTTATCTGTCGAAGGCACGCAGATATCTTTGGGGAGCCGGATGTTGCCTTCATCATAAGTTTTCTCGGTGTCATTACCTACCCTCAATAGGTAATCTACAAACCACCAGTCATTATGTGCCCTCATGTTGCGGATGAGCTTTAGCTAGCGCATGCCCTGCCGGAATTACGAACTCCGCAAAGCTACGTCGACTATCTGATCTCATGACCCTTTCCTGACTACTAGAAGAACTCGTATTCAATGAACTATTAATAAAATGGACTGATTCGAACATCCTGAAAACATGGAAGTATAAAGAGCATCTTAAAGATGTGACTACGAAGTGCTTATATAGATTAGTTCATAGGATACATACAAAATCCATGAATGTGTCATATACTCATCATGATGTTAATTTTGAAATGTGCACATAGAAATACAAGTTTGCCACTTCCTAAACCATAAACTGAAACAGAACAAAGCATGTTATGGAACTATGTAACAAATGAGTTAGTGCATTTCACCTCTAACTATATCTTTCTGGTTTCCACATATACACTATAAGAAACCGCTGCCCAAACCAGCAAGCCAATAGGACTACATTACTTGTTAAGTATTCTAAATAAAAATATACCACCCTTCTAAGAATATTGCAAGCAAAGCTACTTGGTTCCCACACAAAAATAATATATCAATAAGGCAATATCATGTACATTCACTCTTTGTGAAATGTATGCACAACAGTAATTTACTCTGATCGAATCAACAGAAGAGAATCATGACAATACATTATGATAGTTAAAATGCCCTACTATGATCTGGATCCTGGTATGTTTTCCTCTGCCAAAAAGATAAATCTGTTGTTTGTTGCCATGGAACAACAAGCAGGTACATGTGCATCAGTTATTCTATTTACACTGAACGCAACATATGTTCAGATTTTCACCACACAACATGTATGCAAATGCATTTATTTTTGCTTTGTCCCACTCGTCCACCATGTGCACCCTAAGAGAAGGCACCGAAGTATACTTCCCCCTTATAGCATCTCCGGGAGGTGTGGCTCTAACATTGCTAGACCTTGTAAAATATCCCAAAATGATATGATTAATAGTTTTGTCATACTTAAAAGTAGCAGAAGTTCTTGCTCCTTAAATCCATGTAAACTTCCAAAAAAAGGACGGGTTCCTATATGATATATTGTTATGCTTAGTCCTACAATTGATCACAATAAATATTTCATCATGCTAAATAAGAAAAAAATTGTATTCATGGGTACAAAAAGATAGCGATTAAGTAAGCTAGAAGTAGTAATACTTAAGTCCATGTTACAAATTACTGAATTTGAGAGATAAACGTATAGTCCTTCATAAAGCACATGCCTTGATATAACTATTAAGCAATTTGAGTTATTTAAAAAAAATCAATACTCAAATTCTTTTACAATGCCAATTCAACTATTGTAATTGAAATTGACAATTGCAGCCCTTATATTGCAATATTATAGCCAAAACTTTAGAAAAATAGCTTTAACAATTTAAACCTATGATATTTTAAGTAATTTGTATTAAGCACATAAAACCGCTTGTGAAGGGAGTACATGTGAATGTAAGGGCTCGACATGAATGGTAAACAATTTGCTAGCTGAACGTATGGAAGTGACGAAACATTCTTCTTTGCATTAAGAAGGAACCTTTTTGGTGGAGACAATCTGGGACTTGAGGTACATGCGGAGGTCCGTGTAGATGACGAGGGAGAAGTTACCAGGCTACTCCTCGGACAGCTCGCCCTCTGGGTTCTTATTGATGTGTAAAAGCAGTGCTAAACATAAATGTGAATACCCTAACTTCATGTTTAAATTCCTCTTCCAAACTGACGAGTAATCATTGGAAATGTATCATTGAATATGAAACCAAACATTAACCTTGATTATGCCAATGTTTTCCAAAAAACCTAAATGGATTGAAAAAAATACCAGTTGTTATAGTTACATATAGAAAGAATCTTATCACCTTGGAGTACTTATACGTAGTATGCCTCGACATATTCTGTAGGAAGATGCACAAAACTATTAATTCATGCATATTATGATATAAAATTTGCAACAATAATGCGTCTGGTCATATAATGACATATATAAGATCTTCTAAAATAATGCACTTGGTCATCTTGTATCACATAAGATCTACATCATCTTGTATAGTATTGCACCATGGATAACCACTAAAAAACATAGCAAGAACATAAGTTATTAAGAAGCTAGGAACACATTCTGAACCAAATAGAAGTTAATATTTTAGCTCCACAAAGTAAACATAAAAAAAATCAACTCTTCTTAATTGAAAATTTACGTGGTAACAAAGATTCATGTAATTCCTAGACCATAGACTCTCCGATCCCCTCCCTCTCAGGTTTCTCTATAATTCCTGGACTTTAATGGCTTCCAATTTGACCATAGACCCACATGCCCTTCTCCACTATAATTCTCACTTTGAAAGAAAAATAGAACACGACTTCTTTACCCAATTCGGTGGCAATAATACATTTATTGCATAGATGGTTTTCATGGTTTTACATTGGCAAGAAGATGCAGTGGAACAAAGATTTTTTAGCACATCCATGAGACCAATATATTTCACTATATATAGTTAATAACTCGAAAACATAAAAAACAAGATGATCAATAATGTGTAGTATTGGTGCTTGTCCCCAATAAGCCTAACTTCGCTCTTTGCAGAACTACAGAATACTAGCTAATAGGCAAACACAATGAAATCAAATAAAAAAGAATATAGTTGCTCAAACCTATGAAATTTTGAGATCTCTCGTGAACAATGGCTACTAAATTCAGTTTTTAAGAAACACAACAGCGGTATAGGAAGCAGATCACTCATATCAATCCATCATTGTATCTACAACAAACAGGAACAATACATACTTAGTAGAGAATTCCAGGGAGCAAAAGGATAAGAAACAATAGAATCTTGTAAAAGGAAGTGCTGAATGACCAATGGACGTTTCAATCATCTGCACCAGCCTAAGAAGAATGGGCTTCTTCTCGTGACCAGACAGAACCGCCGCAGGAACGTTTCAATCATCTGTGGTGGCGGTTCTGTCTGGTCGTGAGCAGAGGTGGGGAGATGAGCAGGAACCTGCGCCCGCAGGCGTAGTGGTTGTTCACGATCCTTTTTCTTTGTCGCTGGTTATCGTATTGAACTGGTAGTTTTACGGTGGCAGGGATGTAAATTTTTATAGTTTCTCCTACCACTTTAGAGGTAGAATCGGAAACTGAAAATAGCGTACCCACCATCAAGACCGTAAGCCTTTTAATAGTAAAGAAGATAACTTAAGAATTTGTCTCCTTAAAAAGACTTTCTTTGTCCATGTTTATATCCCTTCAAATAATGAGGCGGCGCTCCTGGCAGCTCAATTAAAAACGACTACATCTTACCACTATATAGTGTACGAATAACTTTGATCATTGGATTAAGACTCGCGAATACCAACAAATGTTGGATCTTCCTTTTTATTCTAGCATCTAGAAGATTCTATTGATAGTCTTTAGCACAATGAATGCTATGCATAAACCTCAAATCACACTTCTCCATCATTCTAGAATCTTCTTCGTCGTTTCTCTAGACCATGTTAACAAAATTTTCAAGTGTTAGGTAGCTAATAAATGTTTACTTATACATGATACAAAGTAAGAGAACCAAATATACACCTATAATTTATAGATGTAGATCAAATCTATAATTTTTTGAGCATTATCTATTAGAATTTTATATAGTGATGATATGTCATACGTCTATTATTTGAGTCTCACGTGCAAGGTACATGTATCTTACTAGTAATGCAGTGGTTTCTACACAAAAACATAGGTAGGCAGAACTTTTGGGGGGATGGGGAAGGGGGTAATGCCCATTAAGGCCGAATTAAAAATATTATGGGCTAACTGGGGTGAATGCCCTATTCTTCGTGGGATATATTTCGTGGGCTCACTCCAAAATTAAATGCTCTATGGTCGGCAGATACAAGACAATAAAAATGCAAATTAGATGGTTTTGGGCTATGCTTGGGCCTCATAGGCTAATTTCATGGGCTCAGTAATAAAAATTCCAGACCTCAACAAGAAAGAAAAAACAAGGGAATTTTTTGGCAGATATTTCACGTGAAAAATATTGACAACCAGGACACATACCCCACACATGGCAAAACTTTCCTACTCGCACATTCACTCCAGCAGCCAGATACTGTCTCTTTGAGCCATTCTTTTGGAGATGCACAAGCGGTCAAAACCATAGGTCGCACACCAAAACATTCACACTCCGTCTATCAGTCAGGATAGCCTAACACGATTGTTGGCGATGTCGTTCTTCTCGAGATGCACACAGGCCAGCGGTCAGCTAGTCGATCCCCATGGTACGCTTATAATTTCTTTGGTTCGCTTGAATCATTCCCTAGAGGTCGTTTCATACTCGATCTCTTTGTTTGACATTGTTCTGCACTTGATCTGTTTGTAAGAATTGGTTTGCATTTTGTGCTCGGTTAATCTGTTCTCTCAAATATGTAACATAGTTCTGCACTCAATTTCTAAAATAGGCTAAAATTACGTGGCATTTATAGTTCTATAGTCGATTAGGTTGCTCAGGTATCTTGGCTTAATTAGATCTGTAGTCAACCTGTTCGGTGAAATATCTTGAAAGCTTCTAACCATCTCTATCCTCAATAGATGGACAGATATTGGATACTGAATGGAAAAAAGAAACACCTTCATATTGGGAAGGTGTTGATGACTTCATGAAATTTGTTAGACAGCAAAACGGCAACTCGGATGTGTTTTGCCCATGCCAACAATGCCTTAATTATAAAAAGTTGTGTTAGAGCACAGTCACAGACCATATATTCCTTAATAGGATGCAATGCACATATATTAGGTGGACTAAACTGTTGGGTCCGCAGCATAGAAAACAAAAAAATTCCTACGGTGTGAACTACACGCCAAGATCTATCTATTAGGTACAAAGCAAATGGGTGGACATACATCCATAGAGAACTTACCCTCGAAGACAACGAGCTTTGTTAACGAGTAGGAACTCGTGGTTGATGTAGTCGTACACTTGCTGATCTCAAGATCATGAGGAAGTCCGAGCGCCGCAACTCAGCAGCGTATCCGCACTCGCACACACGTTCAAGCCACTGGACAACCTCCACCTCCTCGCTTCAGCGATCCAGCGGAAGCAGCAACTCCTTCCAGACGAAATGCCACCGGGAACATGTATCTCGCTAATCCGAGACCATGGGGGAATAATTCTAGAGGGGGAGAGAGATCCTTCACAAGGAGGTGTGAGGATGAAGGAGGGAATGGGTGGCCTTTTATAGGAGGAGGGGGGTGCCCCCTCTCTCCATGGCCGACGCATGGGGGGGTGACCCCTCACCTCCCCCATTCATGTGATGGTAACTCCCCCACATTAAAATGCCTCTTCACATTCCCTTTTAAAGTCTCCACTTTAAATGCATTAAGTTTCTCCAAATTTAATGCTCTCTCATTTAATAAAACCCTTTTATTAAATTTATTCAGAATTTTGTTAATTACTTTAATTAACAAACATTCACATATAGCCCCTTGCAATATTTCAATATCACATGCAGAACCACCTTCTGCAATTTCACCCGAAACAATTTCCGGTTTCTATTGAAACAATTCCTGCGCTTTGCAATTCTTTCGTCTGAAACATATGTGCTCCAAAATGGTTTCCGGAAACTCTTAATTGTGCCACCCTAAGGTTCGCGAATAATGCAGACATTACCTAGACACTTATACGATCAATAATCAGCGGGGACACGGAGATCCGTACTGACTCCTACACATTCAACAATGACTCCTGTGATCGTGAGAATCTTTAACGCTTGTAACTGAATCCCTTTGTCTCTCGATATATTACATGTCCGAGATTCGATCATCGGTATCTCCATACCTAGTTTGATCTCGTTACCGACATGCACTCTTTTCTCGTTCCCGTGATATAACATTCTAGTGATCACATTACTTGCTTGCAAGCTATCCTAATGTGATATCACCGAGAGGGCCCAGAGTATATCTATCAGTCATCTGGATTGACAAATTCCACTCTTGATCCATGAGCCTCAACATAACACCTTCGTAGCACTGAACCCATCTTTATAGTCACCCTGTTATGGTGTGACGTTTAATGTTATCAAGATACTCTTCCGGTGTTAGCAATTAACATGATCTCATGGTCTAAGGATAAAGATTACTTTGTATGATGTTATAGCAATATAAACACAATGACTTGATCGTAATGCTATAGTTTGGATGAATGTTCATCACATCATTCCACCAATGGTGTGACCTTGTTATTAACAACATCCAATATCCATGATCAGGAAACCTTGATCATCCTGTTAATCAACAAGCTAGTCTATAAGAGAGCCATGACTAGGAACCCTTTTTGTTTACTAAACACACATGTATTGATGTTTCCTATCAATACAATTATAGCATGCAAAATAAACATCTATCATATACAAGGAATACATAATAACAACTTTATTATTGCCTCTCAGGGCATATTTCCTTCAGTCTCCCACTTGCACTAGAGACAATAATCTAGTTCACATAGTGATAAATCTAACACCCATGGAGTTCTGGTGTTGATCATGTTTTGCCCTAGGGAGTACTTTAGTCAACGGATCTGCTACATTCAGGTCCGTGTGCACTTTACAAATCTTCATATCTCCATCCTTGACATGCTCGCGGATGGAGTGAAACTGGCGCTTAATATGCTTGGAATTCTTGTGATACCTTGGTTCCTTTGCATTGGCTATGGCTCCATTGTTGTTACAATAGATCACCATCGGGTCCAACGCACTGGGAACCACACCCAGTTCTGTTATGAACTCCTTCATCCAAACCGCTTCCTGCGCTGCTTCTGAAGCAGCAACATATTCCGCCTCCGTTGTTGATCCAGCCACCACAGGTTGTTTGGATCTCCTCCAACTAACTGCTGCTCCGTTCAAGAGAAATACGTATCCGGATTGAGACTTAGAGTCATCCGGATCAGTGTCAAAGCTAGCATCGACATAACACTTAGCGACTAGCTCTTCTTCACCTCCGTATATAAGAAACATATCCTTAGTTCTTCTCAAGTACTTAAGTATATTCTTGACCGCTATCCAGTGTTCCGAACCTGGATCAGATTGGTACCTATTAGTCAAACTAATAGCATGTGCCACATCCGGTCTTGTACATAGCATGGCATACATTATAGAGCCTATGGCTGAGGCATAGGGGATCTTATCCATTATCTCTCTTTCTTCCGCCGTAGCCGGACTTTGAGTCTTACTCAATGTTTTGCCTTGCAACATAGGTAAGAACCCCTTCTTACTTCCGTCCATATTAAACTTCTTTAATATCTTCTCAAGGTATGCACGCTTTCTCATTTCATTCGCAAGGAGCTGGATGAGAAGAAACTCTCATGTCCCTTGATATCAGTGGAGGTCCAAATCATTGTTCGCTGGAATAGGTAGCTTTTTGCTACTGTATGGTCTTTCTGTGGAAACCTTCACGAGCAATCGTCGTTTTTTGATGGTTTTTTCGCTTTTCACAGCTGCTCTTTCCACACCCCCAGATATCTACTCTGCGATAGCCCAATTAGGCGTCTTGATCTATCTCTATAGATTTTAATGCCTAATATATATGAAGCTTCACCAAGGTCCTTCATCGAAAATTTGCTGTTTAGATAACTTTTAACACTGTTTAAAAGATCTAAATCATTTCCAATCAATAATATGTCATCCACATATAATATCAGAAATGCCACATTGCTCCCACTCACTTTCTTGTAAATACAAGCCTCTCCATAAGTTTGGACAAATCCAAACTCTTTGATCACCTCATCAAAGCGGAGATTCCAACTCCGTGATGCTTGCTTCAGTCCATAGATGGATCGATGAAGTTTGCACACCTTATTAGCATCCTTAGGATCAACAAAACCCTTAGGTTGTATCATATACAACTCTTCTTCAATCTTACCATTGAGGAACGCAGTTTTGACATCCATATGCCATATTTCATAATTGAAATATGCAGCAATTGCTAACATAATCCTAACCGACTTAAGCATCGCTACGGGAGAGAATGTCTCATCGTAGTCAACTCCTTGAATTTATCAAAACCCCTTTGCGACAAGTTGAGCCTTATAGATGGTCACATTACCATCAGCATCAGTTTTCCTTTTGAAAATCCATTTATTCTCAACGGCCTTTCGGTCGTGAGGTAAGTCCACCAAGTTCCAAACTTGGTTCTCGTACATGGATTCCATCTCGGATTTCATGGCTTCTAGCCATTTGTTGGAATCCGGGCTCATCATCGCTTCTTCATACGTCACAGGGTCATCCATTTCATCAACCATGAAATTCACAACAGGATTGCCGTATAGTTCAGGAGCTGCACGTGTCCTGCTTGACCTGCGAGGTTCAGTAGTGTCCTCTTTCGGAGTTTCATGATCAATATCATTAGCTCTCTCTTCATTAGGTGAAGTCAACTCCGAAACAACTTCTGGAGCTATGCTACTCGCCATTTCATGAAGAGAAGGTTCAATAACCTCTTTGAGTTCTACCTTCCGACTACTCACACCTTTCGCGAGAAACTCCTTCTCAAGAAAGGATCCATTCTTGGCAACAAAGACCATGCCCTCGGATCTGTGATAGAAGGTATACCCAATCGTTTCTTTAGGGTATCCTATGAAGACGCATTTTTCCGCTTTGGGTTCGAGTTTATCCGGATGAAGTTTCTTCACATAAACATCGCATCCCCAAACCTTAAGAAATGACAGCTTAGGTTTGTTACCAAACCATAATTCATACGGTGTCTTTTCAACGGATTTAGATGGTGCCCGATTTAAAGTGAATGCAGCTGTTTCTAGTGCATAACCCCAAAATGACATTGGCAAGTCAGTCAGAGACATCATAGATCGAACCATATCCAATAAAGTACGATTACGACGTTCTGACACACCATTACGTTGTGGTGTTCCAGCAGGCGTGAGTTGTGAAACTAGTCCACAGTCTTTCATATGTGTGCTAAACTCGTAACTAAGATACTCTCCTCCACGGTCGGACCGCAGAAATTTGATCTTTTTGTTACGATGATTTTCCACTTCATTCTGAAATTCTTTGAACTTTTCAAAAGTTTCAGACTTGTGTTTCATCAAATAGATATACCCATATCTACTCAAATCATCCGTGAAAGTAACAAAATAACGATATCCACCTCGCGCCGACACACTCATTGGTCCACACACATCAGTATGTATGATTTCCAAAGATCTGTCGCCCGTTCCATTGAACCGGAAAACGGCGTTCTAGTCATCTTGCCCATAAGGCATGGCTCCCATGTATCAAATGATTCAAAATCAAGTGATTCCAAAAGTCCATCAGAATGGAGTTTCTTCATGGGTTTAACGCCAATATGACCTAGACGGCAGTGCCACATATATGTAGATATATCATTATCAAGTTTAATACTTTTAGCATCAACATTATGAATATGCGTAATACTACTATCGAGATCCAACAGAAATAAACCATTCAACATAGGTGCATGACCATAAAAGATATTATTCATATAAATCGAACAACCATTGTTTTAGACTTAAATGAATAACCACTTTGCATCAAACACGATCCGGATACAATGTTCATGCTCAGTGCATGCACCAAATAACAATTATTTAGGTTTATAACTAATCCCGATGGCATATGGAGAGGCAGCGTTTCGACGGCGATCACATCAACTCTTGATCCATTGCCGACCTGCATCGTGACCTCATCCCTTGCTAGTTGTCGCTTGTTCCACAGCCCCTGAACCGAGTTACATATATTAGCAACCGATCCCATATCAAATACCCAGGTGCTACTACAAGTACTAGTCAAGTACACATAAATAACATGTATATCACATATACCTTTGTTTGCCTTGCCGGCCTTCTTGTCCGCCAAATACTTGGGGCAGTTGTGCTTCCAATGGCCAGTCCCCTTGCAATAGTAGCACTCGGTGTCAGACTTAGGGCCAGCTCGGGGTTTCTTTTCAGGCGTGGCAATAGACTTGCCACCGTTATTTCCCTTGTGCTTGCCTTTCTTGTCCTTCTTGAAACCGGTGGTCCTATTGATCATCAACACTTGATGTTCTTTCCTAATCTCCACTTCTGCAGTCTTAAGCATTGACAGAAGCTCGGGAAGAGACTTCTTCATGCCCTGCATATTATAGTTCATCACGAAGCTCTTATAGCTAGGTGGCAGAGATTGGAGAACACGATGTATGCCTAAGTCAATGGGAATCGTTATTCCCAAGTATACAAGCTTATCGGCGTACCCAGACATTTTGAGTACGTGCTCACTAACAGAGATGTTTTCCTCCATCATGCAGCTAAAGAACTTTTCTATAGCATTATAACTCTCTACGGCAGCATGGGTATCGAAAATCATTTTCAATCTCCCATGGTATCAAAGGCATTGCCATTTTCGAAACGCTTTCGAAGTTCTGGCTCTAGCCCATACAGTATGCCGCAATGAACTAAGTTGTGGTCCTCCTGACGAGTTATATAGACGTTCTTTTCCTCGTCAGGGGCATCAGGAGCTGGTGGGGGGCCTAGCGGCGCATCTAGCACATATTGCTTTTGTGCAGCAGTGAGGAGAATCCTCAAATTCATAGCCCAGTTGGTGAAGTTGCTACCATTCGCAGCAAGTTTCTCTTTCTCCATGAACACATTGAAATTAAAAGCAGGTGGTGCCATCTACAACAGAATTTGTAAAGTATATTTAGACTAAGTTTATGATAGATTGAGTTCAACTAATCCAAATTACTAATGAACTCCCACTCAAAAACGACATCCCTCGTGTCCTTTTGGTGATTACATGAACCAAATCAACTACACCAAGTCCGATCATCACGTGAGTCGGTGTAGCTTCACAGGCGAGCATCTATATGGGCATCATATCAACTATATGACTCATGCTTAACCTTTCGGTCCGTGTTCCGAGGCCATGTCTGTACATGCTAGGCTCGTCAAGTAAGAACCTTAGTATTTGCGTGTGTAAAACTGTCTTACACCCGTTGTATGAAAGCGTAGAGTTGAAAACACCCGATCATCACGTGATGCCTCAAAACACGATCCACAAAACGGTGCATACTTAAGGAAGAATACATTTTATCTTGATATCTAAATGAGGGATCATCTTATAATGCTACCAAACGCGCCAAACTAGCAGTATAAGATGCTAACATCTAATGTGTGAAGTGAGATGATATGGTCCATGCATTTGATCTCTATCATTTGCATCGTGGTATGATCTCTATCATTCCTTTGTGTGTAAGGCCAAGGTCTATGGAACTTACACGTTAAGTGAGTTGTAAGAGTATCTATCATACATCTACTTACAACAATACCATATCAAGACACTAGCCCATCAACGATCTAAACTAGACGCCTCTAATTTATCAATTGCAAGTTTTACGTGGCTTAGGGCTTTCGGAGATAGAACCTGTCTAACCTACGAACATGAACCACAATGAGGATAACCAAGTCATTAGCAACTTGTTGTAAATCAGATATTGACTATAGTAGGAGAGACAGACACCCGCCAGCCACTTATGCAAAACAAGTTGCATGTCAGTCGTGGAACCGGTCTCATGTACGATGACATGTAAGGTTGGTCCAGGCCGCTTCATCCCACTATGCCACCAATATCCAAAGTACATAGAAGATGCAATAACATGATCATCATTGCCCAATATAAACATATGTGTACTACCCGTGCAAAGCACCTACGCATAGATCAGGCTCTGATACCACTGTTGGGTCCGCAGCATAGAAAACAAAAATTTTCCTACGGTGTGAACTACACGCAAAGATCTATCTACTAGGTACAAAGCAAACGGGTGGACATACATCCATAGAGAACTTACCCTCGAAGACAATGAGCTTTGTTAACGAGTAGGAACTCGTGGTTGATGTAGTCGTACACTTGTCGATCTCAAGATCGTGAGGAAGTCCGAGTGCCGCAACTCAGCAGCGCATCCGCACTCGCACACATGTTCAAGCCACCGGACAACCTCCACCTCCTCGCTCCAGTGATCCAGCGGAAGCAACAAATCCTTCTAGACGAAATGCCACCGGGAACATGTATCTCGCTAATCCGAGACCATGGGGGAATAATTCTAGAGGGGGAGAGAGATCCTTCACAAGGAGGTGTGAGGATGAAGGAGGGAATGGGTGGACTTTTATAGGAGGAGGGGGGGGTGCCCCTCTCTCCATGGCCGGCGCATGGGGGGGTGACCCCTCACCTCCCCCATTCATGTGGTGGTAACTCCTCCACATTAAAATACCTCTTCATATTCCCTTTTAAAGTCTCCACTTTAAATGCATTAAGTTTCTCCAAATTTAATGCTCTCTCATTTAATAAAACCCTTTTATTAAATTTATTCAGAATTTTGTTAATTACTTTAATTAACAAACATTCACATATAGCCCATTGCAATATTTCAATATCACATGCAGAACCACCTTCTGCAATTTCACCCGAAACAATTTCCGGTTTCTATTGAAACAATTCCTGCGCTTTGCAATTCTTTCGTCTGAAACATATGTGCTCCAAAATGGTGTCCGGTAACTCTTAAGTGTGCCACCCTATGGTTCGCGAATAATGCAGACATGATCGAGACCCTTCTCTGATCAATAATCAGAAGCGGGACCTGGAGATCCGTACTGACTCCTACACATTCAACAATGACTCCTGTGATCGTGAGAACCTTTAACGCTTGTAACTAAATCCCTTTGTCTCTCGATATATTACATGTCCGAGGTTCTATCATCGGTATCTCCATACCTAGTTTGATCTCGTTACCGACATGCACTCTTTTCTCGTTCCCGTGATATAACATTCTAGTGATCACATCACTTGCTTGCAAGCTATCCTAATGTGATATCACCGAGAGGGCCTAGAGTATATCTATTCGTCATCTGGATTGAAAAATTCCACTCTTGATCCATGAGCCTCAACATAACACCTTCGTAGCACTGAAACCATCTTTATAGTCACCCTGTTACGGTGTGACGTTTGATGTTATCAAGATACTCTTCCGGTCTTAGCAATTAACATGATCTCATGGTCTAAGGATAAAGATTACTTTGTATGATGTTATAGCAATATAAACACAATGACTTGATCGTAATGCTATACTTCGGATGAATGTTCATCACATCATTCCACCAATGGTGTGACCTTGTTATTAACAACATCCAATGTCCATGATCAGGAAACCTTGATCATCCTGTTAATCAACAAGCTAGTCTATAAGAGAGGCATGACTAGGAACCCTTTTTGTTTATTAAACACACATGTATTGATGTTTCCTATCAATACAATTATAGCATGCAAAATAAACATCTATCATATACAAGGAATACATAATAACAACTTTATTATTGCCTCTGAGGGCATATTTCCTTCATAAACATGGTGAACCATATGATCAGCTTATTCTTGATCCTCTAGTGAATGATGATCCTATTGAAGCTCATGAGATCTAGGATGAGGACCTTTCTGGTTTGTTAAGGGACCTATGTCCCACTTCAAGCAAAAAAAGGTGCTCCTTCTCTTAAAAGATCACTTTTTTTTGACCTGATAGAAGATGCCAAGTGTTCAGTGGACCCTGATTCTGGTATCTCAAGATTCGAACTAGTAATGAAATTACTAAAGTAAAAGTCATCCAACAAGTTACCAATAAAGCTTTCAATTCAGTGATTAAGGTGTACAGCGAGTCAATCCCTAGGGAAGGACTGCCAAAATCATTTCATGAGATGAAACAGTACATCAAGGTACTTGGACTATCATATGATAAAATCCAGGTTTGTCCAAATAACTATGTACTGTTCTAGGAGGATTATGAAAACCTCGATGAATGCCTAGTATGTAACAAATCAAGATGGAAAAATGGTGATAAAAGAAGAAATATCCTTGTAAGGTTCTGAGATATTTTTCAATTATAGATAGATTGAAGAGGCTATTTCATTTAGAACAAACATCTAAGGAAACAAGATGGCACAAAGAGATTCTCTAACCAGACGATTACTTACTGAGGCATCCAGCTGATGGTGATGAATGGAAGAACTTTGAAAAGTCTCATCCAGGATTTGTTGTGGACCAAGGAACCTGATACTTGGCCTAGCTATAGATGGATTTAACCCATTTGTCAACATGAGTAACTCGTACAACATTTGGCCAGTACTTGTTACAATTTACAACCTGCCTCCCTGGGCATGCACTGGTCAGTCAAACTGCTTGCTGGCTTTACTTGTTGGGTTCACATCATAGAAATTTTTTCCTACGATGTGAACTACTAAGCACCAAGAGCTATCTACCTAGATACAATCAACAAGTGGATATACATCCATAGAGATCTTACCCTTGAAGACTGAAAAGCTTTGTTAACAAAATCTGATTTCATGGATGATGTAGTCGTTCACTTGCCGATCTCATGATCGTGATGAAGTCCAGCAAGTCCAGCAGGTCCAGCACCAGCAAGTCCAACACCGCAAAGCATCGGTGCATACGTGATCGCACTCACGTCCGGTACATCGACATCCTCCGCGTCCTTGCTCCAGCGATGCAGCGGAAGCAACAACTCCTTTCAGACAAAGCCGTTGGGAACATGTATCTAGCTAATCCGAGACAATGGGGAAATAAACTAGACGGGGAGAGAGATCCTTCACGAGGAGGTGTGTGATGAGAGGAGGAAAGGGGGGCCTTTTATAGGGAGAGGGGGCAGCCCCCTCCCATGGCTAACGGCCATGGAGGTGCCCCCACCTCTTCCATCATTCATGTGGGTGGAGCTCCCACTCACATAAATATGCCTCCACTCAAAAGTCCACTCACCTCCATTAAATTTCCACCAAATTTAATTCAAACTCTCATTTAATAAAACTCTTTTCTTTATTTTATTCAGAATTTTTTTAATTACTCTAATTAACAAACATTCACATAAAACCCCCTACAATATTTCAATATCACATGCAGAACCAGTTTCTACAATTTCACCCGAAACAATTTCGGTTTCCATCGAAATGATTCTAGCGCTTTATTAAATCTTTATCTGAAACATATTTGCTCCATATGGTGTAGGTATCCCTTAAGTGTGTCACCCTACAGTTCGGGAATAATGCAGACCTGATCGAGACCCCTCTCTGATCAATAATCAGCAGCAGGACCTGGAGATCCGTACTGACTCCCACACATTCAACGATGACTCCAGTGATCGTGTGAGCCTTTAATGTTTGTAACTAAATCCATTTGTCTCGCGATATAATACATGTCCAAGATTTGATCATCAGTATCCCCATACCTAGTTTGATCTTGTTACCGACAAGTACTCTTTTCTTGTTCTCGTGATATAACATTCTAGTGATCTTATCACTTGCTTGCAAGCTACATCAATGTGATATAACCGAGAGGGCCTAGAGTATATCTCTCTATCATCAGGATGGACAAATTCCACTCTTGATCCATGAGACTCAACATAACACTTTCATAGTACCCAAACCCACCTTTATAGTGACCCTGTTACGGTGTGATGTTTGATGTTATCAAAGTACTCTTCTGGTGTTAGCAAATAACATGATCTCATGATCTAAGGATTAAAGTTACTTCGTATGATGTTATAGCAATGTAAACACATTGACTTTAATCGTATTGCTATACTTCGGATGAATGTTCATCACACCATTCCACCAATGGTGTGACTTTGTTATTAACAACATCCAATGTCCATGATCAGGAAACCTTGATCATCTTGTTAATCAACGGGCTAGTTTATATGAGAGGCATAACTAGGAACTCTTTATTTTTTTATTAGACACACATGTATTAAAATTTCCAATTAATACAATTATAGCATGAAAAATAAACATTTATCATAAACAGGAAATAAGATAATAACCACTTTATTATTGCCTCTCGGGCATATTCCCTTCATTACTCATCCTAGGTCCCAAATCACCTGGGAAGGATTTTGATCTGTTCATGCAGCCTCTTATACGAGACTTGCAAGAAATATGGAAGGGTGTCATGACTCCTAATATCCTTGCTAGCAAACCCGAAGATGCCAAATTCCCTATATGTGCTGATGTACTATTCTACACCCATGATTTTCTAGCTCTTGGCACTATGTTAGGCAAAATGACAGCAGGTTATAATGCATGTGTTCGTTGTGAGACAAAACAGGTCATAGTGAGGCTACAAAATAAGACCAGTTTACTTGGCCACTAGGTTTTTCTTCCTAAAGGCCACAAATTTCGAAAAAACTTAAAAAAATTATAGTTATATGGAAAGAGGACTGAATATGGCACTGCACCACAAAAGTTCACTACAGCTGAGTTGCAGGCGCATCTACAAAAGGTCAGAAATGTCAAACTAGGAAAATAACTAGCTGCCAAATGAGGTAAAAGAAAGAATACAGAAGATGCACCGACAGTAGGAGCAGCATCCAAAAGGAAGAGAGCAAAAGAAGTAGCAGCAGATTCCCAAGGGAAGGAAAAGGAACCAAGAATATTTTATAAGCGCAGATCCACTCTATGGGACTTGTTGTATTGGGCTGGTAAGACGCTTTGACATAATATTGATGTCATGCTAATGGAGAAAATATATGTGACAACATTATAGGCACATTACTCAACATTCCATCCAAGACAAAAGATAGCTATAATGCTAGGCTTGACTATAAAAAAACTCAATGTTAACAATAACTTGAAGCTGCATCCTAAAGATACGGTTGATAAGGGCAGTAAAAACCATTACAAATTTTGAGGTGCAGAATTTAACTTGCCAATGAATAAAAGGGTACTATTTTATGACTTCCTCCGAGGTGTGAAGTTCCCATCTGGATTTGCTTCCAACATTGCAAATTGTATCAATGCAGAGGGGAACAAGATCCAAGGTTTGAAAACTCACGATTGCCACATCCTACTACAAAGACTTCTATCTCTTGGCGTTAAAGGTTCAGTGAACAAGGATTTGTACAACGTGCTTGTAGAGTTGGGAAAGTTCTTTAGGGAAATATGTAGCAAAACTCTGGACAAAAGAGTTGTAGCATGTCTTCAGACGGACATAGCAGAAATCATGTGCAAGCTTGAGTTGATATATCCACCAGCCTTCTCTAATGTGATGGTGTATTTGGCTATTCATCTGACTAAAGATACACTTTATAGAGGTCCCATATAGTACGGATGGATGTACCCTATAGAACGCCGACTTTACACTTTCAAGGGTACTGTTTGGAACAAGGCTAGAGCAGAGGCTTGCAATGTAGAGGCATATATTGCTGCTAAAGCATTTGCATTTTTCTCAAGTACATTCCTGATTGTAAAACGAGATCCAATCTGGGTGCCAAAATAGAAGAAGTTGAAAAATCTGTTTATAACCATGGTGTTCGCCTAGTAGGAAAGAAGAAACATAGAACATTAATGTAGCACGAATATGACCAACTTATTTGTTATGTGCTGAATAATGCTGATGCGACTGAAAACTTTGTTTCATGAGTACTATTCATACATATCCTCACATATATGAAATAAAACTTGTAGCAAGATATGTTCAGATGTCAAACTTTAGTATCGTTTTTGTAGGTTATTTAAAGCAACCAAAGGAAAAGATTATGTTGCACCAGTATGTGGGGGTGGGTTTCAGGAATGGTTTAGGAATCATGTAAGATGTTCAATTGAAATTTGAATTACAATACGAATTGTGCACATGAGATGACCTCTTGATTATTTTGTATAACCGAGATCACGAAGATGCATGAAGAGAATCTGAGCGATGTTAGTGATGATCTATATGCCCTATGATGTGGTCTGACAAAGAGGGTGCAGATAGCTTCAGCTTGCAATGATGATGGTATCCACTACAGCACTTATGAGCGTGATAAAAATCTAAAAACACAAAACAGTGGCATCAGGACCAGTGGAGAGCATTTTACAGCCAAAATGAAGAAGTTAGAGGACTATGATCATTATGGTCACATAAAAGAGGTTATTGAGTTAAACTATAACGACAAGACTGGTGGTCGATCTGTGGTTCTGTTCAAGTGTTATTGGTGTGACCAAGATCCAGACAAGAAAAGAGGCCCCAAAAATGATTGGAATTTCATTTAGATAAATACTATTGCTGAGTGGTACAATGATGAATCGTATATTTTGGTAACTCAAGCTTCCAAGGTAATATTCTTGGATGACAAAGATAATAACGACTAGAAATATGTGCAAAAGTTTGAGGCAAGGAGAACCTATGATGTGAACTAGTATAATGAGCCAGTCACCATAGATGTTTCCCACCAAGATGATCCCAATGGTTGTATGGTAACTGAACTAGCTGACGTTGATGAAAATTTGATTGCCAGAGGCGGCTCTGCACATGATGGAGAAGTAGATTTCACTATCGAGGTTAATATAGTCGACAAAGATAGGAATAAACGGGTTCTACCTGATGAATCTCAGGACATATATAATGAATGTCAAGGCGAAGAAGATCCAACCCAGTCAGAATATGTGGATCTAGAACGCGGTGGTGCTGAAAGCGATGATGGTGATGATGATTAGACTGTTGTTTCATATTATGTAGTGAGATGATGAACAGTGATTCGTGTTGGTTTTCTCTTTGTAAAATGTATGAGACATGATGACAATTTCCTATTGGATTGTAATCCTGGCTAATTGTTTTCCCTCTCTAAATTGGATTAAGCTTAATTGGACAAGTGCAACCATATGTAGAACAGGTTCACTTGGCGTGCAGCAGATACATTGGTTCAGTACATTAATTAATTAGCAACCACAGGACTAGGTTTCATACAGAAGGGGGCATATGCACCTCGTGTTAGTAGAGATGGGCGCGCACATTGTCTTGGCAGATAGGGTAGCTGGCAGTGGTACCAAACCAAGTGAAGATGAACTTGCGGTGGTACGGATGGTTGCATCCCCAGAGACGCAGGGTTGTGTGCTTTGACAGCACGTGCATGCATATGCTGCAGTGGACATCCTCCTATTTAACTAGGTACCAACTGTCTTGAAGCGCCGGCAGGTTGACGATGAGCCAGAGATCCACACTGAGGGTTAGGTCAAAGTGGAACCCGTTGACCCACATAGAATCCTCATGCTAGACCCGGTGAATAATGTTGTACGGCATGATGATGTCCCACTCCTCCACCGTGAGTTGCAGGTTCTTCAGCATCCATAAACGACCAAGAACTTTGCGCATAGCTCCCATGACCTTGCTCGCTCTTCGCAGATTGCTAGGAGGCAGGCTGAGATTCAACACCTCCTCTTCGCACGGTGTGGTAGCGACATCGTCCTCCTCTAGAGGGGCTAGGATGGATCAAGGCATCCTCCTAAGCTCATTGATACATTGCAAATGTATCTATAATTTTTGATGTTCCATGCTTAGTTTTATCCACTTTCTTGTGTTTTCTCCACACTTTGGAGTACTTTTAATATGATTTCTTGGACTAACCTATTAACAAGAGCCACAGTGCCAGCTGCCTGTTTTCTACTGTTTTTCGTTCCAGGAAAGTCAGAAAATGAATATTCTCGGAATGGGACGGGACAAAAGCCAAAGTGCCTATTTTTACGGAAGTCATCAGATGCCAGAATATGAGACAGAGAGGGGCCAGAGGCCGGACACACCACCTAGCCGTGCGGCCAGGCTGGGCCCGCGCCAGGGGGTGGTGTGGTGGCCCCTGGCACCCCCTCGGCCTCCCCTTCCGACTATAAGATGCCCTCGGGACGTAAACCCTAAGTACCCAATCAAAAATCCATGAAACAGTCTGTAGCCACCGTCATCTCCATCCCTAGATCGGGAGGGATCTGAAGCTCTTCCCGGCACCCTGCCGGAGAGGGGAATTCACCCTGGAGGCCTTCTTCATCACCATGCAAGCCTCCGGTGTGATGCGTGAGTAGTTCATCCTTGGACTATGGATCCATGTAGTAGCTAGATGGCTGGTTCTCCTTCTTTGTGCTTTCATGTCTAGATCTTGTGAGCTCCGTTCATGATCAAGATCATCTATTTGTAATTCTGCATGTTATGTTTGCGGGGATTCGATGGATATTGAGATGCTATTTCAGATTGATTATTGATTCTATCATGCCTTTGTTATTTGTGATCTTGCATGCTTTCCGTTGTTAGTAGCTATCTTGGCCAAGTAGATGCTAGCAACTCCAAGAGTTAGTATTTATGCTCGATAGTGGGTTCATGCCTCACCGTAACTGGGAAGTGACATAAATCTCTAAGGTACTAGATGTGCTGGTGCTACTAGGGAGAAAACAAAAATCCTTTGTTCATAGAACAATCGTATTGTTTACTTTACATGCAGTTCGTAAAGCAATAATCTGTTGCTTGTAACTTAATACTGGAGGGGGTTCGGATGATAACCTAAAGGTGGATTATTAGTCATAGATGCAGTTGGATGGCGGTCTATGTATAATGTTGTAATGCCCAATCAAGTCTCAAAGGAGTGAAGATGATTAGTATATGCATGTATTGCTTTCTCGATGTTTGTCAATTGCCCCGCTGTAATTTGTTCACCCAGCATGTTATCTATCTAAGGAGAGCCACCTCTAGTGAACTATGGATCCCGGTCCTTGTCTTTTACATTCAATCTACAATCTTTTACTGCTTTGTGTTTACTTTCTGCAAACTTTTACTTCTTTGTTTTCTTTCTGCAAACTTTTACAATCTATAATGTTTACTTTCTGCAAACTTTTACAATCTACAATCTTTCGGTACGTTTAATCCTTTGTTTTCTGCAAAACACGGTGAGATTGACAACCTCATCGCAAGTTGGGGACAAAGTTCTGTGGTTGTGTTGTGCAGGTCTCCACGTTGCTACTAGCACCGGTAGTGTGCCCTGCCAAATCTGAGCTAGTAACACCTTTGGGGTGTTTCCTTGCTCCTACTGGTTCGATTAAACCTTGGTTTCATAACTGAGGGAAACTTGCTGCTGTGCTCATCATACCTTCCTCTTGGGGTTCCCAACAAGCTCTACATCAACACTGCAGCAGCACTTTTCTGGACGCCGTGCATTGAGCCATCAAGCATTTTTCTAGCGTCGTTGCTGGGGAGTCAAGGACATCTTCACAAGGGGAATACCTCATAACCAATCTCTTTACTTTGTTGTTTTTGTTTTTCTTAGTTTTCTTTTTGCTTTGTTTGCTTGTTTTGTTATTCAAAAACAAAAAAAATTAGTTTTACTGGTTTGCCTTCTTATTTGAAAATCCAAAAAATGACTACTCTTGAAAACACTAAGTTGTGTGACTTCACTAGCACCAACAACAATGATTTTATGAGCACACCTATTGCTCCACCTGTGCCTAAAGATACTTTCTTTGAGATAAAACCTGCTTTGCTCAATCTTGTTAGGAGAGAGCAATTTTCTGGTATTGGTAATGAAGATGCTGCTTCCCATCTAAATAACTTTGTTGAACTTTGTGAGATGCAAAAGCATAGGGATATAGATGGTGATATTATTAAACTGAAATTGTTTCCTTTCTCTTTGAGAGGAAAAGCTAAAGAGTGGTTGAATTCCTTAACTAGGAATAGTATTGATTCTTGGACTAAGTGCAAAGATGCTTTTATTGGAAAATACTATCCTCCTGCTAAGATTATATCCATGAGAAGTGAAATAATGAAGTTTAAACAACTTGATAATGAGCATGTTGCTCAAGCTTGGGAAAGAAATGAAATCTTTGGTTAATAATTGTCCCACTCATGGACTAACTGCTTGGATGATCATCCAAACTTTTTATGCAGGATTGAACTATTCTTTCAAGGAACTTATTGGATTCTGCTGCTGGATGTACCTTTATGACCATCACTTTGGGTGCTGCAACAAAACTTCTGGACAATATGATGGTTAATTATTTTGAATGGCATACTGAGAGAGCTCCACAAGGTAAAAAGGTAAATTATGTTGAGGAAACCTCCTCCTTGAGTGATAAGATTGATATTATTATGTCTATGCTTGTTAATGGGAAAGCCCATATTGATCCAAATAATGTTCCTTTAGCCTCTTTGGTTGCTCAAGAAGAGCAAGTTGATGTGAACTTTATAAGAAATAACAATTTTGGCAATAATGCTTATAGGAACAATTTTGGTAACAACAATTATAAGCCATATCCTCCCAACAATGGTAATGCATATGGAAATTCTTACAACAATAATAGGAGTACACCCTCTGAACTTGAAGTTATGCTTAAATACTTTATTAGTAAGCAAAGTGCTTTCAATAAAACTATTGAGGAAAAACTCTCTAATGCTGAAAGAAATATAGCATCTTTGGCTGAAGCTCAATCTAATTTGAATAAAATGGCTGCTAAACCTGAAACTAATGATAATCCCTTTGTAGCTACTAATGCTATACAAGTAAGAATTGATGAAAATGTTAGACTATTAGCTGAATTACATGCTAAGTGGGAAAGAGAAGATGAAATTGCTAGAAACATTAGTGTTTATACTATTACCACCACTAGTGTTGAGGCTAGTAATAGTTCTACTACTTTAAATGAAAATTATGATTTTGATCTTGATGGTTGCAATATCTCTGAAGTTATTAAGTTCCTACAAAGGCTTGCTAAAAGTCCTGATGCTAGTGCTATGAATATGGCCTTTACAAAACACATTACTGATGCTCTCATAAAGATTAAAGAAGAAAAGATGAAACATAAAGCTTCTATTCCTATAAAACAAGAAGATGGTTGGGAACCCATCATTAATATGAAAGTGAATGACTTTGATTTCAAAGCTTTATGTGATCTTGATAGTAGTGTTTCTATTATGCCTAGAAGGATTTATGATATGCTTGATTTGCCTCCACTTGAAGATTGTTATTTGAATGTCCCACTTGATAATAATGCTAAAAAGAAACTCATGGGGAGTCTTAATGATGTTCTTATTATGGTTAACAATTCCTATGTCCCTGTTGATTTCTATGTTTTGGATGTTGAATGCAATGCTTCTTGTCCTATTACTTTGGGAAGACCTTTTCTTAGAACTGTTGGTGCCATTATTGATATGAAAGAAGGCACCATTAAATATCAACTCCCACTCAATAAAGGTATAGAACACTTACCTAAAAAGAGAGAAAAGATTTCTTTTGCTTCTCCTATGAAAACAAAATTTGGTTTTAATGCTTCTTCATTTGAGAACACTTGATTCTTTCTTGCTTCTTATGCCTAACTTAAAGGCATTAAAGAAAAGTACTTATTGGGAGATAACCCAAATATTTTAGATGAGTCTTGGAAGTTATTACCTCTGTAATAACCTCTCCTTATCCTTTTTATTTTATTTTTGTGCCAAGAGTAACTTCTAATGAGAGACAAGTAATGATTGGGAAAGTTGCTGTCCCGAAACAGATTTCTGTGCTTCACCGTAAAAATTCGTGTAAAATATCTGTACGTATTTTTGAGGCGTGAATTTTTGTGCTTCTGCCCCAGGTTGTTATCTAACTTTTGTTAGTTCAACACTTTTTGATTTAAGCAACATAAGGTCTTCGAAAAAATTTGTCTTTACCTGCTGGTCTGTTTTGACAGATTTCTGCCATTTTCTGCATTTGCTTCTTGTTGGTTCCTTTTTGAGTTCTTTTGGGGAACTGAGCTTTTTGAGGGAAGTGCTACAGTATCTAGTGTTCTAATGGAAGTTTATTTTGTGTTGGAACTGAAACTTAAGACTTATTTATCTTGACTACACTAATGCTGCTAATAAAGATTGTGTGAAGTTTTGTATGAAGGAAAAATTTCAGATGTATGGAAGGAATGAGTAATGAGATGAAAGATGGACTAAAGCTCAAGCTTGGGGATGCCACGCGTGTCACCCCAAGAAATATCCAAGAAGTACAAGCGTCAAAGCTTGGGGATGCCCAAGGCATCCCCTTCTTCATCAATAAAAATCCCAGGTTTCTTCCGAACGCTTCATTTTTATTGTTTCATGCACAGTTGTGTTGTTCTTGGAGCGTCTTCTTTTTCGTTTTCGTTTTGGTTTTTCGTTTGCTTGGTTTGCTTAGTTTTCTGAATAAATTGGTTGGACCCCCTCTTTCATACATTGGTTTGCAAATAGTTTGGTTTGGTTTGGAAAAGAGTAGGAAAGTTCATGCTTATATGGTAAAAAGAGCTTGTTTTTGACTGTGGCCTATGCTTTGTCATGCCATGCTTGATATTGTTTTGGCTTTATGCTTAGTATTCTTTGATGTAGCATGAATTGTTATAAACAATTGAGATTGCTTAATGTGCCTTGGATGAATCATGCGTTGTTTTAGCATACTAAAGCATAGTATAGTGGTATTCTCCTTTGATGCTTTATTTGGGTTGACTTGGCGCATGCTCACACCATGTTATGACTATCTCAAGCCACCATAGCCTTTATGATCCTTTAGTTTTCAACTTGTAGTATCACTTTATGCTTTGATCAATGATGTTTTGTCGCTCTGCATGATTATGGCCATTATTGCTCTCTTAGTTTGTCGCTCCCAGTCTTTTGCTAGCCTCCACAACAAAGTATGAGTTCCACTCATGCATCCAACTCCTTAAACCAAGTTATTCCAAAGAGTCCACCATACCTACCTACTAGCTTATGCTATTCCGAGTATATTCATGCTTTTGTTTACCTTCCAAATTAAACTTGTTATGAAAAAACTAGTGATTAAAGCTCTCACGAACTTGATGGCACACTTTACTTTTCTTCCCTTAATAAACTTGAACCATTGTGTCTTCTATGTTGTGTATGCTTGCACTTATTTGTCGGGAATTAGCAGAACCATGCTTTCATGGGGAACGCTTTCAACATTGCACTTGGTACTTGTACCTAGTTGATATCATGCTCTTTTGTATATGGATGTCGATTGTGAAATGAAAGGGGAGCTTGTAAGTCCATAGAGTTATGTATATGTGTTAGAGAAACGCCTGGGCCGCTGGTCTAATCCATGCTGACATGGTGGAAACCTGCAGCGTAACCATAATGAGCTATCTATGAAGCATTCTTCTTATAAAAAAAGAGTCCGATATTGAAAAAAAAAGAGAAAAAGAAAAAAAAGAGATTATAAAAAGAGGAAAGAGAGAAAAAGCACCATATTCCCATGGTAAATAAGAAGATTGCTGAGATGCTCGTTGTCTGCTTGCCTTGTCATTTTGATATGGGGATTCTTCCGTATCATCGGGCAAGGGGTACCCTGTTGGCGGTTCTCTATGATACACATGTACTTACAATGACAAGATCTTACTGGTAACTAAACTTGAGTGGCATGAGGAGCGGCCCTCGTATACAAGGGACATGAGATTTCTGACTTATACTTCGTCAAGCATGTACACCATAGTTTGTTCACTTTAACCTTAATCACTTCAAGATGCTTATGATAGGGGCAATGAGAGCTGAAAGCTATAAGTACCATAATTTTTTGAAGCTCTTTATGAGACTTGAATCCCTACTTCCTTCTATGAAGGCCTTTCTTCCACCATTATATTGAGTCTCCACCTTCTATCTTAATGCACCTACTTTGAGAGCATAGTGGCCATTCTTAGTTCTATGTGCATTGTCCAAAGACTAGTTGATTGATGCATACTTTGATATTGCTTGTTTTAAACTATTGTATCTAGTCACTCTTATGAACTTTGAAGGTGTCCTATGCATTTATATTTGCTACTCTATTGAGGGACAAGCTGAATACTTTTATGCTATGTTTTCTTTATGTGAAACAAACAAACGTCTTGCAAAGCATTGTTATTCATGAATCTTTTGTTTGTGCCTTTTCATGTTGCATCATAGTTTCTTTGCTTATTGCTAGAACTTTGTCTTTCATGTTATGATTGAAGTACTATGATCCCAACTTTGAATGTTTTACAAATACTTTGATCAAGTCTTTGATGGTGCATGTCACCTAAAAAATTATTCTTTCTTTTTATCACTTACCTACTCGAGGACGAGCAGGAGTTAAGCTTGGGGATGTTGATACATTGCAAATGTATCTATAATTTTTGATGTTCCATGCTTAGTTTTATCCACTTTCTTGTGTTTTGTCCACACTTTGGAGTACTTTTCATTTGATTTCTTGGACTAACCTATTAACAAGAGCCACAATTGCTGCCATTTCTGCTGTTTTTGGTTCCAGGAAAGTCAGAAAATGAATATTCTCGGAATTGGACGGGACAAAAGCCAAAGTGCCTATTTTTTCGGAAGTCATCAGATGCCAGAATACGAGACGAAGAGGGGCCAGAGGCCGGCCACACCACCTGGCCGCGTGGCCAGGCTGGGCTCGCACCAGGGGGTGGTGTGGTGGCCCCTGGCACCCCCTCGGCCTCCCCTTATGACTATAAGATGCCCTCGCGACGTAAACCCTAAGTACCCGATCAAAAATCCACGAAAGAGTCTGTAGTCGCCGTCATCTCCATCCCTAGATCGGGAGGGATCTGAAGGTCTTCCCGGCACCCTGCCGGAGAGGGGAATTCACCCTGGAGGCCTTCTTCATCACCATGCAAGCCTCCGGTGTGATGCGTGAGTAGTTCATCCTTGGACTACGGATCCATGTAGTAGCTAGATGGCTGGTTCTCCTCCTTTGTGCTTTCATGTCTAGATCTTGTGAGCTCTGTTCATGATCAAGATCATCTATATGTAATTCTGCATGTTGTGTTTGCGGGGATCCGATGGATATTGAGATGCTATTTCAGATTGATTATTGATTATATCATGTATTTGTTATTTGTGATCTTGCATGCTTTCCGTTGTTAGTAGCTATCTTGGCCAAGTAGATGCTAGCAACTCCAAGAGTTAGTATTTATGCTCGATAGTGGGTTCATGCCTCTGGTAATCTGGGGAAGTGACAGAAATCTCTAAGGTACTAGATGTGCTTAGCTACTAGGGAGAAAACAACAATCCTTTGTTCATAGAACAATCGTATTGTTACTTTACACGCAGTTCGTAAAGCAATAATATGTTGCTTGCAACTTAATACTGGAGGGGGTTCGGATGATAACCTGAAGGTGGATTATTAGTCATAGATGCAGTTGGATGGCGGTGTATGTATAATGTTGTAATGCCCAATCAAGTCTCAAAGGAGTCAAGATGATTAGTATATGCATGTATTTCTTTCTCGATGTTTGTCAATTTCACCGCTGTAATTTGTTCACCCAGCATGTTATCTATCTAAGGAGAGCCACCTCTAGTGAACTATGGATCCTGGTCCTTGTCTTTTACATTCAATCTACAATCTTTTACTGCTTTGTGTTTACTTTCTGCAAACTTTTACTTCTTTCCATTCGATACGTTTAATCTTTTGTTTTCTACAAAACACGGTGAGATTGACAACCTCATCGCAAGTTGGGGACAAAGTTCTGTGGTTGTGTTGTGCAGGTCTCCACGTTGCTACTAGCACCGGTAGTGCGCCCTGCCAAAGCTCAGCTAGTAACACCTTTGGGGTGTTTCCTTGCTCCTACTGGTTCGATTAAACCTTGGTTTCATAAATGAGGGAAACTTGCTGTTGTGCTCATCATACCTTCCTCTTGGGGTTCCCAACAAGCTCTACATCAACACCACACCAACACTTTTCTGGGCGCCGTGCATTGAGCCATCACTCATACATCCTCGAGAGGAAGATCTTCAGTGTCATTGTGTATGGCATCGCCTCATCAACTAACTGTGGCTTGACGATGGAGAAGTCGGTTGTGGCTGTGGAGACGCGACAGGCACGGAATACATGGGGGCAAACTTGATGATGCGCTCCTATGAGGAGTGATCATGTTCAGGCGGTGCCGCCATTTGGGGATTTTTTTGGGGGTAGGGAGGGGAAGGGTGGGGGCGGGGGCTAGTCGATGGCGAGGAGTTGGTTTTAATTTGGGTTCTCTAGTGTTGGCCTAGATGAGGGTGAAGAGGCCAGGGGAAATGGGTGAGAGTGGACTGCTCGAAGGCGAGGCCGTGCTAGCTCGTCACTCCCTAACGTTAGCCCTGGCTCGTCCTCTCTTCTTGGTTCTATTTAGGGGAAGTGTAAAATAAACCTTGAATTTGTAGGGAAAAGGTAATTGAACTCCAACACCAAATCCTTGAAATTGGCTCTCCAAACTTATCAATCCTGGTTTATTTTGAACTGATGCCAAATAAATTTTTTGTGGCACCATCTCCACAATGGAGGGCACCGCTTTGCAGAAAAGAAAGTGACCCTACATTAATAAAAAAATGATTTAGCTTAACCTGACTAGAGGGATGGTTGTTGTCTCTATGTTAAATAGAGGAAGGATTGTTGAGCTGGACATGGAAGACCAATATTTTAACATACTCTAAGTTTGGGCATCGGAGCAAGTAGCTGCTCCGGTTCCTTGAATTTTTTGTGTGGCATCGGCTGTGCAGTGTAGGCACTAGTGCTAGATGGATGAGAAGTGGTTTGGGCACCGATATTTGTATATGCTATGGATGGCCACCCAAGTTCTATGGATTTTCAAGCTTTTTAGCTAAAAGAGAGCAACTATGTGGAAAGCACAGGCTGGTGGTACTTCCCCTTATTATCGATAAAAGAGAGAAACTATATGGATGCGATGATAATTCAATTTATTTATATAACATAACTAGTATAGGTACTCCACAACCATGATGGAAACTAAACCATACTCTAGACGGAATCAGCACACACATAGATGCATGAGTATCATATGGTTCTTTTTGTCAAGAACCTATGTCGCCCTTTGCCCGTGCGGGCACGTCGTCTGGTGTTCGATGAACTCGAAGAAGCTGACAGCCATGTCGCACCCTTTTTTGCTGCAATTGAGCCTCATTCCCGAGGACATCCAATCCACATTAGTGGTTGGTTCGAAGACGCCTCCATACTCACATTTCGGGCACTAGCCATCGAAGAATTTTCCAACACATTGTGCGCATGCAATGTGCACTAAGGCCTTGCTAAAGCACTACTCATGCAAGGAAAAGTTATTTAGCCCAAAAACAAGAGTTGTATCGAACCAATGTGGAAAACATCCTGAAGAAATATTTAATAACCATATATGCGGGTTGACGAACAATTTGAGAACACAGTCTGCAGCAGAAGACCTGCCTCATTACACTCATGTCAATCATAGCTTCAAACGACTCACCCGCCATAGAGCCGCCTTCTTCAACTGCGGTGGATCTGAGAGAGATTTTGAGACCGAGCGAGAGAGCAGAGAGAGGAGCGCAGATCTGAGAGGGTTGATGAGAGCAAGCGAGAGAGACTTGTACTAGTTAAATACTAGAATTACTAGACTCCTCATCTCACTCTAGGCAATATCGTCCGTCCATCCAAATTCAACGACCATGAGCAGATACCTTCTTTGGGAAGAGACTGGTGTGGAGAAAATTAGGGAAATGCTATGTTCCCCGAGTAAGAACTACGTGCGGAGTAGTTTTTAATTATCTCCCCCTGACCCGGTGTATATGTCGCTTAGATGTCCTAGGGATACGTGCAAGACTAAATACTAGTAGTACTCCGGGATGGAGGTATTACCTCTGTTTGGGATGAGACTAGCCCTAATGGAGGTATCATAGGTGGTACGTATCATGCATTACATGCATGGAAAATGCTTATGTGTCATGGAAATTAATGATAAAATAGATTGTGTTGGTATCATAGATAGATACAATATCATAGAAAAAATAATCTCAAATAAATCTTGCACACAATTTTACCTTGAGATTACAAAACAATAAATATACTCAGACTACATGATAGTAGTACTACGCATTGTGGAGATGGTATAACATACTAGTATCATATAGTACATGATACTACTATATGATACTTTTAATTGTGACTAGTCTTAGGCTAGTCATAGTGGAAGTAACATTAGTGGTAACATAGATGCCAGCAAGGCAAAAAAGATGATGTGGTAAGAAATTAATAAAGAGAGAAGCAAATAGAGTAGCATAATATGTTACCATCACATCACACTTTCCAATGCAAAATGTGTCTACAAAATAATAAATAAGGTTTGCTACTTATTTTACTACACTTATCACACTAGCCACTATGAAGGTAGTAACTTAGAGTAGTAACATATGAATGTTACCACTCTAAGTTACTCCCCACTATGACCAGCTTTATAGGCCAGAGAGCCAAGTTAATAAAACCAAGATTATGTTGGTAATACAGCTTCTGTCCCATATACCAGAAAGAATGGCGTATAGCCTGTTGACTGATTCGAAGTTGTTCTTAAACTCCATAGTACCGCTGGTAGTTCCTCTATCCAGCACCCCGCTGATCTCTGCAGCGGCTCAATGAGCCAGGGTTTTATCCCGGATAATACTAATCCGTTAGATCTCTCCACTCGTCCGTTCGATGCGGGATGGGCTACCGAAGCAACGTCTAGCCGGATCTTCTTATCTCGGCAGAATCGCGCAAATGCTCCTTCAGCAAAATTTGTGCCATTATCTGTTATGATGCTGTGAGGATAACCGTATCTTAGGATGATATCTTTGAGGAACATCACGGCCGTAGCTCCATCACATTTTATTATTGGCTTTACTTCAATCCATTTTGTAAATTTATCAACCATGACTAAGATGTGGGTCATGTTCCCTCTCGTGGGTTTGAACGGGTCAACCATGTCCAAACACCATACAGCAAATGGCCAGGTAATTGGTATGGTCTTGAGCTCCGACATCGGCATATGTGTCTTGGTAGCATACCTCTGACAACCATTGCATTTTCTTACCAAGTCCTCTGCTTGTTCTAAGGCACTTGGCCAGTAGAATCCATGCCGGAAAGCTTTTGCCACCAACGCTCTAGACAAGGCATGATGCCCACATTCCCCTAGATGTATATCCCGGAGGATATCCAGCCCTTCTTCCGGGTCAACACATCGTTGGAGGACATTTGTGACACTTCTCTTGTATAGTTCGACATTGATGATTGTGTATGTTTTTGCTCTCCTCTGAGTTTGCCTGGAAAGCACTTCCTCAGCGGGTAAGGTTCCACCTTTCAGGAATTGAAATACGGGCAGTGCCCAAGCTGGTACAGCTCGCACTGGGAACACATCCTCATCAATTTCCATCTGATCCACCGGCATAACCTCAACCGAATCGCGCTGCGCAGTCCTCGGGTCTTGCGAAGCAGTCCCCGAGTTTACTGAGGCAGTCCCAGAGTTTCGCGAACCACTTCCCACGTCAATGTCCATGGGTACAGCTCCGGACTACGGATCTTCTGGGACGTAGATTGAGTCAGTTTCTGGGGACGGCCTGATAGATGGTTTTCTGAGGTGTTCTAATGCTACACCCGGTGGAATTGCTTGTCAGGTTGATCCGAGCTTCGACAATATGTCGGCGGCCTCATTTTCCACCCAGGGTACATGGTGAAATTCGCATCCCTCAAAGTAACCAGATATCTTCTGCACGTGGAATCTGTATAATGCCATGTTTGGATCAAGAGCGTCCCACAACCCCGAGACTTGCTGAACTACCAAATCCGAGTCGGCAAAGCATTGGATCCGACGTATTCCAATTTCTTTTGCCACTTTGAGCCCATGTACAAGTGCCTCATATTCGGCGACATTGTTTGACGTTGTGAAGTGGATCTGCAGCACATACTTCAGCTGGTCATTCTTTGGCGAGGTAAGCACCACTCCGGCGCCTAACCCAGTTTTTGTTTTTGATTCGTCAAAGTGCATCCTCCAATAATTCGGATCTGGTAATGGTGGTTCATATTGCACCTCGGCCCAGTCCACAAAAAAGTCTGCCATAGCCTGAGACTTGATTGCTTCTCTTCTGTCATATTGTGGCGCATAAGGGGCTAGCTCAATTGCCCATTTTGCAATCCTGCCACTTGCATCCTTGTTACTCATTATCTCGGATATGGGAGCTTCACATATTACTTTGATGGGGTGCTCCTCAAAATAGTGTTTTAGCTTCTTAGCCGACATGTACACCATATGCCACTTTCTGATAGTGCAGATAATTTTGCTTCGATGCGGATAACACCTCGCTTAGGTAATATACTGGCCTTTGCACTGACTTACCCTCTTCATCGCGCTCTACCACAATTACTGCACTTACAACTCGGTTGGTTGCGGCTATGTAGAGAAACATTGGCTGCTTTGATAGTGGAGAGGCTAACACTGGTGCAGTGGCTAACATCTTCTTCAATTGGATAAAGGCTTCATTGGCCTGCGGCGTCCAAATGAACTTGTCTGACTTTTTCATGAGTTGATAGAGAGGCAGTGCCTTTTCTCCCAACCGACATACAAACCGACTTAAGGATGCCAGGCAACCAGTGAACTTCTGGACATCGTTAAGGCACTTTGGCAGTTCCATTCGCTCTATGGCCCGGATTTTAGTTGGATTGACTTTGATACCTCGGCTGGAGATATGAAATCCGAGTAATTTTCCAGCCGGGTCACCGAAGGTGCATTTTTCCGGGTTAAGCTTCATTCGGAACCTCCTTAGGTTCGCGAATGTCTGCCTGATATCATCAAGGAGCGTTTTGCTTTCCTTGGTCTTGATAACAACATCATCCACGTAGACCTGCACATTTTGACCAATTTGGTCATGCAAACATTTCTGCATACATATTTGGTATGTTGCCCCTGCATTACATAAACCAAATGGCATGGTGTGATAGCAATAAGCCCCGTACGGGGTGATAAACGTGGTCTTTATTTGATCACTTGGGTTCAGAGGTATCTGGTGGAAACCAGAATATGCATCAATGAACGACAACAGTTCACACCTAGTAGTGGAATCTATGACCTGGTCTATCCTTGGCAGTGGGAATGGATCTTTGGGACACGCCTTATTCAGGTTCGTGTAATCAATACACATGCGCCAAACCACTGCCACGTTCGAGTCGTCCTTCTTCTTCTCCACCAGCACCGGATTAGACAGCCAATCCGGGTAAAGCACTTCCATGATAAATCTAGCTGCTAGCAGCCGAGCTATCTCATCTCCTATGACCTTTCTCCTGTCTTTGGCAAAGCGGCGGAGAGGTTGCTTCACCGGCTTTGCTCTGGGTCTCACATTCAAATAGTGCTCTGCCAACTCCCTCGGAACACCTTGCAAGTCCTGTGTGGACCATCCAAAAATATCCCGATTCTCATGGAGGAAGTTGACGAGCTCGCTTTCCTATTTGTCATTTAACCCGGCACCAATTGTTACGGTGCGTTCTGGGAACATATCATCAACATGCACTTTCTTGGTATCTTTGGTCGCTTGGAACGAAACACTACCATGCGGGTTACTCAACGCCGGCATATACTGCTGCGCGGACTGAGCCAATGCCGCCACCTCTTGGATTTTTCTCTTCTCTTGCGCAATCACGAGTGACTCGACCAGGTTAGACCCGGCTGGCGCGCACTCAATGGAACGTCGGAAATCACCAGTTATGGTAATCACATCATTTGGCCAGGGCAGCTTCATCTTCAAGTAACTCATGTGAGTACTCGCCATGAACTTGTTCAGAGCTGGCCTGCCGAGTAACGCGTGATATGCACTTTCCAAATTGACAATTTTGGATTCCTAATTGTCAGTTCGGCGGTTATCTCTTGTGCCGAACAACACGTCGACCCGGACCTTGCCAATGGGCTCACAAGAAATGCCTGACACAATGCCATGGAAAGTTTTTGTTGTAGCTTGGAGCATGTTCTCCGACATACCTAACTTGCACATCGTGTCCAAGTACATGATATTTATGCTGCTGCCATTGTCAATTAACACCTTTGAGAATCTCACATTGATGTTTGGCCCGATGAATGTTGGGTCCAACACTAGCGCATACGAACCAGAACTTGGCATAAGCTTGGGATGATCTTTGATGCTCCAGGTAATTTCCTGGTCCGACCAAGGCATATACCTCGTCACTGCTGGTATTACTGCATTAACTTCCATGTGTCGGTGTTGCAAGATCTTTCTTTCTGTCTCTTCTGTGGTGAATGCACAGTAACTCTGATGATGCTCTCTGTTCTCATTTCTCCCCTCATTTCCGGGGTACCTCTGATCCGGTTGATGCTGATCTTCCACTTGATGCACTGCGTCCCTTCTCTCATGGTTGTCATACCTCGGCGGAGGGGGCGGCAACATTAACTGTTGCGTGTTCGCTCCGAAGAGCAATTGCTGCCGGGGTAACTCCTGCCGAGGTTGATCATTCCGAGGTGCCTGAGCATTCCCCGAACCACCTTGTTCTATCTTTCGCATCCACTCACACTGCCTGGTTGCGTGACCCGCTGGGTTACTCGGATTCGGCGTGTGAAATTTACACGGCTGATCCAGCATTGCCTCATAAGTATACCTCGGACGGTCCTTCTTTTCTTGCCACTGTTTCTTCTGCTCTGGCGTCCAAGTTTTCTTGCCATCATTTCTTGGAGTCCATTGTTGTCCTCCAGTTTTCTGACGTTGGTTGCTTCCTGCACCAGGTTGATCTTGATTTACAGTAGCAACTTGTTACGAACTGTACCAGTAATCCGGTCTGTCATCTCTTCTTTTACCCTGGTAATCATTCCTCCGGGATGACCCGGCTCCATCTCGCTGGTAGTACTCGCTCGACATTAGCCTAGGTTGAGTTGGATCACCCAAGGCATACGAATCAGCGATCCGGATTGTCTCTGCCAATGTAGTTGGCATATCCCTTTGCAATCTTTGCCACAACATGCTTGCATATCTGCACCCCTGTGTAAACCATGCTATGGCCTGTGACTTAATCACGACCTCACACAAATTTCGCACTGTGCACCACCGGGTTAAGAACTCCCCGTCTGTCTCATTCGGTTTCTGCTTGCACATTGCTAGGGTCTGTGGCCTATTCGGCCTCTGATACGTACTTGATAAATTACTGACAAACATTTCCTCAAAATCAATCCAATAGTTAATACTTCCGGGCGGCAAATTGTTTAGCCATACCCTCGCTAGCCCCTCCAGCATTTGAGGTACGTATCTCACAGCCCATCTCAAGTTGCCTGTAGCAATTTTCACTGCTGTAGCGTAGTTAATCAACCAATCCTCCGGCTTTGTGCTTCCGTCATACGTTTTTGTGCCTCTAGGTAATTGGAAGTTAGGCACCGGTGGCTCCTTCATGATCCGAGGCCCAAAACACGCAGGACCCGGAGGACCTTGACATTCAATTTGCTCCGACCTATACAGCCGATCCAGTTTTAACCTGGCATTGTCAGGCATCAAATTTCTGCTTCCCAATCTTGACCCTATCACGTGATAGTCTGGCCTGGGATACCCAGCGTTCACCATTTCCGAATCACCATCATTGTATCTATCTTGCTCCTGTGGAGCTGCTCTTTGTTGCATACCTTGGCCGGCACTGCGCTCTTGCCGTGGTATATTCCGCTGCTGTGGTTGCCCTTCACCTACCGAATTACGCTGTCCGGCATTGCCGTTTACAACGATCCCTTGACCGGAATTGCCTTGGTCGCGGTTACCTCGGCCAGCTTCACCTCGGCTCACACTTCGTCGATCCTCATTTTTCTGCACTTCTTTTCCTTTCCCTGCCCTTGCCGGGTCATATGGGACTATCTGCTTATTCCTCCTGGCCGAGGTTACTACCTCTTCTCTCTTAGGACCACCATGAGGAGACGCTCCAGCGGATTTCTCCGGGTTACCCACCACTGAATGAACGATCTTGGAGGCCCTAGCTCTCTCCGGGTTAGCCCTGAGCAATTCCTCATTTTGCCTGTTCGCAATCCGAACCAACTCATTGACCCTATCTTGCTGTCTCTGACGGGCTTCACCCGTCAGACCTTCTAACTCGGATGCAGCTGCATCTGCTGCTCTGAGGTTCTTTGCTGGGGTACTATACTTCGGCAGCCCCACGGACAAACAGTTCTCAGATTCCTCAATCTAGTATCACCCTCTTTGTTCATTTCACTCATGAGGTTTCTCCCCTTCACTTTTACAGCATCTACTTTATTTGCCTTTGCATACTCACGCAGTGTCATGTTCAACGACTGCTGAGCCGCGGCTATCTTTTCGCACCTTCTAGTATTTTTTGCCTAGTCTCCTCTAGCTCGGCATGTGCCTGAGCCGGATCTACTACTGCTGCTACTGGGTTTGCCAAGCTATCCATCGCCTGCTGCAGCACATTCTCTGGCCTCTCTAGAGGAGGACCTCTACTCTTCCTCGGTGCCTTAGGCATTACCTCCGGATCTGGTGCCGGATCCTTGTTCGTGCCAGCGCCTGGTGCAGTCATCATCACCTCGGCGCGGTCTGGGAAGCGAGTGATACGCGCCCCACGAATCATGCTAAGGGGTGGCTCGCCTCCTTTGACGACGTGCCGCGGGTGAAAGCACGACACATCGACAGCAACATAGATCTTGTGCGCGCCGAGCTTGACGAAGAGGCCGTTGCGCGGAAGAGGACGCTTGCCGAAGCAGCCAGCGTTGTCGCTGACGAAATCTAGTGCTCCAAAGCGCTGAATGAGCCCGGAGACGATGCGTTCGCCGATGCCGATGAAGTTTCCCGTCCGGATCTTCACTCCTGCTAGCGCTGCTACCCCCACGATGGGCGCCAACTGTCGTGGTGGTGTCACGGCAGATGCCATGGATAGGTTAAAGGTGGGGACAAGATGCACTACATAAATCCAGGGAGGGATAGTGTAGTGATTCTACACACGGAAGCTTTGTATTGTTCGATGAGATTCCAAGGTTACAAGTGCTCCTTGAGCTGTATTGGGGAGATGAGGAAGAAAGAACTCTCTTACTCTCTCCACTAGCTAGCCCTCAAGGAAACTAGAACTGAACAAGTAAAGACCAATCCCCTTGAGAGCAACCCCCTTCTACAGAGGCCCTAGCCCTCCTTTTATAGGGGTGGCGAGGTCTCCAATTAGGGCATAGGTGGAGGCATATTCCAGGGAATATGCCTCTCCCCAGAATAGTAAGCCGACCGGGTCACTTTTGCCCAGCGTCATCCATGCAGAGGCTACGTGAGCCTCTGTGGCGCCTGCGTCATCCGACATAGGCATCGTCACCCTTGTCGGCCACACCTTGGTGGTCCTGGCCTATGTCCGGTTCGCTCATGCTTTGCGTACAATGGCCACCTTTTGACCAGCGAGATACCTTCCTTCTCTTGTAAGCCAGATATAACCCGGATCATGCCTGGTTAATCCGGCCACATCTGTACCTGCATACAAGTTAGATATATCTTACCGACATAGACATAAGTCGGCAGAGACCCAGTTAGGTGGACATACCCTGGTCCGGGTTACTTCATGATTCGGCCTGCCTTGAGGTGACTCGGCCAGCACCCGCTTTGACCTTGCCGTACCTCGGCTAACTCGGCCTTTATACCCCGGCGTGACCCTACCCGGGGTATCCCCCCAACAAAAGTTAATTACTCTACCTCATTATTGCCTCGTGCACCAATAGTTTCACTTGCATCATAGAAGAGAGAGAGAGAAAAAAGAAGAAATACATTGGTGAAGAGAGAACAATTAATGAGATATGGCTTATAATCTCAAGCAATTTAAAAAAGGTCTCTGGCCTTTTAATCAAAAACAGAGGGAGTATTCCGAGATGGAGTAGTGTGTACCTTGCATGGAGTACTAGAACTATAGTAAGTTGCACGTGCCTTGTACGTGAAAATTAGATAGTAATAGAAGTATCGTATGACATATCATCTTTTATTTATATAAAATTATAATAGGTAAAGCTGAAAAATAATTATAATTTCGAGCCACGTCCATAAAGTATCAGGTGTATATTTGGTTCTTGTACCTTGTGTCATGTAGAAATCAACCTACTACTATTATCTACCTATTACTCGATATTCTCTAGAGAAATAATAAAAAAGATTCTAGAATTATTGAGAAGTGTGTTTCGAGGTTTGTGCATAGCGTTCATTGTGCGAAACACTATCAGTAGAATATTCTATATGCTAGCATGGATAGAAGATCCAGCGGTTTGCAATATTGAGATTTGCCAGTCTTGATCGAATTGTCAAAGTTCAAAGTTATGCGTACACTATATAGTGTGGGAAGATTATACAATAGGTAAAGATCAAAAAATTATAAATTTGATCGAAATCTATAAAGTATGGGTGTATATTTGGTTATTATACTTTGTATCATGCATAAGTCACGTTTATTAGTTATACCTAATACTTGAATTTTTTTGGTAACATGGTCTAGCAAAACGATGGAGAAGAGATTCTAGAATGATGGAGAAGTGTGTTTGAGGTTTGTACACAGCGTACATTATTCTAAAGAATATCAATAGTATCTTCTAGATGCTAGAACGGAATAGAAGATCCAACGGCCGATGATGTTGGCATTCGTGAGTCTTGATCAAATGGTCAGTATTTAAAGTTATTCGTACACTATATATTGCTAAGATAAGATTCTACTTGAATTTTTTAAGAGGGTGTCAAATTTCTCGGTACGTGTATTCCTAGCAAGAAGTTGAATGGGGCCATACTTTGAAGCATTTTTTTTCAAAAAAATGCAAAATTCTTGTCTACAATTTTTCATGGAACCGGTACATGTAAGGTAACACCATGTGCTAGTTTTATCCAAAAAAATGTTTTGTTTAATTAGTTTTATTTTTTTCCAAAACAGGGACAAATTTGCTAGCATGAAAATTCCTAGCAAGAAGTTGAAATCTATAAAACTTTAGAGGTTCTAGATAGAGTGACTACTCGGGTAAATAAAAATGGGTTTTGAAAAAGTAAGAAGGAAGTTATCACACACTTGTAGATCAAGATTTTGTTAAATTGGCATAAAGTCATTTAAGAGGATGAAATTAAAAAATATTATGTTCAACAAAGTTGGAAACTACCAGAACCAACATTGTTTAATTAACATGCCAAGATGCGCCAGCATATACTAGCTAGATATGGGAATGACATCAGCGGGTCTACACCTATCGTGAATAAAGTTTTCACCTATATGTTACTCCACTAGAAATGAGTTATCTACTCTAGCATTTAGCCTAGTCACCACATATAATGAGAGGTTGGCCCTGGTTTAGTGGGATTACTTGTAGATCCACAAACTATGATGATATGGATATGGGCATACCCTTGGTCATTTGACTTGAAACACAAGAATGTTTGCGCATGCTAAGGTAAACTATTAAACTAGTTTTTCCAACAACAAAATCCAAATTAACATTTAGCTTTTTTGTGGAAATTATTTTTCCTTGAACTTTTTCAAAGGTGATCAAATTTTTCAGCGTGGATATTCCTAGTAAGAAGTTGAATTCGTATGCTATACTTTTAAGCATGTGCTTTCTCTTGAATTTTTCCAAACGGTTACACGAGAGACGGCTTTTCGTGTTTTTCATCCACGTTAAATGTCAGTAGTACTAGTAAGTTGCATATGTCTTGCTTGTGAGACTAAGATAATGGAAGTATGACATGTCATAAACATGTTATAGGTAAAGCTCGAAAAATAATTATAATTTTGAGCCACAACATATCCATAAAGTATCAGGTGTATATTTAGTGCTTGTACTTTATATCATGTAGAAATCAACCTTTACTAGCTACCTAATACTCTATTTTTTTGTAACATTCTTTAGAGAAATTATGGAGAAGTGTATTTTGATGTTTGTGTATAGCGTTCATTATGCTAAGACTACCAATAGAATCTTCTACATGCTATAATGGCAAAGAAGATCCAACGGTTAGCAATGTTAGGATTTGCCAGTCTTCATGTAGCGGTCAACATTCAAAGGTTATCGCACTATAGTGGTAAGACTAGTATGTATATATGTGAATGCACGTATTAACAATTGAAGGTCACTGCAATTTGCTTGAGCTAAAAACATACGTAAGGTTGGCATGTTATTTTTTAATGTGGAAGACAGGATGGTTCTAGAACATAGTGCAAGCAGCTCAATGATTCGTCATGAGCCACTCTTCATACCAATTGAAAATTATCAAGATTGGATAGTGTTATGTCCTATCTTATCTTACCACTATATAGTGTACGAATAAGTTTGAACATTCACCATTGGATCAATCGCAAGATCTTCTTTTCCATTTAAGCATCTTGAAGATTGTATTAATAGTCTTTAGCACAATGAGTGCCATGCACAAACCTCAAAACACACTTATCCGCCATTTTAGAATCTTTCGTCATTTCTCTAGAGCATGTTACAAAAAATATCGAGTATTAGGTAGCTAGTAAAGGTTGATTTGTACATGATATAAAGTACAAGAATCAAATATAAACCCTATACTTTAAGGATACGAGCCGGACCTTAAAAAATAACAAACCTATATTTTTTGGGCACAAAATTATAATTATTTTTTGGGATTTTCCTATTACATTTTTATATAGTGATAATATGACATACTTCTATTATCAGAGTCTCATGTGCTAGGCATGTGCAACTTATTACTGCTAGTAAGTATGTATAGATTATACTGGAGTACTTAAGATACTTAATAGTACTAGTATACTACTCCTTCGTAAAAAGCATTTCAACTTCTACTTCGTTCTACTCTTCGGCTAAATTTCTTTATTCCATGAAAGGCATGTTCCTCTCACAAATACTTGAAGGAATCCCGGTGGATTGGCTATGTCGTCCTCGAAGGTCTGCTTCGGCTCGAGGCTTGGCCTAGGAATAATTCATTTGCCAGGAACATGTCGTTGTTGGATCCACCTTTGTAGGGCACCTGGTCACCCGTGGTAAACATGTGTTGCCCCTGCTGGCCGATGACGCGATTTTGGGCCCACTCAAGGCTACTGATCCTGCACTGGCCGAGTCACAGAGGCGTCAACATGGCAGGCGAAGAAAAGTGGACCTCTACAACAAAGTGTCGGTGTGCCTCCACTTCGATTGTGACGGAGCTACATCCGGGGGGTGCAACGGATGGACATCAACTGTGGCCAAGTTAAGCCTGTGCAAGACAATGGCCAATCCTTCCACCGGGAACCTGCAGCCAGCGAGCATGCGATCGGGGCAAACAACTCGAGTGGGTGCCAGGTCTCTATGGCCGTGTAAGACGACTCCATCCTGGGTCCCCTCGAGCCAATCGATCCTATGCTAGCCCTTGCTTACGATCAGGACATGCTCGAGTTTGAGCTAGAGTGTGAGGTACCTATGGCCGACAAAGGTGTGGCTGGGGGAATCGACTCGGTAGGGTACAGGTTGACCTCTTTGGACCTTCTCCTGTCGTTAACCACGTACATCAGTGACTTAAGTCCTCGAATTGGTTTTACCAGATCCTTGGGTGTGCTCCTCTACTCCTTCCAAGCAATCATGTCCCTTTGACCATGATCAACACGCAGGAGCACGTTGTGTTTTGGGTGTGAAGCGGGCAGTAGTAGGAAGAGTATGGCTCAGCTGCTTGGTAGAAATTGAGCCGGACCCGACTGCTTTTCCAAGCTAAATTTTATGGGTCTTTGTGCCAATTGTATGGAATTGAATGTAATTTTCTAGTTTTTGATGTCCTTGATGTAACCTTTAATTCCACCGGCCATGTTGATAGAAGCATGATGCACTTTCGGGTATAATTAGCTATAAATTAAGCTTGAAAAATATAACATGTAATTTATCTAACCACTTTATGTACTATATTAAATAAATGGCACATGCTATAAACTCTAAGCCATATTAATCGTTCTTCCTTCTTAAAATAATTTTACTTCTTTACCATGCTAACATGCACCAACCTATACCAAAATATAGGCACATCGTCATTATCTTCATGAAGACAGAGTATGTCCATGACCTTGGTCATTTGGCTTGAAACCCATGAAAGTTCATACTTCAAAGCTAAAGCTCCACGCACTTAAATGCATGACTCGATGTCGATAAAACAAAATTAGATCAAACTTGAATACATGTGAGCGCGATAGACTATTACTCTTGAAAAATTCCGAAATTCTTCTAAAGGTACCTAGGTAACCAATATATCATGGGCCAACAATAGTTTTGAAAAATGCCATTACTGAATAGTATTTACATATCGACAAATTTTACCACGTATGGAAAACATTCAAACAAAATAAAGCATAAAACAAAAACATAAAACTTCATTACGCTTGGGGTACTTTTGCTAGTATTATTAATTTCCAAGAAAAATGATAAACATGAGCCTACCATGTATGAACATTATTCTTGGGTTTTAGCCCAAACGACCAATAAGGTCATGGCTATATATCGGTACTCGAGCTACACTTTTAGATACGATTATCACATCGGGTAGATGGGTGCATCTTGGTGTAGTAAACAATGTTGCCCATGGGAGTTTCAAACAATTAGGAAAAAATATTTTCACTTTTCCAAGTGATTGCGGGGATGTTTTGTACTAGTAGTAAAGAAAATTAGAAGAATATGGCTCGGAATGAAACAAGCACGCCATGTTTCTGGATATAGCGTACCATGCATGTTTTACTTGCGATTCCTAGGTTATAGGAGTTTTCAAGGATCATAGATAAATTAACCCACTTAAATTATACTACTATCTCCAATTCAAATTAATGTTCTCAGATTTGTCTAGATTCGGGTATATGTATCTAGCACAGAAACATGACTAGATACATTTGAATCTAGACAAATCTAAGAACATTAATATGGATTGGAGGGAGTCTGTCAAAATTAGATCAAATTAATTTGAACCACATGTGAGCAGCTGATTGCTCTTAATTTTTTGCAAAAATCTTTTGAAATTGCCCACCATATATCCAATATATCGAGAACGACTGAGAGTTTTGAAGGATTCAACTTCTTGCTAGAATTTTCATGTCGACAAAGTTAACCCTACTTTGAAGAAAAATGAGAAATAGGCAAAAAGGGACTCATGCATGGTGTCCTTCTACTTGTATTACCTACCATGAAAAATCATAAACATGAGTTTTCACAACTTTTTAAAAAACCACTTCACAAAATTGGCCTACCATGTAAGTATGAACAGGTTTCAGGCCGAGTGACCAAGCAAGGTCATGGACATATCCACATCATATTTTATGGTAATTTTCCCATATGTGGTAGTACAACAAGAAACTAGATGTGTGCATCTTGGCATTGGTAAACAGTTTAATCAATGGGAGATTCCAAATACTAGGAAAAGTAACAACTCCAATTTTCTAAGTGATGGAAATATTTTTTCTGTAAAGAAAAGTACTCCACCTCTACTAGTAGTAGCAGTACTCCTTTGTAAGAAGAATAGTTTTACTCCGTACTACCACTCCAAAAGGGAGGCAGCGCGAGAGCAACGAGAGGAGGAGTCAAAGGTGGTGCAATGTCAGAGCAAAGCTATGATCGACTGCTGACATGAGGTACAGGGTATAGTCCACTAGTAGTAAATGTATGGACCTACTAGTATATGCAGGCAAAACAAGTTGTATTTTCTCTCTTCTTTGCTGCCTCTCACCATCTATCCTCCATCGATCTCTTCTCTACAGCCACGGGCGCACTGGTCGGCATGTCTCTCCCTCGTCCACAGCGTGGTGCTGTGCACATGTGCCTTGGTACGATACATCGATCTACTTCTAGCAACCGTTTTTTCCGAAATTCAAGCGATCTACTGTATTAATAATCATCAACACCAGTACAAAAATGCTCAAAAGTAATAATAATAATTACAAAAAGCTACTCAGACCAACTTGCGATCACTATAAACCCTAGGGCGATAATTGGAGTTTCTCGCTCCTTCAGGACCTACGGTACCCCGGTTCCAAAAAATAAATAAAGGATGCCACCGCCCCAATTTTCAGAACAAGTGTACCATGTTTACTTACAATTCCCAAGTTTTAGAATTTTCAAGCGGGCATAGAAATGTTTTTCATTTTATTCCTGTTTAATCTTCTTGCTTTTTGATGATGTTGCTGCATCATAATGCTAGTTGCTGTATAGTTCAATTTCTAGGTATTGTATATGATGGTATAAGGCCGGCAATAGATGATGTGTCACTTGTTATACCTAAGACTCGGTTATACTATTGAACTTTCTCTCACGCACTTGTAGAATATTAATTTAGACCTAATTTGACAAATCTATGGAAAGTAGTCTGAGTGGGTAAAATTAGCTAGAAAATTAAGCTTGAAAATATAACATGTAATTTATCGAACCACTTTATGTACTATAGTAAATAAATGTTACATGTTGTGAACTCAAAGCCATATTAATCGTACTTCCTTCTGAAAATACTTTCACTTCTTTACCATGCTAACATGCACCGACCTATAACAAAATATGGGAACACCGTCATTATCTTGATGAAGACATGCATGACTCTATGTCGCTAAAACTAAATTAGGTCAAACTTGAATAAATGTAAGCGCGATAGACTATTACTCTTGAAATTTCTTCTAAAGGTACCTAGATAACCAATATATCATGGACCAACAATAGTTTTGAAAAATGCCATTACTGATTAGTATTTGCATACTGACAAATTTGACCATGTATGGAAAATATTCAAACAAAATAAAGCGTATAACAAAAACATGAGACTTCATTACGCTTGTGGTACTTTTGCTAGTATTATTAATTGCCAAAAAAATGATAAACATGAGTTTCGACAACTTTAGGAAAAAAGGACTCACATTTTAGCCTACCATGTTGTATGAATATTATTCTTGGGTTTTAGCCTGAGCAACTGATACATTGCAAATGTATCTGTAATTTTTGATGTTCCATGCTTGGTTTTATCTACTTTCTTGTGTTTTGTCCACACTTTGGAGTACTTTTCATATGATTTCTTGGACTAACCTTTTAGCAAGAGCCACAGTGCCAGTTGCCTGTTTTCTGCTGTTTTTGGTTCCAGGAAAGTCAGAAAATTAATATTCTCAGAATTGGACCGGACAAAAGCCAAAGTTGATATTTTCCTGGAAGATTCACGGAGCCAGAAGGAGAGCCGGAGAGGGGCCACAGGGTGGCCACACCACCCCTAGGCGTGGGTCTACCTAGGCCGTGCCAGGGCATGGTGTGGCCCCCCTGGCCGGCCACCGACCTTGTCTCCTTCGCCTATAAGAGCCTCTCGATACCAAAACCCTAAATTGTCAACCAGAAATCCACGAAAAGTTCCACAATGCCACTGCCACCAAAGGGGAGATTCGAGGGACAGAAAGTCTCTATTCCGGCACCCTGCCGGGATGGGGAAGTGCCCCTGGAGCCATCTCCATCGATCTCCACCGCCATCTCCATCACCGTTGCTGATTCCCATGATGAGGAGGGAGTAGTTCTCTCTCGAGGCTAAGGGTTCTACCGGCAGCTATGTGTTCATCTCTCTCTCTATGCATGATCTTATTAAGATCATGAGCTTTGTAATCAAGTAGATCTACCTTGCTACTCAAGTGATTTATTAGATCTCTGCTCTCCCCATGTGTGTGAAAGTGATAGCGTGCACACCATGGTGGCACTTAGGCTAGAGATTACAAATACTTGTTATGAGTTATATTTGGAGTTGGATGTCTTTATGAAATTGTGGTGTTTGTTGGACTCATCTAGTACTCAAGGTGACGGTGTGGGGTTTTCTAGATGGGAAAGGCTTACTTTGAGGTGTGCTGTTATAGCCCTACCATCGATTAGAGTGTCCAACCGGAGAGTAGTTAAGAGTAGTATCATGAAGATGATATATTTATATGAGAGTGTTCACTAGTGAAAGTATGATCCCTAGGCCTTGTTTCTAAGCAGTGAAACACCGTTTGCTATTAGATCTGTTACATGTTTGCTTGCTTCCTTCTTTATTTCAGTTTGCTTTTAGTCTCTTCCATACCACTTGTATTTCACTATCTCTTCGCCGAACTAGTGCATCTATACACCTGACAAGTGTATTGGGTGTGTTGGGGACACAAGAGACTTCTTGTATCTTGATTGCAGGGTTGCTTGAGAGGGAATACCTTTGACCACTTCCTCCCTGAGTTCGATAAACCTTGGGTGATCCACTTAAGGGAAAACTTGCTACTGTTCTACAAACCTCTACACTTGGAGGCCCAACAACTGTCTACAAGAATAGAAGTGCGTAGACATCAAGCTATTTTAAGCGCTTGTGGGAGGTAAGGTAAAAGGTATTCACACCGAAGGATTAAAGAAGAAGAACCTCCCAAGGCAAACGCCTATTTTCTGGCGCCGTTGTCGGGGAGGTAAGGTAAAAGGTACTCACATCCTCCGGTGTGAGTGCTCGAAGTTATTTCCTTTAGATTCTGCAATTTTTTCTTTTTGTTTCTTGTTTTCACTAGTTAGGCTTAATGGAAAACAACAACAAAATTAGAGAGCTTTATAGTATTTATCTTGAGTTAGGACATGAAGTGTTTGAAGAGAAAATTAAAAAACCTATGGAACTTTATTTGCATGCTAATAGCAATGTTGTTAGTATGAATTCTTTGGACACCATTATTGCTAATGCTATGGAAAAGTCTAAGCTTGGGGAAGCTAGTTTTTATGAAAATGATCTTTTTAGTTCCCCAGCTTTGGAAGATAGCTATTCTATTGCTTATGATGATACCAAACCTCCAATATATGATGTTTACAATGATGAATATGACATTTTCAGTCCACCTACTATTGAGGACGAAATTAATTATGACTACAATATGCCTCCTATATTTGATGATTATGGTGATGAGAATAATAATGATAGCTATTTTGTTGAGTTTGCTCCCACTATGATTAATAAGAATGACTATTCCTATAGGGAGAGTAATAATTGTTTTATGCATGTGGCTCATGATAAGAATGTTTCTTGTGATAGTTATATTTTTAATTTTATTCATGATGCTACTGAAAGTTATTATGAGAGAGGGAAACATGGTTTTATGTATCTAAACAATATTAAGTTTCCCCTCTTTATGTTGAAAGTCTTGAAGTTGCACTTGTTTTGCTTTCCTATGCTTGTTTCTTTGTGCTTTCATGACTTGTTTCTTTACAAGATTTCTATGAATAGTAAGTGGGTTAGACTTAAATATGTTTTGAATTTGCTTCTTGATGCTCTCTTTTACTTCAATTCATATTTCTTATGTGAGCATCTTCTCAAACTATCATGCCTAACTTAAAGGCGTTAAAGAATAGTACTTATTAGGAGATAACCCAAAAGTTTTAGTTGAGTCTTGGAAGTTATTACCTCTGTAATAACCGCTCCTTATCCTTTTTATTTGCTTTTTGTGCCAAGAGTAACCTCTAATGAGAGAGAAGTAATGATTGGGAAAGTTGCTGTCCCGAAACAGATTTTTGTGCTTCACCGTAAAAATTCGTGAGAGAGCTCTATATGTCGGATTGAGCTGTAATATTTTGTGCTTCTGCCCCAGGTTGTTATCTAACTTTCGTTAGTTCAACACTTTTTTGATTTGAGCAACTAAAGGTCTTCGAAAAAATTTGTCTTTACCTGCTGGGCTGTTTTGACAAATTTCTGCCATTTTCTGCATTTTCTTCTTGTGGGTTCCTTTTTGAGTTATTTTGGGGAATTGAGCTTTTTGAAGGAAGTGCTACAGTAGCTAGTGTTCTAATGGAAGTTTATTTGGTGGTAGAATTGAACCTTAAGACTTTTTTATCTTAAGTGCACTAATGTTGCTAATAAAGATTGTGTGAAGTTTTGTATGAAGGAATTTTTTTTAGGTGTATGGAAGGAATGAGTAATGAGATGAAGGATGGACTAAAGCTCAAGATTGGGGATGCCACGGGTGTCACCCCAAGAAATATCCAAGAAGTACAAGCGTTAAAGCTTGGGGATGCCCAAGGCATCCCCTTCTTCATCAATAAAAATCCCAGGTTTCTTCCAAACGCTTCATTTTTATTGTTTCATGCAAAGTTATGTTGTTCTTGGAGCATCTTATTTTTGGTTTTTCAATTGCTTGGTTTTCTTAGTTTGCTGAATAAATTGGTTGGACCCCCTCTTTCATACATTGGTTTGCAAATAGTTATGTTTGGTTTGGAAAAGAGTAGGAAAGTTCATGCTTATGTGGTAAAAAGAGCTCGTTTTTGAGTATGGCCTATGCTTTGTAATGCCATGCTTGATATTGTTGTGGCTTTATGCTTAGTATTCTTTGCTGTAGCATGACTTTTTATAAACAATTGAGATTGCTTAATGTGCCTTGGATGAATCATGCGTTGTTTTAGCATATTAAAGCATAGTATAGTGGTATTCTCCTTTGATGCTTTATTTGGGTTGACTTGGCACATGCTCACACCATGTTATGACTATCTCAAGTCACCATAGCCTTTATGATCCTTTAGTTTTCAACTTGCAGTATCACTTTATTCTTTGATCAATGATGTTTTGTCGCTCTGCATGATTATGGCCATTATTTCTCTCTTAGTTTGTCGCTCCCAGTCTTTTGCTAGCCTCCGCAACCAAGTATGAGTTCCACTCATGCATCCAACTCCCTAAACCAAGTTATTCCAAAGAGTCCACCATACCTACCTATTAGCATATGTTATTCCAAGTATATTCATGTTTTTGTTTACCTTCCAAATTAAACTTGTTATGAGAAAACTAGAGATTAAAGCTCTCACGAACTTGATGGCACACTTTACTTTTCTTGCCCTGTAACATCCCAAAACTTTAATCCAAGCTTATCAAGATCAAATCATCCAAAAATAGGGTTAACAAAAACTTCTCCAAATTTAAAATGAAAGCATTCATATATGTGTGCAATTAAAATAGGAGTTGTTCGAATTGCCATGATTGATTGATCCAATGCTTGTAAAATGTTTCTTAGTGATTTAAACATCATCTACATCATTCCCAAACTTTTCCTAAAGAAAATCAAATCAAAAAAATTACAAAGAAGGAATGGTCATTTTGGCAAATTTAACTCCCATGCCTACTTTGGCTATTCCTAGTACTCAATTCTTAACAGAAATAATTCTTGATCTTTGCACCCCTTGCTAGTACACATAATGAGGTACCAAGGCCCACCTTTGGATCTGCTAAAAACATTCTGTTAACTATTTTAAATGACACTTTAAAATTGAATCTAATGCATATGCATAGATCACCCCTATTTCAAAAACCATCTTTTTGAGATCCATTTTCAGAACCCTTGCAACCAGAGACTATCTATCACTAGTGGAGATCACTCAAAAATTTTGAACAAAAAATGCAAAACTTTTTCTCTTGCGGCCATTTCATCAAACACTTGGCATGCTTAATCTCACCTCTAATCAAGCTCACTGTTTACTACAGGGTTTTGCCCCCAATTGATCCCCATTTAATCCCCTTGTCCCCTCTTGATCTAACCAGAGCCTAACCAGCATCTCCCCAACCCCCTAGCTGCACTGCCATGCCATGCCGAGCACCACCTCGCCGGACGACAGCTCTCCGACCCCCTCTCCTCATGTCTAGCAGCTTGCCCGGTGGTCCACCTCCACCGCCCAACCAGCCCTGTGCAGACAGAGAGCGAGAGCAGAACTGCCGCGCCCGGACCTTGTCGAGCATGCCGACGCTGCCCCCAGAGCACGCCATGTCCCCGCTCGCACAGACCATCCCTTGGCACCAGCCCGCACCCGTCGCTCCACCTCGACCTGGAGAACACCCCAGACATCCCCGTTCGCCGCCCAAAGCCTCACAGCCACCGCTCGCCGTGGACAACGCCGCTTCGGCCGCGCAGAACGCCACCTCACCCAGACCGCGTGCCACCGCCCCTACGGCCGCATTTAAGTCCTAGAGCACCGCCAGGGAACCTCCCATCGATCGCCATCCCCTGCCATGCCGCTAGCTCGCCGTAGCCATGTCGCCACCGTCGACCGCCCATCCCGCTCGGTCTCACCGTCGGGCCTATAAAAGGAGCCCTCCCCAGCCATTATGCTCCACACCATTCCACTCCCCTCACCTCTCTGAACCTCACCCACCTTTAGCCGGAGCAACTGGAGCAGCAGCTCGCCGGAATTGGAGCTGGAGCCGCCGCCTCTGGAGGAGAAGGGTGCCGTTGATTTCGACCGCCCCAAGCTCCACAACGACCACGCCTTGCCTCGCCGTCATCTTCCACTTTGTTTGCCTGCCTCACCGACCCCGCTGGAGCCCTGGTACGCCCCCAGTAGACCCCTACCGAGCCGCTAGGGTTCGAGCTCGCCGACGACCTGTTCGTCATCGACGACGACCCTCAGCCGTTGATCTCGCTTCTAATCCTACGGCCCATAGCGCGCGTACCGTTTCACGTGTTAAGTGCCGCTGACAAGCGGGACCCCCTATCAGCTGAGCCCCGCACCACAGAGCGCCACTGGGCCGGCCCAAGTCCTTTCCCGCGCTAGCCCATAGATTCAAATCTGGTTTTTCCTTTTTAGTTAAATCTAGTTTCTGTCCCCTAGTTTCAAAAATCAATTCAGAGAGTTTTATAACTCCAAATTGTATGAAACCAATTTTGTCTGAAAGGTATTAAAATGATCTATCCAAGCCTGTTGGATTTAATTCAATTAGAGTTATAGATCTCTCCTAATAAAAATAACAAAACAAAAGCTTTTGCAACTTGCAACATTTTTATAAAATCAACCAAGTTAGCTTTTGAGTTGATTCCAACTCTCAAAAATCACATTTCATCATATCTATCTAACCATGTAATAATATTAAGGTTGACATGCAGTGACTTTGGACTAGTAGCAAAATAATGCTATATAGGCATTTCTAGTCACTTTAAATCATTAAATAATGAACTTAAACCAAAGTAATATTGATCCCACCCTTAAATCTCATTCCCACATGTTAGAATATGTGGTGAGGACATGTGTCAACATGATCCCATATTTTGGTGGTGAATATTAAAATTTTAGTTAATATTTCAATGAGTAGAAATTACTTTTCTAAAATAAAAAGGATGAAACTATTGAATTAAAACTTGTGATGTTTGTGATGATAATATATCATCAAATGTGTGTTTTAGAATGCTACTTAGCCTAGTTAAGTACTGTTTGGTGATTGTGCACTCCCTATGCATTTATAGACGCTAGTATCGACCAAGCTTTTGAGGAGGAGGAGTTCTACCAAGAAGAAGAAGAAAACTTCAACCACTGCACCAACCAAGGCAAGCTATTGTTAGCAGGCTAGAATTAAACTAGATGGTTTAGCAAAGATGCCTTAAGCATGCTTTGATCACACCCCTTTAACTATTAGTACCCCAAGTCTTATTGACAACTTTTACCTCTCTTAGTTTACACAAAGTTCTTTACTTAATTTTGAAGGTAGCATAAAAAGTATAAAACTTGACCTACTTAGAAACCTTTAGATGTCACTCTATGGCAGAAGATTGAACCCATCACTTCCACCTTAGTGAACACTCTTAACTTAGTATCTTAGTATAGATCAAAAACTTGAGTCACTCTAGATGGGAATACTTGGTGAAAATGAATTATGAAAACCTTGGAATGATGAGTCATTCTATTGAGATGTTTTGACATATGTTGAGAAACACAACTGGTTTATGATGATGAAAATGACGAGGCATGAGCCTTAACCCTTTTATAAAACTGATGGTTGGATTCGGATGCGATACCATTCCAAATTTACCGTACAACCACATTACCTAAATTGGGTAAGGCTTAGCTGGAAATTTATATGCATTAGTATTAGTTCCCTCACGGGAGAGGTTTGAGCTGAGGATACCTCTCAATGTTGTCCACCTATGCAAAGGCCCAAGATGGTGATGGTCATGGTTGGGAGGCCATGCTCATAGGAGAGGTGCTTGTACTAGGGTGTGTAAAAGGAAGGTTATGTTTGATTATCTGCATACTAAGTATGATGATTCAGGGTTATCCCTGAAAGATGTATCGAATCTTCTAGTGAAAGTGTACCACCTCTACAGAGTGTCAAACTATTCGAATAGCCGCGTCCGCGGTTATGGACAGTTGGAATGGACATACTGTTTCGTTGTCAGATGTTTTATAAATAACTTGAAATGAATGATGAACTTTGACTTGACCACAACAGGGTTGTGTTGATGATAATAGCTTCCCAACTTAAGTGATTCTAGAACCTTATTTTATCTTTCTTTGCTTCTGAACTCAGCTTAGGTTTCAAACTTAACTTGATAGTTAACTTAGATTCAACACTTTAACTTAGATTTATACTCCTTGCTAGTAGTAGTTTGCGAGTACTTAAAGAGTACTCATGGCTTTTGTCCCTGGCTATTATCATGGCCAGACTATGAAGGAGATTATCAAGATGATGGTCAGTAGGACGGCTATGATAACTAGGACTATCTGCCTTCGTCAGCATTGCCTGTGCCCCTGAAGATGGACCCCACCGCTATGCTATCGTTTATTTCCGCTGCTTGTTGTATTAAAGACTGGATCATGAGATCCTTATTTGTGTAAAACCTTATGTATGGTTTGTAATGGATGATGTACTGTGATATCCAATCCGTTATGTCTCGCAAAAATGGTAATCCTGGATTGCGAGGTATGGCATAACGGGCATCCGGGATTAAAATCTGGGTGTTGACAAGTTGGTATCGAGCCATCGACCATAGGAGACCCTAGTTAGAATGGACGTCCAAACCAAAAACTTAGCTTCAAAACCAAAGTGAGTATTTATGAAAAACTATTTCCTCTCTTACCCTTGTGAACTCATTCTTTCTCAAAAATTCATGTTCCTCAAAATTCTTACATTACTACTTAAAATTTGACACCCTTGATCACTTCAGTAACTTCCTCATCCTTAATCCTTGTAGATGGAGACTCAGTTCAGCAAGTTTTACCAGTTGGGAAACGGAGGTCAGCTGATCTTCGAGAGGGATCTGGATTCGCTGTCGGAGTTACTGGGACGCCCACATCCGGAGTTTCTTGGAGCTCAATTTCCAGGACCCCCAGGAGGAGACCTACAGTGGCTAGTCACCGCAGATCTTCAGGGAAGCATCGAAGCACCAACTTCCGGGAGAATTCAGTTCTCCATGAGAGAGAACAACTGGCTAGATGGATTAGCCAGGGCAATGCATGAAGCTCTCACACGTCTATGTGCCCTCAGCGTCAACAAGATCCAAGGAACCTGTTTTGCTTACTATGCAAGACGTGACTTCATGGGAATGCCGATGGAGATGCCAAGTCACCCAGAGTTGAGGCGTCAAGTGCAGAACCTTGACTTCTTGCATCATGACCGACAGCAGGAACTGGACAATGCCAGAGAGTTAGCCAACCAGAATGGTGCCATCACCGACCAGAAGGCCCAGACTTTCGCACTGCTTGTCCAAGATCGCCAGTCTCTTTGTCGCCAGCGTGCAAAGAAGGATCGCACCATCGCCCGTCTTCGGAAGAAGGTGGCCGACCTCGAGAAGACCGTCAAAGAGCAGGAAGCTCAGCTTGCCGCCAAAGAAGAAGAAGATGAGGGTGAAGACATCCAGGGAGATATGGATTCTTACCTCAGCAATGATGATGACTTTCTGGAGGAGGATGCTGTGGACTTCTATACTGATGATGAAGACTCCGACTTCATTGATGATGAATAGATGCACTAGAGCACTATCATAGCATGAGATGTATCATCTCATTGTATCGTAGCTTGCAGAATGGTTCTTCAAACCATCTGTTTTCCCCTTTGCTTGTTGTGGTGTGTGTTGTATCATGTGCTTGCTTGCATGAATAAGAAAGAAGTTAGTTGAAAAAACTGAGTTTAACTGAAAGTTTTAGCTTTGAAAACCCAAAACCATGAACCTTAGAATTTCCCTCTTACCCCTATATCTATCTCAATCTTCAGATGACTCGTGGAAACCAAGGAGGGAGCAGCTCGTCGCAGGACCCAATGCTGCAGATCTTGCAGAATCTTATCGCGGACCGTGAAGCAAGCAGGGCCGAGCGTCAAGCCAACTTAGCAACATTGCAGCAGATTGCCCAAATGGCTCTCAACAACCAAGGACATGGAAATCAGGATCACCAAGGATCCAAACTCAAAAAATTTCAGAACACAAATCCCCCAATCTTTAACCAATCTGAAAACCCATTAGATGCTGATGACTGGTTCTGCACCATGGAAAACAACTTAGAGGTTGCCAGAGTTGATGAGAATGAGAAAGTTCTCTTTGCCACCCACTATCTGGCGGGAGATGCAAGAGCTTGGTGGAATAGCATCCGCAATATGAACCATGGCCAGGTGATGACCTGGGAAGCATTCAAGGTCAAGTTCAGCCACACCCACGTGCCGCAAGGTCTTGTCAACAGGATGAGAGATGAATTCCGCGAATTGAAGCAAGGAAGAATGACTGTGGTGGAGTACCATGACAGATTCTTGTCACTTGCCAGATATGCACCGGATGAGATAAACACGGAGTCCAAGAAGAAGGAGAGATTCTTAAACGAACTGCATGATGAGATGCAGACTGTCCTCGTCAACATCCGTTTTGATGATCTCGAAGAGCTAGTCGACTCTGCCATTCAGATGGAAGGGAAGATTAACCAGGCAAACGACAACCGCAAGCCAGATGATGCAGCGTGATCCAGAGTCACGGAAGTACCGTCCTAACCCCTCACCAGGATATGCACCAAGGAACAACCGACCCCCAAATTCTCGCCCAAGCTACCCCAATCGTAGCGGAGGCAATGTGAAGTCCAGAGGAAACAATCACAACTCCGTTGATGCCAACAATTTCAACCGTGCACCTCCCAAGAGCAATAACAACAACAGCAACACTGCACCCAGAACTGGCAGCAATGATGTACCTGTTGCAGTCAAGGACAAGTCCTAGATCACTTGTTTCGAGTGTGGAGTGAAGGGTCACTACTCCAATGAGTGTCCCAAGAAGACTGTCGCCAATGCCCTTGTGAATGCCCCAGCTCAGCAGAAGCGTCGTGTTCAACCAGGAAGGAGATTTGCCCTGTGGAACCCGACAACCAAGAACGGTCGTCTCTTCCACATGAACACAGAAGAAGCCCAGGAAGCGCCAGATGTAGTGCTGGGTATGTTTTCTGTCAACTCAGTTTTAGCAAGAGTATTGTTTGATTCTGGAGCATCACATTCATTTGTCACCGAAGAATTTGTATGCACTAGTAAGATTCGCCGAACCAACCTGAAGCATGTCATGATAGTTCAAATCCCCGGTTCAACAACAAAAGCTAGAAAAATTTGCAAAGCCGTACCTATCAGAATACATGGGATAGATTTTTATGCCAACCTAATTGTACTTGGAACCAAAGGATTGGAAGTAGTACTAGGTATGGACTGGATGTCAAGGCATAAAGGACTGATAAACTGTGCTAAGAAAGCCATCACCATGACCAGTAGTTCTGGAGTAACAGTAGAGCATATCTCTGAAACCTTACCCCGTCAATTCAAGTGCAACAAGAGTGTAGCCCTGCCCACCATAGACCAAGTCAGAGTAGTCTATGAATACCCCGACGTATTCCCATATGAATTGCCAGGTATGCCCCCGGATAGGGATATTGAGTTCATTATCAAACTAATCCCCGGAACTGGACCTATAGCCCAGAGACCCTATACCATGAACCCTTTAGAGTTAGTAGAACTGAAGAAGCAGTTGGATGCCATGTTAGCAACAGGTTTGATTCAACCAAGTGCATCACCATGGAGATCACTAGTGTTATTCGTCGACAAGAAAGATGGAGGCAACCGTCTGTGTATAGACTACAGAAAATTGAATGATGTCACCATCAAGAACAAGTACCCTTTGCCAAAGATAGAGGATCTATTTGATCAGTTGACCGGAGCTCAGGTATTCTCAAAGATTGATCTTAGGACTGGTTATCACCAACTTAAGATTCGTGCAACGGATATTCCGAAGATCGCCTTTACTACTCGCTATGGTTTATACGAGTATACGGTTATGTCTTTTGGATTAACCAATGCCCCTGCTTATTTCATGAATCTCATGAATAAGATCTTTATGAATTTCCTCGATAAGTTTGTAGTTGTGTTTATCGACGACATCCTTATCTACTCCAAGTCAGAAGAAGAGCATGAGAAACATCTGAGAATCATCCTAGAAATCCTGAGGGAGCACCAGTTATATGCCAAGTTTAGCAAGTGTGAGTCTTGGCTGAAACAAGTAGGATTCCTAGGACATATTGTGTCTGTCGGAGGAGTCTCTGTTGATCCCACCAAGATCAAAGATGTCGAAGAATGGGAAGCCCTAACCAATCAAACCCAAGTTCGTTCATTTCTCGGATTAGCGGGATATTACCGCAAGTTCGTAGAAGGATTCTCGAGCATAGCCGACCAATGACCCAATTGTTGAAGAAGGACAAGAAGTTTGAATGGACAGACAAATGTGAAGCCAGTTTCCAGGAGCTGAAGAAGAGATTGATATCCGCCCCGATTTTGATCATGCCAAACATCAAGAAGCCGTTTGATGTGTATTGTGATGCATCCAAGATTGGATTAGGATGTGTATTGATGCAAGGAAGGCAAAGTCATCGCGTATCTGTCTCGACAACTGAAGCAGCATGAGCAGAACTATCCGACCCATGATCTTGAGCTAGCAGCCATGGTTCTAGCGTTGAAGACATGGCGTCATTATTTGATGGGTAATCGCTGTGAGATTTACTCAGATCATAAGAGATTGAAGTATGTCTTCACCCAGAAGGAGCTGAATATGAGGCAAAGAAGATGGATAGAGTTAATCAAGGATTATGACCTTGACATTCACTATCACCCCGGCAAAGCCAATGTGGTAGCGGATGCTCTTAGCAGATTGCCGTGTAGGCTTAACACCACGATCAAAGAAAAGCAACCAAGTTTGTACGAGGAGTTGGAGCAGTTAAGGACGGAGTTAGTTAGCAAAGGATTCCTAGCTAGCATTGAACTTCAACCCACTTTGATTAGCCAAATCAAGGAAGCCCGAAAGGGAAATGAAAGTATCGATGGAATCAAACATCATATTGGTACAGGAAAGGTACCTGGATTCACCGAAGACGAAGAAGGTGTACTGTGGTACAAAGGACGTATCTGTGTGCCAGCAGATTCGGAGCTGAAGGAGGTTATCATGAAGGAAGCTCATGATACTCTTTATTCTATCCACCCCGGAGGAACAAAGATGTATCAGGATTTGGAAGAGCAATTTTGGTGGCACAAGATGAAGAGAGAGATCGGAAGCTACATCGCCAAATGTGACATCTGTCAACGAGTCAAAGCAGAGCATCAGAGACCTGCAGGATTGTTGCAACCATTGCAAATTCCGGAATGGAAATGGTATTCCGTCGGAATGGACTTTATCACCGGTTTACCTACTTCTAGTAGGGGAAATGACTCAATCTGGGTCATAGTTGATAGACTGTCCAAGGTAGCCCACTTCATACCAGTCAAGACAACCTACCAGAGTGCAAAGCTAGCAGAGCTGTACATTGCTAGGATTGTTAGTCTGCATGGAACCCCCAAGACCATCGTCTCAGATCGAGGAACCCAGTTTACTTCAAGATTTTGGCAGAAAGTTCAGGAAGGTTTAGGAACCAAGTTGAATTTCAGTATCGCTTATCACCCGCAAATAGATGGACAAACTGAGAGAGTCAACCAGATCTTGGAGGATATGCTTAGAGCTTGTGTGTTGGAATACGGATCAAAATGGGAAGACTGCCTGCCTTTCGCAGAATTCTCATATAACAACAGTTATCAGGCTAGTTTGCAGATGGCACCATTCGAATTCCTATACGGAAGAAAGTGTCATACCCCTTTGAATTGGTCGCAAGTAGGAGAGAGTCAGATCTCTAGACCCGACATTCTTCGAGAAGCAGAAGAGAAAGTTCACAAAGTCCGTGAGCACCTCAAGACCGCCCAATCCAGACAGAAGAGCTATGCTGACAAGAGAAGGAGAGACCTGACTTTCAATATCGGAGATTTCGTATATCTCAAGGTTTCACCATTGAAGGGAACTCAACGCTTTAGTCTGAAGGGAAAGTTAGCTCCTAGATATATCGGACCTTTCAAGATTCTGAACCGGCGAGGAGAAGTATCATACCAACTGGAACTTCCTGAAGAGATGTCAGCCATCCACAATGTGTTCCATATCTCGTTACTTCGCAAATGCTTGGAAGTGCCTGAGAAGACTGAAGTTTTCAAGAACATCGATCACAGAGCTGTGGAAATCAGCAATGACCTGACCTATCGGGAAGTACCCATCCGTATCTTAGAAGAAGCCTACAGAACCACCAGGACCAGGAGTATCAAGTTTCTCAAGATTCAGTGGAGCAACCATACATAGGAGGAAGCTACTTGGGAGCGCGAAGATTACATTAGAACAGAGTTCCCAGATCTCTTTAGTTCCTAGTTTTCTTTATAAATCTTGGGATGAGATTTTGTTTAAGGGGGAAGGTTTGTAACATCCCAAAACTTTAATTCAAGCTTATCAAGATCAAATCATCCAAAAATATGGTTAACAAAAACTTTTCCAAATTTAAAATGAAAGCATTCATATATGTGTGAAATTAAAATAGGAGTTGTTTGAATTGCCATGATTGATCCAATGCTTGTAAAATGTTTCTTAGGTGATTTAAACATCATCTACATCATTCCCAAACTTTTCCTAAAGAAAATCAAATCAAAAAGAATTAAAAAGAAGGAATGGTCATTTTGGCAAATTTAACTCTCATGCCTACTTTGGCTATTCCTAGTACTCAATTCTTAACAGAAATAATTCTTGATCTTTGCACCCCTTGCTAGTACACATAATGAGGTACCAAGGCCCACCTTTGGATCTGCTAAAAACATTCTGTTAACTATTTTAAATGACAGTTTAAAATTGAATCTAATGCATATGCATAGATCACCCCTATTTCAAAAACCATCTTTTTGAGATCCATTTTCAGAACCCTTGCAACCAGAGACTACCTATCACTAGTGGAGATCACTCAAATATTTTGAACTCAAAATTCAAAACTTTTTCTCTTGCGGCCATTTCATCAAACACTTGGCATGCTTAATCTCACCTCTAATCCTAGCCCACTGTTTACTACAGGGTTTTGCCCCCAATTGATCCCCATTTAATCCCCTTGTCCCCTCTTGATCTAACCAGAGCCTAACCAGCATCTCCCCTACCCCCTAGCTGCACTGCCATGCCATGCCGAGCACCACCTCGCCGGCCGACATCGCACTCGCAGCAGCAGCTCTCTCCAGCCCCTCTTCTCATGTCTAGCAGCTTGCCAGTGGTCCACCTCCACCGCCCAACCAGCCCCAGGCTAGAGACAGAGAGCAGAACGGCTAGGAACCGCCGCGCCCGGACCTTGTCGAGCATGCCGACGCCGCCCCCAGAGCACGCCCTGTCCCCGCTCGCACAGACCATCCCTTGGCACCACCTTGACTTGGAGAACACCCCAGACATCCCCGTTCGCCGCCCAAACCCTCACAACCACCGCTCGCCGTGGACACCGCCGCTTCGGCCGTGCAGAGCGCCACCTCACCCAGACCGCGTGCCACCGCCCCTACGGCCGAATTTAAGTCCTAGAGCACCGCCAGGGAACCGCCCATCGATCGCCATCCCCCGCCATGCCGCTAGCTCGCCGTAGCCATGTCGCAACCATCGACCGCCCATCCCGCTCAGTCTCACCGTCGGGCCTATAAAAGGAGCCCTCCCCAGCCATTATGCTCCACACCATTCCACTCCCCTCACCTCTCTGAACCTCACCCACCTTTAAGCAGCCGGAGCAAACTCAACTGGAATTGGAGCCGGAGCCGCCGCCTCTGGAGGAGAAGGGTGTCGTTGATTTTGACCGCCCCAAGCTCCGCAGCGACCATGCCTCGCCTCGCCGTCGTATTCCACTTTGTTTTCCCACCTCGCCGACCCTGCTGGAGCCCTGGTACACCCCCACTAGATCCCCACCGAGCCGCTATAGTTCGAGCTCCCCGGCGACCTGTCCGTCGTCGACGACAACCCTCAGCCGTTGATCTCGCTTCTAATCCTACGGCCCACAGCGCGCGTACCGTTTCACGTGTTAAGTGTCGCTGACAAGCGGGACCTCCCTGTCAGCTGAGCCCCGCGCTGCGGAGCGCCACTGGGCCGGCCCAAGTCCTTTCCCACGCTAGCCCATAGATTCAAATCTGGTTTTTCCTTTTTAGTTAAATCTAGTTTCTGTCCCCTAGTTTCAAAAATCAATTCAGAGAGTTTTATAAATCCAAATTGTATGAAACCAATTTTGTCAGAAAGGTATTAAAATGATCCATCCAATCCCGTTGGATTTAATTCAATTAGAGTTATAGATCTCTTCTAATAAAAATAACAAAACAGAAGCTTTTGCAACTTGCAACATTTTTATAAAATCAACCAAGTTAGCTTTTGAGTTGATTCCAACTCTCAAAAATCACATTTCATCATATCTATCAAACCATATAATAATATTAAGGTTGACATGCAGTGACTTTGGACTAGTACCAAAATAATGCTATATGGGCATTTCTAGTCACTTTAAATCATTAAATAATGAACTTAAACCAAAGTAATATTGATCCCACCCTTAAATCTCATTCCCACATGTTAGAATATGTGGTGAGGACATGTGTCAACATGATCCCATATTTTGGTGGTGAATATTAAAATTTTAGTTAATATTTCAATGAGTAGAAATTACTTTTCTAAAATAAAAAGGATGAAACTATTGAATTAAAACTTGTGATGTTTGTGATGATAATAGATCATCAAATGTGTGTTTTAGAATGCTACTTAGCCTAGTTAAGTACTGTTTGGTGATTGGGCACTCCCTATGCATTTATAGATGCTAGTACCAACCACTGCACCAACCAAGGCAAGCTATTGTTAGCAGGCTAGAATTAAACTAGATGGTTTAGCAAAGATGCCTTAAGCATTCTTTGATAACACCCCTTTAACTATTAGTACCCCAAGTCTTATTGACAACTTTTACCTCCCTTAGTTTACACAAAGTTCTTTACTTAATTTTGAAGGTAGCATAAAAAGTATAAAACTTGACCTACTTAGAAACCTTTAGATGTCACTCTATGGCAGAAGATTGAACCCATCACTTCCACCTTAGTGAACACTCTTAACTTAGTATCTTAGTATAGATCAAAAACTTGAGTCACTCTAGATGGGAATACTTGGTGAAAATGAATTATGAAAACCTTGGAATGATGAGTCATTCTACTGAGATGTTTTGACATATGTTGAGAAACACAACTGGTTTATGATGATGAAAATGACGAGGCATGAGCCTTAACCCTTTTATAAAACTGATGGTTGGATTCGGATGTGATACCATTCCAAATTTACCGTACAACCACATTACCTAAATTGGGTAAGGCTTAGCTGGAAATTTATATGCATTAGTATTAGTTCCCTCACGGGAGAGGTTTGAGCTGAGGATACCTCTCAATGTTGTCCACCTATGCAGTGCCCAAGATGACTGATGGTCATGGTTGGGAGGCCATGCTCATAGGAGAGGTGCTTGTACTAGGGTGTGTAAAAGGAAGGTTATGTTTGATTATCTGCATACTAAGTATGATGATTCAGGGTTATCCCTGAAAGATGTATCGAATCTTCTAGTGAAAGTGTACCACCTCTACAGAGTGTCAAAATATTGAATAGCGTCATGATTATGGACAGTTGGAATGGACATACTGTTTCGTTGTCAGATGTTTTATAAATAACTTGAAATGAATGATGAACTTTGACTTGACCACAACAGGGTTGTGTTGATGATAATAGCTTCCCAACTTAAGTGATTCTAGAACCTTATTTTATCTTTCTTTGCTTCTGAACTCAGCTTAGGTTTCAAACTTAACTTGATAGTTAACTTAGATTCAACACTTTAACTTAGATTTATACTCCTTGCTAGTAGTAGTTTGCGAGTACTTAAAGAGTACTCATGGCTTTTGTCCCTGGCTATTATCATGGCCAGACTATGAAGGAGATTATCAAGATGATGGTCAGTAGGACGGCTATGATAACTAGGACTATCTGCCTTTACATTCGTGCCTCGAAGATGGACCCCACCGCTATGCTATCGTTTATTTCCGCTGCTTGTTGTATTAAAGACTGGATCATGAGATCCTTATTTGTGTAAAACCTTATGTATGGTTTGTAATGGATGATGTACTGTGATATCCAATCCGTTATGTCTTGCAAAAATGGTAATCCTGGGATTGCGAGGTATGGCATAATGGGCATCTGGGATTAAAAATCCGGGTGTTGACATGCCCTTAATAAACTTGAACCATTGTGTCGTATATGTTGTATACGTTTGCACTTATTTGTTGGGGATTAGCAGAACCATGTTGTCATGGGGAACGCTTTCAACATTGCACGGGTACTTTGTACCTAGTTGATATCATGCTTTTGTATATGGATGTCGTCGGTGTGAAATGAAAGGGGAGCTTGTAAGTCCATGGAGTTATGTATATGTGTTAGAGAAGCACGCTGGTCTAATCCATGCTGACATGGTGGAAACCTGCAGCGTAACCATAATGAGCTATCTATGAAGCATTCTTCTTATAAAAAAAAGAGTCCGATATTGGAAAAAAAAGAGAAAAAGAAAAAAAAGATTATAAAAAGAGGAAAGAGAGAAAAAGCACCATATTCCCATGGTAAATAAGAAGATTGTTGAGATGCTCGTTGTCTGCTTGCCTTGTCATTTTGATATGGGGATTCTTCTGTATCATCGGGCAAGGGGTACCCTGTTGGCGGTTCTCTATGATACACATGTACTTACAATGACAAGATCTTACCGGTAACTAAACTTGAGTGGCATGAGGAGCGGCCCTCGTATACAAGGGACATGAGATTTCTGACTTATACTTCGTCAAGCATGTACACCATAGTTTGTTCACTTTAACCTTAATCACTTCAAGATTCTTATGATAGGGGCAATGAGAGCTGAAAGCTATAAGTACCATAATTTTTGGAAGCTCTTTATGAAACTTGAATCTCTGCTTCCTTCTATGAAGGCCTTTCTTCCACCATTATATTGAGTCTCCACCCTCTACCTTTATGCATCTACTTTGAGAGCATAGTGGCCATTCTTAGTTCTATGTGCATTGTCCCAAGACTAGGTGATTGATGCATACCTTGATATTGTTTGTTTTAAACTATTTGTATCTAGTCACTATTATGAACTTTGAAGGTGTCCTATGTATTTATATTTGCTACTCTATGAGGAACAAGCTGAATACTATTATGCTATGTTTTCTTTATGTGAAACAAACAAACGTCTTGCAAAGCATTGTTATTCATGAATCTTTTGTTTGTGCCTTTTCATGTTGCATCATAGTTTCTTTGCTTATTGCTAGAACTTTGTCTTTCATGTTATGATTGAAGTACTATGATCCCAACTTTGAATGTTTTACAAATACTTTGATCAAGTCTTTGATGGTGCATGTCACCTAAAAAATTATTCTTTCTATTTATCACTTACCTACTCGAGGACAAGCAGGAGTTAAGCTTGGGGATGTTGATACATTGCAAATGTATCTATAATTTTTGATGTTCAATGCTTGGTTTTATCTACTTTTTTGTGTTTTGTCCACACTTTGGAGTAATTTTTATATGATTTCTTGGACTAACCTATTAACAAGAGCCATAGTGCCAGTTGCCTGTTTTCTGCTGTTTTTGGTTCTAGGAAAGTCAGAAAATCAATATTCTCGGAATTGGACCGGACAAAAGCCAAAGTTGATATTTTCCCGGAAGATTCACGGAGCCAGAAGGAGAGCCGGAGAGGGGCCACAGGGTGGCCACACCACCCGTAGGCGCGGGTCTACCTAGGCCGCGCCAGGGCATGGTGTGGGCCCCCTGGCCGGCCACCGACCTTGTCTCCTTCGCCTATAAGAGCCTCCCGATACCAAAACCCTAAATCGTTAACCAGAAATCCACGAAAAGTTCCGCAGTGCCGCTGCCACCGAAGGGGAGATTCGGGGGACAGAAAGTCTCTGTTTCGGCACCCTGCTGGGACGGGGAAGTGCCCCCGGAGCCATCTCCATCGATCTCCCTCGCCATCTCCATCACCGTTGCTGATTCCCATGATGAGGAGGGAGTAGTTCTCTCTCGAGGCTAAGGGTTCTACCGGTAGCTATGTGTTCATCTCTCTCTCTATGCATGATCTTATTAAGATCATGAGCTTTGTAATCAAGTAGATCTACCTTGCTACTCAAGTGCTTTATTAGATCTCTGCTCTCCCCATGTGTGTGAAAGTGACAGCATGCACACCATGGTGGCACTTAGGCTAGAGATTACAAATACTTGTTATGAGTTATATTTGGAGTTGGATGTCTTTATGAAATTGTGGTGTTTGTTGGACTCATCTAGTACTCAAGGTGATAGTGTGGGGTTTTCTAGATGGGAAAGGCTTACTTTGAGGTGTGCTGTTATAGCCCTACCATCGATTAGAGTGTCCAACCGGAGAGTAGTTAAGAGTAGTATCATGAAGATGATATATTTATATGAGAGTGTTCACTAGTGAAAGTATGATCCCTAGGCCTTGTTTCTAAGCACTGAAACACCGTTTGCTATTAGATCTGTTACATGTTTGCTTGCTTCCTTCTTTATTTCAGTTTGCTTTTAGTCTCTTCCACGCCATCAAGTTATCTTATATCACCGTTACCACTTATAATTATCCATACCACTTGTATTTCACTATCTCTTCGCCGAACTAGTGCATCTATACACCTAACAAGTGTATTGGGTGTGTTGGGGACACAAGAGACTTCTTGTATCTTGATTGCACGGTTGCTTCAGAGGGAATACCTTTGACCACTTCCTCCCTGAGTTCGATAAACCTTGGGTGATCCACTTAAGGGAAAACTTGCTGCTGTTCTACAAACCTCTGCACTTGGAGGCCCAACAACTGTCTACAAGAATATAAGTGTGTAGACATCAGCAACCAATAAGGTCATGACCATATATATCCATATATACCCTAGCTACACTTTTAGATATGGTTCTCACATCGGATAGATGGGTGCGTCTTGGCCTAGTAAACAATGTTGCCTTTGGGAGTTTCAAACAATTAGGAAAAAACTTTTTCACTTTTCCAAGTGATTACGGGGATATTTTGTACTAGCAGTAAAGAAAATCAGAAGAATATGGCTCGGAATGCGACAAGCGCGCCATGTTTCCGGACATAGCAGACCATGCATGTTTTACTTTCTATTCCTAGGTTCTATGAGTTTTCAAGGTTTGTAGCTAAATTAACCCACTTAAATTACACTATTGTCTCTGATTCAAATTAATATTCTTAGATTTATCTAGATTCGGCTATATGTATCTAGCATAGAAACATGACTAGATACATTTGAATCTGGACGAATCTAAGAACATTAATATGGATCGGAGGGAGTTTGTTGAAATTAGGTCAAATTAATTTGAACCACATGTGAGTTGCTGATTGATCTTATAATTTTACAAAAATCTTTTTAAGTTGCCCATTAGACAACCAATATATCGAGAATGATCGAGAGTTTTGAAAAGATTCAAATTCTTGCTATAATTCGCATATGGACAAATATGACCCTGCTTTGAAGAAAAAAGAGAAATAGGAAAAAAGGAATCATGCATGGCGTCCTTTTTCTTGTATTAACTGCCATGAAAAATGATAAACATGAGTTTTCACAACTTTTGAAAAAACCCGCTTCACAAAATTGGCCCACCATGTAAGTATGCACAGGTTTCAGGCCGAGCGACCAAGCAAGGTCATGGACATATCCACATCATAGTTTATGGTAATTCCCTCATATTTGGTAGTACTACAAGAAACTAGATGTGCGCATCTTGGTATTGGTAAACAGTTTTACCAATGGGAGTTTCTAAATACTAGGAAAAGTAACAACATCAATTTTCTATGTGACGGAAATGTTTTTTCTATAAAGAAAAGTACTTCACTTTAGTAGTAGTAGTACTCCTTCGTAGGAATAATAGTTTTACTCCATACTACTACTCCAAAAGGAAGGCAGCGCGAGAGCAGCGAGAGGAGTCGAAGGTGGTGTGATGTTAGAGCAAAGCTATGATGGGTTGCTGACACAAGGTATAGGTACACTCCACTAGTAGGAAATGTCTGGACCTACTAGTATGTACACGCAAAAACAAGTTGTGTTTTCTCTCTCCTTCGCTTCCTCTCACCATCCATCCTCCATTGATCTCTTCTCTGTAGCCGCGGGCACACAGGTCGGCATGTCTCTCCCTCGTCCATAGTGTGGCGTTGCGCACGTGTGCCTTGGTACGTCGCACTGGTCTACTTCTCGCAACCATTTTTCTCCCGAAATTCAAGCGATCTACTGTATTAATAATCAACACACAAGTTCAAAAAAGCTCAAAAGTAATAATAATAATTACAAAAAGGTCCTTAGACCACCTTGCGAAGAATACAAACCCTAGGGCGATAATTGGAGTATCTCGCTCCTTAGGACCTATGGTACCCCGGTTCCAAAAATAAATAAAGAATGCCACTGCCCCAATTTTCAGACAAAGTGTACCATGCTTTCTTACAATTCTTAGGTTTTAGGATTTTTCAAACGGGCATAGAAATGTTTTTCATTTTATTCATGTTTAATCTTCTTGATTATTGATGCGGTTGCTACATAGTAATGCTAGCTATTGTATAGTTACATTGCTAGGTATTGTATATCCTGGTATAAGGCCAACAATAGATGACATGTCACCTTTTTATACCTAAGACTCGGTTATACTATTTAACTTTCTCTCACGCACTTGTAGAATATTAATTTACACCTAATTCGATAAATCGACGGAAAGTCGTCTGAGTGGATGAAATTAGCTAGAAAATTAAGCTTGAAAATATAACATGTAATTTATCCAACCACTTTATGTACTATAGTAAATAAATGGCACATGCTATGAACTCTAAGCCATATTAATCGTACTTCCTTCTGAAAATACTTTTACTTATTTACCATGCTAACAGGCATCGACTTATACCAAAATATGGGCACATTGTCATTATCTTGATGAAGATAGAGTATGTCCATGACCTTGGTCATTTGGCTTGAAACACAAGAAAGTTCATATAGAGTATATCATGGTATAGTAGGCCATACCGTGAAGTGATTTATTCAAGTATTTTTACCAGTAGAATAAATAACAAAGAATGCCCTCACCAAATTTACGTACAAACTAGACAATTCGGGGATGTTTTGTACTAGTAGTAAAGAAAATCAAAATAATGTGGCTCGGAATGCGACAAGCACGCGATGTTTCCGGAGATAGCAGACCATGCATGTTTTATTTGTGATTCCTAGGTTCTATGAGTTTTCAAGGTTCGTAGCTAAATTAACCCACTTAATTACACTATTGTCTACCGGAATTAGGTCAAATGTGTTGGTATATGCATATATCATGTGCACCGCTTAGCTAAGAAAGCCAAGTTCACTCCACCGTTTAGCTCACTACAGTATATGGGTCCCATTCATACTTCCTCATCTAGAACTAGCACTAGACATGCGTACACATGTATCCTCTCCTTAGAGCATCTCCACTCGAGGGCCCTAAAGGGCTATTGGGGGCACCGGTACCAAAAATCATGCCCATCCCATTCCCCAAATCGTTTTTTGTGCCAGTGTAGCCTGTTTAGTTATCCGGCACCCTAGGACAAACCCAACCCACTGGGGGTCTAGAGGGGTCACCAAATGGAGCTGAAAACGACATGGGCCAGCCTTGGTAGTGAGGTAAGCGCTTCGTTTATAGAGCCAACGCGTCCTGTCGCCGGGCCACGAGGGGGCACGCCCTTTCGTTCCCACCCTTCCCAACTCTTCTTGCCATTTCCTGCCCTTTCTCGCTATATCTAGGGCAGTCACCATTGTCATCCACATATCCACACTGCCCCACCACAGCTCACTTCTAGGCCATTCCCAGCTATATCCACGGCAGCCAGAGGTGCTATTTTCACCAGGAGGAGTGTCGCCATGCCTAGGTGCTGTCTTCCACCACCACCCGACCCAAATGGCCCAAAACACACCGACTCTGAAGATGATGAATGGGCCGCCTCTAACGATCCTGGCAACACCGATAGCGAGGAGTTTGTTGTGATCGCCTCCGACGGCTCCGAGGAGCCATTGGTACAGTCTCCTCCAATGCCGCGAGGGCCAGCGTACCGAACCAACGGTGAGCCTTACGGGTGGGATGTCTTTGCCCATGTTTTCTGGCTGGACTACGTCCGGCTAGAAGAACTCGGTAGCCTCTATGCACATCACGTACGCGCCCGAGCTAAGGAGGAGCTCGATGCGCAGCTAGTGATTGATACCTTGGATCCGGATTCACCGATGTAGTATGATAGCTTTTAATCGAACCTCGTAAAGCACTGCTAAAAGGTAATAAAAAAGGACACGTCTACAAGACTTTGTTTTTTTTGTTTTACCTTAGTTTACCGGACCAATCTAGTTTACTTTATAACGGGTTTGAATCAATGGATGGAGATAGGCCAGGGTTCAAGATCCACCTAAGCTACACATCAAATGGGATAAATGATAATAATAATAAGCATAGTCATGTATAATGTTTATATGGAGATAATATCTTATGGGCAACACATCCTAATATTCTAGATCCCCCGTGATGCAGCGGGCATAGTAATAGACTTTTAATCCAACTAAGAGTACATCGAAGCCACGGGTTACAAACAATTATTAACTGTAAACACAGATCAAAGCTTTAAGTGGTGATGTTGTTGTTGATCCCAAATGGGGAGCTAAGCGAAGACCGTACTACCCTTTCTGTCACTAAGGTTCCTATGAGATCGCCGCTAGCCAAGTATCTCACGTCAAGCCTTTATCAATCTATAGGATCTTGGGTACCTACAAGTCCACAGATCGAGACAAGAGATGAAGAAACAAAAGATACAAATCACGAATCCAAACAAAATAAAATTCTCCCATGATCTAGATGCACATAATTGCTGCAAGGTTTCTCCCCAATCCGCAGCCTGTGAGGACTACTCACTCATAACAAATAGACCAGAGATAGAAAACATCATGCAAATACTATTGAAATCAAATATTCTTACAATGGCCGCCAAATCACAAGGAGATCTAAAGTACAAAGCAATGGCTATGGCTAGTGGAGGGATGGATGGTCGAAGTGATGAACAATGGATGAACTATGGATGAACAATGGTATGGATCTCCTTTGGTGGTGTTGTGATGCAATCTAATAATGGCGCCTCTCTGGCCGGCGGCTGGAGCCTTGAAATATATATGCGTCTTCACGAAAGTTGTAGGGTTTGATGAGAAGAAGACATCACCACCTCGTACGGGCGGGCGGTATGGGCGAACTGCACCCGTACCAGTGGTTGTTAAGACTTCAGGTGCCTTGGAACAGCTCTCCAATTACTTGGTCGTGCGTACTTCCTCAAAATCCTTCATTATGACTCCTTATTTCGCTTTAAAAGCAGTGATTTCCTGCACAACATAAATCAAAGAAGGGATTTTCATATCTTTGCAATTATTAGTCACTAGTGGCAAAATTTGAGAGTTTCTTTGGCAATTGCTTGAACAAAAACAACGTTTAAACGCAGTGGAAGATGGCCAAAATCGGAGCCATCAACTTCCCCAAAGCTCAAACCTTGATCATCCTCGAGAAAGAAGAACCAAAAGAACTATATAGAATTCAGCGTTTAAACTTGAAACAATGAGAATAAGAGTTCACTTACAGTTGGTAGTCTTATGTGCTCAACACTTCATTCATTTGTGAAGCTTATCAAAGTTAGAGAGATGACAAGAATACTATACAAGCTTCAGGAAGTCAAGATAATCAAAGTAAAGTTTAATATAAGTATAAATAACTAGAAGTGCAGCAATCAATCCAATTCCTCTAATTAACTCTCAGCTTGCCAAGGAACACTATGATGTTTAAATAGCATAATTGAGTAAGAGAGTTTTATGTCCCAAGTAGTATAACAATGAAGTGTCTTATTTACACCCACATCAATAAATCAAGTCAATCTAAAACACTTCTAATCCAATCATTGTATTTCAAGAAAAATTCGTAAAGTAGTAATGATACCATGCCAAGGACTTGTTATGTGGATCCTCATAGATATTTGTTTCTTTTTTCTCATTTTTTTCAGGATTGTTGTTTGTTTCTTTTTGCTAGTGTTTTCACAACCTTTTAGATTACCAATACTTTTGCCCATACATTGACATGGATGTCAATCATGTCATCAACTCATAGCCAAAATCCGAGGTTATACCATAGATCGTTCAAAAGCTAGCGGAGTTGTTGGCATCCCAAAGGTGTGCATTAGAGACATAGAAAAAAGTTATCTCACTTCTTTCTCTTTCTCTTTCTCTTTTTTTGATCTCTACCGCGGTTTGATCCACAAGGTTAGCTTTGCCATGCATCACAATTACCACTAGACTTTATTTCAATCAAACAATTCCTTTCATGAGTGTCGTCGAGACTGTCAAAATATCTATGGGGTTAAGTATAATCAGGGCTATACTCTCAAGACTATCATTCATCAAACAAGTCGTAAATTTCAGACTTTTTCTTATTGTACTTGTTTGGCATTATTATTTCCAAGGCAAGACTCGGTTAACTAAAAGAACTAGATCAAGAGCTCAAACAACTAATCATCATACCAATAAAAAGCCTTACTCTAACCATATTAAATTACTTCCCACTAGCATGGTATCTTAACAAATCAACCAACTAAGATAAATAACTCAAACTTCATAAGTGGGAGGCAAAGGACATACCTCTCATAAGTAACTTCATGATCCTCTTCCTTATAGGGATGTGTTCCTTCAAAACTCAAACACGATGACTCTCGAAAAGATATTAAAGCAAAGAGGCAAAGTATGAATCCACGTTTACAAAAAAGGATAAACGGAAAAATCTTTTTGTATTTTTGAAGATAGGGATTAAAGAATAGGAAAGAACTTGCGACCAAGCAAGGGTTTAAGAAAAGAAAAACCAAGGAAAACAAATAACTAAAATGAAAGAAAAGGAAAAAAGTGAAGTGTTGGAACAAGCCAACACGAGTGTTTCAAAGCTCTCAAGGAGCTGGAGTTCAACCTCGTTATTACACAAATAAATTTGCTAGGGGAACACATACCCAAGATCAGGCTTTTGCAAGCCTTTTTGTTGCTCATTGTGGTGGCGGTTGATAATTTCCCATGTTCCATTGGCTGCTCGAATCATGGAACTGGGTGGCGAGGCTTGCATTGGCATCTCGAAGATTGATGGAGAAGTTGTTCATGTTTTGAATATTTCCTTCGAGTGCATAGATGTATTCATAGGTGGTGTAGTAGTTTGGTGGCTGCACATCTTGTTCGGGTCCTTCTTGTTCTACTTCTTCATCTTCTCCTCCTCCCACGGGTATTTCTTGTTGGGGTAGATTAGCTTCGACTTGCGCGTCATAATGCAAACGTCCATCCTCGATAGAGAATAAACCATTAGGCAAAGCAGCCGAGATCAAGTGATCTGCTCTAGGTATATTGAAGAAATATCTAGAAATCATACCACATGCTCATAGAGTAGATAGACCGAGACGGTTACCTCCAGCCAACGGTTGGATGTTACCTTGGTTGATGCAAAGTGCGAGTGCAAGAACGGTCACAACTCCTCCTCCACATATGGGTCCTTGAGATTGAAGAGCCTGATACTTAAGGTAAATCACAAGAAGAGCACCCAAATTTGGTGTTAAGTTACAATTGACAAGTGCAGCTTTTGCAAGGATTAACATGTCCTCATCATTAACTCTAGTAAACTCACCACGTGCTTGCAGTGTGTTAGTAATAACATAGACAAATATCGAATAGTAGGATGATCAATCTAGTTCCCCTTAGGTGTGTTTCAATGGATTTTCATCAAGTTAAAATATTGTGAAGGGGAAGGATCTAAAACAAAGGTAGTTGTGCGTACATCGATGGTTTTGTTGGTTAACCCATAGCATTGAGCCCATTGGCTGAGTGTCAAAGTGTAATCATAGTTCATAAGGCGGAATTTAATTCGATCAACTCCGGGCCTTTGTTCCTCGAAACAACCATAAGGATCCACCGTGTGTGTCAAGGTGCTAAAGAACTCAAGCGTCAAGCGGCGGTATGTCATAACATCCTGAAAGACAAAATTGTACAAACCAACATTGTTGCAAAGTAAATCGAAATCAGCACAAATGCCAAGTTGGTTCAGGATATAAGGACATGCCCACTTGGTGGATTTGATCTCTCGAATCTTGAGACGATCGAAACGGGTCATATGGAACTCCTCGGTGAACTCGATGCCAAGCGACTTGGGGGTTAACGTATAATTGGGTGGCGCGGAGGATTCCGTAACCATCTCACGTGTACGACTCCTCGTGTTCATCTAATAAATAAAAAAATTACAAAGTAAATAAATATTGCTAATAATTTTTTTAGTCCAATAGAAACATATCATAAGTGATTCTCTACACTAACTACAAAAGAAACTCATCTAAAAACAATGCTAAGCATACTTAATATCAAGATTGAATCAAGAACAAGACCTATGTCTAGATTGACAATGGTGAATGATTAAGTGAAGCTTTTGCACAAATAAGTTGGGGATCGGATAAGAATAATACCTTATATCGAGTGAGTGTGAAGAATCCAATGGAGGTGGTTTGAAGTTTGGAGGAAGAAGAAAGAGAAAAAATGATTTGGGGATTTTGGGTTACCTCCTCGGGGTGCTTATGGCATTCGTGTACTCGGTACGGGCGGGCGGTACGGCTAGAACCCGCCCGTACCGGGTGACTTACCTTGGGGGCGACGGTTGCTCCCAGGAAGTTCACTCGGTATGGGCGTGCGGTACGGTCGCGCGCACCCATACTGCTGGTCGTTAACACTGTGGTGACTTTTTCTTAAAACCTAATGTTTGCCCGGGGGTACGTTACGGGCGCGCGGTACGGGCGCATCCAGCCGTACCAGTGGTCATTATCGACATTGTTCCTTCGGCAATCATCAAAAAAATTATCTTCCTTTGCCTTGAGGTGGTACGGGCACACGGTACGGTCCACTCCGGCCATACCAGTGGTCGTTATCAAAAGGAATTTGATTAGTATCTCCATGCGCCTTTGCACATCTTATCAAAAGGTTAGATGGCAGCAAAAACACTAAGTAATGATCCAACAATACTTCTTAGGCCATGTGTTAGTAAAATAAAATATAGAGGATTACCTTGTTTCTTCTCCTATTTCCATAGGTCTTCTTGAACACTCTTTATTAAAACAAAATCAAAATCAAAACAAAATAACACAAAATAAAACATAATAGAAAAACTTAGAGAAACTTTATTTCACATGGGTTGCCTCCCATGAAGTGCTTCTAGTTAAGGTCAATTATCTTGACCTTGATGGCAATCACTTAGGTTTGGGGAATGGAACACCCACTCCAAAGTAGTTTGCTTTTAAAGTAATTACACCATCATCATCATTAGGCTTGGCCTTCTTTTTCCTTGGGAGGTGGACTACAAAATGATCTCTAGATGGTAGCCCTATTCTTACATTCCCTTCATGTAAATTAATCAAAGCTTTCATAGTTCTTAGGAATGGCCTACCTAGAATTATAGGTGATATGGGATATTCATGCATGTCCACAATAACAAGATCAATAAGAGCAGGGCTACCTTTAATTTCAACAACTATATTTTCTTTGATCCCAACAGCTTGTTTATAAGTCGAATCATCTACATGGAGTCTTAATTCAGTTGTAACAAATGGCCTCAAGTTTAACTTATCGAACAAGCTTTGGAAATTGTTGAGATGCTTGCACCAAGATCACAAAGTGCGGATATGTCATTAACTCCAAGCTTAATTTTAATAGTGGGCTCAAATATATCATCCAACTTAGCTGGAAGCTTATCAGCTAGTCTTTTGTACTCCATCTCTAAATCACGAACCTTAGATGCTACTTGTTGTATAAATCGTTGGTACATAGCATCATTACCTTGTTCTATACCTAGATTCTTAACGGTGGTCATCTTCAATAGATCTTCCACGGTATATTATGGTGTTGGCGCGTTGCTATAATCCAGCTCTTCAGGTTTTTCATCATTGGTTACCACCCTCATCATCTTGACGTCTTCTACCGAATTTGGCTTGGGTTTGCCAGCAAACTTTGCTAGTATGAGAGCTTGGTTCTCGGCTACCTTACCCAGATGAGCCTCCACGGTCCATGTTCTTTCCTGTAGAGCCTGCACATCATTTCTAATTGCAACGGCCTGATTAGATAATCTTCCTATACTACTTTCATGGTTCTCCGTAATCTTAATAAGCATATTGTTTTGTTTGGTTTGAGCTTGCATAAATGTTCTAACAGTTTGCTCAAACGGGAGATTGCCATGATTTGCTCCATTAGTATTATCATAATTGTTGTAAGGAGCTCCTGCAGGATTAGTATGATATTTTTGAACATTACAAGCATAATTATTTTCCATGCAGGATTAAAAGGAGTGCGAGCTATAAAATTAACATCATTAACATTGGTAGTGATAGCATTAACTTGGGTATCTTACTTACCCTTTACTAAGCTAAGAAACTCATTTACCTTAGATGTAAGCTCCTCATTGTTTACCTCGGTAATTAAACTTACTCTCTTCGAGGTTCTTTCCACATGCCATTGGGCATGGTTATTTTGCATATCATCAAGTAACTTATTTGCAAAACTCACATGCTTTGCCATGATCGTTCCTCGTGCTGAAGTATCTAGCATAGACTTAGACATTGGGTTAAGACCATTATAAAATAAATGTAATATAAGCCACTCTTCCATCCCATTATTAGGATAGTTCATTATGGCTTCTTTCATTCTTTCCCACGCAAGCGCTAGTGGCTCATGGTCTTCTTGTCTAAAGCTTGTAATGTTGGATCTTAGCCGCATAGTCTTAGGTGGGGGAAAAATTTAGTCATAAACAAATTAGTCATTCCTCCCAAGATTTAATAGTGCCCTTTGGTAGAGCTGGCAACCAATCCTTAGCCTTTCCTCAAAGAGAGAAAGGGAATAATCTTAGCTTAACAGCTTTTGGATCCACATCCTTAATATACTTCATGTCACCAATTTCAGTAAAAGTATTTAAGTGCAATCCCGAATCCTCGGAAGATGAACCACCAAACTGGTTTTATTGAACCAAACTTAAAAGGTTAGGTTTTATCTTATATGTTTCTACATCAACTGCGGATTGAGTGATGGGTGCATGAATAAAATCATCAGTGGGAGTAACATACTCCCCTAATCTCGTTTTAGCCATGGCTCTAATCTTTTGGGTAATTTTTAAGTAATAAAAATGAATAACAAGCAACTAAATTTTTTTGGTTTTCAAATAGATAACAAGAAAATATACTAATAAAAAGAATTAAATTACAACTAATAATAAAACTAAAAACAAGGTTTCTAATAACCTCACCAGGATAGCGAAATTGCTTCCCCAACAACGGTGCCAGAAAAAGGGCTGATACCTTCGATCTGGATTCATGGGTGTAGTATAATAGCTTTTTCCCTAGAAGACCTAGGTTTAATCGAACCTCGGAAAGCACTGCTAAAAGGTAATAAAAAAGGACACGTCTACAAGATGTTTGTTCCTTTTACCTTAGTTGGCCGGACCAATCTAGTTTACTTAATAACGGGTTTGAATCAATGGATGGAGATAGGCCAGGGTTGAAGATCCACCTATAGCTGCACATCAAATGGGATAAAAGATAATAATAAGCATAGTCATGTATAATGTTTGTATTGAGATAATCTCTTGTGGGAAACACATCCTAATATTCTAGAGCCCCCATGATGCAGCGGGCATAGGAATAAACTTTTAATCCAACCGAGAGTACATCGAAGCCACGGGTTACAAACGATTATTAAGTGTAAACATAGATCAAAGCTTTAAGTGGTGATGTTGTTGTTGATCCCGAATGAGGCGCTAAAAGAAGACCGTACTACCCTTTCTGTCACTGAGGTTCCTATGAGATCACTGCTACCCAAGTATCTCACCTCAAGCCTTTATCAATCTATGGGATCTTGGGTACCTATAAGTCCACAAATCGAGACAAGAGACAAACAAACAAAATATACAAATCACAAATCCAAACAAAACACAATTCTCCCATGATCTAGATGCACATAATTGCTACGAGGTTTCTCCCCAACCCCCAGCCCGTGAGGACTACTCACTCATAATAAATAGATTGGAGATAGAAAACATCATGCAAATATTTAGATTGAAATCAAATATTCTTACAATGGTCGCCAAATCACAAGGATATCTAAAGTACAACGCAATTGCTATGGATAGTGGAGGGATAGATGGTGGAAGTGATGAACAATGGTGTGGATCTCCTTTGGTGGTGTTGTGATGCAATCTAAGGATAGCGGCTCTCTGGCCGGTGGCTGGAGCCTCAAAATATATAGGCGTCTTCATGAAAGTTGTAGGGTTTGACGAGACGAATTCTTCGCCACCTGGTACGGGCGGGTGGTACAGGCGGACCGTGCCTGTACTAGTGGTCGTTAAGAATTCAGGAGCCTTGGAACGCCTCTCCAATTACTTGGTCGTGTGTACTTCCTCAAAATCCTTCATTATGACTCCTTATTTTGCTTTAAAAGCAGTGATTTCCTGCAAAACATAAATCAAAGAAGGGATTTGCATATCTTTCCAATTATTAGTCATTAGTGGTAAAAGTTTAGAGTTTCTTTGGAAATTTCTTGACCAAAAACAATGTTTAAACTCAGTGGAAGATGGCAAAATTTGGAGCCATCGGCGATCTACAACTCCCTGTTCGAGTTCTGGAATGTCGCTAGAGGACCGCCGTCGTCGTGCCCTCCTGGCAATAGAACCACCTCCCACCACCGTGGGATGCCACCCCAGCACCCTCCGAGCGAGGGTAGCACCTCCCGCCACCGTAGGACATCATGCTGTCCAGGCGAGGACATCGCCTCCCACCATTGTGGGCTGTAGTTAGTTTAATTATTTGATATATTTGCATGAATTTGGTGTATTTACATGAATTTGAAATGTTTACTTATTTTTTTATGAGGGGCACGGCTGGCATCCAACACCACCCCCCCCCCCCATCCACCCTAATTATTTTTCATCTATCCACCACCGTACTAGACTCGGCCACCTTTCTTCACAAGATGCACATGCTACCATCCCATCGCATTCGATGCATGTTGCTTTTCGAGCCTTCCTTTTAATACTACTCGGGAGGTGAGCCTAGCGCGATTCAACGCTAAACTTTGGTGTGATATTGGCGGGATCTTCTAGTTCAAAATTTTAGAGGAATATTGGTGGGATTCTCCCTTCTACCTTTCCCAAAATTTAACCCTGCCTTCACTTCTCCAAAAACACTAGCTACCTACATACTGACAAGGCCTCTCGGTCGCTCGCCCGCCGACTCCATTATCCATCTTTTACTGAAGCCTCACATCATCCTCTATACCATCCCTCCTTACCCGACTTCTAGCTCACCGGAGTCTGCTCAGTGACACCATCATGCATGCTACCGTCATTGCTTTGTCGCATCTGCTTCCCCCACTCCATGGTAGAGTGTCATCTTCCCCACCACCACAACCGAGAGATTCATACGCCACGCAGACCCCTCACGAGGGCGATTGTTAAATCTCTGTACTACCGAGACGAAGGTTGTTGTACACTTCCTATGCCCGCTTTCCCTACATTTAACTTCTGAATGCAGTTCATCGCTTCCTTGCAGTGCCTTCTCATTACCAATTATTTATAATACATGCTAGTTGTTGTACTGCGGGATTGGTTCAAAGAGAAAAGACGGCAACTACTAGTCGTCAAGACAAATTGGTTATATCACACTAGTATAAAACCTTGCCAGCCCAATGATAACCCCCACCAATACTCCCTATACCAAGGTTTGCCTCCATTTTCATATATGCATGCTGTCGTTATGCATTTTATTTTTGAGAGTAGTTCATCCTTTGCTTGCCCCGCCTTCTCATACTAGTATATGTTTTTTGTAAGGAATGGAAGATGATGTACTCCCGAATGAGTACGCAGAGAATTGATGTCAACGAATCCTAAAGAGTTTTGGACATGCAGATCTAGCCCCGCTCAACATAGCATAACTAGTACAGAAACATGGCCTGGTCGAGTACCCTAAACATGGCTATTTGTTGCATCTTTCTTGTGTTATTTACTAATTGATTTGCTATATTGCAATTTATAGAAGCAAGTGCATGATCATGTCCCTACCAAGCAGGTTTGCAACACAAATATTCAGTGTGCCAGTGATACAGCCATTTCTAGGAACCAAACCGAAGTATGGTGCATGGCTGAAGCTAAGATTAGGCTTCTACAAAAGGATTTGTACATGGCCACTCGGTGGATCACAGAACTAAACCGAGGATGGGTTTCTACTATTGAAGATGGCCTTGATGTTGCCGCTGATCTTTAGAAGTTAGTGGCTGAAAATTGTGTTCCCAATTTGGCTGATGCACATGTCAATGAGATCAACGTGACAGTATTGGAAGAGGTGAAAGAATGAGCAGAGATTATTTGTGCATCTTTGCAGGCAGATGATTTTCAAAGGGTGATGCAAGAGACGCCATGCGAATAGATTGTTATTTTTAATAATGAGGATGACTTTCCTTGTGTTATCAGCCTGATATTTTATTTTCTTATGTGCTGATAGTACTCTATGGTAAGTATGTATTTAGCACGTTGTATGAAACTGTACTGTACCTACTTGCTGCATCTGGACAATGTATCCCGGTCTCGTTCAAGCCACTTAGAAAATGGAAAAACAACATTTGCTCACGAGAAAGTTGAAATATTATTTTTTTCACTTTCGTTTAGATCTGTAGACCCATGTTTTTCTGGAAATTAACACATGACCATGAAAGGTAGTTCAAGAACAATCGTGTCCTTGTGCCCATTATCGTGAATAAATATGTGCAACTACTTGTGTGGCCCTAAAGTCAAACTTTTAGACTTCACTAGTAGATCGAACTGAGCGGCAAAAACATGCCAAAATCACCTCTTCCACCAAGCAGTCAATAATAATTTTAACTCTGCACCAAAAACACCCACTGAAATGGCTCTTGTATCCAATATTCAAGCGGTACGAAATTTCCATCTCGCCCTTCGGTCCAGAAACAACGTGCCAAAGTCCATTCCTCAAAATGGTTTGTCTTGTAAATTCCCATACGCCACACAATTAAAAGTTTCAAACATACTAGTACCACCCACGCACTTCGGGCCGAATCCCTCGAGATCACCTTGCACGACCACAGTCGTGCCCCTTCCATCCCATCTTCCCTTCATAGCCTCTCCATCGTAGCGACCAAATACATTTTACCAGCCCCCTTGTCTAGCAAACCAGAGTTGCTTTCTCGATGTCGGCCCGCACCACATCAGCGCCTCCGTACCCGAGGTCCACAGCGCCGGAGACGGCTCAGCAACACCATCGCAGCTTCGTTGGATCCACTTCCCCGACTCCACGATAATGGATCTGCTTCCTCGACCTTGTCCATGGTGCTGGAGAGATGGTGAGGCAAACCCCTTCAGCCGCAAACAGCAAGGTCGTAACTCACCATAAGTCTAGAAAAGGCATGAACACAAGAATGAAATCGTGTAATGACAGTCACAAAGGTTGCTGCCGTACACTTCATAAGCTCTTTACGCATTTGATGTCTGAAAGTAGTTCATCTCTTGTTTCACTTCATTCTTGCACTGAGTTTTTTATCTTGTAGTTCAACATTTATTGTCTAGCCATCATATATTCATATGTTTGTCATTGTTCCTTCAAAGATTTCAACTACTTGCTAGCACTGTACTAATTTGCTCTTCTACACACACCTCGCTCTTAAATCTCATAAGATATATTTTTTGCTCATGCATGTAAGTTGCTTTACGGTCGACTGATGAAGGAGAATGGAAGATTAGGGTAGACAGATTATTGAAGAATTCGAAATATGCAAGGTCGCTCAGCATGCAGAGTCTTAGATCTTTCATAACTACCACCACCAATCATGAAGTCCAGGTTTCTGATGTAGAATTTGATCCTCAAGATCAACAAAACCCCAAGGGAGACCTAACTCAGGAAGATGGACCGGTCAAGAACCCCCTCCCTAATCCGCCCGCTTGTCCACCCCCCAAGGTGCTTGCTCTATCTTGTCATTGAGATATTTGTTGCAGCTTCCATGTTTCGTACATCAATTCCCACCAAATGTTGTGCAATGCCATCTGCATAGTTCATGCATCATGTAATTTTAGCATATCTTGCCTTACTGTTCTTCTATTCTATTTGTGTATCATTTTACATAGGACTTTGATAGATTAATGTATTGTTTATGTGTGTTAGGAATCAGCTGGTTCACCTAAGACCCTTCTAGATACCAACAGTGAGAAAAAACTATGTTCGGCAAGTGTCTAATTTAGCATTAGTTTCTGTTGATGAAAAATACTTCTAAGGACACCAAACTCATGAAATTGGACCCGTCGAGGACCTCCCCCTAGTCCGCCCGCTTGTCCACCCCCAAGGTGCTTGCTCTATTTTTTCATTGTGATATATGTTTCATCTTCCATGTTTTGTATCTCAATCCAACCAAATATTTTTTAATGCCCTCTGCTTAGTTCATGCATCATATATATTCAGCACATTTTGCCTTATTATTCTTCTATTCCATCTAGGTCTCATTACATATAGAACTATAATAGATTGAAGTATCGTTTATGTGTGTCAGGAATCAGTTGGTTCATGTAAGACACTTTCAGGTATCAAACGTGAAGCGTCGACAAACTGTCATGCTAATGCTACCGGTGGAACACAAACACAAGCCAGGAAATATAAAAATCAAAAAATAGGAAACTCACATAAGGCTAAAAATGTCGTCTTGCCGGTATAACATAGGTTCGAATAGAAGTAGACGCAGCAAATACCATCCCACACATTACACAATCACCAATTGCCAATCCAGATACCCAGCAACAATTAACAGCCGAACCAGTTTTGACCTCTACTTGACTAACAATGTTGGCACAACACCAACAAGCTAGCGATGATCACCAACATGTTGATCATCCCGGTGGCAAACAAGGTATGTGTTCCAAGGATTATCGATGCATGCTTCCTTATATATACCATGCAAGCTTGATGTAATGGTTTAATTGGTAGCTACACGAAGATTTAAGAAAAGGGGGCCAATGGTAGGAAAAAAGCTTGAAGCTAAAAATTTTGGAACGCAATCTAGATGTTGCATCAATTCTATTGTGCCTAGCATGTGAAGGCCAGAAGATCCAGAAGAATCTGCTTTTCTAGCATCGGAAATAGGCGTTTATGTCAGGAATGATATTCCCATCTTCGCATCGTTCAAGCTCCACCAACAGACCCCTAACCATTACAATTCATTACTACAAAAGTTACATGTAAGTCATGGTGCTCTATCGCATGCCTTCAAGCTTGATGTTGGTTATATTCTAAGTCACATAACACATCAAATGTTCCATTCTTGCTGACAGACAAAATTCAACTTCGATCAGGATAATGAGGATGTAGAGTATGTTCTCATGGACATGTCCTCCTGTTCTTTGCACCAACAGCGCCATAGGCTAAAGAATAAATACTTTGATGGTAAGGCAAGTAAGGATATTCAAAGAACGACTCCTATGGAACATACTATGACTGACCAATAGTGGATAGATCTTCTTGACCACTGGTTTGATCCAAATATTATGATATGGTCTGTGAAGATTGATACCATATCACATTCGAAATTCCTATTTGCACATATGTATCACTAGTCTCCTTTTGCAGAAGAACACTGAGAAAAACAAGAGAAACTATGCCGCACAACGCTTAACAAACCGAACTAGATATCATGCATTGATTGGGCACCTAAGCACAATAATAAGGATAATTAGTTTTTAATCTTGTAGAGACTTTGTACTTCTTATATTTTGATCATGTGTTTCGCCCATGTTGTAGAAAGGTGCGATAAGTCTGCAGCAAAAATTCCAGGCATGCCAGACGAGAAAAAAAGAAGGGCTCCATCCCTACGCTAAGAGTGTTATTGTAAGAGCATCTCCACTCGGGTTCCCAGGACGCCGTTCCTAGGGCGGGTTTTTTCGTCCGGATGGTGATTTTTTGCCCAGTCGCGTTCCCAAGATGCCGGTTTCGTCCGGATTTGGCCCAACTTTCGTTCAGGGTTCCCAGGCCGACCCCCACGCGTTGGGAATGCCTTGGGAATGCCAGATGAAGCAAAAATGAGGGTGGGCTAGCCCTGTCAGCAAGACATCCCATTTCCCACCACCAGTCGCCTCTCCCGCGGCGAAGGATCCCCCCTCCTAGCTGCCCTGTCGCCATGCTTGCGCCGGCGAAGCTCCACCGCTTCAAGCCGAAGTCGCGCATGTAGATAGGTCCGCCGCCACCACTCCACCATAGGCCACCTTTTGATGCCTCTCCTTCGTTGTAGCTCAGCCCTGCTTCGAGCTCCTGCCACATCGCCCGCCAAGTGTTTCGTGTTTTGCCCCTTCGGCCATGGACTCCGATGACGAGTGTAACATCCCAATTTCAGCAACCCTGATTAGTTGTCCAGAATGCAAAAATCAGGGGGGGACTTTTTTCTTGTTTAATGCTGAAGTGTTTGCTTGTTGTTTGGATATGCTTATGCATATGAATGTGTATTAGATGGTATACTCCTTACCTTAACACCAGTTGACAAAAGCTACTTCCCAAAATAGTCTTGGCTTAATTTCCATATTCCCAAATGTTCTGGCATTTCAAAACCTGAGCCAAGAAGCCTTTGCAAACCAACTATTTTAGTAGCCTCGATTGATCAAACTATGGAGAGTTATATAACATAATCTCCTTATGTTTTTAAGACAGAACCTTCTACTATTCTTATCTCTAGATTTAGCAAAACCTTTTTATGAAGCATTTGAATTCTACCCTTGGTAGAGATACCAAGAGACCCTCATCTTATTCCAAACTACAACCTATTCAAAATACCCTTCCTTACCTCAAGCTAAGCTTGATGGTAACCCTAGTAGTAGTTTATTTGTTGGTAAGATGAGTTGCCTTGATCTGCTATTTGACTTGATTGTTTAGAAGTAGTATGAGCTACCCTAGGAGCTCATCCACTAGGATCAAGATACTTCAAGATCACCAAATCCTAAGAAATAATACAAGATGGATCTAATCCCTAGCCACCAGATGATCATCTAAAACCCTTAACCAGATCAATTCTGAAGATATCCCTTCTAGAAGCTTCCAAGTCAATGAAGACCAACATCAAGCAAGGATCCCTCCTACTCAATCTACACTTCAACATCATCCACTTGATGATGCTTGGGTACCTTGCAACCCATTAAAAACATCCCCTCTCATACTCTAGTCAAAATCCTCAAAACTGCCAAATTTGACTAAGTCTAGAAACTGTTTCAACATCACCTTTTTGGATGCCTCCCTTTCTCAACCCCTATGCATTTTTGGTAATGAACTTGAACCATCTTGTTAACCATCCTAAGTACAACCAAGGACCACTCTTGCCCTTGGTTATATCATCTTCCAACCCATTTGTTCTTGATGGTTTTGCAGGCAAGAAATTAACTATTCCTGCAAATCTAGTCATCATGCCCACTTTGATAGAAGCTCACACCACCATCCAACCTTCCATGGACCAACTCCTTGCATGGTTGTGTTCTACTCATATAGGTATATCAATATCTACTTCACTTGTTCCAAGTGGATCTTTGTGCTTCTTAAACCCACAAGGTTTTGAAGGCTAGTTGATAATCTGCTTTGGCAGGCTTATTTTATTCAAAGTATGAAAGTCTGTCTTGGTGAGCTCAAGCAGGATCAATCTCAAACCTATACACCATTGCAATCTACATCACTTGGTATATCCATACATCTACCCCATGCCCCAAGGGGAGATCTGAACTCCAAGGTACAACCATGTGTTGATGGTATGAAATGAACATCACCCTAGATCCTTAATCTAGGGTATTCCACCAAAATCAACTTGGATTATCCAATCTCAAGGTTGCAAATGCTTGATACACCGTGTCTACATCATGAGCCAAAAGTTGGGGAACCAGCCATGCCGCCCATCCCCTGGCGCCTCGTCGTCCACCGAGTTGTCGTACACCTCCTCCATCGTCTCTCCCTCCTCGAGGTGAGCTCCTCGCACCGCCTTGGCTGCGCTAGGGTTTCCTCGTCGGTGGCCCTATCGCCGGGAAGACGACGCCGGCGGGCCGTTGATTAGGACTTGATCGGACGGTCCCTGCTGCCCGATACCGCTTCGACTACGACCCTCACTGACCGGTGGGACCGGATCGTCAGGGATTTAAATCCCTCCCGCGCATGGATCCAACGCCAGCGGGCCGGCTGTTGCGCTGTGTGGCCTAGAATCCCCTGGAACTGGCCCAGTAAGCCCCTGCCTCTCTCCCTTTTTATTTGTAATTTCCAGATATGCCAATTTACCCATTTGGTTTAATTCAAAATGGATATGAAAATACCTCCAAAAGACAAGATATAAATTTCCTCAGGTTCCTTACTATCTTCATAAGCATTCAGAACATGTTTTGTATCCAAATAATCTCTACTTATTCCATAATAAAAATAATACCAGAATGTATACTTTTCACTATTAAATTCTTTTTGTGAGTTTCAGAACACTAAATGGGGTAAACCCAAGTGCCCTTGGTAGGTGTTTCATGTACCTACCACATGAACTTGGCCTCCCTCCAAGTGGAATCTTTAAACTCCTGTAGTAAAAATAACAAAAACTATTAGTTTCTGCCTTAGGTAATTTCTCTAGGTCAAACCAACAGAGGAATTGGCCCATTTCCAACTCCCAGTAAAACTCCATATCAACATCTACCAAACCCCAGCAGCTCAAATTTTATTGAGCTACGGTTCAATTTTAATGAATTAAACATTTCTGTCCCTAGTGTTTTCACTAGATAAATCATTACAGTATCTTTGCAACTCCAAAAATAGTGATTCCAGTTGGTACTGTGAGGTATTTGCAATACCTATCCATTGCCCTTTACCTCATATTAAAAGCCTCTGTAGATTAAATATGGTGAAAAAGACAAGTTGTCTACAGAACTGCCTTTGGGAATTTCCTGAGGGCATTCTGTTAAATATTTTGGCATGATTCCAACTCTCAGTGAACAAGTACATCAATCCCTACCTGACCCTACAACTAAATGATTTTTGGAGCTCCAGAACTTTCCTGGTGATTTATTCCCTAAAACTAGAAGTTATTCCACTAAGAAAATCATAACTATTTAAAGAAAAGAGATAATTTAGTGAAACCACTTTTGTTGGTTTAATTTTATCAACCTCTACCTGTAGGTATAATTTGTATTCAATGGTATCATACAGAATATGGTCTTGTTCCAAAATCCATCTCTTAGGTAGTTTCTAGACTATAAGTCCTAAGGAATATTCATCCCCTTCTCCACGGCCATCTCAATCTCCTAAATCCAATCCTCTCAAAACCTACTGAATTGAGTAATGTGTGGTATGTCTGTTAGTTGTATTGTATTGGTGATTGTATGCCTCATATTGATTGTGTCCTTTTGTTTGTTTGCATGTGGTCCCTATTAACGATAGTTGCGATTATATCGAAGAGCAGAAGAAGATGGTTATTATTGTATATTATTGGGTATTCTAAGAAGAATTCCAGGGACATATTGCCATATTGCTGATCATCAGGCAAGCCACCTTCTTGCTCATAAGCCTTGTCCTACTATTTTACTTATGCATGATTTGTCTACTATTTGTGAAACTGCATTGTTTTATTATTTGTTTATGTATATACGGTAGTGGTTTGGCTCCTCCGAACTATTATGCTTTTGTATTACTAAGTACAATCCCCTTGGTGATACCTACTTGTCCCTAGTAGAATAGATGGTGCATATCCACCATACCCCTTTGGAGATCCTGTTTTAGCCGAAGCAAAGCTAGAGGATGGGAAGACCCCGGAAAAAGTTTTACCAAATGTTTTATGATAAAACCTTGGTGAGGTGGGACCTCCCAAGAGATGTTGATAAAGAAAAAGATTTTGTTTTACAAAATGCTGAAGAAAAGACGGAGGAAAAAGGTTTACAAAAACGCAGCCGGTTCTTTGCAGTTTAGCTATAACAACTTACCCCTGTGCAACCACACTATCCCTATATGGGAAGGGGCTGGATTCGATGTTTGTTCATTCTGGTATAAGCTGCCTCGCAACAACTACAGGGGACCGAAAATCCCTGGAGGGTGGGCCTTCTCACGTAAAGGGTCCATGTGGGACATCGACCTGGAGAAGGAACGAAGGGCTTGCGCGCCTCCACGCGTTACTATGAGCCCCTCTTGAAAGCGCAACACGTGGGACGTGCAAAATGCGCTCCGGTTGGTCCTAGGTACCCGACGTCCCGGTGTTGACGGGCACAACACTCATAGGGTAGGCACTTATATTGGAGTGGGCATCCGGAGAGTCTTGATCGGTTACTCGACCCACGATCGGTGAAGATCAGGGTAGTGTACCCATATGGTGTGGGTAAAGTGTACAACCTCTACAGAGTGTAAATCTATTCGAATAGCCATGTCCGCGATTATGTACGGGTTGGACAAACTTCTGTAGAGCGGTGCTGGTTTTGTTTTCAAAAAGGATTTCGGAAAAGAAAATGGTTTTGGAAATGTTTTGACCATGGGATGGTCGGAAAGGATACATGTTCTGACCATGGGATGGTCAGGAAGGTACGAAAGGAGTTTGGTCATGGGACGACCCGAAGACGGGAACAAATGGGTGACCCAGTCCTGATGTTTTCCAAAAAAATTCAAAAGGTTTCCAAAATGTTTACAAAAGTTTTCAACAAAGATATGTAGATGCTATATCTAGAAGAGAAACTAATTGAGAAAAGAACCTCTCTTGGAGCCCTCCTACTACCATAGCCATATTGCATATCTTCCTGCTATTATTATTTCTCTTAAGGTGGTTTGCGAGTACATTCAAAGTACTCGCCGGCATTGTCCCTGGCTATTAACTTGGTCAGATATCAAGAAAGGGTGAAGTGGAAGACTATGCGAGCTAGGGCGTCTTCCCAGTTGGTTGCCTGTAGGTTGAGGCTTGATTGGCTCTGCGCATGATGATGTTCCGCTACTGAAGATGGTATAGCCATTATGGCATTTATGTAAGTCTTGTATTTTGGTATATCTCGGATGTTGTAATGATACTTGTTGGTTATGTGCCATGACTAACTGATCATGGGATCGTGGTTGTATGCATAACAGGGATTCTCGGAGGTTAACTCCGAGGGCCCCACAACAAGGAGTTGTTCGCCGTGTTGCTGGTGCAAGAGAATGTCGTAGCCACTGAAGATGTAGAGCATGTGCAAATCCTCGCATCTTTGGCACGGCTGTACATGCAGACTGTAGCGCCAAAGCGTGGAGGCTCGGCGAAGGGTCGCCGGAAGTGCAAAGCAAGGCAGAGGATGGAGGGCTACTGCATGTTGTACACTGACTACTTCGCCAATGAGCCACTGCACGAAAAGGCCATGTTTCGGTGCCATTTCAGGATGAGCCAAAAGCTCTTCCTCGAGATCGTGCATGCCATCCAGGAGTTCGACCCCTATTTCATGTGCAAGAAGGACTGCACCAGCATGGTTGGGTTTTCCTAACTGCAGAAGTGCAAAGTGGCGATGAGGTTGCTTGCATACGGAGCGCCGGGTGACAGTGTTGATGACTATCTCCGCATGGCCGAGTCCACCACCATCGATTGCTTGTATAGGTTCTGTAGGGCAGTGATTGTGGTGTTTGGGCCATAGTACTTGAGAACACCCACTGCTGAAGACACTACTCGGATCCTCGCAGTCAATGAAAGTAGAGGATTCCCTGGGATGCTTGGAAGCATAGACTGCATGCATTGGCACTGGAAGAACTGTCCATTTGCATGGTAGGGGATGTACAATGGCCACAAAGGAGGTTGCATTGTGATACTCGAGGCAGCTGCTACACATGATCTTTGGATCTGGCACTCCTTCTTTGGCATGGCAGGATCGAATAACGACATCAACATTCTCAACTCAACAAATGTCTTTGCCAAGCTTGTTTAGGGTCATGCTCCCCCCGTGGACTTTGAGATTAATGGGAACCACTACAACAAGGGGTACTATCTTGCAGATGGCATCTATCCAAGATGGCCAACATTTGTGAATACTATCCCAAACCTGATACTCCCCAAGCATGCTTAGTATGCCAAGGAATAGAAAGCTTGTAGGAAGGATGTGGAGCGGGCATTTGGTGTGCTCCAACAGAGGTTTGTAGTTGTCTGGTTCCCTGCTATGACCTGGTCGAAAGATCAGATGTGGGAAGTGATGAATTGTTATGTGACCTTGCACAACATGATTATTGAGGATGAGAGGAACGCCCCATTGAGTTTGGTCGAGCAGAACGAGCCATACTACAGACAGAGACCTCTTGCACAGCCTGATCACCAGGTGCCGCCAACCTGGGCTGCCTTCATCGCCATGCGTCAGGAGATCCAAGACCCGGTAGTGCATCACCAGCTACAGGATGATCTGGTTGAGCACCTATGGACACACAGGGGCAGCACATAGATGCCTAGCATGAACTGGTCAAACTAGGCCGAAATATGTTGTATTTTCATTGTTCGTCGAACTATGTTTAATTTAATGTCGAACTATGGTTAATTTCATGCAGAACTATGTCAAACATTGCTTTGTATTCATATTATGCCAAAATATGCCGAAAACTGTTCAAATCTGAGCCAAATTTAGGCGAAAACATGCCGACCTGGGAACTCGACCTGGGAACGTGAGTGGGAAACGGGGCGTTCCCAGGCCGAAAACTAGCTTCGTCCGGTGCTAAATAGCGCCAGATTTCGTCCTAGGAACGCCTAACGAGTGGAGATGCTCTAAGTCTTCTGTTTGATTAATATTTTGTGATGACACACCCTTAGTGATTTATATGTATAGTTAGATGTGCAACACTTCCTGAACTGCTTCCCAGATTTCTTTTTAATTTAAGTAGATGATTTCCAAGTAGTGTGAGTTTTAGTTTTCAACTGTACAAAGAGTTGTCTTGTGTATATCATGCACCTGGCGATGAAGAAATAGATAGATGCCATGTTGGCATAGTCCTATTATTGCGTGTTAGTGATAAAATTCTTATCAGTATGATCAGATAGCTATGCTTTTACTACAATGTATATATCATGGGACCATGCCAACTTGTAAGATTTATTCATAGATAGGTTATCTGTGTTTTCTGCATATTTCTATGTAGTAGATTTTCTTCTCTCACCCATGTCTACCAACTGATAACCTTATAGATTAAATTGAATGAGGAAATGGCAAAACCTGGGAAAGATGGTCTGGAACAAACACGAGAAGAGTGTCTAGAAACATTTAAAACGGTACTAAACGATGAAGGTCATCATAAAAGCACGTTCCTACGTAATGCTGGGTTGTCGTAGTGCAAGTCCAAGTCCAAGTCGGTGTGTTTGTCTAGTCAGGAACAAATTGTAGCACTACGAGCTGAACAGGAAGTGCATAAACGAGCAATCGATGATATGAGACAAAAAAGCATTAGCAAGTGATGCGGAGTTAAAGATCTTACGAGATCAATAGAATTATCGAGAGCCCATAGATGAAGAGACTATTCTAAATTGAAGATGAACCCTGACAATGATAGGTGAGTACAAAGGTCCCGTGAAATGGATCCTGTTACTGAGCCCGGGTTATGTTTGGGGCCATGTAACAAAAACAGAGGGAGTATTTGTTTTGCATCAGGCTTTTATTTGTTTATGATGTGCTCCATGCACAAAAATCATGTGCCCAAACCTCACTCTCTCATCCTTGGATTCATGAACCTCACAAAGGTTTTTTCTTCTTTGGAAAACCGCCAAATTCAAAATCTCAATCAAGTGACAAATCCTACCGCCTACCCCATTTGAATCGGAGATTATGTATCCAATTTTCTTTGCCAATATGGTTAGTATTTTGATGATCAGTTGATGTGACTCTCATCCTTAAATTCATACAGAAGGAGTACCATTTTTCTAATATTCCTTGGATGCTAATGAAATTAAAAAATCTCAGTCGAGCGGAAAATCCTACAGCCAACCCTGTTTGAATCGGAGGTATCCCATTTTCATTATGGATGAAGTTAATTTCACTCTCGGTCTTCAATTCCTAAATAGGGAGTACTCCTTTTTTCCAAATATTGCTTGGACATTAGCTAAATTCAAAATATCAGTCTACACAATTATTATGGCCATGGATGATTAGTTGATGTGACTCTCGGACTTGAATTCCTAGACAGATAGCGTACGGTCTATGATGGATCTGATTTTTGCCATCTTATAGTGCATTTAAACATTGTTTTTGGTCAAGAAATTGCCAAAGAAACTCCTAATCCTTGCCACTAATGACTAATAATTGCAAATATATGAAAAACCTCTCTTTGATTTATGTTGTGCAGGAAATCATGGCTTTTAATGCGAAAGAATGAGTCATAATGAAGGATTTTGAGGAAGTACACACGACCAAGTAATTGGGAAGCAGTTCTAGGGCGTCAGCATGTAACCGCGACCAGTCCTGCATGCACCAAGTGGCAATGGCTTCGTCTCATCAAACCCTACAACTTTCATGAAGATGCCTATATATTTTGAGGCTCTAGCCACCGGCCAGAGAGCCGCCATTCTCAGATTACATCACAACACCACCAAAGGAGATCCACACCATTGTTCATCCATTATTCATCACTTCCACCATCCATCCATCCACTAGGCATAGCCATTGCTTTGTACTTTAGATCTCCTTGTGATTTGGCGACCATTGTAAGAATATTTTGATTTCAATCTAAGTATTTGTATGATAATTTCTATCTCCGGTCTATTTGTTATGAGTGAGTATTCCTCACGGGCTATGGGTTGGGGAGAAACCTCGCAACAATTATGTGCATATAGATCATGGGAGTATTGTATTTTGTTTGCAATTGAGATTTGTATCTTTTGTTTCTTTGTCTCTTGTCTCGATCTGTGGGCTTGTAGGTACCCAAGATCACATAGATTGATAAAGGCTTGAGGTGAGATACTTGGCTAGCGGCGATCTCATAGGAACCTCGGTGACAGAAAGGCTAGTACTATCTTCGCTTAGCGCCCCATTCGGGATCAACAACAACATCACCACTTAAAGCTTTGATTTGTGTTTTACAATTAATAATCGTTTGTAAACCATAGCTTCGGTGTGCACTCGGTTGGATTAAAAGTATATTGCTATGCCTGCTGCATCAAAGGGGTTCTAGAATATTAGGATGTGTTTCCCACAAGAGATTATCTCCATTCAAACATTATACATGACTATGCTTATTATTATCTTTTATCCCATTTGATGTGCAGCTACAGGTGGATATTCAACCCTGGCCTATCTCCATCCATTGATTTAAACCAATTATAAAGTAAACTAGATTGGTCCGGTAAACTAAGGTAAAACAAACAAACAAAGTCTTGTAGAGGTGTCCTTTTTATTTCCTTTTTGCATTGCTTTCCAAGGTTCGATTAAACCTAGGTCTTCTAGGGAAAAAGCTATTATACTACATCCATGAATCTGGATCGAAGGTATGAATCCTCTTTCTAGCTTCGTTGCCGGGGAGGCAATTTCGCTATCCTGGTGAGGTCAGTAGAGACCTTGTTTTTAGTTTTATTATTAGTTGTAGTTTAATTCTTGTTATTAGTTTACTTTCTTGTTATCTATTTGAAAACCCAAAAAATAGTTACTTGTTATTCGTTTTCATTACTTAAAAAATACCAAAAAGATAAGAGCCATGCCTCAAAAGATATTAGGGGGGTATGTTATTCCCACTGATAATTTTATTCGTGCACCCATCAATCAATCCGTAGTTGATGCGGAAACATATGAAATAAAGCCTAACCATTTAAGTTTGGTTCAACAAAACCAATTTGGGGGCTCATCCGCTGAAGATTTGGGTTTGCACTTAAATACTTTTACTGAAATTTATGACATGATGCGTATTAAGGATGTATATCCAAATGTTGGTAAACTAAGATTGTTTCCTTTCTCTCTTGGAGGAAAGGCTAAGGATTGGTTGCTATCTCTACCAAACGGCACTATTAAATCTTGGGAGGAATGTACTAATTTGTTTATGACTAAATTTTTTTCCCCAACTAAGACTATGCAGCTAAAATCCAACATTCAAGCTTTAGACAAGAAGACCGTGAGCCACTAGCGCTTGCAAGGGAAAGGATGAAAGAAGTCGTAATGAACTGTGCTAGTCATGGGATGAAAGAGTGGATTATATTACATTTGTTTTATAATGGTCTTAACCCGATGTCTAAGTCTATCCTAGATACTGTAGCAGGAGGAACGATCATGGGAAAGCAAGTGAGTGTTGCAAAAAAGTTACTTGATGATATGAAAAACAACCATGCCCAATGGCATGTGGAAAGAACCTCAAAGAGAGTAAGTTCAATTACCGAGGTAAATAATGAAGAGCTTACTGATGGCTCAGTGTCGGCGCCAGAAAAATGCTGGTGCAATCTTGATGTAGAGCTCGTTGGGAACCCCAAGAGGAAGGTATGATGAGCACAGCAGCAAGTTTCCCTCAGTTATGAAACCAAGGTTTAATCGAACCAGTAGGAGCAAGGAAACACCCCAAAGGTGTTGCTAGCTAAGCCTTGGCAGGGCGCACTACCGGTGCTAGTAGCAACATGGAGACCTGCACAACACAACCACATAACTTTGTCCCCAACTTGCGATGAGGTTGTCAATCTCACCGTGTTTTGCGGAAAACAAAGGATTAAACGTATCGAATGGAAAGAAGTAATAGTTTGCAGAAAGTAAACACAAAGCAGTAAAATATTGTAGATTGTATGTAAAAGAAAGGACCGGGATCCATAGTTCACTAGAGGTGGCTCTCCTTAAGATAGATAACATGCTAGGTGAACAAATTACAGCGGGGCAATTGACAAACATCGAGAAAGCAATACATGCATATACTAATCATCTTGAATCCTTTGAGATTCGATTGGGCATTAAAACATTATACATAAACCGCCATCCAACTGCATCTATGACTAATAATCCACCTTCAGGTTATCATCCGAACCCCCTCCAGTATTAAGTTGCAAGCAACAGATTATTGCTTTACGAACTGCGTGTAAAGTAAACAATACGATTGTTCTATGAACAAAGGATTGTTGTTTTCTCCCTAGTAGCAACAGCACATCTAGTACCTTAGAGATTTCTGTCACTTCCCCAGATTACCAGAGGCATGAACCCACTATCGAGCATAAATACTAACTCTTGGAGTTGCTAGCATCTACTTGGCCAAGATAGCTACTAACAACGGAAAGCATGCAAGATCACAAATAACAAAGACATGATAGAATCAATAATCAATCTGAAATAGCATCTCAATATCCATCGGATCCCCGCAAACAAAACATGCAAAATTACAAATAGATGATCTTGATCATGAACGGAGCTCACAAGATCTAGACATGAAAGCACAAAGGAGGAGAACCAGCCATCTAGCTACTACATGGATCCGTAGTCCAAGTATGAACTACTCACGCATCACACCGGAGGCTTGCATGGTGATGAAGAAGGCCTCCAGGGTGAATTCCCCTCTCCGGCAGGGTGCCGAGAAGAGCTTCAGATCCCTCCCGATCTAGGGATGGAGATGACGGTGGCTCTAGACTCTTCGTGGATTTTTGATGGGCACTTAGGGTTTTCGTCCGAGGGCATCTTATAGGCGGAAGGAGATGCGAGGGTCTTGGGTCGGCAGACCACCCCTAGCATGGGCCAGGCCTGGCCATGCCAGTGGTGTGGCCTCCTCTTCTCCGTCTCGTATTCTGGCATCTGATGACTTCCGGAAAAATAGGCACTTTGGATTTTGTCCTGTCCAATTCCAAGAATATTCATTTTTTGACTTTCCTGGAACCAAAAACAGCAGAAAACAGGCAGCTGGCACTATGGCTCTTGTTAATAGGTTAGTCCAAGAAATCATATGAAAAGTACTCCAAAGTTGGAACAAAACACAAGAAAGTGGATAAAACCAAGCATGGAACAACAAAAATTATAGATACATTTGCAATGTATCACTTACATCTAAGGTAGATGAGTTGCTTAGCTTGGTAAAGGGTAAAGAAGATACCCAAGTTAATGTTATCACTACCAATGTTAATGTTGGTAATTTTATAGCTCGCACTCCTTTTAATCCTGCATGGAAAAATAATTATGCTTCCAATGTTCAAAATGTAGGGGTTCCGTGTATGAAAACAATAAAATTTTACCCTACGCCCCTGAACCCCTGATGTTGCCGGGACCTATATATTAGTAATGCAGTAACGGGAGAGATTTTTGCAAACTTACCCTTGAAGACCGGAAAGCGTTGTCAACGCTGAGGAGAGCGTGGTTGATGTAGACGAGCCGAAGCTGACCTCAAGGTCGTGATGAAGTCCTTACGCTCCTATGGCTCCAACGACTTGAGTGCCTCAAGTGTGACACCTCACGAGGATTTACACACGTCTGGTGCCTGACAATGACTCCCGCTTCCCTGATCCAACAGCAGTTGCGGAAGTAGAGCTCCTGGATCTAAATCCCGCATTGTGATGGCGCTCCGCGGTGAAGATGTCTCTCGTTCGCGCAGTCCGAACTTGGGACCACGGTCACGGGAGAGAAAGAGAGAATATCAATTGGAGGTCTCCCCAAAAGTGAGGAAACCTTTTATTGAATATTGTGTGTATTTATCTGGCCAAATACCCCCACTATATATAGGGGGAGGGGAGGTACTACCTCCCTCAAAGTCCCGGGGTGGGACTAAAGGAGGAGGAGGTGGGGGAGGTGCCGCCGGCCACCCTCCCATGGGCCCCACGTGGGGGGCTGGCCCAATAGGGTCGCCGGCCACCCCCTTGGCCCTTTATCCTCTTGCCTTTCCCTCATGGGCCCTTTCCCCTCCGGGATTTGGCCCATTAAGCCTTTTGACCATTTAACTGATTTTCTCTTTTATTAAATAATTATGAATAAATGATTAAATCAATATTTAACATTCATTCACATATTATTCAATCTCCGTGGCTATGGAACAGCTTCCACCTCCACTCCGGACATCCTCTAGACTTACCGAAACCCTTCCGGTTTTCTCGCGTCTCTTCTTTGGTGATTCTACCGATCCTATCTCTCTAAGCATCATCAAGCCCTTAAGCGTGATACCCCACGGTTTTGGAACACTCTGGACATGGCCGGGATACTCCCATACCACTGATCGATATAGGGACCTGGATGGCCATGTGACCCCTGTGCATTCCATGAAGATCTTTCATTGTTTGAACCGGGACAGTCGTGTCTTATTCCCTTTGTCTCTTGATACTTGCATTGCCCGAGATCTGATCAATGACATCACCATGTCGTGTTCAATCTCGTTACTGAACAATGCTACTTTTCTCATTCCGACAAGTGATATCCCTGTGATCAAATCACGCGCTGTGCAGCTATTGGATATAACTTCTCTGAGTGGCCCCTTGATTATCTTTCCATCATGTGGATGGAAAAATCCCTCTCTTGGCATATATTGCCTCTGCGGTTCCTCCGAATACTTGAACACACTTTTATTGTCACTGTATTACCAAGTGATGTTTGATGCTATCTAAGCATTCTCGGGAGACAGTGATTGATATAGCCTCACGGTCTAAGGAATAGTCTACGAGTATCCATTTCTAATCATCGTAACTTGAACTTCGTGACATGATCGGGTCACGATGTTTAGGTTGGGTATTGCTTCATCATCTCATTCCCAGAATGAGTTGACTCCATTTCCAACTGGCATAAATGCCACATGATCAGGAAACCTTGATCATCTATTGACGAATGAACCAGTGACTAGAGTTTCACTGGGAACCCCTGGTTGTTTATATATCACCCGTGTATTGATGTTTCCTCTCAATATAGTTATAGCATGATATAAAACTTAATCATAAACTTTATGAAATATGCTAATAATCCTTATCATTATTTGTCTCTAGGGCATATTTCCAACAGTCTCCCACTTGCACTAGAGTACAAATAAACTAGCTGCATTTGTTCTTAATTATTGGCACCATATATCCGGTACCTTGAACATGCTTGCTCATGGAAGAGGTTGAGTCTTGGGCCTGTACTTCACATTTGCAAATCCTTTGCAACTTACTAATGTCACCTTGATTGACATTAATACTTTATCATCACATGATAACATCTTTGTGTATGCATCGTCGTTATGGCAGCAGAACGAGGCCGAATTCCAGGAGTCTACAGTGACTTTAGATCAACCTCAAGGGCTTTCTCATGGTCACTGTGCCCTGGGACACATCATTCTACGTTAAAAGCAAACTACCCCCGCCATAACATTATACAACACTTTAGATGGTACCCTTATCTATTATTATAAATGTAATCATCGAAACATGAGTGCACTCTATGCAACTTTTGATGTTTTGTTCACCTCGCTTCCTACTTGACTTTAGTCGGTATTACAGGAGTTTCCAACATATTCCCTTATAACATAACTCTTTATGCTTTAATATATGCCATCCTTTATGGATTTGGAAAACATGTCTACAGATCTCTATTAGACATTGCGGACAAACTTAGCTCAACATTCAGTGGTTCGAACTTAGTCATTTTTCAAACGTTTCTTCTTGGATCATATGTTATGTCAAGTTTTCATCATGGTTTTTCCAAGATAGAACCTATGTCTCAACATAGTGGATGATGATCATCCTTTTCCTTCTTTCAACCATCGATGTTAAACTTAATACTATTCCTAACTTGAGTTATTAAGGACCGGTTCCTTAATTAACTTCTATTCCGAAACTCTTTTCAGAATCCTTTAAGGAATACTACATAATATCGTAATATTCTTATTATCAACTTCTACTCCCTATAAATCTTTATTTATCGGTACTTGCCCTTTTATTCTTAATGTGTCGTATACACACTTAAGAATCACTCGTTTAAGCTCCCACTCAAAATATGTTCCTAAGATATTTTGGTATGAGTCACTACTCTTACTCAAACTATGTTCCTAAATATTTGAATTTGAGACTTATATAGCTCCCACTCAAAAATATGTCATTCACATATTGTGTTAGGAAGACTTTCATAGCTCCCACTCAACTTCATGCAAATTGCATATCCACTTACTATTTTGAATGACTTCAAAATCCTTTGATCATATATCAAATTTGGAGATTTACTATGAGATACTAGTACTTTACTAGTTTTAAATCCACTAGACTTTCAGCACACCTGAATCAAATTCATTTGAATTCATCCAATACTTGACAAATTGTGCTTTTGTCATTCACCCCCTTTTCCACTATGGCTTTGCAGTTATTTGGGAAAATTCAAGTAACTCCTTTACTTTTAAGATTCAGCAACAAATTGCTTTCTAATCTCAAGGGAATTTTGCTTCTAGGATTTCTCATAATTCTAGTTTACCATTATTTCCTTAGTAGTTCGTAGGTATGTCATATTCTGGTAATCATGACAAATGATTCACAAATGTCTCCATACAAGATATGGGCTACATTTTGAATCCTACTTTATGTAGTGAAAACACCAGTGAGGAAAACACAATGATCATTATCATTGATTCTTTCCTTTGTGAAGAGAATCGTTCAGGAACACTTTCCGTTGCGCTTCTCAACACTCCGATGCAGGTTTTTGAATCCTCGTCATGTTTTTCACTATCTTCCATTTGCTCCATAATCGAGAAATGTCACTGAATGTGAACTTTCTCAAGAATGCACCAAAATTCCAAGCAATACAAGTTTTTCTTTCCTTTTGGTTTCAGGTATGGATTTCATATTCAAAGTTTCCAATGAATACTCTATAAGGACTTATTCGCTATTGTTTTGGTTATATCGAATAACCCCAAAACTTTTACGATGATCCATACCAGATATAGAGCCGATTTCACAAATCCAAATGGTTCACTATATGTCTTAATCAAGTGCTAACTACTTCTAACCAATGGTCTCTACATCTACACTACAACGATTTATTTGGCGCCATCTATTCACCTACTTTGATATCTAATATCATATTGTGATGCTTTGCATTTTGACATTTCAAACGCATTGCATTTCACAATTTCCTTTTATGCCATTCTTATAAAGTCAAATTTCATTACTATTGATCAAATCATAGTAATTAGATTCTCATTTAACTTTAATACCCTTTGTATGATGAAACACTTTGATCATATCAAATAGTCTCATATTTAAGTTTCCTTTGGTAAACTTCTTTACACATTTAAACAATCATATAATAATAATTATGATTTTTGTCAAAACACAATACATCGAATATGTATTTACTTTTAACAATTCATTAAAACACTTTGTATTCAAGCAATACACGGTGTTCAAGTTAATTTGCCAAACTTAGGCATGATTCATATGTGATAAGAAAACAAGTGTATTTCACATATTATCAATAACTTTGAATTTAAACAATGGTTTCATTCATTAATGAATATATCATTAAGTTGGGTAATTTCAAGGCATTTCAATATTTTACAAATGTTCATGTATTATCAATTAGTTTCAAAGCCAGGATAATTCACACATAATCAAATAAGATATGAACATAAATAGAGATCATTCATAAAAGTGGAACAACTATTTTTTACAAGCTCATATGAATAACCGTCTCACAAAGTGTGAGACACACTAAAGAGGTTCACAATCTTTTGATTACAATAACTATCCAAAACATAAACTAAGTGATAAATGTCGAGGGAGAGTATCGTTGGCCATCGTCATCATGCTCGCCATCAACACGCAATGTCACCTCCTCTCCAGCAAGCACATCTATGCAGAAGGGCCTGTTTTCAGCAAAACAGAACAAGTATCAAATATACTTAACACTGCAACATGTGTTTGCAAGATTGTAACATTTATAAAATTGTATATCAAATATATACCTTTGTCATCGCTGACCTCAGCAATAATGGGTTCAACCATAACATCTCTAAAATGTGATATGAACTTGTGGAAATCCCGTGTTTCTGCGTCGCCTCTCATAATGCAAATCCTGGCAAGTGCTTGGTAGCTTGGTGGCAGCGATCGCAGCAACACGCCTATTCCAAAAGATCTTGCGAACCAGTTGTCCAGGAAGTATGCAAGACTCATGTATGCATCATATATGGTTAACAAGTGATTGTCTAGTGAGGAGTTCTCCTCCATCTTTATGGAGAGGAAATCCCCTATCAGCTCATACTCCCATATGCGCACTTGTTCCACGAAATGTGATCTCAGATGTGACATAACCGTTTGGGGATTAAGACTTCCCACAATCAGCCACATCCCATCTTCCATCCCGAGGTGCATCGTTACTGATATGAATGTGGCCATCACACGATGACAGCAGCGGTGATCTCGCTGCTCCTTGGTCTCATGAAGATAGGGTGGATCCAAGTACATCTCGTAGATCATGTAGTCGGCCACTTTGTTCTCGCTAAGGAGATCATGAAGGCGCATGACCCATACAGACAAGTTGGATCCATCTAACTTGAGCTTTTCTCCTTTAAACCAATTGTCAATAGGGAAGGTAATCTCGGAGAGAACCATTTTATACATTTATAATTGCAAAAGGAATTTAGACTAAGTTTATAATTAAACGAGTTAATAATAACTCCACTCAGAAACACCTATCCCTTGAAGGGTTCTAGTGATAACACGACCCCTTTTCCCACATCACCCCCGATCATCACGACCATCAATGTGGGTTCTAGGGTGGACGCTAAACATCGGTCACATCATTCATGCGACTCATGCTCGGTCTTTCGACCATCCGCGTTCTAAGGCCACGTATCTGTAACATGCTAGGCTCACCAACTCAACTTTAGTGTATTCGTTGTGAAACATGGCTTACACCTACTGTATGCGAACATAGATATGTCTGACACCCGCTCATCACGGCCTGCCTCATACCGAAGAACTTTCTTGGTGGTGCACACTAAGGGGGAACACAATAATTGGTAATTTTTAACAGGGGTCATCTTATTAGGCTACCGTCGAGTATCTAATACTAGCACACAATAAGATATACAAACAATAACATTGAATGTAAATGCGATGTGATATGGTCCTTCATGTCGTGATATCCATCCGTCATCACCGGATTCCGGTGCCATGGTTCCAACACCGTAGACACCAGGGTACCAGTGTCTTTTCGGCGTAGTAGTCCGTCACCTCCGTGACTATCTACTACTATCTAACATAAGGTAATCACTTTACCTTTGCCACAACCATATCACAAAGTAACACCCCCTGCAAAAAACAAAGTTAGACGCTTCTACTTTATCTTTGCATGTTTTACATGGCTGAATGGGCTTTCGCACAAGAACCGTTCTTACCTACGAACGTTCACCACAATGTTGATCAAGTAGTTGTCTATACTATACCCCTTTCGGGGCACTCCGTTGCAAATGGCATACCAACTAATTCAAGAGAGACATACACCCCCCAAAGCCACTTTATACGGCACAAGCCGTATGTCAAGCGTGGACCAGTCTCGTGAATGAATGCATAAAGTCGGTTGGGGGCCAGTTCATCAAGCATTATTGCGGTATACACAAGTACACGTGGGAGGGTAACAACTAAAATATCAACGCCCACACGCTACATCTCGTGTGTTCTACTCGTACTAGCATTACTATGCATAGATCTAGCTCTGATACCACTGTAGGGGTTCCGTGTATGAAAACAATAAAATTTTACCCTACGCCCCTGAACCCCTGATGTTGCCAGGACCTATCTATTAGTAATGTAGTAACGGGAGAGGCTTTTCGCGAACTTACCCTTGAAGACCGAAAAGCGTTGTCAACGCTCAGGAGAGCGTGGTTGATGTAGACGAGCCAAAGCCGACCTCAAGGTCGTGATGAAGTCCTTACGCTCCTATGGCTCCAACGACTTGAGTGCCTCAAGTGTGACACCTCACGAGGATTTACACACGTCTGGTGCCTGACAATGACTCCCGCTTCCCTGATCCAACAGCAGTTGCGGAAGTAGAGCTCCTGGATCTAAATCCCGCATTGTGATGGCGCTCCGCGGTGAAGATGTCTCTCGTTCGCGCAGTCCGAACTTGGGACCACGGTCACGGGAGAGAAAGAGAGAATATCAATTGGAGGTCTCCCCAAAAGTGAGGAAACCTTTTATTGAATATTGTGTGTATTTATCTGGCCAAATACCCCCACTATATATAGCGGGAGGGGAGGTACTACCTCCCTCAAAGTCCCGGGGTGGGACTAAAGGAGGAGGAGGTGGGGGAGGTGCTGCCGGCCACCCTCCCATGGGCCCCACATGGGGGGCTGGCCCAATAGGGTTGCCGGCCACCCCCTTGGCCCTTTCCCCTCTTGCCTTTCCCTCATGGGCCCTTTCCCCTCCGGGATTTGGCCCATTAAGCCTTTTTACCATTTAATTGATTTTCTCTTTTATTAAATAATTATGAATAAATGATTAACTCAATATTTAACATTCATTCACATATTATTCAATCTCCGTAGCTATGGAACACCTTCCACCTCCACTCCGGACATCCTCCGGACTTACCAAAACCCTTCCGGTTTTCTCTCTTCTCTTCTTCGGCGATTCTACCGATCCTATAAACACTCTCTAAGCATCATCAAGCCCTTAAGCGTGATACCCCACAGTTTGGGAACACTCCAGACATGGTCGGGACACTCCCAGACCAATGATCGATAGAGGGACCTGGATGGCCATGTGACCCCTGTGCATTCCACAAAGATCTTTCATGGTTTGAACCAGGACAGTCGTGTCTTATTCCCTTTGTCTCTTGATACTTGCATTGCCCGAGATCTGATCAATGACATCACCATGTCATGTTCAATCTCATTACTGAACAATGCTACTTGACTCGTTCCGATAAGTGATATCCCTGTGATCAAATCACACGCTGCGCAGCTATTGGATATAACTTCTCCGAGTAGGCCCTTAAGTATCTTTCTGTCATGTGGACGGACAAATCCTGCTCTTGGCATATATTGCCTCTACGGTTCCTCCGAATACCTGAACACACCTTTATTGTCACTATATTACCAAGTGACGTTTGATGCTATCTAAGCATTCTCAGGAGACAGTGATTGATATAGCCTCACGGCCTAAGGAATAGTCTACGAGGATCCATTTCTAATCATCATAACTTGAACTTCGTGACATGATCGGGTCACGATGTTTAGGTTGGGTATTGGTTCATCATCTCATTCCCAGAATGAGTTGACTCCATTTCCAACTGGCATAAATGCCACATGATCAAGAAACCTTGATCATCTATTGACCAATGAACCAGTGACTAGAGTTTCACTCGGAACCCCTGGTTGTTTATATATCACACGTGTATTGATGTTTCCTCTCAATATAGTTATAGCATGATATAAAACTTAATCATAAACTTTATGAAATATGATAATAATCCTTATCATTATTTGTCTCTAGGGCATATTTCCAACACAAAAATATCATGTTAATCCTGCAGGAGCTCCTTATAATAATTATGATAATACTAATGGAGAAAATCATGGAAGTCTCCCATTTGAGAAAACTGTTAGAACATTTATACAAGCTCAAACCAAAGAAAATAATATGCTTATTAAGATCACGGAGAACCATGAAAGTAGTATAGGAAAATTATCTAACCAGGCCGTTGCAATTAGAAATGATGTACAGACTCTATAGGAAATAACAAAGACCATGGAGGCTTAGTTGGGTAAGGTAGCTGAGAGCCAACCTCTCATACTAGCAAAGTTTGCTGGAAAACCTGAGCCAAATCCGGTAGAAGACCTCAAGATGATGAGGGTGGTAACTAATGAAGAAAAACCTGAAGAGCTAGAGTATAGCAACACGCCAACACCGGAATATATCGTGGAAGATCTATTAAAGATGATCACCGTTAAGAATCCACGTATAGAACAAGGTAATGATGATATGTATGAACAATTTATACAACAAGTAGCATCTAAAGTTCGTAATTTAGAGATGGAGTATAAAAGACTAGCTGATAAGCTTCCAGCTAAGCTAGATGATATATTTGAGCCCACTATTAAAATTAAGTTGGGAGTCAATGAGATACCCGCACTTTGTGATCTTGATGCGAGCGTCTCAACAATTTCCAAAAGCTCATTTGGCAAATTAAACTTGGGGCCATTTGTTACAACTGAATTAAGACTCCATTTAGCTGATTCAACTTATAAACAAGATGTTGGGATCAAAGAAAATATAGTTGTTGAAATAAAGGTAGTCCTGCTCTTATTGATCTTGTTAGTGTGGACATGCCTGAAGATCCCATGGCACCTATAATTCTAGATAGGCCATTTCTAAGAACTATTAAAGCTTTGATTAATTTACATGAAGGGAATGTGAGAATAGGGCTACCATCTAGACATCCTTTTGTAGTCCACTTTCTTAGAAAAAAGAAGGCCAAGCCTAATGACGATGATGGCTTAATTACTTTAAAAGCCACTACTTTGGAGTGGGTGTTCCACTTCACAAACCTAAGTGATTGCCATCAAGGTCAAGCTAATTGACCTTAACTAGAAGTGCTTCATGAGAGGAAACCCATGTGAAATAAAAAATTTCTTTATGTATTAGTTTTTGTTGTGTTAGTTTTGTTTTTGTTTTCTGTTTTTTAATAAAGAGTGTTCAAGAAGACCTTTGGAGAGAGGATAAGAAATAAGGTAATCCTCTATATTTTATTTTACTAATACATGGCCTAAGAAGTATTGCTGGATCTTTACTTAGTATAGTCGCTGTTATTTTGTCCTTTGATAAGATGTGCAAAGACACACGGAGCTACTAATCAAAAAAAATAGTTTTGCAGCTCATGTTGTTCGTAACGACCACTGGTACGGCCAGAGTAGATCGTACCATGCGTGCGTACCACATCAAGCCAAAGGAAGATATAAATTCTGATTGTTGCCGCAGGTATTAGTGCCGATAACGACAACTGGTACAGTTGGACGTGCCCGTACCGCACGCCCGTACCGTATCCTCGAGCAAACATCAGATTTCGAGCCAAGAATCAATACCGATAACGACCAGCAGTATGGGCGCGCGTGCCCATACTGAGTGCACCGCCTAGGAGCCATCGTCACCCCCAAGGTAAGTCACCCGGTACGGGCGGGCTACGTCTGTACCGCCCACCCGTAACACATACGCGGCCGCCATAATCAGCCCGAGAAGGTAATCTAAAAATCCCCAAAATCAATATTTCTCTTTCTTCTTCCTCCAAACTCCAAACCACCTCCATTGGATCTTCAAATTTACTTAATCTTTCTTCGATTATTCACACTCACTTGATCTAAGATATGATTCTCCTCTGATCCTCAACTTATTTGTGCAAAAGCTTCACTCAATCTTTCATCCTTGTCAATCTAGACTTAGGTCTTGTTCTTGATTCAATCTTGATATTAAGCATGCTTAGCATTGTTTTTAGAGGAGTTTCTTTTGTAGTTAGTGTAGAGAATCACTTATTCTATGTTTTTATTAGACCAAAAAAAAATTAGAACTCTTTATTTACTTTGTCTTATTTTTATTTATTAGATGAACACGAGGAGTCGTACGTTGACCCTCGAGTCACTTGGCATCGAGTTCACTGAGGAGTTTCAGCTGAACCATTTCAATCGTCTCAAGCTCCAAGAAATCAAGTCCACCAAGTGGGTGTGTCCTTATATCCTGAACCAACTTGGCATTCGTGCTGATTTCGATTTACTTTGCAACAATGTTGGTTCGTATGATTTTGTCTTTCAGGATGTTGTCACGTATCGCTGCTTGACGCTTGAGTTCTTCAGCACCTTGACGCGCACAGTGGATCCCTACGGTTGTATCGAGGAACCAAGGCCCAGAGTTGATCGCATCAAATTCTGCCTTATGAACTGTGAGTACACTTTGTGTTAGGGGGATACCCCCGGGTAGGGTCACGCCGGGGTATAGAGGCCGTAGCCGAGGTACGGCAAGGTCAAAGCGTATGCTGGCCAAGTCACTTCAAGGCAGGCCGACTTACGGGATGACCCAGACCGGAGGATGTCCACCTGACGGTGTCCCGGCCGACGTATGTCGTATGCAGGCAGGCTTTTTGTAACTAGTATGCAGGTACCCACGAGGTCGGATTAACCAGGCATGATCCGGGTTATATCAGGCTTGCAAGAGAAGGAAGGTATCTTGCTGGTCAAAAGGTGGTCACTATACGCTGGAGTGTGAGCGAAGCGGACAGAGGAAAGGACCACCGAGGCGTGGCCGACAAGGGTGATGTAGCCTGTGTCGGATGACGCTGGCACCGCAGAGGCTTACGTAGCCTCTGCATGTCTTACGACGGCAAAAGGTGACCCGGTCGGTTTGCTATTTTGGGAGAGGCATATTCGTCCACGTATGACCTAGCAAGTAGCCTGGCCTCCCCTTTATAAGGAGCGCCAGGACCTCAATAGAGGGGGATCGCAAGTTGTTTAGTCCTACGTGTGGGCAGTTGGTAGTGGTCAGAGTAAGAGAGCTCCTTCTTCCTCCTCTCCCCAATACAGCTCAAGGAGCATCTGTAAACTTGGGGAACCTTGAGAATACAAAGCATCAGTGTGTGGGATCACCACACTATCCCTCCCTGGATTTCTCTAGTGCATATTGGCCCCACCTTTAGCCTATCCATGGCATCTGTCGTGACACCACCACGATAGTTGGAGCCTACCGTGGGGCTAGCGACGCTAGCAGGAGTGAAGATCCGGATGGGAAGCATCATCGGCAACGGCGAGCACATCGTCTCCGGGCTCGTTTAGCGCTTTGGAGCGCTGGACTACGTCAGCGACAATGCTGGTTGCTTCGGCAAGCGACCTCCACCGTGCAATGGCGTATTCATCAAGCTTGGCGCCCATAGGATCTACGTCGGCATCGATGTGTCTTCCGTTCACCCGTGGCACGTCGTTGAAGGAGGCGAGCCACCCCTTAGCGCGGCCAACGGTGCGCGTATCACTCACTCCCCTGACCACGCTGAGGTGATGATGACAGCACCTGACGTTGGTGCAAGCAAGGACCCGGCACCAGATCCAGAGGTAACACCCAAGGCACCCAGGAAAAGTAGAGGTTCTCCTCTAGAGAGGCCAGAGAATGTGTTGCAGCAAGCGATAGATAGCTTGGCAAGCCCCATAGCACCTGTGGCAGATCCGGCTCAGGCACAGGCCGAGTTAGAGGAAACTAGGCAGAAAATGCTAGAAGGTGCAAAAAAGATAGCCGCGGCTCAGCAGTCGTTGAACATGACGCTGCGTGAGTATGCAAGAGCAAATAAGGTAGATACTGTAAAAGTAAAAGGGAGAAACCTCATCAGTGAAATGAACAAAGATGGTGATACTAGAGTTGAGGAATCAGAGACCATTTTTTCCATGGGGCTGCCGAAGTACAGCACCTCGGCAAAGAACCTCAGAGCATCGGATGCAGCTGCATCCGAGTTAGAGGGTTTGACAGGTGAAGCCCGGCAAAGACAGCAGGAGAGGGTCAATGAGTTAGTTCGGATCGCTAACAGACAAAATGAAGAGTTGCTCAGGGCTAACCCGGCAAGAGCTGGGGCTTCCAAAGTCGTTTATTCAGCGGTGGGTAACCCAGAGAAATCTGCTGGAGTTGCATCGTCCCCACATGATGGCCCAAGAAGAGAGGAAGTGGTAACCTCGGCGAGGAGAAACAAACAGATAGTCCCATATGACCCGGCAAGGGCAGGGAAAGGAAAAGCAGTGCAAGGAAATGAGGATCGACGAAGTGTCAGCCGAGGTGAAGCTGGATGAGGTAACCGCGACCAAGGCAATGCCGGTCAGGGAAATGCTGTAAATGGCAATGTCGGACAGCGTAACTCGGTCGGTGCAGGGCAACCGCAGCAGCGAAATATACCACGGCAAGAGCGAAGTGCCGGCCAAGGTATGCAACAGAGATGCGCTCCACAAGAGCAAGACAGATACAATGATGGTGATTCGGAAATGGTGAATGCAGGATACCATAGGCCGGATCATCATGTGATAGGATCAAGGTTGGGAAGCAGGAACTTGATGCCTGATGACGCCAGATTAAAGCTGGATCGGCTCTATCGGTCGGAGCTAATTGAGGGGCAAGGTCCTCCAGGTCCGTCGTGCTTTGGGCCCTGGATCATGAAAGAGCCTCCAGTACCTAACTTCCAGTTACCTAGAGGCACGAAAACATATGATGGCAGCACCAAGCCGGAGGATTGGTTGATCAACTATGCAACGGCAGTGAAAATTGCGACAGGCAATTTGAGATGGGCAGTGAGATACGTACCTCAGATGCTGGAGGGGCCAGCGAGGGTATGGTTAAACAATTTACCACCTGGTAGTATCAACTGTTGGATTGATTTTGAGGAAATGTTCGTCAGTAACTTCTCAAGCACGTATCAGAGGCCGAATAGGCCACAGACCCTAGCAATGTGCAAGCAGAGACCAAATGAAACAGACCGGGAGTTCCTGGCCCGCTGGTGCACCGTGAGAAATTCGTGTGAGGGCCTGATTGAGTCTCAGGCCATAGCTTGGTTTGCACAAGGGTGTAGAAATGCAAGCATGTTGTGGCAAAGGTTACAAAGGGACATGCTAGCTACCTTGGCAGAAACAATCCGGATTGCTGATTTGTACGCCTTAAGCGATCCGACTCAACCCCGTCTTGTGTCAAACGAGTCAAATGAGGAGTACTACCAGCGAGATGGGGCCGGATCGTCCCAGCGAAATGATTATCGGGGTAAGAGAAGAGATGATAGACCGGATTACAGGTACAGTTCGCAGCAAGTTGCTGCTGTAAATCAAGATCAACCCGGAGCAGGGAGTAATCAACGTCAGAAAACTAGAGGGCAACAATGGACTCTAAGAAATGATGGCAAGAAAACTTGGACGCCTGAGCAAAAGAGACAGTGGCAAGAAAAGAAAGACCGGCCGAGGTATATGTATGAGGCAATGCTGGATCAGCCGTGCAAATTTCACACGCCAAATCCGAGTAACCCGGTGGGTCATACAACCCGGCAATGTGAGTGGATGAGGAAGATAGAGCAAAGTGGTTCGGGGAATGCTCAGGCACCTCGGAACGATCAACCTCGGCAGCAGTTGCTCTACGGAGCAAACACGCAACAATTGATGTTACCACCACCTCCGCCGAGGTATGAGAATCAGGAGAGAAGGGATGCAGTGCATCAGGTGGAGAACCAACATCAGCCAGATCAAAGGTACCCCGGAAATGAGGGGAGAAATGAATACAGAGAGCATCACCAGAGTTACTGTGTGTTTACCACGGAGGAAACAGATAGAAAGAGCTTGCAACATCGACATATGGAAGTGAATGCGGTTATGCCGGCAGTGACGAGGTATATGCCTTGGTCGGATCAGAAAATTACATGGAGCATCAAGGACCATCCCAAGCTCATGCCGAGTCCTGGTTCATATGCATTAGTGCTGGACCCAATGTTCATCAGGCCGAATATCAATGTGAGATTCTCCAAGGTGATGATCGACAATGGCAGCAGCATCAATATCATGTATGTGGATACAATGTGCAAGTTGGGTATCTCAGAGAACATGCTCCAAGCTACAAGGACAACTTTCCATGGCATTGTGCCTAGTATCTCCTGTGAACCCATCGGCAAGGTCCGGGTTGACGTGTTATTCGGCACAAGAGATAACTGTCAAACTGAGAATTTTGAGTTTGAGGTTGTGAACTTAGAAAGAGCATATCACGCGTTACTTGGCAGGCCAGCCCTGAACAAAGTCATGGCAAGTAGTCACATTAGTTACCTAAAGATAAAGTTGCCCGGGCCAAATGGAGTAATTACCATAGCAGGAGATTTCCGACGTTCTATTGAGTGTGCGTCAGCCGGGTACAACCTGGCCAAGTCACTCGTGATCACACAAGAAAAGAGAAAGATCCAGGAAGTGGCGGCATTGGCTCAGTCCGCACGGCAATATATGCCGGCGCTGAGTAACCCGCATGGAAGTGTCTCATTTCAAGCAACGAAAGATACAAAGAAAGTACCTGTTGATGATCTGTTCCCAGAGCGCACCATAACAATTGGTGCCGAGTTAAATGAGAAATAGGAAAGCGAGCTTGTCAACTTCCTCCGTGAGAATCGGGATATCTTTGCTTGGTCCACACAGGACTTGCAAGGTGTTCCGAGGGAGTTGGCCGAGCACTCTTTAAACGTGAGACCCGGAGCAAAGCCGGTGAAGCAACCTCTCCGCCGCTTCACCGAAGATAGGAGAAAAGTCATTAGAGATGAGATAGCTCGGCTCCTCGCAGCCGGGTTCATCATGGACGTGCTTTACCCGGATTGGCTATCTAATCCGGTGCTGGTGGAAAATAAGAAAGATGATCCGAATGTGGCAGTGGTTTGGCGTATATGCATCGATTACACGAACCTGAATAAGACGTGCCCAAAGATCCATTCCCACTGCCAACGATAGACCAAGTCATAGATTCTACTGCTGGGTGTGAACTGTTGTCATTCATAGATGCATATTCTAGTTTCCACCAGATACCTCTGAACCCGAATGATCAAATAAAGACTGCGTTTATCACCCCGTATGGGGCTTATTGCTATCGCACCATGCCTTTTGGTTTACGTAATGCAGGGGCAACGTACCAAAGATGTATGCAAAAATGTTTACACGACCAAATCGGCCGAAATGTGCAAGTATATGTGGATGACGTGGTTATAAAAACTAAGGAAAGCAAAACGCTCCTTGATGATATCAGACAAACGTTCGCGAACCTAAGGAGGTTCCGAATGAAGCTTAACCCGGAGAAGTGTACCTTTGGTGTCCCGGCTAGAAAATTACTCGGATTTCTTATCTCCAGCCAAGGTATCGAAGCTAACCCAACTAAAATCCGAGCCATAGAGCGAATGGAATTGCCGAAGTGTCTTGACAATGTCCAGAAATTCACTGGTTGTCTGGCATCCTTAAGTCGGTTTGTATGTCGGATGGGAGAAAAGGCATTGCCTCTCTATCAGCTGATGAAAAAGTCGGACAAGTTCGTATGGACGCCACAGGCCAATGAAGCCTTCATCGAGTTAAAGAAAATGTTAGCCACTACACCCGTGTTAGCCTCTCCACTATCAAAAGATCCAATGTTGCTCTATATAGCCGCAACCAACCGAGTTGTAAGTGCAGTAGTAGTGGTAGAGCGCGACGAAGAGGGTAAGTCAGTGAAAAGGCCAGTCTATTACCTGAGCGAGGTATTATCAGTATCAAAGCAAAACTATCCTCATTATCAGAAGATGGCATATGGCAGCAAAGAAGCTGAAGCAAAGAAGCTGAAGCATTATTTTGAAGAACACCCCATAAAAGTGATATGTGAAGCTCCCATATCTGAAATAATGAGCAACAAGGATGTGAGCGACCGGATTACAAAATGCGCTATCGAGTTAGCCCCTTATGCCCCACAATTCGACAGAAGAGATGCGATCAAGTCTCAGGCTGTGGCCGACTTTTTCGTAGATTGAGCCGAAATGCAATATGAGCCACCATTGCCAGATCCAAACTACTAGAGAATGCATTTTGATAGATCAAAAATGAAAACCGGGTTAGGCGCCGGAATTGTGCTTTCCTCACCCAAGAAGGACCAGCTGAATTATGTGCTGCAGATCCACTTCACAGCATCAAACAATGTTGCAGAATATGAAGCACTTGTGCATGGGCTCAAAGTAGCAAAACAAATTGGAATACGTCGGATCCAGTGCTTTGGTGACTCGGATTTGGTAGTTCAGCAAGTCTCGGGGCAATGGGATGCTTTGGATGCAAACATGGCATTGTACAGATTTCATGTGCAAAAGATATCAGGATATTTCGAGGGATGCAAGTTTCACCATGTACCCCGGCTAGAAAACGAGGCTGCCGACGTATTGTCGAAGCTCGGATCAACCCGACAAGCAATTCCACCAGGTGTAGCACTAGAGCACCTCAAAAAACCATCTATCAGGCCATCCCCAGAATCCGACTCAATCTATATCCCGGCAAATCCGAAGTCGGAAGCTGCGCCCATGGACATTGATGTGGGAAGTGGTTCAGGAAACCCAAGGACTGCTTCACGGAACCCAGGGACTGCGTAGCGTGATCCGGCTGAGGTTATGCCGGTGGATCAAATGGAAATTGACGAGGAGATGTTTCCGGTGCGAGCTATACCAGCTTGGGCACTGCCCATATTCCAATTCCTGAAGGATGGAACTTTTCCCAATGAAGAAGTGCTTTCCAGGCAAATTCAGAGGCGCACAAAGGCATAGACGATTATCAATGCTGAACTATACAAGAGGAGTGTCACGAATGTCCTCCAACGATGTGTTGACCCGGAAGAAGGGCTTGACATCCTCCGAGATATACATCAAGGGGAATGTGGGCATCACGCCTCATCCAGAGCCTTAGTAGCAAAAGCTTTCCGGCATGGGTTCTACTGGCCAAGTGACTTGAAGCAAGCAGAGGATCTAGTAAGAAAATGCAATGGTTGTCAGAGGTATGCTACCAAGACACACATGCCAATGTCGGAGCTCAAGACCATACCAATTACCTGGCCATTTGTCGTATGGTGTTTGCATATGGTTGGCCCATTTAAGCCGGCGAGAGGAAATATGACCCATATCTTGGTTATGGCTGACAAGTTTACAAAATGGATTGAAGTAAAGCCGATAAAAAAATGTGATGGAGCTACAGCCGTGACATTCCTCAAAGATATCATTCTGAGATATGGCTATCCTCACAGTATCATAACAGATAACGACACCAATTTTGCTGAAGGAGCATTTGCGTGATTTTGCCGAGATAAGAAGATCTGGCTGGACGTTGCCTCGGTAGCCCACCCTGCATCGAACGGACAAGTGGAGAGATCCAATGAATTAGTATTATCCGGCATAAAACCCCGTCTCATTAAGCTGCTACAAAGATCAGCGGGGTGCTAGATAGAAGAACTACCAGCGGTACTGTGGAGTTTAAGAACAACTCCGAATCGATCAACAGGCTATACGCCATTTTTTCTAGTATATGGGGCAGAAGCTGTATTACCAGCCGACATAGAGCATGATTCGCCTAGGGTCACCCAATACACAGAAGCCGAAGTGCGAGACGCCTGACAAAATGATGTTGATCTGCTGGAAGAAGCGAGAGAATTGGCATTGTCCATATCCGCCATATATCAGCAAAATCTCCGACGCTATCATAGTCAGAAAGTAAGCCCCCGAGTCTTCCGGGAAGGTGATCTGGTACTCCGGCTGGTACAACATACTGCTGGCATGCATAACTTATCCCCCCATGGGAAGGGCCATTCATCGTTAGCAAAGCATTGCACAATGACTCTTATTATCTCATTGATGCACAACCACAGGAGAAGAACAAGGCGAACAGGTCCGGCGAGGAATCTAAGCATCCATGGAATGTAGCTCTACTTCGTCCATTCTACAATTAACAAAGAAGTGTGTGTATCCGAGTCTCATACGTCGGTATGTATGCCGGCAATGAGTTTATCAATGAAATCTTGGCACCTCGAGCAGTAACTCGGGGACTGCCTTAATAATATTTGTTGTCTTCTATGCTTGTTATTTATTTTTATGTCGGTTGGCTTAAGTTGCTTCTGCCTAAGCCGGATTAGTAGTGTGTGAGTTACCAAAAACTCAACTCTTCGACTTGCTGCTGTCCAACAAGATTTGGCTTCATGGCAAGCAAGAGAACAAGTTTGGAATTGCGTAGCACACGAAAAACGACTAAGGAAAAGAACATAATCGAGCCGACGTTTGTTATTCGGACTAACTTTATGTTTACCTTGTTTTTACTATGCTGGATTATTTTGAGCTAGTCCTAAAGTTTCCAAGTATTGTTAAGTCAATTTTTGAAACTAGGACTCATAAGTCACAAAACTGAATCAAGGTAGATGCGAGCCGAGCCATGAAATTGGAGAAACAAGAAAATGAAACTCGGGGACTACGCCCAAGTTAATCCAGGGTGAACAACTTAGTAGCAAAACATAATCAGTATGCTTAATACATCTGCACCCGTCATACCAGGGATCTGATAAATTTCAAAGTGTTTTTTGGTGCTCAAGGAAAAGCAGAGAGGGTAACTTCGGCCAAATAGCAGCAACTTCAGCCTCGTTGTCCGGGTTAGCTTTAGCCTCGTCGTCATTTTCATTCTCTTCGAGATCTGAAGCTTCATCCTCTTCCTCGTCATCCGAACCATCTTCGACGTATTCTTCGTCAACAGCGCCAAGGAAGCTTGGTCCTTCATTCCATTGATGGACGGGGGCAAACTGGATGAGGTTGTGGGCACAAGCCTTATGCCGGGCTACCCAATCCGGGTCATTCAACCACCTTGATCCGGTGCGCAAGCACTCGAGAAGCTTCAGATCTAGCTTTTCATACCACGTGAGAACAAAGTGGAGGATAGTATCAGCTCCAGCACGAGCAGCGGATTCCCTCTAGAGGTCGAGCTGAGTCTCGCAATCCATTAATTTGTTGATCAGGGAAGTGGATCCCTCTAGAGCATCCTCACCAGGCAAAAGCACACGGAAGATCCGGACGGCGGCATCTAGGAGACCTGAACCATAATTCTTCACAACTTCAATGCAACAGGACAGACTGACCAGCAGATCCTCCATGTCATTGGGAATGTTTTCAGAACCAAGACCAGTTGGAGTATCCCTCTGCTGGCGGAACTTGGTAACCGCAGCAACCCTAATGGCATTGCCCTCTGGGAATTTGCCTAGAAACAAGACAAGTAAAGTAAGTAAAAGAGTTTAACCCGGAGAAATACATGTCAGCTAAAGGAAAGGAACTTACGTGAGATATGACTGTGGATCCGGGTCAGCTCTGTGGTGCAATCAGCACGCCTCTTCCGGAGTTTCTCAAGTTCAACATTTGCCGATTCAAGCTTGACGTCGGCCTCCTTCAGCAGCTCTTGACCTTTTGCAAGTTGAAGGTTGAGACGTTCTCGTTCCTCGGTGAAGTCTTGGCTAGCCTTCTCCATCTCGGTCTTGTGGAGCTCCTTGAGTTTTTTCATTTCAGCCTTGAGCTTGGCAATTTCATCATCCTTGGCCTGGAGTTTGGCAAGCTCGTCGTCCTTCTTCTGGAGCTCGGCCTGGTGTTGCCCTGCTTGTTCGAGAAAATGCAGCATCATATCAGGCACGGGCACACTATCTTCAAGGGATGCTGAAACAGCTTGTTGACCCGGCAGAGTTGAGGTATGAATATCTGCCGTGCTAAGGAGAAAGGAGAGAAAGCACGGAAATTGAGTAACCAAAGCGAATTACCTTTTATCTCGGCCAAGTTCTTCCTCATAATTGTATTCTCGGCCTCCACTCCGGCTGCGCAATCCGAATGACAGATTAGTTCGACGGAAAAACAAGGAAGGATAAGGAAGAGGTCGAAGAGAAAACTTACCCTTTTTTCTCGACTTCAGCAAGAAGAGCAGCATGATTCGTGCGCAGCATCTTGTGGGAGTCCAAGAGGCGCTGAAACTCAACAGTCTGTCGATTGGTAGTGATCTGAAAAGAGCAAGGTTGGCTCAGCTATGTGCATATTCGAAGTGTACAAAATCCGGGCCGAGTGGAACTTAACCCGGCTCTAGGTGTGTGCATATTCGAAGTGTACAAAATCCGGGCCAAGTGGAACTTAACCCGGCTCTAGGTGTGTGCATATTCAAAGTGTACAAAATCCGGGCCAAGTGGAACTTAACCCGGCTCTAGGTGTGTGCATATTCGAAGTGTACAAAATCCGGGCCAAGTGGAACTTAACCCGGCTCTAGGTGTGTGCATATTCGAAGTGTACAAAATCCGGGCCAAGTGGAACTTAACCCGGCTCTAGGTGTGTGCATATTCGAAACTACTAAGGAGCTACACTAGTTCTCTAAAGAGCATCCGGTCGAGTAACAAGTTACTCCCCCGGAGGCTCGGGGACTAATGGATATATCTCTAGGCACTTATGTGTATTAAGTAAAAAAACAAAGTAGCGTACCTCCATCATCCGGCCAGCAAGGTTGATTGCCTTGGCTGCTGTGTTCATTTGTGTGCTAAATTCGGCGGGCCCAAACTTCTCCGGGAGATCGTCGTCAGGATTGACGAACTCCACTTTGTTCCAGTTGTTTACATATTCAATCAAGGCTGGAGGTTGCCCTCTCCACTAAGCATGTGAGGCGCCACCAAACCTTTGGCGTGGGCCTCCCTCCTCGCAACTTGGGCCGCAGTAGGGCTGGTATGTGATGTCTACGCACTTCTATTCTTGTAGACAGTTGTTGGGCCTCCAAGTGCAGAGGTTTGTAGAACAGCAGCAAGTTTTCCCAATAATTACAGAAGCAAAACTTTTGGGTTATCTCCCAATAAGTACAGAAAGCAAGGATAGGTTATTACAGAAGTAATAAATTCCAAGACTCATCTAAAACTTTTGGGTTATCTCCCAATAAGTACTTTTCTTTAACGCCTTTAAGTTAGGCATGATAGTTTGAAAAGATGCTCACATAAGAAATATGAATTGAAGTAAAAGAGAACATCAAGAAGCAAATTTAAAACACATTTAAGTCTAACCCACTTCCTATGCATAGGAATCTTGTAAAGAAACAAGTCATGAAAGCACAAAACAACAAGCATAGGAAAGCACAACAAGTGCACCTTCAAGACTTTCAACATAAAGAGGGGAAACTTAATATTATTGAGACACATAAAACCATGTTTCCCTCTCTCATAATAACTTTCAGTAGCATCATGAATAAAATTAACAATATAACTTTCACATAAAACATTCTTATCACGAGCCACATGCATAAAGAATTAATACTCTCCACATAAACATAGCCATTCTTATTAATTGTGGTGGGAGAAAATTCAACGAAATAGCTATCATTATTATTCTCATCATCATAATCATCAAATATAGGAGGCATATTGTAATCATAATTAATTTTCTCCTCAATAGTAGGTGGACTAAAAATATCATATTCATCATTATAATCATCATATATTGGAGGCATAGTGTCATCAAAGTAAATTTTCTCCTCCATGCTTGGGGGACTAAAAATATCATGCTCATCAAAACTAACTTCCCCAAGCTTAGACTTTTCCATAGCATTAGCAATAATGGTGTTCAAAGAATTCATACTAATAACATTGCTATTAGCATGCAAATAAAGTTCCATAGTTTTTTTAAATTTTCTCTTCAAACACTTCATGTCCTAACTCAACATAAATACTATAAATCTCTCTAATTTTTTGTTGTTTTCCATTAAGCCTAACTAGTGAAAACAAGAAACAAAAAGACAAAATTGCAGAATCTAAAGGAAATAACTTCGAGCACTCACACCGGAGGATGTGAGTACCTTTTACCTTACCTCCCCTACAACGGCGCCAGAAAATAGGCGTTTGCCGTGGGAGGTTCTTCTTCTTTAATCCTCTGGTGTGAATACCTTTTACCTTACCTCCCCGGCAACAGCGCCAAAAAATAGCTTGATGTCTACGCACTTCTATTCTTGTAGACAGTTGTTGGGCCTCCAAGTGCAGAGGTTTGTAGAACAGCAGCAAGTTTTCCCTTAAGTGGATCACCCAAGGTTTATCGAACTCAGGGAGGAAGTGGTCAAAGGTATCCCCTCTCAAGCAACCCTGCAATCAAGATACAAGAAGTCTCCTGTGTCCCCAACACACCCAATACACTTGTCAGGTGTATAGGTGCACTAGTTTGGCAAAGAGATAGTGAAACACAAGTGGGATGGATAATTATAAGTGGTAATGGTGATAGAGAATAGCTGGGTGGCGTGGAAAAGACTAAAGTAAAACTTAAATAAAGATGGAAGCAAGCAAACATGTAACAGATCTAATAGCAAATGGTGTTTCAGTGCTTAGAAACAAGGCCTAGGGATCATACTTTCACTAGTGAAAACTCTCATATAAATATCTTATCTTCATGATACTACTTTGAACTACTCTCCGGTTGGAGACTCTAATCCATGGTAGGGCTATAACAGCACACCTCAAAGTAAGCCTTTCCCATCTAGAAAACCCCACACTGTCACCTTGAGCACTAGATGGTTCTAACAAACACCACAATTTCATAAAGACATCCAACTCCAAATATAACTCATAACAAGTATTTGTAATCTCTAGCCTAAGTGCCACCATGGTGTGCACACTGCCAACTTCACACACATAGGGAGAGCAGAGATCTATTAAAGCACTTGAGTAGCAAGGTAGATCTATAGATTACAAGCTCATGATCTCAATAAGATCATGCATAGAGAGAGAGATGAACACATAGCTACCGATAGAACTCTTAGCCTCGAGAGAGAACTACTCCCTCATCATCATGGGAATCAGCAATGGTGATGGAGATGGCGGTGGAGATCGATGGAGATGGCTCCGGGGGCACTTCCCTGTCCCGGCAGGGTGTCGGAACAGAGACTTTTTGTCCCCCAATCTCCCCTTCGGTGGCGGTGGTGTTGCGGAACTTTTCGTGGATTGCTGATTGACGATCTAGGGTTTTGGTATCGGGAGGCTCTTATAGGCGAAGGAGGCAAGGTCGGTGGCCATCCAGGGGGCCCACACCATGCCCTGGCGCGGCCTAGGCTGGCCCGCACCAAGGGGGTGTGGCCACCCTATGGCCCCTCTCCGACTCTCCTTATGGCTCCGTGAGTCTTCCGGGAAAATAGTAACTTTGGCTTTTGTCCCGTCCAATTCTAAGAATATTCATTTTCTGACTTCCTGGAACCAAAAACAGCGTAAAACAGTAACTGCACTGTGGCATCTTGTTAATAGGTTAGTCCAAGAAATCATATGAAAAGTACTCCAAAGTTGGAACAAAACACAAGAAAGTAGATAAAACCAAGCATGGAACATCAAAAATTATAGATACATTTGCAATGTATCAACATCCCCAAGCTTAACTCCTGCTCGTCCTCGAGTAAGTAAGTGATAAAAAGAAAGAATAATTTTTGAGGTGACATGCACCATCATAAACTTGATCAAAGTATTTGTAAAACAATCAAAGTTGGGATCATAGTACTTCAACATAGCATGAAAGACAAAGCTCTAGCAATAAGACAAAGCAACTAAGTTGCAACATGAAAAGGCACAAACAAAAGTTCATGAATAACAATGCTTTGCAAGACATTTGTTTGTTTCACATAAATAAAACATAGCATAAAAGTATTCAGCTTGTCCCTCAATAGAGTAGCAAATATAAATGCATAGGACACCTTCAAAGTTCATAAGAGTGACTAGATACAATAGTTTAAAACAAGCAATATCAAAGTATGCATCAATCAACCAGTCTTGGGACAATGCACATAGAACTAAGAATGGCCACTATGCTCTCAAAGTAGGTGCATAAAGGTAGAAGGTGGAGACTCAATATAATGGTGGAAGAAAGGCCTTCATAGAAGGAAGCAGGGATTCAAGTCTCATAAAGAGCTTCCAAAAATTATGGTACTTATAGCTTTCAGCTCTCATTGCCCCTACCATAAGCATCTTGAAGTGATTAAGGTTAAAGTGAACAAACTATGGTGTACATACTTGACGAAGTATAAGTTAGAAATCGCATGTCCCTTGTATACGAGGGCCGCTCCTCATGCTACTCAAGTTTAGTTACCGGTAAGTTCTTGTCATTGTAAGTATATGTGTATCATAGAGAACCGCCAACGGGGTACCCCTTGCCTGATGATACGGAAGAATCCCCATATCAAAATGACAAGGCAAGCAGACAACGAGCATCTCAGCAATCTTCTTATTTACCATGGGAATATGGTGCTTTTTTCTCTCTTTCCTCTTTTCATAATATCTCTTTTTTCCTTTTTCTCTTTTTTTCTCAATATAGGACTCTTTTTTTATAAGAAGAATGCTTCATAGACAGCTCATTATGGTTACGCTGCAGGTTTCCACCATGTCAGCATGGATTAGACCAGCGGCCCAGGCGTTTCTCTAACACATATACATAACTCCATGGACTTACAAGTTCCCCTTTCATTTCACACCGACGACATCCATATACAAAAGAGCATGATATCAACTAGGTACAAGTACCAAGTGCAATGTTGAAAGCGTTCCCCATGATAGCATGGTTCTGCTAATTCCCAACAAATAAGTGCAAGCATATACAACATAGAAGACACAATGGTTCAAGTTTATTAAGGGCAAGAAAAGTAAAGTGTGCCATCAAGTTCGTGAGAGCTTTAATCACTAGTTTTCTCATAACAAGTTTAATTTGGAAGGTAAACAAAAGCATGAATATACTTGGAATAGCATAAGCTAGTAGGTAGGTATGGTGGAATCTTTGGAATAACTTGGTTTAGGGAGTTGGATGCATGAGTTGAACTCATACTTGGTTGTGGAGGCTAGCAAAAGACTGGGAGCGACAAACTAAGAGAGCAATAATGGCCATAATCATGCAGAGCGACAAAACATCATTGATCATAGCATAAAGTGATACTACAAGTTGAAAACTAAAGGATCATAAAGGCTATGGTGACTTGGGATAGTCATAACATGGTGTGAGCATGCGCCAAGTCAACCCAAATAAAGCATCAAAGGAGATTACCACAATACTATGCTTTAATATGCTACAACAACACATGATTCATCCAAGGCACATTAAGCAATCTCAATTGTTTATAACAAGTCATGCTACCGCAAAGAATACTAAGCATAAAGCCAAAAAAATATCAAGCATGGCATGACAAAGCATAGGCCATAGTCAAAAACAAGCTCTTTTTACCACATAAGCATGAACTTTCCTACTCTTTTCCAAACCAGACCAAACTATTTGCAAACCAATGTATGAAAGAGGGGGGTCCAACCAATTTATTCAGCAAACTAATCAAACAAAATCAAACGAAAAACCAAAACGAAAACGAAAAAGAAGACGCTCCAAGAACAACACAACTGTGCATGAAACAATAAAAATGAAGCGTTTGGAAGAAACCTGGGATTTTTATTGATGAAGAAGGGGATGCCTTGGGCATCCCCAAGCTTTGACGCTTGTACTTCTTGGATATTTCTTGGGGTGACATGCGTGGCATCCCCAAGCTTGAGCTTTAGTCCATCCTTCATCTCATTACTCATTCCTTCCATACACCTGAAATTTTTCCTTCATACAAAACTTCACATAATCTTTATTAGCAACATTAGTGCACTCAAGATAATAGGTCTTAAGGTTCAGTTCTAACACCAATAAACTTCCATTAGAACACTAGCTACTGTAGCACTTCCCTCAAAAAGCTAAATTCCCCAAAAGAACTCAAAAAGGAACCAACAAGAAGCAAATGCAGAAATGGCAGAAATCTGTCAAAACAGACCAGCAGGTAAAGACGAATTTTTTTTGAAGACCTTCTGTTGCTCAAATCGAAAAGTGTTATACTAAAGAAAGTTAGATAACAACCTGGGGCAGAAGCACAAAAATTCACGCCTCAAAAGACGTTCAGAGATTTTACACGAATTTTTACGGTTAAGCACAGAAATCTGTTTCGGGACAGCAACTTTCCCAATCATTACTTCTCTCTCATTAGAGGTTACTCTTGGCACAAAAATCAAATAAAAAGGATAAGGAGAGGTTATTACAGAAGTAATAACTTCCAAGACTCATCTAAAACTTTTGGGTTATCTCCCAATAAGTAGTTTTCTTTAACGCCTTTAAGTTAGGCATGATAGTTTGAAAAGATGCTCACATAAGAAATATGAATTGAAGTAAAAGAGAGCATCAAGAAGCAAATTTAAAACACATTTAAGTCTAACCCACTTCCTATGCATAGGAATCTTGTAAAGAAACAAGTCATGAAAGCACAAAACAACAAGCATAGGAAAGCACAACAAGTGCACCTTCAAGACTTTCAACATAAAGAGGGGAAACTTAATATTATTGAGACACATAAAACCATGTTTCCCTCTCTCATAATAACTTTCAGTAGCATCATGAATAAAATTAACAATATAACTTTCACATAAAACATTCTTATCACGAGCCACATGCATAAAGAATTAATACTCTCCACATAAACATAGCCATTCTTATTAATTGTGGTGGGAGAAAATTCAACAAAATAGCTATCATTATTATTCTCATCATCATAATCATCAAATATAGGAGGCATATTGTAATCATAATTAATTTTCTCCTCAATAGTAGGTGGACTAAAAATATCATATTCATCATTATAATCATCATATATTGGAGGCATAGTGTCATCAAAGTAAATTTTCTCCTCCATGCTTGGGGGACTAAAAATATCATGCTCATCAAAACTAACTTCCCCAAGCTTAGACTTTTCCATAGCATTAGCAATAATGGTGTTCAAAGAATTCATACTAATAACATTGCTATTAGCATGCAAATAAAGTTCCATAGGTTTTTTAATTTTCTCTTCAAACACTTCATGTCCTAACTCAAGATAAATACTATAAAGCTCTCTAAATTTTTTGTTGTTTTCCATTAAGCCTAACTAGTGAAAACAAGAAACAAAAAGACAAAATTGCAGAATCTAAAGGAAATAACTTCGAGCACTCACACCGGAGGATGTGAGTACCTTTTACCTTACCTCCCCGGCAACGGCGCCAGAAAATAGGCGTTTGCCGTGGGAGGTTCTTCTTCTTTAATCCTCCGGTGTGAATACCTTTTACCTTACCTCCCCGGCAACAGCGCCAAAAAATAGCTTGATGTCTATGCACTTCTATTCTTGTAGACAGTTGTTGGGCCTCCAAGTGCAGAGGTTTGTAGAACAGCAAAGAAGTTTTCCTTAAGTGGATCACCCAAGGTTTATCGAACTCAGGGAGGAAGTGGTCAAAGGTATCCCCTCTCAAGCAACCCTGCAATCAAGATACAAGAAGTCTCTTGTGTCCCCAACACACCCAATACACTTGTCAGCTGCATAGGTGCACTAGTTTGGCAAAGAGATAGTGAAACACAAGTGGGATGGATAGTTATAAGTGGTAATGGTGATAGAGAATAGCTTGGTGGCGTGGAAAAGACTAAAGTAAAACTTAAATAAAGATGGAAGCAAGCAAACATGTAACAGATCTAATGCCAAACGGTGTTTCAGTGCTTAGAAACAAGGCCTAGGGATCATACTTTCACTAGTGAACACTCTCATATAAATATCTTCTCTTCATGATACTACTTTGAACTACTCTCCGGTTGGACACTCTAATCCATGGTAGGGCTATAACAGCACACCTCAAAGTAAGCCTTTCCCATCTAGAAAACCCCACACTGTCACCTTGAGCACTAGATGGTTCTAACAAACACCACAATTTTATAAAGACATCCAACTCCAAATATAACTCATAACAAGTATTTGTAATCTCTAGCCTAAGTGCCACCATGGTGTGCACACTGTCAACTTCACACACATGGGGAGAGCAGAGATCTATTAAAGCACTTGAGTAGCAAGGTAGATCTATAGATTACAAGCTCATGATCTCAATAAGATCATGCATAGAGAGAGAGAGATGAACACATAGCTACCGGTAGAACTCTTAGCCTCGAGAGAGAACTACTCCCTCCTCATCATGGGAATCAGCAATGGTGATGGAGATGGTGGTGGAGATCGATGGAGATGGCTCCGGGGGCACTTCCCTGTCCCGGCAGGGTGCCGGAACAGGGACTTTCTATCCCCCAATCTCCCCTTCGGTGGCGATGGCGTTGCGGAACTTTTCGTGGATTTCTGATTGACGATCTAGGGTTTTGGTATTGGGAGGATCTTATAGGTGAAGGAGGCAAGGTCGGTGGCCATCCAGGGGGCCCACACCATGCCCTGGCGTGGCCTAGGCTGGCCCGCGCCAAGGGGGGTGTGGCCACCCTATGGCCCCTCTTCGACTCTCCTTCTGGCTCCGTGAGTCTTCCGGGAAAATAGTAACTTTGGCTTTTGTCCCGTCCAATTCCGAGAATATTCATTTTCTGACTTCCTGGAACCAAAAACAGCAGAAAACAGGCAACTGGCACTATGGCATCTTGTTAATAGGTTAGTCCAAGAAATCATATGAAAAGTACTCCAAAGTTGGAACAAAACACAAGAAAGTAGATAAAACCAAGCATGGAACATCAAAAATTATAGATACATTTGCAATGTATCAGTATGCAGTGCGAGTTGCTTGCTAGTTGACCCGGAGGGGGCATCTTTATTCGACAGCATGGACGTGAGCATGCACTGTCCAGCTTCAATGGATGCTGCCCTGGTGGCCCCAGAACCTTTCTTTGCCTTGGGTTGCTGTTGGGAGGCTGAAGTTTGAGCTGCAGATTTGGATTTGGGTGCAGCATTGGTGCTAGCTGGGTCTTCTCGCCGAGTCTTCGAAGACTCGGACGAGGCAGAAGGAGTTGGTGCTGGTGCTGGTGCTTGAGTTGTTGTTGGTACTTGTGTTGCTGTTGGTGCTGCTGTTGGTGCTGGCGCTGGTGCTTGTGCTGGTGCTGGTCTTGGAGATGGTGTTGTTGCTGTTGTTGGTACCTCGGAGGTGACGGGTTGCGGCTGAGCCGATGAGGAGCTGGGAGCATCCGCTACCTCGGAAGATCCACTTCCCCTTCTCCAAGGTTCCACTCCTCTGGACAAGGTGGGCTAGAACCGGGAGCAGCCACTGAACCCTCCTGAATTGGGCTCAGCGGGCATGTATCGTCACCACGAGGGGGAGATGGGCTGTGCCGGAAGGAATAGGAGATGCTGGAGCCGCTCTGGGGAACCTCCACCGCAGCCCTGCCGAATCAAACGATGAATAACAAGTTATAACAAAAGAAAGGTATATAGATAGAAAAGCATAAAGCAGAGAATTGGACAAAGAGAAAAGTGACTTACTCCTCAGAAGTCAAAGGCTCCCTGGGCTTTCGAGCTCTCCGGACTATGGCTTTAGTCGGACGCTTGGTGGCGGTCTTGTCGGCGGACTTCTTCCGCCTCTTGGTTGTTTTGGGAGGTCCGGAGGAAGCAGCGGAAGTGGCAGCCTATTTCTTGGACGCGGCTGGGGTCAGCTCACCCGTAGCGAGAGGAGGATCTTCATGGATCTCCCCAGCCGGGTTAGCTGAAGCCGGAAATGCGTAAGAAATGGGTACCGCGTCAAATACCTCCACCACCTCAATGTCGGAATCATCTTCATCGCCAGGACAATCCCTTAAGGAAGAGAAGTTACCAGAGGGTCGCTTGGTTGCATCCGGGAATGGCAGGAACATTTCCTGATCCGGCTCCTCCTTGTCTGAGACAAGTCGATCCTTCCCCCATTTGAGGGAAGGCTCGGTGCCATCTTCAAGGGTCTGCTGAAGAAACAACTAAAAAGAAAATGCAAAGAGATCAAATAAACAACATACTCCGACATAGGATATAACTCGGAAAAGGATTGAATCACGAGATTTACCATAGGAGGAGGCTTGTCCCAGCAGTAATGCTCCAACCCCCACTCCCAATCAGCAGAAAAGTCCTTGTCAGTCATGAAGAGGGCCTTGACCCGGCGGAATATCTCGGTATTGTTCAATTCGAAGGAGGAAGTCCGGTTGGGGTCAAGTCGCCAGCTCATGTGGCAAAGTTTGTGTGTGCGCTTCTGGAGAGGTGAGATCCGGCAGCGGACGAATGTAATCATCACGTCCTCGTTGCGCAGCCCTAGATCCTTCAGCTCCTGGAACCGCTTATTGACTTGATTCGCCAAGACAGTTGGTTTCTTGGAAACCCGGTCCCACAAATCCGGATTAGGAGGACCCGGAGCAAAGGGGCGCAGCCGGATCAGATCCTCATCTGTGCCATTCCTCACATAGAAGAAGATCCGGGCCCAGCCCTTGCAAGAGTCAAGCCCCGTGACTCGGGGGAAGACAGATTGTTTCCAGGGAGAGATGGAGGCAGCACCAAATTGGGTCAAGAGCTTGTCCTCCAAGGCACGCGGCTTATCCGGAACCACGTTCCTTCGCAGACCAAAGAACCGGATCCAGAGCTCTTTGGTGGGCCACATGCCGACGTATCCTTCTACGGTGGAGGCAAAGGAAGAAAGGGATGTAATGGCATTCACCAGAAGATGGTGAGGTTGGAGTTCATAGATGTTGATGAAATCGTGGAAGAAATCGCTCACTAGCAGGCTGAAGCCACGCTGGAAGTGAGAAAGGAATACGATGAACTCATCCGGATTGGGTGAGGGAGTGAGCTCCTCAGAAGCAAGGCGAGAAATCACGCCCTCGGGGATGCGGCGGGTGCGGTAGAGCCAATCCAGGTCATCTTGGCACACCCAAGAACCGGCCCAGGCACCGCGCTCCATGGTTTCACCCCCCCTCCTCCATCTCTTCTTCAGCAATGGCGAGCTCCTCCTCGGTCATCTCCAGATCACTGTCCTCACCGGCCCGATCGGAGGTGGGGGCAGAGGCTTAGATTGGCACGGACCCGTGACATTGAGGTAGCGTGGTAGCGGCAGCGAGGCTAATGCAAAGAAGCACGGTGCGGCGGCGGCGCTGCAGAGCAGATGCGGCGGCAGCACTGTCGCGAGGAAGAAGAAGAGGCAGAAAGGCTAAAGGGTGAGAGAAGGGGGAAACACCCAAGGGACGCGCCCCCTCCCCTATTTAACCATGCCCAAGCGATAGGTAGTGGGACCGTGATGTGCATCAAAGCCACACGGTGTGGCCGTGTATCTGCCGGGTCAGCCAATCAGAAGCAAGCCACAGGAAGGGCCACAGGGCACATGAGATCCCATGACGCGACGTGGTGATACAGTTAACGAGGAGGCAGTCATGACGCGATGTGCGTTGCAGTAAACACTGACAATAAGTACAGTAACTGGTGCAGGCCCTTAAAATGAGGCAAGATAATGATTACCCTCCACGTAGGACGTGGGGAAGTGTAAGAGAGAAGGAAGGATAACCCGGAAAACAGAAGGGTGACCCGGCCAGCGAGTGATAACTCGGAATGTGCCAAGGGAAAGCTAGCCACGAGATCCGAGCTACAAACTAACTCGGAAAGGGGAGAAAAAAGCTCGGTAAATTGAACCTGCCGTGGCCTAAGCAGCTGAAGTTGCTAAGACCGCACCAGCTTCGGGGACTAATGTTGGGGGATACCCCCGGGTAGGGTCACGCCAGGGTATAGAGGCCGAGTTAGCCGAGGTACGGCAAGGTCAAAGCGTATGCTGGCCGAGTCACCTCAAGGCAGGCCGACTTACGGGATGACCCGGACCGGAGGATGTCCACTGATCAGGTCCCGCCGGCGTATGTCGATATCTTGTGCTTTTTGTAACTAGTATGCAGGTACCCACGAGGCCGGATTAACCAGGCATGATCCGGGTTATATCAGGCTTGCAAGAGAAGGAAGGTATCTCGCTGGTAAAAAGGTGGTCATTGTACGCTGGAGCATGAGCGAAGCGGACAGAGGGAAGGACCATCGAGGCGTGGCCAACAAGGGTGACGCAGCCTGTGTCGGATGACACTGGCGCCGCAGAGGCTTACGTAGCCTCTGCATGGCTTACGACGGCAAAAGGTGACCCGGTCGGTTTGCTATTTTGGGAGAGGCATATTCCAAGGAATATGCCTCCACGTATGCCCTAGCAAGTAGCATGGCCTCCCCTTTATAAGGAGCGCCAGGACCTCAGTAGAGGGGGATCGCAAGTTGTTTAGTCCTACGCGTGGGCAGTTGGTAGTGGTGAGAGTAAGAGAGCTCCTTCTTCCTCCTCTCCCCAATACAGCTCAAGGAGCATCTGTAAACTTGGGGAACCTTGAGAATACAAAGCATCAGTGTGTGGGATCACCACACTATCCCTCCCTGAATTCCTCTAGTGCATATTGGCCCCACCTTTAGCCTATCCATGGCATCTGCCGTGACACCACCACGACACTTTGACACTCAGCCAATGGGCTCAATTATTTGGGTTTGCCAACAACATCACCGATATACGCACAACTACTTTTGTTTTAGATCCTTCCCCTTCACAGTACTTTAATTTGATGAGAATTCATGGAAACATACCCAAGAGGAACCAAATTGATCATCCTGTTATTCGATATTTATTCTATGTAATTGCTAACACTTTGCAGGCACGTGGTGAGTTTACTAGAGTTAATGAGGAGGACATGTTGATCCTCGCAAAAGTTGCTCTTATTAATTGTAACTTAACACCAAAATTGGGCGCTCTTCTCATGTTTTACCTTAAGCATCAGGCTCTTCAATCTCGAGGACCCATATGCGAAGGAGGAGTTGTGACCGTTCTTGCACGTACACTTCGCATCAACCTAGGTAATATCCAACCATTGACAGGAAGTCACCGTCTCAGTATTTCTACTCTAAGAGCATGTGGTATGATTTCTAAAAATCATGGTAGATGTTTCTTTGATATACCTGGAGAGGATCACTTGATCCCAGCTCCTTTGCCTAACGGTTTATTCTCTATCAAGGATGGACGTTTGTGTTTTGACACGCAGGTTGAAGCTACTCTACCCCAACAAGAAATACCCGTGGGAGGAGGAGAAGATGAAGAACTAGAACAAGGAGGACCCAAACAAGATGAGCAACCACCAAACTACTACACCACCTATGAAGACATCTATGCACTTGAATGAAATATTCAAAACAAGAACAACCTCTCCATCAACCTTCGAGATTATACTGCAAGCCTTGCCACCCATTTCCATGATTGGAGTAGCAAATGGAACATGGGAGATTATCCACCGCCACCACAATGACAAACAAAAGGGCTTGCAAAAGCCTGAGCTTGGGGATGTGTTCCCCCGGCAAATTTATTTGTGTAATACCGAGGTTGTACTCCAGCTCCTTGGGACCTTTGAAACACTCGTGTTGGCTTGTTCTAACACTTTGGTTTTTTCCTTTGCTTTTTAGATTCCTTTCATTTTAGTTTGTTTTTGTTTTCATTTATTTTTATTTTCCTAAACCCTTGCTTGGTCGCAAGTTCTTTTCTATTCTTTAATCCCTATCCTCAAAAATACAAAAAGTTTTTTCCCTTTTTCCTTTTTTTCATAAATGTGGATCCACACTTTGCCTCTTTGCTTTAATATCATTGTGAGAGTAATCGTGTTTCAGTTTTGAAGGAACACGCCCCTATAAGGAAGAGGATCATGAAGTTACTTATGAGAGGTATGTCCTATGTCTCCCACTTATGAAGTTTGAGTTGTTTATCTTAGTTGGTTGGTTTGCTAAGATGCCATGCTAGTGGGAAGCAATTTAATATGGTTGGAGTAAGGCTTTTTATTAGTATGATGATTAGTTGTTGAAGATCTTGCTCTAGTTCCTTTAGTTAACCGAGTATTTCCTTGGAAATAATATTGCCAAACAAGTACAATAATAAAAAGTCTGAAATTTATGACTTGTTTGATGAATGATTGTCTTGAGAGTATACCCTTGATGATACTTAACCCCATAGATATTTTGATAGTCTGGACGACACTCATGAAAGGAATTATTTTATTGAAATAAAGTCTAGTGGTAATTGTGATGCATGCCAAAGGTAACCTTGTGGATCAAACCGCGGTACTAGCTCACAAAAAAGAGAAAGAAGTGAGACAACTTTGTTCTATGTCTCTAATGCACACCTTTGGGATGCCAACAACTCCGCTAGCTTTTGAACGATCTATGGTATAACCCCGAATTTCGGCTATGAGTTGATGACATGAGTGGCATACGTGTCAATATATGGCAAAAGGTATTGGTACTCTCAAAGTTGTGCAAACACTTGCAACAGAAACATTCAGCGATCCTTGAAAAAAAATGAAAGAAAGAAAAAAGATATCTATGAGGATCCACATAACAAGTCCTTGGCATGGTCTCATTACTACTTTATGAATTTTTCTTGAAAGACAATGATTGGATTAGAAGTGTTTTGATAGACTTGACTTATTGATGTGGGTGTAAATAAGACACTTCATTGTTATACTACTTGGGACATAAAACTCTCTTACTCAATTGTGTTATTTAAACATTCTAGTGTTCCTAGGCAAGCTGAGAGTTAATTAGAAGAATTGGATTGATTGCTACACATCTATTTATGTATACTTATATTAAACTTTACTTTGATTTTCTTGACTTACAAAAGCTTGTATAATATTCTTGTCATCTCTCTAACTTTGATAAGCCTCGCAAATGAATGAACTGTTGAGAACATACGACTACCAATCGTAAGTGGATTCTTATTCTCGTTGTTTCAAGTTTAAACACTAAATTCCTTATAGTTATTTTGGTTCTTCTTGCTCGAGGGCGATCAAGGTTTGAGCTTTGGGGAAGGTGATCGCTCCGATTTTTGACATCTTCCACTGTGTTTAAACATTGTTTTTGGTCAAGCAATTGCCAAGGAAACTCTCAATCCTTGCCACTAATGACTAATAATTGCAAAGATATGCAAAATCTCTCTTTGATTTATGTTGTGCGGGAAATCATGGATTTTAATGCGAAATAAGGAGTCATAATGAAGGATTTTGAGGAAGTACACATGGACAAGTAATTGGGAAGCAGTTCCAAGGCATCAACACGCTTAGCGACCACTGGTACGGACAAGGCCCGCCCGTACCGCCCACCCGTACTAGGTGGCGACGGCTTTGTCTCGTCAAACCCTACAACTTTCATGAAGACGCCTATATATTTCGAGGCTCCAACCGCTAGCCAGAGAGCCGCCATTCTCAGATTACTTTACAACACCACCAAAGGAGATCCACACCATTGTTCATCCATTATTCATAACTTCCACCATCCATCCATCCACTAGACATAGCCATTGCTTTGTACTTGAGATCTACAAGTGATTTGGCAACCATTGTAAGAATATTCGATTTCAATCTAAGTATTTGTGTGATGTTTTCTATCTCCTATCTATTTGTTATGAGCGAGTAGTCCTCACGGGCTACGGGTTGGGGATAAAACTCGCAGCAATTATGTGCATCAAGATCATGGGAGTATTGTATTTTGTTTGCAATTGAGATTTTTGTCTTTTGTTTTTTCGTCTCTTGTCTCGATTTGTGGACTTGTAGGTACCCAAGATCACATAGATTGATAAAGGCTTGAGGTGAGATACTTGGCTAGCTGCGATCTCATAGGAACCTCGGTGACAGAAGGGGTAGTACAGTCTTCGCTTAGCGCCCCATTTGGGATCAACAACAACATCACCACTTAAAACTTTGATCTATGTTTTACACTTAATAATCGTTTGTAACCCGTGGGTTTGGTGTGCACTCGGTTGGATTAAAAGTCTATTTCTATGCCTGCTGCATCACGCGGGCTCTAGAATATTAGGATGTGTTTCCCACAAGAGATTATCTCCATTCAAACATTATACATGACTATGCTTATTATTATATTTTATCCTATTTGATGTGCAGCTGCAGGTGGATCTTCAACCCTGGCCTATCTCCATCCATTGATTCAAACCCATTATAAAGTAAACTAGATTGGTCTAGTAAACTAAGGTAAAACCAACAAACAAAGTCTTGTAGATGTGTCCTTTTATTTTCTTTTAGCATTGCTTTCTGATGTTCGGTTAAACCTAGGTCTTCTAGGGAAAAAGATATTATACTACATCTGTGAATACAGATCGAAGGTATCAGTCTACTAGATTTTTTATATTATTATTTGGCTGGTAGCCAAGTTCAAAATCTGACTCGAACGGCAAAATCACACACCAACCTTGAAGCATTTCCCGTCCCACTGTTTCAAAAACTTTGACACAAATTCTCCCACCGGGGAGTACCATTTTTCTATTATTATTATTTGGCCCATAGCCAAATTCAAATTTTTTGTCGAGCGGCAAAATCACACACCGACCTTGAAGTATTTCCTTCCCCACCGTTTCAAAAACTTTGAGGCCAAATCTCCCACCGGGGAGTACCATTTTTCTATTATTATTAGATGGATGCTAGCCAAATTCAAAATCTCTATCGAGCGTCAAAATCACACACCGACCTTGAAGCATTTACCGCCCCACCATTTCAAAAACTTTTACGCCAAATATCCTACCGGGGAGTACCATTTTTCTATTATTATTAGATAGACGCTAGGCAAATTCAAAATCTCTGTCGAGCGCAAAATCACACACCGACCTTGAAGCATTTCCCGCCCCACTGTTTCAAAAACTTTGAGGCAACATCTCCCACCGGGGAGTACCATTTTTCTATTATTATTAGATGGACGCTAGCCAAATTCAAAATCTCTGTCGAGCGGAAAAATCACACATCGACCTTGAAGCATTTCCCGCCCCACCATTTCAAAAACTTTGAGGCAAAATCTCCCACCAGGGAGTACCATTTTTCTATTATTATAAGATGGACACTAGCCAAATTCAAAATCTCTGACGAGCGGTAAAATCACACACCGACCTTGAAGCATTTCCCGCCCACCGTTTCAAAAACTTTGAGGCCAAATGTCCCACCGTGGGAGTACCATTTTCTATTATTTTTAGATGGATGCTAGCCAAATTTAAAATCTCAATCGAGCAGCAAAATCACACACCGAATTTGAAGAATTTTGTGCCCCTACATTTCAAAAACTTTTGACTTTAAAATTCCCATTCTACCCATTGTTCAGACGCCCTATGGGCATGCTAATGTCGGTAGCTTGGTGACATGATCTTAATTATTTTTCTGTTCACCTCCATAGTCCCGATTCAAGCAGTTTTCCCGCTGGCCCTCCCAAAATCCTAGGCTTCTCTCCCACGCCCTCACCTCCATGACCACCGCGCACACCGGCTGACGGCAATTCCACAGTGGACAGAACCGCTTGAGCTACGGTCTCATGCACCGCCTCGAAGCCCCTTCACTGATGCCCACCCCATCGGATCTAGTTCACCAGGTCTCTCTGCCACCCCACCAGAGTTGTGGTCTCACTGACCGTGCCTATGGCATCATCGACTGCCCACGCTTAGCTTCCATGCGACAAAAGCTACCCAACCGTACCGGAGCTGCTTCACTGTTGTCCACTAGACAGGATCTAGTTCAACGAGTTTCATGTCCACCGCTCCAGCAGCTGCACGGGTGTCGCTGTTCACTTCACCAGCATCGACTGCCCAAGATATGCTTTCCTCGATGCTAACAGCCACCACAACTGCAGCACCCTCGGTGACCTAGACGTCACCCGCACAGTACGAACGATGCTTAGACGTCTCTCCGGCCAAGCTAACCAAATCTCTAACCCGTTTTTGTTTTGTCAGCAATATAGGTGGTTCAAGCCTGTTACAGTGAACTGCATTTTTGAAATCGTGCTAGTACATACAAGTCACTAGGCACACCTGTTCTTCGTGCTAGTACATACAAGGTCATTAGAATGTCAGTTTACATTCACTGCTCTACAAATTTCAAGTCATGCACATGTTTGTTATTTTGTCATGCACATGTTCTTAGCTACTCCGTACAATAGTAATTGCCTGCTATTGTGTAGTTCTTGCAAAATGTAATGTTAGTGGAAAATATTGGTGTGGATTCCCTGCTCCATAGTTACTAAATCTATCTGGTTATTCCTAGGCCAAGTTCCTACTATTATTTCTTCACTGGCATTGTTCTTCTATCCTCTAGTACCCGTTCAAACTCTTTGTACTAGTTCAATTATAATTTTGTTGTTGTCATCTAGTTCTTCAAAAGCTGCAGCATTGACTATTTTCTTTTTCTTTGCATAGAGCTCAAAAAGGGAACATTGAACATGTTGGTTTGCACATCCTCTTCTACAGGTTTATCAGCAATGTCATTATATATTCCGTATTCGTTGCTGGTTCATCCTAAGCATCGACATAACTATTCTCTACTGTATAGTTCATTTGTGTTTTCCATTCCTGCTCGACAAGTTCTGGTATGACGCGGTTATAATTTCTTTGTGGTTCATTCTTATCTATGACAGTAACGGCATGCCATTGTGTAGCTCACCGCAAATTTCGAGTCACCCAACGTCTCTCGCATTCTAGAAGATACCACTGCTTCCATATATATTTGCTGAAATGACCTAGCTAGTTTATATTTGTTCAAATTCTAAGAAACACTTTGTTTGACTGCTCATTTTATTGTAGCCACACTTGAATGCTTGTTTGTCCTGTTCTACAGGTTCACAAGCGATGCCATTATATCTCATATCTAGTTCTGGTTCGTCCTAAGCAATCCCATAACTATCCTCTACTATATAGTTTATTCATGATTTTCATTCCTCCTCTACAAGTTGTCGTATGATGTGGTTATAATTTCTATCTAGTTCATTCTTAGCTATGACAGTAACTGCATGCCAATGTGTAGCTCAGTGCAAATTCCGAGTCACCCAACATCTCTTGAATTCTAGGGTATACAATTGCTTCCATGTATATATTTGTTGAAATGACCTGGCTAGTTTATATTTGCTAAAATTCTAATCCACCCACACACATTTTTTGATTGCTTGTTTCACCATAGGCACACTTGTTTAATGCGTGATTGCTTGTCCTGTTTATTTGACGTGTTGGTCAATAATTGAACCATTGACCAGTAGTAAACTTCAGTTCATAGCTCCTGTTGTATTAGTTAAATGAGTATTTTGCCTTGTTTGATGTATTAACTTGTTATTACTTAGTTTTAGACTACCATTATTGCTATCTCCACCAAAGAGGGAGCTACAATATCATGTCTCAAGGTGATTTTCCAATGTAGCTCGCACACTCAAAAGGGAGATGCAGGTGATAGATTGAGAAAGCAAATTGACAACTCTGCTATCAACTCGGTTGTCAACTGAAATACCAAATTTTCTTTCCCTTGAGTTGATAATATGTAATAATTTTAAGAAGTTTGCAGCTGATGTAATATCTAGATAACTCACATAGTCCATGTAGGCATTTAGTTGACGCCGTACACACATGGCGGTAGGCGGTACCATAACTGTGCCAGCCAGGTCGATTAGAGAACATTATCGGGCTTCGTTATTGGCCCGTCTTATATTGGGTCGAATGAACAGTAAAAGATGCTTGCTAATTATACACCTTTTATGATATTGGCATGGGCTTCAAAAAGGCCAAAATTGTAAAAGACCATAAACGTTATGGGCCTACCCACAGGTGGGAAGTAGTAATAGTAATGTGTCATTACAAGAATTAGCGAACACTAGCGAGGCGTACGGTAGCGAGTGCCAACACAAGAATTCAACGAGAATAGTAACGGGTTAGAAAAGTAACATGCCAGAACAGTAGCAGGCCAAAACAGCAGCATGTCGGAATAGAAACATGCCAGAATAGTAACTAGCCAGAATAATAACAGGCCACAACAGTAAAAGGCCAGCAACAGTAAAAGGCTAGAGTAGTAACGGGCCAGAACATTAACAAGCCACATCTCTAAAGGGCCACAACAGTAAAAGACCGGAATAGTTAAAGGCTAGAACAGTAACGAGTCAGAAAATTAATAGACCAAAAAAATTACTAGACAAGAATAGTAATAGGCCAACAAAATTACCAAGTCAAAACAGTACCGGACCAGAACAGTAACAGGCCGCCTGTGGGCCTGAACAGTTGGTGGCCGAAATAGTAAAAGGCCGAAATAGTAATGGACCTTCTCAAAGAAGGGTCGTTAGTAGGCGCCCACGACGGGCTGTGAGAACAGTGATGGGCCGACCGCAGGCCTTAACAGTACCGGACCAACTTGGCGCAGGCTGCTAATGGGTCGCACAGTGTTGGACCTAGGTGGGCCTACTATAGGCCGAAACTTTGTCGGTCCTGAAAGTTCACAGGTCATGGCTAGCTGCACTAATGGGCCCATTCCAAATAGTGCGGGACAAAACCGTTCCTCATGTTGTTTTCTTATTGGGTTCTCGTAATGGGTCGGCCCACTTACTAATTAGTAGGCCTTGGCTAGGCCTGGTTTCTACATGGTTTATGTGAATGTTAACAGCGGTAACTAGGAGTTAACGGTGTTTCCTACGTGGCAGTTTGCATGATGTTAGTAGTCAACACGGCTGGCGAACAGATCTACGACGGAACAAGTTTTCGTGGCTGAAGGGTGTGATTCACCACGGTAGGAAAAAACATGGTAGATTCATTTGTGAAGAGGCTTTTACCATGAAGTCCATCCGTCGTAGAAGACTTTTTAACCACGAAAAACTGGCCTTCAACCATGAAAATCGTTCGTTATAAAATCCAACTTTTCTTATAGTGCTTGTTCTCGTCTAAGTTCAGCTTCTTATCTTGCATCAATAGTTTTGGCATCAGAATCATATCGTTTATCTTCGTCTCCTGCCTCTTCCTCTTTATTTGAAGCTTCCTTTTCTTTCCTTTGAGCTTCATAATCAATATCGTCTAGTGGATCAACAAGATCCTCTTCTTCTTGACTCATTTTTCTTGAGTCTCTCTTGCTTTATGGGCATGTTCTTCTTGATACCAAGGTGACCCTTGAGGTTCATGTGTCTCTGTACAATGTCTAGTGACAATAAGTAGAAATAGTATTATGATTATAATTACTTTGACTTAAGATCAAAGCTTGAGTTTCAACTATCTGATCGCATTTTGTCTTAACCATACTTAAATGTTTATCAAGGTGTCGAGCGGCATGTCCTAGATCATCAAAAATTTCGGTTAATTCTTTTATATGTTTCTTTTGAACCATTAAACATTTATAATATTTTACACGGAACTAGCTCTGTTGGCGTCTAAAATTTTACATTATAAGATTTGTTTCATCTTCTAGAATGAAAGTTTGTACAATATCGACTTTATTTTATTTAACAAGCTCTGTTGCTATTCCTTTTCTTCCATGGACTTTGTAACTTTAGGCATAAGTTCCTGAGGTATATGAAACATACCTTTTCTTGGTTTGATATCCTCAATAGGGTTGTATTGTTCATCATTGAAGGATCTTACCTCGAAAAGCTTAATGCACTCGGGTAGCGTCAGGCTACTAATAGCTCCTCCTATAGTTAAATCAACCATATGTTTTGAATCATCGGTAAGCCCATTAAAAATTATTGAATAATTAAATTCTCTTTAAAATCGTGATTTGGGACTTTCATGATCATCCCATAAAATCTTTTCCATGCTTGATAAAAGTTTTCTTCAACTCTTTGGAAGAAACTTGTAATATCACGCTTGATTTGCATAATTTTAGTGAACGAGCAATATCTTTGCATAAATTGTCGGATGCAATCTTCCTAGATTTTTATAGTGTAATTGGGAAAGGATTGTAACCAAGTAAAAGCTTTATCTTTTAAAGACCAACGAAAAAAGTTTAAGAAGTACAAACTCCTTTGGTAGCCCTACTGGTTTAAGAGTGTCGCAAAGGTCATGAACCTTTGTAAAATGATCACTTGGATCTTCATCTTCTCTTCCTCCAAAATAAATTTCCTTCATCATATAGATTAGCTTAGGATATATGTCAAATTCTAGGCTTTCAAGATCATAATAGAGAATCGGCATTTTTCTCAGGTGCCTAGATGAATTCCCTTATTCTCCTAGTGATTGCACCTGTTCTTCGGCCCCTTGGGTGATGTTCAAATCTGCCATCATAGGAATTAGACTGTTCACGTCTATAGAACATGTGTTAGAAAATCTTTTAATAAATTCTAGGCATCTTTTAGTTGGAATATGATCAATGTAATGAGGTAAATAAGTTCTACCAGAATGCGTAGTACCTCTATCTTCAACAGGGATCATGGAGAATGTCAACACTTTCGAATATCAAGAAACAAACACTTAGCACTTAGCTCCCCGGCAACAGGGCCAGAAAATAGCTCGATAGCCTGCAAGAGCACAAGTTCGTCAGAGCATGTTTTAATGGAAGTATTAATTCCAGTTTTTATATCAATCCCAATAAGGAGCTTAGGGAAGTGTCTATCTGAGGTGTTTCTGTCGCACCCAAGGTGTCACGTTGTCTTGAGTGAATTGAATGCAAGTGTCAAGAGTGGAAATGGATGAGTGAGATAGAGAATAGATTTAAGTGATGAATGGTACTGAAAGTAGTTAACATAAAAGTAAAAGTAGGGGAGTTGTTCAAGATTCCTACAGGTGAGAAGTTAGGCGTAGAGAGAAACAGTTCATGGTAATAGTGAATGTGCCAAGTGGATAAAAAATGACATAAGTAATTGTGATACTTCTTATTCATATGTGAGTAGGCAAGCAACTCATATACTGATCAGGAGTCCTCTTGGTAGATCCTTGCCAATCCTAATGATCTGTATGTCTGTTACCACAATAATGGCCAAGTCATCAATTAAGGTCTTCTGACCAGATCAAGGCTTCAAACTTGATGGTTCCTTGTTATCCTCGAGTTGTACTAGCTCCTCTTTGATATCGACCGTGTCACTCGGGGGTCGTTGATTCACTAGTAAACAAGTTCATACCTATGAGATCTCAAGATCATGTTATCTGGGCCCTTAAATTGGACAAAAAGCAGTAGGCAAACATAGGGAGTCATTCTCACAATATAATAATCACGACAACAATCACAAATAGATGGAAATATAGGAGGCACAACACACCTCACAAATCCCCTACATCTCCCTCGCCTATGGGGATTTACTCAGACACGAGAGAAAGACAGATCAAAGGCATAACCATTTTGCAAATGGAAATCATCTCAACTTTACTATAGCAAGCCACAATACCGTTGAAGATCACATCAAGTACAAGCCAAAGTGGAATAGAGGTTCAAACCCTAATCTTACAAGTATGAAGCTCTCTTAGTACAAGTGGGAATGATGGTGGAGTTGATGATGGAGAGGTTGGGGATCGTCGAAGTATGAGATGGCATTCTTCTCCTTCTTGAGATCTGATCTCCTCTCCTCTCGGACTGTTTGCGGCGGTTGTTTTTGTATTTTGTCGATATCTCCTTCACAAAAGTTACGTGTATTGATATAACAGAGGCAAAGGAAGGTCATATGGGCAGGCCGTATGGCCGGCCTCCAACCTTACTAGTGGTTGTTATGGGCTCTAGATGCCTCGAATGAAAGGGTCTTTAGTTGGGGATTTGCTCATTTAGATGTAATTAGCCCATAAATGCTCTCAGATCTTCCATAAGTGCTCAATACCTAAAACCAATACAATGAAACAAGGTTTCGCTAACTTGCGATGTTATCATTAGTTAAAAGGTCAAAACCAACGAAACCTGGTGAAAACCAATGGAAATTCCTTGATAAAAAGTGTTACAATTTGGAGCTATCAGCCTTCCCAAAGGTATTCCTTCTTCTTATATTAACAGATCCAGTCTCCTTGATGCACTACCCAGTTCCTGGCAAAGGAAAACCTTTAGGTCTCATGGCTCCTTAATGGGATAGTTTTTAGACTTCCTCCTTTGAATCCGATGATGATGAAGCACAAGGCCTTAGGTCAAAGAACAAAGGAGTCTCCTTCGACTCCGACAATGAGGAGTTTGATACCTTCATGGAGCAAATGGCTAGAGGATGGAGGCAACCCGATTACCTTGCTATCGTGAGGCCTGAAGATGAAGGGGAAGCTAGGAAGCCACATGGGAAGGGATGCATGGAGTTACTCAAGTTCATCGCCACCAACTACTCTTTGCCCAAGCGTAAGAAAATTAATCAAGTTGATGCAGAAACTTATCAGGAAACCACATCACACACATCCACAACAAAGAATATCACTGTGAATGCCCGATCAGTGTGAAGCCACATGATAATGGGGGTTTCAACCTAGTCGGTATACTAGTTTCCCCACCACTCTCAAAGACCAAGCAACACCTTCACAAGATAGATAAGTATCAAAAGGAAGACCTTTTCCATCGGTAAGTCGTGCGCAAATGCCTCCTGGATTTGGAGGGAAAGAAGGGACTCAACGAGATGCTCGATAAGGTCGTAGATGTAATGTACTCCATACGCTCTAACCTATAGAAGTGCCTTCGCCATATATCTTCTTTGGAAGAAACAAACAAGAAGCTCCATGCGGTTGTCTCCAATGCCATACGTCAACCCTAGTGGACACCACGGTATCGAATAATCATGAGGTATTATTTGATCCTACCTGGCTTGATTCCAAGCTTGGGGAGATCTATAACACCTTGTAATCTATGTCTCAATTTTAACATGTTTATCTTCTTGCACACATGATAGGCTTTTTATTCCAAAGTTTGCAATAATTGCATTATCAACTTCCGTGGTCTAAGGAAGAATTATATCTGATGAATTTTCAGACTTTATGATATTTTAAGTGATGTTAGTTTATGATTATTTTATTAGATGTATGAATTAGGTTGAGTGATATGATACTTGTACTACTGTTATGATTTTAGGGTCTTCCACACCAATAAAGTATTGATAAGATATGAGAAGAGATTTTTGATAGCATGTTATAATCATAGGTTTAAACCAACGAGAGCCATAAAGAGTATTAGCATGATACAATTTTGTTGATGAAACAAAAGAAAAGTTATGCTAACAAAGAATCAAAAAGAAAATTTCAAGTTGACAAAGGTACTCAAGCAATGATCATAAACTACCCCCTACTCAATCAACTTCTCATCTAGATAAACTTGATGATTTTATAATCTACTTAATCTCAAAACTTCATATAAATTACTAATACAAAATGTGTGGAAGTCTCTAAGTCATGTGATGTGTGAGAGTGAGATACAAATCACGATGCAGTTCTATATCTGATATTGTAATTATGCTCCAATTTCCTCATTTATTGTAATGACCCGTGCCTCATGAACATGATGACCTTGTCCATAAGCCACCACCTTGCTCGAGGTCGAGCAAGATTCTAGCTTAGGGAAGTTGATGAGTCCATCTTTGAAGCATATTTATCTTATGTTTTTGCATAAGTAGAGTTAGGATTTTGGTATTTTATGGTGCTCGCGTGCACCTTTTACCTTTGTTTCAACAGGATCTCGAATTACTAAGTATTTTGTGAATATATCAATTGGGACTATCATGTTATGTAACAATATGATATTTCTAAGTGATAAATGTCATTTAAATAATTTCCCACGCACTTGGGAGAAGAGGGGCCGCGAGGAGAAGCTACTACAAGCTTAACAACCTGTGGTAAGGGCGAAGCTTGCCCGTACCGTCCGCCAATACTACATGCTAGGACATCTGCCTCGTCAAATACTCTCACCACGCAAAGATAGATCGGAGATACGACATTCACAAACACCTCCAGCCACGAAACACCACACCAGAAAGGGATCTGGAGGAGGAACTTGGAGAAGGGAAAATCCTTGCTGCTACATGGATCATCGGAGGATATCGCACCATCCCCTTCATCATCAACCCTTACATCTCCATCAACACCATCATTCCCCTCCTTCGTTTAGTAGATCTTGTTGTAATTCCAATACAATTGTGGGTTTTGCACTTGATTTTACCTTTGCACTTTGAATCCATCCATATGAATATGATGATGTTGTTGATTGCCTCCATGTGTGAGTAGTTCCCTTTGTTATTGGGGATATGGAGAAACCCTAACATTATTATGAAATGAAATAAAGATGACCTATAATTTTGGTCTTTGATCTATTGATTTATGATATTGTGTTAGATCTCTCTCTCTAGATGGTATGTGAAGTCGGCCGCATAGCATTTGCCTTTAGGACTAGAGAGAGGGAACTACCCTATGGACATGTATGTTTGGTGCTACTTTGTGACTACAAGCATTGTATTATAACCTACATGGTCAAAGTGGGCTAAAGAGAGATTCACTAAGCTTATAACGATATCCATGGGGAAACCCTTAATTGTGGTGGTCTGTAGAAGTGACTTTCTCGCAGGCACCGCAGTGGTTATTAGAGTTGACCTCATCACAGGACTCATAGAAGTGGCTTGCTCGCGAGACTTGTGGTGAACATATTATTATGGAACTCTCTCCACACATGTCATGACGAAAGATATAGGTTATCCTAATCATAAGTAATTCTCACATGCTAGTGGTGTATCCTCATCCTCAAGAATATTTTAGCCTTATTGAGTTCCAACACCAATCCCAACATACTTGTTACCTTGTTTACTTTACTGCATTGTTTACTTTCTTGCACACAAACATAAACTCTTAAAACACTCCTTACTTGATATCAAAGGCAACCTACAAGTATCCTTTGGTAGATAGTGATGGGGAGCATAAAGACCTAAGCCAAATAGCTCTCTGTGGGTTCGATACTCTTATTTCGAAACTAGCTACAATTGATCTGTGCACTTGCATTCATCACCCCTGTTATGCCTCATCATACTTAGTTGGATAAAAACAAGTAATCAAGAACGGGGTACGTAATATACATCTACTTATACATAAAACACAATCTAAATTCATAAAAAATCCACTACAAAAGGGATTGCAAATAGATAGCCATAATCAACTAGGACAACGCATATGGCACTAGAACATTAATAGCATGAGAGAGAAATAGAACAAGCTACTTCCACAAACCCATAGTCCGTGGGTGGACTACTTCCTCTTCATCATGCTGATGATGGAGATGTTGTTGGAGAGGTTGGATATGTGAGCCGGTGCAATTCTAACAGCGTTTCCCCCTCTAATATTCACATGATCTCCTTTATTTTGTGCGTATGTCTCCGTGGTGCATCGTACTCCGAGATCGCGATTGAGTCACTATATATAGACGTTTTTAGGTCAAGATGATACCATGGGTGCAAAGGTCGACGACATCAGAGCTTCAAGGGGGAAGTAGGACCCATGGTACAGCTAGGGTATCAGGCCTCACCATGGGCCCTCTTTTGGTTATGTGGCTCTAGTTGAGGTCCAAGTGCTCCAGGCCTTCGCTTTGATGAATACAATTAGTATAAAAAATCCCAGGTCCTTTGAAGTTCACGAAGGTCCTTGAAATTTAAAAATACGCAAAACAGGATTTTCATGTATGAAGAGTTATAATACAAATAAAAGGAATCTTTTGGGAAAATCCCCCAAATCATTATAAAACATGATTATAACCACTTATATGAATCAATTATGATGGAATATGGCATAATAAACTACAGAGATTATATATGCATTTTACATGCATGAGCATCCACAAGCTCAACCCATGCCCGTCCTTGAGCATGAAGGTGATAACTAAATGAGGTTTGGAGTTTAGTATCAATATATACAAAACATAAAAGTCATGATTATTGCTACATAAAGTTTGATGGTTTATTCATCATTAAATGACATCTAGAAATCATCACATGAAGTAAAACATATAAATCTCTCATATGCATAATAATAAAAACATCTTACCTGATAACAAATGCACAAGTTCATGGACAATTAAGAAGCTTTTATGCAAAATAAAGTATAGAGTTAGAAATGTTCCTATCCTTTGGTCTTAGAATAGAAAGGTTTTTGAGAAACTTTGTTTCTCTTGACTCGGAAAGAAGTAAAGAAGTTGAAAGTAAAATAGTGATTAAACATGTACAAGTTATATCTAGCTTCCAAACATTGCCCTTTAAGTTTATGCTTTTAATCATAGTTCATCATAGTGTTTGATTCCCTTGCCCATCGACATCTTATTTGCTGCTATATCTTTTGTATGTCCCATATGCTCCATGTTGCCCACAAAATAAATAAAGTTAAGTATGACATCAATCTTTAGAGTATCTATTGCCCATTGGCACAAGAAGCCGCTCCACTTCACACTCTAATGTATAAAGTGGCAACAACTCATACTTTCAATGACAATACAATCATACTAGGCACTCCTCCATGAACCATTTTATTTACCTTTTATGGCTTTTTATTATGGGTTGCTTCTTCAGATACCATAGCTAAAAATTTCCACCATGATGCATCGCTTATTTTAACCGTCCAAAGACAATGTCATACCCAACTCTACAAATCCCCCCTTCAACAAATCTCATAATAGCATTTGTCATTACTACTTTTTCCTTTCTTTCTTTTTTCCTTTTGTGTTTGTGCCTTTTTAAGTTCGTGATCACCCCACAACCAACTTATCTATGACAAGCACAACCATAAGCAATACCATTTGGAAGCTAAATACAACCCACACATGAGAAATATATTTGTAATATACCCTTTTTTTGCTACATGTAGTAAAAGCGGGACTTTTTTAGAAAATCCGGTGAGCAAAATCGAGACGCTCGGCACTCCCCTTAGCGATTGCGGCTTTTACAATTTGTACACTGTCAATGGGTGGAAAAATCTATCCTCAGCCGCTTGATCACCGGTTCCCTCTCCCTCCGCTTGTCGCTCCGGCTGCAGGAGGGGGAGGGGACCTCGTTTCTTCGTCTAATAGATAGGGTTAGGGCTTGTCTGTTGTGGTGCGTTGTTGGGGTGGTGGGAGCGGCGCACAAGCAAATAAATCTGCCTCAACTCTACTGCCACACCGGTGGCGTCCTTCACGGTGAAGTCTCGGAGTTGATGGCAACGTGTGCTAGTCGGTCTTTCAGATCAACGGGTTGGTCTTCTCGTTGTTCTTCAGATCTGGCGAGATCTGTTTCTCGTTGTGTCGTTGGTGCTCATCGTTATCTGCGATGGCGTTGGCGGCCGGGGCGAGGTGGTTTCTCTGGAGCAAGGATGTTGGTCCGAAGGTGGTAGATCTGTCGTTCCTCTCCGACTTTGTCTACAGGAGGCGGCGGATCTTGATCCAAGACAGCACGGGGATGTCCCCCGGTTGACGTGCCACAGTGACATGTGCCTCGCTGCGTACAGCAGGCCTGGGCATCGACTCACAAAGACTCGTTGGCAATCGTGCTTTTTTGGATCCTGCAAGGGTGGAGGCTCGGCGTCTCTTCCAGCGTTCGTCTCGGTGACGTTGGAGTTTGGCGGCGGCCGCTAGATTCGGTGGTTGCAGGAAAACCTAGAAGTCGTTTTGTATTTCTCGAGTTTTTTATCTGCACTGTTTTCAAGATAATCATTTTATCCTGCTCTATCTTTTAGTATCCAATGTTCCTTCATGTAACTTGATATTCAATTAATAAAATATGTCCCAAAATAAGTGACATGGGTTTATCTAGATTCGGATATATCTAGACACATTTTAGTATATAGATACATGCGAATTTAGACAAACTCTAAGTCAATTTTGAGACCGAGGGAGTATATGGAATTAACTCCTAATTATCCGTCGAGGCTGCCCAATTGCTCAAAACTTCAATAAGAAAACCACCGGGGCCCAGAGGTTACATTGCTACGAGCCTACTACTGCTACTAATATAAACTGGAGCAACCATCAATCACGAATCACGCACGATAATCAGAGCCATGTAATTGCACTTTTTAGCTACAAAATTACACATGTGACTGCATGCTTCGTCATCCTAGCTACAAGTAACTCCCACAGCTCTCAGGAATTTCCCTCCAAGTGTGGCGGCGGTTGTGCCGCGTTTCCCTCCTCTCCACGTTCCCGCGGGCGCGCGATCGCCACGGACACCGCAGCGTCGTAGCCGTCCGCAGATGCCGCCGCGAACTCCCCCATGGCGCCGGTGACAGCGGCCATGCCGGCGCAGAGCACACGCCCCGCCATGCCCTCCATGCCCGTGGCGGCGCCCGTGCACACCGACCCGACGCCGGCCACGAAGAAGTCCAGCCCGTCCATCACCTGCGCCTCCGACGCCGCGTCCACCGCGCGCCCCCACTCCATGCACGCCACGAACGCCGGCGGCACGGCCCGTGGTGCAGCGGCACCTGTGCCTATGCCCAGGCAGCGCCGTGCCCAGGCGGCCAGGGCACGCGCGTACGCGCGCTGCGCCAACAGCCAGGCTTCCAGGGCGCCGCGCCACGCTCGGACCTCACACTCCAGAGCGACGGCTGCCGGAGGCAGTGTGTTTGCCTCCGGTGGACCAAGAGCCACGGCGGTCGCAGCCGATGTGCGGTGGTGGAGGAAGAGAAGCTTGGCGTCGTCGATGGTGCGCTTCTGTGCCTTGTGGCGTTCAGCCATGGCTCGCCACATCCGTGACAGTCTGTACAATGCAAGAACAGCTCTGTTATTATCGAAGGTTGCAATCATGTATTGAATACTTGGTTATTTTCATTTTTAGACACACTATCATTGCGCTGGAGACTGTGATTTGAGATTAAGCTCAACGCCTGATTATGCTTACACAAATGGACTGAAAAACTCTAAATCCACAAGCAATAATATTTGCTCTACAACAATGATGGCTTTGTACCTGATTAGTACCTGAGTGAAGACAACATGATTAAAATTTCAGCCTTTTTGCCGCAATTACAAGTTATGTTTCTGAGAAACTATTGTGCCTGGTGTTCGAATTATTGTAAATATGTTCATGGCAAAACAAGCTTTGAATTCTACTAATATTCTCTTACACAAGAATTCAACCTTCAAAATTTGAGTTCCTGTGATGTTTAAGGGTGATCTAGATGATCCAGAAAAAAAAAATTGTGTCAAACAGTGCTCTTGTTCAAGATCACTGAACATTAAAAATCTACCTTGAATGTTGGCATTGTTCTATCAGGTTATCTCGATCGGGTTAATCAGTAGATGAGTTACTCAAGGAACTATATATATGATCATTATATCATTCATGTATGGTTGATCACCTGCATTTTCACATTAATTCCTACATTGGTATGCCATATGCCTACTATAACCATTACCCAAACAGCTATTTACCTCATTGTTTGCTGAAATATTTAGCGGTACCATCAGTAAATTCCAAGTATATGAACAGTGAGATTTGTAAGTCCTAGCTGGCTATGATCTACTCTTAGTTGATCAGATTGTGTGCATTGTTTAGCCAGTTAACATATTATTTATGAAATCTTGAACTGTTGTTAACTGGCTAAATGTCCTAACTTCAATGGTGAGCAGAAGCATACCCTTGGACAAGCTCCATAAGTTGAGGGTGCAACTCCTCGTCTCTTAGAACTTCTATTCTTCTTGATATTGACTGAACAGTGTGTATTGACACCTTCATCCGAGTATGTAGACTTCTCAATGCTGCACGAGTCTTATCGACGGAGGAAGGTTCGTCCCCTTTCTCATCCTGGCTCCGCAAATGTGCCATCCTCTTTTCATACTCAAGTCTTAACCTCTCACCCGCCTAAAAGTAACAAATGCAGGCATGGCTTCCGTTAATCACTTAGATTGATCTGTTGGTACAGGTTTGTGACAGTGACAATAATCATACCTTTACTTCTTTGTACAATTTCTTCTCCCATGTATACAATCTATCCAGAGTGGAGTGATGACTTCCAGACATGCTACTACAAGATTCTTCAGAGTAACAGCTGCTTGTATCATTGTCAAAGAGATCATCTATTGAGCTAGAGGAAGCAAGAAGGAACCGGGAAGATGATGACCGGGATGACGCAGATCGCAATAGTGCGACTGGGTTTAGCATCTTCACTGCGTTACGAAATTCATTAGTAAGTTGACTGAAATCTGAAATATTTTAAATAACTTCAGTTTTGGTTTGTAAAAGTAGTACCAGAAAGATCATTTGAGGTTGAGTATTGAGCTCGACTTGCCTCCAACATCCGCGAGACTTCCTGGGCAGCGCTACATATCCCCAAGAACTGACTGTCAATATCTTTCATAGCCTCAACCAGACTCGCTGGCCTTCGGTTTAGATACACAGTGAAACCGGGTGTTTCCTCTGCATTTGATACTTTGTTCCTCATCAGTTCCTTCTTATGTGACTTGATCTCAAGGTCTACTGCATTATGGGGTTCAGATAAGTCTGCACATTGAACACCTTTGGATTGAAATGCCTTCAAATCTTGCTTGACATTGACCTCAGAATTCCCCGGGCGAGCACCCTCATTAGAGGCCATACATCTTTGATCATCTGAATGCTCACATTCGTCATCTTCATCTTCTTCATCATCATCCTCGTCAGATTCTTCTTCCTCCTCCCCCTGTTTGTTGTGCTTGTGCATTTGATCATGTTCTTGACACACATCATCTTCCTCTTCTAGCTCTGGGATTCCTTCCTCCTCTCTTACCCTCTGTAAACTTGCCAATTCATCATCAGTGACTACATTGTCATAGCTACTCCGAGGCCGCGGATATGGATAGCCGTCAAGCGACGAGAATGGGTTCCAGAAGAAGTCCCACTGTGATGATTCTGGTTCCTGGGGTGACGGAGGTGGGTAGTTTGGCCTGTCATGAGATGTGTAATAAGATGTCCTCATTGGCTCCTGGGGTGACGGAAGTGGGTAGTTTGGCCTGTCATGAGATGCGTAATAAGATGTCCTCGTTGGCTCCTGGGGTGAAGCAGGTGTGTAGCTTGGTCTGTCATAAGGTGGCATGTAATAAGAATTCCTTACTGGCTCCTGGGGTGATGAATAGCTTGGTCTGTTGTAAGGTGGCATATAATAAGAAGAATTCCTCACTGGTTCCTGTGGTGATGGAGTAACGTAGCTCGGTCTGTCATAAGGTGGCATGTAATAAGAAGAATTCCTCACTGGTTCCTGGGGTGATGGAGCTACGTAGCTTGGCCTGTCATAAGGTGTATTGTAAGAAGATGGCCTCATCGGCGAGGAATTCGCATTGAGAAATCTATCTGTGCCACCATAGCTATCCATGGGGTAATGTGACTCGACACGAATCGTTTCCACAGGCCTTGGAGCCTCTTCAACTGACACTGCTGGGTTTGGTCCTGACCTCAAGTACTTTGCAACATGAACAGTCCTCTTCTCATATGAACCATAAGGAAGGCTGAGCATCTCTGGCTTGTGTTGCTTGACAGGAGAAATGAATGGGTCAAACATGAGCTCAAGGTGATCATCCGCAGCAACGAACCGCTGCAGGGCCATCGAAACACATTTCATGGACTCGATGTAGGCAATGTGGGAGGATGCGAAACGGTTGCGCTGCTCCAGTGCCTGCTTGATGAAGTCCCTCCTGTCCCGACACATCTTGACAGCCTCCTCATCTTCTAACCTGGAAGCAGCACATCCCATGTCTCTATACTCTTGTAGTTTCAGGAATACGTCATGCCCGGATCAGAACTTCCGAGTCTAACATGTGAGAAACAAAAAGGGAAGGTAACAGGTAAGTTTCTGCTTGAAGAAACCAGGTCAACCAGGTATCATGTGCTAGTTCAGAAATTACCTATTGTAGAATGATCAATTGTTGGTAACCTGTGCATTGCAGCTGAAACCAATTGACAAGGTAGACGACTCGTACCAACCAATGATCCAGCAAGTTCCAGAGATTTCAGAAGCTGACACTGTATGAAATCAAAATTTGTATTAGAAGGGAACTGAGACATACGCTATTCACGAGCAACAGGCAGTCAGCAGACTATTGGGATCTTAAAATCGACGACTTAACAAGCGAAAAAAAAATCAGGCAGAAATCCAAGAGAACATGGAATGCAGCTACCTCTCACAATCCCCCAAAAAATCTCTATTAAAAGGGGGGAGTGAGAGCTACAAGACTACAGAAAGATGCTCCTTTGCAAATGAAATTCCCCACTGCAAAACATACCCTACACATTTTTTTGGTTAGCGGTATTCTTTCATCCTAAAAGAGGGCTAAAAAAGCAGGAAAGCTGGGAATATGATCCTTGGCCCAGCAAGGCATGAATGGTCGTACTGTACTGCCTCCACTTGCCTAATCATGGTTACAGTAAATGGACTCAGACAACTATAGTAAAATCCAGTTCAGTGCACTGTGAAGATAAGAGAGTCAGGACGGTGCTGGGTGAAACTAATGAAACATTGGAAGCTCCAAGCAGCAATATTTTACAAAGTGGAGTATTCTTAATGTCTATAAATGATAAGCAACCAGAAAGACACAATGCAGAGAGATCTTGGAGGTGGAATGACTACGGGTCAGCCTCTGAGAAGTGCACAAGTACACATCACAGACAAGCAAAACTGTTGGCTTTGGATGGACTACTACTACTAGATTCCCACAGCTCCGCGGACTGTGGTTGACTAATTGTCTATAGTGTTTAAGCAGTAGGGCAAAGAAAAGAAAAAGATGTAACATGAACGAAATTGCAAGGGAAAGCCGAAATCTCAGACGACGATAATGGGCGATAATAACAGTCTCTTGGTAAACTACCCAAAAGGAAAAGGAGGCACTGGCAGCATAAAACTAGTTTCGGTTCTCCAACCCAACGTTAAATTGCTCTTGCTAACCTGGGAGCGGAACTATGGAAAGGAATGAAAGAAAAAAGAATTCTGGGCATACGAAATGAAATTGGACAGACCACAGGCACAGCAGTGCTCACTGCATCCTGGTTGTTAACCAACATATGGAAGAAATGGTGAAACTTGGGACCCCCCAGCTAAAAATACAACACTTGCAGGGGAAGGAAATTCTCATGCTGAAACTTCCAGAACCAGCTGAACTGAAACATGAAAATAAAAATCAGGAACCCGAAACTGGAAACGGGGAAGTGCAGTATCTGCTAGTATAAACTAGGGAAGAGGGGGGAAACGAAACCATCTTTGGGTAAAAAAAAAAAAACAGAGAACAGTACAACAGTTGCAGTAAAAAAAAGCAGAGCATCACAAGTGTCGCAGCAATAATCATCAGGAAACGGCTCAATTCTCGTCCTGCCACATTAAAGAAGAGGCAAAGAAAATAACACGGAAAAGATGAGGTGCACAGTACAGGAACAAGAAACACATCATTCTGAAGTGCGGAGGAAGCAAAGGCAGGGTAAACAGGGGAGGGAGAGAAACAGAGAGATGCAAAGGGGGAGAGGAAACATACATAGATGTTCCTGGGAAGGGAAGCAGGAACGAAATTCTCTCAGTAGAGATCAAGAACAGCTCCGCGCGCGAGAACCCACCCCTTCTCTCATCTCTCGCTCTCTGGGGCGCGCGGCACACGACGCTTTCTCTCTCTCTCTCTCTACTTTCGCCCAGGAACAGGAAGAAGGAAGAGAAACCTCTCCTCATCCATCAGCCAGCCGAATCAATTCCGAACATTAAACAAAACGAGACGAAAGGGGGGAAGGTGGGGACAAAAGGACGAGGAATGCGCATACATACAGGCTAGACAACCGAAGTTACCAAACGCGGATTAAAAATTAGGATCAGGGGGGCGGCTACTATATTTTTACCTGAGATTGAGTGAAGAACTTCTTCTCCAACCAAACAAACCCCTGCTGCTTTGGAGTCTCTCTCTTTCTCTAGGGCTGTGTGTGTACAGGAACAGGGGGACGGAGAAAGATTTTGGGGAGAGAGAGAGAGGGGAGGAGTGTGGGTGACTGGGTGGCAGTGGCAGAGGGGAGGAAAGAGAGAGTGTGTGAGGGTGAGTGAGGGCAACAACGGTCAAAAGACTTGAAAGGGGGAGAATTCACCGAGAGGGGAGAGAAAAGCGGAGAGGGTGTGGGGCCCAGGTGGGGTGGGGTGGCTGAATTGAGGTGTGACCCTACGACTCGTGGTTATTATTTCCCAATAATATAATAATAATACCTCTCCCCTATACTCATTTATTACTTTTTCGCCGTTGTATCGAAATTGGTCACAGGAAGCTTGTTTCTACGTTTCAGGGAACTTCCCGTCTTGGAGCTCAGCTGGGAGAGCACCATTTTTTCCACGCCAAAAACAAAAGAAAGAGTAAAATGCATCTATAGTCCCACGACTTACTGGCCATGTCCAAAACGGCCATGCAACTTAGAGTTTGCTCTAAAACAGTCTTTGAACTTGCTTTTAACGTCTACGTACGGTCCAAAATACGACAGGTGAGCGTATAACGCTTACGTGGAGATAAATCGAGCGCACGACGGTGCAAACACGTGACAAACTGAGGAGAGAGTTCCCCAACGCCAGGAACGGCAAGACTGGAGACGACAGGAAGTTTGAGTTTTCCTGCTTCGCCGGCTTGGATGGCTCCCCCGCACTCGCTGACGACCTCTTCGCTGACGGCCGCATCAGGCCCGCCACTTACTACCTGGCTTCTACTCGGGCTCGCCCCGGCCAGCGGCACCAGGCCCAGTGGAGCAAAGGATGATGGGGCAGCTCGGGAGGCTCTTCCTCGAGGAGTTATGTGTGTGGAACAGCTAGCTCCTCGTCGAGCATCGGGTCGTCAGCGTCAAATTCGTCCTGGTCTGCGGCTACGGTGACCTGCAGGGCGCGGCGCCGGAAAGCTACTGCGTGTAGGCCCGGTGGCACGCCTCGGCATCCTCCTCGCCGTAACCGCCGTGGCCGAGGAAGACCATCTCGGCCGTTTCATGGCGCGGTGGGGCCGCATCAGTGACCTCGTCGTCTACCGCAAACACAGAGACATGAAGAAGAAGTTTCTCTTCCTGGCACCGTCAAAGCAGGAACCAAGGAATCTCGTGCAAAGCCGAACACGGCAGCCAACGCCAATAAAAAGACCGAGATCAACATAGTGGTCACCGCCCCCAGGGCATCCCAGGAAGGCGATCAGCGCGGACGACGCGGCGCGGCGCACATTCCTGCTGGTGGCGCTCGGGGCCCTCCTCAACTGCACCGAGAACATGAACACGGGCAAGACACACTAGTACGTCTCGTCCGTGCTGCGGTTGTTCGACGACGCGCCCTAGTACCCTACGACTACGCATGAAGGACGGTTGACAACACGTACCATGGCCAAGGAGCTACGGTGCAGGCACGGGGTACATCGTGTCCTGGGATGCACAACGATATCCACGACCTTGAGTATTGGGTCTACTACTATGTATTTGCATGTAGCTAGAGTGTCAATATAGGTGTGCAGATGCACGAGCTTTTCAGGCGAAGCTGGCGCCGTAGCCGTCTGTTAAGGTGATGCATGCAAATGTTGAAGCCAGCATGTGTGCATGGGAGTTAGCAAATGGAGTGTCATGGTTAGTTAATTGATTTTGCGCATTTATCCGCTTGACTAGGTTGAGCAGTTAGTGGTGACATGCCAGCATTCAGTTTTTTTCCGGGGAGGTAGCATTCAGTTGCGCGTCCAATTTATCGCCACGTCAGCGGTATACGCTCACCTTTCGTATTTTGGACCGTATATGGACGTGAAGAGCAAGATCAAGGAATGTTTTATAGCAAACCCTTAGTTCCAGGACCGTTTTGTACATAGCCAGCAACTTCCACTAGTAGAAAATGGGCCTTTGGTTCGGGCCATTAGTCCCGGCCATGGCTGGGGTCGGGACTAACCAGACATGCCCGAGAGGCCGAGGCACTATGTCCCGTCCGTAAGGAACCATTAGTCGATTTGAGATACAAACCGGGACAAATGGGTCTGGCCGACAGCGATGCTCTCGGAACCTTTAGTCGGTTTGTATCTTAAACCGGGACTAATGGTCCTGCCCTATATATATGCATGACCCTCTACTCTCTCCTGTTTTTTTCCTATGTGAGAGGTGGGTATAACTTTGTGCTAACTTTTTTTCTTCATATGCACTAGAGGTGTTCGGTGAAATGCCTATTAGAGCGATGCCACTTGAGTTTACACAAGACAAAATATGATATGAGGTGTCAGAGCGACACTTAAGGTTTCTCCTCTTTGTTTTGAAGTGTCCTAAAAGGTTAGCAACTATTTTCTCGTTTTGATGCATGGTACTAATTTAAGCATCGTGATTGCGTTTGATATATATGCATGGTTGTATGATGCGGATGAGCCACCCATGGATGTACGGTGACCGACGCCCGACGCTTCAGAGAAGGTGTGCGTTCTTTTTCGCCTTTGTAGCCGAGGCGAACAAGCGGCGAGATGGTTTTATGTGTTGTCCATGTATTGAATGTCGGAATGAGCAGGCTCACACTTCCTCAAGAGTCATTGAGCCACCGCCGGTCCGGTTTCATGTCCGCTATAATATTTGGACCAAGCACGGAGAAAGAGGGGTTATGATGGAAGACGGCGATGAAGAAGAGAACGATGATGACAACTACCGATCTATGTTTCCGAATACGATGATACAGCTTGAAGATAATGAAAAGGAAGGGGTGAAGAACGGAACCAGATGAGCCCGTTGATGATTTTGGTCGGGTCATTAGTGATGCAAGGCGAGATGCGATACGTAAAAGGAGAGGTTGCGATTCGAGCAGATGTTACAGACCATAACACATTGTTGTATCCAACTTGTGAAGATAGCCGAAGAAGTGGGTAGCACATTGGAATTGTTGAAGTGGAAGGCGTAGACCGGTATGGTGACTCGGGATTTGAAAAGTTCTTGGTAATAATGAAGAAGCTTCAAGAAATAACCAATTGCCCTCCAAGACGTGAAGCAAAGAAACTTGTCTTCCTCTAGGATTAGACGTGCGTAAGATACATGCATGCCCTAATGATGCATCCTCTACGCGGTGAGAAGTACGAATATGGATAAATGCCGGTATGCACCTTTGCATTGCGGTATAAGATCAGAAAAGATGACCCTGGTGATGTTGAGGGCGAGCAACCCAGGAAGAGGGTTCCTGCCAAGGTGATGTGGTATGCTCCTATAATACCACGGTTGAAACGTTTATTCAGAAATAAATAGCATGCCAAGTTGTTGCGATGGCACATGGAAGACCGTAAGAAAGACGGAGGCACCCTGCTGATGGTTGGCAGTGGAGAAAAATCGAGAGAGACTTCTCGGACTTTGCTGGTGACGCAAGGAACTTATGGTTTGGTCTAAGTATCGATGGCATGAATCCTTTTGGGGAGCAGAATCGGTCACAAAGACTGCCCGTGACTCTATGTATCTACAACCTTCCTCCTTGGTTGTGCATGAAGCGGAAGTTCATTATGATGCCAGTACTCATCCAAGGCCCGAAGCAACCCGGCAACGACATTGATGTGTATCTAAGGCCATTAGTTGATGAACTTCTACAGTTGTGGGCCAAACCAAGTGTACGTGTGTGGGATGAGCACAAACAGCAGGAATTTGACCTACAAGCGTTGCTGTTCGTAACCATCAATGATTGGCCTGCTCTTAGTAACATTTCAGGACAGACGAACAAAGGATACAATTCATGCACGCACTATTTAGATGAGACTGAAAGTATATATCTGGATAAATGTAGAAAGAATGTGTACCGCATAATCGCTGCTTTTCTTCCGCCTACCATCCCTTAAAGAAGAAAGGCAAGCATTTCAATGGCAAGGCAGAAACCCGGACGAAGCCTGTCCTCCGTAGTGGTGCTGATGTATTTGGTATGGTCAAAGATTTGGATGTAATCTTTGGAAAGGGTCCTGGAGGACAACTTGTTCCGAAAGACCCCATTACCGGACACGCACCCATGTGGAATAAGAAATCTATATTTTGGAAGCTACCCTATTGGAAAGTGCATGAGGTCCGCTCTGCAATCGATGTGATGCACCTGACGAAGAATCTTTGCATGAATATTCTAGGCTTCCTAGGCTTGTATGGGAAGTCAAAAGATACCCCGACAGCACGGGAGGACCAACAACATCATAAAGGACGAGACAGCAAGCATCCAGGACAGTTTCAAGGGCTTGCCAGCTACGCTCTTACCAAAGAAGAGAAGGAAATCTTTTTTGAAGTCCTTTTCAGTAGCAAGGTCCCGTCTGGCTTCTCGTCGAATATAAAGGGAATAGTAAATATGAAAGAGAAAAAATTTCAAAACCTAAAGTCTCATGACTATCATGTGCTTATGACGCAATTGCTTCCGGTTGCATTGAGGGGAATTCTACCAGAAAATGTTCGACTAGCCATTGTGAAGGTATGTGCATTCCTCAATGCAATTTCTCAGAAGGTAATCGATCGAGAAAGTCTATCAGGGTTACAGATTGATGTGGTCCAATGTCTGGTCAGCTTCGAGTTGTTGTTCCCGCCATCCTTCTTCAATATTATGACGCACCTCCTAGTTCACCTAGTCGAAGAGATTAGAATTTTCGGTCCTGTGTTTCTACACAATATGTTCCCCTTCGAGAGGTTCATGGGAGTCTTAAAGAAATATGTTCATAACCGTGCTAGGCGTAAGGAAGCATCTCCAAGGGCTATGGAACAGAGGAGGTCATTGAGTTTTGTGTTGACTTTCTTCCTGACCTTAAGCCGATTGGTGTTCCTGAATCTCGGTATGAGGGGAGGATGACTGGAAAAGGCACACTAGGAAGAAAATCAATGGTATGTAGGGACCGACATTCTTTCACTCAAGCACACTACACAGTTCTACACAATTCCACCGTGGTGGCTCCGTATATCGAGAAACACAAGAATATTCTACGCTCCAAAAACCCGGGGAAGCCTGAAACCTTGATTAAAGGGGAACACGAGAAGAATTTTGGCAATTGGTTGTAGACACATCTCATGAATAACACCACTGTTGGAGATGAGTTGTACTCGTTGGCCAGGTTACCATCTTAGACTATATGTACTTTCCAAGGGTACGAGATAAATGGGAATACATTTTACACGATCGCCCAAGATAAAAAGAGCACCAACCAAAACAATAGTGTCCGCTTTGATGCAACAGATGACAATGGGCAGATTGACACATATTATGGATACATAGAGGAGATATGGGAACTTGACTATGGACCTACTTTTAAGGTCCCTTTATTTCGGTGCAAATGGGTCAAGCTGACAGGAGGCGGGGTACATGTAGACGAAAAGTACGGCATGACAACAGTGGATCTCAACAATCTTGCGTACATGGATGAACCATTCGTCCTAGCCAACGATGTGGCTCAGGTTTTCTATGTGAAGGACATGTCTACCAAACCGAGAAAAAGGAAAGATAAGCAAAAGAGTACAGAATACGATGAGCCAAAGCGCCACATAGTTCTTTCAGGGAAAAGAAACATCGTGGGAGTGGATGACAAGACAGACATGTCAGAAGATTATAATAAGTTTCATAAAATTCCGCCCTTCAAAGTGAAAACTGACCCAAGCATCCTGTTAAATGATGAAGATTCTCCATGGCTACGGTGCAGAAGAAAACCACAACACTAGATGTTGGTGATGTGTAATAATGTATTAAACCTTTTATTTGAGACATAAATCTATGTAATTAAACCTTTTATTTGAGACATAAATCTATGTAATGTATTAAACCTTTTATTTGAGACATAAAGGTCCCCTTTCATGTAATACATCTTGCTCAATCAAACTAGACGTTCTGAGCCGCGGTAGGTGATCACACAAAGAGAAGGAACCATCACAAGAGAAGGAACCCACAAACACTAAGGATACATAGCACAACTGAAAATTAAGAAACATGCCTAATGGTTGGAGTGATTCATGCCATGCTCCTGTAATACGCGCCACTGTAGTCGTCGTAGTCGCCGGCGCCATCGTCGTTGTCGTCGTCGGGGTCGCCGTAGTCGAACCTTGAAGGTTGGGCACGCGTGGGCTGGATTTGAGGGTACCGCAGGCGGGGGTTATTGCCGGTCGTGTTGTAGGCCATGACACTCTGGAGAGTCCGGCGCCACCACAGCCGACGGCCGTCCTCGTTGAAGTTCGAAGGAGGTGGGCCGTCCTCCTCGTGCCTGGCGAGCGCCCTCTCACGCCGATTGATGAAGAAGGCTTCCCAAGTCGGGAAATAGTCGGGATGCTAGTTGGGATTCCTCCGCTGCTCTGGCGTGAGCTCAAGGTAGTAGTGGTTTGTGATGGCCATCCGGCGCTCCACACCTAGAGGGACATGAGGGACCGGCACGCCTCGGCCAAAGATCCAGCCATGGGACGTGGTAGCCCGGGCAGGTAGTTCGAGGCACAAAGCGCCTCCCCGGGTGGTTAGAGATACGATGGAAGCCATGGGAAGAGAATGATGAGTCTAGATGTGATATGTAAATGGAGGCCAAGCGCATATATATATACTGAAAAAATGGCGGGAAGAGGTGGGAACCGTGGAAAGCGCTGGAACGCAGTGCTGAAACTTTCATTCTGGGGGCTCAAACCGACAAAAGATGGGGGCCTTATCTGGGAGGCTTATCTAGAGGGACTTATCTGGTGGCTAACCTTAGTACCATTTGGTGGGTGCAACTGGGACTAAAGGTGGTTTTTGTGTCATCTAACAAAACTGCTGGGATAAGGATCGCAGGGTAACCTTTAGTACCGGGGCTCAAACCGACTAAAGTCGCTAGAGATAAGGACGCATGGGTGGACGACCTTGCCGATGAGATAAAGCATGTAGCGACGCCCTGTCGGAGGAAGAAGACAAAGTAGAAGCGGCGTCGTGCCTATAAAAGGAGCATCGATACGCCATGGCAAGCAACTCAACAAGCCAACATGGATGGAGAGTTTCATCCCCATGGATGGAGGAAATGGTTGGGAAATCTCCCGTGGCGGAACTTCTCGAAGATGCCCTTGGTGCACACGCCCTATGGCATCTTCGGAAGTTCCACCTCGGAAAATATTTTCCTGCTAGCCCGTGAAAGACTCCATCTCCGCCTTCCTGGGGTTAGAGGTATGGTGGAAGCCATGGGATAGAGTGGAGAGAGGCGGCATATATGAGTGTAGATGTGCTATGGCAACGACCAAGCCAACATGGATGGAGAGTTTCATCCCCATGGATGGAGGAAAGGGTTGGGAAATCTCCTGTGGCGGAACTTCTCGAAGATGCCCTTGGTGCACACGCCCTATGGCATCTTCGGAAGTTCCGCCTCGGAAAATATTTTCCTGCTAGCCCGTGAAAGACTCCATCTCCGCCTCCCTGGGGTTAGAGGTATGGTGAAAGCCATGGGATAGAATGGAGAGAGGCGGCAGACATGAGTCTAGATGTGCTATGGCAACGACCAAGCCTAAACCCTAAACCCTAAACCCTAAATTTGAAAAAGGGACCTTTTTTTAAACAGGCGCGCCACAGGGTGATTTTTTTTGAAAAAGGGACCCTAACCCTAACCCCTAAACCCAAAACTCTAAAACCTAAACCCGAAACCCTAACCCTAAACCCTAAACCTTAAACCCAAAACTCTAAACCCTAAACCCGAAACCCTAAACCCTAACCCCTAACCCTAAACCCGAAACCCTAAACCCTAAACCTAAAATATTGTAAACTTTTATCAGATTTAATAATATTGATATATAGTAGTTTATTTAATAACATAGTATGCAATAAGGCGGGAAACAGAGGTTGTAGTTAATTTTTTTAAAAAGGGACCTTTAGTCCCGGGTTGTGGCATGGCCCGGGACTAAAGGGTGCTGTTGGCGTGCACCCCGTGGGCAGTGCCGAAAAGCCTTTAGTCCCGGGGCAAGCCACGGGCCAGGACTAAAGGTCATATCTTTAGTCCCGGTCTGTGGCTCGCACCGGGACTAAAGGTCCTTTAGTCTCGGTGCGAGCCACGAACCGGGACTAAAGGTTCATCCATTTAAGTACGCGCCGCTTCGCTCCCCTAATCTCCATCTCCACACTCTGCAGACGCGCACGAGGACGACGATGATGCCGGCAGGCTGCCAAAAGTTGCCTCGCTTTCGCCTCTTTTCACTGCTCAGACAGCCGCGGCTGCGCCGCCTCCAGACGCCACACGGACATCCATCCAAGGCCTTGCCTCCTCCCTCCCTCGGCGAGCCTGACGGAGGTAATCCTCCTCCGCCAGACGCCGCGCCTCCATCCTCGCCTGACGAGCCCGGGCGGGCGCCTGATCAAGGCCTGCCTCCAAATTTATCCCACTGCCCGCCACTTTTTTTAATTTCGTGTATCTTTTTTTATAGTATATTGTATATTGTATATATATTAGCAAAATAGCCAGCTACACACAGGCTTAGCTGCGCATAGCCTATCCACCGTTGATTCTCTCCACTTTTGATATAGAGAGCACATATTTCCATAGCCAAAACGGTGTATCATTTAGTTCGGTTGTTAGCTCCGTTAGTTGATGGACCGCAGAAAGTAGCCACCCTAAACAAGCGTTGTTTTGCTCCCATAGCTATGGCTGTCGAAACAACCTTTGTTTCGTTTTCTTCATATTCTCATGGATGCATGCGACCACATACCAAAACAACCTTTTGTTAGGGCACTCTTTTGTATGGCACATAGTCTAAAACTTTTGCATGCAAAACCTGTTTTAATCCTTGTTCTCAATCCCTTCTCATTTTAGATGCTAAAACTTTTGCAATCAAAACAGTGTGCTAAATTGGAACCCATGCCAAACCCTAGATTCTTGCATGCATGCACAAAACTAAGCTTCTCAGATTATGGTGGTTTCGTTGCTTTAGTTATAGTAGCAACAACCCAAAATGATAGCACTAGCTACTGCATATAGACAACGACTTCTTTTTATTTTTATCTCTTGTTTTACGAGATGCAAGGCCATAGCATCACTTATTCATTCTTTCATCAAATTTCCTTGATCATTATAAACAAGGTCGAATCGGCGATTGCTTTCTTTGTTCTACTTCATCCGTCGTCGTGCACGTCGCTGTCGTCGGCTAACTATTTTTTATAGAACAGTATAGTAGCATGTAGCGCGCGCGAAAACACAAAAAGACCCAACAGGGCTACACGAGAATTAATTCTCTCCCGCCAAAAAATAGTAGAAAGAAGCAACCGTAATCAAAATAAGCTTTGTTTTGCTTCCATACCTATGGCTGCCGCAATAAACAAAACAACCTTTGTTTCGTTTTCTTCGTATTCTCATGGATGCATGCGGCCACCAAGCACATACCAAAACAAGTGTTGTTTTGTAGTCAAAATAGTGTGCTAAATTGGAATCCATTGCAAACCCTAGATTCTTGCATGCATGCATAAAACTAACACTGTTATCTTAGCCATGTTCCGCCCCACTTCCATCTAGAGGTTGCATGCATTTGATCTCTAAATCCAACGGTGCTCTGCCTATGCACAGCTACGCCTGTGTGTAGCAAATCCGCGTCGATATATATTATATGTTTTTTATAGTATATTATAGATATAGTATATTGTATATATGTTTTTTATAGTATATTATAGATATAGTATATTGTATATAGTATATTTTATAGTATATTATAGATATATTGTATATTGTATATATGTTTTTTTCTTTCGTGTATCTTTTTTATATGTTAATAATTATTACTAGTATATAGATATATATAGTATATATATATGTTTGTGTATAGTAATAGAATATATATAGTATATATATATGTTTTTTTATTTCTTGTATCTTTTAGATATAGAATATTGTAATATAATAGATATAGTATATTGTATATATATATGGAGTATATTATATATGTGTATAGTATATATGGAGTATATATGGAGTATAGTATATATGTGTGTAGTATATATGGAGTATATATAGTATGATGGTGAGAGGCCAACGACACTATCGGTTGTTGACGATGCGTCGATGACTCGGTGGTGCTTGCGGGCCGTCCAGACTTAGGGTTAGGGTTAGGGCATCACTAGAATTTTGCTAATGTTATTGTGTGCATTTTGTAGAAAACTATGGATCCAATCCAGAGAGACCTAGCACAGGAAGAAATTCTCGAGGATATGATCAACGACACCCCCCATGTTGATCCACCCGAATCTCCATCGATTTATCTGAACCCCTCCGGTGAGGGAGAGGAGGTCGACCGAAATGATCAAGGAGAAGCCAACGGCTCCGGTGGTGGAGAAGCCGAGGGCTCCGGTGGTGGAGAAGCCGACGGCGAGGTATATATATGAAGTCTGGTGATCAGTAGATGCATTAACTGAGTTGTATATATATATATAAATTTACAAATGTTTCTTATCTTAGACCTCCACATTGAGCAAAAAATATTCCAAACGAGGCCCGGATAAAAATTTGGACGCATCTACGTGTTATACAATTACACGGGTATCACCACGGGGTGAACCGGTGGAACCCGAAAAGGCTAAAACTGTATTTAAACAACAATGCGGAGTTATGGTTAGGGATCGCATACCGATCACCGTTCGAGAGTGGAATAAGACCAAACGGGTGAAAGAGGGTGAGTATGTCTCTGACAGGTGCAAAGAGGGTCTTTGGAACGACCTCATGACACATTTCACCCTGCCAGAATGTGAGGATGATGCCGACACAACTGCATTGAGGAAGAAAGTCAAGCAGTGGACTCTTACGAAGATGGCCGAACTATTCAAGAACTGGAAGAAAGCATTATGGCAAAAGTATCAGAAGACGAAGAAGGCTCCTAAATTTGAATGTTATCTAACAAAGCAAAGTTAATCGGGATGCATTTGTGAAGTACAAGGAGTCACAACCTGCTATGGAAATGTCGGAAAACAAGAAAATGCGATGAAGAAATATCACCATCACCGGGGCCTACGCTGCCATGCCAAAGTGGGATGCTAAAGAGAATGAGCTGCTTGCTAAAGGGATCACTCTAGAACCAATACGCGAAGAATGGGATCTGAGGGCAAGGAATTGGTTCCTTGGGCATGGGAGTGAGTATGACAAAAGTACAGGGGACCTTATTTGCAGTGACGGAATTAGGATACCCCGGGATACATGGCAGAAAGTGGTGAAGGAGATTAAAGCGGGGACAACAAAATTCCGTCCCGATAGAGAGAAAGACTTGCTGACAAAGGTCCTCGGAATGATTTAACGGAGGACGGTAATGCAGGCCTTGCCCCTAGTTATACGTGGGAGATGGGGTTTCCCAAAGACAGAGATACTTATAGGAGCCGAGAGAGAGCAAAGAGGCGACGACAGGAGGAGGAGGGAGACAAGTTCACCGAGTTGATAGGAACACTTCAAATTCATCAATAACAGATTGACGAACTTCGAGGAGCAGCGCGCAAGATCCTCAGACTCAATATTATCGCCGTCCATCTCGGAAAAGTAGAGTGGCTGAATCGGAGGTCCTTCCGACGATGCACGATGGTAGATGGCGGTCCCGCTACCGTGGATGGAATCAAGGAGCGACATCTTGTGAGCTCCATCAAGGTGAAGAACCTATCCATCAAGGTGGCGGTCGGATGTGCTTTACCTTGTCCACTGGCACGCTGGCATGGCCGTGAGATTCCAGCTGGCTATGCTAAAGTTGGTGTGGATGAAATCGCAATAGGGTGGGACTCAATGGAGCTTGACATCCCTGGACCTGAAGGTGAGAGGACACTCGAAGAAGTACTAGGTGGTATCATTCTATGGGACAAGAACAACATCAAGCTTCCAGGCTGGACGCCAAAGCCAACACCGCCTCCGAGTGGTCGCATGTCACCTTCACCTCCATCACCTCCAAGAAGCCCACCCCATGACTACGACCACCACAACCCGAGTCCATCTCGATCTCCGCCGCAGCCTCCGATTAGTACTAAACGACGCAGGAGCCCAAAACGACAAATGTCGCCCCTCCCAAGAGTACCTCATAAGAATCTTTCTATCAGACCTTACGATCGTACTGACGACAAAACCAACATGATCATAAAGGTCGAATGTGTTGCGCAGCTTCAAAAAAGAAACCCGAGCCCGCCCCGGTATACGCCGAGAAGCAAAAAGCGTATGCACTTTCTTTTCTGAACACAAAATCGCAATATGACTTGCACCATAAGCCAGATGACTATCGACGCACACTTCAGAAGGAAGTGAAGAAGAGCAAATCAAATAGAAGTGCAAGCGGGAGCAAATCATCAAGTCAAAGTGCAACCGGGAAAAGAAAGGACGTCCCACCTGGGAACAGGCCAAAAAATCAACCCCACCCCTCAAGGTGGTATCCTATGACACTCCCCAGCAGGATATGGAAGAAGCTAAGAAGCTTGCGGCCGCTATGAATGTGACTGTTGAGGAATTGCTAGGTTCTCAGGACGACAAGTTACCCAAGGCTCAGGTAGTCCCTACATATGTCCCAGAGAAGCCTCTGGTCAGCTTTGAGCAGTTCCAACAACTGCCAACACAAATGCGGAGTTTACATAAATGGTACTTGAAAGCCGTAAAGGAGGAGAGAATAATGATCGTGGCGAAAGTCCCACATGACTACTACTTCCGAGAAGAAGAGGTCCATGTTGAGTTTCCAGAACTCTTCCAGTTATACACTTTCGACGCCATCGACAAAAGTCTCATGAGTTGCTATTATCTGTAAGTTGTTGAATTCATTGTCTATATATAAGCTGTTCATTTTTTCAGTTGTTCAGTTCATTGTATGTAATTATCCTAATTATATCCTTTTGTACTCTATTATTATGCAGAATGAAGATCATGAAATGTAAAAGAAGGTCAATCTTCAGTGTTGGGTTCATTGACCCAGATAAAATACATTGTCAGACGCTAAAGAAAAAACCCGAGGAAACACAGGAAAACCTTCTAAGGTTTCTAACGGAGCAAAATTTCTGTGACCACATACTGTTTCCTTACAATTTCGCGTGAGTGTCTTACTCTATTGTACACATTCTCTTTTGCTTACTCGATGTTAAGTGTAATTGATGAGTTACTGATGTATATATAAACGTGTACAGTTTCCACTGGATTCTCATGGACATTCAACTTGATAAGGGAAGAGTTGAAGTCATGGACCCATTAAAGAGACCCCTGGAACAATTTAGTGACATGCAGGACATGCTCCAGAGGTAATTTTTGCTACAGCGGTCTCTTTCGTTGATTTCCTGAGATATCACGTAATAAATAACTCATTCATTTTCTTTACCGGGTAGGGTTTGAAACCAGTTCAAGTGTGCGGTTACGGGTGACTTTACTGAGAAGCTGACGTTTAAGCCGGTCTCGGTAAGTAGTAGGCGCATCTCTTTACTTCTAGTTTCAATACAATTATGATGCATGATTATTATTTTGATTGAATTCTATTCTCGTAAAGTGCGCGAGGCAGCCACCGAAGACGAATCTATGTGGATTCTACGTTTATGCAGTTCATTCGCACGCTTACCAAAGGAGCTGAATGATTATAGAGTCGATGTAAGCAATACATTCATAACATTATTTTTATTACCGTCACTTTTTGTTATCATGATTGATATTCATATTGATCTCCTTTTCTTATATAGTTCGAGAAAATGCGGGATCAGCTCCTACCACAGCAACGCGTAGTAGCAATTGCTGAAGAACTGGCAGGATTCTTGATGAACGAGATGATAGATGATGGCGGAGAATTTAGTGTGAATAGGCGCCGATGATCCCCGACCGTGTAATTGAATAGACGGGCTCTAGTCCCGATAATTGTGATCTCCATGTGTAACTATCATGTATATATTTGTATGCTCGATTTTAAGAGAAGTTATCTTATGTATGCACGAACATATACGATATGTGGTAGCGTAGAAAACTATTTTAAAATGAAAAAAAGAATACAAATTAAATTCTCTGCCGCGGCAGAGAAAATGCCTAAAATACTGCCGCGGCAGAGAACCATTTGTCTCGGTTCGTAATATGAACCGGGACTAATAGGGGGCATCTAGCGCCCGCAGAGACAGCCACGTGGATGCCCATTAGTCCCGGCTAGTAAGAGGGCCGGAACTAATGGGTGGGCCTTTAGTCTCGCCCCTCCACTCCCGGTTACCATGACCGGGACTAAAGCCCCTTACGAGCTGAGACTGGAGGCCCGTTTTTCACTAGTGTTCCGAGACTATAGATACATTTTACTCCAAGAGAAAAATCCTAGAGAGAGGTCGAGACGATTGATTATTTATTTTTTGTTGTTGTTGCGGCTAGCTGGGGAAATTCATGGCGTTTGGAGGTATGCAAGACGACAGCAGTTATTACGTCGCGCAATGGAAACCGAAGCATACGACCATAACGCAAGTGTTGGATCGTTCTGAGAAAGTAGGAATCGGGTGGTTCACTCGTCTTAATGGACCGGTTCTCGAGAAGAAGAAGATACGTGACGTACGTGTGAGTAATCTCTACGACTGTGCGTTCTACTAGTAGGATCAGTATGTATCATCAGAATGTGTAACCAATCACGTCAAGTCAAGCTGTTACACTGTCACGTCAACCTGCTCCGATCTGCGACCTGATCGGCTTCCCGTGGCGCTCACGCAAGGTCTGGCAACGCCGGCGACATGCCTCGGTATGCGTGCTTCGGGGAAATCGCTCCATTTTCGCTAGCTAGAGACGGTTAAGGCCGGTTTACCATGCCCCTTTTCACCGAGACCTTTTGCGTGCACAAACTTGTGATGATCAAGCAAGTGGGGGTGTTGGGGGGTTCGGCCTTCATGCATGCGTGCCGGTCTATACGCCTCACACATCTCGCGTTCCCCATCTACCAGCACTGCATATGATCCATCACTGCATGTGGCACCTGGCCGCCATGCACGCATGCGTAAGGTGTGAACCCCATACAACAATTCCATGCTAGTACCCGCAAAAAAATAAAACAATTCCATGCTAGGAAAAAAAATACGGGCTCAAGAGAATAGATGCTCCACGCATTATCTTTTCTTTTGGGGTGTTACTCAATTTCGGTCGAAGGTTCCTTAGATGCCTGTGCACTAATAAGTCGCTAGTAGTGGCTTCTACAATTATTTTCCAGCACAAGGAATAATCCATGTGCATGTGTTGTTCCACCATTCGATCTGTAAAACATGGAGCAAGTAAAAGAATAATATCGTACTATATATCATCGACGGTATCAGATGCGACTTCGATCGAACCTGGCGACAAGAAAGTTCAGTGCGGTCGTGTTGCATGGTAAATGAAGAAGTTGGTCTTCACATTTTGTGACATGACATGACACTTCTAGCTACAAGGAAGAAGGAGAATGTTTTCTATCTTGTTCCAAAGCGGTTTTGGAAAGGACCTCCTCTATGGTATGGTATGGACGGGGACGAGCGTGCATGGGAATTTTCAAAAAGATAAAGCATGGTTTGTTGGCATGCATGCCACCCCCTCTCTGTCTCAGGGATAGATAGACGAAGAAAAGCAAAAGAGATAGTAAAAGATTCCTCCTCATGTCCTTGCTCTTGCTGCTTGAATTTTTTTCTTGAGGCCCTTTTCTCGCCACTTTATCTTGCCCTAGATGCTTTTAGATTTCATTCAAAACCCATGCACCTATGGTGGAAAAACTATGATCCTTATTATTTATCTTTTAATCTTTTTCCAAAAGGAAACTAGGCAAGATGAAAAATGTTGCTAGCTAAAAGGATGGACTTTTTTACCCGCAAAAAAAAAGGATGGACTTTTCACCCGGTTATTCTCTCAATAAAAGACGGCTCTTTTGATCAGTTATCTTGCATAATCATTGCAAAATTGTGCACATGAGAAATGGTTTTGCATTTTCAGATAGTAATGCGTAGATTTTCTAAGCAAAAATTGAGAATGGAAAATTTAGTCAGTCAAAAAAAAATGCCCAGAACTAACTATGAAGCTTGGAGAATTTAAGATCTTATTGAGGCCATCTTTGATGCTGAGGATTTCCGCAAGCAATTTTTGAGGATTACAATTCTTAGGAATTTGTTTATGGTGGTTGTTTTTGCAAGACTGAATCACGTACAAATTTCTCCTAAGGAATCATTTGCATTGCATTTTATAGAAAAATTGATATCTACTCATACCTCTGCCTAAGAGATCCTTTGTTTTTCCAATGTCAAAATCAAACAAACTTCCGTGGATATGAATCATGTAGAATTTGGATGGGACTGACATCGCAATCCCGTATTTTTCATATTCCGGAGTTTTTTTTAATATTCCTATACATATCAAAGAGCCCATAGCTCATACACGTGGAGATGTCACAACGCGCATGCTAAAACAAGACAAACAAGGTCTTTCCATAGAATAAGAACTTGCACTAATCTTTGCGTCCATCTCCTGCTTGAAAAAGAGAACGGAGAATGGAAAAGACCACGGTTCTTCATCTCATGCCAGGGAGCACTTGGCCATATACCCTCTAACTGCAGCCTTGAAGGAAGTGTGCTTAGGTTGGAGTTTGATACTCTGTCAGGTGTCAGCAGAGCAGCATGAGAGATGACAAGCACAAGGAGCCGATGCATGCTTTTTCCCAAAGTCTCACGGGATCAGAACAAGACACATGATTGCCAGAAACATGGCCAAATTTGTCTGTCTGTTTGGGTGGATTAATTAATTTACTGCAGCTAGATCCACGGCGCAGTACAGGTATAACCTTAATCAAATGCCCTGCTCTCAGGACGCAGCAAGAATCTTAACTTGCTCTTTCCATCAATACCATGTGGACCATCATCCATCACGGTGAAAATATAGTATACTAGTAAGTAGTAGGAAAAGAAAGACTCTGGAATTGTTCTAGGAGAGAGAGAGAGAGAGAGAGAGAGAGCAGAATACACTGAGCACTGTCGAATCAAGCACATGCAGGCTGTACCTTCAGTCAACTTGTCATCCATTAGGGATTAGACTCCCTTTTTGTTGTAACAGTACTTTTTCTGTTTCTTAACATAGTAGTACTGTACTTTTTTCTGTTGAAAATGCAATTACAGTACAGCAGTACTGGAGATACAATTTTTTTACTAGGATCAACGGGTTCAAATGATCTGAAAACCTGACATGAGAAAAAGCTGGCATGGTTTTTTTTGTTTACTTCTCTCGTCAGTAAACCAACCAGAGGCTCTGCATTGCATCCATCTGCACGGGTTTATGATAGCATAGTGTTACTGTGTCTACAACCAGAGCTACCTGTAGAGCCTAGCAAGCAGTAGATCTGCTCATGTTGTGCTAGCAGTGTTATTTTTCTACTACTACCTTGATGCATGTACTACTGCGTAGTACTACTGGACAGCACTAGCCTGCAAGGAGTTGAGAGTGCACTGTGCACACTCACAGCAACAAGTCCAAGGATTCAACTATGACCGCTCATGGCTACAGGAACCAAGATCCAAATGCAGCAGTGTACCTGTACTTCTCCGGCCTGTATTTTGTACTCTACTAGTATTCAGTTTTACTATTTTTTCACACCTTCCAAAACTACCATCTTAACTCAAACCACCTCCATTTCTTCTCTTGAGGAAAAAGAAAAAATGTTCTTCATCTGTTCCTGGCGAAAACTGTAGACTGTAGAGCAACTACTATGAAAATATCAGAGACAATAAAGTATCTCTGCGCTCCCTCTCTCTCTCTCTCTCTCTCTCTCTCTCTCTCTCTCTCTCTGAGTCAGCCAGCACTGGAGAATGGCCACACCTGCCTTCATCACATGACCTGCTGCATCCAATCGGTACATACTGACGGCAAGTTCTGCATTACACCAAGGAGTTACTGTTGGCAGATGCCATCACGGTCAGATATGGGGCTACTGTGATGAAAAGTCCCAGCAAGGTTTCCAAATCGGCAGGTGAAGAAGCATTGCAATATAGCAAGCCTAGCAGTAGTACCAGTGTGATACTGTCAATGTCAAAGTGGTCCATGTATGTATAGAGAGATAGAGAGATGAATCTCTGCCTGTGCATGCACACTGAAGTTTTATGGCACATGAATTGCAGGGCACAGTGAATGATCAGCAGTTTGCTTACTTACACTGCATGCATGCATGGCACACACACAGACAACCACATTCATGACCCCCACCATTGATGGCTGTGGCAGCAAGCAGGAAATTTAGTAGTGGCGAGGGCCATTTGCTGTGCTCATGAGCTTTGGCTGATGCTGGTGCTGGTTGTGTGTGTGATGATGCCGAACATTTGGGCTGCTTCACTTGCACAACAGGCCCACCCACCAGCAGTCAGACTATTCAGCTGAGGAACTGGCTTGCAAGGGTCCACTGGTCCCAAGCCCCAACATGAGACAACATCTGCAAATCTAGCTCAGTTTTTCATTCACAGCTTGCATCTGTGTCCAGAATTTACCAGTTGGTTTTGTTTTTCGAGTTTTAGCCAGTGGCTTGCTACCATATGCCGCTACCATGCTGCATAATAAGACCTTAAAGGTGATGCAGAGCAACGGAATGGGGATGTAACACCAATCCCTCTTTAGGTATTACACCTTCAGTATAAACATTCGAACCTAGAATGTACATGTCATAAGGCAACGCTATCAGCTCTGAGAGCAGCCGTGCTCGTCGGCTCTGCAAACGAACCAGACGAAACCTAACTAGCAGATGCCGTCAACAGGGGAAAAGGATGGGGGATCCGTCCCGCCGCAGCTTGTTGTCCGAGAGATCCAGCTTGCTCATCTTCTCCTCGCACCACAGAAGCTGCTCCTTGCTGAGCTTTGCCATCCTCAGCACCCTCGACACCACTTTGATGTCGGTCAGGGCAAACAGCAGCTGGACTTCCTCCATTGTGGCTGGCCAGGTCTTGCTCTTCCACCCCTTTTTCTTCTTGAACAGCTCTTTCACCTTCATCTCCTTCTGCGGGTTCCAGTCATATGCGTTAAAAAGCAAACAGCATCACATGAACAATTTACACATATTCTGAAGGTAACAACTACCATATTCGTGCAAGTAAGCTTCAGACATTAATTCAATCTTTGATGGACTCGTAAACATAACAAGTGCATTACGAAAAAATGCATTCAGCTGCTAGCTTGATTTCTACTGTATCATCATTGAAGAAAGAGATCGTATCTAGACCAAGGCAATGAAAGTGCTTACAATGACCTGAAAAATATCCCGTGATACACAGAATTGATACTTGCAGCCTTATAAGGGCGAGCTATTAAGTCTAACCTTATCGAGAGAGGATTGAACTTGCTGAACTGAACTTCCAGTATGGCCATGAACACTCATGAGGGCACTACTCTTTTTCTTGTCTTTCTTCAGGAAAAGACGGAAAGTTAAGATAGACTCCTCTAATAATTTGATTAGGTCAGATGCGAAGATTGACGGTTCCATTTGGTCTTCATCATTATCTTTCCTTTCTGGAACTGAATAGATAAAACAGGAATGAGAAGCAATGTAACATATCAAAATGAGTACGGTAGTAAGTATACAAAGACATGCCAAGAAGTATATTATACAAGCAGTGGTAAAAGGGTGCTGTAACCGTCTAACTCAACAAAGTTAGAGAAACTAGTTCTAACATATGAGCCGAACATCACAGACAAAAGCTTATCTTCCCATGACAAACAAGTAAGGAACAGAAGCTACGGCACAGCAAAAGTGGAAACACAAGGAGTTTATTGCACTAAGGACTTGCCTTTACTGGAAGATCAAATCGAATCAGATGAAAGGATTTTTGCTATCAGATTTTTACGCACTACACATTGCAGATTCGACATTATAGCAGCAAGAATTCATCGCTGATCTAGCCAAGCACTATGGGAAAAAAATACTTTGTTTCAAGTTAATAGAGTTTATAACCTAGTCCTACGGTCTGTCCAGACTGACAAAAATCTTGGAAGTTATATACAAACAATGAGGAAGTCATGGAAATGGAAACCGACATATCTTAAATTTGCTAGTAGAGTGCTATTAAAACTTCTGTTCACCACTTCATTTGCGAGAAGAATGGATCTTACTTCTTCTGTTCACCACTTTCAGTCTTAGGATGAGCACATGTATGGATCAAAAAGGTAAGCAACAAGTGACTCTTAGCCTCTTAGGATTCAGGCATTACCATCTTCAATGTAACTCAGTGATGTTATATAACTGGCTGCTGTTAATGTTTCCCTTGGCCCAGATGAATGTAATAAAACAGAAATGAACCCAGATGTAACAGCCATACATTATCGATCATTAATGGTGCCACAGTGTACAGAAGATTTGATTGGATTGTAGCATGTGCATTGTGTGTACCCATTGAATGATAATATATTTACTGCCTATTCACCTAGTACTAGCCAAAGAGAACTACACTCGAATAACCTGCAAAGGGACACACTCTGCAACTCATTTAATATGACAAACACAATACATGCATGTAAAGTGTAAACAAGACTCCAAGATATACTACCCATTCCCCTACAGCATAGTAAACCTAACTATTTCCACCTTGATTAAAGACTGTACAGGAAATAAGACCAACAGAAGTTGCTGCCAGTTACTCCTGGGTGGCATATTTCCATGCATAGAACAGCATAACACACATGGGTGCACGTGGACCCTTTATGAACAGTAAAATCAGAAAAAATATGCTAATTAAAATAAAAAATATGGCATAAATCATGTGTGTAGAGAATATATGCAGGTATGTACTCCTTCCGTTCCAGAACACATTGAACTAAAACCACGACACTTATTTTGGAACAGAGGGAATACATATCAAGTTTCCAACTAAACTGGAAAAATATGTAACTTCTGTAAAAAAAAGCAAAGTGTTCAGGTAACAGTACAAGGACCAGATCTTTACTGTGCAAAAAATACAAAGTTCCATTTTCTCTTTTTTGTGTAGGCCACATACTATCGTATATTTTCTTGAAAATTTACACGAGTAAGTACCAAGGTAATAAGTACCTGCTTGATTTATTTTAAAAATTCTGAAACTTTGAAATACAATTTTTGAGATTCTTCGAAAATCAGGTCCACCAAGACTCCAAGACCCTTTTCCGATATAACTTCCTGAATATCGACATGGTTCACAGAATAAACTCTGAGCACTAATTTATGTTGAACTATATTTACAGCACACTAAAAAATTTGAATATTATTTTTGGAGACCAAATCTAAACATATGCCATGGGCTACCAAATGACAATATGATCTTCCTGTATCCAATCTAAATAGTAAACAGATACCGGAGCCAAAGTTTGACTGCACTTAACCTGAAACGGCATCAGTTTCCATGTACTAGAGGGAGTGCTAGGAAACAAATATAACCATATGCACCTACGGGTTTTTAATATAAGAGGTATTTGAAAAGGAAACTATTAGGCGTGGCTGAAAGCCTGAGATGGACTAGTTGTCATCTCTGTTGCACGGATACGGCAGAAATCCCACGTATCAGGGGTTTGATACGTCCGGATACGCCAAGATACGTATTCCGTACGTATCCAGTGATTTTTTCTTTTCCAAAAAAAGAAATTAAATCGGATACTTCTGGGATACAGCCAGGATACGTAAGGGATACAGTACATGGTTACCCTAATCCCTGGATCGATACATACCATCCATCCTCTCACCTCCCGACCTAGCTAGGCATCATGCAGCCGCCACATGTAGATGAACACCGGCCAGCCACCGATGAGGGTGATCCGCCGCACCAGAGAATAGATCCCTCGTCCCGCCGCTGGCCTGGCACCAATCCGTCCGCCGTCCATCGCTCGCCGCAGGGTAGCCCCCTCCACCGTCCGCTGCTACACTGCCGCAGTTTGCAGGTTAGTTTCCTACTCTCTCCCGTCAACTGCTCTGGTACTCCACTCCGCAGAACAGACCTACCTAGGAAGGCGATACATAGAAAGCTACAACAGAGTTCAATCACATTTGCTCAAGATATCTAGGAAGGGGACCAGGTCATGCCCAAATATGAACATTTCTACTCTTTGCCAGCTTCACACTGAAAGTTGCAGCGGCACAAGAAAAATAGGATTATGTTTATGCTGTATTTTTCATGTTTCTTTTACTGTAATGGTATTACTAAACTTCCACATTTTCATATCATCATTAATTTCTATATATTTTTACAATTTATTATATATATGAAAACGTATCCCCGTATCCGTGTTTTTGAAAAATGGACGTATCGCCGTATCCGGGCAACATAGGTTGTCATGTAAAATCTCAACCATACCAAGAATGAAAGCTTGCTTTAACCATCCAATCTGTTACTCGAATACGGACTATAAACTATTGACTGAAACGTCCAAGCTGTCACTGAAATACGAACTATACCAACATAGAAAAAACATGTCGGACAGTGTTAGATCATAAATTAATCTCATATCGGAAATGTCAGTAGTTCTCTGTTCTTAGTCACTTACCTACAGTAAACGTATCCAGAAATGATTGTAAGTTCACTACGCGGTATTCTTTAAATACATCCTATTACCACATTAATGTACCAATGGGCAATGGCAGTCTACCTGATCAGATACAATGTACTTAACAATGTAATCTAGTTATATAAGAAAATAACGGGTTGACCTGATCACCTGATACAAGATGTACCAGTAACAAAAGATCCATATTTCAGGTACATGACAAGATAAAATTCACTAAAACAAGCGGCGAAAAAATGTGCATACTCGTATTTTGTGTTGCATGGGAGCATCCTATGGCAAATGATACATAATTTATTCAGAAGGTCACATCCTATTTACAGTACTTTCAGTGCAACTAAAAATAGGCAGTGGTACCTCTAGATCAGCAAAGTACTTATGCCTTGTGATGTTTTCAATTGGCAAACAAAGGTGTTACGTGCACAGCCGATCAGGGTGTGTATTTGTGATGGTTTGAGCTTGTCACTACATATATCGGAAATCAGAAGACTAAGTACAATTTGTTTGTTGTCGTTGTGCAGTCCATCAGAAATTTAAAACAAGATACTGAATCTTAGCCAAGCAAACATAACAGCTATTAAAACAAGTTGCGATGTGGCAACACAAGTTGCTTAACAATCAATTAAATCACCGAGAGGGCTCAAGAGTAAATTGAACTGCCACCAACAGTGAATTTTAATGTCAAATGATAGGATGCAGTTGTGTTAAAAAATGCAATAACTATAATACAAGGTATCATACCTTGAAAAGTGGGGACCTGAAGCAACTTAGACAAGTTGCTCCGGGAACGTGCATAGACCTGAACTCGTGAACCTTGCTCAAATGGTTCATTCTCAACAAATCTCTGCAACAGAACCTGGAACTGCTGAAATGCTTGAGCAGCACAGCTATAGGTGGTAGGGTTCTCAGGTTGTGCTGCCAGTATCAGACTCAGGTGCATGTACGTACAATGAATAGCCTCCCAGCTTAAGGAAACATGAGCAACATATGCAGTCTCGAGTATTTGGTAAGGGTCATCCTCGGTTTGCTGCTGCTGAAGATGCTCGCAGTCCTCCTGAAGTTCATCCCTCCTTTTGAATGAGAGACTGCGCAAGGTTGATGCCAATTTGGATGCAGATCTAGGCGACTTTTTTGAGATGTTGGATGACCCTGGAAATTTATTTATCAACCATTGGAAAGTTGAAACTTTAAAGGCATGGTTTATGGATTAAATGCACTCTATAAAATAGCAAACAAATCTTCTAATTTGATAAGATGTTCTACATGCATAAGACAAGCAGTATTACACAAGGAGGAGGTGGAACCCTCAAGTCCCAAATAACAATCTGATAAGCAGCAACACCTTTCCTATTTCTAAAGGATTGAGTTGGTGGTGAGTTCACTCGCCTGCTCTAATCTTACATGTGGGACCTTTTGCAAAAAGTAGAATGAAATAACTCTTTACCATCTAACCGATACCAAGAGTATGACAAAAATAGACAGATGGTCTATTAAAGTAGCCTGGAATCCTTTTCCACACGATTCTTCCATTCACCGTCTTTCTTCCCCAGCCGTGGCTCTTGCCACCTCTCCTCTCTAATTGTAGTCCTCCAAAAATTCTGAACTATGATCCTCCTTCAAATTTTCCAATGCCTCTCACATGGCCCCTTCAATTGCTACAGCACTGTGTCGACGACATACCCCTCCATGCATTTTCACGTTTTACTTTCCACCGAAAATTGAAAAAGTGTTTTTTTTATTTTTTATTTTGAGAGGACTGTCGTATAGTGGAACACGTAAGAGGACTAAAAGTGGGGTGAAACATGACATATTTGTAAATGGTATACAACACAAATCAGGATGAAGCCTAAGTAGTTTAACTGGTATTAAATGTTGAATTGTTTTTCATGTTTATGAGCACATATTGGTTTATTTTTTATTCGTTGCGACGCACGTGACTTTTCTAGTATGCAGAAAAGGAACAGCACATGGCATATGTTTCAAGTGCAAGCAGAAAGGCGACAAAAGATCTATGGAGGCAACCTACACCCAGCAACAAAAAAGAAAAAATCATGAAGTTGCTCAAACATTGAACTGCCAAAGATGACAACAATTATCATTCCAGATTAGACCGCCATTTCATAAGAATCTACATATGATTGGTCATCCAAACTCGTAAGATGCTAAATCACTATTTAATTTTTTTAGAAATCTATCATATACAGAAAAAATAGTTGCCGGTGCACAGAACTGGACGGGGCGAATAGTGTAGAGTTATGTAACAAATAAAGAGCAATAACTGAAATGTTGTTTCGAGACTAATACGGGCCAACCAGATAGCATGACAAAGTAAAATAGACATTGTGTGGCATTCAAACTCAACATGCAAAAACCCTATGCAACCATACAAGATACTACTACAATGTGCTGTATTTTTCACCTGAATCCTTGAATGTCTGTGCCATCATCTTATCAAACACCACCATTCTCTGGCAGTACTTGTCATACAGCGAGTCGAACCCGCACAACGGGAAGCCCTCGCCCACGTCGGACTCCATCCACTCTCTAGAGCTACTCCCTTCCTCTTCCTCCCCCTCGTCGTCGCCGTCCTCCTCTAGCTCGGCATTCTCATCCTCAGGGATGAGCACCATGAAGCTGTTCTTCTTAATCTCCTTGAGCCTCCGCTTCACCTCATTGGTGATGTCATCCTCCTCCTCCTCCTCCCCATACTCCTCTCCCCCATTGCCCACACCGGCCCCTGCCGCCGCGGCCACCGCCTCAGGGTTCTCCTCCGGGACGTCAGCATGCGAAGGCACATTCCGGGCGTTGGTATCCTCGTCGAGTTCTGCGACCTCCCCGTCGCCCCTGGCGCTCTTCCGGGCCTTCCCGAACTTCTTGAGCTTGAGGAAATCCATGAGCCGGGGAAGGTCCTGATGCCCCAAACCGAAACTGGGGTAAAATGATTCTCCCCTTTGCCTTTTCCCCGATCTAAAGGCCGCTCCCTTTCGCCTATCCTGCAAAAAAGCACAGCAATCCCAGAATGGGTAAAAAAGATCGAGAAGAACCAGAGAATTTTTAAAAAAAAGGAAAATGAGGACCTTCGCTAGAACCCTAGCAAATCAGCCGCGCCCCGGTTCAGGGGCAGGAAATACCTCGAGAAATGGAATTATTCCCCCAGCAGCACCTCGCGGGATCGACCGATCCCCCGAGAAGAGAGCAGCTGGGGCTCAGATACAAGATCCACGGACCGAACCCACGGAGAGCCTCGGGAAATCCCCCCTCACGCTCCTCCACGAATCAACCGGGAGGAGGAATGGTCTCTCTGTAACTCTGTTTGCTGCAGCGTCTGCTGATTCTGATTCTGATTCTGATTCTTCTGCTGCTGCTCGTGAGCCTCGTGACTCTCTGTGGGTGGAAGAGGTGGGCGGGCGGGACTCGGGAGGGAGGTTTAGAGAGTCGGCGTTGTACTAGCGCGGCGTGTCGCCGACTTTTTTTTTTTTTTTTGGCCTGGCTCGAATGGTGACCGCGGGGTTAGGAGGGGTTTAGGCTTTTGAATCAGCTGGGGCGTTTACTGCTTTACAGATTGATTAGGATGGTCAAAGGGAAATGGGAGGTGAGCAAGGTGTCTGGGAGACCGTGCGGAGGGGTACGACGCTTGTCGTCGTCTCCTCTCCGCGATTAAAATACCAGCACGCCGCATCTTCTGCCACTCGAAGTGGTGAGACGTGCCACATGCTTTCCTTTTTTTTTTCTTTTTCCAAACGGTCTGATTTTACTAATCACTCAAGACAAACACAAAGTGAAAAAACTAACAAGAGCAACAGATCTCGTTCATAAACCAAAAAAGTTTTGTGAAGATACTTTGGCAGCGTGTTTGGTTCGCTGTTGATTGGTATATGAGGGGTCAAGCTAAACATGCAATGCTTTTTTAAAGCACTGCCGAGGCAAATTCGTCGGAACGGTAAGAGCAACTCCAACACCTACGTTAAAACCCGGCGCTATAAAAATAATCGCCGGTATAGCGCGGGTGGAGATTTTTTTCCCTCCAACAGTCACGTGAAAATCCGGCGCGCTCTAAAAAAGTTCGGCGCACGTTAAATTGCCCATGCGCACGCACCAAATTTGGTGTCCGGCCGTCATGGCGCTATCTCTCCACTCGCGAAGTCCCAATCTTCGAAACTTCCCCGCATGATTTCTTCCTCGCTACAAGACATCGCATGATTTTCCGGCGATGGACCGTCAACTCGCCAGAAGATTTGGTCCGGCGGCGGCGGTGAACCTAATCATCTGGGGCGCATGGCGCCGCGCAGCTCGGCCATGACTCTTCAAATTTGTCATGCGCGACCACGACTACCGCCGCCACCAGCGTCGTTGTGCCTCCACCACCGAAAGGAAGGGCCAACACTGCAAGCAGCGCCACCATAGCCTTCGGCAACCACCGCCTCCACAGCCGCCGGCTCCACAGATGAGTGCGCGCCAAGCGTTCGACACATTGACAAGGTAAAAAACTCATCTTTTCGGTGTGGTAGATGCATGTGCCATGAATTCAAGTGTTGCCATATTCATATATGGTCATTTTACATTGTAGTGTTGACGATGAGACATTCATGACACACATGGATGTTGGCTCATCTTTCGCCGCCGAGCATGGAAATGGCGAAGAAGAAGAAGAGTATGTGGTGGATGAGCGAGGTGAATGTTTGATTGAGCCGCCGGTTGGTAGGATGGTCAACTACACCGCCGAGGAGGATAGGTTGCTATGCCGAGCATGGTTGGTGGTTGCCATGGACCCGGTGGTTGGCACCGATTAATCAAGAGGCACCTATTGGGCGAGGATGAAGGAGTTCTTCGATGCATGCAACATGAGTGGCAATGAGCGCACTGATCGTTTTCTTCGGTCCCGGTGGTCGATCATAAAAACCGATTTTCAAAAATGGGCAAGTGCTTTCGCGGGTGTCGACGTAATCAATCCAAGTGGCACAGCTTTGGATGATAGGGTAAGTTGTTCATTGGGTGATCCATCTCATGTTTATGCGCATATGTTTGTTCATATCCGTGACTCATTCTTGTCTTATGTCACCATGTAGAACACCATTGCCCAAAATTTGTTCAAGGATCAAGGGAGGAAAGACAAGAAGGGGTAGAAGATTATTGGCAAGTCATTTGTACTCCACCATTGCTTTGACAAGCTGTCGAACAAGGAGAAGTGGAAAATCCGTGATGGGTTGGATGTGCACAACCCAGGGATGAATGCCACCACAATCATAGATGATGATGCACCAAGTGATGATAACAAGAAGATAAGCTCCACTCCTCGCTCGGTTGCATTCACGAAGAGGCCCGTGCTTGGAAGGAAGGCCGCCAAGGAGTTGATGAGGGGGAAGCAGGCCGGTGATGATGACATAGCAAAAGCTATGGATAGGATGGCCAATGCAAGGTTGGAGTATAACGAAGATAAAAAGGTGGCAAGGACTATGGAGGCCGAGGCTGAGGCGCGTAGGCTAGCTTTGGAGGAGAGGATTGCGGCCGCCCAGGAGAGGAAGTTGGCTTTGGTGGAAAAGAAGGTGGTCGCCACCGAGCAAGCATGCCCATTGGAAGAAGAGAAAGCCTCTTTACCATTGACACCTCCAACATGGATGAAAGGCAAAAGGAGTACATGAACCTTTCTCGTGATGAAGTGTTGGCCAAAAAAAGAATGGCGGTAAGGCCCAAAGTGAAGGAATGAATGCATTTGGAGGTATGGGTGGCTTTGGAGGCTTTGGAGGCATGGGAGCAACACCGGGGGCTTTTGGAGGCTATGGTGGCATGGGTGGCATGGGGCTCGGAAGCATGGGAGGCTTCGGTGGCATGGGAGCAACACCGGGGGATTCATGGCCTCCAGGGTGAATCCATCACCTAGGATCCATGTTGATGCATATGGCATGGCCTCCATGGGGAATCCATCACCTTCTATCAATGTTGATGGCTATGGAGATTCGTCACATGCCAACACCACCAACACCACCGTCTAAGACTCCCAAGGAGAAGAAGCACAAGATGGAAGTGGCAATGGCAATGGCTATGGCTATGATGATGTTGACAAATGATGTGTCAACATGTGAAATTAGTGTTGAACTTGGTTGTGTGAACTTATCATTTCCATTTGAACTATGTCCTTAATTTGTGTTGAACTTGGTTGTGTGAGACAAGCATTTGGTGATTGTTGGGAGTCGTTTGTTGTTCTATTTATTTTGTTTTGTTTGATCTTGTTGATGCATTGTGAAGTTGGTGATAGCTGTTTCGCTAGCGCGCGCTGCATTTTAGCGCGTCTGGTGGAGGGACACATTTCGCTCTATTTTAGCGCGTGAGGTTTAGCGCCTCCACCGGAGGAGAAACAGGCGTCGCGCGCTAAACAAGAATCATGCGTGCTGGAAAGCAATTTTACAGCGCGACTGTTGGAGTTGCTCTAAGAATTTATGTCTGCTCCGTAGAAATCAGGGTTCCTTATGAGCTCGGCAAAGCGTGGAACACATCATCACTCCACCCCTTCAAGAAGAGCGCACTCACTTGTTCACCTTGGAGGTAGATCTTGTTGTACCATGGGAACGGGACGCACGAGGTCTACATCCTCAAGGTGGATGAGTGGGCACACTGCGGCTACAACATCACTAGCACACCGACAACTATGCTCCCGTGGAGGTCCAGCAACTTCATCCACAAGAACGATAACGACCCTGTTATCGCTCGCAGCCCGAGGCATGGTGCTCATGGGGTGGGTTGTCACCGTGATGTCGCTAGCTACCTACCCTTGCTCAAGGTTGTCGGCCCCAACTACACCTACGCGGTAGAAGAGGCTCGACACCTGTATGGCAACGTGGCGAGCATGTGGGGAGATGAGTTGGAGTCTAGACCGCCCACGATAAGACACCTCGATAAGACCGTGGTGGAACGTGTCCCACGACACATGTAACCTTGTTGGACTATGTGCTACCACGTGTCGTGCAGTCAGGCGCGCGCGCCCCAGCACTTTGCCACCCCCTTGACCCTATAAAAGATAGACCAAGGCGGCAAATGATGACCCAAAAGTATAGGGGATTGCAACAGTCTTCGAGGAAAGTAAAACCCAATTTATTGATTCGACACAAGGGGAGCCAAAGAATATTTATAAGCCTTAACAACTGAGTTGTTAATTTAGCTGCACCTGGAAATAGTCTTGCTCGCAGTAGTTTATCAGTAGCAACAGTTTTGTAATAGCAATAGCAAAGCGATAGCAGTAGTAAAAGTAAAGACAGTAGTAATAGTTGCAGTAAATAGTAGGATTAAAGCGCGGTAGGCATAGGGATGGATAGATGGGTGTTGCATGGACAAGACAATTTATGTAACGGTCAAGACATAGGGCATTTGCAGATAAATAAGATAAATCATCCAAGTACTAAATAATCATAGGCATGTGTTCCATATATAGTCATACGTGCTCGCAATGAGAACTTGCACAACATCTTTTGTCCTTCCAGCCCGTTGCAGCAGGGCCTCAAGGGAATCTACTGGCAATTAAGGTGCTCCTTTTAATAGAGCACCGGAGCAAAGCATTAACACTCCATGAACACACGTGATCCTCACATCATAGCCATCCCCTCCGATTATCCCGATTCTTGTCACTTCGGGGCCTCGGGTTCCGGACAATAATGTGTGTATACAACTTGTAGGTAAGATCATAAACAATACTATCATTATGAATCAATAACATGTTCAGATCTGAAATCATGGCACTCAGGCCCTAGTGACAAGCATTAAGCATAACAAGTTGGAACAATGTCAAAAAGCACTAACAACAGATACTAGGCACCATGCCCTAACAATCTGATGCCATTACATGAACGATCTCATCCAATCCCTACCATCCCCATAGCCTACTGCGGGGGATTACTCACTCATGGATGGTGGAATCATGGATGGTCGATGGAGAAGCGATGGTGATGATCTCATCCAATCCCCCGTCCCGGCAGGGTGTCAGAACGGAGTTTCTGGTTCCGAATTACGGTTTTTGGTGGTGGCAGCGCAGCGGAACACTATCTAGAAAAACGCCGAACCCCCCATCTGTTTTTAGGTCAGAGGTCTTATATAGGTGAAAGGAGAGGTCAAGGTGGAGTCCGAGGCAGCCACACCACCTCCTGGCGCGGCCAGGTGGTGTGGTCCCCTCGTGGCCCCACTCCACCTTGTCTTCTAGCTCCGTGAGTCTTCTAGTAGAATAGGAGTTTTGCGATATTTTCTGGGATTTTTCTTGGAAGTTGATTTCCTGCACAAAAACGAGACACCAAAGCAATTCTGCTGAAAACAGCGTTAGTCTGCATTAGTTGTATCCAAATCACACAAATTAGAGAAGAAACAATAGCAAAAGTGTTCGGGAAAGTAGATACGTTTTGGACGTATCAACTCCCCCCAAGCTTAGCTTATTGCTTGTCCTCAAGCAATTCAGTTGAAAACTGAGTGCGATAAAAGAAACTTTCACGAGCACATTTGCTTCATAAGATGTATATATTCTCAGCATATGATCAAATACTTAGGCAATTCATAATAAAGAGTATGCAAATAAGTTTTGATGGGTTCGTAGCATGGAAAACAAAAAATTTCTACCGCAAGAACGAACAAAACCCAGATCTAATCTAGATAAAAGCCAAGATCTAATCTATTAGACAAGTGCAACGAGATAGATCTGTACTAACCCTCGTAGATCCGAAAGCGTTACGAGATTAGATCTCGGGGTTGATGTAGTCGATCACTTGCCGATCTCAAGATCGTGTGGACGATCCTTCTGGCGCCGCGTTCCGGCAGCGCTTCATGATCGATCACTGCGTCTTGGTCGGCACCTTCCTCTCCCGTTCCAAAGGTGAGCCGGAGGTAGTAGATCTTCTCCACGGAATCCCAGCAGCACGACGGTGTGGTGGTGGTGGTGGAGTAGATTTCTGCAGGGCTTCGCCTAAGCCGAGCAGAGCGAAGGAGGAGGAGAGAGGCGGCTAGGGCTTGTTATGGGAGAGGTCAGGGGTGGCGCCTCCCTCTATTTAAAGGAGGGAGGCGCCATGGGAGGAGTCCTAGTAGGACTCCCTCTCCTCCTTGGCCGGATTGGGAGGGAGGAATCCTCCCCCATGAATCCGTGTCTTGCCCCACAAAGACTCCTTGATCCTTTCTTGGTTTTCAAGCAAACTCCAAGAAATCTTCTAGAACCTTCCAGAACATTTCGAAACCTTCTAGAATCTCCATACAAACACTCCGGAACATTTCCTAACTTAGAAAATGATCCCCAATATATGAATCATATTCTCTGGACAATTCCGGATCTCCTCGTGATGTCCCGGATCCAATCCGAGACTCGAGCGACATTCGGTCTCCAACGCATATTCCATATCTACTTAAAACAACTTGAACCTTAAGTGTCACCCTACGGTTCGTGAATATGCAGACATGATGAAGACACCTCTCCGATCAATAACCATCAGCGGGATCTGGAGATCCATAACGGCTCCCACATACTCAACGATGACTTCGTGATCGATAGAACCATTAACATACGAAACCAATTCCCTTTGTCACGCGATATTCTACTTATCCGAGGTTTGATCGTCGGTATCTCCATACCTAGTTCTTCCTCGTTACTGATAAGTACTCTTTACTCGTTCCATGTTATGTCATCCCTTGTGACCTAGTCACATGCTTGCAAGATAACTAGATGACATTGCACCGAGAGGGCCCAGAGCATATCTATCCGTCATATGGATGGACAAATCCCAATCTTGGTCCATGCGCTTCAACACATACTTTCAGAATACCCAATGACACCTTTATAACCACCCGATTCTGAGCGGTGTTTGATGTCATCAAAGTACCCATCCGGTGATGGTGATTAACATAACCTCATGGTCGAAGGATTAGGTTACTATGCATTTGAAAGCTTACAGCAATACGAACTTAATGACTTGATCTTATGCTACGCTTAATATGGGTGTGTGTCCATCACATCATTCCCCTAATGATATAACCTTGTTATTAATGACATCCAATGTCCATGATCAGGAAACCATGATCATCATTTAATCAACAAGCTAGTTCCACAAGATGCTTACTAGGGACTCTTTTATGTTTACAAAACACACATGTATCAGTGTTTCCTTATAATACAATTATAGCATGGGATGTAAACATTCATCATAAACACAAAGATATAATAATAACCACTTTTATTATTGCCTCTTGGGCATATCTCCAACAGTCTCCCACTTGCACTAGAGTCAATAATCTAGATTACATGGTAATATACCTAACACCCATGGCATTCTGGTGTTGGTCATGCTTTGCTCTAGGGAGAGGTTTAGTCAACGGATCCGCCACATTCAGATCAGTGTGTACTTTGCAAATCTTTATGTCACCATCTCGGACATACTCGCGAATAGCATGGAAACGTAGCTTGATGTGCTTTAGCTTGCTATGTGACCTTGGCTCCTGTGCATTAGCTATGGCACCCGTGTTGTCACAGTAGATGGCCATCGGGTCCAACGCACTGGGAACCACGCCAAGTTCAGTAATGAACTCCTTCATCCATATGGCTTCTTGTGCAGCCTCCGAAGCAGCTATGTATTCTGATTCAGTTGAAGATTTTGCCACAACGCTTTGCTTGGCACTCCTCCAGCTCACTACAGCACCATTCAAAATAAATACGTATCCAGACTGTGACTTCGAGTCATCTGGATCGGTGTTCCAACTAGCATCAGTGTAACCGTTTACAACAAGTTGTTCATCACCTCCATAAGAAAGAACCATATCCTTAGTCCTATTCAGGTACTTTAGGATATTCTTGACCGTTGTCCGGTGCTCCATTCCAGGATCACTTTGATATCTGCTAGTCAAACTAACAGCATGTGCTATATCCGGTCTTGTACACAACATGGCATACATGATAGAACCTATGGCCGAGGCATAGGGAATATTATTCATCTTTTCTCTATCTTCTGCGTGGCGGACTTTGAGTCTTACTCAAGGTCTTACCTGACAACATGGGCACGAACCCTTTCTTGCTCTCTTCCATTCTAAACTTCTTTAGAACTTTGTCTAAGTATGTACTTTGTGAAAGCGCTATTAGGCGTCTTGATCTATCTCTATAAATCTTGATGCCTAGAATATATGCCGCTTCGCCAAGATCCTTCATCGAAAAACTATTATTCAAATAGGTTTTGACGCTATTAGGAAGTTCTATATCATTCCCAATCAACAATATGTCATCTACATATAGTATTAGGAATGCTACAGAGCTCCCACTCACTTTCTTGTAAATACAAGCTTCTCCATAAGTTTGTATAAATCCAAAGTTTTTGATTACTTTATCAAAACGTCGATTCCAACTCCGGGATGCTTGCTTCAGTCCATAAATGGAGCGCTGAAGTTTGCATACCTTGTCAGCATCTTTAGGATCGACAAAACCCTTGGGTTGTACCATATACAACTCTTCCTCAATGTCACCATTAAGGAACGCCGTTTTGACATCCATCTGCCAAATCTCATAATCGAAATATGCAGCAATTGCTAACAAAATCCTCACAGACTTTAGCTTCGCTACTGGTGAGAAAGTCTCATCGTAGTCAACTCCTTGAATTTGTCGGAACCCTTTCGCGACAAGTCGAGCTTTATAGACGGTAACATTACCATCAGCATCTGTTTTTGTTTTGAAAATCCATTTGTTCTCGACAGCCCTACGGCCATCCGGTAAGTCCACCAAAGTCCACACTTGGTTTTTGTACATGGATCCCATTTCGGATTTCATGGCTTCTAGCCATTTGTCGGAATCTGGGCTCACCATAGCTTCTTCATACGTCGCAGGGTCATCAGTGTTGTCCACCAACATGACGTTCAAGGCAGAGTCATACCAATCAGGAGTGGTACGAACCCTTGTTGACCTGCGAAGTTCAGCAGTAACTTTGTTCGAAGTTTCATGATCACCATCATTAGCTTCCTCTCCAATTGGTGCAGGCGGCACAAAAACATCTTCCGGTGCTACGCTACTCTCAACTCCGAGAGAAGGTTTAATAACCTCGTCGAGTTCTACTTTCCTTCTAGTCACTTCTTTCGAGAGAAACTCCTTCTCAAGAAAGGATCCATTCTTGGCAACAAAAACTTTGCCTTCGGATCTATGATAGAAGGTATACCCAATTGTTTCTTTAGGGTATCCTATGAAGACGCATTTCTTCGCTTTGGGTTCAAGCTTATCAGGTTGTAACTTCTTTACATACGCTTCGCAACCCCAAACTTTAAGGAACGACAACTTAGGTTTCTTACCAAACCACAATTCGTATGGTGTCGTTTCAACGGATTTAGATGGTGCCCTATTTAAAGTGAATGCGGCTGTCTCTAATGCATAGCCCCAAAACGATAGCGGTAAATCTGTAAGAGACATCATAGACCGAACCATATCTAAGAGAGTTCGATTACGACGTTCGGACACACCATTACGTTGTGGTGTTCCCGGCGGTGTCAACTGCGAAAGTATTCCACATTTCTTTAAATGCATGCCAAACTCATAACTCAAATATTCACCTCCGCGGTCAGAACGCAGAAACTTAATCTTCTTGTTACGATGATTTTCCACTTCACTTTGAAATTCCTTAAACTTCTCGAAAGTTTCGGACTTATGTTTCATAAAGTAGACATACCCATATCTACTTAAGTCATCCGTGAAAGTGAGAACATAACGATATCCACCACGCGATGCTACACTCATTGGACCGCACAAATCGGTATGTATTATTTCCAATAAGTCTGTAGCTCGCTCCATTATCCCAAAGAATGGAGTCTTAGTCATTTTTCCCATTAGACATGCTTCGCATCTTTCAAGTGATTCAAAATCAAGTGATTAAAGAAGTCCATCAGAGTGGAGTTTCTTCATACGCTTCACTCCAATGTGACCAAGGCAGCGATTGCCACATGTATGTAGAATTATTATTCAATTTTATTCGTTTAGCATCTATGTTGTGAACATGTGTATCACTACTATCGAGATTCAATAAGAATAAACCATTCATCTCAGGTGCATTACCATAAAAGATATTACTCATATAAATCGAATAACCTTTATTCTCAGACTTAAAAGAGTAACCGTCTACTTAATAAACAAGATCCAGATATAATGTTCATGCTTAGCAGGCACCAAATAACAATTATTCAAATTTAAAACTAATCCCTAAGGTAGATGTAGAGGAGCATGCCGTGGCGATCACATCAACCTTGGAGCCATTTCAACGCGCGCATCGTCACCTCGTCTCTTGCGGTCTTCGTTTATTCCAGCTCTGTTTGAGTTACAAATATGAGCAACTGAACCAGTATCAAATACCCAGGCACTACTACGACTACTAGTAAGATACACATCAATAACATGTATATCGAATATACCTTTCTTCTTGATGTTGCCGTTCTTTAGATCTGCCAGGTACTTGGGGCAGTTACGCTTCCAGTGACCAGCACCCTTGCAATAGAAGCATTCAGTTTCAGGTTTAGGACCAGCCTTGGGCTTCTTAGCAGGTGCGGAAGCTTTCTTGCCGTCCTTCTTGAAGTTGCCCTTTTTCTTAGGCTTGCCCTGTTTCTTGAAATTGGTGGTCTTATTGACCATCAACACTTGGTGCTCCTTCTTGATCTCCACTTCAGCAGTTTTCAGCATGGACGATAGTTCAGGCAACGTCTTGTTCATGCAGTGCATATTGTAGTTCATCACAAAGTTCTTATAACTCAGTGGCAGTGATTGGAGGACACGGTGAATCCCTAACTCATTAGGAATCGTTATCCCCAACTCTTGGAGCTTGTTTGCATGCCCAGACATGGTGAGCACGTGCTCGCTAACGGAGCTTCCCTCTTCCATCTTGCAGGTAAAGAACTTTTCGGAGGCCTCATAGCTCTCCACGGCGTGAGTCTCAAAATGAGCTTGAGCTCCTTAATGATCTCGAGCAACGGGTCGTGGTGCTCAAAACGCTCGAGCTCCGCTTTCTAAACCGTCTGAGGATGGCACAATTGAGCGTGGAGTAATGAGTTTTCCGAGCGGCGTAAACATTCTTTACGTCATTGGTGGCATCATCTGCAGGTGGGTCACCTAGCGGTGCTTCGAGCACATAGGTCATCTGACCAGCCCTAAGGACAATCTTCAGACCACGGAGCCAGTCCGTGAAGTTGCTTCCATTGTTCTTAAGCTTTTCTTTCTCTAGGAACGCATTGAAATTGATGGAGAGGTTCGCCATAATCTACAACAAATTTGCAAGTAGTTTAGACTAAGTTTATGATAAATTGAGTTCTACTTTAATTCTTAAATTAACTAGGTGAACTCCCACTCAAAACAACATCCCTCACATTGTCTTAGTGATTACACGAACCAAGTCCACTACACCAAGTCCGATCTTCACGAGAGAAGATGTAGTTTCATCGGCGAACAATCTTCATGTTCATCATATCACTTATATGATTCATGCTCTACCTTTCGGTATTCCGTGTTCCGAGACCATGTCTGTACATGCTAGGCTCATCAAGATTAACCTTAGTTTCCACATGTGCAAATCTGGCTTGCACCCGTTGTATGCACACGTAGAATCTATCACATCCGATCATCACGAGATGCTTCGAGACGACGAGTCTTAGCAACGGTGCCAACTAAGTACGAACACTTTATTACTTGATATTTAGTGAGAGGGATCATCTTATAATGCTACCGTCGCGATCTAAGCAATACAAGATGATAAAGGATTAACATCACAGGCAATTCATAATTAGTGTGATATGATATGGCCCTTTCTTCTTATGCCTTTGATCTCCATCTCCAAAGCACAGACATGATCTTCATCATCACCAGCATTGCGTCAAGGTCAGTGGCGCCGCTTCATGGTTGTCCATCATCACCAGCAACTATTACAACTACTTGGAATAAAGCTATTACAAGATGAATAGACACGCAGGTCTTAACGGAATTAAAGACAACCATTAGGCTCTTGCCGGTTGCCATATTACAACAAGGATCATTGCATACATCAAATATAATCACAATCACATGATGGCCATATCACATCACAAAACCCCTGCAAAAACAAGTTAGACGCCTCTAATTTTCTTTGCATGTTTTACGTGGTTTGGGGCTTCCGAATAAGAACGGATCTTACCTACGAAACTGAACCACAACGTTGATACAAGTGCTATCAAGTGCAAAGTGTAGATTGGATCTATACTATGATGGGAGAGACAGACACCCGCAAAGCCACTTGTGCAAAGCAAGTTACACGTCAAGTGTGGAGCAAGTCTCATGTGCGATGACATGTAAGGTTAGCCCGAGCCGCTTCATCCCACCATACCGCAAGATGCAAAGTACACAAAGCAAAAGACGGCACGAGCACCAACGCCCACAAAACCATTGTGTTCTACTCGTGCAACAGATCTACGCATAGACAAGGCTCTGATACCACTGATGGGTTCGTAGCATGGAAAACACAAATTTCTACGCAGAACGAACAAAACCCAGATCTAATCTAGATAAAAGCCAAGATCTAATCTATTAGACAAGTGCAACGAGATAGATCTGTACTAACCCTCAGAGATCCGAAGCGTTACGAGATTAGATCTCGGGGTTGATGTAGTCGATCACTTGCCGATCTCAAGATCGTGTGGACGATCCTTCCGGCGCAGCGTTCGGCAGCTTCCATGATCGGTCACACGCGTCGAGTCGGCATACCTTCCTCTCCCTGTTCCGGTGACGTGGAGGTAGTAGATCTTCTCCACGGAATCCCAGCTGACGGTGTGGTGGTGGTGGTGGAGTAGAGATTTCTGCAGGCTTCGCCTAAGCCGGGCGAGCGAAGGAGGAGGAGAGGCGGCTAGGGATTGTTATGGGAGAGGTCTAGGGGTGGCGCCCCTTCCCCTCTATTTAAAGGAGGGAGGCGCCATGGGAGGGGGAGTCCTAGTAGGACTCCCCTCCCTCCTTGGCCGGCGGATTGGGAGGGGGGGAGGAATCCTCCTCCCCCACGAATCTGTGTCTTGACCCACAAAGACTCCTTGATCCTTTCTTGGTTTTCAAGCAAACTCCAAGAAATCTTCTAGAACCTTCTAGAACATTCTGAAACCTTCTAGAATCTCCATACAAACACTCCGGAACATTTCCTAACTTAGAAAATGATCCCCAATATATGAATCTTATTCTTCGGACAATTCCGGATCTCCTCGTGATGTCCCGGATCCAATCCGAGACTCCGAACAACATTCGGTCTCCAACGCATATTCCATATCTACTTAAAACAACTTAGAACCTTAAGTGTGTCACCCTACGGTTCATGAATATGCAGATATGATGAAGACACCTCTCCGATTAATAACCATCAGCGGGATCTGGAGATCCATAACGGCTCCCACATACTCAACGATGACTTCGTGATCGATAGAACCATTAACATACAAAACCAATTCCCTTTGTCACACGATATTCTACTTATCCGAGGTTTGATCGTCGGTATCTCCATACCTAGTTCTTCCTTGTTACTAATAAGTACTCTTTACTCGTTCCATGTTATGTCATCCCTTGTGACCTAGTCACATGCTTGCAAGCTAACTAGATGACATTCCACCGAGAGGGCCCAGAGCATATCTATCCGTCATATGGATGGACAAATCCCAATCTTGGTCCATGTGCTTCAACACATACTTTCAGAATACCCAATGACACCTTTATAACCACCCAGTTATGAAGCGGTGTTTGATGTCATCAAAGTACCCATCCGTGATGGTGATTAACATAACCTCATGGTCGAAGGATTAGGTTACTATGCATTTGAAAGCTTACAGCAATACGAACTTAATGACTTGATCTTATGCTACGCTTAATATGGGTGTGTGTCCATCACATCATTCTCCTAATGATATAACCTTGTTATTAATGACATCCAATGTCCATGATCAGGAAACCATGATCATCATTTAATCAACAAGCTAGTTCCACAAGAGGCTTACTAGGGACTCTTTTATGTTTACAAAACACACATGTATCAGTGTTTCCTTATAATACAATTATAGCATGGGATGTAAACATTCATCATAAACACAAAGATATAATAACCACTTTTATTATTGCCTCTTGGGCATATCTCCAACAAGTTTACCCAGTAGTCATGCAAGCTATGAAGAGATTTCAACCCAATAATAATAAGCAACATGACACAATAAGCATATGCAGGATTGTAGTGTTCATAAGAAGATATGATAAAGTGGTATCTCGCTTGCCTTTCTTTGGAGCAAAGCATAAATGCCAAGGCACCTCTGAAGTTTAAGTGAGGACTAGAAATAAAAATATCAAAGATACAAGCATCAAAGTTATGTCACAATTAACCGTGTTTTGGGACAAACACATTACACTAAGAATGATAGGTATGCTCTCGAGAAGGTGCTCAAAGAATAAATGGTGACTCAACATAAAACTGAAAGAAAATATTTGAAAACTTTGAAAGGCTTCCAAATGTTGAAAGTATGGTACTCTTTAGTTTTGAGCTCTCATTGCCCCTATCATAAGCATCTTGAGGTGATTAAGGTTAATGCGACACAAATATGAGGATATGCTTAACAAGTTACAAGTTGAAAATCTCATGCCCCTTGCTTACGAGTATCGGACCTCATGCTACTCAACTTTAGTCACGAGTAAGTTCTTGTCATTGTAAGTACATGTGTATCATAGAGATCCGCCAACGGGTACCCCTTGCCCCATGATACAGGAGCTATCCCATACCAAAATGACAAGGCAACAGACAATGAGCATCTCAACGATATTTTTATTTACTATTTGCATAGGTTTTTATTAAGGATGCTTCACAGATTGCTTACTATGGTTATGCTGCAAGTTTCCACCATGATTAGGCATGGCTTAGGCTAGCCGCCCAGGCGTTTCTCTAACACATATACAAACTCCATGATCTTACAAGCTCCCCTTTTATTTCACACTGCCGGATCCATAGACAAAAGAACATGATATCAACTAATAATGTGCAATGTTGAAAGCATTCCCCATGGTAACATGGTTCTGCTAATTCACAACTTATAAAGCGCAAGCATATACGCAACATAGATGGACACAATGGTTCAAGTTTATTATGTGCAAGAAAGTAAAGTGTGCCATCAAGTTTGTGAGAGATTTACTAACTAATTTTCTCATAACAAGCAAACATTTTTATTTGGAAGAAAACAAAGCATAATAAATATGCAAGGAATAGCAATGATGCTAATAGGTAGATATGGTGGACTCTTTTCGACAATTTGGTTCTGGGGAGTTGGATGCACGAGTAAAGCTTATACTCAACGCAAGTGAAGGCTAGCAATAGAAAGGGAGGCACAATCGAGAGAGCAGTAACTGTCATAATCATGCTTGCAACAAAACAAAATTAATAGTGGCATAAAAGTGACACAAGAACTCTGAGGCAGAATAAATCATCAAGGCTTAACTGACTTTTTGTTGAGTCATAGCATGCGTGAGCATGTGCCAAGTAGATTCAAATTAAACATTCAAAGGAGGATACCACAATGTCATATCAAGTTATGAATAGAACAATGCAAGCAAACATTTATATGACATGTTACGAACTATTAATGGATTGGAAGTGATCATAAGAGAGCAAGAACTACTAAGCATCCATTAAATAACATACACCTTACATGAACAGACTAAGCATGCCCACAATTATGAGTATATGTACAAAAATTAAAACAAATAGAGTTCATACCAGCCTCTTACCACACCTCGAGTTGTCATAAATCATCATTGCCCTTCACTTGTGTGACTTGAATAATAAGATAAAACCAAACTCCAAGGAGTCACTGAGGACTGCTGAACCCTGCAATGAACTTTACAAAACCAGAGAAGAACACCAAATATTTTTGGGTTTTCAATTTTTAAATACAAGAACCGAAAGAAAGAGCGAACAAAGCAAAAAATCTTTTTGGGTTTTTTGAATAATCAAATGAAAGCTAAAAAGGATGAAGCAAACCAAGGCTAAAAGATAAAGAAGCGAACAAAGAGAAATAACGAAAATATTTTTGGTCTTTTTGTGTTTTGGAAAACAAAAATAAAGCGAGAACAAAAACTAAAAAGAAAACGAAACATGGATATGCAAAGTACCAACTGAATCATGATATGTAGATGAGTGTGATGTCCGTGTACCTCCCCCCAAGCTTAGGATTTTGGCCTAAGTGGGGATCAATCCCAACGCGGGTAGGAACTCCAAGCCGGCGGGTCATCATAAGAATGATCATGGTCAGACCCTTGTGAAGAAGAAGAAGCTCCCCAATCATAGGCAGGCTGCTGGTATGAAGACTCCCCGTCATTGGAGGGCTGGACCGAATCGTCCTCAACCTCCCTTCCAGCATTCTGCTTTGCTGGGAGAGCTCCTCCAAATATGTGTCGAGCTCTTCCTCCGTGAGTGACCATCATCCCCTAGTATCAAGGTTAAACAAAACAGGCGCAGGCAAAAGAACCACTCGCTCGGATTTACCTCTTCTCCATCCACTCTTGAGAAAGGTTATTTCATAAGATAAATCACTCAAATTAGCCCAAGAAGAAACAAATTTATGTTGTATCATGGAATTAAGATCAAGCCTCTCTATGGGAAACTGTAAGTCTGAATGATGAGGCGCTACACCATGCAAAGCTAATAAACGAGAGGCGATGAGGCCTCCACAAATTCCACCTTTCTCGGGGTTAGCAGCAAGGCAGAAAGGTATCAAAGCAGCCAAGTTATAAGTCCTATCTTGTTTCAAGGCAGCTGAAATAAAGGCTAGATCATATGAAGATAATTTACTAGCAGTCTTCCTAGCAAGAACGCACCTGGCAATAAAGTAGGCAAAATATCGGATAGACAGGAGGTGAATATTACGAATTTTACCACTCTCCTTTGAGAAGGTTCTCCCTTGGCAAATCTCTGCATACAAGTCCACGAGTGGTGTAGGCCGCTCTCTAATCCTTTCACATGAACCCCACTATGGTATTTTAATAGCTGCACAAAAATCATCAAAAGGGAGGTCGACAGCTATATTGTAAATTTTGTAATGAACCATGGGGTTAGGCAAAGACCAACTAAATCGAAAATCCTGCACCACAGACATAGTTAGTTTCACATATTGGTAAGGTTCATCTCCCACAAAATGCTCCAATCCTGCATTAGAAATTAGAGTATGGAAATCTTGAGAAATCCCTGCAGCCTTCATGAATTCGGGGCATGGATAAATAGAAGGGAAAACTTCTTCCTCACGGTGAAATTTCATAACCTCGGGCACCCTTAATTCATGTTGGTTGAGTTGGTGTTCATTCATCTCCTTTTCTAAAAAAATTAGACAACCTTCACGCAAGTGATTGCAAAGTGATTACATATGAAGGGAACTACTTATAGGGACTTGCAAGAGGGCTAAACATGCATCAAAGCAATTTCTCTAAGCATAGAACAAGCATGCAAGCTTATATAACCTACCACCTATAGTAGCAAAATACTCAAGATATAATATACCAATCACAAATCTACTTGGACAAGCGGAGGAGTCACATACCGGAGAACAAATGCTCCAAATCTCAGCAGCAAAGGTGGGATAAGCAAGGAGATCAAAAATCGCGAGCAAGAATAGCAAGAACATGGGTTTGAGCAATGAAATGGTGTTTTCTCAGGAGAGAGAGAGGAGTGGCAGGTAGGAGAATAAGTGGAGGGCCAGGGGTGGCCCACACCATGGCCAGGCGCGCCCCTGGTGTGGCCGTGCCACTAGGTGGTGTGCCGGACTGGTGGGCCCCCTGGGTCACTCCAGGTACTTCTCTGCCCCTCTTTTGATGTAAAAATTTAATATGAACTTTCTGGAATTTTTCGACAAACTTTATTTTTGAGCAATTTTCAGGTATTAATGAATGATTTTCTGGCAGAAGGATGATTTTGGAATGATGCAATAACAAAACAAAACTAAAACTTCAGAAGTTCTAAGACACTCTAAAATGCAAGCAACTAGCAATAGAAAAGTAAACTAAGTGAAAGCAAAAATTAAAAATGGATAAAATAAAGTAAGGAAGGATAATCATGCTGAAAACATTGTTTTGTTCATTAAAATCCCCTTGTTAACAAGGTTGATCAGGTCTTGTTACCAAAACAATTTTATATGAAACAAAACTTTGTATTCCACTAAATTATTATGTTACCTCAACCTTGATAGCAATGGTCCCAATCATAACAATTTCATAGTTTTCTCGTGGTATGGGACAATATATTTCTCCAACTTGAATGCCCTCAATATTTTCAATTGAATTTAGGCCATAAGTCTTATCAATCTTCTTGGGGAAATATACAATATGCTACTTGTCATTAACATTAAAAGTTACCTTTACTTGATTACAATTAATGACAACACCTACAGTGTTAAGAAAAGGTCTCCCAAGAATAATAGACATATTATCATCTTCAGGCATTTCAAGTATAACAAAGTCAGTTAATATCAAGCAATTATGAGCCACTTGAATAGGAACATCCTCACATATACCAATAGGAATAGTAGTAGATTTATCAGCCATTTTCAAAGATATATCAGTTGGTATTAATTTCTCCAATTGAAGTATTTTGTAGAGAGAAAAAGGCATAACACTAACTCCTGCTCCCAAATCACACAAAGCAGTTCTAACATAACTATTTTTAATAGAACATGGAATAGTTGGAATCCCTGGGTCTCCAAGTTTCTTTGGAACCTTACCATTAAAGGAGTAATTAGCAAGCAAAGTAGAAATTTCCTCATTAGGGATCTTCCTTTTATTAGAGACAATATCCTTCATATACTTTGAAAAAGGAGGCAATTTAATAGCACCAGTCAAAGGAATTTGCAAAAATAAAGGTTTCATCCACTCACAAAACTTATTATAGTGTTCGTCTTCCTTTGACTTGTGTTTCTTATCAGGAAAAGGCATTGGTTTTTGAACCCAGGGCTCTCTTTCATTACCATGTTTATTAGCAACAAAGTCTTCCTTAGTGTACTTAGTATTCTTAGTGTGCTTTTCAGGTTCTTCTTCAATTTCTTTGTTATCAAGAGTATCATTTTTCTCATTACCACTCTCAGTTTCAGTATCAGAGACAGATATACTGTTAGGATCTTTAGCAGGTTCAGAAGATTTTACAACTGATTTATGTTTCTTTTTCTTTCTCTTAGAGGAAGTACCACTATTTTCAATTTGTTGGGAATCCTGCTCAATTCTTTTAGGATGCCCCTCAGGATATAGAGGATCCTGAGTGGCAGCACCACTTCTAGTTCTAATTTCATAAGCATGTTTTTCCTTAGAAGCATTAACTAGCAAATCTTTTTGTACTTTAATAAGCTGATCAATTTGAGTTTGAACCATTTGGAAATGTTTAACAAGCATTTTAACATCATTGGAGGTTCTTTCCACAATATCTCTCAACTCATTAATAGCTCTAGAGTTTTCCATTAAATGATTCTGCACTCTTTTATTAAAATTATCTTGCTTAACAACAAAGACATCAAATTCGTCTAAGCATTGATCAGGAGGTTTAGAATAAGGAATATCACCTTCATCAAAATGTTGGAGAGAGTGTACCTCAATATTGGATGAGTGGGAGATTGGCTTACATAACTCTTCTATAGGAGGTAGATTCTTCACATCTTCATATTTAATACCCTTCTCCTTGAGACATTTCTTAGCTTCCTTCATCACTTCATCATTTAGTTCAATCACTCCCCTTTTCTTTGGTGTTGGTGTTGGCTCAGGCACAGTGGACTCAGGTGAAGTCTAGTCATCATAATTCTCGCTTATTTTATCCATTAATTCCTCAGCTTCTTTGGGAGTTCTCTTCCTGAAAACACAATCAGCACAACTATCTAGGTATGTCCTAGATTCATCAGTTAGCCCATTATAATATATATCAAGAAGCTCATTTTTAGGTATTGGACATACAGGCTGTGCGTGAATTAAAGCACAAAACCTTGCCCATGATTCAGGCAATTTCTCCTCTTCTCCCTGTTTAAAATCAAAAAGTTCCTGTAAAATGGCATGCCAAGCACTAGGAGAGAAATATTTCTAAAAGAAAGTATCAATCAAGCAATCAGGGCTATTAATAGATCCAGGAGGAAAAATTTTAAACCAAGATTTAGCTTCTCCTTTCAGTGAAAAAGGGAAAAATTTAGCAACAAAGTAGGTGCGCATCCTAATATCATCAGAAAATAGGCCACTCATGGTAGAAAGCTCAGTCATATGTGCTACATCACTTTCATTTTTAGTCCCACAAAAAGGTTCGTTGTCAACAATGGTTATGTAAGATAAATCTAGAGAGAAATCATAATCCTTATCTTTAATGTTTATGGGAGATGTAGCAAACTTAGCATTAGGAGATAATTTAGGTTTAACAGTACGTCTCTCAAGAAGACTCTTAATAGCACTTGTACCATGAGTGTTTCGACATTCTTCAATAAATTCATCAGTCATTTCTATATAACCGTCTTCAATATCATAGCTCTCTCTAGACTCAGGTGGTAGCGGGTGTAGTAGTATCTTCATTAGGAGTTTTAGTATTTCCAGCTATAGTTCTAGCAATCGTAGCATCTAGGAAAGGACCTAATGAACCACTCTTATCAAGCACAGTAGAAGTAGCATCATAAGTGTCAGAAGCAATTTCAGATTCAGCAGAAGTAGAAGTATGTGTAGCATGTGTATGAGGTGGTGGTGTAAGGAGCTTACTTATCACAGATGGTGAATCAAGAGCAATAGAGATGTTCAGAACTGTACCTCTCCTTGTAGTGGATGGTAATATATGAACTTTTCCATCACAAGTTTTACCCATGATGAATGGATAACAGTGAACTATAATGATTCCAAGTGAACTTGATAAATAGATCTATCCTCCCCGACAACGGCGCCAGAAAATAGTCTTGATGGCCCACAAGTATAAGGGATCGCAACAGTCTTCGAGGGAAGTAAAACCCAATTTATTGATTCGACACAAGGGGAGCCAAAGAATATTTCTAAGCATTAACAACTGAGTTGTCAATTCAGTTGCACCTGGAAACAGTCTTGCTCGTAGTAGTTTATTAGTAGCAACAGTTTTGTAATAGCAATAGCAAAGCGATAGCAGTAGTAAAAGTAAAGACAGTAGTAATAATTGTAGTAAACAGTAGGATTAAAGTGCGGTAGGCATAGGGATGGATGGACGGGTGTTGCATGGACAAGACAATTTATGTAACGATCAAGACATAGGGCATTTGTAGATAAATAAGATAAAGCATCCAAGTACTAAATAATCATAGGCATGTGTTCCATATATAGTCATGCGTGCTCGCAATGAGAACTTGCACAACATCTTTTGTCTTGCCAGCCCGTTGCAGCGGGGCCTCTAGGGAATCTACTGGCAATTAAGGTGCTCCTTTTAATAGAGCACTGGAGCAAAGAATTAACACTCCGTGAACACATGTGATCCTCACATCATATCCATCCCCTCCGGTTATCCCGATTCTTGTCACTTCAGGGCCTCGGGTGTAACGTCCCAACATTAGAGCTTAGAAATAAGCTGAACGCAGGTGTGTGCATTGCATTCATGCATAGAAAATCCGGATAATTTTCGCGCTTTTAAATAAAACTTGTCAAAGTGATTGAAGCTTCTTTTAACTTGGTGGAACTGAAGTAGATCATCAAGTTGACTGTGATAAGTTTCAATATGACCTTTGCTCAAACCTTATCTTTGGGTAATATAATTGATCTAAGGGTAGATCAAATGTAATAAGACTAAGTCATAACACAATACTTAATAAGGCGTACTTGATCTTCTAGAGATCATTACATGGTATTCCATACCACAACTCAAGGATGAATACTTAATATTCTAAAGATGATATTAAGATATTACCTACCATAAACTCTGTATACCAAGTTAAGTATATAACTTAAGTAAAAGAAACTCTATAACTAAATCTTGAAACACTTGTTTTCCATAGTTACTCTTACCATGGGTATCATGGTAGTTCTTAAACATTAACTCTTGTCACAGATAGAGTAGAAAGGAAGTCAAGCCAAGACCATCCAGCACATACTCTTAATATGATATTAAGAGGTGCCATATCTATTTAACCAAGTCCTGGTATCAATTGATCATCAATACTGGGTGATCAATTCCTGATCTAGAACTTGTTGACTCATAGCTTTTGACTTATTGTGTTGACCTTCCAAATACCTTAAGTAAGTTAATCTGAAGGAAGAACTAGATATGGTTGAGTGTACCATCATCAATGGAACGTGATCCTTAGTGGAGACCAAACCATGTGATGTTGAAGGAGTTAACCCACTCATGAGTTAACTAGAAGCAGTACCTAAACCCAAGAGTTAAGCTAGTAATTGAGGAGCTATGAGGAAGCTAGTAGTATTATTGTATCAAATAATAAACTTGTTAAGCCAAGTGGGTATAAACTTCAAGTAAGTTTCCTTATCAATATAAGCCTTATAGAAAGACTAGTACAAGATTACTACTGAGTGGATAATAAGTCTTGATCAGACAATTAGAAGCCTAAGCTTAGTTTGATCAAATGATGGTGGTCATTATTCTCAAGTCACTTGAGAATAGATGACTAGGTGTTGAAAAAGAGTTGTCTGGGTATACCAAATTAGGTAAGGCCTAGTAAGCTGAGTCATCTAGCTTGAACATGAGAAGTCAAGCTAGAGTATGATGAAGTATATAACATAAGTTTTATGAAGTAGTTGGAGGCATAGTAGATTGATCAAGCTAATACAAGAACAAACTTGTATTATGGGTGAAGGACCATACTTATTCTAGAAGATTGATATTCCTTGTTATCTACAGTGAGGATTGTAATCTTATAAGACTTGGATATAGTTGCAAGGTGAGTTTAAGGAAGTTAATAGATGGAGTTAGTAGTAGCTACATTGATAGGTGCATCAATGGTAATTAACTAAGAGGAGTTATATACTAGGAGTAAGAATGGAGTAATGTTGAAGTGGCATGACCATGTCATCATATGATGATGGATATGGTGGAGACAGATGATTGTCTTATTCAGGAAGATGTGACCTTTGTGAATAAGATAAGAGAGATATATAGAGTATATTTAGGAAAGGAATTCCTTATCTAAAGATAACCTTAGTGAGGTATTAAGGTAAGGATTCTTTAGAAGCCTTAACCAAGATCATGTCAAGCCATGAACAGAACCATGTCTACCTATTTGTTTAACATCCTAGAATAAAGAGGGTAGTAACCAATTCCTATTTTTAGGCAGTCAATGGATACTATCTCTTAGTCAAATGAAATGTCTAAGAGATAAGTAGAATTTCAGATGAGTGTTTATGTATGAAAACCTTGTCTACTTTATTATCTTAAACCCTAATAGAAACTTAGCCTCGTAGGATCATTAAAATCATATTATGAAAGCAATCGTAATAACTCACTTTAAGTTGAGATGTTATTTAAGTTTACAAAACATGATAGCAATATGTCTTAGCCTTCATATTCATACATACCAATAATTGAATATGAGTATTAAATCCTCTCAAAACCCATATATCTATATTTGTATAAACCTTAGTGTTTCTCTATCCATGATTGTTGTTGATTCATAAGGACCTAACCAAAAGTGTTCTGTGGTAATTCTAAACTCTACAAATAAAGTAGGAGGACCATGAAAACCAAATCATCATATTATGAACCACAACGATTGATCCTTTATAATGTATTTAGATAAATCCTTTATGAAGATAAATAGGAATAAGATTCTGTACATATAAATATCCATTTTAAACCACTACTAATACATTATTTTTATGGTAATACAAATCATTTCTACAAGATTTTCTTATAGGAAGTAAACCCTAAAACCGTAAATTATATTTACTTTACAAAATAAAAGAACCCTTCATATAATAACATATTTTGTATACACAACAAGAAATATAGAGGAATGGGTTATAATTCACCTCTATCATATATCCCTGACTTACAAAAATTCAGGATATTTAAACCCTTGAAGAAATTCCAATTTGAAATGAATTTATAAAATAGAAGAAGAGAAAACAGAAAGTGTGAATTAAAAAAGAGAAAGAGAGATGAGTCAGCAGACATGGCCCACAACCCATTCCCTACTTCTAGCTCACGAGCAGCAGCAGTAATTTTCCGCTCACTTTGCAAAAGCCCAGCACCAGCCCGGTATGTCCATCTGTCTCTCACTGACATGTGGGACTAGAGGAGGACTGCGGGTTGAGACAGAAATTACCCTAGGGGGTTTCCTGCAAAAATTCACATTGTCGTCTTCCTCCAGCTGGAAGCAGCTCAGTGGAGCTGCCGATGCCGTCCGTCGCTGTCATGCGCCACAATTCCCGCTACCACCATCGTCTAGTGGAAATGGGGATAAGAACACCACGGCGATGTCCTCATCCTCATCTTCTCACTCGCTCTCGCTCTCTTCCTCTATGCAACCCGAAACCCTAGCGTCATCGTCGTTGCCTCGTGCCGCTGTTAGAGACCACCCCAAGGCCAGCCGAGAGTGCCACAAGATCCGCCGTGTTATACTTCATCTAGTCGATGAAGGAATCGAGCCGCGGCAGCCGCAATCGACCGTATCGACTTCATCTTCTCTAAATCCGATGACTGTTGTCACCCCCTTCACCATTGATTCAGTCATCCACTACTTCGTCTGAGGCCACCATCGCATCGAGGGCAAGCTTACAAGTCTCTCTGTGCCCTCCGCTCGCTTTCTCCTACCCTGCATCGCCATGTCGTCGTAGACCGCCGAGCACCGCCAATAGTCATCACCGTTGTCCATGCTCTGGTGATGGTTAAAGTGAGGGACCACCTTAGCTAGGTTCCCCTTGCTCCCCTCGTTTGAATGTGCCTCTCCGCGTTGCCCCTGATGCCATATTCTGGCATCGCCGTCGCACTCCGGCGAGGTGACATCACCTTTGATTGGTCCATGCCCATGTGGCAAGTGACGTGGCCCGGGCCCATTTGTCATTGAACCTGGGTAGAAATAGGGTTAGTAACCAAAGTTATTTGACTGGTCTTCGTCAACGTGGCTTGTTGACGTGGCCCTGACCCCACTGGTCAGTGGCTGGGTCTAGTTTGGGTCCGGGTGTAAAAAGATTATCTGTCTAGTAATTAGATAAAACAAAATAAGTTTAAATATAAATATAATTTCAGAAATTTAATAAAAGGATTAAATCTTGTTAATTCTATATTTTTTGTTTTATAATTCAGAAAAAGTAATAATACGTTAATATGTTAATATGTTAACTATTTAAATCATGTAATATATCAAAATACTCAGAAAAAAAAATCTATAATTTAACTTCATTAACAAACATTAATATGTTAACTATTTAAATAATAATTATTTAATAAATATTTTATAAGTAATAATACTTTGAAAATTAATATTTTAATATTGGTAAGTGAGAAAAATATAAATAATATACCAAAATTCTTATAAAAAATCTACATTTACAAACTTGATTCAATTATTTTTATGTCACTTAAATAATATTTATTATTTATTTAAATTTTATAAAGTAATAAAACTTAGAAAATTCATATCTTATTATTTAAAAATCACAAAAAATACCTATAATATACCAAAATGATCACAAAAATAAATTTTACACATTAAAATATCCTTTTTATTAATTAAAGTCAAATAAAAAGTAAAGGTCTAATAAATCTTATTTTAACCATTTTCTTTTATTTAAATTCCTTAAAAATATATAAATCTTTACTATTGCCTTTAGCATTATTTGTTTGAAGTCTAAAAATGTAATAACAAGTCAATTAATGTTAAGTGAAGATAACATAGGTAAAACCATTTTAAAATGTAACTACTAAAACTATCATCTCAAATTAAGGGTATTTTAGTTTTCCTAAAAGATTTTTACCAATTATAAAATCAACTAAAATGGTATATTGTTTATCACAAGAATCCTATGCACTTGTAACATCACCAAACTTTTATTTACTAATTCCTTCATCAGTTTGAGAAAACCACTTAAAGATTTAAACCAAATTCCAAAGTAATTGAAGTAATACCTGTTATTTACTTATTAAGTATAACCATTGATTTATAAGAAAAAAAGGTAAATGCATTCCCTTATAATATGATTGTTTATTGTAGTAATGCTATTTAATAATCTTCACTAATAAGAAAACCTTAAAGTGTTAGCTTTAAGTTTGAATACTTTTTACTTTGTAAAAGTAATCTTTCCTCAAAAGTTATTCTTTTAAGAAACATTAAAAGTAATCTTTAAACACTTCTTTAAAAGCTCTAATTGATTCTTAATCTTGTTTAAGCAATATTTTAGATACCATGGCCCATTTGAGTGCTTTAGTATTGCATATTACTTCTTGTATGTACATATTGTTTCACACACTCTCACAAGCCTTAATAACAAGCACAAGTGTGAAGCTGATATAAAAGGGAAACACATTCTAAAGAACGATTCCTAGTTTCCGAACCCTAGATCATATACGACTATTCCGGGAATTCGCGTTTATCAAATTGCATTACATTACTTATGCATCATTGCATCTTGCTTGTTTAAACATTAGTCCTTACCGGACCAATGATGTTGTTTACAGAATTTGGATCTTCTATTGTCTTGAAGACCGTGAGTGCATAATCTTGCAATCACAAAAGGCAAGTTCACAACTTGCTCATGTCCTTTGATTATTTTCTATGCTTGTAATTCAACTGTGTCATCACCTGCATTTCAAAAAGGACGGAAAATACTATTTTCATAATAATATGATTATGGATTATTTACCAAGTGGTAATAATCTATTGATATAGTTCTAGTGGTAAAGGAACATAATATCTAGGACTTAACAACCAATGTCGCCAGTGATTCTAGCGCCATATATTACACGTCAACCATGAGATTTGGAATGGGACAGAGAAGTCAGCTGTATCTTCTTCCTTTTATATGGAGGCAAGATGACCTTATCATGACGCTGTGATTCCTTGTGTGGATTCAGCATATGGGTGGGCACCCTTAGGCCCCATGATTTTGGTATCTAGATTATCTATGAGTGGTTTCCGGAGGTATAGTCAGACCTTTATGGAGCTTGCCAGGGGCATCACCAGCTCATAGAGTCTTCGGGAACTCACCAGGGTTGTAGCTTGCCCAAAAAGGGGGCTTAACAGAGGTGTAGTCAGCCCCCGAGGATCGTGCAGACATATAGGGTCGCGAAGAGGGCAGCGATTGGCTTGGATCTTAAGTTGGGCCTCAAACCATGGAAGTTTGAACAGGGACATACTCCCGGCTGTGCAACAAAGCTTAAGGTCTCTTGTGGGAAAAGTGACGCACCTCTGTAGAGTGTAAGAATTGTGACATGTTACTCCTTGTTCCGGGAAGGAGCTACGAATGCGGCAGGAAAGGAACCCCACGAAGGTTCTGGTCAACCTGTGAAGGCTGCAGACATAGTTTTCAGAATAAAAGCAACCTTTGAAGAAATGTTTACGAAAACCTGCATTGCCTATGACCTTTGGTCTATGGCTGTAGAGATAGTGCATCATACACTCCTTTTTAGTGAACTTGCTGAGTACGCTCCTACTCAACCGTACCTTCTTAACCCTTGCTAGGTTATAAGCCATTGAAGACGATGTCAACATCAATTTCTGCTCAAGAAACCATCATCGACAACTCAAGTTCTTCAATAAAGTCAATGAAGTCAACATATACATCAGCTGAAGTGAAGATAAAGTGTCGGTTTAGATAGGAGTAGATTCTCTAGCCATAAAACCTATTTCTGTAGAGCATTGCAATAGCAGCAATGGCAAGCCAAATAGTTTAGATGCTAGTATTAGTTACTAGATATTTCTGAGTTATTATTTCTGGTTCTTCTTTGTAAGAAGTTCTTTCTCTCTCTTTAACCTAGAGTGTTCTCTGGATCTTTTGTAAAGAGTCGAGTTGTAATATATAGTCATGTCTTGGACCTGCTATGTTTCTATTGTACCACTCTGAGGGATGTAATACTAGTGAACGGTGTTTCATTGGTGTTATGTCAATGATTATAGTGTACTACATCATGCAGTGGTATGCTGGGTCACCGCATCGGGTACCGGACAATAATGTGTGGATACAACTTACAGGTAAGATCATAAACAATACTATCATCATGAATCAATAACATGTTCAGATCTAAAATCATGGCACTCGGGCCCTAGTGACAAGCATTAAGCATAACAAGTTGCAACAATGTCAAAAAGCACTAACAATAGATACTAGGCACCATGCCGTAACAATCTGATGCCATTACATGAATGATCTCATCCAATCCCTACCATCCCCATAGCCTACTATGGTGGATTACTCACTCATGGATGGGGGAATCATGGATGGTCGATGGAGAAGCGATGGTGATGATGATGGCGATGATCTCCTCCAATCCCCTGTCCCGACAGGGTGCCAGAACGGAGTTTCTGGTTCTGAATCGTGGTTTCTGGTGGTGGCGGCGCAACAGAACTCTATCTGGAAAAATGTCGAACCCCCCGTCTATTTTTAGGTCAGAGGGCTTATATAGGCGAAAGGAGAGGTCGAGGCGGCCACACCACCTCCTGGCATGGCCTGGCCTGGCCCGCGTAACCAGGTGGTGTGGGCCCCTTGTGTCCCCACTCTGTCTCGTCTTCTGGCTCCGTGAGTCTTCTAGTAAAATAGGAGTTTTGCAATATTTTCCGGGATTTTTCCTGAAAGTTGATTTCCTGCACAAAAACGAGACACCAAAGCAATTCTGCTGAAAACAACGTTAGTCCGCATTAGTTGTATCCAAATCACACAAATTAGATAAGAAACAATAGCAAAAGTGTTCGGGAAAGTAGATACGTTTTGGACGTATCAACATACACCATAGCTGAGTAGAGGGGCGGCCCCTAAATCGAACACGCGACAGCTCGGCACGGGCCGAATCCCGGCAATGTCTTGGCTCAACCTTGTAATCAACATCTTACACTCCATCAAATTCGTACATGTGGGGGTAGTGTGTTATGCTTTCTAGCGGCCCGAACCTGGGTAAACTCACATATTCTTTGTGCTTGGTTTTATATTTCCATTGAGGTGGCTTGTGTCGTATACAAGAGAACCGAGATACCCATGTTTCTACGGTGCAAGCCTCAGAGGAACGTGTGTGGGACCCAAAGGTTGTCCTGCGGGCCGCACGTTGAAAGGATCCGAGATCTATCTCGGCTCGGAGTGCGGGAAGAGGATGCCAACAGTGACATTCCCATCCAGGGGCGTGATGAAAGGACCATGTGCTATGGCAAGCTAAAGATAAAGATAATGGGAAGGAGCCAAGACGTGAGATCGGATGGTGCAAATTGCCAAGACACGGGATAGGACCTGCATAACAGGACAAGGTGCGGGAACAGACCCGCACACAAGGACAAAAATAAATATGGTCACAAGAAGCCAAGCTAGGACCTGGGAAGCACCTGATTGGTGAAGGGAATATGCCAGAGAGGCGATAATAAAGTGGTTATTATCTTATTCCATGTTTATGATGAATGTTTGTTTATCATGCTATAATTATGTTAATACATGTGTCTTTAATAAACAAATAAAGTGTTCCTAGTTATGCCTCTCATATACACTAGCTCGTTGATTAACAAGATGATCAAGGTTTCCTGATCATGGACATTGGATGATGTTAATAACGAGGTCACAACATTGGTGGAATGATGTGATGAACATTCACCCAAAGTATAGTAATACAATCAAAATCATTATGTTTACATTTCTATAACATCATGCGAAGTAACCTTGGTCCTTAGACCATGAGATCATGTCAATCACTAACACCGAAAGAGTAACTAGATAACATCAAACATCACACCGTAATAGGGTGACAATAAAGGTGGGTTCAGATACTCCAAAAGTGTTATGTAAAGGCTCGTGGATCAAGAGTGAGATTTGTCCATCTTGATGACGAAGAGATATACGCAGGGCCCTCTCAGTGATATCACATTGACATAGCTTGCAAGCAAGTGATAAGATCAGTAAGAATGTTATATCATGGGAACGAGAAAAGAGTACTTGCCGATAACAAGATCAAACTAGGTATAGGGATAACGATGATTGAATCTCAGACATGTAATATATTGTGAGACAAAGGGATTTAGTTACAATGTTAAATGTTCTCATGATCACTAGAATCATCATTGAATGTGTGGGAGTCAGTACGGATCTCTAGGTCCTGATGCTGATTATTGATAGGTGAGGGTTCTCCATCATGTCTGCATTATTCGTGAACCGTAGGGTGACACACTTAAGGTATACCGACAGCAAATGGCATAGATATAATACCATAGAAATGATTTGAAAGCACCGGGATTATTTCAATGGACACTGGAATTGATTCGATGCCCATGCACCCCCAAGAAGAGGAGAGTGATGAGCAAACACAGGAATAAAAGCCTAAGCTTGGGGATGCCCATGCACCCCAAAGAAGAAGAGAAGAATGAAGAAGAGGAAGAGGATATGATCCAACCTAAGCTTGGGGTGTATGGGGACCTCTCAAAGATGATAGTACGTAACACTCAAACGCAAAACTCATTTGTCATTTATGAGAACCCATGCTATGATAATGGTCCAACTAAAAATTATATGGCCATCTATGAAAACCCATGCTATTATGATGAAACTAATAATGCTCCTTTACTTGCTAGTAATGCTACTAGTGAAATTATTGATAACGAGGATTGTGTTTTAGAGATGCTATATGATAATGCTTTAGATGATGGTCCTATTCCTATAGATAACCCTCCATGTACAATACGTGAGGATATAAATGATATACTTGTTATCCATGATGATGCTCTTATTAGTAAGGGTCCTACTTTATTTTTGAGTTCTCCTGGCTTAATCTTAGAGGAGAAATATGAACTTGGTTGGAAATATATATGTGGTTTGCAAAATTCTTGTTGCAACTATGATCTTGATATTGAAAATACTTCTAGAAACTATTTTGAAAGAGGAAAGCATGCTAATAAATGCCATGATAGTTATAATCCTCTTTACATGAAAAACTCTATGAACTTGCATGCTTTGAATGGTTACAATATTAGATTTGCTTCTAGTGAGTGCAGCTACTATGAAAGAGGAGGTGATGTGGCGCCCCGCAAAAACCACTACTAGAAAATCGCGTTGTTTTTTGTGCATTGCATCATCATGACCGCATGCTCATGTCATCATGCCACCTTGCATTTGAGCATCGTCATGTCTTCTTGCATTTGATTGCATAAAACTATTTTCGAGAAGCCTGGTTTTGTTTTCTAAACGCCCCGTCCTTCATTCAAAGTAAAACCCGGGTCTCCGGAATATTTTGTTTCGTCTACCAACGGTTTGCAAAAGCCCCGTTTTAAATAAATAAAAATTTTAAATTGTTTTTAGGAGGCAGCCCGCCAGGCCCGAAAGCCCAGCTGGCCACCTCCAGTTAAAATCCTAGCTACCCCAAATCTTGTCCTACCTAATCCTATTCTACCCAGCCTTCCTCCACCTCACCCCAACCTATCCCACCGCGCCACGTCACCCTGACCCTTTCTTTCACCCACTCGATCACCGCCACCTGGACGCACGCCCTTCTTTTCCCGCCCACGCCACAAGGCCCTACCGTCTCTTGGGCTCTCTGCCCCGCACCGGCCCCACCACCTGCCTCTCCCCACGTGGCCACCACTCCGCGTCCGACCCCCACCTGAAGCGCGCGCCCCCAGACCCCCACCGACGCCTGCCCCCCCCGTCCCTCTCTCCTCTTCCCCGCCTCGCTCGGCCTCCCCTGGCTCTTTTTCCCCATCCACCGCCCGAGCGCCTCCGCCGCCTCTTCCTCACTCACCGAGCCACCGCTTTCTCTGCCCATGGTTTCCCAGCCGCCGCCGACCTCTCTCCCTTCGCTGCTGCGCCTCCCGCCTGGCTGCCCTCGGCTCCAACATGCGACCATGCGCCTGCTCGGCTCCTGCGTCCCTGCCCCTGCTGAAGCCAGCGCCTCCTCTCCGCGACTCGTGCCGCCGCCACCACCGCCACGGATACCTCCTTTGCTCGAGCTCCTCTTCACCGCCGCCGCCATCGCTGGCTAAGCTCGCCTTCCTCGTCGCCGCTGACGTCTTCGAGCACCTCTCACCACTGCGTCGCTGTCGCGCCGCCAGCCCTCCTCCGCTCCCTAGCGAGCCCGCTCCGATGGCTGCCCTTTTCGCTGCAAGGTCCCGCGCCATGAGGACCTCTGGCCGCCTTCTCCTCGTCGCCGCCACTGCTGCCACACGTTCTCCTCGCCGCTTTGCTCTGCCGCCTTCCTCTGTCCGCGTCCAAGCCTAGCGGCCGCCTCCGTTGCCTCGGCTCCCTCGCGTCCAGGCCATGCCGCCTTCTTTCTCGCCCCGTCGGCCTCGGCCAGCCTCTGCCCGCGAGCGCCCGCCAAGCTCACCGCAGACCCTGCTTCGCCGGTCCCTTGCGCCCGACCGCCTCGAGGAGCTCCGCGGTCGCCTCTGCTGCTTTGGACGCTGCAGCACCGCCCCGGAGCCCGGCCCTAGGCTCCCTGCACCGTCCTCGACATCTCAGGGCCGCTCTGCCCACGACCCTGCAAGCTTGCCCCTCACAACGCTGCTAGGGTCTCACGTGTCCAGGTCGTTCCTCTGTTGCTTGGTCACCCTTCGATTTGATCACTTCGGTGTGATGATCTGGATAATTTTGTTGATTGTGCTTGTATGTTAGGGCAGATGACCCGGTGAAGAGAGATAAGTGCCCCAAAGTATGCCGATGCCCTGGGACACAATTCCCTCGACCAACAAGCAAGATTGACCTCGATGTCCAGACCAAGTTGTCAACATCTTTCTAGGTGAATTTTCCAAAAGCCTCCTTCTCGGACGTCAAGACCTAGATCTGAATCCTGACGTCCTGATCCGAAGGCCGATCCCGGTGTTTGAGGCCAAACCCTGGGTGAACCCCATGATCGCCAAACACCAATGTGTGACCCCGATCCGAGCCCCTATTTTATAAATGCCATCTATATAAATTGTTGCATATTATCGTCATGCTTGCATGCATATTCATGTGGGTTTGGGGGCGTTATGCCGATTCACCTAAATTAAATATGGGATCCATATGCGGGCAAATCTAGTCTTATATTGGTCCCATTTAAATTTGTGTAGCGAACCGATGACATAATTTCGCCTTATTAAGACAACATTTAAATTGTGGGGCTTCTAAACAACATGAACCTATTAATTAATTGCCGGGGCCTCGGTTCCGCTTAATATGACCTAATTGCATCGCACCTTTGCCATGCCATACATCATACATGCATCATGCTCGATCTTCTGCCGTAATCTTAAATAGTGCATCCGGTGTTTCTTCTAGTGCTTTGCTTCTTCACAGATTAGGCCGATGAGTTGATGCGAGTGTCGACCCGATCTTCGGATGAACCTTCGGCAATGTTTTCAAAGTAGCACCTCCCCTTTCTACCTATCTTACTTTTATAGTATTTATTCCCTCCTGTTGATCTATTGCTATCTGTGTTGCGATGCTCTAGTTTTCGTACCCGTGATATCCCCTGCAGCCTTATATTGCCTTGGACACATCCTATTACCTGTTGATTGGTAGATAGTTGGACTTGCGCGTCGTAGTCGCTTGCTCAAGTGCTGTTGCGTGTCGTCAAGTACCTCAGTGGTTGGAGTGTTGCCGCATGTTTAATGTTGGAGATGATCATGGCTTTAATTATTGTTTAATAACTAAAATTGAAGTAGGTAAATGCAGAGGCACCGGTGAGTAATAGACAACATTTGGTTTTTAACCGCTCACTAGTGTCCCATAGGACCCCGAGTTCTTGACACTGTTAGAGATCGAGCGCTTAACCACAGGTGGGGTGTGGGCACCCCATCGATTAGTACCTTTCAAAGTATTGTCTGGGGCCACAAAGTAGTTTGGGGCTTTATTACTATCCTGTACTTATGCCATGCTTTCTTGCTTTATTTAAGATTGTGCGTGGAGCACCCATCGCTTAGGATTGCGAGTGTTTTGCGGTATCGACAAGCCCAGCCACACTTTCGGTTCCCGATCGTTTAACCATTGACGCAAACCCCGAGTCCGTCTCGAGACCGGCCGACTTGCTATGGGTAGCTTAGTGGGGTGGCCCCATGTACTTGCTTTAGTGCTGGAAGCGTCATGACTTAGGCCCGCCGACATACCGATGGGTGTATGTTAACGATCCGCAAAAGGGTCGAAGTGCGTGTAGATACTTTGGTGCACCCCTGCAGGGTTAAATCTTTTCGAAAAGCCGTGTCCGCGGTTATGGACGACTTGGAGCACAGTTCTCCATCATAGACAACTATAACTAAAGTTTACTGTTATAATTTGACTTGTATCCGATATGACTAGTAATCAGCTCCACTACAACGGAATGGCTAAATAAAAGTACCAACAACTGCTGGGTTTGGGATATCTCATGCTCATTGTATCTGACTAGTAAGTGTTGCAACTACAACGGAATGGTTAACTAAAACTGCCCACTGCTTATTATATCAGGATGACTCATGCTATCTATATTTGACTAGTAATTGCCGCAACTATAACGGAATGAATAAAACTGCCAACTGTGTGAGTTCCTTGGATGACTTCCTCGTTTGGTCTCGAGGGGGAAATACCAGGATGGGTATGTTTGGTGGTAGAATCAGGTTGGTTCCGAATAGGTCTTTCTTATCCCTCTCCGATAGCCGACAGTTATCTCGAGTCTCTATAGGTTGTTTAGTGCATGCCGCGCTGCCGCTCAGTCCACCATACCTATGTAGGCGAGGACCGCCGAATTCTAGTCTCACCGTGTACTGGCCTCAGTACTGACCGCTCTCTTTTTCCTTTGCCCTTTGTCGGCACCCCTTTTATTTAAGCAGGTTTGAGATCGACGTCGTTAGCAGGGTTACCCTTCCGGCTTGGCCTGGGCAGGGTTATGGACGCCCTTGGTTATTCTTCAGGGCTCTTAGCTCAATTTGCATCTTGTCCGTACTCGGACGCTGTATCGTTTTCAAGGTGATTTGGATCTTTGTATGTTATATCTGTATTCTTGACTCTTTGAGTCATTGTTGTATATATCTGTTCTGTGGGTTCCATCGTGGACTATTGTGTAATAATATTACTTCGTTTTCCACCCGCACGAAAGTGCCTGGTGGGCACCTTTGAATCGTTTCTATGCGGGCTTGGCGGAAATCGCTGAAACTTGCATAGGGTCGATTCTGAGGGTGTTACAGAGTGGTATCAGAGCTCAGCAGTTGCGATATCCCACAAGTCCAGCCTGTAGGATAACCTAGCTAACGGCCGAAGTAGAGTGTCAAAACTATTTTTGCAAAATCGGTTGGACAGTTCTGATTAGGTCTGATTTTACTCCTTACCCCTCTGCTGCTCTTCTCTCACCTCTGCGTGTTTTGAATCCGCTCTCTTCTCTCTCTTCGAGTCCAGGATTTCTCGTGGTTGGGTTCCGTCGTACCTTCAGGGTTTCGCTTCCTCCTTTGGTGACGGTGTTGCTACCTCTGGTCTTCATGCTATCCGAGGAATCCTTCGTCTGGTGGACTTCTCTTTGTTCCTTCTCGTGCCTTCCGGTGTTTTCCGACGCGACGACATCATCTACGCCAGATCTGATGCAGAGCCTCTATCACTCCTTTGTTTCCGAACCCCGATTGTCGAGATCTTCAGTCTGATTCCGAGAAGGGTTGCACGCTTTTCTACTGATTGTGCAGAGTAATAGTTTGGGTGCGTGATGGATTGGCCCCCATGCCGACTACTCACTCTATTCGCTTGTGTACATTGAAGTGGATGAGAATGCACCGGTTCTCTCTTTCTATCGAAGTTAGAGGTGGATTGATTGGTTGATACCTCTACCTTCGCCTTTGCTTCCCGGAGTGTTCTCTCGACGATCACGGACAACGACCTCTTGTTAGTGGTGTCGCGAGGATCTACACGATGCGAGAAGATTCAGATCGCCGCCCTTCTTCCTGGTACCATGAGGCGGATCTCGAGGGCGAGATCCATTGTTAGTGGTGTCGAATTGTGGCGCCCCGCAAAAACCACTACTAGAAAATCGCGTTGTTTTTGTGCATTGCATCATCATGACCGCATGCTCATGTCATCATGCCACCTTGCATTTGAGCATCGTCATGTGTTCTTGCATTTGATTGCATAAAACTATTTTCGAGAAGCCTGGTTTTGTTTTCTAAACGCCCCATCCTTCATTCAAAGTAAAACCCGGGTCTCCGGAATATTTTGTTTCGTCTACCAACGGTTTGCAAAAGCCCCGTTTTAAATAAATAAAAATTTTAAATTGTTTTTAGGAGGCAGCCCACCAGGCCCGAAAGCCCAGCTGGCCACCTCCAGTTAAAATCCTAGCTACCCCAAATCTTGTCCTACCTAATCCTATTCTACCCAGCCTTCCTCCACCTCACCCCAACCTATCCCACCGCGCCACGTCACCCTGACCCTTTCTTCCACCCACTCGATCACCGCCACCTGGACGCACGCCCTTCTTTTCCCGCCCACGCCCGCGTGCGCGAGCCGCCTGTCCGTCTTGGGCTCTCTGCCCCGCACCGGCCCCACCACCTGCCTCTCCCCACGTGGCCACCACTCCGCGTCCGACCCCCACCAAGGCCTTCCCAGACCCCACCGACGCCTGCCCCCCCGTCCCTCTCTCCTCTTCCCCGCCTCGCTCGGCCTCCCCTGGCTCTTTTTCCCCATCCACCGCCGCCCCCCTGAGCGCCTCCGGCCGCCGCCCGGCCTCTTCCCCTCACTCACCGAGCCAGCCACCGCTCTCTGCTCTGCCTTCCTTGTGGTTTCCCACGCCGACCTCTCTCCCCTTCGCCGTGCTGCGCCTCCTCCCCGCCCGTCGTCCTCGGCTCCAACATGCGACCATGCCCGCCCTTCTCGGCTCCCGTCGTCCCGCGGCCCCGCTCGCCGAGCCCTGCAGCGGTCCTCTCCGCACACTCGCCGCCCGCCACCGCCACGGATACCTCCTTTGCTCGAGCTCCTCTTCACCGCCTTCGCCATCGCCCCTAAGCTCGCCTTCCTCGTCTGACTCCTTCAGCACCTCTCACCACTGCCGCTGCCGTCTGGCGCCTTGGCCTCCTCCGCTCCCCAGCGAGCCCCGCTCCGATGGCCGTCCTTTTCGCTGCAAGGTCCCGCCGCCCGCGAGGACCTCTGGCCGCCCTTCTCCTCGTCGCCGCCACCCGCGCGCGGCCACACGTTCTCCTCGCCGCCTGCTCTCTGCCGCCGTCCTCTGTCCGCGTCCAAGCCTAGCGGCCGCCTCCGTTGCCTCGGCTCCCTCGCGTCCAGGACATGCCGCCTTCTTTCTCGCCCTGTCGGCCTCGGCCAGCCTCTGCCCGCGAGCGCCCGCCAAGCTCACCGCAGACCCTGCTTCGCCGGTCCCTTGCGCCCGGCCGCCTCGAGGAGCTCCGCGGTCGCCTCTGCTGCTTTGGACGCTGCAGCACCGCCCCGGAGCCCGGCCCTAGGCTCCCTGCACCGTCCTCGACATCTCAGGGCCGCTCTGCCCACGACCCTGCAAGCTTGCCTGCCTGTCAACGCGTTAGGGTCTCACGTGTCCAGGTCGTTCCTCTGTTGCTCGGTCACCCTTCGATTTGATCACTTCGGTGTGATGATCTGGATAATTTTGTTGATTGTGCTTGTATGTTAGGGTAGATGACCCAGTGAAGAGAGATAAGTGCCCCAAAGTATGCCGATGCCCTGGGACACAATTCCCTCGACCAACAAGCAAGATTGACCTCGATGTCCAAACCAAGTTGTCAACATCGTTCTAGGTGAATTTTCCAAAAGCCTCCTTCTCGGACGTCAAGACCTAGATCTGAATCCTGACGTCCTGATCCGAAGGCCGATCCCGGTGTTTGAGGCCGAACCCTGGGTGAACCCCAAGATCGCCAAACGCCAATGTGTGACCCCGATCCGAGCCCCTATTTTATAAATGCCATCTATATAAATTTTTGCATATTATCGTCATGCTTGCATGCATATTCATGTGGGTTTGGGGGCGTTATGCCGATTCACCTAAATTAAATATGGGATCCATATGCAGGCAAATCTAGTCTTATATTGGTCCCATTTAAATTTGTGTAGCGAACCGATGACATAATTTCGCCTTATTAAGACAACATTTAAATTGTGGGGCTTCTAAACAACATGAACCTATTAATTAATTGCCGGGGCCTCGGTTCCGCTTAATATGACCTAATTGCATTGCACCTTTGCCATGCCATACATCATACATGCATCATGCTCGATCTTCTGCCGTAATCTTAAATAGTGCATCCGGTGTTTCTTCTAGTGCTTTGCTTCTTCACGGATTAGGCCGATGAGTTGATGCGAGTGTCGACCCGATCTTCGGATGAACCTTCGGCAATGTTTTCAGGCGAGCACCTCCCCCTTTCTACCTATCTTACTTTTATAGTATTTATTCCCTCCTGTTGATCTATTGCTATCTGTGTTGCGATGCTCTAGTTTTCGTACCCGTGATATCCCCTGCAGCCTTATATTGCCTTGGACACATCCTATTACCTGTTGATTGGTAGATAGTTGGACTTGCGCGTCGTAGTCGCTTGCTCAAGTGTTGTTGCTTGTCGTCAAGTACCTCAGTGGTTGGAGTGTTGCCGCATGTTTAATGTTGGAGATGATCATGGCTTTAATTATTGTTTAATAACTAAAATTGAAGTAGGTAAATGCAGAGGCACCGGTGAGTAATAGACAACATTTGGTTTTTAACCGCTCACTGGTGTCCCATAGGACCCCGAGTTCTTGACACCTGTTCCGAGATCGAGCGCGCTAACCATAGGTGGGGTGTGTGGGCACCCCCATCGATTAGTACCTGTTTTCAAAGTATTGTACCGGGGGCCACAAAGTAGTTTGGGGATTTATTACTATCCTGTACTTATGCCATGCTTTACTGCTTTATTTAAGATTGTGCGTGGAGCACCCGTACTGTTTAGGATTGCGGAGTGTTTTCGCGGTATCGACAAGCCCAATCACACTTTTAGGTTCCCAGTCGTTTACAGCCATTGACGCAAACCCTGAGTCCGTCTCGGAGACCGGCCGACTTCGTTGCGGGTAGCTTAGTGGGGTGGCCCCCATGTACTTGCTTTGGGTCTGGGAAACGTCATGACTTAGGCCTCGCCGACATACCGATGGGTGTATGTTAACTGATCTGGCAAAAAGGGTCGAAGTGCGTGTGGATACTTTGGTGCACCCCTGCAGGGTTAAATCTTTTCGAAAAGCCGTGTCCGCAGTTATGGACGACTTGGAGCACAGTTCTCGATCATAGGCAACTATAACTAAAGTTTACTGTTATAATTTGACTTGTATCCGATATGACTAGTAATCAGCTCCACTACAACGGAATGGCTAAATAAAAGTACCAACAACTGCTGGGTTTGGGATATCTCATGCTCATTGTATCTGACTAGTAAGTGTTGCAACTACAACGGAATGGTTAACTAAAACTGCCCACTGCTTATTATATCAGGATGACTCATGCTATCTATATTTGACTAGTAATTGCCGCAACTATAACGGAATGAATAAAACTACCAACTGTGTGAGTTCCTCGGATGACTTCCTCGTTTGGTCTCGAGGGGGAAATACCAGGATGGGTATGTTTGGTGGTAGAATCAGGTTGGTTCCGAATAGGTCTTTTTTATCCCTCTCCGATAGCCGACAGTTATCTCGAGTCTCTATAGGTTGTTTAGTGCATGCAGCCGCCGCTCGATCCACCATACCTATGTAGGCGAGGACCGCGAACTCTAGTCTCGGTGTCTTGGCCTCAAGATCTTGGCTCTCTTTTTCCTTTGCCCTTTATCGGCACCTTTTATTTAAGCAGGTTTGAGATCGGCGTCGTTAGCGGGTTACCCTTCCGGCTTGGCTGGCGGTTATGGACGCCTTGGTTATTCTTCAGGGCTCTTAGCTCAATTTGCATCTTGTCCGTACTTTCGACGTTTATCGTTTTCAAGGTGATTTGGATCTTTGTATGTTATATCTGTATTCTTGACTCTTTGAGTCATTGTTGTATATATCTGTTCTGTGGGTTCCATCGTGGACTATTGTGTAATGATATTACTTCGTTTTCCACCCGCACGAAAGTGCCTGGTGGGCACCTTTGAATCATTTCTATGCGGGCTTGGCGGAAATCGCTGAAACTTGCATAGGGTCGATTCTGAGGGTGTTACAGGTGAGAAGTGCCCTCTTTATGATTCTAGTTATTATATGTTGTGTTCACTGATGATGTCCTGCAAGTGCACAGGTTCGTCAGAGCATGTTTTCGTGGAAGTATTAATTCCAGTTTTTATATCGATCCCAATAAGGAGCTTCGGTAAATGTTTCTATGCGGCGTTTTTGTCGTACCCAAGGTGTCACAGGTCTTGAGTGAATGTGTCGAATGGATAAAATGAGAAAAGTGATTATGATACTTCATATTAATAAGTGAGTAGGAAAGAAACCCATATACCGACTAGGTCCTCATGGCAAATTTCCCCTTGTCCCAATGATCCATTCGCCTGTTACCACAGTAATGGCCAGCACATTAATTAAGGTCTTTCGACTGGATCAAGGATTTAATCTTGATGGTTCCTTGTTGATCCTCGAGTAGTACTAGCTCCTCATTGATATCGGCCGTGTCACTCGGGGGGTCGTCAATTCGCTAGTAAACAAGTTCATATCTATGAGATATCGAGATCATGTTATCTAGGCCCTTAAATTAGACAACAAGCATTAGGCAAACATAGATATTCAATACCCCATTATAATAATCACAACAACAATCACAAATGAATGGAAATAAGAGAGGCACATCACATATCACCAATCCTCTACATCTCCCACGCCTATGGGGGTTTACTCAGACATGAGAGGAAGATAGATTTGAACAATCCTCTACATCATATTCCATCGTCACAAATCCTACAACCTTAAACATGAGCATAATATATTTGAACAATTGCACTTAAGTTCGCTTCCTAACCGCAAATAACTTGCTAGCTAATAGCTTTTGAACTCAAATGAGACTGCCAAAAATTTGGTTAGGCTTGCGAATCAATTCTTTTTAGCGCCTCTCTTCTTATGAGAGTAAAAATATTTTTAAGCAAGAATGCTTTGGGAAAATTAAGGGTGCATAAGTAGATGTCAAAAGAAGGATAAACTTAGAGTTTCCATTAACACCCATTTCAAAAACATGGCTATCAAACACCCCATCAATTCCTTGCTTTCAAGAACTACAATTTCTCTCCTTTTATTGCAGGTGGTGAGGTGTTGCTAATACTTTCATAAGGATCGAATATTCCAGCTCATAACTCAATGGTAATTCTTTTCTCTTTCTTCCTTTTCTTTTCTTCTTCTCTTCTGTTTTTCTTATAGATCGACAAGGCAAGTTTAGAAACTCCCTCACCCACCGTAAAAACATTCATTCCTTCAAACAATTATTTTCAGCAGGTGTTTATCAAGTCAAACTATTTAAGATGTGGGGTTGAGCACTACCAAGATTAAACCCTTAAGACAAAAACAAGGCGCCAAAGTTGTCATGGAGACACTTTCTTTTGTTTTAAAATGTTGTTTTTCCAACGGATTGAAATTGTCGTAAGTCGAAGCCAAAGTAGTGATATTAACCAAGAGATCAAGTCCTAAAAGATAATGAGCTAAGCGGGGAATGGAACTCAAGTGTAGCCGAACAAACAAAATATGTTCATGAATAAACTTGAAGGAAGAGGGAAAATAGGAATGTGGTACCTCCTCTTGCTTTCTTGTCTTATCACTCGAGTCAAACTCCTCGCGTTCTCCTCCATGGCTAAGTCACTAGAAGTAAGCAACCTGCAAAAAGCTAGAGAGAAAACCAAGAGGAATTCACACAAAACAAGCTAAAAACTAATCTATTTTTTGAGTTTTTCTTTATCAATGCAAAGCTGAAAGTAAACATGCACTAGGAACCAAACAAATAAATCAAAAGAAGAAAACAAAAATATGAATGCAAAGGTGGGGAGGAGTTTAACCTGCCCAAGCTTAGGCTCTTAGCCTATCCTGGATCAATTGTCATCGCCATTGTTTGGCGGCGGCTGTTGGTGTGGATAGTATGGGTAATGGCTCGAGAAGTCGGTCATGAAGGTAGTGAAATTCTGAGTGAGGTCAGCAATGTTGGTGTTCGCATCTTGCAACATATTTTCTATGTTGTCGATGCGATGCACCACCTAGTTGAAGTCACTTCTTGGGACATAGTGAAATCCTGGCCAAGGTTGAGGCATACCTTGTTGCTGCTAGTAGTAGGGAAATGGCTGATTGTGACGATGTTGCTGGCCATAGTTGTCTCAGCCCCCGATGTTCTAGCCCTCTCCCCCTTGCTCCTGCTATTGCTGGGTGTTGGCTGTGTTCTCCCAATTGGGGTCCCCTCCTGGGTTTGGAATCCTTCCCGAGGAAATCAATGCCTGTTGGAATTCCTCCTCATTGAGGACCCAGCTCTGTTTACCTAGAAAACCAAAAGCTTGGACAAACAGAAGCAAGACTTGGTGGAGTTCACCATTAGGCTCAAAATAAAATTGATAAGCACGAAGGGAGCGTTGAGGCCTATAACCCCCCATAAATTTGGTGTTGGCCATGGCAGTGTCATCCAACTTATTACTTCCAGCCACTGTCTCTCAGTGGGCATGACAAACTCGCTCGCATATGCGATCTGAGTGAACAAGCCTCCACAACAGATGTCACCCGAAGGAGCCGACCTTTGGCAGCAGAAGTGCTGGATGAGAAAAGCACCCAAGTTTACCTGATGCTCCATCTCAGGATGGAGAGCCATATATGTTACACTTATCTTGGGGCTTGCCATTTCTCCAGTATCTCCCTTCCCAAAAATTGAATTCGCCAAAAAGGTGGCAAAGTAGCGGATAGTGGGATTCTAGATAGTGGCGCTCTTCTTGCACAAGTAGTCGATGTCCCTATGGACAGAAATCTGCTCCCAAGCATGCATTTCCTCTACGAGGACTTCATTAGTGGTATCAAGTTCTCCTTCATAGGAGAACCTGAAGCAATCACAAAATTTGTAAAAAGTGAGGCTGCGGGGTTGCCCATTAAGCACGAAACTTACAGTGCAATGACGTTCTTGGGTTTCGAGTTCGTCATGAAATGACGACAAGAACTCGTACATGGCGGTCACGAAGGTGTCGGTGGAGAGGTAGGAGAAAGGCACCATGTCGGTGTTCTCGGTCATACTGTCAAAGTCATCCTCAAGGCCTTGGCGGGAGAGGAAGCCATGGTTCACCCACTTGGTGGGTATATCCTTGTGTGAGCTCACCCTCTCCTAGTCCTTGCTCAGTGATGCCCGCAGGTTGCCTCCCTCCAAGCGTCTCTTCTTCGATCCTAACGTGTTTGAGGTGCCTGAGGTTCCTGCCCTTGCCGAACAAAAAATCTTCCCAATATTCATTGTGCTGCAGAAATTTCAAAAAAAAACTATAGGCATCAGGTTTCTATCATACAAACAATGAATCAAAAATAATCTCAAATATGATGAACTCCTCTAGATAGTCAATGTGAGGAATTCAACCATGGATTTTAGAAAATAAAGCGTGAATCGGATGAGCAGCTTACATATGTGAAGATTACCCCACTCAAATGCAAGAAATCGATGAAGAATCAAAGGTTCTAGGTGATTATGGTTTGAGTCGGAGAGAGAGAGAGAGAGAGGAAGAAGAAGGTTGGCTGCTGCCAGCCGCCGTCCTCTAAATCGTGCAACGCACGCGGTACGTGCGGGTGCTGCCCGTATCGGTGCTCATCACCGTTGGATCAAAACTAGGGTTCTAAGATCAAACCTGAGAGTTCTGGTACGGGCGGACGGTACGAGTGTGTCCGGTTGTACCACTCCTTGTTATGAGAGCTGCCTCCGGCCGCTTCATCAACAAACCTTCCCCGCTCCAGTACGGGCGGGAGATACGGGCGCGTCTGGCCATACCACATCTTGTTACGTCATCTAGAACCTGTTTTCTTCCTTCTCTTCAAAAAATATAATCTTTCAATTCTTTATTACCCTTCATATCAGTCAATTTCTCCTACAAATAATAAACTTAACAACCTTTTTATTAGAGAACAAAATAAAGTAAAATCGTAATACTAAAAATGGGTTGACTCCCATCAAGCGTTTATTCTAAAAGGGCAGATTTGAACTAACCGACCTCCAAGCTCTTAGTGTTTGCCTCCGGTTGCCCTTTATCAATGGCACTTACCGCTTGAGCACGCTTTGGTGGTGGTATATATTTTCCATCTTGTTCTTCTTTCTTTGGAAAATAACGAACAATCTGGTCATCATAAATATTGAAAACAATCTTATCAGTGGAGCAATCTACATTAGCTCCAGCAGTGCTAAGAAAAGGTCTTCCAAGGATGATTGAAAGTTTTTCGTCTTCTAAAACATCTAGTATGATAAAGTCAGTTGGCATAACATGTTGATCAATCCTAAGACAAACATCTTCGATAATACCAACATGTCATTTAGTTAACTTATTGGCCATTTGCAAAGTAATTGAAGTTGGAGAGTACTCTCCAATTTAATTTCTTAAATAGTGAGTAAGGAATGACACTAACACCTACTCCTAAATCACAAAGAGCATTAAAAATATTTGTTTTCCCAATCGAGCAAGAGATAGTCGGTATACCTAGATCCCCAAGCTTAGCAGGCAGCTTATCACCAAAGCTTGTCATCACTGCTATAGTCTTAGTTACCTTCTTTTTTCTACTAAGAATATCTCGCATGAATTTTTTGTAAGTAGGAACTTTAATTGCATCAGCTAGAGGAAGTTCTAAACGGAGGTTTCCAAGAGCTTCGGCAAAAGAATCATAAATAGCTTTATTCGGTTCATACTGAACTCGGTTAGGATAAGGAACTTTCTAATTTGTTGGAGTTACCTTTTCTTTTACCTTTGCTGTTGGTTTGACATCCTTTTTATTTTCTTCTTCGCTGGAGGTTTTTGCTTGTCGTTATGCTTCTTACTTGGAGCATTAACTTGTTCTTGTTCCTTCCCAAGCTAGATGTGTTGTCTTGAATCAACCGTCTCAACATATGAATCATACGTTTTATCCTTGTCTCTTGCTTCTTCATCTATGTCTTCATCAGGAGTTTCATGTCCTCCTCTCTGAGCTTCATAATCAATATCCTCTTATGGATCAACAAGGTTCTCTTCTTCTTGACTCATTTCTTGAGTCTCCCTTGTCTTACGGGCCTGCTCTTCTTAGTACCATGGAGGCCCTTGTGGTTCCTGTATCTCTGTTCCATGTTTAGTAACAATATTAGTAGAGACGGTATTACAATTGAAATTGTTTTGTTTTAAAATTAAAGCTTGAGTTTTAGCTATTTGATCACACTGAGTTTTTAGCATACTCAAGTACTTATCTAAATGTCTAGTGGCATGTCCTAGATCATCAAAAACTCCGGTCAACTCTTTTATATTCTTTTCTTGAGTCATTAACCGTTTATAATATTTTTCTTGAAACTGATTTTGTTGATATCTAAACTTTTGCATCATAAGATTAATTTCATCTTCTATAACATAAGTTTGAAGAACATTAACCTTACTCCCCTCAACAAGTTCTATAGCTATTCCTTTTTCTTCCATGGACTTTTTAACTTCTAGCATAAGTTCTTGGGGTATTTGAAACATACCTTTTGTGGCTTAACATCCTCAACTAGGTTGAATTTCTCATCGTTGAAGGATCTTACCTCAAAAAGTTTTATGCACTCTGGTAATGTCAAGTTACTAATAACTCCCCCTGCAGACAAGTTAATCATATCTTTCAAATGTTCATTAAGTCCATTATAGAAGTATTGAATAATTAAATGTTCTTGAAAGCCATGATTTGGCAATTTCATTATCATGCCATAAAATCTATTCCATGCTTGGTAAAAAAATCTCCAATTCCTTGAAGAAAGTTTGTAATGCTACGTTTAATTTGCATGATTTTAGTAAATGAACAATATTTATGCATGAAATCTCGGATGCAATCTTCCCAAGTTTTTATAGTGTGATTGGGTAGTGATTGTAACAAAGTAAAAACATTTTCTTTTAAGGACCAGCGGAATAGTTTGAGAAGTATAAACTCTATCGGTAAATTAGCTGGTTTAAGAGTAGCACAAAGGTCATGGACCTTTGTCAAATGATCACAAGGATCTTCATCTTCTTTCCCTGCGAAAGCAATTTCTTTCATAATATAGATTAGTTCAGGATATATTTCAAATTCTTCAGCTTCTAAATTAGGGTAAAGAATAGGCATTTTTCTCAGGTGCCTAGATGGATTCCCATATTCTCCCAATGGTTGTTCAGGCTTTTCATCCCCCTAGGTAATGGTCAAGTCTGCCATTAAAGGAATCGAACTGTTCACGTCTATAGAACGTGAGTTACAAAATCTTTCAATAAATTCTATGCGTCTTTTAGTAGGAATATATGATCAATATAAGGAGGCAAATAAGTTCTACCTAAACGAGTGGTACCCCTGTCTTCAAGCAAGATCATGGATGGTACCAACAGTTACAAATGTCAAGAAACAAACACTTAACATGTAGCTCCTCGGCAATGGCACCAGAAAATAGCTTGATGATGGCCTACAAGTGCACAGGTTCATCAGAGCACATTTTCGTGGAAGTATTAATTCTAGTTTTTATATCGATCCCAATAAGGAGATTTGGTAAATGTTTATATGTGGTGTTTCTGTCGCACCCAAGGTGTCACGGGTCTTGAGTGAATTGACTGCATGTATTGGAGGTGGAAAGTAGTGAGTGAATAATAGGAGAAACTTGAGTAAAGGTAGATGTTGAAAGTACATAACATATACGTAGAAAGACGATAAAAGTGTTTAGAGTTCCTACAGATGAGAAGCTAGGTATGGAGAGAAACAGTTCATGGTGATAGTTAATGTGCCGAATGGATAAAATGAGATAAGTGATTGTGATACTTCATATTAATAAGTTAGGAGGCAAGCAACCCATATACCGACTAGGGGTCCTCATGGAAAATTTCCCCTCGTCCCAATGATCCATGCGCCTATTACCACATTAATAGTTAGCACATTAATTAAGGTCTTTCGACTGGATCAAGGCTTTAATCTTGATGGTTCCTTGTTGATCCTCGAGTAGTACTAGCTCATCATTAATATCAGACATGCCACTCGAGGGTCGCCGATTCGCTAGTAAACAAGTTCATATCTATGAGACCTTGAGATCATATTATCCGGGCCCTTAAATTAGACAACAAGCATTAGGCAAACATAGATATTCAATCTCCCATTATAATAATCACGACAACAATCACAAATGAATGGAAATAAGAGAGGCACTGTTGGGGATATGCTTTCCGGGTATCCTCATTGTGCCTCACTGACTAGGGTGACCCACTTCGGGTTAGAGCTTTGCTTCATGGGCAACCCAGTCAGGGAGAAGAGACGGAGTCCAGTCCGTCTACAGGAAGGCCTAGAAGACTTACCGACATAGGCCTGTAGTGTTACTTGTAGTTCAAGATGTACTCTGTAACCGACTCTTAGTCATAGCTAGATAGGTCTCTCATGTAAACCCTAGGCCGGATATCTATATAAGACATCCTAGGGACTAGCCTTTAGGGCACCCCACAATAGTCTACAATCTCAACTCGCACAGGCGAAACCCTTGTAACCCAAATCTGCCTCTACCATATTACTAGATTGCTAGCAGGAGTAGGATCCGTCCAAAGCTGGCGGATTCGAACCTGGGTAAACTTGTGTGCTCGCCGTCTCGGAACACCATACATCTCACACCCCTCTCTTCCACATGCCTCGAGGACCCCCTCATGGTGTACTTGTCCTCAATCCGATGACAGTTGGTGCCCTCCGTGGGGCAATTGAGCTTCAGATCTGCGTTCTGAGCTGAATCTGCAAGAATCATCAAGACAATCGCCATCGGTCGTGTCCTCTACGCCAGCAACGTCCATCTCATCGTTCTCTAAACCTGATGTTTACATCGGTTTTGCTAAACCTGCCCCACCCACCCAGCGGTGATGATAGAGGGAGAAAAAGCTTTTGGGTCCACTTTGTCCGCGGAGGCGGCAGAGTTCCGGATCCCGGAAAACCGTAATCCCACCCAGCCCGCACGTAACATGAAGATAGTGGAGAAAGCTGAGCCTAAAGCAGATCTTACTATGAACGTCAAATCTAGAGTGGATCTCCTCAGCGAGGTCGAATCCCAGATCGATCTTCCCAGCGAGGTCGAAACCCTAGAGGAACAAAGCAACAACAACTTTGGTTCCGACTCTTCCAATGCTGGAACGAAGCAGCCGTTCTTGAGGCACACATTGAGGCATATGATGCTGCATGATGCCAGCATGGATGAGATTCTCGAGACCATTAGGCATTTTGAGGAAGCCCACGAGGAAAGCCGCAACTACCTTAGGACGCACACATCGCACTTTGTCGAATATGTTGGATCCATATCCGGCTCTGCCGATGTTGGAGACAATGAAGACTCGGTGCTGGAGGCGATCGGAACAAACACTGACTTACCAGCATCTTCGGATGATTTGATGAGGTCAGAGGATTTCCGAAAGTTCTCTGAGGAATACAAAGAGGAGTTCAACTCCAAAGCTACGGAAGAAGGAGAAGCCATGAACGAAGGATCTGGAGAAAACTCTCCCAAAGCACAGAATGATATGGATCTCGGAGACAATTCCGACGTTTAGATGTCCGAAAGTACTAATCAGAGCTTGACTCTAGGAAACAGACCCAACGCCTTCTTTGCTACCGGTGCTGCCAAGAAGGCAAAGAAGAAGAAGACTCTGGCAAAGGACCATCCGGCTGAGGAGGTAATCACCGAAGAATACGAGGAAGACTCGGATGGAGCTCTAATTCTAGACGAGTCGAAAGACACTCTGGTGGATGGACACATGGTTACCCCTGGTGCCCGTAAACTCACCGGAGACGCGCTGACTACACCAATCCCTACTGCTGCAAATATTACACCTGCTGAATTGGAAGATAGGGCCCAAGCCCTTGAAGCACATCACCAAGTACTCCTCGATGAAGCTACCAATCTCCTCGAGGATAAAAAGCACATTGCGGCTATAGAACAGTTCAACTCCCTACAGCACCAGAAGACCTAGAACGGCCCTGTTGGGGATATACTTTCCGGGTATCCTCACAGTTCCTCACTGACCAGGGTGGCCCACTTCGGGTTAGAGTATTGCTTCACGGGCGACCCAGTCCGGGAGAGAAGACGGAGTCCAATCCGGCTACGGGAAGGCCCAGAAGACTTACCGACTTAGGCCATGATGTTACTTGTAGTTCAAGATGTACTCTGTAACAGACTATTAGTCGTAGCCGGATAGATCTCTCCTGTAAACCCTAGACCGGATATCTATATAAGCCGTCCTAGGGAGAGCCTTTAGGGCATAACCTCAATAGTCTACAATCTCAACTCGCACAGGCGAAACCCTTGTAACCCATATTCCGGCTCTGTCGTATTACTGGATTGCTAGCAGGAGTAGTATCCGTCCAAAGCCGGTGATTGAACACGGTAAACTTGTGTGCTCACCGTCCCGGAATACCGTACGTCTCACCCCCTCTCTTCCGCATGCCTCGAGGACCCCCTCATGGCATACTTGTCATCAATCCGACGACAGTTGGCGCCCACCGTGGGGCAAGTGAGCTACGGATCTGCGTTCCGAGCGGAATCTGCAAGAATCGACATCGGCAAGACTATCACCGTCGGTCGCATCCTCTACGCCAGCGATGTCCCTCTCATCGTTCTCGACGAGACTTGGATTCTGGCAAAGGAGGCCGTGACTGCCTACACAATCATGTCTTTTGGCGAGATCGATGTTTAAATCGGTTTCGCTGAACCTACCCAACCCACCCCAGCGGTGATGATAGAGGCAGAAGAATTTTCTGGGTCCCCTTTGTCCGCGGAGGCAGCAGAGTTCTGGATCTCAGAAAACCCTAATCCCACCCAGCCCGCACCAGTTGCAGAGACAGTGGAGAAATCCGAACCTGAAGAAGACCTAGCGGTCAACATCGAATCTGGAGTGGATCTCCCTAGAGGAGCCAGATCCCAGATCGACCCACCCGTGGAAGTCGAAATCTAGGAGGAGCATATCAACGACACTGATTCCGGCTCTGATGATGCTGGAACAGACAGGCCTTTCCTAAGGTACACACTACGACGTATGATACTGCAAGGCGAAAGCGCAGATGCAATCCTCGAGACTGTCAAAAGTTTCGATATGGCTGATCGCGAAAGCCGCAGGTACCTCAGGAAGCACGCGTCGCACTTTGTCGGATACGTGGGATCCGGATCCGGCTCTGTCGATGATGGAGAAAACGCCGACTCGGTGCTGGAGGCAATTGGAACAAACGTCGACGTACCCGCATCCTCGGATGAGTCGATGATGTCAGCAGATTTCCGAAAGTTCTCCGCGGAATATGAAGAGGAGTATAACTCCAAAGCTGCAGAAGAAGGAGAAGCCATGGATGAAGGATCCGGGGAACACTCTCCCAAAGCGCAGGATGACATGGACCTCGGAGACAATCCCGAAGTCCAAATGTCCAAAAGTACCGATCAGAGCTTGACTCCGGGAAACGGGCCCAAAGCCATCTTTGCTACCGGCGCTGCCAAGAAGGCAAAGAAGAAGAACAAGAAAAACAAGACCCCGGCAAAAGACCCTCTGACAGAGGAAGTAATTGCCGATGAATACGAAGAAGACTCGGATGGAGCACTGATCCCAGACGAGCTGAAGAAAGAAGCATCAGTGGATGGACACGTGATCACTGAAGGTGCGCGTAAACTCATCGATGCGGCATTAACTACACCTATCCCTACAGCTGCAGAACTTACTGCAGATGAGCTGGATGAAAGGGCGCAAGCCCTAGAAGCGCGTCGTCAACAACTCCTCGATGAAGCCAAAAACATCGAGGCGGAGAAGAAACGCATGTCGAACAAGGAGTACATGTCTCGTCTGCATCAAAAGACACGGAAGCGTCACATAGATGACAACCAATTCCCACACGTCCATGCCGTCCTTTTTGGAGATGAGATGGGGAAGCCACGGAAAGATAGCAACGGAGATTGGGTATACCCAACACCAGTACAAAATACCGTGGCAGCCCGAGAAATTCTATCGGCTAATCCAGGACCAGAGGAGATCCGTTTGGGTATCAAGCTACTCAACAAGGGACTGGAGCAGCAAAAGGTTGCCCTGTCCGGAAGTCAAAAACTAGTCTCAGATGCTAACCAATGTCGCACAGATCCGGCATGGGCTGATGTAAGACCCCATTACGTTCGAGCAGATATCACCCGAGCAGCGGGAAGACAATTATTCGAGAACCGGATCGTCAGGACAGCATCGCAAAACCACATGCGGTTGGGGCAATGGCGCACCAGTGGCCGAGAAAGACGCCATCGCTACCCTGAATCCGACGAATCCTCCTCGGCGAGAATCTATGGATCAAAGGAGAAGATAAAGAAAGCGTCGGGAGGAGGATCGTCGAGAATGCCCTCCTAGAAATGAGAACCGTCGGTGAGCCTCACTATGGTGGGAGCAGCAGACGAAGGCAACGGAAACCATGCAGGTACAAGCTGGCAGGGGGCTCGTCATAGTCAAGACCCTCCCCGAAATCGGAATAATGACGTTCCGGACGGAGGCCGGCGATCAGCCGGAAACTATCCAGCTGCTCCACCTTCTCCACCACACAGTCATCACAACGGCTCCCATGGAGGGCAAGGAGGACGACATGGCGGAGGAGGTGGTGGCAGAAGCCGAAGTCCGGCTCCACGGCACCGCAGCCACAGCCGGCATTCGGGACGATCTCTATCCCTGAATGACGCAAGACACAGGATTAACTCCAACATAGGGGCTCGGCGCTATGAAAACGATGACATGTACGTGGGCCCAAAGTGTTTCGGTCCACGCATCAGAGCTACAAAATTCCCGGAAGGATTTGCTATCTCAAGACATATCCAAGCCTATGACGGCATTGCTCGACCAGACACCTGGTTATAGGATTTCTTCCAAGCTTGCTGCATTGCCAAAGGCGGAAACAGCCTGGTCGCAACCCGATATCTCCCACTTATGTTGCGGAAGACGGCACGATCATGGCTCAATGAACTTCCGGCAAACACCATCCATAATTGGTATGATTTACAAAGCGCGTTCTTTCGGAATTTCGAAGGCACATATCGGAGGCCCTGTACGGTTGGATACCTACAACGTTGCACCCAGAAAGCCGGAGAAACTTGCTGGGATTACCTCGGACGATGGATCGACACCAAGAACTCCTACGAAGGAGTAAATGATCAAACTGCGATTGAAGCTTTCATCGCAGGTCTCCCTATTGGTTTACTACGCCATCACTTGAAGTGTGACAAGGTTACCGATTTGGGAGAGATGATAGAAACAACGAGCAAGTATGCAGACTCTAACGATGATGCAGAAGGACTACTCAATGCCCTAGCTGTGCCTCAGTCGGCAAAACAACCAAAGCAACAAGCTCAGAAGCGTAAAAACACCTCGGAAGAAAAACCCAACGCGGAAACAACAGTAGTCACTACTGTTTCCGGGTCTGGAGGACGAGGAGGACGTGGCCGAGGCCGCGGGCGTGGCCGTGGGACATCAAGGGTCCAAGGTAGAGGAGAACAACAACCAGGCAAAACCTACTCTTGGGCCGACATTACCAATAACCCATGTGTGCATCAGCTAGACGCCAGTGGGGGCTCGTCCGACACCAACGCTGAACGTCGTTTCAACGACGACATCAAAAGAGATGACACCATGGGCTACAAAGCTAAGTAGAAGAAGGGAAAGAAAAATCCCGAAAAAGACAAAGAGACCAAGGAGGATTCTGACATGGAAGAAGCTGATGCTTCAAATCCCAAGTCGGAAGGGAAGAAGACTTTTCCCACCAAGAAGGACACTTATGTCACCTTCCTCGGATCTCAACCAGCAAAGGTCAAGAAAGCAGTTCTACGAGCTCAATGCAACAGCGATTCCGGTGTCCTCCAAGATCTGGACTGGTCGGAAGTGGCAATCATGTTTGACGCGATGATCATCCGCCCTAAGCTACACAAAGCAGGAAAATACGCCTTAATCATCAACCCACTTATTGACGGTTATGGTTTCTCCAAGACCCTCATGGACGGTGGTAGCAGCATCAATATTCTCTATGTTGAAACGCTACGCCAGATGAAGATCTCGGAGACACAGCTGAACCATAGCTCTGTGATTTTTCACGGAGTTGTCCCTGGGAGAGATCACTTTGGATGTTACCTTTGGAACTCCAAAGAATTATCAAACGGAGGCACTTCCCTTCGAAGTGGTCCCGTTCAAGAGCGCATACCACGCTATATTCGGACGTCTGGCTTACTGGGCTTTTATGGCTCGTCCATGTTACATTTACAATATGATGAAAATTCCAGGTCCCAACGGCGTGATCACCATCAGGGGAGACCCGAAGAAAGCGCGAGAGTGCGAGGATGGAAATGCCGCCTTTGCTGAAGCCGTGCTACATGCCCAGGAGTACTAGGAGATCAAGAAGAGCATAGATCCGTCCGAGATGCCCGCAATGAAGGAGGTTACCAAGCCAAATCCGGAGTTCAAGGCATCAGAAGAGACGAAGAAAGCGCTGTTGAAGGAAGATGACCCCTCCAAGGTGACCCAGATAGGCGTAGACCTAGATAGCGCATAGGAAAGCGCGCTCGTCAAGTTCCTCCAAGCAAATCAAGATATCTTCGCATGGCAACCATCTGACATGACCGGAGTACCTAGGGAACTTGCCGAACACTCTCTAAATGTAAACCCGAATGCTAAACCCGTCAAACAGTCCTTACGATGGTTTGGCGACAAAAAGCGTAAGGCAATAGCTAAGGAACTAGCACAACTTGAGTTAGCCGGATTCATAGAAGAGGTCATCCACACTGAGTGGTCGGCCAATCCTGTAATGGTCCCTAAAAAGGACACCACTGATTTAAGGATGTGTGTTGATTATACTGCCTTGAACAAGGCTTGTCCAAAAGATCCGTTCGCTTTGCCTAGAATTAATCAAGTTATCGATTCTACGGCAGGCTCGGAACTCCTCTGTTTTCTCGACGCATATTCCGGTTATCACCAAATCCGGATGAGGGAATCTGACAAAGTCAAAACTTCATTCATAACCCCCTTTGGAACCTTCTGTTTTGTTACGATGCCCTTTGGGTTGAAGAACGCAGGAGCTACGTACCAGCGCACGATGCAGCATTGTCTCCACTACCAACTCGGACGCAATGTACATGCATACGTGGATGATATCGCGGTGATGTCCAAAAAGAAGGAAACACTCATTTCCGACTTGGAGGAAACGTTTGCCAATCTACGAAAATACAACATCATGCCTAACCCGAAGAAATGTTTCTTTGGAATACCAGCCGGGAAATTGTTAGGCTTCATCGTGTCTCAAAGAGGCATACAGGTGAACCGCGACAAAATCAAGGCTATACTTAATATGTCCAGGCCAACTCGCCTGAAGGACGTACAAAGACTAACTGGTTGCATTGCTGCGGTCAGTCGATTTGTAAGCCGGCTTGGTGAAAGAGCCGCACCATTATACAAACTCCTGAAGAAAACCAAGGACTTTATGCGGGTAACTGAAGCTGACCTTTGCAAGACCTGAAGAAAGTACTCTCATCTGCTCCTATCCTCGCAGCGCCAGAACCTCAGGAACCGATGTTGCTTTATATTGCTGCGACAAATCAGGTCGTTAGTATCGTCATGGTGGTGGAGAGACCAGAAGAAAATCAGGAACACTTGGTGCAGCGTCCGACTTATTTTGTCAGCGAGGTCTTGATAGAATCAAAATAGCGATATCCGCACTATCAAAAGTTGGCTTACGGTGTTTTCCTAGCATCTCGTAAGTTACAGCACTATTTTCAGGAGCATCCAATTACCGTGGTGAGTAAAGCTCCCATGAGAGACATAATCAACAACAGCATAGCATACGGGCGTAATCGCCAAATGGGGCATAGAGCTCTCAGCTTTCGATATTGAGTATAAACCTCGGACAGCAATCAAATCCCAGATCCTTGCCGACTTTGTCGCTGATTGGACAGAGACGAAGGAGAACATGGTCCTCCCTGAGTTGGAATATTGGACCCTCTTTTTCGATGGGTCTAAGGCTCGAGGGGGCTCGGGGGCTGGCGTGGTGCTCAAATCACCCCAAGGAGATAAACTATTATACGTGTTGCAGATCCACTTCACAGCGACAAACAATATTGCCGAGTATGAAGCACTGCTGCATGGAATCCGGATTGCCAAGGATATTGGCATCCGACGTTTGATGTGTTACGGAGATTCGGATCTTGTTGCTCAGCAAGTCTCGGATATTTGTAATGCAAATAAGCACATGGCAGCATACAAAGCCGTCGTGGATGATCTATCTAAATCGTTCGAAGGGTTTGAAGTTCAGCACATCCCTCGAGCAGAAAATGAGGAAGCAGATGCATTATCTCGAATAGGCTCTGTGCGGAAGGAGGTCCTGGATGGCGCATTTTTAGAGCACCTCAAAGTTCCCTCAATAAAGGGAGTAGATGAGGAATATCCGACCAAATCCGACTCACCTTTAATAGCAGTTCTGGCTGTAATTCCCAGCTGGACTCAACCCTACCTTGATTATTTGGTAGATGGCAAAATACAGAAGGCGAGTCTGAGCGGCAGATTATCCGACGAGCAAAAGCCTATACTATTGTTAGGGGTGAGCTCAATAAACAGAGTGTTTGTGGGGTTTTTCAGCGCTGTGTATCTCCGGAAGAAGGAGTGGAAATCTTAAGGGAAATCCACGAAGGCGACTGTGGTCACCATGCTGTAGCCAAATCTTTAGTGGCAAAAGCTTTTCGACATGGTTTTTTCTGCTTAGCTCAGCGGATGCGAGCGTTAGTCAAGACATGCAAAGGCTGCCAAAAGTATGGCAAGCAAGCTCATGTTCCGGCTGATCAGCTGCGAACAATACCTATAACATGGCCTTTTGCGGTATGGGGGCTTGATATGGTAGGACCCTTTAAACGAGCTCCAAGTGGATTTACCCACCTCTCAGTGATGGTGGATAAATTCACCAAATGGATTGAGGCTAAACCTGTCACTAGTTGTGATGGAGCAACAACCAAAAGATTTGTCGAGGATGTTATAATCCGGTATGGTTATCCACATAGCATTATCACGGACAACGGGAGTAACTTTTCTATGGGAGAACTGGCTGCATTCTGCGATGAGCAAAATATCTGACTTGACATTGCGTCAGTCGCACATCCACAAGCTAACGGACAAGTTGAAAGAGCAAATGGTTTAATTCTACAAGGCTTGAAACCAAGACTCGAAGCACCACTACTGACGTCTTTGCGGGGGCTTGGGCAGAAGAACTACCTTCTGTAATTTGGAGTTTACGAACAACTCCGAACAGGTCAACAGGATACACACCTTTCTTCTTGGTCTATGGCGCAGACGCAGTTCTTCCTAGTGATTTGATTCATACTTATCCTAGAGTTGCCGCGTATATCAAAGAGGATGCCGAGGTTTCTCGACAAAATGATCTCGACTTAGTCGAAGAAGTTCGCGTCGTTGCTGAAATGAGATCTACAGCCTATCAGCAGAGGTTGCGCAAGTATCATAGCCAGAGAGTCCGAAATAGATCTTTCAATAAAGGTGATTTGGTCCTCTGGCTTGTGCAACAAAGAAAACACAAACTTTCCCCAGTATGGGAAGGGCCTTTTTGAGTTAGTCGAGTATTGCACAATGGATCGTACTACTTAACTGACATGAGGCCAGTCAAAGAAAGACCTGCTACTAAGAAGAGAAAGAGAGCTGGAGGCAGTACAAATCCGGATGAGTTAGACAGACCATGGAATATTGCTCAGCTACGTCCCTTTTATTCTTAGTTTATCCTTCTTTATAATGATACATATGTACATGTTCTGTGAGAAATAAAAGTTTTGGTTGCCTCAAGTTTTTCTAAGAAGTTCTTAAACCATCTTATTTCCGAATGATCATGTCATAGTCGAAAATCCCAGAATGCTTGAAAGTACTTTATGCTCATGTTCGTTCTGGTCTAGATTTTCGATTTCTAAAAACTGCTACCTTCGGGTATAACTCTAAAAATTTCTAGTCTTTACTTTGGTTATTTATCTGATTGCCGGATGCGGGCATTTTCCGAGTAGTGAATTGTTGGTACTGGAAGGCGGCTTTGTTTCCGAGTTTAAACTGGTTTAGCAATTGAGCTCTGTTGCTCGGCAAAGTTTCCGGCTGAAGGTTTATGTAGCATCCCAATTATCTAACAATTGTAATGCTACTAGTCTAGTCTATATATTGGCTACTTTATATATATAATTGTTGCATCATCATTATATCATGCTCATGTCATCATGCCTCCTTGCATTTGAGCATCATATAAAACCCTTTTTGATTTGGTTCTTATCTCATATGCATTATTAATTGTATTTGCCTCTTGATATTGTATTTGGTTCTTGATATATTGTTTAAATGCCCAAGTTGAGTTGGGGGCATATCTTTTATTAACTCCACCACCTTTTCTTTCACCACCTTATAATTCCACCATCCAACTAAATATGAGCTTGGCATTTACTGGTTTTACTTCTAGCTCATGTGGGTTGGGATGGATCCAATTCTTTGCCACATGCTCTCATCTTGGCATCATGTTGTTTTCACAATATTGATATATGAGAGCCACATGGCCACCTTTGCATGCCTTGTGAGTGGACTCCTTTTCCCTAGCTTCCATATGGATTAATAAGGAATGAAACTCATGTTGGGATATTGTTTGGACTATTAATCATCTAGTGGCATATACACACTAGCCAGTCCTAAATATAATCCAATGCGATCATCTCCATATACTCCACTTGGAATTCTTTCTAAATTCCTTTGCTTGGGCCTTACTCCACACTTTGGGATGCATAAGAAAATGCCATGAAATTAATCTTGTTTTCACAAAGATAAACATGGTATTAATTAATTATGCATGGCCCATGCAAGTACCCCTTTAGCTTGCCATTTGGATTTTATTTGATTTTGAATGGGTCATCTCTCTCCATCTCTCTCTTTTGGAGTGATCTATGTTGATCATGCTTAAACCACGTCACCTTTTCCTCTCTTTTCTAGTCTTGATCTTGTTGGGGTTTGGTTTGTGCTTGGCTTGGTCTTGACAAAAGAGCACCCTAGCATCTAACCTCCCCCTCTCTCTTCTAAACCCTAAACCTAACCTCCATCTCCTCTAATCTATACCATACCCCCCCTAGAACCAAAACCCTAAGCTACCCCCCACATCTCCCCCTCTCGGCCTCTCTTCTCTCCACCTCCCTGGACCCACCTAGCACCTGAACACCCCAACCCCAGCTACCCCAACCCTAAGACCAAGCCTAACCCGAGCCACACCCTCCTACCCTAGCTCCAAACCTAATCTACCCGAGGCTACCCCCCTCTCCCCGCTAGCCCTCTCTCAGCCAAGGTGGCCCCCGCCCGAGCCTGCCCCGGCCTCCTTGGCCTGCATACAGTCCACTGCCCCCCCCTCACCTTGCCCTGCCCTGGCCGAACCGAGCACGTGAAGGAGGGAGAGGAAAGGTGGCCGAGCCACCTTTTCCATCTACCCCACCCCCACGGCATCTCCCCTCCTCTCCGTCCCTATCCACCCACTCTGCCTTGCCCAGCTACCCCAGATCCACCCCGAAGGCGCCCTGCCCTCTCCCCCTCTCTTCTCCATCGCCACCGGCTACGCCATCGCCGGCAATCCTCGGCCCCCTCGCGGCTACACCGTTCCAGACGACAAGCACGTCGGGGAGGTGATCGAGGAGACCAAGACGAGCCCCTACTGCCTTTGTACGTCGCGGAGGAGAAGCGAGGCTGCCAAGACCAGCCGCCGGCGAAACCCTAGGTCTCCTGGCCGTCTGCATCGCCGTCGATCGCCTGCACGCCGACCCGATCCAACGCCACCAGCAACCTCCCGGTGAGCTGCTGAGCCCCCCTGACACCTCCTTCCTCGCCGTTGCATCCTGTTCACGCCGGACCGCTCATCGAGCGCCCTCGGTGCACCGGCTAGCGCGTGCGTCTGCTCGCTTAGCGCGTCGCAGAACCCTATCTAGCCGTGCCGCGCTCACCCTGCACCAACACCCAGCCTGGCCCAGTGGTCTCCGCTGCCTGCGCGCGCGCCCAGATCGCGTGTTCGATTCCCCGCGCCGCGCGCTCGGTCGCGAGCACCGATCTGTCCACGCGACGCAGAGAAGAACAACAGTAGCAGTGGCTACTTTGCACAAAACCCCCCTTTTTCTTTTCCGCAAACCGCGATCCCTCCAGCCCCACCTGTCTGCCTCGTTGCCGTTTTGCAGGGAGGCCCCTCTGTTTCTCCGGCCTTAACCCGCGCTACCACGGATGCCCCACGTGTCACGCCGGTGGCGGCGCTTGAGTGGGTCGCATGTCTGGCCCCACCTGTCAATCACTTAGGCTAGGTTTGCTGCGGTGAGAAAAGGTTTTTGCGTGCGAGTGTTGCTGAGTCAGCTGCCGGCCCCACTGGCCATTGGCTGTGGCTAGCTGTGACTGAGTAACAAAAGTATTTGTCTGTTTCTGTTTTAAATTCAAATCTTTTCAAATTATTTTCAAATTCAAATTAATTTCTGTTTTCAAATAACTTTTAAAATATGAATCTAATTAATACAATAATATATGTTCTCAAATCAGAAAAATATGAGGAATTCAAATATGGCCTTCAAAATATATTTTGAACATTTAAAATTCCAAGTTTATTTAAATTACAACAAATTGCCCTTTTCCCTTATTTAATTAATAACTTTTGTTTTACAACTCCAAATTTAATAAATGATATGTCTAAGATGATTAGCTCGACGAGACCTTTCTGTTTATGCATTCCATGGTTTGATTTGAAGCATGCATCATATAAATATAAAGAGTACAGCAAATAAAATGGGAATAAAATGGGGCCAAAACTAAATAAAATGGTTTATTCTTGTGTTCCACACCTCACCCATGCCATGCTACCTTATTGCCATGCAAATTGTGCATCATTCATCATAGCATGATTGTTTGCTTGTCGCATTTATTCATATGCTTGCGCACTTTATTTATGTTGGCCCTTGTTTGTTTGGTTCTTCTTGAATAGGTATTTGACGGGGGATATATCAAGAGAACCAGGAGCACTACCAGATCCATTCCTTGCTTCAATCGAGCTGCCGGGCAAGCACTACCACATGCTTGCATACATATAGTACCTATTGCCTCTATCTTATTCTTGCATCATTGAGTCGCGATTGCATTAAATTGAATCCCATGTATTGCATAGCCTTTACTTTTAAACCCCACCGAAGCTTGTTCCTCCATCCCATGAGCCATTACTACAGGAGTTGTTTGAGCCATGCGAGTCGTAGAACAGCATGTGTAGGGTATGTGAGTGTCTGATGGATAATGAGGTACCTAAAAACTTAACTTTGAGTAGTAATGGGATAACTAATGAAAGTGGCATCGGTGAGCCATATTAGCTATTTGGTTTTCAGGCTCACTTGTGTCCCGTAAGACCCAGTACTTGATTCCTGTTCCAAGAATATTCACGCTATCCACATCAGGAGGCCTTATGGACCCCACAGGCGAGCTTGATTCATTCTTATTTCTTGGGGCCACAAACTAGTTTGAGGTTTTATTTACTATCCTGTACTTATGCCATGCTTCTTGCTTTATTTAAATTGTGCAGTCTTTGCTGCACTGTCTTTGTTTAGGAAAGCGGAGTGTTTCGCGGTGTCGACAAGCCCGATCACATTTGGGTTCCCGATCGTTCACGACCCTGGCGCAAAAACCTTGAGACCGTCTGAGTCACTAACCGTTGCGGGTAGCTCAATGGGGTGGCCCCTGAAATATTTCTGAATCCTGTGATCGCTTTGTCGTGGCCTCGTTGGGTTTGATTTGGTTTTCGAGGCATATGGAGTGTGTGTTGCTATTTGTGCACCTACTAGGTAAAACTTTCTGGCCGTGTCGCATGATTATGGGCGACTTGGAGCCTGTTTCTCGATCATAGACAAGCATAACTAAAGTACGCTTTTAATTTGACTAGACTAGGTACTGACTAGTAAATAGTGCAACACTCATGGAATGGATAATAAGGCGCCAGCGGATGGGGGTTGTTAGTCGCTTCCTCGTTGGTAGCGAGGAGGAGGATGGATCTGTTAAGATTACCTTTATAGCTGTTATATTTGTTGTTATTAATTCACGGACATCCGTCTATCTTTGGTTAGGCGGATGATTAGCGATATCTATAAATTGTTAGGGTTTATCTTTTGCTGCAATTCGTCACCCAGGTTGTGTCCCTTTAGAGGCATAAAGACTTCTTTGAGTACCCTAGGGTCTCACACGATAAATTATTGGTTCAGATGAGCAGGTACACTCAAGATGGATCTTTGGGTGGAAGAGGCGGACGATGTGGGCAGCGATCATTCGGTGTAGAGATTAGGAGCGTGGATCCGTGAGATCTGTGGGCGGGATCTGCTTATTTATGGGGCATCTTATGCCAATTTGCTTCTTATCCGTACTCGGACTTTGTCTTCCGCTTCCGCTTGATACTCTGTTGATTGATGTATGAGGAGATATCCTAAACTATTATATCTATCTAGGATATTTGGGTCTTGCCGTATGGCGTTGCTATATTTCCTTTCTTTTTAGATGGGATGACTCTGATGTACTGTTGTATGGTGGCTTGCATACATACTCACTTGTGTATGTAGTTGATCCCTTCGCCTGCCGATTACGCCGCCCGTTCTTGTCCCGATGTTTGGAAATGGTTGGGACGGCCGAAAGGTCTACCTGTGAGGGGCATTTGGGCCCCACCGTACTATTTCAACCATTTCCGCTCATCCTGGCTTGTAACTAGGAGTGTAATTCACCGAGGTAGTTACAATTGGTATCAGAGCCATCCCGCCCTTCAGGGTCTCAGCCAAATGGTCGTTGTCTGTCTAGCAAATATTTTAGTAGTTATGTATACTAGGGAAAAACAAAGCGCGAGAGTAGGACTGCTTCCACTTTTCTTCTTACCCACCCACCCACCCTTTTCTGGTAAGGAAGTGTAACGTTTTCAATCCTCTTCTTAAAATTCAAACTAGGATTCACGTGTTCCGGGTTCCGTAGTACCATAGAAAGTGTGTGTGTGTGTAATTCCTTGTCTATCTGTTGCATCCAACATGTTATCTATATCTGCCTTTGGTTATCAACTGTTGGTACATTCCATACTGACAGGCTTTTGGAAACCGGCGCGATCTATCTGACTCCTTGTTACCCGGTGCCATCTTCTTAAGGGTGTTCTTCCTTCTAGCAACTCCTCTTTCGGTGCAAGCATCTGTTGCTAATCTCTTTCCGATAAGTGTTTTGCGCATCTATTGGTATTTTAATGCCGAAAAATGCGGGAAATTTTTCTTTGATCCATCTGTGCTTCGACACTCCTTTTCAGTCGTGTGTGAAACATTCTCTATCTTCCTTTTATCAGCATGTCCATGCTAACTCATTCTTTTGTCACCGACGCTTAATCCTGGAGTTTTCACTTCACCTTCTTTTCTCTTGGGCTAATTACATAACATGTGTCGATCCGATGCTGGTGATTGTAAATTAGTTCTTGGCATAGCTATATGACACTCATCATGAGTGTAATATGGAAAATGCAATCAACTCTATCCTCCATATGGATACGGTTATCTCCTGTGATTTTGAGTACAACGTGATCATATCTATGCATATTCAAGCATCCTTGGAAATCCGGAGCTTCTCAAAGCACTACGGCGGTCTATCATCTGTTCATCATGCTGCACATCTTTTTCAACTCCATATCTGCACATCTTTTTCGTCTCTGATAGCTCATACCATAAGTAAAGCTATATCATCGGTTCTTATCCAAGATCTCTTTATCTTTGTAACCGGTGACCCAATCGGCAATGTGAACCAGGCGACATCTCTTTTTCTTCCGAAGGACCAGATAATCTATTCTCCCAGTGCATCTTCTTCAATTCTAGAATCAACAAGTTCATTGTTAATTCCATCCTTCATCTTCAACCAATCCGGAGTTGTTCCTTGTTGGCAAGTTATCATCGTCGTTCCGCTAAAGTTTTTCCTCAAGACTGCTAAATCTCTCTCAACCATTTCAAGAAGAACGTGCAATTCTTTCACCTCAGTCTCGTCAAGTGATCTTTCGAAACCCTCTCGTTCTATCATCTGTGCTCCATCCACCGGAGGCCATGAAGACTTTTCAGATCTTTCGTAATCCTTCTGTTCAAGTGGTGCTATCTTTTTCTTTGTCTGTGGAATCTTGCAGTTGTCTCCATGTTCTTCCTTCATATCTTTCCGGTGGCTGGTTACTTCAGACATGACGACAACATCATCACCCTTATCTATCTTGGATCCGGTGAATCGTTTGCATCTATCCTTGTTTTCTAACGGAGTTCCATGAGCTCTTCTTATCAATACCTCCAGTCTGTTTCAGAAGTTGGGTTGCTTGGTTTTCTTATTCATGTGCGGAGTAATGCTTTGAGTGCGGGATGGAGTAGCTACCATACCACTACTCTTATCATTCGCTCTCGTACATTGAATTGGTGAACTAATGTGATTTCACTCATTCCACGGAAGTTAGAAGTGGCCTTTAGCCCTCGATACTTTTACTTCCGTCCTTGTTTTTTCCGGAGTGCTCTCTCGAAAAAGGTAATCAATAATCTCTTGTTGGTGATCTCGCCCTTTCTACACGGAGCAAATCTTCAATTATCTGGTGGAAATAAATGCAAAATCTTTTCTATCCTCGTCTTTCTACCGGTGCTCGACATCCCCAAACAAGATGAAAGGAAGCTATCTCTCTCTGGGTTTCATCAATTCTTTTGCTGTGGTAAAGCCAATTATGGTTGATGCCATCAACCGCAAATCTATTGCGTTAGCCTCAAGGCTAAAGAAAGCAATAAGTATCTCTACAATAAACTCCAGATCCTCCCTATTATTTGCTTCTCGGAATTCCACCATGATCTGGCTTCACATCCGTCTCTGGGAGTTATATCCGCGCACCTCAATTGCGTGATCCCGTGGTTCTTACCGGTGCAAGAAGAATCTAATCCGACGATGACTATCTAAATCTTTCTGTTGATATCAAGGGACTCTATTGTTTGAAGGCAATATTGTTTCCGAACTTCTTATCTCAATCCGAGAGAAGATACGATGCTATCGTCATAGTGGTTCAAAACCTATCTAATCTAGCTCTTTCCTTCCGGCGCGACAAAGATTCATCATCTCTAGTATCAGTAAATCTTTAATCTTAACGGTGTGTCTTTCTTTATCCATGATGCATCATCTTGTTCTTTCTTTCACAAGTGGTTCTTTTCTTTCATCATGTTTCTTGAGAAAACCGGAGCTATGTCCATCCTATCCTTCTTGTCTCACGGCAATCCTTCTTTCTCTTCTAACCTTTGTGTCTCTAGCAAACGCAAGACTCGCAACAAGTCTAGCAAGTTTTGCAAGGTGTAGTGGTTGCACCATTCCGTGGTTCATCATCTTGGGAACGCAAGGATCACCTTCGTTCCGAACACCCGCCTCTCCTTGTGTTGTTTTCTTTTCCTAGGAATCTCGGGGCGAGATTCTTGTTTAGTGGGGGAGAGTTGTAGCATCCCAATTGTCTAACAATTGTAATGCTACTAGTATAGTCTATATATTGGCTACTTTATATATATAATTGTTGCATCATCATTATATCATGCTCATGTCATCATGCCTCCTTGCATTTGAGCATCATATAAAACCCTTTTTGATTTGGTTCTTATCTCATATGCATTATTAATTGTATTTGCCTCTTGATATTGTATTTGGTTCTTGATATATTGTTTAAATGCCCAAGTTGAGTTGGGGGCATATCTTTTATTAACTCCACCACCTTTTCTTTCACCACCTTATAATTCCACCATCCAACTAAATATGAGCTTGGCATTTACTGGTTTTACTTCTAGCTCATGTGGGTTGGGATGGATCCAATTCTTTGCCACATGCTCTCATCTTGGCATCATGTTGTTTTCACAATATTGATATATGAGAGCCACATGGCCACCTTTGCATGCCTTGTGAGTGGACTCCTTTTCCCTAGCTTCCATATGGATTAATAAGGAATGAAACTCATGTTGGGATATTGTTTGGACTATTAATCATCTAGTGGCATATACACACTAGCCAGTCCTAAATATAATCCAATGCGATCATCTCCATATACTCCACTTGGAATTCTTTCTAAATTCCTTTGCTTGGGCCTTACTCCACACTTTGGGATGCATAAGAAAATGCCATGAAATTAATCTTGTTTTCACAAAGATAAACATGGTATTAATTAATTATGCATGGCCCATGCAAGTACCCCTTTATCTTGCCATTTGGATTTTATTTGATTTTGAATGGGTCATCTCTCTCCATCTCTCTCTTTTGGAGTGATCTATGTTGATCATGCTTAAACCACGTCACCTTTTCCTCTCTTTTCTAGTCTTGATCTTGTTGGGGTTTGGTTTGTGCTTGGCTTGGTCTTGACAAAAGAGCACCCTAGCATCTAAGCTCCCCCTCTCTCTTCTAAACCCTAAACCTAACCTCCATCTCCTCTAATCTATACCATACCCCCCCTAGAACCAAAACCCTAAGCTACCCCCACATCTCCCCCTCTCGGCCTCTCTTCTCTCCACCTCCCTGGACCCACCTAGCACCTGACCACCCCAACCCCAGCTACCCCAACCCTAAGACCAAGCCTAACCCGAGCCACACCCTCCTACCCTAGCTCCAAACCTAATCTACCCGAGGCTACCCCCCCTCTCCCCTCTAGCCCTCTCTCAGCCAAGGCGGCCCCCGCCCGAGCCTGCCCCTGCCTCCTTGGCCTCGCCCTGGTCCACCTGCCAGCCCCCCTACCTGCCCCTGCCCTGCCCTGGCCGAACCGAGCACGTGAAGGAGGGAGAGGAAAGGTGGCCGAGCCACCTTTTCCATCTACCCCACCCCCACGGCATCTCCCCTCCTCTCCGTCCCTATCCACCCACTCTGCCTCGCCCAGCTACCCCAGATCCACCCCGAAGGCGCCCTGCCCTCTCCCCCTCTCTTCTCCATCGCCACCGGCTACGCCATCGCCGACAACCCTCGGCCCCCTCGCGGCTACACCGTTCCAGACGACAAGCACGTCGGGGAGGTGATCGAGGAGACCAAGACGAGCCCCTACGCCTTTGTACACGGAGGAGAAGCGAGGGCGCATACCAGCGCCGCCGAGCCGAAACCCTAGGTCTCCTGGCCGTCTGCATCGCCGTCGATCGCCTGCACGCCGACCCGATCCAACGCCACCAGCAACCTCCCGGTGAGCTGCTGAGCCCCCCTGACACCTCCTTCCTCGCCGTTGCATCCTGTTCACGCCGGACCGCTCATCGAGCGCCCTCGGTGCACCGGCTGGCAGCGTCGTCGTCTGCTGCCGTCGCGTCAGAACCCTATCTAGCCGTGCCGCGCTCACCCTGCACCAACACCCAGCCTGGCCCAGTGGTCTCCGCTGACTGAGAGCGCGCCCAGATCGCGTGTTCGATTCCCGCGCCAGCTTTCGGTCATGACACCGATCTGTCCACGCGACGCAGAGAAGAACAACAGTAGCAGTGGCTACTTTGCACAAAACCCCCCTTTTTCTTTTCCGCAAACCGCGATCCCTCCAGCCCCACCTGTCTGCCTCGTTGCCGTTTTGCAGGGAGGCCCCTCTGTTTCTCCGGCCTTAACCCGCGCTACCATGGATGCCCCACGTGTCACGCCCCGGCTGGCGCGCCCGCGAGTGGGTCCGCATGTGCTGTGGCCCCACCTGTCAATCACTTAGGCTAGGTTTGCTGCGGTGAGAAAAGGTTTTCTGCGTGCGTGTGTCGCTGAGTCAGCTGCCGGCCCCACTGGTCATTGGCTGTGGCTAGCTGTGACTGAGTAACAAAAGTATTTGTCTGTTTCTGTTTTAAATTCAAATCTTTTCAAATTATTTTCAAATTCAAATTAATTTCTGTTTTCAAATAACTTTTAAAATATGAATCTAATTAATACAATAATATATGTTTTCAAATCAGAAAAATATGAGGAATTCAAATATGGCCTTCAAAATATATTTTGAACATTTAAAATTCCAAGTTTATTTAAATTACAACAAATTGCCCTTTTCCCTTATTTAATTAATAACTTTTGTTTTACAACTCCAAATTTAATAAATGATATGTCTAAGATGATTAGCTCGACGAGACCTTTCTGTTTATGCATTCCATGGTTTGATTTGAAGCATGCATCATATAAATATAAATAGTACAGCAAATAAAATGGGAATAAAATGGGGCCAAAACTAAATAAAATGGTTTATTCTTGTGTTCCACACCTCACCCATGCCATGCTACCTTATTGCCATGCAAATTGTGCATCATTCATCATAGCATGATTGTTTGCTTGTCGCATTTATTCATATGCTTGCGCACTTTATTTATGTTGGCCCTTGTTTGTTTGGTTCTTCTTCGAATAGACGCTGAGCAGGGGATATATCAAGAGAACCAGGAGCACTACCCAGATCCATTCCTTGCTTCAACTGAGCTGCCAGGCAAGCACTACCACATGCTTGCATACATATAGTACCTATTGCCTCTATCTTATTCTTGCATCATTGAGTCGCGATTGTATTAAATTGAATCCCAAGTATTGCATAGCCTTTACTTTTAAACCCCACCGAAGCTTGTTCCTCCATCCCATGAGCCATTACTACAGGAGTTGTTTGAGCCATGCGAGTCGTAGAACAACATGTGTAGGGTATGTGAGTGTCTGATGGATAATGAGGTACCTAAACAACTTAACCTGAGTAGTAATGGGATAACTAATGAAAGTGGCATCGGTGAGCCATATTCGCTATTTGGTTTTTCAGGCTCACTTGTGTCCGTAAGACCCAGTACTTGATTCCTGTTCCAAGAATATTCGCTATCCACATCCGGAGGCCTTATGGACCCCCCGAGCGAGCTTGATTCATTCTTATTTCTTGGGCCACAAACTAGTTTGAGGTTTTATTTACTATCCTGTACTTATGCCATGCTTTCTTGCTTTATTTAAATTGTGCAGTCTTGCACTTTGCATTATTTAGGAAAGCGGAGTGTTTTCGGTGTCGACAAGCCCAGTCACATTTTCGGGTTCCCATCGTTCACACCTTGGCGCAAACCTTGAGACCGTCTCGAGTCACTAACCGTTGCGGGTAGCTCAATGGGGTGGCCCCTGAAATATTTCTGAATCTGTGATCGCTTTGTCGTGGATCGCCTCGTTGGTTTTGATTTGGTTTTTCCGAGGCATATCGAGTGTGTGTTGCTATTTGTGCACCCTTCAGGGTAAAACTTTCAAAGCTGTGTCGCGGTTATGGGCGACTTGGAGCACGTTCTCGATCATAGACAAGCATAACTAAAGTACCGCTTTTAATTTGACTAGACTAGGTACACGACTAGTAAATAGTGCAACACTCATGGAATGGATAATAAGACCGCCAGCGGATGGGGGGTTGTTCGTCCGCTTCCTCGTCGGTGGCGAGGAGGAGGATGGATCTTAAGATTACCTTTATAAGCGTTATAATGTTGTTATTAATTCACGGACATCCGTCTATCTTTGGTTAGGCGGATGATTAGCAGTATCTATAGAATTGTTAGGGTTTATCTTTTGCTGCAATTCGTCACCCAGGTTGTGTCCCTTTAGAGGCATAAAGACTTGCCGAAAACCCTAGGGTCTCACACGATAAATTATTGGTTCATGAGCAGGTACACTCGCAAGATGGATACTGGGTGGAAGAGCAGACGATGTGGGCAACGATCATTCGGTGTAGAGATTCCGGAATGGGGATCCGTGAGATCTGGGGCGGATCTGCTTATTTATGGGGCATCTTATGCCAATTTGCTTCTTATCCGTACTGGACTTTGTCTTCCGCTTCCGCTTGATACTGCTGATTGATGTATGAGGAGATATCCTAAACTATTATATCTATCTAGGATATTTGGGTCTTGCCAGATGTATGCTATATATTTCCTTTCTTTTTAGATGGGATGACTCGATGTCTTGTTGTATGGTGGCTTGCATACATACTCACTTGTGTATGTAGTTGATCCCTTCTGCCGAATTACGCCGCCCGTTCTTGTCCCGATGTTTGGAAATGGTTGGGACGGCCGAAAGGTCTACCTGTGAGTGGCATTTGGGCCCCACCGTACTATTTCAACCATTTCCGCTCATCCTGGCTTGTAACTAGGAGCGTAATTCACCGAGGTAGTTACAGTTTAGCCGGCTCATGAAAGGGACGAGGCGGAAAGCCAGATAAAGGATAAGTCGAGACGAAAAATATAAGTGCTTGTGAAAACATTTCAGGCACACAAAAAAAAGTCTAAGGATAAAAGCGCTGAATAGATAAAAAACTTAGCACTAACAAAAAGTCATAGTACTTAATATTTACAAAACGCATCATGTTCTTTCACAGAATAATACATATGTTTGTGGTCTATGATGCAGGATGAGATGAAGGAACTTCTTCGGGTTCTTCTGCAGGAGGAGGCGGAGTATCCACGCGGGTGAAGAAGGGGATCTCGTAGCTTGTCAGATCAGCTACGTGACACCCATATCCGGTGCATGAGTGCATGATGGCTTGAAGGTCCCGCTCCTGGCCGTCTTCGTCTACCTTGCAGTACCCTTTAGTCACTTGCCATATTTCCATGTTTCCATGGTGGCTCATGACCATGGAGAGGGCATTCTGCGCGGCAGTCTGCGCGTAGGACATATTCCAGTCCCGAAGAAGCTACGGCATCTCCTTGGCCCTGTCCCGCACGTCAAAATCCGACATGCTTGGCATGTCCGGAATCCTGAGAGACTCGCCAATGTCCTTAAGGGACTGGCGGTAGTCATGAAGAAGATCACCGACTTGGGTAAGCCGGTGAGTGCGGGGCTCGGACGAGGAAGAGTCCGACAACTTTAGAGGATCTATACACAAAACAAGTCAAGAAAAATCCGAGATAACAGTCGAAGAAAAGATAAGTCAGAAAGGTGGAACGTACCAAGAATGACGTCGTTAATCTTGGTCTTCTCCTCCCAGAGACTCTGGAGTTCATCCCGGAGCGCCTGTGATATATCCTTCTCTCTGCCAAGCTCATTCTTGAGGTCCGAGATTACTTTATCTTGAGTGGCAATCTTGCGATCGCGCTCTTCAGTGGCCATGGAGGAGGATTCCAGGACTTGAGCTATGCTCGTTTCATGATCCGCCTTGAGCTTATCCAGCTCTTGGCGAAGTCCCTTGTTTTCCACCACCAGGGTTTTGAGGTTCTCGGCCTCTTCAATCATAGCGATGGATTGTTTCACCAACGCTGTAAGACAAAAAGAACATCAGTTAAGAAAAATTCGACATAGAAAAAGCGAAAGACAAGGTTTGAATATCGAAATATTTACCTTCAGCTTCATCCTTGGATACCTTGAGCTCAGCATTTTTAAGCCGGAGAGCTTTGATCTCTCTCCGCTTATTACAGACATTGGACAATAATTCCTAGTTATAGGAACATACTTTCTGTAAGTCAGAATACCCAAAGTCAGAAAGCTACTTAAGACTCGGGCTAATATTTTTACTAAATATCAGCACGAGCCTTGGGGGCTACACTAGTTCGTTCTTTGGCATCCTAATGAAAGCATAAACTCGAATTCTATATCCTACTTCATGCTTGGGGGATAGAGGATATGATATAACATAATGTAAAAACAAGAGTTGGAATTCTGACTTACATATTGCTCGCGGGTGAGTTTGTCTAAACCCGCGTTCACTTCAGCTGCCACCTTCTCGGCGAGAGTAAGAGGGATCACTGGAGCTATTGGAAGCTCGCCAGTCCTGATCCTCTCGTCACGAAGGCAAACTTGAGTGAGAAGGTCGGAGAACTTGACGTCCTCTGCTTCTTGCGCCTCCTCTTCGGGGGATAGATGGCTTTTGTCCAGGACTTGCCTGGCTAGCCGCTGGATCTCCTCTGCAGATTTCCGGGTTAGGCCAAATCTGGCAAGACCCGGATTGTTGAGGAGGTTTTCGGCGAAGACTTCAGCCGAGGGATTATTACCCGAAGAGGGTTCACCCTTATCTTGACTGGCCTTTTCATGATGTCGATGATGTGATAAGGATCGTCGGCTCTGCTTGAGGAGCCGGATCTTCTGCAATCACCGGAGAAGGGATGATCGTCGGAGTTGCAGAAGGTTGAGGGACCGGAGTCGGAGGAGCCACGACAGGGGAAGCTATTGTAAGCTTCGTCTGGTGCAAGGGCTTCGAAGAAGTCCCCTTCCCCTTGCCCTTGATGATTGATTTTGCTCTGAGAAAGTAGTAAAGTCGAAAACATTACATCTCAGAAAGAAACTTGAGTAAAGAACAAAGGCGGAAAAGTTGTGACAGAAGGTTACCTCTTCACGACTGGCACCTCCTTTGTGCCAACCGCTACTGTCGGAGCTTTGCGCTTCTTGAGCGCAAGATCCGGAAGTGGAACTACTTCCACCTCCTGAGAGAACTCTGGAGGGTATCCTTCGAGTGGAGCAAGTCCCGACTCGGGGATGTCAGCAAGCTAAAAATAAGAAAACATATCAGTATTGCAATATAACTCAAAGATAGAAACAAATAAAAGATGTGATGATAAAAGCTTACCGATACCACGGGGTTTTCCGCCGTGTGCATGTCCAGAGAAACCTCTGGAATCTGCCTTTCGATCCACTCCTTGATCGGCCACTTAATTTGGCTTATGTAGCCTTGAGTGGTGTAGGCCTTGGGGCTGATGCGGAGGGAGTCGGTCAGAGAAGACGTGACAGAATGCATCAGTCTATCCCCGTGGTACTGAAGTGGCTAGATCCGGCGTGAGACCCAGCACTGGACCAAGTCGGATCCCTTTAGACCATTGTGCTTGATCAGATATTCGATCTGCCTCTTAGCGAGGATCAGATCATCTGTGAGAACTGGAGCAGCCTCGTCCCAGGAAGGTTGGGCCGTGGCGGCTCCGTCGGCAAAAGCCGGCAAAGCAGTAGCTTTGCCGGGAGCCGGAATATCCCTGTGGTAGAAAAAAGTGGCTGGCCATTGCTTGACCGAGTCACTGGCAGAAATTTTGGGATATGCCCGGTCTCGTCTAAGAGAAAAACTAATAGTGCCGGTGATGTAAGGAACACCGGCAGTGATGGAATTCCTTCGGACATGAAAGTAAAACCGGAAGAGAAGCAAACTCGGCCTAATGCCGAGAAAGCCCTCGCAAAGCGCATCATATGCGCTCATTTCTAGAAGAGAATTGGGAGGAAGATTGTGGAGTTGAACTCCATAGTGATCTATCACCCCGGAGAAGAATTCCGAGGGAGGAAAGGACAATCCTCGGTCCAGATGAGTACCGAAGTGAACTCGCTCGCCCTGGTGTGGGTTGGGGACGGTTTCGCCGGAGCCGCTCCGCCAGTTGCCGGTGACGAGCAGCCCCTCCTTCTCCACATTCTTGAGGCCTGACTCGTCGAGGGCGCAGGGGATCCAGATTCCCCTGTAGCTTTCCTTCTCCGCTGCAGCTTCCGCCTTCGCCGTGGCCGCCGCTGCCGCCAAACCGGAGGAAGAAGATGAAGAAGCCATTTTTCTCTGGTGAGAAAGTGACCTTAAAGGGGCGGCGCTGGGAGTTTTCTGTGGGGGAAGGACGAGGAGGCTCTGTGCGCGCAGGAGGATTGGGAAGAAAGAAGACGGCAAAGGACTGGTGGAAAGGAGAAGAGGAAATCTAAACCCCTTATATCCACCTACCTGCGCCAAGATTCGTGCAAACGCTACAGTGCAATCGCCACGCGTCGTGGAAAGAACTGGGAAGGACCCGCACGATGATTGCGTCGCCTCGATCTCCACGCACGCATTGAAACGGCGCCTCCTATCCGCGGACCACGGACCCACCAACGGTCGTGCTGACGGAACGCTGTCAGATGACGTGACTTGACCATGCTTGTGTCAGGTGGCGTTAGAGACCAAGTTCCGGCTTAGTTTGAAAATGAGCTGGAAAATCCGAGTTACCAACTGAAAGGTCCGACTTATTTTTTAAGACCCGGATCGTATCTTTTGTTGTGAAGTTTCAGGAACCCTTCAAGATTCTGCAAGCCGAAGATCAAGCTAGACGATGATAAATCCGACTTTGGATCTTGGAGGCCTCCGGGGGCTGATGTTGGGGATATACTTTCCGGGTATCCTCACAGTTCCTCACTGACCAGGGTGGCCCACTTCGGGTTAGAGTATTGCTTCACAGGCCCGGTCGGGGAGAGAAGACGGAGTCCAATCCGCTACGGAAGGCCGAAGACTTACCGACTTAGGCCATGATGTTACTTGTAGTTCAAGATGTACTCGTAATGAGACTATTAGTAGCGGGATAGATCTCTCAGTAAACCCTAGGCGGATATCTATATAAGCGTCCTAGGGAGATCCTTTAGGCATAACCTCCATAGTCTACAATCTCAACTCGCATGGTGAAACCCTTGTAACCCACATTCGGCTCTGTCAGACATTAGATTGCTAGCAGGAGTAGGATCCGTCCAAAGCCGGTGGATTCGAACCTGGGTAAACTTGTGTGCTCACCGTCCTGGAATATCCTACGTCTCACCCCCCTCTCTTCCACACGCCTCGAGGACCCCCTCATGGCGTACTTGTCATCAATCCGACGACAGGCCCTGTACAGGCTAACAAAGATCCGAAAGTCCATAAGACCCTCTTTGAGGGAGATGACACCGTCAAGGGAGAACCTCGGCTCGATAGCAAGGGATATTTGGTGTATGGAACACCGGTGGAGAACATTGCTATAGCTCGAGATATCCTGGTGAACAATCCAAACCCTGATCAAATCTGGTTGGGCGTAAAGCTACTTACCAAGGGTCTGGAGCAGCAGAAGGCCGCGAAATCAGGGAGCGGAAAACTAGTCTCCAAATTTGACCAATGTCGCATGGATCCGTCCTGGCATGACATAAGGCCTCGACGGGACCTGGAATAGAATCACCGCCCCGACTATCGGGAGGACAATTACTCAAGAACCGGATCTTTAGGGCAACGACACAGAGCCACACGTGACTGGAGTAATGTTGCTCCGGCCGCGGAATGAGACGCAGTTGCAGCACTGGTTCCAAGGTAGCCTCCCCAGCGGCATTCGAATAATCGTAGGGAAGACGAAGAAGAGCGATGTCGAGAGGAGGACCAACAAAGGATGCCACCTCCTAGACATACAAGCCGTCCGACTGAACCTCATCACAATGGTGGAAAAGACTGACGAAGGAACGATGCACACCATGCTGAGTCAAGCCGATAGGGGGCTTGTCATAATCAAGACCCTCCCCGGAACCGGAATAATGATGCTCTAGACGGAGGCCAGTGCTTAGCCGGAAACAATCCACCTGCACCACCCTCTCCACCAAGGATCCATCATAGCGGCTCTAGAGGGGGCCAAGGAGGGCGTCGTGGTGGAGGAGGTGGTGGCAGGAGCAGAAGTCTGACTCCAAGGCACCGCAGCCACAGTGAACAACCAAGATGACATTCTCTGTCACCAAGTGACGTGAGGCACAAGATCAACTCTAACATAGAGGCACGGCGCTACGAGTCAGACAATATTTATGTGGTTCCAAAATGCTTCAGACCGTGCATTCGACAAACAAACTTCCCGGAAGGATTTGCTATCTCAAGACACATCCAACCCTATGACGGTGTGGCCTGGCTAGACACTTGGCTTCAGGATTTTTTCCAGGCTTGCTGCATCGCCAAAGGTAGAAATAGCTTGGTCGCGACCCGATATATCCCACTTATACTGAGGAAGACGGCATGATCCTGGCTCAATGAACTTCCGGAAAACACCATCCACAACTGGTATGACATGCAACGCGCGTTCTTTCGGAATTTCGAAGGCACATATCGGAGGCCCTGTATGGTAGGAGACCTACGGTGTTACACCCAGAAAGCCGGAGAAACTTGCCGAGATTATCTCGGACAATGGATCGACACCAAGAACTCCTATGAAGGAGTAAACGATCAAACTGCGATTGAAGCTTTCATTGCAAGGCTCCCAATTGGTTTACTACGTCACGACTTGAAGTGCGATAAGGTCACCGATCTGGGAGAGATGATAGAGATGGCAAGCAAGTATGCAGATGCCAATGATGACACAGAAGGACTACTGGACGTCCTGACTATACCACACTCGACAAAAAGCCGAAGCAACAAACTCAGAAGCACAAGAACACCTCGAAAGAAAAGCCCAATGTAGAAACAATAGTTGTCAGCGCTACTTTCGGGTCTGGAGGATGAGGAGGGCGCGGAGGCGGCCGCAGACGCAGCCGTGGGACATCTAGAGTCCAAGGTAGAGGAGACCAGCAACCTGGAAAAACCTACTCTTGGGCCGACATCGCCAATAATCCGTGTGTGCATCACTTAGATGCCAACGGGGGCTCGTCCCACACAAATGCCGAGTGTCGTTTTAATGACGACATCAAAAAAGACGAATCCGCTGGCTACAGGGCCAAGCGAAGAAAAGGAAAGAAAAATTCCGAGAAAGAAAAAGACACCAAGGAAGATTCTGACATGGAGGAAGCAGAGCCTTCAAATCCCAAGTCGGATGGAAAGAAGAACTTCCCAACAAAGAAGGACACTTATGTCACTTTCCTTGGGTATCAACTAGCTAAGGTCAAGAAGGAAGTTTTGCATGAGCTCAACCCAACTGTTCCGGCTATCCCTCAGTTTTTGGACTGGTTGGGAGTGACATTCACCTTTGACCATGCTGATCATCCGCCTAAGTTACACAAGCGAGGAAAGTATGCTCTAGTCGTCAATCCACTCATTGACGGCTATGGTTTCTCCAAGACCCTCATGGATGGTGGCAGCAACATCAACATCCTCCTAGTCAAAACGCTACGTAGGATGAGGATCTCGGAAACTCAGCTGAATCACAGCTCTGTGATGTTTCACGGAGTTATCCCAGGAAGACAAGCAAATTCCCTAGGAGAGATTACTTTGGATGTTACTTTCGTAACTCCAAAGAACTACCGGACGGAAGCACTTTCTTTTGAAGTAGTCACGTTCAAGAGCGCATACCACGCTATCTTTGGACGATCGGCTTACTGGGATTTTTTGGCTCGTCCATGTTACATTTACAATATGATGAAAATTCCAGGTCCCAAGGGCATGATCACCATCAGGGGAGACCCAAAGAAAGCATGAGAATGCAAGGACAGAAATGCCGCCTTTGCTGAAGCCGTACTACACACCCAAGAGTACCAGGAGATCAAGAAGACAATTGACCTGTCCGAGATGCCCGCGACGAAGAAGGAGGTGACAAAGCCGACTCCAGAGTTCAAGGCATCGGAAGAGACGAAGACGATGTTGTTGAAGGATGATGACCCCTCCAAGGTGACTCAAATAGGTGTAGGTTTAGATAGCGCATAGGAAAGCATGCTCGTCAAGTTCTGCCAAGCCAATCAAGATATCTTCGCATGCCAGCCATCTGACATGACCAGAGTACCTAGGGAACTTGCCGAGCACTCTCTAAATGTACAACCAAACGCTAAACCCGTCAAACAGTCCTTACAATGTTTTGGCGATGAAAAGCAAAAGGCAATAGCTAAGGAACTAGCCCTGCTCGAGTTAGCCGGATTCATAGAAGAGGCATCCACACTGAGTGGTCGGCTAATCCTGTAATGGTCCCTAAAAAGGACACCACTGAATTAAGGATGTGTGCTGATTATACCACCTTGAACAAGGCTTGTCCCAAAGATCCGTTTGCTCTACCTAGAATTGATCAAGTTATCGACTCTACGACAGGCTCAGAACTCCTATGTTTTCTCGACGCATATTCCGGTTATCACCAAATCCGGATGAAGGAATCATACAAAGTCAAAACTTCATTCATAACCCCCTTGGAACCTTCTATTTCGTTATGATGCCTTTTGGGCTAAAAACGCATGAGCTACGTACCATCGCACTATGTAGCATTGCCTCCACGATCAAATCGGATGCAATGTACATGCATATGTGGATGACATAGTGGTGATGTCTAAAAAGAAGGAAACTTTAATTTCTGACTTGGTGGAAACGTTTTCCAATCTATGCAAATACAACATAATGCTTATTCCGAAGAAATGCTCCTTTGGAATACCAGCTGGAAAATTGTTAGTTTTCATCGTGTCTCAAAGAGGCATAGAGGTGAACCAGGAGAAGATTAAGGCTATATTCAACATTTCTAGGCTGACTCGCCTGAAGGACGTACAAAGGCTAACTGGTTGCGTTGCTGCAGTCAGTCGGTTTGTAAGCCGGCTCGGTGAAAGAGCCGAACCAGTCTACAAGCTCCTCAAAAAGACCAAAAAATTGTTTGGACTGATGAAGCTGAAGCTGCACTACAAGACCTGAAAGCAGTACTCTCGTTCGCTCCTATCCTCGCAGCGCCGGAACCTCACGAACCGATGTTGCTCTATCTAGCTACGACAAATAGAGTCGTTAACATCATCTTGGTGGTGGAAAGACCAGAGGAAAAACAGGAACACCTGGTGCAACGTCCAACTTACTACCTCAGTGAAGTCCTAACTGAATCGAAGCAGTGGTATCCGCACTATCAAATGCTGGCTTATGGTGTGTTCTTCGCATCTAGGAAGCTACAACATTACTTCCAGGAGCACCAAATTACCGTGGTGAGCATAGCTCCCATGAGAGACATAATTAACAACAGTAATGCTACAAGACGTGTCGCAAAATGGGGAATAGAGCTTTCAGCTTTTGATATTGAGTACAAACCTCGTACGAAAATCAAATCCCAAATCCTCGCTGACTTTGTCGCTGATTGGACAGAGACAACAGAAAATATGACCCTACTAGAGTCAGAAAACTGGACCTTGCATTTTGACGGGTCTAAAGCACTCAGGGGCTCGGGGATGACGTGGTGCTCAAATCACCTCAAGGAGATAAGCTTTTCTATGTGTTGCAGATCCACTTCACGACAACAAACAACATTGCCGAATATGAAGCACTTCTGCATGGAATCCGTATTGCTAAGGATATCGGCACCCGGCGACTTATGGAGATTCGGATCCGTTGCTCAACAAGTGTCGGATCACTATAATGCAAACGAACACATGGCAACATATAGGGCTGTCGTGGATGAACTATCTAAATCGTTCAAAGGGTTTGAGGTTCAACACATCCCTTGAATAGAAAATGAGGAAGCAAATGCATTATCTCGAATAGGCTCTGCACGAAAAAGGTCCCGGATGACGCTTTTTTGGAGCACCTCAAAGTTCCCTCTATCACGGGAGTTGATGAGGAATATCCGACCAAATCCGACTCACCTTTAGTAGCAGTTCTGGCTATGATTCCCAGCTAGACAAAACCCTACCTCGATTTCTTGGTAGACGGAAAATTACCCGAAGACGAGGTTCTGAGCCGGCAGAACGTCCGACAAGCAAAAACCTATACAATATAAATGGTGAGCTCTATAATCAAAGTGTATCCGGTTTTTTTTAGTGCTACGTATCTCCATAAGAAGGAGTGGAAATCCTAAGGGAAACCCACGAAGGCGAATGCGGCCATCATGCTGCAGCCAAATCATTAGTGGCAAAAGCTTTTAGACACAGATTTTTCTGGCTTACAGCCAAAGCAGATGCCAAACAGCTAGTCAAGACGTGCAAAGGCTGCCAAAAGTATGCCAAACAAGCTCATGTTCCGACTGATCAGCTACGAGCAATTCCAATAACATGGCCCTTCGCGGTCTGGCGACTTGACATGGTAGGACCGTTTAAACGGGCTCCAAGTGGATTTACTCACCTCTTAGTGATGGTTGATAAGTTCATGAAGTGGATTGAGGCTAAACCCGTCACAAGTTGTGATGGAGCAACATCCAGAAGATTTGTCGAGGATGTTATAATCCGATATGGTTATCCGCATAGTATTATTACGAACAACAGGAGCAATTTTCTATGGGAGAACTTGCCGAATTCTCTGACGATCAAAAAATCCGGCTTGACATTGCGTTAGTCGCACATCCGCAAGCCAACAGACAAGTCAAAAGAGCAAATGGTTTAACCCTTCAAGGCCTCAAACCAAGACTCGAAACACCACTTCGTCATGCTACAGGGGCTTAGGCAGACGAATTGCCATATGTGATATGGAGCTTGAGAACAACTCCGAACAGGTCAACCAGATACACACCTTTCTTCTTGGTCTATGGTGCATAAGAAATTCTTCCTAGTGATTTGATTCATACTTCTCCCTGAGTTGCTGCGTATATCGAAGAGGATGCCGAAATTTCTCGACAAGATGATCTCGATTTAATCAAATAAGTTCACATCGTTGTTGAGCAAAGATCAACAGCCTATCAGCAGAAGTTACGCAATAAGGGCGATTTGGTTCTTCGGCCTGTGCAAAAACGAAAGCAGAAACTTTACCCAGTTTGGGAAGGGCCCTTTTTAGTTAGCCGAGTATTACACAATGGTTCTTACTATCCAACTGATATGCGGCCAGTCAAAGAGAGACCTGCTACTAAGAAGAGAAAGAGAGCCGGGGTCAGTACAGACCCGGAAGAATTAGACAGACCATGGAATATTGCTCAGCTACGTCCCTTTTATTCTTAATTTTTTCTTTCTTTGTAATCATATATGTGTACTTACCTCAATATTTTCTGAGAAGTTTTTATTTCCGAATGATCATGTCACAGTCGAAAATCCCAGAATACTTGAAAGTAATTTATGCTCATGTTTGTTCTGGTTAGATTTCCGATTCTAAAAATGCTACCTTCAGGTATAAATCTAAAATTTTCAAGTTTATACTTTGGTCCTTTGTCTGATTGCTGGATGCGGGTATTTTTCGAGTAGTGAATTGTACTGGACGCCGGCTTTGTTTCCGAGTTTAAACTGGTTTAGCAATTAAGCTCCGTTGCTCGGCAAAGTTTCCGTGTTGAAGGTTTGCCGGCTCACGAAAGGGACGAGGCGGAAAGACAGATAAGCAATAAGTATAGACAAAACAAAAAGTGCTTACGTAAAATTTCAGGCACGTCAAAATAAAGTCAAAAAGTGCTAAAGGATGTAAAAAGCATCAGTTCTTACAAACTTAGCACAAAATATTATACTACTTATTACAATCCGATTGTTTCAGAATAACACATTGTTTTTTCTGGTAGTCTACGATGCAGGAGAAGAGGTAGGAGCTGGCGGCTCACTGGTGACATCACCTTCGCCTTGATATCTTTCCGAGACGGGCAGATCAGATTCGGTTTGCTCATCGTCCGAAACTTCAGCTGTTTATTCTGGAGGCTTAGGAGGCGTTTCGACGCGAGTGAAGAATGGAGTGTCATAGCTGGTCAGATCAGCTACATGGCACCCATAACCGGCGTAGGAGTCTGATACATTGCAAATGTATCTATAATTTTTGATGTTCCATGCTTGGTTTTATCCACTTTCTTGTGTTTTGTCCACACTTTGGAGTACTTTTCATATGATTTCTTGGACTAACCTATTAACAAGAGCCACAGTGCCAGCTGCCTGTTTTCTGCTGTTTTTGGTTCCAGGAAAGTCAGAAAATGAATATTCTTGGAATTGGACGGGACAAAAGCCAAAGTGCCTATTTTTTCGGACGTCATCAGATGCCAGAATACGAGACGGAGAGGAGCCAGGGGCCACCACACCACCTGGCCGTGCCAGGGGGTGGTGTGGCCAGCCCAGGCACCCCCTCGGCCTTTCCTTCCGCCTATAAGATGCCCTCGGGACGAAAACCCTAAGTACCCAATCAAAAATCCATGAAAGAGTCTATAGCCACCGTCATCTCCATCCCTAGATCGGGAGGGATCTGAAGCTCTTCCCGGCACCCTGCCAGAGAGGGGAATTCACCCTGGAGGCCCTCTTCATCACCATGCAAGCCTCCGGTGTGATGCGTGAGTAGTTCATCCTTGGACTACGGATCCATGTAGTAGCCAGATGGCTGGTTCTCCTCCTTTGTGCTTTCATGTCTAGATCTTGTGAGCTCCGTTCATGATCAAGATCATCTATTTGTAATTCATACATGTTGTGTTTGCGGGGATCCGATGGATATTGACATGCTATTTCAGATTGATTATTGATTCTATCATGTCTTTGTTATTTGTGATCTTGCATGCTTTCCGTTGTTAGTAGCTATCTTGGCCAAGTAGATGCTAGCAACTCCAAGAGTTAGTATTTATGCTCGATAGTGGGTTCATGCCTCGTGTCTGGGAAGTGACAGAAATCTGTAAGGTACTAGATGTTCTCTTGCTACTAGGGAGAAAACAACAATCTTTTGTTCATAGAACAATCGTATTGTTTACTTTACACGCAATTCGTAAAGCAATAATCTCTTGCTTGCAACTTAATACTGGAGGGGGTTCGGATGATAACCTGAAGGTGGATTATTAGTCATAGATGCAGTTGGATGGCGGTCTATGTATAATGTTGTAATGCCCAATCAAGTTCCAAAGGAGTCAAGATGATTAGTATATGCATGTATTGCTTTCTTGATGTTTGTAAATTGCCCCGCTGTAATTTGTTCACCCAGCATGTTATCTATCTAAGGAGAGCCACCTCTAGTGAACTATGGATCCCGGTCCTTTTCTTTACATACAATCTACAAACTGTTACTGCTTTGGGTTTACTTTCTGCAAACTATTACTTCCTTCCATTCGATACGTTTAATCCTTTGTTTTCAGCGAAACACGGTGAGATTGACAACCTCATCGCAAGTTGGGGACAAAGTTCTGTGGTTGTGTTGTGTAGGTCTCCACGTTGCTACTAGCACCGGTAGTGCGTCCTGCCAAGGCTCAGCTAGTAACACCTTTGGGGTGTTTCCTTGCTCCTACTAGTTCGATTAAACCTTGGTTTCATAACTGAGGGAAACTTGCTGCTGTGCTCATCATACCTTCCTCTTGGGGTTCCCAACGAGCTCTACATCAACACCGAGCCATCAAGCATTTTTTCTGGGCGCCGGGGAGTCAAGGACATCTTCACAAGGGGAGTCCCTCATAACCAATCTCTTTACTTTGTTATTTTTGTTTTTCTTAGTTTCTTTTTGTTTTGTTTGCTTGTTTCTTTATCAAAAACACACAAAAAAATTAGTTTTACTAGTTTGCTTTCTTATTTGAAAACACAAAAAAATTAGTTCCTATCTTAAGTTGCTATTATGTCTAGCCTTGCTCCAGTCACTATGTCACCCGAGGAAATGATTTTCACTTTTAAACAAGGAATTGAGGAAAGCTTCAAGGAAGCTTGGTCTAGAATCTCTGATCTACATGAAAAAACTGAGCCTAAAATGACTCAAAGCTTGTTCCTTAGCAGTTTTTACCTTGGAATTGCTCTTTGCTATAGATATGCTTTAGATGCTGTTGTGGGAGGAGATTTCCTCTAATGTAATGAGGATGATACTATTAATGCTATAAAGAAATTGATCCTTACTTACAACTTGCCTAGCCAAACTGATATTTCTTTCGCAAGAATATTTGCTAGATTGAACACTCTTGAGAATAGCACTACTAGCTTAAAAGATTGCTATAATTTGCTTAGGGAGCATCACAATTATGTCCCAATAAATTCTGAACCATCAAAGTGGCTCCCTACAGTAAAGATTGAGATAAACACTGAAACTTTTCAAGCTCGCTGTGATATCATGTCTGAATTTTCTCTTATGCCTAAAGATATTTATGAATCTTCAAATATTTAGGGGTTTACTGAAGGAGGAAAAGAAATATCTCTTGCTAATAATTCTACCATATTACCTATTGGAATAGCTGAAGGAGTGTTTACAAATATCCTTGGGAAAATGATTTCTACTGATTATCTTGTTATTGAATGTGTAGGAAAAGGACAAATTACACTTGGAAGGTCCCTATTAGAACTCCTTGGAGCAATAATAGATGTGGGAAAGGGAACCATGCACCTTTCTTCTCACCAAACAATCATATTTTCCCCAAGGTTAAGAATAAAAGTAAGAGAGGTAAGGGCAAGAAATTTGGTTTTAATGCTTCTTCATTTGAGAACACTTGATTCGTTTTCTTGCTTCTTATGCCTAACTTAAAGGCGTTAAAGAAAAGTACTTATTGGGAGATAACCCAAAAGTTTTAGATGAGTCTTGAAAGTTATTACTTCAGTAATAACCGCTCCTTATCCTTTTTATTTGCTTTTTATGCCAAGAGTAACCTCTAATGAGAGAGAAGTAATGATTGGGAAAGTTGCTGTCCCGATACAGATTTCTGTGCTTCACCGTAAAAATTCGTGTAAAATCTCTGTACGTCTTTTTGAGGCGTGAAATTTTGTGCTTCTGCCCCAGGTTATTATCTAACTTTCGTTAGTTCAACACTTTTTGATTTGAGCAACATAAGGTCTTCGAAAAAATTCGTCTTTACCTGCTGGTCTGTTTTGACAGATTTCTGCCATTTTCTGCATTTGCTTCTTGTTGGTTCCTTTTTGAGTTCTTTTGGGGAATTGAGATTTTTGAGGGAAGTGCTACAGTAGCTAGTATTCTAATGGAAGTTTATTTTATGTTAGAACTGAACCTTAAGACTTATTTATCTTGAGTGCACTAATGTTGCTAATAAAGATTGTGTGAAGTTTTGTATGAAGGAAAAATTTCAGGTGTATGGAAGGAATGAGTAATGAGATGAAGGATGAACTAAAGCTCAAGCTTGGGGATGCCACGCATGTCACCCCAAGAAATATCCAAGAAGTACAAGTGTCAAAGCTTGGGGATGCCCAAGGCATCCCCTTCTTCATCAATAAAAATCCCAGGTTTCTTCCAAACGCTTCATTTTTATTGTTTCATGCACAGTTGTGTTGTTCTTGGAGCGTCTTTTTTTCGTTTTCGTTTTGGTTTTTCGTTTGCTTTTGTTTTCTTAGTTTTCTTAATAAATTGGTTGGACCTCCTCTTTCATACATTGGTTTGCAAATAGTTTGGTTTGGTTTGGAAAAGAGTAGGAAAGTTCATACTTTTGTGGTAAAAAGAGCTCGTTTTTGACTGTGTCCTATGCTTTGTCATGCCATGCTTGATATTTTTTTGGCTTTATGCTTAGTATTCTTTGTTGTAGCATGACTTGTTATAAACAATTGAGATTGCTTAATGTGCCTTGGATGAATCATGCGTTGTTTTATCATATTAAAGCATAGTATAGTGGTATTCTCCTTTGATGCTTTATTTGGGTTGACTTGGCGCATGCTCACACCATGTTATGACTATCTCAAGTCACCATAACCTTTATGATCCTTTAGTTTTCAACTTGCAGTATCACTTTATGCTTTGATCAATGATGTTTTGTCACTCTGCATGATTATGGCCATTATTGCTCTCTTAGTTTGTCGCTCCCAGTCTTTTGCTAGCCTCCACAACCAAGTATGAGTTCCACTCATGCATCCAACTCCCTAAACCAAATTATTCCAAAGAGTCCACCATACCTACCTACTAGCTTATGCTATTCCAAGTATATTCATGCTTTTGTTTACCTTCCGAATTAAACTTGTTATAAGAAAACTAGTGATTAAAGCTCTCACGAACTTGATGGCACACTTTACTTTTCTTTCCCTTAATAAACTTGAACCATTGTGTCGTCTATGTTGTATATGCTTGCACTTATTTTTTGGGGATTAGCAGAACCATGCTTTCATGGGGAACGCTTTCAACATTGTACTTGGTACTTGTACCTAGTTGATATCATGCTCTTTTGTATATGGATGTCATCGGTGTGAAATGAAAGGGGAGCTTGTAAGTCCATGGAGTTATGTATATGTGTTAGAAAGCACGGGCTGCTGGTCTAATCCGTGCTGACATGGTGGAAACCTGCAGCGTAACCATAATGAGCTGTCTATGAAGCATTCTTCTTATAAAAAAAAGCGTCCTATATTGAGAAAAAAGAGAAAAAGAAAAAAAAGAGATTATGAAAAGAGGAAAGAGAGAAAAAAGCACCATATTCCCATGGTAAATAAGAAGATTGCTGAGATGCTTGTTGTTTGCTTGCCTTGTCATTTTGACATGGGGATTCTTCCGTATCATCAGGCAAGGGGTACCTCGTTGGCGGTTCTCTATGATACACATGTACTTACAATGACAATAACTTACCGGTGACTAAACTTGAGTAGCATGAGGAGCGACCCTTGTATACAAGGGACATGAGATTTCTAACTTATACTTCGTCAAGCATGTACACCATAGTTTGTTCACTTTAACCTTAATCACTTCAAGATGCTTATGATAGGGGCAATGAGAGCTGAAAGCTATAAGTACCATAATTTTTGGAAGCTCTTTATGAGACTTGAATCCCTACTTCCTTTTATGAAGGCCTTTCTTCCACCATTATATTGAGTCTCTACCTTCTATCTTTATGCACCTACTTTGAGAGCATAGTGGCCATTCTTAGTTCTATGTGCATTGTCCCAAGACTAGTTCATTGATGCATAACTTGATATTGCTTGTTTTAAACTATTTGTATCTAGTCACTCTTATGAACTTTGAAGGTGTCCTATGCATTTATATTTGCTACTCTATGAAGGACAAGCTGAATACTATTATGCTATGTTTTCTTTATGTGAAACAAACAAACGTCTTGCAAAGTATTGTTATTCATGAATCTTTTGTTTGTGCCTTTTCATATTGCATCATAGTTTCTTTGTCTTATTGCTAGAACTTTGTCTTTCATGTTATGATTGAAGTACTATGATCCTAGCTTTGAATGTTTTACAAATACTTTGATCAAGTCTTTGATGGTGCATGTCACCTCAAAAATTATGCTTTCTTTTTATCACTTACCTACTCGAGGACGAGCAGGAGTTAAGCTTGGGGATGTTGATACATTGCAAATGTATCTATAATTTTTTATGTTCCATGCTTGGTTTTATCCACTTTATTGTGTTTTGTCCACACTTTAGAGTACTTTTCATATGATTTCTTGGACTAACCTATTAACAAGAGCCACAGTGCCAGCTGCCTGTTTTCTGCTGTTTTTGGTTCCAGGAAAGTCAGAAAATGAATATTCTCGGAATTGGACGGGACAAAAGCCAAAGTGCCTATTTTTTCGGAAGTCATCAGATGCCAAAATACGAGATGGAGAGGAGAGAGGGGGCCACCACACCACCTAGCCATGCGGGCTAGACCTGGTCGCGCCAGGGGGTGGTGTGGCCAGCCCAGACACCCCCTCAGCCTCTCCTTCCGCCTATAAGATGCCCTCGGGACGAAAACCCTAAGTACCCGATCAAAAATCCATGAAAGAGTCTGTAGCCGCTGTCATCTCCATCCCTAGATCAGGGGGGATCTGAAGCTCTTCCCGGCACCCTGCCAGAGAGGGGAATTCACCCTGGAGGCTTCTTCATCACCATGCAAGCCTCCGGTGTGATGCGTGAGTAGTTCATCCTTGGACTACGGATCCATGTAGTAGCTAGATGGCTGGTTCTCCTCCTTTGTGCTTTCATGTCTATATCTTGTGAGCTCCGTTCATGATCAAGATCATCTATTTGTAATTCATACATGTTGTGTTTGCGGGGATCCGATGGATATTGACATGCTATTTCAGATTGATTATTGATTCTATCATGTCTTTGTTATTTGTGATCTTGCATGATTTCCGTTGTTAGTAGCTATCTTGGCCAAGTAGATGCTAGCAACTCCAAGAGTTAGTATTTATGCTCGATAGTGGGTTCATGCCTCTGGTAATCTGGGGAAGTGACAGAAATCTGTAAGGTACTAGATGTTCTCTTGCTACAAGGGATAAAACAACAATCTTTTGTTCATAGAACAATCGTATTGTTTACTTTACACGCAATTCGTAAAGCAATAATCTCTTGCTTGCAACTTAATACTGGAGGGGGTTCGGATGATAACCTGAAGGTGGATTATTAGTCATAGATGCAGTTGGATGGCGGTCTATGTATAATGTTGTAATGCCCAATCAAGTTCCAAAGGAGTCAAGATGATTAGTATATGCATGTATTGCTTTCTCGATGTTTGTCAATTGCCCCGCTGTAATTTGTTCACCCAACATGTTATCTATCTAAGGAGAGCCACCTCTAGTGAACTATGGATCCCGGTCCTTTTCTTTACATACAATCTACAAACTGTTACTGCTTTGGGTTTACTTTCTGCAAACTATTACTTCCTTCCATTCGATACGTTTAATCCTTTGTTTTCAGCGAAACACGGTGAGATTGACAACCTCATCGCAAGTTGGGGACAAAGTTCTGTAGTTGTGTTGTGTAGGTCTCCACGTTGCTACTAGCACCGGTAGTGCGCCCTGCCAAGGCTCAGCTAGTAACACCTTTGGGGTGTTTCCTTGCTCCTACTAGTTCGATTAAACCTTGGTTTCATAACTGAGGGAAACTTGCTGTTGTGCTCATCATACCTTCCTCTTGGGGTTCCCAACGAGCTCTACATCAACACCGAGCCATCAGAGTCCATGATATCCTTGATATTTTGCTCCTTGCCGTCTTCAACAACAGTCGAATAACCCCTGGTTACTTGCCAAATTTCCATGCTCCCATGGTGGCTCATAGCCATTGTTAGGGCATTCTGTGCTACAGTTTGCGCATAGGACATGTTCCAGTCCTGGATGAGCTAGGGTATCTCTTTTTCCTTATCTTGCACTTCAAAGGCATACATTCTATTCATATCGGAATTCTTTAAGGCTTTGCCAATATCCTCCATTGACTGGCGGAAATCATGAAGCAGATCTCCGACTTCATTAAGCCGGTTGGTGCGAGACTCGGAAGAAGAGGAATCCAACAAACTGAGAGGACCTACACACGTAAAGCAAAAGTCAGAAATATATCCGAATATAAAGTCGGAAACATAAAAGGTCAGAGATGGAAAAACATACCAAAGATGACATCATCAACTTTGGTCTTCTCAGCCCGAAGACTCTGGATTTCATCCCGAAGAGCTTGGGTGATATCCTTCTCCCTGGCCACCTCGTCTACGAGATCCGAGATTTTCTTATCCTAGATAGCGATCTTATGACCGCGCTCCTCAGTGGCCATGTTGGATGATTCAAGAACGCAGTTAATAATGCGCTCATGATCCATCTTAAGCTCATTCAGCTCTCGCCTTAAATCGGTGTTCTCCACCTCCAGGGTTTTGAAATTCTCGGCCTCTTCAATCATTTTGCATGACTATTTGACCAGTTCTGTAAACAAAAGAAAATAGTCGAATAAGAATTCGACTATAAAAAAAAGCAAGTATGAGGACTGAAATGATTACCTTCAGTTTCATCCTTGGAAATATTCAGTTGAGCATTTTCGAGGCGGAGAGATCTGATCTCTCTCCGCTTATTGTAAATATTCTTTAGAAATTCATGGTTATAAGCATTAACTTTCTGTAAGTCAGAATAATACCCAGAGTCAGAAGTTTACTAAAGACTCGGGCTAATATTTTAACTAAGTTAAATATCAGCACGAGCCTTGGGGGATATACTAGTTCGTTCTTTCGCATCCTATAAAAGCATAAATCCACATTTCCCATCCAACTTCATGCTTGGGGATAGAGGATATGATATGAAGTAAAGTAAAATAGAGAGTCAAATTCTGACTTACATAATGTTCATGGGTCAGTTTGCTCAGACTCATGTTCACCTCAGAAGAAACCTTCTCGGGAAGAGTCAGAGGGATCACTAGTGCTGGCGGAGCCACGTCGGCCTTCAGCTTGTCGTCGCAAAGTCGAACTTGGTCAAGAAGCTCGGAGAGTTTTACGTCCTTGGCTTCTTGCGCCTCTTCTTCGGCAGTGATGTTCTGGCTCTCCAAGAATTGCTGAGCCAACTTTTGGATCTCTTCTGCCGTTTTCCGAGTAATGCTAAGTTTGGTGATACCCGGATTGCTGAGAAGGTCCGCGAAAACCTCTTCTGAGGGATCATTACCCTTTGAGGGTTCACCCTTATCAATTACCGAATCACTCATGGTGATGTAGGTCTACAAGCCAAGGTTCACTAGCTCAGAATGCTGAGACGGATCTTCTGCAACACGAGGAGATGAAGTAACCTCCGGTGCTATAGAAGGCGTTGGGGTAGGAGTTGGAGGTGGAGCTACAGGCGAAGTCAAATTTAACTTTGACTAGCGCACGGGCTTTGATGAGGTTCCCTTCCCTTTGCCCTTGATGAGCTGTTTAGCTCTGAGGAAGTGACATTACAAGATCGTTACGCTTCAGAAAGAATGAGAGATAAAATGTAAGACCTTGTGAGGAAAGTTACCTCTTCACAACAGGCACTTCTTTTGTGCCAATGGAAACAATCAGAGTTTTGCGCTTTTGAGTAAGCGCCTCCAGCAGTAGTACAAGTTCTCCTTCCTCCTGAGAAATCTCAGGAGGATATCCCTCAAGAGGAGCAAGCTCTAACTCGGGGAGGTCAGCAAGCTGAAAGAAGAATCACCTCAATATTGTGAGAAGCTGTAACAAAGTACGAATGAACACATATTTGAGTATAAGAGTAACTGCTGGAAAACTGAATGGTGTTACGGGATCCAGCATGCCAGCCAGCAGTGAACTAAGTCAGATCCTTTCAGACCCTTGTGCTTCATTAGGTACTCGATACGCCTCTTGGCGAGAAGCAGATCGTCGGTGAGAGCCGGAGCTTCCGTGTCCTAGGACTGTTGAGGCGTGGCAACGCCATCGACGAAAGCCGGCAAATCAGTTTCTTTGTCGGGATCCAGTCTGTCCTTATGATAAAAGAATATGGACGGCCATTTCTTCACGGAATCACTAGCCTTAATTCTAGGATAGACACGTGCTCTCCTAACTGTGAGGCTAAGAGTTTCGGTAATGTAAGGATTACCGGAAGTAATGGAATTTCTCTGGGTACCGAAGTAGTACCAGAATAAAACAAGACTTGGCCTAATTCTCGGATACCCCTCACACAAAGATGCATAAGCACTCATTTCTAAGATTGAGTTCAGGGGGAAGTTATGGAGTTGAACTCCATAGTAATCTATAACCTCAGAAAAGAAATCTGAGGGAGTAAAACTCAAACCTCTGTCGAGGTGGGTGCCGAAGTGCACTCGCTCGCTGGAGTTGGGGGTGGGGATGGTCTTACCATAGCCGCTCCGCTAGTCGCCGGCACGGAGGAGCCTTCCTTCTCGACAACGCAAAGCTTATCGTCATCAAGGACACAGGGTATCCAGACCCCATGAAAGTTCTCCTTCTCCGCTGCTGCGGAGGCCGTCGTCGTTATTGCTGCCATGCCGAAAGATGAAGCATCAGTCATTTTGGTGGGTGGTGGTGACCTAGGATGGGTGGCATTGTGCATTTGGGGGGAGGAAGAGGAGCTTTTGCACGCTGGCGTCAAGAGGAAGGAGAAGACACTGGCGTTGGTAAGGAAGAAAGAGGAAATCTTGACCCCTTATATCCCTCACTCATGCTAAGATTTGTGCAAAATAAATAGTAACCATGCCACACATCGTGGAAGGAGCTAGGTAACCTCCTCGCGAGGATTACACCACCTCGATCTCCGCTCACGCATTAAAACAACGCCTCGGTTCCATGAAAGGCGAACTCACCAACGGTCGAGCTGTCAGGAATGTCTGTTAGTGACGTGACTTGACCTTGACTGATGTCAGGTTACGTCAGAGACCAAGTTCAGACTTAGTTTGAAATTCAAGCTGGAAACCCGAATAATGTACTCATAGGTCCAACTTATTTTTAAGACTCAGATCCTGTCCTTTCTTTTGAAGTTTCAAGAACCCTTCAAGATTCTGCAAGCCGAAGATGAATCAAGCTAGACGATGGTGAAATCCGACTCTAGAACTTGGAGGCTTCCGGGGGCTGCTATTGGGGATATACTTTCCGGGTATCCTCACTGTGCCTCACGGACCAGGGTGGCCCACTTCGGGTTAGAGCTTTGCTTCACGAGTGGCCCAGCCAGGGAGAAGAGACGGACTCCAGTCCGTCTACGGGAAGGCCTAGAAGACTTACCGACATAGGCCTGTAGTGTTACTTGTAGTTCAAGATGTACTCTATAACCGACTCTTAGTCATAGCTGGATAGGTCTCTCCTGTAAACCCTAGGCCGGATATCTATATAAGCCGTCCTAGGGACTAGCCTTTAGGGAACCCCACAATAGTATACAATCTCAACTCGCACAGGGGAAACCCTTGTAACCCAAATCCGGCTCTACCGTATTACTGGATTGCTAGCAGGAGTAGGATCTGTCCAAAGCCGGTGGATTCAAACCTGGGTAAACTTGTATGCTCACCGTCCTGGAACATCGTATGTCTCACACCCCTCTCTTCCACACGCCTCGATGACCCCCTCATGGCGTACTTGTCCTCAATCCGACGATAGGCACATCACATCTCACTAATCCCCTACATCTCCCAAGCCTATGGGGGTTTACTCGGACATGAGAGGAAGATATATCAAAGGCATAATAATATTTCAAAGGGAAATCATCTCAACTTTACCGTAGCAAGCCATAATACTATTTTGAGATCAAATCAAATACAAATCAATACAATATCAAAGTGTCAAACCCTAATCTTACAAGTGACAATCTCTCTCTCTACAACTGGGAATGATGGTGGAGTGGATGGATTAGAGGCTAGAGATATTCAGTGAATGAGGCGATGTTCTTCTCCTTCATATCTGATCTCTCCTCTTCTCAAATGATTTGCAGCGGTTGTGTTCTCCTTTTTCTTTCCTCTTCTCGTTTCTCCCTCAACACAGAAGGTACTTGTATTGATATAATGAAGGCGCTGGAGGGTTGTACGGCCGGACGGTACGGGCGCGTTTTGACCGTACTAGTGGTCGTTACACCACCTGGACGCCTCTAATGGAGGGGGTTTTAATTGAGGATTTGCTTATTTGGTTGTAAATAGCTCATCAATGCTCCAAGATCTTCTAGAAATATTGATTACCTTAAACTTATCCCAACAAACCAAGGTTTTTCTCATTCGCAATGTTAACATTAGTTCAAAGATAATATTCAATGAATACCGGTAAAAACTAGAGGAAAATCATAGGTACAAAGTGTCAAAATTTGGAGCTATCACTCACCTACTGATGATATGCAAAGGTATGAATCTACTTACTATGATTTAGTCATATATAAAATGCCAATGCATAGAAAGAAGGTGAGACTTTGTTGTTATTGTTTCCATCTCTTGTGTTGCTTTTTACCATGTTTTAACTTGACTATTATTTTGATTGGCATGAGAACACCATGGGACCCTATTAAAAATGTATGGAACACTTCCCAAGGAAGAAGGAGATAATACCAAGGTATAAGCTACCACATTATCTCCACATCACTTGAATCAAGTAAGTAAAGCCTAGCTATATAGCTATAAAGAAAGCGCTTTACGGGAGGCAACCCGATTTGTTTTCTTTTGGATTTTCTTGTTGCCTGATTTCTATAGTAAAAGAGTCTTTTTTAGAGTCTTTGCAAAAGGTTAGCAATAAAGTACCAAGTTGAACCCATTTTGGATGCTAGAGAGTTGTTAGAACACATGGAGCAGAAAATTCCTGCACACAAACTCTTTTTAGTAAACAAAATCTCTAATTTTTTTGTAACTCCGATTGCTCTCATATTTATACTGTAGTTGCAACTTTTCATCCTATATATGCAAAAAAATACATAATTCCTGACATGTATAGGTGGTAAAAAAAATTTGTTTTGCTGCTGCTAAAAATCTGGACAGATTATGCCCACTAGTGTTTGAGCCATTCCTTTGGTCCCAAAATGATTTACCATGTGATCAGGGGTAACCTCAACATTGCCCATGGTTATGGACTTAGGGTTTTGTGGAAAAGAGAATGCTGGAGATTTCGTCGTCTGATCAGACAAACAAGAGAGTCAAAGTTGTCTGATTGTTTATGGTCAAATCGATTACAGATGGCTGAAGCCTTTTTTCGGTGCCTCTCCATTGGCTCCTACCAGCCTATATATAATAGGCTAGATCCCGAGGCCGTATACATTTAGGTTACAATCTTGCAATTACAACAGTAATACAATGTCAATTTATATTTCCTTATCTATTAAGTTATGCTTTCCATCAGATGCTTCCTGGGCCTTCTTCTTGGGCTTCTTGGGCTATGAGCCATCGTGTAACTGGGGTAAGTAAACATAAGAACACAAGTAGTCATACCCATGTCAGTAGCCCTCGAGACTTCATTCGAATCGCAGATTCGTGTTGAGTCTCAAAGACAATTTATCATAGACTGGAACTTTTCCTTTTGTTTTAAATCATTGTAGGGATTTGGTACAATAGGCCTGATGCATCTAACGGACCGGGAATTAGTTAATTGCTCCAAGGCAAAAACACTGTGAACCTACATCGAATTCAAGTCCCTAGGCTTGAACTCGGAGTTTGCTGGTGTAATTCAGTTCGGGCCATTGAGGTCTTATCGAATACTGAATTCTAGTTCTATTATTTTGGGTACCCAATGCGCCCGTCGGGATTTTTTATTGTATCGTTAACACAGATAATTTACTGGTAGAGCGCATTCATGTGCAATTACCAGGCCTCACAAGATAAATCCTGGGGTCTTACCTTCATGTCGTGGACACGACATTCAGACTTATTATCACGTCAAGCGCGGTCCGAGAATTTTTTAAGTTTTATCGACTGCCTTGTTTGGCTGTTGGAGTTGCTGAAGTTGTTATCTTTTCCATTTTCTTTCAGGTAATGTATATAAACACTCACGATGGGAGGAACTGTTTGAGGATACGTTGACGTAATGCTCATAGATTCATAATTTTGACTCCATTGGAGTTTTGTATTTTATCGGGTGTTTATTCAACACACAAGGATAATAATTCTTTGGGTCATGCTTTTGACCTTATATATAAAGCGAAGCCTTTCTATCGAGTGCGCGATAGCGCTCCCGATGGGAGTATCCCCCAAGGCTACAGTAGAATATTTATATTCGATTATAGGCTCATGTCTCTAATCATCCGTAGAAAATTTCGACTCAGGTATTCTTGTGCTTGAACCCTTATAACGTTTTTGCCGGGTGTGCGATAATGCTTTCCATGGGAGTAACCATTGAGGTTATATCCGGATGTTTTTATTGGAACAGAAACTCACGTTTGTGACTTGTTTTGTCTGATATTGCGGCAACTTATGCAAGCATCAATATATTCTATTGATGGAGCCCCGAGTATAGAAATATGAAGAACTGAAGCTGAGTTCAGAAGAACTTATCCTTTATTGTAAAGCTGAAGACGAAGGTACATGTTCTGGCATAATTTCCTGGCCATTGGCCTTTAATTTAATGTAAATTGCAGAAAAATAACAAAACTCTAAGCATAAAAACGTCGTAGCTGTGCAACGTTCCACGGATTGGACTAATTGACTCTTGTTTTCTTATCTTGGAGCCGATATGCTCCGCCGAGGATTACTTCTATGACGATGTAAGGTCCTTCCCATGGTGATTCCAGCTTGCGGTGACCATCTTGTTTGAGGCAAAGGACCAAATCCACTACGACGAAAGACCTAGGTCGTAGTCGTTGGTTGTGGTAGTTGCGTACATTCTGCTGATATAGTTGCTCTTTGTAAAGCAACGTCATGAGCTTCATAGAGTGTATCGACGTCATCTTCTAGTTCTTGTTGGGATGCTTCTTCATCATATTCGGCAACTCGAGGAGACTCATGTATTACTTTGACTGGGTGGACAGCTTCCATGCCATGGACCACAAAGAAGGGTGTTTCTTATGTAGAATTGTTTGGGGTGGTGCGTAGACTCCACAGGATGGTGTGTAAATCATCTACCCAGGCTCCTTTTGCTCCGTCGAGTGGTGCCAACAATCTGTTCTTAATGCAATTGGTGACGAGACCATTGGCCTTTTCCACTTGCCCATTGGTTTGCGGGTGAGCCACTGAGGCATAGCTTACTTTTATACCCATCTCCTTATAGTACTCCTTAAATTCATTAGAAGTGAAGTTTGTTCCATTGTTAGTGATAATACTATTTGGTACCCCGAATCGAAACACTATTGATTTGATAAAATCCACAGCCGACGTTCCATCTTCGCTAGTAAAAGGCATCACCTCAATCCATTTTGTAAATTTGTCGATTGCTACAAGCAGAAAGACATGTCCTCCTGGCGAAGAATAATGAAGTTTACCCACCATATCAAACCCCCACTGAGAAAATGGCGAAGCAAGAGGTATGGGGTTAAGTTTTGCAGCAGGTGCGTTGGGTTTTATTGCGGAACGTTGACATGCTTCGTATATTCGCACGATATCTTTTGCATCTTGTACTACTGAGCCAATAGAACCCTGCGCGAAAGGTTTTAGCTACAATTGCTCGGCTGCTGGCATGATGGCCACACATCCTTCATGTATATCTTGAAGGATGATTTTCCTTTCCTCGGGCGTAACACATCGCTGTAAAGCACCCCTGAGATGCTTCTTTTATACAATTCTCCTTTAATGATTCTGAAGGCTTTAGACTGACATGTGATTCGTTGTGCCTCTATCAAATCATCGGGGAGTTCTCCTCTCATCATGTACGCTACGTACGGCTGCATCCATGTAGGCTCTAGTATCATAACTTTGTCGATTTCTAGCTCCTCTTCAAGGACTTCTCCTCTGCTTTCAGGTGTTCATGTAGCCCCCGAGTCTTTCTGTGGCTTGACCTTCTTTCATGTTTTTGGCACTATGACCTCATAGACCCTTTTGTCTTTGATGGAGCTCTTGGTTATTTCTTCCCAGAAAACTCTGGGTGGCACTGGTAAGCATAAATGATCCGATGTTTTCTAAATTGCCGACCTCTTTGTTGTTTGCCCTTCCTATGTGTGAAACTTCACACACGTCAAATTGAGCTTCCACGATGTTGTACAGATCGTGGTAAGCGATCATGTTGTCACTAATAGCGTCGCACTTGTTCATTGCTTGTTGTGCCACAAGGTTGGAGTCACCAAATATTTTCAAGCGAGATGCACCGCAAGCTTTAGCCATACGCATGTCATGCAACAGGGCTTCATATTTAGCTTCATTATTTGACGCATTTGCAAAACTCATCCGAAGTATTTAGCACATTTTGTCGCCTTGAGGTGACACCAATATGACTTCGGCTCCTGCTCGTTCTATTCTTTTGGACCCATCGTAATATATTGTCCATGCACTGGAGAGGTCTGGCAGGCCCACGCACTGTAGTTCTGTCCACTTAGTAATAAAGTCAGGCAAAACGTGTGATTTGATTGTTTTGCATTTCTTGTACGTGATATGTCGAGGGGATATCTCAATGCCTATAGAGAGATGCGTCCGGTGGCTTCTAGATTGTTAAGAATATTGGAGAGAAGTGCTTCATTGACCACTATGATCGGGTGTTCCAAAAAATAATGATGCATCTTGCGTGATGTCATGAAAACTCCGTAGGCTAGCTTCTGATAATGCAGATACCTTTTCTTGGATGGAGAGAGGACCTCGCTTAGGAAATAAATTGGTTTTTAAACACTGTGGGTTTTCCCTTCTTCGGGTCGCTCGATGACCAAACTGTAGTTACCACCTGATTAGTAGCGGCAATATAGAGAAGTAGGGGTTCCTTTTATCGTGGAGACATGATGACGGGGATGTTGAAAATGTTTTCTTGAGGTCTTCGAAAGGATGCTGAGCTTCGTCCATCTATTCAAATTTATCCGATTTCTTCATGAGGGTATAGAACGGTAATGCTTTTTTGCCTAATCGGGTGATAAAACGGCTGAGTGCTGCAACTCGCCCAACCAATTCTTGCATGCCCCAAAGATTTGTTGGCCTTTTCATCATAAGGATTGCCTCTATTCCTCTTATGATACAAGGTATCCGAGGAGTTTCCCTACAGGGACTCCAAAGGAGCACTTTGTTGGGTTGAACTTGATGCAGTATTTGTCGAGGTTATCGAATGTCTCTTGGAGATCATTGATAAGGGTCGACCCTTGTTTTGTTGTAACTATGACGTCGTTGATGTAAACTTGTACATTTGTTCCAATTTGACTCCCTAAACAATTTTGCATCATCCACGGATACGTTGCACCCCGCATTTTTTGAGTCCGAAGGGTATTGTTGTGTAGCAGAATACACCATAAGGTGTGATAAATATTGTTTTATCCTGGTCTTCCTCCTTCATCCAAATCTGGTGGTATCCTTGTCGGGGCCCTGGCAACCGGGGTGCCACGCCCCAACGGTTAGTGGCTCCCCCGGTGCCTCAATATGGTGGGCTCTCGAGAGGCTTCAGAGCCTCCAGAGTCGGGAACAACCTAGTCAGTTCTCGCGAGAGTCCACTCCGCAAGGGGGGGGGCGCTTGTTGGTTTGTGGCCTGAAAGTTCTTGGGCGAGTGCATCCCCGTACCCGAGTTGGCTTCAATCTCGCGGACGACCCGTAGTAGAATCGCCAAATATCCAAAATGGCCAAATGGGGGTGAATACAAATCTAACAGCCAAACGTTCATTTGAACCAGATGAAAAACGGTTGAACTCAAATACCGCCTTTAGGTCAACTCTTCTTGGCCCGCCCTGTCAGTATTCCCCATTATCTTTTGCGGTCGTGGACTAGTATACCCCTGTGTGGACCAGATCTATTTCTTTGCTCTACTCTTCTCCCCTGTCCCCCTCCCCATAACCTTTGCTCAGCTTCGTCTGCTCGTCTCAGATCGGAGCTTGGACTTGCTCTAATTTGTGTCCCCGCCATGTCCGGTCAACCTCCCACACCCCTAATTGATGTTCGCAGTTGTCATCGTTGCATCATCCGCGGTATCGAAGCTTCGCATCCCCAGACTAATATCTCGCCTCTAGCTAGTCCTTCTCGCACGGGGGAGCACGTCCCGTCAGGCGATCCTGGCCGGCGATCGGCCTCGGGCAGTTGCGTGCTGCCGTGCACCCCAGGTATGGTAGCCCTGGCACATCAGTTCGACGACCACGCTCTCATGGCCATCATGCTGGGCGTCCTTCCGCCGTGTCGCTGACAGAGTTGCTGTTGGCATTTAGGTCTCATTTTGGGATTAGACGAAATGAGGTCAAGATTGAGGTATGCGCACCGCCATTCGAGTTTTTCGTCCGGTTCGAGCACATCTCATACACCAAGCGCGTTCTGCATTCTTCCCATTCTTTCGAGTGTTGCGGGGAGAAAATGAGCTTCATGCGTTGGCATCACGCCTGTGGGTGGGACAATCGCTTGGGGAAGCTTTGTTTCTTATCCAAATTCGGCTTTGACGGCCTCCCATTGGATGCTTGGGAGCCAGAGGCCCTCAAGCAGGTCGTCAGTAGCCTTGGCGGTGAGCTGGTGGAGATCGTGCAACCGAGCGACAAATGGGTAATCGAGGTAAAGGCGTGGCTGAAAGATCATGACGCCGTTCCTAAGATGTATGAGGTGCAGATTCCAAGCAGGGCAGGGCGACAGCTTTACTGGAAGCACCCGGTCATCATCCACCTGGATGAGGTTCTAGAATCGGTACATGGCATTTAGGACCCCGAAGAGGCGGCCAGAAAGCATCCTCGTCACCTGCAGTGTTGACCTGGAAGGATCGATGGCACATGACCACCACCATTTCGCGACATCGCACACAGTTTCGATGGGGGAATTGGGCTTGGACAAGCTGGTGGTTCTGATTTCCCTCGAGTGAAGATAGAGCTCTAGTGAATTGTTGTAGTATGTGTGGCTAATGAATTTGTAGTATAGAGAGCGTAGAAGGAAGTTAGCATCGACTAAAAATGTGCAATAGTTTGAATCGATGTAGTATGTGTGGGTAATGAATTTGAAGTATGTGTGTCTAATGCAACTTTGTTGAACACCGTGCTTTATAATTTCTGTGAATAACCAAGGACAACCTCATGAAAAGAGGGTGGACTAGCAATAAGCAATGTCAATTCTGTGGATGCCATGAAAATGTAGTCCATCTCCTCTTCAAGTACAAGGTAGCTAGATTATTGTGCCAATAAATGATTCTTTTTTCAAACGAAGATTACCTGATGATCCTTATCACACTATCTACTGGTTTTGTACCATGTTGAACCGCAAGACCATTTTGCAGACAACACAAGACAAATGAAAAATGTTTTACAACACAAACAGCAGACACAAAATCTATACATAAACTATCGTCTGAATTTTATCTGTTTGGAATAAAAAATGGCAGTTAACTGGATTTAACCACGAGTAGTAACTGAAGGAAATAGATACTTGATAGTATTTGTTTACAATAGTAGTACTTCCATACAAAAGGGTCTTATATCTTCACAAAAGTAGGCTAAACTTCCTACTAGTTTATAGAACAATGCGTCAGCATTTCATCTACGAAAGCCATTCTTCAGTCTGAACTTAACTATTCTACACTGAAGAAACCGTAGATCTCCACCAAAAAAGTTGGTTGGCCAATTGCCTTGAGAGGACGTAAGTTCTTTGATCATTTAACCAAACTGGTCTATTGCCTTCTCGCCAAACTACAAGAAATCTGCATCATTCATGCACGACCGCTTTGCGTGCGCTAGTCCCGGTTCAGTAGGACCATCCGTGACGCCGCAACGATTTCTTCGAAACTGAAATTTGGCCTCTTCTTTTTGGGATCGTAGGTCTGTGTGAACTGGAACCTGAATTCCGTTGCTGAGCTGATGCCTTCCGCCGGCTCTAGCTATTGAACAATCCAACATGCTGAGTGTAGATGCTTGGTCATCGCCGCAGTACGGCTTCCGACGGTGCATTGGATGGAGCGACTTTTCCGCAGACGGCGTGTTCCCAGCCTCCCCCATTGCGGTAAGGTAGCCCGTGCCAAAGCGTGGACGTGAAAGTTCCTAGACCTTGGCGCTGTCCTGTTTGAGGGTGTGTACCCTCGGCGGCATGCTCTCATGAACGATTTGATACGTACCTTGTTCCCCCTACCTAGAGCACGCTATAATGCCGCTGCGTGATTTCTCCACAACGCTCTCTTGGCCCTGCTCACCGCATCTGGCGCCGATGATGCTGGCGCCACCGCCGTAGCTGATTCGGAAAATTCAATGAAATCACTCGCCTGGCAGGGCAATGGAGACTGGCCTTGAAGTAGAGCTTCATGGCCTACCTTAGAGGGGCTAAATACCCCAGTCTAGGCGGCTGTCATGGTGGCGACGACGGCTGCTTAGGCGGGGCCATGTTACCCTAGGTGGTGTGGCGTGGCAGAGCTGTGCAAGGTGAACTGTGGTTTGTCAGAGAAGGGGAGTGATAGACTAACAGTAGGTTTGGACTACAGGCATGCGTGAAAATAATCATCTCCCATTTCCTGAGAGGGTAATAATTCGACACTCGTTGCATTAACCACTCAATCTTTATTTCCCTTCTCAGCATAAGAGTACAAACGTATTAAAAAGATCAGTCGTGGCTATCCACCTCATCGGGCAATGTACCAGGACAGGTAGGAGAGACCAGGTTCCATTTTAGAAATGTTGGCAACTGTGCCCTTATGTTTATAAGATATTATTTCTATGCCACTATGTACCATCGAATTGTAGCAACACCATCAGAAATAGGGGATGACGACGTGGCATGTTTTCTTTTTTTAAAGGGCATCAGAAATAGGGGATGACGACGTGGCATGTTTTATGACTAGCGGGCCCGCCTCCTCCACCTTCGACGGTGCGCATCCCAGGTTCGAGGACTAATGCCGTCCACCAACACATTATTGTGCAATTTTCCATGTTTTGTCGCAACCAGCGCCGCTCTGCTCCTCTGCTCCTAGCACCGCCATTCCATTCAGTCGTGCACCGCTCTCGCCCTCCTCTTGGGTCGTCGTCCTCCCGCTCTCCCCTCCCTGCCATCCCCTCATGTCCCCTCTCGCCTAGGCGCGTTTGGAAACGAAAACCAAGAGTCGACAGTTGGGTTAGGCGCCCAATGACGCTGGTGATATGGATCCCACTCGGAGATGGATCCTGCGAGGCTTGAGAACACGGAGATGGGTCCTGCATGGCTAGAGAGCATGAAATCTCCTTCAAGTCTGGAGGGCATAGAGGAGAACGAAACAAGGGAAGAGGAAGCGGGGTGCAGAGCTTTGGAGGTATGGACCCCGGAGAAGGTGTCATACATCTCCATTGAAGGGTAAGAATAGTGATTCCTTTTATGCACACCCCAATTAGCATTTCTAGTCCCGTGGTGATGGCAAGGATATGTGTTGGTAATCGCAGGACGTTTGTACAGCTTGTCCTTGAGCATGATGCTTTGTCAAGCGAGCATGAAGACATTCAAATGTGTGGCGGTGCGGATGATGATGAGAAAGCATATCCAGACATGCTACTAACCCTGATAGGATGGAGACTAGGGAATATTTGGTTGATTCGAACTTTGAGCCTGACTATGGGACTGATGAGGAAGAGGAATGTGAAGATGTGGAAATGGGATGTAGATACAACGACGAAGACGAGGACAGGCCAGTGATACACTTTGACATGGACAATCCTACAATTGATGAGGGGACTATCTTTGAGAATGTGGAAGACTATAGATATGCAATTGCAACCTATGCAATTAGAGTTGGGTTCGAATTTATCATTGAAAAGAGCGACCAAAAGAGATTTAGGGTGCATTGTAGGGAAAGTAATGTGTGTAAATGGAGATTACATGCATCTCCAATGTGAGGTGGACACCCATTTTAGGTTACAATAGCTACATTTAGTTTCAGCCTTTCTCATATTTATTCTACTAATAATTAGCTCTGATTTATTTGGATTCTTATCGAATGCAGAACAAATTAAACACGAAGAAACACAACTGCCCTAATACTTTTTAAGTGATAAAATTAGACCGGTGACTACCAAGTGGATTGCTGCTACTGTACTTGACTGGGTGAGGCAAGATCATAACATTGGACCTGCTAAACTCAGAGCAGAGATTAGCAAAAAGTTTAACGTTCTGATTCCTTACCACAAAGTCTTTGATGGAAAGGAGATGGATCTAGACTTCATTCAAGGTAAGTGGAATGACAATTTTCACATGTTGTATAGTTTCAAAGCTCAGGTACAAAAAACATCACCTGGTAGTGTTGTTGACATCGATTACGAGGTTGTGAAAGGAATAGAAAAGGTCTCAATGGGGTCAGGTATAAGCAGGTAGATAAGAAATGCTTCATGAGATGTTTTGCCTGCCTGAAGGCATGCTGGAAGGGGTTCCTAGATGGCTATAGGCTAATGACTGCAAGTGCACAAATCGTTTGTAGCTAGTTTTGAAATAAAGATATCGATCCCACAGGGAGCAAGAGTGTGAAGTCTAATGATTCTTGAAATAAACATTACGATAGAAATGCTAGATAAAGTTCTAAGTGATAAGATAAAATGCGAGTGTTGTGTAAAAAGGTGTTTTGGAGTTTTAGGTGTAACTACCTCGGTGAATTACGCTCCTAGTTACAAGCCTGGATGAGCAGAAATGGTTGAAATAGTACGGTGGGGCCCAAATGCCACTCACAGGTAGACCTTTCGGCCGTCCCAACCATTTCTAAACATCGGGACAAGAACGGCGGCGTAATCGGCAGGCGAAGGGATCAACTACATACACAAATGAGTATGTATGCAAGCCACCATACAACAGTACATCAGAGCCATTCCATCTAAAAAGAAAGGAAATATAGCAACGCCATACGGCAAGATCCAAATATCCTAGATAGATATAATAGTTTAGGATATCTCCTCATACATCAAACATCAGAGTATCAGGCGGAAGCGGAAGACAAAATCCGAGTACGGATAAGAAGCAAATCGGCATAAGATGCCCCATACATAAGCAGATCCCGCCCACAGATCTCACGGATCCCCGTTCCCGGAATCTCTACACCGAATGATCGTTGCCCACATTGTCCGTCTCTTCCACCCAGTATCCATCTTGCGAGGGTACCTGTTCATCTGAACCAATAATTTATCGTGTGAGACCCTAGGGGTACTCAGCAAGTCTTTATGCCTCTAAAGGGGACACAACCTGGGTGACGAATTGCAGCAAAAGATAAACCCTAGCAATTCTATAGATACTCGCTAACCATCCGCCTAACCAGAGATAGACGGATGTCCGTGAATTAATAACAACAGTTATAACAGTTATAACGGTAATATCCACAGATCCATCCTCCTCCTCGCTTACCGACGAGGAAGCGGACGAACAACCCCCATCCGTTGGCAGTTTTATTATCCATTCCGTGAGTGTTGCACTATTTACTAGTCAGGTACCTAGTCTAGTCAAATTAAAAGCGATACTTTAGTTATGCTTGTCTATGATCGAGAAATCAGTGCTCCAAGTCGTCCATAACCGCGACATGACTTTCAGAAAGTTTTACCGCAGGGTGCACAAATAGCAACACACACTCGATATGCCTCGAAAACCAAATCAAAACCCAACGAGGCGACCACGACAAAGCAATTACAGGATTCAGAAATATTTCGTGGGGCCACCCCATTGAGCTACCCATAACGAAGTTAATGACTCAGACGGCCTCAAGGTTTGCGTGGCTGTGAACGATCGGGAACCCAAAATGTGACTGGGCTTGTCGACACCATGAAACACTCCGCTTTCCTAACAAAGACAAATGCGTTACTGCACAATTTAAATAAAGATAAAGCATGGCATAAGTACAGATAGTAAATAAAACCTCAAACTAGTTTGTGGCCCCAAGAAATAAGAATGAATCAAGCTCGCCTGTGGGGGTTCATAAGCCTCCGGATGTGGATAGCGAATATTCAAGGAACAGAATCAAGTACTCGGGGTCCTACGGGACACAAGTGAGCTGAAAACCAAATAGCGAATATGGCTCACCGATGCCACTTCCATTAGTTATCCCATTACTACGCAGTTAAGTTGTTTAGGTACCTCGTTATCCATCGACACTCACATACCCTACACATGTTGTTCTCGACTGCATGGCTCAAACAACTCCTGTAGTAATGGCTCGTGGGATGGAGGAACAAGCTTCGGTGGGGTTTAAAAGTAAAGGCTATGCAATACTTGGGATTCAGTTTAATGCAATCGCGACTCAATGATGCAAGAATAAGAAAGAGGCAATAGGTACTATATGTATGCAAGCATGTGGTAGTGCTTGCACAGCTCGATTGAAGCAAGGGATGGATCTGGGTAGTGCTCCTGGTTCTCTTGATATATTCCCTGCTCAGCGTCTATTCGAAGAAGAACCAAACAAACAAGGGCCAACATAAATAAAGTGCACAAGCATACGAATAAATGCGACAAGCAAACAATCATGCCATGATGAATGATGCACAATTTGCATGGCAATAAGGTAGCATGGCATGGGTGAGGTGTGGAATACCAGAATAAACATTTTTATTGGGTTTTAACCACATTTTATCCTCATATTAGTTGCTGTACACATTATATTTATATGATGCATGCTTCAAATCAAACCATGGAATGCATAAACAGAAAGGTCTCGTCGAGCTAATCATTTTAGACATATTATTTATTAAATTTGGAGTTATAAATCAAAAGTTATTAATTATTTAAGTCAAAAGGGCAATTTATTGTAATTTAAATAAACTTGGAAAATTAAAGTGTCAAAATATATTTTGAATGGCATATTTAAATTCCTCATATTTTTCTGATTTGAAAACATATATTATTTGTATTAACTGGGTTTGTATTCTAAAAGTTATTTTAAAACAGAAATAAATTTGAATTTGAATTTATTTTGAAAAGATTTGGATTTAAACAGATTACAGAAATGCTTTTATACCTGCACAGATCCGCATACATCCATCGACGGGGGTCACCGGCTGACTCAACAGCAGCAGTAACAGCTTTTCTCACCGCAGCTTGATCTAGCCCTAGCAAATGACATGTGGGGCCACGGCTCACGCGGACCCACTCGCGGGCGCGCCAGCGGGGACACGACACGTGGTAGATCCATGGAGCGCGGGTTAAGGCTGGGGTTAAACTGGGGTTCTTTGCAAGATTGACTGGGTGGCTGTCTGGTGGGCCACGAGGTACCGCGGGTTAGGCATAAAAACTAGGAGGGGGTTTTGTGCAAAACGGTGACGCGTACTGTGCTTCTTCCTCTGCCCTCTGCCGATCGATCGGTGCTCGACAGGGCTCGGGACGCGACGCGGGGCTCGATCCGGTGACCTAGGGCTCGCGCGCAGAGGGCGGATCCACTGCGGTGGTTTGGGCTAGGTGTCAGGAGAGCGGGCGGGGCCTAGATAGGGTTTGCGCCTGTGAAGAAGCGGTGTGGCGCTCATCGGTGCACCGAGGGTGCTCGATGAAACGTCCAGCGGATCTAGGGCGGCACGGCGAGGCAGAGCATGTCCAGGAGGATCGTGGGCTCACCAGGGAGAGGTTGGTGCGGTCGGAACGAGCAGGGGAGCAGGCGATCGTCGTCGAGGCAGAGGTCGGGCGACTAGGGTTTGGCATCGGCCTTGGCGTCGATCTGGTGGCTCCGGTTCTCCTCCTCATTGCCGGCGTGTACAGGCAGCGGTGATTTGACGGCCGTGAACCTCCCCGACACCCGCGTATGCACGACCGCCTCCTGGTTCTGTATGTGGACGGCGACACCGAGAGCGGCGGCCGGTTAGACGGTGGTGGGGTTGCTGGGAAGGAAGGAGCGGATGGGCTCGACCCTGGGGAGATCTGGGGGAGGTAGCAGGTGGAAGAGAGGGAGGGGAGGAGTGGCAGAGAGGAGGTGGTGCCGTGGGGGAGCGGTAGATGGGAAAAAGGTGGCCTCGGCCACCTTTTACCCTCTCCTTCTTCACGTGCTTGGTCGGGGCAGGCAGGCGGTAGGGGGCGCCCGTGGGGTAGGGTGAGGCCAGAGAGGTGGTAGGCTGTGGAGGGGCCCCATCCAGAGAGAGCTGAGAGAGAGGGTGGCTGGCTAGGTTGCTAGGGTCGGGTTAGGGTTAGGTTTGGCTCGGGTGAAGCTAGGGTTTGGGGTGGTAGCTAGGTGGGCCAGGGCGAGGGGCAGTGGGGGGCATTTGGAAGAGGCTCGGCATAGATGGAAAAGAGGGGGTGGGGTTTAGGGTTAAATGAGGGAGAGAGATGGTTTAGAGAGAGAGGAGAGATTAGATGGAGTGGTTCTTTGACAAGATCAAGCATGCACCAAACAAGCTCAAACAAGATAGCCAAAAGAGAGAAAAGAAGAAAAGGGGATGATGGCATAGATGGATATGGTGATGGGGTTTTAATGCTAGCATGCATCAAGCAAGACCAAGCTAAAGGGGGGGGTAGAGAGAGATATGGGGAAAAGATCCACTCAAACTTCCAATAAAATTCCAATTGACAAGCAAAAGGTGGTACTTGCATGGCCCATGCAAAATATTTATTGCCATGTTGATCATTGTGAAAACAATATTATTACATGGCATTATTCATTTGCATTTCCAAAGGTGGACTAAAGCCAAGCAGAAGAAATGAAAGGATGCCCCATGTGGAGTAGTTGGAGATGGCCATGTTTGAAATAAAATGAGACATGCTAGTGTGTATGTTCCACTAGATGATTACCAGTCCCAAAAATATTCCCACATGAGCATGAACCCATAATAATCCATATGGAAGCTAGGAAAAAGGGTTCCACTCACAAGGCATGCAAAGGTGGCCATGTGGCTCTCATTTATCAATAATGTGAAAACAACATGATGCCAAGATGAGAGCATGTGGAAAAGAATTGGATCCATCCCAACCCACATGAGCTAGAGGCAAAACCCAAATAAAGTGCAAAGCTCACATTTAGTTGGATGGTGGAATTATAAGGTGGTGAAAGAAAGGTGGTGGAGTTAATAAGAGATAAGCCCCCAACTCAACTTGGGCATTTAAACAATATATCAACAAACAAATACAATATCAAGAGGCAAATACAATTAATAATGCATATGAGATAAGAACCAAAATAAAAAGGGTTTTATATGATGCTCAAATGCAAGGAGGCATGATGACATGAGCATGATATAATGATGATGCAACAATTATATGTAGGAAGTAGAATTTATATAGACTGGACTAGTAGCATTGCAATTGTTAGACAATTGGGATGCTACAACTCTCCCCCACTAAACAAGAATCTCGCCCCGAGATTCCTAGGAAAAAGAAAACAACACAAGGAGAGGCGGGTGTTCGAACGAAGGTGACCCTCACGTTCCCAAGTTGATGAACAACGGAATGATGCAACCACTACACCTTGCAAAACTTGCTAGACTTGTTGCGAGTCTTGCGTTTTGCTAGAGAAACAACGGTTAGAAGAGTTGAAGGATTGTCGTGAGACAAGAAGGACAGGATGAACATAACTCCGGTTTTCTCAATAACATGATAAAAGAATAGATCCACTTGTGAAAGAAAAAGACAAGATGATGTATCATGGATAAAGAAAGACACACCGTTAGGATTAAAGATTTACTGATACTAGAGAGGATGAATCTTTGTGTCGCCGGAAGAAAAAGAGCTAGATTGGAGAGGTTTTGAATCACTATGACAAAAGCATCGTATCTTCCCTCAGATTTGAGAAATGAAGTGCGGAAACAATATTGCCTTCAAACAATAGAGTCCCTTGATATGAGCAGAAAGATTTAGTTAGACATCGTCGGATTAGATTCTTCTTGCGCCGGTAAGACCCAAAGATCACGCAATTGAGGTGCGCGGATATAACTTCCAGAGACGGATGTGATGCCAGATCTTGGTGGAATCCCGAGAAACAAAGAATATAGAGGATCTGGAGTTTATTGTAGAGATACTTATTGCTTTCTTTAGCCTTGAGGCTAACGCAATAGATTTGCGTCTGATGGGCATCAACCATAATTGGCTTTACCACAGAAAAGGATTGATGAAGCAAAGAGAGATAGTTTCCTTTCATCTTGTTTGTGGATGTCGAGCACCGGTAAAAAGACGAGGATAGAAAAAGAGTGTGCGTTTGTTTCCACCAGTTTTTGAGGATTTTGCTCCGTGTAGAAAGGGCGAGATCACCAACAAGAGATTGTTGATTACTTTCTTCGAGAGAGCACTCCGGAAAAACAAGGACGGAAGTAATAAGTATCAAGAGATAAAGGCCACTTCTAACTTCCGTGGAATGAGTGAAATCACATTAACTCACCAATTCAATGTGCAAGAGCGAATGATAAGAGTAGTGGTATGGTAGCTACTCCATCCCGCACCCAAAGCATTACTCCGCACATGAATAAGAAAACCATGCAACCCAACTACCAAAACAGACTGAAGGTATTGACAAGAAGAGCTCATGGAACTCTGTTAGAAAACAAGGATAGATGCAAACGATTCACCGGATCCAAGATAGATAAGGTTGATGATGTTGTCGTCATGTCTGAAGTACCAAGCCACCAGAAAGATATGAAGGAAGATTACGGAGAAGAACTGCAAGATTCAACAGCTACAGAAAAGATAGCACCAACTTGAACAGAAGGAATACAAGATCTGGAAGGTCTTCATGGCCTCCGGTGGATTGAGCATAGACAATAGAGCGAGAGGGTTTCAAGAGATTACTTGACGAGACTGAGGTGAAAGAACTCCATGTTGTTCTTGAAAAGATTGAGAGAGATTTAGCAGTCTTGAGGAAATGTTGAGCGAAACGCTGATGATAACTTGCCAACAAGGAAAAACTCCGGATTGGTTGAAGATGGAGGATGGAATTAACAATGAACTTGCTGATTCCAGAATAGAAGCGATCTATTTAGCAGAAGGACGTGGCCGAGATAGGTGACTTCAAAAAGTCAGAAATCTCACTTGAGACTTTGCACACAGGCAGTGTTAACAAAGCTCGAGAGAAAGGGACACAGATGATCTTCCATGTCCTTCCATTGATATGGAATAGGCAAGCATATTATCAACATATACCACCATGGATTAACAGGATATTCCCAGAATATCAAGTTCAAGAGACGGGAGAAACGAACGAATGCTCGAAACACTTTCTGAGCTCAACGCTCTTTGAAAGATCAATATTAAGAGCACGGGTTCGTGTTGAAGCAGATGCACTGGCAGGATAGATTATCTGGTCCTTCGGAAGAAAAGAGATGTCACCTGGTTTACACTGTCGATCGGATCACCGGTTACAAAGATAAAGAGATCTTGGATAAAGAAACGATGATATAGCTTTGCTTATGGTATGAGCTATCAGAGACGAAAAAGATGTGCAGATATGGAGTTGAAAAAGATGTGCAGCATGATGAACAGATGATAGAGCACCGTAGTGCTTTGAGAAACTCCGGATTGCCAAAGATGCTTGAATATGCATAGATATGATCACGGTGTACTCAAAATCACAGGAGATAACCTTATCCTCCAGATGGTGACGGTTGATAGCATTTTTTCCATATTCCAATCGACACTTATCATGAGTGGAATATAGCTATGCCGAGAGCCAAATTACAATCATCAGCATCGGATCGACACATGTTATGTAATTATCCCAAGAGAATTGTTGATGAAACGAAACTCCAGGATTAAGCGCCGGTGACAAAAGAATGAGTTAGCATGGACATGCTGATAAAAGGAGATAGATAATGTTTCACACACGACTGGAAAGGAGTGTGGAAACACAGATGTATCAAAGAAAAAATTTCCGCATTTTTCGGCATTAAAATACCAATAGATGCGCAAAATCACTTATCAGATAGAGATTAGCAACTGATGTTTCACAGAATATGGAGTTGCTAGAAGGAAGGACACCCTTAAGAAGATGGCACCGGTTAACAAGAAGTCAGATAGATCGCGCCGGTTTGCAAAAGCCTGTTAGTATGGAATGTACCAACAGTTGATAACCAAAAGGCAGATAGAGACAACAAACTGGATGCAACAGATAGACAAGGATTTACACACACACACACACACTTTCTATGGTACTACGGAAACCCAGAACACGTGAATCCTAGTTTGAATTTTAAGAAGAGGATTGAAAACGTTACACTTCCTTACCAGAAAAGGGTGGGTGGTTGGTTAAGAAGAAAAGTGGAAGTAGTCCTACTCTCACGTTTTGTTTTTCCCTAGTATACATAACTACCAAAATATTTGCTAGGCATAACGACCATTTGGCTGAGACCACGAAGCGGATGGCTCGATACCAATTGTAACTACCTCGGTGAATTACGCTCCTAGTTACAAGCCCGATGAGCAGAAATGGTTGAAATAGTGCGGTGGGGCCCAAATGCCACTCACAGTAGACCTTTCGCCATCCCAACCATTTCTAAACATCGGGACAAGAAGGCGGCGTAATCGGCAAGGCGAAGGATCAACTACATACACAAATGAGTATGTATGCAAGCCACCATACAAAGACATCGAGCCATTCCATCTAAAAAGAAAGGAATATAGCAACGCCATACGCAAGATCCAAATATCCTAGATAGATATAATAGTTTAGGATATCTCCTCATACATCAAACATCGAGTATCGGTGAAGCGGAAGACAAAATCCAGTACGGATAAGAAGCAAATCGGCATAAGATGCCCCATAAATAGCAGATCCATACAGATCTCACGGATCCCGTTCCCGGAATCTCTACACTGAATGATCGTTGCCCACATTGTCCGTCTCTTCCACCCAAGATCCATCTTGCGAGGTACTGTTCATCTGAACCAATAATTTATCGTGTGAGACCCTAGGGGTACTCAGCAAGTCTTTATGCCTCTAAAGGGGACACAACCTGGGTTGACGCAATTGCAGCAAAAGATAAACCCTAGAAATTCTATAGATACTCGCTAACCATCCGCCTAACCAGAGATAGACGGATGTCCGTGAATTAATAACAACAGTTATAACAGTTATAACGGTAATATCCACAGATCCATCCTCCTCCTCGCTTACCGATGAGGATGAACAACCCCCATCCGTTGGCAGTTTTATTATCCATTCCGTGAGTGTTGCACTATTTACTAGTCAGGTACCTAGTCTAGTCAAATTAAAAGCGGTACTTTAGTTATGCTTGTCTATGATCGAGAAACTGTGCTCCAAGTCGTCCATAACCGCGGACACGGCTTTCAGAAAGTTTTACCCTGCAGGGGTGCACAAATAGCAACACACACTCGATATGCCTATTGTAACTACCTCGGTGAATTACGCTCCTAGTTACAAGCCTGGATGAGCAGAAATGGTTGAAATAGTACGGTGGGGCCCAAATGCCACTCACAGGTAGACCTTTCGGCCGTCCCAACCATTTCTAAACATTGGGACAAGAACGGGCGCGTGAATCGGCAAAGCGAAGGATCAACTACATACACAAATGAGTATGTATGCAAGCCACCATACAACAAGACATCGAGCCATTCCATCTAAAAAGAAAGGAAATATAGCAACGCCATACGGCAAGATCCAAATATCCTAGATAGATATAATAGTTTAGGATATCTCCTCATACATCAAACATCAGAGTATCAAGCGGAAGCGGAAGACAAAATCCGAGTACGGATAAGAAGCAAATTGGCATAAGATGCCCCATAAATAAACACAGCCCGCCCACAGATCTCACGGATCCCCGTTCTCGGAATCTCTACACCGAATGATCGTTGCCCACATCGTCCGTCTCTTCCACCCAGTATCCATCTTGCGGGGGTACCTGTTCATCTGAACCAATAATTTATCGTGTGAGACCCTAGGGGTACTCAGCAAGTCTTTATGCCTCTAAAGGGGACACAACCTGGGGTGACGCAATTGCAGCAAAAGATAAACCCTAGCAATTCTATAGAAACTCGCTAACCATCCGCCTAACCAGAGATAGACGGATGTCCGTGAATGAATAACAACAGTTATAACAGTTATAACGGTAATCTTAACAGATCCATCCTCCTCCTCGCTTACCGACGAGGAAGCGGACGAACAACCCCCCATCCGTTGGCAGTTTTATTATCCATTCCGTGAGTGTTGCACTATTTACTAGTCAGGTACCTAGTCTAGTCAGATTAAAAGCGGTACTTTAGTTATGCTTGTCTATGATCGAGAAACTGTGCTCCAAGTCGTCCATAACCGCGGACACGGCTTTCAGAAAGTTTTACCCTGCAGGGGTGCACAAATAGCAACACACACTCGATATGCCTCGGAAAAACCAAATCAAAACCCAACGAGCCACGACAAAGCAATTACAGGATTCAGAAATATTTCAGGGGCCACCCCATTGAGCTACCATAACGGTTAGCTGACTCAGACGGCCTCAAGGTTTGTGCTGGTCTGTGAACGACTGGGAACCCGAAAATGTGACTGTGCTTCTCGACACCGAAAACACTCCGCTTGCCTAACAGACAAAGCAGTACCTCGCACAATTTAAATAAAGCAAGAAGCATGGCATAAGTACAGGATAGTAAATAAAACCTCAAACTAGTTTGTGGCCCCAAGAAATAAGAATGAATCAAGCTCTGGCTCAGGGGGGTTTATAAGCCTCCCGGATGTGGATAGGGCGAATATTCTTGGAACAGGAATCAAGTACTCGGGGTCTTACGGGACACAAGTGAGCCTGAAAAACCAAATAGCGAATATGGCTCACCGATGCCACTTTCATTAGTTATCCCATTACTACTCAGGTTAAGTTGTTTAGGTACCTCGTTATTCATCAGACACTCACATACCCTACACATGCTGTTCTACGACTCGCATGGCTCAAACAACTCCTGTAGTAATGGCTCATGGGATGGAGGAACAAGCTTCGGTGGGGTTTAAAAGTAAAGGCTATGCAATACTTGGGATTCAGATTAATGCAATCGCGACTCAATGATGCAAGAATAAGAAAGAGGCAATAGGTACTATATGTATGCAAGCATGTGGTAGTGCTTGCCTGGCAGCTCAGTTGAAGCAAGGGATGGATCTGGGTAGTGCTCCTGGTTCTCTTGATATATCCCCTGCTCAGCGTCTATTCGAAGAAGAACCAAACAAGCAAGGGCCAACATAAATAAAGTGCACAAGCATATGAATAAAATGCGTCAAGCAAACAATCATGCTATGATGAATGATGCACAATTTGCATGGCAATAAAGTAGCATGGCATGGGTGAGGTGTGAAGTACAAGATTAAATCATTTTATGGGGTTTTAATCATATTTTATACTCAAATTAGTTGCTGTACACATTATACTTATATGATGCATGCTGAAAAACAGATAAAGGAATGCATAAACAGAAAGGTCTCGTCGAGCTAATCATTTTAGACATATCATTTGTTAAATTTGGAGTTATAAAACAAAAGTTATTAATTAATTAAGGAAAAAGGGCATTTATTGTAATTTTAGTCAACTTGGAATTTTAAAGTGTTCAAAATATATTTTGGATGGCATATTTGGAATCCTCACATTTTTCTAATCTGAAAACATATATTATTTGCATTATTTGAATTTATATTTTAGAAGATATTTAAAAACAGAATTAAATTTGGATTTGAATTAATTTGGAAAAGATTTGAATTAAAACAGATCACAGAAAAACTTTTTATACCCAGATAGACCCAGCCACAGTCACTGACGGGTGGGTCCGTTGCTGACTGGGAAACACAGCGCCGAAAAGGTTTTTCTCACATGGCTGTAGCGCCTATGGGCATGACAGTGGGACCAGCGACCACAGGCCCACGATGCCGAGCAGCCAGGAGACAGGTGGGCTTCATTTGGGCCTTGGGTTGAGGTTGGAAAAGGCTAGGGGGTGCTCTGCAAAATGTACAGAGAGGCTGACGGATGGGACCAGGCTGGACCGCGGGTTACGCACGCAAAACAGCAGGGGGTTATCAGCAAAATATGCAGCCGTACTGTTGATCTTCCTCTGACGATCGATCGGTCCGTCTTGACGGACAGACAGACCATGAGTGGGCTCGAGCAGCGACCTGGCACAGCGTGGCAGTGACGCTGGGCTAGGCGGGGTAGATGTTAGAGGGTCAAGCGGCCTAGGTAGGGTTGCGTGACCTTCTGATGAGGAGAAGCGAATGCGTCACCAGCGCACAGAGGGCGCTCGGAGGAAGGAACGGCGAGGCTAGGGCGGCGCGGCGAAGGGGACCATGTCAGGGAGGTCAGGACGCTCACCGTGGGGAGGTTGGTGGTGTTTGATCGGGCCGGGGAGCAGTTGATCGTCGACGAGGCAGAGGCCGAGCGGATTAGGGTTTCGGGGTCGGCGTCGCGATGTCCTCCGGCTCTGGTGCTTCTCCTCCTCGGCAATGGTGGCGGCCTCCTCGGCGTCTCCTCGTTCTTCCTCGACACCTAGAGCTCCTCGCCACCTGCAGGTGTAAGGGAGCGGAGGGGACGGTGGCCCGGCGTGGGGGTAGACGGTGGTGGAGAGGAAGGGGAGGAGAGGGCAGGTCCCGGGGTAGATCTGGGGGACAGAGGAGAGCCAGGGGATGGTGGTAGATAGCAGAGAGGGAGAGGGGTGCCGTGGGGGAGCGGGTAGATGGAAAAGGTGGCTCGGTGCCACCTTTCTCTTCTCCCTCCTTCACGTGCTCGGTCGGCAGGGGCAGGGCAGGGGCAGGTGAGGCTTCCAGGTGGGGCAAGGAGGAGGGGGTAGATCAGGGTCGGGCTGGTTGGGCCTGCAGGCAGAGAGAGCTAGAGGGAGAGAGAGGAGAGGCTCGGGTAGGGTTAGAGCTAGGCTCGGGTAGGGTTAGAGCTAGGCTCGGGTTAGGGTTTGTGTGGGGGTAGCTAGGTGGGTCCAGGGTGACAGGTGGGGCCAGCTAGGTAGAGAGAAGAGAGAGGCCGAGAGAGAGAGGTGGTGGTAGCTAGGTTAGGTCATGGTTTAGGGTTTTTGGAGAGAGGGGTATGGTGATTAGGGTAGAGAGGTACTAGGGTTTGGTTTTAGATTAGGTGGGGTGTCCTCTTATGACAAAGCCAAGCAAGCACATGCCAAGCTCCATCTAGATCTAGACAAGGTAAGGAGGGGTGAGATGGTTTAAGCATGATCAAATAAGATCAAGCTAAAAGGAGGGAGAGAGAGAGAGATGATCCACTCCAAATGCAAATAAAAACCAAAGCTAGTAAAAGATGGTTCTTGCATGGCCCATGCAAAACAATTAATGCCTTGCTTATTTTGTGAAAACAAGATTATCACATGGCATTAAACTTAGGCATTCCCACAAGTGGAATAAAGCCAAGCCAAGAATTTAAAAGAAAGTCCCAAGTGGATTAAATGGAGATGATCATATTTGATTATAATTGGGACTTGCTAGTGTGTGTGTGCCACTAGGTATTTAGTAAGCCCATAAATATCCAAACATGAAAATAACCCCAAAACAACACACATGGGAACTTAGAAAAGGGTTCCACTCACAAGGCATGCAAAGATGGCCATGTGGCTCTCATGAACCAATAATGTGAAAACAATATGGTGCATATATGAGAGCATGTGGAGATAGCAGTGGATCCATCTTGCTACATATGGGCTAGACATAAAGACCAAATGAATGCAATTGCCCATATATAGTTTTGATGGTGGAATTATAAGGTGGTGAAAGAAAAGGTGGTGGAGTTAATAAAAGATATGCCCCCAACTCAACTTGGGCATTCACACAATATATCAAGAACCAAATACAACATCAAGAGGCAACTACAATTTGCAATGCATATGAGATAAGAACCAAATGGAAAAGGGTTTTATATGATGCTCAAATGCAAGGTGGCATGATGACATGAGCATGATATAATGATGATGCAACAATTATATATTTGAAGTAGCCATTATATTTCTAGACCAAGTAGCATTACAATTGTTAGACAATTGGGATGCTACAACTCTCCCCCACTAAACAGGAATCTCGTCCCGAGATTCTAGGAAGAAGAAGACACAAAGAGGGTAGGATACTTGGCACGGAGCTCATCTTCATGTTCCCAAGTGGCTTCATCAACGGAATGGTGCGACCACTGCACCTTGCAGAACTTGATGGACTTGTTGCGAGTCCTTCTTTCTGCGACTTCAAGGATTTTTGTTGGGTGTTCTTGATAAGACAGGTCTTCTTGGAGATTGATAAGCTCATGATCCACGGTCCTGCCGGGATCCTTGAAGCACTTCTTGAGCTGAGAGATGTGGAAAACATCATGGACTTTGAGTTTTTCCGGGAGCTCAAGAGCATAAGCAACTTCTCCTCTTCTTCCACGAATCTTGAAAGGACCGATGTATCTAGGAGCCAGCTTTCCTTTGATACCAAAACGGTGCGTGCCTCTCATGGGAGTGACACGAAGGTAAACGAGATCACCAGGGACATACTCCATGTCCGTGTGCTTCCTGTCATAATTGCTCTTCTGGCGACTTTGAGCAATCCTCAGATTTTCAAGAATGATGTGAACCTTCACCTCCGCTTGAGTCACAATGTCAGGGCCAAACAAGATTCTTTCTCCTGCACCCGACCAACCAATCGGAGTTCTGCATTTGCGACCATAGAGAGCCTCAAATGGTGCCATCTTTAGACTTTTCTGGAAGCTGTTGTTGTACGAGAATTCAGCATAAGGAAGACATTCTTCCCACTTCATGCCAAAAGAGATGACGCAAGCACGAAGCATATCCTCCAGAATCTGATTGATGCTTTCAACTTGTCCTTGCGACTGAGGGTGGTAAGCTGTGCTGAAGTTCAACTTTGTTCCCAAAGCATTTTGGAAACTCCCCCAGTACTTGGAAGTGAAGATGCTTCCACGGTCTGAACTGATCTCAAGCGGAACCCCATACAGAGAGATAATTCTGTTGATATAGAGCTCAGCCAACTGAATTGCAGAAATGGTTTCCTTGACGGGGAAGAAGTGAGCCACTTTAGAAAGCCTGTCAATGACAACAAAGATTGCATTGTTGCCCTTACGACCTTGGAAAACCAGTGATGAAGTCCATCTCTACTTTCTCCCATTTCCATTCGGGGTTTCAATGGCTGTAGAAGACGGAAGGTTTCGATGGACAGCTTTCACTCTGCGGACACATCACACTCCGAGACATACTTGGCACAATACCGTTTCAAGCCAGCCACCAATATTGTGTTTTCAAGTCCATGTACATCTTTGTGCTGCCGGTGCATAGAAAGGAGAATCATGCGCCTCCTTGAGAACTTGCACTCTCAAACTCGGGTAGTTCGGAACAAACATCCGGTGTTCAAAGAAAAGCGTGCCTTGATCATCGACGTGGAAGGACTCATACTTCGGAAGCTGAAGCCTAGAGATGATCTTTTTGGTGTGCGGATCGCCAAGCTGAGAAGAGCGAACCGTTTCTTCCAAGAGAGAGGTTGCTAGGAGGTTCAGGAGATACCCTTGTTCCACAATTTCAAGGTTGAGCTGACGGAATTCCTCGCACAAGAGAGGCTGCTGTTCTTCCATCATGAGGTTGTTGACGTAAGCTTTGCGGCTGAGAGCATCGTCCATGACATTAGCTTTGCCCGGAGTGTAGTTGATGGTCAGATCGAAGTCATTGATTGCTTCAATCCATCTCCTCTGCCGAAGGTTGAGATCAGGCTGAGTAAAGATATACTTCAGACTCTTGTGATCAGAAAAGATCTCACAACGGTTACCAAGCAAGTAGTGCCTCCATACTTTCAAAGCAAAGACAACTGCTGCGAGCTCGAGGTCATGTGTAGGATAGTTGATCTCATGCGTCTTCAACTGTCGAGAGGCCTAAGCAACAACTTGTTTTTCTTGCATAAGGACCGCACCCAATCCATGCAAAGAGGCGTCACAGAATATCTGGAACGGCTTGGATGTATCCGGAGGAACCAAGACTGGTGTGAAAGTGAGCTTCTCTTTGAGTGTCTCAAAGCTTGCTTGACATGCAGGAGTCCAAAGGTATTTCTTATCTTTCTTGAGGTGATCTGTAAGAGGCTTCGCTATCTTCGAAAAGTTCTGCACGAAGCGACGACAATAACTAGCCAAACCAAGGAAACTTCGCACCTCTTTGACATTAACAGGAGGAAGCCATTCAACAATTGTCTTCACAGTTTCTGGGTTGACTGCAATGCCCTTGGCAGAGATGACGTGACCAAGATAGGTTACTTGAGGCAGCCAAAACTCACACTTGGAGAACTTTGCATACAAGCGGTTCTCACGAAGCTTGTTGAGGACACACCGAAGGTGTTCTTCATGCTCTTCTTGTGACTTAGAATAGACTAGGATGTCATCCAGATAGACCACAACGAACTTATCAAGATACTCCATGAAAACCGAGTTCATGAGCCTCGAGAAGGTGGCAGGTGCGTTGGTGAGACCGAAAGACATGACCGTGTACTCATACAGGCCATAGCGGGTGGTGAAAGCTGTCTTAGGAACATCTTCCTTGCGAATCTTGATTTGGTGATAACCACTTCTCAAGTCAAGCTTAGAGAATACCACAGCTCCAGCTAGCTGATCGAAGAGATCATTAATCCGCGGAAGGGGATATTTATTCTTGATGGTTTTAGCATTGAGAGCCCGATAGTCAACACAAAGTCTATCACCTTTTGCTTGTCAATTGGAATTTTATTGGAAGTTTGAGTGGATCTTTTCCCCATATCTCTCTCTACCCCCCCCTTTAGATTGGTCTTGCTTGATGCATGCTAGCATTAAAACCCCATCACCATATCCATCTATGCCATCATCCCCTTTTCTTCTTTTCTCTCTTTTGGCTATCTTGTTTGAGCTTGTTTGGTGCATGCTTGATCTTGTCAAAGAACCACTCCATCTAATCTCTCCTCTCTATCTAAACCATCTCTCTCTCCCTCATTTAACCCTAAACCCCACCCCCTCTTTTCCATCTATGCCGAGCCTCTTCCAGCTGGCCCCACCTGGCCCCCTCGCTCCCTGGCCCACCTAGCTACTACCCCACCCCAAACCCTAGCTTCACCCGAGCCAAACCTAACCCTAACCCGACCCTAGCAACTAGCCGAGCCACCCCCCTCTCTCTCAGCTCTCTCTCTGGATGGGGGCCCCTCCACCGAGCCTACCACCTCTCTGGCCTCACCCTACCCCACCTGGACGTCCCCTACCTGCCCTGCCTGCCCCGACCAAGCACGTGAAGAAGGAGAGGGTAAAAGGTGGCCGAGGCCACCTTTTTCCCATCTACCGCTCCCCCACGGCACCACCTCCTCTCTGCCGCTCCTCCCCTCCCTCTCTTCCACCTGCTACCTCCCCCAGATCTCCCCAGGGTCGAGCCCATCCGCTCCTTCCTTCCCAGCAACCCCACCGTCCCAACCGCCGCTCTCGGTGTCGCCGTCCACATACAGAACCAGGAGGCGGTCGTGCATACGCGGGTGTCGGGGAGGTTCACGGCCGTCCACTGCGTCGTCCTGTACACGCCGGCAACGAGGAGGAGAACCGGAGCCACCAGATCGACGCCAAGGCCGACGCCAAACCCTAGTCGCCCGGCCTCTGCCTCGACGACGATCGCCTGCTCCCCTGCCTGTTCCGACCGCACCAACCTCTCCCCGGTGAGCCCACGATCCTCCTGGACATGCTCTGCCTCGCCGTGCCGCCCTAGATCCGCCGAACGTTTCATCGAGCACCCTCGGTGCACCGATGAGCGCGCGCGCCTGCTCGGTTCCGCGCCGCGCAAACCCTATCTAGGCCCCGCCCGCTCTCCTGACACCTAGCCCAAACCACCGCAGTGGCTCCGCCCTCCGCGCGCGAGCCCTAGGTCGCCGGATCGAGCCCCGCGTCGCGTCCCGAGCCCTGTCGAGCACCGATCGATCGGCAGAGGGCAGAGGAAGAAGCACAGTACGCGTCACCGTTTTGCACAAAACCCCCTCCTAGTTTTTATGCCTAACCCGCGGTACCTCGTGGCCCACCAGACAGCCACCCAGTCAATCTTGCAAAGAACCCCCGTTTAACCCCAGCCTTAACCCGCGCTCCCTGGATCTACCACGTGTCGTGTCCCATGGCGCTTGTGAGTGGGTCCGCGTGAGCCGTGGCCCCACATGTCATTTGCTAGGGCTAGATCAAGCTGCGGTGAGAAAAGCTGTTCTGCGCGCTGAGCTGCTGAGTCAGCCAGTGACCCCACCCGTCAGTGACTGTGTCTGGATCTGTCTGGGTATAAAAAGCATTTCTGTAATCTGTTTAAATCCAAATCTTTTCAAAATAAATTCAAATTCAAATTTATTTCTGTTTTAAAATAACTTTTAGAATACAAACCCAGTTAATACAAATAATATATGTTTTCAAATCAGAAAATATGAGGAATTTAAATATGCCATTCAAAATATATTTTGACACTTTAATTTTCCAAGTTTATTTAAATTACAATAAATTGCCCTTTTGACTTAAATAATTAATAACTTTTGATTTATAACTCCAAATTTAATAAATAATATGTCTAAAATGATTAGCTCGACGAGACCTTTCTGTTTATGCATTCCATGGTTTGATTTGAAGCATGCATCATATAAATATAATGTGTACAGCAACTAATATGAGGATAAAATGTGGTTAAAACCCAATAAAAATGTTTATTCTGGTATTCCACACCTCACCCATGCCATGCTACCTTATTGCCATGCAAATTGTGCATCATTCATCATAGCATGATTGTTTGCTTGTCGCATTTATTCGTATGCTTGTGCACTTTATTTATGTTGGCCCTTGTTTATTTGGTTCTTCTTCGAATAGACGCTGAGCAGGGGATATATCAAGAGAACCAGGAGCACTACCCAGATCCATCCCTTGCTTCAACTGAGCTGCCAGGCAAGCACTACCACATGCTTGCATACATATAGTACCTATTGCCTCTTTCTTATTCTTGCATCATTGAGTCGCGATTGCATTAAACTGAATCCCAAGTATTGCATAGCCTTTACTTTTAAACCCCACCGAAGCTTGTTCCTCCATCCCACGAGCCATTACTACAGGAGTTGTTTGAGCCATGCGAGTCATAGAACAGCATGTGTAGGGTATGTGAGTGTCTGATAGATAACGAGGTACCTAAACAACTTAACCTGCGTAGTAATGGGATAAGTAATGAAAGTGGCATCGGTGAGCCATATTCGCTATTTGGTTTTTCAGGCTCACTTGTGTCCCGTAGGACCCCGAGTACTTGATTCCTGTTCCTTGAATATTCGCGCTATCCACATCCGGGAGGCTTATGAACCCCCGAGCCGTAGCTTGATTCATTCTTATTTCTTGGGGCCACAAACTAGTTTGAGGTTTTATTTACTATCCTGTACTTATGCCATGCTTTACTGCTTTATTTAAATTGTGCGAGGTACTGCACACTGTACTGTTTAGGAAAGCGGAGTGTTTTCGCGGTGTCGAGAAGCCCAGTCACATTTTCGGGTTCCCAGTCATTCACAGCCACTGACGCAAACCTTGAGGCCATCTCGGAGTCAGCTAACTTCGTTGCGGGTAGCTCAATGGGGTGGCCCCCTGAAATATTTCTGAATCCTGTAATTGCTTTGTCGTGACTGCCTCGTTGGGTTTTGATTTGGTTTTTCCGGGGCATATCGAGTGTGTGTTGCTATTTGTGCACCCTAGGGTAAAAACTTTCTGAAAGCCGTGTCCGCGGTTATGGACGACTTGGAGCACAGTTTCTCGATCATAGACAAGCATAACTAAAGTACCGCTTTTAATTTGACTAGACTAGGTACCTGACTAGTAAATAGTGCAACACTCACAGAATGGATAATAAAACTGCCAACGGATGGGGGTTGTTCGTCCGCTTCCTCGTCGGTAAGCGAGGAGGAGGATGGATCTGTGGATATTACCGTTATAACTGTTATAACTATTGTTATTAATTCACGGACATCCGTCTATCTCTGGTTAGGCGGATGGTTAGCAGTATCTATAGAATTGCTAGGGTTTATCTTTTGCTGCAATTCGTCACCCCAGTTGTGTCCCTTTAGAGGCGTAAAGACTTCTTGAGTACCCCTAGGGTCTCACGATAAATTATTGGTTCGGATGAACGGTACCTCGCAAGATGGATACTGGGTGGAAGAGACGGACGATGTGGGCAACGATCATTCGGTGTAGAGATTCCGGGAACAGGGATCCGTGAGATCTGTGGGCGGGATCTGCTTATTTATGGGGCATCTTATGCCGATTTGCTTCTTATTCGTACTCGGATTTTGTCTTCCGCTTCCGCCTGATACTCTGATGTTTGATGTATGAGGAGATATCCTAAACTATTATATCTATCTAGGATATTTGGATCTTGCCGTATGGCGTTGCTATATTTCCTTTCTTTTTAGATGGAATGGCTCTGATGTACTATTGTATGGTGGCTTGCATACATACTCATTTGTGTATGTAGTTGATCCCTTCGCCGATTACGCCTGCGTTCTTGTCCCGATGTTTAGAAATGGTTGGGACGGCCGAAAGGTCTACCTGTGAGTGGCATTTGGGCCCCACCGTACTATTTCAACCATTTCTGCTCATCCAGGCTTGTAACTAGGAGCGTAATTCACCGAGGTAGTTACAATAAACAATATTATTACATGGCATTATTCATTTGCATTTCCAAAGGTGGACTAAAGCCAAGCAGAAGAAATGAAAGGATGCCCCATGTGGAGTAGTTGGAGATGGCCATGTTTGAAATAAAATGAGACATGCTAGTGTGTATGTTCCACTAGATGATTACTAGTCCCAAAAATATTCCCACATGAGCATGAACCCATAATAATCCATATGGAAGCTAGGAAAAAGGGTTCCACTCACAAGGCATGCAAAGGTGGCCATGTGGCTCTCATTTATCAATAATGTGAAAACAACATGATGCCAAGATGAGAGCATGTGGAAAAGAATTCGATCCATCCCAACCCACATGAGCTAGAGGCAAAACCCAAATAAAGTGCAAAGCTCACATTTAGTTGGATGGTGGAATTATAAGGTGGTGAAAGAAAGGTGGTGGAGTTAATAAGAGATATGCCCCCAACTCAACTTGGGAATTTAAACAATATATCAACAAACAAATACAATATCAAGAGGCAAATACAATTAATAATGCATATGAGATAAGAACCAAAACAAAAAGGGTTTTATATGATGCTCAAATGCAAGGAGGCATGATGACATGAGCATGATATAATGATGATGCAACAATTATATGTAGGAAGTAGCATTTATATAGACTGGGCTAGTATCATTGCAATTGTTAGACAATTGGGATGCTACATTAGGTATAAGAGAAATAATAAGGTAAAGTAAAACAACTGAATACAGAAAGTAAGTATCGCGTATGTAAGAGAGACTGGAACTACAATAGGGGAAAAGCGTTCTCAGGGAGTAACCGATACACTGCTAGCATTATAAGGAGCTAAGATAAAGATTATCATCATGAACATTATCAACTATGTATGTGTGGGAGGAACTCCATATTTGGACAAATAGGTAGCAACCGTTGCTCACATCATCCTCATAACTACAACAGTCAGCAATCGACATCAATCGAATTACTCCCTCTGTCCTAAAATACCCTGCATTCTGGGTTTAGTCAAAGTCAAACTTTATAAAGTTTGATAAAATATATAGAAAAAACTATAAACATCTATAGTACCGAATGTATATATTATAAAAATATACTTTAAGATGATTCTAATGGTATTTATGTTGTATTATAGGTATACATAAATTTTTCAAATGTTTGGTCAAACTTTACAAAGTTTGACCTTGACTAAACCTAGAATGCAGGGTATTTCAGGACAGAGGGAGTACTGTGCTATTAAGGAACGTAATCCCGTAGGATGTATCCTATGGCATGGATAGTGTTCCGTGAGTTTCCCCGGTTTCCCAAGTTGATAGGTAAAGGGTGCCAACAACTTTATAGTCACTTTAAGTGCTAGCATGCCTCTGTCTACCAACTAGTAGTTCCCTCCATCAAGTCCCCATGAGAGGCAAATATTGAGAGGTCAACTTCTCTCAATATTAAGATATAGAAAATCTAACACATGGTCACATCGATGAATATCATAATAAACTTTATCTTATTTCAATCTCATACTAGGGCTTCTCCATCTCCCCAAGAACTAATGATCTACTCAGACATGGAGGCAATCAACATCATGGCAATAACAATAGAATTTATCATAGATGAATAGTATTTGTATAAATCCACAACGAGTACGGAAATTAAACAAGATCTAGACAAGATGTAGATGGGATGGATGGAGATCCTTAGCCTCCCGGATCTGCACAGGGCGAAGATGAATCCCCGGTGGATGAATTCCCCCTCCAGATGCCTTCCAGAGGTGAGGTTTCTGCGATTTCTGGGTGTTCTGTATGTCGTCCCCCCGAACCAGTTGCACAGGGTGAAACTATTTGAGGAGGCGGAGGCGACACCAACTATACGATCGGAGCTATACGGCCAGAAAATTTGCTCCAGTCGTATAGTTGGTCGTTGAACCTTCTACCTCCTTTGTTCGCTTCTGGTTTTCTTCTGGTATTATTAATATTTCCCAAATAAGCGATTTACGTTGTTTTTGACTCCTTTTATCCTCAATATAACTGCTGTAAGAATTATATGCATTGGATCCATGATCTGTCCTGATCCTGGTGAAAACAGACATAAAATGTGCACGCGAGCACCGTAAAATACCAAGATCCTACATCTACAATGCAAAATAATAATGTAAAACATGATGCAAATATGCACTCATAAACTTACCCAAGCTTAGACTCTTGCTCGTCCCGAGCAAGTTTTAGCTTAATGGATGTGATCCTCATATTCATGAAGCTGAGTCGATTAAATAAATGAGGCAATTGCAGCATGTGTTTATACGATACATAGGAATAAGTTCATGAATAGTACCTCACTCGAACCATCTGAATAGTATTAGCAGGCTTCCACACCTTAGTGGTCAATAGTTCATAAAGGATGAATCCCAACATAATGTAAAAGTATCCGGTTTAACCGAATGAGTTAGCGAGGTAGTCCCAAGTGTTTTAGGATCAACGTATTCACTTGGGATTCAAAATCTCAAAAGTGTTTCTTTGTCATACTACAATATAGTGGTATATGCCTACTTGCTCTTTGCACACTCACCCTTTTTCTTTTTCCTTTTATTTTCTTTTGTATATATGCTCACACTTTTGTTTAAGTGTTGTGCAAAGGAGCTAGCCATACATTCCACTTCATGTAGGAATTCAAAGTTTAACGATCTCAATTATCAAATTCCAATCGTATATGAAGCATTCTTATGACTTGAAGATTCTACCTCGACTTGTTCTCACTCTATTTTGATAGCACTTTCATTTTCCTTTGTTCAAGGTTTCTTTTTTAGCCTAACTGCATAGATAATTTTTGTTTGTAAATCAAACCGCAGACTTACAGCATATTGACCAAATTATCTTTAGGTGTTCCATTAATACCAATGGTGTGGAAGACTCCTATTGCTATCATCAAGTGCAAGTAAAATTATATGTAAGCCATTCATATATCAATAAAGCAAACACAAACTCAATATTGCTCCAAATATAATAATAAACTCGGAATTTCATAAAAAGGATCGACTATTCCTGAAGGGAGTTCTAATGATGCAAACTTTATTGCTAGTTTGAACTAATGCAAAAATAGTAACGTAAAACTTATAAGATAGATTACAAGGTCTTAAAGATCTCCCCACGCTTGGAATCAAGCCAGGCGGGATGAAATAATCCCTTGCAATTATTTGATACCGTAATTGTTGTAGATCACTGTGGCGCCATGGCATGTGGTATCTTCTCCTCACGGGCCAGCCTGAGGTGGAGGGGTTGATTGACAACTTCTAATTGTTTAATAAGCAACTTGTAGAAAAGATTGTTCCTCTCCAACACTTTCACTTTATCTTTAATGAACTCATTGTTATCATGAAGTGTTTGTAGCGCCATAATACTCATAGAAAAACCTGCTTCGGTTGTCCACTTGATATCTTCATCAAGTTTATCTAGATAAAGTCGTAGCAATCGAAGGTGTTTGGGTATCACTGGCTTCTCCTTGTCCAAATCTTCAATCTTCAGCTCCAAGGCCTTCAAATACCTCTTTCGACACCCATGGTCGGTGTCGAGGAACTCTATAGGGATGGTCTTGATCTCCTTGTCTTGCTCGCTATTGCTCCCGATCTCCATAAGAGCTTTTCTTCTTGACTTCTATCCCTTGGTTAAGATCCCTCACGTGTGAATAAGAGGTAGATTAGTTTCTGGAGATTATGATTAGAGAGAGAGACAATGGCAGTATATAAGGGGATCAGAGGTCGGTAAAACTCGCGAGAAACACCAAATTGTCGCCCAAGAAAAGAATCTTAACGAAACAAGGAAAGAAATCACAGATTTGGAAGAGTCCTGCAGCGTAACGACCAACTATACGGGCGCGGCTCGTATATCTCCGGCCGTATAGTTGGTTCCGGGCAGATATTTCCAAATATCTCGAGTCTAGGTCAATTAAATCACGACTTGGAACCGGCAATAACGTTTTTTTTGTTTTTTTAGATTATAAATGAGAAGACAAATGAAAAGTGTCTGAGAGTTTAATGACCAACTATACGACCAGAATTTTGGCTCCGATCGTATAGTTGTGACCGTATAGATGTAGACACCAAAAATCAAAAGTATCTGAGAGTTTACCGACCAACTATACGGCCGAAATTTTGGCTCCGGTCGTATAGTCGTGACGGTATAGATGTAGACACCAAAAATCATAAGTATCCGAGAGTTTAACGACCAACTATATAGCCAGAATTTTGGCTCCGGTCGTATAGTTGCGACCATATAGGCTTAGATATCGAAAAAAAATTCACGATGATGATACAGAGAGTTTATTGACCAACTATACGGCGGGAGCTCCCTCTCCGGTCGTATAGTTCCGCCCATATAGTTGGTAAAAAACCCTCTAAAGCTTCAAAAAAACACAAGGAATTCAAAGGCTGAATTTTCAAAAGTAAAAATTATGAAAACAAATCACTTATTTGGGTAAGAACACTTACCTTGCACTTACCATTTGCTTATTCGGGAACAAATAACTCCTCCAACAACAAAGACTCCTTTTCTCTTGGAGGAATTGACCTTAGTTCATTGAATAATTCTCGTAAACAAAAATCACTAGGACTAAAGTTCCTCTCAACAAGATTGGTGTCTTGCTGGGCAAACATGGATACTGCATGTAACATCTTTATTTCTTGCCTCTGCATGATCTGCAACTCAAATTCTTGAAGTGAAAGAATCCAACGAATCAGTCTTGGCTTATGGTCTTTCCTCTCAAGGAGTTCTTTTAAGCCACCACGATCCGTGTGAACTCTTACCTTTGCATCAACTATGTAGGAACGAAATTTATCACAAGAGAAAAATACAACAAAAAGTTCCCTTTCTTCTTTAGGGTAATTCTTCTGAGCACCATTTAGAGTTCTACTAGCATGATGTATTATGTTAAATCTACGACCAATATGTTGTCCTAGAGTTACTCCTACAACATCATCACTAACTTCACCTATTAAGTCAAAGGTTGTATCCCAGATAGGTGGTTTAATGATGGGAGCATGAGATAAAGCATTTTTGAGTTTATCAAAGGCTTCAAGACACATAGCATCCAAATTAAATCTTACTCCCTTTTGCTGGAGGTTAGTCAAAGGTTTAGATATTCCAGAGAAATTTCTAATGGACCTTCTATAAAAACACACATGCCCAATTAAACTTCTTATACCTTTAATATCCCTAGGTTATGGCTTTCTGTTAGGGGGATACCCCTGGGTAGGGTCACGCCGGGGTATAAAGGCCGAGTTAGCCGAGGTATGGCAAGGTCAAAGCGAATGCTGGCCGAGTCACCTCAAGGCAGGCCGAATCTCAGGGTAACCCAGACCAGGGGATGTCCGCCTAACTGAGTCTCATCCGACTTAAGCCGTAAGCCGGATAGATGAATCTAACTTGTATGCAGGAACATGTGTGACCGGATCAACTACGATCCGGGTCATAGCAGCTTCTAGGAGAAGGAAGGAATCTCGCTGGTCAAAAGTAACCCCAGTAAGCACTGCATGAGCGAAGCGGACAGGGGCAGGACCACCGAGGCATGGCCGATAGAGGTGACGACGTCCGTGTCGGCTGACGCAGGCGCCGCAGAGGCTCACGTAGCCTCTGCATGGGTGACGAGGGGGAAAGCACCCTGGTCGGCTTGGAATATGCCTCCACGTATGCCCTAAGTGGAGACCTAGCCACCCCTATATAAGGAGGGCTAGGGCCTCAGTAGAGAGGGTTAGGTTCTACTGGTTGATCTCTAGTTGGTCTTGTATGGGTTAGCCGGTGGTGAGAGTAAGAGAGTCCCTTCTTCCTCCTCTCCTTAATACAGCTCTAGGAGCACTTGTACCTTGGAAGTGAATCGAATACAAAACTTCTGTGTGTGGAATCACTACACTATCCCTCCCTGGATTCCCCTAGTGCAATTAGTCCCCACCTTTAGCCTATCCATGGCATCTGCCGTGACACCACCACGACAGTTGGCGCCCACCATGGGGCTAGCGGCGCTAGCAGGGGTCAAGATCCGGACGGGAAACCTCATCGGCACCGGCGAACGCATCGTCTCCGGGCTCGTTCAGCGCTTTGGAGCGCTGGATTTTGTCAGCGACAACGCTGGCTGGCTGTGACGCCACTACAGCGGCCTCTTCGTCAAGCTTGGTGCACACAAGGTCTACGTTGCTGTGGACATATCATGCGTTCATCCGCGACACGTCGTCGAGGCAGGGGAGCCACCCCTTAGCGTGGTTCACGGGGCGCGTATCACTCGCTCCCCGGACCGTGCTGAGGTGATGATGACTGCGCCAGGTGCAGGCGCAAGCAAGGATCCGGTACCAGATCTAGAGGTAACGCCTAAGGCACCGATGAAAAGTAGAGGTCCTCCACTAGAGAGGCCTGGGAATGTATTAAGAGAAGCTATGGATAGCTTGGCAAACCCGGTAGTAGTAGTGGTAGATCCGGCTCAGGCACAGGCCGAGCTAGAGGAAACTAGGCAAAAAATTCTAGAGGGAGCAAAAAAGATAGCGGCGGCTCAGCAGTCGTTGAACATGACGCTGCGTGAGTATGCAAAGGCAAATAAAGTAGATGCTGTAAAAGTGAAGGGGAGAAATCTCATGAGTGAAATGAATAAAGAGGGTGATACTCGGATCGAGGAGTCAGAGAACTGTATGTCCGTGGGGCTGCCGAAGTATAGTACCCCGGCAAAAAACCTCAGAGCAGCGGATGCAGCTGCGTCCGAGTTAGAGGGTCTAACGGGTGAAGCCCATGAAAGACTACAAGATAGGGTCAATGAGTTGGTTCGGATCGCGAACAGGCAGAATGAGGAGTTGCTCAGGGCTAACCCGGAGAGAGCTGGGGCCTCCAAGATCGTTCATTCGGCGGTGGGTAACCCGGAGAAATCCGTTGGAGCCGCATCGTCTCCTCATGGTGGTCCTAGGAGAGAAGAGGTAGTAACCTCGGCCAGGAGAAACAAGCAGATTGTTCCGTATGACGCGACAAGGGCAGGAAAAGCAAAAGAGGTACAGAGAAATGACGATCGACGAAGTGTGAGCCGCGGTGAAGCTGGCCGAGGTAACCGTGACCAAGGCAATGCCGGTCAAGGAAACGCTGTAAATGGCAATGCCGGATAGCGCAACTCGACAGGACAACCGCAGCAGCAGAATATAGCAAGGCAAGAGCAAAGCGCCGGCCAAGGTATGCAATAGAGAGATGCGCCACGAGAGCAAGACCGGTATAACGATGGAGATTCAGAAATTGTGAATGTAGGATACCCAAGGCCCGACTATCATGTGATAGGGTCGAGATTGGGAAGCAGGGATCTGATGCCGGACGACGCCAGGTTGAAACTGGATCGACTGTATAGGTCGGAGTAGAGTGAAAGTCAAGGTCCTCCGGGTCCTGCATTTTTGGACCCCGGATCATGAAAGAGCCACCGGTACCTAACTTCCAGTTACCCAGAGGCACGAAGATGTATGAAGGCAGCACTAAGCCGGAGGATTGGTTGATAAACTATGCAACATCTATGAAAATTGCTACATGCAACTTGCGATGGGCTGTGAGATACGTACCCCAGATGTTGGAGGGGCCAGCAAGGGTATGGTTAAACAATTTACCACCCGGAAGTATTAACTGCTGGATCGATTTTGAGGAAATGTTTATCAGCAATTTCTCAAGTACGTATCAGAGGCCAAATAGGCCACAGACCCTAGCTATGTGTAAGCAGAGACCGAACGAGACAGACTGGGAGTTTTTAACCCGGTGGTGTACCGTGAGAAACTCGTGTGAAGGTGTGATAGAGTCACAGGCCATAGCATGGTTTATTGCGAAGTGCGGTATGCAAGCTGTGGCAGAAGTTGCAAAGGAAAATGCCAACCACTTTGGCAAAAATGATCCGGATCGCTGATTCGTATGCTTTGGGTGATCCGACTCAACCTAGGCTCGTGTCGAACGAGTCGAATGAGGAGTACTACCAGAGAGATGGAGCCGGATCGTCCCGGTGAAATGATTACAGAGGTAAAAGAAGAGATGATGACGGATCACGGTACGATTCATAACAAGTTGCAGCTGTGAATCAAGATCAGCCCGGAACAGGGAGCAATCAATGTCAGAAAACTGGAGGGCAACAATGGACATCAAGGAATGATGGCAAGAAAACTTGGATGCCAGAACAGAAGAAAGAGTGGCAAGAAAAGAAGGACCGTCTGAGGTACACTTATGAGTCGATGTTGGATCAGCCATGTAAATTTCACATGCCAAATCCGAGTAACCCAGCGGGTCATACAACGAGGCAATGTGAGTGGATGCGTAAGATAGAACAAGGTGGCTCGGGGAATGCTCAGGCACCCCGAAATGATCAACCTCGGCAGGAGTTACCCCGGCAGCAATTGCTCTCTGGAGCGAACACGCAACAGCTAATGTTGCCTCTCCCTCCACCGAGGTATGATAACCATGAGAGAAGGGATGCAGTGCATCAAGTAGAAAACCAGCATCAGCCAGATCAGAGGTACCCCGGAAATGAGGGGAGAAATGAGTACAGGGAGCATCATCAGAGTTACTGTGTATTTACCACTGAGGAAACAGATAGGAAGAGCTTGCAGCGCCGACATATGGAGGTCAATGCGGTAATGCCCGCAGTGACGAGGTATATGCCTTGGTCGGACCAGGAAATTACCTGGAACATCAAAGATCATCCCAAGCTTATGCCGAGTCCTGGTTCATATGCGTTAGTGCTGGATCCGACATTCATCGGGCCAAACATCAATGTGAGGTTCTCCAAGGTACTGTTTGACAATGGTAGTAGCATTAACATCATGTATGCGGATACAATGTGCAAGTTGGGTATCTCGGAGAACATGCTCCAGGCTACAAGGACAACTTTCCATAGTATTGTGCCAGGCATTTCTTGTGAGCCCATAGGCAAAGTCCGGGTTGACGTGTTGTTCGGCACGAGAGATAATTGCCGAACTGAGAATTTGGAGTTTGAGGTCGTGAACTTGGAAAGTGCGTATCACGCGTTACTCGGAAGACCAGCATTGAACAAATTCATGGCAAGCTGTCATATCAGTTATCTGAAGATGAAGTTGCCCAGGCCAAACGGAGTGATTACCATTGCTGGAGATTTCCGACGTTCCATCGAGTGTGCGTCAGCCGGGTCTAACCTAGCCGAGTCACTCGTGATTTCTCAAGAGAAAAGAAAAATCCAGGAGGTGGCGGCATTAGCTCAGTCCGCGCAGCAGTATATGCCGGTGTTGAGTAACCCGCATGGTAGCGTTTCGTTCCAAGCCGCAAAGGATACTAAGAAAGTGCCTGTTGATGATATGTTCCCAGAGCACACCATAACAATTGGTGCCGGGTTGAATGATAAATAGGAAAGCGAGCTCGTCAACTTCCTCCGTGAGAATCGGGATATTTTTGCTTCGTCCACACAGGACTTGCAAGGTGTTCTGAGGGAGTTGGCTGAGCACTCTTTGAACGTGAGACCCGGAGCAAGGCCGGTGAAGCAACCTCTCCGCCGCTTCGCCGAGGATAGGAGAAAAGTCATTGGAGATGAAATAGCTCGGTTACTAGCAGCAGGATTTATCATGGAAGTACTTTACCCGGATTGGCTATCTAATCCGGTGCTGGTGGAGAAGAAGAAAGATGATCCGAATGTGGCAGTGGTTTGGCGTATGTGTATCGATTACACGAACCTGAACAAGGCGTGTCCAAAAGATCCATTTCCATTGCCGAGGATAGATCAGGTCATAGACTCAACTGCTGGATGTGAACTGTTGTCATTCATTGATGCATATCCTGGTTTCCACCAGATTCCTCTGAACCCGGATGATCAAATAAAGACTGCATTTATCACCCCGTATGGGGCTTATTGCTATCGCACCATGCCGTTTGGTTTATGTAATGTAGGGGCAACGTACCAAAGATGTATGCAAAAATGTTTGCACGACCAAATAGGTCAAAATGTACAAGTGTATGTGGATGATGTGGTTATCAAGACCAAGGAAAGCAAAACGCTCCTTGATGATATCAGGCAGACATTCGCGAACTTGAGGAGGTTCCAGATGAAGCTTAACCCAGAAAAATGTACCTTCGGTGTCCTGGCTGGAAAATTACTCGGTTCCATTATCATCCGAGGTATTATCAAAGTTAATCCAACTAAGATCCGGGCCATTGAACGAATGGAACTGCCGAAGTGTCTTAATGATGTCCAGAAAGTTCACTAGTTGCCTGGCATCGTTAAGTCGGTTTGTATGTCGGTTGGGAGAAAAGGCATTGCCTCTCTACCAACTCATGAAAAAGTCCAATAAGTTCATTTGAACGCCACAGGCCAATGAAGCCTTTGCCCACTTAAAGAAGATGTTAGCCACCGCACCAGTGTTAGCCTCTCCACTATCAAAGGAGCCAATGTTGCTCTACATAGCCGCAACTAACCGAGTTGTAAGTGCAGTGATTGTGGTAGAGCGCGACGAAGAGGGTAAGTCGATGCAAAGGCCAGTGTATTACTCGGCGGTATTATCTCAAAGCAGAACTACCCACACTATCAAAAGGTGGCATATGGTGTCTATATGGCAGCTAAGAAGTTAAAGCATTACTTTGAGGAGCATCCCATCAAAGTAATATGTGAAGCTCCCATATCCGAGATAATGAGTAACAAGGATGCGAGTGGCAGAATTGCAAAATGGGCAATTGAACTAGCTCCCTATGTGCCACAATATGACAGAAGAGAAGCAATGAAGTCTCAGGCTGTGGCCGACTTTTTTGTGGACTGGGCCGAGGTACAATATGAACCACCGCCACCAGATCCGAACTACTGGAGGATGCATTTGTGGTCAAAAACAAAAACCAGGCTAGGCGCCGGAGTTGTGCTTACCTCGCCAAAGAAGGACCAGCTGAAATATGTGCTGCAGATCCATTTCACGGCATCAAACAATGTCGCTGAGTATGAAGCACTTGTGCATGGGCTCAAAGTGGCAAAAGAGATTGGGATACGATAGATACAATGCTTTGGCGACTCGGATTTGGTAATACAGCAAGTGTCGGGACTGTGGGATGCCCTTGATCCAAACATGGCTCTGTACAGATTTCATGTGCAGAAGATATCTGGTTACTTTGAGGGATGTGAATTTCACCATGTACCCCGGGTGGAAAATGAGGCTGCCGACATGCTGTCAAAGCTCGGATCAACCCGACAAGCAATTCCACCGGGTGTAGCATTGGAACACCTCAGAAAACCGTCTATCAGGCTGTCCCCAGGAACCGACTCAATCTATGTCCCGGAAGATACAGAATCCAGAGTTGTGCCCATGGACGTTGACATGGCAGGTGGTGCACGAAACCCGGGGACTGCCTCAGCAAACCCGGGGACTGCCTCAGCGAACCCGAGGACTGCCTCGCAGGACCCGAGGACTGCTCAGCGTGATCCGTTTGAAGTTATGCCGGTGGATCATATGGAAATTGATGAGGATGTGATCCCTGTGCGAGCAATACCAGCTTGGGCACTGCCTATATTTCAATTCCTGAAAAATGGAACTTTACCCACTAAGGAGGTGCTATCCAGGCAAACTCAGAGGAGAGCAAAGGCATACACAATCATCAATTCCGAGCTATACAAAAGGAGTGTGACGAATGTCCTCTAGCGATGCGTTGACCCGGAAGAAGGGCTTGACATCCTCCGAGATATACATCAAGGGGAGTGCGGGCATCATGCCTCGTCCCGAGCCTTGGTGGCAAAAGCTTTTCGGCATGGATTCTACTGGCCAAGTGCCTTAGAACAAGCAGAAGATCTGGTGAGAAAATGCAATGGTTGTCAGAGGTATGCTACCAAGACACATATGCCTATGTCGGAACTCAAGACCATACCAATCACATGGCCATTTGCCGTATGGTGTTTGGATATGGTTGGCCCGTTCAAACCAGCAAGAGGGAATATGACTCACATTCTGGTCATGGTGGACAAATTTACAAAGTGGATTGAAGTGAAGCCTATAAGAAAATGTGATGGAGCTACGGCCGTAACATTTCTCAAAGACATCATCTTGAGATACAGTTATCCTCACAGTATCATAACTGATAATGGCACAAATTTTGCTGAAGGAGCATTTGCGCGGTTCTGCCGGGATAAGAAGATCCGACTGGACGTTGCCTCAATAGCTCATCCCACATCGAACGGACAAGTGGAAAGATCCAACGGATTAGTATTATCCGGGATAAAACCCTGGCTCATTGAGCCGCTGCAAAGATCAACGGGGTGCTGGATAGAAGAACTACCAGCGGTACTGTGGAGTTTAAGAACAACTCCGAATTGATCAACAGGCTATACGCCATTTTTCTGGTATATGGGGCAAAAGCGTATTACCAGCCGACATAGAGCATGACTCGCCTAGGTTCACCCAATACACAGAAGCCGAAGTGCAAGAAGCCCGGCAAAATGATGTTGATCTGCTGGAAGAAGCGAGAGAATTGGCATTGTCCAGATCCGCCATATATCAGCAAAATCTCCGACGCTATCATAGCCGGAAAGTAAGCCCCCGAGTCTTCCGGGAAGGCGATCTGGTACTCCGGTTGGTACAACGTATTGCTGGCATGCATAAGTTATCCCCCCCATGGGAAGGGCCATTCATTGTGAGCAAAGCACTGCACAATGATTCTTATTATCTTATCGATGCAAAGCCATAGGAAAAGAACAAGGCGGATAGGTCCGGCGAGGAATCTAAGCGTCCATGGAATGTAGCTCTACTCTGTCCTTTCTACACTTAGCAGAGAAGTGTATGTATCCGAGTCTTCTCATATGTCGGTATGTATGCCGGCAATGAGCTTATCAATGAAATGTTGGCACCTCGAGCAGTAACTCAAGGACTGCCTTAATAATATTTGTTGTCTTTTATTATTTATACATCAGCTGTAGTAAGTTGTTCTACTTAACTCGGATTAGTAGTGTGTGAGCACCAAAAACCCAACTCTTCGACTTGCTGCCGTCCAACAAGATTTGGCTTCATGGCAAGCAAGAGAACAAGTTTGGAATTGCATAGCACATGAAAAACGACTAAGGAAAAGAACTTAATCGAGCCGACGTTTGTTTTTCGGACTAACCCTGTATGTACTTTCAAATTATTATGCTAAATTATTTTGAGCTAAGAATAAAGTTTCCAAGTATTGTTAGGACAATTTTTGAAGCTCGGATTTATAAGTCGTAAAACCGAATCAAGGTAGACACAAACCAAGCCAGAAGATTGGACGAACAAGAAAATGAAACTCGAGGGCTACGCCCAAGTTGATTCAGCATAAAAACTTAGTAGCAAAATATCGCATGTGCACTGGATACAATTTCACCCGGCATACCGGGGATCTGATAAATTTTAAAGTGTTTTCACTCAAGGAGCAGCAGGAGGAGGAAGTTCGGCGTCATCTTCACCGTTTTCGATATCCGAGGCATCATCCTCTTCATCCTCGTCCGAACCATCTTCTACGTTCTCAGCATTTTCGTCACCAGCGGCTTCCAGGAAGCTCGAACACTCAGTCCATTCATGAATGGGAGCATATTCAATGAGGCTATGGGCGCAAGCCTGGCGCCGAGCTACCCACTCCGGGTCATTGGTCAATTTGGATCCGGTGCGCATGCACGTCAGGAGGTTGAGGTCGATCTTCTCATACCACGTGAGTATGTGGTGAAGAACGGTCTCAGCTGCGGCACGTCCAGCGGACTCCCTCCAAAGGTCGAGCTGGGTCTCGATTTCCATCAGCTTTTCAGCGAGAATTGCGGTTCTCTCCGGAGTGTCTTCTGCAGGCCAGAATATGTTGAAGATTCGGACTGCAACGTTAAGGAGATCCTTGCCATAGTTCTTGATGATTTCCAAGCGAGATGCCAGGCTGACCAACAGGTCCTCCATGTTATATGGAATATCTTCACCGTCAGGAGCAACGGGAGTACCCCTCTCTCGGGGGAAATCAGCAACAGCGGCGCTCGAAGTGGCTGTGCCCTCTGGAAATTTGCCTGAAAACGAGACAAGAGAAGCAAGAAATGAAACGACATGTGAAGTAACCCGGAGAAATATGCCGGATAAGGGAAAGGAGCTTACGTAGAATATGGCTATGGATCCAGGTAAATTCCTTGGTACAGTCATCGCGTCTTTTGCGGAGTTGCACAAGTTCAGCGTTCGCCGACTCAAGCTTGACGTCGGCCTCCTGGAGAAGTTCTTGGTCCTTGGCAATTTGGAGATTAAGGCGCTCGTGCTCTTCAGTATAGTCCTGGCCAGCCTTTTCAAGCTCGGATTGGTGCTGTGCTTTCATTTTCCTCATCTCTGCTTTGAGCTTGGCGATCTCATCATCCTTGGTTCGGAGGAGCCAGCTCATCGTCTTTCTTCTTGAGCTCGGCCTGATGCTGCCCTGATTGTTCGAGAAAATGCAACATCATATCAGGCACGGGCACACTATCTTCCAGCGATACTGAAATAGTTTGTTAACCCGGCAGAGCTGAGGTATGAATGCTTGCCGAGCCAAGGAGAAAAGGAGATAGAAAGCAAAGCAAGGTCGCGCAAAAGTAACTTACCCTTGATCTGATCCAGATTCTTCCTCATCAGCTTGTTCTCAGCCTCCACCCCAGCTGTGAAAACCGAATGATGGATTAGTTCGGCAGAAAAAGATGAAGGAAAACTGAAAAATGTGAAGAAAAGAACTTACCCCTTTTCTTGTGCTCAGCGAGATGTGCATTATGCTTTGCGAGCAGCATTTTGTGAGTGTCCAGGAGACGCTGGAACTCAATGCTCCGGCGGTTGGTGGTCACCTGAAAAGAGTACAAAAATATAGCTTAAGCCTTGTGCATATTCGAAGTGTACAAAATCCGGGCCAAGTGGAACTTAACCCGGCTCTAGGTGTGTGCATATTCGAAGTGTACAAGATCCGGGCCAAGTGGAACTTAACCCGGCTCTAGGTGTGTGCATATTCGAAGTGTACAAGATCCGGGCCAAGTGGAACTTAACCCGGCTCTAGGTGTGTGCATATTCGAAGTGTACAAGATCCGGGCCAAGTGGAACTTAACCCGGCTCTAGGTGTGTGCCTATTCGAAGTGTACAAGATCCGGGCCAAGTGGAACTTAACCCGGCTCTAGGTGTGTGCATATTGAAGTGTACAAGATCCGGGCCAAGTGGAACTTAACCCGGCTCTAGGTGTGTGCATATTCGAAGTGTACAAGATCCGGGCCAAGTGGAACTTAACCCGGCTCTAGGTGTGTGCGTATTCAAAGTGTACAAGAACCGGTCCAAGTGGAACTTAACCTGGCTCTAGGTGTGTGCATATTCGAAGTGTACAAGATCTGGGCCAAGTGGAACTTAACCCGGCTCTAGGAGTGTGCATATTCGAAGTGTACAAGATCCGGGCCAAGTGGAACTTAACCCGGCTCTAGGTGTGTGCATATTCGAAGTGTACAAGATCCGGGCCTAGTGGAACTTAACCCGGCTCTAGGTGTGTGCATATTCGAAGTATACAAGATCCAGGCCAAGTGGAACTTAACCCGGCTCTAGGTGTGTGCATATTTGAATTTGTCAAGGAGCTACGTTAGTTTTCTAAGGAGCATCCAGCCGAGTAACAAGTTACTCCCCCAGAGTCGGGGACTAATGGTTATATCACTAATACATGCTAAGGAAAAGGTGAAGTAACGTACCTCCATCATCTGACCCGCAAGGTTAATCGCCTTAGCGGCTGTGTTCATCTGAGGAGAGAACTCGGCGGGACCGAACTTCTCCGGGAGATCGTCGTTGTAGACGAACTACGCCTTGTTCCAGTTGTTCATAAACTCGATCAAGGTCGGAGGATATCGCTCACCGCTGAGCATGTGGGGCGCCACCAAGCCCTTGCCATGTGCTTCCCTCCTCTCAACCCGAGCAAGGGCCGGGCTGGTGTGCAGAACAAGCTGCTGCGCATTAGCTGGCTCGGCAGGGGCGTCCTTCGGTGCTGGAGGCTTCTTGGCAAGCATGGACGCGAGAGTGCGATGTCCAGACTCGACGGACGCTGCCCTGGTGGCGTCATGGGTCTTCTTGCCTTTGGGCTGCTGATAGGAGGAAGTGGTTGCAGCAGATTTACCCTTGGGAGCTGCCTGGGTGCTTTCTCATAGAGACTGAGAAGACTTGGACGAGGCGGAGGGGCTTGGTGTTGCTGCTTTGGCTGCTGGCGCTGGAGTTGGTGCTAGTGCTGGTGTTGTTTTCTTCTTCGGAGGAGGTACTGAAGTAGACTCGGTAGTAGTTGGTTGCAGCGGAGCCAAAGTGGTGGATGCCGCTGCCTCGGCTGGGTCAGTCTCCCCCGCTCCGAGGTTGCCCCCCTCTTGACCCGGAGCAGCCGCTGAACCCTCCGGAATAGGGCTCAGCGGGAGTGAATCGTCTCCACGAGGGGGAGAAGGGCTGAGTCGGAGCGGCGAAGCGATGCTAGATCCACTCCGGGGGACCTCCACCGCAGCTCTGCCGAATCAGATAATGTCAAGTGAGAAACTATAACGATGCAAGAACAAGTAAATGGCAGAGGGGAAAAGAGGCTTACGCATCCGAGGTCAGCAGCTCCTTGGGCTTCCGAGCCCTTCGTGCTAGGGCCTTGGTTGCAGGCTTGGAGGCAGTCTTATCCCCGGACTTCTTTCGCCTTTTGGCTGGCTGAGAAGGTCTGGAGGATGAAGTAGATGCAGCTTCCCTTTTCTTCTTCGGTGCAACCGGAACAGGGTCACCCACGGCAAGGGGAGGGTCCTCATGGATCTGCCCACCAGGGTTAGCTGATGCCGGAAAAGCATAAGAAAGGGGGACAGCGTCAAATGCTTCCATCACCTCAACATCCGAGTCATCTTCATCGTCGGGCCAATCTATAATAGAAGAGAGTTTACCGGTGGGTCGCTTGGTCGCGTCGGACATTGGGAGGAACATCTCCTGGTCCGGTTCTTCCTCGTCCGAGCTCTCCCGGTCAGGCGCACATTTGAGGGTCAGATCGGTGCCATCCTCGATAGTTTGCTGAAGGAATTGCTAAAGGAGAAAAAAGACAACAGAGTTAAGAATACAACAGCGACCGACATAAGATTCAATTCGGAGAAAGTGTGTGGCACAAAGCTTACCACGGGAGGAAGCCTATCCCAGCAATAGTGCTCAATTCCCCATGTCCACTCAGAGGAGAAGTCCTTGTGGGTGGTGAAGAGGGCCTTGACCCGGCGATAGATTTCTGTGTTGCTCAGCTCGAAAGACGAGGTCCGGTTGGGGTCGCGGCCCTAGCTCATGTGGCACACCTTGTGAGTGCGTTTCTGGAGAGGGGAGATCCGGTTGCGGACGAATGTGATCATGGCGTCCTTGTTGCGCAACCCGGGCTCCTTCAGCTCCACGAACCTCTTGTTGACCTGGTTGGCCAAGACTGTGGGCTTCTTGGGGACAACGTCCCACAACTCCGGGTTAGGAGGACCCGGAGCATAGGGGCAAAGACGGATCAAGTATTCAGTGTCGTCGTTCCAAACATAAAAGAAGGTCCGGGCCCATCCTTTGCAGGAATCCAGCCTGGTAACCCGGGGAAAGACTGAGAGCCTCCAGGGTGAAATGGATGCAGCGCCAAACTACGTAAGTTGTTTGTCCTCCAGCTCTAGATCGACATTCGGAATTACATTACGACGAAGGCCAAAGAACCGGATCCATAGGTCCTTAGTGGACCATAATCCGGCATAGCCTTTGATCGTGGAGACAAAAGTAGAGAGAGAAGTGATGGCATTGGCAGGAAGATGGTGCGGCTGGAGTTTGTAGGTGTTCAACCAATCATGGAAAAAAATTGCTGACTGGCAAACCGAACCCCCGCTGGAAATGCGACAGGAACACAACAAACTCACTCGGATTGGGTGAGGGGGCAAGTTCGGCGGAGGCGAGGCGCGCAGTGACGCCTGTGGGGATGCGTCTGGTGCGGTAGAGCCAGTCCAGGTCGTCCTGGCAGACCCAGGAGCCAGCCCATGCACCGTGGTCCGCCGTCGCGGTGTCCTCCTCCATCTCCTGCTCGGCGACGACAAGCTCCTCTTCTGTCATCTCAAGTTCGCTGCCCTCGCTGGCGCGAGCGGCGGTGGGGGCAGCGGCCTAGATTGACAACGACCCGTGGCGGAGGAGGTGCGCAGCGGCGACGGCAACGCGGATGCGTATGGAAGCGGTGCGGCAGCGGCGCTGCTACTCAGACGCGGTGGTGGCAGCGCTGTCGCGGGAGAATATGAAGGAGAAGAACTAGAGGCAGAGGGGCGCAGAAGTGGGAAAAAACCCAAGGGATGCACCCCTCCCCTATTTAACCGTTCCATCAAGGAGGAAGTTGGATCGTGTTATGCGACAACGCCACACGGTGTGGCCGTGTATAGCCTAGATGGACTAATCAGCGAAGAGCCACACGGAGGGTCACGGGGTGTAGCTGATCCCATGACGTGACGCATTGATACAGTTAATGAGGAGGCAGGCGGGGCGTGGCGCCATGTGATAGCGACAATTCTGCGGTTACTATGGCTGGCCCTTAAAATGAGGCAACCTAATGATTAGCCTCCACATGGGGAAGCGTACGAGGGAAGGAAAAGCAACCCGGATGAGAACGTGGTAACCCGGCCAGCAAGTGAAAACTTGGAATGTGCCAAGGGAAAGTAAATCCATAGGATCCGAGATAAGGTGGTAACCCGGCCAGCAAGGGAAAACTTGGAATGTGCCAAGGGAAAGTAAATCCAAAGAATCCGAGATAAGGAGGAAACTCGGAAATAAGATCCAAAGCTCAGTAAAATGGAACTTGATGTGGCCTTAGTAGCCAAGGCAGCTAAGACCGCACCAGCTTCGGGGACTAATGTTGGGGGGATACCCCCGGGTAGGGTCACACCAGGGTATAAAGGCCGAGTTAGCCGAGGTACGGCAAGGTCAAAGCGAATGCTGGCCGAGTCACCTCAAGGCATGCCGAATCTCGAGGTAACCCGGACCAGGGGATGTCCGCCTAACTGAGTCTCATCCGACTTAAGCCGTAAGCCGGATAGATGAATCTAACTTGTATGCAGGAACAGGTGTGACCGGATCAACTACGATCCGGGTCATAGCAAGCTTCTAGGAGAAGGAAGGAATCTCGCTGGTCAAAAGTAACCCCGGTATGCACTGCATGAGCGAAGTGGACAGGGGCAGGACCACCGAGGCGTGGCCGACAGAGGTGACGATGTTCGTGGTGTGGCCTTGGTGAGCGCCCGAGGCTCACGAGCCTCTGCATGGGTGACGAGGGGAAAAGCACCTGGCCGGTTGTATTTTGGGAGGAGGCATATTCTGGAATATGCCTCCACGATGTCTCCTAGTGGAGACCTAGCCACCCCTATATAAGGAGGGCTAGGGCCTCAGTAGAGAGGGTTAGGTTCTACTGGTTGATCTCTAGTTGGTCTTGTACGGGTTAGCCGGTGGTGAGAGTAAGAGAGTCCCTTCTTCCTCCTCTCCCCAATACAGCTCTAGGAGCACTTGTAACCTTGGAAGTGAATCGAATACAAAACTTCTGTGTGTGGAATCACTACACTATCCCTCCCTGGATTCCCCTAGTGCAATTAGTCCCCACCTTTAGCCTATCCATGGCATCTGCCGTGACACCACCACGACACTTTCTCTCTATTGCCTCAACCTTAGCTCTATCAACTTCAATTCCCTTACCTGATACCTTGTGTCCAAGGACTATACCTTCTTTGACCATAAAATGACATTTCTCCCAATTTAGAACAAGATTAGTTTCTTCACAATGCTGCAAAACTCTTTTGAGATTATCCAAGCAACTAGTAAACAAAGTTCCATAGACAGAAAATCATACATAAATACTTCCATTATAAGTTTTATAAAATCTGCAAAAATAGCAGTCATGTATCTTTGAAAAGTAGTCGGAGCATTACATAAACCAAAAGGCATACGTCGATAAGCATGTAAACCATAAGGACTAATGAAAGTTGTTTTAAGTTGGTCATCAGGATGAACAGCTATTTGAGAAAAACTAGAGTATCCATCCAAGTAACAAAAATGAGTATGGTTTGCTAACCTTTCTAAAGTTGATCTATGAACGGTAAAGGATAGTGATCTTTCCTAGTTTCTTTATTTAATTTTCTGAAGTCTATGCACATCCTATGCCCAACAATAGTTCTAGTAGGTATCAATTCATTGTTTTCATTGGGAACAACAATAAAACCACCCTTCTTAGGGACACAATGAACATGACTTACCCATTTACTTTGTTTAACAGGATAGATTATACCTGTGTCTAGTAGGCATACAATTTCTTTTCTTACCACTTCTTTCATTTCAGGCTTCAATCTTCTATTAAATTATGCAACTGGTTTAGCACCTTCTTCCATGAATATTCGATGGATGGCTATCATGGGACTAATGCCCTTCAAGTCATCCATTGAGTATCCAAAGGCCTCGCGATGCTCCTTAAGTATCTTCATGAGTTCTTCTTCTTCTTTTCCTGAAAGTTCATCACTAATAATAACAGGAAATTTATTCATATCATCTAGAAACCTATATTTAAGATTATCTGGTAGGGTCTTCAACTCTGGGGGTGGTAGTTCCTCGTCCCCTCTCTTTTCTGGCTCTTCAAAATCCTCGTCGGTTGGAGGTCCCATAATGGGCAGTGAATCGAATTCATCTTCTAGTTCTTCCAGGGACTTGTCCTCCATAACTATATCTTCATAATTTGGATCTTCATTTATTTCTTCTTCTTGATTACTAAAGAAAAGAGCCACCATTTCCTCAATAGTTCTTTCTTCCTCTTCTTCTTGCATTTGTGGAGGCCTGTCTTTAAATTTGTAAAAGTGGAATTTATTTTCTGTTCCCCAAGCTTAAGAGACACAATATCCTTCTTGAAATTAACATAGGCACCTATATCACCCAAAAAGTTCCTTCCAAATATAATTGGGCAAAGAGTGTCAGCTGGCATATCAACAACTACAAAATCGATAGGAAAGTTTTTATTGCCAGTTGTGACTGTTGCATCTTCAACTACTCCCATTGGAATTCTAAGATTTTTATTGGCTAACATAATTGTCATATCAGTATTTTCAATTGTAGCCGGTTCTATTTTTCTTTTATTTCTAAGTAGAAATCATAAGATATAACATTAACTTCGGTGCCAAGATCACATAAACCGTAATGCGAGGTTTCTTTAAATATGCAGGGAAGAATAGGGTTACCCACATCTTTTACCTTTGTTTTACCTTCAACTAATACGGAAGTCTCTTCATCAAGTTCAACTATGTTACAATGTGCGTACATAGCCATAATTGCTTCCTTGGATACCTCTTCATCTTTGGTTTCTTCTAGATGTTCCATGTCTTCTGGCATACTTTCTTCCTCTTTCTTCTCATGTAATGCTTTGACCTGTTCATATTCAAGAATATGCTTTTGTGCAGTGTCAGGGAAAGGCAACTCATGCATTGGTTCTAGAGAGGCTAGTGTTGCTTTATCTTCTCTTTTCTTTTCAGGTTCGAGTGGTCGATCATACTTGACTGGTCCCTCTTTCGGAGCTTTGATATGTTCTGTAAAAGCTTTAACAACTTGCAACACAAGATCTGAATCCAAATAAAGTTCTTTAGATAATTCTTTAACATGGCCTTTTTTATTATAGTCATGAATACAATCATGTTCTATTTCTATGCCTCCTTCACTTCCTAGACCAAAATTCCATGAAACTCTATGATCACGAATTCTATTAAGTAAAGCCCAAGCTTTAGGTATAGGAAGATTCATAAAGGTTCCTTCTGTGAAAGAGTCTAATTCAATTTTATTAGGTTCGATTAACCCACCATAAAATATATGCAATAAATAACATTCAGGTAAATCATGATGAGGACATAGACGTAGTAAATCTTTAAATCTAATATAAGTTCTTACTAGTCCTTCATTAGAACGATTCTTCCAAGTCATTATAAGACACCTGATTCCAAATGATTTTGATAATGGATAATATTTTGCTAGAAGTTCACAGGCTAGATTATCCCAAGTAGTAGTGACTTCAGGGGGTAGAGATCTATACCATGAGAGAGTTGTACTTGTGAAAGTCTGACTAAAAAGTTTAAACCTTACCTCATTAGCGGTATATCCCGTCAATAGAAAAGTGCCACATATATCTTTGAAACATGCAATTAGCTCATATGGATCCAGATCTTCTTCATCTCTAGTAAATTGCTTCTTATGTAGAATACCAAGTAGTAGAGGATTTATTTCAAACCCCCTGTCTTCTCATTGGAGTTGTCTCTTTTATAAATATCATAGGGCTTCCCAAAGTAGTTGAGTGGGTTAGCACTAGTCATATGCTCAAACTCCATCATGTTGGTGGAAACCTGTAACTCAAAAAAAAATTTAGCAAGACAAAAATAAATAAGAAAAAAATAAAAGACCTACATCGCTTAGCTCCCCGGCAACGGCGCCCGAAAATAGCTCGATGACTGCAAATGCACAGATCATTTGTAGCCAGTTTTGAAATAAAGATATCGATCCCACAGGGAGCAGGAGTCTGAAGTCTAATGATTCTTGAAATAAATATTACGATAGAAATGCTATATAAAGTTCTAAGTGACAAGATAAAATGCGAGTATTGTGTAAAAAGGTGTTTTGGGGTTTTAGGTATAAGAGCAATAATAAGGTAAAGTAAAACAACTGAATACAGAAAGTAAGTATCGCGTATGTAAGGGAGATCGGAACTGCATTAGGGGAAAAGCATTTTGAGGGAGTAGCGGATACACCACTAGCATTATAAGGAGCTAAGATAAAGATTATCATCATGGACATTCTCAACTCTGTATGTGTGGGAGGAACTCTGTATTTGGACAAATAGGCAACAATCGCTGCTCAAATCATCCTCATAACCACAACAGTCAGCAATTAACATCAATCGAATTACTGCGCTATTAAGGGACGTAATCCCGTAGGACGTATCCTATGGCATGGATAGTGTTCCGTGAGTTTCCTCGGTTTCCCAAGTTGATAGGTAAGAGGTGCCAACAGCTTTATAGTCACTTTAAGTGCTAGCATGCCTCTGTCTACCAACAAGTAGTTCCCTCCATCAAGTCCCCATGAGAGGCAAATATGGAGAGGTCGACTTCTCTCAACATCAAGATGTAAAAAATCTAACACATGGTCACAGCAATGAATATCATAATAAACTTTATCTTATTTCAATCTGATACTAGGGTTTGTCCATCTCCCCAAGAACTAATGATCTACTTAGACATGGAGGCAATCAACATCATGACAATAACAACAAAATCTATCATAGATGAATAGTACTTGTATAAATCCACAATGAGTATGGAATTTATAACAAGATCTAGACAAGATGTAGATGGGATGGATGGAGATGGTGGTGATGCAGTGGTGGATGATGAAGATAGATGCCTTAGCCTCCCGGATCTGCACAGGGTGAAGATGAATCCCCGGTGGATGAATTCCCCCTCCAGATGCCTTCTGAAGGTGAGGTTTCTGCAATTTCTGGGTGTTCTGTATGTCGTCTCCCCGAACCAGTTGCACGGGGTGAAACTATTTGAGGAGGCGGAGGCGGCGCCAACTATACGGGCCGGAGCTATACGACCGGAAAATTTGCTTCGGTCGTATAGTTTGTTGTTGAACCTTCTGCCTCCTTTGTTCGCTTCTAGTTTTCTTCTGGTATTATTAACATTTCCCAAATAAGCGATTTACGTTGTTTTTGACTCCTTTTCTCCTCAGTATAACTGCTCCAAGAATTATATCCATTGGATGCATCATCTGTCCTGATTCTGGTGAAAACAGACATAAAATGTGCGCACGAGCACCATAAAATACCAACATCCTACATCTACAATGCAAAAATAATAATGTAAAACATGATGCAAATATGCACTCATCACATGCCATACTTGGCAATAGGCAGAACTTCTTTAACAGGGAAGTTTAGGGGACATGTTGCTTCTGCTTGTGCTTTGGACACGCATAATTGGCTTCTACCCATAACTTATGCTGTTCTTGAGGGTGAATCAAATGAAAGCTGGACATGGTTCATGCAGAGACTATGGTAAGTAATTGGTCACCCTGAACGCTTGGTGATACACACTGGTGCATGCAAGGGTCTTGAGAGTGCCGTTGATGCTGTGTTTCTTGGGGTTGAGCATAGGGAATGCATGCGGCACCTCACTACTAACTTCACGAAGAAGTTCAAAGGAAAGATCTTTGAAGAGGACTTGTGGCGATCAACATACACATACACCCCAAGAACACATGCTACTTACTTGCAGAACATGTATGTAGTACCAAAGGTGAAAAAATACCTTGAAGAACATCACACCAAGATATGGGCCAGAAGCAAGTTTGATGAGTTAAGCAAGGTGGATTTTGTTTGCAATAATTTGGCAGAGAGTTTCAATGCTAAGATTTCGGGCATGAAGACACCAGCAATTTTTATTTTGTTGGATACAATAAGACAGTGCATAATAGTGAAGATAGATTTAAGGCAAAGATTTTGTGCATGAAAATGTTTAGGCCATAAAATAGTTCCAAAGGTGATTATGTTATTGAATGCAAGAACCACGGCAATGAGAACGATAAAGATGAGGATGGTGATGAGTGCACATTTGCATCATGTTTTACATTATTATTTTGCATTGTAGATGTAGGATCTTGGTATTTTACAGCGTTTGCGTGCATATTTTATGTCTGTTTTCACCAGGATCAGGACTGATGATGGATACAATTCTTGAAGAAGTTGTACTATGGAGAAAAGGAGTAAAAAACAACGTAAATCGCTTATTTGGGAAATATTAATAATACCAGAAGAAAACCAGAAGCGAACAAGGGAGGTAGAGAGCGCAACGACCAACTATACGGGTGGAGCAAATTTTCTGGCCGTATAGCTCCGGCCGTATAGTTGGCACCGCCTCCTCCTTGTCAAATAGTTTCACCCCGTGCAATTGGTTCGAGGAGACGACATACAGAACACTAGTAATCGCAGAAACCTCATCTCCGGAAGGCATCTGGAGGGGGAACTCATCCACTAGGGATCCATCTTCTCCCTGTGCAGATTCGGGAGGCTAAGGCATCAATCTTGATCATCCACCACTGCATCACCACCATCTCCATCCATCCCATCTACATATTGTCTAGATCTTGTTGTAATTTCTATACTCGTTGTGGATTTATACAAGTACTAATCATCTGTGATTGTTTCCATTACCATTGCCATGATGTTGATTGCCTCCATGTCTGAGTAGATCATTAGTTCTTGGAGAGATGGAGAAACCCTAGTATGAGATTGAAATAAGATAAAGTATATTATGATATTCATCGCTATGAGCATGTGTTAGATTTTGTACATCTTGATGTTGAGACAAGTCGACCTCTCAATATTTGCCTCTCGTGGGGACTTGATGGAGGAAACTACTTGTTGGTAGACGGAGGTGTCTTAGCACTTAAAGTGACTATAAAGCTGTAGGCACCCCTTACGTATCAACTTGGGAAACCGAGGAAACTCATGGAACACTATCCATGCCATGGGATACATCCTACGGGATTACGTCCCTTAATAGCACAGTAATTCGATTGATGTCGATTGCTGACTGTTGTGGTTATGAGGATGATGTGAGCAGCGATTGTTGCCTATTCGTCCAAATATGGAGTTCCTCCCACACATACATAGTTGAGAATGTTCATGATGATAATCTTTATCTTAGATCTTTACAATAGTAGTGGTGTATCCGCTACTCCCTGAGAACACATTTTTTCCCTACTGCAGTTCCAATCTCTCTTACATACGCGATACTTACATTCCGTACTCAGTTGTTTTACTTTACTTTATTGCTCTTATACCCAAACCCAAAAACACCTTTTTACACAATACTCACATTTTATCTTGTCACTTAGAACTTTATCTAGCATTTCTATCGTAATATTTATTTCAAGAGTTATTAGACTTCAGACTCCTACTCCCTTTGGGATCGATATCTTTATTTCGAAACTAGCTACAAACGATCTGTGCTCTTGCAGTCATCGAGCTATTTTCTGGCACCGTTGCTAGGGAGCTAAGCACTTTAGGTCTTTTAGTTTTTGCTTATTTTTTTGTCTTGCTAAATTTTGTTTTGAGTTACAGGTATCCACCAACATGATGGAGTTTGAGCATATGACTAGTGCTAACCCACTCAACCACTTTGGGAAGCCCTATGATATTTATAAAAGAGACAACTCCAATGAGAAGACAAGGGGGTTTGAAATAAATCCTCTTCTACTTAGTATTCTACATAAGAAGCAATTTATTGGAGATGAAGAATATCCTGATCCATATGAGCATATTGCATGTTTTAAAGATATATGTTGCACTTTTCTATTGATAGGATATACCGCCGATGAGGTAAGGGTTAAACTTTTTAGTCAAACTTTGACAAGTACAGCTCTCTCATGGTATAGATCTCTACCCCTTAAGCCACTACTACTTGGGATAATCTAGCTTGTGAATTTCTATCAAAATATTATCTATTGTCAAAATCTTTTGGAATCAGGCATCTTATAATGACTTGGAAGAATCGTGCTAATGAAGGACTAGTAAGAGCTTATATTAGATTTAAAGATTTACTACGACTTTGTCCTCATCATGATTTGCCTGAATGGTATTTACTACATATCTTTTATGGCGGTTTAATTGAACCTAATAAAATTGAACTAGACTCTTTCGCTGAAGGAGCCTTTATGAATCTTCCTATACCTAAAGCTTGGGATTTACTTAACAGAATTCGTGATCATAGAGTTTCATGGAATTTTGGTCTAGGAAGTGAAGGAGGCATAGAAATAGAACATGATTGTATTCATGACTATAATAAAAAGGGCCATGTTAAAGAATTATCAAAAGAACTTTATCTAGATTCAAATCTTGTGTTGCAAGTTGTTAAAGCTTTTATAGAACATATTAAAGCTCCAAAGGAGGGTCCAGTCAAATATGATCCACCACTCGAACCAGAAAAGAAAAGAGAAGATGAAGCAACACTGGCCTCCGTAGAACCAATATATGAAGTGCCTTTCCCTAACATTGCACAAAAGCATATTTATGAATATGAGCAGGTTAAAGCAATACAAGAAAAAGGGAAGAGGAAAGCATGCCAGAAATCATGGAACATCTGGAAGAAACCAAAGATGAAGCGGTAACCAAGGAAGCAATTATGGCTATGTACTCACACTGTAACATAGTTGAACTTGATGAAGAGACTTCCATATTGGTTGAAGGTAAAACAAAGGTAAAAGATGTGGGTAAGCCTATTCTTCCCTGCATATTCAAAGAAACCTCTCATTACGGTTTATGTGATCTTGGCACCGAAGTTAATGTTATATCTTATGATTTATATTTTGAAATAAAAGAAGAAATAGAACCAGATATAATTGAAAATACTGATATAACAATTTTGTTAGCCAATAAAAACCGTAGAATTCCAATGGGAGTAGTTGACAATGCGACTGTCACAATTGGCAACAAAGATATTCCTATTGATTTTGTAGTTGTTGATATGCCAACTGACACTCTTTGCCCAATTATATTTGGAAGGAACTTTTTGGGTGATATAGGTGCCTATGTTAACTTCAAGAAGGAGATTGTGTCTCTTAAGCTTGGGGGAACAGAAAAAAATTCCATTTCTCCAAATTTAAAGACATACCTCCACAAACACAAGAAGAAGAGAGAACTATTGAGGAAATGGCGGCTCTTTTCTTAGGTAATCAAGAAGAAGAAATAGATGAAGATCCAAATTATGAATAAATAGTTATGGAGGACAAGTCCCTGGGAGAACTAGAAAATGAATTCGATTCACTACCCGTTTTGGGACCTCCAATTGATGAGGCTTTCGAAGAGCCAGAAAAGAGAGGGGACGAGAAATTACCATCCCCAGAGTTGAAGACTCTACCAGAAAATCTTAAATACAGGTTTTTAGATGATACTAATAAATTCCCTGTTATTATTAGTGCTAAACTTTCAGGAGAAGAAGAACAAGAACTCACGAGGATACTTAAGGAGAATCGCCAAGCTTTTGGGTACTCAATGGATGACTTGAAGGGCATTAGTCCCATGATAGCCGTCCATCAAATATTCATGGAAGAAGGTGCTAAACCAGTTGCAGAATTCAATAGAAGACTGAAGCCTAAAATGAAAGAAGTGGTAAGAAAAGAAATTGTACGCCTATTGGACGCAGGTATAATCTATCCTGTTAAAGAAAGTGATTGGGTAAGTCATGTTCAGTGTGTTCCTAAAAAGGGCGGCATTACTGTTGTTCCTAATGCAACAATGAATTGATACCTACAAGAACTGTTGTTGGGCATAAGATGTGCATAGACTTCAGGAAATTAAATAAAGAAACTAGGAAAGATCACTATCCATTACCGTTCATAGATCAAACTCTAGAAAGGTTAGCAAACCATACTCATTTTTGTTACTTGGACGGATACTCTGGTTTCTCTCAAATAGTTGTTCATCCGGATGACCAACTTAAAACAACTTTCATAAGTCCTTACGATTTACATGCTTACCAGCGTATGCCCTTTGGTTTATGTAATGCTCCAGCTACTTTTCAAAGATGCATGACTGCTATTTTTGCTGATTTATAGAACTTATAATGGAAGTATTTATGGATGGCTTTTCTATCTATGGAACTTCGTTTACTAGTTGTTTAGATAATCTCAAAAGAGTTTTGCAGCATTGTGAAGAAACTAATCTTGTTCTAAACTGGGAGAAGTGCCATATTATGGTCAAAGAAGGTATAGTACTTGGACACCAGGTATCAGGTAAGGGAATTGCAATTGATAGAGCTAAGGTTGAAGCAATAGAGAGAATGCCACCACCTAGGGATATTAAAGGTATAAGAAGTTTTCTTGGTCATGTGCGTTTTTATAGAAGGTTCATTAGAAATTTCTCTCGGATATCTAAACCTTTGACAAACCTCTTGCAAAAGGGAATGAGATTTAATTTTGATGATAAGTGTCTTGAAGCCTTTAATAAACTCAAAAAAGCTTTATCTTGCGCTCCTATTATTAAACCACCTATCTGGGATACAACCTTTGATTTAATAAGCGAAGCTAGTGATGATGTTGTAGGAGTAACTCTGGGACAACATATTGGTCGTAGATTTAATATTATACATCATGCTAGTAGAACTCTCAATGGTGCTCAAGAGAATTACCCTAAGGAAGAAAAGGAACTTTTTGCTGTATTTTTATCTTGTGATAAATTTCGTTCCTATATAGTTGATGCAAAGGTGGGAGTTCACACGGATCGTGATGGCTTAAAAGAACTCCTTGAAAGGAAAGACCATAAGCCAAGGCTGATCCATTGGATTCTTTCACTTCAAGAATTTGAGCTACAGATTATGCAAAGGCAAGAAATAAAGATGTTAGATGCAGTGTCCATGTTTGCCCCGCAAGACACCAATCTTATTGAGAGGAACTTTAGTCCTGGTGATTTTTGTTTACGGGAATTAGTCAATGAACTAAAGTCAATTCCTCCAAAAGAGAAGAAGTCTTTGTTATGAGAAGAACTTTTCATCCCCGAATAAACAATGGTAAGCGCAAGGTAAGTGTTCTTACCCAAATAAGTGATTTATTTTCACAATTCTTACTCTTAAAAACTCTACCTTTGAATTCCTTGTATTTTTCTAAAGTTTTAGAGGGGTTTTACCAACTATACGGGCGGAGCTATACAACCGGAGAAGGATCCCCCAGCATATAGTTGGTCATTAAACTCTCTGTATCATTTTTGTGAAGTTGTTTTCGCTATCCGAGCCTATACGGTAGCAACTATACGACCGGAACCAAAAATTCCAGCTGTATAGTTGGTCGTTAAACTCTCAGATGGTTTTGCTGTTGATGTCTGTATCTATACGGTCGCAACTATACGACCGGAGCAAAATTCCGGCCGTATAGTTGGTCGTTAAACTCTCAGACACTTTTTGGTTTTGTTGTCTATATCTATAGGTCGCAACTATACGACCGGAACCAAAAATTCCGGCCGTATAGTTGGTCGTTAAACTCTCAGACACTTTTTGTTCGATCTTTCTTTTACCATTCATCTAAAAAAACTGTATTGTCGGTTCCGAGTCGTGATTCAATCGACCTGGACTCGAGATATTTGGAAATATCTGCCCAGAACCAACTATACAGCTGGAGCTATACGAGCCGCGCCCGTATAGTTGGTCGTTACGTGGCAGGAAACTTCCAAATCCGTGATTTCTTTTCTTGTTTTCTTTGGATTCTTTTCTTGGGTGACAATTTGGTGTTTCTCACGAGTTTTACCGACCTCTGACCCTCCTTATATACTGCCATTGTATCTCTCTATAATCATAATCTCCAGGAACAAATCTAGCAATGCGCTACCCCGTCCTAGGCCGTGGAAAACCCATGGGGCTCATTGCTCCATCCAGGGACCGCTCAGTAGCCCGTCCATGGAAGACGATGATGAGGAGGTGGAGAGGTTTAGCCGAAGGTACAAGGAGTACATCGAGCCAAGCCACTTCAACAATGATTCTGACGATGATGTGGTTAACATATACATCCATCATGATGTCTATGATCCACCAGAGATCATTGGGCGGTGATGAAGAAAGCTCAAGAAGAGAGATAAGATCGCAAACCACATGGAAAAGGGCGTGTAGAGACGGTCAAGTTCATCACTATGGATCAAAGGACACATAAGCATAAGGAATTATCTAATATTGGTGCAGGTGCTAGCAAGGGAGACGAGGTACCACTCGTGAAGCCAACCATTGGTGCTCGCATGAAGGTCAAGCCTCAAGAGGAGTGGAGGTACGATTTCCACTTCCCCGATCCATCAATTATGGATGAGGAAGAGGAAGCTATACCTAGGACCAAGGATCACGTACGTGCATTGGAAATATACCAGAAGCAGGAACTTGTCCATCGCATTGAAGTCCGCCACCGTCTCGATGAGATGGAAAAGAAGGAAGAGCTCTTTCCATTGGTGAGTAAGCTCGTAGATAGAATGGACACCCTGCAGTCTGATTTGTGAAGATGCTACAGCCGTATAACTACTTTGGAGGAGACCAACAAGAAGCTATGCACCGCGGTGCTACATGCGATGGCACCCCGTTGATCTACAACAATCACGGTATCAAATAATCACAAGGTATTATTAGATCCCGCCTAGCTTGATTCCAAGCTTGGGGAGATCTTTAAGACCTTGTAATCTATCTTATAAGTTTTATTACTATTTTTGAATTAGTTCAAACTATAAATAAAGTTTGCATCATTAGAATTCCCTTTAGAAATAGGTCGATCCCTTTTTTGAAATTCCGAGTTTATTATTATATATGGAGCAATATTGAGTTTGTGTTTGCTTTATTGATATATGAATGGCTTGATTATAATTTTACTTGCACTTGATGATAGCAATAGGAGTCTTCCACACCATTGGCATTAATAGAACATCTAAAGATAATTCAGTCAATATGTTGCAAGTCTACGCTTTGATTTACAAAGAAAAATTATCTACTTAGTTAAGCAAGAAGAAACCTTGAACAAAAGAAAATAAAGTGCTATCAAAATAGAGTAGGAACAAGTCGAGGTAGAATCTTCAAGTCATAAGAATGATTCATATACAGTTGGAATTTGGTAATTGAGATCGTTAAGCTTTGAATTCCTACATGAAGTGGAATATATGGATAGCTCCTTTGCACAACACTTAAACAAAAGTGTGAGCATATATATACAAAAGAAAAGAGAAAGAAGAATAAAAAGAGCGAGTGTGCAAAGAGCAAGTAGGCATATACCACTAAGTTGTAGTATGACAAAGAGATACTTTTGAGATTCTAAATCCCAAGTGAATACGATGATCCTAAAGCACTTGGGACTACCTCATTAACTCATTCGGTTGAGCCAGATTCTTTTACATTATGTTGATATTCATCTTTTATGAACTATTGATTACTAAGGTGTGGAAGGCTTCTAATACTATTCCGATGGTTCGAGTAAGGTACTATTCATGAACTTATTCTTATGTATCGTACATGATAAACACATGCTGCAATAGCCTCATTTATTTTATCGACTCAGCTTCATGAATATGAGGATCACATCCATTCAGCTAGAGCTTGCTCGGGACGAGCAAGAGTCTAAGCTTGGGGAAGTTGATGAGTGCACATTTGCATCATGTTTTACATTATTATTTTGCATTGTAGATGTAGAATCTTGGTATTTTACGATGTTCATGCACACATTTTATGTCTGTTTTCACCAGGATCAGGACAGATGATGGATCCAATGGATACAATTCTTGAAGAAGTTGTACTGTGGAGAAAAGGAGTCAAAATAACGTAAATCGCTTATTTAGGAAATATAAATAATACCAGAAGAAAACCAGAAGAAAACAAGGGAGGCAGAGAGTGCAACGACCAACTATATGGGCAGAGCAAATTTTCCGGCCGTATAGCTCCGGCCGTATAGTTGGCGATGCCTCCGCCTCGTCAAATAGTTTCACCCCGTGCAATTGCTTCGAGGAGAAGACATATAGAACACCAGAAATCAAAGAAACCTCACCTCCGGAAGGCATCTGGAGGGGGAACTCATCCACCAGGGATCCATCTTCGCCCTGCGTAGATCCGGGAGGCTAAGGCATCGATCTTCATTAGCCACCACTACATCACCACCATCTCCATCCATCCCATCTACATCTTGTCTAGATATTGTTGTAATTCCTATACTCGTTGTGGATTTATACAAGTACAATTCATCTATGATTGTTTCCATTACCATTGCCATGATGTTGATTGCCTCCATGTCTGATTAGATCATTAGTTCATGTGGAGATGGAGAAACCCTAGGATGAGATTGAAATAAGATAAATTATATTATGATATTCATCGCTATGCCATGTGTAAGATTTTCTACATCTTGATGTTGAGAGAAGTCGACCTCTCAATATTTGCCTCTCGTGGGGACTTGATGGAGGAAACTACTTGTTGGTAGACGGAGCTGTGTTAGCACTTACAGTCACTATAAAGCTGTTGGCACCCCTTACGTATCAACTTGGGAAACCGAGGAAACTCACAGAACACTATCCATGTGATACGTCCATTTTGCATCACTATTTTTATCATAATTTACTATTATTCATTGATATATTTCATATTAAGAGATGATACTTATATTATTTGATCTATTTCTGCATGATTGATGACTTTTGAAGGATTAACCACCGGAGTCAGGATTCTGATGGAAAAAGCACTGTCCAAATGCAATATTTGTGAAGATTAGAAAATCCTAGAAAATATACGGAAATTCCTATTTTTCCAGAAGATGAAGAATGCCAGAAGGGGAAGTGGAGATGGGCCACAGGGGGCCCACACCACCCCTGGGCCGCACCACCAGGTGGTGTGGCCACCCTGGCCCACCTCCGGCATCGCCCTTCTGTGTATATATTTCCCTTGGAAACCTAAAGTTCAAGGGGCGACCATAGAAAGATTACATTGCCTCTGCGGGGCGGAAACTACAAAGAGAGAAAGAGCTGTCCGACAGGCAGAAATCTGCTGGGGAAATTCCTTCCTGGAGAGGGTAGATCATCGCCATCAACATCGTCTTCATGCTAGACTTCATCAGGATCATCATCATCATCATCACCAGCACCATGACCACCACTCCGTACCGCTGTAACAATTGGGTTGAATCTTGCATAGTTCTTAGGGGAAACTTTCCCGGTGTTGATTACTTGTTGTAGTTGCTACTATTGAGTGGAACCATTGAATTATTGTTCATGTTCAGATTGTTACTTATTATTATTTCATCTTTGATCTTGATCAGTATGATGTCTCGTGAGTAGTCCGTTTAGTTCTTGAGGACATGGGAGAAGTCATGTTGTTAGTAGTGGAATTGTGTTGAGAAAGATTTAATGGTTTGATATTTAAGTTATGGTGCTATTCTTCTAGTGGTGTCATGTGAACATCGACTACATGATACTTCACCTTTATGGGCCTAGGGGAATGCATTGTGTATTTGGCTACTAATCGTGGGGTTGCCGGAGTGACAGAAATCTAAACCCCCATTAGGAAGCCTTTGCATAAGAGAGTGTAGGATCTCAGAGTTTAAGGCTGTGGTTAGATTTTTATCTTAATTACTTTCTTGTAGTTGCGGATGCTTTCAAGGGGTATAATCACAAGTATGTATTAGTCCTAGTAAGATTAGTACATTAGCATAGGTTCACCCACACAACACTTATCCAACCAGAGAAGATTAATCAACTATATGAAGCAAAAGCACTTGATAATGTTCCCATGTGTCCTCAAGAATGTTTGGTCATCTTAAGTAATATAACCGTCTTGTCCTTTGCTAAAGAAAGGATTGGGCCACTTGCTGCAATTATTATTATTGTCTTTTATTTACTCGCACTTTATTTATCTGCATTATCAAAAAACCCCTAAAAATCTGTTTGCTAAGTATTTACAGAGAATTCCTGATCCAAATCACTTGTCAACACCTTCTGTTCCTCGTTGGGTTCGACACTCTTATTTATCGGAAGTACTACGATACACCCCCTATACTTGTGGGTCATCAAGACTATTTTCTGGCGCCGTTGCCGGGGAGTGAAGCATTATTGAAGAGTGGAACTGCTAAAGGAAACTTCTACTCTAAGTATTGTTTATTTCTGTTTGTTACTTTATTTTCAATATGGATAATTCACTTAGTTTCTTATTTTGGAATGCTACTACCATTGTTAAGGTAGTAGATGAACCACCACCTGCTGAAATTGATCCTTTTAAAATACCTACAAATATTGTTGATCGTGTTATGGATAACTACTATTTTGGAGATGGAACTGTCCATCCCGGTGATCATTTGCTTTTTATATATGAATTATGCGGATTGTTCAAGTGTGCAGGTATTACAACAGATCAAGTTAAGAAAAAATTATTCTCTATATCATTGAAAGGGAGAGCTGAGGAATGGTATAAGCTGCTAAAGAATGGCCAATATCTTGAATGGGAGGAAATTGTACCTCTCTTTTGTTCCAAATTTTATCCTCCTAGTGAGATTCATAAAGATCGGAATCAAATATATAACTTTTGGCCTCGTGATAGAGAGAGTACCGCCCAAGCTTGGGGGAGATTGAAGTTACTAATGCTGAAATGTCCTATTCATGAGCTCCCTAATAATATTATTATCAATAACTTTTATGCAAGGCTTTCTCTTCATGATAAGGATCTATTGGATGCTTCTTGTGCTGGATGATTTACACGTATGAAAGAAGAAGCTAATGGGATCTTCTAGACCGTATTCAAGACAATGCTGAAGCATGGGAGAATGGTAAATGAAGAAAGTCAGGTATATAATTATGATTATGAATGCATTAAATCTTTTATGGGAACTGATGACGTTCATAATATTAGTGTTGCTTATTGTCTTGATTCTCAAAGTACTACAAATTGTTTTAAGGCTTTTGCCTCTTATATTGAAATTCCTAAAAAGAAATGGAACAAGTATCATGAGCCATATAAAGATATTATTAATTGTGTTCCTACTAGAAATAGTGAAGTTTATACTGCTGATTGTATTTTACCCGAACCTTACATCGAGAAAGTACCTTTCCCTGTTAAGGTGAAGGAACATTCTATGATAGCTAGTATGATTAACAAAAGTACAAAGAAAGCTGTAGAACCTGATGAAAAAATAGGTGTTGAGCCTGCAGTAGCAAATGTGAAAGACCTTGTCACTAAAAATGTAGAAGATGGGCACATTATCATTTGTAAGGATACTTCTAATATTGTTTCACATCCTAGTAGAACTAGGAAAGCTAGTGTCCCTGTGTTTTCTGTCAGAATAAATGATCATTGCTACTATGGTTCATGTGGTAGTTATATAGTTAAATTTATTCATGATTGTGAAAGTTATTATGAGAGAGGGAAAATGTTTTTATGCATCTCAATAATATTACGTTTCCTCGCTTTATGCTGAAAGTCTTTGTGTTGCACTTGTTTTGCCTTCTCGTGCTAGTAGCCTCTGGTTTCAATAATTTATTTTCTTACAAAATTCCCTTGCATAGGAAGTGGGTTAGACTTAAATATGTGTATATTTGCTTCTCGATGCTCTCTTTTACTTCAATTCATATTCTTATGTGAGCATCATTGAAATTAATCATGCCTATCTTAATGGCTATAAAGAAAGAGCTTTTTGGGAGACAGCCCATTATATTTTTTCTTTCAGTTTTTTTGTTTATTTGAGTCTTGGAAGTTATTGCTTCTATAATAACCTCTCCTTATCCTTTTTGTTTGGTTTTTGTGTCAAGATTAGCCTATAATGAGAGAGAAGTAAGATTTGGGGAAGTTGCTATCCCGAAACAGATTTTTGTGCTTCATTGTAAAAAATCATGAAAAATTCCAGAACATCATACTGATCTGTAATTTTGTGTGTGTATGCCCCAGGTTATTATTTAACTTTCGTTAGTTTTGCACTTTTTGATTTGAGCAACAGCAGATTTTTGAAAAAATGATCTTTACCTGCTGGTCTGTTTTGACAGATTTCTGCCATTTTTGCATTTGCCTCTTAAATCGATTTCCTTTTTAAATTCTTTTGGGCTTTCGAAAGGAGTTGTTACAGTAGATTATGTTTTGATGGATTTTAGTTGAAATTGAACCCAAAGGATTATTATCCTGCATGCACTAATGTTGCTAATGAAGATTGTGTGAAGTTTTGTATGAAATAAATTTTCATGTGTTAGGAGAGAATGATGTAATGAGATGAAGAATGGTCAAAAGACTCAAGCACTATATTTCTAGAGATTCCTAATGAAGATTGCTAATGTTGCTAATGAAGATTGTGTGAAGTTTTGTATGAAATAAATTTTCAAGTGTTAGGAGAGAATGATGTAATGAGATGAAGAATGGTCAAAAGACTCAAGCACTATATTTCTGGAGATTCCTACAATGAAGATATTGATATTATTCAAGTGGTGACTCTGGAAGAATTTATTAGAGACCAAATTCAGAAACCTGCAAGGTCCGTTTTTGAATAGGTAGCAGTTCTGGTAAGAAAAGGTCCACGAAAAACTGTTCAATCTATATTTTTGCAGTTTTTATCTAACATGGAAGATAATGAGTCGAAAAAGGGATGGAAACAGAGCCCGGGGGGCTCACACCACCCCATGGTGTGGGCCCACCTGGCCGCGCCACCAGGGGGTGTGGCCACCCCGGAGCCTGTCTCTGACCCGTTTTCTCCCAGTACCTTCCTTTTGTTGTTAAACTTTGTAATATATAATCCCCTGGATCCCACGAGGCCCGTATATCGTGTTCTCGTTGTGTTTTTGTTTCGATCTGTCTCTGTCAGGAACTATTCTCAAGTTTAGAAGCATGATGGTCTCCACCAGACAATTCGGAGTTGATCGTACTCTCACCTTCGAGATTGAGGATTTGAAGAAATTGATTGAAAAGATTATCGAGAGAACACCACCAACTCCGAAGGAGTAATTTGTCATCAGGTTTTGGCATCCCCTTGGTTTGTTCCAAGCTTGGGGGAGTGCCGCGGTATCACATCATTACCTTTCATCATTTTACCATTTTAGTAGAGTCATATCATGAATAGAGAAGTTATCATATAGGATGGTTTGCATTGTGGAACTATCTCTCCTCTAGTTAGTTATCTATGTATCCCTTGGTGTGAGTTGCCGTTATGGAATATTAATGAGAAGTTGTATCATTTACTTTTTGCACATATTATTTTAGTTTGCAATTTCTATTATATGATTGATCTTGTTGTTAGTATCCATATCACTTTGGGATCATTAAGTAAATTTAGTTGGTTTTGGCAAACCTATCTCTGGTCAGTAGCAAAACTATTTGAGGATTGAATGGAAAAGAGAAAAGTCATTATATTTCTTTCTTGATTGGCTCATAAGCTTAATATTCTCTATTTAAGATCTTTTGTGTTTCCAAGGAAGATTACATGATTGTTTCTATCACTTGTATGTTTGTTTGTTTCCCTCAACTCTTATGCTTGCTACCTAGTCTATTATTTAGTTGATATCATGTTCTTTTGTTTATGGATGTCGGCGGTGTGAAAAAAGGGGAGCTTGTAAGCTCATGGAGTTTGTATATGTGTTAGAGAAACGCCTGGGAGGCTAGCCTAAGCCATGCCTAATCATGGTGGAAACTTGCAGCATAACCATAGTGGCATTCTATGAAGCATCCTCAATAAAAACCTATGCAAATAGCAAATAAAAAGATCACTGAGATGCTCACTATTTGTTGCCTTGTCATTTTGATATGGGATAGCTCCTGTGTCATGGGGCAAGGGGTACCCAATTGGTGGTTCTCTATGATACACATACACTTACAATGACAAGATCTTACCGGAGACCAAAGTTGAGTAGCATGATGTCTGGTACTCGTACTCAAGGGGCATGAGATTTTCATCTTATAATTTGTCAAGCATATAACTCATATTTTCCCTCACATTAACCTTAATCACTTCAAGATGCCTATGATAGGGGCAATGAGGGCTCAAAGCTAGTAAGTACCATAATTTTTGGAGGCTCTTTATGAAACTTGAAATCCCTGCTTCCCTCTGTGAATGGCCTATCTTTTACTTTTTAGTTGAGTCAGTAAACCTATACCTTTATAGTTGAACAAGCATTTGAGTTGTTGTGATTCAATCATCCATATGATGATTTATTCAATCATGTTTCTTATGTTCCTTGTTTTGCACACTACTCTTATCCGAGTGAATATTACTTTGGAGGCTACCATTGAAAACCCCATTATGTTTGACTCCTGCAATTTGTTAACCGTTCTCTGACCAAGAACAAAGTTTGCCATTACCAATTATGATTTACTTTGTGTATCTTTATTGTGTTTCCCTTACTTATTGCAAGTTAAGTTATATAATAGTGAGTTGTTTTATATTATGATTTGTGTATTGATGAATGTGATGCTTCTTTTCCGTATTCTCTTTATTGACACTTCACTCCATAAACTTGTGGTCATGTTTATTGAGCTCAGTTTTCGCTTGGGGACAAGCGAGGTCTAATATTGGGGGGAGTTGATACGTCCATTTTGCATCACTATTTTATATCATAATTTACTGTTATTCATTGACATATTTCATATTAAGAGATGATACTTATGTTATTTCATCTATTTCTGCATGATTGATGACTTTTGAAGGATTAACCACTGGAGTGAGGATTCTGATGGAAAAAGCACTGTCCAGATGCAATATTTGCGAAGATCAGAAAATCCCAGAAAATATAAGGAAATTCCTATTTTTCCAGAAGATGAAGAATGCCAAAATGGGAAGTGGAGATGGGCCATAGGGGGCCCACACCACCCCCTAGCGTGGGCCCCCCTATGCTGTGCCACCAGGTGGTGTGGCCACCCTGGCCCACCTCCGGCATCGCACTTCCACGTATATATTCCCCACGGAAACCTAAAGTTCGGGGGCGACCATATTCCGCCGCCTCTGCGGGGCGGAAACTACAAAGAGAGAAAGAGCTCTCCGGCAGTCAGAAATCTGCCAGGGACATTCCTTCACGGAGAGGGGAGATCGTTGCCATCAACATTTTCATCAAGCTAGACTTCATCGGGATCATCATCATCTCCACCATCATCATCACCAGCACCATCACCACCACTCCTTACCACTGTAACAATTGGGTTGAATCTTGCATAGTTTTTAGGGGAAACTTTCCAAGTGTTGACTACTTGTTGTAGTTGATGCTATTGAGTGGAACCATTAAATTATTGTTCATGTTCAGATTGTTACTTATTATTATTTCATCTATGATCTTGATCCATATGATGTCTCGTGAATAGTTCGTTTAGTTCTTGAGGACATGGGAGAAGTCATATTATTAGTAGTGGAATTGTGTTGAGAAATATTTAATGGTTTGATATTTAAGTTGTGGCACTATTCTTCTAGTGGTGTCATGTGAACGTCGACTACATGATAATTCACCTTTATGGGCCTAGGGGCATGCATTGTGTATTTGGCTACTAATCGTGGGGTTGCCGGAGTGACAGAAACCTAAACCCCCATTAGGAAACCTTTGCATAAGGGAGTGTAGGATCTCAGAGTTTAAGGCTGTGGTTAGGTTTTTATCTTAATTACTTTCTTGTAGTTGTGGATGCTTGAAATGGGTATAATCACAAGTATGTATTAGTCCTAGTAAGGTCAGTACATTAGCATAGGTTCACCCACACAACAGTTATCCAACCAGAGAAGATTAATCAACTATATGAAGCAAAAGCACTTGACAATGTTCCCATGAGTCCCCGAGAATGTATGGTCATATTAAGTAATACAACCGGCTTGTCCTTTGCTAAAGAAAGGATTGGGCCACTTGCTGCAATTATTATTATTGTCTTTTATTTACTCGCACTTTATTTATCTGCATTATCAAAAAAACCTAGAAATCCGTTTCCTCAGTATTTACAGAGAATTCCTGATCCAAACCACTTGTCAACACCTTCTGCTCCTCGTTGGGTTCGACACTCTTATTTATCAAAAGTACTATGATACACCCCCTATACTTGTGGGTCATTACCATGCCATGGGATACGTCCTACGGGATTACGTCCCTTAATAGCACAGTAATTCGATTGATGTCGATTGCGGACTGTTGTGGTTATGAGGATGATGTGAGCATCGATTGTTGCCTATTCGTCCAAATATGGAGTTCCTCCCACACATACATAGTTGAGAATGTTCATGATGATAATCTTTATCTTAGATCATTATAATACTAGTGGTGTATCCGCTACTCCCTGAGAACGCCTTTTTCCCTACTGCAGTTCCAATCTGTCTTACATACGCGATACTTACTTTCTATACTCAGTTGTTGTACTTTACTTTATTGCTCTTATACCCAAAACCCCCAAACACCTTTTTACACCATACTCGCATTTTATCTTGTCACTTAGAACTTTATCTAGCATTTCTATCGTAATATTTATTTCAAGAGTTATTAGACTTCAGACTCCTGCTCCCTGTGGGATCGATATCTTTATTTCGAAACTAGATACAAACGATATGTGCTCTTGCAGTCATCAGATGGTTAGAAGTTCCAGAACATTGGCTGAGGTTTATGCAGAATACAAGCGTGGAACTGAACGGAGGTACACTGTAGACATTGGAAACAAGACTTGTTCATGCAGGCAGTGGCATATTACTGGTCTGTCATGTCACCATGCACTGTACTTCATCTTAAAGCTTAGAGGTAGAGGAGCTGAAATAGAGAACTATGTTGACAACTATTTCTCCGTGGACAAGTTTGCTGCAACTTATGCAGAAAACCTACCACCTATGGCTGATGAAAATGATTAGGAGACTGTCGATCCAGGGTTCAAACTTCAACCACTAGTTCTTAGGAGGCCACCTGGGAGGCCTAGACAGCTAAGGGTCGAAGCATCCACCGATAAAGGTTCAAGGTCAGGAGCTAGGAAAAGGAAATGCAAACGTTATGGAGGATTTGGCCATATCAAGAGGTTGTGCAAAAACCCAGTTACACATGATTTTGTCCCTATTCACACCCTGGTGGCAAAAAATGAGGCTTCTCAGCCAGAACTGGAGGAAGAGCAGCACGAAGACGAAGAACTTAAGGAAGTGCAGCAGGTGGAGGAAAACGGTGATGAGCACTTGGAGGAAAACGTAGGTAAGCATCAAATTTATGAAGAAGTGGAGGTGCTGGCGAGAAAAGGGTGTGAAAAGAAACAAAAGGGTAAGTAGAACGGGGAGGAAAAGGAAAATAATGGAGGTGTATTAGAATATGAAGAAGTTGCAAGGGTGATTGAGGATGTCCTTGAGGATCTTTCGGCTAACTACAAGAGAAATAATAGATCCCTGCCAATTTCATCTTTGTACGATTCTCCAGATGAAAGGTAAGCTTAAAAATTGTTTTATTTGCCATTTTATCATTTTTTTCCATCATCAACTGTTGCTTAATGCAGCGTGGGCTAGCAGACTAATAAGAGGAGCAAAAAGAAGCGGGCACAGTAACATCATATGTTGAATTATCATTGAAACTAAACTAGTCATGTCGTCTTTATTTATATCTGGCGCGTGCAACGTGTCTGTGATGGGGTCATGTGGACCAGATTACAATTTTTTAAATATTATTACATTAATTTTTTACATATCTATGGATGCAGCTACTAGTTCCCATGTGACACCCCGGTTCTGAAAAGACCGTGGCCTCTATGTGACATGCCAATCCCTGGATCGGTTCATTGGCCCACAATAGAGTAAGATAGATAACATAGCAAAATATCCGTGTATCATAGATAACGAAGATCCAGAGTACCATTATTACAATAAAAGCTTAGCACAAAGCTAGCTCAAATTATTCAGGTAGCAACATAAACGAGATAAATCCTCCATTCTTCAAATTGCCCACAAGTGAACAAGTGCCGAGTGGAGTACCGTGGCCTATAACGATCAATCAGAATCGGAATAACCTGCAGCATAAAACGCAACAGCCCCGAAGGGTCAATACATGGAATGTATGGCAAGTAGAGCTAATAAAGGAGACAATAGTACTAACAACTACATGCATATTTGGCAAGTGGAGCTGTGTCTGGCTTGCATTTGCAAATAACTTTGTCCTACTTTCATAAACAGTTTTGAATTTTCTTTGAAAAGATCCCAATTAAGTTAACCCAACAATATTAAAACAATTATGAAATTAGAATGAGCGAGAAACATGTCATGGAATCAATATCTAGCAACTCAGATGTCCATAACCGGGGACACGGCTAATCGATTAGATTATACACTCTGCAGAGGTTAGTACACTTTACCCATGTGACTTGGCCAGCCATCGTACCATCACTCTCATTTTGGGTGATGATAGGAGAAGACCAAGAAGAGACTGTTCGGGAAGTAGCTCCTCAATCCCGACGCGCACCGGTCCAACCTACCAAAATTCTACATCTCTGGATACGCGGGTTCGAGTTACCACAACCTACTAAGTCCAACCAACCGCCCATTCCATTATTGGCACATGGTTGTACACGTAAGCTACACAATAAAGAAGCCAAACATTCTCTCTTGATACCTGGGTGCCTTTCCGCAATGAAACCACCAAAAATTATCAATACCATCACACCTGTGGATTCATTGATTGTTGTTTTTAGTTTTCACAAACCAATACTTTGAGAAAACAAGTATCAATGATGTAACCCAGCCCTCGTTCAACATAGCATGGCTAAGCACATCTACAACGGTGGTTCATCTACAAGGAAAGCCCTACCACATAATAGGACATAGCATAGCGATAGTATCATCCTACACATGCATCTACAAAATACACGACAATGCATTGAAAATAGTAGGACGATATCATGAACAAAGTAGCATCTACTTGCCTTGGTTGTAGCGGTCGGAAGAACAATCCAAACACGAGCAAGGGTTGCACTCCACACAATCTACACGACACAATTGCATTCATAAACAAACAATTCACAAACATATGCAACAAAGATGATGCATGAATGCAAGAACGGCAAGTGAATTGGTGCTACAGCTGCACCACATAATACTAATACATAATACTACCGAATACATGCATGGAAAATAGATTTGGCGCTAGAAAAACTATTAACCAAAAGTAGAGATCACTACTAGAGCTAGAACTTAAATAATTCACTACCGGTAGTATACTGTTTGTAAAATCTTGGAAAAAATCTACCGCATAGGCATCGCTGATAAGAAACAGTACCAATTGGAATTACTCAAAAAGGAGTTATAAAACATCCCGAGTAATTAAAACACTGCAGAAAGCCATTAGACAAATACTGCAGAAGTTTTTACTGTAAGCCTATCTTTTTATTTCACGATGAGATTCCCCTCGTTCATACGAGTTCAGGGACATATCATACGCGATTTTTGGAGCTACGAAACTTTTACTACGAATTTATTACTCCGAAAAGGCCACTAACTAGTTTGATTAAACTGTACTAAACCTGACAGTAAAAGTCTGAACCAAAGCTACAGCGAGATTCTACACGACTCACTGAACGCGTGCATATTTTATTTGCAAATTTTGGCCAAGCGGTTTAATTTCTACGCAATTTACAAGATTCTACCGAAATCTGCCAACTAATAGGATTAACGAGATTGACCCAGTCAACTGTGTCTGATGACTGGGCGCTGACTGGGCGTCTGACCAGTCAACGTCTGGAGTGCTGACCAGTCAACGAACGATCTAAGCCGCTGATCTGAGATCTGACGGTGGCTGCTGTCTTACCGGAAACGGACGGCGAAACGAACTCCGGCGAGCTTCGGACGGGCGGCAACGATCGGATCCGTGGCGTGAAACTCTGCAAACACACACGGTCAACTACGGCTCCGGAATAATAACGCGTCAGACGCTGGCGATCTGCAGGCGCGATTGGCGGCGACGGATGGAGACGCGAGCACGGAACGGAAAGAGGCGGCGAGACGAACCCGGCAATGAGACGCGACGTAACGGCGGCGGCGAGGGGCGGCGGCGCAGAAGCGGCGGCGGCGGCGGTGCTCGGAGGCGCAGGAGGAGTCGCGCGGGGCTGAGGAGGAGGCGGGGTCGGGCACGACTCCCGAGGCGCGGGTGGGTCCCTATTCATTTGCTCTCTCACGCAAAAAAAAAAAAAAAAAAAAAACTGAAACAGAAACGGTCCAGAACTGGACTACAACTCGGAAATCGGTCCGGATTTTCGGACCGTTTTCCGGCGGTTTACTAAAACGTCCGAGTCTTTTGCATACGAACTCCGATTGGAGCGATTTTCGCCCTGAGGTTCGTATCGTCGAGGGGAACAACCTTCAGTCGAAGTTTGAGCGAAAGCTCGAACCTACAGGGGTGGTTGTAGCAAGCCCCTCTGAAGCCTCCCGCAGGAAACTCGAAGCGAAGGAGAAACGGGGTTTTGCAAATAGCGTTTCGTCGATCCTCTCTACTCGACGGTAATGCATGGAAAGATATGATGCGATGCAATGAATGATATGCAAGACCAAATCTAAAATTTGGGATGTGACAAGACTAACCCCCTTAAGATGAATCTCGTCCTCGAGATTCGGCGCGGCTAGCAAATAGGTGTGGGTAGTCCTCTCGGATGTCATCTTCACGCTCCCAAGTAGCTTCCTCTTCGGTGTGGTGACTCCACTGCACCTTGCAAAACTTGATTGTCTTGAATGCGGGTAGTCCTTTCGCTGTCTCCGAATCTTGACCGGTTTCTCCTCATAGGTCAAATCGTTCTCCAGCTGAACCTCCTCTAGCGGTACAGTGTCTCTCAACGGTGTATCCACCATCTCCGGATGGCACTTCTTCAGCTGGGATACGTGGAACACGTTGTGAACAGCATGAGCCTCCGCAACTCAAGCGATAGGCAACTTCTCCTTTGCGCGCTAAGACCCGATACGGCCCAATAAATCGAGGTGTCAGCTTACCCTTAATACCAAATCTCTTAATTCCACGAAGCGGCGATACTCTGAGGTATGCTCTATCACCTATCTCATATACCACTTCCTTGCGCTTGGCGTCAGCGTAGCTCTTCTGTCTTGATTGTGCTACCTTTAGTCTGTCTCTAATCAAGGCGACCTTCTCCTCAGCGTCCTTGATCAAGTCAGGTCCAAACAACTGACGTTCTCCTACTCCATCCCATAGCAATGGTGTTCGACACCGTTTCCCATATAGCACATCGAACGGTGACGTCTTGATGCTGGTTTGATAACTGTTGTTGTAGGAAAACTCAGCATACGGCAAATTCTCATCCCAACTAGAACCATGAGCCAAGGCGCAAGCTCTTAGCATGTCCTCCAAAATCTGATTCACCCTCTCGGTCATCCATCGATGTGGGTGAAGCTGTGCTAAACTCAATCTAGTACCAAGTGACTCGTGCAAATTTGGCGCCAAAGTGTGAGGTAAATTGGGTGCCTCTATCGATACAATACTCTTGGGAACTTCATGTAGGCACACAATCCTGTCCATGTAAATCTTGGCCAACTTTGCACTCAGATAGGTCGTCTTTACGGTATAAAATGGGCTACCTTGGTCAAATGGTGACCACTACCCAAATAGAGTCATATCCCGACCTGGTCTGGCGATCCTGTGATAAAGTCCATTCCCACTCTATCCCATTTCCAATCCGGCACAGTAACGGCTGCAGCAATCCTCAAGCTTCAGTTACGCCTTCACTGGCTACATACATCACATAGGGCAATATGCTTGGCGATATCTCCTTCATGTTGTTCCACCAAAATCTGCTCTTCAAATCCATATACATCTTTGTGTTGCGGATGTATGGAATATGGCGAGTCATGAGCTTCTGCAGAATCAACTTCCTTATCTCGGGATCGTTGGGAACACACAAACGATCTCCATACCACAAGGTACCATGCTCATCCTCATGAATATCCTTTTCCGGTTCTCCTTCATCTTCTCCTTTATTTCTTCTATTTCCTTGTCTCCCACTTGAGCCTTCTCGATTCTGTCTTTAAGCGTCGGTTGGACTTCAATTGTTGCTAAGTACCCTTCAGATACTAACTCCAATCTAAGGTCCTTGAATTGCTTGAACAAATCCTCAGGCAATTCACCAATTGTCAATCCATTGGCCTAAACCTTCGGCTCGAGCATCTGCTACTACATTGGCCTTTCACAGGTGGTATTGTAGATTCATATCATAATCCTTGATAAGTTCCAACCATCTCCTTTGTCTCATGTTCAGTTCCTACGTGTAAATATGTACTTCAGGCTCTTGTGGTGGTGTACACATCACAGTGTTTTCCCATTAAGTAATGCCTCCATACCTTGAGCGCATGAACCAGACGCTAACTCCAAGTCGTGTGTGGGGTAATTCCGCTCATGGTGCTTGAGTTGTCGCGAGGCATATGACACTACTCTCCCATCTTGCATCAGCACACTCCCAAGTCCCTATCGTGAAGCATCACAGTACACTTGGAAATCCTTCTGAAGATCTGGTAAACACGAGCGGTATGATCACTAGTCGGCCTTCAGTTCGAAGCTGGCTTCACATACATCTGACCATTCAAACTTCCTCTCCTTCTTCAGAAGTTCAGTCATCGGCTTAGCAATCTTAGAAAAGTTTTCTATGAACCTTCGGTAATATCCAAGTCCCAAAAGCTTGAATCTCTCCGCATTCTTGGGTGCTTCCCATCACATTCTGCAGTCACTTTGTTTGGATCAACACTCCTTCTCGACACTACGTGTCCAAGAAACCCAACGGTGTTAAGCCAGAATTCACACTTGCTGAATTTGGCGACAGCTGTGTTCTCGATTTCTCCGTGTCGATCAGATGCTTCTCATGCTCGGCATCATCCTTGGAATATATCATATGTCATCAATAAACACCACCGAACTTGTCCAAATACTCCATAAATACCTTGTTCATCATGGTCATGAAATACGCAGGGGCATTCGTTAGTCCAAAAGACATAACTGTATACTCATATAGACCATACCTAGTGGTGAAGGCGGTTTTTGGTACATCCTCCTCTCGGATCTTCAATTGAAAGTAGCCAGATCGCAGATCAATCTTGCTGAACACCTTTGCTCCTTCTAGTTGATCAAACAAATCATTTATATTCGGCAGAGGGTACTTGTTCTTGATGGTTACCTCATTCAATGACGATAGTCCACCACTAATCTCTTGCTGTCTTTCTTCTCCACAAATAGAACAGGTGCACCCCATGACGGCCTAGGCTGAATGAATCCCTTTTCCAGTTGTTCCTTCAACTGTTTCTTCAATTCCTTCAGCTCATCGACATCCATCTTATATGGTTTCTTTGCTATAGGTCCTGTTCCCGGCATCAGGTCGATAAGAAACTCTACATCTCTGTCAGGTGGCATCCCTGGAAGCTCTTCCGAAAACACGTCGGGGTAATCCCTAATCACTGGCACAGTATCCATGCTAACCCCCTTAAGAGAATTCAACTTACACCTTCTTGGTCGTGCGGCTGACTTGAATCTAATCCTCTTACCATCCGGGGTTTTGAGTGAAACAGCTCGCTGTGCACAATCTATGTGTCCCCCATGCATAGACATCCAATCCATACCCAGAATGACATCTAACCCTTGTGAATCCAAAACTACCAAATGTGCAATGAAGTTGTGTGTTCCAATCCTCACAGTCAAGTCGCGGCATCCCGCGCTAGCTATCATATCTCCTCCAGGTGAACTCACTCTAATAGCCCTTTTCATAGACTCGAGGTAACTTATACTTATCCACAAATGCCCTTGATATGAATGAATGCGATGCACCGATGTCGAAAAGTATAAGTGCAGGGTAAGTGTTGATTGAAACTTACCAATCACAAGGTCGCTCGTGGAATCTCCTCCACATTCATGTGGTTCACTGTGGCCTTCTCATTGTTGGTTGGCTTCAGTCCTTTCCTCTCCGGACAGTTGTCAGCATAGTGTCCCTTCTGCTTGCACTTGAAGCACGTCACCTCACTCAGATCCTTCTTCACAAAATTGCGATCACGGTTGCGGTCATGTCCACCGTGTCCTCCAGAGTGGTGAGAGTGTCCTCCCTTGTGGTTGTGGTGGTTGCTCCTATGGTTGTCATGATGATGTCCATCGCCTCCATGGTGGTGGCGGTCATGGCTCCCATGGTCACTTCCTCCATGCTTGGAGTATCCATCATATGAAGTGCGAGACTTGTGGTGTGAGCCAGAGTGGTGATTGTTGTTCTTTCTCTTGCGGTTCTCCACTTGCTTGTGCTTCCCTTCCAAGATTCTGGCCTTGTCCATGAGCTCCTGGAAAGTGGGGCAGTAAACCACAAGTAGCTGCACTGAAAGCTCATCACTGAGGCCATCCAGGAATCTCTCCCTCCTTTTTGCATCAGTGTCAACATCCTCAGGTGCATAACGGGACAGGTTGTTGAACTCCTCAATGTACTCGGCCACGGTGCGATTGGTTTGGCGCAAGTTGCGGAACTCTTTCCTCTTCAGGCTCAGAACTCCTGAAGACACGTGGTCGGTCCTGAAACCTTCCTCAAACATAGCCCAAGTCACGGTATTCAGAGGGTGGGTGATCTGAAATGTGTCTCACCAATAATCGGCTGGTCCCTCCAGTAGGTGAGCGAACCTTACCTTCTCAGCATCGTGCATCCAGTTACTAGATCCTTGTTGACTGAACGCAACCAGTCGAGAGCAACCATTGGTTCCGTTGCAGTAGAGAACTTAGCTGGCCTTAGCCTCAGAAATCTGGTGAGAGCATCTCCCTGAGGCTGATTGTTTCCATTGTTATTGTTCTGATTTGCCATGAACTGGGTCATCACTTGGGTCAGCTGTGCCTGAGCTGCCATGAGCTGCTCCAACTCAGTGGGTTGGCGGCGGGGAGGCATCTGCGGTTCAGCATAGGTAAGTTTAGAAAGAATCAACTACGGTAATAGGATTCTACCCATGCATATGATCAAACAACAACAAACAATAGCAGACAATCACAAGCAAGCAACACATCAACAAATAAGCGATCCAGCAACATCCCAGGTGTTATCCTAGTAGTATATACCTACTGAAATAGTTTTGCAAGAGTTGGCAATGGTTAACTAAACAATTGAGCATCAAAACGACAAAACAGCAATTCTGACAGAACAGTTCTGCTGTGTTCGCGAATTTTTCCGCCTGACTTAAACTCGTCAGAAAATTAAGCCAATTTTTGTGCATATAGAACAGGAAGTTCCGCATCAGCCCAATTTTTTTCAGATTTTTCCGAGTTACCAGAAAAATATGAAAAATCGCGCAGTACTGCTGTATCAGCAGAAAAACTGCAGCGAAAACAACACAGATAGTAACCAAATTGCCATAACTCTTTCATATAATTTGCACAAATAATTCCTGAGATATTGGAGTACAGAAATAAGCATCTAAACACTCTTACACTAACACGAACTAAGTATCACAACGATCGAGAATAATCCTAACGATTTCGCCTAACGAGGACTAATTGGTGGACTTCTATCTATTGCTTGAAGAGGTTGCGGTAGGTCCTCGCTGTCATGCGTTGGCGCTTCGGCTCGCGGTACAACCATGGCAGCGGAGTGTACACCTCTCCTAACCATCACTTGAAACGTCAAACTCCACCTCTTCTGGATCCTCCTCTTCTTCTTCATCCTCAGCTGCAACTGCAACAGCTTCATCTCCTCCACCATCATCGTCTCCATCATCATCATCCTCGTCCTCATCATCATCATCTCCACTGTCATCATCATCCCCATTGTTGCCATCATCTCCATTGTCATCATCAGAGGGTGGATTCAGCTGTGCTTGGAGAGCGGCAATCTGGGCTGTCATAGCTTCAATAGTTTGATCCCTTTCCTGGACTGTCCCGTGCAGTTGCTGTATGTTCTGGGTGTTCTCCTGCACAGTACCATGAAGATGTGCTATGGTTGCATCTCTGGCTATCAGGGCATTCTCCAGAACTCCCACAGCTTCATGCAAAGTGTCAATCTCCTGTCCTTGGACCACCATACCATTGCTAGTAAAATCTGCAATCTCCTTTATCATCCTCACCTTCTCTGCTAGAGCTCCATTCTCTCTCTCCATGTCCTCTATGTGCCTCCGACGGGGCGGCATGTTGTTCCTGTCACCCGGGGTAACCACAATGTTCCCATCTTCATCACGCCTTCCATAGTCACGGTAGGGTGAATCTGTCAGTAGTAGGTGTCGGACTTGATGGCACTGGCGAGACAGGGCTTCATGTATGGCCAAGTTGATTCCAAGTCCCAGTTGAGATGTCTTGGTGTAGACCAAGTCTTGTGAGGGTTTGGCAAGGCGGCATCTCTGAATATGAAGGTAGTGATCTCCCATGCATCCTCTCCATATCCATAGGTGTACAGCCTTCTTCCCTTGAACATAGGCAGTGGCAATCCCAATGACTGCGAGAGCTGAGTTAACTGCCTTGCAAAGGGCCTTGGTGACTCCATGGTGACATACTCAGTCCTGACTTCTCCCATCTATCAAGTAAAAGAGGAAAGTGTGAGAATAGCATATGGTAAGAATTCTGAGGGTGAAAGGCATAAGATGAAAGATAGAGTTAATATAGGCTTTAATAAATCTATGGCTTCCTAATCCAATTCTAGGTCACGATCTTACGATCGACACGGCTCGATACCATCCTGTGACACCCGGTTACGAAGACCGTGGCCTCTATGTGACATGCCAATCCCTTGATCGGTTCATTGGCCCACAATAGAGTAAGATAGATAACATAGCAAAATATCCGTGTATCATAGATAACGAAGATCCAGAGTACCATTATTACAATAAAAGCTTAGCACAAAGCTAGCTCAAATTATTCAGGTAGCAACATAAACGAGATAAATCCTCCATTCTTCAAATTGCCCACAAGTGAACAAGTGCCGAGTGGAGTACCGTGGCCTATAACGATCAATCAGAATCGGAATAACCTGCAGCATAAGCATAACAGCCCGAAGGGTCAATACATGGAATGTATGGCAAGTAGAGCTAATAAAGGAGACAATAGTACTAACAACTACATGCATATTTGGCAAGTGGAGCTGTGCGGCTTGCATTTGCAAATAACTTTGTCCTACTTTCATAAACAGTTTTGAATTTTCTTTGAAAAGATCCCAATTAAGTTAACCCAACAATATTAAAACAATTATGAAATTAGAATGAGCGAGAAACATGTCATGGAATCAATATCTAGCAACTCAGATGTCCATAACTGGGGACACGGCTAATCGATTAGATTATACACTCTGCAGAGGTTAGTACACTTTACCCATGTGACTTGGCCAGCCCAGCTCATACCATCACTCTCATTTTGGGTGATGATAGGGAGAAGACCAAGAAGAGACTTTTCGGGAAGTAGCTCCTCAATCCCGACTCGCACCGGTCCAACCTACCAAAATTCTACATCTCTGGATACGCGGGTTCGAGTTACCACAACCTACTAAGTCCAACCAACCGCCCATTCCATTATTGGCACATGGTTGTACACGTAAGCTACACAATAAAGAAGCCAAACATTCTCTCTTGATACCTGGGTGCCTTTCCGCAATGAAACCACCAAAAATTATCAATACCATCACACCAGGGATTCATTGATTAAGTTGTTTTAGTTTTCACAAACCAATACTTTGAGAAAACAAGTATCAATGATGTAACCCATCCTCGTTCAACATAGCATGGCTAAGCACATCTACAACGGTGGTTCATCTACAAGGAAAGCCCTACCACATAATAGGACATAGCATAGCGATAGTATCATCCTACACATGCATCTACAAAATACACGACAATGCATTGAAAATAGTAGGACGATATCATGAACAAAGTAGCATCTACTTGCCTTGGTTGTAGCGGTCGGAAGAACAATCCAAACACGAGCAAGGGTTGCACTCCACGCAATCTACGACACAAGTGCATTCATAAACAAACAATTCACAAACATATGCAACAAAGATGATGCATGAATGCAAGAACGGCAAGTGAATTGGTGCTACAGCTGCACCACATAATACTAATACATAATACTACCGAATACATGCATGGAAAATAGATTTGGCGCTAGAAAAACTATTAACCAAAAGTAGAGATCACTACTAGAGCTAGAACTTAAATAATTCACTACCGGTAGTATACTGTTTGTAAAATCTTGGAAAAAATCTACCGCATAGGCATCGCTGATAAGAAACAGTACCAATTGGAATTACTCAAAAGGAGTTATAAAACATCCGAGTAATTAAAACACTGCAGAAAGCCATTAGACAAATACTGCAGAAGTTTTTACTGTAAGCCTATCTTTTTATTTCACGATGAGATTCCCCTCGTTCATACGAGTTCAGGGACATATCATACGCGATTTTTGGAGCTACGAAACTTTTACTACGAATTTATTACTCCGAAAAGGCCACTAACTAGTTTGATTAAACTGTACTAAACCTGACAGTAAAAGTCTGAACCAAAGCTACAGCGAGATTCTACACGACTCACTGAACGCGTGCATATTTTATTTGCAAATTTTGGCCAAGCGGTTTAATTTCTACGCAATTTACAAGATTCTACCGAAATCTGCCAACTAATAAGATTAACGAGATTGACCCAGTCAAGCGTAATACGATGACTGGGCGCTGATCGGGCGTCGACCAGTCAACGTCTGAGGCTGACTAGTCAACGTCTGGAGTGCTGACCAGTCAGCGAACGATCTAAGCCGCTGATCTGAGATCGGCGGTGGCTGCTGTCTTACGGAAGCGGACGGCGAACGAACTCCGGCGAGCTCGGACGGCGGCGATCGGATCCGGTGGCGTGGAAACTCCTGCAAGTACACACGGTCAACTACGGCTCCCGGAATAATAACGCAGCGTCAGGCGTCTGCGCGATCTGCAGCGCGATTGGCGGCGACGGATGGACGCGAGCACGAAACGGAAAGAGGGTGGCAAGGCGAACGCGACGAATTAACGGCGATGACAGCGGCGACGGTAGCGGCGGCGGCGAAGCGGCGGCGGCGGGAGAGTCGCGGCTGAGGAGGAGGCGGGGTCGGGCACGACTCCCGAGGCGCGGGTGGGTCCCTATTCATTTGCTCTCTCACGCGAAAAAAAAAAAAAACTGAAACAGAAACGGTCCAGAACTGGACTACAACTCGGAAATCGGTCCGGATTTTCGGACCGTTTTCTGACGGTTTACTAAAACGTCCGAGTCTTTTGCATACGAACTCCGATTGGAGCGATTTTCGCGCCTACGGGTTCGTATCGTCGAGGGGAACAACCTTCAGTCGAAGTTTGAGCGAAAGCTCGAACCTACAGGGGTGGTTGTAGCAAGCCCCTCTGAAGCCTCCCGCAGGAAACTCGAAGCGAAGGAGAAACGGGGTTTTGCAAATAGCGATTCGTCGATCCTCTCTACTCGACGGTAATGCATGGAAAGATATGATGCGATGTAATGAATGATATGCAAGACCAAATCTAAAATTTGGGATGTGACATCCCATCTCCCTTGGATTCCCATCTTCTCTAGCGCACTCCAGAATTATGGTTGTGCCACCATTTGCTGGTAGCAGAGTCAGTGTATTGTCCCATCAGATGTGAATGGAATGACTTTGTTTGCTCAGAATTGGACGACTTTTGATTAGTTTGAAAGATAGAGAAACCTAAAACATGGCCAATATATGCCATCAGAAACTATTCCTCAAAAAATATTATTACCCCCTCCGTCTAGAACTAAGTGACTTGAATTTGTGTAGATTCATATGTATCTAGACATGTTTTGGGTATTGATATCTACGCACTTCTATTCTTGTAGACAGTTGTTGGGCCTCCAAGTGCAGAGGTTTGTAGAACAGCAGCAAGTTTTCCCTTAGGTGGATCACCCAAGGTATATCAAACTCAGGGAGAAAGTGGTCAAAGGTATTCCCTCTCAAGCAACCCTGCAATCAAGATACAAGAAGTCTCTTGTGTCCCCAACACACCCAATACACTTCTCAGGTGTATAGGTGCACTAGTTTGGCGAAGAGATAGTAAAATACAAGTGGTATGGATAATTATAAGTGGTAACAGTGCTAGAAGATAACTTGATGGCGTGTGGTTGACGTGGGAAAAGACTAAAGGCAAACTGAAATAAAGAAGGAAGCAAGCAAACATGTAACAGATCTAATTGCAAACGGTGTTTCAATGCTTAGAAACAAGGCCTAGGGATCATACTTTCACTAGTGAACACTCTCATATAAATACATTCTTCTTTATGATACTATGCTACTACTCTCCGGTTGGACACTCTAATCGATGGTAGGGCTATAACAGCACACCTCAAAGTAAGCCTTTCCTATCTAGATAACCCCACACTGTCACCTTGAGTACTAGATGAGTTCAACAAACACCACAATTTCATAAAGACATCCAACTCCAAATATAACTCATAACAAGTATTTGTAATCTCTAGCCTAAGTGCCACCATGGTGTGCACGCTGTCACTTTCACACACATGGGGAGAGCAGAGATCTATTAAAGCACTTGAGTAGCAAGGTAGATCTATAGATTACAAGCTCATGATCACAATATGATCATGCATAGAGAGAGATGAACACATAGCTACCGGTAGAACCCTTAGCCTCGAGAGAGAACTACTCCCTCCTCATCATGGTCATCAGCAATGGTGATGGAGATGGCGGTGGAGATCGATGGAGATGGCTCCGGGGGCATTTCCTCGTCCTGGCAAGGTGCCGGAATAGAGACTTTCTGTCCCCCGAATCTCCCCTTCGGTGGTGGCGGCGCTACGGAACTTTTCATGGATTTCTGATTGACGCTCTAGGGTTTTTGCCTCGGGAGGATATATAGGCGAAGGGGCAAGGTCGGTGGCCAGCCAGGGGGCCCACACCATGCCTTGGCGAGGCCTGGGCTGGCCCGCGCCAAGGGGGGTGTGGCCAGGCCCTGGCCCTCCTCCATCTCGTATTCTAGCTCCGTGAGTCTTCCAGTAAAATAGGAAATTTGGCTTTTGTCCCGTCCAATTCCGAGAATATTCATTTTCTAACTTTCTTGGAACCAAAAACAGCAGAAAATAGGCAACTGGCACTGTGGCATCTTGTGAATAGGTTAGTCCAAGAAATCATATGAAAAGTACTGCAAAGTGTGGACAAAACATAAGAAAGTAGATAAAACCAAGCATGGAACATCAAAAATTATAGATACATTTGCATTGTATCAGGTATAGATACATTTAAATATCTAAAAAAGCTAAGTCAGTTATATCTGGACAGAAGTAGTACACTATTACAACACGCTCGACCCCTTCTCCTCTGGTGCAGTCCAAATTATGGCTGTGCCATCAAGTGCTGGGAGCAGAGTCATCGTATTGTCCTATCTGATATGCGAGGAATGCGCGGACTTTATTTTTAGGATCGGATGAGTTTCGACTGGTTTCAAAGACAAAGACACCTAAAACATGGCCAACATATATAGATTATGACGCTAATCGACTATGACTCAAGTGACCCTGATCCAAAGAGGGCATTAAGATACCATACATAGATTTAATTTAGGCTTAAGTGGCTCTAATCAACTATGATGCTCCCGCAGTCTCCATCATCGATGATGTTGTCCGTGTCGCCGTCAGCCTCCTCCGTGTTGGAATCGATGCCGACATTCTTGGCAGAGTTCCTCCTCCTCATGGATTCTTCACGGAGCGCTGCATCGATAACGGTGGAGGTCGTACACCCAGGGACTGCCCAGAAGCACTGCCTCCCTTAGGGGTTGCCCAGATCCGTGTGGATCTCCTGCCGGTGGGTGACGCAGAGCTCAATCAACGCCATCCGCTCCTTCTTTAACAGCTTTCGCCAGTACACGCTCGTGCGCGAGTACCGTGCCATTGCCCTCTTCCGCTCCGGCGGCTGGCGGCAACGCTCCTTGATCTGCCTCGCCAACACATTGTTGTGCAAGAGCAGCGTTGTAGGCACCCCGACATAGCTAAGCTCGAAGCCAGAAGACTCGCAAAAAGTGGTGCTAGTATGTTGTAGTGGGCGAACATCTAAGCCTCATGCAAGCTGAGTTTGGGTCTCTCCCTCTCCATGGCAATGAAGGAACACAATCTGAGCTTCGGCCCCGAGGTTAAGGGGATAAGGGCAAGGACGTACGCCCAGTCGTGGATGCCACTACCAATCAGTTCGCAGAACAGACTTCTCGTGGATCGCCCTTACGAAGGACATCCTTATCATCCACGCACCCCGATCCAACGACGCGTAACAATCGGGGATCAGATCTTCTAGAAGCCCGGAGCAGTTGCTGGTTAGTTCTGCGTCCCGATTGTTTGTGTCCAACGACTGTCATTGAAAATAACACGTGCAAATGACTCTGGTGGATCCATGTGGTTTATGGAAAGAACACACATGCAAATACACTAGTGGTGGTTTAGGAAAAGAACACACATGCAAATAACACTGGTGGATCCATGTGGTTTATGAAAGGACACACATGCCATGACAACTGGTGGATCCATGTGATTTATGAAAAGAACACCACATGCTGGAGTGGCATCATTGCATGTGTTATTTTCCAAAACTACAGTGATGCACACTAACACACACACATGCAATGACTCTAGTGGTGGTTTATTAAAAGGACACACATGCAATGACTCTGGTGGATCCATGTGGTTTATGAAAAGGACACACATGCCATGACAACTAGTGGATCCATGTGGTTTATGAAAAGAACATCACATGCTCGAGTGGCATCATTGCATGTGTTCTTTTCCAAAACCACAGTGATGCACACTGACACACACATGCAATGACTCTAGTGGTGGTTTATGAAAAGGACACACATGCAACGACTCTGGTGGATCCAGGTGGTTTAAGAAAAGAACAAACATGCAATGAATCTAGTTGTGGTTTATGAAAAGGACACACATGCAATGACACTGGTGGATCCAAGTGGTGGTTTATGAAAATAACTCACATGCAATGACACCAGTGGATCCAAGTGGTTTATGAAAAGAACAAACATGCAATGACTCTGGTTGTGGCTTATGAAAAGGACACACATGCAATGACACTAGTGGTGGTTTAGGAAAAGAACACACATGCAAAGAAATGCAATGACACTGGTGGATCCATGTGGTTCATGAAAATGACACACATGCAATGACAACTAGTGGATCCGTGTGGTTTATGAAAAGAACACCACATGTTGGAGTGGCATCATTGCATGTGTTCTTTTCCAAAACCACGGCGATGCACACTAACACACACACATGCAATGACTCTAGTGGTGGTTTATGAAAAGGACACCATATGCAATGACTCTGGTGGATCCAGGTGCTTTATGAAAATAACACCACATACTTGTCATGGTGGTGTCACGGCAGATGCCATGGATAGGCTAAAGGTGGGGCCAATATGCACTAGAGGAATCCAGGGAGGGATAGTGTGGTGATTCCACACACATATGCTTTGTATTCTTCAAGCTACATGAGTTTACAAGCGCTCCTTGAGTTGTATTGGGGAGAGAAGGAAGAAGGAACTCTCTTACTCTCACCACTACCTATCTCAGGAACTCACTACTCAAAATGCCCATCAACCAGAGATCAACCCCTTCTACATATGCCCTAGCCCTCCTTATAAAGGGGTGGCTAGGTCTCCAATTAGGGCATACAAGGAGGCATATTCCTGGGAATATGCCTCTTCCCAAAATAGCAAACCGACCGGATCACTTTTCGCCATCGTAAGCCATGTAGAGACTACGTAAGCCTCTGCGGCGCCAGCGTCATCCAACATAGGGTGCGTCACCCTTGTCGGCCACGCCTCGGTGGTCCTTCTCTCTGCCCGCTTCGCTCATGCTCCAGCGTACAGTGACCACCTTTTGACTAGCGAGATACCTTCCTTCTCTTGCAAGCCTGATATAACCTGGATCATGCCTGGTTAATCCGGCCCCGTGGGTACCTACATACAACATACATAAATCCTGCTGGCATACGACATACGTCAGCCGGGACTCAGTTAGGTGGACATCCTCCGGTCCGGGTTACTCCGTGATTCGGCCCGCCTTGAGGTGACTCGGCCAACATTTGCTTTGACCTTGCCGTACCTCGGCTAACTCGGTCTTTATACCCCGACGTGACCCTACCCGGGGGTATCCCCCCAACATTAGTCCTCGAAGCTGGTGCGGTCTTAGGCCACGGCAGGTTCAATTTATCGAGCCTTTTGCTCCTTTTTCCGAGTTACTTCATAGTCTAGATTTCATGGGCTAACTTTCCCTTGGCACATTCCGAGTTTTCACTCACTGGCCGGGTCACCCTTCAGTTTTCCGGGTTATACTTCCTTCTCTCGTACACTTCCCCATGTGGAGGGTAATTATTATCTTGCCTCATTTTAAGGGCATGTGCTAGTTACTGCTGCAGTTAATGTCAGGTGTTACTGTTGCACACGTCGCGTCGTGTCTGTCTCCTCGTTAACTGTATCACCACGTCGCGTCATGGGATCTCCTGCGCCTTGTGGCCCTTCCTATGGCTTGCCTGTGATTGGCTGACACGGTCAGATACACGGCCACACCGTGTGGCCTGGCCGCATCGCACGATCCCACTACCCCTACTGGGGCGTGGTTAAATAGGGGAGGGGCGCGCCCCTTGGTCTTTTTCCCCTTCACGCGCCCCTCTGCCTTTTCTTCTTCTTGTTCCTCCTAGCAACAGTGCCGCCACCGCCGCACCTGCTCAGTAGCGCCGCCGCTGCACCATGCCTTTTCGCACCCGCATCGCTGCCGCTCCCGCACAGCTCCACCACCACGAGTCTGCGCCAGTCTAAGGTTCTGCCCCCCACCTCCGATTGGGCCAGTGAGGACAGTGATTTAGACATGACCGAAGAAGAGCTCGCTGTCGCTGAAGCAGAGATAGAGGAGGGAGGGGAGAACGCGGAGCGCGGTGCCTGGGCCGGTTCCTGGGTGTGCCAAGACGATCTGGACTGGCTTTACCGCACGCGCCGCATCCCCGAGGGCGTGGTTTCCCGCCTCGCCGCCGAGGAGCTCGCTCCCTCACCCAATCTGGATGAGTTCGTAGTGTTCCTCTCCAATTTCCAGCACGGCTTCGGCCTCCCTGTCAGTGACTTCTTCCATGATTGGCTCAACATCTATGAGCTTCAACCACACCATCTCCCGGCGAATGCCATCACATCCCTTTCTTCCTTTGCCTCCACCATAGAAGGATATGTCGGATTGTGGCCTACTAAAGAACTTTGGATCCAGTTCTTTGGTCTACGAAGAAACGTGATTCTGAATAAACAGCTTGATCCGGAGGACAAACATCTGACTTAGTTCGGTGCTACCTCTATTTGTCCCCGGAAACAATCCATCTTTCCCGGGTTACGGGGCTCGATTCCTGCAAGGGCTGGGCCCAAACCTTCTTCTATGTCGTAAATGGCACGAATGAAGATCTGATTCGGCTGCGCCCCTATGCTCCGGGTCCTCCTAATCCGGATCTCTAGGACCGGGTTTCCAAGAAACCCACCGTCTTGGCGAATCAAGTTAACAAGCGGTTTCAGGAGCTGAAGGATGCGGGGCTGCACAACAAGGACACAATGATCACTTTTGTCCGCAGCCGAATCTCCCCTCTCCAGAAACGCACTCACAAGCTTTGCCACATGAGCTGGCGCCTTGACCCCAACCGGACCTCTTCCTTTGAACTGAACAATACCGAGATATTCCACCGGGTCAAGGCCCTTTTCATGACCGACAAAAACTTCTCTGCTGATTGGGAGTGGGGGATAGAGCATTTCTGCCGGGACAGGCCTCCTCCTACGGTAACTCTCGTGTTCCAATTTCTTTCCGAGTTATATTCTATGTCGGAGTATGTTGTTTATCTGATCCTTTTGTATTTCTCTCTTAGCTGTTTCTTTAGCAAACTCTCGAAGATGGCACTGAGCCTTCGCTCAAATGGGCGAAGGATCGACTTGTCTCGGACGAGGAGGAGCCGGATCAGGAGATGTTCCTGCCGTTCCCTGATGCCACCAAGCGAATCACTGGTAACTTCTCTTCCTTAAGAGATTAGCCTGACGATGAAGATGATTCCGACGTTGAGGTGATGGAAGCATTTGACGATGTACCCCTTTCTTACGCCTTTCCGACTTCAGCTAACCCGGGTGGGCAGATCCATGAAGACCCTCCTCTTGCCACGAGTGAGCCGGTCCCAGCCTCGTCTAAGAAACGGGCTACAACATCTGCTGCTTCCTCCGGACCTGCCAAAACGACTAAGAGGAGGAAGAAGTCCATAGACAAGACCGCCACCAAGCCTCCGACTAAGGCTATAGTCCGGAGAGCTCGCAAGCCCAAGGAGCCTTTGACTTCTGACGAGTAAGTCGTTTCTTCCTTTGTCTAATTTTCTGCTTCGTGCTTTGCTATTCATATGTTTTTCCTTTGTTATAATTCATTATTCGTCGTTTGATTCGGCAGGGCTGCGGTGGAGGTTCCCCAGAGCGGATCCAGCATTGCTTCGCCTCTCCGGGATACCCCATCTCCCCCTCGTGGGGACGATACACGCCCGCTGAGCCCCATTGAGGAGGGTTCAGCGGCTGCTCCGGGTTCTAGCCCATCTCGTCCAGAGGAGGGCGACCTTGGAGCAGGGGGAAGTGTCTCTGCCGAGGCAGCAGATGCCCCCAGCTCTTCTTCGGCTTAGCCGCAACCTGCTACCTCTGAGGTACCCACAACACCCCCGCCAAAACCAGCACTAGCACCAGCACCAGCGCCAGCACCAACAACAGCAGCACAAGTACCAGCAGCAGCACCAACTCCATCCGCCTTGTCCGAGTCTTCCAAGACTCGGTGAGAAGGCCCAGTTAGCACCAAGGATGCACCCAAGAGCAAACCCGCAGCTCAAACCTCAACCTCTCAGCAGCAGCCTAAGGCCAAGAAAGCTTCTGACACCGCCAGGGAAGCATCTATCGAGGCTGGACAGCGCACACTCGCGTCCATGCTTCCGAAGAAAACTCCGTCGAAGAAAGATGCCCCCTCTGGGTCAGCTGACGTGCAACTTGTATTGCACACCAGCCCTGCTGCTGCCCAAGTTGAGAGGAGGGAGGCCCACTCCAAGGGTTTGATCGTGCCCCACATGCTTAGCGGAGAGCGCTATCCTCCGACCCTGATCGAGTTTGTTAATAACTGGAACAAGGCTGAGTTCATCAACAACAACGATCTCCCAGAGAAATTTGGGCCTGCCGAGTTTGCCGCACAGATGAACACAGCCGCCAAGGCTATCAACCTTGCTGGCCGGATGATGGACGTATGCTACTTCGTCTTTTCTTTAACATGTACTAGTGCTTAGTCATATAACCATTAGTCCTCGAGCCTCCGGGGGAGTAACTTGTTACTCGGCCGGATGCTCCTTAGAGAATTATCATAGATCCCTAGTAACTTCTGATATGCACACACCTAGAGCCGGGTTAAGTTCCACTTGGCCCGGATCTTGTACACTTCGAATATGCACACACCTAGAGACGGGTTAAGTTCCACTTGGCGGATTACACTTCGAATATGCACACACCTAGAGCCGGGTTAAGTTCCACTTGGCCCGGATCTTGTACACTTCGAATATGCACACACCTAGAGCCGGGTTAAGTTCCACTTGGCCCGGATTCTGTACACTTCGAATATGCACACACCTAGAGCCGGGTTAAGTTCCACTTGGCCCGGATCTTGTACAGTTCGAATATGCACACACCTAGAGCCGGGTTAAGTTCCACTTGGCCCGGATCTTGTACACTTCGAATATGCACATGATTAAGTCAATTTTGCTTTTCTGAGGTCACCACCAATCGCTGGAGTGCTGAGTTTCAGCGCCTCTTGGACACACACAAGGCGCTGCGCTCGAAGCATTCTACACTTCTCGATGAGTTCGAGAAAAGGGGTAAGTTTTCACTTTGACTTTTTTCTATCTTTTTGAGTCTTTTCTCACCGAACTAATCTGTTATTCGGATTGTGCAGCCGAAGTGGAGGCCAAAAACACCATCATCAGGAAGAACTTGGACCAGATAAAAGGTAAGTCACTTCGGTTACTTAATTTTTGTGATTTCTCTCCTTTGTCTTGAGCTCGGCATGTATTCATACCTCGGCTTTGCCGGGTCAACAAACTATTTCAACATCCCTTGAAGATAGTGTGCCTGTGCCTGATATGATGCTGCATTTTCTCGAACAAGCAGGGCAACACCAGGACGAACTTAAGAAGAAGGATGATGAGCTCGCCCAACTCCAAGCCAAAGACGATGAAATTACCAAGCTCAAGGCCGAGATGAAAAAACTTAAGGAACTCCATAAGGTTGAGATGGACAAAGCTGGCCAAAATTTCACTGAGGAGCGAAAACGCCTCAACCTCCAACTTGCAAAGGATCAAGAACTGCTGAAGGAGGCCGACGTCAAGCTTGGCTCGGCTAACGCTGAACTTGAGAAGCTTCGGGGGAGACGTGCTAATTGCACCAATGAGCTGATCTGGATTCACAGTCATATCTCTCGTAAGTTCTTTTCCTTCAGCCGACATGAATTTCGCCGGGTCAACCTCTTTTACTCATTTCACTTGTCTTGTTATTAGGCAAATTCCCAGAGGGTAACGCCATTGCGGCTACTACCGTTGCCATGTTCCGCCGGCAGAGGGGTACTCCTACTGGTCCTAGATCCGAAACCATCCCCTTTGACATGGAGGACTTGCTGGTCAGCCTATCCTCTCGCCTTGAGATTATCAAAAACTATGGTTCGGATATCCTACACTCAGCCGTATGGATCTTCAATGCCCTTTGGCCTAGTGAAGATACTCCGGAGGGGACCACTGCTCTGATTGCCAAGTTAATGGAGTGCGAGACCTAGCTTGACCTCTGGAGAGAATCCGCTGCCCGCGCCGGAGCTGGAACTGTTCTCCATTTTGTGCTCACATGGTATGAGAAAATAAATCTGGATCTTCTCGAGTGCTTGTGCACCAGATCAAGATGGTCCAGTGATCCGGATTGGATAGCTCGGTGCAAGGCTTGCGCCCATCAGCTCATTCAGTATGCCCCCATCCATCAATGGAACGAGGGACCAAGCTTCCATGGCGTTATTGACGACGAATACGTCGAAGATGGTTCGGGAGATGAGGAAGAGGACGAAGCTTCAGATGTTGAAGAGAATGAAGACGATGATAAGGCTGAGGCCGGAGTTCCACCTGCTGGTGGTGAGTTACGTCCTCCTGCTTCTCCTTGAGCACCAAAAAACACTTTGAAATTTATCAGATCCCTGGTATGTCGGGTGTAGATGTATTAAGCACACAAATTATATTTTGCTGCTAAGTTGCTCGTGCCGGATTAACTTGGGCATAGTCCCCGAGTTTCATTTTCTTGTTCCTTCAATTTCATGGCTTGGCTCGCATCTACCTTGATTCGGTTTTGTGACTTACGAGTTCGAGTTTCAAAAATTGACTTAACAATACTTGGAAACTTTAGGCTTAGCTCAAAGTAATCCAGCATAGTAAACATACAGTAAACATTAGGTTAGTCCAAATAACAAGTGCCGGCTCGATTAAGTTCTTTTCCTTAGTCGTTTTTCGTGTGCTACGCAATTCCAAACTTGTTCTCTTGCTTGCCATGAAGCCAAATCTTGTCGGACAGCAGCAAGTCGAAGAGTTGAGTTTTTGGTGCTCAAACACTACTAGTCCGGCTTAGGTAGAAGCAACTTACGCTAGCCGACATGTAAATAACAAATACAGAAAACAACAACAAATATTACTAAGGCAGTCCCGGAGTTACTGCTCGAGGTGCCAAGATTTCATTGATAAATTCATTGCCGGCATACATACCGACATATGAGAGACTCGGATACACACACTTCTTTGTTAAGTGTAGAACGGACGAAGTAGAGCTACATTCCATGGATGCTTAGATTCCTCGCTGGACTTGTCCGCCTTGTTCTTCTCCTGTGGTTTTGCATCGATGAGATAATACGAGTCACTGTGCAATGCTTTGCTCACAATGAATGGCCCTTCCCATGGGGGGATAACTTATGCATGCCAGTAGTACGTTGTACCAACCAGAGTACCAGATCACCTTCTCGGAATACTCGGGGGTTTACTTTCTGGCTATGATAGCGTCGGAGATTTTGCTGATATATGGCGGATCTGGACAATGCCAATTCTCTCGCTTCTTCCAGCAGATCAACATCATTTTGCCGGGCTTCTCGCACTTCGGCTTTTGTGTATTGGGTGACTCTAGGCGAATCATGCTCTATGCCGGCTGGTAATACAGCTTCTGCCCCATATACCAGAAAGAATGGCGTATAGCCTGTTGATCGATTCGGAGTTGTTCTTAAACTCCATAGTACCACTGGTAGTTCTTCTATCCAGCACCCCGCTGATCTTTGCAGCGGCTCAACGAGCCGTGGTTTTATCTCGGATAACACTAATCCGTTGGATCTTTCCACTTGTCTGTTCGATGCGGGGTGGGCTGCGAGGCAACGTCTAGCCGGGTCTTTTTATCTCGGAAGAATCGCGCAAATGCTCCTTCGGCAAAATTGGTGCCGTTATCTATTATTATACTGTGAGCATAGCCATATCTCAAGATGATATCTTTGAGGAATGTCACGGCCGTGGCTTCATCACATTTTCTTATTGGCTTTACTTCAATCCACTTTGTAAACTTGTCAACCATGACCAAGATATGGGTCATGTTCCCTCTCACCGGCTTAAATGGGCCAACCATATCCAAACACCATACAGAAAATGGCCAGGTAATTGGTATGGTCTTGAGCTCTGACATTGGCATGTGTGTCTTGGTAGCATACCTCTGACAACCGTTGCATTTTCTCACTAGATCTTCTGCTTGTTCCAAGGCACTTGGCCAGTAGAACCCATGCCGAAAAGCTTTTGCCACTAATGCTCTGGATGAGGCGTGATGCCCACATTCCCCTTGATGTATATCTCGGATGATATCAAGCCCTTCTTCCGGGTCAACACATCACTACAGGACATTTGTGACGCTCCTCTTGTATAGCTCGGCATTGATAATCGTATATGCCTTTGCGCGCCTCTGAACTTGCCTTGAAAGCACTTCATCATTGGGCAAGGATCCATTCTTCAGGAACTGGAATATAGGCAGCGCCCAAGCTGGTATGGCTCGCACAGGAAACATACCCTCATCCACTTCCATTCGATCTACTGGCATAACCTCTGTCAGGTTTACCGATCCTTGGGTTTGCCGAAGCAGTCCCCAGGTCTCCTGTGGCACTTCCCACATCAATGTTCATGGGCACAGCTTCCGACTCCGGATTTTCCGGGATATAGATTGACTCGGATTCTGGGGGTGGCCTGATAGATGGTTTTCTGAGGTGCTCCAGGGCTACACCTGGTGGAATCGCTTGTCGGGTGGATCCGAGTTTCGACAGTACGTCGGCAGCCTCATTCTCTAGCCGGGGTACATGATGGAACTCGCATCCCTCGAAGTATCCCGATATTTTCTGCACATGAAATCTGTACAGTGCCATGTTTTTATAACACCCTCGAATCGGCCCTATGCAAGTATTAGCCCTTTCCGCCAAACCCGCATAGAAACAATTCAAGGACGCCCACCAGGCACTTTCGTGTGGGTGGAAAACGAGGTAATACCATTACAAAACAGTCCTCGATGGGACCCACAGAACAAATATATATACAACAGCGACTCAGCGAGTCAAGAATACATATATACAATTCAAAGATCCAAATCACCTTGAAAACGATAGAGTGTCCGACTAAGGACAAGATGCAAATGGGGCTAAGAGCCCTGAAGAATAACCAATGGCATCCATAACCCTGCCCAGGCCAAGCCGGAAGGGTAACCCTGCTAACAACGTCGATCTCAAACCTGCTAAAACAAAAGGGGTGCCGACAAAGGGCAAAGGAAAAAGAGGAGCGTCAGTACTGAGGCCAGTACATGGCGAGGCTAGAATTCGGCGGCTCTCGCCTACATAGGTATGGTGGGCTGAAGCGGCAACACAGCGGCACTAAACAACCTATAGAGACTCGATACAACTGGCGGTTATCAGAGAGAGATAAGAAAGACCTATTCGGATCCAACCTGAAGCTAACACCAAACAGACCCATCCTGGTATTTCCTCCTCGAGACCAAACGAGGAAGTCGGACCAAGGAACTCACACAGTTGGCAGTTTTATTCATTCAATTATAGTTGAAGCACTTACTAGTCAGATATAGGTAGCATGAGTCATCCTAGTAGCATAAGTAGTAGAATGTTTTAATCACCATTCCGTTGTAGTTGGAACATTTACTAGTCAGATATAATTGTCCTGAGGAATCCCAAAACCCAACAATTGTTGGCACTTTTATCACATTCCATTGGAGTTGCAATACTTACTAGGCAGGTATAGCATGACACAGATCACCACAGATCCACCAGTTTTTGGCACTTTTAATATCCATTCCGTTATAGTTGAAGCTGATTACTAGTCACATATTAAGTCAAATGTATAGCACTACTTTAGTTATGCTTGTCTATGATCGAGATACGGTGATCCAAGTCGTCCATAACCGCGGACACGGCTTTCAGAAAGTTTTACCCTGCAGGGGTGCACAAATAGCAACACACACTCTATCAACCTCGGAAAAACCAACTCAAAACCCAACGAGGCATTCACGACAAAGCGATCACAGGATTCAGAAATATTTCAGGGGGGCCACCCCACTAAGCTACCCGCAACGAAGTTGGCCGGCTCCGGAACGGACCCAGGGTTTGCGTCAATGGCTGTAAACGACTGGGAACCCGATGTTGGGTCCGTAGCATAGAAAACAAAAATTTTCCTACGGTGTGAACTACACGCCAAGATCTATCTACTAGGTACAAAGCAACGGGTGGACATACATCCAAAGAGAACTTACCCTCGTAGACAACGAGCTTTGTTAACGAGTAGGAACTCGTGGTTGATGTAGTCGTACACTTTCCGATCTCAAGATCGTGATGAAGTCCAGCAGGTCCGGCTCTAGCACGTCCATCAGATCCAGCTCCAGCACCACCAAGTCCAGCACCGCAAAGCAGCGGTGCATCCGTGATCGCACACACGTCCGGTACCCCGACAACATACGTCCCTCGCTCTAGCAAAGCAGCGGAAGCAGCAACTCCTTTCCAGATAAAGCCACCGGGAACATGTATCTCGCTAATCCCATGGGGGAATAATACTAGAGGGGGAGAGAGATCCTTCACAAGGAGGTGTGTGTGAGAAGTGAGGAGGGGGTGGCCTTTTATAGGAGGAGGGGGTGCCCCTCCTTCATGGCTGGCGCATGGAGGAGGTGACTCTTCACCTCCTCCATTCATGTGGTGGTAACTCCCTCCACATAAATTTGCCCCTTCACATTCTCTTTTAAAGTCTCCACTTTAAATGCATTAAATTTCTTCAAATTTAATGCTCTCTCATTTAATAAAACTCTTTTATTATTTTTATTCAGAATTTTGTTAATTACTTTAATTAACAAACATTCACATAAACCCCCTTGCAACATTTCAATATTACATGCAGAACCAATTTCAGCATTTTCACCCGAAACAGTTTCGGTGTCTATTGAAATAATTCCAGCGCTTTCTTAAATCTTTATCTGAAACATATTTGCTCCAAATGGTGTCGGTATCCCTTAAGTGTGTCACCCTACGGTTCACGAATAATGCAGACATGATCGAGACCCCTCTCCGATCAATAATCAGCAGCGGGACCTAGAGATCCATACTGACTCCTACACATTCAACGATGACTTCTGTGATCGTGAGAACCTTTAACGCTAGTAACTAAATCCTTTTTTCCTGCGATATATTACATGTCCGAGATTCGATCATCGGTATCTCCATACCTAGTTTGATCTCGTTACCGACATGCACTCTTTTCTCGTTCCCGTGATATAACATTCTAGTGATCACATCACTTGCTTGCAAGCTATTTCAATGTGATATCACCGAGAGGGCCCAAAGTATATCTATCCGTCATCGAGATGGAAAAATCCCACTATTGATCCATGAGCCTCAACATAACACCTTCGTAGCACTGAACCCACCTTTATAGTCACCCTGTTACGGTGTGACGTTTGATGTTATCAAGATACTCTTCCGGTGTTAGCAATTAACATGATCTCACGGTCTAAGGACTAAGATTACTTTGTATGATGTTATAGCAATATAAACATAATGACTTGATCGTAATGCTATACTTCGGATGAATGTTCATCACATCATTCCACCAATGGTGTGACCTTGTTATTAACAACATCCAATGTCTATGATCAGGAAACCTTGATCATCTTGTTAATCAACAAGCTAGTCTATAAGAGAGGCATAACTAGGAACCCTTTTTGTTTATTAAACACACATGTATTGATGTTTCCGATCAATACAATTATAGCATGCAAAATAAACATTTATCATAAACATGGAAACCACTTTATTATTGCCTCTGGGGCATATTCCCTTCAGTCTCCCACTTGCACTAGAGTCAATAATCTAGTTTGAAAAACTTTGCGTATTGAACACCTATGGCTTTCTGGTGTTGCATATACGCTATTGCTAGTGGTTAACATAATCTCCGGATCTGACAGTTTCAGGTCCGTGTGTATTTGCATGTCTTTGCGTCTCTACGCATCACTCATTCTCAAATGAGATGGCATTGTATAAATTTGGTTCTCTGGTGAGACCTTTAGTTCGTTCGGGTTGAAATATGTTGATATTATTGTCACACAATATATCTTCATAGTATTATCCCACTTTGAACCACACCTAGTTTGATAACAAACTACTTAACACAAATGCCCTCCTATGCTGCTACTATAGCAGTCATATACTTAGCCTTTTGTTGTAGTATCCATCACAATATCTCAACTTTGGAACTCATCCAAATCCATCATGGAACATCCTTTCCATTATATTGTGCCACCCATAGTCTAAATTGAGATAAATTTAATTTGTATCTTGTGACAAAACTAGTATCAATGTAACACTTTACAATGAACTACCTTTAACTATTTGTCACTTATACATGATATATTCTTAGTTCTTCCAAAGCTCATAAGAATATCTTTACTATTGTCCAATGATCATCTTATGAATCATTCTGGTATATGTTCATAACATTTAGAGCATAGGACATTCTGGATATATACATATCATGGTATAATCGATCAGAATCTTCATGTGATTTTACTCACCAAGTGTTGAAACACTTGAATCTGAATACAATTCTTTCCATGCAGCAAGAACCTTTCTTGTTGTTTCCATATTGAACCCTTTCAATATCTCATATTGAACCCTTTCAATATCTTATATATGTATGTCTGGCACAACCATATTAGGGCCTTAATCTATCCATATAGATACTGATGCCTAATATTCTGGGTTTGCCCAAGTCTTTCATCGAAATCTTATTTTAATGAAATCCTTAACTTGTGTCAATTCAAGATACATCATTTCCAATCAACAATATGTCCTCTACATAATGTATTAGAAATATGTCGCAGTGCTCCCACTTAATTTCTTGCAAATGCAAGCATCTTCATCATCTCCGATGAATTTAAACTCTTTTAACAGTTTCATCATGGTGAAGATTCTAACTCCGCTGTGCTCACTTCAACTATTGAAGTTTACATGCCCTTTTAGCACCCTTTGAATTAAGAAAACCCTTCGGACCATGTCATGTACATGTCCTAGGTTACCGTTCTATTAGAAGAACCTTGTTTTGTTTATTCAACTACCATATACCAAATTATATGTAGTGGTTGCTACATTAATCCGTCAAGACTATATATCGCTATGAAAGATCAAATCTTGTCATAGTCAACTCCTTGAACATTGTCGTAAACTTCTTTCCGACATGTCGACTATTTCATAGATGTCAAACATCCATGTCTATTTCTTTATAGATCCAAACATGACCGATAGGCTTCACGCCTTTCCGGAGGGTCTTCCAAGTTCAGAAACTTGATTTCTCGTGTATGGATACTATCACGGATTCTATGACTTCTAGTCATTTTATGGAGTCAGGGCCCATCATCGCTTCTTTGCATGTAGTCGGTTCATCATTGTCAAAACAATAACGACTTGCTTATCAAATCTTACTATTTGATTCCTACCGACCCACACGGTTCTATAGGAACTTTAATCTCCGAGATCACACCTTTCGTAATCACGAGAGCCATGAGCATTGTGGCCACCACCGGGACACTTTCCGGCGCTGCGCTACTTAGCACATATAGCTAAGGTTCAATAACCTTATCAAAGTTCTATTGTCCTCCCACTTAACTTTTCACGAACAATTCCTTCTCAAGAAATTTGACGTTCCAAGTAACAAACTCTTTTGTCCTTGGTGTTATGGAGAAATTCCCAACAAATTCTTTGGGATAACCTACAAAGACGTGCTTATCCGACTTTGGTTGTAAACATTTTACTTATGCATAGCATACCAAAATTTAAGAAAAGACAATTCGGGTTTTATCCCAAATCATAACTCATATGGTGTCATTTCAACGGATCACGATGGTGCTCTTTTCAGCATAAAAGCGGTAGTCTCTAAAGCTTCAATCCTTAAAACATAATGGCAGTTTTATAAATGACACCTTTGATCTTACCATGTCAAACATGGTTTGATTTCATCTCTCGAATATGCCATACTCCTATGCTTTATCGGGGAACACAAATCATGGAACAATTCCTCAAGTCTTAGGTGTTTTTGCTAAACATGTAACTCAAATATCTTCCTTTATGATCGAATCATAAACTCTTTATTTTCTTGTTACAATGATTTTCCACTTCATCTTGAAATTCTTTGAACAACTTTCAAATGTTTCATACTTCTTCCTTATTAAGTAAATATACGGATATATTCACTCAAATTTTCGGAGAAAGCATATGAAGCAAAAAGATCCATCGCAAATGGCTACACATAATGGACTATGCACATCAGCATGCACAATTTCCAATAAGCTAGTCATCCGTTCCTCTCTGGCCTATGGACGGAGTTTCAATTATCTCGAGGAAAGTCTCACATGCGTCAATTGATCAAAATCAAAGACTCCAAAAATCCATCAACATGGAGTTTCTTCATGTTTTCTTTCCAATATAATTTAAACAGCGATGTCACTTCATAAGTGATCTTTCAATCATTTGCCTTGCGACATTTTAGCAATAGTGTTTATGGATGTGATTTCTCCAACTAGACTTGTAAAAGTTCATCCATCCTTTATGGAATACGGTAATTATTTGAACAACCACTGTTCTCATAATACCGGAACAAAATAACAATTATTTAAACAAATCTTGAAGGCTTGGTTTGATGACAACGAAAAACACAATAACACTTTATATGTTTTCGATGAACATCATCACTCATTCTCTTGCTGGTTACTTAGGCCATTGTAGTTCATGAATTGCATTGTCCTGTATGACACTTCATACCAACCAATTCGGTATCCAATACCGGTATCCAATACCTAAGAACCACATTGTTTAACAAGCAAGGAATATAGACATAACATGTATATCTTCTATATACCTAAGTTGGACATCTCCAACCTTTTATTTTCTGCCAAATATTTTATAGATTCTCTTTCAGCAATTCCTTTTCTTTTAAAAGAAACTATCAACATCAATAGTGGTGTCATCAACATGACACATGGTACAAAGCATATGTAGTCAAATACTAATACCTTTGGACTTGCACTTTGAAGTGGATCACCATCATCAAATGTTTGGTGTTCTTTCAAAAATCCATTCTTTAGTAATCTATTAGTGTAGTAAACATTTTACTTACATCTTCTATTCATCCTTATCATGACAACTTTCATGATCAAGCTACTATAGCTTATAAGGAAGAATCACGAGTAAAATATCAGTTCCCAAAACCTTTTTGGTAGATTCGGATGCCTAACATCTCCATCCTTCACAAATTCTCATACAATATGAGAACATGTATTTTGCTAAATTATACTCTATCATAATGCAACCAAACACATTGTTTCAGATATCACAATATCTTTCACACATGATGGTTTCTGAAACAATTTCCAGCTCCAATATAATCTTGATATTAAAACAACTTTTGAATATCAATAATCATGGAGGCAAACATGATACTTTAGATACTAACATTGGAATTCTTACTCCTGATTTAATACTACTTATTAAACTTCATGGAGTAAATAGAGTTTGCTGAAAGTTTGCAATAGGACTTATAAACTTTAAATTGACATTCAAAACAATACGATACCAGTTCGTAAAGTAAATATCCAGAATTCTATAGTTCTATTATCTCAATTAAAACTAAGCATAAGGTAGTGAAAAGATGCCAATGACTACAAGAAATTATGCAAATTCACTTCGATTTAGTTTAAGACAAATTGAGTTCAACTAATCCAAATTAGAACTGAACTCCCACTCAAAAACGACATCCCTCGTGCCTTTTTGGTGATTACATGAACCAAATCCACTACACCAAGTCCGATCATCACGTGAGTCGGTGTAGCTTCAAAGGCGAGCATCAATATGGTCATCACATCAACTATATGACTCATGCTTAACCTTTCGGTCCGTGTTCCGAGGCCATGTCTGTACATGCTAGGCTCGCCAAGTAAGAACCTTAGTATTCACGTGTGTAAAACTGTCTTACACCCGTTGCATGAAAGCGTAGAGTTGAGAACACCCGATCATCACGTGATGTCTCGAAACACGATCCATAGAACGGTGCATACTTAAGGAAGAACACATTTTATCTTGATATTTAATTGAGGGATCATCTTACAATGCTACAGAAAGCGCCAAACTAGCAGTATAAGATGCTAACATCTAATGTGTAAAGTGAGATGATATGGTCCATGCATTTGATCTCTATCATTTGCATCGTGGTATGATCTCTATCATTCCTTTGTGTGTAAGGCCAAGGTCTATGGAACTTACACGTTGAATGTGTTGTAAGAGTATCTATCATACATCTACTTACAACAATACCATATCAAGACACTAGCCCAGCAACGATCTAAACTAGACGCCTCTAATTTATCAATTGCAAGTTTTACGTGGCTTAGGGCTTTCGGAGATAGAACCGTTCTTACCTACGAACATGAACCACAACGAGGATAACCAAATTATTAGCAAGTCGTTGTAAATCAGATATTGACTATAGTAGGAGAGACAGACACCCGCCAGCCACTTACGCAAAACAAGTTGCATGTCAGTCGTGGAACCGGTCTCATGTACGATGACATGTAAGGTTGGTCCGGGCCGCTTCATCCCACTATGCCACCAATATCCAAAATAAATAGAAGATGCAATAACATGATCATCATCACCCACATATCAACATATGTGTACTACCCGTGCTAAGCACCTACGCATAGATCAGGCTCTGATACCACTGTTGGGTCCACAGCATAGAAAACAAAAAATTCCACGGTGAACTACACGCCAAGATCTATCTACTAGGTACAAAGCAACGGGTGGACATACATCCATGGAGAACTTACCCTCGAAGACAACGAGTTTTGTTAACGAGTAGGAACTCGTGGTTGATGTGGTCGTACACTTGCCGATCTCAAGATCGTGATGAAGTCCAGCAGGTCCGGCTCCAGCACGTCCATCAGATCCAGCTCCAGCACCACCAAGTCCAGCACCGCAAAGCAGCGGTGCATCCGTGATCGCACACACGTCCGGTACCCGACAACCTCCGTCCTCGCCCAAAGAAAGCAGAAGCAACAACTCCTTTCCAGATAAAGCCACCGGAAACATGTATCTCGCTAATCCGAGACCTTGGGGGAATAATACTAGAGGGGGAGAGAGATCCTTCACAAGGAGGTGTGTGTGAGAAGTGAGGAGGGGGTGGCCTTTTATAGGAGGAGGGGGGTGCCCCTCCTTCATGGCCGGCGCATGGAGGAGCTCCTCCATTCATGTGGTGGTAACTCCCTCCACATAAATTTGCCCCTTCACATTCTCTTTTAAAGTCTCCACTTTAAATGCATTAAATTTCTTCAAATTTAATGCTCTCTCATTTAATAAAACTCTTTTATTATTTTTATTCAGAATTTTGTTAATTACTTTAATTAACAAACATTCACATAAACCCCCTTGCAACATTTCAATATTACATGCAGAACCAATTTCAGCATTTTCACCCGAAACAGTTTCGGTGTCTATTGAAATAATTCCAGCGCTTTCTTAAATCTTTATCTGAAACATATTTGCTCCAAATGGTGTCGGTATCCCTTAAGTGTGTCACCCTACGGTTCACGAATAATGCAGACATGATCGAGACCCCTCTCCGATTAATAATCAGCAGCGGGACCTGGAGATCCATACTGACTCCTACACATTCAACGATGACTTCTGTGATCGTGAGAACCTTTAACGCTAGTAACTAAATCCTTTTTTCCTGCGATATATTACATGTCCGAGATTCGATCATCGGTATCTCCATACCTAGTTTGATCTCGTTACCGACATGCACTCTTTTCTCGTTCCCGTGATATAACATTCTAGTGATCACATCACTTGCTTGCAAGCTATTTCAATGTGATATCACCGAGAGGGCCCAGAGTATATCTATCCGTCATCGGGATGGAAAAATCCCACTATTGATCCATGAGCCTCAACATAACACCTTCGTAGCACTGAACCCACCTTTGTAGTCACCCTGTTACGGTGTGACGTTTGATGTTATCAAGATACTCTTCCGGTGTTAGCAATTAACATGATCTCATGGTCTAAGGACTAAGATTACTACGTATGATGTTATAGCAATATAAACATAATGACTTGATCGTAATGCTATACTTCGGATGAATGTTCATCACATCATTCCACCAATGGTGTGACCTTGTTATTAACAACATCCAATGTCTATGATCAGGAAACCTTGATCATCTTGTTAATCAACAAGCTAGTCTATAAGAGAGGCATAACTAGGAACCCTTTTTGTTTATTAAACACACATGTATTGATGTTTCCGATCAATACAATTATAGCATGCAAAATAAACATTTATCATAAACATGGAATAAGATAATAAGCACTTTATTATTGCCTCTCGGGCATATTCCCTTCACCCAAAAGTGTGACTGGGCTTGTCGATACCGCGAAAACACTCCGCATCCCAAAACAGTACAGGTGCTCCACGCACAATCTTAAATAAAGCAGTAAAGCATGGCATAAGTACAAAATAGTAATAAAGCCCGAAACTACTTGTGGCCCCAAGAAATAGAAATGAATCAAGCTCTAGCTTAGGGGGGTCCATATGGCCTCCCAGATGTGGATAGTGCGAAAAATCAAGGAACAGGTATCAAGTACTCGGGGTCCTACGGGACACAAGTGAGCGTGGAAGAACCAAATAACATCTATTGCTCACCGATGCATCTGCATTAGTTATATCTAGCATTTTAATGGTTGTAATTAAAGTCATGATCATCTCCACCAATAAGCATCTCCACCAACATTTCAACAATTGTGGTACTTGACATCATGAGATCGCACCTAAGCAAGCAACTACGACTCGCAAGGCCAGCTATCTACCAAACACGGGTAATAGGAGGTGTCCAAGGCAATATAGAGGCTGCACGGGATATAACTGGTATACGGAAACTAAAGCATCGCGACACGGATAGCAATAGATCAACTGGAGGAAATAAAGACTATAAATGCAAAATAGGTAGAAGGGGGAGAGATGCTCGCCTGGAAAACACTGCCGACGAATCATATCCGGAGAACTTGTCAATACTCGCATCAACTCATCGGCCTAATCCGCGAAGAAGCAAACACTAGAACAAACACCGGATGCACTATTTAATACCACGGCAGAAGATCCGGCATGATTATGATATGATGCATGGCATGGCACAGATGCGGTGCAATTAGGCCATATTAAGTGGAACCGGGGTCCCGACAATTAATTACACGGTTCAAGTTATTTAGAACCCCCGCAATTAAATGTTGTCTTAACATGGCAAAACATGGCATCGGTTCGCTACACAGATTTAAATGGATGCGTCATAAGACTATAATAGTCCGCATATGGCCTCCATATTAATTATTAGATGAATCGACGAAATAACCCGGACCCACAAAATATCTATGCATGCATGAACAATTTAATATGCAACAATTTATATAGATGGCATTTATAAAATAGGGGTCTTAGATAGGGGATCACATTAGGGTTCGGCGAACTTGGCTCCGAGGGTCTAGGGGTCGACGAGATCGGCCTTCGCCTCCGGGAACGGGACTTGGTGTCCGGGAAGGAGAGCATGAAGCGGATGCCGGGGTTTGGATCCGAGGTCTCGGGGTCTTCGGATCCGCATTCGTGAAGAAGACCTTGGCGTTCCGGAAAGGAGAACCTTAGTGATCTTGATCGGTCTTCTGGTTCGGCCTCGATCTTTGGACGCCAAGATCAGGGTTCGGGTCTTCGGAATAACTTGACAACAGGCGGTTCTTGTCGATGCCGATCTTGGTATAGGACTCGGGTGTATGGAAAACACAGACGGTCGTTTTGGTCCTGGACGGCGGGGATCCTTCTCGGTACGCCAGGGTTCTCCAAAGCCTCGTAACAACACAACCACACATGCCTACACAGATAAACGCACAGACACACAGAAACACTAAGAGTAGGGCACCAACAAAAACAACACATGGAAACGCGGTTTGCAGATGCGGTGCTGGGCATGGGCGCGGCCGGAGACGCTCGGACGCGGCGGGAGGAGAGCCGACGTGGGAGGATGAGGCTGGCGTGGGGCTCCCGACAACGGAGGGGGTACATGGCCGACGAGGCGAGGCAGGGGGTGGCCCGACGTGGTGGAGGGCGGCCCTGGCGGCGGGGAGGCCGGAGCTCGAGGCAGTGCTCGCTGCCGGGGTGACGAGGCGGGCCGACAGGGACTTGGGGAGGCGCCGCGCGTGCTCGTGGTGAGGGCTTCTCCCGGAGCTAGAGAAAGAGAGGGCATGACGGAGGTCAGGCGGCGGTGGAGTCGGCCGGCAGCGACAGCGTGCAGGCGTGCTCGGGCTTGAGCAACACGGGGTCGTGGTAGAGGAGCTCTGCGGCCGCGGATGCTCGCACGGAAGGCGACCGAGGCGGGGATGCGGCTGGCTCCGGTGGCGGCGTGACTGCAGGGGAGGCGAGGTCGGCGCGAGAGGAGGCCCGGCGACGGGATCTGGCCGGAGAGCGCTGCAGCGGGGGGCGGAGTCGGTGACGCTCGACACGGAGGGGCCCTGTCGGCGGCCGGCGAGGAGCCGCGCGGGTGCGGGACCGGGGCGGGCGTGGACAGGGTGGAGGACTCACGGCGGGGCTGGGCGCGGCCGGAGCGGAGGGGATAAGGCGGTGATGGATGGGCGTCTCTCGCGGGGCAGAGGGCGCGGGCTCCCGCGGGGTGGGCCCGGGAGGTGGCAGGGTCGGTGTGGGGAAAGGCAGACGAGGTGGGGGTTGGTGGGGAACGTGTTGGTGAGGGAGTGCGTGCAGGTGGAGACCAGGTGGGGGTAGGTGGCGTTGTGTGGGCGGGAGGGGTGCGTCAGGTTGGTGTGTGTCGGTGTGCGTTAGCGCGTGTGTGTGTGTGTGTGTGCTACTGCGCGCGCTGGTGTGGTGGCTGGCGGCTGGCGGCGAGTGAGGGAGCTGGTGAGGGGGTAGGTGGGGCTTTAGGGTTAGGGTAGCTTGGGGTTTTGCTAGAAAGATTAGGAAGGAGGAGGCCGGCTAGGCTTTTGGGCCTGGCTGGCTGCCTCCCAGAAAATAATGCAAACTTTTATTTTAATTTAAATAGAGTTTTGTAAATAGTTTTAGACAAATAAAAGATTCGGGAAAGACCGGAGTTTTGATTTGAAATAAAGATGGGGGCATTCAGAAAACAAAGGTAGGCTTTTCGAAAATAGTTTTAGACAAAACATATGCATGATGATGACGATGCTCAAATGCAATGTGGCATGATGACATGAGCATGCGGTCATGATGATGCAATGCACAAAAACACAGTGATTTTCTAGTAGTGGTTTTAGCGGGATGCCACAGTTTTCATCCAAGGCATCCCATAGCCCCGAGACTTGCTGAACTACCAAATCCAAGTCGCCGAAGCATTGGATCCGACGTATTCCAATTTGTTTTGCCACTTTGAGCCCATGCACCAGTGCTTCATATTCTGCAACATTGTTTGATGCTACAAAGTGGATCTGCAGCACATACTTCAGCTGGTCCTTTTTGGGCGAGGTAAGCACAACTCCGGCGCCTAACCCGGTTTTCGTTTTTGATCCGTCAAAATGCATTCTCTAGTAGTTCGGATCTGGCAATGGTGGCTCATATTGTATCTCGACCCAATCCACGAAAAGCTCGGCCACGGCCTGAGACTTGATCGCATCTCTCCTATCGAATTGTGGAGCATAAGGAGCTAGTTCAATTGCCCATTTTGTGATTCGGCCGCTTGCATCCTTATTAGTCATTATTTCAGATATGGGGGCTTCACATATCACTTTAATGGGGTGTTCTTTAAAATAGTGCTTCAGCTTCTTTGCTGCCATATATACACCATATGCCATTTTCTGATAGTGAGGATAGTTCTGCTTTGATGCTGATAATACCTCGTTCAGGTAATAGACTAGCCTCTGCACTGACTTACCCTCTTCGTCGCGCTCTACCACTATTACTGCACTTACAACTCGGTTGGTTGCGGCTACATAGAGCAACATTGGCTCTTTTGATAGTGGAGAGGCTAACACTCGTGCAGTGGCTAACATTTTCTTTAGTTGAATGAAGGCTTCATTGGCCTGCGGCGTCCATACGAATTTGTCTGACTTTTTCATCAGTTGATAGAGAGGTAATGCCTTTTCTCCCAACCGACATATAAACCGACTTAAGGATGCCAGGCAACCAGTGAACTTATGGACATCGTTAAGACACGTCAGCAATTCCATCCGTTCTATGGCTCGGATTTTAGTTGGGTTAACTTCGATACCTCGGCTGGAGATAAGAAATCCGAGTAATTTTCCAGCCGGGACACCAAAGGTACATTTCTCTGGGTTAAGCTTCATCCAGAATATCCTTAGGTTCGCGAATGTTTGCCTGATATCATCAAGGAGCGTTTTGCTTTCCTTGGTTTTTATAACCACATCATCCACATATACTTGCACATTTCCACCAATTTGATCATGCAAACATTTTTGCATACATCTTTGGTACGTTGCCCCTGCATTACATAAACCAAAAGGCATGGCGCGATAGCAATAAGCCCCATACGGGGTGATAAACACAGTCTTTATTTGATCACTTGGGTTCAGAAGTATCTAGTGGAAACCAGAATATGCATCTATGAATGACAACAGTTCACACCCAGCAGTAGAATCTATGACCTGATCTATCCTTGGCAGTGGGAATGGATCTTTAGGACACGCCTTATTCAGGTTCGTGTAATCGATGCACATACGCCAAACCACTGTCACATTTGGATCATATTTCTTCTTTTCCACAAGCACCGGATTAGACAGCCAATCTGGGTAAAGCACTTCCATGATAAACCTGGCTGCGAGGAGCCGAGATATCTCATCCCCAATGAATTTTCTCCTATCTTCGGCGAAGCGGCAGAGAGGTTGCTTCACCGGCTTTGCTCCGGGTCTCACATTCAAAGAGTGCTCGGCCAACTCCCTCGGACCACCTTGCAAGTCCTATGTGGACCAAGCAAAGATATCCCGATTCTCACGGAGGAAGTTGACGAGATCGCTTTCCTATTTGTCAGTTAACCCGGCACCAATTGTTATGGTGCGCTCTGGGAACAGATCATCAACATGCACTTTCTTTGTATCCTTTGTTGCTTGAAACGAGACACTTCCATGCGGGTTACTTAGCGCTGCATATACTGCTGCGCGGATTGAGCCAATGCCGCTACTTCCTGGATCTTTCTCTTTTCTTGTGCGATCACAAGTGACTCGGCTAGGTTAGACCCGGTCGACGCACACTCAATGGAACGTCGGAAATTTCCTGCTATGGTAATTACTCCATTTGGCCTGGGCAACTTCATCTTCAGGTAACTGATGTGACAACTTGCCATGAATTTGTTCAGGGCTGGCCTTCCGAGTAACGCGTGATATGCGCTTTCTAAGTTCACAACTTCAAACTCCAAGTTCTCAGTTCGGCAGTTATCTCGTGTGCCGAATAATACGTCAACCCGGACCTTGTCAATGGGCTCATAGGAAATACCCGACACGATACCATGGAAAGTTGTCCTCGTAGTCTGGAGCATGTTCTCCGAGATACCCAACTTGCGCATTGTATCCACATACATGATACTAATGCTGATGCCATTGTCAATCAGCACCTTAGAAAATCTCACATTGATATTGGGCCCGATGAACGTTGGGTCCAGCACTAATGCATATGAACCATGACTTGGCATAAGCTTGGGATGATCCTTGATACTCTAGGTAATCTCCTGATCCGACCAAGGCATATACCTCGTCACTGCCGGCATAACCGCATTCACTTCCATATGTCGGTGTTGCAAGCTCTTTCTATCTGTTTCCTCCGTGGTAAACACACAGTAACTCTGGTGATGCTCTCTGTATTCATTTCTCCCCTCATTTCCGGGGTACCTTTGATCAGGCTGATGATGATTTTCCACCTGATGCACTGCATCCCTTCTCTCATGGTTTTCATACCTCGGCGGAAGTGGTGGCAACATTAACTATTGCATGTTCGCTCTGGAGAGCAATTGCTGCCGGGGTAACTCCTGCCGAGGTTGATCGTTCCGAGGTGCCTGAGCATTCCCCGAACCACTTTGTTCAATATTCCTCATCCACTCACATTGTCGAGTCGTGTGACCCGCCGGGTTACTCGGATTTGGCGTGTGAAATTTGCACGGCTGATCCAGCATTGCCTCATACGTATACCTCAGCCGATCTTTCTTTTCTTGCCATTGTTTCTTCTGCTCTGCCGTCCAAGTTTTCTTGCCATCATTTCTTGGAGTCCATTGTTGCCCTCCAGTTTTCTGACGCTGATTACTCCCTGCTCCGGGTTGATCTTGATTTACAGCGGCAACTTGCTGCAAACTATATCTGTAATCCGGTCTATCATCTCTTCTCTTACCCTGGTAATCATTCCGCCGGGATGATCCGGCTCCATCTCGTTGGTAGTACTCCTCATTTGACTTGTTTGACATAAGTCGGGGTTGATTCGGATCCCCCAAAGCATACGAATCAGCAATCCGGATTGTCTCTTCCAGTGTAGTTGGCATATCCCTTTGTAGCCTTTGCCACAGCATGCTTGCATATCTACACCCTTATGCAAACCAAGCTATTGCTTGTGACTCAATCACACCCTCACATGAGTTTCTCACGTTGCACCAGCGGGTCAAGAACTCCCTATCTGTTTCATTTGGTCTCTGTTTGCACATTGCTAAGGTTTGTGGCCTATTCGGCCTCTGATACGTGCTCGAGAAATTACTGACAAACATTTCCTCAAAATCAATCCAACAGTTGATACTTCCAGGCGGCAAATTGTTTAGCCATACCCTCGCTGGCCCCTCCAGCATCTGAGGTACATATCTCACAGCCCATCTCAAGTTGCCTGTAGCAATTTTTACCGCCGTTGCGTTATTGATCAACCAATCCTCCGGCTTGGTGCTGCCGTCATATGTTTTCGTGCCTCTGGGTAAATGGAAGTTAGGTACTGGAGGTTCTTTCATGATCTGGGGCCCAAAGCACGTTGGACCCGGAGGACCTTGCCCCTCAATCTGCTCCGACCTATAAAGCCGATCTAGTTTTAACCTGGCGTCGTCAGGCATCAAGTCCCTGCTTCCCAATCTTGACCCTATCACGTGATAGTCCGGCCTAGGGTATCCCGCGTTCACCATTTCTGAATCACCATTATTGTTTCTGTCTTGCTCTCATGGAGCACCTCTCTGTTGCATACCTTGGCCGGCACTTCGCTCTTGCCATGGTATATTCCGCTGCTGTGGTTGCCCTGCACCAGCCGAGTTATGCTATCCGGCATTGTCGTTTACAGCGTTTCCCTGACCGGTATTGCCTTGGTCGCGGTTACCTCGGCCAGCTTCACCTCAGCTGACACTTCGTCGATCCTCATTTCCCTGCACTGATTTTCCTTTCCCTGCCCTTGCCGGGTCATAGGGGACTATCTGTTTGTTTCTCCTCACTGAGGTTACCACTTCCTCTCTTCTTGGGCCACCATGAGGGGATGATGCAGCTCCAGCGGATTTCTCCGGGTTACCTACAGCTGAATAAACGACTTTGGAAGCCCCAGCCCTTGCCGGGTTATCCCTAAGCAACTCTTCATTTTGTCTGTTAGCGATCCGAACTAACTCATTGACCCTCTCCTGCTGTGTTTGTCGGGCTTCACCCATCAAACCCTCTAACTCGGATGCAGCTACATCCGCTGCTCTGAGGTTCTTTGCCGGGGTACTGTACTTCGGTAGCCCCGCGGACAAAAAGTTCTCTGACTCCTCAACTCTAGTATCACCCTCTTTGTTCATTTCACTGATGAGGTTTTTCCCCTTTACTTTTATAGCATCTACCTTATTTGCTCTTGCGTACTCGCGCAGTGTCATGTTCAACGACTGCTGAGCCGCGGCTATCTTTTTCGCACCCTCTAGTATTTTCTGCCTTCTTTCCTCTAACTCGGCCTGCGCCCGAGATGGATCTACTGCAGGAGCTATGGGGCTCTCTAGGCTATCTATCGCTTGCTGCAGCACGTTCTCTGGCCTCTCTAGTGGAGGACCTCTAGTTTTCCTTGGTGCCTTGGGTGTTACCTCCGGATCTGGTGCCGGATCCTTGCTCGTGCCAGCGCCAGGCACTGTCATCATCACTTCGGCGCGGTCAAGGGAGCGAGAGATACGTGCCCCGTGAGCCGCGCTAAGGGGTGGCTCGGCTCCCTCAATGACGTGCCGCGGGTGAACGCACGACACATCGACAGTGACGTAGATCTTGTGAGCGCCAAGTTTGACGAAGAGGCTGTTACGTGGGAGAGGTTGTTTGCCGAAGTAGCCAGCATTGTCGCTGACGTATTCCAGTGCTCCAAAGCGCGGAATGAGCCCAGAAACGATGCGCTCGCCGTTGCCGATGAGGTTTCCCGTCCGGATCTTCACTCCTGCTAGCGCCGCTAGCCCCACGGTGGGCGCCAACTGTCGTGGTGGTGTCATGGCAGATGCCATGGATAGGATAAAGGTGGGGCCAATATGCACTAGAGGAATCCAGGGAGGGATAATGTGGTGATTCCACACACAGATGCTTTGTATTCTTCAAGCTAGATGAGTTTACAAGCGCTCCTTGAGCTGTATTGGGGAGAGGAGGAAGAAGGAACTCTCTTACTCTCACCACTACCTATCTCAGGAACTCACTACTCAAAATGCCCATCAACCAGAGATCAACCCCTTCTACAGATGCCCTAGCCCTCCTTATAAAGGGGTGGCTAGGTCTCCAATTAGGGCATACGTGGAGGCATATTCCTGGAAATATGCCTCTTCCCAAAATAGCAAACCGACCGGATCACTTTTCGCCATCGTAAGCCATGCAGAGACTACGTAAGCCTCTGCGGCGCCAGCATCATCCGATACAGGGCCGTCACCCTTGTCGGCCACGCCTTGGTGGTCCTTCTCTCTGTCCGCTTTGCTCATGCTCTAGCGTACAGTGACCACCTTTTGACCAGGGAGATCCCTTCCTTCTCTTGCAAGCCTGATATAACCCGGATCGTGCCTGGTTAATCCGGCCCCATGGGTACCTGCATACAACATACATAAATCCTGCCGGCATACGACATACGTCGGCCGGGACTCAGTTAGGTGGACATCCTCCGGTCCGGGTTACTCCGTGATTCGTCCCGCCTTGAGGTGACTCGGCCAGCACTTGCTTTGACCTTGCCGTACCTCGGCTAACTCGGCCTTTATACCCCGGCGTGACCCTACCCGGGGGTATCCCCCCAATAATACTGGAGTGGCATTAGTAGATCCATGTGGTTTATGAAAAGAACACACATGCAATGATTCTAGTGGTGGTTTATGAAAAGGACACACATGCAATGACTCTGGTGGATCCAGGTGGTTTATGAAAAGAACAAACATGCAATGACTCTAGTTGTGGTTTATGAAAACGACACACATGCAATGACACTGGTGCATCCAAGTGGTGGTTTATGAAAAGAAAAAACATGCAATGACTCTAGTTGTGTTTTATGAAAAGGACACACATGCAATGGATCCAGGTGGTGGTTTATGAAAAGGAAATACATGTAATGACACTAGTGGTGGTTTATGAAAAGAATACACATGCAAAGACATGGAATGACACTAGTGGATCCATGTGGTTTATGAAAAGGACACACATGCAATGACAACGGGTGGATCCATGTGGTTTATGAAAAGAACACCACATGTTGGAGTGGCATCATCGCATGTGTTCTTTTCCAAAACCACAGTGATGCACACTAACACACACACACACATGCAATGAACTTTAGTGGATCAATGTGGTTTATGAGAAGAACAACACATGCACCAGTGGCATCAGTGGATCCAAGTGGTTTATGAAAAGGACACACATGCAATGACAACTGGTGGATCCATGTGGTTTATGAAAAGAACACCACATGCTGGAGTGGCATCAGTGGATCCATGTGGTTTATGAGAAGAACACCACATGCTAGAGTGGCATTAGTGGATCCATGTGTTTTCTGTGAAGAACACACATGCAGTGACATCTAGTGGATCAATGTGGTTTTTGAAAAGAACACCACATGTAGGAGTGGCATCACTAGATCCAAGTGGTGGTTTATGAAAAGAACAAACATGCAATGACTGTAGTTGTGGTTTATGAAAAGAACACACATGCAATTACACCGGTGGATCCAAGTGGTTTATGAAAAGAACAAACATGCAATGACTCTGGTTGTGGTTTAGGAAAAGAACACACATGCAATTACACTAGTGGTGGTTTATGAAAAGAACACACATTCAAAGACATGCAATGACACTGGTGGATCCATGTGGTTTATGAAAAGGACACACATGCAATGACAATTGGTGGATCCATGTGGTTTATGAAAATAACACCACATGCAATGACACTGGTGGATCCATGTGGTTTATGAAAAGAACAAACATGCAATGACTCTAGTTGTGGTTTATGAAAAGGAGACACATGCAATGACATGCAGTGGTGATTTAGGAAAAGAACACACATGCAAAGAAATGCAATGACGCTGGTGGATCCATGTGGTTCATGAAAAGAACACACATGCAATGACAACAGGTGGATCCATGTGGTTTAAGAAAAGAACACCACATGCTGGAGTGGCATCATTGCATGTGTTCTTTTCAAAAACCATAGTGATGCACACTGACACACACACACATGCAATGACTCTAGTGGTGGTTTATAAAAAGGACACCATATGCAATGACTCTGGTGGACCCAGGTGGTTTATGAAAAGAACACCACATGCTGGAGTGGCATTAGTGGATCCATGTGGTTTATGAAAAGAACACACATGCAATGATTCTAGTGGTGGTTTATGAAAAGGACACACATGTAATGACCCTGGTGGATCCAGGTGGTTTATGAAAAGAACAAACATGCAATGACTCTAGTTGTGATTTATGAAAACGACACACATGCAATGACACTGGTGGATCCAAGTGGTGGTTTATGAAAAGAACAAACATGCAATGACTCTAGTTGTGGTTTATGAAAATAACTCACATGCAATGACATCGGTGGATCCAAGTGGTTTATGAATAGAACAAACATGCAATGACTCTGGTTTTGGGTTATGAAAAGGACACACATGCAATGATACTAGTGGTGGTTTAGGAAAAGAACACACATGCAAAGAAATGCAATGACACTGGTGGATCCATGTGGTTCATGAAAAGGACACATATGCAATGACAACTGGTGGATCCATGTGGTTTATGAAAAGAACACCACATGCTGGAGTGGCATCATTGCATGTGTTCTTTTCCAAAACGACAGTGATGCACACTGAGACACACATATGCAAGACTCTAGTGGTGGTTTATGAAAAGGACACCATATGCAATGACTCTGGTGGATCCAGGTGGTTTATGAAAAGAACACCACATGCTAGAGTGGCATTAGTAGATCCATGTGGTTTATGAAAAGAACACACATGCAATGATTCTAGTGGTGGTTTATGAAAAGGGCACACATGCAATTACTCTGGTGGATCCAGGTGGTTTATGAAAAGAACAAACATGCAATGACTTTAGTTGTGGTTTATGAAAAGGACAGACATGCAATGACACTGGTGGATCCAAGTGGTGGTTTATGAAAAGAAAAAACATGTAGTGACTCTAGTTGTGGTTTATGAAAAGGACACACATGTAATGACATGCAATGGAACTAGGTGGTGGTTTATGAAAAGGAAACACATGCAATGACACTAGTGGTTGTTTATGAAAAGAATACACATGCAAAGACATGCAATGACACTAGTGGATCCATGTGGTTTATGAAAAGGACACACATGCAATGACAACTGGTGGATCCATGTGGTTTATGAAAAGAACAACACATGCTGGAGTGGCATCATTGCATGTGTTCTTTTCCAAAACCACAGTGATGCACACTAACACACACACACATGCAATGAACTCTAGTGGATCAATGTGGTTTATGAGAAGAACACCACATGCATGAGTGGCATCAGTGGATCCATGTGGTTTATGAAAAGGACACACATGCAATGACAACTGGTGGATCCATGTGGTTTATGAAAAGAACACGACATGGTGGAGTGGCATCAGTGGATCCATGTGGTTTATGAGAAGAACACCACATGCTAGAGTGGAATCAGTGGATCCATGTATTTGCTGTGAAGAACACACATGCAATGACATCTAGTGGATCAATGTGGTTTATGAAAAGAACACCACATGCAGGAGTGGCATCAGTGGATCCAAGTGGTGGTTTATGAAAAGAACAAACATGCAATGACTCTATTTGTGGTTTATGAAAAGAACACACATGCAATGACACCGGTGGATCCAAGTGGTTTATTAAAAGAACAAACATGCAATGACTCTGGGTGTGGTTTAGGAAAAGAACACACATGCAATGACACTAGTGGTGGTTTATGAAAACAACACACATGCAAAGACATGCAATGACACTGGTGGATCCGTGTGGTTTATGAAAAGGACACACATGAAATGACAACTGGTGGATCCATGTGGTTTATGAAAAGAACACCACATGCTGGAGTGGCATCATTGCATGTGTTCTTTTCCAAAACCATAGTGATGCACACGGACACACACACATGCAATGAACTCTAGTAGATCAATGTGGTTTATGAGAAGAACAACACATGCAATGACATCAGTGAATCCATGTGGCTTATGAGAATAACACACATGCTGGAGTGGCATTAGTTGACCCATGTGGTTTATGAAAAGAACACACATGCAAAGACTCTGGTGATGGTTTATGAAAAGGATAGACATGCAATGACTCTGGTGGATCTAGGTGGTTTATGAAAAGAACATACATGCAATAAATCTAGTTGTGGTTTATGAAAAGAACACACATGCAATGACACTGGTGGATCCAAGTGGTGGTTTATGAAAAGAACAAACATCCAATGACTCTAGTTGTGGTTTATGAAAAGGACACACGTGCAATGACATGCAGTGGATCCAAGTGGTGGTTTATGAAAAGAACAAACATGCTGTGACTCTAGTTGTGATTTATGAAAAGGACACACATGCAATGACATTGGTGGATCCAAGTGGTGGTTTATGAAAAGAACAAACATGCAATGACTCTAGTTGTGGTTTATGAAAATAACTCACATGCAATGACATTGGTGGATCCAAGTGGTTTATGAAAAGAACAAACATGCAATGACTCTGGTTGTGGTTTATGAAAAGGACACACATGCAATGACACTAGTGGTGGTTTAGGAAAAGAACACACATGCCAAGAAATGCAATGACGCTGGTGGATCCATGTTGTTCATGAAAAGGACACACATGCAATGACAACTGATGGATCCATGTGGTTTAAGAAAAGAACACCACATGCTGGAGTGGCATCATTGCATGTGTTCTTTTCCAAAACCAAAGTGATGCACACTGACACAAACACATGCAATGACACTAGTGGTGGTTTATGAAAAGGACACCATATGCAATGACTCTGGTGGATCCAGGTGGTTTATGAAAAGAACACCACATGCCGGAGTGGCATTAGTGGATCCATGTGGTTTATGAAAAGAACACACATGCAATGATTCTACTGGTGTATTATGAAAAGGACACACATGCAATGACTCTGGTGGATCCAGGTGGTTTATGAAAAGAACAAACATGCAATGACTCTAGTTGTGGTTTATGAAAAGGACACACATGCAATGACACATGTGGATCCAAGTGGTGGTTTATGAAAAGAACAAACATGCAATGACTCTAGTTGTGGTTTATGAAAATTACTAACATGCAATGACACCGGTGGATCCAAGTGGTTTATGAAAAGAACAAACATGCAATGACTCTGGTTGTGGTTTATGAAAAGGACACACAAGCAATGATACTAGTGGTGGTTTAGGAAAAGAACACACATGCAAAGAAATGCAATGACACTGGTTGATCCATGTGGTTCATGAAAAGTACACACATGCAATGGCAACTGGTGGATCCATGTTGTTTATGAAAAGAACACCACATGCTGGAGTGGCATCATTGCATGTGTTCTTTTCCAAAACCACAGTGATGCACACTGACACACACATGCAATGACCCTAGTGGTGGTTTATGAAACGGACACCATATGCAATGATGCCGGTGGATGCATGTGGTTTATGAAAAGAACACCACATGCTAGAGTGGCATTAGTGGATCCATGTGGTTTATGAAAAGAACACACATGCAATGATTCTAGTGGTGGTTTATGAAAAGGACACACATGCAGTGACTCTAGTGGATCCAGGTGGTTTATGAAAAGAACAAACATGCAATGACTCTAGTTGTGGTTTATGAAAAGGACACACATGCAATGACACTAGTGGATCCACGTGGTGGTTTATGAAAAGAAAAAACATGCAATGACTCTAGTTGTGGTTTATGAAAAGGACAGACATGCAATGACATGCAATGGATCCAAGTGGTGGTTTATGAAAAGTACACACATGCAATGACACTAGTGGTGGTTTATGAAAAGAATACACATGCAAAGACATGCAATGACACTAGTGGATCCATGTGGTTTATTAAAAGGACACACATGCAATGACAACTAGTGGATCCATGTGGTTTATGAAAAGAACAACACATGCAGGAGTGGCATCATTGCATGTGTTCTTTTCCAAAATGTAGCACCCCGGTAAAATCACTACTAGAAAATTGTGTGTTGTTTTAATTTTGTGCATCATCATGACAACATGCTCATGTCATCATGCCACATTGCATTTGAGCATCGTCATCATCATGCATATGTTTGCCCAAAACTATTTTCCAAAAGCCTATCTTTGTTTTCTAATTGTCCCCCTCTTTTTTTTCAAAGTTAAACCCCGGTCTTGTCCGGATATTTTATTTTTCTAAAAACTATTTGCAAAAGTATTTTTAAAACAAATAAATAAATAAGTAATAAAAATATTTTAGGGGGAGGCAGCCAGCCGTTGGGCCTGGCCACCTACGACCCCCACTAGCCTAAGCCGATCCACCCCGGCCACCACCCTTTTCTCCCTAACCCAAATCCTAAACTAACCAGATCTAACCTAAACCCCCTAGCCACCTAGACCCACCTGACCGACTTGCCCGTGCAGCATCGACCCAACCCAAGCCTCTCTTGCGCACGTAACCCCGCGGCCACCGTGTTGGACTCTTCTCCCCGCGACATGCAGCACGCGCGGCACACCGACACGCCCCGCCCGCTAGCTGGCCCCACCTCGCGCGCTGTCGTGGTGGTGTCACGGCAGATGCCATGGATAGGCTGAAGGTGGGGACTAATATGCGCTAGGGGAATCCAGGGAGGGATAGTAGAGTGGTTCTCTACACATAAGCTTTGTATTGATGTTCAGTCTCCAAGACTACAAGTGCTCCTCGAGCTGTTTGGACTAGAGGAGGAAGAAGAGGCTCTCTTACTCTTGCCTATTGACTAGTCCCAGAACCATAGACCCACAAGTATTTTCCTTGCTATGTATCCGAAAAAGACCCAACCCCCTTACCAGAACCCCAACCCCCCATTATATAGGGGTGGTTCGGTCCTGGCCTAGGGCATACGTGGAGGCATATTCCTAAGAATATGCCTCCTCCCAAATTAGTAACCCGACAGGGGTGCTTTTCCCCCACGTCACTCTTGCTTTAGCGACGTTGCCTCTGTGGCGCCTGTGTCAGTCGACGTGAGCGTCGTCACCCTTGTCTTCCATGATCCGGTGGTCCTACCCTTGCTTTATTCGCTCATCCAGTATGCACCGGGCCTTCTTTTTGACCAGAGATATTCCTTCCTTCCCCTAGAAGCCAAACGAGGATCCGGATCACAGTTGATCCGGTCACACCTGTTCCTGCACATAAGCTAGACAAGTGTCTCCGACTTATTCCTTGAGTCGGATGGGACAATGTTAGGCGACTCCCTGGTCCGGGTTACCCCGTGATCCGGCCTGCCTTGAGGTGACTCGGCCAGCATCCGCTTTGACCTTGCCAAACCTCGGCTAACTTGGCCCTTATACCCCGGAGTGACCCTACCCGGGGTTATCCCCCCAACATTAGTCCCCTAAGCTGGTGCGGCATTAGCGGCCTCAGCTGCTAAGGCCACATCAGGTTCATTCATATCCAAGCTTCGGACGTTTATTTCCGGGTTATATGGATTTACGTTCCCTTCGCACGCTCCAAGTTTTCACTTGATAGCCGGGTCACCACTTTGGCTCGGATCGTTTGGTTTTACTTTCCCTCCACATGGTTTCAAGTTTTCACTTGCCGGCCAGGTTACCAATTTGGCTCGGATCCGGGCCTTGCTTCCTTCTCTCGTACGCCAACCCACGTTACGGTTAATCATTACGTTGCCTTATTTTAAGGGCCTACGCAGTAACCGCCGCAGTAAACGTCAGCGATTACTGTGCGGGGGTTACATCATGTCTGTTTCCTCGTTTACCGCAACTACACGTCGTGTCATTGGATCACCTTTACTCTGCGGCCCCCGGTGTGGCTCCTCTCTGATTGGTTGATGCTGGTGATACATGGCCACATCGTGTGGTCTTCCTGCACAACACGATCCCACCCGTTGATGACTGGGGGTGGTTAAATAGGGGAGGGGCGTGCGCCTTAGAACTTTTCCATCTCCGCGCCCCCTCGCCTGTTCCTCTTCTTCTTCCTCGCAACCGTGCCGCCGCCAGTGCCCGTCGCAGCAGCGCCGCCGCTGCATTTTCTTTGTTTCTCCGCACCACAATCACCGCTGCGCCTCTGTTCAGCCACGGGTCCTCGTCAGTCTAGACCGCAGAGTTCCGCCGCCGCCAGCTCCAGCGAAGACACCGGAATTGAGATGACGGAGGAAGAGCTCGCCATTGTTGAACAGGATATGGAGGAGGACGCTTGGCAAGTGGCCAGCAGCGCGGCTCCTGGGTCTCGTGGGCGACATCTCTTGGCTCTACGGACCGGCGCATCCCCGGGCGTCGCTGCTCGTCTCCCCTCCTGAGCTGGCCCCTCACCCAATCCGGCGAATTTGTTGTTTTCTTATCCCATTTCCAACGAGGATTCGGGCTTCCAAAGTGAGTGATTTCTTCCGAGACCGGATCCGGACCTATCACTTGCAACCACATCATCTCCCGTGAACGCCATCACCTCTGTCGCTGCTTTCTTCGATTGAGGGCTACACCGGGCTATGGCCTACGAAGGAGTTGTGGATCCAGTTCTTTGGCCTCCGTCGCAACATGGTCCCCAACATCCACGTCGAGTCGGAGGACAAACAGCTAACTCAGTTCGGAGCTGCCTCGATCTCGCCCCGGAGGTCTTCAATCTTCCCCGGGTCACCGGGCTTGACTCCTGCAAAGGGTGGGCCCGGACCTTCTTCTATGTCCGGAATGAAGGCACGGAAGATTTGATCTGGTTGCTGCCCTATGCTCCGGGTCCCCCTGACACGATTTTTGGGAGGAGGTTGCCAGGAAGCCTACAGCCCTGGCCAACCAAGTGAACAAAAGGTTTGCGGAGCTGAAGAAGCTCGGATTGGGCAACGAGGATGCCATGATCACATTCGTGCGCAACCAAATCTCTCCCCTTCAGCGGCGCACTCACAAGTTGTGCCATATGAGCTTTAGTCGTGACCCCAACCGAACCTCCTCATTCGAGTTGAGCAATATGGAGATCTTCCGTCGGGTCAAGGCTCTTTTCACCACCCATAAGGACTTCTCCACCGAATGGACGTGGGGAATCGAGCATTACTGCCGAGACAGGCTCCCTCCCGCGGTAAGCTTCGCGGGGTAAACTTATCTCGGATCAATTTCATGTCGGCTCTTATCACATTCTTGACTTTGCTCCTTGTGCTTTTTTCTCAGCTGTTTCTCCAGCAAACCCTCGAGGATGGCCCGGATCCGACCCTTAAGTGGGCCCCGGACCGAGAAATTTCGGATGAGGAGGAGCCGGACCAGGAGATGTTCCTCCCCACACCCGATGCCACCAGACGACCAAGGGGTAAATTCTCTTCTCTTAGAGATTGGCCCGACGATGAGGATGACTCGGATATCGATGTGATTGATCCCGTTGAGGCTGTCCCTCTTTCTTTTGCTTACCCTGCATCAGCTAACCACGGTGGGCACATCCACGAGGATCCTCCCGTTGCCATGGGCGAACCTGCTCCGGCGGCGTCAAAGAAGAAACGCGGAACCGCGTCGAGTTCTTCTTCCGGACCTTCTCAGCCTTCCAAAAGGCAAAAGAAGGCCGGAGACAAGACTGCCTCCAAACGGGTAGGCAAAGCCCCGGCAAGGAGGGCCCGGAAACCTAAGGAGGCTGAGACCTCGGATGCGTAAGTTCTTTTTTTTTACTGCGGAACATACTTCTCCCTGCTTCGGGGTAATTTCACTCCTGACATTATTTTCTCTTGTAGGGCTCCTATGGAGGTCCCTCAGAGCGGATCGAGCATGTCCTCCCCTCTTCGGTCCAGTCTTTCCCCTCCCCGTGACGACGAGTCACACCCGCTGAGCCCCATTCCGGAAGGCTCTGTGGCCGCTCCGGGTTCCGCAGTACCTCCTTTAGAGGGACACGACCTCGGATCGGGAGGGGTCGGATCGGCCGAGGCGATGGTGTTCGGCACTTCGGCATTGCCGCAACCAGCAACAATTAAGTCTACCGCAACTCCAGCCCCAGCACCAGCCACCGAACCAGCGCCTGTCCCAGTTCCGAAGAAACCAACAGCAGCTCCAACGCCAGCCACCAAAGCTCCTGCGCCAAGATCATCTGGCTCGTCCGAGTCATCTCAAGCTCGGCGAGGACCCACCCTAGCGGTTTCCGGGGGCAAATCCACTGCGGTCACTTCCTCCCAGCAGGCCAAAGGAAAATTCACCTCCACCGAGGCTGTGCAGCGAACCTTGTCGTCGATGCTTCCAAAGAAGAAGTCATCAGGCTCGACGGATCCTCCCGCCGAGCCAGCTGATTCGCAGCAGATGGTTCTTCACACCAGCCCGGCTCTTGCCCTGATTGAAAGGAAGGAAGCTCACGCCAAGGGCTTGGTGGCACCTCACATGCCCACTGGCGAACGGTACCCTCCGAGCCTCATCGAGTTTGTCATGAACTGGAATAAGGCGGAGTTCGTCTACAACGACGATCTCTCGGAAAAGTTCGGCCCAGCTGAATTTTCCGCTCAGATGAATACCGCCGCCAAGGCCATTAACCTCACTGGGCGTATGATGGAGGTACGTTGTTTCTTCTTTACATGCTGTAGATAATAACCATTAGTCCCCGAGCCTCTGGCGGAGTAACCTGTTATTCGGCCGGATGCTCCTTAGAAGATCAACGTAGCTGCGTGTAAACTTCAAATATGTACATACCTAGAGCCGGGTTAAGTTCCGCTTGGCCCGGATCTTGTATACTTCGAATATGCACACACCTAGAGCCGGGTTAAGTTCCGCTTGGCCCGGATCTTGTACACTTCGAATATGCACATACCTAGAGCCGGGTTAAGTTCCACTTGGCCCGGATCTTGTACACTTCGAATATGCACATACCTAGAGCCGGGTTAAGTTCCGCTTGGCCCGGATCTTGTACACTTCGAATATGCACATACCTAGAGCCGGGTTAAGTTCCGCTTGGCCCGGATCTTGTACACTTCGAATATGCACATACCTAGAGCCGGGTTAAGTTCCGCTTGGCCCGGATCTTGTACACTTCGAATATGCACCGAACTCACTTTACACGCCTGTGCCTTTGTCAGGTAACCACCAACCGTCGGAGCGCCGAGTTTCAGCGCCAGCTTGATACCCATAAGATCTTATACAGAAAAACACGTTGCACTTGGCGCGGAGCATGAAAAGAGAGGTAATTTCCTCCCTTAACACCTCACCATTTCGTTTGCTTCTGCCGGATTACCCTCCTTATTCGGTTTTTTGTAGCTGGGGTGGAGGCTGAAAACAAGATTATGCGAAAAAACTTGGAGGAAATCCGAGGTATGTCCTCTTTCGGCCAACATCACTGTGCTCTCTATTCTTTCTTTTTCTTGGCTCGGCAAATATTCACTCCTCGGCTTTGCCGGGTCAACACACCATTTCAGCATCGCTTGAGGATAGTGTGCCCGTGCCTGATATGATGCTGCATTTTCTCGAACAAGGTGACAGCATCAAGTCGAAGCTGAAGAAGGACGATGAGCTTGCCCTCCTCCGGACCAAGGACGGCGAGATAGCCAAACTCAAGGCCGAGATGGAGAAGATGAAGGCCCAACACAAAACCAAGCTCTAGAAAGTTGTCCAGAACTTCACTGAAGAGCGTGAGCGCTTTACCCTTCAGATCTCCAAGGACCAGGATCTGCTCAAGGAATCCGAAGTCCGGCTTGTGGCGTCACGAGCTTGAACAACTTCGGCAGAGACGCGATAGTTGTATCCAGGAGTTGACCCGGATCCATCACCATATCTCACGTAAGTTTCTTTTTCTTGCCCGACGCAGTTTTCCGGGTTTAACTCATATGCCGGTGCTTCAGCATCCTCCCTTTCCCTATTTTTAGATAACTTTCCGGAGGGTATCGCTGATTGCCAAATTTCGCCAAGAGAGGGGTACTCCCATTGCTCCTGATGGTGAGAGTATCCCTTTAGACCTGGAGGACCTGTTGGTTAGCGTGTCAGCCCGGGTGGAAACTATCAAGAACTATGGAAAGGATCTCCTCGACGTTGCGGTCCGGATCTTCAACGCATTCTGGCCAAGCGAGGACGCTCCGGAAAGGATCACACTTCTTGCGGAAAAGCTAATGGAGATTGAGACTCAACTCGACCTCTGGAGGGAATCCGCCGGGCGGGCCGCGTCAGATACCCTTCTCCATCATATCCTTTCATGGTACAAGAAAATCAATCTGAGCCTCCTCACCCGTCGGTGCACCGGGTCCAAATGGACCGATGATCCAGAGTGGGTAGCTCGGCGCCAGGCTTGCGCCTACAGCCTCATCGAATATTCTCCAGTCCATGACTAGGTTGAGGGGCCAAGCTTTCTGGACTCCGGCGAGGAGCAGATGGAGAACACGGAGGATGGGTCGGGCGTTGATGGAGAAGATGTTGCTTCAGATATTGAAGACAGTGATGACGATGCCGAACTTCGTCCTCCTGCCGCTCCCTAGTTGAAAAAACTTGAAAATTTATCAGATCCCCGGTATGTCGGGTGCAATTGTATGCTGAATACCTAATATTTTGCTACTATGCTTGTATGCTGGATTAACTTGGGCGTAGTCCCCGAGTTTCAGTTTCTTGTTCGTCCAATTCTCCGGCTCGATCCGTGTCTACCTTGATTCGGTTTTACGACTTACGAACCCGAGCTTCAAGAATCGTTTTAACAATACTGAGAAACTTTGAGGCTCGGCTCAAAATAATTCAACATAATAGCTTGAAAGTAAATATGGGGTTAGTCGAAACAAACGTTAGCTGGAATAGGATCGTTTCCTTAGTAGTTTCTCATGTGCTACGCAATTCCAAACTTGTTCCCTTGCTCGCCATGAAGCCAATTCTTGTTGGACAGCAGCGAGTCGAAGGGTTGGGTTTTTGGTGCTCACACATTACTAAACCAGGTTTAAGCGAAACGAGTCATTCCGGCTAACGCATAAAAAGTAACAACAATCATTTATTAAGGCGGGTCCAGTTACTGCTCGAGGCTCCGCTATTTCATTGACAGGCTCATTGCCGACATACATACCGACATATGAGGATGACTCGGGTACATACACTCTTTAGCTAAGTGTAGAACGGACGAAGTAGTGCTACATTCCACGGTCGCTTGGATTCCTCTCCGGACCTGTCCGCCTTGTTCTTTTCCTGTGGCTTTGCATCTATGAGATAGTAAGAGTCATTGTGCAATGCTTTGCTCACGATAAATGGTCCTTCCCAAGGGGGGGATAATTTATGCATGCCAGTGGTACGCTGTACCAACCGGAGCACCAGATCGCCTTCCCGGAAGACTCGGGGGCACACTTTCCGGCTATGATAGCGTCGGAGATTTTGCTGATATATGGCGGATCTGGACAGTGCCAGTTCTCTCGCTTCTTCCAGCAGATCAACATCATTTTGCCGGGCTTCTTGCATTTCGGCTTCTGTGTATTGGGTGACCTTAGGCGAATCATGCTCTATGTCGGCTGGTAATACAGCTTCTGCCCCATATACCAGAAAGAACGGCGTGTAGCCTGTTGATCGATTCGGAGTTGTTCTTAAACTCCACAATACCGCTGGTAGTTCTTCTATCCAGCACCCCGCTGATCTTTGCAGCGGCTCAATGAGCCGGGGTTTTATCCCGGATAGCACTAATCCGTTGGATCTTTCCACTTGTCCGTTCGATGCGGGGTGGGCTACCGAGGCTATGTCGAGTCGGATTTTCTTATCTCGGCAGAATCGTGCAAATGCTCCTTCAGCAAAATTGGTGCCGTTATCAGTTATGATACTGTGAGGATAACCGTATCTCAAGATGATGTCTTTGAGAAATGTCACAGCTATAGCTCCATCACACTTTCTTATAGGCTTCACTTCGATCCATTTTGTAAATTTGTCCACCATGACTAGAAGGTGCGTCATGCTCCCTTTGGCTGGTTTGAACGGGCCAACCATATCCAAGCACCACACAGCAAATGGCCATGTAATTGGTATGGTTTTGAGTTCTGACATAGGCATATGTGTCTTGGTGGCATATCTTTGGCAACCATTGCATTTTGTCACCAGATCCTCCGCTTGCTCCAAGGCGCTTGGCCAGTAAAATCCATGCCGGAATGCCTTTGCCACTAAGGCCCGGGATGAGGCGTGATGCCCGCATTCTCCTTGATGTATATCTCGGAGGATGTGAAGTCCTTCTTCCGGATCAACGCACCGCTGGAGGATATTGGTTACACTCCGCTTGTACAGCTCGGAATTGATGATTGTGTAAGCTTTGGCTCTCCGCTGAGTTTGCCTGGCTAGCACTTCCTCAGTGGGTAACGTTCTATCTTTCAAGAACTGGTATATAGGCAGCTCCCAAGCTGGTACTGCTCTCGTAGGGAACATCTCCTCATCAATTTCCATCTAATCCACTGGCATAACTTCAGCCGGGTCATGCTGAACAGTCCCCGGGTCTAGTGAGGTAGTCCCCGGGTTTGCCGAGATAATCCCCGGGTTTGCCGAGGTAGTCCCCGGGTTCGGCGTACTACTTCCCACGTCAATGTTCATGGGCTCAGCTCCGGATTCCGCGTTTTCCGGGACATAAATTGAATCGGTTCCTGGGGACGGCCTGATAGATGGCTTTCTGAGGTGCTCCAATGCAACACCCGGTGGAATTGCCTGTCGGGTCGAGCCGAGCTTCGACAAAGATGTCGAGCTTCATTTTCCATGCGAGGTACATGATGAAACTCGCATCCCTCAAAGTAACCCGAGATTTTCTGCACATGAAATCTGTATAGTGCCATGTTTGGATCCAGGGCGTCCCACACTCCGAACACTTGCTGTATTACTAGATCCGAGTCGCCAAAGCAGATTATTCGACGTATGCCAATTTCCTTTGCCACTTTTAGACCATGCACAAGATCCTCGTACTCGGCGACATTGTTTGATGCCGCGAAATGGATCTGCAACACGTACTTGAGATGATCCTTCTTTTGTGAGGTAAGCACAACCCCGGCTCCTAATCCGGCTTTGGTCTTCGATCCGTCGAAGTGCATCCTCTAGTAGTTCGGATCCGGTGGCGGTGGTTCATATTGTACCTCGGCCCAATCCACGAAAAAGTCCGCTACAGCCTGGGACTTGATCGCTTCTCTTCTATCGTATTGGGGCGCGTATGGTGCTAGCTCAATTGCCCATTTCACAATTCTGCCATTCGCATCTTTGTTACCCATTATCTCGGATATGGGGGCTTCGCATATCACTTTGATGGGATGCTCCTCAAAGTAGTGCTTTAACTTCTTTGCCGCCATATAAACTCCGTATGCCACCTTTTGAAAATGCGGGTAGTTCTGTTTTGAGACAGACAATACCTCGCTCAAGTAATACACTGGCCTCTGCACCGACTTACCCTCTTCATCTCGTTCCACTACAATCACTGCACTTACAACTCGGTTGGTTGCGGCTATGTACAGCAACATTGGCTCCTTCGACAGCGGAGAGGCTAACACTGGTGCAGTGGCCAACATCTTTTTTAAGTGGGCAAAAGCTTCATCACCTCTGGCGTCCAAACGAATTTATTTGATTTTTTCATGAGTTGGTAGAGAGGCAGTGCCTTTTCCCCTAACCGACATACAAACCGACTCAACGATGCCAGGCATCCGGTGAACTTCTGGACGTCGTTGAGACACTTCGGCAGCTCCATTCGTTCGATGGCTCGGATCTTAGTTGGATTAACCTCGATACCTCGGCTAGAGACGAGAAATCTGAGTAATTTCACATCCCGCGAGGTACATTTCTCCGGGTTAAGCTTCATCCGGAATCTCCTCAAGTTCGCGAATGTTTGCCTTATGTCGTCAAGGAGCGTTGCGCTTTCCTTGGTCTTGACAACCACATCGTCCACGTAAACTTGCACATTTCTACCTATTTGATCGTGCAGACATTTTTGCATACACCTTTGGTACGTTGCTCCTGCGTTTCGTAAACCAAACGGCATAATGCGATAGCAATAAGCCCCGTACAGGGTAATAAAGGCAGTTTTTATTTGATCGTCTGGGTTCAGGGGTATCTGGTGGAAACCAGAATAGGCGTCAATAAATGACAAAAGTTCACATCCCACGGTAGAGTCGATGACCTGATCTATCCTCGGCAGCAGAAATGGATCTTTCGGACATGCCTTGTTCAGGTTCGTGTAATCGATACACATACGCCAAACCACTGCCACGTTCGGATCATCCTTCTTCTTTTCTACCAGTACCGGATTAGAGAGCCAATCCGGATATAGCACTTCCATGATAAATCTTGCTTCTAGCAACCGAGCTATCTCGTCACCAATGACCTTTCTCCTATCTTCGGCAAAGCGTCGGAGAGGCTGCTTCACCGGCCTTGCTCCGGGTCTTACATTCAAAGAGTGCTCGGCCAACTCCCTCGGAACACCTTGCAAGTCCTGTGTGGACCAAGCAAAAATATCCCGATTCTCACGGAGGAAGTTGACGAGCTCGCTTTCCTATTTGTCAGTTAATCCGGCCCCAGTTGTCACGGTGTGCTCCGGAAACACGTTATCCACCGGTATCTTCTTGGTGTCCTTCGCGGCTTGAAATGAAACGCTTCCATGCGGGTTACTTAACGCCGGCATATACTGCTGCGCGGACCGAGCTAATGCCGTCACTTCTTGGATTTTTCTTTTCTCTTGGGCAATTACGAGTGACTCAGCTAGGTTAGACCCGGCTGAAGCGCACTCAATAGAACGTCGGAAATCCCCAACGATAGTAATTGCACCATTTGGCCTGGGCAAGTTCATCTTCAGATAACTAACGTGGCAACTTGCCATGAATTTGCCCAGCGCTGGTCTCCCGAGTAATGCATGATACGCGCTCTCCAGGTTTACCACTTCGAACTCCAGATTTTCGGTTCGGCAGTTATCCCTTGTACCGAACAGCACGTCGACCCGGACTTTGCCTATGGGTTCGCAGGATATGCCGGGCACGATACCGTGAAAAGTTGTTCTCGTAGGCACGGAGCATGTTCTCCGAGATGCCCAACTTGCGCATCGTATCCGCATACATGATGTTAATGCTACTGCCATTGTCGATCAGTACCTTGGAGAACCTCACATTAATGTTTGGTCCAATGAACGTCGGATCCAACACTAGTGCATACGAGCCCGGACTTGGCATAAGCTTGGGGTGATCTTTGACGCTCCAGGTAATTTCCTGGTCCGACCAAGACATGTACCTCGTCACTGCAGGCATAACCGCGTTAACCTCCATATGTCGGTGCTGCAAGCTCTTCCTATCTGTTTCTTCTGTTGTGAACACACAATAGCTCTGGTGATGTTCCCTGTACTCATTTCTTACCTCGTTTCCAGAGTACCTCTGATCCGGTTGTTGCTGGGTTTCTATCTGATGCACTGCATCCCTTCTCTCACTGTTGTCATACCTCGGCGGAGGGGGAGGCAAGATCAGTTGATGCGTGTTTGCTCCGGAGAGCAATTGCTGCCGGGGTAACTCCTGCCGAGGTTGATCATTCCGAGGTGCCTGAGCATTCCCCGAACCACCTTGTTCTATCTTGCGCATCCACTCACATTGTCTCGTCGTGTGACCCGCCGGGATGCTCGGATTTGGCGTGTGAAACTTGCACGGCTGGTCCAACATTGACTCGTAGGTATACCTCGGACGATCTTTCTTTTCTTGCCATTGCTTCTTCTGCTCCAGCGTCCATGTTTTCTTGCCATCGTTTCGAGGAGTCCATTGCCCTCCCGTTTTCTGGCGTTGGTTGCTCCCTGCCCCAGGCTAATCTTGATTCACGGCCGCAACTTGTTGCGAGACATATCGATGATCCGGTCTATCGTCTCTCCTTTTTCCCCTGTAATCGTTCCTCCGGGATGACCCGGATCCGTCCCTCAGATAGTACTCCTCATTTGATTCGTTCAACGCGATCCTAGGTTGAGTTGGATCACCCAAAGCATAAGAATCCGCGATCCGGATCATCTCTGCCAATGTGACTGGCATTTTCCTTTGCAATTTCATCCACAACTCGCTACCATATCTACATCCTTGTGTGAACCATGCTATAGCCTGTGACTCTATGACCCCCTCACACGAGTTTCTCATGGTACACCACCGGGTCAAGAATTCACGGTCTGTTTCGTTAGATCTCTGCTTGCACATTGCCAGGGTCTGTGGTCTGTTCGGTCTCTGATACGTACTTGAGAAGTTGCTGATGAACATCTCTTCAAAATCTATCCAGCAGTTGATGCTTCCGGGTGGCAAATTATTCAGCCAAACCCTAGCTGAACCTTCCAACATTTGGGTTACATATCATACAGCCCACCTCAAGTTGCCAGTTGCAATTTTCACAGCTGTTGCGTAGTTTATTAGCCAATCCTCCGGCTTTGTACTGCCGTCATACGTCTTCGTGCCCCTGGGTAATTGGAAATTGGGTACTGGCGGTTCCTTCATGATCCGGGGTACGAAGCACGCTGGACCCAGAGGACCTTGACATTCGATCTGTTCCGACCTATACAGGCGGTCTAGTTTTAGCCTAGCATCCTCCGGCATCAAATCTCTGCTTCCCAATCTCGACCCTATCACATGATAGTCCGGTCTTGCGTATCCCGCATTCATCATCTCTGAGTCTCCATCACTGTATCGGTTTTGCTCCCGTTGTGGTCCTCTCTGTTGCATACCATGGCCGGCATTTTGCTCTTGCCTTGGTGCATTCCGCTGCGGCGGTTGACCCGCTCCTGCCGAGTTTCGCTGTCCGGCGTTGCCGTTGGCAGCATTCCCTTGACCGGCATTGCCTTGGTCATGGTTACCTCGGCTCACACTTCGTCGATCGTCGTTTTTCCGTATCTCTTTTTCCTTTCCCGCACGCTTTGGGTCGTACGGAACGATCTGCTTGTTCCGTCTGGCCGAGGTTACTACCTCTTCTCTTCTAGGGCCACCATGAGGCGATGATGCGGCTCCAGCGGATTTCTCCGGGTTACCCATCACCGAATGGACGATTTTAGAAGCTCCAACTCTCTCCGGATTACTTCTCCACAGCTCCTCATTCTGCTTGTTCGCGATTCGAACCAGCTCGTTAACCCGGTCTTGCTGTCTTTGGCGAGCTTCACCCGTTAGACCCTCTAGCTCGGACGCCGCGACATCTGCTACTCTGAGGTTCTTCGCCGGGGTACTATACTTCGGCAACCCCACAGACAGATAGTTTTCCGACCCTTCTGGTCCATCATCACCCTCTCTGTTCATCTCGCTTATGAGGTTTCTCCCTTTTACCCTCACTGCATCAACCTTGTTCGCTTTCGCGTACTCACGCAGCGTCATGTTCAACGACTGCTGAGCCGCCGCTATCTTCTTTGCGCCCAAGATCTTCGCCGGGTCTCCTCTAGCTCGGCCTGTGCCTGAGCCGGATCTACCACTGCTGCCACCGGGTTAGCCAAGCTATCCATAGCTTCCCTCAGCATGTTCTCGGGCCTCTCTAGCGGAGGACCCCTAACTTTCCTTGGTGCCTTGGGTGTTGCCCCCGGGTCTGGCGCTGGATCCCTGCTCACGCCCGCGCTCGGTGCGGTCATCATCACCTCTGCATGGCCCGGGGAACGGGCGATACGCGCCCCGCGAGCCACAGTGAGGGGTGGTTCCCCCGCATCGACGACACGACGCGGATGAACGCCAGACACGTCCACGGCAACATAGACCTTGTGCGCGCCGAGCTTGACGAAGACGCCGTTGCGCGGAAGGGGGCGCGTGCCGAAGCAGCCAACGTTGTCGCTGACGTAGTCCAGCGCACCGAAGCGCTGAACGACCCGGAGACGATGCGTTCACCGGTGCCGATGAAATTTCCCGTCCGGATCATCACCCCTGCTAGCGTCGATAGCCCCACGGTGGGCGCCAACTGTCGTGGTGGTGTCACGGCAGATGCCATGGATAGGCTGAAGGTGGGGACTAATATGCGCTAGGGGAATCCAGGGAGGGTTAGTAGAGTGATTCTCTACACAGAAGATTTGTATTGATGTTCAGTCTCCAAGACTACAAGTGCTCCTCGAGCTGTTTTGACTAGAGGAGGAAGAAGAGGCTCTCTTACTCTTGCCTATTGACTAGTCCCAGAACCATAGACCCACAAGTATTTTCCTTGCTATGTATCCGAAAAAGACCCAACCCCCTTACCAGAACCCCAACCCCCCTTATATAGGGGTGGTTCGGTCCTGGCCTAGGGCATACGTGGAGGCATATTCCTAAGAATATGCCTCCTCCCAAATTAGTAACCCGACAGGGGTGCTTTTCCCCCACGTCACTCTTGCTTTAGCGACGTTGCCTCTGTGGCTCCTGCGTCAGTCGACGTGAGCGTCGTCACCCTTGTCGGCCATGATCCGGTGGTCCTACCCTTGCTTTATTCGCTCATCCAGTACGCACCGAGCCTTCTTTTTGACCAGAGATATTCCTTCCTTCCCCTAGAAGCCAAACGAGGATCCGGATCACAGTTGATCCGGTCACACCTGTTCCTGCACATAAGCTAGACAAGTGTCTCCGACTTATTCCTTGAGTCGGATGGGACAATGTTAGGCGACTCCCTGGTCCGGGTTACCCCGTGATCCGGCCTGCCTTGAGGTGACTCGGCTAGCATCCGCTTTGACCTTGCCGAACCTCGGCTAACTCGGCCCTTATACCCTGGAGTGACCCTACCCGGGGTTATCCCCCCAACACGCGCCCTTGATGACCCACAAGTATAGGGGGTGTATCGTAGTATTTTTGATAAGTAAGAGTGTCGAACCCAAGGAGGAGCAGAAGGTGCTGGCTAGTGGTATGGATCAGGAATTCTCTGCAAATACTTAGCAAACGGATTTTTAGGGGTTTTTGATAAAGCAAGTAAACAAAGTACGAGTAAATAAAAGACAGTAGGAATAAATGCAGCAAGTGACCCAATCCTTTATGAAGCAAAGGACAAGCCGGTTGTATTACTTAAGATGACCAAACGTTCTCGAGGACACATGGGAAGACTGTCAAGTGCTTTCGCTTCATATAGTTGATTAATCTTCTTTAGCTTGCTAAGTGCTGTGTGGGTGAACCTGTGCTAATGTACCAACCTTCCTAGGACTAATACATACTTGTGATTATACCCCTTGCAAACATCCGTAAGTACAAGAAAGTATTAAGGTAGAAACCTAACCACAGCTTTAAACTCTAAGACCCTTACGTCCCTTGTGCAATGGTTTCCTAACGGGGGTTCAGGTTTCTGTCACTCTGGCAACCCCTACGATTAGTAGCCAAATACACAATGCATTCCCCTAGGCCCATATAGGTGAAGTGTCATGTAGTCGACGTTCACATGACACCACTAGAAGAAGTACACCACAACTTAAATATCAAACTATTGAATCTTTCTCAACACAACTCCACTACTAACAACATGACTTCTCCCATGTCCTCAAGAACAAAACGAACTACTCACAAGACATCATATGGATCATGATCAGAGATGGAATAATGATGTATAACAATCTGAACATAAACAATAATTCAATGGTTCACTCAATAGCATCAACTACAAAGAGTAATCAACACCAGGAAAGTTTCTCCTATGAACTATGCAAGATTCAACTCGATTGTTACTGCAATATGGAGATGGTGATGAGGGTGCTGATGGTGATGATGGTGGTGATGATGATGATGATCCCGATGAAGTCCAACTTGATGGTGGTGTTGATGGCGACGATCTCCCCTCTCCGAGAAGGAATTCCCCCGGTAGAAATCTGTCTGCCGGAGAGATCTTTCTCTCTCGGTGTTTTCCGCCCCACAGAGGCAGCGGAATCTTTCTGTGGTCGCTCCCCGAGTCTTAGGGTTTCGGGAGGATAATATACGCCAGAGGGGAGAGCCTGGAGTGGGCCAGGGTGGCCACACCACCTGCTGGCATGGCCTAGGGCTGCCCGTGCCAAGGGGTGGTGTGGTCCCCCTATGGCCCATCTCCAGCCCCCCTTCTGGCTTCCTTCGTCTTCTGGAAAAATAGGATTTTCCGTATATTTTCCCCGATTTTCTGATCTTCACGAATTTTGCCTCCAAACAGCACATTCTCCATCAGAATCCTGACTACAGCGGTCCATGCTCCAAAAGTCATCAACCATGCAAAAACAGATGAAATAACATAAGTATCACCTCTCAATACGAAATATATCAATGAATAGTAGTGAATTATGACATAGAATAGTGATGCAAAATGGACGTATCAACTCCCCCCAAGCTTAGATAGAAGGAAATAGGTTTACTGACTCAACTAAAAAGTAAAAGAAAGGCCCTTCACAGAGGGAAGCAGGGATTGCAAGTCTCATAAAGAGCTCCCAAAAATTATGATACTTACTAGCTTTCAGCTCTCATTACCCCTATCATAGGCATCCTTAGGTGATTAAGGTTAAAGTGATCAAATATGAGGATATGCATTGACAAGTTGTAAATTGAGAATCTCATGTCCCTTGAATACGAGGGCCGCTCCTCATGCTACTCTAGTTTAGTCACCGGTAAGTTCTTGTCATCGTAAGCATATGTGTATCATAGAGAACCGCCAACGGGGTACCCCTTGCCCGATGATACGGAAGAATCCCCATATCAAAATGACAAGGCAAGCAGACAACAAGCATCTCAGCAATCTTCTTATTTACCATGGGAATATGGTGCTTTTTTTCTTTCCTCTTTTCATAATCTCTTTTTTTCTTTTTCTCTTTTTCTCAATATCTATCTCTTTTTTTTATAAGAAGAATGCTTCATAGATGCTCGTTATGGTTACGCTGCAGGTTTCCACCATGTCAGCATGGATTAAACCAGCAGCCTAGGCGTTTCTCTAACACATATACATAACTCCATGGACTTACAAGCTCCCCTTTTATTTCACACCGACGACATCCATAGACAAAAGAATATGATATCAACTAGGTACAAAGTACCAGTGCAATGTTGAAAGCATTCCCCATGACAACATGGTTCTGCTAATTCACAACTTACAAAGCGCAAACATATACGCAACATAGGTGAGCACAATGGTTCAAGTTTATTAAGTGCAAGAAAGTAAAGTGTGCCATCAAGTTCGTGAGAGATTTAATCTCTACTTTTCACATAACAAGTTTAATTTGGGAGGTAGATAAAACAAGAATTTACTTGGAATAGCAATAGTGCTAATAGGTAGGTATGGTGGACATAAATGGCACAGGTTTTGGTTTAAAGGAGTGGATGCACGAGAAGAATTCCCTCTCAGTACAGGTTTTTGGGTAGCAAGGTTGGGTAGCAAGTATAATAGTTGAAGGAAACAAACAAACATACACCTGATAAAGACAAACATGCAATCTTCCTTGGAAGCACAAAAGATCTTAACTAGAGAATACTAGACTTATGAGCAAATCAAGAAAGAAAGATGATGAAATTATTTTTCTTTAGAGTACTTTTATCTTTTCTTTCAACTCTCGAAAATAGTGTGCTACTGACCGAGCCAGGTTTGCCAAAACCAACTAAATTAACTCAATGCTCCCAAAGTGATACCAATACTAACAACAAGATTAATCATATAACCACGAATTGAAAACTAATATAAGCTATGCAAAAGAGTGAATGATAGAACTTCTCATTAATATTCCATAACAGCAACTCACACCAAGGGATACATATCTAACGAGAGAGGGGACACTTCCATAATGCAAACCATACTACATAGTAACTTCTCTATTCATGATATGACTCTAAAAAGGTAAAAAGATAGAAGATAGTGATGTGATACCACGGCACTCCCCCAAGCTTGGAACAAACCAATGGGATGCCAAACCTGATGACGAATTACTCCTTTGGTGGCGGTGGTAATATTTTCTTAGTTGACGTGAGGAAATATTCCAACATCTTGCGAAGCCTATTATTCTCCCATTGAAGCATGTCCACCTTCCTCTGCAGGTCTCGATACTTATCGCAGAACTCCTTAGTGACTCGTAGGGCTTCCGCTGATGCAGGGCAAGAGACTAAAGGTACCAGCCCCTGCATGGGGTCTTGGAGATCTTCCTCCATAGGATCCTTCCCTTTATCCTTGGCGGACACCATTGTGCTTCTAAACTTTCAAGAATACTTCCTGGCAGAAAACAGATCAAAACGAAACCACGACGAAAACATGATATACGAACCTCGGGAGATCCGGGGGGTTATATATTACGAAGTTTCACAACAAAAGGAAGGTACTGGGAGAAAACGGATCGGAGACGGAGTCTGGGGTGGCCACACCACCTGGTGGCGCGGCCAGGGGTGGGCCTGCACCACAGGGTGGTGTGAGCCACCCTGGCTCCGTTTTCGTCCCTTTTTCGCTTCATAACTTCCCTTATTGTCTAAAAACTGCAAAAATATAGTTGGATAGTATTTTCGTGGAACTTTTCTTACCAGAACTGTTACCTATTTGAAAACTGACTCTGCAGGTCTCTGAATTTGGTATTTAGTAGATTCTTCCAGAGTCATCACTTGAATAACATCAATATCTTCATCTTCATACACTTATTACTTGAGTCATAAAACCCTTCTCTTCCTTATTACACCATTATCTCCATACCTGGAAATTTCTTTCACACAGTTCTCATTAGCAACATTAGTATATATGAAGTGATAAAACCTTTTGAGTCCAGCTTCAACTAAAAACCATAAAAACATAAGCTACTGAAACAACTCCTTCCGAAAACCCAAAAATAATTCAAAAAGGGAATCGAATAAAGAAGCAAATGCAAGAGTGGCAAAATCTGTCAAAACAGACCAGCAGGTAAAGATCAATTTTTTAGAAAATCTTCTGTTGCTCAAATCAAAAAGTGCAAAAATAAAGAAAGTTAAATAACAACCTGGGGAAGAAGCACAAGAAATTACATCTCAATCCGACATACAGAGATCTCTCACGAATTTTTACGGTGAAGCACAAAAATCTGTTTCGGGGCAGCAACTTCCCCAAATCTTACTTCTCTCTCATTAGAGGTTGATCTTGACACAAAAACCAAACAAAACGGATAAGGAGAGGTTACTACCGAAGTAATAACTTCCAAGACTCAAAGAAACAAAAACAAACTGAAAGCAAAAACAAATTGGGTTGTCTCCCAAAAAGCTCTTTCTTTATAGCCATAAAGATGGGCATGATAATTTTGGAAATGCTCACTCAGGAATATGGATTGAAGTGAAAGAGAGCATTAAGAAGCAAAAATACACACATTTAAGTCTAACCCACTTCCTATGCAAGGGAATTTTTTAAACAAACAAGTTGTTGAAACCAGAGGCTGCAAGCATAGGAAGGCAAAAGAAGTGCAACATAAAAACTTTCAGCATATAACGAGGAAACTTGATATTATTGAGATGCATCAGAACACTTTTTCCTCTTTCATAGTAACTTTCAGTATCGTGCATAAACTTAACAATATAGCTATATTAAGGACCATCATAGAAATGATCACTTATTCTAACAGAAAACACAGGAATACTAGCTCTCATAACACTACTTTATGAAACAATATTAGAGGTATCCTTACAAAGGATAGCGTGTCCCTCTTCTTCATATTTAGTAACAAAGTCTTTCACATTTGCGATAATAGGTTCATCAACCATTTGTTTATTACGTTCAACAGCTTTATTCATACTTTCATTAACCATACTAGCTATCATAGAATGTTCCTTCATCTTACATGGGAAAGGGATTTTCTCAATGTAAGGTTTAGGTAAGACATGATTAGTAGTATAAACTTCAGTATTTCTTGCAGGAACACTCTTAGCAACATCTTTATAAGGTTCATGATACTTATTCCACTTCTTTTTAGGCACTTCAATATAGGAAGCAAAAGCCTTAAAATAAGAAGCAATAGCTTGAGAGTCTAGACCATAAGCATTTTTAATATTTTGAAAGTCATCAGTTCCCATAAAAGATTCAATGCATTCATAATCATAATTTATACCTGACTTTCTACCTTTGTCATTCTCCCAAGCTTCAACATTGTCTTGAATACAGTCCAAAAGATCCCATTTAGCTTCTTCTTCAATGCGAGTGAATGATCCAGCACAAGAAGCATCCAATAAATCTTTATCATGTAGAGAAAGCCTTGCATAAAAGTTATTGATAATAATATTGTTGGGGAGCTCATGAATGGGACATTTGAGCATTAGTAACTTCAATCTCCCCCAAGCTTGAGCTGTACTCTCTCCATCAAGAGGCCAAAAGTTGTATATTTGATTCCTATCTTTATGAATCTCACTAGGAGGATAAAACTTTGAATAAAAGAGAGACACTATTTCCTCCCATTCCAGAGCTTGACCATTCTTCAGCAGCTTATACCATTCCTCAGCTCTTCCTTTCAGTGATAATGAGAATAACTTCTTCTTAACTTGATCTGTAGTAATACCTGCACACCTGAACAACCCGCATAATTCGTGTATAAAGAGCAAATGATCACCAGGATGGACAATTCCATCCCCAACGTAGTAGTTATCCATAACACGATCAATAATTCTTGTAGGAATTTGAAAGCATCATTCTCAGCAGGTGGTGGCTTATATACTACCTTAGCAGTGGTAGTAGCATTACCAAATAAGAAACTCAGCGAATTATCCATAACGAAAATAAAGCAACTAACAGAAGTAAACAATACTCGCAGTAGAAGTTTCCTTTACCAGTTCCACTCTCCAATAGCGCTTCACTCCCCGGCAATGATGCTAGAAAATAGTCTTGATGACCCACAAGTATAGGGGGTGTATCGCAGTATTTTCGATAAGCAAGAGTGTCGAACCCAGGAGCGAAGGTCTTTGGCTAGTGGTATGGATCAGGAATTCTCTGCAAATACTTAGCAAACGGATTTTTAGGGCTTTTTGATAAAGCAAGTAAACAAAGTACGAGTAAATAAAAGACAGTAGGAATAAATGCAGCAAGTGACCCAATCCTTTATGAAGCAAAGGACAAGCCGGTTGTATTAGTTAAGATGACCAAACGTTCTCGAGGACACATGGGAAGACTGTCAAGTGCTTTCGCTTCATATAGTTGATTAATCTTCTTTAGCTTGCTAAGTGTTGTGTGGGTGAACCTGTGCTAATGTACCGACCTTCCTAGGACTAATACATACTTGTGATTATACCCCTTGCAAACATCCATAAGTACAAGAAAGTAATTAAGGTAGAAACCTAACCATAGCTTTAAACTCTAAGACCCTTACGTCCCTTGTGCAATGGTTTCCTAACGGGGGTTCAGGTTTCTGTCACTTCGGCAACCCCTACGATTAGTAGCCAAATACACAATGCATTCCCCTAGGCCCATATAGGTGAAGTGTCATGTAGTCGATGTTCACATGACACCACTAGAAGAAGTACACCACAACTTAAATATCAAACTATTGAAACTTTCTCAACACAGCTCCACTACTAACAACATGACTTTTCCCATGTCCTCAAGAACAAAACAAACTACTCACAAGACATCATATGGATCATGATCAGAGATGGAATAATGATGTATAACAATCTGAACATAAACAATAATTTAATGGTTCACTCAATAGCATCAACTACAAAGAGTAATCAACACTAGGAAAGTTTCCCCTATGAACTATGCAAGATTCAACTCAATTGTTACAGCAATATGGAGATGGTGATGAGGGTGATGATGGTGATGATGGTGATGATGATGATGATCCCGATGAAGTCCAGCTTGATGGTGGTGTTGATGGCGACGATCTCCCCTCTCCGGGAAGGAATTCCCTCGGTAGAAATCTGTCTACCAGAGAGATCTTTCTCTCTCGGTGTTTTCCACCCTGCAGAGGCAGCGGAATCTTTCTGTGGTTGCTCCCCGAGTCTTAGGGTTTCGGGAGGATAATATATGCCAGAGGGGAGAGCCTGGAGTGGGCCAGGGCGGCCACACCACCTGCTGGCGTGGCCTAGGGCTGCCCGCGCTAAGGGGTGGTGTGGCCCCCATGTGGCCCATCTCCAACCCCCCTTCTAGCTTCCTCCGTCTTCTGGAAAAATAGGATTTTCCGTATATTTTACCGGATTTTCTGATCTTCGCGAATTTTGCCTCCAAATAGCACCTTTTCCATCAGAATCCGGACTACAGCGGTCCATGCTCCAAAAGTCATCAACCATGCAAAAACAGAAGAAATAGCATAAGTATCACCTCTCAATACAAAATATATCAATGAATAGTAGTGAATTATGACATAGAATAGTGATGCAAAATGGACGTATCAGCCCTCACCGCGTCCACCCCGCGTATGCGTATCCCAACCTTACCCTACGATGCATGCTGCCCTATGCGGCCCCGCGCGTGACCTTGTCCGCTTCACCAACCCCTCTCTCCCCTCGCTCCCATGTCCCCGCATGGCACCACCGTCGCGAGGTCCTTACCCGTTGCCTTCCTCCTTCCCTGCCTGAGCCGCCCCGTCCTTGCTTGCAGGATCCCGCCGGCGACGTCCTCCGCCACCAGCAGGCCCCGCGGACGTGCACCGTCGAGCCGGCCCCGCACCTCGTCTACCTCGCCGCCTCCATGCCACTACCTCTACCACCCCACGCGAGCGCCCTGGCCACGACCCCGAGCTCGGCCGTGCGCCGCTACGATCTCCTCGTCTCTGCCGTCCCTGCCGTTTCCGCATCTTCCTCTCGGCCGGCCATGTGCCTCCTCCATCTGGCCACCGCTTGAGCCGGGCGCCTCTTCACTGCCGCGAGCGACCTCCGCCTCACCATAGCAAGCCCCGCCGCCCTCTGCTTCCTCGCTAGCCTGCTAATCCTCTGCAAGCTCGCCTCTGCCGGTGTTGCCGACCGGTTCCCCGCGAGCACCGACGCCTTCCTGTTATGCCTCGTCGTCCCGTGCATGTCCCGACAATGGCCTTCTCCTGTGCTTTTGTATGGATCAAGTCCTTGGTCTGCCTGTGTGTTTGTGGTACTGATGCTACGCAATGTTCTGGGCTCTGATTCTGCTACGAGTGCCACGAGTGACTCCTGGTTCATGTGAAGTGTGGCGGTGCAGGGGAGATGTTGGTGTGGTGGCATGGCGATGACGATCGTGTGAAGATGGATCCTTGCCTGCTACAACGACTACATGACTTTGATGACGATGTTCTGAAGAATGAGCACGGTGCCACTCGAAGAACCACCGACAAGATCTCCGACCCGAGACATCTAGCTCTCCGGCATGGACACGCAAGATCGCTCGCTTGGATCCGAAGCCCGATCTCTAGGATCTGAAGACCGAACCCTGTTGAACCCCCATAACCAAGATCGTCGAACACCCAAGTGTGACCCCTACCCTATTTGAGACCCCTATTTTTATAATATATGACATATACTTGTTGCATATAATAATTCATGCCTGCATACATGTTTGGTGGTTTGGGGGAATTATGTCGATTCACTCATAATTAAATATGGAGCGCATATGCAGGTTATTCCTGTCTATTAACGCCTCCATTTAAATTGTGTAGGAACCGATGCCATATTTTGCCTTGTTCATACAACATTTAAACTGCGGGGTAACTAAACAACTTGAACCTTCTATTTAATTGTCGGGACCCTGATTCCGCTTAAAATTGCCTAATTGCATCGCATCTTTACCATGTCATGCATCATACATGCATCATGCCGATCTTCTGCTGTAGTATTAAATAATGCACTCGGTGTTTCTTTTAGTGCTTTGCTTCTTCACGGACTAGTCCGTTGAGTTGATGCGAGTACCGACAAGTCCTTCACATAATGAATCTTCGGCAATGTCTCTCAGGCGAGCAATCTCCCCTTTCTACCTTTTTTGCATTTATAGTCTTTACTTCGTTCCTATTTATCTACTATTATCTGTGTTGCGATGCTTTAGTTTCCATACCATTTATATTCCTTGCAGCCTCTATATTGCCTTGGACACATCCTATTGCCTGTTGTTTGATAGATAGTCGGCCTTGCGAGTCGTAGTTGCTTGCTCAGGTGTTGCTTCGCGTCGCTGTTGTTCCACCATTATTGGAAGGTTGGCACATGCTTAATGGTGGAGATGATCATGACTTTAATTTCAACTAATAATTAAAATGCAGGGAATAGATATAACTAATGCAGAGGCACCGGTGGGCAATAGCTAATATTTGGTTCTTCCATGCTCACTTGTGTCCCGTAGGCCCCGCGTACTTGATACATGTTCCTTGACTTTTCGCACTATCCACATACGGGAGACTCTATGAATCCCCCTTTGCTTGAGCTTGATTCACACTTTATTTCTTGGGGCCACAAACTAGTTTGGGGCTTTATTACTATCATGTACTTATGCCATGCTTTACTGCTTTATTTATTATTGTGCGTGGAGCACCTGTACTGTTTAGGATGGCGACACGATTTTGTGGTATCGACAAGCCCAGTAACACTTTCAGGTTCCTAGTCGTTTATAGCCGTTCTCGCAAACCCTGGGTCCGTCTTGGAGCCAGCCAACTTCGTTGCGGGTAGCTTAATGGGGTCGCCCCCTGAAATGATTTATGAATCCTATGAATGCTTTGTCGTGAGGCCTCGTTGCATTTTATTTGGTTCTTCCTGAGGTTGATCGTGTGTGTGTTGCTATTTGTGCACCCCTGCAGGGTAAAACTTTCTGAAACCCGTGTCCGCGGTTATGGACGACTTGGAGCACAGTATCTCGATCATAGACAACTATAACTAAAGTAGTGCTATAAATTTGACTTTGAAATGCCTAGTAATCAGTTTCACTACAACGGAATGAGTAAATAAAAGTGCCAACCACTGCTGGATTTAGGATATCTATGGCTAATTGTATCTGACTAGTAAGTATTGCAACTACAACAGAATGGTTAACTAAAACTTCCCATGGCTTATGATATCTATATCTGACTAGTAAGTGCTACAACTATAATGGAATGAATAAAACTGCCAACTGTGTGAGTTTCCTTGGCATGACTTTCTCGTCTGGTCTCGAGGGGGAAATACTAGGATGGGTATGCTTGGTGTTAGTATCAGGTTGGTTCCAAATAGGTCTCTCTTATCCCTCTCTAATAGACGAAATGTATCAAGTCTCTGTAGGTTGTTTAGTGCATGGTTTGCTACCGCTTCAGTCCACCATACCTACGTAGGCGAGAGCCGCCGAATTCTAGACTCGTCGTGTACTGGCCTCAGTACTGACCGCTCCCTTTTTCATTTGCCCTTTGTCGGCACCCCTTTTGTTTTAGCAGGTTTGAGATCAACATCGTTAGCAGGGTTACCCTTCCGGCTTGGCCTAGGCAGGGTTATGGACACTATTGGTTATTCTTCAGGGCTCTTAGCCCCATTTGCATCTTGTCCGTAGTCGGATGCTCTATCGTTTTCAAGGTGATTTGGATCTTTGTATTATATATCTGTATTCTTGACTCATGGAGTCATTGTTGTATATATATATATATATGTTTCTGTGGATTCCATCATGGACTATTGTGTAATGATATTACTTTGTTTTTTACCCGCACGCAATTGCTTAGTGGGCATCTTTGAATCGTGTGTATGCGGGTTTGGCGAGAAGTGCTAAAATCTGCATAGGGCCGATTCGAGGGTGTTACAAAGTGGTATCAAAGCTTAGTAGTTGCGATACCCCACTGGTCTAGCCTGTAGGATAACCTAGCAAATGGACAAAGTAGAGTGTCAAAACTATTTTGCAAAATTGGTTGGAATAGATCTGAGTAGGTCTATTTTTACTCCTTTCCCCTATGCTATTTTCCTCTTACCTCTGCGTGTTTTGAGTTTGCCCTCTTATCTTTTCTTCGAGTCTAGGAATTCTCGTGGTTGGGTGTCCGTTGTACCTTCAGGGTTTCGCTTCCTTCCTCTTGTAATGGTGATCTGCATCCGGTCGTCATGCTATCTGATGAATCTTTCATCTGTTGTACCTTTAAGTGGACCAACAATTCACTAAAACTTCTCGTTGTATCTTCCGATGTTTTCTGATGCGACGATATCTTCTACGTCAGATCTGTTGAAGAGTCTACATCAATCCTTTGTTTCCGAACATCGCTTAGAAAGGTCTTCAGTCTGAATTCCGAGAGTTGGTTGCACGATTCTATTGTACATGTACAGAGTAATGCTTTGAGTGCGGGATGGAGTAGCTACCATACCACTACTCTTATCATTCGCTTTTGCACGTTGAATGGTGGATCAATGCGATTTTACTCCTCTTCCAGAAGTTAGAGGTGGCCTTATCTGTCGAGACCTCTACCTTCATCTTTTTTTCCCCGGACTGTTCTCTCGATGAACGTGAACAATAATCTCTTGTTGGTGGTGTTGTTGTTTACAAGATGGAGCAAGAACATTTGTTAGTGGTGTCGCAAGGATCTACATGAAGAAACAAGAATCCGGTCATCAGCCTTTTTCCCCATACCATGAGGCAGATCTTGAGGGCGAGATCCATTGTTAGTGGTGTCGAATTGTAGCACCCCGGTAAAATCAGTACTAGAAAATTGCATGTTGTTTTGATTTTCTGCATCATCATAACAACATGCTCATGTCATCATGCCACATTGCATTTGAGCATCGTCATCATCATGCATATGTTTGCTTAAAACTATTTTCCAAAAGCCTATCTTTGTTTTATAATTGTCCCCCTCTTTTATTCAAAGTTAAACCCCGGTCTTGTCCGGATATTTTATTTGCCTAAAAACTATTTGCAAAAGTCTTTTTAAAACAAACAAAGAAATAAGTAATAAAAATGTTTTAGGGGGAGGCAGCCAGCCGTTGGGCCTGGCCACCTACGACCCCCACTAGCCTAAGACGATCCACCCTGGCCACCACCTTTTTCTCCCTAACCCTAATCCTAAACTAACCAGATCTAACCTAAACCCCCTAGCCACCAAGACCCACCTAACCGAATCGCCCGTCCAACATTGACCCAACCCCTGCCTCGCTTGTGCACGTAACCCCGTGGCCACCGTGTTGCACTCCGCTCCCTGTGACCCGCAGTGTGCGCGGCCCACCGACACGCCCCACCCGCTAGCTGGCCCCACCTCACGCACCCTCACCGCATCCACCCCGCGTACGCGTAGCCGCGACCTCACCCTACGACGCACGCTCCCCTGCGTGGCCACGCGCGTGACTCCGTCTGCTTCCCCAACCCCTCTCCCCTCGCTCCCCTATCCCTGCATGGCGCCACTGTCGTGAGGTCCTTCCCCGTCGCCTTCCTCCTTCCCTGCACGAGCCGCCCCGTCCTTGCTCACAGGATCCCACCGGCGACGTCCTCCACCACTAGCAGGCCCCGCGGACGTGCACCATCATGCCGGTCCGGCACCTCGTCTACCTCGCCGCCGCTCGCTGCCGCCCTACTAGCGCCACAGGCCACGACCGAAGCTCGGCCACGCCGCTCGACCTCCTCTTACGTCGGCCCCGCCGTTGCCACATCTTACTCTCGGCCGGCCGTGCGCCTCCTCCATCTGGCCGCCGCCTGAGCCATGCGCCTCTTCACCACCGCGAGCAACCTCCGCCTCACCGCAGCAAGCCTTGCCGTCCTCTACTTCCTCGCCATCATGCTACTCCTCTGTAAGCTCGCCTCTGCCGGTGCTGTCGACCGGTTCCCCACGAGCACCAGTGCCTTCCTATTATGCCTCGTCATCCCACGCGTGTCTCGATGGTGGCCTTCTCCTATGCTTTTGTCTGACTCAAGACCTTGGTCTGCCTGTGTGTTTGTGCTGCTGATGCTACACAATGTTCAGGGGCTCCGATTCTGCTACGAGTGCCACGAGTGACTCCTGGTTGATGTGAAGTGTGGCGGTGCAGGGGAGATGTTGGTGTGGTGGCATGGAGATGACGACTGTGTGAATATGGATCCTTGCCCGTTACCACGACTACATGACTTCGATGACGATGTTCCGAAGAACGAGCACGGTGCCACTCGAAGAACCACCGACAAGATCTCCGACACGGGATATCTATCTCTCCAGCATGGACACGCAAGATCGCTCGCTTGGATCCGAAGCCCGATCCCGAGGATCTGAAGGCCGAACCCGAACCCCGTCAAACCCTCGGAACCAAGATCGTCGAACACCCAAGTGTGACCCCTACCCTATCCGAGACCCCTATTTTTTATAATATATGACATATACTTGTTGCATATAATTATTCATGCCTACATACATGTTTGGTGGTTTGGGGGCATTATGTCCATTCACTCATAATCAAATATGGAGCGCATATGCGGGTTATTCCTGTCTATTAACGCCTCCATTTAAATTGTGTAGTGAACCAATGCCATATTTTTCCTTGTTCATACAATATTTATACCGCGGGGTAACTAAACAACTTGAACCTTCTATTTAATTGTCGAGACCCCGATTCCGCTTAGTATTGTCTAAGTGCATCACATCTTTGCCATGTCATGCATCATGCCGATCTTATGTTGTAGTATTAAATAGTGCACTCGGTGTTTCTTTTAGTGCTTTGGTTCTTCACGGAATAGATGGTTGAGTTGATGCGAGTACCGACAAGTCCTTCGCATAATGAATGTTCGGCAATGTCTCTCAGGCAAGCAATCTCCCCTTTCTACCTATTTTTGTATTTATAGTCTTTACTTCCTTCCTGTTAATCTACTGCTATCTGTGTTGCGATGCTTTAGTTTCCGTACCATTTATATTCCTTGCAGCCTCTATATTGCCTTGGACACATCCTATTGCATGTTGTTTGATAGATAGTCGGCCTTGCGAATCGTAGTTGCTTGCTCAGGTGCTGCTTCGCGTCATTGTTGTTCCACCATTGTTGGAAGGTTGGCACATGCTTAATGGTGGAGATGATCATGACTTTAATTTCAACTGATAATTAAAATGTTGGGAATAGATATAACTAATGCAGAGGCACTGGTGGGCAATAGCTAATATTTGGTTCTTCCACGCTCTCTTGTGTCCCGTAGGCCCCGGGTACTTGATACATGTTCCTTGACTTTTCGCACTATCCACATATGGGAGACTCTATGAATCCCCTTTTGCCTGAGCTTGATTCACACTTTATTTCTTGGGGCTACAAACTAGTTTGGGGCTTTATTACTATCATGTACTTATTCCATGCTTTACTGCTTTATTTACGATTGTGCGTGGAGCACCTGTACTGTTTAGGATCGTGGCACGATTTCGCGGTATCGACAAGTCCAGTCACACTTTTGGGTTCCCAGTATTTTACAGTTGTTCTCGCATACCCTGGGTCCGTCTCGGAGCCGGCCAACTTCGTTGCGGGTACCTTAATGGGGTGGCCCCCTAAAATGATTTATGAATCCTGTGAATGCTTTGTCGTGAGGCCTCATTGCATTTTATTTGGTTCTTCCCGAGGTTGATCGTGCGTGTGTTGCTATTTGTGCACCCCTGCAGGGTAAAACTTTCTGAAAGCCATGTCCACGGTTATGGACGACTTGGAGCACATTATCTCGATCATAGACAACTATAACTAAAGTAGTTATAAATTTGACTTTGACATGTCTAGTAATCAGTTTCACTACAACGGAATGAGTAAATAAAAGTGCCAACCACTGCTGGATTTGGGATATCTATGGCTAATTGTATCTGACTAGTAAGTATTGCAACTACAATGGAATGGTTAACTAAAACTGCCCACTGCTTATGATATCGAGATGACTCATGATATCTATATCTGACTAGTAAGTGCTGCGACTATAATGGAATGAATAAAACTACCAACTATGTGAGTTTCCTCGGCATGACTTCCGCGTCTGGTGTCGAGGGGGAAATACTAGGATGGGTATGCTTGGTGTTAGTATCAGGTTGGTTACGAATAGGTCTTTCTTATCCCTCTCTAATAGCCGACAGTGTATCGAGTCTCTATAGGTTTTTTAGTGCATGCTTTGCTGCCGCTTCAGTCCACCATAGCTATGTAGGCGAGAGCCGCCGAATTCTAGACTCGTCGTCTACTGGCCTCAGTACTGACTGCTCCCTTTTTCCTTTGACCTTTGTCGGCACCCCTATTGTTTTAGTAGGTTTGAGATCGACGTCATTAGCAGGGTTACCCTTCCGGCTTGGCCTGGGCAGGGTTATGGACTCCATTGGTTATTCTTTAGGGCTCTTAGCCCCATTTGCATCTTGTTCGTAGTCAGACGCTCTAACGTTTTCAAGGTGATATGGATCTTTGTATTGTATATCTGTATTCTTGACTCATGGAGTCGTTGTTATATATATATATATGTTTCTGTGGATTCCATCATGGACTATTGTGTAATGATATTACTTTGTTTTTCCACCCGCACGCAAGTGCTTGGTTGGCATCTTTGACTCGTTTCTATGCGGGTTTGGCGAGAAGCACTAAAATATGCATAGGGTCGATTCGAGGGTGTTACACAAAACCACAGTGATGCACACTAACACACACATACACATGCAATGAACTCCAGTGGATCGATGTGGTTTATGAGAAGAACACCACATGCACGAGTGGCATTAGTGGATCCATGTGGTTTATGAAAAGGACACACATGCAATGACAACTGGTGGATCCATGTGGTTTATGAAAAGAACACCACATGCTGGAGTGGCATCATTGCATGTGTTCTTTTCCAAAACCATAGTGATGCACATTGACACACACACATGCAATGAACTCTGGTGGATCAATGTGGTTTATGAGAAGAACAGCACATGCAATGGCATCAGTGGATCCATGTGGTTTATGAGAATAACACACATGCTGGAGTGGCATTAGTGGATCCATGTGGTTTATGAAAAGAACACACATACAATGACTCTGGTGATGGTTTATGAAAAGGACACGCATGCAATGACTCTGGTGGATCTAGGTGGTTTATGAAAAGAACAAACATGCAATAAATCTAGTTGTGGTTTATGAAAAGGACACACATGCAATGACATTAGTGGATCCAAGTGGTGGTTTATGAAAAGAACAAACATGCAATGACTCTAGTTGTGGTTTATGAAAAGGACACACATGCAATGACATGCAGTGGATCCAAGTGGTGTTTTATGAAAAGAACAAACATGCAATGACTCTAGTTGTGGTTTATGAAAAGGACACACATGCAATGACATGCAATGGATCCAGGTGGTTTATGAAAAGGGGACACATGCAATTACTCTAGTGGTGGTTTAGGAAAAGAACAAACATGCAATGACATCAGTGGATCCAAGTGGTTTATAAAAAGAACAAACATGCAATGACTCTAGTTGTGGTTTAGGAAAAGAACACACATGCAATGACACTAGTGGTGGTTTATGAAAAGAACACACATGCAAAGACATGCAATGACACTAGTGGATCCATGTGGTTTGTGAAATGGACACACATGCAATGACAACTGGTGGATCCATGTGGTTTATGAAAAGAACAACACATGCTAGAGTTGCATCAGTGGATCCATGTGTTTTCTGTGAAGAACACACATCCAATGACATCTAGTGGATCAATGTGGTTTGTGAAAAGAACACCACATGCAGGAGTGGCATCAGTGGATCCACGTGGTTTATGAAAAGGACACACATGCAGATGACACTGGTGGTTGTTTATGAAAAGAACACACATGCAATGAGTCTAGTTGTGGTTTATGAAAAGGACAAATATGCAATGACTGTAGTCGTGGTTTATGAAAAGAAGACAACATGCAAATGACACTGATTGATCCATGTGGTTTAGTATGAAACATGTAGTTTCCATTTCTTAAAGGAACACACATGCCTACTCTTTCTATTTTCTATTTGAATCCCTTATTCTATCTTGCCCTTATTTTTTTGATACTACTCAGTTTTACCCTCTCTCTCAGTCACAAATCTCACAAAAGCCCAAACGTGTGCTCACTCTGGGTGCTACGCCCTGGTTGGCTGACACAGATGTCACGCGGATCATGCCCACGAACCGTTGATCCTCTATGATCCAACGGGCAGGATAACCCCTCCCTTCTCCACTTTTTTGTGGAGGATCTATCCATGCCAGCTCTCTATTCATGCCACCGATACTTTACCTCCATAAACCAGTGAAAATCCATCTAAACAAATAAATAAAATAAATGATCATATTTCAAAGAAGCTCTCGTCTTCATCTTCCGGTTCATCGTCGTCTTCATCAATGTCATGGTCCTTGCCATCACCATCATCGGTGTCCTCCTCTGGTGACTCAACACCGCCCCCTTCTTTCTATAAGCGCGCTATCTCCTCGTCGGAGTCCTCCTCCTCCTCTTCGTAGTCCCACGGGTCCACGTCACTCTCCTCCGCTTCTACCTCCAACTGATCGATGAACACCTCCTTGTTGGCTGAGTCAGACTCGTCCAAATAGCTGTGTCCTCTCTTCTTCCTGGTCTTCCTATTGTTCCTTTTCTTGTCCGTACTCGCCGATGCAACACGTGCCCTCGTCCTGGCTTCTACTTTGCGCTCGTCCGTCGCTGTAGGTACCCCATGCTCCACCTGCGCGGCCGGTACGAGCTTTGACGTTGCGGTGTCCTTGAGTGCCGATGTCGATGGATCCTGGCATGGTCGGACACGACGTGCTGCCTCAATAGGCGACTCATGAGCGCGAACGATGCAGCGAAGAGCAAGGGACGCAGGACGGTCAATGGACGGCTTGGACCTACCATTGCCACGGTGAGGGGGCATCGTGCTCGAGGATGTTGTTCAGAATGAGTGATGGCGGGTACACAGAGTTGGGTGGCGATCTGATCAAGTGACGAGCAGCGGTTTCGTGTGTCATGTACACGCATGCATTTGTCGATTATTAAAAAATATAATATCTCGCGTACTGAACATAATTTGATCACAACAAAAGTGGCACAGCGTATTCTAGACTCATAAATATCCCGTGCATGCCTGTCGACGTGGAGTTCAACAAAGTTTGACGTGCCGACGTGATCGTGCATCAGTTGCGCGTGTCATTGCCCCATCAACATGTGACACACGCAAGTGAGAAGTGCACGCTGATGCCCGTGATTACCACCCGGCTCCACTCATTTTTTTAAGGGTAAGCTCGCACTCCTCTTATTATATGCTGGATTTTATGTGGCACTGAAGACCATTGAACTTTCCATCGCAATAAAGACAAGTCCCATCGATTCCCTATCCCTGCCTCCCTGGCTTCTTTGAGAAGGTAGACCATACACGGTGGTCTTGTATAATAGTAGTAGTACTACTGGACCACGGCAAGTACTCTTTGGCTCTTCTCCCACACTAATCACTATCTTCTTCCTCCTGTCGCCACCTTCCTCCCCTACAAGCCATGGCTCCCCTGAGGAGAGGCCGGTGGACCATCCTCGTGGAGAAAAAGGAGAGAGCTCAATGCGAGGCAGTTCTTGCTCTACTAGCCCCTCAATCCCCCCTCTCACTTCAAGCCCAATCTCTCCTAACAATGGCGCCGAATGTTCTAGTAGGCGAGGGCTCCTCCCGGTACGGTCTTATTGTTCTACTTCTTCTCCATCTCCTTCTCCATCATGATCTTATTCTGCTTCTTCTTGTTTTTCTTCTTGTTCTTGCACTTCCTCTTCTACGTATTATAGGCCGGCCGTGGAGCCAGAATCCACCACGACAGAGGCGTTGCAGGACCCGTTCGGTCCCGTTCCACGTATCAACGAGGTAGCAAATCTCCACACTGTTATTTCTCTGAGTTGTGATGTGGATTTCTTAGATCGTATCCGCCCCGCATTGGGGTTTTTTCTTTTGCGAGTTGTATTATTTTTCATGATTATGACTAGATCTCTTGGTCTTTCCTTAATACCATTGTTCATAGATTCAATATGGATTTTTTGTGATTAGGATTAGTTTATCGTGGTTATGAATAGATCTCTAGGTCCATTTTTAACACTGCTGTCCATAGATTCAACGGGGATTTTTTGATTTGTATTAGTATTCACCTGGAACCTGGAGTGTAATTATAGAATTTCTACTTCAATTAACATGAACGATGCAGCGATCGAAGGCCGAGTACCGTGACAAGGTGGCCGCGATCAGTGCCAAGATTGACAACCAACAAGAGCTTGCACGCTCCCTCACCCAAGCTAATGAGAGCCTACACAAGCACTTATCTGTGCAGAAGGAGATCTCGCTAGATTTTGCACGTGACACCGTGAGGCTTCAGAAAGTGCTCGACCGTAACTTGAACAAGCCATCAAGATAATCAACGAGCTCATGGAGGAGAAGAAGAATCTCGAGGAAAGGTGCACCCTCCTGCAGAACAAAGTCACTGAGGCACTCAGAGGACGCGTCGAGGAAACCAAGGCTGCCATCCGAGCCTACCATGACAGGACCTGTTGCCTGGATGAAGTGAAAGATATGAAGGAGGACATGAGCAGAGGGATCACCGTACTTGAGGGTGTTCGGAAAGAGAACGAGGAGCTAAGGGCTTGTCTGGAGGCGTATCGGAGCAATGCCCAAGTCTGATTCCCGTTAGAGGGGGCACGAATATCAGTTCGTGCTCCACTCTTTTTGTAATATTTAGGGTCCAGGGAGCAATGCCCAAGTCTGATTCCCATTATAGGGTGCAATAAGAATCCCAGGGAAACTCCTTATCTATCTCAACATGTGTAGATGTTCATGTTCATGAATGGATACCATGAGCTCTTTCCATTCTGTATCTGGACATGGGTTTCTGCATTATGAGTTTGCCACTACTATTTGGTGACATGGGAAAAAACCTGACGAGGGTTTAACTCATCAATGCCCATTATTATGGACTTGGGTTTTGGAGAAGGATGGAGCACTGGAAATCTCGGTACGGCTAGCAAACAAGTACACAGGGACGCAAGGTTTACCCAGGTTCAGGCCTCATAGAGGACCCTACTCCTGCTTGTATGCTCTTGATTGATAATGATCCGAAGTATTACAAGGTCGCCGATGGCGGTGTCGCGCAGATTGGATCTAGCGTATGTCTAGATCTATTGTGTATTGTGGGAGTCTTGATTGAAAGATTGCCTTCTCGTTGGACCCTCCTAGCCTTTATATATGGGAAGGCTAGGTCTCAGGTATCAATACGAGTTGGTTACAAGTTGTATTCAAACTCTAGTCTTGAGGTTTCCTTGTCTTGTGCGTTTGGGAGTCCGTGTCCATATGGGCTTCATATCAGTCGAACCGTCATGGGCGTCATGGAACCGTGCAGGTCGTCGAGTGCACCTTCTGTCGGGCCGCACCAGGTAGGTTGTAGACGGGTGCCTGTTGGATATACCCATGTCAGTAGCCCCTGAGTGTCTATGCGAATCGTAGATTTGGGTGGAGACTTTAGAAGTCTTGAGTCTTGCACTAGGATGTCGGAGTCGACAATTGTGTCGAGTGCGAAGAACTCACCCGAAAGTTCATCGGGTCAGTCGAATTTATAGTAGTTCATAGGGATGGATCGGGACCAGTTAATTGCTCTAGGGAAAAAACAACGCTACCTACTCAAATTCGAGTCCCCGGACTCGAATCCGGAAATTGCTGGCGTAATTCGACTCAGGCCGCGGAGGTCTTATAGAGTTCGAATCCCAGTATGTAAATGTGAGCACTCGACGTGTCCGTCAAGGCTTATTCATCGTACCTGTAGGTACGGATTATTTCTGGTAGATGCGTTGCCAGGCCTTATTCAGGTCTTATCTTCACGCTATAAGCGCGACATCCGAATTTTTTGTCATCGCGGAGATGATTTGGGTGGCCCAGGAGACGTAATCTCTTTGTAGGGAAAATATGAGGCGGACTCGCCATAGCATTTGAGTGTGGATGTTATCGACACACAATACGATGTACAAGGAAAAATAATCATAGGGTGCGCGGCCAGCGCTTCCTATGGGAGTAGCCCTCGAGTGCCTATTCGAGTCGTAGACTCGAGTGGGGACTATAAGTATTTTGCGACTGTTGTCGTCTTTTGCTTGTTTCGGTCGAATATGCTTTCAGCGCTCCCTATGGGAGTAACCCGAAGTCCACAATCGAATCGTAGATTCGTGTGAAGGGTTTTCATGATGCTTGGATATCTTCACAAATTTCTTCGAGTGCGTAGACAGCGCTCCCTATGGGAGTAACCCCCCAGTCCTTAGTCGAATCGTGGATTCGAGTGAGGATTCAGAGCATGTCACTCGAGCATCTTTTATATGCGCGACCAACGCTCCAGTTTGGAGTAGCCCCCGAGTGTCTGATGGAGTCGTAGACTCAGGCAGAGACTCGAGACTTGTATCTTTAGCCGTAGTCGAAAATCATGAGAGGAGAAACCACTAACCCGGAAGTGCATCAGGTCAGCGTCTCACGCATAAGGAGCTTGAATCGACGATGCAGTTGGAGTTGACACAGTCACTTTTGTCTTGTGCGTCGCTAGCACTGCGTCTTTGTAACATTAAGCGATGCAACCATCCGAGGAGGAACTCGACTCGGGTCTTGAGTGTATGGCGTAGTCAGTTGTTTTGTCGACTCTTGTTGGAGGACCCGATAGAATAGCTCAACGAAGTCAACATCCTTGTAAGCTGCATAAAACATGAAGACTTGTGAAGTACTTGTATCTTGTAAAGAATAGTTGCATGTTTCCTTGTAAAGTAAGATTCTGGTGCCAATCGAGTCGACACTTTTGCACTGTATGCTAGGCCTTTTCGTTAGTCTGATTACCCTTAGTCTCAGTACCTTGCCGAGGTACTCAGAGTTCAAAGATTCGACGAACAGGCAGAATCAGCTACTCGAGTTGTCGCGTATGAGGTGCTCGAGTGCGTGGAGTCGACGACACATTAGGTTACTCGAAGAGGGCGCAGCCAGCGAGTGTTTCGAGTGCGATTAAAGTAAATAGTTAAAAAGAATCGACTCTAAGTAAAGGATAACTTAGCTTTATTGGTAGTCGTCGTGGACGAAGTCGATGCAATCACGGACATAGTCAAAGCGGTAGCGGGTCGCGTGAAGGAGTTGAAGACATAGCAGGTCGGCGGAGTCGAAGACCGTAGTGAGTCACCGTAGCCGAAGGCGGCAACAGCCTCACAGCGGAGTCGGCGGAGGCGGCGGAGCCCCTGAGTGTAGATTCAATGTGGTCAATGTAGTTGAGGTGGCGTTCGAGAGTCGATGCATTGAACCGGAGTCGATGCAGCCGCGGATTGCTGAAGACAATGGCGGCAGCAGTTTGCTGCAACCGAAGATCGTAGCCGGTCATCGTAGATGATGTCGGTAGTGGTTGCTATCGCGGAAACCAATTCGACCAGCGGGTCGCGCGAGTCAAAGATTGTTGCAGCTCATGGTCGTGGAAGCCGAGGGAGCCCCCGAGTGTAGCGTCCAGGTGGTTGATGGAGTCGATGTAACCTGCGGGTCACCGAAGCCAAAGGCCGTAGTAGGTCGCTGGATCTGAAGACCGCAACGGGTTGCTGGAGCCGAACAAGCCCCCGAGTCACCGAAGCAGAAGGCCGTAGTGGATCACCGGAGTCGAAGACCACGGCGGGTCATTGGAGCCGAAGACTGTAGCCGATCTTTGGTGAAAAGAGTTGACGCGGCAGCGAATCACGCGGCGATCGGGAGTTGACACGGTGGTGTCGAGGTTGCCCACATGCATAGAGCTGATGGTTGCGGGACCACGGACAGAAATTTTGAGGCAAAATTAGACTTGACGATTAGAGCTTCTCCCTTTGATGCCCTTATTGGTCGGTCGTTGTCGTTTGCGGCGAAGGTGAAACCAATAGCAATGTAGTTGCCTGAACCGGACGTATTGGCAAGGGAATAATTCACGGGACCAAAAACCAGTCAGCTAGTTGCCTTGAGAAATTTAGCGATGAAGGCGAGAGAATTTTTGACTGATGATGAGTTCCTCGGGAAGAGCGGCTGTTGCCTTTGTTCCTAACATGCGCGCGAGTACGACCTGGTGGCGCTCTCCTGTAGATGCAGGACTTGGCCAGAATTGATGCAATCGAAACAGTATGCATGTACGAATAAATCACAGGCTAGCATCTTGACTGATCCTTTTTCTTTTCATTGGCGAACAACCCTTCACGATCAGTCATGGATTTTTTATTCACCGGCATCAATTTGCTCTTGTCCTTGAAACTTGAACTATCAACAGTTGACGTGGAATCTTTTATTGGGTCGGGCTAGACCAGAATTTGTGTTGAAGTATCTTCCACGGGAACAAAACGATGGCCAACAGAAATATTCGGCAAGCCCGGTTGAGACCCTATGATGAGAAACAGGTCTAGACGAGTCGCATCCGGAGAGAATCACGTTGAATACTCGCCTGAAGCCAGCCAAATCAGGAAAATCTGCATGCATCAGACCAATGATTTTAATCAAACGGTGTTTCGCCCGGCGCAGTTTTTGTCGTGTCCTGTGGTATGCTGCACGTGTGGATTGCACTCCAGCGTGGTTGATGATGTTGATGCCATCTAGGAGGATTTGCCGGCATGCATGTAGATGTACCTGATCCGATCTAGTCTCTGAGTGCGTGGCTGCCGAGTCCATCGACTCTGTCGTAAGAAAATCGAAATCAGCCACGGTAGAATTGTTGATGTCACAAATTTGAGCGTCGATATAGATCTATTTTCTTGATACCCACAGGTCATAAATTTCTGGTGATGAGGCCGTCGAGATCATAACATCAGCGCTCCCAGTTCTTACAGACGGTGCCAATTGACGAGGGTTTAACTCATCAATGCCCATTGTTATGGACTTGGGTTTTGGAGAAGGAGGGAGCATTGGAAATCTCGGTACGGCTAGCAAACAAATACACATGGACGCAAGGTTTACCCAGGTTCAGTCCTCATAGAGGACCCTACTCCTACTTGTCTGCTCTTGATTGATAATGATCCGAAGAATTACAAGGTCGCCGATGGCGGTGTCGCGCAGATTGGATCTGGCATATGTCTAGATCTATTGCGTATTGTGGGAGTCACGATTGAAAGATTGCCTTCTCGTTGGACCCTCCTAGCCTTTATATATGGGGAGGCTAGGTCTCGGGTACCAATACGAGTTGGTTACAAGTTGTATTCAAACTCTAGTCTTGAGGTTTCCTTGTCTTGTGCGTTTGAGAGTCTGTGTCCATATGGGCTTCATATCAGTCGAACCGTCATGGGTGTCATGGAACCGTGCAGGTCGTCGAGTGCGCCTTCCGTCGGGCCGCACCAGGTAGGCTATAGACGAGTGCCTGTTGGGCATACCCATGTCAGTAGCCCCCGAGTGTCCATGCGAATCGTAGATTCGGGTGGAGACTTTAGAAGTCTTGAGTCTTGCACTAGGATGTCGGAGTCGACAATTGTGTCGAGTGCGAAGCACTCACCCGAAAGTTCATCAGGTCAGTCGAATTTATAGTAGTTCATAGGGATGATGGTAAACATGCCTAGTACGCTCGATGGATCGGGACCAGTTAATTGCTCCAGGGAAAAACCAACGCTACCTACTCAAATTCGAGTCCCCAGACTCGAATCCGGAAATTGCTGGCGCAATTCGACTTAGGCCACAGAGGTCTTATAGAGTTCGAATCCCAGTATGTAAATGTGAGCACTCGACGCATCCGTCAAGGCGAAATCTCAACCAGGACCTAGCGTCCTAGCTAAATGACAAGATAGCCATCCAAAGGGAGAAGCAGAATTCCCAGAAACTGGCCTTTGACCACCTGCATGCTAAAGTTGCGGTCCTTTTTGACAAGTGCTAAAGAGGTAAACGCCGGCTGGGTGAAGCTTCACAGGGAAGGTCGCACCTCGGCTAGTAAGCAGACGAAGATCATTAAAGGGATCTTGAAGGAAAATCGTATGGTTACGGACCAACTTCTCGAATCCGTGACGGAGCACTAGAACCTGCGGCTGGCGCACGATAAAGTACTGAAAGAGCTGGCCGATCTTAGGGAGGAAAACAAGCAAATCCGGGCCAGGCTCGCTTGAACCCAACATATGTCTATTTAGTACCGAACTCCCTAGTTTATCCTCTAAAGTGGTGATTTTGTAAACGTGAACTTAACTCTATGCATGATATGTGTGTTCGTCTGAAATTAATTTGCTCGAGGATTGAGTTTGGCTTAGTTAAGAAAGCGCAACTGCAAGTCTTATAGTTAACTACTTTCAGGCATTGGCACAACATAAATTATTCATCTCGAATTTCCTTTATCCTTTGTAGTCTGTCCTTGTTCACCCTCGCACGCCTTCTTCAGTTCCTTCAACAGATCTGCAATGCAGTACTCTAGCTTCTTTTTGTCTTCCCTGAGATGATCCCTCTCCTTTTCTACATTATGAATCAGCAACATGTGACTATCCTGAAGCTTCTTTGCAGTTCCAACAACCAAGCTCCCATTGATTCTATCACTTAGTTCTGACTACAAATTCTCGCTTTCTTGTTCCAGCTCTTTATTTCGTACCAACAACTTGTAATTTTTTCAGTGCATCACAAGCATCAGTAAATCTCCCCGACCTTTCCAACTCATACATCTCCCATAACTATGCCAAACATTTCTTAAGTGCATCTAGCCACTCAAGATCCACCCACTCAACTACTTTACACATCGGGCCAACCTAAAAAACACACACTATCATGTTATGAACATACATGATACATTTTTCTTCATGTCACAGTTGCACATAATGTAAACAAACCTGATTTTATAGCCCAAAAACCTTCTCCCAGTGTTACTGCCTTCGAATGCAACATATCTCCTCAGTTTGAGCCATGGTCACATGGTACTTCTCCATCGATATCTAGGCCCTCCCATTCGGAGTCGTAGATCGTCTGTGGTACCTATAGGTAAACGCAAAGTTGGAATCGATTGCATGCACATATGGATCTCAGATCAAGGGATTTACCAATGCCTAACCCTAGCCCGAGAAAATAGAGGAACTCACATCATGGAAGGAATACTCGATATCAGAGAGAAGGTTGTCGCTGCTCGACTGGTCGTCCTCGTCATTCCAGGAAAGCATGGCGAATGCGTCGTCGCCGGCGACGGCATCAGCGTCGGTGAGGAGAGAGAGAGGCGAAAGTGAAGTGCGTCATCACTGCAACAATGACTAAATTGGCATGTTACAATAGTTTAATGGATACCATGCCCTTTCCATGGATTATTGTCTCCTGCCTAATAGGGTTTCTCTTCATACATTCTTATTTCAAATATTAAACCTGTACTCCCTCCATCCCAATTCCATTGCCTAAGGAAAACATACTAGTATATTACATCATCTAAATAAACAAAATCATGTTAACTACAAGGTACTTATGCATCACTTGTTCAGTCATGGTTTCACAAAAAAATACATTACAATCTCTCAACAAACATAATCACAGAAACAAGTATATTACATCAATTCAAGAAACAAAATCATGTCAACTACAAGGTACTTACGCATCACTTGTCCAGTCATGGTTTCACAAAACATTACATTACAATCTCTCAACAAACATAATCACAGAAACAAGTATATTACATCAACTCAAGAAACAAAATCATGTCAACTACAAGGTACTTACGCATCACTTGTCCAGTCATGGTTTCACAAAACATTATATTACAATATCTCAACAAACAAAATAACATAAACAAGTACAGTACATCATCTCAAGAAACATAATCATGTCAACTACAATGTATTTATGCATCACTTGTCCAGTCATGGTTTCACAAAACATTACATTACAATCTCCCAACAAACATAATAACAGAAACAAGTACAATACGTCATCTCAAGAAACATAATCATGTCAACTGCAATGTACTTATGTCTTATTACAACAATGATGGTTTCAGTGAGTGACATGTCCAAAAATCTCAACAGCTTGCACAATATTATATCACAATCTCTCAACAAACATAATCATAGAAACACGGTCTAAATGCAACAGCAGTCAATGTTACAAATATAGGCAGGGGAACCCTACGGTCCATATGACAAGCCTAGGGTAGCAATGCTCATCAGATCTCATCAACGTCGACCACCACATTCTGTTCAGCCACTGCAGGGGGCTCTACATCCACTATAACCTGTTCAACAACATCAGAAATGGTACCAAGGAATAATACCTTCCTAGTTCGCTTCTTTCGTCACATAATCTGCATAAGATCTTCAGTATCCAAAACCTCTATGAATTGTTGCTTCATATGATACCGATCATCTCTCTCATTTCATCAAGAGTTATGTTTTTGGAATCGACAGTGATCTCCACAGTACATGATGAAACTGGCTTATTAACTCCCTCATACAGTTTTGCCATGTATGAATCCACCTCTAAGTGTATACTAAACTTATCTAGATCATCATCTATTGGTAAGTAGTCTCTAGGAGCTGAAGCTCTAGCAGCAAGATCTCCAGCATCTACATACATATCATCAATCATCGCTTCAACTTTCACCTTACGATCAGCTGCACAACACTCCCAAACCATCTGAAGCTCATGGGAGTGCTCAATTAGCATATAGGTATCATTCATGTTGCGCCACACCAATTTTGTCCTCTGTCTAGAATCCCAGGGAACCCTAGCAGCAAGCATATCTACTAACTGTGAAACAGACACATTCATGTTGCGCCACAGCAATTTGCAATTCACAAGCAGATGCACATCTTGCCCGAACACAACCCTCTCGCAACCAAAATCTAGTTTTGCAGTGTACTAGCGAACATGAACTGTGAACTCATATAGGTCCCTTGTATCAAAGTTGTGCCTGATTTTATTAAAAAGGGGAACTTTTCAGTTCATTTGATTCTATTATGCCGTAACGAATCTACTTGTAAGATAAGGCACAGATAAGAAAAATTCACCTCTCGCTCTTCTCCCGGGTTTTTTCTTTGAGATCTGGGTGCCGCATCCGCCCACCAGAGCCGAACAATCCGCCGACGGCCTTGCTTTTCTCTTCAACCCGCTGCTCGTAGATCCCTTGGGAGCAGAATCCTTGCTGACCTCCTCACTAACCGGGGCTGAAGACCTCGCCGCTGCTTCGTGTTGAGCCCCACACTCTAGCCCCGATGGACCCGAATCAGTCGGCGACGTAGCTACAACCTTCGCCTTGCAAGACATGCTGGGCCGCCGCTGCCGGATTCAGTGTCGGGGGAGGGAGAAAAAAGGACCTCCACCGCCGGCAGATTCAGGGTCGAGGAAGGGAAGAAAAAGGACCGTCACCCCCGCATCCAGATTTAGTGTCGAGAGTTAGGAAAGTACAGTAATGGATTTGCCCCTACGACACGTGCAGGGTGGATAAGAAGAGAGACCGGCGAAGAAGGGGCACATCAGGAACTAGTGTAACGGAATATCCCGACTTAATGGATGCGATTTGAAAATATTGGGTTTGGCCATCATTCACTCGAAACACCCCTCTCATCAATTGGTGCCCCAACTTTTCAAATCGTGGTGATTAAAATCAACTCGGGTACCACGATGCACTGGCGTCTCAACTTTCGGGCCACAAAATGATATTCTCTACGAGGGAGTACCTTCCCGAGGGGGGCTCTCTCCCGAGAGGCATCATCGCAGAGTCTAATTATAGGAGTCCCGGAGCACCTTTTGGGGCTTATCGGTAACTTTGCTAGGCAGCCAGCCAACGAGGCAGGCCCGGACAAGGGGCTGAGTCGTCCCGTGCCCTCTGTTTGCCACGGTAAAAGAAGATCCGGTCCACCCACCCTTCCTTGCAGAAAAAGGATCAATGACCTCACCATGGCAGGCGCATCAGCTGCCGTTTGGGTGCTAAGGAGACAGCGAGCAGTGCCTGATGAAGACAAACCAGGAAAAGGGAGGCTACTTTATCAACCAGCGGAGGCGCGTCCCGACCCAAAGACTCAGTCCACCAAAAAGTAATATGGTAGACCAATGCCTCAGAGGGCGGCACTGTGGTGACCCTCCTGGTCCATGGACCGGGGGAAGAGGCCCGACGCCGCCCTATATAAGGAGCCCTTTTCCTACCTTGCAAGGGATCGATCCCAGAGATCTAAAACCCTAGACTTTCGTCCTCCATTGTAACCTCGTGAGGCACGCGAGAAATAAAACAAAGCAGGAGTAGGGGCTTTACCTCCTCACGAGGGTCCCGAACCTGGGTAAAAAACTCGGTGTAAACTCTCTGTCGTGTGTTCGCTCCACCATCGTTGCTGCCGCCGAGCTCCTTCGGAATCGCGTGTTCAACCCCCTCACAAACCCAGGGATCATTGGACCCTAGTTCCTTCACCGGACAAATCTCCAACAATCCTGAGATGCATCTAAAAAGGAAAGACGTCCGCACCCCGCAGTTGCATAGATTATTTGATCAATTCGTGGTAGTGGGAAGTGATCCTTTGGACAATGTTTGTTTAACACAGTGAAGTCAATGCACATATGTAGCTCCTTTGTGTTTTTCTTCGGGATACATACTAGATTGGCGACCCACTCTACTTTCTTAAGTTCTTTGATGAATTCAGTGTTTGCCAGGCGATGGAGTTATTTTCCAATGACCTTGCATTTTGGTTCTGCGAAACGACGTAGTGACTTTTTCACTAGCTTGGCCTCAGGATTCAAGTTAAGTGCATGCTCAACAAGTTCCATGGGGATTCCTAGCATGTCGGCTGGTAACCATGCAAAAATCTCCCAGCTCTCACAGAGGAACTCGATGAGCGCGCTTTCCTATGCGGGACCAAGATTGGAGGCCACAAAGGTTGTCTTTTTTGGATCCGTGGGGTGCACCTGGACTTCTTGTGTATCTTTTGTGGTGTAAAAAGCTTGATCAGGGTTAGCATGCAATGTTGCCACGGGATCTGCTTCTGTTGAATCTTTAAGTTGCTTGAATTATGTCTCCATCCCGAAGGATTTAAATATTTTATTGAATTCCCGATCACAGTTATCGGATCAGGTGAAGCTACCTCTCACGGTTATGATTCTTGCGGGTGCGGGCATTTTCATTACCAGATATGCATAGTGTGGCACAACCATGAACCATGCAAAGGCTGGTCGTCCCAGGATTGCATGGTACTGCAATGGCCAATCCATGACTTCGAACTCGAGCTTTTCATGCCTGAAATTATCTTTGGATCTGAAAACGACATAAAGATAAATTTTACCTAAAGGAATTTCAGCTTTACCTGGTACAATGATGTGGAAAGATGTGTCCGTTGGTGCCAAATTTGTCAAGGAAAAGTTCATTGCTCGTAGAGTTTTTGCGTAGATTAGGTTGATACTGCTTCATGCATCCATGAAAACCTTGCTCATTTCAAATCTGTCGATTTGTGCTTTTACTATTAGAGCTAAATTTCCTGGCCACAGGACCCGAAGTGGGTGGTCGGCTCTACTGAATGTAATTTCTTGTTTGGACCAATGGAGATACTCGGGTGTAGGCGGTGGTGTTGTTACTGCCAAGTTGAATTTTCGAGTGATCAATTTCTAGATCCTGTTTGACGGATGCCCTTTTTAGATCATTGACATTGCGCCTTTGGACCTTGGGTACTCATCCTCTTGATTTATGTTTACTACGACTTGCGGTTGCCCCGCTGTTAGCTATGCATGTGGTAGTGGTGGTGCGCCAATTGCCAATGCACTAGGTGTTATGGTGTATCATCTACTTGTTGCATCTGCTGATTTTGCATTACATACCTCCTGCATTTTTAAAAAGTACAACAATCTTTCATAAGATGATTTGATCTCCTCCTTCCCGCGGAGTCGAAGTAACAATGCATGTTGCAGGGACCATCCAACATTTCTAGTGGAGACATGGCAGGCTCTCGAATCCTCTATTGGTACCGTTGTGTTGATTGGGTTCCTCCATTGACATCTCTGTGACTACAATATCCACCATTACGATCGCCACTTCCTTGGTTATCTTGCCCGGAAAATACGGCGCAACATAGCTTGGTCCACTACGTCCGCCATTGTTGCGTCTTCTTCTATCGTTATTGCATCTATCCTGGTCTTTCTCGGGTGAGGGACCTTGCTTGTTATTTACTGCGTCTTTGCCATCTGCCCAGTGATTGAACATGTCCATTAATTGTGAAATTGTTTTTGGCTTGAATCACCCCAGCTCTTCTATAAATTCACTTTGTCGAAGTCCATCGTTGAAGGCGTCAATCGCCCTTTCATCGGATATGGATTTATCCAAGTTTTTGATGATGTTACATCATTGGATGAAGGATCATATTGGTTCGCCTGGCTTCTGTTTACACCCCCACAATTGCTCCAAGGATGCGGGTTGCTTGAAAGTGGATGTGAAATTTCGGATAAACTTGTCTTCGAGATTGTTCCAGCTGCTGATGGATTCTTCGGGTAGTTGCTTTAACCACGACTGTGCGACGTCACTTAAGTGTAGCTATAGGCTTTGCATTGCGGTAGCTTTGGAGCCACCCTGTAATTTGACTGTTGCCAAATAATCTACCAGCCAAGCTCTAGGTTCCTGGAGGCCGTCGTATTTTTGACGGTCGTGAGGGAGTTTGAAATCCTATGGCACCGGTGTTTTGTGAACCCGTTGGGTAAAGCAACTAGCCCCACATAGTTTTATGCTCATCCTCACTTTCCCTGTTGTAGTATCTTCGGCTGCTGCGCTCCTCCCTAGATCTATCGATCATGTGATGTGTGATGTCGTTTCTTGCATCTCAAGGCCTGGTGTTCAAAAAGTGCACCCGATGTGGTGATTGTGGTCGTCGGGTGTGCCCCACATGCCGAGAGCTGCTGCGATGGGTGTGGGGATCTGTCAGGTTGTTGCATGGTTCTTTGTTCTCCTTGTGCAAGGGATGCTCCCACCATACCGAGGTTCATGAGGGCGGATCAGTGTAGAGCCGCACGAGGATTGTTGGGTGCGGGTTGAGTTGTAATTAGGTAGGTTTCGGAAGCGATGATTGCGGCCTATGTTGTTTTTGCTCGTATGTGTCCTTATTGGTCTATCGACAAAAATGATAGATCGAGGTTTCAGGCCATCTCGTTTCTTTATGCTTCAGGAATATTTTGTAGCCGCGAAGTTCCTCTCCTCAGTGGTGCGCCCCCCGTTATGCTTCCTGATCCTCGGGTAGAACTTAGTTGCGCCCGTCTGAGGCTAGATTCGTCGGCTAGCTGATGACTGCAAGTGCACAGATCGTTTGTAGCTAGTTTCGAAATAAAGATATTGATCCCATAGGGAGCAGGAGTCTAAAGTCTAATGATTATTCTTGAAATAAATATTACGATAGAAATGCTAGATAAAGTTCTAAGTGACAAGATAAAATGCGAGTATTGTGTAAAAAGGTGTTTTTGGATTTTAGGTACAAGAGCAATAATAAGGTAAAGCAAAACAACTGAATACAGAAAGTAAGTATCGCGTATGTAAGAGAGATTGGAACTGCAATAGGGGAATAGCGTTCTTAGGGAGTAGCGGATACACCACTAGCATTATAAGGAGCTAAGATAAAGATTATCATCATGAACATTCTCAACTATGTATGTATGGGAGGAACTTCGTATTTGGATAAATAGGCAGCAACTGCTGCTCACATCATCCTCATAACCACAGCAGTCAGCAATCGACATCAATCGAATTACTGCGCTATTAAGGGACATAATCCCGTAGGATGTATCCCATGGCGTGGATAGTGTTCCGTGAGTTTCCTCGGTTTCCCAAGTTGATACGTAAGGGGTGCCAACAGCTTTATAGTCACTCTAAGTGCTAGCACACCTCCGTCTACCAACAAGTAGTTTCCTCCATCAAGTCCCCATGAGAGGCAAATATTGAGAGGTCGACTTCTCTCAACATCAAGATGTAGAAAATCTAACACATGGTCATAGCAATGAATATCATAATAGACGTTATCTTATTTCAATCTCATACTAGGGTTTCTTCATCTCCCTAAGAAATAATGATCTACTCAGATATGGAGGCAATCAACATCATGGCAATAACAACAGAATCTATCATAGATGAATAGTACTTGTATAAATCCACAATGAGTACAAAAATTACAACAAGATCTAGACAAGATGTAGATGGGATGGATGGAGATGGTGGTGATGCAGTGGTGGATGATGAAGATCGATGACTTAGCCTCCCAGATCTGCACAGGGCGAAGATGAATCCCGGTGGATGAATTCCCCCTCAAGATGCCTTCCAGAGGTGAGGTTTCTGTGATTTCTGGGTGTTCTGTATGTCGTCTCCCTGAACCAGTTGCACGGGGTGAAACTATTTAAGGAGGCGGAGGCGGCGCCAACTATACGGCCGGAAAATTTGCTCTGGTCGTATAGTTGGTCATTGAACCTTCTGCCTCCTTTGTTCGCTTCTGGTTTTCTTCTGGTATTATTAATATTTCTCAAATAAGCGATTTACGTTGTTTTTGACTCCTTTTCTCCTTAGTACAACTTCTCCAAGAATTGTATCCATTGGATCCATCATCTGTCTTGGTCCTGGTTAAAACAGACATAAAATGTGCACGCGAGCGCCATAAGATAGCAAGATCCTACATCTACAAGCTTAGACTCATCAACTTCCCCAAGCTTAGACTCTTGCTCATCCCGAGCAAGTTTTAGCTTAATGGATGTGATCCTCATATTCATAAACCTAAGTCGATAAAATAAATGAGGCAGGTGCAGCATGTGTTTATACGATATATAGGAATAAGTTCATGAATAGTACCTCACTCGAACCATCTGAGTAGTATTAGCAGGCTTCCACACCTTAGTGATCAACAGTTCATAAAAGATGAATCTCAACATTATGTAAAAGTATCCGGTTCAACCGAATGAGTTAGCGAGCGAGTCTTATGTGTTTTAGGATCAACATATTTACTTGGGATTCAAAATCTCGAAAGTGTCTCTTTGTCATACTACAATGCAGTGGTATATGCCTATTTGCTCTTTGCACACTCGCCCTTTTCTTCTTCCTTTTCTTTTCTTTTGTATATATGCTCTCAGTTTTGTTTAAGTGTTGTGCAAAGGAGCTAGCCATACACTCCACTTCATGTAGGAATTCAACGTTTAACGATCTCAATTATCAAATTCCAATCGTATATGAAGCATTCTTATGACTTGAAGATTCTACCTCGACTTGTTCTCACTCTATTTTGATAGCACTTTCATTTTCCTTTGTTCAAGGTTTATTTTTCAACTTAACTGTATAGATAATTTTTTCTTTATAAATCAAATCGTAGACTTACAGCATATTGACCAAATTATATTTAGGTGTTCCATTAATACCAATGGTGTAGAAGACTCCTATTGTTATCATTAAGTGCAAGTAAAATTATACTTAAGCCATTCATATATCAATAAAGCAAACACAAACTCAATATTGCTCCATATATAATAATAAACTCGGAATTTCATAAAAGGGATCGACTATTCCTGAAGGGAATTCTAATGATGCAAACTTTATTGCTAGTTTGAACTAATGCGAAAATAGTAATGTATAACTTATAAGATAGATTACAAGGTCTTAAAGATCTCCCAAGCTTGGAATCAAGCCCGACGAGCTGTGGTGCCATGGCATGTAACACCGCGGTGCGTAGCTTCTTGTTGGTCTCCTCCAAAGCAGTTATACGGCTGTAGCACCTGCGTAGATCAGATTGCAAAGTGTCCACTCTATCTGTGAGCTTAGTCACCAATGGAAGGAGGTCTTATTTCTTCTCCATCTCATTGAGACGGTGACGGACTTCAATTGGAGTAGCTCCTGCTTCTGATATATCTCCAGTGCTCGCACACGATCCATGGTCCTGGGGATAGCTTCTTCTTCCTCATCCATAATTGATGGATCGGGGAAGTGGAAACCATACCTCCACTCTTCTCGAGGCTTAACCTTCACACGAGCACCAATGGTTGGCTTCGAGAGTGGTGCCTTCGCTCCCTCGCTAGCACTTGCACCAATATTAGATAATTCCTTACGCTTGTGTGGCCTTGGATCCGTGGTGATGAACTTGACCGTCTCCACACGCCCTTTTCCAAGTGGCTTGTGATCTTCTCTCTCTTGTTGAGCTTTCTTCATCGCCGCCCAATCGATCTCCGGTGGATCATAGACATCACGGCAGATGTAAATGTCAACCACGTCATCATCAGAATCCCCGTTGAATTAGCTTGGCTTGACGTACTCCTTGTACCTCGGGCTAAACCTCTCCACCTCCTCGTCATCGTCCTCCATGGATGGGCTGCTAGAGTGGTCCATGGAAGGAGCAATGGGCCCCATGGGTTTCCTACGGTCGGGGACGGGATAGCGCATTTCTAGATTGGTTCCTGGAGATTATGGTTAGAGAGAGAGACAATGGCAGTATATAAGGGGGGTCAGAGGTCGGTAAAACTTGTGAGAAACACCAAATTGTCGCCCAAGAAAAGAATCTTAACAAAACAGGGAAAGAAATCACGGATTTGGAAGAGTTCTGCCATGTAACGACCAACTATACAGGCACGACTCGTATAGCTCTAGTTGTATAGTTGGTTATGGGCAGATATTTCCAAATATCTCAAGTCCAGGTCGATTAAATCATGACTTGGAACCGACAATAACGTTTTTTAGATGAATAATCAAAAGGACAAACGAAAGTGTCTGAGAGTTTAACGACCAACTATACGGCCGGAATTTTGGCTCCGGTCGTATTGTTGTGACCGTCTAGATGCAAACACCAAAAATCAAAAGTATCTGAGAATTTAACGACCAACTATACGGCCGGAATTTTTGCTCCGGTCGTATAGTTGCGACCCTCTAGATGCAAACACCAAAAATCAAAAGTATCTGAAAATTTAATGACCAACTATACGGCTGGAATTTTTGCTCCGGTCGTATAGTTGCGACCGTATAGGCCCAGATATCGAAAACAAAAGTATCTGAGAGTTAGTGACCAACTATACAGCTGGAATTTTTGCTCTAGTCGTATAGTTGTGACCGTATAGGCTTAGATATCAAAAACAATTTTACGATGATGATACAGAGAGTTTAACGACCAACTATACGGCGGGAGCTTCCTCTACGGTCGTATAGTTCCAACCGTATAGTTGGTAAAAATCTTCTAAAGCTTCAGAAAAACACAAGGAATTCAAAGGCAGAATTTTCAAAAGTAAAAATTGTGAAAACAAATCACTTATTTGGGGAAGAACACTTACCATTTGCTTATTCGGGAATAAATAACTCCTCCAACAACAAAGACTCCTTTTCTCTTTGAGGAATTAACCTTAGTGCATTGAATAATTCTCGTAAACACAAATCAGCAGGACTAAAGTTCCTCTCAACAAGATTGGTGTCTTGCTGGGTAAACATGGATACTGCATCTAACATCTTTATTTCTTGCCTCTGCATGATCTACAACTTAAATTCTTGAAGTGAAAGAATCCAACAAATCAGTCTTCACTTATGGTCTTTCGTTTCAAGGAGTTCTTTTAAGCCATCACGATCCGTGCGAACCGTCACCTTTGCATCAACTATGTAGGAACAAAATTTATCACAAGAGAAAAATACAACGAAAAGTTCCCTTTCTTATTTAGGGTAATTCTTCTGAGCACCATTTAGAGTTCTACTAGCATGATGTATAATATTAAATCTACGACCAATGTGTTGTCCGAGAGTTACTCCTACAACATCATCACTAGTTTCACATATTAAGTCAAAGCTTGTATCCTAGATGGGTGGTTTAATAATAGGAGCATGGGATAAAGCATTTTTGAGTTTATCAAAGGCTTCAAAACATTTATCATAACAATTAAATCTTACTCCCTTTTGCAGGAGGTTAGTCAAAGGTTTAGATATTCCAGAGAAATTTCTAATGAACCTTCTATAAAAACCCACATGACCAAGGAAACTTCTTATACCTTTAATATCCCTAGGTTGTGGCATTCTCTCTATTGCCTCAACCTTAGCTCTATCCACTTCAATTCCCTTACCTGATACCTTGTGTCAAAGGATACCTTCTTTGACCATAAAATGGCACTTCTCCTAGTTTAGAACAAGGTTAGTTTCTTCACAACGATGCAAAACTCTTTTGAGATTATCCAAGCAACTAGTAAATGAAGTTCCATAGACAAAAAAGTCATCCATAAATACTTCCAATATAAGTAGGCATACAATTTCTTTTCTTACCACTTCTTTCATTTCAGGCTTCAATCTTATATTAAATTATGCAACTAGTTTAGCACCTTCTTCCATGAATATTCGATGGATGGCTATCATGGGACTGATGCCCTTCAAGTCATCCATTGAGTATCCAAAGGCCTTGCGATGCTCCTTAAGTATCTTCATGAGTTCTTCTTCTTTTCCATAATGTTCATCACTAATAATAACAGGAAATTTATTCATATCATCAAGAAACCTATATTTAATATTATCTAGTAGGGTCTTCAACTCTGGGGTGGTAGTTCCTCGTCCCCTCTCTTTTCTGGCTCTTCAAAAGCCTCAACGGTTGGAGGTCCCATAATGGGAAGTGAATCGAATTCATCTTCTAGTTCTTCCAGGGACTTGTCCTCCATAACTATCTCTTCATAATTTGGATCTTCATTTATTTCTTCTTCTTGATTACTAAAGAAAAGAGCTGCCATTTCCTCAATAGTTCTTTCCTCCTATTCTTCTTGCATTTGTGGAGGCATGTTTTTAAATTTGGAAAAGTGGAATTTATTTTCCATTCCCCCAAGCTTAAGAGACACAATCTCCTTCTTGAAATTAACATCGGCACCTATATCACCCAAAAAGTTCCTTCCAAATATAATTGGGCAAAGAGTGTTAGCTGGCATATCAACAATTACAAAATCGATATGAAAGTTTTTATTGCCAATTGTGACAGTTGCATCTTCAACTACTCCCATTGGAATTCTCAGATTTTTATTCGCTAACATAATTGTCATATCAGTATTTTCAATTGTAGCTGGTTTTATTTCTTCTTTTATTTCTAAGTAGAAATCATAATATATAACATTAACTTCAGTGCCAAGATCAGATAAGCCATAATGCGAGGTTTCTTTAAATATGCAGGGAAGAATAGGCTTACCCACATCTTTTACCTTTGTTTTACCTTCAACCAATACGGAAGTCTCTTCATCAAGTTCAACTATGTTACAATGTGCGTACATAGCCATAATTTCTTCCTTGGTTGCCTCTTCATCTTTGGTTTCTTCCAGATGTTCCATCACTTCTGGCATACTTTCTTCCTCTTTCTTCTCCTGTACTGCTTTGACTTGTTCATATTCAAGAATATGCATGCTTTTGTGCAGTGTTAGGGAAAGGCAACTCATGCATTGGTTCTAGGGAGGCTAGTGTTGCTTGTCTTCTCTTTTATTTTCAGGTTTGTGTGGTGGATCATACTTGACCGGTCCCTCTTTCGGAGCTTTGATATGTTCTATAAAAGCTTTAACAACTTGTAACACAAGATCTGAATCCAAATAAAGTTCTTTAGATAATTCTTTAACATGGCCTTTTTTATTATAGCCATGAATACAATCATGTTCTATTTCTACGCTTCCTTCACTTCCTAGACCAAAATTCCATAAAACTCTATGATCATGAATTCTATTAAGTAAATCCCAAGCTTTAGGTATAGGAAGATTCATAAAGGCTCCATCCACAAAAGAGTCTAGTTCAATTTTATTAGGTTCAATTAAACCGCCATAAAAGATATATAATAAATACCATTCAGGTAAATCATGATGAGGACATAGACGTAGTTAATCTTTAAATATGATATAAGCTCTTACTAGTCCTTCATTGGAGTGATTCCTCCAAGTCATTATAAGACGCCTGATTCCAAAAGATTTTGATAACGGATAATATTTTGCTAGAAATTCACAGGATAGATTATCCCAAGTAGTAGTGACTTCAAGGGGTAGATATCTATACCATGAGAGAGCTGTACTTGTCAAAGTCTGACTAAAAAGTTTAACCCTTACCTCATCAACGATATATCTCGTCAATAGAAAAGTGCCACATATATCTTTGAAACATGCAATATGCGCGTATGGATCAGGATCTTCTTCATCTCCAGTAAATTGCTTCTTATGTAGAATACTAAGTAGTAGAGGATTTATTTCAAACCCCCTTGTCTTCTCATTGGAGTTGTGTTTTTATAAATATCATAGGGCTTCCCAAAGTAGTTGAGTGGGTTAGCACTAGTCATATGCTCAAACTCCATCATGTTGGTGGAAACCTGTAACTCAAAACAAAATTTAGCAAGACAAAAATAAATAAGCAAAAACTAAAAGACCTACAGTGCTTAGCTCCCCGGCAACAGCGCCAGAAAATAGCTTGATGACTGCAAGTGCACAGATTGTTTGTAGATAGTTTCGAAATAAACATACCGATCCCACAAGGAGAAGGAGTCTGAAGTCTAATGATTCTTGAAATAAATATTACGATAGAAATACTAGATAAAGTTCTAAGTGGCAAGATAAAATGCGAGTATTGTATAAAAAGGTGTTTTTGGGTTTTAGATATAAGAGCAATAATAAGGTAAAGCAAAACAACTGAATACACAAAGTATCGTGTATGTAAGAGAGATTGGAACTGCAATAGGGCAAAGCATTCTTAGGGAGTAGCGGATAAACCACTAGCATTTTAAGGAGCTAAGATAAAGATTATCATCATCAACATTCTCAACTATGTATGTGTGGGAAGAACTCCGTATTTGGAAAAATAGGCAGCAACCACTGCTCACATCATCCTCATAACCACAGCAGTCAGCAATCGACATCAATCGAATTACTGCGCTATTAAGGGACGTAATGCCGTAGGACATATCCCATGGCATGGATAGTGTTTCGTGAGTTTTCTCGGTTTCCCAAGTTGATACATAAGGGGTGCCAACAGATTTATAGTCAATACAAGTGCTAGCACACCTCCATCTACCAACAAGTAGTTTCCTCCATCAAGTCCCCATGAGAGGCAAATATTGAGAGGTCGACTTCTCTCAACATCAAGATGTAGAAAATCTAACACATGGTCACAACGATGAATATCATAATAGACTTTATCTTATTTCAATCTTATACTAGGGTTGTCTCCCCAAGAACTAATGATCTACTCAGACATGGAGGCAATCAACATCATGGCAATAACAACGGAATCTATCATAGATGAATAGTACTTGTATAAATCCACAACGAGTACAGAAATTACAACAAGATCTAGACAAGATGTAATGGGATGGATGGAGATGGTGGTGGTGTAGCGGTGGATGATGAATATCGATGACTTAGCCTCCCGGATCTATGCAGGGCGAAGATGAATCCACGGTGGATGAATTCCCCCTCCAGATGCCTTCCGAAGGTGAGGTTTCTGCGATTTTTGGGTGTTCTGTATGTCATCTCCCCAAACCAATTGCACGGGGTAAAACTATTTGAGGAGGTGGAGGCGGCGCCAACTATACGGTCGGAGCTATACGGCCGAAAAATTTGCTCCGGTCATATAGTTGGTCGTTGAACCTTCTGCCTCCTTTGCACGCTTCTGGTTTTCTTCTAGTATTATTAATATTTCTCAAATAAGCGATTTTCATTGTTTTTTACTCCTTTTTTCCTCAGTACAACTGCTCCAAGAATTGTATCCACTGGATCCATCACCTGTCCAGACCCTGGTGAAAACAGACATAAAATGTCTGCGTGAGCGCCTTAAAATACCAAGATCCTACATCTACAATGCAAAATAAAAATGTAAAACATGATGCAAATATGCACCCATCACTAGCCTTTTTCTTTCGTCGAGTTGTCTTTGCATCCTGAGTAGATCCCTCTTCTTATGGTGGAGTTCGTACTAGTATGCCATGAGGTCTCACGCGTTGCTTCTGCTGTCATGGGAACCGCTCCTGAGACCACGTCTCTTGCTCTTTTCCATGTTTTCACGGATAATTGTAGAGTTAGCCATTCGCCATCGTGTCTTCCTTATCTTCCTTGTGTGTCATGATTGTTGGGTTGGTCTTCTTTGTTTCCATGCTTTCCTGCATTGTCAACTGATAAAATGGCATTGGGATCAAGGATAGGGTTACCGTTGGAGTCTCACAGTGTCAATATTTCCCCTTGGATCATGCACACTTGATGGTGCGTTATATATGAGCTGCTGGAGTCATTGTCCGATCGGTGGGAGACACTGTTTGAGAGATTTGTGAAATCCCTTTGTTTCTATTCTGGGTAAATTTCAGCCATCCTGATTACGAAATCTATACTTTCACTGCTTTCTTCAGGTTTAGTGTTTACTGGACTAGTGCCACATGGTCGCGTTAATTGGGCATCTGATCTGGAGGAGATGTCGTTACGCAAATCGTCCAGATCCCCCAAATCTGTGGAGTTTCCGAATTTATCCCCTCCGTTTTCTAGCAGTGGCGTAGCTTTTCCTGATGAGCTAATATAAGATGTAGGTATCACTATAGGCGCTACTATTGTGATTGATGGGCCTGAAGATATTTGAGATGGTAGGAAAAAAATTTGGGTTCCTCCACCTGAAAGTGGGAACTTCCAATGGTGAGATCGGATCCGCCATTGAAGTCGGCGGGAACCGAGACAGGGGTGGGCGGGTGTGGATCCGCTTCTGTCAGATTGTTGTTTGATGGATAGAGGCCACCAAATCCATGATTCTAGCATCCATGTTTCCCAAACAAGGTGCCAACTAACGCAGGGTAACCTCGGCAATGCCCATGGTTATGGACTTAGGGTTTCATGGAAAAGAGAACGCTGGGATTTCATCGGCTGATCAGACAAACAAGGGAGTTGAAATCGTCTGATTGGTTATGGTCAAATCGATTACAGATCACTCAAGGCTTTTTTCGGTGCCTCTCCGTTGGCTCTTCCTAGCCTATATATAATAGGCTAGGTCCCAAGGCCGTATATGGATAGGTTACAATCTTACAACTACAACACTAATACAATGTCAGTTTCCATTTCCTTATCTAGAAAGTTATGATTTTCGTCGTATGCTTCCTGGGCCTTCTTCTTGGGCTTCGTGGGCTATAAGCCATCATGTATCTGGGGTAACTAATCATAAGAACCCGAGTAGTCATACCCATGTCACCATGATTCTTTTGATATGCTAGGAATGTGTAGGAAAATATATGCTTGATGTACTACTAAGGAATTTTTTTTGTCTTTGATATATATGCCAACTACTATCATATCCTTGTACCACTAATGTCACCCCATAGAAAAGAAATGTGAGAAAATTTTGTGTTGAAGTTTTTTGACAGGGAATGGAGGAACACCATACCAAGAGCTATCCTAGAATGGTGAAAACCATAAGCTTGGGGATGCCCAAGGAACCCCACTGGACCTATTAAACTCTCAGTTTGCAAACTTCTAAACTTTGTATTTTGAGCAACATAGAATGATCATAGAAAATTGGAGCATCTTTGTTTAGTGTTATGTCTAGTTTTGCTTGATATGTTTGGAAATAAATAGGACCACCATGATAGATACTTTTCATGATTAGGAAAGAGATACTAAAATAAATTATCCCTTGAATGAATTCCATGCTTGATTGAATGCCTTGTTTGAAGTAGAAAAAGGGGGAAACTGATGGTTGTGAAATATCACCTCTTTTAGCCATATCAAATGTGCCATTTATCTCTCATATCATGTTTCTTCTAGCTATAGCTATGCCTTATATGCATGACTTCCAGTTCTCATTTACTTTCATATGAGCTTTGCACATTTAGTAGTTTAGGTAGAATTTTATCACTCTCCTTGTCTATGACATGTGTGTAGGTGTTGGTGAAGATTATGGATAAAAAGGAACAAAGAGAGCATAGCATGGAGGAGCTGCAGGGACCAGACTTAGCCATTTGAGAGGTTGGAAAAGTGAAATTTTCCAACTTCTCAAAATAAATATCCAAGACCATGGGGTTGTAGCCCTCAACGAGCCCAAGAACACCCAAAACAGAGTTCGTATGAAGAAATGGCGGCCAAAACACTGCGGCACACCGAAGGTTTGATGAGCAACTATACATCCGGAAGCACTTTTCCGGCCATATATTTGCGAAAAAGGTCGCAAACGATGGGATTTCACCCCAGAGAAGCCCAGAATCTTCCCTAAGTCATATGATGGTATTGGGGGAACCCTGGCAAAGGCCTATATAAAGGAGGGAGGACCCAAGAAAGAGCCACAGCACCATAACCGTTCAGGGGTGGAGCCCTGCCGCCGCCACCACCCATCCGATCTCCACAGCGGCGGAGCGCTGCCTCAACCACACCTCCGAGATCTAGATCTCCCTCAACACCATCACCATCAAGGCATCCAAGCAAGAAGAAGGGGAGGAGAAGGAAGACATCACCACCACCACACATATATCTCCATCATCATATCCATCTCCCTCTCTCTCTTGTGTTTAGTAATTGTAATATTGAACATGGTTGAGACATCATTATATATTTATATATGTTTTGCTATTCATCCATGTGTGAGTAATTGATTCAATTCTAGGTTGAGGTATGATCTGGTGCACTAAGTTAGAATTTATTGTGATCTAGATGAGTTTATGTGATCCTTTGGTCCGGAAGTGTCGTTTGCCTCGCGGTAACGCACGAGAATCATGCATAGTGCACATAGTGTGACAACCCGGTAATCAAATGGGGAACGTTTATTTGTCTGAGGAATCTCTTATAGATCACACATATATTTTCCCATTTAGTACCGGTGAGACCGAAGCCTAGAAGCCCTCTCTCATTCCATTCAATCCTACAACTACAATCTCTTTAATTCAGTTCATATTCCTGTTTACTTTCCGTCTTAGTTTATTTTGTTCTTATTAAAAGTTCTTTGTTATTAGATACTTTAAACCTCTCTCAACGTGGCCGCATTGACAACGTGGCTACAGGGTCATGTTGTTTCCATTTGTCGATCAACCATCGGGACAAACTCCTAAATATTTTTTGCTACAAGTACTGCAATAACCCTATTGTTGGTGCATGAATCTAGTCATCAATTTGGCGCTGTTTCCAGGGAGCTAAGCGTCCAGTTATTACCTTCCTACTCGCACATAGTTTATTTCCATTAGTTGCTATTTATTTTACTGCTTTTGATTATTTGAAAAGAACAAAGAAATTAGTTTACCTTTTGTTCGTAGTCTTGTTATTTATTTTAATTATAGGAAATTCAAAAACATAGGAACTATGGAAACTAAAAGTCTTGCGGAGTATGGTGCTCCAAGTGTTGATCATTTACATGCTCTTATTGTTCAGCCCGCTATTGATGTGGATGAATGTGAGATTAATCCTATGTGGATAAATATGATCATGGAAATAGCTTTTGCAGAAGATCCGGACAATGATCCATATGAGCATATTGACAAATTTACTTCATTATGTTCTGCGGTGAAGGCAAATGGATGGACAAATGATAAGCTGAAGTTATATCTGTTCCAATTATCGCTGAAAGGAAAAGCTAAATATTGGCTAAGATCACATCCCGCGGGACACTTCAATTCATGGAAAGGTATCTCCGAAGCTTTTCTCGGTAAGTATTTCTCACAAAAGCAAACTTATGAGCGTTGGCTTCATATCCTGAATTTCAAGCAGAGCAACAATGAGTATTTAATACAAGCTTATAGTAGGTTCTCAAAATTGATGCATGATTGTCCACATTATAATTTACCTGATTGGTCATTGTTGAATCACTTTTATGGAGGCTTAAATCACTCTTCTAAGGATAAGGTAGACATGATGTGTGATGGTGCATTCCTTGGAAAATCTTTGAAAGAAGCTTGGCAACTCTTAAGAGATATGCATAATAATTTTCATCAATGGCAATGTGAAATTGTGCATGAAGAAAAACCTCTCCCATGATCTAGAGAAGCCGAGCATATGTAAGCAATAAATTTCTACCTCAGAAACCTCCAAGACTGTAATTCTCTATAGAAGTTCATGTTTTCTTTTTTTACTTTCCTTTTATCGGTGGGGTAAACGAACTATGTTCGTATACCAAACCGATGCCTTTTATTTTGTGTGTTATTTTCGCAGGGACTTGAACCTTGTGTGACGATGTGTATGGTAGTGCCAACCGTGCAACACTCGCATGATCCACTTGGTTGCTTTAATTCAATGCTTCGACAATTAGTGGCTGGTAAAACCTTCCAACTCGAACCTCTTTTAATAAGCACATAGGGGCTACACACTCGTGTCTCGTATCCTGTTTTGCTTGCACCTCATCACAATCTAGGAGAGGCATCTTCTAGAACTAGTTTGTTGACTTAAGCGTGGTGCTTAGGGTTGATGAACCGACTCAGTGGGACTTGTATTTTTATCACTTGTGAGCTAAACCCGTGTCTTCAGAAACACAAAAATATTTCATTTTATTTTTAGTTTTTAACCAGGTCCTCAAGGAAGGCACACCGGGCCATATCAAGAAATACATGTTGATGCAAAGGTTCTTTGTCCATCAAAAGAGAGGTTACTTATACCTAAACGGTAAAGTGTGTCACCCTTGTTTTAAACTAAGCTTGGAGAGGTAACCACTTATCACACTCTCTTTTGCAAAATGTATTTTCTCTTTTATTTTGGTGATATACTCAAGTTTGGTTCTTGCAAAGTTCTAAGCTTGGGGAGGTTACTTCTGCATGTGTAGAATCTTGTGCAATGTTCGTATTCGATGAAGGTTTAATGCAATCATGTATCCCAATGTTTTTGAATGCTTGTTTAAGTGAGTCTAGTTCTGTATTCATATGCGTATACACTTGCTCATGATAAGCACCATAGGAGTTGACTTAGAGCTTGTATGCATCTTGCCAATTTGTTGATCAAGCTTGTGACACTATTTGTGATCCTCTAGAAAACATTGCCACAATCTTTACACTTGGAAAGAATGAATACTTGATCAAGATCTTTTGAAATTTGTTGGTTGTCACTAAATATATTTGTCTTAAATAAATAAGTTATGTTCAACCACATAATGTCAAAACAATAGACTTGATAGTTTTCTTACGGAAGGAGTTGTCAATTGGAAATGATATTTCGAAGTTTTGAGTTCTATGCTAAATAAGGTGTTGTTTAATTGTCCTAAGAGTTTAGCCTTAAAGATACTCAACACCATAGATGTGATGATCGACTTGATAGTACTCTTTGAAAGGATTTGTTTGAAGAAACTAATATTTAGCGGTAATTGAGATGCATGCCAAATCTTGACATGTTGATTAAAGTATGATATTGCTTTATGCGTGTCTGCACCACTATCGCACAACTTGGGATGCTAACAACTCCGCTAGCCTTTGAATAGTCCAAAAAGAGGAAACTCTTGGAGTTTGGCTACGAGTTTCCCAACATATGTAGCAAAAATACTATATTTGGGTATGCAATTGTATTCTCATGGGCCTTCGTTCAAAGCAAAAGAGGGAATACTCCTCTGACCGTTATGATAAATCATTATACCAAAAAGGGAAACCTTGGTAATGGTCACGAGTATCCATTCTTAGCCTGCACAGTCTGATTAAACACACTAAGTTTTGGCATGACCTCATTACTGATGAACTAAAGTTTTAGAAAAACAAAGAATAGAAAATGAGTGTTTGATAGCCATGATTCATTGATGTGGATGACCAAAAGAGACACTCTAATGCTATGCTTCTTTTGACATGTTCTCGCATTTCCTTTTGGCATAAATCTCGTTACTAAGAGATAAACTTTCTAAAACTCAATAAATGATGTTTGCACGTGAGAGCCTTAACTAGATGACATGATTGGGTAGAATCGATAAACTTTATTTCTATTTATGCTTGACATCTATTTGTGACTAAGTTTTGCCTCATAAAAAATAATGATATGAAAAGTTATACAAAAGGTGCAATAAGAGGATCACACGTTTGTCTGCAAGTAGATTCACTGTTGACATGGAGCATATAAGTTTTGATGAATATTTAGTGGTCTTTATAACTAAGCTTGTGTTTTTCTCTCTTTGAGCTTGTAGAAGAAATAAGGATGCAAGGCATTAATTTCCAATGATAAGTTATTTCACAACCATTAATTTATTATCGACCCTTCCTGCTCGAGGACGAGCAAGGTCTAGCTTGGGGAAGTCGATGGCTATGAAATATCACCTCTTTTATCCATATAAAATGTGTCATTTATCTCTCATATCATGTTTTTTCCAGCTATAGCTATGCCTTATATGCATGACTTCCAGTTCTCATTTACTTTCATATGAGCTTTGCACATTTAGTAATTTAGGTAGAATTTTACCACTTTCCTTGTCTATGACATGTGTTAAGGTGTTGGTGGAGATTACGGATAAAAATGAACAAAGAGAGCATAGCATGGAGGAGCTGTAGGAACCAGACTTAGCCATTTGAGAGGTTGGAAAAGTGATTTTTTTCAACTTCTCAAAATAAATATCCAAGACCATAGGGTTGTATCCCTCGACGAGATGAAGTCAACAAGACGAAGAACACCCAAAATGGAGTTCGTATGAAGAAATGGCAGCCAAAACACTGAGGGACACCGAAGGTTTGACAAGCAACTATACGACCGGAAGCAGTTTTCTGGCCGTATAGTTGCGCCCGTATAGTTGCGAAAAGGTAGCAAACAACAGGATTTCGCCCCAGAGAAGCCCTGGAACCTTCCCTAAGTCATATGACGATACTGGGGGAACCATAAGGCACCCCCCAAGGCCTATATAAAGGAGGGAGGACCCAAGAAAGATCCACAACACCATAGCCCTTCATGGGCGGAGCCCTGCCGCCGCCGCCACACATCCGATCTCCACAGCGGCGGAGCTCTGCCTCAACCACACCTCCGATATCTAGATCTCCCTCAACACCATCACCATCAAGGCATCCAAGCAAGAAGAAGGGGAGGAGAAGGAAGACATCGCCACCACCACGCATCGATCTCCATCATCATCTCCATATCCCTCTCTCTCTTGTGTTTAGTAATTGTAAGATTGAACACAGTTGTGACATCATTATATATTTATATATGTTTTGTTGTTCATCCATGTGTGAGTAATTGATTCAATTCTAGGTTGAGGTATGATCTAGTGTGCTAAGTTAGAATTTATTATGATCTAAGATGAGTTTATGTGATCCTTTGGTCCGGAAGTGCCTTTTGCCTTGCGGTGACGCACGAGAATCATGCATAGTGCACACAGTGTGACAACCCGGTAATCAAATGGGGAACATTTATTTGTCTGAGGAATCTCTTATATATCACATATTAACTAAAACTTGTGACACTTTAGTTGTAGAGAATTGATAGCTTTTCCTTATTGCTCCTGTAGATCAATACCCTACTTCCGCATTGAGAGGTACTACAGTGATCCCCTACTCTTGGGGGTTATCAGCAACACACATGGATAACACCGGAATGCCATAGGTGTTAAAATGCGTGAAACAATAACTAAATTATTGACTATAGTGCAAGTGGGAGGCTGAAGGAGATTTGCCCTAATGGCCAATAATAAAGATGTTGTTATTTACATATTTCATTAGTTCGTAATACTTTTGTATCATGCTATAACTGTATTAAGGGGAAATATTAATACATGTGTGATATATAAACAAACTAGGTCCCTAGTAGCCTCTAGACTAGTTCGTTGGGCAGGTGATGATCGAGGTTTCCCGATCATGGACTTTATACAACAATTGACAACAAGGTCACTTCATTAGATGAATGAAGTGAGAGACAACACCCAACCCTAGTATTGCAATGTGATCTAGTCACAAAGTTCAACATTGCGATATCTATCAAAGCATAGTGATTCAGTCCTTCGATCATGAGATCATATTGATCACTGTCTCTTGAGGCTGCTTTGATCACATCAACCATCATGATCATAACTAGGTGACTATAAAGGTGTGTATTGGGTATTCTAGAGAAACTTTTGAGGCCTATGTATCAAGATTAGGATTTGCCCATATGAGTGACGGATAGATACCCTGGGCCCACTCGGTGAGATTACATCTACAAGTTTGCAAACATGTGACTAGGTCACGGGGATGTAATATCATGGGAACGAGTAAATGTGTTTGTAGGTAACAAGATTGAACTAGGTATGTAGATACCGAAGATCAGATCTTTGACAAACTAGGTATCGTAGAGCAAAGGGAATGAGACTCGACGTTCAAGGTTCAAGCAATCAAGTTATTCATGGAATGCATGGGGGACTTCATGTGTTTCTAGATACCGGTGTTGGCATTAATAAGAGAGTGTCTTGATCATGTCTGTGTATTCCCGAGCCATAGGGTGTCGCACGTATATTAAGGGTAGATTATGCTTAGGTATTGATTCGAGATCGTAGGAGAAAACAGAGAGAACTCTGGAATAGTACCGGGGTGATACCTGAATAGTTTTGAGGATATTCGGTGATGATCAGAGGGGTCCGAAAGGTGTTTCAGAATGATATGTATTAAATAATATGTATTTAATATTAATTAAATGAATTAATATTAATAATATTATTTAAAATGGATTTATGGGGAAGCCCACCTAATTGGGCCTCACCAGAGGAAGCCCAAGAGGGGGTCGCGCCCTAGGAAGAATCAAGGGGGCGGGGGCCCTAGTGGGCTCCCCCCACGTGGGGCCCATGGTGGGGGATGGCCGGTGGCGCCTCCCCGCCTCCTCCCTCTTGTTTAGTCCCACCCCGTGACTTTGAGGGAGGTAGTGCCTCCCTTCCACCTATATAAACAGGGGCACTCATGTCCCAAAATCCATATCATCAGTTGGATTTTCCTATTCTCTCTCCCTCTCCCTCACATGTGGTTCACAAGATTGGAATAGCATACGGGGATAGGGGTTTATCCACCATACTATAACATCCCACTTTGAGCAACCCTAAGTATGTGTCCAATGTGCAAAAATCAGGGGGAACAAAACCTTTTTCTTGCCTTGTGATGTGATAGTTGTTTGTTTGCTTGTTCTTATGCTTCTAAGTAGGTAGTAGTTAAGAGTACTTCATCACCTTCTCCTTAGTTGAAAAAGCTATCTAACAAAAGACAGTGTCTTGGCTTACTTTACATATTCTCAAATGTTCTGGCATTCCAAAACAAGAGCCAAGATGCTTCTGAAAACACAAAATGTTTTCTTACCTTTTATTGACCAAATTATGGAGATCTATATGATACCATCTCCTTACGTTTTCAAGACAGAACCTTTATAGTACTCTTACCTCCATCCTTTCCAAAACCCTTTATAAAACTATTGATTTCCACTCTTGGTAGAAGTACCAAGGGACTCTTACCTTCTTAAAAACTCAAACCCTTCAAAATGATTCCCTAAACCTTAAGTAAGGCTTTGGTTGTGTTTTTAGTAGTAGTCTTGGAATGTTTATATGAATTGCCTTGATCTACTGGTTAAGATGAATTGCCTTGATCTTCTTGTTAAGATGAATTACCTTGATCTGCCACTCAAAGCATGATTGTATGGACTTATTGGATTAGGAGATATTATGAGCTACCCTAGGAGCTCATCCTCTAGTAACAAACTAACCCAATGCAACCTCTAATATTGAGGATAAAATCAACAAACCCTAGTAGGAAGACCATGTGCCTCCCTATTATTAGGATCAATTCTTGGAAAACTATTTAAAACCCTTAAATCTTGATCTAAGGTAATGCGTCAACTCTACACTCATCCTTGTGATGTGCTCATCCATCCTCAATGCTTAATCCTGACCTAGTAACCCATCTACCAATTTTCCCAAGCTAAGTTTTACCCTCTAGTCATTATAAAGTGATCATCTATTTTCCTTATCATACTCAATTTTGAGTCACCTCTCTTTTGTGGTTTCCTAGGTATTGGAGACCAAATCAAGCCATTATCTCTTCTACTTAATCTACTCTTCAACATCATTCACTTGATGACAAGTGTGGAACCTCGCATCCCATCAAAACCACTATATCGTATACCCTAGTCAAAAACTCTAAAACAGTCAAAATTTGGCGAACACTACAACAAATATGATATTTATTGACAAAATGGCTTGTTGACAAAGTTGTGAACCATCATATATTATCTTAATCATTGACGGTTTGGTTACGGCGTCAAGGATTAAGCATAATGCACAACTGTTTAGTATTTTGTCATTCTTATATCATCATGGATTACTCTTCCTAGTGGTGCATTTAAATTATCACTGGAAATCACGCGGGACCAATTTGTTAGTAGGGGAAAATAGTCTATCAATATTTATATGACGCTTTATAAAAAATGAGGCAAACAAATTAAATGTAAAATATTGTCTTACACGGGGTTTGAGCTCGCGACCACGAGTTGATTAGTGATGCTGCCGCTACGGTATAGGTAATGCTTTTGTCATGTAAAGTTGTCGATTAGTTCTAGGGAGGTTTAGGGCGTATTTGATGGGCCGCATTTGTGTTGCACCGGTGGGCCACCGTGCACATGAGAACCGTGCAGTACCATAGGCGTGTCTGAGGCGCACCGTGCACGTGTGAACTGTGTACTACCGTATGCATGTCGGGGTACACTGTGCGAGCAGTTTTTTTTGAGAGAGAACTGTGCGAGTAGTTGCCCATGCGTACATTGCATAAAACTATACACATGTGAACCGCGGGAGGACGAAACATCGGCGGCTTGCCATATGGAGCCATCCCTCTCTCTGCCTCCCCTCATTCACTCCCTCACGCCACCGGTTACCAACTACCCTTCCCCACTCCTCTCTCTCTGCCGAACAAGAAAAACTCTCTCTGCTTCCCATTCCAACGATGGAGCACCCATCGGACGCTGTCGTCGCAGCGAAGTCAAAGGCCACGACGTTGGCCTTAGCCGCGGAGGAGGCGGCCAAAGCCGTGACAGAAGCGTGCAAAGCCGCAATGGCGGCTATCATAGCCACAGTGGATGCGAAAGATGAAGCAGAGGCCATTGCCGAAGGATGGCCCATCGGTCCCTCGTCTTCTCCCACTGCTATCTCAAGCCGCAAGAGGACGACATGGAGGTCGAGCTCAACATCATCGCCCTGCCATCGGCCTTCGACGAGAACATCGTCGACAAGGAGGAGGAGGTAAGTTCCAAGTAATAATTCTTAGGATTGGTGCCTAGGGTTTTCAATTAGCATCAGATTCATTTTATATCTATTACGACTATTGTGAATTAATGGATCTGTTGATTATTGCTAGCTAGTGTTTGATTATGGACAGATTCGATTAATATTTGTGGATCTATGTGTTGACACGCTGAATATGTTATACGTTATTTCTGTAACCATCTTAGTCTACCCAGGAATGACTCCTGGTACTTGTACTCGCTGTAACCGAAAATATCTCATTGAGAATAAAATTGCAATTCTGCTCTATGGATTGTTGTTTTCATATCTATGGATTAATGCTAGCTTATTGGCCGACGGAATTGGATTATGTGCTTGATCCCCTGACTACTTTCTATTGTTGCTAGTTGTCGAGTGTTATCTGTTGCTTCCTTTGTTAGGCATTAAATTTTAGTTGCACTTTCTACATATTTGTTTCACATGTGTATTTTGCATATTTCAAGAGGCTACTGATGATGTTGACAGCGATGTCGACTCGCGTCACAGGAAGACTAGGGCCACTCTCAACAAGCTGAAGGCTGGGAGGTTCGACGCGTACTAGAGTGAATCCTGGACTGATGCCATGAATAGCTGCCCCTTTTGCAAAAGGAGCATAAAGGTGGACTTCCAAAGCATCCTTTAGCATGCCAAAGGTTGTGGATCTGGCCGTGTCAAGGTTGGGGAACTGACAATGTCCATGGATTCAAGGAAAACCACATGGCATATGGCCTCTTCCTCAGGAACAAATTGAACCGAGCTATCGAGCTCGGTCGTGTTCCTGCTCCCTAGCCCAAGCTGCCGAAGGTTCCGGGTATGGGCAGCAAGAAGCAGAGGAAGCGGGACTGGGAGCAGCGGGACCAGGAGGAGGCGGCGAGGAGGCAGGTGGCGGCGAGGAGGCAGTGAAGTTGTGATGTGCCTGGTTGTGTGTGCTGCTGCTGCTTTAAGCAACATGTTTTGTTGAACTTTGTTTATGTTGGCTGCTGAGCAACGTTTGTGTTGAACCTTATCTTAACAAGTTTGTGTTGAACCTTGCTTTATTAGTTTCCTGCTATATTTCTAGATTCTAGATGTTTAATTATGCCTACATTTGTTTTTGTACATGCTGGTGTGTGGTGGGATTTCCTATTTGGGTAAGGGTATGGTGAAGGAAATTAGTTAAGTAATTGAGATATAGAAGCTGGTATGGCAAAAAGGAATGAATAAGGTGAGCCAAGCATAGATAGAGACAGAAAGTGGTGCATGGATTTGTTTCCAGAAGGAGACAGACAGATAGACATAGAGAGAGAGAGAAAGTTTTCTGATTTGTTGCTCTTCTTTCCCTTTTTCTTATAGTTTTTTATTTATAATTTTTTATCGTGGTGCATTTCAATTTTTATTTATAAAAACAATGAGGTAAAGAAATTAATAAAATGTAAAATATTGTCATACGCGGGGTTTGAGCTCGCAACCACGAGTTGATTAGTGTTGTTGTTGCTACGGTAGAGGTAATGTGTTTGCCATGTATAGTTGTCGAATAGTTTTGTAATAGAAATTAATTGTTATAGGATATGTCATAATTAGATGATCTTTAACTGTGTGATTAGTCCGAAAGATCTGACAAAACCACGTTGCCATGAGAGTCCTTCCAAGTCGAGGCGGTGTGAGGCAGGATAGGAGGAGACGAGCACGGTCGCCATCGATCCGATCCCGGTCGCCGTTGAGAGTAGGAGAGGTCGTGGACAAGGCTATTGTAGTTCATGAAAGGGCGATTTGGAAGGCGACGCACGGGTAGGCTTTGCCAGGAGGTGATTTTTGTTTACATGTCGGCTTGTACTTGATCTATGAGATTTTCCTTTCAAAATCAGGTTCACACAATTTTAAAGGTTAGCTCGCGTGACAATGCCAATAGATTGTATAGTTATTGTTGTTTTCAACGAGTCAAACGATGTGTCTAGTTATCTTTATATCATGTATCGCATGTAGATTAGTTTATGCGTTTGAAAATATTGAATTCATATAATCCCTTCGATCCAAATTAGTTGACTTCTATTTGTATTAATGATTTGGATCGGAGGGAGTATTAGTATTAATGATTTGTAGTTACTACTAATAATGGATTTGATTCTATAAGTTGTATTGCAGGTAATGGATCGTGATTGTATTAAGAATGGGAAAACATTCATAGGTCCATACATGAAAGGTTTGTGCGACAACATAAGACGGAACATGAAGCAATTTTATCCTTATGAACTAGCTGCCTTAATCTTGTACCTCGTGATCAGAAAGAAGTGTCGTGACACATAAATTGTAATGGTATGTCATGCATTACACTAAATGGATATTTCATGGGGAGGCATTTAGTGATAATGAAAGCGATAGTGATGGCCAACACGGTGAGGGTCATTGTGCATATGATAGTGACAAGGATGAAGAATATGATGAATTCAATGAGAATAATTATATTGATGATGCATATAATATGGTTCATGAGTTGAAGAAGTCTGGAAAGAAAGGTCCTAATGAGCCTATTTTTTTCAAAGCTACTCAAAGAAGCCAAGAGAGAGCTTCATGAGGGATGCAACACTTATACAACGTTGACATTTATTATGAAGCTTTTTCATATCAAAACATACAACCAGGTCACAAACAAAGCATTTGATCTTTTTCTTTCCCTGTTATGTGATGCTTTCCCATGGGTAGATTTCCCAAAATATTATGTTGATGCCAAGAGTGTACTTTCTGAAGATGGGCTTGGTTATGAGACTATACATGTGTGCAAATTTGATTGTGCTTTGTTTTGGGGAGATCACGAGAAGAATACACATTGTCCTGTCTGTGGATTTTCTAGATCGAGAGACCCAAATGGAATCAAGAAGATGCCTCACAAGGTTTTGAGGTACTTTCCTATAATTCCAAGATTACAAAGACTATTTGTTTCAACATAATTGTCAACACATACGAGGTGGCACAAAGAGAAGAGGGTTGTTGAGGATGATGTTTTGAGGCACCCAACTGATGGAAAGGCATGGAAACATTTTGATGAGAAGTTTGGTTGGTTTTTTTGATGACCCTAGGAGCATACGGCTAGGCATTGCCACAGATGGATTCAGCCCCTATAGCAGTAACATGAGAAGTTCATACAGTATGTGGCCAGTATTTGTGATTCCATATAACTTCCCACCATGGATGTGCATGGATAAATCCAAATTTATGTTGTCATTGCTTATACTAGGGAAATATTCACCACAGGAGGATTTTAATGTATTTATGTAGCCTCTTATTAAAGATATGATGAAGCTATGGGCAGGTGTTGACACATATGATGTTCTTGTAGAGGATGACTTCAAATTGCACGCTGCTTTCCTATGGTCTATTCATGACTATCCTGGGTATGCTACCATATCTAGCCGTAGCACTAGAGGATTTTATGCTTGTGTGTATTGTGATGAGAATCCTTGCTATGAGTCACTAAAAACAAAATTGGGTACATTGGACATCATCGGTTGCTTCCTAAGGATCACCCCTATAGGATAAGTAAATTGTTCAATGGTAAAGTTGAGAAGAGTGATCCACCAAGGCAGTTCAGTGCAGAAGAAAAAAGGAGAAGCTAGAATTAGTTAATGATTATATACATTGTAAAAATCCAACTTGTAAGAAGTGCAATCGTGTTGTTAAAGGTGAACCAACCTGGCACCTTAGGGTCAGCTTACATGATTTACCTTATTGGTCCACACTTTTGTTATCACACAACCTTGATGTGATGCACATTGAGAAGAACATATGTGACAACATAGTTGGTACACTTCTTGAAATTGATGGAAAAAACAAGGACGATGTCAGTGCTAGAGTTGATTTGAAGAAAATGAACATTAGGAGGAAATTTTGGATGAAAGAAGAAGGGGATAGTTGTGTGAAGTAACATGCCCCCTGGATGCTTGAAAAGGAAAAGAAGAAACATGTTTGCAGGTTTTTGGCAAAAGCTAGGTTCCCATATGTTTTTTGTTCAAACTTGGAAAGGTGTGTGGATATTGAAGCTAGAAAAGTACACGGTATGAAGACACATGACTGCCACATTCTTCTGCAGCGTATTTTGGCAGCTGGCTTGAAAGGTGTTGCACCAAAAGAAATGTGTGAGGCTATTGCTAATTTAGGGAGATTCTTTAGAGAGTTGTGTGTCAAAACTCTTCATGTAAAAGTCCTGGAACGACTGAAGGTAGAGATAGTTTTAATTATTTGCAGATTTGAGAAGCTCTTCCCCCCGGCATTTTTTGATATCATGGTGCACTTAGCTGTTCATCTTTCTAAGGAGGCTATTCTAAGGGGGCATGTCCATTATGGTTGGATGTATCCAGTTGAGAGAAGACTAGATTATCTTAAATCTACTGTCCATAACAAAGGAAGGCATGAAGGTTCAGTTGTTGAAGGGTATATCGTTGATGAGTGTGTCACATTTTGCTCTAGATATTTTAATGATGACATGGAAACAAGATTTAACAAAGCTGAAAGGAACCAAGATAACCAAAGGGAAGTTAGTGCTGATGAGTTCAAAGCTTTCTCTGATGGAGCCAAAGGGTTTGGAAAATCATATCTGGTTTTTTTTAGAAGGAATTTGATAACATGGTTTGGTATGTTCTGAACAATTGTGAAGAGGCGGAACCTTATATCAAATAATTGCTGGCTATTATACTTAATATCATATTATCTCATTTTTATTTGTTTATTTTGGTGTTTGCTGAGAAGAATTACTTGTTAGGGGTGCTAATAACATAGATGAGGCACTCAATAAAGTGTTCCCAACATGGTTTAAAAACCATGTGACTCAACTGAACAATGCATCTAAAGATTTGAAGTCACTTGCAGATGGGCCAGGCAAGCGTGTAATTGTACACTCTGCTTGCAAGTAAAGGGTGCTAGGTTTCGTACGGTCACTCGAGAGAAGAACCTAAGAACTCAGAATTGTGGGGTAACGTATAAGGCATCTGTTGGTGCTCAACAAGATAATGAGTTTTATGGTGTTCTGTAGGAAGTTCTAGAGCTCAAGTATGTGCCTAACAAGCATGGTCCCAGATCATTATTCCTATTTCGCTGCAACTGGTTTGATCTATATAGCAAAAAATCAAAGATGAAAGATGATGGACACTACAAAAGTGTTATACTTATGTTCTTTGGTACAAGAATGCCCCCTTCATATTGGTAGGTCAAGGAGAATCATGTTTTTATTTGGAAGATATTGCATTTGGTTTCCCTTGGAAAATTGTGCAGACATTCAGCAATAGGAATGTCTATGATGTACCAGAAATTGAATTTGGTAATGAAGCTACTAATCAAGAGAACTTGGCATACCAGGAGGACATATGTCAAATGGATCGTAGATTTCAACATGTAGTTGTTAAAGAAGAAGATGAACATGATGATGTCGAGGTTGTTGATCGTCCAGACGAAGTGGAACATGTTGTAGGAAGATTTGTCCAAGATCTAGAAAAGGAAGACAACAGTATATAGAAGACATGGACATAAGTGATGATGAACATGTTTACAACATGGAAGACCTTGCAAATGATGCTGAAGGCAGGAACTCTGATTATGACATAGATGTTGAGGATTAGATATGTGTACTACATTATTCTTAATTTTGGGAAAACTTGCTGGATTATGAACCAAACTCATGTGTTGTAACCATAACCAGTGATACCAATACATCTTGATAATTATAAATCAAAAGGCAGGGCACATAGTTTTCTCCACACACGTTACACTTCCTAGAGTTAGAAACACATACTACTGCCAACAAACAGGACTAGCTTCTTGTAGATGTTATGGTAGATTAGTTCTAATAACCACGGCAACGCTTGGCCCCCATATTTGAAGGAGTACCCTGGGTCACTAGATTGATGATGCGAAATAGTTCAAACGTGACATATCCATCAGTGGCAGCATACTCCGGGTTCTTCTCTACAAGTGGCTTCCATTTCCCGTAGTTATGGCCTTGGCGTTTGGAAATGTCCTTGACAAAGGAATCCTTCATGCCTCTGTACCTAGGGTGGATGAGGTTTGCAGCCATGGCAGCCATCCCAGCCCTTTCTCCATGACCTTTAAGTTTGAAGATGTCCTGGATGTCGATGCGTTTGCCTTGTGGAATGTACAACCATTCTGCCTGCAAAAATCTGTTGTCTTTCCTTATGTCCACACCTACAAAAGTTACATTTCTGCGCCAAAGGAAATCCCGAAGGCTAGCAACATAGTCCTTTCACCTACATTGCATAATTTAACTCAGGCAGTTCAAAATATGTTGCAGTAACAAATACAATGATTCTCTATTAAAAGAATGAAATGACATGCTCGAACTATGCCATTTAAGTACTAGAAAAGATTTAACGTTGTTCAAAGAGTGAAATGGCTATCCAAAGTAACATTACAAATAGGATTATTACAAGGTGTACTAGCAAATATGATTTGAAGAAGCACATTCACAAATATAACACAACCAATTCTGATATCCAAAGTGACTTTAAAAATAAGACTATAGAATTTCCAACTTAGGTATTCACAAATATAACACAAGCAATTTAGAGTGTTATTGTCTCCAAAAGATGTACATACTGCAACAAGGAACCTGCCTGGTGTTCTTTTGTTCATTTAGAAATTTTGGTTACAACATTTTGTACCTACAATTGGGCCAACAGGTTGGGGTGGCAAATGGGCCATGGACACCTTTTGGGCCACTATTGGGGGCCAAATGGGCCAAATATGACTATATTTTAGATAACATTTTACAGGGCTTGGGGGCGCCCCTCTCCCTGGGTTGTATAGCGATACACATGAGGAGCAGCGTTACCTTACACAAAAAAAGGATAAAAAACTACAGCATAATCAAATGAACTACAACAAATCAAACATACTTTAGTACAAAAAATGGTAGTTGCAGATTCACTCGAAGTTGAATCTATAGAGTTAATCCCTTTCTTTTGAGGTATGTAGTACCTGATTAAATACAAGTAGTACCTGATTATGTGGAAGACGAGGACGTGCTCCTTCATTGCAATCTGCATGACCTCAATCTTCCTCTATGTGATGTCGTACTCTAGATGCAGGCCGACAAACCTGACATCCTTGTCCTTGAGCCACTCCAGGTACATGGCAAGGATGTTGTCGATGGTATTGCCTTCATTGGTGTAGACTGCTTGGATGCAAGTGTCACCATGGACACGGAACTGATGAATGATGACCCACAAGTATAGGGGGTGTATCGCAGTATTTTTGATAAGTAAGAGTGTTGAACCCAACAAGGAGCAGAAGGTGTTGACGAGTGGCTTGGAGCAGGAATTCTCTGTAAATACTTAGCAAACGGATTTTTAGGGTTTTTTGATAATGCAGATAAATAAAGTGTGAGTAAATAAAAGACAATAATAATAAATGCAGCAAGTGGCCCAATCCTTTCTTTAGCAAAGGACAAGCCGGTTGTATTACTTAAGATGACCAAACATTCTCGAGGACACACGGGAATATCGTCAAGTTCTTTCGCTTCATATAGTTGATTAATCTTCTTTAGTTTGATAAGTGTTGTGTGGGTGAACCTGTGCTAATGTACCGACCTTCCTAGGACTAATACATACTGGTGATTATACCCCTTGCAAGCATCCGCAAGTACAAGAAAGTAATTAAGATAGAAACCTAACCACCACTTTAAAATCTAAGATCCTGACATCCCTTGTGCAAAGGTTTCCTTACGGGGGTTCAGGTTTCTGTCACTCTGGCAACCCCTATGATTAGTAGTCAAATACACAATGCATTCCCCTAGGACCATAAAGGTGAAGTGTCATGTAGTCGACATTCACATGACACCACTAGAAGAATAACACCACAACTTAAATAACAAACTATTGAATCTTTCTCAACACAACGCCACTACTAACAACATGACTTCTCCCATGTCCTCAAGAACTAAACGAACTACTCACAAGACATCATATGGATCAAGATCATAAATGATATAATGATAAGCAACTATCTGAACATAACAATAATTCAATGGTTCCACTCAATAGCATTAACTACAACTAGTAATCAATACCGGGAAAGTTCCCCCTAAGAACTATGCAAGATTCAACCGAATTGTTACAGCGGTATGGAGTGGTGATGATGGTGTTAATGGAGATGATGATGGATATGATGGTGATGATGATCCCGATGAAGTCTAGCTTGATGGTGGTGTTGATGGTGATGATCTCCCCTCTCCAGGAAGGTATTCCCCGGGTAGAATTTTGTCTACCAGAGAGATCTTTCTCTCTCTATAGTTTTCTGCCCCGAAGAGGCGGTGGAATCTTTCTGTGGTCGCTCCCATAGGCTTAGGGATTCGTGGGGATGGTATACGCCAAAGGGGAGAGCCAGGAGTGGGCCAGGGTGGCCACACCACCTGGTGGCGCGGCCAGGGGTGGCCCGCGCCAGGGGTGGTGTGGGCCCCCTATGGCCCAACTCCACTCCCCCTTCTAACATCCTTCGTCTTCTGGAAAAATATAATTTTCCATGTATTTTCCCGGATTTTCTGATCTTCGCGAATTTCGCCTCCAAACAGCGCATTTTCCATCAGAATCCTGACTGCAGCAGTCCATCCTCCGAAAGTCATCAGCCATGCAAAAATAGATGAAATAACATAAGTATCATCTCTTAATATGAAATATATCAAGGAATAATAGTAAATTATGATATAGAATAGTGATGCAAAATGGACGTATCAACTCCCCCCAAGCTTAGACTTCGCTTGCCCCAAGCGAAAACTGAGCTCAACAAACATGACCTCAGGTTTATGGAGTGAAGAGTCGATAAAATGATACGGACAAGAAGCATCACATCACTACTAGGAAACAGCTCTTCTGTGGCGCATGTAATTACATCTTCTGTGGCGCATATCCTAGTCGCTACTGTTATCTCGCTACCGATATCTGCTTCCTGTGGCGCATATAGATATGTGCCACGAAGTCGAACCATGGTGCATTTCTTCATATCATACAGAATAACTATGGCGCATTTACACATATGCGCCATGAAAGCCTTCGCCATATGACTATATAATTATATGCGCCACTGATTGCGTAACACGTATTCAAAGTAAAATACTTTCCTGGTGTATAATCAGGTATTTATACAGGATTTGTACAGTATTTATCTAGATGAGTATAAAATACATTGCACAAGTAGTAGATGCATGAAAACCGACATATATATAATACAAACACTTAGAGCCCGATCGAGATACATATATAGTGTCAAGTGCCAAATTTTTACACAAGCGCCGAATACAAAGTTCATATCAGCTCACATTACAAATATGAAGTGGCCACCGTCGCCTACACTAGGATCAAATAGAATACAGTTGTGATAATGGTGAGCAAGAGCATTAGCTCGACCAATATCTTCATCCGGTTCTTCTTCCACAAGTGGTTCCTCCACTTGGCTATCACCTCCTCTCTAGTCGTGTATCCTTTGTAGATGTTGCCGCTGAACTTGTTCACTTGTTTGTGACAATCCTCCCACTCCTCGTAGACTCCTGGAACCCTACCCATGTACACCACATACCACCTCGTCGCCATCTCTATAGATGACAAGGCATATTAGTAAAAATACAACGAAAAGAATGAATAAAGGGTTCACATGCATATATATATATGTTCACATAATATAAAACAAAGGATCCATAAACCTAAAAGATAGATCATCATAGAAGCAATAAGTTCAACAACAACACGACCACAAGGTAGTTTAAGTCTAACAACAATGACCATTTCGACCACGAGATAGTAAAGTTTATGACACACACTAATACAGCAGGCGTCCATCAAGAATATACACACACTGGATCATCCTAGAGGCACACATCGATCATGATGAAGACTTCCTCTTCTCGCTCGGCTTCGGGAACGGTAGATAGCCCTCTTTCGTCGTCCACGTCCTTGTGTCACCCTGCTTACGGAGGCATTCTTCGATCTCCCTCTTACTCAACCCTCTGCCTTGTTGTAGGGCACCCCCTTGTGTTGACATCTTCAATGATGATTTGCGACAACTTCATCTGAATGCGATGGAAGTCTTCTCTAAGATCAGCATCGTCGATTTTCGCCAAAGTTTCGGCCCATCCTCGGAGACTAGATGGCAGCGTTAGGTTATGGCAATCCCGAACATAGCCTTTAAGGTGATGGAGGACATAGAAGGCCTCCTTGGCACCAGTAGTCGACTACTTGACGCAGGGGAAGTCGAGCATGTGCTTGAACACGTGTTTGCCATCCTTGATACATTCCCCTTATCTACGAAGGTGCATCCCTTCTTGGTGTAGCCCTCGAGAGCCTCATTGAGAACACCCCTTATTCTGGTGTAGTCTTTCTTCTTCGTCAAACTCCCCGAGTCGAAATACGTGGCTAGCGAATACCTAGGGGCAAGGACGATGAGTGTGCAGTATTTGTCTCTGCGCAACACAATTGGAACGAAATGTTGGAAAAAGAGCAAAGGAAGAAATCTATAAGAAATGCATAAGTTACGGTGGCGATGAGCGAGTGTGTGTACTTACTCGGGAAAGAAAGGCAAAAGAAGTATGCCATTCCTCTTGTTGTCCACCATGAACTTCTCGAGGTACGCCGTCGCCTTGGTCCGTGTCTCTGATCCTTCGACCAACTGGCTGTCCCACATGTAGTAGGGATCCACTATCGCGATTTCCGGGGTACTTTCTCTCTTGATCGTGAGCGCCAGATTGAGCGCGTATAGGTGGACCAAGTTATAGTCCAGCCGTTTCGTGAGAAACAGTTTGAATATGTCCTCGAACGCTATGAAGAATATATCCGCGGGGGGTTCATCGATGAAGCCCACGTCCAATGGCACCTTGGCCGTGAAAATCGGGTAATTTGGATCTTCGTCTTTAAGAAGGAGGGCCTCTAGTGTCTTGGCACCCTCGTGCAAAGTTAACATGGCTCCAACCGCAATGTGGATCATATTCGGAGTCAATATCGGATCACTAGCTACATGCACTTGGGGCAAGCCAAATTGTGTGGATGGTACGACGACGGCGTCCTGACCCCAGATCCTCTTCGGAAGAGGCTGGCTCGCACCCTTCTTCTTATTATTATTACCTCTCTTCCTGTAGTGCTTCTTCTTCACAATAGTGTTAGCCACTGCCATCTGCTCATCAGTCGCCTTTTGGAGTGTGTGGGGCTGAAAACCAATCTCGGTTTCTCTTGTGGTGGATCGGCGGCTGGAGGCGTCTCTTGAGAAAGACCATGGAAGACCAGGCGCTACGTGCATGTATTGGGCCGACCAGCTTGATGGTCGTCGCAAGCTGCGAAGGGTTCTTCATCCACAGAAGGCATATACAATCCTTTGGCGGCGCCGGTGTTGATGAAGTCATCAACGTTGACCAATTCATCATAATCTTCATGGGTGCCATCATGTGGTGGTGGTAGCGGGGGCGACGGTGGTTGCGGCACAACGTCTTTGCCATGTGTGGTGCACATGTTGCCAAGAGTTGATGGTGACGGCTGGTGGTGGCGACGACGGCGGCTACTGGCTTCCGAGGTGGTGGCCGGGCGATCGGTCGAGAGGTGGCACCGGTGCTCCCCCCCCCCCCCACAAGACGAATCTGGGTCTTTGGCCATGTCAAGGGCCAGTTGTAGCATTCCCCAAGGGTCTTGTGTTCATCGGCTCCCTGAGGTTGAAAGGGGGGTCCATATCGTCGCACCCTGGCAACACCCGGTCCAACCTGACCCTCATCACGTCATCATCCATTGGATTGTTGTGCATTGTGCGACTCGCCGGTTGTATAAGAGTGCCCTTGGCAAAATCCTTCAACTCACCGCTGACATCTTTAAGCAGGAGTACGCAAGAAGTGTCCTGAGGCAAAAACATGTTGTTGGGCGTCATGAGATGGCAGCAGTCATGCATCAAAGGCATAACGGAGATGACGTGCACTAACTAACTAGTTACCTTGGTGATGGCGTGGATCTCGGCTAATGTAGACACACGGCCGATGTCGGCGGCCGGCCTACCATCATCTGCAATCTCCCGCTCGGGTGCCTCACGAAGCACCACCGCCGTCGGCTGCGCCTTATTGGTATATTTGGCGGGAGGGGGCGTCAGTGTGACCAAAACGAGCGGATGCGTCCCGACGTTGACGGCTGGCGGGGTCACCAGGTCCGGTGACACGGTAACATTGTGCCCGAGTTGCTGCCGCTTAAGCTGGGCAGATGTATCGGCCCCTGTCGACCTCCCGCATTCCAAGCAGTAAGCCCCTCGAAAAACTCAGGAGGGATCATCGAGCAGAGCTTCTCTTCCACTAACTTGTCCACCGTTTAGCCTTTTAAACGGCATCATGTTGTGCAAGAATGTCGGCCCGAGCTGGATGATGTCGTCCACGACATGTACAAGCAGATGCACCATGATGTCGAAGAATGCGGGTGGGAAGTAAATCTCAAGCTCGCATAGTATCATCACGGTCTCTTCCTGTAGCCTGTCGAGCTACTTCACACCGATCGACCTCCTAGATATGACGTCAAAAAAGTTACAGAGGCCAAACAACATCTCACGGACATGCTCGTCCATTAGCCCATGGATCACAACAGGGAGTATCTGCGTCATCAGCACGTGACAGTCGTGAGACTTCATACCGCTAAACCTCTTCTTCGCCATGTCCAGATATCTGCTTATCTTCCCCGAGTAACCGTGAGGAACTTTCACTCCTAAGAGGCACCTGAAAAACTGCTCGAGCTCCTCCAGACTCAGAGTGAAGCGCGGGACCGAAGCACCACCTCATTCTTCTTAACTCTTTTGCGGCGACCTTGAGTCCCTTCCGTCTGATCATCATCATCATCATCATCATCATCACTATCAAGGTACTGAAGATCTTTCTTTATGCCAAGAAATTTAAGCTCCTTTCTTGCTTTCAGCCCATCCTTGGTCCTCTCCGGCATGTTCAGTAGAGTGCCAAGCAGACTCTCGGTAACGTTCTTCATGATGTGCATTACATCGAGGCTATGGGGAGTGTGAAGGACCTTCCAATACGGCAGGTCCCAGAAAACAGACCTTGCTTTCCATACACCCAGCAGCGGCTTTGTCCTCGGTCGTTTTTTTCCAGGCGTAGGGCAATCTACCCAATTATTCAAAAGCTCCTTGATTTCTTCGCCACTCCTCGGACGCGGGGCTCTTTCGAGCTCGTACTTACCATTGAACAGGTCACCACGTTTTCTCCACGGGTGATCCATGCGGAGCCACTTTCGAGTACCTTGGAACACGGTTTTCGAAGACCCGGGATCCCTTGGTAGCTGGAGATGTGGTGTCTCATCCATGCACTTGATGCATGCATTGTGTCCGTGGTTCACCTAGGGCGATACATATGCGTAACCAGGATAGTCCTGCACGGTCGTGGCAACACGGCTCTCAGATGGAAATATTCTTTAGTGTAGGCGTCCCACGTACGGGCCGGCGTCTCCCACAAGCTGGCTAACTCCTCTCTCAATAGCCCGATATACATATGCATATCGATACCTGGTTGTTTCGGCCCCTGAATAAGAATGCTCATGTGTACATACCTTTGCTTCATGCATAGCCACGGGGGAGGTTGTATGGTCATACAAACACGGGCCAAGTGCTATGCGTGCTACTCTGGTTTCCAAAAGGATTGAGTCCATCGGTGCTCATACCTAGCCTAACGTTCCTTGCATCGCCCCCAAACTCTTCGAACTCGATGTCTAATGCATTCCACTGGCTAGCGTCTGAAGGGTGTGTCAGGATCTTGCCCTTCTCTGGATCATCTTCGGGTTTCTCTCTTTCTGTGTGCCATTGCATGAGCTTTGCTTCCTTAGGATCTACGAAATATCGCTGCAGATAAGGGGTGATAGGAAAGTACCTTACCACTTTTCGAGGAACTTTCTTGTTCCCTCTCTTGTACCGTCCTTGGCCACACACCGGACATGTGGTTCTATCCGCGTACTCGTTCCGATAAAGTGCGCAATCATTGATGCATGCGTGGTATTTAATGTGTGGTAGGTCGAGAGGGCACATGATTTTCTTGGCTCCTCGATACTTGTTGGCAATGTGTTCCCCTTAGGAACTCGGTCGTGCCAGTATTCCATGTTCGCGTTGAAGCTCACATCGGTCCATTTGTGTTCGCCCTTCATCTCTAGAGCCTTGAGCGTTACACTCAAACGTGTATCCTCGGGGCGACACCCAGGATACAATGGAGTCATCCCGTCTACCTCCATTTGGGCCAGCTTGGCTTTCTCTCTGGCTGCAGCTTTGTCGTTGCTCGTCTCCTTGAGGAGCAGTTCTTGAACATGAGGGTCCTATAAGACCGAAGTTAGCAGTGTATGTGTGTTCGCGTCTTCTCCTTTTTCATGATCATGATCATCCCGTCACCATCTCCTTCTCCATGCTGATCATGCCCGCCGGCATCTCCTTCTTTGTCATGATGATCATGCCCGCTGGCATCTCCTTCATCATGATGATCATGCCCGGTAGACTCTTCGTCTTCTCGCCCGCCCACGTCTTCGTGACCACCACCATGTCCTGCCGGCGCCTCATTGAGGTCGCGCATGAAACCGCGCCTAAGCGGGTGACCCTCCAATTGTCCAGATTCAGGGTCGATCCAGCGCTGCAGTTTGCATGTTCGACATGGACATCTTATCATGGTCTTGTTGTTCAGAATCATGTCCTCCTTCGCGCCTTTCTTGTACCTAGCAATTCTACCTTTGCTCATCGTGAGGACCATGGTTGCCTGAGCGGTCAAAACAGAGAGTATAGGTGAGAACCACACCATATGAACACACACATGCATGAATGCTAGCCAGAAAAAATTCGGCATGACCTTTCCTAAAATTAGGACATATGGGTAGTGCAAAAATTTGCCGAAATAGAAATGAATCAACATTTCAGCAAACATCCATGCAACCACACCGGCCGGGCCCGACACAACAATAAGCAACCAACAAAAAACTTCTTCCCATTGCAAACATTCATGCACCACACAAGCATCGTCTCGCCATGGATCGCACACACACACCGCCCGCGCGACAAGCTTCACCTACATGTTCATGGCCAAGTACTCACCTAGTAGACACAATAATAGCAAGACGAGACCACGCGATGAGAGAGTGTGGACAAAAAGATCTACAATGCAAGTTGGTGGAGAGGAAATTAGTAAACAAATAGAGATGTGAGAGAGAAAAGTAAGGAACTTTTAGATCTAGAAGTTGGAGCGAAGCTTCCACTTACCAATCTATGGATTAAAGTAGGTTTAGTTACAAGAAAATGGAGAAACTATGGGCAAGATGGGGTGTGAGGGAGGAGGAAGACGAGTTGGGAGGAGGTAGAGATGTGAAATGGGTGGTGGTGGATAGATAGATAAGAAAGCTAGCTTTTGTCACCTTTTTAACATAGATCTGGACGCCTCATGCATGGCGCATATGGAGAAATGCATACGGCTGAAACTTATGTGGCGCATAAGTCCATATGCGCCATAGAAGTGGGTGAATTAGATTCCCTGTGTGGGGCCCACCTCCATGTTCTGTGGCGCTGATTGGGATATCGCCACGCAATGAAACATCTGTCTGTGGCGCATGTGAACATGCGCCCACAGAACTTGGGTGAATTAGATTCCGTGGTGGGGTCCCCTCCATGTTACATGGCGCATGAGGAAATATGCGCCACGGAAGAGGCAACTTCATTGCGCATATCTCGAGAATCGCCACAAAACTTGGATCAACCCACCGGTGGCGGGTCCCACCAATCTTACGTGGCGCATACTGCGGAGAATGCGCCACGTAATCTTCAATCTTGGCGCATGCTTTCTGGTGCGCCACTGATGTTTTCATGTGGCGCATTGTTTCTCATATGCGCCACTGAACATCTTGTCTATCTATAGGTTGTTTCCTAGTAGTGCATCCATCAATACATAAATCATGATAGAAGACAACTCACTATTATATAACTTAACTTGCAATAAGTAAAGGAAACACAATAAAGATACATAAAGTAAATGATAATTGGTAATGGAAAACTTTGCTCTTGGTCAAAGAATAGTTAACAAACTGCAGGAGTTCAAACATAATGGGTTTTCAATGATAGCTTTCAAAGTAATAATCACTGAGATAAGAGCAGTGTGCAAAACAAGGAACATAAGAAATATGATTGAATAAATCATCATATGAATGAATGAAACACAACAACTCAAAATACTTGCTGAGATAGAAAGTAATAGGTTTACTGACTCAACTAAAAAGTAAAATAAAGGCCCTTCGCAGAGGGAAGCAGGGATTTCAAGTTTCATAATAAAGAGTTTCCAAAAATTATGGTACTTATTAGCTTTCAGCTCTCATTGCCCCTATCATAGGCATCTTTAGATGATTATGGTTAAAGTGATCAAATATGAGGATATGTTTGACAAGTTATAAGTTGAAAATCTCATGTCCCTTGATTACGAGGGTTGCTCCTCATGCTACTCAAGTTTAGTCACCGGTAAGTTCTTGTCATAGTAAGTATATGTGTACCATAGAGAACCGCCAACGGGTACCCCTTGCCCGATGATACGAAAGAATCCCCATATCAAAATGACAAGGCAAGCAGACAATAAGCATCTCAGCATCTTCTTATTTACCATGGGGAATGGTGCTTTTTTCTCTCTTTTCTCATCTTTTTTCTTTTTTTCTCAATCTCTATCTCTTTTTTATAAGAAGAATGCTTCATAGATTGCTCATTATGGTTACACTGCAGGTTTCCACCATGATTAGGCATGGATTAGACCAGCCGCCCAGGCGTTTCTCTAACACACATACATAACTCCGTGGACTTACAAGCTCCCCTTTCATTTCACACCGACGACATCCATAAAAAAGAGCATGATATCAACTTGGTACAATGTACAAGTGCAATGTTGAAAGCGTTCCCCATGACAGCATGGTTCTGCTAATTCCCAACTTACAAAATGCAAGCATATACGCAACATATATGGGCACAATGGTTCAGGTTTATTAAGTGCAAGAAAAGTAAAGTGTGCCATCAAGTTCATGAGAGCTTTAATCACTAATTTTCACATAACAAGTTTAATTCGGAAGGTAGATAAAAACATGCATTTACTTGGAATAGCAATAGTGCTAATAGGTAGGTGTGGTGGACACAAATGGCATAGGTTTTGGTTTAAGGATTGGATGCACGAGAAGCATTCCCTCTCAGTATAGGTTTTTGGCTAGCAAGGCTGGGTAGCAAGCATAAGAGTTGGATGAAACAAACAAACATACAGGTGATAAAAACAAACATGCAATCTTCCTTGGAAGCACAAAAGATCTTAACTAGAGAATACTAAGCTTATGAGCAAATCAAGAAAGATGATGATGAAATTATATTTCTTAAGAGTACTTTTATATTTTTCAATCAATTCTCATAATAATGTTGCTACTGACCGAGCCAGGTTTGCCAAAACCAACTAAATTAACTCAATGATCCCAAACTTATATCAATACTAACAACAAGATCAATCATATAACCAAAATTGAAATATAATATGAGATATGAAAAAGAGTAAATGATAGAACTTCTCATTAATATTCCATAACGGCAACTCACACCAAGGGATACATAGATATCTAACGAGAGGGGGGACACTTCCATAATGCAAACCATCCTACATGATAACTTCTCTAATCATGATATGACTCTACTAAAAAGGTAAAAAGATAGAAGATAGTGATGTGATACCGTGGCACTCCCCCAAGCTTGGAACAAACCAAGGGGATGCCAAAACCTGATGACGAATTACTCCCTCGGTGGTGGTGGTGTTCTCTCGTCATCGTCCGACTATCAAGGTAAGGGCTCCCCGTCAACAAAAGACATCCTGGTCTCCAACATCCTAAAACTAGCAACAACACTTATGCGTTTGAACCTAACCTCATACTCACAGTTTTGATTTTGCACGTTGTAGAGCTATGCTTGTAGTTGGTTGGTTGTTCGGTGGAGTGAGAGAATTTCCTCCTTAAGCTCAGCAGTCTCCTTCTGGTGCTCGGCGATGAGTTTTGAACTAATCTGATGGATGATATCCACTTCACGTTCCGCCATCTTCTTGTACCTAAAGACTTCTTGCTCCAATGCTTCCATCCTGTCCTCCAGACTGCCTTCACCTTTAGGGCCCTAAACCCCTTTTATCTGTACCTCCCCATCTTCAAGCAACAACTCCTTGGGATGAACTCACGCATGTACGGGTTGACGATGTCCATAGAGGAATCTTCCTTGGCTGATCCAGTGGAAGACATTGTGGCTCCAAAACTGAGACTATCTTTCAAAAACAGATCGAAATGAGACGAGAACACCATATACGAACCTCGGGGAATCCGGGGGATTATATATTATGATTTCAACATAAGGAAGGTACTGGGAGAAAACGGGTCGGAGACGGACTCCGGGGCGGCCACACCACCTGGTGACACGGCCAGAGGCCTGTGCCATGGGGTGGTGTGAGCCACCCTGGCTCCATTTCCGTCCCTCTTTCACTTCCTTGCTTTCCTTGTTGGATAAAAACTGCAAAAATATAACTGGACAGATTTTTCACGGACCTTTTCTTACCAGAACTGTTACCTATTCGAAAATGGACTCTGCAGGTCTCTGAACTTGGTGTTAAATAAATTCTTCTGGAGTCACCGCTTGAATAACATCAATATCTTCATCTTTATACACATATTGTTTGGGTCATGTAACCTTTCACTATCTTATTACACCATTTTCCCCAATAACCTGGAAATTTCGTTCACACAATTCTCATTAGTAATAGTGAATGCAAGGTAATAAACCTTTTCAGTTCAATTTCAACTGAAATCCATCAAAACATAAGCTACTGAAACAACTCCTTCCGAAAGCCCAAAAGGAATTCAAAAAGGAAATCAATTTAAGAGACAAATGCAAGAGTGGTAAAAATCTGTCAAAACATACCAGCAGGTAAAGATCAATTTTTTTAGAAAATCTTCTGTTGCTCAAATCAAAACGTGCACAGCTAACGAAAGTTAAATAATAACCTAGGGCATGCACACAAAAAATTACAGATCAGTACGACGTTCTGGGATCTTTCATGAATTTTTACGGCGAAGCACCAAAATTTGTTTCGGGACAGCAACTTTCCCAAATATTACTACTCTCTCATTAGAGGTTGATCTTGACACAAAAACCAAACAAAAGGATAAGGAGAGGTTATTACCGCAGTAATAACTTCCAAAACTCAAATAAACAAAAACAAATTGAAAATACAAATATATTGGGTTGTCTCCCAAAAAGCTCTTTCTTTATAGCCATTAAGATGGGCATGATAATTTTAATGATGCCCTGATAAGAGTAAGAGTTGAAGTACAAGGGTGCATCAAGAAGCAAAAATACACATGTTTAAGTCTAACCCACTTCCTATGAAAGGGAGTTTTGTAAGAAAATAAAATGTTGAAACCAGAGGCCACTAGCATAGGAAGGCAAAGCAAGTGCAACATAAAGACTTTCAGCAAAAAACGAGGAAACTTGATATTATTGAGATGCATAAGAACAGTCTTCCCTCTCTCATAATAACTTTCAGTATCATGCATAAATTTAACGATATAACACTCACAAGAATCATTATAGCAATGATCACTTATTCTAATAGAAAACACAGGGACACTAGTTCTTATAACACTACTTTGTGAAACAATATTAGAAGTATCCTTAAAGAGGATAGTGTGTCCATCTTCTACATATTTAGTGACAAAGTCTTTCACTTTTGCTATCATAGGTTCAACAGCTACTTGTTCATCAGGTTCAATAGCTTTATTTGTACTTTCATTAACCATACTAGCTATCATAGAATGTTCCTTTATCTTAACTGGGAAAGGCATTTTCTCAATGTAAGGTTCAGGTAAAACATGATTAGTAATATAAACTTCACTATTTCTTGCTAGGACACTATTAACAATATCTTTATATAGCTCATGATACTTATTCCATTTCTTTTTAGGAATTTCAATATAGGAAGCAAAAGCCTTAAAATAAGTTGCAATAGCTGGAGAGTCTAGACCCTAAGCATTTCTAACATATTGAAAGTCATCAGTTACCATAAAAGATTCAATGCATTCATAATCATAATTTATACCTGGCTTTCTTACTTTATCGTTCTCCCATGCTTCAGCATTGTCTTGAATACGGTCTAGAAGATCCCATTTAGCTCCTTGTTCCATGCATGTAAATGATCCAGCACAAGAAGCATCCAATAGATCCTTGTCATGAAGAGAAAGTCTTGCATAAAAGTTATTGATAATAATATTATTGGGGAGCTCATGAATAGGACATTTGAGCATTAGTAACTTCAATCTCCCCCAAGCTTGAGATGTACTCTCTCCATCAAGAGTCCAAAAGTTGTATATTTGATTCCCTTGTAGACCGTACGCATATATAATACATACCCTTGTAGACCGTACGCGGTTAACATTCCGAGGGGAACGTGGTTGAAGTAGTCGAACTCGTAGCCGACCTCAAGGTCGTGATGCTCCTCACAGCTCACCCCTTGCTCCATCTTCATCGTGCAGCAGCTCCGGCTCACGACATCCAAGGTGCCCCAAGTGTGTCCCCACGTGGTTCCATACACATACGGTGTATGATGATGACCTCCGACTCCTTGATCCTTGCTGGGAGTGCGGAAGTAGATCTCTTGCTTGGAATCTCTGCAATGCAATGGCGTGCTGCAGGTGCGCAGTCTCTTGCGCGAACAGTCCTTTCTTGGGACCACGCCAACGCGTGGAGACAACTATGTAGAGAGAGAGGGGTGAATTCTCTAAGGAAGATGCCTTAGAGAACATCTCAAATTGTGTGTCTAATCCCACCCATGGGCACCCCTTTATATAGGGGGCGGGAGGTGTGCCCTCCCCTTTGGGTTTCCCATATATGTGGGACTAATCAAGGGAGAGAGGGGAGGCGCCATGGGCCCTTAGGGCACCATGGGCTCGCCGGCCAGGGGTGGGCCCCACCCTGCGCATAGCCCAAGGCTGGCCAGGTGAGCCCCCTTGAGGCGGCTAGGCCTTGGCCCTTGGCCCTTTCCTCTTTCGGTTTTCCCTCATGGGCCCTTTTTCCTAGGAAGTTTGGCCCATTAGTGGAATACCCCTTCAAGTTAGATTTTAATATTAATTACATTAATTAACATGTACATACATATTTCAAATTCCTATTTGACCCAAAACACCTTTCGGTTCCCTTTCAATTTCCTCTGAACGACTTCGGAACTTTCCCGGAACGATTCCGGTTCTCTCATGGAACTTTTCCGGTTTCCTTTTCTCTTTCATATGGTGATTCCAACTTACATAGGATCTCTAGCTCATTGTACCCTTAAGTGTATTCCCCCATGGCTCGGGAGTGGCACAGATATGATCTCCATCAATGATCAATAGCGGGACCGGGATGCCCATAATGACCCCTATGCATTCCATGATGATAATGTCGTTTGAACTGTAAACGTTGTTTCCCATTCCCTTTGCCACTCGATACCTATTTCACCCAAGATTTTATCTACGGTATCTCCATACCTTCGTTATATCTCGTTACCGATGAACTTGTTTTCTCGTTCCCATGTTGTTGCATTCCATGACCAAGTCACACGCTTGCAAGCTTCGTTAATGCAACGTCACCGCGATGGCCACAAATGTATCTGTCCGTTACATGGATCGGCAAATCCTGGTCTTGATATGTACTCCTCTACGTGCTCCTTTCGGAAACCTGAGTAGCACCTTTTTGATCACCCAGTCATGGTATGATACTTGATACCATCTAAGCTCCCTCTAGAATGGTGATTTGCATTATCTCACAGTCTAAGGATTAGGTTGCGAGGTTTCCTTAGTTTATCATTAATGGTGAACTTTGTAGCTAGATCTCATTATGATACAATTGTTGGGTGTTTGTCTATCACATAATTCAACCAATGATATGACCTCATTGTCAATTAGAATAAATTCCCATGATCTCGAAACCCTAGATCACCCTCATGACCAATGAACTAGTTCGCTAGAGGTAACTAGAGACTTGGTTTGTTTGCATACCACATGTGTATTAACGTTTTGTATTAATATAGTTATAGCACAGTATGAAGCGTATTATGAACATAAGAGATATATCAAACAATACTCTTTATCATTTGCCTCTAGGGCATATCTCCTTTAGTCTCCCACTTGCACTAGAGTACAAATAATCTAGCTCGCATTTTACTCATCATAAACCATATCACATATGCGTTTATTGATCATACATGCTGATGGAAAACGTCATGTCCATGTTCTGTTTTACCAGATCAGTATGTCTTTGCAAATCGTTAATGTCTCCCTAACTTTGACATTCATACCATTATCTCATAAAGGGTTGTAGTATTTGTTTGGTGACAAAGTGAGACTTTGTTTCTAGTGTTTATCGTGATGGTCGCTTTCACTATTGTAACTTAAACTTTGAAACACACTTAGCTCTCCTTTGTGTGTATATATAGTAGTTATGACAATAGAGTGAGGTTGGTATCTAGGAGCCAGCGGTGACGTTAGATCAGCCACAACGAGCTTTCTCATGGGCAGTGTGCCCTGTGACACACCCTCTACATGAAGAAGAACTAGTCCCGCCACAACAATATACATCATGTCAGATGGAGCCCTTATACTTCTATTTCTATGTAGATCCTAGTGCATGAAATGCAACTATGCGCCTTACTTTGCTTCTTGCCATTTAAGGACAAACTTAATTCTGGTTCAGTGATTAACTCAGAAATCACTTCAAGACATGTTCTTACAGATAAGAATTTGTCCTTCCAATCAGAACCTCGGGTCAGATCACATCGAGTATACAATATGGTTGTATGGAAGAACCTATGGCTGAGGCATAGGAGATGCAACTCATCTCTTTCTTTCTTTTAATCATGGTTGTAATACTAAGACTAACTCAATGCTTCATACAAGTAAAAACCTCTTTCTTTTCCTTGTTCCATTCTGAACTACTTCAGAATCTTTATCTAGGATATTCTGGACATCTTCAGAATCAAGTCTACGAAGCATTCAACTATGATGTTTATTAAACTTACCAATCTATCTCGATAGGTCTCATTGTTTAATAAATTGTTCAACTTCATCCATATTTACCAACTTAAATGTTATTAGTACCAATCACATCATTCATATATGTTGTCCACATATCTCAGAATGATTTCACGCTCCCACTCAAATATGGCATCCATATATGAGATCCGGGGATTTCACTTAGCTCCCACTCAAAATATGTCTGCTACATATTATGATTCAGCCAAGCTACTTAGCTCCCACTCAAAATATGTCTATTACATATTAAGATTTGGCCAAGCTAATTAGATCCACTCAAAATGCAGGTCCTCTCGATAATCTTGGACATTCCAAAATTCTTTGATCACCATCAAATCGAGAATTCTAGTTACTAGACTTCAATATCCATATATTGCTAGTGTAAATCCAATAGACTCAAGCATCGCTACATTTGTAGTCAACTCCTTGAATTTGTCCAAACATACTTTGTGAAAAATCGAGATTTATATCATTCAGTAAGTTTCATTTACTTCCTTATGACTTTGCAGTCATTTAGAAATATCAAGTAAACTTGTTTACTTAATAAGATCAAGTAACATATTACTTTGCAATCTCAATGTAACTTAATACAGGATTTTATGACTCCCAGTCATTTCTCGCACTTAGGTCCATCACGCTTCTTTGTAGTTCGTAGGTATGTCTTGTTCAAAAACATGACAAGTGAATCAATAATATAATTCTGTGAACTTGCAGAGTTGTCGTTGTATTGGGAACGGTAGTACCTAAGCAGGTTAGATAGAGGTGTGGAGACTAGCAGGGAAGCTCTCGACAGCGTCCGCAAGCGGGATTGGATACGAGCAAGTGTAGAGAGACACACGAAGTACCTAGGTTCGGAGCCCTCGTGGTGAGGTAAAGCTCCTACTCCTGCCGATCTGACTATGAGTGATATATGGGCTATAATTGCTCCTCGAGCTGTATCTTCTATCTACCCTCTTAAATGAACTGAGACCAACCCTTGCTACGAGAGCCTTGCCTCTCCTTATATAGGCAGAGAGGCAACGGTCTCACTGGCCAGTCCGGCTGGCGGGTCCCACAGGCGGGCCCCAGCCGGCTGGTCATCTATAGTATCCGGTACGGTTACATCCCATCGAGGTACATGCGGTAGGGTTGTCATGGGTACAGTGAACGCCGTGCGAGCCTGTCGTCAGCATCTGGCCACTGTGCCCTTGTCACCTAGCAAAGTCTTCTGTATGGCCATGTAGTTGCGGGTCTTGTCATCGTACCAGGGCGTACCACGCACTGTGCAGCATGTCGCTCTATCCTCCTGATTGCGTCCGGCTACGCTGATGTAGCCGGCCCCGTGTCTTGTTGCTCCTCTTGGTTCCGGCTACCGTAAAGTAGCCGACATGACTTGCTCGTTTCTGGCTGTGCTTAGCTAGCCAAACGTGACCGACTACCGTAGTTCTTCTTCGGTTGGGGTATCCGGAGGTCATCCCCCCGACACTAGCCCCCGAGTGCGTGTAGATTTTGCCCTTAGGCAAAATGTGCGCACGCTCCTCTCCAACTTTGAATTTTTGGCCGGCTACATCTGGCAGTTGCGCTACCCGAGATGTTAGTATTGACGCCAGCCACGCACGCACGCACCATCATTGCACTGCGGCGCGGAGCGTAACGTCTCATCGCACATTGCCTCAGGAAACTGCCGCTTGCCTCTTCGGATTCCGCTCCAGGATCTTCTGCACGTCTGGCGCCTGCACAAAGGATCCTGTGCGGTGGCGGGAGGGGGCGCGGCTCGATGGGCGCCACATGGCATCGCGTACGTTTCCCTCATAAGAGTAAGAATATTACTTCTCTCTCATTAGAGGTTGATCTTGACACAAAAACTAAACAAAAGGATAAGGAGAGGTTATTACCGCGGTAATAACTTCCAAAACTCAAATAAACAAAAACAAACTGAAAATACAAATATATTGGGTTGTCTCCCAAAAAGCTCTTTCTTTACAGCCATTAAGATGGGCATGATAATTTTAATGATGCTCTCATAAGAGTAAGAATTTAAGTACAAGGGAGCATCAAGAAGCAAAAATACACATGTTTAAGTCTAACCCACTTCCTATGCAAGGGAGTTTTGTAAGAAAATAAATTGTTGAAACCAGAGGCTACTAGCATAGGAAGGCAAAACAAGTGCAACATAAAGACTTTCAGCATAAAACGAGGAAACTTGATATTATTGAGATGCATAAGAATAGTCTTCCCTCTCTCATAATAACTTTCAGTATCATAGATAAATTTAACGATATAACTATCACAAGAACCATTATAGCAATGATCACTTATTCTAACAGAAAACACAGGGACACTAGTTCTTATAACACTACATTGTGAAACAATATTAGAAGTATCCTTAAAGAGGATAGTGTGTCCATCTTCTACATATTTAGTGACAAAGTCTTTCACGTTTGCTATCATAGGTTCAACAGCTACTTGTTCATTAGGTTCAATAGCTTTATTTGTACTTTCATTAACCATACTAGCTATCATAGAATGTTCCTTTATCTTAACTGGGAAAGGCATTTTCTCAATGTAAGATTCAGGTAAAACATGATTAGTAGTATAAACTTCAGTATTTCTTGCTGGGACACTATTAACAATATCTTTATATGGCTCATGATACTTATTCCATTTCTTTTTAGGAATTTCAATATAGGAAGCAAAAGCCTTCAAATAAGTTGCAATAGCTTGAGAGTCTAGACCCTAAGAATTTCTAACATTTTGAAAGTCATCAGTTCCCATAAAAGATTCAATGCATTCATAATCATAATTTATACCTGACTTTCTTCCTTTATCATTCTCCCATGCTTCAGCATTGTCTTGAATATGGTCTAGAAGATCCCATTTAGCTATTTCTTCCATGCGTGTAAATGATCCAGCATAAGAAGCATCCAATAGATCCTTGTCATGAAGAGAAAGTCTAGCATAAAAGTTATTGATAATAATATTATTGGCGAGCTCATGAATAGGACAGTTGAGCATTAGTAACTTCAATCTCCCCCAAGCTTGAGCTGCACTCTCTCCATCAATAGGCCAAACGTTGTATATTTGATTCTGATCTTTATGAATCTCACTAGGAGGATAAAATTTGGAATAAAAGAGAGGTACACTTTCCTCCCATTCAAGAGCTTGACCATTCTTTAGTAGCTTATACCATTCCTCAGCTCTTCCTTTCAGTGATAATGAGAAAAACTTCTTCTTGACTTGATCTGTTGTAATACCTGCACACTTGATCAACCTGCATAATTCGTGTATAAAGAGCAAATGATCACCGGGATGGACAGTTCCATCTTAATAGTTATCCATGACACGATCAAAAATTCTTGTAGGTATCTTAAAAGTATCATTCTCAGCAGGTGGTGGTTTATCTACTACCTTAGCAGTGGTAGTAGCATTATGAAATAAGAAACTAAGTGAATTATCCTTATTGAGAATAAAGTAACTAACAGAAATAAACAATACTCACAGTAGAAGTTTCATTTACCAGTTCCACTCTCTAATAGCGCTTCACTCCTCGGCAACAACGCTAGAAAATAGTCTTGATGACCCACAAGTATAGGGGGTGTATCGCCGTACTTTCGATAAGTAAGAGTGTCGAACCCAACAAGGAGCATAAGGTGTTGACGAGTGGCTTGGAGCAGGAATTCTCTGTAAATGCTTAGCAAACGGATTTTAGAGGGTTTTGATAATGCAGATAAATAAAGTGTGAGTAAATAAAAGACAATAATAATAAATGCAGCAAGTGGCCAAATCCTTTCTTTAGCAAAGGACAAGCCAGTTGAATTACTTAAGATGACCAAACGTTCTCGAGGACACACGAGGATATCGTCAAGTGCTTTCGCTTCATATAGTTGATTAATCTTCTTTAGTTTGATAAGTGTTGTGTGGGTGAACTTGTGCTAATGTACCGACCTTCCTAGGACTAATACATACTGGTGATTATACCCCTTGCAAGCATTCGCAAGTACAAGAAAGTAATTAAGGTAGAAACCTAACCACAGCTTTAAACTCTAAGATCCTGACATCCCTTGTGCAAAGGTTTCCTAATGAGGGTTCATGTTTCTGTCACTCCGGCAACCCCTACGATTAGTAGCCAAATACACAATGCATTCCCCTAGGCCCATAAAGGTGAAGTGTCATGTAGTCGATGTTCATATGGAACCACTAGAAGAATAACACCACAACTTAAATAACAAACTATTGAATCTTTCTCAACACAACTCCACTACTAACAACATGAATTCTCCCATGTCCTCAAGAACTAAACGAACTACTCACAAGACATCATATGGATCAAGATCAGAGATGATATAATGATAAGCAACAATCTGAACATAACAATAATTCAATGGTTCCACTCAATAGCATTAACTACAACAAGTAAACAATACCGGGAAAGTTTCCCTAAGAACTATGCAAGATTCAACCCAATTGTTACAGCGGTATGGAGTGGTGATGATGGTGCTGATGGAGATGATGATGGAGATGATGGTGATGATGATCCCGATGAAGTCCAGCTTGATGGTGGTGTTGATGGCGATGATCTCCCTACTCCGGGAAGGAATTCCCTCGGCATAATTCTGTATGCCGGAGAGATCTTTCTCTCTCTGTAGTTTTCCGCCCCGCAGAGGCAGCGGAATCTTTCTGTGGTCTCTCCCCTAGGCTTAGGGTTTCGTGGGGATGACATACGCTAAAGGGAGAGCTGAGTGGGCAGGTGGCCACACACCGGTGGCGCAGCCGTGGGTGGCCAGCTAGGGGTGGTGTGCGCCCCCTGTGGCCCAACTCCACTCCCCCTTCTGGCATCCTTCGTCTTCTTGAAAAATAGAATTTTCCATGTATTTTCCCGGATTTTCTGATCTTCGTGAATTTTGTCTCCAAACAGCGCCTTTTCCATCAGAATCCTGTTTGCAGCAGTCCATCCTCCAAAAGTCATCAACCATGCAAAAATAGATGAAATAACATAAGTATCATCTCTTAATATGAAATATATCGATGAATAACAGTAAATTATGATATAGAATAGTGATGCAAAATGGACGTATCAATGAACCTCTGCCATCCACTTGCCGTCGTCCATGGTGCCCTGTAGGCGGTCAAAGTGCAGCAAGGACGAGCCTCCTGCACCCATGGAGGAAGAGGATCGACGGGAAGAAAAGGGAGAGAGGATTGGAACAAGAGAAGGCTACCGGCACTCTCTAGAACTGTTGTCGAAGAAATGGGGATGAGGAATTGGGGATTTTGCGGGGACGCAGTTTATCCCTCGATATTTGGATCGTCTGTTCGGTTATCTCCATTAGAAAAAATAAAAAATGTTAAAATCCCTCGACTAGATAGAGGAGAGTGTCATATCGTAGCACTGTACTACTAGTACGCATTAAAACCAGGAGAATAAAAATAAATTTTATTCTCTACCTACCATAGTAACTAATGGCACATTAAAACGTGTAGAAAACAAATGTGCACTTCTATTCATTATATACCTAATTACAGTACTATTTGAACTAGTCTGCACACATATGAACGTGTCATACACATTACTTGTGCATCGTCATGTGTTAATTACATAGTAAAATGAGTAAATTTATGAAGATAACCTTAAGTGCACACATTAAATGTTGCAAACTCGATCATTGAAAAGATTAATTTGTAGCCATCTTAAAATCATCAAACCTTAATGTATTGCAACCGTACACACATCTTGCAAATAGTGCATAAATAATAGTCTTCAAGACAAATATGACATTACTAGTAGAGGCAACATTGTAATGTCCTAAAACAACTGACCAAGTTCAACATCTGGCACATGAGAGACAAATAGATAGGCGCCATGATTACCAAGATAGAGCATCATGAACAACTTGTGTCCAATCTCAAAATTATGTTCCTTCTCCATGAATTTGTCACATATGTTGACGCACACACGACCATCATCAGTAGAAATAGCATACGTCGATGGCAGCATCGTCCTAGGATCGCAAACTATAGTAATAGCACCTTCTTGGTCCATGTCATTTGGAAGAAGACGACGAGGCAGTTTCTGTTGAAAATTTGCAAACAATTGTGTTTGTGTCAATTCAAAAAAATTAACTAAGTTAGTTGAATTATGATGTAATAAAAAACCAATCAACATTAAATACCATAAAATTCTTGGTGAAGTTGGACCAATTCAAGGTATAAAGCAGTCCATAAGATCTTGATCATACTCTCCAGCATCATCATCGTCTACAAACACGTCAAGATTTTCCACCTCTGTGCACACCTTCTCCATCATTCTCCAATTAAAATGGGTTCCCTCAGTTGCAGTGAGACGATCAACTATGTCTCTCCCGTCAACTCTAAAATGGCAGTATGCTACAAACAAAATGTGGCAAAAATCGTTATGCATTGAGCTTTTGGCACATTAGTTAAATCATAATATATATGTTAATCAAACCCAGAATAAAATTAAGATAGAAGTATTACTTGGATGGATTATAGGAAAATTTCCACAGACAACATTGTTTGATTCACAAAGATTTTGGTTAATGGTGAAATTCATCTGTTGTTCCCTTTGAAGTTTATACACTATACAAAATTCTTTCCAACCATCACCACTGATGAAAGTTAAATTTGGTTTATCGTAACCATCAACACAAATTCAAAATTCTTAGGTGTAGTAAAGGACACGTAGAATCTCCTTTTTCATGCTTTTTCACTGAATACTTATTGAGAAAAATAGATCTTGAATATCATGGGAGAACCTGCATAGCATGTATGACACAATGAGAGGAAGGCAACTTACATAGAATAGTAACATATAACCCCTCAAAATATTTTTATGTACATGAAAGTCCCTTTAAATAACCCCCTACAGCAGATCTTAACATATAGTCCCTTCGTTTCATTCTATAGTGCCTATATTTTCTAGCACGGAAATTAAGAAACGCATGTGGAGGGGAAAATAAAATATTTTTCGGCAGGATTTCTCTTGGTTAATTGACGTGATAGAATAGAGGAGTTTTCTACATACATGAAACATTATATACTTTAATAATTCGGAACCCTGTTGAAACAAGGGTAAAAGGTGCACACGAGTGACGTAAAATACCAAAATACTAACTCATGCAAAAACATAAGGTATATATGCTTCAAATTAAAAATGGACTCATCAATTTCCCAAGCTAGATTCTTGCTCGTCCCCTAGCAAGGTAGTGACTTGTGAACAAGGTCATCATGCTCATGAGGCATGGGTCGTTACAATAAATAAGGAAATTGAAGCATAATTACAATTCCATATATATAACTACGTTGTGAGTTGTATCACACTCTCACACATCACATGACTTAGAGGCTTCCACACCTTTTGTATTAACAATTTATAAGAAGTTCGATAATTTAGCAGATTATAAAATCACCAAGTTTATTCAGATGAGCACTTGATTGAGTAGGGAACTGTCCATGATCATTGTTTGAGAACCTTTTGCCACTTTCACCTTTTCTTTTTATTCTTTGATAGCATAATTTTCCTTTTGTTTCAACACAAAATTGTATCATGTTGATACTCTTTATGGATCTTAATGGTTTAAACCAATGATTCTAACATGCTATAAAAATTTCTTCTCATATCTTATCAATACTTTATTGGTGTGGAAAACCCTAAAATCATAATAGTGGTACAAGTATCATAGCACTCATCCTAATTCATACATCTAATACAATAATCATAAACTGAAATCACTTCAAATATCATAAAGTATCATAACCAATTGATCACGTAACTAATGCAAACTTCTGAATAAAAACCTATCATGCGTGCAAAAATACTAAACATGCTAAAACTAGAAGATAGATTACAAGGTTCCAATGAAGGGTTCCGTAGCAGAAAACAAAAATTATCCTACGTTGGAACTTCCTAATGCCAAGATCTATCTATGTAGTAATGCAGTAACAATCGGAGCATATAGAATACATACCCTTGTAGACCGTACGCGGTTAACGTTTCGAGGGTAACGTGGTTGAAGTAGTCGAACTCGTAGCCGACCTCAAGGTCGCGATGCTCCTCACAAGTCACCCATTTCTCCATCTTCATCGTGCAGCAGCTCCGGCTCACGACATCCAAGATGCCCCAAGTGTGTCCCCTCGTGGTTTCGTACACATACGGTGTATGATGATGACCTCCGACTCCTTGATCCTTGCCGGGAGTGCGGAGGTAGATCTCCGGCTTGGAATCCCTACAGCGCAATGGCGTGCTGCAGGTGTGCGGTCTCTTGCACGAACAGTCCTTTCTTGGGACCATGCCAACGCGTGGAGACAACTATGTAGAGAGAGAGGGATGAATTCTCTAAGGAAGATGCCTTAGAGAACATCTCAAATTGTGTGTCAAATCCCACCCATATATGTGGGACTAATCAAGGGAGAGAGGGGAGGCGCCATGGGCCCTTAGGGCACCATGGGCTCGCCGGCCAGGGGTGGGCCCCACCCTGCGCACAGCCCAAGGCTGGCCAGGTGAGCCCCCTTGAGGCGGCTAGGCCTTGGCCCTTGGCCCTTTCCTCTTTCGGTTTTCCCTCATGGGCCCTTTTTTCCTAGGAAGTTTGGCCCATTAGTGGAATACCCCTTCAAGTTAGATTTTAATATTATATTTAATATTAATTACATTAATTAACATGTACATACATATTAGAAATTCCTATTTGACCCAAAACACCTTTCGGTTCCCTTTCAATTTCCTCTGAACAACTTCGGAACTTTCCCGGAACGATTCCGGTTCTCTCACGGAACTTTTCCGGTTTCCTTTTCTCTTTCATATGGTGATTCCAACTTACATAGGATCTCTAGCTCATTGTACCCTTAAGTGTATTCCCCCATGGCTCGGGAGCGGCATAGATATGATCTCCATCAATGATCAATAGCGGGACCGGGATGCCCATAATGACCCCTATGCATTCCATGATGATAATGTCGTTTGAACCGTAAACGTTGTTTCCCATTCCCTTTGACACTCGATACCAATTTCACCCAAGATTTGATCTACAGTATCTCCATATCTTTGTTCAATCTCGTTATCGATGAACTTGTTTTCTCGTTCCCATGTTGTTGCATTCCATGACCAAGTCACACGCTTGCAAGCTTCGTTAATGCAATGTCACCGTGATGGCCACAAATGTATATGTCCGTTACATGGATGGGCAAATCCTGGTCTTGATATGTACTCCTCTACGTGCTCCTTTGAGAAACCTGAGTAGCACTTTTTTGATCACCCAGTCATGGTATGATACTTGATACCATCTAAGCTCCCTCCAGAACAGTGATTTGCATTATCTCACAGTCTAAGGATTAGGTTGCGAGGTTTTCTTAGTTTATCATTAATGGTGAACTTTGTAACTAGACCTCATTATGATACAATTGTTGGGTGTTTTCCTATCACATAATTCAACCAATGATATGACCTCATTTTCAATTAGCATAAATGCCCATGATCTCGAAACCCTAGATCACCCTCATGACCAATGAACTAGTTCGCTAGAGGTAACTAGAGACTTGGTTTGTTTGCATACCACACGTGTATTAATGTTTTGTATTAATATAGTTATAGCACAGTATAAAGCGTATTATGAACATAAGAGATATATCAAACAATACTCTTTATTATTTGCCTCTAGGGCATTATCTCCTTTAGTCTCCCACTTGCACTAGAGTACAAATAATCTAGCTCGCATTTTACTCATCATAAACCGTATCACATATGCGTTTATTGATCATACATGCTGATGGAAAACGTCATGTCCATGTTCTGTTTTACCAGATCAGTATGTCTTTGCAAATCGTTAATGTCTCCCTAACTTTGACATTCATACCATTATCTCATAAAGGGTTGTAGTATTTGTTTGGTGACAAAGTGAGACTTTGTTTCTAGTGTTTATCGTGATGGTCGCTTTCACTATTGTAACTTAAACTTTGAAACACACTTAGCTCTCCTTTGTGTGTATATATAGTAGTTATGACAATAGAGTGAGGTTGGTATCTAGGAGCCAGCGGTGACGTTAGATCAGCCACAACGAGCTTTCTCATGGGCAAGGTGCCTCAGGACACACCCTCTACATGAAGAAGAACTAGTCCCGCCACAACAATATACATCATGTCAGATGGAGCCCTTATACTTCTATTTCTATGTAGATCCTAGTGCATGAAATGCAACTATACGCCTTACTTTGCTTCTTGCCATTTAAGGACAAACTTAATTCTGGTTCAAAGGATTAACTCGTAAATCACTTCAAGACATGTTCTTACAGATAAGAATTTGTCCTTCCAATCAGAACCTCGGGTCAAATCACATCGAGTATACAATATGGTTGTATGGAAGAACCTATGGCTGAGGCATAGGAGATGCAACTCATCTCTTTCTTTCTTTTAACCATGGTTGTAATACTAAGACTAACTCAATGCTTCATACAAGTAAAAACCTCTTTCTTTTCCTTGTTCCATTCTGAACTACTTCAGAATCTTTATCTAGGATATTCTAGACATCTTCAGAATCAAGTCTACGAAGCATTCAACTATGATGTTTATTAAACTTACCAATCTATCTCGATAGGTCTCATTGTTTAATAAATTGTTCAACTTCATCCATATTTACCAACTTAAATGTTATTAGTACCAATCACATCATTCATATATGTTGTCCACATATCTCAGAATGATTTCACACTCCCACTCAAATATGGCATCCATATATGAGATCCGGGGATTTCACTTAGCTCCCACTCAAAATATGTCTGCTACATATTATGATTCAGCCAAGCTACTTAGCTCCCACTCAAAATATGTCTATTACATATTAAGATTTGGCCAAGCTAATTAGATCCACTCAAAATGCAGGTCCTCTCGATAATCTTGGACATTCCAAAATTCTTTGATCACCATCAAATCAAGAATTCTAGTTACGAGACTTCAATATCCATATATTGCTAGTGTAAATCCAATAGACTCAAGCATCGCTACATTTGTAGTCAACTCCTTGAATTTGTCCAAACATACTTTGTGAAAAATCGAGATTTATATCATTCAGTAAGTTTCATTTACTTCCTTATGACTTTGCAGTCATTTAGAAATATCAAGTAAACTTGTTTACTTAATAAGATCAAGTAACATATTACTTTGCAATCTCAATGTAACTTAATACAGGATTTTATGACTCCCAGTCATTTCTCGCACTTAGGTCCATCACGCTTCTTTGTAGTTCGTAGGTATGTCTTGTTCAAAAACATGACAAGTGAATCAATAATATAATTCTGTGAACTTGCAGAGTTGTCGTTGTATTGGGAACGGTAGTACCTAAGCAGGTTAGATAGAGGTGTGGAGACTAGCAGGGAAGCTCTCGATAGCGTCCGCAAGCGGGATTGGATACGAGCAAGTGTAGAGAGACACACGAAGTACCTAGGTTCGGAGCCCTCGTGGTGAGGTAAAGCTCCTACTCCTGCCGATCTGACTATGAGTGATATATGGGCTACAATTGCTCCTCGAGCTGTATCTTCTATCTACCCTCTTAAATGAACTGAGACCAACCCTTGCTACGAGATCCTTGCCTCTCCTTATATAGGCAGAGAGGCAACGGTCTCACTGGCCAGTCCGGCTGGCGGGTCCCACAGGCGGGCCCCAGCCGGCTGGTCATCTATAGTATCCGGTACGGTTACATCCCATCGAGGTACATGCGGTAGGGTTGTCATGGGTACAGTGAACGCCGTGCGAGCCTGTCGTCAGCATCTGGCCACTGTGCCCTTGTCACCCAGCAAAGTCTTCTGTATGGCCATGTAGTTGCGGGTCTTGTCATCGTACCAGGGCATACCGTGCATTGTGCAGCATGTCGCTCTATCCTCCTGATTGCGTCCGGCTACGCTGATGTACCCGGCCCCGTGTCTTGTTGCTCCTCTTGGTTCCGGCTACCGTAAAGTAGCCGGCATGACTTGCTCGTGTCTGGTTGGGCTCAGCCAGCCGGACGCAAATCGATTGTCGTAGTTCTTGTTCGGTTGGGGTATCCGGAGGTCATCCCCCCGACACTAGCCCCCGAGCGCGTGTAGATTTTGCCCTTAGGAAAAATGTGTGCGTGCTCCTCTCTAACTTTGAATTTTTGGCCGGCTACATACGGCAGTTGCGCTACCCGTGACGTCAGTGCTGACGCCATCCACGCACGCACGTGCCATCATATCACTGCGGCACGCAGTGTAACGTCTCGCCGAATGTCGCCTCAGGAAACTGTCGCTTGCCTCTTCGGATTCCGCTCCAGGATCTTTTGCGCGTCTGGCGCCTGCATAAAGAGCCGGCGCACGACCCCCACGCGGAGGCCATCGAGGAGGAGGAGGTCGTGCGGGCTCCTAAGCCTGTTGGGTCCGCAGCATAGAAAACAAAAAATTTCCTACGGTGTGAACTACACGCCAAGATCTATCTACTAGGTACAAAGCAACGGGTGGACATACATCCATGGAGAACTTACCGTCGAAGACAACGAGTTTTGTTAACGAGTAGGAACTCGTGTTTGATGTAGTCGTACACTTGCCGATCTCAAGATCGTGATGAAGTCTAGCAGGTCCGGCTCCAGCACGTCCATCAGATCCAGCTCCAGCACCACCAAGTGCAACAGCGGTGCATCCGCGTGATCGCACACACGTCCGTACCCGACAACCTCCGTCCCTCGCTCCAAAGCAAAGCGAAGCGGCAACTCCTTTCGAGATAAAGCCAGGGAACATGTATCTCGCTAATCCGAGACCATGGGGAAATAATACTAGAGGGGAGAGATCCTTCACAAGGAGGTGTGTGTGAGAAGTGAGGGGTGGTTTTATAGGAGGAGGTGCCCTCCTTCATGCCGTCACATGGAGGAGGTGACTCTTCACCTCCTCCATTCATGTGGTAACTCCTCCACATAAATTTGCCCTTCACATTCTCTTTAAAGTCTCCACTTTAAATGCATTAAATTTCTCCAAATTTAATGCTCTCTCATTTAATAAAACTCTTTTATTATTTTTATTCAGAATTTTGTTAATTACTTTAATTAACAAACATTCACATAAAACCCCCTGCAACATTTCAATATTACATGCAGAACCAATTTCAGCAATTTCACCCAAACAGCTTTCGTGTCTATTGAAATAATTCCAGCGCTTTCTTAAATCTTTATCTGAAACATATTTGCTCCAAATGGTGTCGGTATCCCTTAAGTGTGTCACCCTACGGTTCGCGAATAATGTATAATGATCGTGACCCCTCTCCGATCAATAATCAGCAGCGGGACCTGGAGATCCATACTGACTCCTACACATTCAACGATGACTTCTGTGATCGTGAGAACCTTTAACGCTAGTAACTAAATCCCTTTGTCCCGTGATATATTACATGTCCGAGATTCGATCATCGGTATCTCCATACCTAGTTTGATCTCATCGACATGCACTCTTTTCTCGTTCCCGTGATATAACATTCTAGTGATCACATCACTTGCTTGCAAGCTATTTCAATGTGATATCACCGAGAGGGCCCAGAGTATATCTATCCGTCATAGGGATTGGCAAATTCCATTCTTGATCCATGAGCCTCAACATAACACCTTCGTAGCACTGAACCCACCTTTATAGTCACCCTGTTATGGTGCGACGTTTGATGTTATCAAGATACTCTTCCGGTGTTAGCAATCAACATGATCTCATGGTCTAAGGATAAAGATTACTTCGTATGATATTATAGCAATATAAACATAATGACTTTGATCGTAATGCTATACTTCGGATGAATGTTCATCACATCATTCCACCAATGGTGTGACCTTGTTATTAACAACATCCAATGTCCATGATCAGGAAACCTTGATCATCTTGTTAATCAACAAGCTAGTCTATAAGAGAGGCATAACTAGGAACCCTTTTTGTTTATTAAACACACATGTATTGATGTTTCCGATCAATACAATTCTAGCATGTAAAATAAACATTTATCATAAACAAGGAATAAGATAATAACCACTTTATTATTGCCTCTCGTATATTTATTGAAAAAGCCCCCGGCCCGCATGGGCGAATGGTGACTCAGGCCGAGGCGCCTGTGGGAGCAGCTCCCCGGCGCAGGGGCGCCGGTGGGAGCAGTTCTAGCCGGTCCGATGGAGGAGGCGGGTCCAACCGGCCTGTCGTGGAGGAGTCGGCCCCCAAGAGGAGCCGGACCGGCACCCTTCCCCCCAGCTGCCTTGGCCGCAAGAAGGGGTCGCCCCCCCCCCTTGGTGGCGGGGTAAGCTACTTTCCGACTTTCACGCCTTTTCCTCCTTTTGCTTTCAGATGATCTTTCTGGTCCTTTGCCTTACTTGCTTTCTTCTTTCCCTTCTCTTCTGTTTTTCAGCTCGCTGGTCTCCTTCGGTGCCGCGATCCTGGCGCGGGCGTCCACTGGCTCGCCGCCCCACGCGCCGAACACCGTGCCACCTCCGGCCGTGTCTGCTCCTCCTCCTTCTCCTAGGGCTCCTCCTTCGCCTCCGCCTCGGGCCGATCCGGCTGCCACAGCCAGAGCAGGGGACGCCCAGTCGATCATGGTGGTGCAACCGAAGACGGCTGCGTTGGCCCCACAAAGTGGAGGTAGTTCCCCCGTGGTGGCACAGAGGGCCTCCACTGGTAAGGAGCTCGTAGTTGTTACCGACGACAACTCCAACGGCGATCCGGGGGAGGAATGGCGAACGACAGTGCTAGAGGCGAAGGAGTCGCTGACCGTCAACGCCGTTGACGACAACACATCTCCCGTTGCCTTGCTGGCGGATCTGGCTGCCACCCTTGAGTTGGCGGGGAAGGAGATTCGGCTGCTAGAAGCCACGTCCAGGGGCAGCCGGACCCTGGAGAAAAACCTTGTCACTGCCAACAGGACCTCCGAGAGTAAGTGTTTTTACTCGGTTTCAGTAGCCGGGTACCTTCGTCTTTCTCTTTATCTTCTTCTTCTCTCACTTTTTTTACTGATGTCCGGTTCCTCGCAGCTATCATGGTGTGCGCCAAACGGGAGATCGATCGCCTGAAAAAGGCGAACGATCACCTGACCAAGTCCAACTCTTCGCTCCGGCTACAGAATAAGGAGTGGCACTCCAAGACGGATGGCCTAGAGGCCACCATCAAGGAGCATGACGCCTCCCTCGCCAGTTGGGCCCAAGCCTTTGATCTTCTCGATGCCCAGACCAAGGACCAAGAGAAGGAGACCAAGCGACTGATGGTTCGGGAGAAGGCTCTGGTGGAGGAGTTGATGCAGGTTGGGCACCCACCAAGGGTAAGTTCTTTTCTGACTAGCTTCCTCTTTCCGGATCCGGTAGTCGGATCTGACTTTCCTTTTTTCTAACAGCGTTTTATCCGGGCATAGACCTGCTCACGTATAACCGGCTGCAGGAGAACTGGCCAGGGGAGCAGCCAACTGCCCAAGAGCTGGTCGTCCTTCTTGGTGAGGAGGTCGCTAAGCTCCGCCAAGCGGCTCAAGCGATCTTCATGTTCCTTTGGCCGGACACGCCGGTTCCAGAGACGATGGCGCAGCTGGCAGCCAAGGTGATAGAGGTGCCGGCTACCATCGATCGCCTGAGGGATCTGGCGGTGCAAGCCGGAGAAGAAATGGCCTTGGCCTTGATGCTCTCCTAGTACAAGGATGCCCGCGTCAAGAAGATCGACGGGGGCTTCCGTACCGGCGCCGACCTTGCCGCCATCCGCCAAGCCCATCCGGAGCTCCACGCATGTACCATCAAGATTGCGGACTACGCGGACGTCGACGAGGTCCTCACCGACTTGGAGTCTGCGGGGACGCCTGATGCAGAAGCCTCGTCGCAGCCGATTGGTGGGGACGTCGGAGCCGGATCTTCCAGTGCGCCTCCTCCGCCTCCTGAGACCGCCTCCAGCCAGGATCATCCTCACGGCAAGGGCCCTACCACTTAGACGTGATCCTCGGGATGCCGGGTGAACTTGTATTTATCTTGTTTTTGTTAAACCTTGTTATCTATGCCGGCTGTCTCTAACGTCGGGTGAACTTATGGGAGCTTCGGCTCCCCTTTTTATCCCATCGTACTATTTGCTTGCTTCCATTTCCTTGTGATTTTCTGTATGCTTCGATGTTTTTATATTTTGCCGGTTACGCTTGTCCGGCTATCTTCGCCTGGCTAAATGCCTTTAGTCGGGGGAACTCTAACTCCAGTGGGGGCACGCCAGCGCACCCAGTGGGTGTAGCCCCCGAGATTCGGAGCGCTTGATGAAGGCAAGGACTTCGAATCTTCTTTCTTTTCTTCAAGTCCTTAGTAGCGTCCGGCTAGACGCCTCTAGCCGGCTAACACAACCGGGAGATATCCGGCTAAACGCCTTTAGCCTGGGGATCCTCAACTCCAGTGGGGGCGTGCCAACGCACCCACTGGGTGCAGCCCCCGAGATTTGGAGTAGCTGGCGTAGCCAGGTGCTTCGAATCTTCCTCTTTCTTTTCCTGCCCTTGCCCTCACATGGGCTCCAAATATCTGGCTAAACTCCCTTTAGCCGGTCGGAACTACATGGTTCCACTGGGGGCGCGAGCGCACCTAGTGGGTGTAGCCCCCGAGATTCGGAGAGCTTGATGAAGGCAAGGACTTCGAATCTTCCTTCTTGTTGAACTCTGACTGGGTTTAGTCATACAAAACAAACACATATATACGCCCATTCATTAATAGGTTAGTCGATTAAGGTAGCGCTTGCTAACCGGAGGACAACATTGATTTTTCAAAAACTAGCTTGCGCTTCTTTGGACACTTAGTCACTTTCCCATGCGCTTTCCTATTTACGCTGTGTCCTTGCCGGGCAGCCGGGATACGGTCTGCAGCCGGAATCGAAGGGAGCTGACAATACATTGCGCATGGTACTGAGGGCTTAGTAGCCGGATATTCTCAAACTAGTTGCAGGGCCGGGATGCCTAATTCATCGCATCTCTTTCCTATTTTTCATGTGGGATGCCTCGGGCTTTTGCTCTTGCTAGCCAGATAGCCGGGTTGCGGTCTGTAGCTGAGACGAAGAGTGGGCCTCTGACATTGTCGCACACTACTCAGCCGGTTTGTTGACTTGATAGGTCGGGCCAGCCGGCGAGCCCCCGGGTAGGGGTTGCCGGAACCAGAAAAACTGGACCAGAAACAAATACACACAAATTTCTAGCAAGGAGCCCCCGAGTATCTCTCGGAGGTCCGCATTTTCATTCATGGGGTTCATGGGATACATACACTGTCCGATGACTAGGTGTAAAATGGGTGGAGTAGGGCCACGTTCTAGGGGTGTTCTGTCTCCTCATCCGACTTGTCCATCTTGTTCCTACATGGCTGTTGCACGTCGATGAGGTAGTAAGAATTGTTGTGCAGTGCCTGGCTGATGATGAAGGGGCCCTCCCAAGGCGGTGATAGCTTGTGCATGCCCTTCGTGTCCTGTACCAGCCGGAGGACCATATCGCCCTCGCGGAATGCGACGGGGCGGATCTGGCTCGAATGGTAGCAGCGTAGGCGCTGCTGGTATAGGGCCGATCTGGACATGGCCAGTTCGCGAGCCTCCTCGAGGAGGTCCACACCATCTTCCTGCACCTCCTGGTTGGCCTTTTCTTCGGAGAGGAACTTGCGCGGTGACTCGAACTCGATGTCCGCGGAGAGGACGGCTTCCGAGCCATAGACGAGGAAGAACAAGGTGAAGCCGGTTGACCTATTCAGCATGGTGTGGAGGCTCCACAGCACAGCCGGAAGTTCATCGATCCAGAATCCGGGCGCTGATACATTGCAAATGTATCTATAATTTTTGATGTTCCATGCTTGGTTTTATCTACTTGTGTTTTGTTCCAACTTTGGAGTACTTTTCATATGATTTCTTGGACTAACCTATTAACAAGATGCCACAGTGCGGTTGCTGTTTTACTGTTTTTGGTTCCAGGAAAGTCAGAAAATGAATATTCTCGGAATTGGACGGGACAAAAGCCAAAGTTCCTATTTTACCGGAAGACTCACGGAGCCAGAATACGAGACGGAGGAGGGCCAGGGCCTGGCCACACCATGTGGTGGCGCGGGCTAGCCCTGGCCGCGCCACCAGGTGGTGTGGGACCCCCTGGCACCCCCTCGGTCTCCCCTCTGGCCTATAAGAAGCCTCCCGAAGCCAAAACCCTAAATCGTCCTGCCTCCAGCCACGAAAAGTTCCGCAGCGCCGCCGCCACCGAAGGGGAGATTCGGGGGACAGAAAGTCTCTGCTTCGGCACCCTGTCGGGACGGGGAAGTGCCCCCGGAGCCATCTCCATCGATCTCCACCGCCATCTCCATCACCGTTGCTGATTGCCATGATGAGGATGGAGTAGTTCTCTCTCGAGGCTAAGGGTTCTACCGGTAGCTATGTGTTCATCTCTCTCTCTATGCATGATCTTATTGAGATCATGAGCTTGTAATCTATAGATCTACCTTGCTACTCAAGTGCTTTAATAGATCTCTGCTCTCCCCATGTGTGTGAAAGTGACAGCATGCACACCATGGTGGCACTTAGGCTAGAGTTCTGTAACACCCTCGAATCGGCACTATGCAAGTTTTAGCGCTTCCCGCCAAACCCGCATAGAAACGATTCAAGGACACCCACCAGGCACTTTCGTGCGGTGGAAAACAAAGTAATACCATTACACAACAGTCCTCGATGGGACCCACAGAACAGATTTATATATAACACGACTCCAAGAGTCAAGAATACAGATATACAATACAAAGATCCAAAGCACCTTAAAAACGTTACAGCGTCCGAGTACGGACAAGATGCAAATGGGGCTAAGAGCCCTGAAGAATAACCAATGGCGTCCATAACCCTGCTCAGGCCAAGCCAGAAGGGTAACCCTGCTAACGACGTCGATCTCAAACCTGCTAAAACAAAAAGGGGTGCCGACGAAGGGCAAAGGAAAAAGAGGAGCGTCAGTACTGAGGCTAGTACATGGCGAGGCTAGAATTCGGCGTCTCTCGCCTACATAGGTATGGTGAACTGAAGCGGCAGCGCAGCAGCACCTATAGAGACTCAGTAAAACTGGCGGCTATTAGAGAGGGATAAGAAAGACCTATCCAGATCCAACCTGATAGTAACACCAAACATACCCATCCTGGTATTCCCCCTCAAGACCAAACGAGGAAGTCAAACCGAGGAACTCACACAGTTGGCAATTTTACTCATTCCATTATCGTTGAAGCACTTACTAGGCAGATATATAGCATGAGTCATCCTGAAGCATAAGTAGTGGGTAGTTTTAGTTAACATTCCGTTGTAGTTGGAACATTTACTAGTCAGATATAATTGTCCTGAGGAATCCCAAAACCCAGCAGTTGTTGGTACTTTTATCACCTTCCATTGGAGTTGCAATACTTACTAGGCAGATATAACAAACATCCTAGATCCACCAGCTGTTGGCATTTTTAATATTCATTCTGTTATAGTTGAATCTGATTACTAGTCACATATTAAGTCAAATTTATAGCACTACTTTAGTTATGCTTGTCTATGATCGAGATACTATGCTCCAAGTCGTCCATAACCATGGACACGGCTTTCAAAAAGTTTTACCCTGCAGGGGTGCACAAATAGCAACACACACTCGATCAACCTCGGAAAAACCAACTCAAAACCCAATGAGGCATTCACGACAAAGCCATCACAGGATTCATAAAATATTTCAAGGGGCCACCCCACTAAGCTACCCGCAACGAAGTTGGCCGGCTTCGGAACGGACCCAGGGTTTGTGTGGACGGCTGTAAACGACTAGGAACCCGAAAGTGTGACTAGGCTTGCCGATACAGCGAAAACGTGTCACGATCCTAAACAGTACAGGTGCTCCACACACAATCGTAAATAAAGCAATAAAGCATGGCCTAAGTACAGGATAGTAATAAAACCCCAAACTAGTTTGTGGCCCCAAGAAATAGAAATGAATCAAGCTCTGGCTCAGGGGGGTCCATAAGGCCTCCCGGATGTGGATAGTGCAAAAAATCAAGGAACAGGTATCAAGTACTCGGGGTCCTACGGGACACAAGTGAGCGTGGAAGAACCAAATAACATTTATTTCCCACCGATGCCTCTGCATTAGTTATATCTACATTTTAATGGTTGTATTTAAATTCATGATCATCTCCACCAATAAGCATCTCCACCAAAAACATCTACCAGCATACCAACAACTGTGGTACTCGACAACACGAGATCGCACCTGAGCAAGCAACTACGACTCGCAAGGCCAACTATCTACCAAACACAGGTAATAGGAGGTGTCCAAGGCAATAGAGGCTGCATGGGATATAACTGGTACATGGAAACTAAAGCATCACGACACGGATAGCAATAGATCAACAGGAGGAAATAAAGACTATAAAAGCAAATAGGTAGAAGGGGAAGAGATGCTCGCCTGGGAAACACTACCGAAGGATCATATCCGAAGAACTTGTCGATACTCACATCAACTCATCGGCCTAATCCGCGAAGAAGCAAACACTAGAACAAACACCGGATGCACTATTTAATACTACGGCAAAAGATCCGACATGATTATGATATGATGCAGATGCGGTGCAATTAGGCAGTATTAAGCGGAACCGGGGTCCCGATAATTAATTAATAGGTTCAAGTTGTTTAGATACCCCGCAATTAAATGTTGGATTAGCAAGACAAAACATGGCATCGGTTCGCTACGCAATTTAAATGGAGGCAATATAAGACTAGAAAAGCCCACATATAGACTCCATATTTAATTTAGGTGAATCATCGAAATACCCCCAAACACCCACAATATGTATGCAAGCATGTTCATTTTTAATATGCAATAAGTATATATCATTATAAAAAAACTAGGGGTCTCAGAAAGGGAATCACATTAGGGTATCGGTGATCTTGGTTTCGAAGGGGTTCAGGCGCCGGGATCGGTCTTCGGGGTCGGTCTTCGGATCCGGGTTCCTTGGGTCCGAGAGGAAGATGTCCTTAGGGTCTCGATCATCGGGTCCATGGATCGGGGGTCTTCGGTCTCCGAGAAGGGGTCTTGTCGCATCCATGACGAGGATGTTCGGGTAACCCGGGTTGATCTGGACTTGGATGGATGCGTAGGTAGCCTCTTTCGAGGTATTGCTCGGCACGATCTCCATGCATCGGTTCTCGAAAACGGAGTACTTGGCGTCCGGGAAGGAGATGTTCGGGTCAGCGTGGAAGATCTTGGGTGTTGGGCTGATCATTGTCGGTGGCTCTCTGGGTACTTCTCCTCGTGAAGGCTTTCGAAACACCTAGGCACCAGTCTCGGTATCGGACGATCTTGTGAGCGTGCCTACTGTTCTCAGCAGCAACAATCTTCGCAGGCGCTGCAGAACAGAGTCATCGGGTCATGTTCATGTCCAGGAGATAACGCACGAGGGGTCTGGCCCGAGCAAGGGCGTGCTAGACTGACTGCAGAGAGGCGGTCGGTGCTAGAGGAAAACTTGAGGGCGAGGCGGAGCTCCTGCAGGGGAGGTGACGACCTGGACGGCGGGCCTCATGGCGCAGGAGGTGACAGAGGCCAACGGCGGGCCAGAGAAGGAACAGAGAGCGGCACTCAGCGAGGAACTACAGAGGAAGGAGGTAGCGCTCGACGCGGGCAGAGACGAGGGAGCGCCGGCGTCGCGGCGGAGATGCGAGGAAGCGAGGGTCGATGGGATCTGCGTGCCTGGGGCTCGCCGTCCCGGAGGACGGCGACGGTGGGCGATTCACGGACGAGGAGGAGCTCGACGTCGGGGACCAGAGGGCGGTGACAGGAGGTCGGCTCGAGGACGGGAGAGGAAGAGCAGGGCCACGGCGAGGCAGGCTCGGGGGCGTCCGGCGTCGCGCTAAGCGGCGGCGATGGAGCTCCGGCGAGGTCGGCTAGAGGGAACCATGGGCAGAACGGCGGCTCGGTGACGCGGGCGAGGTGGCGGAGGCGAGGCGAGGCAGAGATGACTGGCGGCGGCGGACCTCGCTGCGGGGAGGCACGGACGACGACCGGCGGCAAGGGGAGCGCGGGCCGGGTGGCGAGGGAAGAGAAGGAGGCGCGGGGCGTGTCATGGTCCGCGTGGGGAAAAGTGGGACGTGGTCGCTATCGGGAGGTGGGGCCAGGTTGGGTGGCGTGCGGGAGTGGACGGGTGAGGTGGCGGGGTGGTCGGTTGGAGGCGGCTGGTGACGAGGTGGAGTGGGGATGCACATGAGGGGCAGGGTGTGGGGCCGGGCATGGGAGCAGGGGTGGGTTGGTGGCGGTGGGAAACGCACCCAGGGTAGGGTTGGTCGGGCGTAGCAGGCAGGAGTGGGAGGAAGGATGAGCGGGAGAAAAAGGGGTGGCACGTGGTGGATGGAGTGAGGTGGCGCGACGGGGTTGGTCGGGGTGAGGTGGCGGGTGGGCCAGGTTGCGAGGGAAGGGGCCAGGCGGGGTGAGAGAGAGAGTGGCGGTGGGGTGGGGATGTGGTTTGGGGTTAGGGTTTGGTTAGGACTAGATTTTATTTGGAGGTGGCCGACTGGGCTTTCGGGTCTGGCTGGCTGCCTCCTGCAAAAATAATATAAATATTTTATTTGTTTAAAACGGGGCGTTTGAAATCTATTTGTAGACGAAACAAAATATTCCGGCCAAGCCCGGGTTCTAATTTGAAATAAAGACGGGGCATTTAGAAAAACAAAACCAGACTTTTCGAAAATAGTTTTGAGACAAACCATGCATGATGATGACGATGCTCAAATGCAATGTGGCATGATGACATGAGCATGCGGTCATGATGATGCAATGCACAAAAACACCGCGATTTTCTAGTAGTGGTTTTAGCGGGATGCCACAATTCGACACCACTAACAAGGGCTCTCGCCCTCGAGATCTGCCTCATGGTACAGGGAAGAAGTTCGGTGATCTGAATCTTCTCGCTTCATGTAGATCCTCGTGACACCACTAACAAGAGGTCTTTGTCCGTGATCGTCGAGAGAACACTCCGGGAACAAAGGGTGAAGGTAGAGGTATCAACAAATAAAGCCACCTCTAGCTTCCGTGGACGGAGTAAAATTTCTTGATCCACCGATTCGATGTAAAAAAGTGCACAGTGAGAGGCGGGTAGGGTGATCAGTCCATCCCGTACTCAAAGCATCCTTTTGTAAATGAATCGCAGAATCGTGCAACCAACTCTCGGGATTTAGACTGAAGATCTTCACAAGCGGTGTTCGGAACAAGAGGGGTGATGCAGGATCTTCATCGGATCTGGCGTAGATGATGTCGTCGCATTGGGGACCACCGGAAGATACAAAGAAACATCATACTAAAAGACACAATGATCAGGTTTTGCAATGGTTCCATTGGCATGAACAACACATGCTCAAGGTATACTCCAACTTCACCAATGCTCATCCTTCTAAATATGCTTTCCAACGATACAGATATCTGTCAAGGGGCACATACGGATAAAGAGTACAAGGACAAATGATTGGATGAAGGTACAACAAACGAGATGCAGATTGATGATTGTAGCTCCACCATTAGCAGAGGAAGGAAGCGAAACCCTGAAGGTACGACGGAAACCCAACCATGAGAATTCCTAGACTCGAAGAAAAGATAAGAGAACAGATTCAAAACACGTAGAGGTAAGAGGAGAATATAAGAGGGATAAGGAGTAAAATTAGACCTAATCAGATCTATCCAACCGATTTTGCAAAATAGTTTTGACACTCTACTTCGGCTGTTAGCTAGGTTATCCTACATGCTGGACTTGTGGGGTATCGCAACTTCTGAGCTCTGATACCACTCTGTAACACCCTCGAATCGGCACTATGCAAGTTTTAGCGCTTCCCGCCAAACCCGCATAGAAACGATTCAAGGACGCCCACCAGGCACTTTAGTGCGGTGGAAAACGAAGTAATACCATTACACAACAGTCCTCGATGGGACCCACAGAACAGATTTATATATAACACGACTCCAAGAGTCAAGAATACAGATATACAATACAAAGATCCAAAGCACCTTGAAAACGTTACAGCGTCCGAGTATGAACAAGATGCAAATGGGTCTAAGATCCCTGAAGAATAACCAATGGCGTCCATAACCCTGCCCAGGCCAAGCCGGAAGGGTAACCCTGCTAACGACGTCGATCTCAAACCTGCTAAAACAAAAAGGGGTGCCGACGAAGGGCAAAGGAAAAAGAGGAGCGTCAGTACTGAGGCCAGTACATGGCGAGGCTAGAATTCGGCGGCTCTCGCCTACATAGGTATGGTGAACTGAAGCGGCAGCGCAGCAGCACTAAACAACCTATAGAGACTCAGTAAAACTGGCGGCTATTAGAGAGGGATAAGAAAGACCTATCTGGATCCAACCTGATAGTAACACCAAACATACCCATCCTGGTATTCCCCCTCGAGACCAAACGAGGAAGTCAAACCGAGGAACTCACACAGTTGGCAATTTTACTCATTCCGTTATCGTTGAAGCACTTACTAGGCAGATATATAGCATGAGTCATCCTGAAGCATAAGTAGTGGGTAGTTTTAGTTAACATTCCGTTGTAGTTGGAACATTTACTAGTCAGATATAATTGTCCTGAGGAATCCCAAAACCCAGCAATTGTTGGTACTTTTATCACCTTCCATTGGAGTTGCAATACTTACTAGGCAGATATAACAAACATCCCAAATCCACCAGCTGTTGGCATTTTTAATATTCATTCTGTTATAGTTGAATCTGATTACTAGTCACATATTAAGTCCAATTTATAGCACTACTTTAGTTATGCTTGTCTATGATCGAGATATTGTGCTCCAAGTCGTCCATAACTGCGGACACGGCTTTCAGAAAGTTTTACCCTGCAGGGGTGCACAAATAGCAACACACACTCGATCAACCTGGGAAAAACCAACTCAAAACCCAACGAGGCATTCACGACAAAGCGATCACAGGAATCATAAAATATTTCAGGGGGCCACCCCACTAAGCTACCCGCAACGAAGTTGGCCGGCTCGAGCGGACCTGGGGTTTGTGGACGTCAGAAACGACTGGGAACCCGAAAGTGTGACTGGGCTTGTCGATACAGCGAAAACGTGTCACGATCCTAAACCGTACAGGTGCTCCACGCACGATCATAAATAAAGCAGTAAAGCATGGCATAAGTACAGGATAGTAATAAAACCCCAAACTAGTTTGTGGCCCCAAGAAATAGAAATGAATCAAGCTCTAGCTCAGGGGGGTCCATAAGGCCTCCTGGATGTGGATAGTGCGAAAAATCAAGGAACAGGTATCAAGTACTCGGTGTCCTATGGGACACAAGTGAGCGTGGAAGAACCAAATAACATCTATTGCCCACCGATGCCTCTGCATTAGTTATATCTTGCATTTTAATAGTTGTATTTAAAGTCATGATCATCTCCACCAATAAGCATCTCCACCAAAAACATCTGCCAGCATACCAACAACTGTGGTACTTGACAACACGAGATCGCACCTGAGCAAGCAACTATGACTCGCAAGGCCAACTATCTACCAAACACAGGTAATAGGAGGTGTCCAAGGCAATAGAGGCTGCACGGGATATAACTGGTACATGGAAACTAAAGCATTGCGACACGGATAGCAATATATCAACAGGAGGAAATAAAGACTATAAAAGCAAAATAGGTAGAAGGGGAAGAGATGCTCGCCTGGGAAACACTGCCGAAGGATCATATCCGAAGAACTTGTCGATACTCGCATCAACTCATCGGCCTAATCCGCGAAGAAGCAAACACTAGAACAAACACCGGATGCACTATTTAATACTACGGCAAAAGATCTGGCATGATTATGATATGATGCAGATGCGGTGCAATTAGGCAGTATTAAGCGGAACCAGGGTCCCGATAATTAATTAATAGGTTCAAGTTGTTTAGATACCCTGCAATTAAATGTTGGATTAGCAAGACAAAACATGGCATCGGTTCGCTACGCAATTTAAATGGAGGCAATATAAGAATAGAAAAGCCCACATATAGACTCCATATTTAATTTAGGTGAATCATCGAAATACCCCCAAACACCCACAATATGTATGCAAGCATGTTCATTTTTAATATGCAACAAGTATATATCATTATAAAAAAACTAGGGGTCTCAGAAAGGTAATCACATTAGGGTATCGGCGATCTTGGTTTCGAAGGGGTTCGGGCGCCGGGATCGGTCTTCGGGGTCGGTCTTCGGATCCGGGTTCCTTGGGTCCGAGAGGAAGATGTCCTCAGGGTCTCGATCATCGGGTCCATGGATCGGGGGTCTTCGGTCTCCGAGAAGGGGTCTTGTCGCATCCATGACGAGGATGTTCGGGTAACGGCTTCGGGTTCGATGACGGACTTGGATGTGGTACTGGTAGCCTTCTGGAGGTACCGTCTCGGCACGATCTCCACGCACCGGTTCTCGAAAACGGAGTACTTGGCGTCCGGGAAGGACATATTCGGGTCAGCGTGGAAGATCTTGGGTGTTGGGTTGATCATTGTCGGTGGCTCTCCAGGTACCTCTCCTCGTGATGGCTTTCGAAACACCTAGGCACTGGTCTCGGTATCGGACGATCTTGTGAGCGTGCCTACTATTCTCGGCAGCAACAATCTTCGCAGGCGCTGCTGAACAGAGTCATCGGGTCATGTTCATGTCCAGGAGATAACGCACGAGGGGTCTGGCCCGAGCAAGGGCGTGCTAGACTGACTGCAGAGAGGCGGTCGGCGCTAGAGGAAAACTTGACGGCAAGGCGGAGCTCCTGCAGGGGAGGTGACGACCTGGACGGTGGGCCTCATGGCGCAGAAGGTGGCAGAGGCCGACGGCGGGCCAGAGAAGGAATAGAGAGCGGCACTCAGCGAGGAACTGCAGAGGAAGGAGGTAGCACTCGACGCGGGTGGAGACAAGGGAGCGTCGGCATCACGACGGAGATGCGAGGAAGCGAGGGTCGACGGGATCCGCGCGCCTAGGGCTTGCCGGCCCGGAGGACGACGACGGCGGGCGATTCACGGACGAGGTGGAGCTCGACGTCGGGGGACCAGAGGGAGGTGACAGGAGGCCGGCTCGAGAACGGGAGAGGAAGAGCAGGGCCACGGCGAGGCGGGCTCGGGGGCGTCCGGCGTCGCGCTAAGCGGCAGCGACGAAGCTCCGGTGAGGTCGGCTCGAGGGAACCACGGGCAGAACGGCGGCTTGGTGACGCGGGCGAGGTGGCAGAGGCGGGGCGAGGCAGAGATGACTGGCGGTGGCGGACCTCGCTCTAGGGAGGCGCGGACGACGACTGGCAGCGAGGGGAGCGCGGGCCGGGCGGCGAGGGAAGAGAAGGAGGCGCGGGGCGTGTCGGGGTCCGCGTGGGGAAAAGTGGGACGGGGTCGCTATCGGGAGGTGGGGCCAGGTTGGGGTGGCGTGCGGAAGTGGACGGGTGAGGTGGCGGGGTGGTCGTTTGGAGGCGGCTGGCGACCAGGTGGAGTGGGGATGCGCGTGAGGGGCAGGGTGTGGGGCCGGGCACGGGAGCAGGGGGTGGGTTGGTGGTGTTGGGAAACGCACCTAGGGTGGGGTTGGTCGGGCGCAGCAGGCGGGAGTGGGAGGAAGGATGAGCGGGAGAAAAAGGGGTGGCACGTGGTGGATGGAGTGAGGTGGCGCGACGGGGTTGGTCGGGGTGAGGTGGCGACTGGGCCAGGTGGCGAGGGAAGGGGCCAGGCGAGGTGAGAGAGAGAGAGAGAGAGAGAGAGAGAGAGAGAGTGGCGGCAGGGTAGGGATGTGGTTTGGGGTTAGGGTTTGGTTAGGACGAGATTTTATTTGGAGGTGGCCGGCTGGGCTTTCGGGCCTGGCTGGCTGCCTCCTGCAAAAATAATATAAATATTTATTTGTTTAAAACGGGGCGTTTGAAATCTGTTTGTAGACGAAACAGAATATTCCGGCCAAGCCCGAGTTTTAATTTGAAATAAAGACGGGGCGTTTAGAAAAACAAAACCAGAATTTTCGAAAAATAGTTTTGAGACAAACCATGCATGATGATGACGATGCTCAAATGCAATGTGGCATGATGACATGAGCATGCGGTCATGATGATGCAATGCACAAAAACACCGTGATTTTCTAGTAGTGGTTTTAGCGGGATGCCACAAGTTCTCAAATACTTGTTATGAGTTATATTTGGAGTTGGATGTCTTTATGAAATTGTGGTGTTTGTTGGACTCATCTAGTACTCAAGGTGACAGTGTGGGGTTTGCTAGATGGGAAAGGCTTACTTTGAGGTGTGCTGTTATAGCCCTACCAACGATTAGAGTGTTCAACCGGAGAGTAGCTAAGAGTAGTATCATAAAGAGAATATATTTATATGAGAGTGTTCACTAGTGAAAGTATGATCCCTAGGCCTTGTTTCTAAGCATTGAGACATCGTTTGCTATTAGATTTGTTACATGTTTGCTTGCTTCCATCTTTATTTCAGTTTGCCTTTAGTCTTTTCCATGCCACCAAGCTATTCTCTATCACCGTTTCCACTTATAATTATCCATACCACTTGTATTTCACTATCTCTTCACCGAACTAGTGCACCTATACACCTGACAAGTGTATTGGGTGTGTTGGGGACACAAGAGACTTCTTGTATCTTGATTGCAGGGTTGCTTGAGAGGGGATACCTTTGACCACTTCCTCCCTGAGTTCGATAAACCTTGGGTGATCCACTTAAGGGAAAACTTGCAGTTGTTCTACAAACCTCTGCACTTGGAGGCCCAACAATTGTCTACAAGAATAGAAGTGCGTAGACATCAATCTATTTTCTGGCGCTGTTGCCGGGGAGGTAAGGTAAAAGGTACTCACATCCTCCGGTGTGAGTGCTCGAAGTTATTTCCTTCAGATTCTGCAATTTTGTCTTTTTGTTTCTTGTTTTCACTAGTTAGGCTTAATGGAAAACGACAACAAAATTAGAGAGCTTTATAGTATTTATCTTGAGTTAGGACATGAAGTGTTTGAAGAGAAAATTAAAAAACCCATGGAACTTTATTTGCATGCTAATAGCAATGTTATTAGTATGAATCCTTTGAACACCTTTGTTACTAATGCTATGGAAACGTCTAAGCTTGGGGAAGTTGGTTTTTATGTAAATGATCTTTTTACTTCCCCAGTTTTAAAGAAGAAAATTTGCTCTGATGATACTTTATCTCCCATATGTGGTAATTCTAATGATAATTTTAAGATACCTACAAGAATTATTGATCGTGTTATGGATAACTACTATTTTGGAGATGGAACTGTCCATCCTGGTGATCATTTGTTCTTTATATACGAATTATGCGGGTTGTTCAAGTGTGCAGGTATTACAGCAGACCACGTCAAGAAGAAGTTATTCTCTTTATCACTTAAGGACAAAGCAAGCGAGTGGTATGAGCTACTGGATGATCCTCATCATTTGGAGTGGAAGGAACTTGAATCTCTCTTTTACTCTAAATTTTATCCTCCTCATGAAATTCATAAAGATAGGAATTATATTTATAATTTTCATCCTCATGATGGAGAAAGTGTTGCCCAAGCATGGGGGAGATTGAAGTCACTAATGCTCAAATGTGCCATTCATGAGCTCCCCAGGAATATTGTTATTAATAATTTCTATGCAAGGCTTTTAGGACATTACAAGGACTATCTAGATACTTGTTTAGAGGGATCCTTCACAAGTAAGGAGGTCAAATCTAAGCGGGATCTTCTTGAAGCAATTCAAAGCAATACCAAAGATTGGGATAACAACAAAGGTAAAGAACCAGGTATAAACTATGAGTATGATTGCATTAAGTCTTTTGCTGAAACTGCTGATTTTCAAGAGCTTAGTGCTAAATATGGTCTTGATCCTCAAATTCTTATTGATAGTTTTAAAACCTTTGCTTCTCATATTAATGCTCCTAAAGAAAAGTGGGACATGTATCATGAGCCTTTTAAAGACACTTGCATGGAAAATGAAATTGTTGTTAATGATAGCAATAAACATGCTCAAACCTCTGAAAGCACTATTTCTTATAAGCATGTTAATTTTTGTGGGATACATAGACCTTGTGAGAATAATCAAATTGAAGAAGAATATTGTATCACCCACAGGAATGAAAAAACAAGAATGTGGTATAGGGCTTTAAATGATCTTGGTAAAAAAGTTTATGCCCTTTATCCTTTTATTTGTGAACTTTGCTTTAAAGTGGGTCATTTCAATTTCCAATGCTCAGGCCATAATAATAGCCCTTCTAATCCAATAAGTACTGCAAGTTTGTATTGTGATGACAGGATCACTCCTAATCAGCATGATGAACTTACATTATTTTTGGGGTGTGAAGAGTTATCAAGAAAAACCTCTTTGGTAGATATGGGTGCTTTTGATATGAATAGTGTCCTGCATGGTTGTCATCTTTATTGTGTTGATAATTGCCACACAAATAGTTACATACAAAATATTATAGAAGATGAGATTTTACCAAAATATGATAGGACTAATATGTGTTTTGATCTTATTAATGAAAAGAAGGAATCCTCCAAAGTTTCTTCTATTGTCTCTAATAATAAACTAGGGTATATGGAGAATCTTCCTTTCAACCCTCTCCCTCCTAAAGATAATAAGATAAAGAAGAAAATGAGGAGTAAAAGGAGGGAGGAAACGGTATTTTCCCCTAAGCATGTAGCTCCTATTATAGTTTTTGATGAGTCTGAACTTGATGATGTTCCTATGCCTGTTACCTATAGTAGTGATCATGATTGGGAAAAGCACACTTCTTTTGATATTGAAAATCTCTTTGGTACCAATTCTGAAAATGATGATATTAATAATTGTTGTACCATTAGTGCTATCCATGATCCTTCCAATGATGATATGTTTACAAATGAACACACTTGGGAAGATAACTATTATATTGCTTATGATGATTGCAATGATGAATATGATATTTTCAGTCCACCTACTATTGAGGAGGAAATTAATTATGATTACAATATGCCTCCTATATTTGATGATTATGGTGATGAAAATAATAATGATAGCTATTTTGTTGAATTTGCTCCCACTATAATCAATAAGAATGACTATGTTTATGTGGGGAGTATTAATTCTTTTATGCATGTGGCTCATGATAAGAATGTTTCTTGTGATAGTTATATTGTTAATTTTATTCATGATGCTACTGAAAGTTATTATGAGAGAGGGAAACATGGTTTTATGTACCTCAACAACATTAAGTTTCCCCTCTTTATGTTAAATTTTTTGAAGTTGCACTTGTTTTTCTTTCCTATGCTTGTTGCTTTGTGATTTCATGACTTGTTTCTTTACAAAGTTCCTATGCATAGGAAGTGGGTTAGACTTAAATGTGCTTTGAATTTGCTTCTTGATGCTCTCTTTTACTTCAATTCGTATTTCCTATGAGAGCATCTTCTCAAATTTTCATGCCTAACTTAAAGGCGTTAAAGAAAAGTACTTGTTGGGAGATAACCCAAGAGTTTTAGTTGAGTCTTGGAAGTAATTACCTCTGTAATAACCTCTCCTTATCCTTTTTATTTGCTTTTTGTGCCAAGAGTAACCTCTAATGAGAGTGAAGTAATGATTGGGAAAGTTGTTGTCCCGAAACAGATTTTTGTGCTTCACCGTAAAAATTTGTGAGAGAGCTCTGTATGTCGGATTGAGCTGTAATTTTTTGTGCTTCCTCCCCAGGTTGTTATCTCTCTTTCGTTAGTTCAACACTTTTTGATTTGAGAAACATAAGGTCTTCTAAAAAATTCGTCTTTACCTGCTGGTCTGTTTTGACAAATTTCTATTATTTTCTGCATTTGCTTCTTGTTGGTTCCTTTTTGAGTTCTTTTGGGGAATTGAGCTTTTTGAGGGAAGTGCTACAGTAGATAGTGTTCTAATGGAATTTATTTGGTGTTAGAACTGAACCTTAAGACTTATTTATCTTGAGTGCACTAATGTTGCTAATAAAGATTGTGTGAAGTTTTGTATGAAGGAAAATTTCAGGTGTATGGAAGGAATGAGTAATGAGATGAAGGATGGACTAAAGCTCAAGCTTGGGGATGCCACGCGTGTCACCCCAAGAAATATCCAATAAGTACAAGCATCAAAGCTTGGGGATGCCCAAGGCATCCCCTTCTTCATCAATAAAAATCCCAGGTTCCTTCCAAACGCTTTATTTTTATCGTTTCATGCACAGTTGTGTTTTTCTTGGTGCGTCTTATTTTTCGTTTTTGTTTTGGTTTTTCGTTTGCTTGTTTTTTCTTAGTTTTCTGAATAAGTTGGTTGGACCCCCTGTTTCATACATTGGTTTGCAAATAGTTTGGTTTGGTTTGGAAAAGAGTAGGAAAGTTCATGCTTATGTGGTAAAAAGAGCTCGTTTTTGACTGTGGCTATGCTTTGTCATGCCATGCTTGATATTGTTTTGGCTTTATGCTTAGTATTCTTTGCTGTAGCATGACTTGTTATAAACAATTGAGATTTCTTAATGTGCCTTGGATGAATCATGCGTTGTTTTAGCATATTAAAGCATAGTATAGTGGTATTCTCCTTTGATGCTTTATTTTGGTTGACTTGGCACATGCTCACACCATGTTATGACTATCTCAAGTCACCATAGCCTTTATGATCCTTTAGTTTTCAACTTCTAGTATCACTTTATGATTTGATCAATGGTGTTTTGTCGCTCTGCATGATTATGTCCATTATTGCTCTCTTAGTTTGTCGCTCCCAGTATTTTGCTAGCCTCCACCACCAAGTATGAGTTCCACTCATGCATCCAACTCCCTAAACCAAGTTTTTCCAGAGAGTCCACCATACCTACCTGCTAGCTTATGCAATTCCAAGTATATTCATGCTTTTGTTTACCTTCCACTTGTTATGAGAAAACTAGTGATTAAAGCTCTCACGAACTTGATGGCACACTTTACTTTATTGCCTCTAATAAACTTGAACCATTGGTTCCTTCTTTGTTGCGTATATGCTTGCGCTTTATAAGTTGAAATTAGCAGAACCATGTTTCATGGGGAACGCTTTCAACATTGCACTTGTACTTTGTACTCCGTTGATATTATGTTATTTTGCTTACGGATCCCAGTGGTGTGAAATAAAAGTGGAACTTGTAAGATCATGGAGTTTGTATATGTGTTAGAGAAACGCCTGGGCCGCTAGCCTAAGCCATGCCTAATCATGGTGGAAACTTGCAGCATCACCATAGTGAGCACTCTATGAAGCATCCTCAATAAAACCTATGCAAATAGCAAATAAAAAGATCGCTGAGATGCTCATTGTCTACTTGCCTTGTCATTTTGGTTATGGGAAAGCTCCCGTATCATGTGCAAGGGGTACCCCGTTGGCGGTTCTTAATGATACACATATACTTACAATGACAAGAGCTTACTCGTGACTGAAGTTGAGTAGCATGAGGATCGGTCTTCGTAAGTAAGGGGCATGAGATTTCGGTTTATAACTTGTCAAGCATATCCTCTTAGTTGTGTCACTTTAACCTTAATCACCTTTAAGATTCTTATGATAGGGGCAATGAGAGCTGAAAGCTATAAGTACCATAATTTTTGGAAGCTCTTTATGAGACTTGAATCCCTACTTCCTTTTTACAAAAGGCTTTTCTTCCACCATTATATTGAGTCTCCACCTTCTATCTTTGTGCACAACTTTGAGAGCATAGTGGCCATTCTTAGTTCCATGTGCATTGTCCCAAGACTAGTTGATTGATGCATAACTTGTTATTGCTTGTTTGAAACTATTGTATCTAGTCACTCTTATGAACTTTGAAGGTGTCCTATGCATTTATATTTGCTACTCTATTGAGGGACAAGCTGAATACTTTTATGCTATGTTTTCTTTATGTGAAACAAACAAACGTCTTGCAAAGCATGTTATTCATGAACCTTTTGTTTGTGCCTTTTCATGTTGCATCATAGTTTCTTTGCTTATTGCTAGAACTTTGTCTTTCATGTTATGATTGAAGTACTATGATCCCAGCTTTAAATGTTTTGCAAATATTTTGATCAAGTCTTTGATGGTGCATGTCACCTCAAAAATTATTTCTTTTTATCACTTACCTACTCGAGGACGAGCAGGAGTTAAGCTTGGGGATGTTGATACATTGCAAATGTATCTATAATTTTTGATGTTCCATGCTTGGTTTTATCTACTTTCTTGTGTTTTGTTCCAACTTTGGAGTACTTTTCATATGATTTCTTGGACTAACCTATTAACAAGATGCCACAGTGCCACTTGCATGTTTTCTGCTGTTTTTGGTTCCAGGAAAGTCAGAAAATGAATATTCTCGGAATTGGATGGGACAAAAGCCAAAGTTCCTATTTTACCGGAAGACTCACGGAGCCAGAATACGAGACGGAGGAGGGCTAGGGCCTGGCCACACCATGTGGTGGCGCGGGCTAGCCCTGGCCGCGCCACCAGGTGGTGTGGGCCCCCCTGGCACCCCCTCGGTCTCCCCTCTCGCCTATAAGAGCCCCCCGATGCAAAAACCCTAAATCGTCCTGCCTCCAGCCACGAAAAGTTCCGCAGCGCCGCCACCACCAAAGGGGAGATTCAGGGGACAGAAAGTCTCTGTTCCGGCACCCTGTCAGGACGGGGATGTTCCCCCGGAGCCATCTCCGTCGATCTCCACCGCCATCTCCATCACCATTGTTGATTCCCATGATGAGGAGGGAGTAGTTCTCTCTCGAGGCTAAGGGTTCTACCGGTAGCTATGTGTTCATCTCTCTCTCTCTCTATGCATGATCTTATTGAGATCATGAGCTTGTAATCTATAGATCTACCTTGCTACTCAAGTGCTTTAGTAGATCTCTGCTCTCCCCATGTGTGTGAAAGTGACAGTGTGCACACCATGGTGGCACTTAGGCTAGAGTTCTCAAATTCTTGTTATGAGTTATATTTGGAGTTGGATGTCTTTATGAAATTGTGGTGTTTGTTGGACTCATCTAGTACTCAAGGTGACAGTGTGGGGTTTGCTAGATGGGAAAGGCTTACTTTGAGGTGTGCTGTTATAGCCCTACCAACGATTAGAGTGTTCAACCGGAGAGTAGCTAAGAGTAGTATCATAAAGAGAATATATTTATATGAGAGTGTTCACTAGTGAAAGTATGATCCCTAGGCCTTTTTTCTAAGCATTGAAACACCGTTTGCTATTAGATCTGTTACATGTTTGCTTGCTTCCATCTTTATTTCAGTTTGCCTTTAGTCTTTTCCACGCCACCAAGCTATTCTCTATGACCGTTTCCACTTATAATTATCCATACCACTTGTATTTCACTATCTCTTCGCCGAACTAGTGCACCTATACACCTGACAAGTGTATTGCGTGTGTTGGGGACACAAGAGACTTCTTGTATCTTGATTGCAGGGTTGCTTGAGAGGGGATACCTTTGACCACTTCCTCCCTGAGTTCGATAAAACTTGGGTGATCCACTTAAGGGAAAACTTGCTGTTGTTCTACAAACCTCTGCACTTGGAGGCCCAACAACTGTCTACAAGAAAAGAAGTGCGTAGACATCAGGCGCCCGCTCCAAAGGCTCGATGAGTCACGGCTTGATGCCGGTTAGCACTAGGCCATTTGCCCTTTCGACTTGCCCATTGGACTGCGGGTGCGTGATGGAGGCGAGGTCCAGCCGGATGCCTTGCTAGTGCAGAACCGGGCGAAGGCCCCCTTGGCGAAGTTCGTGCCGTTATCCGTGATGATGTTGTTGGGGTAGCCGAACCGATTAATGATGTCGGTGAAGAAGGTGATGACTGTCGCCCCGTCTAGCTTCCGGATAGGCTTGGCCTCTATCCACTTTGTGAACTTGTCTACCGCCACCAGCAGGTGGGTCATGCTCGCGCACGCCCTCTTGAAGGAACTGACCATGTCGAGGCCCCAGCCAGCAAAGGGCCAGGTGATCGGTATAGTTTTGAGCACCGCAGTCGGCATGTGCCTGAGCTGCCCGAAGCGCTGGCACCCGTTGTACGCGTGGACTAGCTGCTCAGCGTCCTCGAGGGCGGTGGGCCAATAGAAACCGTGGCGGAACGCCTTGGCGACTATCGCCTTGGATGAGGCGTGATGTCCGCACTCACCTTGGTGGATGTCCTTGAGTAGCCGGTAGCCTGTGTCCACATCGACACACTGCTAGAAGATCTCGGATACGCTGCGCTTGTACAGCTCCTTGTTGATGATGGTGTACGTGTGCGCGCATTGCTGGATTTGCCTGGCCTCCACCTCGTCGTTCGGAAGTTCTCTGTTGGCGATGTAGTTCATGAAGGGTTGCGCCCAATATGGTATCTCCCAGATGGTGAGGATGCTCTCGTTCTCCGGCTGAGGGATGTCGGGGGGCCGCCCGGGTGAGGTACCCGGAACGGTAGCCCCCGAGCCACTTGATGAGCCGGCAGCCCCCAGGTCTTATGAGCCGGGGGTGCGGGCGCGCCGGAGTTGGTGCATGCCTTCTTTTTGGCAGGTTCTGTCGGTTCTGCTTCTGCCGTGCCATTAGCCAGCGTGCTTCCTGCCCAAATGATGGAATCTGACTCGGGAGACGGATGGGTGGAGGGCTTGCGCATATGCTCCAAGGAGACCCCTGGTGGGATCGCCTTCTTGGTAGATCCGATTCGGGCGAGCGAATCGGTTGCCTCGTTGTTGATGTAACGGACGTGATGGAACTCACATCCATCGAAGCAGGTGCTGAGCTTCTGCACGTGGAACCGGTAGAGGGCCATGTTTGCATCATGGGCATCCCATTCTCTAGATACCTGCTTCACCACCAGATCCGAATCGAGAAGCAAAGGATCCGGTTAATGCCAATTTCCTTGGCCAGTCGGAGGCCATGTATCAGCGCCTCGTGCTCGGCAACATTGTTGGAGGCCGTGAAGGGGATCTGGAGAATGTACTCCGGTCGGTCTCCCTTAGGCAAGGTGAGGACGATGCCGGCTCCCAATCCCCCGAGCATCTTCGAGCCATCGAAGTGCATTCTCCAGTGGTTCAAGTCGGGAACCGGGGGGAGGTACTCGGTTTTGTCCCAGTCGATGAGGAAGTCTGCCAGTGCTTGCGACTTGATCCTGAGCCTGGGCTCGTACTGGATGGAGTAGGCGGAGAGCTCGATGGCGTCCTTGTTGCCGATGATTTCTGAAAGGGGTGCGGTGCACACGACCTTAATCAGATGCTCCTGGAAGTAGTGCTTGAGCTTCTTGTACACCAGGTACACACCGTAGCATATCTTATGGTAGTGGGGGTAGTTCTACTTGGAGAGGGAGAGAACCTTGCTGAGGTAGTAGACGGGTCGCCGAACTAGCTGAGCAATGCCTTCCTCGGGGCGCTCCACCACCAGGACGACGCTGACGACCCGGCTGATGGCTGCTATATAGAGCAACATTGGCTCCTTGCTGGCCGGCGTGGCTAGAACCGGTGCTGTGGATAGCATGCACTTGAGTTCATGAAAGGCAGCGTCGGCTTGCGAGGTCCAGGAGAACTTGTCCGTCTTCTTCATCAGCTAGTACAACGGGAGTGCCTTCTCCCCCAGCCGGCTAACAAAACGGCTGAGGGAGGCCAGGCATCCGGTGAACTTCTGAACTCCGAGCAAGCTCTTGGGAGGCTGCATCCTCTCGATATCCGCGATCTTCTTCGGGTTCGCTTCGATCCCTCGTTCTGAAATGAGGAAACCGAGTAGCTGGCCGGATGGAACGCCGAAGACGCACTTCTCCGGGTTCAGCTTCATCTAGTACCGGCGGAGGTTGCCGAAGGTTTCCCCCAAGTCCTCAAGGAGGGTGCGCCTCTCCTTTGTCTTGATGACGACATCATCCACGTAGGCATGCATGTTTCGGCCGATCTGCGAATGTAGGCATTTCTGCATACAATGCTAATAGGTAGCGCCTGCATTCTTCAGACCGAAAGGCATGGTTACATAGCAGAAAGCCCCGTATGGGGGGATGAACGACATCTTTATCTGATCAGTCGGGTTTAGCCGGATCTGATTGTAACCAGAGTAGCAATCTAGAAAGGACAACAAGTCGCAGCCGTCCATGGAATCGATTACTTGATTGATACGGGGCAAAGCGAATGGGTCTTTCGGGCACACCTTGTTCAGGCTGGTGTAGTCGATACACATGCGCCAAGTGTTGTTTTTGTTCAATACCAGGACTGGGTTGGCCAGCCAGTCCGGGTGGTACACCTCCATAATGAACCCGGCTGCAAGGAGCCGGGTGATCTCGTCACCAATGATCTTTCTTTTCTCCTCTGCGAACCGGCGCAGAGGCTGCTTGACCGGCTTGGCATCCGGCCGCACATGAAGTGAGTGCTCGACAAACTCCCTCGGTACACCTGGCATGTCTTTGGGTGACCATGCGAAGATGCCCCGATTCTCACGGAGGAAGTCGACGAGCGCGCCTTCCTATTTGCTGTCCAAGTTGGCACCAATGGTGACGAACTTGGTCGGGTCGAAGGGGTCGAGCAGAATCTTCTTCGTCTCCCTGGCCGGCTGGAAAGCTGCTTCCCCAGCCGGTTTCCTGCTAGCCGGCATCTCTTGTTGGGCTATGGCCACATTGTGCATGATCTCGCGCTTCTCTTCGGCTATGATGAGGGCTTCGGCCAGCTTGGAGCCAGCTGAGGCGCACTCCATCGATCGCCTGAAGCAGCCGGCGACGGTGATCACACCGTTTGGCCCTGGCATCTTCGTCTTGAGATATGCATAGTAGGGAACAACCATGAACTTGGCGAGGGCTGGACGCCCGAGGAGAGCGTGGTAGGAGCTTGACAAGTTCACCACCTCGAACCATACCGGCTCGTGTCGGAAGTTCTCCTCGGTACCGAAGATGACGTCCAGCTGGATTTTACCCAGCGGAGCGCAAGCCGGCCCTAGCAGTACGCCGTGGAACATCGTGGTGGTCGGGCGCAGGTCGCACTCGCGGATGCCAAGTTTCTCCAGCGATGACCGGTAGAGCAGGTTGAGGCTGCTGCCCCGTCGATGAGGACGCGTGAAAAGCAGCATGTGCGCTCGTTGGAGATGATGAGGGGGTCAAGCACCATGGCGTAGCCCCCGGAATTCGGAAGCTCATTCGGCTGATCCTCCCGGCTCCAGGTGATGGGGGTCTCCGACCAGTTCAGGTACTGGGGAACTGGGGAGACGATGGCGTTGACCTCCTTGGAGCGCCGCCTGTGGCTGTGCTTGTCGTCCAGCTCGGTCTTGAAGATGTGGTAGGCGGCGTGCGGCTGGGGTAGCCATTGTTGTTGTTGCTGCCGTTGCCGACATTACCATCATTGCCAGCTCCCCTATCCGGTGGTGGGGGTCCACCGGGAGGGGGCAGCGGTAGCCATTGCTGGTTGCCTTGGTCCTTTAGCTGGCGGGTCCAGCTGCAGTTCCGGGTGGTGTGGGTAGCCGGTTTGAAGGGACCGCTATGCCACTTGCACGGGCCATCGAACATTTGGTCGAAGGTGAGCCGCAGCTTCTGCCTTCTTGTGTCCTTCGCCGGCGTGTCGGGCGTGCCTTCCACAGCATTGACCTGCCACGTGTGGTAGTGAGGCCTTTGCTGTCCGGCTTGGCGGTCCCCATGGAACCGGTTGTCGTTGCCGTGGCGCCTGGAGGATCTGGCTTCTCTAGCCGGGTTGCTTGGTCGGTCGCGAGCTGGCTCCGAGGGAGTCAGACGCCCATCAGCGCTTACCCGGAGGGATTTCTTCATCGCGGCGTCATCCATGGCGTACTGGTCCGCAACCGTCATGAGCTCCGCCATGGTTTTCGGCTCATCACACAGTAGCCGGTGGTGAAGCATGGTGCCCTCTCAGCACCCCTCGACAAAGAACCCGATCGCCTGGCTCTCCACGATGCCCTCGCAGGTGTTGCGCAGCTCCGTCCACCTGGCGAGGTACTCGCGGTCCGACTCGCGGTCGCCCTGGACGCACAAGGTCAGGTCGTGTGGGCGGCCCAGACGCTTGTAGGTGCCGTTGAAGTTGCGGATGAACACCTTCTCAAAATCTGGCCAGGCATTGATGTTGTTGGGCACAAGGCTATTGAGCCATGTCCTCGCCGACCTGGTTAGCATGAGGGGGACATAGCGCACAGTTGTGCGCTTGTTCCCATGGGCGATGTCGACTATCGTGGCGTAGTCGGTCAGCCAGTCCTCTGGCTTCATGCTGCTGTCGTACTTGGGGGTATCCCAGGGTAGGGTAAACTTATCCGAAAACGGCTCGTTCCGGATGCGAGGTCCAAAACAAACCGGACCGGTGGGGTCTTCCTATTCCGTGACGCACGCTTGGGCGAGAATCTCAATGCGGTCACGGGCATTCGGACGGTACGGGTTGGGCGCTCCTACCCGGCCCGAGAGACGGGAACCGGCAGGTCGTGGCGCTCAGGTTGGTGGAGGGGGAGGTGGTGGGTTGCTGTTCACCGTTTGCTCCTGGCACGGCTGGCCCTTGTTGCCAGAGCTGCGGCGCTTGTTGTGGGCCTTAGCCAGAGGAGAGGACGCCTGCTGGGTCTCACGGGGTGCGCCCTTGCTATTGTCAGGCGGCTTGCTTCCCCTGGAGCAGTTGGGGTCCTCGTGCATCTGCTGGATGGCATCCGCCTGCTCATCCGCGATCCAGAGGAGCTCCTGCACCCGGGCATGCTGCCGGTCTCGCTCCTCGCCCTCCAAGTTGGGAAGCTCATCCGCCACGGCTCGCACTGCGTGTAGGTTCTTGATGGGTGTGCTGTAGGTGGGCCGGATGAGAGCAGGTTGTGGATCCGGCTCACCATCCCTCTCGATCCTTCCACCTAGCTTGCCGCCCTGGCGCCGCACTTGCCCACGCCGGCTAGGCTCCACGGTAGCCGGAGTGTGGCCGTGCGCATGGTCGTACTCGCGCCAGGTGATGTCGATCTGCTTCTTGGCTGCAGCTAGCTCCATGGCCTCCTACAGGAGAAGCTGTCTCTCCATGGCGAAGTTGGCTTCCGCTTCCTCCGGGTTATCCCCGAGGTTAACCGGCATGAGGAGCTGGTCAATGGCCTCCTCCACCGGGTTCCTTGACCGCAGCGGAGCAGAAGTTCCGACCTCGTCCACGCCCCGCTCCCGAGGCTGGCGGGGCTGAGAGTTGGAGCCAGCCATCATCATCTCAACGCTGCAAGGAGCGATGGAGGCGCCGCTGCCGAGGCACAGCATCTCCGTGACGGAGACGATCTCCCTAAGGAAACGCTCCAGCATGATGGCAACATAGACGAGGAGGTCGTCGAAAAGAAGAATGGAGCCATTTGCCGGAAATGTGGATCCGGAAAAACACGCAGCATTGTCGATGACGCAGTAGAACTTGCCGAGCATAAGCACTAGGCAAGAGGCCACACGCTCACCGGCTGAAGTGCGTGGTCCTGTGCGGAACGTGACTCCGGTCGAAGCCATCTTGCCCCATGGTGGGTGCCAACTGTCGTTGTATTCAGAACGGCAGTACCTAAGCAGGTTAGATAGAGGTGTGGGGACTAGCAGGGAAGCTCTCGATGGCGTCTGCAGGCGGGATTGGATACAAGCAAGTGTAGCGAGACACAAGAAGTACCTAGGTTCAGAACCCTCATGGTGAGGTAAAGCTCCTACTCCTGTCGATCTGACTATGAGTGATATACGGGCTACAATCGCTCCTCGAGCTGTATCTTTTATCTACCTTCTTAAATGAACTGAGACCAACCCTTGCTACGAGAGCCTTGCCTCTCCTTATATAGGCAGAGGCAACAGTCTCACTGGCCAGTCCGGCTGGCGGGTCCCACAGGTGGTCCCCAGCCGGCTGGTCATCTACAGAATCCGGTATGGTTACATCCCATCGAGGTACATGCGGTAGGGTCGTCGTGGGTACAGTGAATGTTGTGCGAGCCTGTCGTTAGCATCTGGCCACTATGCCCGCGTCACCCAGCAAAGTCTTCGGTATGGCCATGTAGTTGCGGGTCTTGTCATCGTACCAAGGCATACCGCACACTATGCAACACGTCGCTCTGTCCTCCTGATTGCATTCGGCTACGCTGATGTATCCGGCCACGTGTCTTGTTGCTCCTCTTGGTTCCGGCTACCGTGAAGTAGCCGGCATGACTTGCTCGTGTCCGGCTACGCTCAGCCAGCCGGACGCGAACCGACTGCCGTAGTTCTTGTTCGGTTGGGGTATCCGAAGGTCGTCCCCCGACAAGAGTATATATATTATTGAATCCTACTTTCTTTAGTAAAAGTATTCGCTGAAACTTTATGATCATTATCATTAGTTTCTCCTCTATTTGTAGAGTTTGGTTTCATGAAACAAATTCTGCTGCACCACTCAACAATCTGGAGATAAGGTCAAATACCCTATTTTGATCTTTTACTTTCTTCCACCTTTATCTTCATCAAGACACATCAACTTAGGACAACATTAGGTTTGCCCCTTGTGGAATATGTATTCATAGTTGCCTAAGAATATGCTACAAATATTTGTTTATTTGCTACGATCGAATTATCGAAACCTCTTAGAAAATCGAACATGCCATAACTCTTATGGTGTTGTTTCCAGGAATCTTTAGATGTTCCTTTGTGTTTCAAATGAGTGTTTGCTCATTTCGATTTCTAACTCTAAACGATAACTATAACCCCGATAAGAGATAATATTGGATCATATGTATCTGATACGTCGTAAACGTATCTATAATTTTTGATGCTCCATGCGTGTTTTATATCAACTTTCTTATGTTTTGTTTACACTTTGAGGTATTTTTATACATTTTCTGGAACTAACCTATTAACAAGATGCTGCAGTGCCAGTTGCCTGTTTTCTGCTGTTTTTGGTTTCAGAAAAGCTAGTAAGGAAATATTCTCGGAATTGGATGGGACAAAAGCCAAAGTCAATATTTTACAGGAAGGAACACGGAGTCCGAAGGGCAGCCGAAGTGGGGCCACGAGGCGGCCACACCTAGGGCTGGCACAGCCACCCCCTAGGGCACGCCGCCCCATGGTGTGGCCCCTCGGGCACCCACCGACCTTGCCCCTTCGCCTATAAAAGTACCCTGATGCAGAAACCCTAAGTACCCGATCAAAAATCCACGAAAGTGTCTGTAGCCGTCGCCATCTCCATGCATAGATCAGGGGGATCTGAAGCTCTTCCCCGCACCCTGCCGGAGGGGAGAGATCATCCCAGAGGCCTTCTTCATCACCATGCCAGCCTTCGGAGTGATGTGTGAGTAGTTTGTCCTTGGACTATGGGTCCATATAGTAGCTAGATGGTTGGTTCTCCTCCTTTGTGCTATCATGTTTAGATCTTGTGAGCTCCTTTCATGATAAAGATCATCTATTTGTAATCCTATATGTTGTGTTTGCGAGGATCCGATGGATATTGAGATACTATGTCAGATTGATTATTGATTCTATCATGTCTATGTTATTTGTGATCTTGCATGCTCTTCGTTGCTAGTAGCTATCTTGGCCAAGTAGATGCTTGTAACTCCAAGAGGGAGTATTTATGCTCGATAGTAGGTTCATGCCTCTAGTAATCTGGGAAGTGATATAAATCTCTAAGGTTGTAGATGTGTTGTTGCTACTAGGGAGAAAACAACAATCCTTTGTCCATGGGGCAATTGTATTGTTTACTTTACACACTTTGCTTAATGCAATTATCTATTGCTTGCAACTTAATACTAAAGGGGTTCGGATGATAACCTGAAGGTGGATTATTAGTCATAGATGCAGTTGGATTACGGTCTATGTATTATGTTGTAATGCCCAATCAAATCTCGTAGGAGTCAAGATGTCTAGTATATGCATTGTTATGCTTTATCAATCTGTCAATTGCCCCATTGTAATTTGTTCACCCAACATGCTATTTATCTTAAGGAGAAACACCTCTAGTGAACTGTGGACCCCAATCCATTCCTTTACCATTGATTTACCATCTACTGTTTACCGTTTACTGTTTACTTTCTGCAAGCAATTACTATCTTCCACACTATACGTTTAATCCTTTGTTTTCAGCAAAACCAGTGAGATTGACAACCTCACCATAAGTTAGGGCAAAGTTCTGTGGTTGTGTTGTGCAGGATTCCAAGTTGCTAGCAACACCTTGGAGTTGTTTCCTTACTCCTACTGGTTCGATGACCTTGGTTTCATAACTGAGGGAAACTTGTTGTTGTGCTCATCATACCTTCCTCTTGGAGTTCCCAACGAGCTCTACATATCTGAGCCATCAAGCACTTTTCTGGCGCCATTGCCAGGGAGTTAAGGACAGCTTCAATCTCTTCCTCCTCGTCAATCACTTTTCAGGGAGAAAGAAGATTCTTGCAAGGGGAGTCTCTCACAACCAATATCTTTACTTTGTTTTTGTTTTGCTTAGTTTATTTTGCTTGTTTCTTTTTATCAAAAACACACAAAAAATAGTTGTACTGGTTTGTTTCTTTTATCAAAAACACACAAAAAATTTAGTTCCTATTTCTGTTTCTATTTCTGTTGGCTTGCTTTAATCTTGCAAAAAATGACTACTCCTGAAAACACTAAGTTGTGTGACTTCACTAGCACAAACAACAATGATTTCATGTGCACACCTATTGCTCCACCTGTTCCTGAAGTTGCTTTCTTTGAAATTAAACCTGCTTTGCTCAATCTTGTTATGAAAGAACAATTCTCTGGTGCTGGTACTGATGATGTTGCTGCTCAACTTAATAACTTTGTTGAACTTTGTGAGATGCAAAAACATAGGGATATAGATGGAGATATTATTAAGCTTAAATTGTTTCCTTTCTCTTTGAGAGGAAAATCTAAAGAATGGTTGCTATCCCTACCTAGAAATAGTATTGATTCTTGGATTAAATGCAAAGATGCTTTCATTGGAAAATATATCCTCCTGCTAAGATTATATCTATGAGAAGTGAAATAATGAAATTTAAACAATTTGATAATAAACATGTTACTCAAGCTTGGGAAAGAATGAAGTCTTTGGTAAAGAATTACCCCACTCATGGACTGACTACTTGGATGATTATCCAAACTTTTTATGCATGACTGAATTATTCTTCAAGAAATCTGTTGGATTCTGCTGCTGGAGGCACCTTTATGACCATTACTTTGGGTGTTGCTACAAAGCTCCTTGATAATATGATGGTTAACTATTCTGAATGGCACACTGAGAGAGATCCACAAGGTAAGAAGGTAGATTCTGTTGAAGAAACCTCCTCCTTGAGTGATAAAATTGATGTTATTATGTCTATGCTTGTTAATGGAAAAGCTCATATTGATCCAAATCATGTTCCCTTAGCCTCTTTGGTTGCTCAAGAAGAGCAAGTTGATGTGAACTTCATTAGAAATAATAATTTTGGCAACAATGCTTATCGTAATAACAATTATAGGCCTTATCCTCCTAATAATATCAATGGTCATCATGGTAAATATGGAATGCCTAGTGAAGAAAGAATTTTAGAAGTTGAAAGAGACATTAAAAACTTCATGCAAATGCAATATGAGCAGAATAAATTATTTACTAAAACCATGGAGGAACAATCTACTATTTTGAAAAATATTAGTCATCAACTTGAGAGTTTAAATAGGAAATTCCTAGTTTGCAATCCAAAATTTCGAATGTTGAAAAAAATATCATCTTTGTCTGAAGCACAATCTTGTTTGATTAATAAAATGGTTGCTAAACCTGAAACTATGGAAAACCCCTTTGCTGCTACTAATGCCATACAAGTTAGAATTGATGAAAATGTTAGACTGTTAGCTGAATTGCATGCTAAGTGGGAAAGATAAGATGAAATTGCTAGAAATAGTAGTATTTGTATTATTACCACCGCCAATTTTGATGCTAGCAAACCACATGAAGTCCCCATTCCTTTTGCAACAATGCCTAAAACCAATGGAAACTTTTCCAATAAAAATGCTAAAATTCTTCGAAATATGGGAAACAATAGTTCTACTACCTTGGATGGTAATTTTGACTTTGATCTTGATGGTTGCAATATTTCTGAAGTAATTATGTTCCTACAAAAGCTTGCCAGAAGTCCTAATGCTAGTGCTATGAATATGGCCTTTACAAAACACATTACAGATGCTCTCATAAAAATTAAAGAAGAAAAATTGAAACATAAATCTTCTATTCCTAGGAAAATTAGAAGATGGTTGGGAACCCATCATTAATATGAAAGTGAATGATTTTGATCTCAAAGCTTTATGTGATCTTGGTAGTAGTGTCTCTATTATGCCTAGAAAGATTTATGAAATGCTTGATTTGCCACCATTAGAAGATTTTTATTTAGATGTCCAACTTGATGATAATGCTAAAAAGAAACTCATGGGGAGTTTTAATGATGTTCTTATTATGGTTAACAATACCTATGTACCCATTGATTTCTATGTCTTGGATGTTGAATGCAATGCTTCTTGTCCAATTATTTTGGGAAGACCTTTTCTTAGAACTGTTGGTGCCATTATTGATATGAAGGAAGGCACCATTAAATATCAATTCCCATTCAAGAAATGTATAGAACACTTCCTTAGGAAGAGAGAGAAGATACCTTTTGCCTCTCATATTAAAACAAAATTTGATATTAATGCTTCTTCATTTCAAAATACTTGAATCTTGCTCCTATGCCTAGCTGAAAGGCGTTAAAGAAAAGCACTATTGGGAGATAACCCAAATTATTTTTACTTTCAGAAAGTTTTTCTTTTGTTGAGTCTTGGAAGTTATTGCCTCAGTAATAACCTCTCCATATCCTTTTTGTGTGGTTTTTGTGCCAAGAATAACCTCTAATGAGAGAGAAGTTAGACTTGGGAAAGTTGTTGTCTCGAAACAGATTCTTGTGTTTCACTATAAAAAATCATGCAAAATCCCTGTACGTCGGATTGAGCTGAATTTTTTTTTTCTTATGACCCATCTTATTATCTAAGTTTCATTAGTTTAGCACTTTTCGATTTGAGCAACATAAGGTCTTCTAAAAAATCGGTTTTTACCTGCTGGTCTGTTTTGACAGATTTCTGTCATTATTTGCATTTGCCTCTTAATCTCTTTCTCTTTGAGTTCTCTTTGATCACTTGAGCTTTTAGAAGGAATTGCTACAGTAGCTTGTGTTTTAATGGAAGTTTTACTTGTGTTGAAACTAAACTCAAAGACTTATTATCTTAAATACACTAATGTTGCTAATGAAGATTGTGTGAAGTTTTGTATGAAGGAAATTTTCAAGTGTAGGGAAGAATAATGTGATGAGATGAAGTATGGACAAAATCTCAAGCTTGGGAATGTCACCCGTGTCACCCCAATAAATATTCAAGAGGTACAAGTGTCAAATCTTGGGGATTCCCAAGGCATCCCGTTCTTCATCAATAAAAATCTCAGGTTTTCTTCCAAAACACTTCATTTTTATTGTTTCATGCACAATTGTGTTGTTCTTGGAGCGTCTTTGTTTTTGTTTTTAGTTTTATTTTGTTTGGTTTGCTTAAATAAATTGGTTGGACCCCCGCATACATATGTTGTTTCAAACAAGTTGATTGGTGTTGGAAAAGAGTAGGAAGCTTCATGCTTATAAGTGGTACAAAAGGAGCTTGTTTTGACTGTGGCCTAGACTTGATCATGTCATGTTTGATGTTGCTTTGACCTTATGCTTAGTGATTATTGTTGTAGCATGACTTGTTCCAAACAATTGAGATTGCCTAATGTGCCTTGAAAGAATCATGCGTTGTTTTAGCATACAAAGCATAATATTGTAGTATTCTCCTTTGATGCTTTATTTGGGTTGACTTGGCACATGCTTACACCATGTTAAGACTATGAACCAGTCACCTTAGCCTCTATGATCATTTATTTTTTGACTTGTAATATCACTTTATGCTTTAATTAATAATGTTTTATCTATTTGCATGATTATGGCCATTATTGCTCTCTTAGTTGGTCGCTCCCTGATACGTTGCTAACGTATCCATAATTTTTGATGTTCCATGCTTGGTTTTTATCTACTTTCTTATGTTTTGTCCATACTTTGGAGTACTTTTATACACTTTCTTGGACTAACCTATTAACAAGTGACACACTGCCAGTTGCCTGTTTTCTGCTATTTTTGGTTCCAGGAAAGTCAGAAAATGAATATTCTCGGAATTGGACGGGACAAAAGCCAAAGTCAGTTTTTCACCAAGGGGGACACGGAGCCAGAATACGAGACGGAGACGGGCCAGGGGCCGGCCACACCACCTGGCCGCGCGGCTAGGCCTGTCCCGCGCTAGGGGTGGTCTGGCCACCTAGGGCACCCCCTCAGTCTCCCCTTTCGCCTATAAGATGCCTCCGATACAGAAACCCTAAGAACCCGATCAAAATTCCATGAAAGAGTCTGTAGCCGCCGTCATCTCCATCCCTAGATCGGGAGGGATCTAAAGCTCTTCCCGGCACCCTGCCGGAGGGGAGAATTCACCCTGGAGGCCTTCTTCATCACCATGCAAGCCTCCGGTGTGATGCGTGAGTAGTTCATCCTTGGACTATAGGTCCATGTAGTAGCTAGATGGTTGGTTCTTCTCCTTTGTGCTACCATGTCTAGATCTTGTGAGCTCCGTTCATGATCAAGATCATCTATTTGTAATACTACATGTTGTGTTTGCAGGGATCCGATGGATATTGAGATGCTATTTCAGATTGATTATTGATTCTATCATGTCTTTGTTATTTGTGATCTTGCATGCTTTCCGTTGTTAGTAACTATCTTGGCCAAGTAGATGCTAGCAACTCCAAGAGTTAGTATTTATTCTCGATAGTGGGTTCATGTCTCTAGTAATCTGGGGAAGTGATAGAAGTCTCTAAGGTACTAGATGTGTTGTTGCTACTAGGGAGAAAACAGCAATCCTTTGTTCACAGAAAAATCGTATTGTTTATTTTACACGCAATGCGTAATGCAATTATCTGTTGCTTGCAACTTAATACTGGAGGGGGTTCAGATGATAACCTGAAGGTGGATTATTAGTCATAGCTGCAGTTGGATTATAGTCTATGTATAATGTTGTAATGCCCAATCAAATATCAAAGGAGTCAAGATGAGTAGTATATGCTTCTATGCTTTCTCGATGTTTGACAATTGCCCCGCTATAATTTGTTCACCCAACATGTCATCTATCTTAAGGAGAACCACCACTAGTGAACTATAGACCCCAGTCCTTTCTTTTATCATCAATCTACAACTGTTTACTGCTTTCTGTTTACTTTCTGCAAGCTATTACTTTCTTCCACACAATACGTTTAATCCTTTGTTTTCAGCAAAACCGGTGAAATTGACAACCTCACTGTAAGTTGGGGGCAAAATTTTGTGGTTGTGTTGTGCAGGTTTCCATGTTGCTGCTAGCACCGATAGTGCGCCCTGCCAAAGCCCAGCTAGCAACACCTTGGAGGTGTTTCCTTGCTCCTACTGGTTCGATAACCTTGGTTTCATAACTGAGGGAGCTTGCTGATGTGCTCATCATACCTTCCTCTTGGGCTTCCCCAACGAGCTCGATATATTTTGGGCCATCAAGCTATTTTTCTGGCGCCATTGCCGGAGAGTCAAGGACATCTTCACAAGGGGAGTCCCTCATAACCAATCTCTTTACTTTGTTTTATTTGTTTTGCTTAGTTTATTTCTGCTTTGTTTGCTTGTTCTTTTTACCGAAAACACAAAAAAAAATAGTTCCTACTATAGTTCTTATTTTCGTTAGTCTGTTATTGTCTTGCTTTATCATGCTTTCTATCAATGGTTGGTTTCTTTGAAACTGAATCTAATTGGCAAGGTGGGTTCACGGAAGAACAAAAATAGTATTATAAGGAACACCGCTTGTCACAAAAAGGGAAACACTTATGGGAGCAAATTGATAAATTGTATACCATTGCTAGAAACGTGTGCTCTACTTATAATGTTACTTATTACTTTGATAAATCTTATTGCTATAAGAGGTATAAACACCTCCCTTTTTAGTGTGAGTATAATGATGATGTTACCATATCTTCTTATGTTAAGGGAAATTATGACTTTTATGATGTGGAACAAATTGAAGAATTTATTGCTTGGAAGGGTGCATTCGAACTAGCTTATTTGCTTGAAAATACTGATGATGCACCTTATAAATATGAGGTTTATGATATACTTCAATTTTGCTTTGATAATTACAAGGAAGAAAATGGCTATATTCTTGAATATCTTAATAGATGCTCTCCACCAGCGGAAGAGACTAATGCCTTGCAGGAGCCTATGGAAGAAGAAATTGCTGAAACTAGAAGCTCATTGGATGAAAAAGAGGAGGAGAGTGATGATCAAGAGGAGGAAGAATGGATCTACCCATTCCTACCTTCTAATGAGAGTAACTCTTTATCCCTTATAATATTTGATTGTCCCCCATGCTTACTAAAGGAGGATGAATGTTATGTTCCTGAGGATTCTTTTGAAAATGTTTATAATAAAGCTCTAGTGCTTGTAGATCATGAAAAGCATGCTTTATGTGATAGTTATATTGTTGAGTTTATTCGTGAGGCTACTAAAAATTATTATGAGAGAGGAAAATATGGTTGTAAAGGTTTTCATGGTACTGAAACACCTCTCTATTTGCTGAAAGTTTTGAAGTTACTCTCGTTTTATCTTCCTATGCCTGTCACTTTGTTCTTTGTGAATTTATTTTCATATAATATTCCTATGCATAGGAAGTGGGTTAGACTTAAATGTGTTTTGGATTTGCTTCTTGATGCTCTCTTTTACTTCAATTCATATTTCTTATGTGAGCATCATGGAAATTCTTATGCCTAGCTCAAAGGCGTTAAAGAAAAGTACTTATTGGGAGATAACCCAAAAGTTTTAGATGAGTCTTGGAAGTTATTACCCTAGTAATAACCGCTCCTTATCCTTTTTATTTGCTTTTTGTGCCAAGAGTAACCTCTAATGAGAGAGAAGTAATGATTGGGAAAGTTGCTGTCCCGAAACAGATTTTTGTGCTTCACCGTAAAAATTCGTGTAAAATCTGTGTATGTCGTTTTGAGCCGTGAATTTTTGTTCTTCTGCCCCAGGTTCTTATCTAACTTTCGTTAGTTCAACACTTTTTGATTTGAGCAATATAAGGTCCTCAAAAAAATTGGTTTTTACTTGCTGGTCTGTTTTGACAGATTCCTACTATTATTTGCATTTGCTTCTTGTTGGTTCCTTTTTAAGTTTTTTTGGGGAATTGAGCTTTTTGAGGGAAGTGCTACAGTATCTTGTGTTTTAATGGAAGTTTTTATTGGTGTTGAAACTGAACCTAAAGACTTATTATCTTGAGTGCACTAATGTTGCTAATAAAGATTGTGTGAAGTTTTGTATGAAGGAAAAATTTCAGGTGTATGGAGAAATGATGTAATGAGATGAAGAATGGACTAAAGCTCAAGCTTGGGGATGCCACCCCGTGTCACCCCAAGAAATATTCAAGAGGTACAAGCGTCAAAGCTTGGGGATGCCCAAGTCATCCCCTTCTTCATCAATAAAAATCCTAGGTTTCTTCCAAACACTTCATTTTTATTGTTTCATGCACAGTTGTGTTATTCTTGGAGCGTATTCTTTTTTCATTTTGGTTTTCATTTGCTTGGTTTTCTTAGTTTGCTGAATAAATTTATTGGACCCCCTCTTTCATACATTGATTTTCAAATAGTTTGGTTTGGATTGGAAAAGAGTAGGAAAAGTTCATGCTTAAGTGGTAAAAGGAGCTTGTTTTTGACTGTGGCCCATGCTTTGTCATGCCATGCTTGAATTGTTTTGGCTTTATGCTTAGTGATCTTTGTTGTAGCATGACATGTTATAAACAATTGAGATTGCTTAATGTGCCTTGGAAGAATCATGCGTTTTTTAGCATATTAAAGCATAGTATTGTGGTATTCTCCTTTGATGCTTTATTTGGGTTGACTTGGCGCATGCTCACACCATGTTATGACTATCCCAAGTCACCATAGCCTTTATGATCCTTTAGTTTTCGACTTGTAGTATCACTTTATGCTTTGATTAATGATGTTTTATCGCTCTGCATGATTATGGTCATTATTGCTCTCTTAGTCGGTCGCTCCCAGTCTTTTGCTAGCCTCCATAACCAAGTATGAGTTCCACTCATGCATCCAACTCCTAAAACTAAGTTATTTCAAAGAGTCCACCATACCTACCTATTAGCATTTGCTATTCCAAGTATATTCATGTTTTTATCTACCTTCCGGATTAACTTGTTATGAGAAAACTAGTGATTAAAGCTCTCACGAACTTGATAGCACACTTTACTTTTCTTGCCCTTCATAAACTTGAACCATTGTATCGTTTATGTTGTATATGCTTGCACTTATATGTTGGGTATTAGCAAAACCATGTTGTCATGGGGAACGCTTTCAACACTGCACGTGTACTTTGTACCTAGTTGATATCATGCTCTTTTGTCTATGGATGTCGTCGGTGTGAAATGAAAGGGGAGCTTGTAAGTCCATGGAGTTATGTATGTGTGTTAGAGAAACGCCCTTGGCCACCGGTCTAATTCATGCTGTCATGGTGGAAACCTGCAGCGTAACCATAATGAGCTGTCTATGAAGCATTCTTCTTATAAAAAAAGAGTCAGATATTGAGAAAAGAAAAAAAGAGATATGAGAAAAGAGGAAAGAGAGAAAAAAGCAGCATTTTCCCATGGTAAATAAGAAGATTGCTGAGATGCTCGTTGTCTGCTTGCCTTGTCATTTTGATATGGGGATTCTTCCGTATCATCAGGCAAGGGGTACCCTGTTGGCGATTCTCTATGATACACATGTACTTACTATGACAAGAACTTATCGGTAACTAAACTTGAGTAGCATGAGGAGCGGCCCTCGTATTCAAGGGACATGAAATTTCCAACTTATACTTTGTCAAGCACATACTCCATAGTTTGTTCACTTTAACCTTAATCACTTCAAGATGCTTATGATAGGGGCAATGAGAGCTGAAAGCTAATAAGTACCATAATTTTTGGAAGATCTTTATGAAACTTGAATCCCTACTTCCTTCGATGAAGGCATTTCTTTTACTTTTATGTTGAGTCTCCACCTTCTATCTTTATGCACCTATTTTGAGAGCATAGTGGCCATTCTTAGTTCTATGTGCATTGTCCCAAGACTTGTTGATTGATGCATAACTTTGATATTGCTTGTTCTTAAACTATTTGTATCTAGTCACTCTTATGAACTTTGAAGGTGTCCTATGCATCTATTTTTTTGCTACTCTATGAGGGACAAGCTGAATGCCATTATGCTATGTTTTCTTTATGTGAAACAAACAAATGTCTTGCAAAGCATTGTTATTCATGAATCTTTTGTTTGTGCCTTTTCATGTTGCAACATAGTTGCTATGTCTTATTGTTAGAACTTTATCTTTCATGCTATGTTGAAGTACTATGATCCCAGCTATCAATGTTTTACAAATACTTTGATCAAGTTTATGATGGTGCATGTCACCTCAAAAATTATTCTTTCTTTTTATCACTTACCTACTTAAGGACGAGCAGGAGTTAAGCTTGGGGATGTTGATACGTTGCTAACGTATCCATAATTTTTGATGTTCCATGCTTGGTTTTTATCTACTTTCTTATGTTTTGTCCACACTTTGGAGTACTTTTATACACTTTCTTGGACTAACCTATTAACAAGTGCTAGTTGCCTGTTTTCTGCTGTTTTTGGTTCCAAGAAAGTCAGAAAATGAATATTCTCGAAATTGGGCGGGCAAAAGCCAAAGTCAGTTTTTCACCGAGGGGGACACGGAGCCAGAATACGAGACAGAGAGGGGCCAGGGGCCGGCCACACCACCTGGCCACGCGGCCAGTCCTGGCCCGCGCCAAGGGGTGGTCTGGCCACCTAGGGCACCCCTCGGCCTCCCCTTTCGCCTATAAGATGCCTCCGATACAGAAACCCTAAGGACCTAATCAAAATTACACGAAAGAGTCTGTAGCCGCCGTCATCTCCATCCCTAGATCGGGAGGAATCTGAAGCTCTTCCCGGCACCCTGCTAGAGGGGAGAATTCACCCTAGAGGCCTTCTTCATCACCATGCAAGCCTCCGGTGTGATGCGTGAATAGTTCATCATTGGACTACGGGTCCATGTAGTAGCTAGATGGTTGGTTCTTCTCCTTTGTGCTACCATGTCTAGATCTTGTGAGCTCCGTTCATGATCAAGATCATCTATTTGTAATCCTACATGTTGTGTTTGCGGGGATCCGATGGATATTGAGATGCTATTTCAGATTGATTATTGATTCTATCATGTCTTTGTTATTTGTGATCTTGCATGCTTTCCGTTGTTAGTAGCTATCTTGGCCAAGTAGATGCTAGCAACTCCAAGAGTTAGTATTTATGCTCGATAGTGGGTTCATGCCTCTAGTAATCTGGGGAAGTGACAGAAATCTCTAAGGTACTAGATGTATTGTTGCTACTAGGGATAAAACAACAATCCTTTGTTCATAGAACAATCGTATTGTTTACTTTACACGCAATGTGTAATGCAATTATCTGTTGCTTGTAACTTAATACTGGAGGGGGTTTGGATGATAACCTGAAGGTGGATTATTAGTCATAGATGTAGTTGGATTACGGTCTATGTATAATGTTGTAATGCCCAATCAAATCTCAAAGGATTCAAGATGAGTAGTATATGCTTGTATGCTTTCTCGATGTTTGTCAATTGCCCCGTTGTAATTTGTTCACCAACATGTCATCTATCTTAAGGAGAACCACCACTAGTGAACTATGGACCCCAGTCCTTTCTTTTATCATCAATCTACAACTGTTTATTGCTTTCTATTTACTTTCTGCAAGCTATTACTTTCTTCCACACAATACATTTAATCCTTTGTTTTCAGCAAAACTAGTGAGATTGATAACCTCACTATAAGTTGGGGGCAAAGTTCTGTGGTTGTGTTGTGTAGGTTTCCACGTTGATGCTAGCACCGGTAGTACGCCCTGCCAAAGGCCAGCTAGCAACACCTTGGAGGTGTTTCCTTGCTCCTACTGGTTCGATAACCTTGGTTTCATAACTGAGGGAAAACTTGTTGCTGTGCTCATCATACCTTCCTCTTGGGGTTCCCCAACGAGCTCGGTATGTTTTGGGCGATCACTCCTAGTTTTTTGCTAGCCTCCACTTGTAGTATGTATGAGTTCCACTCATGCATCCAACCTCCAAGAAAACCAAGTAATTCCAAAGAGTCCACTATAAATTCCTATGAATGGTGTGTTACACCATTCCAAGTATATTCATGTTTTTATCTACCTTTCAAATTAAACTTTCGTTATGTGAAAATTAGTGATTAAAGCTCTCACAAACTTGATGGCACACTTTATTTTCTTGCACTTAATAAACTTGAACCATTGTGTCCATCTATGTTCCTTATATGCTTGCACTTTATAAGTTGTGAATTAGCAGAACCATGATACCATGGGGAACGCTTTCAACATTGCACTTATTATTCAGTTGATATCATGTTCTTTTGTTTATGGATCCCGGCAATGTGAAATAAAAGGGGATCTGTAAGCTCATGGAGTTTGTATGTGTGTTAGAGAAATGCCTGGGTGGCTAGCCTAAGCCATTCCTAATCATGGTGGAAACTTGCAACATAACCATAGTGAGCATTCTGTGAAGCATCCTCAATAAAAACCTATGCAAATAGCAAATAAAAAGATCACTGAGATGCTCATTGTCGGTTGCCTTGTCATTTTGATATGGGAAAGCTCCCGTGTCATGGGGCAAGGGGTACCCCGTTGGAGGTTCTCCATGATACACATGTACTTACAATGACAAGAACTTACTTGTGACTAAAGTTGAGTAGCATGAGGTTTGGTACTCGTAAGCAAGGGGCATGAGATTTTCAACTTATAACTTGTCAAGCATATCCTCATATTTGTGTCACTTTAACCTTAATCACCTCAAGATGCTTATGATTGGGGCAATGAGAGATGAAAGCTAATAAGTACCATAATTTTTGGAAGCTCTTTATGAAACTTGAAATCACTGCTTCCCTCTGTGAAGGGCCTTTCTTTTTACTTTTATGTTGAGTCTCCATCTTTTATCTTTATGCACCAATTGAGAGAGCATAGTGGTCATTCTTAGTTTAATGTGCATTGTCCCAAAACTTGTTGATTGATTCATAACTTTGATATTGCTTGTTCTTAAATTATTTGTATCTAGTCACCCTTATGAACTTTGAAGGTGTCCTATGCATTTATGTTTTGCTATACCATGAGGGACAAGCTGAATGCCACTCTTATTATGTTTTTTATATGTGCAACAAACAAACGTATTTCAATGCATTGTTATTCAGGATCTTTTTTTTGTACCTTTTCATGTTACAACATAGTTGCTATGTCTTATTGTTAGAACTCTATCTTTCATGCTCCTGTTTAGAGTACTTTGATCCCAGCTATCAATGCTTTACAAATACCTTGATCAAGATTGTGATGGTGCATGTCACCTAAAAAATTATTCTTTTTATCACTTACCTACTCGAGGACGAGCTGGAGTTAAGCACGGGGATGCTTGATACGTCGTAAACGTATCTATAATTTTTGATGCTCCATGCTTGTTTTATATCAACTTTCTTATGTTTTGTTTACACTTTGAGGTATTTTTATACATTTTCTGGAACTAACCTATTAACAAGATGCCGCAGTGCTAGTTGCCTGTTTTCTATAGTTTTTGGTTTCAGAAAAGCTAGTAAGGAAATATTCTCGGAATTGGACGGGACAAAAGCCAAAGTCAATATTTTACCAGAAGGAACACGGAGTCCGAAGGGCAGGCGAAGTGGGGCCACGAGGTGGCCACACCTAGGGCTGGCACGACCACCCCCTAGGGCGTGCCGCCCCATGGTGTGGGCCCCTCAGGCGCCCATCGACCTTGCCCCTTCACCTATAAAAGTATCCCGATGCAGAAACCCTAAGTACCCGATCAAAAATCCACGAAAGAGTCTGTAGCCGCTGCCATATCCATCCCTAGATCGGGAGATCCAAAGCTCTTCCTGGCACCTTGCCGGAGGGGAGAGATCATCCCGGAGGCCTTCTTCATCACCATGCTAGCCTCCGGAGTGATGCGTGAGTAGTTCGTCCTTGGACTATGGGTCCAGACAGTAGCTAGATGGTTGGTTCTTCTCCTTTGTGCTATCATGTTTAGATCTTGTGAGCTCCGTTCATGATCAAGATCATCTATTTGTAATCCTATATGTTGTGTTTGTGGGGATCCGATGGATATTGAGATACTATATCAGATTGATTATTGATTCTATCATGTCTATGTTATTTGTGATCTTGCATGATCTCCGTTGCTAGTAGCTATCTTGGCCAAGTAGATGCTTATAACTCCAAGAGGGAGTATTTATGCTCGATAGTAGGTTCATGCCTCTAGTAATCTGGGGAAGTGACAGAAATCTCTAAGGTTGTAGATGTGTTGTTGTTACTAGGGAGAAAACAACAATCCTTTGTCCATAGGGCAATTATATTGTTTACTTTACACACTTTGCTTAATGCAATTATCTGTTGCTTGCAACTTAATACTGGAAGGGGTTCGGATGATAACCTGAAGGTGGATTATTAGTCATAGATGCAGTTGGATTACGGTCTATGTATTATATTGTAATTCCCAATCAAATCTCGTAGGAGTCAAGATGTCTAGTATATGCATTGTTATGCTTTATCAATCTGTCAATTGCCCCATTGTAATTTGTTCACCCAACATGTTATTTATCTTAAGGAGAAACACCTCTAGTGAACTATGGACCCCAGTCCATTCCTTTACCATTGATTTACCATCTACTGTTTAACGTTTACTGTTTACTTTCTGCAAGAAATTACTATCTTCCACACTATACGTTTAATCCTTTGTTTTCAGCAAAACCAGTGAGATTGACAACCTCACTATAAGTTGGGGCAAAGTTTTGTGGTTGTGTTGTGTAGGATTCCAAGTTGCTAGCAACACCTTGGATTTGTTTCCTTACTCCTACTGGTTCGATAACCTTGGTTTCATAACTGAGGGAAACTTGCTACTATGCTCATCATACCTTCCTCTTGGGGTTCCCAACGAGCTCTACATATCTGAGCCATCAGTATCTAATACAAAATTATTATGATGTTTAGACATTTCAATCCACTTTGAATTTGCCCTATTATCATAATTTGTGAAACCTCTTTCACATGTCCTTTTATGCCAAAATTAACTTAAATACTTTAGTCATGTCGATCAAATCAAAGAGATTGTGTATCTTTGTTAATTCAGTGTCCTCCTTTATTTTGAAATCTTTTGAACAATTCAAAATAGTTTCAAACTTATGTTTCATTAAGTAAATACTCATATTCACTTAAATCCATAATGAAGTATGAAATAATGATTTCCACTATTTGTTGAAAACACGATACATCGTTATGTATAAAGTTCAACATGTCTTCACATATCACTGCTTTACCGGAATGCGAAGTTTTAGTCATTCTGCCAAACGAGGAATGGTTTTGCAAAGTCTCTAGATAAGTATCTAAGACCCCGATCTTCATTTAGAATGAAGAACATGCAATAACCACCATGACTTAAACAATAGTGTCATATCATAATCAAACTTTGGATATCTTTTAGCATTCTAATCCTTTATAAATGCTTTAAACTATTATCATTAACATAGTGATTAGAATAACTCATTTATAATCGTAATGTGACCATAATGGTATTATTCATAAGAACAGTACAACTGAATTGTAACTTATTTATATGAATAATTGTCTCGCCAAAAGCAAGACACACAAACAAGGATTACAAAATTATATTCAAGTCCACTAATCCAAATGATAAACATTGAGGAAAGGGGGTGATGTCGGCCATCAACTATTTTGCTTATCGTCATCAAGCCGTATTACCTCAATTCCAACAATTCTCAAGCATACCATCCTATTTTCATAAAACGGGACAAGTATCCAATACTTTTGTAAACTACAATGAGTTTTGTAAGAATTACATTTATAACTTTGTATATCTGACATATACCCTTTTCATTCATGACCTCCATTGCAATCAAGCCCTTCTGAGAGTTCACGACTCTAATGCAAGATCGCTAAGTGTTTCTCCAAATATTCTCTTTTCATCCATCATGGAAGAAAACTCATCCAACGGCTCCTACTTTATGTGCCTGATCTTGCAGAATACAAGATTGTAGTCCAACTCTCCATCAAATGGAGAATGGCTTATTGGATGATAATGGAGAAAACACAAACATTGTGGAGTCATCGGATTATCTCCTAATGATCATTGTATCAAGAAGAGAAGGTCACCTTTTAGGAGGATATCCCTCAGGCGTGGGTATTAATCTATGAAGTTGGATCCTTTTGCTAAGTTCCACATCAAGCAAGAGATTTCCCATGGTCGCAAATGACCTCAATGGGATAGGCCATGATCTACTAAGATATTTGCAAATAGAAATCTAGACTAAGTTCATAATATGAGTTCAATCCTAATTGAGCTCCCACTAAAATTGTCATCCCATGGACGATTTTAGTGATCACATGATCCCAATCTACTGCACCACCCCCGATCCTCACGGTCGGCAATGCAGTTTCAAAGGTAGACATTCCCCAATGTCAATCACGTCATCCATATGACTCATGCTCGACCTTTCGGTCTCGTGTGTTCTGAGGCCATGTCTACACATGCTAGGCTCGCCAAATCTAACTTGTGTGTATCTGCAGTGCAACATGGCTTACACCCACCATATGTGAATGCAGATATGTTTGACACCCGATCATCACGGCCTATCTTATAACGGAGAACTTTCTTGGTGGTGCACACACAAGGGGAACACTGTCATTGGAATTATATAGGGATTATCTTATTTTCTACCGTTGAGTATCTAATACTAGCATATGATAGGATATAAAATAGGTATCAACATCACATGTATATTGTGATATGATATAGTCCTTCTTGCGCCTTGATCTCCATCGAGCGCTCCAGCATGATCTCCATCGAGCGCTCCAGCATGATCTCCATCTAGAACCCATATATCTTGGCATCGAACATGATCATCCGAATGAATCCATTTTTTCACGTAATCTCCCGCAGCTGACTATCATGCGTAACTTTAATCTTCTCGGAGATGAACTCCGCTGTCCATTTGGACATAATCAGAATATGTTTACTTAGAGCATCAACAAGACCAGAGATAGGGCTGAGCTGATCTGGCTCGACATGCAGCTCACAAACCCTACCAACGGTCCTGCGCACACCCCCATCGTCTAATTTACAATTGTAGCTTGTGACATATATATGGACGACGAACTGGATCACTGTAAAAACCCTCTTAGACAAAAAAATTGGGAAAAAAAAACTAAAAACTGTCTGTCAGCGACTGTCTAACAAATAATTCTCGATTTGATCCGTCTTCTTAATGTGATAGTCAACTAGCATGTATTGTTTGGGCAGATATAAAAAAGAGAGGACGAGCTCACCTGCCGGTAACACAAGATTCCTGAGTAGAAGGGCCTTCTATCTCCCGGGCTTGTCACTCGTCAAGCGATGACGACGAACACGACATGCGGCATCAAAGGGACCTGCATCAACTAGTGGGCACAAAAACTCGGTGGTGAAAGGCAATGTACCGCCTCGCACCCGCGTAAGCGAGCTGAGTGGAGGTTTTCATCGCCGTTGGCTTAGGCTTCGTGCAGAGATAGGGTTCGTGCAAATGAGAGATTGAATTTGTGAATTTAAAAACACAGCGGCTCCCGAATTTTTCGAAACTTAGTAATTAGACGCAACTGGCTCGTCAACCTGAGTACCGCTGATTAATCAGCCCGAGGAAGCATGTATTTTTTTTCCTTATTAGTCACGACTCACGACGGCGGCTCTGAATGGTTTGGGCCGGTCGAGCAAAAGAGCCTCCGAACTCGAATGATCTATATCCCAGTGAGCTGAACCGCTGGCCAAGACTTGTCGTTCCAGCAAGGCAGTGCGTGCGTGTGATTCACCCAAACCTGGGTGTCAGTCCGTCGTTCTTGGCCCACGCCGGATAGCCTGCTGCTGGGCGGGCGTGCCTGCAGGTGATCCGTTGAGACGACGACCATTCTTCGGCCCGTCTTTGTCTCGGTAGTCTGACTCTAAACCTTTGTCCACCTACCAGGTGTGAGCAGCACAGACGTGGTAGAAAGAGAACGGATAAGTCGGTGTGTGCCTCAAAGTCAACAAAAAAGAGGAAAATCCAAAGAAGTTTTTCCCCCATTATTTCCAGAAAAAAGTCCAAAAGTCGGTAAAGCCATTTGAATATAGTATCATCCCAGGTAAAGCCAGTGACCACCACACGTCTCCACCTACAGAAGTTTTACTGCAGCTTCATGTACTGTACCACCCCCGTGTTCAAGATCCGAGACGGGGCCCACGGAATCAAATCCGCCTTAAAACAGAACCGTAAATGCCAACGAACTCCGCTGGTACCCGCCACCTTTAACTCCTGCGACATCCCATCGCTGTCCGATCGACATCGGAGGGCCAGGACGCCATTTATGAGGTCGTGGGTCGGGAAGTTGTTGCCCCGGTCGACGGTGGTAGCTGCCGCTGCTTACCGGTCCTGCCCTCCTCGGATTTGTGGAGTGAGTAGCATGTTTTTTATGCCTTGTTGGTTCAGAATTTCTGCGTTTTGACGAGAGTTCGTTCAGGCTTTAGCCTTGACTTTTGGCCTGTTGGGTGGCGGCTTTGAGCCGGTGAAATGCTCCAATACGAGTTGTTCGTTCCATCCATGCTAGTGACGGTAGCGCAAGTTTAGACTATGTGCACCGACCGACGACCTCATCCTTGGAGATTGGAAATGTTTCGACCTGGAGAAAAGTAATCTTTGCGTGCATCCCTAGAAGATGGAGAAATCTTTGTACAGTATGATCTAGAACAAATTGTGGAGTCATGATTACAAGGTGACTAGTCAAGCCAAAGCCATAACCAACGGCAGAGCAACATCTGTTTGAATTGTCTACAAACATGGCTCATGATTTTCTTGACACGTTAAATGTTTTTTTTTTACTTTTGGTGCTGGGTATCCTATACCTTGACGAAGCCGTATGCCGCAGCGTGTACAAAACCATGTTGAACCTCTTGGATTTACAAATTTAGATTAGAGTCGACCAATTTTGTGCCTTTTTATCAACTTTTTTTTGTAGACACGTCAGTGTGCACCTTGATAGAAGGATTTGCGGGTTTTGTGTGTACGATGCGTCTTGGTTGAACCCGCGGAAAAATCTACACGCGTATATTTTTTTTTTTTGAACTGGGAAAGGTCCCGAAAGACCCAGATACTGCGATTAATTAAGCGGCGGATACAACTTACAGAGAGGGCTTAAAGAGATACAACTAGACCCCACAAATTTGCACATAGCACCCTGCAGGAATGCGAAAAACGCGATCCAATCCCTGTCTACCGCATCCAGCTCGATCTCGTCACGGTGTTCAAGACCGGGACGAACCACTTGGGACGACAACGACGAAGGACGCCGCGGGGAGGGAGAAACCAGGCCGCCCATGGCGGTTGACGCTCAGGCATAAGGGCCTCACGAGCTCGGCGTGGCCATCCACATGGCCAGAGATAGCGGGTGGCGAAAAGCTTCCGCTTGGAGAACGCCGGAGAAGACGCAGTATCGCCGCCTGAGGAGAGCACCAGGCAGCCCCACCCTTCACCAATAGCTGCAGCTTCAGCCCCTCCCCCCTTCTTTCCCTCGCCACCACGGCAGGCCGAGAGAAGGAGGAAGATCTTGTCGCCGAAGGCACCGCGAAGAGACCAACGAGCTTTATGACCGAGCCGCCATGGCAGCTTCTCACTTCGCATGTTCCATCCACTGGAGCGAAAGGAAGGAGAATGCCCAATGACTGGCGCCGCCATGCGACTGTGAGGTAACTCAAGAAGCGGTTCTGCCACCACCTGATCCCACCATCTCCCCGCCCACGGCCGGCCAGAGGGCTCGGATCTGGCAACACCACACCAACCTCAAGCGCAAGGTGACGGTGGTCACCGCCGACACCTCCCACCCACCTTGGACGGAGAGGAGAACGACGAGGAGCCCTAAGAAGCCTGGGATCTGGCAGCACAGAGCCCTGGCACCGCCTCCAACTACCGGCATAAAGCCAAAACACCTACACCTAACTACCCCGGCGCCGCTTCCCGTCCAACTCCGACCGGCTATTCCGGCGGAGAGGACCCGGGAAGGGCCCGGCTGACGGAGAGATTCACTCAAGGACTGTAGCAGACGGGTGAGAGAGGAGGGAGGAGGGAGAGAGCTTTCGCTGTGGCTTTTTACACACGCGTAGTATATGTAATCTCTCTTGGAAAAGGCAAGTGCATGAATAATCGGAGGATTCCGTGGACACCATTCCAAAGATACTTTGTCTGCGAGGCGTGGCCGATACGGGCACGCCCACCTGTATGTCCCCGACGGTATCCAAACCCACCGGACAGGGACGTCACGGCCAGCGAGGTCCCACGAAGCCCCGCATCTTGGATCCAGCCTCGCCTCGCGTCCTCGCCGTCTCCACGTGCCACGTCACGTGCTCCCTGCGTAGGGGAAGGAAAAAATTGGAAAAGATCTTACTACTCTGCGCGTACGCCACGACACGACACGCGCGGCACGAACGAGCAGGAGCCGTGCACTTCTCCCTGCGCTGCCGCCCCTACTACAACTACACGGGCACAACCCGTTCCTCCCTCCCCTCCCTCCCTGGCGGACTGGACTGGCGGTCGTGGGCGTCGATAGAACCAAAGGATTCTGCGCTCGGCGAGTCGACGATGGGGATCTCGAGGCGGTTCCTCCTCGCGGTGGCGCTGCTGATCGCCGCCCTGGTGGCCGGGGCGGCCGCGGAGGAGCAGGCGGCGGTGGACCCGGCCGTGCCCGGGGAGATCGCGGTCGGCGTCAAGGAGGCCGCGGAGGCGGCCGCGCTCAGGGAGAAGATCTCCGCCTTAGGTCAGTGCCCGTCTCGCCTCTCTCTCGGTTTTGAAATCAGAGGGCGTGTTATTACACCCCTGTTGTATTTTATTTTGTGGCGGTGGTAAGGACTGAGAAAGGGATTGGGTTGTGGCCGGTGCTGTAATTTGATTCGTGCTCTGGAGCCAGGTTAATCCGCCATGGTTCACCTGGATTGATTGATGGATGGTGTTGCGCTGGAGCCAAGGGCGTTTAGTTTCGGGGCCCAAATTTGACGCCACGAGCTGTGCCGGATCCGTCTGCTAGGGGTTTAGTGTTGACGTGATCATTTAGTCTCTCGTTTTGCGTGGCTCGGGTGTTACACACTGCTCAATTCATCAACTGCCCTGCTGTGCTGACATAGTTGCATAGTCTTTGGTTCAGTAAAAAACTGTATGTCTGATTTTTTTTTCTTCTCCTGTACAAAAGTTACCTTTTGGGAGCATTCTTTCTGTAGTGGTTGGATATGAAAATAATCCATATTTTTTGTCCTAGAATTTGCTTTAGAATCGGCCAACTTTGGTTCAAATAAGTTTTTTTTAACACTACGAGTTCAGTTCTGTATGTCACAGTCAATATCTGTTATAGTAAATGTTTCCACCGTCAGCAACACAACTTATATAAGTGTGGCATGCCAGATTAGCTGATTTCACCAAAAGCCCTGCCACTTGGCAGCTACTAATTACGCTGCTCCCTCCGATCCTAATTAATTGTCGCAGATTTGGGCAAAATGTTTCCTGTCTAGGTTCAGTGAACCTGCGGCAACTAATTTGGATCAGAGGTGTAGTCGAATTTGCTCGTCAAGATCCTTTGGAGACCCTCATCTAAGTAAGATAAGTCTGATTGTTTTCGTTCTACAGAGTCAGGCATTGCAGAGAGATCCCAGGACCTGAAGACCAAGGATGATGGCATCGCAAAGCTGGAGAAGGACATTGAGGAAAAGTCGCAGAAAATTACTACTCTGCAGAGCGAGATCACATCCCTCCAGGTACTCCTTATGATAGACAGATAGATACCTCTCAACTATGAAGCATTATTTTCTTACAGTGTCTGAAACTTAAATTTGTGGCCTTGCTAATACTTTTTGCTTCTTGCTAATCAATGTGCAGAAAAAGGGGTCTGTAGCTGCTGAGGAGCAGGCTGGCAAGGCCGTTGCCCGGGCTGTTGAGCTTGAGAAGCAGGTATTGGAAATGAAAGTTAAAGAACTGTTGAAATTGTCAGTTACAAGCTTGTGATTTCTCATCTTTATTGTTCTAGATCGACATTCTCAATAAGGAGATCGAAGCACAAAGTAGCCAGAGAACAACACTTGAGGCTAGAGCTACCAAGGCAGAGAAGAAGGTGCAAGATTTGAACTTGAAGCTTGAGTCAGTAAGTGTACTCCTTGGCTTCTCTACTATTGCAACAAATCCTCTTTTTTTTTTCTGGACAGAAGGTAATCGATATTGTCGTTAGGGTCATATACTCCTGTAAAGACACAAATCTGTCATTTGTACATCCAGACTTCTGTACTTAACACTTCATTCTGAGTGGTATCTGTATTTTCTTATTCTCTTCGAAAGTCATGGACACATTACAATGCAATAATTTACTTAATGAAGTCTATTGAATGGGCTATTTTCGTATAAGTTCACCAAAAGTGAAATCTAATCTCTTATGATGCTTAGCAGCATAAATTGATCAAGTGATTACTTGTTCATATATTGAACATTATACACCTCAAAGTCAGAAGTCAATAATCAGTCTGTAAAGCTATTGACGGTCGAGTCTACGTTCAGTTTCTAAAGCTATCGAAGCCCTGCATGATGAGTAACAGTTGAACTGAACGAGCATACTAGATGTTGATCAAATTGTTCTTATTTCTCAAATTTATTCTTGCTAGCTCCAAAAGGCAAGTGGTGAGCAAAAGAGGACGATCCAGAAGACGGAGCGTGCTCTTAAAGTTGCTGAGGTTTGCAATTTGTTTTCTAACTGTTACTGCACTTTCCTATGTTGTTTTATGGTTCGTTTTATTCCATATCTATTCTTTCTCATCTGTAGGAGGAATTGATGAGGCTGCAAAATGAAGCAACAACTAAGGCAAAACAGCTGACAGAGGTAACCATATAGCTAGTAACATTTTCACCAGTGTGCCTACATTTGGGAACCTATTTGACAACAAAAGCATTCCATCTCTTAGACTTTATCTTCTGTTATAATGAACTCACAAATTAGGGCTGGAAAAGTAGATTTTGCTTGTAAATATGCTTCTTTTGGTTGCCCAGAATGATAATTTCTGCTGATCTACAAATATATTTCTCTCTGACAAGTCGGTGGTTGTATCATCAGTTTGAATAAAGAGAACTTTCAACAGATATTAACTTGCACACTAGCTACATAGCTTTAGAATGCACCTGGGCATTATTTGTTTGTGTGGCATCAGTAATTAGCTTGCACTTGCAATTTGTTCCACACTAAGTAAGAATTGTATATATCAAGAACCTGTACTGGACCTGTTTCCAGAATTAGAAGATATCTTTTCTGATTGTCCGTTATGAAAGCAATTGCATTTTTTTTTCTAAGGTACATGGAGCATGGTTGCCACCTTGGTTAGTGACATATTCTGCTCGCTATGTGGTAAGATGCAACCACAGAATATGCACCTCTGTCATTTTTGTACTCACACTCATCAGTGTGATCATCATCTTTTGCAGGAGGTGGTCTCAGGGCACTGGAATGAACATGGAAAACCTGCCTTGGATAGCTTTTTGCAGAAGGTACCTCTTAATGAAACAGTTCTTTTTTACTTCAGTTACAGGATGCGATGCTTAAATGAAGTTGTCATCTATACTTGTCTGCCATGTCAAATTGCCGCAGGCATCAGAAAAATCAGCGCACGCAATGAAATGGGCTGAACCACATATTGAGACTGCTAAGATGGTACTGTCATTGGATCCATGCATTCTACTCCTTTATTGGTTATCTTGCTCTGATAATATTAATTTTGTGCTTGAAGAAATTGGTTCCTGTCAAGGAAAAATTGGACGTGCTCAAGAAAAATACAAAACCTTACCTGGAGAAGGTGTCGACAAAATCAGTGGAGGTTTATGAGGCATCGAGGGATGCTGTTACACCTCACATTGTAAAACTTAAAGCAGTTTCTGATCCGTACTTCCAGGTACTGTATGTTGGTTATGATAATTGCTGTTATCGTAGTCTTGCAATCATTGATTTGTAGTTATGACTGTTGATTTAGGAAGCTAAGAAGCTCTCCAAACCTTACATTGATCAAGTTGCTGAGCTCACGAAGCCACATGTTGAGAAAATTAGAACTACTCTTAAGCCTTACACTAAAAGAGCAGTTCATGCGTATGGAACATTTCTTGAGTCTGCAACCACATACCATCGGCAGGTTTGTGACTATTTTCCTCATTCATGATAATTCATATTATATATGCCAACTTTTGTCTATGTCTTTTATCAAGGCTCCGTTGTCTCACCGTTGAAGTTTTCAGTTGGCCACTTGCCCCCTCTCCCTTCAGTGCCTCAACTTTTAGCTGCTAGCCATACATTAATCAGCCCATGGACCTCATGGTTACATGCTTTCCTTGAAAAACTACTAAGCGTCAGAACCTCATACAAAAATACAGAAACAAAATTCAACCCTTGTGCTACTGCTGCTATGTGCAGTGTTACCTCTAGTTTCTAGCTGTAGCATGCTGGAGTAGCGGCATGTGGGCACCACTGGGTATGCCCTTAATCGCCATCCGTAAAGGTGTAAAGCATAGTTCTGTTGTTTCTTGTCTAACTTTGTCAGCACAATGGCCTTGAGAGGTTGACCCACTAGTGTGACTTTGTTGGTCAAAGGGTCCCCAGTGGTGACAGCATGCCTGGGAGATGCCAAGGCGATCTTTTAGTGCTAAATCATCTCATCTATTGGCTCCAGCTACCAAAGCAGTCTGCAAGTTAAATCAGTGCGGACAACAAAAATAACTTAAGGTCTTGGTTTGAACCAAGCCTCTCGCTCATCTATTGATTACTGCGACAAATGCGAAATACCAAATTCTGATTCAACAGGTGAATAAACCTCCTGGACCTCATCTAGAGTTGTTACTTGTATATGTGTTTTCCCGTAGCAAAATTTTCAAATATAGTTCTATTCATTTGAAGTCCTATCAGATGGTTAGTATCTGCAGCCTGATAAATCAGCCTTAGACAAGAAGCTATAAGATTAGTCATAGTGGTAAGTAACTTGGACCAGTAACATGCATATGTTACTAATCTATGTTACTACCTTTATAGTGGGCAATAACATATGTGTGGTCTCATGCAAAGTCTCATTTATCAGATTGTAGACTCATTTTGTCTTGGTATGTGTGATGGTATGGTAACATATTATGTTACCACCTCCCTCTCTTCCTTCATTTCGTTACCATGCCATGTCACCAATATGATTAGTTGGTATTGCATGAACATGCATGTTACTAGCTAAGTTACTCCCACTATGAACAAAACGCTGTGACCCTTTGCCAATGTTCACTCCTAAATGCATTTATATGAGGAAAAATCTCAGTTGTTTCTCTTTTCGTAGGCTCAAGCAAGCATCTCAGATTACTTGCACAGACATGAGATAACAAAATCCCTTGTGACAAAGGAGTTGGTTTGGTTTCTGGTAAGCACTCCTGGGAAATAGTCAGAAACAGCAACCTCAGTGGCCACCTATCTAACCGTCATTCCCATATTTCTTTTACAGGCTTCCGCTTTGCTGGCTCTGCCTGTATTTGTTATATACAGGCTTCTAATAGATACCTTCTGGTAGTTTGCTTTGTTTTTGTATCTAATATTTTAATTATTATCGTTGCAACCTTGCCTGAGCTGATATGTTCATAATTGCTGTGAATTATCTTGTTGACTTGACACAGTACCAAGAAGAAGAAGAGATCCTCTCATAATGGTAATGGAAACAATGGCAATAGGAGACACAAGCGCCGACATGCTGAGAAGTGAACTGTTTTCGACTGCCATGTAGGGTTGCAGGTACTGTTTGTCTCTTCATCAGTGGTAGACCCGGAACTAGGCTGAGCCTCTGGATTCTCGCTGACACCAAGAACAGTTTATATTAGGCAAAAGTCAAAAAGTTTGTTAACAGTTGATTCGTTAATTGGTTTATGTTTGATATTCTGATATTGGTGCAGAAATCAGATCAAGTTCTTCCCTGAGGCTGTTCTCATGAGCCATGGTGGAAGGATGGAACGCTGTATACCACCAGATTTTTCCTTTTTTTTTTCTGCCCCCATTGTATGGACAATAGTTTTCAGCAGCGGCCTTATGTATCTGCATCTCGCCGAGGTTTATGGGCTTAAACCTCGGTGTTTGTCAATTGTTTATTGTAACTTTGTTAATACACTTGAGTTTGTTTGCAGTCTGTTGGTTTTGTTTTTGCTCACCTACATCCTAGCTATACAGCTTGCACATCTCGTTTGTGGAATTAATTATACACATGTTATGATTTGGCAAGCGATGAAGAAGGGTACTGCTTCATAGCATTTGAGCAAACTGTCCGCTCTGCTGTTTCGTACATGATCTTTGATCTTCACTTTTTAACATGATTTTTGATCTTCACTTTTTCTTAGAACAACAGCAACATGTTGGCTAAAAGCTGTATTGGGGCTTGAAAGCTGCATTCACTTGACCCCAAAAGTTGAACCAGCCATATACGTGCCAGAAGAAACATTCTACTAAGAATTTTCAGGTTGCTCTAAGCCTAACTAACATGTATCATAAAAAAATGGAATACAAATCTTGACATCCGCACTTCTCGTGGCGAACTTGACTTAATTCTTCTGCTTGAGCAATATCGACACCACCAGCGCACAGAGATCGCTTGGCCTTGGTGTGGTGTGCAAATGACAGCAAATGCATGGGAGGGTCTTACGCCCAGAAATGCTCCCCCGGGATCAAAACTTCTGATCCCGGGTGGTCTTACGCCCAGAAATGCTCCCCGGGATCAAAACTTCTGACACGTGTCTTGTAAAATGTCTTAAATCCTGTTTTTGCTACATATTCTTCCATTTTTACTATATTGTAGCAAAAACGGTTCGCACAAAAACAGAATAAAAAGACTACCCTTACCGGAGACCTCGCCCCGAGACACTGTAGCAAAAATATATATTAATATAGCAAAACCTATTTGGCAAAAATATATATTAATATAGCAAAACCTATTTGGCCGGAGACTCGCAGAATACTTCGTAGCAAAAAGAATTATGCTGATCAGCCAGAATTTGTAAAAAAAAACATTGTAGCATTTAGAAAACATCAATGTAGCAAAAATAAAACAAGTACATAGCAAATTATAAACGTGTATATAGCAAAATCAGCTCCCCCACTTTGCCCTAGGTAGCAAAAGCCCCGCTTCGGCCTAGGTAGCAAAAGTCGTTAGTCATCGGTAACAACAACCGAAGGTAGCATTACCGGTCACCGTATGTAGCAACTCTCGACGCCGTAGGTAGCAACACCGGCATCCGCATGTAGCAACGCCAGACGCCACGGGGAGCAACGCCGGCCTCCGCATGTAGCAACGGCGATCGCCGCAGGGAGCAACGTCAGCCTCAGCGGGTACCAACGGTGGTTGCCACAGGTATCAAAAACGTACAATGATGGATGCAGGGGGAGGTCGGTGGTGGAGCATGGCGGTGACTCTAGTGACATCTTCCCTGATGGGACCCTCGACTCTAGCGATTCGTGCTAGAACTCCTAGGCGTAGGTGACCTTGGAGGCGACGACTCTAGAGAGGCATGCTAGAACTCGCGCGCGTAGGTGACCTTGGACGCGGCAACTCATGCGAGGCCACGACGAGGAAGGCGGAAGCAACGACGTTAGCTGAACAAGGAGGTGGCGCACCTCGCACCTTGTCGTCGCCCATGGAAGTCGGAGCCGGCCGACGACATCAAGTCTCTGTCCATGCTCATCCATGATAGCACGCGGGTGTAAGGGTTCGCGTATGAAAACAATAAAATTTTACCCTACGCCCCTGAACCCTGATGTTACTAGGACCTATCTATTAGTAATGCAGTAACGGAAGGGGCTTTTCACGAACTTATCCTTGAAGACCGAAAAGCATTGTCAACGCTCAGGAGAGCGTGGTTGATGTAGACGAGCCGAAGCCGACCTCAAGGTCGTGTTGAAGTCCTCGCGCTCCTGCGGCTCCAACGACTTCTAGTGCCTCAAGTGTGACACCTCGCGGGGAGTTACATGCATCCGGTGTCCGGCGATGACTCCCGCTTCCCCGATCCAGCAGCAGTTGCGGAAGTAGAGCTCCTGGATCCGAATCCCGCAGCGCGACGGCGCTCCACGGTGAAGATGTCTCTCGTTTGCGCAGTCCGAACTTGGGACCACGATCATGGGAGAGAGAGAAATATCAATTGGAGGTCTCCTCAAAAGTGAGGAAACCTTTATTGAATAGTGTGTGTCTTTTCTGGTCAAAATACCCTATTATATATAGGGGAAGGGGAGGTACTACCTCCCTCAAAGTCCCGGGGTGGGACTAAAGGAGGGGAGAGGGGGCAGCCATTGGCCGACCCTAGTGGACCCCGTGCGGGAGGGCTAGGCCCAGCCGTCCACCCCTTCCCCTTCTCTCCTCTTGCCTTTCCCTCATGGGCCCTTCTCCCTCCCGAATTTGGCACATTAAGGCTTTTTGACCTTTAATTGATTTCTCTTTTATTAAATAATTATGATTAAATGATTAAATCAATATTTAACATTCATTCACATATTATTCAATCTCCGTGGATATGGAACACCTTCCATCTCCACTCCGGACATCCTCCGGACTTACCAAAACCCTTCCGGTTTTCTCTCATCTCTTCTTCGGTGATTCTACCGATCCTGTAAACACTCTCTAAGCATGACCAAGCCCTTAAGAGTGATACCCCACGTTTCAGGAACACTCTAGACATGGTCGGGACACTCCCGAACCAATGATCAACGGAGGGACCTGGATGGCCATGTGACCCCTGTGCATTCCACGAAGATCTTTCGCCGTTTGAACTGTGATTGTCGCGTCTTATTCCTTTTGTCTCTCGGTACTTGCATTGCCGAGATCTGATCAATCACATCACCATGTCGTGTTCAATCTTGTTACCGAACAATGCTACTTGACTCGTTTCGACAAGTGATATCACTGTGATCAAATCACACGCTACGCAGCTATTGGATATAACTTATCCGAGTGGGCCCTTGAGTATCTTTCCGTCACGCGGATGGAAAAATCCCGCTCTTGACACATATTGCCTCTATTGTTCCTCCGAATACCTGAACACACCTTTATGATCACTGTATTACCAAGTGACGTTTGATGCTATCTAAGCACTCTCGGGAGACAGTGATTGATATAGCCTCACAGTCTAAGGAATAGTCTATTAGGTCTATTCTAATCATCGTAACTTGAACTTCGTGACATGATCGGGTCATGATGTTTAGGTTGGGTATTGGTTCATCATATCATTCACAGAATGAGACGACTCCATTTTCAACTGGCATAAATGCCACATGATTAGGAAACCTTGATCATCGGTTGACCAATGAACCAGTGACTAGAGTTTCACCGGGAACCCCTAGTTGTTTATATATTACACGTGTATTGATGTTTCTTTTCAATACAGTTATAGCATGATATAAAACTTAATCATAAACTTTATGAAATATGATAATAATCCTTATTATTATTTGTCTCTAGGGCATATTTCCAACATTCTCTCACTTACACTAGAGTATAAATAAACTAGCTGCATTTGTTCTTAATCATTGGCACCATATATCCCGGTACCCTGAACATGCTTGCTCATGGAAGAGGTTGAGTCTTGGGCATGTACTTTACAGTCTCAAATCCTTTGCAACTTACTAATGTCACCTTGATTGACATTAATACTTTATCATCACATGATAACATCTTTGTGTATGCATCGTCGTTATGGCAACAGAACAAGGCCGGTTTCCAGGAGCCTATAGTGACTTTAGATCAACTTCGAGGGCTTTCTCATGGGCATTGTTGTTGGGTCTGCAGCATAGAAAACAAAAAATTTCCAACGATGAGAACTACACGCCAAGATCTATCTACTAGGTACAGAGCACGGGTGGACATACATCCATGGAGAACTTACCCTCGAAGATAATGAGCTTTGTTAACGAGTAGGAACTCGTGGTTGATGTAGTCGTACACTTGCCGATCTTAAGATCGTGAGGAAGTCCGAGCGCCGCAACTCAGCAACAGCGCGCACTTTGCGTTCAAGCCACGGACAACCTCCACCTCCTCGCTCCAGCGATCCAAAGGAAGCAAAGAACTCCTTCCGATTTAAATGCCACTGGAACATGTATCTCGCTAATCCGAGACCATGGGGGAATAATTCTAGAGGGGGAGAGAGATCCTTCACAAGGAGGTGTGGATGAAGGAGGGAATGGGTGGCCTTTTATAGGAGGAGGGGGTGCCCCTCCTCTCCATGGCCGACGCATGGGGGGGGTGACCCCTCACCTCCCCCATTCATGTGGTGGTAACCCCTCCACATTAAAATGCCTCTTCACATTCCCTTTTAAAGTCTCCACTTTAAATGCATTAAGTTTCTCCAAATTTAATGCTCTCTCATTTAATAAAACTCTTTTATTAAATTTATTCAGAATTTTGTTAATTACTTTAATTAACAAACATTCACATATAGCCCCTTGCAATATTTCAATATCACATGCAGAAACACCTTCTGCAATTTCACCCGAAACAATTTCCGGTTTCTATTGAAACAATTCCTGCGATGTTTGCAATTCTTTCGTCTGAAACATATGTGCTCCAAAATGGTGTCCGGTAACTCTTAAGTGTGCCACCCTACGGTTCGCGAATAATGTAGACATGATCGAGACCCTTCTCCGATCAATAATCAGCAGCGGGACCTGGAGATCCGTACTGACTCCTACACATTCAACGATGACTCCTGTGATCGTGAGAACCTTTAATGCTTGTAACTAAATCCCTTTGTCTCTCGATATATTACATGTCCGAGATTCGATCATTGGTATCTCCATACCTAGTTTGATCTCGTAACCGACCTGCACTCTTTTCTCGTTCCCGTGATATAACATTCTAGTGATCATATCACTTGCTTGCAAGTTATCCTAATGTGATATCACCGAGAGGGCCAGTATATCTATTTGTCATCCGGATTGACAAATTCACTCTTGATCCATGAGCCTCAACATAACACCTTCGTAGTAATCGAACCCATCTTTATAGTCACCCTGTTACGGTGTGACGTTTGATGTTATCAAGATACTCTTCCGGTGTTAGCAATTAACATGATCTCATGGTCTAAGGATAAAGATTACTTCGTATGATGTTATAGCAATATAAACATAATTACTTGATCGTAATGCTATACTTCGGATGAATGTTCATCACATCATTCCACCAATGGTGTGACCTTGTTATTAACAACATCCAATGTCCATGATCAGGAAACCTTGATCATCCTGTTAATCAACAAGCTAGTCTATAAGAGAGGCATGACTAGGAACCCTTTTTGTTTATTAAACACACATGTATTGATGTTTCCTATCAATACAATTATAGCATGCAAAATAAACATCTATCATATACAAGGAATACATAATAACAACTTTATTATTGCCTCTCAGGGCATATTTCCTTCAGTCTCCCACTTGCACTAGAGACAATAATCTAGTTTATATAGTGATAAATCTAACACCCATGGAGTTCTGGTGTTGATCATGTTTTTCCCTAGGGAGTACTTTAGTCAACGGATCTGCTACATTCAGGTCCGTGTGCACTTTACAAATCTTTATATCTCCATCCTTGACATGCTCGCGGATGGAGTGAAACCGGCGCTTAATATGCTTGGAATTCTTGTGAGACCTTGGTTCCTTTGCGTTGGCTATGGCTCCATTGTTGTCACAATAGATCACCATCGGGTCCAACGACCGAACCACACCCGTTCCGTTATGAACTCCTTCATCCAAACCGCTTCTGCGCTTACGAAGCGACAACATATTCCGCCTCCGTTGTTGATCCAGCCACCACAGGTTGTTTGGAGCTCCTCCAACTAACTGCTGCTCCGTTCAAGAGAAATACGTATCCGTATTGAGACTTAGAGTCATCTAGATCAGTGTCAAAGCTAGCATCAACATAACACTTAGCGACTAGCTCTTCTTCACCTCCGTATATAAGAAACATATCCTTAGTTCTTCTCAAGTACTTAAGGATATTCTTGACCGCTATCCAGTGTTCCGAACCTGGATCAGATTGGTACCTACTAGTCAAACTAATAGCATGTGCCACATCCGGTCTTGTACATAGCATGTCATACATTATAGAGCCTATGGCTGAGGCATAGGGGATCTTATCCATTATCTCTCTTTCTTCCGCCGTAGCCGGACTTTGAGTCTTACTCAATGTCTTGCCTTGCAACATAGGTAAGAACCCCTTCTTACTTCCGTCCATATTAAACTTCTTTAATATCTTATCAAGGTATGTACTCTACGATAGCCCAATTAGGCGTCTTGATCTATCTCTATAGATTTTAATGCCTAATATATATGAAGCTTCACCAAGGTCCTTCATCGAAAATTTGCTGTTTAGATAACTTTTAACACTGTTTAAAAGATCTAAATCATTTCCAATCAATAATATGTCATCCACATATAATATCAGAAATGCCACATTGCTCCCACTCACTTTCTTGTAAATACAAGCCTCTCCATAAGTTTGGACAAATCCAAACTCTTTGATCACCTCATCAAAGCGGAGATTCCAACTCCGGGATGCTTGCTCCAGTCCATAGATGGATCGCTGAAGTTTGCACACCTTATCAGCATCCTTAGGATCGACAAAACCCTTAGGTTGTATCATATACAACTCTTCTTCAATATTACCATTGAGGAACGCAGTTTTGACATCCATCTGCCATATTTCATAATCGAAATATGCAGCAATTGCTAACATAATCCTAACCGACTTAAGCATCGCTACGGGAGAGAATATCTCATCGTAGTCAACTCCTTGAATTTGTCGAAACCCCTTTGCGACAAGTAGAGCCTTATAGATGGTCACATTACCATCCGCATCAGTTTTTCTTTTGAAAATCCATTTATTCTCAACGGCCTTTCGGTCGTGAGGTAAGTCCACCAAGTTCCAAACCTGGTTTTCGTACATGGATTCCATCTCGGATTTCATGGCTTCTAGCCATTTGTTGGAATCAGGGCTCATCATCACTTCTTCATACGTCGCAGGGTCATCTATTTCATCAATCATGAAATTCATAACAGGATTGCCGTACAGTTCAGGAGCTGCACGTGTCCTGCTTGACCTGCGAGGTTCGGTAGTGTCCTCTTTCAGAGTTTCATGATCAATATCATTAGCTCTCTCTTCATTAGGTGAAGTTAACTCCAAAACAACTTCCGGTGCTGCACTACTCGCCATTTTATGAAGAGAAGGTTCAATAACCTCTTCGAGTTCTACCTTCTGACTACTCACACCTTTCGCGAGAAACTCCTTCTCAAGAAAGGATCCATTATTGGCAACAAAGACCTTTCCCTCGGATCTGTGATAGAAGGTATACCCAATCGTTTCCTTAGGGTATCCTATGAAGACGCATTTTTCCGCTTTGGGTTCGAGTTTATCCGGTTGAAGTTTCTTCACATAAACATCGCATCCCCAAACTTTAAGAAATGACAGCTTAGGTTTGTTTCCAAACCATAATTCATACGGTGTTTTTTCAACGGATTTAGATGGTGCCCTATTTAAAGTGAATGCGGTTTCAAAGTGCATAACCCCAAAATGACAGTGGCAAGTCAGTCAGAGACATCATAGATCGAACCATATCCAATAAAGTACGATTACGACGTTCCGACACACCATTACGTTGTGGTGTTCCGGCAGGCGTGAGTTGTGAAACTATTCCACAGTCTTTCATATGTGTGCTAAACTCGTAACTAAGATACTCTCCTCCACGGTCGGACCATAAAAATTTGATCTTTCTATTACGATGATTTTCCACTTCATTCTGAAATTCTTTGAACTTTTCAAAAGTTTCAGACTTGTGTTTCATCAAATAGATATACCCATATCTACTCAAATCATCCGTGAAAGTAACAAAATAACGATATCCACCTCGCGCCGACACACTCATTGGTCCACACACATCAGTATGTATGATTTCCAATAAATCTGTCGCCCGTTCCATTGAACCGAAAAACGGCGTTCTAGTCATCTTGCCCATAAGGCATGGCTCACATGTATCAAATGATTCAAAATCAAGTGATTCCAAAAGTCCATCAGAATGGAGTTTCTTCATGCGTTTAACGCCAATATGACCTAGACGACAGTGCCACATATATGTAGATATATCATTATCAAGTTTAATCCTTTTAGCATCAACATTATGAATATGCGTAATACTACTATCGAGATCCAACAGAAATAAACCATTCAACATAGGTGCATGACCATAAAAGATATTATTCATATAAATCGAACAACCATTGTTTTCAGACTTAAATGAATAATCACTTTGCATCAAACACGATCCGGATACAATGTTCATGCTCAATGCAGGCACCAAATAACAATTATTTAGGTTTATAACTAATCCCGATGGCATATGGAGAGGCGTTCGGACGATCACATCAACTCTTGATCCATTGCCGACCGCATTGTGACCTCATCCCTTGCTAGTTGTCGCTTGTTCGCAGCCCTAACGAAGTTACATATATTAGCAACTGATCCCGTATCAAATACCCAGGTGCTACTGCGAGTACTAGTTAAGTACACATCAATAACATGTATATCACATATACCTTTGTTTGCCTTGCCAGACTTCTTGTCCGCTAAATACTTGGGGCAGTTGTGCTTCCAATGGCCAGTCCTCTTGCAATAGTAGCACTCGGTGTCAGACTTAGGGCCAGCTTGGCGTTTCTTTTCAGGCGCGGCAACAGACTTGCCACCCTTCTTTCCCTTGTGCTTGCCTTTCTTGTCCTTCTTGAAACTGGTGGTCCTATTGATCATCAACACTTGATGTTCTTTCCTAATCTCCACTTCGCGTCTTAAGCATTGTGAAGCTCGGAAGAGACTTCTTCATGCCCTGCATATTATAGTTCATCACGAAGCTCTTGTAGCTAGGTGGCGATTGGAGAACACGATGTATGCCTAAGTCAATGGGAATCGTTATTCCCAAGGACACAAGCTTATCAAATACCGGACATTTTGAGTACGTGCTCACTAATCTGAGCTGTTTTCCTCCATCATGCAGCTAAAGAACTTTTATAGCATTATAACTCTCACGGCAGCATGTGTATCGAAAATCATTTTCAATTCTCCCATGGTATCAAAGGCATTGCCATTTTCAAAACGCTTTCGAAGTTCTGGCTCTAGCCCATATAGTATGCCGCAATGAACTAAGTTGTGGTCCTCCTAACGAGTTATATAGACGTTCTTTTCCTTGTCAGGCATCAGAGCTGTTGGGGCCTAGCGGCGCATCTAGCACATATTGCTTTTGTGCAAAGGTGAGGAGAATCCTCAAATTCATAGCCCATTGGTGAAGTTGCTACCATTCATGCAAGTTTCTCTTTCTCCATGAACACATTGAAATTAAAAGCAGGTGGTGCCATCTACAACAGAATTTGTAAAGTATATTTAGACTAAGTTTATGATAGATTGAGTTCAACTAATCCAAATTACTAATGAACTCCCACTAAAAACGACATCCCTCGTGTCCTTTTGGTGATTACATGAACCAAATCCACTACACCAAGTCCGATCATCACGTGAGTCAGTGTAGCTTCAAAGGCGAGCATCTATATGGGCATCATATCAACTATATGACTCATGCTTAACCTTTCGGTCCGTGTTCCGAGGCCATGTCTATACATGCTAGGCTCGTCAAGTAAGAACCTTAGTATTTGCGTGTGTAAAACTGTCTTACACCCATTGTATGAAAGCGTAGAGTTGAGAACACCCGATCATCACGTGATGCCTCAAAACACGATCCACAAAACGGTGCATACTTAAGGAAGAACACATTTTATCTTGATATCTAAATGAGGGATCATCTTATAATGCTACCAAACGCGCCAAACTAGCAATATAAGATGCTAACATCTAATGTGTGAAGTGAGGTGATATGGTCCATGCATTTGATCTCTATCATTTGCATCATGGTATGATCTCTATCATTCCTTTGTGTGTAAGGCCAAGGTCTATGGAACTTACACGTTAAGTGAGTTGTAAGAGTATCTATTATACATCTACTTACAACAATACCATATCAAAACACTAGCCCAGCAACGATCTAAACTAGACGCCTCTAATTTATCAATTGCAAGTTTTACGTGGCTTAGGGCTTTCGGAGATAGAACCTGTCTAACCTACGAACATGAACCACAATGAGGATAACTAAGTTATTAGCAACTCGTTGTAAATCAGATATTGACTATAGTAGGAGAGACAGACACCCGCCAGCCACTTATGCAAAACAAGTTGCATGTCAGTCGTGGAACCGGTCTCATGCATGATGACATGTAAGGTTGGTCCAGGCCGCTTCATCCCACTATGCCACCAATATCCAAAGTACATAGAAGATGCAATAACATGATCATCATCGCCCACATATAAACATATGTGTACTACCCGTGCAAAACACCTACGCATAGATTAGGCTCTGATACCACTATTGGGTCCGCAGCATAGAAAACAAAAAAATTCCTACGATGAGAACTACACGCCAAGATCTATCTACTAGGTATAGAGCAACGGGTGGACATACATCCATGGAGAACTTACCCTCGAAGACAACGACCTTTGTTAACGAGTAGGAACTCGTGGTTGATGTAGTCGTACACTTGCCGATCTCAAGATCGTGAGGAAGTCCGAGCGCCGCAACTCAGCAGCAAGATCCTTTCACTGCACACACACGTTCAAGCCACGGACAACCTCCACCTCCTCGCTCCAGTGATCCAAATGAAGCAACAACTCCTTCCTGCATTTAAATGCCACTGGGAACATGTATCTCGCTAATCCGAGACCATGGGGGAATAATTCTAGAGGGGGAGAGAGATCCTTCACAAGGAGGTGTGTGGATGAAGGAGGGAATGGGTGGCCTTTTATAGGAGGTGGGGGGTGCCCCCTCTCTCCATGGCCGGCGCATGGGGGAGGGGTGACCCCTCACCTCCCCCATTCATGTGGTGGTAACCCCTCCACATTAAAATGCCTCTTCACATTCCCTTTTAAAGTCTCCACTTTAAATGCATTAAGTTTCTCCAAATTTAATGCTCTCTCATTTAATAAAACTCTTTTATTAAATTTATTCAGAATTTTGTTAATTACTTTAATTAACAAACATTCACATATAGCCCCTTGCAATATTTCAATATCACATGCGAACACCTTACGCAATTTCACCAAACAATTTCCGGTTTCTATTGAAACAATTCCTCGCTTTGCAATTCTTTTCGTCTCAAACATATGTGCTCCAAAATGGTGTCCGTAACTCTTAGGTGTGCCACCCTACGGTTCATGAATAATGCGAGACATGATCGAGACCCTTCTCCGATCAATAATCAGCAGCGGGACACGGAGATCCGTCGACTCCTACACATTCAACGATGACTCTGTGATCGTGAGAACCTTTAACGCTTGTAACTAAATCCCTTTGTCTCTCGATATATTACATGTCCGAGATTCGATCATCGGTATCTCCATACCTAGTTCGATCTCGTTACCGACATGCACTCTTTTCTCGTTCCCGTGATATAACATTCTAGTGATCATATCACTTGCTTGCAAGTTATCCTAATGTGATATCACCGAGAGGGCCCAGAGTATATCTATCCGTCATCTGGATTGACAAATTCCACTCTTGATCCATGAGCCTCAACATAACACCTCCGTAGCACTGAACCCATCTTTATAGTCACCCTGTTATGGTGTGACGTTTGATGTTATCAAGATACTCTTCCGGTGTTAGCAATTAACATGATCTCATGGTCTAAGGATAAAGATTACTTCGTATGATGTTATAGCAATATAAACATAATGACTTGATCGTAATGCTATACTTCGGATGAATGTTCATCACATCATTCCACCAATGGTGTGACCTTGTTATTAACAACATCCAATGTCCATGATCAGGAAACCTTGATCATCCTGTTAATCAACAAGCTAGTCTATAAGAGAGGCATGACTAGGAACCCTTTTTGTTTATTAAACACACATGTATTGATGTTTCCTATCAATACAATTATAGCATGCAAAATAAACATCTATCATATACAAGGAATACATAATAACAACTTTATTATTGCCTCTCAGGGCATATTTCCTTCAATTGTGCCCTGGGACACATCATTCTAAGTTAAAAGCGAACTAGCCCCTCTATAACATTATACATCACTTTAGATGGTATACTTATCTTTTATATAAATGTAATCATCGAAACACTAGTCACCATGTGCAACTTTCGATGTTTTGTTCACCTCGCTTCCTACGTCACTTTAGTCGGTATTATCGTTATAGGTGTTTCCAACATATTCCCTTATAACATAACCCTTTATGCTTCAAGATATGCCATCCTTTATAGATTTGGAAAACATGTCTACAGTTCTCCATTTAGACACCACGGATAAACTTAGCTCAATGTTCTGTGATTCAAAATTAATCACTTTTCAAATGTTCCTTCTTGGATCAAACATTATGTTAAGTTATCATCATGGTTTTCTAAGATAGAACCTATGTCTCAACATAGTGGATTATGATCATCCTTTTCTTTCTTTTAACCATTTATGTTAAACTTAATTCCATTCCTAATTTGAGTTGATCAAGGACCAGTCCTTAATTAACTTCTATACTAAAACTCTTTTCAGAATCCCTTTTAGGAATACTACATAATATCGTATTATTCTTACTATCAACTTCTAATCCTTATAAATCATTATTTATCAATACTTGCGCTTTTATTCTTAATGTGTCGTATACACACTTAAGAATCACTCCTTTAAGCTCCCACTCAAAATATGTTCCCAACATATTTAAGTATGAGTCACTACTCTTACTTAACATATGTTCCTACATATTTGAATTTGAGACTTATATTGCTCCCACTCAAAAATATGTTCCTGACACATTTGAGTTCAAGACTTACACTGCTCCCACTCAAAAATATGTTATTCACATATTGTTTTAGGAAGACTTTCATAGCTCCAACTCAATTTTGTGCAAATTGCATATCCACTCACTATTTTGAACAACTTCAAAATCCTTTGATCAATTATCAAACTTGAGAATTTTATTATGAGACACTAGTACCTTACTAGTTTTAAATCCATTAGACTTTCAGCACACTTAAATCAAATTCATTTGAATTTGTCCAATACTTTATTCATGACAAAACATGCTTTTGTCATTCACCCCTTTTTCCACTATGGCTTTGCAGTCATTTGGGAAAATCCAAGTAACCCTTTTTACTTATTAAGATTCAGCAACAAATTGCTTTCTAATCTTAAGTGAATTTTGCTATAGGATTTATCATATCTTTAGTTTACTATTATTTCCTTAGTAGTTCGTAGGTATATCATATTCCGGTAATCATGACAAATGATTCACAAATGTTTCCATACAAGATATGGGCTTCATTTTGAATCCTACTTCATGTAGTAAAAACACTAGTAGGGAAAAACATAATGATCATTATCATTGATTCTTTCCTTTGTGAAGAGAATCGTTCAGGAACGCTTTCCATTGCACTTCTCAACACTCTGATGCAGGGTTTTGAATCCTCATCGTGTTTTTCACTATCTTCCAAAAGCTTCATAATCGAGAAATACCACTAAATATGAACTTTCTCGAGAATGCACCAAAATCCAAGCAATACTAGTTTTGCTTTCCTTTTGGTTCTAGCCATGGCTATCATATTCATAATTTCTAATGAATACTCAACAAGGATTTATTCGCTATTGTTTTGGTTATATCGAATAACCCCAAAACTTTCACGATTTTTACATACAATATATGTCGCCGATCTCACAAATTTAGGTGGTTCACTAAGTATTCTAATTGAGTGCTAACTATTTCTAACTAATGGTCTTTACTTCTACACTACAACGAATTATTTGGCGCCATTATTCACCCACTTTGATATCCAATATCATATTGTGATGCTTTGCATTTTGACATTTCAAACGCATTGCATTCCACAATTTTATTTATGCCACTCTTATAAAGTTGAATTTCATTACTATTGATCAAATCGCAGTAATTAGATTCTCTTTTATCTTTAATACCCTTGGATAATGAAATACTTTGATCATATCAAATAGTTTCATACTCATGTTTCCTCTAGTAAACATCTTTACAAAATTTAAATAATCATATAATGATAATCACCATTTTGTTATACTACAATACATCGAATATGTATTCTCTTTTAACAATTCATCAAAAACTTCGTATTCATGTAATACACGGTGTTTAAGTTATTTTGCCGAACTTAGGCATGATTCATATGTGACAAGAAATCGAATGACTTTCACATATTATCAATATAACTTTGAATTTAATCAATGGTTTCATTTCAAATGAATATATCATTCAGATGGGTAATTTTCACGGCATTTCAATATTTTAAAAATGTTCATGCATTATCAATTAGTTTCAACAACAAGGATAATTTACATATAATTGAACAAGATATGAACACGAATAGAAATCATTCATAAAAGTAGAACAATTGTTTGTTACAAACTTATATGAATAACCGTCTCACGAACTGTGAGACACACTAAAGAAGTTCACAATCTTTTGATTACAATAACTATCTAAAACGATAAAGTAAGTGATAAATGTCAAGGGAGAGTTTCGTTGGCCGTCATCATCATGCTCGCCATCAACACACAACGTCACCTCCTTTCTAGCAAGCACCTCTCATGCAGAAGGACCCGTTTTCAGCAAAACAGAAAAGGTATCAAATATACTTAACACTGCAATCTGTGTTTGCAAGATTATAACATTTATAAAATTGTATATCAACTATATATATTTGTCATCGATGACCTCTGCGACAACGGGTTCAACCATCACATCCCTGAAATGTGATATGAACTCATGGAAATCTTGTGTTTCTGCGTCACCTCCCATAATGCAAATCCTGGCAAGTGCTTGGTAGCTTGGTGGCAGCGACCGCAGCAACACGCCAATTGCAAAAGGGCTTGCGAACCAGTTGTCCAGGAAGTATGCAATACTCATGTATGCATCATATATGTGTACCAAGTGATCGTCAAGTGAAGAGTTCTCCTCCATCTTTATGGAGAGAAAATCTCCCATCAGCTCATACTCCCATATGCGCACTGGTCCCATGAAATGTGTCCTAAGCTGTACCATTACCGTACGAGGGTCAAGATTACCCACGATTGACCACATCTCACCCACCATCCCGAAACGCATCATCACTGATATGAAGGTGGCCATCTCACGACGGTAACAACGGTCTTCCCGCTGCTCTGGGGTCTCTAAGATACTAGGCTGATCCAAATCCATCTCATTGAGTATTTAGTCGACCACGTCATTCTTGCTAAGGAGAACGTGGAGACACGCAACCCACATAGAGAAGTTTGATCTATCTAGTCTGAGCTTCTCTCCATCTAACCAATCGTCAACAAGGAAGGTAGCATCAGGGAGAACCATTTTCTACATTTATAATTGTAGAAGAAATTTAGACTAAGTTTATAATTAAATGAGTTAAATAATAACTCCACTAAAAACACCTATCCTCTGAAGGGTTCTAGTGATAACACGGCCCCTTTTCCCCACATCTCCCCCGATCGTCACGGCCATCAATATGGGTGCTAGGGTGGACGCCTAAACATCAGTCACATCATTCATGCGACTCGTGCTCGATCTTTCGACCATCTGTGTTCCGAGGCCATGTCTACACATGCTAGGCTCGCTAACTCAACCTTAGTGTATTCGCTGTGCAACATGGCTTACACCCACTGTATGCGAACGTAGATATGTTTGACACCCAATCATCACGGTATGCCTCATACTAAATAAGTTTGTTGGTGGTACACACTAAGGGAGAACACAATCATTGGTATTTTAATAGGGATCAACTTATTAGGCTACCGTCGAGTATCTAATACTAGCACACAATAAGATATACAAACAATAACATTGAATGTAAATGCAATGTGATATGGTCCTTCACGTCGTGATCTCCATCTGGCATCACCGGATTCCGACGCCAGGGTTCTGGTGCTGTAGACACCAGGGTATCAGTGTCTTTCCGGCGTGGTACTCCATCACCTTCGTGACTATCTACTACTACTTCGTAACATAAGGTAATAACTTTACCTTTGCCAAAACCATATCACAAAGCAATGCCCACTGCAAAACAAAGTTAGACGCCTCTACTATATCTTTGCATGTTTTACGTGGTTGAATGGGCTTTCGCACAAGAATCGTTCTTACCTACGAACTTTCACCACAACGCTGATAAAATAGTTGTCTATACTATACCCCTTTCGGGGCCTCCATTGCAAATGGTATACTGTAGCATCCCAATTGTCTAACAATTGCAATGCTACTAGCCTAGTCTATATAATGCTACCTTCAAATATATAATTGTTGCATCATAAGTATATCATGCTCATGTCATCATGCCTCCTTGCATTTGAGCATCATATAAAACTCTTTTCCTTTTGGTTCTTATCTCATATGCATTATTAATTGTATTTGCCTCTTGATATTGTATTTGGTTCTTGATATATTGTTTGATGCCCAAGTTGAGTTGGGGGCATATCTCTTATTAACTCCACCACCTTTTCTCTGTCACCACCTTATAATTCCACCATCCAACTAAATATGAGCTTGGCTTTATTTGAGTTTATCTCTAGCTCATGTGGGTTGGGATGGATCCAATTCTTTTACCACATGCTCTCATCTTAGTGTCATGTTGTTTTCACATTATTGATACTTGAGAGCCACATGGCCACCTTTGCATGCCTTGTGGGTGGAACCTTTTTCCTAGCTTCCATATGTGTGTTTTGGGGTTATCATCATGTTGGGATATTTTGTGGGCTTATTAAATACCTAGTGGCATATACACACTAGCAAGTCCCAAATATAATCCAATGTGACCATCTCCATATACTCCACTTGGAATTCTTTCTAAATTCCTTTGTTTGGCTTTTATTCCAATTTTGGGAATGCATAATAATAATGCCATGTGATAATATTGTTTTCACAAGAATCAACATGGCAATAAATATTTTGCATGGGCCATGCAAGTACCTTTTGCTTGTCATTTGGATTTTTGTTGCATTTTGAGTGGGTCATCTCTAACCTCTTCCTCCCTCTTTGGGTTGATCTAGTGTGATCTTGCTTGATCTATGTTTGGAGCAAGCATGCTTCTAAACCTAGCTCTCACACCTCTCTCTTTTTCTCTCTCTAGCATCTAACCTCACCATACCCCATCTAAACCTAAACCCTAATCTACCATAATCTAGACCAAACCCTAAGTGCCCTCCCTCATCTCTCCTTAAACCCCACCATGACCAAACCCTAATCCCACCTTCACCTCTCTCTGCCCCTCTTCTCCCTACCGGTGGCCCCACCTGGCCCCTCTCTCCTTGGCCCCACCTAGCTACCCCATCCCTAATGCCAACCCTAGCCGAGGCTACCACCACCCAACCCGAGGCTACCCCATCTCCCTCTCTTGCTCTCCCTCTGCCCTAGGGGCCCCACACCGAACCTACCACCTCCCTGGCCTCACCGGCCCCACCTGGAAGCTGCCCCTGCCCTGCCTGCCCTGCCCGAGCACGTGAGGGTGGAGGAAGAAGGTGGCCGAGCCACCTTTTCCTCTCCCACTCCCACGGCACCTCCCTCTCCCTCGCCTTATCCACCCCTCTCTCGCCTCCCTACATCCCCAGATCCAGCCTCAGCGACGCCTGGCCTCTCTCTCATCGCCATCGCCTTCACTAACGCCGCACCCTCGGCCACCGCGCCCCTGCCGTTCAGGTGTGCACGTCTGGGGGTGATCGAGGAGACCAAGGCGAGCCCCTACACCACGCCTGTGCACGCCGTCGAGGAGGAGACGGACCGGATCCACTCCTGCGGCCGCCAGCGAAACCCTAGCCGGCCGTCCGCTGCTTCACCGACGACCTCACGCCCTCCGCCGATCCGACCACGCCAACGCCACCTCGGTGAGCTCCCTAACCCCGACATGGTCGCCGCTGCTTCAAGGCTAGGTCCGCCGGACGATCGTCGTGCACCCTCGGTGCACCGACGAGCAGCCGCTTTCGCTTCAAGGCCACAAACCCTACCTAGGCCCGTCCACCCTCCTAGCAACCCGCCCTAGCGCAGCGGTGGCTCCGCATCAGCGTCTGGTCCCAGATCGAGCCGAGCCCAGCGTGCCACAGACCGATCTGTCATGGTGGAAGATCCACAGCACGCGTGGTCTTTACCCATAACCCCCTGCCTTTTTGACTCCTGGAACCCGCGCTCCTATCGGCCCCACATGTATGCCTCTGTATCGTTTTACAAATAGCACCCTGGCTTTTCGTTCCATCACCCAGCGCTCACAGCCGCCACCCTTCACGTGGACCCGCCAAGCCTCTGCGTGGACCCGCTAGGGCTAGCACAACCAGCGGTGACAAAAGCTTTTCGCGTGTGTGCTGAGTCAGGCGTGACCCATACTGCCTCATTGCTGCTCACGGGTACTGGGCCTGAGTGCCCTGCGCCGGCCTCACGAGGCTAGCAGGGCCATGGTGGCGGCGTTTACGGCGTGTTGCCCGTCAACCTTTGTGGCCCACTTGTGCGTGACGTGGCTAGCTCCCTCGAGTATAAAAAGTATTTCCGAAATCTGTTTAAATTCAAATCCCTTTTCTAATTATTTCAAACTCAAATATAATTCTGTTTTCAAATAACTTTTCAAATATTAATCCAAATAATACAAATAATATATGTTTTGAAATCAGAAAAATGTGAGGATTTCAAATATGCAATCCAAAATATATTTTGAACACTTTATTTTCCAAGTTAAACAAAATTACAATAAATGCCCCTTTTTCTTAAATAATTAATAACTTTTGATTTATAAATCCAAATTTAACAAATGATATGTCTAAAATGATTAGCTCGACGAGACCTTTCTGTTTATGCATTCCATGGTTTGATTTGCAGCATGCATCATATAAATATAAAGAGTACAGCAACTTAATTGAGGTTAAAATGGGGCCAAAACTAAATAAAATGCTTTACTATTGTATTCCACACCTCACCCATGCCATGCTACCTTATTGCCATGCAAATTGTGCATCATTCATCATGGCATGGTTGTTTGCTTGATGCATTTATTCATATGCTTGTGCACTTTATTTATGTTGGCCCTTGTTTGTTTGGTTCTTCCTCGAATAGACGCTGAGCAGGGGATATATCAAGAGAACCAGGAGCACTACCCAGATCCTTCTCTCACTTCAACTGAGCTGCCAGGCAAGCACTACCACATGCTTGCATACATATAGTACCTATTGCCTCTATCTTATTATTGCATCATTGAGTCACGATTGCATTAAACTGAATCCCAAGAAATGCATAGCCTTTACTTTTAAACCCCATCGAAGCTTGTTCCTCCATCCCATGAGCCATTACTACAGGAGTTGTTTGAGCCATGCGAGTCGTAGAACAGCATGTGTAGGGTATGTGAGTGTCTGATGGATAACGAGGTACCTAAACAACTTAACCTGAGTAGTAATGGGATAACTAATGAAAGTGGCATCGGTGAGCCATATTCGCTATTTGGTTTTTCAGGCTCACTTGTGTCCCGTAAGACCCCGAGTACTTGATTCCTGTTCCAAGAATATTCGCGCTATCCACATCCGGGAGGCTTATGGACCCCTGAGCCGAGCTTGATTCATTCTTATTTCTTGGGGCCACAAACTAGTTTGAGGTTTTATTTACTATCCTGTACTTATGCCATGCTTCTTGCTTTATTTTAAATTGTGCGGTATTGCACCTTGTCTTTAGGAAAGCGGAGTGTTTTCGCGGTGTCGACAAGCCCAGTCACATTTTCGGGTTCCCAGTCGTTCACAGCCATTGACGCAAACCTTGAGTCCGTCTCGGAGTCAGCTAACTCCGTTGCGGGTAGCTTAATGGGGTGGCCCCCTGAAATATTTCTGAATCCTGTGATTGCTTTGTCGTGACCGCCTCGTTGGGTTTTGATTTGGTTTTTCCGAGGCATATCGAGTGTGTGTTGCTATTTGTGCACCCCTGCAGGGCAAAACTTTCTGAAAGCCGTGTCCACGGTTATGGACGACTTGGAGCACAGTTTCTCGATCATAGACAAGCATAACTAAAGTACCGCTTTTAAATTGACTAGACTAGGTACCTGACTAGTAAATAGTGCAACACTCATGGAAAGGATAATAAAACTGCCAACGGATGGGGGGGTTGTTCGTCCGCTTCCTCGTCGGTAAGCGAGGAGGAGGATGGATCTGTTAAGATTACCGTTATAACTGTTATAACTGTTGTTATCAATTCACGGACATCCGTCTATCTCTGGTTAGGCGGATGGTTAGCGCTTTCTATAGAATTGCTAGGGTTTATCTTTTGCTGCAATTGCGTCACCCCAGGTTGTGTCCCCTTTAGAGGCATAAAGACTTGCTGAGTACCCCTAGGGTCTCACACGATAAATTATTGGTTCAGATGAACAGGTACACTCACAAGATGGATACTGGGTGGAAGAGACGGACGATGTGGGCAACGATCATTCGGTGTAGAGATTCCGGGAACGGGGATCCGTGAGATCTGTGGGCGGGATGTGCTTATTTATGGGGCATCTTATGCCGATTTGCTTCTTATCCGTACTCGGATTTTGTCTTCCGCTTCCGCTTGATACTCTGTTGATTGATGTATGAGGAGATATCCCAAACTATTATATCTATCTAGGATATTTGGATCTTGCCGTATGGCGTTGCTATATTTCCTTTCTTTTTAGATGGAATGGCTCTGATGTACTATTGTATGGTGGCTTGCATACATACTCATTTGTGTATGTAGTTGATCCCTTCACTGCCGATTACGGCCGTTCTTGTCCCGATGTTTGGAAATGGTTGGGACGGCGAAAGGTCTACCGTGAGTGGCATTTGGGCCCCACCGCATTATTTCAACCATTTCGATCATCCAGGCTTGTACTAGGGCGTAATTCACCGAGGTAGTTACAATTGGTATCAGAGCCATCCCGACCTTCAGGGTCTCAGCCAAATGGTCGTTGTCTGTCTAGCAAATATTTTGGTAGTTATGTATACTAGGGAAAAACAAAACGCGAGAGTAGGACTGCTTCCATTTTTCTTCTCACCCACCCACCACCCTTTTCTGGTAAGGAAGTGTAACGTTTTCAATCCTCTTCTTAAGAGTTCAAACTAGGATTCACGTGTTCTGGGTTTCCGTAGTACCATAGAAAGTGTGTGTGTGTGTAATTCCTTGTCTATCTGTTGCATCCAACATGTTATCTTTATCTGCCTTTTGGTTATCAACTGTTGGTACATCCCATACTGACAGGCTTTTGCAAACCGTCGCGATCTATCTGACTCCTTGTTAACCGGTGCCATCTTCTTAAGGGTGTCCTTCCTTCTAGCAACTCCGCTTTCTGTGCAGAATCACTTATCAGGTAGAGAGGTAGAGTCGCTAATCTTGTTTCGTTATCTGATTTTGCGCATCTATCGGTATTTTAATGCCGAAAATTGCGGAAAATTTTTCTTTGATCCATCTGTGTTTCCACACTCCTTTTCAGTCGTGTGTGAAACATTATCTATCTCTCTTTTATCAGCATGTCCATGCTAACTCATTCTTTTGTCACCGGCGCTTAATCCTGGAGTTTTCACTTCATCTTCTTTTCTCTTGGGCTAATTACATAACATGTGTCGATCCGATGCTGGTGATTGTAATTTGGTTCTCAGCAAAGCTATATCCCACTCATGATAAGTGTCGATTGGAATATGGAAAATGCTATCAACTCTATCCTCCAGATGGATACGGTTATCTCCTGTGATTTGGAGTACACCGTGATCATATCTATGCAAATTCAAGCATCCTTGGAAATCCGGAGTTTCTCAAGGCACCACGGCGGTCTATCATCTGTTTATCATGCTTCACATCTTTTTGAACTCCATATCTGCACATCTTTTTCGTCTCTGATAGCTCATACCATAAGCAAAGCTATATCATCGTTTCTTGTCCAAGATCTCTTTATCTTTGTAACCGGTGATCCGATCGACAATGTGAATCAGGCGGCATCTCTTTTTCTTCCGAAGGACCAGATAATCTATTCTTCCAGTGCATCTTCTTCAATTCTGGAATCAGCAAGTCCATTGTTAATTCCATCTTCCATCTTCAATCAAATCCGGAGTTGTTCCTTGTTGGCAAGTTATCATCGTCGTTCCGCCGAAGTTTTCCTCAAGACTGCTAGATCTCTCTCAATCATTTCAAGAAGAACATGGAGTTCTTTTCACCTCTATCTCGTTAAGTGATCTTTTGAAACCGTCTCGTTGTATCATCGATGCTCAATCCACCGGAGGCCATGAAGACTTTTTAGATCTTTCGTAATCAGTTGGTGTTATCTTCTTCTTTACCTGTGGAATCTTGCAGTTGTCTCCATGATCTTCCTTCATATCTTTCCGGTGGCTGGTTACTTACGTTATGACGACAACATCATCACCATTATCTGTCTTGGATCCGGTGAATCATTTGCATCTTTCCTTGTTTTCTAACGGAGTTCCAGGAGCTCTTCTTATCAATACCTTCAGTCTGTTTCGGTAGTTGGATTGCATGGTTTTCTTATTCATGTGCGGAGTAATGCTTTGAGTGCGGGATGGAGTAGCTACCATACCACTACTCTTATCATTCGCTCTTGTACAATGAATTGGGGAATTCATGTGATTTCGCTCATCCCACGGAAGTTAGAAGTGGCCTTTATCCCTCGATACTTTTACTTCCGTCCTTGTTTTTCCGGAGTGCTCTCTCGAACAAAGTAATCGATAATCTCTTGTTGGTGGTCTGCATATTCTAGATGGAGCAAAATCTTCAATTATCTGGTGGAAACAAACGCAAACTCTTTCGGTCCTCGTCTTTCTACCGGTGCTCGACATCCCCAAACAAGATGAAAGGAAAATATCTCTCCCTTTGTTTCATCAATTCTTTTGCTGTGGTAAAGCCAATTATGGTCGATGCCATCAGCTGCAAATCTATTGCGTTAGCCTCAAGGCTAAAGAAAGCAATAAGTATCTCTTCAATAAACTCCAGATCCTCCATATTCTTTGCTTCTCAGGATTCCACCATGATCCGCTTCACATCCGTCTCTGGAAGTTATATCCGCGCACCTCAATTGCGTGATCCTCTGGTTCTTACCGGCGCAACAAGAATCTAATCCGACGAGGTCTAACTAAATCTTTCTGTCGATATCAAGGGACTCTATTGTTTGAAGGCAATATTGTTTCCGAACTTCATTTCTCTAATCCGAGAGAGGATACGATGCTATTGTCATAGTGGTTCAAAACCTCTCCAATCTAGCTCTTTTCTTCCGTGACACAAAGATCCATCCTCTCTTGTATCGGTAAATCTTTAATCTTGACGGCGTGTTTCTCTTATTCATGATCCATCATCTTTTCCTTTTCTTTCGCAAGTGGTTCTAGTCTTTTATCTTGTTCTCGAAAACCGGAGCTATGTCCATCCTATCCTTCTTGTCTCACGACAATCCTTCAACTCTTCTACCCGTTGTCTCTCCAGCAAAATGCAAGACTCGCAACAAGTCTAGCAAGTTTTGCAAGGTGTAGTGGTCGCACCATTCCGTTCTTCTTCTTCTTGGGAACGTGAGGGTCACCTTCGCTCGAGCAACCGCCTCCTTGTGTTGTTTTCTTTTTCCTAGGAATCTCGGGGCGAGATTCTTGTTTAGTGGGGGAGAGTTGTAGCATCCCAATTGTCTAACAATTGCAATGCTACTAGCCTAGTCTATATAATGCTACCTTCAAATATATAATTGTTGCATCATAAGTATATCATGCTCATGTCATCATGCCTCCTTGCATTTGAGCATCATATAAAACTCTTTTCCTTTTGGTTCTTATCTCATATGCATTATTAATTGTATTTGCCTCTTGATATTGTATTTGGTTCTTGATATATTGTTTGATGCCCAAGTTGAGTTGGGGGCATATCTCTTATTAACTCCACCACCTTTTCTCTGTCACCACCTTATAATTCCACCATCCAACTAAATATGAGCTTGGCTTTATTTGAGTTTATCTCTAGCTCATGTGGGTTGGGATGGATCCAATTCTTTTACCACATGCTCTCATCTTAGTGTCATGTTGTTTTCACATTATTGATACTTGAGAGCCACATGGCCACCTTTGCATGCCTTGTGGGTGGAACCTTTTCCTAGCTTCCATATGTGTGTTTTGGGGTTATCATCATGTTGGGATATTTTGTGGGCTTATTAAATACCTAGTGGCATATACACACTAGCAAGTCCCAAATATAATCCAATGTGACCATCTCCATATACTCCACTTGGAATTCTTTCTAAATTCCTTTGTTTGGCTTTTATTCCAATTTTGGGAATGCATAATAATGCCATGTGATAATATTGTTTTCACAAGAATCAACATGGCAATAAATATTTTGCATGGGCCATGCAAGTACCACCTTTTGCTTGTCATTTGGATTTTGTTGCATTTTGAGTGGGTCATCTCTAACCTCTTCCTCCCTCTTTGGGTTGATCTAGTGTGATCTTGCTTGATCTATGTTTGGAGCAAGCATGCTTCTAAACCTAGCTCTCACACCTCTCTTTTCTCTCTCTAGCATCTAACCTCACCATACCCCATCTAAACCTAAACCCTAATCTACCATAATCTAGACCAAACCCTAAGTGCCTCCCTCATCTCTCCTTAAACCCCACCATGACCAAACCCTAATCCCACCTTCACCTCTCTCGGCCCCTCTTCTCCCTACCATGGCCCACCTGGCCCCTCTCTCCTTGGCCCCACCTAGCTACACCATCCCTAATGCCAACCCAAGCCCAGGCAACCACCACCAAACCAGACTCTACCCCATCTCCCACTCTTGCTCTCCCTCGCCTAGGGGCCCCACACCGAACCTACCACCTCCCCGGCCTCACCGGCCCCACTCGAAGCTGCCTCGCCTTCGCCTGCCCGAGCACGTGAGGGTGGAGGAAGAAAAGGTGGCCGAGCCACCTTTTCCTCTCCCACTCCCCACGCACCCTGCTCCCTCTGCCTTATCCACCTCTCTCGCCTCCCCTACATCCCCAGATCCAGCCCAGCGACGCCTGCCTCTCCTCTCGCTTCCATCGCCACCGCTTTCACTGCGGCACCCTCGGCCTCCACCGCCCGCCGTTCAGACTGCAGCACGTCGGGGGGGTGATCGAGGAGACCAAGGCGAGCCCCTACACCACGCCTGTGCACGCCGTCGAGGAGGAGACGGACCGGATCCACCAGAACCTGCCGCGCCCGAGCCGAAACCCTAGCCGGCCGTCCGCCTGCTTCACCGACGACCTACCGCCCCTCTGCTCGATCCGACCACGCCAACGCCACCTCGGTGAGCTCCCTAACCCCCTGGACATGGTCGCCTGCTCGCTCGGCTAGGTCGCCCGGACGATTCGTGCACCCTCGGTGCACCGGCCGCAACCTGCTTTCGCTTCGCGCCGCGCAAACCCTACCTAGGCCCCGTCCACCCTCCTAGCAGCAACCCCGCCCTAGCGCAGTGGCTCCGCCCTCTGACCGCGCGTCCAGATCGCGTGTTCGAGCCCCCGTGCCGCGCCGCGCACCGATCTGTCCGCGGTGGAAGATCCACAGTGCACGCGTGGTCTTTTACCCATAACCCCCTGCCTTTTTGACTCCTGGAACCCGCGCTCCTATCGGCCCCACATGTATGCCTCTGTATCGTTTTACAAATAGCACCCTGGCTTTTCGTTCCATCACCCGCAGTCCCCACTGCGTGCGTGGCAGCCAAGGCCACCCTCATCACGTGGACCCGCTGGCCTCTGGCCCCACCTGTCATACGCTAGGGCTAGCACAACCAGCGGTGACAAAAGCTTTTCCGTGCGTGTGTGTGCTGAGTCAGCGCGTGACCCCTGTCCCTCTGCTGCATGGCCACTACTGGGCCGTGAGTGCTCACCCCAGTGGCCTACCGAGGCTAGCAGCCATGTGGCGAAGCGTTCAGGCGCGTGTTGCCCAACAAGACTGTGGCCACTTATGCGTGACAGTGGCTAGCTCCCTCTGAGTATAAAAAGTATTTCCGAAATCTGTTTAAATTCAAATCCCTTTTCTAATTATTTCAAACTCAAATATAATTCTGTTTTCAAATAACTTTTCAAATATTAATCCAAATAATACAAATAATATATGTTTTGAAATCAGAAAAATGTGAGGATTTCAAATATGCAATCCAAAATATATTTTGAACACTTTATTTTCCAAGTTAAACAAAATTACAATAAATGCCCCTTTTTCTTAAATAATTAATAACTTTTGATTTATAAATCCAAATTTAACAAATGATATGTCTAAAATGATTAGCTCGACGAGACCTTTCTGTTTATGCATTCCATGGTTTGATTTGCAGCATGCATCATATAAATATAAAGAGTACAGCAACTTAATTGAGGTTAAAATGGGGCCAAAACTAAATAAAATGCTTTACTATTGTATTCCACACCTCACCCATGCCATGCTACCTTATTGCCATGCAAATTGTGCATCATTCATCATGGCATGGTTGTTTGCTTGATGCATTTATTCATATGCTTGTGCACTTTATTTATGTTGGCCCTTGTTTGTTTGGTTCTTCCTCGAATAGACGCTGAGCAGGGGATATATCAAGAGAACCAGGAGCACTACCCAGATCCTTCTCTCACTTCAACTGAGCTGCCAGGCAAGCACTACCACATGCTTGCATACATATAGTACCTATTGCCTCTATCTTATTCTTGCATCATTGAGTCGCGATTGCATTAAACTGGATCCCAAGAAATGCATAGCCTTTACTTTTAAACCCCACCGAAGCTTGTTCCTCCATCCCATGAGCCATTACTACAGGAGTTGTTTGAGCCATGCGAGTCGTAGAACAGCATGTGTAGGGTATGTGAGTGTCTGATGGATAACGAGGTACCTAAACAACTTAACTTGAGTAGTAATGGGATAACTAATGAAAGTGGCATCGGTGAGCCATATTCGCTATTTGGTTTTTCAGGCTCACTTGTGTCCCGTAAGACCCCTGAGTACTTGATTCCTGTTCCAAGAATATTCGCTATCCACATCCGGAGGCTTATGGACCCCTGAGCCGAGCTTGATTCATTCTTATTTCTTGGGGCCACAAACTAGTTTGAGGTTTTATTTACTATCCTGTACTTATGCCATGCTTTATCGCTTTATTTTAAATTGTGCAGGTAATCGCACCTGCATCTGTTAGGAAAGCGGAGTGTTTTGCGGTGTCGACAAGCCCAGTCACATTTTCGGGTTCCCGATCGTTCACAGCCATTGGCAAAACCTTGAGTCCGTCTCGAGTCAGCTAACTCCGCTATGGTAGCTTAATGGGGTGGCCTCTGAAATATTTCTGAATCCTGTGATTGCTTTGTCGTGACCGCCTCGTTGGTTTTGATTTGGTTTTTCCGAGGCATATCGAGTGTGTGTTGCTATTTGTGCACCCTCAGGCAAAACTTTCAAAGCCGTGTCCACGGTTATGGACGACTTGGAGCACGCTTTCGATCATAGACAAGCATAACTAAAGTACCGCTTTTAAATTGACTAGACTAGGTACCTGACTAGTAAATAGTGCAACACTCATTGAAAGGATAATAAAACTGCCAACGGATGGGGGGGTTGTTCGTCCGCTTCCTCGTCGGTAAGCGAGGAGGAGGATGTATCTGTTAAGATTACCGTTATAACTGTTATAACTGTTGTTATCAATTCACGGACATCCGCTCATCTCGGTTAGGCGGATGGTTAGCTTTTCTATAGAATTGCTAGGGTTTATCTTTTGCTGCAATTGCGTCACCCAGGTTGTGTCCCCTTTAGAGGCATAAAGACTTGCCGAAAACCCTAGGGTCTCACACGATAAATTATTGGTTCAGATGAACAGGTACACTCACAAGATGGATACTGGGTGGAAGAGACGGACGATGTGGGCAACGATCATTCGGTGTAGAGATTCCGGGAACGGGGATCCGTGAGATCAATGGGCGGGATGTGCTTATTTATGGGGCATCTTATGCCGATTTGCTTCTTATCCGTACTCGGATTTTGTCTTCCGCTTCCGCTTGATACTCTGTTGATTGATGTATGAGGAGATATCCCAAACTATTATATCTATCTAGGATATTTGGATCTTGCCGTATGGCGTTGCTATATTTCCTTTCTTTTTAGATGGAATGGCTCTGATGTACTATTGTATGGTGGCTTGCATACATACTCATTTGTGTATGTAGTTGATCCCTTCGCCTGCCGATTACGTCGCCCGTTCTTGTCCCGATGTTTGGAAATGGTTGGGACGGCCGAAAGGTCTACCTGTGAGTGGCATTTGGGCCCCACCGTACTATTTCAACCATTTCTGATCATCCAGGCTTGTACTAGGAGCGTAATTCACCGAGGTAGTTACAATATACCCCTTTCGGGGCCTCCATTGCAAATGGTATACCAACTAATGTGAGATAGATAGATACCCCCTAAGCCACTTTATACGGCACAAGCCATATGTCAGGCGTGGACCAGTCTCGCGAATGAACGCGTAAAGTCGGTTGGGGGCCGCTTCATCAAGCATTACTGCGGTATACACAAGTACACGTGGGAGGGTAACAACTAAAAGATCAACGCCCACAAGCTACATCTCATGTGTTCTACCCGTACTAGGAATACTACGCATAGATCTAGCTCTGATATCACTGTAGGGGTTCGCCTATGAAAACAATAATTTTTTACCCTACTCCCCTAAACCCCTGATGTTGCTAGGACCTATCTATTAGTAATGCAGTAACAGGAGGGGATTTTCGCGAACCTACCCTTGAAGACCGAAAAGCGTTGTCAATGCTCAAGAGAGCATGGTTGATGTAGATGAGCCGAAGCCGACCTCAAGGTCGTGTTGAAGTCCTCGTGCTCCTGTGGATCCAACGACTTCTAGTGCCTCAAGTATGACACCTCGTGGGAAGTTACATGCATCTGGTGCCTGGCGATGACTCCCGCTTCCCCAATCCAACAACAGTTGCGGAAGTAGAGCTCTAGGATCCGAATCCCGTAGCGCGACGGCGCTCCGCGGTGAAGATATCTCTTATTCGCGCAGTCCGAACTTGGGACCACAGTCATAGGAGAGAGAGAGAGAGAGAGAGAGAGAGAGAGAGAGAGAGAGAGAGAGAGAGAAATATCAATTGGAGGTCACCCCAAAAGTGAGGAAACCTTTATTGAATATTGTGTGTCTTTTCTGGTCAAAATAGCCCACTATATATAGGGAGAAGGGGAGGTACTACCTCCCTCAAAGTCCTGGGGTGGGACTAAAGGAGGGGAGAGGGGGGCAGCCGCGGGCCGGCCCTGGTGGGCCCCGTGTAGGAGGGCTAGGCCCAGTCGTCCACCCTCTTCCCCTTCTCTCCTCTTGCCTTTCCCTCATGGGCCCTTCTCCCTCCGGAATTTGGCCCATTAAGGCTTTTTGACCTTTAATTGATTTCTCTTTTATTAAATAATTATGATTAAATCAATATTTAACATTCATTCACATATTATTCAACCTCCGTGGATATGGAACACCTTCCACCTCTACTCCGGACATCCTCCAGACTTACCAAAACCCTTCCGGTTTTATCTCATCTCTTCTTCGGTGATTCTACCGATCCTGAAAACACTCTCTAAGCATGACCAAGCCCTTAAGCATGATACCCCATGTTTCAGGAACACTCCAGACATGGTCGGGACACTCCCGGACCAATGATCAACAGAGGGACCTGGATGGCCATGTGACCCTTCGTGCATTCCAAGAAGATCTTTCGTCGTTTGAACCGTGACTGTCGCGTCTTATTCATTTTGTCTCTCGATACTTGCATTGCCTTGAGATCTGATTAATGACATCACCATGTCGTGTTCAATCTCGTTACCGAACAATGCTACTTGACTCATTTCGACAAGTGATATCCGTGTGATCAAATCACACGCTGTGCGGCTATTGGATATAACTTATCTGAGTGAGCCCTCGAGTATGTTTCTGTCATGTGGATGGAAAAATCCTGCTCTTGACATATATTGCTTCTACTGTTCGTCTGAATACCTTAATACACCTTTATGATCACTTTATTACCAAGTGACGTTTGATGCTATCTAAGCACTCTCGGGAGACAGTGATCTATATAGCCTCACAGTCTAAGGAATAGTCTAATAGGTATATTCTAATCATTGTAACTTGAACTTCATGACATGATCAGGTCACGATGTTTAGGTTGGGTATTGGTTCATCCTCTCATTCACAGAATGAGACGACTCCATTTCCAACTGGCATAAATGCCACATGATCAGGAAACCTTGATCATTGGTTGACCAATGAACCAGTGACTAGAGTTTCACCAGGAACCCCTGGTTGTTTATATATCACACATGTATTGACATTTCCTTTCAATGCAGTTATAGCATGATATAAAACTTAATCATAAACTTTATGAAATATGATAATAATCCTTATTATTATTTGTCTCTAGGGCATATTTCCAACAGAGGGATGAAAAGGTGGGGTCATGACGGAGCCAAAAAGATCCCCAGCGGAGCATGGGGCGTGGAGTGATGGTGGGAGGAGCTAGGTGTCAGCGGCAGCGGGAGGAGCTAGGCAAGATTGATGATGCGTGGGGAAACAAGCGGCGGAGGTTTGCTTCTAGAGAAAAAGAAGGAAGAGGATGGGAATAGATAAGCCACGGTAGTGGGACCCGCTAGGATGGCGATGGGTGCCCAGCGGGACACGACCCAGACGATGGATGTGTATTATCCCCCGGGGGAGATGTATCCTATTCCTATTTGATATGATCACTATACTTGGTTTCACTAGCTTCTTAGAGCATCTCCACTCGGGGGCCCTAAGGGCATATCCACCGGGCCGACCCAAACGACCAACCGAAATGATCCGTTTATGTCTGTTTGGGTGGGGTCGTGGTCACTTTTGGGTCGTGGTCCGGCATGTCTGGCCAACCGCACCCAGCAGTGCGACCCATCTGTTCGCGCCTGGCCAATAGGGCCACGCTGTTTCCCCCCGAATTTCAAACCTAGACAATTTGCGCCATGGCACAATTCATTCATATATATACAAAATTTTAGATTTAAAATATAAAAAACAAAATTTAAATAGGCCCTAGCCCTAGCTAACGATCTCCTCGCTGCCGACGCCGCCCCGTCCATCTATGGATTGAGGTCGATGTACTCAGGCGGTGTCTAGAGGTGCGCTAGTGGCAGACCCGGAGCTGGCGCTGGTGCGAGAGGCGTGGGCGGGTCGATCACTAATACATCCATTTTGCATCACTATTATATATCATAATTTTCTATTATTCATTGATATGTTTCATATTAAGAGATGATACTCATGTTATTTCATCTATTTTTGCATGATTGATGATTTTGGGAGGATGAACCACCGGAGCCAGGATTCTGATGGAAAAGGCACTGTTTGGAAGCAAAATTTGTGAAGATTAGAAAATCCCGGAAAATATATGGAAAATCTTATTTTTTTAGAAGACGAAGGAAGCCAGAAGGGGAAGTGGAGATGGGCCACAGGGGGCCCACACCACCCCCTGGCGTGGGCCAGCCCTGGCCGCGCCACTAGGTGGTGTGGCCACCCTAGCCCACCTTTGGCATCGCCCTGTGACGCATATAAGCCCCTCGAAACCCTAAGACTCGAGGAGGGACCACATAAAGATTCCGCCGCCTCTACGGGGCAGAAAACTGTAGAGAGAGAAAGAGCTCTCCGGCAGGCAGAAATCTGCCGGGGAAATTCCTTCCCGGAGAGGGGAGATCATCGACATCAACACCGTCATCAAGCTGGACTTCATCGGGATCATCATCATCTCCACCATCATATCCACCAGCACCATCATCACCACTCCATATCGCTGTAACAATTGGGTTGAATCTTGCATAGTTCTTAGGGGAAACTTTCCCGGTGTTGATTACTTGTTGTAGTTGATGCTATTGAGTGGAACCATTGAATTATTTTTCATGTCAGATTGTTACTCATCATTATTTCATCTCTGATCTTGATCCATATTATGTCACGTGAGTAGTTCATTTAGTTCTTGAGTACATGGGAGAAGTCATGTTGTTAGTAGTGGAATCGTGTTGAGAAAGATTCAATGGTTTGCTAATTAAGTTGTGGTGTTATTCTTCTAGTGGTGTCATGTGAACGTCGACTACATGACACTTCACCTTTATGGGCCTAGGGGAATGCATTGTGTATTTGGCTACTAATCGTGGGGTTGCCGGAGTGATAGAAACCTGAACCCCCATTAGGAAACCTTTGCACAAGGGAGTGTAGGATCTCCGAGTTTAAGGCTGTGGTTATGTTTTTATCTTAATTACTTTCTTGTAGTTGCGGATGCTTGCAAGGGGTATAATCACAAGTATGTATTAGTCCTAGGAAGGTCAGTACATTAGCACAGGTTCACCCACACAACACTTATCTAACTAGAGAAGATTAATCAACTATATGAAGCGAAAGCACTTGACAGTATTCCCGTGTGTCCTCAAGAAAGTTTGGTTATCTTAAGTAATACAACCGGCTTGTCCTTTGCTAAAGAAAGGATTGGGCCACTTGATGCAATTATTATTATTGTCTTTTATTTACTCGCACTTTATGTATCTGCATTATCAAAAAACCCTAAAAATCTGTTTGCTAAGTATTTACAGAGAATTCTTGATCCAAGCAACTCATCAACACCTTCTGCTCTTTGTTGGGTTCGACACTCTTACTTATCAAAAATACTGCGATACACCCCCTATACTTGTGGACCATCAAGACTATTTTCTGGCGCTGTTGCCGGGGAGTGAAGCGCTATTGGAGAGTGGAACTGGTAAAGGAAACTTCTACTTTGAGTATTGTTTATTTATGTTAGTTACTTTATTTCAATATGGATAATTCACTTACTTTTTTATTTTGTAATGCTACTACCACTGCTAAGGTAGTAGATGAATCTCCACCTGCTGAAAATGATACTTTTAAGATACCTACAAGAATTGTTGATCGTGTTATGGATAACTACTATTTTGGAGATGGAACTGCCCATCCCGGTGACCATTTTCTTCTTATACACGAATTATGCGGGTTGTTTAAGTGTGCATGTATTACAACAGATCAAATTAAGAAAAATTTATTCTCTGTATCACTGAAAGGAAGAGCTAAGCAATGGTATAAGCTGCTAAAGAATAGCCAGTCTCTTGAATGGGAGGAAATTGTACCTCTCTTTTATTCCAAATTTTATCCTCCTAGTGAGATTCATAAAGATCAGAATCAAATATATAACTTTTGGCCTCGTGATGGAGAGAGTACAGCTCAAGCTTGGGGGAGACTGAAGTCACTAATGCTCAAATGTCCTATTCATGAGCTCCCTGACAATATTATTATCAATAACTTTTATGCAAGTCTTTCTCTTCATGATAAGGATCTATTGGATGCTTCTTGTGCTGGATCGTTTACACGTATGGAAGAAGAAGCTAAATGGAATCTCCTATACCGTATTCAAGACAATACTAAAGCATGGGAGAATGACAAAGGAAGAAAGTCAGGTATAAATTATGATTATGAATGCATTAAATCTTTTATGGGAACTAATGACTTTCGTAATATTTATAATGCTTATGGTCTTGATTCTCAAAGTATTGCAAATTACTTTAAGGCTTTTGCCTTTTATATTGAAATTCCTAAAAAGAAATGGAACAAGTATTATGCACCATATAAAGATATTGTTAATTGTGTTTCTGCTAGAAATACTGAAGTTTATACTATGGATCATATTTTGCCTGAACCTTACATCGAGAGAATACCTTTCCCGGTTAAGGTAAAGGAACATTCTATGACAGCTAGTATGGTTAACGAAAGTACAAAGAAAACTGTAAAACCTAATGAACAAATAGATGTCGAACCTGCAATAGCAAATATGAAAGACTTTGTCACTAAAAATATAGAAGATGGGCACATTATCCTTTGTAAGGATACTTCTAATATTGTTTCACATCCTAATGGACATAGGAAAGCTAGTGTCCCTGTGTTTTATGTCAGAATAAGTGATCATTGCTACAATGGTTCATGTGATAGTTATATTGTTAAATTTATGCATGATACTGAAAGTTATTATGAGAGAGGGAAAATTGTTCTTATGCATCTCAATAATATTAAGTTTCCTTGCTTTATGCTGAAAGTCTTTAAGTTGCACTTGTTTTGCCTTCCTATGCTAGTAGCCTCTGGTTTCAATAATTTATTTTCTTACAAAATTCCCTTGCATAGGAAGCGGGTTAGACTTAAATATAAGTATGTTTGCTTTTTGATCCTCTATTTTACTTAAATTCAAACCCTTATGTGAGCATCATTGAAATTTATCATGCCCATCTTAATGGCTATAAAGAAAGAGCTTCTTGGGAGACAACCCAATATATTTCTGCTTTCAGTTTATTTTTATTTATTCGAGTCCTGGAAGTTATTTCTTTTGTATTAACCTCTCCTTATCCTTTTTGTTTGGTTTTTGTGTCAAGATCAGCCTCTAATGAGAGAAACGTAAGATTTGGGGAAGTTGCTGTCCTAAAACAGATTTTTGTGCTTCACCGTAAAAAATCATGAAAAATCCCAGAACGTCATACTGATCTGTAATTTTTTGTGTGCATGCCCCAGGTTATTAGTTAACTTCTGTTAGTTTTGCACTTTTTGATTTCAAAAACAGAAGATTTTCGAAAAAATTGATCTTTACCTGCTGGTCTGTTTTGACAGATTTCTGCCATTTTTGCATTTGCCTCTTAAATCGATTTACCTTTTTGAATTCCTTTTGGGCTTTCAAAATGAGTTGTTTCAGTAGCTTATGTTCTGATGGATTTCAGTTAAAATTGAACCTTAAGGTTTATTATCTTGCATGCACTAATGTTGCTAATGAAGAAATGTGTATGAAAGAAATTTTCAAGTGGTAGGAGAAAATGATGTAATGAGATGAAGAGTGGTCAAAAGACTCAAGCATTAAAATTTTGAAGATTCTTACAATGAAGATATTGATATAATTCAAGTGGTGACTCTGGAAGAATTTATTAAAAGCCAAGTTCAGAGACCTGCAGAGTCCGTGTTCTAATAGGTAATAGTTCTAGTAAGAAAAGGTCCGTGAAAAACCTTTCAAGTTATATTTTTGCAGTTTTTATCTAACATGGAAAATAATGAGTCGAAAAAGGGACGGAAACGGAGCCCGGGTGGCTCACACCACCCCGTGGCGCGGGCCACCTAGCCGCACCACCAGGGTGTATGGTCACCCCGGAGCCCGTCTCCGAACCCTTTTCTCCCAGTACTTTCCTTTTGTTGTTAAACTTCGTAATATATAATCCCCCGGATCCCCCGATGTCCGTATATCGTGTTCTCGTTGTGTTTTCATTTCGATCTGTTTCTGTCAGGAACTGTTCTCAAGTTTAGAAGCACGATGGTCTCAGCCAACGATAAGGGCAAGGAGCTTGCGGAACATGATCTCCAAGACTCTGAGCAGGAGGAGGAGATCGAGAGTGAAGTTGAAGAGGAGGCAAAGGAAGACCAGCATCCGCACACCAGCACCACCATTTCAAGCATTGGAGTGGTGGCAAATCCTGCCAAGTTCAAAAGGACTGCACGGATGTCCACCGGAGGGAAGGTTCCGCGTCATTGCTTGGCTTCACGGTCACCTCCTCCACGCACCAAGAATCCCTTCCATACCCTTATTCATGAGCAGCAATTCCAAAATATGCCCAAGGAAAAACTACCCTCCAATTGGGATATGCCTCGTTCTAACCATGCAGGAAAAGAATACTTCAAAGAGGAAGAGTGGGGAAAGAATCGCAAGAGTTGGGATTCACATCCCGACATGATCATGAACCGCATTAAGCACAATTCGGAGTCGATTCGTACTCTCACCTTCAAGATTGAGGATCTGAGGGAATTGATTGAAAATCTCATCGAGAGAACACCACCACTACCGAAGGAGTAATTCGTCATTAGGTTTTGGGATCCCCTTGGTTTGTTCCTAGCTTGGGGGAGTGTCGTGGTATCACATCACTATCTTTTATCTTTTTACCTTTTTAGTAGAGTCATATCATGAATAGAGAAGTTATCATACTTGATGGTTTGCATTATGGAAGTATCTCCCCTCTAGCTAGTGGTATATGTATCCCTTGGTGTGAGCTGCCGTTATGGAATATTAATGAGAAGTTCTATCATTTACTTTTTGCACATCTTATTTAATTTGCAATTTCTGTTATATGATTGATCTTGTTGTTAGTATTGGTATCACTTTGGGATCATTAAGTAAATTTAGTTGGTTTTGGCAAACCTGGGTCTGGTCAGTAGCAACACTATTCAAGAATTGAATGGAAAGAGAAAAGTACTTTTAGAAATATAATTCCATCACCTTTCTTTCTTGTTTGGCTCATAAGCTTAGTATTCTCTAGTTAAGATTTTTTGCGTTTCCAAGGAAGATTGCATGATTGTTTCTATCACTTGTATGTTTGTTTGTTTCCTTCAACTCTTATTGCTTGCTACCCAGCCTTGCTAGCCAAAAACCTATACTGAGAGGGTATGCTTCTCGTGCATCCAATCCTTAAATCAAAACCTATGCCATTTGTGTCCACCATACCTACCTATTAGCATTATTGCTATTTCCAAGTAAATTCATGTTTTTATCTACATTCCGAATTAAAACTGGTTATGTGAAAATTAGTGATTAAAGCTCTCACAAACTTGATGGCACACTTCACTTTCTTGCACCTAATAAACTTGAACCATTGTGTCCATATATGTTGTGTATATGCTTGCGCTTTATAAGCTGTGAATTAGCAGAACCATGTTACCATGGGGAACGCTTTCAACATTGCACTTATTTAGTTGATATCATGATCTTTTGCTTATGGATCCCGGTGGTGTGAAATAAAAGGGGAGCTTGTTGAAAGGATATAGATGCTGCCTAGAGGGGGTGAATAGGCGGTTTAAAAACTTTTCCGAGAGTGGCTCAACAAAGGCGGAATTAAACTAGCCTTTACTTTGTTAAGCAAAAAACCTAGAACAACTAGGGTTCACCTATGTGCACCAACAACTTATGCTAAGCAAGACAAGCAACTATGTGATAGCTAGATATATACTTCAAGCACGAAGGCTATCACAAAGTAAAGTGCATAAGTAAGAGCTCGAATATAGAGATAACCGAGGCACGCGGAGACGACGATATTTTACCGAGTTCCTCCCAACATGGAGTACGTCTCGTTTGGAGAGGGGGTGGTATCAAACCACCAGTGCCACAAAAGGCCTCCCTTGTTCTTATGTGAATCTCACCCCAACGGGATCGATCCACACTTCCACTATCGGTGCACTTGTCGGTGGCAATCCAGAACCTCTCACAAGGTTGGGGCACTTCTCCACAACTCAATTGGAGGCTCCCAACAAACAAGCTTGGGGAAAACTCCACAACTTAATTGGAGGCCCCAAGTAATCCACAAACCTGCAAAACCACCAAACCGTCTAGGGTTCCAATGAACCCAAGAGTAAAAATCTTCTCACCTTTCAGCCAATCGAATCCTCACCGAGAACTCAAACCGATGCACCAAATGAAATGGAAAGAACACAAGAAGTGCTCAAGTCCTTCACTCCCTAAATTCCACCAAAGCTACAAAAGCTTATGGGGGAATAAGAGAGGAAGAACAATGGAGGAAATCCACAAAAGACTCCAAGATCTAGATCCCAATATGTCACCTCACTTAGAGGAGAGATTGATTGGTGGGATTGTAGATTCCGGCCTACGAAGATTCTAGCCAGTGCCCAGGTGGAGTCCGATATGGTGTTCTGAATGTCCGGGGAGGTCGGCAAAACCCAGGACCGGACAGTCCGACGTGAATTAGCCAGACATTCCGGCCGGGCCAGACACTTCGTCTGAAAACGTCCAGACATTCCGCCCCAAGGAAAAGCTGACAGAAATAGCAAAACTGAAACGATCATAACTTTTGCATCCGGACTCCGATTTTAATGATCTTGGGCTCGTTTCGAAGATAGTAAAGAGATCTACAAGATCATGCAGAGAACCATCATAGTACAGCAAGGTATGATAGAACCAAATGATAAAAGGTTTAACCTATCTAGAAAATACAAACCGGTAAAACCTCCAACATCAAAAACGCAATAGAGAATGCATATGAAATCCGTTTTCGATGAACTTGGGCTTGTCATGAAGATTAACACAAGCTCAAGGACCTCACATGGATAAGATCCACATAACAACCAAGAAAGATGATGCCAAGTATGCAAAGGTTTGAGCTCTCACGAAGGATATGATCAAGTTACTCACTCGAGAGCCCCTCTTGATAGTACAACTATCTATCCTATAAACCGGTCTCCCCAACTAACAACATGAGACCAGGAAGAAGGAAAACCTATCAAGAACATACCTTTGCCTTGCGCATATTCCACTTGAGCTTGATGATGATGATCTTCTCCACCTCAAGATGGAACACATTTCTTGATTGTGCTATCTTGGTGAATACTTGCAAATTGCTTCCCATACTCCACTATGGTAGAGCATCTCTTTTGGGCATACCATCTTCCCATATCCATGATCACCATAGGATGGAAAGCTTCAAGCAAATGATCACTTCGAGATGGCTCATCTTGAACTTGCACATCATTTCTTCTTTCTTCATTATGTTGGTGTCTTGAAGGTACATAAGAGCTATCATTCCAACTTTAGTCTTCAAGACACACTTGTTATAGGCCCAAATCTCACTTGACCAATCTCCGGATCACTCAATGAACCCTTGGTCAACACCATATCTTCTCTACTTTCTTCTTCTCCTAACCTTGAAACCAACATATTGTTCAAGCATTTCCTACGGACAAATCCTACAAGTAAAACTCAATACAAACATAAGTCCATAAAGATTGTCATTAATTACCAAAACCACACATGGGAGCACACATGCACTTTCATTCTCCCCCATTTTGGTAATTGATGACAATCCCTTTGAGAGGGTTTATATTAGGAATTAACCAAACAAAACGTTGTGCTAACATCAAATACAACACAAGTATGTGATGTTAGTACAACCACAATATAGAGCAAACTCCCCCACAATCTATGCACGGGTGGATGAACTTGAATTTCATTGCATATCTTGCCAATCATTACCGGTGGTGGAGTTTTCTCTATATATTCAAGATTCCATGCAACACACTAAGATGCAAAGCACACGAGGCAAGTGTTTCAGTACAAAAGTCACAACACACATCCAAATTCCCTAAAACCCTCTAAAACTTCTCCCCCATTGGCATCGATTGCCGAAATGGGTGGAAAACTTTAGAAGGCCAATTTAGTGAGAGTTCCTCCATATGGTGTGCATTTCTCATAATATGAGTGGAATCAAATGCATGTATCCAATGATGAATACCATGAGGAAATCAAACTAAACTAGGGATTCAAAGATTGCAAAGAAATAAAATGGTGAAGAAGCATCAACGAATGAAGCAATCAATCAAAAGATCGAAAGAAGCACTTCACAAAAGGAAGATACCAAAAGAAATATAGATATTATGATAAGATTGAAAAGAGAGTGATCTACATAATAAGAGGAGACTCCCCAAGGTTTGTGCGCAAATTATAATTTTGCATTTGAATACAATATGCACAAACATGGCATCCTCATTCTCTCTATATCATTTAAACCACGAGCATGAGCAAGAGAGAAGATATTATGATGAGAGCAAATGAGTGTTTAGATGAAAATAGGAAGCTCCCCAAGGTTCATGCACAACAAAGTGCAAAATTATGGAATCCTAACTTCCCATAATCAAACAAAACACCAAATAAGAACAAGAAGGCAAATGTGTGTTCTTAGGTAAATTAGGAAAGCTCCCCAAGGTTTATGCACCAAATATAATAATTGCTTTGAATGCAAAGTGCATAAACATGGTATCCTTGCTCCCCCAAACTTACATAACAACACACAATCATGAGAGATCAACTTTCTTAACACCAATGAGTGCTAAAAGATGCAAATTAAAAGGTCAAGCACTCAAAGCAAAACTTTTGGAGCCACCAAAGAATAAAAAGGAGCACAAGGTGTAGACTCCAAAGCAAAAGGATATCAACTAGGGATTTAGCCATAATCATGTGTATAATTTTCTAGATAGACAACAATCACCAAGATATACATCCACAAAGAAACATGTACACATAAAATGGATACTCAAGAATGAACAAGATATCCAAAAGAAAGTCATAGATAATGCTAGTAAGATTTTTGCTAGAAAGCATGGCCAAAGGCTCAAATTTATCTTATTGATCACCAATGACCTTCAAACACCAACGAATACATAAAGAACAAGGGAACAAGAGATAGTTGGAATGCATTGGAAAAAGAAACAAGTATCATAAAGAACAAATAAACCTTGCAAATTCATCCATATTACACATGAGAGAAATTGAGGAAATGATTGGCAATAGAATTGCTAGATTGGCATATGTGGGATTGGTGAATCATAAACATGAATTTTATATACTCCCCAAAATATGCATTCATCTCAAATTACTCATATAACAATAAGGATGATATAATAAAATATTGCAAGAACCACAATGAAAGCAACTGAAGGAAATCATGCCATGATGCAACCACAAAGGCTGGATGCTAGAAAAGTATGCATGAGAGGGATACTTGTTACCGAGATACCATTGGTAGGATGAAGTAGATATGAGTTTGTTGATCATCCTAGATTGACTCCAATTATCATTTAGTCCCCACATCTTCTTATTATTGAAAAACATCAAATGAATCTCCAATGTACCTATAACATATTCAAGTACACAATGGTCCCAAAACTCATTGGGTCCAAAGTAGTTAGATAAACTACAATACATAGGAGAGACTCCACATAAATATGTGCATATTGATATGAAATTGAATTTCATGCACATCTTAGCCGATAGGATTTGGTGGAGAATCCCCTATATATTGGATCAAGAAATAAAGCATGCCATAATATAGAACATGTAGTAAATATGCATGCACAAGATTTCAAGAACCAAAAAGGAGATACAATTTGAACAAAAACACCAAGTAAACCAAGAAGTCGCACACAAGAGTGTGACATGACAAAAGGGTGTCCAAATTGTATCAAAGAGCCAAATCAACACATGAAAGGATACAAATTCAATAAATGAACAAGGCAACAGCCAAAGAGCAAAATATAGAAAAAACACCAATGCTCAAGGATTTATCTCATCCTAAGGAATCAAACAAGTAACAAGGAATGAGACAAAACCAACTCCCAAAAAGTAAGGTTCCAACACACAAACTGAACTCTCTACACTTTTCATGATGGCACAAAGTACCAAAATAAAATATCAAACTTCCAAGCACATAAAACATGATATGGAACCAAAAAAAGAAGCATAAATATGAGTGTTATAAATAATATAAGAGAGTTCCCCCATGGATAGTGCATTATGTAGGATTTTCCTTTTGAATGCAAAATGCACACAAATGGGATCATCACTAGTACCTACATTAAATAAAACACACGAGGATACAAAAAATAAGAAGATCCACAAGAGGCAAGGAAAGCTTGGGAGACAACACAAAAAAATTGTTGGCAAGAGGTAGAACAAAATTTAAGCAAAGGCCAAAATGAATATGATCAATAAATTCTACCATATATGGAGTACCACTTGTCCAATGACAATAATTATGGGGAAACATTTCCCAAGGTAGTTTTCAAGGATATCATGATCATATTCACAACAATAAGCATATGACGAAATATAAAAATTAAGCTTGATGCTTAGATAGAGATTCTTGATAGCTCCAAATAGTCACACAATCATAAAAGATTAAAGTAACTTCAAGCACATGGTTTCCATGGAGGATATGGAGGTCCAAATATGGGGAAACACATACCAAGAAAACTCTCACAAACAAGATCCAAAAGATGAGCAATAAAATCAATCCAAGGGAATTAGAACTTGTCTGAGCTAAATGTGCCACTTAGGAGCTAGATAATTATCAATATCAATTCTAAGTGATACTACCTCAAATGTCCACATTTTCTAGGTTTGTAATATGCACAAAGCGTATGACTCCCCCATAATGTGAGAAACCAAGAATACTCAACAAGAGGTAAAAACATCCAAATAGAGATGATTAATGAACATTATGGAACTTGAATTTCTCATGAGAAAGACATACCACATAGAGACTAGATAAACTTGCAATATACATACTAAGTGGTATTCCTCATGTACACACATTTTAGGATTGTGGAATGCCCAAGCATAACACTCCCCCAAAATGGGATAGTGCATTAATCTCTCACAAGAGCCAAGAAAGATACCAAATAAATTCAACAAAGGCTCCAACCCAAGAGACACAAATACATGGTGTGATAACCAACATACACAAGTATACTTGATAACTCAATATAAGTACGAGGGAAGCACAACATGTATAAACACATACAAAGGTACAAAACCAACATATGCACAAAGGAGCAAGTAACTTTCAATGTAAATGAGTTAAGCACATGTTACCGCAAGGAGGAACATTGGATATATGATAGAAGCATGATAATACAAATGGATTGACTTGACAAGAATAAATGATTAAGATCCCTCAATTCTTCATAATGTAACCAAGTCTCCAATGCCCTCCACCAATACCTATTGATCATGTTTTGGCTTGTTGGTACCCAACCAAGTTGGGTCCTAAGAGGTTAGTCACAGTAGATTTGGCAACCCAAATGGTTCTTTTCATGAACCCACATTGAGCACCAACAAATTTGGCAAACACATTGCCAACCTCATCCTTATAAAGAGAATAAGTATCATTAATAATGATAGGGTTGGATGAGGAGATACCAGTAGTGCATGAGGAAGAAATGTGCCCCTTCTCATGGCATATGTAGCAAGTTATTCTCTTGCCATCTTTCTTCTGAGGTGAAGCCACAACTCGAGGAAGAGCTCGAGTAGTCCTCTTAGGAAGAGGCCCATCACTAACTTGAGGTAGAGCTTGAGGCTGCTTCCCTTGTTGCTTCACACTAAGAGGCTTCTTATTCAATGGGCAAGATCTAACATGATTCCCTTCTTCCTTGCACTTGAAGCAAACAATGTTGGCCAGATTCTTGACTTGATATTGGCCATTCTTCTTGTTGCCCTTGTGCTTCAACTTGATAGTGGACTTGTTCTTGACATTGGAGTTGAATCCAAGCCCACTCTTGTCATTAGGGGATTTTTGCATACACAAGATATTGTCGAGTGTGGCCTTCCCTTTATGACCCTTTTTCAAGTCATTCTTCAAAGAAGTGACTTGAGCCTTGAGCTCTTTAATTTCCTCTACATGGTTAGTGTGAACAAAAATACTAGAGGAAGTGGATGCTACATTGTTAGAGCAACAAGGGATGGAAAGTAATTCATCACAAGATGTATCAATGGCATGAGTGGATGAATTACAAGGATTAGCACATGGCAATATGACATTTGGAGTAGAAGTAGTGCTAATGTCCACATGAGGCTCATTAGATGTTACCTTTGACATAATAGCCTCATGAGATAACTTTAGCCTAGCATGGGATGCTAGAAGATCCTCATGAGAGCTTGATAGCTTACCATGACTTTCTTCCAAGATACCATACTTGCTAGTTAGCAAAGCAAGTTGAGTCTTTAGCTCAACATTTTCCTTCAAAATAGATGCTTCACAAGAAATAGACTTAGTAGCACAAGCATCATAATTAATTGCAAGAGGTGAGGGAAACTTCGAAAGCTCTTTTGAGTAAGATGTTTTAAGTTGATCATGTGACTCCGTGAGTTTGATGAGCTCACCCTTGATGACCCTAGAGCCATTTTTGAGGTGCTCAAAATCCTCAAGGAGTTTAGCATAAGCAACTTTAAGCTCATCATTTTTACTTATGAGACCACTAGCCACCTTAGGACCTCTATCATGAGATTCCTTCGCTCTAGACAACTCTAGAGCAAAGGTCTCCTCAAGAGATTCCTTAGTGGTTTGTTCCTCTTCAAGAGCTTCATTTAGATGTGCAATTTGATTAGCATACTCACGCTCAAGGCTACTCATTTTATCAATGGTGTTCTCATGCTCCTCAATTTGTGCTTCTAACTTATCAATATGTTCTTTGCTCTTAATAGCAAAGTCCAATATTTCAACAAAGTTAGAGCAAGAAATATTATTATTAATAATATCATGATAAATCATCTCACCCTTTTCATATAAATCATCAACATTCAACTCTTCTACCTCATTATCCTCATCCTCATCATCACAAGAGGTACTGGGTTACAAAGTAGGAGTTACCTTTGAATCCTTAGCCATAAGGCATAGGTGGGTACCATGAGATGCTGGTGATGGTGGTGATGGTGATGAATTATTTGACGCTTCATTCAAGATCTTGTCTTGGCCAATAGGATCTTCATTTTCCTCTACATGGTTAGCAACACAAGTACTAGAGGAAATAGAAGCATTTTTATCATGGCAACAAGGCAAGGAGAGCATATCATCATGAGATCTATTGGGGCAATTTATACATGATATGCAAGGACTATCAACACTAGCATGTAACTCATATATAGTGCTAGACGTGTTTAAGTCCAAAGATGAAGTGTTGCAATGAGATAGAGAAGAAGGATCAATAAGAGTAAGCTCGCTATCAGCATTGCAAAGTTCACCACCACTCACCATTTCATTACCTTGTGTCTTACCACACTTTGGTGAAGTGGAATAAAAGGAGAACTCATCTCGACCGAAAGTGGAAGCAATACAATCATCCTCAATACTGTTGGACACATCATATTTATCTTGAAGTTTTGTCCATAACTCATGAACGCTCCAAAAAGGTATGATTGAAGAAGTAACTAAATAGCTCAAAGCATTAACAAGAACATTAGAAGCTTGAGCATCGAGATATAAGTTTTTCTCATCCTCACAAGATAAATTTTCGAAATCCATAGGAGGAGAAAAACCTATATCTACAATATGCTCCAAATTTGGGTCCATGTCCCGAAAATGAATAAGCATACGAGTTTTTCATATATCATAATTTGTGCCATCGAATGTGAACATTTCATTGTGAACTAATCCCCTATAGCCGACATCTTTACTCTCAAAACCCAAGGGCCGGACAGTCTGGCATGAATTAGCCGGACATTCCGGCCGGGCCAGACACTCCGGCTAAAAACGGCCGGACATTCCGCCCAAGGAAAAACTAACAGAAATAGCAAAACTGAAACAATCATAACTTTTGCATCCGGACTCCGATTTTGATGATCTTGGGCTTGTTTCGAAGATAGTAACGAGATCTACAAGATCATGCAGAGAACCATCATAGTCTAGAAAGGGAGGATAGAACCAAATGATGAAAGGTTTAACCTATCTATAAAAGACAAACCGGTAAAACCTCCAACATCGAAAACGCAATAGAGAATGCATATGAAATCCGTTTTCGATGAACTTGGGCTTGTCATGAAGATTAACACAAGATCAAGAACCTCACATGGATAAGATCCACATAACAACCAATAAAGATGATGCCAAGTATGCAAAGGTTTGAGCTCTCACGAAGGATATGATCAAGTTACTCACTCGAGAGCCCCTCTTGATAGTACGGCTATCTATCCTATAAACCGGTCTCCCCAACTAACACCATGAGACCGTTAAGAAGGAAAACCTATCAAGGACATACCTTTGCCTTGCGCATATTCCACTTGAGCTTGATGATGACGATCTTCTCCACCTCAAGATGGAACACCTTTCTTGATTGCGCTAGCTTGGTGAATACTTGCAAATTGCTCCCCATACTCCACTATGGTAGAGCATCTCGTTTGGGCATACCATCTTCCCATATCCATGATCACCATAGGATGGAAAGCTTCAAGCAAATGATCTCTTCAAGATGGCTCATCTTGAACTTGCACATCATTTCTTCTATCTTCATTATGTTGGTGCCTTGAAGGTACATAAGATCTATCATTCCAACTTTAGTCTTCAAGACACACTTGTTATAGGCCCAAATCTCACTTGACCAATATCCGGATCACTCAATGAACCCTTGGTCAACACCATATCTTCTCTACTTTCTTCTTCTCCCAACCTTGAAACCAACATATGGTTCAAGCATTGCCTACGGACAAATCCTACAAGTAAAACTCAATGCAAACATAAGTCCATAAAGATTGTCATTAATTACCAAAACCACACATGGGAGCACACATGCACTTTCACTTGTAAGCTCATGGAGTTTGTATATGTGTTAGAGAAACGCCTGGGAGGCTAGCCTAAGCCATGCCTAATCATGGTGGAAACTTGCATCATAACCATAGTGAGCAATCTGTGAAGCATCCTCAATAAAAATCTACGCAAATAGCAAATAAAAAGATCGTTGAGATGCTCATTGTCTGCTGCCTTGTCATTTTGATATGGGATAGCTCCTGTATCATGGGGCAAGGGATACCCCGTTGGCAGTTCTCCATGATACACATGCATTTACAATGACAAGAACTCACTCGTGACTAAAGTTGAGTAGCATGAGGTTCGGTACTCGTAAGCACAGGGCTCAACTTATAACGTATCCTCATATTTGTGTCACTTTAATCTTAATCACCTCAATATGCTTATGATAGGGGCAATGAGAGCTGAAAGCTAATAAGTACCATAATTTTTGGAAGCTCTTTATGAAACTTGAAACCCCTGCTTCCCTCTACGAAGGGCCTATCTTTTACTTTTCAGTTGAGTCAGTAAACCTATTCCTTTCTATCTCAAGCAAGTATTTGAGTTGTTTTGATACAATCATCCATATGATGATTTATTCAATCATGTTTCTTATTTTCCTTGTTTTGCACATTGCTCTTATCTTAGTGAATATTACTTTGAAAGTTGCCATTGAAAACCCATTATGTTTAACTCCTGCAAATTGTTAACTATTCTTTGACAAAGAACAAGGTTTGCCATCACCAATTATGATTTACTTTGTGTATCTTTATTGTGTTTCCCATACTCATTGCAAGTTAAGTTATATAATAGTGAGTTGTTTTCTATTATGATTTGTGTATTGATGAATGTGATGCTTCTTGTCCGTATTATCTTTATGGACACTTCACTCCATAAACCCGTGGACTTATATATTGAGCTCAGTTTTCGCTTGGGGACAAGCGAAGTCTAAGCTTGGGGGGAGTTAATACGTCTATTTTGCATCACTATTCTATATCATAATTCGCTATTATTCATTGATATGTTTCATATTAAGAGATGGTACTCATGTTATTTCATCTATTTTTGCATGATTGATGATTTTGGGAGGATGAACCACCGAAGCCAGGATTCTGATGGAAAAGGCACTATTTGGAGGCAAAATTCGCGAAGATCAGAATCGCGGAAAATATATGGAAAATTCTATTTTTACAGAAGGTGAAGGAAGCCAGAAGGGGAAGTGGAGATGGGCCACAGGGGGTCCACACCACCCCCTGGCGCGGGCCAGCCCTGGCCGCGCCACCAGGTGGTGTGGCCACCCTGGCCCACCTCTAGCATCGCCCTCTAACGCATATAAGCCCCTCGAAACCCTAAGACTCGAGGAGGGACCATAGAAAGATTCCGCCACCTCTACGGGGCGGAAAACTGCAGAGAGAGAAAGAGCTCTCCGGCAGGCAGAAATCTACCGGGGAAATTCCTTCCCAGAGAGGGGAGATCATCGCCATCAACACCGTCATCAAGCTGAACTTCATCTGGATCATCATCATCATCTCCACCAGCACCATCATCACCACTCCATATCGCTGTAATAATTGGGTTGAATCTTGCATAGTTCTTAGGGGAAACTTTCTCGGTGTTGATTACTTGTTGTAGTTGATGCTATTGAGTGGAACCATTGAATTATTGTTCATGTTCAGATTGTTACTCATCATTATTTCATCTCTAATCTTGATCCATATGATGTCTCATGAGTAGTTCGTTTAGTTCTTGAGGACATGGGAGAAGTCATGTTGTTAGTAGTGGAATTGTGTTGAGAAAGATTCAATGGTTTAATAATTAAGTTGTGGTGTTATTCTTCTAGTGGTGTCATGTGAACGTCGACTACATGACACTTCACCTTTATGGGCCTAGGGGAATGCATTGTGTATTTGGCTACTAATCGCGGGGTTGCCGGAGTGACAGAAACCTGAACCCACATTAGGAAACCTTTGCACAAGAGAGCGTAGGATCTTAGAGTTTAATGTTGTGGTTAGGTTTTTATCTTAATTACTTTCTTATAGTTGCGGATGCTTGCAAGGGGTATAATCACAAGTATGCATTAGTCCTAGGAAGGTCAGTATATTAGCACAGGTTCACCCACACAACACTTATCTAACTAGATAAGATTAATCAACTATATGAAGCGAAAGCACTTGACAGTATTCCCGTGTGTCCTCGAGAACGTTTGGTTATCTTAAGTAATACAACCGGCTTGCCCTTTGTTAAAGAAAGGATTTGGCCACTTGCTGCAATTATTATTGTCTTTTATTTACTCGCACTTTATTTATCTGCATTATCAAAAACCCCTAAAAATCCATTTTCTAAGTATTTATAGAGAATTCCTGATCCAAGCCACTCATCAACACCTTCTGCTCCTCGTTGTGTTCGACACTCTTACTTATCGAAAATACTGTGATACACCCCCTATACTTGTGGGTCATCAATCACCTGGCCAGGCCATGCTGGCCGCGCATCCATCTTCGCCGGTGCCAGCGAAGCGTACCACCCCGGCGTGGGTGGAGAAGACCACCCCAGCGCGGGCGGAGCAGCCCACCCTCGTAGCGGTTGCGATGGCGGTGGCGGCAGTGCCGCGTTTACCTGCATCACCAGGCCGGTGAGCTGGACGGCCTCCTGGTAGCCATCCCACATGGCCTCCTCCTCCTTCGTGCTATCCGTGATGGCCTACTCGAGGAAGGCGTTCTCATCGTAGCCCCGCGCTAGGATCTCCTGGTACTCCGGGGGAAGGTGCATGGTGGCGGACGCGGTCTCCTCCTCCTCCTCCTCTTCCTCCTTGACAATGATGTCAAGATTGCCGTAGCCGAGGTCGACATCAGAGTGGTTGATGGTGCCATCGTCGTTGGGCTCAAAGGCGGGAAGGGCACGGGACCCCCACGGATCGAACTCGCCAGGTAGGAGCTCGCGCGCCGCTCCATGTGCTCCCACTCCAGGAACCGCTTCCAGAACAACTTGTTTTGGTAGGCGCGGTCCTACCGGAAGGCCAACGGGAGCTTGCAGATGCGGCGGGTGATCTCCTCCTCTAGGCCCTTGCCCTCCTTCAGCATGGGCGGCACCGGCACCTGCTCCCAGTTGAGGTGCCAGCCCATGGGGAGGGAGACATCATGGTGGGCGATGCCTCTCCCCTCCCTCCACCGTCGCTTGCACTCCGCCAAGCGGAAGTAGCGGAGGTCATAGCCTGGCCACTCCTCCTAGCGCGCGACAGGGACGCCGAAAATGTACTGCAGCCGCGGCGGCACGACCCCCTGAAGGAAGGTCGTCATGCCGCTCCCCTGATGGCGCCGGCCGCTCGAGCCGGATTTGTTAGCCTCATGATCATTCTTGCCCTTCTTGAACCACCCCGGCTTCTTCATCACTGCCAGTGGTGGTGGCTGTGGCTGTGGCGGCGGTGAGGTGCTGGGAGGCTCTAGCGAGAGAAGTGAAGTGCGACATCGACGTTCACAGGGCCTGCTTAAGTAGTCCCTGCTAGTGCGAGCATGCGTAGGTTCTCGCGCCTTCGCCATCAATGCCGGCGCGGGAACTCAGGCGGCGTCCCATCCCATTGGCATTGATGGCAAAGGCTGCCACGCTTGCGTCTGACTCGGTGCCGCTGGTCAGGCTGCTGCCCGCGCCTCTGAATCGCTTCTGCTGTTGCGTCTGAATCGGTGTTGTGGTTGCCTCTGACTCGCTATGGTAGCTGATGGGTGGGCCAGTAGCACGCATGGGGAGGACACGCCCTCAACCTGCCCGTGTCTGGGCCGACGCATCGGTCACGCAAATTTGGTGCGCCGATGGGTCGAGCAGGACGCGTCATTCCGGATGGGTCATGCCGCTGGCGAGACCGCGCACGTACACATGGACGTGTTCGGATGCGCCCGGGCGGGTTGGGTCGGCCCGGTGGAGATGCCCTAAAGCCCCACTAAAGGGCTTTGGGTGTGTCCGCGCTCAAAATCGCACCTACCCACCCTCCCAAATCTTTTTTCGCGTCAGCACGACCCATTAAGTTATCCGACGCCCGCAGGCCAAACTCTACATAGGGGGAAAGCGGGAGCGTAGGATGGAGCTGAAAATGACACGGGCCAGCCCTGGAAGTGGGAGAAAGCTTCGTTCCCGCCCTTTTCTCCACTTCCCGCTTCGTCTTCCTGCCTTTTTCCCTACTATATCTAGGCGTCCCTCCCTCGTCTCCCACCGCCGCCGCCATGGAGAGGCCCAAACCCAATTTCTAAGAGGCCATGATGTTTGCCTACTATGACATCCTCGCATCGCCGCGCGTGAGGCTTCCGGATAGCTTCGAGGTCAGCTACGGTGGTGTGCCCGTGGCGCCGCCCTTGCATGGTGCCGAGTTGGCGATGTAGATAGCGGAGCATCGTCGTGAGCTTCCCGGGTGAAACAGGGCGATGACCCGGTACACCCACGAGCGTGTACTGGCTGAAGTAGTTCAAGAAGGAGCTTGCGAAGGATATCGTGTTGTGCCGATCTCACCGGCGGTAGCTCCACCCGGATCTGCGCAACCTCGAAGGGAGGGGCGCTTCTGGGCATTGCACGAGGGCATGATCGACACCACTATCGATGAGGTGCGTTGTCAAGCCGAGGCGGCACGCTGTGAAGAATTCATGAGGAGGGAAGAGGCCACCGGGATCGTCGACCTCGATTCTGACATGGAAGAGGAGGACGACGACATGGCAGACAACACCGACGGTGAAGACGGTGACAACGGCGGTGAAAGCGGGATAGTTGATTAGGATGATGCGGAGGTGGCGATGCAGAATCACCGTTCATTTTTACTTATGTATGTGAATAGTTGAAATAAACCGAATATATAAAATATTGGGAGGAGCGTGACTGAGAACACTCCCTCCTTAATAAACTAAGAAAATTTTCGGCGCCTCCCCGCATGGGCCAAAAATTGCTATCGCGGAGCCTATATAGGGGGCCGAGTGGAGATGCTCTTAGAGCATCTCAAGCAGATACCGCATCCCACGGTATTGCAAAACACGGATGCGGTAGACCGGAAACCTGGCTTGCAGTATGAGAAACGCTAGGGAGAAGAGATATACTAATCCAAACTGCATATTTAAAAAACATCACACATTGGCGCCAGATTCATACATAGGGGAGGTTTTGATCAATCGAGATCGATATATGTTTAGTAAAAAATAATGTCGCGCCCTACATCCAGACTTCGATATACGTAGCTCCACTAGCGCTACCTACTCACCGGATCATCTATGGTGACGTCCTCTTACTCCTCGACGTTGTTGGCATCATTGGTGTAGTCGTCGTCAGTATAGTTGGCTTCGAGGGCCTCGATCCGCACCAGGTGCTCGCGGAGGGAGTGGCGAGTGGCACGACGAAAATCGCGCTTCTCCGCTCTGTTGTGCGCGAGGCGGCGATGCTTCCGGCGCTGCACGATGTCCATCAGCGCGGTGCATAGGGAGTTGAACTTGGCCTCGTTCACCAAGATCTCCTCGTGCTCGTCGTCCGAGTTGTTAGAATCGGCGGGAGTGGGCTCATGGACGATCGATGGGAACACGCATATTTCGGCCATCAAGATCTCCTCAGCATCGTCCGCGACAGGGTCGAACTGTAGTGGCGGGGTCACACGGGTGCTCCCAAGGGCGTTGTGGGCGTGTCCCTGCACGGAGCGGCGCTCGTGTTCCTCCTCCTCCGACGGCAGCGGCAGGCGAGCTCGCAGGCCGGAGCTCCCGCCGTGGTCCGGAGAAGCGTGGCCGCGTCCGCCCAAATCGGCGGCGGCGGCGATGTGTTTTTTAACGGCGGATGTGGCTGGAGTCGGAGACGGGGCGGGCGACGGCGAGGTTTGCTAGGCAGGGGAGGAAGGTGAAAATGGATGCGGGATACCGCATCCAGACCCTCCTACCGAATATATGCGGGACAAACATGTCTCGATGCGGGACCGCAATTTTTTTGCGGCACCCGGCCTTTTATGGTATCTGGAAAGGCCATTTCTGGCCTCGGTACCCCATATCGACGCAAAAAATTGCGGACCAATCGATATGCGGTATCTGCTAGAGATGCTCTTACTTCTATATTCGGTGCGGGGGGGGGGGGAGGGGGGAGGGTCTGGATGCGGTATCCCGCAATTTTTTGCGGTATTCGGTCTTTTACGCGATCTGGAAAGGCCATTTTTGGGCCTCAGTACCGCATATCGGCGCAAAAATTTGCAGGCCGACCGATATGCGGTATCTGCTAGAAATGCTCTTACTTCAAAAAGCAGCATACTAGTTCCAATATAGGAGGTTCATCAAACCAACCTGTGGTTGGGTGGTTAGGAGGGTGGTTGTACCCCAGCCCATCAGAGTCAAATCCCAGGTTTGATACTGTGTGTTGCATAAAAGGTGGAATATTCTTTCAGTGGGAGACGACGTTCCCGTCGATAGCGAGGCGCCCATGGTGACTTTGTCAATCTCAAGATCCGATCTACCGGCTCAATCTCTCGCAGGTGCTCATAGGGGTAGGGTGTACGTGTATGCGTTTATAGAGGTGGGTGCATGTAGTGTTATGAGCGTCTACGGGTGTACTGTGTTTTAAAAAAAAAAAGCGGTTCGGCTCTTTGAGGTTACAATTCGTAAACATTTGAGATATGCATTAAGCTCCATAAGAACGAGTTCGTCAAAATAGCAATCGGTAGGACAGCATGAAAAGCAGCGGGGCAGCATGGCAAGCAGAATCCATCGACAATTCAAATCTCACGGGAGAAGCACGCGGTTCGGTTCCACTCTGCTAACTCCTTCTGTTCTGTTCGATAGGGTGGGAGAAACGAGCCAGCAAATGGCATTTTGGACGAGAATACTGGGAAGTTTAGGGACAATCTGCTAGACACCGGTTGGTATTTATCTCCAGCTGGCCGACCCAAAGTGACGATTCAAACTGTCCGTTTTAGCTCGGATGAGTCGGAGCAAGGACGCCCAGCGGCGCGACTCATCCTGTTCGCACAGGAGAGTTGGCTATTATGGCCAGCTGTGACCATTTGTTCAATTATTTTCACATTTTAGCACAAAGTCATAGAGAAACATACAGGCTGGCAAGCGAATAAAGTGATAAACATGTGCCATTGTCATGTAGGCATCGCTAACAAGTGGCCACTTCGTCCCATATGTTCAAACAAAGACAAATATCATACAATTTGTCCAAAAAGTGGCAACTTTCTCCCCATTGGCAAACATCTATGGCATTGCCCTTCAAGCATCGCGAGTCCGGGTGATCTTTTGCTTCCTCCTGATCCAATCCCAATCATTCGGGGTCGGTGATGTTATCCAAGTCGGTGAGTATGATGACATTGTCCTTAGCCATGATCTTGGTTTCGGCCTCCAATAGCCTAGACTTGGCATCGGCTTCCTTGGCATTGGCCTCGGCCTCCATGGCCTTTGTCTTGGCCTCGGCCTCCATGAGCCTAACCTTAGCATTGGCCTCATCCACCACAATAGATCTCATTTGGAGATCAACGAATCTCTTGAAAGTGGCCTCGTTTTCTTTGCGCCGCCTCCCTTTCCTCTCGGCGGTGGCCTCTTCCTTCTTGCCCAGCAACTCTTTGATGGTATCTTGGAACGCCAATGCCCCAGCTTTATGGGCAATGTCGTACTTGGTAGCCTTGTGGCCTCTAGTCCGGCGGGGCACGGCCGACCGATGCCATGCCATCGCCTGCAGGGTTGCCGATGCATTCAGCATTGTCATCAAGGTTAATGACACCATCCGTTGATGATTTTCCTTTGCCATTGCTTTTCTTCTTCGCCTCAAGTTCTTTCCAAAGGGCAAAGCTAACCTCCCACCTTTTGGTGTCTTTGATCAACATCCAACAATGGCTCAATGTGAATTCCTTGTTGTCATTGGACACCTTGAAGTGCTCCAAAGATTTGATAACCTACACATATTGATGACAACAAAGGCTCAATGCATTTGCAAGGTACATCGACAAGAGAGGAAGAGGTTCTACCATGTTAATCGTCGAGAGACTACTTATTGCCCCTTTCTTCACCATCTCGTATGAATCTTGGAACTTTCTAAACTCGGCATGGATGGTACCCCATCTCTTGAAAAGAGAGAGATCATTTCGATCGCTAAAGAAATTGTTTGGCGCGAACTTCCTATGCTCATGGAAGAATTTGCCAACTTATTTTCCAATAGGAATATCCCTTCATCTCGGTGTCGCATAGGGATCTTGTGAAATCTCCGTCAAAGCTTGGCATATGAGCTTGTCCTCTTCAGTGGTGTAGCTCATGGTCCTTTGGTTATCTTCTTGCCGTCGGCAATTGACGATGCAAGTGATGCAACCAATGTCGCGACCGTGATGCCACCACCAACATCTGTGCAACCGTTTCCAAATAATGGCTCATCGCAAATGTTGTACTCATCTTGTTGAGTGTCATATTTTGCGTAGCTGGCCTCGTTGTCTTCCCCTCCATCGTTGATCAAGTCATGCATGATGGCCTCACCATCATTGTTCATAAATTCCTACACACATATATGGCCATGACAAGCCGTGGGCACATGCATCTGACAATGGTAAAGAACTTATGCAACCTTACTGCCTCGGTGGGCAATGGTTGTTGGTCGGTCATTTCGCCGAACAGGTTCCGTGGCGCTGGCATTGATGCGGTAGAGATGTGTCGTCACCTCTTGGACGTCTCCAGGGTTGGGTCTGTGGGCGTAGGTGTGCGGTTGTGGTTGATGGCCTGCCCTTCCGTCTTCGACAACATGCACCGGGGATCGATGAAATGGGAGAGCATGCCACCGTTCCTTGCATGTCCGCCAGCAATGGCGTCTGCGGGCCTGGCGTCCTAGGTAGAGCGGGAGGCCGGCCGCTCGATGTGGACGTGGCTGAGCTGGTGGACGACGTGTCGTCCATGGCTTGGCTAGGTAGAACAGCACAACCGCCAAAAGCAATGGCCAACGCCTCCCGCTTCATCATGATGACGAAATGCTTGTCAGCTTCCTGGCAAGCTCCTCGGCGTTGGCCGCGGCCTGCGTGGCGAGGATGCGGTCGTTCTCCTTCCGCCGCTACACGTCGAGCTGGCCAGCGAGCACACGAGTTTTTGTGGCTCCTCTCTGGCCTTGGTTCTTCTTCGACTTGACCCGCTCTTCTTGGGTCATATCCTTGGCCAACTTCTTTGGCTTTCCCTGCTTCTTGGTGGCGCGGCCGGCGCAACAACGGTGGTGGCGGCGGGATCCATCGCTTCCACTTCCACTCCCTCTAGTTGAATTTTGGTAGAGGGTTTTTGGAGGGCGAGGGGAGTGGTTTGTGTGCCACGGGTAGGAAGGACCGCCGAGGTGAAGAGGAGAACACATGCGTGTCCGACCGACGCAACTCTTGGACCAAATTTGGTGCATAGGTGGATCAGTCCGCGTGAATCTATTCGTTTAGATCGCACCGCTGGGCCATGCTGCAAATGTCTAGATGCGACATGACTATTTGCATCGGACAGATTCACGCGGACCGATCCACCTATACATCAAATTTAGTCTAGATACGACATGACCATTTGCAGTCAGCTGGAGATGCCCTAAACCAAAAAAAAAACTGCACTGGAAAGCCAAACATACAAAGAGGCTCTTGAAACCCTAGCCTCTGTCTCCTGTCCAAAATCAAACAAACAAACAAACAAAATCCCAGCCCCCACCGCCGCCTCGCCCCTTGCCACCTATCGCCCCCGAACTCCGCCGCCGCCGCCTGCGCCATGAGGCCGCTCGACGAGAAGGAGACCACGATGGTCTTCGAGAAGCTCTTCAAGTTCACCGGCCCCAACCTGAAGCACCTCCTGGAGCGGCCCTCGGTGGAGGGCCCTGACCCGGAGCCCGGCCGCTACTGCCTCCGCCTCCACAAGAACCGCGTCTTCTACGCCTCCGAGTCGCTCGTCCGCCGCGCCACCGCCGTGTCCCGAACGCGCCTCGCCGGTGTGGGCACGCCCATCGGCAAGTTCACCCACGGCGGCGCCTTCCACCTCACCGTCCACGCGCTCGATCTCCTCGCCGCCCACGCGCGCCGTCGCGTCTGGCTCAAGCCCTACACCGAGCGCTCCTTCCTCTTCGGGAACTCGGTGCCCAAGTCCGCCCTCGCGCGCATCACCGAGAACACCAAGTCCGGCGACGGCGTCGTCGTCATGTCCATGGCGGATGTGCCGCTCGGGTTTGGAGTCGCCGCAAGGGGCGCTCAGGACTGCAGGAAGGCAGACACAAACGCCGTGGTGGTTTTGCACCAGTCTGACGCCGGCGAGTACCTCCGCAAGGAGGAGGAGCTCATGTGAGGTCAGCCTTTGTTGTTACTGGTTCGATCATATTAGGCACCCAATGTATTTCTACTTGTCATGCATATGGCATTTCGATGTACTGAATGATTAATTGGTTATTATGCATTTCGAGTATGGCGATGCTAATTGATATTTTTTGTTCTCTGTGAGTACATGGGGATCATGTTACTTGTTTTCGTGTGCAATTGAATCAGACAAAATAGTCTGAGATTATACTTGTGTTCATCATCATTAAACAGTGCCTGGGTATGTCTGCTCATAACATGAGCAAACGGACATTATGTGGTTATAATTGTGCAAATATGCCTTGAAATTTACGCTACATAAATGGCGACTCTGATCTTCCATTTTGCAATCTTGATAGTGTTGTGTTATGTGTGTCGTGGTGATGCGTCTCAACTATGAAAATCATGATTGATTGAGTATTGATTATTGGATTTGTTGTTTCTTCCTGTTGTCCAAAAAGATTTTTATCCACAACTGGTTATTTGTGCAGGAGATTAGCTGACGCATCTTCATCTTAGATTATGCTGTAAAGTTTTAGGATAAAACAGCTTTGTCTGGAGAGTTTTCCTAGACTTCTGTTTCCGTCTGTTAAGCAATAAACCTATATGAAAAGGGATTCTTCTACTCCCTCCGATCCAAATTAATTGACTCGAATTTATATAGATACGTATGTATCTAGACATGTTTTAGCACTAGATTCGGATGTATCTAGATAAATCCAAGTCAATTAATTTGGATCGGAGGGAGTAATTCCTTTTTAACATATTGATGAAACGTTGCAGTTTTAATTTTCCCTTGGTATTTTACTTACGGCTGCAAAGGGCGAAGGGATCAATTATTACTGAAAATCTGAAGTGGTGTGCATATAATACAATGAAATATACACCTAACTTGTTCTTGAATTTTACATCTGTCCTCCCTTTGGATTGAGTAGATGGTTGTCAACCTGCGTTTTCCTCTTTGATTTATCTCTGGCTTTAGTGCATGACTTCATCATAAGATAAAAGATCCACCTGCTGTTGGCATTTGAACTTCACTTATGTGATTTCTGGAAAACAAATAATCAATGCACCTGATATACATTTGGCTGTGGCTCAATTCCAAATAGTTTTTCTCTAAGAAACCGGTTGGTTCATACTTGAGTTCTGCGTGTAAGTGACATGTGTGTGGTTTAGGTATATCATTGTATATCATCGTATTTAGCCATATCATTGTCTATTATCCAGAGGAAGTAGAAAAATCTTTGCAGCATTTACAGTTAATTCTTTGTCAATCTTGGTCATCAATACCTTGAACTCCTCATGGGTTCAACACTCATTACTTACCAAAACGTGCTATAATCAATCCCGGATGCTAGTGCATATCATCGCCAGAGCTGCCCTAGGACACATTTTTCTAGATTTCTGAAAATCCATGATTAGCTACTCTTTATTATTGCAGCTTGCTTATGTGCAGGAGTATTTGTTCATCTTAGAGTTTTAGTTATTATTTTAGTTCAAGATTTTAATCAAGTTCTTTAATGGAGAACTTTTGTTTGGCGTGCATGCATGGTCAAGCAGTACTCTGGATGCTAGGTTTCAAAAAGAGAATATGCTTCTTCACCATTTTTGTAAGAATAAATGAGTATCGAAAAATGCTATTAGGTCCGGACTCCCGAGCTACATGGACTGTGATTTAAAAAAACATAACTGCGTTTATAAATCCTTTTAAAAGTCAAAAAATAAGCGAATACTAGATATACTTGTCTAGTATGTGCAACCAAAGTTTCGTTAAAAATATTATCATTTGTGATCTACATAAAAAATAACTGTGGGATCAAAACCATGTTTTTCTCTCTTCTTTTTATAGAACCGCGATTTTGTGATTTTATAACCCAAACACAACATTTTTTATGAACTTTACAGGCAAATTGATCATATCAGTATGAATCCACGTAAAGAAAGCTGACCCGTTCTGGTGGGAGGTGGAGGAGGCTCTTCTAGTCGATGGCCACGCTGTGCATCTCCTCGGAGGCCTACATTTTTTTTAGTGAAACAGCAGGACTGTGCTGTGCATTTTGTTGATAATCAACAATGGTTATATCAGGAAACTAAACAAAAAACTAGGGGATCATCGTCCCAAATACAAGATAGTTTATCGTTGAAAGAAAACCTAACTATCTCATGCGCAACTTTATTTGCTTCCCTCAAACAGTGGTGAAATTTGACATGTACTCCCTCCGTTTGAAAATATAAGATGTTTTAGCTTTGTGAATAAAGTATATTTAGACCCTTTTTAATGTGTAGGTTCATCCATATACAAAATGTTATATATGGCATCTTATTACAAAATAGGCATCTTACGCTCCTTTCACAAAGCTAAAACATCTTATAAGAAAAAAGATCTTATGTATTTACAAAATCACTAAGATGATATCTACTAATTTTCTTACCAGTCTAAGAATCCAATTAAGAATCTAAACAAAGTCCTTAAGTAATTAAAGTAATGCCTATTTTGTACTTCCTATGTCCCAAAATGTAAGGCGTCTAAGCTTTAGCCAAAAGTCAGCATCTTCTAAGTTTGACCAAGTTTATACGAAAAAATATGAATATCTACAATATCAAATGGACATTTTGAGAAACTATACTTTCTAGTAAATCTATTGATATTGATTTGGTATTGTAAATATTTATATTTTTATGTATAAATTTGGTCACATTTAAAATATGTTGACTTTTGACTAAAACTTAGGCGTCTTACATTTTGGGATGGAGGAAGTATTTATGAAGTATAACCTTAAGAAAACACCAATTCCATAAAAAACAATGCTATTTGTATTCTACCTTTAGTAATCATTAAGAAGTAAACCACTTGTAATAAGATGCCATATTCAAAATATATAAGTCTCCACTTGCTAGTGGAAAACTATTCAAAATGCTAATTGCTTTCTTCGTTAATACTCATAACTTGTAAGGAAACATTAAAGTGTTAGCTTTAAGATTTAAATGTTTTTACTTGGTAAAGTAATCTTTTCCTCAAAAGTTATTATTTTAAAAAATATTAAAAGTAATCCTTCACTATTTCTATGAAGACTCTAATGAATTAATAACCCTTTTAAGAAATCCTTGTGTACCATTCTACACTTGAGTTATTTACTATTGCATGCTACTAGTTGTATTTACTTATTGTTTCACACACTCACACAAACCTTAATAAGAAGCACAAGTGTGAAGCTGGTATAAAAGTGTAACACATTCCAAAGAACTCATCACAAACTCCATACCCTAGATCAGATACGATTATTCCGGGGATTTGCGTTTATCAAACTGTATTACATTACTTATGCATAATTGCATCTTGCTTCTTTAAACATTTGTCCTTACCAGACCAATGATGTTGTTTACAGAATTTGGATCTTCTATTGTCTTGAAGAACGTGATGGCATAATCTTGCTATCGCAAAAGACAAGTTCACACTTGCTCATTTCGTTTGATTATTTTCTATCAAATACTTGTAACTCAAATGTTGTCATCACACGCATTTCAAAAAGGTCAGAAAACACTATTTTCATAATAATATGACTATGGATTATTTACCAAATGGTAATAATCTATTGATATAGTTGCAGTGACCCAGCATACTACTATATGATGTAGTATACTATAGTCGTTGATATAACACCAATGAAACATCGTTCACTAGTATTACATCCCCCAGAGTGGTACAACAGAAACACATCAGGTCTAAGACATGACTGTAGATTACAACTCGACTCTTTACAGAAGATCTAGAGAACACTCTTGGTTAAAGAGAGAGAAAGAAACTTCTTACAAGAAGAACCAGAAATAATAACTCACAACTATCTAGAGACTAAGACTAGTATCTAAACTATTTGGTTTGTCATTGCTGCTATTGCAATGCTCTACATAAGTAGGTTTTATGGTTAGAGTATCTACTCCTATCTAAACAGAGATTTTGTCTTCACTTCAGCTGATGTATATGTTGACTTCATTGACTTTATTGAAGAACTTGAGCTATTGATGATGGTTTCTTGAGCAGAAATTGATATTGACGTCGTCTTCAACAACTTAGAATCTAGCAAGGGTTAAGAAGGTACAGTTGAGTACGAGCGTACTCAGCAAGTTCACTAAAAAGGAGTGTATACTTAGCTCCTTTCCGGAATAGTGAGTAACATGTCACAATTCTTACACTCTACAAAGGTGCGTCACTTTTCCCATAAGAGACCTTAGCTTTGTTGCACAACCAAGTCATGAGCTTGTCCATACTTCCTTGGTATGAGGCCCAGTCTAAGATCCAAGCCAATCACTGCCCCTTCGCGACCCCGCATGTCCCCTTGGTGTACGCCATGCCAACATCTTGAATTACGGCAATGGTTAGTACAGACCGTCAGATGCCAGAACTATCATGGGACATTGAGGGCTCCCACCCATATGCTGCATATCCTCTACGAATTACCAATTAATGCACGGTACGAGGATAATAGCCATGACCTGGCCATCCGGATGCATGCGGGAGGAAGAAGATACAGCTGACTTCTTCGTCCCATTCCAAATCTCATGGTTAACACGTAATATATGGCGCTAGAATCACTGGCGATATTGGTTGTTAAGTCCTAGATGATATATTCCTGGACAATGGCGTTTCCATTGCCAGTTATGATAGATTAGCTGATCACCCTGGATCAGTAACCAATACATCAAGTTAATTATGAAAATAGTGTTTTTGACCTTTTTGAAATGCAGGTGATGACAACATTTGATTTACAAGCATTTGATAGAAAATAATCAAAGGACATGAGCAAGTTGTCTACTTGCCTTTTGTGATTGCAAGATTATGCACTCACGGTCTTCAAGATACTAGAAGATCCAAATTCTGTAAACATCATCATTGGTCCGGCAAGGACAAATGTTTAAAGAAGCAATATGCTGTGATGCATAAGTAATGTAATGCGGGATAAACGCGAATCATCGGAATAATCGTATCTAATCTAGGATTTAGAGTTTGTGATGAGTTCTTTAGGATGTGTTGTACTTTTATATCAGCTTTACACATGTGCTTCTTGTTAAGGCTTGTGAGAGTGGGTGAAACAATATGTAAATACAATAAGTAACATGCAATACTAAAGCACTCAAATGGGGCATGGTATTTAAAAGATTTCTTAAACAAGATTATTAATCAATTAGAGATTTTAAAGAAGTGTTGAAGGATTACTTTTAATGTTTCTTAAAAGAATAACCTTTTAGGAAAAGATTACTTTACAAGGTAAAAGCATTTAAGTGTTTAACATGCATAGTATATAAGTGGAGTATAATAACATTCTAAGATTTAGGTGAATTGCTATCTGGTAATTATGATGAGAATTATTATATTAAGTTGTTAAGAGTTAAATGACTTATTACAAGATTACTGTTTGAAGTGGCAAAACGAATAATTTTTGAAGAAAAGACTTCTTTGTTAAGGTTTAAACAATCTTTGTGGTTAATCGAGTGTGATCGATATTGTTTGCGCTTATCTGATAAGGGTGGGTTTGAGATGCCTTATGACTTAATTTGGAATAGACAAAAGTTAACTATAAAAACATAAATATTCTTTAGGCATTATGCATGATCTGGTGTACCGAGTTTAACTTTAAAACATAAGTAGATCTAGGGTGTGATGTGTTTAAAAGTATTAATAAGTTCTAAACCTTATAATAAGCATGTTTAAGAGTATGAGATCATTCACTTCCAGTTTAAATGAATGAAATCTAAATATGACTTGTTATTATGAATATAATTTTTGTTTTAAGGAAAGTAAATTTAGATGATTTTTAATAATCTATTAAAGTTTGAAATCTTGAATAGTTAAGAGATAAATAACATTCACTTTTATTATAAGTGAAGGATGATTACAATTTATTCAAATTGTTGGTTTATCTTGGGGTTAGGGTTTTTAAAGAGTTTTCTAAATGTTAATAATATACTTTTAAGTATTGTTATAGACTTAAGTTATGGTTTTGGAAATAGTATTTAAATGTACAAGATTTAGGGTTTTACATAAAATTGTGATTATTTCTTATTTAAGAATGTTCTTAAAGAATTTACCATCTAAATAATAAATAATGTTTATTTCTTAATAACCTTAAAATGTGCTGGAATAACATAATTAGTATTTTTCTAGGAATACATACTTACTTAAGATCATAGAAGTGAATTTTATTTAATTTTAGGTGTTATCCTTATTTTTACATAATTCCATAAAGGATTATATATCTTTAAATATTTGCTTCAAGATTTATTTGAAAACAAATTAAGTTAGTTTTTTTATAAAATAGTAGACTCATTTTATATGTAAAAATGATTTTTATTCAATTTTAAATCTTTGTTCTATTTTATGAAGTTTCTTTTAGGTCTTAATGGTATTAATATTTATTTACATTTTATTTAACTTAAACCAGTAAGGTTATATTTTTCTTAGGTAGATAATATTTTTGTGGTCTTTTTGATATATTATATATATTTTTAGGATTTTTCCATGTTTTTCTAGAGCTTAGTTAACTCCAGGGGTATATTTGTAATTAGATATTTTAATTAAGCCCTCTTATGAAACACGGGCCTGGCCCACTTGGCTAGCCTGGCCCGATCCGTCCCACTAGGTTGGGTCAAACCAATCCAGGGTTACTAGACCGCCCCCACCGGCCCAGTCGCTACCGCCTCTCGCTCGCGCGATCTTATCCTCTCCTCTCTCGGTCGCTCGGGCGATCGTGGCTCGCCTCGTCGTTGCCGACCGATTCCAGCCGCCATGGATCTCCCCGGTTGTCGCTGCTGTGCAGGACGACATTGTCGACGGCGCTACATCGCTCTACCCTCTTTGATTCGTGGCTCATGCTCTCTGCTGGTGGTGCTTCTGCTTTCCCCTAGCGACTAGGGTCAGGAGCTCGCCTGCGATTTGGCGCTCCGGTGCCCGTTTGACACCGCTCTGGCGCCTTAGCGATGGTGAGGTGTCGCCCTATCCTATGGCCGCTGTGGTTGCGGCTCGGCGCGGGTCGCGACGCCCCTCTTGGGTGCTCCTCGTGCCGTCGTGTGCTGCTTCGACTCTGGCCTCTGCTTCCTCTTCTGTATACTCGCGAGGACCTCGAGTAAGTCTTTCTACTTCTCTCTCTGTGCTCTCTCTTCCCTCTGCTCCGTGCCATGTGACTACTACAACAAATCCCCCATTTAGGGTTCATCCCAAATTTCTAGGGTTCATTCTGTTGGGGTTTCGCATATGAAAACAATAAATTTTACTCTACGCCCCTGAACCCCTGAAGCTGCCAGGACCTATCTATTAGTAATACAGTAACGGGAGGGGCTTTTCGCGAACTTACCCTTGAAGACCGAAAAGCGTTGTCAATGCTCAGGAGAGCGTGGTTGATGTAGATGAGCCGAAGCCGACCTCAAGGTCGTGATGAAGTCCTTGCGCTCCTTGGCTCCAACGACTTGAGTGCCTCAAGTGCAACACCTCGCAGGGAGTTACACACGTCTGGTTCCTGACGATGACTCCCGCTTCCCCGATCCAGCAGCAGTTGCGGAAGTAGAGCTCACGGATCTGAATCCCGCAGCGCGACGGCGCTCCGCGATGAAGATGTCTCTCGCTCGCGTAGTCCAGACTTGGGACCACGGTCACGATAGAGAGAGCGGGAGAGAGAAAATATCAACTAGAGGTCCTCCCAAAAGTGAGAAGACCTTTATTGATTATTGGTGTATTTAATTTTGCTAAATACCCCCACTATATATAGGGGGAGGGGAGGTACTACCTCCCCCAAAGTCCCGGGGTGGGACTAAAGGAGAGGAGGAGGAGGAGGGGAGGCCGCCGGCCAGCCCCTAGTGGGCCACGCGTGGGGGGCTAGGCCTAGCCGGCCAGCCCCTTGCCTCTTCTCCCTCTCTCCTTTCCCCTAATGGGCCCTCTCCCCTCCGGGAATTGGCCCATTAAGCCTTTGACCATTCAATTGATTTTTTTCTTTATTAAATAATTATGAATAAATGATTAAATCAACATTTAACATTCATTCACACATTATTCAATCTCCGTGGCTATGGAACACCTTCCACCTCCACTCCAGACATCCTCTAGACTTACCGAAACCCTTCCGGTATTCTCTCTACAATTCTTCGGTGATTCCACCAATCATATAAACACTCTCTAAACATCATCAAGCCCTTAAGCGTGATACCCCACAGTTCGGGAACACTCCATACATGGTCGGGACACTCCCACACCAATGATCAACAGAGGGACTTGGATGGCCATGTGACCCATGTGCGTTCCACGAAGATCTTCCGTCGTTTGAACCGGGACAGTCGTGTATTATTCCCTTTGTCACTCGATACTTGCAATGTCCGAGATCTGATCAATGACATCACCATGTCGTGTTCAATCTTGTTACTGAACAATGCTACTTGACTCATTCCGACAAGTGGTATCCCCGTGATCAAATCACACACTTCGCAGCTATTGGATATAACTTCTCTAAGTGGGCCCTTGAGTATCTTCCCGTCACATGGACGGACAAATCCCGCTCTTGACATATATTGCCTCTACGGTTTCCTCCGAGTACCTGAACACACCTTTATAACCACTGTATTACCGAGTGGCATTTGATACTATCTAAGCACTCTCGGGAGACAGTGATTGATATAGCCTCACGGTCTAAAGAATAGTCTACGAGGATCCATTTCTAATCATCATAACTTGAACTTCGTGACATGATCGGGTCACGATGTTTAGGTTGGGTATTGGTTCATCATCTCATTCTCGGAATGAGATGACTCCATTTCTAACTGGCATAAATGCCGCATGATCAGAAAACATGATCATCTGTTGACCAATGAACCAGTGACTAGAGTTTCACTGGGAACCCCTGGTTGTTCGTATATCACACGTGTATTGATGTTTCCACTCAATACAGTTATATCATGATATAAAACTTAATCATAAACTATATGAAATATGATAATAGTCCTTACTACTATTTGTCTCTAGGGCATATTTCCAACACATTCCCCCTATAGTAATGTTTAGCTGGGCTCCTTGATTAACTATGCAAATCCTTGATGGTGTCCTACGATTGGTGTATTGCCAACCACTGTTGATTATGATCTGTTACTCTGCTCTCTGTCAGATAACCACTCCGTTGTGCATGTTTTGTCACTCTGTTCTCTGTCAGAGAACATTCTTTAATTGCCTAGTTGGTATTGTGTGGATTCATTCTTGTTGTGGTTCACTACTATGGCTTGAGTTGGGATGCTTCTCTACTGAACTGGCGTTGCTTGGTTAATTTACTAATGCTTGACTGTGAAGCACCTTTGTGATCAGTCTCAGGATTCAATCCTGATGCTGTGTAGAGCTATGGTTAATAATGTTGAATCCCTACTCTGTAATAGTTATTGAGATGATTTATAAAATAATGATTCCTATCTGCTTGTAGGAAGATGATATAACTTAGTGGTTTCCCGAGGGCTTGCATATTGTGGTTCTTGGTGTTGACAGTAATTTCTGTCAGTAAGTTGTTAACTGATTTTTTTTACTCACTGTCCTGTTTCAGATTGGTGACATCATGGCCATGATCTAGATTGAGATTAATTCCCTGGTTCTTGTTGATATTCTTTAGTATGAAAGAATTGAAGTTGGATATCTAATCCAATTACTATATGATAATTGCTGATGATGGAATGTAGAGATGTCAAATATGATTCCTAATTGTTATGTTAGGAAAATGATTAAATGTTCTATTGTAAACATTGGATTAAATAACCCTTGGTAGAACTGCTTGGTTAGGATGGCCCTTGTGACACCTTCAATTGAATGGTACACATGTTTCACCTAGATACTGGACTGTTTTCTATTTGTGTTCTATTGTACCTGAGAGTTGCAGAACATTCTATTGGATAAATTAACCTGTGATACCCCAGAATTTCAGAAAGCCTGTGATGCTGGTCTAAGGCAACGATAGATAAAAACTAATGTTTTTATCTAATGTTTCCCTCTCAAGTGTGCTTTGGTACCCAGTTTAAGACAATGATTCTTATAGCCTTTAAGAAAATGATTTGATAATCCATGCTGTGTACTATAGAGCTTTAAGATGAATTAATTTCTGAGGTGCTTCCATCCATTGGATGTGCCCAGAAACATTCAGATAAAGCTGTTGTGTATGTGGATGAATAAGCATGTTTTATTCTCCAAGATCAATGATGCCAAGGCTGAGATCTTGTAACAGCTTGAAAAGATTTATTATTGACTTTTTATCGTTCTTCTAGGATGGATATACACCTCACTTGTGTGTTTTCTGAGAAGATCATATAAAACAACACATGCTCTATTTAATCTATGATGATTTGATCATGTGATGGTTTTATGGGTACTCACCACACTACTTGATGGATGGTGAGGTTGTGGTGTTGCTTGCTAACTTGATCTTGTTAACTTGTGCTTGCTGGCTTGATCTGGCTCTGCACCTCCTGGTGCTACTCCTATGATCTTGTACTTGGCCTTGCTATCCACCTGCTCTCCTTCCTCCTTATGTTACCATCTTGTGGTGAACTGGTGGTTGGTTTGGTAAACTGGCTGGTGGATTTGTGAAGGTTTAGGCAAGCTCTATGAGCTCTGAGTGTGTACTTGAGAAGGAGAAATGAGTTCCCTATAACTGTGCTTCGACTAGGTGCTCTGTTTGGGTGCTTGTACTACTGCTGCTGTCTTGACAGCACACTCCATGCATTTTGGTGACTAAGCTGTCTAGCTGTATGGTCTGGTTGTGTGGATCAGATCAAGTGAAATAATCTTCACATGTTACCCTTTTACTAGTTACTGTCCTAGTGAAACTTTCCCCTCTTTTTATTACTCTGTGATGTAATATGAACAGTGCACTTCACTGTTCACCACTAAGAGTAAAACTAACTAACCCATTATTTTCCTTTTAGTTGTTTTATCTTATTTGCAGGAACAAGAAATATGAAAATTACAAGATAAAGAAAGAGTTTAGTAACTTGTTGGAATTTCTTTATTCTTTTGTAATTCCTCTTTTGGTTGGAAATAGTACAAAAAATTTAATATTGTGTATAATTAATAGAGTTAATTTTTCTCTCTTTTGTAATTTGAGAATTGTAGTTTCTTGAACTCATATTTCTGTATTATTCTTATCCAATAAAGTAGAATTTTCTTTCTTAAATTCTTTCTACAATGTAATATTTTATTTGTTACATTTTATTTGATTTGTTGTTACTAAATAGAGAACAATAATAAGAAGTATCCTTATGTTATTATATAAAGGACAATAGAATATTTATATTCATCTTAAATATAAGATTTCTTTAGTATTATATTATTGTGATGTCCTTATTATAAAGAATATTGTAATATACATTTATTATGAAAAGGAATACATTTTATTGCCTCATTGCAATTCTTTTTCCATTATTATTTTAAAGGTCCATCTGTGGTATGACAAAATATTTTTGTATTTCAATATTTTACTTTATTGTTTATGTATATTACTTACTTAACATGGAAATATTCCCAAGTATTCAAATTTGTATTTCAATTCTCAATTTCAAATATGAATTGAATGGTTTTCCCAAGACATAGAAATATAGTAGAGATCATGCCGAAATCCATAACACTTGCCATGATGTTTTCATCAAAACAAAAGAGACCCTGATCCCCCTACAACTTCTTTAGGTTTGCGCGAAAATTTCCCGGATTTTCTATGCATGAATGCAATACACACACCTTACCTCAGCTTATTTCTAAGCTCTAATGCTGGGATGTTATAATAGTTCTAGTGGTAAAGGAACATAATATCTAGGACTTAATGATGGCTGTGAAATACCACCTCTTTTAGCCATATAAAGTGATTTATCTCTCATATCATGCTTGGTTCAGCTATAGCTACGCCTTATATGCATGACTTCTAGTTCTCATTTACTTTCATAGCTTTGCATATTTAGTAGTTTAGGTAGAATTTTATCACTTTTCCTTATCTATGACATGTGTGTAGGTGTTGATGATGATTATAGATAAAACAAAGGCAAAAGGAACAAAGAGAGCATAGTATGGAGGAGCTGCAGGGACCAGACTTAGCCATTTGAGAGGTTGAAAAAGTGAATTTTCCAACTTCTCAAAATAAATATCCAAGACAATGGGGTTGTATCCCTCAATGATACGAACTCAACGAGCCCAAGAACACCTAAAACGGAGTTCGTATGAAGAAATGGCGGCCAAAATACTAAAGGAGACAAATGGTTTGACGAGCAACTATACGGCCGGAGCTATTTTTCTGGTCATATAGCTCCGCCCGTATAGTTGCCAAAAAGGTCACAAACGGCAGGATTTGACCCCATAAAATCTCTAGAACCTTCCCTAAGTTATATGACGGTATTGGGGGAACCCTAGGGCACCCCAAGGCCTATATAAAAGAAGGAGGACCCAAGAAAGAGCCACCAAGCCATAGCCCTTCAGGGGCGGAGCTCTGCCGCCGCCGCCACCCATCCGATCTCCATTGCGGCGGAGCTCTGCCTCAACCACACCTCCGAGATTTAGATCTCCCTCAACACCATCACCATCAAGGCATCCAAGCAAGAAGAAGGGGAGGAGAAGGAAGACATGACCACCACCACACATCGATCTCCATCTCCGTCATCATCTCCCTCTCCCTCTCTCTCTTGTGTTTAGTAATTGTGTTTTGAACACGGTTGTGATATTATTATATATTTATATATGTTTTGTTGTTCAACCATGTGTGAGTGATTTATTCAATTCTAGGTTAAGGTACGATTTAGTGCGCTAAGTTAGAATTTATTGTGATCTAAGATGAGTTCATGTGATCCTTTGGTCCGGAAGTGCCTTTTGCCTTGCGGTGACACGCGAGAACCATGCATAGTGTAGTGCACACAGTGTGACATCCCCGTAATCAATTGGGAAACGTTTATTTGTCTGAGAAATCTCTTATAGATTGCACATATATTTGCCTATCTAGTACTAGTGAGACCGGAGCCTAGAAGCCCTCTCTCATTCCATTCAATACTACAACTACAATCTCTTTAATTCAGTTCATATTCCTGTTTACTTTGTGTCTTAGTTTATTTTTTTCTTGTTAAAAGTTCTTTATTATTAGATACTTTAAACCTCTCTCAATTATCGTTGTTCTAGTAACTTATAGAATAGGCTATTTCCAAACCACGGTTTGGATGCGAAACATGGCCGCATTGACAACGTGGCTACGGGGTTGTGTTGTTTCCATTCATTGATCTCCCATCGGGACAAACTCTTAAATATTTGATGCTACAAGTAATGCAATAACCCTGTTGTTGTTGCAAGAATCCAGTCACCAAATTGGTGCCATTGTCGGGGAGATAAGCATCCGATTATTACCTTCCTACTCACACATAGTTTATTTCCGTTTGTTGCTATTTATCTTACTGCTTTTGATTATTTGAAAAGAATAAAAAACATTAGTTTACCTTTTGTTAGTAGTCTTGTTATTTACTTTAGTTATAGGAAATTCAAAAACATAGGAACTATGGAAAGTAAAAGTCTTGCGGAGTATACTTCTCCGAGTGTTGATCATTTACATTCTCCTATTGTTCAACCCGCTATTGATGTTGATAGATATGAGATTAATCCTATGTGGATACATATGATCATGGAAATAGCTTTTGTAGGAGATCCGGACAATGATCCATATGAGCATATTGATAAATTTACTTCATTGTGTTCTATAGTGAAGGTAAATGGATGGACAAATGACAAGCTGAAGTTATATCTGTTATGGTTCTTGCTGAAAGGAAAAGCTAAAGCTTGGCTAAAATTGCATCCTGCGGGACACTCCAATTCATGGAAAGATATTTCCGAAGCTTTTATCGGTAAGTATTTCTCACAAAAGCAAACTTAAGAGCGTAGGCTTCATATCCTGAATTTTAAGCAGAGCAACAATGAGGATTTAATACAGGCTTATAGTAGGTTCTCAAAATTGATGCATGACTGTCCACATCATAATTTACCTGATTGGTTATTGTTGAATCACTTTTATGGAGGCTTAAATCACTCTTCTAAGGGTAAGCTAGACATGATGTGTGATGGTGCATTCCTTGGAAAAAAATTGGAAGAAGCTTGGCAACTCTTAAGAGATATACATACTAATTTTCATCAATGGTAATGTGAAATTGTGCATGAAGAAAAACATCTCCCTACTGATCTAGAGAACTTGGTCAATGAGTTTCTTAAAGATGAAAATAGAAGAGGAAAAATTCCTTATGATGATACCTTAGTTATAGATGTTCTTTCTAAAGCAATACCTTTCATAGCTGATTATTTTAATCATATTAGAACTTCTTCTACTAACGATGGAGAACAACCCTCTACTGTTACTCCCATATATTTCACTTGTTGCATCATTGAAGCAGGAAAGAAGGGTAAATCCAAAAAGCCTAAAACTAGGAAAAATAAAAATAAGAAGCCTTGTGTTGAATATCCCATACATCTGACACCTGCAGATGAAGTGAAATGGAATTATGAAGAATATTGGAGAAATGAAAGACGCATCAAGGAGAAAGAAGAAAAAGAAATCAAGGAATGGAATGAATTGAAAGCAGCTCTCAAACCTTATCCCCCACCTATTACCCCACCTATTATTGATCTTTATTATTCTTTTGACTTTAGTGATGATGAGGACTTAAATTATTCTATAATCCCTGATAATTGCCCTGAAGATTCTAGTGGTGTTTGTTTAAATACTCTTTTTGGGAAAATCAGTTATGATGAGCCAAAGACAGAATCCTGTGTGCCTCCCATACCTATTTGCTATGCATTTTGTTTTACTAATGAGGTGCAGGAAATTCTGGTGGCAAAGACCAAGCTACTAGATCCAAAAAAACATTATGAGCTATACCCTCGAAATAGTAATCAAGGTAAAGATTCAAAGTTTGATAATAAATCTTTAACACCCTCTATGCAGGAAGGAAAGAATACATATTTACCGAGCTTGGTGCATCCATCCTCACGTGGCAACGAGGACACTTACAAGATACCAATGCACCAGAAGAGAGTACGTCTTAGAAGAAAAAAGTATGATATAAATCCTGTAGATACTCGTTGGAGGTAGGAAAATTACTCCTATAACTTCCTCCATTGCTGAATAAATGTGGAGTATTAAAGCCTGGCTACTTGGTTATAAGAAAGCGCTTCCCGGGAGGCAACCCGGAAGTCATTAGGTGTCTTTCTTAGTTTTGTGTCTTGAGTCTTGATGCATTCCTGTTGCATTGTCATTTTTATTCTTTGCATGATTTTCTATTAGAGTTATCTTGTTGTAGTTTTCAAAAGGTAGAATTTATTGTTACTACATGCTGTTGTTGGTCGAAAATTAAAGTTGTTATTTTACTATCAAAACAAGGTATATCACTAAGTTCCAGGTTAAGAAAGAATTCTCGAAGAAATAGAATTTTTTGATGCATACAGAGAGTTTAACAACCAACTATATGGCAGAAATAAAAATTCCGGCCGTATAGTTCCGGTCGTATAGATATCTTTGCCATCGACAATTTTTCTTTCGTATGTACTGAGAGTTTAACGACCAACTATACGGCGGGAATAAAAATTCCGGCCGTATAGTTCCGGTCGTATAGATATTGGTGCCTTCGTACAAATTCTTTTCCAATGTACTAACAGTTTAACGATCAACTATATGGCGGGAATAAAAATTCCGGCCGTATAGTTCCGGTCGTATAGATATGGATGCCTTTGTATATTTTATTTTCCCAGGGACAGACAGTTTGACAACCAACTATACGTCGGGACACTTTTTGTCCGGTCGTATAGTTGCGCCCGTATAGTTGAGAAAACCCCTCAAATGCCAACTAGAAGGTAAGCATTTCTCAAAATTTTATTCTTTCTTCTTCTAAAAACCTCGAAACACCACCTGGGATCTTCTCCCATGATCTAGAGAAGCCGAGCATATGTAAGCAATAAAATTATACCTCAGAAACCTCCTAGACTGTAATTCTCTATAGAAGTTCATGTTTTCTTTTTTTACTTTCCTTTTATCGGTGGGGTAAACGAACTATGTTCGTATACCAAACCGATGCATTTTATTTTATGTGTTATTTTCATAGGGACTTGAACTTTGTGTGACGACGTGTACGGTAGTGCCAACCATGCAAACACTCACATGAGCCACTTGGTTGCTTCAATTCAACGCTTTGACAATCAGTTTCTGGTAAAACCTTCCAACTCAAACCTATTTTATTAAGCACATAGGGGCTTCACACTCGTGTTTCATATTTTGTCTCACTTGCACTTTATCAAAATCTAGGAGAGGCATCTTCTAGAACTAGTTTGTTGACTTAAGCGTGGTGCTTAGGTTGATGAACTGACTCAATGGGACTTATATTTTTATCACTTGTGAGCTAAACCCGTGTCTTCAGAAACACAAAATATTTTGTTTTCTTCTTAATTTTTAAGCAGGTCCTCAAGGAAGGCACACCGGGCCATATCAAGAAATACATGTTTAAGCAAAGGTTCTTTGTCCATCAAAAGAGAGGTTACTTGTATCTCAATGGTAAAGTGTGTCACCCTTGTTTTCAACTAAGCTTGGGAAGATAACCACTTATCACACTCCCTTTTGGAAACTGTATTTTCTATTTTCTTTTGGTGATATACTCAAGTTTGGTCCTTGCAAAGTTCTAAGCTTGGGGAGGTTACTTCTGCATGTCTAGAGTCTTGTGCAATGTTCGTATTCGATGAAGGTTTAATGCAATCATGTATCCCACTATTTTTGAATGCTTGTTTAAGTGAGTCTAGTTCTGTATTCATATGGGATACACTTGCTCATGATAGGCACCATAGGAGTTGACTTAAAGCTTGTATGCATCTTGCCAAATTGTTTATCAAGCTTGTGACACTATTTGTGATCCTTTCGAAAACATTGCCACAATATCTACACTTGGAAAGAATGAATACTTGATCAAGATCTTTTGAAATTTATTGGTTGTCACTAAATAGCCTTGTCTTAAATGAATATGTTATGCTCGACCCCATAATGTCAAAACAAAAGACTTGATAGTTTACTTACGGAAGGAGTTATCAATTGGAAATGATATTTCGAAGTTTTAAGTTCTATGCTAAATAAGGTGTTTATTAATTGTCTTAAGAGTTTAGCCTTAAAGATACTCAACACCATAGATGTGATGATCGAATTGATAGTACTCTTGGAAAGGATTTGTTTGAAGAAACTAATATTTAGCAGTATTTGAGATGCATGCCAAATCTTGACCTGTTGATTAAAGTATGATATTGCTTTATGCGTGTCTGCACCACTGTCGTACAACATGGGATGCTAACAACTCTGCTGGCCTTTGAACAGTCCAAAAGGAGGAAACTCTTGGAGTTTGGCTATGAGTTGCCCAACATATGTAGCATAAATGCTATATTTGGGTATGCATTGGTATTCTCATGGGCCTGCGTTCAATGTGAAAGAGGGAATACTCCTCTGACCGTTATGAGAAATCATTAAACCTTGCTAATGGTCACGAGTATCCATTCTTAGCCTACACAGTATGATTAAACACACTAAGTTTTGGCATGATCTCATTACTGATGAACTGAAGTTTTAGAAATACAAAGAATAGAAAACGAGTGTTTGATAGCCATGATTCATTGATGTGGATGACCAAATTAGACACTCTAATTATATGCTTCTTTTGACATGTTCTCGTATTTCCTTTTGGCATAAATCTCGTTACTAAGAGATAAACTTTCTGAGTAACTGATGTTTGCACTTCAGAGCCTTAACTAGATGACATGATTGGGTAGAATGGATTCCTATTTATGCTTGACATCTATTTGTGACTAAGTTTTGCCTAATAAAAAAATAAAAAAATAATGATATGAAAAGTTATACAAAAGGTGCAATAAGAGGATCACAAGTTTGTCTACAAGTAGATTCACAGTTGACATGGAGCATATAAGTTTTGATGAATCTTTAGTGGTCTTTATAACTGAGCTTGTGTTGCCTTGTATGAATACATGTTTTCTCTCTTCAAGCTTGTAGAAGAAATAAGGATGCAAGGCATTGATTTCCAATAATAAGCTATTTCATAACCATTAATTTATTACTGACCCTTCCTGCTCGAGGACGAGCAAGGTCTAGCTTGGGGAAGTTGATGGATGTGAAATACCCCCTCTTTTGTCCATATAAAATGAGCCATTTATATCTCATATCATGCTTCTTTCAGCTATAGCTATGCCTTATATGCATGACTTCTAGTTCTCATTTACTTTCATATGAGCTTTGCATATTTAGTAGTTTAGGTAGAATTTTATCACTTTTCCTTATCTATGACATGTGTGTAGGTGTTGATGATGATTATGGATAAAATAAAGGCAAAAGGAACAAACAGAGCATAGTATGGAGGAGCTACAGGGACCAGACTTAGCAATTTGAGAGGTTGAAAAAGTGAAATTTTTCAACTTCTCAAAATAAATATCCAAGACCATGGGGTTGTATCCCTCGACGATACGAACTCAACGAGCCCAAGAACACCCAAAACGGAGTCCGTATGAAGAAATGGCCGCCAAAATACTAAAGGAGACAGATGGTTTGACGAGCAACTATACGACCAGAGCTATTTTTCTGGTCATATAGCTCCACCCGTATAGTTGCCAAAAAAGGCCGCAAACGATGGGATTCGACCCTAGAAAATCTCCAGAACCTTCCCTAAGTCATATGATGGTATTGGAGAAACCCTAGGGCACCCCAAGGCCTATATAAAGGAAGGAGGACCAAAGAAAGAGCCACCAAGCCATAGCCCTTCAGGGGCGGAGCTCTGCCACCGCCGCTACCCATCCGATCTCCATTGCGGTGGAGCTCTACCTCAACCACACCTCTGAGATCTAGATCTCCCTCAAAAGCATCACCATCAAGGCATCCAAGCAAGAAGAAGGGAAGGAGAAGGAATACATCACCACCGCCACGCATCGATCTTCATCTCCATCATCATCTCCATCTCCTTCTCTCTCTTGTGTTTAGTAATTGTAAGATTGAACACAGTTGTGATATCATCATATATTTATATATGTTTTGCTGTTCATCCATGTGTGAGTGATTGATTCAATTCTAGGTTAAGGTATGATCTAGTGCGCTAAGTTAAAATTTATTGTGATCTAAGATGAGTTCATGTGATCCTTTGGTCCGGAAGTGCCTTTTGCCTTGCGGTGACGCGCAAGAACCATGCATAGTGCACACAGTGTGACAGTCCAGTAATCAATTGGGGAACGTTTATTTTGTCTGAGAAATCTCTTATAGACCACACATATATTTTCCCATCTAGTACTAGTGAGACCGAAGCCTAGAAGCCCTCTCTCATTCCATTCAATCCTACAACTACAATCTCTTTAATTTAGTTCATATTCCTATTTACTTTCCATCTTAGTTTATTTTGTTCTTGTTAAAAGTTCTTTGTTATTAGATACTTTAAACCTCTCTCAATTATCGCTGTTCTAGTAACTTATATAATAGGCTATTTCCAAACCACGGTTTGAGTGTGAAACATGGCCACATTGACAACGTGGCTACGGGGTTGTGTTGTTTCCGTTCATTGATCTCCCGTCGGGACAAACTCTTAAATATTTGCTACTACAAGTACTGCAATAACCCTATTGTTGGTGCAGGAATCCAGTCATCACTTAAGAACCAATGTCGCCAGTGATTCTAGCATCGTATATTACGCGTTAACCATGAGATTTGGAATGGGACGGAGAAGTCAGCTGGATCTTCTTCCTTTCGCATGGACGGATGACCTGATCATAAGGCTGAGGATTTCTCGTGGAGAAACCTAGCACATGGGTGGAATCCCTTAGTTTCCCATGATTTTGGTGTCTAGATTATCTTGAGAGGCTGCCAGTGGTTTAGCTAAACCTTTAAGGGAGCTTGCCAGGGCATAACCGTCTCATAGAGTCTTCAGGTGCCTACCCGAGTTATAGCCGGTCATACAAGGGGCTTGATAGAGGTGGGGCATGTCCTGGAGGATCGTGCCTTCATGTGGGGTCGTGAAGAAGGGCAGTGATTAACTTGGATCTTAGACTGGGCCCCATACCAAGGAAGTGTGGACAAGCTCATGACTTGGATGTTTAACAAGGCTAAGGTCTCTCATGGGTAAAGCAACGCACCTCTGCAGAGTGTAAGAATTGTGACATGTTACTCCCTGTTCTGGGAAGGGGCTACGAACGCGGCAGGAAAGCAACTTCACGAAAGTTCTGGTCAACCTGTGAAGGCTGTCGGACATAGTTTTCAGAATAAAAGCAACCTTTAAAGAAATATTTACGAAAACCTGCATTGCCTACGACCTTTGGTCTATGGCTGTAGAGATAGTGCATCATACACTCCTTTTTAGTGAACTTGCTGAGTACGCATGTACTCTATCATACCTTCTTAACCCTTACTAGGTTCTAAGCAGTTGAAGACGACGTCAACATCAATTTCTGCTCAAGCAACCATCATCGGCAACTCAAGTCCTTCAATAAAGTCAACGAAGTTAGTATATACATCAACCGGAGTGAAGACAAAGCTCCTGAGTAGATAGGAATAGATTCTCTAGTCATAAAACCTACTTCTCTAGAGCATTGCAATAGCAGCAATGGCAAGCCAAACAGTTTAGATACTAGACTTAGTCTTAAGATAGTTCTGAGTGGTTATTCTGGTTCTTCTTTGTAAGAAGTTTATTTCTTCCTCTTTAACCTAGAGTGTCCACTGGATCTTTTGTAAAGAGTCGAGTTGTAATCTATAGTCATGTCTTGGACCTGATGTATTTCTGTTGTACCAATTTGAGGGATGTAATACTAGTGAACGGTGTTTCATTGGTGTTATGTCAACGACTATAGTGTACTACATCATGAAGTGGTATATTGGGTCACCGCATTGATGTTAGATCTAAACCAATCAAAACTATGTTAGAAGGAATTAGAACCAATGTGATGGGGAAAATGAAGAAAAAAGGATAGATGTAGCAAATGCTAGTTGGGTGATCACACCCACCTACTCTGAAAAATCATAAGAGAATAAGAAATTCAAGAATGTATAGATCTACAAAGGCAAAGGGTGGATCGTGGCAAGTGGGCTAGGGGGTGGAAAAAATCTATGTTGTTAACTTGGATGAAAAGACTTGTGGGTTTAGGAAATGGGTTATCACTGGAATTCCTTGCAACCATGTCATTTCTGCCATTTACAGGTCAAGGTAACACCTTGAGGATTTTGTCAATGATTTCTTCAAAAAGCCAATGTATCTTGAAGCATACAATCCAGTTGTTTACCATGTACCCTGTGTTGACTGTTGAACAAACAATGATACTCTAGATATTTATCCACCTTATTTAGGCTTTCCAAGGGTATAAACCAGACTAAAAGAAGGAAGGGACATTTTGAAGCGCCATCACGACACAAAATTTCAAGAATGGGAACAATAACATGCAGCAACTACAAGAGACATGGTCATAGGTACATTAGTTGTGACACACCACTTAACCTTTGTCAGGATGCCGATGGATCTGACATGAAGAGGATCAACAAGAACAAGTAATTGATAGGAATTTGATAGATAAACTAGTAAATTACAGGAATAAAACTAAAGGTAAATGCAGGAAATAAATGATATAATTAGGATTTGTATTTCTTGATTGATTCAACGGGATACAAGGTAGGATTATATAGACCTAGCCAACTACTAGATGCCCACATAGGTGGAGTACCCAAAGTACCCTCATAGCACTACTCTCACTATTCCATACCACTACTAGTCCCTCACATTACCCCCCGAGACCATTGCTCAACAATGGACAAGTTTCTTCAGAAACTTTTCATCAATTATCAATAAGCTTCATTCATCGTATCAAGGAGGTAGAAATGTATTGAAGATAATGTCAATTTCCCAGATCTGAAGATAGTTCTCTAAAGATAGCAGATTCTTTGTAGAGTAAATCTTCTGAACATCTTGCTAATAGACAAAAGCAATTCCAGCGTCCCACTGTATCTTGGCCTTGATTCCAAATGAGGGTAGCCATCAAGACAAAACAGTAACCATAGGCCTTAGCAATTCAGAAAAATTAGGCGTTGGACTCTACACCATGTATTTTAGCTGTCCATCTCTGAACTCACTCATATTATGCAACATCTTATCCATTAACAAGAGATCTAGAGGTAGCTCTGTTTTGTCACTTGCAATTTAGAACATGGAACAACTAGAACAAGTACGGGTACTATCTTTACTTCTGTCCATTCCAAAGCAAAGGCATAGGAACACGTGATTGGTGGGAGTGCATGAGTATAAACTCTAGGACCCCATTGTAATCTTGTTGCTAGTTTGATTGAGAACTTCCACAAACATCTCATCTGGAAATATTCAGTTTTCAACACACTATCGTAGTAAAAGGAACATAGATAATTACCTTGAGGTAAATGCGCAGCTCTTTTGCATGGTGAGGACGTTAACATGGAGTACAAGATTAATTCCATCGGAAGCAATATATTGCATGAAGTCTGTCAAGATAAGAAATGAGAGGTCTACTATATGCTGGACAAACTAAACTTGATGGGTCACTGTCCATATAATTAGAACACTAGGATCCCAAGGAATGTAAGCTGGCGTACCATTTTGTGATTCCCAGTATAGAAAGATGCTTTGACGGTAGACTGGTAGGCATTTACACTCACTGAACCCTGTAGCACCTGAACCAACATATAAGAAACGTGCAAGAGGGAGATGTCTGAACTTGATGTATTTTGATACATAAACATCATCATTTTCTAGGAATACTAATTTTGAAACAGCTTGATGCAATGGATTTTTTTATGCCTTGTTGGAGCACTTTTGGGACTGTGCACTATCTTGTTGCTCCTCTTCATAAAGCTCATATATGGTCATTTCCTTGAGCCCATTTGGAGCATCTTGCACAACCAGTTGGTTCAAAATGCCTGGATCCCAAACAGAAGATGTGTTGGTCAGTTTTGACGCCCACCCAGTATCCGGAAGGCCATCCCAGAAAAAGAACACACTCCATGAGTACCCCATTACCGTAGTACTTAACTGAAACTTCTAGAAGGGACAAGGTATCATCTCGTTTATGTTCACCAAGGAATTCAACAACTTTTGAATTACATTGCTGCTAGTAAACTCAGACTTGTGGACATCTGTGCCCTGCAATTTTGCAGCACCAGTAACAGTCATAGACAGAACATGGAATTTTGTAGCTCCGGGATCCCATAGAAGTCTTGATTCTCTCTTACTATAGTCAACACTGAGTTGGCTAGACCTTTTGGCAACTGAATCCGAGGCCTTTAGGATTAAACAATTGCATGACCTCTCATCATCTTGTTGCTGCAGCTGAAGAGTGAAATCCTGCACATCTAAGATAATGTTCAGGAAAGCTCCATCTTCTTCATATATATCATATACAAGCGCTTCCGTGAACATATGTGAATCATATTTCACATTCATTGGTAGTTGTAGGTTGGCAACAAGCAACGACTCAGAACCAACAGTGTTGTTGGCTTTGGAGTAGAGAACTGGAGCTAGACCTGGAGAGGCCGGTGGGGACAGGAGCACCAGGGTGTTGGTCAGGATGGCCTGGGGGTGCGGTTGTCGATGTCTCTGCAGGAAGCGGTGGTGAAAATTGCACGCAGCCAGAAATGGGAGTGGAGGAGGTGGATTTGGGGATGGAAAGGGCGACGGAAAAAGAGGGAGGTGGGTAGGGGAAAGGGGATTGGTGGCTGCCAGCGAAAAAAGGAGGAGGTGTGGAGGGCGTCGACTCTGGATTAGGCGGTGGCCAAGTTGGCCAATTTGGAGCGAGTGGTGGCAAATTCGGGCCGATTTGGGTGGAGATTGGGGCTGGGTAAGCATATGGTGTGCTGAACATGTGGAAAGGCGACTGGTAGGCAGCAGGGAAGAAGCCAGATGCAGGTGGTGGGTAAGCGGCAACAAACTGGTAGGCATATTGAGGGCTGTAGAAGAAGGGAAGGGGCGCGTTCGCCATGGATGCAGTTACGGACAAGCTCGGGTGCTCGCCGACAGGGAAAAATTCAGAATTGAGGGAGGTGAGGGTGTGAAGGAGGCCGAGCAATTGAGCTCGCTCTAGGATCCCGATGGATCTGACATGAAGATGATCACATGAACATGGTTTTGAGGAGGAATTGATAGAAAAACATGTAAATTGCAGAAATTAAATCTAAAGATGATAAATACAGAGAACAAAGATAAAATTTAGTTTTTTATATTTTTGATTGGATCACAGGATACAAGATAGGCTTATATAGACCAAACCAACTACAAGATACCAACATAGGTGGAATACCTAATATGCCCTCATAGTTACAACATACTACTGATACATACCACTACTAGTCCTTGACAACCATCCCTACAGACGAGGAACACCAGCATGAGGTAAATGTTGCGCACACATAGGTTCTGCTAATAATTAATTTACTCCTAATATATATTAATTGAATATGATAGGAAAACAGAGAGGCACCAACAACTCGAGCTACAAGGCATCCACCAGCAGCTCCATCAACAAGTCCTCCACTAGCAAATATATCAATAAGGACTCCACAAAAGCACCATCAGCAGCTCCAACAACAAGGGCTCCAACACCAGCAGAGGTTGCAACACCAGAAAGGCCTGCAGCAGAAGCTGTTGCTACAAGAATGATTGGTCCAACAATAGCTGCTGCAAGAAGGGCTCCATCTCCATCAGCTACAACAAGGACAACTCCTTTAGCAGCACGAAGAAGCTCCTTCACTGCTCCAAGAAGCACCCATCGAGTAAGTAAAAATGTTTAAAGTGGTAGGCCAGCAAGAAAGAGGAAATAAAGCACAAGGATGCACGGATATCTTACCACATTTGGGATTGACAAGATGACAATGGAAGATATAAAAAACATGAAGAGAATTATGTCTGCTTGTTAATTGAGACTTGTTACTTGTTTGTAAGTTGAGACTTGTTATTTGTGTGTGAGAATTGTGACTTTTGAACATATGTGCGTGCAACATATGTTCGTGTGAAAATTGTTCCATTTGAACCTTATATGTTTGTTTGTGTCTTTTGAATTCATTTGAACATTACACTACTAGGAAACACCTCTTCTGTGGCGCATGTAAATCTACCTTCTATGGCGTATATCTGTGTCGCCACTGTTACCCCGCCACTGATATCTGTTTCATGTGGTGCATTTCTGCATATGCGTCACAGGAATATGTTCAGTGGCGCATATAATCCAATGCGCCACAGAATCTATATGCGCCACAGATACCTTTTCTATATGCGCCACTAAATATATTACATGTATTCAAAATAAAATACATCCCTGGTGTATAATCAGGTATTTATATAGGATTTATACAGTATTTATCCAGATCAGTATAAACAGTACATTACACATGTAGTAGATGAAAATCGACATATAATACGAACACAAGTATAATGTCATCACACTTAGAGCCCGATCAAGATACATATATAGTGTCAAGTGCCGAATTTTTACAGCCGAATACAAAGTTCATATCATCTCACATTACAAATATGAAGTGGCCACCGCCGCCTACACTAGGATCAAATGATACATATATAATGTCAAGTGCCGAATTTTTACACAAGTGCCGAATACAAAGTTCACATCATCTCACATTACAAATATGAAGTGGCCACCGCCGCTTACACTAGGATCAAATAGAATACAGCTATGATAATGATGAGCAAGAGCATTAGCCTGACCAATATCTTCATTCGGTTCTTCTTCCACATGTGGTTCCTCCACTTGGCTACCGCCTCCTCTCTAGTCGCATATCCTTTGTAGATGTTGCCGCTGAACTTGTTCACTTATTTGTGTCAATCCTCCCACTCCTCGTAGACTCCTGAAACCCTACCCATGTACACCACATACCACCTCGTCGCCATCTCTATAGACGACAAGGCATATTAGTAAAAATACAATGAAAAGAATTAATAAAGGGTTCACATCCATATATATATATATATATATATGTTCACATAATATAAAACAAAGGATCCATAAACCTAAAAGATAGATCATCGTAGAAGCAATAAGTTCAACGACAACACGACCACAAGGTAATTTAAGTCTAACAACAATGACCATTTCGACCACAAGATAGTAAAGTTTATGACACACACACTAATACAGCAGGCGTCCATCAAGAATATGCACACACTGGATCATGCTAGAGGCACACATCGATCATGAAGACTTCCTCTTCTCGCTTGGCTTCGGGAACAGTAGATAGCCCTCTTTTGTCATCCACGTCCTTGTGTAACCCTACTTACGGAGGCGTTCTTCGATCTCCCTCTTACTCAACCCTCTGGCTTGTTGTAGGGCACCCCCCTTGTGTTGACATCTTCAATGATGATTTGCGACAACTTCATCTGAATGCGATGGAAGTCTTCTCTAAGATCATCATCGTCAATTCGTGCCAAAGTTTCAGCCCATCCTCAGAGACTAGATGACAACGTTAGGTTCTGGCAATCCCGAACATAGCCTTTAAGGTGATGGAGGACGTAGAAGGCCTCCTTGGCACTGAGTGATCGCTTGACGCAGGGGAACTCGAGCACGTGCTTGAACACGTGTTTGCCATCCTTGATACATTCCCCCTTATCTACGAAGGTGCATCCCTTCTTGGCGTAACCCTCGAGAGCCTCATTGAGAACACCCCTTATTCTGGTGTAGTCTTTCTTCTTCGTCAAACTCCCCGAGTCGAAATACGTGGCTATCAAATACCTTGGGGCAAGGACAATGAGTGTGTAGTATTTGTCTCTGCGCAACACAATTGGAACGGAATGTTGGAAAAAGAGCAAAGGAAGAAATCTATAAGAAATGCATAAGTTATGGCGGCGATGAGCGAGTGTGTGTACTTACTCGGGAAAGAAAGGCAAAAGAAGTGTGCCCTTCCTCTTGTTGTCCACCATGAACTTCTCGAGGTACGCCATCGCCTTGGTTCGTGTCTCTGATTCTTCGACCAACTGGCTGTCCCGCATGTAGTAGGGATCCACTATCACGATTTCCGGGGTACACTCTCTCTTGATCTTGATCGTCAGATTGAGCGTGTATAGGCGGATCAAGTTATAGTCCAACCGTTTCGTGAGAAACAACTTGAATATGTCCTCGAACGCTATGAAGAATATATCCACGGGGGGTTCATCGACGAAGCCCACGTCCAATGGCACCTTGTCCATGAAAACCGAGTAATTTGGATCTTTGTCTTTAAGAAGGAGGCCCTCTAGTGTCTTGACACCCTCGTGCAAAGTTAACATGGCTCCAACCACAATGTAGAGCATATCCGGAGTCACTATCGGATCACCAGCTACATGCCCTCGGGGCAAGCCATATTGTGTGGATGGTACGACGACGGTGTCCTGACCCCGGATCCTCTTCGGAAGAGGCTGGCTCGCACCCTTCTTCTTATTATTACCTCTCTTCCTGTAGTGCTTCTTCTTCACAACAGTGTCAGCCACTGCCATCTGCTCATCAGCTGCCTTTCGGAGTGTGTTGGGGCTGAAAACCAATCCCGGTTTATCTTGTGGTGGACCGGCGGCCGGAGGCGTCTCTTGAGAAAGACCATGGAAGACCAGGCGCTGTGTGCATGTATTGGGCCGACCAACTTGATGGTCGTCGCGAGCTGTGAAGGGTCCTTCATCCACAGAAGGCATATACAATCCTTTGGCGGCGCCGGTGTTGATGAAGTCGTCAACATTGACCAATTCATCATCATCTTCATGGGTTCCATCATGTGGTGGTGGTATCGGGGGCAACGGCGGTTGCGGCACAATGTCTTTGCCATGTGGCGGTACACACGCTGCCAAGAGTTGCTGGTGACGGCTGGTGGTGGCGACGATGGTGGCTGCTGGCTTCCGAGGTGGTGGCCGGGCGATCGGTCGAGAGGTGGCGCCGATGCTCCCCCTCATCACGTCATCATCCATTCGATTGTTGTGCATCGTGTGGCTCGCCGGTTGTATGAGAGTGCCCTTGGCAACATCCTTCAACTCACTGCCGACATCTTTAAGCACGAGTACGCAAGAAGTGTCCTAAGGCAAAACATGTTGTTGGGCGTCATGAGATGGCAGCAGTCATGTATCAAAGGCATAAAGGAGATGACGTGCACTAACTAATTAGTTACCTTGGTGATGGCATGGATCTCGGCTAATGTAGAGACACGGCCGATGCCGGCGGCCGGCCTATCTGCAATCTCCCGCTCGGGTGCCTCACGAAGCACCACCGCCGTCGGCTATGCCTTATTGGTATCTTTGGCGGGAGGGGGCGTCGGTGTGACCAAAACGAGCGGCTGCGTCCCGACGTTGATGGCCGACAGGGTCACCAGGTCTGGCGACATGGTAACATTGATGCCCGAGTTGCTACCGCTTAAGCTGGGCAGATGTATCGGCCCCTCTCGACCTCCCGCATTCCAAGCAGTAAGCCCCTCAAAAAACTCAGGGGGGATCATCGAGCGGAGCTTCTCTTCCACTAACTTGTCCACTGTTTTCTCGTCCACCGTCTTCTCCTCTAGTGTCTGCACCTTCATCTTCAGCTCTTCAACAACGGCTTTATCCTTAGCTGCCAACTGGTTCTTCCTCTCCCTTCTTTTCTTCGCGTCCTATTTGTAGTACTCCTTGAACTTCATGCTCGTACCGAAGCCGGACACACGGCCAGCTAAGGACAGCGACAACCCCTTGTCCCTCTTCTTGTAAGCATTGGTTGCCCTGTTGAAAACCGTGTCCCACGGCTCCGTCGAATCCTAGGACGACTCTGTGGCAGTAGCGTTCAGTTCCTCCTCCTGCAGAGACAAGGAAAGGTGAACCCATTTAGATTCTTGGGTTCATTATTTTAATTAGAATTCAATAGATTTGAGATCGGTGATAAATTCCTTACCAGATTCTTCTCGAAGTCCTTCACCTCCGAATCGTCGGTGATGAACTCCCCTGTTTCCTTGTCCAGGTAGTAGCGGGCCCGAACAAATTGCCTAAGCTGCAAGTCCGTGATTTTAAGCCAAGGGTTGTCTTTACCAAGGCGTTCAAGCTCGGCGTCCTCCTTGTCCCAAATGGCCTGTTTCCCCATGTAACCGCCGCTTCCAAGGTGGTGGTTACCTATGTTCTGTTCCCGCATACTCCTTCCCCATTTAGTCCATTTTATAGCGTCAGCGGTAGCTATATCCGCCTTGAATATCTTAAACTCCTCTTCGTCGAGCATCAGATTTTTCTTACTAATAACCTCCCAGCTTTCACCTTTGTCAATGCTAATCTTCACCCGGGTTTTCCAGCTGCTCAAGGCATTGCTCATCTTCGTGAGGGCTAGTTTGTTCACCGGGTTCTTTCGCTCGAGGTTTCTAAACCGCTCTAGGAATCTGTATCACTTGTGAAGCTTCTTAAGGAGGTTATCGACCAAAGCTGCATTGTCAGCATGTCTGATGTACTTCATGTTGATCGACATGCTTTCCCGGACGATGCACTCGAGTTCCAGGTCGTACCCTTTTGCAATCGCCTCTGGCGCAATGGGTAGGCCACTTTCTGTGACCTCGGTGAACTCATCGCAGACGGTGGCGAGCACTGGCACCTTCCGCTCCTTCTGTTCCTTCTTATTCTTCTTCTTCTGAGAAGCGGCCGGGTTGCCGCTACCACCATCCGTGCGCTCACCGCCATCGGTGCGGGCGCCGCCATCGGTGGTGTCATCCTCTTCGCCGCCGCCTTCACTAGTTCCATCGTAGTCGTCTTCGCCCCCCTCGTAATCAGGATCTCCTCCCTCATTGGACCCAGCAGCTCTGGCGATGGTCGCCTCCTCCTCCGGTGGTGGTGTCATCCTCATCGCCTCCTCCTCCTCCTGTTGGGACTCCCGCCAGAATGACTGGTTGGCCTGTCTAGCTTGTTCTTCGACGCTGATCATGTGCTTAGAAGGGCTAGACTCGTTGTTGCCTGACATGTTTGCACTACTCTATTAAAAAGAGGCAAAAAGTTAGCACAAATCTCGGCCGAAAAATTCGGCATGACCTTTGCTAATTTTTTGACCTAGGAGTGCCCATTTAAACGGAAGTGAATCTACACTTCGGGAGAAACGGGCAACTCAAATGAAATCCCTGCAAGAAAAAAATAGCCCTAGCCCCATCCCCATTGATAACCCAAATCATCAATTTGCTACTAGCACTAGTAGCACAACCCTGTAACAGCAGCAACACCATTTCACAACCAAAATGTAATAAGAACAGCAACACCATTTCACAGCAGCATAGCAGCACCATTTCACAGCAGCATTTATAGCAGTAACATTTCACAGCAGCACAACAACACCATTTCACAGCAGCATTTATAGCAGCACCATTTCACAACACAATAGCATATAAGAATATGTTCAGTGACATATTCTTATATAAACAGATATAAACATCAAAACTATAAACAATAAAATGTGTTGCTTTTGTCAAATCATGTTTATGCTTTTAGCCAAATTTCACCCACAAAAATATTCAGATCAAGCTGTTGCAAGATCTACCGACTAGCTACCAGTTCCAAAATCTACCGACTAGTTAGCAGTTGCAAAATATTCAGATAAGTTGTTGAAAAATTTACTGACAAGCTGTTGCAATCACATGGTAGACTGTTCATCTATACTTGTAGAAGCAATCAAGACAGGATCAACTTCCAAAATCAAGACGGGATGTACCACTAACACTTATGTCACTGAACATATCATACGATGTGAATTGCTAAATGTAAAGGAACCTTTTCCTATGCTGACAAGTAGAATCTAGAATGAAGCAAAACATTTTGATCAGGTGGAGTAATCTTTGTAGCTTAAAGAATCTTCCATTTGATTTGAGATTTGAGAACAATGGTTAATGAAGCAAATGGCCAGGTTATGAACATCTAATGCCCAGGAGGAGCACAACCAGTTACTAGCACCATTACTGAAACAAAGGTATCCTCCTGTTCCCAAGCCACGCCTCTTCTAGCCAGCTTCTTCTCCGGCAATCTCTGGCAAGCAGTACCATGGGCAGTAATAAACAAATGCAATGTATTATTTTTGTCAATAATTTCAGCAATAAACAAATGTGTCCTTTCTATTCTCTGCGGTAAAACTGAATCTAGAATTTGGCTAGCTTCCGTGTGAACTGCTACAAGTATACACTAAAATGACCAGCTACACATAGAGAGTTGTAAGAAAAAAATAAGTATTTCAGCGGGTACCATGCGAACACATTTTCATGTGCTAGAAATTTGTACACATTGAGATTCAGATGCATGCTTTGGCAAAGTGTAATACTCTACTACCATTTTAAAGAGCTCCACTTTTCCTTACAAAACTATTCGCTCATCACCTGAACATGAAGTACCAAGAATCTACACCATCCTCAAGAACTGGTCTAGGACGATCACAAACCAGGAGCTGGACAAGGATTAATTAGAGAGGATTGGAGCACTAACCGTTGGGGAAAGGGAGGAAGCCGACGGGAGGGAGCACGATCTTGGAGCAGGATGAGCCGGAGAAGGAACGGGACGGCGAGTCGACAACGGCGATCTGGACGGTGATGAGCTGGACGACGATGAGGCGGTGGGCAGCGGTGCCAACGGTGATGAGCTGGATGGCGATTCAGGCTCCAGCGCGGCGACTCCTCCTCTGGCGGCTCCTCCTCCACGGGCTTCTAGGGCTCGGGCGCGGCGGTGGCTAGGGCTCCGGCAACGAGGGCGGCAGGCTCCGGCGCGGCTAGGGTTTGCGACGATAGAGAGGCGACCTAATTTTGGCTAAGTGTGGATCGAGAGAGAAAGGGCGGATTAGGGGGAGAGGCCGAACCGTTCTGTGGCTAAGTGTGAAAGTTATGTGGCGCATTCCACAGAATGCGCCACAGAAGTTGGAACTTCTGTGGCGCATTCTGTGGGAATGCGCCACAGAACTTCTGGACATAGTACAAAAAAGCGTGGTGTCGTAGTATGACAAGATCTGATACTTGTCCTAGTGGTTTTGCTCGCTTGCTCTCACCTGGGACAGCCAGGTTCGAATCCTGGCTGTCTCACACATTTTTCTTTTTTTTAAAAAAATATTTTTAATTACATACATATGCATATTTATTCAAAAAAAGCAAGAACGTATACATATATGCATATTTATTCACATATGCATTTTTATTTAAAAAAAGCAAGAACATATACATATATGCATATTTATTAAAAAAGCAAGAACACATATGCATATTTATTCAAACATATATATATGTGTGTTTGCTTGTCACGCACAAATGTGAATTTGTATACCCACACGAATATCACATTATATGTTTTAGTCTCTAACTAATACCCACACTAATATCACATTATACCCACATGAATTAATACACCAAAAAGTCACACAATTGCTAGTGTCTCTTCACAATCTTCTTGCCCTTTTTCGTCGCGGTTGAATACTTTAGCTCGTGCACTTTGAGATTTCTTCTTGTGAATGGACAACCTTTAGTAGGTAGTGTGGTCTTCCTTCTTACTTTAGTAGTAGTAGGCATGTCGAAGTATTTATCGAATTCCTCTTCGATCTTCAGGTCGCCGTTTTTGTCAATGTTTTGCTTGTTGGCGGATCCTTCCATTCCGATGATGCTCCTCTTGCCCCTCCTAACTACAACACGGTTGGGCTTTGATGGGTCGATAATAAAAAAGCATTGATCAACTTGGCTAGCGAGTACCCAAGGCTCATTTTTTGCGGAGGCGTTCTTCGTCGATTTGGCATCTGGTATAACCATTGTGGTGAAATACCAGCCTTCTTTTTCCACGTTCTTGGCCCATCTAACACGGAACATCGGTACGATCTCTCCACAGTAGTCGAGCTCCCATATCTCCTCGATCCTTCCGTAGAATCTTTCCATCACAGTAGTCTCGTCATCAGCAAAGGATAGCATAGTTACTCCTGAGTTTTGATATTCACTATTCCTGTCCTTTTCCTCGGTGTAGAATCTGTAACCGTTTATGTCGTATGACTGATAGGTCCTTAGGTTGTGCCCTGAGCCCTGAGACAAGGAGAATTTGAGTTTTTGATCTTCCGTAGAAGGCGTCTGTGGGGGGATTGTCCAGTTGCGTTTTCTTGAACCAACCCGTGAAGCTGGAGTTGTGCTCTCTAGTTACGTCTCCCTTCTTCCTCGGCCGGCCCTGGTCGATGTACTCCTGCTCGATTAAGCTTCTGTGCTCTTCGACCCAAGGGCCGACCACTTCAATGTGTTGTAGCGCGACTCGATGTGCCCTTTCAAAATCAGTGCGTCGACCATCAATGCCGACATGCAAAGGAGCGGCATTTCATGGTGACCATATATCCACCGAGCCTGCCGAGGTGCTTCTTTGTGGGTATTCCAACATCCTCGTTCTCGGTGGTTAGATAATTCTGGCAGAAGGAGATGCACTCGTAGATCAGAAAGCCCTTGGCTATGCTTCCATCTAGACGAGACCTGTTGCGAATGAATTCTTTGATGACACTGTTTAGCCTTTCAAATGGCATCATGTTGTGCAGGAATGTCGGCCCGAGTTGGATGATGTCGTCCACGACATGTACAAGCAGATGCACCATGATGTCGAAGAATGTGGGTGGGAAGTAAATCTAAAGCTCGCATAGTATCATCACAATCTCTTCCTGTAGCCTGTCGAGCTGCTTCACATCGATCCACTTCCTAGATATGACGTCGAAAAAGGTACAGAGGCCAAACAACGTCTCACGGACATGCTCGTCCATTATCCCACGGATCGCAACATGGAATATCTGCGTCATCAGCACGTGACAGTCGTGAGACTTCATACCGCTGAACCTCTTCTTCGCCACGTCCAGATATGTGCTTATCTTCTCCGAGTAACCGTGAGGAACTTTCACTCCTAAGAGGCACCTGAAAAACTGCTCGAGCTCCTCCAGACTCAGAGTGAAGCAAGCAACGCGAAGCACTGATACATTGCAAATGTATCTATAATTTTTGATGTTCCATGCCTGGTTTTATCTACTATCTTAAGTTTTGTCCACACTTTGGAGTACGTTTCATATGATTTCTTGGAATAACCTATTAACAAGAGCCACAGTGCCAGTTGCATGTTTTCTGCTGTTTTTGGTTCCAGGAAAGTCAGAAAATCAATATTCTCGGAATTGGACGGGACAAAAGCCAAAGTTGATATTTTACCGGAAGATTCACGGAGCCAGAAGGAGAGACGGAGGGGGGCCACAGGGTGGCCAAACCACCCCTAGGCGCGGATCCCCCTAGGCCGCGCCAGGGCATGGTGTGGGCCCCCTGGACGCCCACCGACCTTGCCTCTCCGCCTATAAGATGCCTCCCGATGCGAAAACCCTAGACAGTCAAGCCTCTAGCCACGAAAAGTTCCACAACGCCGCTGCCACCAAAGGGGAGATTCGGGGGACAAAGTCTCTATTCCGGCACCCTGCCGGGACGGGGAAGTGCCCCCGGAGCCATCTCCATCGATCTCCAACCACACGCCAGCAAGCTATTTTCTGGCACCGTTACCACTTATATTTATCCATACCACTTGTATTTCACTATCTCTTTGCCGAACTAGTGCACCTATACACCTGACAAGTGTATTGGGTGTGTTGGGGACACAAGAGACTTCTTGTATTTTGATTGCAGGATTGCTTGAGAGGGAATACCTTTGACCACTTCCTCCCTGAGTTCGATAAACCTTGGGTGATCCACTTAAGGGAAAGCTTGCTACTGTTCTACAAACCTCTGCACTTGGAGGCCCAACAACGGTCTACAAGAATAGAAGTGCGTAGACATCAAGCACCACCTCATTCTTCTTAACTCTTTTGCGGTGACCTTGAGTCCCTTTCTTCTGATGATCATCATCATCATCATCATCATCACTATCAGGGTACTGAAGATCTTTCTTGATGCCAAGCAATTTAAGGTCCTTTCTTGCTTTCGGCCCATCCTTGGTCCTCTCCGGCATGTTCAGTAGAGTGCCAAGCAGACTCTCGGTAACGTTCTTCGTGATGTGCATTACATCGAGGCTATGGGGAGTGTGAAGGACCTTCCAATATGGCAGGTCCCAGAAAACATACCTTGCTTTCCATACACCCAGCAGCGGCTTTGTCCTCAGTCGTTTTTTTCCAGGCGCAGGGCAATCTACCCAATTATTCAAAAGCTCCTTGATTTCTTCGCCGCTCCTCAGACGCGGGGCTCTTTCGAGCTCGTCCTTACCATTGAACAGGTCACCATGTTTTCTCCACAGGTGATCCATGCGGAGCCACTTTCGAGTACCTTGGAACACGGTTTTCGAAGACTCGGGATCCCTTGGTAGCTGGAGATGCAGTGTCTCATCCATGCACTTGACACATGCATTGTGTCTGTGGTTCACCTAGGCCGATACATATGCGTAACTAGGATAGTCCTGCACGATCGTGAGCAACGCGACTCTCAGATGGAAATATTCTTTAGTGTAGGCGTCCCACGTACGGGCCGGCGTCTCCCACAAGCTGGCTAACTCCTCTCTCAATAGCTCGCGATACAGATGCATATAGATACCTGGTTGTTTCGGCCCCCGAATAAGAATGCTCATGTGTACATACCTTTGCTTCGTGCATAGCCACGGGGGGAGGTTGTACGGCCATACAAACACGGGCCAGGTGCTATGCGTGCTACTCTGGTTTCCAAAAGGATTTAGTCCATCGGTGCTCATACCCACCGACGCCTTGCAACGCCTCAACTCTTCGAACTCGATGTCTAATGCATTCCATCGCTAGCGTCCAAGGGTGTGTCAGGATCTTGCCCTTCTCTGGATCATCTTTGGGTTTCTCTCTTTCCGTGTGCCATTGCATGAGCTTTGCTTCCTTAGGATCTACGAAATATCGCTGCAGACGGGGGTGATAGGAAAGTACCATACCACTTTTCGAGGAACTTTCTTGTTCCCTCTCTTGTACCGTCCTTGGCCACACACCGGACATGTGGTTCTATCCGCGTACTCATTCCGATAAAGTGCACAATCATTGATGCATGCGTGGTATTTAATGTGTGGTAGGTCGAGAGGGCACATGATTTTCTTGGCCTCCTCGATACTTGTTGGCAATGTGTTCCCCTTAGGAAGTCGGTCGTGCCAGTATTCCATGTTCGCGTTGAAGCTCTCATCGGTCCATTTGTGTTCGTCCTTCATCTCCAGAGCCTTGAGCGTTACACTCAAACGTGTATCCTCGGGGCGACACCCAGGATACAATGGAGCCATCCTGTCTACCTCCATTTGGGCCAGCTTGGCTTTCTCTCTGGCTGCAGCTTTGTCGTTGCTCGTCTCCTTGAGGAGCAGTTCTTGAACATGAGGGTCCTGCAAGACCGAAGTTAGAAGCATCTGTGTGTTCGCGTCTTCTCCTTCTTCATGATGATCATGCCCGTCGCCATCTCCTTCTCCATGCTGATCATGCCCGCCGGCATCTCCTTCGTCATGATGATCATGCTCGCCGGCATCTCCTTTGTCATGATGATCATGCCCGGTAGACTCTTCGTCTTCTCGCCCGCCCACGTCTTCGTGACCACCATGTCCTGCCGGTGCCTCATTGAGGTCGCACATGAAACCGCGCCTGAGCAGGTGACCCTCCAATTGTCCAGATTCAGGGTCGATCCAGTGCTGCAGTTTGCATGTTCGACAAGTACATCTTATCATGGTCTTGTTGTTCAGAATCATGTCCTCCTTCGCGTCTTTCTTGTACCTAGCAATTCGACCTTCACTCATCGTGAGGACCATGGTTGCCTGAGCGGTCAAAACAGAGAGTATAGGTGAGAACTGATACGTCCAAAACGTATCTACTTTCCCGAACACTTTTGCTATTGTTTCTCCTATAAACTTGTGTGATTTCGATGCAACTAACGCGGACTGACGCTGTTTTCAGCAGAATTGCCTTGGTGTCTACTTTTTGTGCAGAAAATCAACTATCGGGAAAAATCCCGGAAAATATGCCAAAAATCCTATTTCACCAGAAGATTCCCGGAGCCAGAATACGAGACGGAGGGGGGTGGGACCAAGCCACACCACCTGGCCGTGTGGGCTAGCCTAGGCCGCGCCAAGGGATGGTCTGGCCGCCCCAGACTCCCCCTCGGTCTCCCTCTTCTCCTATAAGTTGCCTTCTGACCTAAAAATCAGGGGGGTTCGACATTTTTCCAGAAGGAGTTCCGCTCCACCGCCACCACCAGATTCCACGAAACAGCACCAGAAACTCCGTTCCGCACTTCGGACGGGAATTGAGGAGATCATCGCCATCATCATCACCATTGCTTCTCCATCGACCATCCATGTTTCCCCCATCTATGAGTGAGTAATCCCCCGCTATAGGCTATGGGGATGGTAGGGATTGGATGAGATCGTTCATGTAATGGCATCGGATTGTTAGGGCATGGTGCCTAGTATCTTTTATTAGTGCTTTATGACTTTGTTGCGACTTGTTATGCTTAATGCTTGTCACTAGGGCCCGTGTGCCATGATTTCAGATCTGAACATGTTATTGATTCATTATGATAGTATTGTTAATGGTCTTACCTACAAGTTGTATACACACATTGTTGTCTAGAACCAATGGCCCCGAAGTGACAGAAATCGGGATAACCGGAGGGAATGGCTTTGATGTGAGGATCACATGTGTTCACGGAGTGTTAATGCTTTGCTCCGGTGATCTATTAAAAGGAGCACCTTAATTGCCAGTAGTTTCCTTGAGGCCCCGCTGCAAACAGGCTGGCAGGACAAAAGATGTTGTGCAAGTTCTCATTGCGAGCACGTATGACTATATATGGAACACATGCCTAGGATTATCTAGTGCTTGGATGCTTTATCTTATTTATCTACAATTGCCCTATGTTCTGATTGCTATGTGAATTGCCTTGTCCATGCAACGCCCGTCCATCCATCCCTATGCCTACCGCACTCGAATCCTACTGTTTACTGCTATTGTTACCGCTGTCTTTACTTTACTACTGCTATTACTTTACTATTCCTACTGCAAAACTGTTGCTACTAATAAACTGCTGTGAGCAAGATTGTTTCCAGGTGCAGCTGAATTGACAACTCAGTTGTTAAGGCTTATAAATATTCTTTGGCTCCCCTTGTGTCGAATCAATAAATTGGGTTTCACTTCCCTCGAAAATACTGTGATACGCCCCTATACTTGTGGGTCATCAAGACTATTTTCTGGGCGCTGTCGGGGAGCATAGCTTTATTTATCAAGTTCACTTGGATTCTCTATTGTTCGCTGCTATCCATCCATCATGGGTAAGTCTCGTGATGGCAAGGTTCCTATTTTACCATCCACTACAAGAAGAGGTACGGTTCTGAACACCTCTGTTGCTCTTGATTCACCATCTGTTATGAGTAAGCTCGTTGCACCACCACATACACATGCTACACACACTGCTACTACTGCTGAATCTGAATCTTCTAATGCTGTTTCTACTATGCTTGATAAGAGTAGTTCATTAGGTCCTTTCCTAGATGCTACGATTGCTAGAACTATAGCTGGAAATACTGAAACTCCTAATGAAGACACTACTACACCTATTAGTTCACCTGAGTCTAGTGAGAGTTATGATATTGAAGATGGTTATGTTGAGATGACCGATGAATTTATTAAAGAATGTAAAAACACCCATGATAGGAGCGCTGCTAAGAGTCTCCTTGAGAGGCGTACTATTAGACCCAAATTGTCTCCTATTGCTAAGTTTGCCGCTTCTCCCATAAACATTAAAGATAAAGATTACGATTTCTCTCTTGATCTATCTTACATAGCTATTGTTGAGAAAGAACCTTTTTGTGGGACTAAGAATGAAAGTGCGATAACACATATGAATGAGCTCTCTACCATGAGTGGCTTGTTTTCTGATGATATTAAGATGCGTACTTACTTTGTTGCTAAGATTTTCCCCTTTTCACTGAAAGGAGAAGCTAAAACTTGGTTTAGTAATTTACCTCCTGGATTTATTGATAGCCCTGATTGCTTGATTAGTACTTTCCTGCAGAAATATTTTCCTCCTAGTGCTAGACATGCTATTTTGCAGGAACTTTTTGATTTCAAACAGGGATAAAAAGAGATATTGCCTGAATCAGGGGCAAGGTTTTCTGCTTTGATTCATGCACAGGCTGGAAGTCCATTACCTAAGAATGAGCTTCTTGATATATTTTATAATGGACTAACTGAAGAATCTAGGACATACCTAGATAGTTGTGCTGATTGTGTTTTCAGGAATAGGACTCCCAAGGAAGCTGAGGAATTTATGGCTAAAATAAGCAAGAACTATGAGGATTGGACTCCTCCTGAACCAGCTATACCTGAAGTAATTATACCTGAACCAACTATTCCGGTGCCTATTCCAACATCAAAGAAGAGGGGAGTTATTGAATTAAATGATGAAGTGATGAAGGAAGCTAAGAAATGTCTTAAGGAGAAGGGAATTAAAGCTGCAGATGTCAAGAATTTACCTCCTATTGAAGAATTATGTAAGCCAATTCCCCACTCATCCACTATTGAGGTACACTCTCTCCAACACTTTGATGAAGGTGATATCCCTTACTCTAAACCTCCTGATCAATGCTTAGAAGAATTCGATAGTTTTATTGTTAAGCAAGATAATTTTAATAAAAGGGTGCAAAATCATCTAATGGAAAACACTAGAGCTATTGTTGAGTTGAAAGATATTGTGGAAAGAACCTCTAATGATGTTAAAATGATTGTTAAACACTTCCAAATGGTTCAAACTCAAATAGATCAACTCATTAAAGTGCAAAAAGACTTGCTAATTAACGCTGCTAAAGAAAAACATGCTTATGAAATTAGAACTAGAAGTGGTGCTGCTACCCAGGATCCTCTATATCCTGAGGGGCATCCCAAAAGAATTGAGCAGTATTCTCAACAAGCTAAAACTAGTGGCTCTACTCGTAAGAAAAGGAAAAAAGAAACATAAAAAAATTGTAGAATCCTCTGAACCTGTTATAGATCCTAATAGTATATCTGTCTCTGATGCTGAAACTGAAAGTGGTAATGAAGAAAATGAAGCTCCAAATGAAGAAAAAGTTGAAGAAGAACCTGAAAAGCACACTAAGAATACTAAATACACTAAAGAAGATTTTATTGCTAAGAAACATGGTAGTGAAAGAGAACCTTGGGTCCAAAAACCTATGCCTTTCCCTGATAAGAAACACAAGTCAAAGGAAGATGAACACTATAATAAGTTTTGTGAGTGGATGAAACCTTTATTCTTGCAAATTCCTTTGACTGAGGCTATTAAATTGCCTCCTTACTCAAAGTATATGAAGGATATTGTCTCGAATAAAAGGAAGATCCCTAATGAAGAAATTTCTACTTTGCTTGCTAATTATTCCTTTAATGGTAAGGTTCCTAAGAAACTTGGAGACCCATGGATTCCAACTATCCCTTGATCTATTAAGAATAGTTATGTTAGAACTGCTTTGTGTGATTTGGGAGCTGGAGTTAGTGTTATGCCTTTCTCTCTCTATAAGAGGCTTCAACTTGAAAAACTGATACCAACTGATATATCTTTGCAAATGGCTGATAAATCTACCAGTATTCCTGTTGGTATATGTGAGGATGTACCTGTTCAAGTGGCTCATAATTGCTTGATATTAACTAATTTTGTTGTGCTTGAAATGCCTGAAGATGATAATATGTCTATTATTCTTGGGAGACCTTTTCTTAATACTGTAGGAGCTGTTATTAATTGTAATCAAGGAAAGGTGACTTTCAATGTTAATGACAAGGAACATACTGTCTATTTTCCCAAGAAGATTGAAAGGACTTATGGTTTGAATTCAATTGAACATGGCGAGGGCATTCAAGTTGGAGAAATATATTGTCCCATACCAAAAGAAAAATTTGAAACTATTATGATTGGGACCATTGCTATCAAGGTTGAGGTAACATAATCATTAGTGGAATACAAAGTTTTGTCTCATATGAAATTGTTTTGGTAACAAGACCTGATCAACCTTGTTAACAAAAGGATTTCATTGAACAAAACAATGTTTTCACCATGATTATCTTCGCTTACTTCTATTCTATCCATTTAGTTTTTGCTTTCGTTTAGTTTTCTTTTCTGTTGTTAGTTGCTTGCATATTAGAGTGTCTTAGAACTTCTGTAGTTCTAGCCTTGTTTTGTCATTGCATCATTTCAAAAAAAAATCTGTCTGTCAGAAAATCATTCTTCTATACCTGAAAAATGCCCAAAAATAAACTGTCTCGAAAAATTCCAGAAAATTCATATTAATTTTTTACGTGAAAAAAGGGGCAGGGGAGTACCTGGAAGGTACCAGGGGGGCCCACCAGGTAGGCACACCACCTGGTGGCGCGACCTGCCCTGGGTGGTGCCATGCTATGGTGTGGGCCACCCTGGCCCTCCACTAACTCTCTCACCTGCCACTTTCTTCTCTCTCCCGAGCAAACTCCAGGTCATTGCTCAAAATCGCGTTCTTTCTATGCTTGCTCTCGATTTTTTCGATCTCCTTGCTCAGCCCATCTTTGTTGCTGAATTTTGGAGCATTTGTTCTCTGGTATGTGACTCCACCCCTTGTCCAAGTAGATTTGTGTTTAGTGGATTATATCTTTAGTATTTTGCTGCTGTAGGTGGCAGGTTATGAGAGCTTGTAAGATTGTTTGATGCTTAGAGATATAGTTTTGATGCATGTTTAGGCCTCTTACAAGTCCCTATGAGTAGTACCCTTCATTATATTCACTTTGCAATCACTTGTTTAATAGGTGTTTAAATTTCAGAATAGAAGATGAATGAGCATCAATTAAACCAACATGAACTATGGGTGCCTGAGGTTATGAAGGTCCACCGGGAGGAGGAAGTTTTTCCTTCCATTTATCCATGCTCTGAGTTCATGAGAGCTGCAGGAATTCTCCAAGATTTCCACACTTTGGTTTCTAATGCAGGGTTGGAGCACTTCTTGGAAGATGAACCTTGTCAATTTTTGAAGCTAACCATGTCAGTGGTGCAGGACTTTCAATTTAGTTACTCTTTGCTTGACCCCATGGTCCACTATAAAATTTACAATATTGCTGTCGACCTTTCTCTCAATGACTTTTTTGCAGCTATTAAGGTACCTCAGTGGGGATCATGTAGAAGGATTAAAGAGCGACCTGCACCACTCATGGATTTATACGCAGAAATTTGCCAAGGGAGCAGCTTCTCGAAGGAGAGTGGAAAAATTCGTAACATTCATCTCCCCTCCATTCGCTACTTTGCCTACTTTATTGCCAAGTGTGTTCTTGCTAGGAAAACTGCCAATAAGTTATCTTCATATGATCTAGCATTTATCTCTGATGCTCTTAAACGAGATAGGTCTTACAACTTGGGTGCTTTGATAGCTTTCTGTCTTGCCGCCAATCGCGAGAAAGGTGGAATTTGTGGGGGCCTCATTGCTTCTTGTTTACTAGCATTGCATGGTTTAGTGCCTCATCATTTAGACCTACAGTTCCCCATAGAAAGGCTTGATCTTAATTCCATGATACATCATAAATTTGTTTCCTCGTGGGCTAGTTTGAGTGAGTTGTCTTATGAAATAACCTTTCTCAAAGCTGGTTGGAGAAAGAGCAAGTCCGAGCGTGTTGTTCTTTTGCCTGCACCTGTTTTGTTTAACCTTGATAACTGGGAAGGATGGTCCCTCACTGAGGAGGAGCTTGACACGTACTTGGGAGAGCTCTCCCAACAGGAACAGGATACTAGAAGAGAGGTCACGGATGATTCGGTCCAGCCCTCGAATGAGGGGGAGTCTTCATATCAGCAGCCTGCTTATGATTGGGGAGCTTCTTCTTCTTCCCACGGCCCCAACTACGACCATTCTTATCATGATCCTCCTGCTTGGAACCCTTACCCGTATCTGGATTGACACCCATTTAGGCCAAAAGCCTAAGCTTGGGGGGGAGGTACGCCGACACCGCACTCATCTCCTTATCATGTTGCGTCGGTACTTTGTATATTCATGTTTCATTCTCTCTTTAGTTTTTGCTTTTTCTTTGCTTTCGCTTTCTAAAAACACAAAAATACCAAAAATATTTCTGTTGTTTCTCTTTGGTTTGTTTCTTCTTCTTTTTGCCTTGGTTTGTTTTTCCCTTTTTGCTTTCTTTGAACTATTTGAAAAACCCAAAAAGATTTTGCTTTGCTTGTTTTTCCTTTTTGGTTCTTATTTTAAAAATCGAAAACAACAAACATATTTGTCGTTCTTCTTTGGTTTTGTGAGTTTGCTACAGGGTTCAGCAGTCCTCAGTGGATATTGGTTTCATATTATTATTCAAGCCACACAAGTGAAGAACAATAATGAGGATTAATGACAACTTGAGGTGTGGTAAGAGGCTGGTAACGAACTCTATTTGTTTTCATTTTTGTACATATACTCATCATTGCGGGCATGCTTAGTCTGTTCGTGTAGGGCGTATGTTATCTTTGGATGCTTAGTAGTTCTTGCTTTCTTATGATTAGTTCCAGCTTGCTAATAGTTTGTAGCATATCATATGAATGTTTGCTTGCATTACTCTATTCATAACTTGGTATGCCACCGTGGTATCCTCCTCTGAATGTTTCATTTGAATTGACTTGGCACATGCTCACGCATGCATATGACTGAAATAATCAGTTAAGCCTCGATGAATTATTTTGCCTTGAAGATCTTGAATCACTTTCATGCCATGATTAGTCCTGTTCTGTTGTAAGCATGATTATGACAGTTATTGCTCTCTCGTTTGTCGCTCCCTTACTATTGCTAGCCTTCGCTTACACTGAGTATGTTTTACTCATGTTTCCAACTCCCTAAAACCAAATATTGCCAAAGTGTCCACCATACCTACCTATTAGCATCATTTGTTATTTCCGTGCATATTCAATATGCCTTGTTTTCTTCCGAATAAAATGTTTGCTTGCTATGATAAAGTTAGTTAGTAAAGCTCTCACGAACTTTATGGCACACTTTATTTCCTGCACTTAATAAACCCGAACCATTGTGACTGTCCATGAAAGTTATATGCTTGCAAATTATAGGTCAGATTAGCAGAACTGCGTCGTCACGGGGAACGCTTTCAACACTTGTAAATATATACCCAGTTGATACCATGCTCTTTTGTTTGCGGATGTCGTCGGTGTGAAATAAAAGGGGAGCTTGTAAGTCCATGGAGTTATGTATGTGTGTTAGAGAAATGCCTGGGCCGCCGGTCTAATCCATGCCGTCATGGTGGAAACCTGCAGCGTAACCATAATGATATCTATGAAGCATTCTTCTTATAAAAAAAGAGAGATAGCTATTGAGAAAAAGAAAAAAAGAGATTTATGAAAAGAGCAAAGAGAGAAAAAAGCACCATTTTCCCATGGTAAATAAGAAGATTGCTGAGATACTCATTGTCTGCTTGCCTTGTCATTTTGATATGGGGATTCTTCCATATCATCGGGCAAGGGTACCCCGTTGGCGGTTCTCTATGATATGCACATATTTACGATGACAAGAACTTACCGGTAACTAAAGTTGAGTAGCATGAGGAGCGACCCTCGTACTCAAGGGAGATGGGATTTCTAGTTTATAGTCTGTTAAGCATATAACTCAGATTGGACCTCACTTTCACCTTAACCATACTAAAGATGCTTATGATAGGGTCAATGAGAGCTCAAAGCTAATGAGTACCATACTTTCAGCATTTGGAAGCCTTTCAAATTATTCAAAACCTTTTCATTTCCTTGTTGAGTCTCCACATATTCTATGAGCACTTTCTTGAGAGCATAGTTGTCATTCTTTGTGCTTGTCTCATTACTTGATTATTTATGTTATGACTTTGATGCTTGTATCTTTGATATCTTTACTTCTAGTCTTCACTTGAACTTCAGAGGTGCCTTGGCATTTATAAGCAAAGGCAAGCGAGATACCACTCTATCATACCTTCTTATGAGCATTGTAATGTTGCTTATGTTTATGCTTCATGCTACTTATTATTTTTGAGTTGGAATCTCTTCATAGCTTGCAATGCCTATTAAGTAAACTTAGTTGCATACTTCTTATTATGAATTGTCTAAGTAGTTGATCACATGCTGAGAATATATACATCATATGAAGCAAATGTGTTCGTGAAAGTTCTTTTATCGCACTCAGTTTTCAACTGAATTGCTTGAGGACAAGCAATAAGCTAAGCTTGGGGGGAGTTGATATGTCCAAAACGTATCTACTTTCCCAAACACTTTTGCTATTGTTTCTCCTCTAAACTTGTGTGATTTGGATGCAACTAACGCGGAGTGACGCTGTTTTCAGCAGAATTTCTTTGGTGTCTACTTTTTGTGCAGAAAATCAACTATCAGGAAAAATCCCGGAAAATATGCCAAAAATCCTATTTCACCAGAAGACTCCCGGAGCCAGAATACGAGACGGAGGGGGGCTGGGCCCAGGCCACACCACCTAGCCGCGCGGGCTAGCCCAGGCCGCGCCAGGGGGTGGTCTGGCCGCCCTAGACTCCCCCTCGGTCTCCCTCTTCGCCTATAAGTTGCCTTCTGACCTAAAAACTCAGGGGGGTTTGACGTTTTTCCAGAAGGAGTTCCGCTCCGCCGCCACCACCAGATTCCACGAAACAGCACCAGAAACTCCGTTGTGGCACCCTGCCGGGACGGGGAATTGGAGGAGATCATCGCCATTATCATCACCATCGCTTCTCCATCGACCATCCATGTTTCCCCCATCTATGAGTGAGTAATCCCCCGCTGTAGGCTATGGGGATGGTAGAGATTGGATGAGATCGTTCATGTAATGGCATCGGATTGTTAGGGCATGGTGCCTAGTATCTTTTATTTGTGCTTTATGACTTTGTTGCGACTTGTTATGCTTAATGCTTGTCACTAGGGCCTGAGTGCCATGATTTCAGATCTGAACATGTTATTGATTCATTATGATAGTATCGTTTATGGTCTTACCTGCAAGTTGTATACACACGTTGTTGTCCGGAACCAATGGCCCCGGCGATGTAAATTGGGATAACCGAAGGGAATGGCTTTGATGTGAGGATCACATGTGTTCACGGAGTGTTAATGCTTTGCTCCGGTGCTCTATTAAAAGGAGCACCTTAATTGCCAGTAGTTCCCTTGAGGCCCCGCTACAAACGGGCTGGCAGGACAAAAGATGTTGTGCAAGTTCTCATTGCGAGCACGTATGACTATATATGGAACACATGCCTAGGATTATCTAGTGCTTGGATGCTTTATCTTATTTATCTGCAATTGCCCTATGTTCTGATTGCTATGTGAATTGTCTTGTCCATACAACGCCCGTCCATCCATCCCTATGCCTACCGTGATCAATCCTACTATTTATGCTATTGTTACTACTATCTTTACTTTACTACCGCTATTACTTTACTATTTCTACAAAACTGTTACATCGATAAACTGCCGTGAGCAAGATTGTTTCCAGGTGCAGCTGAATTGACAACTTAGTTGTTAAGGCTTATAAATATTCTTTGGCTCCCCTTGTGTTGAATCAATAAATTGGGTTTCACTTCCCTCGAAAATACTACGATACACCCCCTATACTTGTGGGTCATCAAGAACCACACCATATGAACACACACATGCATGAATGCTAGCCGAAAATAATTCTGCATGACCTTTCCTAAAATTAGGACATATGGGTAGTGCAAAAATTTGCCAAAATGGAAATGAATCAACATTTCGGCAAACATCCATGCAACCACACCGGCCGGGAAAACAACAAGCAAGCAACAAAAAACTTTCTCCCATTGCAAACATTCATGCACCACACAAGCATCGTCTCGCCATGGATCGCACACACACACACCGCCCACGCGACAAGCTTCACCTACATGTTCATGGCCAAGTACTCACCTAGTAGACACAATAATAGCGAGACAAGACCGCGCGATGAGAGAGTATGGACAAATAGATCTACAAGTTGGTGGAGAGGAAATTAGTAAACAAATAGAGATGTGAGAGAAAAAAGTAAGGAACTTTTAGATCTACAAGTTGGAGGGAAGCTTCCACTTACCAATCTATGGACTAAAGTAGGTTTAGTTACAAGAAAATGGAGAAACTATGGGCAAAATGGGGTGTGAGGGAGGAGGAAGACGAGTTGGGAGGAGGTAGAAAGGAAGAGATGTGAAATGGGTTGTGGTGGATAGATAAGGTGGGAACTTTCTCACCTTTTTAACATAGATCTGGACGCCCTCATCTGTGGGCATATGGAGGAAATGCGCCACAGAAGCTCAAACTTCTGTGGCGCATAAGTCCATATGCGCCACAGAAGTGGGTGAATTAGATTCCGTGTGGTGGGGCCCTCCTCCATGTTCTGTGGCGCATAATGAGATATGCGCCACAGAAGTGAAACATATCTGTGGCGCATATCCGCAAATGCGTCACAGATCATGGGTGAATTAGATTCCGTGGTGGGGCCCTCCTCCATGTTCTATGGCGCATAATAAAATATGCGCCAGAGAAGAGGCAACTTCTGTGGCGCATATCTCATTATGTGCCACAGAACTTGGATCAACCCACCCCGGCTGGAGGGTCCCACCAATCTCTGTGGCGCATGTTGTACAAAATGCGCCACATAACTTCCAGGTTTCTATGGCGCATGCTTCCTAGTGCACCACTAACAAGTACCTGTGGCGCATGGATTTACATATGCGCCACAGATTGACTTGTCTACCTATAGGCTGTTTCCTAGTAGTGTTATATGCATGTTTGTGTGTCATTACTATGTGTGAGATGTTCTGTGACATGTGTTGGGTTTCTGACAGCAACTAGCCCAAAAGTGGTGGTTTTCTGTTAACAACTACCCAAAAAGTGGTGGATTTTTGAAAAAAACAAAAAGTTAGCACAACAATGATAAGTGTATTACACAAGAGCACAACATAGATTAGAGCCACACCACTAATCAAAAGTACAACACTAATAAGTGTATTACACAACACAAATCAATGTCATAGTAGTTCAACATGACACACAACTAAAATTCAACAAATACAATATGTAGTTCAACATAACACACAACTAAACTTCATTCAGGAAATACAACACAAAGTTCAGTAGGACACACAAATTCCCAACATATGGCAACTCATTCTTTACTCTGACACATCTCAGAGATGTTCTTTGGCTTCTTCTTGTTGCCTTCTCCAGCTTTGAGCAGATTTGCAATATAATATTCTAGTTTCTTCTTATACTCTTTGAGAGTGTAATCTTGTTCTCTGTCCTCATCCTCTTAACCTTCTCAAACTCCGAGTCAACAGATGTCACATTTGCCACTTGCTCAAGAGTAAGTGTGTTGCCAAGTTGTTTATGCAGTTCTAGGTTCTTCCTTTCCAGCTCCATCTTATGAAGCACCAATATGTAATTGGCAGTAGAATACTCTATATTATCTTTGATCCTGATGTTCTTATCCTCCTCATACATCTTCCACACCTTGACTATTGCATTCTTCAAAGTTGGAAGCTTCTCCCTATCAACCTAGTGCACTATCTCATAAGTCACTATATCCTATACATTGCAATTCATTTAAAGACTACTATTAAGAAATAGTGCTAGGGTTAAGCAAATAGTACAATCTCTCTAAGATAAGCATACTTTAGTATTTTCATCTATATTTAAATAATTTATGCTATATTCAAAGATTATTATTCAGAGCTATACCCAAACAATACAATCCCTTTAATTATATAATTTAAGCAACCACAATAATTCCTAGTACAACCTGAACCTAATTTGCAACCTTATATCCTAAACAACAAATTCCTAGTTCAAAATCTACCTAACCTTTAAAATTTTCACTTAAGCAACTACATTTGCTAATATGACAACAACCCTATATATACTGAATTTGCTAAGCAACATGATTTTGCTACATACCTTGGATCCACATGCAGGGAATCTTGTGCTAGTGTTGGTTCCTTCAAATGCATCATATCTCTGGCACGAAAAGTGGTGGTCACGGCATGCTCCTGCTGCTCATTTCTCTGTTGCTCTAGGAGACCATGGAGGTGGAGGCGCGACATCGACTCGACAGTAGGTGAAAGAGACAGAAGTGCGAGAGAGCAGATATTGAGTGATGACCCGACCACTGCTACCCCTTTGACCCGTCCTAACAGCCCCGATAACGAACATTAACAGTCAGAAGCATCTCCTCATGCCACCTAAGCCTGACAACGTGCCCACATGTCGTAATCGCATTTATTTTAAGGGTTGTGAGAAAATGGTGGGTATTTGACACGGTGTTACTCCAAAGTGGTGGTTTTAATGAACCCGAATGTTGGTGGTTTTTTGTTACCTAGCCCAAGTTGTGATGGGATTGTGTAATTTTCTCTTAGCCAGCTAGGGTCATGTTGCGCCTAACTTCGTCTCCTCATAATTCGTCCCCACAGAGCTCTGTGTTGAAAATGTGTTGAGAATTAGACGGCCGCGCAAGCTTTGCCTCGCCACCTTCATGGCGTTGCCACATGTCACGACTTGTTGCGATGCATTTCGTGGCGATAAACATTTTAGCTTTGTTAGAATATTTACTCGTTCTGTGTTGCTGCCTATCGTTGTTTACTCGTCTTGAGTTGCTACCTATGGTTATTTAGGTGAACAATACAGATTAGATAATCTTCTAGGAGAATCGTGGTGCCAATGCTATAGGAAGGATGCATACAATAGAGTTACGATTCATAATAGACTGGTAACCACAAAGTAGACTTGGCAACGACAGACATCGCTGTGGTGCTAGCCAATTTGACAACACATTTAGGGCAGATAGCAACGACCATGCACGCTATCATCATACATGGAGTTTCAGACGGCCGAAGCAATCACTCCATGACAACAGAGTTAAGATATGGTCCAGTTCATAAAGCCCATCGCTCTCGCATAGAATCACCCGTTAAAGCAACTGAGAATTTTCTAGGAACAAAATACGACCTGGACGCATACTTAAATATGTCATGAGCAAACAAATAACTGACATAAAAGACAATAGAACGGATCGGATCTTTTATCTTACCAAAGAAGTACTACTCCCTCCATCCTAAAATAAGTGGTTTGGATTTGTCCAAATTCGCATGTATCTAGATACTAAAACGTGTCTAAATTCGTATGAATCTAAACAAACTCACGTCACATATTTTAGGACGGAGGGAGTACGTTATGTTTTGTAGGCACCTACATGGTGAACTGGTAGCTAAAGAAATATCCTACATTGTAGCCTTAGTAGGATGCATTGCAAAACTTCATCGCATTTGAACTGGCCTTTCTTTCTAATAGTGCACTCTTCTTTGTTTGTTTCATGTTGTCTCATGTGTCGATGGCCTGGTCCCCTGGATGTCTACTCTTCTAAACCTGTGATTTTATATGAAAAAATAGCACACGATCAATAGCCAGAATTGCAAAACGGAGATTCGGTGGCCAAGGCAACATGTAAATTTAAGTGATATGTAAAACCTTCTGGAGAAGCAACTTCTTGGCCGCTTCCTTGTGGTGCAGAAATTGCGTGATAGCCAGAGCAAAATCTTCTCATGTGTGAGTATCTAGAGCATCCTCCCACATGAACCCTCTTCTATAGCCTCACCTCCTTAACTCGGGCGACGCTCTAGAGAGTTTCCGAGGCGGCCGTTACGTGGGGTGGTTGTGGCTATTTCCACCTCTTTGCTCTTTATGTTTAGCTGTAAAATAATTCCATGGCACATCATTTCAGCAGTCAATTGAGAAGGCACATATGATTCTCTATGGCAAAATAAGAACATTTGTGCACAGGTAAATATGCCAGCTGCCGTACCCATCCAGACCCTGTCCCCACTTCCGCCGTAGACAACTGCGAGGAGGCCCCCGCCGGTATCGGGCAGATCCCGCTTGGTTGGGACCCCTACGAGGAGGATGATTACATCAGGCTGGAGAACCCCTACAACACCAGCATCTCCGACCCATGGTCGGAGGTAACTAGGGTTTTTTCCCCTTCCCTTGTTCGTCCCCCATTCCCATCTTTGGATGCTAGATCGTATGTTATTAGGGTTCGGCTGTTCGTATTTTCAATCGTTGGATGCTAGGTATTTTTACAGTAGCTAATCCTCTTGTGTTAGATGTCATATTCCAATGAATCCCCCTGTTCGTATTTCAATCCTATTTTATTTGTCCTCCGAGTTGCAGTTAAGGGATTCCCTAGTTAGTACTAGTGCCAATCTGTAGTTGGGATCAATATTTGATTTGGTTTGAGAATAATCAGGGGATCTCAATCGGTTAATTTATGCAAATAATCAATCGTGATAATCAAGGTATCTCAGTCATATCCTTATTGCACTTTACTGTTTTTCCAATAGGAGGATAGCAGCAACGTCTGTAGCGACGACGAGTCCAAGGACATCAAGACTCGTCAGGTGCTGAGGAGGCTAAAGTCCGGCTAGTACGACAACTTCTTCACTGGCGACGTCTACAGGTGCCCCTTCTACACTAGGAGGAGGCTCCATACCACCGACTTTAACTCCCTCGTGAAGCATGCCGAGGACGTGAGGACCTGCGGCGAGTCCGTGAACATCTACGGCTTTAGAGCCAAGCACCAGGCGCTCGGTCTTTACCTCCGCAACCTCTAGAAGGTAGCCATCAAGGAGGGTTGCATGCCCCCGATCAAGCGCAAGGCGCCCAAGGTCAAGGGACTGGGCAACAAGAAGTGGAGGAGGCGCGAGAGGAAGGAGGCAGAGGCCCTCCTAGAGGAGGCCATGAGGGGCCACTGATCTTGTGCTACTACTGTAAAGCAGCTTCTTTTGTATTGTCTGTGTTGAACTTGTCCGCTGCTGCTGAGCAGCCTGATTGTCAAAACTTAAGTACCGTACTATATATATATATATCCTATATTAGCTGCTTTATCTATATCTGCTCTATTTACTGAATGCATTTATGGTGCTGGTTAGATTTGCTGCTCTAGATTTGCTACCAGAATGGGAAAAAATGAGGGTCAAAAGGAACAATGAATGAAGGGAGAAGCTTCTCTAGATTCGCTACCTTTTTGGGCAAAAAAACACAAATGTTAGCGAGAGAGAGGGAAAAAGATGCTCTTAAAAAGGTCAATCATAAAAATAACAAAAAAAACTTCTAATTTAGGTGACAGGGCACACGTAACCACCAAACGCACCCCACATGGCCCCACACCACGTCCCCGTAACGTGTTCCCAACAAACCGTTCCCATGCAGTACCACATGGCGCAGCCCCACACATCAGCATAACACGTTCCTGACCAAACGACCCCACATGGTCCCACACCGTGCAGCCCCATACGTCAGCCAATGGTCAATCCGACGGCAACTGCCGTTCGAGCTATTTGATGGGTTTCCGAGGAGATGGGCAAAAGTGAGGAAAAGTTAAGTGGCTGGGGAAACTGAGTACAACTAATGAACTAGGGACACAAAAATGGAAATCCCAAAATAATAATATTACTATTTCAATCAAGGCCAGTTATGTGTCCTTGAAGTAACCTAAACACTCGAAAGCACACCACATATCAAGCGATCTTTTCCACATTGAAAACACCAGTGATGTGTCCTTGAAATCCTTGTAACCACAGAATGGATAAATGTTAAAGAATGTGCAGCTATAAACTTCTACAAACATCAAATATCACATCTAACAGCGCAACGGGAAAACAATATCTTGATATGCAAGTTAGAGATACAAGAGGTACTCTAGGGAGCTGTCTTGAGTGGTCATTTTCCAAAAAAATAGATACAAAGTTTTTGAAAGCTAGGAAACATTAAGTAAGCTTCTATTCAAAAGCTAAAGGAGAATTGCAATGGGAGCTTTAATTTCACTTGTGTTCAAAATATCGGTTGCTTTCTAACTTGGGTTCAAAATTCAAGCATGCACAAAAGAAACAAACAGAAGTAACCCAGTGGAATGAATTACACAATACAATGACATCAAGTTGTAGCCACCAGCCAACATCACTAATAAAACAGAGTGACACTAACATGCATCCAAAAAGAAGTCGTTGTCGTGGTGGTGTCACGGCAGATGCCATGGATAGGCTAAAGGTGGGGACTAATACACGCTAAGGGAATCCAGGGAGGGATAGTGGAGTGATTCTCCACACAGAGGTTTATATTGCTATATCTCCAAGATTACAAGTGCTCCTTGAGCTGTATTGGCGAGAGGAGGAAGAAGGAGCTCTCTTACTCTTGCCTACTATTTTTCCCTAGAACCCTAGATCAACTAGCACTATGGAATCACCAAACCAACTAGAGATCAACCAACCCCCTCTACCAGAACCCTAACCCCCCTTATATAGTGGGAGTTCGGTCATGGCCTAGGGCATACGTGGAGGCATATTCCTAAGAATATGCCCCCTCCCAAAGTGGTAACCCGACCGGGGTGCTTTTCCCCCGCGTCATACATGCTTTAGCGACGTAAGCCTCGGGCGCCTGCCGGAACGACATGAGCGTCATCACCTTGTCGGCCACGATCCGGTGGTCCTGCCCTTGCTTTCTCCGCTCATCCAAGACGTCTGGACCTTCTTTTGACCAGAGATTCCTTCCTTCTCCCGTGGTTAGCGAGGACCCGGATCATAGTAGATCCGCCACACTGTTCCTGCATAAGTTAGATAAGCACTTCCGACTTACTCCTTAAGTCGGATGAGACAATGTTAGCGACTTCGGTCCGGATTACTCCGTGATCCGGCCTGCCTTGAGGTGACCCGGCCAGCATCCGCTTTGACCTTGCCGAACCTCGGATAACTCGGCCCTTATACCCTGGAGTGACCCTACCCGGAGGTATCCCCCCAACATTAGTCCCCGAAGCTGGTGCGGTCTTAGCTGCCTTGGCCGCTAAGGCCACATCAGGTTCATTTATGTTCGAGCCTCGGACATTTAATTCCGGGTTAGCTCCTTATCTCGAATTATATGGATTTACGTTCCCTTCGCACGTTCCAAGTTTTTACTTGTCGGCCGGGTCACCACTTTGGCTCGGATCCCATGGCTATCATGGTTTGATCCGGGCCTCGTTTCCTTCTCCCATACGCCAACCCACGTGGAGGCTAATCATTACCTCGTCTTATTTTAAGAGTCTGCATAGTAACCGCCACAGTAATTGTCAGTTATCACTGTGCGTGGGTCACGTCATGCCTGCCTCCTCATTTACCGCATCAGCGCGTCGCGTCACGGGATTGCTTTTACTCTGTGGCCCCCTATGTGGCTTTTTTCTGATTGGCTGATGCAGGTGATACACGGACACACCGTGCGGCTCGTCGGCGCAGCGCGATCCCACTCATCCATCTATGGGGGTGGTTAAATAGCAAAGGGGCACACCCCTTAGCGTTTTTCCACTTCCCCTCCTCGCCATGCTTTCTCCTTCGTCTTCCTAGCGACATGCCGCGATGCTTCTAGCAGCAGTGTCAGCGCACCTTCCCTGCGTTCTCCGCCACAGCCCCTGGCAGCTTCTTCGCCACGGGTCCACGCCAATCTAGGCCATGATCCCGCCGCCGCTAGCTCCAGCGAGGATAGCGGATACGAGATGATTTGAAGAGGAGCTCGTGTCGCCGAGCAGGAGATGGAGGAGGACGCCAAGACCAGCGTGGGCGGTTCATGGGTCTGCCAAGACGACATTGACTGCTCTACGGACCAGCGCATTCTCAGGCCACCGCTCGTCTCCCCTCCGCAGAACTGGCCCCCTCACCCAATCCGGGTGAGTTCGTTGTATTCCTGTCCCACTTCCAACGGGGATTTGGTCTTCCGGTGAGCGATTTCTTCCGGGATTAGGTTAGGACATACCACTTGCAGCCGCACCATCTCCCAGCAAACACTATCACCTCTTTCTCCGCCTTTGCTTCTACGATCGAAGGCTACACCAGACTATGGCCCATGAAGGAGCTGTGGATTCGGTTCTTCGGCCTTCGTCGCAACGTCGTCCCCAATATCCACGTAGAGTCGGAGGATAAGCAGCTCACCCAGTTCGGAGCTGCCTCCATCTCTCCCTAGAGGTTTTCGGTCTTTCCCCGGGTCACCGGGCTTGACTCCTGCAAAGGATGGGCCCGGACCTTCTTCTACGTCCGGAACAAGGGTACCGAAGATTTGATTCGGTTGCTGCCCTATGCTCCGGGTCTACCTGACACATATTTCTAGGAGGAGGTCCGCAAGAAGCCTACAGCTCTGGCCAACCAAGTTAACAAGAGGTTCGCGGAGCTGAAGAAACTCGGATTGTGCAATGAGGATGCCATGATCACGTTCGTGTGCAACCGAATCTCTCCCCTCCAGAAGCGCACCCACAGGTTGTGCCACATGAGCTTCGGCCGCGACCCCAACCGAACCTCCTCCTTCGAGTTGAGCAACACGGAGATCTTTCGCCGGGTTAAGGCTCTTTTCACCACCCACAAGGATTTCTCCGCCGAATGGACATGGGGGATTGAGCACTACTATCGTGACAGGCTCCCTCCCGCGGTAAGCCTTGCGGGGCAAACTTATTTCGGATCAAGTATGTGTCAGTTTTTGTTGTATTTTTTACTCTGTTCTTCATGCTTTTTCTCAGCTGTTCCTTCAGCAAACTCTCGAGGATGGCACGGACCCGACCCTTAAGTGGGCGCCGGACCGAGAAATCCCGGATGAGGAGGATCCGGACCAGGAGATGTTCCTCCCTATGACCGACGCTACCAAACGACCCAACGGTAAATTCTCTTCTCTTAGAGATTGGCCCAATGATGAGGATGACTCGGATGTCGACGTGATTGAACCTGTTGAGGCTGTCCCTCTTTCTTTTGCCTTTCCGGCATCAGCTAACCCCGATGGGCATATCCACGTGGATCCTCCACTTGCTACGGGCGAGCCGGTTCCGGTGGTGTCGAAGAAGAAACGCGGAGCCGCATCAAGTTCTTCCTCCGAACATTCTTAACCCACAAAAAGGCAAAAGAAGGCCGGAGACAAGACTGCCTCCAAGCGGGTAGGCAAAGCCCCGACACGGAGGGCCCGGAAACCCAAGGAGGCCGAAACCTCGGATGCGTAAGTCATTTTTCATTGCGTAACTCATTTTCCCTTGCATCGTGGTATTTTCTCTTCTGACACTATTCTCTTTTTCAGGACCCCAGTGGAGGTCCCTCAGAGCGGATCAAGCATTTATTCACCCCTTCGGTCCGGCCCTTCTCCTCCTCGTGACGACGAGTCACGCCCGCTGAGCCCAATTCCGGAGGGTTCTGTGGCTGCTCCGGGTTCCACAGTACCTCATCGAGAGGAACACGACCTCGGAGCGGGAGGGGTCGGTCTAGCCGACGGCATCCACCACTTCGGCATCGCCGCAACCAGCAACCACCGAGCCCGTCACAACACCAGCGCCAGCAGCAGCTCCAGTACCAGCGACTGAGCCAGCACCTGTCCCGGCGCCAAGGAAACCAACAACAGCTCTAGTGCCAAGTTCTTTTGCCTCGTCCGAGTCATCCCAGCCTCGGCGAGGAACTATTCCAGCAGCTTGTAAAGGGAAATCCACCATGGTTACTTCTTCCCAACAAGCTAAGGGCAAAAAGGCTCCGGATACTGCCAAGTCTGCATCCGTCGAGGCCGGGCAGCAAACCCTGTCGTCGATGGTTCGGAGGAAATCACCAGCAGCGACGGATGTTCCTGCCGAGCCAACCGATGTGCAGCAGATGGTTCTGCACACTAGCCCAGCTCTTGCCCTAGTTGAGAGGAAAGAAGCTCATGCGAAGGGTTTGGTGGCACCACATATGCCCACTGGCGAACGGTACCCTCCGAGCCTTATCGAGTTCGTCATGAACTGGAACAAGGCGGACTTCGTCCACAACGACGATCTCCCAGAAAAGTTCGGCCCCGCAGAATTTTCTGCCCAGATGAATACCGCCGCTAAGGCAATTAACCTCGTGGGGCGAATGATGGAGGTATGTCGTTTCTTCTTTACACGCTGTAGATAACAACCATTAGTCCCGAGCCTCCGGTGGAGTAGCTTGTTACTCGGCCGGATGCTCATTAGAAAACTAACGTAGCTGCATGTAAACTTCAGATATGCACACACCTAGAGCCGGGTTAAGTTCCACTTGGCCCAGATCTTGCACACTTCGAATATGCACACACCTAGAGCCGGGTTAAGTTCCACTTGGCCCGGATCTTGCACACTTCGAATATGCACACACCTAGAGCCGGGTTAAGTTCCACTTGGCCCGGATCTTGCACACTTCGAATATGCACACACCTAGAGCCGGGTTAAGTTCCACTTGGTCCGGATCTTGCACACTTCGAATATGCACACACCTAGAGCCGGGTTAAATTCCACTTGGCCCGGATCTTGCACACTTCGAATATGCACCAAGCTAATTTTACACTTCTGTACTTTTTCCAGGTAACTACCAATCACCGGAGCGCTGAATTCCAACGCCTGCTTGATACCCACAAGATCCTACGCGCAAAACATGTTGCACTTGGTGCAGAACATGAAAAGAGGGGTAATTTTCTCCCTCAGCACCTCTCTGTTTTTCTTCCCTTTCTTCCGCCGAACTAATCTCCTCATTCGGTTTTTGCAGCTGGGGTGGAGGCTGAGAACAAAATTATGCGGAAGAACTTGGAGGAAATCCGGGGTATGTCCTCTTTTGTTCGACCTTGTAGTGTTTTCCATTTATTCTTCTCCTTGGCTCGGCAAACATTCACTCCTCGGCTCTGTCGGGTCAACATACTATTTCAGCATCGCTTGAGGATAGTGTGTGCGTTCGATATGATGCTGCATTTTCTCGAACAAGCAGGGCAGCATCAAGCTGAGCTGAAGAAAAAGAATGATGAACTTGCTCTCCTCCGGACTAAGGACGACGAGATTGCCAAGCTCAAGGCTGAGATGGAGAAGATGAAGGCCCAGCACAAAACTAAGCTCCAAAAAGTTGGCCAGAACTTCACAGAAGAGCGTGAGTGCCTTACTCTCCAGATCTCCAAGGACCAGGACCTACTCAGAGAATCCGACCTCCAGCTTGGGTCGGCAAACGCTGAGCTTGAGCAACTTCGCAAAAGACGCGATGCCTGCATCAAGGAGTTAACCCGGATCCATAGCCATATCTCTCGTAAGTTCCTTTCCGTTGTCCGACATAACTGTCCGGGTTACCTCATATGTCTTTTCTTTACCTTCTTCCTTTGCCTTATTTCCAGACCACTTTCCAGAGGGTACTGCTATTGCAAGCGCTGCAGTTGCCAAATTTTGCCGAGAAAGGGGTACTCCCATTGCTCTTGATGGTGAGAACATTCCCTTGGACATGGAGGACCTATTGGTCAGCTTGTCCTCTCGCGTGGAGACCATCAAGAATTATGGCAAAGATATCCTCGATGTTGCGGTTTGCATTTTCAATACGTTCTGGCCCGGAGAGAGTAGCCCGGAGACCATCGCAACTCTTGTTGAGAAGTTAATGGAAGTTGAGACCCAGCTTGACCTCTGGAGAGAGTCCGCTGGTCATGCCGCAGCTGACACCATCCTTCACCATATTCTCACATGGTACGAGAAGATCGACCTCAGCCTCCTTACACGCCGGCGCACCGGATCCAGATGGACCGATGATCCGGAGTGGGTAGCTCGGCACCAGGATTGCACCTACGGCCTCGTCGAATATTCTCCTATTCATGACTGGGTTGAAGGACCGAGCTTCCTGGAATCCGCTGGGGACGAGCAGAATGAGAACGTTGAAGATGGGTCAGATGAGGGCGGAGAAGATGATGCTTCAGATATTGAGGACATCGACGACGACGCCGAACTTCCTCCTCCTGCTGCTCCTTCGTTGCAAAAAACTTGAAAATTTATCAGATCCCCGGTATGCCGGGTGCAATTGTATGCTGGATATGTGATATTTTGCTACTATATTTCTATGTCGGATTAACTTGGGCACAGTCCCCGAGTTTCATTTTCTTGTTCGTCCAATTCTCTGGCTCAGTCCGTGTCTACCTTGATTCGGTTTTACGACTTACGTATCCGAGCTTCAAAAATTGTTTTAACAATACTTAGAAACTTTGAGGCTTGGCTCAAAATAATTCAGCATAATAACTTGAAAATAAATACAGGGTTAGTCCGAAAAACAAATGTTAGCTTGAATAAACTCGCTTCCTTAGTCGTTTTTCATGTGCTACGCAATTCCAAACTTGTTCCCTTGCTTTCCATGAAGCCAATTCTTGTTGGACAGCAGCAAGTCGAAGGGTTGGGTTTTTGGTGCTCACACACTACTAATCCGGGTTAAGTAGAACGATTTATTCCAGCTACCGCATAAAAATAACAACAAACATTATTAAGGCAGTCCCCGAGTTACTGCTCGTGGCGCTGCTATTTCATTGATAAGCTCATTGCCGACATACATACCGACATATGAGACGACTCGGATACATACACTTCTTAGCTAAGTGTAGAAGGGACGAAGTAGTGCTACATTCCACGGTCGCTTGGATTCCTCTCCGGACATGTCCGCCTTGTTCTTTTCCTGTGGCTTTGCATCTATGAGATAGTAAGAATCATTGTGCAATGCTTTGCTCACAATGAATGGCCCTTCCCATGGGGGGGATAATTTATGCATGCCAAAGATGCTGTACCAACCGAGCACCAGATCGCCTTCCCGAAAGACTCGGGGCACACTTTCCGCTATGATAGCGTCGAGATTTTTGATATATGGCGATCTGGACAATGCCGCTTCTCTCTTCTTCCAAAGAGATCAACATCATTTTGCGGGCTTCTGCACTTCGTGGTATTGGGTGACCCTAGGCTTAATCATGCTCTATGTCGCCGGTAATACAACTTGCCCCATATACCGTAAAAATGGCGTATAGCCTATTGATCGATTTGGAGTTGTTCTTAAGCTCCACAAAGATCACCGGTAGTTCTTCTATCCAAAGACCTCTGATCTTTGCAGCGGCTCATGAGCCGGATTTTATCCGGATAATACTAATCTGGATCTTTCCACTTGTCCGCTTGATGCGGGTGGGCTCCAGGCTGACGTCGAGTCGGATCTTCTTATCTCCTAAGCGTTACACAAATGCTCCTTCCGCAAAATTTGTTCCATTGTCAGTTATAATACTGTGTGGATAACCGTATCTCAAGATGATGTCTTTGAGAAATGTCACGGCCGTAGCTCCATCACATTTTCTTATAGGTTTCACTTCAATCCATTTTGTAAACTTGTCCACCATGACCAAAATGTGTGTCATGTTTCCTCTCGCCGGTTTGAACGGGCCAACCATATCCAAGCACCATACAGCAAATGGCCACGTAATTGGTATGGTCTTGAGTTCCGACATAGGCATATGTGTCTTGGTGGCGACTTTGACAACCATTGCATTTTCTCACCAGATCTTCTGCTTGTTCCAAGGCACTTGGCTAGTAGAAACCATGCTGAACGCTTTGCCACCAAGGCTCGGGATGAGGCATGATGCCCGCATTATCCTTGGTGTATATCTCGGAGGATGTCAATCCCTTCTTTAGGGTCAACGCATCGTTGGAGGACATTGGTTACACTCCGTTTGTACAACTCGGAATTGATGATTGTGTATGCCTTTGCTCTCCTCTGAGTTTGCCTGGCTAACACCTCCTCAGCGGGTAACGTTCCATCTTTCAGGAATTGGAATATAGGCAGTGCCCAAGGTGGTATCGCTCGTGGAGGGAACATCTCCTCATCGATTTCCATCTGTCCACCGGCATAACTTCAGTCGGATCACGCTGAGCAGTCCCCGGGTCTAGCGAGGTAGTCCCCGGGTTTTCTGAGGTAGTCCCCGGGTTTGCTGATGCAGTCCCCGGGTCTCGCGTACTACCTCCCGTGTCAATGTCCATGGGCTCAGCTCCGGATTCCGTATTTTCCGGGACATAGATCGAGTCGGTTCCTGGGGACGGCCTGATAGATGGTTTTCTGAGGTGTTCCAATGCTACACCCGATGGAATTGCCTGTCTGGTCGATCCGAGCTTTGACAACATGTCGGCAGCCTCGTTTTCCACCCGGGGTACATGGTGAAATTCACACCCCTCGAAGTAACCAGATATCTTCTGCACGTGAAATTTGTATAGTGCCATGTTTGGATCCAGGGCGTCCCACACTCCGGACACTTGCTGCACCACCAGATCCGAGTCGCCAAAGCATATTATCCAACGTATGCCAATCTCCTTTGCCACTTTGAGCCCATGCACAAGAGCCTCATACTCAGCGACATTGTTCGATGCCGCGAAATGGATCTGCAATACGTACTTTAGCTGATCCTTCTTTCGCGAGGTAAGCACAACCCCGACGCCTAATCCGGTTTTGGTTTTCGACCCATCAAAGTGCATCCTCCAGTAATTCGGATCTGGTGGCGGTGGTTCGTATTGTACCTCGGCCCAATCCACAAAAAAAGTCCGCCACAGCCTGAGATTTGATCGCTTCTTCGTCGTATTAGAGCATAAGGGTTAGCTCAATTGCCTATTTTGCGCTTCCGCCACTCAGATCCTTGTTACCCATTATCTCGGATATGGAGTTTCACATATTACTTTGATGGGGTGCTCCTCAAAGTAATGCTTTAACTTCTTGCCGCCATATAGACGCCAGATGCCACCTTCGAAAGTGCGGTAGTTCTGTTTTGAGGCGCATAATACCTCGCTCAGTAATACAATCGCCTCGCACCGACTTACCCTCTTCATTGCGCCCACTACGACATCGCACTTACAACTCGGTTGGTTGCGGCTACGAGAGCAACATTGGCTCTTTTGATGTGGAGAGGCTAACAGCGCATGGCCAACATCTTTTCAAGTGGGCAAAGGCTTCATCGGCATGGCGCCCAAACGAATTTATCCGACTTTTTCATGAGTTGGTAGAGAGGCGCCTTTTTCTCCCAACCGACATACAAACCGACTCAACGATGCCGGCATCCAAAGGAACTTCGGACATCATTGAGACACTTCGCAGCTCCATTCGCTCGATGGCTCGGATCTTAGTTGGATTAATCCCGATACCTCGGAGACGAGAACCGAGTAATTTTCCAGCCGACAATCAAGGTACATTTTTCCGGGTTAAGCTTCATCCGGAACCTCCTCAAGTTCGCGAATGTTTGCCTTATGTCGTCAAGGAGAGTTGTGCTTTCCTTGGTCTTGATAACCACATCATCCACGTATACTTGTACGTTTTGACCTATTTGGTCGTGCAAACATTTTTGCATACATCTTTGGTACGTTGCACCTGCATTATGTAAACCGAACGGCATAGTGCGATAGCAGTAAGCCCCGTACGGGATAATAAACACAGTCTTTATTTGATCATCCGGGTTCAGAGCTATCTGGTGGAAGCCAGAATATGCATCAATGAATGACAACAGTTCGCATCCCGCGGTCGAGTCTATGACCTGATCTATCCTCGGCAGTGGAAATGGATCTTTTGAACACGCCTTGTTCAGGTTCGTGTAATCGATACACATACGCCAAACCACTGCCACGTTCGGATCGTCTTTCTTCTTTTCGACCAGCACCGGATTAGAGAGCCAATCCGGATATAGTACCTCCATGATAAATCTTGCTGCCAACAACCGAGCTATCTCGTCTCCAATGACTTTTCTCCTATCCTCGGCGAAGCGGCGGAGAGGTTGCTTCACCGGCCTTGCTCCGGGTCTCACGTTCAAAGAGTGCTCGGCCAACTCCCTCGAAACACCTTGCAAGTCTTGTGTAGACCAAGCAAAAATATCCCGATTCTCATGGAGGAAGTTGACGAGCTCGCTTTCCTATTTGTCAGTTAACCCGGCACCAATGGTTATGGTGCGCTCCGGGAACATGTTATCAACTGGAATCTTCTTGGTGTCCTTTGCGGCTTGAAATGAAACGCTGCCATGCGGGTTACTTAACGCCGACATATATTTTTGCGCGGACTGAGCTAATGCCGCCACCTCTTGGATTTTTCTTTTCTTTTGCGCAATCACGAGTGACTCGGCTAGGTTAGACCCGGCTGAAGCACACTCCATGGAACGTCGGAAATCTCCAGCAATGTTAATCACTCCATTTGACCCGGGCAACTTCATCTTTAGATAACTCATGTGACAACTTGCCATGAATTTGTTCAATGCTGGTCTTCCGAGTAACGCATGATACGCACTTTCCAGGTTGACCACTTCAAACTCTAGATTTTCAGTTCGGCAGTTATCCCTTGTGCCGAATAGCACGTCGACCCGGATTTTGCCTATGGGCTCACAAGAAATGCCTGGTACAATGCCATGGAAAGTTGTTCTCGTAGCCTAGAGCATGTTCTCCGAGATGCCCAACTTGCGCATCATATCTGCATACATGATGTTAATGTTACTGCCATTATCAATCAAAACCTTGGAGAACCTCACATTGATGTTTGGTCCAATGAATGTCGGATCTAGCACCAGCGCATATGAACCTGGACTCGGCATAAGTTTAGGATGATCTTTGATGTTCCAGGTGATTTCCTGGTCCGACCAAGGCATGTACCTCGTCACTGCTGGCATGACCGCATTGACCTCCATATGTCGGCGCTGCAAGCTCTTTCTATCTGTTTCCTCAGTCGTGAACACACAATAACTCTGGTGATGTTCCCTGTACTCATTCCTTCCCTCGTTTCCGGGGTACCTCTGATCTGGTTGTTGCTGATTTTCCACCTGATGCACTGCATCCCTTCTCTCATTGTTGTCATACCTCGGCGGAGGAGGAGGCAACATTAGTTGCTGCGTGTTCGCTCCGGAGAGCAATTGCTGCCGGGGTAACTCCTGCCGAGGTTGATCATTCCGGGGTGCCTGAGCATTCCCCGAACCACCTTGCTCTATCTTACGCATCCACTCACATTGCCTCGTCGTGTGACCCGCCGGGCTATTCGGATTTGGTGTGTGAAACTTACACGGCTGGTCCAACATCGACTCATAGGTATACCTCGGACGGTCTTTCTTTTCCTGCCACTGTTTCTTTTGCTCTGGAGTCCATGTTTTCTTGCCATCATTTCTTGGAGTCCATTGGCCTCCCGTTCTCTGGCGTTGGTTGCTCCCTGCTCCGGGTTGATCTTGATTCACAGCTGCAACTTGTTGCGAACCGTAGCGATGATCCGGTCTATCATCTATCCTTTTTCCTCTGTAATCGTTCCTCCAGGATGACCCGGCTCCATCCCTCTGATAGTATTCATCGTTTGACTCGTTTGAGGCGAGCCTAGGTTGAGTCGGATCTCCCAAAGCATACGAATCAGCAATCCGGATCATCTCTGCCAGTGTAATTGGCATTTTCCTTTACAACTTCATCCACAGCTGCCATATTCGCACTTCTGCGCAAACCACGCTATGGCTTGTGACTCTATGACACCTTCACACGAGTTTCTCACGGTACACCACCGGGTCAGGAATTCACGATCCGTCTCGTTAGGTCTTTGCTTGCACATTGCCAGGGTTGCGGTCTATTTGGCCTCTGGTATGTACTTGAGAAGTTGCTGATAAACATTTCTTCAAAATCTATCCAGCAGTTGATGCTTCCGGGTGGTAAATTGTTCAGCCATACTCTGGCCGGGCCTTCCAACATCTGGGGTACGAGCGCACGCATTTACCCATCTCAAGTTGCCGCTGCAATTTTCACCGCCGACATAGTTTATCAGCCAATCCTCCGCTTGGTGCCGCCGCCATACGTCTTCGTGCCTCCGGTATTTGGAAGTTTGGTACCGGCGGTTCTTCATGATCCGGGTCCAAAGCATGCTGGACCCGGAGGACCTTGACATTCGACCGTTCGACCTACACAGCGATCCAGTTTTAACTCAAGGCCATCCGCATTAAATCCTACTTCCCAATCTTGACCCAATCACATGATAGTCCGGTCTGGGGTACCTGTGTTCATCATCTCCGAATCACCGCTGTATCGGTTTTGCTCTTGCGCACTTTTTCGCTGCATACCTCGCCGGCGCTTTGCTCTTGCCTTGGTATATTCCGCTGCGGTTGTCCCGCTCTCGGAGTTGCGCTGTCCGCATTGCCGCTGGTAGCGTTCCTAGACCGGCATTGCCTTGGTCGTGATTACCTCGCCAGCTTCACCTCGGCTCACACTCGCCGATCATCACCTTTCCACATCTTTTTTCTTTTCCAGACGCTACGGGTCGTGACGGACGATCTGTTTGTTCCGTTCGCCGAGGTTACTACCTCTTCTCTCCTTGGACCGCCATGAGGCGATGCGCTCCAGTGATTTCTCCGGTTACCCATCACCGAATGGACAATTTTGAAGCCCAGCTCTCCGGGTTAGCTCTCAGCAGCTCTTCGCTATTCTGCTCGTGATCCGAACCAGCTCGTTAACCCTATCTTGCTTTTGACGGCCTCACCCGTCATACCCTCTAACTCGGACGCAGCGGCATCTCGCTGCTCGAGGTTCTTCGCCGGGTACTATACTGCAACCCTATGCATGTATAGTTTTCCAACCCTTCTGCTCCATCATCACCTTCTCTGTTCATCTCGCTTATGAGATTTCTCCCCTTTACTTTCACTGTATCAACTTTATTTGCCTTTGCGTACTCACGCAGCGTCATGTTCAGTGACTGCTGGGCCGCGGCTATTTTCTTTGCGCCTTCCAGTATCTTTTGCCTAGTTTCCTCTAGCTCGGCCTGTGCCTGAGCCGGATCTACCATTGCTGCTACCGGGTTAGCCAAGCTATCTATAGCTTCCTCAAGACGCTCAGGCCTCTAGTGGAGGTCATCTACCTTTCCTCGGTGCCTTAGGTGTTACCTCCGGTCCGTGTTGGGTCCTTGCTTGCCGCACCTGGGCGCATCATATCATCACCTCCGCATGGTCCGGGAGCGAGCGATACGCTACCATGAGCCGAGTGAGGGGTGGTTCCCCCGCATCGACGACACGACGCGGATGAACGCACGAGACATCCACAGCAACGTAGACCTTGTGCGCACCGAGCTTGACGAAGAGGCCATTGCGCGGAAGCGGGCGCGTGCCGAAGCAGCCAGCGTTGTCGCTGACGAAATCCAGTGCTCCAAAGCGCTGAACGAGCCTGGAGACGGCGCGCTCGGCCGGCCGATGAGGTTTCCCGTCCGGATCTTCACCCCTGCTAGCGCCGCTAGCCCCACGGTGGATGCCAACTGTCGTGGTGGTGTCACGGCAGATATCATGGATAGACTAAAGGTGGGGACTAATACACGCTAGGGGAATCCAGGGAGGGATAGTGGAGTGATTCTCCACACAGAGGTTTGTATTGCTATATCTCCAGGATTACAAGTGCTCCTTGAGCTGTATTGGCGAGAGGAGGAAGAAGGAGCTCTCTTACTCTTGCCTAGTATTTTTTCCCTAGAACCCTAGATCAACTAGCACTATGGAATCACCAAACCAACTAGAGCTCAACCAACCCCCTCTACCAGAACCCTAACCCCCCTTATATAGTGGGAGTTCGGTCCTGGCCTAGGGCATACGTGGAGGCATATTCCTAAGAATATGCCCCCTCCCAAAGTGGTAACCCGACCGGGGTGCTTTTCCCCCGCGTCATACATGCTTTAGCGACGTAAGGCTCAAGGGCGCCCTGCATCGACATGAGCGTCGTCACCCTTGTCGGCCACGATCCGGTGGTCCTGCCCTTGCTTTCTCCGCTTATCCAGTACGTACCGGACCTTCTTTTTTACCAGAGAGATTCCTTCCTTCTCCCAGAAGCTAAGCGAGGACCCGGATCATAGTAGATCCGGCCACACCTGTTCCTGCATACGAGTTAGATAAGCACTTCCGACTTACTCCTTAAGTCGGATGAGACAATGTTAGGCGACCCCCTGGTCCGGGTTACTCCGTGATCCGGCCTGCCTTGAGGTGACCCGGTCAGCATCCACTTTGACCTTGCCGAACCTCGGATAACTCGGCCCTTATACCCCGGAGTGACCCTACCCTGGGGTATCCCCCCAACAGCCGTTGTCAGCCGCCTCGCCTCAGAACCTCTCCATGGCAAACGTTAAGGGTAAGAGTAGGGCAGAACTTCCAGCTAATCCTTAATGCACCCCCACAAACTAAAACCACTAAAGGATGCTTGGGCCAACATCATTAGCTCTAGGGGTTCACGTAGTCTAACTGCTTTGTCTTGCGGGCATCCTTCAGATCTTTCTCGATAGTGCTGTCAAGAAAGAAAGCATTCCTGGTAGAATCCCTTGATGGTGGTGCAACAAACTCGGCATGGAATAGAAAGAGGGCTTCCTCGATCGACCCGATTTGGAGAACCCCCTCCACGGCGAGGAGCTGCAGCCATTTCACACAACATCTACTCGGCGTCACCCGATGGTATATGGTCGATGACGGGGCTGCTACCGTCTCCACATGGTGTTTGCTCTACCAGGACCATCGCTAGTGCTGCCATCCTCACTCGCACGCAAAAAATACTATTTATCCACCATTGGGACTGTCGTTAGATGGTGAAATTTATAGCTGAATATATACTAACTACTTTATTACATCCAAGTGTTTTCTCTTAACTTTAGAAAATTATTATGCTTCCGTTTAAGAATTTTTTATGTGCTTGCTCTTGAAATATTTGGTGGAGTTGGCAGAGTTGGCAGAGTAGTGTTTATTTTTGTTTGAAAAACTGAGCATCATTCAATTTGGAAAATATTAGATGGATTTAGACAATGCTAGTAATTTGCAATCGATATCGGAACTCCTATGACACACTAGTTACATGTAAAGTCAGATGCTCTCCTATACTCTTCTGATGTGCAAACTTATTAGACCTATAAGCTGTTTAGAGTGTGCACTTTGTAATAAGACTATAACAAAACTGAATTCTGCATTGCGATAAGGAATGTATTCTGCTAGCATTCAACTATTTAGGTCGAAGTGTACAATTGTGCTCTTTTACTGCATATTTCAAGGATCTAGATAGTGCATGTATCACATATGGTGCATATGCATCAAGAACACCACGAACCGGACAACATTCATGGTCTAAATGTGCCTAGAGGGGCAAAGGTGGGATATGCACACTAATCCTAGTAGCAAGTTGTGGGAAAACATGAATAGACGAACATACGGAGCTAGCCACTACCCGCCCCCTTGCTTCCTGAGCGATTGGGTTGACGACGGATTCTCTGGCTCCTGACACAGATAGAGAATAAACAGTAAAGGAGAGTATGCAAACCTGAGATGGCGGATGCCGAGAAAATTAGAAGTGCCGCGAGCAGCATGAATCACTATGTCACGGATCTAGAGCACCATGCGCCTTAACCAATTGCCCCCAATAACTTCCTACCCAACACTCGCCAGCAAACTCTCCTACCTATCGATCCTTGTGAGGTATGCGGCTGCGAGTCCACGAGGATCCGAGCTCCTCTAGAAGAGAGGAGATTGAAATCTGAGAGGGGGCAGCGGTGGTGGTAGGAGTTATGGTGATCCGCCGCACAGACCATGGATGCCATCGACTAGAGGGAGGGGCGATGGGCAACATGCATGACAGGTGGAGCAGATGCGCCAGGGAATGCAACGGCCGGAGTTGGGCGATGGGTAGCAGGCGCCGGCCGGAAACCATATCGCGTTGCTCATGCGTGCATGGAGCTCGGGAAAGAGGAGAAATAATTTGGTGCTCTTTCTTTGACCGACTTGTCTCGGGTGTTCTTTTTTCCTTCTGGTATAGCTACGACGGTGACCCTGCAATGGCTGGCACAGTCAGAAATCCGTAGATGGCCTCATTGCTCGTGCATGAAACCAGGATTATGCCTATAGATAATGATCAATCGCACAATCTGTTACTGTACTTACATGCCAGCTACGCAGTAACCGCTTTCGGTGCTAATATGTTGCCAAGCTATAAGATTAGTTTTCTACACTCAAAACCTTGTAAAATGTAGCATACCAATGATTAGTTGCTACTGAAGCCATTGCATCAATGACTTTGGTAGTCGGCTCTTGTTCCAGCCTGTCTGACGGGTCTTCGCATGTCTGGTAGTCATCAATGCTTTACTTCCTTCTAGCTAGTTCATTATTTCCTAGACTAGAACTTTCATTGATTTTAAACTGCTGATGCTTTTTAAAACATGTCGGCCAAATAACTGAAAGTGTATAAAAGGTAACCTTTTGTCAAGCAACTCAGATTTTCCTATGTGTGTTCAAGAAGATACGAGCAACATGATTCTACTAATTCTAGGTCAGTGTTCTCAAATGTAAATAAGCATCAGTAGATGGTTTTAGTTTTATTAATCTAGAAAGAGATACTGTACAGTAATATTTAGAAATAGCATGACATACTATAGGTTTGTATATACCATAAGCCATACCTAAATCAACGCCATACCTAAATCAACCTAGTGTGACGAATTCAGTATCCTTGCCTTACCTAAAACATTAGGTAAAAACCGACTACCATCGTCATACCCCTGCAGTTCCGGAGCCACTTGACGGAATTAGTTATTCATTTTTGAAGCATCTCTAGTCTTCGGTCATCACCGGATCGCTACTTACTGACCAATACATCAGCGACCACTGCAGCAGGAGCACACAACTGATTAGCCACCTAGACAAAAGAAACGAATAAACAAAGGCATCAACATTTAACTACCTCACATTGCTTCGAGGTGTTGACCAGCACATGGAGATTAACAGTGTAACCAGTATCCAACTACTTATCAAAAGCTGAGTGTGTCATATTACTTGTAATACAATGTGGAAACAAAAAGGGAATAGGAAGACAAACTGCTAGGTGTGCTGCAAGTGAAAAACAGAGGGTTGGACCCAATAGCTCAAACCAATCTGAGCAGAAGTTGCTGCAACACGACATTGATGACCAGCAGAGGGTGCCATAGCCTGCCATGCATCACTATCAAGCGTAAATATCCACCTGTATCATACGTGTAAACCATGTGAAATGTAGCCGACTGCAAAGTATAACTGGACGACACATGGAACAAACTTGGAAGCCGAGAATCCATAAGCATAGCTGCAGAATTTATATCAAGCATAGGCTGCATCTACGCGAGAGGTTGATTGAAATATCCCTGTAGGATGAGAGAGACATGTTTTCTTGGAATTTAACTGAAAACAGGATTTTTTGGGTTAAGTCTATGTATGACGATGTCATGAATGATCATCCACGGTTCCCTACAAGGTACCTGTGGAAGAGATACCATTAAAAATTAAAATCTTCATGTGGTTTCTAAGTAACAAAATTTTGCTAATAAAAGACAACCTTGCCAAAAGAAACTGGAATGGGTGTACCAAATGCTGCTTTTGTGATGATGTAGAAACAATTGAGCATTTGTTCTTAGCTTGTCCTTTTGCAACGATAATTTGGCGTATGATTTTTTGCACTTATAACCTACCCCTTCCAACCAATATCACCAACATGTTTGGTAATTGGCTAAATGGAATAGATAAGCGAATACGGGCAGAATACGGATTGGCATTTCGGCCATTTGTTGGTCTATTTGAAAGTGTCAAAATAACTGTATTTTTAATAAAACGGGAGTTCCTTCCTTCTTGCAGGTTATCCATATGGCGGCATATTGGATTCAGCTTTGGGATTTCCTTCTTCCAAAGGATCAGCGTCAACCCATGGTTTCTGGGTGCAACTGTCTTGTGGCGGTTACTTCGGATTTCTTCAGCCAGACTTCGTGGTGTCATTCTAGTAGATTGATGAATGTCTAGCTGTTGCTTTTACTCTCTTGTGAGGTTGTTATCTTTTTCAGATGGTTGATGCATGTGCCAACCTTATCCGACTCTTGATTTGTAATGAGACTATGATACTTTTCGGTTTTTAATAAAGGTTGTGTGCATCCCAGGATGCAGGGGTTATACTCCCCTTTTCGGAAAAATAGGCTGCATCTACGAACCTAAAAGTAAAGAATCTCATATGCGACAAACAGAAATAGGGGGGTGCATAAATCTAAAACGAAAGACCATGTCAGCCATGACAACACACACTGCTTGGTGTAGGACCTGAACTTGAATAAGTGTAGTAGCCACAATACAATCTGCTAAATATTGTTGGTTAACTAAAAGAAGTAGTTGGTACGATTATATGGAGATGTAACAGCGGCAACCATAGATAAACAATAGGAGATAGCCGAGATAATTATACATGGTTATCTAGGTAAATAATATTACATCATGCCAATAATAATCATACTTGGCAGTGCCAGATACGCTAATGATATTACACATGATATTTCCGGTGACAGGAGTCAGTAGAACGGCTGCTTTGTAGCCCGATTTGTTGATGCAGGTGAAATTTTGGTTCCCACTAAAAAGAAAATTGAATAAATGTTCTGATACACTGACACCTGGCTTGTTTAATTAAATAGCAAAATGTTACAACAAACACATGTAAAAGGAGGTCAATCCAAGTTAAAAACACGATGATGGTGTACTCCTTTCCGGATAATATTAAGTAAATAACCTAGGAACATGGGGGAACTATCATACTCAGAACATTTTTTTTGGACATTGTCATTCCTAAACTTGTGAATGACGTTTTGGACAAATATAAACCTATTTTTAGTTCTAATAGAAACATTTCATGTAAGATAGAGTTCTATCCTTAAATGTTCTCTAGTAGAGAAAAGATGCAAATATAAACCTATTTTCTGTTGTCATAAAATACACAAGCAGAGTATTTTAAGCAGAGTATTTTAAGGAACAATCTACGAACATGGGAGAACTAGCATACTAAAACATATTATTTTGGAACTCGTCATCCCTGAACTTGTGAATACCATTTTGGATATCTACATCGACATAAATCTTATTTTTAAACTAAGATGCAAAATCAAGCTGGCTTATATGAACTCGAAATAGAGAATTATTCAGGACCAAAATGTACGGAATCAAAATATTCATGCAATACAGCAAGCTCAATTTCAGCTCAGCTAGTCAATAACTAAGTTCCCATACAATAATAACATTTCCTATAAGTTAGCGGGCTCTTCTTAAAATCCTCTCTGGTATAGAGAATATGCAAATATAAACCTATTTTAGTTATCACAGAGAATATGCAAATATAAACCTATTTTAGTTATCATATAAACATTTTCTGAGATGTACTTCCACAATATCCACACGCACATGTACTATCACAACCAATCTCTTCAAGGTAGCAAAAATAAATACGATAGTGAGATGCCATTATTTGAATAGAAAATTAAACCAATGGCTTATCTAGACAATAGTACAAACACCTAGTGAGCAACCAGTTTTCCCCAAATCACAATTAAATCGAACTCACGAGATGGAAGGGAAGAGTAGCGGTGGCGGACTGAGCCTTCTCCCGTGATGATGGGGAGTGCGGCTGCGCTTACTATGGAGTCCGGTTGTCGGGGTCAAGCGCGGTGGCAGTGGAGGGGGTCCTGTCCAAGATCCGCGCGGTGGATTTGGCCTCCGCTCTACCGAGCTGGGCCAGACCGCGTCGATGCTGGCTGCAGAGAGGGTCCCAGGTCCGAGCTCTGCTTCCGGCGGGGAGGAATGGAAGGTGAGAGAGAGAGGAGAGAGACGCCGGTGTGAGAGGATAAGGAGGACAGAGATCAGGACGGTTGGTACCATAGACCCAAAGTGAGAAGCGGAAAACTAGGAGGACGCCCGCAGATGCCCTCAGCACGCGCGTCGGACACCACGCTTAAGCTATAGAAATATGCGTCGTCGCCCCCGGCCGCACGCCTCCTGAGCCCCGACTCCTCCCCTTCGAGCTCTCCATGCTGCCGACCTAGGCCCTCCGTTGCCATGCCCCAACCTCGAGCGGCGCCTCCACGGCCGCGAACCTACGGTGGAGGAGTAGGCCACGACGATGGCGGCCGCGGACCCGGGCAAGAAGTCGTCGAGGAGACGCCAAGTATGCGGTTGGACCGGAGAAGTCGAGGCGGCCGGCGGAAACCCTAGCTTGCCCGACGCAAGGGGCTCTGGGGGTCGGGAGGAAGAGGAGAGAACAAAGGCATCGAGAGGGTAGGCGGTGGGCATCTGAGCAACGGGCCGTGGGACCGGTCCGGTGGAGTGGCTAGCTGGTTTAACTGGTTTTTTCTTACAGCTAGCTGAGCAGCGCGCACCGTAAGTGGCTGAAAAGACTCCCTGCCTCTCACGCTTAAGAAACTAGATAAAATGGTCGAACACAACATGAAAAGTAGATTATTTTTTGACAAAGAACATATATTAATATCTCGAAGATACCAATTATACCTAGCCTCTGCAATTAACGCATCGTCCTAGCGGCCTTATAGCCCAAAGCCCAAACAAGAAGAATTATTAAAAAAAAATCTTGCTACAATGATCTATTGCATGTAGCAGCAGTACTACAAAAAGGACGTTTCCAAAAAGGCACAGTATGCAAGCGTCATTGTCAACTGACCATAAATCTTAGCTTTTCACGTGAAGAAAGTCCTCGCTCATAAAACAATGCATTTCACAAAGCTATTGTGAGAAACAACTAATGAAGAAAAGTACATACAAGAACGCAAGAGATGTAGGGTAAGGGTCTCTCTTTATTATTCGTGCACGTGCGGACCCTAAATATATACATGGCCAATTGGAGTCTAATTAATCCAAGAGGATCCATTTGACTAGGGAGAGGGGAAAGACGTACCCCTGCGTCGCAGAGCAATCCTGCATATGGAGAAGGATCGCGTGTTTGTGTGGTAACGAAGTGGATCATCTGAAGCAAAGCAAACGTACCGAGGGAGGAACACACACTTTTGCTGGCTGGATCCAAATCTGTAACACGGCGGACTGCTCCTACAGCTAGCTACAGGCTCACCCAGCTCCAGCTCGATCGAATGCGCCCTTACGTGATGGTTGAGGAAGAATCGCATTTCTCTTTCTTCTCTCAAAGCGTGACGTGACGTATTCTCTCTTTATACCAGTAGTAGCTGTAGGAGCAGTCCGATCGAATCCAGTCACACATATATACTCGCGGTTGAGAGCTGAGATGTACTCCGTACTAGACAACTGCACTGCTACCAACTAATAGGCGTTAGATAGAGGTAACTCCCAACCAGACAAGAAGATGAGCAGGCCGAATGAGGTGTTCGTCGAGCCAGACGATGAACTTCTCGTGGCTGCGCAGCGAGGCGATTGGGAGCGGCTAGAGCGTCTCCTTAGTAAAGAAGATGACACAGCGACACGTGATGTCGTCGTCCGAATCGAGGAACCTGTCGCCGTCACCACCGTGGCGCCGCGGGACTCCGTCCTCCACGTGGTCGCGTCGCGGGGAGACGGCGAAGAGTTCCTGAAGAGCGCCACCGTGATCTATGACAAGGACATGGTCGGGTGGCTCATGTCGGAGGACCCGCAACTAGCTCGGATTCGACCGGACCATGGCGCCTCGCCCTTGTACTTGGCCGTCTCGCTGGAACACGATGACATTGCACGGCAGCTCTACGACAAGGACCAAGACCTGTCCTACTCTGGACCAGATGGCCAAAATGCCTTACATGTAGCGGTTCAAAAGGGCTCATCAGGTGAGTAATAAATTCTTCCTCGATCGCTTTGGCTGTATTATTGTCCAATTTCATCGCATTTGAAGGAAAGAAAAAAGTGAATTGGCTTTGACGCCTGGTTGACGTGGGAGCTTCTTCTTCTTCAGTCTCCGGCAACGGCACCAGAAAATAGCTTGATATCTACGCACTTCTATTCTTATAAACAGTTGTTGGGCCTCCAAGTACAGAGGTTTGTAGAACAGTACTAAGTTTTTCCTTAAGTGGATCACCCAAGGTTTATCGAACTCAGGGAGGAAGTGGTCAAAGGTATCCCTCTCAAGCAACCCTGCAATCAAGATACAAGAAGTCTATTGTGTCCCCAACACACCCAATACACTTATCAAGTGTATAGGTGCACTAGTTCGGCGAAGAGATAGTAAAATACAAGTGGTATGAATATAAGACAATGGTGCCAAAAAATAGCTTGATGGCGAGGAACAGAAAGCAAACTGAAATAAAGATGAAAGGAAGCAAACATGTAACAGATCTAGTTGCAAACGGTGTTTTAATGCTTAAAAAACAAGGCCTAAGGATCATACTTTCACTAGTGAACACTCTTATATAAATAGATTATCTTCATGATACTACTCTAAACTACTCTCCGGTTGGACATTCTAATCCATGATAGGGCTATAACAACACACCTTAAAGTAAGCCTTTCCCAATCTAGATAACCCTACACTGTCACCTTGAGCACTAGATGGTTTCAACAAACACCACAATTTCATAGAAACATCCAACTCCAAATATAACTCATAACAAGTATTTGTAATCTCTAGCCTAAGTGCCACCATGGTGTGCACGCTGTCACTTTCACACACATGGGGAGAGTAGAGATCTATTAAAGCACTTGAGTAACAAGGTAGATCTACTTGATTACAAAACTCATGATCACAATATGATCATGCATAGAGAGAGGGATGAACACATACCTACCGGCAGAACCCTTAGCCTCGAGGAAGAACTACTCCCTCATCATTATGGAAATCAGCAACGGTGATGGAGATGGTGGTGGAGATTGATGGAGATGGCTCCGGGGGCACTTCCACGTCCCGGCAGGGTGCCGGAATAGAGGCTTTCTGTCCCCCGAATCTCCCCTTCGGTGGCGGTGGCGCAACGGAACTTTTCGTGGCTTTCTGATTGACGACTTAGGGTTTTTTGCATCGGGGGAGATATATAGGCGAAAGAGGCAAGGTCGGTGGGCGGCCAGGGGGCCCACACCATGCCCTGGCGCAGCCAGGGAGGACCCGCACCTAGGGGTGGTGTGGCCACCCTGTGGCCCCTCTTCGTCTCGTCTTCTGGCTCCGTGAGTCTTCCGGTAAAATATCAACTTCGGCTTTTGTCCTATCCAATTCCAAGAATATTCATTTTCTGACTTCCTAGAACCAAAAATAGTAGAAAACAGGCAGCTGACACTGTGGCTCTTTGTTAATAGGTTAGTCCAAGAAATCATATGAAAAGTACTCCAAAGTTGGAACAAACATAAGAAAGTAGATAAAACCAAACATAGAACATGAAAAATTATAGATACGTTAGCAACGTATCACCTATCGTCATTGATACGGCTGAAGCGTCGTGTTCCGGAAGGCTCCGCCGGCGAACTCCACAGTGCGCATATGCCGGAAGATCGCTGGATCGGTTGGGATTCGGTCGTGCGCACCCATGTTTTTATTCTGACCGTTTTGGTTCAGAGGGATGTTTCGAAGCTCAGTTGGATGTTAATATCATGGGACATGTTCTCGTTTCATGGTGCCGACAGAGAATATCATGAAGGCTGAGATCTAAGGACTGACAATGGTGGGTCGAGACCGGGTGGTGATGAGGAATTGGCTTGGTGACTTGTGTCTTGAAGCAGTGGTATGCAAGCGGGGGCGATAGTACAAGAGAAGCTCATGGTCCTATCTTTTAAGGTGAAAACCCAGGGTCTGGCCTTAATTGGTTGTGCCTGGCAATGACCTTGTTGAAGGTATTATTTTGAGAGAGTGGACTTTCTTCAGGATGAAAACCTAGATCTTTGATCGGGCGATAACGGTGTTTGTGCACTATTCCTTTCTTGGAGGCGTCATTTTTGGAGAAGATGGACTTCTGGTGCTGTCTCGGTGGTGGTAGTACTGTTGTTTCAATGAATGAGGAACCGTAGCGGGACTTTGCTTTCTTTTTGTAATTCTTCGTTCTTTTTTGGCCGTGTGCATCCGTATGACCACTAGGGCAATGCGTTGTTGCAGAGGCTGGGTGCGATTGGTATCCTCAGATATTAATATATGCTCCTTCCAAAAAAATGTGAAAAAACTTTGAATTCTGGTCTCGACAAAAGACAAAAGTGTAGACGAAGTCCTTCTAGTCTTTGAAGAAGAGGAGCTCACCCCTAGTGTAGCTCTAGTTGGACACAGAGCCAGTCGGATATAGGGAGGGGTGAGGGGTGGCCAAGCCCCCTCAAGGATATGCGGCGGGGGCTAGCACTAGTTTTGATGCTATACGGTTAATCATAATACTCTGTTTAGTCTAGATCATTGTCTACAATATGTTGATTGCTGAAGCTTTATGTGCCAAGCCCAAAAAAATAGCCATGAGGGGATAATACATACATATTGAAGCATCGTCAATACCATAGACCGATCAATTGATCCATGAGACGCATCTGAATTTGTGTTATACTCGGTTTCCCTCAACGGCTAGTCGGCTTATTTCCCCCTTCTGCGCCTTCGTTGTGGCGGCGCCTACCTAGGGCCAGGGTGTTGTTGGTTGAGCATCGTTACCATGATCGGGATTTCGTATTCGGGCGTCGTCGTGTCCGTGATTACCGATTAGCGAAGGCACAAAGCACATCTCCTAACCCGTGAATTGACCGTCCTAAGGTATGATCCCAAATATATTTCATGTTGGCTACTAGAATTGCTAGTTTGATTACCCATCTAATAGAAATTATTTTGTCTGATCAATTATGGATTATATACACCGGCATTTTTTACGAATTATATAGTGATTAACTAATTATTGAGTTATTGATTGATTTGATAGGTCTGGGCATAAGAACGCACTCAAACTAGGTAGAATGTAGCTTGCTTTTTTTTATTACAAAACATATAATGTTACGGTTTGATATCTATAGTATACATTAGAAGACTTGATATATTTTCATGTTATATCTCTTTTATGGTGAATTTTTTCTTTGCCCCACATGGTCATATAGTAAATCCGATCCTTGATTTATTTAGTATTCTGATACAACCTTATATATTTGTGTGTATTTATAGAGAAATGTTTTGTAAATTTTACCATTCGTGAGATCATAGACTTAGTTTGATGGGTTTCTAGCCGAGAAGCTACTAAAATGAAGCGTTTAATTATAAAACATGCTTTCGGATAACAAAACTACATATATTTAACATTCGATTTAGTTTTGTTGTATACCTATTTTGTCGTCACTATCATCTCGCCCCTCTATGGTCAAATCCTGGATCCGCCCCTGGCTAGACACCATACTCGCAGAAGGTGGCAGTCCTTAGAGGCATAGTCACAACTTGACACTGGTTCTGCAACATCTTCACCAGCAGCGGCTTCATGACGGGAGAGAGAGAGAGAGAGAGAGAGAGAGAGAGAGAGAGAGAGCTGAAGAGCATGCAAGTCCCTTACTTAGATCTGGAGTAGAAGCTGTGAGGCTCATGCTCGAAAAGGGTGGTGCCCAATCCTGAGAGGATAGCCCTTCTGCGGCATCGCCTCCATCTCAACTACATCGTCCATCAACCGAGGGAAGTGTGGCTAGTTGATGATGTTGTTCTGTCGGACATAGTCCTTGTAGCCCGGCGTTGGAGTGATCGTCTTCCTGCATAGGGTGTCCTAATCCTGCTTGGGTACATTTCCATGCAGAACTGATCAAATCGTGCAACACAATGATGGCAACACATACGACAATACTAATCACCGTGAAGGAATGCACAATCATGATCAATTGGCTACAGATGCAATAGATCTACGTAATACCGATATCAGTCAAGCAATGCAATCATGATCAATGTCTACGAATGCAATAGACCTACGCAATACCAATCTCGGTCAAGCAACACAATACCGATCATTCTCAAAAAATGCAATCATGATTAATGTCTATGGATGCAACAAATCTACGAAATTGAGTCCATCCCGAACGAAAAACTCTTATTAGCGAAGGAGATGTAGATGGTCGTGTAGCCTGGCAAGTCGTTGCTGCGGGCGAGGGCGCAGAAGATCCACCCGTAGCGGCAGCGGTCCTGGCCCGAGCATGCAGTATGGTGGCGACCAGTCTAGGGGTGGCGAAGGCCGCTCCAGGATCCGCAAATCCTATCGGGGCAGTAGCAGGAAGTGGAGGAAACTCCCGCGGCACGCGGCTAAAGCCCAATGGGTGAACCATCTCGCTGCTCGACCCCGAAGTCCCCAGGGCGATGGCCGCCGCCCTCAATGCATCAAGGGTCGGCACAGGGCATAGAGATAGACCCGAATTGCGTAATGTGTTGTGACCACAAAGCTAAGTCTATGAAACACAAGTGCTTGTGAAAACGAATGCATTAATACTAATTTTCATGTCATACAACCTTGTATTCATTGAGCAATTGTTGGTTAAAAAAGTTTATCTTAACAAAACAAAATACATGGTAGTTTTGAGAAGGGAGTTAGCTAGCATGATTAAAGATGTTTTCCCGAAACATGTGTTACGTAATTGTGTTTGACAAGGAGGCCTAACAAACAATCGCAGGGATGACAAAGACGCTATTGGAATGGAACAAGGGTCTTACAAAACAATGTGACCGATCCAGCGGAAGTACGCCTCTTCACTTGGGCGCATCATGGGGGAAGCACGAGGCGATGAGCCTGCTGCTGGCCGCTGACCACTCCGCGGCGTATCAGGGAGACTCCAACGGGTCGTTTGCCATACATGTGGCCGCGTCCATGAACGAGGTCAAGGCGGTGTCCGTCTTGCTCGACGTCCACAATGGCCGCCTAGCCGAGCTACGCGATGCCGATGGCAGGACCTTCCTCCATGTGGCCGTCGCTGCGGAGAGCCGGTCCGTGGTGACGTACGCTTGCAAGGTGCAGAGCGTGAAGTTTGCATCGTCGGTGATGAACATGCAGGACAAGGATGGCAACAGCGCGCTGCACCTTGCGGTCGAGACCGGGAACCTCTGGATCTTCAACTCTCTCTTGAAAAACCTAAAGGTTAAGCTGAATCTGACAAATAACAGGGGGCAAACACCACTTGATGTTTGGCAGACGAGCATACCCTCAGTCCCAAGATCGGTAAGCGTTTGTTCTTTCACGGATCTGCATGTTCCTTGATTTTTTTATTTTTCAGTGGTTCGTCTGCACTGCTGATGAATTAACACGCTACTAAAGACTAATACGTCGACTTCTCTGATTTTCTTTTTCAGTGGCATATATTTCTGCAGAATCCAAGGACGAGGATACAGAACTTGCTCCAAGATGTCGGCGCTCAGAGTAGTACTTACCGGTTGGATCGATTCTGCAGACAACACATTCCTATGATGGACGAAGCACGACAAGATAAAAGCCATCACCAGCTCCACTCAGGTCATCGGCATCGGCTCGGTTCTGATCGCGACGGTCACGTTTGCCGCAGCCTTTGCGCTACCCGGTGGCTACCGAGGAGCCGATGACGACCATGACAAGGGAGGCACACCGACACTTGCTGGTCATTACGCCTTCGACGTGTTAGTCATTGCGATCACGCTGGCATTCGTCTGCGCGGCCGTGTCTATCATCTGTCTCATTTGCGCGGGGCTGGGCACTCTCGACGTGCGCACCCGCATAGTTTCGTCTGCCGTTTCCGTCATATTCTTGGGCAGCTCAGCCAGGAGCGTCGGCACTGCCTTCGGGTTCGGGCTCTATGCCGTGCTGGCTCCAGTCGCGCGCGCCACGGCCGTCGCTTCTTGCGCCATCACGTTTCTCGTGCTCGCCTTGGTAGACGCCGTTTGGTTCATCAGGGTCGTCACTCAGACCACTGACGGTGACCTCATGCTGCTTCAAAGGGTAGGAATACGGGCAGCATGGTGGAGACTGGCACGCGGGGTCCTAGTTACCGCACTATCGCATTCGTGGCAGTACATTGTGATAGCCGTTGTAGTCATGTTTGCCAAGATTAATAGGGCGCACTGAATTATACTCCTTCTCAACCACATGTTTTAGGACATGTTGCCTATATGATTGTTTTGTAACGCTTGTGTATTCTCATAATTATGCCACCATTGTCGGAAAGACAGAGATCAAGTGAACCCCTAAATCTACGTCCATTGTTTTCATATATAAGAATAAAACATTCGGCTTGTCCTCTTGCATTATACTCCCTCCGTTCCTTAATATAAGGTGTATAGTTTTTTTTGAAAATTTCCATAATATAAGGTGTATAGAGAATTTTGGGATTTGCTCCTCTTATTTAGGAGTCAATTAATCTGATCAGGAGAGAGAGGATACCCAAATTTCATATGTTCCCTCTATATCACGACAATCACCCGCGGTATTCATGTTCTAAAGCAACAAAATTTGCCCTCTCAGTCTATGCACTAATATTCGTGCAAGAAAATTATACACCTTATATTAAGGAACATAGGGAGTAGAGGATTGGACCATTTGTGAGTTTCCTTACATTTTCTACTTTGTTGCATTTTAATTTCAATCATTAAATAAAATTCCATTATTTCTTTAATTTGTTTGGTGCATAGATAATTTATAATTATGACACACTAGTTAGAGAGAATAAATAGCATTACCTACCTTATACTTACACATTGTGTGTGTGCAAGGCTTGTATTGAAGGGAAAATGCATGGCTCACTCCACAAGGTTCTCAATCAAATTACAATGGAACGTTGCTTGGAGCTTCTTCACATGGAAGGAAGAACCGTTTCTTGATGGATGAGGCGTGGACCATGTTGGCGGAATTCAAGTCACCATATAACTTTTGGGCCGAGGCCATCTCCATCGTTTTCCATGCTATCAATCGGCTATACCTTCGCAAGCCAAGAATAAGACTCCATATGAACTCCTCACCGGACACAAGCCCAATGTTAGCTACTTCCGGGTGTTCGGGTGTAAATGCTTCATACTCAAGAAGGGTGTTCGGTTATCCAAGTTTAAGTCAAAGGCACAAGAGGGTATCTTCGTGGGATACTCCAATCAATCACATGCTTATAGAGTCCACAACAAATCCAATGCAAGAGTTGAAGAAACAAGCAATGTAAGGTTTAATGACGAACATGAGTACCTCGTGAGGCAAGATGGTGTTCGTGATCCAAGTGATAAAGTTCCTCCTCAAGCCATACGAAGAATGGGTGTGGGATTCTTCTACCCCATTGAGGAACCCCTTGTGGCCGAAGGAGAAGTACCAAGCTCTACTCAAATTGTTGGGGGATAACCCCGGGTAGGGTCATGCCGGGGTATAATGGCCATGATAGCCGAGGTACGGCAAGGCCAAAGAAGGAGCTGACCGAGTTACCTCATGGAAGGCCGGCTTACGGGAAGACCCGGCCCGGTGGATGTTCAACTAACATTAACTCGGCCGACATAAAGCATATGTCGGCTAGCTCAGTTTCTCTTGTTTGCAGGTACCCACGGGGCCGAGTTAACCAGGCACGAGCCGGGTTACCACTTGGCTTACAAGAGAAGGAAGGAATCTTGCTAGTCAAAAGGTGGTCTCTTTCCACTATAGCATGAGCGAAGCGGACAGAGGGAAGGACCAGCGGGAAGTGGACGACAAGGGTGATGTAGCCTATGTCGGGTGACGCCACCAATGTCGGATGACACCACGCCGCAGAGGGGCTCAGAGAGGCTTACGCCCTGAGTCCAGACCAGCTCGCTAAAGAGATAAAGCAGCATCTTGCTTTACCGAGAAGCATATTCAGAGAATATGCCTCCACTTATGCCCTAACTTGTAACCTGGGTTGCCCTATATAAGGAGCACCAGGTCCTCCATAGAGGGAGTCGGCCATTTTTACTAAGGGAAAACCCTAGAGTGTAGTGTGTGGTTAGTAAGGGCAATAGTCTCCTTCCCACGAACAGCTCGAGGAGCCCTTGTAATCCATCATTGATTGAGAGAGAATACAAGCTTCTGTGTGTGGAATTACCACACTATCCCTCCCTGGATTCCTCTAGTGCGCATTTGCCCCACTCTTAGCCTATACATGGCATCTGCCGTGCCACCACCACGACAGTTGGCGCCCACCGTGGGGCTAGCGGCACTAGAAGGAGTGAAGATCCATACTAGAAAGTCCATCAACACCGGCGAACGCATCATCTCCAGGCTCGTTCAGTGCTTTGGAGCGCTGGACTACATCAGCGACAACGCCCACAGCTTCGGCAACCGTCCTCCACCGAGGAACGGCATCTTCATCAACCTTGGCACCCACAAGATCTACGTTAGCATGGACGAGTCCTGCGTTCACCGTAGCACGTCGTCGAGGGAGGCAAACCACCTCTTAGCGCAGCTCGCAGAGTGCGTATCACTCGCCCCGCTAGCAGCATCGAGGTCATGATGACCACGCCAGACGCTGGTAAGGGCAAGGATCCGGTGCCAAATCTAGACGCTATGCCAAAGGCAACAAGGTCTAGATTCCCTCCTCTAGAGAGGCCTGAGAATGTACTGTAGCGGGCGATAGATAGCTTAGCTACTCCCATAGCACCTGTGGTAGATCCGGCTCAGGCACATGCCGAACTTGAAGAAACTAGGCTAAAAATGTTAGTTGGGGCAAAGAAGGTAGCTGAGTTGCAGCAGTCACTGAACATCACTCTGCGTGAGTACGCAAAGGTAAACCGGATTAGCCCAACTCGGATGGATGGGGTAAAGATTAGAGGTAGAAACTTGATCGCAGAGATAGACAAGGAGTATGTGCCTAAGCCGGGTCATACAGCTACTCTAGTGACAGTAGGGATGGAGAGGTATAGCACCCCAGCGAAAAACCTCAGGGCTGCCGACGCAGCGGCATCCTTCTTAGAGGGTCTGACTGGGGAAGCCCGAGAAAGGCAACAGGAGAGAGTTAACCATCTACCGACGGTAGCTTATTAACAGAATGAGGAAATAAACAAGGCAAACCCGGTGCTACCAGGAGGTTCGCATGTAGTTCATTCGGCAAGGAATAACTCGGCAATATCCGCCGGAGCAGCATCATCTCCTCATGATCACCCCAAAAGAGAAGAGGTGGTAACCTCGAAAAGAAGGAACAAACAGATGGTCCCATATGATCTGGAAAGGGCCAGGAAGGGCAAAGCAACGCAAGTTGATGAGGATCGTCACAGTGCCAACCGGGGTGAAGCTAGCCGAGGTAACCGCGACCAAGACAATGCCGGTCAGAGGAATGCTGGAAGTGGCAATGCCGGCTAGCGTAACTCGGCGGGAGCAGGGCAAAACCCACCTCGGCAACAGCAGCAACAATATGAACCTCGGCCACAGAGAAGTGTTGGTCTAGCGATGCAGTAACAATATGCTTGTCTAGGTCAGGATAGATACAATGATGGTTATTCGGCAATGGTTGATGCCGGATTTCCTAGACCAGAGCACCATGTAGTTGGATCAAGGTTGGGGAACAGAAATTTGCAGCCATATGATGCCAGGTTAAAACTAGACTGGATCCACAGGTTGGAGATGATTGAGCTACAGGGTCCTCCGGGTCCAGCATGCTTTGGACCTCGGATTATGGGGGAACCACCTATGGCGAACTTCCAATTAGCTAGAGGCACGAAGACGTATGACAGCGGCACAAAGCCGTAGGATTGGCTCATTAACTATGCTACTGCAGTGCACATCGCCACGGGTAATTTGAGATGGGCGGTTAGATATGTGCCATAGATGTTGGAAGGGCCAACAAGGGTCTGGTTAAACAATTTACTAGCTGAAAGTATCAACGGCTGGATTGACTTGGAGGAAGCATTTGTGAGTAACTTCTCGAGCACCTACAAGAGGCCGAATAGGCCACAGACTCTAGCATTGTGCAAGCAGAGACCGAAAGAGACAGACCGGGAGTTCTTAACTCGCTGGTGCAATGTCTGCAATTCCTGTGAAGAGGTGATTGAGTCACGAGCTATTGCGTGGTTTCCCAAGGATGCAGGTATGCAAGTATGCTATGGCAAAGATTGCAGAAAGATATGCCAACTACGTTGGCTGAAACAATCCGAATCACTGATTCGTATGCTTTTGGTGATCCAACCCAACCTCGGATGATGTCAAATGAGTCCAATGACGAGTATTACCCCCGTGAAGGTGCCAGAGTATCTCGACGCGATGACTTCCAGGGTAAGAGGAGAGATGATAGGCCGGATTACCGATACAGCTCGCAACAAGTTGCTGTGGTGGATCAAGATTACTCCAATGCTTGCGCAAACCAGCGTCAGAAAACTGGTGGACAACAATGGCAGCAAAAGGGTGAGGGTAGGAAGCCTTGGACTCTGGAGCAAAAGAAACAGTGGTAGGGGACAAAAGATAGGCCAAGGTACATGTATGAGTCGATGTTGGACCAGCCATGCAAGTTCCATACGCCGAATCCGAGTAATCCAGCAAACCACACAACTCGGCAATGTGAGTGGATGAAAAAGATCGAGCAAGGTAGTTCGCGAATGCTCAGGCACCTTGGCAATATGCACCTCGGAATGGCGCACCTCGGCAACCACAACTCACTAGGGCAAATGGACAACAGTTGATGCTGCCACCACCTCCGCCGAGATACGAAAATCAAGAAAGAAGGGATGCAATGCATCAAGTGGATAATCAGCAGCAACAACAGAACTAGAGATACCACGGCAATGATGGGAGGAATGAATATAGGGAGCACCACCAAAGTTACTACGTGTTCACAACTGAGGAAACCGACAAGAAGAGCTTGCAACGCCGACATATGGAGGTGAATGCAGTTATGTCGGGAGTGACGAGGTATATGCCTTGGGCAGAACAAGAGATCACATGGAGTATCAAGGACCATCCCTGGCTCATGTCGAGTCCTGGATCATATGCATTGGTGATGGGTCTGATACATTGCAAATGTATCTATAATTTTTGATGTTCCATGCTTGGTTTTATCTACTTTCTTGTGTTTTGTCCACACTTTGGAGTACTTTTCATAGGATTTCTTGGACTAACCTATTAACAACAGCCACAGTGCCAGCTGCCTGTTTTCTGCTATTTTTGGTTCTAGGAAAGTCAGAAAATGAATATTCTCGGAATTGGACGGGACAAAAGCCAAAGTAGCTATTTTTCCGGAAGACATCTAGAGCCAGAATACGAGATGGAGAGGGGCTGGGGCCTGGCCACACCACTTGGCTGCGCGGCCAGGCCTGGCCCGTGCCAGGGGGTGATCTGGCCAACCCAGCACCCCCTCGGCCTCTCCTTCCGCCTATATACTGCCTTTGATACGGAAACCCTAAGTACCCGATCAAAAATCCATGAAAGAGTCTGTAGCCGCCGTCGTCTCTGTCCCTAGATCGGGAGGGATCTGAAGCTCTTCGCGGCACCCTGCCGGAGAGGGGAATTCACCCTGGAGGCCTTCTTCATCATCATGCAAGCCTCCGGTGTGATGCGTGAGTAGTTCCTCTCTGGACTACGGGTCCATGTAGTAGCTAGATGGCTGGTTCTTCTCCTTTGTGCTTTCAGGTTTAGATCTTGTGAGATCCGTTCATGATCAATATCATCTATTGATATTGAGATGCTATTTCAGATAGATTGTTGATTCTATCATGTCTTTGTTATTTGTGATCTTGCATGCTTTCTGTTGTTAGTAGCAATCTTGGCCAAGTAGATGCTAGCAACTCCAAGAGTTAGTATTTATGATCAATAGTGGGTTCATGCCTCTAGTAATCTGGGGAAGTGACAGAAATCTCTAAGGTACTAGATGTGTTGTTGCTACTAGGGAGAAAACAACAATCCTTTGTTCATAGAACAATCGGATTGTTTACTTTACCCGCAATTCGTAATGCAATAATCTGTTGCTTGTAACTTAATACTGGAGGGGGTTCGGATGATAACCTGAAGGTGGATTATTAGTCATAGATGCAGTTGGATGGCGGTCTATGTATAATGTTGTAATTCCCAATCGAATCTCAAAGGAGTCAAGATGATTAGTATATGCATGTATTGCTTTCTCGATGTTTGTCAATTGCCCCGCTGTAATTTGTTCACCCAACATGTTATCTATCTTAAGGAGAGCCACCTCTAGTGAACTATGGACCCCGGTCCTTTCTTTTACATATAATCTACAAACTGTTTACTGCTTTGTGTTTACTTTCTGCAAACTATTACTTCCTTCCATTCGATACGTTTAATCCTTTGTTTTCAGCAAAACCGGTGAGATTGACAACCTCATCGCAAGTTGGGGACAAAGTTCTATGGTTGTGTTGTGCAGGTCTCCACGTTGCTACTAGCACCGGTAGTGCGCCCTGCCAATGCTCAGCTAGCAACATCTTTGGGGTGTTTCCTTGCTCCTACTAGATTGATAACCTTGGTTTCAAACTGAGGGAAAACTTGCTGCTGTGCTCATCATACCTTCCTCTTGGGGTTCCCCAACGAGCTCGATATATTTGGGCCATCAACAACTTTTTATGGCGCCGTTGCCGGGGATTCAAGGACATCTTCACAAGGGGAGTCCCTCATAACCAATCTCTTTACTTTGTTAATTTTGTTTTGCTTTGTTTGCTTGTTTCTTTATCAAAAACACAAAAAAATTAGTTTTACAAGTTTTTATTTCTTTATTAAAAACACAAAAAATGGCTACTCTTGAAAACACTAAGTTGTGTGACTTCACTAGCACCAACAACAATGATTTTATGAGCACACCTATTGCTCCACCTGTGCCCGAAGCTACTTTCTTTGAGATAAAACCTGCTTTACTCAATCTTGTTATGAGAGAACAATTTTCTGGTATTGGTAATGAAGATGCTGATGCCCATCTAAATAACTTTGTTGAACTTTGTGAGATGCAAAAGCATAGGGATATAGATGGTGATATTATTAAGCTTAAATTGTTTCCTTTCTCTTTGAGAGGAAAAGCTAAATAATGGTTGAATTCCTTGACTAGGAATAGTATTGATTCTTGGACTAAATGCAAAGATGCTTTTATTGGAAAATACTATCCTCCTGCTAAGATTATATCTATGAGAAGTGAAATAATGAAGTTTAAACAATCTGATAATGAACATGTTGCTCAATCTTGGGAAAGAATGAAATCTTTGGTAAAGAATTGTCCTATTCATGGACTGACTGCTTGGATGATCGTCCAAACTTTTTATGCAGGATTGAACTATTCTTCAAGGAACCTATTGGATTCTGCTGTTGGAGGTACCTTTATGACTATTACTTTGGGTGCTGCAACAAAGCTTCTGGATAATATGATGGTTACTTACTCTGAATGGCATACTGAAAGAGCTCCACAAGGTAACAAGGTAAATTCTGTTGAACAAACCTCCTCCTTGAGTGATATGATTGATGTTACTATGTCTATGCTTGTTAATGGGAAAGCCCATATTGATCCAAATAATGTTCCTTTGGCCTCTTTGGTTGCTCAAGAAGAGAAAGTTAACGTGAAATTTATAAGAAATAACAATTTTAGCAACAATGCCTACAGGAATAATTTTGGTAACAACAATTATATGCATATCCTCCCAACAATGGTAATGCTTATGGAAATTCTTACAACAATAATAGGAGTGCTCCCTCTGAACTTGAAGTTATGCTTAAAGACTTTATTAGTAAACAAACTGCTTTCAATAAAAATATTGAGGAAAAACTCTCTAATGCCGAAAGAAATATATCATCTTTGTCTGAAGCACAATCCTCTTTGATTAATAAAATGGCTGCTAAACCTGAAACTAATGATAATCCCTTTGCAGCTACTAATGCCATACAAGTAAGAATTGATGAAAATGTTAGACTATTAGCTGAGCTACATGCTAAGTGGGAAAGAGAAGATGAACTTGCTAGAGACGTTTGTGTTTCTACTATCACTACCACTAATGTTGAAGCTAGTAATAGTTCTGCTACTTTAGATGATGAATATGATTTTGATCTTGATGGTTGCAATATCTCTAAAGTTATTAAGTTCCTACAAAAGCTTGCTAAAAGTCCTAATGCTAGTGTTATGAACATGGCCTTTACAAAACACATTACTGATGCTCTCATAAAGATTAAAGAAGAAAAGATGAAACATATAGCTTCAATTCCCATAAAATAAGAAGATGGTTGGGAACCCATCATTAATATGAAAGTGAATGATTTTGATTTCAAAGCTTTATGTGATCTTGATAGTAGTGTTTCTATTATGCCTAGAAAGATCTATGATATGCTTGATTTACCACCACTTGAAGATTGTTATTTGAATGTCCCACTTGATGATAATGCTAAAAAGAAACTCATGGGGAGTCTTAATGATGTTCTTATTATGGTTAACAATGCCCATGTCCCCGTTGATTTCTATGTTTTGGATGTTGAATGCAATGCTTCTTGTCCTATTACTTTGGGAAGACCTTTTCTTAGAACTGTTGGTGCCATTATTGATATGAAAGAAGGCACCATTAAATATCAACTCCCACTAAAGAAAGGAATAGAACACTTCCCTAAGAAGAGAGAAAAGATTTCTTTTGCCTCTCCTATGAAAACAAAATTTGCTCTTAATGCTTCTTCATTTGAGAACACTTGATTCTTTTTCTTGCTTCTTATGCCTAACTTAAAGGCGTTAAAGAAAAGTACTTATTGGGAGATAAACCAAAAGTTTTAGATGAGTCTTGGGAGTTACTACTTCAGTAATAACCGCCCCTTATCCTTTTTGTTTGCTTTTTGTGCCAAGAGTAACCTCTAATGAGAGAGAAGTAATGATTGGGAAAGTTGTTGTCCCGAAACAGATTTCTGTGCATCACCGTCAAAATTCGTGTAAAATCTCTGTACGTCTTTTTGAGGCGTGAATTTTTGTGCTTCTGCCCCAGGTTGTTATCCAACTTTCGTTAGTTCAACACTTTTTTATTTGAGCAACATAAGGTCTTCGAATTTTTTTGTCTTTACCTGCTGGTCTCTTTTGACAGATTTTTGCCATTTTCTGCATTTGCTTCTTGTTGGTTCCTTTTTGAGTTCTTTTGGGGAATTGAGCTTTTTGAGGGAAGTGCTACAGTAGATAGTGTTTTAATGGAAGTTTATTGGTGTTAGAACTGAACCTAAAAGACTTATTATCTTGAGTGCACTAATGTTGCTAATAAAGATTGTGTGAAGTTTCGTATGAAGGAAAAATTTCAGTTGTATGGAAGGAATGAGTAATGAGATGAAGGATGGACTAAAGCTCAAGCTTGGAGATGCCACGCGTGTTACCCCAAGAAATATCCAAGAAGTACAAGCGTCAAAGCTTGGGGATGCCCAAGGCATCCCCTTCTTCATCAATAAAAATCCCAGGTTTCTTCCAAACGCTTCATTTTTATTGTTTCATGCACAGTTGTGTTGTTCTTGGAGCATCTTCTTTTTCGTTTTTGTTTTGGTTTTTCGTTTGCTTGGTTTGCTTAGTTTGCTGAATAAATTGGTTGGACGCCCTCTTCCATACATTGGTTTTCAAATAGTTTGGTTTGGTTTGGAAAAGAGTAGGAAAGTTCATGCTTAAGTGGTAAAGAGAGCTTGTTTTTGACTATGGCCTATGCTTTGTCATGCCATGCTTGATATTGTTTTGGCTTTATGCTTAGTATTCTTTGTTGTAGCACGACTTGTTATAAACAATTGAGATTGCTTAATGTGCCTTGGATGAATCATGCGTTGTTTTAGCATATTAAAGCATAGTATAGTGGTATTCTCCTTTGATGCTTTATTTGGGTTGACTTAGTGCATGCTCACACCATGTTATGACTATCCAAAGTCATCATAGCCTTTATGATCCTTTAGTTTTCAACTTGTAGTATCACTTTATGCTTTGATCAATGATGTTTTGTCGCTTTGCATGGTTATGGCCATTATTGCTCTCTTAGTTTGTCGCTCCCAGTCTTTTGCTAGCCTCCACAACCAAGTATGAGTTCCACTCATGCATCCAATTCCTTAAACCAAGTTATTCCAAAGAGTCCACCATACCTACCTACTAGCTTATGCTATTCCAAGTATATTCATGTTTTTGTCTACCTTCCAAATTAAACTTGTTATGAGAAAACTAGTGATTAAAGCTCTCACGAACTTGATGGCACACTTTACTTTTATTGCATTTAATAAACTTGAACCATTGGGTACTTCTTTGTTGCATATATGCTTGCTCTTTATAAGTTGAAGTTAGCAGAACCATGTATCATGGGGAATGCTTTCAACATTGCACTTGTACTTTGTACCCCGTTGATATCATGTTCTTTTGTTTATGGATCCCGACGGTGTGAAATAAAAGTGGAACTTGTAAGATCATGGAGTTTGTATGTGTGTTAGAGAAACACCTGGGCCGCTAGCCTAAGCCATGCCTAATCATGGTCGAAACTTGCAGCATCACCATAATGAGCATTCTATGAAGCATCCTCAATAAAAACCTATGCAAATATCAAATAAAAAGATCGCTGAGATTCTCATTGTCTGTTTGCCTTGTTATTTTGATTATGGGATAGCTCTTGTATCATGTGAAAGGGGTACCCCGTTGGCGGTTCTTAATGATACATATGTACTTACAATGACAAGAGCTTACTCGTGACTAAAGTTGAGTAGCATGAGGTTCGGTCTTCATAAGTAAGGGCATGAGATTTCGGCTTATAACTTGTCAAGCATATCCTCTTAGTTGTGTCACTTTAACCTTAATCACCTTCAAGATGCTTATGATAGGGGCAATGAGAGCTCAAAGCTATAAGTACCATAATTTTTGGAAGCTATTTATGAGACTTGAATCCCTACTTCCTTTTATAAAGGCCTTTCTTCCACCATTATATTGAGTCTCCACCTTCTTTCTTTATGCACCTACTTTGAGAGCATAGTGGCCATTCTTAGTTCTATGTGCATTGTCCCAAGACTAGTTGATTGATGCATATCTTGATATTGCTTGTTTTAAACTATTTGTATCTAGTCACTCTTATGAACTTTGAAGGTGTCCTATGCATTTATATTTGCTACTCTATGAGGGACAAGCTGAATACTATTATGCTATGTTTTGTTTATGTGAAACAAACAAACGTCTTCCAAAGCATTATTATTCATGAATCTTCTGTTTGTACCTTTTCATGTTACAACATAGTTTCTTTGTCTTATTGCTAGAACTTTGTCTTTCATGTTATGATTGAAGTACTATGATCCTACCTTTGAATGTTTTACAAATACTTTGATCAAGTTTATGATGGTGCATGTCACCTAAAAAATTATTCTTTCTTTTTATCACTTACCTACTCGAGGACGAGCAGGAGTTAAGCTTGGGGATGTTGATACATTGCAAATGTATCTATAATTTTTGATGTTCCATGCTTGGTTTTATCTACATTCTTGTGTTTTGTCCACACTTTGGAGTACTTTTCATATGATTTCTTGGACTAACCTATTAACAAGAGCCACAGTGCCAGCTGCCTGCTTTCTGCTGTTTTTGGTTCCAGGAAAGTCAGAAAATGAATATTCTCGGAATTGGACAGGACAAAAGCCAAAGTCGCTATTTTTTCGGAAGACATCTAGAGCCAGAGTACGAGACGAAGCGGGGCTGGGGCCTGGCCACACCACCTAGCCATGGCCAGGGCCTGGCGTGCTGTGGGTGGTCTGGCCGACCCAAGCACCCTCGGCCTCTCCTTCCGCCTATATTGCCTCCGACACGAAACACTAAGTACCCGATCAAAAATCCACGAAAGAGTCTCAGAGTCGCCATCGCTCTGTCCCTAGATCGGGAGGATCAAGCTCTTCGGCACCTCGTGGAGAGGGGAATTCACCCTGGAGGCCTTGTTCATCATCATGCAAGCCTCCGGTGTGATGCGTGAGTAGTTCATCTCTAGACTACGGGGCCATGTAGTACCTAGATGGCTGGTTCTTCTCCTTTGTGCTTTCATGTTTAGATCTTGTGAGCTCCGTTCATGATCAAGATCATCTATTTGTAATCTTACATGTTGTGTTTGCGGGGATCCGATGGATATTGAGATGCTATTTCAGATTGATTATTGATTCTATCATGTCTTTGTTATTTGTGATCTTGCATGCTTTCCGTTGTTAGTAGCTATCTTGGTCAAGTAGATGCTAGCAACTCCAAGAGTTAGTATTTATGATCGATAGTGGGTTCATGCCTCTAGCAATCTGGGGAAGTGATAGAAATCTCTAAGGTACTAGATGTGCTGTTGCTACTAGAGAGAAAACAACAATCCTTTGTTCATAGAACAATCGTATTGTTTAGTTTACACGCAATTCGTAATGCAATAATCTGTTGCTTGCAACTTAATACTAGAGGGGGTTTGGATGATAACCTGAAGGTGGATTATTAGTCATAGATGTAGTTGGATGGCGGTCTATGTATAATGTTGTAATGCCCAATCGAATCTCAAAGGAGTCAAGATGATTAGTATATGCATGTATTGCTTTCTCGATGTTTGTCAATTGCCCCGCTGTAATTTGTTCACCCAGCATGTTATCTATCTTAAGGAGAGCCACCTCTAGTGAACTATGGACCCCGGTCCTTTCTTTTACATATAATCTACAAACTGTTTACTGCTTTGTGTTTACTTTCTACAAACTATTACTTCCTTCCATTCGATACGTTTAATCCTTTGTTTTCAGCAAAACCGGTGAGATTGACAACCTCATCGCAAGTTGGGGCAAAGTTCTGTGGTTGTGTTGTGCAGGTCTCCACGTTGCTACTATCACCGGTAGTGCGCCCTGCCAATGCTCAGCTAGCAACACCTTTGGGGTGTTTCCTTGATCCTACTGGATTGATAACCTTGGTTTCATACTGAGGGAAAACTTGCTTCTGTGCTCATCAGACCTTCCTCTTGGGGTTCGCCAACGAGCTCGATATATTTGGGCCATCAGGGTCTGACATTCGTCAGGCCAGATATCAATTTGAGATTCTCCAAGGTTCTGAGTGACAATAGGAGCAGCATCAACGTTATGTACAGGGACACTATGCACAAGCTGGGAATATCGGAGAACATGCTCCAAGCAACAAAGACGACATTCCATGGTATTGTGTTGGGTATCTCGTGTGATCCCATTGGCAAAGTCTGGCTTGACGTGTTATTCGGCACAAGGGACAACTGTCGGACTATAAATCTGGAGTTTGAGGTGGTGAACTTGGAAAGTGCGTATCACGTGTTACTCGGCAGACATTCTCTCAACAAGTTTATGGCAAGTACGCATATCAACTATTTAAATATGAAAATGCCTGGGCCAAATGGTCCAATTACCATAACTGGGGACTTTAGGCGCTCGATTGAATGTGCCTCGGCCGGGTCTAACTTGGCCGAGTCACTAGTAATTGCACAAGAGAAGAGGAGGATCCAAGAGGTGGCGGCATTGGCTCAATCCACGCAAGTGCATATGCCGACAATGAGCAACCCGCATGGGAGTGTTTCGTTTCAAGTTGCAAAGGACACAAAGAAGATTCAAATTGATGACCAGTTTCCGGAGCGCACCGTCACAATTGGTGTCGGGCTCAGTGACGAATAGGAAAGCAAGCTCGTCAACTTCCTCCGTGAGAATCGGGATATTTTTGCTTGGTCCACACAGGATCTGCAAGGTGTTCCGAGGGAGTCGGTTGAGCACTTTTTACATGTGAGACCCGGAGCTAAGCCGGTGAAGAAACCTCTCTGTCTCTTCGCCGAAGCCAGGAGGAAAATCATTGGTGATGAGTTGCTCGGCTCCTTGCAGCTGGGTTTATAATGGAAGTGTTATATCCGGATTGGCTCTCTAATCCAGTGCTTGTCGAGAAGAAGAAGGACGATCCGAATGTGGCAGTGATATGGAGAATGCGTATCGATTAAACGAACCTGAACAAGGCCTGTCTGAAAGACCCATTTCCACTGCCAAGGATAGATCAAGTTATCAACTCTACTACTGGGTGTGAATTGTTGTCGTTCATTGATGCTTATTCTGGTTTCCACCAGATACCTTTGAATCTTTAGGATCAAATAAAAACTGCATTTATCACCTCATATGGGGCTTATTGCTACAAGACTATGCCAATTGGGGTACGTAATGCTGGTGCAACGTACCAAAGATGTATGTAGAAATGTCTTCATGATCAAATTGGTAGAAATGTGCAGGTGTATGTCGACGATGTGGTTATAAGGACTAAGGAAAGCAAAAGACTCCTTGAGGATATCCGGCAGACGTTCGTGAATCTCAGAATATTCCGAATGAAGCTTAACCCGGAGAAGTGCACCTTTGGTGTCCCGATGGGAAAATTACTTGGATTCCTAGTGTCTAGTCGAGGTATCGAGGCGAACCCAACCAAGATCCAGGCCATTGAAAGAATGGAATTGCCAAAGTGCCTCAATGATGTCCAAAAGTTCACTGGATGCTTAGCATCGTCAAGTCGGTTTGTATGTTGGTTGGGAGAAAAGGCTTTGCCTCTCTATCAGCTAATGAAGAAATCCGACAAATTTGTGTGGACACCACAGGAAGATAGTGCATTTCGCGAGCTTAAAAAGATGCTAGCCTCTGCACCTGTGTTAGCTTCACCTCTATCCAAGGAGCCAATGTTGCTCTATATAGCAGCGACCAATCGAGTCGTGAATGCGGTGATAGTGGTAGAGCGTGAAGAAGATGGTAAGTTGGTGCAGGGGCCTGTCTATTACCTGAGCGAAGTATTGTATACCTCGAAACAAAATTATCCTCATTATCAGAAGATGGAGTATGGCATCTATATGGCGGCCAAGAAGCTCAAACACTACTTTGAAGAACACCCTGTGGAGGTGATCTATGAAGCGCCAATATCTAAGATAATAAGCAACAAGGATGATAGTGGCCGGATTGCAAAATGGGCAATATAGTTAGCCCCCTATGCACCTCAATACGATATAAGGGACGCAATCAAGTCTCAAGCTGTGGCAGATTTTTTCGTGGACTGGGCCGAGATGCAATATGAACCACCATTGCTAGATCTGAATTACTAGAGGATGCACTTTGATGGATCAAAGCTGAAGGATGGATTAGGGGTCGGGGTAGTCCTTACCTTGCCCAAGAAAGATGAATTGAGATATGTTCTACAGATCCATTTTCGTGCGTCCAACAATGTTGCCGAGTATGAACCGCTCGTGCATGGCTTAAAGGTGGCAAAAGAGATTGGCATACGTCGGATTGAATGTTTTGGTGATTCGGACTTGGTGGTATAGTAAGTATCTAGACATTGGGATGCTTTGGATGCAAACATGGCCCTCTACATATTTCACGTCCAGAAGATATGCGAGTACTTTGAGGGATGCGAATTCCATCATGTACCTAGAGTTGACAATGAAGCAGGTTACGTGTTATCTATATTAGGCTCATCTCGGCAAGCTATCCCACCATGAGTTTCTTTGGAGCACTTGAGAAAACCATCCATCACACCTTCGCCAGAATCTGAATCAATATATATCCCGGAAAACCCCGGATCGGGACCTACCCCAATGGACATCGACTGGGGGAACACTTCAGCAAACCCGGGGACTACCTCGGGTAACCCGGGGACTGCTTCGCAGAACCCAGGGACTGGTCAGTCTGATTCGGTGGGAGTTATATCGGTGGATGCCATGGAAATTCATGAAGAGCTTTTCCTAGTTCGTGTAGTGCCAACATGGGAAAAGCCAATTTTTGAGTTCTTGAAAGATGGAACTTTGTCGGATGATGAGGTACTCTCAAGCCAAGTTCAAAGAAGAGCCAAGGATGATACCATAATCAGTGCTGAACTATACAAGAGAAGTGATACAAGTGTCCTGCAACGATGTGTTGACCCGGAAGAAGGACTATACATCCTCCAAGATATCCATCAGGGGGAATGTGGTCATCACGCCTCGTCCAGGGCCTTAGTGGCAAAAGCTTTTCGGCGTGGATTTTATTGGCCAACTGCCTTGGATCAAACCAAAGATCTAGTGAGGAAATGCAATGGCTGTCAGAGATACGCCACAAAGACTCATATGCCAATGTCGGAGGACAAGACTGTCCCTATTACTTGGCCATTTGTTGTATGGTGCCTAGATATGGTAGGTCCATTTAAGCTGGACAAGGGAGGCATGACCCACATCTTGGTCATGGTGGAAAAATTCACCAAATGGATTGAAGTTAAACCAATAATAAAGTGTGATGGAGCAACCCCAGTAACATTTCTCAAAGACATTATCTTGAGATATGGTTATCCACACAACATTATAATGGATAACGGCACAAACTTTGCCGAAGGAGCATTTGCTAGATTTTGCTGAGAAAAGAAGATCCGGGTAGACATTGCATCAATGGCCCACCCCGCATCGATCGGATAAGTGGAAAGATCCAACAGACTAGTTTTGTTCGGGATAAAACCCCGGCTCATTGAGCCGCTGCAAAGATCAGCGGGGTGCTGAATAGAAGAACTACTAGACGTATTATGGAGCTTAAGAACGACTCTAAATCGATCAACAGGCTATACGCCATTATTTCTGGTATATGGGAAGAAGCTATATTACCAGCCGACATAGAGCATGATTCCCCTAGAGTCACCCAATACACAGAAGCTGAAGTGCAAGAAGCCCAGCAAAATGATGTTGATCTGCTAGAAGAAGCGAGAGAATTGGCGCTGTCCAGATCCGCCATTTATCAGCAAAATCTCCGATGCTATCATAGCCAGAAAGTAAACCCCTGAGTATTCTAGGAAGGCGATCTAGTACTTCGGCTGGTGCAGCGAACTGCTGGCATGCATAAGCTATCCCTTCCATGGGAAGGGCCATTCATTGTAAGCAAAGCATTGCACAATGATGCCTATTATCTCATTGATGCAAAGCCACAGGAGAAGAACAAGGCGGATAGGTCCGGCGAGGAATCAAAGCATCCATGGAATGTAGCTCTACTTCATCCGTTTTACACTTAGCAAAAAGTGTATGTATCTGAATATCTCATATGTCAGTATGTATGTCGGCAATGAGTTCATGAATGAAACCTCGGCACCCCAAGCAGAAACTCGCGGACTGCCTTAATAATAATTGTCTTTTTCGTATTTACTTTTTATGTTGGCTGGCTTAAGTTGCTTCCGCCTTAGCCGGATTAGTAGTATGTCGGCACCAAAAACTAAATCTTCGACTTGCTGCTGTCCAACAAGAATTGGCTTCATGGCAAGCAAGAGAACAAGTTTGGAATTGCCAAGCATATGAAAAACGTCTAAGGAAAAGGAACATAATCGAGCCAACATTTGTTATTCGGACTAACCCCTGTATTAAATTTACTTTTGTTATGTTGTATTATTTTGAGCTAATCCTAAAGTTTCAAGTATTGTTAAGTCAATTTTTTGAACCTCGGACTCGTAAGTCAGAAACCGAATCAAGGTAGACGCGAGCCAAATCATAAAATTGGGGGAACAAGAAAATGGAACTCGGGGACTCCGCCCAAGTTAATCCGACATTACAAACTTAGTGGTAAAAAAATAACCATTGCGCATATTACATCTACGCCCGACATACCAGGGATTTTAATGAATTTAAAGTGTTTTTCCTCAAGGAGTAGTAGCATCCGAGGTATCAGTTGCAGGAGGAGGTAACTCGGTGTCGATGGGGGAGCTTCAGTTACTGCTTCATCATCCGGGTTGACCTCAGCACCATCCGGATCTTCAGTGTCCTCGGCAAACTCCGAGCCTTCTTCCTCTTCATCGCACGAACCATCTTCAATATATTCGTCGTCAACAAGGCCAAGGAAGCTCGGACCTTCATTCCACTCGTGGAAGCGAGTGTATTGGATAAGATCATAAGCGCGGGCTTGGCGAAGAGCGATGCACTCCAGGTCATTGGTCCATCGTGATCCGGTGCGCATATGGCTAAGAACTTCCATGTCCAAGCTTTCATACCATGACAACACGAAGCTCAGAACCATGTCAGCTCCAGCGCACGCTGCAGATTCTCTCCAAAGATCAAGCTGAGTCTCACACTCCATCAATTTTTCAATCAACAGGGCAGGACCCTTCGGAGCGGGCTTAGTGGGCCAAAGGGCATTGAATACCCGGATACCAGGGTCCATAATGTCCGAACCATAGCTCTTAATGGTTTCCACCCGAGATGCAAGGCTTACCAGGCAGTCCTCTATATCATAGGGAATTGGTTCAGTAGAGGGGCCAACTGGAGTACGTCTCTGCAGGCGAAACCTATCAACTGCAGTGCTAGCAATGGCATCAGATTCTGGAAACTTGCCTGAAAACGAGACAAGTAAAATAACTCAATATAGGTGCCAAACTTAGACAAAGGAATGACGACAAAGGAGGGGAAACTCACGAGAGATTTGGCCAAGGATCTGACCCAGCTCTACAAGTGAAGCAGCGTTTCTATGGTTGAGGGTTGCACATTCTGTATTCACCGACTCAAATTTGATGTCGGCTTCCTTCAGCATATCCTGGCTCTTCGCAAGCTGAGTCTTCAATGCTCCTTTGCCTCGGATAAGTCCTGATCAGCCTTGTCCAGCTCAGCCTTATGGAGATCTTTCAGCTTCTTCATTTCGGTGTTGAGCCGAGTTATTTTATCATCCTTGAGGCAAAGCTTGGCGAGCTCATCATCCTTTTTCTTGAGTTCGGTCTGATGTTGCTCTACTTGTTCGAGAAAGTGGAGCATCATGTCAGGCAAAGGCATGCTATCTTGAAGTGTCACTGCAATGGTTTGTTGACCCGGTGATGGCTCAAAATATATCGAGCTCGTTGGGAACCCGAAGAGGAAGGTATGATGAGCACAACAGCAAGTTTTCCCTTAGTTATGAAACCAAGGTTATCGAACCAGTAGGAGCAAGGAAACAACCCCAAGGTGTTGTCTCCAACTTGGAATCCTGCACAACACAACCACAGAACTTTGCCCCAACTTACAGTGAGGTTGTCAATCTCACCGGTTTTGCTGAAAACAAAGGATTAAACGTATTGTGTGGAAGATAGTAATTGCTGGCAGAAAGTAAACAGTAAATAGTAAATACTGGATGGTAGATTGATGGTAAAAAAATGGATCGGGGTCCATAGTTCACTAGAGGTGATTCTCCTTAAGATAGATGACATGTTGGGTGAACAAATTACAGCGGGGCAATTAACAGACACCGAGAAAGCATACATGCATATACTGATCATCTTGACTCCTATGAGATTTGATTGGGCATTACAACATTATACATAGACCATAATCCAACTGCATCTATGACTAATAATCCACCTTCAGGTTATCATCCGAACCCCCTCTAGTATTAAGTTGCAAGCAACAGATAATTGCATTAAGCAAAGTGTGTAAAGTAAACAATACGATTGTCCCATGGATAAAGGATTGTTGTTTTCTCCCTAGTAGCAACAACACATCTAGTATCTTAGAGATTCCCGTCACTTCCCTAGATTACTAGAGGCATGAACCCACTATCGAGCATAAATACTCCCTCTTGGAGTTGCTAGCATCTACTTGGCCAAGATAGCTACTAACAACGGAAAGCATGCAAGATCACAAATAACATAGACATGATAGAATCAATAATGAATCTGAAATAGCATCTCAATATCCATCGGATCCCCGCAAACACAACATGTAAGATTACAAATAGATGATCTTGATCATGAACGGAGCTCACAAGATCTAAACATGATATCACAAAGGAGGAGAACCAACCATCTAGCTACTACATGGACCCGTAGTCTAGGGATGAACTACTCACGCATCACACTGGAGGCAGACATGGTGATGAAGAAGGCCTCCAGGGTGATCTCTCCCCTCCGGCAGGGTGGCGGGAAGAGCTTCAGATCCCTCCCGATCTAGGGATGGAGATGGTGGCGGCTACAGACTCTTTCGTGGAATTTTGATCGGGAACTTAGGGTTTTCGTCCTGGGAGGCTTTTATAGGCGGAAGGGCAAGGTCGGTGGAGTACTAGGGGGCCCACACCCACTGGTGGCGTGCCCCACAGGTCGCGCCGCCACTAGGTGTGGCTGCCCTGCTGTGCCACTTTGTCTCCCCTCCGTACTCTATGTTGCTTCAGGTAAAATATTGACTTTGGCTTTTGTCCGGTCCAATTCCGAGAATATTTCCTTTCTAGATTTTTTGAAATCAAAAACAGGCAACTGGCACTGTGGCATCTTGTTAATAGGTTAGTTCCAGAAAATATGTAAAAATACTCCAAAGTGTGGATAAAACATAATAAAGTAGATATAAAACAAGCATGGAACATCAAAAATTATAGATACATTTACGATGTATCACCCGGTAGAGCTGAGGTATAATTATCTGTCGAGTCCAAAGGAAAATGGACAAAGGCTGAATAACCAAGACGAGTTACCTATGATCTCGGCCAAGTTCTTCCTCATGATGATGTTCTCAGCTTCAGCTTCAGCTGTGCAATCTGGATAACAAGTTAGTTCAGACAACAAATGATGCAGAGAAGTAAAAGTAAAAAAATTGTAGTGAGATAGCTTACATTTCTTCTTCAGCTCAGCGATCAACCCACCATGCTTTGAGCAAAGATCCTTGTGTGTATCCAGGAGACACAGGAACTCAGCGGTACGGTGGTTGGTAGTGAGCTAAAAAGAACAATGTTAGCCCATAGTGAATATTCGAAGTTTACAAGATCCATGCCAAGTGGAACTTAACCCGTCTCTAGGTGTGTGAATATTTGAAGCTTACAAGATCCAGGCCAAGTGGAACTTAACCCGGCTCTAGGTGTGCGATGACCCACAAGTATAGGGGGTGTATCGCAGTATTTTGGATAAGTAAGAGTGTCGAACCCAACGAGGAGCAGAAGATGTTGACGAGTGGCTTGGAGCAGGAATTCTCTGTAAAAATACTTAGCAAACGGATTTTTAGGGTTTTTTGATAATGCAGGTAAATAAAGTACGAGTAAATAAAAGACAATAAGAATAAATGCAAAAAGTGGCCCAATCCTTTATTCAGCAAAGGACAAGTCGGTTGTATTACTTAAGATGACCAAACGTTCTCAAGGACACACGGGAATATCGTCAAGTGCTTTCGCTTCAAATAGTTGATTAATCTTCTTTAGTTTGCTAAGTGTTGTGTGGGTGAACCTGTGCTAATATACCGACCTTCTTAGGACTACTACATACTTGTGATTATACCCCTTGCAAGCATCCACAAGTACAAGAAAGTAATTAAGATAGAAATCTAACCACAACTTTAAACTCTAAGACCCTGACATCCTTTGTGCAAAGGTTTCCTAATGGTGGTTCAGGTTTCTGTCACTCCGGCAACCCCTACGATTAGTAGCCAAATACACAATGCATTCCCCTAGGCCCATATAGGTGAAGTGTCATATAGTCGACGTTCACATGACACCACTAGAAGAAATACACCACAACTTAATTAACAAACCATTAAATCTTTCTCAACACAATTCCACTACTAAAAACATGACTTCTCCCATGTCCTCAAGAACTAAACGAACTACTCACAAGACATCATATGGATCAAGATCAGAGATGATATAATGATAAGTAACAATCTGAACATAACAATAATTCAATGGTTCACTCAATATAATCAACTACAAGGAGTAATCAACACCGGGAAAGTTTCCCCTAAGAACTATGCAAGATTCAACCCAATTGTTACAGCGGTATGGAGTGGTGATGATGGTGCTGGTGGAGATGATGATTATGATGATGATCCCGATGAAGTCTAGCTTGATGGTGGTGTTGATGGCGGCGATCTCCCCTCTCCAGGAAGTAATTCCCCCGGCAGAATCTGTCTGCCGGAAAGATCTTTCTCTCTCTGTAGTTTTCCGCCCGCAGATGCACACTACTAGGAAACAGCTCTTCTGTGGCGCACCTTTTTTCACCATCTGTGGCACATATGTTAGTCGCCACTAATACGTCGCCACTGATAACTAACTTCAGTGGCGCATTTCAAAATGCACCATAGAAGTCTCAAACTTCAGTGGCACATATGGCCAATATGCGCCACAGAAGTTGTTTTCCAAAATTAAAAAAAAAGCGGGCCAGATCTCAAACTTCTGTGGCACATATGGCCAATATGCGCCACAAAAGTTTTTTCAAATTTCAAAAAAACCGGGCCAGATCTAGATCTGGTCGGATCTGGCCGGAGTTGGTGGTGGTGGTGGTGGTGGCGGGCGGCGGCTAGGGCTAGGATGAGGTTGCCGGAGTTGGTGGAGGAGGAGGAGGAGCTCGCCGGAGTTGGTGGTGGAAGAGGAGGAGAAGGAGGAGGAGGAGGTCGCCGGAGTTGGTGGAGGAGGAGGAGGAGGTCACCGGAGTTGGTGGAGGAGGAGGAGGAGGAGGAGGAGGTGGTGGTCACCGGAGTTGGTCGTTGCCGGAGTTGGTCGCCGGAGTTGGTGGTGGTGGAGGAGGAGGAGGAGGAGGAGGTCGCCGGAGAGTGGAGAAGGAGGAGGGAGGAGAAGGGGAGAAGTGTGTAGGAGAGGAGAAGGGGAGAAGTGTGGAGGGGAGGAGAAGTGGGGAGGGGAGAAAAAGGAAGAAAGGGAGGGAGAAGGACGCTGGCAGGATTCAAATTTCGAATCCTTCCCAAGACTTCTGTGGCGCATATGGGGGAAATGCGCCATAGAAGTTTCTCCCCCTTTTTATTTTTTTCCAGTAAAAAATCTTCTACCCTAAATAAATTTTTACTCTTTTCGAATTTGGGGATTCTGTAAAATTCAGAACCACCATAGGTCATTGAATTCGAGTAGGGAATTTCGAGACGATCATTTTGATAGGTTAAAGGTTTTTTTCCGACATCGTATGCAAAAGTTAGAGCCGTTTTACCGTGCCATGACCTATTTTTGCAAAATACATCGAAATTCATGTTTTTCAATTTTGTCTAGATCTATACCCTAAAATCTAACTACAACTTAAAGGAATTATTTTTTTGAACTTTCTATCATTTTTATTTATTTTTTATAAAACTGAAAAGACGATCCACGGGGATCTGTTTTCCCCCTATATAGCGTTTGCAGGCGCATACACCTATATGCGCCACAGAAACATCACTTTCTGTGGCGCATATAGACATAAGCGCCACAAAAGTTTCTGTTTCTGTGGCGCATATAGACATATGCACCACAGAAGTTTCTTCCCCTTTTTTGCTGCTTGGTCCCATCAACCTTCTATGGCGCATACGTCTATATGCGCCACAGAAGTTTGACACTTCAGTGGCGCACTGTGGCGCATATTGGTTTCGTGCCGCCAAGTCAAACTTCGTGGATTTTTCTAGTGCGCCACTGATATATATCTGTGGTGCATATTTTTACATATGTGCCACTGAATATCTTGTCTATCTATAAGCTGTTTCCTAGTAGTGGCAGCGGAATCTTTCTGTGGTCCCTTCCCGAGGCTTAGGGTTTCGTGGGGATAATATACGCCAAAGGGGAGAGCCAGGAGTGGGCCAGGGTGGCCACACCACCTGGTGGCACGGCCAAGGATGGCCTGCACTAGGGGGTGGTGTGGCCCCCTGTGGCCCATCTCCACTCCCCCTCCTGGCATCCTACGTCTTCTGGAAAATAGGATTTTCCATATATTTTCCTGGATTTTCTGATCTTCGTGAATTTCGCCTCTAAACAGCCCCTTTTCCATCAGAATCCTGACTGCAGCTGTCCATGCTCCAAAAGTCATCAACCATGCAAAAGCAGATGAAATAACATAAGTATCATCTCTTAATATGAAATATATCAATGAATAATAGTAAATTATGATATAGAATAGTGATGCAAAATGGACGTATCAACTCCCCCCAAGCTTAGACTTTGCTTGTCCCCAAGCGAAAACTGAGCTCAATAAACATGACCTCAGGTTTATGGCGTGAAGTGTCGATAAAAGAATACGGACAAGGAGCATCACATTCACCAATACATAAATCATAATAGAAGACAACTCACTATTATATAACTTAACTTGCAATAGGCAAAGGAAGCACAATAAAGATACATAAAGTAAATCACAATTGGTAATGGCAAACTTAGCTCTTGGTAGAAGAATAGTTGACAATTTGCAGGAGTTCAAACATAATGGGTTTTCAAATGATAGCTTGCTGAGATAGAAGGGAATAGGTTTACTGACTCAACTAAAAAGTAGAAAGAAAGGCCCTTCGCAGAGGGAAGCAGGGATTTCAAGTTTCATAAAGAGCTTCCAAAAATTATGGTACTTATTAGCTTTCAGCTCTCATTGCCCCTATCATAAGCATCTTTAGGTGGTTAAGGTTAAAGTGAACAAATATGAGAATATGCTTGACAAGTTATAAGTTGAAAATCTCATGCCCCGTGCTTACGAGTACCGAACCTCACGCTACTCAACTTCAGTCACAAGTAAGCTCTTGTCATTGTAAGTACATATGTATAATAGAGAACCGCCAATGGGGTACCCCTTGCACATGATACAGGAGCTATCCCATAATCAAAATGACAAGGCAAGCAGAAAATGAGCATCTCAGTGATCTTTTTATTTGCTATTTGCATAGGTTTTTATTGAGGATGCTTCATAGAATGCTCATTATGGTTATGCTGCAAGTTTCCACCATGATTAGGCATGGCTTAGGCTAGCGGCCCAGGCGTTTCTCTAACACACGTACAAACTCCATGATCTTACAAGTTCCCCTTTTATTTCACACCGCCGGGATCCATAAGCAAAAGAATTATGATATTGTTGGGGGGATACCCCCGGGTAGGGTCACTCCGGGGTATAAGGGTCGAGTTAGCCGAGGGTCGGCAAGGTCAAAGCGGATGCTGGCCGAGTCACCTCAAGGCAGGCCGGATCACGGAGTAACCCAGGCCAGGGGGGCGCCTAACGTTGTCTCGTCCGACTTAAGGAGTAAGTCGGAAATGCTTGTCTAACCTATATGCAGGAACAGGTGTGGCCGGATCTACTGTGATCCGGATCCTTGCTTGGCTTCCAGGAGAAGGAAGGAATCTCTCTGGTCAAAAAAGCAAGGGCAGGACCACCGGATCATGGCCGACAAGGGTGACAACGCTCGCGTCGGCTGACGCGGGCGCCGCAGAGGCTACGTCACTAAAGCAAGTGTGACACGGGGGAAAAGCACCCCTGTCGGGTTACTATTTTGGGAGGGGGCATATTCTTAGGAATATGCCTCCACGTATGCCCTAGGCCGGGACCGAACCACCACTATATAAGGGGGGTTGGGGTTCTGGTAGAGGGGTTGGGTTTTTCTGGGATACAAGTTGGCAGAATTCTAGTTGGTTGAGCACTAGTGGATCTAGGGTTCTTGCGCTAGTTAGTAGGCAAGAGTAAGAGAGTTTCTTCTTCCTCCTCTTGTCAATACAGCTCAAGGAGCACTTGTAATATTGGAGATAGAACATCAATACAAAGCTTCTGTGTAGAGAATCACTCTACTATCCCTCCCTAGATTCCCCTAGCGTGTATTAGTCCCCACCTTTAGCCTATCCATGGCATCTTCCATGACACCACCACGACAGTTGGCGCCCACCGTGGGGCTAGCGGTGCTAGCAGGGGTGAAGATCCGGACGGGAAACCTCATCGGCACCGGCGAACGCATCATCTCCGGGCTCGTTCAGTGCTTTGGAGCGCTGGACTACGTCAGTGACAACGCTGGCTGCTTCGGCACGTGCCCCCTTCCGCGCAACGGCATCTTCGTCAAGCTTGGTGCGCATAAGGTCTATGTTGCTGTGGACGTGTCTTGCGTTCATCCGCATCGCGTCGTCGATGCGAGAGAACCACCCCTCACTGTGGCTCGTGGGGCGCGTATCGCTCGCTCCCCAGACCATGCAGAGGTGATGATGACTGCGTCAGGCGCGGGCATGAGCAAGGATCCAGCGCCAGACCCAGAGGTAACACCTAAGGCACCGAGGAAAGCTAGGGGTCCTCCATTAGAGAGGCCTGAGAACGTGCTGAGGGAAGCTATGGATAGCTTGGCAAACCCGGTGGCAGCAGTGGTAGATCCGGCTCAGGCACAGGCCGAGCCCGAGGAAACCCGGCAAAAGATACTGGAGGGCGCAAAGAAAATAGCAGCGGCTCAACAGTCGTTGAACATGACGCTGCGCGAATACGCAAAGCCAAACAAAGTTGACACGGTAAAAGTAAAAGGGAGAAATCTCATAAACGAGATGAACAGGGAAGGTGATGATGGACCAGAAGGGTCGGAAAATTATCTGTCTGTGGGGTTGCCGAAGTATAGTACCCCGGCGAAGAACCTTAGAGCAGCAGATGCCGCAGCGTCCGAACTAGAGGGTCTGACGGGTGAGGCCCGTCAGAGGCAGCAAGACCGGGTTAACGAGCTGGTTCGGATCATGAACAGGCAGAATGAGGAGCTGCTGAGAGGTAACCCGGGGAGAGTTGGAGCTTCTAAGATCGTCCATTCGGCGATGGGTAACCCGGAGAAATCCGCTGGAGCCGCATCGTCGCCTCATGGTGGCCCAAGGAGAGAAGAGGTAGTAACCTCGGCCAGACGGAACAAGCAGATCATCCCGTACGACCCAACGCGTGCGGGAAAAGAAAAAGAGTTGCGGAAAAACAACGATCGACGAAGTATGAGCCGAGGTGAAGTTGTCCGAGGTAATCACGACCAAGGCAATGCCGGTCAAGGGAATGCTGCCAACGGCAATCCCGGACAGTGAAACTCGGCAGGAGCAGGTCAACCGCAGCAGCGGAATATACCAAGGCAAGAGCAAAGTGCCGGCCGAGGTATGCAACAGAGAGGAGCACAACGAGAGCAAAACCGATACAATGACGGAGACTCGGAGATGATGAATGCGGGATACACAAGGCCGGACTATCACGTGATAGGGTCGAGATTGGGAAGCAGGGATTTGATGTCGGATGACGCCAGGTTAAAGTTGGATCGCTTGTATAGGTCGGAACATATCGAATGTCAAGGTCCTCCGGGTCCAGCGTGCTTTGGACCCCGGATCATGAAGGAACCGCCAGTACCCAACTTCCAATTACCCAGGGGCACGAAGACGTATGATGGCAGTACAAAGCCGGAGGATTGGCTGATAAACTATGCAACAGCTGTGAAAATTGCAACTGGCAACTTGAGATGGGCTGTACGATACGTACCCCAGATGTTGGAAGGTACGGCTAGGGTATGGCTGAATAATTTGCCACCCGGAAGCATCAATTGCTAGATAGATTTTGAAGAAATGTTTATCAGCAACTTCTCAAGTACATATCAGAGACTGAATAGACCGCAGACCCTGGTGATGTGCAAGCAGAGATCTAACGAAACGGATCGTGAATTCTTGACCCGGTGGTGTACCGTGAGAAACTCGTGTGAGGGAGTCATAGAGTCACAGGCTATAGCATGGTTCGCACAAGGGTGCAGATATGGCAGCGAGTTGTGGATGAAATTGCAAAGGAAAATGCCAGTCACGTTGGCAGAGATGATCCGGATTGCGGATTCATATGCTTTGGGTGATCCGACTCAGCCCAGGATCGCGTCAAACGAGTCAAATGAGGAGTACTATCAGAGGGACGGAGCCAGGTCATCCCGGAGGAACGATTACAGGGGAAAAAGAAGAGACGATAGACCGGATCATCGATATAGTTCGCAACAAGTTGCAGCTGTGAATCAAGATCAACCCGGAGCAGGGAGCAACCAACGCCAGAAAATGGGAGGGCAATGGACTCCTCGAAACGATGGCAAGAAAACCTGGACTCCGGAGCAGAAGAAGCAATGGCAAGAAAAGAAAGATCGTCCGAGGTATACCTATGAGTCAATGTTGGACCAGCTGTGTAAGTTTCACATGCCAAATCCGAACAGCCCGGCGGGTCACACAACGAGGCAATGTGAGTGGATGCGTAAGATAGAACAAGGTGGTTCGGGGAATGCTCAGGCACCCCGGAATGATCAACCTCGGCAGGAGTTACCCCGGCAGCAATTGCTCTCCGGAGCAAACACGCAACAACTAATGTTGCCTCCCCCTCCACCGAGGTATGACAACAATGAGAGAAGGGATGCAGTGCATCAGGTGGAAAACCAGCAACAATCGGATCAGAGATACTCCGGAAATGAGGGAAGGAATGAGTACAGGGAACATCACCAGAGCTATTGTGTGTTCACAACAGAGGAAACAGATAGGAAGAGCTTGCAGCACCGACATATGGAGGTTAACGCGGTTATGCCTGCAAAGGTGAGGTACATGCCTTGGTCGACCAGAAATCACCGGGCGCCAAAGATCATCCCAAGCTTATGCCAAGTCCAGGCTCGTATGCACTAGTGTTAGATCCGACGTTCATTGGACCAAACATTAATGTGAGGTTCTCCAAGGTACTGATCGACAATGGCAGTAGCATGCGGATACGATGCGCAAGTTGGGCATCTCGAAGAACATGCTCCAGGCTACAAGAACAACTTTCCATGGCATCATACCGGGCATCTCCTGTGAGCCCATAGGCAAAGTCCGGATCGGCGTGCTGTTTGGCACGAGGGATAACTGCGGAACTGAGAATCTGGAGTTTGAGGTAGTGAACTTGGAAAGCACATATCATGCATTACTCGGGAGACCAGCACTGAGCAAGTTCATGGCAAGTTGCCACGTTAGTTATCTGAAGATGAAGTTGCCCGGGCCAAATGGAGCAATTACTATCGCTGGGGATTTCCGACGCTCTATTGAGTGCGCCTAAGCCGGGTCCAACCTAGCCGAGTCACTCGTAATTGCACAAGAGAAAAGAAAAATCCAAGAGGTGGCGGTATTAGCTCAGTCCGCGCAGCAGTATATGCCGGCGTTAAGTAACCCGCATGGAAGCGTTTCGTTTCAAGCCGCAAAGGACACCAAGAAGATTCCAGTGGATAACATGTTTCCGGAGCATACCGTAACAATTGGTGCCGGGTTAACTGACAAATAGGAAAGCGAGCTCGTCAACTTCCTCCGTGAGAATCGGGATATTTTTGCTTGGTCCACACAGGACTTGCAAGGTGTTCCGAGGGAGTTGGCCGAGCACTCTTTGAACGTAAGACCCGGAGCAAGGCCGGTGAAGCAACCTCTCCGACGCTTCGCCGAGGATAGGAGAAAGGTCATTGGTGACGAGATAGCTCGCTTGCTAGCCGCTGGATTTATCATGGAATTACTGTATCCGGATTGGCTCTCTAATCCGGTGTTGGTAGAAAAGAAGAAGGATGATCCGAACGTGGCAGTGGTTTGGTGTATGTGTATCGATTACACGAACCTGAACAAGGCGTGTCCAAAAGATCCATTTCCACTTCCGAGGATAGATCAGGTCATCGACTCTACCGCGGGATGTGAACTATTGTCATTCATTGACGCCTATTCTGGTTTCCACCAGATACCTCTGAACCCGGATGATCAAATAAAAACCGCATCTATTACCCCGTATGGGGCTTATTGCTATCGCACTATGCTATTTGGTTTACGAAATGCAGGTGCGACGTACCAAAGATGTATGCAAAAATGTTTGCACGATCAAATAGGTCAAAACGTACAAGTCTACGTGGATGATGTGGTTATTAAGACCAAGGAAAGCACAACGCTCCTTGATGACATAAGGCAAACATTCGCGAACTTGAGGAGATTCCGGATGAAGCTTAATCCGGAGAAATGTACCTTCGGTGTCCTGCCTGGGAAATTACTCGGATTTCTTGTCTCTAGCCGAGGTATCGAGGTTAATCCAACTAAGATCCGAGCCATCGAACGAATGGAGCTGCCGAAGTGTCTCAACTATGTCCAGAAGTTCACTGGGTGCCTGGCCTCGTTGAGTCGGTTTGTATGTCGGTTGGGAGAAAAGGCACTGCCTCTCTACCAACTCATGAAAAAGTCAGATAAATTCGTTTGGAGGCTGCAGGCCGATGAAGCTTTTTCCCACTTAAAAAAGATGTTGGCCACTGCACCAGTGTTAGCTTCTCCACTGTCAAAGGAGCCAATGTTGCTCTACATAGCCGCAACCAACCGAGTTGTAAGTGCAGTGATTGTAGTGGAGCGTGATGAAGAGGGTAAGTTGGTGCAGAGGCCAGTGTATTACTTGAGCGAGGTATTGTCTGCCTCAAAACAGAACTACCCGCATTTTCAAAAGGTGGCATACGGTGTTTATATGGCGGCAAAGAAGTTAAAGCACTACTTTGAGGAGCATCCCATCAAAGTGATATGTGAAGCCCCCATATCCGAGATAATGGGTAACAAAGATGCGAATGGCAGAATTGTGAAATGGGAAATTGAGCTAGCACCTTACGCACCCCAGTATGATAGAAGAGAAGCAATCAAGTCTCAGGCTGTGGCGGACTTTTTCGTAGATTGGGCCGAGGTGAAATACGAACCACCGCCACCAGATCCGAACTACTGGAGGATGCACTTTGACGGATCGAAAACCAAAACCGGGTTAGGTGCCGGGGTTGTGCTTACCTCGCCAAAGATGGATCAGCTCAAGTACGTATTACAGATCCATTTCGCGGCATCGAACAATGTCGCTGAGTACGAGGCTCTTGTGCATGGTCTCAAAGTGGCAAAGGAGATTGGCATACGTCGGATAATATGCTTTGGTGACTCGGATCTAGTAATACAGCAAGTGTCCGGAGTGTGGGACGCACTGGATCCAAACATGGCACTATACAGATTTCATGTGCAGAAGATCTCGGGTTACTTTGAGGGATGCGAATTTCATCATGTACCTCGCGTGGAAAACGAAGCTGCCGACATGCTTTCAAAGCTCGGATCGACCCGACAGGCAATTCCACCGGGCGTAGCATTGGAGCACCTCAGAAAACCTTCTATCAGGCCGTCCCCAGGAACCGACTCAATCTATGTCCTGGAAAACGCGGAATCCGGAGCTGAGCCCATGGACATTGACATGGGAGGTAGCACGCCGAACCCGGGGACTACCTCGGCAAACCCGGGGACTGCCTCAATAAACCCGGGGACTACCTCGCCAGACCCGGGGACTATTCAGCGTGATCCGGCTGAAGTTATGTTGGTGTATCAGATGGACATTGATGAGGAGATGTTCCCTACGCGAGCGATACCATCTTGGGCACTGCCTATATACCAATTCTTGAAAGATGGAATCTTACCCACTGAGGAAGTGCTAGCCAGGCAAACTCAGAGGAGAGCCAAAGCTTACACAATCATCAATTCCGAGCTGTACAAACGGAGTGTAACCAATGTCCTACAGCGGTGTGTTGACCCGGAAGAAGGACGTAACATCCTCCGAGATATACACCAAGTAGAATGCGGGCATCATGCCTCATCCCGGGCCTTAGTGGCAAAGGCGTTCCGGCATGGATTCTACTGGCCAAGTGCCTTGGAGCAAGCAGAAGATCTGGTGAGAAAATGCAATGGTTGTCAAAGATACGCCACCAAGACACATATGCCTATGTCGGAACTCAAAACCATACCAATTACATGGCCATTTTCTGTGTGGTGCTTGGATATGGTTGGCCCGTTCAAACCTGCGAGAGGAAACATGACACACATTCTGGTCATGGTGGACAAGTTTACAAAATGGATCGAAGTGAAGCCTATAAGAAAATGTGATGGAGCTACGGCCGTGACATTTCTCAAAGACATCATCTTGAGATACGGTTATCCACACAGCATTATAACTGATAATGGAACGAATTTCGTGGAAGGAGCATTTGCGCGCTTTTGCCGAGACAAGAAGATCCGACTTGACGTAGCCTCGGTAGCCCACCCCGCATCGAACGGACAAGTGGAAAGATCCGACGGATTAGTGTTATCCGGGATAAAACCCAGGGTCATTGAGCCACTGCAAAGATCAGCGGGGTGCTGGATAGAAGAACTACCAGCGGTATTGTGGAGTTTAAGAACAACTCCGAATCGATCAACAGGCTACACGCCATTCTTTCTGGTATATGGGGCAGAAGCTGTATTACCACCCGACATAGAGCATGATTTGCCTAGGGTCACCCAATACACAGAAGCCAAAGTGCAAGAAGCCCGGCAAAATGATGTTGATCTGCTGGAAGAAGCGAGAGAACTGGCACTGTCCAGATCCGCCATATATCAGCAAAATCTCCGACGCTATCATAGCCGGAAAGTGTGCCCCCGAGTCTTCCGGGAAGGCGACCTGGTGCTCCGGTTGGTACAACGTACCACTGACATGCATAAATTATCCCCCCCCATAGGAAGGGCCATTTATTGTGAGCAAAGCATTGCACAATGATTCCTACTATCTTATAGATGCGAAGCCACAGGAAAAGAACAAGGCGGACAGGTCCGGAGAGGAATCGAAGCGACCATGGAATATAGCACTACTTCGCCCCTTCTACACTTAGCTAAGAAGTGTATGTATCCGAGTCATTTCATATGTCGGTATGTATGTCGGCAATGAGCTTATCAATGAAATAGCGGAGCCTCGAGCAGTAACTCGGGGACTGCCTTAATAAACAGTTGTTGTTACTTTTTATGCGTTAGCGGGAATGACTCGTTTCGCTTAACCCGGATTAGTAATGTGTGAGCACCAGAAACCCAACCCTTCGACTTGCTGCTATCCAACAAGAATTGGCTTCATGGCAAGCAAGGGAACAAGTTTGGAATTGCATAGCACATGAAAAACCACTAAGGAAACGAACTTATTCCAGCTAACGTTTGTTTTTTCGGACTAACCCCGTATTTACTTTCAAGTTATTACGTTGAATTATTTTGAGCCAAGCCTCAAAGTTTCTCAGTATTGTTAAAACGATTCTTGAAGCTCGGATTTGTAAGTCGTAAAACCGAATCAAGGTAGACACGGATCGAGCCGGAGAATTGGACGAACAAGAAAATGAAACTCGGGGACTACGCCCAAGTTAATCCGGCATACAAGCATAGTAGCAAAATATCATGTATTCAGCATACAATTGCACCCGGCATACCGGGGATCTGATAAATTTTCAAGTTTTTTCCACTAAGGAGCGGCAGGAGGAGGAAGTTCGGCGTCGTCATCACCGTCTTCAATATCTGAAGCAGCATCTTCTCCATCCTCACCCGATCCATCCTCCACGTTCTCCATATGCTCCTCCTCGCCGGACTCCAGAAAGCTCGGCCCCTCAACCCAGTCATGGATGGGAAAATATTCGACAAGGCTGTAGGCGCAAGCGTAGCGCCGAGCTACCCACTCCGGTTCATCGGTCCATTTGGATCCGGTGCGCCGGCGTGTGAGGAGGCTCAGGTCGATCTTCTCGTACCATGTCAGGATATGATGGAGGAGGGTATCTGCTGCGGCACGCCCGGCGGATTCTCTCCAGAGATCAAGTTGTGTCTCGATTTCCAATAGCTTCTCAGCAAGGAGTGTGATCCTTTTCGGAGCGCTCTCGCTTGGCCAGAAAGTGTTGTAGATCCGGACCGCAACGTCGAGGAGATCTTTCCCATAGTTCTTTATGGTTTCCACCCGAGCTGACACGCTGACCAACAGGTCCTCCATGTCTAAGGGGACGCTCTCACCATCAGGAGCGATGGGAGTACCCCTCTCTCGGCGGAATTTGGCAACGGTAGCACTGGCGATGGGAGTACCCTCCGGAAACTGATCTGAAAATAAGGAAAGGGAAGATGCTGAAGCAAAGGCATATGAGCTAACCCGGAAAACTATGTCGGAGAAAGGGAAGAAACTTACGTGAGATATGGTGATGGATCCGGGTCAACTCCTTGATACAACTGTCGCGTCTCTGGCGAAGTTGTTCAAGGTCAGCGAGCGCCGACCCAAGCTGGACCTCGGATTCCTTGAGCAGGTCCTGGTCCTTGGAGATCTGGAGGGTAAAGTGCTCACGTTCTTCGGTGAAGTTCTGGCCAACTTTTTGGAGCTCGGTTTTGTGTTGGGCCTTCATCTTCTCCATCTCGGCCTTGAGTTTAGCTATTTCGTCGTCCTTGGTCCGGAGGAGGGCAAGCTTATCATTCTTCTTCTTCAGCTCGGCTTGATGTTGTCCTGCTTGTTCGAGAAAATGCAGCATCATATCAGGCACGGGCACACTATCCTCAAGCGATGCTGAAATAGTATGTTGACCCGGCAAAGCCGAGGAGTGAATGTTTGCCAAGCCAAGGAGAAGAAGAAATGAAAAACACAACAAGGTTGGGCGAAAGTGGACATACCTCGGATTTCCTCCAAATTCTTCCGCATAATTTTGTTTTCAGCCTCCACCCCAGCTGCAAAAAACGAATGAGGAGGTTAGTCCAGCGGAAACAAGTGAAACGGAGAGGTGTTGAGGGAGGAAATTACCCCTCTTTTCATGCTCCGCGCCAAGTGCAACATGTTTTGCGCGCAAGATCTTGTGGGTATCAAGCAGGCGCTGAAATTCGGCGCTCCGGCGATTGGTAGTTACCTGACAAAGGTACAGGAGTGTAAAATTAGTTTGTTGCATATTTGAAGTGTACAAGATCCGGGCCAAGCGGAACTTAACCCGGCTCTAGGTGTGTGCATATTTGAAGTGTACAAGATCCGGGCCAAGCGGAACTTAACCCGGCTCTAGGTGTGTGCATATTCGAAGTGTGCAAGATCCGGGCCAAGCGGAACTTAACCCGGCTCTAGGTGTGTGCATATTCGAAGTGTACAAGATCCGGGCCAAGCGGAACTTAACCCGGCTCTAGGTGTGTGCATATTCGAAGTGTGCAAGATCCGGGCCAAGTGGAACTTAACCCGGCTCTAAATGTGTGCATATTTGAAGTTTACATGCAGCTACGTTGATCTTCTAATGAGCATCCGGCCGAGTAACAAGTTACTCCGCCGGAGGCTCGGGGACTAATGGTTATTATCTACAGCATGTAAAGAAGAAACAGCGTACCTCCATCATTCGCCCAGCGAGGTTAATGGCCTTGGCGACGGTATTCATCTTAGCGGAAAATTCAGCGGGGCCGAACTTTTCCGGGAGATCGTCGTTGTAGACGAACTCCGCCTTATTCCAGTTCATGACGAACTCGATAAGGCTCGGAGGGTACCGTTCGCCAGTGGGCATGTGGGGTGCCACCAAGCCCTTTGCGTGAGCTTCCTTCCTCTCAATCAGGGCAAGAGCTGGGCTGGTGTGAAGAACCATCTGCTGCGAATCAGCTGGCTCGGCAGGAGGATCCGTCGCTGCTGGTGACTTCTTCGGAAGCATTGACGACAAGGTTGGCTGCCCAGCCTTGACGGAGGTAGACTTGGCAGCATCCGGAGCCTTCTTGCCTTTGGCTTGCTGCGAGGATGTGACCACAGTGGATTTGCCGAGCTTGGGATGACTCGGACGAGGCAGATGAACTTGGCACGGGAGCTTTGGTAGCAGGACTGGGAGCTGCTGTTGGTTTCTTCAGAGCCGGGACAGGCGCTGGTTCGGTGGCTGGTGCTGGAGCTGCTGCTGGTGCTGGAGTTGCGGTAGACTTGGTGGTTGCTAGTTGCGGCAATGCCGAAGTGGCAGACACCGTTGCCTCGGCTGATCCGACCCCTCCCGATCCGAGGTCGCGTTCCTCTGGAGGAGGTACTGCGGAACCCGGAGCGGCCGCAGAGCCCTACGGAATAGGGCTCAGCGGGCGTGACTCGTCGTCACGAGGAGGGGAAGGACCGGACCGAAGGGGAGAAGAGATGCTCGATCCGCTCTGAGGGACCTCCACAGGAGCCCTGCAAAAGAAAATAATGTCAGGAGTGAAATTACCCCGATGCAGGAGGAAGTGTGTTGCGCAGTGAAAAATGACTTACGCATCTGAGGTCTCGGCCTCCTTAGGTTTCCGGGCCCTCCATGCCGGGGCTTTGCCTGCCCGTTTGGAGGCAGTCTTGTCTCCAGCCTTCTTTTGCCTTTTGGTAGGCTGAGAAGGTTCGGAAGAAGAACTTGACGCGGATCCGCGCTTCTTCTTCGATGCCAACGGAACAGGCTCGCCCGTGGCAAGTGGAGGATCCTCGTGGATATGCCCACCGGGTTAGCTGATGCCGGGAAGGCAAAAGAAAGAGGGACAGCCTCAACGGGTTCAATCATGTCGATATCCGAGTCATCCTAATCGTCGGGACAATCTCTAAGAGAAGAGAATTTACCGCTGGGTCGTTTGGTGGCGTCGGTCGTGGGGAGGAACATCTCCTGGTCCGGCTCCTCCTCATCCGGGATTTCTTGGTCTGGGGCCCACTTAAGGGTCGGATCTGTACCATCCTCGAGGGTTTGCTGGAGAAACAGCTGAGAAAAAAGCACAAAGAGCAGAGTCAAAAATATGATAAGAACCGACACGTAATTGATCCGAAATAAGTTTACCCCGCGAAGCTTACCGCGGGAGGGAGCCTGTCACGGCAGTAATGCTCGATTCCCCACGTCCATTCGGCGAAGAAATCCTTATGGGTGGTGAAAAGAGCCTTGACCCGGCGGAAGATCTCCGTATTGCTCAACTCGAACGAGGAGGTTCGGTTGGGGTCGCGGCTGAAGCTCATGTGGCACAACTTGTGAGTGCGCCGCTGGAGGGGAGAGATTCGGTTGCGCACGAATGTGATCATGGCATCTTCGTTGCGCAATCCGAGCTTCTTCAGCTTCGTGAACCTTTTATGGACTTGGTTGGCCAGAGCTGTAGGTTTTTTGGCAACCTCCTCCCAGAAATCCATGTCCGGGGGACCCGGAGCATAGGGCAGCAACCGAATCAAGTCTTCGGTACCCTCGTTCCGGACGTAGAAGAAGGTCCGGGCCCATCCTTTGCAGGAGTCAAGCCCGGTGACCCGGGGAAAGATTGAAAATCTCCGGGGCGAGATCGAGGCAGCTCCGAACTGAGTGAGCTGCTTGTCCTCCGACTCAACGTGGATGTTGGGGACGACGTTGCGACGAAGGCCGAAGAACCGGATCTACAGCTCCTTCGTGGGCCATACTCCGGTGTAGCCCTCGCTCGTAGAGACGAAAGCGGACAGAGAGGTGATGGCATTCGCCGGGAGATGATGTGGTTGCAAGTGATAGGTCCGGACCCAGTCCCGGAATAAATCACTCACCGGAAGACCAAATCCCCGTTGGAAGTGGGATAGGAAAACAACGAACTCACCCGGATTGGGTGAGGGGGCCAATTCCGAGGAGGGGAGACGAGCGGCGACGCCGGCGGGAATACGCCGGGTCCGGTAGAGCCAGTCGATGTCGTCCTGGCAGACCCACGAACCGGCCCACACGCCGCGGTCTGTCGCGCCGGTGTCCTCCTCCATCTCCTACTCGATGATGATGAGCTCCTCCTCCGTCATCTCGAATCCGCTGTCCTCGCTGGAACTAGCAGCGGCGGGGCTCCGTGGTCTAGATTGACGAGGACCCGCGGCTAAGCAGTTGTGCGGCGGTGGTTGAGGTGCGGAGGCGCGGAGAAGGTGCGGCGCGCGGCTGCTGGCACAAGCGGGCGCACGGTCGCGAGGAAGAAGAGGAGGCAAAGGCGCGGAGATGGAAAATGCTAAGGGCGCGCCCTCCCTATTTAATCGCCCCCGATGATCGATGAGTGGGATCGCGCTGCGCCGGAGAGCCACACGGTGTGGCCGTGTATCACCGGCGTCAGCCAATCAGAGAGAAGCCACACCGCGGGCCACAGAGTAAATATGATCCCATGACACGACATGCAGTTGCAGTAAATGAGGAGACAGGCGTGGCGTAACCCGCGCACAGTAATCACCAGCGATTCTGCGGTGTTTCTGCAGGCCCTTAAAATGAGGCAACGTAATGATTAACCTTTACGTGGGTTGGCGTATGAGAGAAGGAAGCAAGGCCCGGATCCGAGCCACAATGGTAACCTGGCCGGCAAATGAAAACTTGAAATGTGCAGAGGGAAAGTAAAACCATAGGATCCGAGCCGAAGTGGTGACCCGGCCGGCAAGTGGAAACTTGAAGCGTGCGAAGGGAACGTAAATCCATATAATCTGAGACAAGAAGTTAACCCGGAACTAAACGTCCGAGGCTCGAATATGAATGAACTTGATGTGGCCTTAGCGACCAAGGCCGCTAAGACCGCACCAGCTTCGGGGACTAATGTTGGGGGGATACCCCCGGGTAGGGTCACTCCGGGGTATAAGGGCCGAGTTAGCCGAGGGTCGGCAAGGTCAGCGGATCTGGCGAGTCACCTCAAGGCAGGCTAGATCACGGAGTAACCCGGGCCAGGGGCGCTAACGTTGTCTCGTCCGACTTAAGGAGTAAGTCGGAAATGCTTATCTAACCTATATGCGAGGAGCAGGTGTGGCGGATCTGTGATCCGGATCCTCGCTGGCTTCCAGGAGAAGGAAGGAATCTCTGGTCAAAAAGAAGGTCCGGTGCGTACTAGATGGCCGAATAAAGCAAGGCAGGACCACCGGATCGTGGCCGACAAGGGTGACAACGCTTCGCGTCGCATGTGACATGAGGCTACATCGCTAAAGCAAGTGTGACGCGGGGGAAAAGCACCCCTTTCGGGTTACTATTTTGGGAGGGGGCATATTCTTAGGAATATGCCTCCACGTATGCCCTAGGCCGGGACCGAACCACCACTATATAAGGGGGGTTGGGGTTCTGGTAGAGGGGTTGGGTTTTTCTGGGATATAAGTTGGCAGAATTCTAGTTGGTTGAGCACTAGTGGATCTAGGGTTCTTGGGCTAGTTAGTAGGCAAGAGTAAGAGAGTTTCTTCTTCCTCCTCTTGTCAATACAGCTCAAGGAGCACTTGTAATCTTGGAGATAGAACATCAATACAAAGCTTCTGTGTAGAGAATCACTCTACTATCCCTCCCTGGATTCCCCTAGCGTGTATTAGTCCCCACCTTTAGCCTATCCATGGCATCTGCCGTGACACCACCACGACAGATATCAACTAAATAAGTGCAACGTTGAAAGCATTCCCCATGGTAACATGGTTCTGCTAACTCTCAACTAATAAAGCGCAAGCATATACGCAACATAGATGGGCACAATGGTTCAAGTTTATTAAGTGCAAGAAAGTAAAGTGTGCCATCAAGTTTGTGAGAGCTTTAATCACTAATTTTCACATAACAAGTTTAATTCGTAAGATAGATAAAAACATGAATTTACTTGGAATAGCAATAATGCTAATAGGTAGGTATGGTGGACACAAATGGCATAGGTTTTGGTTTAAGGAATGGATGCACGAGAAGGATTCCCTCTCAGTACAGGTTTTTTGCTAGCAAGGCTAGGCAGCAAGTATAAGAGTTGAAGGAAACAAACAAACATACAGGTGATAAAAACAAACATGCAATCTTCCTTGGAAGCACAAAAGATCTTAACTAGAGAATACTAAGCTTATGAGCAACTTGAGAAAGAAAGATGATGAAGTTATATTTCTTTAGAGTACTTTTATCTTTTCATTCAATTATCAAAATAGTGTTGCTACTAACCGAGACAGGTTTGCCAAAACCAACTAAATTTACTCAATGTTCCCAAAGTGATACCAATACTAACAACAAGATCAATCATATAACAGCAATTGAAAACTAATATAAGATATGCAAAAGAGTAAATGATAGAACTTCTCATTAATATTCCATAATGGCAACTCACACCAAGGGATACATAGATATCTAACGAGAGGGGGGACACTTCGATAATGCAAACCATCCTACATGATAACTTCTCTATTCATGATATAACTCTACTAAAAAGGTAAAAACAAAGAAGATAACGATGTGATACCGCGGCACTCCCCCAAGCTTGGAACAAACCAAGGGAATGCCAAAACATGATGACGAATTACTCCTTCGGTGGTGGTGGTGTTCTCTCGATGAGCCTTTCGATCAATTTCCTCAAGTCTTCAATCTCGAAGGTGAGAGTACGAATCAACTCCGAGTTGTTCTCGATGTGGTGCATGATCATGTTGGGTTGTGAATCCCAGCTCATATGATTCTTTCCTCACTCTTCCTCCTCGAAGTCTTCTTTTCCTGCTTGGTTAGAACGAGGCATGACCCAATTGGAGGGTAGTTTCTCCTTGGGCATATTCTGGAATTGATGCTCATGGATAAGGGTATGGAAGGGATTCTTGGTGCGTGGAGAAGGTGACCGTGGAGCCAAACAGTGACACGGAGGCTTCCCTCCAGTTGACATCCATGCAGTCCTTCTGATCATGGCTGGGTTTGCCACCACTCCAATGCTTGCAATGGTAGTGCCTATGTGTGGATGCTTTGCCTCCTCTTCATCTTTACTCTCGATCTCCTTCTCCTGCCCAGGGTCTTGGGGATCCTCCTCCGTAGGCTCCTTTCCCTTATTCTTGGCGGAGACCATTGTGCTTCTAAACTTTAAGAATAGTTCCTGGCAGAAACAGATCGAAACGAAAACACGATGAGAACACAATATACAAACCTCGGGGGATCCGGGGGATTATATATTATGAATTTTTACAACAAAAGGAAGGTACTAGGAGAAAACGGGTCAGAGACGGAGTCCGGGGCGGACACACCACCTAGTGGCGAGGCCAGGGGCCCACGCCACAGGGTGGTGTGAGCCACCCTGGCTCCGTTTCCATCCCTCTCTACGCTTTGTTGCTTTCCTTGTTGGATAAAAACTGCAAAATTATAACTGGACAGATTTTTCGCGGAACTTTTCTTACCAGAACTGTTACCTATTCGAAAATGGACTCTGCATGTTTCTGAACTTGGTGTTCGATAAATTTTTCTGGAGTTACCACTTGAATATAATCAATATCTTCATACACATTTTGCTTGAGTCATGAAACCTTTCACTTTCTTATTACACCATTTTCTCCACTAACCTGGAAATTTCTTTCACACAAAACTTAACGCAATTCTCATTAGCAACATTAGTTCAAGCGAGGTAATAAACATTTTAAGTTCAATTTCAACTGAAATCCATCAAAACATAAGTTACTGAAACAACTCCTTCCGAAAACCCCAAAAGAATTCAAAAAGGAAATCGATTTAAGAGGCAAATGCAAGAGTGGCAAAAATCTGTCAAAACAGACCAGCAAGTAAAGATCAATTTTTTAGAAAATCTTCTGTTGCTCAAATCAAAAAGTGCAAAACTAACTAAAGTTAAATAACAATCTGGGGTAGAAGCACAAAAAATTAAAGATCAATCCGACATACAGAGATCTCTCACAAATTTTTACAGTGAAGCACAAAAATCTGTTTCGGGACAACAACTTCCCCAAATCTTACTTCTCTCTCATTAGAGGTTGATCTTGACACAAGAACCAAACAAAAGGATAAGGAGAGGTTATTACCAAAGTAATAACTTCCAAGACTCAAATAAACGAAAGCAAACTGAAAGCACAAATAAATTGGGTTGTCTCCCAAAAAGCTCTTTCTTTATAGCCATTTAAGATGGTCTTGATGATTTCAATGATGCTCACATAAGAATATGAATTGAAGTAAAAGAGAGCATCAAGAAGCAAAAATACACATGTTTAAGTCTAACCCACTTCCTATGCAAGGGAATTTTGTAAGAAAATAAATTGTTGAAACCAAAGGCTACTAGCATAGGAAGGCAAAACAAGTGCAACATAAAGATTTTCAGCATAAAGCGAGGAAACTTAATATTATTGAGATGCATAAGAACACTTTTCCCTCTCTCATAATAACTTTTAGTATCATGCATAAATTTAACGATATAACTATCACAAGAACTATCGTAGCAATGATCACTTATTCTAACAGAAAACACAGGAATACTAGTTCTTATAACACTACTTTGTGAAACAATACTAGAAGTATCCTTACAAAGAATAGTGTGGCCATCTTCTACATATTTAGTGATAAATACATTCACATTTGCTACCATAGGTTCAACAGCTGCTTGATCATCAGGTTCAATAGCTTTATTTGTTCTTTCATTAACCATACTAGCTATAATAGAATGTTCCTTTATCTTAACTGGGAAAGGCATTTTCTCAATGTAAGGTTCGGGTAAAACATGATTAGCAGTATAAACTTCAGTATTTCTCACGGGGACACTATTAACAATATCTTTATAAGGTTCATGATACTTATTCCACAACTTTTTTGGAATTTCAATATAGGAAGCAAAAGCCTTAAAATAAGTTGCAATAGCTTGAGAGTCTAGACCATAAGCATTTTTAATATTTTGAAAGTCATCAGTTCCCATAAAAGATTCAGTGCATTCATAATCATAATTTATACCTGGCTTTCTTCCTTTATCATTCTCCCATGCTTCAGCATTGTCTTGAATACAGTCTAGAAGATCCCATTTAGCTCCTTCTTCCATGCGTGTAAATGATCCAGCACAATAAGCATCCAATAAATCCTTATCATCAAGAGAAAGTCTTGCGTAAAAGTTATTGATAATAATATTGTTGTGGAGCTCATGAATGGGACATTTGAGCATTAATAACTTCAATCTCCCCCAATCTTGAGTTGTACTCTCTCCATCAAGAGGCCAAAAGTTGCATATCTGATTCCGATCTTTATGAATCTCACTAGGAGGATAAAATTTTGAATAAAAGAGAGGCACTATTTCCTCCCATTCCAAAGATTGACCATTCTTCAGCATCTTATACCATTCCTCAGATCTTCCTTTCAGTGATAATGAGAATAACTTCTTCTTGACTTGATCTGTTGTAATACCTGCACACTTAAACAACCTGCATAATTCGTGTATAAAGAGCAAATGATCACCGGGATGGACAGTTCCATCCCCAACATAGTAGTTGTCCATAACACGATCAATAATTCTTGTAGGCATTTTGAAAGTATCATTCTCAGCAGGTGGTGGTTCATCTACTACCTTAGCAGTGGTAGTAGCATTACAAAATAAGAAACTCGGCGAATTATCCATACTGAAAATAAAGTAACTAATAGAAATAAACAATACTCACAGTAGAAGTTTCCTTTACCAGTTCCACTCTCCAATAGTGTTTCACTCCCCGGCAATGGTGCCATAAAACAGTCTTGATGACCCACAAGTATAGGGGGTGTATCGCAGTATTTTCGATAAGTAAGAGTGTCGAACCCAACGAGGAGCAGAAGGTGTTGACGAGTGGCTTGGAGCAGGAATTTTCTGTAAATACTTAGCAAACAGATTTTTAGGGGTTTTTGATAATGCGGGTAAATAAAGTGCGAGTAAATAAAAGACAATAAGAATAAATGCAACAAGTGGCCCAATCCTTTATTCAGCAAAGGACAAGCCAGTTGTAGTACTTAAGATGACCAAACGTTCTCGAGGACACACGGGAATATCGTCAAGTGCTTTCGCTTCATATAGTTGATTAATCTTCTTTAGTTTGCTAAGTGTTGTGTGGGTGAACCTGTGATATGTACCGACCTTCTTAGGACTAATACATACTTGTGATTATACCCCTTGCAAGCATCTGCAAGTACAAGAAAGTAATTAAGATAGAAATCTAACCACAGCTTTAAACTCTAAGACCCTACATCCCTTGTGCAAAGGTTTCTAACGGGGGTTCAGGTTTTTGTCACTCCGACAACCCCTACGATTAGTAGCCAAATACACAATGCATTCCCCTAGGCCCATATAGGTGAAGTTTCATGTAGTCGACGTTCACATGACACCACTAGAAGAAATACACCACAACTTAATTAACAAACCATTGAATCTTTCTCAACACAATTCCGCTACTAACAACATGAATTCTCCCATGTCCTCAAGAACTAAACGAACTACTCACAAGACATCATATGGATCAAGATCAGAGATGATATAATGATAAGTAACAATCTGAACATAACAATAATTCAATGGTTCACTCAATAGCATCAACTACAAGGAGTAATCAACACCGGGAAAGTTTCCCCTAAGAACTATGCAAGATTCAACCCAATTGTTACAGCGGTATGGAGTGGTGATGATGGTGCTGGTGGAGATGATGATTATGATGATGATCCCGATGAAGTCTAGCTTGATGGTGGTGTTGATGGCGACGATCTCCCCTCTCCGGGAAGGAATTCCCCCGGCAGAATCTGTCTGCCAGAGAGATCATTCTCTCTCTGTAGTTTTTCGCCCGCAGAGGCAGCGGAATCTTTCTATGGTCCCTCCCCGAGGCTTAGGATTTTGTGGGGATAATATACGCCAAAGGGGAGAGCCAGGAGTGGGCCAGGGTGGCCACACCACCTGGTGGTGCGACCAAGGATGGCCCGTGCCAGGGGGTGGTGTGGGCCCCCTGTGGCCCATCTCCACTCCCCCTTCTGGCATCCTTCGTCTTCTGGAATAATAGGATTTTCCATATATTTTCCTGGATTTTATGATATTCGTGAATTTCGCCTCCATACAGCCCCTTTTCCATCAGAATCCTGACTGTAGCGATCCATGCTCCAAAAGTCATCAACCATGCAAAAACAGATGAAATAACATAAGTATCATCTCTTAATATGAAATATATCAATGAATAATAGTAAATTATGATATAGAATAGTGATGCAAAATGGACGTATCAGTGTGTGAATATTCGAAGCTTACAAGATCCAGGCCAAGTGGAACTTAACTTGGCTCTAGGTGTGTGAATATTCAAAGATTACAAAATCTAGGCCAAGTGGAACTTAACCCGGCTCTAGGTGTGTGAATATTCGGAGTTTACAAGATCCGGGCCAAGTGGAATTTAACCCGTCTCTAAGTGTGTGAATATTTGAAGTTTATAAGATCCGGGCCAAGTGGAACTCAACCCAACTCTAGGTGTGTGAATATTCGAAGTTTACAAGATCCAGGCCAAGTGGAACTTAACCTGGCTCTAGGTGTGTGAATATTTGAAATTTACAAGATCCGGGCCCAGTGGAACTTAACCCGGCTCTAGGTGTGTGAATATTTGAAATTACTAAAGAACTACGCTAGTTGTCTAAGAGCATCCGGCCGAGTAACAAGTTACTCCCCCGGAGGTTCAGGGACTAGTGGATATATCTCTAAGTACTTGCGCATATGTAAGGGCATGACGAAGAGGTTTACCTCCATCATTCGGCCTGCAAGAGAAATAGCTTTGGAAGTTGTGTTCATCTGGGCGCTGAACTCGGCGGGACCAAACTTCTCCAGGATTTCATCACCGAGATTGATGAACTTAGCATCATTCCAATTGTTAACATATTCAATCAGAGGACCATAGCTCTCTCTGCCGAGCGTCTAGGTCGTCACCAAGACTTTGGCATGAGCCTCTTTCCTAGCAATCTGTGATGCAGCCAGGCTGCTGTGTAAAGTAAGTTGTTTACTGCCAGCAGACCCGGAAGCAGAATACCCAGAGGCAGCACTACCCTTCTTTATCATGGATGCGAGAGTACGTTATCCATATTCAACATTGGATCCTCTAGGAGTCTGGTTCTTGGCAGCCCCGGCAGTCTGTTGATCCTTGGCAACCTCGGCAGCCTTCTTGGCCTTGCTACCTATATTGGGCCACTACTGAGGAGATGTGGCTTGCGCTCCAGGTTGGGCCTGAGGTTTTGGCTGAAATATGTCCTTGGCAGAAGGAGATGGCGCGGAAGAGGCTGTCTGAGGTTTCTTGGGTCGGTCTTATCACCGAGTCTATGCAGACTCGGACGAGGCAAGAGGAATTTCTGCAGAACTTGGAGCTAGTGCTGGTGATTGTGCTGGTGATGGAGCTGGTGAAGTATGAACTAGGGTCGCTGCCGGAGTTGTGGGCACCTCGGTGACAACTGGTTCGGTGCTGGTATTACTGGCACCTTCATCATCTTGTTGCGGCTGAGACGAAGAAGATCTGGGATGTCCAACATAACCATATCCTCGCTAGCACCACTTCCCTCCACGCCGACATTGCCCTCCTCTTGACGAGGTGGGCTAAGATTCAGCACGGCCGCGGATCTCTCCTGAATAGGGCTCAAGGTAGGAGCATCATCGCGGCAGGGAGAAGTTGGAGCATCTCAGAGAGGTGAGGCGATGCTTGGGACACTCTAGGGGATCTCCCTCGGAGCCATGCCGGGTCAAACAGAAAGCAAATACAAGTTAGAAACAAGAGTATACGAAGACAGTGTTATATTACCCAAAGGACGAGCAAGGAGAGAAGAAAAAGCTTACTCGGAAAAAGTAGGAGGTTCTCTGCGCTTCGGCGCCCTCCGAACTGGGGCCTTAGTTCGGGGGACAAGCTTGGTAGCTACCTTATCGCAAGATTTATTATGTCTTTTCTTGGCCGGAGAAGGCTCGGTCGAGGGAGCCGAAGATGTGGCCCGTTTCCTCACTGGGACAGGCGTAGGTTAGCCCACCGCAACAGGCGGATCAGTGTGGACCTGCCCGGCCGGATTAGTTGAAGCCAAATCAACCGGAAACGTATATGAGATGGGCATCAGGTCAAGTACCTCCATAATTTCACAATCATCATCTTCATCATCATCAAGCCAATCTCTTAAAGAAGAGGCCTTACCAGAGATTCGTTTGGGGCCATCAGGAGTGGGCAAAAAGATTTCTGGATCCGGCTCCTCCGTGTGTGAGGTGACTCGGTCCTTCCCCCACTTAAGGGACGGCTCCGAACCATCCTCAATGGTCTGCTGAAGAAACAACTTAAGACAAAAAACACCAAAGGATCAAGTAAGGATACAGTCCGACATAGAACCAGACTTAGAAAAGGATCAAGTGAGAAACATACCACAGGAGGTAACTTATCCCGGCAGAAGTGTTCAAAACCCATTCCCACTCCTCGGTGAAGTTCTTCTCTATCTTGAAGATAGCCTTGACCCGGCGGAAGATCTGGGTGTTGTTGATCTCACAAGATGAGGTTCGGTTCGGGTCGAGGTGCCCGCTCATATGGCACAACTTGTGGGTACGTTTCTGAAGGGGGAGATTCGGCTATGAACAAAGGTGGTCATCACATCCTCGCTGCGCAACCTCAGATTGTTTAGATCCTTGATCCGCTTCTCTGCCTAGATCGCCAAGGCGGTGGATTTCTTCAAGATTCGGCCCCATAAGGACCGGTCCGGGACACCAATCTAGAAGGGGCGCAGCCGGATCAAGTCCTCCTCGGTGTTGTTCTTCACATAGAAGAAAGTCTGGGCCTAGCCTTTGCAGGACTCGAGTCTAGTGACTCAGGGGAAGATGGAATTCTTCCGAGGTGAAATGGATGCCTCTCCGCACCAGGTTAGAGCTTTGTTGGCAGGGGCAACCTCCCGATTAGGAACAACATTAGATTAGAGACCGAAGAATTTGTACCAAAGGTCAATGGTGGGCCATAGGCCGAGGTATCCCTCTATCCCAGCAGTGAAGGAAGAAAGGGAGGTTATGGCGTTAGCCGGAAAGTGGTGTGGCTAGAGCTCGAAAGTGGTAATGAGGGCGTGAAGAAAATCGCTAATGGGAAGGCCAACTCCGCGCTGGAAATGGGAAAGAAAGACCACAAACTCACCCGGATTAGGTGAGGGAGTGATCTCCTGGCAAGGGAGGCGGCATGTGACTCCGGCAGGGATTCTCCAGGTCCGATATAGCCAGTCGATGTCATCCTGGCATACCCAGGAACCGGCCCAGGCTCCTCGCTCTCGCCTCCCTCCTCGTGTTCTTCCACGACGATGATTTCCTCCTCGGCCATCTCCAAATCTCTGCCCTTGTAGACCCAATCGGTGATGGGGGCAAAGGCCTAGACTGGCAGGGGCCCATGGTGGCATGGCTATGTAGAGAGGCAGTGTTGGAGAAGCGCAGCTGACAGGCGGTGGCGTGAGGGCCTAGCGAAGCAGGCGGCGATGGCGGTGCTAGTCTTGAAGAAGAAGAAGAAGAAGAAGAAGAAGAAGAAGAAGAAGAAGAAGAAGAAGAAGAAGAAGAAGAAGAAGAAAAAGAAAAAGAACAAGAAGAAGAGGCAGATGTGTGCGGGGGTGGGGGAAATGCCCAAGGGGCGTCCCTCACCCCCTATTTAACCATGCCAAAGAGAGAGGTAGTGGGATCTGATTGTGCGGTGAAGCCACACAATGTGGCCGTGTATCCGCCGGGTCAGCCAATCAGAAGCAAGCCACAGAAAAGGCCACAGGGTACAGAGGATCCCATGATGTGACGTGGTGTTACGGTTAACGAGGAGATAGTCATGAAGTGACGTTTTGTAGTAGTTATCCCTGACAATGAATACAGTAACTGGCGTAGGCCCTTAAAATGAGGAAAAGAAATGATTACCCTCCGCGTAGGATGTTGGGAAGCGTATGAGAGAAGGAAGAGATCCAAGGGGTAACCTGGATACAGCATCATAACCTAGCCAACAAGGAATAACTCGGAATGAGCCAAGGGAAATCAACAATGAATAAGCCAAGTCATTACATAACTCGGCAGAAAACACATGGAATCTTATGGGTTGAACCTGTTGTGGCCTTATCAGCTGAAGTTGCTAAGACCGCACCAGCTTTGGGGACTAATGTTGGGGGTATAACCTTGGGTAGGGTCACGTCGGGGTATAATGGCCATTATAGCCGAGGTACGGGAAGGCCAAAGCAGGAGCTGGCCAAGTTACCTCATGGCAGGCCGGCTTACGGGAAGACCCGGCCTGGTGGGTGTTCAACTAACGTTAACCCGACCGACATAAAGCATATGTCGCATAGCTTAGTTTATCTTGTTTGCAGGTACCCACGGGGCTGAGTTAACCAGGAACGAGCCGGGTTACCACTTGGCTTACAAGAGAAGGAAGGAATCTTGCTAGTCAAAAGGTGGTCTCTTTCCACTATAGCATGAGCAAAGAGGACAGATGGAAGGACCAGCAAGAAGTGGCCGACAAGGGTGATGTAGCCTATGTCGAGTGACACCACCAATGTCGGATGACATCACGCCATAGAGGGGCTCAGAGAGGCTTATGCCCTGAGTCTGGACCATCTCACTAAAGAGATAAATAAGCATCTTGCTTTACCGAGAAGCATATTCAAAGAATATGCCTCCACGTATGCCCTAACTTGTAACCTGGGTTCCCCTATATAAGGAGCACCAGGGCCTCCATAGAGGGGGTCGGCCATTTTTACTAAGGTAAAATCCTAGAGTGTAGTGTGTGGGTAGTAAGAGCAATAGTATCCTTCCCACGAACAGCTCAAGGACCCCTTGTAATCCAACATTGATTGAGATAGAATACAAGTTTCTATGTGTGGAATCACCACACTATCCCTCCCTGGATTCCTCTAGTGCACATTTGCCCCACTCTTAGCCTATACATGGCATCTGTCGTGCCACCACCACGACATAAGTGGAGCCCTCACTCTCACAAGATCATCTTGCCCCTCAAGGACCAATTGTTGCACCTCAAGATTCTCCAAGCTCTTCCCAAGCTCCTCATGATCCTGACTCTTCGAGCTCCGATCAACATCAAGCTCCTCAAGTTCTACCTCTCCAAGCTAGTGGAACCTCACAAGATAATGATAATCAAGGTCAAGATATTGAAGAACAAGGCCAAGCTAACAATGATCAAGGCCAAGCAAACATCTCCCAATATTGTTAATGATGCTCAATTGGTTGATATTAATGAAGATAGTGATCAAGTTCCTGCTTATAGTCAAGGTGGGAACTCAAATGATGGTGATGACCAAGTGGTATCCCAAGAATCTCGTCTTGAGACCCACGCCCATCATCAAGCATATCGACGCGCCAAGCTCATCAAAGATGGCCATATCCTTGAGAATGTTTATGGAGATGTCAATAAGGGTTCTACTACTAGGAGGCAATTAACTTATTTTAACTCTCACCATGCTTTTATCTCTCATGTTGAACCCCAAAAGGTCTTCAAAGCACTTGAAGATGGTGATTGTCTTGATGCTATGAATGGATAACTTCACAACTTCAAGCGGAACAAGGTGTGGACATTGGTGAAGTGGCCTAAAGATTATCAAAATGCCATCGGGACCAAGTGGATGTTCAATAACAAGCATGATGCTAATGGTATAGTCATCCACAACAAGGCAAGGTTAGTTGTCCAAGGATACTCTCAAGTTGAGGTCAGTGCTCTCTGCTTCTTCTCCACCACCTCTTCCCGCTCGGTAACCAGGACAATGCTTGTTGTTTGTGGCGTGGCTGCCAAGTACAACAGTAGCGTCTCATGCTCCCTGGGGGGCACCATGATTGGAGGACTCGTGAGGTACCTCTTGAGGGCTTCGAATGCCTCATCGGCCTTCGGGGTACACTCGAACTTTCTAGTGCGCTTCATGATCTTGAAGAAAGGTAGGGCCCTTTCGCCCAGCTTGGAGATGAACCTTACTAATGCCGCTATGCACCCGGCCAGACGTTGCATCTACTTGAGCCACGTTGGGGCGCACATCTACTCGATGGCCCGGACCTTGTCGGGGTTGGCCTCGATTCCACGGTGCGATACCAGCAAGCCGAGGAGCTTGCCCAACGGGACCCCAAACACACACTTGGCAGGGTTGAGCTTGATGTTCACCCGATGCAAGTTGGCGAAGGTTTCTGTCAGGTCCGCCACCAGGTTGTCCCTTTCGCAAGTCTTGACCATGATGTTGTTGATGTAGGCCTCCATGTTTATTCCCATTTGCCCACCCAGTGCGATCTGCATCAGCCTCTAAAAGGTGGCGCTAGCATTCTTAAGGCTAAACGACATGCAAGTGTAGCAGTACACACCGCACGGGGTGATGAAGGCCATCTTTTCCTCGTCCTCCCTGGCCATCTTGATCTAATGGTACCCGAGAAGGCGTCCAGGAAGCATAGCAGGTCGCAACCTACCGTGGATTCCATGATTTGGTCTATCCTCAAGAGCGGGAAAGGTTCCTTGGGGTGCGCCAAATGTCGGAGATTTGTCCCGCGAAGGAACTAGGGTCCTTGGAGCATGACTTGTTGAGGTCGGTGAAGTTAACACAGAGCCACCTGCCCCCGGTGGCCTTGGGAACCACCACGGAGTTGGCATCCCAGTCGGCGTGCAGTACCTCACTACAAGAAATCTGCTCACTAGTGACCTTTTTTTAACGACCATAGATTTTTTGTCATAGATCTATGACCATTCTGAACCAACTGGTCGTAAGGCATTTGGAAGGGTCCAAACCTTGAAAAATTATGACCAATTATGTTAAGAAGGTCATATTTTCCAAATACGAAAAGGTTATGGATGGATAACACTGGATTATAGCCTTATATTTATCTCACTACGACCAATTTAAATGGTCATGGCCACTGATTCTTGTTGCTTTAAAATGACTGGACGGCCACATCAGCAATTTTGTCTACGCGTCAAACTTCTGCTGACGTGTCCGCATATGTGTCGTGTAACGCTGTCTAGGAGAAATATATGATACGTGGGGCCCACCTGTCATACAAAAGTCCATCTAAATAGGACATGTTGACCAAGTTGACTTGACATATGGGCTCCACCTGACTGACATGCCACGTGGGTCCCACTGACCTGACATGTAGGACCCGCCTGACTGAAGGAGACTGCGTTGGAATAATATGGCAAAAACAGAGGCTCCGAGCACTCGAACCCGTGACCTCCCCCAATATGTGAAGGCACCGAACCACCACACCAACCTCTGCTTCGTGTTATACTAACCCCGCGGGTTCTATGTAAACATTCATTCCAGTCGAGTTGGGCCTGGGTGGTAGAGGCCTAAAAAAGAATCTTGCGATTTTTTTTCCGTGGCTGGGCCGCCGGCCCATAGTCCATTAGATTGTCCATTTTGGATGGGAATTCTGGGCTTCTTGTAAGTCTGAGCCCACATAAATAGAGGGGCTTCGGTTTTTTTAAGAAGTCTACAAATATAAATTCAACATCAATTTTGCATATAAGCTTGGATTAAGATGATATAAATATCATTTTGGTTCATCTCAAATATACATATAACCTTCGTGTTGTCAAGTTTCTCATTTTATGTTATCCTGAGTGTATGGTCTATCTTTTTTTGTTCTTGTGCTCTTAAAATGCGATCAAAACAGCAACATGAACGTTCTCCGTTAAGGGTCGACTCTCGCTAAACTTGCATTATATCTATGATAAAATAGCATATTTTGAGTCTAAATATGATTTTTCGAAAAATCATGAGCATTAGATTATGTACCTATAGTTCAAACCGGACCCACTTCCTACCGATTCAGCAGAAATTTGTCTTTTTCGTCAGGGGTTGATGGAAAGGTTTTAGATACCACAATTGGGACATTGTCCATATAATGAGGTCTAGTATTTTTTAAAAATAGAGTGGTACCATTTTAAAACTTTCACTTGGTAGTTGCTTAACAAAACTCCCCATTTTTGGCACTCGAAAAATAGAAAATGCTTTTTCCGTGAGCCAAAAAGGAAAACTTTCTCCTACAACATTGTTCACCATCCCAAGATACACATGTGTGCACAATATGGGCACATTATCACAAACTATGTCATGATTTAGGCCATAATATTGGTCTTTTGAGCTGAAAACCATGAAACCTCGAACATGATAGGTCATTTCTGAGAAGGTTTTTTCGAGATATCTACAATATACCAACTTTGATATTTTCCTTATAACTATGTCACAAAATATGACACCACGTGAAGGATTTACCTTGTTTAGACCGTTTTTGAATTTCTTATGCGCGTTTCAAAATTTTCTTGTTTCAAACTATGGTCAAAACGGCGGGCATGAAGATAAGGGATGAGTCTCACTAAACTTGTATTGGATCTCTGATAAAACAGCATATTTTGAGTCTAAAAATGATTTTTTTCAAAAAATCATGAGCATTATATAATGTACATGTAGTTCAAATCAGACCCACTTCCTACCGATTCGGCAGGAATTTGTCTTTTTTGTCAGGGGTGGAGGGAAAGGTTTTATATACCCTAGTTGGGACATTGTCCATGTAACATGGTCTAGTATTTTTGAAAAATATGGTGGTACCATTTTGAAACTTTCACTTGGTATTTGCTTAACAAAACGCCCCGTTTTTGGCACTCGGAAAATAGAAAATGACTTTTTTATGCGGTGAAAAGGAAAACTTCCTCCTGCAACATTGTTCTCCGTCCCAAGATACACGTGTGTGCACAATATGGACATATTAGCACAAACTATGCCGCGATTATGGCCATAACATTGGTCGTTTGGCCCGAAAGCCATGAAACCTCGAACATGATGGGTCATTTCTGAGAAGGTTTTTTCATGACACTTGCAATATACCAAGTTTGGTATTTTTCCTTACAAACATGTCACATAATAAGACACCACGCGAGGGAGTTACCTCGTTTGGACCGTTTTTGAATTTATTATGCCCGTTTCAAACTATGGTCAAAACGGAGGGCATGAAGGTTCCTAGCTAGGGGATGAGCCTCACTAAAATTTCACTAGATCTCTGATAAAACATCATATTGCGAACCTAAAAATTATTTTTGCAAAAAATCATGAGCATTAAATCATGTACATGTAGTTCAAATCGGACCCACTTCCTACCGATTTGGCAGACATTTGTCTTTTTCACGAGAGGTGGACAAATAGGTTTGAGATGTCCCGGTTCGGACATTGTCCATGTAACATGGTCTAGTATTTTTTTTAAATGTGGTGGTGTCATTTTGAAACTTTCATTTTGTGGTTGCTTCACAAAACGCCCTGTTTTTTGCATTCGGAAAATGGAAAACGCATTTTCTGTGTGAAAAAAAGGAAAACTTCCTCCTGCAATATTGTTCGCCATCCTAAGATGCACATGTATGCACAATATGAGCACATTATCACAAACTATGCTGTGAGTATGGCCATAACATTGGTCATTTGGCCCGAAAGCCATGAAACCTCGAACATGATAGGTCATTTCTGAGAAGGTTTTTTCGAGACACTTGCAATATACCAAGTTTGGTATTTTTCCTTGCAAATATGTCACATAATAAGACACCACGCAAAGGAGTTACCTCATTTGGACCTTTTTGAATTTATTATGCCCGTTTCAAACTATGGTCAAAACGGTGGGCATGAAGGTTCATAGCTAGGGGCTGAGCCTCGCTAAAATTTTAGTGGATCTCTGATAAAACAACATATTGTGAAGCAAAAATGATTTTTGCAAAAAATCATGAGCATCAAATTCTATACCTATAGTTCAAATCGGACCAACTTCCTACCGATTTGGATATTTGTCTTTTTCACGAGGGGTGCACGGAAAGGTTTTATATACTCCAATTGGGAAATTTTCCATATAAGGTGGCCTAGTATTTTGTAAAAATAGGGTTGTAGTATTGCAAAGCTTTCATTTGATGGTTTCTTCACAAAATACCCCTTTTTGACACTTGGATTTCTGGACACATTCTCCAACCAATGAGAGTGCAGGAACCATGATGCCACATATCATCCTCCCAAGCTCGATATTAGCCATCCATAGAATCAGAATCCAACGCCCAAAAGCACCCCTCGTACCCGAGCTCTCCACTCTCCACCGCCGCCACGACGCCACCCATCCAGATCAGGATGGAGAGGGATCCCCACGACGCCACACATCCACTCTCCACCCCTCAAACCCTAATCCCGCTCAGACCCGCTGCCATTGATAGCCGCCGAGCTCGCTCCCCTTCAGCCGCCGAGCTTGCTCCCCTTCAGCCGCCGAGCTCTCTCGAGATCTTCTCCTCCCTCCCCACAAGATCTACTGCTCCCTCCCCAGATTTCAGCCCATGATGACCGCATGGCGGTGCCTCGCACGCAGACGGACGATAGCCAGCGCCGATAGCTCCTCCCTGACAGACAGCCTTAAGCGGCACGGCGGGGTCTCTGCATTGGAGAACCTGTGGCGGGTGCTCTCCTACGAGGTGCTCTCCTCCTCTAATCCCGGGTGGCCGCTGCTCCTCCTCTGATCCCGGTGGCCATTGCTCCCGGCAGCGGCAATGAATATCCAAGATCCAATAAAATCACACAGCCTCCCGGCTCCTCTCCACACAGATACAATCCAGTCCCTCCTCAATCCGATCTCATGGAAAAATCGAAGCGAGGATCTCGTCCTCGTCGTAAAGGTACGCTGAGTCCCCGATCTCTCCGCTTGTTTACTCCTATTCTTGTTCCCTGACCGTTTGTAGTTGTACCATAGATCGTTTACCGTAGATTCCCCTCAATCGCTTAGTAGTTTGGAGTAGATCTGCGGGCGGTGGTACTATTTTTTTTGATCGATTGTTGTTGTCTCTAGTATGCTTCGATTACTATGTAGATGTCCCGATTTAAGGTTCGGTTGTTGTTGCTTCTGTTCATCCTGTTTGTTCTGCAGCCGTCCCTGCTATGTCTCCTAGCCGGTCATCATTCTGACCTTCAAGTCGCCATCAGGGTTCAGAAACATGGTGCCGCCCATGGTTTTTCCTGTGACTGGCATCCTGGCACCTCGATCGAGTGAGCAAGTGAATGGCAGAACCATGTGTGCTGAGAAAATGATCCGCTCAGCTTTTTTTCTTCAGTTCAAAAACATTGGTACAGAGTGGAGACATTTCGAACAGTAGCATTGATCAAATGTCACAGTTTTCTGCATTATTCCCCTCTAATATTTCTACATTCGACTCTTTTGCACTAGTACTAAATGGCAAACCAAACACAGACATGCATCTGGCCATCAGGGTGCATGCATGCACAAACCTGACACATCCCATTCATGCTAGCTTGTTTCCTCTTGAAGCATAGGATTACTAGAACGTGAATTTGCTAAAACTTGGTTGCGAGTCAGCTTATTCCATCTTTTATCTAGAATGTTTGCTACTTGTAGTTAAGATTTATCTCCTGGACAGTGGCATAGCGGTTCATGTATTGCTTGTGTCTGGCTGATTACTATGTTCTACTTTGTATTTACAGATGCAGATCTTTGTGAAGACCCTCACCAGCAAGACCATCACCCTTGATATTGTCATATTGGTGTATGCGGTGCAATTTAAGTCCAGCGAATCTTTTTTTTTATTTCTACCTGCTCTTTTTCTATAGTGAGTATTTCTTACGGGTTTGCACAATCTTCAACACTTTATCGATATTCAGTACATAAAAATGTATATAGAGCTTAATTATATAAGATTATCGTGCTAGGGTAATTCCATCTTAGTACAGGTATAGTAGTGTATACCATTTCTTTTTCATGACTGCTAGGTTGATGTATATTTTTTCACCTGTGGCAAGTTTAGATGAAAGACCCCTTAGATAAATATCTTATGTCACACATGTTCTTCTATCCAATGATGTTTAATTCAACCAGTGACTGCTGATAATTGAATTTATACGTTAATAATATAGTCCCTCATTGTATATCTTGTGGCAATTATGCTTGTATGCCTGATGTTTAAATCACATTTTATCTCATTTTCCAATACTGAAGCATGTGCAGCCATCCTAGTGCTAGGAGGAGTTCCAGCTGTGTCCACGCCATTGCCACCATCTCCATCATCCATGGGGGTGGTGAGCACATCTACAAGATTCCGCACTGGTTATGCTCACTGCATTTAATTGTTGCCTGCTATTTTATTAGCTACATAAGATGAATCATTTGACTTGAACTGAAATGTAATGTAACATTTGTATTTGACTGCCTTTTCATTTTCATATCGTGTATTATATGCTAAATTTAAGATACACTGAGTTCCACCTGTTTGTTGAAGTTGTTCAAATGCCCTAAGTTTTCTCATCTTTTATTAAACCTTGTTCTGTTTGAAATTGCAGAAGTTTTATTCATAGCCTGGGTGAACGATATGCTCACAGTGGCTTCTCTTTGATGGAGCCATCGATGGATTGATGGAGCTATTTGTGATTCTATAGCTGTTTTGTTGCTTGCCGACGTGATATCAGATATACATTTGATGATTTTGGTTATGTGGTGTAATGGCGTTAGTTTCGATTGTTGAGTGAAGTGTAAAGTTTAGACTTATGTTGTTGTGTGATGTATATATTATTTCAATAATTGCTGGGATGATTTGGTTGTAACTTTCTCTAAGAAAGCCCTCTTGCTGTGTAATTTGTATTAGTCTATTTGAAATATTGTTGCGCTGATTTGACCATTGGTTTCTCTTAGAAAAGCCTGGCACCTGTACTGGACCAAATAATAACTTGATTTAAAAAGGCCTTGGCCCAAACAGTCGCAGACTGAACAGTGTATAATTTTCAAAAAAATTAGAACAAAATGGCTGAAATCCAAAAATAAACGGACCATAAACTGCTAATAGCTGGACCCTAAAAAGGCCAAGGCCTGAAATGAAATACGTAGTGAAAGGCCAAGATTTTGTAAGAAAAGGCCAGAATTTTTGGGCTTGGCCCATATAAAACACCTACCTGGACTAGGCTAAATCTGGTCGACGACCTTTCCAATTGGTCACAGATTTGCCATGTTAGATTAGCCACGTCGGATCTGACGTGGATAGGGTAGACAGTCTATGACCAATACAGTTGGTCATAGAATCTGTGACCAACTATTTTGGTCATAGACGTCTATGACCAATTCAGAAAAAAGGTCGTGGTGTTTAACTAGTGACGCTCAGGTTTTGACCTTCTCTATTTGGTCACAAAAAGGTCACAAATTAAAAACTATGACCTTTCAGTGACCAATATGGAGGGTCATGTATCACCAGATTTCTTGTAGTGCCTCCTTGACAAGGTGTGCTTGACCAGCTTCTCCATTTTAGTGATGATGAATTGCTGCTTTTCTGTGGACTGCTTCCGCGGCTTCTGCTTTACCGGTCGGGCCGTGGGGCACACCGCCAGATGATGCTCGATCACCTCTCGAGGCACCCCCGTCGATGTCTAATGGGGTCCAGTCGAACATGTCTGCGTTGGTCCGGAGGAAGTGATGGGTTCGTAGCATGGAAAACAAAAAAATTCTACCGCAAGAACGAACAAAACCCAGATCTAATCTAGATAAAAGCCAAGATCTAATCTATTAGACATGTGCAACGAGATAGATCTGTACTAACCCTCGTAGAACCGAAAGCGTTACGAGATTAGATCTCGGGGTTGATGTAGTCGATCACTTGCCGATCTCAAGATCGTGTGGACGATCCTTCTAGCGCCGCGTTCCGGCAGCGCTTCCGCAGTCGGTCACACGCATGAGTCGGCGGACCTTCCTCTCCCGTTCCAATGAAAGCAGAGGGTAGTAGATCTTCTCCACGGAATCCCAAAGAGCACGACGGTGTGGTGGTGGTGGAGTAGAGAATTCTGCAGGCTTCGCCTAAGCCGGAGCAGAAGGAGGAGGAGAGAGGCGGCGGCTAGGGTTTGTTATGGGAGAGGTCTAGGGGGTGGCGCCCCTCCCCTCTATTTAAAGGAGGGAGGCGCCATGGGAGGGGGAGTCCTAGTAGGACTCCCCTCCCTCCTTGGCCGGCGGATTGGGAGGGGGGGAGGAGTCCTACTCCCCCATGACTCCTTGTCTTGCCCCACAAGGACTCCTTGATCCTTTCTTGGTTTTCAAGCAAACTCCAAGAAATCTTCTAGAACCTTCCAGAACATCCTGAAACCTTCTAGAATCTCCATACAAACACTCCGGAACATTTCCTAACTTAGAAAATGATCCCCAATATATGAATCTTATTCTCCGGACAATTCCGGATCTCCTCGTGATGTCCCGGATCCAATCCGAGACTCCGAACAACATTCGGTCTCCAACGCATATTCCATATCTACTTAAAACAACTTCGAACCTTAAGTGTGTCACCCTACGGTTCGTGAATATGCAGACATGATGAAAACACCTCTACGATCAATAACCATCAGCGGGATCTGGAGATCCATAATGGCTCCCACATACTCAACGATGACTTCATGATCGATAGAACCATTAACATACGAAACCAATTCCCTTTGTCACGCGATATTCTACTTATCCGAGGTTTGATCATCGGTATCTCCATACCTAGTTCTACCTCACATCGATAAGTACTCTTTACTCGTTCCATGTTATGTCATCCCTTGTGACCTAGTCACATGCTTGCAAGCTAACTAGATGACATTCCACCGAGAGGGCCCAGAGCATATCTATCCATCATATGGATGGACAAATCCCAATCTTGGTCCATGCGCTTCAACACATACTTTCAGAATACCCAATGACACCTTTATAACCACCTAGTTACGAAGCGGTGTTTGATGTCATCAAAGTACCCATCCGGTGATGGTGATTAACATAACCTCATGGTCGAAGGATTAGGTTACTATGCATTTGAAAGCTTATAGCAATACGAACTAAATGACTTGATCTCATGCTACGCTTACTATGGGTGTGTGTCCATCACATCATTCTCCAAATGATATAACCTTGTTATTAATGACATCCAATGTCCATGATCAGGAAACCATGATCATCATTTAATCAACAAGCTAGTTCCACAAGAGGCTTACTAGGGACTCTTTTATGTTTACAAAACACACATGTATTAGTGTTTCCTTATAATACAATTATAGCATGAAATGTAAACATTCATCATAAACACAGATATAATAATAACCACTTTTATTATTGCCTCTTGGGCATATCTCCAATAGGAAGGTGACGAGGGCCTCCTCCCTCTCGGCTGAGAGGCCAGCACCGATGGTGATCGTAACCCCCGGTACCGCCGGGTCGAGGGGGATCTTCTTGGTCTTGGCCCTCTCCTGGGATAATGCCGGTTTCATCTTGCTAGCGATCCTGGCGGTGCACACGGTGTCACCCTTGAGAGACGCCGCCGGCTCCGCACCACTTTCCCCTGGGGACGGGGGTCCTGTGGGGTCCTGCCAACATCGAGGCCAGTCATGGACTACCATCGCGTTGGTGCGACCCCTTTGTAGGCCTTCTCGGGAGAGCGCACGGCCTCGACCTCATCGTAGCGCACCGTGATGGTGGTGCCGGCTCCACCCGGTATCTTGACCAGGTTATAGGCATTGTGAGTGATCACCATGAACTTAGCTAGAGCCGGGTAGCCTAGGATAGTGTTGTAGGGCAGGGAGATCCGGGGGACATCGAAGTTGATGAGCTCCGTGGAGCTGAATCCAACTGAGGGGCACGGTGGTGCCCGTCATGGCCTCTACGAACGGCGGGGTGGGGAGGAGGCGCGCGCCAGGCACCTGCTGTTTCCCAAACATCTCTTCTGGGAGCATGTTCAGGCCCGCCCCTCCATCGATGAGGGTCTTGGACACCAAGACCCCGTCGATGGTGGGGGTGCAGACCATGGGCATGACGCCCACCAGGCGGGTGGAACCAGGGTGATCTGAGGCGTCGAAGGAGACCGGCTATCACGACCACCGGAGAGGAGCGATGGTAGCGCTAGGCCTTGCCGCTGCCAGCCCTCGGGTGAACTGCTTGAGGTGTCGTCTAGAGGCGGGAGATTGGAGGCCGCCCAAGATGCAGACGACGATCCTAGCTGGCCCTCTAGGTGAGGAGCCCTTTGGGCTGGCCTCCACGTGGGGGCTTGTCACCATGGCGCCGACCGCTCGGAAGTCCCAGAAATCGTGCCTTAGCCCCCTACCTAGCACGCCAAATGTCGGAGATTTTTCACGCGAAGGTACTAGGGTCCAACGATCACTTGGTTCGTGAGGGGGCTGAACACGCGATTCTGAAGGAACTTAGCGATGGTGATGGACCATGCGCATGACAGAGAGATGACACCGGGGTTTTTTACCCAGGTTCGGCACCCTCGTGAGGAGTTAAAGCCCCTACTCCTTCTTTGTTGTATTGCTCGCTTGCTTCGTGAGGGTACAATGGAGGATAAAAGTCTAGGGTTTTAGATCTCAAGGATCCCTCCCTTACAAGGTAGGATAAGGGCTCCTTATATGGGGCGGCGTTGGGCCTCTTCCCTCGGTCTATGGGCGGGAAGGGTCTCCACATTGTCGTTCCCCGAGGCCCTGGTCTACAAGACTGCATTTCGGTGGACTAGATCCTGGACGCTGGCACTCCTCCTTCTGCTGGTAAAGTGGTCTTATTTTACTCTATTTGTCCTTGCTCAGCATCTCTTGGTGCATCCCTTGCACCAAAGTGTCTCAGACATGTCCTGCTCATGCTGAGGCTGCACACCCCGCCGGTCAGAGCCTTGTCGGTGTCCACTTTTGAACAAGACCTGGTCTCTGGGACCGCGGAGCGGGGACATCCAATGCCACGGCCACGCTTGTTGTCCCCCCCCCACCGGGGAGGCATGTGCTTCTCGCGGCTCCTCCCTCCAGAAGCCTTCCGGAGGATCTGTCGTGATGCACCTCGCGAGGATAGCGGCATCTCCCTCGCGAGGTCCGTGCGAGCCTGACCGTGCGAGCCAGACGTAGACAGATTAGGGGTACACCCCGTACCAGCTATCCGACAATGGTGCTAACCACCTAGTTGGTAGCGGTGACATATAGTAACATGGGATCCCTATAGCGAGGAGTTACTAGGATGGGTGGAGTTGATAGTAGGCACTTGAGGTCCTCGAAGGCTACAAGTGCTTCAGTAGTCCACTCGAATTTATCAAATTTGCACAACAGCTGATAGAATGGTATTGCATTCACGCGCAGCATGCTGATGAATCGACTGAGTGCCGCTATGCGTCCTGCCAGCTGTTGGACACCTCTAAGGTTGTTGGCTGCTTCATTATCAGGATCTCCTTTATCTTGTTACCGAAGTTTATGTCCAGGGCGAGAACCAGATTCCCTGGGACAATGCCATGGAAGGTGGTGTCAGACTGTTCCAGGTTCATCGGGTGCAGGTTCATGGCGCGCAAGGTGCTGGCAAAGATAAGGTTGATGTCGCTTCCACCATCCATGAAGACTTTGCTCATCTCGTACCCGAGCACCAGAGTGGTGTGGCATGGTCATGAGACATGGCGGGGGTGATCAGATATGTCAAATATAATGCATGACCCGGGCCCGCTAAGGTACTCGTGTATATCCAAGGGTGACACTACGGCTAGGTTCACTGCCCGGGAATGATGGGTTCGTAGCATGGAAAACAAAAAAATCCTACGCGCGAACCACTATCTAGCCAAGAACATCTACGAGATGGTAAGCAATGAAGATGAAGGTGCATGACTCGGACCCGCTAAGGTACTCACCCTCGAAAGCCGAAAGCGGGATTATGTTCCCACATAAACATTGTCGGTGAAGATGAAGGTGTACAAGCGAAGATCTCAAGATCAGGTACTCAAGGCACCACAACCGGTGGGACCTCTGTACTCTGTCACACGTGTGGCTCATTGATGTCCTCAAAACCCTCGGTCCAGTGGGGCAGCGGAAGAAGGGATCCGTCGGAAACTCCTACTCCACTTCTCTAAGTGTAGACTTCGAACTATTTTGCGGCAGGGCTTCGCTAAGCAATGGCAATGCCGGAGAAACAAAGGAGGGAGAAGAAGGAGACTCAAGTATGTAAAGGAAGAGATGAGGAGTTGCCACCTTTTATAGGAGAGGACGGGCAACTCCTAGGGGTGCATCGACCCCTAGAGGTGCCACCTCTCCCTCTTCATGGTGGTAACACCCTCCATCAAGTAGGTAACCCCTCTCTTATTTTCCTTTTTAATTGCATGACATTCGTAACAATTAAACCACACTTATGGAATTAATAAAAAAATATTTAATATTTGTTAATTCATTCAATAACAAACATTAACAATTACCACTTATGTTATTTCAATATTCTGACACAGTTTTGGTGCTTTTCCAAAATAACCCCTATGATGTCCAATTGTTTAGTCGGAGTTCCAAATCCACTAAAAAACGCATCAGCAAACCTTAAGTGTGTCACCCTATGGTTCGTGAATAAGATGGACATGATCGAGATACCTCTCCAATAAATAATCATCAGCGGGATCTGGAAATCCACAATGACTCCCACTTACTCAACAATGAATCTAGTGATCATGTGAACCATTAATGTTGTAGTAAATTCCTTTTGTCTCGTGATAAATTACTTGTCCAAGATCCGATCATTTGGTAACATCCATACCTAGTTCGATCTCGTTCCCGACAAGAACTCTTTACTCGCTCTGTGATATGACATTCTCGTGACCTAGTCACATGCTTGCAAGCGGTGTCAATGCAATATCACTGAGAGGGCCCATAGTATATATGTTCGTCATCATGTCGAACAAATCCCACTCTTGATACATGAGCCTCAAATAATACTTTCAGAGTACCCAAATCAACCTTTATAATCACCCTATTATGGAGTGACGTTTGATATCATCAAAGTACCCATTCCGCATCAGTGATTGGCATGATCTCATGGTCTAAGGATTAGGACTACTTTGTATGAGTTTGATATAGCAATGAAACTTGATGACTTGATCGTATTGCTATTCTTACTATGGGTGTAAGTGTTCATCACATCATTCTTCTAATGATGCGACCTCATTATTAACAACATCCAATGTTCATGATCAGGAAATTTTGATCATGGGTTAATCAACGAGCTAGTTAAAAGAGAGGCGTTACTAGGAACCTTTTGGTTGTTTATTAAATCCACAACTATTAACATTTCTTATTAATACAATTATAGCATGAGAAATAAACATCTATTATAAACACGGAATAATATAATAACCACTTTATTATTGCCTCTCGGGCATATTCCTTTTAGTCTCCCACTTACAGTAGAGTCAATAATCCACATTACATAGTGAAAAATCTAACATCCATTGAGTTCTGGTGCTGATCATGTTTTTCCTTGGGGAGAGATTTAGTCAATGGGTCTTCCACATTCAGATTCGTGTGTACTTCACAAATCTTTATATCACCATCCTTGACATGTTCGCGGATGGAGTAAAACCGGCGCTTTATATGCTTGGAATTCTTGTGAGACCTCGGCTCTTTGGCGTCGGCTATGGCACCATTGTTGTCACAATAGATAGCCATCAGATTCAACGCACTCGGAACCACACCTAGTTCAGATATGAACTCCTTCATGCAAACCGCTTCATGTGCCGCTTTTGAAGCAGCAACATATTTCGCCTCTATAGATGATCCCGCTACCATGCTTTGCTTGGAACTCCTCTAGATCACTGCTCCTCCATTCATTACAAATACGTACCTGGATTGAGACTTAGAGTCATCCTAATCAGTGTTGAAGTGAGCATCAATGTAACACTTTGCGATGAGCTCTTCTTCACCACCATACACGAGAAACATATCTTTAGTACTTCGTAAGTACTTAAAGATATTCTTGGTCATTGTCTAGTGTTCCAAACCTGGATAAGATTGGTACCTACTAGTCAAAGTAATAGCATGTGCCACATCTGGTCTTGTACATAACATAGCATACATGATAGAGCCTATGTAAGAGGCATAGGGAATCTTATTCATTACTTCTCTATCTTTTGCTATAGCCATACTTTGAGTCTTGCTGTGGCATCCCGCTAAAACCACTACTAGAAAATCACTGTGTTTTTTTGTGTGCATTGCATCATCATGACCGCATGCTCATGTCATCATGCCACATTGCATTTGAGCATCGTCATCATCATGCATGGTTTGTTTGAAAACTATTTTCGAAAAGTCTGGTTTTGTTTTCTAAACGCCCCGTCTTTATTTCAAATTAAAACCCGGCCTCTTCTGGATATTTTGTTTTGTCTACAAAATATTTACAAGAGTCTATTCAGACAAAATAAAAATAATTAAAGCTATTTTTTTAGGGGGAGGCAGCCGGTCGGGCCAAAAGGCCCAGCTAGCCAGCCTACTATCCCATGTACCCAAAACCTAGCCCTACCCATCCTAACCTAGTCCCACCTACCCGTCTGCCGCCACCAAACCGGTGCCTCAACCCGACACGCTCCCTACACCGCACGCGCGATGTGCACCCACCCCGCATGCAGCTGGCCCTACCACGCCCCACACCCTGCGCCTCCCGCCTGCCCGCGCACCGCACGCCAGCACCGCACTCGCACATGATCGCGTGGCCCACGCGTGCCCCACCACGCCTCGATCCCATCGCGTGACCCGACACGCCTCTCACCCCGCTCCTTCCACCCCGCGACAACAACCGCGCCTCTCCTTCCCTATCATGAACCCCCACCCTGATCGATACCTCGCTCCCTGGATGATCCTCGCCACCGCCAGATCCCAGACCGATGCCGTCCCGACGTCCATCTCCACCCCCGCGAGCGGCCTCTGCTTCTCCCCCAGCCGCGCCTCCCCGAGTCGGGCTCACGACGCGGCGTCTCACCGAGCCTCCGGCCGCCGTCAACCTGAGCCTGCCTAGCCTTGGCCCCGACCACCTCCTATGCTGCAGCTCCGGCACAAGCCCCGCCGCTCACCTCTGCGACCCCCATCCGCCGTAGCGCCGTGCCTTCCCGTCGTTGAGCGCCGGCCGCCAGCATGCTCCACCGTGTCCGGGACCTCCTTCCCGAGGCAGAGTCCCGCCACGAGCTCGTCTCCCTCGCCCTGGCCTTCCTCTACCCTTCCCCGAGCCACGCTGAGCCTCAGCGCGGACGCGCGTCGACCTCGCCTCGGCATGAAAGGCTGGCATGCTCGCGCCTCCCTCTGCGCCACAGCAAGACCCGACGCCGCGTGATCCCCCGCCTCCTCATCATCGACCAGAGCCGCCTCCTCGAGCAGCGCTATAGCTTCGGCCCACCTCCAGCCGTGGCTCCGTGTCCTCCACGCCTCCGCCGCGTGCATCTTCCGCGGTCGCCACCGGACGCCGTCTCCCTTCCGTCCATGACCTTCAAGTCCGGCAGCAGTGCCGCCAAGTCCACCATCCGCTCGAGCTGCGTGTGCTCCGCCGACCTCGAGCTCGGCACAAGCCTCTCCCGCTCAGTGTTGGACGCATCTGGGACCCCATGACCGTCCTCCTTCGAGTTCCTCTTGGACAAGTTCTGCATACCGTCGGTCTCCGTCATCCAACTCAAGTTCGACAGTAGCATTAGGTGAGGGTCTTGGACGTGATGTGCTGGTGTGATACTGTTCGTTGATGTTCATGGAATTGTCCTAGGGATTAACTCCTATTGGTGCCCTTCTTGTGGTATCAGAGAGGATGTGGTGTAGTGGTGATACTTTTGTACGATTGCAGAGGGCTATCGAGGAATAACAAGAGGTGATCATGTTCTCATCTTCAACTCGAAGACTGCCGCCACAACAGAAGTCGGGGATGATAAGTTCGACATCCACCTAGACAAACCCCGGGAACCACCGGCGCTTGGACCCGACAGAACCACGCCGAGACCCTGGACGCAAGTTCTCCTCATGGACCCTGACGCCTAGACCCGAAGACCGATCCCGGTGAGACCGATCCTGAAACCCCTCCAAGCCCCAAGTTCTCCGATCCGACATGTGTGACCCCTATCTATCCTTATTTTATAAATGCCATATAAACTTGTTGCATATTAAATTGTTCATACTCGCATACACATTGTGGTTGTTGGGGGTATTTAGGCGATTCAACTAAATTAAATATGGAGCTATATGCGGGTTTTTCTAGTCTTATATTGACTCCATTTAAATTTGTGTAGCAAACTGATGCCATGTTTTGCCTTGTTAAGACAACATATAAATTGCGGGGTATCTAAATAACTCGAACCTTTTAATTAATTGTCGGAACCCCGGTTCCGCTTAATATTGTCTAGTTGCACCGCATCTTTGCCATGCCATGCATCATATCACGAACATGCCTGATCTTCTGTCATAGTATTAAATAGTGCATCTGGTGTTTCTTTTAGTGCTTTGGTTCTTCGCGGATTAGGCCGATGAGTTGATGCGAGTATCGACAAGTTCTTCGGATAATGTATCTCCGGCTATCTTTCCAGGCGAGCATTCTCCCCCTTTCTACCTATTTTGCGTTTATAGTTTTTACTTCCTCCTGTTGATCTATTGCTATCCTTGTTGCGATGCTTTAGTTTCCGTGTACCATTTATATTCCTTGAAGCCTCTATATTGCCTTGGACACATCCTATTGCCTGTTGATTGATAGACAGTCGGCCTTGTGAGTCGTAGTTGTTTGCTCAGGTGCTGCTTCGCGTCGTTGTCGTCCCACCGTTGATAAAAGGTTGACACATGCTTAATGATAGAGATGCTTAATGGTGGAGATGATCATGGCTTTAATTACAACTTGACATTAAATTGCTAGATTTAACTAATGCAGAGGCATCGGTCGGCAATAGATGTTATTTGGTTCTTCCACGCTCACTTGTGTCCCGTAGGACCCCGAGTACTTGATACCTGTTCCTTGACTATCGCACTATCCGCATGTGGGACCATGAATCCCCTTAGCCAGAACTTGATTCATTTCTTATTTATTGGGGCCACAAACTAGTTTGGGGTTTTATTACTATCTTGTACCTATGCCATGCTTTACTGCTTTATTTAAGATTGTGCGTGGAGCACCTGTACTGTTTTGGATCGTGCCACGTTTTCACTGTATCGACAAGCCCAGTCACACTTTTGGGTTCCCAGTCGTTTACAGCCGTCCACAAACCACAGGTCCGTTCAGAGCCGCCAACTTCGTTGGGTACCTTAGTGGGTGGCCCCTGAAATCTTTATGAATCCTGTGATTGCTTTGTCGTGAAAGCCTCGTTGGGTTTTGATTTGGTTTTTCCGAGGTTGATCGTGTGTTGTTATTTGTGCACCCTACGCTGTGGTAAATCTTTAAAGCCGTGTCCGCGGTTATGGACGACTTGGAGCATGAAGATCTCGATCATAGACAAGCATAACTAAAGTAGTGCTATAAATTTGACTTAATATGTGACTAGTAATCAGCTTCACTACAATGGAATGGATAATAAAAGTGCCAACAACTGGTGGAACTGGGGTGTATCGTGTCATGTTATACCTGCCTAGTAAGTATCGCAACTCCAATGGAATGAAATAAAAGTGCCAACAACTGCTGGGTTTGGGATGTCACATGATAATTGTATCTGACTAGTAAGTACTGCAACTACAACTGAATGGTTAACTAAAACTGTCCACTACTTATGCTACCAGGAAGACTCATGCTATCTATATCTGATTAGTAAATGCTGCAACTATAACAGAATGAATAAAACTGCCAACTGTGTGAGTTCCTCGGTTTGAGTTCCTCGTTTGGTCTCGAGGGGGAATACCAGGATGGGTATGATTGGTGTTAGTATCAGGTTGGTCCCGAATAGGTCTTTCTTATCCCTCTCTAATAGCCGATAGTTGAATCGAGTCTCTATAGATTGTTTAGTGCATGTTGCGCTGCCGCTTCAGTCCACCATACCTTTGTAGGCAAGAGCCACCAAATTGCCTCGCCGTGTACTGGCCTCGGTACTGACGCTCCTCTTTTTCTTCACCCTTTGTCGGCACCCCCTTTTGTTTTAGTAGGTTTGCGATCGACTTCGTTAGCAGGGTTACCCTTCCGGCTTGGCCTGGGCAGGGTTATGGACGCCATTGGTTATTCTTCAGGGCTCTTAGCTCAATTTGCTTCTTATCCGTACTCGGATGTTGTATCGATTTCAAGGTGATTTGGATCTTTGTACTGTATATCTGTATTCTTGACTCAGTGAGTCGTTGCCGTATATATATATCTGTTCTGTGGGTTCCATCATGGACTATTTTGTAATGATATTACTTCGTTTACCACCCGCACGAAAGTGCCTGGTGGACGTCCTTGAATCATTTCTATGCGGGTTTGGCGGGAAGCGCTAAAACTTGCATAGGGCCGATTCGAGGGTGTTACACTTGCTCAGTGTCTTTCCTTGCAACATAGGTAAGAACAATTTCTTACTTTCATCCATTCTAAACTTATTCAGAATCTTGTCAAGGTATGTACTTTATGATAGCCCAATTAAGCGTCTCGATCTATCTCTATATATTTTGATGCCTAATATATACACAGCTTCACCAAGGTCCTTCATTGAAAATATATTGTTTAGGTAATATTTCATGCTCTTCAAAAGTTTTGGATCATTTCTAATCAGCAATATGTCATCCACATATAATATTAGAAATGCTATAGAGCGCCCACTCACTTTCTTGTAAATACAAGCTTTTCCATAAGTTTGGAAAAATCGAAACCCTTTGATTACTTCATCAAAATGGAGATTCCAACTTTGGGACGCTTGCTTCTATTCATAAATGGATCGCTGAAGTTTGCATACCTTGTCAGCATGCTTAGGATCAAGAAAACCTTTGGGTTGCACCATGTACAACTCTTCCTCAATATTACCATTAAGGAACGCGGTTTTCACATCCATCTGCCAAATTTCATAATCGAAAAATGCAGGAATTGCTAACATAATCCTAACAGACTTTAGCATCACTAAGAGTGAGAAAGTCTCATCGTAATCAACTCCTTAAATTTGTAGAGAACCTTTTGCAACAAGTCGTGCTTTATAGACGATCACATTACCATCAGTGTCTATTTTCTTCTTGAAAATTCACTTATTCTCAATGGCCTTGCGGTCATTGGGAAGTTCCACCAAAGTCCATACTTGGTTTTTGTACATGGATTCTATTTTGGATTTGTCAGAATCTGGGCTCATCATCGCTTCATCATATGTCATAGGGTCATCATTTTCAACCACGACATTTACAATAAGATCACCGTATCGATCAGGAGCATCATGTGTTCTTGCTGACCTGCAAGGTTCAGTAGTATCCTCTTTTGGAGTTTCATGATTTTCATCATCAGCTCCCACTTCATTTGGTGAAGTCACCACCAGAACAGTTTTTGGCCCTGCGCCACTCGCTAATTCATGAAGAGGGGGTTCAACAGCTTCATTGAATTCTACCTTCCAACTATTCACACCTTTCGAGAGAAACTCCTTCTCCGAAAAGGATCCGTTCTTAGCAACAATTTTTTTGCCTTTGGACCTGTGATAGAAGGTGTACCCAATTGTTTCTTTATGGTATCCTATGAAGACACATTTTTCCACTTTGGGTTTGAGTTTATCAGGTTGAAGTTTCTTCACATAAACATCGCATCCCCAAACTTTTAGAAATTATGGCTTAGGTTTGTTTCCAAACCATAATTCATATGTTGTCATTTCAATGGATTTAGATGGAGCCCTATTTAAAGTGAATGAGGGTGTTTCTAATGCATAACCCCAAAAGGATAGCGACAGATTTCTAAGAGACATCATAGACCGAACCATATCCAATAGAGTACGGTTACGACGCTCGGATACACCATTATGTTGTGGTGTTCCAGCGGGAGTGAGTTGTGAAACTATTCCACATTATCTCATATGTGTACCAAACTCGTAACTTAAATATTCTCCTCCATGATCAGATCGTAGAAATTTAATCTTTCTATCACGATGATTTTCTACTTCACTCTAAAATTATTTGAACTTTTCAAAAGTTTCAGACTTGTGTTTCATTAAGTAAATATACCCATATCTACTTAAGTCATCTGTGAAAGTAACGAAATAGCGATATCCACCACACACTGACACACTCATTGGTCCACACACATCGGTATGCATGATTTATAATAAGTCTGTCACCCATTCCATTGAACCAGAAAATGGCGTTCTAGTCATCTTGCCCATAAGGCATGGCTCACATGTCTCAAATGATTCATAGTCAAGTGAATCTAGAAGTCCATATGAATGAAGCTTCTTCATGCGGTTAACACCAATATGACTTAAACGGAAGTGCCACATATGTGCGGCAATATCATCATTTAACTTAATTCTTTTAGCATTCACATTATGAATATGTGTTTCATTACTATCAAGATCCAAAAGAAAAAAACCATTCTTATCAGGCGCATGACCATAAAAGATATTATTCATATATATTGAACAACCATTGTTCTCATACTAGAATGAAGAAACATCTCACACTAAACAAGATCCAGAAATAATGTTCATGCTTAACGCAGGCACCAAATAACATTTATTCAGGTTTAAAACTAATCTGGATGGTAATTGAAGAGGCAACATCCCAACGGAAATCAAATCAACCTTTGGTCCATTGCCGACACACATCGTGACCTCATCCCTCACAGGTTGCTGCTTATTCCTTAGCCCCTGTTTCGAGTTACATATGTGAGCAACCAAACCAGTATCAAATACCCAGGAGCTACTATGACTACTGTAAGGTACATATCAATAACATGTATATCATATATAACTTTGTTAACCTTCCCGTTCTTCTTATCCGCCAGATACTTTGGGAATTACGCTTCCAGTGCCTTGCTCCCTTGGAGTAAAAGCACTTGGTATCAGTCTTAGGACCAGCCTTGGGTTTCTTCTCAGAACCAAAAATAGATTTGTCGTCCTTCTTGTTTTTACCCTTGGACTTATCCTTCTTGCCTTTCTTGAAATTCCTGCTCTTATTGACCATTAACACTTGATGTTCCTTTTTAATCTCCACTTCAGCAGTCTTAAGTATTGAGAGAAGCTCGGGGAGAGACTTCCTCATGCCCTGCATGTTGTAGTTCATCACAAAGCTCTTGTAGCTTGGTGGGAGAGATTGGAGAACCCGATGAATTCCTAGCTCATTGGGAATCATTATTCCCAGAGATATGAGCTTATCTGCGTACCTAGACATTTTTAGTATGTGCTCGCTAACGAAGTTGGTCTCTTCCATAATGCAGCTAAAGAACTTTTCTGAAGTGTCATAACCCTCTATGGCAGTATGGGAGTCGAAAATCAGTTTCAATTCTCCCATTATATCATAAGCATTGTTGTTCTTGAAACGTTTTCGCAGCTCTGGCTCAAGTCTATACAGTATGCCGCAATGAACTAAACTATGGTACTCCTTATGAGTCAGAAAAACAATTTTATATTTATCGTGAGTATCTTCTGCAGGTGGGTTACCTAGCAGTGCTTCAAGCACATAGCCCTTTTGAGATGCATTGAGGATGATCCTCAAGTTAAGCACCCAATTGGTGAAGTTGCTACCGTTGGTGGCTAGTTTCTATTTTTCTATGAACATATTGAAATTGAGAGCAGGTGGTGCCATGATCTACAATATATTTGCAAAGTTAACTTACACTAAGTTCATAATAGATTGATTTCAAGTTGATTCAAAAATCTACGTGAACTCCTTGTTTTCTTAAGTGATTACACAAACCAAATTCACTACACCGCAACCGATCATCGCATGAAATGGCGTAGTTTCAACAGCGAACATCATCATGTTCATCATATCAACCATATGACTCATGCTTAACCTTTCGGTTCGTGTTCTAAGGCCATGTTTGTACATGCTAGGCTCACCAAGTAGAACCATAACACTCGCGCGTGTAAAACTAGCTTACACCTGTTGTATGTGAACGTAGAGTCTATCACACCCGATCATCATGAGGTGTCTTGAAAACCGATGAACTTTATTAACGGTGCATACTATGGAAGAACACATTTTATCTTGATATTATGTGATAGGGATCATCTTATAATGCTACCACGCGATCAAATCTAAGCAAAATAAGATGCAAAAAAGGATAAACATCACATGCATATATAATGTGATATGATATGGTCCTTCACACATTCGATCTCCATCTTGTGTGTCATGGCATGATCTCCATCATTCCACCGGTGTAGCAGTAAGGTCCATGGTGCCTGCACCTTGATTGTCTTCCTCCATTGCAATATATCACGTGGATATATATTTAGCACGTAGGCTATAAAATGAAATGACAACCATAAGGCTCTTGTCGGTTGTTTATAACTTACGAAAAGGATCAACTCATACAATTTGTAATGTTTGACCATATGACATCACATGCCCTGCAAAAACAAATTAGATGCTTCTAATTTGTCTTGCATATTTTACGTGGATTAGGGCTTTCTAGGGAAGAACCGTTCTTACCTATGAACATGTAACCACAACGGTGATAAAAATATTATTAGCAATCCTTTGTAAATTGGATTATAACTATAGTAGGAAAGATGGACACCCACTGAGCCACTTATGCACAAAAAATTGCATGTCAAGCATGGGACAAATCTCATGTGCAAGGACATGTAAGGTTAATCTCGGGCCACTTCATCCCACTATGCCACTATGATCCAAAATACATGAAGAAAGCAATAACATGGTCATCAACGCCCACATCTCAATGTGTTCTACTCGTGCATAACATCTATGCATAGACACGACATTGATACCACTGATGGGTTAGTAGCATGGAAACAAAAAAATCCTATGCGTGAACCACTATCTAGCCAATAACATCTACGAGATGGTAGCAACGAGTAACTCACCCTCGAAGACCATAAGCGGTATTTGTTCCCGCTCAAATGTTGTCGGTGAAGATGAAGGTGTACACGCGATGATCTCAAGATCTGGTACTCAATGCACCACAACTGGTGGCACCTCCGTACTCGGTCACACGTGCAACTTGTTGACGTCCTCCACTCCCTCGGTCCAGCGAGGCAGCAGAAGAAGGGATCCGTCGGAAACTCCTACTCCACTTCTCTAAGTGAAGACTTAGAACTATTTTGCGGCAGAGCTTCACTAAGCAATGGCAATGGCAGAGCAACAAGGGAGGGATAAGAAGGAGACTCAAGTGTCTAAAGGAAGAGAGGAGCAGTTGCCACCTTTTATAGGAGAGGAGGGGGTCAGCCCCTAGGGGGTGCATTGGCCCCTAGAGGTGTCACCTCTCCCTCTTCATGGTTGTAACCCCCTCCATCAAGTAGGTAACCCCCTCTCTTATTTTCCTTTTTAATTGCATGACATTCATAACAATTAAACCACACTTACAGAATTAATAAAACATATTTATTTATTTAATATTTGTTAATTCATTCAATTAACAAACATTAACAATTACCCCTTGTGTTATTTCGATATTTCGAAACAGTTTTGATGCTTTTTGGAAATAACCCCTATGATGTCCAATAATTCAGTCGGAGTTCCAAATCCACTCAAAACGCGTCAGTGAACCTTAAGTGTGTCACCCTACGGTTCATGAATAACATGGACATGATCGAGACACCTCTCCAATCAATAATCATTAGCGAGATCTAGAAAACCGTGATGACTCCCACTTACTCAACAATGAATCTAGTGATCGTGTGAACCATTAGCATGGTAGACAATTCCTTTTGTCTCGCGATATATTACTTGTCCAAGATGTTATCATTTGGTATCATCCATACCTAGTTCGATCTTGTTCCCGACAAGCACTCTTTACATGTTCTGTGATATGGCATTCACGTGACCTAGTCACATGCTTGTAAATGGTGTTAATGCAATATCACTGAGAGGTCCCATAGTATATCTTTCCATCATTAGGTCGGACAAATCCCACACTTGATCCACGAGCCTAAACTAATACTTTTAGAGTACCCAAATCAACCTTTATCATCACCCTGTTACGGAGTGACATTTTATATCATCAAAGTACCCTTCTGGCATCAGTGATTGACATGATCTCATGGTCTAAGGATTAGGATTACTTTGTATGAGTTTGATATAGCAATGAAACTTCATGACTTGGTCGTATTTCTATTCTTACTATGGGTGGAAGTGTTCATCACATCATTCTTTTAATGATGTGACCTTGTTATTAACAACATCCAATGTTCATGATCAGGAAACCTTGATCTTCGGTTAATCAACGAGCTAGTTAAAAGTGAGGCTTTACTAGGAACATTTTGGTTGTTTATTAAACACACAAGTATTAACATTTCTGATTAATACAATTCTACCATGAGAAATAAACATCTATTATGAACACGAAATAATATAATAACCACTTTATTATTGCCTCTCGGGCATATTCCTTTCATGGAGATCACCTTTTGGCTCCTGTTCGAGGGACGCCCTTTTTGGATCATGCTCATGCTGCCAAATGGATGCGGGTATGGTTAGGTATTGTTGTTGTGAGTCGACACGATTATGGGTCGTGTCACTCCATGTGGTGGTAGCAAGGGATGCGGTGGTGCTACATGTGCTATGGGACCTAGGACTGCTGCATAGCCATGGTTGGTTGTGCTTTTCTGCATCCAAGTGTAATCATCCTGGAGCTTTTGGAACTGGTGGTAGTCCTTCAGGAGGTGGCTAGACTTTATTTTTCCATCTTTTTCATTGATGTAGAAGTGGCGTTGCAAGGACCTGACAAAATCTGAAAAGGAGAAGGTTCGTCCTTGTGAGGGTGTAGTTGCTAGTCACGACTTGACATGTGGGTGTTTCTACCGTCACGGTGGCCACTGCTATAGTAGTTGTCGCCACGATTGTCATCACCGCGCTTATCGGTGAAACCAGCTATGACCATGTCGGCTGATACGTTGCTAACGTATCTATAATTTTTGATGTTCCATGCTTGGTTTTATCTACTTTCTTATGTTTTGTCCACACTTTGGAGTACTTTTCATACACTTTCTTGGACTAACCTATTAACAAGAGCCACAGTGCCAGCTGCCTGTTTTCTGTTGTTTTTGATTCTAGGAAGTCAGAAAATAAATATTCTCGGAATTGGACGGGACAAAAGCCAAAGTCAGTTTTTCACCGAGGGACACACGGAGCCAGAATACGAGACGGACATGGGCTAGAGGGCGGCCACACCACCTGGTCGTGCAGCCAGGCCTAGCCCGCGCCAGGGGGTGGTGTGGCCAGCCCAGGCACCCCCTCAGCCTCCCCTTCTGACTATAAGAGGCCTCTGATATAGAAACCCTAAGTACCCGATCAAAATTCCACGAAAGAGTCTATAGCCGTCGTCATCTCCATCCCTAGATCAGGAGGGATCTGAAGCTCTTGACGGCACCCTGTCGGAGAGGGGAATTCACCCTGGAGGCCTTCTTCATCACCATGCAAGCCTCCGGTGTGATGCGTGAGTAGTTCATCTCTGGACTATAGGTCCATGTAGTAGCTAGATGGCTGGTTCTCCTCCTTTGTGCTATCATGTTTAGATCTTGTGAGCTCCATTCATGATCAAGATCATCTATTTGTAATTCTGCATGTTGTGTTTGTGGGGATCCGATGGATATTGAGATGCTATTTTAGATTGATTATTGATTCTATCATGTCTTTGTTATTTGTGATCTTGCATGCTTTCCGTTGTTAGTAGCTATCTTGGCCAAGTAGATGCTAGCAACTCCAAGAGTTAGTATTTATGCTCGATAGTGGGTTCATGCCTCTAGTAATCTAGGGAAGTGACAGAAATCTCTAAGGTACTAGATGTGCTATTGCTACTAGGGATAAAACAACAATCCTTTGTTCATAGAACAATCGTATTGTTTACTTTACACGCAATTCGCAATGCAACTATCTGTTGCTTGCAACTTAATACTGGAGGGGGTTCGGATGATAACCTAAAGGTGGATTATTAGTCATAGATGTGGTTGGATGGCGGTCTATGTATAATGTTGTAATGCCCAATCAAGTCTTAAAGGAGTCAATATGATTAGTATATGCATATATTGCTTTCTCGATGTTTGTCAATTGCCCCGCTGTAGTTTGTTCACCCAACATGTTATCTATCTTAAGGAGAGCCACCACTAGTGAACTATGGACCCCGGTCCTTTCTTGTACAATCAATCTACAACTGTTTATTGTTTTGTGTTTACTTTCTGCAAACTATTACTTTCTTCCACTCGATACGTTTAATCCTTTGTTTTTAGCAAAACTGGTGAGATTGACAACCTCATCGCAAGTTGGGGGCAAAGTTCTGTGGTTGTGTTGTGCAGGTCTCCATGTTGCTGCTAGCACTCGTAGTGCGCCCTGCCAAGTCTCAGCTAGCTACACCTTTGGGGTGTTTCCTTGCTCCTACTAGATTGATAACCTTGGTTTCATAACTGAGGGAAAACTTGTTGCTGTGCTTATCATACCTTCCTCTTGGGGTTCCCCAACGAGCTCGATTTATTTTGGGCCATCAAGCATATTTTCTAGCGCCGTTGTTGGGGAGTCAAGGACATCTTCACACGGGGAGTCCCTCATAACCAATCTCTTTACTTTGTTATTTTTGTTTTGCTTAGTTTAATTTTATTTTGTTTGCTTGTTTCTTTATCAAAAACACAAAAAAAATAGTTTTACAAGTTTGCTTTCTTTATTAAAAAACACACAAAAAATAGTTCCTATCTTAAGTTGCCATTATGTCTAGCATTGCTCCAATCACTATGTCACCCGATGAAATGATTTTCACTTTTAAACAGGAAATTGAAGAGAGTTTCAAAGAAGCTTGCTCTAGAATCTCTGATCTACATGAAAAAACTGAACCTAAAATGACTCAAAGCTTGTTCCTTAGCAGTTTTTACCTAGGAATTTCTCTTACCTATATATATGCTTTGGATGCTGTTGTGGGAGGAGATTTCCTCCAATGTAATGAGGATGATGCTATTAATGCCATAAAGAAGTTGATCTTTACTTACAACTTGCCTAACAAATCTGATTCTTCCTTTATAAACATATTTGCTAGATTGAACACTCTTGAGACCCACACTACTAGTTTAAAGGATTGCTATAACACGCTTAGAGAGCATCATGATTATGTTCCAATAAATTCTGAACCATCAAAGTGGCTCCCCATAGTAAAGATTGCTATAAATAATGAAACTTTTCAAGCTCGCTGTGATATCATGTATGAATTTTGTCTTATGCCCAAAGATGTCTATGAATCTTTGAATCTTTGGGGGCTTTCTGAAGGAGGAAAAGAAATATTTTTTGCTAATAATGCCACAATATTACCTATTGGAATAGCTGAAGGAGTGTTTACAAAGATCCTAGGGAAAATGGTTTCTACTGATTATATTGTCATTGAATGTGCAGGAAAAGGACAAATTACACTTGGAAGATCCCTATTGAAGCTCCTTGGAGCAATAATAGATGTGGGAAAGGGGACCATGAACTTCGCTTCTCCACCAAACAATCACATGTTCGAAAGGCTAAGAACAAAAGTAATAGAGGTAAGGGCAAGAAATTTGGTTTTAATGCTTCTTCATTGGAGAATACTTGATTCTTTTTCTTGCTTCTTATGCCTAACTTAAAGGCATTAAAGAAAAGTACTTATTGGGAGATAACCCAAAAGTTTTAGATGAGTCTTGGAAGTTATTACCTCTGTAATAACTGCTCCTTATCCTTTTTATTTGCTTTTTGTGCCAAGAGTAACCTCTAATGAGAGAGAAGTAATGATTGGGAAAGTTGTTGTCCCAAAACAGATTTTTGTGCTTCACCGTACAAATTCGTGTAAAATCTCTGTACATCCTTTTGAGGCGTGAATTTTTGTGCTTCTGCCCCAGGTTGTTATCTAACTTTAGTTCGTTCAACACTTTTTGATTTGAGCAACAGAAGGTCTTCAAAAAAAATTGTCTTTACCTGCTGGTCTGTTTTGACAGATTTCTGCCATTATTTGCATTTGCTTCTCGTTGGTTCCTTTTTGAGTTCTTTTGGGGAATTGAGCTTTTTGAGGGAAGTGCTACAGTATCTTGTGTTTTATTGGAAGTTTTATTGGTGTTGAAACTAAACCCAAAGACTTATTATCTTGAGTGCAATAATGTTGCTAATAAAGATTGTGTGAAGTTTTGTATGAAGGAAAATTTTCAGGTGTATGGAAGGAATGAGTAATGAGATCAAGGATAGACTAAAGCTCAAGATTGGGTATGCCACGCATGTCACCCCAATAAATATCCAAGAAGTACAAGCGTCAAAGCTTAGGGATGCCCAAGGCATCCCCTTCTTCATCAATAAAAATCCCAGGTTTCTTCCCAACGCTTCATTTTTATTATTTCATGCACAGTTGTGTTGTTCTTGGAGCGTCTTCTTTTTCATTTTCATTTTGGTTTTTTGTTTGCTTGGTTTGTTTAGTTTGCTGAATAAATTGGTTGGACCCCCTCTTTCATGCATTGGTTTTCAAATAGTTTGGTTTAGATTGGAAAAGAGTAGGAAAGTTCATGCTTAAGTGGTAAAGAGAGCTTGTTTTTGATTGTGGCCTATGCTTTGTCATGCCATGCTTGATATTGTTTTGGCTTTATGATTAGTATTCTTTGTTGTAGCATGACATGTTATAAACAATTGAGATTGCTTAATGTGCCTTGGAAGGATTATGCGTTGTTTTAGCATATTAAAGCATAGTATTGTGGTATTCTCCTTTGATGCTTTATTTGGGTTGACTTGGCACATGCTCACACCATGTTATGAATATCCCAAGTCACCATAGCCTTTATGATCCTTTAGTTTTCAACTTGTAATATCGCTTTATGCTTTGATCAATGATGTTTTGTCGCTCTGCATGATTATGGCCATTATTGCTCTCTTAGTTTGTCGCTCCCAGTCTTTTGCTAGCCTCCGTAACCAAGTATGAGTTCCACTCATGCATCCAACTCCTTAAACCAAGTTATTCCAAAGAGTCCACCATAACTACCTATTATCATTTGCTATTCCAAGTATATTCATGTTTTTATCTACCTTCCAAATTAAATTTGTTATGAAAGCTCTCACGAACTTGATGGCACACTTTACTTTTCTTGCATTTAATAAGCTTGAACCATTGGGTCCTTCTTTGTTGCGTATATGCTTGCGCTTTATAAGTTGAAATTCGCAGAACCATGTATCATGGGAAATGCTTTCAACATTGCACTTGTACTTTGTACCCCATTGATATCATGTTCTTTTGCTTATGGATCCCAGATAAAAGTGGAACTTGTAAGATCATGGAGTTTGTATGTGTGTTAGAGAAACGCCTGGGCCGCTAGCCTAAGCCATGCCTAATCATGGTGGAAACTTGCAGCATAGCCATAATGAGCACTCTATGAAGCATCCTCAATAAAAACCTATGCAAATAGCAAATAAAAAGATCGCTCAGATGCTCATTGTCTGCTTGCCTTGTCATTTTGATTATGGGATAACTCCTGTATCATGTGCAAGGGGTACCCCGTTGGCGGTTCTTTATGATACATATGTACTTACAATGACAAGAGCTTACTCGTGACTAAAGTTGAGTAGCATGAGGTTCGGTCTTCGTAAGTAAGGGGCATGAGATTTCGGCTTATAACTTGTCAAGCATATCCTCTTAGTTGTGTCACTTTAACCTTAATCACCTTAATGATGCTTATGATAGGGGCAATGAGAGCTGAAAGCTAACAAGTACCATAATTTTTGGAAGCTCTTTATGAGACTTGAATCCCTAGTTCCTTCTATAAAGGCCTTTCTTTTACTTTTATGTTGAGTCCCCACCTTCTATCTGTATTCACCTACTTTGAGAGCATAGTGGCCATTCTTAGTTCTATGTGCATTGTCCCAAGACTTGTTGATTGATGCATAACTTGATATTGCTTGTTTTAAACTACTTGTATCTAGTCACTCTTATGAACTTTGAAGGTGTCCTATGCATTTATGTTTTGCTACTCTATGAGGGACAAGCTGAATGCCACTATGCTATGTTTTATTTATGTGAAACAAACAGACGTCTTGCAAAGCATTGTTATTCATGAATCTTTTGTTTGTACCTTTTCCTGTTGCAAAATAGTTGCTTTGTCTTATTGCTAGAACTTTGTCTTTCATGTTATGATTGAAGTACTATGATCCCATCTATCCATGTTTTACAAATACTTTGATCAAGTTTATGATGGTGCATGTCACCTCAAAAATTATTCTTTCTTTTTATCACTTACCTACTCGAGGACGAGCAGGAGTTAAGCTTGGGGATGTTGATATGTTGCTAACGTATCTATAATTTTTGATGTTCCATGCTTGGTTTTATCTACTTTCTTATGTTTTGTCCACACTTTGGAGTACTTTTCATACACTTTCTTGGACTAACCTATTAACAAGAGCCACAGTGCCAGCTGCCTATTTTCTGCTATTTTTGGTTCTAGGAAGTCAGAAAATGAATATTCTCGGAATTGGACGGGACAAAAGCCAAAGTCAGATTTTCACCGAGGGACACACGGAGCCAGAATACGAGATGGAGAGGGGTGAGAGGGCAGCCACACCACCTGGCCACGCGGCCAGGCCTGGCCCGCGCCAGGGGGTGGTGTGGCCAGCCCAGGCACCCCCTCGACCTCCCCTTCCGACTATAAGATGCCTCCGATACAGAAACCCTAAGTACCCGATCAAAATTCCACGAAAGAGTCTATAGCCACCGTCGTCTCCATCCCTAGATCGGGAGGGATCTGAAGCTCTTCCCGGCACCCTGTCGGAGAGGGGAATTCACCATGGAGGCCTTCTTCATCACCATGCAAGCCTCCGGTGTGATGCGTGAGTAGTTCATCTCTGGACGACGGGTCCATGTAGTAGCTAGATGACTGGTTCTCCTCCTTTGTGCTATCATGTTTAGATCTTGTGAGCTCCGTTCATGATCAAGATCATCTATTTGTAATTCTGCATGTTGTGTTTGTGGGGATCCGATGGATATCGAGATGCTATTTCAGATTGATTATTGATTCTATCATGTCTTTGTTATTTGTGATCTTGCATGCTTTCCGTTGTTAGTAGCTATCTCGGCCAAGTAGATGCTAGCAACTCGAAAAGTTAGTATTTATGCTCGATAGTGGGTTCATGCCTCTAGTAATCTAGGGAAGTGATAGAAATCTCTAAGGTACTAGATGTGCTGTTGCTACTAGGGAGAAAACAACAATCCTTTGTTCATAGAACAATCGTATTGTTTACTTTACATGCAATTCGTAATGCAATTATCTGTTGCTTGCAACTTAATACTGGAGGGGGTTCGGATGATAACCTGAAGGTGGATTATTAGTCATAGATGCAGTTGGATGGCGGTCTATGTATAATGTTGTAATGCTCAATCAAGTCTCAAAGGAGTCAAGATGATTAGTATATGCATGTATTGCTTTGTCGATGTTTGTCAATTGCCCCGCTGTAATTTGTTCACCCAACATGTTATCTATCTTAAGGAGAGCCGCCACTAGTGAACTATGGACCCCGGTCCTTTATTGTACAATCAATCTACAACTGTTTACTGTTTTGTGTTTACTTTCTGCAAATTATTACTTTCTTCCACTCAATACATTTAATCCTTTGTTTTCAGCAAAACCAGTGAGATTGATAACCTCATCGCAAGTTGGGGGCAAAGTTCTGTGGTTGTGTTGTGCAGGTCTCCATGTTGCTACTAGCACCGGTAGTGCGCCCTGCCAAGGCTCAGCTAGCTACACCTTTGGGGTGTTTCCTTGCTCCTACTGGATTGATAACTTTGGTTTCATAACTGAGGGGAAACGTGCTGTTGTGCTCATCATACCTTCCTCTTGGGGTTCTCCAATGAGCTCGATATATTTTGGGCCATCATCGGCCTAGTCATTGTCCTCATTGATGTGCATCTTGAGCTTCCCCCAGCGGTCACGTCTGCGTCCTTGGTCGGTTGGATACCTTCCATCCACGTCATCATCATCCATGCAACACGCGCGGCTATTATGTACGTCGTATTCTCTATCCTCCCATTGGTTGGTGATGTCCATCAAGTTTTCGATGGTCTTCAGGTTGACTCGTTCTAGTTCCTCCTTGAGGTCCCGCCTGCGAAGGCCATGTTGAAGGCATCAATTGGCCGCTCTTTGGAGATGTCTTCTGCAGAGTTCTTGATGGTAGACTATCATTGCATGTACAAGTGAATTGACTCATTGGCCCTTTGAGTGCACACCTGAAGCTCCTCGATGGAGGTAGCTCGCTTGTATGTGGCCTTGAAGTTTTGGACGAAGTTGTGAACCATCTCCTCCCAGCTACTACTCGAACCCTCGAGGAGGATTTGAATCCAAGCCCATGCGTATCCCTTCATTTGTAGCTGCAGGCACTGCATGGCAGTGTTATTCGACCCGGCGTGGCACCTTACTAATTGCAGGTGATCATCTAGCCAACTTTTTGGCTCCTAGATCCTGTCGTACTTTGGGGTGTGAGAGGGAAATTTGAAACCCTTTAGCATACTTGATCATCAGATACAACAGCTAAAACATCTAGCCCTGCACAATTCAGTGTATTCATTGTCAGACTCGGTGGAATCGTGATTGGCGTACTCCACATGAGATTTGTTGACCTTGAGCTGTGTGATCTCTTCACGGGCATCATACTCGCGTGCCTTTCCCCATGGGATATGGCAAAGTCGTGTTGAGTTGTTGTCTCGCGGTAGAGAGCGATTGGTCTTTCAAGTCATGACTGCTTTTTTCTGCAGTTTGCTTCGGATCCGTTGCAATTGCATCCCCCATGAGGCTGAGGTCGGCGACGGCGGATATGTGGATGGCTGCTCATGGATCATCCGCTAGGGGGTGGTTGGACAACAATATGTGGTATCCACTACGACGGCAGCTTGCGGTGTCTTGGGTATCATTGATGGCCCACAAGTGTAGGGGGTGTATCACAGTATTTTCGATAAGTAAGAGTGTCGAACCCAACAAGGAGCAGAAGGTGTTGGCGAATGGCTAGGAGCAGGAATTCTCTGTAAATACTTAGCAAACGGATTTTTAGGGGTTTTTGATAATGCAAGTAAATAAAGTACGAGTAAATAAAAGACAATAAGAATAAATGCAGTAAGTGGCCCAATCCTTTCTTCAGCAAAGGACAAGCCGGTTGTATTACTTAAGATGACCAAACGTTCTCGAGGACACATGGGAATATCGTCAAGTGCTTTCGCTTCATATAGTTGATTAATATTCTTTAGCTTGCTAAGTGTTGTGTGGGTGAACCTGTGCTAATGTACCGACCTTCCTAGGACTAATACATACTTGTGATTATACCCCTTGCAAGCATCCGCAAGTACAAGAAATTAATTAATATAGAAATCTAACCACAACTTTAAACTCTAAGACCCTGACATCCCTTGTGCAATGGTTTCCTAACGGGGGTTCAGGTTTCTGTCACTCCGGCAACCCCTACGATTAGTAGCCAAATACACAATGCATTCCCCTAGGCCCACATAGGTGAAGTGTCATGTAGTCGACGTTCACATGACACCACTACAAGAAGTACACCACAACTTAAATATCAAACCATTGAATCTTTCTCAACACAATTCCACTACTAACAACATGACTTCTCCCATGTCCTCCAGAACTAAATGAACTACTCACAAGACATAATATGGATCATGATCAGAAATGAAATAAGGATGTGTAACAATCTGAACATAAACAATAATTCAATGGTTCACTCAATAGCATCAACTACAAAGAGTAATCAACACCGGGGAAGTTTCCCCTAAGAACTATGCAAGATTCAACCCAATTTTTACAACGGTATGGAGTGATGATGATGGTGCTGGTGTAGATGATGGTGGTGATGATGATCCCGATGAAGCCCAGCTTGATGGTGGTGTTGATGGCAACGATCTCCCCTCTCCGGGAAGGAATTCCCCTGGTAGAATTCTGTCTGCCGGAGAGATCTTTCTCTCTCGATGTTTTCCGCCCCGCAGATGCGGTGGAATGTTTCTGTGGTTGCTCCCCGAGTCTTAGGGTTTTGGGAGGATAATATACGCTAGAGAGGAGAGCCTGGAGTGGACCAGGGCGACTGCACCACCTGGCGGCGCGGCCTGGGGTGGCCCGCGCCAGGGGGTGAGGTGGGCCCCCGTGGCCCATCTCCACTCCTCCTTCTGTCAATCTTCGTCTTCTAGAAAAATAGGATTTTCCATGTATTTTCCTGGATTTTTTGATCTTCGCGAATTTCGCCTCCAAACAGCACCTTTTCCATCAGAATCCTGACTGCAGCGGTCCATGCTCCAAAAGTCATCAACCATGCAAAAACAGGTGAAATAACATAGGTATCATCTCGTAATATGAAATATATCAATGAATAACAGTAAATTATGATATAGAATGGTGATGTAAAATGGACGTATCAACTCCCCCCAAGCTTTGACTTCGCTTGTTCCCAAGCGAAACCGAGCTCAATAAACATGCCCTCTGGTTTATGGAGTGAAGAGTCGATAAAATAATACGGACAAGAAGCATCACATTCATCAATACATAAATCATAATAGAAGACAACTCACTATTATACAACTTAACTTACAATAGGTAAAGGAAACACAATAAGGATACATAAAGTAAATCATAATTGGTAATGGCAAACTTAGCTCTTGGTCGAAGAATAGTTGATAATTTGCAGGAGTTCACAAATAACTGGTTTTCAAAGATAGCTTTCAAAGTAATACTCACTAAGATAAGAGCAAAGTGCAAAACAAGCAACATAAGAAACATGATTGAATAAATCATCATATGAATGAATGAAACACAGCAACTCAAAATACTTGCTGAGATAGAAGGGAATAGGTTTACTGACTCAACTAAAAAGTAAAAGAAAGGCCCTTCGGAGAGGGAAGCAGGGATTTCAAGTTTCATAAAGAGCTTCCAAAAATTATGATACTTATTAGCTTTCAACTCTCATTGCCCCTATCATAGGCATCTTTAGGTGATTAAGGTTAAAGTGACACAACTAAGAGGATATGCTTAACAAGTTATAAGTTGAAATCTCATGCCCCTTACTTATGAGTACTGAACCTCATGCTACTCAACTTCAGTCACAAGTAAGCTCTTGTCATTGTAAATACATATGTATCATAGAGAACATCAACGGGTACCCTTGCACATGATATAGGAGCTATCCCATAATCAAAATGACAAGGCAAGCAGACAATGAGCATCGCAGCGATCTTTTTATTTGCTATTTGCATAGGTTTTTATTGAGGATGCTTCATAGAGTGCTCATTATGGTGATGCTGCAAGTTTCCACCATGATTAGGCATGGCTTAGGCTAGCGGCCCAAGCGTTTCTCTAACACACATACAAACTCCATGATCTTACAAGTTCCCTTTTATTTCACACCACCGGGATCCATAAGCAAAAGAACATGATATCAACTAGGTACGAAGTACCAATGCAATGTTGAAAGCGTTCCCCATGATACATGGTTCTGCTAACTTCAACTTATAAACCGCAAGCATATACGCAACAAAGATGGACACAATGGTTCAAGTTTATTAAATGCAAGAAAGTAAAGTGTGCCATCAAGTTCGTTGGAGCTTTAATCACTAATTTTCACATAACAAGTTTAATTTGGAAGGTAGATAAAAACATGAATTTACTTGGAATAGCAATAATGCTAATAGGTAGGTATGGTGGACACAAATGGCGTAGGTTTTGGTTTAAGGATTGGATGCACGAGAAGAATTCCCTCTCAGTACTGGTTTTTGGCTAGCAAGGCTGGGTAGCAAGTATAAGAGTTGAAGGAAACAAAAAAACATACAAGTGATAGAAACAAACATGCAATCTTCCTTGGAAGAACAAAAGATCTTAACTAGAGAATACTAAGCTTCTGAGCAAATCAAGAAAGAAAGATGATGAAATTATATTTCTTTAGAGTACTTTTTATCTTTTTCATTCAACTCTCAAAAATAGTGTTGCTACTGACCGAGCCAGGTTTTCCAAAACCAACTAAATTAACTCAATGATCCCAAAGTGATACCAATACTAACAACAAGATCAATCATATAACCATGAATTGAAAACTAATATAAGATATGCAAAAGAGTAAATGATAGAACTTCTCATTAATATTCCATAACGGCAAATCACACCAAGGGATACATATCTAACGAGAGAGGGGACACTTCCACATTGCAAACCATCCTACATGATAACTTCTCTATTCATGATATGACTCTACTAAAAAGGTAAAAAGATAGAAGATGGTGATGTGATACCGTGGCACTCCCCCAAGCTTGGAACAAACAAAGGGGATGCCAAAACCTGATGATGAATTACTCCTTCGGTGGTGGTATTCTCTCGATGAGATTTTTGATTAGTTTCCCCAAGTCCTCAATCTCGAAGGTGAGAGTACGAATCAACTCCGAGTTGTGCTTGATGCGGCTCATGATCGTATCGGGTTGCGGATCCCAGCTTTTGCGATTCTTTCCCTACTCTACCTCCTTGAAGTATTCTTTTCCTCCATGGCTAGAACAAGGCAAATCCCAATTGGAGGGTAGTTTCTCCTTGGGCATATTCTGGTATTGATGTTCATGGATAAGGGTATGGAAAGGATTCTTGGTGCATGGAGGAAGTGACCGTGGGGCCAAACAGTGGCGCAGAGGCTTCCCTCCAGTTGACATCCGTGTATTCCTTCTAATCCTAGCAGGGTTTGCCACCACTCCAATGCTTGGAATGGTAGTGCCGGTGTGCGGATGTTGGCTTTGCTTTGCCTCCTCTTCATCTTCACTCTTCATCTCCTTCTCCTGCCTTGGGTCTTGGAGATCTTCCTCCATAGGCTCCTTTCCCTTATACTTGGTGGACACCATTGTGCTTCTAAACTTTCAACAATAGTTCCTGGCAGAAACAGATCGAAACAAAAACACGACGAGAACACGATATACGAACCTCGGGGGATCTGAGGGATTATATATTACGAAGTTTTAAAACAAAAGGAAGGTACTAGGAGAAAACGGGTCGGAGACGGAGTCCGAGGTGGCCACACTACCTGCTGGCGCGGCCAGGGGGCCCGCGCCAGGGGGTGGTGTGAGCCACCCTGGCTCCGTTTCCGTCCCTCTTTCGCTCCGTAGCTTTCCTTGTTGGATAAAAAATGCAAAAATATAACTGGACAGAATTTTCGCGGAACTTTTCTTATCAGAACTGTTACCTATTCGAAAACGGACTCTACAGGTCTCTGGATTTGGTATTTAGTAGATTCTTCCGAAGTCACCACTTGAATAACATAAATATCTTCATCTTCATACACATATTGCTCGAGTCATGAAACCTTTCACTTTCTTATTACACCATTTTCTCCACTAACCTAGAAATTTCTTTCACACAAAACTTCACACAGTTCTCATTAGCAACATTAGTATAAGCGAGGTGATAAAAACCTTTTAGGTCCAAATTCAGCTGAAATTCATGAAAACATAAGCTACTATAGCAACCCCTTCCGAAATCCCAAAAGAATCCAAAAAGGAAATCGTTTTAAGAAGCAAATGCAAGAATGGCAAAATCTGTCAAAACAGACCAGCATGTAAAGATCAATTTTTTTGAAAATCTTCTGTTGCTCAAATCAAAAAGTGCAAAACTAATGAAAGTTAAATAACAACCTGGGGCAGAAGCAAAAAAACTACAGCTCAAACCGACATACAGAGATCTCTCACGAATTTTTATGGTGAAGCACAAAAATCTGTTTCGGGACAACAACTTCCCCAAATATTACTTCTCTCTCATTAGAGGTTGATCTTGACACAAAACCCAAACAAAAAGGATAAGGAGAGGTTATTACCGAAGTAATAACTTCCAAGACTCAAATAAATGAAAACAAACTTAAAGCACAAATATATTGGGTTGTCTCCCAAAAAGCTCTTTCTTTATAGCCATTAAGATGGGCATATGATGCTCACATAAGAATACGAATTGAAGTGAAAGAGAGCATTAAGAAGCAAAAAATACACATGTTTAAATCTAACCCACTTCCGATGCAAGGGAATTTTGTAAGCAAACAAGTTGTTGAAACCAGAGGCTACAAGCATAGGAAGGCAAAACAAGTGCAACATAAAGACTTTAAGCATAAAACGAGGAAACTTGATATTATTGAGATGCATAAGAACAGTTTTTCCTCTCTCATAGTAGCTTTCAGTATCATGCATAAATTTAATGGTATACCTATCACAAGAACCATTGTAGCAATGATCACTTATTCTAACAGAAAACACACGGACACTAGCTCTCATAACACTACTTTGTGAAACAATATTACAGGTATCCTTACAAAGGATAGTGTGTCCTTATTCTACATATTTAGTGACAAAATCTTTCACATTTGCTATTATAGGTTCATCATCCATTTGTTTATCAAGTTCAACAGCTTTATTTGTACTTTCATTAACCATACTAGCTATCATAGAATGTTCCTTTATCTTAACTGGGAAAGGCATTTTCTCAATATAAGGTTCAGGTAAAACATGATTAGCAGTATAAACTTCGGTATTTCTTGCAGGAACACTATTAACAATGTCTTTATAAGGTGCGTGATACTTATTCCATTTCTTTTTAGGCACTTTAATGTAGGAAGCAAGAGCCTTAAAATAAGTTGCAATAGCTTGAGAGTCTAGACCATAAGCATTTTTATTATTTTTAAAGTCATCAGTTCCCATAAAAGATTCAATGCATTCATAATCATAATTTATACCTGACTTTCTTCCTTTGTCATTCTCCCATGCTTCAGCATTGTCTTGAATACGGTCCAGAAGGTCCCATTTAACTTCTTCTTTCATGCGAGTGAATGATCCAGCACAAGAAGCGTCCAATAAATCCTTATCATGAAGAGAAAGCCTTGCATAAAAGTTATTGATAATAATATTGTTGGGGAGCTCATGAATGGGACATTTGAGCATTAGTAACTTTAATCTCCCCCAAGCTTGAGCTGTACTCTCTCCATCAAGAGGCCAAAAGTTATATATTTGATTCTGGTCTTTATGAATCTCACTAGGAGGATAAAATTTAGAATAAATGAGAGGCACTATTTCCTCCCATTCAAGAGCTTGACCATTCTTCAGCAGCTTATACCAGTCCTCAGCTCTTCCTTTTAGTGATAATGAGAATAACTTCTTCTTGACTTGATCTGTTGTAATACCTGCACACTTGAACAACCCGCATAATTCGTGTATAAAGAGACAATGATCACCGGGATGGACAGTTCCATCTCCAACATAATAGTTATCCATAACACGATCAATAATTCTAGTAGGTATTTTAAAAGTATCATTCTCAGCAGGTGGTGGTTCATCTACTACCTTAGCAGTGGTAGTAGCATTACGAAATAAGAAACTCAGGAAATTTTCCATAATGAAAATAAAGCAACTAACACAAGTGAACAATACTCACAGTAGAAGTTTCCTTTACCAGTTCCACTCTCCAATAGCACTTCACTCCCCGGAAACGGTGCCAGAAAATAGTCTTGATGACCCACAAGTATAGGGGGTGTATCGCAGTATTTTCGATAAGTAAGAGTGTCGAACCCAACGAGGAGCAGAAGGTGCTGGCGAGTGGCTTGGAGCAGGAATTCTCTGTAAATACTTAGCAAATGGATTTTTAGAGTTTTTTGATAATGCAAGTAAATAAAGTACGAGTAAATAAAAGACAATAAGAATAAATGCAGTAAGTGGCCCAATCCTTTCTTCAGCAAAGGACAAGCCGGTTGTATTACTTAAAATGACCAAACGTTCTCGAGGACACATGGGAATATCGTCAAGTGCTTTCGCTTCATATAGTTGATTAATCTTCTTTAGCTTGCTAAGTGTTGTGTGGGTGAACCTGTGCTAATGTACCGACCTTCCTAGGACTAATACATACTTGTGATTATACCCCTTGCAAGCATCCGCAAGTACAAGAAAGTAATTAAGATAGAAATCTAACCATAGTTTAAACTTTAAGACCCTGACGTCCCTTGTGCAATGGTTTCCTAACGGGGGTTCAGGTTTCTGTCACTCCGGCAACCCCTACGATTAGTAGCCAAATACACAATGCATTCCCCTAGGCCCATATAGGTGAAGTGTCATGTAGTCGATGTTCACATGACACCACTAGAAGAAGTAAACCACAACTTAAATATCAAACCATTGAATCTTTCTCAACACAATTCCACTACTAACAACATGACTTCTCCCATGTCCTCAAGAACTAAACGAACTACTCACAAGACATCATATGGATCATGATCAGATATGAAATAAGGATGTGTAACAATCTGAACATAAACAATAATTCAATGGTTCACTCAATAGCATCAACTACAAAGAGTAATCAACACCGAGAAAGTTTTCCCTAAGAACTATGCAAGATTCAACCCAATTGTTACAACGGTATGGAGTGATGATGATGGTGCTGGTGTAGATGATGGTGGTGATGATGATGATGATGATGATCCTGATGAAGCCTAGCTTGATGGTGGTATTGATGGCGACGATCTCCCCTCTCCGGGAAGGAATTCCCCTGGCAGAATTCTATCTGCCGGAGAGATCTTTCTCTCTTGGTGTTTTCCGCCCCGCAGAGGTGGCGGAATCTTTCTATGGTCGCTCCCCGAGTCTTAGCGTTTCGGGAGGATAATATATGCTAGAGGGGAGAGCCTAGAGTGGACCAGGGCAGCCACACCACCTGGTGGCGTGGCCTGGCGTGGCCCGCGCCAGGGGGTGGTGTGGGCCCCCTGTGGCCCATCTCCACTCCTCCTTCTGGCAATATTCGTCTTCTAGAAAAATAGGATTTTCCATGTATTTTCCCGGATTTTCTGATCTTCGCGAATTTCGCCTCCAAACAGCACCTTTTCCATCAGAATCCTGACTGCAGTGGTCCATGCTCCAAAAGTCATCAACCATAAAAAAACATGTGAAATAACATAAGTATCATCTTGTAATATGAAATATATCAATGAATAACAGTAAGTTATGATATAGAATGGTGATTCAAAATGGACATATCAATCATGTTATCCGAAGAGTCCACGGTCATGAAGGAGGACTCGAGGCTTCGGGAGAAATCACACCTTTTACCCTCTTCCATGTGGCGTGTTTGAGAGCGTCGCTTATGCGCCCCTGTGTCGTAGTTTCTCCTTAATGAGGAGCCACCGATGGAGGACAATTTTCCTGTTGTATGCTCAACTCGTAGGCTACTCACCTGCATTTGTTGAGCCGGATTTGCTACTCCCGATGCTGATTGTGTCGTTGTTGGTCCGGTCATCACAATTGTTGTACTCGGTATCTCCTTCGGGGTTGGCAACAACACAGAGGTAGCAGGCCTAGTAGATGCTACTCCCGCAACTCTCAAGGTCAGAGTCGACGTGGTTGTTTCCCGTGGGCAGGCTGCTTAGTTCAGAGCTATAGCAGGTGTCGTTGTCGGTGCAGTTGGTTGACGATGAGGTGGAGTTCAATTCACTGAGGGAGCCAAGGGTTGATGGCATCCACGATGTAGGTGCAATCTACGGTGATGTCTACTATGCCAGAACCAAGCGAATCTGATCCGGGAGACGGAGAGTGCCCGTATTGCTGACGTAGAAGTGCAGATCGTTGATCATTAGATTTGATCTGATGTTGATGGAGTCAAAAGTAGGGCGTGTGGTCGGAGAGTGCAGGGTGAAGTTGAGGGAGCCAAAGTATATATGCTCCCTAGAAGCCGATGAATCCTAGATTGCCGGTGATGGAACCGCCGAAGTCGCAACGTCAATGCACAAGTTTCCCACAAACGGCACCAATTGATGTGGGGTCTCCACGGCAATGCCCATACTTGATGGGCTTGGGTTTTAGGGAAAGAGGTGTGTGCGGGTGACTTCATCGGCTAATAGACAAACAAGGGGGCACGATTTAGCCAGGTTCAGGCCCCTAGAGGAAAAACCCTGCTCCTGCTTGTCTATTCTTGATTGATGATGAAAGTTACAAGTTCACCTAGATGGCTATGGATGCATAGATTGGATCTGACGTAAGCTATGGATTGAGCGTAAGGTGAGGTTCCCTCCTCGGTGGCCCCTCCTAGCTTTTATACGCTCAAGCTAGGTCTCAAGTACTGTACGAGTCGGTTACAGATTGAGGGTGAAACCCTAGTAATTCCCTATCTCTAATATTGTTCCTGCCTTGCACTTCAGGAGTCGATGTCATTACGTGCTTTGCATCAGCCAAATCGCCAAGAATTTCGTGGCTCGTAGAAGATTGTCATGTGGGCCTCCCTTTGGTCCAATTTAGATAGGCTAGAGGCAAGTTCCCGTTAGGCATACCTATGTCACTTCCTCTTAGAATATCTATTATCCTCCTTAGAGTATTGAAATGCCTTTTCACTAGCATTCTTGATCCACTAACATCACTACATTTGTCTTCTAGGGCTCCGATCAGTCTCAATTCGACAGTTGACCGACAAAGTTTTATACCCATATGTGAGTGTCCCTATCTTATCCTACGGTTAGCGTAGCTTCATGATTCTTGTTCGTATATTTACATTTTCATCCTGGACATGTCCACCTTCTCACCTTATAGAAACTAAAGTGTACATGTCCACCTTCTCTCCTCCTCAACGGTGCCGCCTTCGCCTCTCTCTCATCCACCTCTGGCAGCATTGCGCTGGAGCCTCCGCACTGGATCCGGTGTCCCATGCTACCACCCCAAGTCTCTCTCTCCCTCTTATATCTCTCTCGGCCTCCTCGAGCACCACTGCAGCGGCCGCCAGATCCATTTTCCATGGCCGTGCTGCTGCCCGCCGCCGTCCACCACACCATCTGCTAGGGGTGGGCATAATAAACCGAAACCAAACACCAAAACATAATTAATCGAAACCGAATTAATTAAAAGAAATTTTGGTGCATAAACATGATAAACTAAATTTAAATTGATAAATTTGGTTTTGACCTTTAGTTAACCAAAGAAACCGAATAAAATGAGGTATGTCCAGAGAGTCCACAATTGTCTCGTCCGAAGATCAAGGGCGCGTTTGGTAGGGTGCACGAAGCTCATCCTAGCACAAGGAAGCTAAAAACGTGCTGATTAGTTGCCTGGGCCAACTCCACATCATGGCCAACACGTGTGTCAAATCAGCACTAGGTCAGCCCCGCTGGGAACTGCTGATTCGGCCTTTCTAGCAAGCCATCCTCCTGTCATGCCCCCCAGATATAAAATTTGCTGTAGGTTGCATGAGCGGATGCAGGAGGGAGATTACACGAGCAAGTGCTTTTCTAGCAAAAAGCTGGCAGGAGAAATTTGGTCACCTCCAGTCGCTTCCCTCGCCTATATCTAACCTATCCCTCTCTGCCCAAATCCAAACCTTCCCATTTACCTCCCTCGGGCGCGAGTCCACGGTCGACAGAAGGTAAGCAGGTAAGCAGCGGCGACGATGGTCGAGTGGCACACGGAGGCGCTTGTGGCGGCGGTAACTAGGCTACTACTCTCTCTTGCTCGATCTATCCTTGTCATGCTCTAGCAATGGTTGTAAGTATCATCACCTCCTCAACTAGGTTACATAGATATGTGAAGTTACAATGTAGGATCTTCCTACTTGTAGAATTATAATTCTTGCAGATGTGTGTTCTCATGTTACCAATGTGTGGTTGTAGCATTGCAGTTCTTGTAGATGTGTTTGCTCATATTACCAGTGTGTTGTTGTAGCATTGGAGTTCACGTAGATGTGTTTGCTCGTGTTACCAGTATGTTGTGTTCTTGTAGCGGTGTATTTCTTGTAGATGTGTATGCTTGTTGTACCTCTTTGATTTGTTTTTTTGTTGATAGATCTTTCAAATCGAGCTAGCTTTTACAAATTTATGTCATGTGTTAACAATGTATGACTCATATTACAACATTAGCCAGTCTCTAGTGCCTATGGGTGACTACTAGATCCCTTCGTATGTGGAAAATTCTCTGCCCATGACACAACCTTCGTCCGTGGCCCAAAATTCATACATGCCTCAGTTTGCATAGCTAAGATCCATGTTGCCAGTTCTTGCTCCTAGCCATGTGATTTCTATTGCTTCAAAGGTGCATGCAAGGCTTCCCAAAGTGCATAGGGCTTCTGTCAAGGGAACCATGAAATGGCTTCCCTTCATGTCCACCTTTGTGTTGGACAAGATGTGTTCCATCATCAAGAGCGGTGTGCGCACTGACAAGGGCCATATAGAATTCCATTTGACTGATTGTGCCAAGGCTCTATTTGAGAACTGCAGCGCTGAGAGATTATCTGCACGCAGGTGTACAACCACCCACGGTAGTGAAGGGTGATGTGGATTCAGGTGAGCAAGCTGAGAGATCTCAGTGGCGCTCAATGGTGCGAGGACACCTGCAACATTCTCCCTGAGAGTGAGCATTGTTAGAGAAACATCATGATAAGTGGACTGTCTCCCACTGTTCTTTCATTTGATCATCACTCCTGAACTAACACACTGTCTTCCAATCTCAGGACCACCCCAAGGATGTAGAGTTCCTGAAAAAGCCCATCCCGGACTATGTTCAGGTGCAGACCATCTTCTCCTTTGTTCTCTCCACCGGCAGGTTTGCCATGGGCTCAAGTGAGCCCCTAGGTACACCAACACCTAACTATGCTGACACCTAGGAGTCCGATACCATCATCTTCGACATCCCCAATAATCCTATTGATGCCCCTCCAGCTGTAGCAGGAAAAAGGAAGAGGGGTCCCCTCGCAGATGATGAACTGATGGCCTTCGCCAACATCACCAACGCTATGAAGGATGTTGCATAGGCGATTCGGGATAACAAGCCCACGGATATGCACCAAGACTTGTACAGTGTTGTCATGGAGATGGTCGGCTTCACGGAGAGTCCCTAATGGTGGCACTTAGCCACCCGGTGGACAACAAAGCTTAGGGCACGAGATTTTTCCTCATGGCAGGCTGCACAGGGTGCTCTAGATCAGTACCTACCTTGCCAAGTACTACGACAAGCCGTAGAGGGTTGAGTTCGTGGCTTGGTGGTTGGGAGGCATGCATGCTGGTGCTGCTGATGATGAACTGATGTGATGATGTACATTTTGGATAGGTAGGGCTTCAAAACTGCTAATGGCATGTATATTTTGGTGATGATAAGGTGGTATATACTAACCTCTCGTGGCATGCTGAACTTATTGATGCAGTGGTAGGACGACACCCACTTTTAATGTGGTGGTAGGATGACACCATAGTAGTAGAAGGATGAATTGGTGACCCTCTTTTGGTGATGATCACGCATGCTCCCTTTAGTTTATGAAGTGTTGTGAACTTATCAGTCCTTTGATATGATCACACTATTGCATCTTGATGTTGTACCTCCATGTTCTTTCAATGCCCTGTTAGTGGTATGTGGTGTTTAGAGGTAGGCGGTCTGGAGTGTTCAGTTCATATAGACTCTGTCAAGAACAAGTTTGTGGATTCTCCAACAACAGCTACAAAGGGTATGCAACTATGGAGGAGGTAGTGGAGGAATATAACAATTTCTTGGCTAATATGCTATAGTTTCCATGGACGAGGAGGAACAGTGATTTGGCGAGTAAGGCGATTTGGCGAGTGACTATCTGCATGCCACCTGACATTTTATTTTATGTCGTGTTATGTCAGATCGGTTAAAAACCAAACACCAAACTGAATTGTTGGTTAATCGAACTACTCGTTAATTAGAAAATCGATATAATTTCAGTCATTTCTTACTACCTGAATTATCATAAAACCGAAAAAACTAACTAAATTTTCAGTTAAAACAGAATGTCCAAGCCTACCGGCCGTTGGGAGCAAGTGGGGCACGGTCCTGAGATCCAAACCAGCATCTAGCCAGAAGCCGGTAGGGCATGAGGGGTGGCAACTTCTTCCTTGGAGAAGGTGGATCTGGATGTGTTTTTATCCTGGTTTGTTCCATCTTTGTGGAACTATAGATTTCTTTACGCCCCAGAATTTCAGTGTGAGTTTTTCTGCCTGAGTTGGATACTACAGGATTATGATTGGAACATGTACTCCCTCTGTTCGAAATAACTGACGTGGTGGTGTTTTTGCAAAAAGCCCCTGACTTTTTTCACCTGAAACCCGCAGTCCTTCCCCTCCCATCCACTACCTCACGTCGCGTTCTCATCCGCATAATCGCGCTCCCCTCGTGTTCTCCATCACCGACGTCCTCGATGATTCGACAGCTCTGGTGACTCCCGACACTGCGCGACCATCACCCCTGAACCACCTTGTCCTTCCTCTCTATATCCCATGGTGTGGAGGGTAGATTCACAACCCCACCACAACCCCTAGCCCAGGTACTGCAAGGTTCGGTTTTTGGTATCAATGGCGGCGTCGGCGGTGTCAGGCTCTAGAGCTGGGGCCATGGGGCATCCATGGAGGCGTCGGCTTCCTCGGGCTCCAGCAAGTTTCAATATTTGCCCTAGGGCCCTCGCCATCCATCAGGTTCATGACACAGGAGGGACCAAGAACTGTCGGTGAGAGGGCATCCTCCTTCACCGTATCCTCCCCTACCGTAGAGCACCTAGGATCCATTGCCGCGGTCTCCTCGGACAGCCAGTGAGACATCCTCTTCTCCCCCAACCCTTAGTCTCCTGGTGTACTTGTGCATCTTGTACTGATTTGGTTAGAACTTCCTCATATTGTCTAGTTGCATATCCACTGTAAGTTTGTGCAGCAGATATCAACCAGAGTTTATAAGTTTAAATTTATGGTACGACTGAACTGAGCATTATCACTTTGTCCACTGCAGATTCACTTAAACTTCTGAAGCTGTTTTTTGTTTGTTGGAATATGTACTCAACTTTAGCTTAAAGAAGTTAAAAGGGTTTCTGCAGAACACTAGTTTTGCACTAAACTTTGTTATGTAGCAAGCTTTATCCTGCTCTCTTGCTCTCTAACTAATCCTAATGTAATTTAGTTCTTTGAACTGTTTGGCTTTCACAAACCATATCTAGATAGTTTATATTGAAAATGTCTAACTCTATCTTGAATTTTGATAAACTCTATCTTGCATATGATGATGCAGTGGCCTGCTTTCAGGTTAAATCTCCCAGTTGCTGGTGATGTCAACGTCAATGGAGCATTTTTTAGGAAGTTTGATTATAGTAGCTCAACGGTTGGTATATTTCTCTAATCTTGCATTTACTTTAAGCTTTATGAGACAAGCTGAAGCATAAATATGTGTTCCTTTTTAAAATTATTAGATTATTGGCCTGACATAGAATGCAAAGAGAAAGTAAAAAAGACCATTGGCTTATCAAATGAAGTAGATCTCTGTCTAAATGTCGGTTATTTGACTTCACGTGCTAGCATTCTAGGAAATCTTGTCTTTGCTTGATAAATGAAGGGCAGTTTTTGAAAGTCGGGATGGCTGAATGTTAATATCATTAGGCTCACTCTGCTTGTTATCGGCACTATTCGCTGATAACCTCAAAATTCCCACTTGACTTTAGCAGTAATATATGCTAAAGTATTGAAGATTACTCTGCTTTGCATAATTATTTAAGGAGTTTTTGCTTGAAACAGTGTTGTTAGTAGTGGAGTGGTAGGCAGATGCAAATCAGACCATCATTTTTCTTCAAATTGTTCTAGTTGTAGTTTTGGCTTCATGGAGTTTATAGTTTTAGCTGCAGTTTCTTCAGTGTAGCCTATTTAGCTGCAGTTTTGACAATCTAGAAAGTTTGAACCATTGACATAGCAGTCATCTGTTTATACATGATAGAGCATAATACATACACAAGACACACAACAAATATTTTCCTTTCCTTTCCATGTATATAGTCTATCCTTGTCCTATAAGAGCCATTCGTTCCTCGACCGGTCTTCCTCCAAATCATTCAAATCAAGCATTCGTTCCAGCTGGTTCTCTACCTCTCCTCCTTGTCCGATAAGAGCCAAGGTCTTAGTAAGTAGCTCTGCCGGGATATAGAGAGCGAGTGGCATCATTCCTTCCGCAATCAGTTGATCCTTACCCTTGTGCGGCGGATGGTAGTTCATACCTCCTACTACTTTCATAACCTCAATCATACATGTCTGGAGTGTCAAGAAGCATTTTGCTAGCGTGTCAACCTCGTATTTTTTGTATTCTTCCTCCATGTCGTCTATCAGTTCTTTGATAGTTGTAGGTGCTCTACTATCAGTGAGTGACTGAAGTGACCTAAAGAAGCATAGGTCAAGCACGTTCATGTCTGAACTATTATGAGGTTGCTGCAACAACCTAATGTCCAGATCAGTCTGTGCTACGGCCTGTCGAAAAACCAGATCATCATCATGGACATGAGGTCTTGTGTTGTCTTGCTGAATGTAGATTGTTCTTCCTTCATATTCATTAGGCCATGCATCTTGAATAGCAGGAATCACTTTCTCGACGAGATAGTTCCTCATGACATCTCTGGTCACTTTCATTGATTTGAGTTCGAGTGTTCCTTTATCTCTATTTCGACTATTTTTAATAGCTGCAGTCTCTTTGACAAATGCCCAAATCCCGATCTTTCCATCAAATGTGACAACGCCACCGTCGCCGTATCTTGGCCTCGCCACAACGGTTAAGAACATTACTTTCCCAATGTTGTTCGTGTTTGGAACGGTGCGTAAAGGCTCAGGTTCGTCGGGGAGTAGGTAGTACGTGTTGTTCTTACTAGTCATGTCAAACCACTTCTCGTCCATGTGGACGATGTTGTCCATAAACTGGAAGAAAGGACGGCAAGTTGTCAACGTGCTCTCATGAAGCATAGAGACATAGAACTTCAAGCTCTTAATCTTATTTGCTGATGTCATCAACGGCTTCAAGGTGCTAGTATGTCGCTTCACCTCACCCAACTTGAACCTTCTGTGTAAGGTTGAGCAGGGCACACCTAGAGCTTTTGATAGAGCTTGAATTGTCTTTCTTTTGTTCAAGTGGATTCTTGACATCCGAGAGAAATTTAGATCTTTCTTCTTACGGCCAACTCTACCTTTCATAGAGACATCAACTTCTTGACCTGCTTTAATCTGATCATTTGCCTCTTTCCATATCCTGTCAATAGTGCTTAGACTCATTTTTAGGAGACTTGCAACGAGCTGTTTGTCTTTTTTCAATACTTATCCATCTTTGCTTTTGATTACTGTTAGAGTAAAATAAGCACCAAACCTTTGCTCATCTGTCAAGTTTACTACATTTCTTCTTATTGCTTCTTCCGGGGTCAAGTTCAAATCAAGCAGTCCTTCCTCATCATGTTCATCATCATTTTCTGCCTCAGGTATCAAGTTCATCTTAGGTGGTCCTTCCTCATCAACTTCATCACCATTTTCTTCCTCGATCACAAAGTCAAATCAGGTAGTCCTACTTGATCAACTTCAGCATCATCATCTTCCTCGGGTATCAAGTTCATCTTAGGTGGTCCTTCCTCATCAACTTCATCACCATTTTCTTCCCCGAGCACAAAGTTCAAATCAAGTAGTCCTACTTGATCAACTTTAGCATCATCTTTTTCCTCAGGTATCAAGTTCAACTCAGACGGTTCCTTCTCATCAAATTCAGCATCATCTTATTCCTCAGGTAACCAATTCAACTTAGGCGGTTCCTTCTCATCAACTTCAGCATCACCTTCTTCCTTAGGTAACCAAATCAATTCAGCATCATCTTCTTCCTCAGGTAACCAATTGAATTCAGCATCATTTTCTAGATATATTGGGATGAGGTGGTGGTTAGGTTGTACAACATCACCATCACTGGTTGGAGGGAATTCAGCCTTGTAGACATTTTTTAGGTCAGAACACATTCTTGTAAAAGAGCGAGAATGGGGGCATGACATGGTTTCTTTTGAGAACACGAAAAACAACAGATCAATCAAGCATAAGAGCTTACCGTGTACCAAAGGTTGAGAGAACATGCTGTCCTTTTGGCACATCGTTTTATATTTCCACAAATCTAGCCTTGTGTTAGGTACTTTCTTTCTCTTGGAAACCAGCTTATATAGCTCCTTGCCATCAAAATGTTTCTTTAGATACCTGTCCAAAAGTATGAATTAGACATTGCTCAAGAGAAAAGTAGGTATGGAACTTACTCATTGAAACTTATGCATTGGAGAGCACTAATTGCTTATCAAATTTCGGCCTTCTCCTTTTCTCTTGTACTTCCAGCATTTTGTTTCTTTGGTTCTCTTGTATTTCCAGCATTTCAGTACTTGAGGTGGATATGGTTCACCAAATTGATTATTCAAGTACTAGTGAAACTGAACCCTGCAAGTAATAGTTTTCAGACTTAAGAAGTTCAGAGTATTCAGTTTAGGGTTTGCAGTTCAGAATCCGTGAACACTTTTACTTTGGAATTCTGAAGTTATTTAGGCATAGGAGCTTTTCAACCAGCCATTTGACGAAGATAATTGTTTGAAAGATAATAGGTATTGCTCACTTTAGTACCCTTTCTTTGTTTAAGTTACTGCTGGTACATTTCAGCATCTCTGAACTTACTACATGTACTAGAGATAGTACTGGAATAGCACAGTAATGATTCAGTAGAGTACCTAATACTAAGTCATGCTAATACTGAATATCTATGCAAGAATAGATCAATTGTATAGAGTACCTAATACTGAATGTCCATGTCATAGATAATTTTTTTTCTAAAGGTTGTGACTGGAATCAACTTGCTTTTACATGTTCTAAAGGTTGTGACTGGACTGAATTAGTATGGAAGATTTATTTCCATTTGCAGGGTAGATTTAGTTATAAAACCATTAACCAAAACAATCCTTTGACGGAGCTCGGGACAGGGTGGGTAAGAACTAAGAACGCAAGGTTCCCCCTTGATCATCCCGAGAACCAACGAGATCAAACGCATTGGAAGATACTGAAGAATTCGCTTCAAGATTGCCTCGGAGATTGAAAATCGCGCATGTGCCGCCCTACCACTTGAAACCCTAGGAAGACGTTTCGGGCTTTATACTAGCTCTTTTTTTTTTGGAGTGAACAATGACTCTCTTTTTTAAGGGACAATGACTCTTGTTTTGTTTGGAGAAAGTCTCCACTTTTGGCCCGTTCCACTTAGTATCGACCCGGCCCAAAGACAACGGATCAGCAGCTCAGTGCCATTTTGGGCTTTCGTCCAGGTGCCAGAACAGACACCAGCTCCCAAACCCCAGGTCCCCTCAGCCGCCTCGACGCCGTCGCCGCCGCCGTCGCCGCCTTGCCGGCCGCTCCTCCCACCGCGCGCCGGCCTCGCACCGTTTGCGCGTGATGCGCGCTCGACGGATGTCTGCCACTGCAAGACCCTTTCTCGTCTGAGCGTAGGCCGCCTGGCGTCTGCAGCTGTCAGGGGCCGCGGGGGAGTAGCATCTCCCGGTTGTCCCTGAAGCAAGCGCGTTTCCTGCTGCTTCGTTTCGCCATGAACAACCACCTCCGCGCCGCATCGAGGGAAGCTCGCCTCTGGTGGGCTTCCAATGTTCCCAACAATCCACACCGGGGACTCCCGCCGTGGTGTGCTGCCAATTCGTGGTATGTTCCAAGATCATTCCCCGCATCGGGTTGGGTTGCTCCAAGTGTGATTCGATTGCGTCCCTATTCAGCTGCTCCTAGCCACACCGGGGACAAAGCCTTGGTGGATGCTGACGAAGAGGAAGAAGATGAGATGGAGCGGAACATCAAGCAAATGGGGAAGAGGCGAGAAGTCCGCGCCGCACAGAAGACATTCATGGAGTACCTCCATATCACGCGTGGCATGTGCTTTAGCGACGCCGAGCATATAAGCAAGCGCTCGCCCGTTTTCCTGAGCAAGCTGCTGGAGGAGGTGAAGGATGCAGTGAAGGAGCCTGTGGAGGGGGGAGCTGAGGCGATATTCAAGTCGAAGGAGAAGCAGAGGGAGATGAAGGATCAGAGGGTCAGGAAGGCGCTGGTGCGGTTGTTCCAGTTCAACCCTGTCAACGAGTTCGAGCCGTTCTTGGAGAGCATCGGCATCAGACCGAGCGAGTGCAGTTCGATCTTGCCTCTGGATCTCATGTTTCTCGCGGAGGATGAGGCATTGCTCTATAACTTCCATGTGCTTTGCAATTACGGCGTTGCGCGCAGCAAGATTGGGAGTATATACCGGGATGCAACAGAGGTGTTTAGTTTTGCCAATGGTGTGCTTGCATCTAAGCTGAAAGCCCTTGAGGAATTTGGGATCAGTAAGACCAGTGTGATCAAACTTGTAGTTTCTACTCCTGTTGTATTGGTTCATGACCCGAATGAGGAATTGAAGATCCTGGAGTGGCTAGAAGGCATTGGAATCCAGCGGGACTGGATTTTCCAATTCTTATCTGCTCAGAAGTCTTATGATTTGAGAAAGATGGTTCGAGTTCCCCAGTTCTTCGTTCGTTTGGGATTCACTAAGGAAGTTACCGGTAAATTGGTCAGGAAAAATCCAGATTTCTTGTTGGATGGTTCAGGAAAGATGCTATTTACAATGGTTCTCATGATGCTAAAAGCGGGATCCGGGAAAAAAGAGTTGTTTGATCTTTTTATGGACTTCCCAGATGTGTCAATCGAGAAATTCACAAGTAACCTACGGAGGGGAATGGTGTTTTTAGCTGAGGTTGGCGTGAGCGATGAGGATATTTACAAGTTTATTGTTTCTAATGGATCAATGCTCGGATCTGCCTCACTGAAGAAGCCAAACAGCATTCTTACACATCTCAATACGGGGAAGAAGCGCATGCGCAAGCTTGTAATGGGGGACCCTAAACTGTTGATGAATTACACATTAGGGTCAAAAATCAGCAAGCTACCAAAATATGACCCCTTTGAAGAATCATTCAATGGGAAAATAAAATTCTTGAAAAGCATAGGATTTGTTGAAGGCTCTGAAGATATGAAGAAGGCATTCAAAGCTTTCCGTGGTAAAGGTGACGAGCTACAAGATCGCTACAACTTCTTAGTGAGTAGTGGGCTTGACCGAGAAGATGTAGTACGCATGATCAAGGTGGCTCCGCAGATTTTGAACCAGAAGGTCCATGTCCTCAAGTCAAAGATGTCCTTCCTTGTAAACGGTTCAGGGTATGCTCTGAGTGATCTGGTTTGTTTCCCCGCGTTCCTGTCGTTTACCATGGAAAGATCCAAAGTGAGGATTTTCATGTACAACTGGCTGTTAGAAAGGGGTGTGGTTACTCCTCAGCTAGCTCTAAGCACGGTCCTAGCTTGCTCAGACAAATGTTTCAGGACATACTTTGTGAAAAAACATCCCATGGGCCCTGAAGTTTGGGAAAACTACAAGAGGGAAGTAGCTGCAGCCAAAAACATGCCTTGTACTTCAGATGACTAGCATCCGGTTGTTTGATAATCTTTCAATATTTTGATAAATCAACTTCTTTAGTTGTGTACATTTCCTCACATAATGTTATTCTGTGATAATTGGGCAAGCTTATCGCCCATCAGTAGGTAAGCAATGCCCAACCTGTCTCGAGGTTTCTCTTTTATTGATTTGTTCATGTGGATGGTGTTTCTGCTATCCTGCAGACGGAACCGGTTAGCTTGTGCTGGTGATTATTCTGGACAGAAGGTTTAGCAAACCTCTGCACTGGACTTTTGGGTCATGCTATTAAAACTTTGACACATTTTGAGGTTGGTCAACTCAGAGAAATACTGTAAATGCTTCAGCCTTATAGTGTACTAAATCTAGAAAATGTTTTCATTGAGACTTGTTGCTTTCAGTTTGTTATTTACATCTTTGGAAATGGCTCCTTGGTGTAGGTAGTGCTGCTGTGCAAGGGGTTCTGGAGAGAATAATGCAGAGGCAGAATCCATTTCGAGCAAGGGTCTCTGATGCTGCCAATGTAAGAAAAGAGGGATACTGTTGACACATTTCGAGAAGATGAGGGGTTAATTTCATGGATGTAGGATGCGCTATGGCACGGACATTTGCATAAGTGAATATGGAAGTGTGTTCCCCATTTGTGTGCTGTACTAAAAGACGATATATGAACTGGTGTAGCAAGTGCACATGTATTTTTATGAACCATTTGTGAACAGATTTGTTTTCCTCTTAAGAGTCACGATTGTCATATTTTTTAGATGAACTGTTGCAGTTGCACTATGTTGTACTACAACAAATGTGTATTCCTTTCTCGCGCTCTGTAAGTGCACACTACTACTACTATGCTCTTGCAATCTCCGAAGTGAATTTTACTGTGGCCTTGAATAAAATCCATGCGTGTGGCATCTGAGTACTGAACTTGAATTGTTCTACTCCATGTTGTACAGTCAAAGTCAATCACTGGGGAGGTGAGTGGATAAGATTGCTGACTCAATGCCACCTCGAAATTGCTGTGTAATTTCCTCCTGAACTAGTGGCCTTCGTGGACCAGTCTTGCTCATGATAATGCCCCGACAACGGCACGGTGAGATCCAGATCATGTCCTTGAGGACCCTGGTGATAATTGCATTGAAGTGAAGAACAAACAGGAACTGAAAAAACAAACTACATGTGGTTGTGTCTAGCCAAGAAGTGAAGATCCATGGCCACACGGGTCCGAATCAATGGCCATGTCTCTTCAGAAATATACAATGGCAGAAGCGAAATTTCTCAATGACCATGTTTCTAAACCAGATCCACATCAGTAAGATCCCCCCCGAACAAAACTGTCATGATGCTGAATCAAGTGCGGTCTGTTTAGCTCATGCATCAACAAAAACAAAATGCACCGGGACTGAAACTTATTCTTCCATTTATTTCTTCCTTGACCAGTTAAATCTTACAAAATTCTTCCATCAAAAATAGCTCTCTAATCCCGACGAAAACTACTTCCTCATCGTCGTGACAACTACATTGATTGATACGAGTTCCTTGGATACGGTGCTTAATTAGTTACATATTGGACTCAAATAGAATAATCGAATGGAACCTATATTTACATATGGACGTTCCACAGGAGCACTGGTGAACAAGATGGCCTAGGCACCTTACTTGTTTTGTTTATCACTAGACCATTTGACTGCTGAACTAGAGAGGGTTGCGCAAGGATGGGCAGCTTGTGGTTTTGCCTTGGATGGCTACATCTCGCTGAGCAGGTTGCTGATCTTCCGGAGCTCCGTCAGAGCCGCCGTTGCGGTGACCTGTCCTTTGCCGCCCAGGATGTTGTTTGAGAAGTTCTCCATGGGACCAGGCTGGCTGCGGTCTTGCTGAAACGCTGACTCAATCACCTACAAATCACATTGCAACTATTGTTACCGGTGCGTACATAGAAAGTTACATCATACATGTTTGGCAACTAAAGATGCAGAAAGTACTAGTAGTTTAAACACAAAAAAATACTAGTACGCTGTCAATTCAGGCATAAAGTTCTTCTTTTGTACATATGAACTGCAACGTACTAATTCACAAATAACTTCAGAACACAGGCCATGCAACTCTAAATTAAGTGGCAAGACACTTACATTCAATGTAGAAGGTTATTCAAATACCTTTATCATGATATAAAAGAAAAGTATCATGACGGAGAAATCAAGAGAACACGTGAACTAATACCACAAGGCAATAAAGGATGTTGCATATGATACCTGGATATTTTCAAGCATGCTTTGTCCAAGATTCTTGAATGTGCCCACAACCTTCTTATCTCCAGAAGCCAACTTTGTGTTACCACGCGAGTTACTTGAATTCGCATCAGGGCAGGAAGCATCAACACCATCTTTACCATCCGATGTCTCACCGCTACCCTTCTCTACGCTTCCTTCACCTAAGGGTCTGCCTAGCTTTAACAACCACTGAATTTTACTAATGAATGGCTTCCTTTCATTAGAAACTACAGCTCTCCCAGAGGATCCATCTGGTTCTGCAGTTTTATCAGAAGTCGCTGCTTCCGGATCTTGAACAGTTTTGCCATCAAAATTAGAGCAGGATGACTCATCTTGAAGGTTCTCATCCCGGTCATTATCACCAGCACACGAATTTGAAGTGATACTACTTCTCTCAGAATCGTTATCTTCAACGTTCTCATGTTCACTGCCAGCATTGGCTGCATAAAACACTGGAGAGTTCTCACCGCTAGAACAAGCTTCTGCCGCACACTGTGCTCTTTGTGTTTCACTCTCATCAGCTGACATAACCGGTGAACTTTCTAGTGGGCTAACTTTGGCCAGACATGGTGGGCTTACTGTTAAACGCTGGCCAGTTGCTTGTAACTGTGAGGACTCTGCAGAACTCACAGGAGACTCCTTGTGAACTGAGACAGCAGGGAATTCATCTTGTTGAATTTTCCCTGCAATTTCATGAGACCTTTCCGCACTATCTGACAAAGTATTCAGAAGGCACCGCCTTGCCGAATTTTGACCATCACTTTTCATGCCGACTACCTTCATTACTGGAGAAGGAAGTGACTCTGTCCTAGATAGACCAAGCTTCTGCCTCCAAGATTTCTTTATTTCACCGCTGGAAGAATGGACCCTCTCAGTCTCTTTAGGAGATGTTCCATCATTGTGCAAATTTCTCCACTGCTTTTCCCAGTAACTCTCAGATAAAGGATGCAACGGGGTTCTTGGAGGAGTTGAAATAGCATGGTTACTGTTAACTCTGTCATACTCACAGATATCCCTCTTTAATAGGAAAGATGGAGATGGAGTGTTTGCATCAATGGCAATAGGCTGCAGGGATTTGGCCTTCTCAATTAGCTTCTGCACATCAACATTCGTTGGATAATTCAATAGTCTCTGGAGACAAGAGACATTAACCTCAGTAGCCAACAGAGACGATCTAACATGAAGAAGCATAGAGACTGCCATAGCTGCAATGAATGCCCCTCTTTCTGAACACAAGATGCGAAAGCTATATTCCTCATCATTATTTAGCACCATATTATTGGAACAGGCAAAGACTTTGTCCCATACTACTAAAAGATCATTGAGGCAGAATTCTCGTCCAAACAGGACCCTCAGCCAACGGAGTGCGAACCACTGTGGTTCCACTTTCAGCTCAATGAAATGGTTATGAAGAGATGGCTCAACGATGGAAAGCAAATGATATAACGCTGACGATGCTTCAATAGCAGGTGGTAGGCTTGAGCTAGATCCTATACTGGATGGAGAGTAAAATTCTGCCATGCGAACCACTCCACCACCTCCGTCCATCAAACCATCAAATATAGCATAGGCATCATGTTCCATGAACCTCTCAGATAATACAATGCCTAGTTCACCTTCCGCCCCGTATGCATCACTAAGTAAAATTATTTCTTTTGTATCTAGGTCAAGCTCATCAAGACTGTTAACCTTGGAAGCACTTTCAGAATCATTCTCATTGTCAGCTACTGAACTCCACTTTGGGTCCTTTCTAGGTTTATAACTGAAAACCATATCGGTATCTGGGAAAGGTACTCCATCAAAATCATCACTGAAGCAGTCTTCATGGAGTTTTCGTATTTGAGACAGTTTATCAATGTCAACCTGAAGAACATACACTAGAGGAGCCAATAGCTCGTGCATTCCTGTGACAAGATAATCTATATGTCATAACATATTCAGCAAAAAGAAAAAACAAGAAAACATAATAAATGCAAAAAGATACTGAAATGGCCATGCTAGTTAGTCAAATACTTAATGTAGATACTTTGGTGCTACCCGACATTGCTTTTAAGAGATCTCGGAGCCAATTAATATGCTATCATAATGCCATATAGAAATATGATACACGTTTATCAAATGGTAAATTTTACCAATTTAGTGACATGAAAAGATAAATGGCCCTAGAAGATTTCAGTTGCATTTAGTTCTGAGCGAAAAGGGCAAAGCCAACCAGATTCACTGTGACAACTTAGAAATGTACAAGTAAAATGATTTTCTTACCTTGGCGGTACCCATACTCTGGGTGTTGGAGACACCACATCAATAGTATCCTGCGCAGCATGGCCTGGCAATTAGGCGTTTGAAAGTAACTACCATCTTCTGGATATAATCGAGATAAATCTTGGTCAACAGTCTTCTCCAATTCTGCCCCTCTGAAAAAACGGCCCCAGCTACTATCTGTAGAAAAAAGTTAAATAAAAATATCATGATGGAGAACATGGAATCAGAGCTGTCACCAAAGCATCAAGCATAAATTGGAGGCTTTCTTACATATCACCATACAAAAATACAGTTTTGTGTGAGCAAGCTATTTACACTCTCATTGGTAGGCTTCATCCTTCCTCTTAGGCTCTAGATAACTAAACCAGTAATTACACCAGTAGGAAGAAGTCCTAATAAATCATAATCAACAATAACAAAGTGAAAATAAATAGTACTCCCTCCATCGAGAAATAGATGGACATTTGTCTAGATCCGCATTCTAGAAAAATCTCAAGCATCTATTTCGAGACAGATGGAGTATATATTCTATCTCAATGTGCTAAATACCACTAGACGAGCACCACTCATCGCCTGATAAATTAAGTGCCCAACAACTCATGAAAATTCAGGAAACCACTTTCTGATATAAATCTACGATGGTAAGTGCACAACAATCAATGTAAATTCCATTATTAGAGATCATTGCAAGTGTTTGAGGTAGGAAACAAGCCATCCATGTTCAAAGATATCCTCGTCGCAATTTTCTTTACCATGTCATCATCATAAATTTACAAGATCATGTTTAGGATCAAATACCTGGGTTCTGAGAGAGCGGGTTGTCCACAATAAGGTTAGATGTTCTGGCCTCCTCCTTTGGAAGATGAGGGTCTACCAGAAGACGGCGCTTCAAACTAACATACCTACAACAAACATGAAGCAAATCGAACATGAAACTTCTTAGGTAGAAAGAACGTATCCGCACACAAGCACACACAAAAAAAATAAGAACGAGGAGCAAAATCATTGCTCCAATCATTTATGCAACACTAACAGCACCAATCTCCCTCGCCAAATTTCATCTCAGCAATCTCTCTCACCGAAATTTCATCTCAGCAAACACATATGACATATTGCACGTGCAGGATAACACCGATACAATCTAAAATCTAACAATCTATTCACACATAACCATAACCAAATTAGCAGCATTAATTACCCTTAGTGATTGCATAGATTTTGTTTTTGAGGAAAGTGATTGCATAGATTTTCTGGCAACCCCAAGCAAATTACTCATCACAACCAAACCAACAACCTGGTAACTGAAGAATCAAATAAGATACGGCAGTAACAACATCAACCAAGCAAGGAAAACAGAACAGATTCGTACCGCAAAAAGACAACACACCAACAACGAAACACCCAAGAATAAGGGCCTCACCTCCTCCGCGAATCGGCGGCGGCGCGGCGGTGCTCCTCGACGGATGCCTCCGGCGACGCCGGCAGGATGCCGAGATCAACCCGCCACCGGACGCTGCGTAGACTCGAGAACCGCCGCCTCTCCTCCTCCTCCGACATGGCTGGGTCCCTTCAGTCGCAGGCGAGCGAATTGGACTCCCTCGAATTAAACAACCCACAGCGGAAGCCAAGAAACGTGGCCCAAAGCGCTAAAAATAGCTTTTGTTTATCTGTAGGAAGTGGAAACCAAGAAAGGCAGGATCTTTTCCAGAGCAGATTCGGTTTTTCTGAGGATCTGGGGCGTGGAGAGGTAATAAGGGGGGGAGATGATTCCTCCTCTCCTTCTCGTAGCTGCGAGAATGGCGTCCTTGCTTTAGCTGGGGGAGGGGGAGGGGGGCTGATTTGGTCGGGAAGGGGGGAGGGAGGGTGGGTTAGGCCGAAGAGGAAGGGAAGGCCTCTCGCTCTCTCTCTTATTATTTTCTCGTTATAGTTTTTAATTTTCTGTTTAAATAGGAGAGAGAATCCAGAAGAGGTTGAGGATTTTGTTCTCTATTGGCAGTAGAGCAGTTGGTAGGAGAGAGATGATGGATGATGGCGATGACTAGGAGAGTGGTGATTGGCAAGGTGGCTAGGCTTATTGGCTTCTTCTCTTTATTTATTTTTGTATGCTATTATGTATGTTTATGAGTGTGTAATTTTCTATGAAGCATTTTCATAGTGTTTGGATGTTTGTGTGTGCGTGTCTAAATGTGAAGTGGGATGTATGGATGAGAGTAAGGATGATTTTGTTGCTATCACCCGTTTTCTAGTCTATTTTGGTGGAACGGTAAAATAATAAAAATGGAACACCTTATATGGTTGTATGTGTCGTTCCCACCTCTTTCCTTGTCGCTCCTTTCCGTCTATACAGTCTTAGGGGTGGTTATGTTTGGGGTTTATCGTGGTAAGGCTGATGTTTACTAGCCCGCAAAAATCAATTATGGTGAAACACGATGCCATACATGATTCGCGGTTTGTATGCCAAGCATACATGATACGCCTTGGATGCCAAGCACCATTCACGGTTTGTTAAAGATGCCAGATGGGCTATAACAAGAAGAAGGTAATGCTAGGTTAGTCAGGGTAGTGTTAAGCGGAAGAGTTGACAATAAGTGACACCTTGAAGTTCCACGAGTGGTGAATAGTGGAGTTACCGGTATGTGGAAATTGCGGAGAAAGGGGGACATAGGAGATGTGTGAAGGGGGAAAAATAATGTATCCTTGACAATGACATATGGGTGAAATTGATTGTATCTATAAAATGTTGTATTGAAAAAGGAAAAAAACTGGAATCAAGTCAATTTGATTTGTTCCGTGCATAATTGTAATGTCATTGCGTACAATTAATAGGGATTTAAGTTGTTACTTGGAGAATCCAAAAGGAAATCCATAGGATGAGCTCCATTGATCTAAATTGATGAATACTATGTATTTTAGGCATATCATAAATTTGCTATCTGAGACTAAACATGCCATACCTCAGTTTAGTAACGTGAAAAATATTTTTCTTGGTAAGAAAATAGAAGTTGTTGGGAAATGCGACTCATGTCAAATCTTGCATACTACTAGTAACATTCATTCAAAACTCATGCGTTGTGGACTAAAACCACCGCACCAGAATTACGGAAGGAGGAGTATAATGTATATATCCCATGTCACTGCAGCTAGCACGCGTAAACTAATGTAATTAGGAGCGCTACGGGTTTGGGATTCCAAATGTCGCGTGCCGCAGATGGTTCTGTAGAGTTGTGTTGCCGTGCGTTTACCTCCTCGTGACACTGACGGATTAAGTTGGTTAACGCAACGACGACCTTCCAAAATCAAACAGCTACAGAAAGGAAGAAAGACCCGGAGGCCATATATCATACTATATGGCACTCTAGTCCTTGCTCCGTGCTCAGCGACTCTTATGTTAGCTTGGTCCTCCTAGTTCCTGCCTAGTGTTTTTGTTTTCGTGATTTATTATGCTATAAGTACTTATATAAGTCGCGTGTTCCAATTGTGACGTGGACCTGCCCACACATCGGCGAAGTCACACGATCGCACGATCGTCTGCAATAACCAGATCGATAGGGAAAGTGCACAAGCTGCTCCGTCACCAAAGAACACACACAAGAGCCACATCCATCTATCTATCTTCCGGAGAAAACACGAGACAAAACCAGAAGCAAGCAAGTTCCTGCGGGTTTCCGGCCCAGCTCTCATCTTCTTCGTCGATGGCGACCCTCGTACCTCTTGCTCATAATTATTTAGCACGGCTCCCTCTCGCGCGCGCGCGCGCCAAGTAAGTAAATTTCTTCGGCCTCAAGTTTAGGATTCCTGACCGAGCTGAGCTAGCCAGAGAGGAGAGGAGAGGAGAGGAGAGGATGACATGGCGGGCCCCGCTTTGCTCGTCAGTGAGGCCTGGACCACGCATGTGTTGCACGCCTCCAGCCAAACCATGGACAGGACGCCGTGTTTAATTTGACTGAAATTTGGACAAAAGAAAATGGACGTGCTTGAATCGTCGCCACAATTTGTTTTCGCTTCAGCCCCCAGGCTCTGATTTTCTCTCGAGCAGTGGGATTCATTCGTACTGCATACTCCTCCTACTTATTCACAAGATACTACATTCTTACCCACATGCTCTCTATCATCATCATTCAGGGGGAAGCGGCTGGCAGCGACTATTTAGAGACGCGTAGGGTTGACCATTTAGCCCGTATCCATGTGATGAGTACATCCGTCGAGCATGTATAGAGTTCCTCCGACGGTTCCCACGGGCATTCGATGAGGCAACGATTGATGTGTGTCCGTGTATGAAGAATAGTTTCATCAAGTGATGTAACTGATGATTATTAGTACCCGACGCAACTTTGTGTGGATACGGGTCTAGTTGGTCTTTGTATTTGTTCTTTTGGTGTGGAAATTCCACCGATTTGCTCCGTCTATCCTTAAAAAAACTGACACAACTTACTCTAGATACACATGTAAACTACTCCCCGTTGTAAAATATATGATGTTTTAGTTTTTTTTATGATGTCAATAGCTTGGCCTCTCGGGTCGCTACCACGTGACCCCGGAGGTGCCACAAGCCCCCACTAGAAGACTCTGCACCGTCGCTCCTAGCACCCTTGCCATGCCGAGGAGGTGCCACAAGCCCCACTAGAAGACTCTGCGTCGCTCCTAGCACCCGCCGCTGCCGAGGAGGCCATCCGACGATGGATGGTGGCGGTATAATTGATATCTTCCTGATATTAATATAGTTCATTTATCAAAAAAAATCTAGACACCTATTAATGTGTTGGTTCGAAACAAAATAAGTGAACCTACATACTAAAAGATGTCTAGATACATGTGTTCAGAAAAAGACAAAAACATCTTATAGTGAGTATTTTGGAAGGAAGGAATACCTCCGAAACGTACCCTTGCAAAGAAGCTGGTGATCGAAATTGGAAGCAACAAAATAAGTTTTAGTTTTGAGCCACGAAGATAGTGTTAATTATGAAGAAGCGTGGCATGTGAATAATACTACACTGAGGCCAAAACTTGGTTCCGACGGTTCATGCTTCCTAGTGCTTCTAGACCGGTAGTACTGGCAGTGGTACACCTCATGTGCCTCCGCACTATTGTTTCTTTCTTTTTAGACGCAATAGTATCATTTCTAGTGCAATTATTTGCCTGGCTATTCTATTCTTGGCATTCTTAATTAGATCCAGTAGAACAGGCATTATAATATATGCCATCATTCATGACTGGCTGAAATGTCCAAAGGATATGTCCCTCAACGTGACAGATCCCTCACCATGGATGTGCAACAACCCTCCAAGTAATAATACAAGTATGTTTATGAGTGTGTAATTTTCTATGAAGCATTTTCATAGTGTTTGGATGTTTGTGTGTGCGTGTCTAAATGTGAAGTGGGATGTATGGATGAGAGTAAGGATGATTTTGTTGCTATCACCCGTTTTCTAGTCTATTTTGGTGGAACGGTAAAATAATAAAAATGGAACACCTTATATGGTTGTATGTGTCGTTCCCACCTCTTTCCTTGTCGCCCTTTCCGCCTATACAGTCTTAGGGGTGGTTATGTTTGGGGTTTATCGTGGTAAGGCTGATGTTTACTAGCCCGCAAAAAATCAATTATGGTGAAACACGATGCCATACATGATTCGCGGTTTGTATGCCAAGCATACATGATACGCCTTGGATGCCAAGCACCATTCACGGTTTGTTAAAGATGCCAGATGGGCTATAACAAGAAGAAGGTAATGCTAGGTTAGTCAGGGTAGTGTTAAGCGGAAGAGTTGACAATAAGTGACACCTTGAAGTTCCACGAGTGGTGAATAGTGGAGTTACCGGTATGTGGAAATTGCGGAGAAAGGGGGACATAGGAGATGTGTGAAGGGGGAAATAATGTATCCTTGACAATGACATATGGGTGAAATTCGGTGTATCTATAAAATGTTGTATTGAAAAAGGAAAAAAACTGGAATCAAGTCAATTTGATTTGTTCCGTGCATAATTGTAATGTCATTGCGTACAATTAATAGGGATTTAAGTTGTTACTTGGAGAATCCAAAAGGAAATCCATAGGATGAGCTCCATTGATCTAAATTGATGAATACTATGTATTTTAGGCATATCATAAATTTGCTATCTGAGACTAAACATGCCATACCTCAGTTTAGTAACGTGAAAAATATTTTTCTTGGTAAGAAAATAGAAGTTGTTGGGAAATGCGACTCATGTCAAATCTTGCATACTACTAGTAACATTCATTCAAAACTCATGCGTTGTGGACTAAAACCACCGCACCAGAATTACGGAAGGGAGGGAGTATAATGTATATATCCCATGTCACTGCAGCTAGCAGACGTCGAAACTAATGTAATTAGGAGCGCTACGGGTTTGGGATTCCAAATGTCGCGTGCCGCAGATGGTTCTGTAGAGTTGTGTTGCCGTGCGTTTACCTCCTCGTGACACTGATGGATTAAGTTGGTTAACGCAACGACGACCTTCCAAAATCAAACAGCTACAGAAAGGAAGAAAGACCCGGAGGCCATATATCATACTATATGGCACTCTAGTCCACTGCTCCGTGCTCAGGCGACTCTTATGTTAGCTTGGTCCTCCTAGTTCCTGCCTAGTGTTTTTTGTTTTCGTGATTTATTATGCTATAAGTACTTATATAAGTCGTGTTCCAATTGTGACGTGGACCTGCCCACACATCGGCGAGTCACACACGATCGTACGATCGTCTGGCAATAACCAGATCGATAGGAAACAGTGCACGCAAGCTGCTCCGTCACCAAAGAACACACACAAGAGCCACATCCATCTATCTATCTTCCGGAGAAAACACGAGACAAAACCAGAAGCAAGCAAGTTCCGGCGGGTTTCCGGCCCAGCTCTCATCTTCTTCGTCGATGGCGACCCTCGTACCTCTTGCTCATAATTATTTAGCACGGCTCTCTCTCGCTACAAGGCCAAGTAAGTAAATTTCTTCGGCCTCAAGTTTAGGATTCTGACGAGCTGAGCTTAGCTAGCAGGGAGAGGAGAGGAGAGGAGAGAGGATGACATGGCAGATGGCCTTGCTTGCCGCAAGGCAGGCCTGGACCACGCATGTGTGTTGCACGCCCAGCCAAACCATGGACAGGACGCCGTGTTTAATTTGACTGAAATTTGGACAAAAGAAATGGACGTGCTTGAATCGTCGCCACAATTTGTTTTCGCTTCAGCCCCAGTGCTCGATTTTCTCTCGAACAGTGGGATTCATTATCACGCATGGTACTCCTCCTACTTATTCACAAGATACTACATTCTTACCCACATGCTCTCTATCATCATCATTCGTGGGGAAGCTGGCAGCGACTATTTAGAGACGCGTAGGGTTGACCATTTAGCGTAGATCCATGTGATGAGTACATCCGTCGAGCATGTATAGAGTTCCTCCGACGGTTCCCACGGGCATTCGATCCGAGGCAACGATTGATGTGTCCGTATGAAGAATAGTTTCATCAAGTGATGTAACTGATGATTATTAGTACCGACGCAACTTTGTGTGGATACGGGTCTAGTTGGTCTTTGTATTTGTTCTTTTGGTGGAAATTCCACCGATTTGCTCTATCCTTAAAAAACTGACACAACTTACTCTAGATACACATGTAAACTACTCGTTGTAAAATATATGATGTTTTAGTTTTTTATGATGTCAATAGCTTGGCCTCTCGGTCGCTACCACGTGACCCGGAGGTGCCACAAGCCCCACTAGAAGACTCGCACTGTCGCTCCTAGCACCCGCCTGCCGGAGGTGCCACAAGCCCCCACTAGAAGACTCTGCACCGTCGCTCCTAGCACCCGGCCGCTGCCGGAGGAGGCCATCCGACGATGGATGGTGGCGGCGGGTATAATTGATATCTTCCTGATATTAATATAGTTCATTTATCAAAAAAATCTAGACACCTATTAATGTGTTGGTTGAAACAAAATAAGTGAACCTACATACTAAAAGATGTCTAGATACATGTTCGAAAAGACAAAACATCTTATAGTGAGTATTTTGGAAGGAAGGAATACCTCAAACGTACTTTGCAAAGAAGCTGGTGATCGAAATTGGAAGCAACAAAATAAGTTTTAGTTTTGAGCCACGAAGATAGTGTTAATTATGAAGAAGCGTGGCATGTGAATAATACTACACTGAGGCCAAAACTTGGTTCCGACGGTTCATGCTTCCTAGTGCTTCTAGACCGGTAGTACTGGCAGTGGTACACCTCATGTGCCTCCGCACTATTGTTTCTTTCTTTTTAGACGCAATAGTATCATTTCTAGTGCAATTATTTGCCTGGCTATTCTATTCTTGGCATTCTTAATTAGATCCAGTAGAACAGGCATTATAATATATGCCATCATTCATGACTGGCTGAAATGTCCAGTGATATGTCCCTCAACGTGATGATCCCTCACCATGGATGTGCAACAACCCTCCAAGTAATAATACAAGTATGTTTATGAGTGTGTAATTTTCTATGAAGCATTTTCATAGTGTTTGGATGTTTGTGTGTGCGTGTCTAAATGTGAAGTGGGATGTATGGATGAGAGTAAGGATGATTTTGTTGCTATCACCCGTTTTCTAGTCTATTTTGGTGGAACGGTAAAATAATAAAAATGGAACACCTTATATGGTTGTATGTGTCGTTCCCACCTCTTTCCTTGTCGCTCCTTTCCGTCTATACAGTCTTAGGGGTGGTTATGTTTGGGGTTTATCGTGGTAAGGCTGATGTTTACTAGCCCGCAAAAATCAATTATGGTGAAACACGATGCCATACATGATTCGCGGTTTGTATGCCAAGCATACATGATACGCCTTGGATGCCAAGCACCATTCACGGTTTGTTAAAGATGCCAGATGGGCTATAACAAGAAGAAGGTAATGCTAGGTTAGTCAGGGTAGTGTTAAGCGGAAGAGTTGACAATAAGTGACACCTTGAAGTTCCACGAGTGGTGAATAGTGGAGTTACCGGTATGTGGAAATTGCGGAGAAAGGGGGACATAGGAGATGTGTGAAGGGGGAAAAATAATGTATCCTTGACAACAGACATATGGGTGAAATTCGGTGTATCTATAAAATGTTGTATTGAAAAAGGAAAAAAACTGGAATCAAGTCAATTTGATTTGTTCCGTGCATAATTGTAATGTCATTGCGTACAATTAATAGGGATTTAAGTTGTTACTTGGAGAATCCAAAAGGAAATCCATAGGATGAGCTCCATTGATCTAAATTGATGAATACTATGTATTTTAGGCATATCATAAATTTGCTATCTGAGACTAAACATGCCATACCTCAGTTTAGTAACGTGAAAAATATTTTTCTTGGTAAGAAAATAGAAGTTGTTGGGAAATGCGACTCATGTCAAATCTTGCATACTACTAGTAACATTCATTCAAAACTCATGCGTTGTGGACTAAAACCACCGCACCAGAATTACGGAAGGGAGGGAGTATAATGTATATATCCCATGTCACTGCAGCTAGCAGACGTCGAAACTAATGTAATTAGGAGCGCTACGGGTTTGGGATTCCAAATGTCGCGTGCCGCAGATGGTTCTGTAGAGTTGTGTTGCCGTGCGTTTACCTCCTCGTGACACTGATGGATTAAGTTGGTTAACGCAACGACGACCTTCCAAAATCAAACAGCTACAGAAAGGAAGAAAGACCCGGAGGCCATATATCATACTATATGGCACTCTAGTCCACCGCTCGTGCTCAGGCGACTCTTATGTTAGCTTGGTCCTCCTAGTTCCTGCCTAGTGTTTTTTGTTTTCGTGATTTATTATGCTATAAGTACTTATATAAGTCGTGCGTGTTCCAATTGTGACGTGGACCTGCCCACACATCGGCGAGTCACACACGATCGTACGATCGTCTGGCAATAACCAGATCGATAGGAAACAGTGCACGCAAGCTGCTCCGTCACCAAAGAACACACACAAGAGCCACATCCATCTATCTATCTTCCGGAGAAAACACGAGACAAAACCAGAAGCAAGCAAGTTCCTGCGGGTTTCCGGCCCAGCTCTCATCTTCTTCGTCGATGGCGACCCTCGTACCTCTTGCTCATAATTATTTAGCACGGCTCCCTCTCGCGCGCGCGCGCGCCAAGTAAGTAAATTTCTTCGGCCTCAAGTTTAGGATTCCTGACCGAGCTGAGCTTAGCTAGCCAGGAGAGGAGAGGAGAGGAGAGGAGAGGATGACATGGCAGTGGCCTGCTTTGCTCGTCATGTGAGCCTGGACCACGCATGTGTTGCGCCTCCAGCCAAACCATGGACAGGGCCGCGTGTTTAATTTGACTGAAATTTGGACAAAAGAAAATGGACGTGCTTGAATCGTCGCCACAATTTGTTTTCGCTTCAGCCCCCAGGCTCTGATTTTCTCTCCGAACAGTGGGATTCATTCGTACTCGCCGGTACTCCTCCTACTTATTCACAAGATACTACATTCTTACCCACATGCTCTCTATCATCATCATTCAGGGGGAAGCGGCTGGCAGCGACTATTTAGAGACGCGTAGGGTTGACCATTTAGCCCGTATCCATGTGATGAGTACATCCGTCGAGCATGTATAGAGTTCCTCCGACGGTTCCCACGGGCATTCGATCTGAGGCAACGATTGATGTGTGTCCGTGTATGAAGAATAGTTTCATCAAGTGATGTAACTGATGATTATTAGTACCCGACGCAACTTTGTGTGGATACGGGTCTAGTTGGTCTTTGTATTTGTTCTTTTGGTGTGGAAATTCCACCGATTTGCTCCGTCTATCCTTAAAAAAACTGACACAACTTACTCTAGATACACATGTAAACTACTCCCCGTTGTAAAATATATGATGTTTTAGTTTTTTTTATGATGTCAATAGCTTGGCCTCTCGGGTCGCTACCACGTGACCCCGGAGGTGCCACAAGCCCCCACTAGAAGACTCTGCACCGTCGCTCCTAGCACCCCGCCGCTGCCGGAGGTGCCACAAGCCCCCACTAGAAGACTCTGCACCGTCGCTCCTAGCACCCGGCCGCTGCCGGAGGAGGCCATCCGACGATGGATGGTGGCGGCGGGTATAATTGATATCTTCCTGATATTAATATAGTTCATTTATCAAAAAAAATCTAGACACCTATTAATGTGTTGGTTCGAAACAAAATAAGTGAACCTACATACTAAAAGATGTCTAGATACATGTGTTCAGAAAAAGACAAAAACATCTTATAGTGAGTATTTTGGAAGGAAGGAATACCTCCGAAACGTACCCTTGCAAAGAAGCTGGTGATCGAAATTGGAAGCAACAAAATAAGTTTTAGTTTTGAGCCACGAAGATAGTGTTAATTATGAAGAAGCGTGGCATGTGAATAATACTACACTGAGGCCAAAACTTGGTTCCGACGGTTCATGCTTCCTAGTGCTTCTAGACCGGTAGTACTGGCAGTGGTACACCTCATGTGCCTCCGCACTATTGTTTCTTTCTTTTTAGACGCAATAGTATCATTTCTAGTGCAATTATTTGCCTGGCTATTCTATTCTTGGCATTCTTAATTAGATCCAGTAGAACAGGCATTATAATATATGCCATCATTCATGACTGGCTGAAATGTCCAGTGATATGTCCCCTCAACGTGACAGATCCCTCACCATGGATGTGCAACAACCCTCCAAGTAATAATACAAGTATGTTTATGAGTGTGTAATTTTCTATGAAGCATTTTCATAGTGTTTGGATGTTTGTGTGTGCGTGTCTAAATGTGAAGTGGGATGTATGGATGAGAGTAAGGATGATTTTGTTGCTATCACCCGTTTTCTAGTCTATTTTGGTGGAACGGTAAAATAATAAAAATGGAACACCTTATATGGTTGTATGTGTCGTTCCCACCTCTTTCCTTGTCGCTCCTTTCCGTCTATACAGTCTTAGGGGTGGTTATGTTTGGGGTTTATCGTGGTAAGGCTGATGTTTACTAGCCCGCAAAAATCAATTATGGTGAAACACGATGCCATACATGATTCGCGGTTTGTATGCCAAGCATACATGATACATATGGATGCCAAGCACCATTCACGGTTTGTTAAAGATGCCAGATGGGCTATAACAAGAAGAAGGTAATGCTAGGTTAGTCAGGGTAGTGTTAAGCGGAAGAGTTGACAATAAGTGACACCTTGAAGTTCCACGAGTGGTGAATAGTGGAGTTACCGGTATGTGGAAATTGCGGAGAAAGGGGGACATAGGAGATGTGTGAAGGGGGAAAAATAATGTATCCTTGACAACAGACATATGGGTGAAATTCGGTGTATCTATAAAATGTTGTATTGAAAAAGGAAAAAAACTGGAATCAAGTCAATTTGATTTGTTCCGTGCATAATTGTAATGTCATTGCGTACAATTAATAGGGATTTAAGTTGTTACTTGGAGAATCCAAAAGGAAATCCATAGGATGAGCTCCATTGATCTAAATTGATGAATACTATGTATTTTAGGCATATCATAAATTTGCTATCTGAGACTAAACATGCCATACCTCAGTTTAGTAACGTGAAAAATATTTTTCTTGGTAAGAAAATAGAAGTTGTTGGGAAATGCGACTCATGTCAAATCTTGCATACTACTAGTAACATTCATTCAAAACTCATGCGTTGTGGACTAAAACCACCGCACCAGAATTACGGAAGGGAGGGAGTATAATGTATATATCCCATGTCACTGCAGCTAGCAGACGTCGAAACTAATGTAATTAGGAGCGCTACGGGTTTGGGATTCCAAATGTCGCGTGCCGCAGATGGTTCTGTAGAGTTGTGTTGCCGTGCGTTTACCTCCTCGTGACACTGACGGATTAAGTTGGTTAACGCAACGACGACCTTCCAAAATCAAACAGCTACAGAAAGGAAGAAAGACCCGGAGGCCATATATCATACTATATGGCACTCTAGTCCACTGCTCCGTGCTCAGGCGACTCTTATGTTAGCTTGGTCCTCCTAGTTCCTGCCTAGTGTTTTTTGTTTTCGTGATTTATTATGCTATAAGTACTTATATAAGTCGTGCGTGTTCCAATTGTGACGTGGACCTGCCCACACATCGGCGAGTCACACACGATCGTACGATCGTCTGGCAATAACCAGATCGATAAGAAACAGTGCACGCAAGCTGCTCCGTCACCAAAGAACACACACAAGAGCCACATCCATCTATCTATCTTCCGGAGAAAACACGAGACAAAACCAGAAGCAAGCAAGTTCCTGCGGGTTTCCGGCCCAGCTCTCATCTTCTTCGTCGATGGCGACCCTCGTACCTCTTGCTCATAATTATTTAGCACGGCTCCCTCTCGCGCGCGCGCGCGCCAAGTAAGTAAATTTCTTCGGCCTCAAGTTTAGGATTCCTGACCGAGCTGAGCTTAGCTAGCCAGGAGAGGAGAGGAGAGGAGAGGAGAGGATGACATGGCAGTGGCCCTGCTTTGCTCGTCGCGCGCAGGCCTGGACCACGCATGTGTTGCACGCCTCCAGCCAAACCATGGACAGGACGCCGTGTTTAATTTGACTCTGAAATTTGGACAAAAGAAAATGGACGTGCTTGAATCGTCGCCACAATTTGTTTTCGCTTCAGCCCCCAGGCTCTGATTTTCTCTCCGAACAGTGGGATTCATTCATTGCTACGCGGTACTCCTCCTACTTATTCACAAGATACTACATTCTTACCCACATGCTCTCTATCATCATCATTCAGGGGGAAGCGGCTGGCAGCGACTATTTAGAGACGCGTAGGGTTGACCATTTAGCCCGTATCCATGTGATGAGTACATCCGTCGAGCATGTATAGAGTTCCTCCGACGGTTCCCACGGGCATTCGATCTGAGGCAACGATTGATGTGTGTCCGTGTATGAAGAATAGTTTCATCAAGTGATGTAACTGATGATTATTAGTACCCGACGCAACTTTGTGTGGATACGGGTCTAGTTGGTCTTTGTATTTGTTCTTTTGGTGTGGAAATTCCACCGATCTGCTCCGTCTATCCTTAAAAAAACTGACACAACTTACTCTAGATACACATGTAAACTACTCCCCGTTGTAAAATATATGATGTTTTAGTTTTTTTTATGATGTCAATAGCTTGGCCTCTCGGGTCGCTACCACGTGACCCCGGAGGTGCCACAAGCCCCCACTAGAAGACTCTGCACCGTCGCTCCTAGCACCCCGCCGCTGCCGGAGGTGCCACAAGCCCCCACTAGAAGACTCTGCACCGTCGCTCCTAGCACCCGGCCGCTGCCGGAGGAGGCCATCCGACGATGGATGGTGGCGGCGGGTATAATTGATATCTTCCTCATATTAATATAGTTCATTTATCAAAAAAAATCTAGACACCTATTAATGTGTTGGTTCGAAACAAAATAAGTGAACCTACATACTAAAAGATGTCTAGATACATGTGTTCAGAAAAAGACAAAAACATCTTATAGTGAGTATTTTGGAAGGAAGGAATACCTCCGAAACGTACCCTTGCAAAGAAGCTGGTGATCGAAATTGGAAGCAACAAAATAAGTTTTAGTTTTGAGCCACGAAGATAGTGTTAATTATGAAGAAGCGTGGCATGTGAATAATACTACACTGAGGCCAAAACTTGGTTCCGACGGTTCATGCTTCCTAGTGCTTCTAGACCGGTAGTACTGGCAGTGGTACACCTCATGTGCCTCCGCACTATTGTTTCTTTCTTTTTAGACGCAATAGTATCATTTCTAGTGCAATTATTTGCTGGCTATTCTATTCTTGGCATTCTTAATTAGATCCAGAGACAGGCATTATAATATATGCCATCATTCATGACTGGCTGAAATGTCCAGTGATATGTCCCCTCAACGTGACAGATCCCTCACCATGGATGTGCAACAACCCTCCAAGTAATAATACAAGTATGTTTATGAGTGTGTAATTTTCTATGAAGCATTTTCATAGTGTTTGGATGTTTGTGTGTGCGTGTCTAAATGTGAAGTGGGATGTATGGATGAGAGTAAGGATGATTTTGTTGCTATCACCCGTTTTCTAGTCTATTTTGGTGGAACGGTAAAATAATAAAAATGGAACACCTTATATGGTTGTATGTGTCGTTCCCACCTCTTTCCTTGTCGCTCCTTTCCGTCTATACAGTCTTAGGGGTGGTTATGTTTGGGGTTTATCGTGGTAAGGCTGATGTTTACTAGCCAGAAACAATCAATTATGGTGAAACACGATGCCATACATGATTCGCGGTTTGTATGCCAAGCATACATGATACGCCTTGGATGCCAAGCACCATTCACGGTTTGTTAAAGATGCCAGATGGGCTATAACAAGAAGAAGGTAATGCTAGGTTAGTCAGGGTAGTGTTAAGCGGAAGAGTTGACAATAAGTGACACCTTGAAGTTCCACGAGTGGTGAATAGTGGAGTTACCGGTATGTGGAAATTGCGGAGAAAGGGGGACATAGGAGATGTGTGAAGGGGGAAAAATAATGTATCCTTGACAACAGACATATGGGTGAAATTCGGTGTATCTATAAAATGTTGTATTGAAAAAGGAAAAAAACTGGAATCAAGTCAATTTGATTTGTTCCGTGCATAATTGTAATGTCATTGCGTACAATTAATAGGGATTTAAGTTGTTACTTGGAGAATCCAAAAGGAAATCCATAGGATGAGCTCCATTGATCTAAATTGATGAATACTATGTATTTTAGGCATATCATAAATTTGCTATCTGAGACTAAACATGCCATACCTCAGTTTAGTAACGTGAAAAATATTTTTCTTGGTAAGAAAATAGAAGTTGTTGGGAAATGCGACTCATGTCAAATCTTGCATACTACTAGTAACATTCATTCAAAACTCATGCGTTGTGGACTAAAACCACCGCACCAGAATTACGGAAGGGAGGGAGTATAATGTATATATCCCATGTCACTGCAGCTAGCAGACGTCGAAACTAATGTAATTAGGAGCGCTACGGGTTTGGGATTCCAAATGTCGCGTGCCGCAGATGGTTCTGTAGAGTTGTGTTGCCGTGCGTTTACCTCCTCGTGACACTGATGGATTAAGTTGGTTAACGCAACGACGACCTTCCAAAATCAAACAGCTACAGAAAGGAAGAAAGACCGAGGCCATATATCATACTATATGGCACTCTAGTCCACTGCTCCGTGCTCAGGCGACTCTTATGTTAGCTTGGTCCTCCTAGTTCCTGCCTAGTGTTTTTTGTTTTCGTGATTTATTATGCTATAAGTACTTATATAAGTCGTGCGTGTTCCAATTGTGACGTGGACCTGCCCACACATCGGCGAGTCACACACGATCGTACGATCGTCTGGCAATAACCAGATCGATAGGAAACAGTGCACGCAAGCTGCTCCGTCACCAAAGAACACACACAAGAGCCACATCCATCTATCTATCTTCCGGAGAAAACACGAGACAAAACCAGAAGCAAGCAAGTTCCGGCGGGTTTCCGGCCCAGCTCTCATCTTCTTCGTCGATGGCGACCCTCGTACCTCTTGCTCATAATTATTTAGCACGGCTCCCTCTCGCGCGCGCGCGCGCGCCAAGTAAGTAAATTTCTTCGGCCTCAAGTTTAGGATTCCTGACCGAGCTGAGCTTAGCTAGCCAGGAGAGGAGAGGAGAGGAGAGGAGAGGATGACATGGCAGTGGCCCTGCTTTGCTCGTCGCGCGCAGGCCTGGACCACGCATGTGTTGCACGCCTCCAGCCAAACCATGGACAGGACGCCGTGTTTAATTTGACTGAAATTTGGACAAAAGAAAATGGACGTGCTTGAATCGTCGCCACAATTTGTTTTCGCTTCAGCCCCCAGGCTCTGATTTTCTCTCCGAACAGTGGGATTCATTCGTACTCGCCGGTACTCCTCCTACTTATTCACAAGATACTACATTCTTACCCACATGCTCTCTATCATCATCATTCAGGGGGAAGCGGCTGGCAGCGACTATTTAGAGGCAGCGTAGGGTTGACCATTTAGCCCATCCATGTGATGAGTACATCCGTCGAGCATGTATAGAGTTCCTCCGACGGTTCCCACGGGCATTCGATCTGAGGCAACGATTGATGTGTGTCCGTGTATGAAGAATAGTTTCATCAAGTGATGTAACTGATGATTATTAGTACCCGACGCAACTTTGTGTGGATACGGGTCTAGTTGGTCTTTGTATTTGTTCTTTTGGTGTGGAAATTCCACCGATCTGCTCCGTCTATCCTTAAAAAAACTGACACAACTTACTCTAGATACACATGTAAACTACTCCCCGTTGTAAAATATATGATGTTTTAGTTTTTTTTATGATGTCAATAGCTTGGCCTCTCGGGTCGCTACCACGTGACCCCGGAGGTGCCACAAGCCCCACTAGAAGACTCTGCACGTCGCTCCTAGCACCCGCTGCCGGAGGTGCCACAAGCCCCACTAGAAGACTACTGCACGTCGCTCCTAGCACCCGGCGCTGCGGAGGAGGCCATCCGACGATGGATGGTGGCGGCGGGTATAATTGATATCTTCCTGATATTAATATAGTTCATTTATCAAAAAAAATCTAGACACCTATTAATGTGTTGGTTCGAAACAAAATAAGTGAACCTACATACTAAAAGATGTCTAGATACATGTGTTCAGAAAAAGACAAAAACATCTTATAGTGAGTATTTTGGAAGGAAGGAATACCTCCGAAACGTACCCTTGCAAAGAAGCTGGTGATCGAAATTGGAAGCAACAAAATAAGTTTTAGTTTTGAGCCACGAAGATAGTGTTAATTATGAAGAAGCGTGGCATGTGAATAATACTACACTGAGGCCAAAACTTGGTTCGACGGTTCATGCTTCCTAGTGCTTCTAGACCGGTAATCTGGCGTGGTACACCTCATGTGCCTCCGCACTATTGTTTCTTTCTTTTAGGCCAATAGTATCATTTCTAGTGCAATTATTTGCCTGGCTATTCTATTCTTGGCATTCTTAATTAGATCCAGTAGAACAGGCATTATAATATATGCCATCATTCATGACTGGCTGAAATGTCCAGTGATATGTCCCCTCAACGTGACAGATCCCTCACCATGGATGTGCAACAACCCTCCAAGTAATAATACAAGTATGTTTATGAGTGTGTAATTTTCTATGAAGCATTTTCATAGTGTTTGGATGTTTGTGTGTGCGTGTCTAAATGTGAAGTGGGATGTATGGATGAGAGTAAGGATGATTTTGTTGCTATCACCCGTTTTCTAGTCTATTTTGGTGGAACGGTAAAATAATAAAAATGGAACACCTTATATGGTTGTATGTGTCGTTCCCACCTCTTTCCTTGTCGCTCCTTTCCGTCTATACAGTCTTAGGGGTGGTTATGTTTGGGGTTTATCGTGGTAAGGCTGATGTTTACTAGCCCGCAAAAATCAATTATGGTGAAACACGATGCCATACATGATTCGCGGTTTGTATGCCAAGCATACATGATACGCCTTGGATGCCAAGCACCATTCACGGTTTGTTAAAGATGCCAGATGGGCTATAACAAGAAGAAGGTAATGCTAGGTTAGTCAGGGTAGTGTTAAGCGGAAGAGTTGACAATAAGTGACACCTTGAAGTTCCACGAGTGGTGAATAGTGGAGTTACCGGTATGTGGAAATTGCGGAGAAAGGGGGACATAGGAGATGTGTGAAGGGGGAAAAATAATGTATCCTTGACAACAGACATATGGGTGAAATTCGGTGTATCTATAAAATGTTGTATTGAAAAAGGAAAAAAACTGGAATCAAGTCAATTTGATTTGTTCCGTGCATAATTGTAATGTCATTGCATAATTAATAGGGATTTAAGTTGTTACTTGGAGAATCCAAAAGGAAATCCATAGGATGAGCTCCATTGATCTAAATTGATGAATACTATGTATTTTAGGCATATCATAAATTTGCTATCTGAGACTAAACATGCCATACCTCAGTTTAGTAACGTGAAAAATATTTTTCTTGGTAAGAAAATAGAAGTTGTTGGGAAATGCGACTCATGTCAAATCTTGCATACTACTAGTAACATTCATTCAAAACTCATGCGTTGTGGACTAAAACCACACCAGAATTACGGAAGGAGGAGTATAATGTATATATCCCATGTCACTGCAGCTAGCAGACGTCGAAACTAATGTAATTAGGAGCGCTACGGGTTTGGGATTCCAAATGTCGCGTGCCGCAGATGGTTCTGTAGAGTTGTGTTGCCGTGCGTTTACCTCCTCGTGACACTGACGGATTAAGTTGGTTAACGCAACGACGACCTTCCAAAATCAAACAGCTACAGAAAGGAAGAAAGACCCGGAGGCCATATATCATACTATATGGCACTCTAGTCCACTGCTCCGTGCTCAGGCGACTCTTATGTTAGCTTGGTCCTCCTAGTTCCTGCCTAGTGTTTTTTGTTTTCGTGATTTATTATGCTATAAGTACTTATATAAGTCGTGCGTGTTCCAATTGTGACGTGGACCTGCCCACACATCGGCGAGTCACACACGATCGTACGATCGTCTGGCAATAACCAGATCGATAGGAAACAGTGCACGCAAGCTGCTCCGTCACCAAAGAACACACACAAGAGCCACATCCATCTATCTATCTTCCGGAGAAAACACGAGACAAAACCAGAAGCAAGCAAGTTCCGGCGGGTTTCCGGCCCAGCTCTCATCTTCTTCGTCGATGGCGACCCTCGTACCTCTTGCTCATAATTATTTAGCACGGCTCCCTCTCGCGCGCGCGCGCGCGCCAAGTAAGTAAATTTCTTCGGCCTCAAGTTTAGGATTCCTGACCGAGCTGAGCTTAGCTAGCCAGGAGAGGAGAGGAGAGGAGAGGAGAGGATGACATGGCAGTGGCCCTGCTTTGCTCGTCGCGCGCAGGCCTGGACCACGCATGTGTTGCACGCCTCCAGCCAAACCATGGACAGGACGCCGTGTTTAATTTGACTGAAATTTGGACAAAAGAAAATGGACGTGCTTGAATCGTCGCCACAATTTGTTTTCGCTTCAGCCCCCAGGCTCTGATTTTCTCTCCGAACAGTGGGATTCATTCGTACTCGCCGGTACTCCTCCTACTTATTCACAAGATACTACATTCTTACCCACATGCTCTCTATCATCATCATTCAGGGGGAAGCGGCTGGCAGCGACTATTTAGAGACGCGTAGGGTTGACCATTTAGCCCGTATCCATGTGATGAGTACATCCGTCGAGCATGTATAGAGTTCCTCCGACGGTTCCCACGGGCATTCGATCTGAGGCAACGATTGATGTGTGTCCGTGTATGAAGAATAGTTTCATCAAGTGATGTAACTGATGATTATTAGTACCCGACGCAACTTTGTGTGGATACGGGTCTAGTTGGTCTTTGTATTTGTTCTTTTGGTGTGGAAATTCCACCGATCTGCTCCGTCTATCCTTAAAAAAACTGACACAACTTACTCTAGATACACATGTAAACTACTCCCCTTTGTAAAATATATGATGTTTTAGTTTTTTTTATGATGTCAATAGCTTGGCCTCTCGGGTCGCTACCACGTGACCCCGGAGGTGCCACAAGCCCCCACTAGAAGACTCTGCACCGTCGCTCCTAGCACTCCGCCGCTGCCGGAGGTGCCACAAGCCCCCACTAGAAGACTCTGCACCGTCGCTCCTAGCACCCGGCCGCTGCCGGAGGAGGCCATCCGACGATGGATGGTGGCGGCGGGTATAATTGATATCTTCCTCATATTAATATAGTTTATTTATCAAAAAAAATCTAGACACCTATTAATGTGTTGGTTCGAAACAAAATAAGTGAACCTACATACTAAAAGATGTCTAGATACATGTGTTCAGAAAAAGACAAAAACATCTTATAGTGAGTATTTTGGAAGGAAGGAATACCTCCGAAACGTACCCTTGCAAAGAAGCTGGTGATCGAAATTGGAAGCAACAAAATAAGTTTTAGTTTTGAGCCACGAAGATAGTGTTAATTATGAAGAAGCGTGGCATGTGAATAATACTACACTGAGGCCAAAACTTGGTTCCGACGGTTCATGCTTCCTAGTGCTTCTAGACCGGTAGTACTGGCAGTGGTACACCTCATGTGCCTCCGCACTATTGTTTCTTTCTTTTTAGACGCAATAGTATCATTTCTAGTGCAATTATTTGCCTGGCTATTCTATTCTTGGCATTCTTAATTAGATCCAGTAGAACAGGCATTATAATATATGCCATCATTCATGACTGGCTGAAATGTCCAGTGATATGTCCCCTCAACGTGACAGATCCCTCACCATGGATGTGCAACAACCCTCCAAGTAATAATACAAATAAAATTATGCTTATTTCGTAACAGTGAATATTGACATGTACTATGTTCAGAAATATAAGATATTTTAGCTACGAACATATATAAACTAAAAGATACCTATAAACTAAAAAATATCTAGATACATCTGATTCATAAAGATAAAACGTCTTATATTTCCGAACTGACCAGCGAAACATATATAGCGAGGGAGTAACACACTTACATAAGCTCACGGATGAGCTAGAAACATACAGCCACCTCTACTGACCAGCGAAGCTCGATCGACCGCTACAATATTTCTGGCTGCTACCTATAATAAGAACTCGTAAATACTTCGTCATCGTGTTGTCGTAGATTTCTAAAATACCGGTCGGTGGCGGAGGCGGGAAAGGGCGGCTCACCGCTCACGCGTGACGGCGAGCGGCCGCGCCTTGGATGCCAAGCGCACATCGCTGGGCCCATCTGCTAGCTCACGTTTCGATCCAATGGCAGCGTCACACATGACACCGCCATGAGGCTTTTTTAATCAGGGAACGGTGGCCGCCAATAATCATTGATTGATTCATTGATTAGCTTCGCCCCAAAAATGAAAGCACACTCCACCCCACGGTCCTCCTAATTTTGTCTGTGCTCGCTTCACCGGCTCGAGAGATGTCGCGGTGTGGCTAACTGAAATCACGAGGTTTGGTGCAGTTCGCGCGCAATGTGCTTTTTAGTAATGGCATTGTAGCGAAGAAGGAAAATAGGTGGCCAGTTTCTTTCTCGTGAAAAGAGAACATGGTTAGTTAAGGACATTTTTTTTGCGATTTGGTTAGCTAATGACTGTTTTTTTTAAGTATTTTGAGAATACTTCAGTTTCTAAAATTACTAATACTAAGGTGTTTGGGTCCAACAAATATTATGGTTTTGCAAACCGAACTGCAGTTTATTTGCCGTATTAGAAACTTCAACCCGGACCTATTTTGTCCTAAACGGAGAAACATGCTTGCTACAAAAGGCACTTGCTTCGTCCCGTAGTTCCCCCGGATAGGCTGAGTTGGGCAGAAATCGGGAACCCTAGCGCCGCCCCTCACCGGCCTCTTCCCCTCTCCCTCCTGCCCTCTCCGCCGCCGGGGGCCCGGCCGGGCGATGCCCGCGGCGTGCTGGTGGCGGCGGGGCCCTCCCTCCTTCCTGCGTGGATCCAAGGGTGGTGCGGGCAGCCCTCCATGGCAGTGATGCGGGGCCCGCGGTGGTCGCCTGCAGCGGAGACGAACGGATCCGACAGGGATGGTGTCCTAGGAGGCGGTGGCGTGGTGCGGTGGCGGCGGAGGAGGTACGGCTTCCAATGCGTCCGGGTCTGGTCAGTGGTGTAGGCTTCGTCTGCGGCAGGTGTCCACGCTATGGGTGGTCATCGGATGGCGCTTCACCGCCGGATGCAGTCTTGGTGGCGGCGGCCAGATCTGGATCTGAGCCTACGGGCTTAGATCTGGGTCTGGCAGGCCTGAAATTCGGTGGCCAAATCTGGGCTGGTGGGCCTAGGTCTGAGCCGGGTTGGGCCCAGTCGCCGTCCCTGTGTCCGCACCCTGCTCTCGAGTTGGTTGTCGTTGTTCGTCAACTGCCGGGGGTCGTCCTTGTCGGTTCTCTAGGAGGGGTTCCCGGGGCCGGCGCACGCTTGCCGGGGTAGGCAACATGCTCTCCCTCCGACCCTCGGGTGGGTCGGAGGTGCGGTTGTGATTTTGGACGGGTCCACGTTGCATCCTCGTGTCGGCGTCTAGATTTTGGTTTGGTTGGATCTCGACGAAATCTACACTTGGCTTAGGCTAAGACCGGTGATGGCATCACCTCCGGGTGTCGTTCCCTTGTTGAAGGCGTCCAGATGCTGATTCCCCGGGCCAGCTTGATGGATTCCGTCCCTCCGCACCAAGGTTGTTCCCTAGGTGGTCTCGCTTCGGTCTAGTCTCTCTGGCAGTGTCCTATGGAGCGCCCTGTGTCCTCTTGCTGGTGGCGTAGTCCTCACACATCGTTGGCCTGGGTACATTTACACGGTACGGCTGTGGTAGCTGATGTTTCCTCTAGCGCCTTGGGAGGCTCTGCTAGGGTGGCATCTGGTCGTAGCTATTATTGGTGGGTGATGGCTCAATGCACGGCGCCCAGAAAAATGCTTAATGGCGGTGTTGATGTAGAGCTCGTTGGGAACCCCAAGAGGAAGGTATGATGAGCACAGCAGCAAGTGTTGGAATTATGCCCTAGAGGCAATAATAAAGATGTTATTATTATAATTCTTGTTCATGATAAAGTTTATATTCCATGCTAGAATTGTATTAAGCGGAAACTTTAATACTTGTGTGGTTTGTGAACAACACCGTGTCCCTAGTACGCCTCTATGGACTAGCTCATTGATCAATGATGGTTAAGGTTTCCTAACCATAGACATGAGTTGTCAATTGATAATGAGATCATATCATTGGAGAATGATATGGTGGATAGACCCAAACTAAGCGAAGCAATTAGATCGTGTCATCGTGTTCGTCTTTGCGAAGTTTTTCTTATGTCAAATATTGTATTCCTTAGACCATGAGATAATACAACTCCCTGGTATCGGAAGAAAGCTTTGAGGTCATCAAACGTCATCCTATGAGAGGGTGATCATAAAGGTGTCTCTCAGGTAATCGGAAAGTATCATTGGGTTGTATGTATCGAGATGGGATTTGTCCCTCCCAAGTCGGAGATATACTTGGGCCCACTCGTGTCGATATCAACACCGCTTGCAAGCATGTGGTTAAGGAGTTAATCACAAAGTGATATCGGATTACGGAACGAGTAAAATACTTCTTTGTGAGCAGATTGAACTAGGTATGACGTATACCACGATCGAATCTCGGGCAAGTAAAATATCGCGAGACGAAGGGAATATATATAGGCGATTGAATGAATCCTGGCATCGTGGTTCATCCGATATGATCATCGATGAATGTGTAGGAGTCAATATGGGTGCAGACCCGCTGTTGATTATTGATAGAAGATCATGTACGCATATTCTCGAACCGCGAGGTCACACACTTAACGTGTCTCGGCTAGGATAGATTGGATAATTGGTTTATGAATTTTGTTCGAGTCTCGGATGGGATCCGGGATATCACGAGGTTCGAAATGGTCCGAGAATAAGATTCATATAAGGCGGTGCAGTTTTGGAGTTCGAATTGTTCGGATTAATCGGTATTGTACGGAAGCTTCTAGAACCTTCGGAAGGGGGCCAACGTGGTCCCACCTTCCGGGAGGGCATGGGCCTATGAGGGAGTGTCCTGGCCGCATTGAGCCAGGGCACAAGGCCCCATAGGGCCCAGCCGATCCTAGATAAGTTTAAACTCGTTTAAACTAGAGATAGGATTTCTAGATAAGGAGAGTTTAAATTGTTTAAACTAGAGATAGGATTTCTAGATAAGGAGAGTTTAAATTGTTTAAACTAGAGATAGGCTTGGAGGATGGGCAGGCTGGCCGCACCCCTCTATATATAGAGGGCTGGTGCGCCTCCCCCAACCTACACATCTCCTCCAAACCCTAGTTGCCCTGCCGCCTCCTCTCCCTCCCATTTGTTTGTGAAGCCTGCTCTTGAGAAATTCTCTACCATATACACCACGCGTCGTGTTGTAGATCCAATCCATCTCTCCACCCTACTTGCTGGTCCGAGGAAGGAGGAGGCGTCGAGGTGCTGCGTGTGCATCTCATGGAGGCACCGCCACTTGTGGTGCTAGATCGGATCGGATCGCGAGGAGGAGAAGCGAGTACGACTACTTCACCCACGTTCCGTGAGCGTTCGCTGTCTGAATCTTCAAGGGTATGAAGATCTAATCAAATCTCTCACGTTGTTTGCATCTCCTAGATTAGATCTTGGCTTTCCCTATGTTCGATTAAGTAGAAAGTTTTGATTTACAATGCTGAGAAACCCTTGATGGTATCGAGCTAGATCTATGCGTAGATGTGTTTCACGAGTAGAGCATAACATGGTTGTTCTGCGAGCGTTGATGTTTTCTGTTGCAAGCCTCTTGTTTGTGTTCTTCTTATGACGCGGGATAGTGAGATTGAAACGGTCCAGGCCAACCTTCTGCGACGTCGTTCATGAGACCGACTCCGCACTTGACGTGTGGCTTGTTCCACATGCGGCTGGTGGATGTCGGTTTCTCTCACTATAGTTGTCATGGGATTAACACGGAGTTTGGCAACCATAATATCACCGTTGTGGCTTTCCGTAGGTAAGAATCGTTCTTAGCATCTACTCCCATAAGCCACGTAAAACATGCAACAACAAAGTAGAGGCGTCTAACTTGTTTTTGCAGGGAGTGTTTTTCTGTGATATGGTATGGCCCAAGATGTGATGTGTATATTGTATGCGATGATCATGTTTTGTAATGTTTCACGACTTGCATGTCGATGAGTACACAACCGGCAGGAGCCATATGGTTGTCTTTATAATTGTGTATGACCTGAGTCAACTTCTTATCGCCATGTAATAGCTTTACTTTATCGCTAAATAGTTAGCAATAGTTGTAGTTGCTATTCGTGGTGGAGGCAATCATGGTGGAGTGATGGAGATCATGCGGAACGCACAAGATGGAGATCATTGCGCGAAGATTGGCTATACCATGTCACATAAAGTTATATGCATGTGATGTTTATCCTTTTATGTATCTTATTATGCTTAGATCGCGACGGTAGCATTATAAGATGATTCCTCACTTAAAGATCAAGATAAAAACTGTGTTCTCCCCAAAGTATGCACCGTTGCGAAAGTTCGTCGTGTCCAAGCATCACGTGATGATCGGGTGCTATAGACTCTACGCTCACATACAACGGGTGCAAGCCAGTTTTTGCACACGCGGAAATACTTGGGTCTAACTTGACGAGCCTAGCATGTCTGGACATGGCCTCGGAACACAAGAACCGAAAGGTTAAGCATGAGTCATATGAATGATATGATCGACACTTCGTTGTCCACCATTGAAACCACATCTCTTCTCATGATGATCGGATTAGGTGTGGTGAATTTGGATCGTGTTCACTAAACAACTTGAGGGATGTTGAATTTAGTGGGAGTTCATCTAGTAATTTGATTAAGTTGAACTATTTATCATGAACATAGTCTAAATTGTACTTGCAAATCTGTAGATCCAATGGCCAAGTCCAACTTCAACTTCAACGTTTTGCTGAGAAAGAAAAGCTTAGAAACAATGGGTCTAACTTCACCAACTGGTTCCGCAATCTAAGAATCATTACATGCGGACAAAGGATTATGTCCTTGAGAAAGCGTTAGGTAACCCCCTGCGCAGCTGCGGCTGATGAGAAAGCTCTGTCGATCGGCGCAAAGATGATTATGGTGTGATTAAGAGCACCATGTTGTTTGCTATGGAACCGGAACTTCAAAATCGTTTTGAAAACTATCCCGGGCCCTTTGAGATTCTCGAGGAGCTGAAAACCATGTTTCAGACTCAGGCCCGTTCTAGAGATATGAGATCTCTGAGAAGTTCTTTAACTACAAGATGGAGGAAGGGAGTTCCGTTAGTGAGCACGCCATTAAGATGTCGGGCTACACTCAACGCCTTGTGAGCAAGCTGGACTGCAAGATTCGGAGGAGCTCAAGATTGACAGGTTCTGCAATCACTCCTCCCGGCTACAAAAGTTTTGTAGTGACTCACAATCAGATTGGTTCCAGATACGATCACCGAGCTCTTCGAAAGTGAAGGCTGCGAGGTGGACATCAAGAAGGATAATCATGTGTTGATGGTCAACAAGCCCTCCTTTAAGAAAGGTAAGGAGCAAAGAAGCCCTTCAAGAAGGGCGGCAAGCACTTGCCCTCGAGAAGAAGCTCAGTGTCTGGTCCCAAGCCGGAACCGGGTGCTTCTATTGCAAGGACAAGGGTCATGGGCGCAATTGTCCAAGTACTTAGCGGACAAGAAGGCTGGCACCATCAAAGGTATATTTGATATACATGTTATTGATGTTTTCCTTACTAGCCCTCGTTGTAGTGCACAGGTATTTGATACGGTTCGGTTGCTAATATTTGTAACTCGAAGCAGGAGTTGCGGAATAGAGCGGCTGCGAGGGATGAGGTGACGATGCGCGTTGCAGCGGATCAAGAGTTGATGTGATGGCCGTCGGCATGCTCTCCTTAGTTTACCTTGGGATTAGTTTTAAACCTTAATAAATGTTATTATGTACTGCGTTGAGCATGAACATTATTTCCGGATCGTGTTTATTGCAAGACGGTTATTCATTTAAATCGGAGAATAATGGTTGTTCTATTTATATGAGTAACATCTTTTATGGTCATGCACCTCTTGTGAGTGGTTTATTTCTTCTAAATCTCGAAAGGGATGAAACACACATCCATAACATTGAGGCTAAGAGATGCAAAGTAGATAGTGATAATACTACTTATTTGTGGCACTGTCGTCTAGGTCATATTGGTGTAAAGCGCATGAAGAAACTCCATTCTGATGGACTTTTGGAGTCTCTTGATTTTGAATCATTTGACACATGCGAACCATGCCTCATGGGCAAGATGATCAAAACCCCGTTCTCCGGTATGATGGAGCGAGCAACGGACTTGTTGGAAATCATACATACCGATGTATGCGGACCGATGAGTGTTTGACGCGGTGGATATCGCTATTTTCTCACTTTTATCGATGACTTAAGTAGATATGGGTATATCTATTTAATGAAACATAAATCTGAAACGTTTGAAAAGTTCAAAAGAATTTCAGAATGAAGTGGAGAACCATCGTAACAGAAAGATTAAGTTTCTACGATCCAATCGTGGGGGCGAATATTTATGATTTTCTCACGCATCTTAAAGCAAGCGGAATTGTTTCGCAACTCCATACCGGAACACCAGTAGCAATGGTGTGTCGAGCAGAATCGAACCCTATTAGATATGGTCCGATCGATGATGTCTCTTCTTGATTTGCGTTATCATTTTGGGGTTATGCATTAGAAACCGCTGCATTCACTTTAAATAGGGCTCCATCTAAATCCGTTGAGGCGACCGTATGAACTATGGTTTGATGCTAAACCTAAGTTGTCGTTTCTTAAAGTTTGGGGATCTGAAGCTTACGTCAAGAAGTTGATGCGGACAAGCTCGAACCCAAAGCGAAATGCGTCTTCATAGGATACCCTAAGGAAACTATTGGGTATACCTTCTATCACGAACCGAAGGCAAAGTGTTTATGCAAAGAACGGTTCCTTTCTTGAGAAGGAGTTTCTCTCGAAAGAAGTGAGTGGGAGGAAAGTAGAGCTAGAGGTTATTGAACCTTCTCTTGAATTGGAGAGTAGCGCAGCACCTGAAATTGTTCGATGCCGCTGCACCAACAATAGAGGAAGCTAATGACAAGGATCATGAAGCTTGGACGATCTTGCTCTTGAGCGTCGCAGGTCGACAAGGTCGCGTGCCCCTCTGAGTGAATGCGGCAACCTGTCTTATTTGTCTTGTTAGTAGAAGAAAGTGAACCTCGAACTATGAGGAAGCGATGATGAGCCGGACTCGAGAAATGGCTAGAAGCCATGAAATCCGAATTGGGATCCATGGCGAAAACCAAGTATGGACTTTGGTGGACCCTCCTAGCGGCCGAAAGGCCGTTGAGTGCAAATGGATCTTCAAGAAGAAAGCGGACGCGGATGGTAATGTTACCGTCTATAAAGCACGGCTTGTTGCGAAAGGTTTTCGACAAGTTCAAGGTGTTGACTATGATGAGACTTTCTCTCCGTGGCGATGTTTAAGTCCATTCGGATTTTATTAGCAATTGCTGCGTTTCATGATTATGAAATATGGCAAATGGATGTCAAGACTGCTTTCCTCAATGGCAACATTGATGAAGAGTTGTATATGATGCAACCCGAAGGTTTTGTCGATCCTAAGGATCTTGATAAAGTATGCAAACTTCAGCGTTCCATTTATGGATCAAGCAAGCATCTCGGAGTTGGAACCTTCGTTTTGATCAAGTGATCAAGAGCTTTGGATTTGTTCCAAATTGCTCTGAAGCTTGCATCTACAAGAAAGTGAGTGGGAGCTCGGTGGCGTTTACGGTACTATATGTGGATGACATATTGATTATTGGAAATGACATCAACATGCTTAACGATGTGAAGAGTTATTTGAACAAGTGTTTTCAATAAAAGACCTAGGTGAAGCTGCTTATATATTGGGCATCAAAATCTATAGAGATAGACAAAAGGCCTTTGATAGCTTTAAGCCAAAGTACATACCTAGACAAAGTTCGAAAAGGTTCGAATGGATAAGGCATTGAAAGGTTCGGTGCCTATGTTGTCGAGTAAGATATTGAACAAGGCTCGGTGTCCAGCTATGAAATGATAGGGAAACTATGAGCAAAGTGCCTTATGCCTCGGCCATAGGTTCCATCATGTATGCCATCTTGTGTACTAGACGGATGTGTCCAATGCTCTTAGTTTGACGAGATATCAAAGTGATCCGAGTGGAACCTTTGGACAGCCGTGAAGAACATCCTAAGGTACCTAAATAGGACTAAAGAAATGTTCTTAGTCTATGGGGTGATGAGCTCGTCGTAAAGGTTACGTCGATGCTAGTTTCGACACCGACAAGGATGATTGTAAATCTCGAGACGGGATACGTGTATATTTTGAATGGAGGAGCTGTGAGTGGAGAAGCTGCAAGCAAAGCGTGATCGCGGGATCTCTGATGAAAGCGGAATACATGGCTGCTTGAAGCGTCAAGTGAAGGAGTTTGGATCAGAACTTCATCACGAGCTTGGCGTGGTTCAAGTGCATTGGACCCACTGGAGATATTGTGTGACAACACTGGCGCCATAGCACTCGCTAAGGAACCAAGATATCATCCAAAGACCAAGCATATCAACCGAAGTTTCATATAATCCGAGATTATATAGAAGATGGAGATCTGAAGATTAGCAAAGTACATACAGATCTGAATGTCGCAGATCCATTGACTAAACCTCTTCCACGTGTAAAACATGATCAGCACCTCAGTGCCATGGGTGTAAGATTGTTGCCAAATGTAAACTAGATTATTGACTCTAGTGCAAGTGGGAGACTGTTGGAATTATGCCCTAGAGCCAATAATAAAGATGTTATTATTATAATTCTTGTTCATGATAAAGTTTATATTCCATGCTAGAATTGTATTAGCGGAAACTTTAATACTTGTGTGGTTTGTGAACAACACGTGTCCCTAGCGCCTCTATGGACTAGCTCATTGATCAATGATGGTTAAGGTTTCCTAACCATAGACATGAGTTGTCAATTGATAATGAGATCATATCATTGGAGAATGATATGGTGGATAGACCCAAACTAAGCGAAGCAATTAGATCGTGTCATCGTGTTCGTCTTTGCGAAGTTTTCTTATGTCAAATATTGTATTCCTTAGACCATGAGATAATACAACTCCACGGTATCGGAAGAAAGCTTTGAGGTCATCAAGCGTCATCCTATGAGAGGGTGATCATAAAGGTGTCTCTCGGTGTCGGAAAGTATCTGTTGGGTTGTATGTATCGAGATGGGATTTATCCCTCCCAAGTCGGAGATATACTTGGGCCCACTCGTGTCGATATCAACACGCTTGCAAGCATGTGGTTAAGGAGTTAATCACAAAGTGATATCGGATTACGGAACGAGTAAAGTACTTGCTGTGAACGAGATTGAACTAGGTATGACGATCCGCGATCGAATCTCGGGCAAGTAAAATATCGCGAGGCGAAGGGAATATATATATGGGATTGATTGAATCCTGGCATCGTGGTTCATCCGATATGATCATCGATGAATGTGTAGAGTCAATATGGGTGCCTGCACCCGCTGTTGATTATTGATAGAAGATCATATGCATATTCTCGAACCCGCGGTCACACATAACGTGTCTCGGCTAGGATAGATTGGATAATTGGTTTATGAATTTTTGTTCGAGTCTCGGATGGGATCCGGGATATCACGAGAGGTTCGGAATGGTCCGGAGAATAAGATTCATATAAGGCGATGCAGTTTTGGAGTTGAATTGTTCAGGATTAATCGGTATTGTCGGAAGCTTCTAGAACCTTGGAAGGGGCCAACGTGGTCCCACCTTCCGGGAGGGGCATGGGCCTATGAGGGAGTGTCCTGGCGCATTGGGCCAGGGCACAAGGCCCCATAGGGCCCAGCCGATCTAGATAAGTTTAAACTCGTTTAAACTAGAGATAGATTTCTAGATAAGGAGAGTTTAAATTGTTTAAACTAGAGATAGGATTTCTAGATAAGGGAGAGTTTAAATTGTTTAAACTAGATATAGTCTTGGTGTAGGGGCAAGGGCTGGCGGACCCCCCCCTCTATATTTAGAGGGATGGTGGGCCCTTTCCCCCCCCAACCTACACATCTCCCTCAAACCCTAGTTGCCCTGGCCCTCCTCTCTCCCTCCCACATTTTGCAGTGAGCCTGCAGAAATTCTCTACCATATACACCACGCCGTCGTGTTGTAGATCCAATCCATCTCTCCACCCTACTTGCTGGTCCGAGGAAGGAGGAGACGTCGAGGTGTTGCACGTGTGCATCTCATGGAGGCACCGCCACTTGTGGTGCTAGATCGGATCGGATCGCGAGGAGGAGAAGCGAGTACGACTACTTCACCCACGTTAAATGAGCGTTCCGCTGTCTTGAATCTTCAAGGGTATGAAGATCTAATCCAATCTCTCTCGTTGTTTGCATCTCCTAGATTAGATCTTGGCTTTCCCTATGTTCGCTTCCGTAGAAAATTTTGATTTACTATGCTGCGAAACCCTTCAGCAAGTTTCCCTCAGTTATGAAACCAAGGTTTAATCGAACCAGTAGGAGCAAGGAAACACCTCAAAGGTATTACTAGCTGAGCTTTGGCAGGGTGCACTACCGGTGCTAGTAGCAACGTGGAGACCTGCACAACACAACCACAGAACTTTGTCCCCAACTTGCGATGAGGTTGTCAATCTCACCGTGTTTTGCGGAAAACAAAGAATTAAACGTATCGAATGGAAAGAAGTAAAAGTTTACAGAAAGTAAACACAAAGCAGAAACAGTTTATAGATTATATGTAAAGAAAAAGGACCGGGATCCATAGTTCACTAGAGGTGGCTCTCCTTAGATAGATAACATGCTGGGTGAACAAATTACAGCGGGGCAATTGACAAACACCGAGAAAGCAATACATGCATATACTAATCATATTGACTCCTTTGAGACTTGATTGGGCAATACAACATAATACATAGACCGCCATCCAACTGCATCTATGACTAATAATCCACCTTCAGGTTATCATCCGAACCCCTCCGGTATTAAGTTGCAAGCAACAGTTATTGCTTCTGAACTGCGTGTAAGGTAAACAATCGATTGCTCTATGAACAAAGGATTGTTGTTTTCTCCTAGTAGCAACAGCACATCTAGTACCTTAGAGATTTCATCACTTCCCAGATCACGGAGGCATGAACCCACTATCGAGCATAAATACTAACTCTTGGAGTTGCTAGCATCTACTTGGCCAAGATAGCTACTAACAACGGAAAGCATGCAAGATCTCAAATAACAAAGACATGATAGAATCAATAATCAATCTGAAATAGCATCTCAATATCCATCGGATCCCATAAACACAACATGTATGAATTACAAATAGATGATCTTGATCATGAACGGAGCTCACAAGATCTAAACATGAAAGCACAAAGGAGGAGAAACTAGCCATCTAGCTACTACATGGATCCGTAGTCCAAGGATGAACTACTCACGCATCACACCGGAGGCTTGCATGGTGATGAAGAAGGCCTCCAGGGTGAATTCCCCTCTCCGGCAGGGTGTCGGGAAGAGCTTCAGATCCCCCCGATCTAGGGACAGAGACGACGGCGGCTATAGACTCTTTCGTGGATTTTTGATCAGGTACCTAGGGTTTTCATCCCGAGGGCAACTTATAGGCGGAAGGAGAGGCCGAGGGGTGCTGGGGGCGGCCAGACCACCCCCTGGCACGGGCCAGGCCTGGCCGCGCGGCTAGGTGCTGTGGTCGGCCCCCAACCCTTCTCCGTCTCGTATTCTGACACTTGATCCCTTCTGGAAAAATAGACACTTTGGCTTTTGTCCCGTCCAATTCCGAGAATATTCATTTTCTGACTTTCCTGAAACCAAAAACAACAGAAAACAGGCAGCTGGCACTATGACTCTTGTTAATAGGTTAGTCCAAGAAATCATAATAAAAGTACTCCAAAGTTGGAACAAAACACAAAAAAGTGGATAAAACTAAGCATGGAACATCAAAAATTATAGATACATTTGCAATGTATCAACATCCCCAAGCTTAACTCCTGCTTGTCCTCGAGTAGGTAAGTGATAAAAAGAAATAATTTTTGACGTGACATGCACCATCAAAGACTTGATCAAAGTATTTGCAAAACATTCAAGGCTGGGATCATAGTACTTCAATCATAACATGAAAGACAAAGTTCTAGCAATAAGCAAAGAAACTAAGATGCAACATGAAAAGGCACAAACAAAAGATTCATGAATAACAATGCTTTGCAAGACGTTTGTTTGTTTCACATAAAGAAAACATAGCATACTAGTATTCAGCTTGTCCCTCAATAGAGTAGCAAATATAAATGCATAGGACACCTTCAAAGTTCATAAGAGTGACTAGATACAATAGTTTCAAACAAGCAATAACAAGTTATGCATCAATCAACTAGTCTTGGGACAATGCACATAGAACTAAGAATGGCCACTATCCTCTCAAAGTAGTGCATAAAGATAGAAGGTGGAGACTCAATATAATGGTGGAAGAAAGGCCTTTTGTAAAAAAAAAGGAAGTAGGGATTCAAGTCTCATAAAGATCTTGCAAAAATTATGGTACTTAAAGCTTTCAGCTCTCATTGCCCCTATCATAAGCATCTTGAAGGTGATTAACGTTAAAGTGACACAACTAAGAGGATATGCTTGACAAGTTATAAACCGAAACCTTATGCCCCTTACTTATGAAGACCGATCCTCATGCTACTCAACTTTAGTCACGAGTAAGCTCTTGTCATTGTAAGTATGTGTGTATCATTAAGAACCGCCAACGGGGTACCCCTTGCACATGATACGGGAGCTTTCCCATAGTCAAAATGACAAGGCAAGCAGACAATGAGCATCTCAGTGATCTTTTTATTTGCTATTTGCATAGGTTTTTATTGAGGATGCTTCATAGAGTGATCATTATGGTGATGCTGCAAGTTTCCACCATGATTAGGCATGGCTTAGGCTAGCGGCCCAGGCGTTTCTCTAACACACATACAAACTCCATGATCATACAAGTTCCACATTTATTTCACACATGGGATCCGTAAGCAAAAGAACATAATATCAACGGGGTACAAAGTACAAGTGCAATGTTGAAAGCGTTCCCCATGGTACATGGTTCTGCTAATTTCAACTTATAAAGCGCAATCATATACGCAACAAAGAAGTACCCAATGGTTCAAGTTTATTAGAGGCAAAAAAAAGTAAAGTGTGCCATCAAGTTCGTGAGAGCTTTAATCACTAGTTTTCTCATAACAAGTGGAAGGTAAACAAAAGCATGAATATACTTGGAATAGCATAAGCTAGTAGGTAGGTATGGTGGACTCTCTGGAAAAACTTGGTTTAGGGGGTTGGATGCATGAGTGGAACTCATACTTTGTGGTGGAGGCTAGCAAAAGACTGGGAGTGACAAACTAAGAGAGCAATAATGGCCATAATCATGCAGAGCGACAAAACATCATTGATCAAAGCATAAAGTGATACTACAAGTTGAAAACTAAAGGATCATAAAGGCTAAGGTGACTTGTGACAGTCATAACATGGTGCGAGCATGTGCCAAGTCAACCCAAATAAAGCATCAAAGGAGAATACCACTATACTATGCTTTAATATGCTAAAACAGCGCATGATTCATCTAAGGCACATTAAGCAATCTCAATTGTTTATAACAAGTCATGATACAACAAAGAATACTAAGCATAAAGCCAAAACAATATCAAGCATGGCATGACAAAGCATAGGCCATAGTCAAAAACGAGCTCTTTTTACCACAAAAGTATGAACTTTCCTACTCTTTTCCAAACGAAACCAAACTATTCGCAAACCAAAGTGTGAAAGAGGGGGTCCAACCAACTTATTCAGAAAACTAAGCAAACCAAGCAAACTAAAAAGCAAAACGGAAACAAAAAAGAAGATGCTCCAAGAGAAACACAACTGTGCACGAAACAATAAAAATGAAGCGTTTGGAAGAAACCTGAGATTTTTATTGATGAAGAAAGGGATGCCTTGGGCATTCCCAAGCTTTGACGCTTGTACTTCTTGGATATTTCTTGGGGTGACACGCGTGGCATCCCCAAGCTTAAGCTTTAGTCCATCCTTCATCTCATTACTCATTCCTTCCATACACCTGAAAATTTTCCTTCATACAAACCTTCACACAATCTCATTAGCAACATTAGTGCACTTAAGATAAATAAGTCTCAAGGTTCAGTTCTAACACCAAATAAACTTCAATTATAACACTATATACTGTAGCACTTCCCTCAAAAAGCTCAATTCCCCAAAGGAACTCAAGAAGGAACTAACAGGAAGCAAATGCAGAAAATGGCAGAAATCTGTCAAAACAGACCAGCAGGTAAAGACGAATTTTTTTGAAGACCTTCTGTTGCTCAAATCAAAAAGTGTTGAACTAACGAAAGTTAGATAACAACCTGGGACAGAAGCACAAAAAAATACAGCTCAATCCGACATACATATCTCTCTCAGGAATTTTTAAGGGGAAGCACAAAAATCTGTTTCGGGACAACAACTTTCTCAATCATTACTTCTCTCTCATTAGAGGTTACTCTTGGCACAAAAAGCAAATAAAACGGATAAGGAGAGGTTATTACAGAGGTAATAACTTCTAAGACTCAACTAAAACTCTTGGGTTATCTCCCAACAAGTACTTTTCTTTAACGCCTTTAAGTTAGGCATAAGAAGCAAAGAAAGAATCAAGTGTTCTCAAATGAAGAAGCATTAAGACCAAATTTTGTTTTCATATGAGAAGCAAAAGAAATATTTTCTCTCTTTTTAGGAAAGTGTTATATACCTTTCTTGAGTGAGAGTTGATATTTAATGGTGCCTTTTTTCATATCAATGATGGCACCAACAGTTCTAAGAAAAGGTCTTTCCAAAGTAATAGGACAAGAAGCATTGTATTCAACATCCAAAACATAGAAATCAACGGGGACATAGGAATCATTAACCATAGTAAGAACATCATTAAGACTCCCCATGAGTTTCTTTTTAGCATTAGCATCAAGTGGGATATTCAAATAACAATCTTTAAGAGGAGGAAAATCAAGCATATCATAAATCCTTCTAGGCATAATAGAAACACTACTATCAAGATCACACAAAGCTTTAAAATCAAAGTCATTCACTTTCATATTAATTATGGGTTCCCAACCATCCTCTTGTTTTATAGGAATAGAAGCTTTGTGTTTCATCTTTTCTTCCTTAATATTTATGAGAGCATCAGTAATGTGTTTTGTAAAAGCCATGTTCATAGCACTAGCATTAGGACTTTTAGCAAGCTTTTGTAGGAACTTAATAACTTCAGAGATGTTGCAACCATCAAGATCAAAATCAACTTTATCATCTAAAGTAGTAGAACTATTAGTAGCCTCAACACTAGTGGTGGTAATAGTAGAAACACTAATGTTTCTAGCAATTTCATCTTCTCTTTCCCACTTAGCATGCAATTCAGCTAATAGTCTAACATTTTCATCAATTCTTACTTGTATGGTATTAGTAGATGCAAAGGGATTCTCATTAGTTTCAGGTTTAGCAGCCATTTTATTAATCAATGAAGATTGAGCTTCAGACAAACATGATATATTTCTTTCAGCATTAGAGAGTTTCAGTTGTAAACTAGGAATTTCTCTATTTAGACTCTCAAGTTGATGGCTACTGTTCTTCAAAATGATAGATTGCTCCTCCATTGTTTTAGTAAATAGTCAATTTTGCTCATATTGCATTTGCATAAAGTTTTTAGTGGCTCTTTCAACTTCCAAAATTCTACCTTCACTAGGTAATTCAGATTTACAATTGTTGGGAGGATATGGCTTATAATTGTTGTTACCAAAATTGTTCCTATAAGCATTATTACCATAAGCATTGTTGCCAAAGTTGTTATTTCTTATGAAGTTCACATCAACTTGCTCTTCTTGAGCAACCAAAGAGGCTAAAGGAACATTATTTGGATCAATATGGGCTTTCCCATTAACAAGCATAGACATAATAATATCAATCTTATCACTCAAGGAGGAAGTTTCCTCAACAGAATTTACCTTCTTACCTTGTGGAGCTCTCTCAGTATGCCATTCAGAATAATTAACCATCATATTATCAAATAGTTTTCTTGCAACACCCAAAGTAATGGTCATAAACGTACCTCCAGCAGCTGAATCCAATAGGTTCCTTGAAGAATAGTTCAATCCTGCATAAAAAGTTTGGATGATCATCCAAGCAGTCAGTCCATGAGTGGGACAATTCTTTACCAAAGATTTCATTCTTTCCCAAGCTTGAGCAACATGCTCATTATCAAGTTGTTTAAACTCCATTATTTCACTTCTCATGGATATAATCTTAGCAGGAGGATAGTATTTTCCAATAAAGCATCTTTGCACTTAGTCCAAGAATCAATACTATTCCTAGTTAAGGAATTCAACCATTCTTTAGCTTTTCCTCTCAAAGAGAAAGGAAACAATTTCTGTTTAATAATATCACCATCTATATCCTTATGCTTTTGCATCTCACAAAGTTCAACAAAGTTATTTAGATGGGAAGCAGCATCTTCATTACCAATACCAGAAAATTGTTCTCTCATAACAAGATTGAGCAAAGCAGGTTTTATCTCAAATAAAGTATTTTCAGCCATAGGTGGAGCAATAGGAGTGCTCATAAAATCATTGTTGTTGGTGCTAGTAAAGTCACACAACTTAGTGTTTTCAAGAGTAGTCATTTTTTTGGGTTTTCAAATAAGAAAGCAAACTAGTAAAACTATTTTTTTTGTGTTTTTTGAAGAACAAAACAAGCAAACAAGGCAAAAAGAAAACTAAGCAAAACAAAAACAACAAAGTAAAGAGATTGGTTATGAGGGACTCCCCTTGTGAAGATGTCATTGACTCCCTGGCAACGGCGCTAAAAAATGCTTGATGGCTCAATGCACGGCGCCCAGAAAAATGCTTGATGACGGTGTTGATGTACAACTCGTTGGGAACCCCAAGAGGAAGGTATGATGAGCACAACATCAAGTTTCCCTCAGTTATGAAACCAAGGTTTAATCGAACCATTAGGAGCAAGGAAACACCTCAAAGGTATTACTAGCTGAGCTTTGGCAGGGTGCACTACCGGTGCTAGTAGCAACGTGGAGACCTGCACAACACAACCACAAAACTTTGTCCCCAACTTGCGATGAGGTTGTCAATCTCACCGTGTTTTGCGGAAAACAAAAAATTAAACGTATCGAATGGAAAGAAGTAAAAGTTTACAGAAAGTAAACACAAAGCAGAAACAGTTTATAGATTATATGTAAAGAAAAAGGACCGGGATCCATAGTTCACTAGAGGTGGCTCTCCTTAGATAGATAACATCTTTGGGTGAACAAATTACAGCGGGCAATTGACAAACACCGAGAAAGCAATACATGCATATACTAATCATATTGACTCCTTTGAGACTTGATTGGGCAATACAACATAATACATAGACCGCCATCCAATCGCATCTATGACTAATAATCCACCTTGAGGTTATCATCCGAACCCCTCCAATTATTAAGTTGCAAGCAACAGATTATTGCTTCTGAACGGCGTGTAAGGTAAACAATACGATTGCTCTATGAACAAAGGATTGTTGTTTTCTCCCTAGTAGCAACAACACATCTAGTACCTTAGAGATTTCTGTCACTTCCCCAGATCACCAGAGGCATGAACCCACTATCGAGCATAAATACTAACTCTTGGAGTTGCTAGCATCTACTTGGCCAAGATAGCTACTAACAACGGAAAGCATGCAAGATCTCAAATAACAAAGACATGATAGAATCAATAGTCAATCTGAAATAGCATCTCAATATCCATCGGATCCCATAAACACAACATGTATGAATTATAAATAGATGATCTTGATCATGAGCAGAGCTCACAAGATCTAAACATGAAAGCACAAAGGAGGAGAAACCAGCCATCTAGCTACTACATGGATCCGTAGTCAAGGATGAACTACTCACGCATCACACGGAGGCTTGCATGGTGATGAAGAAGGCCTCGTGGTGAATTCCCTCTCCGTTAGGGGTGCCGGGAAGAGCTTCAGATCCCCGATCTAGGGACAGAGACGGCGGCTATAGACTATAGACTCTTTTGGATTTTGATGGGTACCTAGGGTTTTCGTCCCGAGGGCAACTTATAGGCGGAAGGAGAGGTCGAGGGGGTGCTAGGGGCGGCACCACCCCTGTCATGGGCCAGGCCTGACACACCTGGTGGTGGTGTGGGCCCCCCCCTCTCCGTCTCGTATTCTAGCACTTGATCCCTTCCGGAAAAATAGGCACTTTGGCTTTTGTCCCGTCCAATTCCGAGAATATTCATTTTCTGACTTGCGTGGAACCAAAAACAGCAGAAAACAGGCAGCTGGCACTGTGGCTCTAGTTAATAGGTTAGTCCAAGAAATCATAATAAAAGTACTCCAAAGTTGGAACAAAACACAAGAAAGTGGATAAAACTAAGCATGGAATATCAAAAATTATAGATACATTTGCAATGTATCAGTGGGCTTCTCCCAATGCTAGGGGAAGATGGTATGTCGGGGTCTAGTCCTAGCCCGAGCTCCGGGAGTGGTGGCTCCGGGTCTGGGTGAAAGCTCTACAGGACCTCGGTCCATGTTGACGATGATGTCGCGTTCTTACGTCATTCACCTTCTTGGAGGCGTCACTGCAAGACCCCCCTTGGCTCCTCAAGCTCTACTAGGTTGTTGTCCCGTCACCGAGTCCCCCGTGGGTTGCTGTCTTGGTGCGGTGGAGGTTTGTTGGTGTGGAGCTGGTCGTGATCACTCCGGTGCAACAAAAGACAAGGCTGTCTCATCTTGGATCTAGCTGGCGTATTGGCGTTTTCTATGTTGTCTTTTGTTGTGTGTTGTGGTGGGCACCTTGGGCGCACATGTGTTGTAAATCGTGGTGTAACTCCTAGCCGGTTGTTGGCTTCGTTAATTCATAGTCGGGCTCACTTCGAGCCTTATGTCTAGAAAGTTGGGCAGAACTCAACCCGTTTGGTTGCCTGCATCCCCTCCACGTTGTGGCCCGCGCGCGTCTTAAAGCAGGCCAATGCCATTCTCAGAGGTGGTGGTGAAGGGCTTGGAGGGAGGATACTTCGGCATCCAGGCTGTTGCTCACCATCGGAGGCGGTGGTCTTCGTACGAGAAACAACGACGAATCTGAACCATGGCGGTAAGTTTTCCCCCTTTTTCCCTGATGCATCTAGATGGTAGATCTGCTCGTAGAAGGTCATGGCTAGGGTTCTAGATAGCATCGTTATAGACCTGCCCGGATATCCCCTGCTCAAAGATTTTTTTGATTTCGGGGTTTACTGTTGTACCATTACCATGACTAGTTCTTAAAATTTGTGCTGCATTTCTACGGTATTGAATCTAGATCTGACAATTGGGCCTGGATGACCACTTGTCAATGATTACAATGGCTAAGGGCACTTTTAGGACGTGGTGATTGAACCAGGATGAGTGTTCAATGGTTTATGCATTCCTCCAGGTTCACTCACCCCATCCCTAAAACTGGTGTTCGTTCGTTGCCACATGCAGTCATGGTTAGGGTTCTATATGAGGCAATGTTTCCACCTTTACGAACTTCCAATGATTAGGATAATTCCACATGCATCAACTTTTTATAGATGGGCTTTAGTACCTAGTATTTTTGCCTAAAGAGGAAATTTGTGCAGGATCCTTGGTACTAAGGGATCATCTATGGAGACACGTTAGATTGTTGTGATCTTATGTCCCTATCATGTGTGCTACGCTGATGATTACATTTATCACACAATGTAACTTCAGGGACTGATCGAACCTTGTTGTATGTACAAACCCTATATTTGTGCATATGATTTGGTTTGCTCACGCCATCCCTGAAGGTGACATGCAATTGGCACATTATGTGTGATCAACATTGCCAAATATGAGGGACCAAATTTCTGACTCATTGGCTTTGCTTTCTGTTCATTGCTTTGGATTGTGTTCATTGATTTTCTTTCTATTAATTGTTTTGGATTGTGTTCTTGGTTTGCTTTCTGTTCATTACTTTAGATTGTGTTCATTGATTTGCATTGTGTTCATTGATTTGGATTGTGTTCATTGATTTGGATCTGCAAGGTGTTGGTAGCACCTGCACTGGGATTACTTCCTATCCCAGACGCATTCAAGCCATACTTTGATAGTGTCCCTGACACGGTCACTCTCAACCTGACGACTGGAAGCCAATGAGACATCACGATTTCAGATGTCAATGGTAAAGCTTGCTTCGATCAAGGTTGGGCAACTTTTGCAGTAGCTCATCACCTGAAGATCAGTTACTTGCTGACCTTCAAGAAGATCTACCCAAAAGTTTACAAGGTGGTAATCTATAACTACAGTCAAGCCGAGGTTGTCAAGAGGTGTCCTGAGCACCCTGATGCTTTCAGGAGGATCGTGGAACAACGATGACTTCTGTCTACATGAAAAATAGTTCTGATTTGTGTGTGTGGCTGATGAACTAGACCTTTTTCGTGCGTTGTCCTGAACTGTCGTTGATCAATATTTGTGTTTGTGTTTGTGTTTGTGTTTATGTGGTATCCTCACCTCTCTTCAAAAGAGGCGATCCTATCAGCAACGCTGCAGGCAACCAAACGTATGGCTTGCTTGTGTTCATAGATGCATACAGGCAACCCAACATGCACATTTGTGTTTTTCGTGGATGCAAAAAAAAGGCAGGCTATCAAACGGACTGTCATTTATTCCCCGAGGCCTGTATGAGGCTGGTAGTGCCAGCCACATCACTGTCGGGCTGGGCCAAAATATGAATACAGGCTACCAAACAGGCCCTACAAAGCCATGCAGCTACAACAGTAGTACACTACACTGCACAAGCAAGAGCGGTAGCCTACCAGGAAACATCCACCCATAGTTCCTAGTTTCATGCATGCTTGCATGCAGTCTGCTGCTTCTTCTGATGCCTTTTATTCATCCATACCTCACAATATTTAGTCGATTGTTCTACACACACATAACTCCAGTTCTTTGTTTCAAGCATTATCATCGATTACTTTGTTACATATTTTTGAAATTTTATGTAGTGGTATATGATGTTCCCAACATTCGTTAGTCGGCCATGCATGCATCTATTCGGTCAAAACTAGGTTACCCATGCAACAAAACAATCGATCAAAGTGACGGTGAAACAACAATTCCCAAATGCCTTGCAGTTTTGCCAAAAATTGAGAAATACTACGGTATCAAGAAAGTACAGTATTCCTTGCCCATACTTTGAAATACTTCGGTTTTGCAATACTATTGTTTTGAAAAAACAGAGCTCCCAAACGGAACCTTTCTGGGTAGATTTTTTTGTACCTATTGGGCATTAGCGAGTCGGTCTGATTTAACCTTGAGTTCTATGCTCCCAGAAAATATCAGTACTGCCAGACTATTTTAGGACGTTAACTTGGACATAACAAAATCCAAATCGACTTAGATTTAGCAAACCGTTAAGCATCTTTATTATCGGGTCCCACTTGATTTGTCTTTGGCATAATATATTAGATATAGGACACTAGGTTATATATATCAGAGGATAAATAATTGCTTCTCTTTAGTTAATCCTATCTACATAAAGCCTTTATAACTCAATAAAATATGTAGCAGAAGAAATCCAATCATAACAAGTGGAGTTTGATTATAAATGAACACTTATTAAATTAACAATGTAACTTAAGTCACACGTATATCAGAATATATAGTACTGTAGTACATGTTACTTTAATAATCTCGTGGGTGTTTGATTGTATAATTTCATTTTCATCATTCTTTTTAAAAGTGTGTTACTTGTGTGCCAATCCGTACAATCAGTCCAAATACTGGTCATATCGGCCGGTATGTCGGTTGATGTGTGAAAATAATATTTTACGTAAATTATGATATATCAGTATGGGTAGCGCATTGATACCGACATATCAATCAAATCGGCAATATTTAGAACCTTGCCTCCGATTACTTAAAAAGGAAAATTTGCTCATTTAGATTACTATAACTTAATTTCATCACAATATTTATTACAAATATTTGAAGAATCCGACAAAAATTACACCTCTAAATATAGGAATATTAAAAATCAAATTTAAATATTTGTAAGTATACTAGAAGTCACACTTTTCAAAGTGAACTTTATCTTTGGGCAGAACAATGGTTTTCAAGAAACTCGATAAAGTAACTATATGGAGAAAGAAGATTTACAACATATAGTTTGCTGGCGTGCATTTGAGCAAGTACAATAAAGTCTAGTCAACTTACTATAAGACTTTAAATAATATATTTTAAATGAGTTGGAGGAGAGAGAAGAAGAGATAGAAGAGAGGTGGGCTATCATGCAATAGCCAGCTCTTGCACGTGCTCCTAGACACTTTGTGAGAGTGAGAGGTGTAGCATGTGTTAGTAAAGTACTTCATTCTCATAACGAATAATTGTACATGTTAGCTATATGCTGACTACAAATGACATGGCATTTTTTTTATAGCCAGCAGCTGACTATACTATTGAAATTGCTCTTAGGTTTGTTAGAAGCCAGTGGTTGCATCATTGTGTTCGACAATGAAGTTGCTAACTATTACAGTACTACTTAGCTAAAATGGAGTAAGTTGTCTCCATACTGGCAACTCATGATCAATTAAACTTGGAGACGCAAACAAAATATTAGTCAATCTTGAGACAGAACAATTATGTGCACTACCACCCCACCTGCACTTGGAGTGGATATTGGGACAAAGTTTGCTATCGATGATTGGGAAGTCATTCTGCACCTCAAGTAAGTAACCTGAAATAATTTTTTTCTTAAGAAAAAAGAGTTGCTAGGAAAGTAATTAATTCGAAATGCTATAAAACACGTCTAGTCTAGATATATGTGTATGTAGATAAAGTAAAGTCGATTAGTTTAAGACGGAGAGAATAGTTAATCATTCTAGATCCGGATGGAATCGCCAGAACGGAACCAGAGGAAGCACAGCCGAATATGCTCATCGATCTCATGTTAGCTTAGCTTGGTCCTAGCTACGGGTATCCGAATTGTGCTACCCTTTGACCTGTCAATAACCAGATCTCGATTGGAAACAGTGCTGACTGCAGATAGCCAGATGTACCGTCCACTCACGCAAGCAGCTCGCTCGCCAAAGACACAGGAGCCACATCCATCTATCCTCTCCAGTTGAGAACACACGAGACAAGGGACCACGAAGGGTGTGTTCAGTTTGGCTCGAGATTGTACAAAAAAGAACGTGTTTGGATCATGATGACATTTTTGTGTTTTTGCTTCAGCAGCCAGACTCTTATTTTCTTTGGGGGGTGTTTGGTAATCGATTTTGAGGCTCGCACAGTCAGCGGTGCACACTAATATGACCTCTCAACCAGCTTCTGCATCTTGTTTGATAGCCTACATGAATTTATTTTAAGAAGGACAGCAAAAAATGCATGTTGTTTGATTGTCTGTGCCGGATTGCCTGTCACGCTAATATGTAGTCATTAGCAGCTTTTGTTCTTCGTGTTCGTCTACTACAGCCGCACGACAGATGGCGTCGGGATAGCTGTTGCAGCTGCGCCGGTGTCGGAGGGTGGCAACACAAATGTTATGACTACGCCGACGACGAAGATCGGCGGGACAACTCCTGTGGCTGCGCCAGGGACGAAGGTCGGCGGGACACCTGTTGCAGCTGCACTGGCAGGTGGCAGCGGAGAACGCAAGCACGACCAAACACAATAGTCTTGCTCGATGACGGGCTGGATTAGGAACTGGTCGAACATGCTCGTCGTGTCGGCGCCCTTGTCTATGGCATCCAGGAACTCGAGCTCGAACACGCCAGACTCGACCGTGACGTTGAAAACACGCCCTTTAGTAAACAGGCCGGACAACGGAAACAAACTGATTGGTTGCGTCAGGGTTGAAAACTCTTGACCGTCACGGTCGCTACGGCGGCGGCGTATGTGTCGGTGCCCTCTTAGGGGCGTCGTCGTGGAGTTCTGATCAATCCAGTTTTAGTGTCTTCGTTGGCAAGTCTGGGTGGCAGCCTCCGTGTAATGAACCAATATACTACGGACCAGACATACATCAAGCATTTCGCAAGGATCCCATTTCAGATTACATGATATATCTATCTTCATTCAGGGGCAGCGCTGGCCGGTGACTATCACGGTTGACACTTCGACCATCCGAACGTGAGTAGATCCATCGAGCAGAGGGCTTTCTCTGTCAGTTCGAACGGGCATTCAGTTTTGGGCAACGGTTGATGTTTCCGTGTAGTATAAGCAATAGTTTCATGAAGAGTAAATGGCACCGAGAGTCACACAACTTGTTTAGCATGTGCACTTAAGTCATAGAACTTGCAGACTAAACTAACAAGTCACATAACTTGCGAACCCGTGCACCCGTGGTCACAAAACCGGTCAACATGGTGGTTTTTGACTAAAACCGGTCAACTGAGTGGTTTTTGACCAAAATCAGTCATAGGCGGACTAAATTTTTATAAAAGGTATTTATAAGAATCCAAAAAGTCCGAAAACAATCAAGCACAAATGTTTATAAATTTCTAAGGTACGCAAAAAATTTCAGAGAAAAATACGTTTTATTTTACGAGATATAAAAAAGCCAAATCTCTGACAGAAATACGTGCTTTTTTATAGTATGTACAGCTGAGAATTTGTTTTTTTCTCTGTAGCCCAAAATAAAACAAGTTTTTCACTGAAACTTGCCACAATCATTCAGCCTGCAGGTATGTATTCCTGAAACAAAATTTGGATTTTCTTGAAATGAAAAAGTGCGGATTTCAAATTTTTCAAATACATACGTGTATATTTGATAACAAAATATGTTTATTAGTATTTGAGAGAGGAGCCACAAATCCTCTCTTACAAATGTGTGATGTATTATAGATTCACCATTATTAAATCCTCTCTTAAATTTGTACTTGTATATATTTTCTTCATTATTTAATCATGATTATAATACTTTTATCTTGAGTTAAATATATTTAAGATAGACCAAGTCTACAGAAAAACTTGCTAACATCTAGTCTTATCTATATAGGACGAAAATTTGTCTGTAGAAATATGAGGGGGTTATTGTAAAATTTTAGTCTCCCTATAACCAGTGTTGGTCAAAACCACTCAGTTGACCGGTTTTGTGACCACGGGTGCACGGGTTCACAAGTTGTGTGACTTGTTCGTTTAGTTTGCAAATTATGTGACTTAAGTGCACATGCGCCACAAGTTGTGTGACTTCCGATGCCATTTACTCGTTTCATGAATGAAGTCTAATAATTGACTTGCACGAATATGGCAAACAGAAAGTAGAACTTTGTTTTAGATTATATAAGGAAGGTAGGAAAACTGCAAGGCATGAGTACAAATGGTGCTTGCACACGAAGCAGGTGATCACATCAAAATTTCAAGCAACAAAAAAAAAGTCATGAACTGAAGATATACTTGTTAATTAAGAAGCACGCATGAATACTACGCTGAGACCAAAAGTAGCTCTGATGGTTCATGCTAAACACTATTACTAGTGCTAGACCGGTAGTACTGGCAGTGGTACAACTCATGTGCCCCTCTACTATTGTTTCTTTATTTTCAGATGCGATATTATTTGTAGTGCAATTATTTGCAATGGCTCTTCTGTTTTTGGCATTCTTAGATCCAATAGTGCAAGCATATAATATATGTCATCATTCATGACAGGTTGAAATATTCCGGTGATATGTCCCTTCAATGTGACATCATTCCCTAACCATACATGTGCAACAACCCTACCCAAATCAGTGATATGTATTTCCTCCATTCCAATTTAACTGACTCGCTTTGTCTACTTAATTGACTCAGTTTAGTTTAGATACAGATGTATCTGCATACTGAAACATGATTAGATACATTCGTATCTAAACAAAACAGTCAACCTCCACTGACCACATAAGCTCGATTGGTGTATGATATTTCTGGCAACGGATATCTCCCTCCGTTCTAAAATTTCTCCCTCCGTTCTAAAATATAAGATGTTTATACACACCAAAAGACGTCTGGATATATCCGTTTCACGGAAGCTAAGACATCATATATTTTGAAACGGATAAAATATAACAAAAACTCATAAATATATACAGTAGCATCTTTTCATTGTATACTCCCTCTGTTCAGAAATATAAGACGTTTTAACTTTGTGAATCAAATGTATTTAGACATCTTTTAATGTATAGGTTTGTAGAGGTTCGGAGTGAACCTTATACTAAAAAGTGTCTAGATACACTAATAGCATAAAGCTAAAATGTTTTATATTTCTGAACGGAGAAGAAGGGCGTAGGTTTTTAAAATGCGGTCGGTGGGGGAGGCGGGAAGGGGCTGGTCACACCCCGACGGCGAGCAGCCGCGCATTGGATGCCAAGCACACATCGCCGGGACAGGCCGGTCTGGTCGGCCTCAAACTTTTCCCAGCTTATGTTTCGATCCAATGGTAGCGTCACACATGACGCCGGCATGGGAGTTCTTTAATCTGGTATAATTGATGGCGCCAATAATCATTGTTGATCGATTAGCTTAGCTCCAAATGAACGCACAGTCCACGGTCCTCCTAGTTTTGTCAGCGGTCGCTTTCTGCCACCCGATCGAAATGTCGCGGAAATCATGGGGTTCGCGTGCAAGGTCTTTTCATGAATGTCATTGTAGTACTCGCAAGAAATATGCGGTGGTTGGTTTTTCTTGTGGAATACAGTACAAACTTACAAAGACATATTGTCATGGGTTAGTTAGCGATGTGCTAATACTCCATGGAGTACCTCTAATTACTCAAAGTGTCATTTTTGCACACTGAAGCTGTCATTTCCAGCCTAAAGACGGTGATATGCCAACCTAGCTTTCTCCATGGAGATCCTTGTGCTTGTTTCATGGGCTGTCTGAAACACAAGGACTGATTTTATCTTAGAGGTGTCATTTTGGGCAATGTTTGAGCAAATGAATTTTGAACGAGTGAATTCCACTTATAGGTGTCATTTTGCGCAATATTCGAGCATATAAATTTTGAACGAGTGAATTCACTTTTGCACCTTGTTTGTTTTCTTTATTGGTGTCAGTTACCAGCATTAACGCTTTCTCATCCTAATTACCTACTTTAGTAAAAAAAAACTATGCTAGTTCCTCCACCTTCTAATATATTTGTCAAATGGTTCAAAAATAAATATATACTAGATGGGCTCTGCGCGCTCCGCTGCGTCGTCTTCCGCGAATTTGCGTTTAAGATTTATGTAAGTGGTAGTATTTCCTTTTTTGTTCCTGGTCGTTTCCGTTTCTGTTCCATTTGGTGTGTGGCTTGCGACGGTAAGTAGCGCGTCAATTTATTATAAGTGTGATCCCAAGTTTTATTGGATTTTTTTTATTACCGGGATTGACCGGTTATCCAACGCCAAAGAAGCGTGAAACGTAAGGAATTTATATGCCTGCCAAAACAATACAAAAGAGTAAAAATACCGACAACAATCTGAATACCAAAAAAAAACTTAGAACCACCAAACACAAACCACATTCATTAGCAGCTAGTTCAGCAACACGTTTAAGGGTGCGTGGAGCAACTGAGGCTGGCATAGCATGCCGACGGAATACGTACACACAGGCGCAATCAAAGCCACAATAGAATCACCCACAACCAGCTCATCCGAACCACGAGCAGCAGAAACTCGACACCGACTATGCCGATCTGCCTCCCAGACGGCACACTCGGAGACACAACACAATTAATAGCAGCCAACCGATCATAAATACGTCGCCGCACACGCCAACCTACTTCTAACGCCCCCAACAGTGAAAAAATTACCAACAAAAAACACGACTACCGCACAGCAAAATACAGAACTGTAAACACATGTAATAGCCACGAAAGGAAACTGAGCAGAAATAGAGAGATGGGAAAAAAATACCAGCACGCCTCCAGCCGCGATGCCCCTGCGCTACACCACCTCCATCCATCGCAAGTGCAAACTTACCAACAACGCTAGCACACGCAGAGCACCAACAATCCGCCGGGAATCCCTCAATAGCCGTAACAACGAACTGGGTGGCATATCTACACCACCGCAAATCAGTCACGAACTGAAGCAGCGACGGAACCAACACAACCAGAAAAGAAAAAAAATACAGAGCAGAAGAGAGAGAGAGAGAGAGAGAGATTGACCAAAACGGGGAACGGCGACTCCTAGAGACGCATGCGACCACAACATCCACTCCCAACACCCTCCTCCCACCCAACAAACCCGTGACAACTGGAAGAAGACCATCGGCACAACACAAGGTAATCTAGCGGCACAAGGGAGACCCGATGGTCAAAGGTTCAAAGGGACCCCAAGCCGACCCCACCCACAACACCGCTCCACGTAACGCACGACTGAATCGACACGCAGGACAGCAACCAAGAAGGACAAGCCCATAAGCAAAATAAACACCACCAGGAGGTAGGGTCCAACAAAGCCCCTGACTGGATCAAAGACGGTTCCTAATCCCACCGGCAAGGAATCAAATGAACTAACCCAATGAACCACACGAAAAATAGGCCCCACCTAGCACTAAGCGGTCAAAGCAAGGACAAGCCTCCAAAACAAGGGAGCTTAGATCTCTTTAGGATATTTGTCAAATGGCGCGCCATGGCTTTTCTTGTGTGAGCCGACTCGCTTCTGTTAGTTAGACAAACATCTCCCACCTGCCCGCAAGGGTGAAGCTGCGTGAGGTCGCACTGTCTAGTTCATATCTTGCACAAACAACGACACCATTTCATTCTTTCCGAGATTGCAGGACGACACATCAAGCAATGAGCGACGGGGGACTCATAACACCGGCGGTAGTCGGAACCAAAGACGGATGTGAAACACGTAATCTGGTCCCTATCCGTTGGGACCGACTTAGCAAGTCACTACAAAAGTCTTTAAAAGGGTAAAAACTGAAACAAGTTTTACCGAATGTGGTAATTAGGATGAAATGTTGCTACGTGGGGGTAATTAGCGTCATAAATGTGTCGAGGTACAAATTATAATTCACTCATTTTGAAAATCCGATCTAAACCGTTCTGAATGTAATGGAGGCCAAGCTTTTAAAATATTAATCTTATGCATATCTAGAACATTGTGTCTTCCTTGGATTCCTTATGCCAAATATCCAATCAATTACAATGCGGGTTAAGCAACATTATTTTCAGAAACCCGAGATTTAGAGTGCATGGTGCGTTCAGACATCATGCATTAGGTGTGTCATTTTTAGTGCTACTAGCAGGTCTTGCTTTACGATGTCGTAGGATGAAGTAGCTAACTAATTAGCTGAGTTGGAACAAGTTGTCTCCATATTGGCAACTCATGCAATGATCATTTATACTTTGACTAGCAAACAAAATGTAAGCCAATCTTAGGACAAAAATAATTCTCTGCACCACCACCCCACCCCACCTGCACTTGGATCGGATTGGACCACTGCATAATAGTGGAGCCGGAGATACCATCCCAACCACATATCTTTGCCCGTTAATTAACAAAAAAACGAGGCTTCAATTGAGCAAGGCCAAAAACTAACCTAACCAGATGCGATCTGCTCATCTCATGGCCGGAGCTGTGATCAAAGCAGAATTAATATTTCCGCTAGCTAATAATTGGTCTTCCAAATTAAATGTTTCGGCGTTCACGTCATCTGAAATGGACAGGTAAAATTTGTGGGCTGGAGCGCATGAGCGGAACACAAGAATAGAATTCGAGGGGATGAGGATTTTCTTCCAGCTGTTATTTCTTCGGTATTTTTTGAAGCGGAGGAGATAAGGAAGAAGAGATCCATAGGCGTGCATGCGTACGTACATGGAGCGATCAGGATCAGGGTCGCCATTTGTTTAGCTCATATCGCAATCTTACAGCTTGGGGTTATGATTGGTGAAGGAGATGTCGTCGTCGACGAAGAAAACACCTCCACGTCTGGTAAAATGTTTTCCGTTGATAACAACCACTCGACCAGTAGCATTACCTGAGTAAATAAGAGTAAACGCGACGACCTTACTTGAATGTGATCGTACCGGTGAATCAGAGTAGCATTTCACACAAAAATTCAGAATTGTTCTTTTGTTTGTCCATTCGATACATACATGTTTATTTTTGTCGAGTGTGGAAGGAAATGATTAATTTTGGACCACACAAAATAATTTTGAGACCGAGCCACTGAAAGTTCAAAACTTGGTAGGGTTTAGCATTTGATGTGACATTCTATTTGAGTAAGTGGTGTGATCAAATACTAGTTTCTTTTGTATCCTTGCTGAAGGGGGAATTTTCTTGCTTTGCCAAACCGTGTGTTTCATACAGTATTAAGGAACACTTGGTTTCTTCTACGGTACATATATTTCACGGTCGATATGTCAATCACAACGAGACAGGAACTAGTTTGACTTTTCCCCCACGCGCCACTAGAGAGAGGAAAAAGCGATCTTGCCCCAAGGCAGCAACCTTCCGACGCGGCCTCCGGCAACTCCTCCCACCGATGACCTAGGTCATCGATGGTGAGGGGGGTCGCCGGATCCACTCGCGTGGTTAGTTTTAGGCCAAAGTAGTTTCATTTCTAGGCTACTTATCGTCTTGGATTCGGGAACGACGATGGTGGCGTTGAATAAATTTTCTTCAGATTCTTTCCCAATGGATTTAGAGATCAGTCTATTCAAACAAGGATGGTATGGCGGTGGCGCCATTCTCGTCGTGGATTTGTGCCAGCACCGACGCGTGGAACCTATGGGTAGTCCAGGAGCGCATGCAGATTGCCATATGCATCGACGACATCTGAAAGATGGTGGATCGTGTGTTGGGTTTGTGGTTCGTGGATGGCAAGTGTGGTTTCATCCTGCCTCCAACGTCTTAGTCGTGCATGGGTGCTAGATCCAAGATCTCAAGATGTAGTCGTACGCTTAGTAGGAACTCGTGGTTGATGTAGTCGTACGCTTGCCGATCTCAAGATCGTGTGAAAGTCCGAGCGCCGCAAATCAGCAGCGCATCCGTCCTCGCACACACGTTCAAGCCACCGGACAACCTCCACCTCCTCGCTCCAACGAATCAGCGGAAACAGCAACTCCTTCCAGACACAAGGCCACCGGGAACATGTATCTCGCTAATCCGAGACCATGGAGAAATATCTAGAGGGGAAGAGATACCCTTCACGAGGAGGTGTGGTTTGTGAGAGGGGAGAGGTGGGCTTTATATAGGAGGGAGGGAGACCCCTCCCCTCCCATAGCCGGCGCATGAGGGGGGGCTCCTCCCCTCCTTCATTCATGTGGTGAACCTTCACTCACATAAACATGGCCTCCACCCAAAATCCCACTCACATGTATTTAATTTCCACCAAATTAAATGCAACTCTCAATTAATAAAACTCTTTTATTTATTTTATTCAGAATTTTATTAATTACTTTAATTAAAAAACATTCACATAAAACCCCTTGCAACATTTCAATATCACATGCAGAACCACTTTCTGCAATTTCACCCGAAACAATTCCGGTTTCGATCGAAACAATTCCTGTTTCTATCGAAACATTTTCTGCGCTTTGCAAACCTTTTGTCTGGAACATATGTGCTCCTAAATGGTGTCGGGCAACCCTTAAGTGTTTCACCCTACGGTTCGCGAATAATGCAGACATGATTGAGACTCCTCTCAGATCAATAATCAGAAGCGGGACCTGGAGATCCATACTGACTCCTGCATATTCAACGATGACTTCTATGATCGTGAGAACCTTTAACGTCAGCAATTTAATCCCTTTGTCTCATGATATAATACATGTTCGAGATTCGATCATCGGTATCCAAATACCTAGTTTGATCTCGTTACCGACATGCACTCTTTTCTCGTTCCCGTGATATAACATTCTAGTGATCACATCACTTGCTTGCAAGCTATCTTAATGTGATATCACCGAGAGGGCCCAGAGTATATCTATCCGTCATCGGGATTGACAAATTCCACTCTTGATTCATGAGCCTCAACATAACACCTTCATAGCACTGAACCCACCTTTATGGTCACCCTGTTACGGTGTGATGTTTGATGTTATCAAGATACTCTTCCGGTGTTAGCAATTAACATGATCTCATGGTCTAAGGATTAAGACTACTTTGTATGATGTTATAGCAATATAAACATAATGACTTGATCCTAATGCTATACTTCGGATGAATGTTCATCACATTATTTTACAAATGCTATGACCTTGTTATTAACAACATCCAATGTCCATGATCAGGAAACCTTGATCATCTTGTTAATCAACAAGCTAGTCTATAAGAGAGGCATAACTAGAAACCCTTTTGTTTATTAAACACACATGTATTGATGTTTCCTATCAATACAATTATAGCATGCAAAATAAACATCTATCATATACAAGTAATACATAATAACAATTTTATTATTGCCTCTCAGAGCATATTTCCTTCAGTGCTGCCCCGGTCTGATTCGTTCAACAACAATGTTTTCACCTTGGGTGACCTTGGAGGTCCGCAAAGTTGAGTGTCAGCGATGGAGCTGCATCGAGCTAGGGTGAAGAGGCGATCCTTCATTTTTCCTTTGGTGGATGCTGTGGTGGTACCAGAGGCAGGTGACGATCGTTGACGTCAATGTTGAGGATATCGTTTATCGTTAACTTCTCGATCAGTCCGAATTAGTCATTTTTGGGTGTATCGGCCGATTTATCGGGTGATAAACCGGTTTATCGGGTGATAAATTGATTAATCGGCTTATCAGTTAGCCAGTGATAAGCGATAAATCGGCATATCAGACGATTTTTTGAACAGTGGTTGGGGTCAAGCTTAGAGGTTTCTTCGGTTTGGATTCTAATTTTCTTTTTAGGCTGGTGATACTTTGCGCCCTTCTGCTGTCTTTTCAGTTTTGTTAGGTTGGTTTTTATATGGCTTGTACTACCGTGATCTTTATGATATAAATAAGATATTACCCATGGAAAAAAAACAAGACAGAAACTGAGTATGGCGAGACAAAACAAGCAGCAAAAGGTTTTGGGAAAATGAAGAGCACGAACACGGCACGCTTTCTGTTCCGGGCCTCCAGCTCACTTGACCGTGACGTGCACACTTAAACCATGTGCTTGGTTAATCCTTAATAATTCCCGTTCACTAATTCTAGCACGTACGTACGGTACGGCTACGAAGCAAATAATTTTCTTGTCCCGCACGTTAGCACCAACGAGAAAGAATAGTTTTCGTGAGGAGAAGACATGGCGCTGCTTAATTATTAGCAGTACTGATAGTAGTTTTTGTCGAGCAGACACGTTGGACCGTCGTACGGCTAGGAAATGGACCGGATGCATGGACCAGAGTTCTTGGCTCAAGCAGACACGTTGGACATGAAGCTGCATGGTATCCTTCTTTCCGGGAAGTGCTTGCTGCCTGCTTGCTCGGGCTTTCTTTGCAATTTCAAAGGAAAAAAATAATTCCTTCGTGCCTACTGTAATACCTGTCTCTTCCGGAGAAAATCTTTTCTGTGTTTCCACGGTACAACCAGTCAGCAGCACCTACGACATGATATGCCATTTTCTTAACAAGAAGATACAACATTTATTCCTTACATTTTCTTAGTCGTTTGAGGAAAAAATATTTCCCTTTGAATAAACACATGCTCTTATTTTTCTTCCGAGCAGACCAAATTTACTAGTACTCCTATTTTCAGGGATTATTTGTTTTGTCAGGGTTGGCAAAGTCTTTTAAAGCAGGAAACAAATTAAAGATGGGGTATTGGGCCCATGAAGCCCAAGAAGGCCCATTATCACGCACCCCTCTTCGCCGTTCGTTCTCCGGTTCACAACGTCTCTCAGAACCCTCGCCTGTTCGCCGGGGAGAGGGGGTGGAGAGAGTGCGGGAATGGCGCCAGGCAATCCAGATCTGGCTGGCGCAGTTCGGCTGCCCGAACTTCCGGGGCTGCCGATCCGACAGTCACATCCCGCGCGACAGGAGGCACCTCCACACCGTCGGCTACTACTCCTCCTACTTCCCGGTATTTAAGCCTAATTAGCTAACACCCTGCTAGGTTCTGTTTCTCTTGGAACAATTGGACTAGCAGTTTAGTCTCAGCACTACCCTGAAATGATTGGTGTGCCTGCCTTGGGATTATTATTGCAGAGTGTGGTCGCGCCCCTCTGGATTGCTAAGATTTGCTGTCCTGTGCTGTGGTTTGCAGTTGCAGGACAGCACGGTGGCAAGATGATGGGTTGTAATTCCAGCGGGTGAAGTGAGCTCACCTGCAATGGTACATCAATTTGGCATCAGTCAGTAGCACCCAGCTTCCAAATTTCATTTGCGCTGCATCTTTTTTATCTGAATGCTCAAAATAGGTATGGCAGACACACCACACATAATTTCATTCATATTGACCTGTGGAACACCACATTTGTGCAACCTACTTTCAAGAGTTACAGCCCTAGGTCAGAAAATGTACTCCCTCCGACCCATATTAGTTGACTCGAATTTGTTTAGATTCGGATGTATCTAGACATGTTTTAGTACTAGATACATCCGAATCTAGATAAATCCAAGTCAACTAATATGGGTCGGAGGGAGTAATTAAAAAACGCTCGGTCAATGGCACCCAAGAATAACTTGGCACCAATAAATATTCTTCTCCACTGCTGTCTCTGGTTGTTGATTTCCAAGCCAAACAACACTCCTTCATGTCTAGCAAGTGTTGTGACTGCTGTAATGCTACTTCAACATGTGAGTTCGTTAAGGATGCTTGTCCCTACGAGTTATCTGTCGTGTTATTTGTCACAATAATTAAAGTTGTAAAACAGTACTTTAATAATGAAATAAGAGGCTGTATGCATCAATTGATGCAGAGCCCAGGGCTGCCCCTTCTCGGAAAAATGAAGGAAAATACTGTTTTGATAGGGGCGGTAGTGTTCTAACTGTAGAACATATATTGGCCCAGACTCATAACCTGACAATTGGTGACCTGAAATAGAAAGAGTTTCCCTGAAAAGAAATGGAACTAGATGATTGCTAGTATCATGTTATTAATCTCTGATAACCATAGGCATTGATGGTTTCCTCGTTCATGCTGTGTAATTGCACAAACTCGTGCATTGTAACGTTGACCCCTGGGGAATGATCCCTCTTGGGATATACATTGTTAGGTAGATGAGACCTCTCCAGCAGCGGATTATACGCGCTTGAATAACACCCCGTTTTAATTCGGTCCCCATGGGGACTCGAAGCCGGGTGGGCTGGCTGCGCACTTGCTAGACTTGCCACCAAGCCAGCACTTGGTTCTCAAACTCGTGCATTGTTACACATGTTTCTTCTTTACATTCTATTTTGACTCATGTGCTTCCTGCCGTCTCTGGAATGTGGAGTTAAAGTGCATTAGTTGCAATTTGTTGATAATTCCATGCGCCACCTTAACATGAAATTTAAGAATTTGCTCACACGACACTATGTTAATCTTAGTAGATTCCATGCACTTATTTTTGGCTTTAATGGTGGAGTGAGAAGTAAGCAAGCTATCATGGATTATATTGTGAACTAGTACTTTTGGAGATCTAGTCTTAATGTGACAAAGATACTTAGTAGTTGCAGCAAAAGTTGTTTGAAGCATAAAGTAGTTGCCCGTGGAACGTTATTCTTTTTGTGACACCCACCTGGAAGCTATGCTTTATCTGAACTGATGGAGAAGATGGTATTTTTCTTTTTTGGATCTGCAAAGGTCGCACTTGGCATCTCTTTAAACACCTAAGCTGCTTTTTATACTCATCAGATGATTTAGTAATTCAAAGTAGAATCTGTACCATGGATGTGGCAAATTGATGCCTTTCTTGCTATCTTGTATTTCTTACTGCTGCAAAGGTAAGTGTTGAGTTACACCCCGTGAAAGCAATCTAGGGAGAATCATAGGTTGTGCCCAAAAATAGGATAGGTCTTTAGTTGTGATCTGCAAGACTGTCCCATAAATGGAAAACTGTAATAGTAATTGGGGCTGGTTCTCATTGAATGCTCTAATTTGAGTTGGTTACCTTCAAAAGTTTATTTTTATGTGACCTTTGTCCATGTGGATTGGAAATTGGAATGGCTGATGCCTTGCAAAAGTGGGCAGATAGTGCATGGAACATACATGTACAGCACATGAACATGCTCTTTAGATTACACATAATCGTTATGTGACAATAAGGACTGTTTTTGACTGACAAGTTATCTTTGTATGAAATTAAGGTATATATATATATATATATATAGGAAAAATACTTCTTACTCCCGGGCGTAACTACACCCACGTCTCATATACTACCTTACGGAAGTATTTATAATACTTTATTTATTTGAGTATGTTCATATACTATATCTAAGATACTTACAAGCAAGTTAGGTGAAAAAATTGCAACTACACCCATAGTTTGCACTATATATGTAAAATACCGTCATATTTATACGTACAAAAGGAGTATGTGAATAAAAATTACATACTACCAAAAAAAATAGTATATATACTGCCCAAATATTCTTATATACTTCATACTACGCGTACATACCTTCCGGTATGGTAAATACTGCCTATATAGTGTGACCCATATTATATAGGCAGTATTTTATAATAATTTTATATAACTTGTTTGTAAGTATCTTAGATATAGTATATGAACATACCCAAATAGGTGAAAAAATTGTAAGTGCACCCATAGTTTGAACTATATATGTAAAATACCGTCATATTTGTACGTACAAAAGGAGTATGTGAATAAAAATTACATACTACCCAAAAAATAGTATATATACTGTCCAAATATTTTTATATACTTCATACTATGCGTACATACCTTCCGGTATGGTAGATACTGCCTATATAGTGTGAAACACGTGTGGGTGTAGTTACACCCGGGTGTAGTATGAATATGTCCTATATATATATATATTTTGTAATGTTATTTTATAGGCTCCTAAATTCTAATAGCATTTTTACTTTTGTCGCTTGCATTCTTACATAAGGTATTTCTTCTTTGTGAAGCCACCCTACCCATGCAAAATGCTAAAGCAATCCCATCAAGCAACTGAATGCATTTTTGGACCCTGCACGCCTTCATATATCTGAAGAACAGGATTGCAACAAGTGACAAGGAAATCAAGAACATCTCAAGACCATGGAAGCGCCAAGAAGTTGCAGTGCTCCATGTTTACTCCTTGTGCTGGCACTAGCTGCACATGGATGCAGCGTATCAATGGCAACCTGCAGCTTCACCATATCCAACTACTGCACCCACACCATCTGGCCGGGGACGATGGCCGGCGCGGGCACGCCGCAGCTACCCACGACGGGGTTCCGGCTAGACCCGGGGCAGACGGTGCAGGTCCCAGCGCCAGCCGGGTGGTCCGGACGGATATGGGCACGCACGGGGTGTAACTTCAGCGCCGACGGCTCGGGTGCGCCTGCCGGTGCGGTTGCATGCCAGACCGGCGACTGCGGCGGTGGACACATGGAGTGCGGCGGCACGGGAGGGACGCCGCCAGCGACGCTGTTTGAGATCACGCTGGGGAAGGGCGGCCCCGCCGACCAGGACTACTACGACATAAGCCTCGTCGACGGGTACAACCTGCCTGTCATCGCTGTCCCACGGGCGCGGCAGGGCAGCTGCAACAGCACCGGCTGCAACACTGACCTCAACCTGTGTATGTGTCACGTACCATAATAATAAAACAGCTATGCATCTATGTTGTAAGTCTATGCCCTGATGCATATATAATCATGTCGTTGCAGCATGTCCAAAGGAGCTGCAGGTGGATGGCGGCAATGGTGGCGGTACAGTAGCATGCCGGAGCGCGTGCGAGGCATTCGCGCAGGACAAGTACTGCTGCAGCGGCGCCTACGCGACTCCGGACACGTGCAGCTCGACAGCGTACTCATCCATCTTCAAGTCGGCATGCCCGCGGGCCTATAGCTACGCCTACGATGACGGCACCAGCCTCTTCACCTGCAACGCCGTCGACTACACCATCGCTTTCTGCCTCCCTCCCACCGGGTACGAATCAAGTCTTTTTTTTTTGCATTCACTTTGACATAGTAAAAATGTATTGCAATTTGCAACCAGTAACTAGCGGTGATTGTCGAAATGTGCTTCTTAATTTCTGACAAACCAAGAACTCAGTACTTCACAATCGCACGCGCCCAAGTTCATCAGATATGTACAGCTAAAATTTTGGGCTTTTGAATACTGGAATTTGATGGATAACCCGTGGTTCGCACAGGTTGAACACGCCTGGTGATGCTAACATTGCTCCTCCTACTGACAACAATGGCGCTGGAAGCACCTACGTGCAGCCCCTGACAGGCAACAGCGGTGTTGGAATCGTATATCAGCCACCCCCCACAGATAACACTGGTGCTGGAACTTCCTACCTGCCACCTCCAACAGGCGGAAATGGCGTCGGAAGTGGCTACCAGCCACCCTTGGCTACCAATGATGGCGTGGGAAGTGACTACCATCCGCCCCTGATGGGCAACAATGGCCTCAGAAGCGCCTACCAGCCAGGGATGATGCCTTCTTCGGCGAGCACACGATACAACCAGCTGTTTCTGCTACCTGCGGCGTTCTTGTTCATAATATGACCGCCTTTGATCTTTAGAAGACTGGAAAACCGTGAATAGCCGCAGGCTGGATACAGCGGAGAATTGGGTGATCAATGGGGTGGAAGAAAGAAGAGGCTCGGGAGTGTATCAAGCAGAAATCTTGTACAGTAGGAGTTTCTGACTGACAGTAGATGAAACTTGCAGTTCTTCGTGTATAGCAATTGTAAAATTAGTCTCAGAAACTAAATATTATACTGGTTCAATAGGGGGAGATGTAAACATTATATGCTTTTATGTTAATTATCAATGATAATGTCTAGTGCAAGTTATGCACTCATTAATTCCATCAATATGGAAAAGTATGCTCTGTTTTTTCATGGTTCATGGCTTTTAGGAACTTTACCACTATAGAGTGTTCAGTCTTCTCCTTTTTTCTGTAGGGTGTTTTGGTATTTGAACTGAATAACCCTGTCCAATCCATGATAGAAATTTGTTATCCAAGAAACTGGAGGACCAAACAAATAAGAAAAGGAAGCAACCAAAACTTGTTATAAAAAATGGTCAGCTTTATTATTACGTATATAATCCAACATTTGTTACATGTAAGGTTCTGTCATGAAGAAGAAGGTACAATGATAGGAGCTGGGTGCACTGATTTCTCCAACGGCCAGCATTCCCAGTTCCCATCTTTGTCCTGAGACAAGGAGAAGTGCTTGGGCATCCACACCTCTCCCTTCTCATTCCTCTCCTTGTCAAGCTTCCTAGCATCGCCCTCGACTTGCCGCTTCGCCTCGCTGGCCTTCTCCCAATCCTTTATCAGGATAGCCTCGCTGACTTCGCGCCAGACCACTGCCGACTCCGAAGGTGACAAGCCCTGCCACATTATCATCATTGTTCATGAGGAGTATTACCCATGTGCTGTTTTTGCAAGTTTCAGCTATGCTGAACTCAAAGTGTATATCATATTATCATTTGATCAGAACAATAGATAACCGTATGATTATCTGTAAAACGGTAGCAATGCCATATATGTTCAAAATGTTAGTACCTCTTGATCTTTCACCTCCGGTGTGGTGAGGTTAGCGATGGCGAGCTTGGCGTCATAGAGAACCGAGACCTCGCCGCTCTGAACATCCTTCAACGAGACAGTCCTATCCCAGTGTCCATCGATCTCGTACAGGGTCTCCTCCGATCCCGATGAGGAACTGAACACCTTGCCCTTCACGCACCTCCCGTCGCCTCCCATGCCCAGGAAGGAGTTGCTCCTGTGGTAGCTCAGCTCCGCCTCGAGCCCGGAGTCCTTGCAGACGACCCTGACGGTCCCGGACCACTCGATGGAGGGCGCAGGCAGCAGCCTTATGAGCAGGTTCGGACAGTCCACCTCGTAGGTCTCGTTCAACTTGGGAAGCATGACCTGCCTCTTGCCGTTCACCGTTGCCTCTATGCAAGTGCCTTCGGTGAAAAAAAAAATGAATGAAATGGATGCAGGAGTTCAGATAAGTTCGGTGTTCTTGTGTTTCAACAGCAGTGTGTTGTGCTGAAACTTATTCAGAATTTGTTGCTCTGGTGTGGCCTACCGTTGAACTTTGGCACTGGGCTTTGGCACCATAGGAGCTCGACGTTTCCGTCATCATCGGTCGCGTGAAGCGCGGAGACCGGGGGACGATGAGACACCTGAAAATGTTGAAGACATATGATCATTCACATTCTTTTCGAAAAGAATCCAGAATCTTCAGAGATGGTGTAAAATGGGCGATTTTGCCAAGTTGGGGTACCTGCTCAAGGAGGACATGGAGCGACCCGCTGGAGACATGGTGCGTCTCTCCGAGGACCGGGTTGTAGGGCGCGAAGCCGAAGATGGGCGGCCTCGTCGTCGAGATGCTCCACGCCACGACCGCCGTGAGCCGCTCGAGGCTGTCCTTGCCGAGGGCGCACTTGCTCAGGTAGTCGCCTCCGTCGCAGTAGACCCCTTCCCCGTACAACTGGAGCTGCGATTTCGGCAGGTTGAACGTAGCAGGCAGCTGAAAAACGTTCAGAGGCACGCCGGTGATTTCGTCCGTGAAGTATAGTACAGCGTGTTTGGACACTTGTGAGAGTATTGCAGCGATGGCGATCATCCATCTATGTGGCATATTTTTGGGGACAAAAGAATTATATTGTGAAGTGCACCTGCCGAACTTGCCTGAACTGGGTACTAAATAGTTTTTTTTTTTGAAAAACAAGGGAGCTAAATAACCAATCAATTTAAGTGCCTGGTAAGGGACTGGCCAACCATTAGGATTGATCTCCACATCAGTGGCCTATCTTTGGATATCGAACGTCCACAGCAATCAGTCCCAAAGTTTGGTAGCATTGAGAAACATGTGGTCCGAGCTTTCAGTTCCCACTTTGAACACGTGAAAATTTCAAGATTGCTCCATTTATCAAATCGGCGCCAAGCCGTGTGAAATGACTGCGTCACAATCAAGCAGCCAAACTCCCACCCATAAAACAGGCACTCCTACAGTATACTACTAGTACTTCTCGGTAGCCAAGCCCCCTGAATTCTGCCGGATTTTGGGTGCTTAGTGCTCCCAATTAATCTCGAACCAAGTAAACTAGCAAATGGATCCAAATCTCGGAGTCTCACCCACATGCGCGTACCGAGCACGGGTGCTCGCCCGGGATCAAGATTCAAGAACAGATATGCCAGAGAGTGAGTGCAGGTGGCACTACGCATTTTCTTTTTACCTGGAAGTGGGAGAGATCGGCGCCCGGCCTGACGTTCCCGAATAGGCTGAGCACCCGCTGCGCGAGGTTGGCCGGCCGGAGCTCCGCCGCGAGCCCTCCTTCCAGCGACAGCGGCGCGGTGAGCACCGCCGTGGCCGTGGCCGTCGCTGCCACCGCCGATACGTCGCCCTCCGATTCAACCTGCATCAAAATACAGTCGGGTGACCGTCAATAGCAATGTGTATAAAACAAAAACCATTAGTAATAATGGCAGGAGGGGACAAAAGGCGAGGACGGCGGCGTCATGAAATGTTTAAAAGTAGAATCTGCAAATATTCGCAACCATGACGTGGACGCAGGCCACCCGCCGCAAAACTTCGATCGCGAAACAATCTCAGATTCTCATCGCCGCCGGCGCTCGCCTGCAGGCCGCCCCCGCCGGCGGAGAAGCAGAGCAGGCACGACAGCTTACCATGCTCGATCGATAGCCACGAAACTTGCTAAAGGAAGAAGGGGAAAAAAGGAGCAAGCTAGCAAGAATGCCCAACAAAGAACAGGCAGAGGTAGATATATATATGCTTACCATCGATCGATCGAACGAACGGGTCCTTGCAAATCCGATTCCCAACCCAAGCACCTTCGATCCCCCCTCTCTCCTCCTCCTCCTGCGGGTTCGCTTCCCCTCTCTTTATCTTCTTCCCTTCAATTTGGAGCTAGAAATGGCAAAGAAGTCTCTGCTTCTCTCCTTCCTTAGTATGCTGCGTGGGGCGGACGACGGGGGCGGGCTGAATCCTCGATAAGGGGGAGGGAAGAAGGAAGCAAATCGGTCGATCGATCGCCTTTGTTTAGCAGGCGCGCGCCGTCTATTTATACACCGCCCGCCCGCGTTATCTGTCTCTCTTTCGGGGCGTGTATGTCTACCGCGGCCTTCTTCCAATTTTCCGCCCGCTTCCTTCACTGCTCGGGTAAAGCCGAGGCCGCGCGGGAGGTGACGCACGTCGTCGGACGTGCTATCCGTGTCCACTTTCCGTTGGTGTGTGTGAACGCGCACCGATTATCGGCACAGACCAACACGTTTCCGCCTTTCCGGACCAGTGCTAGCGCGGGTACTTCATCGTGATACTTTTTTGCGTCGACAACTTTTTCTTAACCGGAGAGGCATGATGGACGAGTTTTTTTCTTTTTTTTGATAAATCTGATCTTTTAGCAAATCTAATGTCTATCCACGAAACTATTTCAGAATCTGACCCCGAAGATCGATGCCAACAAGAATAAAACCGAAATAGTGCACGTTGGCGCCAAGCATCACCAACACCGAAGCAAGGTCGGCGCCAAGCTAGCCAGCGCCATGGGTAAGTCGGTGTCATTGAGTTGGGAAGTTGGGCGGTGGACTTCTTGATTTTTCTTTTTAAAATTTAGGTATGTGTTAAATTTCCTTGGCGCGAAATATGCTACTTTGAATCCATTCTTGTTGGCGCCGATCTCAGGAGTCAGATTCCGAAATAGTTTTGTCAAGGGATCATAAGATTATTTTGCATAAAGGTCGGATTTTTCAAATGCACCCGTTCCGCGGTGAGAGTACATTTACAGAAAGAACCTTAGAAAGAACAAATTTACACTTAAGCCCTTACCTTTTACAGTTTGCACCTTAGATAAACATGTAGAAACGCGATCAAGTCCATCTTCTTTGCCGACGATCTTTGACCTCCAGACGCGGCTGCCATCATCTCCACTGGGGACATCACCACTTGGGGAAGCAGCAACATGCATCGCCACCCTGAGATGGATGAGGATCCTGCACTTAAGGAGGAAGAGGGAGCTCGAGCTATCACGCATCTCGAGCGCAGCAGGGCCAATCTCATGGCCGAAGATAGCGTCTGTCTAACGCATTCACTTGGGAACTGCTGCCAAGGTCGCAGTCTCCTTAGACCCCGAGCACCACCTCCAGGCATTAGCAGCAACCGCACCACCACCGTCCTCTTCCTCGCCACCGAGGTCGGTCGAAAGGAGAAGTAGCAGAGCTTAACCGCCGCGTCGGAAGCAATGGCACTTAGTGAGAAGGGGTTGATGAGTGCATATTTGCATCATGTTTTCATTATTATTTTGCATTGTAGATCTAGGATCTTGGTATTTTATGGCGCTCACACGCATATTTTATTTCTGTTTTCACCAGGATCAGGACAAATGATGGATACAATGGATACAATTCTTGAGCAATTGTACTGTGGAGAAAAAGAGTCAAAATAACGTAAATCGCTTATTGGGGAAATATTAATAATACCAGAAGAAGAAACCAGAAGCGAACAAGGGAGGCAGAGAGTCCAACGGCCAACTATACGACCGGAGCAATTTTTCCGGCCGTATAGTTGGCACCGCCTCCGCCCTGTCAAATAGTTTCACCCCGTACAATTGGTTCGGAGAGACGACATACAGAACACCCAGAAATCGCAGAAACCTCACCTCCGGAAGGCATCTAGAGGGGTAGCTCATCCACAAGAGATCCATCTTCGCCATGCGCAGATCCGGGAGGCTAAGGCATCGATCTTCATCATCCACGCTGCATCACCACCATCTCCATCCATCCCATCTACATCTCATCTAGATCTTGTTGTAATTTCTGTACTCGTTGTGGATTTATACAAGTACTATTCATCTATGATTGTTTCTATTATCATTGCTATGCTGTTGATTGCCTCCATGTCTGAGTAGATTTCTAGTTCTTGGGGAGATGGAGAAACCCTAGCATATGACTAAGATGAGATAGAGATTATTATGTTATATATTATATTGTGTACGTGTTAATTGTCTTCATCTTGATGTTGGGAGTTGTGCACCTTCTTAACATTCGCCTCTTATGGGGACTCGATGAAGGTGATTACTTGTTGGTAAACGGAGGGATGATAACACTTACTGTGACTATAAAGCTGTTGTCATTCTTTACATACTAACTTGGAGAATCAAGAAGAACTCACAAAGCCACGTCCATGCTATGAGAGAAATCTCTTAATAGCACAGTAATTCGATTGATGTCGATTGCTGTCTGCTGTGGTTATGAGGATGATGAGTGCAGCGGTTGCTGGCTATTTGTCCATATATGGAGCTCCTCCCACATATATACACATTATGAGAATATTCGTTATAATAATCTTGACTACTTAGTTCAAATTGCTAGCGGTGTATCCACTATTCCCTGAGAACGCCTTTTTCCTATTGTAGTTCCAAAGTTCTATTATACACGCGATTCTTACTTTCTACATTAAGTTTTGCTTTACTTTAAATCACCTTGTTCAACCAAAAAAACCCAAAATAACTCTACTTTACTTACATCTTAAAATTATTTCTTAAATACTTCGTTTAGTTATAGTTAAAAATATTTTAGTCTTTCGTCTACTGCTTCCTGAGAGATTGATATCTTTATTTCGAAACTAGATACAAACGATCTGTGCACTTGCAGTCATCAGGGGCTCATCTCAAATGCAAGCTCCAACACCTCCTGTCGTGGGAGCACACGTGCAATTTACAACGCAAGCCTACCAAGCCAGAATACTTCTGTTGCAACCCACTTGCAATTTACATAACACACGAATCATAAGTTGTAACTTAATTCTCGATTGACCGACAAATAGCATAACCATTTTTTTGGAGCAACCGGCAGGAGCACTACTTTTTATATTAGAAGAGAGGGTATGTCCAATGTACATGAATGCATGTTTATATTAAGGTGGAAACATACCAAAACCACCGCTAACAGAAAAAACCCAAAGATAGACTAATCTGGCTCGGCTGGGATAGCTCACACATAGGTAGGAAAAGCACTTGCCCGCTGAAGAATATCGTCTCTAGCAAAGGAGGCCACCTCGATATAAGTTAGATGTCGACCCATGAAAATTATACAGTTTCTTTTCTTCCATGCATTCCACACGACATATAGTAGGTGACCATTGAGGCGATGTTGCTCGCTTTTTTATTTCACCTCAATCATATCGTCCCATCAATCAGAAACGGAGGGGAAGGTTTGGCTGAGATTGCCTGTGGACTCGTTGTCTCAAAATTGTGTGGTGTTCCAGACGCAGTCGTGAAGGAATAGTCTTTGCAGAGATGAGCAGTTGTTTCCGGGGCGGATTTGCAAAGCGCGCAAGTAGGGTTGTGAGTGCATCTCTTGACAACAAGCATGTATGCGGTCAATAATTTACCATGAAGACCCAACCACGAAAATAGTTATCATTACGGCTCGGCATGCGCAAAACAAATCCTTTGGGACTTGAACTTAAGGAAGCAATCGTTGAATTGTGCATAATAGGCCATTAGCGGCCAAGGTACACCTAATGAAGTGTGAGATTCAGACACATGGCTTAATAGGATTGATAGGATACCCATATCAACAAGTTGCAACTTCTTTTCCGGAAGCTCATTCAAAAAGAACTCTAAGGTTAAGCGTGCTTGGCCTAGAGCAATTCTAGGATGGGTGACCGACCGGAAAGTGGGTAACCGGATGCGCACGAGTGAGGACAAAGTGCGCAGAAAAGACTAGTGTTGATCTGTGGGGACAGTCTAGATATCCTATTAAGCTGCCAGGAGTGACACCCCCCGGGCCCAGGAGTGGACGGGGTGTTACAAGTGGTATCAGAGCCAACCCTTGTGATTACACGGGTGTGTGCGGGTCAGTGGCGGGACATGTGGAGCATGGCGCGTGTGGCCCGGAGTGGACACGGCATGGCACATGTGCCGGCACTGGACGCACAAACGCGTGCCAAGAGGGAACGTTCCTGGGGTGTGCTTGATCGATGAGGGCATCGATCTTCTAAAGGGTGGGTGTATGTAAGATCCAGGCACATGGCTTAATAGGATTGATAGGATACCCATATCAACAAGTTGCAACTTCTTTTTCAGAAGCTCATTCAAAAAGAACTCTAAGGTTAAGCGTGCTTGGCCTAGAGCAATTCTAGGATGGGTGACCGACTGGAAAGTGGGTAACCGGGTGCGCACGAGTGAGAACAAAGTGCGCAGAAAAGACTAGTGTTGGTCTGTGAGGACAATCTAGATATCCTATTAAGCTGTCAGGAGTGACACCCCCCGAACCCAGGAGTGGACGGGGTGTTACATGAAGTAAGGTTGTAGCGGGATCGGCTGGGTGTCCTGGATGAGGTCCCAAACTTCTAAGTACCAAGATAGCCGAATAGGAGTGTTGTGTCTGGCGAAGGAGCGGATCAAATTGCCATGGATGATCTCTTTCGTGATTGTACTTTCTTTCCTTGTGGAAATCTTAAAAAGGTCGGGAACCCAGAGCCTTAGGTCGTTCACAATGGGCCGTCTCTTCCGAGCGTTAGTTACACTACCACGTCGTATGTAGATTCATGGATGATACGACTAATGTAGTGGGTTGTTTTTTATGACTGTATGCATTAATTGATTACCAGAATTTTCTATACCCATCTACCCTATCCGTAGTGTTCACATAAGGGAGGATCAGGGTGGCTCATGCACACGACCTGCCCACCGATTGATTATCTTGGACTGCGGGACAAGAGCTGTTTCTCGCCTTACATACAGCTATAATCTCTCTCCTTTTAAAATATCTCTCTAGCTCAGCTCCGACCCTACATGGCAACTGCTAAGAGACGACTGACTAGGAGAACTGAGAGCCGTCTTAGAGGACCCTAGTCGCACCAGTTGTCGTGCCAAAAGGAGGATGTTTCACTATTCACGAGAGTGATCTTCGTGGACGCTCTGAAAAGGGCCATGTGTGCTGAGTTGCAAGGAAGCTTCAATCATATCCAAGCACGTTCAGGGTCAATCCATTGTAGCCATGACAGCGGAGTCGCAGAGCCCGCCCAGTGCACTCAAGATCTGGCATCGCAAGACCAAAGGCATGCACACCGTTTTCCAGTTGACTAGCGCTTTCCTGCTTGTTGCGTGGACAAACTTTCTGATGATTTTAAAAATCTTTTCACGGGCCTACTTAGAGAGTGGAATGGCGGTGGCACGGTAGTTCGCGGTGGCCATGAGTACCAACTTAGACAGTGTTACTCTTTCGGGCCGCACGATGTTTTTTCTCAATCTTCCTAGGAGTTTTCCAGCATAACCATTTGTTGTATTTGTTCATACCGTTGGAGATTTATTTGCTGTATTAAATACTTCATTCTCTTGTGATATGATTGGCTCGCGCCCTTTCAAAAGGGGCGGTTCTACGTGTCTTTTCATCCCCAGGTCCCTAGCCGTTTGATTAGCCCAGATCGACGGTCAGATCACCTTCTAGTTCCTCATCTCGCATTTGCTACAAACCATCTAAGTTTTGTTTCAGAAAGTCCCTCTTTTGCTACATGTAGTAAAAAAAGGGTTTACCACAAGATAAAAATAAAAGACAGATCTCGTACGAAGAGTTCACCGGAGACCTTATCGGCGACCTTGTAGCGAAAAAGTCCTAGTGTAGTACAACCGACTTCGTTGGAGATATCACCGGAAAAAATATCGCTCGAGACCTCATAGTAAAACATTTACGCTATTGTAGTAAAACCACAAGACGGTTGTAGCAAAATATTTTTTCTAATGTAGTAAATCGGACATCGCCAGAGACTCCCGCCAGAGATCTTGTAGCAAAACCGTCGAGACTGGCTGTAGCAAAAAAAAAGTGCGGAAGTAGCAAAAAATATATGAATACATAGAAAAATAATTTGCTAAGGTCGCAAAACGCTCGTAGCAAAGACAAACACAAAAATAGCAACACCGACCTACTAGAGTAGCAAGCGCTCTAAACTGTGGTAGCAACACCGGACGCCTTATGAAGCATTGCCGTCACCGGGACCATGGTTGCGTGTTATCGCGTCATGGTCGCAGCAGCCATGGCAGCTCCACACCACAGAGCACCTCCACGGTTAAGTCCATCTCCGGCGACAACGAGGAGCACCACCGTCGTGGTCTTCCTGTCGTCGGGCGCCTCCAACGGGATCTAGCTGGATGTGGCGGTAGGCTCCAAGGCGCGTGGCGGCGCAGCAAGACCATGGCGGAGGCCGTCGGTAGAGGCTGCGCGGCGGCAGAGCAGCGGCGCACATCAAAGAGTGGGGGCAGGTCGCGGCGGCAGCAGCGCGCGTCGCAAAAAGCGTGGAGGAAGAAGGCCACCGGACGCGTCGTGGGTGGGCCCTCCACTTAGCGTGAGCGAGCAATGACCCGGGGGATCGTTTCGTTCGATCCACCGGGGAGGTGAATCCTTTTCCTTTCAAAAGTCGTCAAAAGTATCATGTTTACTTGGCATCTCTTTCTTCGGCGAACTTGGAAACTTGATTTATTAAATTTTAAAGATCTACTGTATGTGTTTGTTTGGAGTGTCGGCTCTCCTTTGTTTTGATCGCACGCACACGGCAAATGCATCCTCACGGTAGACGCATGCTTGGAAGCGAGACGTAGCAGTTTTTGCTTTACAATCCACGGCAGATCCGAAGCCAAGCAAAAGCGACACGATGGAAGCATGATTTCAGCGTTTTTTTTTTGTCCCGCTCGCTCTCTTGATCGCGTGTCACATGAATTTATTATTCTATATGAAAACATTCAGATATTGAGATCCGTTTAACTTGCTTCTTGATTCGTTGGAACGAACGTAGACAGGCCTTTGACTTGAGGACGGAGAGAACTCACGTCGGGTAGCTCCTGGTGACAGGTGACCGACTGACCGGAAAGTTTCCTCGGTCACCCAATTTGGCTCTTTACGTCCACAATTCGTTGACTTTTTAGTTTTTTTTTGCGGGGGACTTTTTAGTTGACGTCTTTGGAGAAAATTGTTCGTTCTATACGGTCAGTTATCTATCTCTGTTCTAATTTTTTTAAGGAATCCGTTCTAAATTAATTAGTAAAGAATTGTCTAGTTACACATCTACATAGGCGATCATAGGATTGGTCCTTCAGCTACATAGACGATCTACGGCTTTTGATAATTACTTATAATTTCGCCTTTATTTTTTCCTTTTGTTTGGACTTTTTTTTTTGGACTAGTTGTGGCGTGAAACTATTGAGCCCTCTAGCTTGGCTCCCGATGGCAATAGAAAAGTTTGGGACCTTATATGAAAGTCTCGTGTATCCCCCAAAGTCCAACATTTTGCATGGTGACTCGTCACGAATTCCCTTTCAACTTGGTTGAATAAGCTTACTTTTGAAACATCGGGACTTTGTCCCATACATAGCATGGAGGTTGAGCATAACTTTAATCCGTTTATTGGATGCTCTCTAGCGAAGTTTATACAGAATACGGGGAAGGATTGGTTATTAAATATGCCGATTTTTTTTGCCTAAGAATAGTGTGTTCAGAACACTGACGACTGTGCGGCGCATTTGATATATCCGCAATGAAATAGTTCATGTTCATGATAAACACCCCCTCCAATGGAAGCCTCCAGGTAGTTCCTGATGTGCTATATGGATTGACTTCTGCAGATCGAATATCATGTGGGTGAGGACATCGTGAAAAGAAAATTTATCTTCGATATTGACGATGTGGCTATACATAGGTCCGCGGGGAAGAAAGTTGAGACGAACCTACATTGTACTTGGCCCTCTCTCGAAAACGCACGCCCGCGTCGCTCCTCTCTAGGGCGGCTCGGGCGCCCCCAAGCCCTAGCCCCCACCTCCTCACTTCCCCCGTCCCTTCCCTCGCCGCCGCCGGCGACCGCCGCCGAAAAAACCATGTGGCCCTCGAGGACGGCGGCGGCGAGGCCTCTTTCGCACATCGTCTCTGGTCTGGTGGGGGCGTACCCTTCTCGTCGACCAGGTGAGCGAGGTGGCCAAGTTCGTCGTCAGGGCCAGGAGGCGCTGCTCCGGCCTTCCTCCACCGTCCTCCAGTAGGGAGGTAGCCCAAGGAGCAACTTGCAATAGATCTTGTATGGACTCCTCTTTGGAGATCTTGCAGGGTGGATTCATTTAGGGTGACCTTGGATTCACTGAGGCAGGGGCATGAAGAGGAACATCTGGAGGTCCTGCCACGCATCTCTGGTGCGATGGCCCGTGGGCGGCTCCCGGTGCCTTCTCCCCCATTCTACCATCTCCCAGTGGCCTGATCTGCGATCCAAGAGTTTGTGTTCGGACAGATCAGTGGATTTTTCCTGGCAAATCGTGCCTTTTAGGTGGCTGAATTTGGTAGGAGTTCTAGACCGGCATCGACAATTGCTCTATGATTGCTTGTTCCCTGCCCGCGTGGTTTGATGGGTCGGGGGAGTTTGGACGCCGGGGCGGCGGCCCTGGATAGAGAGGGGGAGTCGACCTATGGCTAGTGTCGTCAATGGGTGCTGGCCAGTTGTCTTGGCTGTGTGGGCGGCGAGGCACTAGCGGGATCCTTTCGAGGTGGGAGGGCGGTGTCATTGGTCCTCTTCTCTAGATCTAAAGGCCGCCCTCTCCCTCCCTTTGGCTCTATCCTCCTAGTCGGATCTAGTAGCCGGTGTTCACCAGCTTTGGACAAGATAGGGGGTCGGTTGGGCAGACGTGGGATCGGGAGAAACCCTTGGTCGGCTAGCCCGGTCACGATGGCGGTGACGCCCTTTGGGCGCCTCTCACCTTCCCTGAGGCGTCGTCGAGGTCCCTCCTCCCCAGCCCATTCCACGCTCCTGGGTGAAAACCCAAAGTCCTCTACTTGGGCAGTGGCAACACCATCAGTGTTGCTTTCCCTCTTGGGGGCGTTGTTTGGGGAGGTTGGTTCTGCGGGTGAGTGAGTTATGGAGGTGATGTCTTTCGGTGTGGAGGCTTGCGAGTTGTGGGTGGTTCTTTGGTCCGGCAAGCCTAGTGTGTAGTGTATCTTATGGGGTGATCCCATCATCATTTGTTGCCGCTCTCCGGTGGGGTCGGTGCCCTCGAGCCTGGGCAGTAGGGGAAGTGTTCCCCTTCCCGGCGATAGTGGCATGGTGGAGATTTCCCATGCTCTTCTTCCGTGGTGGTTTCTATATCCTATTGCACTACTCCAGCTCCTAAGCTCTTCGCATCTTCTTGGTCAGCGTTTGGTCCCAAGCTTTTCAAGACATCGCTGGTGGCAATCGGAGCTTCATTTTCTTATTTTGTGTGGTTTGTTAGTGCATTGCGTTGTAAGATGTTTTTGATCAACATCCTTTTACCATCGGAGCCATTCGGGGTTTTATTAATTTGAAGTTGGTTCTTTGGCCTTCTGTCTAAAAAACCTACACTATACAATACCACCAATTGGATGATACAAAATCAACATTGATGGCTCCTTCGGAGCTGATGGGAAGGCAGTTGGGGCATGGTCGTGCATGATCACAATGGTTATACTACCTCTGTCCCAAAGCTTAAGGTTTTTTTTTGGAAAGTAAAGCTACGGAAATTTTGACCAGAAAAACTATCAAGAACTATGATATTATATAGAATACCATGTGAAATATGTTGACCCCCGTGCTCCCATCGACCCTCGAGGTGACGGAGCGCCGCCACCCCTCTTGAAAGGACATTTATTGTCCTACTAAGTTTTGGTTTTTTTTTAACAAATTGAGGACCCTTTTTACCGTGTGCTAATGGTGTCAGGTTAATCTACTGAAAAGTGAAAATCCCACGACAATAGGAAATATACCTGGCTGAAACAAAGTATTCATGAAAGGTTCGGATTGGAATCTTCAGTCTAGGCAGTTCGGAGTCTCCGGTGTTTGTCGCAGGTCAGAATCTCCGCTGTGCAAAGACCGGAGTTTCCGGTGTTCCCAACCGGAGTTTCGGCACGAGTCTCTAGTGTGATCCTCAAAACCAAGTCCGTGCCATTCTGTATAGGTGTCCGAAGATTGTCCGGAGATGGATCGGAATCTCCGGTGTGAGATGATTACATACCAGAATCTCTGGTCTCCAGACCGGAGTCTCTGGTATGGTATTTCCCCAACGGGCAGAAAACGGTCTGAGAGGAGTGGGCCTATAAAAAGGAGACTTCATCCCCTACCTCCAGTTGCTCGTTTCAGAAAAGAGGAACACCCAAAGTAGAGCCACCAAATCAACAAGATATCCCCTCCAACCATCCAAAGTCCTTGATCTTTGGAGAATCGAAGGAGGAGGCCTTGATCTACAATTTCACCAAAAGAGATCTTCATTTCCCCCCTCATTCACTTGAGAGACCCTTGCTCTAGTGTTTCATTGGAAATCCTTGGCTTTGATTTAGTTCTTACAAGCTTGTCTTTGATTGTTGTGACAGCTTGCTTGCATTCGGGAGCCTCAAATTTAGTTATGGATGTGTGCCTCAAACTTGTTGTAAAGGTGTGGGTTTCCACCTCAAAGGTTATCGATATAGTGGAAGAGTGAATCGATCCCTTTGGGGTGAGGTTCACCGGAGAACAAGGGAGGCCTTTTGTGGTGTTGGTGGTTTGAAACCACCCCCTCTCCAAATGCAGACATACTTCCCCTCAAAAGGAAGGAACTGTAGGAAATCATCCTTGTGTCTCCGCATGCTCCATTCGGTTACCTCTATCCTTTACTGCACTTTACTTATTTCTTGCTCTTGCTTAGTTAGTTGTGCTAGTGTGACATATAGGTAAATTCACCTTAGTTGCATATCTAGAAAATTTAACTTTTGTGTCAAACCCTTATTAAAAAAGAGTAAAATTTGAAGTAGTACCTATTCACCCCCTAGGTGCCCATACGATCCTTTCAATTGGTATCAGAGCCTCGGCTTTTTATTTGGGCTTAACCGCCTAAGAGTGCATGGGTAACCAGGAGGAAGATGGAGGGGGTGAGGCTATCACCTCGGTGACCATGGAGGATCTCAAGAATTTGGAATCAAGCTTGAGCTCCTCCCTGGGCAACGAAATCCAATAGTTGCGTCAACTAGTTGAGCAACTTGTTAAGGAAAAGATAGCCTCACCACCTCCTTCTCAAGAGGAACCCCCTACGATCCCAAAGGTGAACGCTTCGGCTAAACTAGCGATTGAAGTAGTGGAGGATGAACATAATGCCACTAACTCTTCCACCCATTGGCGGAGCCACCACCGGGTCGAGCCTGGGCAACCGACTCGGCTCAGTTTTTGGGGGAAAAAATTATACACCATTCTCTCTTTGTCCCGCACGAGCAGAGCGACCTAATCCCCTCGCATCGCCATCGCTCGCTCTCGCACGCGCCGCCCGCCTCGATCGCCGCTTCGGCCGCCCGTCCCCTCGACCGCTGGCCGCTTCCTTGGCCGCCCATCCCCTCTGCTCGCCCCTGTCGGCCGCCCGTCCCCTCTGCTTGCCCCTGCCGCCGCCTGCCCCGCCCGCTTCTACACACGGCACACAGCCGCTCCTCGCTTCGCCGCTAGCTAACCCACACAACGCTACAGCACACGGCCGCCCGTCTCCTGTGGTCTCCCTCTGCTCTGCTCAACGCCTCTGCCCTGCTCAACCCGACGGCCGCCTTCGATGGACTCCGGTGACGAGGCTGACCTGGCTGCCTGGATTGAAGAAGAGGAAGCCGCTGAGGCAGCTGAAGAAGAAGCACGCAAGAGGGCACGCATAGAGGTTGAATTTCCCCCATTTGTATTGAGTTTTGATACCGTATTTGTCTAGTAATTAATTACTAGTGTAAAATCTTTCCTCATAGTTTGTTTTCTTTTCATTGTTGTAGGCGCCGGAAATCTTTGATCTAGCAAATGTGGTTGCCGATCCCGAAATTCGGAGACCAACTGATTCATATGGTACCCCTGAAAATCAACTTAATGGTATGATAATATCTTCTCAAAATGTAGCAATTTTGTATCTAGTTCTTGTTTTTTAGTCAGTTTGTACTTTTACTCGGTGAAATGTGACAAATGAATCTGTCTGGACCATTTTTTGTTGATTACATTCATTTTTTGCCAAAATTTTTTAGAGATTATTTATTCGACCCGACTCAGTTTGAATCCTGGCTCCACCACTGCTTCCACCAAAAGTGCAATGGGAAGGAAGAGCACCATGCAGTTCCCGGTTGGTACTCCCCTGACCCTCCGATCCCTCATCCACATAGAAATAGTAGAGGTGACCCAGCTATGCTAGCTGCACATTCTTTTTCTCAATGGAAAGTTTTGATGAAATCTCATGTGCGCAACTCTTGTACTAAATTGTGGAATATTATTGAAGGACTCAAAATTGAGGATCCAACCAACTTGATAAGAATAGAAGTGGTCAATAGTCAACTCAATGCCACCGCATTGCACATGATTCAACTTGGTGTGGGGACAAAATATTTCCCTCACATTGAACACCTCAACACCACCAAGGAAGCTTGGGATGCTCTAATTGATTTGTTTGTTGCAAATAAGAGCATGAGAAGAAACTGATATGATGCTTTGAGCAATGAAGCCGAAGGCTTATATATGAAGGATGGTGAGGACCATGAAGACATGTATCGAAGACTCAAATCCACTGCCACCTCCTTTAGAAATGTTGGTGCCTCTCATGTGGATGATGCTTGGATAAAGAGGAAGTATGTGAGTGCGCTAATGCCCTTCGAGCCCACCAACTTGAAGAGTCTCCAAGGAAGACACAACTACCATCTCATGACCTCCAATGAATTTATGCAAGATATGTCCACCTTCAAGGTTGCTGCCAAGAATGCCAAAGATGATTGCACTCGTGCCCTTGGAATGAGCAATGGTGTTAATCTTGCCTTGAAGGCCAAGGTTGTGGAGTATGAGGAACAAGAAGGAAGTGATGAAGTCCTGACTATGAGCCACCCCGAAGATGTCAAGGTTGATCATGGTGAATACATGGCCTTCTATGCAAGGAACTTTTGGAAAGATCCTGCCAAGGCCAAGATGGAGATGCAATGAAGAAGCAACCCAAGTGTCAGAAAAGAGAATGGTTCAAGATTGAGAACTTGCTTCAACTGTGGTGACCGCTATCATTTTGTTGACGAATGTCCATATGAGAAGAGAGAAGATCATGGCGGTGTACTTATATTGAAGAAAAAGTCAAAGGTCCCTTTAAAGAAGCCTTTCATCAAGAAGAATGCCACCAACAAGAAGTCAGCTGACATTGCGTTGATAGCACATGAAGAGTTCTCATCTGATGATGAAGATGAGGAAGAAGAAACATCAAATGGTGTGGCAACCATTGCCACCACCTCTACATCCACTTTCTCACTCTTCGACTCTCCAAATGAGAATATCTCCAACAAGAATGTCACTTGCCTTATGGCAAGAGCATCGGAGGTTCCATCATCCCTCCTCTCCACCTCTATGATCAATGATGGAATGAATGATGATATAAATCTTGAGGTGAAGGAGGAATTAGTTGCTTTTGATGTTTATATGACTAACTTGCAAGGGGATCAAAAGAAGCATTTTGTGAGTCTCTTGAATCAACTTTCTCACACACAAGAGCTTCTTTATGAGAGATCCAAACTTGGGAGAGAGCACATTCTTGAGTGTAACACCCTCGAATCGGCCCTATGCAAGTTTTAGCGCTTCCCGCCAAACCCGCATAGAAACGATTCAAGGACGCCCACCAGGCACTTTCGTGCGGGTGGAAAACAAAGTAATATCATTACACAATAGTCCACGATGGAACCCACAGAACAGATATATATATACAGCAACGACTCACTGAGTCAAGAATACAGATATACAGTACAAAGGTTCAAATCACCTTGAACACGATACAACATCCGAGTACGGATAAGAAGCAAATTGAGCTAAGAGCCCTGAAGAATAACCAATGGCGTCCCTAACCCTGCCCAGGCCAAGCCGGAAGGGTAACCCTGCTAACGACGTCGAACTTAAACCTGCTAAAACAAAAGGGATGCCGACAAAGGGCAAAGGAAAAAGAGGAGCGTCAGTACTGAGGCCAGTACACGGCGAGGCTAGAATTCGGCGGCTCTCGCCTACATAGGTATGGTGGACTGAAGCGGCAGCAAAGCATGCACTAAACAACCTATAGAGACTCGATACCGTCGGCTATTAGAGAGGGATAAGAAAGACCTATTCGGGACCAACCTGATACTAACACCAAACATACCCATCCTGGCATTTCCCCCTCGATACCAAATGAGGAAGTCAAAACCGAGGAACTCACACGGTTGGCAGTTTTATTCATTCCATTATAGTTGAAGCTCTTACTAATCAGATATAGATAGCATGAGTCATCCTGATAGCATAAGTAGTGGGCAATTTTAGTTAACCATTCAGTGGTAGTTGCAGTACTTACTAGTCAGATACAATTAGCATGTGACATCCCAAACCCAGTAGTTGTTGGCACTTTTATTTCATTCCATTGGAGTTACGATACTTACTAGGCAGGTATAACATGACACGATACACCCCAGTTCCACCAATTGTTGGCACTTTTATTATCCATTCCATTGTAGTGAAGCTGATTACTAGTCACATATTAAGTCAAATTTATAGCACTACTTTAGTTATGCTTGTCTATGATCGAGATACGGTGCTCCAAGTCGTCCATAACCGCGGACACGGCTTTCAGAAAGTTTTACCCCGCAGGGGTGTACAAATAGCAACACACACACGATCAACCTCGGAAAAACCAAATCAAAACCCAACGAGGCTTTCACGACAAAGCAATCACAGGATTCATAAAATATTTCAGGGGGCCACCCCATTAAGCTACCCGCAACGAAGTTGGCCGGCTCCGAGACGGACCCAAGGTTTGCGCCAATGGCTGTAAACGACTGGGAACCCGAAAGTGTGACTGGGCTTGTCGATACCGCGAAAACACTCCGCATCCTAAACAGTACAGGTGCTCCACGCACAATCGTAAATAAAGCACTAAAGCATGGCATAAGTACAGGATAGTAATAAAGCCCCAAACTAGTTTGTGGCCCCAAGAAATAAGAAATGAATCAAGCTCTGGCTAAGGGGGATTCATAGACTCTCCTGTATGTGGATAGTGCAAATAGTCAAGGAACATGTATCAAGTACTCGGGGTCCTACGGGACACAAGTGAGCGTGGAAAAACCAAATAACATCTATTGCCCACCGAGGCCTCTGCATTAGTTATATCTATTCCCAGCATTTTAACAGTTGCATTTAAAGTCATGATCATCTCCACCATTAAGCATCTCCAGCATTTATCATGTGTCAACTTGTCGTCAATGGTGAAACGACAACGACACAAAGCAACACATAAGCAAGCAACTACGACTCGCAAGGCTGACTATCTATAAAACAACAGGTAATAGGATGTGTCCATGTAAATATAGAGGCTACAAGGAGTATAATCGGTGCACGGAAAACTAAAGCATCGTAACACGGATAGCAATAGATCAACAGGAGGAAATAAAAACTATAAAAGTAAAATAGGTAGAAAGGGGGAGATGCTCGCCTGGGAAAACATAGCCGAAGGTTCATATCCGGAGAACTTGTCGATACTCGCATCAACTCATCGGCCTAATCCTCGAAGAAGCAAACACTAGAAGAAACATCGTACACACTATTTAATACTATGGCAGAAGATCTGGGATGATTATGATATGATGCATGACATGGCAATATGCGATGCAACTAGGCAATATTAAGCGAAACCGGGGTCCCGACAATTAATTACACGGTTCAAGTTATTTAGAAACCCCACAATTTAAATGTTGTATTAACAAGGCAAAGCATGTCATCGGTTCGCTACACAAATTTAAATGGAGGCGGTATAATACAAGTATATCCCGCATATGATCTCCATATTTAATTATGAGGTGAATCGACTAAATGCCCCCAACCCACAATATGTATGCAAGTACGATAATTTAATATGCAACAAATTGTATAAATGACATTTATAAAATAGGGGTCTTGGTTAGAGGTCACACTTCTCGGATCGAAGATCTTGGTGTTCACCGGGGGTTCAGGGTTTGGTCTTCGGATCCAGGATCGGGGTCCTTGAATCCGGGAAGGAGAACTTGACACGCCGGGGGTTTGGTTCAGCAAGATCGGTCTTCGTGGTACAAGTTTATTCGTTTGAGGTACCGGTGTTGGTCGAGAGGAGCTCTTGAGTTGGACGGGAGACGGGAATCTCCAGGTAGCATCGGCAAATCATCCAGTCATATCACCACCAAACCATCGTCGTATGATTGTCACCACGTCTTCACACACATCACCGTTCACCAGCAAGGCACAAAGGAGAAAAAGAGCAGGAGATTATGTGAACAGAACAAATGGGCCTTATGCACTAGGCAGCAACACCACACTAGGGCACGACTACCTGTAGCAAGGGGCACGTCCGTGAGGAAAGGAAGGCGACCGCGACCAAGCGAGTAGCGGAGCATCGAGGTCGAGGCCCCGGTGACAAGGCGAGGAAGATGGCCGGCGCAGGCCTCGCGGTACTGGGGCAGATGCTGGAGCGGGCCGGCGAGGTAGACGTGCTCAGCGGCGGAGGAGCTTGGCACCGACGAGGTCACGGAGACAGGTCGACGCGGCGGCTCGCTGGTGGCGGAGGCGAGGCAGAGGGTCGCGACGTTGCAAGGTCTCGCGATGCTGGGGCAGGGCTCCACAGAGAGGCGTGCGGGGCGGGCCGGCGGTTGACGGTCGGTGCAGGGTGCGGACATGAGGCGGTTAGACGAGGAGGATCTCGACGGCCACGGGAGAGGACAAGGGTGGCGACGCCTACAGGGCTCGATGGAGGCGGGGTCGAGCTAGAGAGGGAGAGGCCAGCGGTCGAAGAGTGCGGCCAGCAGCAGCGAAGCAGAGAAGGTGGGGCACCCGGCGGCCTGGAGATGACGCACAGAGGTGCTCCGGGCGAGGTCGAGCGTGCAAAGGAGGCGGCACCATCCAGTTCGATGAAGGGGAGGAATGAGGTCGCCGGCCGGAGCGAAGCTTGCAGGCGGCAGCGCGATTTGCAGGGTCGAGCACGGCCAGAGGAAGAAGATAGGAGGCATGCGGGAGGATAGGTGGGGATCGCGAGAGGAGCGGGGGGCGCTGGGGCGTGCGTGTTGTGTGCGTGTGTGTGCGTGTTGGAGAGGAGGTGGGGCCAGGAGCTGAGGTGGCGAGCATTGATTGGATGGGGTGAGGTGGAGGGGTAGGATATGGAGAGAGGAGGGGCGGCGGCTGTGTGTAGCTGGGTGAGAGAGTTGGCAGGAGGTGGGGCCGGGGTGGAAGGGATAGGGCAGTTGGGGAGTTGTGGCTGTGTAGGTTTAGGATAGACTGGTTGGTTAATTTTGGGGGTGGCCGGATGGGTCGGTTCGGCCCGGTTCGGCTGCCCCCTAAAAATAATATAAATATTTTAATGGTCACAACAAGGCTTTTAGAACCCGTTTTTGGACGAAACAAAATAATCCGGAGATCTGAGTTTTTAATTTGAAATAAAGGCGGGGCGTTTAGAAAAAACAAAACCAGGCTTTTCGAAAATAGTTTTAGGCAAGACCATGCATGATGATGACGATGCTCAAATGCAATGTGGCATGATGACATTAGGATGCGGTCATGATAATGCACAAAATAAAAACAACACACGATTTTCTAGTAGTGATTTTACCGGGGTGCTACATTGAGATGGACTCTCTAACTGATTCTCTAGAAGAAGAGCAAGAGAATACAGAGTCTCTTGAGAAAAAACTTGAAGGCCTCGATGAGGCAAATGATCAAATTATCGCTAAACTCATTAAGGAACGTGGTCATGCCATTGCTAAGTATAAAAAGGTAAAAAAGATAAGATTGAGTTTGGTGTTGTTCATCACAAACTTGCCGAGGACTTTAGGAAGCTTGACAAGGCTCACAAGGCCTTGGAAAGTGAACTCTTGACTATCACAAAGTCCCGTGAACAAATTCAAACTCAATTGACTAATGTTGCTTCACCTAGTATTTTCATTCCTTCTAGTAGTACAAACATCTTTGAGGAAAATGCTAGGTTGAAGGGGGATCTTGCAAAGGCCACCTTCCCTGAAGGAAACAAGTCTCTTGATGACCTTTTGAGTAAGCAAAGGTCAAATAATGAGAAATGAGGCATTGGCTATGTGTCCAAGGCTAAGAATAAGAACAACAAGAAGATGAAGGCCAAGCCCGCACAAGCAAAAGACAATACCATTGTGGGGAGTAATACCATAAGTGGAAAAACTATGTCACAAGATGACTTTGCGGGAATTGCTAACCCTCACTATGTTTTAATGCTTGATTATTATGGTGATGTTTATGCATAGTATGTTGGTCCACCTGATGGTTATATTGCTTGGTCTATTTGGGTTCCCAAGACCCTTTTCACTAACAAAAGATGACCCATTGAAAAATGGGTACCTAAAAACTAGTTTGATCTCTTGTAGAACTATGCTTCCGGCGGGTCAAAGTGGGTGCTTGATAGTGGATGCACAAGTCATATGAACGGAAGCAAGGCAATAATGATGGAGATAGGGCCGAATCATGATCAAATAACTGTCACATATGACGATAATTCAAGGTCTCAGTAATGGGTCTTGGCAAGGTTGTGGTTCCACACAATACTACTCTCGTGGACGTCATGCTTGTTGAGACCCTTGGGTATAATTTACTTTTAGTCCGTGCTCTTGGAAAGATGGGCTTTACCGTCTTTATTGATAATGGCATTGTGGTTCTCTTGTGGAGCAAGACTCCAAATGTCGCTTTCGTTGGGTACGTCGAACATGACTTGTATGTGGTGGACTTTTCGGGGAAAACCACTAGAAGTGCGATGTGCCTATTCGGAAAGGCTGATGTGGGTTGGCTATGGCATCGACATCTAGCCCATGTCAATATGAGAACTTTGCAAAGTCTCCACAAGGGTGGCCATATTGTTGGACTAAAAGAAACTGTTTGTTTTGCCAAAGATCGTGTGTGCAGGGCTTGTGTTGAAGGACAAATGCATGATTCTCCCCACAAACCCAATAACATCGTAAAGTCCAAGAGGATCTTGGAGCTTCTTCACATGGATCTCTTTGGTTCTCCATCTCATGCGAGCCTTGGTGGGTGATGACTGCAAGTGCACAGATTGTTTGTAGCTAGTTTCAAAATAAAGATATTGATCCCACAGGGAGCAAGAGTCTGAAGTCTAATAACTCTTGAAATAAGTATTACGATAGAAATGCTAGATTAAGTTCTAAGTAACAAGATACAATGCGAGTATTGTGTAAAAATGTGTTTTTGAGTTTTTGGTATAAGATCAATAATAAAGTAAAGCAAAATAACTTAATACAGAAAGTAAGTATCGCCTATGTAAGAGATATTGGAACTACAGTAGGGAAAAAGCGTTCTCAGGGAGTAGCGGGTACACCACTAGTATCATAAGGATCTAAGATAAAGATTATCATCATGAACATTCTCAACTATGTATGTGTGGGAGGAACCGCTGCTCTCATCATCCTCATAACCACAACAGTCAGCAATCTACATCAATCGAATTACTGTGCTATTAAGGGACGTAATCCCGTAGGACGTATCCCATGGCATGGATAGTGTTCCGTGAGTTTCCTCGGTTTCCCAAGTTGATACGTAAGGGGTGCCAACAACTTTATAGTCATTGTAAGTGCTAGCACGCCTCCGTCTACCAACTAGTAATTCCCTCCATCAAGTCCCCATGAGAGGCAAATATTGAGAGGTCGACTTCTCTCAACATCAAGATGTAGAAAATCTAACACATGATCATAGCGATGCATATCATAATAAACTTTATCTTATTTCAATCTCAACTAGGGTTTCTCCATCTCCCTAAGAACTAGAGATCTACTCAGACATGGAGGCAATCAACTTCATAGCAATGGTAATGGAAATAATCATAGATGAATAGTACTTGTATAAATCCACAACGACTACGGGAATTACAAAAAGATATAGACAAGATGTAGATGGGATGGATGGAGATGGTGGTGATGCAGTGGTGGTTGATGAAGATCGATGCCTTAGCCTCCCGGATCTGTGCAGGGCGAAGATGGATCCCCTATGGATGATTTCCCCCTCTAGATGCCTTCCGGAGGTGAGGTTTCTGCGATTTCTGGGTGTTATATATGTCGTATCCTCAAACCAATTGCACGGGGTGAAACTATTTGACGAGGCGGAGGCGGCGCCACCTATATGGCCGGAGCTATACGGTCGGAAAATGTTCTCCGGTCGTATAGTTGGTCGTTGAACCTTCTGCCTCCCTTGTTCGCTTCTGGTTTTCTTCTAGTATTATTAATATTTCCCAAATAAGCGGTTTACGTTGTTTTTGACTCCTTTTCTCCATAGTACAACTGCTCCAAGAATTGTATCCATTGGATCCATCATCTGTCCTGATCCTGGTGAAAACAGACATAAAATGTCTTGAAGGCCTAAAATACCAAGATCCTACATCTACAATGCAAAATAATAATGTAAAACATGATGCAAAAATGCACTCATCAACTTCCCCAAGCTTAGACTCTTGCTCGTCCCGAGCAAGTTTTAGCTTAATGGATGTGATCCTCATATTCATGAAGCTAAGTTGATAAAATAAATGAGGTAGTTGCAGCATGTGTTTAGCATATACGATACATAGTAATAACTTCGTGAATAGTACCTTACTTGAACCATCTTAATAGTATTAGCTGGCTTCCACACCTTAGTGATCAATAGTTCATAAAAGATGAATCTCAACATAATGTAAAAGTATTTGGTTCAACCGAATGAGTTAACGAGGTAGTCCCAAGTGTTTTAGGATCAACTGTATTCACTTGGGATTCAAAATCTCGAAAGTGTTTCTTTGTCATACTACAATACAGTGGTATATGCCTATTTTCTCTTTGCACACTCACTCTTTTTCTTCTTCTTTTCTTTTCTTTTCTTTTGCATATATGCTCACACTTTTGTTTAAGTGTTGTGCAAAGGAGCTAGACATATATTCCACCTTATGTAGGCATTCAAAGTTTAACTATCTCAATTATCAAATTCCAACTGTATATGAAGCATTCTTATGGCTTGGAGATTCTACCTCGACTTGTTCTTACTCTATTTTGATAGCACTTTGATTTTCCTTTGTTCAAGGTTTCTTTTTCAACTTAATTGTATATATAATCTTTCACTGTAAATCAAACCGTAGACTTACAGCATATTGACCAAATTATCTTTATGTGTTCCATTAATACCAATGGTGTGGAAGACTCCTATTGCTATCATCAAGTGCAAGTAAAATTGTACTCAAGCCATTCATATATCAATAAAGCAAACACAAACTCAATATTGCTCCATATATAATAATAAACTCGGAATTTCATAAAAGGGATCGACTATTCCTGAAGGGAAAGCTAATGATGCAAACTTTATTTCTAGTTTGAACTATTGCAAAAACAATAATAAAAACTTATAGGATAGATTACAAGGTCTTAAAGATCTCCCCAAGCTTGGAATCAAGCCAGGCGGGATCAAATAATCCCTTGCGATTATTTGATACCGTGATTGTTGTAGCTCATTGTGGCACCATGGTACGTGGTATCTTCTCCTCACGGGCCAGCCTGAGGCGGAGGGATTGATTGACAACTTCTAATTCTTTAACGCGCAGCTTGTAGAAAAGATTGTTCCTCTCCAACACTTTCACTTGTTCTTTAATGAACTCATTGTTATCCTGTAGTGTTTGTAGCGCCTTAAGACTCATAGAAAAACCTGCTTTGGTTGTCCGCTTGATATCTTCATCAAGTTTATCAAGATAAAGTCGCAGCAATCAAAGGTGTTTGGGTGTCCCTGGCTTCTTCTTGTCCAACTCTTCAATCTTCAGCTCCAGGGCCTTCAAATCCCTCTTCCGACACCCATGTTCGGTGTCGAGGAACTCTATAGGGATGGTCTTGATCTCCTTGCCTTGCTCGCTATTGCTCTCGATCTCCATAGGAGCCTTTCTTCTTGACTTCTATCCCTTGGTTGAGACCCCTCACGTGTAAATAAGAGGTAGATTGATTTTTGGAGATTATGATTAGAGAGAGAGAGACAATGGCAGTACATAAGGGGGGGTCAGAGGTCGGTAAAACTCGCGAGAAACACCAAATTCTCGTCCAAGAAAGAATCTTAACGAAACAGGGAAAGAAATCACGGATTTGGAAGTGTCCTACCGCATAACGTCTAACTATACGAGCGCGGCTCGTATAGCTCCGACAGTATAGTTGGTTCCGGGCAGATATTTCCAAATATCTCGAGTCCAGGTCGATTAAATCATGACTCAGAACCGACAATAACGTTTTTTGGTGAAACATTACGAACAAAAAACAAATGAAAAGTGTCTGAGAGTTTAACGACCAACTATACGGCCAGAATTTAAGCTCCGGTCGTATAGTTGTGACCATATAGATGCAAACACCGTAAATCAAAAGTGTCTAACAGTTTAATGACCAACTATACGGCCAGAATTTTGACTCCGGTCATATAGTTGCGACCGTATAGATACAGACACCAAAAAGCAAAACTATCTGAGAGTTCAACGACCAACTATATGGCCAGAATTTTGGCTCTGGTCGTATAGTTGTGACCGTATAGGCTCAGATATCGAAAACAATTTTACAAATATGATACAGAGAGTTTAACAACCAACTATATGGCGGGAGCTCCATCTTCGGTCGTATATTTCCGCCCATATAGTTGGTAAAAACCCTCTAAAACTTCAGAAAAACACAAAGAATTCAAAGGCAGAATTTTTAGGAGTAAGATTTGTGAAAATAAATCACTTATTTGGGTAAGAACACTTACCTTGCACTTACCATTTGCTTATTCGGGGATGAAAAGTTCCTCCAACAACAAAGACTTCTTCTCTCTTGAAGGAATTGACCTTGATTCATTGAATAATTCTCGTAAAAGAAAATCACCAGAACTAAAGTTCCTCTCAATAAGATTGGTGTCTTGCTAGACAAACTTGGACACTGCATTTAACATCTTTATTTCATGCCTCTGCATAATTTGCAACTCAAATTCTTGAAGTGAAAGAATCCAACAGATCAGTCTTGGCTTATGTTCTTTCCTCTCAAGGAGTTCTTTTAAACCATCACAATCCATATGAACTGTTACCTTTGCATCAATTATGTAAGAATGAAATTTATCACAAGAGAAAAATACATCAAACGGTTCCTTTTCTTCCTTTGGGTAATTCTTCCGAGCACCATTTAGAGTTCTACTAGCATGATGTATAATATTAAATCTATGACCAATATGTTGTCCCATAGTTATTCCTACAACATCATCACTAGCTTCACATATTAAGTCAAAGGTTGTATCCTAGATAGGTGGTTTAATGATGGGAGCACGAAATAAAGCATTTTTGAGTTTATCAAAGGCTTCAAGACATTTATCATCAAAATTAAATCTTACTCCCTTTTGCAGGAGTTTAGTCAAAGGTTTAGATATTCCAGAGAGATTTCTAATGAACCTTCTATAAAAACCCACATGACCAAGGAAACTTCTTATACCTTTAATATCCCTAGGTTGTGGCATTCTCTCTATTGCCTCAACCTTTGCTCTATCAACTTCAATTCCCTTACCTGATACCTTGTGTCCAAGGACTATACCTTCTTTGACCATAAAACGACACTTCTCCCAGTTTAGAACAAGATTGGTTTCTTCGCAACGCTGCCAAACTCTTTTGATATTATCCAAGCAACTAGTAAATGAAGTTCCATAGACAGAAAAGCCATCCATAAATACTTCCATTATAAGTTCTATAAAATCAGCAAAAATAGCAGTCATGCATCTTTGAAAAGTAGCTGGAGCATTACATAAACCAAAAGGCATACACCGGTAAGCATGTAAACCATAAGGAGTAATGAAAGTTGTTTTAAGTTGGTCATCAGGATGAGAATCTATTTGAGAAAAACCAGAGTATCCGTCCAAGTAAAAAAATGAGTATTGTTTGCTAACCTCTCTAAAGTTCGATATATGAACGGTAAAGGATAGTGATCTTTCCTAGTTTCTTTATTTAATTTTCTAAAGACTATGCACATCCTATGCCCAACAATAGTTCTGTTAGGTATCAATTCATTATTTTTATTAGGAACAATAGTGAAACTACCCTTCTTAGGGACACAATGAACAGGACTTACCCATTCACTTTCTTTAACAGGATAGATTATACCTGCGTCCAGTAGGCGTACAATTTCTTTTCTTACCACTTCTTTCATTTCAGGCTTCAATCTTCTATTAAATTCCGCAACTGGTTAGCAACTTCCTCCATGAATATTCGATGGACGGCTATCATGGTTCTAATGTGCTTCAAGTCATCCATTGAGTACCCGAAGGCCTTGCGATTCTCCTTAAGTATTTCCATAAGTTCTTCTTATTCTTTTCCTGAAAGTTTAGCACTAATAATAACAGGAAATTTATTTGTATCATGTAGAAACTTGTATTTGAGATTATCTGGTAGAGTCTTCAACTCTAGGGGTGGTAGTTCCTCGTCCCTTCTCTTTTCTGGATCTTCAAAAGCCTCATCAGTTGGAGGTCCCATTATGGGAAGTGAATCGAATTCTTCTTCTAGTTCTTCTAAGGACTTGTCCTCCATAACTATTTCTTCATAATTTGGATCTTCATTTATTTCTTCTTCTTGATTACCAAAGAAAAGAGCCGCCATTTCTTCAATAGTTCTCTCTTCTTCTTCTTGTATTTGTGGAGGCCTGTCTTTAAATTTGGAAAAATGGAATTTATTTTCCGTTCCCCTAAGCTTAAGAGTCACAATATCCTTCTTGAAATTAACATAGGTACCTATATCACCCAAAAAGTTTCTTCCAAATATAATAGGACAAAGAGTGTCAGCTGGCATATCAACAACTACAAAACCGATGGGAAAGTTTTTATTGCCAATTGTGACAGTTGCATCTTCAACTACTCCCATTGGAATTCTAAGATTTTTATTGGCTAACATAATTGTCATATCAGTATTTTCAATTGTAGCCGGTTCTATTTCTTCTTTTATTTCTAAATAGAAATCATAAGATATAACATTAACTTCGGTGCCAAGATCACATAAACCGTAATGCGAGGTTTCTTTAAATATGTAGGGAAGAATAGGTTTACCCACATCTTTTACCTTTGTTTTACCTTCAACCAATACGGAAGTCTGTTCATCAAGTTAAACTATGTTACAATGTGTGTACATAGCCATAATTGCTTCCTTGGTTACCTTTTCATCTTTGGTTTCCTCCATATGTTCCATGACTTCTGGCATATTTTATTCTTCCTTTTTATCCTGTACTGCTTTGACCTATTCATATTCAAGAATATGCTTTCGTGCAGTGTTAGGAAAAGGCATTTCATTTATTGGTTCTAAGGAGGCCAGTGTTGCTTTATCTTCTCTTTTCTTCTCAAGTTCGGGTGGTGGATCATACTTGACCGGTCCCTCTTTTGGAGCTTTAATACGTTCTGTAAAAGCTTTAACAACTTGCAACACAAGATCTGAATCCAAGTAAAGTTCTTTAGATAATTCTTTAACATGGCCTTTTTATTGTAGTCATGAATACAATCATGTTCTATTTCTACGCCTCCTTCACTTCCTAGACCAAAATTCCATGAAACTCTATGATCACGAATTCTATTAAGTAAAGCCCAAGCTTTAGGTATAGGAAGATTCATAAAGGTCCTTCTGTTTAAGAGTCTAGTTCAATTTTATTAGGTTCGATTAAACCGCCATAAAAGATATGCAATAAATACCATTCAGGTAAATCATGATGAAGACATAGACGTAGTAAATCTTTAAATCTAATATAAGCTCTTACCTGTCCTTCATTAGAGCAATTTTTCCAAGTCATTATAAGACGCCTGATTCCAAAAGATTTTGACAATGGATAATATTTTGCTAGAAATTCACAGGCTAAATTATCCCAAGTAGTAGTGGCTTCAGGTGGTAGAGATCTATACCATGAGAGAGCTGTACTAGTCAAAGTCTGACTAAAAAGTTTGACCCTTACCTCATCAGCGGTATATCCCGTCAATAGAAAAGTGCCACATATATCTTTGAAACATGTAATATGCTCATATGGATCAGGATCTTCTTCATCTCTAGTAAATTGCTTCTTATGCAGAATACTAAGTAGTAGAGGATTTATTTCAAACCCCCTTGTCTTCTCATTGGAGTTGTCTCTTTTATAAATATCATAGGGCTTTTAAGTGGGTTAGCACTAATCATATGCTCAAACTCCATCATGTTGGTGGGAACCTGTAACTCAAAACAAAATTTAGCAAGACAAAAATAAATAAGCAAAAACTAAAAGACCTACATCGCTTAGCTCCCCGAAAACGGTGCCAGAAAATAGCTTGATGAATGCAAGTGCATAGATCGTTTGTAGCTAGTTTCGAAATAAAGATATTGATCCCACATGGAGCAGGAGTCTGAAGTCTAATAACTCTTGAAATAAGTATTATGATAGAAATGCTAGATTAAGTTCTAAGTAACAAGATAAAATGCGAGTATTGTGTAAAAATGTGTTTTTGGGTTTTTGGTATAAGATCAATAATAAAGTAAAGCAAAATAACTTAATACAGAAAGTAAGTATCGTGTATGTAAGAGAGATTGGAACTACAGTAGGGAAAAAGCATTCTCATGGAGTAGCGGATACACCACTAGTATTATAAGGATCTAAGATAAAGATTATCATCATGAACATTCTCAACTATGTATGTGTGGGAGGAACTCTATACTTGGACAATTAGTCTGCAACCACTGCTCTCATCATCCTCATAACCACAAAAATCAGCAATGGACATCAATCGAATTACTGCGCTATTAAGGGACATAATCCCGTAGGACGTATCCCATGGCATGGATAGTGTTCCGTGAGTTTCCTCGGTTTCCCAAGTTGATACGTAAGGGGTGCCAACAACTTTATAGTCACTGTAAGTGCTAGCACGCCTCCGTCTACCAACTAGTAGTTCCCTCCATCAAGTCCCCATGAGAGGCAAATATTGGGAGGTCGACTTCTCTCAACATCAAGATGTAGAAAATCTAACACATGGTCACAACGATGAATATCATAATAGACTTTATCTTATTTCAATCTCATACTAGGGTTTCTCCATCTCCCCATGAACTAGAGATCTACTCAGACATGGAGGCAATCAACATCATAACAATGGTAATGGAAACAATCATAGATGAATAGTACTTGTATAAATCCACAACGAGTACGGGAATTACAACAAGATCTAGACAAGATGTAGATGGGATGGATGGAGATGGTGGTGATGTAGCGGTGGTTGATGAAGATCGATGCCTTATCCTCCTGGATCTGCGCAGGGCGAAGATGGATCCTCTGTGGATGATTTCCCCCTCCAGATGCCTTCCGGAGGTGAGGTTTCTATGATTTCTGGGTGTTCTGTATGTCGTCTCCTCAAACCAATTTCACGGGGTGAAACTATTTGACGAGGCGGAGGCGGCGCCAACTATACAGCCGGAGCTATATGGTCGGAAAATGTGCTTCGGTCGTATAGTTGGTCATTGAACCTTCTGCCTCCCTTGTTCGCTTCTGGTTTTCTTCTGGTATTATTAATATTTCCCAAATAAGCGATTTACGTTGTTTTTTACTCCTTTTCTCCATAGTACAACTGCTCCAAGAATTGTATCCATTGGATCCATCATCTGTCCTGATCCTGGTGAAAACAGACATAAAATGTGCGCGCGAGCACCGTAAAATACCAAGATCCTACATCTACAATGCAAAATAATAATGTAAAACATGATGCAAATATGCACTCATCAGTGGGAAGAAATATTGTTTGGTGATTGTTGATGACTACTCAAGATATACATGGGTATACTTCTTCAAGTTGAAGAGTGAGACCCAACGAAACTTCATCGACTTTGTCAATATGGTTCAATGTCAATAAAATGTCCCCGTGTTGGTGATAATAAGCGACAATGGCACCGAGTTCAAGAACTACACCTTAAATGGATTTCTTAGTGATGAGGGGATAAAAAATCAATATTCCGCTGCAGATACCCCTCAACAAAATGGTGTAACTTAGAGGAAGAACCGGACACTAATGGATATGGCAAGGTCCATGTTGGCGGAGTTTAATTCTCCATACAACTTTTGGGCCGAGGCAATCTCCACCGCATGCCATGCATCGAACCGGCTCTACCTCCGTAAAAAGTTGATCAAGACTCCATATGAGATACTTATTGCTAACAAGCCCAACATTACATACTTCTGGGTGTTTGGTTGTAAGTGTTTCTACCTGATAAAAGGTGTTCGTTTGTCCGAATTTGATTCCAAAGCTTTAGAGGGTATTTTTGTTGGCTATGGTCTTGATTTCCACACTTATAGAATCTATGATAGACTCTCCAGGATCATCATAGAGTATTGTAGTGTGGTTTTCGAAGAATACGATGGCCCCCAAGCGGGGCGTGTTGATGTTTGTGATGTAGATGATGAAATACCTCAATATGCCTTAAGAAAAATGGGTGTGGGATTCATCCACCCTGTTGAGGAACCCCTTGTGGTGGATCGAGAAGAACTATGCTCTACTCAAGTGGAGCCCTCATCTTCACCGCACCAACAAGGTCCTATTGACGAAGCCAATGATGACGCAAGCCAAAGACAAGCTGAGAACCCTCACCATGTTGATCAGACTGGAAGCTCTAGGCCGGATTATCCGGCCTCTCCATTGACCGGATTGTCCATCCCTACGCAGTTAATTGCACAAGGCAAATTCATTGATTCGTCCACAAGATCATCTCAATGTCTCTCAAGGAGTATGCCTGATCAAGACCAAGATCAACATGTGCCTCGTGATGATGAGAATGAACCCATTGATGATCAAGGTCAAGTTGAAGGTCAAGACGAGGACCAAAATGATGAATAGAACCCCACAAGAAACAACAAGGAAATTGAAGCTCGTCGCAAAGCTAGAGTGGATAGAATGTTGGAAAGAAGAGACCGCACTCTTGAGAATGTTCTTGATGATCTAAGGAGTGGAATGTCCACTCGAGCTCAATTGAAGAATTTTGGTGAGCATCAAGCTCATATATCCATGGTGGAGCCCAAGAAATTGTGGGAAGCTCTTGAAGATTTAGATTGGTTAGAAGCCATGAATAATGAGCTCAACAACTTCGAGAGAAACAAAGTTTGGAAGTTAGTAGAAAATCCCAAAGATTGTCGCAATGTTATTGGCACTAAATGGATATTAAGAACAAGCAAGATGAACATGGAATTGTTGTGAGGAACAAGGCAAGATTGGTAGCTCATGGGTTCTCTCAAATTGAAGGCATTGATTATGGAGAGACATATGCTCCCGTGGCTCGCCTTGAGTCCATCCGTATCCTTCTTGCATATGCTGCACATCATAACTTTAAATTGCAACACGTGGATGTGGAAAGTGCTTTTCTAAATGGTCCATTGTAAGAGCTAGTTTATGTTAAGCAACCCCCGGGGTTCGAGGATCCCAACTTCCCAAATCACGTCTACAAGCTTGATAAGGTGCTCTATGGGATTAAACAAGCTCCACACACATGGTATGAGCACTTTAGAGAGTTGTTGTTTGACTGTGGTTTTGAAGTTGGGAAAATTGATCCCACTCTTTTTACTAAGAAAGTTGACGGGGAGCTTTTCATTTGCCAAATATATGTTGATGATATCATCTTTGGTTTGTCTAACAAAACATTTAATGATGAAATCTCAAAGCTTATGACTGATATATTTAGGATGTCTATGATGGGAGAGTTGAGCTTATTCCTTGGTTTTGAGATCAAGCAAGTAAGAGGAGGAACTTTATTCAATCAATCCAAGTATACTCAAGACATGCTCAAGAGGTTCAACATGAAAGAACTAAATGGAGCTCCTACTCCCATGGCAACCAAGACTCATCTTGAACTAAATCCAAATGGTAAAGATGTGGATCAAAAGGTATACCGGTCTATGATTGGTTCTTTGTTTACCTTTGTGCATCTAGATCCGATATAGTGTTAAGTGTAGTAGTGTGTGCAAGATATCAAGCAACTCCTAAAGAAAGCCACTTGATGGCGGTCAAAAGAATCTTTCGATATTTGGTTCATACACCAAACTATGGTGTGTGGTATCCTAGGGGCTCAACATTCTCTCTTTGTGGGTACACGGATTCGGATTGGGCCGGTGACAAGGATGATAGGAAATCAACCTCCGGGGCTTGCCAATTTCTTGGTAGGTCCTTGGTGTGTTGGTCCTCTAAGAAGCAAAATTGTATATCTCTCTACATCGCCGAAGCCAAATATGTGGCAGCTGCTAGTGCATGCGCTCAATTGTTATGGATGAGGCAAACTTTAAAGGAATATGGTGTCCATTGTGACAAAGTGCCTCTTTTATGTGAAAATGAAAGTGCTATCAAGATTGCCTACAACTCGGTGGACCATACAAGGATGAAGCATATTGAGATTCGTCATCATTTCATTAGAGATCATGTTGCTCGGGGAGATATTGAGCTATCTTATGTTCCAACCAAAGACCAACTTGCTGATATTTTCACGAAGCCTCTTGATGAAGCAAGGTTTTGCTATTTGAGGAATGAGCTAAATATCATAGATTCAAGGAGTTTGACTTGATCATCTTGTGTGGCATCCCGCTAAAACCACTACTAGAAAATCGCTGTGTTTTTGTGCATTGCATAATGATGACGATGCTCAAATGCAATGTGGCATGATGACATGAGCATGCGGTCATGATGATGCAATAATTATATGTAGAAAGTAGCAATTATATTACTAGACCATGTAGCATTACATATGTTAGACAGATGGGATGCTACAACTCTCCCCTACTACACAGGAATCTCGCCCCGAGATTCTAGGAAGAATAAGAAGATACGAAGAGGGTAGGATACTTGGCACGAAGCTCATCCTCGCGTTCCCAAGTGGCTTCATCAACGGAATGGTGCGACCACTGCACCTTGCAGAACTTGATGGACTTGTTGCGAGTCCTTCTTTCTGCGACTTCTAGGATTTTTATGGGGTGTTCTTGATAAGACATGTCTTCTTGGAGATTGATAAGTTCATGGTCCACGGTCCTGCCGGGATCCTTGAAGCACTTCTTGAGTTGAGAGATATGGAAAACATCATGGACCTTGAATTTTTCAGGGAGCTCAAGAGCATAAGCGACTTCTCCTCTTCTTCCACGAACTTTGAAAGGACCGATGTATCGCGCGCCGATTCCGCCCAGTCAGCACTGGTCCCACCCGTCAGCGTCTGGGGCTAGCTGTGGCTGAGTAGAAAAAGTCTGCCTGCTTTTCTGTTTTAATAAAACGATTTCAGAAATGTATTAATATGAATTTAAATCTGTTTTTAATAACTTTTGTTTTGTAATTCCAACTAATACAAATAATATATGTTTTGGAATCAGAAAAATGTAAGGAATTCAAATATGCTATTCAAATATTAATTGATCACTTTAAATTTTCGAGATGATTAAAATTACAATAAAATGCCCTTTTCTTAATTAATTACTAACTTTAGTTCTACAACTCCAAATTCGATAAATAATATGTCTAAATCGATCAGCACGACGAGCCTGTTCTAACTATGCATTCCATGTTCTGAATTGCAGCATGCATCATATGAATATAAAGTATACAACAACTTATATGGGAGCAAAACATGGCTAAAACTTAATTAAATGCTTTATTCTTGTACCCCACACCTCACCCATGCCATGCTATATTATTGCCATGTAAATTGTGCATCATTCATCATGGCATGCTAGTTTGCTTGTCGCATTTTAATTCATATGCTTGTGCACTTTATTTATGTTGGCCCTTGTTTGTTTGGTTCTTCGTCGAATAGACGCCTAGCAGGGAAAATACCAGGAATCCCAGGAGTACTACCCAGATCCTTCTCTCGCTTCAACTAAGCTGCCAGGCAAGCACTACCACATGCTTGCATACATATAGTACCTATTGCCTCTATCTTATTCTTGCATCATTGAGTCGCGATTGCATTAAATTGAATCCCAAGTACTGCATAGCCTTTACTTTTAAACCCCACCGAAGCTTGTTCCTCCATCCCATGAGCCATTACTACAGGAGTTGTTTGAGCCATGCGAGTCGTAGAACAGCATGTGTAGGGTATGTGAGTGTCTGATGGATAACGAGGTACCTAAACAACTTAACCTGAGTAGTAATGGGATAACTAATGAAAGAGGCACCGGTGGGCAATCTCTGTTATTTGGTTTTTCATGCTCACTTGCGTCCCGTAGGACCCCGAGTACTTGATTCCTGTTCCTTGACATTTCGCACTATCCACATCCGGGAGGCCGTGGACCCCCCTGAGCCAGAGCTTGATTCATATCTATTTCTTGGGGCCACAAACTAGTTTGGGGTTTTATTACTATCCTATACTTATGCCATGCTTTACTGCTTTATTTAAGATTGTGCGTGGAGCACCTGTACTGTTTTGGATCGCGCCATGTTTTCGCGGTATCGACAAGCCCAGTCACACTTTCGGGTTCCCAGTCGTTTACAGCCGTCGTCGCAAACCCTGGGTCCGTCTCGGAGCCGGCCGACTTCGTTGCGGGTAGCTTATTGGGGTGGCCCCCTAAAATATTTCTGAATCCTGTGATCGCTTTGTCGTGAACGCCTCGTTGGGTTTTGAGTTGGTTTTTCTGAGGTTGATCGAGTGTGTGTTGCTATTTGTGCACCCCTGCAGGGTAAATCTTTCTGAAAGCCGTGTCCGCGGTTATGGACGACTTGGAGCACGGTTTCTCGATCATAGACAAGTATAAATAAAGTACCGCTTTTAATTTGACTAAGTGCCTGACTAGTAAATAGTGCAATGCTCATGGAATGGTTAATAAAACTGCCAACGGATGGGTTGTTCGTCCGCTTCTCGTTGGTAAGCGAGAAGGAGGATGGATCTGTTAATTATACTGTTATAACTGTTGTTACTAATTAACGGATATCCGTCTATCATTGGTTAGGCGGATGGTTAGCGAGTATCTATAGATTTGTTAGGTATTATCTTTTGCTGCAATTGCGTCACCCCAGGTATATGTCCCCTTTAGAGGCATAAAGACTTGCTAAGTACCCCTAGGGTCTCACACGATAAATTGTTTGATTCAGATGAACAGGTGTACTCGCAAGATGGATACTGGGTGGTGGAGACAGATGATGTTGGCAACGATCACGCGGTGTAGAGATTCTGGGGATGGGGATCCGCGAGATCTGTGGGCAGGATGTGTTTATTTATGTGGCATCTTATGCCGATTTGCTTCTTATCCATACTCGGATCTTGTTTTCCACTTCCGCCTGATACTCTGATGTTTGATGTATGAGGAGCTATCCTAAACTATTATCTCTATCTAGGATATTTGGATCTTGCCATATGGCGTTGCAATATTTCTATTTCTTTTAGATGGAATGGCTCTGGAAACTATTGTATGGTGGCTTGCATACATACTCACTTGTGTATGTAGTTGATCCCTTTGCCTGCCGATTACGCTGCTCGTTCTTGTCCCGATGTTCTGGAAGTGGTTAGGACGGTCGAAAGGTCTACCTGTGAGTGGCCCCTGGCCCCACCGTACTATTTTAACCACTTTTGCTCATCCAGGCATGCAACTTAGAGCGTAATTCACCAAGGTAGTTACATCTTGCATACTCATCACTACAAGAAAAGTTGGCTTTTACAACGGACGATTTTCATGGTCAAAGGCCCGTTTTTCGTGGCTAAAAAGTCTTCTACGACGGACGCCCATCGTGGTAAAAGCCCCGTCACAAAAGAATCTCCCACGGTTTTTTCCTGACCGTGGTGGATCGGACCCTTCAGCCATGAAAACTTGTTCCGTCGTAGATCTGTTCGCCAGCCACGTTGACTGCTAACATCATGCAAAATGCCACGTGGCAAACACCGGTAACGATCAGTTACCGCCATTAACAGCCACGGAAACCGTGGTAGAAGCCAGGCCGAGCCAAGGCCTGCTCATAATTAAGTGGGCCGACCCATCAAGAGAGCCCAATAAGATTATGGCCCGTCACTGTTTTGTCCGACAATGTTTGAAATGGGCCGAAAGATGTGGCCATCAGTGGCCCACGAATGCCAGACCTGTTACTGTTTCAGCCTACAAAAGCCCACACTTTTCGAATACTGTGCAGCCCGTTAATAGGCTGCGTCAAGTAGGCCCGATACTGTTAAAGCCCACGATCAGCCCGTCACTGTTCTCACAGCTCGTCATGGCCCGCCTATGAACGACCCACTTTTGAGAAGGTCTGATACTGTTCTAGCCTTTTACTATTCTGGCTCGTTACTATTCTAGCCGTCTACTATTCATGTCCGTTACTGTTGTGGTCCTTCTCTTACGCCCGGCATCGCTCGGTTGCCCTGCTCGATTACTATTCAGGCCTATGATACATTGCAAATGTATCTATAATTTTTGATGTTCCATGCTTGGTTTTATTCACTTTCTTGTGTTTTGTCCACACTTTGGAGTACTTTTCATATGATTTCTTGGACTAACCTATTAATAAGAGCCACAATGCTAGCTGCCTGTTTTCTGCTATTTTTGGTCCCAGGAAAGTTAGAAAATGAATATTCTCGGAATTGGACGAGACAAAAGCCGAAGTGCCTATTTTTCCAGAAGACTCATGGAGCCAGAATACGAGACGGAGGAGGGCCAGGGCCTGGCCACACCACCCCCAGGCACGGGCTGGGCCTGGCCGCGCCAGGGCATGGTCTGGCCGCCCTAGGCACCCCCTCGGTCTCCCTCTTCACCTATAAGTTGCCTTCTGACCTAAAAACTCAGGGGGTTCGACGTTTTTCCAGGAGGAGTTCCGCTCCACCGCGACCACCAAATTCCACGAAACAGCACCAGAAACTCCGTCCTGGCACCCTGCCAGAACGGGGAATTGGAGGAGATCATCGCCATCATCATCACCATCGCTTCTCCATCGACCATCCATGTTTCCCCCCATCTATGAGTGAGTAATCCCCGCTGTAGGCTATGGGGATGATAGGGATTGGATGAGATCGTTCATGTAATGGCATCATATTGTTAGGGCATGGTGCCTAGTATCTTTTATTAGTGCTTTATGACTTTGTTGCGACTTGTTATGCTTAATGCTTTTCACTAGGGCCCGAGTGCCATGATTTCAGATCTGAACATGTTATTGATTCATTATGATAGTATTGTTTATGGTCTTATCTGCAAGTTGTATACACACATTGTTGTCCGGAACCAATGGCCCCGAAGTGACAGAAATCGGGATAACCGGAGGGAATGGCTTTGATGTGAGGATCACATGTGTTCACGGAGTGTTAATGCTTTGCTCCGGTGCTCTATTAAAAGGAGCACCTTAATTGCCAGTAGTTCCCTTGAGGCCTCGCTACAAACGGGCTGGCAGGACAAACGATGTTGTGCAAGTTCTCATTGCGAGCACGTATGACTATATATGGAACACATGCCTAGGATTATCTAGTACTTGGATGCTTTATCTTATTTATCTGCAATTGTCCTATGTTCTGATTAATATGTGAATTGTCTTGTCCATGCAACGCCCGTCCATCCATCCCTATTCCTACCGCACTCGAATCCTACTATTTACTGCTATTGTTACTGCTGTCTTTACTTTACTATTGCTGCTACTTTACTATTGCTACTACAAAACTGTTGCTACTGATAAACCGCTGTGAGCAAGATTGTTTCTAGGTGCAGCTGAATTGACAACTCAGTTGTTAAGGCTTATAAATATTCTTTGGCTCCCCTTGTGTCGAATCAATAAATTGGGTTTCACTTCCCTCGAAAATACTGCGATACACCCCCTATACTTGTGGGTCATCAAGACTATTTTTAAAGCGCTGTTGTGGACCATAGCTTTATTTATCAAGTTCACTTGGATTCTCTATTGTTTGCTGCTATCCATCCATCATGGGTAAGTCTCATGATGACAAGTTTCCTATTTTACCATCCACTACAAGAAGAGGTACGGTTCTGAACACCTTTCTTGCTCTTGATTCACCATCTGTTATGAGTAAGCTCGTTACACCACCACATACACATACTACACACACTGCTACTACTGCTGAATCTGAAACTTCTAATGCTGCTTCTACTGTGCTTGATAAGAGTGGTTCATTAGGTCCTTTCATAGATGCTACGATTGCTAGAACTATAGCTGGAAATACTGAAATCCTAATGAAGACACTACCACACCTGTTAGTTCACCTGAGTCTAGTGAGAGTTATGACATTGAAGACGGTTATGTTGAGATGACCGATGAATTTATTAAAGAATGTAAAAACATCCATGATAGGAGCGCTGCTAAGAGTCTCCTTGAGAGGCATACTATTAGACCCAAATTGTCTCCTATTGCTAAGTTTGCTGCTTCCCCCATAGACATTACAGATAAAGATTATGATTTCTCTCTCGATCTATCTTACATAGCTATTGTTGAGAAAGAACCTTTTTGTGGGACTAAGAATGAAAGTGCGGTAGCACATATGAATGAACTTTCTACCATGAGTGGCTTGTTTTCTGATGATATTAAGATGCGTACTTACTTTCTTGCTAAGATTTTTCCCTTTTCACTAAAAGGAGAAGCTAAAACTTGGTTTAGTAATTTACCTCCTCGATCTATTGATAGCCCTGATTGCTTGATTAGTACGTTCCTGCAGAAATATTTTCCTCCTAGTGCTAGACATGCTATTTTGCAGGAACTTTTTGATTTTAAACAGGGAGAAAAAGAGATATTGCCTGAATCTTGGGCAAGGTTTTGTGCTTTGATTCATGCACAGGCTGGAAGTCCATTACCTAAGAATGAGCTTCTTGATATATTTTATAATGGACTAGCCGAAGAATCTAGGACATACCTAGATAGTTGTGCTGATTGTGTTTTCAGGAATAGGACTCCTAAGGAAGCTGAGGAATTAATGGCTAAAATAAGTAAGAACTATGAAGATTGGAATCCTCCTGAACAAGCTATACCTGAAGTAATTGTACCTGAACCTACTATACCAGTGCCTATTCCAACATCAAAGAAGAGGGGAGTTATTGAATTAAATGATGAAGTGATGAAGGAAGCTAAGAAATGTCTTAAGGAGAAGGGAATTAAAGCTGCAGATGTCAAGAATTTACCTCCTATTGAAGAGTTATGTAAGCCTATTCCCTACTCATCCACTATCGAGGTACACTCTCTCCAACACTTTGATGAAGGTGATATCCCTTACTCTAAACCTCCTGATCAATGCTTAGAAGAATTTGATATCTTTATTGTTAAGCAAGATATTTTTATAAAAGGGTGCAAAATCATCTAATGGAAAACACTAGAGCTATTGTTGAGTTGAAAGATATTGTGGAAAGAACCTCTAATGATGTTTAAATGATTGATAAACACTTTCAAATGGTTCAAACTCAAATAGATCAACTCGTTAAAGTGCAAAAAGACTTGCTAGTTAATGCTGCTAAAGAAAAACATGCTTATGAAATTAGAACTAGAAGTGGAGCTGCTACCCAGGATCCTCTATATCCTGAGGGGCATCCCAAAAGAATTGAGCAGGATTCTCAACAAGCTGAAAATAGTGGCTCTACTCGTAAAAAAAGGAAAAAGAAACATAAAACTGTTGTAGAACCCTCTGAACCTGCTATAGATCCTAATAGTATATCTATTTCTGATGCTGAAACTGAAAGTGGTAATGAAGAAAAAGTTGAAGAAGAACCTGAAAACCACAATAAGAATACTAAATACACTAAAGAAGATCTTATTGCTAAGAAACATAGTAGTGAAAGAGAACCTTGGGTCCAAAAACCTATGCCTTTCCCTGATAAGAAACACAAGTCAAAGGAGGATGAACACTATAATAAGTTTTGTGAGTGGATGAAACCTTTATTCTTGCAAATTCCTTTGACTGATGCTATTAAATTGCCTCCTTATTCAAAGTATATGAAGGATATTGTCTCGAATAAAAGGAAGATCCCTAATGAAGAAATTTCTACTTTGCTTGCTAATTATTCCTTTAATGGTAAGGTCCCTAAGAAACTTGGAGACCCAGGGATTCCAACTATCCCTTGTTCTATTAAGAATAGTTATGTTAGAACTGCTTTGTGTGATTTGGGAGCTGGAGTTAGTGTTATGCCTTTTTCTCTCTATAAGAGGCTTCAACTAGAAAAGTTAATACCAACTGATATATCTTTGCAAATGGCTGATAAATCTACCACTATTCCTGTTGGTATATGTGAGGATGTACCTGTTCAAGTGGCTCATAATTGCTTGATATTAACTGATTTTGTTGTGCTTGAAATGCCTGAAGATGATAATATGTCTATTATTCTTGGGAGACCTTTTCTTAATACTTCAAGAGCTGTTATTAATTGTAATCAAGGAAAGGTGAGTTTCAATGTTAATGACAAGGAACATACTGTCTATTTCCCCAAGAAGATTGAAAGGACTTATGGTTTGAATTCAATTGAACATGTTGAGGGCATTCAAGTTGGAGAAATATATTGTCCCATACCAAGAGAAAAGTTTGAAACTATTATGATTGGGACCATTCCTATCAAGGTTGATGTAACATAATCATTAGTGGAATACAAAGTTTTGTCTCATATGGAATTGTTTTGGTAACAAGACCTGATCAACCTTGTTAACAAAAAGATTGCATTGAACAAAACAATGTTTTCACTGTGATTATTTCCGTGTACTTCTATTCTATCCATTTTAGTTTTTGCTTTCGTTTAGTTTTCTTTTTGTTGTTAGTTGCTTGCATTTTAGGATGTCCTAGAACTTCTGTAGTTCTAGTTTTGTTTTGTCCTTGCATCATTTTCAAAAAAAATCTGTCTCTCAGAAAATCATTCTTCTATTCCAGAAAAATGCCCAAAAATAAAGTGTCTCGAAAAATTCTAGAAAATTCATATTAAATTTTTACGTGAAAAAAGGGGCAGAGGAGTGCCTGGGAGGTACCAGGGGGACCCACCAGGCAGGCACACCACCTGGTGGCCTGCCCTGCCCTGGGTGGCGCCATGCTCTGGTGTGGGCCACCCCTGGCCCCCCACTAACTCTCTCACCTGCCACTTTCTTCTCTCTCCCGAGCAAGCTCCAGTTCATTGCTCAAAATCGCGTTCTTGCTGTGCTTGCTCTCGATTTTTTCGATCTCCTTGCTCAGCCCATCTTTCTTGCTGAAATTTGGAGCATTTGTTCCCTGGTATGTGACTCCTCCCCTTGTCCAAGTAGATTTGTGTTTAGTAGATTATATCTTGAGTATTTTGCTGCTGTAGGTGACAGGTTATGAGAGCTTGTAAGCTTGTTTGATGCTTAGAGATATAGTTTTGATGCATGTTTAGGCCTCTTACAAGTCCCTATGAGTAGAATCCTTCATTATATTTACTTTGCAATCACTTGTTTAATAAGTGTTTAAATTTCAGAATACCAAGCATGAACAACCATACCTTTGGAGATATATTTGAGAGTGATGCACCTAGGAGGTCGAGGCCCTCAAGATCAGCCTTTCAGTTTAGGCCATCTTAAACGAAGATCTCATTGCAACTCGTATTGGTAATGAAAGGGATGATGGGGATGCTCACCCATCTACTTTTCCTTGTTTTACTTTCTTACAAGCTGCAGGGATTCTTGATGATTTCTTGCTACTGATTGAGAGGGTTGGTTTGACCTCATATATGCAAGATGAGAGTGAGCAATACGCTATGCTCACTAAAACCTTTGTTGAGAGCTTCACGTTTACTAACACGTCCTATCAGTCAACTGTCTCTTTCAAAATTTATAATCTGCCCTTTACCATGCCATTGGAAAGATTTTGCAGTATTGTAGGTGTAAGCATGATAGGGACCATGAAGAAAATTCAAGGGCACCCACTGATTTGCTGGAGCTTTACCGAGGGGTGACCAATGATGATGACCGCGTGGCGCAACACGGAAAGATAAGAAATATCCAACTCCATGCTCTTAGATACTTTGCATATTATCTTGCTACTAGCGTACTTGGTAGGGAGAACACAAGTAATATTTCCAACTATCATTTAGCCTTCCTTACTGCTGCGCTTAACAATGATACTCGGTACAATCTTGGCTCGCTTATTGCTCGCCGCCTAGCTGCTAGGGGGCCTATATATGGGGGCATCATTGCCTCGCGTATGGTCAATGCATTGGGTCTTTCAGTGGACCCCAATGATACTGTACTGGCACCATAGAGGCTTGACCTTGTTGCTATGAAAACTCATCAGTTTGTCACTGCTACTTCTGATTTGAACAGTCTAGTATATAGGATGCTTTTCACTGACGGGGATGAGAGGGAGATTCCTTTGCCACAACCTTCTTTGTTTAGTGTTCACAGGAGACCGTGGTCGCGCTCCAAGGAGGAGGTGGAGGAGCAGCTTCGCTTGCTGGGTTTCCACGAGCAGCACTAGGAGGATATACCCTCCTATGACTACTCCGCACACTACTGAGGGACGTACTCGAGCTCGCACCAGGACGAGGGGACCTCCTCGTCATACTACGGTGACACATCATCCTGGCCGGCTTGGGATTGGTACCCACTTAGGCCAAAAGCCTAAGCTTGGGGTAAGGTACGCCGACACCGCACTCATCTCCTTATCATGTTGTGTCGGTACCTTGTATATTCATTTTTCGTTCTCTTTTTAGTTTTTGCTCTTTCTTTGCTTTTGCTTTCTAAAACACAAAAAGACCAAAAATATTTCTGTTGTTTCTCTTTGGATTGCTTCTTCTTTTTGCCTTGGTTTGCTTTTCCCTTTTTGCTTTGTTTGAACTATTCGAAAAAACCCAAAAAGATTTTGCTTTGCTTGTTTTTCCTCTTTGGTTCTTGTTTTAAAAATCGAAAACAACAAAAATATTTGTCGTTCTTCTTTGGCTTTGTGAGTTTGTTGCAGGGTTCATCAGTCCTCAGTGGATATTGGTTTCATATTATTATTCAAGCCACACAAGTGAAGAGCAATAATGAGGATTAATGACAACTTGAGGCATGGTAAGAGGCTGGTAACGAACTCTATTTGTTTTCATTTTTGTACATATACTCATCACTGTGGGCATGCTTAGTTTGTTCATGTAGGGTGTATGTTATCTTTGGATGCTTAGTAGTTCTTGGTTTCTTATGCTTAACTCCAGCTCGCTAATAGTTTGTAGCATGTCTTATGAATGTTTGCTTGCATTCCTCTATTCATAAATTGGTATGACACTGTAGTATCCTCCTCTGAATGTTTCATTTGAATTGACTTGGCACATGCTCACGCATGCACATGACTGTAATAATCAGTTAAGCCTTGATGAATTGTTTTGCCTTGAGGATCTTGAATCACTTTCATGCCATGATTAGTCCTGTTTTGTTGCAAGCATGATCATGATAGCTATTTCTCTCTCGTTTGTCGCTCCCTTACTATTGCTAGCCTTCACTTCCACTGAGTATTTTACTCATGTTTCCAACTCCCTTAAACCAAATATTGCCGAAGTGTCCACCATACCTACCTATTAGCATCATTTGCTACTCCCGTGCATATTCATTATGCCTTGTTTTCTTCTGAATAAAATGTTTGCTTGTTATGAGAAAGTTAGTTAGTAAAGCTCTCACGAACTTGATGGCACACTTTATTTTCCGCACTTAATAAACCTGAACCATTGTGACTATCCATGAAAGTTATATGCTTGCAAATTATAGGCTGGGGATTAGCAGAACCGTGCTGTCACGGGGAACGCTTTCAACACTTGTAAATATATACCCAGTTGATACCATGCTCTTTTGTGTGCAGATGTCGTTAGTGTGAAATAAAAGGGGAGCTTGTAAGTCCATGGAGTTATGTATGTGTGTTAGAGAAACGCCTGGGCCGCTGGTCTAATCCATGCTGACATGGTGGAAACCTGCAGCGTAACCATAATGAGCTGTCTATGAAGCATTCTTCTTATAAAAAAGATTCCTATATTGAGAAAAAAAGAGAAAAAGAAAAAAAGAGATTATGAAAAGAGGAAAGAGAGAAAAAAGCACCATATTCCCATGGTAAATAAGAAGATTGCTAAGATGCTCGTTGTTTGCTTGCCTTGTCATTTTGATATGGGGATTCTTCCGTATCATCGGGCAAGGGGTACCCCGTTGGCGGTTCTCTATGATACACATGTACTTACGATGACAAGAACTTACCGGTGACTAAACTTGAGTAGCATGAGGAGCGGCCCTCGTATACAAGGGGCATGAGATTTCTAACTTATACTTCGTCAAGCATGTACACCATAGTTTGTTCACTTTAACCTTAATCACTTCAAGATGCTTATGATAGGGGCAATGAGAGCTGAAAGCTATAAGTACCATAATTTTTGGAAGCTCTTTATGAGACTTGAATCCCTACTTCCTTCTATGAAGGCCTTTCTTCCACTTATATATTGAGTCTCCACCTTCTATCTTTATGCACCTACTTTGAGAGCATAGTGGCCATTCTTAGTTCTATGTGCATTGTCCCAAGACTAGTTGATTGATGCATAACTTGATATTGCTTGTTTTAAACTATTTGTATCTAGTCACTCTTATGAATTTTGAGGTGTCCTATGCAATTATATTTGCTACTCTATGAGGGACAAGCTGAATGCTATTATGCTATGTTTTCTTTATGTGAAACAAACAAACGTCTTGCAAAGCATTGTTATTCATGAATCTTTTGTTTGTGCCTTTTCATGTTGCATCATAGTTTCTTTGTCTTATTGCTAGAACTTTGTCTTTCATGTTATGATTGAAGAACTATGATCCCAGCTTTGAATGTTTTACAAATACTTTGATCAAGTCTTTGATGGTGCATGTCACCTTAAAAATTATTCTTTCTTTTTATCACTTACCTACTCGAGGACGAGCAGGAGTTAAGCTTGGGGATGTTGATACATTGCAAATGTATCTATAATTTTTGATGTTCCATGCTTGGTTTTATTCACTTTCTTGTGTTTTGTCCACACTTTGGAGTACTTTTCATATGATTTCTTGGACTAACCTATTAACAAGAGCCACAGTGCCAGCTACCTGTTTTCTGCTGTTTTTGGTTCCAGGAAAGTTAGAAAATGAATATTCTCGGAATTGGAAGGGACAAAAGCCCAAGTGCCTATTTTTCCAGAAGACTCACGGAGCCAGAATACGAGACGGAGGAGGGCCAGGGCCTGGCCACACCACCCCAGGCGCGGGCTGGGCCTGGCCGCGCCAGGGCATGGTCTGGCCGCCCCAGGCACCCCCTCGGTCTCCCTCTTCGCCTATAAGTTTCCTTTTGACCTAAAAACTCAGGGGGGTTTGACGTTTTTCCAGGAGGAGTTCCGCTCCGCCGCCACCACCAGATTCCAGGAAACAGCACCAGAAACTCCGTTCTGGCACCCTGCCGGGACGGAGAATTGGAGGAGATCATCACGATCATCATCACCATCGCTTCTCCATCGACCATCCATGTTTCCCCCCATCTATGAGTGAGTAATCCCCATTGTAGGCTATGGGGATGGTAGGGATTAGATGAGATCGTTCATGTAATGGCATCATATTGTTAGGGCATGGTGCCTAGTATCTTTTATTAGTGCTTTATGACTTTGTTGCGACTTGTTATGCTTAATGCTTTTCACTAGGGCCTGAGTGCCATGATTTCAGATCTGAACATGTTATTGATTCATTATGATAGTATTGTTTATGGTCTTATCTGCAAGTTGTATACACACATTGTTGTTCGGAACCAATGGCCCCAAAGTGACAGAAATCGGGATAACCGGAGGGAATGGCTTTGATGTGAGGATCACATGTGTTCACGGAGTGTTAATGCTTTGCTCCAGTGCTCTATTAAAAGGAGCACCTTAATTGCCAGCAGTTCCCTTGAGGCCTCGCTACAAACGGGCTGGCAGGACAAACGATGTTGTGCAAGTTCTCATTGCGAGCACGTATGACTATATATGGAACACATGCCTAGGATTATCTAGTACTTGGATGCTTTATCTTATTTATCTGCAATTGCCCTATGTTCTGATTAATATGTGAATTGTCTTGTCCATGCAACGCCCGTCCATCCATCCCTATGCCTACCGCACTTGAATCCTACTGTTTGCTGCTATTGTTACTGCTGTCTTTACTTTACTACTACTGCTACTTTACTATTGCTACTACAAAACTATTGCTACTGATAAACCGCTGTGAGCAAGATTGTTTCCAGGTGCAGCTGAATTGACAACTCAGTTGTTAAGGCTTATAAATATTCTTTGGCTCCCCTTGTGTCGAATCAATAATTGCAGTCTGAAACTAACTAATAACATGTTAATACAGCAAAGAATACAAACTACTCATAGCTAAGATTGAACCAGATAGGAATTATAACTGCATAATACAAACTTGTAGAGCAGGAGTGCAAACCATGAATGAATTATATGGTAGAGGATAGTTATGTCGTTGCCTATGACGAACTAGAACTAGATACGGGATATAATGGTGTGGCTTGTGAACCTGTAGAACAGGACAAACAAGCATTAGACAAGTATGCCAATAATGAAATGAGCAATCAAACAAAGTGTTTCTTAGAATTTCAGTATAAACTAGCCAGGTCATTTCAGAAAATATATATGGAAGCAGTGGTATCTTCTAGAATGCAAGAGACATTGGGTGACTCGGAATTTGCGGTGAGCTACACAATGGCATGCAGTTACTGTCATAGCTAAGAATGAACCACATAGAAATTATAACCGCATCATACCAGAACTTGTTAAGCATGATGGAAAACAGGAATGAACTATACAGTAAAGAATAATTATGCTGTTGATTAGGATGAACCAGCACCAGATACCGAAAATATATAATGGCATCGCCGGTGGACCTGTAGGCTATGCAAACCAACATGTTCAATGTTGCCTTTTTGAGCTCTACGCAAAGAAAACGAAAATAGTCAGTGTTGCATCTTTTGAAGAACTAGATGGCAACAACAAATTATAATAGAACTAGTACGAAGTGTTTGAATGGGTACCACTGGATAGTAGAACGATGCCAGGGAGGAAATAATAGCAGGAACTTAGCTCAGGAATAACCAGATAGAGTCAGTAAATGTGTAGCAGGGAATCCACACTAATATTTTCCACTAACATTACATTTTGCAAGAACTACACAATAGCAGGCATTTACTGGTGCACGGAGCAGCTAAGATAAGAACATGTGCATGACAAAATAATAGACATGTGCATGACTTGATATTTGTAGAGCAGCGAATGCAAACCAACATGTCTAATGACATTGTATGTACTAGCACGAAGAACAGGCGTGCCCACTCACTTGTATGTACTAGCACGATTACAAAAATGCAGTTCACTGCGACAGACTTGAACCTGCTATACCGCTGACAAAACAAAAATGGGTTGGAGATTTGGTTAACCTTGGTTGGAGAGGCATCTAAGCATCATCAGTACCATGCGAGTGATGTCCAGGTCAATGAGGGTGTTGCGGTTGTGGTGGCTATTGGCGTCGGGGAAGCAGATCTTGGGCGGTCAATGCCGGCTTGAAAGTAGTGGACGAGAGCGTCACTGAGGCAGATCCGGTGCAGTGAATGGCAACGGCCGTGCAGCTGGTCTGGAGCGGTGGACATGGAACTCTTTGAACTAGATCACGCCCGGTGGACACCAGTGAAGCGGATCTGGTGCGGTTGGGTAGATTTCGGCAGCGAGGAAGCAGAGCTTGGGCGGCCGATGACGCCATCGGCGTGGTGAACGACACCGCAACTCCTAGATCTGGTGGGTGAGCGTTGGTGAAGCGGCTGCGCGGCGCTGCACGAGACCGCAGCTCAAGCCGGTGTGCGCGGTGGTCGTGGAGGGGACATAGGAGCTTGGGATTTTGGGGAGGGACGGTGGGAAAAACTGGGGCAATCGGGACCATAGAGGTGAGCAAAAAAAAAAATTATGGTCGTGCCCCCGAGCTACCATCTTTAGCATGCCCATTTGTCGTCTGAACAATGGGTAGATTTGGAATTTTAAATTATAAAGTTTTTGAAATGGAAGGGCGCGAAATGCTTCAAGGTCGGTGTGTGGTTTTGCCGCTCGATTGCAAATTTGAATTTGGCTTGCGCCCATCTAATAATAATAATAGAAAAATGCTACTCTCCCGGTCGGTGGGATATTTTGGCTCAAAGTTTTTGAAATGGTGGGGCGGGAAATGCTTGGTAGGTGGGTGATTTTGCTGCTCGATTGAGATTTTGAATTTGGCTAGCCTCCATCTACTAATAGAAAAAAAGATAGTAGACTGTACGCTATCTATCCAGGAATTCAAGGCCGAGAGTCACATCAACTGATCATCCATAAACATTTTTTTGCACAGAAACTTAGATACCTTCCATTCACACATCATAGGCGGTAAATTTTTGCCGCTCTACGCAAAGAAAACTAAAATAGTTAGTGTTGCATCTTATGAAGAACCAGATGGCAACAACAAAATTATAATTGAACTAGTACGAAGAGTTTGAACGGGTACTATAGGATAGTAGAACGATGTCAGGGAGGAAATAATAGCAGGAACTTAGCTCAAGAATAACCAGATAGAGTCAGTAACTATGCAGCGGGGAATCCACACTAAAACTGACATTACATTTTGCAAGAACTACACAATAGTATACATTTACTATTATACGGAGCAGCTAAGATAAGAACATGTGCATGACAAAATAACAGACATGTGCATGACTTGATATTGCTAGAGCAGCGAATGCAAACCAACATGTCTAAGGACCTTGTATGTACTAGCACAAAGAACTGGCGTGCCCAGTGACTTGTATGTACTAGCACGATTACAAAAATGCAGTTCACTGCGACAGGCTTAAACCTGCTATACCGCTAACAAAACAAAAACAGGTTGGAGATCTGGTTACCTTGGTCGGAGAGGCGTCTAAACATCGTTGGTAGCATGTGACTGACATCCAGGTAACCGAGGGTGCTATAGTTGCAGTGGCTATTGGTGTCGGGGAAGCAGATCTTGGGCGGTCGATGCCGGTGCAGTCAACGACGACGACCGTGTAGCTGGTCTGGAGCAGTGGATATGGAACTTGTTGAATTAGATCTCGTCTGGTGGACAACGGTGAAGCTGCTCCGGTATGGTTGGGTAGCTTTCGGCAGTGGGGAAGCAGAGCGTGGGCGGTCGACAACACCATAGGCGCAGTCAGCAAGACCACAGCTCTAGTGGAGTGGCACAGAGACTCAGTGAATTAGATCCGATGGGGTCGACATCGATGAAGCGGCTCCGGAGCCGTGAAATTGCCATCGGGCGGTGCACGCGGTGGTCGTGGAGGTGAGGGCATGGGAGAGAAGCCTGAGATTTTGGGAGGGCTAGCTGGAAAAACTGCACGAATCGGGTCTATGGAGGTGAAGAGAAAAATAATTACGATCATGCCCCCAAGCTACCGACTTTAGTGTGCCATAGGGCGTCGAAACAATGGGTAGAAAAGGAATTTTAATGTCAAAAGTTTTTGAAATGGAGGGGCGCGAAATGCTTCAAAGTTGGTCTCTGGTTTTGCCGCTCGATTGAGATTTTGAATTTGGCTAATAATAGAAAAATGGTAATCCCCCAGTGGGAGATTTTGCCTCAAAGTTTTTGAAATGGTGGGGAGGGAAATGCTTCAAGGTCGGTATGTGATTTTGCCGCTCGACCGAGATTTTGAATTTGGCTACCGGACAAATAATAATAATAGAAAAATGATTCTCCATGGTGGGAGATTTTGCCTCAAATTTTTGAAACGGTGGGGCGGGAAATGCTTCATGGTCGGTGTGTGAATTTGCTACCCGATTGAGATTTTGAATTTGGCTACCGGACAAATAATAATACTATAATAGAAAAATGGTACTCCATGATGGGATATTTTGCCTCAAAGTTTTTGAAACGGTGGGGCGGGAAATTCTCAAGGTTGGTGTGTGTTTTGCCGCCCGATAGAGATTTTGAATTTGGCTACAGGATAAATAATAATAATAGAAAAATGGTACTCCCCAGTCAGAGATTTTGTTCAAAGTTTTTGAAATGGTGGCGCGGGAAATGCTTCAAGGTCGGTGTGTGATTTTGCCGCTCGATTGAGATTTTGAATTTGGCAAGAGTCCAAGTAATACTAGAAAAATGGTATTCCATCAGTGGGAGATTTTGGCTGAAAATGTTTGAAACAGAGGGACGCGAAATGCATATGAGTCGGTTGGGATTTTGCCGCTCGATTTTATGATTTCGAATTTGGCTAGCGGCGAAATAATAATAGAAAAATATAAGTGTAGACTAGTACGCTATCTGGTCAGGAATTGAAGGCCGAGAGTCACATCAACTAACCATCCATTACATAATTGCGTAGAACATTGGTAAATTTTGCCGCTCAACTGAGATTTTGAATTTGGCTAGAGTACAAGTAATAATTTGAAAAAAAATGCTACTCCCTATTTTTAGATATAAAAAATATTCCCATAGAAAAAATAATGTTGACTCCATCTGCGAAATTGTTTGGGCTGTAGGTTTTTACCCTCGATTAAGATTTTGAATTTGGCTATAGTCCTAGTAACAAAAATTACGAGCGAACCCCACCATCCAACCCAGCAATTTCATAATCACCATTGGTCATCAGTACGACAGGTCAAACGGAATTTCGCAGTATACGAACGATTAAACATGGGGCCCAAATATTTCGTGTAGGCGGGAGCTTTTGCCTCTCGATTAAGAATTTGAATTTGGTGACAGTTGATACATTGCAAACGTATCTATAATTTTTGATGTTCCATGCTTGTTTATATCTACTTTCTTATGTTTTGTCCACACTTTGGAGTATTTTTATACACTTTCTTGGACTAACCTATTAACAAGATGCCATAGTGCCTGCTGCCTGTTTTCTGCTATTTTTGGTTCTAGGAAAGTCATAAAATGAATATTCTTGGAATTGGACAGGACAAAAGCCAAATTTGATATTTTACCGGAAGACTCATGGAGCCAGAAGACGAGACGGAGGGGGCCCACATGGCGGCCACACCACCCCTTGGCGCATGCAGCCCTAGGCCGCGCCAGGGCATGGTGTGGGCCCCGTGGCTGGCCACCGACCATGCCCCTTCGCCTATAAGAAGCCCCTAGGACGAAAGCCCTAAATCAAACAGCCTCCAGCCATGAAAAGTTCCACAGCACCGCCGCCACTGAAGGGGAGATTCGGGGGACAGAAATTCTCTGTTCCGGCACCCTGTCGGGACGGGGAAGTGCCCTCGAAGCCATCTCCATCGATCTCCACCACCATCTCCATCGTCGTTGTTGATTCCCATGATGAGGAGGGAGTAGTTCTTCCTCGAGGCTAAGGGTTCAACCGGTAGCTATGTGTTCATCTCTCTCTCTCTATGCATGATCATATTGTGATCATGAGCTTTGTAATCAAGTAGATCTACCTTGCTACTCAAGTGCTTTAATAGATCTCTACTCTTCCCATGTGTGTGAAAGTGACAGCGTGCACAACGTGGTGGCACTTAGGCTAGAGATTACAAATACTTGTTATGAGTTATATTTGGAGTTGGATGTTTCTATGAAATTGTGGTGTTTTTTGGAACCATCTAAAGCTCATGGTGACAGTGTGGGGTTATCTAGATGGGGAAAGCAAACTTTGAGGTGTGCTCTTATAGCCCTACCATGGATTAGAGTGTCCAACCAGAGAGTAGTTCAGAGTAGTATCATAAAGAGAAGATATTTATATGAGAGTGTTCACTAGTGAAAGTATGATCCCTAGGCCTTGTTTCTAAGCATATAAACACCATTTGCAACTAGATCTGTTACATGTTTGCTTGCTTCCATCTTTATTTCAGATTGCCTTTAGTCTGTTCCCACGTCAACCACACACCATCAAAGCTATTTTCTGGCACCGTTACCACTTATAATTATCCATACCACTTGTATTTCACTATCTCTTCGCCGAACTAGTGCACCTATACACCTAACAAGTGTATTGGGTGTGTTGGGGACACAAGAGACTTCTTGTATCTTGATTGCAGGGTTGCTTGAGAGGGGATACCTTTGACCACTTCCTCCCTGAGTTCGATAAACATTGGGTGATACACTTAAGGGAAAACTTGCTTCTGTTCTACAAACCTCTGCACTTGGAGGCCCAACAACTGTCTACAAGAATAGAAGTGCATAGACATCAAGCTATTTTCTGCCGCGGTTGCCGGGGAGGTAAGGTAAAAGGTACTCACATCCTCCGGTGTGAGTGCTCGAAGTTATTTCCTTTAGATTCTACAATTTTGTCTTTTTGTTTCTTGTTTTCACTAGTTAGGCTTAATGGAAAACAACAAAAAAATTAGAGAGCTTTATAGTATTTATCTTGAGTTAGGACATGAAGTGTTTGAAGAGAAAATTAAAAAACCTATGGAACTTTATTTGCATGCTAATAGCAATGTTATTAGTATGAATTCTTTGAACACCATTATTGCTAATGCTATGGAAAATTCTAAGCTTGGGGAAGCTAGTTTTTATGAAAATGATATTTTTAGTTCCCTAGCTTTGGAAGATAGCTATTCTATTGCTTATGATGATACCAAACCTCCAATATATGATGATTACAATGATGAATATGATATTTTTAGTCCACCTACTATTGAGGAGAAAATGAATTATGATTACAATATGCCTCCTATATTTGATGATTATGGTGATGAGAATAATAATGATTGCTATTTTGTTGAATTCGCTCCCACCACACTTAATAAGAATGACTATGCTTATATGGAGAGTATTAATCATTTTATGCATGTGGCTCATGATAAGAATGTTTTATGTGATAGTTATATTGTTAATTTTATTCATGATGCTACTGAAAGTTATTATGAGAGAGGGAAACATGGTTTTATGTATCTCAACAATATTAAGTTTCCCCTCTTTATGTTGAAAGTCTTGAAGTTGCACTTGTTTTTCTTTACTATGCTTGTTGCTTTGTGCTTTCATGACTTGTTTCTTTACAAGATTCCTATGCATAGGAAGTGGGTTAGACTTAAATATGTTTTGAATTTGCTTCTTGATGCTCTCTTTTACTTCAATTCATATTTCCTATGTGAGCATCTTCTCAAACTATCATGCCTAACTTAAAGGCGTTAAAGAAAAGTACTTATTGGGAGATAACCCAAAAGTTTTAGTTGAGTCTTGGAAGTTATTACCTCTCTAATAACCTCTCCTTATCCTTTTTGTTTGATTTTTGTGCCAAGAATAACCTCTAATGAGAGGGAAGTAAGATTTGGGGAAGTGCTGTACCGAAACAGTTTTTTGTGCTTCACTCTAAAATTTCGTGAAAAATCTCTGTATGTCGGATTGAGCCGTAACTTTCTGAATAAATCCCCCAGGTTGTTATCCAACTTTATTTAGTTCAACACTTTTCGATTTGAGCAACAGAAGGTCTTCGAAAAAATTGGTATTTACCTACTGGTCTATTTTGACAGATTCCTGCCATTATTTGCATTTGCCTCTTAATCTCTTTCTATTTGAGTTCTCTTTGATCATTTGAAGTTTTTAAAGGAAGTGCTACAGTAGCTTTTGTTTTAATGGAAGTTTTACTTGTGTTGGAACTGAACCAAAAAGACTTATTATCTTGAGTACACTAATGTTGCTAATGAAGATTGTGTGAAGTTTTGCATGAAGGAGATTTTAAAGTGTAGGGAAAAAATGATGTAATGAGATGAAGAATGGACAAAAGCTCAAGCTTGGGGATGCCACCCCGTGTCACCCCAAGTAATATTCAAGAGGTACAAGCGTCAAATCTTGGGGATGCCCAAGGCATCCCCTTCTTCATCAATAAAAAATATCAGGTCTTTCTAGACACTTCGTTTTTATTGTTTCATGCACTGTTGTGTTGTTCTTGAAGCGTCTTAGTTTTTGTTTTTAGTTTTCTTTTGCTTGGTTTGCTGCAATAAGTTGGTTGGATCCCAACACACTTATTTTGGAGAGAGACACACTCTGTTTTCATTGTTTAGAACACTCTAGTTTTTATTCTTATTGTTTTGTGAGTGTTCTCTTTTGCTAGCACTGTGTTTAGCCTTAGTTTTCTTGTGCTTTCAGCTTAGAACTTTTTAGTTCTTTTTTGTGGATTTATGAGACAAGCTCACTGATCTTTATTTAGTATTATCTTTGTGAGTTGTTTCAAATAAGTTAATTGGTGTTGGAAGAGAGTAGAAAGCTTCATGCTTTAGTGGTACAAAAGGGAGCTTGTTTTGACTGTGGCTTAGACTTTATCATGCCATGCTAGATGTTGCTTTGACCTTATGATTAGTGATTATTGCTATAGCATGACTTGTTCCAAACAACTGAGATTGCTTAATATGCCTTGAAAGAATCATGCGTTGTTTTAGCATACAAAAGCATAATATTGTGGTATTCTCCTTTGATGCTTTATTTGGGTTGACTTGGCGCATGCTCACACCATGTTATGACTATCCCAAGTCACCATAGCCTTTATGATCCTTTAGTTTTCGACTTGTAATATCACTTTATGCTTTAATTAATGATGTTTTGTCGCTTTGGATGATTATGGCCATTATTGCTCTCTTAGTTGGTCACTCCTAGTCTTTTGCTAGCCTCCATAACCAAGTGTGAGTTCCACTGATGCATCCAACTCCAAATAAAACCAAGTTATTCCAAAGAGTCCACCATACCTACCTATTAGCATTTGATATTCCAAGTATATTCATGTTTTTATCTACCTTCCGAATTAAACTTGTTATGTGAAAATTACTGATTCAAGCTCTCACGAACTTGATGGCACACTTTACTTTCTTGCACTTAATAATCTTGAACCATTGTGTCCATCTTTGTTGCGTATATGCTTGTGCTTTATAAGTTGAAGTTAGCAGAACCAAGTATCATGGGGAACGCTTTCAACATTGCACTTATTATTCCATTGATATCATGATTCTTTTGCTTATGGATCCCGACGGTGTGAAATAAAAGGGGAACTTGTAAGATCATGGAGTTTGTATGTGTGTTAGAGAAACACCTGGGCCACTAGCCTAAGCTATGCCTAATCATGGTGGAAACTTGCAGCATAACCATAATGAGCACTCTATGAAGCATCCTCAATAAAAACCTATGCAAATAGAAAATAAAAAGATCGCTGAGATGCTCATTGTCTGCTTGCCTTGTCATTTTGATTATGGGATAGCTCATGTATCATGTGCAAGGGGTACCCCGTTGGCGGTTCTCTATGATACATATGTACTTACAATGACAAGAGCTTACTTGTGACTGAAGTTGAGTAGCATGAGGTTCGGTACTCGTAAGTAAGGGGCATGCTATTTCAACTTATAACTTGTCAAGCATATCCTCTTAGTTGTGTCACTTTAACCTTAATCACCTAAAGATGCTTATGATAGGGGTAATGAGAGCTGAAAGCTAATAAGTACCATAATTTATGGAAGCTCTTTATGAGACTTGAATCCCTGCTTCCTTCTATGAAGGCCTTTCTTTTACTTTTATGTTGAGTCTCCATCTTCTATCTTTATGCACCTATTGAGAGAGCATAGTGGTTGTTCTTAGTTCTATGTGCATTGTCCCCAAGACTTGTTGATTGATGCATAACTTTGATATTGCTTGTCCTTAAACTATTTGTATCTAGTCACCCTTATGAACTTTGAAGGTGTCCTATGCATTTATGTTTGCTACTCTATGAGGGACAAGCTGAATGCTACTATGCTATGTTTTCTATATGTGAAACAAACAAACGTCTTTCAATGCATTGTTATTCATGATCTTTGTTTGTATCCTTTCGTGTTACAACATAGTTTCTATGTCTTATTGTTAGAACTTTATCTTTCATGCTATGTTGAAGTACTATGATCCCAGCTATCAATGTTTTACAAATACTTTGATCAAGTTTATGATGGTGCATGTCACCTCAAAAATTATTCTTTGTTTTTATCACTTACCTACTCAAGGACAAGCAGGAGTTAAGCTTGGGGATGTTGATACGTTGCAAACGTATCTATAATTTTTGATGTTCCATGCTTGTTTTATATCTACTTTCGTATGTTTTGTCCATACTTTGGAGTATTTTTACACACTTTCTTGGACTAACCTATTAACAAGATGCCACAGTGCCAGCTGCATGTTTTCTGCTATTTTTGGTTCCAGGAAAGTCAGAAAATGAATATTCTCGGGACAAAAGCCAAAGTTGATATTTTACCGGAAGACTCATGGAGCCAAAAGACAAGACGGAGGGGGGCCACAGGGCGGCCGCACCACCCCTTGGCACGAGCAGCCCTAGGCCGTGCCAGGGCATGGTGTGGGCCCCCTAGCCGGCCACCGACCTTGCCCCTTCGCCTATAAGAAGCCCCTGGGACAAAAACCCTAAATCAAACAACCTCTAGCCACGAAAAGTTCCACAGTGCCGCCGCCACCGAAGGGGAGATTCAGGGGACAGAAAGTCTTTGTTCCGGCACCCTGCCAGGACAGGGAAGTTCCCCCGGAGCCATCTCCATCGATCTCGACCACCATCTCCATCGCCGTTGCTGATTCCCATGATGAGGAGGGAGTAGTTCTTCCTCGAGGCTAAGGGTTCTACCGGTAGCTATGTGTTCATCTCTCTTTCTATGCATGATCATATTATGATCATGAGCTTTGTTATCAAGTAGATCTACCTTGCTACTCAAGTGTTTTAATAGATCTCTGCTCTCCCCATGTGTGTGAAAGTGACAGTGTGCACACCGTGGTGGCACTTAGGCTAGAGATTACAAATACTTGTTATGAGTTATATTTGGAGTTGGATGTTTCTATGAAATTGTGGTGTTTATTGGAACCATCTAAAGCTCAAGGTGATAGTGTGGGGTTATCTAGATGGGGAAAGCGAACTTTGAGGTGTGCTATTATAGCCCTACCATGGATTAGAGTGTCCAACCAGAGAGTAGTTCAGAGTAGTATCATAAAGAGAAGATATTTATATGAGAGTGTTCACTAGTGAAAGTATGATCCCTAGGACTTGTTCCTAAGCATTGAAACACCGTTTGCAACTAGATCTGTTACATGTTTGCTTTCTTCCATCTTTATTTCAGATTGCCTTTAGTCTCTTCCCATGTCAACCACATGCCATCAAAGCTATTTTCTGGCACCGTTACCACTTATAGTATTTCACTATCTCTTCGCCGAACTAGTGCACCTATACACCTGACAAGTGTATTGGGTGTGTTGGGGACATAAGAGACTTCTTCAATCTTGATTGCAGGGTTGCTTGAGAGGGGATACCTTTTTTGCATCTAGCATGTTTATTTTGTGTAACATAAAGATGCATAGTTCATATATATAGTGATACTAGCATCATCCTAATATCAATAAATTAGTCATACATAGTAATAGCATCATCCTAATTTGCTAAAATCTCACGTCAGCTCATACTTAACAAGATGAATAAGAGAGAAAATTAATGTTCATAAACCATTATTCATACATGCAAGCTCCATTTATTCATAGATTTCCTGTATTGGAGTAAATTACTAGCAAAGTTCACCTATTCATAATTGATACTAGTGACCTTGCATCTCCACTAGTTATTTCATTGAAATTGGCATGTATTTCTTCCTAAAATTATTGGAAAGGCTGGTCGACTCCAACAATTATTTGATGATACCAAGCAAAGTACAAATCATTATCGTCATCCTCGGACCATGGAGCTTCTCTTTTCTTCACCTTGCTACAAAGAATCATCTAGATTAGAAAATTGGCAAGCTTTAACCAAAAATGCTACAGAGAACCCTAGAGCTTATCTCTTCCTCACCTTGTTTCGGCGGCGCCGGTATGAGAAGGTGCCGGTGCGGGTCCAAGGGTTGGTGCTGGTGTGGCTGTTGGTGCCGGATCCGGAGCTAGTGGCGGCGCGGGTTCTTGGGGCGCCGCTCCTGCGAGCTCAGTCGGGGAGTTGCAACGGTGTGTAGTCATGCCGGAGGGTGCTTGGCCTCCGGGATCCGATCATATCGCGGCGAATCATGGCCACGATGCATCAAATCCGGCGAAGCTCGGCGGCACATTTGTGGCCGGGGAAAATGGCTCATGGCAGCCGACTCTAGTGACATAGGCTACCACAAGAAGCACAGAGGGTATCTTGCCATCAATGGAGCACATATCTAGAGAAGGGTAGCGGGCCGACATCGAACGTGCGGGTGGGGGAGAAAATAATAAAGGAGTCGAGGTCACGGTGGCAAGTCCTATATTTATTCTCCTCTAAACGACGATAGGGGTTAGGGTTAGGTTCGGTGCGGCTTCGGCTGTTAGAGGAGTAAATTTAATCTTCCATTGCCATTTTGGGGATGGGTTAGAGATGCTCTAACCCATCAGGTTAAGATGTTTATTTGGGCAAGGTGCAAAAAATTAAGCCACAAACCGTGCTAGCCACAAAAAAGGTCATGTTTCTATGTTCTGTGCAACAAATGCCACAAAGACTGGTGTTACATGCAATTTTCTCCATCCACACATATTAAGTACACAACAATCCAACCTTGCAGCATAGAAAGCAACAATATTAAGCAGGCTAGCAATCAAGAGATCACGCATCCAGGAATCATACTACTTCCATATTGGTGCATTCTGTTCCCCAATAGTACCTCCATTGATACTATAAGGATGTTTAGCAAGCTAAAACAGCTTTGCTAAAAAGGGATATATTTTGAAACAGAGGAAGTACATTATAAGGTACCATACAAATTAAAGACATGTCGCAACAAGGAAACAACCCAAGTTCATAATAAGTGCAGACTAGTGCACTAACAAATACTTTCAGCTTCAGGTTCCATTTCATGACAAAGGGACTGACCTCAGCTGTTAGTGCTCAATCACAAATACTGAGCATCTTCATGACTTTCTCCTTATTTTCTATGGAGTGCTCTAGCCAAATTAAATTTTCTTCTAACTTTGCGATGAAACGTTCATTATATACACTTAGGGCAGATGATAACGATTGTTCAGCTTGGAGTTGTTCCTCTAGAACTTGAATATGCAAAGAAATGGCCTTGGAGTTGGACTTGAACTTGAACTTAGAATTTGACGAGCTCGCTTGGAACCCAGCATTACACAACAACATATTCTTGGCTATAGCACCACGTTGTTGTACCTTGGAAAATAAATCCACACATTCTTTTGGAGTTTTTACTGAACAATCTTTCCCAGGATTTGCCAGCTCCTTTTTCAATTCAGCCTGGAAAGTTTTCAGTTGATAGACATGTGTAAGAGGAGTGAAGTTACTACAGAGAAACATGCAGACAGGTTTAACATGAGCATGAACTGCTATAATTGGCAGTGCTGATAACGCATCTTATACACTTCAGTAAAAAGATCTTTTTGTCGTGTATATTTTTTTGATGTCATTTACTAACAAGACTAAAAATGTGTCTTCCTGTGTAAACACTGTGAGGTGCATGCTATGCCAACTGTTTGTACAATTCATAATTGAAACTGACTTTAGTTGCAAATTATGAAGGAAAATGAAAACAAAACTAAGAAGACTTACAAATCACTGCAAGTGCAACATTACAAAATCACTACGAGTGCAACATCACAAAATGTAGAGAAGACTTACAACAACTTTCTTTACAATGACACCATATCTATCCGTTTGGCATCCCTCAAATTTCTCCAACATTGTCAACTATTTTTTGGATCCCCACTAGACTTCATCTGCATTTGGAAGGGCGAAAATAAATTGCATCACATGGTGGAAACGAAGGTTGAAAGATAAGATGCATACAGATTCCACAACATCAATTATATACTTATTTAAAATATATAGTACAGAACAACAAGTCCTTACCAATTGGTAGAGGTGCCCAATTATGCCGCGGGATCCTCTGTGACTTAGTACTCATACTTTATTACGGCTGGAACAGTTCCTTTGAGCGATGGCCTACAAAATGAGACTTGTAAAACACATGCATAAATACGAATTGACAATGCGATCTAGTCTCAGTCTTATCAAAGCATACCTCATTCTTTTGATCAAGCTAGTGGTAGAGAAGGTCACCCCACTGATTGTCAGTCATGTGATCCACATGAGACGTTCTTGTAACATCCTTAAAACACTTGCTAGAGAAGTGTTGCTTCTTTAGCCTGTGGCGCTGTTGGCGCAAACATGCGGAGAATATGCTTTTGAGAACAACCTTTACTTCCTCGCTATTCTCATCGAACATGAAAAATCTCTGTAGACAATAATGAGAAGCATATATAACAAATGGCAAGCTAAGAAGACAAGGGACAGAGGAATGGAGTATGTCCAAGAGAAAGAGGACTTACATGTAACTTCTTTAGTAAACCTTCAAAATGCTCAGGGGTATTTCAGTAGTGTTTCCATGAGGGCAAGATGGGAATATCATTTCTCACAAAAACGCCTGTGATCAATGCAATATAAGCAGATTCATGTGGATCCAGTGGCCTTCTGAATCCTGCTATAGATGTGATCGGAAGTCTTGATTTAGTTATTTCAAGCATCTTCTCAAGATTTTTTTCCATCATCGGCCCCCTTGTTAATCTTCGTCGTAGTGTAACTAAAAAAATTTACATCAAAATATCAATGTATACATATTACATATAAAAGGGCATGCTACTACTAGTCTCTGAACATATAACAAATTTGGTGTCAAGCTCATTTGAGAGGAGTATATGTCTCTATCAGTACTAAAGGTCGTTGGGAGATCATAACCAGTTCGTTGGTGAGAACCTGCTGTTGAAACTGGTTCACGCCAATTCTTCCCGGTAACGGATGGGCTCTTGGCGGTGGGATGTGTATTTTCTATTTGCGTGCCAGTGCAAGCTGACCAACTGGTGCGGGATTAGGACGAAACTTTTTATGCTGATGTTTTGCATTATTGTCTTTTTTGGCCTGGTTGTCATTTTCAACTAGATTAAGTAGAGTCTGAGGCCATGTTCTGACTCCGTTTCCTGCATTGGAAGCAAATAGCTTTTCAGATTTATCATGGAATCGTGTGAAAAAATAAGAAATTATTAGGAGTTCTTGCAGAGGTTGATGGCTCGAAAAGCAATGATTCCCATCACAACTCTAGTACAGTAATTCCGGTATGAGTACTCTAACCATATGTAACCCTGAGTGAGAAGAAAACACATGAAGTTCCAATACAATCGACTAACCTGCAGGCTTGACTATAATACTAATAACATAACTAGCAGGGCCTGCCTGGTTATACTCTAAACAAGGAGCCATGACATACTAATTCGGCTTAGGACGCCATCTAGAGTTGACGTATACCACCTGTGCTATCTATAAACCTGTACACCCCAACTAGAATCATTTTAGGAGATATTCCACAGATGTCAGAGGTGTTGGAGATATGCCCAAGAGGCAATAATAAAAGTGGTTATTATTATATCTTTGTGTTTATGATGAATGTTTGCATCCCATGCTATAATTGTATTATAAGGAAACACTAATACATGTGTGTTTTGTAAACATAAAAGAGTCCCTAGTAAGCCTCTTGTTGAACTAGCTTGTTGATTAATTTATGATCATGGTTTCCTGATCATGGACATTGGATGTCATTAATAACAAGGTTATATCATTAGGAGAATGATGTGATGGACACACACCCATAGTAAGCATAGCATAAGATCAAGTCATTAAGTTCGTATTGCTACAAGCTTTCAAATGCATAGTAACCTAATCCTTCGACCATGAGGTTATGTTAATCACCATCACCGGATGGGTACTTTGATGACATCAAACACCGCTTCATAACTGGCTGGTTATAAAGGTGTCATTAGGTATTCTGAAAGTATGTGTTGAAGCGCATGGACCAAGATTGGGATTTGTCCATCCATATGACAGATAGATATGCTCTGGGCCCTCTCGGTGGAATGTCATCTAGTTAGCTTGCAAGCAGGTGACTAGGTCACAAGGGATGACATAACATGGAACGAGTAAAGAGTACTTATCAGTAACGAGGTAGAACTAGGTACGGAGATACCGATGATCAAACCTCGGATAAGTAGAGTGTCGCGTGACAAAGGGAATTGGTTTCGTATGTTAATGGTTCTATCGATCACGAAGTCATGTTGAGTATGTGGGAGCCGTTATGGATCTCCATATCCCGCTGATGGTTATTGATCGGAGAGGTGTCTCCATCATGTCTGCATATTCACGAACCATAGGGTGACACACTTAAGGTTCGAAGTTGTTTTAAGTAGATATGGAATGTGCGTTGGAGATCGAATGTTGTTCGGAGTCTCGGATTGGATCCGGGACATCACGAGGAGATCCGAAATTGTCCGGAGAATAAGATTCATATAATGGAGATCATTTTCTAAGTTAGGAAATGTTCTGGAGTATTTATATGGGGATTCTAGAAGGTTTTGGAATGTTCCGGAAGGTTCTAGAAGATTTTTTGGAGTTTACTTGAAAACCAATAAAGGATAAAGGGAAACTTGAAGGGTAAGTAAGGGAAACTTGGGGGGGAAGTACTCTCCCCCCAAGCTCCCTTGTGCGCCGGCCCTAAGGGGTGGGCCTAGGGGTGGGAACCCTAGGCCGCACCCCTCCCTCTATATATAGAGGGGTGGAGGCGCCACCCCCCTTGGCCCCCTCCCGCTCAAAACCCTAGTCTCCTCTCTCCTCCTCCTTCCATCTACTCTGGCTTAGGCGAAGCCCTGCAGAATCCTCTACTCCACCACCACCACGCCGTCGTGTTGCTGGGATTCCGTGGAGAGATCTACTACCTCCGCTGCTCGCTGGAACAGGGAGAGGAAGGTCTGCTTCGACTCCGCACGTGTGACCGGCTGCGGAAGCGCTGCCGGAACGCGGCGCCAGAAGGATCGTCTACTCGATCTTGAGATCGGCAAGTGATCATCTACATCAACCACGAGATCCGATCTCGCACAAGGCTTTTGGATCTACAAGGGTTAGTACAGATCTATCTCGTTGCACATGTCTAATAGATTAGATCTTGGCTTTTATCTAGATTAGATCTGGGTTTTGTTCGTTCTTGCAGTAGAAATTTTTTGTTTTCCATGCTACGAACCCATCAGTGGTATCAGAGCCTTGTCTATGCGTAGATCTGTTGCACGAGTAGAACACAATGGTTTTGTGGGCGTTGGTGCTCGTGCCATCTTTTGCTTTATGTACTTTGCATCTTGCGGTATGGTGGGATGAAGCGGCTCGGGCTAACCTTACATGTCATCGCACATGAGACTTGCTCCACGCTTGATGTGTAACTTGCTTTGCACAAGTGGCTTTGCGGGTGTCTGTCTCTCCCACCATAGTATAGATCCAATTTACACTTTGTACTTGATAGCACTTGTATCAACGTTGTGGTTCAGTTTCGTAGGTAAGATCCGTTCTTATTCGAAAGCCCCAAACCACGTAAAACATGCAAAGAAAATTAGAGGCATCTAACTTGTTTTTGCAAGGGTTTTGTGATGTGATATGGCCATCATGTGATTGTGATTATATTTGATGTATGCAATGATCCTTGTTGTAATATGGCAACCGGCAGGAGCCTAATGGTTGTCTTTAATTCTATTAAGACCTGCGTGTCTATTCATCTTGTAATAGCTTTATTCCAAGTAGTTGTAATAGTTGCTAGTGATGATGGACAACCATGAAGCGGCGCCACTGACCTTGACGCAATGCTGGTGATGATGGAGATCATGTCCGTGCTTTGGAGATGGAGATCAAAGGTATAAGAAGAAAGGGCCATATCATATCACACTAATTATGAATTGCCTGTGATGTTAATCCTTTATGCATCTTGTATTTCTTAGATCGCGACGGTAGCATTATAAGATGATCCCTCTCACTAAATGTCAAGTAATAAAGTGTTCGTCCTTAGTTGGCACCGTTGCTAAGACTCGTCGTTTCGAAGCATCTCGTGATGATCGGATGTGATCGATTCTATGTGTGCATACAATGGGTGCAAGCTAGATTTGCACACGCGGAAACTAAGGTTAATCTTGACGAGCCTAGCATGTACAGACATGGTCTCGGAACACGGAATACCGAAAGGTAGAGCACGAGTCATATAAATGATATGATGAACATGAAGATTGTTCGCGGATGAAACTACATCTTCTCTCGTGAAGATCGGACTTGCTGTAGTGGACTTGGTTCGTGTAATCACTAAGACAATGTGAGGGATGTTGTTTTGAGTGGGAGTTCACCTAGTTAAGAATTAAAATTGAACTCAATTTATCATAAACTTAGTCTAAACTACTTGCAAATTTGTTGTAGATTATGGCGAACCTCTCCATCAATTTCAATGCGTTCCTAGAGAAAGAAAAGCTTAAGAACAATGGAAGCAACTTCACGGACTGGCTCGTGGGAAAGATTGTCCTCGTGGGCTGGTCGGTTGACCTATGTGCTCGAAGCGCTAGGTGACCCACTGCAGAAGATGCCACCGATGACGTAAAGAATGTTTACGCCACTCGGAAAATCATTACTCCACGATTCAACATGCCATCCTGCGGTTTAGAGCTTGAAGCGAGCGCATTGAGCACCACGACCCGTTCGAGATCATTAAGGAGCTCAAGCTCATTTTTGAGACTCACGCGGCCATGGAGAGCTATGAGGCCTCTGAAAAGTTCTTTAACTGTAAGATGGAAGAGGGTAGCTCCGTTAGTGAGCATGTGCTCACCATGTCTAGGCACTCAAACAAGCTCCAAGAGTTGGGGATAACAATTCCTAATGAGTTAGGGATTCACCGTGTCCTCCAATCACTGCCACCGAGTTATAAGAACTTGTGATGAACTACAATATGCACTGCATGAACAAGACGTTGCCTGAACTATCGTCCATGCTGAAAACTGCTGAAGTGGAGATCAAGAAGGAGCACCAAGTGTTGATGGTCAATAAGACCACCAATTTCAAGAAACAGGGCAAGCCTAAGAACAAGGGCAACTTCAAGAAGGACGGCAAGAAAGCTGCCGCACCTGCTAAGAAGCCCAAGGCTGGTCCTAAGCCTAAAACTGAATGCTTCTACTGCAAGGGTGCTAGTCACTGGAAGCGTAACTGCCCCAAGTACCTGGCAGATCTGAAGAATGGCAACATCAAGAAGAAAGGGGTATTCTATATACATGTTATTGATGTGTATCTTACTAGTAATCGTAGTAGTGTCTGGGTATTTGATACTGGTTCGGTTGCTCATATTTGTAACTCGATACAGGAGCTGCGGAATAAACAAAGACTGGCGAGAGACGAGGTGACGATGCGCGTTGGAAATGGCTCCAAGGTTGATGTGATCGCCGTCGGCATGCTCCCTCTACATCTACCTTCGGGATTAGTTTTAAATTTGAATAATTGTTATTTGGTGCCTACGTTGAGCATGAACATTATATCTGGATCTTGTTTATTGCGAGACGGTTACTCTTTTAAGTCTGAGAATAAAGGTTGTTCGATTTATATGAGTAATATCTTTTATGGTAATGCACCTGAGATGAATGGTTTATTCTTACTGAATCTCGATAGTAGTGATACACATGTTCACAACATAGATGCTAAACGAACAAAATTGAATGATAATTCTACATACGTGGCATCGCTTGCGTCTTGGTCACATTGGAGTGAAGCGTATGAAGAAACTCCATTCTGATGGACTTCTTGAATCACTTGATTTTGAATCACTTGAAAGATGCGAAGCATGTCTAATGGGAAAAATGACTAAGACTCCATTCTCTGGAATAATGGAGCGAGCTACAGACTTATTGGAAATAATACATACCGATGTGTGCGGTCTAATGAGTGTAGCGTCGCGTGGTGGATATCGTTATGTTCTCACTTTCACGGATGACTTAAGTAGATATGGGTATGTCTACTTTATGGAACATAAGTCCGAAACTTTCGAGAAGTTTAAGGAATTTCAAAGTGAAGTGGAAAATCATCGTAACAAGAAGATTAAGTTTACGCATTACGCGGAGGTGAATATCTAAGTTATGAGTTTGGCATGCATTTAAAGAAATGTGGAATACTTTTCATGATTGTTGACACCGCCGGGAACACCACAGCGTAATGGTGTGTCCGAACGTCGTAATCGAACTCTCTTAGATATGGTTTGGTCTATGATGTCTCTTACAGATTTACCGCTATCATTTTGGGGCTATGCATTAGAGACAGCCGCATTCACTTTAAATAGGGCACCATCTAAATCCGTTGAAACGACACCGTACGAATTGTGGTTTGGAAAGAAACCTAAGTTGCCGTTCCTTAAAGTTTGGGGTTGCGAAGCGTATGTAAAGAAGTTACAACCTAATAAGCTTGAACCCAAAGCGGAGAAATGCGTCTTCATAGGATACCCTAAAGAAACAATTGGGTATACCTTCTATCATAGATTCGAAGGCAAAGTTTTCATTGCCAAGAATGGATCCTTTCTTGAGAAGGAGTTTCTCTCGAAGGAAGTGACTGGAAGGAAAGTAGAACTCGACGAGGTTATTGAACCTTCTCTCGGAGTTGAGAGTAGCGCAGCACCGGAAGATGTTTTTGTGCCGCCTGCACCAATTGGAGAGGAAGCTCATGATGGTGATCATGAAACTTCGAACGAAGTTGCTACTGAACCTCGCAGGTCAATGAGGGTTCGTACCACTCCTGATTGGTATGACCCTGCCTTGAACATCATGTTGGTGGACAACACTGATGACCCTGCGACGTATGAAGAAGCTATGGTGAGCCCAGATTCTGACAAATGGCTAGAAGCCATGAAATCCGAAATGGGATCCATGTACGAAAACAAAGTATGGACTTTGGTGGACTTACCGGATGGCCGTAAGGCTGTCAAGAACAAATGGATTTTCAAAAGAAAAACAGATGCTGATGGTAATGTTACCGGCTATAAAGCTCGACTTGTCGCGAAAGGGTTCCGACAAATTCAAGGAGTTGACTACGATGAGACATTCTCACCAGTAGCGAAGCTAAAGTCTGTGAGGATTTTGTTAGCAATTGCTGCATATTTCGATTATGAGATTTGGCAGATGGATGTCAAAATGGCGTTCCTTAATGGTGACATTGAGGAAGAGTTGTATATGGTACAACCCAAGGGTTTTTTCGATCCTAAAGATGCTGACAAGGTATGCAAACTTCAGCGCTCCATTTATGGACTAAAGCAAGCATCCCGGAGTTGGAATCAACGTTTTGATAAAGTAATAAAAAACTTTGGATTTATACAAACTTATGGAGAAGCTTGTATTTACAAGAAAGTGAGTGGGAGCTCTGTGGCATTCCTAGTACTATATGTAGATGACATATTGTTGATTGGGAATGATATAGAACCTCTTAATAGTGTCAAAGCCTATTTGAATAATAGTTTTTCAATGAAGGATCTTGGTGAAGCGACATATATTCTAGGCATCAAGATTTATAGAGATAGATCAAGACGCCTAATAGCGCTTTCACAAAGTACATACTTGGACAAAGTTCTAAAGAAGTTTAGAATGGAAGAGATCAAGAAAGGGTTCGTGCCCATGTTGTCAGGTAAGACCTTGAGTAAGACTCAAAATCCAGCTACGGCAGAAGATAGAGAGAAGATGAATAATATTCCCTATGCCTCGACCATAGGTTCTATCATGTATGCCATGCTGTGTACAAGACCGGATATAGCACATGCTGTTAGTTTGACTAGCAGATATCAAAGTGATCCTGGAATGGAGCACTAGACAGCGGTAAAAAATATCCTAAAGTACCTGAATAGGACTAAGGATATGGTTCTTTCTTATGGAGGTGATGAACAACTTGTTATAAACAGTTATACTGATGCTAGTTGGAACACCGATCCAGATGACTCAAAGTCACAGTCTGGATACGTATTTATTTTGAATGGTGCTGCAGTGTGCTGGAGGAGTGCCAAGCAAAGCGTTGTGGCGAAATCTTCAACTGAATCGGAATACATAGCTGCTTCGGAGGCTGCACAAGAAGCCATATGGATGAAGGAGTTCATTACTGAACTTGGCGTGGTTCCTAGTGCGTTGGACCCGATGGCCATCTACTGTGACAACACAGGTGCCATAGCTAATGCACAGGAGCCAAGGTCACATAGCAAGCTGAAGCACATCAAGCTACGTTTCCATGCTATTCACGAGTATGTCCGAGATGGTGACATAAAGATTTGCAAAGTACACACTGATATGAATGTGGCAGATCCGTTGACTAAACCTCTCCCTAGAGCAAAGCATGACCAAAACCAGAACGCCATGGGTGTTAGGTATATTACCATGTAATGTAGATTATTGACTCTAGTGCAAGTGGGAGGACTGTTGGAGATATGCCCAAGAGGCAATAATAAAAGTGGTTATTATTATATCTTTGTGTTTATGATGAATGTTTGCATCCCATGCTATAATTGTATTATAAGGAAACACTAATACATGTGTGTTTTGTAAACATAAAAGAGTCCCTAGTAAGCCTCTTGTTGAACTAGCTTGTTGATTAATTGATGATCATGGTTTCCTGATCATGGACATTGGATGTCATTAATAACAAGGTTATATCATTAGGAGAATGATGTGATGGACACACACCCATAGTAAGCGTAGCATAAGATCAAGTCATTAAGTTTGTATTGCTACAATCTTTCAAATGCATAGTAACCTAATCCTTCGACCATGAGGTTATGTTAATCACCATCACCGGGTGAGTACTTTGATGACATCAAACACCGCTTCGTAATTGGGTGGTTATAAAGGTGTCATTGGGTATTCTGAAAGTATGTGTTGAAGCGCATGGACCAAGATTGGGATTTGTCCATCCATATGACGGATAGATATGCTCTGGGCCCTCTCGGTGGAATGTCATCTAGTTAGCTTGCAAGCATGTGACTAGGTCACAAGGGATGACATAACATGGAACGAGTAAAGAGTACTTATCAGTAATGAGGTAGAACTAGGTATGGAGATACCGACAATCAAACCTCGGATAAGTAGAGTATCGCGTGACAAAGGGAATTGGTTTCGTATGTTAATGGTTCTATCGATCACGAAGTCATCGTTGAGTATGTGGGAGCTGTTATGGATCTCTAGATCCTGCTGATGGTTATTGATCGGAGAGGTGTCTCCATCATGTCTGCATATTCACGAACCATAGGGTGACACACTTAAGGTTCGAAGTTGTTTTAAGTAGATATGGAATGTGCGTTGGAAACCGAATGTTGTTCGGAGTCTCGGATTGGATCCGGGACATCACGAGGAGATCCGGAATTATGCGGAGAATAAGATTCATATAATGGAGATCATTTTCTAAGTTAGGAAATGTTCCGGAGTATTTATATGGGGATTCTAGAAGGTTTTGGAATGTTCCGGAAGGTTCTAGAAGATTTTTTGGAGTTTACTTGAAAACCAACAAAGTATAAAGGGAAACTTGAAGGGTAAGTAAGGGAAACTTGGGGGGGGGAAGGACTCTCCCCCCAAGCTCCCTTGTGCGCCGGCCCTAAGGGGTGGGCCTAGGGGTGGGAACCCTAGGCCGCACCCCTCCCTCTATATATAGAGGGGTGGAGGCGCCACCCCCCTTGGCCCCCTCCCGCTCAAAACCCTAGCCACCTCTCTCCTCCTCGTTCCATCTGCTCTGGCTTAGGCGAAGCCCTGCAGAATTCTCTACTCCACCACGCCGTCGTGCTGCTGGGATTCCGTGGAGAGATCTACTACCTCTGCTGCTCGCTGGAACAGGGAGAGGAAGTTCTGCTGACTCACGCGTGTGACCGATCAGGAAGCGCTGCTACTTAATGGCGAAGGATCATCTACTCGATCTTGAGATCGGCAAGTGCTCGTCTACATCAACCACGAGATCCGATCTCGCACAAGGCTTTAGGATCTACAAGGGTTAGTACAGATCTATCTCGTTGCACATGTCTAATAGATTAGATCTTGGCTTTTATCTAGATTCGATCTGGGTTTTGTTCGTTCTTGCGGTAGAATTTTTTTGTTTTCCATGCTACGAACCCATCAAGAGGAGCTTCATAATGATGGTAATTAAGGCTCTAGCAAACTTTAGTAACGATCGAGTATATGAGCAAGATGTAGTACACTACAACAAACGACGAAGTACTTTTGATAGTAATAAGGTGCATAACGAAAGGAAGCATAAAGTGTGTAACAACATTTGTATGGGGAGGAGACGAGTTTACGCTTCGTGTTGGTGCAGTCGAAGGGGGGGGCATGTCGTTTGCCCATCTCTCTGGTGTCGGAGACTAGGGAGTCTGTGAAGCAGATGGGACTTTGCGGCGACCGTACCATGTTTGCCGGCGATGCTGTGCACACTTTGGTGCGGTGGTCATCACCGTGGGGAAGCCGCTCCGTCTTGCTAAACAAGGGAGTGGTGCCTTCGGTCACAATGGTACCTGGTGAGGAGGCAGTGGTGGTGGGGAGGGACGGCGGTGCGAGGCCACGTTCATGGGAGATGCTTCGGCTCTGAGGTTGAGTGAGAGATGTGGGATACGGCGTGTTTTATATGTATCACAAGGGCACCGGTGGTAGGTTCGAAACTTTTGAATTGCGTCGCGCTGGGTAGTTCAAAGAAAAACCCGCCAATGTCATTCAAATTTTGGTGATCTCACTTTAGAACGAGATGAACCCGCCAAAAAATTGGCGATCTCTACTCTATGATTATTACTACACTAGCCAGGAGCTGAGCTAGAGGAAGTGCATCGAATGCGATGGGAGGTATGAACGCACCAGCAACCTTTCCCAGGTGCAGACTCCGTATAGTCCCTACTGCGAAAAGCTCTGCGCAGTCACGAGCAGAGCCTCTCTTCAAGCACTCCTACTCTAGGTTCCGTTTGATTCAAAGGATTTGCCTAGGAATTTTGTAGTAATAAATCCTATAGGAAAATTTCCTATGATGGCTGTTTGATTTGTAGGATTGATTCCCATAGTACTAGTTTTCATAGGAAATCAAACATCCACCCATACCTATTTTTCAGATTATAGGGCATGTTTGATTCCTAGGAAAGGAAAATTGTAGGAGTAGGAAAAATGTAGGATTGCAATGTCATGCCCACTCCAATCCTCTAGGAATTCATATGAACCAAAGTGCATTTGATTCCACCATACGAATCTGAAAAAGAGGTATGGGTGGATGTTTGATATCCTATGAAAACTAGTACAAAGGAATCCTTAGGAAAAAATCCTATGGGAATCAATCCTACAAATCAAACAGCCGCCGTAGAAAAATTTCCTATAGGATTTAATCCTACAAAATCCCTAGGGAAATCCTTTGAATCAAACGGACACCTATGATGGAATCAAACACACTTTGGTTTATATGAATTCCTATAGGATTGGAGTGGGATGACATTGCAATCCTACATTTTTTTCTACTCCTACGATTTTCCTATCCTATGAATCAAACATGTACACTCCCCTTTTAGGGAAAAAATACTACTATGTAGTATACTACCTCCATTCCGGTTCATTAGACAAATACGTACTCAAAGAAAATAATTTAACCATAAATTTGGTCACCAATTTATGAATTGTATGTCACAATAATTGTACAATTGGAATCGTCTTTCGAATATAAATAAATTGGTTAAAAAATATTATATATTATTTACTAGATTTACGGTCAAACTATGTTCTTAAAGTAAGTATTTGCATAATAATTTGCGCGTGAGATGTGTGCGTTCTCTTGTAAGACCTTTAAATTTGTTCACATGGTTGGTGTTTGTATCAACCTTATCTGATCCGTAAACTGTACTCGATACTTGGTTTTTAATAAAAGGGATTTGTGCATCCTTTGAGTGCAGAGGTTGCGGTATCCCCATTTCAAAAAAACAAACATGAGACTCAAATAAAAGACTATCATGTCATCTCTAGCTATGAGATGGAAAGTAAGACATGTCATGACTTATAAAATTATAATAGGTAAATCTCAAAAGACTATTAAAGAATTTTGAGCCACATCATATCCATAAATTATTAGGTGTATACTTGGTTCTTGGTACATAATAATACTCAAAAAAATTGTAACATGCTTAGAGAAATGACAGACAAGATTCTAGAATGGCGGAGAATTGTGTTTTGAAGTTTTAGCATAGCGTTCATTGTGCTAAAGACTATCCATTGAATCTTCTAGATGCTCGAATGGTAAAGATCCAGAGGTTAGATATGTTGCGATTTGTTAGTTTTCATCCAGCGGTGAAGCTTCAAAGTTATTCGTACACTATATAGTAGTAATAAGATAAGATAAGAAAGTTTCACCTAGTTTCACGACATCGTTTCCTTTTTCTATAGTTTCCTTTTTCTTTTTGCGACGGACTCGTTGCAGTTGAGTCAGTCCAAGAAATACCACATATTTTCTGAGTGCGTGCCAGGGCACAAGGGGCACAGTCGTTGTCACATAAAAAGTAATACACACGTTTTTCATTTTTCATGGATTTGTTGCATTTTTCTATAACAGGGTGACTAATTGTCGAGAAGACCATTGATAGAATATTCATTCATCATCTTGTTCTTGCAACTCTCATTTTTTACTCATATATGTACCTCTCTCCCCTCTTTATTAGATCCTATGTACTCCCTCTATTCCAAAATATAAGATGTTTTAGCTTTTGTGAAACGAATATATCTAGACACCTTTTAATGTGTAGGCCTCTCTCCTTAGGAGAGAATTATCCCACCAGGTTGACACTATGCAGAATAAAGGCCATGTCTGTAGCTAACGCATAATCCTACTCCCTTCGTATCAAAATAGATGTCACAAGTTAGTAAAAAATTGGAAGAATCTTTATACTACTACTAAATAACTAAATAGTGTTTTGTATTTGTCGACCAAATATCACACATCAAGTTAAAGGTCGAATTAATTTGACAAAATCACCCGAAACTCTTTTAAATGGCTTTAAAACTGGTTATCCCTTCAATGCATAAATTGTGGAGAGTGTACATATGTTCAGGAGGGATCCCCATCAGTTACCTCTTCCTTCCCCTGTAAGCATTGGCGCAATGATTATACTATAGTGCAGCTGTACAGAGACAAAGTTGGGGTCCTGATCTAAAGTCACCATCAATGGGATACCGCTGCCACTACCATCAGCAGGACCAAAACCGAAGATGGCGGAAGAATGGAGGCTCTTTTTTTTGGAGTAAAGAAGAATGGAGGCTTTGAGCAAGTGAAGTTGGTGAGATGCAGCATGACAACGACGGAAAGGTAGCTACCGCTCTACACGGAAGCGATAATAACTACTAATTACTACTATAATACAGTAGGAAATATAATCACACCCAAAATTGGCTCTGGCAACATTATGGCTAGTGATGCTGATGCATATCACATTCACCAAATAACCAAATATTTTACCAGCAAGTACATGATCATACATTCATACTAGTAATAAAGGTTTTTCAATTTACTAGCGCAATATTGCAATCTATATATCTGATCATCAACTAGTCCCTCCGTTCCATAATATATAAGCCTTTTTTGTAAGCCGTTTTAGCTCTGTAAATAGGCTTATATTGTGAAAATAGATGGAGTATTAACTAAGGTCTTCCACATGCCGGCTCATTGATGGAGATCGATGACAGTTTCATGCTTCAGCTTTGCCAGCTCGGCCAGGAGTTTATCCTTCTGGTCCTCGAGGTCCTGGATCTGTTCGAAGCTTATGCCTAGCATCTCCATCATGCCGATGTTCCACCGCTTCAGCTCGTCATGCTCAATAAAGTATTCCATGGCGAGATTCCTGAGGAGGCTAAGCCCGACCTTGTCAGGGGCAAGTTTGGAGTAAAGTCTAGTGCACTCGTTGACGAGGGCGCTTTTGTCTGCTGTCTTGATGCAGAAATCGCCCATCACCTTTTTCACCATAAACTCGATCTCGAAGCCAATATTCTGTTACATGAACAGAGAGCGTAAATTCAGAAGTGTACCCAGAGAACTATCAAGGAAGAGAGACATGGAATCACAATTTGAATGATTTCTTACCTTGCGGCTGTATCGGTTGGCCTCCATCGATGATGGTGAAGATGATTCTGCAGGCAGGAGTGCCGCGAGAATGCGAAGTCCGCCCGACCTAAAACAACATTGAGAAAAAATGTAATAATAGGGAAATGGGCGAATCAAGAAATGGTCAAAGACATGGAAAGTTGCCTGATACGTCCATTTTGCATCACTATTCTATATTATAATTTACTATTATTCATTGATATATTTCATATTAAGAGATGATACTTATGTTATTTCATCTGTTTTTGCATGGTTGATGACTTTTGGAGCATGGACCGCTGCAGTCAGGATTCTAATGGAAAAGGTGCTGTTTGGTGGCAAAATTCGCGAAGATCAGAAAATCCGGGAAAATACATGGAAAATCCTATTTTTCCAGAAGATGAAGAATGCTAGAAGGGGAAGTGGAGATGGGCCACAGGGGGCCCACACCACCCCCTGGCGCGGGCCACCCCAGGCCGCGCCACCAGGTGGTGTGGCTGCCCTGGTCCACTCCAGCCTCTCTCCTCTGGCGTATATTATCCTCCCGAAACCCTAAGACTCAGGGAGCGACCATAGAAATATTCCGCCGCCTCTGCGGGGCGAAAAACACTAAGAGAGAAAGATCTCTCCAGCAGACAGAATTCTGCCGGGGGAATTCCTTCCCAGAGAGGGGCGATCGTCGCCATCAACACCACCATCAAGCTAGACTTCATCAGGATCATCATAATCATCACCATCATCATCTCCACCAGCACCATCATCACCACTTCATACCGCTATAACAATTGGGTTGAATCTTGCATAGTTCTTAGGGGAAACTTTCTCGGTGTTGATTACCCCTTGTAGCTGATGCTATTGAGTGAACCATTGAGTTATCATTTATGTTCAGATTGTTACTTATCATTATTTCATCTCTGATCATGATCCATATGATGTCTTGTGAGTAGTTCGTTTTGTTCTTGAGGACATGGGAGAAGTCATGTTGTTAGTAGTGGAATTGTGTTGAGAAAGATTCAATAGTTTGATATTTAAGTTTGGTGTATTTCTTCTAGTGGTGTCATGTGAACATCGACTACATGACACTTCACCTATATGGGCCTAGGGGAATGCATTGTGTTTTTGTCTACTAATCGTAGGGGTTGTCGGAGTGACAGAAACCTGAATCCCTGTTAGGAAACCATTGAACAAGGGATGTCAGGGTCTTAGAGTTTAAAGCTATGGTTAGGTTTCTACCTTAATTACTCTCTTGTACTTGCAGATGCTTGCAAGGGGTATAATCACAAGTATGTATTAGTCCTAGGAAGGTCGGTACATTAGCACAAGTTCACCCACACAACACTTAGCAAACTAAAGAAGATTAATCAACTATATGAAGCGAAAGCACTTGACGATATTCCCATGTGTCCTCGAGAACGTTTGGTCATCTTAAGTAATACAACCGGCTCGTCCTTTGCTAAAGAAAGGATTGGGCCACTTGCTGCATTTATTCTTATTGTCTTTTATTTACTCGTACTTTATTTACCTGCATTATCAAAAACCCCTAAAAATCTATTTGCTAAGTATTTATAGAGAATTCCTGCTCCTAGCCATTCGTCAGCACCTTCTGCTCCTCGTTGGGTTCAACACTCTTACTTATCGAAAATACTGTGATACACCCCCTATACTTGTGGGTCATCAAGACTATTTTCTGGTGCCATTGCCGGGGAGTGAAGGGCTATTGGAGAGTGGAACTGGTAAAGGAAACGTCTACTGTGAGTATTGTTTACTTCTGTTACTTGCTTTATTTTCAATTTGGATAATTCGCTGAGTTTCTTATTTCGTAATGCTACTAGAACTGCTAAGGTAGTAGATGAACCACCACCTGCTGAGAATGATACTTTTAAAATACCTACAAGAATTATTGATCGTGTTATGTATAACTATTATGTTGGAGATGGAACTGTCCATCCCGGTGATCATTTGCTCTTTATACACAAATTATGCGAGTTGTTCAAGTGTGCAGGTATTACAACAGATCAAGTCAAGAAGAAGTTATTCTCATTATCACTGAAAGGAAGAGCTGAGGACTGGTATAAGCTGCTGAAGAATGGTCAAACTCTTAAATGGAAGGAAATAGTACTTCTCTTTTATTCAAAGTTTTATCCTCCTAGTGAGATTCATAAAGATCGGAATCAAATATACAACTTTTGGCCTCTTGATCGAGAGAGTGCAACTCAAGCTTGGGGGAGATTGAAGTTACTAATGCTCAAATTTCCCATTCATGAGCTCCCCAACAATATTATTATCAATAACTTTTATGCAAGGCTCCCTCTACATGATAAGGATTTATTGGATGCCTCTTGTGCTGGATCATTCACTCGCATGGAACAAGAAGCTAAATGGGATCTTCTGGACCGTATTCAATACAATGCTGAAGCATGGGAGAATGACAAAGGAAGAAAGCTAGGTATAAATTATGATTATGAATGCATTGAATCTTTTATGGGAACTGAGTACTTTCAAAATATTAAAAATGCTTATGGTCTAGACTCTCAAGCTATTGCAACTTATTTTAAGGCTTTTGCTTCCTATATTGAAGTTCCTAAAAAGAAGTGGAATAAGTATCATGAACCATATAAAGATGTTGTTAAGTGTGTTCCTGCAAGAAATACTGAAGTTTATACTTCTAATCATGTTTTACCTAAACCTTACATTGAGAAAATACCTTTCCCAGTTAAGATAAAGGAACATTCTATGATAGCTAGTCTGGTTAGTGAAAGTACAAATGAAGCTGTTGAACCTGATAAACAAATGGATGATGAACCTATAATAGCAAATGTGAAAGATTTTATTGTTAAATATGTAGAAGAGGGACATACTATCCTTTGTAAGGATGCCTCTAATATTGTTTCACAAAGAAGTGTTATGAGAGCTAGTGTCCCTGTGTTTTCTGTTAGGATAAGGGATCATTGCTACAATGGTTCTTGTGATAGTTATATTATTAAGTTTATGCATGATACTGAAATTTATTATGAAAGAGGGAAGACTGTTCTTATACATCTCAATAATATCAACTTTCCTCGTTTCATGCTTAAAGTCTTTATGTTGCACTTGTTTTGCCTTCCTATGCTAGTAGCCTCTGGTTTCAACAACTTGTTTGTTTACAAAATTCCCTTGCATAGGAAGTGGGTTAGAGTTAAACATGTGTATTTTTGCTTCTTGGTGCTCTCTTTCACTTCAATTCATATTCTTATGTAAGCATCATTGAAATTACCATGCCCATCTTAATGGCTATAAAGAAAGAGCTTTTTGGGAGACAACCCAATTTATTTGTGCTTTCAGTTTGTTTTTGTTTCTTTGAGACTTGGAAGTTATTGTTTCGGCAATAAGCTCTCCTTATCCTTTTTGTTTAATTTTTGTGTCAAGATCAACCTCTAATGAGAGAGAAGTAAGATTTCGAGAAGTTGCTATCCTGAAACAGATTTTTGTGCTTCACCGTAAAAATTCGTGAGAGATCTCTGTATGTCTGATTGAGCTGTAATGTTTTGTGCTTCTGCCCCAGGTTGTTATTTAACTTTCGTTAGTTTTGCACTTTTTGAGTTGAGCAACATAGGATTTTCTAAAAAATTGATCTTTACCTTCTGGTCTGTTTTGACAGATTTCACCACTCTTGCATTTGCTTCTTTAATCGATTTCCCTTTTGAATTATTTTTGGGTTTTCAGAAGGAGTTGCTACAGTAGCTTATGATTTGATGGATTTCAGCTAAAATTGAACTTAAAAGGGTTATTACCTCGCTTATACTAATGTTGCTAATGAGAATTGTGTAAAGTTTTGTGTGAAAGAAATTTCCAGGTTATTGGAGAAAATGGTGTAATAAGAAAGTGAAAGGTTTCATGACTCGAGAAATATGGGTATGAAGATCAAGATATTGATGTTATTCAAGCGGTGACTCCAGAAGAATCTACTAAATGCCAACTTCAGAGACCTGCAGAGTCCGTTTTCGAATAGGTAACAAATCTGGTTAGAAAAGTTCTGCGAAAATTCTATCCAGTTGTATTTTTGGAGTTCTTATCCAACAAGGAAAGCTATGAAGTGAAAGAGGGACGGAAACGGAGCCAGGGTGGCTCACACCACCCCCTGGCGCGGGCCCCCCTGGTCGCGCCAGCAGGTGGTGTGGCCACCTCGGCCTCCGTCTCCGACCCGTTTTCTCCCAGTACCTTCCTTTTGTTGTAAAACTTTGTAATATATAATCCCCCCGATCCCCCGATGTTCGTATATCGTGTTCTCGTCGTGTTTTCGTTTCGATCTGTTTCTGCCAGGAACTATTCTTGAAAGTTAGAAGCACAATGGTGTCCGCCAAGGATAAGGGAAAGGAGCCTATAGAGAAAGATCTCCAAGACCCCGGGCAGGAGAAGGAGATCAAGAGTGAAGATGAAGAGGAGGCAAAGCAAAGCCAACATCCGCACACCGGCACTACCATTGCAAGCATTGGAGTGTTGGCAAAACCTGCCAGGATTAAAAGGACTACACAGATGCCAACTGGAGGGAAACCTCCGCGTCACTGTTTGGCTCCACGGTCACTTCTTCCATGCTCCAAGAATCCTTTCCATACCCTTATCCATGAGCATCAATACCAGAATATGTCTAAGGAGAAACTACCCTCCAATTGGGATTTGCCTCGTTCTAGCCATGCAGGAAAAGAAGACTTCAAGGAGGAAGAGTGGAGAAAGAATCACAAGAGCTGGAATTCGCAACCCGACATGATCATGAGCCGCATTGAGCAAAACTCACAGTTGATTCATAATCTCACCTTCGAGATTGAGGACTTGGGGAAACTAATCAAAAAGCTCATCGAGAGAATACCACCACCACCGAAGGAGTAATTCGTCATCAGGTTTTGCCATCCCCTTGGTTTGTTCCAAGCTTGGGGGAGTGCCGCGGTATCACATCACTATCTTCTATCTTTTTACCTTTTTAGTAGAGTCATATCATGAATAGAGAAGTTATCATGTAGGATGGTTTGCATTATGGAAGTGTCCCCCTCTCGTTAGATATCTATGTATCCCTTGGTGTGAGTTGCCGTTATGGAATATTAATGAGAAGTTCTATCATTCACTCTTTTGCATATCTTATTTTAGTTTTAAATTCATGGTTACATGATTGATCTTGTCGTTAGTATTGGTATCACTTTGGGATCATTGAGTTAATTTAGTTGGTTTTGGCAAACCTGGCTCGGTCAATAGCAATACTATTTTGAGAATTGAATGAAAAAGATAAAAGTACTCTTAAAGAAATATAATTTCATCATCTTTCTTTCTTGATTTTCTCATAAGTTTAATATTCTCTAGTTAAGATCTTTTGTGCTTCCAAGGAAGATTGCATGTTTGTTTTTATCACTTGTATGTTTGTTTGTTTCCTTCAATTATTATGCTTGCTACCCAGCCTTGCTAGCCAAAAACCCGTACTGAGAGGGAATGCTTCTGGTGCATCCAATCCTTAAACCAAAACCTATGCCATTTGTGTCCACCATACCTACCTACTAGCACTATTTATATTCCAAGTAAATCCTTGTTCTTATCTACCTTCCAAATTAAACTTGTTATGAGAAAATTAGTGATTAAAGCTCTCACGAACTTGATGGCACACTTTACTTTCTCGCATTTAATAAACTTGAACCATTGTGTCCATCTTTGTTGCGTATATGCTTGCGCTTTATAAGTTGAAGTTAGCAAAACCATGTATCATGGGGAACGCTTTCAACATTGCACTTATATTCCATTGATATCATGATTCTTTTGCTTATGGATCCCGGTGGTGTGAAATAAAAGGGGAACATGTAAGATCATGTAGTTTGTATGTATGTTAGAGAAACGTCTGGGCCGCTAGCCTAAGCCATGCCTAATCATGGTGGAAACTTGCAGCATAACCATAATGAGCACTCTATGAAGCATCCTCAATAAAAACCTATGCAAATAGCAAATAAAAAGATCGCTGAGATGCTCATTGTCTGCTTGCCTTGTCATTTTGATTATGGGATAGCTCATGTATCATGTGCAAGGGGTACCCCGTTGGCGGTTCTCTATGATACATATGTATTTACAATGACAAGAGCTTACTTGTGACTGAAGTTGAGTAGCATGAGGTTCGGTACTCATAAGTAAGGGGCATGAGATTTCAACTTATAACTTGTCAAGCATATCCTCTTATTTGTGTCACTTTAACCTTAATCACCTAAAGATGCCTATGATAGGGGCAATGAGAGCTGAAAGCTAGTAAGTACCATAACTTTTGGAAGCTCTTTATGAAACTTGAAATCCCTATTTCCCTCTGCGAAGGGCCTTTCTTTTACTTTTACTTGAGTCAGTAAACCTATTCCCTTCTACCTCAGCAAGTATTTTGAGTTGTTGTGTTTCATTCATTCATATGATGATTTATTCAATCATGTTTCTTATGTTCCTTGTTTTGCACATTGCTCTTATCTTAGTGTCTACTACTTTGAAAGCTATCATTGAAAACCAGTTATTTGTGAACTCTAGCAAATTGTCAACTATTCTTCGACCAAGAGCTAAGTTTGCCATTGCCAATTATGATTTACTTTATGCATCTTTATTGTGTTTCCTTTACTTATTGCAAGTTAAGTTATATAATAGTGAGTTGTCTTCTATTATGACTTATGTATTGATGAATGTGATGCTTCTTGTCCGTATTCTATTATAATTTTCTGGTGCGCCTAGTTCAGTAGAAGTACGGACTACCCATGTTTTGCACAATAGTCCTTTTTTCTGAAAATTGGGTCTGGGGCATTCAGATCCAAAATATTCGTGCGCAAATTAATTCCGGTCACTAGGAACTTTTTCTTTTTCTTTCTAACGAGGAATCTTCCCCGAAGTACCAAGAACGTGCATGTTAAAATCCAATGGCGGGCATGAAAATTACATAGTGGTCCAAAAAGAAAACCAAAATACATCTGGGACCTATACTTTTACAACATGGACCCTAAAGATACAACTCGGAAATTTGAACATGTTTTTCCTAATACTAGTTTGAAACTACCACCCCAACATTATTGTATACCATGGCAAGACACACCCATCTACCAAATATGGGAACATTATCATGAACTATGATGTAGTCCACTCGAGAAACCCTCGACTGTTTAGGCCATATCTATTGTGACTACGACTTTTTCGAATGTTTCAAATCTCGTGTTTACCAATTTTTCATGGCTGGTACTGCAAACGAGAGGATGTCATGCGGACACTTTTTTTTTATTCATTTTCCTTTATATCCTTTTGTTTTTTAATCTGTGTAAGAGTTGCCAGCATGCAAATTCATATATATCAAGATATTGAGTCATTCAGATATCTCGGTGATTTTCAAGATATTGACCCACAGTGTACACCTTCAAAATAGTTTCATAGTATAACTTCAAGAGCAAAGCTGCGATGGGTTCCTAACACGAGGTATAGAATACGGGGAGTAGTAAAATGCAATAATATGGAGGGAGTAATTTCTAGAGCCCTAGTTATTGCAGCCCCTAATTTCTGGCATCTACCATTTCTCTCTGCATGCGGTAGTGCGCGAAGTAAAAAAATAAACCAATGGGGAGAGAATTACGGTGCAGTTAAGAGGCTAGCTATAATAACGTTCCCAAGATTTTCTCACCGATTTTCAAGGCCACGTCTTGGTACCAACAGAACAGTAGTACTCCCTCCGTTCCAAAATATAAGATGTTTTAGTTTTGTGAAAAGAGTACATGTAGACCGCTTTTGGTGTATATGTTCATTTAGATTGAACATATACACTAAAAACAGCCTAGATACACTCTTTTCACTAAACTAAAACATCTTGTATTTTGAAATGGAGGGAGTACATGTTTTTTTGAACAGGCAGTACTAGTACTCCATGTTAAGGCTAGTCATAGTGGGAGTAACCTAGTCCTACTTGTATTGCCAACTAAGCATTTAGATGATATGGCATGCAACTAAATGATGAGAGAGAGGTTTGTGGTAACTAGCTATGTTAGCATAACATCACATATTTCAAGACAAAATGAGTCTACATTGCAATAAATGAGACTGTGCATGATACCACACCTATGTTATTTTTCACTATGGAGGTTCTAACTGACTAGTAACATATGTATGTTACTACTACTTACTTCACACTATGACCAGCCTAAGTGGGGATTTGGCTATGCGAGAGCCTACACAATTACCAAGATAAGCATGCAGGCTTGGTTAGGTAGGCACTTAATACTTGAAGGTCAACTATACCGGTGGTAGTAGCTTTCTACCGTTGATTGCTTGTACGAGTACTACTACTAGTACTACTCCTTAGTATATATATGTACTACACTTCCAAAATCAAGAGTACAAATGTACCTAGATTGAGTAGCGGTGGAGTCTACCGCAGAATGATATCCAGAGAGAGAGAGAGAGAGAAGGAAAGATGGAGGTTGTGTGGGAGAGCGCCATCCGTATGATAGAGAAAGCCAGGGACACCCACCCCCAGGTCGACTCTTTGCAGTGCCTCCGTGTCGTGCTGGCACACACCGTGGCACGCACCCATTCTGACGCCATCTTTGCAGCCTGGCTCAAGAAGACGGTGGACTCTTTCCTCATCAGCTTCAGCGTCATCACAGGCACGGTGGACGACCTCACTGCCCGCCTTCAGGCCATGCTCCGTGACACATACTCAACATGTACGTTTGCCACAATGCATGCTACCGGCATCGATATCAATTTCTTCTATGAACTTTATTCATCTAGCCTATCTATAACTGACTTTTAGCCCCAAATTTTGGTCCAGGTGTTCCTCCCCAGGTTGTTTCCGCGCTCACCACTTCCCTAGCTGGTCTCTCTAGAGACGAGCTGTTCCGTGCACTGATGGCCCTACAGCTTTCCGAGGCTTTGCCCACCGCACCGACGGACGTCTACATGGAGGTAGCTGTTATCGCGCAACGTCTTGCCCAGCATGACGAGCGGATCTCTTCATCAGCCTCCTTGAGCAGTGTGTATTCCAGGGCACGTAGGGCGTGAACAACGCCCGTACGGCCGCCAACCTCCATCGCAGGGATATCCTTGATAGCTTTGCAAAAAAACATGTCAATCTGGCAGGTACCATTGCTCCTCGTGGCACGGGCAACTGAGGTTGAAGACGAAGGGCATCTCAAGGATTTCGATGTAATTTTAGTTTTTGTTGAGGTGCTTTGTACTGTTTGATGTTTCTTTTAATGCTAGGATCCTTTTCGCAAAAAAAGGAGAAGGGAAGACGTATGACAATTCTCCATGGTTACTGTCACTGTATCACTAATATGGACAGATCACATGTGGGTTTAACAAACATTATGTTTTTATTAACCAACAGTCTTCATAGAGAAAAAAAGGCATACATTAAGTCACTAAGGTTTATACACATTAGGTCATTGCATATGGTTATTGTGTTGGAATTCATTTCTTGTGCTATATATTCTTGGTGATAAAGACATTATTTTTGTCATGTAATAGAAACATTTCCCCTGATGGTGAAAACATTGTTTCGTTTTATGGAATGCTCTGTAAAATGGTAAAAAATAATTATTAACAATGAAAATATATTTAGATACTAAAAAAATGTCACAACTCTTTTTTTGGTCATTTCATGCATCATTGAAAATGATGGTAGTTTAATGTAACATTTAGAAAGTAGGGAAAAAACGACGAAACTTACACGTAACATTGAGTGTAGACTCCAATCGTTGTTCATGGAGAGGTATATGTATATTGTGTAACTGGACGTTAAATGTGAACAATGCAAAACCAAAATTGTGCATGTCGACAGTCATGCAAAACCATCCATAGTACTGCATCCATTAAAAAATACACGATATCTTGGTAAGCTAGAAACATGTTTGGGAGTACTTCTAAAATACCTGAGAGATGTTTAGTTCTAATAAGTCGACCAAGTATTGCACCAAAGTTCTAAATTATGCAGGATATCATTATACTTTAATAAGGTAACTTATTGGAGTGCACGCAATAAAATAGTCGTGCGAAGCACGTATAGTTTACTAGTATATACCAAAGCAACTGACCAACACGCTAGAGACTCTTGTCAAGAAAAAAAAGGAAAAAACAGGCAACACACACAGCACGGACGTATCAAGGCACATGTGTGTGGAGCGAGCAGTGGGACGAGGGAGAGATCATCCGGCCGGTGCACGCGGGGCGCTGCACATGAGGGGGGAGAGAGGATGGATGGTGAGAGACAGCGAAGGAGAGAGAAAACATAGTAGTACTACTAGTAGTATTGTGCTACTAGTAGTAGGTACATGTACCTCGTATCAGAAACCCGTCAAACTAGCTTTACTCTGACATCGCACCGCCTTCAACTCCTTCGCTGCTCTCGTGCTGCATCCCGTTAATAATCTATTCTTGCTCTTCGTTTTTTTCTTCCGTCTTTTTCTTTGGCAGCTTTGGGGTTAATTTTCTGGTGCCCCTGGTTCAGTAGAAGTACAGACTACTCAAGTTTTGCACAATAGTCCTTTTTTTGAAAATTGGGTCTGGGGCATTCAGATCCAAAATATTCATGCGCAAAATAATTCCGGTCACTAGGAACTTTTTCTTTTTCTTTCTAACGAGGAATCTGCCCCGAAGTACCAAGAACATGCACGTTAAAATCCAACGGTGGGCATAAAAATTACATAGTAGTCTAAAAGGAAAACCAAAATACATCTGGCACCTATACTTTTACAACACGGACCCTAAAGATATAACTCGGAAATTTGAACATGTTTTTTCTTATACTAGTTCGAAACTACCACCCCAGCATTATTGTATACCATGGCAAGACACACCCATCTACCAAATATGGGAACATTATCATGAACTATGATGTAGATATGGCCATGACCTAATCGGTCAATCCGCTCGAGAAACCCTCGAGTGTTCAAGCCATATCTAATGTGACTACAACTTTTTTGAATGTTTCAAATCTCATGTTTACCATTTTTTCATGGCTGGTACTGCAAATGAGAGGATGTCATGCGGACCCTTTTCGTTTATTCATTTTCCTTTATAACCTTACATTTTTTTAATCTGTGTAAGATTTGCCAGCATGCAAATTCATATATATCAAGATATTGAGTCATTCAGAAATCTCGGCGATTTTAAAGATATTGACCCACAATGTACACCTTCAAAATAATTTCATAGTATAACTTCAAGAGCAATCTTTGTGAGTCTCTTTCTCTGTGTGTGTGTGTGTGTGTGCTTCTTCTTCTCGGGGTGTGACATGGAGCAACAAGAGTAGTATATCTTACCACTATCTCATCTTTCCATTATCTTACCACTTTTTTATATAGTGTATGAATAAATTTGAATGTTGACCGTTGGATCAAGGCTCACGAATCCCAAGATTTTCAGCCGTTGGACCTTCTTTTCCATTCTAGGCCATCATGTTTGATTCAAAGGATTTACATGGGAAATTTATAGGATTAAATCCCATAAGAATTTTTTCTATAATGGTTATTTGATTTGTATGATTATTGATTCCTATAGGAAATTTTCCTAGGGAATCCTTTGCACTAGGTTGCATAGGAAATCTAACATCGATCCACGCCCAAACCTCTTTCTTAGAATTCTTTTTTCCTTCGATGGAATCAAACAAACTTTCTTGCATATATATATGGGTTCCTATAGGATTAAAGTGGGCATGACATTGTAATCCTATGTTTTTCCTATTCCTATGCTTTTCCTATCCTACGAATCAAACAAGCCCCTAGCATCTAGAAGATTCTATTTATAGTCTTCAACACAATGAATGCTATGCATAAACCTCAAAACACACTTCTCCATCATACTAGAATCTTCTCGCTTGTTTCTCTTGACCATGTTACCAAAAATTTCAAGTGTCAGGTAGCTAATAATCTTTGACTTCTACATGATGATACAAAGTACAAGAACCAAATATACACCCATACTTCTTATCTTATCTTACCACTATATAATGCACTAATAACTTTGAATATTGACCGTTAGATCAAGACTCGCGAATCCCAACATTTCTAGCCGTTGGATCTTCTTTTCCATTCTAGCATCTAGAAGATTCTATTGATAGTCTTCATAACAATGAATGCTATGCACAAATCTTAAAACACACTTCTCCAATATTCTAGAATCTTCTCCCTCATTTCTCTAGACCATGTTACCAAAAATTTCAAGTTTTAGAAAGCTAAATAATCGCTGACTTCTACATGATATATATATATTGTACAAAGTACAATAACCAAATATACACCCATAGTTTTTATAGATGTTGATCAAATTTATATTTTTTTTGATTTTATATAGTGATGATTGATACGTCCATTTTGCATCACTATTCTATGTCTTAATTCACTATTATTCATTGATATATTTCATATTGAGAGGTGATACTTATGTTATTTCATCTATTGATGACCTTCGGAGCACGGACCGCTGCAGTCAGGATTCTGATGGAAAAGGTGCTGTTTGGAGGCAAAATTCGCGAAGATCAGGAAATCCGGAAAATATACGGAAAATCCTATTTTTCCAGAAGACTCAGGATGCCAGAAGATGGAGTGGAGGTGGGCCACAGGGGGCCCACACCACCCCATGGTGCGGGCAGGCCTAGGCCGTGTCTGGGAGTGGTGTGGCCACCCTGGCCCACTCTAGCCTCTCCCCTCTAGCGTATATCATCCCCACAAAATCCTAAGACTCGGGAAGGGACCACAGAAAGATTTCGCCGCCTCTACAGGTTGGAAAACACCGAGAGAGAAATATCTCTCCGGCAGACAGATTTCTGCCGGGGGAATTCCTTCCCGGAGAGGGGAGATCGTCGCCATCAACACCATCATCAAGCTGGACTTCATCGGGATCATCATCATCATCATCATCACCACCATCAGCATCATCATCACCCTCATCACCATCTCCATATTGCTGTAACAATTGCGTTGAATCTTGCATAGTTCATAGGGGAAACTTTCCCGGTGTTGATTACTCTTTGTAGTTGATGCTATTGAGTGAACCATTGAATTATTGTTTATGTTCAGATTGTTATACATCATTATTCCATCTCTAATCATGATCCATATGATATCTTGTGAGTAGTTCGTTTTGTTCTTGAGGACATGGGAGAAGTCTTGTTGTTAGTAGTGGAGTTGCGTTGAGAAAGATTCAATAGATTGTTATTTAAGTTGTGGTGCACTTCTTCTAGTGGTGTCATGTGAACATCGACTACATGACACTTCACCTATATGGGCCTAGGGGAATGCATTGTGTATTTGTCTACTAATCGTAGGGGTTGCCAGAGTGACAGAAACCTGAACCCCCGTTAGGAAACCATTGCACAATGGACGTAAGGGTCTTAGAGTTTAAAGTTGTGGTTAGGTTTCTACCTTAATTACTTTCTTGTACTTACGGATGTTTGCATGGGGATTAATCACAAGTATGTATTAGTCTTGGATGGGGCGGTACATTAGCACAGGTTCACCCACACAACACTTAGCAAGCTAGAGAAGATTAATCGACTATATGAAGCGAAAGCACTTGACAGTCTTCCCATGTGTCCTCGAGAACGTTTGGTCATCTTAAGTAATACAACTGGCTTGTCCTTTGCTGCATAAAGGATTGGGCCACTTGCTGCATTTATTCCTACTGTCTTTTATTTACTCGTAAGTCTACTCGCTTTATCAAAAACCCCTAAAAATCCGTTTGCTAAGTATTTGCAGAGAATTCCTGATCCATACCACTAGCCAGCACCTTCTGCTCCTCGTTGGGTTCGACACTCTTACTTATCGAAAATACTGCGATACACCCCCTATACTTGTGGGTCATCAAGACTATTTTCTGGCGCCGTTGTCGGGGAGTGAAGCGCTATTGGAGAGTGGAACTGGTAAAGGAAACTTCTACTGTGAGTATTGTTTACTTCTGTTAGTTGCTTTATTTTCGTTATGGATAATTCGCTGAGTTTCTTATTTGGTAATGCTACTACCACTGCTAAGGTAGTAGATAAGCCACCACCTACTGAAAATGATGTTTTCAAAATACCTACAAGAATTATTGATCGTGTTATGGATAACTACTATGTTGGGGATGGAACTGTCCATCCCGGTGATCATTTACTCTTTATACACGAATTATGCGGGTTGTTCAAGTGTGAAGGTATTACTACAGATCAAGTTAAGAAGAAGTTATTCTCATTATCACTAAAAGGAAGAGCTGAGGAATGGTATAAGCTGTTGAAGAATGGTCAATCTCTGGAATGGGAGGAAATAGTGCCTCTCTTTTATTCAAAGTTTTATCCTCCTAGTGAGATTCATAAAGATCGGAATCAAATATACAACTTTTGGCCTCTTGATGGAGAGAGTACAGCTCAAGCTTGGGGGAGATTGAAGTTACTAATGCTCAAATGTCCCATTCATGAGCTCCCCAACAATATTATTATCAACAACTTTTATGCAAGGCTCCCTCTACATGATAAAGATTTATTGGATGCTTCTTGTGCTGGATCATTCACTCGCATGGAAGAAGAAGCTAAATGGGATCTTCTGGACCGTATTCAAGACAATGCTGAAGCTTGGGAGAATGACAAAGGTAGAAAGTCAGGTATAACTTACGATTATGAATGCATTAAATCTTTTATGGGAACTGATGACTTTCAAAATATTAGTAATCTTTATGGTCTTGATCTGCAAGTTATTACAAATTGCTTTAGAGCTTTTGCTTCCTATATCGAAATTCCAAAAAGGGGATGAAACAAATACCATGCACCTTACAAAGATATTGTTGACTATGCTCCTATTGGAAGTGCTGAATATTGCATCATTGACCCCATTTTACCTGAACCTTATATCGAGAAGATTCCCTTCCCCCAAAAGGTAAAGTACCATCCTATGATAACTAATGTAATCACTAAAAGTGAAAAAAGAACTATAAAACCTGATGAACAAATAAACATTGAATCTGCGGTAGCAATTGTGAAAGACCTTGTCACTAAAAACGTAGAAGATGGGCACATAGTCTTTTGTGAGGATGCTTCTAATATTGTTTCACATCCCAATAGAACTAAAAAGGCTAGTGTTCCTGTGCTTTCTGTTAGAATTGGTGATCATTGCTATTATGGTTTATGTGATATTGGTGCAAGTTCCAGTGCTATTCCTTATGAGCTTTACAGAGAAATTATGCATGAGATCAGTCCTTGCGAGTTGGAAGAGATTGATGTGGTTATTCACCTTGCTAATAGAGAGACCATCTCTCCAATTGGTATTGTGCGAGACGTGGAAGTTCTTTGCGGTAAGATTAAGTACCCTGCTGATTTTCTAGTACTTGGTTCAGCTGCTAGTAAAACTTATCCTATCATTTTTGGTAGACCTTTCTTGAGTACTTGTGGAGCTATTATTGATTGCAAGAGGGAGAAAATCTTGACTAAGTTTGATGGGGAATCTTATGAGTTTAATTTTTGGAAATTTGCTAAAGAACCTTGCGAAGAGGAAACCCATAATGAGGATTTTAGGGTTGAACAACTTGCTTCTATTTCTCTTGCTCCTAACAATGCTTTGCAGCAATTTATGGAAGAACATGAAAGTGAAATCTTCATGGAAGAAAGGAATGAGATTGACATGATTCTCCGTGGTCAACCTATGATGCTTAAGCACGACTTGCCTATAGAAGACTTGGGTACCACGATGCCACCTAAAAAGGATCCGGTTTTCGATCTAAAACCTCTCCCTAATGATCTTAAATATGCTTTTATTGATGATAAAAAGATATATCCTGTTATTATTAGCACTAAACTTTCAGGGGAGGAAGAAGAAAGATTATTGGAGGTTTTGAGGAAACACCGAGGAGCTATGGGCTATACTCTAGATGATTTGAGAGGGATTTCACCTACTATATGTCAGCATTCTATCAACATAGAACCAGATGCGAAGCCAGTAGTGGAGCACCAACGACGTTTAAATCCTAAGATGAAGGAAGTGGTAAGGAATGAGGTATTGAAACTCCTTGATGTTGGTATTATTTACCCTATTGCTGATAGTGAATGGGTTAGTCCTTGTTCATTGTGTTCCTAAAAATGGAGGTATTACCGTTGTCCCTAATGATAATGATGAGCTTATTCCTCAAAGAATAGTGGTAGGCTATAGGATGTGCATCGATTTTAGGAAAGTCAATAAAGCTACTAAGAAAGATCACTACCCGCTTCCTTTTATTGACCAAATGTTGGAAAGGTTGTCTAAAAAGACCCATTTTTGTTTTCTTGATGGTTATTCTGGTTTCTCTCAAATTCCTGTTAAACAACAAGATCAAGAAAAAACTACTTTTACTTGTCCTTATGGAACTTATGCTTATAGACGTATGCCTTTTGGTTTATGTAATGCTCCTGCTACTTTCCAAGGGTGCATGTCTGCTATCTTTCATGGCTTTTGTGAGGAAATTGTAGAAGTGTTCATGGATGACTTTTCTGTCTATGGAACTTCTTTTGATAATTGTCTGCACAACCTTGATAAAGTTTTGCCGAGATGTGAAGAAACTAATCTTGTTCTTAATTGTGAGAAATGCCACTTCATGGTTAATGAAGGGATTGTTCTTGGTCATAAAGTTTCTGAAAGAGGCATAGAAGTTGATAGATCTAAGGTTGAGGCAATTGAGAAGATGCCTTGCCCAAGAGACATCAAAGGTATTCGTAGTATCCTTGGTCATGCTGGTTTCTATAGAAGGTTTATTAAAGACTTTTCTAGGATATCAAAACCCCTTACTAATCTTCTTCAAAAAAATGTACCCTTCGTTTTTGATGATGATTGTAAGGAAGCTTTCGAAACTCTTAAGAAGGCGTTAACTACAGCCCCTATTGTTCAACCACCTGATTGGAGTTTACCCTTTGAAATAATGTGTGATGCTAGTGATTTTGCTGTAGGGGCTGTCCTTGGGCAACGCATTGATAAAAATTTAAACGTTATCCATTATGCTAGTAAGACTCTAGACGCTGCTCAAAGGAATTATGTCACTACTGAAAAGGAATTTCTAGCTGTTGTTTTTGCCTGTGATAAGTTTATGCCCTATATTGTGGACTCAAAAGTAACCATTCATACTGATCATGCTGCTATTAAATATCTTATGACAAAGAAGGACGCTAAGCCTAGGCTTATTAGATGGGTACTGCTTTTACAAGAGTTTGATCTACACATAGTAGATAGGAAGGGTGCTGAAAATCCTGTAGCTGATAATTTATCTCGCTTGGAAAACATCTCTTTTGATCCTATGCCTGTTAATGATAGTTTCCCAAATGAACAGTTAGCCGCAGTAGGGGTGAGCTCTCGAGGAAGCCCTTGGTATGCTGATTATGCTAACTTTATTGTCTCCAAGTATTTGCCTCCAACTTTTACAGCTCAGCAAAGAAGAAGGTTCTTTTATGATTTGAGGCATTATTTTTGGGATGACCCACACTTATACAAAGAAGGAGTTGATGGTATTATGCGAAGATGTTTTCCAGAATATGAGCAAAAAGAGATATTGCGTAAATGTCATGGTAGCGCCTATGGAGGACATCGTGCAGGAGATAGAACTGCACAAAAGGTAATACAATCAGGTTTCTACTGGCCTACCCTTTTTAAAGATGCAAGAAAATTTGTTTTATCTTGTGATGAATGTCAGCGTGTTGGTAATATTTCTAGACGCAATGAAATGCCTATGAACTACTCTCTAGTTATTGAACCTTTTGATTGTTGGGGATTTGACTTTATGGGTCCTTTCCCTCCTTCGAAAGGCTACACTCATATTCTTGTTGCCGTAGATTATGTTACTAAGTGGGTAGAAGCCATTCCTACAAAAAGTGCTGACGGGGAAACCTCTCTAAAAATGCTTAAAGATGTTATCTTTCCTAGGTTTGGAGTGCCTAGGTATCTCATGATTGATTGGGGTTCTCATTTCATTCATGGTGGTTTTAGGAAGACCCTCGCTAAATACGATGTTAATCATAGAATTTCTTCATCTTATCACCCCCAAACTAGCGGGCAAGTAGAGTTATCAAATAGAGAAATTAAATCTATCTTGCAAAAGACTGTTAATAGGTCTAGAAAAAACTGGGCTAAGAAGTTGAATGATGCTTTATGGGCTTATAGAACTGCTTATAAAAATCCTAAGGGAATGTCTCCTTATAAAATGGTTTATGGGAAAGCTTGCCACTTACCCTTAGAATTAGAACACAAGGCTTACTAGGCAGTGAAAGAACTAAATAGAGATTGTAAGCTCGCTGGTGAGAAAAGATTATTTGACTTAAGTTCTTTAGATGAATGGAGGAGTGAAGCCTATGAGAATGCTAGGCTCTTTAAGGAAAAAGTTAAAAGATGGCATGACAAGCGAATACTTAAGAGAGAATTTCATGTTGGTGAGAAAGTTCTATTGTATAGGTCTCGTCTCAGATTTTTTGCAGGTAAGCTACTATCAAAATGGGAAGGACCTTTCATCATTGACGAAGTATACCGTTCAGGAGAAATACATATTTCTTCTCTAAAAGATAATACTACACAAGTAGTGAATGGACAGCGACTCAAACACTATATTGCTGGAGATTCTTACAATGAAGATGTTGATGCCTTTCAAGTTATAACTCCAGAGCAATTCATTGAGGACCAAATTCAGAGACCTGCAGAGTCTGTTTCCAACTAGGTAACAGTTCTGGTAAGAAAAGTTCCGCGAAAATACAATCCAACTATATTTTTGCAGTTTTCAGTCAATAAGGAAATCTACGAAGCGAAAAAGGATGAACGGAGCCAGGTGGCCCACACCACCCCATGGCGCTGGCCCACCGGCCGCGCCACCAGGTGGTGAGGCCACCCAGACTCCGCCTCGACTGCTTTCTCCCAGTACCTTCCTTTTGATGAGAAACTTCGTAATATATAACCCCCCCCCCCCCCGGATCTTCCGAGGTTCGTATATCGTGTTTTCATCGTGCTTTTGTTTCGATCTATTTCTGCCAGGTAGAATCCCAGATCTGGAGCCACAATGTCTTCCTCTGGATCATCCAAGGGAGATTCCCTAGAAGATATCATCAACCCATACATGAGAGAATTGAAGATTCATCCCAAGGAGTTGTTGCTTGAAGGTGGAGATGTCCGGATTAAAGAGGTTCAAGGCCCTAAAGGTGAAGGAAGTCTGGAGGACAGGATGGAAGCACTGGAGCATGAAGTCTTTAGGTACAGGAAGATGGCAGAGCGCGAAGTGGATATCATCCATAAGATTTGTTCCGAACTCATCACCGAGCACCAGAAGGAGATTGCTGAACTCAAAGACGAAGTCCTCTCACTCCGCCAAACAACCAACAAACTGCAAGCACAGTTCTATGACGTTCAAAATCAAAACTGTGAGTATGAGGCTAGATTTAAACGCATAAATGCTGCTGCAAGTTTCAGGATGTTGGAATAACGATGTCCTTTGTTGATGGGAAGCCTTTACCCTGGAAGATGGACGAAGATGAGAAGATACCACCACCAACTAAGGAGTAATTCGTCATCAGGTTTGGCATCCCCTTGGTTTGTTCCAAACTTGGGGGAGTGCCGCGGTATCACATCACTATCTTCTATCTTTTTATCTTTTTAGTATAGTCATATCATGAATAGAGGAGTTATTATGTAGTATGGTTTGCATTATGGAAGTGTCCCCTCTCTCGTTAGATATGTATCCCTTGGTGTGATTTGCCGTTATGGAATATTAATGAGAAGTTCTATCATTTGCTCTTTTGCATAGCTTATATTTGTTTTCAACTCATGGTTATATGATTGATCTTGTTGTTAGTATTGGTATCACTTTGGGATCATTGAGTTAATTTAGTCTAGTATTCTTTAGTTAAGATCTTTTGTGCTTCCAAGGAAGATTGCATGTTTGTCTTTATCATTTGTATGTTTGTTTGTTTCCTTCAACTCTTATACTTGCTACCCAGCCTTGCTATCCAAAAACCTGTACTGAGAGGGTATTCTTCTCGTGCATCCACCTCCTTTTAACCAAAACCTTTGCCATTTGTGTCCACCATACCTACCTAGTAGCATTATTGCTATTCCAAGTAAATTCCTGTTTTATCTACCTCCCAAATTAAACTTGTTATGTGAAAATTAGTGATTAAAGCTCTCACGAACTTGATGGCACACTTTACTTTCTTGCATTTAATAAACTTGAACCATTGGGTCCTTCTTTGTTGCGTATATGCTTGCGCTTTATGAGTTGAAGTTAGCCGAACCATGTATCATGGGGACCGCTTTCAACACTTCATTTGGTACTTTATACCTAGCTGATATCATGTTCTTTTCTTTTGGATCCCGGTGGTGTGAAATAAAAGTGGAACTTGTAAGATCATGGAGTTTATATGTGTGTTAGAGAAACGCGTGGGCCGCTAGCCTAAGCCATGCCTAATCATGGTGGAATTTTGCAGCATAACTATAGTGAGCATTCTATGAAGCATCCTCAATAAAAACCTATGCAAATAGCAAATAAAAAGATCGCTGAGATGCTCACTGTCTGCTTGCCTTGTCATTTTGATTATGGGATAGCTCCTGTGTCATGTGAAAGGGGTACCCCGTTGGCGGTTCTCAATGATACGCATGTATTTACAATGACAAGATCTTGCTTGTGAATGAAGTTGAGTAGCATGAGGATCGGTACTCATAAGTAAGGCGCATGAGATTTCAACTTATAACTTGTCAAGCATATCCTCTTAGTTGTGTCACTTTAACCTTAATCACCTAAAGATGCCTATGATAGGGGCAATGAGAGCTGAAAGCTAGTAAGTATCATAATTTTTGGGAGCTCTTTATGAGACTTGCAATCCCTGCTTCCCTCTACGAAGGGCCTTTCTTTTACTTTGTAGTTGAGTCAGTTAACCTACTCCCTTTTATCTCAGCAAGTATCTTGATTTGTTGTGTTCCATTCATTCATATGATGATTTATGCATTCATGTTTCATATGTTCCTTGTTTTGCACTTTGCTCTTATCTTGATGTTTACTACTTTGAAAGCTATCATTGAAAAACCAGCTATTTGTGAACTCCATCAAATTATCAACTATTCTTCGACCAAGAGCTAAGTTTGCCATTACCAATTATGATTCACTTTATGTATCTTTATTGTGTTTCCTTTACTTATTACAAGTTGAGTTATATAATAGTGAGTTGTCTTCTATTATGATCTGTGTATTTGATGAATGTCATGCTTCTTGTCCGTATTATTTTATCGACTCTTCAGTCCATAAACCTGACGTCATGTTTATTGAGCTCAGTTTCGCTTGGGGACAAGCGAAGTCTAAGCTTGGGGGGGAGTTGATACGTCCATTTTGCATCACTATTCTATGTCTTAATTTACTATTATTCATTGATATATTTTGTATTGAGAGGTGATACTTATGTTATTTCATCTATTTTTGCATGGTTGATGACTTTTGGAGCATGGACTGCGATCGGGATTACGATGGAAAAGGTGCTGTTTGGAGACAAAATTGAAGATCAGAAAATCCGGGAAAATATACGAAAATCCTATTTTTCCGTAAGACTCAGGATGCCGAAGATGGAGTGGAGGTGGGCTGTGGGGCCCACACCACCCCATGCGCGGCAGCCTAGGCCAAGCACTGGAGTGGTGTGGCCACCCTGGCCCACTCCAGCCTCTCCCCTCTGGCGTATATCATCCCCACGAAACCCTAAGACTCGGGGAGGGACCACAGAAAGATTCTGCCGCCTCTACGGAGTGGAAAACACCGAGAGAGAAAGATCTCTGGCGCATGATTTCTGGGGAATTCCTTCCCGAAGAGGGGAGATCGTCGCCATCAACACCATCATCAAGCTGGACTTCATCAGGATCATCATCATCATCACCACCATCATCATCAGCAGCACCCTCATCACCATCTCCATATTGCTGTAACAGTTGCGTTGAATCTTGCATAGTTCATAGGGGAAACTTTCCCGGTGTTGATTACTCTTTGTAGTTGATGCTATTGAGTGAACTATTGAATTATTGTTTATGTTCAGATTTTTATACATCATTATTCCATCTCTGATCATGATCCATATGATGTCTTGTGAGTAGTTCGTTTTGTTCTTGAGGACATGGGAGAAGTCTTGTTGTTAGTAGTGGAGTTGCGTTGAGAAAGATTCAATAGATTGTTATTTAAGTTGTGGTGTACTTCTTCTAGTGGTGTCATGTGAATGTCGACTACATGACACTTCACCTATATGGGCCTAGGGGAATGCATTGTGTATTTGTCTACTAATCGTAGGGGTTGCCGGAGTGACAGAAACCTGAACCCCCGTTAGGAAACCATTGCACAAGGGACGTAAGTGTCTTAGAGTTTAAAGTTGTGGTTAGGTTTCTACCTTAATTACTTTTTTTGTACTTACGGATGTTTGCAAGGGGTTTAATCACAAGTATGTATTAGTCTTGGATGGGACGGTACATTAGCACAGGTTCACCGACACAACACTTAGCAAGCTAGAGAAGATTAATCGACTATATGAAGCGAAAGCACTTGACAGTCTTCCCATATGTCCTCGAGAACGTTTGGTCATCTATAGAAATACAACCGGCTTGGCCTTTGCTGCATAAAGGATTGGGCCACTTGCTGCATTTATTCCTATTGTCTTTTATTTACTCGTACTTTGTTTACTTGCTTTATCAAAAACCCCTAAAAATCCGTTTGCTAAGTATTTGCAGAGAATTCCTGATCCATACCACTAGCCAGCACCTTCTGCTCCTCGTTGGGTTCGACACTCTTACTTATCGAAAATACTGCGATACACCCCCTATACTTGTGGGTCATCAGTGATATGTGTCAGACGTCCATTCTCTGAGTCTCACGTGCAGGGCACGTGTAATTTACTAGTTATATATATATATATATATGTTAATCAAATTTATAAAATTTTGTTCTTTACCTATTATAATTAAGAGCTACGTCCATAAAGTACCAGGTGTGTATTTGGTTCTTTGTACTTTATATCATGTAGAAATCAACCTACTATTAGTTACCTAGTACTCGACATGCTCTAGAGAAATGATGAAGATGATTCTAGAATTACTGAGAAGTGTGTTTTGAAGTTTGTGCATAACATTCAGTGCACTAAAGAACATCAATAGAGAATCTTCTAGATGCTAGAATGGATTGAAGATCCAACTTAATTCTATTTAGCAGTGTTGGGATTTGCCAGTCTTGATCCAACGGTCAAAGTTCAAAGTTATTTGTACACTATATATATAGTGGTAAGATATGATTATATAATAGGTTAAGCTCAAAAAGTTTTAAATTTGATGAACATCTATAAAGTATGGGTGTATATTTGATTCTTGTACTTTGTATCATGTTGAAGTCAACGTAGAAGTAAATGTTTGTTAGCTATACCTAATGCTTCCAATTTTGGTAACATGGTCTATAGAAATGTCTGAAAGATTCTAGAATGATAGAGAAGTGTTTTAAGATAAGAAGTATGGGTGTATATTTGGTCCTTGTACTTTTTATGTCACGTAGAAGTTAAAGATTATTAGCTACCGAACACATTCAATTTTTGATAACATGGTCTAGAGAAACAAGGGATAAGATTCTAGTATGATGGAGAAGTGTGTTTTGAGGTTTGTGCATAGTATTCATTATGACGAACACTATATATCAATAGAATCTTCTAGATTCTAGAATGGAAAAGAAGATCCAACGGCTAGAAATGCTGGATTCGCGAATCTTGATCCAACGGTCAACATTGAAAGTTATTCGTACACTATATAGTGGTAAGATAAGATAAGATCATGCAGAAGTCAATGATTATTAGCTACGAGGGAGAAGATTCTAGTATGATGGAGAAGTTTGTTCTGAGGTTTGTGCATAGCATTCATTATGCTGAAGACTATCAATAGAATCTTCTAGATGCTAGAATGGAAAAGAGGATCCAACGACTGGAAATGTTGGGATTTGCGATCCTTGATCCAACAGTCAATATTCAAAGTTATTTGTACACTATATAGTGGTAAGATAAGATAAGATGGTAAGATAAGATAAGATATAGCAATTATAATATTTTTTGTGTGTGTGCTAACGGGTGGAGCGAGTATGTCATACATACAACACAATTGCACATACTCTAGATATATACGGATGTATGTAGAACTAAAACTTGACTAGATACATCCGTATCTAGATGAATCTAAAGCAACAAATATGGGTCAGAGGGATTATATGTTTGTAGCACAGCTCGCTCTCATATATATACTCATACTAAAACATGTCATGTATATGGAAATGTATATGTACACGCCTGCAGATACTTGGCCACTCACACGTCACACACATGCGCGAACAGCTACACGTATACATGTACATGGCCTCACACCACACACGCGTACACAGACACGTATAAATACATGTACACATGGCCACCCATGTACACATGGCAAGACACATGTACAAAAATATAAGCCTTAATTAATAAGCTCTAGGATTGAGGTAGTACAAATTAATTTTACGACATTTAGGCCTTAATATTGTATTGTTTGGAAGAAGGAAAGTCAGGGTCCTACGACTTCTCTAGCTTTTCTTCTACAGTATAAGTTAGAGGATCGTTATAACTTGTTCATTGCCAAAGATCGTGATAAATATAGTTTTAGTCCTACTTCTCGCACCCGGGGTACAAATTAGTCCCATATTTTGCAGAGTGGACAAAATCAATCCTAAAGCATGCATCCATGGTGCAATTCAGTCCATTTCAAACAAATTTGAGCGTATTTGACCAAATTTGTACACGTTTAGCTATACTGATTGTGCCTTTTTGCGATTGAGACAGTAAAATCGTATCGGCATGCAAGTGGTGTCCTTCCACGTCTTCTATTGCTTTTGAAAGTTCATGTAGAATTTTTGCGTAGATTGATGCCATTTGAGCTTGGTTGAACACTGTCCTTTGCAAACGCTCAAGTTAATTAAAACTACACATGTGTGCATTTCAGTCAATATTTCATCGTTAGTTTCAAGTTAGCTGAAATCTAACCAAATTTGATTCTTTTCTTATACACTTCACAATCCATATGCATCAATGCATAAATTGTTTTATATGTGATGATTCAACTTGAGCATTGCGAAGTACGTTGGATGAGCACATGGACATATGTTGTTTGCATATCATGTCAAATTCCCAAGATTTTAGCTTTAGCACATGGGCTTTTCTGTAAATAACGATGCCTTGCATGGGCCCATAAATTACCCTTGCCTCGCTTTTCTTATCTTATCTTACATCTTACAACTATATGGTGTATGGAGAACTTTGAACACTGGTCGTTGAATCAAGATTGTCAAATCCCAATATTGCTAGCGGTTGTATGTTCTTTTCCATTATGGGATCTAGAAGATTCTATTGATAGTGTTTAGCACAATGAAATTTATGCACAAACCTCAAATACACTGTGAGGGTAATTCCATATTTGCTTCATGTGTTGTTTTAGCTAGATGGTAGGACCCATGTTATAAATATTTGAAACTGGTACATTGTGGAGCTCTTGCTACATTTTATACTAAAGCCAAATTTACCTTTACATCAGATTTGGCGATGGCAATATTGTGGGTGCCCTTGGACAAGCCACAAGCTTATGGGTCACCCTTAAGAAAATTTCCTTAAGGTGAAGCTCTACTATGTATATATATATATATATGTGTGTGGTCATCCATAAGGACTACTTTTTGCTTGTGGACACCCTTATGGACAACATAGTGGATGCCCTAGGTGAACTTTTGCCATAAGGTGGGTCCCACACAGCTTGTGGAAGTAGCTATAACATCACCTATGTATAAGGTGAACTTTTTCCATAAGATGAGATCCACACAGCTTATAGAAATATCTAGTACAATCTATAAGGTCGATTTCACCTTAAGCTGGGACCCACATGTTTGTTAAAAATAAACACAAACAAGAGAGAGAGGAGAGGTAAAATAATTGTTTATTGCTTATGGACAACCCATAAGCTTGTAGGTCACCCTTAAGGAAATTCCACTAAAGTGAACCTCTACTATGTATATGGATAGGCTTATGGACTACTCTTTGGCTTGTAGGTAGACAACATAGTGGATGCTCTGGGCACCCACAATGTATAGCCAAATCTAGTTCGAAAATAGATATTTGTCTTTTGGAACTAGTTCCATACGTTGCAGGGTTAGTTCCAAATCTAAGAAACTAGGGAATCGGAGCAACTCTGTGCGCCGATGCCAAATTCCATGTACTACTCTATCTGATCATGTGGTAGTGCACTGCTTCTCTCTCATGCGATGGGGAGAGATAACACCCTTTACTATGTTGTTTTATTCTGTGTAAGGGCCCACTATGCATATATTTGGCAAGACCAACGTTGTGGAGCTAATGCCAAATTTGCCTCCCATGCTAAATAGTGTTGTGTGTCAGATTTCGCAACATCAACGCTGTGGCTGATAAAGTCAACTTATCTATAAGCTGGGACCCATATGTCTGCAAAAAGTATACAGATGCAAGAGAGAGGAGAGAGTAAATAATTTTATATTGCTTATGGACAAGCCACAAGCTTAGGTGAAGCTTTACTAAGGACTACTTTTTACTTATGGACAACATAGTGGATGCCCTAATACAGATCTTGTTCCGTGAAAAAACAAAAACAGAGCTTGTCCATGCAAGTAAAATACTACAGAGCTCATCCAGTATAACCAGTACCCTAGGTGTCTAGTAGAGTCAGGCCGGTCACAGCCTCCTCCAAATTAACTACTCCGACCGTCTAGACGTCTACTGGTACTAGGGAGTAGGGAGTTGGCGGGTCACTGTCTCCTCGAAATACAGCTGAGGAGCGCACGCTCGTGTTGATTAATCCAGCTTTTCCCCCTTGCCTATTCCCCCGCCCCATCTAGGGCGTCTTCCCCTTCTCTTCCCGGCATCTTCCCCTTCCGCACCACGCGCTGCCACTGCCGCCATATGCCGCTTTCATATTCTCTTCCTCGTCTCACTCAGGTAGTTGCCACCCTCGATTCCCCCTCTCTTCTGAAACCCCAATCAATGAAATACAGACGCTGCCTTGCGATGGCGTCAGTGAGCAAGAACAGTGAGCATGATTCTAAGCTTTTTCACGACGTGTTTACTGAAGGCCCCTTTGAAGAACTCATAACCCGATGCGACGTCGTCATCGCCGCCAGCCTAATCGGTTCATCCAAACTTTTTCTTGAATCTGCAAAAGCTAGTGCAACTCTGGATGCTTCAATGCCATTTGGCCTCCCATGTGTTCTTCATTCCCCCTGACAAAGGGACCGCTAGATTTCTTGCATTACTTCAAAATTGATAGCCTCCTGTGCAAGCTGTCGCCCTTGGACAGGTTCTCCTCCGATGCTATGGTACCAGGCTATACTTCTGGGCAGTGGGTAGGCGCCAATGGAGATTGGATTGCCACAGCTAGCTTCAGAGGCAAGTTGGAGCTTTGCAATGTGTACACTCGTCGCGAGATTCCTCTCCCAGCATTGTCGTTCCAAGCAACCGACCAGCCAACCATGTTCTTGTTGGATCATGATCTTCCAGCTGTAATGCAGAAGATTGCTATTTGCCAAGTTCCCACAACTGCTGGGAGATATAAAGATTTCTCGCTTGTTGCAGACTTCAACGTCAAAATTGCCATCCTTCAGGGTGGTGATGATGGATGGACAGTTCTTCCACTTCCTCTTAACCACACCATGAGCCCTTACAGTTACAATGATGGAATTACCCACGACGGATCGCTTATACTCGTATGGCAACGTTCATGTTTGGGATCCTCTGCATCCTGATAATTATTCCTTCATATGTAGTGTACTGGCTTAATTACTCATATGCCCAAGCTATTATACTGAGTTGACATAGGGAGTGTTTCGTTTAAATGAAAATACGAATAGTTATTTTAGACTCTATGAACTGTTCGAATCATAGTTTTTCCGTAGGAATTTTTCTTATACTAGTCGTCTGATTCATCGGATTGAATTATGCACAGTAGATTTTTCTGGATGTCTTTTAATTCATTCGATAGGAATTTAAGATATACTTGAAGCTCCTGAAAAGAATCCATTCAATGGGTTTTCCGTGCAATATAATCCAACACAACTGCAATCCTACAGGAGTATAAATGAACATGCAAATGTAAAATCCTGTGTCTTTCTTATCCTATGTTTCCTGTATTTGCACAGGTTTTCAGCAAGTTCCCCTGCAAATGGACCGGTCAATTATCTTTGCCTTTTTAGACAAAACAAACCAAAAATTGCCCATCTTGTTCAAAAAAAAGATGAGTCTGTTCTCTAGGAAATTTCCCTATTATATAATGCTTTGTTTCCTTTGTACGATTCTAGGCCGTAGTTGTTTTTCCTATGTTCGAGCTACTTTGCATGCAGTTCAATTGGAAGGAAAGTTTTCAGTAGGATTCAATATATCATGTTGCAGGAATCATAAGTTAACGCATTCTGCTACCTTTTCAAGGTCATGCGCTGGTCTTCGCGCGACAAGCTGCCACACACGAGTTGGTGGATTCATTTCTTAATGCTACTGGAGACGAGCACAACTAATTTTTTGGTTTTTGGTGGTTAGCAAGATCTGCATATGGTTCTAGACTTCTTCATATACATACGCTTGGCGCTTCTTATGATCCCAGTTGTCTTACTTGTCATTTCCGCCATCGTACTGGTGTTGTTCATCCTCATGTTGTACACTGCGGTCGCACTATCTCCACTTATACTTCCGGGTTTGGCTGCTTGGTGTTCTCAATGAACATTGGTCAGGTTGATCAAGCTAATCCATGGGAAAGGATTGCTGACCTTGGATCATATTTTATTTTCCTTGGAGTGAACTATCCGATTATCATGTGCGTAGGCGGTGCAGATCTTACCTCAGGTTATCTGACGAGAAGCAACTGTGTCTACATCTTACCAACTGCAGCAGGACTTTCCAACGAGGCACAACCTGAATTATGCCGCTTCAGTCTTATTGGTAAAGACTGCGGTGTTACTTCTGAAATCAATGTCCTTGAGGAAATTAGTAACCCTCACTTCTCGACAGGAACGGTGAAGCATCCGCTTTGGTTCGTACCAACCTTCGCGAACGCCGTCGATTGGAACTGGCCTTATGCTTAACTAAGAAACAAGACATGTTTCCACAGTACGTAATGATGCAATCCATATGTAATAGTTGGTACTACAAGTAGAGAAATAGTTCTGGACCATGTTGAACTATTTATTTTGTTTGGTTGTTTGAAGTCATCGGCTTTCAACTTGTTGGTCTCCTCTCTTTTGAAACATGTCCTTGTATTGGTACTATGTTTATTTACTCGTATGAACTTGACTATATTTTTTTTGGACCTTTAGCATAATGCACTTTAGTCCGCCGATTCTAGAGTTCTTTTAGAAATTATGGAAATTTTAGCATCAATAGGATGTTACGGACTACATGCCATACACTTGAACAATCACCTCAATGCTTGTGTAAGGGTCGTACTCTATGAAAACAACCTTGCCTTGAATGATTATAGCCTCATGCACTAGTCTTTGATTAAGCTCATATGACGAGACCATATTTTTTAGAGATTTATCTTATCTTATCTTATCTTACCACTATATATTGTACGGTTAGCTTTCAACATTAACCGTTGTATCAAGACTAGCAAATTCCAAGATTGCTAACCCTCTGATCTTCTTTTCCATTCTAGCATCTACTCACTCTGTTCCATAATATAAAATGTTTTAACTTGTGCGAAACAAATGTATCTAGATGATTTTTAGTGTGTGGTTCACTCCGAACCTACACACTACTTTTAGTGTATGGTAAAAGATGTCTAGATACATTTTTCCACAAAAGCTAAACCATCTTATATTTTGAAATGGAGGAAGTAGGAGATTCTATTGATACAGTACTAGACTTTAGCACAATGAATGTTATGCACAAGTACAAGAACCAAATATACACCCGATACTTTATGGAAGCGGCTCGAAAATATAATTATTTTTTCAGCTTTACCTATTACTACTTTATGGAGTAGTATAATTTTATATTGTAATGATATGGGATTCTACTAGACAGCGTTGGCGTGCTAGACTAGCTAGCTAATTACTACTAGTAAAGTTTCCTTGATGCTACTAAAGTAGTACTAGATAGTGTTGGCGTGCTACACTAGCTAGCTAATAATTAAAGTCTCCTCGATGCAGCTGTGCCCTACAGCAGAAGACCGACAAAGGAACATAGAAAAAACTCCTCGTTCAAAGAGCCATACCGTCTTCCTCGTCTCCGACAGTATTTGGTATCATATCCAACGCGTGCATCACTCATTTTCCTCGCCATCTCGCCTGCAGCATCGGTCCTTCCAGGCCGCCACCCCTCTCCTCCAAAACTGCCCAACAGTCATAGATTGATCTGCCTCGCCCCACAAACCATCGGGACGCGATGGCGGATTCGGGGCCCAACCGGTGGTATGACGGATGGAGCAACATCGGTGCCGACGTATTCGATGAGATCGCTATGTGTATGGATACTACTAGCACCGTCCGGCTGGTCGCATGCTCCAAGGAGTTGAACCTCCGAGTCACCAGTGGAAAAGGTAGCAGATGCCCCAACGACGGTTGCGAGACATTGGTCGTGTACCGTCAGGTCCACAACCATAAGATTGCATACACGCACGGCCCTTGCAACTACATGGAGGATGGCTGCATTTTCGCCGCCTCGCCGGTGGCGCTCCTCGCGCATCTCTGTGAAGCTCACTCGATGAGGGTGCGCAGTTTCCGCTATGGCAAAACACGCAAGTACTCCTCTAAGCCTCTGCCGACAACAGGCCTGCAGACAGTAGATATCATCAGATCCGGGGATGGTGGTACTGTGTTCGTGGTGCAATTTGACACGCGCCAAACGCTACACGTCGTATTCGTCGTATGTGTCAAGTCGGCGGCGTGCTTGTCGCTGTGGTACATGGTGAAGTTTTGGTTGTCGACTTTGATTGAGGGGAGAAGGATAAAAAATTCCGGGCTATGCATGCCGGAGAGCACCGCGTCGCCTGACGGCATCCCATTCGATGAGCTGCAGTGGCTCCTGTCAATGCCGATGTCGCACCTGGTCACTCGTCAACCGTCGGTGTTCACCCTGGAATTTTGTCTTCAGATTAACATGATTCATGAGTGAGATAAACATATCTTAATTTTCGTTGGAGTATTTGAACTGCTAGAAAGAATTACTACCTATTCTTAATAGTTGTTCTTAGGAGTATTTTTATGAAGTTCAGTTACTACTAATGTATTTTGTAGTAATACCTACTGTATGTACTGGTACTTATCATTTTGGGAGATGTGGTTCCTAGTTTAAGGTATTTCTGAGTATTTTCTATGGAGTTCTTCCTCTGCTAATCTATTTTGCAATAATAACTATGTACTGTTGCTTGTTGAGATCGACTAATGAAGTGCAGAATATGGTCTCGCTTTACTTTTGAATCAGGCCTAGCTACATCTATTGAATTTCAATATGTGCATTGCTGAATCTATCAATTATTGTATGTGTACTGCTAATTCGGTTAGTCTGAAATGCTGCTAAATCTGTCAAGTGCTGCTGAATATGAACTGAGAATTTGTCGATATTTTTTCGATCATATTCTGTACTGCTGAATCTTTTAAATGCTACTGATTTTTATCAAATGTTCTATTGTTACTATTAGGACGTACAATACAACATTTTATAGAACTAACTGTAATGCATGTGTACTTGCTTAGATCAAGTGCAGCAGCAGATTGTCTGGCTTTCTTTTAGAACTTGACATTTTATAGAACTAATACTGATGTACTACTAGTTGTTTAGACAAAGTACAGTACATGGTATTGCTTTTGTTTTGGAACTTAACATTTTATAGAACTAATACTGATATACTACTACTTGTTTAGATCAAGTGTAGTAGATGGTATTGCTTTTCTTTTATAACTTGACCTTGTCATAAACTCATAATCTTGACGAGGCTTTGCATTGATGTGAGAAGGGGGCATGTACAGAAAAGCAGACTTTATCGTCAGTTTTGCTTGCTCCAATGACTGAGTGTATTAGGAGAACATGCCAAACTGATCGTGGGCCAACGTTTTTTAGCTGGATCAAGAACTGATTCTCTCCGTACTGCTATTAAATTTCAAGCAGGAAAGGTACTGAATCTCTCAAATTTTCCGTCGTTGTTATTACTAAAGCATTTGTGCAACTAATACTGATATACTGGTACTGCATTGATCACTTTTGAAATGCTGCTGAATTGGTCAAGTGCTCCCGAATATTAACTTCAAATCTGTTGATATTTTTTCTACCTTATTCTGTACTGCTAAATTTTGACATGAATATCTACCAAAAAGAATTATCGCTTTTCCCCCGCCCTCGCTGAGGTCTTTGTTTCGAATCCGGCAGAGCACATCATAATGCAATTTTTATTAACCAGGAGAAGTAATCTAGTACTCCCTCCGATCCAAATTAATGTTCTTACATTTGTCTAGATTCTGACATATCTAGTCATGTTTAGTGCTAGATACGTCCGAATCTAGCCAAATCCGAGAATATTAATTTGGATCAGAGTGAGTAGCTCATTCGGCCCCTCTTTAGCCCAGAACATTTTAATTCAGTCTTTTGGGGTCAGGTACTGCTGACCACAGCCCAACAAAATTTTAGAAAGGAGCCCATGGAGCATAGCCGAGAACATATTAGTTCGGCCTTTTACGGGTCAGCGGACTGTTGAGCACAGCCTAGTGAAATTTGAGAATGAAGCCCATGAAGCATAGCCTATGGAATATAACCCACGTAGAGCAATAGCCAAACTCTTCTTAATTCCACCTTTTGGGCATTACCCCCACCTCTCATAACAAAAAAACTCTGCCTACCCATGTTTTTAAGAAAATACCCCATTATGTGGCATTTTATAAATTGAAAAGATGTGAGGAGCACTGCCATTTTATATTTTAAAAGATATAAACATAGACACATAAAATATTTTAAGAAGACTAATACAGAAGTTGTAGTACTAATAAAAGTTCAATGGTATTTTTCTATAAATATCTTTGTTGTATTTGGCACTTAGTTTATGTTTATTTTATTTGAAGGTCTTTTGTTCAAATCACCTTTGTGTGTGTGTATCTTGGGTTTACATTTTTTCTTTTAGCAATATTGCATTACAGAGAGGCTGACATCACGGATCCACCAGCATGCATCGTCCCTGGAGTTTGTTTTGAGGATGGGTGATGGCTCAGGATACGTTGAGCTCGTTGGGAATCCCAAGAGGAAGGTATGATGAGCACAGCAGCAAGTTTTCCTCAGTTATGAAACCAAGGTTATCGAACTAGTAGGAGCAAGGAAACACCCCCAAGGTTTTGTTACCAACTTGGAATCCTGCACAACACAACCACAGAACTTTGCCGCAACTTACAGTGAGGTTGTCAATCTCACCGGTTTTGCTGAAAACAAAGGATTAAACGTATTGTGTGGAAGATAGTAATTGCTTGCAGAAAGTAAACAGTAAATAGTAGATGGTATATCAATGGTAAAAGAATGGACCGGGGTCCATAGTTCACTAGAGGTTATTCTTCTTAAGATAAATAGCATGTTGGGCGAACAAATTACATCGAGGCAATTGACAGACTCGAGAAAGCATACAATGCATATACTAATCATCTTGACTCCTATGCGATTTGATTGGGCATTACAACATTATACATAGACCGTAATCCAACTGCATCTATGACTAATAATCCACCTTCTGGTTATCATCCGAACCCCCTTAAATATTAAGTTGCAAGCAACAGATAATTGCATTAAGCAAAGTGTGTAAAGTAAACAATATAATTGTCCCATGGACAAAGGATTGTTGTTTTCTCCCTAGTAGCAAGAGATTCAGGTCACTTCCCAGATTACTAGAGGCATGAACCCACTATTGAGCATAAATACTCCCTCTTGGAGTTGCAAGCATCTACTTGGCCAAGATAGCTACTAACAACGGAAAGCATGCAAGATCACAAATAACATAGACATGATAGAATCAATAATCAATCCGAAATAGCATCTCGATATCCATCGGATCCCCGCAAACACAACATGTAAGATTACAAATAGATGATCTTGATCATGAACGGAGCTCACAAGATCTAAACATGATAGCACAAAGGAGGAGAACCAACCATCTAGCTACTACATGGACCCGTACTTCAGGGATGAATTACTCACACATCACACTGGAGGCAGTCATGGTGATGAAGAAGGCCTCCAGGGTGATCTCTCCCCTCTGGCAGGGTGCCGGGAAGAGCTTCGGATCCCCCCCGATTTAGGGATCGAGATGGCAGCGGCTACAGACTCTTCCATGGATTTTTGATTGGGTCTTTGATCGGGTACTTAGGATTTTTGTCTCGAGAGGCTTTTATAGGCGAATTGGCAAGGTCGGTGGAGCACCAAGGGGTCCACACCCCCTGGTGGCGCGCCCCCTAGGCTGCACCACCACGAGGTGTGGCCACCCTGGTGTGCCACTTCATCTCCCCTCCGGACTCCATGTTGCTTCAATATTGACTTTGGCTTTTGTCCGGTCCAATTCTAAGAATATTTCCTTACTAGCTTTTCTGAAACCAAAAATAGCAGAAAACAGGCAACTGGCACTGTGGCATCTTGTTAATAGGTTAGTTCCATAAAATGTATAAAAAATACCTCAGAGTATGAACTAAACATAAGAAAGTAGATATTAAACAAGCATGGAACATCAAAAATTATAGATACATTTACGACGTATCAACATCCCAAGTTTAACTCTTGCTCGCCCTCGAGTAGGTAAGTGATAAAAAGAATAATTTTTGAGGTGACATGCACCATCATAATCTTGATCAAGATATTTGTAAAACATTGATACCTGGGATCATAGTACTTTAACATAGACATGAAAGATATAGTTCTAACAATAAGACATAGCAACTAATTGTAACATGAAAAGGTACAAACAAAAGATTCATGAATAACAATGCTTTGAAAGACGTTTGTTTGTTTCACATATAGAAAACATAATGAGAATGGTATTCAGCTTATCCCTCATGGTATAGCAAAACATAAATGCATAGGACACCTTCAAAGTTCATAAGGGTGACTAGACACAAATAATTTAAGAACAAGCAATATCAAATTTATGAATCAATCAACAAGTTTTGGGACAATGCACATTAAACTAAAAATGACCACTATGCTCTCTTAATAGGTGCATAAAGATAGAAGGTGGAGACTCAACATAAAAGTAAAAAGAAAGGCCCTTCATAGAAGGAAGCAGGGATTCAAGTTTCATAAAGAGCTTCCAAAAATTATGGCACTTATTAGCTTTCAGCTCTCATTGCCCCTATCATAAGCATCTTTAGGTGATTAAGGTTAAAGTGAACAAATATGAGGATATGCTTGACAAGTTATAAGTTGAAAATCTCATGCCCCTTGCTTACGAGTACCGAACCTCATGCTACTCAACTTTAGTCACGAGTAAGTTCTTCTCATTGTAAGTACATGTGTATCATAGAGAACTGCCAATGGGGTACCCCTTGCCCCATGATATAGGAGCTATCCCATATCAAAATGACAAGGCAACAGACAATGAGCATCTCAGCGATTTTTTTATTTGCTATTTGCATAGGTTTTTATTGAGTATGCTTCACAGATTGCTCACTATGGTTATGCTGCAAGTTTCCATCATGATTAGGCATGGCTTAGGCTAGCCGCCTAGGCGTTTCTCTAACACATATACAAACTCCATGATCTTACAAGCTCCCCTTTTATTTCACACCGTCGGGATCCATAAGCAAAAGAACATGATATCAACTAAATAATGTGCAATGTTGAAAGCGTTCCCCATGGTAACATGGTTCTGCTAATTCACAACTTATAAAGCGCAAGCATATACGCAACATAGATGGGCACAATGATTCAAGTTTATTAAGTGCAAGAAAGGAAAGTGTGCCATCAAGTTTTTGAGAGCTTTAATCACTAATTTTCACATAACATGTTTAATTCAGAAGGTAGATAAAAACATGAATATACTTGGAATAGCAATAATGCTAATAGGTAGGTATGGTGGACTCTTTGAAATAACTTGGTTTTATTTGGTGTTGGATGCACGAGTGGAACTCATACTTGGTACATGCGGAGGCTAGCAAAAGACTAGGAGCGACCAACTAAGAGAGCAATAGTGGCCATAATCATGCAAAGCGACAAAACATTATTAATTAAAGCATAAAGTGATATTACAAGTCGAAAACTAAATGATCATAGAGGCTATGATGACTGGTATAGTCTTAACATGGTGTGAGCATGCGCCAAGTCAACCCAAATAAAGCATCAAAGGAGAATACCACAATATTATGCTTTTGTATGCTAAAACAACGCATGATTCTTTCAAGGCACATTAAGCAATCTCAATTGTTTGAAACAATTCATGCTATAGCAATAATTACTAAGCATAAAGTCAAAGCAATATGAAATATGACATGATAAAGTCTAGGCCACAATCAAAACAAGACTCCTTTTGTACCACTTATAAGCATGAACTTTCCTACTATTTTCCAATCCAAATCAACTTATTTTAAACTATGTATGAATGCGGGGGTCCAACCAATTTATTTAAGCAAACTAAGCAAAAAGAAAACTAACAACGATGACACTCCAAGAATAACACAATTATGCATGAAACAATAAAAATGAAGTGTTTGGAAGAAAACCTGAGATTTTTATTGATAAAGAAGGGGATGCCTTGGGCATCCCCAAGCTTTTACGCTTGTACTTCTTGAATATTTCTTGGGGTGACATGGGTGGCATCCCCAAGCTTGAGCTTTTGTCCATACTTCATCTTATCACATTATTCTTCCCTACACTTTAAAATTTCCTTCATACAAAACTTAACACAATCTTCATTAGCAACACTAGCCAGCAATCCGTGCAACTGCACGGGCTAGTGATTCAAAAAAATTGTCAATTTTAGAAATATCATTTTTTAGATACTTGAGAAGTTTATATAGAAGCATATAAATAGACGTTTATGTCTCCCTGTTGACTTCATAGCAAAGGGAAAATGAATTCAAAAATAAAAATTTTACATGATCTTATTGAAACAAAAATCAAAAAAGATGTGGTTTCTATATTATTTAGGACTTAATTTCATTCCAATCAATTGATCCGTAGAAGCCAATACATCACGTGGTAACAAAAATGTATTGTTCCAAGGTATATCAAGATTAAGTCTACGATTCATATTTCATCGGCCAATCCTTCCTAATTCACATTTTTGTTAAAAAAATTTCTTTTGTAATTCCTCACATAAGGACCCCGAGATGGAAAACCTACTCGCATACTACATTTGGTTTCAGTATGCAATGATGAAACTTCATTGTGTGAACAGTCTGAAATGAAAAATCACAAATTGTTATTGCAATCATAATTAAATACCTAAGTAGGTTGTCTTAGAAGTTTGAAGATGATCCAAATATTAAAGGAGGCCTATAGATAAGATTTCTAAACATATTTCTCATCCAAGACACTTATAGAGAAAGCCAGCTTCAATCCTCAGATGCAAAAAAAAAAAGCATTGCATGACCGGAGACTCCGTACTAATGGTTATGGTCATTTTTAAAAAATACGCCATGGCAATTAGGATAGTGCGGATACATATTGCATTAAAATTAAAGAAATCTAATGTAGAATTATTTTTCTTTGTCAAGGGACAACTATGTGAATAAGAAACCAATCCTACTTAAGCTAAACTATAGTGCGACAATTAACTTTCAGTAAAAGTATGTTTAGATTTAACACATAAGCTGAATAGAGCTGCAGCATAGTTGCACCTTTCCAGCTCCACCATCCTTGAGCTTGTATGATCTCAAGTGTGTCCTCGGCATATGTTCTGGGAATCCAGTAGAGTTATTAATATCTTTATATTTCATATTATATTATTCAAAACCATATTATCGCTTTTATTCCAAAGTGCTCATTGATAATGAAGGCAGAATACTTCAGCATTGCGTTTCTTTCAAAGTTACTAAAAGAGCACACTGATGCCATTATCAATGTTTTGTCAAATAGATTAGGAACAACATTATGGATTAGGAACAACATTATGAAATATGTGAAGAACAGATAATACAGTTAGATACAAAAATTTAGTCTGCGTAGATCGGTGGCATAACATCAGGGAAGATAACTATTTTTTTGAAAAAGAGGGAAGATAACTATTAACACAACGGAAATGCAAGGTCTCAAATCAAACTGTTCTTCCCATGTCAAGAACACTTTGCTCAAGGGCTGGAGTCAATCGGATTTATCTACATAATTTGGCTTTTGCTTTTCTTTGAAACTATACCTTTCTAAAAAAAAAGAGTGCAAATTACACATTCTCAGGTAATATCTATATAGAATGCAACTAACCAACTACACGGAGCCGCAGACTACAAAATAACTCTTAGTAAAAGCTAGAGGTATATACAATGTTAGTCCCACATCTTGTGTAGGATGTGCAGATTAGTTCCACAACTTGTAAACTGTGCACCGGCGGTATACCAACTTGTATTCTGGGAGCAAAAGAGTCCACAATCATCCTAGAGATGACATGTGGCGTCATAAATTTTGCAAAAATACCCATGTATATTTTTCTCTAGCCCGTGTGACCATCCTGGCTTACTGGTGGTATCCCACCTGTCAGTGCTTGCAGAAAGAATTAAAATATTATATGAGTTGGGGATTTGAACTAACCATCAAATGGAAGAGTAAGCACGCGAGTGCCACTAGGGCAGTGCTTGCTATGCAATATGTTCCACAGACTTCAAATTATTATTAGCAATAGGTGAATACATATGTGTTGTGCCCAAGGATGCCATGACGGAGCTTGGCGTGGACGATGCTGTGTAGCTCCTTGCCAATGGGCACGGCTATAGATTACTAGACCAACAACCTTGTTGACAAAAATACCAACAATGCTGTTGTTTATACAGGAATGGATAGGCAATAACATTCTAAAAATATTTAGAGTTGAACTAAGAGATGCCTCTCGCAAAATTGTGATGTTTACCCAACAATCACAGATTTGTTTATCTTAGTCAACATGCGTCCATTAGTATTCATCTGACAAAAAAGGCAAACCTCACACCCGCCATACGAGGACCGGCCGGACCACCATCACAAACCCGCACACAGATCTCCAGCCCCATGCGCTCGACAATCTGAGGCCAAATAGCGAATCAACACGACTAGCACCCACCAAAGCTGAACCGGCGACCGCCCCGAAGAGGTCGTCCGTCAATGAAGCCGTAGGAACTAGGCAGCAAGGCCCAACATCCTAAGCACCACCACCAAGACATCCAGATCGAAGCCGAGCCGCGCTGGCCACGCCCGGGAGGAGCAGCCGCCGGGGAAAGCCGCGCCGCTCCTGCGCGCAAGGCCTCGATGCGCAGGGAGCTGAGCTCCCGAGGCGCGATGGAGCCGAGGTCCCACCGATGTCGTCCGATGCGGGCTTTTCTCGACCGCTTCATTCGGCGACGACGGGGGAGAAGGAGGCTGCGATGGGTGAGCGGCGGCGCAAGCTTTAGGGTTTCAGCCCGCCGCCGCCAGGGAGGCGATGCGGGGGAGTGAGGGTGTTTGTACTCGTATATACTTTTGCTATCTTACATAGAGCTGAATTAGGCTTTTTCAGTGTAACACGCATGCATACTCCTTGCTTCTGAGTGTATTGACCTGAAGCTCGAGTACGGTCCCTGCGTACGTCTAATAGAATTTACTAAGAAAGATAAATGGATTTAACAATAGGAAGACTACGGTATTTTGGCATAGTAGTGGCATGACGGATAGTTAGGTACCAATATAGCTGAATTATGTTGTGCGATGATTGCCAATCTATTCATTAGCAAGTTGTTTACAGCTCCGATCCTGTCTCTACAATATAATAAAATTACATCGTCAATATTATGTTGAAATTAGACCGTGGCGTAGTGGCAATCTTTTGTGGGCTACTACAAGATCCTTGGTTCGAATACCTACCCCTGCGTACATTGTTTTAATTCTTTCTCTAGGCATTGACAGGTTGGACCCAACATTCCTTAGAAAAATATATGTGGGTCTTTTTGCAAAATTTATGGTGCCACATGTCAGCTCCAGGATGATTGTGGACCTGTTTGCTTCCTCGATACAAGTTTGTGTACCGCGAGTTCACAATTTGCAAGTTATGGGACTAATTTGCACATCATGCGCAAGTTGTGGGACTACCGGTGTATATACCTCTAAAAGCTATTTACATGTAACCAAAGAATTTCATTCAATATGGAAACCGTAGAACTTCAATACTTCTTACGAATATGACATCACATCACGTTTTTCCTATTCGTATTTAACTAAAACATGTGATCTAAATAGGGCACCTTATGTTTCAAAATTCTCTTGCATCAATTTGGTCGTGGGTTACTAAAAGATGGATGAGATATATGGTGAATCACACATTGAAAAGCTTTTATAAAATGTAACAAAGCCCAAATGTTCATTGCAAAACATGGCCTCATTCTTGGTGATACAGAGGAACCCGATCAGCCTTATCATTTACACTGCAAATGAGGAAAGCAAGAACATATGTTAGCTGGCTCGTAGATGAGGAAGATGACCAAACACTATAAATGGAGCATTCTTATTGTGCATGTCAGATGGATTACACAAAAAATCCAGTTGTGTGTCTTTCGTACGTCAGGAACAGTGTTAGGATATCTTACAAAAACGATGTATCAGAAGGCTATTTGGCACCCGAGCATGATGTAGAAAGAAACATGGAAAAGAGAGCCTCGGTGTCTACTATTGGAAACAGTGAAGTTCCCATAGACATGGTACAATAAGTTGTCTTGGTTTTAACCTTGTAGCCTCTTTCCTAGCAGCTAACAACAATCAGAAGCAGCAAAATATAAATGAGCAATTTGGTCTGTTGGCTATATTCGAGAGATATTATAATGATTTAATTAGAAATTGACTAAGAGCAGAAAATAAATATTTTTATCACTTACAGAAGCTAGAACTAAATGTATATGTATATATCTGGTAAGGTAACCGGATAAAGCCTGACCTGTCATTCTTTAAGCTCATAATGGTTCTTAGTACATTCCCAAAACCATGGAACTTTACTAACGAACTTAGAAAGCCCAATTTTCCATCCTTGTCACTGTCAATCCTCTTTACAGTCTGTAGGTTGAGGATAAAACTGATATGTATTAAACCTTGGTGCACGGCAACAGAGACGGTACAAAAGTCTGAAGGTGTACATATCAGTATAAAATTTCTTTCTCACCCCATTAGCAGAATTTGCTTACCTTCCGGAGAGATGGCAGGTTACAACTCATGTTCCGATCACACTGCTATCCAATATGGATGATGTAAGTGGACAAAGATGTGCATCACCGGCAGATTCAATCAGATTAGGGAGCTGCCATTGTTGGTCAGTCTGCAGAGCGGAGAAACTACGAAAGACTGATGGTGTCGGGCTTTTTCTGCCTTGGATTGTTGGAGTTCGTCGCCTATCACAAATCCATTATCTTAATCCTTGCTCTCCTGTTCAATTCATCAGAGAACAAATAAAATTAACTTCACAATATTGTACGAACATAGCATGTTAATATATAAAATATCATCCATCTATGTAGGCGAGAGTATATATTGCCCATAACAAAACTCACCTAAACTAAGCTGCCAATTATCAGACACAGATGTCAGACTTAAATAAGGGATGGAATTTGACCCATGCAACATTCAAGCCACATACATCAACTGGGCCAGATTGATCAAGTAAACCGAATTACTAATTAGGATTCCTGTCGGAAACAAACAAATCAAGAAGAGATCAAGAAATCCATGCTGCAGCACGTCCCTGTAATAGTCACCGTGCGCTTGTAATAATGCCTCCGCATCTGCATGCCAGTCCACCGCGCGCTTGCAATAATGCCTCCGCATCTGCATGCCAGTCCACCGCCCTGCTTCGATAACCCCATCTCACACCTACTAGATTTAGGGGTGCGCCTTGGCGCACGACCCCGGTTGATTTTTTTCATAATGTTCTGACGGAGTCACATTACAAACTAACTGGGGTTATAACAGTATGCTGCTTGTGATATATTACAGTGTGAACACCAACAACAAAAGGAAAATACACATAGTGCACCTATAGGCGTTGTGCAACACTATCTCAGCAGATACGACATCAAGGAATAGATAGTTGATAAGCACCAATAACGATTGTCATTACCAAAAGCTGTCTCTCTATTCCCTGTGAGAACAAGCTATCTCTCTATTCCCTGCGAGAACACACCAGCCAAATAACCGTGTAGTATGAAACAATTCAAAAAGCTGACAAAGAGTAGAAGGTCAGTCGATATACCTCGTTTGCACATCTAGGAGAAGCGAGTCCTTCTCATTTTTTCTAAATGTTTTTCCAGAACAACCCCTGCATGTTTAAGCCTAGAGCCGAGCTCTTTAAAGTTAGAAAGCGGATTATCCCAGGACGCCTCAATGTGACCCTCTTCACCAGAGTAAAAGAGAGATGTAATATTGAGGATTTGTTCTGAGAAAGAAGACATATGTGCCTGACAGCAAGAAACCACGCCGCCAAGGACGAAACCATCCCTGTCCACCTCACATAGGTAAGAATGGTAGGACAGCCGACACCGGGTTGCAACCAGCTCGAGCAAATGAATGGAGGAATAGCAGACAGCAAACATTCTGGAGCAGCACTCGCACAAACAACACTAACCGCACACACACAAAAAAAAACATCACAAGAAGCACCCGCATATCAGGAAACGAAAAAAAAAGGTAAGACAAGCAAAACGCGGCACTGTAAGGGATAGGAAGCCCAACCTGAAACAGAGGAAGAGGATACTGCCCTTCTAAGAAAAGCCTTCAGCAAAACCCGCAGCACAAACCAACCTGAAAGGAAACACAAAAATAAGACTTCCACCATACAGGCAATGCAACAGATGGAAACCTTGTATAGATTAACAAAGAATGCACCAGAGGAAGAGATGGTAAACGTACCCTGGAACAAAGAAAGAGCACCACCGCTGGGAAAGAGAGACGGCAGAAGGAAGCCACAGCAGCAGGCAACCTGGGGAAAAGAACAAAATCGAGTAAATACCCCTCTATACTCCATACGGACTTTTAGTAAGATAATAACCACGACCAATCGCCAAGCTGATTAACTGACCAATGTCAACAACCAGTACAAATCTAACTGTGAAAACCTAAATACATGGCAATGATAAATATCACATAGAGCACAGACACATCAGGAAGCAAAGAACACACATCTGAATAAACATGACGCATCAGAACAGTAGGCAGGATTCCTAACCTGAAGCAAAGAGAGAGAGCACCAGCAGTCAGGGAAGGCCACAGTAAGTCCGCAGCAGGAGGCAACCTGAAAGAACCATGGAGAAACCGCACTAAGCACCAAAATCTCCAATACAGCTAACCAAACCCAGAGGTGCAACAAAGTATCACAATAGTCTGAACCCCTTCAAAAACTTTGATGTAGCAAGCAAAACCCACAGGTGCAACAATAGCTATACGGTGAAGAAACATGGGGAAGCAACACGGACAACTATAACAACATTCTCGCTGCAATGGTACCCTTCGAAAACCCTAGCTTTCCTGTCTAATGCAACAATCAATCTACTCATCCTAATAAAGGGATTTCAACTGGAACCAACAAAATGGAACTCCTAATTCTCGAAGAAACGGTCATGTCCAGCAAACAAAGAACCCAATCTAATTAAACATCGATCTATCATTCTGAACAAGATGAGGGAGAGCAATACGATATATCACATGTCACCATCTGGATGCATTTGCCTCTTTTAGTAGACCAAACTAATCCAAAAGGCTAAAGTATAGCACTCACTGATAAAAACTGGGACCTGTCTCTTGAGTAGTAAGAAAAGGGCTTTGTACCGGAATAGGAGTACAAACCTGTAGGTGGACTAATAATACACAATTTTTAGAGAAGCTATAAATTTAACAGAATTTAGAGTCCATTATCTTAATTCAAATAGAGCATCTGAAAAATAAGATGACATGCCTGATGTTCTGCAATATCCCAATCCAGAAATATAAGAACAAAATTGTAACTTGATATAATACACAATTTTTAGAGAAGCTATAAATTTAACAGAATTTAGAGTCCATTATCTTAATTCAAATAGAGCATCTGAAAAATAAGATGACATATTGATGTTCTGCAATATCCCAATCCAGAAATATAAGAACAACACTGTAACTTGAAAGTAGTTTCATACGTTGGTAAACTTCCCCCCAAATACCATAACAATGCTGAAAAATAAACCTGCTTCTTTGCGATCTATTACAAACTGCCTGAGATGTGTTTTTTAATATTTCCAACAGATTTGATACCTCTTATACACCTCTCATTATGGTGTATTCTTTCAGTGTGAGCTTGTAGGTACTTCTCCATCTAAGAAATACCTCTCTAAGCAAATGTATGGGTGTTCATGTCAGTTACCCCTGACCTACTGTCTTTTATTCCAGTACTATATGTTCTTCCAATTTGTATTACAATATAAAGCAAGTTAGCCGGGGCCATCCTAGAATATCTCTTTTTATCCCCTAAACCTTGGCAGCACACAAAGATTTATATTTATCCACTAAACCTTGGCACCACATGAAGCCTAAATTGTCCCTAGCGACCAGCAGCACATCAAATCCTAAAACGTGCACGACCACCTCGCACAGACCTGACACAAACAAATCCTAGGAGGTAGTAAAAGAGATGTGGAACTCACCAGCAACACCCGATGCAGGGCCGGACAAGCACAACAGAGGTGACGACCCAAACCACCAATCATCAGCGAACCAAGCACCTGCAAAACCAATTGGGTAAACAGGGAGGGAAATCACAATGTCAGGCCAAAAGCAAAAAACCAGCAAAAGCACCGAGGAAAACAGGACAAACGGTAGAAAGGCGGCGAAAGCGACTAACTAAAAAGAGACAAGCAAATAAATAAGGGGTATCAGAGAGCAAACTGTCCAGCAGATGTAGTAGGAAAAAGTCAATGAAAGGGAGACAAGACTGGACGACCACTAAGATCCTACATGGCTACATCCAAATTCCAGGTATTGTTCGTCGTTATCTGCCCCTTCCTATCCTGTTCTCACATTATGATTGATTTTCTGGCTTAGCTCACTTTTATATATCTTAATGGATAGGAGTTATACTATCGAATTGAAAAAGTTCAGATTGTCTCTTTGCTATACACACCAACCCAAGGGAAGGCCAACAGAAGAAACCCGGAGTGGCAGCCAACCTAGAAGATAGTAAAATTTAGCAGAGATACTAACAAACCAAGACCTATGCCATATAAGTAAGGCAGCAGGATAAAACATGTACAAGCCAACCAAAAGTAAACACTGGGAAAACAACAAAGCTCCAAAACGCTCAATCCAACAATGTCAACCACACAGGAAATAAATAGCTTCCTTTCGAGGCCTGCATTGCATAATATTTCTCAGAACTGAGAATTTTGTGCTGACTCAGACCTTTGTCTCTGATGATTTATAAATTTTATTATAGCTTACGTTCTTACTTTTTTGCTGAATTCATTTGTAAGATTTAAAGCTAACTTTCTAAACTTTTTACAGGTTCACCAAAGAGAGCCAAGGAATCCGAGGCGAGGTGGGACATCACGGTTTCTTTTTTTTGCTCCATTATGTAGGTTTTTGCTGATACATCACGGGCATGGCATCTAGCTGCATTTGCCTCTTTCAGTAGACCAAACTAATTCAAAAGGCTAAAGTATAGCAGTATCTCTCACAGAGAGAGACTCTGAAATTTTGATTAACTGAAACCGAACTTGCTATCAATCTATCCAGCCCAATCGTTAGCTGAAACTTAACATGACAGGTAAGCAGATTTCAGTAAAACCATATGCATAAACAATAGCACAGGCTGATAGCTTCCTAAGCAGCAGCTCTACACGCAGGACAAACAAATCGACCAGTGTTGTTGCTTCCCCAAATCCCTGAATACCCAAACTATACCGATCTACTTTGACAAACTCTATGCTGAATAAACACAGGACATAATCCCTAGTGACCAGCAGCACACCAAATCCTAAAACGGACACGACCGCCCGCACAGACCCGGTAGGACCAAATCCTAGGCAGCAGTAACAGGGACATGGAACTCACCAGCAACCCCCGACGCACGGCAAGAGGAGCATAGCAGAGGCGACAATCCGATCCACCAGTTTGTTCCACAAGACGAGTACCTGAGAAGGAAAAGAACAAAGATAGAACAGAAGATGCAAAATGTCAGTCAGGAATCAGAGGAAAACAACAAATCAAAAACAAGAGAAGACAACAAATACGTCTAGCATGAGCAGAAGCGACCAAATCTAGGCATGAAGGCCAAAAATCCTGAGCGGAAAAAGAGCAGAAGGCGGAAATCGGCCAAAATCCTAGATCGCGATAGGTGATTAGCAAAAAAAGCAAGAAAAGGCACTTCCATACTCCGACGGGAGACAAAAGTAAATCAGAGGAGAATAGAAGAATAAAAAGAATTAATCCCCATGGGCCAAGCACACCCTGACTGAATCCTCCACAGATGCCGTCCATGGCGATAGAACGGGCGGCGTGGCAAACGGGAAGGAAAATCCAAATGTCAGGCCAAAAGCAAATAACCACAAAAACGCACCGACAAAAATGATAGCTAACAGCCAAACCGTAGATCCCGAAGGCGGCGAGAGCGACTAACTAAAAAGATACAAGAACGTTGTGTCGATCTGGGTTCGTGGGAAGCAGGAATTGAAGAGTGCCTCACCCTAACCGAAGCCGCCATAGAAGTCATCCATCGTAGGAAAAAGGCGGCGTCAGTGCAGCCGAGGAAGACAACCGAGGACACCTCCCGCTGAAAGAAGAAGAAGCGGAAGAGCCGGGGCGGGTTGCGAGGCGAGCGAGGGAGGGGAAGCGCGAGGGGCGGAGGCGAGCGGCGGACGGAAAGCAGGAATAGGCGCCGCGCAGAAGAAGGAAAACCCGACCCTGCCCCAGCGCGAGGAGATCGGGCGACTTCGCTCACTCCCGTGCCAAGCCCGCTGACAAGCCGACGCCCCCAAAAAACGGGGGCCACGTCCAACTACGGGAGTAGAGACCAGGCGGGTAAAAACGGGCTGGTCCATCTGTGGGCATCGACGTAACTAACGGCGAGGTGACAGGCAGGGGATGGGCGTGGGATGGGCGCGTGTACGCAGGCATGGTCCGGCGGGGTGGGTAGACGCGTGCCCTCGCTAGACTCACGACACCCGCCAAGTGCATATAAAAAATTCTACCCATGAGACCGACACGCGGGCCTGGCATCTCTCCACAGGAAATAAGCCAGGTGTGGCCAGAGAGGAGGACACGCCTTGTACATGAAAGGTGTGCAGCCAGCAATTTGTTTTTTTACTGCACATGCGGCTAAAACCGTCTTTGCATTATTGAACGGCCCAGATTTCGTTTTGAAGCCCGATCCAACGGTTCATATCATCTGGCCAGCCTAGGAGCTTCATGAGATAGCACCGATAACACCTCTGGATATCATCAGCAGTTTAGCACGCAGGAGGCAACATCACCAGGCGGCTGGCGATGGCCCTACTGGCGGTGTTCGAGAGCTGCTGACACGGAACAGAAGGAAACCTGGAAATAGATTGGATCTACGGAGTTCAATGCCTGGATGGCGAGATGAGGGTTTTTTTTGCGGCAAGGAGTCGTCGTTTCGGCGGAGACTACCTATTTCATCCGATGGCTAGGCATGTCTGACGGTCACATCGCACCGATAGGATCATCTTTTCGCGAGGAAAGGTGGAGGCTACGTACGGTGCCTCCAATTAGTAAATATAATATAAGATTAGTGTATTTAAAATAATAAGTCTTTGGGTTTAGTTTCAACACAAGTAAAACTTTCATGAAAACACAAGCTACTGTAGCAATTCTTTTTAAAAGTTTAAATAATTGGCAAGAACTCAAAGAGAAAGAGATTAAGAGGCAAATGCAAATAATGGCAAAAATCTGTCAAAACAGACCAACAGGTAAAAACCGATTTTTTCGAAGACCTTCTGTTGCTCAAATCGAAAAGTGCTAAACTAGAGAAAGTTAGATAATAACCTGGGGTAGAAGCACAAAAATTATAGCTCAATCCGACGTACAGAGATTTTTTCACGAATTTTTACAGTGAAGCACAAAAATCTGTTTTGGGACAGCAAACTTCTCAAGTCTTACTTCTCTCTCATTAGAGGTTATTCTTGGCACAAAAACCACACAAAAATGATAAGAAGCAAGATTCAAGTATTCTCAAATGAAGAAGCATTAAGAGCAAATTTTGTTTTAATAGGAGAGGCAAAAGGAAACTTCTCTCTCTTCTTAGGAAAGTGTTCTGTACCTTTCTTGAGTGGCAATTAATATTTAATGGTGTATTCTTTCATATCAATAATGGCACCAACAGTTCTAAGAAAAGGTCTTCCCAAAATAATAGGACAATAAGCATTGCATTCAATATCCAAAACATAGAAATCAACGGGGACATAGGTATTGTTAACCATAATAATAGCATCATTAATACTCCCCATGAGTTTATTTTTAGCATTATCTTCAAGTTGGACATCTAAATAACAATCTCCTAATGGTGGTAAATCAAGCATTTTATAAATCCTTCTAGGCATAATAGAAACACTACTATCAAGATCACATAAAGCTTTGAGATCAAAATCATTCACTTTCATATTAATGATGGGTTCCCAACCATCTTCTAATTTCATAGAAATAGAAGCTTTATGTTTCAATTTTCTTCTTTAATTTTTATGAGAGCATCAATAATGTGTTTTGTAAAGGCCATATTCATAGCAGTAGCATTAGGAATTTTAGCAAGCTTTTGTAGGAATATTACTTCAGAAATATTGCAACCATCAAGATCAAAATCATAATTACCATCCAAGGTAGTAGAGCTATTGTTTCCCATATTTCGAAGAATTCCAGCATTTTTATTAGAAAAAGTTTCATTGGTTTTAGGCATTGTTGCAAAAGGAATGGGGACTTCATGTGGTTTGCTAGCATCAACATTAGTGGTGGTGATAGTACATATACTATTATTTCTAGCAATTTTATCTTCTCTTTCCCACTTAACATGTAATTCAGCTAACAGTCTAACATTTTCATCAATTCTAACTTGTATGACATTAGTAGCAGCAAAGGGGTTTTCCATGGTTTTAGGTTTGGCAGCCATTTTATTAATAAAAAGAGGATTGTGCTTTAGACAAAGAGGATTTTTTTTCAGCATTCGAAAGTTTTCCTCAATATTTTAATTGAAAGCAGTTTGTTTACTAATAAAATTCTTAAGCATGACTTCAAGTTCAGAGGGTGCACTTCTATTGTTGTTGTAGGAATTTCCATAAGCATTACCATTATTGGGAGGATATGGCCTATAATTATTATTACCAAAATTATTCCTATAGGCATTGTTGCTAAAATTATTGTTTCTAATAAAGTTCACATCAACTTGCTCTTCTTAGGCAACCAAAGATGATAAGGGAACATGATTTGGATCAATATGAGCTTTCCCATTAACAAACATAGACATAACAACATCAATTTTATCACTCAAGGAGGAGGTTTCTTCAACAGAATTTACCTTCTTACCTTGTGGAGCTCTCTCAGTGTGCCATTCAGAATAGTTAACCATCATATTATCAAGGAGCTTTGTTGAAGCACCCAAAGTAATGGTCATAAAGGTACCTCCAGCAGTAGAATCCAACAGATTTTTTGAAGAATAATTCAGTCCTGCATAATTTTTTTTGGATAATCATCCAAGCAGTCAATCCATGAGTGGGACAATTCTTTACCAAAGATTTTATTCTTTTCCAAGCTTGAGCAACATGTTCATTATCAAATTGTTTAAATTTCATTATTTCACTTCTCATAGATATAATCTTAGCAGGAGGATAATATTTTGCAACGAAAGCATTTTTGCATTTAGTCCAAGAATCAATACTATTCTAGTTAGGGATAGCAACCATTCTTTAGCTTTTCCTCTCAAAGAGAAAGGAAACAATTTAAGCTTAATAATATCTCCATCTATATCCCTATGTTTTTGCATCTCACAAAGTTCAACAAAGTTATTAAGGTGAGCAGCAGCATCTTCAGTACCAACACTAGAAAATTGTTCTTTCATAACAAGATATAGCAAAGCAGGTTTAATTTCAAAGAAAGTAGATTCAGGAACAGGTGGAGCAATAGGTGTGCACATGAACTCATTGTTGTTTGTGCTAGTAAAGTCACACAACTTAGTGTTTTCAAGAGTAGTCATTTTTTGTGTTTTTGATAAAGGAAGCAAACCAGTACAACTATTTTTTGTGTTTTTGATAAAAGAAACAAGCAAACAAAGAAAAAATAAACTAAGCAAAATAAAAAGCAAAGTAAAGAGATTGGCTGTGAGGGACTCCCCTTGTGAAGATGTCCTTGACTCCCCGGCAACAGCGCCAGAAAAAAGGCTTGATGGCTCACGATAAATTGAGCTCGTTGGGAACCCCAAGAGGAAGGTATGATGAGCACAACAGCAAGTTTTTGAACCAGTAGGAGCAAGGAAACACCCCCAAGGTGTTGTTACCAACTTGGAATCCTACACAACACAACCATAGAACTTTGCCCCAACTTATAGTGAGGTTGTCAATCTCATCGGTTTTGCTGAAAACAAAGGATTAAACGTATTGTGTTGAAGATAATAATTGCTTGCAGAAAGTAAATAGTAAACAATAAATAGTAGATGGTATATCAATGGTAAAATAATGGATCGGGGTCCATAGTTCACTAGAGGTGATTCTCCTTAAGATAATAGCATGTTGGGTGAACAAATTACAGCGGGGCAATTGACAGACTCGAGAAAGCATAAAATGCATATACTAATCATCTTGACTCCTATGAGATTTTATTGGGCATTACAAAATTATACATAGATCGTAATCTAACTGCATCTATGACTAATAATCCACCTTCAGGTTATCATCCGAACCCCCTCTAGTATTAAGTTGCAAGCAACAGATAATTGCATTAAGCAAACTGTGTAAAGTAAACAATACGATTGTCCCATGGACAAATGATTGCTGTTTTCTCCCTAGTAGCAACAACACATCTAACACCTTAGAGATTCGTGTCACTTCCCCAGGTTACTAGAGGCATGAACCCACTATCGAGCATGAATACTCCCTCTTGGAGTTGCAAGCATCTACTTGGCCAAGATAGCTACTAATAACGGAAAGCATGCAAGATCACAAATAACATAGACATGATAGAATCAATAATCAATCCAAAATAGCATCTTAATATCCATTGGATCCCCGCAAACACAACATGTAAGATTACAAATAGATGATCTTGATTATGAACGGAGCTCACAAGATCTAAACATGATATCACAAAGGAGGAGAACCAACCATATATCTACTACATGGACCCGTAGTCCAGGGATGAACTACTCACGCATCACACCGGAGGCAGTCATGGTGATGAAGAAGGCCTCCAGGGTGATCTCTCCCCTCCGACAGGGTGTCGGGAAGAGAGCTTCGGATCCCCCCGATCTAGGGATCAAGATGGTGGTGGCTACATACTCTTCCGTGGATTTCTGATTGGTTCTTTGATCGGATACTTAGGGTTTTCATCCCGGGAGGCTTTTATAGGCGAAGGGGCAAGGTCGGTGGAGCACTAGGGGGCCCACACCCCCTGGTGGCGTGCCCACCAGCCTGGCCACCTGTGTGTGGTCTCGGGTAAAATATTGACTTTGGATTTTGTCCGGTCCAATTCCAAGAATATTTCCTTACTAGCTTTTCTGAAACCAAAAACAACAGAAAACATGCAACTGGCACTATGGCATCTTGTTAATAGGTTAGTTCCAGAAAATGTATAAAAATACCTTAAAGTATGAACTAAACATAAGAAAGTAGATACTAAACAAGAATGGAACATCAAAAATTATAGATACGTTTACGACGTATCAGTGGGTTCAAAAAAAAAGTTTAAATACTTGTATAGAGAGGCTCGTATCGGGGACCCACCAGACAGAACATACAAGGTTGCATTGGGGACCCACAAGCCAGAACATGCTAGAGAGGCTGATATAAGGGCCCTAGCAGTAAGACCATACACGGCTGCCACAGTGAAAACAGCGGACGCGGCCGAAAAAAAAGTCCATCATACACATGTTGCACTTTGAGAGAAGTTGACATGTCGGACCCAACAGGTCCAAGCATAGCCCATGAAATTAGCCTATCAGCCCCAAGCATAGCCCAATACCTTCTAATTCAGCCTTTTCGTGGTCTTGTGGCTACCGACCATAGCCCATTCAATTTAGGAGTGAGCCCATGGAATATAAGCCATGATGAATAAGGCATCCGCCCCGAGTTAGCCTAGAATCTTTTTAATTCGGCCTTTCTGAGCATGTTTTGTACTCTGAGGCTGATATCTGGGACCCGAAAAAAATAGTCCAACATACACACATTTCTTTCAAATAGAGGCTGTCAGTTGGGACCCAACATAGACACATTTCCTGCATAGAGGTGGTTGACATCTGGGACCCAGCAAGGTTCCAAGGTCAAAACAGCGGACATGGCCAAAAAAAAGTCCATCATACGCACATTTAATTTATAGAGAGGCTGATATGTGGGACCCAGCAGCGTGACCTTATACAGATGTTGCATCGAGCAACGTAGCCAGTTCGAAACAGGGAGGCGCGAGCGAGAAAAAGTTCAGCATGTACATGTTTATTTTAATGAGAGGCTAAAATGGGGTACCCAGCAGCGTGAGCAACCGGTAGATTCGTCGAGAAACGCTATCTAGTTCGGAACAGGGTAGCGCTAGAGAAGAAAAAAATTCCATCATACCCATGATTATTCTAATGTGAGGCTGACATAAGGAACCCACCAACCTGAATAAATGGCTGATGCAGCGAGCAAAGCTATCAAGTTCGGAACACGAAGGTGCTAAAGAGGGTAAAAAATTCATCATACACACGTTTCTTCTAATGAGAGGATGACATGTGGGGCCCAACATCTTGATTAAACGGTAGATGCATCGAACAACGTTATCAAGTTCGGAACAGGGTAGCGCGAGCGAAGGAAAAAATCCATCATACACACGTTTCTTCTAATGAGAGGATGACATGTGGGGCTCAGGAGGTTGGTTAAACGGTAGATGCGTCGAGCAGCGCTATCAACTCGAAACGGGGTAGCACCAGCGAAGGAAAAAATTCCATCATACACACGTTTCTTCTAATGAGAGGATGACATGTGGGTCCCAGGAGGTTGATTAGACGGTAGATGCATCGAGCAGCGCTATCAACTTCGAACAGTAGAAAAGCGAAGGAAAAAATTCCATCATACACACGATCCTTCTAATGAGAGGCTGACATGTGGGACCTAGCAGCCTGACTAAATTGCAAACGCCTCGAGCTACGTTATCGAGTTCAAATCCGGGAGGCGCAACCGAAAAATATGGTCCGCTAGAGACACTAATGTCCGGGACCCACATGCCTCAAAAAAGACTTCGGCGAGTCAACATCGCTCGAGGAAACAAAAAACATGCTTCTACCACGCGCTGGCCGAGCTTCCTCCATGTTTTTAGCAAATCCGTCATAGTAGAGGGTCGTGAAACCGGAATTTTTTTCCATCGGGCATAGCCAAGCCGAGAATTTCGTCCCGAAAGACATGCCTTCTACGACGACCATCGGGCCAAGTCGTTGTGGAAGGAAACTTTTCTTGTAGTTACCTATATCTTGATCCTTATTTGGTTTAGGTGTGGGCATGGAGATAGGGGAGTGCGGTCCTAATCCATTGGGCTATCACTCCCCCCATAATGCCAAAAGTGACAATGTCATACTTGTTATATCATTTCTATTATAGGTGGGATTCAATGAAGAGTAGTGTCTATGAACTCAGGATATATCCGCGTGGTGTCATGAGACATATACTAAAACATGGTGGCTACAGCCGCCAACCCTCTCACTATGGAGAGGTTGCATCTCATTGATAATTTTTTGGGGGTCTTTTATCGGATTTGATTGCATATTCTCTTAGTTGGTTGTTTTGTGGATTTGCTTTCAATCCTCTTGTGGTTTATGATCTTCGTAGTATGGTATCTTATCCCAAGCCTTATTCCCTTCCCTAAAAATATGATTTCTATCATATATGTCCCCATACACTTAAACTGGCAGGTTTGGTCGAAGAGGGTCGGAGTTTTCGGTGTTTTCACATCGGAATCTCCGATTAGTCTGGAGTTTCCAGTCCCACAGACCAGAGTCTCCGGTCTGAGATGTTTTCGGGCTTTGAGTAAAGGGAGGCCAGGGTGAGAGAAACAACCAGTTTCTTTCTTCCACCCCGACCTCCCCGCACTAACCCGTCGCCTCCTCCTCCAGAATTGCCACCCTGTGGTCTGCCGTGCCGCCGTCCTCCTCCACCCTCTCCATCCTTGGGCCATTCCCCACCGGTGGATTTACTCCAATGGACGAATCTGGTACATCTCCCCTCACCATGAACCTAGGGTTCTTCCCCTTTGATTCTTTTGAGCAATGTACCAACTTCTTCCACTAGAACCTTGTTTTTGAATGCACTCCTCTCACATTAGCTCTGTTTCCTTGCTCGATCTGCTCGAAATAGTGTCTCCTGTAGCCTCCTTCGAGCAACATGATCTCTAGACCGAAGTTTCCGGTCTCTTAGATCGGAGACTCCGGTGTGCTTTTGCACAGGCCAAAGATTCTGGTGTTGCTTGCCGGAGACTCTGGTGTGGTTTAATTATAGCACATCCAGCAAGGGTGTGAGGATTTTGTCTTGACTCTTGGACATATATGCTTATCTACATGCTTTCCCCCTCCCTATATATTCTCAGGTGGCTCTGGTTCGCGTCGTGCACCTCGCACCAAGGCCATGTCCAAAAGGAGGGAGCCTCAATATGATAGGGTGACTGGCTCGATTGTTGTGCCTTCTACCCGGAGGCAGCAGGCCAGAGATGCCGCCTATATGTAAAGGGAAGCTGAGCGTGTTGAGGATGAAGCCCGTGCCAAGAGAGCCAAGTATGACAACTTGTAGTCTTTAACCAACATGTCCAAGAAAGAATACCATAAGCTACGCAAGATGAGGTTCTTTTACATGTCAAGAACTAGTGATTATCCATGCTACTAGAGGGGGAAAGGTGTTCATGAAGGATATCTATTGCAAATTCACCAAGTCTCGGGTTTGTCCATAGAGGTATATGGACTTTCCCTACATGCGTGCAAATGACTATTTCATGGATTTTCTTTGGATCACTAAGAAGCTTGGGCTCTATGGTCTTATGGAGCTCCATGAGGACTACGACATTATCCTTGTCCAACAATTTTATGCCACCATTGTATTTGATCATGATGAGGCAAGGACCATGACATGGTTGACTGGTAACGTCCACTACACTGCAAACTTCTATGATTTTGTCAGAGCCATTCACCAACCTTTCAGTGGCATGTATGTTCCTATTGGTCACTGCATGCATGATGCCGTTCTTGGCAAAGATAAAGGCAAGCTCGCACCTCTCTATGGGAGTAATGCCACTGTTGGGGAGTCCAAGGGATGCAAGCCTCTCTACAATTTGTTGTTAAGGATCTTTCGCCACACCATTGCTCCTAGTGCTGGAAATGATGATGCTATTCGGGGTGGACTTGTCAACTTTCTCCATCGTGCTCACAAAGTGGTTTATGTTGGGCCTATTGCTAAAGGTTTCAACATTGATGTCATGGACTTCATTTTTTAGGAGATGTATCATGCCATACTTTTCAGAAAATCCCCTCCATATGTAGCTCTTGTGATGAAGCTCATCAACACTCAGCCTCATGGTTCATCTCTTGCCCTTCCTCCTAATCTTGAAGAACATATTTTCGTGGCTGATGACCCACAAGTATAGGGGGTATATCCCAGTATTTTTGAGGGAAGTGAAACCCAATTTATTGGTTCGACACAAGGGGAGCCAAAGAATATTTATAAGCCTTAACAACTGAGTTGTCAATTCAGCTGCACCTGGAAACAATCTTGCTCACAGTAGTTTGTCAGTAGCAACAGTTTTGTAGTAGGAATAGTAAAGTAATAGCAGTAGTAAAAGTAAAGACAATAGTAATAATTGCAGTAAACGGTAGGATTAAAGCGCGGTAGGCATAGGGATGGATGGACGGGCGTTGCATGGACAAGACAATTCATATAGCAATCAAAACATAGGGAATTTGCAGATAAATAAGATAAAGCATCCAAGTACTAAATAATCATAGGCATGTGTTCCATATATAGTCATACGTGCTTGTAATGAGAACTTGCACAACATCTTTTGTCCTGCCAGCCCGTTTGCAGTGGGGCCTCAAGGGAACTACTAGCAATTAAGGTGCTTCTTTTAATAGAGCACCGGAGCAAAGAATTAACACTCCATGAACACACGTGATCCTCACATCAAAGCCATTCCCTCCGGTTATCCCGATTTCTGTCACTTTGGGGCCTTTGGTTCCGGACAACAATGTGTGTATACAATTTACAAGTAAGACCATAAACAATACTATCATAATGAATCAATAACATGTTCAGATCTGAAATCATGGCACTCGGTCCCTAGTGACAAGCATTAAGCATAACAAGTTGCAACAAAGTCAAAAAGCACTAATAGTAGATACTAGGCACCATGCCCTAACAATCTGACGCCATTACATGAACGATCTCATCCAATCCCTACCATCCCCATGGCCTACAGTGGGGGATTACTCACTCATAGATGGGGGAAACATGGATGGTCGATGGAGAAGCAATGGTGATGGTGATGGCGATGATCTCCTCCAATTCCCTGTCCCGGTAGGGTGCCAAAATGGAGTTTCTGGTTCCGAATCACGAAATCTGGTGGTGGCAGTGCAGCGGAACTCTTTATAGAAAAACATCGAACCCCCTGGGTTTTTAGGTCAGGAGGCAACTTATAGGCGAAGAGGAAGGCCGAGGGGGTGCATGGGGCGGTCAGACCACCCCTGGCGTCGCCAGGTGGTGTGGCCAGGCCCCAGCCCCTCTCCGTCTCGTATTCTGGCTCCTTGAGTCTTCTGTTGAATTAAGATTTTTGGCATATTTTCTAGGATTTTTCCTCATAGTTGATTTTCTGCACAAAAACTAGACACCAAGGTAATTGTGCTGAAAACATCGTCAGTCCGTGTTAGTTGTATCCAAATCACACAAGTTTAGTGGAAAAACAATAGCAGAAGTGTTCGAGAAAGTAGATACATTTTGGACGTATCAACTCCGCCCAAGCTTAGCTTATTGCTTGTCCTCAAGCAATTCAGTTGAAAATTGAGTGCGATAAAAGAAACTTTCACGAACTCATTTGCTTCATATGATGTATATATTCTCAGCATGTGATCAATTACTTAGGCAATTCATAATAAGGAGTATGCAACTAAGTTTACTTAATAGTCATTGCAAGCTATGAAGTGATTCCAACTCAAAAATAATAAGTAGCATGAAACATAAACATAAGCAACATTGCAATGCTCATAAAAAGGTATGATAGAGTGGTATCTCGCTTGCCTTTGATTGTAGAGCAAAATAAATGCCAAGGCACCTCTGAAGTTCAAGTGAAGACTAGAAGTAAAGATATCAAAGATACAAGCATCAAAGTCATAACACAAATAATCAAGTTTTGAAACAAGCATATTACACTAAGAATGACAATTATGCTCTCAAGAAAGTGCTCATAGAATGTGTGGAGACTCAACAAGGAAATGAAAGGGTTTTGAAAAGTTTGAAAGGCTTCCAAATGCTGAAAGTATGGTACTCATTAGATTTGAGCTCTCATTTCCCCTATTATAAGCATCTTTAAATGGTTAAGGTGAAAGTGAGGTCCAATCCGAGTTATATGCTTGACAGACTATAAACTGGAAATCTCATGTCCCTTGAGTACGAGGGCCGCTCCTCATGCTACTCAAATTTAGTTACCGGTAAGTTCTTGTCATAGTAAATACATGTGTATCATAGAGAACCGCCAATGGGGTACCCCTTGCCCGATGATACGGAAGAATCCCCATATCAAAATGACAAGGCAAGTAGACAATGAGTATCTCAGCAATCTCCTTATTTACCATGGGAAAATGGTGCTTTTTTTTCTCTCTTTCCTCTTTTTTTCTCAATAGCTATCTCTCTTTTTTTATAAGAAGAATGCTTCATAGATACTCATTATGGTTACGCTGCAGGTTTCCACCATGATTAGGCATGGATTAGACCGGTGGCCCAGGCGTTTCTCTAACACACATACATAAATCCATGGACTTACAAGCTCCCCTTTTATTTCACATGATGACATCCGCAAACAAAAGAGCATGGTATCAACTGGGTATATATTTACAGGTGTTGAAAGCGTTCCCCGTGACAGCACAGTTCTGCTAATCCCCAGCCTATAATTTGCAAGCATATAAATTTCATGGATAGGCACAATGGTTCAGGTTTATTAAGTGCAAGAAATAAAGTGTGCCATCAAGTTCGTTGAGAGCTTTACTAACTAACTTTCTCATAACAAGCAAACATTTTATTCGAAAGAAAACAAGGCATATTGAATATGCACGGAAATAGCAAATGATGCTAATAGGTAGGTATGGTGGACACTTTTGGAAATATTGGTTTAAGGGAGTTGGAAACACGAGTAGAGCTCATACTAAGTGCAAGTGAGGGCTAGCAATAGTAAGGGAGCAACAAACGAGAGAGCAATAACTGTCATAATCATGCTTGCAACAAAACATGACTAATCATGGCATGAAAGTGATTCAAGACCCCTGAGGCAAAATAATTCATCGAGGCTTAACTGATTATTGTTTCAGTCATATGCATGCATGAGCATGTGCCAAGTCAATTCAAGTGAAACATTCAGAGGGAGATACCAAAGTGTCATACCAAGTTATGAATAGAGCAATGCAAGCAAACATTCATACGACATGCTACTAACTATTAGAAAGCTGGAGCTAATCATAAGAAAGTAAGAACTACTAAGCATCCATAATAACATACACCCTACATGAACAGACTAAGCATGCCCACAATGATGAGTATATGTACAAAAATGAAAACAAATAGAGTTTGTTACCGGCCTCTCACCACACCTCAAGTTGTCATTAATCCTCATTATTGCCCTTCACTTGTGTGGCTTGAATAATAACATGAAACCAAATTCCACAGAGAACTTCTGAACCCTGCAACAAACTCACAAAACCAAAGAAGAACAACAAATATTTTTGGTGTTTTCAATTTTTAAAAACAAGAACCAAAAAGGAAGAACAAGCAAAGCAAAATCTTTTTTGGTTTTTCGAATAGTTCAAACTAAGCAAAAAGCAAACCAAGGCAAAAAGAAGAAGAAGCAAACAAAGAGAAACAACATAAATATTTTTGGTCTTTTTGTGTTTTAGGAAGCAAAAACAAAGAGAGAATGAAACCTAAAAAGAGAACGAAACATGAATATACAAAGTACCAACAAAACATGATAAGGAGATGAGTGTGATGTTGGTGTACCTCCCCCCAAGCTTAGGCTTTTGGCCTAAGTGGGTATCAACCCCAACGCGGGTAAGGGTTCCAAGCAGGCGGGTCGTTGTAAGAATGATCGTGGTTAGGCCCTTGGGAAGAAGAAGAAGCTCCCCGATCATAGGTAGGCTACTGATATGAAGACTCCCCCTCATTCGAAGGCTGGACCGAATCATCTGTAACCTCCCTTCCAGTATCCTACTCCTGTTGGGAGAGCTCTCCCAGGTACGTATCAAGCTCCTCCTCAGTGAGTGACCATCCTACCCTGGTATCAAGGTTAAACAAAATAGGTGCGGGCAAGAGAACAAAGGACTTACTCCTTCTCCAACCAGCCTTGAGAAAGGTTATTTCATAAGACAAATCACTCAAATTAGCCCAAGAAGAAACAAATTTATGCTGTATCATGGAATTAAGGTCAAGCCTTTCTATGGGAAACTGTAAGTCTAAATGATGAGGCACTAAACCATGCAAAGCTAATAGACAAGAGGCAATGAGGCCTCCACAAATTCCACCTTTCTTGGGGTCAGCAGCAAGACGGAAAGCTATCAAGGCACCCAAATTATAAGTCCTATCTCGTTTAAGAGCAGCTGAGATGAATGCTAGATCATACGAGGATAACTTATTGGTAGTTTTCCTAGCAAGAACACACTTGGCAATAAAGTAAGCAAAGTAGCAAATAGACGGGAGATGAATGTTACGGATTTTCCTGCTCTCCTTCGAGAAGCTTCTCCCTTGGCAAATCTCTAGATACAAGTCCATGAGTGGTGCAGGTCGCTCTTTAATCCTTCCATACGATGCCCACTTCGGTACCTTAATAGCTGCACAAAAGTCATCAAGAGGAAGGTCGACAGCTATATTGTAAATTTTGTAGTGAACCATGGGGTTAGGCAAAGAGTAACTAAATCGAAAGTCCTGCACTACAGACATAGTTAGTTTCACAAATTGACAAGGTTCATCCGCCACAAAGTGCTCCACTCCTGCATTAGCAACCAAAGTATGGAAGTCCTGGGAAATTCTTGTAGCCCTCATGAATTCGAGGCATGGATAGATGGAAGGAAAAACTTCCTCCTCTCGGTGAACCTTCATAACCTCAGGCACGCTCAGTTCATGTTGGTTGAGTTGATGTTCATTCATCTTCTATTCTAAAATTTAAACATCCATTACACAAGTGATTGCAAAGTGAATATATAATGAAGGGCACTACTCATGGGGACTTGTAAGAGGCCTAAACATGCATCAAAACAATATGTCTAAGCATTGAACAAGCTTACAAGCTCTCATAACCTGTCACCTATAGCAGCAAAATACTCAAGATACAAACCACTAAACACAAATCTACTTGGACAAGCGGAGGAGTCACATACCGGAGAACAAATGCTCCAAATTTCAGTAGCAAAGATGGGCTGAGCAAGGAGATCGAAAAATCGTGGGCAAAAACAGCAAGAACGCGATTTTGAGCAATGAACTGGTGTTTTCTCGGGAGAGAGAGAGCAGGGGCAAGTGAGAGAGTGAGTGGAGGGCCTGGGCTGGCCGTGCCACCAGGTGGTGTGCCTGCCTGGTGGGCCCCCCTGGTACTATCCAGGCACTCCTCTGCCCCTTTTTTCACGTAAAAATTTAATATGAATTTTCTGGAATTTTTCGAGACACTTTATTTTTGGCCAATTTTCAGGTATAGACGAATGATTTTCTGACAGAAAAAGGTTTCTGGAAAAATGCAATGACAAAACGAAGCTAAAGCTTCAGAAGTTCTAAGACACTCTAAAATGCAAGCAACTAACAACAAAAAAGCAAACTAAATGAAAGCAAAAACTAAAATGGATAGAATAGAAGTAAGCGGAGATAATCATAGTGAAAACATTGTTTTGTTCATTAAAAATCCCTTTGTTAACAAGGTTGATCAGGTCTTGTTACCAAAACAATTTCATATGAAACAAAACTTTGTATTCCACTAATGATCATGTTACCTCAACTTTGATAGCAATGGTCCCAATCATAATAGTTTCATATTTTTCTCTTGGTATGGGACAATATATTTCTCCAACTTGAATGCCCTCAACATGTTCAATTGAGTTTAAACCATAAGTCCTATCAATCTTCTTGGGGAAATAGATAGTATGCTCCTTGTCATTAACATTAAAAGTCACCTTTCCTTGATTACAATTAATAACAACTCCTGCAGTATTAAGAAAAGGTCTCCCAAGAATAATAGATATATTATCATCTTCAGGCATTTCAAGCACAACAAAATCAGTTAATATCAAGCAATTATGAGCCACTTGAACAGGTACATCCTCACATATACCCACAGGAATAGTAGTAGATTTATCAGCCATTTGCAAAGATATATCAGTTGGTATTAATTTTTCAAGTTGAAGTCTCTTATAGAGAGAAAAAGGCATAACACTAACTCCTGCTCCCAAATCACACAAAACAGTTCTAACATAATTATTTTTAATAGAGCAAGTAATGGTTGGAATCCCTTGGTCTCCAAGTTTCTCTGGAATACCATTAAAGGAATAATTAGCAAGCAAAGTAGAAATTTCTTCATTAGGGATCTTCCTTTTATTCGAGACAATATCCTTCATATACTTTGAATAGGGAGGCAATTTAATAGCATCAGTCAAAGGAATTTGCAAGAATAAAGGTTTCATCCACTCACAAAACTTATTATAGTGTTCATCTTCCTTTGACTTGTGTTTCCTATCAGGGAAAGACATAGGTTTTTGGACCCAAGGCTCTCTTTCACTACCATGTTTCTTAGCAACAAAATCTTCTTTAGTGTATTTAGTATTATTAGTGTGCCTTTCAGATTCTTCTTCAACCTTTTCTTTATCAGGAACATCATTTTCCTCATTACCACTTTCAGTTTTAGCATCAGAGACAGATATACTATTAGGATCTTTAGCAGGTTCAGAAGGTTCTACAATAGTTTTATGTTTCTTCTTTCTTTTCTTAGGAGTAGTGATACATTGCAAATGTATCTATAATTTTTGATGTTCCATGCTTGGTTTTATCCACTTTCTTGTGTTTGTCCACACTTTGGAGTACTTTTCATATGATTTCTTGCACTAACCTATTAACAAGAGCCATAGTGCCAGCTGCCTGTTTTCTGCTGTTTTTGGTTCCAGGAAAGTCAGAAAATGAATATTCTTGGAATTGGACGGGACAAAAGCCAAAGTGCCTATTTTTCCGGAAGTCATCAGATGCCAGAATACGAGACGGAGAAGGGCTGGGGGCCGGCCACACACCGTCACATGGGCCAGCTGGCCCGCCAGGTGGTCTGACCGACCCCATCACCCCCTCGGCCTCTCCTTCCGCCTATAAGATGCCCTCGGGATGAAAACCCTAAGTACCCAATCAAAAATCCATGAAAGAGTCTGTAGCCGCCATCATCTCCATCCCTAGATCGGGAGGGATCTGAAGTTCTTCCCGGCACCCTACCGGAGAGGGGAATTCACCCTGGAGGCCTTCTTCATCACCATGCAAGCCTCCGGTGTGATGCGTGAGTAGTTCATCCTTGGACTACGGATCCATGTAGTAGCTAGATGGCTGGTTCTCCTCCTTTGTGCTTTCATGTCTAGATCTTGTGAGCTCCGTTCATGATCAAGATCATCTATTTGTAATTTTGCATGTTGTGTTTGCAGGGATCCGATGGATATTGAGATGCTATTTCAGATTGATTATTGATTCTATCATGTCTTTGTTATTTGTGATCTTGCATGCTTTCCGTTGTTAGTAGCTATCTTGGCCAAGTAGATGCTAGCAACTCCAAGAGTTAGTATTTATGCTCGATAGTGGGTTCATGCCTCTGGTAATCTGGGGAAGTGACAGAAATCTCTAAGGTACTAGATGTGATGTTGCTACTAGGGAGAAAACAACAATCCTTTGTTCATAGAACAATCTTATTGTTTGCTTTACACGCAATTCATAAAGCAATAATCTGTCGCTTGCAACTTAATACTGGAAGGGGTTCGGATGATAACCTGAAGGTGGATTATTAGTCATAGATGTAACAGGATGGCGGTCTATGTATAATGTTGTAATGCCCAATCAAGTTCCAAAGGAGTCAAGATGATTAGTATATGCATATATTGCTTTCTCGATGTTTGTCAATTGCCCCGCTGTAATTTGTTCACCCAGCATGTTATCTATCTTAAGGAGAGCCACCTCTAGTGAACTATGGATCCCGGTCCTTTCTTTTACATACAATCTATAAACTGTTTACTGCTTTGTGTTTACTTTCTACAAACTATTACTTCTTTCCATTCGATACGTTTAATCCTTTATTTTCAGCAAAACCGGTGAGATTGACAACCTCATCGCAAGTTGGGGACGGAGTTCTGTGGTTGTGTTGTGCAGGTCTCCACGTTGCTGCTGGCATCGGTAGTGCACCCTGCCAACGTTCAGCTAGCTACACCTTTGGGGTGTTTCCTTGCTCCTACTGGATTGATAAACTTGGTTTCATACTGAGGGAAAACTTGCTGCTGTGCTCATCATACCTTCCTCTTGGGGTTCCCCAACGAGCTCGATATATTTTGGGCCATCAAGCATATTTTCTGGCGCCGTTGCCAGGGAGTCAAGGACATCTTCACAAGGGGAGTCCCTCATAACCAATCTATTTACTTTGTTATTTTTGTTTTGCTTAGTTTCTTTTTGCTTTGTTTGCTTGTTCTTTATCAAAAACACAAAAAAATTAGTTTTACTAGTTTGCTTTCTTATTTTGAAACACAAAAAAATTAGTTCCTACCTTAAGTTACCTTCTATGTCTAGCCTTGCTCCAGTCACTATGTCACCCGAGGAAATTATTTTCACTTTTAAACAAGGAATTGAGTTAAGCTTCAAGGAAGCTTGGTCTAGAATCTCTGATCTACATGAAAAAACTGAGCCTAAAATGACTCAAAGCTTGTTCCTTAGCAGTTTTTACCTTGTAATTGCTCTTTGCTATAGATATGCTTTAGATGCTGTTGGGGGAGGAGATTTCCTCCAATGTAATGAGGATGATGCTATTAATGCTATAAAGAAATTAATCCTTACTTACAACTTGCCTAGCCAAACTGATATTTCTTTCGCAAGAATATTTGCTAGATTGAACACTCTTGAGACTAGCACTACTAGCTTAAAAGATTGCTATAATACACTTAGGGAGCCTCATAATTATGTTCCAATAAATTTTGAACCATCAAAGTGGCTCCCTATAGTAAAGATTGAGATAAACACTGAAACTTTTCAAGCCTGCTGTGATATCATGTCTGAATTTTGTCTTATGCCCAAAGATATTTATGAATCTTTGGGGGCTTACTGAAGGAGGAAAAGAAATATATCTTGCTAATAATGCTACCATATTACCTACTGGAATAGCTGAAGGAGTGTTTACAAAGATCCTTGGGAAAATGATTTCTACTGATTATCTTGTTATTGAATGTGCAGGAAAAGGACAAATTACACTTGGAAGGTCCCTATTAGAACTCCTTGGAGCAATAATGTGGAAAGGGGACCATGCACCTTTCTTCTCCACCAAACAATCATATTTTCCCCAAGGTTAAGAATAAAAGTAAGAGAGGTAAGGGCAAGAAATTTGGTCTTAATGCTTCTTAATTTGAGAACACTTGATCCTTTTTCTTGCTTCTTATGCCTAACTCAAAGGCGTTAAAGAAAAGTACTTATTGGAAGATAACCCAAAAGTTTTAGATGAGTCTTGGAAGTTATTACCTCAATAATAACTGCTCCTTATCCTTTTTATTTGTTTTTTGTGCCAAGAGTAACCTCTAATGAGAGAGAAGTAATGATTGGGAAAGTTGCTGTCCCGAAACAGATTTCTGTGCTTCACCATACGTGTAAAATATATGAACGCCTTTTTGAGGTGTGAATTTTTTTGATTCTACCCCAGGTTGTTATCTAACTTTCATTAGTTCAACACTTTTTTATTTGAGTAACAGAAGGTCTTCGAAAAAATTCGTCTTTACCTGCTGGTCTGTTTTGACAGATTTCTGCCATTTTCTGCATTTGCTTCTTGTTGGTTCCTTTTTTGAGTTCTTTTGGGGAATTGAGCTTTTTGAGGGAAGTGCTACAGTACCTAGTGTTCTAATGGAAGTTTATTTGGTGTTAGAACTGAACCTTGAGACCTATTATCTTGAGTGCACTAATGTTGCTAATAAAGATTGTGTGAAGTTTTGTATGAAGGAAAAATTTCAGGTGTATGGAAGGAATAAGTAATAAGATGAAGGATGGACTAAAGCTCAAGCTTGGGGATGCCACGCGTGTCACCCCAAGAAATATCCAAGAAGTACAAGCGTCAAAGCTTGGGGATGCCCAAGGCATCCCCTTCTTCATCAATAAAAATCCCAGGTTCCTTCCAAACGCTTCATTTTTATTGTTTCATGCACAACTGTGTTGTTCTTGGAGCGTCTTCTTTTTCGTTTTCGTTTTGGTTTTTTGTTTGCTTACTTTTCTGAATAAATTGGTTGGACCCCCTCTTTCATACATTGGTTTGCAAATAGTTTGGTTTGGATTGGAAAAGAATAGGAAAGTTCATACTTATGTGGTAAAAAGAGCTTGTTTTTTTCCTATGGCCTATGCATTGTCATGCCATGCTTGATATTGTTTTGGCTTTATGCTTAGTATTCTTTGTTGTAGCATGGCTTGTCATAAACAATTGAGATTGCTTAATGTGCCTTGGATGAATCATGCGTTGTTTTAGCATATTAAAGCATAGTATAGTGGTATTCTCCTTTGATGCTTTATTTGGGTTGACTTGGCGCATGCTCACACCATGTTATGACTATCTCAAGTCACCATAGCCTTTATGATCCTTTAGTTTTCAACTTGTAGTATCACTTTATGCTTTGATCAATGATGTTTTGTCGCTCTGCATGATTATGGCCATTATTGCTCTCTTAGTTTGTCGCTCCCAGTCTTTTGCTAGCCTCCACAACCAAGTATGAGTTCTACTCATGCATCCAACTCCTTAAACCAAGTTATTCAAAAGAGTCCACCATACCTACCTACTAGCTTATGCTATTCCAAGTATATTCATACTTTTGTTTACCTTCCAAATTAAACTTGTTATGAGAAAACTAGTGATTAAAGCTCTCACGAACTTGATGACACACTTTACTTTTTTGCATCTAATAAACTTGAACCATTGGCTCCTGATACATTGCAAATGTATCTATAATTTTTGATGTTCCATGCTTGGTTTTATCCACTTTCTTGTGTTTTGTTCCAACTTTGGAGTACTTTTCATATGATTTCTTGGACTAACCTATTAACAAGATCCACAGTGCCAGCTGCCTGTTTTCTGCTGTTTTTGGTTCCAGGAAAGTCAGAAAATGAATATTCTCGAAATTGGACGGGACAAAAGCTAAAGTGCCTATTTTTCCGGAAGGGATCAAGTGCCAGAATATGAGACGGAGAAGGGCCAGAGGCCGGCCACACCACCTGGCCGCGCGGCCAGGCTGGGTCCGCGCCAAGGGGTGGTGTGGTGGCCCCTGGAACCCCCTCGGTCTCCCCTTCCGCCTATAAGATGCCCTCGTGATGCAAACCCTAAGTACCCGATCAAAAATCCACGAAAGATTCTGTAGCTGCCGTCATCTCCATCCCTAGATCGGGAGGGATCTGAAGCTCTTCCCGGCACCCTGCCAGAGAGGGGAATTCACCCTAAGGGCCTTCTTCATTACCATGCAAGCCTCCGGTGTGATGCGTGAGTAGTTCATCCTTGGACTACGGATCCATGTAGTAGCTAGATGGCTGGTTCTCCTCCTTTGTGGTTTCATGTCTAGATCTTGTGAGCTTCGTTCATGATCAAGATCATCTATTTGTAATCATACATGTTGTGTTTGCGGGGATCCGATGGATATTGATATGCTATTTCAGATTGATTATTGATTCTATCATGTCTTTGTTGTTTGTGATCTTGCATGCTTTCCGTTGTTAGTAGCTATCTTGGCCAAGTAGATTCTAGCAACTCCAAGAGTTAGTATTTATGCTCGATAGTGGGTTCATGCCTCTGGTAATCTGGGGAAGTGACAGAAATCTCTAAGGTACTAGATGTGTTTTTGCTACTAGGGAGAAAACAACAATCCTTTGTTCATAGAACAATCGTATTGTTTACTTTACACATAATTCGTAAAGCAATAATCGGTTGCTTGCAACTTAATACTGGAGGGGGTTCGGATGATAACCTGAAGGTGGATTATTAGTCATAGATGCAGTTGGATGGCGGTCTACGTATTATGTTGTAATGCCCAATCAAGTCTCAAAGGAGTCAAGATGATTAGTATATGCATGTATTGCTTTCTCGGTGTTTGTCAATTGCCCCGTTGTAATTTGTTCACCCAGCATGTTATCTATCTAAGGAGAGCCACGTCTAGTGAACTATGGATCCCGGTCCTTTTTCTTTACATACAATCTATAAACTGTTTCTGCTTTGTGTTTACTTTCTACAAACTTTTACTTCTTTCCATTCAATACGTTTAATCCTTTGTTTTCCACAAAACACGGTGAGATTGACAACCTCATCGCAAGTTGGGGACAATGTTCTGTGGTTGTGTTGTGCAGGTCTCCACGTTGCTACTAGCACCGGTAGTGCGCCCTGCCAAAGCTCAGCTAGTAACACCTTTGGGGTGTTTCCTTGCTCCTACTGGTTCGATTAAACCTTGGTTTCATAACTGAGGGAAACTTGCTGTGTGCTCATCATACCTTCCTCTTGGGGTTCCCAACGAGCTCTACATCATCATTGCACCAGCACTTTTCTGGGCGTCTTACACAGAGCCATCAAGCATTTTTCTGGCGCCGTTGCCGGGGAGTCAAGGACATCTTCACAAGGGGAGTCCCTCATAACCAATATCTTTACTTTGTTGTTTTTGTTTTGCTTAGTTTCTTTTTGCTTTGTTTGCTTGTTTTGTTCTTCAAAAACACAAAAAAAATTAGTTTTACTAGTTTGCTTTCTTATTTGAAAACCCAAAAAAATGACTACTCTTGAAAACACTAAGTTGTGTGACTTCACTGGCACCAACAACAATGATTTTATGAGCACACCTATTGCTCCACCTATGCCTGAAAATACTTTCTTTGAGATAAAACCTGCTTTACTCAATCTTGTTATGAGAGAGCAATTTTCTGGTATTGGTAATGAAGATGTTGCTTCCCATCTAAATAACTTTGTTGAACTTTGTGAGATGCAAAAGCATAGGGATATAGATGGTGATATTATTAAGCTAAAATTGTTTCCTTTCTCTTTGAGAGGAAAAGCTAAAGAGTGGTTGAATTCCTTAACTAGGAATAGTATTGATTCTTGGACTAAGTGGAAATATGCTTTTATTGGAAAATACTATCCTCCTACTAAGATTATATCCATGAGAAGTGAAATAATGAAGTTTAAACAACTTGATAATGAGCATGTTGCTCAAGCTTGGGAAAGAATGAAATCTTTGGTAAAGAATTGTCCCACTTATGGACTGACTGCTTGGATGATCATCCAAACTTTTTATGCAGGATTGAACTATTCTTCAAGGAATCTTTTGGATTCTGCTGCTGGAGGTACCTTTATGACCATCACTTTGGGTGCTGCAACAAAACTTATGGACAATATGATGGTTAATTATTCTGAATGGCATACTGAGAGAGCTCCACAAGGTAAGAAGGTAAATTCTGTTGAGGAAACCTCCTCCTTGAGTGATAAGATTGATATTATTATGTCTATGCTTGTTAATGGGAAAGCCCATATTGATCCAAATAATGTTCCTTTAGCCTCTTTGGTTGCTCAAGAAGAGCAAGTTGATGTGAACTTCATAAGAAATAACAATTTTGGCAACAATGCTTATGGTAATAACAATTATAGGCCCTACCCTCCTAATAATACTTATGGCTATAATGGTAAACCTGGATTACCTAGTGAAGGAAGAATTTTAGAAGTTGAAAGAGCCACTAAAAACTTCATGCAAATGCAATATGAGCAAAATAAACTATTCACTAAAACTATGGAGGAACAATCTATCTTCTTGAAGAACATTAGCCATCAACTTGAGAGTCTAAATAGGGAAATTCCTAGTTTACAATTGAAACTCTCTAATGCTGAAAGAAATATATCATCTTTGTCTGAAGCTCAATCTTCATTGATTAATAAAATGGCTGCTAAACCTGAAACTAATGATAATCCCTTTGCAGCTACTAATGCCATACAAGTAAGAATTGATGAAAATGTTAGACTATTAGCTGAATTGCATGCTAAGTGGGAAAGAGAAGATGAAATTGCTAGAAACATTAGTGTTTCTACTATCACCACCACTAGTGTTAAGGCTAGTAATAGTTCTACTACTTTAGATGATAATTTCGATTTTGATCTTGATGGTTGTAATATCTCTGAAGTGATTAAGTTCCTACAAAAGCTTGCTAAAAGTCCTAATGCTAGTGCTATGAACATGGCTTTTACAAAACACATTACTGATGCTCTCATAAAGATTAAAGAAGAAAAGATGAAACATAAAGCTGCTATTCCTATTAAACAAGAAGATGGTTGGGAACCCATCATTAATATGAAAGTGAATGACTTTGATTTCAAAGCTTTATGTGATCTTGATAGTAGTGTTTCTATTATGCCTAGAAGGATTTATGATATGCTTGATTTGCCTCCTCTTGAAGATTTTTATTTGAATGTCCCACTTGATGATAATGCTAAAAAGAAACTCATGGGGAGTCTTAATGATGTTCTTATTATGGTTAAAGATTCATATGTCCCCGTTGATATCAATGTTTTGGATGTTGAATACAATGCTTCTTGTCCTATTACTTTGTGAAGACCTTTTCTTAGAACTGTTGGTGCCATCATTGATATGAAAGAAGGCACCTTTAAATATCAACTCCCACTCAAGAAAGGTATAGAACACTTCCCTAAAAAGAGAGAAAAGATTTCTTTTGCTTCTCCTATGAAAACAAAATTTGGTTTTAATGCTTCTTCATTTGAGAACACTTGATTCTTTCTTTGCTTCTTATGCCTAACTTAAAGGCGTTAAAGAAAAGTACTTATTGGGAGATAACCCAAAAGTTTTAGATGAGTCTTGGAAGTTATTACCTCTATAATAATCGCTCCTTATCCTTTTTTTATTTGCTTTTTGTGCCAAGAGTAACCGCTAATGAGAGAGAAGTAATGATTGGGAAAGTTGCTGTCCCGAAACAGATTTTTGTGCTTCACCGTAAAAATTCGTGAGAGAGCTCTATATGTTTTGTTCTTCTGCCCCAAGTTGTTATCTAACTTTCGTTAGTTCAACACTTTTTGATTTGAGCAACAGAAGGTCTTCGAAAAAATTTGTCTTTACCTGCTGGTCTGTTTTGACAGATTTCTGCCATTTTCTGCATTTGCTTCTTGTTGGTTCCTTTTTGAGTTCTTTTGGGGAATTGAGCTTTTTGAAGGAAGTGCTACAGTATCTAGTGTTCTAATGGAAGTTTATTTGGTGTTAGAACTGAACCTTAAGACTTATTTATCTTGAGTGCACTAATGTTGCTAATAAAGATTGTGTGAAGTTTTGTATGAAGGAAAATTTTCAGGTGTATGGAAGGAATGAGCAATGAGATGAAGTATGGACTAAAACTCAAGCTTGGGGATACCACGCATGTCACCCCAAGAAATATCCAAGAAGTACAAGCGTCAAATCTTGGGGATGCCCAAGGCATCCCCTTCTTCATCAATAAAAATTCTAGGTTTCTTCCAAACGCTTCATTTTTATTGTTTCCTGCAAGTTGTGTTGTTCTTGGAGTGTCTTCTTTTTCGTTTTTGTTTTGGTTTTTAGTTTGCTTGGTTTGCTTAGTTTTCTGAATAAATTGGTTGGACCCCCTCTTTCATACATTGGTTTGCAAATGGTTTGGTTTGGTTTGGAAAAGAGTAGGAAAGTTCATACTCATGTGGTAAAGAGAGCTCGTTTTCGACTGTGGCCTATGCTTTGTCATGCCATGCTTGATATTGTTTTGGCTTTATGCTTAGTATTCTTTGCTGTATCATGACTTGTTATAAACAATTGAGATTGCTTAATGTGCCTTGGATGAATCATGCGTTGTTTTAGCATATTAAAGCATAGTATAGTGGTATTCTCCTTTGATGCTTTATTTTGGTTGACTTGGCGCATGCTCACACCATGTTATGACTATCACAAGTCACCATAGCCTTTATGATCCTTTAAGTTTTCAACTTGTAGTATCACTTTATGCTTTGATCAATGATGTTTTGTCGCTCTGCATGATTATGGCCATTATTGCTCTCTTAGTTTGTCGCTCCCAGTCTTTTGCTAGCCTCCACAACCAAGTATGAGTTCCACTCATGCATCCAACTCCCTAAGCCAAGTTATTCCAAAGATTCCACCATACCTACCTACTAGCTTATGCTATTCCAAGTATATTCATGCTTTTGTTTACCTTCCAAATTAAACTTGTTATGAGAAAACTAGTGATTAAAGCTCTCATGAACTTGATGGCACACTTTACTTTACTTGCCCTTAATAAACTTGAACCATTGTGTCTTCTATGTTGTATATGCTTGCACTTATTTGTTGGGAATTAGCAGAACCATGCTTTCATGGGGAACGCTTTCAACATTGCACTTGGTACTTTTACCTAGTTGATATCATGCTCTTTTGTATATGGATGTCGTCGGTGTGAAAAGAAAGGGGAGCTTGTAAGTTCATGGAGTTACGTATATGTGTTAGAGAAACACCTGGGCCGCTGGTCTAATCCATGCTGACATGGTGGAAACCTGCAGCTTAACCATAATGAGCTGTCTATGAAGCATTCTTCTTATAAAAAAGAGTCCTATATTGAAAAAAAAGAGAGAAAAAAAAGATACTATGAAAAGAGGAAAGAGAGAAAAAAGCACCATATTCCCATGGTAAATAAGAAGAATGATGAGATGCTCGTTGTCTGCTTGCCTTGTCATTTTGATATGGGGATTCTTCCGTATCATCGGGCAAGGGGTACCCCGTTGGCGGTTCTCAATGATACACATGTACTTAAGAACTTACCGGTGACTAAACTTGAGTAGCATGACGAGCGACCCTCGTATACAAGGGACATGAGATTTCTGACTTATACTTCGTCAAGCATGTACACCATAGTTTGTTCACTTTAACCTTAATCACTTCAAGATGCTTATGATAGGGGCAATGAGAGCTGAAAGCTATAAGTACCATAAGTTTTGGAAGCTCTTTATGAGACTTGAATCCCTACTTCCTTTTACAAAAGGCCTTCCTTCCACCATTATATTGAGTCTCCACCTTCTATCTTTATGCACCTACTTTGAGAGCATAGTGGCCATTCTTAGTTCTATGTGCATTTTCCCAAGACTAGTTGATTGATGCATATATTGATATTGCTTGTTTTAAACTATTGTATCTAGTCACTCTTATGAACTTTGAAGGTGTCCTATGCATTTATATTTGCTACTCTATTGAGGGATAAGTTGAATATTATTATGCTATGTTTTCTTTATGTGAAACAAACAAACGTCTTGCAAAGCATTGTTATTCATGAATCTTTTGTTTGTGCCTTTTCATGTTGCATCATAGTTTCTTTGCTTATTGCTAGAACTTTGTCTTTCATGTTATGATTGAAGTACTATGATCCCAACTTTGAATGTTATGCAAATACTTTGATCAAGTCTTTGATGGTGCATGTCACCTCAAAAATTATTCTTTCTTTTTATCACTTACCTACTCGAGGACGAGCAGGAGTTAAGCTTGGGGATGTTGATACATTGCAAATGTATCTAAATTTTTTGATGTTCCATGCTTGGTTTTATCCACTTTCTTGTGTTTTGTTCCAACTTTGGAGTACTTTTCATATGATTTCTTGGACTAACCTATTAACAAGAGCCACAGTGCCAGCTGCCTGTTTTATGTTGTTTTTGGTTCCAGGAAAGTCAGAAAATGAATATTCTCGGAATTGGACGGGACAAAAGCCAAAGTGCCTATTTTTCCAGAAGGGATCAAGTGCCAGAATACGAGACGGAGAAGGGCCAGAGGCCGGCCACACCACCTGGCCACGCGGCCAGGCTGGGCCCATGCCAGGGGGTGGTGTGGTGGCCCCTGGCACCCCCTCGGTCTCCCCTTCCGCCTATAAGATGCCCTGGGGCGAAAACCCTAAGTACCCGATCAAAAATCCACGAAAGAGTCTGTAGCCATCGTCATCTCCATCCCTAGATCGGGAGGGATCTGAAGCTCTTCGCGGCACCCTGCCGGAGAGGGGAATTCACCCTAAGGGACTTCTTCATCACGATGCAAGCCTCCGGTGTGATGCATGAGTAGTTCATCCTTGGACTACGGATCCATGTAGTAGCTAGATGGCTGGTTCTCCTCCTTTGTGCTTTCATGTCTAGATCTTGTGAGCTCCGTTCATGATCAAGATCATCTATTTGTAATCATACATGTTGTGTTTGCGGGGATCCGATGGATATTGAGATGCTATTTCAGATTGATTATTGATTCCATCATGTCTTTGTTATTTGTGATCTTGCATGCTTTCCGTTGTTAGTAGCTATCTTGGCCAAGTAGATGCTAGCAACTCCAAGAGTTAGTATTTATGCTCGATAGTGGGTTCATGCCTCTGGTAATCAGGGGAAGTGACAGAAATCTCTAAGGTACTAGATGTGCTGGTGCTACTAGGGAGAAAACAACAATCCTTTGTTCATAGAACAATCGTATTTTTTACTTTACACGCAGTTCGTAAAGCAATAATCTGTTGCTTGCAACTTAATAGTGGAGGGGGTTCGGATGATAACCTGAAGTTGGATTATTAGTCATAGATGCAGTTGGATGGCGGTCTATGTATTATGTTGTAATGCCCAATCAAGTCTCAAAGGAGTCAAGATGATTAGTATATGCATGTATTTCTTTCTCGGTGTTTGTCAATTGACCCGCTGTAATTTGTTCACCCAGCATGTTATCTATCTAAGGAGAGCCACCTCTAGTGAACTATGGATCCCGGTCCTTTTTCTTTACATACAATCTATAAACTATTTCTGCTTTGTGTTTACTTTCTGCAAACTTTTACTTCTTTCCATTCGATACGTTTAATCCTTTGTTTTCCGCAAAACACGGTGAGATTGACAACCTCATCGCAAGTTGGGGACAAAGTTCTGTGGTTGTGTTGTGCAGGTCTCCATGTTGCTACTAGCACCGTAGTGCGCCTACCAAAGCTCAGCTAGTAACACCTTTGGGGTGTTTCCTTGCTCCTACTGGTTCGATTAAACCTTGGTTTCATAACTGAGGGAAACTTGTTGTTGTGCTCATCATACCTTCCTCTTGGGGTTCCCAACAAGCTCTACATCATCATCGCATCAGCACTTTTCTAGGCGCCTTACACAGAGCCATCAGGTCCTTCTTTGTTGCGTATATGCGTACGCTTTATAAGTTGAAATTAGCAGAACCATGTATCATGGGGAACGCTTTCAACATTACACTTGTACTTTGTACCCTGTTGATATCATGTTCTTTTGCTTATGGATCCCGACGGTGTAAAATAAAAGTGGAACTTGTAAGATCATGGAGTTTGTATGTGTGTTAGAGAAACGCCTGGGCCGCTAGCCCAAGCCATGCCTAATCATGGTGGAAACTTGCAGCATCACCATAATGAGCACTCTATGAAGCATCCTCAATAAAAACCTATGCAAATAGCAAATAAAAAGATCGCTGAGATGCTCATTGTCTGCTTGCCTTGCCATTTTGATTATGGGATAGCTCCTGTATCATGTGCAAGGGGTACCCCGTTGGCAGTTCTTTATGATACACATGTACTTACAATGACAAGAGCTTACTCGTGACTGAAGTTGAGTAGCATGAGGTTTGGTCTTCATAAGTAAGGGGCATGAGATTTTGGTTTATAACTTGCCAAGCATATCCTCTTAGTTGTGTCACTTTAACCTTAATCACCTTAAAGATTCTTATGATAGGGGCAATGAGAGATGAAAGCTATAAGTACCATAGTTTTTGGAATCTCTTTATGAGACTTGAATCCCTACTTCCTTCCATGAAGGCATTTCTTCCACTATTATATTGAGTCTCCACCTTCTACCTTTATGCACCTACTTTGAGAGCATAGTGGCCATTCTTAGTTATGTGTGCATTGTCCCAAGACTAGTTGATTGATGCATAACTTTATATTGCTTGTTTTAAACTATTTGTATCTAGTCACTCTGATGAACTTTGAAGGTGTCCTATGCATTTATATTTGCTACTCTATGAGGCACAAGCTGAATACTATTATGCTATGTTTTCTTTATGTGAAACAAACGTCTTGCAAAGCATTGCTATTCATGAATCTTTTGTTTGTGCCTTTTCATGTTGCATCATAGTTTCTTTGTCTTATTGCTAGAACCTTGTCTTTCATGTTATGATTGAAGTACTATGATCCCAGCTTTGAATGTTTTACAAATACTTTGATCAAGTCTATGATGGTGCATGTCACCTAAAAAATTATTCTTTCTTTTTATCACTTACCTACTCGAGGACGAGCAAGAGTTAAGCTTGGGGATGTTGATACATTGCAAATGTATCTATAATTTTTGATGTTCCATGCTTGGTTTTATCCACTTTCTTGTGTTTTGTCCACACTTTGGAGTACTTTTCATATGATTTCTTGGACTAACCTATTAACAAAAGCCATAGTGCCAGCTGCCTATTTTCTGCTATTTTTGGTTCCAGGAAAGTCAGAAAATGAATATTCTCGGAATTGGACGGGACAAAAGCCAAAGTGCCTATTTTTCCGGAAGTCATTAGATGCCAGAATATGAGACGGAGAAGGGCTGGGGGGCGGCCACCCCACCTGGCCGCGTCGCCAGGCCTAGCCCGCGCCAAGGGGTGGTCTGGCTGAACCCAGCACCCCCTCGGCCTCTCGTTCCGCCTATATGATGCCCTCTGGACGAAAACCCTAAGTACCCGATCAAAAATCCACGAAAGAGTCTGTAGCCGCTGTCATCTCCATCCCTAGATCGGGAGGGATCTGAAGCTCTTCCTAGCACCCTGTCGGAGAGGGGAATTCACCCTGGAGGCCTTCTTCATCACCATGCAAGCCTCCGGTGTGATGTGTGAGTAGTTCATCCTTGGACTACAGATCCATGTAGTAGCTAGATGGCTGGTTCTCCTCCTTTGTGCTTTCATGTCTAGATCTTGTGAGCTCCGTTCATGATCAAGATCATCTATTTGTAATTCTGCATGTTGTGTTTGCGGGGATCCGATGGATATTGAGATGCTATTTCAGATTGATTATTGATTCTATCATGTCTTTGTTATTTGTGATCTTGCATGCTTTCCGTTGTTAGTAGCTATCTTGGCCAAGTAGATGCTAGCAACTCCAAGAGTTAGTATTTATGCTCGATAGTGGGTTCATGCCTCTGGTAATCTGGGGAAGTGATAGAAATATCTAAGGTACTAGATGTGCTGTTGCTACTAGGGAGAAAACAACAATCCTTTGTTCATAGAACAATCGTATTGTTTACTTTACACGCAATTCGTAAAGCAATAATCTGTTGCTTGCAACTTAATACTGGAGGGGGTTCGGACGATAACCTGAAGGTGGATTATTAGTAATAGATGCAGTTGGATGGCGGTCTATGTATAATGTTGTAATGCCCAATCAAGTTCCAAAGGAGTCAAGATGATTAGTATATGCATATATTGCTTTCTCGATGTTTGTCAATTGCCCCGCTGTAATTTGTTCACCCAACATGTTATCTATCTTAAGGAGAGCCACCTCTAGTGAACTATGGATCCCTGTCCTTACTGCAAACTATTACTTCTTTCCATTCGATACGTTTAATCCTTTGTTTTTAGCAAAACCGGTGAGATTGACAACCTCATCCAAGTTGGGGACAGAGTTCTTTGCGTGTGTTGTGCAGGTCTCCACGTTGCTGCTGGCACCGGTAGTGCGCCCTGCCAACGTTCAGCTAGCTACACCTTTGGGGTGTTTCTTTGCTCCTACTGGATTGATAACCTTGGTTTCGTACCAAGGGAAAACTTGCTGCTGTGCTCATCATACCTTACTCTTGGGGTTCCCTAACGAGCTCGATATATTTTGGGCCATCAAGTAGTACCACTATTTTCAACTCGTTGAGAATCCTTCTCAATTCTTTTAGGATGCCCCTCAGGATATAGAGGATCCTGGGTAGCAGCACCACTTCTAGTTCTAATTTCATAAGCATGTTTTTCTTTAGCATCATTAACTACCAAGTCTTTTTGTACTTTAATAAGCTGATCAATTTGAGTTTGAACCATTTGAAAATGTTTAACAAGCATTTTAACATCATTAGAGGTTCTTTCTACAATATCTTTTAACTCAACAATAGCTCTAGAGTTTTCCATTAAATGATTTTGCAGCCTTTTATTGAAATTATCTTACTTAACAATAAAAACATCAAATTCCTTTAAGCATTGATCAGGAGGTTTAGAGTAAGGGATATCACCTTCATCAAAATGTTGGAGAGAGTGTACCTCAATAGTGGATGAGTGGGGAATTGGCTTACATAATTCTTCTATAGGAGGTAAATTCTTGACATCAGTAGCTTTAATTCCCATCTCCTTAAGACATTTCTTAGCTTCCTTCATCACTTCATCATTTAGTCCAATAACTCCCCTCTTCTTTGATGTCGGAATAGGCACAGGAATAGTTGGTTCAGGTATAGTTGTCTCAGGTATAGCTGGTTTAGAAGGAGTCCAGTCCTCATAATTCTTGCTTATTTTACCCATTAATTCCTCGGCTTCCTTGGGGGTCCTATTCCTGAAAACACAATCAGCACAACTATCCAGGTATGTACTAGATTCTTCAGTTAGTCCATTATAAAATATATCAAGAAGCTCATTCTTAGGTAATGGACATCCAACCTATGCATGAATCAAAGCACAAAACCTTGCCCATGATTTAGGCAATATATCTTTTTCTCCCTGTTTAAAATAAAAAAGTTCCTGCAAAATAGCATGTCTAGCACTAGGAGGGAAATATTTCTGCAGGAAGGTACTAATCAAGCAATCAGGGCTATCAATAGATCCAGGAGGTAAATTATTAAACCAAGTTTTAGCTTCTCCTTTCAGGGAAAAAGGGAAAAATTTAGCAACAAAGTAGGTGCGCATCTTAATATCATCAGAAAATAAGCCACTCATGGTAGAAAGCTCAGTCATATGTCCTACCGCACTTTCATTCTTAGTCCCACAAAAAGGTTCTTTCTCAACAGTAGCTATGTAAGATAGATCAAGGGAGAAATCATAATCCTTATCTTTAATGTTTATGGGAGATGCAACAAACTTAGTATTAGGAGAAAATTTGGGTTTTATAGTACGCCTCTCAAGGAGACTCTTAACATCACTCCTATCATGGGAGTTTTGACATTATTTAATAAATTCATCGGTCATCTCAATATAACCGTCTTCAATATCATAGCTCTCTCTAGACTCATGTGAACTAACAGGTATAGTAGTGTCTTCATTAGGAGTTTCAATGTTTCTAGCTATAGTTCTAGCAATCGTAGCATCTAGGAAAGGACGTAATGAACCACTCTTATCAAGCACAGTAGAAGCAACATCATAAGTATCAGAAGTTTCAGATTCAGCAAGAGAGCGGTGTGTAGCATGTGTATGTGGTGGTGTAAGGAGCTTACTCATAACAGATGGTGAATCAAGAGCAACGGAGGTGTTTAGAACCGTACCTCTTCTTGTAGTGGATGGTAAAATAGGAACCTTGCCATCAGGAGACTTACCCATGATGGATGGATGGCAGCGAACAATAGTGATTCCAAGTGGACTTGATAAATAAAGCTATGCTCCCCGGCAACGGCGCCAGAAAATAGTCTCGATGACCCACAAGTATAGGGGGGGTGTATCGCAGTATTTTCGAGGGAAGTGAAACCCAATTTATTGATTCGACACAAGGGGAGCCAAAGAATATTTATAAGCCTTAACAACTGAGTTGTCAATTCAGATGCACCTGGAAACAATCTTGATCACAACAGTTTATCAGTAGCAACAGTTTTGTAGTAGGAATAATAAAGTAATAGCAGTAGTAAAAGTAAAGACAGTAGTAACAATTGTAGTAAACGGTAGGATTAAAGCACGGTAGGCATAGGGATGGATGGACGGGTGTTGCATGGACAAGACAATTCATATAGCAATCAAAACATAGGGCATTTGCAGATAAATAAGATAAAGCATCCAAGTAGTAAATAATCATAGGCATGTGTTCCATATATAGTCATACGTGCTCGCAATGAGAACTTGCACAACATCTTTTGTCCTGCCAGCCCGTTTGCAACGGGCCTCAAGGGAACTACTGGCAATTAAGGTGCTCCTTTTAATAGAGCACCGGAGCAAAGCATTAACACTCCCTGAACACACGTGATCCTCACATCAAAGCCATTCCCTCCGGTTATCCCGATTTCTGTCACTTCGGGGCCTTTGGTTCTGGACAACAACGTGTGTACACAACTTGCAAGTAAGACCATAAACAATACTATCATAATGAATCAATAACATGTTCAGATCTGAAATCATGGCACTCGGGCCCTAGTGACAAGCATTAAGCATAACAAGTTGCAACAAAGTCAAAAAGCACTAATAGTATATACTAGGCACCATGCCCTAACAATCTGACGCCATTACATGAATGATCTCATCCAATCCCTACCATCCCCATGGCCTACAACGGGGGATTACTCACTCACAGATGGGGGAAACATGGATGGTCGATGGAGAAGCGATGGTGATGATGGCGATGATCTCCTCCAATTCCCCGTCCTGGCGGGGTGCTAGAACGGAGTTTCTGGTTCCGAATCGCGAAATCTGGTGGTGGCGGTGCAGCGGAACTCTTTCTGGAAAAACGTCGAACCCCCTGGGTTTTTAGGTCAGGAGGCAACTTATAGGCGAAGAGGGAGGTCGAGGGGGTGCATGGGGCGGCCAGACCACCCCCTGGCACGGCCAGGCCTAGCCCGCACGGCCAGGTGGTGTGGCCAGGCCCCAGCCCCTCTCCGTCTCGTATTCTGGCTCCTTGAGTCTTCTGGTGAAATATGATTTTTGGCATATTTTCCGGGATTTTTCCTGATAGTTGATTTTGTGCACAAAAACTAGACACCAAGGTAATTCTGCTGAAAACAGCGTCAATCCGTGTTAGTTGTATCCAAATCACACAAGTTTAGAGGAAAAATAATAGCAAAAGTGTTCGAGAAAGTAGATACGTTTTGGACGTTTCAGTGGCCCTCCGAAGGAAAGAGAGGATGGGTCCAGCTCCTACACGACACTATGCTAGTGAGGATGAAGAAATTTCTGAGGCGGAGCAGGCTCCCACTCCTCTAAGGGGCTCTAGAAGGAAGAATGCCTCCAATGTTCCTTTGCCACCTATCACTCATGAGTATATCCACTAAAAGGTCAAGAAGGCATCCTTTTGGGAGATGACGTTGTGTTGCATGAATGTGGATATTCGCAAAGAATAGCATGCATCTTATAAAAGCAGCTGCATAATTGAGAAGCTCCTTAAGGAGATCAAGACTCAAGGTGAAGAAGAAGAAGAGGAAGAATACAATGATGAGCATGGGGCTGGACCGTCTAAGGAATCGGATCACTCTCTCTCCTTTGGTTCATGGAATGCAAAGAACAACAACCTCGTTGATTGGAAGACCTTCTCTGAGGTCACGTATGGCTTTGGTTCTCAGGATACATCCTCATCCCGCCCTCATGGCAAAGGTCCCAAGGCCCCAAGTGGTGATGATGACTATGAGGAGGATGAAGACGACAACAGAGAGTGACTCCTTTGGGATGCTAGCTTGGTCTTTTACCTTTTTAGCATCTCGATGCCAAAGGGGGAGAAGATGTCTACTAGGATCATCCGGGATTTGCATGGGTTGGGCATTAGGTTGCTTCTTATTTGCTTTTACCCTTTTATCTTAAAATTCGAACATTTGCTTTACTTGGTCTGGTTCTTGTGAAACTATCTCCTGCTATGCCCGATTCATTATTGTAATGGTAAAGACTCAGGAAGTAATCTCTCTACTCTATGCGAGATTTTACCTTCTATTTCCTGATACGCTTTATATTATATATATATATATATATTTTGCTGTACATCATCAGGGGGAGCATAGTTATGTTCCTTTTTTAAGAATATCATGCAAAACCTCTTGTTTTCTTTGAACACCAAAAAGGGGGAGATTGAAAGGACATTTATTATCCTACTCAGTTTTGGTGTTCATTAACAACTTGAGGACCCTTTTACCATGTGCTAATGGTGTCAGGTTAATCTACTGAAAAGTGAAAAGTCCACGGAAATAGTAAATATCCCTGGCTAAAACAAAGTATTCATGAAAGGTTTAGACCAGAATCTCTGGTCTGGGTAGTCCATGGTCTCCGGTGTGAAGTCGTAGGCTAGAATCTCCGGTGTGCAAAGACTAGAGCTTCCAGTGTTCCCAACCGGAGTTTCAGCATGAGTCTCCGATGTGATCCTCAAAACCAAGTCCGTGCCATTCTGTATAGGGGTCCGGAGATTGTCCGAAGATGGACCAGAATCTCTGGTGTGAGATGATTACAGACCGGAATCTCCGGTCTCTAGACCGGAGTCTTTGATGTGGTATTTCCCCAACTGGCAGAAAATAGTCTGAGCGGAGTGGGCCTATAAAAGGGGACTTCATCCCCTACCTCTAGTTGCTCGTTTCAGAAAATAAGAACACCCAAAGTAGAGCCACCAAATCAACAAGATCTCCCCCTCCAACCATCCAAAGTCCTTGATCTTTGGAGAATCAAAGGAGGAGGCCTTGACCTACATCTTCACCAAAAGAGATCTTCATTTCCCCCTCATTCACTTGAGGACCCATTGCTCTATTGTTTCATTGGAAAACCTAGGCCTTGATTTGGTTCTTACAAGCTTGTCTTTGATTGTTGTGATAGCTTGCTTGCATTCAGGAGCCTCCAATTCAGTTGTGGATGTGTGCCCCAAACTTGTTGTAAAGGTGTCAGTTTCCACCTCAAAGGTTACCAATATAGTGGAAGAGTGAATCGATCCCTTTGGGGTGAGGTTCACCAGGGAACAAGGGAGGCCTTTTGTGGCGTTGGTGGTTTGAAACCACCCCTCTCCAAACATAGACGTACTTCCCCTCAAAAGGAAGAAACTGCGGGAAATCAACCTTGTGTCTCCACATGCTCCATTTCGGTTACCTCTATCCTCTACCGCACTTTACTTATTTCTTGCTCTTGCTTAGTTAGTTATCCTAGTGTGACATATAGGTAAATTCACCTTTGTTGCATATATAGAGAATTTACCTTTTGTGTTAAACCCTTAATTGATAAAGAGTAAAATTTGAAGTAGCACCTATTCACACACCCCTCTAGGTGCCCATACGATCCTTTCACCTCTCGCTCGCCTCAGCCCCTCCATCCTCCTCCCTCCCCCGTCACCCCCAGCATGGGATGCCCGTCGAACCACGGGTGCCACTAGCGGCGGCCTGCTCTTCCCCGCATGAATTGGAGGTGGAGTCAGGGCTCCTTCCCTCTAGCGGTGGTGCTCCCAAGGCGGCAGTGGCTTGGCACATGCTATATGGTGGCGTGTCGGTGATGTATGTAAAATGCATACATGAACTTTGTAGTTTGTTAACATGTTTCCCCACATATTTGCATCATATATAATGTTATATCCACGTATTATATTGATTTTTGGGATTTACCAATGATCCCCTTTATTTTGGCTATAACCTAACAGGGCAGAAAACCCCTTTTTCAATGTTTTTGATGTTTCAGGACCTATACAAAGTCAAATGGACCTGAACATTTGGGAATGCCAATATTTATCCACGAGAAGCATCTAGAGCATAGAATCCCACCTGGAGGGCCAGGAGGCCCAAATGAGCATGGGTGGCATGCCCAGCCCAGGTGGGCGCGCCACCCACCCTCGTTTCCTCCTCGGTCGTTTGATCGCCTTGATTATTTTGCCTATATAGTTCTCTTGACCTAAAAAACCCTATATAAGGATCGCCCAGGGAGTCACCAGACACGAAAACACCACCAAACAAAGTCAGATCCAATGAAGATTGGAGGAGGAAACTCTGCTGGAGCTGCCTCTGGGGGGATATCCACCCTCTCCATCATCTCTAGCATCATGACCATGATGAAGAGGGAGTAGTCCACCTCTGGGTTATGGGTTTGTGGTAGTAGCTTGATTTATTTCTCTCTTGTTCTTCATAGATCTAGTACCATATGAGCTACCCTACATGATTATGATCATACTTGTAATTCCTATGTGGTGGATCTTTGTTCTATGATTTGATATTTGAGTTTGGAATCTATTTTGTGTAAGATGTATTGATAGATTGATATCACGTACCCCGTTCTTAATTAATTTCTTGTTTTGATCCAACTTGTATGCAAGAACTTGTATGGGGAGAAGTGTGTATTAGATGGAGTAGCATCGTGGTAGTGATTGAATTGTGACAAACAATATTCAAGATCTACTTTGGTTTTTACCTTTATTTTGCTGCCTCACTAGGGATAAAGTGAAATCATGTGCTATAGTTATCATGTGATGGTGTGATAATCTTGTTAGATCAAAGTAGCATGTTTGTATTTCAAACATCATGTTATATTACTTAAAGCTATACTCTGATTTGTTATTAGTTCAGGATTGCATGGAGTTTCCCTTTCTTGAGGAGTATAAGAGAGATGCATTTCATCTCTATGTTAGAACATGATGCCCATATTAATTCCTTATCAAACACATATAGAATTTCCATGAAAATTTATCATTGATGAATTGTTTTGTGATCACTACAACTTAAAAAGAGAGTAGACAAGTGAACCCATGAACCCTGGTCCATTGTATCTACTATCTTTTTATATTTTCTGCAATTTATTATTTCGAAAATACAAAAATACTTTCTCTACTTGCAATCACTCATAAAACCCCCAAAACAACTCTACTATCTTCCATATCATCTACTTTGCATTACTTTACTTTATTTACTATTTTTATTGCAGTTTACTTTATATTTTATTTCGTATTACTAATATGAAACCTTGTGCTTGACAACCACTTGGTGGAGTTGGGGACACAAGACAAATTTTTTTAATTTGCAGGTTGCTTGAAGAGGAGAAGACAAAAAACCTTCTATAACCAATTCCCCAAGAGTTCGATATAAACCCTCGAGTCACCCTTCTGGGGAAAAGAAGCTTGCTACAACAATCTGCACTTTAAGTCCCAATGAAAAGTGGCAACGATTGTTGCCATCAAGAAGTATTTTCTAGCGCCATTGCCAGGGAATTGGCGAAGGTACACCATGACTGCATCCTTATCAAGTTTGAAGAGCAAGTTTGAAGAATAAGGTATTTCCTGTGGCACTTGCAACAATTTTCTACCGACGTCCTCTTCATCAACTCGTGCAACAAACCAAGCTTGGGGAGGTTGCACCACCGTGAGATTTTTCTTCTCCTTTTAGATTTTTAAAGTATTTTACCTTATCTTGTTTTTAGTCTTTTTAAGTTTTCCTTAAAACACACAAACACATAAAAATGGAAAAGAGAGCTTATTGTCCTTTTAGTGTAAAGAACTTCCCAAAAGAAGGTGAGATACCATTTGAACCATTTGAAATAGACCCTATAGCTACTAAAGCCATTTATGAAAACAATTTTTATGGGAAGCCTAATGAAAACTCTATGAAGCATTTGAGAACTTTTAATGAAAGATGCAAAGGTTTAAACATGAGTAATAAAAACAATAGTATGATTAAATTAAAACTTTTCCATATTCACTTACTGGTAAGGCATTAGATTGGATTTTAAAATGGCCACCTGGATATTTTAGCTCTTGGTTTAATGTTAAAGTTGATTTTGTTTGAAAGATTTGGAACCCCTGGAATAATAGGTCATCTTAGGTAAATGCTTATCAGGTTTAAACAAAATAAATATGAACCTCGTATAAGAGCTTCGGAAAGATTTAGAGAAATAGCTTTTGGAACAGAACATGGTTTTAGAGACTGGATGTTAATGCATATCATTTATAGAGGGTTAACTACGAGTTCAATGCCCTATTTAGATAAAGAGAGTGGAGGTTCTTACATGAATATAACTGCCAACAATGCTTATATATTGTTTGATGGCCTACTCTTAGAAGTAAAAGTCAAAGAAAGCCTTGAAAAAGCTAAGGTGCTAGAAGATGTATTTGATGTTAGACATGAAATCTTCAATTTATATAATAGAGATAAACAAGTAGAAGAAGTCAAAATGCTAAGTGAAACAAAAGAACCTCTACTTGATCTTGATAAATGTAGCTTGCATGAACGCATTAACTTATTGCAAAAGTTTTCTAATTATCCATCTTTTAATGGTCATCAAGCAGGATTTGGTTTCTACCTAGCAAATTGTTGGAAATATGCCCTAGGGACAAATAATAATATGGACTATTATCATATTTCATAAAGTTTATCAATAAGTTTCATATCATGCTATAACTGTATTGAAAGGAAACATTAATACACGCGTGATATATAAACAACCAGGAGTTCTCGGTGAAGCTCTAGGCACTAGTTCATTGGTCGATAGATGATCAAGGTTTCCTGATCATGTGGCATTTATTCCAGTTGACAATGGAGTCACCTCATTACATGAATGAGATGATGAACTATACCCAACCTAAGCATCATGACCCGATAATGTCACGAAGTTCAAGTTATGATGATTATAATAGACTTAGTGTACAATTTCTTAGACCGTGAGACCATATCAATCATTGTTACTCGAGGATACTTTGATAGCATCAAACATCATCTAGTGACTCGGTGATCATAAAGGTGTGTTCAGGTATTCGGAGGAATAGTTGAGGCAACATGCATCAAGAGCGGGATTTGTCCATCCGCGTGACAGAAAAGATACTCGAGGGCCCACTCGGGGAAGTTATATCCAATAGATGTGCAGCGTGTGATTTGATCACATGGATATCACTTATCGGAACGAGTCAAGTCGCATTTGTTGATAACGAGGTTGAACACGACATAGTGATGACATTGATTAGATCTCAGACAATGCAAGTATCGAGAGACAAAAGTAATACGACACGACGTTCATGGTTCAACGACGAAAGATTTCTTGGAATGCACAGGGATCAACATGGCCATCCAGGTCCCTCTGATGATCATTGGTATGGGAGGGTCCCTACCATGTCTGGAGTGTTCCTGAACCGTGGGGTATTGATGGCTGTGAAATATAGCCATCTAGGTCCACATTTAAACTGGATATTATTCATATTTTTGATGAAATATCTCTCTAAACCCTTCCACTAATGCCTAATGATCAAAGGGGTATGCAATCCTTTCTTTCTATTTTTCCCTGCGCAGATAATGACGTTTGATGATGGGAATCACAACATTAAAGTCAAAGATATGAGATTTCCAACAACCCAAAGAAACGAGGAGTCGTGAAGTGGAGATAGACGCTTTAACGACCAACTATATGGCAGGAATAAAATTACGGCCATATAGTTGCGATCGTATAGTTGCCATCAACACCGCTAGGTCAAACAGAACAACTTTCTTGAAGGGACCCCTATATAAAGAGGCCTCGGGCGACAAGAAACACGAGAAGAGAGCCGCCCCCAGAACTCCATCCACAACACTGAAGAGTCGCCAAAGGAATAGACTTAGATCTAATCTCCAAACCCTTCTCGACCACCATAGCCATATTCCACCACTTGTAATAGTAGATCTCATCTTCGATTGGCAACATTGTAAGACTATTTGCTATCAATCTCATGATTTCCATTGCAATTTTTATGATCGTTGATTTCATCTCTATGCGCGAGTAATTCTCCTTGGGCTAAGGGCTTCGGCCTAGCCATGTAGCTTTTGTGCATGTTATTTATCATAGATGGGATCATGTATTAGTTTGTTTGACATGATGATTATTGTATCCTCTCTTGCCTCAATCTAAGCACTTGTCAGGTACCCAAGACCCCGTGGATTGAGCCAGGTATAGGGAGTATGAATAATGGCTAATCTGCAGGTTGGGAACCCAGTGATAGAAGGGGTAGTACGGCTGTGTGTGAGGGATTTAATTAGGATTAACGGTGATGTCACTATGCATATCATTAGTTGTCTTTCTTCTATGGATGAGACTAGTAGGTTATTGCTATAAGAGGTTGCAGAGGCAATAGAAATTATGGATGCACTGCCCACATATAATTATCTTGCTCTAGCAATTACATGCATACTTTATTATTACCTTTTATTCCCATCAGATGTTTTGCACAGCTACAGGTGAAACCAAAATACCTAGGCCCTCTCTCTCCATCATCGACAACAACAAAAGAAAACAAACTCTTTGTCCGGTAAAACACAAAAAGAATTCTAAAACTCCTGAAGGTCCATGAACGTAACTTCACTATGCTTTCTGCTTCCCGAGGATTCGATAAACCTAGGTATACTAGGGAAAAATAGCTATAGTACATCTGTAATCCGGATCAAAGGTATCAACCCTTTTTTGGAGTCGTTGCCGGGGAAGCAATAGCTACCCAGGTGAGGTGAGTAGGAACCTTGCTAGTTTTAATTCTTGTTTTTAATTTTGTTAGTTTGCTTTCAGTCTTTATTTGAAAAACCAAAAAAATTAGTTAGTCTTTAAATTCTTGTTTTTTACTATCATAAGTCTTTGTTTAAGAAAACCCAAAAACATAGGAAATATGGCTGAAAAGAAGCTTGGGGAGTTTGCAACTCCCACCAATGATTATTTGTGTATTCCTATTACCCAGCCAGCAATTACTGCTGATGATTATGAAATTAAGCCCCACTATTTAAGTTTGGTTTAACATAATCAATTTGGAGGCTCTGCTGTTGAGGACGCAGGTATGCACTTGAATACTTTCACTAAAATATGTGATATGATGCACATAAAATATGTTGACCCCAATGCGGTCAAATTGGGCTTATTTCCTTTCTCTCTTAGAGGAAGAGCAAAAGAATGGTTGCTATCTTTGCCTAGAAATACTATTGCATCATGGGTGGAGTGTACTTCTTTATTTATGACTAAATTTTTCCCACCTGCAAAGACTATGCAACTAAGATCTAATATTACTGGTTTTAGACAGGAAGAGCATGAGCCACTAGCGCTTGCATGTGAGAGGATGAAAGAATGCATGAGAAACTATCCCAGTCATGGGATGGAATATTGGTTAATTCTCCATTTATTTTGTAATGCTCTTAACCTTGTGTCTAAATCTATGCTTGATACTACAGCTGGAGGAACATTTGTGGGCAAACATATTACCGAAGCAAAGCAGTTGCTAGACAACATGCAAGACAACCGTGCCCAGTGGCATGTGGATAGATCAAACACGAAGAAGGTGAACTTCGTCTCACCACAAGAAAATGAAGAACTCAATGCTAAGCTGGATGAGCTCATATTAGCCGTAAAAGGTAAGGAAAACCAGGTAAGAGCTATCTGATGTCTGCAAATGCATAGATCGTTTGTAGCTAGTTTCGAAGTATAGATATCGATCCCACAGGGAGCCCAAAGGTAAGTGTTTATGGATGAAGTCTCTGTCACACCCGAAGTTGTCACAAGTCTTCGAGTGAATGGACTACAAGTGTTGAAATGAGATTGGGATTTTGATTAAATGAGATGTATTTAAATAAAATTAAATGTAAACTTCAGAAATATAAAGCATAAAAGTAAAGAACGACTTGATTGTTTGTTGTTTTCTGCAGATGGTAAAAGAAGGAACGAGGAGATTTAGTTCATGGTGATAGTGACTATGCCAGGTGTATGAATGATAAATGTAACAATTATAATCTTATAAATATATGTGTAGGTGAGCAACCCATAATTAGCCAGAACTCCTCTTGGTAGATTTCATCCCGACTTCAATAATCCTACTAGACTGTTACCAAAACCATGGTCAAACACTAGACGATTAAGACCCTTCAGGTCGCTTAGCGATTAAGCTCCTTGGATTGGACTAATGCAATAAGCATAGTGGCTCCTTGTTATCCTCGAGTCTACTAGTTTTCCATTGATATCCCCGTGTCACCCGAGGGTCGCCGGTCTGCTAGCGAACAAGATCTTATCTACATAGAACAAAGCATCATGTTGTCTGGGCCCTAAATTGGACAACAAGCATTAGGCATCCCACAGATAGTCAAGCACACATAATATAGTAATTAGAATCAATCACAAACTAATGGAAAATATATGAAGGCACATCACATCTCACCAATCCCCTACATCTCCCATGCCTAAGGAACTTACTCACACATGAGAGAAGAACGGATCATCGATATAGTTAAATAAAGGGAATTCGTCTTTATATTACCGTGAAGATCCACAAAAAGAATCGAAAAATATCCAACACAATTCAAGATGGGAAGAAACAATCTCAAACCCTAGTCTTGCAAGGTGAAGATCCCTCTCTCTCTAGTACAAGTAGTGGCTATGGGGGTGTATTGGCTAGGAGGTCGAAGATCGTGGAGCGAGATGAAGAATGTCTCCCCTTTCTTCTCCGGATCTCCTCTTTCTCCCTTCTAGATGGTATGGCGGCTGCTGTGTTGTGTTTTTCGCTCCTGGTCCCTTCATGAAAGTTGTCCCTTTTGACAAGATAGTGGCGGTCGAAACTATACAGCCGGAACTATACAGTCGGCAAAATATTCCTGCCGTATAGTTGCTCGTTAAAGACTCTGTATTTTCCAAAGAGAGACTTGCTTGTTTTCTCCAGAATATTGTGTTTCTCTAGTTAAAACCTTCTATTGACATTCATAACCTAAAACACACATTAGAAACCAATTTTTCTTCGCTACCGAAGTATTAGCGTTAGGTAAAGCTAGAAAACGATCAAATCTGGGAGAAAACCATCAATAATAGCCATAAAAAAATTATCGAATCTCACAGCTATTAACTCCCCCAAGCTTAGATGTTGCTCGCCCTCGAGTGACAAGGAAATAAGGAAGAATAGCGGAGATTCGAGACTAAAAATAAAAGAACTTACAAGTTTGAATTGGTGTCAAATTCTTTTCTTCACAATCCCTGCAATCTTAAATATGATCATACAAGTATTCACAAGATTGCACTGAGTCCACTTCCTAACCACGTATATCTTGTTAGCAAATAAATCATATGCCCAAGTGAGTGTCAAAATTTTAGCTAGGAAAGTGAGACAAATTCTTTTGGTGGCTCTCTTCGTTGAGAGATAAAAACTTTTTATTCTTGTTCGTTTAATCAATTAAGAGTACTCAAGTTGACACCAAATATTCAATTTAAGAACAACTCATCTATTCCCATGTTAAAATCTCAAGACTCTCAAAGCACCTTTTCTTTTCTTTTGCCTTTCAAAAACTTCAGCTCATTCATAGAGAAATCATGCCACAATTTTTAAATTGTTAATTGGGACTATGTTGTGCACTCGTGACCATGCCAATAAATAATTGTTGAGCAATAATGGGCCAGAGGAGTACTACAACTTCACTTGGAACGTGAAACCATGAGGAGAGTAAAAATTGTACCCTCCATAGCATTGCTGCTACATACGTTTACATAACTCAATAGCCGAAATCAAGTGGTTTCCCACATTTAGATTGTTCGTTAGCCAGCAGAGTTAATAGTTCCCCATGGAGCACGACAGAGTTGTAATGACACGCGTAAAGTATTATCTTATGGTAATTATTATAAAAAGTAGTGGCATAATCTGTACTACTTCAAAGCATCCATTTTATCAATCAATTTCATTCAAAGGTACTATTGAGTCTATTTATATTAAGCTCAAATGGGATGGAGTAGTACTTAAATTAAATTCTTTGGGCTAAACATGGACTCAAGTCATCTTTCAGATGCTTTTTCTTGTTGTAAAAATGTAGGAAGTATTTTTAACCAAGTTCATTGCTCATTGTTCCAAAGCTAAAAGGAGACACTAGAAAAGGAATAGAATTTGTAGAATAACAAGCTAAGCGGGGAGTGACTCCAGTGCAAGCGAGTAAATAATTGTAGGATCAATTTAAGGTTGCTGAAAGGGTGATGAAAGGAATGTGATACCTCCTCTTGCTTGCTTCATTCTCGTATTTGAGTCGAACTCCCCTCTATGTTTCCATATTGCCAAATCACCTAAAATTGAGCAATCTTCGAGAGAAACAAAGAAACGAACTTGCAAATAAAGTTATAACTATTTTTTTTGTATTTTTGGTTTTAAGAATGCAAACTGAAAATAAAAATTTGAAGAAATAAAATAAATCAAAAGAAGAAATAAAAACATGAATGCAAAGTTTGGAGGTTTTCAAACCTCCCCCAAGCTTAGGCTATTGCCAGGCTCAGTTGTTGCCGTTATTTGGTGGCTAGTGCGGATACTGCTGGTAGTAGTTGGGGAAGTGGGTCATGAAGTGACTGAAGTTGTGAGTCAAAGTACTCACATGTTCATTCACTCCTTAAAGAATGTGGTCGATCTCCCCAACATGCTGGTTTAGCTGCTGGAATTCCCGATAGGGACGTAGCTGTAACCCTGTTGTGGCTAGTTGGGCCACAGGTCCCAATCTCCCCCGTGCTGCTACTGTTGTCCCTCCCAAGTAGGGCCGTGCCCCTGCTCGTCCTCATGCTGTTGCTCATCCTCATCCTACTGCCCCCTTCTTCATCTTCCTCCTCATCAGGCTGAAGTTAACCATTATCTTCATCACCTGGTCCTTGGTGAGGATCCAAGTGTCCTTCTCCACAATCGAGAAGGCTTGGGGATAGGGCAACAAAACCTGCTCACCCTGTGCATCATCAAGATAACTAAATTGATAGGCTCGGACCCTCCGGTTAGCTTGGTAAACACCAAGGAAGCCACAAGCAGTTAAATATTTGACGTCCATAAGCTTGGAACCGTCAACAGATTGCATAATAGGTAGTATAATATTTAATGCATGGGCAAGGTGGGTTACCAATCCACCAATGCGAATATCACATTTGGTCTTGTTGCTTTGGTGACAAAAGTGCTGGATGAGTAGAGCTGCAGGATTGGGGCTTTGCGGCACAGTGGGAAAGAGAGCCTTGGTGATCATTACCATGTCCGCAATAGCCATGGAACCAGTGTCACCCGTTCCCAGTAGTGTGTTGGCGAGGAACAAGGCGTAGTAGCGGATGGTTGGGTTCTGAATGGTGGACATCTTCTTCTGATAGAAGTTAGTGCCACCATTAACAAAAATGACCTCCCAAGATTCTCTGCTTATGACGCCATAGAGGTTAGTAATAGTTGTCTCCCCAACGCGGGGGAAGCCAAAAGCATCGCAAAATTGTTCAAAATTCATTTCATAGTGCCGTCGGTTCATGGTGAAGCTTACCGTGCACTCATTACCTTTCTCCCTGTGGAGTCGTAGAAGGAGGCAAGGAACTCATGGGTAAGCTTGGTGTAGGTGTCGTGGCTTATGAAGCCAAGTACCGTCAACCCTGCCTTGTTGCACATGAGGTCGAAGTCCGCCTTCAACCCCGCCACGGTGAGAAAGCTATGGTTGACCCAACATGTGGGAAGCACCCTCCTCGATGAAACCATGGCCAACTTGGGGTTGCGCTCGGCTCGGGACCCCGATCCCGAGCCCTCACCCTGTTGGCATTTGCTCGAACGAAAGAGGTTACCGATTTTGTTCATCGTGATGCACTGAAAAATTCACCATAAAACCGTAGGCATATAGTCTCTATATGATATATGAATGATCCTACGTGGAAAAATTCAATCTTAACATGAGAAATTAATAGGAAAAACAAAATAAGCTTGAGTTCATCCACTAGATCAATGTGATAGTTTCAACCATGGAAATCTGAAAATAAAGCATGGATGGGGAGAGAAACATACCGATCTGTTGATTCCCCCACTCAAACGAACGAAATCCGCGAAGAATCAAGAGTTATAGGTGGATATTGAGAGGTTTGGAGAGAGAATATGAGAGAAATAATGAGGAGGGGTGAAAGAGCTAGCCGCCTCGGTGCGATTTTGTGGTCGCACCAAACTATACGGCCGGAACTATACGGGCAGGTGATATTGTTCTGCCCGTATAGTTGCGGCGGCACCGCCAACTAGGGTTCCTTTACTCGGAAAATAGCTATACGGACGCAACTATACGACCGGATCGCAATGATCCCGTCGTATAGTTGGTCGTTAAACCATCTGTCCCTCGAGATAAATTTCTAGAACTAGCATCGATATCTATACGACCGGAATTTTTATTCCTGCTGTATAGTTTGCCATTAAACTCTCAGTACCCTTGGGATAAATTTCTAAGAGAGGCATCGATATCTATATGACCGGAGCTATATGGCAGAATTTTTATTCCTACCGTATAGTTGGTCGTTAAACTCTCAGTACTTTTTAGAAAATTTTGTACGAAGGCATCAATATCTATATGACCGAAGCTATACGGCTGGAATTTTTATTCCCACCATATAGTTGGTCGTTAAATTCTCTATGTCTTCGAAGAAAATTTGTTGATGGCAAAGATATCTATACGACAGAAACTATACGGCCAGAATTTTTATTCCCGCTATATAGTTGGTCGTTAAACCATCAGTAGTCATCAAAAAATTATATTTCTTCGAGAATACCTTCTTATCCCAAAACTTAGCAAAATACCTTAATTTTGACAAAAAATTGATAGTGGAAACTGTCGACCAACATTAGCGTATTAAGAGCAAAATTTTAGCTTCTGTAGATGAAAAACTCAAACTTTTATTTCTATTCTTATTCTATACTCATTCAATCGATGTTTCTACTACTTTTTGACAGCTGCATCTTCATGGGCACGCTTCTGCAAGAATGTCTGTGAAAAAGTGGTGGGAATGCGATGAACTTTTTATTCTCTAGTTTATTTTATTGAAGAGATGGGTTGACTCCCATTAAGCATTTTATTAAGAATGGTTGAGTATATCAACCTCTTATCTGTTCTCGAATTCTTACCTTGGGCTGCCCCTTATCAAAGGCACTTACCACATGAAATCTTTTTGCCGGTGGAATATATCTTTCTCCTACTTCTAGCTTCTTTGGAAAATACCGGATGATTTCAGCATCATAAGCATTGAAGATTATCTTTCCCTCAGCACAATCAACTGATGCCCCTGTAGTACTAAGGAAAGGTCTTCCAAGTATTATGGATAATTTCTCACCTTCAGGCATGTCAAGAATAATAAAATAAGTGGGAATAACATGCTCATATATTCTAAGTAGAACATCCTCAATCATACCAACGGGTTGTTTAGTGGACTTCTCAGCCATCTGTAAAGTGATAGTAGTAGGAGAATACTCCCTAATCCTAACCATTTATAGAGGGAGTATGGCATTACACCAACTCCTGCTCCTAGATCACACAACGCATTGTGAATATCAATTTTACCTATTGAGCATTAAGTAGTTGGTATTCCGGGATCTCCAGACTTAGAAAACAGCTTCCCATTGGCAGGATAACTAGTTACCATGGCAACAATTTCAGTTATTTCTTTCTTTCTACTAAGAATATCATAGAGGAACTTAGAATAGGTAGGAACTTTTATTGCATCTGTAAACGAAATTTCCAAATGGAGGTCACTAAGTGCCTTTGTAAAAGAATTATAAATTACCTGATCCGGTGCTTTCTTTCTTCGATATAGGTAAGGAAGCTTTTTCTCGCCTGACTTATTCTTGTCTTTTACGTTTTGTGTGTGTGTGTGTGTGTGGGGGGGGGGGGGGGTCAGGCTCTTTTGTTGCTTTCTTTTGTTGTTGCTTATTCCTCTTCTTCTTTTATACTACAACAACTTCGTCTTCCTTTCTTATCTCTTTTTCTTCTCTTGGATCAACCGTCTGTGCATCAGAGTCATAATGGTCATCTTGTGCATCATTTTGGTCCTCCTTGGTTTGATCTTGTGTTTCAGTTTCATCTTGAGGATCCACCAATGTATCATCTTCTTGGCTTGCTTCGAGCAAGGCTTTTTCCTTTTGCTCTTTTTCAGCTTCATATTCTGGTGGTCCTAAGGGTCCTGTAACAATTGCACCTCTTCTTGTGACAACATTAGTAGAAACAGGAATATTTTTATCATCTCGAAGAAAATTTTGATAACCAGATGCTATTTGTTCACACTGGGTTTCAATCATACTAAGATACTTGTGAAATAAATTTATTTCTTGATGAATCTCGTCATAATTTTCTGTGAGTTCCACCAATTTTTTTTTGTGTTTTTGAAAGTGCGTATGCAAGTTATTATGAGATTTTACTTGTCGATGTTTTAATTCTTGAAAAACTTTTCTAGTCTCATCTTCTTTAGTTAAAACTTGTAACAAATCTACTTTGTTTTCCTTAACAAGCTCAGAAGTTATACATTTTTCTTTCATTATTTTGCGTACTTCAGGCATAAGATCCGGAGTTATCCGAAGTATCCCTTTTTCCAGCTTAGTGCCAAAATCGGGATTATATAAAGAATCATTCTTAACCCTAGTAGAGATCAATTCCAAACATTCTTTAATAGTTAAAGTATTTATAGATCCTCCTACTAAGAATTCAAGCAATTCTCTACATTGAGTATTAAGACTATGGTAAAATAAATGGAAAATAGTTGATTCAGAATAGCCATGATTAGGAATACTATTAATCATTCCAAAGAATCTTTCCCAGGCTTGTGGGTAGTTTTCTCCCACGTTCTGACTAAAGCTACCTATATTCTTTCTTAGTTCAGTTACCTTTTTAAAAGGATTAAACCTATTTATGAAGTTAATAATGCAGTTTTCCCAACTTTTAATGTAATGGCGAGGGAGAGAATATAACCAGTTTAGAGCTTTACCTTTAGGACACCATCAAAATAATTTTAGACAAGACAAATCTCTTGGCAAACCTTTTGGTCCAAGCAATGTTATCAGATCATCATTATATGTCTTCCTGGGTCTTCATCTTCCCTTCCACTGAAAGCTTTTTCCTGCAAATTTTTAATAATTCCACTATCAAAGAGATATTATCTAACTCCAGGATTAGGGAATTCTATTGGTTGTTTAAGAAATTCAAAACTTGGAGCACTGTATTCTCTGAGAGTTTTCTCAGGTTTCATGGGAGTTGTCCTATAAATATACATGATTTCCATAATATCACTCCGGTTTTCAACTTCAACTTTATTTGATCTTAAAAGTTTTTCAATAATTTCTTCGTGCCTTTGAGCAGGCACGCACTCAATATAATCTGGTAGATAGGTCCTACTAGAGCGTGTAGACCCTTTGTGTCCTAGGGAGAACATTCTGTAGTAGCAACACCTTAAATGTTAAAAGACAAACACTTAATGCTTAGCTCCCCGGCAACAACGCAAGAAAATAGCTTGATGTCTACAAGTGCACATATCGTTTGTAGCTAGTTTCGAAGTATAGATATCGATCCCACAGGGAGCCCAAAGGTAAGTGTTTATGGGTGAAGTCTCTGTCACACCCGAAGTTGTCACAGGTCTTCGAGTGAATTGATTGCAAGTGTTGAAATAAGAATGGGGTTTTGATTAAATGAGATGTATTTAAATAAAATTAAATGTAAACTTCCGAAATATAAAGCATAAAAGTAAAGAACGACTTGATTGTTTGTTGTTTTCTGCGGATGGTAAAAGAAAGCGCAGGGAGATTCAGTTCATGGTGATAGTGACTGTGCCAGGTGGATGAATGATAAATATAACAATTATAATCTTATAAATATATGTGTAGGTGAGCAACCCATAATTAGCTGGAACTCATCTTGATAGATTTCATCCCAACTTCAATAATCCTACTAGCCTGTTACCAAAACCATGGTCAGACACTAGACGATTAAGACCCTTCAGGCCGCTTAGCGATTAAGCTCCTTGGATCATACACAGTGGTTCCTCATTACCTCGAGTCTACTAGTTTTCCATTGATATCCCCGTGTCACCCGGGGGTCGCCGGTCTGCTAGCGAACAAGATCTTATCTATGTAGAACAAAGCATCATGTTGTCTGGGCCCTAAATTGGACAACAAGCATTAGGCATCCACAGATAGTCAAGCACACATAATATAGTAATTAGAATCAATCCCAAACTAATGGAAAATATATGAAGGCACGTCACATCTCACCAATCCTCTACATCTCCCACGCCTAAGGGACTTACTCACACATGAGAGAAGAACGGATCATTGATATAATATAATAAAGGGAATTCGTCTTTATGTTACCGTGAAGATCCACAATAAGAATCGAAAAAATATCCAACAGAATTCAAGATGGGAAGAAACAACCTCAAACCCTAGTCTTGCAAGGTGAATATCCCTCTCTCTCTAGTACAAGTAGTGGCTATGGGGGTGTATTCGCTAGGAGGTTGAAGATCGTGGAGCGAGATGAAGAACGTCTCCCCCTTCTTCTCCAGATCTCCTCTTTCTCCCTTCGGGATGGTATGGCGGCTACTGTGTTGTGTTTTTGCTCCTGGTCCCTTCATGGAAGTTGTCTATTTTGACAAGATAGATGAGGTGGAAACTATATACCCGGAGAAATATTCCCGCTGAATAGTTGCTCGTTAAATCCTCTGTATGATCCCCTTGAGTGCTTCCAAAGAGAGACTTGCTTGTTTTCTCCAGAATATTGTGTTTCTCTAGTTAAAACCTTCTGTTGACATTCAGAACCTGAAACACACATTAGAAACCAAGTTTTCTTTGTTACTGGAGTATTAGCGTTAGGTAAAGCTATAAAACGATCAAATCCGGGAGAAAACCATCAATAAAAGCCATAAAAAATGTGTCGAATCTCATAGCTATCACTATCCTAGAATCAAATATTGAAGAAAAAGACTTCATAGCTTGTAATGATTATAACCCTGCATGGAAGAAGAATTATAATCCTAATTTTCAGAAACATTATTCTAGTCCTACAAGTAACTCTAATAATAATATGGGAACAAGTAATGGTAGTCTCCAAGAAACACTTAAGTCCTTTATAGACTCACAAAATGAGCAAAACAATATCCTTGTTAAAATAATGGAGAACCATGATGCTATGCTTGCTAAATTATCTAACCAAGCTGTAAGTCTGAGGAATGATTTATAGGCCCTCCAAGAAAGAACGAGGATTGTTGAGGCACAGCTAGGTAAGATAATCGAGAGTCAAACTCTCATTCTAGCTAAATTTGCAGGTAAAGCTGAGCCCAATCCTATGGAAGACCTCGAGATAATGAGAATAAAAATGAAGGAGCCTAAATAACTTGATTATAGTAATGTCCCTTCACCAAGTTACACTGTTAAATATCTTGTAAACAGGATCAATATCAAGATTCTGGTAAGTGAAGGAAACGAGGAAGCTATGTACCAACACTTTTAATCAGGTAGCAATAAAGGTATGTGAGCTTGAGGAAGAATATAAGAAAATTGCTGAAAAATTACCTATAAAGCTTGATGATATATTTGAGCCTACTATTAAGATTAAAATTGGAACCAATGAGATAGCTGGACTTTGTGATCTAGGTGCAAGCGTTTCAACAATTCCAAAATGTCTTTTTAATAAGTTAAATCTTGGCTCTTTTGAAATCTCCGAGTTAAAATTACATCTAGCAGATTCTACCTACAAACAAGCTGTAGGGATTAAATAAAATAATTTAGTATACATTAAAGGCTGTCCTCCTCTTATTGATTTTGTTATTGTTGACATGCATGAAGATGCTACTACTCCTATTATATTATGCCCTTCATTCTTAAGAACTATTAAGGATTTGATTAATCTACATGAAGGGAACGTGAAGCTTCAATTGCCTTCACGAGATCCTTTTGCTATTCATTTTCCCAGGAAGGAGAAAGCCAAGCATGATGAAAAGGAGGCCATCACTTTGAAGGCCAACTATTTTGGAGTGGGTGTTCCACTCATCTGGCCTAAGTGAGCAACATCAAGGTCAAGCTATTGACCATAAAACAGTGATGCATGGGAGGTAACCCATGTGAAATAAAGGTTTGAGTAAAGTTTTTAAGTTTAGTTTAAGTTTTATGTTTAATAAAGACTGCAAGAAAACTCCAATTGAGGAGAAGAAGTTCGGTAGTACTAAAAATCCTGCTTTATACATGTTGATGTTGGTCGATAATTTTTACTGTCATTTTTCTATCAAAAACAAAGTGTTTCGCTAAGTTTCAGGATAATAAATAATTCTCAAATAAACAGAAATTTTTGATGACTACAGAAGGTTTAATGACCAACTATATGGCGGGAATAAAAATTCTGGCCGTATAGATATCTTTGCCATCGACAATTTTTCTTTTCCAGGTACCGAAGGTTTAACGACCAACTATACGACGGGAATAAAAATTCCGGCCGTATAGTTCCGATCGTATAGATATCGATGCCTTTTTAAAATTTCTTTTCTAGGTACAGAAAGTTTGACGACCAACTATACGACGGGAACAAATTGTTCGGGCCGTATAGTTTTGGCCGTATAGTCACGCCGCCAGGTGGTAACCCTAAATTTTTGACAGCATACCAACTATACGACGGGAACAAATTGTTCCGGCCGTATAGTTTGGCCGTATAGTTGCGTCCGACCACAAAATTGCCATAGGAAGGTACCTCCAACCCTAGAACTTCAATCCTTTTTCTCCCTTCTACCTCCAAACTCTCTCAAAACCTCAAGAGATCTTCATCTCTACTCAATTTCATTCGATTTCCTCACACACAAGTGATCTATGGTATGTTTCTCCTCCAATCCTCTAATTAATTTTTGCAAATTCATTCTTGATCCGTTTTCATTATCAATCTAGGGTGAGGCCTACTATGAACTAATTGTCATGATTCTCTTGCCTATATTATTATTTTGAGGCGATTCTTTAGTGTGCTATGATGAGGAATATGTTATGCTTATTATTATTGGATCAAAAAGTTTTATTTTTATCTTTCCTTGTTATTTTATATGATGAACACAAGGAGCCAAACTCGTGCTCGTGCCGCTTCTAGTGCTTCTCGGGATGCCGCTCAAGAATGCATGGGGATACGGTTCAGGGATGAGATCCAACATGATCACTTCAACAGGATCAAGAACCGAGAAGTGAAGACAACCAAGTGGGCTTGCCCCATTATATTGAATCAACTCGGTATTTCTAATGACTTCAATTTACTTCGCAATAGGGTTAGCCTACAAAACTTTGTATTCAATGATGTGCCTACTTATCACCGGTTAACTCTTGAATTTCTAAGTTCTTTGCAAAGCACCGTTAAAGCATGGAATGGAGAGGACATGATTTCTTTCCAAATTATGAACAACAATTATGCTCTATCACTAGATTAATGGTCCACATGTTTTAATTTTCCAAACAATAATGATAATGACTTACGCGCATCCTTTACTGGCTTAGACCCTTCCCCAAAACAATATTATAATGGAATGAGTTTTACTTCTGGAGTAAGCAAGGGGAAGAATATTCAACATCCTGCAATTTGCTATTTGTTCTATGTTATTGCTAACACCTTGCATGCACGAAATGAGTACACAAGACTCAATGAGGAGGACATCTTAGTCCTTGCAAAAGCTGCTTTCAACAACATCAACTGTTCACTCAACTTGGGCGCAATTCTTGTGCGCTACCTAGAGTACCGATCCTCCCAAAGCCAAGGACCAGTCATAGGTGGAGGTGTCATCACCGTGCTTGCCATTGCCCTAGGCATCGACCTAGGTGAGTTGCAACCAGTGTTAGGTGAGCGACGTGTTGGTTTTTCTACTTTAAAAGCTTGTGGAATGCTCACTAGGAGAGGTGGTGTTTATTACATTTATATTGCTGGAGCTGGGCGTCTCTACCCTTCTCCTTTGCCTAATGGTATTTTCTCTATAGAGGAAGGACGTTTGCTATATGACTTCAGGTTGAGCAACACTAACCTGAGGAGGAGATTCCGGATAAGGATGAGGACCAAGAAGAGGACTAACAAGAGGAGCAGCCACCAACCCGGTTTGCTACATACCAAGGCTTTCACATATTTGCAGGAGAGTGATCGATTTCGAGTTTCCAAGAAGCAAATAAAAGGGGAAGAGAGAAGTGAAACCAATCATGAAAGGTATGTCTTGAAACTCCCCACTTTTGAAGTTTGACTAATCCATGCTAGTTAGTAGTAAATGATAAGATATTATATTGGTGGAGTGAGTCTTTATATTGTAGTAAAATTTTGTTTGTATGGGTATTTTGTTGGGTACATTTCGTTCCAGCTCTTGTAGCTAACCAAGTCTTGCCTAAAATTTGCTAAACAACTATAATAAGAAAAGGTCTCGCAATTGAAGGCTTGGGTGTTGTAGTGTTTAGTCTTGAATACTTATTTCTAGAGACACTCAACACCACATGAAATAATGATGGACTTGATAACTCACTTTAAAAGGATTTGTTCAATTGAATTAATGTTTAGCGGTTTTTGTGAGCATGCCAAAGTTTGACTTGTGAATCATAAGAATGATATAGCTTTATGTGTGTCAAACTTCATGGGATGCCAACAACTCCGCTAGCCTACAAACGATCTTCATGGAGGAAACTCCTAGATTTCGGCCATGAGTTGATTAAACATATATAGCAGGAATGCTATAATGGGTAAGATTCTTGGCATTCCTGGGTAGCTGTGTTCATGATGGAATCACTCCTCTGGATGATATGAGTAATCATTGTGCAAAAGGAACAAAAACCTTGATGATGCCACGAGTGTCCATCACAACCCGATAAACTAATTAAATCTTTTGGCATGCTCTCAATTACTTAAGAACTGAAATTCTTGAAAGACAATGAATCAAAGGTAGTGCTTGAAAAGTCTTGATTTATTGATGTGGGGGAATTGACAAACTCTCACACTCTCAATTTTACATGATTATACTTTATTGTTCAAAGGCAAGCCTATGAGTTGATTACATGACATGGACTAAGGTTTACTCATTTGAATCATCCATGTTAACAATAATTTTCCTGCGCTATAAGTATGCATAAAAATCTGTATGATATGCTTTCCATTACTCTATCTATGCTGAAGTTTTTCAGATTTATAAAGTGGAGGAACCATGAGGCTACCAAACATGAGTAAGATCATCATCTCATTATTTCAGTTTAAATGTTGAGTTCCGTTTTGGTTTTGGTTTTCTTGCTCAAGGACAATCAAGTTTAAGCTTGGGGAGGTTGATGGCTATGAAATATAGCCATCTACGTCCACATTTAAACTGGATATTTTTCATATTTTTGATGAAATATCTCTCTAAACCCTGCCACTAATGCCTAATGATCAAAGGGGTATGCAATCCTTTCTTTCTATTTTTCCCTACGCATATAATGACGTTTGATGATGGGAATCACAACATTAAAGTCAAAGATACGAGATTTCCAACAACCCAAAGAAACCGGGAGTCGTGAAGTGGAGATATATGCTTTAACGACCAACTATATGACGGGAATAAAATTCTGGCCGTATAGTTGTGATCGTATAGTTGCCATCGACACCGCTAGGTCAAACAGAACAACTTTCGTGAAGGGACCCCTATATAAAGAGGCCTCGGGCGACGAGGAACACGAGAAGAGAGCCACCCCCAGAACTCCATCCACAACACCGAAGAGCCAACGGAGGAATAGACTTAGATCTAATCTCCAAACCCTTCCCGACCACCATAGCCATATTCCACCACTTGTAATAGTAGATCTCATCTTCGATTGGCGACATTGTAAGATTATTTGCTATCAATCTCATGATTTCCATTGCAATGTTTATGATCGTTGATTTCATCTCTATGCGTGAGTAATTCTCCTTGGGCTAAGGGCTTCTGCCTAGCCATGTAGCTTTTGTGCATGTTATTTATCATAGATGGGATCATGTATTAGTTTGTATGACATGATGATTATTGTATCCTCTCTTGCCTCAATCTAAGGACTTGTCAGGTACCCAAGACCCCGAGGATTGAGCTAGGTATAGGGAGTATGAGTAATGACTAATCTGTAGGTTGGGAACCCTAGTGACAGAAGGGGTAGTATGGCTATATGTGAGGGATTTACTTGGGATTAACGGTGACTTCACTATGCATATCATTAGTTATCTTTCTTCTATGGATGAGACTAGTAGGTTATTGCTATAAGCGGTTGCGGAGGCAATAGCAATTATGGATGCACTGCCCACATATAATTATCTTGCTCTAACAATTACATGCATACTTTATTATTATCTTTTATTCCCTTCAGATGTTTTGCATAGCTACAGGTGAAACCGAAAGCCCTAGGCCCTGTCTCTACATCATTGACAACAACAAAAGACAGCAAACTCTTGGTCCGGTAAACACAAAAAGAATTCTAAAACTCCCGAAGTTCCATTAAAGTAACTTCACTATGCTTTCTACTTCCCGAGGATTCGATAAACCTAGGTCTACTAGGGAAAAAGAGCTATAATACATCTGTAATCCGGATCGAAGGTATCAGGTATCACGCTTAATGGGTTGATGATGCCTAGAGAGTGTATTGGTATCGGTAAGCCTAGAGGATGTTTGGAATGAGATGGAATGAGTTCCACATCAAGGAGGATTGAATAATATGTAAGTGAATGTTGAATATTGATTTAATTATTCATTTATATTTATTCAATAAAAGGAAAATAATTAAAAATGGTCAAATACCTAATTGGGCCAAAATCTGGAGGGAAAAGGGCCCATGAGGGAAAATACCAAAGGGAGGAGAGAGAGGGGTGGTCGGCTGGGCCTCGGGAACCCCGTGCGGGGCCTACTAGGGCCTTGGACGGCCGGCCAAGCTCCCCCTCCCCCCTCTCCTTTGTTTAGTCCCACATGTCTAAGGCAATTGCCTATGTGGGGGGGGGGTTCCCCTATATAAAGAGAGGTATTTTGACAAATTAAATATACAATAATCAATAAAAGGTTCCCTCTCTTTTGGGGAGATGATACATTGCAAATGTATCTATAATTTTTTGATGCTCCATGCTTGGTTTTATCCACTTTCTTGTGTTTTGTCCACACTTTGGAGTACTTTTCATATGATTTCTTGGAGTAACCTATTAACAAGAGCCATAGTGCCAACTGCCTGTTTTCTGCTGTTTTTGGTTCCAAGAAAGTCAGAAAATGAATATTCTCGGAATTGGGCCAGGACAAAGCCAAAGTGCCTATTTTTCGAAGACTCAGGAGCAGAATACGAGGAGGAGGCAGGGCTGGCCACACCACCCCTAGGCCAGGCTAGGCTGGCCACGCCAGGCATGGTGTGGTGGCCCCCACCTCGGTCTCCCTCTTCGCCTATAAGAAGCCTTGACCTAAAAACTTGGGGGTTCGATGTTTTCCACGAAAAGTTCGATCTGCCGCCACCGAAGGAGATTCGGGGATAGAAAGTCTCTGTTTGGCACCTGTTGGGACGAGAAGTGCCCAGGCCATCTCCATCGATCTCCACCATCATCTTCATCGACCATCCATGTTTCCCCATCTATGAGTGAGTAATCCCCATGTAGGCTATGGGGATGGTAGGGATTGGATGAGATCGTTCATGTAATGGCATCAGATTGTTAGGGCATGATGCCTAGTATCTTTTATTAGTGCTTTATGACTTTGTTGCGACTTGTTGTGCTTAATGCTTGTCACTAGGGCCCGAGTGCCATGATTTCAGATCTGAACTTATTATTGATTCATTATGATAGTATTGTTTTTGGTCTTATCTGCAAGTTGTATACACACGTTGTTGTCCGGAACCTATGGCCCCGAAGTGACAGAAATCGGGATACCCGGAAGGGAAAGGCTTTGATGTGAGGATCACATGTGTTCACGGAGTGTTAATGCTTTGCTCCCGTGCTCTATTAAAAGGAGCACCTTAATTGCCAGTAGTTCCCTAGAGGCCCCGCTGCAAACGGGCTGGCAGGACAAAAGATGTTTTGCAAGTTCTCATTGCGAGCATGTCTCACTATATATGGAACACATGCCTAGGATTGTCTAGTACTTGGATGCTTTATCTTATTTATCTGCAATTGCCCTATGTTCTGATTGCTATGTGAATTGTCTTGTCCATGCAACGCCCGTCCATCCATCCCTATGCCTACCGCACTCGAATCCCACTGTTACAGCTTTTGTTACTACTGTCTTTGCTTTACTACTGTTGTTACTTTACTATTCCTACTAAAAAACTGTTGCTACTGATAAACTACTGTGAGCAAGATTGTTTCCAGGTGCAGCTGAATTGACAACTCAGTTGTTAAGGCTTATAAATATTCTTTGGCTCCCCTTGTGTCGAATCAATAAATTGGGTTTCACTTCCCTCGAAAATACTGTGATACACCCCCTATACTTGTGGGTCATCAAGACTATTTTCTGGCGCCGTTGCCGGGGAGCATAGCTTTATTTATCAAGTTCACCTGGATTCACTATTGTTCAAGCTAAGTTTATTTCTTCCTTGTTTGCTTCTTTCTTTATTGAAAATACAAAAAAATTAGTTCCTACTCTAGTTGTTATTTTCGTTGGTCTGTTATTGTCTTGCTTTATCATGCTTGTTGTCAATGGTTGGTTTCTTTGAAATTGAAGCTCATTGGCAAGGTGGGTTCACAGAAGATCAAAAATATTATTATAAGGAACACCGCTTGTCATAAAAAGGGAAACACTTATGGGAACAAATTGATAGATTGTATACCATTGCTAGAAACGTGTGCTCTACTTATAATGTTACTTATTACTGTGATGAGTCTTGTTGCAGAAAGAGGTATAAACACCTCCCTTTTCAATGTGAGTATAATGATAATGATACCATATCTTCCTATGCTAAAGGAATTTATGACTTTTATGATGCAGAACAAATTGAAGAATTTATTGCTTGGAAGGGTGCTTTTGAACTTGCTAGTTTGCTTGAAAATATTGATGATTCACCTTATAAGTATGAGGTTTATGGTATACTTAAATATTGCTTTGATAATTACAAGGATGAAAATAGCCATATCCTTGAATATTTTAATAGATGCTTTCCACAAATGGAAGAGACTAATGCCTTGCAGGATCCTATGGAAGAAGAAATTGATGAACCTGAAATCTCATTAGATGAAAAAGAGGAGGAGAGTGATGAACAAAAGGAGGAAGAATGGTTTAGCTACCCATGCCTACCTTCTAATGAGAGTCACTTTTTATCCCTTACATTATTTGATTGTCCTCCATGCATACTAAAGGCGGATGAATGTTATGTTCCCAAGGTTTCTTTTGAAGATGTTTATGATAAAGCTCTAGTGCTTATAGATTATGAAGAGTATGCTTTAGGTGATAGTTATATTGTTGAGTTTATTCATGAGGCTACTGAAAATTATTATGAGAGAGGAAAATATGGTTGTAGAAGTTTTCATGGTATTGAAACACCTCTCTATGTGCTGGAAGTTTTGAAGTTACTCTTGTTTTATCTTCCTATGCCTGCCACTTTGTTCCTTGCGAATTTAGTTGCATACACGATTCCTATGCATAGGAAGTGGGTTAGACTTAAATGTGTTTTGAATTTGCTTCTTGATGCTCTCTTTTACTTCAACTCGTATTTCTTATGAGAGCATCCTCTCAAACTATTATGCCTGAAGATGATAATATGTCTATTATTCTTGGGAGACCTTTTCTTAAATACTGCAGGAGTTGTTATTAATTGTAATCAAGGGAAGGTGACCTTTAATGTTAATGACAAGGAACATATTGTCTATTTCCCCAAGAAGATTGAAAGGACTTATGATTTGAATTCAATTGAACATGTTGAGGGCATTCAAGTTGGAGACATATATTGTCTCATACCAAGAGAAAAATTTGAAACTATTATGATTCGGACCATTGCTATCAAGGTTGAGGTAACATAATCATTAGTGGAATACAAAGTTGTGTCTCATATGAAATTGTTCTGGTAACAAGACCTGATCAACCTTGTTAACAAAACAATTTCATTGAACAAAACAATGTTTTCACCATGATTATCTCCACTTACTTCTATTTTTATCCATTTTCAGTTTTTGATTTTGCCTAACTTAAAGGCGTTAAAGAAAAGTACTTGTTGGGAGATAACCCAAGAATTTTAGATGAGTCTTGGAAGTTATTACTTCAGTAATAACCGTTCCTTATCCTTTTTTTATTTGCTTTTTGTGCCAAGAGTAACCTCTATTGAGAATGAAGTAATGATTGGGAAAGTTGCTGTCCCGAAACAGATTTTTGTGCTCCACCGTAAAAATTCGTGAGAGATCTCTGTATGTCGGATTGAGCTGTAATTTTTTTTCTTCTGCCCCAGGTTATTATCTAACTTTCGTTAGTTCAACACTTTTTGATTAGAGCAACAGAAGGTCTTCGAAAAAATTCGTCTTTACCTGCTGGTCTGTTTTGACAGATTTCTGCCATTTTCTGCATTTGCTTCCTGTTAGTTCCTTCTTGAGTTCCTTTGGGGAATTGAGCTTTTTGAGGGAAGTGCTACAGTATCTAGTGTTCTAATGGAAGTTTATTTGGTGTTAGAACTGAACCTTGAGACTTATTTATCTTAAATGCACTAATGTTGCTAATGAGATTGTGTGAAGTTTTGTATGAAGGAAAAATTTCAGGTGTATGGAAGGAATGAGTAATGAGATGAAGGATGGACTAAAGCTCAAGCTTGGGGATGCCACGCGTGTCACCCCAAGAAATATCCAAGAAGTACAAGCGTCAAAGCTTGGGGATTCCCAAGGCATCCCCTTCTTCATCAATAAAAATCCCAGGTTTCTTCCAAACACTTCATTTTTATTGTTTCACGCACAGTTGTGTTTTTCTTGGAGCGTCTTCTTTTTCATTTTCGTTTTGATTTTTGTTTGCTTTGGTTTGCTTAGTTTTCTTAATAAATTGGTTGGACCCCCTCTTTCATACATTGGTTTTCAAATAGTTTGGTTTGGTTTGGAAAAGAGTAGGAAAGTTCATGCTTATGTGGTAAAAAGAGCTCGTTCTTGACTGTGGCTATGCTTTGTCATGCCATGCTTGATATTGTTTTGGATTGATTCTTAGTATTATTTGTTGTAGCATGACTTGTTATAAACAATTGAGATTGCTTAATGTGCCTTGGATGAATCATGCGTTGTTTTAGCATATTAAAGCATATTATAGTGGTATTCTCCTTTGATGCTTTATTTGGGTTGACTTGGCGCATGCTCACACCATGTTATGACTATCTCAAGTCACCATAGCCTTTATGATCCTTTAGTTTTCAACTTGTAGTATCAGTTTATGCTTTGATCAATGATGTTTTGTCGCTCTGCATGATTATGGCCATTATTGCTCTCTTAGTTTGTCACTCCCAGTCTTTTGCTAGCCTCCACCACCAAGTATGAGTTCCACTCATGCATCCAACTCCCTAAACCAAGTTATTCCAAAGAGTCCACCATACCTACCAACTAGCTTTTGCTATTCCAAGCATATTCATGCTTTTGTTTACCTTCCACTTGTTATGATAAAACTAGTGATTAAAGCTCTCACGAACTTGATGGCACACTTTACTTTACTTGCCCTTAATAAACTTGAACCATTGTGTCTTCTATGTTGTATATGCTTGCACTTATTTGTTGGGAATTAGCAGAACCATGCTTTCATGGGGAACGCTTTCAACATTGCACTTGGTACTTGTACCTAGTTGATATCATGCTCTTTTGTATATGGATGTCGTCGGTGTGAAATGAAAGGGGAGCTTGTAAGTCCATGGAGTTATGTATATGTGTTAGAGAAACGACTGGGCCGCTGGTCTAATCCATGCTGACATGGTGGAAACCTGCAGCGTAACCATAATGAGCTGTCTATGAAGCATTCTTCTTATAAAAAAAAGAGTCCTATTGAGAAAAAAGAGAAAATAAAAAAAAGAGATACTATGAAAAGAGGAAAGAGAGAAAAAACACCATATTCCCATGTTTAATAAGAAGAATGCTGAGATGCTCATTGTCTGCTTGCCTTGTCATTTTGATATGGGGATTCTTCCGTATCATCGGGCAAGGGGTACCCCGTTGGCGGTTCTCAATGATACACATGTACTTACAATGACAAGAACTTACGAGTGACTAAACTTGAGTAGCATGAGGAGCGGCCCTCGTATACAAGGGACATGAGATTTCTGACTTATACTTCGTCAAGCATGTACACCATAGTTTGTTCAATTTAACCTTAATCACTTCAAAGATGCTTATGATAGGGGAAATGAGAGTTGAAAGCTATAAGTACCATAATTTTTGGAAGCTCTTTATGAGACTTGAATCCCTACTTCCTTTTACAAAAGGCCTTTCTTCCACCATTATATTGAGTCTCCACCTTCTACCTTTATGCACCTACTTTGAGAGCATAGTGGCCATTCTTAGTTCTATGTGCATTGTCCCAAGACTAGTTGATTGATGCATAACTTGATATTGCTTGTTTTAGACTATTGTATCTAGTCACTCTTATGAACTTTGAAGGTGTCCTATGCATTTATGTTTGCTACTCTATGAGGGACAAGCTGAATGACACTATGCTATGTTTTCTTTATGTGAAACAAACAAACGTCTTGCAAAGCATTGTTATTCATGAATCTTTTGTTTGTGCCTTTTCATGTTGCATCATAGTCTCTTTGTCTTATTGCTAGAACTTTGTATTTCATGTTATGATTTAAGTACTATGATCCCAGCTTTGAATGTTTTACAACTACTTTGATCAAGTTTATGATGGTGCATGTCACCTCAAAAATTATTCTTTCTTTTTATCACTTACCTACTCGAGGACGAGCAGGAGTTAAGCTTGGGGATGTTGATACATTGCAAATGTATCTATAATTTTTTGATGCTCCATGCTTGGTTTTATCCACTTTCTTATGTTTTGTCCACACTTTGGAGTACTTTTCATATGATTTCTTGGACTAACCTATTAACAAGAGCCACAAGGTTACTTGCTGTTTCTGCTGTTTTTGGTTCCAGGAAAGTCAGAAAATGAATATTCTCGGAATTGGACGGGACAAAAGCCAAAGTGCCTATTTTTCTAGAAGACTCCAGGAGCCAGAATACGAGACGGAGGAGAGCTAGGGACTGGCCACACCACCCCTAGGCGCGGGCTGGGCCTGGCCACGCCAGGGCATGGTGTGGTGGCCCCAGGCACCCCCTCGGTCTCCCTCTTCGCCTATAAGAAGCCTTCTAACCTAAAAACTTCGGGGGGGTTCGACGTTTTCCGAAAAGTTCAGCTGCCGCCCGCCACGAAGGGAGATTCGAGGAGAAAGTCTCTGCTCGGCACCCTAGGGGCGGGGAAGTGCCCCCGGAGCCATCTCCATCGATCTCCACCATCATCTTCATCGACCATCCATGTTTCCCCATCTATGAGTGAGTAATCCCATTTGTAGGCTATGGGGATGGTAGGGATTGGATGAGATCGTTCATGTAATAGCATCAGATTGTTAGGGCATGGTGCCTAGTATCTTTTATTAGTGCTTTATGACTTTGTTGCGACTTGTTGTGCTTAATGCTTGTCACTAGGGCCCGAGTGCCATGATTTCAGATCTGAACTTATTATTGATTCATTATGATAGTATTGTTTTTGGTCTTATCTGCAAGTTGTATACACACGTTGTTGTCCGGAACCTATGGCCCCGAAGTGACACAAATTGGGATAACCGGAAGGGAAAGGCTTTGATGTGAGGATCACATGTGTTCACAGAGTGTTAATGCTTTGCTCCGGTGCTCTATTAAAAGGAACACCTTAATTGCCAGTAGTTCCCTAGAGGCCCCTAGCAAATTTGGCAGGACAAAAGATGTTGTGCAAGTTCTCATTCTAGCGACGTATGACTATATATGGAACACATGCCTAGGATTGTCTAGTACTTGGATGCTTTATCTTATTTATCTGCAATTGCCCTATGTTCTGATTGCTATGTGAATTGCCTTGTCCATGCAATGCCTGTCCATCCATCCCTATGCCTAACGCACTCAAATCCCACTGTTATGGCTTTTATTACTACTGTCTTTGCTTTACTACTGTTGTTACTTTACTATTCCTACTACAAAATTGTTGCTACTGATAAACTGCTGTGAGCAAGATTGTTTCCAGGTGCAGCTGAATTGACAACTCAGTTGTTAAGGCTTATAAATATTCTTTGGCTCCCCTTGTGTCGAATCAATAAATTGGGTTTCACTTCCCTCGAAAATACTGTGATACACCCCCTATACTTGTGGGTCATCAGGAGACCTCCAGTTGATTCTCTCTCTCTATGACCGTGGACCTAAGTACGGATCGTGTGGGCAGGAGTCTTCTTCAGCGCGGAGCACTGTCACACAGCAGGATTCGGATCCAGAAGCTCTACTTCCGCAACTGCTGCTGGATCGGAGGAGCGGGAGTCATCGTCAGGCACTGGACGTGTGTAAATCCCTGCGAGGTGTAACACTTGGGGCACTAGGAGTCGTCGGAGCCACGGGAGCTATCGGGACTTCAACACGACCTCGAGGTCGGCTTCGGTTCGTCTACATCAACCACGCTCTCCCAAGCGTTGACAAAGCTTTTCAGTCTTCAAGGGTAATTTCGCGAAAAGACCCTCCGATTACTCCATTACTAATAGATAGGTCCTAGCATCAAGGTTCTTGGCATAGGAAAAATTTATTTTTTTCATGTGCGAACCCCTTCAGTGGTACTAGAGCTAGATCTATGCATAGTATTGCTAGTACGGGTAGAACACACGAGTTGTAGCGTGTGGGCATTGATCTTTTAGTTGTTACCCTCCCACGTGTACTTGTGTATACCACAACAATGCTTGATGAAGCGGCCCCCAACCGACTTTACGTGTTCATTCACGACACTGGTCCACGCTTGACATATGGCTTGTACCGTATAAAGTGGCTTAGGTGGGTTGTATGTCTCTCTTGCATTAGTTGGTATGCCATTTGCAAGGGAGGGCCCCGAAAGGGGTTTAGTAGAGACAACTACTTGATCGGTGTTGTGGTGGAAGTTCGTAGGTAAGAACGGTTCTTGTGCGGAAGCCCTATCAGCTATGTAAAACATATAAAGATAAAGTAGAGGCATCTAACTTTGTTTTGCAGGGGCATTGTGATGTGATATGGTTGTGGCAAAGGTAAAGTAGTTTACTATATGTTGCGAAGTAGTAGTATATGGTCATGGAGATGATGGACTGCCATGCCGGAGGGCACCGGGACCCTGGCGCCGGAAGCTGGAGGCGCAGGATGGAGATCAGAGCGTGAAGGACCATATGCATCACACTTACATTCAATGTTTATTCTTTGTGCATCTTACTATGTGCTAGTATTATATACTCTACGGTAGCCTAATAAGATGATCCCTAATCAAAATACCAATATAAGTGTTCTCCCTTAGTGTGCACCAAGAAAGTTTCCCGATATGAGGCAGGCCGTGATGATCGGGTGTCAGACATATCTATGTTCACGTAAAGTGGGTGTAAGCCATGTTGCACAGTGAATACACTAAGGTTGAGTTGGTGAGCCTAGCATGTGTAGACATGGCCTCATAACACAGATGGTCGAAAGATCGAGCACGAGTCGCATGAATGATGTGATCGATGTTTTAGCGTCCACCTTTGCTACTATATAACCGGTCGTGACGATCGGGGCGGTGTAGTGAATAGGGCTCGTGTAATCACTAAAATCCTTCTAGGGATAGGAGTTTTTAGTGGAGTTATTGTTCTTAACTCATATAATTATAAACTTAGTCTAAATTCCTTTTGCAATTATAAATGTAGAGATGGCTCACCATAAAGCTTACTTTGACGTTGAAGAGTGGGTAGTTGGTGAAAAACATAGACTTGATGGATCCAACTTCCCTGGTTGGCTTGTGCGCCTGAATGATCTCCTTACTAAGAATAATGTGGTAGATTACATATGCCACATGATACATTTGACCTAGCCAGATGACTATGAGACCCCACAACGGCTGGCAGAATGCTATTATCGTCAAGAGATGTCCACCTTCATTCAGATAATAATGCGTTATGGAATGGTGGATGAACTACATCCGCTCATGGGTGATATTGACCCATATTCGATGGTGGATCAACTGAGAGCAGAGTTCATAAGCCATGTGCGCATGTGGAAGAACGAACTTCTTGGAGATTTGTTTCCATAAAGATGGAGGAACACACCTGTCTGAAGAGTCACTTGGGGCGCATTCTTGATGCACACATGAGACCGGTTTACTTCGTGGACCATTGGATGACCGAGTCATTTGCGATAGGAGTATTGTTTCGATCGCTGCCTCCCAACTATGAAGGACATGTCTGGAGTAGCATTATGAGCGGTGATACAGAAACAATGGATTTCTAGGAGTTCATATTACATTTCAGGAACGTAAAGGTTGAACCAATCATCGGAGAGGTCGTCGATGACGAAGTTATATATTTGATATACAGTTTTATAAATGTTATAATCTTGCAAACACATATTGTAGTTTTAAAGTATTTGATACTTATTCTATTTTGGTGAAAACAGCTCCTTCTGCATGAGAGCTGCTTGCTGGAGAGGAGGTGACGTTGTGTGTTGATGACGAGCATGATGATGATGGCCAACGACACTCTCCCTCGACATTTATCACTTAGTTTATTGTTTTTGGATGATTATTGTAATTGATGGATTGCGAACTTCTTTAGTGTGTCTCACACTTTGTGAGATGGTTATTCATGTGAGTTTGTAATAGACAATTGTTTTCCTTCTATGAATGGTTTCTATTTGCATTCATATCTTGTTTGATTATGTGGGAATTATCCTGGTTATGAAATTAATTGATAATGCATGAACATTTATAAAATATTGAAAATACCTTGAAAAATACCCAAGTTAATGATATATTCATATTGAATGAAACCATTGTTTAAATTCAAAGTTATGCTGATAATATGTGAAAGACATTTGGTTTCTTGTCACATATGAATTATGCCTAAGTTCGGCAAGATAACCTAAACACCATGTATTGCAAGAATGCAAAGTGTTTGATGAATTGTTGAAAGAGAATACATACTCGATTTATCATATTTAAACAAAGTGGTGATTATTGATGACCCACAAGTATAGGGGGTGTATCGCAGTATTTTCGATAAGTAAGAGTGTCGAACCCAATGAGGAGCAGAAGGTGCTGGCTAGTGGTATGGATCAGGAATTCTCTGCAAATACTTAGCAAATGGATTTTTAGGGGTTTTAGATAAAGCAAGTAAACAAAGTACGAGTAAACAAAAGACAGTAGGAATAAATGCAGCAAGTGGCCCAATCCTTTATGCAGCAAAGGACAAGCCAGTTGTTTTTCTATAGATGACCAAACGTTCTCGAGGACACATGGGAAGACTGTCAAGTGCTTTTGCTTCATATAGTCGATTAATCTTCTTTAGCTTGCTAAGTGTTGTGTGGGTGAACCTGTGCTAATGTATCGCCCCATCCAAGACTAATACATACTTGTGATTATACCCCTTGCAAACATCCATAAGTACAAGAAAGTAATTAAGGTAGAAACCTAACCACAGCTTTAAACTCTAAGACCCTTATGTCCCTTGTGCAATGGTTTCCTAACGGGGGTTCAGGTTTCACATCACCGGTAACCCCTGCGATTAGTAGCCAAATACACAATGCATTCCCCTAGGCCCATATAGGTGAAGTGTCATGTAGTCGATGTTCACATGACACCACTAGAAGAAGTACACCACAACTTAAATAACAATCTATTGAATCTTTCTCAACACAACTCCACTACTAACAACAAGACTTCTCCCATGTCCTCAAGAACAAAACCCTGCATCGGGGTGTTGAGAAGCACAACAGAAAACGTTCCTGGACGAATCTCTTCATAAAGGAAAGGATCAATGATAATGATCATTGTGTTTTCCCCACAAGTGTTTTCACTACATGAAGTAGGATTCAAAATGTATCCCACATCTTGTGTGGATACATTTGTGAATCACTTGACATATTACCAAAATATGGCATACCTACGAACTACGAAGGAAAGGAATGGTAAACTAAAATTATGAGAAATCCTAGAGGCAAAATTCACTTAAGATTAGAAAGCAATTCATTGCTGAATCTCATCAAGTAAAGGGTTACTTGAATTTTCCGAAAGACTGCAAGGTCATGATGGAAAAGGTGAATGACACAGGCACAATTTGTCATGAATAATGTATTAGACAAATTCAAGAGAAATTTGATTCAGAAGTGCTGCAAAGTCTGGTGGATTTAATACTAGTAAGGTACTAGCATCTCGTAATAAAACTCTTAGTTTGATAATTGATCAAAGGATTTTGAAGTCATTCAAAATAGTGAGAGGATATGCAATTTGCATAAAATTGAGTGGGAGTTGTAAAAGTCTTCCTATAACAATATGTGGATGACATATTTTTGAGTGGGAGCGATATAAGTCTCGGACTCAAATATGTTAGGAACATATTTTGAGTGGGAGCTTAATGATTGATTCGTAAGTGTGTACGACACATTAAGAATAAAAGTGCAAGTACCGATAAATAATGATTTATAGGGATTACAAATTGATAGTAAATATGTTACAATATTATGTTGTATTCCTAAAAGAGATTCTAAAAATTAGTTTCGGAATAGGAATTGATTAAGGACTGGTCCTTGGTCACTCAAATTAGGAATAGCATTAAGTTAAACATCAATGGTAAAAATAAAGAAAAGGATGATCATTATCCACTATGTATCTTGAAAAACCATGATGACAACTTAACATAATATATGATCCTAGAAGGAACGTTTGAAAAGTGATTAACTATGAATCACGGAACATTGAGCTAAGTTTGTCCATAGTGTCTAATTGAGAACTGTAGACATGTTTTCAAATCTATGAAGGATGACATATCTTAAAACATAAGGGTTATGTTATAAGGGAATGTGTTAACCTTAGAAGATTAAAAAGTCATGCATCGATAATACTGACTGAAGTCAAGTAGGAAGCGAGGTGATAAAACATCGAAAGTTGCAAAGGGTGCACTAGTGTTTCGATGATTACATTTATAATGAAAAATAAGAGTACCATCTAACGTAATGTATATTATTCTGGCAGGACTAGTTCGCCTTTTTGCAGAAGTGTGTCCCAGGGCATAGTGTTCATGAGAAAGCTCGATGTGGCCGATCTAACGTCATTGTTGGCTCCTAGAAACAGACCTCATTATGCTACCATAACTACGATGCATACACAAAGTTGTTATCATGAGATGATAAAGTATTAATGTTAATCAAGGTGACATTACTAAGTTGCAAAGGATTTGGGGTTGTAAAGTCCAGACCCAAGACTCAACCTCTTCCATGAGCAAGCATGATCAAAGGTGCCGATGATTAGGAATAAATGCAGCTAGTTTATTTGTACTCTAGTGCAAGTGGGAGACTGTTGGAAATATGCCCTAGAGACAAATAATAATATGGACTATTATCATATTTCATAAAGTTTATGATTAAGTTTTATATCATGTTATAACTGTATTGAAAGGAAAAGTCAATACACGTGTGATATATAAATAACCAGGAGTTCCCGGTGAAGCTCTAGTCACTGGTTCATTGGTCAACAGATGATCAAGGTTTCCTGATCATGTGGCATTTATGCCAATTGACAATGGAGTTATCTCATTACGAGAATGAGATGATGTATACCCAACCTAAGCATTGTGACCTGATCATGTCATGAAGTTCAAGTTACGATGATTAGAATAGACTTAGTGTACTATTTCTTAGACTGTGAGACCATATCAATCACTGTTACCCGAGAATACTTTGATAGAATCAAACGTCATATGGTGACTCGGTGATCATAAAGGTGTGTGAGGACCCACAAGTATAGGGGGTGTATCGCAGTATTTTCGATAAGTAAGAGTGTCTAATCCAACAAGGAGCAGAAGGTGTTGACGAGTGGCTTGGAGCTAGAATTCTCTGTAAATACTTAGCAAACGGATTTTTAGGGGTTTTTGATAATGCAGATAAATAAAGTATGAGTAAATAAAAGACAATAATAATAGATGCAGCAAGTGGCCCAATCCTTTCTTTAGCAAAGGACAAGCCGGTTGTATTACTTAAGATGACCAAACATTGTCGAGGACACATGGGAATATTGTCAAGTGATTTCGCTTCATATAGTTGATTAATATTATTTAGTTTGATAAGCATTGTGTGGGTGAACCTTTGCTAATGTACTGACCTTCCTAGGACTAATACATACTTGTGATTATACCCCTTGCAAGCATCCGCAAGTACAATAAAGTAATTAAGATAGAAACCTAACCATAGCTTTAAACTCTGAGATCCTACATCCCATGTGCAAAGGTTTCCTAACGGGGGTTTAGGTTTCTGTCACTCCGGCAACCCCTACAATTAGTAGCCAAATACACAATGCATTCCCCTAGGCCCTTAAAGGTGAAGTGTCATGTAGTCGATGTTCACATGACACCACTAGAAGAATAACACCACAACTTAATTATCAAACCATTGAATCTTTCTCAACACAATTCCACTACTAACAACATGACTTCTCACATGTCCTCAAGAACTAAACAAACTACTCACGAGACATCATATGGATCAAGATCAGAGATGAAATAATGATAAGTAACAATCTGAACATGAACGATAATTCAATGGTTCCACTCAATAGCATCAACTACAACAAGTAATCAACATCGGGAAAGTTTCCCCTAAGAACTATGCAAGATTCAACCCAATTGTTACAGCGGTATGAAGCGGTGATGATGGTCCTGGTGGAGATGATGATGGATATGATGGCGATGATGATCCCGATAAAGTCCAGCTTGATGATGGTGTTGATGGCGATGATCTCCCTCTCCGGGAAGGAATTTCCCCGGTAGATTTCTGCCTGCCGCAGAGCTCTTTCTCTCTCTGCAGTTTTCCGCCTCGCAGAGGCGGTGGAATATTTCTGTGGTCCCCCCCGAGTCTTAGGGTTTCGTGGGGAATATATATGCCAAAGAGCAGAGCCAGAGGTGGGCCAGGGTGGTGTAACACCCTCAGAATCGGCCCTATGCAAGTTTTAGCGAATCCCGCCAAACCCGCATAGAAGCGATTCAAAGGTGCCCACCAGGCACTTTCGTGCGGGTGGAAAACGAAGTAATAACATTACACAACAGTCCTCGATGGGACCCACAGAACAGATATATATACAACGGCGACTCACGGAGTCAAGAATACAGATTTACAGGACAAAGATCCAATCACCTTGAAGACGATAGAGCGTCCGACTACGGACAAGATGCAAATTGAGCTAAGAGCCCTGAAGAATAACCAATGGCGTCCATAACCCTGCCCAGGCCAAGCCGGAAGGGTAACCCTGCTAACGACGTCGATCTCAAAACCTGCTTAAACAAAAGGGGTGCCGACAAAGGGCAAAGGAAAAAGAGGAGCGTCAGTACTGAGGCCAGTACACGGCGAGGCTAGAATTCGGCGGTCCTCGCCTACATAGGTATGGTGGACTGAAGCGGCAGCGCAGCATACACTAAACAACCTATAGAGACTCGAAACAACTGTCGGCTATCAGAGAGGGATAAGAAAGACCTATTCGGATCCAACCTGATTCTACCACCAAACATACCCATCCTGATATTTCCCCCTCGAGACCAACCGAGGAAGTCAAGCGAGGAACTCACACAGTTGGCAGTTTTATTCATTCAGTTATCATTGCAGCAATTACTAGTCAGGTATAGATAATAGTCCTGATAAAATAAACAGTGGGCCGTTTTATTTAACCATTCCGTTATAGTAGCACCACTTACTAGTCAGATACGATTAGCATGAGATATCCCAAAACCCAGCAGTTGTTGGTACTTTTATTTGGCCATTCCGTTGTAGTTGAGCTGATTACTAGTCACATCGGATACAAGTCAAATTATAACAGTAAACTTTAGTTATAGTTGTCTATGATCAAATCGTGCTCCAAGTCGTCCATAACCGCGGACACGGCTTCTCGAAAAGATTTAACCCTGCAGGGGTGCACCAAAGTATCCACACGCACTTCGACCCTTTTTGCCAGATCAATTAACATACACCCATCGGTATGTCGGCGGGGCCTAAGTCATGACGTTTCCCAGACCCAAAGCAAGCACGGGGGGCCACCCCACTAAGTACACCATAACAAAGTCGGCCGGTCTCGAGACGGACTCGGTTTGCGATGGCTGTAACGACAGCAAATCCCAAAAGCTGGGACTGTCGATATCGAAAACACTCCGCTTCCTAAATAAGTACAGCGTGCTCACACAATCGTAAATAAAGCAATAAAGCATGGCATAGGTACAGGATAGTAAATAAAACCTCAAACTAGTTGTGGCCCCAAGACAATACTTTGAAATCAGGTACTAATCAATGGGGCCCATATCTCCCCACTGTGGTTAGCGCTCGATCTCGGAGCAGGTGTCAAGAACTCGGGTCCCACGGACACAAGTGGTGATCGGAAACCAGATATTATCTATCACCCACGGTGCCTCTTACCTACTTCAATTTTAGTTGTTAGACAGTAATTAAAGTGAGCGATAATTAAAGCCATGATCATCTCCAACAATTAACTTGCGGCAATACTCCAACAAGCTGTGGTACTTGACGACACGCAACAGCACTTGAGCGGCGACTACGACACATAAGTCCAACTATCTACCAATCAACGGGTAATAGGATGTGTCCAAGGCTATAAAAGGCTACGAGGGATATCACGAATGCGGAAACTAGAGCATCATAACGGATAGCAATAGATCAACAGGAGGAAATAAAGACTATAAAAGTAAGATAGGTAGAAAGGGAGATGCTCGCCTGAAAACAGGGTCGAAGGTTCATCCAAGATCGGTACTCACATCAACTCAACGGCCTTATCCATGAAGAAGCAAAACACTAGAATAAACACGGATGCAATATTTAAGATTACGGAAGATCGGGCATGATGCATGTATGATGTATGACATGGCAAGGGTGCAATGCAATTAGGCAAGATTAAGCGGAACCGGGGTCCCGACAATTAATTAGATGGTTCATGTTATTTAACTACCCCGCAAATTAAATGTTGTAATTAACAAGGCAAGATTATACCATCGGTTCGCTACACAAATTACATGGGGCCAATATAAGACTGGATTTGCCCGCATATGGGCCCCATATTTAATTATGAGGTGAATCGGCATAAGGCCCCCAAACCACACGACAATATGCATGCATGAACATTTAATATGCGGCAAGTTGTATTATATTATAAAATAGGGTTTCGGGAAGGGGTTCACACATTAGGGGGTCTCGACGAACTTGGGGTTCCGGGGGGGTTCGGGGTTCGGCAGGGGCTCGGGGTTCGACGGAAGCGGTCTCGGCGGAGCAGCGTCCGGGAAGGAGGACTTGGTTCGGTGTCGGGGCGCATCGGACCCGCTCTGGTCGGTGTCGATCTTGTCGGACCGCGTACCGGGAAGTAGTACTTGTCTCATCTGGGTGAAGTACTTGGCATGCTGCGTCAGCGACCTTGGCGTCTTCGGGTTCGGGTCTTCGGGGTTCATGAGGCGAACTTGGCGTTCTTCAGGTTCGGGTCCTGGCGCTTCGGATCGGTCTTCAGGGTCTCGGCCACCGGATTCTTGAAGGAGAACTTGTCGGTCCCAGGTTCCATGTCGGCATCCTCGGTGTTCCGCGGTGAAGTGCTTGTCGTTCGGAAGTAGAACTTGGCGTCCGGGATCTCGACGGGCTTGGCGCACCCGTGGTCGTCGGGTCGAGTCGTTTCACGGTGGGGATCTTGGTGTTTTTCCATGACGGAGGTCTTGGCGTTTCCGGCCCCGAAAGGACGATCTTGGCGTTCCACGAAGGTCTTGATACTCCGGTCTATTTTCGCCCTCCATGGCATGGCATCGAACCGGTGGAGATCTTGTTGGAGGGGAACTTGGAGACACACGGGTCCTCGGAAGACTCAGAACGGCCTCGTGATGCTAGCACGAGACAAAACAGAACACGATGCAGGCACATGCACTTACTTACACACACGCACAGGAGGTTACAGAGGGTAACCGGAGGACGGCTCGCGCGGCGCTTGGTGGATGCGACGGGGAGAGGCCAGGAGGAGGAAGGCGACGCGGTTGCGGCGAAGCTCAGCAGCGAGGGACGGCGAGGTCGACGAAACGGACCTGGCTGAGAGCAGTGGCGGCCAGTCGGCAGAGCTGAGGAGGCAGCGAGGCTTGCGGAAGGAGGGGAGGGAGGCGGGGGGACGTGATGGGGGAGGTGCTCGGGAAAGGCCTTGCGGCGGAGAGGACCAGGCGGAGAGCGCAGCGCCTGAGGAGCAGTGGAGAGGCGGGTCGTCTGGCCGAGAGAGGCCAGCAGCGGAGAGAGAAGCTTCGAGCGGCGGCCAGCGATGCAACAATGGCGACTGAAGCGAGGCGAGGGAGGTGCGGCCGGCGGGGAAGGAGGGCGGCCGGAGGAGGGGAGCCGGAGGCCGCGTCGGTCGGTGGTGGGGAGAGGCGCGGGGGAGAAGAGAAACAGGGAGAGGGCAGGGTCGGTGGGGGTAATGGGTGGGGCCAGGGCTGAGAGAGAGGTGAGGTGGCGTGGGAGGCTTGGGTGGGGTGAGGTGGCTGGAGGGGTGGGTAGAGTAGATTTGGGTGGGGATAGGATTTAGAGGGGCTGGTTTAGATGGACCGTTTAATACCGGGGTGGTTGACTGGGTCGATTCGGCCCGTTCGACTGCCCCACAAAAATAATTAAATGTTTTATTTATTCCAAACAGACTTTTGCAAACCGATAGCAGACAAAACAAAATAATCCGGAGACCCGGGTTTTGCGTTTGAATAAAGACGGGGCGTTTAGAAAACAAATTAGGTTTTCCCGCAAATAGTTTTATGCAAGCAAATGCAAGATGATGACGATGCTCAAATGCAATGTGGCATGATGACATGAGCATGCGGTCATGATGATGCAATGCACAAAAACAACGCGATTTTCTAGTAGTGGTCTTGCGGGATGCCACAATTCGACACCACTAACAATGGATCTCGCCCTCGAGATCCGCCTCATGGTACCGGAAGGAAGGTCGGCGATCTGCGTCTTCTCGCTTCGTGTAGATTCTCGCGACACCACTAACAAGAGGTCGTTGTCCGTGATCGTCGAGGGAACACTCCGGGAACAAAAGGTCGAAGGTAGAGGTATCCACAAATAAAGCCACCTCTAACTTCGATAGAAAGAGGGGAACCGATGCATTCTCATCCACTTCAATGTACAAAAGCGAATAGAAGGGGTAGTCGGCATGGGGGCCAATCCATCACGCACCCAAACTATTACTCTGCACAATCAGTAGAAAAGCGTGCAACCATTCTCGGAATCAGACTGAAGATCTCGACAATCGAGGTTCAGAAACAAAGGAGTGATGCAGACTCTGCATCGGATCGGGCGTAGAGGATGTCGTCGCGTCGGAAAACACCGGAAGGCACAAACAAGGAACAAAGAATGGTACCACAGTAGACGAACTCCTCAGGCAGCATGAACATTGGATGGTAGAACACCGTTATCAGAGGGGGAAGCGAAACCCTGAAGGTACGACGGAAACCCAACCACGAGAATTCCTGGACTCGAAGAAAGAGAAGAGAGCGGATTTAAAACGCGTAGAGATAAGAGGAGAATAGCAGAGGGGTAAGGAGTAAAAGACCTAACGTAACTATCCAACCGGTTTTGCAAAATAGTTTTGACACTCTACTTCGGCCGTTAGCTAGGTTATCCTACAGGCTGGACTTGTGGGGTATCGCAACTGCTGAGCTCTGATACCACTCTGTAACACCCTCAGAATCGGCCCTATGCAAGTTTTAGCGAATCCCGCCAAACCCGCATAGAAGCGATTCAAAGGTGCCCACCAGGCACTTTCGTGCGGGTGGAAAACGAAGTAATAACATTACACAACAGTCCTCGATGGGACCCACAGAACAGATATATATACAACGGCGACTCACGGAGTCAAGAATACAGATTTACAGGACAAAGATCCAATCACCTTGAAGACGATAGAGCGTCCGACTACGGACAAGATGCAAATTGAGCTAAGAGCCCTGAAGAATAACCAATGGCGCCCATAACCCTGCCTGGCCAAGTCGGAAGGGTAACCACGCTAACGACGTCGATCTCAAAACCTGCTTAAACAAAAGGGTGCCGACAAAGGGCAAAGGAAAAAGAGGAGCGGTCGATCTTGAGGCCGGTGCAGCGAGGCTAGAATTGCGGTCCTCGCCTACATAGGTATGGTGGATCAAGCGGCATGGCATACACTAAACAACCTATAGAGACTCGAAACAACTGTCGGCTATCAGAGAGGGATAAGAAAGACCTATTCGGATCCAACCTGATTCTACCACCAAACATACCCATCCTGATATTTCCCCCTCGAGACCAACCGAGGAAGTCAACTGAGGAACTCACACAGTTGGCAGTTTTATTCATTCAGTTATCATTGCAGCAATTACTAGTCAGGTATAGATAATAGTCCTGATAAAATAAACAGTGGGCCGTTTTATTTAACCATTCCGTTATAGTAGCACCACTTACTAGTCAGATACGATTAGCATGAGATATCCCAAAACCCAGCAGTTGTTGGTACTTTTATTTGGCCATTCCGTTGTAGTTGAGCTGATTACTAGTCACATCGGATACAAGTCAAATTATAACAGTAAACTTTAGTTATAGTTGTCTATGATCAAGCACTGTGCTCCAAGTCGTCCATAACCGCGGACACGGCTTCTCGAAAAGATTTAACCCTGCAGGGGTGCACCAAAGTATCCACACGCACTTCGACCCTTTTGCCGATCAATTAACATACACCCATCGGTATGTCGGCGGGCCTAAGTCATGACGCTTCCTGCACCCAAAGCAAGCACGGGGGCCACCCCACTAAGTACACCCACGAAGTCGGCGGTCTCCGAGACGGACTCGGGTTTGCGCCGATGGTCTGAACGACAAAGAAATCCCAAAGCTGGACTGCCGATACATGAAAACACTCCGCTTCCTAAACAGTACAGCTCCTCACACAATCGTAAATAAAGCGATAAAGCATGGCATAGGTACAGGATAGTAAATAAAACCTCAAACTAGTTGTGGCCCCAGTATAATACTTTGAAATCAGGTACTAATCAATGGGGGCCCATATCTCCCCACCGTGGTTAGCGCTCGATCTCGTAACAGGTGTCAAGAACTCGGGTCCCACGGGACACAAGTGGGCGGAAACCAGATATTATCTATCACCCACCGTGCCTCTGCTACCTACTTCAATTTTAGTTGTTAGACAGTAATTAAAGTGAACGATAATTAAAGCCATGATCATCTCCAACAATTAACTTGCGGCAATACTCCAACAAGCTGTGGTACTTGACGACACCGCAAAACACTTGAGCGAGCGACTACGACACGCAAGTCCAACTATCTACCAATCAACAGGTAATAGGATGTGTCCAAGGCTATAAAAGGCTACAGGGGATATCACGGGTACGGAAACTAGAGCATCGCAACACAGATAGCAATAGATCAACAGGAGGAAATAAAGACTATAAAAGTAAGATAGGTAGAAAGGGGGAGATGCTCGCCTGAAAACAGGGTCGAAGGTTCATCCGAAGATCGGGGCGAAGCTCACATCAACTCAACGGCCTTATCCGCGAAGAAGCAAAACACTAGAATAAACACCGGATGCAATATTTAAGATTACGGCAGAAGATCGGGCATGATGCATGTATGATGTATGACATGGCAAGGGTGCAATGCAATTAGGCAAGATTAAGCGGAACCGGGGTCCCGACAATTAATTAGATGGTTCATGTTATTTAACTACCCCGCAAATTAAATGTTGTAATTAACAAGGCAAGATTATACCATCGGTTCGCTACACAAATTACATGGGGCCAATATAAGACTGGATTTGCCCGCATATGGGCCCCATATTTAATTATGAGGTGAATCGGCATAAGGCCCCCAAACCACACGACAATATGCATGCATGAACATTTAATATGCGACAAGTTGTATTATATTATAAAATAGGGTTTCGGGAAGGGGTTCACACATTAGGGGGTCTCGACGAACTTGGGGTTCCGGGGGGGTTCGGGGTTCGACAGGGGCTCGGGGTTCGACGGAAGCGGTCTCGGCGGAGCAGCGTCCGGGAAGGAGGACTTGGTTCGGTGTCGGGGCGCATCGGACCCGCTCTGGTCGGTGTCGATCTTGTCGGACCGCGTACCGGGAAGTAGTACTTGTCTCATCTGGGGTGAAGTACTTGGCATGCTGCGTCAGCGATCTTGGCGTCTTCGGGTTCGGGTCTTCGGGGTTCATGAGGCGAACTTGGCGTTCTTCAGGTTCGGGTCCTGGCGCTTCGGATCGGTCTTCAGGGCCTCGGCCACCGGATTCTTGAAGGAGAACTTGTCGGTCCCAGGTTCCATGTCGGCATCCTCGGTGTTCCACGGTGAAGTGCTTGTCGTTCGGAAGTAGAACTTGGCGTCCGGGATCTTGACGGGCTTGGCGCACCCGTGGTCGTCGGGTCGAGTCGTTTCACGGTGGGGATCTTGGTGTTTTTCCATGACGGAGGTCTTGGCGTTTCCGGCCCCGAAAGGACGATCTTGGCGTTCCACGAAGGTCTTGATACTCCGGTCTATTTTCGCCCTCCATGGCATGGCATCGAACCGGTGGAGATCTTGTTGGAGGGGAACTTGGAGACACACGGGTCCTCGGAAGACTCAGAACGGCCTCGTGATGCTAGCACGCCGAGACTGGACAAGACAGACACGTACACGGGCACATGCACTTACTTACACACACGCACAGGAGGTTACAGAGGGTAACCGGAGGACGGCTCGCGCGGCGCTTGGTGGGTGCGACGGGGAGAGGCTGGGAGGAGGAAGGCGACGCGGTTGCGGCGAGCTCAGCGTCTGAGGGACGAGGTCGACGGGAACGGACACGAGCTGAGGCAGTGGCGGCTCAGCAGGTAGAGCTGAGGAGGCCGGGCGGCGGCTTGCGGAAGGAGGGGCGAGGAGGCGGTCCGGACGCTGATGAGGGAGGTGCTCGGGAAGAGCCTGGCAGCAGGCGAGGAGGACCCGGAGCGGAGAGCGGCGAGGAGCAGTGGAGGCGGGGTCGTCGTCGGCCAGGGAGAGGAGCGGCCGCGTCGACAGAGAGAGAAGCTCGAGGCGGTCCAAGGCCTTGTGTCGGCAGCGATGCTTAAGACGACAATGGCCTTGAGCAAGCAGTATGAAGCGCGTGTGGACGCGAGCGAGGGAGTCTGAGGGAAGGAGGCGGCGGAGGAGGGAGCCAGAGCGTCTGGTCGGTGGTGGGGAGAGGCGGGGGAGAGAAAGCAGGGAGAGGGCAGTGGTAGGTGGGGCGGGGGTGGGGCGGGGCTGAGAGAGAGGGTGGGTGCGGTGGTGGAAATGGGGCAGGGGGTCGGGTGGGACCGGTTAGCGTGAGTGTGTCTTGTGTGTGTGGGAGGTGGGTTGGGTGTGTGAGTGAGAGGGGAGGTGGCAGCAGATGATTGGTGGGGAGGAGGGAGAGAGGTGAGGTGGCGAGAGAGGATTGGGTGGGGTGAGGTGGCTGGAGGGGTGGGTAGAGTAGATTTGGGTGGGGATAGGATTTAGAGGGGCTGGTTTAGATGGACCGTTTAATACCGGGGTGGTCGACTGGGTCGATTCGGCCGCTCAGCCCACAAAAATAATTAAATGTTTTATTTATTCCAAACATACTTTTGCAAACCGATAGCAGACAAAACAAAATAATCCGGAGACCCGGGTTTTGCGTTTGAATAAAGACGGGGCGTTTAGAAAACAAATTAGGTTTTCCCGCAAATAGTTTTATGCAAGCAAATGCAAGATGATGATGATGCTCAAATGCAATGTGGCATGATGACATGAGCATGCGGTCATGATGATGCAATGCACAAAAACAACGCGATTTTCTAGTAGTGGTCTTGCGGGATGCCACAGGTGGCCACACCACCTAGTGGCACGGCTAGGGCTGGCCCGCGCCAGGGGGTCGTGTGGGCCCCCTGTGGCCCATCTCTGCTCCCCCTTCTGGCATCCTTTGTCTTATGGAAAAATAGGATTTTCCATATATTTTCCGGGATTTTCTGATCTTCACGAATTTCGCCTCCAAATAGTGCCTTTTCCATCAGAATCCTGACTTTAGCGGTCTATCCTCCAAAAATCATCAACCATGCAAAAATAGATGAAATAACATAAGTATCATCTCTTAATATGAAATATATCAATGAATAATAGTAAATTATGATATAGAATAGTGATGCAAAATGGACGTATCAACTCGCCCCAAGCTTAGACTTTGCTTGTCCCCAAGCGAAAACTAAGCTCAATAAACATGACCTCAGGTTTATGGAGTGAAGTGTCGATAAAAGAATACGGACAAGAAGCATCACATTCATCAATACATAAATCATAATAGAAGACAACTCACTATTGTATAAGGTAACTTGCAATAAGTAAAGGAAACACAATAAAGATACACAAAGTAAATCATAATTGGTAATGGCAAACTTTGCTCTTGGTCAAAGAATAGTGAACAATTTGTTGGAGTTCAAACATAATGGGGTTTTCAATGATAGCTTTCAAAGTAATATTCACTAAGATAAGAGCAGTGTGGAAAACAAGGAACATAAGAAACATGATTGAATAAATCATTATATGAATCAATCAAACACAACAACTCAAAATACTTGCTGAGATAGAAAGGAATAGGTTTACTGACTCAACTAAAAAGTAAAAGATAGGCCCTTCGCAGAGGGAAGCAGGGATTTCAAGTTTCATAAAGAGCTTCCAAAAATTATGGTACTTACTAGCTTTCATCTCTCATTGCCCCTATCATAAGCATCTTGAGGTGATTAAGGTTAAAGTGAACAAATATGAGGATATGCTTGACAAGTTATAAGTTGAAAATCTCATGCCCCGTGCTTACGAGTACCAAACCTCATGTTACTCAACTTTAGTCACGAGTAAGTTCTTGTCATTGTAAATACATGTGTATCATGGAGAACCGCCAACAGGGTACCCCTTGCTCGATGCTACGTAAGCTTTCCCATATCAAAATGACAAGGCAAGCAGACAATGAGCATCTCAACGATCTTTTTATTTGCTATTTGCATAGATTTTTATTAAGGATGCTTCATAGATTGCTCACTATGGTTATGCTTCAAGTTTCCACCATGATTCGGCATTGCTTAGGCTAGCGTCCCAGGAGTTTCTCTAACACATATACAAACTCCATGAGCTTACAAGATCCCCTTTTATTTCACACCGCCGGGATCCATAAGCAAAAGAACATGATATCAAATAAATAAGTGCAATGTTGAAAGCGTTCCCTATGGTAACATGGTTCTGCTAATTCACAACTTATAAAACGCAAGCATATACGCAGCATAGATGGGCACAATTATTCAAGTTTATTAAGTGCAAGAAAGTAAAGTGTGCCATCAAGTTTGTGAGAGCTTTAATTCACTAATTTTCACATAACAAGTTTAATTCGGAAGGTAGATAAAAACATGAATTTACTTGGAATAGCAATAGTGCTAATAGGTAGGTATGGTGGACACAAATGGCATAGGTTTTGGTTTAAGGATTGGATGCACGAGAAGCATTCCCTCTCTGTACAGGTTTTTGGCTAGCAAGGATGGGTAGCAAGTATAAGAATTGAAGGAAACAAACAAACATACAAGTGATAAAAACAAACATGCAGTCTTCCTTGGAAGCACAAAAGATCTTAACTAGAGAATACTAAGCTTATGAGCCAATCAAGAAAGAAAGATAATGAAATTATATTTCTTAAGAGTATTTTTATCTTTTTCATTCAATTCTCATAACAGTGTTGCTACTGACCGAGCCAGGTTTGCCAAAACCAACTAAATTTACTTAATGATACCAAAGTGATACCAATACTAACAACAAGATCAATCATATAATGGAAATTGCAAACTAAAATAAGATATGCAAAAGAGTGAATGATAGAACTTCTCATTAATATTCCATAACTGCAACTCACACCAAGGATACATAGGTAACTAACGAGAGGGGAGATACTTCCATAATGCAAACCATCCTATATGATAACTTCTCTATTCATGATATGACTCTACTTAAAAAGGTAAAAATATAAAAGATAGTGATGTGATACCGCGACACTCCCCCAAGCTTGGAACAAACCAAGGGGATGCCAAAACCTGATGACGAATTACTCCTTCGGTGGTGGTGGTGTTCTCTCGATCGGAGTGAGAAAATCTTCCAGGATCTTGTGAATCCTGTTATTCTCTTCTTGTAGTATATCCAACTTTCTCCTCAGGACTCAGTACTTATCGCAAAACTCATCAGCGGCCCGTAGAGCTTCCACTGCTGTAGGGCAGGATCTGGGGTTTAGAATTGGAGGTATCAACCCTTGTCCTTTCATGCCTACCGACATGCCCTTCATTTCCTCCTTGATGCCCCGATCCATATCTTCGTGCCTAGCTGTGATATTTTCTTCTTCCACCATCCTACGAAGGTCCTCTGCTCAAGGTCGTGATGGAGCTCGCGCCGGAGTCGCAGCTCATAGTCCTCCAAAAACAAATCCTGGAACGTCATCTGAACAGAACAGATCAAAACGAAAACACGACGAGAACATGATATACGAACCTCGGGGGATCCAGGGGATTATATATTACAAAGTTTAACAACAAAAGGAAGGTACTGGGAGAAAACGGGTCGGAGACGGGCTCCGGGGTGGCCACACCCCTGGTGGCACGGCCAGGTGGGCCCTCACCAAGGGGTGGTGTGAGCCACCCGGGCTCCGTTTCCGTCCCTCTTTCTACTCATTTCTTTCCATGTTAGATAAAAACTGCAAAAATATAAATTGATAGATTTTTCGTGGACATTTTCATACCAGAACTATTACCTATTCGAAAATGGACTTTGCAGATCTCTGAACTTGGCATTTTAATAAATTCTTCTGGACTCGCCGCTTGAATAACATCAATATCTTCATCTTGTAAACATATAGTTTGAGTCATTTAACCATTCACCATCTTATTACACCATTTTCTCCTATAACCTGGAAATTTCTTTCACACAAAACATCACACAATTCTCATTAGCAACATTAGTGCATGCAAGGTAATAAACCTTTTAAGTTCAATTTCAACTGAAATCCATCAAAACATAAGCTATTGTAGAAACTCCTTTTGAAAGCCCAAAAAGGAATTCAAAAAGGAAATCGATATAAGAGGCAAATGCAAGAGTGGCAAAAAATCTGTCAAAACAGACCAGCAGGTAAAGATCAATTTTTAAAAAGTCTTCTGTTGCTTAAATCAAAAAGTGCAAAACTAACGAAAGTTAAATAATAACCTGGGGCATGCACACAAAAAATTACAGATCAGCACTACGTTCTGGGATTTTTCACGATTTTTTATAGTGAAGCACAAAAATCTGTTTCGGGACAACAACTTCCCCAAATCTTACTTTCTCTCATTAGAGGTTGATCTTGAAAAAAAACCAAACAAAAAGATAGGGAGAGGTTATTGCAGAAGCAATAACTCCCAAGACTCAAATAAACAAAAACAAACTGAAAACAAAAATATATTGGGTTGTCTCCCAAAAAGCTCTTTCTTTATAGCCATTAAGATGGGCATGCTAATTTCAATGATGCTCACATAAGAATATGAATTGAAGTAAAAGAAAGCATCAAGAAGCAAAAGTACACATGTTTAAATCAAATCCACTTCCTATGCAAGGGAATTTTGTAAGAAAATAAATTGTTGAAACCAGAGGCTGCTAGCATAGGAAGGCAAAGCAAGTGAAACATAAAAACTTTCAGCATAAAGCGAGGAAACTTAATACTATTGAGATGCATAAGAACAATTTTCCCTCTCTCATAATAACTTTCAGTATCGTGCATAAATTTAATGATATAACTATCACAAGAACCATTATAGCAATGATCACTTATTCTAACAGAAAACACATGGACGCTGGCTCTCATAACACTGCTTTGTGAGACAATATTATAAGTATCCTTAGAGAGGATAATGTGTCCATCTTATACATATTTAGTGACAAAGTCTTTCACATTTGCTATTATAGGTTCAACAGCTATTTGTTCATCAGGTTCAACATCTTCGTTTGTACTTTCATTAACCATATGAGCTATCATAGAGTGTTCCTTTATCTTAAGTGGGAAATGCATTTTCTCATTGTAAGGTTCAAGTAAAATATGATTAGCAGTATAAACTTCGGTATCTCCTACAGGAACACAATTAGCAATATCTTTATATGGATCATGATACTTATTCCATTTCTTTTTAGGAATTTCAATATAAGAAGCAAAAGCCTTAAAATAACTTGCAATAGCTTGAGAGTCTAGACCATAAGCATTACTAATATTATGAAAGTCATCAGTTCCCATAAAAGATCAAATGCATTCATAATCATAATTTATACCTGACTTTCTTCCTTTATCATTCTCCCATGCTTCAGCATTGTCTTGAATACGGTCTAGAAGATCCCATTTAGCTTCTTCTTCCATGCGTGTAAATGATCCAGCACAAGAAGCATCCAATAGATCTTTATCATGAAGAGAAAGTCTTGCATAAAAGTTATTGATAATAATATTATTAGGGAGCTCATGAATAGGACATTTGAGCATTAGTAACTTCAATCTCCCGCAAGCTTGAGTTGTACTCTCTCCATCACGAGGCCTAAAGTTATATATTTGATTCCGATCTTTGTGAATCTCACTAGGAGGATAAAATTTTGAATAAAAGAGAGGTACTACTTCCTCCTATTCAAGAGCTTGACCATTCTTCAGCAGCTTGTACCATTCCTCAGCTCTTCCTTTTAGTGATAATGAGAATAACTTCTTCTTAACTTGATCTGTTGTAATACCTGCACACTTAAACAACCCACATAATTCATGTACAAAGAGAAAATGATCACCGAGATGGATAGTTCCATCTCCAAAATAGTAGTTATCCATAACACGATCAATAATTCTTGTAGGTATTTTAAAAGTATCATTTTCAGCAGGTGGAGGTTCATCTACTACCTTAGAAGTGGTAGTAGCATTATGAAATAAGAAACTAAGTGAATTATCCATATTGAAATAAAGTAACTAACAGAAATAAACAATACTCACGATAGAAGTTTCCTTTACCAGTTCCACTCTCCAATAGCGCTTGCTCCCTGGCAGCGGTGCCGGAAAATAGTCTTGATGACCCACAAGCATAGGGGGTGTATCGCAGTATTTTTGATAAGTAAGAGTGTCGAACCCAACGAGAAGCAGAAGGTGTTGACAAGTGGCTTGGAGCAGGAGTTCTCTATAAATACTTAGCAAACGGATTTTTAGGGGGTTTTGATAATGCAGATAAATAAAGTATGAGTAAATAAAAGACAATAATAATAGATGCAGCAAGTGTCCCAATCCTTTCTTTAGCAAACGTTCTCAACGACACATGGGAATATTGTCAAGTGCTTTCGCTTCATATAGTTGATTAATCTTCTTTAGTTTGATAAGTGTTATGCTGACCTTCCTAGGACTAATACATACTTGTGATTATACCCCTTGCAAGCATCCACAAGTACAAGAAAGTAATTAAGATAGAAACCTAACCACAGCTTTAAACTCTGAGATCCTACACTCCCTTGTGCAAAGGTTTCCTAACGGGGGTTTAGGTTTCTGTCACTCCAGCAACCCCTACGGTTAGTAGCCAAATACACAATGCATTCCCCTAGGCCCTTAAAGGTGAAGTATCATGTAGTCGATGTTCACATGACCCCACTAGAAGAATAACACCACAACTTAATTATCAAACCATTGAATATTTCTCAACACAATTCCACTACTAACAACATGACTTCTCCCATGTCCTCAAGAACTAAATGAACTACTCACGAGACATCATATGGATCAAGATTAGAGATGAAATAATGATAAGTAACAATCTAAACATGAACGATAATTCAATGGTTCCACTCAATAGCATCAACTACAATAAGTAATCAAAACCGAGAAAGTTTCCCCTAAGAACTATGCAAGATTCAACCCAATTGTTACAGCGGTATGAAGTTGTGATGATGGTCCTGGTGGAGATGATGATGGAGATGATGGCGGTGATGATCCCGATGAAGTCTAGCTTGATGATGGTGTTGATGGCGACGATCTCCCCTCTCCAAGAAGGAATTTCCCCGACAGATTTCTGCCTGCCGGAGAGCTCTTTCTCTCTCTATAGTGTTCTGCCCCGTAGAGGTGGCAGAATCTTTCTATGGTCGCCCCCCGAGTCTTAGGGTTTCATAGGGAATATATACGCCAAAGAGCAGAGCCATAGGTGGGCTAGGGTGGCCACACCACCTGGTGGCGTGGCCAGGGCTAGCCCACGCCAGGAGGTGGCGTGGGCCCCCTGTGGCCCATCTCTGCTCCCCCTTCTAGCATCCTTCGTCTTCTGGAAAAATAGGTTTTTCCACATATTTTCCGGGATTTTCTGATCTTCGCGAATTTCGCCTCCAAACAGTGCCTTTTCCATCAGAATCGGTCCATCCTCCAAAAATCATCAACCATGCAAAAATAGATGAAATAACATAAGTATCATCTCTTAATATGAAATATATCAATGAATAACAGTAAATTATGATATAAAATAGTAATGCAAAATGGACGTATCAGTGTGTTCAGGTATTCGGAGGAACAATTGAGGCCACATGCGTCAAGAGCGGGATTTGTCCATCCGCGTGATGGAAAAGATACTCGAGGGCCCACTCGGGGAAGTTGTATCCAATAGCCGTGCAACGTGTGATTTCATCACAGGGATATCACTTGTCGAAATGAGTCAAGTAGCATTTGTTGATAACGAGGTTGAAGACGACATAGTGATGTCATTGATCAGATCTCGGACAATGCAAGTATCGAGAGACAAAAGTAATACGACACACTGTTCATGGTTCAATGACAAAAGATTTCGCGGAATGCATAGGGATCAACATGGCCATCCAGGTCCCTCTAATGATCATTGGTATGGGAGGGTCCCGACAATGTCTGGAGTGTTCTCGAGCCGTGGGGTATCATGCTTAAGGGCTTGATGATGCTCAAAGACTGTTTTGGTATCGATAGAGTCACCAAAGAAAAGAGAGAGAAAACCGGAAGGGTTTCGGTAAGTCCAGAGGATGTTCGGAATGAGATGGAATGAGTTCCACATCAACGGGGATTGAATAATATGTAAGTGAATGTTGAATATTGATTTAATCATTCATTTATATTTATTCAATAAAATAAAAAGAATTAAAAATGGTCAAATACCTAATTGGGCCAAAATCCGGAGGGAAAAGGGCCCATGAGGGAAAAGACCAAAGGGAGGAGAGAGAGGGGGTGGCCGTCTGGGCCTTGGGCACCCCATGCAGGGCCCACTAGGGCATTGGCCGGACGGCCAAGCTCCCCTCCTCCTCTCCTTTGTTTAGTCCCACATGACTAAGGCAATTGCCTATGTGGGGGGTTTTCCCCTATATAAAGAGGTATTTTGACAAATTAAATATACAATAATCAATAAAAGGTTCCCTCTCTTTTGGGGAGACCTCTAGTTGACTCTCTCTCTCCCATGACTGTGGTCCCAAGTCCGGATCGCGTGAGCAGGAGTCTTATTCACCACGGAGCACTGTCGCACTGCGGGATTCAGATCCAAAATATCTACTTCCATAACTGTTGCTAGATCGGAGGAGCAAGAGTCATCATTAGGCACCGGACGTGTATAACTCCCTACGAGGTGCAACACTTGGGGCACAAGGAGTCATTGGAGCCACAGGAGCTGTCGGGACTTCAACACGACCTCGAGGTCGGCTTCGGTTCGTCTACATCAACCACGCTCTCCTGAGCGTTGACATTGCTTTTTGGTATTCAAGGGTAAGTTTGCGAAAATCCCCTCCTGTTACTACATTACTAATAGATAGGTCCTGGCATTAGGCTTCTTGGTGTAGGAAAAAAATATTGTTTTCATGCGCGAACCCCTTCACAAATTATGTTATAAAAGAAAAGATTGACAGATATAATAATGAAGTTATGATACCACCTAAGATTGGGGATGTATGGCTCCCCAAGATTTTAATCACTATTGGAAAAGAGACACATCATGCTATTCCAGATTTAGGATCTAGTGTGTCAGTTTTATCTACAAATCTATATGATTTAGTTGATTTGAAACCCATGGAAAAGTGCTCTATAGATCTTTTACTCGCTGATGATTCAACTAAACATGCTTTTGGAAAAGTTAAAGATATCATGGTTGAATTGCATATGACATTTGTACCTGCTGATTTTATTATCATGGACATGGGGAGCAATACCTCAAGTCCTATAATACTTGGTAGAACCTTTTTGAGAACCACATGTGCAGTCATTGATACAAAAGAAGGAAATGTGAAGTTTCAGTTTCCTCACAAGAAATGTATGGAACACTTTCCAAGGAAGAAGGAGGTAGCAAAGAAGCACAAGCTACCACATGAATTCCATATCACTTAAACCAAGTAAGTAAAGCCTAGCTATATGGCTATAAAGAAAGCGCTTTGCGAGAGGCAACCCAGTTATTTTATTTGGATTTTTTTTGAACTCTTGATGTAGCAATAGAGTTTTGTTTTGGTTTTATTTCTGTATTTTTAATAAAGTACCAAGTGGAACCCATTTTGGATGTTAAAAAGTTGCTAAACATATGGAGTAGCAAATTTCTGCAGAACAGTTTTTAGTGCAAGAATTTTATGATTTTTTATTTAACTCTGACTGCGCTCATATTTACACAACATTTACAACTTTTAATACTCTGTATGTAAAATAATTGGCTAAAATTCCAGACAGGTTGAAGCGGGCAAGAAAAAATCGTTTTTCTGCTGCTAAAAATTTGGACACATTCTGCCATGTTTTGTTTTAACCATTCCCAAGTGTCCTAAAATGATTGTTATGAGTGATATTATATGCTAGGGATATGTAGGAACATTATATGCTTGCTTTAATATTTATAAAGAATTTTGTCTTTGATATATATGTAGCCACTATTATACTTTTGTGCCACTAATGTCACCACTCAGGAAAAAGATGGGAGAAAAGTTTCATGTTGAAGTTTTTTGATGGGGAATAGAGGAACATCACACCAAGTGCAATCCAAGGATGGTGAAAACCATAATCTTGGGGATGCCCAAGGAACCCCACTGGACCTATTAAACTCTCGGTTTGCAAACCTCTAAACTTTGTTTTTCGAGCAACATAAAACTATCGTAGAAACTTGGAGCGTCTGTTTTGTTTATTTTACTTTTGTTTTGCATTAGAAGGACCACCACCACTATATTTATAAGTGTTTATGATCAATCTACTGAAAATAAACCTTCACATGATGAGACTAAAAATGAATAAGAATGCCTTTAAATAAAAGGAAATAGGAGATAAAAGTAAAAAAGCTGAAATTCATGTTGTGTCTAGTTGTTAAGCTCAAGTACTTTATATGAAGTATGATTTTTTTGTGCCTATTAATTTGTATCCTTTTCTTGTGTATATTTATGTTCAAAATTAAGGAGGAAGGTGAGAAAATAAATGTTGGCATTATGAACTAGATGGCACACTCTTTAGATCCCTTTTGCTAAGCCTTCACAATACAAGCTAAGACTTGTTCCAAACCCCATAAAATAGACTAGGCATATCCACCTAGTTGTGGAAAAGGTACTTTAAAGTATAGTATGTATGTTAATCCTCCAAACATTCTTAAAACACCTTTTTATGTATTGTAAAGCTCAAAGAAAGTAAGGTTTGGGGCGATACCACTATGGAAATTTTTGTGCTTTACATCTTATTGGTTGTTGTTCACCAAACCATGTTGTCATGGCACAAGCTTTCAATGTTTAATTTTGATAATTAATCATGTTAAAGTTCTGCCTATGGATTGCATTGATGTGAAATAAAGTGTGCATACTGTAGTAGGCATGTTGAGAGAAAACGCTTCTGAACCGCTAGTCAAATCCATGTGCCGTGCGGCAACTCATGGTGGAAACTTACAGCATGATGATCCTTGTTGATATGATTCATATGTCTTTTTTGTTGTTTTCTGGAGTAGAGATACTACCCCCTCCCACCTTGAACATGACCAAGGAATTACATTAACTCCTATGCTAAATAAATAAATAAATACAAAGGGGGGCATATAGCTACACAAGAGCAAGAGGTACTTCAGTGATGCAGTTTCTAAGACCAACATGTGCATACAATGACATGCCTAAGTTCAGTAGCATGAGGAGTGCAAAGTCATAGGTATGGTGCATGAAACAATCAACTTGTAAGATGTTTAGCACATAAACCATATGAAGCTTTGAAATTAAAGATACTTGGAACCCCAACCTTATTAGTATTGTTGACATGAACTACATAGATCAAAACTTTATTTTTATATTCTTTATGGAGGATTAACATATGTATTAAAGGCTTACTTTCTCGGTACGGGATGCAAAACATCTCAAGGAAAGACATGAAACTAAGAAGTGAGTCTTCCAGTCAAGGGCATGAAACTAAGAAGTAGCCCAACAATAAAGGCATAAAACACCAATGCCAATCATGAAAAGAGTCTCTTATTCTATAGGTTCGTCAAAGTGTGCTTGAAGGTTTGTTTTGTTCATCATTTGTTTTATCACACCATTACCTATTGTTTAACATGTTTATAGATGTGTAAAAGATGCAACTTGATAGTACACTTGCATATTATGTTTCATTCAAAGGAATTGAGCCTATGAACTTTACATGATAATGAAAGAAGCAAAGGTAACAAACTCCAAAGTCCATGTTTAGTTTTTATCACCTTCATGCTCGAGGACGAGCATAGGTTAAGCTTGGGGCTGTTGATGCATGTAAAATGCATACATGAAATTTGTAGTTTGTTAACATGTTTTCCCACGTATTTTCATCATATATAATGTTATATACATGTTTTATATTGATTTTGGGGATTTACCAATGATCCCCTTTATTTTGGCTATAACCCGACAGGCTAGAAAAACCATGTTTTCAATGTTTTTGATGTTTTAGGACCTATACGAATTCAAATGGACCTGAAATTTTGGGAATGCCAATATTTATCCACGAGAAGCATCTAGAGCACAAGAATCCCACCTGGATGGCCAAGAGGCCCAAATGAGCATGGGTGGTGCACCCAGCCCAGGTGGGCGCGCCATCCACCCTCGTTTCCTCCTCGGTCGTCCGATCGCCTTGATTCTTTCGCCTATAGAGTTCTCTTGACCTAAAAACCCCTGTATAAGGATCCCCCAGGGAGTCCTTAAGATAGAAGACACCAGACACGAAAACACCACCAAACGGAGTCAGATCCAGCGAAGATTGGAGGGGGAAACTCTGCCAGAGCCACCTCTGGGGGGATCTCCACCCTCTCCAACATCTCTAGCATCATCACCATGATGAAGAGGGAGTAGCCCACCTCTGGGCTATGGGTTTGTGGCTATAGCTTGATCTATTTCTCTCATGTTCTTCATAGATCTAGTACCATATGAGCTGCCTACATGATTATGGTCATATTTGTAATTCCTATGTGGTGGATCTTTGTTCTATGATTTGATATTTGAGTTTGGAATCTATTTTGTGTAAGATGTATTGATAGATGCATATCATGTACCCGGTTCTTAATTGCTTGTTTTGATCCAACTTGTATGCAAGAACTTGTATGAGGAGAAGTGTGTATTAGATGGTGTAGCATGGTGGTAGTGATTGAATTGTGACAAACAATATTCAAGATCTACTTTGGTTTTTACCTTTCTTTTGCTTCCTCCCTAGGGATAAAGTGAAACCAGGTGCTATAGTTATCATGTGATAGTGTGATAATCTTGTTAGATCAAGGTAGCATGTTTGTATTTCAAACATCATGTTATATTACTTAAAGCTATACTATGATTTATTCTTAATTCATGATTTCATGGAGTTTCCCTCTCTTGAGGAGTATAAGAGAGATGTATTTCATCTCTATGTTAGAACGTGATGCCCATATTGATTCCTTATCAAACGCATATAGAATTTCCATGAAAATTTATTATTGATGAATTGTTTTGTGATCACCACAACTTAAAAAGAGAGTAGACAAGTGAACCCATGAACCCTAGTCCATTTTAATTATAAGAAACACCTTTCCATTGCATCTACTATATTTTTATATTTTCTGTAATTAATTATTTTGAAAATACAAAAATACTTTCTCTACTTGCAATCACTTTAGGGTCGTGTAGCTGGTGCCGGATGCAGCGGAGACAAAGGTTGGATTGTTGCAGCGTGGCGACGGGCTTTATGGGCCCAATGTGGATCAGGCCGAACCCTCTTGGGACTAGTGTGCGTCCGAGGAGGCTTTACGGGCTCGCGGAACACAATCGGACCTAACTGGGATTGGTGTGCCCTGTGGCCGCGTCTGGTCGACTACCGCCAAGGCAGTGGAGGCAGTTCCCTCCTGTGCGGCCACGGTATGGTTGCCCCCGGTTCAAGCTACTACTTGCCTCCATCTAGTAGACCTTGTGATAGTAGCTTTGCTGACACGGCGATGGAGATTTCGTGATCTTAGTGGCGCATGTTGATGGGCGGTGAGTCTGGTGATGTCGAGGCATCGTCCTCATGGGGCTCCTGTGCTTTGGATCATCCGAGGGTTATGGATAGGTTTTTTTTGGTAGAAATCCTTTTCGGATTGCTCCACACCGACGTGGTGCCGCCATTGGGTGGCACCTTTCCTTCCTAGAGGGCGTCGTGTCTACCCTCCATCCACTTCCCTCAGTGTGTCAGGGGAAACCCTAGGACCAGTGTGCTGGTCCAGGCAGCAATGTTTGCTCTCCTTATTGAAGGTGATGCTTGGTACTTGACGACTTGGATCTAGGAGTGTGGTGGTACTTCTTTGGTAGGAGCAACGGTTGCGGGTTACATTCGCTTTAGTGTTTTCTATTCCCCCAAATTTTCTTTCGTTTCGGGACTCTCGTTGGTTGTATTGGGTGTTTGCTATATTAATATAGCAGGATGAAAGCCTATTTTGAGAAGGATGTGTAACATGTTTCATGATGTATGAAAGGGTATGGATTTCATATTGTAAATATTAATATTTTTCTAAAAATTATAGTTTGACTTTTGAAAAAGAAATCCTTAAGCTTCGGGACGAAGGTAGTATCATCTTGTTCGCATGTCATCAGTTGTTCAATGTAGGGATGCCCTATATTAAGTGCGAAAATAGAGAGAATTTCGTTGGCACTAAACTGGTGTACTCAGCCACTAATCCTTGAGGCGGATTCTCTTGAATCGGTTACCCTACTGCAGAAAGATGATATGGATCACTCTGTTTATACGATCATATTGAGAATATCGAAACCCTGTTGAGGACCGTCAAACTTGCATCACTCATATGAAAGATAGCTCAGAATATTAGTATCCACTTTATGACAATTAAACTAGTCACTCTGATCCATAATAAATTTCATTGCTTTAGTACAAATACAAAGTTTATACTAAAACAATGTCACTTATTATGAATCGGGAGGAGTAGAATAAAGGGATTTCTATTTTTGTGCCTTTGGTGTCTTAGTTGTACTCAGTTTTTCCCAGCCGCTAAGCTTTTGCATATGTGCTTCTCTGAGACTCTCATAGAGAGCTCGAACGAGAGCTGTCATCAGGTTGACCGTTATGCTAATGTGTGGGGCTGCATTGTGTGGGACTGTGTGGGGCCGGTAGGTCGTGACCGTGTTATGCTAACACATGGGACCACATCATGTGGGACCGTGTGGGCCGGTAGGTCGGGACCATGTTTGGTAGTGCTCATGAGTAGGTTCCGTTTCTCTCGCCCAAATTGGCAGTTTTCTTTTTTTTGTTCGGTAATTGACAGTTTTTAGAGCGCCTTTTTCCTCTCTCGCTAACAGTTATGTTTTTTTGCCCAAATTGGTAGAAAATCTACATCAACTTTTCTCTTTAGTCATTCATTCCTTTTGGCCTTAATTTTTGACCAATCTGGTAGCAAATTTAGAGCAGCAAATCACACCAGCAATATACTTACATTCAGAAAACAATACAAATGTGGATAAGCTGCTCATATCAGTTAATATAGAATATATTAGTGATAGATAGTAGGGTATTTAACGAGGTTTGATACATTCGCTGCTCAGCAGTCAACAACAAAATAAGCTGCTTTATAGTAGCAGCAACACACACGTTCAGTCCCTCCTAGCCTCCGCCTCCTCCCTCTTGCGCTTCCTCCACTTCGTGCTGCCTAGTCCCTTGATGTTGGGCACCTTGGGCTTGATCGGAGACATGCAACCCTCTGTAATGGCCACCTGCTGGCGGTTGCGGAGGTGAATGCCGAGTGCCATGTGGTGAGCGAAGAAGGCGTGGACATTCACGGTCGCGCTGACATTGGGGTTGCAGGAGCTCAAATACTTGGCATGTCTCACGAGGCAGGTGAAGTCCGTGGCAGCGAGTCTCCTATTGCAGAAGGGGCACCTGTAGATGTCACCAATAAAGTAGGCATCATACTGGCCAGACTGTAGCCTCCTGAGCACCTAACGAGTCTTGGTGTGCCTAGACTCGTCGTCGCTGCGGACATCGCTGTTGTGCACCTGTTGGAACAAATAGTAGCGTGCATGATAATAAGGACATGATTGAAATCCCTTGATTATCGGGATTAATTATTTTCATAAATTAACCGATTAAAATATCATGGTTATTTTCATAAACTAACCGAGTGCGTTAAATTCGCCAATCCCCAAATCTCAAATAAAATCAAATACTGATTCGAACTAAGGATTGACGCTAGTATTAACTATGGAATCCCTTCACTACAACTCAAAGCACAAATAAAATAGGATTGAAATGAGAACAAGCAGATTCATCGAAACATAAGATCAACCTAGCATCCAACACAAGAGGATTAGCTGATGTAAGAAGATAGATCTAGCATCCAACGATTGAAATGCGACCAGTCAAACCCTAATAACACAAGATCTAGCATCCAACGATGGGAATGGGAGAAGAACAAGGGAAAGGGAGAAAACCCTAGTTACCTCCGATCATGGGTCGACGATGTTGGTGTCATAGGGGTTCCCCTAGACATATGCACTCCTCCTTGTAGGGGCCCAGTCGAGCGGGATCTGCCCTCGACCAGCGGGGCCCTCCTCGCCGGCGGCTACAAAGGAAGAGGGGATGGGGGCCTGGACAGGGATGGCAACTGCCTTCGATGCCTCAACGTGGGACTGGACGGGGGCCTCCTCGTCGACGGCCTTGGAGGGACAATGTCCACTGCATCCTTCTTCTCCATCCTTCTTGATGCATTAGACATAAAGATTTTAGTTTAGTGATTCCTTTAGTTTATACATTACTTTTCACTCTCTAAAAATGGTAAACTCTTAAGATTTTCTTAGGACAACGTTACATGTCTAAAGTGTAATTTGAAAGTGTTCGAGAGTTGTATAATTTTAGTATATGCATTAGACATAAATATTTTAGTTTAGTGATCCATTTAGTTTATGCATTACTTTTCACTCTCTGAAAATGGTAAACTCCCAAGATTTTCTTAGGACAACATTATCATGTCCAAAGTGTAATTTGAAAGGGTTCAAGAGTTGTATAATTTTGGTATATGCATAATACAAAAAGATTTTAGTTTAGGGATCCCTTTAGTTTATGCATTTCTTTTCACTCTCTAAAAATGGTAAACTCTCCAGATTTTCTTAGGACAACATTATCATGTCCAAAGTTTAATTTAAAAGTGTTCAAGGGTTGTATAATTTTGGTGTATGCATGAGACAAAAATATTTTCGTTTAGGAATCCCTTTAGTTTATGCATTACTTTTCACTCTCTAAAAATGGTAAGCTCTTAAGATTTTCTTAGGACAACATTATCATATCCAAAGTGTAATTTTAAAGTATTCAAGAGTTGTATAATTTTGGTATATGCAATAGACATAAATATTTTAGTTTATGCATTACTTTTCACTCTCTGAAAATGGTAAACTCCCAAGATTTTCTTAGAACAACATTATCATGTCAAAAGTGTAATTTGAAAGTGTTCAAGAGTTGTATAATATTGGTATATGCATGATACATAAAGATTTTAGTGAATGCATTACTTTCCACCCTCTAAAATGATAACCTCTCTTTTTTTACATCAAAAGTTGTATAATGTTTTTAATTTGAAAGTGTTAAAGTGTTGTGTCATTTTATTTCTTATTTCTTATACTTCCATCTCCCTAAATCTTAAAATTTGACTTTCATCTCATAGATTCACTTGATTGCAACTAAGACACTAACCTGATAAACAAATTAATTTTTTCCTAGTCACCCAAACTAGCATAGGAAATCATCAGAACGACCACTCTCTCGGCCGCATTCTCCACAGCAAGCCCCCAGCCTGAGCTCCCAAGTTGCGCATATTGATTCCTCCAATCATCCTATCAATGTATATATCGATCCACTCGAAATGCTCGAAATGCCAGCATTTCTTCAGGATCTAAAAACGCCAATATGAACCCTAAATCCCAAATTCTGAGGGAATAACAAGAGAGTAGAGAGAAATCCGAAAAATTTGGTGCGAAGGGGAGGCAAAATTGAAGCTAAACATCACTCGCTGGCGCGAGAAGGGCTATCATCGCCAGAGAAGAAGAAGAATGGGGTGCAGGAAAAGAAAGTGGAGCCAACGACATGGGCACGGGCACGGGCGCGGGGCTGGCTCGGGTTCCCATCTTGCAACGCTAACCTACGTAAGTTGTGGGTCTGGCGCTTACGTGGATAAGATGTGGCTCCCACGCTGATTTGGATAAGTGGAGAGAGGTGTCCACTATGGGACCCGACCCAATGTGGTCCCACTCATCAACACGTAATGGTGAGGCTAGCGGACAGACTCTATGAGAGTTTCAGACAAGAGGTTAGGCAAAAGTGAGAAAAAGTTTAGCGGCTGGGTAAAGTGAGTACAACTAAGAAACTAGGACAAAAAAATAGAAATCCTTAGAATAAATGATCGTACAGGTTAGCCACTAGTCATGAGGTTTTAACCGACTCTTGTCAAGATATTGTAATTGTTGTTCTCTGCGCAATGCAGGTTTCATTCGGAAAAAAATCCGAGTTAAATCCATGGGGTCATGGAACTTGTGGAGCAAAATCAATTTGGTCATTGTACAATGGGAGGATAAATTTACAGTTACTGAATACGCATCGGAGCTTCACGCACGGGCACTGGAGCTGGTACAACATCATATTTGCTGACGTGGCACTATCTAAAATCCCATATGTCAGCCACTAACCATTCATAGGGACTGTTTTCAAAACATAAAAACAAGAGGGCTAAATTGAAAAATGGCAAAAAGATAAGGTTGCCATCCCCTTTCCGCCTCCATCCCTGACCGGCACCACCGCCGTGGCACAATAGGGTTTGCTCGAGGCGGCCACTCCCCCCACCCACACCACTCTTGGACGTCCTCCCCACTTCCTAGGTCGAGAAGAGATGCGAGTAGGTTGTATTTGTGAGGACGTTGTGGCCATTGAGGAAGGATAGAGCTCGGCCAGCGTGGTGGCCTCACCATCGTGTCCATGCGCGGCGGCGACCTTTTGCACATGAGGTACCGTCGACCTGTTGAACTTGTCGTGGCCTCCAACACGAGGTCGAGCATCGCTCCTGCCTCTGCCCCTGCAGGTGGAGCTAGCGCGTTGGGACGTCGCCTAGACGCGGTGAGCCAAAGAGGGGGATGGAGCCTCCGCGGAAGGGGGCGGATTCACTACAAAATACTCCTATACCCGGCGGATTTTTGGGACGACACAAGCAAAAAATACCTCCAAATGTTGGATATGCGGCGGATGAGCGATCACGACACCATTTTGTCGCAGCGGCAACTTATACGCCGTGGCCGACGCGGCGCCGGCAAATTTTTTAGTGTCATCATACGTGATCGGGAAAGCCGGCGGATTTAATGCCGCGGTAGGTGGATGGAGGCAGATAGTAGTGCGCCGAGCTTTCTAGATGATATTTACAGTGTGTCCCACGCTGACTGGTCAAACACCCCATGTTGACTGGTCGGGTTTGTCTCGCTGACTGGCGTGACCCACTACCGTCAAGGCCTTTATATCTCCTTCTTTAGCTTCCGCTCCCGATCTCGTTCTAGTCTCTTGTACTCTCTGGCACAGTACTCTCTCCAATTCTCCCTCTAGTAATCTGCAGCGGTTGGTGGCGGCGAGATCCAAGCCAATGGAGCACTAGGTAGTTTTTATCGACCTCCTCTATCCTCTGTTGATCAGAAAATAATTTAGAGATATTTGTCTCTGTTAGATTTGCTTCTACGGCTGGAGCCCTCAGCGAGGTTACGCTGGCGAGAATGCTGGTGTTCGAGGCATTTTTTAGCTGAATAGCAGGCTCATTTTGATGTCCCAAATGTAAGTTAAAATAGACCGAACAACAAGCTGTGTTATGCACACGAAGCTGATCACCGATCGGTCAACTCAACATGCATATGCATGGAGCTAGCAATTACATGGATCCATCGTTATGAGTCTGTGTCCATGACCAACGTCAAATTTACTTTTGCATGGTAATATATGTCTTACAGGGATTTGAAGAAAGATTATTCAGTGCCGTCATCTGCCCCAAAACCAAGACGATTAACAGCCTAAAAACCAATCTATTTGACCTAAATCTATCCAAACTCGTGGATCCGGCGACTCCTCGCCACTGATGACCTAGGTCGTCAGTGGGAGAGCCGCCGGAGGCCGGCGTCAGGAGGCCTTTACCCCTGGCGGCGGCGACGCGGGAAAAAGGAAACTTGTTGGAGTCAGCTCCCATCCTAAGCAACATCAAATGAAGGCAACTCATATTAACTTAATTAAGTATATTAGTCTATTTTGCAGCGGATACTCACTACGTCTCCCTACAGATGGCTGTTGTCCAATGGCCAGCACAGCATGTGGCTGCGCGACCCGGCTCACGACCGACCAGAGCCTCTAGCAGCAGAGCACTACGTCGCGCGTGTAGCCCCTTCCTTCCCTTCTCCCGGCAACCACTGTCCAAGGCACGACGGCCGCGACCTCGCTCTCCTCGACATGTAGCTGGGGACACCCCAATCTGAACCGTGAGGAAGGGATAGGATATATTATCTCTTTGGCCGTTTTACATTTTTGTCCTCAAGTAATTTAGGGAAAATTAAGAATGCTTTTCACGCCATGGTGCTCAACCCATATATGTTGGACACATAAATCGTTAGCGGTTTGCATCTTCTTTACGTTTTTACTGACTTTATTAAGTCTGTTTATCAGAAAAAATATACTTCCTTCGTCTTAAAACAAGTGACTTAAATTTGTCTAAATTCACATCCATCTAGGACGTGTTTTAGTGTATAGATATATACGAACATAGATAAATCCAAATCACCTATTTTAGGATGGCGGGAGTAGTTTTCAAAAGTGAACTCTGGTGTCACCATATCGTTCCCATGGAGAGCAAGGCTAAAATTTGTCCATTGCCGTCACCATTTTACTTTTAGCCTATCTGAGTTGCTGTGACTCTTTGGGATGTTTACGCATCGATTAGTGCCAGCAGGCTGATTAGTAATTACGTTTCATCACCCGCCCACATGAACTGACTTGATAAAGCCCACATGCATGTCGGCCAGGAGGATGCATATGCATAGGCATCCTACTTTATCCAGCTAAAAGAGATTAACACAAGTACAACTCTACAAGTAGCCTCCGTCGTCCAAGCTTTGACCTGGCCATCCGAATTCCACCGCTTGAGCTGTTGATGCTTACTTTAAAAATAAACCAGTGCTAGGACGAATTTGACACTTTTTTGATATAGTCGAAACGGGTCAGCATGAGAATTCCGGAAATTCGTTCCTGATAGGGATCAAACACCGGTCGCTAGGATACGCTAACTGCGTCCGAACCACTAGGCTACTGTCCCATTCTCGTTGATGCTTACTTTAGTTGCACATCAACATTTGCTTCATTAGCCTTGGCGATAATGAAGATTCGACTCAATAAGAAGCTGCAATTTGTAAACATTCGCAACGATATGTTGGCCAGTGAGAATATAGGGGATGAGGGGATAGTAGGAGGTAAAGGCATCGACTTGAGAAGATGAGGGACATGGTAGGAGGTGGAACAGAGCTAAGGTTATCGCTAACTATTTCATAGTCAACTACAATCATGCAGTAGCAACGCACGGGCATGCAGTAGCAACGCACGGACATTTAGCTAGTATTAACTTAATTAAGTATATTAGTCTATTTTGCAGGAATACACGTACAGGTTAAAGTTAAACTACCAAGGTGTACATCCGCGGATTGACAGCTGCAGCGTGTCACGTATACGCGTACGGCTGGCCGCTCTGCTCGATCTATTGGCCCCAACTAAACTATATATTTGGGAGATGTGCGTGAGCTCATTCGTCCCTTTCTTTTCTCTCTCTTTGCTACGGTAGTTTGAGAGGCCTCTCGCTGTTTCTAGGCCAAACCGAGGTCCCTCTCGGCGGTGATGCCGTCGGAAAGGGACTGAGGGGCGGTGCCGGAGCCTGTAGTATAGGTTTTAGACGTAGGTTTGCCTTTGTGCAGTCTGGGAGTAGGTCATCGGAGTTCTTCAGCTGGCTCCGATGCGTCCTAGTCCTCTCTTCCCTGGCGGCGGCGCTCTGGTGGCAAGGGCATGTGTCGCGGGGTGAGTTGCGGCCGGGGATCTCCGCCAATAAAGCTGATCCGGCGAGCTTTTCCCCACTGGTGGTTCCACGCGCCACGGTGGGGTCGTCAGAGGGTCTTTTCTGCTGGTTTCCATGGTGGAAAGCAGAGGAGGCTTCTTGTTCGGGCTCCCTTAATAAGCGTGGGTATCGATGAATCAATGGTGCCCATGCTAAGATCTCTCTTCCGGCCGGCCGTGGAGGCGAGGGGGAGGTGGATTTCAGCGTGTTGCTCATCGATTTGGGTCGATGCTGGGGTTCATGTGCTGCTTTGGTGAGTTCTTCCACAGTGGTCTCATGGAGGTCACTGATCCATGCCGGTAGACGGCAGCTCACGGCGCTGATGTGGCGCCTTTTCAACCTCCAAGTGAGGCTCTTCTCTGATGGCTCGACGATGGCGTGGTTCGCCGCCCCCCTCCCAAGTGGCTTGCTCCCCGGTGATGGAGGCGACGGTCGGTGTGCGAGTTCATCCTGCTGGATCGGTGGAGAGGTTCAAGGACCCGATTGCGTTTTTAGAATAAGTTCAAAGGTCATTCGAGTAATTTTCTGGGGTCACAATGTAATTTTCCTTTTCTTCTTGGGCCCCATGTATCCTGTAATTCCACCATTTTGATTTAATGCAGCGCTTCTCGGTCCTTCGGGACCGCCCCTGTTAAAAAAAAATTGGGCGTCGAGGCCATAAGGATCAAATCGGAGGACACTTGAACGGCCACAATTCTCCCAGGACTCAGCGCACTGCCGCTGATAGATAAACATCTGCACCGTAATAAATTCTGGAGGCAGACGCCCAGCTGCTCTCAGGAGAAGACACACGCACCCGGAGACTCACACAGCACACAAAGCCAGCTCCTAGAGGAGAGCTCTCGCCGTCCGGAGGCAGAGCTCTCGCACCTCTCAGGCCCAGAAAATCCCTTCACGCACATGGCTAGCCAAACTCCAGTCTCCAATTCTCATACACACACCCTACAAACATCCATTGATCAGTACCCATACGCACACACATCCACACATCGGGAGCAAGAAGGGCACGCAACGGGAAGAAGCAAATGGTTCGTAATGGTGAGCATGGTTAACTCTTTCATATCTCTCTCCCTCTCTACAGCATACACGCACACATGCGCACCGTGCCCCATCGAGTTCGCAAGATGCCCATACCCAAGGATTTCAAGCTTCTTCATGATCGCTAAAAGTACCATGGCCTACAAGAGCCAGAACCGTGGCTAGCCGATTAATTGCAAACAGTGAAACTTTCGGGGGATCAAAAGCCATAGCTATGCAGAGCTTGCAGTTGCACTTAACTGGAGCCGCACGGTCCTGATTAAGATAGTTTCCCAAAAATCAATAAGTAGTTGGGGTGACCTGGAAGACAAGTCCATCCGGTACGTCAAATCTACGTTCAAGCGACCCGCATCCATCGAGAAGCTGAGGGCGTGCAAGCAAAAATCAGGCGAATCAATACGCACATTCATACAGCGGTGTAACATAATTAAAACTTAGCCGAAGATATCTCCGACGAGAGGGCGATTGACGCTTTGAACAACGAATTGCGTCAAAAAGAATTCATAAAGGAGATGGGTCCGGTCAAGCCGAAGATGATCTCCCAGCTAATAGACATGGCGGGGGAATTGATGGGCTGGCGGCGAGGATGCAGTAAACAACAAACGGGGTGGCTCACCGAAGAATATCGTGAGAGGCAAAATAATGACAACAGAAAACGACGTAACTACGACGGCTACGAGGGCTAAGCCACGTTGCGGCTGGTTACGTCAATGAGGACAACCGCAGGAGTGATAACCGCCGCGGAGGATATCAAAGCAATCGAGAAGAAGGAGGACCAAGTGGGACATCACAGTAGTACCGGCCGAGGCAGCCGAGGAAAGCCCCAATTCTAGTTGTGCAGATGTTGGATGGTCCATGCCACATGCACTACTACGTCGAATCCAAAGATAGGAGGCGATCAAATCACCTCATGAGGGATTGTCGCACCTTCCTGGGGCTCAATTGAGCATTCAACATTAAGGTGGCCGAGGCAACAAACCAGAGATACACCACCACCCCTAGGGCACTAGCACTAAACACACCACCACCACCACCAGGACCACCTCCGGCAGCCGCGACGATCCAGCAACAACCCGAGGAAAATAGAAGGAAAAATGACGAATACCCAAGGTCCAGGGGACCAATGAACATGATTCAGAAGGGACATCCATCCAACAGAACGCAAAAACTAATCACCCAACAAGTTAACATGGCAGTGAGGACACCGCCACCAACATCTGAGTATCGCCACTGGTCTGAGCAGGAGATCAGTTTTAGTAGGGCTGATCACCCCCTTCGGGTTCCTGTAACATCTCAAAAATATTAAAAGGAGGATATCAATTTCCAAGCAATCAAAATTAGGGTTAACAAAAAACTTTTACTATTAAAAAAACTATATGAAGGCAAGTGTGTGTTTGTTAATAATGTATGAATGCATGATATGCCATGTTTGTTTGTTATATATGATGAGGATTGGTTTAAAGATCAAAACAATATCATCTAGGTCAAAACAAAACCAAATCAAAGCAAAAGAAAAAAATATAAAGCATATGACCTAATGGTCATTTTTGCAAATATTAACACTTAGCTCACTTGGAGCATCTCTATTAAATGATTTCAAACAGAAACAATTCCATTTTTATTCTCACCTTGCTAGACCAAGTGACAATGAACACAAGTGAACTTTCAAAACTTACCAAAACAAATTTCAAATTCATTTGAGGAAATTTTCAAAATTAAATCTAGTGTATGTATCAAGATAGCCATTTTTCCAAAACCATCCAAACTTTCTCCACTTGGCAAACCCTTGCAACCAGAGACTCTCAAGCTTATGATCAACACACCCACCAAACAGAATTTGAAAATTCAAATAATTTTCTCTTACGGCCATTGATCGAACACTTAACGAGCACAGTACAAAGCTACCAACTCCACATTGTTTAGTTCAATCTTGTGATCATCTTTGTACTCGACTCAGCCTCCACTACTCGCCCACAACCACCCCAGTACCAACCCGTGCAGCTGAGCATCGCTCACTCGCCCTTTGAACTAGTGCCAGCTCGTACCCAAGCTCACCATGCCGACCCGACATGGACTCGACGCCACACGCTTCGCCGCCCTCGCCAACGACGTCTAGGAGATAGCCAGGACCTCACCACGCCTACTTGTGTACGCCTCGACCAACGCCAGCCCATGGAGACGCCAGCGCAGCCGCGTCCACTTCTCTGTCCACCATGATGAGACCGCGCCAGAGTGCTGAGCAAATCCCACGCGACCACACCGCGCCAGAGTGCTGAGCAAATCCCACGCGACCACACCGCGCCTCGCTCTCTCCTTACATCAATGCACTCGCCACGACGCCAGCGACCACCCAGACATGCCCGCTTGACCCCGCGTGACCTGTAACCACCGTGCACTGTGACGAACGCCCGCGGTACCCGAGGATGGCATGGATGCCCACGACCGATGGAGACCGCGCCTCTCCGCGCCACTGTGTGCATGACGATCGCCAAGGAACCCTGTGTCAGCCTGCACCCTCAGTCATGCCTATAGCACACTATAACGACATCGCCGACGAGCTCGAGCCATGCCCCGATGCTCCCCTCACCGGGGTATAAATAGACCCCTCCCCTTGCCTCAAAATGCACCCCACTCGACTCACCTCTCACCCAGCAACCTCTCTGACCCATCCCCGGAGCAAGCCGAAGCCAGCAGCGCCGGAATTTTACCGGAGCTTGCCGCCGTAGTGGTGGAACGGAGCCAACGCTAGGAGCCGCCCCAGGAGCTGCCGCGACCACCATTCGAACCACCGTCATCGACCAGTTCATTCACCCGCACCGCCGTACCTAGCTGGAGCCCTGGTAAGCCCCCAATGACCCCCACCGTAGAGCTAGGGTTGAATCTCGCGTGCGCCGTGCGACGGAGACGATGACGCTGAGCCATTGATCGTGCTCTAATCGTGCGGCTAGGATTAGCGTGTACTGCTTCGCGTTAAAACAACCAATATTGTGTGAGGCCAGCACACGTGAAGCCCGGTACGCCCGCGCCATGTAGTTGGACCGGCCCAACAACGTTCCCGCGCATGCCCACGAATTCAAATCTAGATTTTTATTTTATTTCAAAACCCTATTCTGTAGGTGACTTCAAAATTGAATTCAAGAAGATTTACTAAACCAAATTGCATGATTCAAATTTTGTTAGAAAGGAAATAAAAATCTCTATACACTCCCATTGGATTCAAACATTTTGGAATTATAGATCACCCACAGCAAAAATAACAAGGCAAAGACTTTTCCAACTTCAAACATTTTTCTAAAATCAACCATAAATGCTTTTGGGTTGATTCCAATTGTCAAAAATCACATTTGCCATGATCTATCTGAATATGTAAAAATATTTAGTTTTACATGCAGTAGTCATGGGCTCATATTAAAAGAATGGCTATATAGTCATTTCTAGTCATTTTTAATTATATTAAATAGCAATATTAAACTTTGTAATATATGCCATCTACTTGAAATCACATTCCCAAGTATTGGAATATGTGGTGATGACATGTGTCAACATGATCCCATATTTTATAATTGGAGAATATTAAATCTTAAGTATTTTTCAATCAGTAGAAATTGCATTTCCAAAATAAGATAAATAAGACTATGTCACTAATACATGTGGTGATTGAGATGATGCTAGATCATCTAGTGTGAGCTCTTGTGTGCTAAATAGAAGTAGCTAAGTATTGTTTGGTGATTGTGTACCTCGTATCTATTTATAGACGCTAGTACCAACCCGGGCTACGAGGAGGAGGAATTCTACGAAGAAGAAGAGGAGAACTTCGACAACTGTACCAACCAAGGAAAGCTTAACTATGAAAGCTAACATATACAAGATACACTATGCATGCTATTGTGATGCAACCTTGATTATACCAATCATAAGTTTTACCTACAAGCTTTATTTTTCCCTTTACCAAAGTTTCTTGAATAGTTAATTATTGGTGATTAGTGGAAAATAGGACAGATGCCCTCAAGAGCATAGAACTAGGCTTAGGTAGTTATACTTGATTAGAACCCTTCACTAGTGACCCCTCATTGATAGTTGCTAGTGCTAAACTAATATTGATCACTTTAGATGGGAACACTTGGAGCAAATGATTATGAAAAGCTTTGAATGATGAGTCATTCTATTGAAATGTTTTGACATGGGTAATGAAACACATTGACTTGAAGATGATGATGAATGAGGCATGTGCCTTGACTTTGAATAAAAACTGATGGTTGGGTTCGGATGAGATACCATTCCAACTTTACCGTACAACTACAATACCTGAATTGGGCAGGGCTTAACTGGAAGTTTATATGTCTTAGTATGGGTTCCCTCGCAGAAAAGAGGTTAAGCTGAGGCTACCTCGTGACTATGAATGACCACCTATGCAGTTCCCGGGATGGTGGATGTCCATGGCTGGGAGGCCAAGCTCATAGGGGAGGTGCCTATACTAGGGTGTGAAATTGAAAGATTAGGATTGATTATCTGCATACCAAGTATGATGATTCAGGGCTATCCTTGACGGATGTATCGAATTTTGTGGTGAAAGTGTACCACCTCCGCGGAGTGTCAAACTATTCGAACAGCCGCGTCCATGGTCATGGACAGTTGGATGGCCATACCGTTCCATTGTCAGATGTTTTAAAAATGACTTGTGACTTGAACTATGACTTTGACTTGACCACAACAGGGTTGTGAAAAGTAAAACTAGGTTCCCACTTGAGTAATCTAGATAACTAAAATAGGCTTTACTACTAAGTACTTTTGAAATAGAACTACCTTATTGCAAACAAGCCTAGAGCTTAGGATTCCTACTAGAATTGTCTTACTTACATTAGTGATGGTCTGCGAGTACCTTAAAAGTACTCATGGCTTTGTCCCTGGCTATTCCCATGGCCAGACTATGAAGAGGACTATCCGGAGGATGGGCAGCAGGATGTCTATGATAACTAGCATCATCTCCCATCGTCAGCATTGCCTATGACAATGAAGATGGAGACTCTACTACGTTTATTTCCACTGCTTTGATGTGTATTAAGACTTGATCATGAGATCAACTATTGTAAGACTATTATGGTTTGTAATGGATGATGTATTGTGCTATCAATTCTGTTATGTCTCGCAAAAATGGTATTCCTAGGATTGCGATGTACGGCATAACAGGCATCTGGACTTAAAAATCCGGGTGTTCACAAGTTGGTATCAGAGCCATCATGACCATAGGAGACCTTAGTTAGAACGAACGTCTGAAAAACTTAGTTTCAAAACAAAGGAAGGAGTATTTATGAAAACCTATTCCCACTCTTATCCTTGAGATTCTTTCAAAAGAGAGTTCGCATGTTCCTCAAAATTCTTGCAAATCTACATAAAAGTTGACACACTTGATCATCTCACTAACCTACTCATCCTAATTGCTTATAGATGGAAGTCAAGTATATCAAGTTCTATCAGCTTGGCAACGGAGGGGAACTCATCTTCGAGAGGGACTTGAGCCAGCTAGCGGAGTTTCTCGAATGCTCGTATCCTGAGTTCTATGGAGCGCAACTCAACGATCAGCCAGGAGGAGAACTGTAGTTGTTAGTCGCTGCAAATCTGAGAGGAAAGATGGAGCCACCCACCTCGGAGAAGATACAGTTCACTGTGAGGGAGAACAACTGGCTGGATGGACTAGCTACAGCAATGCAGGAAGCACTTGCCCGTCTATGTGCACAGAATATAAACCAGATCAATGGCACTCGCTTCGCTCACTACGCAAGACGTGACTCCATGGGAGAGCCCTTGGCCATGCCAAGACATCCGGAGCTGAAGCACCATGTGGATCACCTCGACTTCATGCTGCACGAGACCCAGAAAGAGCTGGACAACGTCCGTGCCTACGCCAACCAGAAGAACATTATGGAAGCCAAGAAGAACCACACCCTTGCCATCCTAGCTAAAGAGCGCAAGGCACTTTGACGTCAGCGTGACAAGAAGGACCGCATCATCGCTCACCTCCGCCAAAAGGTGCAACCCTTGAAGAAACCATCCATGACCAAGAAATTCAGCTTGAGGAGAAGGAAGACGAAGGTGAAGACCTTCGTAGGGATATCACCTCCTTCATAAGTGATGATGAAGACTATCTGGAGGATGCGAACATGGAGTTCCACACCGACGAGGAGGATGAAGATTTCCTAGATGACGAAGAACCCACCAGTTCCGATGATGAGTAGTAGCATTAGATCACGGTCGTAGGTGTGAGTTTGTATCCGGTCCCAATGTGTCGTAGAATGACAAAATGGTTCTTAAAACCATCTTCTTGGTAGTTGTGATGTGTTTTTTGGAATGTGTTGCTTGGAATGAATTAAAAAGAGTTGTGGTTTTCAAACCTTAGTAATACTCGAGTTTAAGCTTTTTGAACCATACCCATAAGCCATAGAAATTTCCCTCTTGTCTTATGATCTATCTCAATCTTCAGATGACTCGCGGCAACCCCGGTGGTAGCTGCTCATCCCAGGATCCATTGCTTCAGATTCTGCAAATGCTAGTATCAAATCGAGAAGCCAGTAGAGCCGAGCGTCAAGCCAATCTCGCCACTCTTCAGCAGATCGCCCAGATGGCGCACAACAACCAAGGCCATGGAAACCAGGATCACCATGGATCTAAGCTCAAGAACATTTAAACACTAATCCTCCTATGTTTAGCAAATCTAAAGAGCCCTTAGATGCTGATGACTGGCTGCAGTCAATGGAGAACAACTTGGAAGTTGCAGGAGTAGATGCTGCGGAGAAAGTACTGTTTGCCACCCACTATCTGGCAGGTTATGCAAGATCATGGTGGAATAGCACTCGTACAATGAACGGAGAACAAATGATGACTTGGGAGGAATTCAAGATCAAGTTCAGTAGGACTCATGTGCCCCTAGGTTTGATTAAGAGGATGAGGGATGAATTCAGGGAGTTGAAGCAAGGGAGAATGACTGTGGTAGAATACCATGACAGATTTCTGTCTCTAGCTAGGTATGCCCCCGATAAGATCGACACCGAAGCAAAGAAAAAGGAAAGATTCTTGAATGGCCTGCATGATGAGATGCAAACAGTGTTAGTCAACATTCCTTCTGATGATCTAGAAGCTCTAGTGGATTCTGCTATCCAGATGGAAGGAACGATCAATCAAGCCAGTGAGAACCGCAAGCGTCGTATGATGCACCAGCCTGGACCCCACCATACCCCGAAGTATCGCCCCAACTCGTCTGCAGGATTTGCACCAAGAACCAACAGGCCACCTATGTCCTGTCCGAACTTTCCCAATCGTGGCGGAGGAAACCCGAGGCCCGGAGATCACAACAACAACAAAACCGGTAACCCCCATAACTTCAGCTGTGCACCGCCAAGGTCCACCAACCAAAACAACAACAACAACAACAACAATACTGCCCCAAGGACTGGAAACAATCATGTGCCCATTGTCGGGAAGGACAAGTCCAATGAGTGCCCCAAGAAGCTTGTTGCGGCCACCAATGTCACTACACCTGCCGAGCAGCAGCGTCGTGTCCAGCCTAGAAAGAGGTTTGCCCTAAGCAACCCGCACAACCATACTGGCCGTCTGTTCCACATGAATGCGGAAGAAGCCCAGGAAGCGCCAGATGTCGTGCTGGGTATGTTTTCTGTTAACTCAGTACTTGCAAGAGTGTTGTTTGATTCTGGAGCATCGCACTCATTTGTTACAGAAGACTTTGCATGCACTAGTAAGATTCAACCAACAAATTTGAAGCATGTTATGATAGTTCAAATACCTGGATCAACCACCAAAGCTAGAAAAATTTGCAAGGCCGTGCCTATCAGAATACATGGAATATATTTTTATGCCAATTTAATAGTACTTGGAACAAAAGGTTTGGAAGTAGTACTAGGAATGGCTTGGATGTCGAAACATCATGGATTAATAGACTATGCCAAGAAAGACATAACCATGACCAGTAACACCGGAGTATGAGTAGAGCATGTGTCTGAGACGCTGCCCCGTCAATTCAAATGCAACAAGAGTTTAGTCCAATTAACCCTAGACCAAGTCAGAGTAGTCTGTGAATACCCCGATGTGTTCCCAGATGAATTACCCGGTATGCCTCCAGATCGAGATATCGAGTTTATCATTGAACTAGTTCCTGGAACTGGACCCATAGCTCAGAGACCCTATAGTATGAACCTAGCCAAATTAGTGGAACTGAAGAAGCAACTTGACGACATGTTGAGCAAAGGTCTGATACAACCAAGTGCATCACCGTGGAGATCACCTATTTTGTTTATGGATAAGAAAGATGGTGTCAATTGTTTGTGTACGGATTACCGGAAGCTGAATGATGTCAAAATCAAGAACAAGTATCAACTGCCGAAGATAGAAGATCTGTTTGATTAGCTGACTGGTGCTAGAGTATTTTCTAAGATTGATCTTAGAACTGGTTATCATCAATTGAAGATTCGTGCAACGGATATCCCAAAGACTGCTTTCACTACTAGATATGGATTGTATGAGTACAATGTCATGTCATTTGGATTGACCAATGTGCTGGCGCGTGGTTGACGTGGGTGCTTTTTCCTTCAATCCACCGCAACGGTGCCATAAAGATGCTTGTTGGCTCAAGATATGATGAGCTCGTTGGGAACCCCAAGAGGAAGATATGATGAGCACAACAGCAAATTTTCCCTCAGTTGTGAACCCAAGGTTATCGAACCAGTAGGAGCAAGGAAACACCTCCAAGGTGTTGTTTCCAACTTGGAATCTTGCACAACACAACCACATAACTTTGTCCCCAACTTGCAGTGAGGTTGTCAATCTCACCGGTTTTGCTGAAAACAAAGGATTAAACGTATTGTGTGGAAGAAAGTCATAGCTTGCGTAGTAAAATAACAAAGAAATAGCTTGTAGATTGATGGTAAAAGAAAGGACCGGGGTCCATAGTTCACTAGTGGTGATTCTCCTTAAGATAGTTGACATGTTGGGTGAACAAATTATAGCAGGGAAATTGACAAACACCGAGAAAGCATACATGCATATACTAATCATCTTGATTCCTATGAGATTTGATTGGGCATTACAACATTATACATAGACCGTAATCCAACTACATCTATGACTAATAATCCACCCTCAGGTTATCATCCAAACCCCCTCCAGTATTAAGTTGCAAGCAACAGATAATTGCATTAAGCATTGCGTGTAAAGTAAACAATACGATTGTTCTATGAACAAAGGATTGATGTTTCTCCCTAGTAGCAACATCACATCTAGTACCTTAGAGATTTCTATCACTTCCCCAAATTACTGGAGGCATGAACCCACTATCGAGCATAAATACTCCCTCTTGGAGTTGCTAGCATCTACTTGGCCAAGATAGCTACTAACAACGGAGAGCATGCATGATCACAAATAACAAAGACATGATAGAATCAATAATCAATCTGAAATAGCATATCAATATCCATCGGATCCCCACAAACACAACATGTAGGATTACAAATAGATGATCTTGATCATGAACGAAGCTCACAAGATCTAGACATGGTAGCACAAAGGAGAAGAACCAACCATCTAGATACTACATGGACCCGTAGTCCAGGGATGAACTACTCATGCATCACACCGAAGGCTTGCATGGTGATGAAGAAGGCCTCCAGGATCAATTCCCCTCTCCGGCAGGGTGCCGGGAAGAGCTTCAGATCCCTCCCGATCTAGGGATGGAGATGACGACAGCTACAGACTCTTTCGTGGAATTTTGATCGGGTACTTAGGGTTTTTGTATCGGAGGCATCTTATAGGCGAAAGGGGAGGCCGAGGGGGTGCCCTAGGCGGCCACACCACCTGGCGGGCCAGCCTGATCTGTGGCAGGTGGTGTGGTGACCTGGACCCTCTCCGTCTCGTATTTTGGATCTGTGTCCCCCTGGTGAAATATTAACTTTGGCTTTTGTGCCGTCCAATTCCGAGAATATTCATTTTCTGACTTACTTGGAACAAAAATAGCAGAAAACAGGCAGCTGGCACTGTGGCATCTGGTTAATAGATTAGTCCAAGAAAGTGGATAAAAATACTCCAAACTGTGGAAAAAACATAAGAAAGTAGATATAAAACAAGCATGGAACATCAAAAATTATAGATACGTTAGCAACGTATCAACATCCCCAAGCTTAACTCCTGCTTGTCCTTGAGTAGGTAAGTGATAAAAAGAAAGAATAATTTTTTAGGTGACATGCACCATCATAGACTTGATCAAAGTATCTGTAAAACATGGATAGCTGGGATCATAGTACTTCAACATAGCATGAAAGATATAGTTCTAACAATAAGACATAGCAACTATGTTGTAACATGAAAAGGCACAAACAAAAGATTCATGAATAACAATGCTTTGCAAGACGTTTGTTTTTTCACATAAAGAAAGCATAATGAGAATGGTATCAGCTTGTCCCTCATAGAGTAGCAAAACATAAATGCATAGGACACCTTCAAAGTTCATAAGGGTGACTAGATACAAAGTTTAAGAACAAGCAATATCAAAGTTATGCATCAATCAAGAAGTCTTGGGACAATGGACATTTAAGTAAGAATGGCCACTATGCTCTCTCAATAGGTGCATAAAGATAGAAGATGGAGACTCGACATAAAAGTAAAAGAAAGGTCTTCATGGAAGGAAGCAGGGATTCAAGTCTCATAAAGAGCTTCCAAAAGTTATGGTACTTATTAGCTTTCAGCTCTCATTTCCCCTATCATAAGCATCTTTAAGTGATTAAGGTTAAAGTGACACAACTAAGAGGATATGCTTGACAAGTTATAACCTGAAATCTCATGCCACTTGCTTACGAGTACCAAACCTCATGCTACTCAACTTCAGTCACAAGTAAGCTCTTGTCATTGTAAGTACATATGTATCATAGAGAACCGCCAACGGGGTACCCCTTGCACATGATACAGGAGCTATCCCATAATCAAAATGACAAGGCAAGCAGATAATGATCATCTCAGTGATCTTTTTATTTGCTATTTGCATAGGTTTTTATTGAGGATGCTTCATAGAGTTCTCATTATGGTTATGCTGCAAGTTTCCACCATTATTAGGAATGGCTTAGGCTAGCGGCCTAGGCATTTATCTAACACACATACAACCTCCATGATCTTACAAGTTCCCCTTTTATTTCACACCGCCGGGATCCATCAGCAAAAGAATCATGATATCAACAGAATATAAGTGCAATGTTGAAAGCGTTCCCCATGATACATGGTTCTGCTAACTTCAACTTATAAAGCGCAAGCATATACGCAACAAAGATGGACACAATGGTTCAAGATTATTAGGTGCAAGAAAGTAAAGTGTGCCATCAAGTTCGTGAGAGCTTTAATCACTATTTTTCACATAAAAAGTTTAATTCGGAAGGTAGATAAAAACATGAATATACTTAGAATAGCAAATGCTAATAGGTAGGTATGGTGGACTCTTTTGTAATAACTTGGTTTTATTTGGAGTTGGATGCATGAGTGTAACTCATACTTGGTTATGGAGACTACCAAAAGACTGGGACGACCAACTAAGAGAGCAATAATGGCCATAATCATGCAAAGCGACAAAACATCATTAATTAAAGCATAAAGTGATATTACAAGTCGAAAACTAAAGGATCATAAAGGCTATGGTGATTTAGGATAGTCATAACATGGTGTGATCATGCGCCAAGTCAACCCAAATAAAGCATCAAAGGAGAATACCACAATACTATGCTTTAATATGCTAAAACAATGCATGATTCATTCAAGGCACATTAAGCAACCTCAATTGTTTATAACATGTCATGCTACAGAAAAAATCACTAAGCATAAAGCCAAAGCAATACCAAGCATGACATGACAAAGCATAAGCCACAGTCAAAAACAAGTTCTCTTTACCACTTAAGCATGAACTTTTCCTACTCTTTTCGAATCCAAACCAAACTATTTGAAAACTACTGTATGAAAGAGGGGGTCCAACCAATTTATTTAAGCAAACTAAGCAAACCAAGAAAAAAAATGAAACGAAAACAAAGACGCTCCAAGAACAACACAACTGTGCATGAAACAATAAAAATGAAGTGTTTGGAAGAAACCTGAGATTTTTATTAATGAAGAAGGGGATGCCTTGGGCATCCCCAAGGTTATACGCTTGTAATTCTTGGATATTTCTTGGGGTGACACGCGTGGCATACCCAAGCTTGAGGTTTAGTCCATTCTTCATCTCATTACATCGTTCTCTCCATACACCTGAGATTTTTCCTTCATACAAAACTTCGCACAATTTTTATTAGCAACATTAGTGTACTCAAGATAATAAGTCTTTGGGTTCAGTTTCAACACCAATAAAACTTCCATTAAAACACAAGCTACTGTAGCACTTCCCTCAAAAAGCTCAATTCCCCAAAAAGAACTCAAAAAGGAATCAACAAGAAGCAAATGCAAATAATGGCAGAAATCTATGAAAACAGATCAGCAAGTAAAAACCAATTTTTTTGAAGACCTTCTGTTGCTCAAATCAAAAAGTGTTAAACTAACGAAAGTTGGACAACAACCTGGGGCAGAAGCACAAAAAATCACAGCTCAAACCAACGTAGACAGATTTTACACGAATTTTTATAGCAAAGCACAAAAATCTGTTTCGAGACAGTAACTTTCCCAAGCATTACTTCTCTCTCATTAGAGATTACTCTTGGCACAAAAAGCAAATAAAAAGGATAAGGAGCGGTTATTACAGAGGTAATAACTTCCAAGACTCATCAAAAACTTTTGGGTTATCTCCCAATAAGTACTTTTTCTTTAACGCCTTTAAGTTAGGCATAAGAAGCAAGAAAAGAATCAAGTGTTCTCAAATGAAGAAGCATTAAGAGCAAATTTTGTTTTCATAGGAGAGGCAAAAGGGATCTTCTTTCTTTTCTTAGGGAAGTGTTCTATACCTTTCTAGAGTGGGAGTTGATATTTAATGGTGCCTTCTTTCATATCAATAATGGCGCCAACAGTTCTAAGAAAAGGTCTTCCCAAAGTAATAGGACAAGAAGCATTGCATTCAACATCCAAAACATAGAAATCAACGGGGACATAGGCAGCGTTAACCATAATAAGAATATCATTAGTACTCCCCATGAGTTTCCTTTTAGCATTATCATCAAGTGGGACATTTAAATAGCAATCTTCCAACGGTGGCAAATCAAGCATTTCATAAATCCTTCTAGGCATAATAGAAACACTACTATCAAGATCACATAAAGCTTTGAAATAAAAATCATTCACTTTTATATTAATGATGGGTTCCCAACCATCTTCTAGTTTCATAGGAATAGAAGCTTTATGTTTCATCTTTTCTTCTTTAATTTTTATGATAGCATCAGTAATGTGTTTTGTAAAAGCCATATTCCTAGCACTAGCATTAGGACTTTTAGCAAGCTTTTGTAGGAACATAATAACTTCAGAGATGTTGCAACCATCAAGATCAAAATCATAATTATCATATAAATTAGTAGAGCTATTGTTTCCCATATTTCGAAGAATTTCAGCATTTTTATTAGAAAAGGTTCCATTGGGTTTACTAGCTTCAACATTAGTGGTAGTGATATTAGAAATACTAATATTTCTAGCAATTCCATCTTCTCTTTACCACTTAGCATGCAATTGAGCTAATAGTCTAACATTTTCATCAATTCTAACTTGTATGGCATTAGAAGCAGCAAAAGGATTCTCTATAGTTTCAGGTTTAGAAGCCATTTTATTAATCAAAGAGGATTGTGCTTTAGACAAAGATGATATATTTCTTTCAGCATTAGAAAGTTTCAATTGCAAACTAGGAATTTCCCTATTTAAACTCTCAAGTTGATGACTAATATTTTTCAAAATAGTAGATTGTTCCTCCATGGTTTTAGTAAATAATTTATTTTGCTCATATTGCTTTTGCATGAAGTTTTTAGTGGCTCTTTCAACTTCTAAAATTCTTCCTTCACTAGGTATTCCAGGTTTGCCATGATAACCATAAGTATTATTAGGAGGGTAAGGCCTATAATTGTTACCAAAATTATTATTTCTTATAAAGTTCACATCAACTTGCTCTTCTTGAGCAACCAAAGAGTCTAGGGGAACATGATTTGGATCAATATGAGTTTTCCCATTAACAAGCATAGACATAATAACATCAATTTTATCACTCAAGGAGGAGGTTTCTTGAACAGAATTTACCTTCTTACCTTTTAGAGCTCTCTCAGTGTGCCATTCAGAATAGTTAACCATCATATTATCCAGAAGCTTTGTTGCAGCACCCAAAGTAATGGTCATAAAGGTACCTCCAGCAGCAGAATCCAGTAGATCTCTTGAAGAATAATTCAATCATGCATAAAAGGTTTGGACAATCATCCAAGTAGTCAGTCCATGAGTGGGACAATTCTTTACCAAAGATTTAATTCTTTCCCCAGCTTGAGTAACATGTTCATAATCAGATTGTTTAAATTTCATTATTTCACTTCTCATAGATATAATCTTAGCAGGAGGATAATATTTTCCAATGAAAGCATCTTTGCATTTAGTCCAAGAATCAATACTATTTCTAGTTAGGGATTGCAACCATTCTTTAGCTTTTCCTCTCAAAGAGAAAGGAAACAATTTAAGCTTAATAATATCTCCATCTATATCCCTATGCTTTTGCATCTCACAAAGTTCAACAAAGTTATTTAGATGAGTAGCAGCATCTTTAGTACCAATTCTAGAAAATTGTTCTCTCATAACAAGATTGAGTAAAGCAGGTTTAATTGCAAAGAAAGTAGCTTTAGTAATAGGTGGAGCAATTATAAACATAATGGCAACTTAAGATAGGACCTAATAATATTTTTTTTGTGTTTTTAATCAAGAAAGCAAACTGGTACAACTAATTTTTTGTGTGTTTTCGATAAATAAACAAGCAAACAAAGCAGAAATAAACTAAGCAAAACAAATAAAACAAAGTAAAGAGATTGGTTATGAGGGACTCTCCTTGTGAAGATGTCCTTGACTCCCAGCAACGGTGCTAAAAAATACTTGCTGACGCGTGGTTGACATGGGTGCTTTTTCCTTCAATCCACGACAACAGCGCCAGAAAGATGCTTGTTGTCTCAAGATACGATGAGCTCGTTGGGAACCCCAAGAGAAAGGTATGATGAGCATAGCAGCAAATTTTCCCTCAGTTATGAAACCAAGGCTATCGAACTAGTAGGAGCAAGGAAACACCTCCAAGGTGTTGTTTCCAACTTGGAATCCTGCACAACACAACCACATAACTTTGTCCCCAACTTACAGTGAGGTTGTCAATCTAACCGGTTTTGCTGAAAACAAAGGATTAAATGTATTGTGTGGAAGAAAGTAATAGCTTGCAGAAAGTAAACAGAAAACAGTAAACAGTTGTAGATTGATGGTAAAAGAAAGGACCGGGGTCCATAGTTCACTAGTGGTGATTCTCCTTAAGATAGTTGACATGTTGGGGGAACAAATTACAGTGGGGCAATTGACAAACACCGAGAAAGCATACATGCATATACTAATGATCTTGATTCCTATGAGATTTGATTGGGCATTACAACATTATACATAGACCGTAATCCAACTGCATCTATGACTAATAATCCACCTTCAGGTTATCATTCGAACCCCCTCCAGTATTAAGTTGCAAGCAACAGATAATTGCATTAAGCATTACGTGTAAAGTAAACAATACGATTGTTCTATGAACAAAGGATTGTTGTTTTCTCCCTAGTAGCAACATCACATCTAGTACCTTAGATATTTCTATCACTTCCCTAGATTACTAGAGGCATGAACCCACTATCGAGCATAAATACTCCCTCTTGGAGTTGCTAGCATCTACTTGGCCAAGATAGCTACTAACAACGGAGAGCATGCAAGATCAGAAATAACAAAAACATGATAGAATCAATAATAAATCTGAAATAGCATCTCAATATCCATCGGATCCCCCGCAAAAACAACATGTTGGATTACAAATAGATGATCTTGATCATGAACGGAGTTCACAAGATCTAGACATGGTAGCACAAAGGAGAAGAACCAAACATCTAGCTACTACATGGACCCGTAGTCTAGGGATGAACTACTCACGCATCACACCGGAGGCTTGCATGGTGATGAAGAAGGCCTCCAGTGTGAATTCCCCTCTCCGGCAGGGTGCCGTCAAGAGCTTCAGATCCCTCCCGGTCTAGGGATGGTGATGACGGTGGCTACAGACTCTTTCATGGAATTTTGATCGGCTACTTAGTGTTTCTGTATCGGAGGCATCTTATAGGCGAAAGGGGAGGCCGAGGGGGTGCCCTAGGCAGCCACACCACCCCCTGGCGTGGGCCAGGCCTGGCAGTGCCCCGTCGGTGTGACCCTGGCCCCTCTCCGTCTCGTATTCTGGCTCCGTGCCCCCCTCGGTGAAATATTGACTTTGGCTTTTGTCCCGTCCAATTCCGAGAATATTTATTTCCTGACTTTCCTAGAACCAAAAACAGCAGAAAACGGGCAGCTGGCACTATGGCATCTTGTTAATAGGTTAGTCCAAGAAAGTGTATAAAAATACTCCAAAGTGTGGACAAAACATAAGAAAGTAGATATAAAACAAGCATGGAACATCAAAAATTATAGATACGTTAGCAACGTATCACAATGCCCCCGCTTATTTCATGAATCTCATGAATAGGATTTTTATGAACTTCTTGGATAAGTTTGTCGTTGTATTTATCGATGATATTCTGATCTACTCCAAGTCAGAAGAAGACCATGATCAGCACCTAAGAACCATCCTTGAAACCCTTAGAGAGAATCAGTTGTATGCCAAGTTTAGAAAATGTGACTTCTAGTTAAAGGAAGTAGGATTCCTAGGACATATCTTGTCAGCATGAGGAGTTGCCGTCGATCCCGCCAAGATTAAGGATGTTGAAGAGTGGAAAGCCCCAACCACTCAAACCGAAGTCCGCGCATTTCTTGGATTATCAGGATATTACCGCAAGTTTGTTGAAGGATTTTCAAGCATCGCAAGGCCGATGACCTAGCCGTTGAAGAAAGACAAGAAGTTTGAATGGACATACAAATGTGAAGCAAGTTTTCAAGAGATCAAGAAGAGATTGATTTTAGCCCCAATTTTGATCATGCCTGATATCACGAAGACTTTTGATGTATTTTGTGATGCATCCAAAATTGGTCTCGGATGTGTGTTGATACAGGAAGGCAAAGTAATATCATATCTATCCCGACAGCTGAAGCAACATGAGAAGAATTATCCCACCCATGACTTAGAGCTGGCAACCATAGTTTTAGCCTTGAAGACATGGCGTCATTACCTCATGGCTAACCGCTGTGAGATTTATTCGGATCACAAGAGTCTGAAGTATATTTTTACCCAGAAGGAGCTGAATATGGGGCAACCGAGATGGATAGAGTTAATCAAGGATTATGACCTTGACATTCACTACCACCCCGGCAAGGCCAATGTGGTAGCGGATGCTCTTAGTAGATTGCCGTGTAGATTAAACACCATGATTAAGGAAGATCAGCCAAGTTTGCATGAGGAGTTGGAGAATTTTAGAATGGAGCTAGTTAGCGAAGGATTTCTAGCCAGTATTGAACTTCAACCCACATTGATCAGTCAGATAAAGGAAGCTTAGAAAGGAAATGCCGGTATCAATGGAATTAAGCATCGTATCGGTACAGGGAAGGTACCCGGATTCACTAAAGATGAAGAAGGTGTTCTGTGGTATAAATGACACATCTGTGTGCCAACAGATTCAGAGTTGAAGCAAGTCATTTTGCACGAAGCCCATGATACTCTTTATTCTATTCCCTCTGGGAGGAACGAAGATGTATCGGGATTTGAAGGAGCAATTTTGGTGGCACAAAATGAAGAGAGAAGTCGGAATCTATATAGCCAAGTGTGACATCTGTCAGAGAGTCAAAGCGGAACACCAGTGACCCGCAGGACTTTTGCAGCCATTGCGAATTCTGGAATGGAAATGGGATTCTGTTGGAATGGTTTTCATCACCGGTTTACCTACATCTAGTAGAGGAAATGATTCTATTTGGGTCATAGTGGATAGACTGTCCAAAGTAGCTCATTTCATACCCGTCAAGACCACTTACCAAGGCCCGAAGCTAGCAGAGTTGTATATTGTTAGAATAGTCAGTTTGCATGGAACCCCCAAGACAATTGTGTCAGATCGAGGAACCTAGTTTACCTGTAGGTTTTGGAAGAAAGTCCAAGAAGGATTAGGAACCAAACTGAACTTCAGCACAGCTTATCACCCGCAGACCGACAGACAAACAGAAAGAGTAAACCAGATACTGGAAGATATGCTGAGAGCATGTGTACTAGAATATGGATCTAAGTGGGAAGAATGTCTGCCTTTCGTAGAATTCTCATACAACAACAGTTATCAAGCCAGTTTGCAAATGGCACCATTTGAGGTTTTGTATGGAAGGAAGTGTCATACCCCCCTGAATTGGTCGCAAGTAGGAGAGAGTCATATATTTGTACCAGACATCCTACGATAAGCCGAAGAGAAGGTTCACAAGATCCGTGAACACCTCAAGACCCCTTAGTCCAGACAGAAGAGTTACGCTGACACAAGACGTCGAGACCTGACCTTCAATATCAGAGACTTTGTGTATCTCAAAGTATCACCCTTGAAAGGAATGCAACATTTTCAACTCAAAGGAAAGCTTGCACCCAGATATGTCGGAGAGAGTCAGATATTTGTACCATACATCCTACGATAAGCCGAAGAGAAGGTTCACAAGATCCGTGAACTCCTCAAGACCGCTCAGTCCAGACAGAAGAGTTACGCTGACACAAGACATCGAGACCTGACCTTCAATATCAGAGACTTTGTGTATCTCAAAGTATTACCCTTGAAAGGAATGCAACATTTTCAACTAAAAGGCAAGAACCGAAGGGAAGAGAAAGCAAAGCGAAATCTTTTTGGGTTTTTCAAATAATCAAAACAAAGCTAAAAAGGATGAAGCAAACCAAGGCTAGAAGATAAAGAAGCAAACAAAGAGAAATCGTGAAAATATTTTTGATCTTTTTGTTTTTTGGAAAACAGAAATAAAGCAAGAACAAAAACTAAAAAGAAAATGAAACATGGATATACAAAGTACCGACTGAACATGATATGTAGATGAGTGTGATGTCGGTATACCTCCCCCCAAGCTTAGGATTTTGGCCTAAGTTGGTATCAATCGCAACGCGGGTAGGAACTCCAAGTTGGTGGGTCATCATGAGAATGATCATGATCAGGCCCTTGTGAAAAAGGAAGAAGAAGCTTCCCAATTATAGGCAGGCTGCTGGTATGAAGACTCCCCCTCGTTGGAGGGTTGGACCGAATTGTCCTCAACCTCCCTTCCAACATTCTACTCTTGCTGGGAGAGCTCCTCCAAATATGCGTCGAGCTCTTCCTCCGTAAGTGACCATCCTACCCTGGTATCAAGGTTAAACAAAACAGGCGCAGGCAAAAGAACCACTCGCTCTGACTTACCTCTTCTCGAACCAGCCTTGAGAAAAGTTATTTCATAAGATAAATCATTCATGTTAGCCCAAGAAGAAACGAATTTATGTTGTATCATGGAATTAAGATCAAGCCTCTCTATGGGAAACTGTAAATCTGAATGATGACGCGCTACACCATGCAAAACTAATAAACGAGAGGCAATGAGGCCTCCACAAATTCCACCTTTCTCGCGGTTAGCGGCAAGACGGAAAGCTATCAAAGCACCCAAATTATAAGTCCTATCTTGTTTCAAGGCAGCTGAGATAAAGGCTAGATCATATGAGGATAATTTACTAGCAGTTTTCCTAGCGAGGACGCACTTGGCAATAAAGTAGGCAAAGTATCGAATAGACGGGAGATGAATATTACGAATTTTACCACTCTCCTTTGAGAAGCTGCTCCATTGGCAAATCTCCGCATACAAGTCCATGAGTGGTGTAGGCCGCTCTCTAATCCTTTCACACGAACCCCACTTCGGAACTTTAATAGCTGCACAAAAACCATCAAGAGAGAGGTTGACAGCTATATTGTAAATTTTGTAATGAACCATGGGGTTAGGCAAGGACCAACTAAATCGAAAATCCTGCACCACAGACATGGTTAGTTTCACATATTGGTAAGGTTCATCTCCCACAAAATGCTCCAATCCTGCATTGGAAATTAGAGTATTGAAATCTTGAGAAATCCCTGCAGCCTTCATGAATTCAGGGCATGGATAAAAAGAAGGGAAAACTTCCTCCTCATAGTGAACTTTCATAATCTCAGGCACCCTTAATTCGTGTTGGTTAAGTTGGTGTTCATTCATCTCCTTTTCTGAAATTTTAGACAACCATCATACAAGTGATTGCATACTGATTACATAATGAAAGGAACTACTTATAGGGACTTGTGAGAATCCTAAACATGCATCAAAACAATTTCTCTAAGCAAAGAACAAGCATGCAACCTCATATAACATTTCACCTACAGTAGCAAAATACTCAAGATATAATCCACTAATCACAAATCTACTTGGACAAGCGACGGAGTCACATACCGGAGAACAAATGCTCCAAATCTCAGCAGCAAAGATGGGCTGAGCAAGGAGATCAAAAATCGCGAGCAAGAACAGCAAGAACACGGGTTTGAACAATGAACTGATATTTTCTCGGGAGAGAGAGGGTAGTGACAGGAAGGAGAATAAGTGGAGGGCCAGGGATGGCCCACACCATGGCCAGGCGCTCCCCTGGTGTGGTCGCGCCACCAGGTGGTTTGCCTGTCTGGTGGGCCCCCTGGGTCACTTCAGGTACTTCTCTACCCCTCTTTTGACGTAAAAATTTAATATGATTTTTCTGGAATTTTTCGAGAAACTTTATTTTTGAGCAATTTTCAGGTATTGATGAATGATTTTCCAGCAGAAAGATAATATTGGAATGATGCAATAACAAAACAAAACCTAAACTTCAGAAGTTCTAAGACACTATAATATGCAAGCAACTAACAAAATAGAAAAGTAAACTAAATGAAAGCAAAAAGTAAAATGGATAAAATAAAAGTAAGCAAAGATAATCATGGTGAAAACATTGTTTTGTTCATTAATATCCCTTTGTTAACAAGGTTGATCAGGTCTTGTTACCAAAACAATTTTATATGAAACAAAACTTTGCATTCCACTAAATGATTATGTTACCTCAACCTTGATAGCAATAGTCCCAATCATAATAGTTCCATATTTTTCTCGTGGTATGGGACAATATATTTCGCCAACTTGGATGCCCTCAATATTTTCAATTGAATTTAGGTCATAAGTCTTATCAATCTTCTTGGGGAAATAAATAGTATGTTCCTTGTCATTAACATTAAAAGTTACCTTTCCTTGATTACAATTAATGATAGCTCTTGCAGTATTAAGAAAGGGTCTCCCAAGAATAATAAACATATTATCATCTTTAGGCATTTCAAACACAACAAAGTCAGTTAATATCAAGCAATTATGAGCCACTTGAACAGGAACATCCTCACATATACCAATAGGAATAGTGGTAGATTTATCAACCATTTGTAAAGATATATCAGTTGGTATTAGTTTCTCCAACTGAAGTCTCTTGTAGAGAGAAAAAGGCATAACACTAACTCCTACTCCCAAATCACACAAAGTAGTTCTAACATAATTATTTTTAATAGAGCATGGAATAGTTGGATTCCCTGGGTCTCCAAGTTTCTTTGGAACCTTGCCATTAAAGGAATAATTAGCAAGAAAAGTAGAAATTTCCTCATTAGGGATTTTCCTTTTATTAGAGACAATATCCTTCATATACTTTGAATAAGGAGGTAATTTAATAGCATCAGTTAAAGGAATTTGCAAAAATAAAGGTTTCATCCACTCACAAAACTTGTTATAGTGTTCTTCTTCCTTTGACTTGTGTTTCTTATCAGGAAAAGGCATTGGTTTTTGGACCCAAGGCTCTCTTTCACTACCATGTTTTTTAGCAAATCTTCCTTAGTGTACTTAGTATTCTTAGTGTGCCTTTTAGGTTCTTCTTCAATTTATTCTTTATCAGGAGCATCATTTTGTCATTACCACTCTCAGTTTCAGCATCAGAGACAGATATACTATTAGGATCTTTAGGAATTTCAGAAGATTCTACAACTGTTTTATGTTTCTTTTTCTTTCTCTTAGAAGAAGTACCACTATTTTCAATTTGTTGGGAATCCTACTCAATTCTTTTAGGATGCCCCTTAGGATATAGAGGATCCTGAGTGGTAGCACCACTTCTAGTTCTAATTTCATAAGCATGTTTTTCTTTAGAAGCATTAACTAGCAAATCTTTTTATACTTTAATAATCTGATCAATTTGGGTTTGAACCATTTGGAAATGTTTAACAAGCATTTTAACATCATTGGAGGTTCTTTCCACAATATCCCTCATCTCAATAATAGCTCTAGAGGTTTCCATCAAATGATTATGCACTCTTTTATTAAAATTATCTTGCTTAACAACAAAGATATCAAATTCTTCTAAGCATTGATCAGGAGGTTTAGAATAAGGAATATCACCTTCATCAAAATGTTGGAGAGAGTGTACCTCAATAGTGGATGAGTGGGAGATTGGCTTACATAAATCTTCTATAGGAGGTAGGTTCTTCACATCTTCAGATTGAATACCCTTCTCCTTGAGACATTTCTTATCTTCCTTCATCACTTCATGTTTTAGTTCAATAACTCCCCTCTTCCTTGGTGTTGGTGTTGGTGTTGGCTCAGGCACAATGGACTCGGGTGTAGTTGACTCGAGTGAAGTCCAGTCATCATAACTCTTGCTTATCTTAGCCATTAATTCCTTAGCTTCTTTGGGAGTTATCTTCCTAAAAACACAATCATCACAACTATCCAGGTATGTCCTAGATTCTTCAGTTAGTCCATTATAATATATATCAAGAAGCTCATTTTTAGGTATTGGACATACAGGTTGTGCGTGAATTAAAGCACAAAACCTTGCCCATGATTCAGGCAATATCTCCTTTTCTCCCTGCTTACTCAAGATGTTGAGCTTGTTGGGGAACCCCAAGAGGAAGGTATGATGAGTATAGCAACAAGTTTCCCTCAGTTATGAAACCAAGGTTATCGAACCAGTAGGAGCAAGGAAACACCTCCAAGGTGTTGTTTCCAACTTGGAATCCTGAACAACATAATCACAGAACTTTGCCCCCAACATACAGTGAGGTTGTCAATCTCACAGGTTTTGCTGAAACACAAAGGATTAAACGTATTGTGTGGAAGATAGTAATAGCTTGCTGATGGCTCAGTGCACGGCGCCCAGAAAAGTGCTGGTGCATGGTTGATGTAGAGCTCGTTGGGAACCCCAAGAGGAAGGTATGATGAGCACAACAGCAAGTTTCCCTCAGTATGAAACCAAGGTTTAATCGAACCAGTAGGAGCAAGGAAACACCCCAAACGTGTTACTAGCTGAGCTTTGGCAGGGCGCACTACCGGTGCTAGTAGCAACGTGGAGACCTGCACAACACAACCATAGAACTTTGTCCCCAACTTGCGATGAGGTTGTCAATCTCACCGTGTTTTGTGGAAAACAAAGGATTAAACGTATCGAATGGAAAGAAGTAAAAGTTTGCAGAAAGTAAACACAAAGAAGTAAACGGTTGTAGATTGTATGTAAAAGTAAAGGGCCGGGATCCATAGTTCACTAGAGGTGGCTCTCCTTAGAAAGATAACATGTTGGGTGAACAAATTACAACGGGGCAATTGACAAACACCGAGAAAGCAAAACATGCATATACTAATCATCTTGACTCCTTTGAGACTTCATTGGGCATTACAACATTATACATAGACCGCCATCCAACTGCATCTATGACTAATAATCCACCTTGAGTTATCATCCGAACCCCTCCAAGATTAAGTTGCAAGCAGATTATTGCTTTACTTAACTACGTGTAAAGTAAACAATACGATTGTTCTATGAACAAAGGATTGTTGTTTTCTCCTAGTAGCAACAGACATCTAGTACCTTAGAGATTTCTGTCACTTCCCCATTACGAGGCATGAACCCACTATCGAGCATAAATACTAACTCTTGGAGTTGCTAGCATCTACTTGGCCAAGATAGCTACTAACGACGGAAAGCATGCAAGATCACAAATAACAAAGACATGATAGAATCAATAATCAATCTGAAATAGGATCTCAATATCCATCGGATCCCCGCAAACACAACATGCAGAATTACAAATATATGATCTTGATCATGAACGGAGCTCACAAGATCTAGACATGAAAGCACAAAGGAGGAGAACCGGCCATCTAGCTACTACATGGATCCGTAGTCCAAGGATGAACTACTCACGCATCACACCGGAGGCTTGCATGCTGATGAAGAAGGCCTATAGGGTGAATTCCCCTCTCCGGCAGGGTGCCGGGAAGAGCTTCAGATCCCTCCCGATCTAGGGATGGAGATGACGGCGACTACAGACTCTTTCGTGGATTTTTGATCGGGCCCTTAGGGTTTTCGTCCCGAGGGCAATATATAGGCGGAAGGAGAGGCCGAGGGGGTGTCAGGAGCAGCCACACCACCCCCTGGCGCAGGCAAGGTGGTGTGGTGGCCCCCTGGCCCCTCTCCGTCTCGTATTCTGGCACTTGATGACATCCTGAAAAATAGGCACTTGGCTTTTGTCCTATCCAATTCCGAGAATATTCATTTTCTGACTTTCCTGGAACCAAAACAGCAGAAAAAAGGTAGCTGGCACTGTGGCTCTTGTTAATAGGTTAGTCCAAGAAATCATATGAAAATTACTCCAAAGTTGGAACCAAACACAAGAAAGTGGATAAAACCAAGCATGGAACATCAAAAATTATAGATACATTTGCAATGTATCAACATCCCCAAGCTTAACTCCTGCTCCTCCTCGAGTAGGTAAGTGATAAAAAGAAAGAATAATTTTTGAGGTGACATGCACCATCATAAACTTGATCAAAGTATTTGTAAAACATTCAAATCTGGGATCATAGTACTTCATTCATAACATGAAATACAAAGTTCTAGCAATAAGCAAAGAAACTATGATGCAACATGAAAAGGCACAAACAAAAGATTCATGAATAACAATGCTTTGCAAGATGTTTGTTTGTTTCACATAAAGAAAACATAGCATAATAGTATTCAGCTTGTCCCTCAATAGAGTAGCAAATATAAATGCATAGGACACCTTCAAAGCTCATAAGAGTGACTAGATACAATAGTTTAAAACAAGCAATATCAAGTTATGCATCAATCAACTAGTCTTGGGACAATGCACATAGAACTAAGAATGGTCACTATGCTCTCAAAGTAGGTGCATAAAGATAGAAGGTAGAGACTCAATATAATGGTGGAAGAAAGGCCTTTTGTAAAAGGAAGTAGGGATTCGAGTCTCATAAAGAGCTTCCAAAAATTATGGTACTTATAGCTTTCAGCTCTCATTGCCCCTATCATAAGCATCTTTAAGGTGATTAAGGTTAAAGTGACACAACTAAGAGGATATGCTTGACAAGTTATAAACCGAAATCTCATGCCCCTTACTTATGAAGACCGATCCTCATGCTACTCAACTTCAGTCACGAGTAAGCTCTTGTCATTGTAAGTATATGTGTATCATTAAGAACAGCCAACGGGGTACCCCTTGCACATGCTACGGGAGCTTTCCCATAATCAAAATGACAAGGCAAGCAGACAATGAGCATCTCAGCGATCTTTTTATTTGCTATTTGTATAGGTTTTTATTCAGGATGCTTCATAGAGTGCACATTATGGTGATGCTACAAGTTTTAACCATGATTAGGCATGGCTTAGGCTAGCGTCCCAGGCGTTTCTCTAACACACATACAAACTCCATGATCTTACAAGTTCCACTTTTATTTCACACCGCCGGGATCCGTAAGCAAAAGAACATGATATCAACGGGGTACAAAGTACAAGTGCAATGTTGAAAGCGTTCCCTATGAAACATGGTTCTGCTAATTTCAACTTATAAAGTGCAAGCATATACGCAACAAAGAAGGACCCAATGGTTCAAGTTTATTAGATGCAAAAAGTAAAGTGTGCCATCAAGTTCGTGAGAGCTTTAATCACTAGTTTTCTCATAACAAGTTTAATTTGGAAGGTAAACAAAAGCATGAATACACTTGGAATAGCATAATCTAGTAGGTAGGTATGGTGGACTCTTTGGAATAACTTGGTTTAGGGAGTTGGATAAATGAGTGGAACTCATACTTTGTTGTGGAGGCTAGCAAAAGACTAGGAGCGACAAACTAAGAGAGCAATAATGGCCATAATCATGCAGAGCGACAAAACATCATTGATCAAAGCATAAAGTGATACTACGAGTTGAAAACTAAAGGATCATAAAGGCTATGGTGACTTGAGATAGTCATAACATGGTGTAAGCATGCGCCAAGTCAACCCAAATAAAGCATCAAAGGAGAATACCACTATACTATGCTTTAATATGCTAAAACAACGCATGATTCATCCAAGGCACATTAAGATATTTCAATTGTTTATAACAAGTCATGCTACAACAAAGAATACTAAGCATAAAGCCAAAACAATATCAAGCATGGCATGACAAAGCATAGGCCACAGTCAAAAACGAGCTCTTTTTACAACATAAGCATGAACTTTCCTACTCTTTTCCAAACCAAACCAAACTATTTGCAAACCAATGTATGAAAGAGGGGGTCCAACCAATTTATTCAGCAAACTAAGCAAACGAAAAATCAAAACGAAAACGAAAAAGAAGACGCTCCAAGAACAACACAACTGTGCATGAAACAATAAAAATGAAGCGTTTGGAAGAAACCTGGAATTTTTATTGATGAAGAAGGGGATGCCTTTGGCATCCCCAAGCTTTGACGCTTGTACTTCTTGGATATTTCTTGGGGTGACACGCGTGGCATCCCCAAGCTTGAGCTTTAGTCCATCCTTCATCTCATTACTCATTCCTTCCATACACCTGAAATTTTTCCTTCATACAAAACTTCACACAATCTTTATTAGCAACATTAGTGTACTCAAGATAAATAAGTCTTAAGGTTCAGTTCTAACACCAAATAAACTTCCATTAGAACACTGCTACTGTAGCACTTCCCTCAAAAATCTCAATTCCCCAAAATAACTCAGAAAGGAACCAACAAGAAGCAAATGCAGAAAATGGCAGAAATCTGTCAAAACAGACCAGCAGGTAAAGACTAATTTTTTCGAAGACCTTGTGTTGCTCAAATAAAAAAGTATTGAACTAACGAAAGTTATATAACAACCTGGGTCAGAGGCACAAAAAATTACATCTCAATCCGACATACAGAGCTCTCTCACAAATTTTTACAGTGAAGCACAAAAATCTGTTTCGGGACAGCAACTTTCCCAATCATTACTTCTCTCTCATTAGAGGTTACTCTTGGCACAAAAAGCAAATAAAATGGATAAGGAGCGGTTATTACTAAAGTAATAACTTCCAAGACTCATCTAAAACTTTTGGGTTATCTCCCCATAAGTACTTTTCTTTAACGCCTTTAAGTTAGGCATGATAGTTTGAGAAGATGCTCACATAAGAAATATGAATTGAAGTAAAAGAGAGCATCAAGAAGCAAATTCAAAACACATTTAAGTCTAACCCACTTCCTATGCATAGGAATCTTATACGCAAATAAACTCACAAAGAACAAAGTGACATGCATAGGAAGATAAAATGAGAGTAACTTCAAAACTTTCAGCAAATAGAGAGGTGTTTCAGTACCATGAAAACTTTTACAACCATATTTTCCTCTCTCATAATAATTTTCAGTAGCCTCATGAATAAACTCAACAATATAACTATCACATAAAGCATGCTTTTCATGATCTACAAGCAACAGAGCTTTATTATAAATATTTTCAAAAGAATCCTTAGGAACATAACATTCATCCTCCTTTAGTAAGCATGGGGGACAATCAAATAATGTAAGGGGTAAAGAGTTACTCTCATTAGAAGGTAGGCATGGGTAGATCCATTCTTCCTCCTTTTGTTCATCACTCTCCTCCTCTTTTTCATCTAATGAGCTTTCAAGTTCAGCAATTTCTTCTTCCATAGGCTCCTCCAAGGCATTAGTCTCTTCTATTGGCGGAGAGCATCTATTAAGATATTCAAGAATATAGCCATTTTCTTCCTTGTAATTATCAAAGCAAAATTGAAGTATATCATAAACCTCATATTTATAAGGTGCATCATCAATATTTTCAATTAAATAAGCAAGTTCGAATGCACCCTTCCAAGCAATAAATTCCTCAATTTGTTCCACATAATAAAAGTCATAATTCCCTTTAACATAAGAAGATATGGTAACATTATCATTATACTCACATTGAGAAGGGAGGTGTTTATACCTCCTACAACAACAAGATTTATCAAAGCAATAAGTAACATTATAAGTAGAGCACACATCTCTAGCAATGATATTCAATTTATCAATTTGTTCCCATAAGTGTTTCCCTTTTTGTGACAAGGGTGTTCCTTATAATAATATTTTTGTTCTTCTGTGAACCCACCTTGCCAATAAGATTCAGTTTCAAAGAAACCAACCATTAACTGAAAGCATGGTAAAGCAAGACACTAACAGACCAACGAAAATAACAACTATAGTAGGAACTGATTTTTTTGTGTTTTTCAAATAAGAAAGGAAACTAGTAAACTAATTTTTTTTGTGTTTTTTATAAAGAAACAAGCAAACAAAGCAAAAAGAAACTAAGAAAAACAAAAATAACAAAGTAAAGAGATTGGTTATGAAGGACTCCCCTTGTGAAGATGTCCTTGACTCAACGGCTTGGCCTGAGAAAAATGCTTGATGGCTCAATGCACGGCGCCCAGAAAAGTGCTGGTGCGTGGTTCATGTAGAGCTCGTTGGGAACCCCAAGAGGAAGGTATGATGAGCACAGCAGCAAGTTTCCCTCAGTATGAAACCAAGGTTTAATAGAACCAGTAGGAGCAAGGAAACACCCCAAAGGTGTTACTAGCTGAGCTTTGGCAGGGCGCACTACCGGTGCTAGTAGCAACGTGGAGACCTGCACAACACAACCACAGAACTTTGTCCCCAACTTGCGATGAGGTTGTCAATCTCATCGTGTTTTGCGGAAAACAAAGGATTAAACGTATCGAATGGAAAGAAGTAAAAGTTTGCAGAAAGTAAACACAAAGAAGTAAATAATTGTAGATTGTATGTAAAAGTAAAGGACCGGGATCCATAGTTCACTAGAGGTGGCTCTCCTTAGATAGATAACATGGTGGGTGAACAAATTACAGCGGGTCAATTGACAAACACCGAGAAAGAAATACATGCATATACTAATCATCTTGACTCCTTTGAGACTTGATTGGGCATTACAACATAATACATAGACCGCCATCCAACTGCATCTATGACTAATAATCCAACTTCAGGTTATCATCCGAACCCCCTCCACTATTAAGTTGCAAGCAACAGATTATTGCTTTACGAACTGCGTGTAAAGTAAACAATACGATTGTTCTATGAACAAAGGATTGTTGTTTTCTCCCTAGTAGCAACAGCACATCTAGTACCTTAGAGATTTATGTCACTTCCCCAGATTACCAGAGGCATGAACCCACTATCGAGCATAAATACTAACTCTTGGAGTTGCTAGCATCTACTCGGCCAAGATAGCTACTAACAACGGAAAGCATGCAAGATCACAAATAACAAAGACATGATAGAATCAATAATCAATCTGAAATAGCATCTCAATATCCATCGGATCCCCGCAAACACAACATGCAGAATTACAAATAGATGATCTTGATCATGAACGGAGCTCACAAGATCTAAACATGGTAGCACAAAGGAGAAGAACCAACCATCTAGTTACTACATGGACCCGTAGTCCAGGGATGAACTACTAACGCATCACACCGAAGGCAGGCATGGTGATGAAGAAGGCCTCCAGGGTGATCTCTCCCCTCTGGCAAGGTGCCGAGAAGAGCTTCAGATCCCTCCCAATCTAGGGATGGAGATGACGGCGACTACAGACTCTTTCATGGAATTTTGATCGGGTACTTAGGGTTTCTGTATCAGAGGCTTCTTATAGGCGAAAGGGGAGGCCAAGGGGGTGCCCTAGGCGGCCACACCACCCCCTGGCACGGGCCAGGTGGGGTGACCGGCCTCTGGCCCCTCTCCATCTCGTCTTCTGGCTCCGTGTCCCCCTCAGTGAAATATTGACTTTGGCTTTTGTCCCATCCAATTCTGAGAATATTCATTTTCTGACTTTCCTGGAACCAAAAATAGCAGAAAACAGGGAGCTGGCACTGTGGCATCTTGTTAATAGGTTAGTCCAATAAAGTGTACAAAATACTCCAAAGTGTGGACAAAACATAAGAAAGTAGATATAAAACAAGCATGGAGCATCAAAAATTATAGATACGTTTGCAACGTATCAACATCCCCAAGCTTAACTCCTGCTCGTCCTCGAGTAGGTAAGTGATAAAAAGGAAGAATAATTTTTGAGGTGACATGCACCATCATAAACTTGATCAAAGTATTTGTAGAACATTGATAGCTAGGATCATCGTACTTTAACATAGCATGAAAGATATAGTTCTAACAATAACACATAGCAACTATGTTGTAACATGAAAAGATACAAACAAAAGATTCATGAATAACAATGCTTTGCAAGATGTTTGTTTGTTTCACATAAAGAAAGCATAATGAGAATGGCATTCAGCTTGTCCCTCATAGTGTAGCAAAACATAAATGCATAGGACACCTTCAAAGTTCATAAGGGTGACTAGATACAAATAGTTTAAGAACAAGCAATATCAAAGTTATGCGTCAATCAACAAGTCTTGGGACAATGCACATTAAACTAAGAATGGCCACTATGCTCTCTCAATACGTGCATAAAGATAGAAGATGGATACTCAACATGTAAAAGAAAGGCCTTCATAGAAGGAAGCGGGGATTCAAGTCTCATAAAGAGCTTCCAAAAATTATGGTACTTATTAGCTTTCAGCTCTCATTGCCCCTATCATAAGCATATTTAGGTGATTAAGGTTAAAGTAACACAACTAAGAGGATATGCTTGACAAGTTATAAGTTGAAATCTCATGCCCCTTGCTTACGAGTACCGAACCTCATGCTACTCAACTTCAGTCACAAGTAAGCTCTTGTCATTGTAAGTACATAAGTATCATAGAGAACCGCCATCGGGGTACCCCTTGCCGCATGACACAAGAGCTATCACATATAAAAATAACAAGGCAACAGATAATGAGCATCTCAGCGATCTTTTTATTTGTTGTTTGCATAGGTTTTTATTGAGGATGCTTCATAGAATTCTCATTATGGTTATGCTGCAAGTTTCCACCATGATTAGGCATGGCTTAGGCTAGCAGCCCATGCGTTTCTCTAACACACATACAAACTCCATGATTTTACAAGTTCCACTTTTATTCCACACCATCGGGATCCATAAGCAAAAGAATCAGGATATCAACGGAATAATAAGTGCAATGTTGAAAGCGTTCCCATGATACATGGTTCTGCTAACTTCAACTTATAAAGCGCAAGCATATGCACAACAAAGATGGACACAATGGATCAAGATTATTAAGTGCAAGAAAGTAAAGTGTGCCATCAAGTTCGTGAGAGCTTTGATCACTAATTTTCACATAACAAGTTTAATTCGGAAGGTAGATAAAAACATGAATATACTTGGAATAGAAAATGCTAGTATGTAGGTATGGTGGACTCTTTTGAATAACTAGGTTTTATTTGGAGTTGGATGCATGAGTGGAACTCATACTTGGTTATGGAGGCTAGCAAAAGACTGTGAGCGACCAACTAAGAGAGCAATAATGGCCATAATCATGAAAAGCGACAAAACATCATTAATTAAATCATAAAGTGATATTACAAGTTGAAAACTAAAGGATCATAGAGGCTATGGTGACTTGGGATAGTCTTACATGGTGTGAGCATGCGCCAAGTCAACCCAAATAAAGCATCAAAGGAGAATACCACAATATTATGCTTTAATATGCTAAAACAATGCATGATTCTTTCAAGGCACATTAAGCAATCTCAATTTTTTATAACATGTCATGCTACAGAAAAAATCACTAAGCATAAAGCCAAAACAATATCAAGCATGACATGACAAAGCATAGGCCACAGTCAAAAACAAGCTCCTTTTTACCGCTTAAGCATGAACTTTCCTACTCTTTTCTAATCCAAACCAATATTATTTGAAAACTAATGCATGAGAGAGGGGATCCAACCAATTTATTCAAGCAAACTAAGAAAACCAAGCAAACGAAAACAAAAACGAAGACGCTCCAAGAACAACACAACTGTGCATGAAACAATAAAAAATGAAGTGTTTGGAAGAAACCTGAGATTTTTATTGATGAAGAAGGGGATGCCTTGGGCATCCCCAAGCTTTGACGCTTGTACTTCTTGGATATTTCTTGGGGTGACACAGGTGGAATCCCCAAGCTTAAGCTTTAGTCCATTCTTCATCTCATTACATCATTCTTTCCCTACACCTGAAATTTTTCCTTCATACAAAACTTCACACAATCTTTATTAGCAACATTAGTGTACTCAAGATAATAAGTCTTTTGGTTCAGTTCCAACACAAGTAAAACTTTCATTAAAACACAAGCTAGTGTAGCACTTCCTTTAAAAAGTTCAATTCCCCAAGAGGAACCCAAAAAGGAATCAATAAGAAGCAAATTTAAATAATTGCAGAAATCTGTCAAAATAGACCTGCAGGTAAAAACCGATTTTTTTGAAGACCTTATATTGCTCAAATATAAAAGTGTTGAACTAATTAAAGTTGTATAACAACCTGGGGCAGAAGCACAAAACATTACAGCTCAAACCGACGTACAGAGATTTTTCACGAATTTTTACAGTGAAGCACAAAAATCTGTTTCGGAACAACAACTTTCCCAAGCATTACTTCTCTCTCACTAGAGGTTATATTTGGCACAAAAACCAAATAAAAAGGATTAGGAGAGATTATTACTGAAGCAATAACTCCCAAGACTCAACTAAAACTTTTTGGTTATCTCCCAATAAGTACTTTTCTTTAACGCCTTTAAGTTAGGCATAAGAAGCAAGAAAAGAATCAAGTATTCTCAAATGAAGAAGCATTAAGAGCAAATTTTGTTTTAATAGGAGAGGCAAAAGGAATCTTCTCTCTCTTCTTAGGGAAGTTTTATATACCTTTCTTGAGTGGTAGTTGATATTTAATGGTGCCTTCTTTCATATCAATAATGGCACCAACAGTTCTAAGAAAAGGTCTTCCCGAAGTAATAGGACAAGAAGCATTGCATTCAACATCCAAAACATAGAAATAAATGGGGACATAGGCATTGTTAACCATAATAATAACATCATTTATACTCCCCATGAGTTTATTTTTAGCATTATCATCAAGTGGGACATTTAAATAACAATCTTCCAATGGTGGCAAATCAAGCACTTCATAAATCTTTCTAGGCATAATAGAAACACTAGTATCAAGATCACATAAAGCTTTGAGATTAAAATCATTTACTTTCATATTAATGATGGGTTCACAACCATCTTCTAATTTCATAGGAATAGAAGCTTTATGTTCCATCTTTTCTTCTTTAATTTTTATGAGAGCATCAGTAATGTGTTTTGTAAAGGCCATATTCATAGCACTAGCAGTAGGACTTTTAGCAAGCTTTTGTAGGAATATAATAACTTCAGATATGTTGCAACCATCAAGATCAAAATCATAATTATCATCTAAAGTAGTAGAACTATTGTTTCCCATATTCTGAAGAATTTCAGCATTTTTATTAGAAAAGGTTCCATGGGGTTTACTAGCTTCAACATTAGTGGTAGTGATAGTAGAAATACTAATATTTCTAGCAATTTCATCTTCTATTACCCACTTAGCATGCAATTCAGCTAATACTCTAACATTTACATCAATTCTAACTTGTATTGCATTAGTAGCAGCAAAGGGATTTTCAATAGTTTCAGGTTTAGTAGCCATTTTATTAATCAAATAGGATTATGCTTCAGACAAATATGATATATTTCTTTCAGCATTAGAAAGTTTCAATTGCAAACTAGGAATTTCCCTATTTAAACTCTCAAGTTGATGACTAATATTTTTCAAAATAGTAGATTGTTCCTCCATAGTTTTAGTAAATAATTTATTTTGTTCATATTGCATTTGCATGAAGTTTTTAGTGGCTATTTCAACTTCTAAAATTATTCCTTCTCTAGGTATTCCGGGTTTGCCATGATAACCATAAGTATTATTAGGAGTGTAAGGCCTATAATTGTTATTACCATAAGCATTATTACAAAAATTATTATTTCTTATAAATTTCACATCAACTTGCTCTTCTTGAGCAACCAAAGAGGCTAAGGGAACATGATTTGGATCAATATGAGCTTTCCCATTAACAAGCATAGACATAATAACATCAATTTTATCCCTCAAGGAAGAGGACTCTTCAACAAAATTTACATTCTTACCTTGTGGAGCTCTCTCAGTGTGCCATTCAGAATAGTTAACCATCATATTATCCATAAGCTTTGTTGCAGTACCCAAAGTAATGGTCATAAAGGTACCTCTAGCAGCAGAATCCAATAGATTTCTTGAAGAATAATTCAGTCCTGCATAAAAGGTTTGGATAATCAACCAAGTAGTCATTCCATGAGTGGGACAATTCTTTACCAAAGATTTCATTCTTTCCCAAGCTTGAGCAACATGTTCATTATCAGATTGTTTAAATTTCATTATTTGACTTCTCATAGATATAATCTTAGCAGGAGGATAGTATTTTCCAATGAAAGCATCTTTGCATTTAGTCCAAGAATCAATACTATTTCTAGTTAGGGATTGCAACCATTCTTTAGCTTTTCCTCTCAAAGAGAAAGGAAACAATTTATGCTTAATAATATCTCCATCTATATCCCTGTGTTTTTTCATCTCACAAAGTTCAACAAAGTTATTTAGATGAGCAGTAGCATCTTCAGTACCAACTCCAGAAAATTGTTCGCTCATAACAAGATTGAGTAAGCAGGTTTAATTTCAAAGAAAGTAGTTGCAGGACCAGGTGGAGCAATGGGTGTGCACATGAAATCATTGTTGTTGGTACTAGTGAGGTCACACAACTTAGTATTTTCAAGAGTAGTCATTTTTTGTGTTTTTAATATAGAAAGCAAACTAGTACAACTAATTTTTGTGTGTTTTTGATAAAGAAACAAGCAAACAAAGCAGAAATAAACTAAGAAAAACGAATAAAACAAAGTAAAGAGATTGGTTATGAGGGACTCCCCTTGTGAAGATGTCCTTGACTCTCCGGCAGCGGCGCCAGAAAAAGTCTTGCTTACTCAAGATGTTGAGCTCGTTCGGGAACCCCAAGAGGAAGGTATGATGAGTATAGCAACAAGTTTTCCCTCAGTTATGAAACCAAGGTTATCGAACCAGTAGGAGAAAGGAAACACCTCCAAGGTGTTGTTTCCAACTTGGAATCCTAGACAACACAATGACAGAACTTTGCCCCCAACTTATAGTGAGGTTGTCAATCTCACCGGTTTTGCTGAAAACAAAGGATTAAACATATTGTGTGGAAGATAGTAATAGCTTGCTGATACGTTGCAAACGTATCTATACTTTTTGATGCTCCATGCTTGTTTTATATCTACTTTCTTATGTTTTGTCCACACTTTGGAGTACTTTTCTTATGATTTCTTGGACTAACCTATTAATCAGAGACATAGTGCTAGCTGCCTGCTTTCTGCTGTTTTTGGTTCCAGGAAAGTCAGAAAATGAATATTCTCGAAATTGGATGGGACAAAAGCCAAAGTTGCTATTTTACCGGAAGTCATCTGGAGCCACAATACGAGACGGAGAAGGGCTGGGGCCCAGCCACACCACCTGGCGGCGTGGCCAGGCCTAGCCCGCGCCAGGGGGTGGTCTAGCCGACCCTAGCACCCACTCGGCCTCTCCTTCCGCCTATATATTGCCTCCGATACCAAAACCCTAAGGACCCGATCAAAAATCCACGAAAGAGTCTCTAGCCGCCGTCATCTCCATCCCTTGATCGGGAGGGATCTGAAGCTCTTCATGGAACCCTGCCGGAGAGGGGAATTCACCCTGGAGGCCTTCTTCATCACCATGCAAGCCTCCGGTGTGATGCGTGAGTAGTTCATCTCTGGACTACGGGTCCATGTAGTAGCTAGATGGCAGGTTCTCCTCCTTTGTGCTTTGATGTCTAGATCTTGTGAGCTCCGTTCATGATCAAGATCATCTATTTGTAATTCTGCATGTTGTGTTTGCAGGGATCCGATGGATATTTAGAGGCTATTTCAGATTGATTATTGATTCTATCATGTCTTTGTTATTTGTGATCTTGCATGCTTCCCGTTGTTAGTAGCTATCTTGGCCAAGTAGATGCTAGTAACTCCAAGAGTTGGTATTTATGTTCGATAGTGGGTTCATGCCTCTGGTAATCTGGGGAAGTGTCAAAAATCTCTAAGGTACTAGATGTGTTGTTGCTACTAGGGAGAAAACAACAATCCTTTGTTCATAGAACAATCGTATTGTTTACTTTACATGCAATTTGTAATGCAATTATCCGTTGCTTGCAACTTAATACTGGAGGGGGTTTGGATGATAACCTGAAGGTGGATTATTAGTCATAGATGCAGTTGGATGACGGTCTATGTATAATTTTGTAATGCCCAATCAAGTCTCAAAGGAGTCAAGATGATTAGTATATGCTTGTATGCTTTCTCGATGTTTGTCAATTGCCCCGCTGTAATTTTTTCACCCAGCATGTTATCTATCTTAAGGAGAGCCACCTCTAGTGAACTATGGACCCCGGTCCTTTCTTTTACATACAATCTACAAACTGTTTACTGCTTTGTGTTTACTTTCTACAAACTATTACTTTCTTCCATTCGATACGTTTAATCCTTTGTTTTCAGCAAAACCGGTGAGATTGACAACCTCATCGCAAGTTGGGGACAGAGTTCTGGGGTTGTGTTGTGCAGATCTCCACGTTGCTGCAGACACCGGTAGTGCGCCCTGCCAACGTTCAGCTAGCTACACCTTTGGGGTGCTTCCTTGCTTCTACTGGATTGATAACCTTGGTTTCGTACTGAGGAAAATTTTTTGTTGTGCTCATCATACCTTCGTCTTGGGGTTCCCCAACGAGCTCGATATATTTTGGGCCATCAAGGTATTTTTCTGGCGCCGTTGCTGGGGAACAAAGAAGAATAAACTCCCACGCCAACACCGCACTAGCAAGTATTTTTCTGGCATCGTTGCCGGGAAGTCAAGGACATCTTCACAAGGGGAGTCCCTCATAACCAATCTCTTTACTTTGTTATTTTTGTTTTGCTTAGTTTCTTTTGCTTTGTTTGCTTGTTTCTTTATCAAAAAGACAAAAAAATAGTTTTACAAGTTTGCTTTCTTATTCAAAAACACACAAAAATGACTACTCTTGAAAACACTAAGTTGTGTGACTTCACTAGCACCAACAACAATGATTTTATGAGCACAACTATTGCTCCACCTGTTCCTGAAGCCACTTTCTTTGAGATAAAACCTGCTTTACTCAATCTTGTTATGAGAGAACAATTTTCTGGTATTGGTAATGAAGATGCTGCTGCCCATTTAAATAACTTTGTGAGATGCAAAAGCATAAGGATATAGATGGTGATATTATTAAGCTGAAATTGTTTCCTTTTTCTTTGAGAGGAAAAGCTAAAGAATGATTGAATTCCTTAACTAGGAATAGTATTGATTCTTAGACTAAATGCAAAGATTCTTTTATTGGAAAATACTATCCTCCTGCTAAGATTATATCTATGAGAAGTGAAATAATGAAGTTTAAACAATCTGATAATGAACATGTTGCTCAAGCTTGGGAAAGAATGAAATCTTTGGTAAAGAATTGTCCCACTCATGGACTGACTGCTTGGATGATCATCCAAACCTTTTATGCATGATTAAACTATTCTTCAAGGAACCTATTGGATTCTGCTGCTGGAGGTACCTTTATGACCATTACTTTGGGTGCTGCAACAAAGCTTCTGGATAATATGATGGTTAACTACTCCGAATGGCATACTGAAAGAGCTCCACATGGTAAGAAGGTAAATTCTATTGAGGAAACCTCCTCCTTGAGTGATAAGATTGATGTTATTATGTCTATGCTTGTTAATGGGAAAGCCCATATTGATTCAAATAATGTTCCTTTAGCTTCTTTGGTTGCTCAAGAAGAGCAAGTTGATGTGAACTTCATAAGAAATAACAATTTTGGAAATAATGCTTATAGGAATAATTTTGGTAACAACAATTATAAGCCATATCCCCCCAACAATGGTAATGCTTATGGAAAATTCTTACAACAATAATAGGAGTGCACCCTCTGAACTTGAAGTTATGCTTAAGGACTTTATAAGTAAACAAACTTCTTTCAACAAAACTATTGAGGAAAAACTCTCTAATGCTAAAAGAAATATAGCATCACTTGCCGAAGCTCAAACTTCTTTGAATAAAATGGATGCTAAACCTGAAACTAATGATAATCCCTTTGTAGCTACTAATGCCATACAATTTAGAATTGATGAAAATGTTAGACTATTAGCTGAATTACATGCTAAGTGGGAAAGATAAGATGAAATTGCTAGAAACATTAGTGTTTCTACTATCACTACCACTAGTGTTAAGGCTAGTAATAGTTCTACCACTCTAGATGATAATTTTGATTTTGATCTTGATGGATGTAATATCTCTGAAGTTATTAAGTTCCTACAAAATCTTGCTAAAAGTCCTAATGCTAGTTCTATGAACATGGCCTTTACAAAACACATTACTTATGCTCTCATAAAGATTAAAGAAGAAACGATGAAACATAAAGCTTATATTCCTATAAAATAAGAAGATGGTTGGGAACCAATCATTAATATGAAAGTGAATGATTTTGATTTCAAAGCTCTATGTGATCTTGATAGTAGTGTTTCTATTATGCCTAGAAGGATTTATGATATGCTTGATTTGCCTCCACTTGAAGATTGTTATTTGAATGTCCCACTTGATGATAATGCTAAAAAGAAACTCATGGGGAGTCTTAATGATGTTCTTATTATGGTTAACAATGCCTATGTCCCCGTTGATTTCTATGTTTTGGATGTTGAATGCAATGCTTCTTGTCCTATTACTTTGGGAAGACCTTTTGTTAGAACTACTGGTGCCATTATTGATATGAAAGAAGGCACCATTAAATATCAACTCCCACTCAAGAAAGGTATAGAACATTTTCCTAAGAAGAGAGAGAATATTTCTTTTGCCTCTCATATGAAAACAAAATTTGCTCTTAATGCTTCTTCATTTGAGAACACTTGATTCGTTTTGCTTCTTATGCCTAACTTAAAGGCGTTAAAGAAAAGTACTTATTGGGAGATAACCCAAAAGTTTTAGTTGAGTCTTGGAAGTTATTACTTCAGTAATAACCGCTCCTTATCCTTTTTATTTGCTTTTTGTGCCAAGAGTAACCTCTAATGAGAGAGAAGTAATGATAGGGAAAGTTGCTGTCCCAAATAGATATCTGTGATTCACCATAAAAATTCGTGTAAAATCTCTATACGTCCTTTTGAGGTGTGAATTTTTGTTCTTCTGCCCCAGGTTGTTATCTAACTTTCGTTAGTTCAACACTTTTTGATTTGAGCAACAGAAGGTGCTGGTCTGTTCTGACAGATTTCTGCTATTTTCTGCATTTGCTTCTTGTTGGTTCCTTTTTAAGTTCTTTTGGGGAATTGAGATTTTTCAGGGAAGTGCTACAGTAGCTAGTGTTTTAATGGAAGTTTTTTTGGTGTTATAACTGAACCTTAAAGACCTATTATCTTGAGTGCACTAATGTTGCTAATAAAGATTGTGTGAAGTTTTGTATGAAGGAAAAATTTCAGGTGTATGGAAGGAATGAGTAATGAGATGAAGGATGGACTAAAGCTCAAGCTTGGGGATGCCACGTGTGTCACCCCAAGAAATATCCAAGAAGTACAAGCGTAAAAGCTTGGGAATGCCCAAGGCATCCCCCTATTCATCAATAAAAATCCCAGGTTTCTTCCAAACGCTTCATTTTTATTGTTTCATGCACAGTTGTGTTGTTTTTGGAGCGTCTTCTTTTTTGTTTTTGTTTTGGTTTTTCATTTGCTTTGTTTTGCTTAGTTTGCTGAATAAATTGGTTGGACCCCCTCTTTCATACATTGGTTTTCAAATAGTTTGGTTTGGTTTGGAAAAGAGTAGGAAAGTTCATGGTTAAGTGTTAAAGAGAGCTTGTTTTTGACTGTGGCCTATGCTCTGTCATGCCATGCTTGATTTTTTTGGCTTTATGCTTAGTATTCTTTGCTGTAGCATGACTTTTTATAAACAATTGAGATTGCTTAATGTGCCTTGGATGAATCATGCGTTGTTTTAGCATATTAAAGCATAATATAGTGGTATTCTCCTTTGATGCTTTATTTGGGTTAACTTGGCGCATGCTCACACCATGTTATGACTATCTCAAGTCACCATAAGCCTTTATGATCCTTTAGTTTTCAACCTGTAGTATCACTTTATACTTTGATCAATGATGTTTTGTCGCTCTGCATGATTATGGCCATTATTGCTCTATTAGTTTGTCGCTCCCAGTCTTTTGCTAGCCTCCGCAACCAAGTATGAGTACCACTCATGCATCCAATTCCCTAAACCAAGTTATTCCAAAGAGTCCACCATACCTACTTATTAGCATATGCTATTCCAAGTATATTCATGTTTTTGTTTACCTTCCAAATTAAACTTGTTATGAGAAAACTAGTGATTAAAGCTCTCATGAACTTGATGGCACAATTTACTTTTCTTCCCCTTAATAAACTTGAACCATTGTGTTGTCTATGTTGTATATGCTTGCACTTATTTGTTGGGGATTAGCAGAACCATGTTGTCATGGGGAATGCTTTCGACATTGCACGGGTACTTTGTACCTAGTTGATATCATGCTCTTTTGTCTATGGATGTCGTCGGTGTGAAATGAAAGGGGAGCTTGTAAGTCCATGGAGTTATGTATATATGTTAGAGAAACGCTTGTGTCGCTGGTATAATCCATGCTGACATGGTGGAAACCTGCAGTGTAACCATAATGAGCTGTCTATGAAGCATTCTTCTTAAAAAAAGAGTCCTATATTGAGAAAAAAGAGAAAAAGAAAAAAAGAGATTATGAAAAGGGAAAGAGACAAAAAGCACCATATTCCCATGGTAAATAAGAAGATTGCTGAGATGCTCGTTGTCTGCTTGCCTTGTCATTTTGATATGGGGATTCTTCCGTATCATCGGGCAAGGGGTACCCCGTTGGCGATTCTCTATGATACACATGTACTTACGATGACAAGAACTTACCAGTGACTAAACTTGAGTAGCACGAGGAGCGGCCCTCGTATTCAAGGGACATGAGATTTCTAACTTATACTTCGTCAAGCATGTAAACCATAGTTTGTTCACTTTAACCTTAATCACTTCAAGATGCTTATGATAGGGGCAATGAGAGCTGAAAGCTATAAGTACCATAATTTTTGGAATCTCTTTATGAGACTTGAATCCCTGCTTCCTTCTATGAAGGCCTCTCTTCCACTTTTATATTGAGTCTCCACCTTCTACCTTTATACACCTACTTTGAGAGCATAGTGGCCATTCTTAGTTCTATGTGCATTGTCCCAAGACTAGTTGATTGATGCATACCTTGATATTGCTTGTTTTAAACTATTTGTATCTAGTCACTCTTATGAACTTTGAAGGTGTCCTATGCATTTATGTTTGCTACTCTATGAGGGACAAGCTGAATGCCATTATGCTATGTTTTCTTTATGTGAAACAAACAAACATCTTGCAAAGCATTGTTATTCATGAATATTTGGTTTGTGCCTTTTCATGTTGCAACATAGTTTCTTTGTCTTATTGCTAGAACTTTGTCTTTCATGTTATGTTTGAAGTACTATGATCCCAGCTTCGAATGTTTTACAAATACTTTGATCAAGTTTATGATGGTGCATGCCACCTCAAAAATTATTCTTTCTTTTTTATCACTTACCTACTCAAGGACGAGCAGGAGTTAAGCTTGGGGATGTTGATACATTGCAAATGTATCTATAATTTTTGATGTTCCATGCTTGGTTTTATCTACTTTCTTGTGTTTTGTCCACACTTTGGAGTACTTTTCTTATGATTTATTGGACTAACCTATTAACAAGAGCCATAGTGCCAGCTGCCTGTTTTCTGCTGTTTTTGGTTCTAGGAAAGTCAGAAAATGAATATTCTTGGAATTGGACGGGACAAAAGCCAAAGTTGCTATTTTACCGTCAGTCATCTGGAGCCAGAATACGAGAGGGAGAAGGGCCGGGGCCCGACCACACTACCTGGCTGCGCGGCCAGGCCTGGCCCGTGCCAGGGGGTGGTCTGGCCGACCCCAGCACTCCCTCGGCCTCTCCTTCCGCCTATATATTGCCTTCGATACCAAAACCCTAAGGACCCGATCAAAAATCCACGAAAGAGTCTGTAGCCACTGTCATCTCCATCCCTAGATCGGGAGGGATCTAAAGCTCTTCTGGGCACCCTGCCGGAGAGGGGAATTCACCCTGGAGGCCTTCTTCATCACCATGCAAGCCTCCGGTGTGATGCGTGAGTAGTTCATCTCTGGACTATGGGTCCATGTAGTATCTAGATGGCTGGTTCTCCTCCTTTGTGCTTTCATGTCTAGATCTTGTGAACTCCGTTCATGATCAAGATCATCTATTTGTAATTCTGCATGTTGTGTTTGCGGTGATCCGATGGATATTGATATGCTATTTCAGATTGATTATTGATTCTATCATGTCTTTGTTATTTGTGATCTTGCATGATTTCCGGTGTTAGTAGCTATCTTGGCCAAGTAGATGCTAGCAACTCCAAGAGTTAGTATTTATGCTCGATAGTGGGTTCATGCCTCTGGTAATCTGGGGAAGTGGCAGAAATCTCTAAGGTACTAGATGTGCTATTGCTACTAGGGAGAAAACAACAATCCTTTGTTCATAGAACAACCATATTGTTTACTTTACACACAATTCGTAATGCAACTATCTGTTGCTTGCAACTTAATACTAGAGGGGGTTCGGATGATAACCTGAAGGTGGATTGTTAGTCATAGATGTAGTTGGATGACGGTCTATGTATAATGTTCTAATGCCCAATCAAGTCTCAAAGGAGTCAAGATGATTAGTATATGCTTGTATGCTTTCTCGATGTTTGTCAATTGCCCCGCTGTAATTTGTTCACCCAGCATGTTATCTATCTTAAGGAGAGCCACCTCTAGTGAACTATGGACCCCGGTCCTTTCTTTTACATACAATCTATAAACTATTTCCTGCTTTGTGTTTCCTTTCTACAAACTATTACTTTCTTCCATTCGATACGTTTAATCCTTTGTTTTCAGCAAAACCGGTGAGATTGACAACCTCATCGCAAGTTGGGGACAGAGTTGTGTGGTTGTGTTGTGCAGGTCTCCACGTTGCTGCTGGCACCGGTAGTGCGCCCTACCAACGTTCAGCTAGCTACACCTTTGGGGTGCTTCATTGCTCCTACTGGATTGATAATCTTGGTTTCGTACTGAGGGAAAACTTGTTGTTGTGCTCATCATACCTTCCTCTTGGGGTTCCCCAACGAGCTCGATATATTTTGGGCCATCATAGGGTTGCTTGAGAGGGATACCTTTGACCACTTCCTCCCTGAGTTCGATAAACCTTGGGTGATCCACTTAAGGTAAAACTTGCTGCTGTTCTACAAACCTCTGCACTTGGAGGCCCAACAACTGTGTACAAGAATAGAAGTACGTAGACATCAAGCTATTTTCTGGCACAGTTGCCGGGGAGGTAAGGTAAAAGGTACTCACATCCTCCGGTGTGAGTGCTCGAAGATATTTCCTTTAGATTCTGCAATTTTGTCTTTTTGTTTCTTATTTTCACTAGTTAGGCTTAATGGAAAACAACAACAAAATTAGAGATCTTTTTAGTATTTTTCCTAATATAGAACATGAATTGTCTAAAAAGAAAATTAAAAAACCCATGGAACTTTCTTTGCATGCTAATAGCAATGTTATTAGTATGAATCTTTTAAACACCTTTGTTACTAATGCTATGGAAACATCTAAGCTTGGGGAAGTTAGTTTTTATGAAAATGATCTTTTTAGTTCCCCAGCTTTAAAGAATAAAAGTTGCTCTGATGATACTTTATCTCCCATATGTGGTAATTCTAATGATACTTGTGATATTTTAAATCCACATACTGAAAGCATCTCTTTTAAAATACCTATAGAAATTGTTGAACGTGTTATGAACAACTGTTATTTGGGAGATGGAACTGTCCATCGTGGTGATCATTTACTCTTTATACACGAATTATGTGAGTTGTTCAAGTGTGCAGGTATTTCAATGAACCAAGTTAAGAGGAAGCTATTACCTTTTTCACTTAAGGGCAAAGCAAGGGAGTGGTATGAGCTACTAGATGATCCTCATCATTTGGAGTGGAAGGAACTTGAATCTCTCTTTTACTCTAAATTTTATCCTCCTCATGAAATTCATAAAGATAGGAATTACACTTATAATTTTCATCCACATGATGGAGAAAGTATTGCCCAAGTATGGGGGAGATTGAAGTCACTAATGCTCAAATGTCCCATTCATGAGCTCCCCAGTAATATTGTTATTAATAATTTATATGCAAGGCTTTCAGGACATTACAAGGACTATCTAGATACTTGTTTAGAGGGATCCTTCACAAGTAAGGAGGTCAAAGCTAAGTGGGATCTTCTTGAAACAATTCAAAGCAATACCGAAGATTGGGATAACAAAAAAGGTAAAGAACCAGGTATAAACTATGAGTATGATTGCATTAAGTCTATCGCTGAAACAGCTGATTTTCAAGAGCTTAGTGCTAAATATGGTCTTGATCCTAAAATTGTTGTTGATTGTTATAGAACCTTTTCTTATCATATTAATGCTCCTAAAGAAAAATGGGACATGTATCATGAGCCTTATAAAGACACTTGCATGGAAAATGAAATTGTTATTAATGATAGCAATAAACATGTTTAAACCTCTAAAAGTACTACTTCTTATAAGCATGTTAATTTTTGTGGAATGCATAGACCTTGTGAGCATAATCAAATTGAAGAATAATAGTGTATCACCCACAGGAATGAAAAAACTAGAACGTGGTATAGGACTCTAAATGATCTTGGTAAAAAAGTTTGTGCCATGTATCCTTTTATTTGTGAACTTTGCTTTGAAGTGGATCATTTCAATTTTCAATGCTCAGGCCATAATAATAGCCCTTCTAATCCAATGAGTACTGCAAGTTTGTATTGTGATGACATGATCACTCCTAATCAGCATGATCAACTTACATTATTTTTGGGGTGTGAAGAGTTATCAAGAAAAACCTCTTTGGTAGATATGAGTGCTTTTGATATGAATAGCATCCTGCATGGTTGTCATCTTTATTGTGTTGATAATTGCCACACAAATACTTACATACAAAATATCCTAAAAGATGAGATCTTACCAAAATATGACATGACTAATATGTGTTTTGGTCTTATTAATGAAAAGGAGGAATCCTCCAAAGTTTCTTCTATTGTCTAACAATGAACCAGGGTATATGGAGAAGCTTCCTTTCAAGCCTCTCCCTCCTAAAGAGAAGAAGAAAAAGAAGAAAAGGAGGAGTAAAAGGAGAGAGGATACAGTATTTTCCCCAAAGCATGTTGCTCCTATTAAAGTTTTTGATGAGTTTGAACTCGATGATGTTCCTATGCCTATTACCTATAGTAGTGATCATGATTGGGAAAAGCACACTACTTTTGATATTGAAAATCTCTTCGGTACCAATTCTGAAAATGATGATAATTGTTGTACTATTAGTGCTATCCATGTTCCTTCCAATGATGATATGTTTACAAATGAACACACTTTGGAAGATAACTATTATATTGCTTATGATGATACTATACCTCCAATATATGATGATTACAATGATGAATATGATATTTTCAGCCCACCTACTATTGAGGAGAAAATTAATTATGATTACAATATGCCTCCTATATTTGATGATTATGGTGATCAGAATAATAATGATAGCTATTTTGTTGAATTTGCTCCCACTACAATTAATAAGAATGACTATGCTTATGTGGAGAGTAATAATTATTATATGCATGTGGCTCATGATAAGAATGTTTTATGTGATAGTTATATTGTTAATTTTATTCATGATGCTACTGAAAGTTATTATGAGAGAGGGAAACATGGTCTTATGTATCTCAATAATATTAAGTTTCCCCTCTTTATGTTGAAAGTCTTGAAGTTGAAATTGTTTTGCTTTCCTATGCTTGTTGCTTTGTGCTTTCATGACTTGTTTATTTACAAGATTCCTATGCATAGGAAGTGGGTTAGACTTAAATGTGTTTTGAATTTGCTTCTGGATGCTCTCTTTTACTTCAATTCATATTTCTTATGTGAGCATCTTCTCAAACTATCAAGCCTAATTTAAAGGCGTTAAAGAAAAGTACTTATTGGGAGATAACCCAAAAGTTTTAGTTGAGTCTTGGAAGTTATTGCTTCAGAAATAACCTCTTCTATCTTTATGCACCTACTTTGACAGCATAGTGGCCATTCTTAGTTCTATATGCATTGTCCCAAGACTTGTTAATTGATGCATAACTTTGATATTGCTTGTTCTTAAACTATTTGTATCTAGTCACTCTTATGAACTTTGAAGGTGTTATTCATGAATCTTATATTTGCTACTCTTTGAGGGACAAGCTGAATGCCACTATGATATGTTTTATTTATGTGAAACAAACAAACGTCTTGCAAAGGATTGTTATTCATGAATCTTTTGTTTGTGCCTTTTCATGTTGCAACATAGTTTATATGTCTTATTGCTAGAACTTTACCTTTCATGCTATGTTGAAGTACTATGATCTCAACTATCAATGCTTGCAAATGGTTTGATCTTGATTGTGATGGTGCATGTCACCTGAAAAATTATTCTTTTTATCACTTACCTACTCAAGGACGAGCATGAGTTAAGCTTGGGGATGTTGATATGTTGCAAGCGTATCTATAATTTTTGATGTTCCATGCTTGTTTTATATCTACTTTCTTATGTTTTGTCCACACTTTGGAGTAATTTTTATACACTTTCTTGGACTAACCTATTAACAAGATGCCACAGTGCCAGTTGCCTGTTTTCTGCTGTTTTTGGTTCCAGGAAAGTCAAAAAATCAATATTCTCAGAATTGGACCGGACAAAAGCCAAAGTTGATATTTTACCGGAAGACTCACGGAGCCAGAAGACAAGACGGAGAGGGGCCACAGGGTGGCCACACCACCCCTTGGCGCTGGCAGCCCTAGGCCGCGCCAGGGCATGGTGTGGGCCCCCTGGCCGCCCACCAACCTTGCCTCTTCGCCTATAAGATGCCTCCCGATGCAAAAACCCTAGATCGAAGAGCCTCTAGCCACGAAAAGTTCCGCAGCACCACCGCCACCAAAGGGGAGATTCGGGGGACAGAAAGTCTCTGTTCCGACACCCTGCCGGGACGAGGAAGTGCTCCCGGAGCCATCGCCATCAATCTCCACCACCATCTCCATCGTCATTGCTGATTCCTATGATGAGGAGGGAGTAGTTCTCTCTCGAGGCTAAGGGCACTACCGGTAGCTACGTGTTCATCTCTCTCTCTCTATGCATTATCATATTGTGATCATGAGCTTTGTAATCAAGTAGGTCTACCTTGCTACTCAAGTGCTTTAAAAGATCTCTGTTCTCCCCATGTGTGTGAAAGTGACAGCGTGCACACCATGGTGGCACTTAGGCTAGAGATTACAAATACTTGTTATGAGTTATATTGGGAGTTGGATGTTTCTATGAAATTGTGGTGTTTGTTGGAACCATCTAGAGCTCAAGGTGACAGTGTGGGATTATCTAGATGGGGAAAGCAAACTTTGAGGAGTGTTGTTATAGCCCTAAGATGGATTAGAGTGTCCAACTGGAGAGTAGTTCAGAGTAGTATCATAAAGAGAAGATATTTATATGAGAGTGTTCACTAGAGAAAGTATGATCCCTAGGCCTTGTTTCTAAGCATTGAAACACCATTTGCTACTAGATCTGTTACATGTTTGCTTGCTTCCATATTTATTTCAGTTTGCCTTTAGTCTCTTCCACACCATCAAAGTATTTTCTGGCACTGTTGTCTTATATCCATACCACTTGTATTTCACTATCTCTTCGCCGAACCAGTGCACCTATACACCTGACAAGTGTATTGGGTGTGTTGGGGACATAAGAGACTTCTTGTATCTTGATTGCAGGGTTGCTTGAGAGGGATACCTTTGACCAATTCCTCCCTGAGTTTGATAAACCTTGGGTGATCCACTTAAGGGAAAACTTGTTGTTGTTCTACAAACCTCTGCACTTGGAGGCCCAACAACTGTCTACAAGAATAGAAGTGCGTAGACATCACTTGCAGAAAGTAAACAAAAAACAGTAAATAGTAGATTTTAGGTTGATAGTAAAAGAAAGGACCGGGATCCATAGTTCACTAGTGGTGATTATCCTTAAGATAGATGACATGTTGGGTGAACAAATTACAGCGGGGCAATTGACAAACATCGAGAAAGCATTCATCCATATACTAATCATCTTGACTCCTATGAGATTTGATTGGGCATTACAACATTATACATAGACCGTAATCCAACTACATCCATGACTAATAATCCACCTTCAGGTTATCATCCGAACCCCCTCCAGTATTAAGTTGCAAGAAACAGATAATTGCATTAAGCATTGTGTGTAAAGTAAACAATACGATTGTTCTATGAACAAAGGATTGTTGTTTTCTCCCTAGTAGCAACAACACATCTAGTACCTTAGAGATTTCTGTCACTTCCCCAGATTCCTAGAGGCATGAACACACTATCAAACATAAATACTCCCTCTTGGAGTTGCTAGCATCTACTCGGCCAAGATAGCTACTAACAACGGAGAGCATGCAAGATCACAAATAACAAAGACATGATAGAATTAATAATCAATCTGAAATAGCATCTCAATATCCATCAGATCCCCGCAAACACAACATGTATGATTACAAATAGATGATCTTGATCATGAACGGAGCTCACAAGATCTAAACATGGTAGCACAAAGGAGAAGGACCAACCATCTAGCTACTACATGGACCCATAGTCCAGGGATGAACTACTCACGCATCACACCGGAGGCAGGCATGGTGATGAAGAAGGCCTCCAGGGTGATCTCTCCCCTCTGGTAGGGTGCCGGGAAGAGCTTCAGATCCCTCCCGATCTAGGGATGGAGATGATGGCGGCTATAGACTCTTTCGTGGAATTTTGATCAAGTACTTAGGGTTTCTGTATCGGAGGCTTCTTATAGGTGAAAGGGGAGGCCGAGGGGGTGCCTTAGGCGGCCACACCACCCCCTGGCATGGTCCAGGCTTGGCCGCTCGGCCAGGTGGTGTGGCCGGCCTCTGGCCCCTCTCCGTGTCCCCCTCGGTGAAATATTGACTTTGGCTTTTGTCCCGTCCAATTCCGAGAATATTCATTTTCTGACTTTCCTGGAACCAAAAATAGCAGAAAAAGCAAATTTGGCAATTTGTGGCATCTTGTTAATAGGTTAGTCCAAGAAAGTGTATAAAAATATTCCAAACTATGGACAAAACATAAGAAAGTAGATATAAAACAAGCATGGAACATCAAATATTATAGATACGTTTGCAACGTATCACCCCCTATTTAAAATCAAAAAGTTCCTGCAAAATGGCATGTCGAGCACTAGGAGGGAAATATTTCTGAAAGAAAGTGTCAATCAAGCAATCAGGGCAATTAATAGATCTAGGAGGTAAATTATTAAATCTAGCTTTAGCCTCTCCTTTCAGTGAAAAAGGGAAAAATTTAGCAACAAAGTAGGTGCGCATCTTAATATCATTAGAAAATAGGCCACTCATGGTAGAAAGCTCAGTCATATGTGCTACAGCACTTTCATTTTTAGTCCGACAAAAAGGTTCTTTCTCAACAATGGTTATGTAAGATAAATCAAGAGAGAAATCATAATCCTTATCTTTAATGTTTATGGGAGATGTAGCAAACTTAGCATTAGGATACAATTTAGGTCTAATAGTATGTTTCTCAAGAAGACTTAATAGCACTTCTACCATGCGTGTTTTGGCATTCTTTAATAAATTTATCAGTCATTTCTATATATCTTTCTTCAATATCATAGCTCTCTCTAGACTCAGGTGAACTGACAGGTGTAGTAGTATCTTCATTAGGAGTTTCAGTATTTCCAGCTATAGTTCTAGCAATCGTAGCATCTAGGAAAGGACCTAATGAACCACTCTTATCAAGCACAGTAGAAGCTGCATCATAAGTATCAGAAGTTTCAGATTCAGCAGAAGTAGCAGTATGTGTATGTGGTGGTGGTGTGAGGAGCTTACTCAAGAGCAATAGAGGTGTTCAGAATTGTACCTCTCCTTGTAGTGGATGGTAATATAGGAACCTTTCCATCACGATATTTACCCATGATGAATCGATAGAACCAATACATAGTGATTCCAAGTGAACTTGATAAATATAGCTATTGATTCGACACAAGGGGAGCCAAAGAATATTTATATGCCTTAACAACTGAGTTGTCAATTCAGCTGCACCTGGAAACAATCTTGCTCGCAGTAGTTTATCAATAGCAACAGTTTTGTAATAGCAGTAGTAAAAGTAAAGACAGTAGTAACAATTGCAGTAAGTAGTAGGATTAAAGCGCGGTAGGCATAGTGATGGATGGACGGGCGTTGCATGGACAAGACAATTCATGTAACAATCAAGATATAGGGCATTTGTAGATAAATAAGGTAAAGCATCCAAGTACTAAATAATCATAGGCATGTGTTCCATATATATTCATACATGCTCGTGATGAGAACTTGCACAACATCTTTTGTCCTGCCAGACTGTTGCAGTGGGGCCTCAAGGGATTCTACTGGCAATTAAGGTGCTCCTTTTAATAGAACACTGGAGCAAAGCACTAACACTCCATGAACACACGTGATCCTCATATCATAGCCATTCTGTAACACCCCAAAAATACTAACCAAGATTATCAAGTTCTAATCACCCAAGTTAGGGTTAACAAAAACTTTTAGTACTAAATTAAATATGAATGCATGTGTGATTTGCATTAGTGTATGATTGAGTGAAATTGCCATGTTTGTTTGCTACAAATGATAAGAAATGGTTTAAAGATGAATACTACATCATCTAGGCCAATTACAAACAAAATCCAAAGAAAACGAAATCAAATATGAATCAAATAAGAAAATGGTCATTTTGACCAAAGTTAACCACTAGGACACTTTGTGAGTTCCTAGAAAAGAATTTCTAATAGAAACATTTCCACTTCTTTTCACCCCTTGGTAGACCAAGTAAAAGTGAACCCAAGCCCACTTTACAAACTCACAAAAACTATTTTTAAATCTATTTAAAGGACAGTTCAAAATTGAATCAAGTTCTTATGGTAAGATCACCATTTTGCAAAAACCACTCAAATCAATTCACCTTGACAAACCCAAGCAACCAAAGACTATCAAGCATAAGATCAAAACACTCACAAAATTTCATTCAAAAAATTCAAATTTGAATTCTTTCGGCCATTTAGTCGAACACCTTGCAGACACAATTTAAACCACTGCCTAACTTCACTGTTTTGAGCAGTGATCACTCACCCCACTGTCCCCTCTTCACTCCCCTGGTCTCCCCCAACACACAGCAGCGCCAGACACGCACCCCCTCTTTGCCGTTGCGCTAGTGAAGCGCCGCCCGAAGCCCGTCGCGTCGACCGACCATGGACCATTTGCCCCAGGCCAGGCCACCCTCGTCCATGATGTCCAGCAGGTAGGCCACCGTCAACCGCCACCCCCTGTCTAGCCCTTGACTGTAGCCAGGCCATGGACCACCCCAGCAACGCCACGCCCACTTTCTCTGCCCCGTGCCGAGAGCACGCCAGAGCGCCGCAGCCGACCAGCTCGCACGCATCGCGCCTCGCTCTCTCCGCGCATGCACACACTCGCCACAACACCAGCTAGCTCCCAGACATCCCCGTTCGCCGCCGGGTGACCCGTAGCCCCCGTGCGATGTCTCGAACACCGCCAGTTCCACGCAGAGCACGGCACGTGCCCGACCATCCTCGACTGCCCCGTGCCACGCCATTAAGCCCGTGATAATCGCCAGGGAGCACTGTGTCACCCCTACCCTCAGCCACGCCGATAGCTCGCTGGACCACCGTCGCCGGAGAAGCCAGGCCATCTCGCTCTGTTCCCCTCGTCGGTGTATAAATATAGGCCCTCTCCGCCTCATTTCTCCACACCACCTCACTCCCCACACCTCACAACACCTCCCACACATCTCCCAGATCAAGGTGAGCGCCGCATCGCCGGAATTTGGCCGAAGTCCGTCGCTGCAGAGGAGAAGAGGAGGCGTCGATTGGAGCCGCCCCAGGAACCACCGTGACCACCGTTCGAACCGCCATCGTCTACAACATCATTCGCCCCCATCGCCGACCCTAGCAGGAGCCCTGGTGCGCCTCACACGACCCCCACCGCCGCGTTAGGGTTCAGACCTCGCCAGAGTTGTTCGTCATCAACGATGAACCTCAGCCGTTAGATCAGGTTCTAATCATAGGGCCTAGATTGAAAGATACCGATTCGATTAGATAGAGTCGCTGACTAGTGGGACCCTCCTGTCAGTAGCCCGCTGCGCCGTGATGTGCAGATTGGGCTGGCCCAGTTAGTTTCCCGCGCAGGCCTGTAAATTCAAATAATTCTTTTCCATTTTAGTAAAAACCAGTTTATGTGAGTAGATTCAAAAATCAATTCAAAGAGATTCACTGAACCAAATTACATGACTCCAATTTTGTTAGAAAGGTATTAAAATTATCTATCAAAGCCCGTTGGATTCAAACCATTTAAAATTATAGATCACCTATAGTAAAAACAAAAAGACAAAGACTTTTCCAACTTCAAACATTTTTCAAAAATCAACCATAAATGATTTTGAGTTGATTCCAACTCTCAAAAATCACATTTGACAAGATCTATCTGAATATATAAAATATTTAGGTTTACATGCAGTGACATTGGACTAGTACCAAAAGAATGCTATTTAGGCATTTCTAGTCACTTTAATTCTATTAAGTGATAATCTTAAACTATTATAAAATATGACCAACACTTTCAATCACATTCCCAAGTATTAGAATATGTGGTGATGACATGTGTCAACATGATCCCATATTTTAATTGGAGAATATTAAATCTTAAGTATTTTCAATGAGTAGAAATTACTTTTCTAAAATAAGATAAACAAGATTAAGTCTTTATTTCATGTGATGATTGTGATGATGCTAGATCATCAAGTGTGAGCCTTGGTGTGCTAAATAGAAGTAGTTAAATATTGTTTGGTGATTGTGTACCTCGTATTCATTTATAGACGATAGTACCGACCCGGGATACGAGGAGGAGGAGTACTACCAAGAAGAAGAAGAAAACTTCAACCACTGCACTACTCAAGGCAAGCTAGAACTATGCAAGCTAACACTTGCAAGTCTCATACCTATGCAAGCCATCCTTGCAAGATAACCTATGCAATATGCCTTAGGCATGCTTGGTTATGCAACTTTGATTATACCAATCCCAAGTTTTACTTGCAAGCTTTATTCTTTTACTTTACCAAAGTTCTTTACTTTTAGTTAGTTCTTTGTGAGTATTGGAAGAATAGTATAGATACCATAAAGAGTATAAAACTAAGCCTAACTAGTTATACTTAGATGTCATTCCAAGGCATGAGATTAGAGTTGGATAGTTACACTTGATTAGCACCCCTCATTAGTGAATACTCTCAACTTTAGTGGCTAGTGATAAACATAAAAGTCGATCACTTTAGATGGGAATACTTGGTGAAAATGGTTATGAAAACCTTGGAATGATGATTCATTCTATTGAGATGTTTTGACATGTGTTGAGAAACACTAAAGGATTTTTATGATGAAAATGTTGAGGCATGAGCCTTAGCCCTTTATAAAAACTGATGGTTAGGTTCGGATGCGATACCATTCCAATTTTACTATACAACCACAATACCTGAATTGGGTAGGTATTAACTGGAAGTTTATATGCCTTAGTATGGGTTCCCTAGTGGAAGAGGTTGAGCTGAGGCTACCTCGTGAGTGTGAATATCCACCTATGCAATGCCCAGGATGGCAGATGGCCATGGCTGGGAGGCCAAGCTCATAGGGGAGGTGCCTATACTAGAGTGTGTACTTGGAACGTTATGATTGATTATCCGCATACTAAGTATGATGATTCAGGGTTATCCCTGACGGATGTATCTAATTTTGTGGTGAAAGTGTACCACCTCTGTAGAGTGTCAAACTATTCGAATAGCCGTGTCCGCGGTTATGGACAGTTGGAGTGGCCATACTGTTCCGTCGTCAGATGTTTTCAAAATGACTTGTGAATTGAACTATGACTTTGACTTGACCACAACAGGGTTGTGAACATGAAAACTAGGTTCCCACTTAAGTGATTTAGAACTTTAACTTAGTTTTCTTTACTTCTAAACTCAGTATGAGATAAACCTAGCTTTTTGCAAATAAACCTAGAGCTTAAGATTCCTACTAGAACTACCTTACTTGTTAGTGATAGTTTGCGAGTAGTTAGAGAGTACTCATGGCTTTGTCCCTGGCTATTCCCGTGGCGAGACTATGAGGAGGACTACCAGGATGATGGGCAGCAGGACGGCTATGACAACTAGGATCATCTCCCATCGTCAGCATTGCCTGTGACACTGAAGATGGAGCCCACTGCTACGCTTATTATTCCGCTGCTTGTGTGTATTAAGACTGCATCATGAGATCCTTTATTTGTGTAAGAACTTATTATGGTTTGTAATGGATGATGTACTGTGATATCCAATCTGTTATGTCTCGCAAAAATGGTAATCCTGGGATTGTGATGTATGGCATAACAGGCATCTAGGATTAAAAATCCAGGTGTTGACAAGTTGGTATCAGAGCCATCCTTCCCATAGGAGACCGTAGTTAGAATGGACGTCCGAACAAAAACTTAGTTCCAAAACAAAAGAAGTGAGTATTTATGAAAACCTATTCCCACTCTTATCCTTGATTCTTTCAAAAAAAAAATGTTCCTCAAAAATTCTTGCATTCCTACATAAAATTTGACACACTTGATCACCTCGCTAACTTACTCACCCTAAATGCTTATAGATGGAAGTCCGGTATTGCAAGTTCTACCAGCTGGGCAACAGAGGCCAACTGATCTTTGAGAGGGATCTAGATGCACTGTCAGAGTATCTTGAGCGCCCGCATCCGGAATTCTTCGGGGCCCAACTCAACGATCACATAGGAGGAGATCTACAATGGCTGATAGTTGCAGATCTCAGAGGCAAGATGGAAGAACCCACTTTGGAGAAGATCCAATTCACCTTGCGTGAGAACAACTGGCTAGATGAATTAGCTAGGGCTATGCATGAAGCTCTTGCCCTTCTGTGCGGGCAAAACATCAACCTAATCCAGGGAACTCGCTTTGCTCACTTCGCAAGGTGTGATTCTATGGGAATGCCCTTGGAGATGCCAGGACACCCCGAGCTGAAGGACCAGGTGGAAAATCTTGACTTCATGGTGTATGATAGGCAGAAGGAATTGGACAACGCTCGTGCCTACGCCAACCACAACCATGCCATTGCAGTCAAGAAGGACCAGACCCTCGCCATTCTCTCCAAGGAGCGCCAATCACTTCATCGTCAATGCGACAAGAAGGATCGCACCATCGATCGTCTTCGCAAGAAGTTGGCCACTCTCGAGAAGACCATCTGTGAACAGGAAGTCCAGCTTGAAGCGAAGGAGGAGGAAGGTGAAGATATCCAGGGAGATCTTTACTCTTACCTTAGTGATGACAACGACTACCTGGAGGATGATGCCATGGAGTTCCAAACTGATGATGATGATTCTGACTTCATTGATGATGATTAGATGCACTTGATCACTACCGTAGGAATGAGTTGTACCGGTTCCACTGTATCGTAGTTTCACAGAATGGTTCTTAAAACCATATGTTTTCTATTTGTGTGTGGTGTGTGTTTGTATGGTGTGCTTTGAATGAATGAGTGACAAGAAGTTGTTAGTTTGCAAAACCTGAGTCAAACTCAAAGTTTAAGCTTTTGAAACAAAACCATGAACCTAAGAAATTTCCCTCTTATCTCATTATCTATCTTAATCTCCAGATGACTCCTGGAAATCTCGGAGGAAGTAGCTCATCTCAGGACCCAATATTGTAGATTCTGCAAATGCTAGTTTCTGACCGTGAAGCTAGTAGAGCCGAACGTCAAGCCAACCTAGCCACTCTTCAACAGATAGCTCAGATGTCCCACAATAACCAAGGTCACGGAAACCAGGATCACCATGGATCCAAACTCAAGAACTTTCAGAATACCAAGCCACCTATCTTTAGTAAGTCTGAGGATCCCTTAGATGCTGATGATTGGCTGCAAACCATGGAGAACAATCTGGAGGTCGCAGGAGTTGAAGCCAATGAAAAAGTACTGTTTGCCACCCATTATCTGGCAGGAGATGCAAGAGCCTGGTGGAATAGCACCCGTACCATGAACAAAGGTCAGATGATGACTTGGGAAGCATTTAAGATCAAGTTCAGCCGCACCCATGTGCCCCAAGGTTTGGTCACCAGGATGAGGGATGAGTTCAGGGAACTGAAGCAAGGAAGGATGACGATAGTTGAGTACCGTGACAAATTTCTGTCACTAGCTAGATATGCCCCTGATGATATTAACACCGAAGCAAAGAATAAAGAAAGGTTCTATTGGGGGATACCCCCGGGTAGGGTCACGCCGGGGTATAAAGGCCGAGTTAGCCGAGGTACGGCAAGGTCAAAGCAGATGCTGGCTGAGTCACCTCAAGGCAGGCCGAATCACGGAGTAACCCAGACCAGGGGATGTCCACCTAACTGGGTCTCAACCGACTTAAGCCGCATGTCGGACAGATGAATCTAACTCATATGCAGGAACAGGTGTGGCCAGATTAACTAGGTACGATCCGGGTTATATCAAGCTTGTAGGAGAAGGAAGGTATCTCGCTGGTCAAAGGTGATCACTGTACACAGAGCGTGAGCGAAGCGGACAGAGGCAGGACCACCGAGGCGTGGCCGACAAAGGTGACGATGCCAATGACGGATGACGCGGGCGCCGCATAGGCTCACGCAGCCTCTACACGGATGATGCGGGGTTAAAGTAACCCGGTCGGCTTACTATTTTGGGAGGAGGCATATTCCCTGGAATATGCCTCCACGTATGCCCTAATTGGAGACCTAGCCACCCCTATATAAGGAGGGCTAGGGCCTCTGTAGAAGGGTTTGTTCTTTAGAGGTTATGTTCTTCTAGCAAGTTACTAAGGGCTAGCTAGTGGTGAGAGTAAGAGAGTTCCTTCTTCCTCCTCTCTCCAATTCAGCTCAAGGAGCACTTGTAATCTGTGTGAGTGAGTAAAATACAAAGCTACTGTGTGTGGAATCACCACACTATCCCTCCCTGGATTCCCCTAGTGCACTTAGTCCCCACCTTTAGCCTATCCATGGCATCTTCTATGACACCACCACGACAGTTGGCGCCCGCCGTGGGGCTAGCGGCGCTAGCAGGGGTGAAGATCCGGACGGGAAACCTCATCGGCACCGTGACGCGCCGTCTCGGGCTCATTCAGCGCTTTGGAGCGCTGGACTTTGTCAGCGACAACGCTGGCTGCTTCGGCAAGCGTCCTCTTCCGCGCAACGGCCTCTTCGTCAAGCTCGGCACGCACAAGGTCTACGTTGCTGTCGATCTGTTGTGTGTTCATCCGCGGCACATCGTCGAAGGAGGCGAGCCACCCCTTAGCGTGGTTCACGGGGAGCGTATCACTCGTTCCCCGGATCATGCCGAGGTGATGATGACCGCACTAGGTGCAGGCGCAAGCAAGGATCCATCACCAGATCCGGAGGTAACGCCTAAGGCACCGAGGAAACGTAGAGATCCTCCACTAGAGAGGCCAGAGAATGTGCTGCAGCAAGCGATGGATAGCTTGGCAAACCTAGTAGCAGCAGTGGTAGATCCAGCTCAGGCACAGGCCGAGCTAGAGGAAACTAGGCAAAAATACTAGAGGGTGCGAAAAAGATAGCCGCGTCTCAGCAGTCGTTGAACATGATACTGCGCGAGTACGCAAAGGCAAATAAAGTAGATGTTGTAAAAGTAAAGGGGAGAAATCTCATGAGTGAAATGAACAAAGAGGGTGATACTAGGATTGAGGAGTCAGAGAACTGTTTATCCGTGGGGCTGCCGAAGTATAGTACCCCGGCGAAAAACCTCAGAGCAGCAGATGCAGCTGCGTCCGAGTTAGAGGGTCTAATGGGTGAAGCCCGTCAGAGACAGCAAGGTAGGGTCAATGAGTTGGTTCGGATCGCGAACAGGCAAAATGAGGAATTGCTCAGGTCTAACCCGGAGAGAGCTGGGGCCTCCAAAATCGTTCATTCGGTGATGGGTAACCCGGAGAAATCCGCTGGAGCTGCATCGTCTCCTCATGGTGGTCCTAGGAGAGAAGAGGTAGTAACCTCGGCCAGAAGGAACAAACAGATAGTCCCGTATGACCCGGCAAGGGCAGGGAAAGGAAAAGAAGTGCAGAGAAATGAGGATCGATGAAGTGTGAGCCGAGGTGAAGCCGGCCGAGGTAATCGTGACCAAGGCAATGCCGGTCAAGAAAATGTTGTGAATGGCAATGCCGGACAGCGAAACTCGGCAGGAGCAGGACAACCGCAGCAGCGGAATATACCAAGGCGAGAGCAAAGTGTTGGCCGAGGTATGCAACAGAGAGGTGCTCCACCAGAGCAAGACCGATATAATGATGGTGATTCGGAAATGGTGAACACAGGATACCCAAGGCTGGACTATCATGTGATAGGGTCAAGATTGTGAAGCAGGGATTTGATGCCTGATGATGCCAGATTAAAACTGGAGCGTCTGTATAGGTCGGAGCAGATTGAATGTCAAGGTCCCCCAGGTCCTGCGTGTTTTGGGCACCGGATCATGAAGGAACCTCTGGTACCTAACTTCCAGCTACCTAGAGGCACTAAGACATACGATGGCAGCACAAAGCCAGAGGATTGGTTGATTAACTATGCTACACCTATGAAAATTGCTACAGGCAACTTGAGATGGGCTGTGAGATACGTACCCCAGATGTTGGAGGGGCCAGCGAGGGTATGGCTAAACAATTTGCCGCCCAGAAGTATTAACTGCTGGATTGATTTTGAGGAAATGTTTATCAGCAATTTCTCAAGTACGTATCAGAGGCCGAATAGGCCACAGACACTAGCAATGTGTAAGCAGAGACCGAATGAAATGGACCGGGAGTTCTTAACCCAGTGGTGTACCGTGCGAAACTCATGTGAGGACGTGATTGAGTCATAGGCCATAGCATGGTTTGTGCAAGGATGCAGATATGCAAGCATGTTGTGGCAAAGATGGCAAAGGGATATGCCAACTACGTTGGCAGAGACAATCTGGATTGCTGATTCGTATGCGTTGGGTGATCCAACTCAGCCCAGGCTCGTGTCAAACGAGTCAAATGAGGAGTGCTACCAGAGAGATGGAGCCGGGTCATCCCGGAGGAATGACTACCGGGGTAAAGGAAGAGATGACAGACCAGATTACCTGTACAGTTCGCAACAAGTTGCTGCTGTGAATCAAGATCAACCCGGAGCAGGGGGCAATCAATGTCAGAAAACTGGAGGGCAACAATGGACACTGAGAAATGATGGCAAGAAGACTTGGATGCCAGAGCAAAAGAAACAGTGGCAAGAAAAGAAGGATCGTTCGAGGTATACTTATGAGTCAATGCTAGATCAGCCGTGTAAATTTCACACGCCAAATCCAAGTAACCCAGCGGGTCATACAACAAGGCAGTGTGAGTGGATGCGTAAAATAGAACAAGGTGGTTTGGGGAATGCTCAGGCACCTCAGAATGATCAACCTCGGCAGGAGTTACCCCGGCAGCAATTGCTCTCCGGAGCAAACACGCAACAGCTAATGTTGCCTCCCCCCTCCGTCGAGGTATGACAACCATGAGAGAAGGGATGTAGTGCATCAAGTGGAAGACCAGCATCAACCGGATCAGAGGTACCCCGGAAACGAGGGGAGGAATGAGTATAGAGAGCATCATCATAGTTACTGTGTGTTTACCACTGAGGAAACAGATAGAAAGAGCTTGCAGCACCGACACATGGAGGTGAATGCGGTAATGCCAGCAGTGACGAGGTATATGCCTTGGTCAGACCAGGAAATTACCTGGAGCATCAAAGATCATCCCAAGCGTATGCCAAGTCCTGGTTCGTAAGCGCTAGTGCTGGATCCGACATTCATTGGGCCTAACATCAATGTGAGGTTCTCAAAGGTACTAATTGACAATGGCAGTAGCATTAACATCATGTATGTGGATACAATGCGCAAGTTGGGTATCTCGGAGAACATGCTCCAGGCTACAAGGACAACTTTCCACGGCATTGTGTCAGGCATTTCTTGTGAGCCCATAGGCAAGGTCCGGGTTGACGTATTGTTCGGCACACAGGATAACTGCCGAACTGAGAATTTGGAGTTTGAAGTTGTGAACTTATAAAGTGTGTATCACGCGTTACTCGGTAGACCAGCACTGAACAAGTTCATGTCAAGTTGCCACATCAGTTATCTGAAGATGAAGCTGCCCGGGCCAAATGGAGTGATTACCATAGCTGGAGATTTCTGACGTTCCATTGAGTGTGCGTCAGCCGAGTCTAACATGGCCGAGTCACTCGTGATTGCGCAAGAGAAAAGGAAGATATAGGAGGTGGCGGCGTTGGCTCAGTCCGCGCAGCAATATATGCCGGTGTTGAGTAATCCGCATGGTAGTGTCTCATTCCAAGCCACAAAGGATACCAAGAAAGTGCCTGTTGATGCCATGTTCCCAGAGCGCACCGTAACAATTGGTGTCGGGTTAAACGATAAATAGGAAAGCGAGCTCGTTAACTTCCTCCATGAGAATCGGGATATTTTTGCTTAGTCCACACAGGATTTGCAAGGTGTTCCGAGGGAGTTGGTCGAGCACTCTTTGAATGTGAGACCCGGAGCAAGACCGGTGAAGCAACCTCTCCGCCGCTTCGCCGAAGATAGGAGAAAAGTCATTGGAGATGATATAGCTCGGTTACTAGCAGCAGGATTTATCATGGAAGTTCTTTACCCGGATTGGCTATCTAATCCGGTGCTGGTGGAAAAGAAGAAGGATGATCCGAATGTGGCAGTGGTTTGGCATATGTGTATCGATTACACGAACCGGAATAAGGCATGTCCAAAAGATCCATTTCCACTACCAAGGATAGATCAGGTCATAGATTCAACTGTTGGGTGTGAACTGTTGTCATTCATCGATTTGGACGCCGCAGGCCAATGAAGCCTTTATCCAATTAAAGAAAATGTTAGCCACTGCACCAGTGTTATCCTCTCCACTATCAAAGGAGCCAATGTTGCTCTATATAGCCACAACTAACCGAGTTGTAAGTGGAGTAATTGTGGTAGAGCGCGACGAAGAGGGTAAGTCAGTGCAAAGGCCGGTGTATTATCTGAGCGAGGTATTATCAGCCTCAAAACAAAATTATCCGCACTATTGGAAAGTGGCGTATGGTGTGTACATGTCGGCAAAGAAGCTAAAACATTATTTTGAGGAGCACCCCATCAAAGTAATATGTGAAGCCCCTATATTCGAGATAATGAGTAACAAGGATGCAAGTGGCAGGATTGCGAAATGGGCAATTGAGCTAGATCCTTATGCGCCACAATATGACAGAAGAGAAGCAATCAAGTCTCAGGCTGTGGCCGACTTTTTTGTGGACTGGGCCGAGGTGCAATATGAACCACCGCTACCAGATCCGAACTACTAGAGAATGCACTTTGACGGGTCAAAAACAAAAACCGGGTTAGGCACCGGAGTTATGCTTACCTCGCCAAAGAATGACCAGTTGAAGTATGTGCTACAGATCCATTTCGCAGCATCAAACAATGCCGCCGAATATGAAGCACTTGTGCATGGGCTCAAAGTGGCAAAAGAAATTGGGATACGTCGGATCCAATGCTTTGGCGACTCGGATTTGGTGGTTCAGCAAGTGTCGGGGCTGTGGGACGCTCTTGATCCAAACATGGCATTATACAGACTCCACGTGCAAAAGATATCTGGTTACTTTGAGGGATGCGAATTTCACCATGTACCCCGGGTGGAAAATGAGGCTGCTGACGTATTGTCGAAGCTCGGATCAACCCGACAAGCAATTCCACCAGGTGTAGCATTAGAACACCTTAGAAAACCATCTATCAGGCCGTCCCCAGAAACCGACTCAATTTACGTCCCGGAGGATTCAGAGTCCGGAGCCGTACCCATGGACATTGACATGGGAAGTGGTACGCGAAACCCGGGGACTGCCTCAGCAAACCCAGGGACTACCTCGGCAAACCCGAGGACTTCTTCGCAAGACCCGAGGACTGCTCAGCATGATCCGGTTGAGGTTATGCCGGTGGATCAGATGGAAATTGATGAGGATGTGTTCCCTGTACGAGCAATACCATCTTGGGCACTACCTATATTTCAATTCCTGAAAGATGGAACCTTACCCGCTGAGGAAGTGCAATCCAGGCAAACTCAAAGGAGAGCAAAAGCATACACGATCATCAATTCCGAGCTATACAAAAGGAGTGTAAATAATGTCCTCCAGCGATGTGTTGATCCGGAAGAAGGGCTTGACATCCTCCGAGATATACATCAAGGGGAATGTGGGCATCATGCCTCGTCTAGAGCCTTGGTAGCAAAAGCTTTCCGGCATGGATTCTATTGGCCAAGTGCCTTAGAACAAGCAGAGGACTTGGTAAGAAAATGCAATGGTTGTCAGAGGTATGCTACCAAGACACATATGCCAATGTCGGAACTTAAGACTATACCAATCACCTGGCCATTTGCCGTATGGTGTTTGGACATGGTTGGCCCGTTCAAACCAGCAAGGGAAAATATGACTCACATTTTGGTCATGGTGGATAAATTTACAAAGTGGATTGAAGTAAAGCCAATAAGAAAATGTGATGGAGCTACGGCGGTGACATTTCTCAAAGACATCATCTTGAGATACGGTTATCCTCACAGTATCATAACTGATAATGGTACAAATTTTGCTAAAGGAGCATTTGCGCGATTCTGCCGAGATAAGAAGATCCGGCTGGACGTTGCCTCAGTAGCCCACCCCGCATCGAACAGACAAGTGGAAAGATCCAATGGATTAGTATTATCCGGGATAAAACCCCGGCTCATTGAGCCGCTGCAAAGATCAGCGGGGTGCTGGATAGAAGAACTACCAGCGGTATTGTGGAGTTTAAGAACAACTCCGAATCAATCAACAGGCTATAGGCCATTCTTTCTGGTATATGGGGAAGAAGCTATATTGCCAGCCGACATAGAGCATGACTCGCCTAGGGTCACCCAATACACAGAAGCCAAAGTGCAAGAAGCCCGGCAAAATGATGTTGATCTGCTGGAAGAAGCGAGAGAATTGGCATTGTCCAGATCCGCCATATATCAGCAAAACCTCCGACGCTATCATAGCCGGAAAGTAAACCCCAGTCTTAGGAAGGTGATCTGGTACTCGGTTGGTACAACGTATCTTTGGCATGCATAAGTTATCCCCCCATGGGAAGGGCCATTCATTGTGAGCAAAGCATTGCACAATGATTCTTATTATCTTATCGATGCAAAACCACAGGAGAAGAACAAGGCGGACATGTCCGGCGAGGAATCTAAGCATCCATGGAATGTAGCTCTACTTCGTCCTTTCTACACTTAGCAGAGAAGTGTATGTATCCGAGTCTCTCATATGTCGGTATGTATGCCGGCAATGAGCCTATCAATGAAATGTGGGCATCTCGAGCAGTAACTCGGGGACTGCCTTGAAAATATTTGTTGTCTTCTGTATTTATTATTTATACGTCAGCTGGCGTAAGTTTTTCTACTTAAGCTGGATTAGTAATGTGTGAGCACCAAGAACCCAACTCTTCGACTTGCTGTTGTCCAACAAGAATTGGCTTCATGGCAAGCAAGAGAACAAGTTTGGAATTGCGTAGCACATGAACAACGACTAAGGAAAGGAACTTAATCGAGCCGACGTTTGTTTTTTGGACTAACCTTATGCTTACTTTCGATTTACTATGCTGCATTATTTTGAGCTAATCCTAAAGTTTCCAAGTATTGTTAAGACAATTTTTAAAGCTCGGACTCGTAAGTAATAAAACCGAATCAAGGTAGACACGATCCGAGCCAAAAGATTGGATGAACAAGAAAATGAAACTCGGGGACTACGCCCAAGTTAATCCGGCATAAAAACTTAGTAGCAAAATATCACTTGTGTGCTTGATACAATTCCACCCGGCATACCGGGGATCTGATGAATTTAAAGTGTTTATCAAGGAGCAGCAGGAGGAGGTAATTCGGCGCCAGCAGGGGCAGCCTCGGCCTCAGCTTCAGAATCATCCGCGTCTTCCTCGACGTCTGAGGCTTCATCCTCATCCGACTCATCTTCAACATTTTCAACATTTTCATCATCGGCAGCATCTAGGAAGCTCGGCCCCTCGTTCATTGATGAATGGGGGCGTATTGGATGAAGCTATGAGCGCAAGCCTTGCGCCGAGCTACCCAATCCGGGTCAGTAGACCACTTTGATCCAGTGCGCATACGCTCAAGGAGTTTGAGGTCAATCTTCTCGTACCACGTGAGCACGTAGTGAAGAACGATCTCAGCTTCGGCGCGTCCAGCTGATTCTCTCCAGAGATCGAGCTGAGTCTCGCACTCCATGAGCCTAGCAAAGAGAGCAGGGGCACCCTCCGGAGTATCTTCTCTGGGCCAAAAGGCATTGAAGATCCGGACTGCTACATCCAAGATGTCCTTGCCAAAGTTCTTCACAAGCTCGACGCGAGAGGACAAGCTGACCAGCAAGTCCTCCATGTCATATGGAATTTCTCCAGCGCCAGGGACAATTGGGGTACCCCTCTTCTGGCGGAACTTGGCGACAGCGGTGGTTGCAACAGCATTGCCCTCTAGAAATTTGTCTGAAAACGAGACAGTGGAAATAAGTAAGAAGGGTTGACCCGAAGAGATTCATGACAACTGAAGAGCAAAGGAACTTACGAGAAATATGGCTGTGGATCCGGGTTAGCTCCTTGGTGCACTTGTCACGCCTCTCCCGGAGTTGAACAAGCTCAGCGTTCGCCGACTCAAGTTTAGAGTCGGCCTCCTTAAGCAGTTCTTGATCCTTGGCAATCTGGAGGTTGAGGCGCTCGCGCTCTTTAGTGAAGTCCTGGCCAGTTTTTTGCAGTTCGGATTGATGCTGCGCTTTCAGCTTCTTCATCTCTGCCTTGAGCTTGGCAATTTCATCATCTTTGGTTCGGAGGGCAGCAAGCTCATCATCTTTCTTCTTGACTTCAGCTTGATGCTGCCATGCTTGTTCGAGAAAATGTAGCATCATATTAGGCACGGGCACAACATCTTCAAGAGATGCTGAAATAGTTTGTTGACCCGGCAGAGCCGAGGTATGAATGTTTGCCGAGCCAAGGAGAAAAGGAGATAGAAAGCATAGCAAGGTTGAGCAAAAATAACTTACCCTTGATCTGATCCAAGTTTCTCCTCATGAGGATATTCTCAGCCTCCACCCCAGCTGTGAAATCCGAATGATGGATTAGTTCGGCGGAAAAAGAGGAAGAAAAAATGGAAAAATGGCAAGGAAGAAACTTACCCCCTTTTATCATGCTCGGCGATAAGCATAGTATGTTTCGCACGCAGCATTTTGTGAGTATTCAGGAGACGCTGAAACTCAGCACTCCGGCGATTAGTGGTCACCTGAAAGAAGCACAAAGAGATAGCTTAGTCTTGTGCATATTCGAAGTGTACAAAATCCGGGCCAAGTGGAACTTAACCCGGCTCTAGGTGTGTGCATATTCGAAGTGTACAAAATCCAAGCCAAGTGGAACTTAACCCGGCTCTAGGTGTGTGCATATTCGAAGTGTGCAAAATCCGGGCCAAGTGGAACTTAACCCGGCTCTAGGTGTGTCCATATTCGAAGTGTACAAAATCCGGGCCAAGTGGAACTTAACTCGGCTCTAGGTGTGTGCATATTCGAAGTGTACAAAATCCGAGCCAAGTGGAACTTAACCCGGCTCTAGGTGTGTCCATATTGGAAGTGTACAAAATCCGGGCCAAGTGGAACTTAACCCGGCTCTAGGTGTGTGCATATTCAAAGTGTACAAAATCCGGGCCAAGTGGAACTTAACCCGGCTCTAGGTGTGTGCATATTCAAAGTTATCAAGGAGCTACGTTAATTTTCTAAGGAGCATTCGGTCGAGTAACAAGTTACTCCCCGGGAGGCTCGGGGACTAATGGATATATCAATAATATCTACAACATGCTAAGGAAAAGACGAAGTAACGTACCGCCATCATCCGACCCGCAAGGTTAATTGCCTTGGCAGCAGTATTCATCTACGCAGCAAATTCGGCGGGACCGAACTTCTCCGGGAGATCGTCGTTGTGGACGAACTCCGCCTTGTTCCAGTTATTCACAAACTCGATCAAGGTCGGAGGGTATCGCTCGCCGCTGAGCATGTGGGGCGCCACTAGGCCCTTGGCATGTGCTTCCTGTCTCTCAACCTGAGCAGCGGCGGGGCTTGTGTGCAAGACAAGTTGTGCTTCAGCTGGCTCGGCAGGAGCGTCCTTCGGAGGTGGAGTCTTCTTCGAAAGCATGGACGCAAGTGTGTGCTGTCCAGCCTCGATGGACGCTGCCCTGGTGGCGTCAGGAGCCTTCTTGCCCTTGGGCTGCTGTTGAGAAGTTGAGGTGGCTGTAGCGGATTTGCCCTTGGGAGCTGCTTTGGTGCTAGCCTTGGTGCTGCTAGTGTCTTCTCGCCGAGTCTTGGAAGACTCGGACGAGGCGGAAGGGCTTGATTCTGCTGCTGTTGCTTTTGCTGTTGCTGCTGGGGATGGAGTTGGTGCTGGTGCTGGTGCTGTTTTCTGCTTCGGTGGAGGTGCTGAGGGAACCTTGGTGGTAGCTGGTTGCGGCGGAGCCAAAGTGGTGGTTGCTGCTGCCTCAGCAGAGCCAGTCTCCCCCGCTCCGAGGTTGCCCTCCTCTTGACGAGGTGGGCTGGAACCCAGAGCAGCCGCTGAACCCTCCGGAATGGGGCTCAGCGGGCGTGAATCGTCGCCACGAGGGGGAGAAGGGCTGTGTCGGAGCGGTGAGGCAATGCCGGATCCACTCTGTGGGACCTCCACCGCGGCCCTGCCGAATCAAATAATGTATGATGAGAAACTATAAAGGAAGGGCAAGTGAATAAGCAAAGGGAGAAACAACTTACTCATCCGAAGTCAGGGGCTCCTTCGGCTTGCGAGCTCTCCGGGCCACAGCCTTAGTGGTGGCCTTGGTGGCGGCTTTGTCCGCGGACTTCTTTCGCCTCTTGGCTGGCTGAGAAGGCCCGGAGGAGGATGCAGAGGCAGCTCCCCTTCTCTTCTTTGGTGCAACCGGGACAGGCTCACCCACGGCAAGGGGAGGGTCTTCATGGATCTGCCCACCGGGGTTAGCTGATGCCGGAAAAGCATAAGAAAGGGGGATAGCGTCAAATGCTTCCATCACCTCAACATCCGAATCATCTTCATCGTCGGGCCAATCTCTAATGGAAGAGAGTTTACCAGTGGGTCGCTTGGTTGCATCGGCCATCGGAAGGAACATTTCCTGATCCGGTTCCTCCTCGTCCGAGGTATCCCGGTCAGGCGCCCATTTGAGGGAAGGCTCGGTGTCGTCCTTGATAGTTTGCTGAAGAAACATCTAAGGGGAAGAAAAGACAACAGGATTAAAACCTACAACAAAGACCGACATATGATTCAATTCGGAAAAAGTTTGGGGCACGAGACTTACCGCAGGAGGAAGCCTATCCCGGCAATAGTGTTCAATTCCCCACGTCCACTCAGTAGATAAATCCTTCTTAGTGGTGAAGAGGGACTTGACCCGGCGAAAGATCTCGGTGTTGCTCAACTCAAAAGAGGAGGTCCGGTTGGGGTCACGGCCCAGCTCATATGACAGACTTTGTGCGTGCGTTTCTGGAGGGGGGAGATCCGGTTGCGAACAAACGTGATCATGGCATCCTCATTGCACAGTCCAAGATCCTTCAACTCCTGGAACCTCTTGTTGACCTGGTTCACCAGGACGGTGGGTTTCTTGGGTACCTTGTCCCACAAATCCGGGTTAGGGGACCCGGAGCGTAAGGGCGCAGCCGGATCAGATCCCCAGTTGTGTTGTTCCGGACATAGAAGAAAGTTCGGGCCCATCCCTTGCAAGAGTCAAGCCCCGTGACTCGGGGGAAGATGGACTGCTTCCGGGGAGAGATTGACGCAGCACCGAACTGCGTGAGCTGCTTGTCCTCCGGGTCAAGATGGATGTTCGGAATCACGTTCCGGCGGAGGCCAAAGAACCGGATCCAGAGCTCCTCCGTGGGCCATAGTCCAGCATAACCTTCGATGGTGGAGGCGAAAGCGAAGAGAGACGTGATGGCATTCGCCGGAAGGTGGTGCGGCTGGAGCTCATACGTATTGAGCCAGTCATGGAAAAAATCGCTAACTGGTAGACCAAACCCCCGCTGGAAGTGGGATAGATACACCACATACTCACCCGGATTGGGTGAGGGGGCAAGCTCGGCAGCAGCAAGGCGTGCGGTGACTCCCTCCGGGATGCGCCTGGTGCGGTACAGCCAATCCAGGTCATCCTGGCAAATCCAGGATCCAGCCCACGCGCCGCGGTCGGCGTTCGCCGCATCTTCTTCCATTTCTTGCTCTGCGACGGTGAGTTCCTCCTCAGTCATCTCAAGGTCGCTCCCCTCACTTTCGCTGGCGGCGGTGGGAGGCAATGGCCTGGACTGGCAGGGACCCGTGGCGGAGGAGATGCGCGGCGATGGTGGCGACGCTAGTGTGCGTGGAGGCAGTGCGGCGGCGGCGCTGCCGCGAGAGAATATGAGGAAGAAGCAGAGGCAGAGGGGCGCGGAAGTGGGGAAAGGACCCAAGGGGCGCGCCCCTCCCCTATTTAACCACTCCCTTAAGGGGGTAGTGGGATCACGTTTTGCGGGCGGGCCACACCGTATGGCCGTGTACGATCCGGATTGACCAATCAGCGACGAGCCACAGGAAGGGCCACAGGGCGTAGCGGATCCCATGACGCGATGCAGTGATACAATTAACGAGGAGGCAGGCATGATGTAACGTGCGCGCAGTAACTCCTGACAATAACGGCGGCGGTTACTGTAGCAGGCCCTTAAAATGAGGCAAAGTAATGATTAGCTTCCACGTGGGGAAGCGTACGAGAGAAGGAAGAATGACCCAGATGGGTATATGGTAACCCGGCCAGCCAGTAAAAACTTGGAATGTGCCAAGGGAAAGTAAACCCATGGAATCCGAGATAGGAAGTAACACGGAGAATGAACACAAAGCTCAGTGAAATTGAACCTGTTGTGGCCTTAGCGGCTAAGGCAGCTAAGACCACACCAGCTTCAGGGACTAATGTTGGGGGGATACCCCTGGATAGGGTCACGCCGGGGTATAAAGGCCGAGTTAGACGAGGTACGGCAAGGTCAAAGTAGATGCTGGCCGAGTCACCTCAAGGCAGGCCGAATCACGGAGTAACCCGGACTAGGGGATGTCCACCTAACTGGGTCTCAACCGACTTAAGTCGTATGTCAGACAGATGAATGTAACTCATATGCAGGAACAGGTGTGGCCGGATCAACTAGGTACGATCCGGGTTATATCAAGCTTGTAGGAGAAGGAAGGTATCTCGCTAGTCAAAGGTGACCACTGTACGCAGAGCGTGAGCGAAGCGGACAGAGGCAAGACCACCGAGGCGTGGCCGACAAAGGTGACGATGCCAATGACGGATGACGCGGGCGCCGCATAGGCTCACGCAGCCTCTACACGGATGATGCGGGGTTAAAGTAACCCGGTCGGCTTACTATTTTGGGAGGAGGCATATTCCCTGGAATATGCCTCCACGTATGCCCTAATTGGAGACCTAGCCACCCCTATATAAGGAGGGCTAGGGCCTCTGTAGAAGGGTTTGTTCTTTAGAGGTTATGTTCTTCTAGCAAGTTACTAAGGGCTAGCTAGTGGTGAGAGTAAGAGAGTTCCTTCTTCCTCCTCTCTCCAATTCAGCTCAAGGAGCACTTGTAATCTGTGTGAGTGAGTAAAATACAAAGCTACTGTGTGTGGAATCACCACACTATCCCTCCCTGGATTCCCCTAGTGCACTTAGTCCCCACCTTTAGCCTATCCATGGCATCTTCTATGACACCACCACGACAGGTTCCTGAATGGATTACATGATGAGATGCAAACTGTGTTAGTCAACATCCGTTTTGGAGATCTAGAAGAGCTAGTAGACTCTGCCATTCAGATGGAAGGGAAGATCAACCAAGCCAATGACAATCGCAAGAGTCACATGATGCACCAGCCTGGATCCCACCATACTCAGAAGTATCGCCCCAACCCGTCTGTAGGATATGCCCCAAGAAACAATAGACCCCCGATGTCCCGTACAAGCTACCCCAATCGTAGCGGAGGAAACTTGAAGTCTGGAGGAAACCACAACAACAACCCCGGCAACTCCAACAACTTCAACCATGCACCACCCAATTCCAACAACAACAACAACAACAAGACTACCCCAAGGACTGGAAGCAATGTCGTGCCTGTTGCAGCCAAAGTCAAGTCCCAGGTTACTTGCTTTGAATATGGAGTCAAGGGTCACTACTCCAACGAGTGTCCCAAGAAGCTTGCAGTCACCACCAATGTGAATGCCCCTGCTCAGCAGCAACGCCGTGTTCAGCCTGGAAGAAGATTTTCCCCAGGGAATTCGCTCAATCGCAACGGCCGTCTGTTCCACATGAATGCTGAAGAAGCCCAAGAAGCGCCCGATGTCGTGCTGGGTATGTTTTCTGTTAACTCAGTACTTGCAAGAGTGTTGTTTTATTCTGGAGCATCGCACTCGTTTGTTACAGAAGAATTTGCATGCACTAGTAAGATTCAACCAACAAAATTGAAGCATGTTATGATAGTTCAAATTCCTGGTTCAACCACCAAAGCTAGAAAAATTTCCAAGGTTGTACCTATCAGAATCCATGGGATAGATTTTTATGCCAATCTAATAGTACTTGGAACCAAAGGTTTGGAAGTAGTACTAGGAATGGGTTGGATGTAGAAACATAAAGGATCGATCGACTGTGCCAAGAAATCCATAACCATGACCAGTAGCTCTGGAGTATCAGTTGAGCATGTATCTGAAACCTTGCCCTGTCAATTCAAATGCAACAAGAGTCTAGCCCAACCAACCATAGACCAAGTCAGAGTAGTCTATGAATACCCGATGTATTCCCTGATGAATTGCCTGGTATGCCCCCAGATCGGGATATCGAGTTCATTATTGAGCTAATTCCTAGAACTGGACCCATAGCTCAGAGACCTTATAGTATGAACCCATCTGAACTAGTGGAGCTAAAGAAGCAACTTGATGCTATGCTAGAGAAAGGTCTGATTCAACCAAGCGCATCGTCATGGAGATCGCCCGTTCTGTTTGTTGATAAGAAAGATGGAGGTAACTATTTGTGCACGAATTACCGAAAGCTAAATGATGTCACCATCAAGAACAAGTACCCACTGCCCAAGATTGAGGATTTGTTTGATCAGTTGACTGATGCCAGAGTGTTTTCTAAGATTGATCTTAGAACTGGTTATCATCAACTCAAGATTCGTGCAACGGATATTCCAAAGACTGCTTTTACCACCAGATATGGATTGTATGAGTATACGGTCATGTCTTTTGGATTAACCAATGCCCCCGCTTATTTCATGAATCTCATGAATAAGATTTTTATGAACTTCCTGGATAAGTTTGTCGTTGTTTTTATCAACGATATTCTAATCTATTCCAAGTCAGAAGAAGACCATGAGCAACACCTGAGAACCATCCTTGAAACCCTTAGAGAGCATCGGTTGTATGCCAAGTTTAGCAAATGTGAGTTCTGGCTAAAAGAAGTAGGATTCCTCGGACATATTGTGTCGGCAGGAGGAGTCGTTGTTGATCTCGCCAAGATCAAAGATATTGAAGAATGGGAAGCCCCAACCACTCAAACCTAAGTCCATGCATTTCTCGGATTAGCGGGATATTACCGCAAGTTCGTTGAGGGATTTTCGAGCATCGCAAGACCGATGACCCAATTGTTGAAGAAAGAAAAGAAGTTGGAATGGACCGACAAATGTGAAGCAAGTTTTCAAGATCTCAAGAAGAGATTGATTTCAGACCCAATCTTGATTATGCCAGATATCAAGAAGCCTTTTGATGTGTATTGTGATGCATCCAAGATTGGTCTCGGATGTGTCTTGATGCAAGAAGGAAAAGTCATAGCATATTTGTCCCGACAACTAAAGCATCATGAGACCCTACCCATGATCTTGAACTAGCAACCGTAGTTTTAGCTTTGAAGACATGGCGTCATTACCTGATGGGTAACCGCTGTGAGATTTATTCAGATCACAAGCGCTTGAAGTATATTTTCACTCAAAAGGAGCTGAATATGAGGCAAAGGATATGGATAGAGTTAATCAAGGATTATGACCTTGACATTCACTATCACCCCGGCAAAGCCAATGTGGTAGCGGTGCTCTTAGCCGATTGCCGTGTAGATTAAACACCATGATCAAAGAAGCCCAGCCAAGTTTGCATGAAGAGTTGGAGCAGTTTAGAACGGAGCTAGTTAGCAAACGATTTTTAGCTATCATTGAACTTAAACCCACTTTGATTTGCCAAATCAAGGAGGTGTAGAAAGGAAACGCAAGTATCGACGGAATCAAACATCGTATTGGTATAGGGAAGATACCCAGATTCACCAAGGATGAAGAAGGAGTTTTGTGGTACAAAGGACGTATCTGTGTGCCAGCAAATTCCGAGATGAAGCAAGTTATCATGCAGGAAGCTCATGATACTATTTATTCTATCCACCCCGGAGGAACGAAGATGTATCAGGATTTGAAGGAGCAATTTTGGTGGCACAAGATGAAGAGAGAGATCGTAAGCTACATAGCTAAGTGTGATATCTGTCAGAGAGTCAAAGCAGAACATCAGAGACTCGTAGGACTATTGCAACCATTGCAGATTCCGGAATGGAAATGGGATTCCGTCGGAATGGATTTTATCACCGGTTTGCCTACTTCTAGTAGGGGAAATGACTCTATTTGGGTCATAGTTCATAGACTATCCAAGGTAGCCCATTTTATACCCGTCAAGACCACCTACCAAAGTTCGAAGCTAGAAGAGTTGTACATTGCTAGAATCATTAGTTTGCATGGAACCCCTAAGACCATAGCTTCGGATCGAGGAACCCAGTTTACCTCAAGATTTTGGCAGAAAGTCCAAGAAGGATTAGGAACCAAGCTGAACTTCAACACAGCTTATCACCCACAGACCGAGGGACAAACTGAAAGAGTCAACCAAATCTTAAAAGATATGTTGAGAGCTTGTGTGTTAGAATATGGATCAAAATGGGAAGATTGTCTACCTTTCACAGAATTATCATACAACAATAGCTATCAAGCGAGTTTGCAAATGGCCCCTTTTGAATTTCTGTATGGAAGAAAGTGTCGTACCCCCTTGAATTGGTCGCAAGTAGGGGAGAGTCAGATTTTTGGACCTGACATCCTACAAGAAGCCGAAGAGAAGGTTCACAAAGTCCGTGAACACCTCAAGACAACCCAATCCAGACAGAAGAGTTATGCTGACAAGCGACGTCGAGACCTGACCTTCAATGTCGGAGATTTCGTGAATCTCAAAGTGTCACCCTTGAAGGGAATGCAATGTTTTAAACTGAAAGGAAAGTTAGCCCCCTAGATATATTGGACCCTTCAAGATTTTGAATCGCCGAGGATAAGTATCATATCAACTTGAACTGCCAGAAGAGATGTCAGCCATCCATAATGTGTTCCATATCTCGTTACTTCGCAAATGCCTAGAAGTTTCGGAGAAGACCGAAGTGTTCAAGAACATCGATCACCAAGTCATAGATATCAACAAGGATCTGACATATCATGAAGTACCCATTCATATTTTGGAAGAAGCCTTCAGAACCACCAGGACCCGGAGTATCAAGTTTCTCAAGATCCAGTGGAGCAACCATACCGAAGAAGAAGCTACCTGGGAGCAAGAAGATTACATTAGGACTGAGTTTCCAAATCTCTTTAGTTCCTAGTTTTTCCTAAATCTTAGGATGAGATTTTGTTTAAGGAGGGAAGGTTTGTAACACCGCAAAAATACTAACCAAGATTATCAAGTTCTAATCACCCAAGTTTAGGGTTAACAAAAAAAATTAGTACTAAATTAAATATGAATGCATGTGTGATTTGCATTAGTGTATGATTGAGTGAAATTGCCATGTTTGTTTGCTACATCATCTAGGCCAATTACAGACAAAATCCAAAGAAAAATAAATTAAATATGAATCAAATAAGAAAATGGTCATTTTGACCAAAGTTAACCACTAGGCCACTTTGTGAGTTCCTAGAAAACAAATTCTAACAGAAACATTTCCAGTTCTTTTCATCCCTTGCTAGACCAAGTAAAAGTGAACCCAAGCCCACTTTACAAACTCATAGAAACTATTTTTAAATCTATTTAAAGGACAGTTCAAAATTGAATCAAGTTCTTATGGGAAAAACACCATTTTGCAAAAACCACTCAAATCAATTCACCTTGACAAACCCAAGCAACCAGAGACTATCAAGCATAAGATCAAAACACTCACCAAATTTCATTCAAAAATTTCAAATTTGAATTCTTTCGGCCATTTAGTCGAATACCTTGCAGACACAATTTAAACCACTGCCTAACTTCACTATTTTGAGCGGTGATCACTCACCCCACTGTCCCCTCTTCACTCCCCTGGTCTCCCCAAACACATAGCAGCGCCAGACACGCACCTCCTCTTTGCCGTTGCGCCAGTGAAGCGCCGCCCGAAGCCCGCCGCGCTGGCCGACCATGGACCATTCGCCCCAGGCCACGCCGCCCTCGTCAATGATGTCCAACAGGCAGGCCACCATCCACCGCCACCCCCTGTCTAGCCCTTGACCGCAGCCAAGCCATGGACCACCCCAGCAACGTCGTGCCCACTTTCTCTGCGCCGTGCCGAGAGCGCGCCAGAGCGCCGCAGCCGACCATCTTACACGCACCGCGCCTCACCCTTTTTGTGCGTGCACACACTCGCCATAACACCAGCTAGCTCCCAGACATCCCTGTTTGCCGCTGCGTGACCCGTAGCCCCCGTGCGCCGTCTCGAACACCGCCAGTTCCACGAAGAGCACCACACGCGCCCGACCATCCTCGACCGCCCTGTGCCGCACCATTAAGCCCGTGATGACCACCAGGGAGCACCGCGTCGCCCCCTACCCTCAGCCACGTCGATAGCTCATTGTACCGCCATCGCCGAAGAAGCCATCCCATCCCGCTCTGCTTCCCTCGTCGGTGTATAAATAGAGGCCCTCTCTGCCTCATTTCTCCACACCACCTCACTCCCCACTCCTCACAACACCTCCCACACCTCTCCCCGGAGCAAGGAGAGCGCCGCATCGCCAGAATTTGGCCGAAGTCCGCTGCTGTAGAGGAGAAGATGAGCCATCGATTGGAGCCGCCCCAGGAGCCACCGCGACCACCGTTCGAACCGCCGTCGTCTACAACGTTGATCGCCCCCATCGCCGACCCTAGCTGGAGACCTAGTGAGCCTCACACGACCCCCAACGCCACGTTAGGGTTCAGACCTCGCCGGAGCTGTTCGTCGTCGACGATGAACCTCAGCTGTTAGATCAGGTTCTAATCGTAGGGCCTAGATTGAAAGATACCGTTTCGGTTAGATAGAATCGCTGACTAGTGGGACCCCCTGTACGTAGCCCGCTGCGCCGCGATGTGCAGATTGGGCCGGCCTAGCTAGTTTCCCGCGCTGGCCTGTAAATTCAAATAATTCTTTTCCATTTTAGTAAAAAACAGTTTCTGTCAGCGGATTCAAAAATCAATTCAAAGAGATTCACTGAACCAAATTGCATGACTCTAATTTTGTTAGAAAGGTATTAAAATTATCTATCCAAGCTCGTTGGATTCAAACCATTTAAAATTATACATCACCTATAGTAAAAATAACAAGACAGAGACTTTTCTAACTTCAAACATTTTTCAAAAATCAACCATAAATGCTTTTGAGTTGATTCCAACTCTCAAAAATCACATTTGACAAGATCTATCTGAATACATAAAAATATTTAGGTTTACATGCAGTTACATTGGACTAGTACCAAAAGAATGCTATTTAGGCATTTCTAATCACTTTAATTCTATTAAGTGATAATCTTAAACTATTATAAAATATGACCAACACTTTAAATCACATTCCCAAGTATTAGAATATGTGGTGATGACATGTGTCAACATGATCCCATATTTTAATTGGAGAATATTAAATCTTAAGTATTTTCAATGAGTAGAAATTACTTTTCTAAAATAAGATAAACAAGATTAAGTCTTTATTTCATTTGATGATTATGATGATGCTAGATCATCAAGTGTGAGCCTTAGTGTGCTAAATAGAAGTAGTTAAGTATGGTTTGGTGATTTTGTACCTCGTATTCATTTATAGATGATAGTATAGACCCGGGATACGAGCAGGAGGAGTACTACCAAGAAGAAGAAGAAGAAGAAAACTTCAACAACTTCACTACTCAAGGCAAGCTAGAACTATGCAAGCTAACACTTGCAAGTATCATACCTATGCAAGCCATCCTTACAAGATAACCTATGCAAGATGCCTTAGGCATGATTGGTTATGCAACTTTGATTGTACCAATCCCAAGTTTTACTTGCAAGCTTTATTCTTTTACTTTACCAAAGTTCTTTACTTTTAATTGGTGCTTTGTGAGTATTGGAAGAATAGTATAGATACCATAAAGAGTATAAAACTAGGCCTAACTAGTTATACTTAGATGTCATTCCAAGGCATGAGATTAGAGTTGGATAGTTACACTTGATTAGCACCCCTCATTAGTGAATACTCTCAACTTTAGTGGCTAGTGATAAACATAAAAGTTGATCACTTTAGATGGGAATACTTGGTGAAAATGGTTATGAAAACCTTGGAATGATGATTCATTATATTGAGATGTTTTGACATGTGTTGAGAAACACTAAAGGATTTTGATGATGAAAATGTTGAGGCATGAGCGTTAGCCCTTTATAAAAACTGATGGTTAGGTTCGGATGCGATACCATTCCAATTTTACTGTACAACCACAATACCTGAATTGGGTAGGGATTACTGGAAGTTTATATGCCTTAGTATGGGTTCCCTCGCGGAAGAGGTTGAGCTGAGGCTAACTTGTGAGAGTGAATGTCCACCTATGCAGTGCCCAGGATGGCAGATGGCCATGGCTAGGAGGCCAAGCTCATAGGGGAGGTGCCTATACTAGAGTGTGTAATTGGAAGGTTATGATTGATTATCCACATACTAAGTATGATGATTCAGGGTTATCCTTGACGGATGTATCTAATTTTGTGGTGAAAGTGTACCACCTCTACAGAGTGTCAAACTATTCGAATAGCCGCGTCCGCGGTTATGGACAGTTGGAGTGGCCATACTGTTCCATCGTCAGATGTTTTCAAAATGACTTGTGAATTGAACTATGACTTTGACTTGACCACAACAGGGTTGTGAACATGAAAACTAGGTTCCCACTTAAGTGATTTAGAACTTTAACTTAGTTTTCTTTACTTCTAAACTCAGTATGAGATAAACCTGGCCTTTTGCAAATAAACCTAGAGCTTAAGATTCCTACTAGAACTACCTTACTTGTTAGTGATAGTTTGCGAGTACTTAAAGAGTACTCATGGCTTTGTCCCTGGCTATTCCCGCACCAGACTATGAGGAGGACTACCAGGATGATGGGCATCAGGATGGCTACGACAACTAGGATCATCTCCCATCGTCAGCATTGTCTGTGACACTGAAGATGGAGCCCACTACTACGCTTATTATTCCGCTACTTGTGTGTATTAAGACTGGATCATGAGATCCTTTATTTGTGTAAGACCTTATTATGGTTTGTAATGGATGATGTACTATGATATCCAATCTGGTATGTCTTGCAAAAATGGTAATCCTGGGATTGTGATGTATGGCATAACAGGCATCTGGGATTAAAAATCCGGGTGTTGACACATTCCCTCCGGTTATCCCGATTCTTGTCACTTCGGGGCCTTTGGTTTCGGAAAATAATATGTATATACAACTTGCAGGTAAGATCATAAACAATACTATCATCATGAATCAATAACATGTTCAGATCTGAAATCATGGCACTTGGGCCCTAGTGACAAGCATTAAGCATAACAAGTTGCAAAAATGTCAAAAAGCACTAACAATAGATACCATGCCCTAACAATCTAATGCAATTACATGAATGATCTCATCCAATCCCTACCATCCCCATAGCCGCCTACAACAGGGTACTACTCACTCATGGATGGGGGAATCATAGATGGTTGATGGAGAAGTGATGGTGACGATGATGCCGATGATATCCTCCAATTCCCTGTCTCGGCAGGGTGCCAAAATGGAGTTTCTGGTTCCAAATCGTGGTATCTGGTGGTGGCAGTGCAGCGGAACTCTATCTGGAAAAACATCGAACCCCCCGTTTGTTTTAGGTCAAAAGGCTTATATAGGCGAAAGGAGAGGTCGAGACGGACTCCGAGACGGCCACACCACCTCCTGGCACGGCCTGGCCTGGCTCGCACGGCCATGTGGTGTGGGCCCCTCGTGGCCCTTCTTCGTCTCGTCTTCTGGCTCCATGATTCTTCTGGTAAAATAGGAGTTTTGCGATATTTTCCGGAATTTTTCCTGAAAGTTGAATTTCTGCACAAAAATGAGACACCAAAGCAATTCTGCTGAAAACAGTGTTAGTCTGCATTAGTTGTATCCAAATCACACAAATTAGAGAAGAAAAAATAGAAAAATTGTTCGGGAAAGTAGATACGTTTTGGATGTATCAGAACCCTGCGTCGACCTACACCCTCAGCCATGCCTATAGCACACTGTAACGACGTCGCCAACGAGCCCGAGCCATGCCCCGATGCTCCCCTCGCCGGGGTATAAATAGACCCCTCCCTTTGCCTCAAAATGCACCCCACTCGACTCACCTCTCACCCAGCATCCTCTCTGACCCATCCCCGGAGCAAGCCGAAGCTAGCAGCGCCGGAATTTCATCGGAGCTCGCCGCCGCAGTGGTGCAACGAAGCCAGCGCTAGGAGCCTCCCTAGCAGCTGCCGCGACCACCATTTGAACCACCGTCATCAACCGGTTCATTCGCCCGCACCGCCATACCTAGCTGGAGCCATGGTAAGCCCTCGCGACCCCCGCGGTAGAGCTAGGGTTGAATCTCGCGCGCGCCGTGTGACGGAGACGATGACGTTGAGCCGTTGATCGTGCTCTAATCGTGCGGCTAGGATTAGCGCGTACCGCTTCGCGTTAGAACAGCCGCTGACGTGTGAGGCCAGCGCAAGTGAAGCCCAACACGCCTGCGCCATGTAGTTGGGCTAGCTCAGTAACGTTCCCGCGCGTGCCCACGAATTCAAATCTAGATTTTTCTTTTATTTCAAAATCCTATTCTGTAGGTGACTTAAAAATTGAATTCAAGAAGATTTACTGAACCAAATTGCATGATTCCAATTTTGTTAGAAATGAAATGAAAATCTCAAACACTCCCATTGGATTCAAACATTTTGGAATTATAGATCACCTGCAGCAAAAATAACAAGGCAGAGACTTTTCCAAATTCAAACATTTTTCTAAAATCAACCATAAATGCTTTTGGGTTGATTCCAATTGTCAAAAATCACATTTACCATGATCTATCTCAATATGTAAAAATATTTAGTTTTACATGCAGTAGTCATGGGCTCATATTAAAAGAATGGCTATATAGTCATTTCTAGTCATTTTTTATTATATTAAATAACAATATTAAACTTTGTAATATATGTCATCTACTTTAAATCACATTCCCAAGTAATGGAATATGTGGTGATGACATGTATCAACATGATCCCATATTTTATAATTGGAGAATATTAAATTTTAAGTATTTTTCAATGAGTAGAAATTGCATTTCCAAAATAAGATAAATAAGACTATGTCACTAATACATGTGATGATTGAGATGATGCTAGATCATCTAGTGTGAGCCCTTGTGTGCTAAATAGAAGTACCTAAGTATTGTTTGGTGATTGTGTACCTCGTATCTATTTATAAACGCTAGTACCAACCCGGCCTACGAGGAGGAGGAATTCTATGAAGAGGAGAACTTCGACAACTGTACCAACCAAGGCAAGCTTAACTATGCAAGCTAACCTATACAAGATACACTATGCATGCTATTGTGATGCAACCTTGATTATACCAATCCCAAGTTTTACCTACAAGCTTTATTTTTCCTTTTACCAAAGTTTCTTGAATAGTTAATTATTGGTGATTAGTGGAAAATAGGACAGATGCCCTCAAGAGCATAGAACTAGGCTTAGGTAGTTATACTTGACTAGCAGCATGCCCGCGCGTTGCTACGTTACAACCAATATTATTGACTTAAAGAAAATCACACATTGTAAAAATAATCAAATTACACATTGTCAATATGCTCGTGTGGTAGCCCGTCCTAGTAGCGCCGTGCAATGAATCGACCCCCATCGGACTCCGTTGAATAGTATTTACCAAGTAATAAACATAAGATTTTTTCCCCTAGTTTACTCAATTACTATCTCGTATGAAAGCAGATCCATTACTATCTCAATTTCCCTAGTTTAACTGTGAGATGTTAAATAAAGAATTACTTTTGTTCCTACAATTTCTGTATGACTCTTTCAGTACCTCTCGTATGAATATAATAATTAAAGCACAAAGCAGAAACTTACTTTTTCCATGGAAAAGGAAACCACGAAGAATTAGTATTCTTGTCTAGAAAGTTAACATAGAAGAAGAGAAAAAAACATACCGGACACATCTTGCCAATCTAACACATTTGCACATATATAATTGTGCCCGTACTTGCAATTGGCGCACTTGCTCTGAAAGAATGAAACGCCACTGTTGGAACTTCCTCACTGTATACCCCAATCCGCCAAACTACCTCATTGTATACCCCAGTCTGCCGATCCATGCTTTGCAAGATACGTTGCATCCTGTGAGATATGCACACAACAAAGATTAGCCTTGTTGGAAAATAGCACTATATTGGACAATGTTAACAGTTGTCGTGACAGAGACACCACACGAAACTGGCAACCCCTAAATCAAGAAGCGTCAATCTTTTTGATATTAATAAGCATCAAGTGTACACAAGCAAAGAAAGAACTTTCAAGATCAAGCCACCACTACTGCCTGGTTCTTACACACACTCGGCGGTCGAAGCCTTACAAGATGCCCTGCACCCTTGACACATTGACATGAGACTATGAGAGAACAGCAAATATTCAGTGGAAGATTAAGTTGAGCAAAATAATGGTATGTGTAAGAACAATAATGAGAAAGAAACACTACTCAAAACGTGAAATACAAAAGCTTGGTGATGTGTATATTATGCAACAATACTGCAAGACAAGTAGGTCATTTCATAATATTCTATTCAAACCTCTGACACAACAAAACCTAGTTGATCAATATTAAGCATGAAGAAGGCGCAAAACTTGAACTTGTACTGCTGCACATGGCATCAGGACATAACTGAACCAATGTTTGTTTTTCAGTTGAGTTTTAAATGAGAAATACAAACATTCCTACACATTCAGTTAAATTGAAAATGAGAAATACATTCATATAACCAAGATTTCTAGGTCACGGACATATCTCTTTCTTTATTTATTAGAACTTAAATAACTGAACCCATTCGTCCAACCCTTATTCAGATTAAACATATAGCATTTTACCACACAAATCTTATTGGAATAAAATGCATCAGATGCAATTTTGAACGAACAAACGATTAACTGCTCTCATGCACTACGGAGCTAAAACTGGCTCACCCATGGCCAGCTGGCTCAACAAGATTACAGAAAAACTCTTCACCAAACAGGGGTCATGGCAAACACATTCTGCCGCATTAGAAAAACCACGTCAGTGCAGCAGAAGCCAAAATATCAGGAGAAGGACTTACCGTTGTCAGCCTCACTAGTCCACAACAGAAGGATGGCGGTGCTGCAGAGCCTCCCGTTGCACTTTCTGACCAAAACACAATTAATAAAAATTCAGTCAGCGAAACTTGTATACATGTACTACGGGGAAGGGCCTTAGATGACTACAAATATTTAAAAGAATCCTATCTTAATCTGCTACTGGAACTTCAAACAAAAGCTCTCTTACTAAGCAGTTTGAACTGAATGTTTACTCCACGTCTCTATGAATCTTGTTGAAAATTTTCAAGATCTAATCATGTTCTTTGTTAAAGGCCCTACTTTAACTCCTCTCATAAACACTCATTAATTACACTAACAAGTGCAGGTTTTTGCTTGCTCTATGGAGAACCTTTTTCTTTACTGGATTTTTTCCTTAACAGCTAGATACACGGATAGATCTGCCCGTGACGACCTAAACCATTATCAGATTGCACTTATTCAGATTCTTGAGACAAGGAACAAAGAGAAAACCAGCCCTTCCAGGACAAAGAGGGCACCGCAGCCGCGCTTGCCGCCAGCGAGCCACCACTCTCCATCCTCGCCAAGGCCAAAATTAACACACTATCAGACTTGCAATTGTCCGGTTCTCTCGCAGTTTAAAAAAACAGGATTATCTACAAACTGACGTTTTCTCAGGTTGAAAGAATTACTCTACGAAAACACATATTGTCCTCCAATCTGCTACTCTCTAAATTTTCGGCCAAAATTCTAATTGGTGTTGGGAAAATTACCTTGTTGCTAATGGAATTGACTCCCACAAAAATCCTGCTCTAAGCAAACGCCTCTTGGATACAAATTCAAAATCCTAGGACCACCATAGCCGAAATCAGATTTGCATATGTAGTGAATGCAACACAAGTCTATATCAAAATACCATGAATTAGACAAAACATAAAAAACTCGAATCAGATTACTTTCATTGCAAAACAACAGCAGAGCACGTGGTTGCAGTTCTGTTCCATCAAGAAACAAAAAATCCATCACAAAAGATCATAGGAAATAGCAGCGGTGTTACCTTTTCTCTATGCTAAACTCGAATTAACCTACAAAAAGAGAGGGCTTGAGATCTTGCTGGTTTTCTAGGGTTCAAGAATGGAGAGAAAGCCACCATAGCAGAGAGGGAGGGGGAGCCATGGGAAATAGGGAAAGATGGGGTGATGTCTACACACTTCTATTCTTGTAGACAGTTGTTGGGCCTCCAAGTGCAGAGGTTTGTAGAACAGCAACAAGCTTCTCTTAAGTGGATTACCCACGGTTTATCGAACTTAGAGAGGAAGTGATCAAACGTATCCCTATCAAGCAACCCTGCAATCAAGATACAAGAAGTTCCTTGTGTCCCCAACACACCCAATACACTTGTTAGGTGTATAGGTGCACTAGTTCGGCGAAGAGATAGTGAAATACAAGTGGTATGGATAATTATAAGTGGTAACGGTGCCAGAAAAGAGCTTGACGGGTAGGAAGAGACTAAACAAAATCTGAAATAAAGATGGAAGCAAGCAAACATGTAACAGATCTAGTTGCAAACGGTGCTTCAATGTTTAGAAACAAGGCCTAGGGATCATACTTTCGCTAGTGAACACTCTCATATAAATATCATCTCTTTATGATACTACTCTGAACTACTCTCCGGTTGGACACTCTAATCCATGGTAGGGCTATAACAACACTCCTCAAAGTCCGCTTTTCCCATCTAGATAACCCCACACTATCACCTTGAGCACTAGATGGTTCCAACAAACACCACAATTTTATAGAAACATCCAACTCCAAATATAATTCATATCAAGTATTTGTAATATCTAGCCTAAGTGCCACCATGGTGTGCACGCTGTCACTTTCACACACATGGGGAGAGCAGAGATCTATTAAAGCACTTGAGTAGCAAGGTAGATCTACTTGATTACAAAGCTCATGATCACAATATGATCATGCGTAGAGAGAGAGATGAACACATAGTTACCAGTAGAACCCTTACCCTCGAGGAAGAACTACTCCCTCCTTATCACGGGAATCAGAACAACAATGGAGATGGCGGTGGAGATCGATGGAGATGGCTCCGGGGGCACTTCCCCGTCCCGGCAGGATGCCAGAACAAAGACTTTCTGTCCCCCGAATCTCCCCTTCGGTGGTGGCGGCGCTGTGGAACTTTTCGTGGCTGGAGGCTGGTCGATTTAGGGTTTTCATCCCATGGGCTTCTTATAGGCGAAGGGGCGAGGTCGGTGGTCGGCCAGGGGGCCCACACCATGCCCTGGCGCGGCCTAGGGCTGCCCGCGCCAAGGGGTGGTGTGGCCGCCCTGTGGCCCCCCTTCGTCTATCCTTCGGACTCCATGTGTCTTCCGGTAAAATATTGACTTTGGCTTTTGTCCCGTCCAATTCCGAGAATATTCATTTTCTGCCTTTTCTGGAACCAAAAATAGAAGAAAACAAGCAACTGGCACTGTGGCATCTTGTTAATAGGTGTCAACACCCGGATTTTTAATCCCAGATGCCTGTTATGCCATACCTCGCAATCCCAGGATTACCATTTTTGCGAGACATAACAGATTGGATATCACAGTACATCATCCATTACAAACCATAAATAAGGTCTTACACAAATAAGGATCTCATGATCCAGTCTTAGTACAATCAAGTAGCGGAATAAATAGCGTAGCGGTGGGGTCCATCTTCAGAGTCACGGGCAATGCTGGCGATGGAAGATAGTCCTAGTTATCATAGCCGTCCTGCTGTCCTTCATCTTGGTAATCTCCTTCATAGTCTGGCCATAGGAATAGCCAGGGACAAAAGCAATGAGTACTCTTTAAGTACTCGCAAACTACCACTAACAAGTAGTATAGTTCTAGTGTAAATGCTAACTCTAAGTTTAACTATAAAGTTAAGTTTGAAACCTAAGCTGAGTTCTGAAACAAAGAAAGATAAAATAAAGTTTGAAATCACCTAAGTGGGAACTTAGTCATCATAGTCACAACTCTGTTGTGGTCAAGTCAAGTCACAATTCATTTCATAAGTCGTTTTGAAAACATCTGACAACGGAACAGTATGGCCATTCCAACTGTCCATAATCATGACGCGCTATTCGAATAGTTTGACACTCTGCAGAGGTGGTACACTTTCACCACAAGATTCGATACATCCGTGGGGATAACCCTGAATCATCATACTTAGTATGCAGATAATCAAACATAACCTTTCCTTTACACACCCTAGTATAAGCACCTCTCCTATGAGCATGGCCTCCCAACCATGACCATCTGTCATCTTGGGCACTGCATAGTTGGACAACATTGAGAGGTAGCCTCAGCTCAAACCTCTCCCGCGAGGGAACTAATACTAATGCATATAAACTTTCGGCTAAGCCTTACCCAATTCAGGTATTGTGGTTGTACAGTAAAATTGGAATGGTATCGCATCCAAACCCAACCATCAGCTTTGTAAAGGGCTAAGGCTCATGCCTCCACATTTTCATCATCATACACCATTTGTGTTTCTCAACACATGTCAAAACATCTCAATAGAATGACTCATCATTCCAAGGTTTTCACAATTCATTTTCACCAAATATTCCCATCTAAAGTGAATCAAGTTTTGAGTTTTGTTCTAACGGAAGGAAATATGCCCTGAGAGGCAATAATAAAGTTGTTATTATGTATTCCTTGTATATGATAGATGTTTATTTTGCATGCTATAATTGTATTGATAGAAAACATCAATACATGTGTGTTTAATAAACAAAAAGGGTTCCTAGTTATGCCTCTGTTATAGGCTAGCTTGTTGATTAACAAGATGATCAAGGTTTCCTGATCATGGACATTGGATGTTGTTAATAACAAGGTCACAGCATTTGTGAAATGATGTGATGAACATTCATCCGAAGTATAGCATTACGATCAAGTCATTATGTTTATATTGCTATAACATCATACGAAGTAATCTTTATCCTTAGACCATGAGATCATGTTAATTGCTAACATCGAAAGAGTATCTTGATAACATCAAACGTCACACCGTAACAGGGTGACTATAAAGATGGGTTCAGTACTACGAAGGTGTTATGTTGAGGCTCATGGATCAAGAGTGGAATTTCTCAATCCAGATGATGGATAGATATACTCTGGGCCCTCTCGGTGATATCACATTAGGATAACTTGCAAGCAAGTGATGTGATCACTAGAATGTTATATCACGGGAACGAGAAAAGAGTGCATGTCGGTAACGAGATCAAACTAGGTATGGAGATACCAATGATCGAATCTCGGACATGTAATATATCGAGAGACAAAGGGATTTAGTTACAAGCGTTAAAGGTTCTCACGATCACAGGAGTCATCGTTGAATGTGTAGGAGTTAGTACTGATATCCGTGTCCTCATTGATTATTGATCGGAGAAGGGTCTCGATCATGTCTGCATTATTCGCGAACCGTAGGGTGGCACACTTAAGAGTTACCGGACACCATTTTGGAGCACATATGTTTCAGACGAAATAATTGCAAAGCGCAGGAATTGTTTCAATAAAAACCGGAAATTGTTTTGGGTGAAATTGCAGAAGGTGGTTCTGCATGTGATATTGAAATATTGCAAGGGGCTATATGTGAATGTTTGTTAATTAAAGTAATTAACAAAATTCTGAATAAATTTAATAAAAGAGTTTTATTAAATGAGGGAGCATTAAATTTGGAGAAATTTAATGCATTTAAAGTGGAGACTTTAAAAGGGAATGTGAAGAGGCATTTTAATGTGGAGGAGTTACCACCACATGAATGGGGGAGGTGAGGGTCACCCCCATGCAAACCATGGAGATAGGGGGCACCCCCTCTCCTCCTATAAAAGGCCACCCATTCCTCCTTCATCCTCACACCTCCTTGTGAAGGATCTCTCTCCCCCTCTAGAATTATTCCCCCATGGTCTCGGATTAGCGAGATACATGTTCAGTGGCATTTAAATGCGGAAGGAGTTGCTGCTCACTGGATCGCTGGAGCGAGGAGGTGGAGGTTGTCCGTGGCTTGAACTTGTGTGCGAGTGCGCCTTTGAGTTGCGGCGCTCGGACTTCCTCATGATCTTGAGATCGGCAAGTGTACGACTACATCAACCACGAGTTCCTACTCGTTAATAAAGCTTGTTGTCTTCGAGGGTAAGTTCTCCATGGATGTATGTCCACCCGTTGCTCTGTATCTAGTAGATAGATCTTGGCGTGTAGTTCTCATCGTAGGAATTTTTTTGTTTTCTATGCTGCGGACCGAACACTAACTACTAAGTTAAGAGTGTTCACTAATGTGGGATGCTAATGTCAATCTCATGCCATATAATGACATCTAAGTCTAACTAGATAGGTCAAGTCTTATACTCTTTATGCTACCTTCAAACAAGTAAAGGACTTTGGTAAAGTAAAGAAGTTAAAGCTAGGAAATAAAACTTGGAATGGGTATAAGTCCAATTGGTATAACCAAAGCATGTCTAATGCATCTTGCTTAGGTTATCTTGTTTAATTCTAGCTTGCTAACAATAGCTTGCTCAGTTTACTTAAAGTGCTAGGCTTGCCTTGTGTAGTGTAGTGGTTGAAGTTTTCTTCCTCCTCCTCTTGGTAGAACTCCTCCTCCTCGTAAGCTTGGTCGGTACTATCGTCTATAAATACATACGGAATACACAATCACCAAACAATACTTAACTAGTCTACTTAGCACACTAAGGCACACATTTGATGATCTATTATCATCACAAGCATCACAAGATTTAATGAACTAGTTTCATTTATTTTATTTGAGAAAAGTAATTTCTACTCATTGAAAATAACTAAGATTTAATATTCTCCAATTAAAATATGGGATCATGTGGACACATGTCATCACCACATATTCTAACATATGGTAATGTGATTTAAATGTTGGATCACATTTTAATAAGTTTAAGTTTAATAATTAATGATTTAAAGTGACTAGAAATGCCTATATAGCATTATTTTGGTACTAGTCCAAAGTCACTGCATGTAAACCTTAATATTATTACATATTCAGATAGGTATGGTTAAATGTGATTTTTGAGAGTTGGAATCAACTCAAAAGCTATTATGATTGATTTTATAAAAATGTTTGAATGTGCAAAAGCTTCTGTCTTGTTATTTTTACTAGGAGAGATCTCTAACTCTAAATGATTTAAATACAACAGGCTTGGATAGAGATTTTCATTAGTTTTCCAACAAGATTGGAATCACTCAATTTGGTTCAGTAAATCTTCCTGAATTGATTTTTGAACTAAGGGACGGAATTGAATTTAAACCTAAATAGAAAAATCTAGATTTGAATTACTGGGTCAGCGCGGGAAAGCAATTGGGCCGGCCCAGTGATGCTCAGCAGCACAGAGGGCGGCTGACAGGTTGGTCCCACTTGTCAGCAAGACTTAAAACCCGAAATGGTATCTAGCGATCTGGGCCACACGATTAGAACGCAGATCAACGGCTCACAGTCGTCGTTGATGACGGACTCGTCGCCGGCGAGACCGAACCCTAAATGGCCAGTGGGGGTCTACTGGGGACGTACCAGGGCTCCAGCTAGTGCGACGAGGCGGGTGATCAAACTGGACGGCGACGGTGGACTCAGGCGAGGTCACGGCAGGGGCTGCGGTGGATGGAATCGACGACAGCGTCTCCTCCTCTGCAGCGGGCTCCTCCGGTGCAATTCTGGCGAACTACGGCTCGAGCAGCTCCGGCGAGAGAGGGGAAAGGTTCAGGGGAGAGAGGGGAGTGGAATGGTGTGAAGAATGAGGCAGGGGGTGGCCTCCTTATATAGGCTCGACGGTGAGACCGAGAGGTGTGGGCCAGCGTCTCTAGCAAGGGCGGTATAGGGGGCTATCGGCGTGGGTGAGGTAGGCGGATGGGGGGCGGTTCCCTAGCGGTGCTCTACGGCGTAATGGCGTGGCTAGGGGCGGTGGCATATGGTCAGGAGCGTTGCGCTCTGTGGGAGACAGAGGCGGTGCTCGACGGTGTGCATGGCGACTGTGGGTCGCGCGGCGGTGCACAGCCGTGTCTGGCGGGTTGCTGGGGTCGAGGCGGAGCGGCGTACGCGGGATGGGGTCGAGGGGCGGTCTGATACATGCTGGCGGCTATCACGCTCTGGCGCGCTCTGGCGAGCTCACAGAGAGAAAGGGCGGCGGTGCTGGGGAGTGGTCCAGGGCCTGGCTGGGCTTGGGGAAGGGGCAGTGAGGTGCGGTAGGGTTGGGCGGAGCTAGGGGACGTGCTGGTTTGGCGCGGCGCGGTCAGCAAAGTGGCGCGCTGCGTGCTTCTTTGCTCCAACTTAGGGTTAGGCTGGTGGGGGTTTGGTTGGACTCAGGGGGAGAGGGGAAACAAATGAAGGCTAAAAACTCGACAAAGCTTTGATCACAAAACAGTATTAGTTAGGCAGAGTTTTTGTGCATGCCACCCGTTCGATCAAATGGCCGCAAGAGAAATTTTTTTGAATTTTGGGCTGATTTTTGATGGATGCTTTGATCTGATGCTTGGTAGACTATGGTTTCTAGGATTTTCTAAATGGAATTCATTTGATTGGTTTTTGAATAAGTGTGATCTATTCATATGAACTACATTCAATTTTCAAATGTCATTTACATTTAGTGTTTGAAAGTTTTTGGGATGAAACAAAGTGGGCCTTGGTACATCACTACTTGTACTAGCAAGGAGTGCAAAGAACCATAATTGTTTCTGTTAAGATTTGAGTTCTAGGAATAGCCAAAGTAGGCTAGTTGGTTAAAATGGCACAAATGACCATTTGCTTATTTTATTATTTTTTATTTGTTTTTCTTTGGGATTTGTTTGGGAATGATCTAGATGATGTTTTATTCACCTTAGAATAATTTTACAACCAATGGATCACTCAAACATGGCAATTCATAACAACTCCTAATTTAAATGCACACACATATGAATGCTTAATCATTTTAAATGGAAAAAGGTTTTGTTAACCCTAAATTGGGTAGATTTGATCTTGATTAACCTTGGATTAAGTTTTGGGATGTTACAAACCTTCCCCCCTTAAACAAAATCTCATCCCTAGATTTACGAAAGAAAACTAGGAACTAAAGAGATCTGGGAACTCAGTCCTAATGTAATCTTCTCGCTCCCAAGTGGCTTCTTCTTCGGTATGGTTGCTCCATTGAATGTTGAGAAACTTGATACTCCTGGTCCTGGTGGTTCTATAAGATTCCTCCAAGATACGGATGGGCACTTCATGATATGTCAGGTCCTTGTTGATATCAACAGCTCGGTGATCGATGTTCTTGAAAACTTCGGTCTTCTCCGGCACTTCTAAGCATTTGTGAAGTAACGAGATATGGAACACATTGTGGATGGCAGACATCTGTTAGGGTAGTTCCAGTTGATACGATACTTCTCCTCGGCGATTCAGAATCTTGAAGGGCCCGGTATATCTGGGGGCTAACTTCCCTTTCAGACTAAAATGCTGGGTTCCCTTTAGTGGTGAAACCTTGAGATATACAAAATCTCCGACATTGAAAGTCAGGTCTCTCCTTCTCTTGTCAGCATAACTCTTCTGTCTGGATTGGGCGGTCTTGAGGTGCTCACGGACTTTGTGAACCTTCTCTTCGGCTTCTCGGAGAATGTCGGGTCCGAAGATCTGACTCTCTCCTACTTGCGACCAATTCAAAGGGGTGCGACACTTTCTTCCATATAGGAACTCAAATGGTGCCATTTGCAAACTAGCTTGATAACTATTGTTATATGAGAATTCTGCAAAAGGCAGGCAGTCTTCCCATTTTGATCCATACTCTAACACACAAGCTCTTAACATATCTTCTAAGATCTGGTTGACTCTTTCAGTCTGTCCATCATTTTGCGGGTGATAAGCGGTGCTGAAATTCAACTTGGTTCCTAATCCTTCCTGGACTTTCTGCCAAAATCTCGAGGTAAATTGGGTTCCTCGATCTGATACTATGGTCTTGGGGGTTCCATGCAGACTAACAATTCTAGCAATATACAGCTCTGCTAGCTTCAAATTCTGGTAAGTTGTCTTGACAGGTATAAAGTGAGCTACCTTGGACAGTCTATCAACGATGACCCAGATTGAGTTATTTCCCCTACTAGAAGTAGGCAAACCGGTGATAAAGTCCATTTCGACGGAATCCCATTTCCATTCCGGAATCTGCAATAGTTGCAACAGTCCTGCGGACCTCTGATGTTCCGCTTTGACTCTTTGACAGATATCACACTTGGCGATGTAGCTCCTGATTTCTCTCTTCATCTTGTGCCACCAAAATTGCTCTTTCAAATCTTGATACATCTTCGTTCCTCCGGGGTGGATAGAATAAAGAGTATCATGAGCTTCTTGCATAATAACACTTGACTCGAATCTGTAGCACACAGATACGGCCTTTGTACCACATAACTCCTTCTTCGTCTTCAGTAAATCCAGGTACCTTTCCTGTACCAATATGACGTTTGATTCCGTCGATACTTTCATTTCCCTTCTGGGCTTCCTTGATTTGGCTAATCAAAGTGGGCTGAAGTTCAATGCTAGCTAAGAATCCTTTGTTAACTAGTTCAGTTCTGAACTGCTGCAACTCCTCATACAAACTTGGCTGCTTCTCCTTGATCATGGTGTTTAGCCTACTTGGTAATCTGCTAAGAGCATCCGCTACCACATTGGCTTTGCCGGGGTGATAGTGAATGTCAAGGTCATAATCCTTGATTAACTCTATCCATCTCCTTTGCCTCATATTCAGCTCCTTCTGAGTGAAAATATACTTCAAGCTTTTGTGATCCGAGTAAATCTCACAGCGATTACCCATCAGATAATGACGCCATGTCTTCAATGCCAAAACTACGGCTGCTAACTCAAGATCATGGGTCGGATAGTTCTGCTCATGCTACTTCAGTTGTCGAGACAGATAAGCGATGACTTTGCCTTCTTTCATCAATACACATCCGTGACCAATCTTGGATGCATCACAATATACATCAAACGGCTTCTTGATATCTGGCATGATTAATATTGGGGCTGAAATCAATCTCTTCTTTAGCTCTTGGAAACTAGCTTCACATGTGTCGGTCCATTCAAACTTCTTATCCTTCTTCAACAATTGGGTCATGGGTCAGGTGATGCTTGAAAATCCTTCGACGAACTTGCGCTAGTATCCCGCTAATCCGAGAAATGCACGGACTTGGGTTTGAGTGGTTGGGGCTTCCCATTCTTCGACATCTTTGATTTTGGCGGGATCAACAGCGACTCCTCCGATAGACACAATATGTCCTAGGAATCCTACTTCTTTTAGCCAGAACTCACATTTGCTGAACTTGGCATACAACCGATGCTCTCTAAGGGTTTCAAGGATGATTCTCAGATGTTGCTCATGCTCTTCTTCTGACTTAGAGTAGATAAGGATATCGTCGATAAACACAACGACAAACTTGTCTAGAAAATTCATAAAGATCTTATTCATGAGATTCATGAAATAAGCAGGGGCATTGGCTAATCCGAAAGACATGACCGTATACTCGTATAAACCATAGCGAGTAGTAAAGGCGGTTTTTGGAATATCCGTTGCACGAATCTTAAGTTGGTGATAACTAGTCCTAAGATCAATCTTTGAGAATACATTCGCTCCAGTCAACTGATCAAATATATCCTCTATCTTTGGCAACGTATCAACATCCCCAAGCTTAAATCCTGCTCGTCCTCGAGTAGGTAAGTGATAAAAAGAAAGAATAATTTTTTAGGTGACATGCACCATCACAATCTTGATCAAGGCATTTATAAAACATTGATAGCTGGGATCATAGTACTTTAACATAGCATGAAAGATATAGTTCTAACAATAAGGCATAGCAGCTATGTTGTAACATGAAAAGGTACAAACAAAAGATTCATGAATAACAATGCTTTGAAAGATGTTTGTTTGTTTCACATAAATAAAACATAATGAGAATGGTATTCAGCTTGTCCCTCATAGTGTAGCAAATCATAAATGCATAGGATACCTTCAAAGTTCATAAGGGTGACTAGATACAAATAGTTTAAGAACAAGCAATATCAAAGTTATGAATCAATCAACAAGTCTTGGGACAATGCATATTAAACTAAGAATGGCCACTATGATCTCTCAATAGGTGCATAAAGATAGAAGATGGAGACTCAACATAAAAGTAAAAGAAAGGCCTTCATAGAAGGAACCAAGGATTCAAGTCTCATAAAGAGCTTCCAAAAATTAAGGTACTTATTAGCTTTCAGCTCTAATTGCCCCTATCATAAGCATCTTGAAGTGATTAAGGTTAAAGTGAACAAACTATGGAGTATATGCTTAACAAAGTATAGGTTGGCAATCTCATGTCCCTTGAATACGAGGGTCGCTCCTCATGCTACTCAAGTTTAGTTACCGGTAAGTTCTTGTCATAGTAAGTACATGTATATCATAGAGAACCGCCAACGGGGTACCCCTTGCCCGATGATACGGAAGAATCCCCATATCAAAATGACAAGGCAAGCAGACAATAAGCATCTCAACATCTTCTTGTTGGGCCACGCAGAGAAAAACAAAACTTTTTCCTACGCGGTGATCCCAAGATCCAGCTCAGGTAGAAGGCCACGAGGATTACCACTAGACGCGCAATTGCGGAATTGATGAAGCACGTCGCTTGATGCAGTGCAGTCCTCGCGATCCGTTTTGGTTCCACGATCCACGATCCGTTCTTTCTTCACGATCGTCGAAGTGCTGAACGTCTGACACCTCCGCCCGGTATCCACACGCACAGGAGGAGCACGGCGATGGACTGCTAGGTCGATGCATGGCGCAGGACTGGACTAGAGCTAGGGTTTCCAACACATGGAGTGACCTAACCTCGTGCTCTAAGCACCTGCGCCCCAGCTTATATAGGGAGTGAAAGTGGGCTCCACTCACTTGTGGCCCATTCACTAACATGCCTATATTTGCCACTTCAAGTATCACTTGCTAACCAAGTCCATCTCACTATTTGGGTCCAACCCAAATAGGTTTCCTGTTTGGGTCTAACCCAAACTACTCCCGCTCTTAAGTGTGTGACCCGACAGGCTCTTGGTAACCCGGACACGATTCCGAGTCTTACTCGTGATCGATCAGTTGGTAGCGGCTCCTAGAAAAACGTGCCAACTCCCAAGTACCAATAAGTCATGACGACATACCTTCCAATGCGACTTTCATCTGAGTCCCTTTTGCCTCACGATATACCTTGTCGGACTATAGGAGAATGATCGTCATCCCTTAAATAGTCCGACTCTCTTTCTCGATCCGAGATAAGTGATTCATCCGACTAACTCTTAGTCGGCTACCTCGGTTAACACTTATCCGAGACGTGCATGGCCATGCTTTCCGAATCATATCTTCCGAGAGGGCCCAGAGAATATCTGTCCGGATGGAGGGGCAAAATCCCATCTTGGTTATTCACATCTCACAGCTTGATTCTCAGTCGACCCGAACTCCGCCTTTATAACTGCCCAGTGACGGAACAACGTTTGACAGAACCTAAGTCGGAGATCCTCAACTCGGATTGTGCAATAACCTCAGGTCTAAGGATTACATTGATTGAGACATGCAAATGACGACTTGTTCGTTGCATCTCAATATGGGTCAGTCCGACTCACTAAACTCTTTAGCCGAATCCGTGTAAGTCGGAATAGCATCTCCATGCCCATGACAAGTGGAACCTAGTCATCTGCTGACTTTCACATTGGTCTAAGTTGTGTGTCCAGCACAACCTCAATGACCAAGGACAATTAGTATGAACAACATGAATATATAGTTCCACAATCAAATCACATATTCGATGATACATATTAGTAGTTCATACATGGACCATAACCTTATGAATACATTGGGAATAACATCATACATGATTGCCTCTAGGGCATATTCCCAACAGTCTCCCACTTGCACTAGAGTCAATCATCCAACATCACATGTCTAGGCATCTAATGCCCATAGCTCTCAGGTGCGCCTCATGCTTTGGCTGTGGAAGTGGCTTTGTCAACGGATCCGCAATGTTTGCATCTGTGTGTACCTTGCATAACTTGATATCACCTTGATCCACGAACTGGCGAATAAGGTGGTACTGCATGAGTATATGTTTGTTCTTCTGGTGTTTTCTAGGTCCTTGGCTTGTGCAATAGCACCATTGTTGTCACAATACACGTCTAACGGATTGGACGAGCCCTGAACCACACCAAGATCTATGAGGAAATTCCTCATCCAAACAGCTTCTTTTGCCGCCTCCGAGGCAGTAATATACTCAGCCTCTGTTGTAGACGCAGACACCGTCTCTTGCTTGGAACTCTTCCAGCTCACAGCCCCTCCGTTTATTACAAACACATATCCGGATTGTGAACGAGAATCATCCGACTCAGTGAGATAACTCGTATCCGTGTAACCCTTTACACTGAGTTCATCCTCACCTCCATAAACTAGGAACATATCCTTAGTCCTTCTCAAGTACTTTAGGATATTTTAGTCACGCTTGATGGATTTCTCCAGGGTCAGCCTGGTACCTGCTCACAACACTTAGAGCATAGGAAACATCCGGCCTAGTACAAATCATAGCGTACATGATGGATCCGACTGCAGAAGCATACGGAATCGCACTCATCCGACTTCGCTCATCAGTTGTCGAAGGACACTGAGTCTTGCTAAGTTTTACGCCATGGGACATCGGTAAGAACCCCTTCTTAGATGATTCCATGTTGAACTTCTTCAACACTTTGTCCAAATATGTACTCTGACTCAATCCAATGAGCCGCCTTGATCTATCTCTATAGATCCGGATTCCTAGTATGTAAGTCGCCTCACCCAAGTCTTTCATCGAAAAACTCTTTTCCAATGATTCCTTGGTCTCTTGCAACATCTGGACATCATTTCCAATCAGTAATATGTCATCCACATATAAGATCAGAAAGTTCACTTTGCTCCCACTAAACTTCTTGTATAAACAAGAATCATGATCACTTTTGATGAAGCCAAACGATTTGACTACCTCATCAAAGCGAATGCTCCAACTTCGAGATGCTTGCTTCAACCCATAAATGGATTTCCAAAGCTTGCATACCTTGTCAGCATTAGACGGATCGACAAAACCCTCGGGCTGTATCATATACACGTCCTCGGTTAAATTTCCATTAAGGAAAGCCGTTTTGACATCCATCTGCCATATCTCATAATCGAAATATGCTGCTATAGCTAACATGATCCGAACTAATTTAAGCATCGCCACGGGAGAGAAAGTCTCATCGTAGTCAACTCCTTGAACTTGTCGAAACCCCTTCATGACAAGCCATGCCTTATAGATAGAAACATTTCCATCCATATCAGTTTTCTTCTTAAAGACCCATTTGCACTCGGCGGGTCTTGCACCGTCTGGCAGATCAACCAAGTTCCAAACTTGATTTTCATCCATGGACTTTAAGTCGGATCTCATGGCTCCAAGCCATGACTCGGAATCAAAACCCACCATCGCTTCCGAATAAGTTGCCGGCTCATCACTGTCCAACAGCATCACATCACGAACACTTCACAATCTGGCCAATCTTCGCAGTGTCGGTGCAATTTCCGGCTCAGGTACCACGTCCGGCTCAACCTCTAAGGCTTTTGCCAACTCGCTGCTAGCCGATATTTCTTGAATTTCTTCGAGATGCACCGTACTCCCACTGACTCCCCGACTGAGAAACTCTTTCTCAAGGAAGACACCGTTTCGAGCGACAAACACTTTGCCCTCTTCTCGGTTGTAGAAGTAGTAACCCAAGGTTTCCCTCGGATACCCCACGAAAATACACTTATCCGACTTAGCTGTAAGCTTGTCCGACTAAAGTCGCTTGACAAAAGCTTCACAACCCCAAATCTTGAGAAAAGACAAACTTGGCTTCTTGCCAGTCCACATCACATGCGGTGTCTTTTCTACCGACTTTGATGGTACTCTGTTTAGTGTGAACGCTGCAGTTTCTAGACAATAACCCCAAAATGATAAAGGCAGATCTATCCGACTCATCATTGATCGTACCATGTCCAACAAGGTCCGATTCCTCCTTTCTGCTACACCGTTTCTCTGCGGCGTTCCTGGAGGAGTGAGCTGGGGAACTATTCCACAACTCTTCAGATGGTCATCAAACTCATGGCTCATGTACTCGCCTCCTCGGTCCGACCGAAGAAACTTTATTTTCTTGCCCAGTTGATTTTGTACCTCATTCTGGAATTCCTTGAACTTTTCAAAGACTTCCGACTTACGTTTCATCAAGTAGATATATCCATATCTACTCAAATCATCAGTGAAGGTAATGAAGTACTCATAACCACCTCTGGTTGTCGTGCTCATTGGGCCACATACATCACTATGTACTAGTCCCAATAAGTCGGACGCCCTTTCACAACTCTTTGCAAAAGGTGTCTTGGTCATTTTGCCAAGAAGGCAGGATTCGCATGTCTCGAACGACTCCAAGTCGAACGAAGTTAGGAGTCCATCATCATGGAGCTTCTTCATGCGTTTCCAACTTATATGACCAAGCCGACAATGCCAAAAGTAAGTCATATTCAGATCATTTGGTTTTAACCTTTTGACATTTATGTTAAAGACAGATTCACCCTCAAGATTCAAAATAAATAATCCGTCCTAGACGGGTGCAAAACCGTGAAACATATCATTCAAATATAAAGAACAACCATTATTCTTAATATTTGACTCATAGCCCTGTCTCATCAAACATGAGGCCGAAATAATGTTTCGACTAAGCACTGGAACATAATAACAATTATTCAGCTCCATTAAGAATCCGGAAGGTAAATGAAGTTGCATCGTGCCGACTTCCAACGCAGCAACTCTTGCTTTGTTGCCGACCCGAATGTCAACCTCGCCTCTTGCCATGCTCCTAGTTCTTACCAGTCCCTGCAACGAGTTGCATATGTGAATGACTGATCCGGTATCATATACCCAAGAACTACCAGGTGCATCAGCAAGATAAATGTCTATAACATTGCAAACAAGCGTACCTGAGCCGGAAGTCACACCTCTGCTCTTGGCTTTGTCAGCCAGATACTTGCTGCAATTCCTCTTTCAGTGGCCATCCGACTTGCAGTAGAAGCAAGTGGATCTGGCTGCAGGAGATGGCTTAGTCCCTGAGGAAGCGCTTTGGACTGGGTCCTCAGCCTTACCTCCTGACTTTGCCTTCTTCTTCTTAGTCCAAGAACTCTTCTTGAACTTAGCCTTGTTTTGTACCATCAACACTTGACTGGCACCTTTCTTGAGATCCGCCTCAGCCTGCTTGAGCATCCCATGTAATTCAGTGAGCTTCTTATCCATACCATGCATGTGGTAGTTCGATATGAACTGGCCATACGCACTAGGAAGAGAGTTCATAATTATGTCTGTAGCGAACTCTTTGCTAATGGGGTAGCCAAGTATTTCCAGAGACTGCACGTAACCAACCATCTTGATCACATGTAGACTCAGTGGATCACCATCCTTAAGCTTACAGCTCAACAAAGCCTGAGAGACTTGATACCTCTCAGTCTTCGCCTGAGCCCGGAACATACTTTTGAGGCTTTCGATCATATCGTAGGCCTCAACATTCTCGAACTGCTGCTGCAAGTCTGGTTCCATGTGAGCAAGCATAAGACAGCTAATCTCCGTGGATTCATCACAAATCTGACGGTAGGCATTGGTGGCTGCGACAGTCGCATTCTCATCCGGCTCAGCTGGAAGTGGGTTGTCTAGGACACGATCCCTCTTTTCTTGTTTGAGAACAATTCTCAGATTACGATACTAGTTGGTGAAGTTAGTTCCATTCAGCTTATCTTTCTCTAAGATGGTTCTCAAAGCAAAACCGGAAATCTGAGGAAGACTGCTAGGTGCCATTGATCTACAATAGAAAATATGCAAAACACTTAAGACATGTATCCATAAAAGAGCAAGCATATTAAACTTTTTAATATTTATGCTCCCACTAGCACCAACACCCCTCCGATGGTTACTTAGTGATTTGGGACCCTAAATAAGCAAGTCGACTAGTGAGCTTTAGCATCACTGCTAGCCATGAAGTGATCTAGGTAGACAACTCCTTGTCAATCGTATCTCATACGACTCCTGTTGGATGGGTGGCATCACATGCCCCAGCTCCCATCCGACTTTTCCCCAAGTCCCACAACCGTTGTGATAGACCTGTCTAGATTACCAAGTGCTTCCACTGTAAGAGTCCGACTCGAACCCACCTAGTCGGAAAGAATTGATAGCACCTCAATTTTATGAGCCCACTACCAAAAATGTCCGACTTGTGATGGTGCAGCACTGACGGGGAAACCGACTAGACCTTCTTTGAGGGATTACTTTCTACCAACTATCTAATAGAGGTAAAGCAGAGATATAACAATAACACAAAATAAGGCAATTATAATGTGAAATGGTATGGCTCTCTTCATGGCGATCTCCATCTCCATAAAGCCTGTAATCCGACTCGTGTCAACTCTTGTCACGTGTCGTCTTACACCATGTAGCCGACTTGCATGCCATCCAGATTCTCCAAACAGCTACACTAGCTAGTAATGCAAATTACACAGAGAATCCGACACGCAGGCCGTTATACAATTAGATGACAGCACCTAGGCTCCAGCCGGCTGACAAAAACCGTGATACGCAGATCACGTATGGATTACACACATCACATGCACATAAGCCATACCATTCACAACATCATCCTGCAAAAACAAGTTATGCATAGATACGATATCTACCGGCGTTGTCAAACTCGCAACGACATCTAAGGCGCTATGACAGGGCAAAGCCAGCGGTCCCGCTAGCCGGATAGCGGGCGGGGATCGATTTCGAAAAGTGCAGATCTCATCTGCATTCTGGACATGGATTTCGTCATCGGATAAAACAATTTTTACCCAAATCCGATCCGGAATCCGATTCGACCAAACTATTTGATCTTTGATCACCGCATCCGCGTTTACGTGTCACAGTCTACCCCGATGGCGGAAGCCGACCGGTAGGGGTATGTCGTTCCACGACCTTAGCAGTTAGATCACGGAAACCAGATCATCCATTCCCCCGAGTACAAATGATTCAATCAACTTTGTACAAAACCGATCTATCTCATAGATCGACCACCAAAACTGCAATTAGATCCAATCTAACGCCAACCGCATATCACATATGCACGATCTTCGAGCCTAAAACCAGAAGCTAACGCTCTGATACCACTGTTGGGCCACGCAGAGAAAAACAAAACCTTTTCCTACGCGGTGATCCCAAGATCCAGCTCAGGTAGAAGGCCATGAGGATTACCACTAGACGCGCAGTTGCGGAATTGATGAAGCACGTCGCTTGATGTAGTGCAGTCCTCGCGATCCGTTCCGGTTCCACGATCCACGATCCGTTCTTTCTTCACGATCGTCGAAGTGCTGAACGTACAGCACCTCCGCCGGTATCCACACGTACGAGGAGGAGCGCCGGTGATGGACTGCTAGGTCCGGTACGGCGGCGACAGGACTGGACTGGAGCTAGGGTTTCCAACACATGGAGTGACCTAACCTTGTGCTCTAAGCACCTGCGCCCCAGCTTATATAGGGAGTGAAAGTGGGCTCCACTCACTTGTGGCCCATTCACTAACAGGCCTATATTTTCCACTGCAAGTATCACTTGCTGACCAAGTCCATGTCACTATTTGGGTCTAACCCAAATAGGTTTCCTGTTTGGGTCTAACCCAAACTGCTCCCGCTCTTAAGTGTGTGACCCGACAGGCTCTTGGTAACCCGGACACGATTCCGAGTCTCACTCGTGATCAATCAGTTGGTAGCGGCTCCTAGCAGAACGTGCCAACTCCCAAGTACCAATAAGTCATGACGACATACCTTCCAATGCGACTTTCATCTGAGTCCCTTTTGCCTCACCATATACCTTGTCGGACTATAGGCGAATGATCATCATCCCTTAAATAGTCCGACTCTCTTTCTCGATCCGAGATAAGTGATTCATCCGACTAACTCTTAGTCGGCTGCCTTGGTTAACACTTATCCGAGACGTGCATGGCCATGCTTTCCGAATCATATCTTCCGAGAGGGCCCAGAGAATATCTCTCCGGATGGAGGGGCAAAATCCCGTCTTGGTTATTCACATCTCGCAGCTTGATTCTCAGTCGACCCGAACTCCGCCTTTATAACCGCCAAAGGATGGAACAACGCGATGTAACCTAAGTCGGAGATCCTCAACTCGGATTGTGCAATAACCTCAGGTCTAAGGATTACATTGATTGAGACATGCAAATGACGACTTGTTCGTTGCATCTCAATATGGGTCAGTCCGACTCGCTAAACTCTTTAGCCGAATCCGTGTAAGTAGGAATAGCATCTCCATGCCCATGACAAGTGGAACCTAGTCATCTGCCGACTTTCACATTGGTCTAAGTTGTGTGTCCAGCACAACCTCAATGACCAAGGACAATTAGTATGAACAACATGAATATATAGTTCCACAATCAAATCACATATTCGATGATACATTATAGTAGTTCATACATGGACCATAACCTTATGAATACATTGGGAATAACATCATACATGATTGCCTCTTGGGCATATTCCCAACACTTCTTATTTACCATGGGAAAATGGTGCTTTTTTCTCTCTTTCCTCTTTTCTCATCTCTTTTTTTTCTTTTTTTCTCAATCTCTATCTCTTTTTTTATAAGAAGAATGCTTCATAGATTTCTCATTATGGTTACGCTGCAGGTTGCCACCATGATTAGGCATGGATTAGACCAGCGGCCCAGGCGTTTCTCTAACACACATACATAACTCCATGGACTTACAAGTTTGATGGCCCAAAATATATCGAGCTCGTTGGGGAACCCCAAGAGGAAGGTATGATGAGCACATCAGCAAGTTTTCCCTCAGTATGAAACCAAGGTTTAATCGAACCAGTAGGAGCAAGGAAACACCCCAAAGGTGTAGCTAGCTGAACGTTGGCAGGGCGCACTACCGGTGCCAGCAGCAACGTCGAGACCTGCACAACACAACCACAGAACTCTGTCCCTAACTTGCGATGAGGTTGTCAATCTCACCGGTTTTGCTGAAAACAAAGGATTAAACATATCGAATGGAAGGAAGTAATAGTTTGCAGAAAGTAAATACAAAGCAGTAAACAGTTTGTAGATTGAATGTAAAAGAAAGGACCGGGATCCATAGTTCACTAGAGGTGGCTCTCTTTAAGATAGATAACATGCTGGGTGAACAAATTACAGCGGGGCAATTGACAAACATCGAGAAAGCAATACATGCATATACTAATCATCTTGACTCCTTTGGAACTTGATTGGGCATTACAACATTATACATAGACCGCCATCCAACTGCATCTATGACTAATAATCCACCTTCAGGTTATCATCTAAACCCCCTCCAGTATTAAGTTGCAAGCAACAGATTATTGCTTTATGAATTGCGTGCAATGTAAACAATACAATTGTTCTATGAACAAAGGATTGTTGTTTTCTCCCTAGTAGCAACAGCACATCTAGTACCTTAGAGATTTCTGTCACTTCCCCAGATTACGAAAGGCATGAACCCACTATCGAGCATAAATACTAACTCTTGGAGTTGCTAGCATCTACTTGGCCAAGATAGCTACTAACAACGGAAAGCATGCAAGATCACAAATAACAAAGACATGATATAATCAATAATCAATCTGAAATAGCATCTCAATATCCATCGGATTCCCGCAAACACAACATGCAGAATTACAAATAGATGATCTTGATCATGAATGGAGCTCACAAGATCTAGACATGAAAGCACAAAGGAGGAGAACCAGCCATCTAGCTACTACATGGACCCGTAGTCAAGAGATGAACTACTCACGCGTCACGCCGGAGGCTTGCATGATGATGAAGAAGGCCTCCAGGGTGAATTCCCCTCTCCGGCAGGGTGCCGGGAAGAGCTTCAGATCCCTCCCGATCTAGGGATGGAAATCACGGCGGCTACAGACTCTTTCGTGGATTTTTGATCGGGGACTTAGGGTTTTGATCCCGAGGGCAATATATAGGCGGAAGGAGAGGTCGACGGGGTGCTGGGGTTGGCCAGACCACCCCCTAGTGCGGGCCAGGCCTGGCCGCGTGGCCAGGTGGTGTGGCCGGCCCCCATCCCTTCTCCGTCTCGTATTCTGGCATAAGATGTCTTCCGGAAAAATAGGCACTTTGGCTTTTGTCCCGTCCAATTCCGAGAATATTCATTTTCTGACTTTCCTGGAACCAAAAACAGCAGAAAACAGGCAGATGGCATTGTGGCTCTTGTTAATAGGTTAGTCTAAGAAATCATATGAAAAGTACTCCAAAGTGTGGACAAAACACAAGAAAGTAGATAAAACCAATCATGGAACATCAAAAATTATAGATACATTTGCAATGTATCAACATCCCCAAGCTTAACTCCTGCTCGTCCTCGAGTAGGTAAGTGATAAAAAGAAACAATAATTTTTGAGGTGACATGCACCATCAAAGACTTGATCAAAGTATTTGTAAAACATTCAAAGTTGGGATCAAAGTACTTCAATCATAACATGAAAGACAAGGTTCTAGCAATAACACAAAGAAACTATGATGCAACATGAAAAGGCACAAACAAAAGATTCATGAATAACAATGCTTTGCAAGACGTTTGTTTCTTTCACATAAAGAAAACATAGCATAATAGTATTCATCTTGTCCCTCATAAAGTAACAAATATAAATGCATAGGACACCTTCAAAGTTCATAAGAGTGACTAGATACAAATAGTTTAAAACAAGCAATATCAAGTTATGCATCAATCAACTAGTCTTGGGACAATGCACATAGAACTAAGAATGGCCACTATGCTCTCAAAGTAGGTGCATAAAGATAGAAGGTGGAGACTCGATATAATGGTGGAAGAAAGGCCTTCATAGAAGGAAGTAGAGATTCAAGTTTCATAAAGAGGTTCCAAATATTATGGTACTTATAGCTTTCAGCTCTCATTGCCCCTATCATAAGCCTCTTGAAGTGATTTAAGGTTAAAGTGAACAAACTATGGTGTACATGCTTGACAAAGTATAAGTTAGAAATCTCATGTCCCTTGAATACGAGGGCCGCTCCTCATGCTACTCAAGTTTAGTCATCGGTAAGTTCTTGTCATCGTAAGTACATGTGTATCATAGAGAACCGCCAACGGGGTACCCCTTGCCCGATGATATGGAAGAATCCCCATATCAAAATGACAAGGCAAGCAGACAATGAGCATCTCAGCAATCTTCTTATTTACCATGGGAATATGGTGCTTTTTTCTCTCTTTCCTCTTTTCATAATCTCTTTTTTTTCTTTTTCTCTTTTTTTCTCAATATAGGACTCTTTTTTTATAAGAAGAATGCTTCATAGACAGCTCATTATGGTTACGCTGCAGGTTTCCACCATGTCAGCATGGATTAGACCAGCGGCCCAGGCATTTCTCTAACACATATACATAACTCCATGGACTTACATGCTCCCCTTTCATTTCACACCAACGACATCCATAGATAAAAGAGCATGATATCAACTAGGTACAAGTACCAAGTGCAATGTTGAAAGCGTTCCCCATGACAGCATGGTTCTGCTAATTCCCAACAAATAAGTGCAAGCATATACAACATAGACGACACAATGGTTCAAGTTTATTAAGGGAAAGAAAAGTAAAGTGTGCCGTCAAGTTCGTGAGAGCTTTAATCACTAGTTTTCTCATAACAAGTTTAATTTGGAAGGTAAACAAAAACATGAATATACTTGGAATAGTATAAGCTAGTAGGTAGGTATGGTGGAATCTTTGGAATAACTTGGTTTAAGGAGTTGGATGCATGAGTGGAACTCATACTTGGTTGTGGAGGCTAGCAAAAGACTGGGAGCGACAAACTAAGAGAGCAATAATGGCCATAATCATGTAGAGCGACAAAACATCATTGATCAAAGCATAAAGTGATACTACAAGTTAAAAACTAAAGGATCATAAAGGCTATGGTGACTGGAGATAGTCATAACATGGTGTGAGCATGTGCCAAGTCAACCCAAATAAAGCATCAAAGGAGAATACCACAATACTATGCTTTAATATGCCAACACAACGCATGATTCATCCAAGGCACATTAAGCAGTCTCAATTGTTTATAACAAGTCATGCTACAGAAAATAATACTAAGCATAAAGCTAAAACAATATCAATCATGGCATGACAAAGCATAGGCCACAGTCAAAACAAGCTCTCTTTAACACTTAAGCATGAACTTTCCTACTCTTTTCCAAACCAAACCAAACCAAACTATTTGAAAACCAATGTATGAAAGAGGGGGTCCAACCAATCTATTCAGCAAACTAAGCGAACCAAGCAAACGAAAAACCAAAAAAAAAAAAATAGAAGATGCTCCAAGAACAACACAACTGTGCATGAAACAATAAAAATGAAGCGTTTGGAAGAAACCTGGGATTTTTATTGATGAAGAGGGGGATGCCTTGGGCATACCCAAGCTTTGACGCTTGTACTTCTTGGATATTTCTTGGGATGACACGCGTGGAATCCCCAAGCTTGAGCTTTAGTCCATCCTTCATCTCATTACTCATTCCTTCCATACACCTGAAATTTTTCCTTCATACAAAACTTCACACAATCTTTATTAGCAACATTAGTGCACTCAAGATAATAGGTCTTTATGTTCAGTTATAACACCAATAAAACTTCCATTAGAACACTAGCCACTGAAGCACTTCCCTCAAAAATCTCAATTCCCCAAAAGAACTCAAAAAGGAACCAACAAGAAGCAAATGCAGAAAATGGCAGAAATCTGTCAAAACAGACCAGCAGGTAAAGACGAATTTTTTCGAAGACCTTCTGTTGCTCAAATCAAAACGTGTTGAACTAACTAAAGTTAGATAACAACCTGGGGCAGAAGCACAAAAATTCACGCCTCAAAAATACGTTCAGAGATTTTACACGAAATTTTACGGTGAAGCACAGAAATCTGTTTCGGGACAGCAACTTTCTCAATCATTACTTCTCTCTCATTAGAGGTTACTCTTGGCACAAAAAGCAAATAAAAAGGATAAGTAGTGGTTATTACTGAGGTAATTATTTCCAAAACTCATCTAAAACTTTTGGGTTATCTCCAAATAAGTACTTTTCTTTAATGCCTTTAAGTTAGGCATAAGAAGCAAGAAAGAATCAAGTATTCTCAAATGAAGAAGCATTAAACCAAATTTTGTTTTCATAGGAGAAGCAAAAGAAGACTTCTCTCTTTTCTTAGGGAAGTGTTCTATACCTTTCTTAAGTGGGAGTTGATATTTAAATGTGCCTTCTTTCATATCAATAATGGCACCAACACTTCTAAGAAAAGGTCTTCCCAAAGTAATAGGACAAGAAGCATTGCATTCAACATCCAAAACATAGAAATCAACGGGGACATAGGCATTGTTAACCATAATAAGAACATCATTAATACTCCCCATGAGTTTCTTTTTAGCATTATCATCAAGTGGGACATTCAAATAACAATCTTCAAGTGGAGGCAAATCAAGCATATCATAAATCCTTCTAGGCATAATAGAAACACTACTATCAAGATCACATAAAGCTTTGAAATCAAAGTCATTCACTTTCATATTAATGATGGGTTCCCAACCATCTTCTTGTTTTATTGGAATAGAAGCTTTATGTTTCATCTTTTCTTCTTTAATCTTTATGAGAGCATTAGTAATGTGTTTTGTAAAGGCCATGTTCATAGCACTAGCATTAGGACTTTTAGCAAGCTTTTGTAGGAACTTAATAACTTCAGAGATATTGCAACCATCAAGATCAAAATCAAAATTATCATCTAGAGTAGTAGAACTATTACTAGCCTCAACACTAGTGGTAGTGATAGTAGAAACACTAATGTTTCTAGCAATTTCATCTTCTCTTTTCCACTTAGCATGCAATTCAGCTAATAGTCTAACATTTTCATCAATTCTTACTTGTATGGCATTAGTAGTTGCAAAGGTATTCTCATTAATTTCAGTTTTAGCAGCCATTTTATTCAAAGAAGATTGAGCTTATTCCAAAGATGCTATATTTCTTTCAGCATTAGATAGTTTTTCCTCAATAGTTTTATTGAAATCAGTTTGTTTACTAATAAAGTATTTAAGCATAACTTCAAGTTCAGAGGGAGCACTCCTATTATTGTTGTAAGAATTTCCATAAGCATTACCATTGTTGGGAGGATATGGCTTATAATTGTTGTTACCAAAATTATTCCTGTAGGCATTGTTGCCAAAATTGTTATTTCTTATAAAGTTCACATCAACTTGGTCTTCTTAAGCAACCAAAGAGGCTAAGGGAAAATTATTTGGATCAATATGGGCTTTCCCATTAACAAGCATAGACATAATAATATCAATCTTATCACTCAAGGAGGAGGTTTCCTCAACAGAATTTACCTTCTTACCTTATGGAGCTCTTTCTGTATGCCGTTCGGAATAGTTAACCATCATATTATCCAGAAGCTTTGTTGCAGCACCAAAAGTAATGGTCATAAAGGTACTTCCAGCAGCAGAGTCCAATAGGTTCCTTAAGGAATAGTTCAATCCTGCATAAAAGGTTTGGATGATCATCCAAGCAGTCAGTCGATGAGTGGGACAATTCTTAACCAAAGATTTCATTCTTTCCCAAGCTTGAGCAACATGTTCATTATCAGATTGTTTAAACATCATTATTTCACTTCTCATAGATATAATCTTAGTAGGAGGATAGTATTTTCCAAAGAAAGCATCTTTGCATTTAGTCCAAGAATCAATACTATTCCTAGTTAGGGAATTCAACCATTCTTTAGCTTTTCCTCTCAAATAGAAAGGAAACAATTTCAGCTTAATAATATCACCATCTATATCCCTATGTTTTTGCATCTCACAAAGTTCAAAAAAGTTATTTAGATGGGCAGCATCATCTTCATTACCAATATAAGAAAATTGTTCTCTCATAACAAGATTGAGCAAAGCAGGTTTTATCTCAAAGAAAGTAGCTTCGAGAACATGTGGAGCAATAGGTGTGCTCATAAAATCATTGTTGTTGGTGCTAGTGAAGTCACACAACTTAGTGCTTTTAATAAAGAAAGCAAACTTGTAAAACTAATTTTTTGTGTTTTTGATAAAGAAACAAGCAAACAAAGCAAAAGTAAACTAAGCAAAACAAAAATAACAAAGTAAAGAGATTGGTTATGAGGGACTCTGATGACCCACAAGTATAGGGGGTGTATCGCAGTATTTTCGATAAGTAAGAGTGTCGAACCCAACGAGGAGCAGAAGGTGCCGGCTAGTGGTATGGATCAGGAATTCTCTGCAAATACTTAGCAAACAGATTTTTAGGGGGTTTTGATAAAGCAAGTAAATAAAGTATGAGTAAATAAAAGACAGTAGGAATAAATGCAGCAAGTGGCCCAATCCTTTATGCTGCAAAGGACAAGCCGGTTGTATTACTTAAGATGACCAAACGTTCTCGAGGACACATGGGAAGACTGTCAAGTGCTTTCGCTTCATATAGTTGATTAATCTTCTTTAGCTTGCTAAGTGTTGTGTGGGTGAACCTGTGCTAATGTACCGACCTTCCTAGGACTAATGAATACTTGTGATTATACCCCTTGCAAACATCCGTAAGTACAAGAAAGTAATTAAGGTAGAAACCTAACCACAGCTTTAAACTCTAAGACCCTTACGTCCCTTGTGCAATGGTTTCCTAACGGGGGTTCAGGTTTACATCCTCAATCCCTATGATTAGTAGCCAAATACACAATGCATTCCCCTAGGCCCATATAGGTGAAGTGTCATGTAGTCGATGTTCACATGACACCACTAGAAGAAGTACACCACAACTTAAATATCAAACTATTGAATCTTTCTCAACATAACTCCACTACTAACAACATGACTTCTCCCATGTCCTCAAGAACAAAACAAACTACTCACAAGACATCATATGGATCATGATCAGAGATGGAATAATGATGTATAACAATCTGAACATAAACAACAATCCAATGGTTCACTCAATAGCATCAACTACAAAGAGTAATCAACACCGGGAAAGTTTCCCCTATGAACTATGCAGGATTCAACCAAATTGTTACAGCAATATGGAGATGGTGATGAGGGTGCTGCTGATGATGATGATGGTGGTGGTGATGATGATGATGATGATCCCGATGAAGTCCAGCTTGATGGTGGTGTTGATGGCGACGATCTCCCCTCTCCGGGAAGGAATTCCCCGAAATCATGCGGAGAGATCTTTCTCTCTCGGTGTTTTCCGCCCCGCAGAGGCGGCGGAATGTTTCTGTGGTCGCTCCCCGAGTCTTAGGGTTTAGGGAGGATAATATACACCAGAGGGGAGTGCCAGGGGTGGACCAGGGCAGCCACACCACCTGGTGGTGCGGCCTAGGCTGGCCCGCGCCAGGGGTGGTGTGGCCCCCCTGTGGACCATCTCCATCCCCCCTTTTGGCTTCCTTCGTCTTCTGGAAAAATAGGATTTTCCGTATATTTTCCCAGATTTTCTGATCTTCACGAATTTTGCCTCCAAACAGCACCTTTTTCATCAGAATCCTGATTGTAGCGGTCCATGCTCCAAAAGTCATAAACCATGCAAAAACAGATGAAATTACATAAGTATCATCTCTTAATACGAAATATATCAATGAATAACAGTGAATTATGACATAGAATAGTGATGCAAAATGGACGTATCAACTCCCCCCAAGCTTAGACTTCGCTTGTCCCCAAGCAAAACTGAGCTCAATAAACATGGCCTCGGGTTTATGGAGTGAAGAGTCAATAAAAGAATACGCACAAGAAGCATCACATTTATCAAATACATAGATCATAATAGAAGACAACTCACTATTATATAACTCAACTTGCAATGAGTAAAGGAAACACAATAAACATACATAAAGTAAGTCATAATTGGTAATGGCAAACTTAGCTCTTGGTCGAAGAATAGTTGACAATTTGCTGGAGTTCACAAATAACTGGTTTTCAATGATAACTTTCAAAGTAGTAAACATCAATATAAGAGCAATGTGCAAAACAAGGAACATAAGAAACATGATTGAATAAATCATCATATGAATGAAACACAACAACTCAAAATACTTGCTGAGATAGAAGGGGGTAGGTTTACTGACTTAACTTAAAAAGTAAAAGAAAGGCCCTTCGCAGAGGTAAGCAGGGATTGTAAGTCTCATAAAGAGCTCCCAAAAATTATGATACTTACTAGCTTTCAGCTCTCATTGCCCCTATCGTAGGCATCTTTAGGTGATTAAGGTTAAAGTGATCAAATATGAGGATATGCATTGACAAGTTGTAAATTGAGAATCTCATGTCCCTTGAATACGAGGGTCGCTCCTCATGCTACTCAAGTTTAGTCACTGGTAAGTTTTTGTCATTGTAATCATATGTGTATCATAGAGAACCGCCAACGGGGTACCCCTTGCCCGATGATACGGAAGAATCCCCATATCAAATGACAAGGCAAGCAGACAACAAACATCTCAACAATCTTCTTATTTACCATGGGAATATGGTGCTTTTTTCTCTCTTTCCTCTTTTCATAATCTCTTTTTTCTTTTTCTCTTTTTTCTCAATATCTATCTCTTTTTTATAAGAAGAATGCTTCATAGATGCTCGTTATGGTTACGCTGCAGGTTTCCACCATGTCAGCATGGATTAGACCAGTGGCCCAGGCGTTTCTCTAACACACATGCATAACTCCATGGACTTACAAGCTCCCCTTTCATTTCACACGGATGACATCCATAGACAAAAGAACATGATATTAACTAGGTACATAGTACCAGTGCAATGTTGAAAGCATTCCCCATGACAACATGGTTCTGCTAATTCACAACTTACAAAGCACAAGCATATACGCAACATAGGTGAGCACAATGGTTCAAGTTTATTAAATGCAAGAAAGTAAAGTGTGCCATCAAGTTCGTGAGAGCTTTAATCACTACTTTTCACATAACAAGTTTAATTTGGGAGGTAGATAAAACGAGAATTTACTTGGAATAGCAATAATGCTAATAGGTAGGTATGGTGGACACAAATGACGTGGGTTTTGGTTTTAAAGGAGTGGATGCACGAGAAGAATTTCCTCTCAGTACATGTTTTTGGCTAGTAAGGCTGGGTAGCAAGTATAAGAGTTGAAGGAAACAAACAAACATACAAGTGATAAAGATAAACATGCAATCTTCCTTGGAAGCACAAAATATCTTAGCTAGAGAATACTAGACTTATGAGCAAATCAAGAAAGAAATATGATGAAATTATATTTCTTTAGAGTACTTCTATCTTTTTCATTCAACTCTCAAAAATAGCGTTGCTACTGACCGAGCCAGATTTGCCAAAATCAACTAAATTAACTCAATGATCCCAAAGTGATACCAATACTAACAACAAGATCAATCATATCACCACGAATTGAAAACTAATATAAGCTATGCAAAAGAGTGAATGCTAGAACTTCTCATTCATAATCCATAACGGCAACTCACACCAAGGGATACATATCTAACGAGAGAGGGGACACTTCCATAATGCAAACCATACTACATAATAACTTCTCTATTCATGATATGACTCTACTAATAAGGCAAAAAGATAGAAGATAGTGATGTGATACCGCGGCACTCCCCCAAGCTTGGAACAAGCCAAGGGGATGCCAAACCTGATGACAAATTACTCCTTCGGTGGTGGTGGTATCCTCTCGATGAGCTCTCTGATAAGTTTCCCCAAGTCCTCAATCTCAAAGGTGCGATTACGAATCAGATGTGAGTTTTGCTCAATGCGGCTCATGATCATGTCGGGTTGAGAATTCCAGCTCTTGCTATTCTTTCCCCACTCTTCCTCCTTGAAGTCTTCTAGAACGAGGCAAATCCCAATTGGAGGGTAATTTCCCATTGGGCATATTCTGGTATTGACGCTCATGGATAAGGGTATGGAAAGGGTTCTTGGTGCGCGGAGAAAGTGACCGTGGAGCCAAACAGTGACGAGGAGCTTTCCCCCCATTCTGCATCCGTGTAGTCCTTCTAACCCTGGCAGGTTTTGTCACCACTCCAATGCTTGCAATGGTAGTGCCGGTGTGCGGATGTTGGCCTTGCTCCTCTTCACCTTCACTCTTGATATCCTTCTCCTTCCCGGGGTCTTGGAGGTCTTCCTCCATAGGCTCCTTCCCTTTATCCTTGGCGGACACCATTGTTCTTCAAAGCTTCAAGAATAGTTCCTGGCAGAAACAGATCGAAACAAAAACATGATGAAAACACGATATACGAACCTCGGGGGATTATATAATACGAAGTTTCACAACAAAAGGAAGGTACTGGGAGAAAATGAGTCGGAGGCGGAGTACGGGGTGGACTCACCACCTGGTGGCGCGGCCAGGGGTGGGCCCGCGCCACAGGGTGGTGTGAGACACCCTGGCTCTGTTTCCGTCCCTCTTTCGCTTCGTAGCTTTCCTTATTGACTAAAAACTACAAAAATATAGTTGGATAGTGTTTTCGTGGAACTTTTCTTACCAGAACTGTTACCTATTTGAAAGCGGGCTCTGCAGGTCCCTGAATTTGGTATCTAGTAGATTCTTCCGGAGTCACCACTTGAATAACATCAATATCTTTATCTTCATACACTTATTACTGGAGTCATAAAACCTTTCTCTTCCTTATTACACCATTAACTCCACTACCTGGGAATTTCTTTCACACAGTTCTCATTAGCAACATTAGTATAAGTGAAGTGATAAAACCTTTTGTGTCCAACTTCAATTGAAAACCATCAAAACATAAGCTACTGTAAAAACTCCTTCTGAAAAACCCAAAAAGAATTCACAAAGGGAATCGAATAAAGAGGCAAATGCAAGAGTGGCAAAATCTGTCAAAACAGACCAGCAGGTAAAGATCAATTTTTTCGAAAATCTTCTGTTGCTCAAATCAAAATGTGAAGAACTAACGAAAGTTAAATAACAACCTGGGGCAGAAGCACAAAAAATTACAGCTCAATCCGACATACAGAGATCTCTCACGAATTTTTATGGTGAAGCACAAAAATCTATTTCGGGACAGCAACTTCCCCAAATATTACTTCTCTCTCATTAGAGGTTGATCTTTGAAACAAAAACCAAAAAAAAAGGATAAGGAACAGTTATTATCGAAGTAATAACTTCCAAGACTCAAAGAAACTAAAACAAACTGAAAGCAAAAACAAATTGGGTTGTCTCCTAAAAAGCTCTTTCTTTATAGCCATTAAGATGGGCATGATGATTTCAAAGATGCTCACACAGGAATATGAATTGAAGTAAAAGGGAGCATTAAGAAGCAAAAATACACACATTTAAGTCTAACCCACTTCCTATGCAAAGGAATTTTGTAAACAAACAAGTTGTTGAAACCAGAGGCTACTTGCATAGGAAGGCAAAACAAGTGCAACATAAAAACTTTCAGCATAAAACGAGGAAACTTGATATTATTGAGATGCATACGAACACTTTTCCCTCTCTCCTAATAACTTTCAGTATCATGCATAAACTTAACAATATAACTATCACAAGAACCATCATAGCAATGATCACTTATTCTAACAGAAAACACAGGAATACTAGCTCTCATAACACTACTATGTGAGACAATATTAGAGGTATCCTTACAAAGGATAGTGTGTCCCTCTTCTTCATATTTAGTAACAAAGTCTTTCACATTTGCTATTATGGGTTTATCAACCATTTGTTTATCAGTTTCAACAGCTTTATGTGTACTTTCATTATACTAGCTATCATAGAATGTTCATTTATCTTAACTAGGAAAGGCATTTTCTCAATGTAAGGTTTAGGTAAAACATGATTAGCAGTATAAACTTCAGTTTTTCTTGCAGAACACTCTTAGCAACATCTTTATAAGGTCCATGATACTTATACCACTTCTTTTTAGGCACTTCAATATAGGAAGCAAAAGCCTTAAAATAAGAAGCAATAGCTTGAGAGTCTAGACCATAAGCATTTTTAATGTTTTGAAAGTCATCAGTTCCCATAAAAGATTCAATGCATTCATAATCATAATTTATACCTGACTTTCTACCTTTGTCATTCTCCCAAGCTTCAGCATTGTCTTGAATACGTTCCAGAAGATCCCATTTAGCTTCTTCTTCCATGCGAGTGAATGATCCAGCATAAGAAGCATCCAATAAATCCTTGTCATGAAGAGAAAGCCTTGCATAAAAGTTATTGATAATAATATTGTTGGGGAGCTCATGAATGGGACATTTGAGCATTAGTAACTTCAATGTCCCCCAAGCTTGAGCTGTACTCTCTCCATCAAGAGCCCAAAAGTTGTATATTTGATTCCGATCTTTATGAATCTCACTAGGAGGAAAAAACTTTGAATAAAAGAGAGGCACTATTTCCTCCCATTCTAGAGCTTGACCATTCTTCAGAAGCTTATACCATTCCTCAGCTCTTCCTTTCGGTGATAATGAGAATAACTTCTTCTTAACTTGATCTGTAGTAATACCTGCACACTGAACAACCCGCATAATTCGTGTATAAAGAGTAAATGATCACCGGGATGGATAGTTCCATCCCCAACATAATAGTTATCCATAACACAATCAATAATTCTTGTTGGTATTTTAAAAACATCATTCTCAGCAGGTGGTGGCTTATCTACTACCTTAGCAGTGGTAGTAGCATTACCAAATAAGAAACTCAGCGAATTATCCATAACGAAAATAAAGCAACTAACAGAAGTAAACAATACTCATAGTAGAAGTTTCCTTTACCAGTTCCACTCTCCAATAGCGCTTCACTCCCCGGTAACGGCGCCAGAAAATAGTCTTGATGACCCACAAGTATAGGGGGTGTATCGCAGTATTTTCGATAAGTAAGAGTGTCGAACCCAACGAGGAGCAGAAGGTGATGGCTAGTGCTATGGATCAGGAATTCTCTGCAAATACTTAGCAATCGGATTTTTAGGGGTTTTTGATAAAGCAAGTAAATAAAGTATGAGTAAATAAAAGACAGTAGGAATAAATGCAGCAAGTGGCCCAATCCTTTATGTAGAAAAGGACAAGCCGGATGTATTACTTAAGATGACCAAACATTCTCGAGGACACATGGGAAGACTGTCAAGTGCTTTCGCTTCATATAGTTGATTAATCTTCTTTAGCTTGCTAAGTGTTGTGTGGGTGAACCTGTGCTAATGTACCGACCTTCCTAGGACTAATACATACTTGTGATTATACCCCTTGCAAACATCTGTAAGTACAAGAAAGTAATTAAGGTAGAAACCTAACCACAGCTTTAAACTCTAAGACCCTTACGTCCCTTGTGTAATGGTTTCCTAACGGGGGTTCAGGTTGCTGTCACTCCGGCAACCCCTACGATTAGTAGCCAAATACACAATGCATTCCCCTTGGCCCATATAGGTGAAGTGTCATGTAGTCGATGTTCACATGACACCACTAGAAGTAGTACACCACAACTTAAATATCAAACTATTGAATCTTTCTCAACACAACTCCACTACTAACAACATGACTTCTCCCATGTCCTCAAGAACAAAACGAACTACTCACAAGACATCATATGGATCATGATCAGAGATGGAATAATGATGTATAACAATCTGAACATAAACAATAATCCAATGGTTCACTCAATAGCATCAACTACAAAGAGTAATCAGCACTGGGAAAGTTTCCCCGATGCACTATGCAAGATTCAACCCAATTGTTACAGTAATATGGAGACGGTGATGAGGGTGCTGATGATGATGATGGTGGTGATGATGATGATGATCCCGATGAAGTCCAGCTTGATGGTGGTGTTGATGGCGATGATCTCCCCTCTTCGGGAAGGAATTCCCCCGGTAGAAATCTGTATGCCAGAGAGATCTTTCTCTCTCGGTGTTTTCCACCCCGCAGAGGCAGAGGAATCTTTCTGTGGTCGCTCCCCGAGTCTTAGAGTTTCGGGAGGATAATATATGCCAGAGGGGAGTGCCAGGGGTGGACCAGGGCGGCCACACCACCTGGTGGCGCGGCCTAGGCTGGCCCGCGCCAGGGGTGGTGTGGGCCCCCTGTGGCCCATCTCCAGCCCCCCTTCTGGCTTCCTTCATCTTCTGGAAAAATAGGATTTGCCGTATATTTTCCAAGATTTTCTGATCTTCGCGAATTTTGCCTCCAAACAACACCTTTTTATCAGAATCCTGACTGCAGCGGTCCATGCTCCAAAAGTCATCAACCATGCAAAAACAGATGAAATTACATAAGTGTCATCTCTTAATACAAAATATATCAATGAATAACAATGAATTATGACATAGAATAGTAATGCAAAATGGACATATCAGACTCCCCTTGTGAAGATGTCCTTGACTCCCCCGCAACGGCGCCAGAAAAATAGCTTGATGGCCCAAAATATATCGAGCTCGTTGGGGAACCCCAAGAGGAAGGTATGATGAGCACGGCAGCAAGTTTTCCCTCAGTATGAAACCAAGGTTTAATCGAACCAGTAGGATCAAGGAAACACCCCAAAGGTGTTGCTAGCTGAACGTTGGTAGGGCGCACTACCAGTGCCAGCCGCAACATGGAGACCTGCACAACACAACCACAGAACTCTGTCCCCAACTTGCGATGAGGTTGTCAATCTCACCGGTTTTGCTAAAAACAAAGGATTAAATGTATCGATTGGAAGAAAGTAATAGTTTGTAGAAAGTAAAAACAAAGCAGTAAACAGTTGATTGTATATTGAAAGTAAAAGAAAGGACCAGGGTCCATAGTTCACTAGAGGTGGCTCTTCTTAAGATAGATAACATGCTGGGTGAACAAATTACAGCGGGGCAATTGACAAACATCGATAAAGCATACTAGCATATACTAATCATCTTGACTCCTTTGAGATTCGCTTGGGCATTACAACATTATACATAAACCGCCATCCAACTGCATCTATGACTAATAATCCACCTTCAGGTTATCATCCGAACCCCCTCCAGTATTAAGTTGCAAGCAACGGATAATTGCATTAAGAATTGCGTGTAAATTAAACAATACGATTGTTCTATGAATAAAGGATTGTTGTTTTCTCCCTAGTAGCAACAGCATATCTAGTACCTTAGAGATTTTTGTCACTTCCCCAGATTACCAGAGGCATGAACCCACTATCGAGCATAAATACCAACTCTTGGAGTTGCTAGCATCTACTTGGCCAAGATAGCTACTAACAACGGAAAGCATGCAAGATCACAAATAACAAAGACATGATAGAATCAATAATCAATCTGAAATAGCATCTCAATATCCATCGGATCCCCGCAAACACAACATGCAGAATTACAAATAGATGATATTGATCATGAACGGAGCTCACAAGATCTAAACATGATAGCACAAAGGAGGAGAACCAGCCATCTAGCTACTACATAGACCCGTAGTCCAGAGATGAACTACTCACGCATCACACCGGAGGCTTGCATGATGATGAAGAAGGCCTCCAGGGTGAATTCCCCTCTCCGGCAGGGTGTTGGGAAGAGCTTCAGATCCCTCTCGATCTAGGGATGGAGATGACAGTGGCTACAGACTCTTTCGTGCAATTTTGATCGGGTACTTAGGGTTTCCGTATTTGAGGCAACTTATAGGCAGAAGGAGAGGCCGAGAGGGTGCCTGGGGTGGCCAGACCACCCCCTGGCGCGGACCAAGCCTGGCCGCGCGGCTAGGTGGTGTGGCTGGGCCCTAGCCCCTCTCTGTCTCATATTCTGGCTCTAGGTGTCCCTCGATGAAAAAATGACTTTGGCTTTTTGTCCCGTCCAATTCCGAGAATATTCATTTTCTGACTTTCCTAGAACCAAAAACAGCAAAAAACAGGCAGCTGGCACTTTGGCTCTTGTTAATAGGTTAGTCCAAGAAATCATATGAAAAGTACTCCTAAGTGTGGACAAAACATAAGAAAGTAGATAAAACCAAGCATGGAACATCAAAAATTATGGATACGTTTGCAACGTATCAAAGCTCCCCTTTCATTTCACACCGACGACATCCATAAACAAAAGAGCATGATATCAACTGGGTATAATGTACAAGTGCAATGTTGAAAGTGTTCCCCATGGCAGCATGGTTCTTCTAATCCCCAACATATAAGTACAAGCATATACAACATAGATGACACAATGGTTCAAGTTTATTAGGGGAAAGAAAAGTAAAGTGTGCCATCAAGTTCGTGAGAGCTTTAATCACTAATTTTCACATAACAATTTTAATTCGGAAGATATATAAAAACATGAATATACTTGGAATAACAAATGCTAATAGGTAGGTATGGTGGAATATTTGGAATAACTTGGTTTTATTTGGAGTTGGATGCATGAGTTGAACTCATACTTGGTATGGAGGCTAGCAAAAGACTGGGAGCGACAAACTAAGAGAGCAATAATGGCCATAATCATGCAAAGCGACAAAACATTATTAATTAAAGAATAAAGTGATATTACAGGACAAAAACTAAATGATCATAGAGGCTATGGTGACTTGGTATAGTAACATGGTGTGAGCATGCGCCAAGTCAACCCAAATAAAGCATTTAAGGAGAATACCACAATATTATGCCTTTATATGCTAAAACAACACATGGTTCTTTCAAGGCACATTAAGCAATCTCAATTATTTGTAACAAGTCATGCTACAGCTATAATCACTAAGCATAAAGTCAAAGCAATATCAAACATGACATGACAAAGCCTAGGCCGCAGTAAAAAACAAGCTCCTTTTTACCACTTAAGCATGAACTTTCCTACTCTTTTCCAATTCAAATCAAATTTATTTGAAAACTAATGCATGAATGAGGGGGTCCAACCAATTTATTCAAGAAAACTAAGCAAATTAAAACTAAAAATGAAAACAAAGACGCTCAAAGAACAACACAACTGTGCATGAAACAATAAAAATGAAGTGTTTGGAAGAAACCTGAGATTTTTATTGATGAAGAAGGGGATGCCTTGGGCATCCCCAAGCTTTGACGCTTGTACTTCTTGAATATTTCTTGGGGTAACACGGGTGGCATCCCCAAGCTTGAGCTTTTGTCCATTCTTCATCTCATTACATCATTCTTCGCTTACACCTGAAATTTTTCCTTCATACAAAACTTCACACAATCTTCATTAGCAACATTAGTGTACTCAAGATAATAAGTCTTTTGGTTCAGTTCCAACACAAGTAAAACTTCCATTAAAACACAAGCTACTGTAGCACTTCCTTTCAAAAGTTCAAATGATCAAAGAGAACTCAAAGAGAAAGAGATTAAGAGGCAAATGCAAATAATGGCAGAAATCTGTCAAAATAGACCAGTAGGTAAAAACCGATTTTTTCGAAGACCTTCTGTTTCTCAAATCGAAAAGTGTTGAACTAACGAAAGTTAGATAACAACCTGGGTCAGAAGCACAAACAATTATAGCTCAAACCGTCGTACAGAGATTTTTCACGAATTTTTACAGCGAAGCACAAAAATCTGTTTCGGGACAGCAACTTTCCCAAGCGTTACTTCTCTCTCATTAGTTGTTACTCTTGGCACAAAAACCACACAAAAATGATAAGAAGAGATTATTTCTGAAGCAATAACTTCCAAGACTCAACTAAAACTTTTGGGTTATCTCCCAATAAGTACTTTTCTTTAACGCCTTTAAGTTATGCATGATAGTTTGAGAAGATGCTCACATAAGAAATATGAATTGAAGTAAAAGAGAGCATCAAAAAGCAAATTCAAAGCACATTTAAGTCTAACCCACTTGCTATGCATAGGAATCTTGTAAAGAAATAAGTCATGAAAGCACAAAGCAATAAGCATAGTAAAGCAAAACAAGTGCAACTTCAAGACTTTCAACATAAAGAGGGGTAACTTAATATTATTGAGATGCATAAAACCATGTTTCCCTCTCTCATAATAACTTTCAGTAGCATCATGAATAAAATTAACAATATAACTATCACATAAAACATTCTTATCATGAGCCACATGCATAAAAGAATTATTACTCTCCACACAAACATAGTCATCATAGTGGGAGCAAATTCAACAAAATAGCTATCATTATTATTCTCATCACCATAATCATCAAATATAGGAGGCATATTGTAATCATAATTAATTTTCTCCTCAATAGTAGGTGGACTAAAAATATCATATTCATCATTGTAATCATCATATATTGGAGGTTTGGTATCATCATAAGCAATAGAATAGCTATCTTCCAAAGCTGGGAACTAAAAAGATCATTATCATAAAAACTAGCTTCCCCAAGCTTAGAATTTTCCATAGCATTAGCAATAACGGTGTCCAAAGAATTCATACTAACAACATTGCTATTAGCATGCAAATAAAGTTCCATAGGTTTTTTAATTTTCTCTTCAAACACTTCATGTCCTAACTCAAGATAAATACTATAAAGCTCTCTAATTTTTTTGTTGTTTTCCATTAAGCCTACCTAGTGAAAACAAGAAACAAAAAGACAAATTGCAGAGTCTAAAGGAAATAACTTCGAGCACTCACACCGGAGGATGTGAGTACCTTTTACCTAACCTCCCTGGCAACGGCGCCAGAAAATAGCTTGATGTCTACGCACTTCTATTCTTGTAGACGGCTGTTGGGCCTCCAAGTGCAGAGGTTTGTAGAACAGCAGTAAGTTTCCCTTAAGTGGATTACCCAAGGTTTATCGAACTCAGGGAGGAAGTGGTCAAACGTATCCCTCTCAAGCAACCCTACAATCAAGATACAAGAAATCTCTTGTGTCCCCAACACACCCAATACACTTGTCAGGTGTATAGGTGCACTAGTTCGGCGAAGAGATAGTGAAATACAAGTGGGATGGATAATTATAAGTGGTAACGGTGCTAGAAAAGAGCTTGACGGGTAGGAAGAGACTAAAGGCAATCTGAAATAAAGATGGAAGCAAGCAAATATGTAACAGATCTAGTTGCAAACAGTGTTTCAATGTTTAGAAACAAGGCCTAGGGATCATACTTTTGCTAGTGAACACTCTCATATAAATATCATCTCTTTATGATACTACTCTGAACTACTCTTCGGTTGGACACTCTAATCCATGGTAGGGCTATAACAGCACTCCTCAAAGTCCACTTTCCCCATCTAGATAACCCCACACTATCGCCTTGAGCACTAGATGGTTCCAACAAACACCACAATTTCATAGAAACATCCAACTCCAAATATAACTCATAACAAGTATTTGTAATCTCTAGCCTAAGTGCCACCATGGTGTGCACGCTGTCACTTTCACACACATGGGAAGAGCAGAGATCTATTAAAGCACTTGAGTAGGAAGGTAGATCTACTTGATTACAAAGCTCATGATCACAATATGATCATGCATAGAGACAGAGATGAACACATAGTTACCGGTAGAACCATTAGCCTCGAGGAAGAACTACTCCCTCCTCATCATGGGAATCAGCAACAGCGATGGAGATGGAGATGGCGGTGGAGATTGATGGAGATGGCTCCGGGGGCACTTCCCCGTTCTGGCAGGGTGCCGGAACAAAGACTTTCTATCCCCCGAATCTCCCCTTCGGTGGCGGCGGCGCTGCAGAACTTTTCGTGGCTGGAGGTTGTCGATTTAGGGTTTTCGTCCCAGGGGCTTCTTATAGGCGAAGGGGCGAGCTCGGTGGTCGGCCAGGGGGCCCACACCATGCCCTGGTGCGGCCTAGGGCTGCCCACGCCAAGGGGTGGTGTGGCCGCCCTGTGGCCCCCTTCGTCTCTCCTTCGGACTCCATGTGTCTTCTAGTAAAATATTGACTTTGGCTTTTGTCCCATCCAATTCCGAGAATATTCATTTTCTGCCTTTTCTGGAACCAAAAACAGAAGAAAATAGGCAACTAGCACTGTGGCATCTTGTTAATAGATTAGTTCCAGAAAATGTGTAGAAATACTCCAAAGTGTGGACAAAACATAAGAAAGTAGATATAAACCAAGCATGGAACATCAAATAATATCGATACTTTAGCAACGTATCATGGGGCGCCATGGAAAGGAGGGAAGGAGGGGAGCCATGGGAGGGGAAAGATGGGGCTCCACGGAAAGGAGGGGAGAAGGGGAGCCATGGGAGCGGAAAGGGGGCGCCATTTGAGGGGAAAGGGAGGAGCCATCGGAGGGTAGGGGATTCTGGAGAAGAAGGGCATCAAATAGGGAGAATACGACCATGGAGAAGATAATTACCGAAGAGGTTACATGTGGCACCGCCGCCAAGGTCTCTCCACCGCAGTCCCCTCCTTTGCGTTGCCCTCTAGCCGTCGTTCTGCTCTGGCCCGTCAATCTAGTGTTAACAGGGGTTGTTGGAGATGAGGGACATCTGAGGAAGGAGAAGGTGTCGGAGGAGTACCAGATGAGGAGGGAGGGGAGTGATCTACCTGCACCTCCGCTGCCGCCGAGTTGAGTTTGTGCAGGCGCATCGCCTCTCCTTCCAAGCGAGGGAAGACAGACATTCGACACCGTGGAGTGCGAGTTGATTTCCTATTTCCCACTAGATACGCCATTCATGAAAATTTGAGTTAGGAAGAGGAGGACGGAGGTACGTGCGACCAAGCTCGCCGTCGACGAGGAAGATGGGGAGGCGAGGACGCGCTATGGAGGCAGCCGATGGCAGACTGTGGCGAGCAGGGGCGCAAGGGGAGAGCTGCTGGCGGCGGAGCGCGCTAGCAGGGGTCACCGGTGGATAAAAGGCAGAAGGGGATCATGGTCGCGGGATGAGGGCTCGGGGCATCGACACTGGTTGACTTGGCGGTGGCACTACTGGTAAAAGCTCCAAACAGTGAGGGGCAAAAGCATCCAAAATGTGGCAGACAGAAAATTCTGGGACAACCAACGACGCGAATCTTTTTAATAGTATAGATTAGCACCCTTCACTAGTGACCCCTCGTTGATAGTTGCTAGTGCTAAACTAATATTGATCACTTTAGATGGGAACACTTGGAGCAAATGATTATAAAAACCTTAGAATGATGAGTCATTCTATTGAAATGTTTTGACATGGGTTATGAAACACAATGACTTGAAGATGATGATGAATGAGGCATGTGCCTTGACTTTGAATAAAAACTGATGGTTGGGTTCGGATGCGATACCATTCCAACTTTACCGTACAACCACAATACCTAAATTGGGTAGGGCTTAACTGGAAGTTTATGTCTTAGTATGGGTTCCCTCGCGGAAAAGAGGTTAAGCTGAGGCTACCTCGTGACTATGAATGACCACCTATGCAGTTCCCGGGATGGCGGATGTCCATGGCTAGGAGGCCAAGCTCATAGGGGAGGTGCCTATACTAGGGTGTGTAATTGAAAGGTTAGGATTGATTATCCACATACCAAGTATGATGATTCAGGGCTATCCCTGACGGATGTATCGAATTTTGTGGTGAAAGTGTACCACCTCTGCAGAGTGTCAAACTATTCGAATAGCCGCGTCCACGGTCATGGACAGTTGGATGGCCATACTTTTCCGTTGTCAGATGTTTTCAAAATGACTTGTGACTTGAACTATGACTTTGACTTGACCACAACAGGGTTGTGGAAAGGAAAACTAGGTTCCCACTTGAGTAATCTAGATAACTAAAATAGGCTTTCCTACTAAGTACTTTTGAAATAAAACTAGCTTATTGCAAACAAGCCTAGAGATTAGGATTCCTACTAGAATTGTCTTACTTACATTAGTGATGGTTTGCGAGTACCTTAAAAGTACTCATGGCTTTGTCCTTGGCTATTCCCATGGCCAGACTATGAAGAGAACTATCCGGAGGACGGACAACAAGATGTCTACGATAACTAGGATCATCTCCCATCGTCAGGATTGCCTGTGACAATGAAGATGGAGACTCTACTACGTTTATTTCTGCTGCTTTGATGTGTATTAAGACTTGATCATGAGATCAACTATTGTAAGACTATTATGGTTTGTAATGGATGATGTACTATGCTATCAATTCTGTTATGTCTCACAAAAATGGTATTCCTATGATTGCGATGTACGGCATAAAAGGCATCTGGACTTAAAAATCCGGGTGTTCATAGTTCCCTAACTAGGTCATTCGGCATTGATAGTTGAATCGGTGGATTTGACATGAGCAAGGTCTTCATGGATGCACGAAGCAACATCAACCTCATCTACACCAAACACACTATGCGCAATGAACTGGTCTCTCACCAACTTGGCTCCAACGGACACTTCCTTCCACGGCATCGTCCCGGGCAAAGCTGAGGTTCCTCTAGGCAAGAACTACCTTGATGTTGTCTTTGGAATCCGAGAAAATTTTAGACAAGAAAACATCGAGTTCGAAGTTATGGACTGGCCATCGTAGTACCACACAATCCTAGGATGCCCAGCATTTGCACGATTCATGGCGGTACCGCATTATGTGTACCTCATGATGAAGATATCGGCACCCAATGGAATCATATCCGCTAGAGGAAGCTTTGCCCGCTCGGACAACTGCGACCAAGTGTTCAAGAAAATATCTGAATCCTTCGGCATGGATACGGAGTTCGCCTAGCTCAAGATCACTGATGTAACATCCCAAAACTTTAATCCAAGGTTATCAAGATCAAATCATCCAAAAATAGGGTTAACAAAAACTTTTTCAAATTTAAAATGAAAGCATTCATATATGTGTGCATTTAAAATAGGAGTTGTTTGAATCGCCATGATTGAGTGATCCAATGCTTGTAAAATGTTTCTTAGGTGATTTAAACATCATCTACATCATTCCCAAACTTTTCTTAAAGAAAATCAAATCAAAAAGAATTAAAAAGGAGGAATGGTCATTTTCGCAAATTTCACTCTCATGCCTACTTTGGCTATTCCTAGTACTCAAAACTTAACAGAAATAATTCTTGATCTTTGCACCCCTTGCTAGTACACATAATGAGGTACCAAGGCCCACCTTTTGATCTGCTAAAAACATTATGTTAACTATTTTAAATGACAGTTTAAAACTGAATCTAATGCATATGCATAGATCACCCCTATTTCAAAAACCATCTCTTTGAGCTCCACTTTCAAAACCCTTGCAACCAGAGACTACCTATCACTAGTGGAGATCACTCAAAAAATTTGAAACCAAAATTCAAAACTTTCTTTCATGCGGCCATTTAATCAAACAGTTGGCATGCATAATCTCTACTCTAATCCTAGCTCACTGTTTACTACAGGGTTTTGCCCCCAAATGATCTTCATTTATCTCCTATGTCCCCTCTTGATCTAACCAAACCCCTAACACCCATCTCCCTTGTCCCTAGTCCCCATGCCATGCCATGCCGAGACATGCCTCGCCGGCCAACCCTTGCCCCGCTGCAGCAGACCATTCCCTCTTCCCTCGCCATGTCTAGAAGGTAGCCAGGAGCTCACCGCCACCCCCTGTCCCTTGCCCGAGCCAAGAGCAGCAGTGGACCACCGAGCACAAACCGCGCCCACTGCCACCTCACCATGCCAGTGCTGCCCCTAGGGCGCGCTCGGTCCCCGCTCGCACAGACCGCCCCTTGGTAGCAGCCCGCGCCCGCCGCTCCGCCTCGACCTGAAGAACACCCCAGACACTCCCGCTGGCCGCCCAACGCCTCACAGCCACCGCTCGCCGTGGACACCGCTGCCTCTGCCTCTCAGAGCGCCACCTCGCCCAGACCGCATTCCACCGACCCTACGCTCGCATTCAAGTTCTAGAGCACCGCCAGGGAACCACACATCGATCGCTACCCGCAGCCAGGCCTCTACCCCGCCGTAGCCATGTCGCCACCGTCGACTGCCCATTCCGCTCGGTCTCACCGTCGAGCCTATAAAAGGAGCCCTCCCTAGCCTCTTCTATCCACACCATTCCACTCCCCTCACCTCTCTGAACGTCACACACCTCTAGCCGGAGCAAGGCGAGCTCTGCCTCGCCGGAATTGGAGCCGGAGCAGCCGCAGCAGGAGGAGAAGGGCGTCGTTGATTGCGACCATCCCAAGCTCCGCCGCAACCGCGTCTCGCCTCGTCGTCGTCTTCCAGTTCGTTTACCCGCCTCGCCGACCCTGCTGGAGCCCCGGTACGCCCCCAGTAGACCCCCACCGAGCCGCTAGGGTTCGAGCTCGTCGGCGACCTGTTCGTCGTTGACGACGACCCTCAGCCGTTGATCTCGCTTCTAATCCTACGGCCCACAGCGCGCGTACTGTTTCGCGTTTTAAGTGCCGCTGACAAGCGAGGCTTCCCTGTCAGTTGAGCCCCGCGCCGCGGAGTGCCATTGGGCCGACCCAAGTCTTTTCCCGCGCTAGCCCACCCGTTCAAATCTGGATTTTTCTTTTTAGTTAAATCTAGTTTTTGTCCCCTATTTCAAAATTCAATTCTGTGAGTTTGACAAATCCAAATAGCATGAAACAAATTTTGCCTGAAAGGTATTAAGATGATCTATCCAAGCCCGCTGGATTTAATTCAATTAGAGTTATATATCTCTCCTAATAAAAATAAGAAAACAAAAGCTTTTGCAACTTGCAACATTTTTATAAAATCAACCAAGTTAGCTTTTGAGTTGATTCCAACTCTCAAAAATCACATTTCATCATATCTATCTAAATATGTAATAATATTAAGGTTTACATGCAGTGACTTTGGACTAGTACCAAAATAATGCTATATAGGCATATCTAGTCACTTTAAATCATTAAATAAAAAACTTAAACTAAAGTAATATTGATCCAACCTTTAAATCTCATTCCCACATGTTAGAATATGTGGTGATGACATGTGTCAACATGATCCCATATTTTAAGTGGTGAATATTAAATCTTAGTTAAATTTTCAATGAGTAGAAATTACTTTTCTAAAATAAAAAGAAAGAAACTGTTGAATTGAACTTGTGATGCTTGTGATGATAATAGATCATCAATTGTGTGTATTAGAATGCTATCTAGCCTAGTTAAGTATTTTTTGGTGATTGTCTACTCCGTATGTATTTATAGAAGATAGTACCGACCAAGCTTACGAGGAGGAGGAGTGCTATCAAGACGAAGACGAAGAAAACTTCAACCACTACACCAACCAAGGCAAGCTATTATTGGCAAGCTAACCCTTGCAAAACATACTTTAGCAAGCCACCATTAACAGTGCAAGCTACCCTTAGCAAGCTAGCACTATCCAAGATTAACCCTTGCAAGTTAGTACTTGCAAGTGTAGTACTTAGCAAACTAGAATCAAACTAGATGGTTTAGCAAAGATGCCTTAAGCATGCTTTGATCACACCTCTTATTAACTAATAGTACCCCAAGTCTTAGTTACAAGTTTTACCCCTCTTAGGTTATACAAAGTTCTTTACTTGTTTTGAAGGTAGCATAAAAAGTATAAAACTTGACCTATTTAGAACCCTTTAGATGTCATTCTATGGCATGAGATTGAACCCATCTTTTCCACCTTAGTGAACACTCTTAACTTAGTATTTTAGAGTAGATCAACAACTTGAGTCACTTAGATGGGAACACTTGGTGAAAATGAATTATGAAAACCTTGGAATGATGAGTCATTCTATTGAGATGTTTTGACATGTGTTGAGAAACACAAATGGTTGAGGATGATGAAAATATTGAGGCATGAGCCTTAACCCTTCTATAAAACTGATGGTTGGATTCGGATGCGATACCATTCCAAATTTATCGTACAACCACACTACCTGAATTGGGTAAGGCTTAGCTGGAAATTTATATGCATTAGTATTAGTTCCCTCACGAGAGAGGTTTGAGCTGAGGCTACCTCTCAATGTTGTCCACCTATGCAGTGCCCAAGATGACTGATGGTCATGGTTGGGAGGCCATGCTCATAGGAGAGGTGCTTATACTAGGGTGTGTAAAGGGAAGGTTATGTTTGATTATCTGCATACTAAGTATGATGATTCAGGGTTACCCCTGACAGATGTATCGAATCTTGTGGTGAAAGTGTACCACCTCTGCAGAGTGTCAAACTATTCGAATAGCCGCGTCCACGGTTATGGACAGTTGTAATGGCCATATTGTTTCGTTGTTAGATGTTTTCAAAATAACTTGAAATGAATGATGAACTTTGACTTGACCACAACGGGGTTGTGTTTATAGCTTCTCAACTTAAGTGATTCTAGAACTTTACTTTATCTTTCTTTGCTTCTGAACTCAGCTTAGGTCTCAAACTTAACTTTATAGTTAAACGTAGCTCTAGCACTTTAACTTAGAATTATACTACTTGTTAGTGGTAGTTTGCGAGTACTTAAAGAGTACTCATGGCTTTTGTCCCTGGCTATTATCATGGCCAGACTATGAAGGAGACTATCAAGAGGATGGTCATCAGGACGGCTACGATAACTAGGACTATCTGCCTTCGTCAGCATTGCATGTGCCCCTGAAGATGGACCTCACCGCTACGCTTATCTTTTATTTCCGTTGCTTGTTGTATTAAAGACTGGATCATGAGGTCCTTATTTGTGTAAGACCTTATATATGGTTTGTAATGGATGATGTACTGTGATATCCAATCCGTTATGTCTCGCAAAAATGGTAATCCTGGGATTGCGAGGTATGGCATAACGGGCATCTGGGATTAAAAATCCGGGTGTTGACAAGTTGGTATTAGAGCCATCCTGACCATAGGAGACCCTAGTTAGAATGGACGTTCAAACAAAAACTTAGTTTCAAAACCAAAGTGAGTATTTCTGAAAAACTATTTCCCCTCTTACCCTTGTGAGATCATTCTTTCTCAAAAATTCATGTTCCTCAAAATTCTTACATTACTACTTAAAATTTGACACACCTTATCACTTCACTAACTTCCTCATCCTTAATTCTTGTAGATGGAGACTCAGTTCAGCAAGTTTTACCATTTGGGAAATGGAGGTCAGCTGGTCTTCGAGAGGGATCTGGATTCGCTATCAGAGTTACTGGGACACCCACATCCGGAGTTTCTTGGAGCTCAACTTCCAGGACCCCCAGGAGGAGACCTACAGTGGCTAGTCACCGCGGATCTTCGAGGAAGCATCGAAGCACCAACTTCCGGGAGAATTCAGTTCTCCATGAGAGACAACAACTGGCTAGATGGATTAGCCAGGGCAATGCATGAAGCTCTCGCACATCTATGTGCCCTCAGCGCCCAGAGTTGAGACGTCAAGTGGAGAACCTTGATTTCTTGCTTCATGACAGACAGCAGGAACTGGACAATGCCAGGGAGTTAGCCAACCAGAACCGTGCCATCGCCGACCAGAAGGCCCAGACTTTCGAACTGCTCGTCCAAGATCGCCAGTCTCTTCGCTGCCAGCGTGCAAAGAAGGATCGCACCATTGCCCGTATTCGCAAGAAGGTGGCCGACCTCGAGAAGACCGTCAAGGAGCATGAAGCTCAGCTTGCCGCCAAGGAAGAAGAAGATGAGGGTGAAGACATCCAGGGAGATATGGATTCTTACCTCAATAGCGATGATTTTTTACGGAAGAAGATGCTGTGGACTTCTACACTGATGATGAAGACTCTGACTTCATCGACGATGAGTAGATGCACTAGAGCACTGTCGTAGCATGAGATGTATCATCTCATTGTATCGTAGCTTGCAGAATGGTTCTTCTAACCATCTGTTTTCCCCTTTGATTGTTGTGGTGTGTGTTGTATCGGGTGCTTGCTTGCATGAATGAAAATGAAGTTAGTTGAAAAACTTGAGTCTAACTCAATGTTTTAGCTTTGAAAACCCAAAACCATGAACCTTAGAATTTCCCTCTTACCCCTATATCTATCTCAATCTTTAGATGACTCGTGGAAACCAAGGAGGGAGCAGCTCGTCGCAGGACCCAATGCTGCAGATCTTGCAGAATCTCATCGTGGACCGTGAAGCAAGCAGGGCCGAGCGTCAGGCCAACTTAGCAACATTGCAGCAGATCGCCCAAATGGCTCTCAACAACCAAGGACATGGAAATCAGGATCACCATGGATCCAAACTCAAAAAAATTCAGAACACAAATCCCCCAATCTTCAACCAATCTGAGAACCCATTAGATGCTGATGACTGGTTACAGACCATGGAAAACAACCTTGAAGTTGCAGGAGTTGATGAAAATGAGAAAGTTCTCTTCGCCACCCACTATCTGGCGGGAGATGCAAGAGCTTGGTGGAATAGCACCCACAATATGAACCATGGCCAGGTGATGACCTGGGAAGCATTCAAAGTCAAGTTCAGCCGCACCCACGTGCGGCAAGGTCTCGTCAACAGGATGAGAGATGAATTCCGCGAATTGAAGCAAGGAACAATGACTGTGGTGGAGTACCGTGAAAGATTCTTGTCACTTGCCAGATATGCACCGGATGAGATCAACACGGAGGCCAAGAAGAAGGAGAGATTCTTAAACGGACTGCATGATGAGATGCAGACTGTCCTCGTCAACATCCGTTTCCAGGATCTCGAAGAGCTAGTCGACTCTGCCATTCAGATGGAAGGGAAGATTAACCAGGCAAACGACAACTGCAAGCGTCGTATGATGCAGTAGTCTGGATCCAGTAGTCACCAGAAGTACCGTCCCAACCCTTCACCAGGATATGCACCAAGGAACAACCAACCTGAAGCATGTCATGATAGTTCAAATCCCCGGTTCAACTACAAAAGCTAGAAAAATTTGCAAAGATGTACCTATCAGAATACATGGGATAGATTTTTATGCCAACCTAATTGTACTTGGAACAAAAGGATTGGAAGTAGTACTAGGTATGGACTGGATGTCAAGGCATAAAGGACTGATAGACTGTGCTAAGAAAGCCATCACCATGACCAGTAGTTCTGGAGTAACAGTAGAGCATATCTCTAAAACATTACCCCGTCAATTCAAGTGCAACAAGAGTGTAGCCCTGCCCACCATTGACCAAGTCAGAGTAGTCTGTGAATACCCCGACGTATTCCCAGATGAATTGCCAGGTATGCCCCTGGATAGGGATATTGAGTTCATTATCGAACTAATCCCCGGAACCGGACCTATAGCCCAGAGACCCTATACCATGAACCCCTCAGAGTTAGTGGAACTGAAGAAGCAGTTGGATACCATGTTAGCCACATGCTTGATTCAGCCAAGCGCATCGCCATGGAGATCACCAGTGTTATTCGTCGACAAGAAAGATGGAGGCAATCGTCTGTGTACAGATTACAGAAAGTTGAATGACGTCACCATCAAGAACAAGTACCCTTTGCCAAAGATAGAGGATCTATTTGATTAGTTGACTGGAGCCTAGGTATTCTCAAAGATTGATCTTAGGACTGGTTATCACCAACTTAAGATTCGTGAACGGATATTCCGAAGACCGCCTTTACTACTCGCTATGGTTTATACGAGTATACGGTTATGTCTTTTGGATTAACCAATGCCCCTGCTTATTTCATGAATCTCATGAATAAGATCTTTATGAATTTCCTAGATAAGTTTGTAGTTGTGTTTATCGACGACATCCTTATCTACTCCAAGTCAGAAGAAGAGCATGAGCAACATCTAAGAATCATTCTAGAAACCCTGAGAGAGCATCAGTTATATGCCAAGTTCAGCAAGTGTGAGTTTTGGCTGAAAGAAGTAGGATTCCTAGGACATATTGTGTCTGTCGGAGGAGTCTCTGTTGATCCCACCAAGATCAAAGATGTCGAAGAATGGGAAGCCCCAACCAATCAAACCCAAGTTCGTTCATTTCTCGGATTAGCAGGATACTATCGCAAGTTCATAGAAGGATTCTCGAGCATAGCCCGACCAATGACCCAATTGTTGAAGAAGGACAAGAAGTTTGAATGGACAGCCAAGTGTGAAGCCAGTTTCCAAGAGCTGAAGAAGAGATTGATATCCGCCCCAATTTTGATCATGCCAGACATCAAGAAGCCGTTTGATGTGTATTGTGATGCATCCAAGATTGACCTAGGATGTGTATTGATGCAAGAAGGCAAAGTCATCGCGTATCTGTCTCGAAAACTGAAGCAGCATGAGCAGAACTATCAGACCCATGATCTTGAGCTAGCAGCCGTGGTTCTAGCATTAAAGACATGGCGTCATTATTTGATGGGTAATCGCTGTGAGATTTACTAAAATCATAAGAGCCTGAAGTATATCTTCACTCAGAAGGAGCTGAATATGAGACAAAGGAGATGGATAGAGTTAATCAAGGATTGTGACCTTGACATTCACTATCACCCCGGCAAGCCAATGTGGTAGCGGATGCTCTTAGCATATTGCCGTGTAGGCTTAACACCATGATCAAGGAGAAGCAACCAAGTTTGTACGAGGAGTTGGAGCAGTTCAGGACTAAGTTAGTTAGCAAAGGATTCCTAGCTAGCATTGAACTTCAACCCACTTTGATTAGCCAAATCAAGGAAGCCCAGAAGGGGAATGAAAGTATCGACGGAATCAAACGTCAGACAGGCTGTGAAAGGTACCGGATTCACCAAGACGAAGAAGGAGTATTGTGGTACAAGGGACGTATCGTGTGCCACAGATTCGAGTGAAGGAAGTTATCATGAAGGAAGCTCATGATACTCTTTATTCTATCCACCCCGGAGGAACAAAGATGTATCAGGATTTGAAAGAGCAATTTTGGTGGCACAAGATGAAGAGAGAGATCGGAAGCTACATCGCCAAGTGTGACATCTGCCAAAGAGTCAAAGCAGAGCATCAGAGACATGCAGGACTGTTGCAACCATTGCAGATTCCAGAATGGAAATGGGATTCCGTTGGAATGGACTTTATCACCGGTTTACCTACTTCTAGTAAGGGGAATGACTCAATCTGGGTCATAGTTGATAGACTTTCCAAGGTAGCCCACTTTATACCTATCAAGACAACTTACCAGAGTGCAAAGTTAGCAGAGCTATACATTGCTAGGATTGTTAGTCTGCATGGAACCCCCAAGACCATCGTCTCAGATCGAGAAACCCAGTTTACTTCAAGATCTTGGCAGAAAGTTCAGGAAGGTTTAGGAAACAAGTTAAACTTCAGTACCGCTTATCACCCGCAAACAGATGGACAGACTGAGAGAGTCAACCAGATCCTAGAGGATATGCTTAGAGCTTGTGTGTTGGAATATGGATCAAAATGGGAAGACTGCCTACCTTTCGCAGAATTCTCATATAACAACAGTTATTAAGCGAGTTTGCAGATGGCCCCATTTGAATTCCTATACGGAAGAAAGTGTCGTACCCCTTTGAATTGGTCGCAAGTAGGAGAGAGTCAGATCTTTGGACCCGACATTCTCCACGAAGCAGAAGAGAAAGTTCACAAAGTCCGTGAGCACCTCAAGACCGCCCAATCTAGACAGAAGAGCTATGCTGACAAGAGAAGGAGAGACCTGACTTTCAATGTCGGAGATTTCGTATACCTCAAGGTTTCACCATTGAAGTGAACTCAACGCTTTAGTCTTAAGGGAAAGTTAGCCCCCAGATATATCGGACCTTTCAAGATTATGAACCGTCGAGGAGAAGTATCATACCAACTGGAACTGCCTGAAGAGATGTCAGCCATCCACAATGTGTTCCATATCTCGTTACTTCGCAAATGTCTGGAAGTGCCTGAGAAGACGGGAGTTTTCAAGAACATCGATCACAGAGTTGTGGAAATCAACAATGACCTGACCTATCGAGAAGTTCCCATCTGTATCTTAGAAGAATCCTACAGAACCACTAGGACCAGGAGTATCAAGTTTCTCAAGATTCAATGGAGCAACCATACCGAGGAGGAAGCTACTTGGGAGCGCGAAGATTACATTAGGACAGAGTTCCCAGATCTCTTTAGTTCCTAGTTTTCTTTATAAATCTCAGGACGAGATTTTGTTTAAGGGGGGAAGGTTTGTAACATCCCAAAACTTCAATCCAAGGTTATCAAGATCAAATCATCCAAAAATAGGGTTAACAAAAACTTTTTCAAATTTAAAATGAAAGCATTCATATATGTGTGCATTTAAAATAGGAGTTGTTTGAATTGCCATGATTGAGTGATCCAATGCTTGTAAAATGTTTCTTAGGTGATTTAAACATCATCTACATCATTCCCAAACTTTTCCTAAAGAAAATCAAATCAAAAAGAATTAAAAAGGAGGAATGGTCATTTTGGCAAATTTCACTCTCATGCCTACTTTGGCTATTCCTAGTACTCAAAACTTAACAGAAACAATTCTTGATCTTTGCACCCCTTGCTAGTACACATAATGAGGTACCAAGGCCCACCTTTTGATCTGCTAAAACATTACATTAACTATTCTAAATGACAGTTTAAAATTGAATCTAATGCATATGCATAGATCACCCCTATTTCAAAAACCATCTCTTTGAGCTCCACTTTTAAAACCCTTGCAACTAGAGACTACCTATCACTAGTGGAGATCACTCAAAAATTTTGAAACCAAAATTCAAAACTTTCTTTCATGCGGCCATTTAATCAAACACTTGGCATCCATAATCTCTACTCTAATCCTAGCTCACTGTTTACTACAGGGTTTTGCCCCCAAATGATCTTAATTTATCTCCTCTGTCCCCTCTTGATCTAACCAAACCCCTAACACCCCTCTCCCTTGTCCCTAGTCCCCATGCCATGCCATGCCGAGCCATGCCTCGCCGGCCAACCCTTGCCCCGCTACAGCAGACCATTCCCTCTTCCCTCGCCATGTCTAGGAGGTAGCCAGGAGCTCACCGCCACCCCCTATCCCTTGCCCGAGCCAAGAGCAGCAGTGGACCACCGAGCACAAACCGCGCCCAGTGCCACCGCACCATGCTAGTGCCACCCCTAGGGCGCGGTTGGTCCCCGCTCGCACAAACCACCCTTGGCAGCAGCCCGCGCCCGCCGCTCTGCCTCGACCTGGAGAACACCCCAGACACCCCCGTTGACCGTCCAACGCCTCACAGCCACCGCTCGCCGTGGACACCGCCCGCCTCTGCCTCTCAGAGCGCCACCTCGCCCAGACTGCGTGCCACCGCCCCTACGCTCGCATTCAAGTTCTAGAGCACCGCCAGGGAACCACACATGGATCACCACCCGCAGCCATGCCTCTACCCCGCTGTAGCCATGTCGCCACCGTCGACTGCCCATCCCGCTCGGTCTCACCATCGGGCCTATAAAAGGATCCCTCCCCAGCCTCTTCTCTCCACACCATTCCACTCCCCTCACCTCTCTGAACCTCACCCACCTCTAGCCGGAGCAAGGCGAGCTCTGCCTCGCCGGAATTGGAGCCAGAGCAGCCGCGGCAGGAGGAGAAGGGCGTTGTTGATTGCGACCACCACAAGCTCCACCGCAACCGCGCCTCGCCTCGTCGTCGTCTTCCAGTTTGTTTGCCTGCCTCGCTGACCCTGCTGGAGCCCTAGTACGCCCCCAGTAGACCCCCACCAAGCCGCTAGGGTTCGAGCTCGCAGACGACCTGTTCGTCGTCGACGACGACCCTCAGCCGTTGATCTCGCTTCTAATCCTACGGCCCACAGCGCGTGTACCGTTTCGCGTTTTAAGTGCCGCTGACAAGCGGGACCCCTGTCAGTTGAGCCCCGCGCCGCGGAGCGCCACTGGGCTGGCCCAAGTCTTTTCCCGCGCTAGCCCACCCGTTCAAATCTGGATTTTTCTTTTTAGTTAAATCTAGTTTCTGTCCCCTATTTCAAAATTCAATTATGTGAGTTTGACAAATCCAAATAGCATGAAACAAATTTTGCCTGGAAGGTATTAAGATGATCTATCCAAGCCCGTTGGATTTAATTCAATTAGAGTTATAGATCTCTCCTAATAAAAATAAGAAGACAGAAGCTTTTGCAACTTGCAACATTTTTATAAAATCAACCAAGTTAGCTTTTGAGTTGATTCCAACTCTCAAAAATCACATTTCATCATATATATCTAAATATGTAATAATATTAAGGTTTACATGCAGTGAATTTGGACTAGTACCAAAATAATGATATATAGGCATTTGAAGTCACTTTAAATCATTAAATAATAAACTTAAACTAAAGTAATATTGATCCAACCTTTAAATCTCATTCCCACATGTTAGAATATGTGGTGATGACATGTGTCAACATGATCCATATTTTAAGTGGTGAATATTAAATCTTAGTTAAATTTTCAATGAGTAGAAATTACTTTTCTAAAATAAAAAGAAAGAAACTATTGAATTAAACGTGTGATGCTTGTGATGATAATAGATCATCAATTGTGTGTCTTAGAATGCTATCTAGTCTAGTTAAGTATTGTTTGGTGATTGTCTACTCCGTATGTATTTATAGAAGATAGTACCGACCAAGCTTACGAGGAGGAAGAGTGCTATCAAGACGAAGACGAAGAAAACTTCAACCACTACACCAACCAAGGCAAGCTATTATTGGCAAGCTAACCCTTGCAAAACATACTTTAGCAAGCCACCATTAACAGTGCAAGCTACCCTTAGCAATCTAGCACTATCCAAGATTAACCCTTGCAAGTTAGTAATTGCAAGTGTAGTACTTAGCAAACTAGAATCAAACTAGATGGTTTAGCAAAGATGCCTTAAGCATGCTTTGATCACACCTCTTATTAACTAATAGTACTTCAAGTCTTAGTTACAAGTTTTACCCCTCTTAGGTTATACAAAGTTCTTTACTTGTTTTGAAGGTAGCATAAAAAGTATAAAACTTGACCTATTTAGAACCCTTTAGATGTCATTCTATGGCATGAGATTAAACCCATCTTTTCCACCTTAGTTAACACTCTTAACTTAGTAGTTTAGAGTAGATCAACAACTTGAGTCACTTAGATGGGAACACTTGGTGAAAATGAATTATGAAAACCTTGGAATGATGAGTCATTTTATTGAGATGTTTTGACATGTGTTGAGAAACACAAATGGTTGAGGATGATGAAAATATTGAGGCATGAGCCTTAACCCTTTTATAAAACTGATGGTTGGATTCGGATGCGATACCATTCAAAATTTACCGTACAACCACACTACCTGAATTGGGTAAGGCTTAGCTGGAAATTTATATGCATTAGTATTAGTTCCCTCACGAGAGAGGTTTGAGCTGAGGCTACCTCTCAATGTTGTCCACCTATGTAGTGCCCAAGATGACTGATGGTCATGGTTGGGAGGCCATGCTCATAGGAGAGGTGCTTATACTAGGGTGTGTAAAGGGAAGGTTATGTTTGATTATCTGCATACTAAGTATGATGATTCAGGGTTACCCCTGACAGATGTATCGAATCTTGTGGTGAAAGTGTACCACCTCTGCAGAGTGTCAAACTATTCGAATAGCCGTGTCCACGGTTATGGACAGTTGTAATGGCCATATTGTTTCATTGTTAGATGTTTTCCAAATAACTTGAAATGAATGATGAACTTTGACTTGACCACAACGGGGTTGTGTTTATAGCTTCTCAACTTAAGTGATTCTAGAACTTTACTTTATCTTTCTTTGCTTCTGAACTCAGCTTAGGTATCAAACTTAACTTTATAGTTAAACGTAGCTCTAGCACTTTAACTTAGAATTATACTACTTGTTAGTGGTAGTTTGCGAGTACTTAAAGAGTACTCATGGCTTTTGTTCCTGGCTATTATCATGGCCAGACTATGAAGGAGACTATCAAGAGGATGGTCATCAGGACGGCTACGATAACTAGGACTATCTGCCTTTGTCAGCATTGCATGTGCCCCTGAAGATGGACCTCACCACTATGCTTATCTTTTATTTCCGCTGCTTGTTGTATTAAAGACTGGATCATGAGATCCTTATTTGTATAAGACCTTATATATGGTTTGTAATGGAAGATGTACTGTGATATCCAATCCGTTATGTCTCGCAAAAATGGTAATCCTGGGATTGCGAGGTATGGCATAACGGGCATCTGGGATTAAAAATCCGGGTGTTGACAACTGATGAACATGATGTTATGCCAGAAGCAACAAGCTCGATACCCGAACAATCTTTAGATGTAGCAAAGGACACAAAGGAATTGCATATCCATATGACGGACCCGAAGAAAACAGCTTATATGGCATGTAACCTTAGACCCGCATAGGAAAGCGCGCTTATCGAGTTCCTCGTTGAGCATTGGGAAATTTTTGCATGGGCCCCATCTAACATGCTAGGAATCCCCAAGGAACTCGCCGAGCACGCACTCAATATCTACCCCAACGCACAACCAGTAAAACAATCGCTCCGCCGCTTCGTGAAGCCAATACGCAAGGCCATTGGAAAAGAACTTCATCGCCTACTCGACGCAAAATTCATCAAGGAAATCAAAAAAGCAACATGGGTCGCTAACCCGTTGTGTGTTCCGAAGAAAATTACGGTCGAGCTATGCATGTGTATCGACTTTACCGCACCGAACAAGCACCGCCCGAAGGATCACTTTCCACCCCTGCGAATTGATCAAATCATCGATGCAACCGCTGGGTGCGAACATCTTTCTTTGTCGGACGCATACTCTAGATACCACCAGATCTGAATGCATGAAGAAGACCAAGACAAGACAACATTTATCACACTTTATGGTGTAGTCTGCTACACTACAATGCCATTCGGGCTGAAAACGTGGATGCCACCTACCAACGGATGATGCAAAACTTCCTAGGAAATCAAATTGGAAGAAACGTCTAGGTCTACATCGATGACGTCGTGATTAAAACAAGTCAAGAGTTGACATTTATCGATGATTTACGCGAAACATTCGATAATCTCGATAAGCTCAACCCAACAAAGTGCTCCTTTGGAGTCCCTGCTGGGAAACTCCTCGGGTACCTCATGTCGACCAGGAGAATAGAAGCAAACTTGGAGAAAATACAGGCGATCCTAACCACGAAGAAGACAACAAATCTATGAGGCGTTCAGCAGTTGGTTGGGTGTGTGGTGGCACTAAGCTGATTCATCGCTCGGTTGGGAGAAAAAGCACTGCTATTCTACGCACTGCTGAAGAAATCGGATACCTTTGAGTGGACCGATGAAGCTCAGCAAGCCTTTGAGAACCTTAATAAAATACTCTCAATATCACTTGTTTTGGTGTCACTCAAGAAAAAAGAACAACCTAGTGTACATCGCCGCCACCAACCAAGTGGTCAACACAGTATTGGTCGTCAAGCGACCCGAGGAAGGGAAAACGCACAACATGCAAAGGCCCATCTACTACCTTAGTGAGGTACTATCTCCGTCTAAGCAGTGCTACCCGCATTATCAGAAGCTTGTATATGGTGTCTTCATGGCGGCGTGAAAACTGCGCCATTATTTCTCCGAGCCCGATAGTGGTGGTCAACGAGGCTCCCCTCTCCAACATCCTCAACAACCCTGAAGAAATGGGGCGTGTCTCTCTCTGGGGCATCAAGATATCCCCTCGAGATATCACGTACGAGAAGCGAAAAACAATAAAATCTTAGGTTCTTCCTGACTTCATCACATAGTGGATGGAACTCCAAAGCGCGGGTCCCCCAGACTTGTCGAGTGCATGGATGATGTATTTAGACGTGTCCAAAAGAACTGAAGGAACATGATCTAGCGTCATGCTGGTATCACCCTAAGGAGACAAAATGTGCTACATACTTCTGATGAGCTTCCCGAACGCGTCAAATAATGAAGCAGAATACGAGGCCTTGTTGCACGACATGCGGATCGCAAAAGCCTATGGTGCACCTCGACTCAAAATCTTCGAAGATTCGAACCTCATCGCACAACAAGTAATAAACAAGTGTGATGCCATCAGCGACAACTTGATCGTGTATCGTGACATATACAACATCATAGAGGGTTACTTTGATGGGTGTGAGGTCTCCCATATCATCAGAAAAAGCAAAGAGGAAGCCGACAATCTTGCAAACATTGGGTCCCTCTGCCTACCCGTACAACCCGCGGTTTTATGGGAAGAGATCAGTGAGCGTTCCATCAAGGTCAAAAAAAGCCACTGAAGCCACAAACTCTAAGGCATGATAGGGAAAGCCGTAGATTGACTCAGGAGCTGCACCATCACCCAAACCCACACTTGCTCCCGAAGACGAGGAAGAACCTGAAGACGTCATCAAGATAGAAACCACGTGGATGCAGCCGTATTTGGCATACATGATAAACGGAGAACTCCTAGAATACATAGTCGAAGCACGACGCATCACTCATTGGTCCAGGGCCTTCCAGGTAATAAAGGGACAACACTACAAAAGGAGTATCTATAGGGTGTCCTCTAGCGATGTGTGACACCCAAAGAAGGGAAGCTTATCATCAAGGACATCCACGAAGGAATATGCGGCCATCACGCCACCAGCCCATCAATAGCAGCAAAGGCCTTCCGTGCAGGATTCTACTAGCTCACCGCGGTCTAGGATGCAAAGGATATAGTGCGAACATGTGAAGCTTGCTAGAGATTTGCGACAAAACCCAATGCACCCACAGGGGAAGGACTAGACCTCTAGCCTAGTTGTTCGTCCAATGAGGACTCGACATGGTGGGCAAATTCCACAAATCATCACCTACAGGACACGTCTTTCTGCTTGTCAGAGTTGATAAATTCACCAAGTGGATTGAAGCAATGCCTATCACCATCCAAGATGTCACTTTGGCTATGAACTTCATTAAGTCAATAGTTTTTCGTTTCGGGGTGCCTCATAGCATCATCACCGACAATGGATCAAACTTCACTTCTAAAGAATTCAAGGAGTACTGCAAGGAGATAGGCATACAAGTGAGCTATGCATCAGTCGCCCACCCGCAAACCAATGGCCAGGTAGGAAAACCCAATGGACTTGTGACCAATGGCATCAAGAAAAGGCTATTGACACCACTCGAAAAAGCAAAGGGTGCCTGGGTCGATGAGTTATCCTCCGTCCTATGGAGTCTACGCACAACCCCAAATACATCTACACAAGAGACTCCCTTCTTCCTGGTCCACGGAGTCGATGCCATGCTTCCAAGATTCTTTCCGTCCCATACCAAAATCGAGTACAAAGCTGGTGAACATAGGCTGAAATCCAATGGCCTGGTGGTGCCGGGAAAATTTCATTGGTGTACTGATATGTAATTTTCTATTCCATTGTTTAATAAATATATTTGATCATTACGTTCATCAAATCTTGTTGTTTAGTTACTTTACTGTTTATGTTGTCAATCACGACAAAGTCGGACTCGTTAACCACCTAACTAGCCCACTATGGCTAATGGGATTTTAAGCAAGTCAGGCACATGATACAAACCCTATATCTATAGGGTACAGGGAACACTAACTTCTATCCACATCGCCGCACTCCCCTCTCTGCTAACCCTAGATCTCCCTCCACACCCTCTCTCTCTATCCATGACTAACATAAGATCCTAGAACCATCTATCTCCACTATGTCCTGCGGTGTACAGGTTAGCGCTATGATGATCCACCGCGTGGTGGCGTCTTGTCCGCCGTGCTGATCCACCGCGTGGAAGGTGCTGACATCCAACAACGAGGTCATCTGCATTGTGCTGATCCACCGCGTCGAAGATGGTTCTCGGGTAATTGGAAAGCCGATGGCGCCGTCTAGATCCACCGCCGACCAGATCCACCATTGTCCAGATCCACCGCCGACTAGATCCACCATCGACCAGATCTATTGTCGTGTAGAATCTCGTCCAAAATAGGGAGGAGCTCGATTTTAGATTTTTTTAGCCTCCTTTTCCACATTAGTATTTCTTTGTTTTTTCTTTATTTTAGAGAGGCTCAAGAAAATCTTGTAACGAAAATACAATTATATCTTAATGTAATGGTAATTTTCAATTTGTCGAATTGCAATGGATTAACAACCTTAATCAGCTATTGTTAAGGTAATTAATTTTCACCGATGCTGGAAGATGTAACACGACAAATAATTCACGGTTACATGGCACTATAGTTCCGCCATCTTCTGTAATATAACCTGGTGCATCCTTTGTTGCGTCGTGGAAGCGCTAGCTCGGCGGATCGCGTTGTGCCACGCCAAAAAAATTGTCGTTGTTGCAGAATCCCAGCGCAGTTATCCTTGGTGGCTTTTTTTGCCGTGTAGCAAGAGCGCGGCGACTAAGGCTGTGCCTCGTCGTCTATAAGCGCCAGCACTCGGTCTTCGTGTTGTAATGAGTAGCATACGGCGGCATGGTGAACCGTGTCAGCAACCAAGCCCAAATGGGGCTAGTGTTAGCCATTGAGGCACAAACGGGGCAACGTCAAGAAGTAGGGGAATCCGAGGAGAAGGTTGAGACGGAGTCTCGCCAGAGTGCGATGGTGTTGAGGACGGCCGACTTCGAGCGTGATAGGAGTAGGCGGTGGCACATCTACATCACCAAGAGGGGATCGTTCGAGAGGGACAGGGAAGAGGACGACATTTTTGCAAAACACCCTCCTCTAGCTACCTATCTCTTCTACTATATAATTTGTGCCAAGTCTACTATATAAATTATGCTAAGGTGGTTTTCGTCGCACCTGGTCCGTCGCTCCAAGAAGACCGCTGGCCAACTCACGCACGATTGAGTTGAGTCCTACTCTCCCTTGCGGTTCAAACATGCATGTCCCGGTCTCCAAAACAAAAGAGATATGTGTTCCGTGCGGACCAAAACAAAGAGATACATGTTCTGTGCGGATAATTGATTCCACGATGATATACTGCCGGATTTGAGGTCCAGATCAGCCGCGTAGGAGGGACAGTGAAGCGCAATTGCGGCTGGTGGGCCAAACACCAGCGATGCAGGGACGTCGTCGGTCTCGTGGTCCGATGAGCTCAGGACGAAGGGATGGTGAAGCGCGGTTGCGGCTGGCGGGCCGAACACCAGCGATGCAGGGACGCCGCCGGTCTCGTGGTCCGATGAACTAAGGAGGAAGGGATGGCGAAGCGCGGCAGAAAACAACCTGACCCATGCGGCCATGCACGACTCGCTCCTGGCGTCGCATCATTAAGCGAGCACAGCTGTGCCACCACTGTGTTGGAATTCGGTGAGTTTTGGGCTGTTGGACCACTAGACAAATTCTGAAATTCTCTTTAGTCCATTTGTGCATGCAGCATATGGCTGTGCTAGTGGTGTCAAAGTTTAGTCCCACATTGCTAGTTGAGTGAGAGTTACACATCCTTATATACTAGGCTGTTCCACCACTCACTAAGGTGTGAGAAAAAGAGCAGTTCTCACGCACTCCTCCTTCGACGCCGCCCGCCTCGTCTTGTCATGACGTGCGCGCGGGGTTGCAGGAATCTCGCCGAGCCGACTTTTATTTTTGCTGGTGAGGAAAATTAATCATAGATTAATTACAAGTCATTAACGGACGCATTAATTAGTCAGCCGTTTCCAGTCTTTATGGGACGTGGGTTGTTACCGACTCGGACGTGGGCTGAGTCCCACGATCTTCCTGACCTGCGCTATATAAGCATCTGCGCTAAACCTAATCGGCACCGCTTACCACATGCGTCTCCGTCCAATCTATTGTGATGCCGCCTTCGTCTTCCCCATCCCGGCTTGCGGCATGCACCGCAGATCGGGACAGTAGGCCTCCGAAACCCCGCCTTCTTGTGAACCTGTACGGATGAGGGGCGATCAGGTTTTTGGGGAGCATTTCCGCGTGACCACTAACGCCATCACAGACGACTTGTTCCCCAACGAGGACTTCTTCATGTACATTGGCAGCCTCTACATCGACGACATGGCTGACGACGATACTGCCACCGCTGCAGCGACTGCTGCTGCTACCACCGCGGCTGCTACTACCGCTGCTCTACCATACGTAATACTGAACTTTCTCTTTCAGATTCTGCTAGAGTTCTTTATTCTAGCGATTGGTGTAGATGTGATAGGTTTATCTTATTTAGATGTAATCTATTCATCTACTTTGTTAATCTACGTGATTAGTTTTGTGTTGTTTGTATAATCATGATTTACCACTTTATTATTCGGATTAAATCATATGATTATTGCTTATATTTTCAATAATCCAAAAACCTGATTATAGGCAACTGAATTTCACTGGTGTAGCCGTGGATACTAGGCCTCCTTCGTTTGATGGTATGCACTATAAGAGATGGCGCGCGAGAGCAATTCTCTAGTTTAAAAACCTAAATTGCTATAGCGCCACTCTTGGCAAACCTGAATGAGATCTTTGTGCTGAGCAGAAAGCGGCCTTTAAGAAAGCTGATACCATGTTCATGGCGGCTATGTTCAGTATTCTTGGAGACAACATTGTTGACCCATACATGTCATTTGATAATAACAAAGACACGTGGGATGCGCTCGAGGCCAAGTTTGGGGTCTCGGATGCTGGCACTAAGTTGTATGTCATGGAGCAATTATATGACTACAAGATGGTTGATGAGCACTCCATCGTTGAGCAATCTCATGAGATACAATCACTTGCCAAAGAACTTGAGCAGTTCAAGTGTACCTTACCGGACAAGTTTATGACCGGAGGCATTATTGCCAAGCTTCCCCCCATATGGAGGAACTTTGATACTTCTCTGAAACATAAGAGAAAAGATTTTTCCGTTACGGATCTTATTGGGTCTCTTCATGTAGAAGAGAAGGCGAGAGCAAAGGACACACGTGCTCGAGGATTTGAGGGAGATTCTAGTGCCAATTTGGTACAGAAGAAAATCTTCCAATCCCATAAGTTCAAGAATAAGAACAAATCTGATGGCAAAGGGAAGTTTGATGGCAAGAACAAGGCCACTCACTCAACCAACTTTAAGAGGAAAAATGATAAGAAAGGCTCTTGCCACGTCTGTGATGATCCTGATTATTGGGCTCCTAGCTTCTATAATCGCTTTGACAAGCGGCAACATGGGAACATGGGCAAGACCGCTAATGTTGTTATTAGCGATACTGACATGAAGGACGCTGGGTACAGTATTTTACCTACTATACTTTCAGTATGTCATTCTCCTGAATGGTGGATTCACACGGGTGCTAATACATAAGTATGTTCTGATATTTCCATGTTCTCTTCTTATCAGGTCGCAAGGACTTTCTTCGTGCTGATGGGAAACGGCTCACGTGCTTCTGTTCATGGTGTTGGTACAGTAAATCTAAATTTTACTTTGGAGAAGACCATAAAGCTGAAGAATGTGCAGCACGTTTCTTCCATCAATAAGAATATCGTCAGTGATCGCTTCTATGTCGGGATGGTTTTAAGTTGGTGTTTGAGTCCAATAAAGTTATAATCTCTAAGTATGTACAATTTGTTGAAAAGGGTTATGAGTGCGGAGGTCTGTTCCACTTATCTTTGTCAGACTTATATACTAAAGTTATTAATCATATTTGCAATGATAATGAGTCCAATATTTGGCATTCATGACTTTGTATATTAACTTTGGTTGCATGACACGGCTAGCCAATATGAGTTTAATTCCAAAATTTACCATTGTCAAAGGTTCTAAGTGCCAAGTTTGTGTGCAAGCAAAGCAACCCCGCAAGTCTCATACGGCTGCAGAACCGAGAAACTTAGCACCAGTAGAACTTATACATTCAGATCTTTGTGAGATGAATGGTGCGTTGACACGAGGTGGAAAAAGATACTTTATGTCATTGATTGATGACTCCACTATATACTGCTAGGTTTATCTTCTGAAATCTAAAGATGAAGCTTTGAATTAATTCAAAAACTATAAAGCTGAAGCAGAAAACCAACTTGATCTTAAAATCAAGCGGTTAAGGTCGGATCATGGTGGAGAGTACTTTTCAAATGAATTTGATATATTCTGTATGGAACATGGTATTATCCATGAGAGGACGCCTCCCTACTTACCTCAGTCAAATGGGGTGGACGAAAGGAAAAACTGCACTCTAACTGATTTGGTTAACGCCATGTTAGATACATCGGGTATTTGGTGGGGGAGGCGCTAATGACTACGTGTCATGTCCTAAACCGTGTTCCCGTAAAGGATAAAACCATGAGTCCATTTGAGGAATGGGAGAATAAAAGGCTTAAACTCTCTTACTTACAAACTTGGGGATGTTTGGCAAAGTCAATATTCCAATACCCAAGAAGCAAAAGCTTGGACTAAAAACCGTAGATTGTGTTTTTCTGGGATATGCTTTTCATAGCATTGGCTATAGATTTTTTATAGTAAAATATGAGGTATCCGACATGCATGTTGGTACGATTTTTTTTTGAGGACATCTTTCCCATGAAAGGTATGTCTAGCTCATCAAATCAGGAGATGACTAGTTCATCTAGTCAGGAATTTGTTCTAATTCCTGAACCCACTATGTCGATATAACACTATGATGATCATGTGGAGGATGACAATGAAGCTCCTAAAAGGAGCAAGAGACAAAGGACTGCAAAGTCATTGCGTGATGATTTCATTGTGTACCTTGTGGATGATACTCCCACTTCTATTTTAGAAGCCTATGCATCTCAAGATGCTGACTACTAGAAAGAAGCTATCCGTAGTGAGATGGATTCCATCTTAGCTAATGGAACTTGGGAGGTCACTAATCGTCCTTATGGGTGCAAACCTGTAGGATGTAAGTGGGTGTTTAAGAAAAAGCTTAGACCGGATGGTACTATTGAAAAGTACAAGCCACGTCTTGTGGACAAGGGTTATACTCAGAAAGAAGGTGAAGATTTCTTCGATACCTACTCACCTGTAGCCAGATTGACCACTATTCGAGTACTACTATCCTTGGCTGCCTCACATGGTATTTGCATTCATCAAATGGACGTTAAGACAACTTTTCTAAATGGAGAGCTAGATGAGGAAATTTATATGGAGCAGCCTGATGGATTTATAGTAGATGGTCAAGAAGGAAAGGTGTGTAAGTTAATGAAGTATTTATATGGTCTTAAGCAAGCTCCTAAGCAATGGCACGAGAAGTTTGAAAGAACTTTAACCGCTGAAGGCTTTGTTGTAAACGAAGCTGATAAGTGTGTGTACTATCACCATGGTAGGGGCGAGGGAGTTATTATGTGTCTCTATGTCGATGACATATTGATATTCGGGACTCGATGTTATTGAGGAGATCAAAGAGTTCCTATCTTGCTGCTTTGAGATGAAGGACTTGGGAGTGGCTGATGTAATCTTAAACATCAAGCTACTAAAGGATGACAATGGTGGGATTACACTGCTTCAGTCCCACCATGTGGAAAAGATATTGAGTCGCTTTTGGTATAGTGATCGCAAGTCTTCTCCAACGCCTTATGATCCGAGTGTGCTACTTCGAAAGAATCGAAGGAATGCTAAAGATCAATTGAGATATTCTCAAATTATTGGCTCGCTCATGTATTTAGCCAGCGCTACGAGGCCTAACATATCCTTTGCTATAAACAAACTGAGTCAATTTGTGTCAAATCCTGGAGATGATCATTGGCATGCTCTTGAGAGCGTTTTACGCTATTTGAAAGGCACCACGAGTTATGGTATTCACTATACTGGGTATCCTCGAGTACTTGAGGGTTATAGTGATTCAAACTGGATATCTGATGCTGATGAGATTAAGGCCACAAGTGGTTATTTGTTTACACTTGGTGGTGGCGCTGTTTCCTGAAAGTCTTGCAAGCGGACCATCTTAACAAGGTCAACTATGGAAGCAGAACTCATATCATTAGACACAACCACTGTTGAAGTAGAGTGGCTTCGTGAGCTCTTGATGGACTTACCTGTGGTTGAAAAACCAATACCCGCCATCTCGATGAACTGTGATAATCAAATTGTGATCGTCAAGGTAAACAATTCTAAGGATAATATAAAGTCATCAAGGCATGTGAAGAGGAGATTGAAATCTGCCAGGAAACTAAGAAACTCCAGATTTATTGCGTTGGATTATATCCAAACATCTAAGAACTTGGCATATCCCTTCACAAAGGGTTTATCACGTAATGTGATAGATAATGCATCGAGGGAGATGAGTTTGAAACCCACACAATGAGTTGTTCGCAGTGGTAACCCACTCTATGTGATCGGAGATCCCATGAATTAGAGCTGGAAGACAAGATGTTGATCAGTTGAGAGGAGAGTATGCCCATATTATATTTACATGTCCATAAAGATGTCCATAAAGATGTTAATATTTATCTTAATGTGTTCTAAGTGGCTTTTCTAAGCAGAGATGTTGTCCTGCAGAACATCTATTGAGGAACACACCTATATGAGTCGATCATTAAGCGTCATGATCCGTGGGAGTTGGGTGCTCTCTAATAAACTCATGAAAGGCCCTGGAGTATGACGCATAAGCTCCAAACCACAGGAAAAACCTGCGGCAGCCCTGTACTAGTCTAGATTTTGTGTGAAAATAGTATGCTGAAAACTTGTAGTTCAAGGCATAGTCCACTATTTAAGTTGCTAGCTAGTGTAACACGAAGTTTAACGTGGAAGTTCAACTTAACAGTCTCCACTACATACCGGTATATAAAACAATATTCTGGAATGGAAGTGAAGCGATGTGCCAATGAGACTTTGTGGGGGATTGTTAGAATTTGGTGAGTTTTGGGCTGTTGGCCCATTAGATAAATTCTGAAGTTCTCTTTGGTCTATTTGTGCATGGCAGAATATGGCTGTGCTACTGGTGCCAAAGTTTCCCACATTGCTAGTTGAGTGAGAGTTACACCTCCTTATATACTAGGCTGTTCCACCACTCATTAAGGTGTGAGAAGAAGAACAGCTCTCGCGCACTCCTACTCCGATGCTGTCCGCCTCGCCTCGCCATGCCTCGTCACGACACGTGCGCGCTGTGGGTTGCGGGAATCTCGCCGAGCCGAGTTTTATTTTTGCTAGTCAGCAAAATTAATTACAAGTCATTAACGGACGCGTTAATTGTGAGAAGAAGAACATCAAATAGACGTGGGTTGTCAGCACCGCTTACCACACGCGTCTCCTTCCAGTCTATTGCGCCGACGTCTTTGTCTAAGCCTCTGAAACCCCGCCTTCTTGTGAACCTGTACGGCGGAGGGGCAATCAGGTATTTGGGGACCGCTTCCGCGCGACTACTGACGCTATCACGGACGACTTTTTCTCCGACGAGGACTTCTTCTCAGATATCGACAGCCTCTACATCGACGACATGACTGACGACGCTGCCACCATCGCTGCAGCTACTACTACCGCCACGGCTGCTGCTGCCGCTGCTCTACCATACGTAATACTGAACTTTCTCTTTCAGATTTGGATAGAGTTCTTTATTCTGGCGATTGATGTAGATGTGATAGGTTTATCTTATTTAGATGTAATCTGTTTATCTATTTTTTAATCTATATGATTAGTTTTAATACTCTTTGCATAATCATGCTTTACCACTTTATTATTCAGATTAAATTATATGGATTATTTCTTATACAGTATTTTCAACACACCGTAGGAACCTATCCGGTCGAGAAATTACTGCCTCGCGGCACCGAGTCCGGGTCCAGACCGCACCGCGTCGCCGACCACCGCCAAGGCGCCGCCATACACGCCACGGTGCGCGTGCCCACTTTCTCCTATGCCGGTTCCGCCTCTCCCTCTGCCATGTCTTCATCGCCCAGAACTCAGTAGTCTCGCCGGTTATGATGGCCAGTGCCTTAATTCATGGCGAGAGCAGAGGGGGAAGTGGTCGACAGGAGAATCATGAAGGAGAAGTTCCACGCTATCAAAGTAAGAGAGAAGCGAGGAGAGGCCCGAGAAACCGCAGGTCGAAGTGTGGTGGCTGCCATGGCGGCTCCTAGAGGCCTCGATTGGTGGCGAAACGACATGTTGCACGATGTTCACGACGGCGCTATCTCTGAGAACGGGCACGTCTCTGACTTTGCCCTGCTCCGGCAGCTTAGACCAACCACACTGTTGGCCAAAAGCGATTCATAGCCTTAATTGAATCGGTTCAATACAGTGTGGAGCTCTGGTTGAATCGGCTCATGAAGAAAAGCGACGCATGCAGTTGAATCGACTCAAAGTGGTTCAAAGTATTTAAATACAACTTTATGTCTGACACAAGCAGGAAAGACCTCAGTCACCACGTCTAAATGGGAAGAATGGAGACAAAGAAAAGAGCTTTTTTATAACTCTTGGGCCCCATGTATATAGTGTTGAACCGGTTTCATACACTACAGCCAATTCAGACCAATTTCTTCTTTTTCTTGAATCGCACCACCAGTGTGGCTGGTCTTATGCCGTCATATGAAAACACACTGCAGGATCAGGCGTGCCCGTGCAGGATCACAAGTGCGTGACTTTGGGTTCGAGGCAATTCTGCTGGAGATCCTCACAGGCCGTTCGCCGGAGGAAGGGACCTTGGTGATGTGCACTCACCGGCACCCAGATAGTTCAACGGATCCACTCTCCAACAGTCAAGTTCTGAATAGATTGACAGCAGAGAACAAAATAACTCATACTCATTGCATGGGAGAACACAAGATTGTAAATTATAAAAATGGTATCATGGTATCACCTAACCAATTGGATCACTAGATATTTTCCCCAGGTGGGAAAGGAGGATCGTCGGACCTTTTTCTCCCTTTTTTTTTGACAATACCTTTTTCTCCCTGTTCACACGAAGGAAAAAGGAGAATAAGGTGAGTCTTTTTTTACAATAAATCAGGTGACAGTTAATCCGCGTGTCGTGATTGTTTTTTTGTAAAGCAACCAATTAGAGCATGTATAATGGGAGGTACTTAGAGGGGTGCTTACAAAAATAAACCAACCATTTTGCTAAGCATTGGTGCTTATTTGTATAGAAGAGGTGCTTAGTTAGGCATCCACCTAGTATAAATAAACACCGGTGCTTAACGAAAAACCGGTTATTTTGCTAAGCACTTCCTTAAGCACCTTGCATTGTACGTGCTCTTAGAGGCCGTGTGGTGCTCTCCTCTACTACCTCCGTCCCAAAACTTAAAACTTATATTTTTCGAAAAATCAGGCTATGAAAAGTTTAACCAATTTTTTAGAAAAAACTATCAAAAACTATGATATTATATAGATACCCTATAAAAATATGTTTCATGATGTATCGAAGGGTATAAATTTTATATTGTAAATATTAATATTTAAAAAAAACTTGGTCAAACTTTACGTAATTTAACTTTTGAAAAAAAGCCTTAAGCATTGGGACGGAGCATTATTTCTTTGTGCCATCAATATATTCTTTATGTTGTATAACTACTACAAATACTCTATAAGCTGCAACTTTGTTTTGTTTACGTAGTTTTTTTTATTATCAAAGTTGTTGGTCCGAAGTTAATTTGCAAGATAGAGATCTGATATCATTATAGTGCTAACCAATGCATTTTGATGGAGAATAAAGTGGATATATAGCATTGTTTTCTCCCCTTAAATCTTGAACTCCAATCCCATGGGTCAACTTATGGTGTTACCAAATGTAATTTTGGCACATGTCACCCAAAAATATTGTAGTTCCTATCTGGCTGTAGGCTCCAAAATCGGGTGGTTTCTAGGCTTTCAAAGTAGGAGACAAGAAACCGAACATGATATCTATATAAATTCCATAAATTTTGTTATTCCCGCCCTAGATTTGCTATTGAAGGGTATAGATATTAATCTACAACATGAGAGTTATGAGCTTAAAAAATAATATATGAATGTCTCCCATTGTCTCCTTTAGAGGACAATGATGTTAGGATGGACAGGAGAAATGCCCCGCTGCTTCCTCGCAGTGTTGATGGACCTTTAGCTGTTTCCTCTCGTGTTAGAGGAGATTGATCATTGATCCGTAGCAACGTACGGATATTGTGTCAGTTTTTATCAACATGGCAGTGTGTCCCTCAACTCGCCATGTCAGCAAAGGCAATACATTGCGAGCGGGACCATGTATGAATCTCCGATATGTATTTAGTGACTGTAAATTTATCTCGTACAATAACCAAACTGATTTTTGACAAGTTTCCTCAAAAATTCCTATAGCTCTCAGAATGTTTTTCTCGTGTCAAAAAACTTCTCCCCACCGCACCTGCACGGCCTGTACCAGCGCACCGGGATCGCATCGCACATTCGCAGTGCGCAAGCAGATCGCGACTGCTGCAGGAACTACCCCACGTCCGTCCCCCCACTCCCCACACCGCGGATCCGTTCTCCTCCAGGTCCCGACTCCGCAAATCAACAGGTCTCCGCTGCTGCCCGGCCGGCGCGCGCGGTCACCATCGGTCGAAGCCAGTTGCGCCGCGAGACCAGATCCGGGGCCCCGGCGGAGGGATGACGGGGGCGGCGTCGCAGGCGTACGGGGAGGCCTGGTACTGGGACGAGCGGTACCGCAAGGAGGCCGGGCCCTTCGACTGGTACCAGAAGTACCCCGCCCTCGCGCCGCTGCTCCGCCTCTACGTGCGCACGCACCAGCGCCTCCTGCTCGTAGGATGCGGCAACTCCGGTGAGTAGCGTATCTCCACCTCGCCTACGTGTCCTCGCGGCGGGATCGATCAGGGACAGGGTCACAGGGAGGAAGTTTCTCTAGGCCCGTCGGTTGACCCGCTCTAGTGTTCAGCGCGAGCGCCGCCTCGTGTTAGTCGTGTGATATCTCGAGACGGGCTGGGGTCCCCGGGAGACTGTTGTCTATAGATCGATCAACTGGAGTGCAATGTAGCCGCCCATGCTCTACAGACTTCCTCATTTCTGTAGAATACACTGAATGCTGTTAGACACGAAGGCTTCATCAAACATAGAGCAGTATAATCAGACTGAAGTGGAATTTGTTAGTTCTAGTACCTTCAATTATGGATGTAGCAGGTCAACTAATTATTTACTGGACGATCTTAGATAACCATTTCCTAAAACCCGTGTCCCATGTATTACCACTAAAAGCATATGCAAATTATGGTGCATTGCAGACTTCTGTCCCCATGTCACTGTCATTGTCATTGTCTTACAAAAAGAGGCATGTGTAGAGTGACATGTTGTACGGGCTCTGGTTACTTTATCAGTGCCACATCATATGGTAGCAAAGGGTACAACTCCCTAAATACGATTGTGTGGCAGATGCCTGATGACTTCCTCACTCAAAGAAGGACCCACCTGTAGCCAATGGAAGATAGTCACTTGGTTTAACGAACTACTGGTGAATTACGGCGTTTTGGAAAAAGCTTATGTGCTATATTCATCTAGGCAAATGTTAGTAATATTTTGATCCTAATTGAGCTTTGAGAGTTGTTTGAAGTGGATTGCGAATAGAAATAAGTGAAACGTGATTTATGACCTTAACATTATCGGTTTCTGGATAAATTTAGTTTCACCGTCTTGGTTCCATGAGACCTTATTCTTTCGTTTCACTTTTTAAAACATGGAAAGGGTGTGTTACATAGTCCATGCTCATCTTTTCCTTTCTGAGTACCTGCTGTGTTGACAGTTGGGCATAGGTAATGATGAAATTATCCTTACCCCTTTTGGAGGTGGAACACATAAATATATGTGCTAATGTGCATATATTTTTTTCTATGAATAAACTGATTGAGATATATTCGATCAGACGATCACTAATTTCTCTTGTAGTTTCAGACTGTAGCATTGATCACATTTCAGACTTTAGATGCCAGTTGTTACATTGTTGTCAGCGTGTTTTATCTTGGTTTAGTTGATATTACTTGTTTTAACGTTCCTTTGGACATTGCACAGTTTTTGGTGAAAACATGGTTGATGATGGTTACCAAGACGTCGTCAACATTGATATATCATCAGTGGTGATTGAACAAATGAAGAAGAAATACCATGACAAGCCTCAACTGAAATGTATGCTTTCTGTTTCCAGCATTCTATCAAGAACCGCTCCACAGTATATACTGCTTACTATTGTATTATTCTTCCACAATTTACAGATACGAAGATGGATGTAAAGAACATGTCAGACTTTGAGTCTGGTTCGTTTGATGCTGTTATCGACAAAGGTACCATACCATGTAATAGCCGCCAGCATTACAGAACATCTTTTCATTCATATGCAACATGGCTTTGAGTTCTAAACCATTATGTTATTTGCAGGAACGCTAGATTCTATTATGGTGAGTCAGTTGTTGCCAGGATACTATGATATTCGTTCTGTGTGATACTCAGAGCCATCTTTTCTTGTATTGTAGTGCGGTCAAAATTCACAAGAGCATGCAACAATGATGCTAGGGGAGGTCTACAGGTAAGAGTGCACTGATATTTGCTTGTGATACTTCTCTTTATTTGACTATAGCTTCTATTTCTTTCTTCTATCTGCAGAATTCTCAAGGATAATGGGGTCTACATTATGGTAAACGATAGTATACTGTCATGGCAACCTTTTGTTTTGCTTCTTGTGCCAACCTAAACTTCTCTGAGTGCCACGATTTTACAGATCACTTATGGGGATCCAAGTTATCGATTGCATCTCCTGAAGGACATGCAACTCTGGACAATAAAGCTTCATGTCATAGGTTAGTGGGTTTTGCCACCAGTTGAACTTAACCATATCCCCATCCATGTACTCTCGACCCTGTTGATATTTAATTTTTAACTTGCGGAGCATAAATAACACTATGGTATATTTTTATGACTTCGCAACCACAATGGACATAGCAGATAGGTGGGAGAGAAGTTCTAAACAGACATGGGATCTGACGAAGCCACTGCCTTTACATGACGATAGCACATCGATTATCAGCCTTCTTGGCCCCAAACCTGATGTTCACTATATTTATGTGTGTATAAAGGTTAGGCATCAGCAAGCTTGCAGACTCATCAACTTAATTCCTGGACTTTCATATTACTAGTTACTCACTATCCTTACCCTGTTATTGCAGGGCAATGACAGTGCGGGTTCTAAGGTTGGAGTCAATGAAGCAGCCAACTGAGTCCCTCTTATAACCTTTTGCATCGTCGTGTATAAGCAGTGTAGTGAATAATGTAGGGAATATATTTTGTAACTCTAACTGGCGTTGTTATTGGCAACAGGTTAGCAAAATTACAGCTGTCGTGTTGCTTCTCCGATCACTAAATTTGGAATAGAAACAATGTGCTGTTTTCCACTCGTCCAATTTGCTGCAAGTTTTATGTCCGTGCCGCAGAACATAGGAGCTGCTAGGAATATGGGAAATCTTTGAGAGAATGAACTAGATTTGTAGTACAAAAAATAATAATTGTGACGAGGTTGTTTGAGTTTCTTAGAGCAAACATCGCTAAAAAAAACTACTACTTGTGTAGATTTTGAAAGTTTCATCAATGGCTGGTGCCCTGGGTTGTTAGAGCATCTCTAGCAGACATCAGCGTTGTCGGTCCTGCCAGGCTCTCTTCTTGTTGGATGGCGTGTTACAACGAGAGTCAAGGTGAAGTTTCGTTCTTCGGATGTTTCTGGAGTTGGTCGAGACGTGGCTTTGTTGCATAGTTTAGGACAGTTTTTTGTGTGTTGTAGTTCTTTTGTCTGTTTGTTGCAAAGTTTAGGACGGGTTTTTGTGTGTTGTAGTTTTTTTGTCTGTGTTGGCGGTCTTCGGACTAGCCATGGAGTGGAGTGGAGCCTACGCTCGTTACTCACAGTGAGTGGTAGTATCTTGTACCAAAATTTGTGGAGTGGAGTCTACGCTCGTTGCTCACAGTGAGTGGTAGTATCTTGTACCAAAATTTCTCCTTCTGTGAAATTATGGTATGCCTTTGGCGTAATCTTGAGAGAGAAACGTGGATAAAGGTAGCGGTAAATTTTACCCGTGTGAGACCGTAAGAGAATTTGTGAAGTTGAATTTTCCCAAGTTTTAAACAACAAATCCGACACTAGGCAATAGTTTTAAACAACAGATCCGACTACACAATCCGCACCAGTCCTCACCAAAATGATCGACAACATGCTGAAGGATGCGAGATCAAGCATCACCGTCCTCTCCAAGCACACATGAGGCATTACCACTGCCACCACTACTCGCTGGAGCATCACCACCACCTTGCGCTCGCATTCTTTGTTGCAAGATCTTCATTCTTTTTAAATCTCACCACTCTCTTTGTGTAGGTGTCCATAGTAGTTGGATCCACCATCATTGTCTTGTTCTCCTTGGCAATGAGCCCCACCATGGCTTTCTTCTCCATCGTGGCCTTCTTCTCAGCACGAGATCTTATCTCGTCCAAGGCCGCCTTGCACATCTTATCTTTCCGGAGTGCTTGTTTCTCTTGATGCTTTTTTCTCGGCCATGAGCATATTTGCTTCCAATAACTTGTTCACCAACATCTCATTTGATTTCATCATGTCATCAATTTTGTCCCTCGCGCTTGATGCCTCGGCTTGCTTCCATGGCTTCTCCTTTGCCTTCTTATTTCCACCAGACTTTCCATTGTTTCTTCCTCTGTATGGCACATCACTATCATCATCATCCAATTGGATCGATTTCCCTGTTTTCGGTGGAGCTCCCTCAACTTTCATTTCTTGCTATACTCGAGCAATTTCCAACAATGTTATAGCATAAACAACTTGTTTTCGGAAGACAACATTTGCTTGTACCTTTCATTGCAATGGTATCCTACATCCAACACAATGCACAAGTATCTCAAATGCAACACTATGGAACAATGCACACGTATTTCAAGCTATGTCTAGAAAGAAGAGAAATCTCTAAAGAACACTAAGCTCCCTAAAAACAACGAGTTATGCTTCATCCAATTGTCACGCTTCTTTTGGGCCCGCCTTTCCGTGTGTGCGTTCTTGCGGGGCCATAGGTCGGTGGAGCTGCCGCTTTGGAGGATGATGTGTGGACTTCATGTTGCTCATTTCCAATTCCTCCACCGTGGGACTTCCCTTCCTAGGGTTAGGCGGGATTGTGGCGGCCGACGGTAGTGGCACCACTCCGGCACTCCTTCCCCCGGCGGCGGCACCGTTCTGGCCTCCCTTTCCTGTTTGTCTGTTCAGGCGCCTGCCGCGTTCCCCTGCTCTAGGTCCCCTAAAGAGGGGATACACCACTGACGCCACCACGGGCAGGCAGTCGAGCACGCAGCTCCATGGCGAGAAAGGAGAGGGATCTAGGTACCATCACCGTCAGCGCAAGGTCAGTTCCCTTTTCTTAATATTTTGTCCCCTTTTATTGTTCTAAGGTTGGGATAGATTTGGATTAAATTTCCTAATGTTCCAACTCTTAGTTTTTCTAGCATATATAAGTCAAAATTATCAAAACAGTATACATGTATCGCTGAGTTATCTTCTTGTTTGTTATGCGATGTTAGTGACAAATATTGGTCAATCAAAAATCACTTATGTTTAGTCTGTCAAGTTGGTTATGTCATGTCAATCATCTCATATGGTATCATTTCTAAATGTAGGCTGCTGTGATCAGAATTGGGTAGGCATTTACTACATTTTTTAGCAAATTGTCCCATCACCTCATCTAGACGTAATATTCACCTAGGAACTTAGTTTGAACTTCCCAAATCCTATTGAACAAATTCCCAATCTGAGAAAATAAAGAGAACTAAGAACCACTACAAAGGTAATTAAGTCAAGAGTACTCCTTAAAAAGATTGGATCAAATATGGCAATGAATCAACTTATGTATTAAGGATAGTACACTGTCCCTTTTCAGTGCCATGTTAAATATGGCAGTGAATCAACTCATGTACGAAGGATAATATATTGTCCCTTTTTATTGTCATGTTATCCATATAGCAATTTATTAAAATATTTGCCATGACACATCCTTCTAATGGCACCAAAGAATGGCGAAGGACCGACTTGCTTGGTGCTATCACGAGAGATATACCAATTTTTGTTCTCTCATATTAGTTGAATCCTTATCCCATAAATTTTACAGAATTTGGGAAAGTCCTTGTGGAACTATCTGAGTGTTCTGTTATGGAACCAAATATGTTTGGTAGCTCTGGTTCTTGTGTGCTTAACAAAACAATGTAAGATAATTTTTGATTGCTAAGGAATCTTATAAACCCTAAGGGAAAAATCCATATTATTTTATCTTTTTAGTTTCTCAATTGCTTGTGCTATTCCACCACACAAGTCTGATGTGCGATAAATATTACTTTGTCCACCCAATTTTTTTGTGAGGTAACTAGAATGAGTTCAGTTTTCCAGAAGTGCGTACTTGAGGAATTTCCCTCGATGACTTTATTGTGAATCAAACTTGGTTTCTGTTCGTGAATACGTGACAAGTTTGATTAGTGTGCTTGTTATCTAAAGCCTATTTAAAATCATCTCTTGATTTTGAATATGAAATCTATTACTAATATTTTTTAATTCATTTTCTTTTATAAGTTTGAGTGGCTCTTATAAATTATAGTGGCTTGCTGATGCATGTAATATGCATACATAAACTTTATAGTTAGTTGACATGTTTTTCCACATATTTGCATCATATATAATGTTATATCCATGTTTTATATTGATTTTTGAGATTTACTAATGATCCCCTTTATTTTGGCTATAACCCGACAGGGCAGAAAAACTATGTTTTTAATGTTTTTGATGTTTCGGGATCTATATGAAGTCAAATGGACCTGAACATTTGGGAATGCCAATATTTATCCACGAGAAGCTTCTAGAGCACGAGAACCTCACCAGGAGGGCCAAGAGGCCCAAAAGAGACTGGGTGGCGCGCCCAGCCCGGGTGGATGCGCCACCTACCCTCTTTTCCTCCTCGGTCGTCCGACCGCCTTGATTCTTTCGCCCACGGAGTTCTCTTGATCTAAAAACCCTTATATAAGGATCCCTCGGGGAGTCCTCGACACAGATTGAGGCGGAGATAGAAAACACCAAGAGCAAAGAGTCTGCTGGACCCCACCAGAGGAAGATTGGAGGGGGAACCACTGCTATAATCGCCTCTGGCCGCGTGTCCTCCTTCACCAATGCCTCCTCCTCACTCTCCATGATGAGAGGGGAGTAGTCCACCCCCTGTACTTTAGGTTTATGGTGGTAACTTGATCTAATCTCTCTATGTATGATTATTGTTGAAGTCCATATGATGTGCCTTGCATGAGTATGTATCTATCTATGTAATTCCTATGGTGGATATTGTGTTATGAGATAGCACTTTATTCATTTACCGTTGTGTTGGATCTTGTATGGTTTGTCATACCTTGGAAACATTCTATGATGCATGTAATGGTTTAGATCTATACATAATGCCTTGTTTATCTATATCATGAGGTGATTGACACTACCAAGTGGGGGTAGATGAGAGAGATGTGATAATACTAACAACATATCACAACATATGAATTATTGCACTAGTGTTTAGAATGTTTTCCATTAAGAAGTATGATGTATGTAGGTAGTGGGTGGCTGAGTGACAACGACATATGTATTGAGTGACAACAATGCAGACCAACATCCTTTATCTATGGGTAAAAAGGGAGAAGTATGATGTGTGGCGTGACACAAACCAAATGCTACCCTTATTGCAAGGGTGACCTAGCAACACAAAGGAGTACTTCTTTCACCTATGTGTTTTACGACATGTAGCCACCATAAAAGTACCATTAAAACATTGCAATTGTTTGTACCTTTACTATCCATAACATGATAATCAAGAAGAGAAGATTAAGTGAACCCATGAACCCATGTCCATTGTTCCCATAATAGAAAATCTATTGTCTTGTCCTCTTACATTGAAGAGGATTAAGACATTTTTATATTCTTGTTTTGTTACATTAAGCTTCCAACAATTAAAACAATCGTCTTATTCCTTAAAACTTGTTTAGTGCATAACTAACTAAAACTTGTGACATTTTAGTTGTAGAGAATCGATAGATTTTCTTTCCTGCTACTGCGGATCGATATCCTACTTCCATATTGAGAGGTACTACGGTGATCCCCTGCACTTGGGGGTTATCACCTGCACGTGAGGGTTGTGTTAAGCTTTACATGACATTCCACACATTTTTTCTTGTTCTTTTCGTGTAAATCTCCTACGATGGCATTTTTGTAGTTATAAAAAAGATCAAACCATAAGCCACCAGTTTGGTCGTGTATGCTTAAGTTAGACCTTTCTTCCATGTGGAGTTGGTCTCTATCTTATTTTAGTTGATACTTAACTGTCCTCTGTATAAGCCACTAACTATAAACATTCTACTCTTCCAAATAATAATTTGATTTAGGTATCAAATTTTCCAGCTTTACTTTAGCTGAATAATGGTTTCTCAACAAGCACATTTATTCTTAGTGAAGAGCTAAAGTTATTCATATACTTTAAGTATTTGGTTGTAACACATATTCTGTTGTACGTAAGAGGAATCAGAACTCCTGAGCATCAACGTACTGGTGATTCTTCTCTTCTATGTATAGTTGTAGTTTATCGCACATTTCATCTGCTAGGGACACACATCTTGAAATCTTAAAAGAGCACTGGACTCCCTATGATTGGCGAGCTCTCCTTGCACGAGCGAATCGCCTTGTTTAGGGCTATTTGTCGAGGTGTTGGTGCGAGCATCGCGTGAAGTGACTTCTTTTAAAGAAAAAGTGAACCGACTCAATTCCTCCTCTCCACCCAATAATTCCTTCCCACCCGCGCAGGTCAGTGCCACACCCCTTCCCATCCCAAATTCCACCTCTCTATCCCTCTGATGGGTTCGTAGCATGGAAAACAAAAAAATTCTACCGCAAGAACAAACAAAACCCAGATCTAATCTAGATAAAAGCCAAGATCTAATCTATTAGACATGTGCAACGAGATAGATCTGTACTAACCCTCGTAGAACCGAAAGCGTTACGAGATTAGATCTCGGGGTTGATGTAGTCGATCACTTGCCGATCTCAAGATCGTGTGGACGATCCTTCCGCGCAGGTTCGGCAGCTGATCGGTCACACGTCTTGAGTCGGCGGACCTTCCTCTCCCTGCTCCAAATGCAGCGTGAGGTAGTAGATCTTCTCCACGGAATCCCAGAAGCACGTGGTGGTGGTGGTGGTGGTGGTGGTGGAGTAGAGATTCTGCAGGCTTCGCCTAAGCCGAGGAGCGAAGGAGGAGGAGGAGAGGCGGCTAGGGTTTGTTATGGAGAGGTCTAGGGGTGGCGCCCTCTATTTAAAGGAGGGAGGCGCCATGGGAGGGAGTCCTAGTAGGACTCCTCCTCCTGGCCGGATTGGGAGGGGAGGAATCCTCCTCCCCACGAATCCGTGTCTTGCCCCACAAAGACTCTTTGATCCTTTCTTGGTTTTCAAGCAAACTCAAGAAATCTTCTAGAACCTTCCGAACATTCAAACCTTCTAGAATCTCCATACAAACACTCTGGAACATTTCCTAACTTAGAAAATGATCCCCAATATATGAATCTTATTCTCCGGACAATTCCGGATCTCCTCATGATGTCCCGGATCCAATCCGAGACTCCGAACAACATTCGGTCTCCAACGCATATTCCATATCTACTTAAAACAACTTCAAACCTTAAGTGTGTCACCCTATGGTTCGTGAATATGCAGACATGATGAAGACACCTCTTCGATCAATAACCATCAGCGGGATCTGGAGATCCATAACGGCTCCCACATACTCAACGATGACTTCGTGATCGATAGAACCATTAACATACGAAACCAATTCCCTTTGTCACGCGATATTCTAGTTATCCGAGGTTTGATCGTCGATATCTCCATACCTAGTTCTTCCTCGTTACTGATAAGTACTCTTTACTCGTTCCATGTTATGTCATCCCTTGTGACCTAGTCACATTCTTGCAAGCTAACTAGATGACATTCCACCGAGAGGGCCTAGAGCATATCTATCCGTCATATGGATGGACAAATCCCAATCTTGGTCCATGCGCTTCAACACATACTTTCAGAATACCCAATGACACCTTTATAACCACCCAGTTACGAAGCGGTGTTTGATGTCATCAAAGCACCCATTCGGTGATGGTGATTAACATAACCTCATGGTCAAAGGATTAGGTTACTATGCATTTGAAAGCTTACAGCAATACGAACTTAATGACTTGATCTTATGCTACGCTTATTATGGGTGTGTGTCCATCACATCATTCTCCTAATGATATAATCTTGTTATTAATGACACCCAATGTCCATGATCAGGAAACCATGATCATCATTTAATCAACAAGCTAGTTCCACAAGAGGCTTACTAGGGACTCTTTTATGTTTACAAAACACACATGTATCAGTGTTTCCTTATAATACAATTTTAGCCTTGTATGTAAACATTCTTCATAAACACAAAGATATAATAATAACCACTTTTATTATTGCCTCTTGGGAATATCTCAAACAGTCTCCCACTTGCACTAGAGTCAATAATCTAGATTACATGGTAATATACCTAACACCCATGGCGCTCGTGTTGGTCATGCTTTGCTCTAGGGAGAGGTTTAGTCAACGGATCCGCCACATCGGATCAGTGTGTACTTTTCAAATCTTTATGTCACCATCTCGACATATTCGCGAATAGTATGAAACGTAGCTTGATGTGCTTCACTATGTGACCTTGGCTCCTATGCATTAGCTATGGCACTGTGTTGTCACAAGAGATGGCCATCGGTCCAACGACCGGAACCACGCCAAGTTCAGTAATGAACTCCTTCATCCATATGGCTTGTGCAGCCTCAAGCGACTATGTATTCCGATTCGATTGAAGATTTCGCCACAACGCTTTTTGGCACTCCTCCAGCTCACCGCAGCACCATTCAAAATAAATACGTATCCGCATCGTGACTTCGAGTCATCCGGATCGGTGTTCTAACTAGCATCGGTAACCATTTACAACAAGCTGTTCATCACCTCCATAAGAAAGAACCATATCCTTAGTCCTATTCGTACTTTAGGATATTCTTGACCGCTGTCCAAAGGTTCCATTCGGGATCACTTTGATATCTCGCTAGTCAAACTAACAACATGTGCTATATCCGGGTCTTGTACACAGATGGCATACATGATACAACCTATGGCGAGGCATAGGAATATTATTCATCTTTTCTCTATCTTCTGCAGTAGCCGGACTTTGAGTCTTACTCAAGGTCTTACCTGACAACATGGGCACGAACCCTTTCTTGCTCTCTTCCATTCTAAACTTCTTTAGAACTTTGTCTAAGTATGTACTTTGTGAAAGCGCTATTAGGTGTCTTGATCTATCTCTATAAATCTTGATGCCTAGAATATATGCCGCCGCCAAGATCCTTCATTGAAAAACTATTATTCAAATAGGTTTTGACGCTATTAAGAAGTTCTATATCATTCCCAATCAACAATATGTCATCTACATATAGTACTAGGAATGCTACAGAGCTCCCACTCACTTTCTTGTAAATACAAGCTTCTCCATAAGTTTGTATAAACCCAAAGTTTTTGATTACTTTATCAAAATGTTGATTCCAACTCCGGGATGCTTGCTTCAGTCCATAAATGGAGCGCTGAAGTTTGCATACCTTGTCAGCATCACTAGGATCGACAAAACCCTTGGGTTGTACCATATACAACTCTTCCTCAATGTCACCATTAAGGAACGCCGTTTTGACATCCATCTGCCAAATCTCATAATCGAAATATGCAGCAATTGCTAACAAAATCCTCATAGACTTTAGCTTCGCTACTGGTGAGAAAGTCTCATCGTAGTCAACTCCTTGAATTTGTCGGAACCCTTTCGCGACAAGTCGAGCTTTATAGACGGTAACATTACCATCAACATCTGTTTTTCTTTTGAAAATCCATTTGTTCTCGATAGCCTTACGGCCATCCGATAAGTCCACCAAAGTCCATACTTGGTTTTCGTACATGGATCCCATTTCGGATTTCATGGCTTCTAGCCATTTGTCGGAATCTTGGCTCACCATAGCTTCTTCATACGCCAGGTGGTCAGTGTTGTCCACCAACATGACGCGTTCAAGGGTAGTCATACCAATCAGGAGTGGTACGAACCCTCGTTGACCTGCGAGATTCAGCAGTAACTTTGTTCGAAGTTTCATGATCAGCATCATTAGCTTCCTCTCCAGTTGGTGCAGGCGGCACAAAAACATCTTTCGGTGCTGCGCTACTCTCAACTCCGAGAGAAGGTTCAATAACCTCGTCGAGTTCTACTTTCCTTCCAGTCACTTCTTTTGAGAGAAACTCCTTCTCAAGAAAGGATCCATTCTTGGCAACGAAAACTTTGCCTTCGGACCTATGATAGAAGGTATACCCAATTGTTTCTTTAGGGTATCCTATGAAGACGCATTTCTCCGCTTTGGGTTCAAGCTTATCAGGCTGTAACTTCTTTACATACGCTTCGCAACCCCAAACTTTAAGGAACGACAACTTAGGTTTCTTACCAAACCACAATTCGTACGGTGTCGTTTCAACGGATTTAGATGGTGCCCTATTTAAAGTGAATGCGGTTGTCTCTAATGCATAGCCCCAAAACGATAGCGGTAAATCTGTAAGAGACATCATAGACCGAACCATATCTAAGAGAGTTCGACATGACGTTCGGACACACCATTACTGTTGTGGTGTTCCCGGTGTCAACTGCAAAAGTATTCCACATTTTTTTAAATGCATGCCAAACTCATAACTCAGATATTCACCTCCGCGGTCAGAACGCAGAAACTTAATCTTCTTGTTACGATGATTTTCCACTTCACTTTGAAATTCCTTAAACTTCTCGAAAGTTTCGGACTTATGTTTCATAAAGTAGACATACCCATATCTACTTAAGTCATCCGTGAAAGTGAGAACATAACGATATCCACCACGCGATGCTACACTCATTGGACCGCACACATCGGTATGTATTATTTCCAATAAGTCTGTAGCTCGCTCCATTATTCCAGAGAATGGAGTCTTAGTCATTTTTCCCATTAGACATGCTTCGCATCTTTCAAGTGATTCAAAATCAAGTGATTCAAGAAGTCCATCAGAATGGAGTTTCTTCATACGCTTCACTCCAATATGACCAAGACGACAGTGCCACATGTATGTAGAATTATCATTCAATTTTATTCGTTTAGCATCTATATTGTGAACATGTGTATCACTACTATCGAGATTCAATAAGAATAAACCATTCATCTCAGGTGCATTACCATAAAAGATATTACTCATATAAATCGAACAACCTTTATTCTCAGACTTAAAAGAGTAACCGTCTCGCAATAAACAAGATCCAGATATAATGTTCATGCTTAACGCAGGCACCAAATAACAATTATTTAAATTTAAAACTAATCCCAAGGTAGATGTAGAGGAGCGTGCGATGGCGATCACATCAACCTTGGAGCCATTTCCAACGCAAGATCGTCACCTCGTCTCTTGCCACTTCGTTTATTCCGCAGCCTCTGCTTCGAGTTACAAATATAAGCAACCGAACCAAGATCAAATACCTGTGCACTACTACGACTACTAGTAAGATACACATCAATAACATGTATATCGAATATACCTTTCTTCTTGATGTTGCCGTTCTTCGATCCGCCAGTACTTGGGGCGATTACGCCCAAAGGACCAGCACCCTTGCAAGAGAAGCACTTTCGTTTCAGGCTTAGGACCAGCCTTGGGCTTCTTAGCAGTGCGGCGACTTTCTTGCCGTCCTTCTTGAAGTTGCCCTTTTCTTAGGCTTGCCCTGCTTGAAATTGGTGGTCTTATTGACCATCAACACTTGGTGCTCCTTCTTGATCTCCACTTCAGCAGCTTTCAGCATGGACGATAGTTCAGGCAACGCCTTGTTCATGCAAAGGCATATTGTAGTTCATCACAAAGTTTTTATAACTCGGTGGCGGTGATTGGAGGACACGGTGAATCCCTAACTCATTAGGAATCGTTATCCCCAACTCTTGAGCTTGTTTGCGTGCCCGGACATGGTGAGCACGTGCTCGCTAATGAGCTTCCTCTTCCATCTTGCAGTAAAGAACTTCGAGGCCTCATAGCTCCACCACGTGAGTCTCAAAAATGAGCTTGAGCTCCTTAATGATCTCGAACGGTCGTGGTGCTCAAAACGCTCGAGCTCCATTTCTAAACTGCATGTGATGGCACACTGAACTGTGGAGTAATGATTTTTTTGAGTGGCGTAAACATTCTTTACGTCATCGGTGGCATCATCTGCAGGTGGGTCACCTAGCGGTGCTTCGAGCACATAGGTCATCTGACCAGCCCTGAGGACAATCTTGGACACCTGAGCCAGTCCGTGAAGTTGCTTCCATTGTTCTTAAGCTTTTCTTTCTCTAGGAATGCATTGAAAATTGATGGAGAGGTTCGCCATAATCTACAACAAATTTGCAAGTAGTTTGGACTAAGTTTATGATAAATTGAGTTATACTTTAATTCTTAAATTAACTAGGTGAACTCCCACTCAAAACAACATCCCTCACATTGTCTTAGTGATTACACGAACCAAGTCCACTACACCAAGTCCAATCTTCACGAGAGAAGATGTAGTTTCATCGGTGAACAATCTTCATGTTCATCATATCACTTATATGATTCATGCTCTACCTTTCGGTATTCCGTGTTCCGAGACCATGTCTGTACATTCTAGGATCGTAAAGATTAACCTTAGTTTCCGCATGTGCAAATCTGACTTGCACCCGTTGTATGCACACGTAGAATCTATCACATCCGATCATCACGAGATGCTTCGAGACGACGAGTCTTAGCAACGGTGCCAGCTAAGGACGAACACTTTATTACTTGAAATTTAGTGAGAGGGATCATCTTATAATGCTACCGTCGCGATCTAAGCAAAACAAGATGCATCAAGGATTAACATCACAGGCAATTCATAATTAGTGTGATATGATATGGCCCCTTCTTCTTATGCCTTTGATCTCCATCTCCAAAGCACGGACATGATCTCCATCATCACCAGCATTGTGTCAAGGTCAGTGGCACCGCTTCATGGTTGTCCATCATCACCAGCAACTATTACAACTACTTGGAACAAAGCTATTACAAGATGAATAGACACTGGTCTTAATGTAATTAAAGACAACCATTAGGCTCCTGCCGGTTGCCATATTACAACAAGGATCATTGCATACATCAAATATAATCACAATCACATGATGGCCACATCACATCACAAAACCCCTGCAAAAACAAGTTAGACACCTCTAATTTTCTTTGCATGTTTTACGTGGTTTGGGGCTTTCAAATAAGAACGGATCTTACCTACGAAACTGAACCACAACGTTGATACAAGTGCTATCGAGTGCAAAGTGTAGATTGGATCTATACTATGATGGGAGAGACAGACACCCGCAAAGCCACTTGTGCAAAGCAAGTTACACGTCAAGCGTGGAGCAAGTCTCATGTGCGATGACATGTAAGGTTAGCCCGAGCCGCTTCATCCCACCATACCGCAAGATGCAAAGTACACAAAGCAAAAGACGGCACGAGCACCAACGCCCACAAAACCATTGTGTTCTACTCGTGCAACAGATCTACGCATAGACAAGGCTCTGATACCACTGATGGGTTCGTAGCATGGAAAACAAAAAATTTCTACCGCAAGAACGAACAAAACCCAGATCTAATCTAGATAAAAGCCAAGATCTAATCTATTAGACATGTGCAACGAGATAGATCTGTACTAACCCTCGTAGAACCGAAAGCGTTACGAGATTAGATCTCGGGGTTGATGTAGTCGATCACTTGCCGATCTCAAGATCGTGTGGACGATCCTTCCGGCGCCGCGTTCTGGCAGCGCTTCCGCAGTCGGTCACACGTGCGGAGTCGAAGCAGACCTTCCTCTCCCTATTCCAGCAAGGAGCAGAGGTAGTAGATCTTCTCCACGGAATCCCAGCAGCACGACGGTGTGGTGGTGGTGGTGGAGTAGAGATTTCTGCAGGGCTTCGCCTAAGCCGGAGCAGAGCGAAGGAGGAGGAGAGAGGCGGCGGCTAGGGTTTGTTATGGGAGAGGTCTAGGGGGTGGCGCCCCCTCCCCTCTATTTAAAGGAGGGAGGCGCCATGGGAGGGGGAGTCCTAGTAGGACTCCCCTCCTTGGCCGGCGGATTGGGAGGGGGGAGGAATCCTCCTCCCCCACGAATCCGTGTCTTGCCCCACAAAGACTCCTTGATCCTTTCTTGGTTTTCAAGCAAACTCCAAGAAATCTTCTAGAACCTTCCAGAACATTCCGAAACCTTCTAGAATCTCCATCTGAAACACTGGAACATTTCCTAACTTAGAAAATGATCCCCAATATATGAATCTTATTCTCTGGACAATTCCGGATCTCCTCGTGATGTCCCGGATCCAATCCGAGACTCCGAACAACATTCGGTCTCCAACGCATATTCCATATCTACTTAAAGAACTTCAACCTTAAGTGTCACCCTACGGTTCGTGAATAGGCGCATATGATGAAGACACCTCTCCGATCAATAACCATCAGCAGGATCTGGAGATCCATAACGGCTCCCACATACTCAACGATGACTTCGTGATCGATAGAACCATTAACATACGAAACCAATTCCCTTTGTCACGCGATATTCTACTTATCCGAGGTTTGATCGTCGGTATCTCCATACCTAGTTCTTCCTCACATCGATAAGTACTCTTTACTGCTCCATGACATGTCCTCCCGTGGGACCTAGTCACATGCTTGCAAGCTAACTCGATGACATTCCACCGAGAGGGCCCAGAGCATATCTATCCGTCATATGGATGGACAAATCCCAATCTTGGTCCATGCGCTTCAACACATACTTTCAGAATACCCAATGACACCTTTATAACCACCCAGTTAGGAAGCGGTGTTTGATGTCATCAAAGTACCCATTCGCTGATGGTGATTAACATAACTGATGGGTTCGTAGCATGGAAAACAAAAAAATTCTACCGCAAGAACGAACAAAACCCAGATCTAATCTAGATAAAAGCCAAGATCTAATCTACTAGACATGAGCAACGAGATAGATCGGTACTAACCCTCATAGAACCGAAAGCGTTAACGAGATTAGATCTCGTGGATGATGTAGTCGATCACTTGCCGATCTCAACATCGTGTGGACGATCCTTCCGCAGCGTTCGGCGCTCCCTGCAGACGGTCACACGCGTGAGTCGAAGGCACCTTCCTCTCCCTATTCCAGAGCAGCGAGGTAGTAGATATTCTCCACGGAATCCCAGCAGCACGGCATGGTGGTGGTGGTGGAGATGAGAATCTGCAGGGCTTCGCCATGCTGCGTGTAAGAAACGGAGGAGAGAGGCAGAGATTGGGAGTTATGAGACAAGGTGCAAGAGGGGCGCCTCCTTCTATTTAAAGGAGGGAGGCGCGCCTGGGGAGGGGGAGTCCTAGTAGGACTCCCTCCTCCTTGGGCCGGCAGGTTGGGGGGAGGAGTCCTCCTCCCCCACGAATCCGTGTCTTACCCCACTTGGTTTCTTTGATCCCTTTCTTGGTTTTCAAGCAAACTCCAAGAAATCCTCTAGAACCTTCGAACATTCAAACCTTCTAGAATCTCCATACAACACTCGGAACATTTCCTAACTTAGAAAATGATCCCCAATATATGAATCTCATTCTCCGGACCATTCCGGATCTCCTCGTGATGTCCCGGATCCATTCCGAGACTCCGAACAACATTCGGTCTCCAACGCAAATTCCATATCTACTTCAAACAACTTCGAACCTTAAGTGTGTCACCCTACAGTTCGTGAATATGCAGACATGATGAAGACACCTCTCCCATCAATAACCATCAGCGGGATCTGGAGATCTATAATGGCTCCCACATACTCAACGATTACTTTGTGATCGAATGAACCAATTAACATACGAAACCAATTCCCTTTGTCTCGCGATATTCTACTTATTCGAGGTTTGATCGTCAGTATCTTCATACCTAGTTATTCCTCGTTACTGATAAGTACTCTTTACTCGTTCCATGTTATGTCATCCCTTGTGACCTAGTCACATGCTTGCAAGCTATCTAGATGACATTCAACCGAGAGGGCCCAGAGTATATCTATCCGTCATATGGATGGACAAATCCCAATCTTGGTCTATGCGCTTCAACACATTCTTTCAGAATACCTAATGATACCTTTATAACCACCCAGTTATGAAGCGGCGTTTGATGTCATCAAAGTACCCATCCGGTGATGGTGATTAACATAACCTCATGGTCGAAGGATTAGGTTACTATGTATTTCAAAGCTTACAACAATACGAACTTAATGACTTGATCTTATGCTACGCTTACTATGGGTGTGTGTCCATCACATCATTCTCCTAATGATATAACCTTGTTATTAATCACATCCAATGTCTATGATCAGGAAACCATGATCATCAATCAATCAACAAGCTAGTTCCACAAGAGGCTTACTAGGGACTCTTTTATGTTTACAAAACACACAAGTATTAGTGTTTCCTTATAATACAATTATAGCATGGGATGTAAACTTTCATCATAAACACAAAGATATAATAATAACCTCTTTTATTATTGCCTCTTGGGCATATCTCCAACACCTCATGGTCGAAGGATTAGGTTACTATGCATTTGAAAGCTTACAGCAATACGAACTTAATGACCTGATCTTATGCTACGCTTATTATGGGTGTGTGTCCATCACATCCTTCTCCTAATGATATAATCTTGTTATTAATGACATCCAATGTCCATGATCAGGAAACCATGATCATCATTTAATCAACAAGCTAGTTCCACAAGAGGTTTACTAGGGACTCTTTTATGTTTACAAAACACACATGTATCAGTGTTTCCTTATAATACAATTATAGCATGGGATGTAAACATTCATCATAAACACAAAGATATAATAATAACCACTTTTATTATTGCCTCTTGGGCATATCTCCAACACCCTCTCCTGTGGAGAGGCAATGGCCGGTGACGCGCAGGAGGCTTGAGGAGCAGTTGGCGTGGGAGCTATAGGAGTCCACCACAGACCTCTCCATGTGCCACATCGTCGATGAGGATGTGCTTCAGCGGAGCTGGATCGGACATCCGTGGCCTCCTCAAATGTGAATTTGTTTCCCTCAGGAAAGGACGATGACACAGACGCACCGGAGCTTGGAGGAGAAGGTGGTATGATGTCTACGCACTTTTATTCTTGTAGACAGTTGTTGGGCCTCCAAGTGCAGAGGTTTGTAGAACAACAACAAGTTTTCCCTTAAGTGGATTACCCAAGGTTTATCGAACTCAGGGAGGAAGTGGTCAAAGGTAGCCCTCTCAAGCAACCCTGCAATCAAGATACAAGAAGTCTCTTGTGTCCCCAACACACCCAATACACTTGTCAGGTGTATAGGTGCACTAGTTCGGCGAAGAGATAGTGAAATACAAGTGGTATGGATATAAGACAATGGTGCCAGAAAATAGCTTTGATGGCGTGTGGTTGAGACTAAAGGCAAACTGAAATAAAGATGGAAGCAAGCAAACATATAACAGATCTAGTTGCAAACGGTGTTTCAATGCTTAGAAACAAGGCCTAGGGATCATACTTTCATTAGTGAACACTCTCATATAAATATCTTCTCTTTATGATACTACTCTGAACTACTCTCCGGTTGGACACTCTAATCCATGGTAGGGCTATAACAGCACACCTCAAAGTTCGCTTTCCCCATCTAGATAACCCCACACTGTCACCTTGAGCTCTAGATGATTCCAACAAACACCACAATTTCATAGAAACATCCAACTCCAAATATAACTCATAACAAGTATTTGTAATCTCTAGCCTAAGTGCCACCATGGTGTACACGCTGTCAGTTTCACACACATGGGGAGAGCAGAGATCTATTAAAGCACTTGAGTAGCAAAGTAGATCTACTTGATTACAAAGCTCATGATCACAATATGATCATGCATAGAGAGAGAAATGAACACATAGCTACCGGTAGAGCCCTTAGCCTCGAGAGAGAACTAACTACTCCCTCCTCATCATGGGAATCAGCAACGGCGATGGAGATGGTAGTGGAGATCGATGGAGATGGCTCCGGGGGCACTTCCCCGTCCCGACAGGGTGTCGGAACAGAGACTTTCTGTCCCCCAAATCTCCTTGTCAGTGGCGGCGGCGCTGCGGAACTTTTCGTGGCTGGAGGCTGGTCTTCCCCGCTGCCAGTATCACAGGGGAGCACCGCCCCTTAGCACCCTTCCTTCATGGCTTCTTGGTATCCCTTCCCCATGGAGATGGGATCCATGGGGAGGCAAAAACGTGGCTTTGGTGGCTGCAAATTCGTGGGTGGAGGTGTCTCCCACGAATTAGGTTTCCTCCCTTTATATAGCTTCTCGGATTCCCGTCACCCCATCTTGGGCTGCAGTAAATCGGGCCTCTCGGGCCCGTCCAGACTCGGAATCAGCTAAATTTTATATCCAGAACATTTGTCGCAAAATTTCCAACAACTTTGTAGCTGAAGAGTTTTCCGTTTGACGCTGTCTTCGACCCGAAACGTGACCATCTTCAAAAAGAGTTCTGAGACAGATTTCTGGAAAATCCCAATTTGACTCCAACAAGGTTTCCACTTGTATTCTTGGTGATTCCTACACATCAAAGTGTAAAACAAGAACATTGTGCACTTTTGCCACTATTAGTAGGTTAGTCCAAATAAGTCATAAACTTTATATAAAAAGGAGTATCAAAAGCATATTATTAGCATAAAACTATCAAAAATTATAAATACGTTATAGACGTATCAACACCCCCAAGCTTAGTTCCTGCTCGTCCTCGAGTAGGTAAACGATAAAAACAATATAATTTTTGAGGTGACACGCATCCAACACAATCTTGATCATCATTATTGTAAAAGCATTGATAGCTGGGATCAAGGTACTCTAAACATGAACATGAAAGATAGAGTTCTAACAATAAGACATAACAACTATGTTGTAGCATGAAAAGGTACAAAGAAAGGAATTATAAATAACAATGCTTTGAAAGACGTTTATTTGTTTCACATAAAGAAAACATAGCATAGTGGAATTCAGCTTGTCCCTCACGGAGTAGTAAAACATAAATGCATAGGACACCTTCAAAGTTAATAAGGGTGACTAGATACAAATAGTTTATGAACAAGCAATATCACAGTTATGAATCAATCAATAAGTTTCGGGACAATGCACATAGAACTAAGAATGACAACTATGCTCTCTTAATTGGTGCCTAAGGATAGAAGGTGGAGACTCAATATAAAAGTGGAAGAAAGGCCTTCATAGAAGGAAGCAGTAATTCAAGTCTCTCATAAAGAGCTTCCAAAAATTATGGTACTTATTAGCTTTCAGCTCTCATTGCCCCTATCATAAGCATCTTGAAGTGATTAAGGTTAAAGTGAACAAACTATGGAGTATATGTCTAACAAAGTATAAGTTGGCAATCTCATGTCCCTTGAATACGAGGGCCTCTCCTCATGCTACTCAAGTTTAGTTACCGGTAAGTTCTTGCCATAGTAAGTATATGTGTATCATAGAGAACCGCCAACGGGGTACCCCTTGCCCGATGATACGGAAGAATCCCCATATCAAAATGGCAAGGCAAGTAGACAACGAGCATCTCAGCAATCTTCTTATTTACCATGGGAAAATGGTGCTTTTTCTCTCTTTCCTCTTTTCTCATCTTTTTTTCTTTTTCTCTTTTTCTCAATCTCTATCTCTTTTTTTATAAGAAGAATGATTCATAGATAGCTCATTATGGTTACGTTGCAGGTTTCCACCATGATTAGGCATGCATTAGACCAGCCGCCCAGGCGTTTCTTTAACACTATACATAACTCCATGGACTTACAAGCTCCCCTTTCATTTCACATTGACGACATCCATAAACAAAAGAGCATGATATCAACTGGGTACAATATACAAGTGCAATGTTGAAAGCGTTCCCTATGACAGCATGATTCTACAAATCCCCAACATATAAGTGCAAGCATATACAACATAGATGACACAATGGTTCAAGTTTATTAAGGGCAAGAAAACTGAAGTGTGCCATCAAGTTCGTGATAGCTTTAATCACTAGTTTTCTCATAACAAGTTTAATTCGGAATGTAGATAAAACATGAATATACTTGGAACAGCAAATGCTAATAGGTAGGTATGGTGGAATCTTTGGAATAACTTGGTTTTAGGAGTTGGATGCATGAGAACTCATACTTGGTTATGGAGGCTAGCAAAAGACTAGGAGCGACAAACTAAGAGAGCAATAATGGCCATAATCATGCAAAGCGACAAAACATCATTAATTAAAGCATAAAGTGATATTACAAGTCGAAAACTAAAGGATCATCGAGGCTATGGTGACTTGGGATAGTCATAACATGGTGTGAGCATGCGCTAAGTCAACCCAAATAAAGCATCAAAGGAGAATACCACAATACTATGCTTTAATATGCTAAAACAATGCATGATTCTTTCAAGGCACATTAAGCAATCTCAATTGTTTATAACATGTCATGCTACATCAAAAATCACTAAGCATAAAGCCAAAACAATATCAAGCATGGCATGACAAAGCATAGGCCACAGTCAAAAACAAGCTCTCTTTTCCACTTAAGCATGAACTTTCCTACTCTTTTCCAATCCAAACCAAACTATTTGAAAACTAATGTATGAAAGAGGGGGTCCAACCAATTTATTCAAGCAAACTAAGAAAACCAAGAAAACAAAAACCAAAAACAAAAATGAAGACGCTCCAAGAACAACACAACTATGCGTGAGACAACAATAAAAATGAAGTGTTGGGAAGAAACCTGAGATTTTTATTGATGAAGAAGGAGATGCCTTGGGTATCCCCAAGCTTTGACGCTTGTACTTCTTGGATATTTCTTGGGGTGACACGGGGGGCATCCCCAAGCTTGAGCTTTTGTCCATTCTTCATCTCATTACATCATTCTCTCCATACACCCGAAATTTTTCCTTCATACAAAACTTCACATAATCTTCATTAGCAACATTAGTGTACTCAAGATAATAAGTCTTTGGGTTCAGTTCAACACTAGTAAAACTTCCATTAAAACAAAATCTACTGTAGCACTTCCCTCAAAAATCTCAATTCCGCAAAGAGAACCCAAAAAGTAATCAACAAGAAGCAAATGCAAATAATGATAGAAATCTATCAAAGCAGACCAGCAGGTAAAAAATGATTTTTTTGAAGACCTTCTGTTGCTCAAATAGAAACATTTTGAACTAACGAAAGTTAGATAACAACCTAGGGAAGAAGCACAAAAATTCATGCCTCAAAGCAACATACAGAGATTTTTCACGAATTTTTACAGCGAAGCACAAATATCTGTTTCGGGACAGCAACTTTCCCAAGCATTACTTCTCTCTCATTACAGGTTACTCTTGGCACAAAAACCACACAAAAATGATAAGGAGAGGTTATTACTGAAGCAATAACTTCCAAGACTCAACTAAAACTTTTGGGTTATCTCCCAATAAGTACTTTTCTTTAACGCCTTTAAGTTAGGCTTGATAGTTTGAGAAGATGCTCACATAAGAAATATGAATTGAAGTAAGAGAGAGCATCAAGAAGCAAATTCAAAGCACATTTAAGTCTAACCCACTTCCTAAGCATAGGAATCTTGTAAAGAAACAAGTCATGAAATCACAAAGCAACAAGCATAGGAAAGCAAAATAAGTGCAACTTCAAGACTTTCAACATAAAGAGGGGAAACTTAATATTATTGAGATGCATAAAACCATGTTTCCCTCTCTCATAATAACTTTTAGTAGCATCATGAATAAAATTAACAATATAACTATCACATAAAATATTCTTATCATGAGCCACATGCATATAATAATTATTACTCTCCACATAAGCATAGTCATTCTTATTAATTGTAGTGGGAGCAAATTCAACAAAATGGCTATCATTATTATTCTCATCACCATAATCATCAAATATAGGAGGCATATTGTAATTATAATTAATTTTATCCTCAATAGTAGGTGGATGGAAAATATTATATTCATCATTGTAATCATCATATATTAGAGGCATAGTATCATCAAAGTAAATTTTCTCATCCATACTTGGGGGACTAAAAATATCATGCTCATCAAAACTAGATTCCCCAAGCTTAGACTTTTCCATAGCATTAGCAATAATGATGTTCAAATAATTCATACTAATAACATTGTTATTAGCATGCAAATAAAGTTCCATAGGTTTTTTAATTTTCTCTTCAAACACTTCATGTCCTAACTCAATATAAATACTATAAAGCTCTCTAATTTTTTGTTGTTTTCCATTAAGCCTAACTAGTAAAAATAAAAACAAGAAACAAAAAGATATAATTGCAGGATATAAAGGAAATAACTTCGAGCACTCACACCGGAGGATGTGAGTACCTTTTACCTTACCTCCTCGGCAACGGCGCCAGAAAATAGCTTGATGTCTACGCACTTTTATTCTTGTAGACAGTTGTTGGGCCTCCAAGTGCAGAGGTTTGTAGAACAAAAACAAGTTTTGCTTAAGTGGATTACCCAAGGTTTATCGAACTCAGGGAGGAAGTGGTCAAAGGTATCCCTCTCAAGCAACCCTGCAATTAAGATACAAGAAGTCTCTTGTGTCCCCAACACACCCAATACACTTATCAGGTGTATATGTGCACTAGTTCGACGAAGAGATAGTGAAATACAAGTGGTGTGGATATAAGACAATGGTGCCAGAAAATAGCTTTGATGGCGTGTGGTTGAGACTAAAGGCAAACTGAAATAAAGATGGAAGCAAGCAAACATAAACAGATCTAGTTGCAAATGTTGTTTCAATGCTTAGAAACAAGGCCTAGGGATCATATTTTCACTAGTGAACACTCTCATATAAATATCTTCTTTTTATGATACTACTCTGAACTACTCTCCGGTTGGACACTCTAATCCATGGTAGGGCTATAACAGCACACCTCAAAGTTCGCTTTCCCCATCTAGATAACCCCACACTATCACCTTGAGCTCTAGATGGTTCCAACAAACACCACAATTTCATAGAAACATCCAACTCCAAATATAACTCATAACAAGTATCTGTAATCTCTAGCCTAAGTGTCACCATTGTGTACACGCTGTCACTTTCACACACATGGGGAGAGCAGAGATCTATTAAAGCACTTGAGTAGCAAAGTAGATCTACTTGATTACAAAGCTCATGATCACAATATGATCATGCATAGATAGAGATGAACACATAGCTACCGGTAGAGCCCTTAGCCTCGAGAGAGAACTAACTACTCCCTCCTCATCATGGGAATCAGCAACGGCGATGGAGATGGTGGTGGAGATCAATGGAGATGGCTCCGGGGGCACCTCTTCGTCCCGGCAGGGTGTCGGAACAGAGACTTTCTGTCCCCTGAATCTCCTCTTCGGTGGCGACAGCGCTGTGGAACTTTTCGTGGCTAGAGGCTGGTCTTCCCCACCGCCGGTATCACAGGGGAGCACCGCCCCTTAGCACCCTTCCTTCATGGCTTCTTGGGAGACCTTCCCCATGGAGATGGAATCCACGGGGAGGCAAAAAGTGGCTTTGGTGGCTGCAAATTCGTGGGTGGAGGTGTCTCCCACGAATTAGGTTTCCTCCCTTTATATAGCTTCTCGGATTCCCGTCACCCATCTTGGGCTGCAGCAAATCAGGCCTATCGGGTCCGTCCGGACTCGGAATCAGCTAAATTTTATGTCCAGAACGTTTGTCGTGAAATTTCCAACAACTTTGTAGTTGAAGAGTTTTCCGTTTGATGCCGTCCTCGACCCGAAACGTGACCATCTTCAAAAAGAGTTCTGAGACAGATTTCTGTAAAATCCCAATTTGACTCCAACAAGGTCTCCACTAGTATTCTTTGTAATTCCTACACATCAAAGTGTAAAACAAGAACATTGTGTACTTTTTCAACTATTATTAGGTTTGTCCAAATAAATTATAAACTTTATATAAAAAGGAGTATTAAAAGCATATTATTAGCATAAAACCATTAAAAATTATAAATATGTTATGGACGTATCATGGTACAGGAGCTGCAGGAGGCCGCCATGATCCTCGCCACTTGTCGTGCCATTGACTAGGACATGCTACGGCGGCGCTAGATGGGACATCAGATGCCTCTAGGATCTGCGTCCATGTCCTAACCCGTTCGCCTCTATCTCAAACCCCACCAAAGCTGACAAGGTATGCATCGCGTCCCACCTCTCTCTCACTCACAACTAAACACAGAGCTAAGATTTCACCTTAGGGAGGTAAGAAAGTATGCAAATATTTGTGTTGGATTGGCGATCAACGTTTTTTATCTTGTAGATATTAAGTTTCTTAGATAACCTTGCACTTCTGATAGAGCCCCAGTTGCCTTTACAACTTCACAAGGCACCTGTTCTCAATATTTTTATTTGTTCGTTAGGTATGCGATAGAATGTCTGTCGGAGCAACAATGTGTGGTGGTCGACAATATGTGGACTCGCCTCAGGTTCCATGATGATTTTTTTCTTGGGAGGGAATGTTTTGCATTCAGATGTAGCAAAGCGTGAGATTCATGTGTGAGAGATGGCAATTATGTGGTAAGTATTGTTGTGTAAAGACCAATAACATGCATCGATTATTTATGCACCTCTAGATTGTGGAAAAGTTATTTAGTACATTGGATTGTTTTACGCTCAAACTTTAGTTGAGGCAATGAAATTTCATACTCCGTCCAAGACCAAGTGATATGGATTTGTCGAAATTTGCATGTATCTACACACTAAGTGTCGAAATTTGCATATATCCTGAGGGGGTTATTTCTCGTGAAGCCTTGGAAGAGGACGAATCGGAGTCGACCGTCCCATCTGATGTTGAGGAGGAAGTCCCCGAGTCGAGTAGTCCGGACACTCGCAAGCGTTCGCGCAACGAGGATTCGGATGCGTCGTCTCCTTCGACTCCGGAAGGTGCAGCTGTTGGTGTAGAGTCGCCGATACCTGCCGTTCCTGTGAGCGCCGTGGCGCCATCTTCTCGCAAGAAGATGCGATTGCCGAAAGAGTCGTCGTCAGAGTCGGGGGATCAAACCTTCGATTTTGATAAATTTGATTGGTAAGTATATAGGTCTTCCTTTTAGATTTTTTTTGGAATTGCATTCTCTTGATGTTGGTTTTCTTCTACAGTCATCCGGCATCGTCATCTTCTGGTGACGTCCAATTTTTGAAGGAATCTGGAGTCGCGACCTCCAAGGCCAAGAAAGTGGTCGAGCGCACTCCTTCTCCTCCATTGGCGGCCCACTCCGGGCATAATTCATCGAGTTCTCCCCATGATGTGGAGAATCAGATGGTTATCCGGACGACTGTGCGCCAATCGACCTCGGAGTCATTGGAGGATCATGTATGTGTAGTATCTCTTCTTCTGACTTTGCAGTTGAATTTTTCATCTATGCCATCTGCTGACCCTTTACTATTTCTTTTGTCATAGCTCATTGTGAAGGAAGCCGCTCGTCTGGCGAAGCAGGTTCTTGCGATGGGTCGTCAGCATGCAGTGCTGGACAATCGCCATCGCGCGGTTGAAAGTGAGTGTTCTTTACTTTTTCTTCTGCATCCTTGTGATATATTCGACTGACGGTTTATTTTTGTGTATGTCACAGCTGAGCATAATGCACTCCTTCGAGACACCGCTTCTCTCGAGAAGACGCTTACCGCAGCGGTGAAGAGTCGCGATGAGGCAATCGCAGCATAGGACGAATCGCAGAAACGCGAAGAGGATCTACGCGCCTCCATCGCAGTTAGGGAGAAGTTGTTCGAAGAACAGCTTTTCTTGATTGCCAAGGCTCTCTCAGGTATTCCCTTGTCTGGATTTTCGTCGTGTCCCTTCTTTCAAATTTGTTGCTGTGCTGACTTTTGTGCGAATACTTGATTCTTGTGTAGATGCGCGTCTCGAGCCCACCCCGTGCACTCCATTGTGACGATGCCCTGGCAGGTGCCATCTCGGCAGTCGAGGATCGCAGTGCTGTTGTCCAGGGTATGCTCGCCAAGGCCAAGGCGTGCTCGGGCCTCTCCGTGAGGAGTTAATCGAAAATATGGATGAGCTGGTGGAGTCCCTGGCTGGGGGTATTCCTGCGAGCTTCAAGAACTCAGTCAGTGCGGCTGGCGCTTCAATGTCACTCGCGATGGTTCAAGCCCATGGAGTCGAAGTTGATCCTGCAGCGATCTCCAAGGCGATGCCTGTCAGCGCGGATGGCCAGCAGGTAGTCTTTTGCTCCTTTCGCAACTGCTTGTGGCAAGTACGGGCTGCAGCTGATCAATACAGTTGCGAAGTACTCTGAGGAGCTTCAGCGAGCCAAGAAGGCGGCGAAGGCTGCAACATCAGGGGCCGGCGGAAAGTTTGTGGCGTCCGATACTGCCACAGACTCGATGAGGCCCCCAAAACCAAAGTCCAAGTCGAAGAAGCCAGTTGCTCCTCAGTAGTCGTGTATGTAATAGTTAAATAGCTTATTTCTTTTGTCAAGGACATGCCTTTTGGCGAGTGTATCTGCTGATACTTTATTATTCTTGAATGCACTCGAGTCCTTTGTCTATGCATTGCCTTAGTCTTCTTATTGTCTCTTGCTTGACTTGTGATAGGGCACATCGAGTGGTCCTTTGAGTGAACCTCAGAATACGCCACCCCCTGATAATACTTTGGCGCAGTCACGCTCAAGGGTGGATGAGCTGTCTCTGCTCTCGCGACTCCACAACCGCATGAAGCAGTTGGAGCGCGAACTAAAGGGTTCGTAGCATGGAAAACAAAAAAATTCTACCGCAAGAACGAACAAACCCCAGATCTAATCTAGATAAAAGCCAAGATCTAATCTATTAGACATGTGTAACGAGATAGATCTGTAATAACCCTTGTAGATCCGAAAGCCTTGTGCGAGATCAGATCTCGTGGTTAATATAGACGATCACTTGCCGATCTCAAGATCGAGTAGACGATCCTTCCGGCGCCGCGTTCCGGCAGCGCTTCCGCAGTCGGTCACACGTGCAGAGTCGATGCAGACCTTCCTCTCCCCGTTCCAGCGAGCAGCAGAGGTAGTAGATCTCTCCACGGAATCCCAGCAGCACGACGGCGTGGTGGTGGTGGTGGAGTAGAGAATTCTGCAGGGCTTCGCCTAAGCCTGAGCAGAAGGAAGGAGGAGGAGAGAGGCTGCTAGGGCAAGAGTGGAGGGGCAAGGGGGGGTGGCGCCTCCACCCCTCTATATATAGAGGGAGGGGTGCGGCCTAGGGTTCCCACCTCCTAGGGCCGGCGCACAAGGGGGGCTTGGGGGGAGTTTCCTCCCCCCCCAAGTTTCCCCTTTTTCTTTCTTGGTTTTCAAGTAAACTCCATAGAAATTTCTAGAACCTTCTGGAACATTCCAAAACCTTCTAGAACCCCCATATAAACACTCCGGGACATTTCCGAACCTAGAAAATGATCTCCATTATATGAATCTTATTCTCCGAACAATTTCGGATCTCCTCGTCATGTCTCAGATCCAATCCAAGACTCCAAACAACATTCGGTCTCCAACGCACATTCCATATCTACCTAAACAACATCGAACCTTAAGTGTGTCACCCTACGGTTCGTGAATATGCAGACATGATGGAGACACCTCTCCGATCAATAACCATCAGCGGTATCTGGAGATCCATAACGACTCCCACATACTCAACGATGACTTCGTGATCGATAGAACCGTTAACATATGAAACCAATTCCCTTTGTCACCCGATACTCTACTTATCTGAGGTTTGATCGTCGGTATCTCCATACCTAGTTCTACCTCGTTACTGATAAGTACTCTTTACTCGTTCCATGTTATGTCACCCCTTGTGACCTAGTCACATGCTTGCAAGCTAACTAGATGACATTCCACCGAGAGGGCCCAGAGCATATCTATCCGTCATATGGATGGACAAATCCCAATCTTGGTCCATGCGCTTCAACACATACTTTCAGAATACCCAATGACACCTTTATAACCACCCAGTTATGAAGCGGTGTTTGATGTCATCAAAGCACCCATTCGGTGATTGTGATTAACATAACCTCATGGTCGAAGGATTAGGTTACTATGCATTTGAAAGCTTGTAGCAATACGAACTAAATGACTTGATCTTATGCTACACTTACTATGGGTGTGTGTCCATCACATCATTCTCCTAATGATACAACCTTGTTATTAATGACATCCAGTGTCCATGATCAGGAAACCATGATCATCTATTAATCAACAAGCTAGTTCAACAAGAGGCTTACTAGGTACTCTTTTATGTTTACAAAACACACATGTATTAGTGTTTCCTTATAATACAATTACAACATGGGATGTAAACATTCGTCATAAACACAAAGATATAATAATAACCACTTTTATTATTGCCTCTTGGGCATATCTCCAACAGTCTCCCACTTGCACTAGAGTCAATAATCTAGATTACATGGTAATATACCTAACACCCATGGCGTTCTGGTGTTGGTCATGCTTTGCTCTAGGGAGAGGTTTAGTCAACGGATCTGCCACATTCAGATCAGTGTGTACTTTGAAAATCTTGATGTCACCATCTCGGACATACTCGCGAATAGCATGGAAACGTAGCTTGATGTGCTTCATCTTGCTATGTGACCTTGGCTCCTGTGCATTAGCTATGGCACCTGTGTTGTCATAGTAGATGGCTATCGGGTCCAACGCACTAGGAACCACGCCAAGTTCAGTAATGAACTCCTTCATCCATATGGCTTCTTGTGCAGCCTCCAAAGCAGATATGTATTCCGATTCAGTTGAAGATTTCGCCACAACGCTTTGCTTGGCACTCCTCCAGCTCACTGCAGCACCATTCAAAATAAATACGTATCCAGACTGTGACTTCAAGTCATCTGGATCGGTGTTCCAACTAGCATCAGTGTAACTATTTACAACAAGTTGTTCATCACCTCCATAAGAAAGAACCATATCCTTAGTCCTATTTAGGTACTTTAGGATATTCTTGACCGCTGTCCAGTGCTCCATTCCAGGATCACTTTGATATCTGCTAGTCAAACTAACAGCATGTGCTATATCCGGTCTTGTACACAGCATGGCATACATGATAGAACCTATGGCCGAGGCATAGGGAATATTATTCATTTTCTCTCTATCTTCTGCCGTATCTAGACTTTGAGTCTTACTCAAGGTCTTACCTGACAACATGGGCACAAACCCTTTCTTGCTCTCTTCCATTCTAAACTTCTTTAGAACTTTGTCCAAGTATGTACTTTGTGAAAGCGCTATTAGGCGTCTTGATCTATCTCTATAAATCTTGATGCCTAGAATATATGCCGCTTCGCCAAGATCCTTCATTGAAAAACTATTATTCAAATAGGCTTTGACACTATTAAGAAGTTCTATATCATTCCCAATCAATAATATGTCATCTACATATAGTACTAGGAATGCTATAGAGCTCCCACTCACTTTCTTGTAAATACAAGCTTCTCCATAAGTTTGTATAAATCCAAAGTTTTTGATTACTTTATCAAAACTTTGATTCCAACTCCGGGATGCTTGCTTCAGTCCATAAATGGAGCGCTGAAGTTTGCATACCTTGTCAGTATCTTTAGGATCGACAAACCCTTGGGTTGTACCATATACAACTCTTCCTCAATGTCACCATTAAGGAATGCCATTTTGACATCCATCTGCCAAATCTCATAATCGAAATATGCAGCAATTGCTAACAAAATCCTCACAAACTTTAGCTTCGCTACTGGTGAGAATGTCTCATCGTAGTCAACTCCTTGAATTTGTCGGAACCCTTTCGCGACAAGTCGAGCTTTATAGACGGTAACATTACCATCAGCATCTGTTTTTATCTCGAAAATCCATTTGTTCTCGACATCCTTACGGCCATCTGGTAAGTCCACCAAAGTCCACACTTGGTTTTCGTACATGGATCCCATTTCGGATTTCATGGCTTTTAGCCATTTGTCGGAATCTGGGCTCACCATAGCTTCTTCATACGTCGCAGGGTCATCAGTGTTGTCCACCAACATGACGTTCAAGGCAGGGTCATACCAATCAGGAGTGGTACGAACCCTCGTTGACCTGTGAGGTTCAGCAGCAACTTTGTTCGAAGTTTCATGATCACCATCATTAGCTTCCTCTCCAATTGGTGCAGGCGGCACAAAAACATCTTCCGGTGCTGCGCTACTCTCAACTCCGAGAGAAGGTTCAATAACCTCGTCGAGTTCTACTTTGAAGGGAATATGCCCGAGAGGCAATAATAAAGTGGTTATTATCTTATTCCATGTTTATGATAAATGTTTATTTTACATGCTAGAATTGTATTGATCAGAAACATCAATACATGTGTGTTTAATAAACAAAAAGGGTTCCTAGTTATGCCTCTCTTATAGACTAGCTTGTTGATTAACAAGATGATCAAGGTTTCCTGATCATGGACATTGGATGTTGTTAATAACAAGGTCACACCATTGGTGGAATGATGTGATGAACATTCATCCGAAGTATAACATTACGATCAAGTCATTATGTTTATATTGCTATAACATCATACGAAGTAATCCTTAGTCCTTAGACCATGAGATCATGTTAATTGCTAACACCGGAAGAGTATCTTGATAACATCAAACGTCACACCGTAACAGGGTGACTATAAAGGTGGGTTCAACTTTCTGAAGGTGTTATGTTGAGGCTCATGGATCAAGAGTGGGATTTGTCCATCCCGATGACGGATAGATATACTCTGGGCCCTCTCGGTGATATCACATTGAAATAGCTTGCAAGCAAGTGATGTGATCACTAGAATGTTATATCACGGGAACGAGAAAAGAGTGCATGTCGGTAACGAGATCAAACTAGGTATTTGGATGCCAATGATCGAATCTCGGACATGTAATATATCGCGAGACAAAGGGATTTAGTTATGACGTTAAAGGTTCACACGATCACAAGAGTCATCGTTGAATATGTGGGAGTCAGTACGGATCTCCAGGTCCCGCTGCTGATTATTGATCAGAGAGGGGTCTCGATCATGTCTACATTATTCGCGAACCGTAGGGTGACACACTTAAGGGATACCGACACCATTTGGAGCAAATATGTTTCAGATAAAGATTTAAGAAAGCGCTGGAACCATTTCGATGGAAACCGAAATTGTTTCGGGTGAAATTGCTGAAACTGGTTCTGCATGTGATATTGAAATGTTGCAGGGGGTTTTATGTGAATGTTTGTTAATTAATGTAATTAAAAAATTCTGAATAAAATAAATAAAATAGTTTTATTTAATGAGAGCTTGCATTAAATTTGGTGGAAATTTAATGCATGTGTGAGTGGAATTTTGAGTGGAGGCTTTTTATGGGAGTGGGAGCTCCACCCACATGAATGTGGAAGAGGTGGGGGCACCATCATGGCTGCCACGCCATGGCCCTTGGGTGCCCCGCCTTTCCCCTATAAAAGGCTCCCCTCTCCTCTCACAACACACCTCCTCGTGAAGGATCTCTCTCCCCCTCTAGTTATTCCCCATGGTCTCGGATTAGCGAGATACATGTTCCCGATGGCTTTATCTGGAAAGGAGTTGCTGCTTTGCTGGAGCGAGGGACGGAGGTTGTCGGGGTACCGGACGTGTGTGCGATCACGGATGCACCGCTGCTTTGTGGTGCTGGACTTGGTGGCGTTGGACTTGCTGGAGCTGGATCTGATGGACGTGCTGGAGCTGGACCTGCTAGACTTCATCACGATCTTGAGATCGGCAAGTGTACGACTACATCAACCACGAGTTCCTACTCGTTAACAAAGCTCGTTGTCTACGAGGGTAAGTTCTCGTTGGATGTATGGCCACCCGTTGCTTTGTACCTAGTAGATAGATCTTGGCGTGTAGTTCACACCGTAGGAATTTTTTTGTTTTCTATGCCCATAACCCAACATACTTTCCTTCCAGTCACTTCCTTCGAGAGAAACTCCTTCTCAAGAAAGGATCCATTCTTGGCAACGAAAACATTGCCTTCGGATCTATGATAGAAGGTATACCCAATTGTTTCTTTAGGGTATCCTATGAAGGCGCATTTCTCCGCTTTGGGTTCAAGCTTATCAGGTTGTAACTTCTTTACATATGCTTCGCAACCCCAAACTTTAAGGAACGACAACTTAGATTTCTTTCCAAACCACAATTCATACGGTGTCGTTTCAACGGATTTAGATGGTGCCCTATTTAAAGTGAATGCGGCTGTCTCTAATGCATAGCCCCAAAACGATAGCGGTAAATCTGTAAGAGACATCATAGACCGAACCATATCTAAGAGAGTTCGATTATGACGTTTGGACACACCATTACGCTGTGGTGTTCCCGGCGGTGTCAATTGCGAAAGTATTCCACATTTCTTTAAATGCATGCCAAACTCATAACTTAGATATTCACCTCCGCGGTCAGAACGCAGAAACTTAATCTTCTTGTTACGATGATTTTCGACTTCACTTTGAAATTCCTTAAACTTCTCAAAAGTTTCAGACTTATGTTTCATAAAGTAGACATACCCATAACTACTTAAGTCATCCGTGAAAGTGAGAATATAATGATATCCACCACGCGATGCTACACTCATTGGACCGCACACATCGGTATGTATTATTTCCAATAAGTCTGTAGCTCGCTCTATTATACCAGAGAATGGAGTCTTAGTCATTTTTCCCATTAGACATGCTTCGCATCTTTCAAGTGATTCAAAATCAAGTGATTCAATAAGTCCATCAGAATGGAGTTTCTTCATATGCTTCACTCCAATGTGACCAAGGCAGCGATTGCCACATGTATGTAGAATTATCATTCAATTTTGTTCGTTTAGCATCTATGTTGTGAACATGTGTATCATTACTATCGAGATTCAGTAAGAATAAACCATTCATCTCAGGTGCATTACCATAAAAGATATTACTCATATAAATCGAACAACCTTTATTCTCGGACTTAAAAGAGTAACTGTCTCGCAATAAACAAGATCCAGATATAATGTTCATGCTTAACGCAGGCACCAAATAACAATTATTCAAATTTAAAACTAATCCCGAAGGTAGATGTAGAGGGAGCGTGCCGACGGCGATCACATCAACCTTGGAGCCATTTCCAACGCGCATCATCACCTCGTCTCTGCCAGTCTTCGCTTATTCCACGCCTGCTTGAGTTACAAATATGAGCAACCGAACCAAGATCAAATACCCAGCACTACTACGATTACTAGTAAGATACACATCAATAACATGTATATCGAATATACCTTTCTTCTTGATGTTGCCGTTCTTGAGATCCGCCAGTACTTGGGGATTCGCTTCGCCCAAAGGACCAGCACCCTTGCAAGAGAAGCATTAGGACCAGCCTTGGGCTTCTTAGCAGGTGCGGCAGCTTTCTTGCCGTCCTTCTTGAAGTTGCCCTTGTTCTTAGGCTTGCCTTATTTCTTGAAATTGGTGGTCTTATTGACCATCAACACTTGGTGCTCCTTCTTGATCTCCACTTCAGCAGTTTTCAGCATGGACGATAGTTCAGGCAACGTCTTGTTCATGCAGTGCATATTGTAGTTCATCACAAAGTTCTTATAACTCGGTGGCAGTGATTGGAGGACACGGTGAATCCCTAACTCATTAGGAATCGTTATCCCCAACTCTTGGAGCTTGTTTGTGTGCCCAGACATGGTGAGCACGTGCTCGCTAATGGAGCTTCCCTCTTCCATCTTACAGTTAAAGAACTTTTTGGAGGCCTCATAGCTCTCCACGGCCGCGTGAGTCTCAAAAATGAGCTTGAGCTCCTTAATGATCTCGAACGGGTCGTGGTGCTCAAAGCGCTTGTGAAGCTCCATTTCTAAACCGTATAGGATGGCACACTGAATTGTGGAGTAATGATTTTTCCGAGTGGCGTCAACATTCTTTACGTCATCGGTGGCATCTTCTGCAGGTGGGTCACCTAGCGGTGCTTTGAGCACATAGGTCAACTGACCAGCCCTGAGGACAATCTTCAGTCCACGGAGCCAGTCCGTGAAGTTGCTTCCATTGTTCTTAAGCTTTTCTTTCTCTAGGAACGCATTGAAATTGATGGAGAGGTTCGCCATAATCTACAACAAATTTGCAAGTAGTTTAGACTAAGTTTATGATAAATTGAGTTCAATTTTAATTCTTAAATTAACTAGGTGAACTCCCACTCAAAACAACATCCCTCACATTGTCTTAGTGATTACACGAACCAAGTCCACTGCACCAAGTCCGATCTTCACGAGAGAAAATGTAGTTTCATCGGCGAACATATGAAACCAATTCCCTTTGTCACCCGATACTCTACTTATCTGAGGTTTGATCGTCGGTATCTCCATACCTAGTTCTACCTCGTTACTGATAATTACTCTTTACTCGTTCCATGTTATGTCACCCCTTGTGACCTAGTCACATGCTTGCAAGCTAACTAGATGACATTCCACCGAGAGGGCCCAGAGCATATCTATCCGTCATATGGATGGACAAATCCCAATCTTGGTCCATGCGCTTCAACACATACTTTCAGAATACCCAATGACACCTTTATAACCACCCAGTTACGAAGCGGTGTTTGATTTCATCAAAGCACCCATTTGGTGATGGTGATTAACATAACCTCATGGTCGAAGGATTAGGTTACTATGCATTTAAAAGCTTGTAGCAATATGAACTAAATGACTTGATCTTATGCTATACTTACTATGGGTGTGTGTCCATCACATCATTCTCCTAATGATACAACCTTGTTATTAATGACATCCAATGTCCATGATCAGGAAACCATGATCATCTATTAATCAACAAGCTAGTTCAACAAGAGGCTTACTAGGGACTCTTTTATGTTTACAAAACACACATGTATTAGTGTTTCCTTATAATACAATTACAGCATGGGATGTAAACATTCATCATAAACACAAAGATATAATAATAATCACTTTTATTATTGCCTCTTGGGCATATCTCCAACACAAACTGCCTGTGCTCCGTGGTAACGCGGATGTATGGAAGTCGAGGGCGGAGAAGGCCGCCGCCCGAGAGCAATATCTACTAGGGGAGGTGACGCAGCTAGGCGACCAGTTTAAGTGTTAGCTCTCTTCTTCCTTTGCTTTTCCTTGTAGTCACTCGCAGTAGTTCGTTGTCTTCTTATTTTACTTTTGCTTGCTATAGTTGTCAGTGCATGCCATCCGCTAGATGAGAAGGATAGGATTGCCATTCGCATGAATGACCTGACCCAAGAGCAGCTTCAGGCGAGTGGATACTTCTAGGTGGATCATGATCGTGCAATCGCACTGGTGACCCTGCAGGATCGTGCGTCGCGAGTGCTTCACTTCTTGAAGAAGTCGCAATCGTGCTTCAAGAATATTTACCAGACGATGTTCCTGCTGGACATTGTTCCATCGAGCCTGCTGGCCCTTCTTGCCAAATTTCAAGATTTGAATGCAGTCCGCGAGTGTGTACGACAGCAGCTAGTGGCTGGTGCCAAGGCTGCTTTGTCACTGGTGCGACTGCACAGGCCTGATATGGACGTTGCAGAAATTGCGGCTGGACCGCCAGCGTCGCCAGCAGGTTTGACTTGGAACATGGTTCCTCACTACCAGGCGGTGGATCGTCCAACGGAGGAAATCGTCGACTTCTTCGAGGAGAAGACCAACGTTCCTTTGCTGCAACAGTAGTTTAGTTTGTATCCTGCACATAGTTGTACTAGTGTTGTAAAGTTCATATATATGTTGTGTATAATTGATTAACATTGATGTATATAAAGAGCTTGTTAGCGTGATGTTTTGCGAGTGCGTTGCACTATGCGATTCCTTTTCGTTAGCCCGACTTGTGTTTATCTCAACCCCTTGCCAACCTGTCAGGTGCGTTGCAACTGGGTTGTTGTTTGTCAAGGGTTTCGATTGGTGTGCCAACTACTCAGGATATCACGTTAGTTCGTAGAACATATGTGTATAGGGTGGTGCAGCCCCCGAGTGGATATTTTGCAAAAATAAAAGGAACACAGAGTTTTGGGGCACTTAGCTTTATTCATTCGCAGGATAGTACGGGGTGCAATGTGTGGCTAAGTAGCCTTATTTGTCAAAAATAAAAGACGACTAAGGGTAGAAGCGTTGCAGCTGCGTGACGTTCCAGGGGTTGGAGTATGCGACTCCTGTCTCGAAATCTTTAAGGCGATAGGAGCCACCTGGGATCACTTCTGTAATCACGTATGGTTCTTTCCAGGGGGACTCGATCTTGAGATGTCCTTGCTCTTTTAGTCGCAGGACCAGGTTGGCGTAGCCTTCTGCTGTGGTAGTTGCGCAGGTTCTGCTGGTAGATCGTTGATCTTTCCGCGGCGATTTCCCGTGCCTCGTCAAGGAGGTCACGGAGTCTTCGAGTGCAAGAGTTGACTTCTACTCGCTGTAAGAGACCACTCGTGGTGCTTTGTATCGTACCTCGGCGGGTAGCACCGCTTCAGCACCGTGCACCATGAAGAACGGGGTGTACCCCATGGCACTGTTTGGAGTTGTGCATAGGCTCCAGAGTACCGATTGCAGCTCGTCTGGCCAGCAGCATGCGGCTTGTTCGAGTGACCTGAGGAGTCGCTTTTTGATGTCGCCACAGACGAGCCCGTTGGCCTTTTCAACCTAACCGTTGGTCTGTGGATGTGCTACGGAGGCATAGCTTACGTTGATTCCCAGATTCTCGTAGAATTCTTGGAACTCCTTGGATGTGAAGTTCGTCTCATTATCCGTGATGATGTTGTGTGGTACTCCGAAGCGATAGACGATGGACTCGAAGAACTTGACTGCACTGTATCCTGACTGGTTAGTCACTGGCATGGCCTCTATCCACTTGGTGAATTTGTCGACTGTGACCAGGAGGTAGATGTAGCCTCCTCGTGAGGATTTTGGGAGCTTGCCGACCATGTCGAGTCCCCATTGCGCGAAGGGCCAGGCCAATGGAATTGGCCGGAGTTCTGCACCAGGTGCGTGTGGCTTGTCCGCGAATCGCTGGCAAGCTTTGCATTTTTGGACGATGTCCTTGGCATCGCACATGGCCGTAGGCCAGTAGAATCCAGCTCGTAGAGCTTTGGCGACGAAGGCTCGACTGCTAGCGTGGTGCCCGCAAGTCTCCTCATGGTTGTCGAGTAGAAAACCTCTTCCATCGGGATTGGAGACGCATCGTTGGAGTACTCCTATGATGTTGCGTTTGTACAGTTGACCGTTGATAACAGCGAATGCTTTGGATCGCCGCGCAATGTGTCGTGCGTCAGTCGGGTCATCCGGTAGCCTTTTGATGAGGAGGTATGTGATGTACGGTTGAGTCCAAGATGGCTCGATCATCATGACACTCATTGGTCCTTCGAGTCCTGTGTTAAGCTCCAGGTTGTCGAGTGCCATTGGCTCATTGGGCGGCGCAGCCCCCGAGTCTGTTGCTGCGCTTGTTTTCTTCTCTGCAGCCTTTGGCTTGATGGAGCATTCGCAGATGCGCTCGAGAAATACCACAGGTGTTATGGGGGCGCAGGTAGAGCCTATGTTGGCGAGTGTGTCCGCCTCTTCATTGCTTTCGCGGCCTATGTGCCGCAACTCGCAATCGTCGAAGTCCCCTTCGAGTGTGTCGTATAGGTCGCGGTAGGCGATCATGTTGTCGTTCAGTGCGTCGCACTCGTGCATTGTCTAGTTGACGACCAACTTGGAGTCGCCATATATTATGAGCCTCTTGGCGCCGCAGGCTTTTGCCATCCTCATCCTGTGCAGTAGGGCCTCGTATTCATCGTCATTGTTGGAGGCGGTTAACTGCATTCGCAGGATATATTTTAGCTTGTCTCCAGGCGATGTCGATGACACTGCGCCCATCCTTCGCTTTGAACCGTCAAGTGCATTGTCCGGTAGGACATATATGGTTTTCGGGAGCTGGTTCTCCATCCGATTACGAAGTCAGGGAAAACTTGCGACTTGATTGCATCGTGTTTTTCATATGTAATGTCTCGTGGAGACAGTTCGATTCCCCAAAGCGCGACTCGTACGGTGGCGTCGGGATTGTTGAGGATATGCCCAAGCAGGGCATCATTGACTACCACGATTGGGTGTTCCTGGAAGTAGTGGTGCAGTCGTCGGGCTGTCATGAAGACGCCGTACGCTAGTTTCTGGTAGTGCGGGTACCGCTGTTTTGTTGGCGTAAGTACCTCGCTGAGGTAGTAGACTGGGCGCTGTACCGCATGGACCTTGTTTTCCTCGGCTCGTTCTACCACGAGCACCGTGCTGACCACCTGGTTGGTGGCAGAGATATATAGCAATAGTGGTTCCCTTTCGCGTGGGGTCACCAGTACTGGCGAGGTGGACAGTGGGCGCTTGAGGTCTTCGAATGCTTCCTGTGCCTCGTTGGTCCACTCGAATTTGTCAGCTTTGCGAAGGAGTTGGTAAAAGGGCAGTGCCTTTTCGCCCATTCGACTGATGAATCGACTGAGTGCCGTGATTCGCCCAGCCAGCTGCTGGACACCTCTTATGTTCTTCGGCTTCTCCATGGCCAGTATGGATTTTATTTTCTTCGGGTTCGCCTCGATCCCTCTCGTAGAGATAAGATACCCGAGTAGTTGCCCAGATGGTACGCCGAAGGCGCATTTGTCCAGATTGAGCTTGATCCGGTAACGGTCAAGGTTGGCGAAGGTTTCAGCAAGTCGTCGATTAGTGAAGCTTCCTCTTTGGTCTTGATTACGATGTCGTCGACATAGACTTGAATGTTGCGGCCAAGTTGGTTTTTGAGGCAAGCCTGCATGCACCGCTGGTAGGTGGCTCCTGCATTCTTTAGCCCAAAGGGCATTGTGTTGTAGCAGAACATACCAAAAGGCGTTGTAAACACCGTTTTTTCTTGATCTTCCTCCTTCATTCAAATCTGGTTGTAGCCTGAGTAGGCGTCGAGGAAGCAGAGGAAGCAGAGGCGCTCACATCCCGCGGTGGAGTCGATGATCTGGTCGATTCGCGGTAGCGGAAAGTGGTCTTTCGGGCAGTGCTTATTCAGAGAGGTGAAGTCCACGCACATCCGCAGGATATCCGTGTCCTTTTTTGGTACTAGCACCGTGTTGGCGAGCCAAGTGCTTTCCTTGATCTCGCGTATGAATTTAGCGTCGAGGAGTCTGTTGATCTCCATTCTGACTGCCTTTGCTCTTGGTTCAGACTGTCGCCGAATTGTTTGTTTGGCTGGCCATGCGTCTGGGTTGACATTGAGTGCGTGCTTGGCGAATTCCCTAGGAACTCCTGGCATGTCCGCTGGACACCAGGTAAAGATTTCCCAGTGCTCACGGAGGAATTCGATAAGCGCGAGTTCCTATGCGGGACTCAAGTTGTTGGCGATGGGGGACGTCTTGGCGGGATCCGATGGGTGGACCTGAACTTTCTTCGTGTGCACCGATGAGTCGAAGGATAGGTCGGGTGAACTTGGTCGGCTCAGGGGAGGCAGACTGTTGTCTGTCGACTCCTTTAGTCTCCCAAGTTCTTCCTGCATGCCGAAGGACTGGGAAATTCTGTTGAACTCCCTGTCGCAACTGTCGGACCTCTCGAAGCTCCCGTTAATTGTGATGACGCCATTAGGGCCTGGCATTTTCATCTGCAGATAGGCGTACTACGGCACTACCATGAACCTAGCGAACACGACACGTCTGAGGATGCAGTGGTACTGTGAGATCCAGTCGACGACTTCGAAGTCGATGCGCTCGCGCCAAAAGTTTTGTCGGCGTGCCGAAGATGACGTCGAGGTTGATTTTGCCAAGGGGATATACGCCCTTGCTTGGGATGATGTCGTGGAATGTTGTGTCTGAGGACTCTAAGCAGGTCAGAGGGATCCTCATTGCTCGCAAGGTACTCGCGAACATAAGGTTGATGCCGCTTCCGCCGTCCATGAAGACGTGGCTCATGTCGAAGCCTCCAATTTGTGCCTCGAGTACGAGGGGACAGTGTCCTGGACGAGGTACTTGGCGCGGATGGTCGCGCTTGTCGAAGGTGATACAGGAATTGCTTCCACTGAGGTACTCAGTGGTATATGGTGGCGAGTTTGTCGCCAGATTGACTTGGCGAGTGATGGCCTTTGCACCCGGTTGGAGGGGAGACCCTTTTGGATCATCATGGTGCCCATGGCCCGCAGGTACGGCTCGCCTCCGTGATGCTGGTCGGGCGCAGCTGCGTTTGGTGGTGGTCCGGGTGGTGGTGGAGGAGCTCCATGTGCCACAGCGCCTGGGGCGGCTCCGTAGCCCCTGTTGACTGCGTCGAGATTCATCCGAGCCAGACCCTCATGGAGTTTGAGGAACTCGCGGCAGTCTTTGAGGAGGTGACTGGGTTTCTTTTTGCCATCATGCTTGTCGATGTAGAAGTGCACGGTGCATGGCCCCGATAGCTTGTCTTCAATGGATGCGGCGGGCGCCTCATCGCGAGTGCGGCGCTATCATACTTGCGTGGTTTTCCCGGAGTCGCGGTATCCACTGCTGCGGTAGCCGCTGTTGCGGTTGTCGTCACGCCTGTCAACGTAGCCGGCTACGACCATATTGACATCGTCGCGGTCATCGTAGATGCGCATTCGACGTTTGCTTCGGCGGTCGTGTCTGCGCTCGAGTTCTGCTTCCTCGTCGGAGTGAACACAATTCTTCACCGAATCTTCTCCATCAGCCCACCGATTCGCAATTTCCATTAGGTGGTCGATGGTTTTGGGCTTTGAGCGGCCCAGCCCTCCCTAAGCTCTATGCGGCGAACGCCGCTATTGAACACGTCGATTGCACAGTCTTCCGAGATATTTTCTGCGGAGTTCTTGATGATGGACCACCTCTGGATGTACGAGCGTAGTGATTCGCCCGACCTTTGCTGGCAGCACCTCAGCTCTTCGATTGACACGGGCCTTTTGTAGGTGCCCTTGAAGTTGCGCATAAAGCTATAAACCAGCTCTTCCCAACTGCGAATGGATCCGCGTGGGAGGTTGTTGAGCCATGCCCGGGCGGCGCCCTGTAGCTGTAGCTGCAGGCATTGCATGGCCGTGCTTCGACTCCCGCCGTGGAGTCTGATGGAGGAGATATGGTCCTCTAACCAAATTTCCGGGTCCTGTAGACCGTCAGACTTTGGGTTCTGTGATGGAAGCTTAAACCCTTTGGGCATTCGCTTTTGCCTGATGGTCCTGCTGAAGCATCTAGCGCCACATAGCTCCACATCTTCGTCTTCTGAGTCAGTCGATCGGGCACGTCGCGCCCTTGATTTGTCGATTTTGCGCTGCATGATGTCATCACGCGCGTCGTAGTCGTGGTCGTGTCGCCGTGAGCGGCGGCGTCCAGACAGGTCATGACTGTCGTCGTTGGATGAGGGCGAGGAATAGCATTTTGCTAGAGCCTTGCCTTTCTTCGGCTCCGGTACGGGCTCTTTGTCGAGAGCAGCTTCGATTAACCCCAAACCTGCGATCGTAGATCGGTGCATGGCAGCTCGAGGGTCTCTAGCTGGCGGCTGGTTGTTGAGGAGGTACATGGTGGCCGCCGTTACCGTGGCTTGCGGCATTTTTGGAAGCACGTTATCACGCGTATCCACCGTCATGGAGCCGAAGTCGAGGACCTTTGCGGCTTCTACACGCTCTTGCTCGGTGAGGTGGGCCAGTCGAGATCACCTCTTGTTAGCGACGTACTCGTTGCACTTGGAGGAGGATCCTCCGTGGGAGGAGAGCCCATCCCGTCGGAGGCTCGATTCGTCTGCCGCCTTTTTATGCGCCTCGAGTTGCACGATTGTTTGTAGTTGGCGTTTGTATTCCTCTTTCAGGAGCCAATGGTAGCCCATCAGTAGTTCTTGTGGGGAGCCGAAAGGCAGAGGGTGGCCTCGTAGGGCTTCTCGGCAGCGGGCCCACTCGAGGTCGTTGAGCCTTATCACGACGCGTTCGCCGGTTTGCTCGTTCACCATGGTGGGAGGTTCGGCTTCCCCTCCGTTGTTGACAGCGGCGCCGTTGGTAGGGCCGTCGTTGGGTGGTCCGCCATTGGGTATGCCGCAGTTTGGCGGGTCGGCTCCATGGCCACCGTTGCCCGTGTTGTCGCGATTGGCGGAGGAGTCACCCGCGTTGATCGGATTCACCAGTGGTTGGGGAAGCTGCTGCTCCCACAACTTTCAGATCTGGAACCATAGGCTCCATCTTCAGTTGCCAGATCGCCCAGATCGGATTCGCGACTGCTGTCGCTGACCGTACTCTCAACTATTGTCGAGGCATTGAGCTCACTGAGGGTGCCTATTGGCGGAGGAAACCACGATGCTGGAGCAATCGATGGTGTCGTCGGCTGGTCAGGCATGCGAAGCGTGCCTCTCTGACCAACTTGGAAGCGGAAGCTCCCGATCGCCAAGCTGACCCCATCGCCCACAAACTCGAAAGCCGGGCGAGTGACCGGCGTGTGGACGGTGAAGTCGAATGCACCGAAGAGCTGGCGAATCTCCGCTGTTGCGGAGTTGTAGATCGCAGTTGATGGGGCCAAAGAAGCCGCAACATCAGCACTCCCAATTCCCATAGACGCCGTCAATTGACGAGGGTTTAACTCATTAATGCCCATTGTTATGGACTTAGGTTTTGGAGAAGAAGGGAGCGCTGGAAGCATCAATCGGCTAGAAAACATGCACACATGGGACTCGAAGATTTACCCAGGTTCAGGCCTCGTAGAGGTTCCTACTCCTGCTTGTCTGCTCGTGGAATTAACAGAGAAATCGAAGATTACAATGGTGCACAGATGCAATCTGGCGAGGGTTGTGGAAACTAGGGTTGCGTGTGTCCTCCTCGCTGCCCCCTCCTATCCTTTATATAGATAGGCTAGGTCTCGGGTAGCAGGTCGAGTCGGTTACAGGTTACGGTTTTTCCTTTAAACTTTCTATCTTTAGCTTCTTCTTGTTCCGCAAGCAATCGAGAGTCCGTAGGTTACTCGAGTTCTTCATTTGGGCCTTGGCAACGCCGTGGGCTTCCGCTGTATTCATGCCATATATACCAAACTCGAGTACCTGTAGGGTATACCCATGTCACTAAGATATATCAAGATACATGCAGAATATAGACAAACCCAAGTCAGTTTTCTAGAGGGAGGGAGTATATTGTTTGATACTTTTGTTAGGTTACATTCCAGATTACGTGAATTGCTTACTAAATGTGTTATCGTTTGATATATGTGTGAAAGCTACCACATCAATTTTAAATGTATTGGAAGAATATAGTGATTTAGTATTGATGAAATTAATCTGGTATTAGAATAATATTTCTGTGCTCCTAACATGACTAAGTCTCAAGGATTTGTATATTGCAAGAACAGGGCGGTCTATCATTGACTTAATCAATTATTATTGTGTCCTTTAGCTCATGGCTCTGTATCATCAACTTAAGGAGTTGTTCACCTTGCACATGGTAGGCTCGGCCAGGCTATTGACGACATGCTCTTGGTGTTCCGCTATGGAGAGGTGGTGGTTAGCACTATGAAAGACTAAGGAAGGTATGTGGTCTGCAATTTCATGACCATGCTACACTGTTTTTGGATATATATTATTTATCCACGGTAATTTACCATTTTAATTTGTGTTTCCTCATATGTTGGTCAGATTACATATTCTAGAGCTCCATGTATTATGTTAAGAGACATTGTGTGTGAGGATTAGTTTTTCATTGACTCGATCATTGTGTGTGTACATGTACCATATCTTAACTTGCAGTATGATTTAACAATAGACTATTTCATGTAATTGGTAATAGATAGCACAATCACAACTACTCCCTCCGTTTTAAAATATAAGATGTTTTAGCTTTGTGAAATGAGTGTATCTACACCACTTTTAGTGTGTGGATTCACTCCAAACCTACATGAACCTACACACTAAAAGAAGTCTACATATACTTCTTTTATAAAACTAAAACATCTTATATTTTAAAACAGCGGGAATACCTGAGACCTGCATGACTATTTTTCTGCCAGACTATTCTTCTGACTCTAGTAAATGAATCTATGTTTCATGAGCATAGAGTAAGTTCTCTATTTTCCACTAACTTTATAGATAGATATATCAATGCATTTACAATCTTGATTTTTGCCATCACAAGCAAAAATACATGTAGCCAATTTTGTGATCTTCATTTTCCTGTGCACTGCCTTGCCTTTTAGCTTTAAAAAAATAATTATTTGATGGCAAAGGATCTACACTATCGCATGGTAGTTTTAGATATCAAGTGTTGAGTTGGTTTTTTGATTGAAATTGAGTGATATGTGTTATATCCGTTCACAGTTATAAGTTTTATAGAACCATTCTAACAACTTAAATGTATTGTATTGTAAGTATAAAAGGGCATCATGTTGTGTGTCTTACAGGCATATACACTTTGAGACACCCAAGGTTTCACCACAAGATGTAGTCTATCCGGATAAACTTCGAACTTCTTCTCAGGAGGCTGCCATCAAGAACTGATGAATCACGACACATGTCGCCGCATACCCTACGCGGGTCTCCACCGTGCTATGAACAAGACAATGCCACAATGAACCAAAAGAAAAAGGCAAACAAACACCCCTGCCACGGAATTTAAACATCATTAAACAGGGGATGGCGCGGCAAAGCGCGCTGGGTCCATCTAGTATTAATCTGTCTACTATTTATAATCCCCAAGCCTCCAAACTCCTTAGGCCTACATACTCCCATTTCATCATATGATATTTAAAAGCCTATCCACAAGCCTCGCAATAGACCCTTCATCTCACTTTATCCATTTCATAGCGAGTCCCTTCTCCCCAAAAGTAAAAGCCCATCTAGAACATATGAAGATTATCCAGGCAAGTATTAGTACAAGTAAGTTTGAACAAGTAGATCGTGGGGAGGTGCCCCAACTTACAGAACAGGTTAGCCACCCTTTCCTGCTCCTCAAAATCATAACTCATCACAAATATCTCACTCTTGTGATAGTTGATCTTTATTACAGACATAGCTTCAAATCAATATAGCAGGAACTTCATATGTAGAATATTTGAATCTGAATTGTCCATCAGAATAGCAATGTCATCTGTATACTAATACCATTTTTGATCAAGTTTGGTACCAATCCAGTAACGTGTCCATCCTCCTTAACCATTACAACTACAACATCCACTACATAGTCAAAGAGCAAAAGGGACATGGGTCCCCTAGTCTCACTCCCCTAGAAGTAGCAAAATATGGATCTTGTTCACCATTGGTGTTGATTGCCAAATGACCATGCTTCACAGTTTTCATAATTGTATTCATCCAGAGCTCAGAAAACCTTTCTTCAACGTCGCATCTTTCAAGATTTCCTAGTCTACCCTATCATACGATTTTTCAAAATCCAGTTTCAGCATAATAGGAGGCAATTTCTTTAATTACACTTCATGTACAACCTCATGGATAACAACAGTCCCTTTTAAGATGTATGTTTCTCTAATGAAGCCAGTTTGACAAGGATGAATAACCTCATGGGCTACATGTGCTAACCTTTGAGCAAAGACCTTAGTTACATTTACGACCCTCAAAATGATGAAAAGGACCAAGTCTACGGAAGTCAAAATAAGCTCCTAGGTTTCGAAGAGCCACATGAGTTATCCCTCACAAAAAAAGTGAGAACCTCAAGGCAGTTGAAAATACCATAGTGAGGGACATCCCTCAGGTGACAAATTATCATAATAGTGCTATTGTCACAACATCGTCAGGAAAAGTGGACCAAGAGAACAAATGTGTGAAACCACTAGAACAAAACCGATCACAAATCCAAGGCATCAAACGATAAAACATTGGATAAACAGTTGTCAATTTGTATGACACCGACTCCATTAGCTCCTTGTGGTACCCGACACCACGACTAAGACGAGAATTGAGTTCATGGACTTTTATTCCACACGACGATGTCTCCACCGTCTGAAGAACAACAAAGACAAACATAATCAACATGAAAAAGGGAATCTAGAGCACGCGCCGAATGTTAATCCGAGATCCCCTCCCTCGCTCTTGCACCTCGTGGCGCTAAATTGGCCATCAGAATGACGGGGAATAAAGGGTTGAGCTGTTTGACATAGCCGTGCAAAAAGTTAAGTGTATGTACCAATTACCATGATCACATTTCAGCCCAGGGAATAGAAAGTGTGAAATCCCTTGGTGGGACGGATCCACGTCCATTTGCAATCCAACTCCTCGAGATTCGCCACGTCCCCCTTTCTCTCCCACCTCCCCTCCAAAATCCCTCTTCCCCGTTCTCCTTCCCCTCCGTAGCCGCCTTCCACCACCCCTCTTTCGCTTTCCTCTCCGTCGTGCGCGAGCTCCACGCTTGCTCCTTCTCTATCTTCCCATCCATTCAATGGAGGCTCTCTCCGGCGCCGCCGCCTCGTCGTCCCTCCTCCCGACCTTCCCCGCCTACCAGCCGCCCTCCCGCGTAGCACTCCGCCCCCGCCCCTGCGGGCCCCTCCGCGCGGCCGCCGCGCCCGGCGGCGGCGGCGGTGGCAAGGATGAAGCTGCCAAGACGAACGGGACTCCCGTCATCAAGGTAACAGTGCCTGCACGCTTACGTGAGGCAGAGTGCGACGTAGCGAAGATTTTTATTTTTGGGTATTGGTTGCTGTGAGTACTGACTAGATGGGTGTTGTGTGGGTGCAGCAGTCTGGAACATTGGATTCCGAAGGAGAGATGATTTGTTGTGCTTAGGAGCTCTTTTAGTCTGGAACATGGGAAAGGGAATTCATGGTTTAATTCCCACTAATCTCTTACCTGGGGGAGGGCAGATAATTGAGAGGGAATTGGCGTTAAAATCCCATTCCCTTTCCCAGGGGTTGCCAAACATGCTGGTACATGTTAGGTATGACTAGGTTTCAAGCTTCATGTGTTTGAAATCGGTCGGGGAGATTTTTTGGATGGCGTGGAGATAAACTTTCTTTTCTATGAGGAAACCGAGAACTTCTGAACTGCGAATTAATAGCTGAGTCATGTGTACTGATGCGGATTCGCAAAGATGTTACTATATAACTTCCTCATGGTAAGAGGTTTTAAAGTTCCAACTCTTAAAATTCATGCCAAGCTCTTTGTGTGAAAGAATTGTTAGTTGAGAACCATGTCTATGGATACGGATCCGCAAAGATGTTATTAAGCTTCCTGTTAATAAGAGAATAAGATTATCTTTAAAAAAAAACTCAAGGCGATCCTGAAAATATTCATGGGGTAGTGCTCCCGCCTTTTTTCACAGAAGAAAAATAGTGGAACAAGATGAAGCAGTTCAGTTTGGTTTAGTTTGCCTTTTGGTAGGTCACACATTCTTGTTTTGCACCGACTAGCACTGCTACTTAACATTTGAAGAGTGATTATAGTCTTGAATTTGTGTTCCTTTTGATCTATCACATATCGTTCGTTTGTACTAACTGCTGCTTAACAGTCGAAGAGTGATCCAAGTCAAAATGGAGCTCTTGGTCCGGTCACAACTGAAAAGTCACGCACGACTTTATCTGCAAATACTCCGGACTCAAGCGGATCCAGAGCTGGCTTGTTCAGAACTCCTATTTCTGGTGGTGTTCAGAGTGCAACTTTTGCCCATGGTTTACCTCCACCAGCTTTGGCTGTTCGTAATTTGATGGAACAGGTAGCTTCTGCTAGCTAGCCCATTCCCTTTGAGCTTCTTTTTGGTCTGCTGGATGAAGTCTTATTCCTGTCTTACTGTGTTTACAAGGCGCGGTTTGCTCATCTATGCACTGTCATGTCTGGCATGCATCATCGACGCGCTGGATATCCCTTTGGTTCACTTGTTGACTTTGCTAATGACTCAATGGGCCGTAAGAGAGCTACTTGGTTACATTATCAAAAAAATAAAGTTGCCCTGTTAGGTGCCCTTATTAATTATTTTTTGTTGATGTCTTGTGTAGACCCAATATTTTCTCTATCGCCCCTGGCAATCCACACTAGAAACTTGCTCTCTGATCCAAGATGCACACTTGTTGTCCAGGTATGAGGTTTCTCAGTATGTTTTACCGTTAAGTGCTCCTGGCTTGCTAGAAATAGGATAACGACATCTACCCCTCTGTTACAGGTACCTGGATGGAGTGGACTGTCTAATGCACGTGTCACGATATTTGGTGATGTCTACCCTTTGCCAGCTGAACAACAGGTTCCTATTTAGCTGCCTTTGTTGCTTGATAATTGATAGTGCAGTCAGCTAGGTAAACTTTTCTATGATAACTGGCATTTCAATAATTAAGAATTTGCCTCACCCTAATGTGTGAAAGTCGTGTGTGGACTCAGATTTCAAAATAATGAATTCTCCAAGATGTTTATTTTTGTTGAAGTTGGTTTTTGGTCATCCCTACTTTTCTGGGTGCACTTTTTTCATAACATGGGCTTAAAAGGAATAGTTGCTTTCTCATCACTGTTACAGAATACATGACCGTTAAGAGTGAATGCAGATTTATTCTTATCTTGGTAGTTTTAAAAAGATTACATAAACTGATGGCAAATACATGTATGCACCAGGAATGGGCTCATAAGCAATACGTCGCAAAACATCAACAGTGGGCATCCCAGCAGTGGGGAAATTTTTACTACTACAGGATGCAGAGCATAAGGTCTGTGACTTAATTTCAGGTTGGCGTATCCATTTATCGTTTACACAGATGCACAACTGCAATTATTCTGTTCTCCCTTTTGTTATAAAGAAATATATTTTCTTGCATAGATGTCTCTGTAAGTTAGGATTTGTGATAAACTGTCTTAATATTCAGTGACATATACTTCATTGGAGGCTTTGGCACTGTTGCATGGGTAGATGTGAAACAGTATGAAGTTATGCAACCTGACAAGATAGCAGTTGACGGTGGCGAACAAAGCTTAAAGGTAGAGCAAATACCAAAACTGACAACTTGTGGTATATGACATTACAGCAGATTCTTCGTGCCTTCGTATTAGATTACATGCCAGTACTGTAAAACCTCAGACCACATTTGATGGATGCTGTACATGTAGGAGTTGAACGCAATTTTCTCTAAACCACTTCGAGAGTTCATGTCCGCCGAAGGGGAGGTTGATGATGCCGCTCTTATATCAGTAGACAGCAAAGGGATAGACATACGGGTTCGCCAGGGTGCACAGGTAAGCTTTATGACAGACTGTCTAAGACCATCATTATAGGCTATTTGTCTGAGGAAGAACCTTCAATTTGCAATTTCTTCTGTGCAGTTCAACATTCAGAGGCTTGCATTTGATGTACCGTACAAGGTGGAGACCCTAGAAGAGGCCAAGAGAGCATTGCATAAGATAATCAAGACAGGCAGCAAATAAAATGAGGTCCACACACGACCGTCATTTACCCAGTTTCTCCAACACTACAAACTTGTGCCGTGACCCGACAAAAATAACAAAGGATCATGTAATGTAGCATGCATAAGTGCAAAATAAGATGGGTATCTCCTCCTTAAATAATGAGAATCTCTGTGGGAAGGAAATCGCCAAGTAGTGTACTTATATGCTTGTATCCTTGAAGAGTAGAGTAGTGCATGCTGCTTGTGGAAACTGAAAGCTTTTGACCGATGAGCTAGTCGATTGATGTCAGTATGTAAGCATATTAGTTTGACTATGAAAATCTGGGTTCCCATGTTTGAGTGTGCTTATTCTGATGATATTCTTACACTAAACTGTGGGTGTTTATCTTGGCATGCTGATCGGTTTGCCATATGCTTGGAACTGCGTTTACAACTTTACATGCACCGTGAGTACCTCCATGGTTGTCGTTCTATGTCGACCAAGTTTATATATAGAAAAAATGTCAACACCTATAATACTATTATATAGATATGATGCGGAAATATATTTTATGAGTATCTTTTTCTTAGATCTTTTATGATGTATCTAATGCTATTGAGTTGGTATTGTCGATGTTAATGAATTTTTATGAACTTCTTCAAACTTTATATTGTTTGATTATGTAAAAAAATAAATTTCAAAAAAAAAAAGATTATGTAAAAAAATAGACTTTTTTTTGGAATGGAGAAAGTAACACATTGTAGTAGTTAGAAACATAGAAAAAAAAATGTCAGAGACGAGTTATCACGAGCCATCGCAACACCAGTGACATCATGAATGTGGTTGATAAGTGGCATGCTAAACAAACACAAAGTTTCCAGACCTTGTTTCAAAATCAAGAGACAATCTCTGTACCTTATTTGAAATTAAGACTACAAATTTACTCGATATGATCGTACTCATAATTAGTACTACAACCTCCGATCCGATTTAATTGTTCTAGTTTTACATGCAACAATTAAATCGGTCCGGAGAGAGAACCATTTTTCATAGTGAGCTAATGAGCCAAGAGAAGCACAACCATGTTTGCATAAAAAATGTTGGTCAACGGGGAAAGGATCCCACCCACAACCATATGTTTTTCTTTTGACAAAGGAATATATTAATATCACAAAGATATTATTTATTCCCAGCCTTTGCATCAACAAGACGTCTAAATACAGGGATGCATACAACCAAGAACAAAATAAACAAGAGAGAAAATAAAAATAAAGACGCCATCGTGGTGTACAATCACTCGCAACAGAAGCACTCTAACCATCGCCGAATACAACACCCATACTACAAACTAGGCTCTCCAAAAGTAACGGCTCTAAGAAGGGAACAATGCACAAGCGTTGTCGTCCCGACCAAAGATCTTGGGTTTTCACCCCGGAGAAAGACTGAATTTCCAAAACAATGACTTCAGCAAGACCATTGTCAGGTACAACCAATAAAGTCTAGATCTTGGGGTTTCACCCTAAAAATCATGGCTCGGTACTCGATATGCACCACCAAAGATGTAGTCCACATGCGTTGCCACTCCCGCTTGACAAGGCTACATATGCAAGTCGCCAAACAACACATAGGGACAAACCAAAACCTTTTTGCCAAAACCATCATCCGATCGTTGCCACATAACTTTCTCCATCTCTATCAGATCCATGGAAATCTATGTGAAGTCATGTCCCATGGCAAACGGTAGACAAAGCTACGCCCCGCGCCCCAGAAGCGTACGCACGGCCGCATCGATTCCGCTCTAGATCTCTAATACCATCTTGTGCTAGCATGCGGAAATCTCCAAGAGGAAGACCGGAACTCGACCACGGCCCAATCGATGAGGCGGAGTTGAAGCAGATCGATGACTTGGCGCTCGAAGAAAAGCAGGGCCAAACCACCCTTATTCGGTCGGGCCAACAACCCCACACCGCTGATCGGATTCCAGCGATCAGATCAAGCGGATCGGGCTCACGTGAGAGCGGCACGAGGAGGGCTGCAGCGCACCCTAGGCATGTGCAGGAGCGACGACGTGGGAGCCATAGGTTCCACGCCGCCGCCTCCATCCATCACCACCACGCGCCCGCCCGTCTATCCCATCCACGCCTCCCTACAGATCGCCGATAGACACCACGCATGGGCGAGCCCCGCTGCCCCACCGCTAGACCTCCACCTGCGCCGCCATGGATCCGTACCCCTGCGCGAAAGGAGTCGGACAGGTTACGCCATATCCCCGCCCACCGTCTTTGACAACCATGGCATGGCCGCCATCGCCGGCGCTAGCGGCCGATGGGGTTAGATCGGACGCCGACCTTGTAAATCAGGATCGGGGTCTTCCAGAGCCGCCCTCGCGTGGAGCGACCCGTGAGTCTCTCTCGTGCAGGGAGATAGGTTAGCAATTGATTGCGATTGTAGCATGACTGCAAGATTGATCTCGACCAGTTTTTTTAGATAGATGAGACATCTGCATCATCTATCTATCTATTCTATCTATCTATCTATACTATAATATTGCTTGAGGTAGGTTTGTCCACCAGATTTTTCGTTCCGATTTTATTTAGACGGTTTTGCCCCTGTATAGTTAGAGGAATTACACCAATTGCCACCGCTAAGTGAAAATCCCCAGCGGTCGCATGGGAGAGAGGACGCGATAGGGAGGTCCGCCACGGTCAATATCCCCTTTCTCCCGTCGATCTAGAACATCCTCTGGGCAGATTCCATCGCCGTCGCCCGCGCCGCTGCTAACCCGGCTGCCGGCAAGATCGCCTTCACGTTCCGCCAGAGTCGTCTCCGTGGGGCCCTCTACCGGCACATCACGCCACGGCGTCATGGCTGACTTGCTTGCCGGGGCACGCGTGCATCACTGCCTCGATGCATGGCGCCCCGTCGAACAAGCCTGCATGCCGGCCAGGCCATAAGGACACCCATGGACGAGAGATCCGGTGCCCTACTTCAATCCCCGCTTGCTTCGAGGCTGTCGCAGTAGCAAGGCCTAGGCTACGTCCAGGCTGGCGTTTCGCTCCGGCCATTCCGGGACAAGGACGGCGAGCCGCCGCTGATGTGCCTTCACAACCTTCTGCTGCTCTCCTCCAACGGGAACGACATGCGGCTGCTGCTGACCGACCCCCACCGCCGGTGAGACCACGTATCCGTTTCCCTTTGCTCATGCTCTGCTTCAATCTTGTTCGTGTGTGTACAAAACCGAGCTTGACTCGCCTCTTCTTCTCGTGTTGATGGTTGCACGTGGTGGTGGTGGACAGAACAACACGACAACCATCCGCGCCGCAGCTGCCGACCAGATTGCAGTGCCAACACGCCGCTGGTTCCGGCCAGGATTGGAGTGTTGAAGCTACCGATTCGGTGTCCGGTCTCAGGTACACCCCCCCTTGTTGGCGGCACCCCGGCGTCCCCTGCGTCCTGCGGAAATCCGCAGTACACTTGCATCCGCACGCAGTTCAGTGGCAACTCGTCTCTCCCTTGCACACGGGCCTGGTGATCTCGCCGAGAATGGGGAGTTTAGGCCATCTCTTACTCATCTCTGGAAGCAGGTCGAGCGACTTCGGAAAGGAGTTCATCTCGAGCCGTCGTTGGCAAGGAGCCACTCGCCGACCGTCCGCATCAAGGCCGCCTTGCCATCCTGCTCCAGCGCCGTTGTCACCAGCCCTCACGGCCTGCCCGCATATGGATCGTCGATTAGCCACTGAACTTGTCGCTCCTCCTCTCTCCTGTTCTGTTTGTATGAACTTGCTGCTGTATTAGATATTCAGAGCTTGCTTACTACTGTTGAGTGTTGTAGCAACTTAACGTCTTCAATGCTGGATCTCGGGCGTGGGAGCTCTGCCTTTTTTTCAGGTCGATGAAGTTCAACTGTACTACATGCAAATATTAATTTTAACAGGAGCTGTAGCATCAAGCCTTCAACTTTCTTCCGGTTTACTGTGTGAATGTGTGATCTACTCGGTTGATTAGTTTTTTGACGACTAGATTAGCTAGAATATGGAGTCCTAATTGCACAAATGATTGGTTGGGTTGAGTGTGTATATGAGAGTCAAACTTGTGCAAAAATATTTTTGATCAGTCCTCAGTTGATTGTTCATTCCCTTTTACAGGAAGCATGGGTTTATTTTTTGAGGCAAATTCTTTTGAAGCATGGGTTTGTTGACCTTCTTTACTATGTTTATTCTAGCGACCTGTTTAAACCAGGAGACGATGGAGGATTTTAAGCACTGAACTGAAGGTTACCAAGAAGGCCGCACTTGATCAGTGGAATGATAATCAAAGTATGGTTGACAAAATAAACAAAGCTCCGCTTAGTTCTCAAATTCAGCACGGTAGATAATTTGTGTTCCCTTGTTTAAATGATCCTTAACACGCACAAATCTAACAATGCTTCTTGATCGATAGTTCATATAAGGCTATGAAGAAAACTAATTGCTATAGATTTATGCACTCGCTTGTCCCACCGTTTGCACCGAGAATTCAGCGGGCTTTATCTAGCTTCAGCTACGGAAAAAGATACTACCAGATAATTCTGACCCTAATTTCAACTTTCTTCTCGCAACACAATCACGCTGGCAAGCTGCTGCTTTGTCGTGAATGATTCTAAATTTAGAATTTTGGTCCATCTACCAATCAAATAGGAGAAAAAAATACCGTGTAATTTTCTAGACACATCCTAGTACTACGGAGTATTATACTCCCTCCGTCGCGGTTTGAAGGATGTCTTACAAAAACCATGCGTTTCCAAAACTCCTCTCCTTCTAGGCGCGTTAGACTTAATCACAGAGTTAATGTCCTCTTTTTCCTCCCCCACTTTCTACTCCATGCAGCCAAGAAATTAATGCTTGCATGCAACTCCACCAATGCATGCGCCTAAACTCCTCATTTCTATTGATTAATTACGTTTATATTTTCTTCCAGCGAATTTGCATGTTTTTGGCACAAATCTGGTCCTAATCAGCGCCCACCTAGTTCCCAACAAATCTCTCTAAAACGCCCTCCAAATCGTGATGGAGGGAGTAATATAAATAAACCATGAAAAAAATTTATCAATCTCTATCTCGTCTCGGTGTTATTTGTCTCCATATCCAAGCGATAAAAAACAAGGGTTTCACGGCGGGGCACGGGGTAGGGTGCTATAGAAAAGCAGATTCGGCAAGAATACAACCATATTCGTGACGGTAGCTTGTGTGTCCCATTCTATTATTTGACCAAAGAACAATTTAAATTGTCATATGATTCATTATTACATGTTTAAATTTGATTTGTATGTTTTCACTATTGCATGGTACGAAAGACATGCTAATCAATGAATCCTGCCATTTGGTTAACCAACGAATTTGAACCTATAAAATATTAATTATTTGATTAATATGGCACCGTAACACGGGCACTCTGAAGTGTTTTTTAACGCGCGGTAGCACTATGTTTAGTCCGGGGCTTCCTGCGACTCAAACCCAGTGAGCTGGCTCGACACCGAGAGCTCTAGCCACCAGCCGACCAAGCCCAACGCTTGGTTCTCATGTTGGCATAAAAATAGACTTGTGTGCATTTATGGATCAAAACGGAGTGTAATCTCATCGCTTTCATATACTGAGTAGCGGGTTTCACACAGCCCTAGCTTTTGGTTATGGAAGGATGCAACTTGTAGAGTAGGATATCTGTCCAGATTAGCCCCATCTTGCGGGTTCTTTTTTTTTTCGGAAAAAGATCCGGATCTATTTCATGAGTTCATAAGAAGTACAGAGTATCCTAAACATAATAAAAATTACATCGAGCTCTTTGGACCACCTAACGAATACTACTGCCGCCAGAGCGAGCCGCCGACGCGCCGCTGTCGCCACTCCATTACCGGAGCTGGCATGCCATTGTTGATGACAGTCGGGAAGTCTTCGTGCACGTGCCCCTAAGGACCAGCGTCCCAGAGATGAAGTTGTCGCCATTGAACCCTTGAATTGATCCGAAACTTGTAACACCAAACCTAAAACACACGTAGACTGGACGAAATCTAGAACACACGTAGACTGGACGAGATCCACCACTCCATGGAAGCGGCGACCAGACGAATCCCCACCCTCCTCAACGCCAGCAGCAGGATCGTCGCCGACGAGGTGGAAGAGGAGACGGGCATACCTTATTCTTGTCCTGCACAACGCCGTCATAGCCACCATAACCAGCCAAGCGAACGAAAATGGCCCTTAACAAAAAGGTTGGCAAGGAAATTCTTGCCCAAAGTCGATAATATTACTCCCTCGGATTCATATTAATATATTAATATTTTTAATTTTTTTAAATATAAATACATCTAGTCTAAATATTTCAAATCTAAATAAAATTGAGAACATTAATATAGACCAGAAGAAGTATTTCGTTTTCTCGTTATGATGAAATCCATCATCTCGCCCTTACACGGTCAACTAACACATAGTAGATTCTAAAAAAAAACTAACTCATGGTAACGCAAGGACTACTCACAAACCGGCTTTGGTCAATCAACCGCTACATTTCTTGAATGGCAACTGCCCACAAATCCAATTCGGCTAACGGGTGCAAATTACTCATTGTTAGAAGACACATTTAAAAATATAAAAAAATATATGCAAGTACATATAGATGTATATGTTCGTACACAAGTTTTTAGGAAAAAAGAATATTTTTTTACCTCACGTAAAAAACACATTTTTTGTTGTAGCAAAATGACTATTCGCGGATTTTTTTTTGTCTTTTTACATAACCCACATAAAATCATTTTTTATAAAAAAATGTGTGTATCAATATAGAATGTTCAGATGTACATACAAATTTTTTATTTATGTTTTAAATTTTGTTTTTATGCATTTTTCATAATTTTCACCCGTGTGTCAAAACACCGCCTCCAGCAACTGCCTACATAACTTATATCCCTCTTTTTCTGGAAGAAAGTAAAGGACTATATTTAGTTTTTAGCCCCATTTTTTATACCAGGTCTTTCCTATGCTGAGATCCTTAGCCCGCAGTGCTCCCTTTCTTATTTCTTTTGCCGAGCTATTCTCGTTGGCAAAAGGTGGGTTAGAGCAGCTCTAACGGATCCTGTAAAAAGCTACACTGTAAAACACGTTTCCAGGTCACGGAAACCACTTTAACCGTTCAAGAACAGCCGGCGCGGAATATCTCTTTCATGGGCCGAGTTTGCGGGTTCCATTCTACGCGTAGGCTATTCTCAGATGGTAAAATTCAGGATTTCAATTTTTGGGTCTTCCACATGTCAAAGCATATGCTAATGCAAGAAATAATTCGAATCAAATGATCATCCATATTATCCAAATCAAATTACAACAATCAAATCGAATTAAAGAACAATTTCAATCGAATTACAACAATGTTTAATGGCATACAATCACAAATGGAATGAAAAAAATGTGGATCATTGGCGGCCATGCCTCGCCCAGTGGTGATCGATGAGATCATGTTGGAGTTGCGCATGGGTTCCCTCATGATCAATTTGATGGTAGGAATCAAGAAAAGCTTGAAGGCGGCCGAGGTTCCACAGGTTTCACTCGGCTTCCAATATTGTCATAGAAACACTCCAAATTATGATCATGTCGTGAAAAATGACACAACATGTCACGATGTTCTTGAGGGTTAGCATGTCCCAAAACCGAGCAGGACCTCACACAATAGCAAATCTAGTTTGCAAAACTTCAAAAGCTCTCTCAATATCCTTTCAGGTGCCTCTTGTGTCTTGGCAAATACAACTTCTTTCCTTGTTGGTAGATCATGAATAGTCTTCACTAGAGTTGCCCAATCATGATATATGCCATCGACTAGATAGTAGACCATTGTGTACCCATGCCTCCCAATTTTGTAATTGCAAGCACGAACTTCTCCTTTGGCAAGTTTTGCAAATAGATGGGATCGATGCAAGATATTGATGTTATTTCACTACAAGAAAAATTGGCTTTTATAATGGACGATTTTCGTGGTTGAAGGCCCTTTTTTGTGGCTAAAAAGTCTTCCGCGACGGATGGCGTTCGTGGTAAAAGCCTCGTCACAAATGAATCAATCACAGTTTTTTTTGACCGTGGAGGATCGCACCCTTCGGCCACGAAAACTTGTTCAGTTGTAGATCTGCTCGCAAGCCGCGTTGACTGCTGACGTCATACAAACTGCCACGTGGCAGCCATCGTTAACGGCCGGTTACCTCCGTTAACGGTCAGAGAACCCGTGGTAGAAGTCTGACCCAGCTAAGGCCTGCTAATTATTAAGTGGGCCGGCTCATGAGGAGAGCCTAATAATTAGATGGCCCGTTACTGTTTCGTCTTGCACTGCTTGAAGTGGGCCCATTAATGCAGCCATCTTTGGCCTGCGAACTTTCAGGCCTGATACTGTTTCGGCCTACAGGAGGTCCATGTTGGTCCAACACTGTGCAGCCCATTAGCAGCCTATGGCAAGTCGCTCATGTATAGATAAGGCCTGCTGCCGGCCCATCACTGTTCACGCAGACCACAGTGGGTTGCCTACTAACGACCCTTCTTTGAGATGGCCCATAGGTTACGGCCTATTCATTACTGTTCGGTCCTGTAATGCATCGGCATGTACTGTTCTTGACATGGGCATACCTTACAGATACTCGAGCTTGGTATATACGATCCAGCATTGAAGAAGCCCACGACGTTGCTAAGGCCCAGCCAAGATTCGGGTGACCCGGGAGACTCCGACTACTTGCAGCACACGGCAAACTTAAGATAGAAGTTTAAAGGGAAAACCCTAACCTTTAACCGACTTGGACTACTATCCTGAGACCTAGCCTATCTATATAAAGGCTAGAAGGGGCGGCGAGGAGGACAATCCACAACCCTAGTTTCCACACCATCGCTAGATTGCATCTGCGCACCCCCTGTAACTTTCGACTCCTCGATAATTCCAAGAGTAGACAAGCAGGAGTAGGGTCCTCTGTGAGGCCTGAACCTGGGTAAACCTTGCATCCCTGTGTGCTTGTTTGCTAGCCGGTCGATGCCTCCAGCGCTCCCCACTTCCTCCAACCTAAGTCCATCTGCGATGGGTATTGATGAGTTAACCCCTCGTCAATTGGCGCCGTTTGTGGGAAGCAGGAGTGCTGATGTTGCAGCTTCCTCGGCCCCATCAACCGCAATCTACGACTCCGCAGCAGCGGAGACTCGCCTCCTCTTTGGTGCCTTCGACTTCACCGTCCACACGCCGGCCACTCGCCCGGATTTCGAGTCCGTGGGCAATGAAATCGGCTTGGTGATTGGGAGTTTACGCTTCCAAGTTGGTCGGCTAGGCACACTTCGCCTCCCTAACCAGCAAAAGGTTCCCGTGATTGCTCCAGTGTCGTGGTTTCCACCGCCAATCGGCACCATGAGCAAACTCAATGCCTCGACATCAGTCAGGAATATGGATAGCGACAGCAGTTGCGAGTCCGTTCTAGGCAATCTGGCAACAGAAGATGGAGCCTACGGCTCTAGATCTGAAAGTTGCGGGAGCAACAGCTTCCCCAGCCATTACATGTGCGCCGTTCATACGTTGCAAATGTATCTATAATTTTTGATGTTCCATGCTTGTTTTATATCTACTTTCTTATGTTTTGTCCACACTTTGGAGTATTTTTATACACTTTCTTGGACTAACCTATTAACAAGATGCCACAGTGCCAGCTGCCTGTTTTCTGCTGTTTTTGGTTCTAGGAAAGTCAGAAAATGAATATTCTCGGAATTGTACGGGACAAAAGCCAAAGTCAATATTTCACCGACGGGGACACGGAGCCAAAAGACGAGACGGAGAGGGGCCAGAGGCCGACCACACCACCTGGTCGCCTGGCCAGGCCTGGCCCACGCCAGGGGGTGGTGTGGCCGCCTAGGGCACCCCCTCAGCCTCCCCTTTCACCTATATATCACCTCTGATACAGAAACGAAAGAGTCTGTAACCGCTGTCATCTCCATCCCTAGATCGGGAGAGATTTGAAGCTCTTCCCGGCACCCTACCGGAGGGGAGAATTCACCCTGGAGGCCTTCTTCATCACCATGACTGCCTTCGATGTGATGCGTGAGTAGTTCATCTCCGGACTACGGGTCCATGTAGTAGCTAGATGGTTGGTTCTTCTCCTTTGTGCTACCATGTCTAGATCTTGTGAGCTCCGTTCATGATCAAGATCATCTATTTGTAATCATACATGTTGTGTTTGCGGGGATCTGATGGATATTGAGATGCTATTTTAGATTGATTATTGATTCTATCATGTCTTTGTTATTTGTAATCTTGCATGCTCTCCGTTGTTAGTAGCTATCTTGGCCGAGTAGATGCTAGCAACTCCAAAAGGGAGTATTTATGCTCGATAGTGGGTTCATGCCTCTAGTAATCTAGGGAAGTGACAGAAATCTCTAAGGTACTAGATGTGTTGTTGCTACTAGGGAGAAAACAACAATCCTTTGTTCGTAGAACACTCGTATTGTTTACTTTACGCGCAATGCTTAATGTAATTATCTGTTGCTTGCAACTTAATACTGGAGGGGGTTCGGATGATAACCTGAAGGTGGATTATTAGTCATAGATACAGTTGGATTACGGTCTATGTATAATGTTGTAATGCCCAATCAAATCTCATAGGAGTCAAGATGATTAGTATATGCATGTATGCTTTCTCGATGTTTGTCAATTCCCCGCTGTAATTTGTTCACCCAATATGTTATCTATCTTAAGGAGAATCACCTCTAGTGAACTATGGACCCCGGTCCTTTCTTTTACCATCAATCTACAACTATTTACTGTTTTCTGTTTACTTTCTGCAAGCTATTACTATCTTGCACACAATACGTTTAATCCTTTGTTTTTAGCAAAACCGGTGAGATTGACAACCTCACTCTAAGTTGGGGGCAAAGTTTTGTGGTTGTGTTGTGCAGGATTCCAAGTTGGAAACAACACCTTGGAGGTGTTTCCTTGCTCCTACTGGTTCGATAACCTTGGTTTCATAACTGAGGGAAAACTTGTTGCTGTGCTCATCATACCTTCCTCTTGGGGTTCCCCAATGAGCTCGATATATTTTGGGCCATCAAGCTATTATTCTGGTGCCGTTGCCGGGGAGTCAAGGAGATCTTCACAAGGAGAGTCCCTCATAACCAATCTCTTTACTTTGTTTTATTTGTTTTGCTTAGTTTTCTTCTTTGTTTGCTTGTTTCTTTATCAAAAACACAAAAAAATCAGTTGTACTAGTTTGCTTTCTTTATTAAAAACACACAAAAAATATTATTAGTTCCTACCTTAAGTTTTCATTATGTCTAGCATTGCTCCAATCACTATGTCACCTGAGGAAATGATTTTTACTTTCAAACAAGGAATTGAAGAGAGTTTCAAAGAAGCTTTGTCTAGGATCTCTGATTTGCATGAAAAAACTGAACCTAAAATGACTCAAAGCTTGTTTCTTAGCAGTTTTTACTTTGGAACTGCTCTTTGCTATAGATATGCTTTGGATGCTGTAGTGGGAGGAGATTTTCTCCAATGCAATGAGGATAAAGCTTTTAATGCCATATTGAAGTTGGTCTTAACATATAACTTGCCTACCAAATCTGATTCTTCCTTTATAAACATATTTGCTAGATTGAACACTCTTGAGACCCGCACTGCTAGTTTAAAAGAATGCTATAACGTCCTTAGAGAGCATCATGATTATGTTCCAATAAATTATGAACCCTCAAAATGGATTCCTACAGTAAAAGTTTTTATAAGTAATGAAACTTTTCATGCTCGCTGTGATATCATGTCTGAATTCTGTCTTATGCCTAAAGATATCTATGAATCTTTGAATCTTTGGGGACTTTCTGAAGGGGGAGAAGAAATATCTCTTGCTAATAATGTCAGAATATTACCCATTGGAATAGCTGAAGGAGTATTTACAAAAATCCTAGGGAAAGTGGTGTCTACTGATTATCTTGTTATTGAATGTGTAGGAAAAGGACAAATTACACTTGGAAGATCCCTATTAAAACTGCTTGGAGCAATAATAGATGTGGAAAAGGGCACCATGCATTTTGCTTCTCCACCAAACAACCATATGTTCCCAAGGTTAAGAATAAAAGTAAGAGAGGTAAGGGCAATAAATTTGGTTTTAATGCTTCTTCATTTGAGAATACTTGATTCTTTTCTTGCTTCTTATGCCTAACTTAAAGGCGTTAAAGAAAAGTACTTATTGGGAGATTACTCAAAAGTTTTAGTTGAGTCTTGGAAGTTATTTCTTCAGTAATAACCTCTCCTTATCCTTTTTATTTGCTTTTTGTGCCAAGAGTAACCTCTAATGAGAGAGAAGTAATGCTTGGGAAAGTTATCGTCCCGAAACAGATTTTTGTGCTTCGCTGTAAAAATTCATGTAAAATCTATGTACGTCGGCTTGAGCTGTGATTTTTTGTGCTTCTCCCCAGGTTGTTATCCAACTTTCATTAGTTCAACATTTTTTGATTTGATCAACATAAGGTCTTCGAAAAAATCGGTTTCTACCTACTCGTCTATTTTGACAAATTTCTGCCATTATTTGCATTTGCTTCTTGTTGATTCCTTTTTGGGTTCTTTTTGGGGAAATTGAGCTTTTTGAGGGAAGTGCTATAGTAGCTTGTGTTTTGATGGAAGTTTTACTTGTGTTGGAACTGAACCAAAAAGAGTTATTATCTTGAGTACACTAATGTTGCTAATGAAGATTGTGTGAAGTTTTATATGAAGGAAAAATTTCACGTGTAGGGAAAGAATGATGTAATGAGATGAAGAATGGACTAAAGCTCAAGCTTGGGGATGCCACCCCGTGTCACCCGAAGAAATGTCTAAGAAGTACAAGCATCAAAGCTTGGGGATGCCCAAGGCATCCCCTTATTCATCAATAAAAATCTTAGGTTTCTTCCAAACACTTCATTTTTATTATTTCATGCACAGTTGTGTTGTTCTTGGAGCGTCTTCATTTTTGTTTTCATTTTAGTTTGCTTAGTTTTCTTAGTTTTCTTGAATAAATTGGTTGGACCCCCTCATTCATACATTAGTTTTCAAATATATTGGTTTGGATTGGAAAAGAGTAGGAAAAGTTCATGCTTAAGTGGTAAAGAGGAGCTTGTTTTTGGACTGTGGCCTATGCTTTGTCATGTCATGCTTGATATTGTTTTGGCTTTATGCTTAGTGATTTTTGCTGTAGCATGACATGTTATAAACAATTGAGATTGCTTAATGTGCCTTAAAAGAATCATGTGTTGTTTTAGCATATTAAAGCATAGTATTGTGGTATTCTCCTTTGATGCTTTATTTGGGTTGACTTGGCGCATGCTCACACCATGTTATGACTATACGAAGTCACCATAGACTTTATGATCCTTTAGTTTTTGACTTGTAATATCACTTTACGCTTTAATTAATGATGTTTTGTCGCTTTGCATGATTATGGTCATTATTGCTCTCTTAGTTGGTCGCTCCCAGTCTTTTGCTAGCCTCCATAACCAAGTATGAGTTCCACTCATGCATCCAACTCCAAATAAAACCAAGTTATTCCAAAGAGTCCACCATACCTACCTATTAGCATTTGCTATTCCAAGAATATTCATGTTTTTATCTACCTTCCGAATTAAACTTGTTATGTGAAAATTAGTGATTAAAGCTCTTACGAACTTGATGGCACACTTTACTTTCTTGCACTTAATAATCTTGAACCATTGTGTCCATATTTGTTGCGTATATGCTTGCGCTTTATAAGTTGAAGTTAGGAGAACCATATATCATGGGGAACGCTTTCAACATTGCACTTATATTCTGTTGATATCATGATTCTTTTGCTTATGGATCCCGGCAGTGTGAAATAAAAGGGGAACTTGTAAGATCATGGAGTTTGTATGTGTGTTAGAGAAACGCCTGGGCCGCTAGACTAAGACATGCCTAATCATGGTGGAAACTTGCAGCATAACCATAATGAGCACTCTATGAAGCATCCTCAATAAAAACCTATGCAAATAGCAAATAAAAAGATCGCCGAGATGCTCATTGTCTACTTGCCTTGTCATTTTGATATGGGATAGCTCCTGTGTCAGGGGGAAAGGGGTACCCCGTTGGCGGTTCTCTATGATACATATGTACTTACAATGACAAGAGCTTACTTGTGACTGAAGTTGAGTAGCATGAGGTTCTGTACTCGTAAGCAAGGGGCATGAGATTTCAACTTATAACTTGTCAAGCATATCCTCTTAGTTGTGTCACTTTAACTTTAATCACCTAAAGATGCTTATGATAGGAGCAATGAGAGCTGAAAGCTAATAAGTACCATAATTTTTGGAAGCTCTTTATGAGACTTGAATCCCTGCTTCCTTCCATGAAGGCCTTTCTTTTACTTTTATGTTGAGTCCGCATCTTCTATCTTTATGCACCTATTGAGAGAGCATAGTGGCCATTCTTAGTTTAATGTGCATTGTCCCAAGACTTGTTGATTGATGCATAACTTTGATATTGCTTGTTCTTAAACTATTTGTATCTAGTCACCCTTATGAACTTTGAAGGTGTCCTATGCATTTATGTTTTTCTACTCTATGAAGGACAAGCTGAATATCATTCTCATTATGCTTTCTTTATGTGAAACAAACAAATGTCTTGCAAAGAATTGTTATTCATGAATCTTTTGTTTGTGCCTTTTCATGTTACAACATACTTGTTATGTCTTATTGTTAGAACTATATCTTTCATGCTATGTTAAAGTTTATGATCCCAGTTATCAATGTTTTACAAATACTTTGATCAAGTTTATAATGGTGCATATCACCTAAAAAATTATTCTTTCTTTTTATCACTTACATACTCGAGGACAAGCAGGAGTTAAGCTTGGGGATGTTGATACGTTGCAAACGTATCTATAATTTTTGATGTTCCATGCTTGTTTTATATCTACTTTCTTATGTTTTGTCCACACTTTGGAGTATTTTTATACACTTTCTTGGACTAACCTATTAACAAGATGCCACAGTGCCAGCTGCCTGTTTTCTGCTGCTTTTGGTTCTAGGAAAGTCAGAAAATGAATATTCTCGGAATTGGACGAGACAAAAGCCAAAGTCAATATTTCACCGATTGGGACACGGATCCAGAAGACGAGACGGAGAGGGGCCAGAGGCCAGCCACACCACCTGGCCGCGCGGCCAGGCCTGGCCCGTGCCAGGGGGTGGTGTGGCCGCCTAGGGCACCCCCTCGACCTCCCCTTTCACCTATATATCGCCTCCGATACAGAAACCCTAAGGACCCAATAAAAATTTCACGAAAGAGTCTATAGCCGCCGTCATATCCATCCCTAGATCGGGAGGGATCTGAAGCTCTTCCCGGCACCCTACCAGAGGGGAGAATTCACCCTGGAGGCCTTTTTCATCACCATGTCTGCCTCCGGTGTGATGCGTGAGTAGTTCATCCCTGGACTACGGGTCCATGTAGTAGCTAGATGGTTGGTTCTTCTCCTTTGTGCTACCATGTCTAGATCTTGTGAGCTCCGTTCATGATCAAGATCATCTATTTGTAATCATACATGTTGTGTTTGCGAGGATCCGATGGATATTGAGATGCTATTTAAGATTGATTATTGATTCTATCATGTCTATGTTATTTGTGATCTTGCATGCTTTCCGTTGTTAGTAGCTATCTTAGACGAGTAGATGCTAGCAACTCCAAGAGGGAGTATTTATGCTCGATAGTGGGTTCATGCCTCTAGTAATCTGGGGAAGTGACAGAAATCTCTAAGGTACTAGATGTGTTGTTGCTACTAGGGAGAAAACAACAATCCTTTGTTCATAGAACAATCGTATTGTTTACTTTACACGTAATGCTTAATGCAATTATCTATTGCTTGCAACTTAATACTAGAGGGGGTTCGGATGATAACCTGAAGGTGGATTATTAGTCATAGATACAGTTGGATTACGGTCTATGTATAATGTTGTAATGCCCAACCAAATCTCATAGGAGTCAAGATGATTAGTATATGCATGTATGCTTTCTCGATGTTTGTCAATTGCCCCGCTGTAATTTCTTCACCCAACATGTCATCTATCTTAAGGAGAATCACCTCTAGTGAACTATGGACCCCGGTCCTTTTTTTACCATCAATCTACAACTATTTACTATTTTCTGTTTACTTTCTGCAAGCTGTTACTATCTTCCACACAATACGTTTAATCCTTTGTTTTCAGCAAAATCGGAAAGATTGACAACCTCATTGTAAGTTGGGGGCAAAGTTCTGTGGTTGTGTTGTGCAGGATTCCAAGTTGGAAACAACACCTTGGAGGTGTTTCCTTGCTCCTACAGGTTCGATAACCTTGGTTTCATAACTGAGGGAAAACTTGCTGTTGTGCTCATCATACCTTCCTCTTAGGATTCCCCAATGAGCTCGATATATTTTGGGCCATCAGCCGTCATCAACATGGGTGGCAATGGTGGCACTTGGGACAACACCGGCACTGGCGGTGGAATCCCAGTCACGAACGGTGGCCCCAGCAACCACGCACCCACCAACAATGGAACAGAAAGGCCCACCCTAGAAGATCATCCGAATCTCTCGGTGAATGAGCAAACCCGAGAGTGCGTGCTGATAAAGCTCAACGACACTGAGTGGGCTCGTTATAGGGAAGCTCTACGGGGCAACCCCCTACCACCTAACTCATCGCAAGACATGCTGATGGGTTATCACTGGCTGCTCAAGGAGGAGTTCAAGTGCCAATAGCAAGTAATCGCCCAGCTCGACGAGCGCAGAAGGGAAGCGGACGAGTCGAGCCTTTGTCGGGCTCAACTCTCCTCCATCGGAGGATCCTCCACTAAAGGCAACGATCATACGGCTGCTAGAAGATGTTCTCGACTCGCTCACCTCACCGAGAAGGAGCGAGTGAATGCCACTCGAGTCCTCGACTTCTCGTCCATGACAGTGGACACACGAGGCAATGTGCTCCCTAAAACGCGACAAGCAGCGGTGAAGGCAGTTACTATGTACCTGCTCAACAACCAGCCGCAAGCTAGGGACCCACGGACCACCGTGCACCGATCTACGATCGATGGCTTGGGACTAGTCGAGGCTGCTCTCATCAAGGATCCGGTGTTGCAGCCGAAGAAAAGCAAGGCTCTAGCTAAGCGCTACTCTTCCTCCCCTCCAGCAACGACAACCATGATATGTCACAGTGACGCCGCTCACGGTGAGACGACTACGACTATGACGCGCGCGCGCGATGACATCACGCAGCGCAAAGTCGACAAGATGCGCGCGAGGCATGCCTGTTGGACTGACTGAGAAGATGATGAGATAGACCTCTGCGGTGCCAGCTGCTTCAGCAGAGCCATACGACAGAAGCGAATGCCAAAAGGGTTCAAACTCCCATCAGAGAACCCGAAATTCGACGGCCACCAGGACCCGAAGATCTGGCTGGAGGATCATATTTCTCCATCAGGCTACACGATAGAACCACAAGCACGACAATGCAACGCCTCCAGCTACAGCTGCAAGGCACTGCTCGTGTGTGGCTCAATAACCTCCCGCGTGGATCGATTCGCAGCTGGGATGAGCTGGTCTACAGTTCGTGCGAAACTTCAAGGGCACTTACAAAAGGCCCCCATCAATCGAAGAATTAAGAGGCTGCTACCAGAAGACTGGTGAGTCGATGTGCTCATACATCCAGAGATGGTCCATCATCAAAAACTCTGCAGAAGACATCTCTGAGGACCACGCAATCGACGCATTCAATAGCGGCGTGCGCCACAAAGAGCTCAGAGAGGAGCTGGGCCGCTCAAAGCCCAAGACAATCAACCACCTGATGGAGATCACGAACAGGTGGGCCGATGGAGAGGACTCGGTGAAGAACTATGTCCACTCAGATGATGACGACGACCTCGGTCGTAGACCCGATCACCGAGGAAAACGTCGGATGCGCGGTTACAAGGACCGCGAGGAAGTCGACATGGTCGCGGCTGGCTACACCGACAAACACGACAACAACAACCGCAACAAGGGATACCGCAATGGTGGATACCACGACAGCGGAAAAACCGTGCAAGTGTGGCAACACCGCACTCACGATGAGGCACCTGGAACATCCATCTAGGACAAACTGTCCGAACCGTGCAACGTACACTTCTACATCGACAAGCACGATGGCAAGAAAAAATCTAGCCACCTTTTAAAGGACTGCCGCGAGTTCCTCAAGCTCCATGAAGGCCTAGCCCAAATAAATTGCGACGCGATAAACCAGGGCTATGGAGCTGCCCCGAGCACTGTGGCTCATGGAGCACCTCCACCGCCACCCGGGCCACCACCACCTGCAGCTGCGCCTATCCAAAACCATGGAGGCAAGCCATACCCGCAAGCACTAGGAAACATGGGGATGATCCAAAAAGGATGCCCATAAAATCGGGTGCAAAAATCAATCACTCGCCAAGTTAATCTGGCGGTGAACTCTCCACCCCCACCATTGATTACCTCAGTGGGAGCGAGTCCTGCATTACTTTCGACAAGCGCGATCATCCGCGTCAAGTAACTCGCCCAGGCCACTGTCCGCTGGTGCTCGAGGCACAAATCAGAGGCTTCGAGATGAGTCGCGTCTTCATGGACGGGGGCAACAACATCAACCTCATGTTCGCAAGCACCTTGTGCACCATGAAAATCCCTCTGTCATGTCTGGAAACTTCAGACACAACATTCCATGGCATTGTCCTAGGGAACAACATATACCCCCTGGGCAAGATCAGCCTGGATGTCATCTTCGAAATGCCGGCAAACTTCCGGCGAGAGCGCATCGAATTTGAAGTTGTCAACTGGCCCTCACAATATCAATGCATCCTCGGGCGCGTCGTGTTCACGAGGTTCATGGAAGTGCCACAGTACGCCTACCTGCATATGAAGATGTCGGGTCCCAACAGCATTATCATAGTCAACGGAAGCTTCGAGAGATCCGACAGCTGCAAAAGGGAATTCAACAGAATCTCCCATTCTTTCAGCATGCAGGAGGAACTGGCAAGGTTGAAGGAGTCAACAGACAACAGTCTACCTCCTCTGAGTAAGACAAGCTCACTCGACCAATCCTTCGACACGTCGATCCACACAAAGGCAGTCTAGGTCCACCCAACGGACCCGACCAAGATGACCCTCATCGCCAACAACTTGAGTCCCGCATAGGAACTCGCGCTCGTTGAATTCCTCCATGAGCGCTGGGAAATCTTCGCTTGGTGTCCTATGAACATGCTAGGAGTTTCCAGGGAATTCGTCGAGCACTCACTCAATGTGAATCCTGAAGCAAGACCAGTGAAGCAGATGATACGTCGACTATCTTAGCCAAGGTCAAAAGCAGTCGGTGTGGAAGTCAACAGACACCTTGACGCTAACTTCATACGCGAGATCAAGGAAAGCATTTGGGTAGCAAACCCCATGCTCGTTCCTAAAAAGGACACGGATATCCTGTGGATGTGCGTGGACTTCACCTCCTTAAACAAACATTGCCCAAAGGATCACTTCCCATTGCCGTGGATCGACCAGATAATCGACTCCACCGCGGGATGCGAGCGCCTCTGCTTCCTCGATGCCTACTCAGGCTACCACTAGATTCGAATGAAGGAGGAATACCAGGAGAAAACGGCGTTCATCACACCCTTTGGTGTCTTCTGCTACAGAACGATGCCCTTTTGGCTGAAAAACGCAGGGGCCACCTACCAGCGGTGTATGCAGACCTACCTCAAGAGCCAATTTGGTCGTAACATTCAAGTCTATGTCGATGACATCGTCGTCAAAACCAAGAAGGAAGCCTTGTTACTCGACGATCTCCACGAGACCTTCGATAACTTTGACCGCTATCGGATCAAGCTGAATCCGGACAAATGCGCCTGCAACGAACCATCTGGGCAATTTCTCGGGTACCTCATCTCCGCGAGAGGGATCGAGGCCAACCCGAAGAAAATAAAGACCATACTGGATGACCCACAAGTATAGGGGGTGTATCGTAGTATTTTCGAGGGAAGTGAAACCCAATTTATTGATTCGACACAAGGGGAGCCAAAGAATATTTATAAGCCTTAACAACTGAGTTGTCAATTCAGCTGCACCTGGAAACAATCTTGCTCACAACAGTTTATCAGTAGCAACAGTTTTGTAGTAACAATAGCAAAGTAATAGTAGTAGTAAAAGTAAAGACAATAGTAACAATTGCAGGAAACAGTAGGATTAAAGCGCGGTAGGCATAGGGATGGATGGACGTGCCTTTGCATGGACAAGACAATTCACATGGCAATCAAGACATAGGGCATTTGCAGATAAATAAGATAAAGCATCCAAGTACTAAATAATCATAGGCATGTGTTCCATATATAGTCATACGTGCTCGCAATGAGAACTTGCACAACATCTTTTGTCCTGCCAGCCCGTTTACAGCGGGGCCTCAAAGGAACCACCGGCAATTAAGGTGATCCTTTTAATAGAGCACCGGAGCAAAGCATTAACACTCCATGAACACATGTGATCCTCACATCAAAGCCATTCCTCCGGTTATCCCGATTGCTATCACCGGGCCTTTGGTTCCTGACAACAACTGTATACGACTTTGCGTAAGACCATAAACAATACTATCATAATGAATCAATAACATGTTCAGATCTGAAATCATGGCACTCGGGCCCTAGTGACAAGCATTAAGCATAACAAGTTGCAACAAAGTCAAAAAGCACTAATAATAGATACTAGGCACCATGCCCTAACCATATGATGCCATTACACGAACAATCTCATCCAATCCCTACTATCCCCATAGCCTACAGCGGGGGATTACTCACTCATAGATGGGGAAACATGGATGGTCGATGGAGAAGCGATGGTGATGATGATGGCGATGATCTCCTCCAATTCCCCGTCCCGGCAGGGTGCTAGAACTAAGTTTCTAGTTCCGAATCACGGAATCTAGTGGTGGCGGCGCAGCGGAACTCTTTCTGGAAAAACATCGAACCCCCCTTGGTTTTTAGGTCAAGAGGCAACTTATAGGCGAAGAGGGAGGCCGAGGGGTGATGGCCCAAAATATATCGAGCTCGTTGGGGAACCCCAAGAGGAAGGTATGATGAGCACAGTAGCAAGTTTTCCCTCAATTATGAAACCAAGGTTATCAATCCAGTAGGATCAAGGAAACACCCCAAAGGTGTTGCTAGAACTTTTAAGGTACCCGTGCCACAAGCAGAACATGGAGACCTGCACAACACAACAACAGAAATCTGCCCCCAACTTGCGATGAGGTTGTCAATCTCACCGGTTTTGCTGAAAACAAAGGATTAAACGTATCGAGTGGAAGAAAGTAATAGTTTGCAGAAAGTAAACACAAAGCAGTAAACAATTGATTGTAGATTGATGGTAAAAGAAAGGACCGGGGTCCATAGTTCACTAGTGGTGGCTCTCCTTAAGATAGATGACATGTTGGGTGAACAAATTACGGCGGGGCAATTAACAAACATCGAGAAAGCATACAAGCATATACTACTCACCTTGACTCCTTTGAGATTCGATTGGGCATTACAACATTATACATGGACCGCCATCCAACTGCATCTATGACTAATAATCCACCTTCTGGTTATCATCCGAACCCCTCCAGTATTAAGTTGCAAGCAACGGATAATTGCATTACGAATTGCGTGTAAAGTAAACAATACGATTGTTCTATGAACAAAGGATTGCTGTTTTCTCCCTAGTAGCAACAACACATCTAGTACCTTAGAGATTTCTGTCACTTCCCTAGATTACTAGAGGCATGAACCCACTATCGAGCATAAATACTAACTCTTGGAGTTGCTAGCATCTACTTGGCCAAGATAGCTACTAACAACGGAAAGCATGCAAGATCACAAATAACAAAGACATGATAGAATCAATAATTAATCTGAAATAGCATCTCAATATCCATCGGATCCCCGCAAACACAACATGTATGAATTACAAATAGATGATCTTGATCATGAACGGAGCTCACAAGATCTAAACATGATAGCACAAAGGAGGAGAACCAGCCATCTAGCCACTACATGGACCCGTAGTCCAGAGATGAACTACTCACGCATCACATCGGAGGCTTGCATGATGATGAAGAAGGCCTCTAGGGTGAATTCCCCTCTCCGGCAGGGTGCCGAGAAGAGCTTCATATCCCTCCCGATCTAGGGATGGAGATGACGGCGGTTACAGACTCTTTCATGGAATTTTGATTGGGTACTTAGGGTTTTTGTATCAGAGGCAATATATAGGCGAAAGGAGAGGCCGAGGGGGTGCCTGGGGTGGCCAGACCACCCCCTGGTGCGGGCCAAGCCTGGCTGCCAGTGGTGTGGCTGACCCAGCCCTCTCCATCTCGTATTCTGGCTCCTGGTGTCCCTTGGTGAAAAACTAACATTGGCTTTTGTCCCGTCCAATTCCGAGAATATTCATTTTCTGACTTTCCTGGAACCAAAAACAGCAGAAAATAGGCAGCTGGCACTATGGCTCTTGTTAATAGGTTAGTCCAAGAAATTATATGAAAAGTACTCCAAAGTGTGGACAAAACATAAGAAAGTAGATAAAACCAAGCATGGAACATCAAAAATTATGGATACGTTAGCAACATATCAACATCCCCAATCTTAACTCCTGCTCGTCCTCGAGTAGGTAAGTGATAAAAAGAAAGAACAATTTTTGAGGTGACATGCACCATCATAAACTTGATCAAAGTATTTGTAAAACATTGATAGCTGGGATCATAGTACTTCAATCAAAACATGAAAGACAAAGTTCTAACAATAAGGCAAAGCAACTAAGTTGCAACATGAAAAGGCATAAACAAAAGATTCACGAATAATAATGCTTTGCAAGACGTTTGTTTGTTTCACATAAAGAAAACATAGCATAGTGGCATCTAGCTTGTCTCTCATAGAGTAGCAAACATAAATGCATAGGACACCTTCGAAGTTCATAAGAGTGACTAGATACAAATAGTTTAAAACAAGCAATATCAAAGCTATGCATCAATCATCAAGTCTTGGGACAATGCACATAGAACTAAGAATGGCCACTATGCTCTCAAAGTAGGTGCATAAAGATAGAAGGTGGATACTCAACATAAAAGTAAAAGAAAGGCCTTCATAGAAGGAAGTAGGGATTCAAGTCTCATAAAGAGCTTCCAAAAATTATGGTACTTATTAGCTTTCACCTCTCATTGCCCCTATCATAAGCATCTTGAAGGTGATTAAGGTTAAAGTGACACAACTAAGAGGATATGCTTGACAAGTTATAAGCCGAAATCTCATGCCCCTTACTTACGAAGACCGAACCTCATGCTACTCAACTTTAGTAACAAGTAATCTCTTGTCATTGTAAGTACATATGTATCATAAAGAACCGTCAATGGGGTACCCCTTGCACATGATATAGGAGCTATCCCATAATCAAAATGACAAGGAAAGAAGACAATGAGCATCTCAGCGATCTTTTTATTTTCTATTTGCATAGGTTTTTATTAAGGATGCTTGATGGCTCAATACACGGCGCCCAAAAAAGTGCTTGGTGCGTTGTGTTGATGTAGAGCTCGTTGGGAACCCCAAGAGGAAGGTATGATGAGCACATCAGCAAGTTTCCCTCAGTTATGAAACCAAGGTTTAATCGAACCGGTAGGAGCAAGGAAACACCTCAAAGGTGTTACTAGCTGAGCTTAAGGTATGCACTACCGGTGCTTGTAGCAACGTGGAGACCTGCACAACACAACCACGTAACTTTGTCCCCAACTTCATGGCGAGGTTGTCAATCTCACCGTGTTTTGCAGAAAACAAAGGATTAAACGTATCGAATGGAAAGAAGTAAAAGTTTGCAGAAAGTAAACACAAAGCAGTAAAAGATTGTAGATTGTATGTAAAAGACAAGGACCGGGATCCATAGTTCACTAGAGGTGGCTCTCCTTAGATAGATAACATGCTGGGTGAACAAATTACAGCGGGGCAATTGACAAACACCGAGAAAGCAATACATGCATATACTAATCATCTTGACTCCTTTGAGACTTGATTGGGCATTACAACATAATACATGTAATCGCCATCCAACTGCATCTATGACTAATAATCCACCTTCAGGTTATCATCCAAACCCCCTCCAGTATTAAGTTGCAAGCAATAGATTATTGCTTTACGAACTGCGTGTAAAGTAAACAATACGATTGTTCTATGAACAAAAGATCGTTGTTTTCTCCCTAGTAGCAACAACACATCTAGTACCTTAGAGATTTCTGTCACTTCCCCAGATTACCAGAGGCATGAACCCACTATCGAGCATAAATACTAACTTTTGGAGTTGCTAGCATCTACTTGGCCAAGATAGCTACTAACAACGGAAAGCATGCAAGATCTCAAATAACAAAGACATGATAGAATCAATAATCAATCTGAGATAGCATCTCAATATCCATCGGATCCCCGCCAACACAACATGTAAGGATTACAAATAGATGATCTTGATCATGAACGGAGCTCACAAGATCTAAACATGAAAGAACAAAGGAGGAGAAACCAGCCATCTAGCTACTACATGGATCCGTAGTCCAAGGATGAACTACTCACGCATCACACCGGGGGCTTGCATGGTGATGAAGAAGGCCTGTGGTGAATTCCCTCTCCCAGGTGCCGAAGAGCTTTAGATCCCTTCCGATCTAGGGATGGATATGACGGCGGCTACAGACTCTTTCGTGGATTTTTGATCGGGTACTTAGGGTTTTTGTCCCGAGGGCAACTTATAGGCGGAAGGAGAGGCCGAGGGGGTGCTGGGGTCGGCCAGACCACCCCCTGGCGCGGGCCAAGCCTGGCCGCGCGACCAGGTGGTGTGGTCGGCCCCTGGCCCCTCTCCGTCTCATATTTTGGCACTTGATCCCTTCCGGAAAATAGGCACTTTGGCTTTTGTCCCGTCCAATTCCGAGAATATTCATTTTCTGACTTTTTTGGAACCAAAAACAACAGAAAAATTTGCAATAATCGTGGCTCTTGTTAATAGGTTAGTCCAAGAAATCATAATAAAAGTACTCCAAAGTTGGAACAAAACACAAGAAAGTGGATAAAACAAGCATGGAACATCAAAAATTATAGATACATTTGCAATGTATCAACATCCCCAAGCTTAACTCCTGCTCGTCCTCGAGTAGGTAAGTGATAAAAAGAAAGAATTTTTGAGGTGACATGCACCATCAAAGACTTGATCAAAGTATTTGCAAAGCATTCAAAGCTGGGATCATAGTACTTCAATCATAACATGAAAGACAAAGTTCTAGCAATAAGCAAAGAAACTATGATGCAACATGGAAAGGCGCAAACAAAAGATTCATGAATAACAATGCTTTGTAATACGTTTGTTTGTTTCACATAAAGAAAACATAGCATAAAAGTATTCAGCTTGTCCCTCATAGAGTAGCAAATATAAATGCATAGGACACCTTCAAAGTTCATAAGAGTGACTAGATACAATAGTTTCAAACAAGCAATAACAAGTCATGCATCAATCAACTAGTCTTGGAACAATGCACACAGAACTAAGAATGGCCACTATGCTCTCAAAGTAGGTGCATAAAGATAGAAGGTGGAGACTCAATATAATGGTGGAAGAAAGGCCTTTTGTAAAAAGGAAGTAGGGATTCAAGTCTCATAAAGAGCTTCCAAAAATTATGATACTTATAGCTTTCAGCTCTCATTGCCCCTATCATAAGCATCTTGAAATGATTAAGGTTAAAGTGAACAAACTATGGTGTACATGCTTGACGAAGTATAAGTCAGAAATCTCATGTCCCTTGTATACGAGGGCTGCTCCTCATGCTAATCAAGTTTAGTCACCGGTAAGTTCTTGTCATTGTAAGTACATGTGTATCATAGAGAACCGCCAACGGGGTACCCCTTGCCCGATGATACGGAAGAATCCCCATATCAAAATGACAAGGCAAGCAGACAACGAGCATCTCAGCATTCTTCTTATTTACCATGGTAATATGGTGCTTTTTTCTCTCTTTCCTCTTTTCATAGTATCTCTTTTTTTTCCTTTCTCTTTTTTTCTCAATAGGACTCTTTTTTTATAAGAAGAATGCTTCATAGACAGCTCATTATGGTTACGCTGCAGGTTTCCATCATGTCAGCATGGATTAGACCAGCTACCAAAGCGCTTTCTAACACATATACATAACTCCATGGACTTACAAGCCCCCTTTCATTTCACAATCGACGACATCCATATACAAAAGAGCATGATATCAACTAGGTACAAGTACCAAGTGCAATGTTGAAAGCGTTCCCCATGAAAGCATGGTTCTGCTAATTCCCAACAAATAAGTGCAAGCATATACAACATAGAAGACGCAATGGTTCAAGTTTATTAGAGGCAATAAAGTAAAGTGTGCCATCAAGTTCGTGAGAGCTTTAATCACTAGTTTTCTCATAACAAGTGGAAGGTAAACAAAAGCATGAATATACTTGGAATAGCATAAGCTAGTAGGTAGGTATGATGGACTCTTTGGAAAAACTTGGTTTAGGGAGTTGGATGCATGATTGGAACTCATACTTTGTTGTGGAGGCTAGCAAAAGACTGGGAGCGACAAACTAAGAGAGCAATAATGGCCATAATCATGCAGAGCGACAAAACATCATTGATCAAAGCATAAAGTGATACTACAAGTTGAAAACTAAAGGATCATAAAGGCTATGGTGACTTGAGATAGTCATAACATGGTGTGAGCATGCGCCAAGTCAACCCAAATAAAGCATCAAAGGAGAATACCACTATACTATGCTTTAATATGCTAAAACAACGCATGATTCATCCAAGGCACATTAAGCAATCTCAATTGTTTATAACAAGTCATGCTACAGCAAACAATACTAAGCATAAAGCCAAAACAATATCAAGCATGACATGACAAAGCATAGGCCACAGTCAAAAACGAGCTCTTTTTACCACATAAGTATGAACTTTCCTACTCTTTTCCAAACCAAACCAAACTATTTGCAAACCAAAGTGTGAAAGAGGGGCTCCAACCAACTTATTCAGAAAACTAAGAAAACCAAGAAAACTAAAAACCAAAACGAAAACGAAAAAGAAGACGCTCCAAGAGAAACACAACTTTGCACGAAACAATAAAAATGAAGCGTTTGGAAGAAACCTGGAATTTTTATTGATGAAGAAGGGGATGCCTTGGGCATCCCCAAGCTTTGACGCTTGTACTTCTTGGATATTTATTGGGGTGACACGTGTGGCATCCCCAATCTTGAGTTTTAGTCCATCCTTCATCTCATTACTCATTCCTTCCATACACCTGAAAATTTTCCTTCATACAAAACTTCACACAATCTCATTAGCAACATTAGTGCACTTAATATAAATAAGTCTCAAGGTTCAGTTCTAACACCAAATAAAATTCCATTAGAACACTAGATACTGTAGCACTTCCCTCAAAAAGCTCAATTCCCCAAAGGAACTCAAGAAGGAACTAATAAGAAGCAAATGCAGAAAATGGCAGAAATCTGTCAAAACAGACCAGCAGGTAAAGACACATTTTTTATAAGACCATCTGTTGCTCAAATCAAAAAGTGTTGAACTAACGAAAGTTAGATAACATCCTGCGGCAGAATCACAAAAAATTACAGCTCAATCCGACGTACAAAGCTCTCTCAGGAATTTTTACGGTGAAGCACAGAAATCTGTTTTGGGACAGCAACTTTCCCAATCATTACTTCACTCTCATTAGAGGTTACTCTTGGCACAAAAAGCAAATAAAAAGGATAAGGAGAGGTTAATTACAGAGGTAATAACTTCCAAGACTCAACTAAAACTCTTGGGTTATCTCCCAACAAGTACTTTTCTTTAACGCCTTTAAGTTAGGCATAAGAACCAAAGAAAGAATCAAGTGTTCTCAAATGAAGAAGCATTAAGACCAAATTTTGTTTTCATAGGAGAAGCAAAAGAAATCTTTTCTATCTTTTTAGGGAAGTGTTCTATACCTTTCTTGAGTGGGAGTTGATATTTAATGGTGCCTTCTTTCATAAATGATGGCACCAATAGTTCTAAGAAAAGGTCTTCCCAAAGTAATAGGACAAGAAGCATTGTATTCAACATCCAAAACATAGAAATCAACAGGGACATAGGAATCATTAACCATAATAAGAACATCATTAAGACTCCCCATGAGTTTCTTTTTAGCATTAGCATCAAGTGGGACATTCAAATAACAATCTTCAAGAGGAGGCAAATCAAGCATATCATAAATCCTTCTAGGCATAATAGAAACACTACTATCAAGATCACACAAAGATTTGAAATCAAAGTCATTCACTTTCATATTAATGATGGGTTCCCAACCATCTTCTTGCTTTATAGGAATAGAAGCTTTATGTTTCATCTTTTCTTCTTTAATCTTTATGAGAGCATCAGTAATGTGTTTTGTAAAAGCCATGTTCATAGCACTAGCATTAGAACTTTTAGCAAGCTTTTGTAGGAACTTAATAACTTCAGAGATGTTGCAACCATCAAGATCAAAATCAACTTTATCATCTAAAGTAGTAGAACTATTACTAGCCTCAACACTAGTGGTGGTAATAGTAGAAACACTAATGTTTCTAGCAATTTCATCTTCTCTTTCCCACTTAGCATGTAATTCAGCTAATAGTCTAACATTTTCATCAATTCTTACTTGTATAGCATTAGTGGCTGCAAAGGGATTCTCATTAGTTTCGGGTTTAGCAGCCATTTTATTAATCAATGAAAATTGAGCTTCAGACAAATATGATATATTTCTTTCAGCATTAGAGAGTTTCAATTGTAAACTAGGAATTTCCCTATTTAGACTCTCAAGTTGATGGCTAATGTTCTTCAAAATGATAGATTGCTCCTCCATTGTTTTAGTAAATAGTCTATTTTGCTCATATTGCATTTTCATAAAGTTTTTAGTGGCTCTTTCAACTTCCAAAATTCTACCTTCACTAGGTAATTCAGATTTACCATTGTTGGGAGGATATGGCTTATAATTGTTGTTACCAAAATTGTTCCTATAAGCATTATTACCATAAGCATTGTTGCCGAAGTTGTTATTTCTTATGAAGTTCACATCAACTTGCTCTTCTTGAGCAACCAAAGAGGCTAAAGGAACATTATTTGGATCAATATGGTCTTTCCCACTAACAAGCATAGACATAATAATATCAATCTTATCACTCAAGGACAAGGTTTCCTCAACAGAATTTACCTCCTTACCTTGTGGAGATCTCTCAGTATGCCATTCAGAATAATTAACCATCATATTATCCAATAGTTTTGTTGCAGCACCCAAAGTGATGGTCATAAATGTACCTCCAGCAGCTAAATCCAATAGGTTCCTTGAAGAATAGTTCAATCCTGCATAAAAAGTTTGGATGATCATCCAAGCAGTCAGTCCATGAGTGGGACAATTCTTTACCAAAGATTTCATTCTTTTCCAAACTTGAGCAACATGCTCATTATCAAGTTGTTTAAACTTCATTATTTCACTTCTCATGGATATAATCTTAGCAGGAGGATAGTATTTTCCAATAAAAGCATCTTTGCACTTAGTCCAAGAATCAATACTATTCCTAGTTAAGGAATTCAACCATTCTTTAGCTTTTCCTCTCAAAGAGAAAGGAAACAATTTCAGCTTAATAATATCACCATCTATATCCCTATGCTTTTGCATCTCACAAAGTTCAACAAAGTTATTTAGATGGGAAGCAGCATCTTCATTACCAATACCCGGAAATTGCTCTCTCATAACAAGATTGAGCAAAGCAGGTTTTATCTCAAAGAAAGTATTTTCAGCTACAGGTGGAGCAATAGGAGTGCTCATAAAATCATTGTTGTTGGTGCTAGTGAAGTCACACAACTTAGTGTTTTCAAGAGTAGTCATTTTTTTGGGTTTTCAAATAAGAAAGCAAACTAGTAAAACTAATTTTTTTTGGATTTTTGAAGAACAAAACAAGCAAACAAAGGAAAAAAGGAAACTAAGCAAAACAAAAACAACAAAGTAAAGAGATTGGTTATGAGGGACTCCCCTTGTGAAGATGTCCTTAACTCCCAGGCAACGATGCTAGAAAATCGCTTGATGGCTCAATACACGGCGCCCAGAAAAGTGCTTGGTGCGTGGTGTTGATGTAGAGCTCATTGGGAAACCCAAGAGGAAGGTATGATGAGCACAGCATCAAGTTTCCCTCAGTTATGAAACGAAGGTTTAATCGAACCAGTAGGAGCAAGGAAACACCTCAAAGGTGTTACTAGCTAAGCTTTGGCGGGGCGCACTACCAGTGCTAGTATCAACGTGGAGACCTGCACAACACAACCACAGAACTTTGTCCCCAACTTGCGATGAGGTTGTCAATCTCACCGTGTTTTGCGGAAAACAAAGGATTAAACGTATCGAATGGAAAGAAGTAAAAGTTTGCAGAAAGTAAACACAAAGCAGTAAAAGATTGTAGATTGTATGTAAAGAAAAGGACCGGGATCCATAGTTCACTAGAGGTGGCTCTCCTTAGATAGATAACATGCTGGGTGAACAAATTACAGCGGGGCAATTGACAAACACCGAGAAAGCAATACATGCATATACTAATCATCTTGACTCCTTTGAGACTTGATTGGGCATTACAACATAATACATAGACCGCCATCCAACTGCATCTATGACTAATAATCCACCTTCAGGTTATCATCTGAACCCCCTCCAGTATTAAGTTGCAAGCAATGATTATTGCTTCTGAATCAAGTGTAAAGTAAATAATATGATTGTTCTATGAACAAAAGATCGTTGTTTTCTCCCTAGTAGCAATAGCACATCTAGTACCTTAGAGATTTCTGTCACTTCCCCAGATTACCAGAGGCATGAACCCACTATCGAGCATAAATACTAACTCTTGGAGTTGCTAGCATCTACTTGGCCAAGATAGCTACTAACAACGGAAAGCATGCAAGATCTCAAATAACAAAGACATGATAGAATCAATAATCAATCTGAAATAGCATCTCAATATCCATCGGATCCCCGCAAACACAACATGTAAGAATTACAAATAGATGATCTTGATCATGAACGGAGCTCACAAGATCTAAACATGAAAGCACAAAGGAGGAGAAACCAGCCATCTAGCTACTACATGGATCCGTAGTCCAAGGATGAACTACTCACGCATCACACCGGAGGCTTGCATGGTGATGAAGAAGGCCTCCAGGGTGAATTCCCCTCTCCGGCAGGGTGCCGGTCAGAGCTTCAGATCCCTCCCAATCTAGGGATGGAGATGACGGCGGCTACATACTCTTTTGTGGATTTTTGATCGGATACTTAGGGTTTTCGTCCCGAGGGCAACTTATAGGCGGAAGGAGAGGCCGAGGGTCTTTGGGTTGCGGACCACCTGGCGCGGCCAAGCCTGGCCGCACGCCAGTAGTGTGGCTGGCCCTGCCCTCTCCGTCTCAGATTCTGGCACTTGATCCCTTCCGGAAAAATAGGCACTTTGGCTTTTGTCCCGTCCAATTCCGAGAATATTCATTTTCTGACTTTTCTGGAACCAAAAACAACAGAAAACAGGCAGTTGGCACTGTCGCTCTTGTTAATAGGTTAGTCCAAGAAATCATAATAAAAGTACTCCAAAGTTGGAACAAAACATAAGAAAGTGGATAAAACCAAGCATGGAACATCAAAAATTATAGATACATTTGCAATGTATCAATGCTTCATAGAGTGCTCACTATGGTTATGCTACAAGTTTCCACCATGATTAGGCATGGCCTAAGCTAGCGGCCCAGGTGTTTCTCTAGCACACATACAAACTCCATGATCTTACAAGTTCCCCTTTTATTTCACACCACCGGGATCCATAAGCAAAAGAACATGATATCAACGGGGTACAAAGTACAGATGCAATGTTGAAAGTGTTTCCTATGATACATGGTTCTGCTAACTTCAACTTATAAAGCGCAAGCATATACGCAACAAAGATGGACACAATGGTTCAAGTTTATTAAATGCAATAAAGTAAAGTGTGCCATGAAGTTCGTGAGAGCTTTAATCACTAGTTTTCTCATAACAAGTTTAATTCGGAAGATAGACAAAAACATGAATATACTTGGAATAGCATATGCTAATAGGTAGGTATGGTGTACTCTTTGGAAAAACTTGGTTTAAGGAGTTGGATGCATGAGTGGAACTCACACTTGGTTGCGGAGGCTAGCAAAAGACTGGGAGCGACCAACTAAGAGAGCAATAATGGCCATAATCATGCAGAGCGACAAAACATCATTGATCGAAGCATAAAGTGATACTACAAGTTGAAAACTAAAGGATCATAAAGGCTATAGTGACTTGGGATAGTCATAACATGGTGTGAGCATGTGCCAAGTCAACCCAAATAAAGCATCAAAGGAGAATACCACAATACTATGCTTTAATATGCTAAAACAACGCATGATTCTTTCAAGGCACATTAAGAAATCTCAATTGTTTATAACATGTCATGCTACAACAAAGAATACTAAGACTAAAAACAATATCAAGCATGGCATGACAAAGCATAAGCCACAGTCAAAAAACAAACTCTCTTTACCACTTAAGCATGAACTTTCCTACTCTTTTCCATTCCAAACCAAACTATTTGAAAACCAATGTAAGAAAGAGGGGGGTCCAACCGATTTATTCAGCAAACTAAGAAAACCAAGCAAAATAAAAACCAAAACGAACGAAAAAGAAGACGCTCCAAGAACAACACAATTGTGCATGAAACAATAAAAATGAAGTGTTTGGAAGAAACCTGGGATTTTTATTGATAAAGAAAGGGATGCCTTGGGCATCCCCAAGCTTTGAAGCTTGTACTTCTTGGATATTTCTTGGGGTGACACGCGTAGCATCCCCAAGCTTGAGCTTTAGTCCATCCTTCATCTCATTACTTATTCCTTCCATACACCTGAAAATTTTCCTTCATACAAAACTTCACACAATCTTTATTAGCAACATTAGTGCACTCAAGATAATAGGTCATTAGGTTCAGTTCCAACACCAATAAAACTTCCATTAAAACACAAGCTACTGTAGCACTTCTCTCAAAAAGCTCAATTCCCCAAAAAAACTCAAAAAGGAACCAACAAGAAGCAAATGCAAATAAAGGCAGAAATCTGTCAAAACAGACCAGCAGGTAAAGATGGATTTTTTCGAAGACCTTCTGTTGCTCAAATCGAAAAGTGTTAAACTAACGAAAGTTAGATAATAACCTGGGGCAGAAGCACAAAAATGCACGCCTCAAAAGGACGTACATAGATTTTACACAAATTTTTACGGTGAAGCACAGAAATCTGTTTCGGTACAACAACTTTCCCAATCATTACTTCTCTCTCATTAGAGGTTACTCTTGGCACAAAAAGCAAATAAAAAGGATAAGAAGCGTTTATTACTGAAGTAATAACTTTCAAGACTCATCTAAAACTTTTGAGTTATCTCTCAATAAGTACTTTTCTTTAACGCTTTTAAGTTAGGCATAAGAAGCAAGAAAAAGAATCAAGTGTTCTCCAATAAAGAAGCATTAAGATTAATACCAGAAATATCTTCAACAAGGAAAGGTATCTCATCCAAATAAGTTCTAGAGGATCCTCTCTCAACGCTCTTGGGTTCACTATTTTCATCAAACGGGTTTTCGGGAACAATCCAATCAAGATTCTTTTCTATGGTTTCATGCATTGCTACAAGTTTAGAAGGTATTGGTATCTTAATTTCCTCCCCATTAGGTTTGGTTTTGTTCATCTTTTCTCATGTACCAACAACATCTACACATGAGCCTAGCATATTAAAACGTTTAAAGACTTTTCTAGCTTTCTTGGCAACATCATAGAATTTGTTAAGCAAAGTTTCTAGAATAAAATCCCTCTTTTCAGGGTCCTCAATTTCTTTAAGTTTAAGAAACATTACTTGCATTAAGGGGTTAAGATTAACAAACCTAGCTTCCAACTTGTGAACTAAAAAAGCTGCAGCAATTTCATAGTTTGGAGCAAGTTCTGCAAGAGATCTATCCTTAATATCCTCATGTTTACTAACATGATTAAAGAATTCTTCAATATTGTAACGGACCGATTTTTGACAATTTTCAAAAAACTTTTATCTGAAAATGCGGACTAGAAAATTTTGTTTAACTAATGAAAGTTTAATTGAAAATTTCATACGTAAACGGCTTTAACATGAATTAATAACAAAATGAATATAAATTTTAGCTTTATTTGTTCCTCAAGTTCGATTGTGTTTTTGTAATCCCTTGAATTTATTCTTATTTATTGATTCTCAGTATTTCTGGTTCTTTCTAAAAGTCCGGAGAGATTTTATTCCGTGGCCATGCACATGTGCGTGTACCTGGCCGTACTGCTAGCTTCCCTTCCCTGTTTTCTTTCTTCATCTTTTGTGTCACGATTCATTCCTTTTCTTTCTATAAGGCCTAGTTTTGCCTCTCTTCATTTTCTTTTCTTTCTCAACCACGTGACGGACTAAGCCCATCATTTTCTTTTCTTGTCTTATTTTCTTTTCTTATTGGTCTCAAGCCCAACATAATCACCGTGTAACCCCACCTTCTCTCTTCTATTTATTTCAGCCCAACCAAGGCGCTCTGTGTCTGTTCGTCTTGCATTGGCCGAGTCCTCCACGAGCACTGCAGGCAGCGCTGCCGCTTCTCCTTCTTGGTGTTCCTGCCACGACCCCTTGAACCCTTGTTCGAGTCTGATAAATACAGCACCTCATCCCCTCCCTATTTCTCTTCTGAAACCCCTCCTATAGCCCCTACACACAACCCCCAGCGGCCACAGAAAACCTACAACCGCCATAGTACTCACCATGGCAGCAGCCATCTAATCCACTATCCGAACCTCCGCTGCTCGAATCCTTGCACCACCAAAATCTCCTTGACACCAGGATCTCATTCAGACGATTTGTTCCTCGATTCATCAACTACATCTCGCCAATTTCTCCATCTACTTCGGTTCGATATACAAGTTCGTCGGACAGATTCGTCGCACACGGTGAGAATCAGAGCAATTCATTTGAACATTAGTCTAATCTCATATATGCCTATCTCCTAGACATGATCCCTAGTCGCAGTTTTATAGTTTACCACGTTGCCGGTGAACCGAATGTTGTCCGGTGAGATAGCCGTATTAGCCTATCATACACACGTTTGTTGATGTCGAGCCCAACACCGAAGATGTGCCAAATAATCTTAAAAGCCTAGCTGTGTTGTTACTTTTCATAGTTGTCGGGTGTAATTTAGACTAGAATTCCATATATAAATATTTGGTGCCATATTCTATTTGTATCTGAATTATATGCTTGATTGGTGTGTGATTTAGTTCTCTAATTAAATCACCCGCATGTTTTCCATAATTTATATGTATTATTTTGTGACTTGTCTAGATGTTTATTTGTATTTAAAGAGTAGTTTCTAAGTTTCATGATCATGCATAGAGTTGCTTGTATTACTCTGTAATTATTCAATGGCGTCATATTGCTCGTTACAGAAATATATAGTGTAGTGTTGATCCATGTTGAATATACTATTCATGCATGACTTGCCGCTAGTAGCTTTCTAGTTGAATGCATATTTGGTTGTGGCTTGCTTAGTGCTAGCTTATTAATTGTTTATGGTGAAAGAGTTAGATCTGTCTAAGATGATGATATTCTTTGATTGTTCTTATTTGTTTAGTAGGCCTTTCATAGACTTAACTATTGTATTCAGGTTATCATCTTATCGCATGTGTGTTGTTTGTCTAGACTATCATTCATTTGTAGCTACATTGGTATCTTCGGTACTAGGGGTATATATAATTCTTAGTTCTATCTATTATAGTAGCATATCTCTGTGCGACGATGCATGTGAATGTTTGTATATGATCTCATTTCATGTCATAATTCATTGCTTAGTTCTTTATGATATATGCATAAATTGTAGCTTATTATCATGTTGCCACTGCATGATTTATATTAATGTGTCCTTGTGTTTGCTAGCATACATTTACTCTTGGATTAGATAATGATAATGTTGAGTGCTTGCTTGAGTGCATATGATCTCTCATACATGTATGTTATCTTTTGGAGTGTTTGATACATTGCTTAGTAGACCATCACATGCTTAGATAGGTTGTTTCTCATGTTAGTAGTGCATGATAGTACCATATCCTTGAAGATTCTTGTGAGTATAGGTCTTCTTTCCATGTATACAATAGAATGACATGAGTGTTGCCTATGTAGTATATGCTTGTATGATTTGTTATCACATGATGATAATGATAAGCTTGACAATTCTCTTATATCATTTTATAGTATTAGTCAAATGAATAGGCTTGTATATCCTTTATGATGAAATCATATAGTACCATGAAATGACCTTGCTTAGTATATATCATGCTCTATTACTTTATACATGTGATATTAGGATTGTTGTTAAAGGTATCTATAAGTTGTTTATGTATAAATAACATATCTTAGTCTAGTATCTTCCCATGACATGCTTCGTATGTTCAATATCCTATTAGACCATGTTGAGCTATTGACTTATGATTGCTGAAGTATGGTTATGATTGTAGTTTATTGTTTGTTTTACCCTTATGTGACGTGGTGTACATCTATGGTTGCTAGTGTGATGCATGTTTTCATATTATCATCTTTAGTTTCCATTTCTTATTGTTTATGATGTATGTTTATCTTAGACTTTGTATCGCTTATATACTTGTTGTAACATGCTAGATAATCCTTGCTACTCTTTATATCACTAGTATGATAGGTATTCTTCAATGATTGCAAGTTAGTATGATATGGTTTATTGCTATGTCTTATTTACAAGTTTGCTAGTTATCTAGTTATAATAGATTATAGTAAATGGGTTTACTATGTTACATGGTTATGACCAACTATACTATAACCCTTAGATTATGGCTATGTTGTCACGTAGTTATAACAAGCCCTCTGCCGATATAGCATTATAGATCTCTGTCCCGACAATCTATCCTAACATCATACCCATACTATTTGATTCTTATCCGAGTTACTATTACTCACTTCCTCGATTCTAACCAAATTGTCCTATGTCCTATTCTACACCAACTCATACTTGATTTGTATTTCATTTGGTATTTATTTCCTTTGTATTTATTTGGTTGTCATTTGCTAGCGTCACAACGAGTAGGGAGTGACGAGTTTGGTTGTGGACATAATCATCTTATCAAAGAAGAAGGATTCGTCAATGAAGGCATGCCCCTTTCATAATTATCCCATATTTTACAAGTGCATGTTATTATTATTTTATAAATATCTGCTATTTTGGTTACCCACATACCTTGATACACCTATCGCCATACACAACCCTGAGTAGAGATTATATATTAATTCTATAGAGTAGAATTGCTTAGCCATGCTAAATAATATTTAGGATCCTTGATCTTCCCTCTTCGGAGGAATTGGATGACCCTTGGGTCAGATATACCCTTTTGAAACTGGATGAGCTCGCTGAGCTAGCCGTTGTTGCTTCCTCTATTCTATTCTACTCTGGGTGAAACTTACCATCTAAACACTAGCGCGGGCGACAGCTGGATCAAAGGAAGAAGCGATTGGCTGCCCTTCACTAGTGGAAGGGGCAATCCGTCGTCCGTGCCGCATGAGGGCCTAATAAGTCTTGGATTTGAAGATTGTGACCAACGTACAACCACATGCTATAATGGGCACTGACTTGGTCAAGTAAGTTATTCAGCCTTAGGTGTCGATGTCGCCGTACCACTGATGAGGTGTCTGCCTGCGGGGGAGCCTTCGACACAGATGGAGGGACCGGTTTGGGGACGTACTCTCAGTTTCGTGCTCCATACCCGGTGGGCATGTCACATCTTTGGAGGATCTAGCTAAAAGACCTTGTCACAATCCCTCTGCCGGTACACCAATTGGTGTGTATTAAACTAGCGACGGCTGGTGGACGTCAAGACGGGATTGTGTCGTGTGGGAAAAGTGTACAACCTCTGCAGAGTTTAAACTATTCGAATAGCCGTGTCCACAGTCATGGACGACACATGAATCTTTCTTGACATACGGGAACATGTCTTGCTACTTCCCTCTTTACCCCTATCCTTATCCTGGAATCTATGAACTATGTGAGTTGTCGTGGACAATCACACTATTGAGAAATACCACATTGATGATAAACATGTTTTTGTCTGAAACCGCTTTTATCAAAACTACTATCAATTGCAAATAAAATTGGCTTTTATGCAAAAGAACCCTATGACCTCCACATAAAGCCACATGTAGATATATCAGATTTTGCATAAGGGGTATGTTGAGTATGTCATGTACTCATGGCAATACTTTTGTTGAATTCAGAATACTATGAAGGGGAGGACTATGACTACTATGATGACGCTGACGAGTGAGGACTCATGGACTACATCGACTGCCTGTGGTTAAGATGGAGTCACTACGCGTTTTATATTTCCGCTGTGCTTTCTGGATATAATGAATGTCAGTAGACATTTTACTATGTTGTTATCTAGACTTTGTAATAAATTACTTTTGTACGTCTGCAATGATATACATTTCGCTGTGTCGTCAACATTGATCTTGGGATTGACGAATAAACACAGGGGAGGTCTGGAAGTTAAGTTCCGGTCCTTACATAAGTGGTATCAGAGCCGATGTCGACCTAGTCGTGTGACCTTAGTTAGAAATGGAAAGCCTTAGAGACTATTTGCAAAAAGTAAAAATTATTGAAAATATAGTAGTCTAATTCTTGACTATTCTAGCTCCTTGTATTCTCTTATTTAACATTGTGTTCAAATTCTTCTTACCTATACACTTCTCTAGTCTACCATGCCCTATCCACGAGAAGACTTTTCAAGAACTCAAGGAGTCAAGAGTCTTCGACCACACTCTGCATTCTTCAATGTCGAAGATTAACACTGAGACTTGTTGAGACCAGACGACCATATAGAATAAGGTTGGATAGATCCCTGGTAGCTATATAGTATAACGTTAGACAAAAAAGTTTTTGCTTGAGCAAGGTCTGCATATTTTTGGCCTTTGGCACCTTTTCCTATGCAGTCATGCTAAAACCTCTGCAATTTCAAAGAAACTATTGGTTCTTCTGAATTCTTCTTTTGTAGTCTTTTGCCTTTTCTCGTGTTTTATTCTTGGATACCCCTCCAAGCAAGGTTCTATTACCCATTTTATGTTATTCCCTCTTACTTATGGACCCTTGAAAGAAAAATGTTGGACATTGGTGATGGTACTAAGTACTAAAGCTCTCATGGCCGTAGAGGAGGAAAAGAGTCACATGTTACCTACACCGAAGATTATTGCTCTCACATTCCATACTAATCAAGGAGGATTAATTATGCATGCAAACTTTCAGATGAGATTGGAAACACTTCCTAAGGACACCGAGAAAGTTGCCCTAACGACGATGGAAGCCACCCTCTTGGAGAATGTCTACACCTAGACTTGGATTGGTTTGTTTGCGAATGAACATAGAATTTACCATAGACCGTGATCATTCAACTCTATGGTGCAATGGGAAATCGAGCAATGCAATGAAGACATGCTAGTCGACCTCAAGAATATGATTGAAGAATCTAAATCAATGCTGCTTGTATTAGCTACTACCTCATGTTGATCAAAGTCGAGCCAAAAAAAATAGTAGCTCATAAGTACGAGAAGAAATCAGGAGATCAGCCGAGCAAACCATCAGTCATAAGCCTAGAAGCCACCTAGAACCCGTTCTGTAGTGAGCCCGAATCTTGGGGACGAGATTCTGTTAAGGGGGGGGGGGGGGTAGATTTGTAACGGACCGATTTTTGACAGTTTTCAAAAAACTTTTATCTGAAAATGCGGACTAGAAATTTTTATTTAACTAATGAAAGTTTAATTGAAAATTTCATACGTAAACGGCTTTAACATGAATTAATAACAAAATGAATATAAATTTTAGCTTTATTTGTTCCTCAAGTTCGATTGTGTTTTTGTTGTCTTCAGCATATTAAAATATAATCCCTTGAATTTATTCTTATTTATTGATTCTCAGTATTTCTGGTTCTTTCTAAAAGTCCGGAGAGATTTTATTCCGTGACCATGCACATGTGCGTGTACCTGGCCCTACTGCTAGCTTCCCTTCCCTGTTTTCTTTCTTCATCTTTTGTGTCACGATTCATTCCTTTTCTTTCTATAAGGCCTAGTTTTGCCTCTCTTCATTTTCTTTTCTTTCTCAACCACGTGATGGACTAAGCCCATCATTTTCTTTTCTTGTCTTATTTTCTTTTCTTATTGGTCTCAAGCCCAACATAATCACCATGTAACCCCACCTTCTCTCTTCTATTTATTTCAGCCCAACCAAGGCGCTCTGTGTCTGTTCGTCTTGCATTGGACGAGTCCTCCACGAGCACTGCAGGCAGCGCTGCCGCTTCTCCTTCTTGGTGTTCCTGCCACGACCCCTTGAACCCTTGTTCGAGTCTGATAAATACAGCAACTCATCCCCTCCCTATTTCTCTTCTGAAACCCCTCCTATAGCCCCTACACACAACCCCCAGCGGCCACAGAAAACCTACAACCGCCATAGTACTCACCATGGCAGCAGCCATCTAATCCACTATCCGAACCTCCGCTGCTCGAATCCTTGCACCACCAAAATCTCCTTGACACCAGGATCTCATTCAGACGATTTGTTCCTCGATTCATCAACTACATCTCGCCAATTTCTCCATCTACTTCGGTTCGATATACAAGTTCGTCGGACAGATTCGTCGCACACGGTGAGAATCAGAGCAATTCATTTGAACATTAGTCTAATCTCATATATGCCTATCTCCTAGACATGATCCCTAGTCGCAGTTTTATAGTTTACCGCGTTGCCGGTGAACCGAATGTTGTCCGGTGAGATAGCCGTATTAGCCTATCATACACACGTTTGTTGATGTCGAGCCCAACACCGAAGATGTGCCAAATAATCTTAAAAGCCTAGCTGTGTTGTTACTTTTCATAGTTGTCGGGTGTAATTTAGACTAGAATTCCATATATAAATATTTGGTGCCATATTCTATTTGTATCTGAATTATATGCTTGATTGGTGTGTGATTTAGTTCTCCTAATTAAATCACCCGTGCATGTTTTCTCCATAATTTATATGTATTATTTTGTGACTTGTCTAGATGTTCATTTGTATTTAAAGAGTAGTTTCTAAGTTTCATGATCATGCATAGAGTTGCTTGTATTACTCTGTAATTATTCAATGGTGTCATATTGCTCGTTAGAGAAATATATAGTGTAGTGTTGATCCATGTTGAATATACTATTCATGCATGACTTGCCGCTAGTAGCTTTCTAGTTGAATGCATATTTGGTTGTGGCTTGCTTAGTGCTAGCTTATTAATTGTTTATGGTGAAAGAGTTAGATCGGTCTAAGATGATGATATTCTTTGATTGTTCTTATTTGTTTAGTAGGCCATTCATAGACTTAACTATTGTATTCATGTATATACCTAGGTTATCATCTTATCGCATGTGTGTTGTTTGTCTAGACTATCATTCATTCGTAGCTACATTGGTATCTTCGGTACTAGGGGTATATATGATTCTTAGTTCTATCTATTACAGTAGCATATCTCTGTGCGACGATGCATGTTAATGTTTATATATGATCTCATTTCATGTCATAATTCATTTCTTAGTTCTTTATAATATATGCATAAATTGCAGCTTATTATCATGTTGCCGTTGCATGATTTATATTAATGTGTCCTTGTGCTTGCTAGCATACATTTACTCTTGGATTAGATAATGATAATGTTGAGTGCTTGCTAGAGTGCATATGTTCTCTCATACATGTATGTTATCTTTTGGAGTGTTTGATACATTGCTTAGTAGACCATCACATGCTTAGATAGGTTGTTTCTCATGTTAGTAGTGCATGATAGTACCATATCCTTGAAGATTCTTGTGAGTATAGGTCTTCTTTCCATGTATACAATAGAATGACATGAGTGTTGCCTATGTAGTATATGCTTGTATGATTTGTTATCACATGATGATAATGATAAGCTTGACAATTCTCTTATATCATTTTATAGTATTAGTCAAATGAATAGGCTTGTATATCCTTTATGATGAAATCATATAGTACCATGAAATGACCTTGTTTAGTATATATCATGCTCTATTACTTTATACATGTGATATTAGGATTGTTGTTAAAGGTATCTATAAGTTGTTTATGTATAAATAGCATATCTTAGTCTAGTATCTTCCCATGACATGCGTCGTATGTTCAATATCCTATTGGACCATGTTGAGCTATTGACTTATGATTGCTGAAGTATGGTTATGATTGTAGTTTATTGTTTGTTTTACCCTTATGTGATGTGGTGTACATCTATGGTTGCTAGTGTGATGCATGTTTTCATAGTATCATCTTTAGTTTACATTTCTTATTGTTTATGATGTATGTTTATCTTTGACTTTGTATCGCTTATATACTTGGTGTAACATGCTAGATAATCCTTGCTACTCTTTATATCACTAGTATGATAGGTATTGTTCAATGATTGCAAGTTAGTATGATATGGTTTATTGCTATGTCTTATTTACAAGTTTGCTACTTATCTAGTTATAATAGATTATAGTAAGTGGGTTTACTGTGTTACATGGTTATGACCAACTATACTATAACCCTAGATTATGGCTATGTTGTCACGTAGTTATAACAAGCCCTCTGCCGATATAGCATTATAGATCTTTGTCCCGACAATCTATCCTAACATCATACCCATACTATTTGATTCTTATCCAAGTTACTATAACTCACTTCCTTGATCCTAACCAAATTGTCCTATGTCCTATTCTACACCAACTTATACATTCGTTTTGATTTGTATTTCATTTGGTATTTATTTCCTTTGTATTTATTTGGTTATCATTTTCTAGCGTCACAACGAGTATGGTTGTGGGCATAATCATCTTATCAAAGAAGAAGGATTCGTCAACGAAGGCATGCCCCTTTCATAATTATCCCATGTTTTACAAGTGCATGTTATTATTGTTTTATAAATATCTGGTACTTTGGTTACCCATATACCTTGATACACCTGTCGCCATACACAACCCTGAGTACAGATTATATATTAATTCTATAGAGTAGAATTTTAGGATACTTGATCTTCCCTCTTCAGAGGAATTGGATGACCCTTGGGTCAGATATACCCTTTTGAAACTGGATGAGCTCGCTGAGCTAGCCGTTGTTGCTTCCTCTACTCTATTCTACTCTGGGTGAAACTTACCATCTAAACACTTTCATGTGAGCGACTGGATCAAAGGAAGGAGCGATTGGCTGCCCTTCACTAGTGGAAGGGGCAATCCGTCGTCTGTGCCGCATGAGGGCCTAATAAGTCTTGGATTTGAAGATTGTGACCAACATACAACCACATGCTATAATGGGAACTGGCTTGGTCAAGTAAGTTAGTCAACCTTAGGTGTCGATATCGCCGTACCGCTGATGAGGTGTCTGCCTGTGGGGGAGCCTTCGGCATAGATGGGGGGACCGGTTTGGGGACGTACTCTCAGTTCCGTGCTCCATACCCGGTGGGCATGTCACATCTTTGGGGGATCTAGCTAAAATACCTTGTCACAATCCCTCTGCCGGTACACCAATTGGTGTGTACTAAACCAGCGATAGCTGGTGGGCGTCAAGACGGGATTGTGTCGTGTGGGAAAAGTGTATAACCTCTGCAGAGTTTAAACTATTCGAATAGCCGTGTCCATGGTCATGGACGACACATGAATCTTTCTTGACATACGGAAACCTGTCTTGCTACTTCCCTCTTTACCCCTATCCTTATCCTGGAGTCTATGAACTATGTGAGTTGTAGTGGACAGTCACACTATTGAGAAATACCACATTGATGATAAACATGTTTTCGTCTGAAACCGCTTTTATCAAAACTACTATCAATTGCAAATAAAACTGGCTTTTATGCAAAATAACCCTATGACCTCCACATAAAGACAGGTTTTGCATAAGGGGTATGTTGGGTACGTCATGTACTCATGGCAATACTTTTGTTGAATTCAGAATACTATGAAGGGGAGGACTATGACTACTATGATGACGCTGACAAGTGAGGCCTCGTGGACTACATCGACTGCCTGTGGCTGAGATAGAGTCACTACGCGTTTTATATTTCCGCTGTGCTTTCTGGATGTAATGAATGTCAGTAGACATTTTACTATGTTGTTATCTAGACTTTGTAATAAATTACTTTTGTACGTCTGCAATGATATACATTTCGCTGTATCGTCAACATTGATCTTGGGATTGACAAATAAACACAAGCGGGTCTAGAAGTGAAGTTCCGGTCCTCACAAATATTATCTTTTCCAATTATAGAGCCACTACCTATTAAAAGGTCTTTCAGGGTGAATTTAGGGATCTACATGGTGAGCTAAGAAAGAGGTAACAACTATAGAAAGACTTAATTTTTTTTGTGTTTTTAATAAATAAAGCAAACTTGTAAGACTATTTTTTGTGTGTTTTTGATAAAGAAACAAGCAAACAAAGCAAAAGTAAACTAAGAAAAACAAAAATAACATAGCAAATAGATTGGTTATGAGGGACTCCCCTTATTAAGATGTCCTTGACTCCCCGGCAACAGCGCCAGAAAAAGAGCTTGATGGCCCAAAATATATCAAGCTCGTTGGGGAACCCCAAGAGGAAGGTATGATGAGCACAACAGCAAATTTTCTCTCAGTTATGAAACCAAGGTTATCAATCCAGTAGGAGAAAGGAAACACCCTAAAGGTGTTGCTAGCTGAACTTTTATGTGCGCACTACCCGGCCAAGAAAGAACATGGAGACCTGCACAACACAACCACAGAACTATGCCCCCAACTTGCGATGAGGTTGTCAATCTCATCGGTTTTGTTGAAAACAAAGGATTAAACGTATCGAGTGGAAGAAAGTAATAGTTTGCAGAAAGTAAACACAAAGCAGTAAACAGTTGATTGTAAATTGATGGTAAAAGAAAGGACCGGGGGTCCATAGTTCACTAGTGGTGGCTCTCCTTAAGATAGATGACATGTTGGATGAACAAATTACAGCGGGACAATTGACAAACATCGAGAAAGCATACAAACATATACTACTCATCTTGAATCCTTTGAGATTCGATTGGGCATTACAACATTATACATAGACCGCCATCCAACTGCATCTATGACTAATAATCCACCTTCAGGTTATCATCCGAACCCCCTCCAGTATTAAGTTGCAAGCAACGGATAATTGCATTACGAATTGCGTGTAAAGTAAACAATATGATTGTTCTATGAACAAAGGATTGTTGTTTTCTCTCTAGTAGCAACAACACATCTAGAACCTTAGAGATTTCTATCACTTCCCCAGATTACTAGAGGCATGAACCTACTATTGAGCATAAATAGTAACTCTTGGAGTTGCTAGCATCTACTTGGCCAAGATAGCTACTAACAACGGAAAGCATGCAAGATCACAAATAACAAAGACATGATAGAATCAATAATCAATCTGAAATAACATCTCAATATCCATCGGATCCCCGCAAACACAACATGTATGAATTACAAATAGATGATCTTGATCATGAACGGAGCTCACAAGATCTAAACATGATAACACAAAGGAGGAGAACCAACCATCTAGACACTACATGGACCCATAGTCCAGAGATGAACTACTCACGCATCACACCGGAGGCTTGCATGATGATGAAGAAGGCCTCCAGGTTGAATTCCCCTCTCCGGCAGGGTGCTGGTAAGAGCTTCATATCCCTCCCGGTCTAGGGATGGAGATGACAGCGGCTACAGACTCTTTCGTGGAATTTTGATCGGGTACTTAGGGCTTCGGTATCAGAGGCAATATATAGGCGAAAGGAGAGGCCAAGGGGGTGCCTGGGGCGGCCAGACTACCCCCTGGCGCGGGCCAAGCCTGGCCGCGCAGCCAAGTGGTGTGGCCGGGCCCCATCCCCTCTCCGTCTCGTATTCTGGCTCCTGGTGTCCCTTGGTGAAAAACTGACTTTGGCTTTTGTCCCGTCCAATTCCGAGAATATTCATTTTCTGACTTTCCTGGAACCAAAAACAGTAGAAAACAGGCAGCTGGCACTGTGGCTCTTGTTAATAGGTTAGTCCAAGAAATTATATGAAAAGTACTCCAAAGTGTGGACAAAACATAAGAAAGTAGATAAAACCAAGCATGGAACATCAAATATTATGGATATGTTAGCAACGTATCAAGGGGGTAGCCGAGGTGGCCACACCACCCCCAGGCGTGGCCTGGCCTGGCCCGCGCGACCAGGTGGTGTGGGCCCCTCGTGGCCCTACCCCGTCTCATCTTCTGGCTCTGTGAGTCTTCTGGTGAAATAGGATTTTTGGCATATTTTCCGGGATTTTTCCTAATAGTTGATTTTCTGCACAAAAACTAGACACCAAGGTAATTCTGCTGAAAACATCATCATTCTGTGTTAGTTGTATCCAAATCACACAAGTTTAGAGGAAAAACAATAGCAAAAGTGTTCGGGAAAGTAGATACGTTTTGGACGTATCAACTCCCCCAAGCTTAGCTTATTGCTTGTCCTCAAGCAATTCAGTTGAAAACTGAGTGCGATAAAAGAAACTTTGACAAACACATTTGCTTCATAAGATATATATATTCTCCGCATATGATCAACTACTCAGGCAATTCATAATAAGGAGTATGCAACTAAGTTTACTTATTAGTCATTGCAATCTATGAAGAGCTTCTAACTCAAAAATAGTAAGTGGCATGAAACATAAACATAAGCAACATTGCAATGCTCATAAAAATGTATGATAGAGTGGTATCTCGCTTGCCTTTGATTGTAGAGCAAACATAAATGCCAAGGCACCTCTGAAGTTCAAGTGAAGACTAGAAGTAAAGATATCAAAGATACAAGCATCAAAGTCATAACACAATTAATCAAGTTTTGAGACAAGCACATTACACTAGAATGACAACTATGCTCTCAAGAAAGTGCTCATAGAATGGGTGGTGACTCAACAAGGAAATGGAAAAGGTTTTGAAAAGTTTGAAAGGCTTCCAAATGTTGAAAGTATGGTACTCATTAGCTTTGAGATCTCATTGCCCCTATCATAAGCATCTTTAAATGGTTAAGGTGAAAGTGAGGTCCAATCTGAGTTATATGCTTGACAGACTATAAACTAGAAATCTCATGTCCCTTGAGTACGAGGGCCGCTCCTCATGCTACTCAACTTTAGTTACTGGTAAGTTCTTGTCATAGTAAATACGTGCGTATCATAGAGAACCGCTAACGGGGTACCCCTTGCCCGATGATACGGAAGAATCCCCATATCAAAATGACAAGGCAAGCAGACAACGAGTATCTCAGCAATCTCCTTATTTACCATGGGAAAATGGTGCTTTTTTCTCTCTTTCCTCTTTTCTCACATCTTTTTTTTCTTTTTCTCCTTTTCTCAATATCTGACTCTTTTTTTATAAGAAGAATGCTTCATAAATAGCTCATTATGGTTACACTGCAGGTTTCCACCATGATTAGGCATGGATTAGACCGGCGGCCCAGGCGTTTCTCTAACACACATACATAACTGCATGGACTTACAAGCTCCCCTTTTGTTTCACACCAACGACATCTACAAACAAAAGAGCATGATATCAACTAGGTATATATTTACAGGTGTTGAAAGCGTTCCCCATGACATCACGGTTCTGCTAATCCCCAGCCTATAATTTGCAAGCATATAACTTTCATGGACAGTCACAATGGTTCAGGTTTATTAAGTGCAAGAAATAAAGTGTGCCATCAAGTTCGTGAGAGCTTTACTAACTAACTTTCCCATAACAAGCTAACATTTTATTCGGAAGAAAACAAGGCATATTGAATATGCACGGAACAACAAATGATGCTAATAGGTAGGTATGGTGGACACTTTTGGCAATATTGGTTTTAGGGAATTGGAAACACGAGTAGAGCTCATACTCAGTGCAAGTGAAGGCTAGCAATAGTAAGGTAGCGATAAACGAGAGAGCAATAACTGTCATAATCATGCTTGCAACAAAACAGGACTAATCATGGCATGAAAGTGATTCAAGACCCCTAAGGCAAAATAATTCATCGAGGCTTAACTGATTATTGTTTCAGTCATATGCATGCATGAGCATGTGCCAAGGCAATTCAAGTGAAACATTCAGAGGAGGATACCATAGTGTCATACCAAGTTATGAATAGAGCAATGCAAGCAAACATTCATACGACATGCTACAAACTATTAGCAAGCTGGAGTTAATCATAAGAAAGCAAGAACTACTAAGCATCCATAAATAACATACACCCTACATGAACAGACTAAGCATGCCCGCAATGATGAATATATGTACAAAAATGAAAACAAATAGAGTTCATTACCAGCCTCTTACCACACCTCAAGTTGTCATTAATCCTCATTATTGCCTCTCACTTGTGTGGCTTGAATAATAACATGAAACCAAATTCCACTGAGGACCGCTGGACCCTGCAACAAACTTCACAAAACCAAAGAAGAACAACAAATATTTTTGGTGTTTTTAATTTTCAAAGGCAAGAACAAAAAGAAAAACAAGCAAAGCAAAATCTTTTTGGGTTTTTCGATTAATTAAGAAAAAGCCAAAAGGAAAAAACAAACCAAGGCAAAAAAAGAAGAAGCAAACAAAGAGAAACAACAGAAATATTTTGGTCTTTTTGTGTTTTAAAAAGCAAAAGTAAAGAAAGAACGAAAACTAAAAAGAGAACGAAGCATGAATATACAAAGTACCGACGAAACATGATATGGAGATGAGTGTGATGTCGGTGTACCTCCCCCCAAGCTTAGGCTTTTGGCCTAGGTGGGTATTGATACATTGCAAATGTATCTATAATTTTTGATGTTCCATGCTTAGATTTATCCACTTTCTTGTGTTTTGTTCCAACTTTGGAGTACTTTTATTATGATTTCTTGGACTAACCTATTAACAAGAGCCATAGTGCTAGCTTCCTATTTTCTATTGTTTTTGGTTCCAGAAAAGTCAGAAAATGAATATTCTCAGAATTGGACGGGACAAAAGCCCAAGTGCCTATTTTTCGGAAGGGATCAAGTGCATCATCTGACGGAGAGGGGCAGTCAGGCCACACCACCTGGCCGAGACACAGCTTGGCTCAGAGGTGGTGGTCAGCGACCCAGACCCCCTCGGCCTCTCCTTCCGCCTATAAGTTGCCCTCGGACGAAAACCCTAAGTACCCGATCAAAATCCACGAAGAGTCTCAGAGTCGCCGTCATCTCCATCCCTAGATCAGGGGATCTGAAGCTCTTCTCGGCTGCCGAGAGGGAATTCACCACAGGCCTTCTTCATCACCATGCAAGCCTCCGGTGTGATGCGTGAGTAGTTCATCTTTGGACTACGGATCCATGTAGTAGCTAGATGGCTGTTTTCTCCTCCTTTGTGCTTTCATGTTTAGATCTTGTGAGCTCCGTTCATGATCATGATCATCTATTTGTAATCCATACATGTTGTGTTTGCGGGGATCCGATGGATATTGAGATGCTATTTCAGATTGATTATTGATTCTATCTTGTCTTTGTTATTTGAGATCTTGCATGCTTTCGTTGTTAGTAGCTATCTTGGCCAAGTAGATGCTAGAAACTCCAAGAGTTAGTATTTATGCTCGATAGTGGGTTCATGCCTCTGGTAATCTGGGGAAGTGACAGAAATCTCTAAGGTACTAGATGTGTTGTTGCTACTAGGGATAAAACAACGATCTTTTGTTCATAGAACAATTGTATTGTTTACTTTACGCGCAGTTCATAAAGCAATAATCTGTTGCTTGCAACTTAATACTGGAGGGGGTTCGGATGATAACCTGAAGGTGGATTATTAGTCATAGATGCAGTTGGATGGCGGTCTATGTATTATGTTGTAATGCCCAATCAAGTCTCAAAGGAGTCAAGATGATTAGTATATGCATGTATTGCTTTCTCGGTGTTTGTCAATTGCCCCGCTGTAATTTGTTCACCCAGCATGTTATCTATCTAAGGAGAGCCACCTCTAGTGAACTATGGATCCCGGTCCTTTTCTTTACATACAATCTACAATCTTTTACTGCTTTGTGTTTACTTTCTGCAAACTTTTACTTCTTTCCATTCGATACGTTTAATCCTTTGTTTTCCGCAAAACACGGTGAGATTGACAACCTCATCGCAAGTTGGGGACAAAGTTCTGTGGTTGTGTTGTGTAGGTCTCCACGTTGCTACTAGCACCAGTAGTGCGCCCTGCCAAAGCTCAGCTAGTAACACCTTTGAGGTGTTTCCTCGCTCCTACTGGTTCGATTAAACCTTGGTTTTATAACTGAGGGAAACTTGCTGCTGTGCTCATCGTACCTTCCTCTTGGGGTTCCCAACGAGCTCTACATCAACACCATGCACCAAGCACTTTTCTGGGCGCCGTGTATTGAGCCATCAGGTATCAACCCCAACACGGGTAAGGGTTCCAAGCAGGCGGGTCATTGTAAGAATGATCGTGGTTAGGCCCTTGGGAAGAAGAAGCTCCCCAATCATAGGTAGGCTGTTGATATGAAGACTCCCCCTCATTCGACGGCTGGACCAAATCATCTGTAACCTCCCTTCTAGTATCCTGCTCCTGCTGGGAGAGATCCCCCAGGTACATATCAAGCTCCTCCTCAGTGAGTGACCATCCTACCCTGGTATCAAGGTTAAACAAAACAGGTGCAGGCAAAAGAACAAATCGCTCGGACTTACTCCTTCTCCAACCAACATTGAGAAAGGTTATTTCATAAGACAAATCACTCAAATTAGCCCAAGAAGAAACAAATTTATGCTGTATCATGGAAGTAAGGTCAAGCCTTTCTATGGGAAACTGTAGGTCTAGATGATGAGGCACTACACTATGTAAAGCTAATAAACGAGAGGCGATGAGGCCTCCGCAAATTCCACCTTTCTCGCGGTTAGCAGCAAGACGGAAAGCTATCAAGGCACCCAAGTTATAAGTCCTATCTCATTTTAAAGCAGCTGAGATGAATGCTAGGTCATATGAGGATAACTTATTAGCAGTCTTCCTAGCCAGAACACACTTGGCAATAAAGTAAGCAAAGTAGCGAATAGACGGGAGATGAATGTTATGGATTTTCCCGCTCTCCTTCGAGAAGCTGCTCCCTTGGCAAATCTTCGCATACAAGTCCATGAGTGGTGCATGTCGCTCTTTAATCCTTCCACACGATCCCCACTGTGGTACCTTAATATCTGCACAAAAGTCATCAAGAGGAAGGTCGACAACTATATTGTAAATTTTGTAGTGAACCATGGGGTTAGGCAAAGAGTAACTAAATCGAAAGTCCTCCACTATAGACATAGTTAGTTTCACAAATTGACAAGGTTCATCTTCCACAAAGTGCTCCAATCCTGCATTAGCAACTAAAGTATGGAAGTCCTCGAAAATTCCTGCAGCCCTCATGAATTCGAAGTATGGATAGATGGAAGGAAAAACTTCCTCCTCTTAGTGAACCTTCATAACCTCAGGCACCCTCAGTTCATGTTGGTTGAGTTGATGTTCATTCATCTTCTATTCTGAAATTTAAACATCCATTACACAAGTGATTGCAAAGTCAATATATAATGAAGGGCACTACTCATGGGGACTTGTAAGAGGCCTAAACATGCATCAAAACAATACCTCTAAGTATTGAACAATCTTACAAGCTCTCATAACCTGTCACCTACAGCAGCAAAATACTCAAGATATATACCACTAAACACAAATCTACTTGGACACGTGGAGGAGTCACATACCGGAGAACAAATGCTCTAAATTTCAGCAGCAAAGATGGGCTGAGCAAGGAGATCAAAAAATCGTGGGCAGGAGCAGCAAGAACATGATTTTGAGCAAAGAACTGATGTTTTATCGGGAGAGAGAAAGAAGTGGGAACTGGGAGAGTGAGTGGAGGGCCAGGGGTGGCCCACACCATGGCCAGGCGTGCCCCTGGGTTGGCCGCATCACCAGGTGGTGTGCCTGCCTGGTGGGCCCCCTGGTACTCTCCATGCACTTCTCTGCCCCTTTTTTCACATAAAAATTTAATATGAATTTTCTGGAATTTTTTGAGACACTTTATTTTTGAGCAATTTTTAGGTATAGATGAATGATTTTCTGACAGAAAAAGTTTCTAGAAAGGTGCAATGACAAAACAAAACAAGAACTTCAGAAGTTCTAATACACTCTAACATGCAAGCAACTACCAACAAAAAAGTAAACTAAACAAAATGAAAAAACAAGAAAAGATAAAATAAAAGTAAACAAAGATAATCATGGTGAAAAGATTGTTTTGTTCATTGAAATCCTTTTATTAACAAGGTTGATCAGGTCTTGTTATCAAAACAATTTTATATGAAACAAAACTTTGTGTTCCACTAATGATTATGTTACCTCAACCTTGATAGCAATGGTCCCAATCATAATAGTTTCATATTTTTCTCTTGGTATGGGACAATATATTTCTCCAACTTGTATGCCCTCAACATGTTCAATTGAATTTAAACCATAAGCCCTGTCAATCTTCTTGGGGAAATAGACAGTATGCTCTTTGTCATTAACACTAAAAGTCACCTTTCCTTGATTACAATTAATAACAGCTCCTGCAGTATTAAGAAAAGGTCTCCCAAGAATAATAGATATATTATCATCTTCAGGCATTTCAAGCACAACAAAATCAGTTAATATCAAGCAATTATGAGCCACTTGAATAGGTACATCCTCACATATACCAATAGGAATGGTAGTAGATTTATCAGCCATTTGCAAAGAGATATCAGTTGGTATTAGTTTTTCCAGTTGAAGTCTCTTGTAGAGAGAAAAAGGCATAACACTAATTCCTGCTCCCAAATCACACAAAGCAGTTCTAACATAACTATTTTTAATAGAGCACGGGATAGTTGGAACCCCTGGGTGACATGGGTATACCCTACAGGTACTCGAGATTGGTATATACGGCCTGAATACAGCAGAAGCCCACGGTTTCGCCAAGGCCCAAACAGAGAACTCGAGTAACCTACAGACTCTCGATTGCTTGAGGAACAAGAAGAAGCTAAAGATAGAAAGTTCAAAGGGGAAACCCCTAACCTGTAACCGACTCTACCTACTACCCGAGACCTAGCCTATCTATATAAAGGCTAGGAGGGGGCGGCGAGGAGGACACACGTAACCCTAGTTTCCAAAACCCTCGCCAGATTGCATCTACGCACCATTGTAATCTTCGATTTCTCTGTTAATTCCACGAGCAGACAAGCAGGAGTAGGGACCTCTACGAGGCCTGAACCTGGGTAAATCTTCGAGTCCCCTGTGTGCTTGTTTGCTAGCCGATTGATGCTTCCAGCGCTCCCTCCTTCTCCAAAACCCAAGTCCATAACAATGGGCATTGATGAGTTAAACCCTTGTCAATTGGCGCCGTCTGTGGGAATTAGGAGTGCTGATGTTGCGGCTTCTTCAGCCCCATCAACTGTGATCTACAACTCCGCGACAACGGAGATTCGCCAGCTCTTCAGCGCATTCGACTTCACCGTCCACATGCCGGCCACTCGCCCGGCTTTAGAGTTCGTAGGCGATGGGATCAGCTTGGCGATCGGGAGCTTCCTCTTCCATGTTGGTCAGATGGGCACGCTTCGCATGCCCGACCAGCCAACGACACCATCGATTGCTCCAGCATCATGGTTCCCTCCGCCGATTGGCACCCTCAGTGAGCTCAATGCCTCGACAGTAGTCGAGAATACGGTCAGCGACAGCAGTCGCGAATCTGATCTGGGTGATCTGGCAACTGAAGATGGAGCCTACGGTTCCGGATATGAAAGTTGTGGGAGCAGCAGCTTCCCCAACCACTTCATGTGCGCCATCATCAATGCGGGCGACTCCTCCGCCAATCGCGACAACACGAGCAACGGTGGCCATGGAGCCGACCCGCCAACCGGCGGCATACCCAATGGCGGACCACCCAATGGCGGCCCTACCAATGGCGCCCCCATCAATAACGGAGGGTCAGCCGAACCCCTACCATGGTAAACGAGCAAACTGGCGAACACGTCGTGATCAGGCTCAATGATCTCGAGTGGGCTCGCTGCCGAGAAGCTCTGCGAGGGCACCCTCTACCTTTTGGCTCCCCACAAGAACTACTGATGGGTTACCATTGGCTCCTGAAAGAGGAATAAAAACGCCAATTGCAAATAGTCGCTCAACTCGAGGCGCGTAAAAAGGTGGCAGACGAATCGAGCCTCCGACAGGCTAGGCTCTCCTCCCACGGAGGATCCTCCTCCAAGTGCAACGAATACGTTGCTAACAAGAGGCGATCTCGACTGGCCCACCTCACCGAGCAAGAGCGTGTAGAAGCCGCAAAGGTCCTCGACTTCGGCTCCATGACGGTGGATACGTGTGGCAATGTGCTTCCAAAAACGCCGCAAGCCGCGGTAACGGCGACCATCATGTACCTCCTCAACAACTAGCCGCCAGCTGGAGACCCTCGAGCTGCCATGCACCGATCTACGATCGCAGGCTTGGGGTTAATCGAAGCTGCTCTTGACAAAGAACCGATACCGGAGCCGAAGAAAGGCAAGGCTCTGGCAAAATGCTATTCCTCGCCCTCATCCAGCAACGACAGTCACGACCTGTCTCGACGCCGCCGCTCACGGCGACACGACCATGACTACGACGCGCGTGATGACATCACGTAGCGTAAAGTCGACAAATCAAGGGCACGACGTGCCCGGTCGACTGACTCAAAAGACGAAGATGTGGAGCTCTGTGGCGCTGGATGCTTCAGCAGGGCCATCAGGCAAAAGCGAATGCCCTAGGGATTTAAGCTCCCATTAGAGAACCCAAAGTTTGGCGGTCTGCAGGACCCGAAAATCTAGTTAGAGGACCATATCTCCTCCGTCAGGATCCACGGCGGGATTCGAAGCACGGCCATGCAATGCCTGCAGCTACAGCTACAGGGCACCGCCCGTGCATGGCTCAACAACGTCCCACATGGATCTATTCGCAGTTGGGAAGAGCTAGTTTACAACTTTGTGCGCAACTTCAAGGGCACCTACAAAAGGCCCGTGTCAATCGAAGAGTTGAGGTGCTGCCAGCAAAGGTCGGGCGAATCACTACGCTCGTACATCCAGAGGTGGTCCATCATCAAGAACTCCACATAAAATATCTCGGAAGACCGCGCAATCGACGCGTTCAACGGCGGCGTTCGTCGCATAGAGCACAGGGAGGAGCTAGGCCGCTCGAAGCCCAAAACCATCGACCACCTGATGGAAATTGCTAATCGGTGGGCTGATGGAGAAGATTCGGTGAAGAATCACGTTCACTCCGATGAGGAAGCAGAACTCGAACGCAGACGCGACCGCCGAAGCAAACATCGAATGCGCATCTACAATGACCGCGGCGACGTCAATATGGTCGCAGCCGGCTATGCCGACAGACGCGACGACAACCGCAACAGTGGCTACCTCAGCGGTGGATACCGCGACTCCGGGAAAACCACGCAAGTATGGCAGCGCCGCACTCGCAATGAGGCGCCCGCATGACGGCAAAAAGAAATCCAGCCACCTCCTCAAAGACTGTCGCGAGTTCCTCAAACTCCATGAGGGCCTGGCTCAGATGAATCGCGACGCAGTCAACAGGGGCTACGGAGCCGCCCCAGGCGCTGTGGCACATGGAGCTCCTCCACCACCACCCGGACCACCGCCAAACGCAGCTGCGCCTGACCAGCATCATGGAGGCGAGCCGTACCCACGGGCCATGGGCACCATGATGATCCAAAAGGGCCACCCCTCCAACCGGGTGCAAAAAGCCATCACTCGCCAAGTCAATATGGCGACAAACTCGCCACCATCTACCACTGAGTACCTCAGTTGAAGCGACTCCTGCATCACCTTCGACAAGCACGATCATCCACGCCAAGTACCTCGTCCAGGCCACTGTCCCCTCATACTCGAGGCACAAATTGGAGGTTTTGACATGAGTCGCGTATTCATGGACGGCGGAAGCGGCATCAACCTTATGTTCGCAAGTACCTTGCGAGCAATGAGGATCCCTCTGACCTGCCTAGAGGCCTCGGACACAACATTCCACGGCATCGTCCCAGGCAAGGGCATATACCCCCTCGGCAAAATCAACCTCGACGTCATCTTTGGCACGCCGAAAAACTTTCGACGCGAGCGTATCGACTTTGAAGTCATCAACTGGCCCTCGTAGTACCACTGCATCCTCGGACTTGTCGTGTTCACTAGGTTCATGGCAGTGCCACACTATGCCTATCTGCAGATGAAAATGCCAGGCCCTAATGGCGTCATCATAATCAACAGGAGCTTCGAAAGGTCCGACAGTTGCGACAGGGAGTTCAACAGAATTTCCCAGTCCTTTGGCATGCCGGAAGAACTCGCGAGACTGAAGGAGTCGACAGACAACAATCTGCCTCCCCTGAGCAGGCCAAGTTCACCCGACCTCTCCTTCGAATCATCGGTGCACACAAAGAAAGTTCAGGTCCACCCAGCGGACCCCGCCAAGACGGCCCTCATCACCAACAACTTGAGTCCCGCATAGGAACTCGCGCTCGTCGAATTCTTGCGTGAGCACTGGGAAATCTTTGCCTGGTGTCCAGCGGACATGCCAGGAGTTCCCAGGGAATTCGCCGAGCACGCACTCAATGTCAACCTAGACGCAAGGCCAGTCAAACAAACAATTCAGCGACTGTCCAAACCAAGATCAAAGGCAGTCGGAATGGAGATCAATAGACTCCTCGACACTAAATTCATACGCGGATCAAAGAAAGAACTTGGCTCGCTAACACGGTGCTAGTACCAAAAAGGGACACGGATATCCTGCGGATGTGCGTGGACTTCACCTCTCTGAATAAGCACTGCCCAAAGGACCACTTTCCGCTACCATGAATCGACTAGATCATCGACTCCACCGCGGGATGTGAGTGCCTCTATTTCCTCGACGCCTACTCAGGCTACAATCAGATTCGAATGAAGGAGGAGGATCAAGAGAAAACGGCATTTACAACGCCTTTCGGTGTGTTCTGCTATAACACAATGCCCTTCGGGCTAAAAAAACGCAGGAGCCACCTATCAACGGTGCATGCAGGCCTGCCTCAAAAACCAACTTGGTCGCAACATCCAACTCTATGTTGACGACATAGTGATCAAGACCAAAGAGGAAGCCTCGCTAATCGACGATTTGCACGAAACCTTCGCCAACCTCGACCGCTACCGGATCAAGCTCAATCCGAACAAGTGCGCCTTCGGCGTACCATCTGGGCAACTACTCGGGTATCTTATCTCCGCGAGAGGGATCAAGGCGAACCCAAAGAAAATAAAAGCCATACTGGCCATGGAGAAGCCGAAGAACATAAGAGGTGTCCAGCAGCTGGCCGGATGAATTGCAGCGCTCAGTGATTCACCAGTTGAATGGGCGAAAAGGCACTGCCCTTCTACCAACTTCTCCGCAAAGCCGACAAGTTCGAGTGGACCAACGAAGCACAGGAAGCATTCGAAGACCTCAAGCGCCTAATGTCCACCTCGCCAGTACTGGTGACCCCACGTGAAAGGGAACCACTGCTGCTATACATCTCCACCACCAATCAGGTGGTCAGCACGGTGCTCGTGGTAGAATGGTCCGAGGAAAACAAAGTCCACGGAGTACAGCGCCCAGTCTACTACCTCAGCGAGGTACTCACGCCAACAAAGCAGCAGTACCCGCACTACCAGAAGTTGGCATACGACGTCTTCATGACAGCCCAGCGACTGCGCCACTACTTCCAGGAACACCCAATCATGGCATATCCTAAACAATCCTGACGCCACCGGACGAGTCGCGCTTTGGGGGATAGAGCTATCTACACGAGACATTACATATGAAAAACACGATGCAATCAAGTTGCAAGTTCTCCCTAACTTCCTCGTGCACTGGATGGAGAACCAACTCCCTGAAAAACCAGATATGTCCTACCTATGGACAATGCACTTCGACGGATCCAAGCGAAAGGATAGGGTCGGCGCAGGTGTCATACTGACATCGCCCCAGGGAGACAAGCTAAAATATATCCTGCGAATGCAGTTCACCGCCTCCAACAATGAAGCTGAATACGAAGCCCTGCTACACGGGATGAGGATGGCAAAAGCATGCGGCGCCAAGAGGCTTATAATATACAGCGACTCCAAGCTGGTCATCAACCAGACAATGCATGAGTGCGACGCACTGAACGACAATATGATCGCCTACCGTGACCTCTATGACACACTCAAAGGGGACTTTGATGGCTGCGAGCTGTGGCACATAGGCCGCGAAAGCAATGAAGAGGTAGACGCACTCGCCAACATTGGCTCTACCTGCGCCCCCATACCACCTAGGTTATTTCTCGAGCGCATCTGTGAACGCTCCATCAAGCCAAAGGCCACAGAGAAGAAAACAAGCGCAACAATGAACTCGGGGGCTACGCCACCCAATGAGCCAACAACACTCAACGACCTGGAGCTTGACATAGGACTCGAGGGACCAATGAGCATCATGATGATCGAGCCATCTTGGACTCAACCGTACATCACGTACCTTCTCAGCAAAAGGCTACCGGATGACCCGACTGATGCATGGCACATTGCACGGCGATCCAAAGCATTCGCTGTTATCAACAGCGAACTGTACAAACACAACATCACATGAGTACTCCAGCGATGCGTTTCCAATGCCGATGGAAGAGCTGTTCGACTCGACATCCATGAGGGGACTTGCGGACACCACGCTGGCAGTCGAGCCCTTGTTGACAAAGCTCTACGAGCTGGATTCTACTAGCCTACGACCATGCGTGACGCCAAGGACATCGTCCAAAAGTGCAACGCTTGCTAGCGATTCGCGGGCAAGCCACACACACCTGGTGCGGAACTCCGGCCAATTCCATTGGCCCGGCCTTCGTGCAATGGGGACTCGACATGGTCGGCAGTGTCGTTGTATTGGGAACGGTAGTTCCTAAGAAGGTTAGATAGAGGTGTGGGGACTAGCAGGGAAGCTATCAACGGCGTCCGCATGCGGGATTGGATACAAGCAAGCGTAGCTGGACGCAGGAAGTACCCAGGTTCGGAGCCCTCGTGGTGAGGTAAAACTCCTACTCTTTCCGATCTGACTATGAGCGATATACGGGCTACAAGCGCTCCTCGAGCTATATTCTCTAGCTACTTGCCTTAAATGCACCCTGACCAACCCTTTCTACTGAGGCCTTGCCTCTCCTTATATAGGCAGTGAGGCAAGAGTCTCCCTGGCCAGTCCGGCTGGCGGGCCCCATGGGTGGGTCCCAGCCGGCTGGTCATCTACAGTATCTGGTACAACCATGTCCCATCAGAGTATGAGCGGTATGGCTATCGTGGGCATAGTGAATGCCGTGCGAGCCTGTCATTAGCATCGGGCCACTGTTCCCGCGTCATCCCTGCAAAGTCTTTTGTATGGTCGAGTACTTGCCAGTCTTATCGTCGTACAGGGCGTACTACGCACTGTCCCGCACGTCGCTATGTCCTCTTGATTGGTTCCGGCTACCCTGCAGTAGCCGGCTGCTTCTCGCCGCTCCGGCTACCTCACGGTAGCCGACTTGACTTGCCTTGTCCGGCTGTGCTTGGCCATCCGGACGCGATCCGACTGCCGTATTTCTTGTCTGGTTGGGGTATCCGGAGGTCATCCCCCGACACTAGCCCCCGAGCGCGTGTAGATTTCGCCCTTAGGTGAAATGTGCATGCGCTCCCTCTTCGTTTTGAATTTCTGGCTGGCTACGCCTGGTGGTTGCGCTACTCGTGACGTCAGTGCTGACGCCGGCCATGCGCGCCCGCGCCATCATTACTCTGCGGCAGGCAGCGAAATGTCTCGTCGCACATCGCCTCGGGAAACTGCAGCCTGGTGCTTTGGTTCTCGCTCCGGGATCTTCTGCACACCCCACGTCTGCACACGGGATCTGGGGCGGCGGTTGGGGTGGTGCGCGCTTCGATGGGTGCCTCATGGCACCGTGAAAGGTTGCCCTTCCGGGCCTTTAAAGGGGCGCCCAGGGGGCGGTTCCTTCCTTCGCTTGCTCCTGCTCCCAGTTGCCTTTTTCCTCTCTCGCTCCTGCCTTTCACGCTTCACCACCGTTGCTGCTGTAGCCCGCTGCGCCGCCTGTTTGACGTCGTCGGCGGTACGGGCCACCATCACTCATCCGCCACCGCGCCCCCAGCGAACCGGAAATGGCCACCGAGCGCGGAGCATGGTGCGGCTCCTCTGTTACGGAGGAGCACATCCAAAAGTACTGCGCCACCCGCGTCCTGCCATCGGAGGCGGAAGTGGAGGTGCGGCTCACGCCGGGGGGGAGGTTTCGCCGCATCCGGCGGAGGGTGATCTTCCTCTCGCACCTGGCCCTCGGGTTCGCGCTGCCAGTGCACCCGTTCTTCCTCACCTTCCTCGCCTTCTTAGACCTCCGTCTCCACCATCTCGGCACCAACGCCATCGGCACACTGGCGCACTTCGTAGCCTTCTGCGAAAGCTACCTCGGGATCCAGCCGGATCTCGGGCTCTTCTGTCGGCTCTTCCGAGTCTGACCGCAGGTCCAGTTCACGAAGGGGCCGCTGGTCGTCTGCGGCAGCGCCTCCATCCACTCCCGCACATAGACCGGCTACCCCAAGTTCTGGCTGCATGACACGGTACGGCTGTGACAACAGTCGTACTTCTACGTCCACAACCTCACCGACGTGGACCGGATCAATCTTCCGGTGTTCCAGGACATGGAGTCCAGCCAACAACATTGGGACTTGAAGGTCTACGGCGAGAAGGTGGAGTCCGAGTCAGATGCGATGCTGCAATGCATGCGCTCCCTCGCCACCTGCCAGCTAACCGGCCTGGACATCACTCTTAGCTGGATGTCCAGGCTGATAATGCCGCTGCAGCAGCGAGCGCACAAGATGTGCTTTTACTCCGGCCGGTTGGACCCGAGCCGGCTGTTGATGGCTCGGTGTTGATGTGGAGCTCGTTGGGGAACCCCAAGAGGAAGGTATGATGAGCACAGCAGTAAGTTTCCCTCAGTTATGAAACTAAGGTTTAATCGAACCAGTAGGAGCAAGGAAACACCCCAAAGGTGTTGCTAGCTGAGCCTTGGCAGGGTGCACTACCGGTGCTAGTAGCAACGTGGAGACCTGCACAACACAACCATAGAACTTTTCCCCCAACTTGCGATGAGGTTGTCAATCTCACCGGTTTTGCCAAAGACAAAGGATTAAACGTATCGAATGGAAGGAAGTAATAGTTTGGAGAAAGTAAACACAAAACAGTAAATAGTTTGTAGATTGTATGTAAAAGAAAGGACCGGGGTCCATAGTTCACTAGAGGTGGCTCTCCTTAAGATAGATAACATGCTAACGAATTACATCGGGGCAATTGACAAACATCGAGAAAGCAATACATGCATATACTAATCATCTTGACTCCTTTGGAACTTGATTGGGCATTACAACATTATACATAGACCACCATCCAACTGCATCTATGACTAATAATCCACCTTCAGGTTATCATCCGAACCCCTCCAAGATTAAGTTGCAAGCAACATATTATTGCTTTTACTTAATTGCATGTAATGTAAACAATATGATTGTTCTATGAACAAAGGTTTGTTGTTTTCTCCTAGTAGCAACAAAGACATCTAGTACCTTAGAGATTTCATCACTTCCCAGATTACGGAGGCATGAACCCACTATCGAGCATAAATACTAACTCTTGGAGTTGCTAGCATCTACTTGGCCAAGATATCTACTAACAACGGAAAGCATGCAAGATCACAAATAACAAAGACATGATAGAATCAATAATCAATCTGAAATAGCATCTCAATATCCATCGGATCCCCGCAAACACAACATGCAGAATTACAAATAGATGATCTTGATCATGAACGGAGCTCACAAGATCTAGACATGAAAGCACAAAGGAGGAGAACCAGCCATCTAGCTACTACATGGACCCGTAGTCCAGAGATGAACTACTCACGCATCACACCAGAGGCTTGCATGATGATGAAGAAGGCCTCCAGGGTGAATTGCCCTCTCCGGTAGGGTGCCGGGAAGAGCTTCAGATCCCTCTCGATCTAGGGATGGAGATGATGGCGGCTATAGACTCTTTCGTGGATTTTTGATCAGGTACTTAGGGTTTTGGTCCCGAGGGCAATATATAGGCAGAAGGAGAGGCCGAGGGGGTGCTGGGGTCGGCCAGACCACCCCTGGCGCGGGCCAGGCCTGGCCGCGCGGCCAGGTGGTGTGGCCGGCCCCCAGCCCTTCTTCGTCTCGTATTCTGGCTCCAGATGTCTTCTGGAAAAATATGCACTTTGGCTTTTGTCCCATCCAATTCTGAGAATATTCATTTTCTGACTTTCCTAGAACCAAAAATAGCAGAAAACAGGCAGCTGACACTGTGGCTCTTGTTAATAGGTTAGTCCAAGAAATCATATGAAAAGTACTCCAAAGTGTGGACAAAACACAAGAAAGTAGATAAAACCAAGCATGGAGCATCAAAAATTATAGATACATTTGCAATGTATCAGCTGTCTCGCCGCGACCCCCGCTACCATAATCTGAAGGAGTGGGTGTGGACCATCACCAAGGAGCGGCTGCCGGAAGGCTGGACCTTTGGGCTGGCCCCTTACAGTCGTGACAACCGCGCGCCCTGGGTAGGTCTTCCTAGCCGGAATTCTCTTTGTATTTCTTGCCCTTTTTTATCCGACTAATCTTTCATACTCGGCAGATCTTCCCCTGCATCCTTTGTGAGGAGGGCGAGGCCCCTCTTCAAACATTCACGCTAGACTTGCCCGAGCCGCGCGCTCGTCAGTCTGGCGAGGAGTCGGACGGGGACGGGGACATCTTCCCTAGCTGGAACGACGAGCTGGCCGCCGATCCCCATGCGGATTTCGACGAGGAGGAAGTGAGCGTGCCGGCCCCCGAGCCGCCACGGCGCCTCGCGATAGACGGCGACTCCAGCCGGTCTGGCGCTGGCGGGAGTGGCTCCAGCCGTTCCAGCGCCAGCCGTCCTGCCGCAGAGGAGCCGACCCCTAAGAGGAGCCAGACCAGCACCCTTCCCCCGAGCCGCCTTGGCCGGAAGAAAGGGCCGCCCCCGGTGGTATAGGGGTAAGTCCTTCTCCGGGCGCCTTTACTATCTTCCGATTCTTTCGTTCTTTCCTGTTTGCCTTTGGCTCATTTGCTTCTTTCTCTTTTTTCTTTCCTTCTGTCGTTTTAGCATGTTGGTCTCTTTTGGGGCCTTGAGCCCGGCGCGGGCGCCGACTAGGTCGCCACCCCGCGCGCCGCCCATGTCTGCCTCTGCCCCTCCTTCCTCCGAGGTACCACCTCTGTCACTGCCTCGAGTTGAACTGACTGCATCAGCCGGAGCGGGGGGTCCTCAGCCAGCCACGGTGGTCCAGCCAGAACCGGTTGTGGACACCTCGCAGAGCGGGGACGGCTCTCCTGCGGGGACATGGAGGGCGGCCACCAGCAAAGAACTCGTGGTTGTCGGTGACGACAACTCCGAGGACAAGCCGGGGGAGGAATGGAAGACGGCGGCGGTTATGGCGAAAGAGTCGCTGGCCGCCAATGTCGTGGATGACGATGCCTCCTCTGCTGCCTCGCTGACGGATCTCGCCGCCACCCTCGGGCTGGCGGTGAAGGAGATCCGGCTGCTCGAGGCCGCAGCCGGCAGGAACCGGTCCTTGGAGCAGAAGCTTGCTGCTGCCAACAGAACCTCCTAGAGTAAGTTTGCTTCATCCGGAGTCATCCCTCTTTTTTATGATAGTCAGTTTTGTCGCAGCTATCCTTGTGTGCACTCAGCAGGAGATCAATCGCTTGAAGAAGGCGAACGGCCGACTGAGCAACTCCAACTCCACGCTGTGGCTGTAGAACAAGGATTGGCATGCCAAGGTGGATGCTCTGGAGGCCACCGTCAAGGAGCGCGATGCCTCGCTCGCCAGCCGGATCGACGCCTTCAACCTTCTCGAGGCCCAGAACAAGGACCAAGAGAAGGAAATCAAGCGGCTGACGACGAAGGAAAAGGCCCTGGTGGAAGAGCTGATGCAAGTCGGGCACACGACCAAGGGTAAGCTCCCTTTTCCGTCTCCTCCCGTCTTTCCGGATCCGGTAGCCGGATCTAACTTTCTTTTTCTGACAACTTTTTATCCCAGCATAGACCTGCTGGCCTACAACCGGCTGCAAGAGAACTGGCCGGGAGCGCAGCCGACAGCCTAGGAGCTCGTCGTCCTACTCGGCGAGGAAGATACCAAGCTTCGCCAGGCGGCACAAGCCATCTTCTCCTTGCTATGGCCGGACGCTCCAATCCTGGATACGATGGTGCAGCTAGCCGCGAAGGTGGGAGAGGTACCAGCTGCCGTAGACTGGCTGCGAGACTTGGCGGCGCGAGCCGGAGAGGAGATGGCCTTGGACCTCATGCTCTCGTGGTACAAGGACGCCCGTGTCGAGAAGATCGACGGGGGTTTCCACGCCAGCGCCGACCTTGCTGCCATCCGCCAGGCCCATCCAGAGCTCCGGGCCTCCGCCATCAAGATTGCTGACTATGTGGATCCCGACGGGGTGCTCACCGACTCGGAGTCTGTCGGCACTCCGGATGCGGAAGCCTCGACGCAGCCGGCTGATGGCGACGCCGGAACCGGATCGACCGCAGCGCCTCCTCCGTCGCCTGAGACTCCTGCCAGCCAAGGCGCTCTGCACGGCAAGGGCCCCGCCGTTTAGCTATGACCCCGGGATGCCGGGTGTATTTGTTTATCCTGTTTTGCTTGGAAACTTTGTCTGTCTGTACCGTCCGCTTCTGGCATCGGGTAAACTCATGGGAGCTTCGTCTCCTTTTTCCTTTTTAATGCTAGTTTGACTCGTCCTGGTTTGCTTTCAACTTGTGTTGTTTTTATGTCCTTTCAATATTTCGCAGACTGACTTTATCCGGTTGACTTTGCTCGGCCGAACGCCTTTAGCCGGGGGAACTGCAATTCTAGTGGGGGCGCGTCAGTGCACCCACTAGGTAACCTTGAGATTCGGAGTAGTCGAGCTGTACTTCAATCTTCTTTCTTTCCTTAAGTCCTCTAGCTTCATCCGACTAGACGCATCTTAGTCGGTTGCTTCCGCTGGCTGAACGCCTGTAGCCGGGGGAACTAACATTCTGAAGGCGCTAAGCGCACTCCACCGGTGTAGCCCCGAGATTTGGAGTAGCTGACGTAGCTAGGTACTTCGAATCTTCTTCTTCTCTTCTCCTGCCCTTGCCCTCACCGGGGCTCCAAATATCCGGCTAAACGCCCTTAGCCGGTCGGGAAACTACAAGATTCCACTGGGGGCGCGCGAGCGCACCCGGTGGGTGTAGCCCCCGAGATTCGGAGCGCTTGATGAAGGCAAGGACTTCGAATCTTCTTCTTCTTTTCTTCCTGAATTTCTACTCGAAATAGTCGTACAAAAATATATACGTACACATACATTCTCACCCGTTAATAGGTTAGTCTGCTAAACTGTAGCTGGAAGGCGGATTTGGTTTTTGAAAACTAGCTTGTGCCTTTCTGGACACTTAGTCGTTTTCCCGTGTGCTCTGCTGTTTTTGCTGCGTCCTTGCCGGGCAGCCAGGTTGTGGTCTGCAGCCGGAATCGAAGGGAGCTGACAGTACATTGCGCACGGTACTAACGGCTTAGCAGCCAGATTGTCTTAAGCTAGTTGCGAGGCCGGGACGCCCGATCTGTCGCATCTCCTTCCTGTTTTTCATGTGGGATGCCTCGGGCTTTTGCTCTTGCTAGTCAGACAGCCGGGTTGCGGTCTGTAGCTGAGACGAAGAGTGGGCCTCTGACATCGTCGCACACTACTCAGCCGGTTTGTTGACTTAGCAGGTCGGGCCAGCCGGCATGCCCCCGGGTAGGGGTTGCCGGAGCCAGAAAATCTGAACCAGAAAATAGATGCATACACATTTCTAGCAAGGAGCCCCCGAGCATCTCGTAGGGGTCCGCATTTTCATTCATAGGGTTTGCGGGATACATACACTGTCTGGTGACTAGGTGTAAATTGGGCGCAGCAAGGCCGCGTTCTAGGGACGCTCGGTCTCCTCGTCTAACTTGTCCATCTTGTTCTTGCGCGGCTGCTGCGCATCGATGAGGTAGTAGGAGTCGTTGGGCAGCGCTCGACTGATGATGAAGGGACCCTCCCAGGGTGGCGACATCTTGTGCATGCCCTTCGTGTCCTACACCAGCCGGAGGACCAGGTTGCCCTCGCGGAACGCGACAGGGCGGATCTGGCCTGAATGGTAGTGGCATAAGCGTTGCTGGTACAAGGCCCATCTGGACAATGCCAGTTCGCGGGCCTCCTCGAGGAGGTCCACACCATCTTCCCGTGCCTCTTGGTTGGCCTTTTCATCATAGAGGAGCTTGAGCAGAGAGTCGAACTCGATATCCGTGGAGAGGACAACCTCCGATCCATAGACCAGGAAGAACAAGGTGTAGCCGGTTGATCTATTCAGCATGGTGTGGAGGCTCCATAGCACATCCGGAAGCTCCTCGATCCAGCATCCGGGCGACCGCTCCAAAGGCTCGATGAGGCGTGGCTTGATGCCGGCTAGTACTAAGCCGTTTGCCCTTTCGACTTTCCTGTTGGACAGCGGGTGCGCGATGGAAGCAAGGTCTAGCCGGATGCCCTTGTTGCTACAGAACCGGGCGAAGGCCCCCTTGGTGAAGTTCATGCCGTTATCGGTGATGATGCTGTTGGGGTAGCCGAACCGGTTGATGATGTTAGTGAAGAAGGTGACGACTGTCGCCCCGTCCAGCCTCCAGATGGGCTTGGCCTCGATCCACTTTGTAAATTTGTCCACCGCCACTAGCAGATGGGTCATGCCTGCACGCGCCCACTTGAAGGGACCTACCATGTCGAGGCCCCAAACAGCGAAGGGCCAGGTGATCGGTATGGTCTTGAGCACCAAAGTCGGCATATGTCTGAGCTGCCCGAAGTGCTGGCACCCATTGCACGCACGGACTAGCTGTTCGGCGTCCTCGAGGATGGTGGTCCAATAAAAACCATGGCGAAACGCCTTGGCGACTATCGCCCTTGACAAAGCGTGGTGCCCGCACTCACCCAGGTGGATGTCCTTGAGCAGCCGGTAGCCTGTGTCCACGTTGACACACCTTTGGAAGATGCCGGATATGCTGCACTTGTACAGTTCTTTGTTGATGATGGTGTACGTGTGCACGCGGCGCCGGATTTGCCTGGCCTCCACCTCATCATCCAGAAGCTCCCCGTTGGCGATGTAGTTCATGAAGGGTTGTGCCTAGGATGGTATTTACCGGATGACGAGGATGCTTTCGCTCTCCGGTTGATGGTCGTCGGGGGGTCGTCCAGATGAGGTACCCGGGATGGCAGCCCCCGAGCCACTTGATGAGTCGGCAGCCCCCGGGTCTTGCGAGCCGGAGGGTACAGACTTGTCGGAGTTGGCGCGGGACTTCTTCTTTGGAGGTTCTGCCAACTCTACATCTGTCGCCCCATCAACCGGAGCGCTCCCTGCCCATATGATGGAATCCGACTCGGGTGATGGGTTTATGGAGGGCTTGCGCAGGTGCTCCAAGGAGACCCCAGGCGGGATCACCTGCCGGGTGGATCCGATTCGTGCGAGCGAATCGACTGCCTAGTTGTTGGTGCGAGGGACGTGATGGAATTCACACCCATCGAAGCAAGCGCTGAGCTTCTATATGTGGAACCGGTAGAGAGCCATATTTGCATCGCAGGCGTCCCACTCTCCGGATACCTGCTGCACCACCAGATCCGAATCACCGAAGCAAAGGATCTGGTTGACACCAATTTCTCTGGATAGCCGGAGGCCGTGCGCTAGCGCCTCGTATTCGGCTACGTTGTTGGAGGCCTTGAAGTGGATCTGCAGAACATACTCCAGTCGGTCTCCTTTGGGCAAGATGAGCACGATGCCGGCTCCCAAGCCCCCAAGCATCTTCGATCCTTCGAAGTGCATCCTCCAATGGTCCAAATCCGGAACCGGTGGGAGGTATTGGGTCTCGGCCCAGTCGACGAGGAAGTCCGCCAACGCCTACGACTTGATCGTGAGCCGGGGCTCGTACTGGATGGAGTAGGAGGCGAGCTTGATGGCCTACTTGGCAACTCGGCCGGTGGCGTCCTTGTTGCTGATGATTTCCGAAAGGGGTGCCGTGCACACGACCTTAATCGGATGCTCCTGGAAGTAGTGCTTGAGCTTCTTGCATGCCAGGTACACGCCATAACACATCTTCTGGTAGCGGGGGTAGTTCTGCTTGGAGAGGGAGAGAACCTCGCTGAGGTAGTAGACGGGTCACAGAACGAGCTGGGCCTTGCCTTCCTCGGGGCGCTCCACCACCAGGACGACGCTGACGACCCGGCTGATGGCTGCTATATAGAGCAACATCGGCTCCTTGCTAGCCGGCGTGGCTAGAACCAGCACTGTGGATAGCATGCACTTGAGGTCATTAAAGGCGGCGTCAGCTTGCGATGTCCAGGAGAACTTGTCTGTCTTCTTCATCAGCTGGTACAACGGGAGTACCTTCTCCCTCAACCGGTTGACGAAACAGCTGAGGGAGGCCCGACATCCGGTGAACTTATGGACTCTGAGCAGGCTCCTGGGCGGCTGCATCCTCTCGATGGCCGCGATCTTTTCCGGATTCGCCTCGATCCCTCGTTGCGATACGAGGAACCCGAGTAGTTGGCCGGAAGGGACTCCGAAGACGCATTTCTCCGGGTTTAGCTTCATCTGGTACTGCTGGAGGTTGCTAAATGTCTCTCCCAGGTCTTCGAGGAGGGTGCACTTCTCCTTGGTCTTGATGACCACATCGTCCACATAGGCGTGCATGTTTCGGCCGATCTGCGAGTGCAAGGACTTCTGCATGCAGCGCTACTAGTTAGCGCCTCCATTCTTCAGACCAAAAGGCATGGTTACATAGCAAAAAGCCCCATAGGGGGTGATAAATGATGTCTTAATCTGGTCAGCAGGGTTTAACCGGATCTGATTGTAACCGGAATAGCAATCTAAAAAGGACAACAAATCGTAGCCGGCCATGGAATCGATGACTTGATCGATACGGGGCAGTGCGAATGGATCTTTTTCGGGCACGCCTTGTTCAGGCTGGTGTAGTCGATACACATGCGTCAGGTCTTGTTCTTCTTCAACACCAGGACTAGGTTCGCCAGCCAGTCCGGGTGGTACACTTCCATGATGAACCCGGCTGCAAGGAGCCGGGTGATCTCGTCACTGATAATCTTCCTCTTCTCCTCTGTGAACCGGCGCAGAGGTTGCTTGACCGGCTTGGCATCTGGCCACACATGAAGTGAGTGCTCGGCGAACTCCCTCGGTACACCTGGCATGTCCTTGGGTGACCATGCAAAGATGTCCCGATTCTCACGGAGGAAGTCGACGAGCGCACCTTCCTATTTGCTGTCCAAGTTGGCACCAATGGTGACGAACTTGGTCGGGTCAGAGGGGTTGAGCAGGATTTTCTTCGTCTCCTTTGCCAGCTGGAAATCTCCTTCTCCAGCCGGCTTGCTGCTAGCCAGCATGTCTTGCTGGGTCATGGCCACGTTGCGCATGATCACGCGCTTCTCTTCGGCTATGATGAGGGCCTCTACCAGTTTGGAACCGGCTGAGGCGCACTCCATTGACCGCCTGAAGCAGCCGGCGACGGTGATCACACTGTTGGGTCCTGGCATCTTCGTCTTGAGGTATGCGTAGTGGGGGACGGCCATGAATTTGGCGAGGGAGGGACGCCCGAGGAGAGCGTGGTAGGAGCTCATTAGGTTTATCACCTCGAACCAAATCGGCTCGTGGTGGAAGTTCTCCTCGGTCCCGAAGATGACGTCCAACTGGATTTAACCCAGCGGGGTGCAAGCCTGTCCCGGCAGTACGCCGTGGAACATTGTGGTAGTCGGGCGCAGGTCGCATTTGCGAATGCCTAGCTTCTCCAGCAAAGACCGGTAGAGGAGATTGAGACTGCTGCCTCCATTGATGAGGACGCGCGAGAAATGGCAGGTGCGCTCGTTGGAGACGATGAGGGGGTCGAGTACCATGGCGTAGCCCCCAGGAGTTGGCAGCTGCTCTGGCTTGTCTTCTCGGCTCCAGGTGATGGGGGTTTCCGACCAGTTCAGGTACTGGGGAACCGAAGAGATGATGGCGTTGACCTCCTTGGAGCATCGCCTGTGGTTGTGCTTGTCGTCCAGCTCCGTCTCGAAGATGTGGTAGGCGGCGTGCGACTAGGGGCAGCCGTTGTTGTTGTTGCCGCTGTTGCTGCCATTACCATCATTGCCGGCTCCCCTAGCTGGTGGTGGTGGTCCACCAGGAGGGGGCGGGGGGAGACGTTGCTGGTTGCCCTAGTCTTTTAGCTGGCAAGTCCAGCTGCAGTTTCGGGTGGTGTGCGTAGCCGATTTGAAGGGACCACTAGGCCACTTGCACGGGTCGTCAAACATCTGGTCGAAGGTGAGCCGTGGCTTCTGCCTTCTTGCACCGTTAGCTGGTGCGTTGGGTGCACCCTCCACAGCATTGGCCTGCCGCGCGTGGTAGCGGGGCTTCTGCTATCCGGCCTGGCGGTCCCCATGGAACCGGTTGTCGTTGCCGTGGCGCCTGTAGGATCCGGCTTCTCCAGCCGGATTGCTCGGACGATCGCGAGCCGGCTCCGTAGGAGTCAGACGCCCGTCAGCACTTACTCGGAGGGGCTTCTTCATGGCGGCATCCGCCGTGGCGTACTGGTCCGCTACCATCATGAGCTTCGCCATGGTTTTCGGCTCGTCACACAGTAGCCGGTGGTGAAGCATGGTGCCTTCTCGGCATCCCTCGATGAAGAAGTTGATGGCCTCGCTCTCTAGGATGCCCTCGCAAGTGTTGCGCAGCTCCATCCACTTGGCCACGTACTCGCGATCAGTCTCGCGGTCGCCCTGGACGCACAAGGCCAGGTCGCGTGGGCGTCCCGGACGCTTGTACGTGCCATTGAAGTTGCGGACAAACACCTTCTCGAAGTCTGGCCAGGCGTTGATGCTGTTCAGCGCAAGGCTGTTGAGCCATGTCCTTGCCGACCTAGTTAGCATAAGGGGGATGTAGCGCACAGTTGTGCACTTGTTCCCATGGGCGATGCCGACTGCCGTAGCGTAGTCGGTCAGCCAATCTTCCGGCTTCATACTGCTGTCATACTTGGGGGTGTCCCTTGGCATGGTGAACTTATCAGGAAACGACTCGTTCCGGATACGAGGTCTGAAACAAACCGGTCCGATGGAGTCTTCTTCCTCCGTGACGCGCGCTTGAGCGAGGAGCTCGGGCGCTCCCACCCGGCCTGAGAGACGGGAACCGGTGGGTCTTGGTGCTCCGGTTGGCGGAGGGGGAGGTGGTGGGTTGTTGTTCACCGTTTGCTCCTAGCGCGGCTGGCCCTTGTTGCCAGAGCTGCGGCGCTTGCTGCGGGCCTTAGCCGACTGAGGGGAGGACGCATGTTGAGTGTCACGAGGCGCGCCCTTGCTGTTGGCGGGTGGCCTTCTCCCCTTGGAGTAGCTGGGGTCCTCCTGCATCTGCCGTTTGGCATCAGCCTGCTCGTCCACGATCCGGAGGAGCTCCTGCACCCGAGCATGCTGGCGGGTTTGCTCCTCACCCTTCAGGTTGGGCAGTTCTTTCGCTGCGGCTCGTGACGCACGCAGATTCTTGATGGGCATGCTGTAGGTGGGCCGGATGAGGGCGCGCGTAGGATCCGGTTCCCCATCCTTTTCCATCCTTCCGCCTAGCTCACCGCCCCGGCGTCGCACCTGGCCACGCCGGCTCGGCTCCGCGGTAGCCAGAGTGAAGCCGTGCACGCAGTCGTATTCGTGCCGGGTGATCTCGAGTTGCTTGTGGGTTGCCGCCAGCTCCATGGCCTCCTGGAGGAGAAGTTATCTCTCCATGGCAAAGTTGGCTTCCGCCTCCTCCGGGTTGTCCCCGAGGTTAACCGGCGTCAGGAGCCGATCAATGGCTTCCTCCACCGGATTCTGAGGCTACGGCGGCGTGGAGGTTCCGCCCTCGTCCGCGCCCCGCTCCCGCGGCTGGCGGGAGTGAGAACTAGAGCCGGCCATCATGACCTCGACGCCGCAAGAAGCGACGGAGGCGCTGCTGCCCGGTTGTGGCAGCTCCGCGACGGAGACGATCTCCCTAGGGAAACGCTCCGGAACGGTGGCGACATAGACAGGGAGGTCGCCGAAGAGCAGGATGGAGCCGTTCGCCGGGAAGGTGGTTCTGGTGAAGCAGGAAGCGTTGTCGATGATGCAGTCGAATTTGCCGAGCGTGAGCACCAGGCTGGAGGCCACGCGTTCACCGGCTGAAGTGCGGGGTCCCGTGTGGAACGTTACTCCGGTCGAAGCCATTAGCCCCACGGTGGGCGCCAACTATCATTGTATTGGGAACGGCAGTACCTAAGAAGGTTAGATAGAGGTGTGGGGACTAGCAGGGAAGCTATCGACGGTGTTGTCGTGGTGGTGGCATGGCAGATGCCATGGATAGGCTAAAGATGGGGCCAATGTGTGCTAGGGGAATCCAGGGAGGGAGAGCGTGGTGATTCCACACATGTAAGTTCTTGTATACTCTCGATCAATGGTGTTTACAAGTGCTCTTGAGGCTCTTAGCAAGAAGGAGACAATGTCTCTTACTCCCTACTAACTAGCCCTAGAGTTCTACCTTAGACAGAGAGTGATTCCTTTCTTTGCCGTCCCTCTCTATGGAGGCCCTGGTGCTCCTTATATAGGGGAGCCCGGGTTACAATTGTAGGGCACAGGTGGCAGCATATTCTATGAATATGCTCCTTTCCTAAATCAGATGCTTCTTTATTCCTCTTTAACGGCTCGTCCGAGCTTTGGACGTAACCCGCAGCGTCATCCTCATCTTTTGGCGTCACCAGGCACGGGCTACGTCATCCGGCTTTGCCCGCATCACCTTGGTCGCCACTGACCCGCTGGTCCTCTTCTTTACTTTACTTTGCACATGCTTTAGCTAATAAAGCTACCTTTTGACTAGCTGGGGATTCCTTCTCTTGGAAGCTAAGATAATCCGGCTAGCATATAGTTAATCCGGCTTACCCATTTACCTGCAAAACATATAGACATGGCCGGCATAAATCTTATGCCGGCCGGACCATTGTCAAGGAAATGCCCCATGGGCCGGGACACACCATGATTCGGCCTTCCTTGAGGTGACCCGGTCAGCACTTCGCTTTGACCACGCTGTACCCCGGCTAACTCGGCCCTTATACCCCGGTGTTACCCTACCCGGGGGTATCCCCCCAACATTAGTCCCCGAAGCTGGTGCGGTCTTAGCAACTTTTAGTTGTTAAGGCCACAGCAGGTTCCCTTATTTAGATCTTTCGCTCCTTAGGCCGAGTTACCTCGTAACCTGGAGTTGCTCTTCTTGCAACCCTTTTGCTCTTTCCGAGTCATTCCTCATTGGCTAGGTCTTTCGCTTGCTTATCCGGGTTGTCTTTCCTTCTCTCGTATGCTTCTCCACATCCTACGTGGAGGGTAATCATCATTTGCCTTATTTTAAGGGCCATGCGCATTTACCGCGCCGGTTACTGTCGCTGCATCAGGCATAACTGCTCTAAACGTCTCATCACTGCAGCTCCTCGTTAACTGTAACACCATGTCATGTCATGGGATCGCTTCCTCCCGTGGCCCCTCCTATGGCCTTGTTCTGATTGGTTGCTTGGGCCGCATACACGCTCGTTGTGTGCGGCACGTCACCTGCAAAGGATCCCACGACGCGCGTGCGGCACGGTTAAGTAGGGGATGCGGTGCACTCCCAGGGGAAGTTCCCCCATTTGCGCCGTGCTCCACTGCTCTCTCTCTTTCACAGCGACCCTGCCGCCAAGGAGGACTTGGCTTGGCTCCATGCCTCCCGTCGCATTCCCGCCGGCGTCGCCTGTCGTCTCGCCGCCGGTGAGATTACTCCTGCCCCCAAATCTGGGGAATACGTGGTCTTCTTATCGCATTTCCAGCGTGGCTTCGGCCTCCCACTTCCGATTTCTTCTTTGATTTTGTTTCCACGTACCAGTTGCAACCGCATCACCTCCCTGCAAATGTTATCACCTCTCTATCTTCTTTTGCCTCCGGCATTGAGGGATATATTGGCCTCTAGCCAACCAAAGAACTTTGGATTAAGTTCTTTGGTATGCGGAGGAACGTGGTTCCGGATAAGGAGCTTGCCCCGGAGGACAAGCACCTGACCCAATGCGGCGCTGCCTCCATCTCACCCCGAAAACAATTTGTGTTTCCCTAGGTTACAGGACTCGAATCTTGCAAGGGCTAGGCCCGGACCTTCTTCTATGTCCGGAACACCACCAAGGAGGACCAGATCCGGCTGCTTCCTTTCAGGCTTGGCCCTCCAGATGTTTCGCTTTGGGAGAGCATTCCCAAACACGCCATGGCCCTGGCGAATCAAGTGGCATGCCGGATCACGGAGTTGCTCAAGGAGCATCTCTAGGGGGAGGATATTATGATTACTCTCATCCATAGCCGGGTCTCCCCCCTCCAGAAGCAAGCCCACAAGATCTCCTATCTTAGTGGCCCTCTTGACCCTCACCGGACTTCCTCTTTCGAGCTGGATAACTCGGCGGTTTACCGCCGGGTTAAGTCCATTTTCAACATGGAGAAGGAGTTCTCCGAGGATTGGCAGTGGGGACTCGAGCCCTTCACCCATGCCAACCCTCCTCCAAAGGTAAATTAACCCTCTTCGTTTTCCGAATCTTCTTCGTATGTTGGTTTCCCTTTGTAACTTGGTGATTATTCTCTCAAAAATTTCTCCAGCAACCACTGGAGGATGGCGAGGTACCGGCGAGAAAGTGGTTGGAGGATTGTACTGAGGAGGACGAGGTGGAGCCCGATCCGGAGGCCTTCCTGCCTACCCCGGACGTCGTCAGACGTAGCGCTGGTAAGGCCTCTTCTCTAAGGGATTGGCCAGACGATGATGATTCAGACATTGAAGTCCTTGAGATACTTGATCCGGTTCTCATCTCTTATTTGCACCTGGCTCATGTTCGAATGTTCAGCTAACCCGGACCATCAGGTCCATGAGGTTCTTTCCCTTGCCACCGGTGGCCCGGCTCTGGCTCCATACCAGAAGCGCCCAGCTACCTCAGCCGCAGCTTCGGAGGTGCCGCCGCCCAAGAAGAGGCAAAAGAAGTCCAGGGTTAAACCCTCAGCCAAGCCTGCCGCCAAGAGCACAGTTCGGAGGGCACCCAAACCTCGGGTTCCTCCCACCGCAGACGAGTAAGTCCTTTTAGCATTGCTACTTCGGATCTTCTTCTTTGGTTGCCTTTGTTTCTGGTTGGTTCTCTCTTTTTGACTTGCTGTCCTTCCTTTTTTGTAGAGCTCCTGTGGATATTTCCTAGAGCGGTTCCGGCATAGCGTCCCCACTCCGGAGCAGTCCCTCTCTCTCCCGCAACGATGATCATAGTCCTCTTAGCCCTATTCAAGAGGGTTCTGTGGCCACGCCTGACCAGAGCCCACCTTGCCAAGAGGAGGGCAACATTGGCGCGGGGGGTAATCGGGCCACTCGGGACACGGCGATGCCGGATCTCCCTAGCTCCTCGGCCTCTGTGCCTAATGTTGAGGTGCCAGTTTCATCGGCACCGCCCCAAAGAACCAGCACCGGAAGACACCAGCACCAAAGAAGACAACACCAGCAAAGAAGAACAACACTGCAGCAACACCAACACCAGCATCAAGACCATGACAGCAATAAAGAGCCAAAGCAGTAGCAACAACAAGAGCTTCCAAGCCTCCAAAGGGAAAAGCTCCTTCGGCTCCCACCGGGTCTGCTTCTTCAATCGCTGATTTCTTTCAACAAGCTCCTCAATCCTCATCCAGCAAAGCTAAGAAGTCCTCCGGGTTAGCTTCATTCGGGCTAGCTTCCGGATCAGAGGGCAGCAAGCAGCTGGTTTTGCACACCAGCCCTGCTGTGGCTCAATCCGCTAGGCGTGAGGCCCATGTGAAGGGCTAGTGACGAGCCATTCTCCGAGCGGTGAGATTTACAGTCCACTACTCCTTGAGTACGTGAAGAACTGGAACAATGCCGAATTCGTCGATCCCCAAGACGATCTCCCAGAAAGGTTCGGCCCAGCCGAGTTCAGCGCCCAGATGAACTCCGCTACCAAGGCTATCTCCCTAGCTGGCCGGATGATGGAGGTAATTCTTTTTCTCTGCTGTTGGTGTTTTTCATAACTGAGCATTTGTAGGTATATCCCCTAGTCCCCGAGCCTCCGAGGGAATAACTTGTTATTCGGTCGGATGCTCCTTAGTGTGTGTTCATAATGTCATTAATTTGCAATAAATTTTGGGTCGGTCTAGTTCCCTTGGCCCAGATTTTGTAGATTTCAAATATCCACACACCTAGAGCCGGGTTAATTTCGACTTGGCCTGGATCTTGTAGACTTCGAATATCCACACACCTAGAGCCGGGTTAAGTTCCACTTGGCCTGGATCTTGTAGACTTCGAATATCCACACACCTAGAGCCCGGTTAAGTTCCACTTGGCCCGGATCTTGTAGACTTCGAATATCCACACACCTAGAGCCAGGTTAAGTTCCACTTGGCCCAGATCTTGTAGACTTCGAATATCCACACACCTAGAGCCGGGTTAAGTTCCACTTGGCCCGGATCTTGTAGACTTCGAATATCCACACACCTAGAGCCGGGTTAAGTTCCACTTGGCCCGGATCTTGTAGACTTCGAATATCCACACACCTAGAGCCGGGTTAAGTTCCACTTGGCCCGGATCTTGTAGACTTCGAATATCCACACACCTAGAGCCGGGTTAAGTTCCACTTGGCCCGGATCTTGTAGACTTCGAATATCCACACACCTAGAGCCAGGTTAAGTTCCACTTGGCCCGGATCTTGTAGACTTTGAATATCCACACACCTAGAGCCAGGTTAAGTTTCACTTGGCCCGGACCTTATAGACTTCGAATATCCACACACCTAGAGCCGGGTTAAGTTCCACTTGGCCTGGATCTTGTAGACTTCGAATATCCACACACCTAGAGCCGGGTTAAGTTCCACTTGGCCCGGATCTTGTAGACTTCAAATTATTTCTGCTTTGCCTCTGAACTTTTGTCTCTTCCTTGCCTGTTTCAGATTACCACTAACCGCCGAACCGCTGAGTTCCAGCGCCTGCTGGACTCTTACAAAGACATGCGCGAGCGTTATGGTAAACTCCAAGAGGAGTACCAGAAGATGGGTTAGTTTCCATCCCTTTTCTTCCTTGTTCATTCGAATTTCTTAGGACTTATATGAATGTCTTGTCCGAATTACGCAGCCGAGGTTGAAGCTAAGAATATAATTATGAGGAAGAACCTTGCGGAGATCAAAGGTAAAGTCATCCCTTTCATATAATCATTGTACTTTCTTTGCCTCATCCGGTGGACACTCATACTTTGGGTCCTCCTGATCATGTTGTAGTTGCTCTTGACGACAGTGTCCCCATGCCTGAACTGATGACCCACTGCCTTGAACAAGCAGGGAAGTACGAAGCTGAGCTGAAGAAGAAAGATGCTGAGATAGCTCGGCTCCAGCAGCAGGACTCGAAGATTACTCGGCTGAACGCCAATCCAAAAGCTGAAGAGCTCCCATCAGTCCGTGCTAGAGAAGGCCGACCAGGAGTTTGCCGAAGAGAAGGAGCGTTTAATCATGCAAATCTCTAAGGACAAGAGCCTACTGGAGGAAGCTGACATCAAACTTACGTTGGCGACCACCGAGTACGAAAAACTCCGGGTCCACAATGCCAACGTTGATTCTGAGCTTCAGCGACTCCTCTTCCAAATTGCGCGTAAGTTCTCCCCCTTGCTTGATCTGTTACTATTCAGATTTGGTCCATTTGCTCACTGTTTCTCCTCTTATCCTTAGGCAAATTTCTAGAGAGTGATACGTTCGCCGCCTCTGCCGCACGCCAATCCCGTGAGCAGTGTGGAATTTCTGTTGGACCTGGTGCCGAACCAATCCCTTATACTACAGAGGATCTGCTGGCGAGTCTCACTGCTCGTCTTGAGGTAGTAAAGAATTTCGGCGCGGATATTATCCTAGCGGCAACACGGATGTTCAGCTGCCTCTGGCCCAGTGAGACCATTCCCAAGAAAACCTCGGCTTTTATAGACAAACTCATGGAATGTGACACGCGGTTGCATTTGTGGCGCGAATCTGTTGCCCGTGATGGGGCCGACACTGCTCTGAAATTTGCGCTCTTGTGGTATGAAGGAATTGACTTGGCATTGCTCAACCGTCTGCGCATTGGGTCAAAGTGGTGCGAGGATCCGGAGTGGATTGCGCGCCGCCAAGCCTCTGTGAACAATCTCATCCAGTACTCCTTCTGCCACGCCTGGAATGAGGGGCCGAGTTATCTTGATGTCGCTGACGACGAGATTGTCTCTAGAGCTGAAGATGAGGGGAGCGAGAGCGAGGGCTCCGAGCTAGGCGATGAGGCTGAAGACCCGGAGGGCAACGAAATTGACCCGGAAGATGAATCCGAGGCTAGCGCTCCTCCCCCACACTCCACAGTACCTCCCTCCTCAATAGATGATTCGCCTGCTGCTCCTGCCGCTTGAAAAACACTTGTCAAATTTATCAGATCCCCGGAATGCCGGGCGCAGATGTACTTAAATACTTTGGTTTGTTCGTGCTACAATTTTAGGTTCCGAACTAAGTTTTATTGCCGGATTATCGTGGGTGGAGTCCCCGAGTTTCATTTTCTTGTTCCCCCAATTTGTGACTCGGCTCACGTCTAGCTTGATTCGGTTTTTCAACTTACGAGTCTGAGGTTCAAAAAATTGACTTAACAATACTTGAAACCTTGAGATTAGCTCAAAATGATTCGACGCTTTAGTGAAGAAAATAAACTAGGGGTTAGTCAAAAAACCAATGTCGGCCCGCTTAAGTTCTTTTCCTTAGTCGTTTTTCATGTGCTTTGCCATTCCAAACTTGTTCTCTTGCTTGCCATGAAGCCAATTCTTGTTGGACAGCAGCAAAGTCGAAGAGTTAGGTTTTTGGTGCTCACACATTACTAATCCAACTAAGACATAAGCGACTTAACCTAGCCGACACAAAAATACGGAAACAAGAGACACGTGTTATAGCAGTCCCAGAGTCTCTACTCAGGGTAGTAAAGTTTTTATTGATACGCTCACTGCCGACATACATACTGACATACGAGTAGTTCGGATACATTCACCTCTTAGATGTAGAAAGGACGAAGCAGTGCTATGTTCCATGGCCTTTTGGATTCTTCTCCGGACCTGTCGGCCTTGTTCTTTTCTTGGGGTTGTGCATCGATAAGATAGTAGGAATCATTGCGCAAAGCTTTGCTCACAATGAAGGGCCCTTCCGATGGGGGGATAACTTATGCATGCCAGCAGTGCGCTGTATTAGCCTTAGCACCAAATAACCTTCCCAAAAAACCCGGGGGTTTACTTTTCGGCTATGATAGCGTCGGAGATTTTGCTGATATATGGCGGATCTAGACAAGGCCAATTCTCTCGCTTCTTCCAGCAGATCAACATCATTTTGCCAGGCTTCGCGCACTTCGGCTTCTGTGTATTGGGTGACCCTTGGTGAATCATGCTCTATGTCGGCTGGTAATACAGCTTCTGCCCCATATGCCAGAAAGAATGGTGTATAGCCCGTTGATCGATTTGGAGTTGTTCTTAAACTCCACAGTACTGTTGGTAGTTCTTCTATCCAGCACCCCGCTGATCTTTGCAGTGGCTCTATGAGCCGGAGTTTTATCCCGGACAGTACCAGTCCATTGGATCTTTCCACTTGCCCGTTCGACGCGGGGTAGGCGACTGAAGCGACATCTAACCGGATCTTCTTTTCCTGGCAGAATCTCGCAAACTCTCCTTCAGCAAAATTCGTCCCATTATCAGTTATGATGCTATGGGGGTAGCTGTACCTTAAGATTATATCCTTGAGGAATCTTACTGCTGTTGCCCCATCACATTTCCGAATTGGTTTCACTTCAATCCATTTGGTGAACTTGTCAACCATGACCAGGATATGGGTCATCCCTCCTTTGGCCGGCTTAAATGGTCCTACCATGTCTAGGAACCATACAACAAATGGCCATGTAATGGGGATAGTTTTCAGCTCCGACATTGGCAAGTGAGTTTTTGTGGCATATCTTTGACAACCATTGCATTTTCTCACCAAGTCCTCTGCTTGCTCCAAAGGGCTGGGCCAATAAAACCCATGCTGGAAAGCTTTTGCTACTAAGGACCTTGAGGAGGCATGGTGGCCACATTCCCCTTGGTGAATATCCCGGAGTATGTCAAGTCCTTCCGGATCAATGCACCGTTGTAGTACCGCTGTCACACTTCTTTTGTATAATTCGGCGTTGATAATGGTATAGGCCTTTGCCCTTCTCTGAATTTGCCTTGAACTTATTTCATCATCTGGCAAGATTCCCTCTTTCAGGAAATAAAAAATTGGCTTTGCCCAAGTTGGTATAGTCCGGACGAGGAATGGTTCCTCATCAACCTCCACTGCATCCACAGACATAACTCTTACCGGATCAAGCTGAACAGTCCCCGGGTTTGCTGAAGCAGTCCCCGAGTTTGCAGAGGTGCTTCCCAATTCTATCTCCATAGGTGCAACTCCTGATCCGGGAAGTGATGGGATATAAATTGAATCTGATTCGGGTGATGGTGTAATAGATGGTTTTCTCAAGTGCTCCAAAGCTATGTTTGGTGGAATGGGTTGCCGAGATGAGCCCAGCTTTGACAGTGTATCTACTGCCTTGTTTTCGATCTGAGGTACGTGATGGAACTCACACCCTTCAAAAAACCCGCTTATCTTCTGGACATGGAACCTATACAAGGCCATGTTAGCATCCAGGGCATCCCAATTTCCAGACATTTGCTGCACCACCAAATCCTAATCACCAAAGTATTGTATCCGACGTATCCCCACTTCCTTTGCCAGTTTGAGACCATGCACCAATGCTTCGTACTCCGCCACATTATTCGAGGCACTGAAATGGATTTGAAGGACATACTTCAGTTGAGCCTTCTTGGGCGAGGTAAGCACTACTCCAACGCCTAATCCGTCTTTCGATCCGTCAAAGTGCATTTGCCAATAATTGGAGTCCGGCAGGGGTGGCTCGTATTGCATTTCAGCCCAGTCCACAAAGAAATCCGGCACAGCTTGTGACTTGATCGCATCCCTTCTGTCGAACTGTGGTGTATATGGAGCTAATTCGATAGCCCACTTTGCTATTCGGCCGCTTGCGTCCTTATTACTCATGATCTCTGAAATGGGTGCCTCACATATTACTTTGATGGGGTGTTCCTCAAAATAGTGTTTGAGTTTCTTGGCCGACATATATACGTTGTATGCCATCTTCTGATAATGAGGATAATTTTGTTTTGATGCTGATAATACTCCGCTTAGATAATACACCGGCCTTTGCACTGACTTTCCTTCCTCCTCGCGCTCCACTACTATCACTGCACTTACGACTCGGTTGGTCGCGGCTACGTAGAGCAACATTGGTTCCTTAGGTAGTGGTGCAGCTAGGATTGGCGCGGTAGATAACATCTTTTTCAATTCTCGAAATGCAAGATCCGCCTGTGGTGTCCATGTGAACTTATCTGCCTTTTTCATTAGCTGATAGAGGGGCAAGGCCTTCTCTCCCAACTGAATCAACTTAACGATGCCAGGCAACCAGTGAACTTCTGGACATCGTTGAGACATTTCAGAAATTCCATTCTTTCTATGGCCCGGGTTTTCATCGGGTTAGCTTCAATGCCACGGCTAGATACCAAGAAACTGAGTAACTTTCCGGCGGGTACGCCAAAAGTGCACTTCTCTGGGTTCAGCTTCATTCGGAACCTTCTTAGGTTCGCGAATGTCTGCCGGATATCCTCAAGGAGCATATTGCTTTCCTTGGTCTTTATTACCACATCATCCACATAGACCTGCACATTCCGACCTATTTGGTCATGCAAGCATTTCTGCATGCATCTCCGGTATGTTGCTCCTGCATTACGTAACCCAAATGGCATAGTTCGATAGCAATAAGCCCCGTACGGGGTAATAAATGCATTCTTTATTTGATCATCCGGATTCAGGGGTATCTGATAGAAACCAGAATATGCGTCAATGAATGGCAGTAGCTCACATCCGGCTATTGAGTCTATGACTTGATCTATTCTAGGGAGTGGAAATGGATCTTTTGGACACGCCTTATTCAGGTTCGTGTAGTCGATACACATGCGACATACCACTGCCACATTCGGATCATCTTTCTTTTTCTCCACCAGCACCGGATTAGAGAGCAATCCGAATAGAGTACCTCCATGATAAACCCAGCCGCTAGTAATCTTGCTATCTCATCTCTAATAACTTTTCTTCTATCTTCTGCAAAACGTCTGAGAGGATGCTTTACCGGCTTAGCCCCGGGTCTTACATTCAATGAGTGCTCAGCCAACTCCCTCGGTACACCTTGCAGATCTTGCGTAGACCAAGCAAAGATATCCTGATTCTCACGGAGGAAGTTGACGAGTTCGCTTTCCTATTTGCTGCTTAATCCAGCACCAAGTGTGACGGTGCGCTCTGGGAACTGATCATCGATTGGCACTTTCTTCGTGTCCTTAGTTGCTTGGAACGATACGCTCCCGTGCGGGTTGGTCAGGGCCGGCATATGTTGTTGCGCAGATTGAGCCAATGCCGCCACTTCTAGTATCTTCCTTTTTTCTTGAGCTATCACGAGTGACTCGGCTAAATTGGATCCAGCTGAAGCGCACTCGATCGAACGCTAGAAGTCCCCTGATATAGTTATCACGCCCCTTGGTCCGGGCAACTTCATCTTGAGGTAACTGACATGGGTAGTTGCCATGAATTTGCTCAGTGCTGGTCTGCCGAGTAACGCGTGATAAGCGCTTTCTAGGTTCACCACCTCGAATTCTAAGTTCTCAGTGTGGCAGTTGTCTCTTGTGGCGAATAACACATCAACCCGAACCTTACCAATTGGTTCACACGAAATACCCGGCACAATGCCATGAAAGGTGGTCCTTGTTTCCTGCAACATGTTCTCTATTATCCCCAACTTGTGCATGGTATCCTTGTACATAATGTTGATACCGCTGCCATTGTCAATCAACACCTTGGAAAATCTCATATTGAGATTCGGCCCGATGAACGTCGGATCTAGGACCAGAGCGTAGGTTCCTGGGCTTGGCATGATCTTTGGGTGGTCCTAGACACTCCATGTAATCTCCTGATCCGCCCAAGGCATATACCTCACCACCGCTGGCATTACTGCGTTTACCTCCATATGCCGGTGCTGTAAGCTTTTCCGGTCATTCTCCTCAGTGGTGAACACACAGTAGCTTTGATGATGCTCCATGTACTCATTTCGTCCCTCATTCTCATTGTAACCTTGGCCTTGTTGTTGGTTATTGCCCACTTGATGTACCGCATCCCTTCTTTCGGGATTCTCGTACCTCGGCGGAGGTGGTGGTAGCATCAGTTGCTGTCCATTTCCCCCTGTCAGTAATGGTGACAGTGGTGTTTCATTTCTAGGTGCTTCATTCCGAGGTGCCTGAGCATTCCCTGAACTCCCCTGTTCTAATTTCTTCATCCATTCGCACTGCCGGGTTGTATGATTCACTAGACTGTTCGGACTTGGCGTATGAAATTTGCAAGGTTGATCAAGCATAGACTCGAAAGTATACCTTGGCCTATCCTTTCTTTCCTGCCATTGCTTTTTCTGCTCCGGGGTCCAAGGCTTTCTCCCTTCATTTTTCTGTTGCCAGCTCTGCCCACCAGTTTTTTGGCGTTGACTGGCTCCGGCATTGGGTTGATCCCAATCCACTGCTGCGACTTGCTACGAGTTATACCGATAATCCGGGCGCTCATCCCTTCTTTTTCCTTAGAAATCATTCCTCCTTGATGATCCGGGGCCATCTCGGCCGTAATATTCTTCGTTTGCTTCGCTAGACATCAACCGAGGTTGCGTTCGATCTCCCAAGGCATATGAATCTGCGACCTGGATCGTCTCAGCCAAGGTAGTTTGCATATATCGCTGTAATCTTTGCCACATCATATTTCCATATCTGCACCCCTGAGCGAACCACGCAATAGCTTGTGATTCAATCACTCCTTCGCACGAGTTTCTCACATTGCACCACCGAGTCAGGAAATCTCTATCTGGCTCATTCGGTCTCTACCGGCACAACGCAAGTGTTTGCGGTCTATTAGGTCTCTTGTAAGTGCTTGAGAAATTACTAATGAACAGCTCCTGGAAATCCAACTAGCAGTTGACGCTTCCTGGTGGCAAAATGTTCAACCAAACTCGCGCTGGTCCTTCCAACATCTGCGGTACATATCTCACCGCCCATCTCAAATTTCCTGTTGTGGCATAGTCAATCAGCCAGCCCTTTGGCCTGGTACTACCATCATAAGTTTGGGTTCCTCTGGCCAGCCGAAAGTTCGGCACTGGTGGCGCATTCATGATCTGTGGCCCAAAACATGCTGGACCCGGCGGACCTTGTAACTCGATTTGTTCCGACCTATAAATCCTATCCAACTTCAACCTCGCATCATCTGGCTGCAAGTTCCTGCTTCCCAACTGTGATCCAATTACGTGGTGCTCCGGTCTGGGGTATCCGTCGTTGACCATAGCCAAATAACCATCATTGTATCTTTCCTGATCCGGGTGTGCATGATGATGTTGTGTCGCTTGTCCTGCACTTCCTTCTTGCCGATGTACGCGTTGTTGCTGCGTCCGAGGTACATTTTGCCCCGCTCCCATGAGATCGCGCTGTCTGGCATAGCCGTTGGCAGCATTTCTTTGACCGGCATTGCCTTGGTCATGGTTACCTCGAGCAGCCACACCCCGGCTGGTACTATGGCGGTCCTCATCTACTTGCACTTCTTTGCCTTTTCTTGCCCTTACTGGGTCATAAGGGACCATTTGCTTGTTTCTTATCCCGGAGTCCACTACCTCTTCTCTCCTGGGACCGTGACCCGGAGATGACGCGGCTCCTCTGGATCTTCTCGGGTTATTTCTGGCCGAATGTACCACCCGTGAGGCCCCTGGTGGTGCCGGGTTAGCTTTGTTTATTTCTTCATTTTGTTGGCATGCAACTCTCAACGGGTGATTTACCCTCTCTTGCTGCCTTTGTCGGGCCTCTCCGGTTAAACCTTCTAACTCGGACGCGGCCGCATTTGCTGCTCTGAGGTTATTTGCCGGGGTACTATACCGATCCAACCCTCCTGTTACTATCATAGCTGTCTGACCCGGCCTAGGCTCGTACTCCTTGTCAATCTCAGTGATCAGGTTCCTGCCCCGGATTTTCACTCCATCGATACGGTTTGCCTTAGCATACTCTCTCAAGGTGATGTTCAGTGACTGATGCAGCTCTGCTACCTTCTTTGCTCTGGCTAACATCTTCCGCCTAGTTTCCTCTAACTCAACTTGCGCCTGATCCGGATCTACTATAGGTGCTATTGGTGTTGCCAAGCTATCTATCGCTTGATGGAGCACATTCTCTGGCTTCTCTAGCGGAGGAAACCTAAATCTTGTCTGTTTGGGCGTTACCTCTGGCTCTGGCGCCGGATCTTTGCTTGGTCCCGCATCTGGTGCGGTCATCAGGACCTCAACGCTGCTTGTGGGGCGAGCGATACGCAATCCATGAGCGGCGCTGAGAGGTGGCTCGCCTCCCTCGACAATGTGTCGTGGGTGAACGCAGGACTTATCCACCCCGATGTAGATCTTGTGTGCGCCAAGCTTGAGGAAGACGTTGTTGCACGGTTGAGGGTGCCTGTCGAAGCTTCCCGCGTTGTTGCTGACATAGTCCAGCACTCCAAAGCGCTGAATCAAGCCTGAGACGATACGCTCGCCGGTGCTTGAGAAGTTTCCCGTCTGGATCTTCGCCCCTGCTAGCACCGCTAGCCCCACGGTGGGCGCCAACTGTCGTGGTGGTGGCACGACAGATGCCATGGATAGGCTAAAGATGGGGCCAATGTGTGCTTGGGGAGTCCAGGGAGGGAGAGTGTGGTGATTCCACGCACGGAAGTTCTTGTATACTCTCGATCAATGGTGTTTACAAGTGCTCTTGAGGCTCTTAGCAAGAAGGAGACAATGTCTCTTACTCCCTACTAACTATCCCTAGAGTTCTACCTTAGACAGAGAGTGATTCCTTTCTTTGCCATCCCTCTCTATGGAGGCCCCGGTGCTCCTTATATAGGGGAGCCCGGGTTAAAATTCTAGGGCACAGGTGGCAGCATATTCTATGAATATGCTCCTTTCCTAAAGCAGATGCTTCTTTATTCCTCTTTAATGGCTCGTCCGAGCTTTGGACGTAACCCGCTGTGTCATCCTCGTCTTTTGGTGTCACCAGGCACGGGCTACGTCATCCGGCTTTGCCCATGTCACCTTGGTCACCACTGACCCGCTGGTCCTCTTCTTTACTTTACTTTGCACATGCTTCAGCTAATAAAGCCACCTTTTGACCAGCGGGGGATTCCTTCTCTTGGAAGCTAAGATAATCCGGCTAGCATATAGCTAATCCGGCTTACCCATTTACCTGTAAAACATATAGACATGGCCGGCATAAACCTTATGCCGCCCGGACCATTGTCAAGGAAATACCCCATGGGTCAGGTCACACTGTGATTCTGCTTGCCTTGAGGTGACCCGGTCAGCACTTCGCTTTGACCGCGCCGTACCCCGGCTAACTCGGCCCTTATACCCCGATATTACCCTACCCGGGGGTATCCCCCCAACAAGCATCTGCAGGCGGGATTGGATACAAGCAAGCGTAGCTGGACGCAGGAAGTACCCAGGTTCGGAGCCCTCGCGGTGAGGTAAAACTCCTACTCCTCCCGATTTGACTATGAGCGATATACGGGCAACACGCGCTCCTCGAGCTGTATTCTCTAGCTACTTGCCTTAAATGCACCCTGACCAACCCTTTCTACTGAGGCCTTGCCTCTCCTTATATAGGCAGAGAGGTAAGGTCTCCTGGCGGCCCCACTGGTGGGTCCCACCGCTGGTCATTTATGATTCAAAGATAACCATGTCCCATCAGAGTACGAGCGGTATGGCTGTCGTGGGCACAGTGAATGCCATGCGAGCCTGTCGTCAGCATCGGGCCACTATTCCCGCGTCATCCCCGCAAAGTCTTTGGTATGGCCGAGTAGTTGCCAGTCTTATCGTCGTACAGGGTGTACTGCGCACTGTCCCGCACGTCGCCCTGTCCTCTTGATTGGTTCCGGCTACTCTGTTGTAGCCTGCTGCTTCTCGCTGCTCCGGCTACCTCACGGTAGCCGGCTTGACTTGCCTTGTCCAGCTGCGCTTGGCTAGCCAGACGTGATCCGACTGCCATATTTCTTGTGTGGTTGGGGTATCCGGAGGTCATCCCCCCGACAGACAGGCTCCCAAAGTCCTCACGAGGAGGCTATGTCTACCTCCTGGTCGCAGTCGACAAATTCACCAAGTGGATAGAGGCCATGCCAGTGACTAACCAGTCAGGGTACAGCGTAGTCAAGTTCTTCGAGTCCATCGTCTATCGCTTTGGAGTACCACACAGCGTCATCATGGACAATGGGACAAACTTCACATCCAAAGAGTTCCAAGAATTCTGCGAGAATCTGGGAATCAACGTAAGCTATGCCTCTGTGGCACATCCACAGACCAACGGTCAGGTCGAAAAAGCCAACGGGCTCATCTGTGGTGGCATCAAAAAGCGACTCCTCAGGCCACTCGAGTAGGCCACAGGCTGCTGGCCAGACGAACTGCAATCAGTACTCTAGAGCCTACGCATAACTCCAAACAGCGCCACGGGGTACACCCCGTTCTTTATGGTGCACGGTGCCGAAGCAGTGCTACCCGCAGAGGTACGGTACAAAGCACCACGAGTGGTCGCTTACAGCAAGCAGGAGTCAACTCTTGCACTCGAAGACTCCGTCGACCTCCTTGACAAGGCACGAGAAATCGCCGCGAAAAGATCAATGATCTACCGGCCCAAGAACTACCACAAGAAGGCTACGCCTGTGTCCTTCGTCGAAGGAGACCTGGTCCGCTACTGAAGCAGCAAGGGCACCTCAAGCTCGAGTCCTCCTGGGAGGGACCATATGTGATTACAAAAGTAATCCCTGGTGGCGCCTATCGCCTCAAAGATTTCAAAACAGGAGTCGCGTACTCCAACCCCTGGAACATCGCGCAGCTGCGACGCTTCTACCCTTAGTCGTCTTTTATTTTTACATTGCAAATAAGGCTACACAGCCAAGGCTACTTAGCCACACATTGTCCCCCACTACCCCCATTACGCGTGGAAATCGAGGAGGCGCGGTTAAAACAGAGATTACGCACGCCCGGTCAAGTCAGAGTCAGAAAATGGGACCCACCGCTCGTCACGTCATGTCAAACCCGCTCACGCGGGCAACTGAGGTCATCATATTGTCAGCACTAATGTCATCCAAAATTGAGCAGCAGAAGACTTCGACTACTTTAGTCCTTGCTCGAGTCTTCGACTCCACCAAGCACTCTGGTTACTCCATAGGAGGCTGGTCACACCCTACGATTTTTCTTTTTCTCTTCTGCAGGAATATGGACATTCAAAAGCATACCCAACCACTTGAATCCACGATTCGACTATGGAAATGGGTTACTCCCATAGGGAGCGCTGGCATTAAATTCGACTGAAACAAGCAAACAAAAGACGACAGCAGTCGCAAAAGTTCTTTAGTCCCTACCTGAGTCTTCGACTCAACTAGGCACTCGGGGGCTACTCCCATAGGGAGCACTGGTTGTGCACCCTATGATTATTTGTACATCGTACTGTGTGTCGATAACATCCACACTCGAAGCTTATGGCGACACCGCCTCATGATGTTTCCCTAAAAAGAGACCGCGTCTCCTGGGTCACCCGAATCATCTCCGTGATGACAAAATTCGGATGCCGTGCTTGCAGCGTAAAGATAAGACCTGAATAAGGCCTGGCAAGGCATTTACTGCGCACTACCAGAAATATATCCGTGCCAATAGGTACGATGAACATGCCTTGATGGACGCGTCGAGTGCTCACACCCATATACTGGAGTTCGACTCCTGTAAGACCTCCGTGGCTTGAGTCGAATTACACCAGCACTTTTCCGTATTCGAGTCCGGGGACTCGAGTTCGAGTACATTGCGTTGTTTTACCCTAAGGTAGTTAACTGAGACTGATACATCGGTTAAATCAGGCACGCACATCAACAATCCCTATGACACAAACAGAGTAGTCGAAAATATACTCATTCATGCACTCGAAAGGCTTCATAAAGTCCCTAATCGAATCTACGATTCCACTAGACACTCGGGGGCTACTGACATGGGTATACCCTACATGTACTCGAATTTGGTATATACATCCTGAATACAGCGGAAGCCCACGGTATCGCCAAGGCCCAAACAGAGAACTCGAGTAACCTACAAACTCTCGATTGCTTGAGGAACAAGAAGAAGCTAAAGATAGAAAGTTCAAAGGGGAAAACCCTAACCTGTAACCGACTCGACCTACTACCCGAGACCTAGCCTATCTATATAAAGGCTAGGAGGGGTGGCGAGGAGGACACACACAACCCTAGTTTCCACAACCCTCGCCAGATTGCATCTGCGCACCATTGTAATCTTCGATTTCTCTGTTAATTCCACGAGCAGACAAGCAGGAGTAGGGACCTCTACGAGGCCTGAACCTAGGTAAATCTTCGAGTCCCTTGTGTGCTTGTTTTCTAGCCGATTGATGCTTCCAGCACTCCCTCCTTCTCCAAAACCCAAGTCCATAACAATGGGCATTGATGAGTTAAACCCTCGTCACTGGGTCTCCAAGTTTCTTTGGAACCTTACCATTAAAGGAATAATTAGCAAGCAAAGTAGAAATTTCTTCATTAGGGATCTTCCTTTTATTCGAGACAATATCCTTCATATACTTTGAATAAGGAGGCAATTTAATAGCATCAGTCAAAGGAATTTGCAAGTATAAAGGTTTCATCCATTCACAAAACTTATTATAGTGTTCATCTTCCTTTGACTTGTGTTTCTTATTCACTACCATGTTTCTTAGCAACAAAATCTTCTTTAGTGTATTTAGTATTCTTAGTGTGCTTTTCAGGTTCTTCTTCAACTTTTTCTTTATCAGAAACATCATTTTCTTCATTACCACTTTTAGTTTCAGCATCAGAGACAGATATACTATTAGGATCTTTAGCAGGTTCAGAGGGTTCTACAATAGTTTTATGTTTCTTCTTTCTTTTCATAGGAGTAGTACCACTATTTTCAGCTTGTTGAGAATCCTGCTCAATTCTTTTAGGATGCCCCTCAGGATATAGAGGATCCTGGGTAGTAGCACCACTTCTAGTTCTAATTTCATAAGCATGTTTTTCTTTAGCAGCATTAACTAGCAAGTCTTTTTGTACTTTAATAAGTTAATCAATTTGAGTTTGGACCATTTGAAAATGTTTGACAAGCATTTTAACATCATTAGAGGTTCTTTCCACAATATCCTTCAACTCAACAATAGCTCTAGTGTTTTCCATCAAATGATTTTGCACCCTTTTATTAAAATTATCTTTCTTAACAATAAAAACATCAAATTCTTCTAAGCATTGATCAGGAGGTTTAGAGTAAGGGATATCAGCTTCATCAAAATGTTGGAGAGAGTGTACCTCAATAGTGGACGAGTGGGAGATTGGCTTACATAATTCTTCTATAGGAGGTACATTCTTCACATCTGCAACTTTAATTCCCTTCTCCTTAAGACATTTCTTAGCTTCCTTCATCACTTCATTATTTAGTTCAATAACTCCCCTCTTCTTAGATGATGGTATAGGCGCAGGTATACCTGGTTTAGGTATAATTGTTTCAGGTATAGCTGGTTCAGGAGGACTCTAGTCTTCATAATTCTTGCTTATTTTGGCCATTAATTCCTCAGCTTCCTTGGGGGTCCTATTCCTGAAAACACAACCAGCACAACTATCCAGGTATGTCCTAGATTCTTTAGTTAGTCCAGTATAAAATATATCAAGAAGCTCATTCTTAGGTAATGGACATCCAGCCTATGCATGAATCAAAGCACAAAACCTTGCCCATGATTCAGGCAATATTTCTTTTTCTCCCTGTTTAAAATCAAAAAGTTCCTGCAAAATAGCATGTCTAGCACTAGGAGGAAAAAAATTCTGTAGGAAAGTACTAATCAAGCAATCAGGGCTATCAATAGATCCAGGAGGTAAATTATTAAACCAAGTTTTAGCTTCTCCTTTTAGTGAAAAAGGGAAAATTTTAGCAACAAAGTAGGTGTGCATCTTAATATCATCAGAAAACAGGCCACTCATGGTAGAAAGCTCAGTCATATGTGCTACCGCACTTTCATTCTTACTCCCACAAAAAGGTTCTTTCTCAACAATAACTATGTAAGAAAGATCAAGAGAGAAATCATAATCCTTATCTTTAATGTTTATGGGAGATGCATCAAACTTAGCATTAGGAGACAATTTGGGTTTTATAGTACGCCTCTCAAGGAGACTCCTAATAGCACTCCTATCATGGGTGTTTTGACATTCTTTAATAAATTCATTGGTCATCTCAATATAATCGTCTTCAATATCATAGCTCTCTCTAGACTCAGGTGAACTGATAGGTGTAGTAGTGTCTTCATTAGGAGTTTCAGCAGTAGTAGCAGTGTGTGTAGCATGTGTATGTGGTGGTGTAAGGAGCTTACTCATAACAGATGGTGAATCAAGAGCAACAGAGGTGTTCAGAACCTTACCATCACTAGACTTACCCATGATAGATGGATGGTAGCGAACAATAGTGATTCCAAGTGAACTTGATAAATAAAGCTATGCTCTCCAAGAACGCCTTAAAAATAGTCTTGATGACCCGTAAGTATAGGGGTGTATCACAAGATTTTTTGAGGAAGTGAAACCCAATTTATTGATTCGACACAAGGGGAGCCAAAGAATATTTATAAGCCTTAACAACTGAGTTGTTAATTCAGCTACACCTGGAAACAATCTTGCTCACAACAGTTTATCAGTAGCAATAGTTTTGTAGTAGCAATAGCAAAGTAATAGCAGTAGTAAAAGTAAAGACAATAGTAACAATTGCAGTAAACAGTAGGATTAAAGCGCGGTAGGCATAGGGATGGATGGATGGGCATTGCATGGACAAGACAATTCACATGGCAATCAAGACATAGGGCATTTGCAGATAAATAAGATAAAGCATCCAAGTACTAAATAATCATAGGCATGTGTTCCATATATAGTCATACGTGCTCGCAATGAGAACTTGCACAACATCTTTTGTCCTGCCAGCCCGTTTGCAGCAGGGCCTCAAGGGAACTACTGGCAATTAAGGTGCTCCATTTAATAGAGCACCAGAGCAAAGCATTAACACTCCATGAACACATGTGATCCTCACATCAAAGCCATTCCCTCCGGTTATCCCGATTGCTGTCACTTCGGGGCCTTTGATTCCAGACAACAACGTGTGTATACAACTTGCAGGTAAGACCATAAACAATACTATCATAATGAATCAATAACATGTTTAGATCTGAAATCATGGCACTCGGTCCCTAGTGACAAGCATTAAGCATAACAAGTTGCAGCAAAGTCAAAAATCACTAATAATAGATACTAGGCACCATGCCCTAACAATCTGATGCCATTACACGAACGATCTCATCCAATCCCTACCATCCCCATAGCCTGCAGCAGGGGATTACTCACTCATAGATGGGGGAAACATGGATGGTCGATGGAGAAGCGATGGTGATGATGATGGTGATGATCTCCTCCAATTCCCCATCCCGGCAGGGTGCCAGAACGGAGTTTCTAGTTCCGAATCGCGGAATCTGGTGGTGGCGGTGCAGTGGAACTCTTTCTAGAAAAACGTCAAACCCTCCTTGGTTTTTAGGTCAAGAGGCAACTTATAGGTGAAGAGGGAGGCCGAGGGGGTAGCCGAGGCGGCCACACCACCGTCAGGCACAGCCTGGCCTGGCCCACGCGGCCAGGTGGTGTGGGCCCCTCGTGGCCCTACTCCGTCTCGTCTTCTGGCTCCGTGAGTCTTCTGGTGAAATAGGATTTTTGGCATATTTTCCGGGATTTTTCCTCATAGTTGATTTTCTGCAAAAAAAAAACTAGACACCAAGGTAATTCTACTGAAAACAGCGTCAATCCGTGTTAGTTGTATCCAAATCACACAAGTTTAGAGGAAAAACAATAGCAAAAGTGTTCAGGAAAGTAGATACGTTTTGGACGTATCAACTGTCCATGGAGAAGCCGAGGAACGTAAAAGGCGTCCAGCAGCTAGCTGGGCGAATTGCGGCGCTCAATCGATTCTTCAGTCGCATGGGTGAAAAGGTGCTGCCTTTCTACCAACTCCTCCGCAAGGCTGACAAATTCGAGTGGACAGACAAAGCACAAGAAGCATTCGAAGACCTCAAGCGTCTACTATCCACTTCGCCAGTGTTGGTAACACTAAGAAAAGGAGCCATTGTTATTATACATCTCCACCACCAACCAGGTGGTTAGTACTGTGCTCGTAGTGTAACGAGCCGAAGAAAATAAAGTCCATGGCGTACAACGCCCAGTCTACTACCTCATCAAGTAGCTCACACCGACAAAACAGTGGCACTAGCATTATTAGAAGCTGGCATATGGCGTCTTCATGACAGCCAGGTGACTGCGCCACTACTTCCAGGAGCACCCTATCATTGTGGTGGACAACGCTCCGCTAGGGCACATCCTCAACAACCTCGACGCCACCGGATGAGTCGTGCTTTGGGGGATAGAGCTGTCTCCACGAGACATCACATACGAGAAGCGAGATGCGATCAAGTCGCAAGTACTCCTGGACTTCCTCGTCCACTAGATGGAGAACCAGCTCCCCGACAAGCCAGACATGTCCTATCTATGGACAATGCACTTTGACGGATCCAAACGTAAAGAAGAAGCTGGCATGGGTGTCATCCTATCATCGCCACAAGGCGACAAGATGAGGTACGTTATGCGAATGCAGTTCACCGCCTCCAATAACAAAGCTGAATATGAAGCCCTACTGCATGGGATGCGGATGGCCAAAGCCTGTGGCGCAAAGCGACTCGTCATCTACAGCGACTCTAAACTGGTGGTGAATCAAACCATGAACTAGTGCGATGCTCTGAGTGACAACATGATCGCTTACCGCGACCTCTACGACACACTCAAACAGGACTTCGACGGCTGCGAACTGTGGCACGTCGGCCACGAGAGCAATGAGGAGGCGGATATACTCGCCACCATCGGCTCCACGTGTTCTCCGGTGCCACCTGGAGTATTTCTAGAGCGCATCTGCGAGTGCTCCATCAAGCAAAAGGCTCCAGAGCAGAAAGCCAGCACGTCAAAAGACTTGGGGGCTACGTAGCCCGACGAGCCAAAGGCACTCAAGGACATGGATCAAGATACAGGACTCGAAGGCCCCATGGAGATCATGATGATCGAGCCATCATGGACACAACCATGAATCACATACTTGCTCAGCAAAAGGTTGCCAGATGACCCGACAGATGCGCGTCATATAGCACGATGATCCAAGGCTTTCGCCTTTATCAACGACGAACTGTACAAGTGCAGCATCACAAGAGTACATCAACGATGCGTCTCCAATGGAGATGGAAGATCCATCCTCCTCAAGATACACGAAGGCACTTGCGGCCATCACACCGGCAGTCGTGCCCTCGTCGCCAAAGATCTGCGAGACAGATTCTACTAGCCAACAGCGATGCGCGACGCTAAGGACATCGTCCAGCGATGCAACGCTTGCTAGCAATTCGTGGACAAACCGCACGCACCTGGCGTAGAGCTTAGGCCAATTCTTGTGGCATGGCGCTTCGTGCAATGGGGACTCGACATGGTCAGCAAGCTACCGAAATCTTCACCTGGAAGGTACCTCTACCTCCTTGTCGTGGTCGACAAATTCACCAAGTGGATTGAGGCCATGCCGGTGACAAACCACTCAGGGGCCAGCGCCGTTAAATTATTCGATCCCATCGTCTTCCGGTTTGGGGTGCCACATATCATCATCACGGACAACGGAACAAACTTCACCTCGAGTGAGTTCTAGGGTTTCTGCGAAAACCTAGGAATCAACATCAGATATGCCTTAGTGGTGCACCCTCAGACCAACGGTCAAGTCAAAAAGGCCAACGGCCTTGTCTACAGCGGCATCAAGAAAAGGCTCCTCTGGCCACTCGAAAGAGCTGCTGGGTGCTGGACCGAGGAGCTACAGTCAGTACTATGGAGCCTGCGCATAACTCCAAACAGCGCTATAGGCTATACTCCGTTCTTCATGGTACACGGCGCCAAAGTGGTACTACCCACAGAAGTGCGCTACAAAGCCCCACGGGTAGTAGCATATAGCGAAGCAGAATCAACCCTCACACTCGAAGACTCCGTCGATCTCCTCGATGAAGCACACGAGATTGTAGCAGAGAGATCCACGATCTACCAGCAAAACATCCGCAACTACCACAGCAGAAGGCTATGCCCAAGGTCCTTCATCGAAGGAGACCTGGCCCTATGACTGAAGCAACAAGGGCACCTCAAGCTCGAGTCCCCTTGGGAGGGATCTTATGTGATTACAGAAGTAATCCCAGGTGACACCTACCGCCTTAAATATCTAGAAAGTGGAGTCGCATACTCCAATCCCTGGAACATCATGCAGTTGCGTCGTTTCTACCCTTAGATGTTTTTACTTTACAAATAAGGCTATTCAGCCAGGCTACTTAGCCACATATTATATCCCTTGATATTCTACAAACAAATAAAGGTTCATACTACTCTACTGCCGTAAAAGGAGAACATTGGTGCATTCTTCGAACAATTCGATGATATCTTCGGCTGGATGATCAACCGCCTGATAGTGTGGTACCATGTTCCATGCCATCCCTTCTGGTGGAGGCGGTGGTCCAGCGACAACAGCTGCGAGATCCAGATTAGGCTGATGCTGGCGGACAAGTGCCAATGCAGCCTTAGCACCCGCGACTAACTGCTGACGCACGCACTCGCGGACCACGCTAGCATCTTGAAATTTCTTCAGTAGAGCTAAGAAGCTTGAAGGAATCACATCCAAGGGGAACATCGCCTGGAAAAAAATGCTTGGGGCACGACTGCGACTTCTTCAAGTAAAGCAGCACCTATGACGCACGGTCCTGCAGCGTCGCCAACGCGGCTGCACGATCGTGATCAACCCAAAAGTACCCACTAGCTTCCAGCTGCTCCTTGGTTAAGCAGTTCAATCGAATGGTGGCTCAATCCCTCTCATACTGCAGATGACAAGCGCTAACAACTGCAAAAAGCAGTACAAACTGTAAAGACAAAGCGCCTCCCCGAGTGGATAAGAAAGGATAAGAAGCTAAGAGAACTAACACTTAAATTGCTCATTCAACCGAGCCACCTCGCCAAGAAGGTACTTCTCACGTGCACTGGTCTTTTTGGCTTTTGACTTCCACACGTCCGTGCTACCACGGATCATGGGCATCTATCGCTCCAAATGTTTTATGCGGTCACGCAATCGAGACAGCAATGATAGCTCTTCCACCTTTGAACGTAGTCGTGCCACAGGTTCATCGGTGGGAGATGAGTCGGATGGACAACTCGAAGGACCCTATTACAAGCAGATCAAGAGGCAAATAAGACCAACCATTCATAAATAGCAACAAAGTTTAGCAAGTCTCAAAAGGGGTACCCCCACAGGGCATAATTCAAGGGAAATAAACTAGACTATTACAAAAGATAACTCAGCAGCAGACTACAGCTACGCGTTGGCACTCAGGGGCTTCCTCGAGTGTGTGGTAGTCTCCGACGCCACAACCTTCTCGGTTACAGCCTCTGATGTCGTGGCTTTCGCCGTCTTCAACCGCCTCAGCTCCACGGAATACTTGGCGAGTGTCTCAATGAGCTGAGGAGATGTCTTGATCTTCTTTTGGAACATGGCCAAAATATGTTCTATCTATCCTTTCGAATTATGGCCTTGCTACATCTATTCAATTCCAGTGTTTGTATTGTTAAATATGTCAATTCTTTTGGTCATTATCTGTAGTGCTAAATTGGCCACTTTGAAATGTTGTTGAATCTGTCAAGTGCCGCTGATTATGTATTTGGAATCTGTTGATATTTTTTTGTTTTATTCAGTGCTGCTGAATCTTTCAAATGGTAGTGAATCTGTCAAATGTTCTGTCTTTTATTACAATACTAAAGTATTTTATAGAACAATACTGACGTATTGGTACTTTTTTAGATCAGGGATAGTAGATGGTCTTACTGTTCTTTTGAAACATGGCCTTGTCAAAATCTAGATGAGGCTTGGGGCATTTTGGTTTGCATATGTGGGTCACACGATCATTGATGTGAGTAGAAGGTATGCACAGAAAAGCAGGCTTGATGGTCAGTTTTGCTTGCTCCGATGATTGAGTGTGTTCGGAGAAAAGCGACTGATCCCGACCAAGGTTTTTAGTGCTGAAACAAGAATTGATTCTCGTCGTCCTGCTATTGAATTTCAGAGGCTATATTGCTGAATCGGTCACTTTGAAATGCTGCTGAATATGAACTAGGAACCTGTCGTTATTTCACCAAGCATGATGCAATTTAGGCTGTGGGATCTTGCCATTCTAGAAGTTTCAGCAATTTTAGCAGGCTTGCCAATCTTTGCAAAGGGGTACTGACATGGGTATACCCTACAGGTTCTTGAGTTTGGTATATACGGTCCAGATACGACAGAAGCCCACGGCGTTGCCAAGGCCCAGTGGAGAATTCGAGTGGCCCACGGACTCTCGATTGCTTGCGAGACAAGAAGAAGCTTAAGATAGAAAGTTCAAAGGGAAAACCCTAATCTGTAACCGACTCGACCTGCTACCCGAGACCTAGCCTATCTATATAAAGGCTAGGAGGGGGCGGTGAGGAGGACGATCACCACCCTAGTTTTTACAACTCTCGCCAGATTGCATCTGTGCACCCCTGTAATCTTTTATTCCTTCATTAATTCCAAGAGCAGACAAGCAGGAGTAGGGACCTCTACGAGGCCTGAACCTGGGTAAAACTTCCGTCCATGTGTGCTTGTTTGCTAGCCGACTAATGCCTCCAGTTCTCCCTCCTTCTCCAAAACCCAAGTCCATAACAATGGGCATTGACAAGTTAAACCCTCATCAATTGGCATCATCTGTGGGAATTGGGAGTGCTGATGTTGCGGCTTCTTCGGCCCCGTCAACCACAATCTACAACTCCGCAATAGCGGAGATTCGCTAGCTCTTCGGCGCGTTTGACTTCACCGTCCACACGCCGGCCACTCGCCCGGCTTTCGAGTCCGTGGGCGATGGAATCAGTTTGGCGATTGGGAGCTTCCGCTTCCAGGTTGGTCAAATGGGCACGCTTCGCATGCCTGACCAGCCGATGGCACCCATGATTGCTCCGGCATCATGGTTCCCGCCACCAATCGACACCCTCAACAAGCTCAATGCCTCGACAACAGCTGGGAGGACGGACAGCGATAGCAGTCGCAGATCCGATTTGGGTGACCTAGCCACTGAAGATGGAGCCTATGGCTCTAGATCTGAAAGTTGCAGGAGCAACAGCTTCCCCAACCACTTCATGTGCACAGTCATCAACATAGGCGACACTACTGCCAATCGCGAAAACGTTGGCACCGGATCTAGCACCAAACCGCCCAACGGCACCGGACCACCCAACGGTAGTACGCCAATGGCGGCCCCACCAACGGTGGCGACGGCGCACCCGTCAACAATGGAGGGAGAGGAGAACCGCCAACCATAGTGAACAAACACACTAGAGAGCGTGTAGTGATCAAGCTCAACAACAACGAGTGGGCCTGCTATCGAGAAGCTCTGCGAGGCAATCCTTTGCCCCTCAACTCCCCGCAAGACATGCAGATGGGCTACCATTGGCTGCTGAAGGAGTAATATAGACGCCAGCTACATGCAATCGTGCAACTTGAGGCGCGTAAAAAGGCGACGGACGAGTCAAGCCTTCGGCGAGTCGGGCTCTCCTCCCATGGAGGATCCTCCTCCAAAGGCAACGAGTACCTGGCCAACAAGAGAAGATCTCGACTGGCCCACCTAACCGAGGAGGAGTGCGTAGAAGCCGCGAAAGTCCTCGACTTCGGCTCCATGATGGTGGATACGCAAGGCAACATGCTCCCGAAGACGCCGCAAGTCGTGGTAACGGCAGCCACCATGTACCTCCTCAACAACCAGCCGCCAGCTGGAGATCCACGAGCTACCATTCACCGATCTATGATCACGGGCTTGGGGCTAGTCGAGGCCACCCTCGACAAAGAGCCCGCACCAGAGACAAAGAAAAGCAAGGCTCTGGCAAAACACTATTCCTCGTCCTCGTCCAGCGATGATAGCCACGATCTATCTCGACGTCGCCGCTCACGGCGGCACTATCATGACTACGATGCGCGCGATGACCTCACGCAGTGCAAAATCGACAAATCGAGGGAAAGACGCACTCGTTCGACTGACTCAGAAGAGGACGAGACTGAGCTCTGCGTCGCTAGATGCTTCAGCAGGGCCATCAGGCAGAAGCGAATGCCTAAAGGGTTCAAACTACCGTGAAAGAACCCAAAATTTGACGGTCTATAGGAACCGAAAATCTGGTTGGAGGACCACATCTCCTTCGTCAGACTACATGGCGGGAGTCGAAGCACGGCCATGCAATGCCTGCAGCTATAGCTGTAGGGTGCCACTCGCGCATGGCTCAACAATCTCCCGCACGGATCCATTCACAGCTGGGAAGAGCTGGTCTACAGCTTCCTGCGCAATTTCAAGGTCACTTTCAAAAGGCCCGCATCAATCGAAGAGCTGAGAAGCTGCCAGCAAAGGTCGGGAGAATCGCTACGCTCGTACATCCAGAGGTGGTCCATCATCAAGAACTCTGCAAAAAACATCTCGGAGGACCGCGCAATCGACGCATTCAACGGCGGCGTTCGCCGTATAGAGCTCAGGGAGGAGCTGGGCCGCTCGAAGCCCAAAATGATCGACCACCTGATGGAAATCATGAATCAGTGGGCTGACGGAAAAGACTCGGTGAAGAACCATACCTACTCCAACGATGATGATGACCTCGGGCGCAGACGCGACCGCCGAGGCAAATGTCAAATGCGTGTCTACGACGACCGCGATGAGGTCAATATGGTCGCAGCCGGCTATGCCGACAAACACGACGACAACCGCAACAGCGGATACCATAGTGGTGGATACCGCGATAGCGGAAAAACCACGCAGGTGTGGCAACACCGCACTCGCGAAGAGGCACCCGCAACATCTATCGAGGATAAACTGTCCGGGCCATGAAACGTGCACTTCTACATCGACAAGCACAGTGGCAAGAAGAAATCCAGTCACCTTCTCAAGGACTTCCGCAAGTTCCTTAAACTTCACGAGGGTCTGGCCCGGATGAATCGTGACGCGGTCAACAGGGGCTATGGAGCCGCCCCAGGCATTGTGGCACATGGAGCTCCTCCACCACTGCCCGGACCACCACCACCTGCGGTCGCACCGGTCCAGCATCACGGAGGCGAACCATACCCACGAGCCGTGGGCAACATGGGGATGATCCAAAAAGGGCGTCCCGCAAATTGAGTGCAGAAGGCCATCACTCACCAAGTCAACTTGCCGATAAACTCTCCACCTTCCACCAGTGAATACCTCAGTGGAAGCGACTCCTGCATCACCTTCGACAGGCGCGACCACCCGTGCCAAGTTCCTCGTCCAGGCCACTGTCCCCTCGTACTCAAGGCGTAGATTGGGGGTTTTGACATGAGTCGCGTCTTCATCGATGGCGGCAGCGGCATTAACCTCATGTTCGCGAGTACCTTGTGTGTGATGAGGATCCCTCTAACGTGTCTGGAAGTTTCAGAAACGACGTTCCACGACATCATCCCAGGGAAGGGCATATATCCCCTAGGCAAAATCAACCTCGACATCATCTTCGGCATGCCGCAAAAATTTCGGCGAGAGTGCATCGACTTTGAAGTCATCGACTGGCCTGCACAATACCACTGCATCCTCTGACATGTCGCGTTCGCAAGGTTCATGGAAGTGCCGCACTACGCCTACCTGCAGATGAAAATGCCAGGCCCAAACAGCGTAATCACAATCAACGGCAACTTCAAGAGGTCCGACAGCTACGACAGGGAATTAAACAAAATCTCCCAGTCCTTCGGCATGCAGGAGGAACTCGCAAGATTAAAGGAGTCGATAGACAATAGTCTGCCTCCCCTGAGCAGGCCATGTTCACTCGATCTATCCTTCGACTCATCGGTGCACATGAAGAAAGTCCAGGTCCACCCAACGTATCCGACCAAGATGGCCCTCATTGCCAACAACTTGAGTTTCGCATAGGAACTCGCGCTCGTTGAATTCCTCCGTGAGCACTGGGAGATCTTCGCCTGGTGTCCAGCAGACATGCCAGGAGTCCCCAGGGAATTCGCCGATTGTCTGAACCAAGAGCAAAAGCAGTCGGAATGGAGATCAACGGACTCCTCGATGCAAAATTCATATGCGAGATCAAGGAAAGCACTTGGCTCGCTAACACAGTGCTTGTGCCCAAAAAAGACACGGATATCCTGCGGATGTGCGTGGACTTCACCTCCTTGAATAAGCACTGCCCAAAGGATCACTTCCCGCTGCCAAGAATCGACCAAATCATCGACTCCACCGCAGGATGTGAGCATCTTTGATTCCTCGATGCCTACTCAGGCTACAATTAGATCCGAATGAAGGAGGAAAACCAAGATAAAACAGCGTTTACAACGCCCTTTGGTGTGTTCTGCTACAACACGATGCCCTTCGGGCTAAAAAACGCAGGAGCCACCTATCAGTGATGCATGCAGGCTTGTCTCAAGAATCAACTTAGTCGCAATATACAAGTCTACGTTGACAACATCGTCATCAAAACCAAGGAAGAAGCCATGCTAATCGACGATCTACGCGAGACCTTCGCCAACCTCGACCGCTACAGATGAATCTCAATCCGGACAAATGCGCCTTCGGCATGCCATCTGAGCAGTTACTCGGGTATCTCATCTCCGCGAGAGGGATCGAAGCAAACCCGAAGAAAATAAAGGCCATCCTAGCCATGGAGAAGCCAAAGAACGTAAGAGGCGTCCAACAGCTGGCTGGGCGAATCGCGGTGCTCAGCCGATTCATCAGTCGAATGGGTGAAAAGGCACTGCCCTTCTACCAACTTATCCGCAAAACCGACAAGTTCGAGTGGACAGACGAGGCGCAAGAAGCATTCGAAGACCTCAAACGTCTACTATCCACCTCGCTGGTACTGGTGACTCCACGCGAAAAAGAGCCGTTGTTGCTCTACATCTTAGCCACCAACCAGGTGGTCAGCACGGTGCTTGTGGTGGAACGAGCCAAAGAAAACAAGGTCCACGAGGTCCAGCGCCCAGTCTACTACCTCAGCGAGGTGCTCACGCCAACAAAACAGAGGTACCCACATTACCAGAAGCTGGCGTACAGCGTCTTCATGACAGCCAGGTGACTGTGCCACTACTTCCAGGAGCACTCAATCGTGGTGGTCAATGACGCCCCGTTTGGACATATCCTCAATAACCCTGATGCCACCGGGCGAGTAGCGCTTTGGGGAATCGAACTATCTCCACGAGACATCACATACGAAAAGCGCGACACGATCAAGTCGCAAGTCCTCCTGATTTACTCGTGCGCTGGATGGAGAACCAACTCCCCGAAAAGCCAGATATGTCCTACCTCTGAACAATGCCCTTCGATGGGTCCAAATGAAAATACGGAGCTAGCGTAGGTGTCATACTGACATCGCCATAGGGAGACAAGCTGAAATACATTCTGCGAATGCAGTTCACTGCCTCCAACGATGAAGCTGAGTACGAGGCTCTAATCCATGGGATGCGGATGGCGAAAGCCTGTGGCACCAAGAGGCTCATCATCTACGGTGACTCCAAACTGGTGGTCAACCAAACGATGCACGAGTGCGACGCACTAAGTGACAACATGATCGCCTATCGCGAACTCTACGACACACTCAAAGGGGACTTCAACGGCTATGAGCTGCGGCACGTAGGCCGCGAAAGCAACGAAGAGGCGGACACACTCGCCAACATTGGCTCCACCTGCGCCCCCATACCACCTGGGGTATTTCTCGAGCGCATCTGTGAACGCTCCATCAAACCAAAGGCTCTAGAGAAGAAAGCAAGCACGTCAACGGACTCGGGGGCTACGCCACCCAATGAGCCAATGGCACTCGACGACCTGGAGCTTGATATAGGACTCGAAGGACCAATGGGTGTCATGATGATCGAGCCATCTTGGACACAACCCTACATCACATATCTACTCCGCAAGAGTCTGCCAGACGATCCGACTGACGCGTGACACATCGCGCAACGGTCCAAGGCTTTCGCCCTCATCAATAGTGAACTATACAAGCGCAGCATCACAGGAGTACTCCAGCCGTGCGTCTCCAACAGGGACAGAAGGGCCGTCCTCCTCGACATCCACGAAGGCACCTACGTGCACCATGCTGGCAGTCGCGCCCTCCTTGCCAAAGCTCTGCGAGCTGGATTCTACTGGCCCACGGCCATGCGTGATACCAAGGACATCGTCTAGCGCTGCAATGCTTGCCAGCGATTCGCAGACAAACCTCACGCACCTGGTGTGGAACTCCGGCCAATACCATTGGCTTGGCCCTTCGCGAAATGGGGACTCGACATGGTCGGCAAGCTTCCGAAATCTTTGCCAGGAGGTTATGTTTACCTCTTGGTCGCAGTCGACAATTTCACCAAGTGGATCGAGGCCATGCCAGTAACAAATCAATCAGGAGCCAGTGTTGTCAAGTTCTTCGAATCCATTGTCTACCGCTTTGGAGTGCCACACAGCATCATCACGGACAATGAGACGAACTTCACCTCTAAGGAGTTCCAGGAATTCTGCGAAAACCTAGGAATCAACATAAGCTACGCCTCGGTGGCTCACCCGCAGAACAACGGTTAAGTCGAAAAGGCCAACGGCCTCGTCTGCGGCGGAATCAAGAAACGACTCCTCCGGCCACTCGAACAAGCCGCCGGCTGCTGGCCATACGATCTGCAATCCGTACTCTGGAGCTTACGCACAATTCCAAACAGTGCCACGGGATACACCCCATTCTTCATGGTGCACGGTGCTGAAGCGGTGCTACCCGCAGAAGTACGCTACAAAGCCTCGTGGGTGGTCGCTTATAGCGAGCATGAGTCAACTCTTGAACTCGAAGATTCCGTCGACCTTCTTGACGAGGCACGAGAAATCACAGCAGAAAGATCAACGATCTACTAGCAAAGCCTCCGCAACTACCACAGCAAAAGGCTACGCCCCAGATCCTTCGTCGAAGGAGACCTGGTCCTGCGACTAAAGCAACAAGGGCATCTCAAGCTCGAGTCCCCTTGGGAGGGACCTTATGTGGTTACAGAAGTAATCCCAGGTGGCGCCTATCGCCTTAGAGATCTCAAGACAGGAGTCGCATACTCCAATCCCTGGAACGTCGCGCAGCTGCGTCGTTTCTACCCCTAGTCGTTTTTTACATTACAAATAAGGCTATTCAGCCAGGCTACTTAGCCACACATTGTACCTCGTACTATTCCACGAATAAATAAAGCTAAGTGCCCCCAAACTTTGTGTTTCCCTTATTTTCTGGCAATTTTATCACTCGGGGGCTACGCCACCCTTTACACTCTTGTTCTACGAACAAATCGCGGTATCCTGAGTAGCTGACACAACATCAATCGAACCCTTGATAAACACCAACCCAGTTACAATGCACCTGACAGGTTGGCAAGGTGCTGAGATAACACAAGTCAGGCTAACAAAAACAAACTACAGAGTACAAATCCCCTCTAAAAATATAAAAGCTAGCAAGCTCTTCACATATCAATGAGTATTAATTACGTCCAATATATTCATATGAACTTTACAACAATTGTACAATTATGTGCAGGATACAAGTCATGCTACTACTGCAATAGGAGAACGTTCGTTTGTTCCTCAAAGAAGTCGACAATTTCTTTTGCTGGGCGATCAACCGCTTGGTAGTGCGAAACCATGTCCCAGGTCATACCCTCTAGCGGAGGTGGCGGCCCAGCGGCAACAGCCGCAACATCTACATCTGGCATATGCAGTCGCACCAGCAACAATGTAGCCTTAGCACCAGCTACTAACTGCTATCGCACGCACTCGTGAACTGCACTCAAATCCTGGAACTTCGCTAGAAGAGCCAACAGGCTTGAAGGGACGACGTCCAATGGAAACATCGTTTGATAGATATGCCTAAGGCACGACTGCGCCTTCTTCAAAAAGTGAAGTACTCGAGAAGCACGATCCTGCAGGGTCGCAAGCGCGATCGCATGATCATGGTCCACCCAAAAGTACCCACTCGCCTGTAGTTGCTCCTGGGTTAGATTGTTCATTCGAATGGCAATCCGGTCTTTCTCATCCTGCGGATGACGAGCACTGACAACTACACCAAACAAAAGGGCAAAGTATGAAGACAAGGCATCACCACGACTGACTAAAAGAAAAGATAAGAGAGCAGAAAGCTAACATTTGAACTGCTCACTCACCCGCGCCACCTCCTCCAAGAGATACTCCTCACGGGCGGTAGCCTTCCCTGCCTTCGACTTACATACATCCGCGTTACCACGGAGGATGGGAAACTCACGCTCTAGTTGCTTAATGTGATCGCGCAGTCGTGAAAGCAAGGACAACTCATCCACCTTTGAGCGCGGCTGCGCCAAGGTTTCATCGGTGGATGGAGGATCATGAGGATCACTCGAAGGACCACTCGACGTACCCTATCACAAACCAACCAAGAGCAAATAAGGGGCCAAAGAATACATTGATAAAAAGCTCAAAGGCATTCAGGCACGGCAAAGTCTCGACAGGGATACTCCCACAAAAGCATGTTTTCAACACGAAAGTAAACTACAACTATTATAGATTAGCTACTAAGGAGCAGCCTGCTTCTTCGACTTCGACTTGGACTTTGGGGGCCTCGTCGAATCCGTGGCGGTCTCTGACGCCACAGACTTTCCGGTGCCATCCCCTAATATCGTAGCCTTCGTCGCATTCTTTGCTCGTTGCAGCTCTTCGGAGTATTTGGCGACTGTATTGATGAGCTGCGGCCCATACTTACCACAGCCAGTAGCGAAGGGAGCAAACACTACCTGTTGGCCATCTACGCCGACGGGCATCGCCTTGGAGATCGCGGCGGGGTCCAACTCCACGCCATGGGCTTGCACCATCGCGAGTGCCATCGTGGCGCCGATAGACCGCTGGGAGTTCCTAAAGTCCATTGGAATACCCCCAGCAAGGGATTCCACCAGGTCCTCAAGGTTGTCAATCAGCTCAGCCTTGGGGGTTAGATCCCTGCGTATGCGACTGAGCACACCCTTGGCCTTCATCATCGTCCCCTGAAGGGAAGCGATGCGGTCTTCGACTGCGGCGACAGCACCAGCCAATGCATCATCGCGACGAAGGGCCTGGGCGTCAAAGCTCAGGCCGCTGGCATCTACATACAGCAAAGTGTTAGCACAATAACACAGGTCTCTAAGTAGGAAACAATGAAAAATTCAGCTGAAAGAGTACCTGAGAGGGACTTAGCAATCGAGAAAAGCTGCTCCTCGAGCAACTTCTCCCTTTCGGCATTGGAGACGCGCAAGTCCTCTTCGCATTTTCGCAAGTCTTCTTCGCGCTTTTGCGACTCCTCCAGGGCCGTGATTGCTTTGTTGCGACTCTTCGTCGCCGTGGCAAGCATCTTTTCGAGTGAAGCAGCATGACGCAGAAGTTCGTTATGCTCAACTGCAAAGGAACAGAACGTATCATCAATCGAATCTAGAAACGTCACAAAGACAAAGACAAAGCCAAAACTAACCTTCAATAACACGATGGCGATTGTCCAGCCGCGCATGCTATCGACCCATGTCAAGGACTTGCTCCGCCAGGCGAGCAGCTTCCTTCACAATGAACTGCATCAGAAGAAAACAAAGTTCATCAACAGCACCAAGTATATATTCGACTGCCAAAACTGCAAAAGAATGCTTACATGGTCCTCTAGAGACTCCAAAGATGACTACTGTGCAGTCATCCGGGCAACCACCTGGTGTCCCTAGCGTTCGGAGAATTCAACGAGTTGTGCCTGGAGTGGGCCGCCAATAGAGGAGAGGAAGATCGTTCGACCACTTCCTTGGCCTTGGAGTCTGCGACTCCGGATTCCTTGACAAATTGGACATCGTCAAAAGACAACAATGCCGCTTGACTACAAAACAGATCCAGCAAAAACTTCAGGGAAAGCAGCTCCATAAGGAAACCAATACAAAGCCGCGAATGCATAACTCACCAGTAAAATCTATCAAGGTTGAAGGATTGCTCCTCCGACTCTGATGACTCCTTCGGCAGTCGCAACTTCTTCTGGGCAGGAGGAGCCATGGAGCGCAAAGGAACGGCGGAGATTGGCTCCTCTACAACAGAAGGTCCTTCTAGTGTTGTCGGCGATGAGGCATCCGAGTCCTTGCTGCGGGAACGCTTGCGAGTGCCCTGGTCGCTGGACTCGGGGGCTCCCTCCTCCTCTTCGATTGGGATGGTCGAGTCCGACTCGTCCTCTTCATCCACTTCGTGAGGGATAACCCCTTCAGGACAAGGAGGCAAATTGGAAGACACCTTCCAATTCTTCATTCAGAAGATACATTATTATACATCAAGTACTTAATGGAAATCGACAACGAAAGCTACTTCGTAGTACAATTCTACCTCAGGAGGAGGGTTTGAGGCGTCGAAAGGAGGCACAACTAGTTCACCTGGGAGAACCTCCTTGGTGGTGTATTTGGTCACCAGCCGCACCCTCTTATCAACCTCACCCGCAGAAAATGCCATCAGCAGGTACACGAGTGGCATCGTTCGCACCGGCCCAGCGGAACATGGGATGGATTCTAGCCTGCAAAGGCTGGACACGGCGGCGTAACCATGTGCGAATGAGGGCAGCGCCTCCCTCTTATTTTCCTATGCGACTCTCGAGGTCGCAGACGCGCTTATACAGCACCTCTGTTTCCTCAGACACGCTAGGCATCACGATATTCTTCTAAGAGCACCTCCTCTTGCATGGCGTCGCAGGATCAAAGGGCGCGAGTCCGTAGTGCTCTCCGTTGGCCTTCTGGTCGCGGTTGTAGAACCACTTGTCTCTCCACCCTTGGACGGATGCAGTGAGCTTGATATCAAAGTAGGTGGCAGAGGAGTCGACGTGGATTCCGCATCCTCCTACGTCGTAGACTACTGAACCGGACGCTGACTGGCATTTCAGCTTAAAAAGCCTCTTGAATAGGCCAAAGTGCGGCTCGACTCCGAGCCAGCACTCGCAAAGAGTAATGAAGCAGGATATGTGAAGAATAGAATTTAGGGATAGCTGATGCAGCTGGAGCCCGTAGAAACAAAGGAGACCCCTGAAGAACAGATGCAGGGGGAGAGAAAGACCTCGGATGATGAACGCAAGGAACATCACCCGAAAACCACGAGGAGGACAAGGGATTACCTCCTCGCCGGGCACTCGCGAGTCTTCCTCCATGGACGGGAGAACTCTATCTCGATGATGAAGATGTAGCTCAGCGGGCTTGATGATGGACGCACGCCAAGCGCCGTTGGTGACGGGGGTGCCCGCACCCTTCTTCTTCCCAGCACCAGCGGCGCTGGTGCCCATGTACCGCCCTTCTTCTTGATGGTGGCAATGGCGGCCGTGGACCCAGAGGCGACGCCTCCCTTCTTCTTGCCCATCTTCCGATGGCGGTGAGAACGGAGAAAGTAACTGAGGAAGACACGAAGTTGGTCTAGTGCCGCAAAGAGAAAGTGTGCAAGGAAGCAGAGAGCAGCAACAATGGCGATGGAGGCACGAGCAAAGAAGATAGATGGGGAAATTACTGCAGTTGTGCTGCTATTTAACCTCCTCGCAGACACCATCCAACGGCCAGCAAAAACCCTACTATATGCGTGGTGCACATCGCGATCGACACGTGGCGAAGCTGAAGCACGAACCGTCCCCCACTATTCCCATTACGCGCGGAAATCGAGGAGACACAGTTAAAACAGAAGATTACACACGCCCGATCAAATCAAAGTAAGAAAGTGGGACCCACCACTCGTCACGTCTCGTCAAAACCGCTCACGCGGGCAACCGAGATCATCACATCGTCAGCACTGACGTCATTGATTTCAGCAGCAGAAGATTTTGACTACTTTAGTCTTCGACTCCACCAAGCACTCGAGGGTTACTCCCATAGGGAGCGCTGGTCGCGCACCCTACGATTATCTTTATGTAGGTATACGAACATTCAGGAGATACCCACCACTCGAATCTACGATTCGACTATGGACTATGGGTTACTCCCATAGGGAGCGCCGGAAGCAAATTCGACTGAAACAAGCAGCAAAAGATGACAACAGTCGCAAAAGATCTTTAGTCCCCGCTTGAGTCTTCGACTCAACCAGGCACTCGGGGGCTACTCCCATAGGGAGCGCTGGTCGCGCACCCTATGATTATTTTGCTGGTACATCATATTGTGTGTTGATAACATCCACACTCGAATGATTATTTTGCTGGTACAACGTACTTCGCTTCATATTTTCCCTACAAAGAGACTACGTCTCTTGGGCCACCCGAATCATCTCCGCGATGACAAAAAAATCGGATGCCGCGCTTACAGCGTGAAGATAAGACCTGAATAAGGCCTGGCAATGCATCTGCTGCGCACTACCAGAAATATATCCATGCATGCAGGTGCGATGAACATGCCTTGATGGATGTGTCGAGTGCTCACACTTATACATTGGGATTCGACTCCTGTAAGACCTCCGCGGCCTGAGTCGAATTACGCCAGCACTTTTCTGAATTCGAGTCCGGGGATTCAAGTTTGAGTAGATTACGTTGTTTTGTCCTAAGGCAGTTAACTGATACTGATACATTGGATAAATCAGGCACGTATATCGAAAATCCCTATGACAGAAACAGAACACTCGAAAAATGCTCAGTCATGCACTCGAAAGACTTCATAAAGTCCCTAGTCGAATCTGCGATTCCACTGGACACTCGGGGGCTACTGACATGGGTATACCCTACAGGTACTCGAGTTTGGTATATATGGTCTAGATACGGAAGAAGCCCACGGCGTTGCCAAGGCCCAGTGGAGAATTCGAGTGGCCCACGGACTCTTGATTGCTTGCGAGACAAGAAGAAGCTTAAGATAGAAAGTTCAAAGGGAAAACCCTAATCTGTAACTGACATGGGTATACCCTACAGGTACTCGATCTTGGTATATAAGGCCTGAATACAGCGGAAGCCCATGGTGTTGCCAAGGCCCAAATGGAGAACTCGAGTAACCTACGGACTCTCGATTGCTTGCGGAACAAGAAGAAGTTAAAGATAGAAAGTTTAAAGGGAAACCCTAACCTGTAAACCGACTCGACCTGTTACCCGAGACCTAGCCTATCTATATAAAGGCTAGGAGGGGGCGGCGAGGAGGACACACGCAACCCTAGTTTCCACAACCCTCGCCAGATTGCATCTGCGCACCATTGTAATCTTTGATTCCTCTGTTAATTCCACGAGCAGACAAGCAGGAGTAGGGACCTCTACGAGGCCTGAACCTGGGTAAATCTTCAATTCCCCTTGTGTGCTTGTTTGCTAGCCAATTGATGCTTCCAGTGCTCCCTCCTTCTCGAAAACCCAAGTCCATAACAATGGGCAATTATGAGTTAAACCCTCGTCAATTGGCGCCGTATGTGGGAATTAGGAGTGCTGATGTTGCGGCTTCTTCGGCCCCATCAACCGCGATCTACAACTCTGCAATAGCTGAGATTCGCCAGCTCTTCGGTGCGTTCGACTTCACCGTCCACACACCGGCCACTCGCCCGGTTTTCAAGTCCGTGGGTGATGGAATTAGCCTGGCGATCGGGAGCTTCTGCTTCCAAGTTGGTCAGATGGGCACGCTTCGCATGCCTAATCAGCCGACAACACCATCGATTGCTCTAGCATCGTGGTTCCCTCCGTCATTCGGCACCCTCAGTAAGCTCAATGCCTCGACAATAGTCAAGAATACGGACAGCGACAGCAGTCGCGAATCCAATCTGAGCGATCTCGCAACTGATGATGGAGCCTACGGTTCCGGATCTGAAAGTTGTGGGAGCAGAAGCTTCCCCAACCACTTCATGTGCGCCGTCATCAACGCGGGCGACTCCTCCGCCAATCACGACAACACGGGCAACAGTGGCAATGGAACCGACCTGCCAAACGGTGGCATACCTAATGGCGGACCACCCAACGGCGGCCCCACTAACAGTGCCCCCGTCAACAACAGAGGGGCAGCCGAACCCCCAGCATGGTGAACGAGCAAACTGGCGAACACGTCGTGATCAGGCTCAACGATCTCGAGTGGGCCTGCTGCCGAGAAGCCCTACGAGGCCACCCTCTGCCTTTCGGCTCCCCGCAAGAACTATTGATGGGCTACCATTGGCTCCTGAAAGAAGAATACAAACGCCAACTGCAAACAATCGCGCAACTCGAGGCGTGTAAAAAGGCGGCAAACGAGTCGAGCCTCCGACGAGCCGGGCTCTCCTCCCACGGAGGATCCTCCTCCAAGTGCAACGAGTACAATGCTAACAAGAGGCGATCTCAACTGGCCCACCTCACTGAACAAGAGCGTGTAGAAGCCACAAAGGTCCTCGACTTCGGCTCCATGACGGTGGATACGCGTGGCAACGTGCTTCCAAAAACGCCGCAAGCTGTGGTAACGGCGGCCACCATGTACCTCCTCAACAACCAGCCGCCAGCTGGAGATCCTCGAGCTGCCATGCACCGATCTACAATCGCAGGTTTAGGGTTAATCGAGGATGCTCTCGACAAAGAGCTAACACCGGAGCCGAAGAAAGGCAAGTCTCTAGCAAAATGCCACTCCTCGCCCTCATCCAGCGATGACAGTCACGATCTGTCTCAATGCCACCGCTCACGGCGACACGACCACGACTACGACGCGCGTGATGACATCACGCAGCGCAAGATCGACAAGTCAAGGGCGCGACGTGCCCGTTCGACTGACTCAGAAGACGAAGATGTGGAGCTCTGTGGCGCTAGATGCTTCAGCAGGGCCATCAGGCAAAAGCGAATGCCCAAGGGGTTTTAGCTCCCATCAGAGAACCCAAAGTTTGACGGTCTGCAGGACCCGAAAATCTGGTTAGAGGACCATATCTCCTCTGTCAAGCTCCATGGCGGGAGTCGAAGCACGGCCATGCAATGCCTGCAGCTACAGCTATAGGGCGCCGCCCGGGCATGGCTCAACAACCTCCCACGCGGATCCATTCGCAGTTGGGAAGAGCTGGTCTGCAGCTTTGTGCACAACTTCAAGGGCACCTACAAAAGGCCCACGTCAATCGAAGAGCTGAGGTGCTGCCAGCAAAGGTCGGGCGAATCGCTACGGTCGTACATCTAGAGGTGGTCCATCATCAAGAACTCCGCAGAAAATATCTCAGAGGATCACGCAATCAACACATTCAATGGCGGCGTTCGCCGCATAGAGCTCAGGGAGGAGCTGGGCCGCTCGAAGCCCAAAACCATTGACCACCTGATGGAAATCGCAGATCGGTGGGAAGATGGAGAAGATTCGGTGAAAAATCGCGTTCACTCCGACGATGAAGCAGAACTCGAGCGCAGACGCGATCGCCGAAGCAAGCGTCGAATGCGCATCTACGACGACTGCGATGATGTCAACATGGTCGCAGTCAGCTACGCCGACAGACGCGACAACAACCGCAACAGCGGCTACCGTAGCGGTGGACACCGTGACTCCGGGAAAACCACGCAAGTATGGCAGCGCCGCACTCGTGACGAGGCACACGAAACATCCATTGAGGACAAGCTATCCGGGCCATGCACGGTGCACTTCTACATCGACAAGCATGACGGCTAAAAGAAATCCAGCCACCTCCTCAAGGACTGTCGCGAGTTCCTCAAACTTCATGAGGGTCTGGCTCGGATGAATCGCAACGCAGTCAACAGGGGCTACGGAGCCGCCCCAGGTGCTATGGCACATGGAGCTCCTCCACCACCACCCGGACCACCGCCAAACGCAGCTGCGCCTAACCAGCACCACGGAGGCGAACCGTACCCACGGGCCATGGGTACCATGATGATCCAAAAGGGCTGCCCCTCTAATCGAGTGCAAAAGGCCATAACTCGCCAAGTGAATTTGGCGACAAACTCACCACCATCCACCACTGAGGTACTCAGTGGAAGCGACTCTTGCATCACCTTTGATAAGCGCGACCATCCGTGCCAAGTACCTCGTCCAGGCCATTGTCCCCTCGTACTCGAGGCACAAATTGGAGGCTTAGACATGAGCCGCATCTTCATGGACGGCGGAAGCGGCATAAACCTTATGTTCGCGAGTACCTTGCGAGCAATGAGGATCCCTCTGACCTGTCTAGAGGCCTCGGACACAACATTCCACGGCATCATCCCAGGCAAGGGCGTATATCCCCTTGGCAAAATCAACCTCGACGTCATCTTCGGCACGCCGAAAAACTTTCGACGCGAGCGCATCGACTTCGAAGTCGTAGACTGGCCCTCACAGTACCACTGCATCCTCGGACGTGTCGCATTCACTAGGTTCATGGCAGTGCCACACTACGCCTATCTGCATATGAAAATGCCATGCCCTAACGACATCATCACAATCAACGGGAGCTTCGAGAGGTCCGACAGTTGCGATAGGGAATTCAACAGAATTTCCTAGTCCTTCGGCATGCAGGAGGAACTCACAAGATTGAAGGAGTCGATAGACAACAGTCTGCCTCCTGTGAGCCAGCCAAGTTCACCCGACCTGTCCTTCGACTCATCGGTGCACACGAAGAAAGTTCAGGTCCACCCATCGGATCCCGCCAAGGCGGCCCTCATCACCAACAATTTAGTCCTGCATAGGAACTCGCGCTTGTCGAATTCCTCCGTGAGCACTGGGAAATCTTCGCCTGGTGTCCAGCGGACATGCCAGGAGTTCCTAGGGAATTTGCCGAGCATGCACTCAATGTCAACCCAGATGCAAGGCCAGTCAAACAAACAATTCGGCGACTGTCTGAGCCAAGAGCAAAAGCAGTTGGAATGGAGATGAACAGACTCCTCGACACCAAGTTCATACGCGAGATCAAGGAAAGCACTTGGCTCGCCAACACGATGCTAGTACCAAAAAAAGGACACGGATATCCTACGGATGTGCGTGGATTTCACCTCTCTAAATAAGCACTGCCCGAAGGACCACTTCCCGCTGCCACGAATCGACCAGATCATCAACTCCACCGTGGGATGTGAGCGCCTTTGCTTCCTCGACGCCTACTCAGGCTACAATCAGATTCGAATGAAGGAGGGGGATCAAGAGAAAACGGCGTTTACAATGCCTTTTGGTGTGTTCTTCTATAACACAATGCCCTTCGGGCTAAAAAACGCAGGAGCCACCTACCAGCGGTGCATGCAGGCTTGCCTCAAGAACCAACTTGGTCGCAACATCCAAGTCTATGTTGACGACATCGTAATCAAGACCAAAGAGGAAGATTCACTAATCGACGATTTACGCGAAACCTTCACCAACCTTGACCGCTACCAGATCAAGCTCAATCCGGACAAGTGCGCCTTCGGTGTACCATCTGGGCAACTACTCAGGTATCTCATCTCTGCGAGAGGGATCGAGGCAAACCAAAGAAAATAAAAGCCATACTGGCCATGGAGAAGCCGAAGAACATAAGAGGTGTCCAGTAGCTGGCTGGGCGAATCGCGTCGCTCAGTCGATTCATTAGTCGAATGGGCGAAAAGGCACTGCCCTTCTACCAACTTCTCCACAAAGCTGACAAGTTTGAGTGGACCAACGAGGCACAGGAAGCATTCGAAGACCTCAAGCACCTACTGTCCACCTCGCCAGTACTGGTGACCCCACATGAAAGGGAACCACTGTTGCTATACATCTTCGCCACCAACCAGGTGGTCAGCACGGTGCTCGTGGTAGAACGAGCCGAGGAAAACAAGGTCCACGGGTAACAGCGCCCAGTCTACTACCTCAGCGAGGTACTCACACCAACAAAGCAGCAGTACACGCACTACCAGAAGCTGGCGTACGGCGTCTTCATGACAGCCTGGCGACTGCGCCACTACTTCTAGGAACACCCAATCGTGGTAGTCAACGACGCCCCGCTTGGGCATATCGTCAACAATCCTGACGCCACCGGACGAGTCACGCTTTGGGGGATCGAACTGTCTCCACGATACATTACATATGAAAAACGCAATGCAATCAAGTTGCAAGTTCTCCCTGACTTCCTCGTGCACTGGATGGAGAACCAGCTCCCTGAAAAACTAGATATGTCCTACCTCTGGACAATGCACTTCGACGGATCCAGGCGAAAGGATGGAGCTGGCGCAGGTGTCATACTGACATCGCCCCAGGGAGACAAGCTGAAATATATTCTGCGAATGCAGTTCACCGCCTCCAACAATGAAGCTGGATACGAGGCTCTGCTACATGGGATGAGGATGGCAAAAGCCTGTGGCGCCAAGAGGCTCATAATATACGGCGACTCCAAACTGGTCGTCAACCAGACAATGCACGAGTGCGACGCACTGAACGACAATATGATCGCCTACCGCGACCTCTACGACACACTCAAAGGGGACTTCGACAGTTGCGAGTTGCGGCACATAGGCCGCGAAAGAAATGAAGAGCCAGACACACTTGCCAACATTGGCTCTACCTACGCCCCATACCACCTAGAGTATTTCTCGAGTGCATTTGCAAACGCTCCATCAAGCCAAAGGCTGCAGAAAAAACAAGCGCAACAACGGACTCGAGGGTTGCGCCACCCAATGAGCCAATGGCACTCGACGACCTGGAGCTTGATACAGGACTCGAAGGGCCGATGAGTGTCATGACGATCGAGCCATCTTGGACACAACCGTACATCACATACCTTCTTAGCAAGAGGCTACCGGACGATCCGACTGACGCACGGCACATCACGCGGCGATCCAAGGCATTCGCTGTTATCAATGGTGAACTATACAAGCGCAGCATCACAGGAGTACTCCAACGATGCGTCTCCAATGCTGATGGAAGATCTTTTCTCCTCGACATCCATGAGGGGACTTGCGGGCACCACACCGGCAGTCGCGCCCTCGTCGTCAAAGCTCTACGAGCTGGATTCTACTGGCCTATGGCCATGCGTGACGCCAAGGACATCGTCCAAAAATGCAACGCTTGCCAGCGATTCGCGGACAAGCCACACGCACCTGGCGCAGACCTCCGGCCAATTCCATTGGCCTGGCCATTCGTGCAATGGGGACTCGACATGGTCGATAAGCTCCCAAAGTCCTCGTGAGGAGGATACGTTTACCTCCTGGTCATAGTCGACAAATTCACCAAGTGGATAGAGGCCATGCCAGTGACTAACCAGTCAGGATATAGTGCAGTCAAGTTCTTCGAGTCCATCGTCTATCGCTTCGGAGCACCACACAACATCATCATGGACAACGGGATGAACTTCACATCCAAGGAGTTCCAAGAATTCTGCGAGAATCTGGAAATCAACGTAAGCTATGCCTCCGTAGCACATCCACAGACCAATGGTCAGGTCGAAAAAGCCAACGGGCTCGTCTACGGCGGCATCAAAAAGCGACTACTCAGGCCACTCGAACAAGTCGCAGGCTGCTGGCCGGACGAGCTGCAATCGGTACTCTGGAGCCTGCGCACAACTCCAAACAGTGCCACGGGGTACACTCCATTCTTCATGGTGCATGGTGCTGAAGCGGTGCTACCCGCAGAGGTACGATACAAAGCACCGCGAGTGGTCGCTTACAGTGAGCAGGAATCAACTCTTGCACTCGAAGACTCCGTCGACCTCCTTGACGAGGCACAGGAAATCACCGTGGAAAGATCATCGATCTACCAGTAGAACCTTCGCAACTACCACAGCAGAAGGCTACGCCCCAGGTCCTTCGTCGAAGGAGCCTGGTCCTGCGACTAAAACGACAAGGGCATCTCAAGCTCGAGTCCCCCTAGGAGGGACCATACGTGATTACAGAAGTAATCCCAGGTGGCGCCTATCACCTTAAAGATTTCGAGACAGGAGTTGCGTACTCCAACCCCTGGAACGTCACACAGCCGCGGTGCTTCTACCCTTAGTCATATTTTATTTTTTACATTGCAAATAAGGCTACTCAGCCAAGGCTACTTAGCCACACATTGTACCCCGTACTATCCTGCGAATAAATAAATCTAAGTGCCCCAAAACTCTGTGTTCTTTTATTTTTTGCAAATTATCCACTCGGGGGCTGCGCCACCCTATACACACGTGTTCTACGAACCAACGCGGTATCCTGAGTAGCTAACGCACTAATCGAACCCTTGACAAACACCAACCCAGTTGCAACACACCTGACAGGTTGGCATGGTGCTAAGATAAACACAAGTCAGGCTAACGAAAAGGAATCGCATAGTGCAACACACTTGCAAAACATACACGCTAAACAAGCTCTTTATATACATCAATGTCAATCAATTATACACAACATATATATATATATGAACTTTACAACACTGGTGCAACTATGTGCAGGATACAAACTAATCTACTGTTGCAACAAAGGAACGTTTGTCTGCTCCTCGAAGAAGTCGACGATTTCCTCCGCTGGGCGATCCACCGCCTGGTAGTGAGGAACCATGTTCCAGGTCCAACTTGCTGGCGGCATTGGCGGTCCGGCAGCAACCACTGCAACATCCACATCAGGCCTGTGCAGTCGCACCAGCGATAGAGCAGCCTTGGCACCAGCCACTAACTGTTGTCGAACACACTCGCGGACTGCACTCAAGTCTTGAAATTTGGCAAGAAGGGCCAGCAGGATCGATGGAACGGCGTCCAGCGGGAACATCGTTTGATAAATATTCCTCAAGCATGATTGCGACTTCTTTAGGAAGTGAAGCACTCGTGAAGAACGATCCTACAGGGTCACAAGCGCGATTGCACGATCATGATCCACCCAGAAGTACCCACTCGCCTGAAGCTGCTCTTGGGTCAGATCATTCATGTGGATGGCAATCCTGTCCTTCTCATCTTGCGGATGGCGTGCACTTACAACTATACCAAGCAAAGGCAAAAGTATGAAGACAACGAACTACTGCGAGTGGCTACAAGAGAAGATAAGAAAGAAGAAAGCTAACACTTGAATTGGTCGCCCAGCTGCATCACCTCCCCTAGCAGATATTGCTCTCGGGCGACGGCCTTCTCCGCCCTCGACTTCCATACATCCGCGTTACCACGGAGCACAGGCAGTTCGTGCTCCAACTGCTTCACGCGGTCATGGAGTCGCGAGAGCAGAGACAGCTCATCCACCCTTGAGCGCGACTACGCCAAAGTATCATCAGTAGATGGCATATTCCGAGGTTCACTCGAAGGACCACTCGATGTGCCCTACCACAAGTCAAGCAAGAGATAATAAGAATACTAAGGCGATGCATGGACAAAAGACTCAAGTGCATTCAGGCATAATAAAGTATCAACATATACACTCACCAAAGGCATGTTCTAGACAAAAGAGACTGGCTATTAACTATTACAGACATGACTACTGAGGAGCAACTGGCTTCTTCGACTTAGACTTTGGTTTTAGGGGCCTCGTCGAGTCTATGGCAGTATCAGATGCCACAGACTTCCCGCCGGCCCCTGACGCCGCAGCCTTCGCTGCCTTCAGGGCTTGCTGCAGTTCCTCAAAGTACTTCTCAACTGTGTTGATTAGTTGTGGCCCGTACTTGCCACAGGCAGCTGCGAAAGGAGCAAAGACTACCTGTTGGCCATCCGCGCTGACAGGCATTGCCTTGGAGACCGCAGCAGGATCAACCTCGACTCCATGGGCTTGAACCATCGCGAGTTACATCGAAGCGCCAGCCGCACGGAGTGAGTTCTTGAAGCTTGCAGGAATGCCTCCAGCAAGGGACTCTACCAGATCATCTACATTTTCAATTAACTCAGCTTTGGGCGCTAGCTCCTCACGGAGGCGACTGAGCACGCCCTTGGCCTTGGTGAGCGTCCCCTGAATGTAAGCACTATGATCTTCGATTGCCGAGATGGCACCTGCCAAGGTATCATCACGACGGAGTGCCTGGGCGTCGAAACTCAGACCGTTGGCATCTACACAAGAATCAAGCATTGGCACAAAAGTCAGCACAACAACAAATTCGAAAGAAGGGACACGACGAAAATCTAGACGAGGGAATACCTGAAAGAGCCTTGGCAATCGAGAAAAGCTGTTCTTCGAACAACTTCTCCCTAGCTACGATGGAGGCACGCAAATCATCTTCGCATTTCCACGATTCGTCATGTGCTGCGACTGCCTCATCGTGACTCTTCACCGCTATGGAGAGCGCCTTTTCGAGGGAAGCGGTGTCGCAAAGGAGTGCATTATGCTCAGCTGTGAAACAAACAAAGATAGACCGTTAGTCGAATATATCACAAGGATGAAGAAGAGGAACCAAAAAACACTCACTTGGCGATTGTCCAGCATTGCATGCTGGCGACCCATCGCAAGCACCTGCTCCACCAAGCGAGCAGCTTCCTTCACAATAAGTTGCGACAGAAGAAACAACAAAGGATCAGTAGATGGTATGAATGATACATTCGACTACAAAAATCAGACGAAGCAACATTACACATATGTGATCCTCTAGTGACTCCGAAGTTGATTGACGCGCAGTCGTCCGGACAACCATCTGATGCTCCACATCATGTGGAGAACTTGATGAACTGTGCCCGGAGTGGGCCGCCAATGGAGGAGAAGGAGTCCGCTTAGCCGCTTTCTTGGCCTTGGAGGTTGCGACTCCAGATTCTTTCAAAAATTGGACGTCGCCAGAAGATGACGACGATGGCTGACTGCGGAACAAAACCAACATCAAGAGAATGCAACTCCAAAGAAGAAACAAAAAGAAGACTCGTATACTTACCAATCAAACTTTTCAAAATTGAAGGTTTGGTCCCCCGACTCTGACGATGACTCCTTCGGCAGCCGCATCTTCTTGCGGGAAGACGGCGCCACAGCACTCACAGGAATGGCGGGTATCGGCGACTCTGCACCAAGAGCTGCGCCTTCCGGAGTCGAAGGAGACGATGCATCCGAATCCTTGTTGCGCGAACGCTTGCGAGTGTCTGGACTGCTCGACTCGGGGGCTTCCTCCTCCACATCAGATGGGACGGTCAACTCCGACTCGTCCTCTTCCAAGGCTTCGCGAGGAATAACCCCCTCAGGAAAGGGGGCATACAGGGTGACACCCTCCAATCCTGTATACGGGAAACAAGTCAGCACAAGTCAAGGAAAAAGAAGCATTCGACAAACAAAGCTACTTCATAGCACAATCGTACCTCCGGAGGAGGATTAGTACCATAGAATGGAGGTACGATTGGTTCACTGGGGAGCACATCCTTGGCGGTGTACTTGGTGAGCAGTCGCACCCTCTTATCTACTTCACTCGCGGAAATGCCATCGACAGACACGCGAGTGACATCGCCCGCGCTAGCCCATTGGAACATAGGGTGGACTCTGGCCTGCAGGGGCTGGACGCGACGGTGCAAGCACGTGCGAATAAGGGCGCATCCTCCCTCTTCTTTACCCATGCGACTCTCGAGGTCGCAGACGCGCTCATACAACACGTCTGTCTCCGCGGACTCGCTGGGCATCACTACGTTCTTCCAGGAGCGCCTCCTCTTGCACGGAGTCGTGGGATCGAAAGGCGCGAGTCCGAAGTGGTCTCCGTCGGCCTTCTAGTCGCGGATGTAGAACCACTTGTCCCTCCACCCTTGGACGGACGCCATGAGTTTGATGTCGAAGTACGTGACGGAGGAGTCGACGTGGATACCGCAGCCTCCTACATCGTAGACTACGGATCTAGACGCCGACTGGCGCTTCAGCTTGAAGAGACGTTTGAAGAGACCAAAGTGTGGCTCGATTCCGAGCCAGCACTCGCAAAGTGTAATGCAGCAAGCTACATGGAGGATGGAGTTGGGGGACAGCTGATGCAGCTGGAGCCCATAGAAACAAAGAAGGCCCCTGAAAAAAGGATGTAGGGGCAGCAAGAGACCGCGGATGATGAACGCTAGGAACATCACCCGGAAATCGGCAGGAGGACAAGGGGTTACCTCGCCACCTGGGACTCACGAGTCAGCGACCGTGAGGGACAGAACTCTGTCTTGGCGCAGTAGACGGAGCTCAGATGACTTGATACGGATGTGTGCCACGCGCCATTGGTGACGCGAGTGCCCGCGCCCTTCTTCTTCCCGGCGACGGCGGTGCTGGTGCCCGCAACGGCGGAGCCGCCCTTCTTGGCAGCGATAGTGGCGGTGGTGGATTCAGTCGTGTGATACATTGCAAATGTATCTATAATTTTTGATGTTCCATCCTTGGTTTTATCTACTTTCTTGTGTTTTGTCCACACTTTGAAGTACTTTTCATATAATTTCTTGGACTAACCTATTAACAAGAGCCACAGTGCCAGCTGCCTGTTTTCTGCTATTTTTGGTTCCAGGAAAGTCAGAAAATGAATATTCTCGGAATTGTACGGGACAAAAGCCAAAAATCCTATTTCACCAGAAGACTCCCGAAGCCAGAATATGAGACGGAGTGGGGTTGGGGCCCAGCCACACCACCTGGCCGCGCGGGTTGGGCCTGGCCACGCCAGGGGGTGGTCTGGCCGCCCCAGACTCCCTCTCGGTCTCCCTCTTCGCCTATAAGTTGCCTTCTGACCTAAAAACTCATGGGGGTTCGACGTTTTTCCAGAAGGAGTTCCACTCTGCCGCCACCACAAGATTCCACGAAACAGCACCAGAAACTCCGTTCTGGCACACTGCCAGGACGGGGGATTGGAGGAGATCATCGCCATCATCATCACCATCGCTTCTCCATTGACCATCCATGTTTCCCCCATCTATGAGTGAGTAATCCCCCACTGTATGCTATGGGGATGGTAGGGATTGAATGAGATCATTCATATAATGGCATCAGATTGTTAGGGCATGGTGCCTAGTATCTTTTAGTAGTGCTTTATGACTTTGTTGCGACTTGTTATGCTTAATGCTTGTCACTAGGGCCCGAGTGCCATGATTTAAGATCTGAACATGTTATTGATTCATTATGATAGTATTGTTTATGGTCTTATCTTCAAGTTGTATACACACGTTGTTGTCCGGAACCAATGGCCCCGAAGTGATAGAAATCGGGATAACCAGAGGGAATGGCTTTGATGTGAGGACCACATGTGTTCACGGAGTGTTAATGCTTTGCTCCGGTGCTCTATTAAAAGGAGCACCTTAATTGCCAGTAGTTCCCTTGAGGCCCCGCTGCAAACGGGCTGGCAGGACAAAAAAGGGTGTGCAAGTTCTCATTGCGAGCACGTATGACTATATATGGAACACATGCCTAGGATTATCTAGTACTTGGATGCTTTATCTTATTTATCTGCAATTGCCCTATGTTCTGATTGCTATGTGAATTGTCTTGTCCATGCAACGCCCGTCCATCCATCCCTATGCCTACCACACTCGAATACTCATTTCTTCGCTATTATTCTTTATTGTCTTTACTTTACTCTTGTTACTTTACTATTCCTACTACAAAACTGTTCTCTTGATAAACTGTTGTGAGCAAGATTGTTTCTGTGCATTGAATTGACAACTCAGTTGTTAAGGCTTATAAATATTCTTTGGCTTCCCTTGTGTCGAATCAATAAATTGGGTTTCACTTCCCTCGAAAATACTGCGATACACCCCCTATACTTGTGGGTCATCAAGACTATTTTCTGGCGCCGTTGCCGGGATCATAGCTTTATTTATCAAGTTCACTTGGATTCTCTATTGTTCGCTGCTATCCATCCATCATGGGTAAGTCTCGTGATGGCAAGGTTCCTATTTTACCATCCACTACAAGAAGAGGTATGGTTCTGAACACCTCTGTTGCTCTTGATTCACCATCTATTATGAGTAAGCTCGTTACACCACCACATACACATGCTACACACACTGCTAATACTGCTAAATCTGAAACTTCTGATGCTTATGATGCTGCTTCTACTGTGCTTGATAAGAGTGGTTCATTAGGTCCTTTCCTAGATGCTACGATTTCTAGAACTATAGCTGGAAATACTGAAACTCCTAATGAAGACACTACTACACCTGTTAGTTCACCTGAGTTTAGTGAAAGTTATGATATTGAAGATGGTTATGTTGAGATGACTAATGAATTTATTAAAGAATGTAAAAACACCCATGATAGGAGCGCTGCTAAGAGTCTCCTTGAGAGGCGTACTATTAGACCCAAATTGTCTCCTATTGCTAAGTTTGCTGCTTCTCCCATAAACATTATAGATGAAGATTATGATTTCTCTCTCGATCTATCTTACATAGCTATTGTTGAGAAAGAACCTTTTTGTGGGACTAAGAATGAAAGTGCGGTAGCACATATGAATGAACTTTCTACCATGAGTGGCTTGTTTTCTGATGATATTAAGATGCGTAATTACTTTTTTGCTAAGATTTTCCCCTTTTCACTGAAAGGAGAAGCTAAAACTTGGTTTAGTAATTTACCTCCTGGATCTATTGATAGCCCTGATTGCTTGATTAGTACTTTCCTGCAAAAATATTTTCCTCCTAGTGCTAGACATGCTATTTTGTAGGAACTTTTTGAATTTAAATAGGGAGAAAAAGAGATATTGCCCGAAGCATGGGCAAGATTTTGTGCTTTGATTCATGCACAGGCTGGAAGTCCATTACCTAAGAATGAACTTCTTGATATATTTTATAATGGACTAACCGAAGAATCTAGGACATACCTAGATAGTTGTGCTGATTGTTTTTTTAGGAATAGGACTCCCAAGGAAGCTGAGGAATTAATGGCTAAAATAAGCAAGAACTATGAGGATTGGAATCCTCCTAAACCAGCTATACCTGAAGTAATTATACCTGAATCTACTATACCGGTGCCTATTCCAACATCAAAGAAGAGGGGGGTTATTGAATTAAATGATGAAGTGATGAAGGAAGCTAAGAAATGTCTTAAGGAGAAGGGAATTAAAGCTATAGATGTCAAGAATTTACCTCCTACAGAAGAATTATGTAAGCCTATTCCCTACTCATCCACTATCGAGGTACACTCTCTCCAACACTTTGATGAAGGTGATATCCCTTACTCTAAACCTCCTGATCAATGCTTAGAAGAATTCGATATCTTTATTGTTAAGCAAGATAATTTTAATAAAAGGGTGCAAAATCATCTAACGGAAAACACTAGAGCTATTGTTGAGTTGAAAGATATTATGGAAAGAACCTCTAATGATGTTAAAATGATTGTTAAACACTTTCAAATGGTTCAAACTCAAATAGATCAACTCGTTAAAGTGCAAAAAGACTTGCTAGTTAATGCTGCTAAAGAAAAACATGCTTATGAAATTAGAACTAGAAGTGGTGCGGCTACCCAGGATCCTCTTTATCCTGAGGGGCATCCCAAAAGAATTGAGAAGGATTCTCAACAAGCTGAAAATAGTGGTTCTACTCGTAAGAAAAGGAAAAAAGAAACATAAAACTATTGAAGAACCCTCTAAACCTGCTATAGATCCTAATAGTATATATATCTCTGATGCCAAAACTGAAAGTGGTAATGAAGAAAATATTGTTCCTAATGAAGAAAAAGTTGAAGAAGAACCTGAAAAGCACACTAAGAATACTAAATACACTAAAGAAGATTTTGTTGCTAAGAAACATGGTAGTGAAAGAGAGCCTTGGGTCCAAAAACCTATGCCTTTCCCTGATAAGAAACACAAGTAAAAATAAGATGAACACTATAATAAGTTTTGTGAGTGGATGAAACCTTTATTCCTGCAAATTCCTTTGACTGATGCTATTAAATTGCCTCCTTACTCAAAGTATATGAAGGATATTGTCTCGAATAAAAGGAAGATCGCTAATGAAGAAATCTCTACTTTGCTTGCTAATTATTCCTTTAATGGTAAGGTTCCAAAGAAACTTGGAGACCTAGGGATTCCAACTATCCCTTGCTCTATTAAGAACATTTATGTTAGAACTGCTTTGTGTGATTTGGGAGCTGGAGTTAGTGTTATGCCTTTCTCTCTCTATAAGAGACTTCAACTTGAAAAACTAATACCAACTGATATATCTTTGCAGATGGCTGATAAATCTACCACTATTCCTGTTGGTATATGTGAGGATGTACCTGTTCAAGTGGCTCATAATTGCTTGATATTAACTGATTTTGTTGTGCTTGAAATGCCTGAAGATGATAATATCTCTATTATTCTTGGGAGATCTTTTCTTGATACTGCAGGAGCTGTTATTAATTGTAATCAAAGAAAGGTGACCTTTAATGTTAATGACAAGGAACATACTGTCTATTTCCCCAAGAAGATTGAAAGGACTTATGGTTTGAATTCAATTGAACATGTTGAGGGCATTGAAGTTGGAGAAATATATTGTCCCATACCAAGAGAAAATTTTGAAACTATTATGATTGGGACCATTGCTATCAAAGTTGAGGTAACATAATCATTAGTGGAATACAAAATTTTGTCTCATATGGAATTTTTTTGGTAACAAGACCTGATCAACCTTGTTAACAAAAGGATTTCAATAAACAAAACAATGTTTTCACCATGATTTTCTTTGTTTATTTTTATTTTTATGCCTAACTTAAAGGCGTTAAAGAAAAGTACTTATTGGGAGATAACCCAAAAGTTTTAGAAGAGTCTTGGAAGTTATTACTTCAGTAATAACCGCTCCTTATCCTTTTTATTTGCTTTTTGTGCCAAGAGTAATGAGAGAGAAGTAATGATTGGGAAAGTTGTTGTCCCGAAACAGATTTCTATGCTTCGTCGTAAAAATTCGTGTAAAATATATGAACGTCTTTTTGAGGCGTGAATTTTTTGTGCTTCTGCCCTAGGTTGTTATCTAACTTTAATTAGTTCAACACTTTTTTATTTGAGCAACAGAAGGTCTTCGAAAAAATTCGTCTTTACCTGCTGGTCTGTTTTGATAGATTTCTGCCATTTTCTGCATTTGCTTCTTGTTGGTTCCTTTTTGAGTTCTTCTGGGGAATTGAGCTTTTTGAGGGAAGTGCTACAGTAGCTAGTGTTTTAATGGAAGTTTATTGGTGTTTAAACTGAACCTAAAGACTTATTATCTTGAGTGCACTAATGTTGCTAATAAAGATTGTGTGAAGTTTTGTATGAAGGAAAAATTTCAGGTGTATGGAAGGAACGAGTAATGAGATGAAGGATGGACTAAAGCTCAAGCTTGGGGATGCCACGCATGTCAACCCAAGGAATATCCAAGAAGTACAAGCGTCAAATCTTGGGTATGCCCAAGGCATCCCCCTTCTTCATCAATAAAAAAATTCCAGGTTTCTTCCAAACACTTCATTTTTATTGTTTCATGCACACTTGTGTTGTTCTTGGAGCGTCTTCTTTTTCATTTTTGTTTTGGTTTTTCGTTTGATTTGTTTGCTTAGTTTTCTGAATAAATTGGTTGGACCTCCTCTTTCATGCATTGGTTTTCAAATAGTTTGGTTTGGAAAAGAGTAGGAAAGTTCATGCTTAAGTGGTAAAGAGAGCTTGTTTTTGACTGTGGCCTATGCTTTGTCATGCCATGCTTGATATTGTTTTGGCTTTATGCTTAGTATTCTTTGTTGTAGCATGACTTGTTATAAACAATTGAGATTGCTTAATGTGCCTTGGATGAATCATGTGTTGTTTTAGCATATTAAAGCATAGTATAGTGGTATTCTCCTTTGATGCTTTATTTGGGTTGACTTGGCGCATGCTCACACCATGTTATGACTATCTCAAGTCACCATAGCCTTTATGATCCTTTAGTTTTCAACTTGTAGTATCATTTTATGCTTTGATCAATGATGTTTTGTCGCTCTACATGATTATGGCCATTATTGCTCTCTTAGTTTGTCGCTCCCAGTCTTTTGCTAGCCTCCACAACCAAGTATGAGTTCCACTCATGCATCCAACTCCCTAAACCAAGTTATTCCAAAGATTCCACCATACCTACCTACTAGCATATGCTATTCCAAGTATATTCATGCTTTTGTTTACCTTCCAAATTAAACTTGTTATGAGAAAACTAGTGATTAAAGCTCTCATGAACTTGATGGCACACTTTAATTTTATTGCCCTTAATAAACTTGAACCATTGTGTCGTCTATGTTGTATATGCTTGCACTTATATGTTGGGGATTAGCAGAACCATGCTGTCATGGGGAACATTTTCAACATTGCACGGGTACTTTGTACCTAGTTGATATCATGCTATTTTGTATATGGATGTCGTCAGTGTGAAATGAAAGGGGAGCTTGTAAGTCCATGGAGTTATGTATATGTGTTAGAGAAACGCCTGGGCCGCTGGTCTAATCCATGCTGACATGGTGGAAACCTGCATCGTAACCATAATGAGCTGTCTATGAAGCATTCTTCTTACAAAAAAAAGAGTCCTATATTGAGAAAAAAAGAGAAAAAGAAAAAAAAGATTATGAAAAGAGGAAAGAGAGAAAAAAAGCACCATATTCCCATGGTAAATAAGAAGATTGCTGAGATGCTTGTTGTCTGCTTGCCTTGTCATTTTGATATGGGGATTCTTCCGTATCATCAGGCAAGGGGTACCCCGTTGGTGGTTCTCTATGATACACATGTACTTACGATGACAAGAACTTACCGGTGACTAAACTTGAGTAGCATGAGGAGTGGCCCTCGTATTCAAGGGACATGAGATTTCTAACTTATACTTCATCAAGCATGTACACCATAGTTTGTTCACTTTAACCTTAATCACTTCAAGATGCTTATGATTGGGGCAATGAGAGCTGAAAGCTATTAAGTACCATAATTTTTGGAAGCTCTTTATGAGACTTGAATCCCTACTCCCTTCTATGAAGGCCTTTCGTCCATTATATATATTGAGTCTCCACCTTCTACCTTTATGCACTTACTTTGAGAGCATAGTGGCCATTCTTAGTTCTATGTGCATTGTCCCAAGACTAGTTGATTGATGCATAACTTGATATTGCTTGTCTTAAACTATTTGTATCTAGTCACTCTTATGAGCTTTGAAGGTGTCCTACGCATTTATATTTGCTACTCTTTGAGGGACAAGATGAATACTATTATGCTATGTTTTCTTTATGTGAAACAAACAAACCTCTTGCAAAGCATTGTTATTCATGAATCTTTTGTTTGTGCCTTTTCATGTTGCATCATAGTTTCTTTGTCTTATTTCTAGAACTTTGTCTTTCATGTTATAATTGAAGTACTATGATCCCAGCTTTGAATGTTTTACAAATACTTTGATCAAGTATTTTGATGGTGCATGTCACCTCAAAAATTATTCTTTATTTTTATCACTTACCTACTCGAGGACGAGCAGGAGTTAAGCTTGGGGATGTTGATACATTGCAAATGTATCTATAATTTTTGATGTTCCATGCTTGGTTTTATCTACTTTCTTGTGTTTTTTCCATACTTTGAAGTACTTTTCATATGATTTCTTGGACTAACCTATTAACAAGAGCCACGGTGCCACTTTGTTTTCTCTCTTGTTTTTGGTTCGGGAAAGTCAGAAAATGAATATTCTCGAATTGACGGGACAAAGCCAAAAATCATATTTCACCGAAGACTCCGGGCAGAATATGAGGCGGAGTGGGGCAGCCCAGCCACCACACTGTCATGTGGCTGGGCCTAGTCGCGCCAGGGGGTGGTCTGGCCACCCCAGACTCCTCCTCGGTCTCCCTCTTCGCCTATAAGTTGCCTTCTGACCTAAAAACTCATGGGGGTTTGACGTTTTTCCAGAAGGAGTCCCGCTCTTCCGCCACCACTAGATTCCATGAAACAGCACCAGAAACTCCGATCTGGCACCCTGCCGGGACGGGGAATTGGAGGAGCTCATCGCCATCATCATCACCATCACTTCTCCATCGACCATCCATGTTTCCCCCATCTATGAGTGAGTAATCACCCGATGTAGGCTATGGGGATGGTAGGGATTGGATGAGATCGTTCATGTAATGGCATCAGATTGTTAGGGCATGGTGCCTAGTATCTTTTATTAGTGCTTTATGACTTTGTTGCGACTTGTTATGCTTAATGCTTGTCACTAGGGCCTGAGTGCCATGATTTCAGATCTGAACATGTTATTGATTCATTATGATAGTATTGTTTATGGTCTTATCTGCAAGTTGTATACACACATTGTTGTTCGGAACCAATGGCCCCGAAGTGATAGAAATCGGGATAACCGGAGGGAATGGCTTTGATGTGAGGATCACATGTGTTCACGGAGTGTTAATGCTTTGCTCGGTGCTCTATTAAAAGGAGCACCTTAATTGCCAGTAGTTCCCTTGAGGCCCCGCTGCAAACGGGCTGGCAGGACAAAAGATGTTGTGCAAGTTCTCATTGCGTGCATGTATGACTATATATGGAACACATGCCTAGGATTATCTAGTACTTGGATGCTTTATCTTATTTATCTGCAATTGCCCTATGTTCTGATTGCTATGTGAATTGTCTTGTCCATGCAACGCCCGTCCATCCATCCCTATGCCTACCACACTCGAATCCTACTATTTACTACTATTGTTACTGTTGTCTTTACTTTACTATTGTTGTCTTTACTTTACTACTGTTGTTACTTTACTATTCCTACTACAAAACTGTTGCTAATGATAAACTACTGTGAGCAAGATTGTTTCTAGGTGCAGCTGAATTGACAACTCAGTTGTTAAGGCTTATAAATATTCTTTGTCTACCCTTGTGTCGAATCGATAAATTGGGTTTCACTTCCCTCGAAAATACTGCGATACACCCCCTATACTTGTGGGTCATCACCGTGGCACCTCCTTTTTCTTCCCCATCTTGTGGTGGCGATGCGACCGGAGTAAGTAACTAGGGAATACGCAGAGCTGGTCCAGTGTCGCGAGGAAGATGAACTCTAGGAAGTAGAGGAGCGGCAACAATGGCGACGGAGGCAAAGGCAGAGAAAAGAGTAGATGGGAAAATTACTGTCGCAGCACTGCTACTTAACCCCCTGGAAGATGCAATCCAACGGTTAGCAAAAAACCTATCAGACGCGTGGCGTCCATCGTGATCGACACATGGAGGACCCGAAGCGTGAACCATCCCCCACTACCCCCATTACGCGCGGAAATCAAGGAGGCGTAGTTAAAACAAAGATTACGCATGCCCGGTCAAGTCAGAGTCAGAAAATGGGACCCACGGCTTGTCACGTCCCGTCAAACCCGCTCACGCGGGCAACTGAGATCATCACATCACCAGCACTGATGTCATCCAAAATTGAGCAGCAGAAGACTTCGACTACTATAGTCCTTTCTCCAGTCTTCGACTCCACCAAGCACTCGGGGACTACTCCCATAGGGAGCGCTGGTCGTGCACCCTACAATTTTTTCTTTTTTCTCTTCTGTAGGAACATGGACATTCAAAGCATACCCAATCACTCGAATCCGCGATTCGACTATGGACATGGGTTACTCCCATAGGGAGCGCCGGAAATAAATTCAGGTGAAACAAGCAAACAAAAGACGACAGCAGTCGCAAAAGTTTTTTAGTCCCTGCCTGAGTCTTCGACTCAACTAGGCACTCAGGGGCTACTCCCATAGGGAGCGCTGGTCGCGCACCCTATGATTATTTGTACATCGTACTGTGTGTCGACAACATCCACACTCGAAGTTTATGGGGACACCGCCTCATAATTTTTCTCTACAAAGAGATTTCGTCTCCTTGGTCACCCGAATCATCTCCGCAATGATAAATTCGATGTCGCGCTTGCAGCGTGAAGATAAGACTTGAATAAGGACTGGCAACGCATTCGCTGTGCACTACCAGAAATATATTCATGCCTACAGGTACGATAACACGCCTTGACGGACACGTTGAGTGCTCACACCCATATACTGGAATTCGACTCCTGTAAGACCTCCGCGGCTTGATTCGAATTACACCAGCACTTTTCTGAATTCGAGTCCGGGGACTCGAGTTCGAGTAGATTGCGTTGTTTTACCCTAAGGTAGTTAACTGATACCGATACATCGGTTAAAACAGGCACGCACATCAACAATCCCTATGACACAAACAGAGCAGTCGAAAAAAACATACTCAGTCATGCACTCGAAAGGCTTCATAAAGTCCCCAGTCGAATCTACGATTCCACTGGCCACTCGGGGGATACTGACATGGGTATACCCTACAAGTACTCGAGCTTGGTATATACGGCCTGAATACAGCGGAAGCCCACGGTGTCGCCAAGGCCCAAATGGAGAACTCGAGTAACCTACGGACTCTCGATTGCTTGTGGAGCAAGAAGAAGTTAAAGATAGAAAGTTTAAAGGGAAACCCTAACCTGTAAACCGACTCGACCTGTTACCCGAGACCTAGCCTATCTATATAAAGTCTAGGAGGGGGTGGCGAGGAGGACACATGCAACCCTAGTTTCCACAACCCTCGCCAGATTGCATATGCGCACCATTGTAATCTTCGATTCCTCTGTTAATTCCACGAGCAGACAAGCAGGAGTAGGGACCTCTACGAGGCCTGAACCTGGGTAAATCTTCGAGTCCCCTTGTGTGCTTGTTTGCTAGCCGATTGATGCTTCCAGCGCTCCCTCCTTCTCCAAAACCCAAGTCCATAACAATGGGCATTGATGAGTTGAACCCTGATCAGTAACCGACCCGACCTGCTACCCGAGACCTAGCCTATCTATATAAAGGCTAGGAGGGGGCGGCGAGGAGGACGATCACCACCCTGGTTTTCACCACTCTCGCCAGATTGCATCTACGCGCCCCTGTAATGTTCGATTCCTTCGTTAATTCCAAGAGCAGACAAGCAAGAGTAGGGACCTCTACGAGGCCTGAACCTGGGTAAAACTTCCGTCCCTGTGTGCTTGTTTGCTAGCTGACTGATGCCTCCAGCGCTCCCTCCTTCTCCAAAACCCAAGTCCATAACAATGGACATTGACGAGTTAAACCCTTGTTAGGTACCTTTCTAGAAAGTTCATATGAGGTTTAGCATCTTGGTATTTTGGTATGTACTATGAAGTACCGAAAAACATAAGTGACTCAACTTACAACTACTTTGTCTAACTGATGTGAATCTAGACAAAGTTGAGGCCATTAGAATACGAACTAGAGGGATTAGTATAAAAATGGAAGCAGTAAATAAATCATCTCTCGGTTCAAATAACTGAGATGTGATGAGAGAACACTCCATGATAGTGTGTTAGTCCAGAGTACCTATAGTACTCCCTACTCCATAACTCTAGTCGGCGTACTCGATGTAGTACGCCTGGCAGAAGACAGCCGAAGGAGCACGACAAAACCTCCTCCTTCAAAGAGCCAATCCCAACTCCGAGAGGCTGCATTTGGATCTTCTCGAGCGTGCTCTTCACACATTTTTCTCGCCATCTCACCCGCAGCATCGATCCTTCCAGTCCGCCACCCCTCTCCTCCAAATAAGCCCAACAGTCATACATAGATCCATCCTTGCCCCCAATCCATCCGGACATGATGGATGTGGATTCGAGGCACAACCGGCTGAACAACGTGTGGATGAAGGTCGGTGACAACGTCTTCAACGAAATAGCTAAGCGTCTGCACACTTCCAGCACCGTCCAACTGGCCGCATGCTCCAAGGATCTGTACCGCATAGTCGCTGGAGGAAAAGGTAGTAGATGCCCCAACGACATCTGCTGGACTTTGGTCTCCTACAAGGACGTCTACGACCACAAGATCACGTGCAACTACTGCCGGTGTATCTGCATGGAGCTAGGATGCGAGTTCACCGGTGTCAAGAAAGTGCTCATCAAGCACCTCATATTTGCCCACTCGATGATAGTGCCCAGATACAGCCCCAAAAAATGGGACCCGTCTATGCCGATTCATGCACGAGGCTCGCTTAGAGCTGAGGTCGTCAACATCGGGAAGGAGGGAAAGCTGTTCGTCACCCAAATTGACGGGCATAGCACGAACTTGATCCTATCCATCTGGCCGGTTAGGCGGCAGTGTGCGAATCGCTGTGGTAGGAGATGAGGTTTTGGTCGTTGGTCTTGTTCACCAGTTTCAATAAGGTTGTAGTAATAAGGTCATCCGAGACAATGATTAGGCCATCGCCGGCCAACGCCACGCAGGAAGTGCTCACATCTTTTCTGTCCAAGCTTTGGCTTTACTGGCATACTACTAAACATGTCGTCGGACAAGATTCACCAGTGAGATATCACATCTTAATCCTCTTGTGATGATTCTACCGTGAGTGTATGTAATGTTGTACTAATTAGCTAGTTTATGTTGGTGTAGATTTCCTTCATAATTGGAATTACCGAAATTAAGGATCTTGAATTTCCTGGTTTGTCATATGAATTTTACATGTATGCTGCTGACCTAGAGGCCGACAGGCGACAATGAAATGAGAGACACATCCTAGGAAGGAAATCAAGGGCACATCCCGACCAGCACTTTGACACGCTGAAGCATTCTCGTTTCTTCGAGTACATATGATGGGACATGTAGTGGTTCCTAGCTTAGTGTAAGCTTGTAGTTCTACACTTCTACTAAGTATTTTGTATGGAGTTCAGCTACTGCTAATCTATTTTATAGTAATACTTATGTACTGGGACTTATTCAGATCGAGTGGAGAAAATGCATGGTCACTCTTTCCTTTTGAAACTTGGCTTTGTCGCATTGTTGTACATCCATTAAATTTCAATGTCAGCATTGCTGAATCTGTCAATTCTTTTGGTCATTTTCTGCCACCGTTGAATAAGTCACTTTAAATTGTTGCTGAATCTATCATGTGCTGCTGAATGTGAACCGGATGCATGCTCGTTGCCCTTGTAAAATGTGTTGATCACTGCCTATTACCCGACAGTAGAGCTAGGGTTTTGGACCGGTGCAATCTGCAGTTCCTCCATGCCTTGTAGCTAGGCGGTGCCGGGCATCATCCCAAGGAAAAAGCATTCCTTTTTGTTGTTCCATGAATCATCTCATATTACCCAGGGCCTGCATTACTCTGTGTGTGTTGGAGGGTCGATTTTGGATGCATAGTAGTACTAGTATAGTACTAGTTATTGTACTTCGGAGTATTTTGTACTATATACTGGTAGTGCTTGTTTAGGTCAAGGGCAGGAGCTGGTCTTGCTTTGCCTTTGTTCTATCGTTGCTATTACCAAAGTAGTTTGTTGAACTAATAGTGATGTACTGTTACTTGTTTAGATCAAGTACAACAGATTGTCGTGCTTTTCTTTTGAAACCTAGTATTGTCACAATTATCTAGATGAGTCTTGGGCATTTTGGGTGACACGGGCATTGACAAAATGAGGTCATATTCACACAGAAGTAGACTTGATTGTCAGTTTTGCTTGTTCCAATGATCGAGCATGTTTGGATAACATGGCAAACAGATCGTGCGCCAGTTTTTTGAGATGGAACAAGAACTTATTCTCTCTGTACTGCTATTGAATTTCAAGTAGGAAAGTTACTATATCTCTCAAATGTTCTGTCATTGCTATTACTAAAGAATTTTGTAGATATATTGTTGCACTTGTACTTTTTTAAATCAAGGGCAGTAGATAGTCTTTCTTTCCTTTTGGAACATGGCCTTGTCACAATCTAGATGAGACTTGGGCATTTTGGGTTGCATACGGGGGTCACACAGGCATTGTTGTGAGAAGAAGGTACTCAAAGCAGATTCGATCGTTAGTTTTGCTTGCTCCAATAGTTGAGTGTGTTTGGTGAAAAGGACAAACTGATCGCGTGACAAGGTTTTTAGAGCTGAAACAAGAACTGGTTCTCTCTGTATGCTATTGTATTTCATTGTCTGTATTGCTGAATTGGTCACTTTTGAAATGCTGCTAAATTGGTCAAGTGCTCCTGAATATGAACTTCGAATCAGTTGATAATTTTTGTACCTTATTCTGTACTGCTGAATTTTGACATGAATAGCTGCCAAAAAGAATTATCGCTTCCCCCTCCCTCTTTGAGGTCTTTGTTTCGAATCTGGCCGAGCACATCACAATGCATTTTTTATTAACCAGGAGAAGAAATCTAGTAGATCATTTGGCCCCTCTTTAGCCCAGAATATTTTTTTCCGGTCTTTTCGGGGTCAGGGGACTGCTAACTACAGCCCAGTGAAATTTGAGAAAGGATCCCATGGAGCATATCCGAGAACATATTAATTCGTCCTTTTAGGGGTCATGGGACTATTGAGCAGAGCCTAGTAAACTTTGAGAATGAAGCCCATGGAGTATAGCCTATGGAGTATAACCCATGTAGAGCAGCCTATGTAGAATAACCAAACTCTTTTTAATTCGGCATTTTGGGCATTGCCCCCACCTTTCAAAATAAAAAAACTCTACCTACCCATGTTTTTAAGAAAATACTCCATTATGTGGCATTTTATTTATTGAGATGCCAGGAGCGCTGCCCTTTTTATATTTTAAAAGAGATAAAAATAGACACACAAAATATTTTTAAGAAGACTAATACATAAATTGTAGTACTAATAAAAGTTTAATGATATTTATTCTATAAATATCTTTGTTGTAGTGCCAACGCACTTAGTCTGTGTTTATTTGATTTGAAGGTCTTTTGTTCGAATTGTATCTTGGATTTACATTTTTTTCTAACAATATCAAATTACGGAGAGCTGACATCATGGACCCACCATCATGCAGCATCCCTGGAGTTTGTTTTGAGGGTGGATTCGAAAAAAGTTTAAATACTTGTGCAAAGAGGCTAGCATCGAGGACCCACCAGACAGAACATACAAAGCTGTATCGGGGACCCACAAGGCAGAACATGCCAGAGAGGCTAACATAAGGGCCCCAGCAGTAAGACCATACACGGTTGCCACAGTGAAAACAGCGGACGCGGCCAGAAAAAAAGTCCATCATACACATGTTGCACTTACAGAGAAGCTGACATATCGGACCCAGCAGGTCCAAGCATAGCCCATGAAATTAACCCATCAGCCCCAAGCATAGACCAATACCTTCTAATTCGGCCTTTTCGTGGTCTTGTGGCCACCGACCATAGCCCATTCAATTTAGGAGTGAGCCCATGGAATATAAGCCATGACAAATAGGGCATCCGCCCCGAGTTAGCTCAGAATCTTTTTAATTCGGCCTTTATGAGCATTTTTTGTACTCTAAGGTTGACATCTGGGACCCGAAAAAACAGTCCAACATACACACGTTTTTTTCAAATAGAGGCTGTCAGCTGGGACCCAGTATAGACACGTTTCCTGCATAGAGGTGGTTGACATCTGGCACCCAGCAAGTTGCCAAGGTTAAAACAACGGACATGGCCAAAAATATCCATCATACGCACATTTCATTTACACAGAGGCTGATATGTGAGACCCAGCAGCGCGACCTTATACAGATGTTGCATCGAGCAACATTGTCAGTTTGAAACAGGGAGGCACGAGTGAGAAAAAAGTTCAGCATGCACACATTTCTCATAATGAGAGGCTAAAATGAGGGACCCAACAGATTGAGCAAACGGCAAATTCGTCGAGCAACGCTATCTAGTTCGAAACAGGGTAGCGCTAGAGAAGAAAAAATTCCATCTACCCACGATTCTTCTAATGTGAGGCTGACATAAGGGACCCACCAGCCTGAATAAATAGCTGATGCAGCAAGCAACGCTATCAAGTTCGGAACACGAAGGTGCGACAGAGGGTAAAAAATGCATCATACAGACATTTCTTCTAATGAGAGTATGACATGTGGGGCCCAACAACATGATTAAACGGTAGATGCATCGAACATCACAATCAAGTTCAGAACAGGGTAACGCGAGCGAAGCAAAAAAATCCATCATACACATATTTCTTCTAATGAGAGGATGACATGTGGGGCTTAGGAGGTTGGTTAAACAGTAGATCCGTTGAGAAGCGCTATCAACTTCGGAATAGGGTAGCGCCAGCGAAGGAAAAAATTCCATCATACACACGTTTCTTTTTATGAGAGGATGACATGTGGGTCCCATGAGGTTGATTAAATGGTAGATGTATCGAGTAGTGCTATAACCTTCGGAACAGGGTAGAGCGAGCGAAGAAAAAAAATTCCATCATACACACGATTCTTCTAATGAGAGGCTGACATGTGGGACCTAGCAGTCTGACTAAACGACAGACGCATCGAGCAACCTTATCAAGTTCAAATCAGGAAGGCACGCCCAAAAAGTAGGGTCTGCTAGAGACACTGATGTCCGGGACCCACACGCTTCAAAAGACTTCGGCGAGTCAATATCGCGCGAGGAAACGGAAATCTTGCTTCTGCCGCGCGTTGGCTGAGCTTCCTCCATGTTTTTAGCGGATCTATCGTAGTAGAGGGCCACGAAACTGGGAAAAAAAGTTTTCCATTGGCCACGGCTGAGCCGAGAATTTCGTCGCGGAAGACGCGCCTTCTACGACGACCGTCGGACCAAGTCATTGCGGAAGGAAACTTTTCTTGTAGTGTGCACCCGATAAAAATACTTTGTTTTAAATATAAAGCTGAAAGCATGATCCGAAGAAATATTATCCTTGTGTGTCAAAAACACACCCCATAAAATAAAAACTATGCCACAGTCAAAAGACTATAAACCTTACGAGCATCACATTGTCGTATCCTCAAACGATTACTCCCATAGAGAGTGTTTATAAGCATCATTTGAAGAAAATAACAAGCTGACAAACTTCAGCGATTCCAACAGCCAAACAAGGCAGTCGATAAAATTATAAAAAATATTGGATCGCGCCTGGCGTGACAGAAGTCTGAATGTCGTGTCCATGACATGAAGGTAAGACCCTAGGATTTATCCTGTGTGGCCTGGTAACCGCACATGAATGCGCTATGCCAGTAAATTATCCATATTTACAATACGATAAAAATTCTGACGAACACGTTGGGTACCCAAAATAAATAGAACTGGAATTCAGTATTCTATAAGACCACAACGGCCTGGACTGAATTATGCTAGGAAAACTCCGAGTTCGAGTCTGGGGACTTGAATTTGATGTAGGTTCACAGTGTTTTTGCCTAAGAACAATTAACTGATTCCCGATCCGTCGGATGCATTAGGGCTATTATACCAAATCCATACCATGATTTAAACAAAAAACAACGGTTTATGATAAAATTGTCTTTGAGACTCAACCCGAATCTGCGATTTGGATAGATTCTCGGGAGCTACTGACATGGGTATGAATATTCAGATCCTTATGATTAGTTGCCCTGGTTACATGATGACTCATGGCCCATGAAGCCCAAGAAAAAGGCCCAGGAAGCATCCGATGGAAGGCATAGTTTGCTAGATAAGGAAATAGAAATCGATATTGTATTAGTGTTATAATTGTAAGACTATAACTTTTCCTTATACGGCCTCGGAACCCAACCTATTATATATAGGCTGGGAGGAGCCAACAGAGAGGTACCAAAAAAAGCCTCAAGCCATATGTAATCAATTTGACCATAAGCAATCAGACGACTCCGACTCCCTTGTTTGTCTGATCGGCCGACGAAATTTCCAATGTTCTCTTTTCCACAAAACCCTAAGTCCATAACCATGGGCATTGCTGAGGTTACCCGTCATCAGTAAAGATACAACGTGATTTCACCAAGTGAATTCATTGGATACCAACCCTGTTTTGGCACACACGGTGTGTGTGTCCCTAGTTATTTAGATATTTTTACATGAATATCTATCAAAGTGATTATTGTTGTTTTTCCTCCCTCAGTGAGGTCTGTGTTTAAATCAGGCGAGTCATAGCCTAGTGAAATTTGAGATAGGAGACCATGGACCATAGCCCAAATTTTTTAATTTGGCCTTTTTGGCCTTGCCTCCACCTCTAAAAAAACTCTGCCTACCCATGTTTTTAAGAAACTAATCCATTATGTGGCATTTTATAAATTGAGGTTCCAGTAGCACTGCCCTTTTATTTTAAGAGAGATAAATATGGACACACAAAATATTTTTAAGAAGACTAATACATAAGTTATAGGTACTATAAAGCTTTTAATGATAGTTTTCATCTGATTTCTTTGGCGTAGTGACAACACATACGGTTTATATCTGTTGAGGTTTTGACTTTGAATCATGTGTGCTTGACATATATTTATTTGGGTTTACATTTTTTGATGTAGCAATATTGCTTTACGAAGAGGCTGACATCACGGACCCACCAGCCTGCAGCGTCCCTCAAGTATAATGGGCGGGTTTGAAAAAAAAGTTAAATACTTGTACAGAGAGGCTGGCATCAGGGACCCACAAGGCAGAACATACCAGTTAGGCTGACATGCACAAGCCAGAACATATCATGGAGGCTGATATGTGGGCCCTAGCAGCAAGACCACACACAACTACCGCATCGAGCAACATTGCCAAGGTCAAAATAATAAACACAACCGAAAAAAATCCATCATACACACGTTTTATTTACAGAGAGACTAACATAGGGGACCAGTAGCAATACCTTATACAGGTGTTGCATCGAGCAACATTGTCAAGTTCGAAATAGGGAGGCACGAGCGAGGAAAAAGTCTAGCATGCACATGTTTCTTCTAATGAGAGGGACATGGGGGACTGCTGACCACAACCCAGAGAAATTTGAGAAAGAAGCCAAGAGAGCATAGCCCTGAACATTTTAGTTTGGACTTTTAGGGGTCAGGGGACTACTGAGAATGACCCGGTGGAATTTGAGAAAGGATCCATGGAGCATCCTATGTAGTATAGCCCATGTAGATAGTCAAACTCTTTTTAATTAGGCCTTTTAGACATTCCCCCCACCTCTTAAAATAAAAAACTATGTCTACCCATGTTTTAAAGAAACTACTCCATTATGTGGCATTTTATAAATTGAGATGCCTGAGCACTGCTATTTTATATTTTAAAAGAGACAAACACACAATATTTTTTAGAAGACTGATACATAAGTTCTAATACAGGTTTAATGATGTATCTTCTATAGATATCTTTGGTATAGCAGCAAAGCACTCAATTTACGTTTATTTGATTTGAAGGTCTTAAGTTCGAACCCCCTGTGCGTATATATACTCCCTCTTCCCAAAATATAAGGCGCCCTTAAATTTTCTAGTCAACGGGTACAAATTTGACTATGATTTATACTTATAATACACCCACAAAAATTGTATATGTATATTGAAGGGAATATGCCCGAGAGGCAATATTAAAGTGGTTATTATCTTATTCCTAGTTTATGATAAATGTTTATTTTGCATGCTATAATTATATTAATTTGGAAACGTTAATACATGTGTGTTTAATAAACAAAAGGAAAGTTCCTAGTTATGTCTCTCTTATAAACTAACTCATTGATTAACAAGATGATCAAGGTTTCCTGATCATGGACATTAGATGTTGTTAATAACGAGGTCACAACATTAGTGGAATGATGTGATGAACATTCATCTGAAGTATAGCATTACGATCAAAGTCATTGTGTTCATATTGCTATAACATCATACGAAGTAATCCTAGTCCTTAGACCATCAGATCATGTCAATCAGTAACGCTTGAAGAGTATCTTGATAACATCAAATGTCACACTGTAAAAGGGTGATTATAAAGGTGGGTTCAGTGCTACGAAAGTGTTATGTAGAGGCTCATGGATCAAGAGTGGGATTTGTCCATCCCGATGACGGATAGATATACTCTGGGCCCTCTTGGTGATATCACATTGGTTAGCTTGCAAGCAAGTGATGAGATCACTAGAATGTTATATCACGGGAACGAGAAAAAGGTACATGTCGGTAACGAGATCAAACTAGGTATGGATATACCGATGATCGAATCTCGGACATGTAATATATCACGAGACAAAGGGATTTAATTACTAGTGTTAAAGGTTCTCACGATCACATAAGTCATCGAGGAGTTAGTATGGATCTCCAGGTCCCGCTTCTAATTATTGATCTGAGAGGGGTCTCGATCATGTCTGCATTATTCGTGAACCGTAGGGTGACACACTTAAGGTATATCGAAACCATTTGGAGCAAATATGTTTTAGATAAAGATTTAAGAAAGCGCTGGAATTATTTCAATAGACACCGAAACTGTTTTGGGTGAAATTACTGAAATTGCTTCTGCATGCAATATTGAAATGTTGTAGGGGGTTTTATGTGAATGTTTGTTAATTAAAGTAATTAACAAAATTCTGAATAAAATTAATAAAAGAGTTTTATTATATGAGAGAGCATTAAATTTGGAGAAATTTAATGCATTTAAAGTGGAGACTTTAATAGAGAATGTGAAGGGGCATATTTATGTGGAGGGGTTACCACCACATGAATGAGAGAGGTGAAGGGACACCCTCCATGGGATCCGGCCATGGGAGGGGTACCCTCCCCTCCTATAAAAGGCCCCCCTCTCACACCTTCACACTTACACCTCCTCGTGAAGGATCTCTCTCCCCCTCTAGTATTTTTCCCCATGGTCTCGGATTAGCGAGATACATGTTCCCGGTGGCTTTAACTGGAAAGGAGTTGCTGCTTCCGCTGCTTTGCTGGAGTGAGGGACGGAGGTTGTCGGGGTATCGGACGTGTGTGCAATCACGGATGCACCGCTGCTTTGCGGTGCTAGACTTGGTGGTGCTAGACTTGCTGGAGCTGGATCTGATGGACGTGCTGGAGCTGGACCTGGACTTCATCACGATCTTGAGATCGGCAAGTGTACGACTACATCATCCACGAGTTCCATCTTGTTAACAAAGCTTTGTTGTCTTCGAGGGTATGTTCTCTATGGATGTATATATAGCCGTTGCTTGTATCTAATAGATAGATCTTGGCGTATAATAGTTCCCATCGTAGGAAATTTTTTGTTTTCTATGTTGCGAACCCTTCAGTGGTATCAGAGCCTGATCTATGAGTAGGTGCTTTACACGAGTAGTACACATATGCTTATATGTGGGCGATGATGATCATGTTATTGCTTCTTTCATGTATTTTGGATATTGGTGGCATAGTGGGATGAAGCGGCCCGGACCAACTTTACATGTCATCGCACATGAGACCGGTTCCATGACTGACATGCAACTAGTTTTGCATATGTGGTTGGCGGGTGTCTGTCTCTCCTATTATAGTCAATATCTGATTTACAACGAGTTGCTAATAACTTAGTTATCATCGTTGTGGTTCCATGTTTGTAGGTAAGACCGGTTCTATCTTCGAAAGCCCTAAGCCACGTAAAAACTTGCAATTGATAAATTAGAGGCGTCTAGTTTAGATCATTGCTGGGCTAGTGTCATGATATGGAAATGTTGTAAGTTGATGTATAGTTGATATCCTTACAACACACCTAACGTGTAAGTTCCATAGAACTTGGCCTTACACACAAAGGAATAATAGAGATCATACCACAGTGCACATGATAGTGATCAAATGCATGAACCATATCATTCCACTTTACACATATGATGCTTGCATCTTATATTGCTAGTTTGCCATTTTAGTAGCATTATAAGATGATCCCTCATTTAAATATCAAGATAAAATGTGTTCTTCCTTAAGTATGCACCATTCTATGGATCGTGTTTCGAGACATCACGTGATGATCAGGTGTAGTCGAATCTGTGCTTTCATACAACGGGTGTAAGACAGTTTTACACACGTGATTACTAAGGTTCTTACTTGGCGAGCCTAGCATGTACATACATGGCCTCGGAACACGGACCGAAAGGTTAAGCATGAGTCATATAGTTGATATGATGCCCATATAGATGCTCGCCTTTGAAGCTACACCGACTCACGTGATGATCATACTTGGTGTAGTGGATTTGGTTCATGTAATCACCAAAAAGATACGAGGGATGTTGTTTTTGAGTGGGAGTTCATGTAGTAATATGATTAGAGTTGAACTCATTTTATCATAAACTGAATCAAAGTGAATTTGCATAGTTTGTTGTAGTCATTGGCATTCGTTTACTACCTCATGCTTAGTTGTAATTGAGATAATGGAACTATAGAATTGTGGATTACTTTATGAACTGGTATCGTATTGTTTTTATTGTCAATCTAAAGTTTAGAAGTCCTATTGCAAACTTTCTGCAAAAACCTCACTTACTCCGTGAAGTTTAATAAGTAGTATTAAATCAAGAGTAAGAATTCCAATGTTAGTATCTAAAGTATCATGTTTGCCTCCATGATTCTTGATATTCAAAAGTTGTTTTAATATCGAGGTTATCTAGGAGCTGAAATAATTGTTTCAGAAACCATCATGTGTGAAAGATAAAGTTTATGGTTGCAATATGATAGAGTATAATTTAACAAAATACACGTTCTCATATTGACGAGGGTTTAACTCGTCAATGCCCATTGTTATGGACTTGGGTTTTGGAGAAGGAGGGAGCACTGGGGACATCTATCGGCTAGCAAACAAGCACACAGGGGACAAAGGATTTACCCAGGTTCAGGCCTCGTAGAGGTCCCTACTCCCACTTGTCTGCTCGTGGAATTATCGAAGAGTCGAAAGTTACAATGGTGCGCAGATGCAATCTGGCAAGGGTTGTGGAAACTAGGGTTGCGTGTGTCCTCCTCGCTGCCCCCTCCTAGCCTTTATATAGATAGGCTAGGTCTCGTGTAGGTCAGTCGGTTACAAGTTAGGGTTTTCCCCTTCAAACTTTCTATCTTTAGCTTCTTCTTGTCTTTCAAGCAATCGAGAGTCCCTAGGTTACTCGAGTCCCTCCATCCGGGCCTTGGCGACACCGTGGGCCTGTATATGTATTTGGACCGTATATACCAAGCTTAAGTACCTGTAGGGTATACCCATGTCAGTAGCCCCCGAGTGTCCAGTGGAATCGCAGATTCGACTAGGGACTTTTTGAAGGCTTCGAGTGCCCAAATGAGTACATTTCGATTGCTTATATTTGTGTCATAGGGATTGTTGATATACGTGCCTGATATAACCGAAGCATCGGTATCAGTTAACCACCTTAGGGTGAAACAACGCAATCTACTCGAATTCGAGTCCCCGGACTCGAATTCGGAAAAGTGCTGGTGTAATTCGACTCAGGCCGCGGAGGTCTTACAGGAGTCGAATTCCAGTTATATGGGTGTGAGCACTTGACGCGTCCGTCAAGGCATGTTCATCGTGCATGTAGGCACGGGTATATTTCTGGTAGTGCGCAATTAAATGCGTTGCCAGGCCTTATTCAGGTCTTACCTTCACGCCGTAGGCGCGGCATCCGAATTTTATTATCGCGGAGACGATTCGGGTAACCCAAGAGACGCAGTCTCTTTGTAGAGAAAAGTTATGAGGTGGTGTCGCCATGAGTTTCGAGTGTGGATGTTATCAACACACCCCTTTTTTTATACAAATAATCATAGGGTGCGTGACCAGCGCTCCCTATGGGAGTAGCCCCCGAGTGCCTGGTTGAGTCGAAGACTCAGGCAGGGACTAAAGAACTTTTGCGACTGCTGTCGTCTTTTGCTTGCTTGTTCAGTCGATGACCCAGGCAGGTACTAAAACACTTTCGCGACTGCTGTCGTCTTTTGCCTGCTTGTTTCAGTCGATGACTCAGGCAGGTACTAAAATATTTTCGCGACTGCTGTCGTCTTTTGCCTGCTTGTTTCCGGCGCTCCCTATGGGAGTAACACATGTCCATAATCGAACTGTGTTTCGAGTGGTTGAGTTTGCTTTTGTGATTGTCCATGTTCCTGCAACAAGAAAAAGAAAAGTCGTATGGTCTTGTGACAGCGCTCCTATGGGAGTAGCCCCCGAGTGCTTGGTGGAGTCGAAGACTCCAGCAAGGACTAAAATAGTCGAAGTTTTCCACTGCATAGCATTGGTGACGTCAGTGCTGACGCTTGTATGACCTTAGTTGCCCGCGTGAGCGGTTTTGACGGGACGGGACGAGCGGTGGGTCCCACTTTCTGACTTTGATTTGACTGGCGTGTGTAATCTTATTTTTAACTGTGCCTCCTCGATTTCCGCGTGTAATGGTAGAAGTTGGGGGACGGTTCGCGCTTCCTCTTCTCCACGTGTCCTACGCGATGCGTGCCACGCGTCCAATAGGGTTTTTGTCAGCCATTGGATTGCATCTCTCAGGGGTTAAGTAGCAATGATGCGGCGGTAATTTCCCATCTGTGCTCTTTCTTCCTTGCAGCCATCGCCATTGCCGTTTGCTTTTCTACTTTCCTCTACGCCCATGTTCTCCACAACGCTGGACCAGCTTCGTTCGTTCCTAAGCTACTTCCTTCGCTCTCATCGCCGCCGCGCAATGGGGAAGAAGAAGGGAGGCGCTGCCGCTGATTCCGCGGCCACCCTCGCTGCAGCGAAGAAGAAAGGTGGCTCCGCTGCTGCCGGCACCAGTGCCGCCGCCGTCGGGAAGAAGAAGGTAGCGGGCACCCACGTGACTAATGGCGCATGGCACCCCTCTATCATCAAGGCATCGGATCTCCGTCTTCTTCGCCAAGACGGAGTTATTTCTGCATCTAGCTCTTTAGTTTATGACGTAGGTGGTTGCGGAATCCACGTTGACCCATCCGCCACCTACTTCGATATCAAGCTTACCAAGTCCGTCCAGGGATGGAGGGACAAATGGTTCTATGTGCGCGACTAGAAGGCCAAGGACGAGCACTTTGGACTTGCGCCTTTCGACCCCGCGACTCCCTGCAAGAAGATGCGTTCTTGGAAGAACGTGATCATGCCTTCCGAACTCGCGGAGACAGACGTGTTATATCAGCGCGTCTGCGACCTCGAGAATCGCATAGGCGTAGAAGAGGGAGGTTGCGCCCTTGTCAGGACTTGGCTGCGTCGTCGCGTCCAGCCTCTCCAGGCCAGGGTCCATCCCATGTTCCAATGGGGTGGCGCTGATGATCCCACTCGCGTGTCTACTGATGGCATGTCCGCGAGTGAGGTAGATAAGAGGGTGCGACTGGTCACGAAGTACACCCTCAAGGATGTCTGCCGAGCAGGCGGTCGTTCCTCCTTTGATGCTTGAATCCTCCTCCGAGATCTGATGCGCTACGTAGTAGCTTATTTTCTCGATTGCATTTCATATTGTGTTTGCTGATCTTTACTTTTGTATGTAGGGGTGGGCGGTGTGCCTTGCCTCCCCTCCCCGAGGGGATTATTCCTCGTGAAGCTTTGGAAGAGGACGAGTCTGAGTCATTGTCCCTTCGATGTGGAAGAGGAAGCCCCGGTCCAGAGTGGGATACTGCATGGCGTTCACGTAGCGGGGATTTCGACGCGTCGACTCCTTCATCTCCAGGAGACACGGTTGTTGACCCGGAGTCGCCAATTCCAGCTGTTCCTGTGAGGGCTGTGGCACTGTCTTCTCGCAAGAAAATGCGATTGCCCAAGGAGTCTTCGTCGGAGTCGGCAGAGGCCACGTTTGATCTTGACAGATTTGATTGGTAAGTTTGTTAGTGCATTCATTCTTCTCTTGGTTTCTTCTTGTTGGCTTTGCCTTGGAGTTTGCCCTTTCTGAGTGCGGATTTTGTCTTGCAGTCAAGAGGCGTCGTCATCTTCTGACGACATCGAATTTTTGAAGGAATCATGAGTCGCGACCTCAAGGGCCAAGATAGAGGTCCAGCGCGCTCCTTCTCCTCCGGCGGCGGCCCACTCCGGGCACAATTCTTCGAGCTCTCCTCATGTAGGGGAGCATCGAGTAGTTGCTCGGATGATGGTTCGGCAATCTTCTTCGGAGTCGCTGGAGGACCATGTAAGTATATCTTTCTTTCTTTTATAATTTGGCAGTCAACGCCCTTTTCTTCCCCTCTGCTGACTCCTTGTTTTGTGCCACAGCTCCTTGTAAAGGAAGCCGCGCAGGTGGCGGAGCAGGTGATGGCGATGGGTCGTCAGCATGCGATGCTGGAGACGCGCCACCGCGTGGTCGAGAGTGAGTGTTCTATACTTATTATTTTTGTCTTCTCTGTATTTGGGTATAATCGACTGACAGCCAAATTTTTGACTACCATGTAGCTGAGCATAATGTTTTACTGCGTGATGTCTCCACGTTGGAGAAGACGCTAGCCGCAGCTATGAAGGGGCACGACGAGGCGATCGCGGCTCGTGATGAAGCCCAGAAGCGCGAAGAGGATCTGCGTGCCTCCTTTGCGGCCAGGGAGAAGTTGTTTGAAGAGCAACTGTTCTCAGTCACCAAGGCCCTCTCAGGTACTTTTACTGGTAGATATTTTATTGATGTTCTTCTCTTCCTCTATAGTGCCGGTGGCATTAGAGGTTTTATCCATGTGTGTATTTTGGTGTAGATGTTGGTGGCTTGAGTTTTGATCCACAAGCCCTTGGTCGCGATGACGCTCTGGCGGTATCTCTGTGATCGAAGATCGTAGCGCTGCTGTCCAAAATACGTTGTCCAAAGCCAAGGCCACCCTGAGTCGCCTCCGGGAGGAGCTGATGCCGAAGGCGGAGCTGGTCGACAATGTGGAAGAGCTGGTGGAGTCGTTCGCTGGGGGTGTGCCTGCCACGTACAAGAACTCCCTCCGCGCAGCTGGCGCGACCATGTCGCTTGCCATGGTGCAAGCCCACGGAGTCGAAGTGGATCCTTCTACGGTGTCGAAGATGATGCCTGTTGGCATGGATGGTCAGCAGGTAGTGTTCGCTCCCTTTGCGACTGCCTGTGCCAAATATGGCCATTCCTTGATAAACACTGTTGCCAAGTATTCGGAGGAGCTCAATCGCGCAAAGAAGGCGGCAAAAACTTCGGCCTCAGGGGTCGGCGGAAAGTCAGTGGCATCTGATACTACCACGGACTTGATGAAGCCCCCGAGGTCATCGAATTCGAAGAAGCCAGCTGCTCCGTAGTTAGTTTCTTGTAATAGCTGATGAACTTGCTCTTTTGATTGGAGAACATGCCTGTTGGCGAATGTGTTTGTAGATACTTTTATTGATCCTGAATGCATCTGTTATTTTTTGACTTTTGAGTTGGTCGCCTTATTTGCCTCTGGCTTGATTTTTGGTAGGGTACATCAAGTGGTCCTATGGGGGGAACCCCGTACTCGCCATCTCTTGAGGATTCAACGGCACCACCATGCTCCACGGTAGAGGAGCTGTCCTTGCTTTCGCGACTTCATGATCGCGTGAAGCAACTGGAGCGTGAATTGCCCGTGATCCGTGGTAGCACGGACGTGTGGAAGTCCAAGGCTGAAAAAGCCGCCGCCCGTGAGCAATATCTGCTTGGCGAGGTGACGCAACTGGGCGACTAGTTTAAGTGTTAGTTTGCTCATCCTCGTCTTTTCCTTTGTAGTTAATCGCAATGGTACGTTGTACTCATGCTGTTGATGCTGCTTCGTGTAGTTGTTAGCGCACGCCGTCCGCGGGAGGAGAGGGATAGGATTGCCATCCGCCTTCATGATCTCACACAGGAGAAACTTCAGGAGAGTGGATACTTCTGGGTAGATCATGATCGTGCGACTGTGTTAGCGACCCTGCAGGATCGCGCCTCGCGAGTGCTGCTCTTTCTAAAGAAGTCGCAGTCATGTTTGAAGAACATATACCGGGCGATGTTCCCGCTGGATGATACTCCATCAAGCCTGCTGGCCCTTCTGACCAAATTTCAAGATATGTCCGCGGTTCGCGAGTGCGTGAGGCAGCAGTTGGTGGCTGGTGCCAAGGCTACCCTCTCCGTGGTGCGTTTGCACAGGCCTGATGTGGATGTCGCCGCCATTGCCTCTGGGCCACCGGTGCCACCAGCAGGATCTTCCTGGAACATGGTGCCACACTATCAGGTTGTGGATCGTCCAGCCGAGGAGATCATCGACTTCTTCAAGGAACAGACTAATGTTCTTCTGTTGCAAGGGTAGCCAAATATGTATCCTGCATATAAGTGTACTGGTGTTGTAAAGCTCATATATATTTGTAGATAATTTATTGCTGGATGTATACAAATAGCTTTATAAGGGTGGGGTGCGTTGCACTTATGCGAGTCCTTTTCGTTAGCCTGGCCATCTTTGTATCGTTCCCTTGTCAACCTGTCAGGTGCGTTGTAGCTGGGTTGAGTTTGTGCTAAGGGGTTCGATTGATGTGCCAGCTACTCGGGATGTCACGTTATTGTTCAAAGAACATGTGTGTATAGGGTGGCGTAGCCCCCGAGTATGAAAGTTGACAAAAGAAAAGAGAACACAGAGTTTTGGGGCACTTAGCTTTTATTTATTCGAAGATTAGTACAGAGTACAATGTGCGGCTAAGTAGCCTTGGCTGAATAGCCTTATTTGCGATGCAAAAGTAAAGAAGAAACGACTAAGGGTAGAAGCATCGCAGTTGTGCGACATTCCAAGGGTTGGAGTGTGCGACTCCTGTCTCTAAATCTTGAAGGCGATAGGCGCCACCTGGGATTACTTCTGTAATCACGTATGGTCCTTCCCAGGGGGACTCGAGCTTGAGATGTCCCTGCTGCTTCAGTCGTAGGACTAGGTCACCTTCGACAAAGGATCTGGGGCGAAGCCTTGTGTTATGATAGTTGCACAGGTTCTGCTGGTAGATCATGGATCTTTCTGCGGCGATTTCTCTTACTTCGTCAAGGAGGTCGACGGAGTCTTCGAGTGCGAGGGATGACTCCTGCTCGCTGTAGGCGACTACGCGTGGCGCTTTATACCGTACTTCGGCGGGTAGTACTGCCTCTGCTCCGTGTACCATAAAGAATGGCGTGTAGCCGGTGGCGCTGTTTGGAGTTGTACGCAGGCTCTAGAGTACAGATTGCAGTTCATCTGGCCAGCAGCCCGCGGCTTGTTCGAGTGGTCGGAGGAGTCACTTCTTGATGCCGCTGCAGACGAGCCCATTTGCCTTTTACACCTGACCGTTGGTCTGTGGGTGTGCTACTGAGGCGTAGCTGATGTTGATCCCTAGGTTTTCACAGAATTCTTGGAACTCCTTGGATGTAAAGTTCGTTCAGTTGTCGGTGATGATGCTATGCGGCACGCCGAAGCGGTAGACGATGGACTCGAAGAACTTTACTGCGTTGTGCCCTGATTGCTTGGTCACTAGCATGGCCTCAATCCACTTGGTGAATTTGTTGACTGCGACCAGGAGGTAGACGTAGCCTCCTTGCGAGGACCTTGGAAGTTTGCCAACCATGTCGAGTCCCCACTGGGCAAAGGGCCAGGCCAATGGGATAGGCCGGAGTTTTGCGCCTGGTGCGTGTGGTTTGTCTGCGAATCGCTGACAAGCATTGCACTTTTGGACTATATCCTTGGCGTCGTGCATGGCTGTGGGCCAGTAAAATCCAGCTCGTAGAGCATTGGCAACGAGGGCGCGACTGCCGGTGTGGTGCCCGCACCTTCATGGATGTCAAGGAGGACTGCTCTTCCATCGGCTAGGGAGACGCATCGCTGTAACACGCCTGTGATGTTGCGTTTATACAGTTCGCCGTTGATAACGGCGAATGCCTTGGAGCGTCGAGTGATGTGTCGTGCGTCTGTCGGGTCGTCCGTTAGGCGCTTACTGACGAGGTACGTAATGTACGGCTGCGTCCAGGATTGTTCGATCATCATGACGCCCATTGGTCCCTCGAGTCCTGTGTCGAGCTCCAAATCATCGATTGTCATTGGCTCATTGGGTGGCGTAGCCCCCGAGTCCGTTGTTGCGCTTGTTTTCTTCTCTGCGGCCTTCGGCTTGATGGAGCGTTCGCATATGCGCTCGAGAAATACCCCAAGTGGTATGGGTGCGTAGGTGGAGCCTATGTTGGCGAGTGCGTCCGCCTCCTCATTGCTTTCGCGACCTATGTGTCGCAACTCGCAACCATCAAAGTCTCCTTCAAGTGTGTCGTAGAGGTCGCGGTATGCGATCATGTTGTCGTTTAGTGCGTCACACTCGTGCATTGTTTGGTTGACGAACAGCTTGGAGTCACCATATATGATTAGCCTCTTTGCGCCGTAGGCTTTTGCCATTCTCATCCCGTGTAACAGGGCCTCGTATTCAGCCTCGTTGTTTGAGGCTGTGAACTGCATTCGCAGGACGTACTTCAGCTTGTCCCCTAGAGGCGATGTCAGTATGACACCTGCTCCTGCTCCATCTTTCCTCTTGGATCCATCGAAGTGCATTGTCTAGAGGTAGGACATATGTCTGGCCTGTCCGGGAGTTGGTTTTCCATCCAATGTACGAGGAAGTCAGGGAGAACTTGCGACTTGATTGCGCCGCGCTTTTCGTAATGGATGTCTCGTGGAGACAGTTCGATTCCCCAAAGCGCGACTCGTCTTGTGGCATCTGGGTTATTGAGGATATGTCCCAATGGGGCGTCGTTGACTACCACGATTGGGTGTTCCTGGAAGTAATGGCACGATCGTGGGCGGTCATAAAGACCGTCGCCCGACTTACGGTAGTGCGGGTACCACTGTTTTGTTGGCGTGAGGACCTCGCTGAGGTAGTATACCGGGCGTTGTACGCCGTGGACCTTGTTTTCCTCGGCCCGTTCGACGACAAGTACTGTGCTAACCACTTGGTTGGTGGCGGAGATGTCTGAGGATGGTTCCCTTTCTCGTGGAGTTACCAATCTTGGCGAGGTGGATAGCGGCGCTTGAGGTCTTGAATGCTTCTTGCGCCGTTGGTCCATTCGAATTTGTCAACTTTGGAGGAGCTGATAGAAAGCAGCGCCTTTTCTCCCATTCATTGATCGTCGGTGAGGGTCGTGATTCGCCGGTTAGTTCTTTGAACGCCTCTTATGTTCTTTGGCTTCTCCATGGCCAGTATGGCCTTTATCTTTTCGGGTTTGCCTCAATCCCTCTCGCGGAGATAAGATACCGGCGGTTGCCCGGAGTGCTGTAGAAAGCGCATTTGTCCGGATTGAGCTTTATCCGGTAGCGATCGAGATTGGTGAAGGTTTCGCACAAGTCGTCGATTAGAGAGGCTTCTTCCTTGGTTTTGATTACTATGTCGTCGACATAGACTTGGATGTTGCGACCAAGTTGCTCCTTGAGGCAAGCCTGCATGCACCGCTGGTACGTGGCTCCCGGCGTTTTTAGCGAAGGGCATTGTGTTATGTGAGAACGCGAAGAAGCGTTATGTATGGTCTTCTCTGGTCTTCCTCCTTCATTCGAATTTGGTTATAGCCTGAGTAGGCGTCTAGGAAAGAAGGCGCTCGCATCCAGCGTGGAGTCGATGATTTGATCGATCCGTGGTAGCGGGAAGTGATCTTTAGGCAGTGCTTGTTTAGAAGTAAAGTCCACGCACATCCGCAGGATATATCCTTTTTGGCACCGACACCGTATTGGCGAGCCAAGTGCTTTCCTTGATCTCGCGTATGAATTTGGCCTCGAGTCTGTTGATCTCCATTCCATTGCTGTGCCCGTGGCTCAAGCGATCGCGATTGTTGCTTGGTGGCCTTGCGTCAGGGTTGACGTTGAGTGCGTGCTCGGCGAATTCCCTAGGAACTCCTAGCATGTCCGTAGGACACTAGGCGAATATTTCCCAGTGCTCACGGAGGAATTCGACGAGCGCGAGTTCCTATGCGGGACTCAAGTTGTTGGCGATGAGGGCCGTTTTAGCGGGATCTGATGGATGGACCTGCACCTTCTTTGTGTGCCTGAGATGAGTCGAAGGAGAGGTCGGTGAGCTTGGCCTACTCGAGGGGCTGTCTGCATCGTTTCCTTCAATCGCTGAGCTCCTCCTGCATCTTTGAAGGACTGGAGATTCTGTTGAATTCCTGCATGGCTGTCAGATCGCTCGAAACTCCCGTTGATCGTGATGACGCCGTTGGGACCTGGCATTTTCATCTGCAGGTAGGCGTAGTGAGGTACTGCCATGAACCTAGCGAACGCGACGCGCCCGAGGATGCAGTGGTATTGTGAGGGCCCGTCGACAACTTCAAAGTCGATGCGCTCGCGCTGGAAGTTCTTCGGCGTGCCGAATATGATGTCAAGGTTGATTTTGCCCAGGGGGTATACGCCTTTTCCTAGGACGATGTCGTGGAACGTTGTGTCCGATGCCTCCAAGCAGGTTAGAGGGATCGTCATTGCTCGCAAGGTACTCACGAATATGAGGTTGATACCGCTTCCGCCATCCATGAAGACGCGACTCATGTCGAAGCCTCCAATTTGCGCCTCGAGTACGAGGGGGCAATGACCTGGGCGAGGTACTTGAGGCGGGTGGTCGCGTTTGTCGAAGGTAATGCATGACTCACTACCACTTAGGTACTCAGTGGTGGATGGTGGCGAGTGCATGGCCAAGTTGACTTGGCGAGTGATGGCCTTCTGCACCCTATTGGAGGGGCGTCCCTTTTGGATCATCATGGTACCCATGACCCGTGGGTATGGTTCGCCTCCGTCGTGCTGGTCCGGTGCAGCTCCGTTCGGGGGTGGCCCAGGTGGTGGTGGTGGTGCGCCATGTGCCACTACGCCTGGAGCGGTTCCGTAGCCTCTTTCGACTGCATTGCGGTTCATCCGAACCAACCCCTCATGTAGCTTGAGGAACTCGCGGCAGTCCTTGAGGAGGTGACTGGACTTTCTCTTGCCATTATGCTTGTCGATGTAGAAGTGTACCGTGCATGGTCCGGATAGTTTGTCTTCGATGGAGGTCACGGGTGCTTCATCGCGAGTGCGGCGTTGCCATACTTGCGTGGTTTTCCCGGAGTCGCGGTATCCGCCGCTGCGGTATCCGTTGTTGCGGTTATCATCGCGTCTATCGGCGTAGCCGGCTGCGACCATGTTGACGTCATCGCGATCGTCGTAGACGCGCATACGACGTTTACTCCGACGGTCGCGTCTTCGTTCGAGTTCTGCCTCCTCGTCAGAGTGAACGCGGTTCTTCAACGAATCTTCCCCATCGGCCCACCGATTCACGATCTCCATCAAGTGGTCGATGGTCTTGGGCTTCGAGCGGCCTAGCTCCTCCCTGAGTTCCATGCGGCGGACACCACCATTGAATGCATCAATCGCGCGGTCTTCCGAGATGTTCTCTGTGGAGTTCTTGATGATGGACCATCTTTGGATGTAAGAGCGCAGCGATTCGCCAGATTTTTGCTGGTAGCATCTCAGTTCTTCGATTGAAGCGGGGCGTTTGTACGTGCCCTTAAAATTGCGCACGAAGCTGTAGACCAGCTCATCCCAGCTGCGAATGGATCTGCGTGGGAGGTTATTGATCCATGCCCGAGCGGCGCCTGCATTTGTATGGCGCAAGCATTGCATGGCGCATTTCGCTTGCCTCATGCGCGACGGAGAAGATGTGATCCTCCAGCCAGATCTTGGGGTCCTGCAGACCGTCAAATTTCGGGTTCTCCGATGGGAGTTTGAACCCTTTAGGCATTCGCTTTTTCCTGATGGATCTGCTGAAGCATCTGGCGCCACAGAGCTCCCCATCTTCTTCTTCCGAATCAGTCAACCGATCACGTCATGCCCTTGACTTGTCGATCTTGCGCTACGTGAGTTCGTCGCGTGCATCGTAGTCGCGATCGTGTCGTCGTGAACGGCGGCGCCGAGACAGGTCGTGAATGTCATCGCTTGACGAGGGCGAGGAGTAGCGTTTTGCTAACGCTTTGCCCTGTTTGGGTGCATTGGTTCTTTGTCGAGGCCGGCCTCGATTAGCCCCAGGCCCGCGATCGTAGATCGATGCATGGCCGTTCGGGGATCTGCAGCCGGTGGCTGGTTATTGAGAAGGTACATGGTGGCCGCTGTCACTGCGGCCTGTGGCGTCCTGGGAACCACGTTGCCTCTCGTGTCGACTGTCATAGAGCCGAAGTCGAGAACTTTCGCGGCGTCTATGTGTTCTTGTTCGGTGAGGTGAGCCATCCGTGATTGCCTCTTCCTGGCGAGATGCTCGTTGCCTCTTGAGGAGGATCCTCCGTAGGAGGAGAGCCCAGCGCGACAAAGGCTTGACTCGTCCGCCGCCTTTTTACGCGCCTCAAGTTGCGTGATTGCTTGTTTCTGGCGCTTGAATTCCTCTTTTAGGAGCCAGTGGTAACCCATCAGTAGTTCCTGAGGGGACCCGAAGGGTAGAGGTGCCCCTCATAGGGCTTCGCGGTAGCGTTCCCACTCTTGCTCGTTGAGCCTGATCACGACACGTTCGCCGGTTTGCTCGTTGATTATGCTGGGGGGTTCGACTGCTCCTCCATTGCCGCCGTTGCCTCCGTTGGGCGGGTCGGTGCCGTTGCCGGTGTTACCACCATTGCCGCGGTTGGCGGAGGTGTCGCCTGTGTTGATGACGGCGCACATGAAGTGATTTGGGAAGCTGTTGCTTCCACAACTTTCAGATTTGGAACCGTAGGTTCCATCTTGATCGGATCGCTTAGGTGTCGCGACTTTGTCGATGACCATGTTCCCAATTCACGGAGCGTTGAGCTCGGCGAGGGTGTCGATCGATGGAGGAACCATGATCTGGGGCAATCGTCGGTGATGTAGGCTGATCGGGCATGCGGCGTGCCCATCGACCAACTTAGGCGAAGCTCCCAATCGCCAGGCTGATTCCGTCGCCTACGGACTCGAAGGCCGGGCGAGTAGCCGGCGTGTGGATGGTGAAGTCGAAGGCTCCGAAAAGCTGGCGAATCTCCGCTGTCGCAGAGTTGTAGATCGCGTTTGATGGGGCCGAAGAAGCCGCAACATCAGCACTCCCAATTCCCACAGACGGCGCCAATTGACGAGGGTTTAACTCGTCAATGCCCATTGTTATGGACTTGGGCTTTGGAGAAGGAGGGAGCGCTGGAGACATCTATCGGCTAGCAAGCAAGCACACAGGGGACAAAGGATTTACCCAGGTTCAGGCCTTGTAGAGGTCCCTACTCCTGCTTGTCTGCTCGTGGAATTATCGAAGGAGTCGAAAGTTACAATGGTGCGCAGATGCAATCTGGAAAGGGTTGTGGAAACTAGGGTTGCGTGTGTCCTCCTCGCCGCCCCCTCCTAGCCTTTATATAGATAGGCTAGGTCTCAGGTAGCAGGTCGAGTCGGTTACAAGTTAGGGTTTTCCCCTTCAAACTTTCTATCTTTAGCTTCTTCTTGTCTTTCAAGCAATCGAGAGTCCCTAGGTTACTCGAGTCCCTCCATCCGGGCCTTGGCGACACCATGGGCCTGTATGTATTTGGACCGTATATACCAAGCTTGAGTACCTGTAGGGTATACCCATGTCACATATTGTATGAGAATTTGTGAAGGATGGAGATGCTAGGCGTCCTAATCTACCAAAAAGGTTTTGGGAACTGATATTATACTCACGATTCATCCTTATAGGCTATAGTAGCTTGATCATGAAAGTTGTCATGATAAGGATGAATAAAACATGTAAGTAAAATGTTTACTACACTAAAAGATTACTAAAGAATGGATTTTTGAAAGAATGCCAAACATTTGATGATGGTGATCCACTTCAAAGTGCAAGTCCAAAGGTATTAGTATTTGACTATACACGCTTTGTACTATGTGTCGTGTGAATGACACCACTATTGATGTTGATATATTCTTTTAAAAGGAAAAGGAATTGCTGAAAGAGAATCTATAAAATATTTGACAGAAAAGAAAAAGTTGGAGATGTCCAGCTTAGGTATATAGAACATATACATGTTATGGCTATATTCTTTGCTTGTTAAACAATGTGGTTCTTAGGTATTGGATACCGGTATTAGATACTGAATTGGTTGGTGTGAAGTGTCATACAGAACAACACAATTCATGAACTATAACAGCCTAAGTAACTAGCAAGAGAATAAGTGATGATGTTCATAAAAAAAGTGTTATTGTGTTTTCCGTTGTCGTCAAACCTAGCCTTCAAGATTTGTTTTAATAATTGTTATTTTGTTCCGGTATTACGAGAACAATGGTTGTTCAAATAATTACCGTATTCCATAAAGGATGGATGAACTTTTACAAGTCTAGTTGGAGAAATCACATCCATAAACATTATTGCTAAAATGTCGTAAGACAAATGGTTGGAAGATCACTTATGAAGTGACATCGTTGTTTGAATTATATTAGAAAGTAAACATGAAGAAACTCCATGTTGATGGATTTTTGGAGTCTTTGATTTTGATCAATTGACGCTTGTGAGACTTTCCTCGAGATAATTGAAACTCCGTCCATAGGCCAACGAGAAACAAATGACTAACTTATTGGATATTATACATATTGATGTATATAGTCCATTATATGTAGCCATATGCGATGGATATTTTTGCTTCATATGATTTCTCCAGAAATTTGAGTGAATATATCTATATATTTACTTAATAAGGAAGAAGTATGAAACATTTGAAAATTGTTCAAAGACTTTCAAGATGAAGTGGAAAATCATTGTAACAAGAAAATAAAGAGTTTATGATTCGATCATAAAGGAAGATATTTGAGTTACATGTTTAGCAAAACACCTAGGATTTGAGAAATTGTTTCATGATTTGTGTTTCCCGATAAACCATAGGAGTATGGCATATTCGAGAGATGAAATCAAACCATGTTTGACATGGTAAGATCAAAGGTGTCATTTATAAAACCGCCACTATGTTTTAAGGATTAAAGCTTTAGAGACTACCACTTTTACACCGAAAAGAGCACCATCGTGATCCGTTGAAATGACACCATATGAGTTATGGTTTGGGATAAAACCCGAATTGTCTTTTCTTAAATTTTGGTATGCTATGCATAAATAAAATGTTTACAACCAAAGTCGGATAAGCACGTCTTTGTAGGTTATCCCAAAGAATTTGTTGGGAATTCCTCCATAACACTGAGGACAAAAGAGTTTGTCGCTTGGAACGTCAAGTTTCTTGAGAAGGAATTTTCCGCAAAAAGTTAAGTGGGAGGACAATAGAACTTTGATTAGGTTAATGAACCTAAGCAATATGTGCTAAGTAGCGCAGCGCCAGAAAGTGTCCCGGAGGCGGCTAAAATGCTCATGGCTCCCGTGATTACAAAGGTTGTGATCTCAGAGATTAGAGTTCCTATTTGAACTGTATGCATCGGGTAAGAATCAAATAGTGAGATTTGATAAACAAGTCGTTATTGTTTTGACAATGATGAACCGACTGCATGCAAAGAAGCGAGCATAGCGGAGTTGGAATCTTCACCATGATGAAAATGTTAAAGGAGTTTAATTTTATCGGAGATGATGAAGATGCTTGCATTTGCAAGAAATTAAGTGGGAGCACTGAGACAAATTTCCAATATATTATGCAGAGTACATATTGTTGATTGGAAATGATGTATCTTTTATTGACACAAGTTAAGAATTTCATTAAAATAGGATTTCGATGAAAGACTTGGGGCAAAACTAGAATATTTGGCATCAGTGTCTATATGGATAGATTGAGGCGCTAATATGGTTGTGCCAGACGTACATATATAAGATATTAAAAGGGTTCAATATAGAAACAACAAGAAAGGTTCTTGCTGCATGGAAAGGATTGTATCAAGATTCAAGTGTTTCAACACTTGGTGAGTAAAATCACATGAAAATTTTGATCGATTATACCATGATATGTATATATCCAGATATGTCATATGCTCTAAATGTTATGAGCATATACTAGAATGACTCATAAGATGATCATTGGACGATAGTAAAGGATATTCTTATGATCTTTGGAAGAACTAAGAATATGTTATGTATAGGTGACAAATAGTTGCAGATAGTTCATTGTAAAGAGTTACATTGATACTAATTTGTCACAAGATACACATTAAATTTATCTCAATTTAGACTATGGGTGGCACAATGTAATGGAAAGGATGTTCCATGATGGATTTGAATGAGTTCCAAAGTTAAGACATTGTGACGGATACTACAACAAAACGCTAAGTATATGACTGCTATAGTAGCAGCAAAGGAGGGTATTTGTGTTAAGTAGTTTGTTATCAAACTAGGTGTGGTTCAAAGTAGGCTAATACTATGAAGATATATTGTATGACAATAATATCAATATATTTTAACCCGAACGAACTAAAGGTCTCACCAAAGGACCAAATTTATACAATGCCATCTCATTTGAGAATGAGTGATGCGTAGAGACGCAAAGACATGCAAATACACACGGACCTGACAGATCCAGAGATTATGTTAACCACTAGAAATCGTGTATATGCAACACCAGAAAGCCATAGGTATTCAATATGCAAAGTTTTTCAAACTAGATTATTGACTCTAGTGCAAGTGGGAGACTGAAGGGAATATGCCTGAGAGGTAATAATAAAGTAGTTATTATCTTATTCCTTGTTTATGATAAATGTTTATTTTGCATGCTATAATTGTATTAATTTGGAAACGTTAATACATGTGTGTTTAATAAACAAAAGGAAAGTTCCTAGTTATGTCTCTCTTATAAACTAGCTCGTTGATTAACAAGATGATCAAGGTTTCCTGATCATAGACATTGGATATTGTTAATAACGAGGTCACAACATTAGTGGAATGATGTGATGAACATTCATCTGAAGTATAGCATTACGATCAAAGTCATTGTGTTTATATTGCTATAACATCATATGAAGTAATCCTAGTCCTTAGACCATGAGATCATGTCAATCACTAACACTTGAAGAGTATCTTGATAACATCAAACGTCACACCATGAAAGGGTGATTATAAAGGTGGATTCAGTGCTACGAAAGAGTTATGTAGAGGCTCATGGATCAAGAGTGGGATTTGTCCATCCCGATGACGAATAGATATACTCTAGGTCCTCCCGGTGATATCACATTGGTTAGCTTGCAAGCAAGTGATGAGATCACTACAATGTTATATCACAGGAACGAGAAAAGAGTACATGTCGGTAACGAGATCAAACTAGGTATGGAGATACTGATGATCGAATCTCGGACATGTAATATATCGCGAGACAAAGGGATTTAGTTACTAGCGTTAAAGGTTCTCACGATCACAGAAGTTATCGTTGAATGTGTAGGAGTCAGTATGGATCTCTAGGTCCCGCTTCTGATTATTGATCTGAGAGGGGTCTCGATCATGTCTGCATTATTCGTGAACCGTAGGGTGACACACTTAAGGGATACCGACACCATTTGGAGTAAATATGTTTCAGATAAAGATTTAAGAAAGTGCTGGAATTATTTCAATAGACACCGAAACCGCTTCGGGTGAAATTGCTGAAATTGGTTCTGCGTGTAATATTGAAATGTTATAGGGAGTTTTATGTGAATGTTTGTTAATTAAAGATTCTGAATAAAATTAATAAAAGAGTTTTATTAAATGAGAGAGCATTAAATTTGGAGAAATTTAATGCATTTAAAGTGGAGACTTTAATAGAGAATGTGAAGGGGCATATTTATGTGGAGGGGGTTACCACCACATAAATGAGGGAGGTGAAGGGACACCCTCCATGGGCGCCGGCCATGGGAGGGGTACCCTCCCCTCCTCCTATAAAAGGCCCCCTCTCACACCTTCACACTTACACCTCCTCGTGAAGGATCTCTCTCCCCTCTACTATTTTCCCCCCATGGTCTCGGATTAGCGAGATACATGTTCCCGTGGCTTTATTTGGAAAGGAGTTGCTGCTTTGCTAGAGCGAGGGACGGAGGTTGTCGGGGTACCGGACGTGTGTGTGATCACGGATGCACCACTTCTTTGCGGTGCTGGACTTGGTGGTGCTGGACTTGCTGGAGCTGGATCTGATGGACGTGCTAGAGCTAGACCTGGTGGACCTGCTGGACTTCATCACGATCTTGAGTCGGCAAGTGTATGACTACATCATCCACGAGTTCCATCTCATTAACAAAGCTTTGTTGTCTTCAAGGGTATATTCTCTATGGATGTATATCCACCCGTTGCTTGTATCTAATAGATAGATCTTGGCGTATAATAGTTCCCATCATAGGAATTTTTTTATTTTCTATGCTGCGAACCCTTCATATATATGAAATGAAAGAGATTTGCAAGAGGAATGCATTGATGCCATTTATACACTATGAACCCGTATAATTTGCTTTATACTAGTGGACAAAGTTGTATATCAAAGACCGTGCAGAAATAATGTGTCTTATATTTTCGGACAGAGGGAGTATATATCTTGGGTTTCATTTTTTCTTCTAGTAATATCGTATTACGGAGAGGCTGACATCACGTACCCACAAGCCTACAATATCCCTCGATTTTAATGGTCGGGTTTGAAAAAAAGTTAAATACTTGTACAGAGAGGCTGACATCGAGGACCCACCAACCAGAACATACAAGGATGCATCGGGGACTCACAAGTCAGAACATAGCAGAGAGGCTGACATGGGGGGCCCCAGCAGCAAGACCATACACGGCTGCCGCATCGAGCAACGTTGCCAAGGTCAAAATAGCGGACGCAGCCGAAAAAAGTCCATCATACACATGTTTCATTTACACAGAGACCGACATGTGGGACCTAGTAGCGCGACCTTATACAAGTGTTGCATTGAGCAACGTTGCCAAGTTCGAAACAGGGAGGCGCAAGTAAGCAAAAAGTCCAGCATGCACACGTTTCTTCTAATAAGAGGCTCACATAGGGGACCCAGCAGCCTGAAAAAATGGCTGATGCAGCGAGCAACATTATCAAGTTCAAAACACGGAGGCGCGAGCAAAAAAAAGTCAATCATACAACCGATCCTTCTAATGGGAGGCTCACATGTGGGACCCAACATCGTGACCAAATGGCAGATTCGTCGAGCAACGCTATCTAGTTTGGAACATGGTAGCGCCAGAGAAGAAAAAAATCTATCATACACACGATTCTTCTAGTGAGAGGCTGACACAGGGGACCCACCAGCCTGAATAAACGGCTGATGCAGCGAGCAACGTTATGAAGTTCGGAACATGGAGGCACGACCGAGAGAAAAATTCCACCATACTCACGTTTCTTCTAATGATAGGATGACATGTGGGGCCCAGCAGTATGGTTATAAGGTAGATGCATCGAGCATCAAGTTCGGAACTGGATAGCGCGAGTGAAGGCAAAAATTCCATCATACACACGATTCTTCTAATGAGAGGCTAACATGGGGACCCATCAACATGACTAAACGACAGATGCATCGAGCAACGTTATCGAGTTCACATCAGGAAGGCATGAGCCAATGATTTTTTTATCATGCACACATTTCTTCTAATGAGAGGATGAAATGTGAGACGCAACATCCTGATTAAATGGCAGATGCATCGAGCAACGCTATCAAGTACGGAACAGGGTAACGCGAGCAAAGAAAAAAACTCATCATACACACCATTCTTCTAATAAGAGGCTGACATGTGGGACCCAATAACCTGACTAAACGGCAAACACATCGAGCAACATTATCGAGTTCAAATTAGGGAGGCGCGGCCGAAAAGTATGGTGTGCTAGAGACACTAACGTTCGGGACCCACACACCTCAAAAAACTTCGGCGAGTCAACATCGAGTGAGGAATCAAAAATCTTGCTTCTGCCATGCGCCGGTCGAGCTTCGTCCATGTTTTTAGCGGTTTCATCGTAGTAGAGGGCTGTAAAACCAGAAAAAAGTTTTCCATCGACCATGGTCGAGCCGAGAAATTCGTCGCAGAAGACGCGTCTTTTACGACGACGATCGACGGGCCCGGTCATTGTGGATGGACACTTTTCTTGTAGTGATGCAAGCACACACATGGCTATGGAGATTTTCTGGTAAGCGCTGAACCCTAGAACCCCTGCTGCATCTCTACAACATTTGAAGTATGTGTTGTTGGCCTCGTAAGATTCTACGGCTGTGTTTGTTTGGGCTGCAGCTTTTGAAAATCGGCTATAGGCAAGCAGCTGTGGAAAATCAGCTGTGGGAAGCAGCTGTTGTAAATAGAAATTTGGTGTTTGGCAAGAAGGCTTTTGATGATAACTGTTGCTGGTTTTGAGACTGAAATGTCTAAAATGTTCCTGGGTGTAGAAGATGTTATACAAGTGTTGATTAAAATTATTTACTCCCTCCGACTATATTAGTTGATTTGGATTTGTCTAGATACAGACGTATCTAAAACTAAATTATGACTAGATACACCTGAATCTAGACAAATCCGAGTCAACTAATATGGATTAGAAGGAGTAGTTGTTTTTGACTTTTTTTTACTTAACTACTACGATTCAAGGGCTGAATTACCAACAGATCAAAAAAAAAATAGATGTTTGATTAGGCATTTTTTTTAACTTCTCTAGTTTGGAGGTTAACTGCATACACAGAATACCCAAAATTTTCATTACCGAAGCGTACACATCACCAACATTATCTTGGCGTCATACATGTAAAAATAACAAATTAAAAATATAGGACATTGTGGCCGTTCGAGAAGAGCTTGATCTCGAACCCATCGATGGTCAGGACAGGAAGGCCGTAGATCCCCTGCAGCGACCGCCGCTCCCGCCTGCCCCTACCCAAAAATCGCCGCCGCCCCACGTCCAGGCACCGTCGCCGCCACCCCGCGCCCAGGAAACGCCGTCGCCGCCCCACGCAACGAGGAAGAGCGTCGACGCCGCCATCGCCACGCCCAGGCGAGGCGGCGACTCCTTCTCCAACAGCCGACAGGGATGGAGACGAGGAGGCTGGGAATGGAGTGGGGGAGAGACAACGGAGATGGCTACTGGCGGTGGGGATGGCCGGGGACGGGTGGAACCCTAGCTTGCGATGGACAGGAGACGTACGGTGGGTCGATTGGGGAATTGCTCAGGCTGGGTGTGGGCACGGTGGCAGTTTTTCTGTAATTACCCCGAACTGCGAAGGTTACTTCCGTCCGCTGCACTCGGGAAGCGGCAAAAGCGCCCAGGAAGCTGCTCTCGACCCGCTTTCTCTCGACATCGCTCCCACATTCATTTTCTAGGCCCGATTCTCGCCAGCGCTTTTCAATATTTGGTCATTTGTTTCAGCTTCTGATTCCAGGGCCCAAAAGCTAAAGCGGAAGCTGAAACAAACGGAGCACGAGTTTGACAAACAATTCTCGACGCATTCGAAATCTCATACGGGAGAGATGTGGGGGGTAGGTTAGTACTCAACAAAGTAATCTTGCATGAGGGAGTGGGGGCTGAGCGAGCGGTTGCACGGGAGGCAAATACGGCCAGGCACTAAGCCACGACGCCGATTCACGAGCTTAAACCTATCCTCGGTCTCCTTAACGGCTAGGATGATGGCCAACTGTTCGGTTACTTCATCGTGTAGCACCTCTTTGAGGTCAGAATCGTCAGAGGAGGATGAGTCCTCGAAATAGAACTGCTCGCTCTCGCTCAGCCCCGAACACATCTACATCAAACACGTAGGAACGCCAAGATGGTGGTGGGCGAGGTCGATTCGGCCGGCGGCATAGATGGGACCGGATCTTACTGCGATATGGTGGGCGAGGTCGATTCGGTCGATGTCGACAGCGGCGACGTGTACCGCGGAAGCAGTGGTGGTCGAATCTATTCGCTTGCGTGCAGCGCGCCAGGGAGGAAGGCGACAAGGATGGGGGCGGCGGCGACGGGCGGAAGGGGCGAGGGAGAAGAAATATCAGCGCGCCAACACTCGTGCCGAGAGTATCGTCTAGGCTCAGGTCGGTCGACTGCCCCGGAAATGTAGAGGTCAATCGGGAGATTTCTTCGTTGCGAGAAAAAATATTTAAAGGCCGGCCACTTTTACGGGATCCACTAGAGCACCACTTTTTGTGCAAACCGAAAACTATCGGCTTATTTGCAGTTGTCAGCCCTTTATGGGCTCCGCTAGAGCTTCTCTTAGAGCTAGTGGTGGTAGAGCAACAAACCAGGATCCTAACGTTTGCATGCTGGTAAAACAGTTTGGGATATCACCATTTTCCTTTTCTATTTTATAGAATAAATATATGTAAAACAGTAAAAGATCCTAACCTTTGCATGCTGGTAGCAAAAAAGCAACAAACAAGGGTTAATCCACCTTCAAATACAGATTTAGATATAAGATAACGAGTTTTAACAGACTTCAAATAGAGAGATAGTGTTACCAACTTACCACCTCTACTCTAACGGGTAGGGCTAAAGATGGTAAAACTCATCAGGGATACTTATTATCATGAGTCAGTGCCACATGTTGTTACTCTCAGTGGTTCATTTTGGTGGAAGAGCATTATTAATCTTGCAGATGAATGGAGATCAATTTCTAAATGTGAAATTGGCATGGGATTCACTGTTCTTTTGTGGAGTGATTTATGGTCTGAATCTCTGATGTCTATAAAGTTTCCTAGCCTTTTCTCTTTTGCCAGAGACAAAATGGCTTCAGTTAATGATATATGCACTCTGGGAAATCTCATGAAGATTTCGTGCTACCTCTTTCAGTGGAGGCATATCAGGAGTATAGACAGAATGTGCTATCAGGAATTAATATATCGACAGAGGATGATAAATGGATTTGCCAGCTAAGCAAAGATTCCTATAAGGCCAAGCTTTTTTAGAGAGACCGTTTGAGGGCATATCAAATGACATTGTCTCTGATCATGTTTGGAGGAGTAAATGCATGTCAAAGCATACATTTTTTGCTTGGTTATTGCTGCACGACAGGATAAACACAAAGAATATGTTACTACGTAGAAATTGGAAAGTAACAGATCATCATGACTGTGTCCTTTGTTGTGCACATGCGAGAGAGGACTGGAAACATCTCCTTTTCAGCTGTTTGTTCAGCACCAGGGTCTGGTATTATCTAGAAGTGGAATGGAGTGATGTTAGTATTCCAGAAGCATTTAAACATGCTAAGTTGAGGTTCTTTGGCCCAAGTTTTATAGAAATAATAATTCTGGCCTGTTGGAATATTTGGAAACATAGGAATGGTATGGTTTTTAAAAATGAAATACCCATATTTAGAGGTTGGAAGGTGGGTTTTTTATATGATTTGACCTTGTTTAAGCACATGTAAACAAAAAGTTCAAGGTTTTAGTGTCATCATGGCTTGACAACTTACCTTAGGAGTTCCGGCTGGTGGCCATGTACATATTTGTTCTTTCTTTCTCCCTTTAGCCTGTAACCCTGTAATTATCTGTAAGACTATATTTGTTGTTCTTTTATAATAAAGGGCTGTGAGGGTCTCCCCTATAGTAGAAAAGTAAAAAAAACGGGTAGGACTAAATGTGGCGTCAAACGACATAATGAGAAGTTTCCTCGTACTCTTGCAGGAAATTTGACCTCTTAAGATAAAAGATAGTACAGTACATATTCTTGCAAATCATTAACCTCCTAACAAGAACATTTTCCACCAACATGCCTTGCTTTCAAATAAGGAGAGAGAGAGACCGAAGGGCACGCGACCGCTAGGGAGAGAGCCAGCTAAAAACCCATCTAGGGTTTCGTCCTCTCGTCGGCGATGTCGCTAGTCCGCTCCGCCTCCGGTGGTCCTAGGGCCTTTGAGGTGTGACGGACCACGGCCTCTGCCGGCGGGAGGTTTTTCGTTTTTTGTTAAGCCTATTTTGAGTGTCTTCTTCAGGATGTTGAGGTGACGACTACGTCCTGAAATCAGAATAAGGTCCTTTCCGTTCTATCCTCGCTCCGGTGATGCATCTAGCACCGATGAAAGGCGCGTGGAGTCGTTTGTCCGGTCGATCTCCAGGGATCCGGTCCGTTATCGTGTTTGTTGGTTGTTTTCAGGTCAGTCTTTTCGATCTACGGTTGTCATTATTGACAATAGTTGCTGCTCTGGTACGTTGGTCCTTTGTGGCCTTAGCACGACGAATTCTCGTCTGTCTACTACGACAAGCTTTGCCTGACTCCGATGATGGAGGGACGAGGACGGCGGCGCGCCTTCGGTTCACGCTAGTGTTTATAGTCATCGTTAGGTGGTTCAATGATCTATTTATAATTTATTATTATTTTTAGACCGCTTTGTTCTGTCGTTGATAATTATTAATAGATCGGTGTATTTAAAAAAAAAGCGCATTTTCCATAATCCCTAGAGCCTCGAGCACATTGAGCCAGCTGAATACCAGTCCGGTATCGTCGAAGAAAGGCCCGCGTCCTCATGACAAATGGGTCCCGCAGACCACTCTCTCACACAGGTCAAACAGGCCCCACGTTACAATTTCTTCGTTTCCTCATTTCACCTCACCCCTTCTTCCTCACCTGTCACGCACCTTCTTCCCCTTCGCGACCCCCGACACGACCCGACCCGAGAGATCCTCCAGATCAAGCGATCCTCCAGATCAAGCCGCCTAGCCTAGGGCCACGCTCCCACCCACCACCCACCACCCAACCCATGGCGGAGGTCGCCGACGCTTCCCGCCGCGCGACCGCCGGGGCCTCCATATCCCCTACTCCTCCTGCCGCCGGCAGCGGCGACCGCAAGCGCGGCCGCTCGCCTGTGCTCCCTCCGCCGCCCCCCGGCCCCCCTCCGCCGGCGGCGCAGAACAAGAGGCAACGGGCAGAGGGAGGAGGGTTCGACCGTCGCCGCCTCGGCGGAGGCCAGGACGACAGGAGGTGAGAGCCTTTAGAAAGTTGGGTGCTGGGTTGGCTGGGAGCTCAGCTTGGACGCTGAAGCGAAAACACCAGCGTTTGCTCGGATCGTTGCTTTCGATTGTTGCTGTCAGTCGAGATCGTTCGTCGCTGATTGGAGATCGTGTTCTTAGATTGGTTTAGCCGTATTGGTTAGAAGAACTGTTTTAGGTGTAGACTTGCTGTGTGCAATAAGCTGACGACGCATGCAAGTTCTTCAAACTGTGGTTCTAGAATCGGGAATTACATGATTTCATTGTTTTTTGGGTGGTTCGTTATGCTTTCGCACTTTTTGGCTAGAAGTACATTATTCGCACCATTGCAATCCCAATAACACCAATATCCTGACATGCATCTACATTGACTGAGGTGCTGTGCTTTATTTAAATTCGGGAATTGCCATCTGTTAAAAATAATTTAGCATATAAGGAATGAAACTATCTGATGGTTGGGTGTCTAGTGTCTTGATTTTGTGCTTATGAGTTCCTTTGAGCGCTGTTGCAGTTTTAAAATTGTTGTGCGTTGTTTCCTAGGTTCGGGAATGATCATGGCGGCCAGGGTCGACACAGCAATCGTGCACCAGGTATGCATTAGTGGAGGAGGGGTTGTGCAGTATTCCTTAATCCATCATTTGGTACGAATTCTGTAGTAGAATACATACTAGTTTTAAGTTCCAAACTACCAGGCATTAGGAAGAATTTAGACCGTAACATAAACTCCATACAAAAAGTGCTCAGGTTTTTGCCTGGCTGGGAAGTACCATGACACAAAAGTTTTGCATCATGCGACCATCATAGTTGACTTCTCCTTTTCTTTTCCAACGATGGTATCAACCGTCGCAGATCTTCCTTGCCACAGGCGCCTAACTGTATCTTCTTCTGAACACTTCTGTCTCCACTCTCCACTCTCCTTAAACGTTCGGTTACCAGTCCCAGAATTCCTCTGACCTTTTCTTTCTGCAGAATATTCCAGTCGTCCAACATGCAACACATAGCAAAAGTAACATCAGTAGGGTCCTTCAGTATTTTCCTTCAAAGAAAAAGCAACATTTCTTGTTTATGATAAATTCCACAATACACCAGCAGCACCAATCATGATTACAACTCTATATCGGCTAAAAAAAGATTACAACTCGAGTAATTAGTTATCCATTCTGGCAAAAATCATACAGGTTCTCAGGGTCTATTTGGTTTAGCTGTGGATTCTGAAAAATCTGCTGTGAACTGTGAGCTGTGGGAAAGCTGCTGTTATCTGGATAGGTGGAAAAGTTGTAGGTCGTTTGGTCATAGCAACTGTAAAACTGTAGATTTTAGTAAAAGTTGTCTATAATACAATTAAAACCCGGAGAATTTTTTTATATGCTAATAATTGACCGTGGAACCCTGATCTATATGATAATTAACATGTAAATGGTCGGTCAGTTAGAAAGATCATTCTACTTTTAGTAGCACATACGTATAAAATAGATAATTATGTTTAAATTTTGTATAAAAGACTGATGGCTGCAACGTGACCATCGATGCAAGAACTGTGAGAGCATGGCCATGGCCGCAGCCGAGGTGCTTTCAAGTTACAGTTGACCGTGGAGGGGCCCTGCAGCGTGCGCTCGGGAGTCCCTCAAAGGCACACGCCTTGCACAAGAGCTAGGCAGCTAGCTTGACTTGCATCCTGGACTCCTGATCGAGTAGCAAAGCTTGATACGCAACCAGCAACCTAGAAGACTCGATCGAATATGGCTAGCTCACAAGTCACACGCATGCACAATTGATTAAGTAGCCAGAGGGGACCACGCCTGCGGGAGGTACTGGACTCCCCTCGCCCGGGACTGCACGAGCTGGCGGTGCTCGGGCCGGGACAAACGGACGGGCAGAAAAACAAGGAAGATACTCATCAGGAAGCGCAGTTTCATGTCGAGGGTACGACGCAGGTGGCACTCCAGCCGGCGGCAGGAGACGCCTATGGCCTGGAAGATGGGCAGCGCCGTCGTGGGTCATGAGAAGCGAGAAGCTAGTGTGCGGGAAAAGGGTGGAGAAGAGAACGGAGGCGGGGGTGCAGAGCCGGGCTGGAGGCCGGATGGTTGGGCAGCGAGCCTCCGGAGGGCCGGCCGGCTAGAGCCCTAGTCCGGTGCATCTGCTTCTTTTCTCTCTTCGATGCGTGGAGGAAGATGACTCCCTATCCCCTCGAAAGCAGAGGAAAAGAACCGAACCGGTATGACTTATAGATGGCATAGTGGGTAATTTTGTTAAAAAGTCAGAATCCAACGCAGTGAAAGCAGGGGTGGAGGTGCTTCCAGAAATAAACTACGGAAGGTCATGCGCGTTGACATATTCTGCGTTGAGAAATAGCCCTTTGGTTGGCTTTTGACTTTCAAACAGCAGAAGCAGGTTGCCGAAGTTGAACCAAATGCACCCTCAGGCTTATTCCCAATCCCCTTATTCCCAATCCCCAAAGCGCAACAAACTACACTGCAATTATATCTAGCTAAAGGGCAGTCAAAGAATAGATGATTAGGGTTCTCTTTACATCCACAGAGTTCACACAAGACACTTCCTTTCAAACCTTTCTTAGCTAGATTATCTTTTGTCAGAACTCTATTTTTAACTCACAGTCAAACAAATGCTTTTATTTTATGAGGGATTTCATCCTCCAAATCATCTTATGAGGGAATAAAACTCTTCTAGCAAATAAGTGTACAAAGACTTGACGGAAAATATTCCAGACTTCGAGTCCAACTCACCAGGTTCATCAGACAATGTAACCTGACTACTGATGTCAAATGATTTATTCCACATAGCTAGATATTCACCATACAAGGATCTTCAAAATCTAGTGCAATTGAAATTCTGTGCAAAAACCTTGTGGCTTACATGATTGTCCTAATCTTCATCGGGACTTTTGAGCGAGAAATACTTAAATGTAGTAATCAGACTGGGCCATGAATCAAAGCAAAGTCAGGTTATATATTTATTGTATATCCTTAAAGTCTAGCAAACTATGAAGAGTAGTCGATAGAAAATATCTAGCATATGGGCACATAAACTTTTCCTTGTCTATTCTAGTTTAGTATTTATGGATGGAATTGTTTGTTAATGATGTGCATTTTGGGTTGCTCCCAACACGTTCGATAGATTGGCATGATTCTGGACGTGGTGGATGGAACGAAGGCTCAGGGAACTCCCGTAGGTACGTATGTACTTCCTTCAAAGTTAAATCTTACGAAATTTGGGTGTGTGGGCACCTTACATTTTGCAACCGATGGAGTATTTCTGAACAATTTTCATGCAATTTTATGATGCACGTAATTATTAAGTGACAATTGTACCTGCTAAGATGAAATACTTATTGGACTGGTTAGACTAAAGGCAGCCAAGCTTGAGTGCATGTTTTACATTATCTTAACTCATATGTTTCCTACTTATCCTACTTCTAAACATTCAAGTTGGCGGTCATCCATTCACTCCCTTTCTCAGCCTTGACAAGTAGGATCATGCAAACCTATGAGCATAGCAATAAATTTAATTAATTTGACATATAACTTGAGTTAACTACGTTCCACATTATTATTTTTTGTTTCGTAACATAGAACAGGTGTCTTACTGGTATGATATAAGTACAATACTTCAAATTGTCCCTGGCCCTTTCTAAAGTCATGCTTAAGCTCCGCCATTAACGGCATAGTTGGGGTTCTCTTGTGCAAACATTATAAGCAAAACATTACTGCACAGGACATGAACTAAGTATAGTAAACATTAGTTAAAGAAGCAGCCATCGTTGCAAACCACCTGACGTAATACACTTCTGAAAAGTACTCCCTCTGTCTCAAAATAGATGTCGGAAGTTTGTCTAAATTTGGATGTATCTAGACACTATTTAGTATATAGATACATCCAAATTTAAACAAATCTGCGACATCTATTTTGAGACGGAGGGAGTATCTCATCACTGCAGATGAAATAATAGAAACGGGTGCAATCATCACGAATCTCTTGGCCAATTGTGTATGATACTACGATTTTAGGTTTGTGTAATTGGATATAGCTTAGAGATGCAAGTGGGTCAATATTAGGGTACCCTCTACCCTCTTTAGTTCAACAAAATGAACTAACTTTTGTGATGACATCACCATTTTGAAAAAGTTAGTTCATTTTTTTGAACCAAAGAGGGTAAAGGGTACCCTAAGGTTGACCCACTTGAATCACTAATATGGTTACTAGGTTTGGTGAACATAAATAGACGCTTCCACAAGCTGATAAGCGAGTGAAAACTTGTACACAGCATCTCTATTCAAATATAAGCAGCACTATGTTGTGCTTACTGCTTAGTTCATCCCTCATCCATCTTTCTTCAATTAGAGCCCATTGGTAACCTGCAGGGAAGACTAAAGTACATTTTTCCTTAGGATATATTTGCAGTACTTGTGTTTCATTTTCCTTATACTGACATGACAAAAGTTGATGCCCTGCAGGGAAGGTCTGATGTCTTACAAGCAGTTCATGCAGGAGCTCGAAGATGATGTTTTACCTGTTGAAGCTCAGCGCAGGTGTGCTATGCTGAACCTCTTTTCTTGGTAGCAGACATATAGTTCAACTACAACTAGTCTATCTCCTTTACCGCGATAGAAGTTTAATTTTGTTGTGCACTGTGTACTTTCAGTATGTTTGATGTGAAATATAACTTGACATTTCTGTTTGTTACTAATCTTTAGATATGAGGAGTACAAGTCAGAGTACATCACAACTCAGAAGAAAGCTTACTTTGAGCTTCATAAGAATGAAGATTGGTAATACTCCTTTTCTGCTACATCCTTTTAATGTGCCATCTAGTGAACCATTCTCTTCAGAACATTTTAGTGACCCATTTCTTGTTTTGTAGGCTGAGAAACAAGTACCATCCCACTAACCTTGAATCTGTTATGGAAAGGTAGCTATTTTCTTAATGTGCTTCCACGATTATGTAGTGAATATCTGCTCATCATCATTTTATGGCGAGTGCATTTAAATGATTGCTATACTATCTTTTGGTGCACAAGCAGAAGGAATGAAATTGCAAGAGCTACCGCAAATGAATTCTTCCAAGATTTGCAGAGCGGAAGTTTGGACACGTAAGATGCTCCTCTACCCCCGCTGCCCACACGCACGCCCTACCCCTACTCCATATGCCCCTCCCACCTATGAAAGTATGTGTTTTACCTTCTCTTTTTCCCCACCGTGCAGTAGTCCAGGATTAACGAACAAATCTGGAAATATCGACGTGAATGCAAATGGGAAAAGGGGGAAGCTTGGAAAAGATGCTGATGATTTATATTATTCTGCTCCCAAGGCTCATCCAGTTAGTTCTGAGCCTCGACGAATTAGCATTGACATTGAACAAGCTCAAACTCTCATCTATAAACTTGATTCTGAGAAGGGTATTGAGAACAATGTTCTATCTAGTAGTGATGACAACAAAGCAGACAGGGGATCACATGGTTCAATGGGACCAATTGTAATAATACGGGGTGCATCTACTGTCAAGGGTCTTGAGGGTGTTGAGTTGCTGGACACTCTTGTCACCTATTTGTGGCGTATCCATGGTGTGGATTATTATGGCATGTTTGAGACAAATGAGCCGAAAGGCTTGAGGCATGTGAAAGCAGACTCAAGGACATATGATGGGGCTAGCTCAAATACAGCCGATTGGGAGGAGAAACTTGATTCATTCTGGCAAGACAGGATTCAAGGTCAGGATCCATTGGAAATATTGAAAGCAAAGGAGAAGATTGATACAGCTGCTAGTGAAGTGTTGGATCCATATGTCAGGAAAATAAGGGATGAGAAGTATGGATGGAAATATGGGTGTGGAGCCAAGGGGTGCACAAAGCTTTTCCATGCTTCAGAGTTCGTCACGAAGCATCTCAAACTCAAGCATACAGATTTTGTGGTGGAGCTGACTGCAAAAGTTAGAGAGGATATTTATTTTGAGAACTATATGAAGTATGTTTTCTGCATCTTCGTCCCTTTTTTGTAGTGAACTAATGTTTCACATTGCAAGACGATCATGGGGTGTTTTACCTTAAATGCAGTGATCCCAAGGCGCCTGGGGGAACACCGATCATGCAACAATCTGCTCCAGTAAGCCTTGTTGCTTGGTTTATATTCACTTGCAAATTAGCAGCAATTTATGTTCATGTCTATTTATTTATGCTGGTCAATTTTACAGAGGGAAAAGGGCAGACATAGGCCACCGATTGAGAGTCGGCTGAGAGATGAACATGGCCGTAGATTTGACAGAAATGGTGATTCACCAAATCATGATGGATCCAGTGAAAACCCTGATGATCCAATGCATGATGCTTATGGTGATCCGGCGATGCATGGTGCCTTTCCTCCGGATATTCCTGCTCCTCCGATGCTGATGCCTGTGCCTGGTGCTGGGTAAGTATTGCAATTTCATTTTGTTTTACTCAAGGATATACTTATCGTTATTTCATTGTCATTGCAGCCCACTAGGACCGTTTATCCCTGCACCACCGGAGGTTGCAATGCGTATGTTGAGGGAGCAGGGCGGCCCACCACCTTTTGAGCCGACTGCTGGTCCACGTCCTAGGAAAGCAGGAAGGGGTGGTGGCCCCCCAATGGGTGGTCCATCACCAATGTTTAATGCTCCTCTTCCTCCAATAATGCATGATCCTCGTATGCAAGATCCCCGTAAAATACGAAGGTAATACTTAAGTCTCAACCTCACTTCATTTGTATCCAGTGAATGATCCTTGCCATGGAATCTAAGTAAATTCTTGTCAACATTCTGAAACATTGTTAACAAAAGGTATGCTGAGTATTGGACAACAATAATACGCTGATATTTATCTCTGCACTTTTCCTTGACGTCATCATGTTCTTCATCGTGTTGACACGCATATTATGATATCTTGGTCTCTCAAGTTCAATATGGAATGATTGCACTTTGCTAGCTAATTTGAGCTGATCAGCAAAGTTCACACTTCTATTTTACTTTCCAATCAATCTGGAGTCTGTATGCCTTAAACAGTATGGCCAGTGTCACAAAGGGTTACATTAATTTAAGCATCTGCAGGTTGAAACATTGTAAAGCCTGTTCCTAGTGCTATCCCCAAGTTCCAGATTCATCGCCTGATTTCCTTTATCTCTGTTCACCTGTTTTGACCGTGTTTGCAGCTATCAAGATCTTGACGCTCCTGGAGATGAAGTGACAGTTTTGGACTACCGGAGCCTGTAGACATGTGCTGTACGATCATTTGTATCTTGGGAACCATAGGGGATGTCATCACTACGACAAGACCTCACCCATGACTGCGGAGAACACGAGCAAGGCATTCGGTTTCTTGTGTTGATGTACTTTCCGGTTCTTCTACAATGAACCACATGAAAACGAAGGAACTGGAAACACGAAAGTGGTGTTCAGTATTTCCAGTCCAGCGGGAGTTGTAGCGCTTCATTTTTCTCCCACCTAGTTAGCAGAGGTCTGCTGCAAGCTAGCTAGCTTGCTGTGTCCGGGACAGATATTCTCCGCTGTGTATGCAACCTGTAATTTATTCACGCAAGTTGTTGGTAGATGGAGCAAATTGATGAGAATAGTTCTGTTTCTGGACCTCCGATCCGTTCCAGCCTGTTATGTGTTGTCCTGATCTAGAAACCATGTGCAGCCGCCGCACGAGATCGTGGGATCTCATTCCCGCCCACAGCTTGCTATTGGCTTCAGCAAGCTCGCCCAGCTAGCCATGGATATCCACAGCGTTTGCTGGCAGCGCCGTCAGGCTTGATTTCGAATCGTCCTCGTCAGTGCCGCTGACTGGGCTTATGGTCTTGTGGATTATACCCCTCCGTTTCAAAATATAAGATGTTTTAGCTTCGTGAGTGGAGTGTATCCAGATCACTTTAGTGTCTAGGTTTATTCCAAACTTAAATAAAGCTCATACTAAAATTAGTCTAGATACACTTTCTTCATAAATCTAAAACATCTTATATTTTGAAACGGAGGAAGAATCAAGCTATGTGGAATACGGCGTCTGCAAATTACAGGCTGTGACGTGGGACTTAGGCGTTTCCTCGCGTGCTTCCTCTGTCTCGGTTTCTCTCCCTTTCTTTGAAGTGGATGGATTGGAATGGATGGAGCTATCGGGAAAAGGGCAACCAATTCCACGTTCCGGCAGACAAATTCCTGTTGGAAGGTGACAGGCAGCCCGTGACCAGTTGCCCACCACATTAGCCACTTGACTCAAGATTCGTCCTATCCCGCGGCATGTTTGCGAGCGTCTAGTGGCCAACTCGTCTCGCGAACATAGGCTGCAAGGGTATGTCTGCTTTCAGCCAAAATCTATCTGGTCCGTCTAGGGTTAAAGTTCACCGAGATTTTTGAGTGAATTCGTACATTTACATGCAATTATTCTAGTACTTAGCAAGTTTTCATCCCGATTACTCCATTTAGCAAATTTGTATCGAGGTTACTCCCTTTAGCGAAAGTTTTGCATGTTTTACCCCTCCTAAGATATTGACGGGAAGAATCTGCTAGTTGGAACCAATCTAGTTAGGTATATGTGCAGTGCCCGGTCTTTTTTTTGGACAGAAAACAACGCTTTATTAATTAAATAACATCAATGCAAATTGATTCCTGAATACAATCCGGAATCGAATAAAAAACCTCGCAGAGGAAACACTAACATAAGATTTAGCTAACAGATGCGCTACTTCATTAAGCTCTCACTTGACGTGGATGAACGAGACCGAAGAGAAGTCTTTCATCTGAAACTTGATGCCATCGACGAGGATGCCAACATCTGGTGTTTCCATCACTGAAGAATTAAGACGTTGGACTAAGGGAAGACAATCGGTCCCAAAGATATCATTGTCAAACTGTAACACCTCAGCATTAGGATCCAACGAAGGGTAGAAATAGGAATCTAAGTTTGTGCATGCATGCATCTGTAAAAATCAGGATAAATTTTTCGTCAAACAAAAACCTAAAGGGATCAGTTTCTTTCACTAACTAGAGGTAGGAATAGCTCTTGTTAGTGATTGCTATGAATTTTGACATGACCTTTAGGAATTAATAAGTCTTTGGGGAAGTTATTTTGAATTCAAATTTGAAATTTAAATCAATTTGAAAATATTTGAAATTTAGAAGTTAGTAATATTGAATTGTTTTCCAAAATACCTTATTAACATTGTTTGGTTAAATTATAGATATAGTAAACAACAATAAGGATTTAAGACAATGAAAATTAAATAAGAAATGAATTCTTATTTCCTGATTACATAATAATATTACAAATAGTAATAAATACACCAAAAGTAGAAGATTACAGAGAATAGAAATAAAACTTTATTAACTTATGATAATATCTTTACAAGATTCTTTACAAAAAGAATAAAAAGAAGGTTACAATTAAAACCTATACTACCTATATACTCCTATACTAAATCTTGTATCTCCATCTTGTTCCTACAAATAAGATAAAACAACTAAAAGGAAAATAAGGGTTAATTAGTTAGTTTTACTCTCAGTGGTGAACAGTGAAATGAACTGTTCAAATTATATCACAGAGTAATAAAAAGAGGGACAAGTTTCACCAGGACAGTAACTAGTAAAAGGGTAACAGGTGAAGATTATTTCACTTGATATGATCCACAGCCAGACCACACAACCAGACCACATAACTAGCCAGCTTAGTCACCAAAATGTATGGAGTGTGCTGTCAAGACAGCAGCAACAGTACAAGCACTCAAACAGAGCACTAGTCGAAGCATAGTTATAGGAACTCATTTCTCCTTCTCGAGCACACACTCAGAACTCATTGAGCTTGCCAAAGCCTTAACAAAACCACCAGCCAGTTTACCAAATCAACCACCAGTTCACCACAAGATGGTAACATAAGGAGGGGGTGGAACAGGTGGATAGCAAGGCCAAGTACAAGATCACAGGAGCAGCACCAGGAGGTGCAGAGCCAGATCAAGCTAGCAAGCACAAGTTAACAAGATCAAGCGAGCAAGCAACACCACAACCTCACCAGCCATCAAGTAGTGCGGTGAGTACACATAAAACTATCACATGATCAAATCATCATAGATTAAATAGAGCATGTGTTATTTTATATGATCTTCTCAGAAAACACCCAAGTGAGGTGTATATCCATCCTAGAAGAAAGACAAAAAGGCAATGATAAATCTTTACAAGTTACTACCAAGATCTCAGCCTTCGCATCATTGATCTTGGAGAAATACACATATTTCTATAGACAATTGACATTAGTCTTAAGTAGATAATTCTGGGCACATCCCATGGATGGTAGCACCTCAGAAGTAATTGTAGCTTCAGGATCCAGCTCAAACAATAGGGATCTATCATATTAAACCTACTAAGAATCACCAAAGTAAATTCCACAAGCACTATAGGACTGATACTTAGAGGTATCCATCACAGATCATCAAAGAAGTAAAGCAGCAGGTGAAAATAGCTACTTTTCTGTAGCTTTGCCTCAGACCAGCATCACAGGCTAATTTATCCAATAGAAGGTTCTGCAACTCTTAGGCACAATAGAACACAAATAGAAAACAGTCTAGTATCTGGATGAACCTGTGTACCACTCAAATGAGAGTGTCACAAGGGCCTATCCTAACCAAGCAGTTTCTACTAGGGATTCCATAATACAATGCTTGCAAAAGAACACCTAATCATTTTCCTAACATAACAATTAGGAATCATATTTGACATATCTGTATTCTATCATCTGCAAGTATCAGAGAGTAATTGGATTAAATATCCAACTCCAATTCTTTCATACCAAATCATATCAATAATAACCAGAGAATTAATCTCAACCCAGATAATAGCCATAATACAGGACAGTAAGTAAAAGTTCAGTTAACAGCTTATTGACAGAATTACCTGTCAACACCAAGAACCACAGGATAGCAGTGAGTCATACACAGCTAGATTCAGTAGGAAACCACCTTAGATAAACATGGCATCAAGGGATGAACCCTAGCACAGCGGGATGAACCCTAGTGCCGTGGAAAGAGATAATTAGGGTTCATACATGGCCAGCACTCAGAGAGTAGCAAGATAAGCAAGAGGATAAGAGAGGGAGAGGAGGATAACTCACCCGTGGTCCTCGTTGTAGTTAGAAGAGGAAGCAGAGTCATCGCTGAGAGCACACAACGGCACGGGGAGCACCTGAGGGTGCTGCAACCCGCGCCAAGCCATGTCACGGCGGCCACAGCCACACGGGCAGCAGCGGCTGCACCACATGACCGCTAGAAGCCCAGCACAGCACCACAGGGGCAGCGAGACTCCACATCGCCGGCAACCCCCAAACCCTAGGGTTCGGGGTGGAGTCAACCTGGACAAGAGAGAGACCTACGGACGAATCGAGCAGGACCAGATGGCGGAGCAGTGTCGGCTACCTCGTCATTGATGACCCACAAGTATAGGGGGTGTATCGCAGTATTTTCGAGGGAAGTGAAACCCAATTTATTGATTCAACACAAGGGGAGCCAAAGAATATTTATAAGCCTTAACAACTGAGTTATCAATTCAGCTGCGCATGGAAACAATCTTGCTCACAGCAGTTTATCAGTAGCAACAGTTTTGTAATAGCAACAGTAAAGTAACAGTAGTAGTAAAATTAAAGACAATAGTAACAATTGCAGTAAACAGTAGGATTAAAGCGCGGTAGGCATATGGATGGATGGACGGGTGTTGCATGGACAATACAATTCATATGGCAATCAAAACATAGGGCATTTGCAGATAAATAAGATAAAGCATCCAAGTACAAATAATCATAGACATGTGTTCCATATATAGTCATACGTGCTCGCCATGAGAACTTGCACCACATCTTTTGTCCTACCAGCCCATTTGCAGCGGGGCCTCAAGGGAACTACTGGCAATTAAGCTGCTCCTTTTAATAGAGCACCGGAGCAAAGTATTAACACTCTGTGAACACATGTGATCCTCACATCAAAGCCATTCCCTCCGGTTATCCCGATTGCTGTCACTTCGGGGCCTTTGGTTCCGGACAACAATATGTGTATACAACTTGCAAGTAAGACCATAAACAATACTATCATAATAACATGTTCAGATCTGAAATCATGGCACTCAGGCCCTAGTGACAAGCATTAAGCATAACAAGTTACAACAAAGTCAAAAAGCACTAATAATATATACTAGGCACCATTCCCTAACAATCTGATGCCATTACATGAACGATCTCATCCAATCCCTACCATCCCCATAGCCTACAACGGGGGATTACTCACTCATGGATGGGGGAAACATGGATGGTTGATAGAGAAGCGATGGTGATGATCTCCTCCAATTCTCCGTCCCGGCAGGGTGCTAGAACGGAGTTTCTGGTTCCAAATCGCGGAATCTGGTGGTGGCGGCACAGCGGAACTCTTTCTGGAAAAACGTCGAACCCCCCTTGGTTTTTAGGTCAAGAGGCAACTTATAGGATAAGAGGGAGGCCGAGGGGGTGACCAAGGCGGCCACACCACCCCCAGGCGCGGCCTGGCCTGGCCCCTGCGGCCAGGTGGTGTGGGCCTCTCGTGGTCCTCCTCCGTCCCGTCTTCTGGCTCCGTGAGTCTTCTGGTGAAATAGGATTTTCATATTTTCCAGGATTTTTCTTGATAGTTGATTTCTGCACAAAAACTAGACACCAAGGTAATTCTGCTGAAAACAGCATCAGTCCGTGTTAGTTGTATCCTAATCACACAAGTTTAGAGGAAAAACAATAGCAGAAGTGTTTAGGAAAGTAGATACGTTTTGGACGTATCAACTCTCCCAACCTTATCTTACTGCTTGTCCTCAAGCAATTCAGTTGAAAACTGAGTGCGATAAAAGAAACTTTCACGAACATATTGATGTCTACGCACTTCTATTCTTGTAGACAGTTGTTCGGCCTCCAAGTGCAGAGGTTTGTAGAACAGCAGCAAGTTTTCCCTTAAGTGGATCACCCAAGGTTTATCGAACTCAGGGAGAAAGTGGTCAAAGGTATCCCCTCTCAAGCAACCCTGCAATCAAGATACAAGAAGTCTCTTGTGTCCCCAACACACCCAATACACTTGTCAGGTGTATAGGTGCACTAGTTCGGCGAAGAGATAGTGAAATACAAGTGGTATAGATAACTATAAGTGGTAACGGTGATAGAAAATAGCTTGATGGCGTGGAAGAAACTAAAGGCAAACTGAAATAAAGATAGAAGCAAGCAAACATGTAACAGATCTAATTGCAAACGGTGTATCAATGCTTAGAAACAAGGCCTAGGGATCATACTTTCACTAGTGAACACTCTCATATAAATATATTCTCTTTATGATACTACTCTTAACTACTCTCCGGTTGGACACTCTAATCCATGGTAGGGCTATAACAGCACACCTCAAAGTAAGTCTTTCCCATCTAGATAACCCCACACTATCACCTTGAGTACTAGATGAGTCCAACAAACACCACAATTTCATAAAGACATCCAACTCCAAATATAACTCATAACAAGTATTTGTAATCTCTAGCCTAAGTGCCACCATGGTGTGCACACTGTCAACTTCACACACATGGGGAGAGCAGAGATATATTAAAGCACTTGAGTAGCAAGGTAGATCTATAGGTTACAAGCTCATGATCTCAATAAGATCATGCATAGAGAGAGAGAGAGATGAACACATAGCTACCGGTAGAACCCTTAGCCTCGAGAGAGAACTACTCCCTCATCATCATGGGAATCAGCAATGGTGATGGAGATGGTGGTGGAGATCGATGGAGATGGCTCCAGGGGCACTTCCCCATCCCGGCAGGGTGCCAGAATAGAGACTTTCTGTCTCCCGAATCTCCCCTTTGGTGGCGGCGGCGCTGCGGAACTTTTTGTGGATTTCTGATTGATGATCTAGGGTTTCTGCCTCGGGGGGAATATATAGGCGAAAGAGGCAAGGTCGGTTGCTGGCCAGGGGGGCCACACCATGCTCTGGCGCGGCCTAGGCTGGCCCGCGCCAAGCAGGGTGTGGCCACCCTGTGGCCCCTCTCCGACTCTCCTTCTGGCTCCGTGAGTCTTCCGTGAAAATAGTAAATTTGGATTTTGTCCCGTCCAATTCCGAGAATATTCATTTTCTGACTTCCTGGAACCAAAAATAGCAGAAAACAAGCAAATGGTACTGTGGCATCTTGTTAATAGGTTAGTCCAAGAAATCATATGAAAAGTACTCCAAAGTTGGAACAAAACACAAGAAAGTAGATAAAACCAAGCATGGAACATCAAAAATTATAGATACATTTGCAATGTATCAACATCGCCAAGCTTAACTCCTGCTCGTCCTCGAGTAGGTAAGTGATAAAAAGAAAGAATAATTTTTGAGGTGACATGCACCATCAAAGACTTGATCAAAGTATTTGTAAAACATTCAAAGCTGGGATCATAGTACTTCAATCATAACATGAAAGACAAAGTTCTAACAATAAGACAAAGCGACTATGTTGCAACATGAAAAGGCACAAACAATAGATTCATGAATAACAATGCTTTGCAAGACGTTTGTTTGTTTCACATAAAGAAAACATAGCATAGTGGCATTCAGCTTGTCCCTCATAGAGTAGCAAACATAAATGCATAGGACACCTTCAAAGTTCATAAGAGTGACTAGATACAAATAGTTTAAAACAAGCAATATCAAGTTATGCATCAATCAACTAGTCTTGGGACAATGCACATAGAACTAAGAATGAACTAAGAATGGCCACTATGCTCTCAAAGTAGGTGCATAAAGGTAGAAGGTGGAGACTCAATATAATGGTGGAAGAAAGGCCTTCATAGAAGGAAGCAGGGATTCAAGTCTCATAAAGAGCTTCCAAAAATTATGGTACTTATAGCTTTCAGCTCTCATTGCCCCTATCATAAGCATCTTGAAGTGATTAAGGTTAAAGTGAACAAGCTATGGTGTATATGCTTGACGAAGTATAAGTTAGAAATCTCATGTCCCTTGTATACGAGGGGCGCTCCTCATGCTACTCAAGTTTAGTCACCGGTAAGTTCTTATCATTGTAAGTACATGTGTATCATAGAGAACCGCCAACGGGGTACCCCTTGCCCGATGATACGGAAGAATCCCCATATCAAAATGACAAGGCAAGCAGACAACGAGCATCTCAGCAATCTTCTTATTTACCATGGGAATATGGTGCTTTTTTCTCTCTTCCCTCTTTTCATAATATCTCTTTTTTTCTTTTTCTCTTTTTCTCAATATAGGACTCTTTTTTTATAAGAAGAATGCTTCATAGACAGCTCATTATGGTTACGCTGCAGGTTTCCACCATGTCAGCATGGATTAGACCAGCGGCCCAGGCATTTCTCTAACACATATACATAGCTCCATGGACTTACAAGCTCCCCTTTCATTTCACACCGACGACATCCATATACAAAAGAGCATGATATCAACTAGGTACAAGTACCAAGTGCAATGTTGAAAGCGTTCCCCATGAAAGCATGGTTCTGCTAATTCCCAACAAATAAGTGCAAGCATATACAACATAGATGACACAATGGTTCAAGTTTATTAAGGGCAAGAAAAGTAAAGTGTGCCATCAAGTTCGTGAGAGCTTTAATCACTAGTTTTCTCATAACAAGTTTAATTCGGAAGGTAAACAAAAGCATGAATATACTTGGAATAGCATAAGCTAGTAGGTAGGTATGGTGGACTCTTTGGAATAACTTGGTTTAGGGAGTTGGATGCATGAGCGGAACTCATACTTGGTTGTGGAGGCTAGCAAAAGACTGGGAGCGACAAACTAAGAGAGGAATAATGGCCATAATCATGCAGAGCGACAAAACATCATTGATCAAAGCATAAAGTGATACTACAAGTTGAAAACTAAAGGATCATAAAGGCTATGGTAACTTGGGATAGTCATAACATGGTGTGAGCATGCGCCAAGCCAACCCAAATAAATCATCAAAGGAGAATACCACTATACTATGCTTTAATATGCTAAAACAACGCATGATTCATCCAAGGCACATTAAGCAATCTCAATTATTTATAACAAGTCATGCTACAGCAAAGAATACTAAGCATAAAGCCAAAACAATACCAAGCATGGCATGACAAAGCATAGGTCACAGTCAAAAACAAGCTCTCTTTACCACTTAAGCATGAACTTTCCTACTCTTTTCCAAACCAAACCAAACTATTTGAAAACCAATGTATGAAAGAGGGGGTCCAACCAATTTATTTAGCAAACTAAGAAAAAAAAGCAAACGAAAAACCAAAACGAAAATGAAAAAGAAGACGCTCCAAGAACAACACAACTGTGTATGAAACAATAAAAATGAAGTGTTTGGAAGAAACCTGAGATTTTTATTGATGAAGAGGGGAATGCCTTGGGCATCCCCAAGCTTTGACGCTTGTACTTCTTGGATATTTCTTGGGGTGACACGCATGGCATCCCCAAGCTTGAGCTTTAGTCCATCCTTCATCTCATTACTCATTCCTTCCATACACCTGAAATTTTTCCTTCATACAAAACTTCACACAATCTTTATTAGCAACATTAGTGCACTCAACATAATAAGTCTTTAGATTCAGTTCTAACACCAATAAACTTCCATTAGAACACTAGCTACTGAATCACTTCCCTCAAAAAGCTCAATTCCCCAAAAGAACTCAAAAAGGAACCAACAAGTAGCAAATGCAGAAAATGGCAGAAATCTGTCAAAACAGACCAGCAGGTAAAGACGAATTTTTTCGAAGACCTTCTGTTGCTCAAATAAAAAAGTTCTGAACTAAAGAAAGTTATATAACAACCTGGGGTAGAAGCACAGAAATTCACGCCTCAAAAAGACATTCAGATATTTTACACGAATTTTTATGGTGAAGCACATAAATCTGTTTCGGGACAGCAACTTTCCCAATCATTACTTCTCTCTCATTAGAGGTTACTCTTGGCACAAAAAGCAAATAAAAAGGATAAGGAGCGGTTATTACTGAAGTAATAACTTCCAAGACTCATCTAAAACTTTTGGGTTATCTCCCAATAAGTACTTTTCTTTAATGCCTTTAAGTTAGGCATGATAGTTTGAGAAGATACTCACATAAGAAATATGAATTGAAGTAAAAGAGAGCATCAAGAAGCAAATTCAAAGCACATTTAAGTCTAACCCACTTTCGATGCATAGGAATCTTGTAAAGAAACAAGTCATGAAAGCACAAAGCAACCATAGCAAAGTAAAACAAGTGCAACTTCAAGACTTTCAACATAAAGAGGGGAAACTTAATATTATTGAGATACATAAGATCATGTTTCCCTCTCTCATAATAACTTTCAGTAGCAACATGAATAAAATTAACAATATAACTATCACATAAAACATTCTTATCATGATACACATACATAAAATAATTAATACTCCCCACATAAACATAGTCATTCTTATTAATTGTAGTGGGAGCAAATTCAACAAAATAGCTATCATTATTATCCTCATCACCATAATCATCAAATATAGGAGGCATATTGTAATCATAATTAATTTCCTCCTCAATAGTAGGTGGACTGAAAATATCATAATCATCATTGCAATCATCATATATTGGAGGTATAGAATCATCATAAGCAATAGAATAGTTATCTTCCCAAGTGTGTTCATTTGTAAACATATCATCATTGGAAGGATCATGGATAACACTAATAGTATAGCAATTATTATCATTTTCAGAATTGGTACCGAAGAGATTTTCAATATCAAAAGTAGTGTGCTTTTCCCAATCATGATCACTACTATAGGTAACAGGCATAGGAACATCATCAAGTTCAGACTCATCAAAAACTATAATAGGAGCAACATGCTTAGGGGGAAATATCGTTTCCTCTCTCCTTTTACTCCTACTTTTCTTATTTTTCTTCTTCTCTTTAGGAGGGATAGGCTTGAAAGGAAGCTTCTCCATATACCCTGGTTCATTGTTAGAGACAATAGAAGAAACGTTAGAGGATTCCTCCTTTTCATTAATAAGACTAAAACACATATTAGTCATGTCATATTTTGGTAAGATCTCATCTTTTATAATATTTTGTATGTAAGTATTTGTGTGGCAATTATCAACACAATAAAGATGACAACCATGCATGACACTATTCATATCAAAAGCACCCATATCTACCAAAGTGGTTTTTCTTGATAACTCTTCACACCCCAAAAATAATGTAAGTTCATCATGCTGATTAGGAGTGATCATGTCATCACAATACAAACTTGCAATACTCATTGGATTAGAAGGGATATTATTATGGCCTGAGCATTGAAAATTTAAATGACCCACTTCAAAGCAAAGTTCACAAATAAAAGGATAGAGGGCACACATTTTTTACCAAGATCATTTAGAGCCCTATACCATGTTCTAGTTTTTTCATTCCTGTGGGTGATACAATATTCTTCTTCAATTTGATTATTCTCACAAGGTCTATGTATCCCACAAAAATTAACATGCTTATAAGAAGTAGTACTTTCAGAGGTTTGAGCATGTTTATTGCTATCATTAATAACAATTTCATTTTCCATGCAAGTGTCTTTATAAGGCTCATGATACATGTCCCATTTTTCTTTAGGAGCATTAATATGAGAAGCAAAGGTTCTATAACAATCAATAAGAATTTGAGGATCAAGACCATATTTAGCACTAAGCTCTTGAAAATCAATAGTTTCAGCAAAAGACTTAATGCAATCATACTCATAGTTTATACCCGGTTCTTTACCTTTGCTGTTATCCCAATCTTCGGTATTGCTTTGAATTGTTTCAAGAAGATCCCACTTAGCTTTGACCTCCTTACTTGTGAAGGATCCCTCTAAACAAGTATCTAGATAGTCCTTGTAATGTCCTGAAAGCCTTGCATAGAAATTATTAATAACAATATTACTGGGGAGCTCATGAATGGGACATTTGAGCATTAGTTACTTCAATCTCCACCATGCTTGGGCAATACTTTATCCATCATGAGGATGAAAATTATAAATGTAATTCCTATCTTTATGAATTTCATGAGGAGGATAAAATTTAGAGTAAAAGAGAGATTCAATTTCCTTCCACTCCAAATGATGAGGATCATCTAGTAGCTCATACCATTCCCTTGCTTTGCCCTTAAGTGAAATAGGGAATAGCTTCCTCTTAACTTGGTTCATTGAAATACCTGCACACTTGAACAACTCGCATAATTCATGTATAAAGAGTAAATGATCACCGGGATGGATAGTTCCATCTCCAAAACAGCAGTTATTCATAACACGTTCAACAATTTTTATAGGTATTTTAAAAGGGATGCTTTCAGTATGTGGATTTAACATATCACAAGTATCATTATAATTACCACATGTGGGAGATAAAGTATCATCAGAGCAAATTTTCTTCTTTAAAGCTTGGGAATTAAAAAGATCATTTTCATAAAAACTAACTTCCCCAAGCTTAGACATTTCCATAGCATTAGTAACAAAGGTGTTCAAAAGATTCATACTAATAACATTGCTATTAGCATGCAAAGAAAGTTCCATGGTTTTAATTTTCTTTTCAAACAATTCAAGTTCTATCTTAGGAAAAATACTAAAAAGCTCTCTAATTTTTTGTTGTTTTCCATTAAGCCTAACTAGTGAAAACAAGAAACAAAAAGACAAAATTGCAGAATCTAAAGGAAATAACTTCGAGCACTCACACCGGAGGATGTGAGTACCTTTTACCTTACCTCCCCGACAACGGCGTCATAAAATAGGCGTTTGCCGTGGTAGGTTCTTCTTCTTTAATCCTCCGATGTGAATACCTTTTACCTTACCTCCCCGGCAACGGCGCCAGAAAATAGCTTGATGTCTACACACTTCTATTCTTGGAGACAGTTGTTGGGCCTCCAAGTGCAGAGGTTTGTAGAACAGCAGCAAGTTTTCCCTTAAGTGGATCACCCAAGGTTTATCGAACTCAGGGAGGAAGTGGTCAAAGGTATCCCCTCTCAAGCAACCCTGCAATCAAGATACAAGAAGTCTATTGTGTCCCCAACACACCCAATACACTTGTCAGGTGTATAGGTGCACTAGTTCGGCGAAGAGATAGTGAAATACAAGTGGTATAGATAACTATAAGTGGTAACGGTGATAGAAAATAGCTTGATGGCGTGGAAGAAACTAAAGGCAAACTGAAATAAAGATGGAAGCAAGCAAACATGTAACAGATCTAATTGCAAATGGTGTATCAATGCTTAGAAACAAGGCCTAGGGATCATACTTTCACTAGTGAACACTCTCATATAAATATATTCTCTTTATGATACTACTCTTAACTACTCTCCGGTTGGACACTCTAATCCATGGTAGGGCTATAACAACACACCTCAAAGTAAGCCTTTCCCATCTAGATAACCCCACACTATCACCTTGAGTACTAGATGAGTCCAACAAACACCACAATTTCATAAAGACATCCAACTCCAAATATAACTCATAACAAGTATTTGTAATCTCTAGCCTAAGTGCCACCATGGTGTGCACACTGTCAACTTCACACACATGGGGAGAGCAGAGATCTATTAAAGCACTTGAGTAGCAAGGTAGATCTATAGGTTACAAGCTCATGATCTCAATAAGATCATGCATAGAGAGAGATGAACACATAGTTACCGGTAGAACCCTTAGCCTCGAGAGAGAACTACTCCCTCATCATCATGGGAATCAGCAATGGTGATGGAGATGGTGGTGGAGATCGATGGAGATGGCTCCGGGGGCACTTCCCCGTCCCGGCAGGGTGCCAGAACAGAGACTTTCTGTCCCCCGAATCTCCCCTTCAGTGGCGGCGGCGTTGCGGAACTTTTTGTGGATTTCTGATAGATGATCTAGGGTTTCTGCCTCGGGGGAATATATAGGCGAAAGAGGCAAGGTCGGTTGCCGGCCAGGGGGACCACACCATGCCCTAGGGTGGCCTGGGCTGGCCCGTGCCAAGGGGGGTGTGGCCACCCTGTGCCCCCTTTCCGACTCTCCTTCTGTCTTCGTGAGTCTTCCGGGAAAATAGTAACTTTGGCTTTTGTCCCGTCCAATTTCGAGAATATTCATTTTCTGACTTCCTGGAACCAAAAACAGCAGAAAACAGGCAACTGGCACTGTGGCATCTTGTTAATAGGTTAGTCCAAGAAATCATATGAAAAGTACTCCAAAGTTGGAACAAAACACAAGAAAGTAGATAAAACAAAGCATGGAACATCAAAAATTATAGATACATTTGCAATGTATCACACATTTGCTTCATAAGATGTATAAATTCTCAGCATATGGTCAACTACTCAGGCAATTCATAATAAAGAGTATGCAACTAAGTTTACTTAATAGTCATTGCAAGCTATGAAGAGATTCCAACTCAAAAATAATAAGTAGCATGAATCATAAACATAAGCAACATTGCAATGCTCATAAAAAGGTATGATAGAGTGGTATCTCGCTTGCCTTTGATTGTAGAGCAAACATAAATGCCAAGGCACCTCTTAAGTGCAAGTGAAGACTAGAAGTAAAGATGTCAAAGATACAAGCATCAAAGTCATGACACAATTAACCAAGTTTTGAGACAAGCACATCACACTAAGAATGACAACTGTGCTCTCAAGAAAGTGCTCATAGAATAGGTGGTGACTCAACAAGGGAATAAAAAGGTTTTGAAAAGTTTAAAAGGCTTCCAAATGTTGAAAGTATGGTACTCATTAGCTTAGAGCTCTCATTGCCCCTATCATAAGCATTTTTAAATGGTTAAGGTGAAAGTGAGGTCCAATCTGAGTTATATGCTTCACAGACCATAAACTGGAAATCTCATGTCCCTTGAGTACGAGTGCCGCTCCTCATGCTACTGAACTTTAGTTACCGGTAAGTTCTTATCATAGTAAATACATGCGTATCATAGAGAACCGCCAACGGGGTACCCCTTGCCCGATGATACGGAAGAAACCCCATATCAAAATGACAAGGCAAGCAGACAACGAGCATCTCAACAATCTTCTTATTTACCATGGGAAAATGGTGCTTTTTTTCTCTCTTTCCTCTTTTCTCATATCTCTTTTTTTTCCTTTTTCTCTTTTTCTCAATATCTGACTCTTTTTTTATAAGAAGAATGCTTCATAGATTGCTCATTATGGTTACGCTGCAGGTTTCCACCATGATTAGGCATGGATTAGACCGGCGGCCCAGGCGTTTCTCTAACACACATACATAACTCCATGGACTTACAAGCTCCCCTTTTATTTCACACCGACGACATCCGCAAACAAAAGAGCATGATATCAACTGGGTGTATATTTACAGGTGTTGAAAGCGTTCCCCATGACAGCACGGTTCTACTAATCCCCAGCCTATAATTTGCAAGCATATAACTTTCATGGACAACCAAAATGGTTCAGGTTTATTAAGTGCAAGAAATAAAGTGTGCCATCAAGTTCGTGAGAGCTTTACTAACTAACTTTCTCATAACAAGCAAACATTTGATTCGGAAAAAAACAAGGCATACTGAATATGCACGGAAAAGCAAATGATGCTAATAGGTAGGTATGGTGGACACTTTTGGTAATATTGGTTTTGGGGAATTGGAAACACGAGTAGAGCTCATACTCAGTGCAAGTGAAGGCTAGCAATAGTAAGGGAGCGACAAACGAGAGAGCAATAACTGTCATAATCATGTTTGCAACAAAATAGGACTAATCATGGCATGAAAGTGATTCAAGACCCCTGAGGCAAAATAATTCATCGATGCTTAACTGATTATTGTTTCAGTCATATGCATGCATGAGCATGTGCCAAGTCAATTCAAGTGAAATATTCAGAGGAGGATACCATAGTGTCATACCAAGTTATGAATAGAGCAATGCAAGCAAACATTCATATGACATGCTACAAACTATTAGCAAGCTAGAGCTAATCATAAGAAAGCAAGATCTACTAAGCATCCATAAATAACATACGCCCTACATGAACAGACTAAGAATGCCCACAATGATGAGTATATGTACAAAAATGAAAACAAATAGAGTTTGTTACCAGCCTCTTACCACTCCTCAAATTGTCATTAATCCTCATTATTACCCTTCACTTGTGTGGCTTGAATAATAACATGAAACCAAATTCCACTGAGGACTGCTGAACCCTGCAACAAACTTCACAAAACCAAAGAAGAACAACAAATATTTTTGGGTTTTCGATTTTTAAAGTCAAGAACCAAAAGGAAAGAACAAGTAAAGCAAAATCTTTTTGTTTTTTTTTCTGAATAATTAAGACAAAGCCAAACGGAAGAAGCAAGCCAAGGCAAAAAGAAGCAAACAAAGAAAATATTTTTGGTCTTTTTGTGTTTTAGAAAGCAAAAGTAAAGAAAGAACGAAAACTAAAAAGAGAACGAAGAATGGATATACAAAGTACCGACTAAACATGATATGTAGATGAGCGTGATGTCGGTGTACCTCCCCCCAAGCTTAGGCTTTTGGCCTAAGTGGGTATCAATCCTAGGCTGGCCAAGATGGAGCGCCTCCGTAGTACGGTGAGGAGGTGCCCTCGTCCTGATACGAGCTCGAGGACGCGCCACCGTAGTGCATAGAGTAGTCGTAAGAAGGCACATCCTCCTGGTGCTGCCTGTGGAAACCAAGCAAGCAGAGCTGCTCATCCACCTCCTCCTTAGAACGCGACCATGGCCTCCTGTGAATACTAAACAAAGTGGATTGTGGCAAAGGAATTTCCCTCTCGTCTCCGTCAATAAACAACATCCTGTATACTAAATTGTCTGTATCAGAGTCAGTAGTGACGAAGTGATGCGTTTTCATGGCAGCAATATCAAGCCTTTGTGGTGCCAACACAGTGTCATTAGGATCCACGGAAAGTTCTAATGCAACAACCATATGTGAGACAATAATGCTCCCATAAATAGGTTCCCTAGCAGCTAGGCGGCGAGCAATGAGAGAGCCAAGATTATACTTGGTATCATTGTTAAGTGCAGCAGCGAGGAAGGCTAAATGATAATTAGAGATATTACTAGTGTTCTCCCTACCAAGAATGCTAGTAGCAAGATAGAGCAAAATATCTAAGAGCTGGGAGTTGAATGTTCCTTATCTTCCCGCGTTGAGCTACGTGGTCATCGTCATTTTTCACACTTTGATAGAGCTCCAGCAAATCAGCGGGTCCACCTTGGATCTTCTTCACTATCCCCGTCGTGCCTATACCTATAATGCTGCAAAATCTTTCCAATGACATGGTAATAGGCTGATTATAAATTCTGAAAGAAACAGTTGACTGATAAGGGGTGTTAGTGAAAACGAAACTCTCAACAAAAGTTTTGGTGAGCACGGCATATTTCTCACTCTCATCTTCCATGCACGTGCTCAGGCCAACCCTTTGAACCAGTAGTAAGAAATCATTGAGGATCCCCGCAGCTTGCAAAAAGGTAAAACAAGGGAAGGTAGACGGGTGAGCATCTCCCTCATCTCCTTCATTGCTAAAGCATGGTGCAATGAGATCTTCATTGTATGATGGCCTAAACTGAGAGGTTGATCTTGAAGGCCTTTCCCTCCTGGGTGTGTCCCTCTCAAATATTTCTCCAAAGGTATGGTTGTTCATCTTTGATATTCTGAAATTTAGGACAACCATCATACAAGTGATTGCAAAGTGAATACATAATGAAGGGAACTGCTCATAGGGACTTGTAAGAGGCCTAAACATGCATCAAAACAATATCTCTAAGCATTAAACAAGCTTAAAAGCTCTCATAATCTATCACCTACAACAGCAAAATACTTAAGATATAAACCACTAAACACAAATCTACTTGGACAAGCGGAGGAGTCACATACCAGAGAACAAATGCTCCAAATTTCAGCAGCAAAGATGGGTTGAGCAAGGAGATCGAAAAATCATAGACAAGAACAACAAGAACACGATTTCGAGCAATGAACTGGTGTTTTCTCAGGAGAGAGAGGAGTGTGAAGTGAGAGAGTGAGTGGAGGGCCAGGGGTGGCCCACACCATGGCTAGGCACGCACCTGGGCTGGCCGCGCCACCAGGTGGTGTGCCTGCCTGGTGGCCCCCCTGGTACTCTCCAGGCACTTCTCTGCCCCTTTTTTCACGTAAAAATTTAATATGATTTTTCTGGATTTTTTTGAGACACTTTATTTTTGAGCAATTTTCAGGTATGAATGAATGATTTTCTGACAGAAAAAAGTTTCTGGAATGATGCAATGACAAAACAAAGCTAAAACTTCAGAAGTTCTAAGACACTCTAATATGCAAGCAACTAACAACAGAAAAGTAAATTAAACGAAAGAAAAAAGCTAAAATGGATAAAATAAAAGTAAGCAAAGATAATCATGGTGAAAACATTGTTTTGTTCATTAAAATTCCTTTGTTAAAAAGGTTGAGCAGGTCTTGTTACCAAAACAATTTATATGAAACAAAACTTTATATTCCACTAATGATTATGTTACCTCAACCTTGATAGCGATGGTCCCAATCATAATAGTTTCATATTTTTCTCGTGGTATGAGACAATATATTTCTCCAACTTGGATGCCGTCAACATGTTCAATTGAATTTAGGCCATAAGTCCTATCAAAGGTCTGCCAAGAATAATAGACATATTATCATCTTCAGGCATTTCAAGCACAACAAAATCAGTTAATATCAAGCAATTATGAGCCACTTGAACAGGTACATCCTCACATATACCAACAAGAATAGTAGTAGATTTATCAGCCATTTGCAAAGATATATTAGTTGGTATTAGTTTTTCCAGTTTAAGTCTCTTATAGAGAGAAAAAGGCATAACACTAACTCCTGCTCCCAAATCACACAAAGTAGTTCTAACATAACTATTTTTAATAGAGCAAGGAATAGTTGGAATCCCTGGGTCTCCAAGTTTCTTAGGAACCTTACCATTAAAGGAATAATTAGCAAGCAAATTAGAAATTTCTTCATTAGGGATCTTCCTTTTATTCGAAACAATATCTTGCATATACTTTGAATAAGGAGGCAATTTAATAGCATCAGTCAAAGGAATTTCCAAGAATAAAGGTTTCATCCACTCACAAAACTTGTTATAGTGTTCATATTCCTTTGACTTGTGTTTCTTATCAGGGAAAGGCATAGGTTTTTGGACCCAAGGCTCTCTTTCACTACCATGTTTCTTAGCAACAAAATCTTCTTTAGTGTATTTAGTATTCTTAGTGTGCCTTTCAGGTTCTTCTTCAACTTTTTCTTTATCAGGAGCATAATTTTCTTCATTACCACTTTCAGTTTCATCATCAGAGACAGATATACTAGTAGGATCTTTAGCAGGTTCAGAAGGTTCTACAATTGTTTTATGTTTCTTTTTTCTTTTCTTAGGAGTAGTACCACTATTTTCAGGTTGTTGAGAATCCTTCTCAATTCTTTTAGGATGCCCCTCAGGATATAGAGGATCCTGGGTAGCAGCACCACTTCTAGTTCTAATTTCATAAGCATGTTTTTCTTTAGCAGCATTAACTAGCAAGTCTTTTTGTACCTTAATAAGCTGATCAATTTGAGTTTGAACCATTTGAAAATGTTTAACAAGCATTTTAACATCATTAGAGGTTCTTTCCACAATATCTTTTAACCCAACAATAGCTCTAGAGTTTTCCATTAAATGATTTTGCACCCTTTTATTGAAATTATCTTGCTTAACAATAAAAACATCAAATTCTTCTAAGCATTGATCAGGAGGTTTAGAGTAAGGGATATCACCTCCATTTAAATGTTGGAGAGAGTGTACCTCAATAGTGGATGAGTGGGATATTGGCTTACATAATTCTTCTATAGGAGGTAATTTCTTGACGTCTGCAGCTTTAATTCCCTTCTCCTTAAGACATTTCTTAGCTTCCTTCATCACTTCATCATTTAGTTCAATAACTCCCCTCTTCTTTGATGTTGGTATAGGCGCAAGAATAGTTGGTTCAGGTATAGTTGTCTCAGGTATAGCTGGTCTAGGAGGAGTCTAGTCTTCATAATTCTTTCTTATTTTAGCCATTAATTCCTCAGCTTCCTTGGGAGTCCTATTTCTGAAAACACAATCAGCACAACTATCCAGGTATGTCCTAGATTCTTCAGTTAGTCCATTATAAAATATATCAAGAAGCTCATTCTTAGGTAATGGACATCCAGCCTGTGCGTGAATCAAAGCACAAAACCTTGCCCATGATTCAAGCAATATCTCTTTTTCTCCCTGTTTAAAATCAAAAAGTTCCTGCAAAATAGCATGTCTAGCACTAGGTGGAAAATATTTCTGAAGGAAGGTACTAATCAAGCAATCAGGGCTATCAATAGATCCAGAAGGTAAATTATTAAACCAAGTTTTAGCTTCTCCTTTTAGCGACAAAGGGAAAAATTTAGCAACAAAGTAAGTGCGCATCTTAATTGTTGGAATTATGCCCTAGAGGCAATAATAAAGATGTTATTATTATAATTCTTGTTCATGATAAAGTTTATATTCCATGCTAGAATTGTATTAAGCGGAAACATTAATACTTGTGTGGTTTGTGAACAACACCGTGTCCCTAGTACGCCTCTATGGACTAGCTCATTGATCAATGATGGTTAAGGTTTCCTAACCATAGACATGAGTTGTCAATTGATAATGAGACCATATCATTGGGAGAATGATATGATGGACATACCCAAACTAAGCGAAGCAATTAGATCGTGTCATTGTGTTCATCTTTGCGAAGCTTTTCCTATGTCAAATATTGTATTCCTTAGACCATGAGATAATACAACTCCCTGGTATCGGAAGAAAGCTTTGAGGTCATCAAACGTCATCCTATGAGAGGGTGATCATAAAGGTGTCTCTCAGGTGATCGGAAAGTATCTGTTGGGTTGTATGTATCGAGATGGGATTTGTCCCTCCCAAGTCGGAGAGATATACTTCGGGCCCACTCGGTAATCGATATCAACACCGCTTGCAAGCATGTGGTTAAGGAGTTGATCACAAAGTGATATCGGATTACGAGTAAAGTACTTTGAAACGAGATTGAACTAGGTATGACGATACCGACGATCGAATCTCGGGCAAGTAAAATATCGCGAGACGAAGGGAATATATATATGGGATTGATTGAATCCTGGCATCGTGGTTCATCCGATATGATCATCGATGAATGTGTGGGAGTCAATATGGGTTTCCAGACCCCGCTGTTGATTATTGATAGAAGATCATGTCTGCATATTATCGAACCCGCAGGGTCACACACTTAACGTGTCTCGATGCTAGGATAGATTGGATAATTGGTTTATGAATTTTTGTTCGGAGTCTCGGATGGGATCCGAGATATCACGAGAGGTTCCGAAATGGTCCGGAGAATAAGATTCGTATAAGGCAGTGCAGTTTTTGGAGTTCGGAATTGTTTCGGATTAATCGGTATTGTACCGGAAGCTTCTAGAACCTTCCGGAAGGGGGCCAACGTGGTCCCACCTTCCGGGAGGGGTGGCCTATGGTTGAGTGTCCTGTCTGCATTGGGCCAGGGGCTCAAGTCCCCATTGGGCACAGCCGATCCTAGATAAGTTTAAATCGTTTAAACTAGAGATAAGATAGGGTTTCTAGAAGGGAGAGTTTAAATCGTTTAAACTAGAGATAGGCTTGGAGGATGGGCAAGGGCTGGCCGCACCCCCCTCTATATATAGAGGGCTGGTGCGCCTCCCCCACACACCTCCTCCAAGCCCTAGTAGCCCCGCCGCCTCCTCTCCCTCCCGATTGTTTGTAGGCGAAGCCTGCTGCAGTTCTCCACCATATACACCACGCCGTGTTGTAGATCCAATCTATCTATCCACCCTACTTGCTGGTCCGAGGAAGGAGGAGGCGCCGAGGTGCCGCGTGTGCATCTCACGGAGGCACCGCCACTTGTGGTGCTAGATCGGATCGGATCGCGAGGAGGAGAAGCGAGTACGACTACATCACCCACGTTCCGATTTAACGCCTGTCGCGAATCTTCAAGGGTATGAAGATCTAATCCAATCTCTCGTTGTTTGCATCTCCTAGATTAGATCTTGGCTTTCCTCTGCTCGCTCAGTAGAAAATTTTGATTTACTATGCGAAACCCTTCAGTGGTATCAGAGCTAGATCTATGCGTAGATGTGTTTCACGAGTAGAACGCAACATGGTTGTTGCGGGCGTTGATGTTTTTTGTTGCAAGCCTCTTGTTTGTGTTCTTCTTGTGGTGCGGGATAGTGAGATTGAAGCGGTCCAGGCCAACCTTACGCGACGTCGTTCGCGAGACCGGCTCCGCACTTGACGTGTGGCTTGTACCATACATGCGGCTGGTGGATGTCAGTTTCTCTCACTATAGTTGTCATGGGATTAACACCGTAGTTGGGCAACCATAATATCACCGTTGTGGCTTTCCATAGGTAAGAATCGTTCTTAGCATCTACTCCCATAATCCACGTAAAACATGCAACAACAAAGTAGAGGCGTCTAACTTGTTTTTACAGGGAGTGTTTTCTGTGATATGGTATGGCCCAAGATGTGATGTGTATACTGTATGCGATGATCATGTTTTGTAATGTTTCACGACTTGCATGTCGATGAGTACACAACCGGCAGGAGCCATATGGTTGTCTTTATAATTGTGTATGACCTGCGAGTCAACTTCTTATACGCCATGTAATAGCTTTACTTTATCGCTAAGTAGTTAGCAATAGTTGTAGTTGCAATTAGAGGTGGAGGCAATCATGGTGAAGTGATGGAGATCATCTTAGGAACGCACAAGATGGAGATCATTGCGCGAAGATTGGCTATACCATGTCACATAAAGTTATATGCATGTGATGTTTATCCTTTTATGTATCTTATTATGCTTAGATCGCGACTGTAGCATTATAAGATGATTCCTCACTTAAAGATCAAGATAAAAGTTGTGTTCTCCCCAAGTATGCACCGTTGTGAAAGTTCGTCGTGTCCAAGCATCATGTGATGATCGGGTGCTATAGACTCTACGCTCACATACAACGGGTGCAAGCCAGTTTTGCACACGCGGAAATACTTGGGTCTAACTTGACGAGCCTAGCATGTATGCACATGGCCTCGAACACAAGAACCGAAAGGTTAAGCATGAGTCATATGAATGATATGATCGACACTTCGTTGTCCACCATTGAAACCACATCTCTTCTCGTGAAGATCGGATTAGGTGTGGTGAATTTGGATCGTGTTCACTAAACAACTTGAGGGATGTTGAATTTAGTGGGAGTTCATCTAGTAATTTGATTAAGTTGAACTATTTATCATGAACATAGTCTAAATTGTACTTGCAAATACTGTAGATCACATGGCCAAGTCCAACTTCAACTTCAACGTTTTTGCTGAGAAAGAAAAGCTTAGAAACAATGGGTCTAACTTCACCAACTGGTTCCGCAATCTAAGAATCATTCTGTCTGGCGGACAAAAGGACTATGTCCTTGAGAAAGCGTTAGGTAACCCCCCTGCAAGGCTACTTGGTGATGAGAAAGCTGTCTATCATCACAAGAAAGATGATTATGGTGTGATTAAGAGCACCATGTTGTTTGCTATGGAACCGGAACTTCAAAATCATTTTGAAAACTATCCCGGGCCCTTTGAGATTCTCGAAGAGATGAAAACCATGTTTCAGACTCAGGCCCGTTCTGAGAGATATGAGATCTCCAAGAAGTTCTTTAACTGCAAGATAGAGGAAGGGAGTTCCGTTAGTGAGCACGCCATTAAGATGTCGGGCTACACTCAACGCATATGAGCAAGCGGACTGCAAGATTCTAGAGGAGCTCAAGATTACAGGGTTCTGCAATCACTCCTCCCAGCTACAAAAGTTTTGTAGTGACTCATAATCAGATTGGTTCCACTGATACGATCACCGAGCTCTTCGCAAAGCTGAAGGCTGCGGAGGTGGACATCAAGAAGGATAATCATGTGTTGATGGTCAACAAGCCCTCCTTTAAGAAAGGTAAGGGAGCAAAGAAGCCCTTCAAGAATGGAGGAGGCAAACGCACTGCCCCTGCTGAGAAGAAGCTCAAGTCTGGTCCTAAGACGGACCTTTGAGTGCTTCTATTGCAAGGACAAGGGTCCTTTGGCATAGCTGTCCAAGTACTTAGCGGACAAGAAGGTGGCACCATCAAAGGTATATTTGATATACATGTTATTGATGTTTTCCTTACTAGCCTTCGTTGTAGTGCTGGTATTTGATCTTGGTTCGGTTGCTAATATTTGTAACTCGAAGCAGGAGCTATGGAATAAACGGCTGACTGCGAGGATGAGGTGACGATGCGCTTGGCAGCGGATCAAGAGTTGATGTGATGGCCGTCGGCACGCTCTCCTTAGTTTTACCTTCGATTAGTTTTAAACCTTAATAAATGTTATTATGTTACTGCGTTGAGCATGAACATTATTTCTGGATCGTGTTTATTGCAAGACGGTTATTCATTTAAATCGGAGAATAATGGTTGTTCTATTTATATGAGTAACATCTTTTATGGTCATGCACCTCTTGTGAATGGTTTATTTCTTCTAAATCTCGAAAGGGATGAAACACACATCCATAACATTGAGGCTAAGAGATGCAAAGTAGATAGTGATAATACTACTTATTTGTGGCCTTTGTCGTCTAGGTCATATTGGTGTAAAGCGCATGAAGAAACTCCATTCTGATGGACTTTTGGAGTCTCTTGATTTTGAATCATTTGACACATGCGAACCATGCCTCATGGGCAAGATGATCAAAACCCCGTTCTCCGGTATGATGGAGCGAGCAACGGACTTGTTGGAAATCATACATACCGATGTATGCGGACCGATGAGTGTTTCGACGCGTGGTGGATATCGCTATTTTCTCACTTTTACCGATGACTTAAGTATATATGTGTATATCTATTTAATGAAACATAAATCTGAAACGTTTGAAAAGTTCAAAGAATTTCAGAATGAAGTAGAGAACCATCGTAACAGAAAGATTAAGTTTCTACGATCCGATCGTGGGGGCGAATATTTGAGTTATGATTTTCTCACGCATCTCAAAGCAAGTGGAATCGTTTCACAACTCACGCCACCCGGAACACCACAGCGCAATGGTGTGTCTGAACGCTAGAATCGAACCCTATTAGATATGGTCCGATTGATAATGTCTCTTACTGATTTGCCGTTATCATTTTGGGGTTATGCATTAGAAACCGCTGCATTCACTTTAAATAGGGCTCCATCTAAATCCGTTGAGACGACACCGTATGAACTGTGGTTTGGTGCTAAACCTAAGTTGTCGTTTCTTAAAGTTTGGGGATGCGAAGCTTACGTCAAAAAGTTGATGCCGGACAAGCTCGAACCCAAAGGGGAGAAATGCGTCTTCATAGGATACCCTAAGGACTATTGGGTATACCTTCTATCACAAAACTGAAGGCAAAGTGTTTGTCGCAAAGAACGGTTCCTTTCTTGAGAAGGAGTTTCTCTCGAAAGAAGTGAGTGGGAGGAAAGTAGAGCTAGACGAGGTTATTGAACCTTCTCTTGAATTGGAGAGTAGCGCGGCACCTGAAATTGTTCCGGTCGCCGCACTAACGATAGAGGAAGCTAATGACAAGGATCATGAAGCTTGGACGATCTTGCTACTGAACGTCGCAAGTCGACAAGGTCGCGTGCCCCTCCTGAGTGGTACGGCAACCCTGTCTTGACTGTCTTGTTAGTAGAAGACAGTGAACCTACGAACTATGAGGAAGCGATGATGAGCCCAGACTCTGAGAAATGGCTAGAAGCCATGAAATCCGAATTGGGATCCATGAGAGAAAACCAAGTATGGATTTTGGTGGACCCTCCTAGCGACCGAAAGGCCGTTGAGTGCAAATGGATCTTCAAGAAGAAAATGGACGCGGATGGTAATGTTACCGTCTATAAAGCACGGCTTGTTGCGAAAGGTTTTCGACAAGTTCAAGGTGTTGACTACGATGAGACTTTCTCTCCCGTAGCGATGTTTAAGTCCATTCGGATTTTATTAGCAATTGCTGCGTTTCATGATTATGAAATATGGCAAATGGATGTCAAGACTGCTTTCCTCAATGGCAACATTGATGAAGAGTTGTATATGATGCAACCCGAAGGTTTTGTCGATCCTAAGGATGCTGATAAAGTATGCAAACTTCAGCATTCCATTTATGGACTGAAGCAAGCATCTCGGAGTTGGAACCTTCGTTTTGATCAAGTGATCAAGAGCTTTGGATTTGTTCCAAATTGCTACGAAGCTTGCATCTACAAGAAAGTGAGTGGGAGCTCGGTGACGTTTCTGGTACTATATGTGGATGACATATTGATTATTGGAAATGACATCAACATGCTTAACGATGTGAAGAGTTATTTGAACAAGTGTTTTTCAATGAAAGACCTAGGTGAAGCTGCTTATATATTGGGCATCAAAATCTATAGAGATAGACAAAGACGCCTGATAGCTTTAAGCCAGAGTACATACCTAGACAAAGTTCTGAAAAGGTTCAGAATGGATAAGGCATTGAAAGGTCCAGTGCCTATGTTGTCAGGTAAGATATTGAGCAAGGCTCAGTGTCCATTCACGGTAAATGATAGGGAAGCTATGAGCAAAGTGCCTTATGCCTCGGCCATAGGTTCCATCATGTATGCCATCTTTGTGTACTAGACCGGATGTGTCCAATGCTCTTAGTTTGACGAGCAGATATCAAAGTGATCCAGAGTGGAACCTTTGGACAGCCGTGAAGAACATCCTAAGGTACCTAAATAGGACTAAAGAAATGTTCTTAGTCTATGGGGTGATGAACAGCTCGTCAGAAAAGGTTACGTCGATGCTAGTTTCGACACCGACAAGGATGATGCTAAATCTCGAGCAGGATACGTATATTTTGAATGGAGGAGTTGTGGTGGAGAAGGCGCAAGCAAAGCGTGGTCGCGGGATCTACTGAGAAGCGGAATACATGGCTGCTGCAGAAGCGTCAAGTGAAGGAGTTTGGATCAGGAACTTCATCACTGAGCTTGGCGTGGTTCCAAGTGCATTGGACCCATTGGAGATATTGTGTGACAACACTGGGGCCATAACACTCGCTAAGGAACCAAGATATCATCCAAAGACCAAGCATATCAACATTAAGTTTCATATAATCCGAGATTATATAGCAGATGGAGATACGAAGATCAGCAAAGTACATACAGATCTGAATGTTGCGATCCATTGACTAAACCTCTTCCACGTGTAAAACATGATCAGCACCTCGATGCCATGGGTGTGAGATTGTTGCGATGTAAACTAGATTATTGACTCTAGTGCAAGTGGGAGACTGTTGGAATTATTCCCTAGAGGCAATAATAAAGATGTTATTATTATAATTCTTGTTCATGATAAAGTTTATATTCCATGCTAGAATTGTATTAAGCGGAAACATTAATACTTGTGTGGTTTGTGAACACCGTGTCCCTAATGCGCCTCTATGGACTAGCTCATTGATCAATGATGGTTAAGGTTTCCTAACCATAGACATGAGTTGTCAATTGATAATGAGATCATATCATTGGGAGAATGATATGATGGATGGACCCAAACTAAGCAAGCAATTAGATCGTGTCATTGTGTTCATCTTTGAAGCTTTTCCTATGTCAAATATTGTATTCCTTAGACCATGAGATAATACAACTCCGGTATCGGAAGAAAGCTTTGAGGTCATCAAACGTCATCCTATGAGAGGGTGATCATAAAGGTGTCTCTGTGATCGGAAAGTATCATTGGGTTGTATGTATCGAGATGGGATTTGTCCCTCCCAAGTCGGAGAGATATACTTCGGGCCCACTCGGTAATCGATATCAACACCGCTTGCAAGCATGTGGTTAAGGAGTTGATCACAAAGTGATATCGGATTACGGAACGAGTAAAGTACTTGCTGTGAACGAGATTGAACTAGGTATGACGATACCGACGATCGAATCTCGGGCAAGTAAAATATCACGAGACGAAGGGAATATATATGGGATTGATTGAATCCTGGCATCGTGGTTCATCCAATATGATCATCGATGAATGTGTGGGAGTCAATATGGGTGCCCAGACCCCGCTGTTGATTATTGATAGAAGATCATATGCGCATATTCTCGAACCAGGTCACACACTTAACGTGTCTCGATGCTAGGATAGATTGGATAATTGGTTTATGAATTTTTGTTTGGAGTCTCGGATGGGATCCGAGATATCACGAGAGGTTCCGGAATGGTCCGGAGAATAAGATTCGTATAAGGCAGTGCAGTTTTTGGAGTTTGGAATTGTTTCGGATTAATCGGTATTGTACCGGAAGCTTCTAGAACCTTCCGGAAGGGGGCCAACGTGGTCCCACCTTCCGGGAGGGGGCATGGGCCTATGAGGGAGTGTCCTGGCGCATTGGGGGGCACAAGGCCCCATAGGGCCCAGCCGATCCTAGATAAGTTTAACTCGTTTAAACTAGAGATAAGATAGGGTTTCTAGAAGGGAGAGTTTAAATCGTTTAAACTAGAGATAAGCTTGGAGGATGGGCAAGGGCTGGCGCACCCCTCTATATATAGAGGGCTGGTGCGCCTCCCCACACACCTCCTCCAAGCCCTAGTAGCCCTCCGCCTCCTCTCTCCCTCCCGATTGTTTGTAGAAGCCTGCAGAAATTCTCCACCATATACACCACGCCGCAGTGTTGTAGATCCAATCTATCTCCACCCTACTTGCTGGTCCGAGGAAGGAGGAGACGCCGAGGTGCCGCACGTGCATCTCACGGAGGCACCGCCACTTGTGGTGCTAGATCGGATCGGATCGCGAGGAGGAGAAGCGAGTACGACTACATCACCCACGTTAAATGGCGTTCCTCTGTGAATCTTCAAGGGTATGAAGATCTAATCCAATCTCTCTCGTTGTTTGCATCTCCTAGATTAGATCTTGGCTTTCCCTCTGTTCGCTTCCGTAGAAAATTTTGATTTACTATGCTGCGAAACCCTTCATTAATATCATCAGAAAATAGGCCACTCATGGTAGAAAGCTCAGTCATATGTGCTACCGCACTTTCATTCTATGTAAGATAGATCAAGAGAGAAATCATAATCCTTATCTTTAATGTTTATGGGAGATGCAACAAACTTAGCATTAGGAGACAATTTGGGTTTTATAGTACGCCTCAAAAGGAGACTCTTAATAGCACTCCTATCACGGGTGTTTTGACATTCTTTAATAAATTCATCGGTCATCTCTATATAACCGTCTTCAATATCATAGCTTTCTCTAGACTCAGGCGAACTGATAGGTGTAGTAGTGTCTTCATTAGGAGTTTCAGTATTTCCAGCTATAGTTCTAGCAATCGTAGCATCTAGGAAAGGACCTAATGAACCACTCTTATCAAGCACAGTAGAAGCAGCATCATAAGTATCAGAAGTTTCAGATTCAGCGGTAGTAGCAGTATGTGTAGTATGTGTATGTGGTGGTGTAAGGAGCTTACTCATAACGGACGGTGAATCAAGAGCAACAAAGGTGTTCAGAACCGTACCTCTTCTTGTAGTGGATGGTAATATAGGAACTTTTCCATCACGAGACTTACCCATGATGAATGGAGGGCAGCGAATAATAATGAATCCAAGTGAACTTGATAAATAGAGCTATGCTCCCCGACAATGGCGCCAGAAAATAGTCTTGATGACCCACAAGTATAGGGGGTGTATCGCAGTATTTTCGAGGGAAGTGAAACCCTATTTATTGATTCGACACAAGGGAGCCAAAGAATATTTATAAGCCTTAACAACTGATTTGTCAATTCAGCTGCACCTGGAAACAATCTTGCTCACAGCAGTTTATCAGTAGCAACAGTTTTGTAATAGCAATAATAAAGTAACATCAGTAGTAAAAGTAAAGACGGTAGTAACAATTGCAGTAAACAGTAGGATTAAAGCGTGGTAGGCATATGGATGGATGGACGAGTGTTGCATGGACAATACAATTCATATGGCAATCAAAACATAGGGCATTTGCAGATAAATAAGATAAAGCATCCAAGTAGATAATCATAGGCATGTGTTCCATATATAGTCATACATGCTCGCAATGAGAACTTGCACAATATCTTTTGTCACCTTGACCCGTTTGCGGTAAACCTCAAGGGAACTACTGGCAATTAAGACGCTCCTTTTAATAGAGCACTAGAGCAAAGCATTAACACTCCATAAACACATGTCATCCTCACATCAAAGCCATTCCCTCCGGTTATCCCGATTGCTGTCACTTCGGGGCCTTTGGTTCCGGACAATAATATGTGTATACAACTTGCAAGTAAGACCATAAACAATACTATCATAATAACATGTTCATATCTGAAATCATGGCACTCGGGCCCTAGTGACAAGCATTAAGCATAACAAGTTGCAACAAAGTCAAAAAGCACTAATAATAGATACTAGGCACCATGCCCTAACAATTTGATGCCATTACATGAACGATATCATCCAATCCCTACCATCCCCATAGCCTACAGCAGGGGATTACTCACTCATGGATGGGGGAAACATGGATGGTCGATGGAGAAGCGATGGTGATGATGATGGTGATGATCTCCTCCAATTCCCCATCCCGGCAGGGTGCCAGAACGGATTTTTGGTTCCGAATCACGAAATTTGGTGGTGGCGGTGTAGCGGAACTCTTTCTGGAATAACGTCGAACCCCCCTTGGTTTTTAGGTCAAGAGGCAACTTATAGGCGAAGAGGAGGTGAGGGGTGGCCAGGCGCCACCACCCCAGTGGCACGGCACGCTCTTGTGACCAGGTGGTGTGGGCCCCTCGTGGTCCTCCTCCGTCTCGTCTTTTGGCTCCGTGAGTCTTCTGGTGAAATAGGATTTTTGGCATATTTTCCGGGATTTTTCCCGATAGTTGATTTCTGCACAAAAACTAGACACCAAGGAAATTCTGCTGAAAACAGCGTCAGTCCGTGTTAGTTGTATCCAAATCACACAAGTTTAGAGGAAAAACAATAGCAAAAGTGTTTGGGAAAGTAGATACATTTTGGACGTATCAGTCACACACCACGGCAATGACGGAGTGGTCAAGGAGAGGGAATTGGCGGCGACAGCTGCATCGCAGCAGCTCTGGGAGACGAGCCAGTAGGTGAACGCGAGAGAGAAGGGGAGAGATCGAGTGGCACTAGGTCGCTCGTGATAGAGGGGTTTGACCAGCCCAGATGGGCCGAGTCAGGGCCGGGCCAGCCCAATGGGCTAGGTCCAGTTTAAAAGGAAAAAGCCTAATTAAATTGTCAAATGACCAAAATACCCCTATGACTTAAATAGTTCCAAGAAATAAAATAAAAATCCTAAAAATATAAATAAAATATAAATGGACTCATAAAAATTTCCTCTATTCAATAAAAATAACAAATGGAATTTTAGGTCATTAAAATTAAAATTATTATTACTAAGGTATATATTCCTTTAGGATTTTATAAAAATATACCAAACACATAAAAAATGAATAAAATTCCTTTTTACAATTCTAAAAGGGAGTGCTATTATAGAAAATGCTAGTTTGTATTTTTGGAAAGTAAATTAAGTGTGATAAAAATAAAGTCTTATTTCCTTAAAGGAATTTTAGTGAAATATTTTAAAGAGTTAAAAAATTACATAAATCCAATTTTAAACTCTTAAAATAATACTAATCATTATAAAAATACTAAATATAATCTTTATGAAGATTTTAAAGACTTTAAGTAATACTTTTCTTTTAACTAAAGAAAATAGCAAACTTTTACTAAGAGGGTAAAACACCCAAATAAGCAAATAATAAACCATTGCATGATATTACTATGCATTGCATATTGCTTATTTAAATATTGTCTTTACTGGGTAATAATGGTCCTCTGTAGAAACCGGAGCTCAAGGTTAGGTGGAAGCATCCGACTTTACTACCTTGCAGTCACAAGACAAGTTCATAACTTGCTCATGTCCTTTAAAGAGTCTTTATGAAAATATTTGAAAATTGTGTGTTAGCACCTATGTTTTAAAGGAGACAGAAAATAAGTATTTTCTCAAACAAATGAAATGCTATTATCATCCTAAGTGATGATGAATACTAAGAATTGCAGGGGGATCGAAGATTCCAATTGCAAAACAACTAGGACTTAATAACCCATGACATTAGTGATTCTAGCGCCGTATATTACGCGTTAACCATAAGATTTGGAATGGGACAGAGAAGTCAGTTGTATCTTCTTCCTCTCGCATGCATCCGGATAGCCAGGTCATGGCTGTTATCCTTGTAGCGTGCATTTATTGGTAATACGTAGAAGATATGCAACATATGGGTGGGAGCCCTCAACGTCCCACGATAGTTCTGGCATCTGACGGTCTGTACTAACCATTGCCGTAATTCAATATGTTGGCATGGCATACACCAAGGGGACATGCGGGGTCGCAAAGGGGGCAGTGATTGGCTTGGATCATCTACTGGGCCCCACATCATGGAATTGTGGAAGGGAAAGTACGCCGGGTTGTGCAACAAGGAGTTGATCTCTTATGGGTAAAGCAACGCACCTCTGCAGAGTGTAAGAATTATGACATGTTACTCCCTGTTCCGGGAAGGAGCTACGAACGCGGCAGGCTGTGAACCTGGTCAACCTGTGAAGGCTGATGGGCATAGTTTTGATAATTAAAATCAATCTTTGAAAAAATGTTTACCAAAACTGCATAGTACCTAGGACGTATCGTCCGAGGTGGTAGAGAGAGCACCCACCTTGCATATAGTGAACTTGCTGGGTAACGCTGTTACTCGCCCTTTCCTTTGAACCCCTTGCTAGACTTTGAGGGCCAGAAGGATGACCAGGTGTATGCTATGGAGGTCCAGAACGACATCTACTATGAAGAGCCGGACCTATGCGGTGGAATCGAAGGAGTGGACTACGGGATACAATATGGAGCTGAAGACAAGGAGTCAGAGTAGCTGTTAGGCCGTAATCTAGTTACCTAGGTTGAGCTGAGCAGCCCGAACTCTATAGAATAAGCTGTTGAGCTCACGTCTTATTTACCGTTGTGTTTTTTGTTCTTCCGCTAAACTTATGAGATAAGTTATTTGGTTTGTAAGTATAAATCTTTTGAAGTCTCAAACTTCTGGTATTGTAATAATAATGAAGTTTGTATGTTGTAATTTGGACCCGTAATGTTTCTGTTGTACCACTCTGAGGGATGTGATATTTACGGAATGATGTTCTGTGGGTGTCATCTCAACAACTATAGTGTACTACATATGCAGTGGTATGCTGGGTCACCGCACAAACCCCTCCTCAATAGCTAGTGAGACCGCTCCCTCCTCTCGCCCCCGTGTGGCGACAGGGGGGCAACCCTAGCTGCCACCGCCTCTGCCCTCCAAATCCCCTCCCTCCTCTCTCCCTACTACCACCATGGTCGTGGCCAGGCAAAGCCTGGGCACTGCCAACGGCGGCAGGGGGGATCTCTCGTCTTCCCCGACATAGATCAGCGACACGTGACGCCAAACCTCGTTGCGGATGGGGTGCGCGTCGGGCACCTCAGCGGCGTGGCATCTCTGGCGTGCGGCGGCAGCGACATGGCCGGAGGAGCAGCGACGTGGCGGATGATGATTTGATGCCCCTCGTCCCTCTAGCCAAGAAAACTCCAGGGAAACCTCAGATCCCACAGGATCGAGCGATGGCAGTGTCCTGTGCATCGTTCCCCTCTTGAGGGCATCTCTTTTGGAGTTCTCACCGGCTGTAGGGATCAGCGGCGGTGGTGCGGAGGTTGCGGCGACCTTGTTTCTTCGCGTCGCTGGGCTGTGAGTGCGAGATCTGCAGCAACTTGCTGCAGGGAGGTGGTGGTTGTAGGCAACATCCTGCAGTCGGTCTAGCGGCGGCGCGCTGGTTCTCGGTGGAGGTGGTCATCTTCTGTCAAAGGTGGCGGGACTGCGGCTGGATTAGTAGATCTCATGATCCTTCTTCTAGTCCCAGCAGTGAGGCAGGGAGACCTAGGTGTCGGTGACATCGCCGTGCACCCTGTGAAGACCTCACTCGTGCTACTCCACGGGAAACCCTAAGATCTTCAGGTCGGGCGATGACGGTGTCGCGGTGTCGGTATCGCGTTCTCTCTTGGGAGCATTGTTTGTTGAGCAACGTTGGATGGAAGCGGCAGGAGGGGTGGAGCGGCTAGCGCGCGGGGGGTGGTGCTTCTTGGCACCGAGGTGGTGTCGGTGGCTGGTGTGGAAAGAGCCTGCGCATCGATCTACATGCTGACGACGGGTTGGGGGAAGTTTATGAAGGCGGCGACATCCGGAGCGTGTGCATGGGCGCAGCTCCGTGGATATGTTGTGCGGTTCTAGGGCTCCTTTTACTTAAGTTCGTGCCGCCGCGCCAAGGCACTCCAGCTTCTCTTGGCGAGTGGCAATGGTTTGGGTACCATTGGGCGGGGTCGAAACAGGTAGATAGGGGTTTGATAGATCTTGTTGGGAAGCTGGCGGTGCGATTATCGTTTTTTGCTCAGTGTTTTTCTTTGACGGTTCCGGTTTGTATGATCTTTGTAATGACATTTGCCAAACAATATGGTTCTAACAATAAATAAAGGATGTGTGTATCGCTTGATGCAGAGGCCGGGGCTCTGCTTTCCATTTTAAAAAAAAGCTAGTGAGACCGCCCGCCGAAGCGCTAAAGCTTCAGCAAATTCAGGCGATGAAAGGTCCTCCGGTTGGTGTCGGCATGCAACAAGACAGGTCCGAAGGTGGTTGCGTATGACAATGCCTGCACCCATGCGACCTTCTATTTTGAAGAGTGTTGCGTCAGAGTTGATCAGAACCGAACCCGGCGGTGGTGGAGTCCGTTTCAGAGATGGAAGCTTGGTCTCACACCTTTGGACCTTGGGTTGTTTGAACATATGAGCTTTAATTAGATCAACATATGCAACAATCTTACAACAGGTACGAGTTGGTTTAGGCTTCTCCTCGCATTTCTCGCCTCCCAAATATGCCAAAACCCAACCGCAAGTGTTGTAGCTTGGAGGTCCACTGCCTTAGCTAGGAAATCAAACAGCCATTGCTTGTGCGTGACAAAGCTCTTGAGATGAAGCTCCAAGTGGATCTTTTCCTTGATTTCCCTCCAAACAACCTGAGCAAACCGGCACGTGAGCATAGCATGCATGATCCCCTCCTCCCTGCCATAGAAAATACACGAGCCCGGGGCAGGAACCAGACACTTAATCAATTGTTCACCGCTCGGCAGGCAGTCATGCGCAAACCTCCACAAATGGATTTTCATCTTCCCATGTGCCTTTATGCTCCATAGTTCTCCAATGCTTGTTACTTGATGTCACATTTGATGCAATACCCTGACCTAGTCGGCTTTGAGATATGAAGAACTTAGCCGATCTAGCAAGATTATATGCAGAACATACATAGCAAGTACCATGCTTAGTATATGGCCAGCAGACAAAATCCTCACCAGCATGGCGAGAGATGGGAGTCATCAGAATTTGTGTTGCAACATCCGGGCTAAAGAAAGCATGTACTGTTTCCTGGTTCCACGTACCCGTTTCCTATTCCAACAGGCAATGAACTATCGTCGAGGGTGGAATAGACAAGATTGGGACCAAATTGTCACTTTGAATATTGACCATCTTTCCATGCAGAATACTTCTCTAAGTATATGAGGATGATCGTGGCTTTGGGGCATGCTAGAAATCGGAGTCCGGGTAGTATCTCCCCGGAACGCTAGCACAAAGAGACGCTAGGTTAGTGAGGAGACGCCATCCCTGCTTGGACAACATGGCTTGGTTAAAGAGTACTAGGTCATGAAAACCCATACCCCCTAATGCCTCGGTGTGGACAGCCATGCCCAAGATCTCTAGTGCATCATTTTCTTTCCATTTTCCACTCCCCACCATCTATTCATGGTAATTCATTTTATCTTGTTACACATGGTAATGGGAAGCTGGAAATAACTCATGAAAAAAGCTGGAATAGCTTGGATCACAGCCTTGAGAAATGCCTCATTGCCCGCCCTCGAGAGAGGTCTATCATGTAGGAGATATGCCCTAGAGGCAAATAATAAAAGGTGTTTATTATCATATATCAATTATTTTATAATAGTTTTATACCATGCTATAAGTGTATCAATTGGAAACATTGGTATACGTATAGTATGTAAACAAACTAAGTTCCTAGTAGTCTATGTTCAACTAGTTCATTGGTCAACTGATGATCAAGGTTTCCTGATCATGGACATTTATATCGATTGACAATAAGGTCATATCATTAGTGAATGATGTGATGGACACACTTACCCAACATAAGTATTGCAACACGATCAAGTCACAAAGTTCATCGTTGTGATAATTAGGAAACACATTGACCTTCTCCTTAGACCGTGAGATCATATTTAATCATTATCACCCGAGGCTGCCTTGACTGCATCAACAGTCACACCTTCGAAAAAAGGCTGAGTTGAACCATAAAAGCTCAGAACAGCCTATCCTTTTGGAATACCTGATAGACACCTTGGAAAAGTCATGTATCGAAGTAAAAAAGGAATTGGACTCAACATTTATGATTCAAACGACATTTTCATCGTGGAATGCACAAGGGTCATTATGGGCATCAAGGCCCCATTGATGATCATTGGTCTGAGAAGCGTCTCCATCATGTCTGTTGTGTTCCCGGACCATAGGGTAACACACTTAAGGGTTCGATGATGCTTAGATATAGTTTTGGATTCATCAGGATCATTGAATCAAAGAGAAGAGAAAACCGAGAAGGTTTCATGAGAGTCCGAAGGATATTCCGAGTGATCCGAAAGGTGTTTCGGGTTATAAGGAATTAAATAATATGTATTTAATATTAATTAATATAACTAATATTAAAATAATATTTATATTATTTTTAGGAGCTGTCCACCCTAAATGGCCAGCTACCGGAGGGAGAGGCCCATGTGTGTGTGTGTGTGGGGGGGGGGAAGGGGGGGGGGCGCTCCAAGTAGAGAAGGGGCTGGTCGGCCCTAGGGTTTGGGTGTGCGGAGGTGGGGCCACCGCTCCCTGGCCGCTGCCTCCTCCTCCAAGCCGCACCAATCCCCTCCCCTCCCCTATATAAGGAGGGGAAACATGGGGGAGGGGGTATACCACAAATCCCAAGGAATTATTCCTCTAGGGTTTTCTCTCTCTCGTTGTCTCTCGCGTTCGTGGTTCCAAGAAGAACTATGTGTGCCGAAGATGACTTCAACACCGACATGCTGTCGCACTTATGGATCCCCGATCTGAAAGATCTACTTCCCCAATCTTGGCCAGATCGGATAAATCGAGAGTCATTGTTGAGCATCGAACGCATGTGAAACCATGGAGGTGTTGCCAGTTGTGGCACCTAGATATCGTGCGAGGATCAATGCGACTTTGAGGTCAGCTGCGTCGTTCGACTATATCATCCACATTCATCGTGAACGTTAACGCTTTTGGTCTACAAGGGTATGTTATTAGAACCTTCTCGTTACATCATTAACTCATAGATAGATCTTGGTAATTGGTGTACGCTAGTCATGAAAACTTATTATTTTCTGTTGCGAACCCCTTCATCTCAGATAAGCCATTAATATATTTCTAGATTCGATCATACATGAAATTAAAGGTGGCAGTAGGGGAGAGACCAACGCAAGTAGGCATTCCCAAATAGAAATCATTGAGCACCTCGCTTTGAACTCCCAACCTTCTTTTCACCTTGCTTTTCACTTGCTCATTGCAATGCTGGCCAAAGAAAACCAGATATTTCTAAAGATTATCTTTCTGTCCAGAACCATCATAGTAAACCTTGAGAGTGTTTTTAAGAGCATCCACACTCCTATTATCACTATGTGCAAAGAAGATGCTGTCATATGCAAACAAGATATGGGATATAGAAGGACCAAGTCGACCATTTCGAATACCATAGAGCTCACCTCGGTCCTCCTTTTTCTGCGGTAAACATGACAAACCTTTTGTGCAGAGAAGAAACAAATACGAACCCATTCGATCTCCTTGCTGAATGCCCCTAGATGGAATAAATGGAATAGTCAGATCGCCATTAACATGAACAACATATAATGTTGGAATTTGGGTGTGGGCCTTGGCCCATAGCCTAATACAAATTCTGAAATTCTCTTGGCCCATTCATGCCTAGCAAGGGGTGGCACCAAAGTTTAGTCCCACCTTTCTAGTTTAGAGGGAGTTGGACCAATATATATAGTGGAGTGTTTCACTACCTCCTAAAGAGAGTGAAGAGAAGTGGCATACACGCGCGCTCCTCCTCCTCCGCCGCCCGCCTCGCAACGCCTCGCCTCGCCACGCCACGGCCTTGCAGCAGCATGTTTGCGGAATTGTGCCTCGGTGCCGATCTTATCTTTTTGCTGCTCGGGAAAATTATTGTGCGAGTTATTTTTCTGTCAACCATTTCCGGTTTTTCCGGAAACGTGGGCTGTTACTACTCGGACGTGGACTACGCCCCACGTCTTACCCAACCGGCGCCTATATATAGACGGCCTTAGGCTAAAACCCTAATACGAGAAAATACACATCTCTCTGCCTCCAGAACTTTGCGCTGCCGCTACACCTTCTCCATCCCCTCTTCCGGCGTGCACCGGACGATGGGACAGTAGGCCTCCGGAACCACCGCCTCTCGTGAACCTGTACGGGTGAGGGGCGATCAGGTTTTTGGGGAGCGCGACTCTCGACGCATCACGTCGACCGACCACTCCTTCCCCGACGAGGACTTCTTCCCGGACATCAGCAGCCTCTACATCGACGCCATGGCTGACGACACTGGTGTCAACCTCAACCCCAACCTGAACGCGAACCCGATTCCTCCTCCAGCATCGTACGTAATCTGTTCCTATCTAGTTCAGTTTATGTTGCAGTTTCTTGTACTAGCTCTTGGAATAGATGTGATCTGTTTATTCTGGTTGAATATGATCTGTTCGTTTGTTCTGCTAGTATACATGATTAGATTAATTCTAGCACTTATAGTCATGATTTATTATTATTTATTTCGGATTAAATATTATGGTAATTTGCTTATATTTTCAACAATCCAAAAACCTGATTATAGGCAACTGAATTCAACTGGTTTAGCCGCGGCTACAAGGCCGCCTCCTTTTGACGGTGTCAATTATAAGAGATGGCGCACGAGAGCAGTTCTATGGTTGAAAAACCTAGGCTGCTATAGCGCCACTCTTGGCAAACCTGAGGGAGACCTTTCTCCTGTTCAGGAGGAAGCATTTCAGAAAGTCGACACCATGTTTATGGGGGCTTTGTTCAATATTCTTGGTGACAACATTGTTGACACCTATATGTCATTTGATAATGGCAAGGATGCATGGGATGCAATTGGGCCAAGTTTGGTGTTTCGGATGTCGGCAATCGAACTGTATATCATGGAGCAATTCTATGACTACAAGATGACTGATGACCGTCCCATCGTGGATCAGGCTCATGAGATCTGATCCCTTGCCAAAGAACTCGAGCATTTCAAGTGTAACTTACGGACAAGTTCGTGGCGGAGGCATTATTGCCAAGCTTCCTCCTTCTTGGAGGAACTTTGCTACCTCTCTAAAACATAAGAGACAGGAGTTTTCTGTTTCAGATCTCATCGGATCTCTTCATGTTGAAGAAACGGCGAGAGCAAAAGATACACGTCCGCGAGGATTTGATGGAAGTTCTAGCGCACATGTAGTGCAGAAAAACAACTTCCAGTCCACAAGTTCAAGAATAAGAACAGTCGATGGCAAAGGAAAGTTTGATGGCAAAAACAAGGCCGCACGGACTACCAACTTCAAGAAGAAGACTGAGTATAAGAAGAAAGGATCCTGCCATGTCCGTGGTGATCCTAATCATTGGGCTCCTAGGCCCCAATCGCTTTGACAAGCGTTCACATGGAAATAGTGGCAAGTCCGCTAATGTTGTCCTTGGTGATATTGAGATGAAGGATGCTGGGTACGTATATTTCCAATGTTCTTTCAGTTTGTAATTCACCTGATTGGTGGATGAACAGGTGCAAATATACATGTATGTGCTGATATTTCCATGTTCTCTTCTTATCAGGTCGAAAGGCTGGCTCCGTCTTGATGGGAAGCGGCTCACGTGCTTCATTCAAGGTGTTGGTACGGTGGATCTGAAGTTTACTGGGAAGATCGTCACTGAAGAATGTGCCACGTTCCCTCAATCAATAAGAATCTCGTCGCCGGATCTCTTACGTGTCGAGATGGTTTTAAGTTAGTCTTTGAGTCCAATAAAGTTGTAGTTTCTAAGTGTGGACAATTTGTTGGAAAGGGTTATGAGTCGGAGGCTTGTTCCGCTTATCTTTGTCAGACTTATGTACTCAAGTTATTAATCATGTTTGCAATGATAGTGAGTCCAATATTTGGCATTCACGACTTTGTCATATTAATTTTGGGTGCATGACGCGGCTTGCCGATATGAATTTAATTCCGAAATTTACTACTGTCAAAAGTTCCAAGTGTCAAGTATGTGTGCAAGCTAAGCAACCTCGCAAGTCTCACAAGACTGCCGAGGTACGAGATTTGGCACCACTGGAACTAATACATTCAGATCTTTGTGAGATGAATGGTGAGTTGACAAAAGGTGGAAAGCGATATTTCATGACTTTAATTGATGATTCCACTCGATACTGTTATGTGTATCTTCTGAAATCTAAAGATGAAGCTTTTAATCACTTCAAAATCTATAAAGCTGAATCAGAAAACCAACTTGATCGAAAGATTAAGCGACTTGATCCGATCGTGGTGGAGAGTATTTTTCCAACGAATTTGATTATTTTTGTGCGGAGCATGGTATTATCCATGAGAGGACGCCTCCCTACTCACCTCAGTCAAATGGGGTGGCCGAAAGAAAGAACCGTACTCTAACTGATTTGGTTAACGCCATGTTAGATACATCGGGTCTATCCAAGGAATGGTGGGGGGAGGCGATAAAGACCGTGTCATGTCCTAAACCGTGTTCCCAAAAGAACAAAACCATTACTCCATTTGAGGAATGGGAAAGGAAAAGGCTGAAACTCTCCTACTTACGAACTTGGGGTTGTTTGGCGAAAGTGAATGTGCGATACCCAAGAAGCGCAAGCTTGGACCAAAAAGCGTGGATTGTGTCTTCGGGATATGCATTTCATAGCATTGGCTATAGATTTTGATAGTGAAATCTCAGGTATCCGACATGCATGTTGGTACAATCATGGAGTCGAATGATGACTTTCTTTGAAGACATCTTTCCATGAAAGATTAGTCTAGTTCATCAAATCGGAGATGCCTAGTTTATCTAGTCAAGAATTAATCACAATTCTGAACCCACCATTTCGATAGAACACCCTGATAATCCTGTGGAGGATAACAGTGAAGCTCCTACCAGAAGTAAGAGACAAAGGACTGCGAAGTCCTTTGGTGATGATTTCATTGTATACCTCGTGGATGATACTCCTACTTCTATTTCAGAAGCTTATGCATCTCAAGATCGACTCTGGAAAGAAGCCGTTCAGATGAGATGGATTCCATCATAGCAAACGGAACTTGGGAAATTACTGATCGTCCTTATGGGTGCAAACCTGTAGGATGTAAGTGGGTGTTTAAGAAGAAGCTTAGACCTGATGGTACTATTGAGAAGTATAAGGCACGCCTTGTTGCCAAGGGTTATACCCAGAAAGAAGGCGAAGACTTCTTTGATACTTATTCACTGGCTAGATTGACCACCATTCGAGTAATCGCTATCCTTGGCTGCCTCGCATGATCTTCTCGCTCATCAAATGGACGTTAAGACGGCTTTCCTAAATGGAGAGTTAGATGAGGAAATTTATATGGATCAGCGGATGGATTCGTGATAGATGGTCAACAAGGCAAGGTGTGCAAGTTCTTGAAGTCTGTATGGTCTTAAGCAAGCACCTAAGCGGGCATGAGAAGTTTGAAAGGACTTTAATCGATGAAGGCTTTATTGTAAACGGCGACAAGTGTGTACTATCGCCATGGTGGGGGCGAGGGAGTCATCTTATGTCTGTATGTTGATGATATACTGATATTCGGGACCAATATTAATGTTATCAATGAGGTCAAAGACTTTCTATCTCGTTGTTTTGAGATGAAAGATCTAGGAGTGGCTGATGTGATATTGAACATCAAGCTGCTGAAAGATGATGATGATGGGATAACACTGCTTCAGTCTCACTATGTGGAGAAGATCTTGAGTCGTTTTGGGTATAGCGAATGTAGATCCTCTCCTACACCATATGATCCTAGCGTGTTGGTTCGAAAGAATCAGGGAGATCCTAAGGATGCTAAAGATCAGCTGAGATATTATAAGATTATTGGCTCGCTTATGTATTTATACAGCTCAACGAGGCCTGACATCTCCTTTGCTGTAAGCAAGTTAAGTCGATTTGTCTCAAATCCTGGAGATGTTCATTGGCAGGCCCTTGAAAGGGTTTTGCGTTATTTGAAAGGCACTGCGAGCTATGGGATTCACTACTCCGGGTATCCAAGGGTACTTGAAGGGTATAGTGACTCAAACTGGATTGGATCTTGATGAGACTAAGGCCACGAGTGGTTATGTGTTTACACTTGGTGGTGGCGCTGTTTCTTGGAAGTCTTGCAAGCAGACCATCTTAACGAGGTCAACTATGGAAGCAGAACTCACAGCATTAGACACAGCCACTGTTGAAGCAGAGTGGCTTCGTGAACTCTTGATGAACTTACCTGTGGTTGAAAAACCAATACCCGCAATCCTTATGAACTGTGATAATCAAACTGTGATCATAAAAATAAACAGTTCTAAGGACAATATGAAGTCATCAAGACATGTGAAGAGGAGATTGAAATCTGTCAGGAAAATGAGAAACTCCGGAGTTATTGCATTGGATTATATCCAAACATCTAAAAATCTGGCAGATCCCTTCACAAAGGGTCTATCACGTAATGTGATAGATAATGCATCGAGGGAGATGGGTTTGAGACCCACTTTTTGAGTTGCTCACAGTGGTAACCCGCTCTATGTGATCGGAGATCCCGTGAAGTAGAGTTGGGAGACAAGCTGTTGGTCAACTGGGAGGAGAGTATCCTTACAGCATACTACCACTCCGTATAGATGCAATACTCTCCTATTCTGCATGGCAGGTTGGTATTTACCTTAATGTGTTCTGAGTGGCTTGTTTAAGCAAAGATGTTGTCCTGCGAACATCTTTTGAAGAACACACCTATATGAGTCCTGTCAAACGTCGCGATCGTGAGAGTTGGGTGCTCTCTAATAAACTCATGAAAGGCCATGGAGTGTGACGATAAGCTCCAAACCATGGAGAAGCTTGGCGCAGTCCTGTATCGGTCTAGACCTTATGTGAAACTAGTGCGCACCAAACTTATAGTTCAAGGCATAGTCCACTATTCAAGTTGCAATCTAGTGTAGCATGAAGTTCTAAGTGGAAGTTCAACTTAACAGTCTCCACCTCGCACCGGTATATAAACAATGCTATGTAAATGATTGATGTGATGTGATGATATGTGCCTTTGATATTTTGTGGGGGATTGTTGGAATTTGGGTGTGGGCCTTGGCCCATAGCCTAATACAAATTCTGAAATTCTCTTGGCCCATTCATGCCTAGCAAGGTGGCACCAAAGTTTAGTCCCACCTTGCTAGTTTAGAGGAGTTGGACCAATATATATAGTGGAGTGTTTCACTACCTCCTAAAGAGAGTGAAGAGGAGTGGCATACACGCTCCTCCTCCTCCTCCGCCTCGCCAACGCCACGCCACGCCACGCCATGTTTGCGGAATTGTGCCTCAGCCGATCTTATCTTTTTGCTGCCGGGAAAATTATTGTGCGAGTTATTTTTTCAACCGCTTTCGGTTTTTCGGAAACGTGGGCTGTTACTACTGGACGTGGACTACGCCCACGCCTTACCCAACCGCGCCTATATATAGACGGCCTTAGGCTAAAACCTAATACGAGAAAATACATCTCTCTCGCCTCGAACTTTGCGCCGCTACACCTTCTCCATCCTCTTCCGGCGTGCACCGGACGACGTAGGCCTCCGGAACCACCGGCTCTCGTGAACCTGTACGGGTGAGGGGCGATCAGGTTTTTGGGGAGCGCGTCTGCGCGACTACTGACGGCATCACGTCGACCGACCACTCCTTCCCCGACGAGGACTTCTTCCCGGACATCAGCAGCCTCTACATCGACGCCATGGCTGACGACACTGGTGTCAACCTCAACCCCAACCTGAACGCGAACCCGATTCCTCCTCCAGCATCGTACGTAATCTGTTCCTATCTAGTTCAGTTTCTGTTGCAGTTTCTTGTACTAGCTCTTGGAATAGATATGATCTGTTTATTCTGGTTGAATATGATCTGTTCGTTTGTTCTGCTAGTATACATGATTAGATTAATTCTAGCACTTATAGTCATGATTTATTATTACTTATTTCGGATTAAATATTATGGTAATTTGCTTATATTTTCAACAATCGCTTTGAACTCCCAACCTTCTTTTCACCTCGCTTTTCACTTGCTCATTGCAATGCTGGCCAAAGAAAACCAGATATTTCTAAAGATTATCTTTCTGTCCAGAACCATCATAGTAAACCTTGAGAGTGTTTTTAAGAGCATCCACACTCCTATTATCACTATGTGCAAAGAAGATGCTGTCATATGCAAACAAGATATGGGATATAGAAGGACCAAGTCGACCATTTCGAATACCATAGAGCTCACCTCGGTCCTCCTTTTTCTGCGGTAAACATGACAAACCTTTTGTGCAGAGAAGAAACAAATACGAACCCATTCGATCTCCTTGCTGAATGCCCCTAGATGGAATAAATGGAATAGTCAGATCGCCATTAACATGAACAACATATAATACACAAGTAGCACATCTCATCGTCGACTGAATCCAACTAGGGTCAAAACCAAGCTTGCATAGGCAACCGTGAAGATAATTCCATTCCACCCTGTCATAAGCCTTCATCATATCATATTTTAGCGCAAAGAAAGGCATCTTGGAATTTTGGCTGCAGATAGTATGCAAGCACTCAAAGGCATTATCTGTGATCAATGGCACGAACGCACTTTGTTGTTCAGAGATAATAGGAGGGAGAATCGCCTTAAGCTTGTTTCCAAAACCTTGCAATTAATTCTGTATAGCATGTTACACAATATGATGGGTTGAAAGTTCTTTAGGTTCTTCATATTGGTAACCTTTAGGATTAGAACGATGATAGAGTCGCCTAGACCATCTGGTACATCCCCTCCACAAAGAAAAATCCTCACAACATCATATATTTCAGCTTTAAAGAACTCCTAGTGAGTTTGGTAGAATAGAGCTAGGAAAACATCCGACCCGGGGTCCTTAGTGGAACCCATCTGAAAAAACGCACTCTAAATCTCTTTGTCAGTGTACGGTTTGCACAAATCAGTATTCATCTCAGTTGTGACCTTGCCAGGGATTAAATCAAGAACTGCATCCACTGAATCACACGCCTTGGAGGTAAATAGATTCTCATAAAAATCATGAACCATACCTTTAATCCCCTCTTGTGATTCACACTTTGATCCATCGTCACGCATAAGAGCCGAAATTTTATTCATGTTGTGGCGTGGGGATGCTCGCGCATGGAAGAAACAAGTGTTCTGGTCCCCCTCGCGGAGCCACTAAACACGTGACTGTTGGCGCGCCATGACTTCTTCACAGTCGAACAATTCACAAAACTCGCGCTCAACGTCACATTCTTCCTTCAGATTTTCCTTCGACATGGGTTGGTTGTGTAGATAGAACAACTGATGTTCCAGTTTCTGGATTTGCTTGCAGATGGATCCAAACGTAGCTCGACTCCAGTCCTTGAGCATCAGAGCCATACGGTTCAGATTCTACCAGGTTGATTGCAGCGACTGAGCACCAGCGCTGCGTGTAGACCAAGCTGTTTCCAATACTTCCTTCTAGTCCAGTGCTCTACGCCACATTGCTTCGTAACGGCTGCTGCACACCTCTACATAGATTTTTTGTCAAGTTAATTGATATGGCATAATGATCCGATGAAGTGATGATGATATTGTCCACCGTGCAGTCCACAAACATGTGGGAGAAATCTCCATTGGCTACCGCCCTATCTAGGCGCACTCTTACATGCGTATCAGCCCCCTGCCGATTTTTCCACATATATTTGGGTCCCTCGAAACACATGTCAATTGTCCATGTATATTTTGGTCCCTCGAAACACATGTCAATAAGACCACAATCTTGCATACAGTCTTGGAATGCCATGCTCTGAGCCTCCGTATGATTGTGAGGACCCACGTGTTCATCTTGACTAAGAATCTCATTAAAGTCTCCACAACATAACCACGGGCTATTCCAAGAAACTTACATAGAGCGGAGGAGATCCCAAAACTCATGTCTAAGATCTTGTTTGGGCTCCCCATAAAAAAGGTTGTTCTCCATGTTGCTCCCTCTTTCGGTGTAATCATAGCATCAATGCATCAATTATTAAAATCCTTGATAGAGGTACTCAAGAACGACGACCAAAACAGGCCTAAGTCACCACTTAATCCCTCGATGCGGATAGTGAAATAAACAGAATAACCAAGTGACCACATGAAACTTTGTACTCTAGCATCCCTCATATTCGTTTCAGAAAGGAAGAGGAGGGAGGTACAATGAGCTTTCACTAGACAGCAAAGCTCGCCAACCGTCGCATCCATACCTAGATCACGATAGTTCTAGATAGGATGATCGTTGCGTATGGCAAGGCTGCTCAAAATCTCCCGCCCGATCCACTGATCTATTTTCTCTGTTGTTCTTCAACTTTTTGGAATTAGAACTCAGATCCTCGTCGGAATTAGCCTCCACAGCCTGGTCAAGCCTACCTTGTTGCACGACCAAATCTAGAGAGTTCACTGTCTCCACGTCTATAATAGCCTAGACCTTTAGACGATACTCTTGGACTTGCTTACGTTTTCTCCGTGCGAGTCATTTCCCATCCTGCTGGAAAGGGGCCTTATCTTTGCCTCGACCTTTTCTAGCCTTGCCATTAGTGGTGCGAGCCTGATCTAGTTTTTTCTTCACCGGAGACAAAACTTTAGTGAAATCATCCTGTTTGTTCCGTTGCCTCGCAGCCTAATGCATGTGAAATGCATCCATGAACTTTGTAGTTTATTATGTTAAAATTTATATTATATTATATTTATTGGAACTAACCCACACTAGTTGTAAACGTGCACAATTTCTCAGTTTACAGTTTGTTGTATTAGATATTACACGAATATGAAAGGAGATCACTCATTATGGTGAAATTCGGAGTTTCCTAAGATCTGTCTCTATAGAACAGTTTTCTAAGATAGACAAGAAGACTCTGAAGATATCGTCAAACGGAAAAAGTCAAAACATGAAAGTTATTGGAATTTTTTCTAATATCTATTTATATAAAATTATCCCTAAAAGGACTTTGTACGTGGCCTAAAGTGTCCGATTATTGAGGGTATAGAAATAGTTTCGGGATTCCGAAAGTTTGTGACGTGATTGATTCATACTCTTTCCATAATTGAGGTATTCGGCCAAGAAACTACTTCATGGACTCATAAAAGACCTAGGGGAGTCCTAGGAAGTTTCTAGAGGTTCCCAAGAGCCCTTGGATTAAAGGGCATCCATCCAACGGCATAGATTTCATCTCTAGCTCTATATATTGAGAGGAAACCCTACTATTGAAGGCAGCCACCACAAGCCATAAATTTTCCTTCCCCTTGCATCCTATCTAAAGGAGGAGGGCTCCTCTACATCACCTTGAAGGTCCAAGGAAGAAGAGGGCCAAGGTCCGCCGCCCATAAGAGGCCGTCGGTGCCTCCCTGTGTCACCTCCTATCCTCGTGTGTCCACCTCTCCTCCTTGGGGAGGCACTCCTACATCGTCATTTACATAACCTCTCCATCATATCTCTATTGTAATCTCTTGGAAAACATGATGTATAATGCAATTTATTACTTTCCCATGATCTATTGTGTCTATGTGTCTTTGTTTGATTAGTTATCTGTTTATGCCAATTGTGAAATAGTTTATTGTTGGTTCCATACAAGTATATGTTATCTTATATGATGTTTTTATGTACTAATATATGAGTGCACACATATGTTGGGGAATGCATAAGGTTGCCAGTGTTGCATGTTGATACGAATGAGGGTTGGATGGAGATTCATAGAAATCATGCACCAAGTCTTAAATATGCATGATATATTAATTCATGGTTAACTAACGGGGTGATAAGTTATGGGGACCTTGAAACTTATGACGGTGATTAGACTATATGTCTTAATAACTCCCTTGCTCATAACCGGGCTTGGGATCAATCACTATGGGTGTATTTGCTCAGTCACATGGTTGCACCTATTTATGGCTCCTGTCTAGAATAAACAATAAAAACACTATTCATTTGCTTCATTAATTGTGAAAACAAAATGAATGAAATAACAGTTTGTCTAAACACTTGCTCCCTTGAGTTACCTACTTCTACTTTACTCATTGTTAAGTTTACTTTTACTAGTTTTACTTTACTTGCAATAGTTTACTTTCTAGTATTACTTTCAACACTTTACCATTTTCTAGTTAGAAGTAAAAATACCCTAACACTCTAGTTCTTTGCATTTCATAAAAGTCCATACAAGTGGGTTATAGGGCTTTAGAGAATAGATAGTTTACCTTCCGATCCTCGTGGGTTCGACACTCAAATACTTATCAAATTGTACTACAGTGGTTCCCTGCCCTTGGGGATTATCAAGTACTTTTATGGTACTGTTGTCGGGGAGCATTGTGTTAGGCTTCTATTTTTGTTTGAATTGCTTGTTTATTTTTAGCAACTAACATATAAATCTAAAACTCAAAAATGGAAACTATCAAAAAGTACTCATGTTATAAGCACAAGTATGGATATAAATGACACTTTGTTTATGTACTTGAATGCTGATAAGATTGATAAGAAACATAAAAAATCAAGAGAAGGGATAAGACTAGAATATTTCATGAAATAACTAAATTCTATTGCTAGTGAGTTTCTCAAATATTATGATAAAACTTGTTTCTCTAAACAATGTGGTAGATACTTTGAATTTCAATGTATGTTTCATGTAGAATATGCTATAGCATCTTACCATAGAGGTGATTATGCTCATTTAGGGATGGAACAAGTAGAGGAATTTGTTACTTTTATGGCAACTTATGAATTAGAAACCTTCACTGATGAACATGAAAATAACACTATAGCTAGTAAATTTAAATGTGTGATCACTCGTATAATTGATTATTACATAACCAACTTCATAGATTTTTTATGTTGTTGACTTCAATAATAGGGGCATTGCTAGCCAAGAGAGCACTAATGTTTTCCAAGAAGAGGAATATAAAACATAATCTTGGGGATACCCATGTAACCCTGAGAAGAGGATACGGAAGAACGAGTGGAGGAACAATGGAGTAGCTACCCATCTCCTACTCCCAACAATGGTAACACACAAATTCCCATGGACAACCCTTCTTTCATAATTTCAAATGTTAATGATTCTTTATTGCCTGATAGTCCTCTATGTGGAATAATTGTATCTAATATATGGGAGTATGACAGTGATGTAGTTGAGTTAGATGATCCATTATCATCATTAGATGACTTGTATTTATGTGGTGATTCTTTTCAAAACTATGTTATTGAGTTTACTTTTGATGCTTGCAAATATTATGAAATAGGAAGAAATAAAAGCCCTCTTTATGTTTCCAATTTGTTTAAAATGTAAGCTACTGATTATTATATGAATTGGCTACCACGAAGTTGCTTCTATGTATTCATATACAAAATTCCAATGCATAAGAAGAAAGTTAGACTTAAAAGTTAATGGTTTTATGTTTTATGGTGTGCTCCATATGCTTTCCAATACTATTCAGTTTGGGCACACCTTTGTATCCTTGTAATATGTAAAATAAATTTATCTACTGTTTTATAATAATTAGTTTTGGAAAGTAAATGAGAAGGATGAGAAATGGAGAAGTTGGGGTTGACCTTGAGCATATGTTGTTCATGCCAATGGAACCATTGCAAAGTCTATATCATTAAAACATTTCCCATAATAAAACAAAATAAAAATAGTGTTTCCTTGTATATATTTTCTTCTTAAATAAATTGGTTTCCTAATAATGAGGGAGTTTACATCTTGGTTGAAATTTTTATATCATCTGTCTTGGAGAACTAACCATTTTGTAGGCATTAAAGTATCATTGAGATGAAATTATTTCTTTGTTTGAGATGAAACATGATTTGATGGGAAAGGATTTCTTTATTTGGTTCTTATTTGATTCTTCTTTTTGATAAAACAAAATACCAAAAAGATTTTATGTTTCTCTATTTGGTTCTCGTATGATCCTTCTTCTTTTTGATAAAACAAAATACCAAAAATATTTTACGTTTCTTTATTTGGTTCTTGTTTGCTTATTCCATTTATGTTTTTGATAAAACAAAAACAACAAAAAGATTTTGTTTGTTGGTTCTTGTTTGCTTTCTCTTTTTGTGTTTTTTGATAAAACAAAAACAACAAAAAGATTTTCTTTCTTCTTTGTTTATTTCTCTTGATTCTTTTTTGGTTCTTTTTGCTTCTTATTGAATTTTGGTTTTGAACTTTTTTTATTTGTAAAAACAAGTTATTTAGTTTGAGTTTACATTTTCCCCATAAAGTACCAAGTTTTACCCATTTGGATGTTAAGTTTGTTAAACATATTTAGAGTTATAGATTCCTGCACGCTGTTGTTTACCGTATGATTTTTCTGATTTTTTCTGTAAATACAATTGATCTAAATTTCTGATGTAGTTACCACTTTTCATCATCTATATTCATAAAAATTGGCTTAATTTTTGTACATTCCTAAGTGGGTCAAATCTGCATGTTATTGTTTTTCTTGATAGATTCTGCCTTTTGTTGCACGAGTCGCTATTTTGAGCTTTGATTTGATTCTTTTTGAGTCTTTTGATATTTTGTGGATGTTATACACTTAATAAACTCCCTGGACATTTAAAACCAAATTTTATTTGGGGCTTTTATAGCAGCTTGCATTATATCTTGATGCCACTAATGTCATCCCATCAGAAAAGAAATTGGAGAAAGTTTTATATTGAAATTTTTTCACAAGGAATGAAAGAACACCACACCAAGATCTATCTAGGTATTGTGAAAACCATAAGCTCGGGGATGCCCAAGGCACCCCACTAGACCTATTAAACTCATAGTTTTCACACCTCTAAACTTTTTTTTGAGCAACATAAGAATTTTGCATAAACTTGGAGCGTGTGCTTCTTACTTTTATGTTCAGTTTGTATTTACTTCATGTTTCCAAGACCACTATCAATAGAGTTTGCGTAATAAAATAAAATGGATGCATGAAAAGAAAGGGAGAAGGGGAAGTAAAAGTTGAGATACAAGCCATTCACGACGTTGTATGTTTCATATGCTTTAACGAATGATAATTTGCAAGTGCCTTATATAGTACTACCTTTTATTCTACATACATGGTTTATTAGATTTAAGTTACTTTGTCTAATAGAGAGTGGGTAGTACTATGGACACTTCTGCATGTAGATGTTAACCTTCTTATCAACCAACCCAAATTTTCCAAACAAGCTAAGACTTGTATCCAAATCCCTTAAACATTATTACTCCAATAATGTACACCATACCTATCTATATAGTACTTGATATTCCAAGTATATTATATGTGCTACATCTTTGATTATTTTGAAAACATCTATTTTGTGTAGTTTAAAGCTCATAGGAATGTAAGATGTTGGGTGAAACCACTAGTGCACAAGTGCTTAAAATGAAGCAGAATAATTAAACTTGAACCATTATGGACACAATTATGTATGTTATGTGTTTGAAAACTTATGAGTTGAGCATTAGCAGAACCATGCTGACATGGGGCACACTTTCATTATTGCAATACCTTTTGATGATACCATGTATTCTTTTGGTTGCGGGTGCCTCCGATGTGAAATAAGGGGGAACAACCCTAAAGATTTCTGGAGTCTATATATGTGTCAGAGGTCTGTCTGAGCCGCCAACCTAATTCATGCTACATCATAGTAGAATTTATAGCATGGGTACCAATGAAGCATTTTTTAAATAAAAATCTATGCAAATAATAAATAAAAAGAAACACCAAGGGTGCATTTGTATGTTTGTCTTATCATCTGTGTATGTGTAGCCCCTTGCAAAGGCACCACTTGTACAATGGGGAAAGATGTACCTCGGTTGCCACCCTTGTTTGGAACTGTATGCATACAATGAAAAATTCTTTAGGGCCCAAGTTGAGTAAACACGTGGACTTGGTACCGGTGGTCAACATACATGAGACATTTAACTTGTAATGGGTCAAGCATATGAACCATATTTGTTTTCACTTTAACCACAAAAATAAAAGATGCATAAAACCCTACTCTTATGATTACTGTTGACATGAGCTATATATCCCAAAACATTATTTTACTTTCTCTTATAGTCTTATATCAAAGGTCAAGCACGTGTATTCCCTGCTTACTATCTATTACTCAAGTTACCAGGAAGAAGAAGAAAGGTAAGAAGTGAAAAGAAAGAAATAAAAAGAAAAATGAACCTGAAACACCAAACATAGGATTCACCCTTTTTTGTTTCTATATGCTTAATGGTCCATAGTACTTTCATTTGCTAATATATGAGTAACATGTTGTTCAGCTTAGATGTAAGTACATAAGAGATATCACTTCATAGTTCATTTGCTTATTGCTATTCTTTAAAGAGAATGAATCATGTGATCTTCTGTAGCAAATATCATGACTTATGCTTTATAATATAAACAAACTTCAAAGTCCATGTTTAGTTTTATCACATTTATGCTCGAGGACGAGCATATATTAAGCTTGGGGATGCTTGATGCATGTGAAATGCATCCATAAACTTTCTAGTTTATTATGTTAAAATTCATATTATTTTAAAACTTTATTATATTTATTTGGACTAATCTACTAATAGTTTCAAAAGTGCACAATTTATTGTTTTACAATTTGTTGTGTAGGAATTGCACAAATATGGAAGGGGATCGCTCATTATGGTGAAATTCAGAGTTTATTGAAATCTATCCCTACAAAACAGTTTTCTACGATGGACTAGAAAGACCCTGAATATAGCATTAAACGGAAAAATTCAAAATATGAAAGTTATTGGAAATTGTCATCTAATATCGACTGATATAAAATTATCCCTAAACAGACTTTGGAAGGAGCCTGAAGACCTTGATTACTGCGGGGTACAGAAGCAGTTTCGGGATTCTAAAAGTTTGTGATGTGATTGACTCAAACTCTTTCCATACTTGAGGGATTCGGCAAATACACGGCTTTATAGACTCATAAAGGACCTAGGGGAGCCCTACAAAGGTTCTTGAGGTGCCAAAAATCCCTTGGATCAAAGGGGCATCCATCATATGGCCTAGATTGCATCTTTAGCTCTATATATTGAGAGGAAACGCTAATTTTGGAGGCAACCACCATAAGCCACAAATCCCCCCTTGGATATCATTTAAAAGGCAGAGCTATCCTCTACATCACATTGAAGGTCCAAGGAAGAAAGGGGCCAGGAGCCGTCGGCGCCTCCCTGCCGCCGATGCCGCCTCCTCTCCTCGTGTAGCTGCCTCTCCTCCTTGAGGAGGCACTCCTCCATCACCATCTACAACAGCTCTCGATCATCTTCCTACTGTAATATATTGTAAAACATGATGTATAATGCAATTTACTACTTTTTGATGATCTATTCCGTCTCTATGCCTTTGTTTGAGTAGTGATCTATTTATGGCAATTGTGAAATAATTCCTTATTTGTTGTATACAAATATATGTTATCTTCTATGATGGTATTATGTACTGATACATGAGTGCACACATATGTTGGGGAATGCATAAGTTTGACATGTGCATGTTGATAGGATCAGAGATGATCGGAGATTGACAGAAACCGTGTTGCAGGTCTTAAATATGCATGGTATATTAATTCATGGTTAACAATCAAGGGGATAAATTATAGGGACCTTGAAACTTACAAAATTGATTGGACTCTATGTTTTAATAACTCCCTTGCTTGCTCGTAACTGGTACTGGGATCAATCACCAGAGCCTCTCTAGAAGAAACAATAAAAAGACTATCCATGTGTTTCACTAATTGTGACAACCAAACGAATGAAATAAAAAATTCCTAAACACTTGCTCCCTTGAGTCACCTGCTTCTAATTTACTTGTTTTTAATTTTACTAGTTTTACTTTACTTGCAATAGTTTACTTCCTGTTATTACTTTCAGCACTTTACCGTTTTCTAGTTAGAAGTAAAAGTAACCTGTACACTCTAGTTCTTTGCATTTCATAAAAGGCCATATAAGTGAGTTATACGGCTTTAGAGAATAGATAGTTTACCTTCAACTCCTTGTGGGTTCGACACTCAAATATTTATCGAATTATACTATAGTGGTTCCCTACCTCGGGTATTATCACATCCCTACCTTTATTAGCCATCTGCCTGGGTCTCTCACTAGCATGTTGCATAGAGGAGAGACCGTGTCCAGCCTTCACGGGCCCCTGTTCGATGACTTAGTTCCTTGAGCCTTTTTCTTCTTGTCACCCGGAGCACATAGACGATCTGCCGAGTACAAGAGCTTCCCATCAGCATCTCGCTCACCTTGATTTTTACATTTAGTCAAGGAGTGGCCAATTATGCCACACGATAAGCAGTAATGAGGCAAATTTTCATATTGCACATCGAATCGGTCTGTCGCATTCTGGCTTTGGGAGAAGATAATGAATCCTCGCATCAATGGCTTGCCAACATCAACCTCACACATAAATCCACCCCAACAGTATTGTGCCATCATAGTCCCCAATGGGGATGATTCCTTCCCTGCCAAGTGATCTAGCAATCAAAGCACCCCACTTCTCGAGCATATACCCGAAGGGTAAGTTGCTGATCCTAGCCCAAATTTTCAAGTCTTCAAAGCACATGTCCTGGGTTTTTGATCAACATCGAACTCCTTGAGGAGCACAACACGAGTACCAACAACCCATGGAGGGCCATCGATAACCCGATCCTTATCCACCTTGGTATCAAATTCAGTAACAAAGATGTTCCACCAGATGGGTTAAAAACCAGGACACACAGGTTAACCCACGCCGGTCATAGTGCCGAAGCAATCGTGTTGATATGTAGCGTGGTCTGGGCCAGAACCTTGCCGACAACTGCCTACTAGGAATGGACCAAAAGGTGATCGGACTTGTCATACAACAACACCTTAGTAGCCTCTGCCGTGTAAGAAGAAGACATCCCATCATCTCCAAGACATTTTCCTCGGATACGGTCACAGCTGCCACAAGAGAGGAAGCAGGATTACCAACCCCCCATCAATCCACTAGCCACCACCTTGGGAGCCATCACCACTGTCTTGCCACTGCCGTTACCCTCCGATGGACCCATCATCATTGATAAACCCCTGATCTCGCAGCAAGGTCAGGGACGTGAAGCAATCTGGGAGATCCCCTTGATCGCCCCGAACATGTGCTGGGAAAGGTGGAGGAGTCTTCTAGAGCCCGTCAGTAGATCGTAAGGGCACCAAGGAGAGAATATGCTCTTGAGTCGCGGTCACATAAGAGTTTTCAAACCCTAGAGGCGGCGATCACCATGGAGTCGCCAAACACTAGAAGAGAGAAAAATATTTACACTGCCCCATATTGGTCTGTGTCCTACATTTTCTTTCCATGTGCTAGAACTGGTTCTGCCCTTGATTCACACAGACCAAATAAACGGTTTTCCTAGTACTTTTTCTCGCTCGAATTGGTTCACCTCCCCTAGCCTGTACTAGACCGGCTAAGTTGCACCACTTCAGGTTTGGAGAGAAACCACGAGGTGGCATGCCACAATGTATTTGACAAGCAGGACCCACATGTCAAAATACTCCCAATATCTTATAAGGGGTAAAAAATTGCAAAAATCTCAACGGGGTAATCCGGATGAAAGTCTTAACTATTAAATGGGAATTGGTGATCGTAGGTCGCCATCAAACATCCGACACATCCTGGCCGTCCAAAATCCCTCAGCAAACATGAGAAGAATCCTAACCATGCAATCGCTCGCTCGCTCACTAAAAAGGCAAGTAAATATATCATCTCCTATCCATTAGGGGAATTAAATGCAAATAACTAAACCAAATATCTCCTTATTTTCGTAACAAACTAAATAGTAAGGAAATATATTATGTTCTATCAATCACGGGATCCCACAAATCATGGGATTTGAATTCAAATGACTAAACCAAATATCTTCTTTTTTCTTAACAAACTAAATTGGGAATCAATCATAGTTAGTCATGTCTACCACATAAACAACTGCCAAATCAAATTCCATGCCCTATGACGTTCGTCGCCACCCACGCCCTCCTTGCATCTCCGCTTCCGCCTCCACCAACGCCACCATACCGCAGATCCGCTTTATTCCTTCCTCCCCATCCTGCTCCGATCTGAACACCGTTCCTCCACATACTATGCTCCACCATGCGTCCACGAGATATGAAAATTACTTAAGCGGAATCGCACCAAGTTCCTTTTCTTATATATACACCATCAATTGTTGCTTCTCCTTCTATTACTGCTGCTAGGTATTTGGTAGGTCAAGTCGGACCTCTACTGCAGGTGATCAAGACTTCGCCGATTTTATATGGTTTCTCACGGAGTAGTAGCCAAATGCACACGTAGTCGCCAGACATGGCTGTCGCGTGCGCATCACAGCTGTCTTCAGTGCTTGGCATGTGCGTACTTTATTTAGAGCGACGTCATGCATGCCCCCGCGGTTGTTGTCATCGTCGTGTGTATTGCTGACTCTTGACAACGATAGCGCCTCTCTATAACTGATTCATGGATCAGGACATAGTGAACCTAGATTGTGGAGACCACATTCTATAATTTCACTTAGAATAATTTTATTTGGCTCATAAGGCCACGTGACACTCACATTGTGTTCTACACTGCTGAATTTTGTAATTCCCTTCACTGATACTATGATTCCTGGTACATAAGTGAATGTTTCGTCATTGCTATTTGTTCTTTGGTTAATCGTGTTTTCCGCGACCAGCACGGAGGCTGCCTACATGGGGCTTCAGAATTTATGTTGGCCTATTCATGTGCCCAGAGGTTTGACAAGGAAGCACTACCTCTCGGCACGTCAGCGTGACATGTATCTGTTTACCAAACTTACGAATTCTGAGGTGCTTAATAAAGATTGTTGTTTTATGCTAGAGGATTTTAGCCAGACAGTTTTATTGCCTCGTAACGGTACCTCAGTCAAATGAATATATCAGACTATTTGTAACACAAATATTATTTGAAAGTGACAATCTACTTGGTTCTCCATCCATCTATTGTGACCAAAAGCATATTTGATTCATGAGCCTTGAGGTGGATCCAAATTCTCTCTGTCTTACCTTTGCATATCATGATCGTCGCACTACTAATTATAGAGAACATTGATATATCTATCACGATAAAATGATAGCTACATTAGTACCATTAGATCAGATATTAACTGGGGATTGCAATGATGTGGCCAGAGGCAAAGCGACAAAGAAGTTGCAGCCATACACACAAAAGCTCATTATTTAACACGACAAAGTACCCTCTTGGGAGGCGATGTCATCAATTTGTAGGGCTGAGTGATAAATTGGGGGTGACAATATAGTCAAAAGGTAAAGAGTGTCATCCAAGGCTCGAAAAGACAATGAATGAAGCATGAGAGAGACATATTTTGTTGTTACACATTTTTTCACACACGGGCACTTAGCTAGTCTTTACTATTGGGAGTAAATAATAACGCTAGATTGTTTTGGTTCAAACTGCTATCCATGTCATTCCGATTCTTTTAGGTCGTGGGATGGACACCGAGAAGGACACGCATCGACATTGCAACGGAGACCTGCTATCCCGTGAGGCGGGACCCGTTGCGTGCAAGGGTGAAAGATTCCATACCACGGGCGTGTGTACCGCGCGCTGGCATACCCCGCGTCACTGGAAAGTGGACCACGCACGCGACATAGGCATGCCGTCAGCGTACATGGGCTGGAACGCGTGCGGTGAGAGGAGTTCCCTGCGCGACAACGTTCCGCACCTGCCGGGTTGCGGGGCCCGCCGTGGCGACGTGAGCCCATGCCGTCCGAGGATAATCGGGGTAACAGGGCCTGCCCAGAGCCGGCGTGGCGTCTTAAAACCTGCGTGTACGCGTATTTTTGCGGACATGGGGCCCTTGAAGAGCCGACGTGGCGATCTACCATCGTGAACCCTAGGTGTGCGTGTACTTTTGCAGACACGGGGCCTAGCGAGAGCTGACGTGGCTACGTATACCCTCTAAGGGCATGCATGGTACCTCGCACGCCGCGATTTTTCACGGCAGTGGAACCCATCCTAAGCCAGTGTGGCGTAGTAGAACCTCAACAACAGCGTTTTCTCGCAGGCGTATCGCAGTCGTGTGTGAGGTTCAGAACCGGCCTGGGTTCGTTAGCTCTAGTCATAAGCAGTTTGTCGTGGACATGAGGCCCATATAGAGACCACGTGGCGACCTAGAACTTGTATGACTGCGTGTTTTTGCAGCTCAGATAGGAGCTGCCAGCTGAGTTGCCAACGGTAAGGATGGGCATACGTAGATTCTCGCGTGCGAGGGTAGAGCTGTGGATCCCGCTCGCGCGCCGCCTCTAATCGGCTTGGCATCTATAGTCTATGGACGTGCGTGGTTTTTCACGGTGATTTGTGTGGTGGCTACACTACAAGAAATGTTTCTTTCCGCAACGACTTGGCCCGACGGTCGTCGTACAAGACGTGTCTTCCGCGACAAAATTTTTGGCTCGACCGGGGCCGATGGAAAACTTGTTTTTTTCGGGTTTCGCGGCCCTATACTACGACGGAACCACTAAAAACATGGGGGAAGCTCGGCTGGCGCGTGGCAGAAGCAAGATTTTTGGTTTCTCGCGCGATGTTGACTCGCCGAAATCTTTTGAGGAGTGTGGGTCCCGGACGCCAGTGTCTCTAGCGGACCATACTTTTCGGTCGTGCTCCCTGATTTGAACTCGATAACCTTGCTCGATGCATTTGCCGTTTAGTCAGGCTACTGGGTCCCACATGTCAGCCTCTCATTAGAAGAATCGTGTGTATGATGGAATTTTTTCCCGTCGCTCGCGCTACCCTGTTCCGAACTTGATAGCGTTGCTCGATGCATATGCCGTTTAATCAGGCTGCTGGGTCCCACATATCATTCTCTCATTAGAAGAAACGTGTGTATGATGGAATTTTTTCCTTGGCTATTGCCTCTCTGATTTGAACTCGATAACATTGCTCGATCTATCTGCCGTTTAGTCACGCTAGTGGGTCTCCCATGTCAGCCTCATATTGCAAGAATCGTGTGTATGATGATTTTTTTTCGCTCACGCTACCCTGTTCCGAACTTGATAGCGCTGCTCGATGCAACTACCGTTTAATCAAACTCCTGGACCCCACATGCGATTCTTTCATTCGAAGAAATGTGTGTATGATAGATTTTTTCCCTCGGTTGCGCCTCCATGTTCTAAACTTGATAGCATTGCTCACTGCATCTACCGTTTAATCACGCTGCTGGGCCCCATATGTCACTCACTTATTAGAAGAAACGTGTGGATGATGAAATTTTTGCCCTCGGTCGTGCCTCCATGTTTCGAACTTGATAGCGTTGCTCGATGCATCGGCCATTTTTTCAGGCTGCTGGATCCCCCATGTGAGCCTCTCATTAGAAGAAATGTGTGCATGCTAGACTTTTTTCTCGCTCGCGCCTCCCTGTTTCAAACTTGACGTTGTTTCGAGAAGAGACATATAAGGCAACAACGTTCGAGACAAGACGACATAAGGTCAAGCACTATTGGATCCCACATGTTGGTCTCTCTGTAAATGAAACCTGCGCATGATGGAGTTTTTTTCAGCCGCGTCCGCTGTTTTGACCTTGGGAACGTTGCTCGATAAGGCAGCCGTGTATGGTCTTGATGCTAAGGCCCCCATGTCAGCCTCTCTGGTATGTTCTGACTTGTGGGTACCCGATGCAACCTTGTATGTTCTGACGGGTGGATCCCTGATGATAGCCTCTCTATATAAGTATTTAACTTTTTTTCGAACCCAACCATTAAAGTCGAGGGATGCTACAGCCTGTTGGGTCCGCGATGTCAGCCTTTCCATTATGCGATATTAAAATGTAAACCCTTTCTCAAAAAAATGTAAACCTAAGATATATATATATATATAAATATGTACACGCAGGGGATTCGAACTAAAGACCTTCAAATCAAATTACATAGACGTAAACTGAGTGCTTTGCCACTACACCAAAGATATTTATAGAAATTAAATCATTAAACATGTATTAGTACTACAACTTATTTATTAGTCTTATAAAAAAAATTTGTGTGTCAATGTTTATCTATTTTATTAAAATATAAAATGGCAGTGCTCAGGCATCTCAATTTATAAAATGCCACATAATGGAGCAGTTTAAAACATGGGTAGGCAGAGTTTTTATATTTTGAGAGGTGGAGGTAATGCCTAAAAGGCTGAATTAAAAAGAGTTTGCCTATCTACATGGGCTGCTCTACCTAGGCTATACTACATAGGTTGTGCTCCATGGGCTCCTCTCTCAAATTTCTCTGGGCTATGCTCAACATTCCACCTTGTCTTTCTGTGAAAAAAATAGTCCCCATGTCCCTCTCATTAGAAGAAAAGTGTCCATGCTGGACTTTTTTATCGCTCGTGTCTCCCTGTTTCGAACTTGGCAACATTGCTCGATGCAACACCTGTATAAGGTCCCGCTACTGGGTCCCACATGTCAGTCTGTCTGTAAATGAAATGTGTATATGATGGACTTTTTTTTGGCTGCGTCTGCTGTTTTGACCTTAGATAAATTGCTCGATGCCGCAACCGCTCGTGGTCTTGCTGCTGGGCCCACATGTCAGCCTTCCTGATATGTTCTGGCTTGTGCATGTCAGCCTACCTAGTATGTTCTAACTTGTGGGTCCTTGATGCTAGTCTCTCTGTACAAGTACTTAACTTCTTTTTTTAAACCCACCCATTAAACTCGAGGGACGCTACAGGCTGGTGGGTCCATGATGTCAGCCTCTCGAAACCAGTATTGCTATATGGAAAAAAGTAAACCGAAGGAAAATATATGTCAAGCACATAGGATTCAAACTCAAAACCTCAATAAATATAAACCGTATGTGTTGCCACTACGCAAAAGAAATCAGATGAAAATTATTATTAAAAGCTTTATAGTACCTATAACTTATGTATTAGTCTTCTTAAAAATAATTTGTGTGTCCATGTTTAACTCTCTTAAAATAAAAAGAAAAAAATGCTACTAGAACTGTAATAAATTTATAAATAGCGCTAAAAACGATTAAACATAGGGTAGGTAGAGTTTTTTAGATTTAGATATGAGGAAAACACCAAAAAAAAAAATTTTTTAAAATGTTTATGATATGGTCAATTTCATCTATCTCAAATTGGCTCATTCATGTGTGGAACACCCAAACCCTCACCGGAAAAAAAAATTCCTTTGAAAGAAAATATAAAAAACAAAAACATCTACAAACACATCACAGAACAGGAATAAATTTGAGCTGGTATCCAATGACTTCACTTGGTGAGAGTAATATATCTTTACCCCAATCTTTCTGTCCAAAACATGTCAAAAACTTCGGAAGTGACACGCAAAGAGCCCACATAGAGCAAGCCAACATCATATATAGAACTTTCTTTAGACAAAAGCATCTCTAAGAAGATTAAATATAGAATAATAGACATAAAAAATATTGAAATATATTGTCATTCTAGTTCATGTTCAACAACATAGTATAGATTTCATGACTGATTCTGAAATAGCAATCTGCAAATAAATTCAAAAGCGCATGTAGAGATCAAGTTCTTGTTTCAGCTCTAAAAACCATGTCACATGATCGGTTTGCCCTTTTCATCAAACACACTCGATCACTAGAACACAATCATTGTCATAATATTTGGTCATATAGGGGGGCTTGTTCATCTATGGTACCAAAGTTGGTAGGCCAGCGCATGGCAGTATCTAAGTTGCCCGAAATCATCGTGTTTTGAAAAGTTGGACCGCCAACTACCGAGAGGGGCCATTTCGATGCAAACTCGTGTCACCCCTACCAAATCCAAACATGCCGTGAAACTGGCCCGTGAAGTAGACGGTCGACCCTCATGTCAGTAATATTTCCGTGACGCGAGCACCAACGCGGCAACCACGTAGGCGAAACGAGATACTAAAGGAGAGTTGACCAAATTCACAAATCCACCCCTCCCTCCTTTCGCATGAACCCTAGCACCGGCGGCGTCGAAATCCCCTCTCCTCGTCGGGCATTTGACTTCCGGCGCCAAGTTGCTGCGCCTACTCGCTGCTACCAAGCTCTAATGTCGAATGCCGTGCCAGCCGTTGCGACGATCTAGCCCGCCTCTACCACCAACGAGCTGAGCAGCGCGGAGGATGGCAGATCCATTTGCCGAGGAAGAAGTACTTCTGGCTAATTTCGGGTGAGCTACTCTTCTCTTTGCTATTCGCACTACCTATAACTGCTAGCTGGCTATTGGCATTACAGAGATATATCGAAAATAGAATTGTTTGCTAGCACGACGCTGACAAACAATTCTTATCTTTTGTCTCCAATTTTCTGTCAACTAGGATCTCCGCTGAACCCAGCTACACGGTTCTGGTGAGCATCTGCGGACACCTCATTAAATTAGCACAGGGGAAGAGCATGTGGAAAGAGGCTCAGAGTCTGAAGATGGAAGTGGCGCCTATGCAGTTATGCACTATCCCTGGTTTGGTTGCTGCTGTGCGTGAACTTGCTGAAACGAGGCCAGAGCAAACTGCACGGTTCAGCCTCGTTGATGACCAAGGCTTCAAGGTTCCTGTAGCGTGTGATAGTGAACTAATTGGGTTGATGAAACAGCATGTTAGGCTTCGCGTGGTTACGCTGGTGTGTAACATAGTGGATGAGGAAGCTCCTGCTACTAGGAGTCGCCCAGCTACTATTGGACAGGGAGGTCTAACTCGAACCCCTGCTGTTGTTGAGCAAAATGTGGTTCCTCATCCGCGACATGCTTCTGTGAAAAAATCTGCTCGAATCGCTGGTGGTCGCCCCGTCCCGTGCGTCTGTGTTGCTGCTGCTCACCCAATCCATGCCGCTGTTGAGCAAACTAAGGCGTACGAAGGCTGCCCCGTTGTTGTTGCCAAGACTGTCGCGTTGTGTGCTGCTCCTCCTCGAAACCATCCTCAAGTTGTGTGAACCCGTGCTCTGGAATCTGCTGGTACTAGTCGTCCTCGTGTTGTTGTTGATCTGGACACTGTTGACCCAATCCCTGCCGTTGTTGAGCAAACTAAGGCTTCTGGAGGCTGCCCCACTGTTGTTGCAAAGACTGGACCATTCTCTCCTCCTCGAACATGTGCTCGGGTTCAGCGAGTCTTGGTCCGCCAGCTCATGGTGCAGACTCGCTTCTTTTCAAACACTTACTAGGGAACTGGGCCATCCTAATCGTCGAGGTGGCATGGCAGCATCTGATCCTATTGTGGCTACCGTTAGAAGGGGCCCTCGCCTTGCTCCTGGTCATGGTACTTCCACCGAGGTTGATCCAGCTAACGATGACGTTGGTGATGGCGGCGGTGGCATTGGGGCTGGGTCTGATGGTGCCGCTCCATCTCTCGAACCTCTCGGAGGTTTCTATCCTGAAGAACCTGATGATGGCAAAGTAATCATTCGTATCGGTGTCGCGGATTATACTGCAAAATTAGATGATGGCACAGAAAAATTCTATGACGAGTTTGATGTAATCCTTGGCGACACGACCCTGAAGTGGTAGAGTTATCTGACCTGATGGCATCATTACGTGTGAAGGTGTTGTGTGGGTCCTCCCAGGAAGCACGTTTGTTATATTATGGTTACAGGAGCAAAAAGGCTATCGAAGTGAAAGATACCAGGGATTTAGTCATACCGTTTACAAGGAAACATTATAGAGGTGAAGTTTACTTCCACTTGGTAGTGCTCACAGTTGGAGAGGAATTGGAACTCGACAATAGAGACGATGGACTTTTAGAAGGCATGCATGACCTGATCCATGGCATCACTGGGGCTGGTGCGACTGAGGGTGGCTTCGAACAGAGGAGAGTCTTACAGAGGAGCGTCATAAAGAGGAGAAGGAAGAGCATCCCCAGAAAGGGCACCCTGAAGAAGAACGTCACCAAGGAGACCACGCCAGAGAAGACGATGCCCAAGAGTCGCACGACAAAAGGCACCATGCCGCAGAGTACACCCCTAAGATCCAGTCAAAATGCCACACCGAACGGTAGCAGAAAAAACGCTAAGAGGGCTAGCACGATGGTGAACACTCCCAGGAGTGGTAGCAAAGAGGCGAAGATGGCCAGCACGGAGGCTACCACACCCAGTGGGAGCAGAACAAACACTAATTTGGAGCGGAACACGCCACTGTCAGGGAATTATGCAAGCACGAAGGAGAACACCCCCAATAGTAGCAGCAAAAGGGCTAATTTGGAGCGAAACACGCGGTTGAGGTCAGGCAATAATGCCAGCACGAATGAGAAGACGCCCAATAGTAGTAGCAAAAGGGCTAATTTGGAGCGGAACATGCCGCTAGGGTCAGGCAATAATGCCAGCACGAAGGAGAACACGCCCAATAGTAGCAGGAAAAGGGCTAATTCGAAGAAGAACACGCCGCAGAGGTCGGGCAATAATGCCAGCACCCTGGAGCCAACACCCATGAGGGGAGGCAGTAAGGAGATCACACCCAAGAGCGGCAGCAAAAGGCCTAGTTCGATGGGGAATGGAACGCGGATGTCAAGCCCTACTAATACCATTAAGAAAGATTACATCAGGAAGGAGGATGTACACAGAAAGAGCAAGAGGGTTATGTACACTCAAGATGAAATTGATTCTGACTGCTGTTTGTCCACTGAAGTACCTGGGATGCGTGCAAACGTAAGACCACCCCATGTGGTTGCAGCACAACCAACCGAGTGTCTTGGAGAAAACAGAGTTGCCGGTGATGTGGACTGGGGCAATGTTCCTGTCCATCTAGGTGGAGACGATGGTGTAGCCCCACCCATGGGAGTCAATATGATGAGTGCAGTACTAAGCATTAGAGACGATGGCGAAGATTCTGAATCAGATGAAGAAGCAGGCACTGTAGAGGATCAAGAATCTGGTGATGATGAAATAGACGAGGAACTTAACGATGAGGCTTGTATTCCAGTCGATGATTTGGGTGTTGAAGTAGAAGAAATGAAACATGACCACGAGTATCCTATAATTTCGGTCGGCACCGAGTTCAGGAGCATGCATGAGTTCAGGATGTCATTCCGGCATTTTTGTATCAAATGGGAGTTCGACGTTTATCGACTGAAGAACTCTGCCGAGAGGTATGAGGCCGTTTGCAAGTTAACGTGGATGAATGGACGGGCCGAGGTACATTGTCCATGGAGGATCACAGCAAGATCCTTACCTGCGTCGACTGCAATTAAGGTATTGGGGCAATGAATGCAGCAAACCATTAGAACTCTCTCTCTCTCACTCTTTTCACTCTATAACTACAATTGATGTGCGATATCTTTCTGGCAACTAGTCGACTCCGCTTATCTTTTAAATGAATCTGTGTTGCAGGTGAACAGAATGGGCCCTGCACACATGTGTCTGATAGGAAGCAAACTGAAATCCTCAATGGCTGATACGGAGTGGGTGGCTATGCAATCTATGTCCATACTAAAGGATACCCCTAAGGAGACCGCGAAGAATATTCAGACTAGCCTCGGTTCTAAATACAACATTGTCCTTCCAGACACACGGTTTGGAAAGGTAAAGAGAAAGCTCTGGGGGTCTTGCACGGGGATTGGACCAATAGCTTCAGGATGCTGTACAACTTCAAGGCGGAGGTACAAGCTAGGTGTCCGGGAAGTGTTGTGGAGATTGACACCGAATCAGAAGGTGGTAGAATATATTTCAAAAGATTTTTCATGGCGCTTAAACCTTGCATTGATGGATTCAAGGGCAGCTGTAGGCCGTATCTGAGTGTAGACAACACTGTCCTAACTGGCAAATGGAAAGGCTTCCTGCGATCTGCCACAACACTTGATGGTCACAACTGGATGTTCCTAGTGGCATTCGGGCTGTTTGAAACAGAAACGGAGGAAAACTGGGTCTGGTTTATGAGGCAGCTCAAGAGATCAATAGGCCACATGGATCCATTGGCTAAATCCACGGATGCATGCAAAGGGTGAATGCAAAGTGAAGGAGGTGTTCCATGAGCTGAAGGTAGAGAATGCCATGCCCATATGATGCTCAACTTGTACTCACACTACGCAGCCAGCGTATTTTGTTACATGATTCCTGCAGCTAGAGTTAACAAACCTAGTAGCAGCGATTATATCATGAGCAATATTTTTGCTGAAGCCCCGGAACTTCCAGAGTACTTAGCCATCCATCATTCGCAGATATGGAAGAGGTCAATTCAACCACGACATCAAAGTTGATTACATAAACAACAACCTTGCGAATGCTGAATAAGCGGGTGAAGGACATAAAAGTGCATGTTCATATCTTGATGGGATGACACGTGGTATGATCATGAAGCTGTTCAATATAAGGAGAGAGATCGGTAGAGACTTAGAGGACATATGCTACCGCCAGGTTTGTAAAGAATTGCACAAGAGAAGCCGAGGACTTGCTCATCTTAAGGTTCTCCCGTCAACCAACAGAAGCTGTGAGGTGGTCGATATGTCCAAGAGTGGCAAAAGGGATGTTGTGAACATCCAGCTGCGAGAATGCACCTGCTTAGAGTGGCAGCATACCGGGAAACCTTGCGACCACGCCTTGGCCTTCTTGGTGAAGAAAAGAACTCTACCACATTTGGATCAGTATTTGTCAGACTACTACTCTATGGAAAAGTTTAGAGCTGCGTACGCTGGATCCGTCGAGCCATGTAGACCCATCTCGGTGGCCTCAAGTCCAGCTGTCTTCGAGCTTGCCAGCTAGTTACAAAAAGGCGAGAGGAAGACCCAGGTGAATAGGTTTAAGAATTTTCTCGAGAAGAAGGGTTCGACTACGTGCTACAAAGAAGGGCAAAAACAGATGCAAGACCTGCCATCTTGTAGGCCATAGAGCAGCTAGATGTCCCCTTAATGCTCCCAAACCTAGGTATGAGATGGTACATTCACACAAAAAATTGTTTATAGTCTGTAGATATAAGGTAGTAATCCATGTACTGTTTTTTTACAGGAAGCGCAAGGTAAGAAACAAGACAGCCGACTCAGTGATTTTGCTGCGGGAAGAAAACCAAAACGAGTGGAGTGATGATGCCGGACAAGATTCTGGTGCTGATTGGCCTGACTTCCCTCGGCCTGGAGATGCAGGGTACGTGAAGGTAAGAAAATTGGCACCCAGGAAGAGGAAGAAGGCAGGAGACGAAGAAGCCAGTGTACGTGAAGGAAATAGGAAGAAAGTTGGCACCCAAGTAGAGAAAGAGGGCTAGCAGTGTAGCAGCCTAATGATGTATTGAACTTGAACCTATATATGTAGTTCGGTTAAACTATGGAGCTGTGTGCGTGGAACTTGTCGGGCAAAACAATCTGCCTCTCGTACTAGCAGTAAAATGTATCGCGACTTTAGGATTTGATACGGCCAAGGCCACTAGTTGAATCCAAAACTGTGACTGTGCCACTACTATCTGAACAATCGCGATAGATGAGCGGTTAAATCCTCTCCAAAATCGATGGGTGTTAGTGGCACAGACATGATTTATTTATAGGCGCTTAATAAATCCATGTTGTTGGCATTACACTTATGATAAGTTTCTGGGCTGGAAAACAATTTCTTAAGCTGGCCGCTACACTCCACGAAGCAGCAACTTATTTCAGCTGCTGGACAACGACATGGCAACATAAACTAAGCATAGCAGATAATACCGGATAATGAGGAAATTGTGTCCACTATCTAGCCTAATCTTGAGCCGTCTGTCTCACCACCTCCACCTGCCTCCCACACTTTTGGCGAAGCTCCCGGATCTCTCGCTCCATCGCACGAATCTCCTCTTTCTTGTCCCACACAACATCACGCAGATCCTGAACAAGCTCTTTGTGAAAACCTGTCAGTGGCTTTTTGATCCACACAAACTTGTCACAGCCAATCCCCCTCCCTTCCTGTGTAGTAGATCGAAGGAAACAAAAAAAATAATTACATTACGCTTTCTGGATCCGGGTTACCATTGTACCTATAGTAGGAACTTACCGCTCTGATGCTGCAGTTGCTGAATTTTCCTGCAGTATTTTCGTCGGTCCACGAAATCCATCTCGGCATCTTCTCACCACACAAACACAACATATCGGGGTAGTAATCGTAGGGCGCCCTCTGGTACCTGATGGGGGCACCCGCCTGATGGCATTGAGCCGACCCTGATTCCGCCCGAGACGAACTGCACGAGCTGCGAGCCATGAGCGAGGGGAGCGAGGGCAGAAGAAAGAGGAGCCTTTGGATGTCAGGGTAGTGGTGAAGCATGATTTATCCCTACTTAATAACTCGGGCAGAATCCTACCATCCACATTCGGCTGACAGGTGGGGGACCTAGTGTGTGGACTTGTCAAAAGAAACTCGCGCCTTCGTGGTTCAAAAGCCCTATCGCGTGTATTGGACGAATTTTTTGGTACCTTGCCCGCGTACATATCACTGGGAGGTCTTGCTCAGGAACCAGACACGCCTGGCCCACAATTTTACTCCCTCCTAGGAACTTGTCATGGCTCGCGCCGGCAGATCCATCCGCTCCACCGCTTCCGGTAGGGCTCGCCGCGGCGGATCCACCCCAAGATCCTACCATCGTAGTATCAAATGGCCATGGTTTCTTGAGAGGAGCGACGACGCTACGTATGCGAGCTCGGCCCCTCCTACCTGTAGAAGGACTAATGCGGCGTCAAGCTTGAGCAGGAGCCGCCAGGCGCGATGGTGCTCGGTCCATGCCAACCCTGTCACCTTCATCATTGTCGATTCCGATGTGGAGGGCGACGAGGACGAAGCTGTGCAGAACGCCATTGTTGCCTCCTTGGTGAAGGGCAAGCCACGGGCGGGAGTGGATGTCGCTGGGAAGGGCACGACGGTGTCACCAATCGAGGTGGACTCCGACGACAGCTGTGTGATGTGGGTTTAGATGTTGTTTAGGATGGTTGCAATTTCGGTTGTGTTTAATGCGAGTACAATTATTGTAATGTGTTTGTCGAGCTATATTAAGAAATGTGTGTAATAGCAGCCGGTGAGTGCTTCCACTTTAGAAATTGTGTCTGTGCCATTTGCATGTTGCATTATCAACGTAGATTACTTGTAAACAATCCAACGAAAATCATCAGATTACAACCATCGGACGGGAGTGGCAGGATGGAAGAGAAGTTGGGACAGTGGCTTCGAGGGGAAGGACACTGGCAGGTGGGCCCTCGGAACACGTGACACTGACATGCGGGAGCGGGAGCATACGGTATTGCCGGTCTGTCCAGAGCAAGCGGACTTTGCAACGTGACAATAGCAAGCTCATTGGCCAATATAATAACTCGTCGAAGTATTAAGGAGTACTGAAAACTACAACTGGGGTACATTCGCACAACACGTATGCTCTAAGCACGTGAGAAGCATCGCTTAAGTATAATAGTAACGACAGCACAAGTACTACATTTGTCTGTCGGTCTTCTTGATACAAATGTAGAAATGCATCTGCCTGTTCGGTCCAGCACCGACAAGGTACTGAGAAGGCACGCATAGGATCGACCTTAGGTCCACATACTCCACCTCCCGCGGCGTCGGGCAGCTCGGCGCCTCGGCTAGCACAAGAATGCTATCCGACGATGGCGGCTAGGCGTTCGCCCACATGCGCACCGTGTATATGGGCCAGACGCACGAGACCGACCTGACGCATATGGCACCCACGACGGTGGGCCCAACTCTAGTTCCCGGAACACCGGCGGTGATGGTCAGGACGAAAACAGAGCCGTCCCCCCTGGAAAATTAGCAGGCGGCGTGCCGAGTCAGTGAACGACACCTGCTCTTGGAGAAGTTGGGCTTGCCCATAAGAGATCCTAATCACTTCGATCAAGTGCCCATATGCAAGGTGGACGACGAGCTCTGCCGGCGGGCCGGTGTAGTTGCAGCCCGGCTCCGTGCAGGCGCACGCGCCATGCGGGCACGTGAGCTCGTGGAGCGGGAGTGGGAGCTCGCGAAAGCATCCTGGGTGGGAGCACACGAGCGGGAACGCCGCTGCAAAGTTGCACGTGAGGATCTCCAGATTCTTGGGCTCCCACATCTGCCACAACTGAAGTTCGTCGAGAAATCAGAAAAAAGATCAGCAGTTAGATTGGCGAATATCAGGAATGTGTAGGATAAGTTCAAAAGCTTGTAAAATGATTTCTTACCATGAAGGTAGCGACCGGAGAATTGGCGGATGTCGTCGGCTTGCGGCTACGGCAGGATGGAAGTGAAGTGGGGAAAGTGCTTCAAGGGGAAGGAAGAGAAGTACGAGGAGGAAGAGAAGTAACGGGGAAGTGACACTAGGATATGGCCCACTGAACTTGTGAGTCGTAACACTCGCAACATGCCAGTTTCTCCAGAGCAAGCGTGGCCAATCATGCCACAGAACAGCCTACTCGAGGATCGCTCTCGCGAAGACCATCCCAATCGTCCAAGCGCCCCAATCAAACGGTATGTAACAATCGTCAAGCAGAATAACTGTGTTATGGCGTGCCTTCTAGAAGACTCGGTCTAACGGTGGATCCATTGGGGGGCAGTGCTAGTTTTAGTATAAGAACAAGCATGAAATGACTCAAATGGATCCATGTGTGGTTTGTGGAAATAACACACATGCAATGACCATTGGTGGGTCCACATGTGTGGTTTGTGGAAAGAACACACATGCAATGACTCTGGTTGATCCATATGTGGTTTGTGGAAAGAACACACATGCAATGACTCTAGTGGTGGATCCATGTGTGGTTTGTGGAAAAGACAACACATGCAATGACTCTAGTGCTGGTTTGTGGTTTTAGTATAAGAACAAACATGCAATGACTCTAGTGGTTGATCCATGTGTGGTTTGTGAAAAGAACAAGCATGAAATGACTCTAGTGTTGGTTTTAGTATAAGAACACACATGCAATGACTCTAGTGGTTGATCCATATGTGGTTTGTGGAAAGAACACACATGCAATGACTCTAGTGGTTGATCCATGTGTGGTTTGTGGAAATAACACACATGCAATGACCACTGGTGGGTCCACATGTGTGGTTTGTGGAAAGAACACACATGCAATGACTCTGGTTGATCCATATGTGGTTTGTGGAAAGAACACACATGCAATGACTCTAGTGGTGGATCCATGTGTGGTTTGTGGAAAAGGACACACATGCAATGACTCTAGTGCTGGTTTGTGGTTTTAGTATAAGAACAAACATGCAATGACTCTAGTGGTTGATCCATGTGTGGTTTGTGAAAAGAACACACGTGCAATGACTCTAGTGTTGGTTTTAGTATAAGAACACACATGCAATGACTCTAGTGGTTGATCCATATGTGGTTTTGGAAAGAACACACATGCAATGACTCTAGTGGTTGATCCATGTGTGGTTTGTGGAAATAACACACATGCAATGACCACTGGTGGGTCCACATGTGTGGTTTGTGGAAAGAACACACATGCAATGACTCTGGTTGATCCATATGTGGTTTGTGGAAAGAACACACATGCAATGACTCTAGTGGTGGATCCATGTGTGGTTTATGGAAAAGAACACACATGTAATGACTCTAGTGCTGGTTTATGGTTTTAGTATAAGAACAAACATGCAATGAGTCTAGTGGTTGATCCATGTGTGGTTTGTGGAAAGAACACACATGCAATGACTAGTGGTTGATCCATGTGTGGTTTGTGGAAAGAACACACATGCAATGACCACTGGTGGATCCATGTGTGGTTTGTGGAAAAGAACACACATGCAATGACTCTAGTGTTGGTTTGTGGTTTTAGTATAAGAACAAACATGCAATGACTCTAGTGGTTGATCCATGTGTGGTTTGTGGAAAGAACACACATGCAATGACTCTAGTGGTTGATCCATGTGTGGTTTGTGGAAAGAACACACATGCAATGACCACTGGTGGATCCATGTTGGTTTTAGTGTAAGAACACACATGCAATGACTCTAGTACTGGTTTGTGGTTTTTGTGGAAAATAACACACATGCAATGACTCTAGTGGTTGATCCATGTGTGGTTTGTGGAAAGAACACACATGCAATGACTCTGGTTGATCCATGTGTGGTTTGTGGAAAGAACACACATGCAATGACTCTAGTACTAGTTTGTGGTTTTAGTATAAGAACACACATGCAATGACTCTAGTGGTTGATCCATGTGTGTTTTGTGGAAAGAACACACATGCAATGACTCTAGTGGTTGATCCATGTGTGGTTTGTGGAAAGAACACACATGCAATGACCACTGGTGGATCCATGTGTGGTTTGTGGAAAAGAACACACATGCAATGACTCTAGTGGTTGATCCATGTTTGTTTGTGGAAATAACACACATGCAATGACTCTAGTGGTTGATCCATGTGTGGTTTGTGAAAAGAACACACATGCAATGACTCTAGTGTTGGTTTTAGTATAATAAGAACACACATGCAATGACTCTAGTGGTTGATCCATATGTGGTTTGTGGAAAGAACACACATGCAATAACTCTAGTGGTTGATCCATGTGTGGTTTGTGGAAATAACACACATGCAATGACCACTGGTGGATCCATGTGTGGTTTGTGGAAAAGAACACACATGCAATAACTCTAGTGCTGGTTTGTGGTTTTAGTATAAGAACAAACATGCAATGACTCTACTGGTTGATCCATGTGTGGTTTGTGGAAAGAACACACATGCAATGACTCTGGTTGATCCATATGTGGTTTGTGGAAAGAACACACATGCAATGACCACTGGTGGATCCATGTGTGGTTTGCGGAAAAGAACACACATGCAATGACTCTATTACTGGTTTGTGGTTTTAGTATAAGCACACACATGTAATGACTCTAGTACTAGTTTGTGGTTTTAGTATAAGAATACACATGCAATGACTCTAGTGGCTGATCCATGTGTGGTTTGTGGAAATAACACACATGCAATGACTCTAGTGGGTCCAGATGTGTGGTTTGTGGAAAGAACACACATGCAATGACTCTGGTTGTTCCATATCTGATTTGTGGAAAGAACACACATGCAATAATACGACTGGTGGATCCATGTGTGGTTTGTGGAAAAGAACACACATGTAATGACTCTAGTGCTGGTTTGTGGTTTTAGTATAAGAACAAACATGCAATGACTCTAGTGGTTGATCCATGTGTGGTTTGTGGAAAGAACACACATGCAATGACTCTAGTGGTTGATCCATGTGTGGTTTGTGGAAAGAACACACATGCAATGACCACTGGTGGATCCATGTGTGGTTTGTGGAAAAGAACACACATGCAATGACTCTAGTGTTGGTTTTAGTATAAGAATACACATGCAATGACCCTAGTGGTTGATCCATGTGTGGTTTGTGGAAATAACACACATGCAATGACTCTAGTGGTTGATCCATGTGTGGTTTGTGGAAATAACACACATTCAATGACTGTAATGGGTCCACATGTGGTTTGTGGAAAGAACACACATGCAATGACTCTAGTGGTGGATCCATGTGTGGTTTGTGGAAAATAAACACATGCAATGACTCTAGTGCTCGTTTGTGGTTTTAGTATAAGAACAAACATGCAATGACTCTAGTGGTTGATCCATGTGTGGTTTGTGGAAAGAACACACATGCAATGACTCTGGTTGATCCATATGTGGTTTGTGGAAAGAACACACATGCAATGACCACTGGTGGATCCATGTGTGATTTGTGGAAAAGAACACACATGCAATGACTCTAGTGCCGGTTTGTGGTTTTAGTATAAGAACAAACATGCAATGACTCTAGTGGTTGATCCATGTGTGGTTTGTGGAAAGAACACACATGCAATGACTCTAGTGGTTGATCCATGTGTGGTTTGTGGAAATAACACACATGCAATGACTCTAGTTGTTGATCCATGTGTGGTTTGTGGAAATAACACACATGCAATGTCTCTAGTGGTTGATCCATGTGTGGTTTGTTGAAATAACAAACATGCAATGACTCTAGTTGTGGATCCATGTGTGGTTTGTGAAAAGAACACACATGCAGTGACTCTAATGTTGGTTTTAGTATAAGAACACACATGCAATGACTCTAGTGGTTGATCCATGTGTGGATTGTGGAAATAACACACATGCAATGACTCTAGTGGTTGATCCATGTGTGGTTTGTGGAAATAACACACATGCAATGACTCTAATGGTTGATCCATGTGTGGTTTGTGGAAAGAACACACATGCAATGACCACTGGTGGATCCATGTTGGTTTTAGTATAAGAACACACATGCAATGACTCTAGTGATTGATCCATGTTTGTTGGTGGAAATAACACACATGCAATGACTCTAGTGGTTGATCCATGTGTGGTTTGTTAAAAGAACACACATGCAATGACTATAGTGTTGGTTTTATTATAAAACACACATGCAATGACTCTAGTGGTTGATCCATATGTGGTTTGTGGAAAGAACACACATGAAATGACTCTAGTGGTTGATCCATGTGTGGTTTGTGGAAATAACACACATGCAATGACCACTGGTGGGTCCACATGTGTGGTTTGTGGAAAGAACACACATGCAATGACTAGTGGTTGATCCATATGTGGTTTGTGGAAAGAACACACATGCAATGACCACTGGTGGATCCATGTGTGGTTTGTGGAAAAGAACACACATGCAATGACCACTGGTGGATCCATGTGTGGTTTGTGGAAAATAACACACATGCAATGACTCTAGTGGTTGATCCATGTTTGTTTGTGGAAATAACACACATGCAATGACTCTAGTGGTTTATCCATGTGTGGCTTGTGAAAAAAAAAACACATGAAATGACTCTAGTGTTGGTTTTAGTATAATAAGAACACACATGCAATGACTCTAGTGGTTGATCCATGTGTGGTTTGTGGAAAGAACACACATGCAATGACTCTAGTGGTTGATCCGTGTGTGGTTTGTGGAAAGAACACACATGTAATGACCACTGGTGGATCCATGTTGGTTTGTGGAAAAGAACACACATGCAATGACTCTAGTGGTTGATCCATGTTTGTTTGTGGAAATAACACACATGCAATGACTCTAGTGGTTGATCCATGTGTGGTTTGTGAAAAGAACACACATGCAATGACTATAGTGTTGGTTTTAGTATAAGAACACACATGCAATGACTCTAGTGGTTGATCCATATGTGGTTTGTGGAAAGAACACACATGCAATGACTCTAGTGGTTTATCCATGTGTGGTTTGTGGAAATAACACACATGCAATGACCACTGGTGGGTCCACATGTGTGGTTTGTGGAAAGAACACACATGCAATGACTCTGGTTGATCCATATGTGGTTTGTGGAAAGAACACACATGCAATGACTCTAGTGGTGGATCCATGTGTGGTTTGTGGAAAAGAACACACATGCAATGACTCTAGTGCTGGTTTGTGGTTTTAGTATAAGAACAAACATGCAATGACTCTAGTGGTTGATCCATGTGTGGTTTGTGAAAAGAACACACATGCAATGACTCTAGTGTTGGTTTTAGTGTAAGAACACACATGCAATGACTCTTGTGGTTGATCGATATGTGGTTTGTGGAAAGAACACACATGCAATGACTCTAGTGGTTGATCCATGTGTGGTTTGTGGAAATAACACACATGCAATGACCACTGGTGGGTCCACATGTGTGGTTTGTGGAAAGAACACGCATGGAATGACTCTGGTTGATCCATATGTGGTTTGTGGAAAGAACACACATGCAATGACTCTAGTGGTGGATCCATGTGTGGTTTGTGGAAAAGAACACACATGCAATGACTCTAGTGCTAGTTTGTGGTTTTAGTATAAGAACAAACATGCAATGACTCTAGTGGTTGATCCATGTGTGGTTTGTGGAAAGAACACACATGCAATGACTAGTGGTTGATCCATATGTAGTTTGTGGAAAGAACACACATGCAATGACCACTGGTGGATCCATGTGTGGTTTGTGGAAAAGAACACACATGCAATGACTCTAGTGTTGGTTTGTGGTTTTAGTATAAGAACAAACATGCAATGACTCTAGTGGTTGATCCATGTGTGGTTTGTGGAAATAACACACATGAAATGACTCTAGTGGTTGATCCATGTGTGGTTTGTGGAAAGAACACACATGCAATGACCACTGGTGGATGCATGTTGGTTTTAGTGTAAGAACACACATGCAATGACCACTGGTGGATCCATGATGGTTTTAGTATAAGAACACACATGCAATGACTCTAGTGGTTGATCCATATTTGTTTGTGGTTTTAGTATAAGAACAAAAATCCTCTCTCTCTCTCTCTCTCGTAGAAGCCCAAACCTGTGCTCACTCTATCTGCTACGCCCTGATTGGTTGTCACAGCTGTCACGCGGATTGTGCGCACCAACCGTTGATCCTGTGTGATCCAACGAGGCTCGTTACACGCTGCGTTCTTCACAGGACAGCACGAGACAGCACGGACGTCTCCCTCAACGAGACTTCTACAAGAAGGAACACGATGCCGTCCATGGAAAAAGTGGTTGAGTGGTCATGTCATGTTTAATCTAGTCTGCAAAGGCTACAAGTCTACTACACGGCAACTGGTCATCCATGGACCACCGGCTATACCATTTTTACTATGCAGCGCGCCTGCACTCTCACTTCCGTTAGGCCCCCACCACACGAACCTTCCACGCGACAGCCGTAGCCGGAAGAGCTGTCAACCGGGGCCCTCGAGGAGGCCTAAACGTCCCCACATTAAAAACCCAGCCTATCGGGTCCTCCATTCACACTCATCCACTACTCTCTCTTCCCTATCCAGCAAAACACCACAATCTTGAACGTACTTGCACGAACCTTCTCCATGAAACCAGTGTGTGGGGGTGAGTGTCCGGGCATCGCCGCCGGGGTGGTGCTTCACGCGGAAGATCTGGAGGAGCATCACGCAGCACATGCCGAGGAGGACGTGCAGTTCAACCCCTTGGGGGACCATGTGCACGCCGGTGCTGATGACTTCGGAGGCGCCGATGAGGGCGTGGAGTTTGACGAACACGCTCCGCTCGTGTACCCGGAGGTACATCTATTTCTACATGTTTCATATTTTCTACTCGAGCTTAATCTATCTAGGCGTCATAAAAAAATCTAGTCCTAATGATTAGATGCAACGTACGAACCGGTACATGGAGAGATCTAGTCTGTTCTGAATGAATCCACATTATTTATTTATTAATAAGTTACCAAGAACACAAACCACATTAATTTAGGAGCGAGCTGGGGAGACGGCCGTAATGAACTGCTGAACCTGTATAGACATGTCATTGCATCGAAAGTAACTCGGAATGGTGGAAGGAATATATATTTATTATTTTGCTCATTTCGGTTTGTATTCCATACATTACAGGTGTATTCAAGTGAGATGGACTCTGACAAGGAGACCAGGGACAACAAGAGCCGCCATGTCATGAAGAAGCTCAAGAGCGGGATAATCCCTTTCCGCACTCGACTTGGGGAGCTCAGGTGCCCTTTCTGTAAGAAAGGAGTCAACCCGAGGATTGCCAGCTTGATTCTGCATGCGGTTGGCATCGGTAAAAGCCCGGCTAGTAAACACAAGTCGACGACCAAGGCTAAGCACGCTGCTTATGGCAAGTTCCTGAGGGAGTATGTCAAGAACGGCCTAGTGTCCCCTTACTTAGGAATCAGCAACTCCTAGCCGACCAACCCCGTCACTGTGTTGGCCCGGCCACTAATAATATTTAGTTCTCTTATCGTATCTAGACCCTTAAACAATGTGGATTTCTATTTTCGTACCCTTCAAAATATATTCAAGTTCATCTGTTTATGTTGTTAAAGTTCCGGTGCCATACTCGTTATTTTGCATGGATAGAGGGGTGCCCCCGACAGATATAAGGGTTATCATGTCCGCTAGATCACAGAGGATCAACGGTTGGTGGGCAAAACTGAGTACAACTGAATCGCCATGGTTAGACAAGAGGGGAAAACGTGACTCACGGTACGCGTGTGCGGTGCACGGGGCGGTAGCGGACACGTGTGGCCGTGCACGGTGCATTAGCCTACGCGGTGCACGGTAGTGCAACGAAAAGCCGCTTCCCTTATCCTTTAATAGAGGCCTCCCCACTCCCACTCCCACTCATCACGCACTCGCTCACTCAACCGTTTCCACTGTCCCATCACCTTCTGCAAACGCCCAACAAAACCCCAACCATGCCAGCGATGTAGAAGATCGGCGCGGTGGCCATCGGCGCCTCCAAGGCAGCCGGCGAGGAGCCCCCCGTCCCCGTCCCCGCATCCGCCGTAGCCTCCGGTGAGGAGGCCCCCGCCGGTCTCAGACAGATCCCGCTCGGCTGGGACCCCTACGAGGAGGTTGTCTACATAAGGCCGGAGAACCCCTACGACACCAGCATCGCTGACCCGTGGTCTGAGGTAACCAGGGTTTTCTCCCCTTCCCTTGTTCTTCCCCCGTTCCCATCGTTGGATGCTAGATCATATGTTATTAGGGCTCGGCTGTTCGTATTTTTTACAGTAGCTACTCCTATTGTGTTAGATCTCGATTTTCGATGAATCCCCCTGTTCGTAGTTGGGATCGGTATTCGATTTGGTTTGAGATTTGGGGAATAATCGGGAGATCTCATTCGGTTAATTTATGCAAAAAATCAATCCCGATAATCAAAGTATCTCAATCATGTCCTTATTTCACTCTTCTGTTTTTTCCAACAGGAGGATAGCAGCGACCTCCGCAGCGACGACGAGTCGCAGGACACCAAGACCCGTCATGTGCTGAGGAGGCTGAAGTCCGGTCAGTACAACAACTTCTTTGCCGGCAACGTGTACAGGTGCCCCTTCTGCCCCACCAGGAGGCTCCACGGCACGGACTTCAACTCCCTCGTGAAGCATGCCGAGGACGTGATGACCTACGGCAAGTCCGTGAACGTCCATGGCTTCAGGGCCAAGCACCAGGCGCTCGGTCTTCACCTCCGCAACCTCCAGAAGGTGGCTATCGAGGAGGGTCGCATGCCCCCAATCAGATCCAAGGTGCCCAAGGTCAAGGGGCTGGGCAGCAAGAAGTGGAGGAGGCGCCAGAGGGAGGAGGCGGATGCCCTCCTGGCAGAGGCCACGCGGGGCCACTGATCAGCTGCTGCCAGAAAGCGCCTTCTTTTTGTCTTGTCGTGTTGAAGCGTCTGCCGAGCAGCCTAATTGTCGAACCTCGTTAAGTACCGCATTATATATAACCTATATTAGCTGCTTTATCTACATCTGCTCTATTTACTGAATTTATTTATGGTGCTGGTTTGTTTTGCTGCTCTAGATTTGCTACCAGATTGGGGTAAAACGATCGCAAAAGGAACAATGAATAAAGAGAGAAGCTGATCTAGATTCCCTACCTTTTTGGGCAAAAAAACACAACTGTTAGAGAGAGAGGGGAAAAGGCGCTCTTTAAAAAGGCCACTTTAGGCGTCATGGCGCACGTAACGGCCAAGCCTTTGACCAGACGGCACCCCCCTCCGAGCGCATGTGAGGGCTTCGGAATATCGGGAGGGCAAAAGTGAGGACAAACGAGACACAATGTTGCTATAGCTAAATCTGACAAAGAGCTAAATTTGGCTTTATCATGCAATTTGGCTAGAGCTCTACAATGTAGCTATTCTAAATCCCTAAACTATGTGGTGCGTTGAAACCTAATGCTTTTCCACCGACACGTTGCAAAGTTGCTTGATCGTGCATGCTTACACAAGTGGCCTACAGAGAAACTTATAGAAGCATGGGCAAACGAGCTTCATTTTGGCAAATTCGGGACAAGCTTTGCGCAATCGGCAGGCCTGATCGGCTGGGCGGCTGCCCCGGGGTGCAGGGATGCTAGGTCCATGTCTATGCTTACACTTCTTAAACTTGTACACTTCCTTCTGTCCTGTCACGTTACGTCGTGTCAGCACTGCGCACCCGCTGCGGATCGGCAACGGGACGGTGGTCTACGTGACCGGTCTCTGCCTCGCCAAAGCCACGTCGCACACCCGTCCCATCGCCTACCGGGACAGACGCCCAATTTAATCGCTAGGATTGGAAACCATCGGTGCTTGCCTGGTCAAACTTGCTTCCACATGGGTATGACCGGAATATTGGTAAATGGAATTTAAGCATCGCCTTCTGTCTCCTCAGCACATCACTGTGCAAAAATCCCCAACTCATTCTTTCTGCCGGCGCCGCCACCGCAAGAACCATCGACGCTGCCGCGGGCACCGCCTCTGCCTGGCCATACCACCGCAACAGATCACTCCACCTCCACGCCCAGTCCCAGCCACTGCTACCGAAACTAGGCCACCGCCACCGCATTAGCTGCTGCCATGGACGCAGAGTACGGTGTGTTCGGCGACGGGAGCGACTACACCGACGAGTACACCGTCACCGCCCATGGCACCACCGAGATGACGGTCGTCCACACAAATGCGTCAGCGGAGGTGGCCAAGGTCATTGCAATGTACGAGCGATGGCTACAAGATCCGATGGACAGGTACAAGATCGTCGGCCTTGACCTCGAGTATACCAGAGATAGGAAGAGGACAGCGCTTTTGCAGCTATCCATGCGCAACCACTGCCTACTATATCACGTATGTAGGGCCAAATCTGTATGCCCGGAGCTTCGCGAGTTCCTACACAGGAGGGAGATCTACTTCGCCAGCGTCGAGATCAAGAACGACACTCCGAAGCTAGAACGGGATCTCCTCGTTCATGTCGTCAATCACGTCGATCTCCAACGTTTGTGGAGGTACCCGGATGGCGGTACGGGGAAAGCCGACATGGCTAGACTCGCTTCCGACATCATCAACCGCGAGTACGCCAGCATGAAAATCGAGTTCTCGAAGCACCTACACGAGCGATGGGAGTGGAGGCACCTGGATTACGATGTGATCAAGTACGCAGCCAGGGATGCGTATGTCTGCTACGAGATGCTCAACAGGATCTGGCGGGTGGGTGAGTGTGTTGTTTACCACTACTAGTTTTGCATTTCGTTCCTAGTTTTATCTCGCCTGTATTTTATCTCGTCTGTATTTTCTAAGCATTCTGTGTGTAAGAACCAATCTCGTATGATCCCTGTGCTATTAGCTACTTAACCTGTATGAATTACATTCCCCCTTTTGTATGCTCAACATTCATTCTTACAAATTCTGTCTGTGCCATTTGCATGCAGCAGAATCCAGGACTGACATGCATAAGGTGTGATACAGTCATAAGTCATAACCAAACCCAGATTATAGAGGAGGATACAGTCATAAACCAGATTATAGTTTGACAAAGGTAATACACAGTAGTTCGTTATTGCTCACATAGTGTACTTATGAAATAACATGTTTTCATAAACACAACAATCATGCACTAATAGTCTACATCCCAGCCTATTGGAGAAGGCAACCGATCCCAGGATGCCTTCGGTCGCTTGCCCCAGTTTGTAGATTCATCTACGATCCGGCATCTGGGACAAACAACCTGCCTTGGTGGTGGTTCAATGATGCGATGCCTGGAACGAGATTTTACAATCTGGCGGTACAGCTCGTGGCTAACATACCCGTCAATTGCAGCGTACTTCAGATTAGGTTCAAAAAGTGGCTTATCCTCCCAGTAATCATGCCCTAAACGCCTCCACGAACATCTCAGCAATCTGTCCTTCATGCCAGCGTACCACGGGTCTATGAGTTCGGAGGCAAGAGCGGCCATCCCAGTCTTGCTACCCTTCGTCCTCGATCCAAAGAAATTTCCTGGATGTCCACTCTGCACTCCTTTGGGATTCTAATGTTGACAGTCGGGCTTTCAAGAAGTTTACTGTCATTTGTGATGTCAACACTGGTAAATGTTATGTGCTGGTTCACGAGAAAGTCATGAAACAGATCCTTAATGCTTTCGCCCCACCTGCATGAAAATGAATTCAGACAAATAATATAGCAATAACTTCTGCAAACAGACGGTTCAGGAACAAAAAGACAGCAAAGTCTACCAGATCCCGTCAGCCCCCTTCTCGCAGAAAGGCTGGTATACGAGGACGTGCCCCTTCATGGAGAGTTGCACCACGGCGATCCTACGGCAATCGCGGGGTGTACTCGAGGTCGAGACCTACGAACCTGTTTTCTTCGAACTGCAGCCAACTCATGAAATTATTCAGAGTGGTCCTCACCGTCCGAGGGTCGGTGGTGTAGACGACATCGATCTTTTTCCCGCCATGTACTTCGATGTCGAAGTGCGTAGTTTCTTGCCTGCCGTCGTTTCGGACGTCCGGAGCATCCATGACTATAGGCAAGAGGGAAAGGATACAGAGGAAGAGGGTGATGCGATGGTGGAGGAAATGGATGAGGCCGTGGAGGAGAAAGACGATGAGGCCATGAAGGAGGAAATGAGACGGAGAAGTGAAAGATTGGAACCGCCCTTACCAATATCTGGAATGGTGCACGAATGTTCGTAGTAGGGTGAAGGTGGCGAAAAACGGCGGTTTTACACGTCGACGCTAGCACTTCCTAAAATTTGTTCTGTGCCACTTGCATGCGGTGGAATCAATTCAAATGTAGGCACGTTTACGCGTGCCGACCTTCACTCACTGACAGGCGGGCCGCACATTTCCTTTTTACGATTTATTTTTTCACTTCCTTAGACGGTTCCGGTGCCCGCCCTCAATAATTACGCCCCCCGTTCTTTTCTTCCACGCGGACGAGAACCGGCGACGGCAGCGGTTCCTTGCAGATTCGCTCCCCACTCAAACAACTGCCCCCATCCCTGATTCCACCCCCTCTCGAATCCATCTGCCTCCTCATCACAACGCCTCCATTAATCCACCGGATTCCAGACTCCATTTGCCGCTATGGGTAAAGCTTGGGGTAGCAGCAGGCTGAAGCGAAAGGCATGCGACGACAACGCGGATGGCTAGGGCGACCGCTACTGCGAGGATTGGGGATGGCCGAACCTCAGCGCCGCGAACGTGCACATGATCGCCTCGGATTTGGACATCATCTCAGCCGCCGCCGCCGTGCATCTCGCTATCGCGTGACGATGCGGAACATGGACGAACAACCGTTCGGCACGCCAGGCCTTCTTTACCCTGATAACAGCAAATGGCCAGACGACCGCGATGGCCATGTAAGTTCCAGTATCTAGCTTATTTGTTCAGTCATATCGTTGATTCATATGTGCTGAACTCTCATCGGAATCCTATGTTCCTTTCGTCGAACGTGTTGTGTGCACCCGCGGTTTGAACAAATCGAACCATTTAAGACTATTCTGTACAGCGGAATCTCTGCTCATACCTGATATTCTGGTATTTTCGTAGTGACACAGTCTTACTCTAGGTGATAGACGAGTTGTCAATTTCGATTTTGCAATGGAATGCCTGCTAGGTGATATTCTGTTTCCTAAAATAAAACAAACAGATTAGACGATTTAAGGCTATTATGCCCCGAGCTGTTTAATTATGATCATCGTCAGGAGTTTGTTCTGGGGGGTTCTGCTCCTACTCCATATATTGAGTATCTTCGTAGTGACACAGGCACAATTTAGGCGATATCTGAGGAGACACTCGTATTTAGGCGATATTTTGTGTACTTTAATATAAAGGTCCAGTTGTCAAATTGTATCTGCAATGGAATCCATGCTAGGTGATTGTACCAACTGACAACAAACTCTGTAGAATATTCATGCAAAACTGATGCTGCTGGATAAGTGGTCGGAATCAGTAGTGGTGAATATCAAGGAAGAAGAAGAGACGGAAATGAGAGATGACCAGAACTGGGTGGGTGGCAACGGCGAGTGGCTGGTCCTTTTATCCCAGGATGGGAGTACTTGGACTCTAAAAAATTGCTACAGATCGGAGAGGCTAGCATTTCCATCTTTGAAGGGTGTCGACATTACTGCATTCAACAGCGGGTGGCCGCCGCCCATTTCCGAATTCGCTTATAGGTTCAACATGGCAGAACTTGAGCTCGTGAAGGTACAACTCCCACATAGACTGCGGGAGGGGGCGTGGAAGAACTGGGAGTATGACCTCTTGGCGGTGTTCGACAAGGCAATCGCATTCATTAGATGCGCAGAAGACAATGAATGGACAGTCTTGCGCGACGACTTCTTGCGGCCGGAGAAGTATGTCGACACCGTCTTCACCTACGGCTGCTCTTCGTACAGACCGCAACGCATTTATGCGGTCACTGAACCTAGCGGCGACGTGCGTGTTTGGGAGCCGTCCATTTGGGGTGAGTCATGGTGTCATATAGCATGTAAAATCCCATTCAAAATTCTGCTTACTGACCGTTAGTAACACACAGGTACCCACGCAGCCCCACGCATAATTCCAGCTCCGGTCATCGAAGATGCAGTAGCAGATGCTTAACTTGGGACATGGCGCTGGTTCCTGGCACCTCTCAGAGACAACACGGAACATCATGATGAACTCTTGTGGATTCATATCAGGGGAGCACTAAATAGCGTTGGTGATACAATAGAACATATGGGGACACAACTTTCTTCATACCCATCGCTGCGGTGTCACGTTTTCTCGAGGTCCGCATCCCCATCCGAAGACCCAGTAGAGAAAGTCTGGAGCAGAGTCAACAATCTGAAGGGACAATCTATGTTTCTTGGGATCAACTACCCTTTCTTTGTTGGAGCCCCTGGAGCTGTTGAACCTGTAATTGCTCAGGCAGCCCTGGCCCCTGATGTTGCTGCTGCTGCTGGTGGTGGTGGTGGTGTTGGTGGCGTTGGTGGTGGTGGAGCTGACAAAGAACTAGCTGTTGCTACTCCTGGTGAAGCTGACGAAATACTTGGTGATGCTGCTGCTGGTGAAGCTGACGAAATACTTGCTAATGCTGCTGCTGGTGAAGCTAACGAAATACCTGCTGAGGCTGCTGCCGGAGTCCAGGAAGAACATGCTGGTGTTGTTGCTGAGGTGCCAGCACTTCCAGTGTTGATAGCAGACTGTGTGTTTGTTGCACACTCACGCGCCTATCATGTTGACACTCCAGATCCGACCTGGAGCCGAAACCACGTCGGGGGGAGGGGGCCTACAATTGGCTCATCAGTGGGGTCGTACTATTTTAAGGAGAATGAAAGACGGCCAAACACAGCATTCTGGTTCGTTCCGACGATACCACCAGCTCCAGGGACCTAGTGCTCATACTGGCAGATCCGATGAACCATTTGTCTTTATCTTTATCATTAGTTACGCTTATGTGTGTAAAGACTAAGCTGTGCTTATTTGTGTAAGACTAAGTTAGGCCTAACTGCGTAATATTCAGTGAAGCCCAGCTTTTCTTTCCACGCCCATAACAACAGAATTGCACCATAGAACATACAAATGTAATGTGCATACCACACATTTTTGCTCAGGATAACAACCACTTCAAGCAAATGATACATCGTGTACGCATTTGAACGCATCACTAGAATGTGCCACCTATTGATGATTGATGACATGGATCTAGATTTTCTGCGCTTATTTGCATTGAATTGCTCATTGATTTGTTCACATATTTTTTGGCAATGGCTGATGAACTCCACTCTCTTGGTAACTTGCTTCGTCAGCGAGCACTTGTTGATGCAATGCAAAGTACAGAACATGGTCGTCATCGTCATTCCATTTAGGTTCTCTATGTTTCGTCATCACGGAGCTACTAATTTCAAATGAAAATCTAGTAAACAATATATATTTACATTGTTAGAGTATGCTACGGCCATGGTACATACATGTTTTTCTACAATCACAAGAAGAAAACTTGATGCATTTTCACCTTGTTGGCATTGTGCCGAACTGGGTGGATGTGGCTTTGGAGTTCGGAGAGGAAGGCGCCGTGGCTGGTGCGTGTGCGACCACGGCGACGGCGAGCTCGGATTCTAGAGGAGACCAACAGGACCGAGCATGGTCGGCATGGGTACAGATCTCACCCGGGAATGAATTCCCGTCCCCGCGTCATGCCAATGGTGCGATCATGGTGAGGGCGAGCTCCGATTCGAGATGGGGAGGAGAACGGGTCGAGCAGGTTTGTCTAAGTCCTAGCTCCGCGCCATGGCCGCGACCACAGATTGCCGCCCTGGAGGAAGAAGCAGACGCGTAAAGGATGCATGCGCCAACGCTGCAAGCCTACATGGCAGCGACGACAGCAGCGACATAACGGCGAAAGCTGACAGGGGGGGCCCAACTTGACGGTCGTTAGCCTGATTTTTTGTATTGAAACGTAAAGTTGAATTCGTGCCGAAAAGGACCCTCTGAGTATTTGGCATGCCAACTATAGTCATCGCGGATGATATCAGGGAACTCGGGTACCGTGTTGCCTGGCCACCCCAACTTTCGGGCCACAAAATGATATTCTCCATATAGGGAACCATCATATAGATACATATATACCATACCAGTACGTACTACTCATAGCTCCAATCCAGCAAAAGGTTATCACAGTTTTACCATCCATATATGATCAGCGGAGATAATACAACCACATAATTAATTACAATACCATACGACGAAAGAGCTAGACAGCTAGGAAGTTCACGAACAGTATGTGGCATTCAGGATAGCCAGATACATCGACCTTGACCTTTCTTCCAATGGTAAGTTTGGCTGCTTTCTGGAACTTGATCCACCTAGAAGTAGCTGCCAAGCACCCATCAGTCGAGTTAATGGCATAGCATCCCTTGATTTGCAGTCCTTCGCTCTGCATCGTGAAGACTATTGTGCCCTTTCATCTGGCCTGGAGTTGCTTTGTGGCACTCTTAGGCAATTTCTGAGTCAAAGCAAGAGATAGACGCATAATTACTAAGAGGAATGCACTGAATCATGTGAAACTTGAGAATACATTCAAAGCAGTTTATCTACCGCCATATACTCACAAACATAATCTGGTGCGACCTTGTGATGACACAAGTGTAGGATATGCTCTAAGAAGGCACTGCCCGGGGTGATGAAGGAGCTTGTGCCGGTGCCTATGCTAGGGCGGGTGCGGTAGCTGGTGCTGGTGCAGGAGATGGTGCCACTAATTGTAGAGGGGCTGGTAAAGGAGACAGAAGGCCCAAAACCGGTGTCGGCGCCAGCAGCTTGATGCTAGATTCCTTCTAAGGGGTAGCTAAGCTGACTGTAGGGATGGTAGAGGCAGATGAGATGTGTACAAGCAAAATGGTATCTTATACAATAGTTACTCACAAGACAGTGATCAGAGTATATGATGAGTATACAAGCAAATTAAGTTACTACTCCATTCTTTCTCCTTAGGTCAACATGTGCTGGAGCAGGAACTAGGGCTAGTGCCGGTGCGGGTGCCAGCAACTTGATGCTGGTTACCTTCTGCGGGGTAGGTAAGGGGGCTGCAGGAGTGGTCAGAGAGGCATATGAGATGTTTACAAGCAAAATGGTTTCTTATACAACAGTTACTCCTAGATAGAGATGAGGGTATACAAGTTAATTAAGTTACTATCTCTATTCTTTCTCCTACTAAGGTCAATAGGTGCCATTGTAGGAACTAGGGTCGGTGCCAGGGCCAGCAGCTTGATGCTGGCACCCTTCTGGGGGTACATATGGGGAAGCAGACTGCAGAAGTGGTCATGGTCATATGATGAGTAAAGACAATGGTACAGAACAGTTAGTCGCGAGAAAATCATTTGAGGTTGTGATGAGTACAGAAGAAAATTAATTAGTACTACCTCTGTTCTTGGTCCTTAGGTCAATAGGTGTATAATGGCATGCAAGTATCTGCCTAGGCTTGCTAAAATCAAATGTTACCTTGTCCCCCTGCTTCAAACCATTCTCACGGACATACTTGGACCAACCTCGGCCACCCAAATAGGTGGTGGCCATCGTCTGGAAAATATCCACATCATATAGTTGCCGCATGCCTTTAGGGCCCTTGCTATACAGAGTTAGAAACTTGTCATTTCCGAACATCTTGTTTATAATGGGGCGAGAGACACAAGGGACAACCTTCATGAGAAATTTGATAGAGAAGTAAGGCGACGGCAAAAAAAGTGAGACACAAGATCTTACATCAAGTCTGTCTAAACCACTTGGAATCCATACCTGATACCATGGGTACCCTTTGCGAAGGGTGGCCATGCACCATTTTCCTTCCCTCTGCCTTTGGAAGGGCATACAGGGCCCCCTTTCAATTCACAAGCTTGACAAGAGAACGGTAGTAGAAAGGGCTGAGCAGCTGGTGCGTGGTACTGATTGAAATTAAGTGGAAAGGTTAAATTATGTAAAGAGCAAGTAAATCTAATAATATAAGACAAAACCATTGCCTGTAAAGCAAACAGATTTGATTTTTGTGAACTTCTGATGAGCATAAAGATATAGTACTAGCTGATAACAATAACACGGAAAATCATAACATGTGAAATTGTGGATTTCCAAATTATACCCACTTCTTAGAGAGGTGACTGCCCACCTGGGTACTATGTTGGCACTTCCTCGTCGCATAGATGATGTCTTCTTTTGGTGTGGGCATCATCAATCTACTAGCCTCTACATCAGCCTCAGCCTCCACAGCAGCACCTTCAATTTGCATAAATAGCAACAGAGCTCAACAGTTCAATACAGTACATAGTAGTCATATACTGACTGTATGAGACAGTCGGACGGATCCAGATCTGGATTCACATAAGAGCAAGCACAATGTGTGGTTGTTTCTAAGGGAAAAGGTGAACTCGGGTCTAAAGGAAGAAAAGAGCTCCACCATTTAGGCTCAACTAATGGGGCCTAGCCCAGTCCAATTTTCCCCACCAAACTCCTCCTCATCCTCCCGTGAACGAAGCCACCGGGGATAGATATGATTTTTTATTCAGCTGGACTCTGTGTCTAGTACTGGGATAAGTGTGGAGAATCTTTTTCTTAACCACCCTCCCTCCATCGGTTAGACATAGGTCTAAGATTTCTTAGGCTCAGTGTTTTCATCACGCTGTGCTTGCTCTAAACACAGTGCCAGAATTAATAAAATCACACATATGTTTCTGAACATCTGATAAGCATGCATGACACCAGCGGATAATAATTAAACAGACTGCACCATGGTAATAAGGGAAAAATACCTTTCTCTTTAAGCTGGGCCCTCCCAGCTGGTCAGTGGCATTGCGCTTGTTTGGTGAGTAGTGGTACTAGCTGGATCCTGCGGCATGTGGGGGTACCATCCTATTTGCCACACCTAGAGCACCGGACGTTCGCATGTATGTACCACCGTGCTATAGTAATTAAAGAAGATATGGTGTCATAGAGGCTTCCACAAAAACAGGATGCAGAAAGAGACAACTTTTAGCACAAGGATACATCCAGGTTGCAGCCGACCACTTTCAGCATTGGAAAGAATGGAAGAACGCAACGAATATACTACTACATTACCTTTTTAGGCAAATTTAAGGAAACTGGCGGGACCAGCCCTGTCCGTAGTGGCCATGCGCGCCACTGACCCATATTTCTCCATACAGAATCTAACGCAAAATCCACTACACATTACGAGTAGCAACTAAAGGTTACAGAAGTGAAGAACACTGAAATCGAACCCGACCAAATCCCCCAATTAGAACAGAGGTGACCATGCCCCGATCCCAAATCCATACGAAATCAGTACCCCCCAAACCCCCCACCCCCACCCCACCCAATCGATCAGAGCAGAGGGAAAATATCCTGATTAGGTGATTCCGAGATGAGAAATAAGCAAGAACTCCACAATCAAAGCATACCGAGTACTACTACTAGTACTAATAGTACCCCCAATGGCCCAATCAGAAGCAAATTAAACAAAGGCAGATTTTGAGGTGAGCAAATACGCCCACCTATTTCAGCAAGAACTCCCCAATCGGATGTTGCAGTAGTTCCAACAGTTGCTTGCTGGATGGGAGCTAGCTAGTGGTGGTTTCTTGTCTTGTCATCGGTAGAAAGGAATGGGCAGGGGAGTAGTAGTACTAGTAGTAGGGCTGGGCAGTACAGTTTTTCTACAGTAAGTATTTTTAAGGGATTTCTATTTTCATGCCCTCGGTTCGTTAGTTGTACTTAGTTTTTCCCAGCCGCTTAGTTTTTCCTCACTTTTGCCCATCTCCTTGTACAAAACTCTCACATGGTCTAAAACTCGCCGTCCGTCAGCCTTGCCGTTACGTGCTGACAAGTGGGGCCGCGTTCAGTCGGGTCCCATAGTGGACCCTCGCCGCTACGTGCTGACGAGTAGGGCCACGTTCGGTCGGGTCCTGTAGAGTACCCTTGCCGTTACATGCTGACAAGTGGGGCTGCGTTCAGTTGATTCCCGTAGTGGATACCTCTCTCAACTTATCTAGATCAACATCGGACCCACAGCTTATCCACGTGAGCGCCGGACCCACAGCTTATCCACGTGAGCTCCGGACCCACAGCTTATCCACGTGAGCTCCGGAACCACAACTTACCCAGGTTGGCGTTGCAATATGGGACCCCGAGCCAGCCCCGCGCCCGTGCCCGTGCCGTTGCTTTATTTTCATATAGTGAAATGTAATGCATATACGAAAATTATACACCTTTGAACTCTTTTAAATCGCACTAAGGACATGATAATGTTGTGCTAATGAAATCCTGATCATTTATCATTTCCATGGAGTGAAATATAATGCATAAACTTGCGTATACAAAAATTATACACATTTGAACTCTTTGAAATCACACTTAATACATGATAATGTCGTGCTAAGAAAATCTTGAGAGATTATCATTTTCATAGAGTGGAATGTAATGCACAAACTTGCATATGTGAAAATTATAAACCTTTGAACACTTTTAAATCGCACTTAATACATGATAATGATGTGCTAACAAAATTTTGAGAGATTATTATTTTCTCCCCATATTCCTAGAGTGGAATGTAATGCATAAACTTGCATATATGAAGTTTATACACCTTTGAACTCTTTGAAATCGCACTCAATACGTGATAATGTTCTGCTAAGAAAATCTTGAGAGATTATCATTTCCATGGAGTGAAATATAATGCATAAACTTGCGTATACAAAAATTATACACCTTTGAACCCTTTGAAATTGCACTTAATACGTGATAATGTTGTGCTAAGAAAATCTTGAGAGATTATCATTTTCATGGAGTGAAATATAATGCATAAACTTGTGTATACAAAAATTATACACCTTTGAACTCTTTGAAATCGCACTTAATACATGATAATATTGTGCTAAGAAAATCTTGAGAGATTACCATTTCCATAGAGTGAAATATAATGCATAAGCTTGCGTTTACAAAAATTATACACCTTTGAACTCTTTGAAATCGCACTTAATACGTGATAATGTTGTGCTAAGAAAATCTTGAGAGATTATCATTTTCATATAGTGGAATGTAATGGATAAACTGGCATATACGAAAATTATACACCTTTGGACTCTTTGAAATCACACATAGGTCATGATAATGTTGTGCTAATAAAATCCTGATCATTTATCATTTCCATGGAGTGGAATGTAATGCATAAACTTGCGTATACGAAAATTATACACATTTGAACTCTTTGAAATCGCACTTAATACGTGATAATATTGTGCTAAGAAAATCTTGAGAGATTATCATTTTCATGGAGTGGAATATAATGCACAAATTATACACCTTCAAACATGCTCCCTTCAAATTATATTCAAGTTCATTTGTTTATGGAGTTAAAGTACCGTTGGCATACTCGTTATTTTGCATGGATAGAGGGGTGCCTCCCGACAGATATAAGGGTTATCCTGTCTGCTAGATCATAGAGGATCAATGGTTGGTGGGCACGATCCGTGTGACAAATGTCTCGACCAACCTGAGTGTAGCAGTGAAGATGAGCACAGGTGCGAGAGATGGATACAAAGAGAGGGGAAAACTGAGTAGCACTTAAGAACCAAGGGCAAAACTGAGTAGAACTTAAAAACCAAGGGAAAGACTGACAAAGGGATTCAAATATAAAATATAAAAGGATTTAAAAAATGGAAAATGCGTCTTTTATACAATAAAATACATCTTGGCATACATCAAACTATTTGCAATTCAGATATACACCAGTTTGACAATTATTGCCTCATTCAGACAAACTATGTTTTGGGGAGGGATGTTTGGGGATGAGGCTTGAGTAGAAAGCCATGAACCTTCATAGATAGTAGGTGATTTGAGAAGTGGTGATTTAGGTTAAATCTTGGTTTATATACATTTCTTATGGTGGCAGGTCACATAATAAGACTCCCTGGGTAGATGCCACTGTGTTTTGCTCTTTTTGAATTTGCTGTGCATAAAATGACTTAATTAGCTAGCTAAAACCTTTCTGTTGACCAGCCACCGGAGGGTAAAACTGAGTATATTGCACACGGCAATGTTAGTACTGGAGGGCAAAACTAAGTAGAACCAAACTGCTAGTGTTACACTCGAGGGCAAAACTGAGTACAACTGAATCGCCAGGGTTAGACACGAGGGAAAAACGTGACTCACGGTACGCGTGTACGGTGCACGGGGCGGTAGCGGACATGTGTGGCCGTGCATGGTGCAGTAGCGTACACGGTGACACGATGCACGGTAGTGCAGCGAAACGTCGCTTCTCTTCTCCTTTAATAGAGGCCTCCCCACTCTCACTCATCACTCACTCGCTCACTCAACCGTCTCCAGTGTCCCATCACCCTCTGCAAACCCCCAAGAAAACCCCAACCACGCCGGCGATGGAGAAGAACAACGCGGTGTCCATTGGTGCCTCCAAGGCCGCCGGCAAGGAGGCCCCCGTCCCCGTACAGTCCCCCTTCCCCGTCCCCGCATCCGCCGTAGCCACCAGCGAGGAGGCCCCTGCCGGTCTCGGGCAGATCCCGCTCGGCTGGGACCCCTATGAGGAGGTTGTTTACATAAGGCCAGAGAACCCCTACAACACCAGCATCGCCGACCCATGGTCGGAGGTAACCAGGGTTTTCTCCCCTTCCCTTGTTCTTCCCCTGTTCCCATCGTTGGATGTTAGATCGTATGTTATTAGGGCTCGGTTGTTCGTATTTTTACTGTAGCTAATCCTCTTGTGTTAGATCTCGTATTTCAATGAATCTGTTCATATTTGAACCCCCCTGTTCGTAGTTGGGATCAGTATTCGATTTGGTTTGAGATTTGGGAAATAATCAGGAGATCTCAATTGGTTAATTTATGCAAATAATCAATCCCGATAATCAAAGTATCTCAATCATGTCCTTATTGCACTCTAATGTTTTTTTCCAACAGGAGGATAGCAGCGACGTCCGCAGCGACGACGAGTCCAAGGATACCAAGACTCGTCATGTGCTGAGGAGGCTGATGTCCGGCCAGTACAACAACTTCTTCATCGGTGACATGTATAGGTGCCCCTTCTGCCCCACCAGGAGGCTCCGCGCCACGGACTTCAACTCCCTCGTGAAGCATGCCGAGGACGTGAGGACCTACGGAGAGTCCGTGAACGTCCACGGCTTCATAGCCAAGCACCAGATTCTCGGTCTTCACCTCTGCAACCTCCATAAGGTGGCTACCGAGGAGGGTCACATGCCCACGATCAAGCCCAAGGCGCCCAAGGTCAAGGGACTGGGCAGCAAGAAGTGGAGGAGGCGCTAGAGAGAGGAGGCGGAGGCCCTCCTGGAAGAGGCCATGAGGGGCCACTCATCTGATGTTGCTTCTACTACTATAAAGCAGCTTCTTTTGTCTTGTCTGTGTTGAACTTGTCCGCCGCTACTGCTGAGCAGCCTAATTGTCGAATCTCGTTAAGTACCATACTATATAACCTATATTAGCTGCTTTATCTATATATGCTCTGTTTACTGAATTTATTTATGGTGGTGGTTAGTTTTGCTGCTCTAGACTTGCTACCAGATTGGGGAAAAACGAGGGCAAAAGGAATAATGAATGAAGAGAGTGATGGCTCAAGATATCTCGAGCTTGTTGGGAATCCCAAGAGGAAGGTATGATGAGCATAGCAGCAAGTTTCCCTCAGTTATGAAACCAAGGTTACAAACCAGTAGGAGCAATGAAACAACCCCAAGGTGTTCCTACCAACTTGGAATCCTGCACAACACAACCACAGAACTTTGCCCCAACTTACAGTGACGTTGTCAATCTCACCGGTTTTGCTGAAATCAAAGGATTAAACGTATAGTGTGGAAGATAGTAATTTCTTGCAGAAAGTAAACAATAAACAGTAAATAGTAGATGGTATATCAATGGTAAAAGAATGGACCAGGGTCCATAGTTCACTAGAGGTGATTCTCCTTAAGATAAATAGCATGTTGGGTGAACAAATTATAGCGGGGCAATTGACAGATTTGAGAAAGCATACAATGCATATACTAATCATCTTGACTCCTATGAGATTTGATTGGGCATTACAACATTATACATAGACCGTAATCGAACTGCATCTATGACTAATAATCCACCTTCAGGTTATCATCCGAACCCCTTCCACTATTAAGTTGCAAGCAACAGATAATTGCATTAAGCAACGTGTGTAAGTAAACAAAAAGATTGTCCCATGGACAAAGGATTGCTATATTCTCCCTAGTAGCAACAACACATCTACAACCTTAGAGATTACTGTCACTTCCCCAGATTACTAGAGGCATGAACCCACTATCGAGCATAAATACTCCCTCTTGGAGTTGCAAGCATATACTTGGCCAAGATAGTTACAAACAACGGTGAGCATGCAAGATCACAAATAACATAGACATGATAGAATCAATAATCAATTTGAAATAGCATCTCAATATCCATCGGATCCCTGCAAACACAACATGTAACATTACAAATAGATGATCTTGATCATGAACGGAGCTCACAAGATCTAAACATGATAGCACAAAGGAGGAGAACCAACCATCTAGCTACTACATGGACCCATAGTCCAAGGATGAACTACTCACGCATCACAATGGAGGCAGTCATGGTGATGAAGAATGCCTCCAAGGTGATCTCTCCCCTTTGGTAGGGTGCCGGGAAGAGCTTCGGATCCCCCTGATCTAGGGATGGAGATGGCGGCGGCTACAGACTCTTCCGTGGATTTCTGATTGGGTCTTTGATCGGGTACTTAGGGTTTTCGTCCCAGGAGGCTTTTATAGGCAAAGGGGAAAGGTCGATGGAGCACTAGGGGGCCCACACCCCTGGTGCCCCCCAGGCCGCGCTGCCACCAGGTGTGGACGCCCTGGTGCGCCACTTCGTCTCCCCTCCGGACTCGGTGTTGCTTCGGGTAAAATATTGACTTTGGCTTTTGTCCGGTCCAATTCCGAGAATATTTCCTTACTAGCTTTTCTGAAACCAAAAACAGCAGAAAACAGGCAACTGGCACTGTGGCGTCTTGTTAATAGGTTAGTTCCAGAAAATGTATAAAAATACCCCAAAGTGTGGACAAGACATAAGAAAGTAGATATAAAACAAGCATGGAACATTTACGATGTATCAAGCATCCCCAACCTTAACTCCTGCTCATCCTTGAGTAGGTAAGTGATAAAAAGAATAAATTTTAGGTGACATGCACCATCACAATCTTGATCAAGGTATTTGTAAAACATTGATAGCTGGGATTATAGTACTCTAACATAGACATGAAAGATATAGTTCTAACAATAAGACATAGCAACTATGTTGCAACATGAAAAGGTACAAACAAAAGATTCATGAATAACAATGTTTTAAAGATGTTTGTTTGTTTCACATATAGAAAACATAATAAGAATGGTATTCAGCTAGTCCCTCATGGTATAGCAAAACACAAATGCATAGGACACCTTCAAAGTTCATAAGGGTGACTAGATACAAATAATTTAAGAACAAGCAATATAAAAGTTAGGAATCAATCAAAAAGTTTTGGGACAATGCACATTAAACTAAGAATGATCACTATGCTCTCTCAATTGGTGCATAAAGATAGAAGATGGAGACTCAACATAAAAGTAAAAGAAAGGCCCTTCATAGAAGGAAGCAGGGATTCAAGTCTCATAAAGAGCTTCCAAAAATTATGGTACTTATTAGCTTTGAGCTCTCATTGCCCCTATCATAAGCATCTTTAGGTGATTAAGGTTAAAGTGACACAAATATGAGGATATGCTTGGCAAGTTATAAGTTTAAAATCTCATGCCCCTTGCTTACGAGTACCGAACCTCATGCTACTCAACTTTAGTCACGAGTAAGTTCTTGTCATTGTAAGTACATGTGTATCATAGAAACCGCCAACGGGGTACCCCTTGCCCCATGATATAGGAGCTATCCCATGTCAAGATGACAAGGCAACAGACAATGAGCATCTTAGTGATCTTTTTATTTGCTATTTGCATAGGTTTTTATTAAGGATGCTTCACAGATTGCTCACTATGGTTATGTTGCAAGTTTCCACCATGATTAGGCATGGCTTAGGCTAGCCGCCTAGGCGTTTATCTAACACATATACAAACTCCATGAGCTTACAAGCTCCCCTTTTATTTCACACCACCGGGATCCATAAACAAAAGAACATGATATCAACTGAATAAAGTGCAATATTGAAAACGTTCCCCATGGTAACATGGTTCTGCTAATCCACAACTTATAAAGCGCAAGCATATACGCAACATAGTTGGACACAATGGTTCAAGTTTATTAAGTGCAAGAAAGTAAAGTGTGCCATCAAGTTTGTGAGAGCTTTAATCACTAATTTTCACATAACAAGTTTAATTTGGAAGGTAGATAAAAACATGAATATACTTGGAATAGCAATAATGCTAATAGGTAGGTATGGTGGACTCTTTAGAATAACTTGGTTTTATTTCGAGTTGGATGCATGAGTGGAACTCATACTTGGTACATGTGGAGGCTAGCAAAAGACTGGGAGCGACCAACTAAGAGAGCAATAATGGCCATAATCATGCAAAGCGACAAAACATTATTAATTAAAGCATAAATTGATACTACAAGTCAAAAACTAAATGATCATATAGGCTACGGTGACTGGTATAGTCTTAACGTGGTGTAAGCATGCGCCAAGTCTACCCAAATAAAGCATCAAAGGAGAATACCACAATATTATGCTCTTGTATGCTAAAACATCGCATGATTCTTTCAAGGCACGTTAAGCAATCTCAGTTGTTTGGAACAATTCATGCTACAACAATAATCACTAAGCATAAAGTCAAAGCAATATTAAACATGACATGATAAAGTCTAGGCCATAGTCAAAACAAAACTCCTTTTGTACCACTTATTAGCATGAACTTTCCTACTCTTTTCCAATCCAAATCAACTTATTTGAAACTATGTATGAATGCGGGGGTCCAACCAATTTATTTAAGCAAACCAAACAAAAGAAAACTAAAAACAAAAACAAATACGCTCCAAGAACAACACAATTGTGCATGAAACAATAAAAATGAAGTGTTTGGAAGAAAACCTAAGATTTTTATTGATGAAGAAGGGGATGCCTTGGGCATCCCCAAGCTTTGACGCTTGTACTTCTTGAATATTTCTTGGGTGACACGGGTGGCATCCCCAAGTTTGATCTTTTGTCCATACTTCATCTCATCACATTATTCTTCCCTACACTTTAAAATTTCCTTCATACAAAACTTCACACAATCTTCATTAGCAACATTAGTGTACTCAACATAATAAGTCTTTGGGTTCAGTTTCATCACAAGTAAAACTTCCATTAAAACACAGTCTACTGTAGCAATTCCTTTTAAAAGTTCAATTAATTGGCAAGAACTCAAAGAGAAAGAGATTAAGAGGCAAATGCAAATAATGGCAGAAATCTGTCAAAACAGACCAGCAGGTAAAAACCGATTTTTTCGAAGACCTTCTGTTGCTCAAATCGAAAAGTGTTAAACTAACGAAAGTTAGATAACAACCTGGGGTAGAAGCACAAAAAATTACAGCTTAATCTGACTTACAGGGAGTTTTCACGATGTTTTACAGTGAAGCACAAAAATCTGTTTTGGGACAACAACTTTCCCAAGTCTTACTTCTCTCTCATTAGAGGTTATTCTTTGCACAAAAACCACACAAAGATGATAAGGAGAGGTTATTACTGAAGCAATAAGTTCCAAGACTCAACAAAAGAAAAACTTACTGAATAAAGATTTGGGTTATCTCCCAATAGTGCTTTTCTTTAACGCCTTTGAGCTAGGCTCAGTAATTTCAGAAGATGCTCACATAAAAAATATAAATTGAAGCAAAAGAGAGCATCAAGGAGCAAATATGATACACATTTAAGTCTAACCCACTTCCTATGCATAGGAATCTTGTAAGAAAATAAATCAAAGAAGCACATAGTAACAAGAATGGGTAGATAAAACAAGAGCAACTTTGGAACTTTCAATATAAAGGGAGGTGTTTTAGTAACATGAGAATTCCAACAACCATATTTTCCTCTCTCATAATGTTCTTCAGTAGCATCATGAACAAACTCAACAATATAAATATCACACTCATCCTCCTTTGGTAAGCATGGAGGGCGATCAAATAAGGTATTAGTTAAAGAGTTACTCTTATTGGGAGGTAGACATGGGTAGCTGCTCCATTCTTCCTCCTCTTGATCATCACTCTCCTCCTCTTTTTCATCCAATGAGCTTCCAGTTTCAGCAATTTCTTCTTCCATAGGCTCTTGCAAGGCATTAGTATCTTCCGTAGGTGGATAGCATCTATTAAGATATTTAAGAATATAGCCATTTTCTTCCTTGTAATTATCAAAGCAAAATTTAAGTATATCATAAACCTCATATTTATAAGGTGCATAATCAGTATTTTCAAGCAAATAAGCAAGTTCGAATGCACCCTTCCAAGCAATAAATTCTTCAAATTGTTCCACATCATAAAAGTCATAATTTCCCTTAACATAAGAAGATATGGTAACATCATCATTATACTCACATTGAAAAGGGAGGTGTTTATACCTCCTACATCAACAAGATTTATCAAAGCAATAAGTAACATTATAAGTAGAGCACACGTTTCTAGCAATGGTATACAATTTATTAATTTGTTCCCATAAGTGTTTCCCCTTTTGTGACAAGCGGTGTTCCTTATAATAATATTTTTGTTCTTCCGTGAACCCACCTTGCCAATAAGATCTAGTTTCAAAGAAACCAACCATTGATAGAGAGAATGATAAAGCAAGACAATAATAGACAACCGAAAATAACCACTATAGTAGGAACTAATTTATTTTGTATTTTTTATAAAAAGAAACAAGCAAACAAAGCAAAAATAAACTAAGCAAAACAAAAAAAGTAAAGGGATAGGTTGTGAGAGACTCCCCTTATGAAGTTGTCCTTAACTCCCCGGCAACGGTGCCAGAAAAAGGCTTGATGGCTCAAGATATCTCGGGCTCGTTGGGAACCCCAAGAGGAAAGTATGATGAGCACATCAGCAAGTTTCCCTCGGTTATGAAACCAAGGTTATCGAACTAGTAGGAGCAAGGAAACAACCCCAAGGTGTTGCTACCAACTTGGAATCCTGCACAACACAACCACAGAACTTTGCCCCAACTTACAGTGAGGTTGTCAATCTCACTGGTTTTGCTGAAATCAAAGGATTAAACATATAGTGTGGAAGATAGTAATTGCTTATAGAAAGTAAACAGTAAACAGTAAATAGTAGATGGTATATCAATGGTAAAAGAATGGATCGGGGTCCATAGTTCACTAGAGGTGATTCTCCTTAAGATAAATAACATGTTGGGTGAACAAATTACAGCGGGGCAATTGAAAGATTTGAGAAAGCATACAATGCATATACTAATCATCTTGACTCCTATTAGATTTGATTGGGTATTACAACATTATACATAGACCATAATCCAACTGCATCTATGACTAATAATCCACCTTCAGGGTATCATACGAACCCCTTCCACTATTAAGTTGCAAGTAATAGATAATTGCATTAAGCAAAGTTTGTAAAGTAAACAATAGGATTGTCCCATGGACAAAGGATTGTTGTTTTCTCCCTAGTAGCAACAACACATCTACAACCTTAGAGATTCCCGTCACTTCCCCATATTACTAGAGGCATGAACCCACTATCGAGCATAAATAGTCCCTCTTGGAGTTGCAAGAATCTACTTGGCCAAGATAGTTACAAACAATGGAGAGCATGCAAGATCACAAATAGCATAGACATGATAGAATCAATAATCAATCTGAAATAGCATCTCAATATCCATCGAATCCCCGTAAACACAACATGTAAGATTACAAATAGATGATCTTGATCATGAATGGAGCTCACAAGATCTAAACATGATAACACAAAGTAGGAGAACCAACCATCTAGCTACTACATGGACCCATAGTCCAAGGATAAACTACTCACGCATCACACCGAGCCAGTCATGGTGATGAAGAAGGCATCCAGGGTTATCTCTCCCCTTTGGTAGGGTGCCGGGAAGAGCTTCGGATCCCCCTGATCTAGGGATGGAGATACCGGCGGCTATAGATTCTTCCGTGGATTTCTGATTGGGTCTTTGATCGGGTACTTAGGGTTTTCGTCCCGGGAGGATTTTATAGGCGAAGGGGCAAGGTCGATGGAGCACCAGGGCCCCACACCCCTGGTGGCGCGCCCCCCTAGGCCGCGCCACCACCAGGTGTGGATGCCTTGGTGCGCCACTTCGTCTCCCCTCCGGACTCCGTGTTGCTTCGGGTAAAATATTGACTTTGGCTTTTGTCCGGTCCAATTCTGAGAATATTTCCTTACTAGCTTTTCTGAAACCAAAAACAGCAGAAAATAGGGAACTGGCACTATAGCATCTTGTTAATAGGTTAGCCCCAAAGTGTGGATAAAAGATAAGAAAGTAGATATAACACAAGCATGGAACATCAAAAATTATAGATACGTTTATGATGTATCAGAGAGAAGCTGTTCTAGATTCGCTACCTTTTTGGGCAAAAAACACAACTGTTAGCGAGAGAGGGGGGAAAAGGCGCTCTTAAAAAGGCCAATCATAAAAAAACATAAAAAAAACTTCCAATTTAGGTGACAAGGCACATGTAACCACCAAACGTGCCCCACATGGTCCCACACCACGTCCCCCATAATCAGCGAGAGATGGCTGGTCAGCTGTGTATCCTGGCCCCACCTGTCAGCATGTAATGGTCGAGGCGACGTAATGTAACGCTCAACGCACGACTCGCCCCAACGCGGTCCCACCGGTCAGCATGTAACGGTCAAGCCTTTGACCTGACGGCATCCCCCCGTCCGAGCGCATGTGAGGGTTTCGTAATGGAGGGAGAGCAAAAGTGAGGAAAAACTAAGCGGCTGGGGAAACTGAGTACAACTAATGAACCAGGGGCACGAAAATAGAAATTCCTATTTTTAAGTGGAAGTGGTGGGAACATTTTGCCAGGAGAGATTCCCGAATTTTTGATCCCAGCTATCACGTGGGGCCTATAGCTGTTTCAAGCGGGACCCATGCCAGGGGTCAGTTAAAGAGGGTCCCACATAAAGGGGTGAGATAATTGACCGATCCAGCCTCCTCCTTCCCTTGGTACTCCTTACAAGGACTGAGAAAAATCGCCCCTCTTCGAATCAAATTGAGACGAGCTTATATAGTATATCCTTTTGCTGATTTGGCTCACAGAGCATTGTTGGAGGGGAAGGGCTAGCAGCATAGGGCAACAGCACTGGGGCCTCAAATACCGTTTAGGAACCGATAAAAGCATAAGCTCGGATTTCAGACTAAAAACACACAGAAACACACATATATATATACTAATATACGAAATAGTTTCCAATTACAGTTCTGCTAAAAAAGGCCTAGAAATCATAAGGTAGATCCATATTATAGAACTACGACAGTAGAAAACCAATCATGGGATAGCTCTACACCCCAAGAGTTCTGGAGCTGGGCTAGTGGTAATTAGACTACCTAGACGGCACCAAAAGTACACCCCTGATGATCAGCAGTCCTGCATCAAATCCATCTAGATGTGTACCCAATCCACAACCTGAGGTGCAGGCTCATCAATGAGTAGGTCATCACCATTACCATCAAAGTCCTCTTTGGTGGTCTGCTTCTGCGATTAGTAGATTAACAGATACGTTTATAGAGAAACATCAAAGACACATAACCTAAACATTTGTCGTTCTACAGATATACCTTGTCATCTGGCATAGCGGTAGTACCAGAAATGAAACCCGTTTCATGCAGCTTGTGCTTTTTCTCTCCTCCCCTTCTACAAGTTGATCTAGATGCTCAGGAGCTGCCTCTATCAGTTGATCTAGTTGATCAACATCTGCTTCCCCTACTTGATCTTGATGATAAAGATGTGCTTCCCCCGGTTCATTTGGAGGATCATATGGTTCACCATGAAATACCCATCTAACTTATGTGATTAGTGATGGCTCAAAATATATGCGAGCTTGTTGGGGAACCCCAAGAGGAAGGTATGATGAGCACAGCAGCAAGTTTTCCCTTAGTTATGAAACCAAGGTTATCGAACCAGTAGGAGCAAGGAAACACCTCCAAGGTGTTGTTTCCAACTTGGAATCCTGCAAAACACAACCACAGAACTTTGCCCCAACTTACAGCGAGGTTGTCAATCTCACCAGTTTTGCTGAAAACAAAGGATTAAACGTATTGTGTGGAAGATAGTAATTGCTTGCAGAAAGTAAACACAAAATAGTAAATAGATTGTAGATTGATGGTAAAGAATGGACCGAGGCCCATAGTTCACTAGAGGTGATTCTCCTTAAGATAGATGACATGTTGGTGAACAAATTATAGCAGGGAAATTGACAGACACCGAGAAAGCATACATGCATATACTAATCATCTTGACGCCTACGAGATTTGATTGGGCATTACAACATTATACATAGACTGTAATCCAACTGCATTTATGACTAATAATCCACCTTCAGGTTATCATCCAAACCCCCTCTAGTATTAAGTTGCAAGCAACAGATAATTGCATCAAGCAAAGTGTGTAAAGTAAACAATACGATTGTTCTATAAACAAAGGATTGTTGTTTTCTCCCTAGTAGCAACAGCACATCTAGTACCTTAGAGATTTCTGTCACTTCCCCAGATTCCTAGAGGCATGAACCCACTATCGAGCATAAATACTCCCTCTTGGAGTTGCTAGCATCTACTCGGCCAAGATAGCTACTAACAACAGGAAGCATGCAAGATCACAAATAACATAGACATGATAGAATCAATAATCAATCTAAAATAGCATCTCAATATCCATCGGATCCCCGCAAACACAACATGTAGATTACAAATAGATGATCTTGATCATGAACGGAGCTCACAAGATCTAGACATGGTAGCACAAAGGAGAAGAACCAACCATCTAGCTACTACATGGACCCGTAGTCTAGGGATGAACTACTCACGCATCACACCAGAGGAAGGCATGCTGATGAAGAAGGCCTCTAGGGTGATCTCTCCCCTCCGGCAGGGTGCCGGGAAGAGCTTCACATCCCTCCCGGTCTAGGGATGGAGATGGCGGCGGCTATAGACTCTTTCGTGGAATTTTGATGGGGTACTTAGGGTTTTCATCCCGAAGGCAATATATAGGCGAAGGGGCAAGGTCGGTGGAGTACCAGGGGGCCCACACCCCTGGTGGCGCGGCTAGGGCTGGTCGCGCCACCACCAGGTCTGGCCGGCTTGGCTCCCCTCTTCGTCTCCCCTCCGGACTCCGTGTTCCTTCTGGTGAAATATTCACTTGGGTTTTTGTCCGGTCCAATTCGAGAATATTTCCTTACTAGCTTTTCTGAAACCAAAAACAGCAGAAAACAGGCAACTGACACTGTGGCATCTAGTTAATAGGTTAGTTCCAGAAAATGTGTAAAAATACTCCAAAGTGTGGACAAAACATAAGAAAGTAGATATAAAACAAGCATGGAACATCAAAAATTATAGATACGTTTGCAACGTATCAACATCCCCAAGCTTAACTCCTCCTCGTGCTCAAGTAGGTAAGTGATAAAAATAAAGAATAATTTTTGAGGTCACATGCACCATCATAATATTGATCAAGGTATTTATAACATTGATAGCTAGGATCATAGTACTTTAACATAGCATGAAAGATATAGTTCTAACAATAAGACATAGCAACTATGTTATAACATGAAAAGCTACAAACAAAAGATTCATGAATAACAATGCTTTGAAAGACGTTTGTTTGTTTCACATATTGAGAATGGTATTCAGCTTGTCCCTCATAGTGTAGCAAAACATAAATGCATAGGACACCTTCGAAGTTCATAAGGGTGACTAAATACAAATAGTTTAAGAACAAGCAATATCAAAGTTATGAATCAATCAACAACTTTTGGCACAATGCACATTAAACTAAGAATGGACACTATGCTCTCTCAATAGGTGCATAAAGATAGAAGATGGAGACTCAACATAAAAGTAAAAGAAAGGCCTTCATAGAAGGAAGTAGGGATTCAAGTCTCATAAAGAGCTTCCAAAAATTATGGTACTTATTAGCTTTCAGCTCTCATTTCCCCTATCATAAGCATCTTGAAGTGATTAAGGTTAAAGTGAACAAACTATGGAGTATATGCTTGACAAAGTATAAGTTGGCAATCTCATGTCCCTTGAATATGAGGGTCGCTCCTCATGCTACTCAAGTTTAGTTACCGGTAAGTTCTTGTCATAGTAAGTACATGTGTATCATAGAGAACCGCCAACGGGGCACCCCTAGCACATGATACAAGAGCTATCCCACACTCAAAATGACAAGGCAAGCAGACAATGAGCATCTCAGCAATCTTCTTATTTACCATGGGAAAATGGTGTTTTTTTCTCTCTTTCCTATTTTCTCTTTTTTCTTTTTCTCAATCTCTGTCTCTTTTTTTATAAGAAGAATGCTTCATAGATTGCTCACTATGGTGATGCTGCAAGTTTCCACCATGATTAGGCATGGCTTAGGCTAGTGGCCTAGGCGTTTCTCTAACACAAATACATAACTCCATGGACTTACAAGCTCCCCTTTCATTTCACACCGACGACATCCATAAACAAAAGAGCATGATATCAACTGGGTACAATGTACAAGTGCAATGTTGAAAGCATTCCCCATGACAACATGGTTCTGCTAATCCCAACGTATAAGTGCAAGCATATACAACATAGATGACACAATGGTTCAAGTTTATTAGGGCAAGAAAATTAAAGTGTGCTATCAAGTTCATGAGAGCTTTAATCACTAATTTTCACATAACAAGTTTAATTCGGAAGGTAGATAAAAACATGAATATACTTGGAATAGCAAATGATAATAGGTAGGTATGGTGGACTCTTTGGAATAACTTGGTTTTATTTGGAGTTGGATGCATGAGTGGAACTCATACTTGGTGTGGAGGCTAGCAAAAGACTAGGAGCGACCAACTAAGAGAGCAATAATGGCCATAATCATGCGAAGCGACAAAACATCGTTAATTAAAGCATAAAGTGATATTACAAGTTGAAAAATAAATGATCATAGAGGCTATGGTGACTTGGTATAGTCTTAACATGGTGTGAGCATGCGCCAAGTCAACCCAAATAAAGCATTAAAGGAGAATATCACAATGTTATGATTTTATATGCTAAAACAACGCATGATTCTTTCAAGGCACATTAAGCAATCTCAATTGTTTATAACATGTCATGCTATAACAATAATCACTAAGCATAAAGCCAAAACAATATCAAGCATGACATGATAAAGTCTAAGTCATAGTCAAAAACAAGCTCCTTTTTACCACTTAAGCATGAACTTTCCTACTCTTTTCCAATCCAAATCAACTTTATTTGAAAACTAATGCATGAATGAGGGGTCCAACCAATTTATTCAAGAAAACTAATCAAACAAAAACTAAAAACAAAAACGAAGATGAAGACGCTCCAAGAACAACACAATTGTGCATGAAACAATAAAAATGAAGTGTTTAGAAGAAACCTGAAATTTTTATTGATGAAGAAGGGAATGCCTTGGGCATCCCCAAGCTTTGACGCTTGTACTTATTGAATATTTCTTGGGGTGACACGGGTGGCATACCCAAGCTGGAGATTTTGTCCATTCTTCATCTTATCACATTACTCTTCCCTACACTTTAAATTTTCCTTCATACAAAACTTCACACAATCTTCATTAGCAACATTAGTGTACTTAAGATAATAAGTCTTTTGGTTCAGTTTCAACACAAGTAAAACTTCCATTAAAATACAAGCTACTGTAAACTTCCTTTAAAAATTACAAATGATCAAAGAGAACTCAAAGAGAAAGAGATTAAGAGGTAAATGCAAATAATGGCAAAAATCTGTCAAAACAGACCAGCAGGTTAAAACCGATTTTTTTGAAGAACTTATGTTGCTCAAATCGAAAAGTGTTGAACTAACGAAAGTTGGATAACAACCTGGGTCAGAAGCACAAAACATTACAGCTCAAACCGACATACAGAGATTTTTCAAGAATTTTTACAGCGAAGCACAGAAATCTATTTCGGGACAACAACTTGCCCAAATCTTACTTCTCTCTCATTAAAGGTTACTCTTGGCACAAAAAACACACAAAAATGATAAGGAGAGGTTATTACTGAAGCAATAACTTCCAAGACTCAACAAAAGATTCCTAACAAAATTTGGGTTATCTCCCAATAAGTGCTTTTCTTTAACGCCTTTGAGCTAGGCATGATAATTTCGATGATGCTCACATAAGAAATATGAATTGAAGTAAAAGAGAGCATAGAGAAGTAAATTCAAAACACAAAGTATAACCCACTTCCTATGCATAGGAATCTTATACGCAAATAAATTCACAAAGAACAAAGCGACATGCATAGGAAGATAAAACGAGAGTAACTTCAAAACTTTCAGCAAATAGAGAGGTGTTTCAGTACCATGAAAACTTTTACAACCATATTTTCCTATCTCATAATAATTTTCACTAGCCTCATGAATAAACTCAACAATATAACTATCACATAAAGCATGCTTTTCATGATCTACAAACACATAATTTTTATCAAGCTCAAAAATAGTGGGATTAAAACCTTCAAACCCACTTTTAACAATTTTATAACAAGATGACTGATCAATCTCATTTTCAATAGTAGTATAATTAATATTATCAACCAATATAGGACCATCATCTAGAGCTTTATTATAAACATTTTCAAAAGAATCCTCAGGAACATAACATTCATCCTCCTTTATTAAGCATCGGGGACAATCAAATATTGTAAGGGGTAAAGAGTTACTCTCATTAGAAGGTAGGAATGGGTATATCCATTCTTCATCCTCTTGATCATCACTCTCCTCCTATGTTTCATCCAATGAGCTTCCAGTTTTAGCAATTTCTTCTTCCATAGGCTCCTGCATGGCATTAGTCTCTTCCGCTGGTGGAGAACATCTATTAAGATATTCAAGAATATAGCCATTTCTTCCTTGTAATATTCAAATCAAAATTTAAGTATATCATAAACCTCATATTTATAAGGTGCATCATCAGTATTTTCAAGCAAATAAACTAGTTCGAATGCACCCTTCTAAGCAATAGATTATTCAATTTGTTCCACATCATAAAAGTCATAATTTCCCTTAACATAAGAAGATATGGTAACATCATAATTATACTCACATTGAAAAGGGAGGTGTTTATACCTCCTACAGCAACAAGATTTATCAAAGCAATAAGTAACATTATGAGTAAAGCACACATTTCTAGCAATGGTATACAATTTATCAATTTGTTCCCATAAGTGTTTCCCTTTTGTGACAAGCGGTGTTCCTTATAATAATATTTTTGTTCTTCCGTGAACCCACCTTGCCAATTAGATTAAGTTTCAAAGAAACCAACCATTGATATAAAGCATGATAAAGCAAGACAATAACAGACCAACAAAAATAACAACTATAGTAGGAACTAATTTTTTTATATTTTTGATAAAAAGAACAAGCAAACAAATCAGAAATAAACCAAGCAAAACAAAAAAACAAAGTAAAGAGATTGGTTGTGAGGGACTCCCCTTGTGAAGATGTCCTTGACTCCCCGGCAACGGCGCCAGAAAAAGAGCTTGATGACTCAAAATATATTTGAGCTCGTTGGGGAACCCCAAGAGGAAGGTATGATGAGCACAGCAGCAAGTTTTCCCTCAGCTATGAAACCAAGGTTATCGAACCAGTAGGAGCAACGAAACACCTCAAAGGTGTTGTTTCCAACCTAGAATCCTGCACAACACAACCACAGAACTTTGCCCCTAACTTATAGTGAGGTTGTCAATCTCACCGGTTTTGCTGAAAACAAAGGATTAAACGTATTGTGTGGAAGATAGTAATTTCTTACAGAAAGTAAATAGATTGTAGATTGATGGTAAAGAATGGATCGGGGTCCATAGTTCACTAGAGGTGATTCTCCTTAAGATAGATGACATGTTGGGTGAACAAATTACAGTGGGGCAATTGACAGACACCGAGAAAGCATACATGCATATACTAATCATCTTGACTCCTATGAGATTTGATTGGGCATTACAACATTATACATAGACCGTAATCCAACTGCATCTATGACTAATAATCCACCTTCAGGTTATCATCCGAACCCCTTCCACTATTAAGTTGCAAGCAACAGATAATTGCAATAAGCAAAGTGTGTAAAGTAAACAATATGATTGTTCTATGAACAAAGGATTGCTGTTTTCTCCCTAGTAGCAACAACACATCTAGTACCTTAGAGATTTCTGTCACTTCCCCAGATTCCTAGAGGCATGAACCCACTATCGAGCATAAATACTCCCTCTTGGAGTTGCTAGCATCTACTCGGCCAAGATAGCTACTAACAACGGAAAGCATGCAAGATCACAAATAACATAGACATGATAGAATCAATAATCAATCTAAAATAGCATATCAATATCCATCGGATCCCCGCAAACACAGCATGTAGATTACAAATAGATTATCTTGATCATGAACGGAGCTCACAAGATCTAGACATGGTAGCACAAAGGAGAATAACCAACCATCTAGCTACTACATGGACCCATAGTCCAGGGATGAACTACTCACGCATCACACAGGAGGTAGGCATGGTGATGAAGAAGGCCTCTAGGGTGATCTCTCCCCTCCAACAGGGTGCCGGGAAGAGCTTTAGATCCCTCCCGATCTAGGGATGGAGATGGCGGTGGCTATAGACTCTTTCTTGGAATTTTGATCGGGTACTTAGGGTTTTCGTCCTGTAGGCAATATATAGGCGAAAGGGCAAGGTCGGTGGAGAACCAAGGGACCCACACCCCCTGGTGGCGCGGCTAGGGCTAGCCGCGCCACCACCAGGTGTGGCCGGCTTGGCTCCCCTCTTCATCTCCCCTCTGGACTCCGTGTTCCTTCTGGTGAAATATTGACTTGAGCTTTTGTCCGGTCCAATTCCGAGAATATTTCCTTACTAGCTTTTCTAAAACCAAAAACAGCAGAAACAAGCAATTGGCACTATGGCATCTTGTTAATAGGTTAGTTCCAGAAAATGTGTAAAAATACTCCAAAGTGTGGAGAAAACATAAGAAAGTAGATATAAAACAAGCATGGAACATCAAAAATTATAGATACGTTTGCAACATATCAATTAGCATCCCAAATGTAAAAATATGGTCTTCCACTATACTTTGAGGCAGCACCCTATGATTCACACACAACCGGTAGGGGCAATGTACTTATGAGTTGTCACAATGAGCTCTAACAAACCCCATAAATCATAGACCACCAAGGATATGTTTAGCGCTGCCTAATGGAGCAATCTCTATCCAAAATCTGCCCATTTGTTTAATTTATGACATACACGGTTGGTTATTATAAAAAGAAAAGCAGGAAACATATAGATGGAGTACAAAAACTATATATATCTATGCATTTCAGCAAACATATTGACAACAAAAATCGCCGAAGGTATTGAGGAACACAGATCGAGTGCAGAATAAACTATGATCATGCAGATTGAGGACAAATTAAACTACGTATTTGAGGAGGCATATCGAGTGAAAGGCCAATAAAATGCCAACCAGATTGAGCTAGAGATAGAAGGACTACCATGGGATTAACGTGGCCACGATACGTCTCAAGAAGACCGACGGGTAGGGAAAGCTTCTTCGTGCATGGTGGTGATGAGGAGCGGCCGTGAGTGCGTCTGTTTTATGGGCAAGGGGGTGATGACTAGGCGGCGGAGGGTGGAAGTTATTACACAGCGCGAAGGGGTGGAGAGGGATAACTTTAGAAATTCTGACCTCCCCTGCTTTGGGCACCACCATATACATGGCCCACCTGCCAGTCACCATGGATCAAAATTGATCCAAAAGTTGTCAAAATACAAGTTTATGTTTTACCATGGAAACTAATGCACATAACATTGTACTTTGCGAATGAATGTCTTTATTTCAACATATATTTTATTTCGTCCCTAATTTTTTAGAAAAAGGGCCAAATTTAGAAATTCGAACGTAAACTTCAAATTTTGAACCAGACATATTGGTTGATTTGCCAAGATGCACCGATATACCAAATGCGGACACGTCATCATAAATTATGGCCATGACCTTGGTCACCTTTTTTTGGATGATGGTCATTTTTTGAAAGCCTTGAATTGTTTGATAACTTTAGAAAATGCCTAAAAACTCATTTAAATGTTGGATAACAACTCTCATTGGCATGCAGGTCTAGAGTGTAACAGCGCATCTGAGCGCCCCATGTCGGAGCAACGTATGTTTGAAGCTTCGACCTCAAAATTTTGGTACTGCGCCCAAACATCACACACATCCATTCAAATATCCCGCGCATCCATTTAGACATACTTCATCTTTTTTAGAATGCAAATTCCTCTTCTATCCCTGCTCCTCTTGTTTGAAAGGCTTGAATTAATGTTCATTAATTTCGGCAGATGTCTATCAAGTCATTAAATGCTGGAAAGCATACATGCCTGTTGGTCTATCTGACGGGGACAACATCCCAAGTGGGAGTAGCGTACCTTAGAAGCTTCAACTTCAAAATTTCGGCAGAGCACCGAAATATCCTGCCCACCCATTCAAACGTCCTGCTCGTCCATTCAAACATCTAGCCCCAAAAATTATTTTATTGCACAAATTTAGACTAGAAGCTTGAAAGGGCGTTATACATTTTGTGAGAAAAAGGGGTCGGTGGCATTTTGAGTCATCATCTTTGTAGTTGCTCCACAAAAAAACGGATACTTGGAAATTAGAAAACAAACTTCAAATCTGGAAACAGACATATTGGTTGATTTGCCAAGATGCACCGATCTACCAAATGCGGACACATAATCATACACTATTTCCATGACCTTGGTCACCTTTTTTTGGACTATGGTCATCTTCTTGAAAGCCTTAAATTGTTCAAAAATTTCATCAAATGCCTAGAAAATCGTTTAAATGCTGGAAAGCAACTCTCGCCGGCGTGTGGGTCTAGACGGTGACAGCGCATCTGAGAGGCTCCACGCTGGAGTAGCATATGCTAGAAGCTTCGGCCTCAAAATTTTGGTACGGTGCCCAAACATCGCACCCATCCGTTAAAATATCCCGCACATCCATTCAAACATGCTTCACCTCTTTGTAGAATATGGACACATTATCATAAACTATGGCAAACATATTGCCATGACCTTGGTCATCTCGTTTGAAAGCCATGAATGTTCATACATGGTACGCCATATTGTGAAACGGGTTTCATCGAAAGTTGTCAAATTATAGCATACTTTTTCATGGAAACTATAAAATACTCTGTGAAAGAAAGACATTGCTTCAATTTATATATTTTTTATTTGGATATTTCTTTCAAAAGATCCCAAATTAGGCTGCATTATTAGCATTCATATCAAGAATTTGAGGGGTTCTTTGGTTAAGCTTATATATTTCGTTTAGCTTTATTTTATAAGCCACTTTAGATTTTTGCTTTTGGCTTATACCATCATTCAACTATGTCAGAGTAAACGCTAAAAAACAAAGCCAAAAACACGTTTCTCGCTTTATAAGCCAAAAATCAAACCAGAATTAGAGCCCAACCAAACAGCACCTAAATCTCACAGAACTCTTGGTGTTTCTTCCTTCTTTTAGTACTTTGGTACCTTTAATTGTTTTTGACAAAAATATGACCAAACAGGGTATCATCGACTTGTAGATCAAATTTTGAGATACTTTCATTAAATTGCGGCAACACCATTCTATTCCACTAATATATATAACCATAAAGTTTGAACATATTATTGAGAATTCATGGAATTCTAAACCATAAAACCCTTAGCCCAAAAAACCCTAACCAAGAAGGTTTCATGCACTCATAGATCAAATTTGAGATACTTTCATTAAATCAGGTAACACCATTCTATCAAACGAATATAAGCATTAATCATGAGCATTACCGAAAATTCGCTAAACCCTAAACCGGAAACAACCCATAAAACTAAACCGTAAAACCCTAAACACTCGACCCATAAACCCTAACCAAGTAGGTACCATGCACTTATAGATCAAAATTTGAGATACTTTCATTAAATTGTGTAACGCCATTCTGTTCCACGAATATAAGCATAAAGCTTGAACATTATTGAAAATTCCTGAAACCCTAAACCCCTAAAACCCAAACCCTTACCAAACACATAACATGCACTTATAGATCAAAATTTGATATACTTTCGTTAAATTGGTAACGCCTTTCTATTCGACAAATATAAGCATAAATCTTGAGCATTATTGAAAATTCCCTAAACCCTAAGCAAAACCTAAAACCTAATAAATCCTAAAACCCCAAACCCTCAACCCATAAACCCTAACCAAGCAGGTATCATGCACTTATAGATCAAAATTTGAGATACTTTCAATGAATTAGGTAACACCATTCTACTTGACGAATATAATCATAAAGCTTGAGCATTATTGAAAATTCGCTAAACCCCCTAAACCCTATACAATCCATAAAACCTAAACCACAAAACCCTAAACCCTCGACCCATAAACCCTAACCAAGCAGGTACCATGCACTTATAGATCAAATTTGAGATTCTTTCATTAAATTGCGGTAACACCATTCTATTCCACGAATATAACCATAAAGCTTGAACATTATTGAAAATGCCCTAAACCCTAAAACCCTAAACCCTCAACCCCGTCTAAACCACCCTAGCAAATGAGGTATCATGCACTTGTAGATCAAAATTTCAGATATACTTTCATCAAATTGTGCTAACGCCATTCCATTCCACGAATATAAGCATAAAGCAGCTTGAACATTATCGAAAAATCCCCAAAAACCTAAACCCTAAACCCTCATCCCCTCAATCCCTGACCAAGCAGGTATCATGCACTTAGATCAAAATCGGAGATGCTTTCATTAAATTGCGATAATACCAGTCTATTCCATGAATATATATAAGCATATATATAAAGCTTGAACATTATTATTGAAAATTCCCTAATAAACCCTAAAACCTAGAAAACCCTAAACCCTCAATCCTGAACCATAAACCCTAAATACCAACCTTAAACTCCTAAACCCTAAACCCGAAAATCCTAAACCATATACCATAAACCCTAAACCTGAAAACCCTCAACCCAAAAAACATGAACCCTAAACCCTAGGCTATATATATATCTTGTGTGAAAACTAGGGCAGTGGGATTTTGAGACATACTTATTTGTAGTTTCTTCATGACAAAAGCCAATGTCATCGCTTGAATAATTGAAAATAACTTCAAATTTAGAAGCTTCCTTTGTAAATAATATTTTAAATGCAACACACCAATCTACCAAATACGGACATGTTCTTATAAACTATAGCAAAGATATGGCCATGACCTTGGTCATCTGGTTTGAAAGTCATGCATATTCATACATGGTATGCCATATATCGTATGACAAAATTAAAGCCATTATTATTGATTGGGGCTTTTAAAATAACTTCAAATATGGAAGATCTTTTTGTAAACAATGTTGAAATGCCAATATGGACCAATCTACCAAACATGGTTAAAGTATGGTAACACATATGGCCTTACATTGGTCATCTAGTTTTTGATAGCCATGAATGTTCAAACATGGTATGCCATATTGTGAAACAAGTTTTTCAATAGTTATCAAATTTTATATATTTTTCATGGAAATTAGCTAATGCACACAGTGAGACACCAACATAGAAACGAATGGTTGTATTTCATTTTAGATTTTTTTTTTTTTTTTTTAAATGGCCCAAATTTGGTGTCATTACCATTCATATCAAAAAGTTGAAATCTTGCAAAACTCTCGGTGGTTCTCCAATATATCTACTACTATAATGGAGCAGTTTCGAATTGGATCCATAGCACCAATCCCGACCGTTGGGATGTTAGATCCAATGGTTCAGAGCAGCTGGATTCATGTTGAAGTAGTAGTACCTAGAGCAAAATCCACCATGTTCTAGAACCATCATGTCACCACCCCAAAAATTTCAGAGCATAGTAGGTTGTATTTTCAATATGTGTAGATAGTTATTATTAATAGACTTAATGTATGCATTATTTCTCTAACAAGACTATTGACTAAATGTTTGTTAAAACACATTTCATACAATATATACGTGTGTGGCACATGCCTTTTACTAGTTTGAATAATTTGGTACCTTTAAATAATTTTTAAAAGTCAAGAGCAAGCTATATCACACACTCTATAGTTCGTAATTAGACAGACTTACTTTAAATTGTCAAAATGTCATTTTATTGCCCATCTTCAGTTAGGAAGCTTGGAAATTCATGAAAGTAGGGCATTATTCATCAAATCTGGAATCTCCTTTTGTAAACAATTGCTTGAAATGCCAAGATGCACCGATCTACCAAATATGGACATGTTTGTAAGCTTGATTGGTGAATATGCTTCAATGTACGGAGTAGTACAAAACATGAAAAAGGTACATAAACTATGGTTGTGATCTTGCTCCTCTTGTTTGAAAGCCTTGAATGAATGTTCATTAATTTTGGTAGATGTCTATCAAGTCATTAAATGCTAGAAAGCATACATGCATGTGGGTCTATCTGAAGGGGACAACATCCCAAGTGGGAGTAGCGTACCTTAGAAGCTTCAACTTCAAAATTTTGGCAGAGCGCCAAAATATCCCGCCCAACCATTCAAACATCCCGCCCATCCATTCAAAACATCCAGCCCCAAAAATTATTTTATTGCACAAATTTAGCCTGGAAGTTTGAAAGGAAGTTATACATTATGTGAAAAAAGAGGGTGGTGGCATTTTGAGCCATCATCTTTGTAGTTGCTCCACAATAAAACACATTGTTGTTACTTGGAAATTCGGAAACAAACTTCAAATTTGGAACCAGACATATTGGTTGATTTGCCAAGATGCACTGATCTACCAAATGCGGACACGTCATCATAAACTATTTCCATGACCTTGGTCACCTTTTTTTTGGATGATGGTCATCTTCTTCAAAGCCTTCGAAAATTTCAGCAAATGCCTAGAAACTCGTTTAAATGTTGGAGAGCACTCTTGCTGGCGTGTGGGTCTAGATGGTGACAACGCATCTGAGAGGCCCCACGCCGGAGTAGCGTATGCAAGAAGCTTCGACCTCAAAAAATTTGTACAGCCCCCAAACATCGCACCCGTCCATTAAAATATCCCACACATCCATTCAAACATGCTTCACCTCTTTATAGAATGCAAAATTCATCTTCTATCCCTTCTCCGGAAACAAGAATTTGAGGAGCACTACAATAACAGAGGGATATAGGTGGTAAATTTGCATTCTCCCAAGTCATCACCCCATCGACGTTTCCCAGCCCTTCTACAATATTTATCTGCCCGCCCACTCTGACATACACTAACTTTTTGGACCCACCATGCAAGTGACCCACATGTCAGTGAGCCAAAATTACGGGAAGTAGCGATTCCCATTGCTTGTTGGTCAAAATTCGAACATTTTTCGCTAAACCCAGATAAAATCGTTAAAATCATCGAACCTGGCTCGGAAGCTTGAAAATTCATGAAACTTGGGCATTATCCATCAAAAAAATTATACTTCGTGAGAGAATTGGTGCGGTGAGATTTTGAAGCACATATAGTCTTTGTAGTTGCTTCACAACGGAAGCCATTGTTGTCACTTGGACAATTTAAATTAACTTCAAATTTGGATGCACCTTTTTTGTAAACATTATTTGAAATGCCAATATGCAGTTATGCACTGATCTACCAAACATGGACACGTTATCATAAACTATGGCAAACATGTTTCAATCACCTTGGTCATCTTGTTTGAAAGCCATGAATGTTCATACACGGTACGCCATATTATGAAACGGGTTTCTTTGAAAGTTGTCAAATTTTAGCATACTTTTACATGGAAACTAGGCAGTGCACATAACAAAATACTCTGCAAAAGAAAGACATTGCTTCAATTTATATATTTTTATTTGGATTTTTCTTTCAAACGGTCCCAAATTAGGCTGCATTATTAGCATTCATATCAAGAAGTTGAGGGATTGTTTGGTTAAGCTTATCTATTGCTTTTAGCTTTATTTTATAAGCCACTTTAGATATTTTTTTTGGCTTATACCATCATCCAACTATGTCAGAGTAAAAGCTAAAAAAACAAAGCCAAAAACACGTTCCTCGCTTTATACGCCAAAAATCAAAAGCCAGAATTAGAGCCCAACCAAATAGCGCCTAAATATCACGGAACGCTTGGTGTTTATCCATTGTTTTAGTACTTGGGTACCTTCAATTGTATTTAACAAAAAATATGACCAAGCAGGGTATCATCGACTTGTAGATCAAATTTTGAGATACTTTCATTAAATTGTGGTAACACCATTCTATTCCACGAATATATATAACCATAAAGTCTGAACATATTATTGAGAATTCACGGAATCCTAAACCATCAACTCTAAACCCCTAAACCCTAACCAAGCAGGTATCATGCACTTATAGATCAAAATTTGAGATACTTTTGTTAAATTGGGTAACACCATTATATTCCACGAATATAAGCATAAAGCTTGAAAAATATTGAAAATTCCCGAAACCCTAAAACCCAAATCCTAAACCCCTAAACCCTATAAATCTAAACCCTAAACCCTCACCAAGCACGTAGCATGTACTTATAGATCAAAATTTAAGATAATTTCATTAAATTGGGTAACACCATTCTATTTGACGAATATAAGCATAAATCCTGAGAAATATCAAAAATTCCCTAAACCCTAAACCCTAAAGAACCCCTAAAACCTAAACCCTAAAGCCCTAAACCCTCAACCATAAACCCTAACCAAGCAGGTGTCATGCACCCATTGATAAAAATTTGAAATACTTTCATTAAATCAGCTAACACCATTCTATTCTACGAATATAAGCATAAATCTTGAGCATTATTTAAAATGCGCGAAACCCTGAACCCTAAGAAACTCATAATTCTAAACTAGAAAACCATAAACCCTCAAGCCATAAACCCAAACCAAGCAGGTACCGTGCACTTATAGATCAAACTTTGAGATACTTCCAATAAATTGATGTAACCCCAATCTATTCCATGAATATAAGCATAAAGCAGCTTGAACATTATTGAAAATTCATGAAACCCTAAACACTAAACCCCTAAAACCCCAAACCCTAAACCCTTACCAAGCACGTAGCATGCACTTATAGATCAAAAAAAATATATTTTTGTTTAATTGGTAATGCCATTCTATTCGACGAATATAAGCATAAATCTTGAGCATTATCGAAAATTCCCTAAACCCTAAACCCTAAACAACCCCTAAAACCTAAACCCTAAAACCCCAAACCCTTAACCCATAAACACTAACCAAGCAGGTATCATGCACTTATAGATAAAAATTTGAGATACTTTCAATAAATTAGGTAACAACATTCTATTCGACGAATATAAGCATAAAGCTTGATCATTATTCTAAATTAACTAAATCCTAAAACCTATACATCCATAAAACCTAAACTATAAAATGCTAAAACCCAAAACCCTCGACCCATAAACCCTAACGAAGCAAGTATTATGCACTTATAGATCAAAATTTGAGATACTTTCATTAAATCAGGTAACGCCATTCTATTCGACGAATATAGTCATAAATCTTTGAGCATTATTGAAAAATTGCTAATCCCTAAACCCTAAAGAACCCATAAAACCTAAACCGTAAAACCATAAAACCCTAAATCCTTGACCCATAAACCCTAAACATAGCAGGTACCATGTAGTTATAGATCAAAATTTGAGATACTTTCATTAAATTGCGGTAACGCCATTCTATTCCATGAATGTAAGCATAAAGCAGCTTGAACATTATTGAAAATAAAAAAACCTTAGCCCTAAACCCTAACCTCCTAACCCTAGAACCCTAAACCCTTACCAAGCAGGTATAATGCACTCATAGATCAAAATTTGAGATACTATCATTAAATTGCGATAACGCCATTCTATTCCATGAATATAACCATATATATAAATCTTGGACATTATTATTGAAAATTTCCTAAACCCTAAAACCTAAACAATCATAAACCCTAAAACCTTAAACAATACTAAACCCTAAATCATGAACCCTAAACCCTTAAACCCTTAAAGCCTAAACCTTAAAATCCTAAACCATAAACCATGAACCCCTAAACCCTCAACCCAATATAAACCCCGTACCCTAAACTTAACCCTAGGCTATATATACTTCGTGTGAAAACTAGGGCAGTGGGATTTTGAGCCATATTTTGTAGTTGCTTCATGACAAAAGCTATTGTTGTGCCTTACAAAATTGAAATAACTTCGAAATTAGAAGCTTCCTTTGTAAATAATATTTTAAATGCTAATATGCACCAACTACAAAATATATGGATAGGTTATTATAAACTATAGAAAATATATGGCCATGACCTTGGTTATCTGGTTTGAAAGTCATGCATATTCTTACATGGTACTCCATATATTGTGATACAATTTTTTCAAAAGTTATCAAATTTTAAGATTATATTTTTCCATGGTAACTAGCTAGTGCACATAGTGAGACACGAAGAGAGAAAAGAATGGTTGTATTTCATTTTATATTTTGTTTCCTTGTATTTTTTAAAAAGTGGCCGAAATTTGGTGTCATTGCCATTCATATCAAAAAGTTGAATTTTACGAAACTCTCGGTGGTTCTCCAATATTTGACTACTTGGTATCTTTGAATTATTTTTAAAAGGTCAAGATCAAGGTATATCACACACTTCGTAGTTCGAAATTAGACATACTTACTTCAGATTGTCAAAAAGTCATTTTATTGCATAGATTTAGCTAGGAAGTTTGGAAATTCATGAAAGTTGTGCATTATCCATCAAATCAAGAATCTTCTTTTGAAATGCCAAGATGCAGAGATCTTCCAGATATGGACACGATATCATGAACTATAGCAGAGATATGGTTGTGACCTTGGTCATCTTGTATGAAAGCCTTCAAAATATAATGTTTATCAATTTCGGCAAATGTGTGGAAAATCATTTATATGTTGGTAAGCATACTGTCGCTGAGTCTAGACGGGGTCAACACGTGAGAGCTTCCGCGTCGGAGTAGCGTACATCGGAAGCTTCACCCTCAAATTTTACACAAGGCACCGAAACATCTTGCGCACATCTATTCAAATATCCCATGCATCTATTCAAATATCCCGCCTCGCTTTTTGCAAATGCAAAATTCCTCTTCTATCCTTGCTCCGTAAACAAGGACAGTAGGAGTACTACAATAACAGAGGGGTATAGGTAGTAAATGTGCATCATCCCACCTATATCCCCCATCACCTCTTCCCCGCCCACACGCCTCCAACCTCGACCTTCCTCCAGTTGCTTCACCACCGGCCCTTCTTCCACACCAGAGCTCTTCCACTGTCGGTGCTCTTCACCGAAGCTATTTCACCGACTCCCTCGATGCACCGGATCTGCTTCACCAATGTCGTCGTCTTCCCTATGGGGGTGCTTCACTGAATCACTCGTCGCTGACCCAGAAATGTCGAGCTGCCGCCCCCACCACCCACTTGCCCGTCCCACTCATCCTCGCCACGCAACGATAATTTATCTTGCCCGTTTGCTATATTTTTAGTACTCGTAAGCTGTGAAATCGTTAGAATGTTGCTCAATATCCTGCATGCTATTACCATTTCGTTTGCATCCCACATCTGGTAGGTCCTATCTACATCATTAGCTTCTCTCTTTTATTCCCTTTCTTACATTCTCACACTATCGGTTTAATCCTCCAACACCAACTCATAGATGCTATTCTTTCCGAGCGCTCGCACAGGTCATGCAAACAGCTCATAGAGGATCCAACACTAACAATCTAACGCCCAACAAGGTTGAATTCTAAGGTTTCCTTGTGTTACTTAGGCCAGTTTCTTGTCATGTTAATAAGTTGTATAACCTACATGCCTAATAAGTTAATAAGTCATTCTACCTAAGACCTTGCCATGACATTTGCATTCATGTTCTATTGTGTTTCTGTTTGTGAATGCTTGATTCAGAAAATGTCCATCTAGTTTGAATGATATATCTGGTCATTTTTAATGCTATATTTTGGTGTTTTCACCTGCTTTCATCCTTCCAAACCAGCTATCTAGTTTGAATCATACATCTGGTAATTTTTAATGCTATGTTTTTGGTGTTTTTCAAGAGTTTTCATCCTTCCAAACTAGCAAAATGGGTTTTAAATGTCACGCCTTAATGCAGAGAAATGACAATGGAGCACAAGGACCAGGGTTCCAACTGCTCGGCTCAGATTCTTCTGGCAGATTGACTAGGAGTCGCACCCGCTCGAGAAGGAGCTACTGTCAGCCTGAACGTGCTACTGTAAGTTCATACTTACTTTAAATGATCTCTACTTTATATAATACTACTTGTTTCCCTTGATCTTTGTTTTAACTTCTTACACCATATTTTAGCAGGCTGCAGTTAAAACCAAGCAGGAGTCCTTGGAAGGCAGGACTAAAAGTTGTGATCCCTATTTCCATTCATCCTCACATTGCATTTCCAAAGCAAACAACTTACTTAATAGTCCACCTAGAACAACTCCTGTAGGCGATAAATATATAAACAATGTATTGCATGCAGAAAGAAAGGGTGTAGCTGAAATGTTGAAGAAGAGGACATATGATAGATTGAAGCGAATCGCCATGTACCAATCTATTATTGATGATACTGACACTTTGTAATCTTTCAGAATTTCGATCTTGTTATATAACCTGTTGTAATAAACTTTTATTGTTGTGTAATAAGTAGTTTAAATTTGTGCGTGTCTATTAATTGATGTCTTGATATTCCTCTATTCTACCAAAAAGTAGGCGCTAGCAAAAAAAGGCCGAAACAGTAACATGCCGAACATTGAAACAACATGCGCATGGACGGTCCAAAATGACTAGAACAGTGATACGTCCATTTTGCATCACTATTCTATATCATAATTCATTGTTATTCATTGATATATTTCATATTAAGAGATGATACTTATGTTATTTCATCTGTTTCTGCATGGTTGATGACTTTTGGAGCATGGACCGCTGCAGTCAGGATTCTAATGGAAAAGGTGATGTTTGGAGGCAAAATTCGCGAAGATCAGAAAATCCAGGAAAATATATGGAAAATCCTATTTTTCAGAAGACGAAGGAAGCCAGAAGTAGGAGTGGAGATGGGCCACAGGGGGCCCACACCACCCCTGGCACGGGCCAGCCTAGGCCACGCCACCAGGTGGTGTGGCCGCCCTGGTCCACCTCCAGCTCTCCCCTCTGGCGTATATAATCCTCCTGAAACCCTAATACTCGGGGAGCAACCACAGAAAGATTTCGCCGCCTCCGCTGGGCGTAAAACACCGAGAGAGAAAGATCTCTCGGGCAGACAGATTTCTGCTGGGGGAATTCCTTCCCAGAGAGGGGAGATCATCGCCATCAACACCACCATCAAGCTGGACTTCATCGGGATCATCATCATCATCACCATCAGCACCCTCATCACCATCTCCATATTGCTGTAACAATTGGGTTGAATCTTGCATAGTTCTTAGGGGAACTTTCCCGGTGTTGATTACTCTTTGTAGTTGATGCTATTGAGTGAACCATTGAACTATTGTTTATGTTCAGATTGTTATACATCATTATTCCATCTCTGATCATGATCCATATGATGTCTTGTGAGTAGTTCGTTTTGTTCTTGAGGACATGGGAGAAGTCATGTTGTTAGTAGTGGAATTGTGTTGAGACAGATTCAATAGTTTGATATTGAAGTTGTGGTGTACTTCTTCTAGTGGTGTCATGTGAACATCGACTACATGACACTTCACCTATATGGGCCTAGGGGAATGCATTGTGTATTTGGCTACTAATCGTAGGGGTTGTTTTTATCTACCTTCCAAATTAAACTTGTTATGTGAAAATTAGTGATTAAAGCTCTCACTAACTTGATGGCACACTTTATTTTCTTGCACTTAATAAACTTGAACCATTGGGTCCTTCTTTGTTGCGTATATTCTTGCGCTTTATAAGTTGAAGTTAGCAGAACCATGTATCATGGGGAACGCTTTCAACATTTCACTGGTACTTTGTACCTAGTTGATATCATGATTCTTTTGCCTATGGATCCCGGCGGTGTGAAATAAAAGGGGAGCTTGTAAGATCATGGAGTTTATATGTGTGCTAGAGAAACACCTGGGCCGCTAGCCTAAGCCATCCCTAATCATGGTGGAAACTTGCAACATAACTATAGTGAGCATTCTATGAAGCATATTCAATAAAAACTTATGCAAATAGCAAATAAAAGGATCGCTGAGATGCTCATTGTCTGCTTGCCTTGTCATTTTGATTATGGGATAGCTCCTGTATCTTGTGCAAGGGGTACCCCGTTGGCGGTTCTCTATGATACATATGTATTTACAATGACAAGAGCTTACTTGTGACTGAAGTTGAGTAGCATGAGGTTGACTGTAAGTAAGGGTCATGAGATTTCAACTTATAACTTGTCAAGCATATCCTCTTAGTTGTGTCACTTTAACCTTAATCACCTAAAGATGCCTATGATAGGGGCAATGAGAGCTAAAAGCTAATAAGTATCATAACATTTGGGAGCTCTTTATGAAACTTGAAATCCCTGCCTCCCTCTGCGAAGGGCCTTTCTTTTACTTTTTAGTTGAGTCGGTAAACCTATTCCTTTCTATCTCAGCAAGTATTTTGAGTTGTTGTGTTTCATTCATATGATGATTTATTCAATCATGTTTCTTATGTTCCTTGTTTTGCACATTGCTCTTATCTTGGTGTTTACTACTTTGAAAGCTATCATTAAAAATCAGTTATTTGTGAACTCCAGCAATTTATCAACTATTCTTCGACCAAGAGCTAAGATTGCCATTACCAATTATGATTTACTTTATGTATCTTTATTGTGTTTCCTTTACTCATTGCAAGTTGAGTTATATAATAGTGAGTTGTCTTCTACTATGATCTATGTATTGATGAATGTGATGCTTCTTGTCCGTATTCTTTTATCGACTCTTCACTCCATAAACATGAGGTCATGTTTATTGAGCTCAGTTTCGCTTGGGGACAAGCGAAGTCTAAGCTTGGGGGGAGTTGATATGTCCATTTTGCATCACTATTCTATATCATAATTCACTGTTATTCATTGATATATTTCATATTAAGATATGATACTTATGTTATTTCATCTGTTTTTGCATGGTTGATGACTTTTGGAGCATGGACCGCTGCAGTCAGGATTCTGATGGAAAAGGTGTTGTTTGGAGGCAAAATTCGCGAAGATCAGAAAATCCAGGAAAATATACAGAAAATCCTATTTTTCTAGAAGACGAAGGAAGCCAGAAGGAGGAGTGCAGATGGGCCATAGGGGGCCCACACCACCCCCTAGCACAGGCCAGCCTAGGCCGCGCCACCAGGTGGTGTGGCTGCCTTGGTCCACCTCCAGCTCTCCCCTCTGGCGTATATAATCCTCCCAAAACCCTAATACTCGGGGAGCGACCACAGAAATATTTCGCCGCCTCTGCGGGGCAGAAAACACCGAGAGAGAAAGATCTCTCTGGCAGACAGATTTCTACCGGGGGAATTCCTTCCCGGAGAGGGGAGATCGTCGCCATCAACGCCACCATCAAGCTGGACTTCATCGAGATCATCATCATCATCACCACCACCATCATCACCATCAGCACCCTCATCACCATCTCCATAGTTTTGTAACAATTGGGTTGAATCTTGCATAGTTCTTAGGGGAAACTTTCCCGGTGTTGATTACTCTTTGTAGTTGATGCTATTGAGTGAATCGTCGAACTATTGTTTATGTTCAGATTGTTATATATCATTATTCCATCTCTGATCATGGTCCATATGATGTCTTGTCAGTAGTTCGTTTTGTTCTTGAGGACATGGGAAAAGTCATGTTGTTAGTAGTGGAATTGTGCTGAGAAAGATTCAATAGTTTGATATTTAAGTTGTGGTGTACTTCTTCTAGTGGTGCCATGTGAACGTCGACTACATGACACTTCACCTATATGGGCCTAGGGGAATGCATTGTGTATTTGTCTACTAATCGTAGGGGTTGCCGGAGTGACAGAAACCTGAAGCCCCGTTAGGAAACCATTGTATAAGGGACGTCAGGGTCTTAGAGTTTAAAGCTATGATTAGGTTTCTACCTTAATTAATTTCTTGTACTTACGGATGTTTTCAAGGGGTATAATCACAAGTATGTATTAGTCCTAGGAAGGTCAGTACATTAGCACAGGTTCACTCACACAACACTTAGCAAGCTAAAGAAGATTAATCAACTATATGAAGCGAAAGCACTTGACAGTCTTCCTGTGTGTCCTCGAGAACGTTTGGTCATCTTAATTAATACAACCAGCTTGTCCTTTGCAGCATAAAGGATTGGGACACTTGCTACATTTATTCCTACTGTCTTTTGTTTACTCATACTTTATTTATTTGCTTTATCAAAAAACCCTAAAAATCCGTTTGCTAAGTATTTGCAGAGAATTCCTGATCCATACCACTAGCCAGCACCTTCTGCTCCTTGTTGGGTTCGACACTCTTACTTATCGAAAATACTTCGATACACCCCCCTATACTTGTGGGTCATCAAACAGTAAAAGGCCAGAAGGGTAAAAGGACAGAACGGTAGAAGACTAGAACAGTAAAAGACAAGAACAATAAAAGGCCAGAACAGTAAAAAAGCCAAAACAGTAAAAAGGCCAGAACAATAAATGGCTAGAATGGTAAAGGCATGAATAGTAGAAGACCAGAATAGTGAATGGCCAGAACAGTAAAAGGCCAGGACAGTAGAAACCCAGAGCAGTAGAAACCTAGAGCAGAGAAAGGTCAGAACTATGAAAGGACTGCACAGTGGAAGACCAAAACCGAATGGTCTCAATAGTAAATGGCCGGAACAGTAAAAGGCCAGAATAGTAAAAGGCATATACGGTGGCAGGCCACTATAGTAACAGGACGAACAATACCAGCATAAATAGGTAAAAGCCCAAACTCTAAAGGGCCTAAACAGTAACGTGGCAAAATTCCTAAAAGGATGGAACAGTAATAGGACTAAACAGTAAAATACTAGATTGGCAACAGACTTGAACAGTAGCGGGCTATCTTGGTGTAGACCTCAAGTTGCAGCATAGTGTTGGGCTAACTTGGGCCTTAAGTAGGCCGAAACAGAGTCAGGCCCGAAAGTGTACAGGTCGATGTTGGTTGCAGTACTCGGCCGGTTTTAGACAATGTAGGACAAAATAGTAAATGGTTATATTTCTATTGGGCTCTCCACATGGGTCGGCCCATTAAATTATTAGCAGGCCTTGGTTGGGCCTGACTTCTGCCATGGTTTCTGCGACCATTAATAGCATAACGGGATGTTAACGACAGCTGCCACATGGTAGTTTGCGTGACGTCAGCAGTCCGCACAGCTGGCGAACAGATCTACGACGGAACAAGTTTTCATGGCCGAAGGGTGCAATCCTCCACGGTCAAAGAAAACCCGTGGTTGATTCATTTGTGACGGTCTTTTACCACGAAGGTCATCCGTCGCGGAAGAATTTTTAGCCATGAAAATGGGCCTTCAACATGAAAATCGTCTGTTGTAAAAGCCAACTTTTCTTGTAGTGGTACCGACCTCGCGTATGTATCCTGCGGGCATGCGCGGTTTCTCACGGCGGGATTTGATGGTGGATACGATCTCGCACAAATCCGACTCGAGGATATGATAGCAATGTCGTATGGCTCACGCCATCCAATTTCTGATAGTCCTCGCATGTCATTTCATATATATGATCTGCAACATCGTTCTCTCTCCACATACCATAAACATCGTCCAGCCTCATGTCCTCTTCTACTGTCACTGCGGGCACACCTGGACCGTAGCAAAAACTGCTGCACGTGTGGGCACCTTCTTCGTCTTCCGCACTTGCTCGACGTCGTCTGCCAAAAACGCGGTACGGGCGCGCCTCGGGCCACCGGCAAGGATCGACGTATGTGTGGGCATCGTCTTCGTCTTCCGCGCTTTCTCTTCCATGCTTAGTCTGACACCGTCTGCCACAAACGCAGTATGTTTTGGAAATTTCTTCCTCTTTTACAGTATTTCTTACACTTACATTCTAATCTTTGTTTTGTTATTTATGACCCATTTTTGTATTTTCAGATGCAAGCGAGTATGTTGTTTGGAAGTAGCCTCCTCAGTGTGTGGTACATCTTTCTTTTCTTTACCCGTTGTATTTTCTTCCTCGGATCACGCATTTTTAGTGTTTGCATGCCTTTTCCCCTTGATTTTGCAGCTTTCAGCAGATGAGTCGAACATCCTTTCCGCTTCAGCTTTGACTCACTAAGTATCTTCTCTTTATAGCTCATTTTTTGCGGTCTACATTATGGGCCATTTCATAAACTGTGTCTGGTCTTTGCTTTGTTTTCTAGATTTCCGCGTAACCTGGCACGCGTCTCTCGATTATCGATGTTGTCACTAACGTCGCTCGTGCTGACGTTTCATTGCGTTCACCGCGCATTTTCCTAATGTCTATATCGAGCATAGGGAATGTTAGACGACAATACCGCTTTTTCTAATCTTTCTTTTTGTACCGTATGAATGGTAGAGGACACTAGCATTTTGCTCGAGTTATTACTCCAGGAGGAAAAGCATCGACAAGAAATTGCCGCACTGTCTCCCTATTGTGGCGTGGACGAGCCATTTTACTTTTTCGGAGGAATGGACAATGGTGCAGTGGATGATGGCGATCTCGGTACGGTGGTATTCTTCTGTTTCATACATATGCCACCCTCGCATGCCCGAATGTGGCAGGAAGACGTCGCCTCAAAAGGACGAAATAACAGAGTGCTGGATGACAGCGATATCGGTGTGGTGGTTTCCTCTTGCTTTGTCACCATGCCATCGTCACATGCTTGAACGTGGGAGGAAAACAGGACCTCGACGAGTGACGCGTACGTGCCTACGACACTTTCTTCGTGTGTCATCGACATGGCCTCTTTGGGTGGAGAGGCTGCGTCGGTGTTCGTATATGACGCGAATGTTGCGTCCTTCTTCAATGTGTCATGGAAGGAGGCGACGATCGCGTCTAAGGTGTTCTCTCTATTCGAGCTAGCGAATGAAGGACACCGGAGCACGGTAGCTACCTATGGAGGCGACACCATAAAAGACGAACCAGCGCCTGCCAACGTGTTGGAGGGCTCTTTGATCGCTTACCATCTTGTTTGGCTTGGATCGATGATACCCTTATAGACAGTATGAGACATGTCGGGGGATGACCCCCAGGTAGGCTAAGCTAGGCTCGACTGGCTGGCTCCAGGGATGCCTGGCCGGATGGCCGCAAGACAGAGAGCTACATCCAGGTGGACCGCTCCATCCGGTCCGTCCTCAAGATTCCCTGGCTGGCCCGTATAGCCGGATGGCTAGAAGAACCGATTGGGTGGCCGCCTCTATCCAGCCGCCTTGGATCCATTGGCCAAGATACGGAGGGGTGACGCTCCTTGCTGAGCACACTCTTGACCGGACAGGCTGGCGCGCCGCCCTGCTGGCGCTAGAAGACATCTACGCCAAAGCGCCATGGCTGGAAGCTGAGGAGAGCATTGTCAGCTGACCGCTAAAGCACCAGCTGGCGATTAAAGCACCGGTTGACGAGTAAAGCACCGGGTGACGCCCAAAGCAAAGGCACTAGGACACTATAGCGGTGTCCCCCTATACTAGAGGCTTGATCGGGTCCTAGCCCACCAGCTAGGCTCGTCCAGCCGGCCCGCTTTGTAAACCCAAAGCCCAAAGAGTTAGCCCTAGAGCCCACATTGTAACCTACCTCTCCCAACCAGTATATAAGGGAGGGTAGTGCTAGGGTTCTAGGTAAGTGATACCTTCGATCCATATTATGGATGTAGTATAACTCTTTTTCCCTAGTAGACCTAGGTTATCGAATCCACGCGAAGCGAATGCATAGTGAAGTTACTTTAACGAACCTTTGGGAGTTTTAGAATTCCTTTTGTGTTTTTACTAGACCAGTAGCTTGCGTCTTTTTGTTGTTCTCGATGATGGAAAGAGGGCCTAGGGCATTCGGTTTCACCTGTAGTTATGCAAAAACATCTTATGGAAATAAAAGATAGAAATAAAGTATGTGTGTACTTGCTAGAGCAAGATAGATTATATGTGGGCAGTGCATCCATAATTTCTATTGCCTCTGCAACCGCTTATAGAAATAACCTACTAGTCTCATCCATAGAAGAAAGAGAACTAATGATATGCATAGTGATGTCACCGTTAATCCCAAGAAAATCCCTCACATATATTTGTACTACCCCTTCTGTCACTGGGGTTCCCAACCTGCAGATCAGTCATCATTCATACTCCCTATACCTGGCTCAACCCTCGGGGTCTTGGGTACCTGACAAGTCCTTGGATTGAGGTAAGAGAGGATACAATAATCATCATGTCATACAAACTAATACATGATCCTATATATGATAAATCACATGTAGAATTGCTACATGGATAGGCCGAAGCCCTTAGCCCAAGGAGAATTACTCACACATAGAGATAAGATCAACAATCACAAACATTGTCATAAAAATCATAAGATTGATAGCAATAGTCTTATAATGTCGCCAATCGGAGAAGAGATCGACTATTACAAGTGGTGGAAGATGGCTATGGAGGTGGAGAAGGGTTTGGAGATGTGAGGCAGCTTTTTGGCGGAGTCTGGCTTCTTCGGGGCAAGGTGATCATTGTTTTCCCGTCGCCTGAGACTTCTTTATATAGGGGTCCCTTCATGAAAGTTGTTCTGTTTGACCTAACGGTGGTGGCGCCAACTATACGACCGGAGCTATACGGTCGGAAATTTTGCTCTGGCCATATAGTTGGTCATTACGGCGTCTACCTTCATTGGACGGCACCTGGTTTCTTCTGGTTGAAGGAAATCTCGTATCTTCGACTTTAATGTATTGATTCCCTCCTTTAAACGACATTATCTACGCAGGAAGAATACAAGAACAAAGGATTGCATACCCCTCTGAATATTAGCATTAGTGGCAGGGTTTAGAGAGATATTTCATCAAAAATATGATTAATATCCAATTTAAATGTGGACGTAGATGGCTATATTTTAGAGCCATCAGTAAGTTCTCTAGATTCAACAGATTCAGTTGTTCATCTTCTTCCTCTAGCTCTCCATAGAAGCTAGGGAAACAACTCAAGGAGCACTTGTATTGGGCATTCGCCCCCATATAGCAGATCGTTGCAGGAGTAGGAGAGTTATCTCAACAAGAGGGATCCAAACCTGGGTACATCACTGTGTCTGCAGTATCTATGCCCAACCCATTGTGATTAGCCACTGATAGCATCCTGATTGTCCCCTTTCATGCCATCCTCGATGGCACAACCATGTTCTACACCATGATAGTTGGGGCCCACCGTGGGGCACAGCGCTTCGGCTGGGGTCATCTTTCGCATGGGACTTCCACTCGTCTTCGGTGAGCAAGTCGCCTCGGACCTCGTCCTCACTCTCGGCTCCTTCGACTACATCATCGACAACGCGTCCTGCTTCAATGGGGAAACCTTACCGGGTGATGGCTCCGTCATGCACTTCGGCGAGCACCGCGTCTATGTTGCCACCATCGCCGAGGCCTTCCCTCGCGAGGTCATTGCTGTCTCTAGCACGCCGCATGGCTTCTCTACCCCGCGCATCGCCGGTGGCAGCATCGAGGTCATGATGGCCGGCTCAGGCGAGGGCCACCGGCCACCTCTAGAGCGCAACGCAGGAGGCAACAGCACCGCTTCGTGCGAGCAAGACCCAGATCCGCTGGCTACCTCCATCCAGAACCTCTGTAACCCCATCATCCCCGAGGCAGACCCAGCGGCAGCCATAGCTCCGCTGGAGACCACGCGCCAGAACCTCCTGGAGGAAGCCAGCAAGGTCGCCGCCCGCTAGAGCCACTTAGATGCGACCATGCACGAGTACAAAACCGTACACGGCTTCGCCCGCCTGCCCGGTGCCAACCAGCAAATTCTTCCTTAGGGTCGTAACCTTGGCTCAGAACTGGACCATGTTGCTGACCCACATACCCCCGTAGTTCAGCTAGTTTACAGTACTCTGGCCAAGAACACGAGGCCCGCAGAAGCATCTGCCGTTGAGCTGAGCCACCTTGAGGGCGATGAGCAATGTCGCCAGCAGGCACGCCTTCAGCTCCTCGTCGCAATAGCCAACAAGTAGTAGGTTGAGGCAGGTGCAAGCCTTGGAGGAAATAGCAAGAGCCAGCCACCACGCCGGATGGAGGATCCGGCAGCCGGCGGCTGCAAGGCCTCCTTTCCAAATTGGATGAGGCAAAACAGCTGTCCATGCGGCAGATCGGCTGACCGCGGACATCATCAGCCCGACGCCATAGCCGTCACTAGCAAGAACCACGCTCCGGCTGACGGAGCAAGACAAGCGACACGTCATCAATGGGCAGACGAAGCCGAAAGAAGCCTCGCACCAGCCAAGTCCCGCTTGATGGGGTGACTCAGCCCACGCAAGCCAGAAACACGTGACACGCGTGCATGCATCGACCTACTGATACAATCACGCGCGCTAGAGGAAGAAAGTCCAGCCGACTCGAGGTGTTTCGGACCGTGCATCCGGAACGAACCGTTTCCAAGTGGATTTTCGCTCCCAAGGGATACGCCAAAGTACGACGACTCGGTCAAGGTAGAATACTAGCTCGTAGACTATGTCACCACGGTGGGCGTAACTACTGGCAACCGGTGGGTGGCAGTACGCTATGTATCCCTCATGCTCCTCGACTCGGCCAGAACCTGGCTGAACAGTCTCCCTGACAACAGCATCAATGCTTGGGTCGACTGCGAGGAAGCATTCATCTGCAACTTCACCGACGCCTACAAGCGGCTGGGGTGGCCTCGTGAGCTCACCCTGTCCCTCCAAGGCAAGGACGTGTCCGACCGCTCCTACCTCACATGATGGATAAGCATGTACAACTCATGCGAAGCGGTGCGCGAGCACCATGCGATTGACTTCTTCATCAATGGTTGCAAAGATGGCACAATGCAGAAGCACAAGCTCAGCCGTTCGAGCCCACCACCATGGCTCAGGCCATGGCCATCGCGAACAAGTATGCCACCGTTGACGTGGCAATGAAGAAAGCCATCATACTGGATGAACAAGGGCAGATCATTGTGGATAACTCCACGGACCAGCGTCAGCCGGATAGGCATCATAACAACTCCAGGCGGCACGGACACGACAACCACCATTGCAAAATAAAGGACGACCAGATGGACAACCGTTATGGGTCCAAGAAGGTAGCGGCCATCCACGAGGATCTGGCTGCAGGCGGCAGCCGGAGGCAAAAGCCCGACGACCGGCCGCCATGGCCCAAGTACACCATCGAATCGATGTTGGATGGCCTGTGCAAGTTCCACAGTGGTGGCAACAACCCATCTATGCACACAACTTGCCAGTGCACTTGGACAAAGACGATGGCCGAGGTTTGTGGGTTACCACCGCCACTGCCGCCTCTGCCAGCCAGTGGCCAGCAGGACAACCGTGAACGCCAGAACCGCCAGGATGAGGACGAAGGTGATTACCCTTGTCGGGTGGGAAACTACCACATCTTCACCACCGAGTCGGAGACCAAGCATAGCAAGAGGCGTAGTGAGGCGGAGGTGAATGCAATTGTTCCCTGTCCCTCAGTACCTAAACTAGTTTGAGCAAGAGATCATGTGGAGCAGGAAGGACTAGCCGGATGTGCTGTCGCACCCAGGCACCTACGCAATGGTCCTGGATCCCATCATCATCTCCAAGAAGCACTCCTGCATATTCTCCCGCGTCCTTGTAGATGGATGCAGCAACATCAACCTCCTGTACTGCAGATCACTGGACCGGCTCGGCATCAGCGAGTCCCAGCTAGAGTGGTCCAGTACCTCCTTCTAGAGAGCCATTCCGGGTCCTTCACAGTCGCCCATCGGCAGGATCCGACTGGACATCATCTTCGACACAGAGGGCAACTTCCACCACGAGCCCATCTGGTTCGAGGTGGTCAACCTCTACAGTGCATATCACGCCATCCTCAAACACCCAACAATGACCAAGTTCATGGCGGTGCCGCACTCCACATACCTCCAGATGAAGCTCCCCGGGCCTAAGGGAGTAATCACTATCACCAGTGACTACAGGCGGTCGGTGGAATCTGCCACAGGCGGCTCCAATATAGCTGAAGCCATTATCATTGCGGAGGAGAAGCGCATCATCATGCAGAACATGGCGGCCCTGCAGGCAGAGATGTCGGCTGGCGAGCCAAAGCCAGCCGAAGAGGCGTAGTTCAAGCCATCCAAGGCACCAAGAAGATCCTGCTCAACAATGCCGAGCCGGACAAGTTCATCCTGGTCGGAGACGGCCTTGACAGCAAATAGGAAAGCGCGCTCATCGACTTCCTCCATGAGAATCGGGATATCTTCGCAAGGTCCCACAAAGACATGCCTGGTGTTCCGAGGGAGCTCGCTGAGCACTTTTTACATGTCAGACCAGATGTAGAGCCGGTCAAGCAAACTCTACACCACTTCGCTGAAGATAAAAGAAGAAATCACTCGGCTGCTCATAGCCGGATTCATCATGGAAGTTTTCCACCCGAATTGGCTGGCAAACCCAGTGCTGGTGCTGAAAAAGCACAAGACTTGGCGCATGTGTGTTGACTACACTAGCCTCAACAAAGCATGCCCCAAAGATCCATTCGCTTTGCCAAGGATAAATCAAGTGATCGATTCCATAGCTGACTGCGAACTGTTGTTGTTTTTGGATGCATATTTGAGATACCATCAGATCCGGCTGAACCTCGCTGATCAAATAAAGACAGCATTCATCACCCCGTATGGGGCTTACTGTTACACCACCATGCCATTTGGACTGAAAAATGTAGGGGCTACGTACCAACGCTGCATGCAGAAGTGTCTACAAATGTAGATCGGCAGAAATGTACACGCCTACGTCGATGATGTGGTGGTCAAGACGAAGGAGCAGCGAACACTCCTAGAAGACCTGAAGGAAAGATTCACCAGCCTTTGCCGGTTCTAGATGAAGCTGAACCAGGAGAAGTGCATGTTCGGTGTCCTAGAGGGCCAGCTCCTCGGTTTCCTTGTCTCAGAACGTGGAATCGAGGCCAACCCGGAGAAGATCGGTGCAATCGAGCGCATGTAGCCGCCGTAAAATCTGCGTGACGTGCAGAAGTTCACCGGGTGCCTAGCCTCTGTCAGCCGGTTTGTCAGCCGGTTGGGCGAGAAAGCACTCCCACTGTATGAGCTCATGAAGAAAAAGGACAAGTTCGTCTGCACGGCCCATGCAGATGAAGCCTTCCACGACCTCAAGCACATGCTCTCCTCCCCACCAATACTGGCAGCCCACTTTCAAGAGCACTCCATCCGGGTGGTGGCATTAGCCTCACTTTCGGAGATCATCGGCAACAGGGACGCCACCAGCCAGGTGGCGAAATGGGCAATAGAGCTTGCCGCTCACTGCATCCGTTATGAGCCAATAACGGCGATCAAGTCTCAGGCCCTAGCGTATTTTCTCGTTGACTGGACAGAAACATAGGACCTGCCACCATGCCCTAAGTCCACGCACTGGAAGATACACTTCGTCAGCTCCAAGATGTACGGGGGACTCGGAGCAGGGGTTGTCATCACCTCCCTAAAAGGAGACCGGCTAGAATATGTGTTGTAGATCTACTTCCACGCATCCAACAATGTCGCCGAGTACGAAGCGCCCATCCACGGCCTCAAATTGGCAAAAGAGATCGGCATCCAACGCATCCTCTGCTTTTGTGATTCGGACCTGGTGGTGCAGCAAGTATCGGGCAATTGGGATGCCAAGGACGCAAACATGGCCCTATACCACTTCTTCATGTAGCAGATATGTGCCTGCTTCGAAGGATGTGAGTTTCACCATATCTCTCGAGCCAACAATGAGGTTGCAGACGCACTCGTCTGTGTCGAGTCAACAAGGCAAGGAATGACACCTAGAGTCGCCCTCGAGCAATTGCGCAAGCCATCCATCACGCCATCTCTAGAATCCGACACCATCATACTAGATGTGAACCCAGGGATGTCGGATCCAAGTGACCTGAAGCTGCACATAAGGCCCTGGGGACTGCCATGCCACGCTAGAGGACTGCCACGCAGCACCCAGGGACTGTCGCATCCATCCCAGGGACTGCCGGGTCGAAGGCCACGACACTCCCAGCTGGCTCCAACAGCCCAGGGACTGCCGGCTCCGCTCTTCCACCTGGTAGGCCACCCGACGAGCCTGAGCCGGTCATGTGCAAGGAAATCAAGATGATCATGGAGACCGTGTATGCCATCCAGGAAACCCCTACATGGACCTGGCCATTCATGAACTTCCTGGCCAAAGAAGTTGAGGCAAGTCAAGTGAAGCGCAGAGCAAGTGCATACACCATCATCAACAACGAGCTGTACAAGCATAGTGTTGGAAGAATCTATCGGTGCTGTGTGAGCCAAGAAGAAGGAATCTGGCTGCTGGTGGACATCCACCAAGCCGAGTGCGGTCACCATGCATCATCATGAGCCATAGTGGCAAAAGCATTCCGCCATGGGTTCTACTAGCTCACTACGCTGGTGGACACCGAGCAAATGGTGAAGGCATGCAATGGATGCCAGCGATTCAGCCAGCAAAAACACACTCCGGCTACCGCCCTCAAGATAATCCCCATCACCTGGCCATTTGCTGTCTGGGTTTGGACATGGTAGGACCCTTCAAAACAACACGATCCAGCATGATACATCTACTGGTGGCGGTGGATAAGTTCACCAAGTGGATTGAGGCAAAGCCAATCAAGAAGCTGGACGAGCCAACAGTGGTCAAGTTCTTTACAGACATCATAATGCGCTTTGGCTACCCCAACAGCATCATCACCGATAATGGCACGAACTTTGCCAAAGGGGCCTTCACGCCCTTTGATACGTTGCAAACGTATCCATAATTTTTGATGTTCCATGCTTGGTTTTATCTACTTTCTTATGTTTTGTCCACACTCTGGAGTACTTTCTATACACTTTCTTGGACTGACCTATTAACAAGAGCCACAGTGCCAGTTGCATGTTTTCTGCTATTTTTGGTTCCAAGAAAGTCAGAAAATGAATATTCTCGGAATTGGACGGGACAAAAGCCAAAGTCAGTTTTTCACCGAGGGGGACATGGAGCCAGAATATGAGACGGGGAGGGGCCAGGGGCCGCCACACCACCTGGCCATGCAGCCAAGCCTGGCCCATGCCAGGGGGTGGTCTGGCCGCCTCGGGCACCCCCTCGGCCTCCCCTTTCGTCTATAAGATGCCTCCGATACATGAAACCCTAAGTACCCGATCAAAAATCCATGAAAGAGTCTATAGCCGCCGTCATCTCGATCCCTAGATCGAGAGGGATCTAAAGCTCTTCCCGGCACCCTGCCGGAGAGGAGAATTCACCCTAGAGGCCTTCTTCATCATCATACAAGCCACCGGTGTGATGCGTGAGTAGTTCATCCTTGGACTACGGGTCCATGTAGTAGCTAGATGGATGGTTCTTCTACTTTGTGCTATCATGTTTAGATCTTGTGAGCTCCGTTCATGATCAAGATCATCTATTTGTAATTCTACATGTTGTGTTTGCGGGAATCCGATGGATATTGAGATGCTATTTCAGATTGATTATTGATTCTATCATGTCTTTTTTATTTGTGATCTTGCATGCTTTTCGTTGTTAGTAGCTATCTTGGCCAAGTAGATGCTAGCAACTCCAAGAGTTAGTATTTATGCTCAATAGTGGGTTCATGCCTCTAGTAATCTGGGGAAGTGACAGAAATCTCTAAGGTAGTAGATATATTGTTGCTACTAGGGAGAAAACAACAATCCTTTGTTCATAGAACAATCATATTGTTTACTTTACACGCAATGCGTAAAGATATTATCTGTTGCTTGCAACTTAATACTGGAGGGGGTTCGGATGATAACCTAAAGGTGGATTATTAGTCATAGATGCAGTTGGATTACGGTCTATGTATAATGTTGTAATGCCCAATCAAATCTCAAAGGAGTCAAGATGAGTAGTATATGCATGATTGCTTTCTCGATGTTTGTCAATTGCCCCACTGTAATTTGTTCACCCAACATGTCATCTATCTTAAGGAGAGCCACCACTAGTGAACTATGGACCCTGGTCCTTTCTTTTACCATCAATGTACAACTGTTTACTGCTTTATGTTTACTTTCTGCAAACTATTACTTTCTTCCACACAATATGTTTAATCCTTTGTTTTCAGCAAAACCGGTGAGATTGACAACCTCACTGTAAGTTGGGGGCAAAGTTATGTGGTTGTGTTGTGCAGGTTTCCGCGTTGCTGCTGGCGCCGGTAGTGCACCCTGCCAAAGTCTAGCTAGCAACACCTTGGAGGTGTTTCCTTGCTCCTACTGGATTGATAACCTTGGTTTCATAACTGAGGTAAAACTTACTATTGCGCTCATCATACCTTCCTCTTGGGGTTCCCCAACGAGCTCGATATTTTGGGCCATCAAGGACTTTTTCTGGCACCATTGCCGGGGAGCCAAGGACATCTTCACAAGGGGAGTCCCTCATAACCAATCTCTTTACTTTGTTGTTTTTGTTTTGCTTAGTTTATTTTTGCTTTGTTTGCCTGTTTCTTTTATCAAAAATACAAAAAAAATAGTTCCTACTATAGTTGTTATTTTCGTTGGTCTGTTATTGTCTTGCTTTATCATGCTTTCTATCAATGGTTGGTTTCTTTGAAACTGAATCTAATTGGCAAGGTGGGTTCACGGAAGAACAGAAATATTATTATAAGGAACACCGCTTGTCACAAAAAGGGAAACACTTATGGGAACAAATTGATAAATTTTATACCATTGCTAGAAACGTGTGCTCTACTTATAATGTTACTTATTTCTTTGATAAATCTTGTTGCTGCAAGAGGTATAAACACCTCCCTTTTCAGCACGAGTATAATGATGATGTTACCATATCTTCTTATGTTAAGGGAAATTATGAATTTTATGATGTGGAACAAATTTAAGAATTTATTGCTTGGAAGGGTGCATTCGAACTAGCTTATTTGCTTGAAAATATTGATGATGCACCTTATAAATATGAGGTTTATGATATACTTCAATTTTTCTTTGATAATTACAAGGAATAAAATGGCTATATTCTTGAATATCTTAATAGATGCTCTCCACCAGTGGAAGAGACTAATGCCTTGCAGGAGCCTATGGAAGAAGAAATTGCTGAAACTGGAAGCTCATTGGATGAAAAAGAGGAGGAGAGTGATGATCAAGAGGATGAAGAGTGGATCTACCCATTCATACCTTCTAATGAGAGTAACTCTTTACCCCTACAATATTTGATTGTCCCCCATGCTTACTAAAGGAGGATGAATGTTATGTTCCTGAGGATTCTTTTGAAAATGTTTATAATAAAGCTCTAGTGTTTGTAGATCATGAAAAGCATGCTTTATGTGATAGTTATATTGTTGAGTTTATTCATGAGGCTACCAAAAATTATTATGAGAGAGGAAAATATGGTTGTAAAAGTTTTCATGGTACTGAAACACCTCTCTATTTGCTGAAAGTTTTGAAGTTACTCTCGTTTTATCGTCCAATGCATGTCGCTTTGTTCTTTGTGAATTTATTTGCGTATAAGATTCCTATGCATAGGAAGAGGGTTAGACTTAAATGTGTTTTGAATTTGCTTCTTGATGCTCTCTTTTACTTCAATTCATATTTCCTATGTGAGCATCTTCTCAAACTATCATGCCTAACTTAAAGGTGTTAAAGAAAAGTACTTATTGGGAGATAACCCAAAAGTTTTAGATGAGTCTTGGAAGTTATTACATCAGTAATAACCACTACTTATCCTTTTTATTTGCTTTTTGTGCCAAGAGTAACCTCTAATGAGAGAGAAGTAATGCTTGGGAAAGTTGCTGTCCCGAAATAGATTTTTGTGCTTCACCGTAAAAATTCGTGTAAATCTCTGTACATCGTTTTGAGGCGTGAATTTTTGTGCTTCTGCCCCAGGTTGTTATATAATTTTCGTTAGTTCAACACTTTTTAATTTGAGCAACAGAAGGTCTTCGAAAAAATTGGTTTGTACCTGCTGGTCTGTTTTGACAGATTTCTGCCATTATTTGCATTTGCTTCTTGTTGGTTCCTTTTTGAGTTTTTTTGGGGAATTGAGATTTTTGAGGGAAGTGCTACAGTAGCTTGTGTTTTGATGTAAGTTTTATTGGTGTTGAAACTGAACCTAAAGACTTATTATCTTGAGTGCACTAATGTTGCTAATAAAGATTGTGTGAAGTTTTGTATGAAGGAAAAATTTCAGATGTATGGAGAGAATGATGTAATGAGATGAAGAATGGACTAAAGCTCAATCTTGGGGATGCCACCCCGTGTCACCCCAAGAAATATTCAAGAGGTACAAGCGTCAAAGCTTGGGGATGCCCAAGGCATCCCCTTCTTCATCAATAAAAATCCCAGGTTTCTTACAAACACTTCATTTTTATTGTTTCATGCATAGTTGTGTTGTTCTTGGACCGTTTTATTTTTTTGTTTTTTGTTTTGGTTTTCGTTTGCTTGGTTTTCTTAGTTTGCTGAATAAATTGGTTGGACCCCCTCTTTCATACATTGGTTTTCAAATAGTTTGGTTTGGATTGGAAAAGAGTAGGAAAAGTTCATGCTTAAGTGGTAAAAGGAGCTTGTTTTTGACTGTGGCCTATGCTTTGTCATGCCATGCTTGATATTGTTTTGGATTTATGCTTAGTGATCTTTGTTGTATAATGACATGTTATAAACAATTGAGATTGCTTATTGTGCCTTGGAAGAATCATGCGTTCTTTTAGGATATTAAAGCATAGTATTGTGGTATTCTCCTTTGGTGCTTTATTTGGGTTGACTTGGCACATGCTCACACCATGTTTTGACTATCCCAAGTCACCATAGCCTTTATGATCCTTTAGTTTTCGACTTGTAATATCACTTTATGCTTTGATTAATGATGTTGTCGCTCTACATGATTATGGCCATTATTGCTCTCTTAGTTGGTCGCTCCCAGTCTTTTGCTAGCCTCCATAACCAAGTGTGAGTTCCACTCATGCATCCAACTCCTAAAACCAAGTTATTCCAAAGAGTCCACCATACCTACCTATTAGCATTTTCTATTCCAAGTATATTCATGTTTTTATCTACCTTCCGAATTAAACTTGTTATGTGAAAATTAGTGATTAAAGCTCTCACGAACTTGATGGCACACTTTACTTTCTTGCATTTAATAAACTTGAACCATTCCGTCCATCTTTGTTGCGTATATGCTTGCACTTTATAAGTTGAAGTTAGCAGAACCATGTATCATGGGGAACGCTTTCAGCATTGCACTTGTACATTGTACCCCGTTGATATCATGTTCTTTTGCCTATGGATCCCGGTGGTGTGAAATAAAAGGGGAACTTGTAAGATCATGGAGTTTGTATTTGTGTTAGAGAAATGCCTGGGCCGCTAGCCTAATCCATGCCTAATCATGGTGGAAACTTGCAGCATAACCATAATGAGCACTCTATGAAGCATCCTCAATAAAAACCTATGCAAATGGCAAATAAAAAGATCGCTGAGATGCTCATTGTCTGCTTGCCTTGTCATTTTTATTATGGGATAACTCCTATATCATGTGTAAAGGGTACCCCGTTGGCGGTTCTCTATGATACATATGTACTTACAATGACAAGAGCTTACTTGTGACTAAATTTGAGTAGCATGAGGTTCGGTCTTCGTAAGTAAGGGGCATGATATTTCAGCTTATAACTTGTCAAGCATATCCTCTTAGTTGTGTCACTTTAACCTTAATCACCTAAAGATGCTTATGATAGGGGCAATGAGAGCTGAAAGCTAATAAGTACCATAATTTTTGGAAGCTCTTTATGAGACTTGAATCCCTACTTCCTTCTATGAAGGCCTTTCTTTTACTTTTATGTTGAGTCTCCACCTCCTATCTTTATGCACCTACTTTGAGAGAATAGTTGCCATTCTTAGTTCTATGTGCATTGTCCCAAGACATGTTGATTGATGCATAACTTTGATATTGCTTGCTCTTAAACTATTTGTATCGAGTCACTCTTATAAACTTTGAAGGTGTCCTATGCATTTATGTTTGCTACTCTATGAGGGACAAGCTGAATGCTACTATGCTATGTTTTCTTTATATGAAACAAACAAACATCTTGCAAAGCATTGTTATTCATGAATCTTTTGTTTGTGCTTTTTCATGTTGCAACAATAGTTGCTTTGTCTTATTGTTAGAACTTTATCTTTCATATTATGTTGAAGTACTATGATCCCAGCTATCAATGATTTACAAATACTTTGATCAAGTTTATGATGGTGCATGTCACCTCAAAAATTATTCTTTCTTTTTATCACTTACCTACTCGAGGACGAGCAGGAGTTAAGCTTGGCGATGTTGATACGTTGCAAACATATCCATAATTTTTGATGTTCCATGCTTGGTTTTATCTACTTTCTTATGTTTTGTCCACACTTTGGAGTACTTTCTATACACTTTCTTGGACTAACCTATTAAAAAGAGCCACAGTGCCAGTTGCCTGTTTTCTGCTGTTTTTGGTTCCAGGAAAGTCAGAAAATAAATATTCTCAGAATTGGACGGGACAAAAGCCAAAGTTAGTTTTTCACCGAGGGGGACACGGAGCCAGAATACGAGATGGGGAGGGGCCAGGGGGCCGCCACACCACCTGGCCGCGCGGCCAAGCCTGGCCCGCGCTAGGCGGTGGTCTAGCCGCCTTAGGCACCCCCTTGCCCTCCCCTTTCGCCTATAAGATGCCTCTGATACAGAAACCCTAAGTACCCGATCAAAAATCCACGAAAGAGTTTGTAGCCGCCGTCATCTCCATCCCTAGATCGGGAGGGATATGAAGCTCTTCCCGACACCCTGCCAGAGGGGAGAATTCACCTTGGAGGCCTTCTTCATCATCATGCAAGCCTCCGGTGTGATGCGTGAGTAGTTCATCCTTGGACTACGGGTCCATGTAGTAGCTAGATGGCTGGTTCTTCTCCTTTGTGCTATCATGTTTAGATCTTGTGAGATCCGTTCATGATCAAGATCATCTATTTGTAATTCTACATGTTGTGTTTGCAGAGATCCGATGGACATTGAGATGCTATTTTAGATTGATTATTGATTATATCATGTCTTTGTTATTTGTGATCTTGCATGCTTTCCGTTGTTAGTAGCCATCTTGGCCAAGTAGATGCTAGCAACTCCAAGAGTTAGTATTTATGCTCGTTAGTGGGTTCATGCCTCTTGTAATCTGGGGAAGTGACAGAAATCTCTAAGGTACTAGATGTGTTGTTGCTACTAGGGAGAAAATAGCAATCCTTTGTTCATAGAACAATCGTATTGTTTACTTTACACGCAATGCATAATGTAATTATCTGTTGCTTGCAACTTAATACTAGAGGGGTTTCGGATGATAACCTGAAGGTGGATTATTAGTCATAGATGCGGTTGGATTACGGTCTATGTATAATGTTGTAATGCCCAATCAAATCTCAAAGGAGTCAAGATGAGTAGTATATGCATGATTGCTTTCTCGATGTTTGTCAATTGCCCCGCTGTAATTTGTTCACCCAACATGTCATCTATCTTGAGGAGAGCCACCACTAGTGAACTATGGACCCCGGTCCTCTCTTTTACCATCAACCTACAACTGTTTACTACTTTCTGTTTACTTTCTGTAAACTATTACTTTCTTCCACACAATACGTTTAATCCTTTGTTTGCAGCAAAACCGATGAGATTGACAACCTTGCTATAAGTTGGGAGCAAAGTTCTGTGGTTGTGTTGTGCAGGTTTCCACATTGCTGCTGGCGCCGGTAGTGCGCCCTGCCAAAGTCCAGCTAGCAACACCTTGGAGGTGTTTCCTTGCTCCTACTGGATGGATAACCTTGGTTTCATAACTGAGGGAAAACTTACTGATGTGCTCATCATACCTTCCTCTTGGGGTTCCCCAACGAGCTCAATATTTTGGGCCATCACCCTTCTGTGGAGAAAAGGGCATCCACCTGGACCTCGCCTCCATCACCCACCCCAGTCCAATGGACAGTGCGAGCAAGCAAACGACCTGGTCCTAGCCAGAATCAAGCCCCGACTAATCGAGCCACTGATGAGATCCCCCAGATGTTGGATAGAAGAGCTACCGGCTGTGCTATGGAGCCTGCGCACCATGCCAAACCACTCCACCGGCTACACGCATTTCTTCCTCATCTATGGAGATGAGGCGGTCTTGCCAACGGACATCGAGTTCAACGCACATCACAAGCTATTATACATAGAGCAGCGGGCCAAAGAAGCACGTGAGGACAGTGTCGATCTCCTCGAAGAGGCATGCGAACTGGCTTTGTCCAGATCGGTCATCTACCAGCAGAACCTGTGCCGCTACCACGCTAGCCAGATCCGCAACGTCTCATTCTGAGAGGGCGGCCTAGTGCTGCAACTAGTATAAGACACCAAGGGGATGCACAAGCTATCTCCACCTTGGGAGGGGCCATTCATCGTTAGCCGAGCGCTGCAGAACAACTCATACTACCTCATTGACGCCCGCCATCCGATAAAGAACAAGATGGACTGTTCCGGCGAAGAAACTGAGCGCACTTGGAATGCGAACCTGCTTCGCCCATTTTACACTTGAACAAGAAGTGTATGTATCTTACTTTTATGTAATGAACAAGTTGATGAGCCTCAACACAGTCTCGGGGACTCCGTAATCATTTGGCATTTCTTGCTTCATCATTTGGTATTTCCTGGCTGCATTTTTTTAATCCCAGATCCGGCGATCTCTCCCTAGGACTCGTCGGGTGGCCCATACGGCCTTGCATTCCAAACGACGAAGTACTGTATGCGGCTCTAAGAGTTTCCTCTTCGACTCTGGCTATAGACCGCAAGTCGACTGACAGATCTGGCAAGACCAGAAAGCTCGAAGACCCCTACACAAAAAGTCATAAGGAAAACAACAATGTCTGGACATTCGGGTTGCGCTCGCTCGCTCGACGCTAACAATAGAAATCTAAAGTATCGCGTAGTATGCTCACTACCTACCCCTTCGGTTCCGGCTGCAGACCGCAACCCAGCTTGTGGGGCCCCGGATTAATCCTCCAAGAATCCCTGTTATGCATACACCACGATCACATGATCAGTTCGCCATGGCACATAACCGACAAGTATCAAGTAAACATCCATTACTTAAGCGAATACATGGCATAACTTGTTTTCCATTATGGCTACATCAATCAATCATCAGCAGAACTTCACCAAGCGTAGAGCCCGAGACATGCCTTAACCTACAGGCAACTGACTGGGAGAACGTCCTAGCTCCCAAAGTCATCAACATCACCTTCTTCTCGATATCTGACCAAGTTAATAGCCATGGACAATGCCAGTGAATACTTTGAATATACTCGCAAACCACCTTAAAAGAATAACAATAAGAGGATATGCAGTATGACTATGGTAGTAGGAGGGCTCCATGAGAGGTTCTTTTCTAAAATAGTTTCTCTTGTAGATACAGCATCTACATATCTTTGTTGAAAACTTTTGTAAAACATTTTGGAAACCTTTTTGGAAAGTTTTGGAAAACACTAGGATTGGGTCACCCATTTATTTCTTCCTTCCGGTCATCTCATGACCAAACTCCTTTCCTTTCTTTTCGACCATCCCATGGTTAAAACATTTCTAAAGCCTTTGCTTTTCCAAAATCCTTTTTGAAATAAAAACCAGCACCGCTCCACATCAACCTTCCCAACCACCATGACCATGGACACGGCTATTCGAATAGATTTACACTCTATAGAGGCTATACACATTACCCACACCATCCGGGTACCCTGCCCTGATCACCTACGGATCGTGGGTTGAGTAACCGATCAAGACTCTCTAGATGCCACTCTAGTATAGGCCCTACCCTATGAGTTGTTCCTCTCAATGCCGGGACGTCTGGGCCAAAGACCAAACATAACGCATTCCAACTCCTCCAAAGTTGGCACTTTCAATGAGAGGCTCATAGTATCGCCTGGCTGCACCCGAGGGCAGTTCGCAATTCCTCCAGGTGTCTATCTAACAATTGACCCTTTCTGTAAAGGAACCCCGACATTAGAGGGAGATGATCCCTTAGAAGTAATTGTAAGAATTCCTACACCCGAGTAGCAAACTTCAAGTCCAGCCTTGTCCCATTCTAGATTAATTTGGTTGCATGGGTTAATTGTTCTGGCAAAACTGCAAAGAAACGGGTGCGTTTTTGTAAACCTTTTTCCTCCATCTTTCTTTCAGCATTTTGTAAAACAAAACCTTTTCCCTTTCTCAAACTTCTCTTGGTAGGTCAGACCTCACCAAGGTTTTATCATAAAACATTTTGTAAACTTTTTCGGGGTCTTCCCATCCTATAGTTTTACTTCGGCTAAAACAGGGTCTCCAAAGGGGTATGGTGGTATACACCATCTACCATAGTAGGGACGAATAGGTGTCATCAAGGGGGTTGTACATAGTAGTACATAGTTGTACACCATCTACCATACTAGGGACCATATTAGGAGCCAAGCCACTACCAGGTATGAATCATCATATAATAAAACAGTGCAGTTTTAATAAAACAGTAGATAAAAAATGCATAAGTAAAACAGTAGGACTAGGCTTATGAGCAAGAAGGTGGCTTGCCTGTGATCAGTGATATGGCAGTATATGTCCCTGGACTTCTTCTGATAATACCATAATAGTTCAATAATAATCACTTCTCCTGGTCTCCGATATAATCGCAACTATCATCGTCAAAGATAGCACGTGCAAGCAAACAAAGGCATAATCAACACAAGGCATACAAGAACCAATACAATACAGCAAGAAAACATAAAACACATTACTCACTTCAGTAAGTTTTGATAAGTCGAGTTTATAGGAATTGGAATGACTTTAATTGTATTTGGGGAATTTGTTTTATGAATTACTTGACAAATACCACCTAAAGAAGGGGTTTTGAACTAAGGCTTGGGTCTGTATCATATCAATGTACAAAAATGATATCATCAGATAGGTATTGAAAAAATAAGGCCACCAAAAGTGGTTTCACTATTTTTGCACTTTTCTTTAGTTAGTTAGGAATTTTCTAGTGAAATAAACCCTTGTTTCAGGGAATAAATCATCAGAAAATATATGGAGCTCAAATAAATCTTTCCTCGGAGGGTTTTGTACATATTTGAATTTGGGATTTTTAAGAATTGGATACACCTCAAAATATTTAGCAGAATTCCCTTGGGAAATTCCCAAAGTCAATTCTGAAAACAAATTGTCATTTTACTAGATTTTAAATAAAGGTAAAAAAGTTATGAGACTAGCGATATTGGATAGATATTACAAATACTTTCCAGAATAAATTGGAATCATCATTTTTGGAGTTGTAGATTTGATGTAAGGATTTATCTAGTGAAAATACTATATGTAGAAAGTTTTAAATCATTAAAATTCATCAGAATCTCAATTAATTATGACCTCCATGGTTATAATAGATGTTGATGCACCACACCAGTGAGAGTTGGAAACAACTCAATAGGTGTTATATATTTGTCTAGGGGATTTTCTAAAAGCATAACTTGATGGATTTTGTCATTTTTATTAATGGTAAAACATGATTCCACTTGGAATGAGACTAATGCCACTTGCTAGATAGTTCAAATACCTTCTACTAGAAGTTGGATTTACTCCATTTGGGGATGTGTAACTCCCTAGAAGGTTAATTGAGTGAAAAAAGTACTATTTCTTAGATCAATTTACAAAAAGATACAATTTAATCTTGGTCAATGTTTTGGTACTAAATGTTAAAGAAGACATTCAGGTACTTGATAAAAATAAGGTATGGACTTATCACTTAATTTTACATTTTCTTTTTCAATTAAAGCTAGCATCTAGTAAACATACCTGAGAGAAAATGATTAAGGAAAAGCAAAAGGGAACAGGCGGGCTGAATCCAGATGCAGATGGGCTTCACAGGGAGAAGCGGACCACCTAGAGCGGTGACTCACGCAGGAGAGAAGGCGTTCGAAGCCGACAGGTGGACCCCGGTTGTCGACGGCTCTACGAGGCAAAGAGGTACAGGCGCATCTAAGCCATTCACGAAAAGGGGAATCAACGACGTAGGTTCATCTTCCACCTCTGGACACACCCGAGGATGGGAAACCCTAGGGAGGGGTTGGACGGTGCGGTTGCTCACCTGGGGTTGCTGGGAGAGGATGATGAGGAAGCTGGGCGACATTGAGTGGCATGCCAAGCGCAACGATGGGTGGAAGAGCGAGGTTTGGCGGAGAAACCAGGTCGCGCACATCCCCATGATGGAGGATGTTCGGAGGGTCGCTGGCACCCGTCCTGGGTGCATGCATGCCGTCTGGGAGTCTTCCGGGAGGGGGAAAGGGGTGTTGGGAGGAGGCCTGAGTGGTTTAGGCGACGCTGCTGGGGCTCGAGCTCGTGGGACTCGCGGGAGGAGCTCCCTCGTTCATGCACTTGCGGCGCCACTTCTGGTGTCCCTACGACAAAAGGATAAGCATGAGGAGGTAGATCTGATGCAGGGGAACAAACTAAGGGGGGTAGAAGGAAAGGAGTGTTTGGGATCGAGAGCATGCCTTCCTTCTCCTTGCATGCCCGAGAGGAGGGTTTTCCATCCCTCCCTGGTGAGGTGGAGTTGAGGGGCGAGATCTAGAGCTCGGGGCAAGGTAGGTGAGGGTGAGGGAGTGGAATGAGAGGGCAGGGGAGTGATGCACTGGCCTCTTGGCTTATAAAGCTAAGGAGAGGGTGTATGGTGGACAATGTCCATGGATGAGCTTGAGGGAGAGATGGCAGTAGGAGATTGGCTCTCATGGACGGTGGAGACAGGGATGGTGGGGTGCTTCTGGTCGTGCATAAGGACAAAGAGAGGGGTGTGGCTGCTGCAAGGGTTTTTAATGTGAAAGATTGTAAACGATCTAGTGTCTCTCTCATATACAAACACAAGGGACAAGAGTAAGGGGTGCTACAGCGCGTGCTATGGTAGTGGTCGACCAGGGTGTGTCCTGGAGCTGAGGAGAAGTAGAGAATAAGTTTCTACGAGGGTTGGAGTGGTTTTGGAGGTGTTTTTGGTATTAAGTTCAAATCTTCCTTGATGGATGATCATAGGTCATTTCTTGAATTTTGATCTTCACAAGAAGAGATAAGAGTGCTGGTAGATAGATATGATGAAGCTATTTTCCCTGTATTTATTTGGGATTTTTCAGATTAGTTTAGGTCCCTTTTATAACAATTATTCAAAAAGTGTTGAAACTATTTTATTGGATTTATCTTAAATATTTAATTGCACAAGATGGGTTTTTGGTTTGAGATGATCCTAAATATGAATTCACACTTTGCAGAATTTTCCCAAGATTTATTGAGGCATAAAAGTATTTAAAACATTAATTTTATCATTTCTGCCATTAAAGGAAAGAGGCTAAAAGAATTACTAAAACTCTTCAAAAATATTTATTTTTGAAGTGGGAGGATAGGGTATGATATGTAGGCCTCAGATGAGTTCAAAATTGGTAAAGTGTTTTGGAGGAAAACCAAGTTTCCTTTATAGAGGGACTTTTGGAGTTTTGGTCAAATAAAGGAAATAAATTATTTTGGGGCCAAAATAATTCTAGAAAGCATTTGGTAAATTTTATCTCCAATGTACATGATGTCCACAATATGTATCCATCATTTGGAAACTTGATTTTTGTAGAAAACAAGGAATAAAGGATCTAGCGCATGGTTATTTTTATTCCTTCAAAACCTTATTGGATCTTGGAGCTCAGAGATCCTCTTGGGTAATGGGCTATATGGATAGATATACCAAGTTATGTAGATCACCATGGTACATAATGTTGATGTTGGTTAGTATTGAGCTTTCCTAGGATTGATGACAAACTCTAAATAAAATAAGGGTGCCAAAACAGATTATAAACTAGCCTGCAAAACCATGTGGGTTTTGGAAGCACAAAGCTCCAATTGAAACAAGTGAATTAGAGATGGATAGAACTTCATGAGTAGAGCACAACCATACCAAGAGTTGGTAAAAATAATATAGTATCAAGATGTGAGCTTCTTCCAAGTGGGCATGTTGATAAGATTTGCAAGAAAGATTACCTTCTTGCCTGCAAAGCCATCAAAAACAAGTGGGTTGGAGGATGATATAGCCAAGGTCAAGAGTGGGCCTTGGTATTACTTAAGATGGTCTACACGATGGTTCAAGTGCATTTCCAAAAATGCACAAGGGTTGGAAAGGATGGAGACCCAAAGATGGGATATTGCTAATATTTCCAGACTTAGCAAAATTTGGCAGATTTGGGGATTTCGACTAGAATACAAGTGTTGATGTTTTGGATTGGTTGCAAGGTTCCGGATCATCATAAAATGGATGATGGTGAAGTATAGATTGAGTAGAAAGGATCCATGCTTGATATTGTTCTTCATTGACTTGGAAGCTTCTAGAATGAATCATCTTTAGAAATGAACTGGTTAAGGGTTTTATGTGATCACCTAGTGGCTATAGATCAAATCTAGCTTTGTATTCTTGCTTAGGGTTGGTAATCTTAATTTATCTTGATCCTAGAGTATGAGCTCCTAGGGTATCTCATACTAGTCCTAAGAAAACAGGTCAGACAGCAGATCAAGGCAAATCATCAGACAACAGACCAAGACAATTCATGTTCCAAGCAAATTCAAACTACTACTAGGATTACCATCAAGCCTAACATGGGGTAGAGATGTTTATTTTGAAAGGTTGTAGTTGAATAAGGTGAGAGTCCTTAGTATCTCTACCAAGAGTAGAATTTAAAAGCTTTATAAAAAGGTTTTGGAAAACCTAGAGGTAAGAGTAGTTGAAAGTTCTGTCTTGAAAACATAAGGAGATTATAGTATATAGCTCTCCATAGTGTGGTCAACATAAGCTACTAAAATATTTAGGGTTGCAAAGGTGTCTTGGCTTAGGGTTTTTTGAAAGGCCATAACATCTGAGAATATGAAAAATAAGCTAAGACAGTTTTTGTTAAATAGCTTTTGTCAACTGTGGTGAGGTAAGAAGTATATCATATACTACACATTCTGATGCATAATAAGGGAAGACAAGCTAGCAAATACTGCATCACTTAATAATAAAAAGTTATTGTTCCCCCTGATTTTTGAATTTTGGACAACTAATCAGGGTTGTTGAGATTGGATGTTACATGGCTCGCAGCTGGCAAGGACACAGCTTAGATGGCTAATGCTCACTAAGAAAAGGATAAGGTTGTTGGCCTACATGAAACGGCAAAGTTTCCAACCCAACGAATGAACTACAGAATATATTCCTCCATACATATCTAACTCAGAAACCATTACTTGTGTTTTATGTTTGCACGAGTCAAAATCCAAGCCAAGTACCAGGGCCGGGTGCTAATCACCCCCTAGGGGACAGAAGACAAAAATGAGCTTTCACCCGGCTCGATCCTTCTGCCGGCCTGAACCTCGGGGACTACACCATGTGGGCATGCTCGCGCGCCCCCACACGAAGATCTGCAAACATCCACAACACAAAGGAGCTTCGACCCGGATGGATTCCTAGTCGGCCCAAACCTCGGGGACTACACCCTATGGGTGCGCTCGCACGCCCCCACACAGAAACAAGCATGCAATAAACGCAAGCCAAACAACCAGAAAGTGCAAACAAAAGATCACAAGTCAAATATTATAAGAGGATATGAAGCTCCCACCAGAGTTCAACAGAGCACAAAGGAAAATTGTTCACAGGCACGGACAAAAGGACAATTTTCAACCAGTACAAATACTCCTGGCATTCCAGGGATCGGGCTTGAGGTTCAACTAGGGGGTCAGAGGCGTCTGTTGGAGCTTGGCTGCTGGAGGCGACATCGGCCAGGTCGGAGACTGGCGCAGCCGGGGCATCGGTCTGTGCTGGAGCTAGGAGCGGGTCGTAGGAGAATGTCTCTGTGCCAACCGAAACGCTGAAATCCTTGTCCAACTGGAAAAACCTCCCGATCTTGACACCGCAAGAGCGGATGTTAGGAACCTCGACACGAAGTTGGTTGTAGCTGGTCCCCTGCCGGAACCCTCGGGAAAGGCTCTAGAGATCTACGTCAGGATACCAGGACTTCAACAGCACAAGCATCATCTCCGCGCCGCCACACGCCTCCCACTCCCGCGCCGTGTCCACAAGATCAGGAGCATCGGCAAGCTTGAGGGCCCAGGCATGCATTGTAGCAGGAAAGGTGGTGTCAGGCCAGACATAGGCGAAGACGTCCAGACCAGTGTTGCGCATCCGGTTGGCCTCTTCGCTAACCACCACCAGCAGCTCCTCCAAATGGAGGTCACACCTAGCATCCACCTCAGGCATGCGGGCAAGAGCTCTATCAGTCGCCTCAGGATACTGAGCTACACCTGGACAAACAGCAACTATCAAAACTAGCTGTAGTAGATGGAAAACAAGTTCAGCAGTTGAGGAGTAACTTACTGACGATGATTTCGGCGATCTGACATAGCTCCACTAGCATAGCCTTCTCCCGCGCCTTGGACTCCTTCAAAGCATCCTCCTATTTATTGTACAGGACCTCAAGCTGCTTTAGAGTATCGGCGCGGATGTCTGTGGTCTTCTTGGCTTGACCAGCTTTGACCTCCATTCTCTTTTGATTCTCCACCAGCTCGCAAATCTGAGCCTGCCGAGTTTTGTTGGAGTCCTCCAGCCAGAGAACCTCCGCCTTCATCCTCTCCACCTCCTGATCCCTATCCGCTAACAGAGTTGCAGGAGGGTACCCGATGGTCAAACAAAAACGCGAAAATTCGCGCAATTGGGAGGACATGGTAGAGCAAGCAATCTTACGCCCCGGGTCCTGCGTAGTCTTGGCGGCTTCAACAAAAGCTTTCTACGGAAAATAAGGAGTGAAAAATAGAACATGGAAACTGGCTGAAGAGAAAAATGACAAAAAACAGTAAGGAGATATTTACCTCCAGCGAGGCCCCGGGGGCCTTAGCCTAGCCAAGTCCCTGCTCCATCTCCTCAACCAGGTGGCGTGCCTGGCCGAGAGCAACGGGCGTCGACTTGGAGAGCTACGCCAGGACATTGTCCGGCGTAAGCGCGACCTGAGCCGACCGCCAACCGGTCACCTGGAGGTCATCGTCGCTACCGGTAGCCACGCGCGACGCCTCCCCCTAGGCCCCAACGCCCACGCCGCTAGAGTTGGGAGCCTCCTCCCTCCCGATGTCTCCCGCAACCAGCTGCGTGGAGGCTTCCGGTGCCGCCTCCACGGGCTCCTCCACCTGGTAAGCGGCGAAACCTGTCTGAGTGGAGGAGCAGCCGCTGCACCACGCCCAACCAAGAGCACCTCAGCGAGCTTGGAGGCAGCAGGGGCATGATGCAGAGTCATGGGCGCAGCTGGCGGGGACGGCTCCGCCGCACCTGCAGCTGCCTCAGTAGGCGCAGCCGTGGAGGGCTCAGCCGGCCCCTCAACCCCATCCAGAGGAGGGGCGGATGCGGTGGTGATGGTCATGGAGCCACCCAACGACATCGCCTCAATACATGAACAATGGCACGCTAAGCAAAGGGAAGGTTAATGGTCACAAATATAAAAAGAGCAATGGCACATACTCGGCGACGCTCGGCATGATGGCCGCAGCCCTCGGCCGGCGAGTCCTCTTCGTGTCGCCACCATCTAGGGCGGCACTAGCCGAGGCGGCCTGCTTCCCCTTTCCCTCCCCGAGGTGGCCGGGGCAAGAGTGACATCCTCAACGTGCACGGCTACACCGGTAGAGACAAAGACATCAAAAATCCTGCTGCAGAAGCCGGGCAAGTAAGGGAATACAAGGAGAGCACACTCACCGGGCGGGTCCTCGCAACCCTCGTCGGCTCGGGTAGGGAAGTGCTCCGGATCCGTCAGCGGGTACTTCTATGGCTGAAGTCTGGCAAGAAGATGGGAAGCTCATGGTCGCCCATGCCATCCTCCGCAAGTTGTGCCATAAAGAGCTACTCAAAAGGGGTAGGTAAGGAGCAAGCAGAAGCCCTTCGAGAAAAATCCACTAGGAAAGGAAAAGAAAAACCAACCTTCGGTGGTAGCCGGCCCTGGTGGAACGGCATGCAGGAGAAGCTCCAGTCCTCCTCTAGGTCCTCCTTCGAGACTCGTGGCAAGTCACTCCCGAAGGAACCCATACGGCACCTCAAGCCTGTTGGGTCCGCAGCATAGAAAACAAAAAAATTCCTACGGTGTGAACTACACGCCAAGATCTATCTACTAGGTACAAAGCAACGGGTGGACATACATCCAACGAGAACTTACCCTCGTAGACAACGAGCTTTGTTAACGAGTAGGAACTCGTGGTTGATGTAGTCATACACTTGCCGATCTCAAGATCATGAGGAAGTCCGAGCGCCGCAACTCAGCAGCGCATCCGCACTCGCACACACGTTCAAGCCACCGAAAAACCTCCACCTCCTCGCTCCAGCGATCCAACGGAAGCAGCAACTCCTTCCGCATTTAAATGCCACTGGAACATGTATCTCGCTAATCCGAGACCATGGGGAATAATTCTAGAGGGGAGAGAGATCCTTCACAAGGAGGTGTGTGGATGAAGGAGGAATGGGTGGCCTTTATAGGAGGAGGGGTGCCCCTCTCTCCATGGCAGTGCATGGGGGTGACCTCACCTCCCCATTCATGTGGTGGTAACCCTCCACATTAACAGGCCTCTTCACAGTTCCCTCGAAAGCCTCCACTTTAAATGCATTAAATTTCTCCCCAATTAATGCACTCTCATTTAATAAAACTCTATTTATTAAATTTATTCACAAATTTGTAAATTAATTAAATAAACAAACAGTAACATATAGCCCATTGCAAAAATACAATATCACATGCAGAACCACCTTCTGCAATTTCACCCGAAACAATTTCCGGTTTCTATTGAAACAATTCCTGCGCTTTGTAATTCTTTCGTCTAAAACATATGTGCTCCAAAATGGTGTCCGGTAACTCTTAAGTGTGCCACCCTACGGTTCGCGAATAATGCAGACATGATCGAGACCCTTCTCCGATCAATAATCAGCAGCGGGACCTAGAGATCCGTACTGACTCCTACACATTCAACGATGACTCCTGTGATCATGAGAACCTTTAACGCTTGTAACTAAATCCCTTTGTCTCTCGATATATTACATGTCCGAGATTCGATCATCGGTATCTCCATACCTAGTTTGATCTCGTTACCGACATGCACTCTTTTCTCGTTCCTATGATATAACATTCTAGTGATCACATCACTTGCTTGCAAGCTATCCTAATGTGATATCACCGAGAGGTCCTAGAGTATATCTATCCGTCATATGGATTGACAAATTCCACTCTTGATCCATGAGCCTCAACATAACACCTTCGTAGTACTGAACCCATCTTTATAGTCACCCTGTTACGGTGTGATGTTTGATGTTATCAAGATACTCTTCCGGTGTTAGCAATTAACATGATCTCATGGTCTAAGGATAAAGATTACTTCGTATGATGTTATAGCAATATAAACATAATGACTTGATCATAATGCTATACTTCGGATGAATGTTCATCACATCATTCCACCAATGGTGTGACCTTGTTATTAACAACATCCAATGTCCATGATCAGGAAACCTTGATCATCCTGTTAATCAACAAGCTAGTCTATAAGAGAGGCATGACTAGGAACCCTTTTTGTTTATTAAACACACATGTATTGATGTTTCCGAATCAATACATTTCTAGCATGTAAAATAAACATCTATCATGTATAAGGAAAATATAATAACAACTTTATTATTGCCTATCAGGGCATATTTCCTTCAGTCTCCCAATTGCACTAGAGACAATAATCTAGTTCACATAGTGATAAATCTAACACCCATGGAGTTCTGGTGTTGATCATGTTTTTCCCTAGGGAGAACTTTAGTCAACGGATCTGCTACATTCAGGTCCGTGTGTACTTTACAAATCTTTATATCTCCATCCTTGACATGCTCACGGATGGAGTGAAACCGGGGCTTAATATGTTTGGAATTCTTGTGAGACCTTGGTTCCTTTGCGTTGGCTATGGCTCCATTGTTGTCACAATAGATCACCATCGGGTCCAACACACTGGGAACCACACCCGTTACGTAATGAACTCTTTCACCCAAATCGCCTCCTGCGCTTCAAGCAAAGCAACATATTCCGCCTCGTTGTTGATCCAGCCACCATAGGTTGTTTGGAACTCCTCCAACTAAATGCTGCTGCTCAAGAGAAATACGATCCGGATTGAGACTTAGAGTCATCCGGATCGGTGTCAAAGCTAGCATCGACATAACACTTAGCGACTAGCTCTTCTTCACCTCCAGATATGAGAAACATATCCTTAGTTCTTCTCAAGTACTTGAGGATGTTCTTTACCGCTATCCAAAGGTTCGAACTCGGATCGATTGGTACCTACTAGTCAAACTAATAGCATGTGCCACATCCGTCTTGTACATAGCATGGCATACATAATAGAGCCTATGGCGAGGCATAGGGATCTTATCCATCATCTATCTTTCTTCCGTCAGCGGACTTTGAGTCTTACTCAATGTCTTGCCTTGCAACATAGGTAAGAACCCTTCTTACTTTCATCCATATTAAACTTCTTTAATATCTTATCAAGGTATGTACTGCGATAACCCAATTAGGCGCCTTTGATCTATCTCTAAAGATTTTAATGCCTAATATATATGACGCTTCAACAATGTCTTTCATAGAAAATTTTTTGTTTAGATAACTATTAACACTGTTTAAAAGATCTATATCATTTCCAATCAATAATATGTCATCCACATATAATATCAAAATGCCACATTGCTCCCACTCACTTTATTGTAAATACAAGCCTCTCCATAAGTTTGGACAAATCCAAACTCTTTGATCACCTCATCAAAGCGATTCCAACTTCGTGATGCTTGCTTCACCATAGATGGATCGCTGAAGTTTGCACACCTTATTAGCATCCTTAGGATCGACAAAACCCTTAGGTTGTATCATATACAACTCTTCTTCAATCTTACCATTGAGGAACGGTTTTGACATCCATTTGCCGTATTTCATAATCAAATATGCAGCAATTGCTAACATAATCCTAACCGATTTAAGCATCGCTACGGAGAGAATGTCTCATCGTAGTCAACTCCTTGAATTTGTCGAAACCCTTTGCGACAAGTCGAGCCTTATAGATGGTCACATTACCATCAGTTTTCCTTTTGAAAATCCATTTATTCTCAACGGCCTTTGGTCGTGAGGTAAGTCCACCAAGTTCCAAACTTGGTTCTCGTACATGGATTCCATCTCGGATTTCATGGCTTCTAGCCATTTGTTGGAACGGGCTCATCATCGCTTCTTCATACGCCAGGTCATCCATTTCATCAACCATGAAATTCATAATGGGATTGCCGCAGTTCGTGAGTTGCACGTGTCCCGCTTGACTGCGAGGTTCGGTAGTGTCCTCTTCGGAGTTTCATGATCATTATCATTAGCTCTCTTCATCAGTGAAGTCAACTCAAACAACTTTCGGTCGCGCCACTCGCCATTCCACGAAGAGAAGGTTCAATAACCTCTTGAGTTCTACCTTCCGACTACTCACACCTTTCATGAAACTCCTTCTCAAGAAAGGATCCATTCTTGGCAACAAAAACCTTGCCTCGATTCGTGATAGAAGGTATACCCAATTGTTTCCTTAGGGTATCCTATGAAGACGCATTTTTCCGCTTTGGGTTCGAGTTTATCCAGTTGAAGTTTCTTCACACAAACATCGCATCCCCAAACCTTAAGAAATGACAGCTTACGTTTTTTTCCAAACCATAATTCATACGGTGTCGTTTCAACGGATTTAGATGGTGCCCGATTTAAAGTGAATGCAGCTGTTTCCAGTGCATAACCCCAAAATGACAGAGGTAAGTCAGTTAGAGACATCATAGATCGAACCATATCCAATAAGGTACGATTACGATGTTCCAACACACCATTACGTTTTGGTGTTCCGGCAGGCATGAGTTGTGAAACTATTCCACACTCTTTCATGTGTGTGTGCTAAACTTGTAATTTAGATACTCTCCTCCACGGTCAGACTGTAGAAACTTGATCTTTCTATTACGATGATTTTCCACTTCATTCTGAAATTCCTTGAACTTTTCAGAAGTTTCAGACTTGTGTTTCATCAAATAGATATACCCGTATCTACTCAAATCATCCGTGAAAGTAACCAAATAACGATATCCACCTCGCGCCGACACACTCATTGGTCCACACACATCAGTATGTATGATTTCCAATAGATCTGTCGCCCGTTCCATTGAACCGGAAAACGGCGTTCTAGTCATCTTGCCCATAAGGCATGGCTCACATGTATCAAATGATTCAAAATCAAGTGATTCCAAAAGTCCATCAGAATGGAGTTTCTTCATGCGTTTAACGCCAATATGACCTAGACGGCAGTGCCACATATATGTAGACTTATCATCATCAAGTTTAATCTTTTTAGCATTAACATTATGAATGTTCGTAATATTACTATCGAGATCCAATAGAAATAAACCATTCAACATAGGTGCATGACCATAAAAGATATCATTCTTATAAATCGAACAACCATTGTTCTCAGATTTAAAGGAATGACCACTTTGCATCAAACACGATCCAGATACAATGTTCATGCTCAGTGCAGGCACCAAATAACAATTATTTAGGTTTATAACTAATCCCGATGGCAAATGGAGAGGTAGCATCCCGACGGAGATCACATCAACTCTTGATCCATTGCCGACTCGCATCCTGACCTCATCCCTTGCTAGTTGTCGCTTGTTCCGTAGCCCCTGAACCGAGTTACATATATTAGCAACCGATCCGGTATCAAATACCCAGGTGCTACTTCGAGTACTAGTCAAGTACACATCAATAACATGTATATCACATATACCTTTGTTTGCCTTGCTGGACTTCTTGTCCGCCAAATACTTGGGGCGATTATGCCCAATGGCCGGACCCTTACTGAAGAGTAGCACTTCGGTGTCGGACTTAGGGCCAGCCCGGGTTCCTTTTCAGCGTGGCAATGATTTGCACCCTTCTTTCTCTTGTGCTTGCCTTTCTTGTCCTTCTTGAAACCAGTGGTCCTATTGATCATCAACACTTGATGTTCTTTCCTAATCTCCACTTTTGCGTCTTAAGCATTGTGAAGCTCGGAAGAGACTTCTTCATGCCCTGCATATTATAGTTCATCACGAAGCTCTTGTAGCTAGGTGGCAGAGATTGGAGAACACGATGTATGCCTAAGTAAATGGGAATCGTTATTCCCAAGGACACAAGCTTATCGGCGTACCCAGACATTTTGAGTACGTGCTCACTAACGGAGCTGTTTTCCTCCATCATGCAGCTAAAGAACTTTTTTGTAGCATTATAACTCTCTACGACAGCATGGGTATCGAAAATCATTTTCAATTCTCCCATGGTATCAAAGGCATTGCCATTTTCGAAACGCTTTCAAAGTTCCGGCTCTAGCCCATACAGTATGCCGCAATGAACTAAGTTGTGGTCCTCCTGACGAGTCACATAGACATTCTTTTCCTCGTCAGGGGCATCAGGAGCTGGTGGGGGCCTAGCAGTGAATCTAGCACATATTGCTTTTGTGCAGCAGTGAGGAGAATCCTCAAATTCATAGCCCAGTTGGTGAAGTTGCTACCATTCATAGCAAGTTTCTCTTTCTCCATGAACACATTGAAATTAAAAGCAGGTGGTGCCATCTACAACAGAATTTGTAAAGTTTATTTAGACTAAGTTTATGATAGATTGAGTTCAACTAATCCAAATTACTAATGAACTCCCACTCAAAAACGACATCCCTCATGTCCTTTTGGTGATTACATGAACCAAATCCACTATACCAAGTCCGATCATCACGTGAGTTGATATAGCTTCAAAGGCGAGCATCTATATGGGCATCATATCAACCATATGACTCATGCTTAACCTTTCGGTCCGTGTTCCGAGGCCATGTCTGTACATGCTAGGCTCGCCAAGTAAGAACCTTAGTATTCGTGTGTGTAAAACTGTCTTACACCCGTTCCTATGGAAGCATAGATTCGAGTACACCCGATCATCACGTGATGTCTCGAAACACGATCCATAGAACGGTGCATACTCAAGGAAGAACACATTTTTATCTTGATATCTAAAAGAGGGATCATCTTATAATGCTATCAAACGCCTAAACTAGCGGATAAGATGCTAACATCTAATGTGTAAAGTGAGATGATATGGTCCATGCATTTGATCTCTATCACTTGCATCATGGTATGATCTCTATCATTCCTTTGTGTGTAAGGCCAAGGTCTATGGAACTTACACGTTGAGTGTGTTGTAAGAGTATCCACCATACATCTACTTACAACAATACCATATCAACACACTAGCCCAAAGAACGATCTAAACTAGACGCCTCTAATTTATCAATTGCAAGTTTTACGTGGCTTAGGGCTTTCGGAGATAGAACCGTTCTTACCTACGAACATGAACCACGACGAGGATAACTAAGTTATTAGCAACTCGTTGTAAATCAGATATTGACTATAGTAGGAGAGAGGACACCCGCCACCCACTTATGCAAAACAAGTTGCATGTCGATCGTGGAACCGTCTCATGTACGATGACATGTAAGGTTGGTCCAGGCCGCTTATCCCACTATGCCACCAATATCCAAAATACATAGAAGATGCAATAACATGATCATCATTGCCCACATATCAACCATACGTGTACCCCGCTAAGCACCTACGCATAGATCAGGCTCTGATACCACTGTTGGCTCCGCAGCATAGAAAACAAAAAAAATCCTACGGTGTGAACTACACGCCAAGATCTATCTACTAGGTACAAAGAAACGGGGGGACATACATCCAACGAGAACTTACCCTCGAAGACAACGAGTTTTGTTAACGAGTAGGAACTCGTGGTTGATGTAGTCGTACACTTGCCGATCTCAAGATCGTGAGGAAGTCCGAGCCAACTCAGCAACAAGATCCGCACTCGCACACACTCGTTCAAGCCACCGGACAACCTCCACCTCCTCGCCCAGCGATCCAAATGGAAGCAACAACTCCTTCAGCATTTAAAAGCCACCGGAACATGTATCTCGCTAATCCGATACCATGGGGAATAATTCTAGAGGGGAGAGAGATCCTTCACAAGGAGGTGTGTGGATGAAGGAGGGAATGGGTGGCCTTTTATAGGAGGAGGGGTGCCCTCTCTCCATGGTCGCATGGGGGTGACCTCACCTCCCCATTCATGTGGTGGTAACCCTCCACATTAAAATGCCTCTTCACATTCCATTTTAAAGTCTCCAATTTAAATGCATTAAATTTCTCCAAATTTAATGCTCTCTCATTTAATAAAACTCTATTTATTAAATTTATTCAGAATTTTGTTAATTATTTTAATTAACAAACATTCACATATAGCCCCTTGCAATATTTCAATATCACATGCAGAACCACCATCTGCAATTTCACCAAACAATTTCCGGTTTCTATTGAAACAATTCCTGCGCTTTGCAATTCTTTCGTAAAACATATGTGCTCCAAAATGGTGTTCGGTAACTCTTAAGTGTGCCACCCTACGGTTCGAATAATGCGTACATGATCGAGACCCTTCTCCGATCAATAATCAGCAGGACACGGAGATCCGCATCGACTCCTACACATTCAACGATGACTCTGTGATCATGAGAACCTTTAACGCTTGTAACTAAATCCCTTTGTCTCTCGATATATTACATGTCCGAGATTCGATCATCGGTATCTCCATACCTAGTTTGATCTCGTTACCGACATGCACTCTTTTCTCGTTCCCGTGATATAACATTCTAGTGATCACATCACTTGCTTGCAAGCTATCCTAATGTGATATCACCGAGAGGACCCAGAGTATATCTATCCGTCATCTGGATTGACAAATTCCACTCTTGATCCATGAGCCTCAACATAACACCTTCAGAGTAATCTGAACCCATCTTTATAGTCACCCTGTTACGGTGTGACGTTTGATGTTATCAAGATACTCTTCCGGTGTTAGCAATTAACATGATCTCATGGTCTAAGGATAAAGATTACTTCATATGATGTTATAGCAATATAAACATAATGACTTGATCGTAATGCTATACTTCGGATGAATGTTCATCACATCATTCCACCAATGGTGTGACCTTGTTATTAACAACATCCAATGTCCATGATCAGGAAACCTTGATCATCCTGTTAATCAACAAGCTAGTCTATAAGAGAGGCATGACTAGGAACCCTTTTTGTTTATTAAACACACATGTATTGATGTTTCCGAATCAATACATTTCTAGCATGTAAAATAAACATCTATCATGTATAAGGAATATATAATAACAACTTTATTATTGCCTCTCAGGGCATATTTCCTTCAAAGCCAAGAGACCCATGTAGGGTCATCGGAGCCGGAGAGATGGCACATCTTGTGCGAGCGCGCCATCAGCGGGAGCACGCGACGCGTCATCCAGGACAATGAAATGTCCCGGGGGTGAGCCGCTCCTTCTCCACCAGAACCTCCAGCCGGTTCGCCATCCGATCCATGTCCGTCTGGGATCCAATACCCTTTACGGACCAGGCCCTCCGGGTCGACGAGATGTTGGCGAAGGGCGGTAGCCAGATCTAGTCCATGTTGGTGGCGTTGCACACGTAGAAATACGAGCGCTACCACATCTTCACATGTCGGGGATGCTCAGCCGCGGCATCGGCGATGACGGCCGCGGGTAGATGGCACAACAGCCCGTCTCCGTCAGCGGCCCGTCCTTCCCCACCACCTAGACCTTTAAGTTAAAGAACTTAAGGAAGTTCGTCGTGTCTGGGCAAACTCCCAAGTAGGCCTCACAGCAGGCTGCGTGATGCGACAGCGGCGCCAATGCATTTGCCCCTAGATGATGGAGCTGGAGGTCGAACGCGGCAAAGATCTCAAGCACGAACTTGCTCACCGGCAAGCCGAAACCGCGGGAGAAGTGCACGAGGTAGACCACAGCCTCGCCGGGCTAGGGGGTAGGAACCCGCTCCTCCTCCGGTGCGAGGTGGTGCTTCACCACCCACTCTGACAGGATGAATTTCCCCCAACAGTACTTGAGGATGAGGTCTTATGTAACATAGGAGCCGCACCAGCCCCCACCTTGCTCCTGTAACATGTCGTCAGATGTGGTGGACATGATGGAGAAGCGAGGCCCCGTCGTCGCAAGGAGATGCGGCGGCACCGGCGATCAAGAATTGGAGGCGTAACAGCAGAAAGGAGGCAAGGCACAAGGGGCAGGAATAGCAAGACGTAGGAGGAAGATGAAGTGGGGAAATCCCCTCCCTTACAGCCCTTATCGAAGCAGAGCAAGCATGTACCCTACACTCCCCTCTGCCATGTGGCAAGAAACTGCTCTGCTCCCCCATGACGCTTCGGTTGCGGATCACATGCGCCAACATAAATCTCGCAGAAGATCCCACAGGCATTACCACGGGAGACGAGGCGTGCACACGATCCCCAAGAAACCACAATGATGAAGACGTATGCGCAATTACCAAAAACTGTCACGGTAGACCAAGCGGTCAAGCTGACACGATGTGTGCTAGAGGTGCTAGGCATGGCCAATGTAAGCACTGACGTTAGAAAACAGGCGATCCATCTCCCCCTTCCGGGTGTGGCATCCAGTCAAATTCAATCGCTGCTCACACCTTGTGGGTGGGCCATCGGTTTCATAGCCAGCTCTAGCCGGGAAACAACAAGCATCTCGAGCCGGAAAACGATAAACACTACAAGACGAATCTGCAACCAGTTTTCATCACCAATCATTCCATGAGCACGCAAGAACTTCTCCACAAGGCGAAGTCTCAACGCGCTCGGGGACTAGTGTCGGGGGATGACCCCCGGGTAATCCAAGCCAGGCTCAACTGGCCGGCTCTAGGGATGCCTGGCCGGATGGCCACAAGACAGAGAGCTACATCCGGGTGGACCACTCCATCCGGTCCGCCCTCAAGATTCCCCGGCTGGCCCGCCTAGCCGGATGGCCAGAAGAACCGGCTAGGTGGCCACCTCTACTCGGCCGCCTCGGATCCGTTGGCCAAGATACGAAGGGGGTCATGCTCCTTGTTGAACGCACCCCTGACCGGACAGGCTGGCGTGCCACCCAGCCGGCACTAGAAGATATCTGCGCCAAAGCGCCAAGGCTGGAAGCTGAGGAGAGCGTTGTCGGCTGACCGCTAAAGCACCAGCTGACGAGTAAAGCATCGGTTGACGAGTAAAGCGCCGGGTGACGCCCAAAGCAAAGGCACTAGGACACTGTAGTGCTATCTCCCCCTGTAATGGAGGCTTGACCATGTCCTGGCCCACCGGCTAGGCCCGTACAGCCGGCCCGCTTTGTAAACCCAAAGCCCAAACAGTAAACCCTAGAGCCCACATTGTAACCTACCTCTCCCAACCAGTATATAAGGGAGGGTAGTGCTAGGGTTCTAGGTAAGTTCTCTAGATTCAATAGTTCATCTTCTTCCTCTAGCTCTCCATAGCAGCTAGGGAAACAGCTCAAGGAGCACTTGTACTGGGCATTCGCCCCCCCTATAGCAGATTCTTGCATGAGTAGGAGTGTTACCTCGACAAGAGGTCTCCGAACCTGGGTACATTGTTGTGTCTGCAGTTCATGTGCCCAACCCGTTGTGAGTATCCACCGATAGCTTCCCGATTGTCCCCTTTCATGCCATCGCTGATGGCACTGCCATGTTCCACACCACGACAAGACACGACATGCGCTATGTGTGTACAAAGCGGTGGTCAGAAGCGCACGAACAGTAAATGAGAGAGAAGAATGTGGAAAAACAGGCATAAGTGCCATTTCTGTGACCAACTTCTTTCTGACTCTGTTAGCTAGACTATCATGTACCTTAAGCTTAGTATGTATGGTTTATTCAATCTAAGTTAGTGTACTTAGTATGCGTGTTGTTTATTGCATGTTATGTCTCCCTCTTTATCGGCGAAAACGAAATGTGTTCTACTCGACCTATGATGCTTGCTAACATTATGTGGTATGTCTTTGAGAGTTTCGACTTTTGCCGTTTCTACCGTGCTCGCTCTACCTAACCTTTGACGTTTGTTTGTCTTTCCACCATATCTTTGACGCATCTTAGTTGTCGTGGCCACGTGTACGGTAGACTGCACACTATTTTCCAAACATGTTTGTACATGTGTTCGTGTCTATTGGCGAGTATGCGGATATAGCACGCGCGTCAGGAGACCTACATAGCGTACACTAATAAAGATGGAAGCGTATCTGCGCACCATGCTCCTATGTATACATGCATCCGGGAAATCTTGGTCTATTTCATGGGCCTACTCTGCCTAATCGATGCGTTATATAGACTCACAATTTTCCACACTCGCTTATACGTGTCACAACACGTACACGTGAGCAGACACTAAAACAGTACACATACGTGCGAAATCGTTTTTACCAACAGATGCGCGGCCCATGAGGCGTAAAGAGAAGTCTACTATACATGACGAATGCTAAAGAAAAACGTTCTTTCCGAAACGCTTACGAGTGTACTACGATAAATTTTTCCGTTTGATCGTCAGACTTTTTGTCTACCACCTGCGCTGTAGTGGGCGTAAAGAGAAACATGTGTGCGAGATGATGAAAGCGCCAGCAATGTTTCCTTCACGCGCGAAAAAATATATGATCGTTTATCGCATGCACGTTTATACCTGCAATGTATATACGTCTCACACGAAGTTTCTCATTGTGCGAGATTTCATGGAATGTTATGTTTACTGGCCACGCCTCTGGACGGTGCAGAGAGAAGTCTAGTTAAAATAGAAGCTGCGGTGTTTGGTGTCACACGTCCAAAAATTATGAACAAAATGCCACACCGCATGCACCCCACAACAATCGTTTGTGTGATTTTTGTTACTACATTGGCTTTCTCAGCGCTGAGTGGTGGAACGCTCGTCATTCCAATCTGCATAATTAAGGTGACCCAGAGGCCGAGTCGTACATGCATATCTCAACGGAATTCTCTAAAAATGCTAACAAACCTTCTCGTTGATGGATAGCTAATGGAGATGCTAAACAAAACTTCCTTTATCTCAACAAAAACAATGCCTGCTGACAAAGGGTAACCTCGGCAATGTCCATGGTTATGGACTTAGGGTTCCGTGGAAAAGAGAACACTAGGGATTTCGTCGGCTGATCAGACAAACAAAAGAGTCAAAGTCGTCTGATTGCTTATGGACAATGTGATTACATATTGGTCAAAGCTTTGGTACCTATCCATTGGCTCATCCCAAACTTTATATAATAGGTCGGGTCCCAAAGCCGTATATAGACTAGTTACAAGTTATAATTACAACACTAATACAATGTCGGTTCCTACTCTTTCCTTGATTGTCAAGATATGCTTTCCGTCCGTCGGATTCTTCTTGGACCTTCCTTTATTCTTCATGGGCTTTGTGGGCCATAGGCCTTTATACAACCAGGGCAACTAATCATAAGGACCCGATTAGTCATACCCATGTCACTAGCCCCCCGAGACTCCATCTGAATCGTAGATTCGGGTTGAGTCTCAAAGACAATTTTTGCCAAAGATTCATATGAATAAGCCGATGTTCTTTATATTGATAGTCGTAGAGATTTGGTATAACACGTCTAATGCATCCAACGGATAGGGAATCAGTTAATTGCTCTTGGACAAAAATACTGTTGGAGGGATACCCCTGGTAGGGTCACGCCGGGGTATAAAGGCTGAGTTAGCCGAGGTACGGCAAGGTCAAAGCGTATGCTGGCTGAGTAACCTCAAGGCAAGCCGACTTACGAAATGACCTGGCCCGGTGGATGTTCACCTAAGGCTAACCCAGCCGGCAGAAAAACTTATGTCGGCTATGTTCGATCTATCTTGTTTGCAGGTGCCCAAGTGGCCGAGTTAGCTAGGCGCTAGCCAGGTTATCACGTGTCTTACAAGAGAAGGAAGGAATCTTGGTTGTCAAAAGGTGGTCTCTGTCCACTGTAGCGTGAGCGAAGCGGACAAAGAAGAGGACCAGTGGGGCGTGACCGACAAGGGTGACGTAGCCAATGTCGGCTGACGCCACCAGTGTCGGATGATGTTGCACCACAGAGGGGGCTTAGGGAGGCTAACACCCTGAGTCCAGACGAGCCAGTTAAAATGTAAAGGCATATTGCTTTACCAAGGAGCATATTCGGTGAATATACCTCCACGCATGCCATAGATTATAACCTAGCCCCCCCATATAAGGAGGGGCAGGAGATCCATAGAGAAGGTCGGCCATTTTTACCAAGGGAGTGCTCTAGAGATTAGTCGTGGGCAGTAAGAGAGCTAGTATCCTTTCCCACAAATAGCTCGAGGAGCATCTGTAATCCATCATCTACAAGAGAGAAACACAAACACTTGTGTGTGGAATCACCACATTATCCCTCCCTGGATTCATCTAGTGCTCATTGGCCTCATATTTAGCCTATACATGGCATCTACCATGTCACCACCACGACAGTTGGCACCTACTGTGGGGCTAGCGGCGCTAGCAGGGGTAAACATCCGGACGGGAAACATCATCGCCACCGGCGAACGCATCGTCTCCAGGCTCGTTCAGCGCTTTGGAGCACTGGACTACGTCAGCGATAACTTTGGGAGCTTCGGCAGGCATCCTCCTCCGCGCAATAGCCTCTTCATCAAGCTTGGCACCCACAAGATCTATGTCGGCGTCGACGAGTCCTGCATTCACCCGTAGCACGTCGTTGAGGGAGGCGAACCACCCCTTAGAGCTGCTCGCATCTCGCGTATCACTCGCCCCGCTAGCTGCGCTGAGGTCATGATGACGGCGCCTGACACAGGGGCAAGCAAGGACCCGGCGCCAGAGCCGGAAGCTATGCCAAAGTAGGCAAGATCTAGATTCCCTCCGCTGGAGAGGCCAGAAAATGTACTGCAGCAAGCAATAGATAGCTTAGCAACACCTATAGCACCAGTGGTAGATCCGGCTCAGGCACAGGCCGAGCTAAAAGAGACTAGGCAAAAAATGTTAGCTGGGGCGAAAAAGGTAGCTGAGTTACAACAGGCACTAAAGATTACTTTGCGGGAGTTTGCAAAGGCAAACCATATAGATGGAGTAAAAATCCGAGGTAGGAACCTGATCACTAAGATAGACAAGGAGTATGTGCCTAAGCCGGGGCAGACAGCTACTATAGTGACGGCAGGGCTGGAGAGGTATAGCACCCCGGCCAAAAACCTCATGGCTGCCAATGCAGTTGCATCCGAGTTAGAAGGTTTGACCGGAGAAGCCAGAGAAAGGCAACATGAGAGAGTTAACAATTTGCTAAGGATAGCATGTCAGCAGAATGAGGAAATGAACAAGGAAAACCAGGCGCAACCTAGAGCGTCGCATGTAGTTCATTTGGCAAGGAATAACCCGACAAAGTCCGTCGGTGTTGCATCATCACCTCATGATGGCCCTAAAAGAGAGGAGGTGGTAACCTCGGGGAGAAAAGATAAACAGATGGTCCTGTATGAACCAGTTAGGGCAGGGAAAGGAAAAGCAGTGCAAGTTGAAGAGGACTGTCATAGTGCCAATCGGGGTGAAGCTGGCCGGGGTAACCGCGACCATGGCAACGCCGGTCGAGGAAACCCTGCCAACGGCAAATGCCAAACAGCATAATCCGGCAGGAGCAGAACAAAATATACCTCGGCAACAGCACCAGCAATATGCGCCTCGGCAGGAGAGAAGTGTCAGCCCAGCAATGCAGCAGCAAAATGCTCGTCCGGGTCAAGATAGATACAATGATTGTTATTCGGTGATGGACGATGTCGGATTTCCTAGGCCGGAGAACCATGTGGTTGGATCAAGATTGGGAAGCGGGAACTTGCAACCAGATGATGCAAGGCTGAAGTCGGACCGGATCTATAGGTCGGAAATGATTGAGGTGCAAGGTCCTCCAGGTCCAGCATGTTTCGGACTGCGGATCATGAGGGAGCCACCAGTGCTGAACTTTCAGTTGGCCCGGGGAACAAAGACGTATGACGGTAGCACCAAGCCGAATGATTGGCTCATTGATTATGCAACTGCGGTGAACATAGCCACAGGTAATTTGAGATGGGCAGTGAGATATGTGCCCCACATGTTAGAAGGACCAGCAAGGGGTTAGTTGAACAATTTACCGCCGGGAAGCATCAACTATTGGTTAGATTTCAAGGAGTTGTTCATTAGCAACTTTTCGAGCACCTATAAGAGGTCGAATAGGCCGCAAACTCTGGTGTTATGCAAGCAAAGACCGAATGAGATAGACCGGGAGTTCTTGACTCGCTGGTGCAATGTGCGAAATTCCTATGAAGGGGTAATTGAATCACAAGCTATTGCGTGGTTCGCCCAGGGGTGCAGATATGCAAGTATGTTGTGGCAAAGATTGCAAAGAGATATGGCAACCATGTTGGCCGAGATGATTCAGATTGCAGATTCATACGCCTTGGATGATGTCAAGTGCTTCCAATGATGAGTATTACCCTCAAGAGGGTGTCGGATTATCGCGGCGCAATGATTTCCGGGGTAAGAGAAGGGACGATCGGCCGGATTACTGGTACAACTCGTAGCAAGTGGCAGCTGTGGATCAAGATTAGCACAATGTCGATGCTAACCAGCATCAGAAAACTGGAGGGCAATAGTGGCAAAAAAGGGTGAAGGCAAGAAACCTTGGACGCTAGAGCAGAAGAAACAGTGGCAGGAAAGAAAGTATAGGCCGAGATACACATTCGAGTCTATGTTGGATCAGCCATGCAAGTTCCACACGCCAAGTCCAAATAACCCGCGAATCATACAACCCGGCAATGTGAGTGGATGAGGAAGCTAGAGCAAAGTGGCTCGGGGAATGCTCAGGCACCTCGGCATGATGGACCTCGGCACAAAGCACTTTGGAACGATGCACCTTGGCAGCAACAGCTCACTGGGGGAATTTACAGCAACTAATGTTCCCTCCACCTCCACCGAGGTATGAGAACCATGAGAGAAGGGATGCAGTGCATCAGGTGAATAATCAGCAGCAATAAGACCAAAGATATCATGAAAATGACGGCAGGAATGAGTATAGAGAACATCACCAAAGTTACTGCGTGTTCACCATAGAGGAAACTAATAGAAAGAGCTTGCAACACCGACATATGGAGGTGAATGCGGTAATGCTAGTTGTGACGAGGTATATGCCTTGGGAGGAACAAGAGATTACCTAGAGCATCAAGGACCACCCTAGGCTCATGCCGAGTCCTGAAACGTATGCACTGGTGTTGGATCCGATGTTCATTGGGCCGAATATCAATGTCAGGTTTTCCAAAGTGTTGGTAGACAACAGCAGTAGCATTAACATCATTTACAAGGATACCATGCACAAGTTGGGAATATTGTAAAATATGCTCCAAGCGACAAGGACTACTTTCCATGGCATTATGTTGGGTATCTCATGTGAGACCAATGGTAAGGTCTGAGTTGATGTGTTATTCGGCACAAGGGACAACTGCCGGACTGAGAACTTGGAGTTTGAGGTTGTGAGCTTAGAAAGCGCATATCATGCGTTACTCGGCAGGCCAGCTTTGAACAAGTTTATGGCAAGTACTCACATTAGTTACTTGAAGATGAAATTGTCGGGGCCAAGGGCAGTGATCACCATAGCCGGGGACTTCAAGTGTTCCATTGAGTGTGCCTCTACTGGGTCTAACTTGGCCGAGCCACTTGTGATTGCTCAAGAGAAGAGGAAAAATCAGGAGGTGGCTGCGTTGCCTCAGTCCGCACAGCAGCATATGCCGACTCTGACTAACCTGCATGGGAGTGTTTCATTTCAAGTGACAAAAGATACAAAGAAGGTGCATGTTGGTGACCAGTTCCCAGAGCGCAATGTAACTATCGGTGTCGGGTTAAGTGACAAATAGGAAAGCGAGCTCGTCAACTTCCTCCATGAGAATCGAGATATCTTTGCTTGGTCTACACAGAACCTGCAAGGTGTGCCGAGGGAGTTGTCCGAGCACTCGTTGAATGTGAGACCTGGAGCAAAGCCAGTGAAGCAACCTCTTCGCCGCTTCGCCGAAGATAGGAGAAAAGTCATTGGAGATGAGATAGCTCGGCTCCTTGCAGCCGGATTTATCATGGAAGTACTTTACCCAGATTGGCTCTCTAATCCGGTGCTCGTGGAGAAGAAGAAAGATTATCTGAATGTGGTCGTGGTGTGGCGTATGTGTATCGATTACACAAACCTGAATAGGGCATGTCCAAAAGATCCATTTCCATTGCCAAGGATAGACCAGGTCATAGATTCAACTGTTGGGTGTGAGTTGTTATCATTCATAGATGCTTATTCTGCCTTTCACCAGATACCTTTGAACCTAGACGATCAAATAAAGATTGTGTTTATCACCCCGTACGGGTCTTATTGCTATCGCACTATGCCGTTTGGTATAGGTAATGCAGGAGCAACGTATCAACAATGCATGCAAAAAATGTCTACATGACCAAATTGGTCGAAATGTGCAAGTTTATGTGGATGATGTTGTGATAAAAACTAAGGAAAGAAAAACGTTCCTTGATGATATTCGGCAAACATTTGCGAACCTAAGGAGGTTCCGAATGAAGATTAACCCAGAGAATTGTACCTTTGGTGTGCCGGCAGGGAAGTTACTCGGTTTTCTTGTATCTAGTCGAGGTATCAAGGCCAACCCCAAAAAATCCGAGCTATAGAAAGAATGGAACTGCCGAAGTGTCTTAACGATGTGCAGAAGTTCACGGGTTGCTTGGCATTGTTAAGTCGGTTTGTAAATCGGTTGGGAGAGAAGGCACTGCCCCTCTACCAGTTAATGAAAAAGGCAGATAAATTTACATGGACACCGCAAGCTGATAGCACATTTCATGAGTTAAAAAAGATGTTATCTTCTGCACCGGTCTTAGCCTCACCACTATATAAAGAATCGATGTTGCTCTATATAGCAGCGACCAACCGAGTCGTAAGTGCAGTGATAGTAGTTGAGCGTGATGAGGAAGGTAAGTTGGTGCAGAGGCCAGTGTACTACCTAAGCGAGGTGTTGTCATCTTCAAAGCAGAATTACCCTCACAACCAAAAGATGGCATATGGCGTGTATATGGCTGCAAAGAAGCTAAAGCACTACTTTGAGGAACACCCCATCAAAGTGATATGTGAAGAGCCCATATCCGAGATAATGGGCAACAAAGATGCTAGTGGCCGAATTGCAAAATGGGCAATTTAGTTAGCCCCATACGCACCATAGTTTGATAGAAGAGATGCGATTAAATCTCAAGCAGTGGCGGATTTGTTTGTGGATTGGGCTGAAATGCAATACGAACCACCTTTGTTGTACTCAAACTATTGGAGGATGCACTTTGATGGGTCAAAGCTGAAGGAAGGACTAGGGGTCAGGGTAGTGCTTACCTCGCCAAAGAAAGATCAACTAAAATATGTCCTCCAGATCCATTTTAGTGCATCGAATAATGTTGTCGAGTATGAGGCGCTCATGCATGGGCTTAAGGTAGCAAAGGAAGTGGGGATACGTAGGATACTATGCTTTGGAGATTCGGATTTGGAGGTACAGCAAGTGTCTGGCAATTGGGATGCTATGGATGCAAACATGGCACTTTACAGATTCCATGTCCAAAAGACAAGTGGGTTCTTTGAAGGATGTGAGTTCCACCATGTACCTCAGCTTGAAAATGAGGCGGGCGATGTATTATCTAAATTGGGGTCATCTCGGCAGCCAATCCCGCCAGGCATTGCTTTGGAGTACTTGAGAAAACCATCTATCACACCTTCACCGGAATCCGACTCAATTTATGTCCCGACTCACTCCAGATTAGAGGCTATCCCTATGGACATAGATGGGGGCAGCACATCAGCAAACCCGGGGACTACTTCGGCAGATCCAGGGACTACCTCACAGAACCCGGGGACTGTTCAGCTAGATCCGGCTGGACTTATGTCAGTGGAAGTGATGGAAATTGATGAGGAGTTCTTTCCTGTTCGAGTTATACCTGCATGGGCAAAGCCAATATTTGAGTTCTTGAAAGAAAGAACTTTGTCGAATGATGAGATACTTTCGAGGCAAATCCAAAGAAGAGCAAAGGCATATACTATTATCTACAAGAGAAGTGTCACAAGTGTCTTGCAACGATGTGTTGACCCGGAAGAAGGGCTTAACATTCTCCGAGATATCCATCACGGGTAATGTGGGCATCATGCATCATCCAGAGCATTAGTGGCAAAAGCTTTCCGACATGGATTTTACTGGCCAAGTGCCTTGGAGCAAGCCGAGGATCTTGTAAGAAAATGCAATGGTTGTTAGAGGTATGCCACCAAGACACACATGCCTATGTCAGAACTGAAGACTATACCTATCACTTGGCCATTTGTGGTGTGCTGCTTAGATATGGTCGGCCCATTTAAGCTGGCAAAAGGAAACATGACTCATATCTTGGTTATGGTAGACAAATTTACCAAGTGGATTGAAGTAAAGCCAATCAGGAAATGTGATGGGGCAATAGTTGTGACATTCCTCAAAGATATAATCTTGAGATGCGGCTATCCCCACAGTATCATAACTGATAATGCCACAAATTTTGCTGAAGGAGCATTTGCGAGGTTCTGCCGAGAAAAGAAGATCCGGCTAGATGTTGCATCAGTGGCCCACCCTGCTTCGAACGGGCAAGTGGAAAGATCCAATGGACTCGTTTTTTCCGAGATAAAAAGCCGGCTCATTGAGCCGCTACAAAGATCAGCGGGGTGCTGGATATAAGAACTACCAGCGGTACTATGGAGTTTAAGAACAACTCCGAATCGATCAACAGGCTATACGCCATTCTTTATGGTATATGGGGCAGAAGTTGTACTACCAGCCGACATAGAGCATGATTCGCCCAGGGTCGCCCAATACATGGAAGCCGAAGTGCGGGAAGCCCGGCAAAATGATGTTGATCTGCTGGAAGAGGCGAGAGAAGTGTCCTTGTCCAGATCCGCCATATATCAGCAAAATATCCGATGTTACCATAGCCAGAAAGTAAACCCCCCGAGTCTTTCGGAAAGGTGACCTTGTACTTTGGCTGGTACAGCGCACTACTGGCATGCATAAGTTATCCCCTCCATGGGAAGGACCATTCATTGTAAGCAAAGCATAGCACAATGATTCCTATTACCTCATTGATGCACAGCCAGTGAAAAGAACAAGGTGATGTGTCCGGCGAGAATCTAAGCATCCATGGAATGTAGCTCTACTTCGTCCGTTTTACACTTAGCAGAAGTGTATGTATCCGAGTCTCTCATATGACGGTATGTATGTTGGCAATGATTTTATTAATGAAACCTCGACACCCCAAGCAAAAACTCGGGGACTTCCTTAATAATTTTATTTTCTATATTTACTTTTCATATGTCGGCTGGCTTAAATTGCTTACACCTTAGCCGGATTAGTAATGTGTAGGCACCAAAAACCTAACTCTTCGACTTGTTGCTGTCCAACAAGAATTAGCTTCATGGCAAGCAAGAGAACAAGTTTGGAATTACAAGGCACATGAAAAACGACTAAGGAAAGGGACGTAATCGAGCCGACACTTGTTATTCGGATTAACCCTGTATTTATCTTACTTAGGCTATGTTGAATTATTTTGAGCTAATCCCAAAATTTCAAGTATTGTTAAGTCTGTTTTTTGAACCTCGCACTCGTAAGTAAAAACCTGAATCAAGGTAGACGCGAGCCGAATCATAAAATTGGGGGAACAAGAAAAGGAAACTCGGGGACTCTGCCCAAGTTAATCCGATATTAAAAACTTAGTAGCAAAACACAATCATTGTACTTGATACATTTGCACCCGGCATACCGGGGATTTGATGAATGTCAAAGTATTTTTTAGCTCATGGAGCAGCAGTAGGAGCCGGATCATCGGTCGAAGGTGGAGGTAATTCCGCATATGTAGGGGGAGCACTGGTCTATGCCTCGTCTTCTGGGTTAGCACCTGCACCCTCCGGATCTTCAGTGTCCTCGCCGAGCTTAGAGGCTTCTTCTTCTTCAATGTCTACTCCATCCGAGACGTAAGCATCATCAACGACATCAAGGAAGCTCGGACCTTCGTTCCAGCTATGGCAGAAGGCGTACTGGATAAGGTTGTAGGTGCAAGCCTTGTGTCGAGCGATGCACTCTGGATCATTAGTCCATTTTGATCCAGTGCGCATGCGGTCGAGCACCCTCAAATCAGAGGTCTCATACCACGAGAGTACGAAGCTCAATGCCGTATCAGCCCCAGCACGCGCAGCAGATTCTCTCCAAAGGTTCAGCTAGGTCTCACACTCCATCAGCTTTGCAATAAAGGTTGTACTGCCTTTGGGAGTGGGGTCAGTGGGCCAAAGAGCATTGAACATTCGGACAGCTGCAGGCATAATTTCTGCGCCATAATTCTTCACGACTTCAACTCGAGCAGCGAGGCTCACCAGCATGTCCTCCGTGTCATAAGGAATAGACTCAAAGCCAGGACCAACTGGGGTACCTCGCTGCAGGCGGAACTTGGCGACAGCGGCAGAAGCAAGGGCATCACTCTCTAGGAACTTATCTGTGAACAAAACAAGTAATACCAATAAGTAAGGGATGTACCATATCAACATACAACTCTAATAAATCAAAGACGTTCAACCATTCAATCTAAGAACAAAGAAACTACATAAACATGACATATAGGATTATAGTTTATAGCATCAAATATCATGCTTATATAGGATGGTACAGAGGTGTGTGGAAGGATGAATCACTGCATACTAGGAGAATTAGGTGATGGAGATGGCGGTGAAGATGGTGAAGATGGTGGCGCCGGCGCCGGCGTGGGGGACTCCTTCCCCGCCGCTGGTATCATGGGGGAGCACCGCCCCTTAGCCCCCTTCCTTCATGGCTTCTTGGGAGCCCCCCCCCCCCCCCCCATGGAGATGGGACCATGGGGGAGGCAAAAACGTGGCTTTGGTGGCTGCAAATTTGTGGGTGGAGATGCCCTGGGCGAATTAGGTTTTCTCCCTTTATATAGCTTCTCGGATTCCCGTCACCTCATCTTGGGCTGCAGTAAATCGGGCATCAAAGGCTCGTCCGGACTCGGAATCAGCTAAATTTTATGTCTAGAACGTTCGTCGTGAAATTTACAACAACTTTGTAGTTGAAGAGTTTTCCGTTTGACACCGTGTTCGACCCGAAACGCAACCATCTTCCAAAAGAGTTTCGAGACAGATTTCTGGAAAATTTCCAATTTGACTCCAACAAGGTTTCCACTTGTATTCTTGGTAATTCCTACACATCAAAGTGTAAAACAAGAACATTATGCACTTTTGCAACTATTAGTAGGTTAGTCCAAATAAATCATAAACTTTATACAAAAAGGAGTGTCAAAAGCATATTATTAGCATAAAACCATCAAAAATTATAGATATGTTATGGACGTATCAGACTCGCACATTGGAGTTCTGTCCACTTAGCGATGAAGTTAGGCAGAACCTGTGAGTTGATTGTTTTACGTTTATCATACGTGATATCTCGAGGAGTCAGCTCTATGCCCCACATAGAGACACGCTTTGTGGCTTCTAGACTATTAAGTATGCTGGAAAGAGGTGCCTCATTGACCACCATGATCAGGTGCTCCGAAAAGTAGTGGCACAGCTTGTGTGGTGTCATAAAAACTTTGTATGCTAGTGAAATGGATTGTATGGGCACCTAGGGGGGTGAATAGGTGCTACTTCAAATTTTAATGCTTTTTCAATTTTAGGCTTAACACAAAAGGTAAATTCTCTAGATAACTATTTAGAAGAATTTCCCTATATGCAAACATATCTACTAGCGAGTAAGAGGCGAGTGGAAAGAGGAACGAGTGAACCGTAGTGAAGCACACGGAGACACATGATTTGTTTTACTGTAGTTCCTTCCTTGTTAAGGGAAGTACATCTGCATTGGAGGGGTGGGCAGTACTAAGACCACCACGCCACAATAGGCCTCACCCTATTCTCCGATAGATCCCGCCACCAAAGGCCTGATCCACCTTTCCACTATAGGAACCCTTCGAGGAGGGTACCGGCGCCTTTACACAACTAGCGGGGCACAACTCCACAACCAAATTGGAGGCTCCCGAAATGACAACAAGCTGCCACAAGAACAAGTTATCAATAACAAAATACAAGATCTAGATATTAGCAAGAATACTAGATCAGCGATTTCTCCAAATGAATGGAGAGGAGTTGATGCGCTTGATTCGTGATGGCGATGAAGATTGTCTCCTCCTTCAATTCCCCCAAAGATTGAAGCTTTCGGGTGGTTGAAGTGGGAGATCTAGAGAGAGAGCTCTTGCAATGTATTTGGCACTTTTCGAATGAATCAAGAGTTCTGCTCAATGGGGATGAAGGGGATTTTATACCCCCTTTCTAAACCAAGCCGTTGAGTTTTGGGGCGGATTATCCTACTGGGAAAACTCCCTAGACTCGGATTATCCGCAAAAATCCGCCTACGGATGAAGCTTCAGGCTGGCCCTTGACACCTTCTCCTGGGGACCGGATTATCCGGCCCTAGGGGAGGGCCGGATTATCCGGCTAGGGGAAAATCCGCCCCAGCCACGGAATATTCGGGGGAAATTCCGCCCCCAGACAGAAGCTCACGCAGATGCTCTCTTGGGTGATTCCCCTAGGGCCGGATTATCTGCCCCAACATGAGGGCCGGATTATCTACCCCAACATGAGGGCCGGATTATCTGGTCCAGGGAGAAAAACCGCCCTAGGGCCGGACGTCCAGGGGAAATTCCGCCCTCGGACAGAAGCTCACGCAGAGCCAGTCCTGGCCAAAATGGTCTGGCCGGATTATCCGGCCCATGATGGGGGCGGATAATCCGGTCCCCCAAAAGCATAAAACTTTCCTGCAACACTTAGTACACATTAGAACTTCCGTGGTATTGTTATCTAACAGACAAAACACAGGAAATCATGAAATGTTCTTTCAATCTCCCCTTTTTGGTGTTAGATGACAATACTAGGATTTGCAAGAAAGTTCACAGGAGCACCAATAATAAATACATGAAAGAGACTCCCCCTCAATGTGTGCATACTAGAAATTTGTATTTGAATACAAATGCACACACATAGGTGTGAGTCTATTCCATTGCAATATAAACAATATAATCATACCACCGAGATAGGGAGAGGCGTCCTTGATATAGCCACAATCATCAATGTGATAACCAATATAATCCTCGAGATAGATGCCCAACATAATAGGATATGATAGATGAATCCATAGGTAAAATCCTCGAGATAAATCCAGAAATCCACAGACACAAAGTCTCATACACACCACAAACCACAAATTGAAGTTTAATTCTAAATGGGCACAAGTAAGAAAACGACGAATGAAAAAGAGCAAATGCTTGTGCCCGACCCATGCAAATCCTCGGAGACCTAATAGAACTACTTCTCCCCCTTTGGCATCGAGACGCCAAAAAGTAAGAAGAGTGATGCTAACGCCCCAAGGTATCACTCGTAGTCGTCATCCTCATCCTCGTCCTCGTTCCCATCGTTGTCCTCATCCTCAAGCTCCTCGGTGTCATCGTCCTCATCATCAGCAGTGACTGCAGAAGGGAACAAGTGACGCTCCAGCTATCCATAGTTAAGCCCAGAAGAAGAGTTCCACCGGGCATATGATGTGGGAGGAGTAGGAGCCGGGGGATCACCAAAAGCACCAGACACATGGTGAAGGATGAGCTGCTGAGAGTGGGCCAACTCATGTTGCTGCTTGTAAGCCTCGTATTGGCCCTTGCGTGTGTCCACGCCTATGCAAAGAATGTTCCGCTAGAACTAGTTTAGCTGCTTGATCTCACGAGCAACGGGAGGCACTGGAGGCCTGCGAGCATCCCTCATGAGACCCTCAGGAGCAGAAGAGGGGTGAGAGGTCTTCCGAACCTTGGTGTAGATCTTCTTTTCCTTATGCACAAGGTCAATGTTGAATTCTTCAGAGGGAAGCAGGTGCTTGATGAGCATCATAATGTAGGGAGCATAAGGAATGGACAGTCGGTTGAACATTGCATCAGTCAATTCATGGTAGATGAAGTCCATCACATCCATCTTGTACTGCACGGACTCATCCTCGCACGAGGCAACCTCATGAGAGAAGGCTAGGAGCTGGACTAGGTGACCATGGATGCTATCATTGTTGCCTCCACTCGGAGTGATAGAATCACGGAAGAGGCCCACCAAGGCAGCATAGATGTGAGCAAGACCAGCAAGGGTGCCCACAATGCCATTGTCCATCATGCACGGAGAGAGGACTGCATCTTTATGGGGCTTCAGTTGGGTGATGATGAGGTAACCACTAGCCCGATCCCTGCTGCGGAAAGAGTACCCAAGCACCTCAGCAATCACACGAAAATCAGCACTCATAGGCCTGTTACGAGTCATCCACTTCATAGTGCGATGCTCATCACCACAAATGACCAATATGAAAAAGAACTGCTTCACAACTTCAGAGTCATAGGAGCATTGGAGAGCCATGAGATGGTGCAACCCCATCCACTCAGCCACATACATGGCATCAACAAGGTGAGGCTTCTCCAAGGCCTCAGCAAGAATCAGCGGGTGCATAGGCCTAATCTTCAGCCTGGCATACACATCTTCATATATTCCTTTCTGTTCAGCACACCAAAAGCGAGAATCACCCAGCTCAGAGTCACGTGCCAACTCAACAAACAGATCACGGTGACGAATAGATGAATAAGTGACTGGATCCAAAGCCTTGTAGTTGATCTTGGGCTCTTTGCCCTTCCTCTTGGACACACCCCTCCTGGATCTCTCCCTCTTTTCTTGCTCATCCATGCGATCAGCTTCTTTCTTTCTTCTTCTCAGTTCAACTTCATCCACAGTATTACCCTCACTGTCTACCCCGAAATAGAGACCACGAGGACGACGCTTGTAAGTCTTGGGAGCACTGGAACCACCTGTGAGGAGAACAAGGGCGATAGAATGGGGATAAGCATACACACAAGTCCAAGAGAGAGCGGAGAAAAAGTAGGCAAATAGTTCATAGTCCAATCCTACTCAATGCACACAATAAGGAGAAACTGAACCAGATTTTATTCTATCAGGCCGGATTATCCGGCCTGGCCAGGCGCGGATAATCCGGCCCTGGCAGAAATTTTCATAATCGCCTAGTTTGAATGCAAAGGAGTAGATCGGGCCTAGAAACTGCAAGACTATGATTTCTACGCGAAACGACATCCTTCTAGACAACGTTCCACCCAACAAACAACACATCTAGCCAAAGATGGGGAGAGAGGGAGTTACCCTCACTCATTGGAGGAAGAACACGGAGGAGAAGGTACCCGAAGGCGCGGAGAAGAAGATCCGGGGAGGCCCGGAAAATCCGGTGGTCGGAGAGGCTCCGGGGAGGGTGGGGGACGGCAGGCAGCAGCTGGGGAGAGGGAGAGGGTTGGGGGAGAAGTGTTGCTCGTTATGAGCCCTTCCTCCTGACCCCTACCCTTAAGGACGAAATCCGCCAGGGCCGGATTATCCGGCCTATACTTGGACCGGATTATCCGGCCTAAACTCTGAACTTCTGTTACACACAGAGTCAGGCCCGCGCGTCCCCAAACAACACCCCCACAAGATGTACAAGGGACTTGTGTGCAGGAATAGATGGCTTAGGGGTAGGAAAAAGGCTTAGGATTAAGAGAGCCAAACTAAGATGGTACTACACACTCAAATTTGCAAGAATCAAAGCAACTAAAAGCCAAAAGTGAGTGTGCTTCCCATAAAAACATGAGAGGAGCTAAAAACGATCGAGAAGATCCAAATAATTCCAACTCTTCTCATGAAAGAGGGCGGTGGCTAAAGCCACCTTGTTGGACAGTATGGTATGACACCACGAAGATATATATTGGGTTCATGACCAATACTCATCAATAAGCTCACATATCAAAAAATGATATTAAGAGAAATGATTTGACTTGCTTTCGGCATTATGGGGGGAGGGTTAGCCCAATCAATTAGGACCACACTCCCCTATATCCATGCCCACATCTAGACCAAATAAGACCGAGATGTACGAGTGAGTGCATGGGTAATCAAGACAAGCTCCTTGAATCAACGATATTTAGCTCGATTGATGAAGGTTCCTTCTCTAAGTTGCTTGATCTCGAATCCAAGAAAGAACCGTAACTCCCCCATCATAGACATCTCAAACTTGTCAGTCATAAGCTTTGAAAATTCATCATTAAAAGCTTTATTAGTAGAACCAAAGATGATGTCGTCTACATATAGTTGGCATACGAAGAGCTCCCCCTTAACCTTCTTAGTAAAAAGAGTGGGATCGATTTGCCCAACTTCGAAGCCACGGTCTAGCAAAAGCTCTTTAAGGTGCTCATACCACGCACGTGGGGCCTGTTTAAGGCCATAGAGTGCCTTATCGAGTTTGTAGACATGGTTCGGGAAGTTAGGATCCTCAAATCCCGGGGGTTGCTTTACATATACCAGCTCATGTAGAGGACCATTAAGAAAAGCACTCTTAACGTCCATTTGCTGCAATTTAAAATTATTATGGGCAGCATAAGCAAGAAGGATACGGATGGACTCAAGATGAGCCACAGGACCATAGGTCTCGCCGAAGTCAATGCCCTCAACTTGGGAATAGCCTTGTGCCACTAGTATTGCCTTGTTCCTTACAACAATCCCAATCTCATCTTGCTTGTTTTTAAATATCCATTTAGTGCCGATAACATTGTGGCAAACCTTGGGCTTCTCCACTAGTTTCCAGACCTTGTTGCGCTCAAAGTTATTCAACTCTTCATGCATAGCAACAACCCAGTCCGGATCTTCAAGAGCTTCAAACACCTTTGTAGGTTCCACCATAGAGATGTGAGCTTGATGCTCACCAAAACTTGCCAATTCCCTTCTAGTAGAAACCCTTCATCGAAGATCACCTACAACTTTGTCAAGAGTATGACCCCTTAACTCAAGGTTCTGATCAGCACGAGCCTTGTGACGAAGTTCAGTAAGCTTGTTGTCTCTTGGTGGAATAGTTTCATCACTTGAGTCTTCGTTGGAATCATTTGCTTGACCTTGATTAGAAGTCTGATTATCAGCAGTAGGAGATGACGAAGCATGCCCTTGAGGTGGGTCACAAATGTAATGAGGTCGATCATCAAGAGTTTCGTGGTGGATAATCCGTCTGGAGAACTTGATGCAATTTCATCGGGTTCACGGAACTTGCTTGAATTGGCGGGGGCGGGTCTGGGTCACCTGTAAAATCGGCTGGAGCTTGCAGCAGTTTCTTTGATAGGATGCACAGTTTGGTCATCAGGGGAGTGGTAGCCGGATAATCCGGTTTCGACCGGATAATCCGGCCTAGAGCATCCAGGAGCATGTTGACCTTCAGCAATTGGTGGAGTTGGTGTAGAAGTTACTCCCGTGGTTGGAGCATGTTGAGAATGTGTAGATGAGGGATCTTCATGAGTAGAGCATTGTCCTTCCCGATCCGCCACAAGGGGTTCCTCAATGGGGCGGAAAAATCCCACGCCCATTCTTCTTATGGCATCTTGGGGTATTTCAACATCTGCATCACAAACATCAACTTGCCCCGCATGGGAGCCGTCATTTTCCTCGAACACCACACTACAAGATTCTACAACAGTTTCGGGGAGCTTATTGTATACTCTATAAGTGTGGGATTCGGCACCATAACCAACAAAAATACCTTCTAAAGCCTTAGACTCAAATTTATATAAACGAACTCCCTTGATGAGAAAGAAACACTTACACCTAAATACTCGAAAGTATAATATGTTTGGCTTGTTACCGGTAAGTATTTCATACGGAGTCTTGTCCAAGATTTTACGGAGGTATAACCGGTTGGATGAATGACAAGCGGTGGAGATTGATTCAGCCCAGAAGTTATATGGAGACTTGAATTCGGCTAGCATAGACCTTGCCATATCCATTCTGATTCTTCCTCTCGGCAGCACCATTTTGTTGAGGGGTGTACGCAGCGGAATATTGATGTCTTATCCCCTCTTCACTTAGGAACTCATTTAAGGTGTAGTTCTTGAACTCGGAGCCATTATCACTTCTTATTGCCAGAATAGGGAAGTTGTGTTGATGTTGAACCTCGTTGGTGAAGTCGATGACCGTTTGTTGAGTCTCGCTCTTCAACTTGAAGAAATAGACCCAAGTGTATCTTGAGTAATCATCAACGATCACAAGGCAGTACTTCTTCCCACCGAGGCTTGCATGAGATGGAGGTCCAAAGAGGTCCACATGAAGAAGCTCTAAGATCCTTTTTGACAAACTAATAGTCTTCCTTCGATGAGGAGAGCCATGCATTTTCCCTTCAACACAAGCCCTGCAAACACGGTCTTTGGCAAAGGAGACATTTTCTTTTAGTCCAAGGATGTGGCCACCCTTGTGGAGACTTTGCAAAGTTCTCATATTGACGTGGGCTTGTCGGCGATGCCATAACCAACCCGCGGCAGCCTTTCCAAAAAGACACATCGGGCCTGTAGTGGTTTTCCCCAAAAAGTCCACCACGTACAGGTCATTTTCAACATATCCCACGAAAGCGACTTTTAGAGACTTGCTCCACAAGAGTACCACCAAATCACCATCAATAAAAACTGCAAAGCCCATCTTACCAAGGGCGCGAACTGAAAGTAAATTGTAACCGAGGGTCTCAACAAGCATGACGTCCACGAGAGAGATATCGTGAGCCACCACAACTTTGCCAAGACCCAATACCTCAGATTTAGACTTGTCACCATAGGAGACGGTTATATGATCATGATTTGGCCGCATCTTCGTGATGGTCTCCTTGCTTCCGGTCATGTGACTCGTGCATCCGCTATCGAGTACCCATTTAGACCCACCAGAAGCATAACCCTGCAAGAAAGTTACTTCTTGGTTTTAGGTCCCCATTTTTCAATGGGTCCTCTCATGTTAGTGACAAGGGTCTTGGGGACCCAAATAGACCAAGGAATATAACAATCATAAGGACCTACATAACTAGCATAAACATCACCATAATGATCACAATATAACTCAAAGTTAGGATTGTTAGCCCCTGCAAAACCATCATAATTAGACTTGTCATTAGTGGTGGTGCTAGTCTTTGGTTAAGCAGTCTTGCTCTTCTTCTTCTTGTTCTTCTTGTTCTTTGTCTTGAGAATATAACCAAGACCCTCTTTTCCATTGTTTGTTCTTTGCTTGCTAAGTATCTCATCTAGAACTTCTTTACCTTTGTGTTGAGATCCTTTTGCAAGTTCTTATTTTTCATAAGATGATGTGGAGGTGTTGGGCACATCATACTTCCTCAATTGATTTTGGAGCTGGTCATGAGACTCATTTAGAGTAGAGTGTTCACTCTCCAATGCCTTGTGAGCAATGTCAAGTTTCTCAAACTTCTCCGAGAGTCTGGCATGAGCAGCCCCAAATTCAATCTTTTCCTTCTTTAGTTTCTTTACCTTGGCAAGAGCGTTGTCACGTTCTTTGATGAGCTGGGCCACAACTTCTTCATGTGACTCCTCAATGGATTCGAGTCTCTCTTCCAAAGTTACTCGAGCTTCCTCTTCTTCTTCCAAGGCATTCTTCAAAGAAGTTATCTCCAAGGCATCTTCTCTTTCAATTCTACCCTTTTCTTCAAGGAGATCTTCGGCTTGGGCAAGTTGACTCATAAGAGCATCAAAATGAAGTTTGTGCTCACCTTGCAAGTTAGTGAAAAAGTTGTCCAAAGCAATAACTTCTTCTTTCATTTTAAGACTAGTATGATCATCCATATCCATATTTATGTTAGTCTTAGGGAATGAAGAACTAGAAGTTCATACCTCAGACCCTCATGCCATAAGACAAGTGACGTTGTTGTTGATGACGTTTTCGTTTGGCGAGTCGAAGAGAGATGATGGAGTCGATGTGGTAGCTATAGCAGCCACCTCGCGAGAACTATCTTCATCCTCTCCATCTTCACTTGCAGAGGAGTATTGTTCTTGTGCCACCAAGACAATCTTGGGTTGCTTCTTGTAAGGGCCATTTTTTTGATAAATGGCTTCTTCTTAGGTGCCTTGGACTTTTCTTTAAGGATGAGCCTGCCACCATTGTCTTCTTTATTTTGATATGGACACTCAGCCACAAAGGGCAGCCTATCTCCACAATTGTAGCATGTTCTCAGTTTTGGGCCACTTTCTCTTCTTCCACTTGACCCATTCTTGCGCTCGAGTTTCGACTTGGCCTTGGCAGGATCCTTCCAAAAGTTCCTTGCATAAAACGCCATGTACTCACCATGGGCATGTTTGACTTCATCGAGGCAGTCCATGGAGGCACTCTCGAAAGCTCTTTCGTCCTCATCTTGCTCAACAACATTAGCCTTTAGAGCAACATTGACCCCTTTTTGCATTCCAATGGCACGGGCACGGGCATCTTCCGCGTTCTTTGCAGCAACTTTGAATGATGCAATTTCTTGCATGACTTCATTGGACGTCATTTGATGGTAGTTGTGTCTACCTTGCAAGCTATTCAAATATGTTGGCTCAAAAGGCATTAGAGCACTCACATATTTCCTTTTTATCCAAGCATCATCGATGTGAGTGGCTCCATGCTTTCTAAATGTTGTTGCGATGCCCTTGAGTCTTCTATACATGTCTTCATGGTTTTCACCATCCAACATGTAGAATCCTTCAACTTCATTACTAAGGGCATCATACCTATTCCTTCTCGTGCTTTCATTTCCAATAAAGAGATTGGTGAGAGCATCCCAAGCTTCTTTAGCTGTGTTGAGATGTTCAATGTGGGGCATGTCCTTGGGACCCACTCCGAGCTGTATCATGTGGAGAGTCGTAGCATTCAATTGGCTATCCACAACTTCTCTTCTTGTCAGGTTGGTGTGATCTCCAATATGAAGACCCTCTTCGATAATCCTCCAAAGTTCAATAGAAGAGCTACAAACATGAGACTTCATTAAGAATTGCCATTGATTAAAAGAAGATGCAGTAAGCTTGGGTGGATCACCCCTATTGTTTATATGGGGATGAGGGATAGGTGGGTTGGGGGAATATAAGTGATGAACCTCACTATATTCCTCCTTACCACTTCCTTTCTTGGAGGTGGAACCATTATGTTTTTCACCTACCACTTCATCTTTCTTGGATCCGGCGTTAGCCTTATCCTTGGATGAGGGAGTGGTGGCCTCAGAGGAGGATGGAGATGGGTCTACGGATGATGTGAGGCGAGCAATCATTTGATGCATCTCCTCCATCTTGGTCTCAAAGGATTTCAACAAGGTTGTTTCCAACGTCTTGAGGTCATCCATTGTGACCTTATCCACAGCCTCATTCCCATTCTCCTTGGTACCCATACTTATCTTAGGCGGTTAAGCCCGAATAAAGAGCCGGGGCTCTGATACCAATTGAAATGGATCGTATGGGCACCTAGATGGGGGGTGAATAGGTGCTACTTCAAATTTTAATGATTTTTCAATTTTAGGCTTAACACAAAAGGTAAATTCTCTAGATAACTATTTAGAAGAATTTCTCTATATGCAAACCTATCTACTAGCGAGTAAGAGGCGAGTGGAAAGAGGAATGAGTGAACCGTAGTGAAGCACGACGAGACACAGGATTTGTTTTACCGCAGTTCCTTCCTTGTTAAGGGAAGTACATCTGCGTTGGAGGGGTGGGCGGTACTAAGACCACCACACCACAATAGGCCTCACCCTGTTCTCCGATGGATCCCGCCACCAAAGGCCTAGTCCACCTTTCCACTATAGGAACCCTTCGAGGCGGGTACCGGCGCCTTTACACAACTAGCGGGGCACAACTCCACAACCAAATTGGAGGCTCCCAAAATGACAACAAGCTGCCACAAGAACAAGTTATCAATAACAAAATACAAGATCTAGATATTAGCAAGAATACTAGATCAGGGATTTCTCCAAATGAATGGAGAGGAGTTGATATGCTTGATTCGTGATGGCTATGAAGATTGTCTCCTCCTTCAATTCCCCCAAAGATCAAAGTCTTCGGGTGGTTGAAGTGGGAGATCTAGAGAGAGAGCTCTTGCAATGTCTCTGGCACTTTTCAAATGAATCAAGAGTTCTGCTCAGTGGGGATGAAGGGGCTTTTATACCCCCTTTCCAAACCAAGCCGTTGGAGCCTTTGGGGGGCGGATTATCCGGCCCAAGTGAGGGTCGGATTATCCGGCCCGGGGAAAACTCCACCCTAGACTCGGATTATCTGGCAGAAAATCCGCCTACGGACAGAAGCTCGTGTAGGCTGGCCCTTGACACCTTCTCCTCAGGACCGGATTATCCGGCCCTAGGGGAGGGCCAGATTATCCGGCTGGGGGAAAATCTGCCCCAGCCACGGAATATCCGGGGGAAATTCTGCCCCCAGACAGAAGCTCGTGTAGATGCTCTCTTGGGCGATTCCCTTGGGGCCGGATTATCCGCCCCAACATGAGGGCCGGATTATCCGGTCCAGGGAGAAAAACCGCCCCAGGGCCGGACTGTCCAGGGGAAATTCTACCCCCAGACAGAAGCTCACGCAGAGCCAGCCCCGGCCAAAATGGTCTGGCCGGATTATCCGGCCCATGATGGGGTGGATAATCCGGTCCCCCAAAAGTGCAAAACTTTCCTGCAACACTTCGTACACATTAGAACTTCCGTGGTATTGTTATCTAACACACAAAACACATGAAATCATGAAATGTTCTTTCAGCTAGTTTCTGATAGTGTGGATACCTTTGTTTGGATAGGGAGAGGACTTCACTCAAAAAATAGACTGGTCTTTGGATGCCATGAGTTTTTCCTTCTTCGGGTCGCTCGACGAACAAAACTGTGCTTACCACTTGGTTAGTAGCGGCGATATAGAGTAGCAGGGGTTCTTTTTCTCTTGGCGACACGACGACAGGGGGTGTCGAAAGTGTTTTATTGAGGTCTTCGAAGGCTCGCTGAGCTTCATCCATCCACATTTTTCTGATTTCTTCGTGAGGGCGTAGAACGGGAGTGCCTTCTCGCCCAGGCGAGCGATAAATCGACTAAGTGTCGTGACTCATCCAGCCAATTGTTGCACGCCTCAAAGATTAGTTAGCTTATTCATTGTGAGGATTGCCTGCATTTTTTCAGGGTTTGCCTCTATTCCTCTTGTTGATACGGGGTATCTGAGGAGTTGCCCTACGGGGACTCCAATGGAGCATTTCATCGAGTTGAGTTTAATGCAGTATTTGTCGAGGTTATCGAATGTTTCCCCAAGTTCGCCGATAAGGGTCGACCCTTGCTTTGTTGTGACTATGACGTTGTTGATATATACATGTATGTTTGTTCCAATTTGGCTTCCAAGGTAATTTTACATCATCAGCTGATACGTGGCACCCGCATTTTTTAGTCCGAAGGGCATTATAGTGTAGCAAAATATGCCATACCGCATGATAAATGTTGTTTTATCCTAGACTTCCTCCTTCATTCGAATTTGGTGATACCTAGAGTATGCATCTAAAAAGGAAAGATGCTCGTACCCAATGGTTGCATCGATTATTTGATCGGTTCGCGGTAGCGAGAAGTGATCCTTTGGATATTGTTTGTTTAACGCGGTGAAGTCAATGCACATGCGCAGTTATTTTATATTTTTCTTCGACACACATACTGGGTTGGCGACCCACATTGCTTTCTTGATTTCTTTGATAAACTGAACGTTTGTTAGGCGATGGAGTTCTTTTCTAATGGCCCTGCATTTGGGTTCTGCAAAGCGGCGAAGTGATTGCTTTACTAGCTTGGCATCGTGATTTAAGTTAAGTGCGTGCTCAGTGAGTTCCCTGGGTATTCCTGGTATGTCGGCTGGTACCCATGCAAAAAATCTCCCAATGCTCACAGAAGAACTCGATGAGCACGATTTCTATGCGGGACCAAGATTGGAAGCCACAAGGTCGTCTTCTTTGGGTCTGTAGGGTGGACCTAGATTTCCCTTGTGTCATTTTATGTGTCAAAAGCTTGATCAGGGGTGACCTGTGCCGTTGGCAAAGGCTCTGTATCTATCGAGATTTTCAGTTGCTCAAACTTTGCTTCCACCCCAAAAGATTCGAAGATTCTGTTGAATTCCCAATCATAGTTATCGGAGCGGGTGAAGCTGTCTCTCGCGGTTATGATTCCTTTAGGTGCTGGTATTTTCATTACCATATACGCACAGTGCGGTACTGCCATGAATCGTGCGAAAGCTGGTCGTCCCAAGATCGCATGGTGTTGTGATGGCCAATCCATGACTTCGAACTCGAGCTTTTCATGCCTAGAATTTTCCCTTGATCCGAAGACAATGTCAAGATAAATTTTGCCTAAAGGAATTTTGGCTTTACCTAAGACTATGTTGTGGAAGATGTGTTCGTTGGTGCCAAGTTTGTTAAGGAACAGTTCATTGCCTGTAATGTTTTGGCATAGATGAGGTTGATGTTGCTTCCTACATCCATGAAAACCTTGCTCATGACGATTTGGGCCTCCACTATTAGAGCTAAATTACCCGGCCGTGGTACTCATAGCGGGTGATCAGCCCTGCTGAATGTAATTTCTTGCTCTAACCAATGGAGATATATGGGTGTAGCTAGTGACGATGTTACTGCCGTGTTGACTTGACGTGTGATCGGCTTCTGAACTCTATTGGACGGACACCCTTTTTGGATCATCGACATTGCTCCTTTGTACCTCAGGTACTCGTCTTCCTGGTTTCTGTTTGTTGTAGGTTGTGGCTGGCCTACTGGCAATGGCCCTGGTGGTGCTGGTGGTGCACTGAGAGCTAGGGTCCCAGATGTGGTGGCGTACCTTTGGTTTGCTGCCTCGACTGCTTTTGCATTGCAGACTTCTTGAATTTTTAGGAATATGCGGCAATCCTTCATGAGGTGGTTTGAGCGCCTTCTCCCCTGGAGTCAATGTAGAAGTGCATAGCGAAAGGTACATCGATCATCTGTATTGGAGACATTGGAGGCTCTCGAGCCCTTGGCTAGTACCACTGTGTCGGTTGGCTTCCGCCGGCATCATCTCTATTACTGTGGTATCCGCTGCCGCGATCGTCGTTTCTTTGGTTGTCCTCTCCTGAGAAACCAACCGCAACATAGCTTGGCCCGTTGTATCCATCATTGCTTCGCCTTCGCCTATCACTATTGCGCCTATCCAGATCTTCCTCGGGTGGGCGCCCTTGCTTGTTGTTTACTGTGTCTTCACTGTCTGCCCAATGATTAGCCATGTCCATGAGGTGGGAAATTGTTTTGGGTTTGACCAGTCCCATCTCCTCAATGAATTATCTTCGACGAAGGCCATCGTTGAATGCATCAATATCCCTTTCATCTGATATGGCTTCGACTGAATTTTTGATGATGTTCCACCGCTGAATAAATGCTCGTATTGGCTCTCCAGATTTCTGCTTGCATGCCTACAACTGCTCTAAGGATGCGGGACGCTTGAATGTAGATGTGAAGTTTCGGATGAACTTATCTTTGAGGTCGTTCTAGCTGTTGATGGATTCTTTAGGTAGCTATCTGAGCCATGATCGGGCGGCGCCGCTTAGTTGTAGTTGCAGGCTCTGCATTGCGGTAGCCTTGGAGCCACACTGGAGTTTGAAGGTTTGCAGGTAATTAGCCAACCAAGCTTCAGGTTCCTAGAGACCATTGATACATTGCAAATGTATCTATAATTTTTGATGCTCCATGCTTGGTTTTATCTACTTTCTTGTGTTTTGTCCACACTTTGGAGTACTTTTCTTATGATTTCTTGGACTAACCTATTAACAAGAGCCATAGTGCCAACTGCCTGTTTTTTGCTGTTTTTGGTTCCAAGAAAGTCAGAAAATGAATATTCTCGGAATTGGACGGGACAAAAGCCAAAATGCCTATTTTTCCGGAAGACATCTGATGCCAGAATACGAGACGGAGAAGAGCTGGGGCCGGCCACACCACCTGGTCGCGCGGCCAGGCCTGGCCCACGCCAGGGGTGGTTTGGCCGACCCCATCACCCCCTCGGCCTCTCCTTCCGCCTATATATTGCCCTCGGGACCAAAACCCTAGGTACCCGATCAAAAAAATCCACGAAAGAGTCTGTAGTCGCCATCATCTCCATCCCTAGATCGGGATGGATCTGAAGCTCTTCCCGGCACCCTGCCGGAGAGGAGAATTCACCCTGGAGGCCTTCTTCATCATCATGCAAGCCTCCGGTGTGATGCGTGAGTAGTTTATCTCTGGACTACGGGTCCATGTAGTAGCTAGATGGCTGGTTCTCCTCCTTTGTGCTTTCATGTCTAGATCTTGTGAGCTCCGTTCATGATCAAGATCATCTATTTGTAATTCTGCATGTTGTGTTTGCGGGGATCCGATGGATATTGAGATGCTATTTCAGATTGATTATTGATTCTATCATGTCTTTGTTATTTTTGATCTTGCATGCTTTCCGTTGTTAGTAGCTATCTTGGCCAAGTAGATGCTAGCAACTCCAAGAGTTAGTATTTATGCTCGATAGTGGGTTCATGCCTCCGTAACTGGGAAGTGACAGAAATCTCTAAGGTACTAGATGTGTTGTTGCTACTAGGGAGAAAACAACAATCCTTTGTTCATAGAACAATCGTATTGTTTACATTACACGCAATTCGTAAAGCAATAATCTGTTGCTTGCAACTTAATATTGGAGGGGTTTCGGATGATAACCTGAAGGTGGATTATTAGTCATAAATGCATTTGGATGGCGGTCTATGTATAATGTTGTAATGCCCAATCAAGTTCCAAAGGAGTCAAGATGATTAGTATATGCATGTATTGCTTTCTCGATGTTTGTCAATTGCCCCGCTGTAATTTGTTCACCCAGCATGTTATCTATCTTAAGGAGAGCCACCTCTAGTGAACTATGGACCCCGGTCCTTTCTTTTACATTCAATCTACAAACTGTTTACTGCTTTGTGTTTACTTTCTGCAAACTATTACTTCCTTCCATTCGATACGTTTAATCCTTTGTTTTCAGCAAAACCGGTGAGATTGACAACCTCATCGCAAGTTGGGGACAGAGTTTTGTGGTTGTGTTGTGTAGGTCTCCACGTTGCTGCTGGCACCGATAGTGCGCCCTGCCAACGTTCAGCTAGCTACACCTTTAGGGTGTTTCCTTGCTCCTATTGGATTGATAACCTTGGTTTCTTACTGAGGGAAAACTTACTGCTGTGCTCATCATACCTTCCTCTTGGGGTTCCCCAACGAGCTCGATATATTTTGGGCCATCAAGTACTTTTTCTGGCGCTGTTACCAGGGAACGAAGAAGAAGAAACTCCCACGTCAACACCGCGCCATCAAAGAATTTTTTTGGCGCCGTTGCCGGGGAGTCAAGGACATCTTCATAAGGGGAATCCCTCACAACCAATCTCTTTACTTTGTTATTTTTGTTTTGCTTAGTTTCTTTTGCTTTGTTTGCTTGTTTCTTTATCAAAAACACACAAAAAATTAGTTTTACAAGTTTGCTTTCTTTATTAAAAACACAAAAAAAAATAAGTCTCCTTTAGTTGTCACCTCTTCCTTAGCTCACCATGTTGATCCCTAAATTCACCTTGAAAGATCTTTCAATTGGTAGTGGTTCTATAATTGGGAAAGATAATATTGAAGAATTCTTTAATCATGTTAGTAAGCATGAAGATACTGAGGATAGATCCCTTGCAGAACTTGCTCCAAACTATGAGATTGCTGCAGCTTCTTTAATTCACATGTTAGAATCTAGGTTTGTTAACCTCAACCACTTAATGCAAGTAATGTTTCTTAAGCTTAAAGAAATTGAGGACCTCGAAAAGAGGGATTTTATTCTAGAAACTTTGCTTAAGGAATTCTATGATGTTGCCAAAGAAGCTAGAAAAGTCTTTGAACGTTTCAATATGCTAGGCTCATGTGTAGATGTTGTTGGTACACGAGAAAAGATGAACAAAACTGAACCTAATGGGGAGGAACCTAAAATACCGATACCTTTTAAACTCGTAGCAATGCATGAAGCCATAGAAAAGAATCTCGATTGGATTGTTCCTGAAAACCCTTTTGATGAAAATAGTGAACCTAAGAGCATGAAGAGAGGATCCTCTAGGACTTATTTGGATGATATACCTTGCCTTGTTGAAGATATTTCTGGTATTGATCTTAATGCTTCTTCATTTGAGAACACTTGATTCTTCTTGCTTCTTATGCCTAACTTAAAGGCGTTAAAGAAAAGTACTTATTGGAAGATAACCCAAAAGTTTTATATGAGTCTTGGAAGTTATTACTTCACTACTAACCGCTCCTTATCCTTTTTATTTTATTTTTGTGCCAAGAGTAACCTCTAATGAGAGAGAAGTAATGATTGGGAAAGTTGCTGTCCCGAAACAGATTTCTATGCTTCACCGTAAAAATTCGTGTAAAATCTCTGAACGTCTTTTTGAGGCGTGAATTTTTGTGATTCTGACCCATGTTGTTATCTAACTTTCGTTAGTTCAACACTTTTCATTTGAGCAACAGAAGGTCTTCAAAAAAAATCGACTTTACCTGCTGGTCTGTTTTGACCGATTTTTGCCATTTTCTGTATTTGCTTCTTGTTGGTTCCTTTTTGAGTTCTTTTGGGGAATTGAGCTTTTTGAGGGAAGTGCTTCAGTAGCTAGTGTTCTAATGGAAGTTTATTTGGTGTTTAAACTAAACCTAAAGACCTATTATCTTGAGTGCACTAATGTTGCTAATAAAGATTGCGTGAAGTTTTGTATGAAGGCAAAAATTTAGGTGTATGGAAGGAATGAGTAATGATATGAAGGATGGACTAAAGCTCAAGCTTGGGGATGCTACGCGTGCCACCCCAAGAAATATCCAAGAAGTACAAGCGTCAAATCTTGGGGATGCCCAAGGCATCCCCTTCTTCATCAATAAAAATCTCAGGTTTCTTCCAAACGTTTCATTTTTATTGTTTCATGCACAGTTGTGTTGTTCTTGGAGCGTCTTCTTTTTTTTCGTTTTGGTTTTTCGTTTGCTTGGTTTGCTTAGTTTTCTGAATAAATTGGTTGGACCCCCTCTTTCATACATTGGTTTTCAAATAGTTTGGTTTGGTTTGGAAAAGAGTAGGAGAGTCCATGCTTAAGTGGTAAAGAGAGCTTGTTTTTGACTGTGGCCTATGCTTTGTCATGCCATGCTTGATATTGTTTTGGCTTTATGCTTAGTATTCTTTGTTGTAGCATGACTTGTTATAAACAATTGAGATTGCTTAATGTGTCTTGGATGAATCATGCGTTGTTTTAGCATATTAAAGCATAGTATAGTGGTATTCTCCTTTGATGCTTTATTTGGGTTGACTTGGCGCATGCTCACACCATGTTATGACTATCTCAAGTCACCATAGCCTTTGTGATCCTTTAGTTTTCAACTTGTAGTATCACTTTATGCTTTGATCAATGATGTTTTGTCGCTCTGCATGATTATGGCCATTATTGCTCTCTTAGTTTGTCGCTCTCAGTCTTTTGCTAGCCTCCACAACCAAGTATGAGTTTCGCTCATGCATCCAACTCCCTAAACCAAGTTATTCCAAAGAGTCCACCATACCTACCTACTAGCATATGCTATTCCAAGTATATTCATGTTTTTGTTTACCTAAACTTGTTATGAGAAAACTAGTGATTAAAGCCCTCACGAACTTGATGGCACACTTTACTTTTCTTGCCCTTAATAAACTTGAACCATTGTGTCGTCTATGTTGTATATGCTTGCACTTATTTGTTGGGAATTAGCAGAACCATGCTGTCATGGGGAACGCTTTCAACATTGCACTTGGTACTTGTACCTAGTTGATATCATGCTCTTTTGTCTATGGATGTCGTCGGTGTGAAATGAAAGGGAAGCTTGTAAGTCCATGGAGTTATGTATATGTGTTAGATAAACGCCTGGGCCGCTGGTCTAATCCATGCTGACATGGTGGAAACCTGCAGCGTAACCATAATGAGCTATCTATGAAGCATTCTTCTTATAAAAAAAGAGTCCTATATTGAGAAAAAAAAGATTATGAAAAGAGGAAAGAGAGAAAAAAGCACCATATTCCCACGGTAAATAAGAAGATTGCTGAGATGCTTGTTGTCTGCTTGCCTTATCATTTTGATATGGGGATTCTTCCGTATCATCGGGCAAGGGGTACCCCGTTGGCGGTTCTCTATGATACACATGTACTTATGATGACAATAACTTATCGGTGACTAAACTTGAGTAGCATGAGGAGTGGCCCTCGTATTCAAGGGACATGAGATTCCTAACTTATACTTTGTCAAGCATGTACACCATAGTTTGTTCACTTTAACCTTAATCACTTCAAGATGCTTATGATAGGGGCAGTGAGAGCTGAAAGCTATTAAGTACCATAATTTTTGGAAACTCTTTATGAAACTTGAATCTCTACTTCCTTCTATGAAGGCCTTTCTTCCACCATTATATTGAGTCTCCACCTTCTATCTTTATGCACTTACTTTGAGAGCATAGTGGCCATTCTTAGTTCTATGTGCATTGTCCCAAGACTAGTTGATTGATGTATACCTTGATATTGCTTGTTTTAAACTATTTATATCTAGTCACTCTTATGAACTTTGAAGGTGTCCTATGCATTTATATTTGCTACTCTATGAGGGACAAGCTGAATGCTATTATGTTATGTTTTCTTTATGTGAAACAAACAAACGTCTTGCAAAACATTGTTATTCATGAATCTTTTGTTTGTGCCTTTTCATGTTGCAACATAGTTTCTTTGTCTTATTGCTAGAACTTTGTCTTTCATGTTATGATTGAAGTACTATGATCCTAGCTTTGAATGTTTTACAAATACTTTGATCAAGTCTTTAATGGTGCATGCCACCTCAAAAATTATTCTTTCTTTTTATCACTTACCTACTCGAGGACGAGCAGGAGTTAAGCTTGGGGATGTTGATACATTGCAAATGTATCTATAATTTTTTATGCTCCGTGCTTGGTTTTATCTACTTTCTTGTGTTTTGTCCACACTTTGGAGTACTTTTCTTATGATTCCTTGGACTAACCTATTAACAAGAGCCACAACGCCAGCTGCCTGTTTTCTGCTGTTTTTGGTTCTAGGAAAGTCAGAAAATGAATATTTTTTGGAATTGGACGGGACAAAAGCCAAAGTGCCTATTTTTCCGGAAGACATCTGATGCCAGAATATGAGAAGGAGAAGAGCTGGGGGCCGGCCACACCACCTGGCCACGCGGCCAGGCCTGGCCCGCGCCAGGGGTGGTTTGGCCGACCCCAGCACCCCCTCGGCCTCTCCTTCCACCTATATATTGCCCTCGGGACCAAAACCCTAGGTACCCGATCAAAAAAATCCACGAAAGAGTCTGTAGCCGCCACCATCTCCATCCCTAGATCGGGAGGGATCTGAAGATCTTCCCGGCACCCTGCCGGAGAGGGGAGGCCTTCTTCATCATCATGCAAGCCTCCGGTGTGATGCGTGAGTAGTTCATCTCTAGACTACGGGTCCATGTAGTAGCTAGATGGCTGGTTCTCCTCCTTTGTGCTTTCATGTCTAGATCTTGTGAGTCTGCTCATGATCAAGATCATCTATTTGTAATTCTCGCATGTTGTGTTTATGGGATCCGATGGATATTGAGATGCTATTTCAGATTGATTATTGATTCTATCATGTCTTTGTTATTTGTGATCTTGCATGCTTTCCGTTGTTAGTAGCTATCTTGGCCAAGTAGATGCTAGCAACTCCAAGAGTTAGTATTTATGCTCGATAGTGGGTTCATGCCTCCGTAACTGGGAAGTGACATAAATCTCTAAGGTACTAGATGTGCTGTTGCAACTAGGGAGAAAACAACAATCCTTTGTTCATAGAACAATCGTATTGTTTACGTTACACGCAATTCGTAAAGCAATAATTTGTTGCTTGCAACTTAATACTGGAGGGGGTTCGGATGATAACCTGAAGGTGGATTATTAGTCATATATGCATTTGGATGGCGGTCTATGTATAATGTTGTAATGCCCAATCAAGTTCCAAAGGAGTCAAGATGATTAGTATATGCATGTATTGCTTTCTCGATGTTTGCCAATTGCCCCGCTGTAATTTGTTCACCCAGCATGTTATCTATCTTAAGGAGAGCCACCTCTAGTGAACTATGGACCCCGGTCCTTTCTTTTACATTCAATCTACAAACTGCCATCGCTTTGTGTTTACTTTCTGCAAACTATTACTTCCTTCCATTCGATACGTTTAATCCTTTGTTTTTAGCAAAACCGGTGAGATTGACAACCTCATCGCAAGTTGGGGACAGAGTTTTGTGGTTGTGTTGTGTAGGTCTCCACGTTGCTGTTGGCACCGGTAGTGCGCCCTGCCAACGTTCAGCTAGCTACACCTTTGGGGTGTTTCCTTGCTCCTACTGGATTGATAACCTTGGTTTCTTACTGAGGGAAAACTTACTGTTGTGCTCATCATACCTTCCTCTTGGGGTTCCCCAACGAGCTCGATATATTTTGGGCCATCAACCATCGTACTTTTTGCGTTCATGAGGAAGTTTGAAATCCTTGGGTACTGGGGTCTTGGGAACCCGCTAGGTAAAGCAACTAGCCCGCACAATTCATGCCCATCCTCGTTTTCTCCATCGTCTCCTCCCTGGATCTATCGACCCTGCGTTGTGTAATGTCATTACTTGGATCATCTCGTGGTTCAGAGTTTGGAAAGTGCACCCGGTGTGGCGAACATGATCGTCGGTTGTGTCCCACATGCCGAGGGCTGATGCGATGGCGTGGGGATTTGTCAGGTTGTCGGGTGATTCCTTGTTCTCCCTGTGCGAGGGATGCTCCCACCATACCAATGTTCATGAGAGCGGAGCGATGGAGAGCCGCACGGGGATCATCGGGTGTAGGTTGAGTTGTGAGTAGGTAGGTCTAGGCAGCGACAATGGCATCTTGCGTTGTTTTTGCTTTTATGTGTCCTTCTAGATCTACTAACATGAAGGACAAGTCTAGATCTCGAGTGAGCTCATTTCTCTCGGCTTCCGGAATATTCTGCAGCCGTGAGGTTCCTCTCCTTGGTGGTGCGCCCCTGGTTACACTATCGAATCCGCGGGTAGAGATTAGTTGCACCCACCGGATGCTAGATTCGTCGGCTAGCCTTCTCCGTTTGTCGAGTTGCCTCTGCATCCTGAGCAAGTCCCTCTTCTTGTGGTGGAGTAAGTAATGGTAGGCCATCAGATCTTCGCGTGTGGCATCCGCTATCATTGGGACTAGCTCTTTGCCATGTTTGCCCTGATAGCGGAAGAGTTAGCTGCTCGCTGTCATGCGTTCCTTCTCTCCCTTGTGTGATGCGGTTGTTGGGCGGATCTCCTTCATTTCCTTGATTTCCTACGTCATCGCCCAATAGAATATCATTGGGATCGAGGATTGGGTTACTATTGGGGTTGTGAGGTGTTGACGTTCCTTCGTCGATAATCACACACACTTGGTGGAGAATATCATTTTGCGGCCCGAAAGTTGGGGTGTACAGGCAACGCGGTACCCAAGTTCCCTGAAATCAGCCGGGATGACTACAGTTGGTGTGCCAAATACTCAGAGGGTCTTTTTAGGCACGAATTCAACTTTACGTTTCAATACAAAAAATCAGGCTAACGGCGCTGTCATCGATTCGCCGTTATGTCGCTTAGGCGGGGTGGCTGTCACGTAGGCTTGCAGCGTTGGCACAGTGGATAGGACAACACCCCCTACCTAGTGTATTGATGTTACAAAACAGGGCCCATGTATCGACGTTATAATTATCTTTTGTTTACTCAAAAGCTAGAACGGCCACCGCCACGCGTCTCTCCTTGGACTTCCGTCCCAATCGTTAACCCCTACCATAAAAGCGCATTGACGGTTCCACCGTTCCCTTGCCTCGCAGAAACCACTCTTCTTCTTCCTGTCATCTACTATCTTCTTCCCGTCTTCTCCTTGCCGCCATGGAAGATCTACGCACTCTAGAGGCAAGCTTCACTACCCATGACAACAAGAAGATATACGTTGTCTACACCAACGAGGAGGAGACAGTGGTGCGTGCCCTGAGGATGTACGAGGGTTGGCTTGGGATAGACGAGGACAAGTTTGTGGAATTGGACCTCGAGTACACCCGGAGCACCCATATGAAGGGAGTGAAGTCGTCGTCATTCAACTTGCCATGCGGAAACACGTCCTCGTCTACCACCTCTCCCGGTTTGTAGATCTCCTCTCTGTAGCTAACCGCTTTTAGGGTTTTCTCCTCTTGTTCTTTATCCACTTGCTCATCTTGCAACTACTGGATTTTACTTAGGACCAAATAAATTAGGGTTTGCCTATGTCTCAATCGACTGAGATTTTCTTTAGTCTCAATCACCCAAGAAAAGTGTAACCATAGTTAAAAGAAATGTGCAACTCGTTCAGTCGACTGAGAAATAGCAAAACCGAATAAATTATGACAATACAATGTTAAGAGTCTTGATCTTGCATTTACTAAACTTTTCAAAATTATATTGAGACGATGATCTTGCATTGACAAAATATTTGTAGTTACAAATTTTGGTGATGACAAACTACATACTTTCAGGACTGACAGGAAATGTCCTACTGCCCAGCCTTGTAAAAAAGGGAATTGTTTTCTGCACTGTCGACACAACAACTAATTTTTCGAAATTGTATCAAGAGGAAATTATAATTCCTACGCACAACTGGATCGATATTCAGTGTCTTGTCAAGATCCTAGGGGGCTCGAAGAAGGATGGAATGGCATCACTCGCAACTAGAATCCTCGATGAGTCGTATGACAAAATGAAGGAAGATTTCCCTACGGATAGGCACGATTTCTAGGACGAGTGGCCGTTGTCTGATATAATCCTGAAGTATGCAGTCATAGATGCTTACGTGACCTACCAGCTGTACAAGAAGATCCATTTTTTCTACGTTACCTCATGTTTTTCCCTATTTGCAAGAGGGAAGACGAGCATAGGGGAGCCCTTTGTAGAAAATGCGGAATAGCTGAGTTTGAAGTTGAATATGCAAAGAAATTGGATGCATCAAGCGGTGACTGAGAGAGGCTGCATAGCGACTGAAAGAGAGCTTGCAGCTAAAGAAGCAGCTAATAGAGAGGCTGCAGCTGAAGCGGCAAATAGAGAGGCGGCATCTTCTAGCGGCAACAATCCCTGGACAGACCAAATTCACCGTCATCGCCGCTGCTCACCGCGAAGAGGTGCTCCGTCTCGCGTACAATATGAAAATCGTGGAGGTTCCGTCCGACGAAGACGAGGAAGCCGGCGACTCGGAGGACAGCGGCAGCGGAAGTGAAATTGATGACTAGTAGTTGAATTAATGTAGGATATGAAATCGCACCTTTGTTTAGAAGAATTTGTGGTTGAATTAATGAAATGCCTCGATATAGATCTCTATCTCGATTAATTTGTAAAAGAATTTGTGATTTAGATCAATTTCTGCCTCGATTTAGATCTCTGTCCCGGATTGGGAACGTGACCGTGGACCAAACACCTCTTTTCTACTAGTGTATTCTGACATTGGTGGTTTGTTTAAACGTAATCTACGTGGATTTGGCCGCATGCAAATGGCACAACCACAATTTATAAAGTGGAAGCACGTACACCCGGTTAATGGAGATCCGGGAGCTTCGCCAGATGCAGGAGCAGAGAGGCGGTGAGATAGACGGGCTCAAGATTAGGCCAGAAAGTGGTACCCATTTCCTCCTCATCTGGGCATTATCGGTGAGAACATTGTTATTTATGTTGCCACGTCATTGTGCAACATCTGAAATAAGTTGTTGCTTCGTGGAGTGTGGCAGCTTAAATAATTTATTTCTGTGCCACTTATATTCCGTCGTATTTGGAGACCTCCTGCCCCTCAGCAATCGTGGAACCGGTCGATCCTTGTTTTCAGATAGCAGTGGCACAATCACAATTTCGGATTCAACTACTGACTCGGGCGTTTCCAAACCCTAAGTCACGCTACATTTTACTCAGAGAACGTGGGTAGATTGTTTCGCCCAGCAATGTGCCACACATAGAGCTCCAGAATTTAACAGAATTATATATATAGGTTTAAGTTCAACACACTACTATGCATCTTCATTGCCAGCAGCCTTCTTCCGCAGCCTGGGTGCCAAGCATTCACGTCCAATGGCTTCTTCATTTTCTGCCTTCTTCCTCTTCCTCGGTGCCAATTTTCTTAGCTTCACGTACTCTGCATCGCCGGGACAATGGGAACCAGAATCGTGTCCAGCATCATCTTTCCACTCGTTTTTAATTTTTCCGAGCAGCAAAATGACTGACCTGGTAGTCATGTTTCTAACCTTGTGGCGCTTCCTGTCAAAGAAACAAGACTGTTGCATAACTTCCCAATATCTATAGAGTAAATAAAACAAAAATTACAATTCAGCACAAATATGCGAACCCCAAGTGACCTTTGCTTACCAGGAGCTAATTGCGTTCGAGCAACCACCCTGTCCAAGAATAGAAGGGCAACTCCCAGTTGCAGCAGCTTCCACATCCAGTACATCACAATTCAGCTCAAACGTGCAATCCGAAGCATACCTTTTCATCAACCCAACTAGCTGACTGTCACACGATATAGGAACCATGATGCCACGTTCATCCATGAAGCTGAACTGTGCAGTCTGCTTCGGCCATACTTCAACATGATTACGCAGAGCAGCAACCATACCAGATATAGTGCAGATCTGCGCATGCGCTTCTTCCATCGTGAAACAATGGCTTCCATACCACTTGCCCTTAGAGTCGTACTTGTAGAGGACTACCATAACCAGGTAAGGGGGGTCCGCCAGATCCCACTTGACAGAAAACTGTGGACAAAATATGTTTGTCAGCGTTGGGCTAACGAACAATTTGAGGTTTAGTAGCCAGCTAGTAGTTGTAATTAGTGCAAATAGCAAAGAGAAGGGTAGCTCACCCGCTTGTAGGCAGAACTTCTTCTTCCTTGATAGTAGAATCTGCCATCCTCCGAAATCGCTTGCTCGGCTGGCCAAGTGAGTGGCTAGAGCCTCGCAACGGCCAGCTACGTCATGCGCCATTGAGCTCGGTATCGCGATCGCGCACAACTTGGCCCCAGAAGTCAAATGTCCGAAGGGATCGTCCTGCCTAGAGGGTGGATTCCGACGCCACCGGTGCTAGGGGAAAGCTGAGAATGAATTTGTGAATTTGGTCAACGCATCCAATCCACTTAGCTGCTCGATTTACCTAAGAGGTTGCCGCGTTGGCGCCCGCGTCACGGACAGATAACCGACATGTGGGTCCCGACCGTCTACTTCATGGGACGGTTTAACGGAATGTTTGTATTTGGCAGGGGTGAGATGAGTTTGCCTCGAAATGGCCTCTCTCAGTAGTTGGCGGTCCAACTTTTCGAAACGCGGTAATTTCAGGCAACTTAGGTACCGCCATGCGCTGGCCTGCCAACTTTGGTACCGCAGACGAACAAGCCCTTCTTGGTGGTGTGTCATGTATGAGTTGTTGCTGTCGTCATCGGATCCATAAGGAGACACTGTTTGAGGAGCTAGTGAAATCCCACGGATTCTGCTCTGGATAAGATTCAGATTTCTTGATTCTGGAGTTGACGCTTTCGTTGCCTTCATCGGGTTCGATGTTTGCTGGACTTGATCCACGTGGTGGCGTTATCTTGGGGTCTGGACCGAAGGAGTGGTCATCGTATAGATCGTCCAGATCCCCTATATCTGCAGAGTTTTCAGAATTTTCCTCACTATTTATCAGCTGGGGTGCGGCTTCTTTAGATGAGCCGACGGAAGGTGCAGGTATCACCGTAGGTGCTGCTGTTACGACCAATGGACCTGAATAGATCGGGTCCGATAGGCAAAGATTTTCGGGTTCCTCCACGCGGAAGTGGAAACTCCTGATTATGAGATCGAATCCATCGTTGAAGTCGACGGGAACCGAAATAGGGGTGGGCCGGCGTGGCTCCGCTGTTGTTGAGTGTTTTTTTGGTGAAGAGGAGGACACCATATCCATGACTCCAATGTTCAGATTCCCCACATATGGCGCCTATTGACAAGGGGTAACCTCGGCAATGCCCATGGTTATGGACTAAAGAAGTCGAAGTCGTCTGATTGCTGGACAATGTGATTACAGATTGGTCAAAGCTTTGGTGCCTCTTTGTTGTCTCCTCCCAGGATTTATATAATAGGCCAGGTCCCAAAGCCGCGGGCAGGTTACAAGTTATAATTACAACACTAATACAATGTTGGTTCCTGCTCTTTCCTTGATTGTCAAGACATGCTTTCGGTCTATCGGATGCTTCCTGGACCTTCCTTTATTCTTCATGGGCTTTTCGGGCCGTATGCCTTTATACAACTAGAGTAACTAATCATAAGGACCCGATTAGTCAAACCCATGTCACCTGCAATGCTGAGAAATCTGGCGGAGTCTCATCGGTGAGTGATGGGAAGGAGGCAATAGCACTACAACAGGGTACGCTACTGACGCGTGTGTACGGCTGGGTCTGTAGCGAGGGAACCCACCACGTTCACCGCGTCGACAATCTCAGCGTGTCAAATCCACCCCTACCGCCTAAGCAAGAACATGCCCATCATCTACATCGCCGGTAGGCACAACTCCGACGGCTATGGGACAAACCACATCGTCTCCTACAACAACCGCTTACCAGACTTCTCCAGGGAGCCCCGCTTTCTAGCATGTACTTCCCACCAGATAAGAACACTTCCATTATGCATTGGCTTCTTCATAACTCATATTGTTTGTTGGTTTTCCGAACGATGATAATTTGTGGTGTTGAGCTGCTCTTGATATGGTTGGGTCATTATTGTGCATTTGAACAATATGGATGGCGCACGCAAGTAGATCGACACACCGATCTCGATGGTGCCGAGGGAGAGCAAGTCGATGTGCCTCAACATCAGATGCATCCTCTTCGCGCTACCTCACTCCACCCACCATAGTCGTGACCCACCCCCTTCTTCCTCGGCCCAAGGTAAAAAAGAAGAGCCTTTTAGGATATAGGTTCCTCATTGTTCAAAAAATGCATACATGATTTGGTTGCCCAAAGATTGTACTTTATCAAATCCACAAATTGATTTGTCATGTGCATACCGGTGACATTCAGTGTCATGCAAATTATCTAATTCAATGTTGCTTTCCTTGCACCATGGATTGTCCATATGTACCTAAGAAGTAGAAATGTTGGGTGTTTGTAGTTTTGGATCTTACAAATGTGCAGGTGCATATTTGAAACCATCTTTTGTAATTTCGGATGTCTTTCTTTCATAGAAACTGTGGAAAATGTGCATAATGTTTTATTATAGCCAACGATGTGTGGCATAAGATGGATCCTGAGGAAACACATCCACCACAAGGATGCTCCCACCATCGCACCATCCTCTCCCACACCAAATGGCTACAAACCACATGCATGTTCCTCAGGAAAGAAAGACATCCTACAAACCATAGGCGATGTGAGAGAGGATGGTGCGACGATGGTAGCATCCTTGTGGTGCAAGGGAGCATTAAGATACAACCACAACCTGACAAGATACCGACAAGATACAAATTAAACTTGAACCAAACTATGATGATGCCTGGTCCTTTCCCTCGCTCGTCGATGATGAATCGCTCTTGTCCTTCTTTGCTCTCTCCTTCTCCTAGGCAGCTCTTGCCTTCTTGCCGAAGGGCGGCATGAAGATATCATCTCCGTCTTCTTCCTCGCCGTCGCTCTTTACCCAAGACCAAATGTTATCTGCCCAATACGGCATCGACCTGGTGGTACGAAGCTTTAACGTTTCCAATGCATTCAACCTGAGAAGTTCTGTGCGAATTTCCTCAGGAGTCCTCTTAGGGAGGACACCAGACCTAAATAATCTCTCAGCTAGCTCATTAAGGAGGATGTCACTACTAAAGAGAGCTCCCCATGTAACTAGAGTGTCGTCTATCCTAAACTCTTTGGGCAAACGTAAAAGCTTCTAGGACATCCACTAGCGAAATCTACGATCGGAAGGAGAACTCGACATCTGTAGAAGAGGAAAACGCTTGTGTTTTGACATAACTGAGTGAGAGGGGGGGGGGGGGTTATAGAGTGAAAATAGAAGAAATGACGGGAAGAAGTTGGCGGGAGAATCTGGCAGGAACTAATTGGCGGGAAAACTTAGGAAGAAGAAAATGGCGGTGAGAAAATGAAGGGAACTCTATGTGCTGAAATTAAGATACATCTCTACACTAAAAATGAAATTAAGATACATCTCTACACTAAAAATGAAATTAAGATACATCTCTACACTAAAACTAAAATTAAGATACATCGTAACACACGAGATGAAATTAAGATACACCACGATACTATAACTGAAATTAAGATACATCGCTTTCGGGACATACATCTAACTGTCCCGAGTCCATCAGGGGTATTTCCTGGTCTTGCCCCCATGTTCTTCCGCTGCATGCGTCTCAACAGCCCTTTCCCTTAATCTCTGCCTTTCGGCCGCACGAGCCTGTTTGCGCACCTCTTCCATATGCTCCTCTTCCTCCCTCCTCCTCGTGTCCAGCTCGCAGTTTCGAGCTTATTCTGCTCTTAATTTTCTAGTTCTCTCTCTCGCTCTTTTTCTCCTCCACGACAATATTTTCGGCACATTTCTCAACGTGAAAGCTAGCCCATGCATGCCAGTTACGATCCACAATCTCCTGCACAGTCCAAGCTGATTGTTCCGTGTCAATCTAATGGTACCACTTGCAGAGAGGAGAAGACCGCAACCACATTAATAGCATAAATAAAATAACAAAAAGGACGTAAAATAGCTTGGTTAATCATGCTTTTAGAATGTACCAGAGGCCTCTAGAATGATGAATTAGCTTGATGGGGCGGGCTTTTGTCATAGTTGACACACATGAAAAACTTTATGCCCATCTTATCAGATAAATCCTCGCTCTCGTTCACCTTGGCAAGATGGCCACACCAACACCGCTCCGCTCTCATCCCCGGTGGCAACCTTGCATCTTTCATCTTCATCGACCTGTAATCAGGGTCGGAACAAGGCACACTCATGGTGAAATCTCGTGACCGAGAGAAATTGGAGGAACATATGAACTCGTGAATGCTAACATATCGGCGCCTGGATTAATAGAAGCAATCTAAACAACTGGCGGGAGAAGATAGCGGGAAGCAGTGGTGGGAGAAATTGGCGAGAAGCTGTGGCGGGAGAGATTAGACACAAATTAGCCCAAAATCAGTTCACATATAGTGACCTGCATGATCAATGCAGGTTTTGGCCTGGGCTAGAACTAGTCCACCCCCGCTGAGCCGACTAGGCTTACCAGCTCCCCAGGAGTTGACAACCTCTCTGACACGAGGCAGCCGTCGGGCGACAGGCCTATCGGTCCCGCCGGAGCTAATAGGGGCCTGTCATCCGGCGCCATGCTGACAGGTTCTAGTCAGTCCGCGCGGCACTGAAGCCGTGCTAGTTTTGAAAATGTGTAGTTTTGCTAAATGATTAAAAATATATTCCCTCAGTTTTAAAATATATGATGTTTTAGCTTTGTGAAACGAGTGTATCTAGACCTATTTTAGCGTGTAGGTGATGGACCTATACACTAAAGGAGTCTAGATACACTCTATTCACAAAACTAAAACATCTTATATTTTGAATGTAGGGAGTATTATTTTAAAAAAATTAGCTAGAAAATAGAAAAAAAGCTAGAAAACCGTATATTATCATAATCTGTCTCAGTGGCAAACGCAACGTAAGGTACTCCCTCCGTTTTAAAATATAAGATGTTTTAGCTTTGTGAATAAAGTATATTTAGTCCTCTTTTAGCGTCTAGGTTTGGTGTGAATCTAGATAATAAAGATGCCTAGATATACTTCTTTCAAAAAATAAAACATCTTATATTTTGAACGGAGGGAGTACTACTTAAAAGCAACATCTGTGTCTGCCTTTTTCACTGAACCGAACACAACACAAGACAACACGGCAATAAATCATCACATCTTCTCGTGCACGCCAGCGTGTCTACGCGACCGACGAGCAAGCACACGCAGCTGGTAACAGAACACACGAACGGACATCATAAATCGCGTCTGGCCGTTCGTCCTCGGATCCGACGGCTCCCAGAGACCCTTTCTGTTCCCATTTCAAACCGGCCGGCCCCTCACCCGCCGCGCCCGCGCCAAACCCCCTTCTCCCCTGCTTCCTCCGATCCGAGCCTCCCGCGCTGAGCCGCGAGCAGACAGACAGACAGGTGGGCCACCACCACGTTGCCAAGTCCGGGCGGCGTGAGATCGGCCTCTATCAGTTCTCATCTGGGCCCACGTGGCAGCGAGAGAGAAACCCCGCGGCGCGGCCGCAGCTTCGTGGAAGCTTCCCCCGAACAATCTCCTCGAGAACGAGTCCCCATTCGCGACCGAAATCCGGGGAGCAGAGCAGAGAAAAAACAAATCACCGAGCTCCACACACACGAGCGCACGCGCGAGCACCAGTGGCGAAGCCGCAAGGGAGCTGCGACTGTGCCGTGGAATCTTCTAGAACCTCCGTGGCTGCGCGCGGAAGGTGAGGCGAACCCACCTACCCTGCAGGCTCTCGGCTCGATCGATCCCGTGACGATTTGGTTGTCTGAAGTGTGTGCAGGGTCGTCGGCGGCGGTGGCGGCGGCTGGTTTTCGCCGTCGTGGGTGTCATCTCTCCTGCGGACTGTGCTGTGAAAGTGGCGGCCGGGCTTTGATAATTGGGCATGGCGATGGGGAACTCGCCGACGCCGCCAGAGATCCGCTCGCCGGAGCAGGACAGGGCGGCGGAGGATGCGTCGGCGGCGCAGGGGGAGGAGGAGCAGTTCGATGACGCCTTCGACATACCTCATAAGAACGCCTCCCACGGCAGCCTGCTCCGATGGAGGGTACCTATCCTGCACCTTTTCCTGTCAGACCATGATCCATATATCGTGTGATTCGTCGTGGCCAGAAACGCGCTGATTCCGTGAATTAAGAAAGGGAATAGAAATATCAAATGCTACTGATTTTGTTTGGTCTGGTGGATATAGTGCAGTAGTGTATCGGCATGTCATTGAACCGACAACTTGCATATTACATTCATCTCCTGTCTACATTTCCTCTAAGTGAACACATCGGAATCTGTTTGGGGGCACATACCTTTTTTGCTGCCGTGCACATTTGCAGAGCGGAATATAACTTCTCATAAAACAGTAAACATAAGCAAAATACTGAAAACCAAGGAAAAAAATAGCGCGCTAACTTAAATAGCGTGGACTTAAAAAAAATGCTATGAACGCTATAGCGTGCTAATAGCGCGCTATTTTTCAAAATAGCGTTTCATATAAAGTATAAAAAATCGATATTTTAGCAGCTATAAAATTATAGATATAGCATTCCGCAGCTATAAAACCACAGGTATAACATTCTGTAGCCAAACATCAACTATAGATAGTTCATAACTCCATATCACATAGCCGAAATCACAACCATAGTTCAGAGTTCACACACTAACATAGAGTTAGACACATAGTTGACATTCTATGCAGGGATTATCGATGACGGATTGAAGGAGGGAAACGGAGGTAGGGTGAAGGCGTGAAGCACCGAAGCTAGACGTGAAGGCATCCAAGGCGGAAGCGATTCTAGGCAGAGGCATGTTGATTCCAGGCGGAGACGCCGTATCCGTCATCGCGACGTCGCCTCTCTAAGGAAGTGGAGGAGACGAACAGGGAACTGACGTTATGTGTGTTACCATGTTGTCCTATTAGGGTTAGTTGGATTAGGATAGGCCACTAGACCAAAATGGTTCAAAATGGGGAATGAGCTACTAAAAAAACCAACAAAAAAATAGCGCCGCTACGACGTAACGTCAAATAGCGCGAATAGCGCCGTATTTAGCGTGCGTAGCGCCATAGCGCCCATGGAATGCATAACATAGCGTCCAGCTCCCGAAAACGCTATAGCGGCGCTAATAGCGTTAAATAGCGCGCTATTTTTTTCTTTGCTGAAAACAGATGTCTATTGTGCACTCATGCAAACAATATCAATTTCTGTGGTTTTCACAGGTTTGTGTAGCTCATGCATTACAGAATTTACAAAAATCTGCAGATGGTAACTCTTTTACTACAACTAACCAGGCACTTGTTGCACATAATGGTTGTAAGTTTGGGTCATTACAAATTTGTTGCGGTAACAACGCAGGTCAAGGGCACTTTGGGTAGAGTTTTCTATGGACGGTGTACTAATATGAGCCTTACTTATTCGTGAGTTTTGATAAATGTGGTTATCTTTTCCTTTCAGCAAGCTGCTCTCGTGCTGAATGCTTCACGCCGCTTTAGATATACTCTAGACCTTAAGAAGGAGGAAGAGAAAGAGATGATAAGAAGAAAAATCCGAGCGCATGCACAAGTGATACGGGTAGCGTGTCGTTTTCCAACTTAGGCACATTATTTTCTCTTTATTTTGTCTCTTCTTTTTGTTCATTCTAATTTTGAATTCTCCAGGCAGCATTTCTTTTCAAAGAAGCTGGAGAAAAAGATCTCAGAGGTACTTTTTCATACCGTTAACCTGTGTTTTAGTGTTCATTATCATTAAATATGATCTTTGATCTCTGCCTTTGGTAAAGTCATAACATCAATTTTCCCCTTAATTACGGATGAACAAACTGTGCAACATGCCATGTTTATGGATGACATGACCCAAATGGTAGAATAACTTTGGTTTTTTCCATTGCCTTCCTAGACCGCACCATTGCTTCTTTAGCGACAATGTCCCAAATGGTCAGATAATGCAAATGCCAAGAGACAAAATTGTAATCTGATTACAAAAATAAATTATTTTATTTTTTTCGTACAATGTAGCCTCTATCTTTATTTATCTTACCAGCTTATTCTCCACAATCCACATTTCCCTGTTTTTTCCCCTCATGTTATTATTTCCTTTTTGATTTGTTGCTTTCTCAATGGCTGTCGTTTCAGTTTATACTTTTGTTCAATAAGTCTATCTGTTATATTTGTGCTTATTTTGCATACATTTTTAATATATATTTTTCTTCATCTGAGCAGAATCTTATACTAGTACAAAACCTGCTACGGCCTCTCGCAGTTTTCCAATTGAACTGGAAAAGCTTACAACTTTAAACAGAGATCATGATAGTCTTGTTCTTCAGGAAATTGGAGGAGTAAGTTAAAACCGAGCTAGAGCTTTAAGCTTTTCAACTTCATCACCTGCTTCTGTTAATTTCTGTCTAATGCCACTCTTATGTTCAGGTCGAGGGACTGTCAGGCTTATTAAAGAGCGATTTAGACAGGGGAATTAATCCGGCTGAGGATGAATTGCTACAAAGGAGGGATGCATTTGGAGCAAATACATATCCACGCAAGAAAAGAAAAAACATACTGGTATAAATTTCGTATGTTATTATTATTTATTTATTTTTGACGCAGGGGGAGGAAGCCCTGGTATTTTTGAAGATGTATTTGTGCGTATGCACCAGGAATGCGAGTAATGAGACTCGAACCTGCGCGGGCAGGGGTGTATCAACCCACCCTTGCCACTGGGCTATGCCTCAGTCCACGTAAATCGCACAAGGTCCATCTTGCAAGTTTTAGCCACTTGCAATTTCAAGTTCCTAATAAGACATCTGTTATCTTAGTTATTTACATACGTTCTCTTACTATTTCCTTTCTATTGTGTATGCTTTTCTGCTGTGTCCAAGCAGGGTTAAGCTTTCCATTTACATAAATTTTTGTTTTGGTCTAAAATTAATCTTGCTCATTAGAAAGTCTGTCACAAATAGGTTGTGCGGAACTTTCTTGCTTTACAACATCACATCAATTTCAATGCTTTCACATATTTTGTGTCAAACTCTAACAATATTGAATTTTGATATTGCAGCGTTTTGTATTTGATGCATGCAAAGATTTAACTCTCATCATTCTAATGGTAGCTGCTGCCATATCTCTGACGTTGGGCATGGCCACAGAGGTATTTTACCTCTTCATTTACTTGTTTCCTTACATTAGCCTTTCACTCTCTGTCATATTCCTTGGCCGTGGTAGTTTTGGACTTCAATAGTTGGCATGCTTTTAAGTATTTCTAAACTGTGAATGTGTTGATAGTGTAATGCCTCCTGTATGGAGGGTGACTGATCTGGGTTCAAAGCCTGGGTCTCACATAAAAAAAAAACCTTGCTGAGACGTGAAGTGCAAGCTCCCCACGTGAGACTGTGAGAGTGAGCAGCCACACGCCGCGTTGGGGGGATTTCACTCCTTAGAAATGCCGTGGGGACCATCTTCCCCTGCGCAGGTCAACTTTTTTTTAGTATATAACTGCATTTTTTTCTTATTTAGGGTGTTGAGGAAGGATGGTATGAGGGTGGAAGTATTTTCTTAGCTGTTTTTCTTGTGATACTTGTTACAGGTAATTAATTTGAGTTTGTGCATTGCCTATTCTTTTCCTATTTTTTCCGTCAGCGTTAGCTTCTTACCATCTTATTTGTTTCTTTTATTTTTTATCTATCTAGCAACCAGTGATTACAGGCAATCACTTCAGTTTCAACATCTGAATGAGGAGAAACAAAACATACAAGTGGAGGTGAGTATGATCATTTCGAACTATATTTTGGTGCAGTTCCAGATATAAACTGTCACTCATTGATTGTATGCCTGATTTACTATCTCTTTTAACTAGGTTCTTAGAGGTGGTAAAAGATTTCGAGCTTCAATATTTGACATTGTTGTCGGTGATGTCGTTCCCCTCAATATTGGTGACCAAGTAAGATGGTATATTATTTGTCAACTCTGTTTGTTTTTCCACCCTAGAATAATTTGCTTACAGTCATTATTTTCATTTAGGTTCCTGCTGATGGTATCCTGATATCTGGCCATTCTCTTGCAATAGACGAATCAAGTATGACCGGGGAATCAAAAACTGTGAGTTAATGTGAAACGTCTCATTTATCTGAAGGACTCGAACATATTTCTCTTTTTTTGCCCTGGGGGTGGGGCGGGGGGTGGTTCAAACATACATCTTCGTTTTTCATGTTGAGATGCTTTTTTAGGTTCGCAAAGATCAAAAGGCTCCGTTCTTAATGTCTGGCTGCAAGGTTGCTGATGGCTATGGGTCTATGTTGGTGAGTACCACATTTTTTAGTGTTTCAGCAACATGTTAGGTTAATTACTGTTTTATGTGTCAAGCCATTCTCTCCATTATGTTTTGTTTTAATATAAATGGTTAAACTGTATAGTTTGTAATATTTATCAACTTTGCCTATCAAATACAAAGGTAACAGGTGTGGGTATCAATACTGAATGGGGCCAGCTGATGGCTAACCTTTCTGAAGATAATGGTGAAGAAACCCCATTGCAGGTTAATCTCTGTTCAGGTTCATGTATATTCTTGTATGAGTGAATACTGACTCGGCCCTTTCAACCATGGAGTAGGTGCGCTTGAATGGTGTTGCTACTTTTATTGGCATGGTGGGTTTGTCAGTAGCTGGTCTTGTGCTTGGTGTGCTTGCGATAAGGTACATTGCATAAAATACAGCCACAACAGATGTACTCTTTATAACTTTCCTGTACTGAACTACAGATATTTTACTGGACACACCAAGAATCCGGATGGGACTGTTCAATTTCGGGCTGGAACAACTGGTGCCAAACAAGGATTTATGGGGGCAATTAGAATTTTGACAATTGCTGTATGTAATTTTAATCTAATACGTATACAGCTAACATTGAATATATCATCTTTTGATGACCCTCATTTTGTGTAATATTTATCCATAGGTAACCATCGTAGTTGTTGCTGTGCCTGAGGGACTTCCATTGGCAGTAACATTGACGTGCGCATCTCCTTCTTATGCAAATTACTTGGAATGTTCAGTTACATGACTATCTGTTTCTTTGGTTTCAGACTTGCGTATTCAATGCGAAAGATGATGCGAGACAAGGCGCTGGTAAACAAATATCCTATTTTTGTACAAAAAATTACCATGATAGGAGATTTTACTATCCATATGTTTTTATTTAGGTGAGGCGGCTCTCATCTTGCGAAACAATGGGATCAGCAACTACAATATGCAGTGATAAGACAGGAACTCTCACCTTGAATAAGGTCTGTGGAGTCAATTTCTGGTGTTTATGGCTTTTCATTCATCATGGCATCATAATTCGTTTGGTAATCCTTATGTTATTGATTATGTAGATGACAGTTGTAGAAGCACATTTCATTGGGACAAAGCTGGATCCTTGTGATGATGCTAGGGCAATCTCAAAAAGTGCAGCAGTACTGCTCATTGAAGGAATTGCACAAAACACTACAGGAACTGTATTTGTGCCAGAGGTATAGCAGCTTTGTTTCTTCCTTCTAATAATATTAGCAGTACCTGCATTATCCATTGCATTTTATCAGAGGCACCCTTCATTATCCACTGTTCAGAAAAATTGATAGCATACTTGTTACCAACATTTAATGGAAACCCCAGCTCCTCTAGATTTAACTGAACAGATCAGCCATCGAGTTATGACTGGTTACAATCCCTCTATAAAGTTTTTTTTTATATTTTATGTAAAAATGATGATCCATAGTGTTCTGTTGTTCTTCGAGGTATCTTGGAGAGCTGGTATAGGTCAATTCCCCCATCCTATCTTTGTTTTTTTTTTATGTTTTTCAGGAGTACTGTTGCTTTTATTTAAGAATAGAATATAGAATTTATTCTGTTATTTCTGTACTAATCGCCTGGGAGTAGTTCTTGAACCTTGCACGCGATCCTACTACGTTCAAAATATTAGTGGTGAACAGTGAATAGTAAGCAACATGCCTCAACCAATATAGGGATCGTGCCAACTGTCATCCACTTTCATATATGAGTTGCCGTATTGTTTCCACACAATTTCATCTGTTCTTGTTTGATGCATAGGATGGGGGAGCTGCTGATGTTACAGGTTCGCCAACTGAAAAAGCCATTCTTTCTTGGGGCCTTAAGGTACGACTGATTTTGCTTCATACTTGGTATTTACTTTAAGCTTGTTTTGTTGACTTTAGGCTTCCACCTTGCACAGATAGGGATGAATTTCACTGATGTGCGGTCAAAATCTTCAGTTCTTCATGTATTTCCATTTAACTCAGAGAAGAAACGTGGCGGCGTTGCAGTACAGGTAATAAGCACATTTGCATATAAAACCATTGATATATCTAATTCCCTGAATCAGTTGAATCACTGGAAAGCTAGTTCTGGAATTACGAGCATTGGATGCCATTGAGCATTTGTTCGGGTTAGAATATCACAGGAGTGTTCTTGGCCCTCGTGTCTTTTGATATGCAAAGATCTAGAATTTGATTTACATATCGTGTCTGTTGTGTTGATATAAACTTCTGCGCTCTGTTGTTTCATATCCCTGTTTTGGTTGTTACCTCATTGATATTTGGTTACTGTAATTTCAGTCAGATACTGGGGTCCACATCCACTGGAAAGGTGCAGCTGAGCTAGTGCTATCATCTTGCAAAAGTTGGCTTTCTCTGGATGGTTCAGTTCAGCCAATGAGTGCTGAGAAGGTAAGTGACACCCATAACTTGCCACCTGCTTTATTTCTGACGCGTTTTTAAAACTTTGAAATGTTTGCAGCATAATGAATACAAGAAATCGATCGAAGACATGGCAAAGAGTTCGCTAAGATGTGTTGCTTTTGCATATTGTCAATGTGAGATAGAAATGATTCCCAAGGAAGACATAGCTGATTGGAAGTTACCTGAGGAAGACCTGACTCTGCTTGGTATCGTGGGCATAAAGGTTGGTTCCCGTTGCTTGGTAGATTCACTTTCAAATTTATTGTATTTGTAATTTGAGTTTTGACACAAATATCGACAGTCACTTCAGATACATAGCCCTGTGTATAATGTTCTATTCCACACTCTTTAGTTGCCTGTGTTGGGAACATAGGATAATATGTTACTCAAAGGTCTATGTTGCCCCGATGCATCAATTTGCAGCTACATGTGTATTCAGATAGACAGATAGTATATGGCTAATCTGATTCATCATATTTTGATTCTTTTCATTCACAACCTATCCGAGATATCGATGAAAAATTGAGTGTTCCATTCTTCAGGGAGATTATTATCATTGCATCTTGGGGCATTTGGATTATTAGGAATAATAAAATCCTGAAGAATCAGAGGCCAACCTTTTATAGCTGGAAGGCAATCTTCTTGCATGAATTGGCCCTGGTTGGCCATAGAAGTTAAAAGAAAGATGCCCAACAGTAGAGATTGGCTAGAGTTACAACATTACTTTTTTTATACTACTATGCACCATAGTTATCTCCAAATGATTCATCCCCTTCTTTTATACTAGCTGTCATAACTCATAAGCACAATTTCTTCCGTCCAGTCATATTGCATAGCTTTAGGACAACATTCATCTATTACTTGTGCTATAAAAAGTTTCTTCTCCTGTAGGATCCGTGTCGCCCAGGTGTGAGGAATGCTGTACAATTATGCAGGGATGCTGGTGTAAAGGTATGTCTTACTCATGTGCTTATATTTCCTTGTTCTCTTTCTGGGAATTTTTTACCTTTAATCTACGGTAGTCATCAACAAAGTGAATTGTGAAGCTTAATTTTCATGGTACTTCTCATGTTTTCAATTAGGTCTAGTTTTGTAATTCTCATAGGGTTGGCTCATCATGTTTGGCGCCAGGCAAGCTTTCTAGCAACAATTTGTCAGTTTTCCTTACTTCATATTGAATAGTTTACTTTATTTTGTTATTTGTGTTCCTTGTGTGGATATTCAATTGTTGTGTCCTATTCATTAAATATCTGACTTCTTGTAAAGTTGACCTTGTTGGTTAGTTACGTACATTGTTCAATCCTTAAAAAAAGTCAGTCTGTTTTCAGTTTTTTTCCTTAAATGGATATATTATTTTTCATGTCCCCATTTTGAATGATAACGCTTCTTGTGTTGTATATTTGTCATGTTCATACATGTAGGTGCGCATGGTTACAGGAGATAACATTGACACAGCTAAGGCAATAGCTTTGGAGTGCGGAATATTAGACGCAAATGGTGTTACTTCGGAGCCGTTTGTAATAGAGGGAAAAGTCTTCCGCGAGATGTCTGAAACTACAAGAGGAGAGATTGCTGAAAAGATAACTGTAACACTCTGTTCTTGAGTCCCTTGTGTATATATATGTTATACTGTGCTAAAGTAAAAAATTAATTGGTACTAAACACAACAATGTTTGTGATTAATGTGAAGTCATTTTAAGTGGTGAATTATTTTGTACAGACATTGTTTACAAATTGTCTACGTGATGCTATGTTCTAGCTTACTTATCCTCAGCCACTCGTTTTTGTTGAAGTTCCTGACATTCTTCTGATTTTTTCACAACTAATTAACTTTGAATTTCAGGTCATGGGAAGATCATCTCCGAATGACAAACTTTTGCTTGTCCAAGCTTTGAAAAGGAAAGGCCATGTTGTAGCTGTCACTGGTGATGGCACAAATGATGCTCCTGCATTGCATGAGGTGTCATGTTTAACTTATGATAAGCTATTGGTAGTCATTATTTTACATTTCAGAATATAGCGATTTATTCTTTTATCTAATGTTTGATTTGTTGTATAGGCTGATATAGGTCTTTCAATGGGCATATCAGGGACTGAAGTTGCTAAAGAAAGCTCTGACATTATAATCTTAGATGATGACTTCACATCTGTTGTCAAGGTTAGTGATTTTGACAATTTTATTTGAAAATATCTTTGTAATGAATGATAACTGTACTCAGCAATCAGCATGGATGTTTTCTTCTATAACGCTGGCATGGTGCTCTGATGGGATACTATCAAAGTAACCCATCAGGCTGTGGTTTCATGCTTTGTGCTAATTAATAATTGTTATCAGTTTTGTTGCAAACAAATGCCATCAGTTGACACAATGAGTACACTAGTACAGTCCACAGAGAAGCATATACATGCTCATACATGTTCTGGTCTGTGCTGCCTTATGCTGCTCATTCAGCTTTGACGTGTCAAGACCTAAGTGTATATGCAAAATCCTTTGTAGATTGTGCTTAGGCCCAAATTCTGGTTACAAACTCTACCTATTCAATGAAATGAAAAGCAAAGAGTCCTTTGCGTTTTCCCGACAAAAATAAAATTCTGGTGACCATACTTTTTTCCTAATTGAGAATTTGTACATTTATTTACACCTTCTATCTCTCTCTTATAGGTTGTTCGCTGGGGACGCTCTGTCTATGCGAATATTCAGAAATTCATCCAATTCCAGCTTACAGTTAATGTTGCTGCACTTGTGATTAATGTTATTGCAGCTGTGTCTTCTGGTGACGTGCCTCTAAATGCTGTTGAGGTTCGGTTATTTCCTTTTTTTTCAACTATTTTGTAATTTCTAATATTTTCCTTATTGCCATCACGTCTTTGTTTGTGCATAAATAATATGGTGAAGTCTCTGAATTGTAGTGTTCAAACACTTATATTCCAAGTTTGGCTCTCATGTACTACTTTTTAATTTGCAGCTTCTCTGGGTGAACCTTATCATGGATACACTGGGGGCTCTTGCTTTAGCAACTGAACCACCAACAGACAACCTTATGAAGAGACAGCCTGTTGGTCGAAGGCATGTAATATTACCCTACCTATCGAGGGTACTGCATTACAAGTTTAATAGAATGCATTTAACTGTTTCTATATAATTACAATATTTCCCCCTGTTTTCTGCTCCAGGGAACCCCTTGTGACCAATATTATGTGGAGAAATTTGTTTGTCCAGGTTGAATAAGTGACTCACTTGTATTCCTGCAGCATAACATTGTTATTTTATATTCTTATCTTATTTATATGGGATTTTGTGCAGGCCATTTACCAAATAGCAATTCTTCTAATCTTTAATTTCTCTGGAACAAAAATTCTGCGGCTGGAGAATGAAAGTCGAGATAGGGCTGAGAAAATGAATAACACATTTATCTTCAATACCTTTGTATTTTGCCAGGTTGGTTGCCTGTTTTCTGATTCAATGTTTCTCTTTAGAAAGATCGATATTGACATTTAATTAATCTAAAAAGTGTTCATTTTTACAGTATAGTGGCAGTGGTGTATTGTCTGAAATAAACTGCCCCATCATGTAAACTTTACTCCATCGAAAAGGATATATCAGTGTAAATTGCATTATACAAATTTTGTTGGACTGACGTAGAGCTGACATGATATATGATAATATCTGGCTAGCCTGTATCTGACCTAACATAGATAATTCCCTTAAAAAGTGTTGCCACTTATGCTCCATGGTGTGACCATGTGACACTGTGAGAGTGTTAGCTATTTTAGCGTTTGTGCAAAGCGACTGAGGTCCCACCAAATAAAGTTCCTCCAGTATTTAAAAAGAAATCTTCATCATGTAAAAATGTGATGTCCTTATTGTTGGTTGTCATGTGCACACATGTTTGGGAATCTCTTTATTTTGGTGAAGCATGAGACGATGATTGTGTCTCAATCAATTTCTGCCTTTACCAACCTGAAATAGCTTCCCTTAAATCAGCCACTTCAATTGCTAGGTTTAAGAGTATTCAGGACTTATGGGTAATTTAAGTTAGCCCTAGTTCAGTACTACTGTTAGTTGCCTAGTTATGTTCTTGTCTCTCCTGAAACGAGACAAAGCCGGAAGCCTAGAACATTGCTTCATCTGGGGAAAATGCTGGAATATTGCTGATGTTCTTGTCTTGATAATTGGTCCAGGATTAGTTTCAACCACGCAGTGCCTAAGCAGTCTGATGCTGATTTTAGAACCTTGACCATACACAATTCTGGAACTTGTCAAATTCGCTGGTACCCCCACTTGGATGTGCGTGTTATGATTTGAACTATGTAATCTTACCGTCACCAAACAAAAAAGTATAAAAAAACCCTGCACACTGTACTTACAATATATAAGTTTTATTTAGGTCTGAACCTTTCTTTCTGTAAAACTTGATGTCTATACCAGATCTTCAATGAGCTAAATGCGCGCAAGCCCGAGGAAAGGAATGTCTTCAAAGGAGTGACAAAGAACCACCTCTTCATGGGAATAATTTGTGTAACTACTGTATTTCAGGTAACAAGACATACATGGTTCTTCCACTTACTGTACTATCATCCTTGTCCATGAAATGCTGATAAAGTTACTCTCCACTTTGGCAGATACTAATAGTTGAGTTCCTGGGGAAGTTCTTCAAAATTGTGAGACTTAACTGGAGACTATGGTTAGTTTCAGTTGCTATTGGCCTCGTAAGGTATATACTTAATTTATCCATTATGCAAGGCTTGCAATTAGTAATTTATTGATCCTTGTAAGGTTTCGTTACGTGATTAATGGGCCATATAGTTATTTTGTGAACCTAGATATCATTTGTCCTTTTTCTCTGAACTAGTTTAAGGTTCATATGAACTTGCACTTGGGACATACCCAGGTTGTTCTTAACATCTGACTTTAATATGCAATTATCAACATACACACCTACAATATCAAAGACTTTTCAGCTGCAATCCCATTATGGACATTCGCTGAATTTTAACCTTTTTCTCCCTATGACGTTTCCAGCTGGCCTTTGGCTTATCTGGGAAAATTCATTCCTGTTCCTGTAAGACCTCTGCAGTCCTATTTCAAGCGCATTCCTTGTTGGAGATCATCACGCCGAGGTAAGTCTCCACTCGTAGTTACTAGACAATGGTCTACGTTAGTGTTGATCCAACCACCTCACAATTTACGCTTCTTGTAACGCAGACGAAGAGGAAGGTGGCCAGGGATAAAAATGCTGCAAATTATTTAGTGTAAATAGATATGGGTCAACCAAAGAAGAGGAGACCTATACTGCCTCTCCAGAGGGGAGCGTAGCATTTCAACAGGAGATTCAGTGCAAAAACCACGTGAAGTTTAACACGCCTGCACTACAAGCTTTACATGCAGCGACGGTCAAGTGCAGGTTAATGTAAATCAATCATACCTTAGCGGACAATCAGTATCATTATGGTAGAAGTGATTGATTCACGCTATTAGCTACGGGAATGTCACGATTTTTATGCGAAACTTGATAGCGCTAGGACATACATTGTGGGGATATTGCATCCTTTGTGGCTTTGGGGTTTCCACTTTCTTGTTTTGTAGGACAGTAAACAGAGCAAGCGATAAGAAATATTTGAGGGTGCAAAAACTGCAGAGGCACAGGAATGTTTTTTTTTTGGGTACTGTACGAGATACCAAGAATGCTTACAGTTGCATAGATTGCACACTAGCGTATCCTGTGAACAGGAGCTTGTGGTGCGCCTGAGCTTGGAAAAATGCTAGGTTGAAATCTAAATTATGCACAGCTTGAAAACAAAAATTAACAAATCTTGCTACGATAATGTCGGACTATTACTAGTATGATTTTCTTTTTTGTTTCTTGTGTTGGTCGAATCCTATTGAAATCTTGTGATATGAGGGCAAGTCTCAAGGCTGAATGGAACATACGCTTTCTTCTGGTGGTAAAAATGTTCTAAATCAAGTTCCCCAGGCTGTACCGGCATTCGAAGCTCCTGGTGGAGCAGTACAGCAGGCAAGGGAAAGGAAAACCCAGCTGGCTATCCTGAGATGTGTCGACAATGGCGAACTATTTGGGTGGTTTGTAAGTTAAGAAATCGGACTGTTTGACCTTGTCTTGTTGAGGGAAGAGATGCATGAAGTCCAGGCTTGGTCAGGAGAATAGGCAATGAACTCTGCTATGCACACGACAATTTGTGCACGATTTGTGTCCGATGGGCACCCATCTAACCATCCATAGGTCTGGCAAACGTAGTGCACATCGTGGATTGACCAATCGTATAGATATCGGACGCATGGTGTCGACGTTTTCTGTCCGATGCATGTATGACTCATAATTGGCCCCTGGATTTTATTTGATCAGCTCGAGCAAGATAATCCATGAGCAAATTTTCCAAAGCCTGGTGTCAGTGCATGGCTTTCTCACGAGCTTCCTGGCTGAATTCCAAGTCATCAACGCCCCCCCATGGCCCCTGAATCGATTCTGGGGGGTGCCTCCATCTGGAGCTGTGAAGATCAATGCCTTCTTTAGTTAGATGCTGCCATTTTTAAGTATAATGATGAGCGTGAGAGAAGATATCTGGTCCATGCGTGCTATCTAAGCATAAACTTACAACAAGGTGTAACACAAGCCTGATTTTACCCGCAAAAAAAAGCTTGATTTCCCCCCTGCAGTAAAACGGCCAAGCACAACCATTTACATCAAGGGAGAAAAGTGGAGCATGATACAGTAGATGGCTAAGAAAAGAGATTAAAAACCCAATCTAAAAGGGACTTCACTAGCTGGCTTCACTCTATATTGGTGAAGAAGGAAATCACTTCTGAATCTACACGGTGAAGAACAAAGCACACAAGCAGGATCCGAATCATCGTGCCATTGTTCCCGCCACATCAATTCTTTTGTACTCCCTCCGACCTATATTAGTTGACTTGATTTTATCTAGATTCGGATGTATCTAGATATGTTTTATAACTAGATACATCCGAATCTAGATAAATTCAAGTCAACTAATATGGACCGGAGGAAGTATTTAGACGGTCATTCAGAAGAAGCCAAACGAACATCCGAAGTTTAGGTAAAACATTTTGATTTCCAAATTGAATTCAAGTCAAGGTCTTGCGGCAGCTGAGCAAAAACAAACTTGTACTCCATCTGTCTAGAAATAACTGACTTTGGTTTGTATGTATCTAGACGCGTTTTAGCGTATATATACATTGACAAAACCAAGTCAGTTATTTTTGAACGGAGGGAATACTTTTTTAGACGGACGAGCCTACTTTTAACTCAATAAAGCCACGAACGGTAGAGTACAAACAGTCAAACACATGCACACAAGCACAGGAAGACATCGCTTCCACAAACTCAACGCCCAACAGGAAACCCAGGTAGCAAAAGGGCACAAGCGCCCCAACGCACTAAGCAAATAACACCCGGATAAACAAACTTGTACTTCCTCCGCTTTATTCCCTCCGTTTTAAAATATAAAATGTTTTAATTTTGTAAAAGAAGTGTATCTAGACCATTTTTAGTATGTAGTTTTATACACACTAAAAGAGATCTAAATACACTTCTTCATAAAACTAAAATATCTTATATTTTAAAACAGAGGGAGTAAAATATAAGATGTTTTAGTTTTATGAAAGAAGTATATCTAGATCATTTTAGTGCGTAGGTTCATCTAGGTTTGGAATCAACGTACACACTAAAAGATGTCTAGATACACTCATTTTATAAAACTAAAACAATCTTATATTATAAACAGAGGGAGTAGTACCAAGCATTAGTATAATGAGAATTCCCCCAAAACAAAAACCCTGGAGTCGGGCCGAAGGATCGGTGATTGCACCCTCCATAACACAAGTAACTTGCTCTAAATCTCCAAAAGCTTCAACCGAGAGAGGCAGGGCAAACAAATGACTCGAGTCAGAGGATGCATGAAACTGTACAAACGTGATGTCTTCATTCAGTGAAAAGGAGAACAAATGAGGGAACTTATCATAGAGAAGCTCATTAGGAGATTAGAAATCCTTCCAAAACGAAGTTGTTACACCAATGCAGAGTGGGTAATGCTACGATACTCCCAACAAGACTGAATATATCCTCCCACCAAAAGGAGCCATGACTTGATTGAGCATGTGGAGCACTAGGGGCATACAACGACCAAACCAAATTAACCCGGGAAATGTTTTCCTTGCAGAAAATTTTATGATGCTTCTTGAGAAGTATAGATTTATTTTGTACCTACAAACTAAGAATACACAGACCACCGTGACGTTTAGGTCGGCAAACAAGCAACAAGCAGCTAGAGAATTAACCGAGATCCCCCGCGTCGCCCTCCTCTGGCGACACGGGGGAAACCATAGACGCCGCCGGCAGGGGGCCCTCTCCCACTCCCTTCCCTGCATCGTCGTCGCCGGAGGGGTGCCGGCGAAGCCACGCACGCCCCCAGGAAGGTGGCGGCGGGGCGTTTCTTCCCCTTCTCGTGGCTCCCCTCGAGCTTCGGGAGGGTGGTGACGGTGCTGCGGCCGGGCGGCAGAGCCGGGGCGGCTGGTGGTCGTGGCGGGGGCGGTTGTGCGGCCAGCGGAAAGGGAGGCGGCGTGGCCAGCTGCTGCGGAGTGCGGAGGTGGCGTCCGGGCGTGCCGGGCCGGATCTGGGTTGCACGGGCCGGCCACGGGCGAGGGCCGGGGCGTGCTGGCCGGCGCCGCGGGGGCGGCGGTTGGCGTAGGCGCCGTGGTGCTGCAGGGTGCCGCGGGTCGGTCTGCAGAGGCCGGTGATGGTGGGCAAGGACGAGGGTGCCGCGGTGCTGGAGCCCTGCGGGTCCTCCCCCCGTGGTACTGCTGCAGGTGGTGGGAGTGGAGGGGCGGGGTGTCGGGAAGGCAGGTGCAGCTGCCTCATGGTGCCATGGCTGCGGTCGTCCGGCGGCCCCGGATCGATGGCCACGTTCTGCGGCGGCGGCGTGTTTGTCGCGGATTGAGGCGTCGTAGCGGACATGGCTTGCGGAGGAGCTTGGTGGCCGATGGCTTGAGCAGTCTACCTATCTTGCTACTCCTCTCGTTTCGTGGCCGGTTTGATCTCCGAGGGGAACCTTGCACGGACTTCGGTCGGTGCCGATGATGGTGGCGCCTTCGGGCGTTGTTCACCTTCTTGTTGGCGTCGTTGTGGAGCTATCAATCCCGTCCGATATGTGTGGTCCTAAGACCTCCGGGTGAAAACCTAAGCTCCATCGGGAGCGGGCGGCAGCGACAGATGCGTCGCTTCCTTGTTGGAGGCGTCGTATTGGAGTTTTCTTAGCCATCATGGTGCGGTTGGTTCGTGGCGGACAGGCGGAGTGTCTCAGCGGTCATGGGAGGTGTATGCCGGGGTGGCGGTCCCGGATAGTGGTTGGACGTCGAGGCGGTGGCCTCGAGTCTCTATGCGGCGATGGTGCTATGGGGCAGGATCATGGCCTTGCATGGTGTTGGGTGATGGCTTGGAGCTGCGCGGGTAGCATGTCGTCGACCCGGCTGGTTCGTCTTCGGGCAACGCGAAGCTTGAACTGGTTGCTATGCCGGGGCGGCGGTCCCGGATTTGGCGCAGTGTTTGAGGCCTGCGATGGTCGCCTGGGTAGTGAGGGCTGCCGGACGGCTGGGACGCGCGGCGCTGCGGCTCGTGTGCGGCTTTGGTGTCGAGTGGTGCATGTCGGGGTGGCGGCCCCGGATCTAGAGGTGTGTGTCTGTTGCGTTTGGTTGCCTTGAATTGTGTGGACGGCGGGCTCCTCGCTTGTGTAGTTTTAGCCCGGTTTTCCTTATAAACCGGGCATTTTATAGGTTGTATAGTTTTTGAACTGGTTTCCCTTATAAACTGAGTCATCTCTTCTATTGGAGCGGCAGATACCGACTGGCTTGGCCTAAAAAAATTTAACCGAGATCATATTCTCTTTTTTGGCCCATAAGCGTGACGACGACAACGATCACCAATCTAAATAGTTCATTTATAAATCTTGAGAGAACAGAGAAAATGGACATGCAGAGTAGAGAGTATGGAAGTCACCAAAGTAAGGCGACCACCATAGTCCAAAAAAAGGGCACTAGCCTTTAACCTTCTGTCATCGATGGACGTGTTGTGCCCAAACGGAGGCCCAAATAGGTAAATGGCAAAGATCCCACAACACAAGCAGAGGCATTAGCAAGCTGAGTTAGGCGCTGATCATCAGTGTTTATTGGCATCAGACATGATTAAGCATAATTAACTCACAATTATAAAGAAATATATTAATATTGTGAAGATATGAATTACATCCGGCCTCTGCACCAACGAGATGTCTAAAGACATCAGGGATGCAAGGGATGCAAGGCCGGCTCTATATTTTTTGGGACCCTTGGGCGAAACAGATAAAAGGACTCCTAATGACAATGTATATATGTACGTACAACTAGATATATAGACGATATATGTGGCAATTTCACTTGTAAAATATTTAAAAGCATATAGCCACACGTTCATAGTCGAGATGTCTATAAATAATTATCAAGCACTAAACCATTGTAATATTTAGATAGAAAAAATAAAAATGGTATGAAAACATAACAAGTATTCCATGCTAGCGAATGCTAAAAAACCAGCCTCCAATGAGTTCACCGATAATTAAGCTTCAGTGTGTCGAAAAAAGCTTCTTCGTGCATTTCTAGATGCAAAATCACCGAGGACACTATTAAGATTAATGTTGTCCAATATATCCTTCTCAATACAACACGTAGCCAAGCCAATCAATCTATCATGTAACATAGTTGACCTCAAATAGTTCTTCAATAGCTTTATCTTAGAGAAACTTCTTTCAGCTGAGGCCACTGTCATAGGTGAAGTCAAAAGGATCCGATAGACAACTAAGACATTTGGATAGCAATCTACGACTGTAATGAATTGAAGAATCTCATGCGCTGATATCAAATTATCTGTCAAAGTTACTTGCAACACCTTTAACTCAGAGAAAAAACATCAAGATCGAATCACACGAATTCTTGTGAGTAAAAGTTTCTGTAAAAATAGTGCAAGATATTTGTAGATTACTATCATCCATAAACTTCAGATTCTTTGAGTTGAATAAAAAACCAAACACCTTTTTAAATTCCTTCATCTGCTCAAATCGACTATTCAATGAAGCAATTACAGTATCAACAATGACAAGAAAGTAAGAAACTCTGAAAGATTGATAACCGTAATTCTTCTTCTTCATCATTGATTTCATCAAAATGCTTCTTCCTTTTACTTTGACGTTTTGTATGAAATTTTGGCTCTATGTTCATAGAAGATGCAACGTTTTTGGCACTTTCAATGCTAGTATCGAATCTTTAAACTCTGAACTTCTAAAAAAACTCAATGACCCCTTCAATGTGTTTAACAGTAGCATCAATGCACACATTTTTTTCCTGTAACTTCTTCCTCACCAATTTTTTCCTGTAACACCACTTGCTGTCAAAAATACTTTTTAAAGCACCTTTTTGCAATTCAGTAAGTTCAAGCTCCCTCTTTCTTTTATTCCTTTTCACAGCCCCAGACCTATGCTTAGGCGTCATATCACCTAAAATACATTACATAAAAAAAATTAAAGATAGAACCCTAACATAACACTTTTACACCATGTTACAATTAATTGAACTAACTAATTTTTTTCTTCTCATGAACGGTACTAATGCCAAACTAATTGAAGCTAGTTAGCTAGCCTGGTGATTGCAACAAATGTCAGATGGGATTGAGTGATTTACTGATTTAGAGATTGACCTAACGGGAGAGTCAGTAGGCGAGGCGAGCCCGAGCCGACGCACGCACATTGGAAGTGGCAGTCTGGCACGGCGCACGCGACTATGCGAGCGGTGCAGGATAGCTTCAGGTGTATGTCGGGTCGTCGCCTCGTCTGCTGCCGAATTGCCGAACGACGGAACGAGGAGGCAAGGGCTAGGCCACTAGGGAGATGGTCAGACCGCGAAGGAGTCCAAGCGGCAACCGGCGTGCGGCGTCGGTCACGCCGTTTCGACTACGAGTCGTGTCTCCGGCCCTCCACTCGGGCTTCCTGCCTTCCTGGACGTGGACGACCGCTTGGGCTTTAGATTTGTTTCTAGAGATGTGTAGAGGACTAGTAAATTGTGGGCCCCCAGTTAGCTTGGGCCCTTGGCCATGGCACAAGGTTGCCATGGGCCAGAGCCGGCCCTGCAGGGATGGACACAACCAAGAACAAAAAGAGAAAAAAGAAAACAAAGACCCTGTTGTGATGTTCAACCACTCGCAACAGAAGCACTCTAACCACCACTTAATACAACATCTGTTTTCAAACAAGGCTCTTCAGAAGCAACGACTCCAAGAAGGAAACAATGCACTAGCATGTCGTCGCCCGATCGAAGATCTTGGGTTTTCACCCTGGAGAAAGTCCGAGATTCCAAAACAATACCTTCAACAAGATCATTGCCAGGTACAACCAATAAAAGTTAGACCTGTGGTTTTCATCCTAAAAATTGAGGCTCAGTACTCGAGGAGCACCACCAAAAATGCAGCCCACCTGTGTTGCCACCTCCTCTTGCCAAGGCTACTACTGCAAGTCTTCAAACACCCGACGCATAGGAAGATCGAGTGACGCAGAATCTCCATCGTAACCAAAATACTTGTTCGCCAATACAAGCCTCTGATCCACACCTGTCAGCTTCATGAAAATCTATAGTAGATATTTCCATGGAAAAAACAAGACAGTGAAGCTTCACGCCACACCCTCATAAGACCTCACATGCATAAGATAAGGGCGTGCACGACTGGATTGATTTCGATCTAGAAATCCAGTGGCACCGCATGCAAAACTATGGAAAACTCTGAAAGAAAGACTGAAACTCATCGATGTCCAGATCAAGGAAGTCTTCGTGAAATAGATCTATAGTTTGGTGCTTGAAGAAACACATGGCCATACCACCTTAATTCGTATCACGCCAGTAACCCCCACGCCACTAGCCTGTTGTAGGGGAGAGGCGATTCAGAACCACTCTAGCATCACACAAGGAGCAGCGATCGGCCCGCATAGGCGCAACCAGGCGCCTCCCGCATCAGCCGCATACGATTGACATGTGCGGCGGCCGCGACCTGCCGGCACAGTGGCCCTATGACATCCCAAGCCATTGATGTTCGTGCCTCAACATCAATGCCTCCCTAGCCGAGCATCGCCGTCGCCATCCACACCTTCTCCACCGCCAACCACCCCGTGTAGGCACCCGACACCGAGACTCTCCACTCCGAGGGTCAACCGACGCGCACTGCTCTACCCTCCGCCTTCGGCGGTGTAACATCCCGTAGTTTGAGAGACTCGAAAATGGGTAGAATATAACTGTGTGCATTGCACCCATGCATATAAAATTCGGGATAACTATTTTTTGATAGAACTTGTCAAAGTGCTTGAAGCTCCACTTGAGCTAGTGATTTAGGACTAGTTTATTATGCTAAGTGTTAAAACTTTAAAGTAACCTTTGGTAAACTTCTGTGTTAGGAAGGGTAGATGTAAGATTTGTAAATAAAATTGAATCAACACAACACACATTCTCAATGAGCACGTAATAAATTGATGCTTAATTTATCTTCTCTAAACCTCATTTAACACATGTGCTGAATAATCCTTAGAACTGATCACTCTACCGACAACAATATCAAATATATTCTTATCTCATCTTAAACACCATTCATTCTACTAACACTTTTGAAAGACAAGAATCTAGTAACAAGTAAAACATTCAAGTTCATATACCAAGTCTTGATCTATTTAAACTTTGACTTATCTATTCTTATATATCCAAACATTCCAAACTTCATAAAATCAAGGCTGGCAAATGTACTTAATACCAAGTGTTAAGTGACATCCTGTATTGAACCTTTATAATCACTCATAAGAAATAAGTAAATATTCTACAACCTATATGAAGTCTAACCATTGTAAGACCACTTTATCACCATCAATTCACTTTGAGAGTTGATGATGCTATACTTTGACAATATCTAGAGTTAACTATAGATCCTAGTTGATCTTAAGTAAGACAATACCTAAACTTATGTATCACAAGCTAATACCAACTCTAGCTGGGAAAGCCTATAACTCCAACTACATTTTAGTTCAAGTATACCTTGTCGACAAGTCATTAGTGACTAGCTAGTGAATCTTGACATAGTGAAGCCATTCGTCAAAGAATCTTATCCAAGTCAAAGGACCAACCTTTGAATATTCCTTGAATTCCATTCATGAGGCCATCTCATGTATCCAATTCTTTTGATGAATATAATTATTCCTAATTAATGATGAGAGGAATTAAGTGGATGACCTATACTCTATCTCAAGATATGGCATATATCTATTATGTCATAGTAATCTACAAGAGAAAGTCAACTCTATGTTTCCATGCATAGTGGTAATTTTTTTTTAAAATCCATCATAGGAATATACCTATAGATGTACATCAATAGCTTAGCCATTCTTGAAACCCTAGAAATACAAGTGTCGAGCTGATCAATACCTCACATACACTTGTGAATCAAGTGTATGCTTTTAGCACTAAACCCTAGTGTTATGTGGATTAGAAAATGATCACAAGTAACTAGGGGAGTAATACTCTAAACCTTTTCCTATGGTTAATATTACTAGAGGAGACAAATAATTGTCTTGGGGTAAAACACACAAAGATGATCCTATGATTTTCATCATAAGAACACTTACCCCAAACCAACTTTGTTTAATAGTAGAAAAGCTACTAAAAGCCTATACCAAAATTCTTTATACGTATCTTAACTCAATTTGATATGTTCGAGATATTATAAAGTACTTTCTAAAAAACAAAGGAATCCATTTGAGTTTTTTCTTAGTTAAGAAACCCCAATTGTTATTCCACATGTTATGACAAGAAATGAGAATAGAAACCTTTAAGTTAGTAACATAAAGGAAATAAAATGTATAGAAACCATGAAAATCTACAAGTGTTCAATATATTCATTTTGAACAAAGGATTCATTTGAAGGTTTCAAATATTTTCTTCTCATATCTAAATCTTTCCTAATAAGAGAGTAATCGATATTATTTATTCCCCTATAGGAAAGTGATACAAAAATCTTAGAATCCTATTTGTATTTAAACCCAAATACCAAGGAAATAGTTTTGAAAGTCTAAAATATTTCTAAATGGAAATTCCATTTGAAATGGTAAAGTGAAATTTGAATTCACATATTATCATGTGAGAAATAAATGCTTCAAAACCATTGTTCCAAAACAATTTTGAGAGATGTCAAAATACCTTTCAGTACCAATATCATAATTGAAACATTTGAATTATATAAAATCTTCTCAAACAGGAATCAAAATCCCCAAAATAATTCAAATTGATAATTCAAAATAGAAAATGAAATGGAAAATAGAAAAGGAAAAGAGAAGAAAATAAATAAAGAAACCAGTCTCTAGATTGCAACCTAGCTACTCGGCCCAGCAACTAGCCCAAAGAGCTAGCTGATAGCTCCAATTTTTGACACTTTTTATCAAGGATTTTTCATTGGTTTTCACTTGGTTTCGTTAATTTTGATCTTTCAACTAACGCTAATTTCGCAAGTTAGCGAAACCTTGTTATTTTGTGTTGACTTTCAGGTACTGGACACTTTCGGAAAGATCTGAGAGCATTTATGGGCTAATCACACCTAAACGAGTAAATCTCCAAGAAGACAATTCCATCCGAGGCTTATAGAGGCTTTAACGACCTACAGTACATCCGGAGGCCATCCGTACCGCTGCCCGTACCACACGCCATCGTATCTGTTATATCAGTACAAGCATCTTTCTTGAAGAAGAGTATGGAAAAATACGAACACAACCGCCACACACCATCCCAGAAGAGAGGAGATCAGATCTGAAGAAGGAGAAAAACCTCACATCATCCTTCGAAGATCTCTAACCTCTTGATCATCAACTCCACCATAATTCCCCACTTGTACTAAGGGAGAGAGAGATTCATACTTGTAAGATTAGGGATTTGAACCTCTATTCCTACTTTAGTTTGTATTTGATTTGATATTCAACATCATTGTGGTTTTCTATGGTAAAGTTCAGCTGAATTCCATTTGCAATATGATTATGTCTTTGATCTGTTCTCTTCTCATGTGTGAGTAAATTTCCATAGGCATGGGAGATGTAGGGAGTTGGTGAGATGTGATGTGCCTCTCTTATTTTCATCCATTTGTGATTATTATCGTGATTATTATATTGTGAGAATGATTATCTATGTATGCCTAATGTTTGTTATCCAATTTAAGGGTCTAGGTAACATGATCATGAGATCTCATAGACATGAACTTGTTTACAAGTGAATCGACGACCCTTGAGTGACATGGATGATATCAAAGAGGAGCTAGTATAACTTGAGTACAACAAGGAACCATCAAGTTTAAAGCCTTGATCTGGTCGAAAGACCTTTATTGATGTGCTAACCATGGCTTTGGTAATAGGCAGAATGATCATTGGAATCGAGAAGAATCTACCAAGAGGACTCTTGATTGGTATATGGGTTGCTTGCCTACTCACATATGAATAAGAAGTATTACAATAACTTATCCCATTTTATTCCATTTGGCACATTCACTATCACTATGAACTATTTCTCTCTGCGCAACCTTTAATCTGTAGGAAACCTTAAACAACCTTCGTGCTATTTTACTTTTATGTTATTTACTTTTAAGTACCGTTTAATACTCAAAACCACTTCCTTTCCACTCATTCATTTCCACCTCAACTCTTGCAGTCAATTCACTCAAGACAAGTGACACCTTGAGTGCGACAAAAATGCTGAAGATAAACATTTTCCTAAGCTCCTTATTGGGATCGATATAAAAACTAGAACTAATACTTCCACGGAAATGTGCTATGATGAACCTATTCTCTTGCAGGCCATCAAGCTATTTTCCGGCGTCGTTGCTAGGGAGCAAAGTGCTAAGTGTTTATTTCTTGACATCTGTAAGTGTTGAAACCATTTATGATCTTTGCTGAAGATAGAGGATCTACATGTTCTAGAAGAAATTATTTGACTTCTTATATTGAACATGTACCAATTGAAAGACACCTAGAATTCACTAAAAAAACTAACTCACATTCCATAGATGTGAACAGTTTGATTCGTTTGATGGCTGATTTGACCATCACCTGGAGGGTAGTAGAGCCTGACAAATCATTGGGAGATTATGGGAATCCATCTGGCATCTTATGAGAATACCTATTCTCTATCCTAATCTTAAAGGCAAGGAATTTGAAATAGATCCTAAGATAATCTATATGATGAAAGAAATTGCTTTTGTAGGAAGATAAGATGAAGTTCCAAGTGATCATCTAACAAAGGTTCATGACCTTTGTGATACTCTTAAACCAGCTGGACTACCAAAATATTTTGTACTTCTTAAGCTTTTTCACTGGTCATTTAAATATAGAGCTTTTTCTTGGTTACAATCTACCTAGACAAATATAAGAAGTTGGATGGATTGCATCCGAGAATTTATGCAAAAATTCTGCTCATTTACTAAGATTCTATAGATTAAGCGCGACATAGCTAATTTATTTCAGAGAGTTGGAGAAAACTTCTCACAAGCATGGGAAAGATTTTATGGGATGATTATGAAAGTCCCAAATCATAGTTTTAAGGAGCATTTAATCATACAATATTTTTATAATGGACTCAGCGATGACTCCAAACAAATGATTGATTTAACTGAAGGAGGAACTTTGAGAAAGTTGACGCTACCTGAATGCATAGATATTTTTGTGGTAAGATACTTCAATGATGAACAGTATAGTCCTATTGAAGATATTAAACAAAAGAAATGTATGCTTTATATAACTCCAGAACTTATGCTTGAAGTCAAGAACTCAATGGAATAAAAAGGTATAGCAGCAAAACTCATAAAAGAAAATCAAGTTGATATTCTCCATACTTTATTAGTAGAAGATGAAATAAATCTTGCTATGCAACAATGTAAACATCAACAATTTCAGTTCCACGATAGTTATAATAAACACCTCATGCTCCACAAGAAAGATATAAAATAATTGATTATAGTTTTTGATGATCTAGGACATGCTGCTAGACATCTTGATAAACATATTAGTATGGTTAAATTTCAATGTGATAAAATAGCCGAGACTCAAGCTTTGATTTTAAGTCAAAGTAATCATGATTACAATACTGTATCTACTAATATTGTTACTAGACGTGGTACAGAAACACATGAACCTCTAGGGACACCTTGGTATCAAGAAGAACATGCCTGAAAGGCAAAGGAGACTCAAGAAACGAGTCAAGAAGAAGAGGACCTTGTTGATCCACAAGATGACATTGACCTTGAAGCCTAAAGAAAAGAGAAAGAAGCTTCAATGGAAAATGAAGAAGAGGATGAGGCAAAAGATAAAGATAAACAATATGACTACAATGCTAAAACTGTCGATCTAAGAGAAGAAGTTGAGCATAGTCATGAACAAGAGAAAAAGTGATTATATCAAAGGAAAAAAAGTTGAAAAACAGAAGCCGAGAATGAAGAAGAAGAACAAAAAAGATGCTGAGACGAAGCCCAAGGTAAAACCAACTAAAAATAAAATCCCTTATCCTAACCGTGTTTAATATGAACCTAATAAGAGCGTCTATGACTAATTTGCCGAGGATCTAAGTAATCTTCGGTTATAACTTCCTCTAGATGATGCAATTGAAGTTCCTACTTACAAAAAGTTCATGCGAGATATTCTTAATAGAAAGAAAAAGGTAACTAAGACTGTAGCGGTGATGATAAGCTATGGTTATAAGCTTCTTGCTAAGCTTGGGGATCCTGATATACCAACTATTTATTGTGCTATTGGAAAAACTAACATATTCAATGCCCTATGTGATTTAGGTATAGGTGTTAGTGTCATGCCATATGCCCTCTTCAAGAAACTAAAGCTCGGAGATTACTCTCCTACATCCATTACCTTGCATATGGCTGATAAAACCACTAAACAACCCATTGGTATGATCAAATATGTTTTACTTAGAATTGATCAACATATCATACCTACTAATTTTATCATAATTGATGTTCCTGAAGATGACAAGCTTTCAATCATCTTTGGAAGACCTTTTCTTATTACTGCAGAAGCTAATGTTGATTGCACTAGCGAGAAAATTGTCTTCAACATCTATGATGATCAGATTGTTCATTACTTCCCGAAGAAATAGGAACAAGGTGGAAAGTATGTACCACCACCTAAACGTGTTCAAGAGGTAAGTACCCTCGATGAAGGGCGGCCCAAGGTATATGCCAAAGACTTAGAGGTTGGCCGAGTCGAATCAATTGAATTCAAAATAAATGCTTGATGGGAGTCAACCCATCTTTGAATAATGGTAGTATAGTTATTTTTGTGTTTTAGTTTAGTTGTTCTAATAAAACTCTTGTAGCCAAAGTTTCGCAGACAAAGTAGGCTGATAAGAAGTTGTGAATTGAAAAAAAAGAACAAGGAGGCCTTCAGAGCCTTTAACGACTGCCAGTACGATTGTAAGGCACCATACCACATGCCCGTACCGATGACCCAGAGGGAAAAATTGCTCAGAGCCTTTGATGAGCTGTCGTACGGCCGGACGACCCCGTAGCGCACACCCGTACTATTTCTCGAGGAAGCAAGCAATGTTTTCTTCTAGGTTACTGAAAGGATAACGATTAGCAATACGGTTGGACGAGCCTGTACCGTGCACTCGTACCAAGGCTCAGGTTCGATCTCAAACCCTAATCGATGTATCCAACGGTGACAACCACTAGTACAGGCAGGACATGCCCATACTGTTTGCCCGTATCGAGTGCGTCACCACTGAAAAACGATGGCAACTGGCTATACAGCCCAACCAACCATCTTCTTCCTCTCTTTTCTCTCTCTTTCTCTCTAAACCTCAAACCCTAACCTTCTAGAATCCTTGATTCTTCACCAATTTCATTCGTTTGAGATGGGGAATCTTCACACCAGTAAGTTTCTCACCTGATCCAAGCTTTATTTTCCGAAATCGATGGTTGAATCCCTCACATTGGCTATTTAGATGGATTCTTGATATTTTTAGATTCTTGTTGATTCCTTATGTTAGGATTCAAAGTTTTTACCCATAATCGTATGTTTACATGATACAAACCTTATGCCTATAGTTTTGTTTTGAATGTTTTCAGTGCAATGAATATTGGAAGGCTTTTCCTCCCCGGAGGGAACTTGGGAGGCTCGAGATCCTTTGGAATCTCCACCACACTGGGCTCGAAGAAGAGGCGCAGGAGGGGGCTGCTCTAAAGTCTGCCATGAACAAGGACTACGTGAGAGTGAGCTCTCGCAATGTGCTACCCACCAAGTGGGTGCACAACGATTTACTCTCTTGCCATGGTTTGAAGGAGGACTTCGACATGATGGCTGAGAATGCCGATATGACCGCCTTCTCCACCCTCGCTGCTGACACTTTCGAGCGCTCCACATGGGAGTTCCTCTCGACCTTCTACGATGACCTTGCACTCTAACAATGTCGTTGCACTATAAGTTTCGTATTTAATGGGCAACCCAAAAGTCTAACTTTCTATGAGTTTTGTGATTGCCTTGGGTTCTCCTATGAGGTAGAGTTTGATATTACTGAAGAAGTCCTTACAGAGGCAATGTTTTCTTGGGAGCAAATTTTTGTTCACAAGGATATTGATTACATGAGGAAGAAGACCTCCACCATCCATAATCCCATCATCCGCTACTTCACCATCTTCTTGGTGAATTCTATTTTTGGGAAGGGAGACACTAGGGCAATGGCTAGCCCCAAGATATGTGTACTTTACATGGATATCCACCCGGAGATGGTACATAATCTGTTGGGATCAAAGAAAATATAGCTGTTGAAATTAAAGGTAGTCCTACTCTTATTGATCTTGTTATTGTGGACATGCCTGAAGATCCCATAGCACCTATAATTCTAGGTAGGCCATTCCTAAGAACTATTAAATCTTTGATTAATTTACATGAAGGGAATGTGAGAATAGGGCTACCATCTAGGGATCCTTTTATAGTCCACTTCCCTAGGAAAAAAGGCCAAACCTAATGATGATGATAGTGTAATTACTTTGAAATCCAACTACTTTAGAGTGGGTGTTCCGCTTCATAAATCTATGTGATTGCCATCAAGCTCAAGCTAATTGACCTTAACTAGAAGCGCTTCATAGGAGGCAACCTATGTGAAATAATTTTTTCTTTATGTATTAGTTTTTTTGTGTTAGTTTAGTTTTTGTTTTGTTTTTTTAATAAAGAGTGTTCAATAAGACCTATGAAGAGAGGAGAAGAAATACGGTAATGCTCCATGATTTATTTTACTAACACATGGTCTAAGAAGTATTGCTAGATCTTTACTTAGTATATTTTCTATTATTTTATTCTTTGATAAGATGTGCAAAGGCACATGGGGCTTCTAATAATTTTTTTTGATTTTTGTAGCTCACAGTGTTCTTAACGATCACTGGTACGGCCTGAAGGGACCGTACCGTGCGCACGTACCACATCAAGCCAAAAGATAGAATTTCTGATTTTTGCCGCAGGTATCAATACCGGTAACGACCACTGGTACAGCCGTACGCGCTCGTACCGCATGCCATACCATACCCTCGAGCAAACATCATTTTTAAAGCAAAGGTACCGTATCAATAACAACCAGCCGTACGGGCGCGCGCGACCGTACCGCGTGCCCCGTACCGAGTGAACCGCCTGGGAGCAGTGTCACCCCAAGGTAATTCACCCGGTACAGGCGGGCTCCGGCCGTACCACCCGCCCGTACCACGTATGCAGCCACCATATTCAGCCCGAGGAGGTAACCTAAAAATCCCCAAAATCAATCGTTCTTTTTCTTCTTCCTCTAAACTCTAAACCACCTCCATTGGATCTTCAAATTTACTTAATCTTTCTTCGATTCTTCGCACTCGTTCGATCTAAGGTATGATTCTCCTCCGATCCTCAACATATTTGTGCAAAAGCTCCACTCAATCTTTCATCATTGTCAATCTAGACTTAGGTCTTGTTCTTGATTCAATCTTGATGTTAAGCATGCTTAGCATTATTTTTAGAGGAGTTTATTTTATGGTTAGTATAGAAATCACTTATGCTATATTTCTATTAGACCAAAAAATCATTAGTAAATTTTATTTACTTTGTCTTATTTTTATTTATTAGATGATCACAAGGAGCTGTACACATGAGATGGCTGCGGAATCCTCCGCACCACCCGTTGATACGTTGACCCCTGAGTCAGTCGCATCGAGTTCACCGAGGAGTTTCAGCTGAACCGTTCCAATCGTCTGATGCTCCGAGGAATCAAGTCCACCAAGTGGGCGTGTCCTTATATCCTGAACCAACTTGGTATTCGCGCTGATTTCGATTTATTTTGCAACAATGTTGGTTTGTATGATTTTGTCTTTCAGGATGTTGCCACATATTGCCGCTTGACGCTTGAATTCTTCGACACCTTGACGCACATAATGTACCCTTATGAACTGTGAGTACACCTTAACACTCAGCCAATGGGCTCAATGCTTTGGGTTTGCCAACACCACCACCGATGTACACACAATTATTTTTGTTTTAGATCCTTCCCCTTCACAGTACTTTAATTTGATGAGAATTCATGGAAACACACCCAAGGGGAACCAAATTGATCATCCTGCTATTCGATATTTATTCTATATGATTGCTAACACTTTGCAGGCACGTGGTGAGTTTACTAGAGTTAATGAGGAGGACATATTGATCCTCACAAAAGCTTCTATTATTAATTATAACTTAACGCCAAATTTGAGCGCTCTTCTCGTGTTTTACCTTAAGCATCAGACTCTTCAATCTCGAGGACCCATATGCAGAGGAGTTGTGACCATTATTACACGCGCACTTCGCATCAACCTAGGTAACATCCAACCATTGAAAGAAGTCACCATCTCAGTCTTTCTACTCTAAGAGCATGTGGTATGATTTCTAAAAATCATGGTAGATATTTCTTCAATATACCTGGAGCGGATCACTTGATCCCAGCTCCTTTCCCTAACGGTTTATTCTCTATCAAGGATGGATGTTTGTGTTTTGATGCACATGTTGAAGCTAATTGATGGCTGTGAAATATAGCCATCTACACCCACATTTAGACTGGATATTATTCATATTTTTGATGAAATATCTCTCTAAACCCTACCACTAGTGCCTAATGGTTAAAGAGGTATGCAATCCTTTCTTTCTATTTTCCCCTGCGCAGATAATGACATTTGATGATGGGGATCACAACATTAAAGTCAAAGATACAAGATTTCCAACAACCCAAAGAAACCAGGAGTCGTGAAGTGGAGACAAACGCTTTAACGACCAACTATATGGCGGGAATAAAATTCCGGCCATATAGTTCCGGTCATATAGTTGCCATCAACACCGCTAGGTCAAATAGAACACCTTTCGTGAAGGGACCCATATATAAAGATACTTCGAGCAACGAGAAACAGCCTCGCCAGCTGCCCCCAGAACTCCAGAAACCTGCATCCACAACACCGAAGAGCCGTCAGAGGAATAGACTTAGATCTAATATCCAAACCCCTCTCCACCACCATAGCCATATTCCACCACTTGTAATAGTAGATCTCATCATCGATTGGCGACATTGTAAGACTATTTGATATCAATCTCATTATTTCCATTGCAATGTTTATGATTGTTGATTTCATCTCTATGCGTGAGTAATTCTCTTTGGGCTAAGGGCTTCGGCCTAGCCATGTAGCTTTTGTGCATGTTATTTATCATAGATGGGATCATGTATTAGTTTGTATGACATGATGATTATTGTATCCTCTCTTGCCTCAATCCAATGACTTGTCAGGTACCCAAGACCCCGAGGATTGAGCTAGGTATAGGGAGTATGAGTAATGACTAATCTGCAGGTTGGGAACCCTAGTGACATAAGGGGTAGTATGGCTGTATGTGAGGGATTTACTTGGGATTAACGGTGACATCACTATGCATATCATTAGTTCTCTTTATTCTATGGATGAGACTAGTAGGTTATTTCTATAAGCAGTTGCGAAGGCAATAGCAATTATGGATGCACTACCTACATATAATTATCTTGCTCTAATAATTACATGCATACTTTATTATTATCTTTTATTCCCACCAGATGTTTTGCACAGCTACATGTGAAACCGAAATCCCTAGGCCCTCTCTCCATCATCAACAACAAAAGACAGCAAACTCTTGGTCCGATAAAACACAAAAAGAATTCTAAAACTCCCGAAGGTCCGTTAAAGTAACTTCACTATGCTTTCTGCTTCCCGAGGATTCGATAACCTAGGTCTAGTAGGGAAAAAGAGCTATACTACATCCGTAATCCGGATCGAAGGTATCAACCCTTTTTCTGGCGCCGTTGCTAGGGAAGTAATAGCTACCCTGGTGAGTTTAGTAGGAACCATGCTAGTTTCAATTCTTGTTTTTAATTTTGTTAGTTTTCTTTCAGTCTTTATTTGAAAAACCAAAAAAATTAGCTAGTATTTAAATTCTTGTTTTTACTATCATAAGTTTTTGTTTAAGAAAACCCAAAAACATAGAAAATATGGCTGAAAAGAAGCTTGGGGAGTTTGCAACTCCCAATAATGATTATTTGCATACTCCTATTACTCAGCTAGCAATTACTGCTGATGATTATGAAATTAAGCCCCATTATTTAAGTTTGGTTCAATAGAATCAATTTGGAGGCTCTGCTGTTGAGGACGCAAGTATGCACTTGAACACTTTCACTGAAATATGTGATATGATGCGCATAAAAGATGTTGACCCTGATGCGGTCAAATTGTGCTTATGTCCTTTCTCTCTTAGAGGAAGAGAAAAAGAATAGTTGCTATCTTTGCCTAGAAATACTATTGCATCGGTGGTGGACTGTACTTCTTTATTTATGACTAAAATTTTCCCACCTACAAAGAATATGCAACTAAGATCTAATATTATTGGTTTTAGATAGGAAGAGCGTGAGACATTAGCGCTTGCATGGGAGAGGATGAAAGAATGCATGAGAAACTGTCCTAGTCATGGGATGGAAGATTGGTTAATTGTTCATTTATTTTATAATGCTCTTAACCCTGTGTCTAAGTCTATGCTTGATACTGCAGCTAGAGGAACATTTATGGGAAAACATATTACCGAAGCAAAGCAGCTGCTAGACAATATGCAAGACAATCATTCCCAGTGGCATGTGGATAGATCAAACACGAAGAAGGTGAACTCCGTATCACCACAGGAAAATGAAGAACTCAATGCTAAGCTAGATGAGCTCATACTAGCCATAAAAGGTAAGGAAAACTAGGTAAGATCTATCCCAGAATCAAATATTGAAAAAATAGACTTCATAGCTTGTAATGATTATAACCCTGCTTGGAAGAAGAATTATAATCCTAATTTTCAGAAACATTATTCTAGTCCTGCAGGTAACTCTAATAATAATATGGGAACAAGTAATGGTAGTCTCCAAGAAACACTTAAGTCCTTTATAGACTCACAAAATGAGCAAAACAATATCCTTGTTAAAATAACGGAGAACCATGATGCTATGCTTGGTAAATTAACCAAGCTGTAAGTTTGAGGAATGATTTGTAGGCCCTCCAAGAAAGAACGAGGATTGTTGAGGCACAACTAGGTAAGATAACCGAGAGTCAAACTCTAATTCTAGCTAAACTTGCAGGTAAAGCTAAGCCCAATCCTGTTGAAGACCTCAAGATGATAAGAATCCAAAGGGAGGAGCCTGAAGAACTTGATTATAGTAATGCTCCTTCACCAAATTACACCATTGAAGATCTTGTAAAAAGGATCAATATTAAGATTCCGGTAAGTGAAGGAAATGAGGAAGCTATGTATCAACACTTCGTTAATTAGGTAGCAATAAAGGTGCGTGATCTTGAGGAAGAATATAAGAAAATTGCTAAAAAATTACCTATGAAGCTTGATGATATATTTGAGCCTACTATTAAGATTAAAATTGGGACCAATGAGATAGCTGCACTTTGTGATATAGGTGCAAGCGTTTCAACAATTCTAAAAAGTCTTTTTAATAAGTTAAATCTTGGCCCCTTTGAAATCAACGAGTTAAAATTACATTTAGCAGATTCTACCTACAAACAAGCTGTAGGGATTAAAGAAAATACTTTAGTATACATTAAAGGCTGTCCTGCTCTTATTGATTTTGTTATTGTTGACATGCCTGAAGATGCTACTGCTCCTGTTATATTAGGCCATCCATTCTTAAGAACTATTAAGGCTTTGATTAATCTACATGCAGGGAACGTGAAGCTTCAATTGCCTTCGCGGGATCCTTTTGTTATTCGTTTTCCTAGGAAGAAGAAAGCTAAGCATGATGAAAAGGAGGCCATCACTTTGAAAGCCAACTATTTTGGAGTGGGTATTCCACTCATCTGGCCTAAGTGAGTAACATTGAGGTCAATCTAGAGCGCTTCATGGGAGGCAACCCATGTGAAATAAAGGTTTTAGTAAAGTTTTTAGTAAAGTTTTTAAGTTTTAGTTTAAGTTTTATGTTTAATAAAGAGTGCTAGAAAGCTCCAGTTGAGGAGAAGAAGTTTAGTAGTACTAAAAATCATGCTTTATACATGCTGATGTTGGTCGATAATTTTTATTGTCATTTTTCTATCAAAAACAAGGTGTTTCGCTAAGTTTCAGGATAAGAAAGAATTATAGAAGAAACTGATTTTTTTGATGACCATAGAAGGTTTAACGACCAACTATACGACGGGAATAAAAATTCCGGCCGTATAGTTTGGCCGTATAGATATCTTTGCCATCGACATTTTTCTTTCTTAGGTACTAAAGGTTTAACGACCAACTATACAGCGTGAATAAAAATTCCGGCCGTATAGATATCGATGCCTTTGTAAAATTTCTGTTCCAGGTAAAGAAGGTTTGACGACCAACTATACAGTGGGGATGAAAGATCATGGACATATAGTTCTGGCCGTATAGTTGCACTGCCAGGTGAAAACCCTAAATTTTTGACATCAGACCAACTATACAGCAGGAACAAATTGTTCCGGCCATATAGTGCGGCCGTATAGATGCGTCCGACCACAAAATCGCCACGGGAAGGTACCCCCAACACCAAAACTTCAATCCTTTTTCTCTCTTCTACCTCCAAACTCTCTCAAAACCTCAAGAGATTTTCATCTCTACTTAATTTCGTTCGATTTCCTCGCACACAAGTGATCTACGGTATGTTTCTCCTCTGATCCTCCAATTACCTTTTGCAAATTCATTCTCGATCTGTTATCATTATCAATCTAGGGTGAGACCTACTATGAACTAATTGCTATGATTCTCTTGCCTAGATTATTATTTTGAGGGGACTGTTTACTGTGCTATGATGAGGAATATGTTATGCTTATTATTGTTGGATCAAAAAGTTTTTTTGTCTTTCCTTATTATTTTAGATGATGAACACAAGGAGCCAAACTCGTGCTCGTGCCACCGCTAGTGCTTCTCGGGCTGCCGCTCAAGAACGTATGGGGATACGGTTTAGGGATGAGCTCCAACGTGATCGCTTCAACATGATCAAGAACCAAGAAGTGAAGATAACCAAGTGGGATTGACCCATTATATTGAATCAACTCGGTATTTCTAATGACTTCAATTTACTTTGCAATAGGGTTGGCCTGCAAAACTTTGTATTCAATGATGTGCCTACTTATCGCCGGTTAACTCTTGAATTTCTAAGTTCTTTGCAAAGCACCATTAAAGCATGGCATGGAGAGGACATGATTTCTTTCCGACTTATGAACAACAATTATGCTTTATCACTAGATGAATGGTGCGCATGTTTTAATTTTCCAAACAATAATGCTAATGACTTACACGCATCCTTTACTGGTTTAGACCCTTCCCTAGAACTTTATTATAATGGAATGAGTTCCACTTCTAGAGTAAGCAAGGGGAAGAATATTCAACATCCTGCAATTCACTATTTGTTTTATGTTATTTCTAATACCTTGTAGACACAAAATGAGTTCACGAGACTTAATGAGGAGGACATCTTAGTCATCGCAAAATCTGCTTTCAACAACATCGACTTGTCACTCAACTTGGGCACAATTCTTGTGTGCTACCTAGAGTACCAATCTGCCCAAAGCCAAGGACCAACCACAGGTGGAGGCGTCATCATCGTGCTTGCCATTGCCCTAGGCATCAACCTAGGTGAGTTGCAACCGGTGCAAGGTGAGCGACGTGTTGGTTTCTCTACTTTAAAAGCTTGTGGAATGCTCACTAGGAGAGGTGGTGTTTATTACTTACATATTGCTGGAGCTGGGCGTCTCTACCCTGCTCCTTTGCCTAATGGTCTTTTCTCTATCGACTTGCAGGTTGAGGAACACCAACCCGAGGAGGAGATTCCGGATGAAGATGAGGACCAAGAGGAGGAGCAAGAAGTTCCTTATCAAGAGGAGTAGCCACCAACCCGGTTCACTACATACCAAGACTTCCAAGAACTTGGAGGGACTGTGGAGAGGATGCATAACCTCTCCTTGAACCTCCAAGAAACAACTAGTAATTTATCAACTCAATTTGCGAACCGGAGTTACAACTTTTTCCTGCCACCACAATGATTTGAAGGGCTTGCAAAAGCCTAAGCTTGGGGAAGTTTCCTCATTATCTTTATTTGGCATTCATTTGTTTTTATTTATTTTGAGGTTATGTTTTAATTCGAGTTTATAAGCACTCGTGTTTGTTTCCCCAACAAGGGTTATGTTTTAATTTGTTTTCAAGACTTCCTAGCCGAGCTTTGCCACCAATTTTCTATTCTTTAAATTCCCTCTCTTAAAAATAACAAAAAGATTTTTCCATTTATCTTTATTTTCCCTCTTCCTTCCTTTCTATTCTCCTTGTGGCTTTCACATATTTGCAGGAGAGTGATCGACTTCGAGTTTCTAAGAAGCAAATCAGAAGGGAAGAGAGAAGTGAAACCAATGATGAGAGGTATGTCTTAAGGCTCCCCACTTTTGAAGTTTGAGAAACCCATGCTAGTTAGTAGTAAATGTTAAGATATTATATTGGTGGAGTAAGTATTTATATTGTAGTAAAATTGTTTTTGCATGGGTATTTAGTTGGGTATGTTTTGTTCCAGCTCTTGTAGTTAACCAAGTCTTGCCTAAAAATTTGCTAAACAATTGTAATAAGAAAAAGTCTCACAATTGAAGGCTTGGGTATTGTAGTGTTTAGTCTTGAAGGCTTATTTCTAGAGACATTCAAAACCACAAAAAATAATGATTGACTTGATAGCTCTCTTTAAAAGTATTTGTTCAATCGAATTAATGTTTAGTGGTTTTTGTGAGCATGCCACAATTTGACTTGTGAATCATAAGAATGATATAGCTTTATGCGTGTCAAACTTCATGGGATGCCAACAACTCCACTAGCCCACGGACGATCTTCATGGAGGAAACTCATAAATTTCGGCTATGAGTTGATTAAACATATGTAGCAACAATGCTATAATGGGTAAGATTCTTGGAAATCTCGGGAAGCTATGTTCATGATGGAACCACTCCTCTGGCTGATATGAGTAATCATTGTGCAAAAGGAACAAAAACCTTGGTGATGCGACGAGTGTCCATCACAGCCCGATAAACTAATCAAAACTTTTGGCATGCTCTCAATTACTTAAGAACTGAAATTCTTGAAGGACAATGAACAGAAAATTAGTTCTTGAAAAATCTTAACTTATTGATGTGGGAGAATTGAGATACTCTAGTATATATGTTTTTCATGACAACTCTCACACTCTCAATTTTACATGATTATACTCTATTGTTCAAAGGCAAGCCTATGAGTTGATTACATGACATGGAATAAGGTTTACTCATTTGAATCATCCATGTTAACAATAATTTTGCTGCTATATAAGGATGCATAAAAACCCGTATGATATGCTTGCCATTACTCTATCTATGCTGAAGTTTTTTAGATTTATAAAGTGGAGGAAACATGAGACTACCAATCATGAGTAAGATCATCATCTCGTTATTTCAGTTTACATGCTGAGTTCCTTTTTTATTTTGGTTTTCTTGCTCGAGGACGATCAAGTTTAAGGTTGGGGAGGTTGATGGCTGTAAAATATAGCCATCTATGTCCACATTTAAACTAGATATTATTCAAATTTTTGATGAAATATCTCTCTAAACCCTGCCACTTATGCCTAATGATCAAAGCGGTATGCAATCCTTTCTTTCTATTTTTCCCTGCGTAGATAATGACGTTTAATGATGGGAATCACAACATTAAAGTCAAAGATACGAGATTTCCATCAACCCAAAGAAACCAGGGGTCGTGAAGTGGAGACAAACGCTTTAACGACCAACTATACGATGGGAATAAAATTCCGGCCGTATAGTTCTGGTTGTATTGCCATCGACACCACTAGGTCAAACAGAACAACTTTCCTGAAGGGACCCCTATATAAAGAGGCTTCGAGCAACGAGAAACAGCCTTGCCAGCCGTCCCCAAAAATCCAGAAACCTGCATCCACAACACCAAGGAGCCGCTAGAGGAATAGACTTAGATCTAATCTCCAAACCCTTCTCCACCACCATAGCCATATTCCACCACTTGTAATAGTAGATCTCATCATCGATTGGCGACATTGTAAGACTATTTTATATCAATCTCATGATTTCCATTACAATGTTTATGATTGTTGATTTCATCTCTATGCGCGAGCAATTCTCTTTGGGCTAAGGGCTTCGGCCTAGCCATGTAGCTTTTGTGCATGTTATTTATCATAGATGGGATCATTTATTAGTTTGTATGACATGATGATTATTGTATCCTCTCTTGCCTCAATCTAAGGACTTGTTAGGTACCCAAGACCCCGAGGATTGAGCCAGGTATAGGGGGTATGAGTAATGACTAATCTGGAGGTTGGAACCCTAGTGACAGAAGGGGTAGTACGGCTATATGTGAGGGATTTACTTATGATTAATGGTGACATCACTATGCATATCATTAGTTCTCTTTCTTCTATGGATGAGACTAGTAGGTTATTGCTATAAGCGGTTGCAGAAGCAATAGAATTGATGGATGCACCACCCACATATAATTATCTTGCTCTAACAATTACATGCATACTTTATTATTATCTTTTATTCCCATCAGATGTTTTGCACAGCTACAAGTGAAACCAAAAGCCCTAGGCCCTCTCTCTACATCATCGACAACAACAAAAGACAAAAAACTCTTGGTCCAGTAAAACATAAAAAGAATTCTAAAACTCCCGAAGGTCCGTTAAAGTAACTTCACTACGCTTTCTGCTTCCCGAGGATTCGATAACCTAGGTATACTAGGGAAAAAGAGCTATACTACATCTGTAATCCGGATCGAAGTTATCACTATTCTACCGGACGACGGTTCAACTCGTCAATGCCCATTGTTATGGACTTGGGTTTTGGAGAAGGAGGGAGCATTGGAGGCATCAATCGTCTAGCAAACAAGCACATAGGGACGCAAGGTTTACCCAGGTTTAGGCCTCGTAGAGGTCCCTACTCCTGCTTGTCTTCTCTTGGAATTATCGAGGGAGTCGAAAGTTACAGGGGTGCATAGATGCAACCTGACAATGGTTGTGGAAACTAGGGTTGTGATTGTCCTTCTCGCTGCCCCCTCCTAGCCTTTATATAGATAGGCTAGGTCTCGGGTAGCAGGTCAAGTTGGTTACAGATTAGGGTTCGCCCTTTAAACTTTCTATCTTAAGCTTCTTCTTGCCTCGCAAGCAATCGGAGAGTCCGTGGGTCACACGAATTCTTCGTTGGGCCTTGGCAACACTATGGGCTTCTGCCGTATCTGGACCGTATATGCCAAACTCGAGTACCTATAGTGTATACCCATGTCAGTAGCCCCCGAGTATCCAGTGGAATCGTAGATTCGACTGGACACTTTATGAAGTTTTTCGAGTGCATGACTGAGCATCTTTTCGAGTGTTCTGTTTGTGTCATAGGGATTGTTGATATACGTGCCTGATTTATCCGATGTATTGGTATTAGTTAACTGCCTTAGGGCAAAACAACGCAATCTACTCAAACTCGAGTCCCTAGACTCGAATTCAGAAAAGTGTTGGCATAATTTGACTTAGGCGTAGAGGTCTTATAGGAGTCAAATTCCAGTGTATAAATGTGAGCACTCGACGCGTCCGTCAAGGCATGTTCATCGTACCTGCAGGTACGGATATATTTCTGGTAGTGCGCAGCAGATGCGTTGCCAGGCCTTGTTCAGGTCTTATCTTCACGCTATAAGCATGACATCCAAATTTTTGTCATCACGGAGATGATTCAGGTGACCCAGGAGATGTAATCTCTTTGTAGGGAAAATATGAGGCAGAGTCACCATAGCATTCGAGTGTGGATGTTATCGACACACAGTACGGTGTACCAGAAAAATAATCATAGGGTGCGCGACTAGCGCTCCCTATGGGAGTAGGCCCCGAGTGCCTATTCGAGTCGTAGACTCGAGTGGGGACTAAAAACATTTTGCGACTATTGTCGTCTTTGGTTGCTTGTTTCAATCGAATGTGCTTCCAGCGCTCCCTATGGGATTAACCCATAGTTCACAATCAAATCGTTGATTCGAGTGATGGGTTTGTCTTGAATGCTCATACACCTGCATAAAAATTCTTTCGGGTGTGCGGCCAGCACTCCTGTTAGGAGTAGCCCCCGAGTGCTTGGTTGAGTCGAAGACTCGAGCAAGAACTAAAGTAGTCCAAATCTTCTTCTACTGGAATCGATGACGTTAGTGCTGACGATGTGATGACCTTAGTTGCCCACGTGAGCGGCCTTGACGGGACGTGACGAGCGGTGGGTCCCACTTATGACTTTGATTTGACTGGGCGTGCGTAATCTTCTGTTTTAACTGCGTCACCTCGATTTCCGCGTGTAATGGGAGTAGTGTGGGACGGTTCGTGGTTCACCTTCGCCACGTGTCGATGGCAATGTGCACCACGCATTCAGAAGGGTTTTTGCTGGCCGTTGGATGACACCTGCGAAGAGGTTAAGTAGCAGCACAACTGCGGTAATTTCCCCATCTCTCTTCTTGCTCATGCTTCCTTCGCCATTGCTGCTCGTTTCTGCTCCCTTGCACTCATCCTCTCCGTGGCACTGGACCAGCTACGCGTATTCCCCAGCTACTTCCTTCGTTCTCACCGCCATCGAAAGATGGGCAAGAAGAAGGGAGGCGTCACCGCTGGATCTGTGACCACCATTGCCGCCACCAAGAAGAAGGGAGGTACCACCACCGTGGGCACCAGCGCCACCGGTGATGGGAAGAAGAAAGGCGCGAGAACCCGCATCACCAATGGCTCCTGGCGCGCATCTGTCATCAAGCCTTCCGAGCTGCACACTCTTCGTCAAGATGGAGCGCTTCCTCCTACGGAAGATGATTCTCGAGTGCCTGGCGACAAGGTAATCCCCCATCCTCCTGTGGGTTTCAGAGTGATGTTCCTTGTGTTCATCATTCGAGGACTCTCTCTCCCCTGCATCCGTTTGTTAGGGGTCTTCTCTGCTTCTATGGGCTCCAGCTGTCCCCAAATTCGATTCTTCATATCTCTTGTTTCATCACTCTCTGTGAGTGCTGGCTCAGAATCGAGCCGCACTTAAGTCTCTTCAAGAAGCTTTTTAAGCTCAAGCGTCAGTCAACGTCTGGTTCGGTAGTCTACGACGTATGAGGCTGCGGGATCCATGTTGACTCCTCCGTCATCTACTTTGACATCAAGCTCACCGCATCTATACAAGGGTGGAGAGGTAAGTGGTTCTACATCCATGAACAGAAGGCCGACGGAGAGCACTTCAGACTCGCGCCCTTCGATCCCGTGGCGGCTTGCAAGAGAAGGCGCTCCTGGAAGAACGTCGTGATGCCTGGCGAGTCCGAGGAAACGGAGATGCTGTATCAGCGTGTCTACGACCTCGAAGGCCGCATAGGCAAGGAAGAGGGTGGCGCCACCCTCATTCGGACGTGGTTGTGCCGCTACATCCAGCCTCTGCAGGTCAGAGCCCATCTGATGTACCGCCGGGTCGGTGCTAGCGATGTTACTCGCATATCTGCGGAGGGCATTTCTGTGGGTGAGGTAGATAGGAGGTTGCGACCGGTGACCAAGTATACCACAAAGAAGGATCTCCCAGGCAAATAATTCGTGCCCCCTTTCGATGCCAACAACCCTCCGCCCAAGGTAGAGTTTTTGCGAAGTAGTATTGTATTTGTTTGATTGGCTGCCAAGTGCTTTAATCTGTGCTGATGTTTCTTCTGAATGCAGGACTAGAAAGTGTCCTCCAGTTTTCCTCCTCGAACTGAAGGGGTTATCCCTCGCGAAGCGGAGGAAGAGGACGAGTCAGAATTGACCGTCCCAATTGAAGAAGAGGAGGGAGCCCCCGAGTCCAGCAGCCACGACACTCGCAAGTGTTCCCGCAGCAAGGATTCTGACACTTCTTCGCCGACGATGCTGGAAGGTCCATCTGCTGCTGCAGAGGAGCCAATCCCAACCATACCTATGCGTGCCATGGACCCTCATGCTCAGAAGAAGCTGCGACTGTCGAAGGAGTCGTCGGATGACTCCTTTGACCTCTCCTTCGACCTCGATAAATTCAACCGGTAAGCTTTTAATGTCCGCGAGTTCGTCTTGCTTTCTTTGAGGTTGCTTTTTCTGAAGTGGTACTGGGCATGTTTTTCATTCAAGCGGCGTCATCGTCTTCTGACGACGTCCAATTTGTGAAAGAGTCCGGAGTCACAGACTCCAAGACCAAGGAAGTGGTCGCATAGTCTTCTTCCCCTCCAGTGGCGGACCACTCTGGAGCCAATTCTTCTAGCTCCCCACATGATGGGGAGCACTAGATGGTTGCACGGATGACTACGTGACAGTTATCTTCGGAGTCCCTAGAGGAACATGTGAGTGTCCTTTTTGCTGTTTGGCAGTCGAATTTGTTCTTTTGGTTGCCACTGAGTTTTCACTTCCCTTGGTGTAGCTCATTGTGAAGGCAGCTGCTCGTCTTGCGGAGCAAGTTCTTGCTATGGGTTGACAGCACGCTCTGCTGGATAATCGCCACCGCGCAGTCAAAGGTTCGTTCTTGACTTTGTCTCTTTAATCTCCTTTTGCGCCGAGATTTGTGAGCTCATATACTTTGCGGTGTTCTGACTTTTGCAGGTGAACATAATGAACTTCTCCGTCGCGTTACGTCCCTCGAGAAGGGGCTTGCTGCGGCAGCGAAGAATCGTGACGAGGCAATTGTAGCCTTAGGTGAGTCGTGGAAGCGTGAGGAGGACCTGCATGCTTCCTCTGCTGAGAGGGAGAAGTTGTTCACGGAACAACTTTTCTCGACTGCGAAGGCTCTCTCAGGTATTTTCCCTTGTGTTCTTTCTTATCTTAGGTTTCTTGCTTTTGTGGTCACACCTTGTACTCTTTAGATGCCGCTGGCCTCAGCTTCGACACCAAGGCCTTGCATCGCGAGGATGCTCTTGCTGGCGCTGTTGCCACAGTCGAAGATCGTAGCGTCTCTCTCCAAGAGACGTTGGGGAAGGCCAAGGGCGTGCTTAGTCGCCTCCAGGAGGATCTGACTCCCAAAGCTGGTTTAATCGACAATCTTGACGACCTGGTAGAATCCTTCGCTGGAGGTATCCCCATGGAATTCAGGAACTCCTAGCCGCGGTGGAATCCTTCGCTGGAGGTATCCCCATGGAACTCGCGATGGTGCAAGCCCATGGTGTGGAGTTGGATCCCGCCATGATCTCCGAGGCGATGCCTGTCGACACCGGAGGCTAGCAGGTAGTGTTTGCTCCCTTCGCTAGTAGCTGCGGTAAATACGGGCCTCAGCTTATCGAGACAGTCGCCAAATACTCTAAGGAGCGGCAGTGAGCGAAGGCGGCGAAGACCGCGACATCGGGGTCTAACACCGGCAAGTCCGTGGCATCGGAGACTGCCACAGATGCGATGAAGCCCTCGAAGTTGAAGTCGAAGTCGAAGAAGCAGAATGCTCCCTAGTCGCCATGTGTAATAGCTATAGCTTAGCCTTTTGTCTGAACCATGCTTTTGTGGGAGGGTGTTCCCTTGACATTTTATCAAATTTGAATGCAGTCCTCTGTTTATCAATGTGTGATGAGTCTCATTTGCCTCATGCTTGAGACCTAGGGTCCTTCAAGTGGTCCTCATGATTCTCCTCCCACCGATGAAACCACGACGCAACCGCGTTCAAAGGTGGAGGAATTGTTGTTGCTTTCGTGACTGCGCGACCGCATTAAGCAATTGGAGCGTGAGTTACCCATCATCCGCGGTAGCACAGATGTGTGGAAGTCGAAAGCTGAGAAGGCCACCGCCCGTGAGAAGTATCTCTTGGAGGAAGTGGCACAGTTGAATGAGAAGTTTAAATGTTAGCTTTCTGCCATCTCATCTTTTTCTTTTAGTCAGTCGTGGTGATGCCTTGTCTTCACACTTTGCTGCTTGCTTGGTTTAGTTGTTAGCACTCGTCATCCGTAGGATGAGAAGGACCGGGTGGAATGAATAACCTGACCCAGGAGCAGCTGCAGACGAGTGGGTATTTTTGGGTGGACCACGACCGTGTAGTCGCGCTAGCGACCCTACATGATCGTTCTTCTCGAGTGCTCCAATGCTTGAAGAAGGCGCAGTCGTGTCTTAGGCACATTTATCAGACGATGTTTCCGCTGGCCATCGTCCCTTCAAGCCTGTTGGCTCTTCTAGTGAAGTTTCGAGATATAAGCCGGTACGCGAGTGCGTGCGGTAGCAGCTGGTTGCTGGTGCCAAGGCTTCCCTATCGATAGTACGACTGCATCAGCCAGATGTGGACATAGCATCTGTTGCTGCTGGACCACTGTCGCCGCTAGAGGGGATGACTTGGAACATGGTGCCAAACTACCAGGCGGGTGATCGACCGGCGGAGGACATCGTCGACTTCTTTGAAGAGCAGATGAACGTTCATCTTCTGCAGCAGTAGCGTAGTTTGTATCCTGCACATAGATGTATGAGTGTTGTAAAGTTTGTATGATTATGTTGGGTGTATTTAATACCCATTGATATGTGAAGAGCTGGCTAGCTTGTATATTTTTCGAGTGTATTGTACTCTACAGTTCCTTTTCGTTAGCCTGACTTGTGTTTATCTTAGCACCTTGCCAACCTGTCAGGTGCGTTGCATCAGGGTTGGTGTTTATCAAGGTTTCGATTGGTATTGTGTCAGCTACTCAAGATACTGCGATTTGTTCGTAGAACGAAAGTCTAAAGGGTGGCGCAGCCCCCGAGTCATGAAATTGCAAGAAAATAAGGAAAACATAGAGTTTTAGGGCACTTAGCTTTATTTATTCACAGAATAGTACGAGGTACTGATGGCTCGGTGTTGATGTAGAGCTCGTTGGGAACCCCAAGAGGAAGGTATGATGAGCACAACAGCAAGTTTCCCTCAGTTATGAAACCAAGGTTTAATCGATCCAGTAGGAGCAAGGAAACACCCCAAAGGTGTTGCTAGCTGAGCCTTGGCAGGTCGCACTACCGGTGCTAGTAGCAACGTGGAGACCTGCGCAACACAACCACATAACTCTGTCCCCAACTTGCGATGAGGTTGTCAATCTCACCGTGTTTTGCTGAAAACAAAGGATTAAACGTATCGAATGGAAAGAAGTAATAGTTTGCATAAAGTAAACACAAAGCATTAAACAGTTTGTAGATTGTATGTAAAATAAAGGACCGGGATCCATAGTTCACTAGAGGTGGCTCTCCTTAAGATAGATAACATGCTGGGTGAACAAATTACAGTGGGGCAATTGACAAACATCGAGAAAGCAATACATGCATATACTAATCATCTTGACTCCTTTAAAACTTGATTGGGCATTACAACATTATACATAGACCACCATCCAACTGCATCTATGACTAATAATCCACCTTCAGGTTATCATCAACCCCCTCCAAGATTAAGTTGCAAGCAGATTATTGCTTTACTTAATTGCGTGTAAAGTAAACAATACGATTGTTCTATGAACAAAGGATTGCTGTTTTCTCCCTAGTAGCAACAACACATCTAGTACCTTAGAGATTCATCACTTCCCAGATTACGGAGGCATGAACCCACTATCGAGCATAAATACTAACTCTTGGAGTTGCTAGCATCTACTTGGCCAAGATAGCTACTAACAAAGGAAAGCATGCAAGATCACAAATAACAAAGACATGATAGAATCAATAATCAATCTAAAATAGCATCTCAATATCCATCGGATCCCCGCAAACACAACATGAAGAATTACAAATAGATGATCTTGATCATGAACGGAGCTCACAAGATCTAGACATGAAAGCACAAAGGAGGAGAACCAGCCATCTAGCTACTACATGGATCCGTAGTCCAAGGATGAACTACTCACGCATCACACCAGAGGCTTGCATGATGATGAAGAAGACCTCCAGGGTGAATTCCCCTCTTCGGCAGGGTGCCGGGAAGAGCTTCAGATCCCTCCCAATCTAGGGATGGAGATGACGGCGGCTACAGACTCTTTCGTGGATTTTTGATCGGGTACTTAGGGTTTTCATCTCGAGGGCATCTTATAGGCGGAAGGAGAGGTCGAGGGGGTGCTGGGTCGGCTAGACCACCCCCTGGCGCGGGCCAGGCCTGGCCGCGCGGCCAAGTGGTGTGGCCGGCCCCCAGCCCTTCTCCGTCTCCTATTCTGGCATGTAATGACTTCTGGAAAAATAGGCACTTTGGCTTTTGTCCTGTCCAATTCCGAGAATATTCATTTTCTGACTTTCCTGAAACCAAAAACAGTAGAAAACAGGCACCTGGCACTGTGGCTCTTGTTAATAGGTTAGTCCAAGAAATCATATGAAAAGTACTCCAAAGTGTGGACAAAACACAAGAAAGTGGATAAAACCAAGCATGGAACATCAAAATTATAGATACATTTGCAATGTATCAACATCCCCAAGCTTAACTCCTGCTCGTCCTCGAGTAGGTAAGTGAAAAAAGAAAGAATAATTTTTGAGGTGACATGCACCATCAAAGACTTGATCAAAGTATTTGTAAAACATTCAAAGCTAGGATCATAGTACTTCAATCATAACATGAAAGACAAAGTTCTAGCAATAAGACAAAGAGACTATGATGCAACATGAAAAGGCACAAACAAAAGATTCATGAATAACAATGCTTTGCAAGACATTTGTTTGTTTCACATAAAGAAAACATAGCATAATAGCATTCAGCTTGTCCCTCATAGAGTAGCAAATATAAATGCATAGGACACCTTCAAAGTTCATAAGAGTGACTAGATAAAAATAGTTTAAACCAAGCAATATCAAGTTATGCATCAATCAACTAGTCTTGGCACAATGCACATAGAACTAAGAATGGCCACTATGCTCTCAAAGTAGGTGTCGTCGGATTGAAGACAAGTACGCCATGAGGGGGTCCTCGAGGCGTGCGGAAGAGAGGGGTGTGAGACGTACGGTGTTCCGGGATGGTGAGCACACAAGTTTACCTAGGTTCGAATCCGCCGACTTTGGACGGATCCTACTCATGCTAGCAATCTAGTAATACGGCATAGCCAGAATATGGGTTACAAGGGTTTCTCCTGTGCGAGTTGAGATTGTAGACTATTGAGGGTGCCCTAAAGGCTCTCGTAGGACGGCTTATATAGATATCCGGCCTAGAGTTTACAGGAGAGATCTATCCGGCTACGACTAAGAGTCGGTTACAGAGTACATCTTGAACTACACGTAACACTATGGGCCTAAGTCGGTAAGTCTTCTGGGCCTTCCCGTAGCCGGATGGGACTCCTTTTTTTCCCTGACTGTGCCGCTCGTGAAGCAAAGCTCTAACCTGAAGTGGGCCACCCTGGTTAGTGAGGAACTGTGAGGATACCCGGAAAGTATATCCCCAACAGCAGCCCCCGGAAGTCTCCAAGATCCAAAGTCGGATTTATCATCGTCTAGCTTGATCTTTGGCTTGCAGAATCTTGAAGGGTTCCTGAAACTTCACAACAAAAAATACGATCCGGGTCGTAAAAATAAGTCGGACCTATCAACAGGTTACTCGGATTTTCCAGCTTGATTTCAAACTAAGCCGGAATTTGGTCTCTAACGCCATCTGACACAAGTCATGGTCAAGTCACGTCATCTGACAGACATCCTGTCAGCACGACCCTTGGTGGGTCCGCGGTTCGTGGAACCGAGGCGCCGTTTTAATGCGTGCACGGAGATCGAGGCGACGTAATCATCACGTGGGTCCTTTCCCAGTTCCTTCCACGCGCGGGGCGGTTACACTGTAGCATTTGCACGAATCTTGGCGCGGTTAGGTAGATATAAGGGGTGAGGATTCTCCTCCTCCTTTCTTCACCTGTTCCTTTGCCTTTTCCTCTCCTCCAAATCTTCCCTGCGCGCACAGAGCTCCTCTGCTTTCCCCCCAAAACTCCCAGCGCCGCCCATCTTAGGTCATCTGCCCGCCAAAGAAATGGCTTCTTCCTCCTCATCCGGCTTGGCGGTAGTGGCGGCGACGGTGGCGATGGAGAAGGAAAGCTTCCGTGGGGTCTGGATCCCCTGCATTCTTGATGACGAGAAGCTCCAAGGCATGGAGATGTAAGGGCTCTCCACACAGGATCGGCGGAGCGGCTTGGGAAATCCCCCAACTCACAGGCGTGAAAGGGTCCACTTCGGCACCCACCTCGACAGAGGTTTGTTGTTTCCTCCCTCGGAGTTCTTCTCCAAGGTGATTGACCATTACGGTGTTCAACTCCACCATCTTCCTCCCAACTCTCTTTTAGAGATGAGCGCTTATGCCTCTTTGTGCGAGGGATTTCTTGGCATTAGGCCGAGTTTGACCTTATTCTAGTATTACTTTAATGTCCAGAGAAATTCTATCACAGCCGATGTTCCTTATATCACCGTTACCATTAGTTTTTCACTTAGACGCGAGCGCACATATCCCAAAATCTTAGCTAGTGACTCGGTCAAACAGTGACCAGCTACATTCTTTTATCATAAGGATATTCCGGCTCCCGACAAAGCTACTGCTTTGCCGGCTTTTGTCGATAGAGCTGCCACGGCCCAACCGTCTTGGGACGAGGCCGCTCTGGCTCTTAGTGATGATCTGATCCTCGCCAAGAGGCGGGTCGAATAGCTGATCAAACACAAAGGACTGAAGGGATCCGACTTGGTCCAATGCTGGGTATCACGCCGGATCCAGCCCCTTCAGTACCACGGAGACCGACTGATGCACTCCATCACATCGTCCAAGAAAGACTCCCTTCGCATCAGCCCCAGAGCCTACACCACACAAGGCTATATAAGCCAGATTAAATGGCTGATAAGGGAGCGGATCGAGAGGAGGATTCCGGAGGTTTCTCTGGATATGCATATGGCAGAAAACCCCGTAGTGCCGGTAAGCTTCTAAAAGTAAACCTTTTTATGTGTTTCAATCTTTAAATTACATTGCAATACTGATATGTTTTCTTCTTTTCAGCTTGCTGACCTCCCCGAGTCGGAATTTGCTCCGCTCGAAGGATATCCTCCAGAGTTTTCTCAGGAGACAGAGGTGGTCCCATTGCCGGACATTGCAATCAAGAAGCGCAAAGCTCCGACAGTGGCTGTTGGCACAAAGTAGGTGCCCGTCGTGAAGAGGTAACTTTCAATCACAACTTCCGCCTTTGCACTTTACTCAAATTATCTTCCGAGATGTAATGTTTCTGACTTTATCACATTCTCAGAGCTAAACCGCTCATCAAGGGAAAGGGAACTTCTTCGAAGCCCCTGCGACATACGAAGCTTACCATAGCTTCTCCTGCCGTGGCTCCTCCGACTCCTGCCTCTCAACCTTGCGCAACGCTGGTGATCATCCCTTCTCCGTCCGTCACAGAAGATCCGACTCCTTCAACGGAGCCTGCGATCCTTGAATCGCAAACTGACGTCACCATGGGTGAGTCAGGTTTAGATAAGGGTGAACCCTTTTCGGGTAATGATCCCTCGGCAGAGATCTTCACCGAAAACCTTCTCAACAATCCGGGTCTTGCCAAGTTTGGCTTGTCCCGGAAATCTGCTGAAGAGATCCAGCGGCTGGCCAGGCAATGCCTGGAGAAAAGAAACTTATCTGCCGAAGAAGAAGCACAAGAGGCAGAGGACATCAAGTTTTCTGACCTTCTTGCCCAAGTGCGCCTTCACGACGAGAGGATAAGGACCGGTGAGCTTCCAACATCACCAATAATTCCTCTGACTCTCGCCGAGAAGGTTGTTGTTGAAGTAAACACGAGTTTGGATAAACTCACTCGCGAGCAATATGTAAGTCGGAATTCTAACTCTTGTATTTCCCTCATTTCATATCATATCCTCTAGCCCCTAAGCATGAAGTAGGATATATAATCCGGGTTTATGCTTCATTAGGATGCCAAAGAATGAACTAGTGTAGCCCCAAGGCTCGTGCTGATATTAGTAAAAATATTAGCCCGAGTCTTTAGTAGACTTCTGACTTTGGGTATTCTGACTTATAGAAAGTATGTTCCTATAACCAGGATTTGTTGAAAAATGTCTGTGACAAGCGGAGAGAGATCAAGGCTCTTCGATTTAAAAATGCTGAACTTAAGGTCTCCAAGGATGAGGCCGAAGGTAAACATTCTGAGACTCAAACCTTGTCTTTGATGTTTTCGTAGTCGAATTTTTTCCTGAACTGTTTGTTCTTTTTGACTTACAGCACTGGTGAAACAATCCTGTGCCATGATTGAAGAGGCCGAGAACCTCAAAACTTTAGTGGTGGAGAACAAGGAACTGCGCCAAGAGCTGGATAAGCTCAAAGCGGATCATGAGAAGAGCATAGCTCAAGTTCTCGAGTCCTCCTCCATGGCTACTGATGAGCGTGATCGCAAGATTGCTACTCAAGATCAGAAAATCTCGGACCTCAATAACAAGCTGTGCAGAGAGAAGGACCTTTCCGAGGCGCTCCGGGCTGAACTCTAGAGTCTTCGGGAAGAGAAGACCAAAATTGACGACGTCATATTTGGTACGTTCCATCTATCTGACTTTTCCACTTTCTTCGATTCCTTTCAATGTCGGATTTTGTTAACTTGGTTTGTGTATAGGTCCTCTGAACTTGACGGGCTCCAACTACGCTGAGCCCCGCACCCACCGGCTTACCCAAGTCGGTGACCTGCTTCATGACTTTCGCCAATCCCTTGAGGACATTGGCGAAGCTCTCAAGATTCTGGACATGCACAACATGTCGGATTTTCAGGTGCAGGACAAGGCAAAGCAGATGCCGCAACTTGTCCAGGATTGGAACATGTCCTACGCGCGGACCGCGGCGCAGAACGCTCTCACCATGGTCATGAGCCACCATGGAAACATGGAGATTTGGCAAGTGACCAGAGGGTACTGCAAGGTGGACGAGGACGTCCAGGAGCAGGACATCAAGGCCATTATGGACTCTTGCGCCAGATATGGGTGTCACGTGGCTGATTTGACCAGCTACGACACTCCCTTTTTCACCCGCGTGGACACACCACCTCCTCCTCCCGAAGAATCAGCAGAAGTTTCCGATGATGACCGCACCGTATCGGATGTGGACATCTCGGAACGATATCAAGGCGACATATCCAGCGAGCCGACAGCTCCTTCTTCTCCTCCTGCATCATAGATTGCCAGAAAAATTTGTATTATTCTGAAAAGCATGATGGGTCTGTAAATATGCAGTACTATAATTTTGCTAGTGCTAAGCTTTTGATCTATTCAACACTTTTGGCTTTAAATTTTTGTGTGCCTGAAATGTTTACATAAGCACTTGTACTTTTTCGTCCATGCTCATCGTTTATCTGGCTTTCCGCCTCGTCCCTTTCGTGAGCCGGCTAAACCTTCTGCCGGAAACTTTGCCGAGCAATGGAGCTCAATTGCTAAACCAGTTTAAACTCGGAAACAAAGCCGGCTTCCAGTACCAACAATTCACTACTTAGAAAATGCTCGCATCCAGCAATCAGACAAATAACCAAAGTAAAGACTAGAAACTTTAGAGTTATACCCGAGGGTAGCAATTTTAAGAATCATAAATCTAAACCAAAACGAACATGAGCATAAAGTACTTTCAAGCATTCTGGGATTTTCGACTATGACATGATCATTCGGAAATAAGATGGTAAGAACTTCTCAGAAAAACTTGAGGTAACCAAAACTTTTATTTCTCACAGAGCATGTACATATATATGATTATAAAGAAGGATAGACTAAGAATAAAAGGGACGTAGCTGAGCAATATTCCACGGTCTGTCTAACTCATCCGGATTTGTACTGCCTCCAGCTCTCTTTCTCTTCTTAGTAGCAGGTCTTTCTTTGACTGGCCTCATGTGAGTTAAGTAATACGAACCATTGTGCAATACTCGACTAACTAAAAAGGCCCCTTCCCATACTGGGGAAAGTTTGTGCTTTCTTTGTTGCACAAGCGGGAGAACCAAATTGCCTTTATTGAAAGATCTGTTTCTGACTCTCTGACTATGATACTTGCGTAACTTCTGCTAATAGGCTGTTGATCTCATTTCAGCAACGACACGAACTTCTTCGACTAAGTCGAGATCATTTTGTCGAGAAATCTCGGCATCCTCTTCAATATACGCGGCCACTCTAGGAGAAGTGTGAATCAAATCACTAGGAAGAATTGCTTCTGCGCCATAGACCAAGAAGAAAGGTGTGTATCCGGTTGACCTGTTCGGAGTTGTTCGTAAACTCCATATTACAGAGGGTAATTCCTCTGCCCAAGCCCCCGCAGCACGTCGTAATGGTGCTTCGAGTCTCGGTTTTAGGCCTTGCAGGATTAAACCATTTGCTCTTTCGACTTGTCCGTTAGCCCGTGGATGTGCGATTGACACAATGTCAAGCCGGATATTTTGCTCGTTGTAGAATTCGGCCAGTTCTCCCATAGAAAAATTACTCCCGTTGTCCGTCATAATGCTATGCGGATAACCATACCGGATTATAACATCCTCGACAGATCTTTTGGCTGTTGCTCCATCACAACTAGTGACAGGTTTAGCCTCAATCCATTTGGTGAATTTATCCACCATCACTAAGAGATGAGTAAATCCACTTGGAGCTCATTTAAATGGTCCTACCATATCAAGCCCCCAGACTTCAAAAGGCCATGTTATAGGTATTGTTCGCAGCTGATCAGCCGGAACATGAGCTTGTTTGGCGTACTTCCGGCAACCTTTGCACATCTTGACTAATCGTTCGCATCGCTCGAGCTGTAGAATTTAAAAATCCGTGTCTAAAAGCTTTTGCCACTAAAGATTTGGCTGCAGAATGGTGACCACACTCGCCTTCGTGGATTTCCCTTAAGATTTCCACTCCTTCTTCCAGAGATACGCAGCGCTGAAAACCCCTAGAAACACTCCGCTTATATAGCTCACCTTTAACTATAGTATAGGCTTTCGCTCGTCGGATGATCTGCCGGCTCAGCACCTCGTCTTCGGGTAATTTGCCGTCTACCAGATAATCTAGGTAGGGTTGAGTCCAGCTAGGAATTATAGCTAGAACTGCTATTAGAGGTGAGTCGGATTTGGTCGGATATTCCTCATCTACTCCCTTTATTGAGGGAACTTTGAGGTGCTCTAAAAAAGCGCCATCCGGGACTTCTTTCCGCGTAGAGCCTATACGAGATAGTACATCTGCTTCCTCGTTTTCTGCTCGAGGGATGTGTTGACCCTCAAACCCTTCGAACGATTTAGATAAATCATCCATGACAACTTTATATGCTGCCATGTGTTTATTTGCAGTACAAATATCCGACACTTGTTGAGCAACAAGATCCGAATCTCCATAACACATCAAACGTCGGATGCCAATATCCTTAGCAATCCGGATTCCATGCAGCAGTGCTTCATACTCGGCAATATTATTTGTCGCTGTGAAGTGGATCTGCAACACGTATAGAAGTTTATATCCTTGGGGTGATTTGAGCACCACGCCATCCCCCGAGCCCCCACGAGCCTTAGATCCATCAAAGTAGAGGTTCCAATATTCCGACTCCGGGAGGGTCATATTTTCCTTCGTCTTTGTCCAATCAGCGACAAAGTCAGCAAGGATCTAGGATTTGATTGCTGTCCGAGGTTTATACTCAATATCAAAAGCTGAAAGCTCTATGCCCCATTTGGCGACGCGTCCTGTGGCGTCACTGTTGTTGATTATATCTCTCATGGGAGCTGTGCTCACCACAGTAATTGGATACTCCTGAAAATAATGTCGTAAGTTACGAGATGCTAGAAAAACACCGTAAGCCAACTTTTGATAGTGCGGATACCGCTGTTTTGATTCTGCCAGGACCTCACTGATAAAGTAAGTCGGACGCTGCACCAGGTGCTCCTGATTTTCCTCTGGTCTCTCCACCACCATGATGATACTAATGACCTTATTTGTCGCAGCAAGATAAAGCAACATCGGTTCCTAAGGTTCCGGTGCTGCAAGGATAGGAGTAGATGAAAGTACTTTCTTCAGGTCTTGTACTGCAGCTTCAGCTTCGTCAGTCCAAACAAAATCCTTCGTCTTTTTCAGGAGTTTGTATAATGGTGCGGCTCTTTCACCAAGCCGGCTTACAAATCGAGTGACCGCAGCAATGCAACCAGTTAATCTTTATACGCCCTTCAGGCGAGTTGGCCTGGAAATATTCAGTATAGCCTTGATTTTGTCTCGGTTTACCTCTGTGCCTCTTTGAGACACGATGAAACCTAACAATTTTTCGGCTGGTATTCCAAAGAAACATTTTTTCGGGTTAAGCATGTTATTATATTTTCGTAGATTGGCGAATGTTTCCTCCAAGTCGGAAATCAGTGTTTCCTTCTTTTGGGACATCACCGCAATATCATCCACGTATGCATGTACAATGCGTCCGAGTTGGTCATGGAGGCAACGCTGCATCGTGTGTTGGTACGTAGCTCCTGCGTTCTTTAGCCCAAAGGACATTGTAACAAAACAGAAGGTTCCGAAAGGGGTTATGAATGAAGTTTTGACTTTGTCAGATTCCTTCATCCGGATTTGGCGATAACCAGAATATGCGTAGAGAAAACAGAGGAGTTCCGAGCCTGCCGTAGAATCGATAACTTGATCAATTCTAGGCAGAGCGAACAGATCTTTTGGACAAGCCTTGTTCAAGGCAGTATAATCAACACACATCCTTAAATCAGTGGTGTCCTTTTTAGGGACCATTACAGGATTGGCCGACCACTCAGTGTGGATGACCTCTTCTATGAATCTGGCTAACTCGAGCCGTGCTAGTTCCTTAGCTATTGCCTTACGCTTTTCATTGCCGAAATTTCATAAGGATTGTTTGACGGGTTTAGCGTTCGGGTTTACATTTAGAGAGTGCTCGGCATGTTCCCTAGGTACTCCGGTCATGTCAGATGGCTGCCATGCGAAGATATCTTGATTTGCGTGGAGCAACTTGACGAGCGTGCTTTCCTATGCGCTACCTAGGCCTACGCCTATCTGGGTCACCTTGGAGGGGTCATCATCCTTCAACGGCGTCTTCTTCGTCTCTTCTGATGCCTTGAACTCCGGATTTGTCTCTGTCACCTCCTTCTTCGTTGCGGGCATCTCAGATGGATCTATGCTCTTCTTGATCTCCTGGTACTCCTAGGCGTGCAACACGGCTTCGACAAAGGCGGCATTTCCATCCTCGCACTCTCGCGCTTTCTTCGGGTCTCCCCTGATGGTGATCATGCTGTTGGGACCTGGAATTTTCATCATATTGTAAATGTAACACGGACGAGCCATAAAAGCCAGTAAGACGGACGTCCGAATATAGCATGGTATGCGCTCTTGAACGAGACCACTTCGAAGGAAAGTGCCTTCGTCCGATAGTTCTTTGGAGTTCCAAAGGTAACATCCAAAGTGATCTCTCCCAGGGAATTGGCTTGTCTTCCTGGGACAACTCCGTGAAAGATCACAGAGCTATGGTTCAGCTGGGTCTCCGAGATCTTCATCCGGCGTAGCGTTTTGACATAGAGAATATTGATGCTACTACCACCATCCTTGAGGGTCTTAGAGAAACCATAACCGTCAATGAGTGGATTGACAATTAAGGCGTATTTTCCTCGCCTGTGCAACTTAGGCGGATGATCAGCACGGTCAAATGTGATTGCCACTTCCGACCAGTCCAAGTATTGGGGGACAGCCGGAACTGTTGCGTTGAGCTCATGTAGAACTGCTTTCTTGACCTTTGCTGGTTGAGATCCGAGGAAAGTGACATAAGTGTCCTTCTTAGTGGGAAATTTTTTCTTCCCTTCCGGCTTGGGATTTGAAGCATCCGCTTCCTCCATGTCGGAATCTTCCTTGGTCTCTTTTTCTTTTTCGGGATTCTTCTTTCCCTTCTTCTGCTTAGCTTTGTAGCCTGCGGTGTCATCTCTTTTGATGTCGTCATTGAAACGACATTCGGCGTTGGTGTGGGACGAGCCCCCATTGGCGTCTAGGTGATGCACACATGGGTTATTGGCAATGTCGTCCCAAGAGTAGGTTTTGCCTGGTTGCTGGTCTCCTCTACCTTGGACTCTTGAAGTTCCATGCCCGCACCCTCCTCGTCCTCCAGACCCGAAAGTAGTAATGACCACTGCCGTTTCCGCGTTGGGTTTTTCTTTCGAGGTATTTTCGCGCTTCTAAGCTTGTTGCTTTGGTTGTTTTGCCAACTGTGGCACAGCTAGGGCATTGAGCAATCCCTCTGCATCGTTGTCGGCATCTGCATACTTGCTCCCTGTTTCTATCATCTCTCCCAAATCAGTGACCTTGTCACACTTCAAGCGATGGCGCAGTAGACCAATTGGGAGTCCTGCGATGAAAGCTTCAATCGCAGTTTGATCGTTTACTCCTTCACAGGAGTTCTTGGTGTCGATCCATCGTCCGAGGTAATCCCGGCAAGTTTCTCCGGCCTTCTAGGTGCAACGCTGTAGGTCTCCGACCGTACAGGGCCTCCGATATGTGCCTTCGAAATTCCGAAAGAACGCACTTTGCATGTCATACCAGTTGCGGATGGTGTTCTCCGGAAGTTCATTGAGCCATGATCGTGCCATCTTCCGCAACATAAGTGGGAGATATCGGGTTGCGACCAGGCTGTTTCCGCCTTTGGCGATGCAGCAAGCTTGGAAGAAATCCTGTAGCCAGGTATCTGGCCGAGCAATGTCGTCGTAAGCTTGGATATGTCTTGAGATAGCAAATCCTTCCGGGAACCTTGTAGCTCTGATGCATGGTCCGAAGCACTTTGGGCCCACGTAGATATCATCGTTTTCGTAGCACCACGCCTCTATGTTGGAATTGATCCCGTGCCTTGCGCCGTTCGGGGATAGAGATCGTCCCAAATGTCGGATGTGGCTGCGGTGTCTTGGAGCCAGACTTCGGCTTCTGCCACCACCTCCTCCGCCACGTCGTCCTCCTTGTCCCCCTTGAGAGCCGTTGTGATGACTGCTTGTTGGAGAGGGTGGGGCAGCTAGATTGTTTCCGGCTGATCGCCGGCCTCCGTTCGGAGCGTCATTATTCCGGTTCTGGGGAGGGTCTTCACTACGACGAGCCCCCTGCCAACTTGTTCCGGCATGGTTTCCGTCGTTTCTTTGTCCGTCGTTCCCACCATGGTGAGGCTCAGCCGGACGGCTCGCATGTCTAGGAGGTGGCATTTTTTGATGATCCTCCTCCCAACGTTTCTCTTTATCTTCTCCCCTTCGATCATTCGACTCTCGTCAGGGAGGGTTCCTTGGATACAGTGCAGCAATGGCATCTTGCTCGGCCGCCGGAACAACGTTGCTCTAGTCGCGTGCGGTTCTGTGATGCTGTCGTGATGATCTAGTTCTGGAGTAATTGTCTTCTCGTCGGTCGGAACGGTGACGCTGTTCCGGAACACGCTCGGGCCTTATATCATTCCAGGCTGAGTCCGTGTGACATTGGTCGGATTTCGAGACCAGTTTTCCACTTCCGGATTTCGTAGCCATCTGTTGCTCCAGACCCTTGGTGAGTAGCTTGATGCCCAATCGAACATGTTCTGGGCCTAGGTTATTTGATAGAATATCTCGAGCTGCGACAGTGTTCTGTACCGGTGTTGGGTACACCACGTCTCCTTTGCTGTCGAGCCGAGGCATCCCTGGATCTCCTTCAAAGGGTACCCTATTCACTTCCAGAAATTTACCGTCACCTGTGTAACGTTTCTGGGTCTTCTAATGCAACCGAGACATGTAATCTTTAGTTGCCATGCGTTTCTTTTCCTCGTCGATGTTTTTGGCTTCATCCAGGAGTTGTTGACGACGCGCTTCTAGGGCTTGGGCCCTTTCGTCCAGCTCTTCAGTAGTGAGCTCTGCAGCTATAGGGATAGGTGTGGTTAATGCAGCATCGATGAGTTTACGCGCACCTTCAGTGATCACGTGTCCATCCACCGATTCTTCTTTTTTCGGCTCTTCTGGGATAAGTGCTCCATCCGAGTCTTGCTCGTATTCCTCGGCAATCACCTCCTCTGTCAGAGGGTCTTTTGCCAGGGTATTTTGCTTCTTATTCCTCTTCTTTGCCTTCTTGGCAGCGCCGGTAGCAAAGACAGCTTTGGGTCTGTTTCCTAGAGTCAAGCTCTGATCGGTACTTTTGGACATCTGGACTTCGGGATTATCTCTGACTTCCATGTCATCCTACGCTTTGGGAGAGTGTTCCCCGGATCCTTCATCCATGGATTCTCCTTCTTCTGCAGCTTTGGAGTTATACTCCTCTTCATATTCTGCGGAGAACTTTTGGAAATCCGCTGACGTCATCGATTCGTCTGAGGATGCGGGTACGTTGGCGTTTGTTCCAATTGCCGCCAGCACAGAGTCGGTGTTCTCTCCAGCATCGACAGAGCCGGATCCGGATCCCACATATCCGATGAAGTGCGATGCGTGCTTCCTGAGGTACCTGCGGCTCTCGTGATCAGCCATGTCGAAACTTTTGATGGTCTCGAGAATTGCATCTGCGCTTGCATCTTGCATTATCATACGTTGCAGTGTGTACCTTAGGAAAGGTCTATCTGTCCCGGCGTCTTCAGAGCCAGAATCAGTGTCGTTGATGGGCTCCTCCTAGATTTCGACTTCCACGGGTGGGTCGATCTGAGATCCGGCCTCTCCGAGGAGATCCACTCCAGATTCGACTTGGACCGCTAGGTCTTCCTCAGGCTCGGATTTCTCCACTATCTCTGCAGCTCGTGCGGGCTAGGTGGGATTAGGGTTTTCTGGGATCCTAAACTCTGCCGCCTCCGCAGACAAAGGGGACCCAGAAGATTCTTCTGCCTCTATCATCACCGCTAGGGTGGGTGGGGCAGGTTCAGCAAAACCGATGTAAACATCGATCTCGCCAAAAGACATGATTGTGTAGGCAGTCACATCCTCCCTAGCCGGAATCCAGGTCTCGTCGAGAACGATGAGAGGGACATCGCTGGCGTAGAGGATGCGACCGACAGTGATAGTCTCGCCGATTTCGATTCTTGCAGATTCTGCTCGGAACGCAGATCCGAAGCTCACTTGCCCCACGGTGGGCGCCAACTGTCATCGGATTGAAGACAAGTACTCCATGAGGGGGTCCTCGAGGCGTGCGGAAGAGAGGAGTGTGAGATGTACGATGTTCCGGGACAGTGAGCACACAAGTTTACCTGTGTTCAATCACGGCTTTGGACGGATCCTACTCCAGCTAGCAATCCAGTAATACGGCAGAGCCGGAATATGGGTTACAAGGGTTTCGCCTATGCGAGTTGAGATTGTAGACTATTGAGGGTGCCCTAAAGGCTCTCCCTAGGACTGCTTATATAGATATCCGGCCTAGGGTTTACAGGAGAGATCTATCCGGCTACGACTAAGAGTCAGTTACAGAGTACATCTTGAACTACAAGTAACACTATGGGCCTAAGTCGGTAAGTCTTCTGGGCCTTCCTGTAGCCAGATGGGACTTCGTCTTTTCTCCCTGACTTGGCCACCCATGAAGCAAAGCTCTAACCCGAAGTGGGCCACCCTGGTCAGTGAGGAACTATGAGGATACCTGGAAAGTATATCCCCAACAGTAGGTGCATAAAGATAGAAGGTGGAGACTCAATATATAATGGTGGAAGAATGGCCTTCATAGAAGGGAGTAGAGATTCAAGTTTCATAAAGAGCTTCCAAAAATTATGGTACTTATAGTTTTCAACTCTCATGGCCCCTATCATAAGCATCTTGAAGTGATTAAGGTTAAAGTGAACAAACTATGGTGTACATGCTTGACGAAGTATAAGTTAGAAATCTCATGTCCCTTGTATACGAGGGCCGCTCCTCATGCTACTCAAGTTTAGTCACCGGTAAGTTCTTGTCATCGTAAGTACATGTGTATCATAGAGAACCGCCAACGGGGTACCCCTTGCCCGATGATACGGAAGAATCCCCATATCAAAATGACAAGGCTAGCAGACAACGAGCATCTCAGCAATCTTCTTATTTACCATGGGAATATGGTGCTTTTTCTCTCTTTCCTATTTTCATAATCTTTTTTTTATTTTTCTCTTTTTTCTCAATATAGGACTCTTATTTTATAAGAAGAATGCTTCATAAACAGCTCATTATGGTTACGCTGCAGGTTTCCACCATGTCAGCATGGATTAGACCAATGACCCAGGCGTTTCTCTAACACATATACATAACTCGATGGACTTACAAGCTCCCCTTTCATTTCACACCGACGACATCCATATACAAAAGAGCATGATATCAACTAGGTACCAAGTGCAATGTTGAAAGTGTTCACCATGAAAGCATGGTTCTGCTAATTCCCAACAAATAAGTGCAAGCATATACAACATAGACGACACAATGGTTCAAGTTTATTAAGGGCAAGAAAAGTAAAGTGTGCCATCTAGTTCGTGAGAGCTTTAATCACTAGTTTTCTCATAACAAGTTTAATTTGGAAGGTAAACAAAAACATGAATATACTTGGAATAGCATAAGCTAGTAGGTAGGTATGGTGGACTCTTTGGAATAACTTGGTTTAGGGAGTTGGATGCATTAGTAGAACTCATACTTGGTTGTGGAGGCTAGCAAAAGACTGGGAGCGACAAACTAAGAGAGCAATAATGGCCATAATCATGCAGAGCGACAAAACATCATTGATCAAAGCATAAAGTGTTACTACAAGTTGAAAACTAAAAGGATCATAAAGGCTTTGGTGACTTTGGATAGTCATAACATGGTGTGAGCATGCGCCAAGTCAACCCAAATAAAGCATCAAAGGAGAATACCACTATACTATGCTTTAATATGCTAAAACAACACATGATTCATCCAAGGCACATTAAGCAATCTCAATTGTTTATAACAAGTCATGCTACAACAAAGAATACTAAGCATAAAGCCAAAACAATATCAAACATGGCATGACAGAGCATAGGCCACAGTCAAAAACGAGCTCTTTTTACCACATAAGCATGAACTTTCCTACTCTTTTCCAAACCAAACCAAACTATTTGAAAACCAATGTATGAATGAGGGGGTCCAACCAATTTATTCAGAAAAATAAGCAAACAAAGGAAATGAAAAACCAAAACGAAAACGAAAAATATGACGCTCCAAGAACAACACAACTGTGCATGAAACAATAAAAATGAAGCGTTTGGAAGAAACCTGGGATTTTTATTGATGAAGAATGGGATGCCTTGGGCATCCCCAAGCTTTGACGCTTGTACTTCTTGGATATTTCTTGGGGTGACACGTGTGGCATCCCCAAGCTTGAGCTTTAGTCCATCCTTCATCTCATTACTCATTCCTTCCATACACCTGAAAATTTTCCTTCATACAAAACTTCACACAATCTTTATTAGCAACATTAGTGCACTCAAGATAAATAAGTCTTAAGGTTCAGTTCTAACACCAATAAACTTCTATTGGAACACTAGCTACTGAAGCACTTCCCTCAAAAAGCTCAATTCCCCAAAAGAAATCAAAAAGGAACCAACAAGAAGCAAATGCTGAAAATGCCAGAAATCTGTCGAAACAGACCAGCAGGTAAAGACGAATTTTTTCGAAGACCTTCTGTTGCTCAAATCAAAAAGTGTTGAACTAACGAAAGTTAGATAACAACCTGGGGCAGAAGCACACAAATTCACGCCTCAAAAAGACGTTCAGAGATTTTACACGAATTTTTACGGTGAAGCACATAAATCTATTTCGGGACAGCAACTTTCCCAATCATTACTTCTCTCTCATTAGAGGTTACTCTTGGCACAAAAAGCAAATAAAAAGGATAAGGAGCAGTTATTACTGAAGTAATAACTTCCAAGACTCATCTAAAACTTTTGGGTTATCTCCCAATAAGTACTTTTCTTTAACGCCTTTAAGTTAGGCATAAGAAGCAAGAAATAATCAATTGTTCTCAAATGAAGAAGCATTAAAACCAAATTTCTTGCCCTTAACTCTCTTACTTTTATTCTTAACCTTGGGGAAAATATGATTGTTTGGTGGAGAAGACAGGTGAATGGTCCCCTTTCCCACATATATTATTGCTCCAAGGATTTCTAATAGGGACCTTCCAAGTGTAATTTGTCCTTTTCCTGCACATTCAATAACAAGATAATTAGTAGAAATCATTTTCCCAAGGATCTTTGTAAACACTCCTTCAACTATTCCAGTAGGTAATATGGTAGCATTATTAGCAAGAGATATTTCTTTTCCTCCTTCAGTAAGCCCCCAAAGATTCAAAGATTCATAAATATATTTGGGCATAAGACAAAATTCAGACATGATATCACAGCGAGCTTGAAAAGTTTTAGTGTTTATCTCAATCTTTACTGTAGGGAACCACTTTGATGGTTCAGAATTTATTGGGACATAATTGTGATGCTCGCTAAGCGTATTATAGCAATCTTTTAAGCTAGTAGTGTTATTCTCAAGAGTGTTCAATCTAGCAAATATTCTTGCGAAAGAAATATCAGTTTGGCTAGGCAAGTTGTAAGTGAGGATCAATTTCTTTATAGCATTTATAGCATCATCCTCATTACATTGGAGGAAATCTCCTCCCGCAACAGCATCTAAAGCATATCTATAGCAAAGAGCAATTCCAAGGTAAAAATTGCTAAGGAACAAGCTTTGAGTCATTTTAGGCTCAGTTTTTTAATGTAGATCAGAGATTCTAGACCAAGCTTCCTTAAAACTTTCCTCAATTCCTTTTTTAAAAGTGAAAATCATTTCCTCGGGTGACATAGTGACTGGAGCAAGGCTAGACATAGTGGAAACTTAAGAAAGGAACTAATTTTTTGTGTGTTTTCAAATAAGAAAGCAAACTTGTAAAACTATTTTTTTGTGTTTTTGATAAAGAAACAAGCAAACAAAGCAAAAAGAAACTAAGCAAAACAAAAATAACAAAGTAAAGAGATTGGTTATGAGGGTCTCCCCTTATGAAGATGTCCTTGACTCCCCGGCAACGGCGCCACAAAAGTGCTTGATGTTGGGTCCGCAGCATAGAAAACAAAAAATTTCCTACGATGTGAACTACACGCCAAGATCTATCTACTAGGTATAGAGCAACGGGTGGACATACATCCATGGATAACTTACCCTCGAAGACAACGAGCTTTGTTAACGAGTAGGAACTCGTGGTTGATGTAGTCGTACACTTGCCGATCTCAAGATCGTGATGAAGTCCAGCAGGTCCGACTCCAGCACGTCCATCAGATCCAGCTCCAGCACCACCAAGTCCAGCACCGCAAAGCAGCGGTGCATCCGTGATCGCACACACATCCGGTACCCCAACAACCTCCGTCCCTCGCTCCAGCAAAGCAGCGGAAGCAACAACTCCTTTCTAGATAAAGCCACCGGGAACATGTATCTCGCTAATCCGAGACCATGGGGGAATAATACTAGAGGGGGAGAGAGATCCTTCACAAGGAGGTGTGAGTATGAAGGTGTGAGAGGGGGGCCTTTTATAGGAGGAGGTGCCCTCCTTCATGGCGGCGCATGGAGGAGGTGGCTTCACCTCCTCCATTCATGTGGTGGTAACTCCTCCACATAAATTTGCCCCTTCACATTCTCTTTTAAAGTCTCCACTTTAAATGCATTAAATTTCTCCAAATTTAATGCTCTCTCATTTAATAAAACTCTTTTATTATTTTTATTCAGAATTTTTGTTAATTACTTTAATTAACAAACATTCACATAAAACCCCTTGCAACATTTCAATATTACATGTAGAACCAATTTCAGCAATTTCACCCGAAACAGTTTTGGTGTCTATTGAAATAATTCCAGCTTTCTTAAATCTTTATCTGAAACATATTTGCTCCAAATGGTGTCGGTATCCCTTAAGTGTGTCACCCTACGGTTCACGAATAATGCAGACATGATCGAGACCCCTCTCCGATCAATAATCAGTAGCGGGACCTAGAGATCCATACTGACTCCTACACATTCAACGATGACTTCTGTGATCGTGAGAACCTTTAACGCTAGTAACTAAATCCCTTTGTCCCGCGATATATTACATGTCCAAGATTCGATCATCGGTATCTCCATACCTAGTTTGATCTAATCGACATGCACTCTTTTCTCGCCCGTGATATAACATTCTAGTGATCACATCACTTGCTTGCAAGCTATTTCAATGTGATATCACCGAGAGGGCCCAGAGTATATCTATCCGTCATCGGGATGGACAAATCCCACTCTTGATCCATGAGCCTCAACATAACACCTTCTTAGCAATGAACCCACCTTTAAGTCACCCTGTTACGGTGTGACGTTTGATGTTATCAAGATACTCTTCCGGTGTTAGCAATTAACATGATCTCATGGTCTAAGGACTAAGATTACTTCGTATGATGTTATAGCAATATAAACATAATGACTTGATCGTAATTCTATACTTCAGATGAATGTTCATCACATCATTCCACCAATGGTGTGACCTTGTTATTAACAACATCCAATGTCTATGATCAGGAAACCTTGATCATCTTGTTAATCAACAAGCTAGTCTATAAGAGAGGCATAACTAGGAACCCTTTTTGTTTATTAAACACACATGTATTGATGTTTCCGATCAATACAATTCTAGCATGTAAAATAAATATTTATCATAAACATGGAATAAGATAATAACCACTTTATTATTGCCTCTCGGGCATATTCCCTTCAGTCTCCCACTTGCACTAGAGTCAATAATCTAGTTTGAAAAACTTTGCGTATTGAACATCTATGGCTTTCTAGTGTTGCATATACGCTATTGCTAGTGGTTAACATAATCTTTGGATCTGACAGTTTTAGGTCCGTGTGTATTTGCATGTCTTTGCGTCTCTACACATCACTCATTCTCAAATGAGATGGCATTGTATAGATTTGGTCCTTTGGTGAGACCTTTAGTTCGTTCGGCTCAAAATATGTTGATATTATTGTCACACAATATATCTTCATAGTATTAGCCCACTTTCAACCACACCTAGTTTGATAACAAACTACTTAACACAAATGCCCTCCTATGCTGCTACTATAGCAGTCATATACTTAGCCTTTTTGTTGTAGTATCCGTCACAATATCTCAACTTTGGAACTCATCCAAATCCATCATGGAACATCCTTTCCATTATATTGTGCCACCCATAGTCTAAATTGAGATAAATTTAATTTGTATCTTGTGACAAAACTAGTATCAATGTAACACTTTACAATGAACTATCTTTTAACTATTTGTCACTTATACATTATATATTCTTAGTTCTTCAAAAGCTCATAATAATATCTTTACTATTGTCCAATGATCATCTTATGAATCATTCTGGTATATGCTCATAACATTTAGAGCATAGGACATTCTGGATATATATATATCATGGTATAATCGATCAGAATCTTCATGTGATTTTACTCACCAAGTGTTGAAACACTTGAATCTAAATACAATTCTTTCTATGCAGCAAGAACCTTTCTTGTTGTTTCCATATTGAACCCTTTCAATATCTTATATATGTATGAATATTAGCGCCTTAATCTATCCATATAGATATTGATGCCTAATATTCTGGGTTTGCCCAAGTCTTTCATCGAAATCTTATTTTAATGAAATCCTTAACTTGTGTCAATTCAAGATACATCATTTCCAATCAACAATATGTCCTCTACATAATGTATTAGAAATATGTCTCAGCGCTCCCACTTAATTTCTTGCAAATGCAAGCATCTTCATCATCTCCGATGAATTTAAACTCTTTTAACAGTTTCATCATGGTGAAGATTCCAACTCCGCTATGCTTACTTCAACTATTGAAGTTTACATGCCCTTTTAGCACCCTTTGAATTAACAAAACCCTTCGGACCATGTCATGTACATGTCCTAGGTTACCGTTCTATTAGAAGAACCTTGTTTTGTTTATTCAACTACCATATACCAAATTATATGTAGTGGTTGCTACATTAATCCGTCAAGACTATATATCGCTATGAAAGATCAAATCTTGTCATAGTCAACTCCTTGAATATTGTCGTAAACTTCTTTCCGACATGTCGACTATTTCATAGATGTTAAACATCCATGTCTTATTTCTTTATAGATCCAAACACGACCGATAGGCTTCACGCCTTTCCGAAGGGTCTTTCAAGTTCAGAAACTTGTTTTCTCGTGTATGGATACTATCACGAATTCTATGACTTCTAGTCATTTTATGGAGTCAGGGCCCATCATCTCTTCTTTGCATGTAGTCGGTTCATCATTGTCAAAACAATAACGACTTGCTTATCAAATCTTACTATTTGATTCTTACCGACCCACACGGTTCTATAGGAACTCTAATCTCCGAGATCACACCTTTTGTAATCACGAGAGCCATGAGCATTGTGGCCGCCACCAGGACACTTTCCGGCGCCATGCCACTTAGCACATATAGCTAAGGTTCAACAACCTTATCAAAGTTCTATTGTCCTCCCACTTAACTTTTCACGAAAAGTTCCTTCTCAAGAAACTTGACGTTCCAAGCGACAAACTCTTTTGTCCTCGGTGTTATGGAGAAATTCCCAACAAATTCTTTGGGATAACCTATAAAGACGTGCTCATCCGACTTTGGTTGTAAACATTTTACTTATGCATAGCATACCAAAATTTAAGAAAAGACAATTCGGGTTTTATCCCAAACCATAACCCATATGGTGTCATTTCAACGGATCACGATGGTGCTCTTTTCAGTGTAAAAGCGGTAGTCTCTAAAGCTTCAATCTTTAAAACATAATGGCAGTTTTATAAATGACACCTTTGATCTTACCATGTCAAACATGGTTTGATTTCATCTCTCTAATATGCCATACTCCTATGGTTTATCGGGAAAACACAAATCATGGAACAATTCCTCAAATCTTAGGTGTTTTTGCTAAACATGTAACTCAAATATCTTCCTTTATGATCGAATCATAAACTCTTTATTTTCTTATTACAATGATTTTTTCACTTCATCTTGAAAGTCTTTGAACAATTTTCAAATGTTTCATACTTCTTCCTTATTAAGTAAATATACAGATATATTCACTCAAATTCTTGAAGAAAGCATATGAAGCAGAAATATCCATCGCATATGGCTACATATAATGGACTTATGCACATCAGCATGCACAATTTCCAATAATCTAGTCATCCGTTCCTCTTTGGCCTATGAACGGAGTTTCAATTATCTCGAGGAAAGTCTCACATGCGTCAATTGATAAAAATCAAAGACTCCAAAAATCCATCAAAATGGAGTTTCTTCATGTTTTCTTTCAAATATAATTTAAACAGCGATGTCACTTCATAAGTGATCTTTCAATCATTTGTCTTGCGACATTTTAGCAATAGTGTTTATGGATGTGATTTCTACAACTAGACTTGTAAAAGTTCATCCATCCTTTATGGAATACAGTAATTATTTGAACAGCCATTGTTCTCATGATACCGGAACAAAATAACAATTATTTAAACAAATCTTGAAATCTTGGTTTGATGACAACAAAAACACAATAACACTTTATTTGTTTTCGATGAACATCATCACTCTTTCTCTTGCTGGTTACTTAGGCCTTTGTAGTTCATGAATTGTGTTGTCCTGTATGACACTTCATACCAACCAATTCGGTATCCAATACCGGTATCCAATACCTAAGAACCACATTGTTTAACAAGCAAGGAATATAGCCATAACATGTATATCTTCTATATACCTAAGTTGGACATCTCAAACCTTTTATTTTCTGCCAAATATTTTATAGATTCTATTTCAGCAATTCCTTTTCTTTTAAGAGAACCCATCAACATCAATAGTGGTGTCCTCAACATGACACATGGTACAAAGCGTATATAGTCAAATACTAATACCTTTGGACTTGCACTTTGAAGTGGATCACCATCATCAAATGTTTGTTGTTCTTTCAAAAATCCATTCTTTAGTAATCTATTAGTGTAGTAAACATTTTACTTACATCTTCTATTCATCCTTATCATGACAACTTTCATGATCAAGCTACTATAGCCTATAAGGAAGAACCGCGAGTATAATATCAGTTCTCGAAACTCTTTTGGTAGATTCGGATGCCTAGCATCTCCATCCTTCACAAATTCTCATACAATATGAGAACTTGTATTTTGCTAAATTATACTCTATCATAATGCAACCAAAAACATTGTTTCAGATATCACAATATCTTTCACACATGATGGTTTCTGAAACAATTTCCAGCTCCAATATAATCTTGATATTAAAACAACTTTTTGAATATCAATAATCATGGAGGCAAACATGATACTTTAGATACTAACATTGGAATTCTTACTCTTGATTTAATACTACTTATTAAACTTCATGGAGTAAATAGAGTTTGCTGAAAGTTTGTAATAGGACTTATAAACTTTAAATTGACATTCAAAACAATACGATACCAGTTTGTAAAGTAAATATCCAGAATTCTATAGTTCTATTATCTCAATTAAAACTAAGCATAAGGTAGTGAACAGATGCCAATGACTACAACTAATTATGCAAATTCACTTCGATTTAGTTTATGACAAATTGAGTTCGACTAATCCAAATTAGAAATGAACTCCCACTCAAAAACGACATCCCTCGTGCCTTTTTGGTGATTACATGAACCAAATCTACTACACCAAGTCCGATCATCACGTGAGTCGGTGTAGCTACAAAGGCGAGCATCAATATGGTCATCACATCAACTATATGACTCATGCTTAACCTTTCGATCCATGTTCCGAGGCCATGTCTGTACATGCTAGGCTCGCCAAGTAAGAACCTTAGTATTCGCGTGTGTAAAACTGTCTTACACCCATTGCATGAAAGCGTAGAGTTGAGAACACCCGATCATCACGTGATGTCTCGAAAACACGATCCATAGAACGGTGCATACTTAAGTAAGAACACATTTTATCTTGATATTTAAATGAGGGATCATCTTACAATGCTACAGAAAGCGCCAAACTAGCAGTATAAGATGCTAACATCTAATGTGTAAAGTGAGATGATATGGTCCATGCATTTGATCTCTATCAATTGCATCATGGTATGATCTCTATCATTCCTTTGTGTGTAAGGCCAAGGTCTATGGAACTTACACGTTGAGTGTGTTGTAAGAGTATCTATCATACATCTACTTACAACAATACCATATCAATACACTAGCCCAACAACGATCTAAACTAGACGCCTCTAATTTATCAATTGCAAGTTTTATGTGGCTTAGGGCTTTCGGAGATAGAACCGTTCTCACCTACGAACATGAACCACAACGAGGATAACTAAGTTATTAGCAACTCATTGTAAATCAGATATTGACTATAGTAGGAGAGACATACACCCGCCAGCCACTTATGCAAAACAAGTTGCATGTCAGTCGTGGAACCGGTCTCATGTACGATGACATGTAAGGTTGGTTCAGGCTGTTTCATCCCACTATGCCACCAATATCCAAAATACATAGAAGATGCAATAACATGATCATCATCGCCCACATATCAACATATGTGTACTACCCGTGCTAAGCACCTACGCATAGATCAGGCTCTGATACCACTGTTGGGTCCGCAGCATAGAAAACAAAAAATTTCCTACGATGTGAACTACACGCCAAGATCTATCTACTAGGTACAGAGCAACGGGTGGACATACATCCATGGAGAACTTACCCTCGAAGACAACGAGCTTTGTTAACGAGTAGGAACTCGTGGTTGATGTAGTCGTACACTTGCTGATCTCAAGATCGTGATGAAGTCCAGCAGGTCCGGCTCCAGCACGTCCATCAGATCCAGCTCCAGCACCACCAAGTCCAGCACCACAAAGCAGCGGTGCATCCGTGATCGCACACACGTCCGGTACCCCGACAACCTCCGTCCCTCGCTCCAGCAAAGCAGCGGAAGCAGCAACTCCTTTCCAGATAAAGCCACCGGGAACATGTATCTCGCTAATCCGAGACCATGGGGGAATAATACTAGAGGGGGAGAGAGATCCTTCACAAGGAGGTGTGAGTATGAAGGTGTGAGAGGGGGGCCTTTTATAGGAGGAGGGGGGGGGGTGCCCCTCCTTCATGGCCGGTGCATGGAGGAGGTGGATCTTCACCTCCTCCATTCATGTGGTGGTAACTCCCTCCACATAAATTTGCCCCTTCACATTCTCTTTTAAAGTCTCCACTTTAAATGCATTAAATTTCTCCAAATTTAATGCTCTCTCATTTAATAAAACTCTTTTATTATTTTTATTCAGAATTTTTGTTAATTACTTTAATTAACAAACATTCACATAAAACCCTTGCAACATTTCAATATTACATGCGGAACCAATTTCAGCAATTTCACCCGAAACAGTTTCGGTGTCTATTGAAATAATTTCAGCGCTTTCTTAAATCTTTATCTGAAACATATTTGCTCCAAATGGTGTCGGTATCCCTTAAGTGTGTCACCCTACAGTTCATGAATAATGCAGACATGATCGAGACCCTCTCGATCAATAATCAGCGGACCGGAGATCCATCTCGACTCCTACACATTCAACGATGACTTCGTGCTCGTGAGAACCTTTAACGCTAGTAACTAAATCCCTTTGTCCCGCGATATATTACATGTCCGAGATTCGATCATCGGTATCTCCATACCTAGTTTGATCTCGTTACCGACATGCACTCTTTTCTTGTTCCTGTGATATAACATTCTAGTGATCACATCACTTGCTTGCAAGCTATTTCAATGTGATATCACCGAGAGGGCCCAGAGTATATCTATCCGTCATCGGGATGGACAAATCCGACTCTTGATCCATGAGCCTCAACATAACGCCTTCAGAGTAATCGAACCCACCTTTATAGTCACCCTGTTACGGTGTGACGTTTGATGTTATCAAGATACTCTTCCGGTGTTAGCAATTAACATGATCTCATGGTCTAAGGACTAAGATTACTTCGTATGATGTTATAGAAATATAAACATAATGACTTGATCGTAATGCTATACTTCGGATGAATGTTCATCACATCATTCCACCAATGGTGTGACCTTGTTATTATCAACATCCAATGTCTATGATCAGGAAACCTTGATCATCTTGTTAATCAACAAGCTAGTCTATAAGAGAGGCATAACTAGGAACCCTTTTTGTTTATTAAACACACATGTATTGATGTTTTCGATCAATACAATTCTAGCATGTAAAATAAACATTTACCATAAACATGGAATAAGATAATAACCACTTTATTATTGCCTCTCGGGCATATTCCCTTCACTTGATGGCTCATGTATTAACAAGCTCATTGGGAACCCCAAGAGGAAGGTGGAGACCTGCACAACACAACCACAGAAGTCTGTCCCCAACTTGCGATGAGGTTGTCAATCTCACCGTGTTTTGTTGAAAACAAAGGATTAAACATATCGAATGGAAAGAAGTAATAGTTTGCAGAAAGTAAACACAAAGCAGTAAATAGTTTGTAGATTGTATGTAAAAGAAAGGACCAGGATCCATAGTTCACTAGAGGTGGCTCTCCTTAAGATAGATAACATGCTAGGTGAACAAATTACAGCGGGACAATTGACAAACATCGAGAAAGCAATACATGCATATACTAATCATCTTGACTCCTTTGAAACTTGATTGGGCATTACAACATTATACATAGACCGCCATCCAACTGCATCTATGACTAATAATCCACCTTCAGGTTATCATCCGAACCCCCTCCAGTATTAAGTTGCAAGCAATATATTATTGCTTTACGAATTGCGTGTAAAGTAAACAATACGATTGTTATATGAACAAAGGATTGTTGTTTTCTCCCTAGTAGCAACAACACATCTAGTACCTTAGAGATTTACATCACTTCCCAGTTACGGAGGCATGAACCCACTATCAAGCATAAATACTAACTCTTGGAGTTGCTAGAATCTACTTGGCCAAGATAGCTACTAACAACGGAAAGCATGCAAGATCACAAATAACAAAGACATGATAGAATCAATAATCAATCTGAAATAGCATCTCAATATCCGGATCCCCGCAAAACACAACATGCAGAATTACAAATAAATGATCTTGATCATGAACGGAGCTCACAAGATCTAGACATGAAAGCACAAAGGAGGAGAACCAGCCATCTAGCTACTACATGGATCTGTAGTCCAAGGATGAACTACTCACGCATCACACCGGAGGCTTGCATGATGATGAAGAAGGCCTCCAGGGTGAATTCCCCTCTCCGGCAGGGTGCCGGGAAGAGCTTCAGATCCCTCCCAATCTAGGGATTTTTGATCGGGTACTTAGGGTTTTCATCTCGAGGGCATCTTATAGGTGGAAGGTGAGGCCGAGTGGGTGCTGGGGTCGGCCAGACTACCCCCTGGCGTGGGCCAGGCCTGGCCACGCTGTGGGTGTGTGGTGTGGCCCCAGCCTTCTCCGTCTCGTATTCTGGCATCTAATGACTTCCAAAAAAATAGGCACTTTGGCTTTTGTCCCGTCCAATTCCGAGAATATTCATTTTCTGACTTTCCTGAAACCAAAAACAGCAGAAAATAGGCAGCTGACACTATGGCTCTTGTTAATAGGTTAGTCCAAGAAATCATATGAAAAGTACTCCAAAGGGTGGACAAAACACAAGAAAGTGGATAAAACCAAGCATGGAACATCAAAATTATAGATACATTTGCAATGTATCAGGTACAATGTGTGGCTAAGTAGCCTGGCTGAGTAGCCTTATTTGTAATGTAAAAACGACTAGGGGTAAAAACGACGTAGCTGCGCGACGTTCCAGGGGTTGGAGTATGCGACTCCGCTCTCGAAATCTTTAAGGCGATAGGCGCCACCTAGATTACTTTTGTAATCACGTAAGGTCCTTCCCAAGGGGACTGGAGCTTGAGATGCCCTTGTTGCTTCAGTCGTAGGACCAGGTCTCCTTCGACGAAGGATCTGGGGCATAGCCTTCTACTGTGGTAGTTGCAGAGGCTCTGCTGGTAGATCGTTGATCTCTCCGCTGCTATCTCGCGTGCCTCGTCAAGGAGGTTGACGGAGTCTTCGAGTGCAAGAGTTGACTCCTTCTCACTGTATGTGACCACCCGTGGTGCTTTGTAGCGTACTTCTGTGGGTAGCACCGCTTCAGCACCGTGCACCATGAAGAACGAAGTGTATCCCGTGGCGCTGTTTGGAGTTGTGCGCAGGCTCCAAAGTACAGATTGCAGCTCGTCTGGCCAGCATCCAGCGGCTTGTTCGAGTGGTCAGAGGAGTCGTTTCTTGATTGCACCACAAACGAGGCCGTTGGCCTTTTCGACTTGACCGTTGGTTTGCGGGTGAGCCACCGAGGCGTAGCTTATGTTGATTCCCAGGTTTTCACAGAATTCCTGGAACTCCTTAGAGGTGAAGTTTGTCCCATTGTCTATGATGATGCTATGTGGCACTCCAAAGCGGTAGACAATGGACTCGAAGAACTTGACAGCACTGGCTCCTGATTGATTTGTCACCGACATGGCCTCAATCCACTTGGTGAATTTGTCGACCGCGACTAAGAGGTAGACATAACCTCCTCGCGAGGACTTTGGGAGCTTGCCGACCATGTGGAGTCCCCATTGCGCAAAGTGCCAAGCCAATGGTATTGTCCTGAGTTCCGCGCCAGGTGCATGATGTTTGTCCGTGAATCGCTGGCAAGCGTTGCAGTGTTGGACGATGTCTTTGGCGTCGCCCATGGCCGTAGGCCAGTAGAATCCAGCTTGCAGAGCTTTGGCAACGAGGGCACGACTGCCATCATGATGCCCACAGGTGCCTTCATGTATGTCAAGAAGAACGGCCCTGCCGTCCCCGTTGGAGACGCACCGTTGAAATACCCCTGTAATACTGTGCTTGTACAGTTCGCCGTTGATTAGGGCGAATGCCTTGGATCGTCGTGCAATGTGTCGCGCATCATTCGGGTCATCTGACAGCCTCTTGCTAAGTAGATATCTGATGTAAGGTTGTGTCCAAAATGGCTCGATCATCATGACCCCCATTGGTCCTTCAAGTCCTGTATCGAGCTCCATGTTGTCGAGTGCCAGTGGCTCGTTGGGTGGCGTAGCCCCCGAGTCCATTGACGTGCTTGCTTTCTTCTCTGGAGTCTTTGGCTTGAAGGAGCGCTCGCAGATGCGCTCGAGGAATACCCCAGGTGGTATGGGGGCGCAGGTGGAGCCAATGTTGGCGAGTAGATCCGCCTCTTCGTTGCTTTCACGGCCTACGTGTCACAGCTCGCAGCCATCAAAGTCCCCTTCGAGTGTGTCGTAGAGGTCGTGATAGGAGATCATGTTGTCGCTCAGTGCGTCGCACTCGTGCATCGTTTGGTTGACCACCAGCTTGGATTCGCCGTAGATGATGAGCCTCTTGGTGCCGCAGGCTTTCGCCATCCGCATCCCATGGATTAAGGCTTCGTATTCAACTTCATTATTGGAGGCGGTGAACTCCATTCGAAGAATATATTTCATCTTGTCTCCTTGGGGCGATGTTAGTATGACACCTGCGCCAACTCCGTCCTTTCGCTTGGACCCATCAAAGTGCATTGTCTAAAGATAGGACATATCTGGCTTGTCGGGGAGCTGGTTCTCCATCTAGTGCACGAGGAAGTCCGGGAGAACTTGCGACTTGATCGCGTCGCGCTTCTCATATGTGATGTCTCGTGGAGATAGTTCGATTCCCCAGAGCGCGACTCGTCCGGTGGCGTCGGGATTATTGAGTATATGCCCGAGCGGGGCGTCGTTTACCACCACGAATGGGTGCTCCTGGAAGTAGTGGCGCAGTCGCCTGGCTGTCATGAAGACGTCATACGCCAGCTTCTGGTAGTGCGGGTACCGCTGCTTTGTTGGTGTGAGCACCTCACTGAGGTAGTATACTGGGCGCTGGACCCCGTGGAACTTATTTTCTTCGGATCGTTCCACCACGAGCATCGTGCTGACCACCTGGTTGGTGGCGGAGATGTAGAGCAGTAGTGGTTCCTTTTCGCAAGGCGTCACCAGTACTGGCGAGGTGGATAGTAGACGCTTGAGATCTTCAAATGCTTCTTGCGCCTCGTCTGTCCACTCGAACTTGTCAGCTTTGCGGAGGAGTTGGTAGAAGGGTAGTGCCTTTTCACCCATTTGACTGATGAATCGACTGAGCGCCGCGATTCGCTTAGCCAGCTGCTGGACGCCTTTTACGTTCTTCGGCTTCTCCATGGACAGTATGGCCTTTATTTTCTTCGGGTTTGCCTCGATCCCTCTCGCAGAGATGAGATACCCGAGTTTACCCAGATGGCATGCCGAAGGCGCATTTGTCCGGATTGAGCTTGATCCGGTAGCGGTCGAGGTTAGAGAAGGTCTCGCGGAGATTGTCGATTAACGTGGCTTCCTCTTTGGTTTTGATGACGATGTCGTCAACATACACTTGGATATTGCGACCAAGTTGGTTCTTGAGGCAAACCTGCATGCACCGCTGATATGTGGCTCCTGCGTTTTTTAGCCCGAAGGGCATCGTGTTGTAGCAGAACACACCAAAAGGTGTTGTAAACGCTGTTTTCTCTTGTTGTTCCTCCTTCATTCGAATCTGATTGTAGCCTGAGTAGGCGTCGAGGAAGCAGAGGCACTCACATCCCGCGGTGGAGTCGATGATTTGGTCGATTCGTGGCAACAGGAAGTGATCCTTTGGGCAGTGCTTATTCAAGGAGGTGAAGTCCATGCACATCCGCAGGATATCCGTGTCTTTTTTAGGCACAAGCATTGTATTAGCGAGCCAGGTGCTTTCCTTGATCTTGCGAATGAAGTTTGCGTCAAGGAGTCTATTGATCTCCATTCTGACTGCTTTTTCTCTTGGCTCAGACAGTCGCTGTATTGTCTGCTTGACTGGCCTTACGTCTAGATTCACGTTGAGTGAGTGCTCAGCGAATTCCCTAGGAACCCCTGGCATGTCCGCTGGACACCAGGCGAAGATTTCCCAGTGCTCATGGAGGAATTTGACGAGCGCGAGTTCCTATGCAGGACTCAAGTTGTTGGCGATGAGGGCCGTCTTGGTCGGGTCCGTTGGGTGGACCTGGACTTTCTTCATGTGTACCGACGAGTCGAAGGACAGGTCGGGTGAACTTGGACTGCTCAGGGGAGGCAGACTGTTGTCTGTCGACTCCTTCAATCTTGCGAGTTCCTCCTGCATGCCGAAGGACTGGAAGATTCTATTGAATTCCCTATCGGAGTTGTTGGACCTCTCGAAGCTTCCGTTGATTGTGATGATGCCGTTTAGACCTGGCATTTTCATCTGCAGGTAGGCGTAGTGCAGCAGTGCCATGAACCTCGTGAACACGACACGTCTGAGGATGCAGTGGTATTGTGAGGGCCAATCGACGACTTCAAAGTCAATGCGCTCTCACCGAAAGTTCCGCTGCGTGCGAAAGATGACGTCGAGGTTGATTTCGCCCAGGGGATATACACCCTTCCTTGGGACGATGCCGTGGAACGTCGTGTCTGAAACTTCCAGACAAGTCAGAGGGATCCTCATCGCACGCAAGGTACTCACGAACATGAGTTTGATGCCGCTTCCGCCATCCATGAAGACGCGACTCATATCGAAGCCCCTAATCTATGCCTCGAGCATGAGGGAACAGTGGCCTGGACGAGGAACTTGGCGCGGGTGGTCGCGCTTGTCGAAGGTGATACAGGAGTCGCTTCCACTGAGGTACTTAGTGGTGGAAGGTGGCGAGTTTATCGCCAAATTTACTTGGCGAGTGATTGCCTTCTGCATTCGATTGGAGGGGCGCCCTTTTTGGATCATCCCCATGTTGCCCACTTCTCGTGGGTATGGCTCACCTCCATGATGCTGGACTGGCGCAGCCGCGGGTGGTGGTGGCCCAGGCGGTGGTGGCGGAGCGCCATGTGCCACAGCGCCTGGCGCAGCTCCATAGCCTCTGTTGATCGCGTCGCGATTCATCTGGGCCAGGCCCTCATGGAGTTTGAGGAACTCGTGGAAATCCTTGAGAAGGTGGCTCGATTTTTTCTTGTCGTCGTGCTTGTCGATGTAGAAGTGCATGTTGCATGGTCCGGACAGTTTGACCTGGATGGATGTTGCGGGTGCCTCTTCGCGAGTGCGGTGCTACCACACCTATGTGGTTTTCCCGCTATCGCGGTATCCACCGCTACGATATCTGCTATTGTGGTTGCCGTCGCATCTGTCGATGTAGCCGGCTGCGACCATGTTGACTTCGTCGCGGTCCTCATAGACACGCATTCGATGTTTGCCTCAGCGGTCATGGCTACGCCAAAGGTCGTCGTCATCGTCAGAGTAGGTGCGGTTTTTCACCGAATCTTCTCCGTCAGCCCACCGATTCACGATTTCCATCAGGTGGTCGATCGTTTTGGGCTTCGAGCAGCCCAACTCCTCCCTAAGCTCTATACGGCGAACGCCGCCGTTGAACGCGTCGATTGCGCGGTCCTCCGAGATTTTTTCTGCGGAGTTCTTGATGATGGACCACCTCTGGATGTATAAGCGCAGCAACTCGCCAGACCTTTGTTGGCAGCTTCTCAGTTCTTCGATTGATGCGGGCCTTTTGTAAGTGCCCTTGAAGTTGCACACGAAACTATAGACCAACTCTTCCCAACTACGAATGGATCCGCGTGGGAGGTTGTTGAGCCATGCACGGGCGGTGCCCTGTAGCTGTAGCTGCAGGCATTGCATGGCCATGCTTCGACTCCCGCCGTGCAGCCTAACGGAGGAGATGTGGTCCTCCAACCAGATTTTCGGTTCCTGCAGGCCATCAAATTTTGGGTTCTCCGACAGGAGTTTGAACCCCTTAGGCATTTGCTTCTGCCTGATGGCCCTACTGAAGCATCTAGCGCCGTAGAGCTCTATCTCGTCTTCTTCCGAGTCAGTCGAACGAGCATGCCTTGCCCGCATCTTGTCGACCTTGCGCTACGTGATGTCATCACGCGCGTCGTAGTCGTGGTCATGCCGCCGTGATCGACGTCACCGTGACAGATCGTGACTGTCATCACTAGAGGAGTACGAGTAGTAGTATGTGTCCAGAGCCTTGATTTTATTTGGCTTTGGTTTTGGTTCTTTATCGAGGGCGGCCTCGATTAGCCCCAGGCCCACAATCGTAGATCGGTGCATGGCAGCTCGTGGATCTCCAGCCGGTGGCTGGTTGTTGAGGAGGTACATGGTGGCCACTATCACCGCAGCCTGTGGCGTCTTCGGGAGCACGTTGCACCACATATCCACCGTCATAGAGCTGAAGTCGAGGACTTTCGCGGCTTTTACGCGCTCTTGCTCGGTGAGGTGGGCCAGTCGAGATCGTCTCTTGTTGGCCAGGTACTCGTTGCCTTTGGAGGAGGATCCCCCGTGGGAGGAGAGCCCAACTCGCCGAAGGCTCGACCCGTCTGCCGCCTTTCTGCGCGCCTCGAGTTGCATGATCACCTACTGCTGGCGCTTGAATTCTTCCTTAAGCATCCAATGGTAGCCCATCAACATGTCCTGCGGTGTGTTGGGGGGTAGAGGATTGCCCCGTAGAGCTTTCCAACAGCGGGCCCACTCGTTGTCGTTGAGCTTGATCAGCATACACTCTCCGGTGTTCTCATTCGTCATGAGGTGTTGCTCTCCTCCTGTCCCGTTATTGGTGGGCGTGCCATTGGTGGGGCCATCGTTTGCGACTGGTATACCGCCGTTGGTCGGTCTAGTGCTGGTGCCGGTGTTTTCGCGATTGACGCTGGTGTCGCCCGCGTTGATGATGCGCACATGAAGTGGTTGGGGAAGCTATTGCTCCCATAACTTTCAGATCCGGAGTCGTAGGATCCATCTTCTATGGCCAGGCCACCCAGATCAGATCCGTGATTGCTGTCACTGTCCGTGCTCCCAGCTGTTGCCGAGGCGTTGAGCTCGCTAAGGGTGCCGATTGGTGGCGAGAACCATGACGCTGGAGCAATCGCGGGTGCTGTCGGCTGGTCAGGCATGTGAAGCGCGCCCAGTTGACCGACCTGGAAGCAGAAGCTCCCAATCGCTAGGCTGATCCCATCGCCCATGGACTCAAAAACCGAGCGAGTGGCCGGCGTGTGGACGATGAAGTCGAAAGCGCCGAAGAGCTGGCGAATCTCTGCTGTTGCAGAGTTGTAGACCGCAGTTGATGGGGCCAAAAAGCCGCGACATCAGCACTCCCAATCCCCACAGACGGCGCCAATTGACGAGGGTTCAACTCGTCAATGCCCATTGTTATGGACTTGGGTTTTGGAGAAGGAGGGAGCGCTGGAGGCATCAATCGGCTAGCAAACAAGCACGCATGGACGCAAGGTTTACCCAGGTTCAGGCCTCGTAGAGGTCCCTACTCCTGCTTGTCTGCTCTCGGAATTATCAAGGGAGTCAAAAGTTACACGGGTGCGCAGATGCAATCTGGCGATGGTTGTGGAAACTAGGGTTGTGATTGTCCTCCTTGCTGCCCCTCCTAGCCTTTATATAGATAGGCTAGGTCTCGGGTAGCAGGTCGAGTCGGTTACAGATTAGGGTTTGCCCTTTAAACTTTCTATCTTAAGCTTCTTCTTGCCTCACAAGCAATCGGAGAGTCCGTGGCTCACCCGAATTCTTCATTGGGCCTCGGCAATGCTGTGGGCTTCTGCCGTATCTGGACCGTATATGCCAAACTCGAGTACCTATAGGGTATACCCATGTCACTACCCCAACAAGAAATACCCATGGGAGGAGGAGAAGATGAAGAAGTAGAAAAAGGAGGACCCAAACAAGATGAGGATCCGCTAAACTACTACACCACCTATGAAGACATTTATGCACTCGAAAGAAATATTCAAAACATGAACAACCTCTCCATCAACCTTCGAGATGCTACTGCAAGCCTCGCCACCTAGTTCCATGATTGGAGTAGCCAATGAAATGTGGGAGATTATCCACCACCACCACAATGAGCAACAAAAGGGCTTGCGAAAGCCTGAGCTTGGGGATGTGTTCCCCCGGCAATTTATCAGTGTAATAACAAGGTTGTACTCCAGCTCCTTGGGAGGTTTGAACACTCGTGTTGGCTTGTTCCAACACTTCGCTTTTTTCCTTTGCTTTTTAGTTTGCTTTAATTTTAGTTTGTTTTGTTTTTATTTTCTTAAACCCTTGCTTGGTAGCAAGTTCTTTTCTATTCTTTAACCCCTATCCTAAAAAATACAAAAATATTTTTTCATTTTTCCTTTTTTCATAATTGTGGATTCACACTTTTCCTCTTTGCTTTAATATCATTGTGAGAGTAATCATGTTTGAGTTTTGAAGGAACACATCCCTATAAGGAAGAGGATCATGAAGTCACTTATGAGAGGTATGCCCTATGTCTCCCACTTATGAAGTTTGAGTTGTCTATCTTAGTTGGTTGATTTACTAAGATGCCATGCTAGTGGGAAGTAATTTAATATGGTTGGAGTAAGGATTTTTATTAGTATGATGATTAGTTGTTGAAGCTCTCGCTCTAGTTCTTCTAGTTAATCGAGTCTTTCCTTGGAAAAAATATTGCCAAACAAGTACAATAAGAAAAAGTCTGAAATTTATGACTTGTTTGATGAATGATTGTCTTGAGAGTATACCCTTGATGATACTTAACCCCATAGATATTTTGATAGTCTTGACGACACTCATGGAAGGAATTGTTTGATTGAAATAAAGTCTAGTGGTAATTGTGATGCATACCAAAGCTAACCTTATGGATCAAACCATGGTACTAGCTCAAAAAATAGAGAAAGAAGTGAGACAACTTTGTTCTATGTCTCTAATGCACACCTTTGGGATGCCAACAACTCCGCTAGCTTTTGAACGATCTATGGTATAACCCCAAATTTCGGCTATGAGTTGATGACATGAGTGGCATACGTGTCAATATATGGGAAAAAGTATTGGTACTCTCAAAGGTTGTGAAAACAGTTGCAAAATAAATATCTAGCGATCCCTGAAAAAAATATCTATGAAGATCCACATAACAAGTCCTTGGCATGGTCTCATTACTAGTTTACGAATTTTTCTTGAAAGACAATGATTGGATTAGAAGTGTTTTTTATAGACTTGATTTATTGATGTGGGTGTAAATAAGACACTTGATTTATTGATGTTTTTTATAATACTTGGGACATGAAACTCTCTTACTCAATTATGCTATTTAAACATCCTAGTGTTCCTTGGCAAGCTGAGAGTTAATTATAAGAATTGGGTTGATTGCTACACTTCTAGTTACTTATACTTATATTAAACTTCACTTTGATTGTCTTGACTTACCGAAGCTTGTATAGTATTCTTGTCATTTCTCTAACTTTGATATGCCTCGCAAATGAATGAAGTGTTGAGCACATACGACTACCAATCGTAAGTGAATTCTTATTCTCGTTGTTTCAAGTTTAAATGCTGAATTACTTATAGTTCTTTTGGTTCTTCTTGCTCGAGGGCAATCAAGGTTTGAGCTTTGGGGAAGTTGATGGCTCCAATATTTGCCATCTTCCACTGCGTTTAAACATTGTTTTTGGTCAAGCAATTGCCAAGAAACTATCAATCCTTGCCACTAATGACTAATAATTGCAAAGATATGCAAAACCTCTCCTTGAATTATGTTCTGCAGGAAATCATGGCTTTTAATGTGAAATAAGGAGTCATAATGAAGGATTTTGAGGAAGTCCACACGGCCAAGTAATTGGGAAGCTTTGCTAGGGCGTCAGCACACTTAACAACCACCGGTATGGGCAGGGCCCGCCCATACCAGGTGGTGACGGCTTCGTCTTGTCAAACCCTACAATTTTCGTGAAGACGCCTATATATTTTGAGGCTCCAGCTGCCGGCCAGAGAGCTGTCATTCTCAGATTACATCACAACACCACAAAAGGAGATCAAGGCCATTGTTCATCACTTCCACCATCCATCCATCCACTAGCCATAGCCATTGCTTTGTACTTTAGATCTCCTTGTGATTTGGTGACCATTGTAAGAATATTTGATTTCAATCTAAGTATTTGTATGATGTTTTCTATCATCGATCTATTTGTTATGAGTGAATTGTCCTCATGGGCTGCGGGTTGGGGAGAAACCTCGCAACGATTATGTGCATCTAGATCATGGGAATATTGTATTTTGTTTGTAATTGAGATTTGTATCTTTTGTTTCTTCATCTCTTGTCTCAATCTGTGGACATGTAGGTACCCAAGATCCCATAGATTGATAAAGGGTTAAGGTGAGATACTTGGCTAGCGGCGATCTCATAGGAACCTCCGTGAAAAAAAGGGTAGTAAGGTCTTCACTTAGCGCCCCATTCGAGATCAACAACAACATCACCACTTAAAGCTTTGATATGTGTTCTACACTTAATAATCGTTTGTAACCCGTGTCTTTGGTGTGCACTCGGTTGGATTAAAAGTCTATAGCTATGCCCGCTGCATTACGGGGGCTCTAGAATATTAGGATGTGTTGCCCACAAGAGATTATCTCCATTTAAACATTATACCTACTTATTATTATCTTTTATCCAATTTGATGTGCAGCTGCAGGTGGATCTTCAACCCTGGCCTATATCCATCCATTAATTCAAACCCAGTATAAAGTAAACTAGATTGGTCTGGTAAACTAAGGTAAAACAAACAAACAAAGTCTTGTAGACGTGTCCTTTTTATTTCCTTTTAGCATTGCTTTCCGAGGTTCGATTAAACCTAGGTCTTCTAGGGAAAAAGCTATTATACTACATCCGTGAATCCGGACCGAAGGTATCACTAACCAAATTCTTGACAATCCCTTTTGAGTTGAAGATTTATTAGCAAGCAGGTTACACGCTGTTAGGAAGCGAACTTAAGTGCAATTGTTTAAATATATTACGCTCATGTTTAAGGTTACAAGATTTGTGACGATGGAATATGATACCACTTTGGACTTGTGAGTTTCTCTACCTAAGTTTATTTCTCGCTATTATTCTTTATAGCTTTTTCACTCAAGAGCGAGTAACAACTAAGCTTGGGGAGGTTGATAGCTCCAATTTTGACACTTTTTATCAAGGATTTTCCATTGGCTTTCAATTGGTTTCGTTAATTTTGATCTTTCAACTAACGCTAATTCGCAAGTTAGCGAAACCTTGTTCTTTTGTGATGACTTTCAGGTACTGGACAATTTTGGAAAGATCCGAGAGCATTTATGGGATAATCACACCTAAATGAGCAAATCTCCAATTGAAGACAATTCCATCCGAGGCTTACTCAGGATTTAACGACCTATAGTACGGCTAGAGGCCGCCGGTATCGTCCACCCATACCACATGCCATTGTCTCCATTATATCAGTACAAGCATATTTCTTGAAGAAGAGTATGGAAAAATACGAACACAACCGCCAGACACCATCCTAGAAGAGAGGAGATCAGATCTGAAGAAGGAGAAGAACCTCACCTCATCCTTCGAAGATCTCTAGCCTCTTGATCATCAACTCCACCATAATTCCCCACTTGTACTGAGGGAGAGAGAGATTCATACTTGTAAGATTAGGTATTTGAACCTCTATTCCTACTTTGGTTTGTATTTGATTTGATCTTCAACGTCATTGTGATTTGCTACCATAAAGTTGAGATGATTTCCTTTTGCAATATGATTATGTATTTGATCTATTCTCATCTCATGTGTGAGTAAATCCCCATAGGCGTGCGAGATGTAGGGAATTGGTGAGATGTAATGTGCCTCTCTTATTTTCATCCATTTGTGATTATTGTTGTGATTATTATATTGTGAGAAAGATTATCGATGAATGCCTAATTCTTGTTATCCAATTTAAGGGCCCGAGTAACACGATCCTGAGATCTCATAGATATGAATTTTTTTACTAGTGAATCGACGACCCCTGAGTGACACAACCAATATTAAAGAGGAGCTAGTATAACTCGAGGACAACAAGGAACCATCAAGTTTAAAGCCTTGACTTAGTGGAAAGACCTTTATTGATGTGCTGACCATGGTTTTGGTAACAGATAGAAGGATCATTGGAATCGAGAAGAATCTACCAAGAGGACTCTTGATTGGTATTGGGTTACTTTCCTACTCACATATGAATAAGAAGTATTGCAATCACTTATTACATTTTGCACATTCACTATCACCATGAACCGTTTCTATCTGCGCCTAACCTTTAATATGTAGGAAACCTGAAACAACCTCCGTGCTATTTTACTTTTATGTTATTTACTTTTAAGTACCGTTCAATACTCAAAACCACTTCCTTTCCACTCATTCATTTCCATCTCAACTCTTGCGGTCAATTCATTCAAGACAAGTGACTCCTTGAGTGCGACCGAAACGCTGCAAATAAACATTTTCCTAAGCTTCTTATTGGGATCGATATAAAAACTAGAACAACTACTTCCATGAAAAGGTGCTAGGACGAACCTATGCTCTTGCAGGCCATCAAGCTATTTTCCGGTGCCATTGCTAGGGAGCTAAGTGCTAAGTGTTTATTTTTTTGACATCTGTAAGTGTTGAAACCATTTATGATCTCTACTGAAGACAGAGAATCTACATGTTCTGGAAGAAATTATTTGCCTTCTTATATTGAACGTGTACCAATTTAAAGACACCTAGAATTCATTGAAAGAAAATTCTAACTCACATTATATAGAAGTGAACCGTTTGATTTCTTTGATGTCAGATTTGACCATCACCCGAAGGGTAGTAGAGCCCGAGAAATCATTAGGATATTATGGAAATCCATCTAGGCATCTTATGAGAATACCTATTCTCTATCCTGATCTTGAAGGCATGGAATTTGAATTAGATCTTGAGCTAATCTATCCGATGAAAGAAATTGCTTTTGGAGGAAGAGAATATGAAAATCCAAGTGATCATATCACGAAGGTTCATGACCTTTGTGATACTCTTAAAGCAGATGTACTACCAAAAGAGTTTGTACTTCTTAAACTTTTCTATTATTCATTTAAAGATAAAGCTTTTACTTGGTTACAATTCTTACCTAGACACACTATAAAAAGTTGGATGGATTGTGACATGGGTATGATTACTCAGATGCTCACTATTCGCTACCCTGCATTGAGTAAAAGGCCAACGACCCATAGAGATTCCAGCTAAAATCCCAAGGGAGCAACCGATAGAAACTTCTTATTGTATTAGGAAAGAAATCATGAACCGACATTATGTTGGTATTGTAATCACGCGTGTATGAAACCTTTCCGCATACAGCTTTGAGACCTGGCCTATTATATATAGGGCGGGAGAAGCCCAAGCAAGGGTACCGAAATCGCAGACAACTTGTAATAGAATGTTTCCCCAATATTCAGGCGACTTTGTCTTCATTGTTTTCCTTGACATCCGACGAAATCCCCAGCATTCTCTTTTCCGCGAAACCCCAAGTTCATCATCATGGGCATTTCCGAGCTTACCCCTCGTCAATTGGCGCCATCTGTGGGAAACTTGAACGCTGAAACACGGATTCGGCAGAACGCTCTCCACCAAGCGTCATCCCGACGAAAGTAGATCCACACCCACCCACCCTTGTAGTAGTACCCGCCGATTTCAACGGCGGATCCGATATAATCATCGGAAGCATCCACTTCAAAGGAGACAACATGCAGGAATCACACCCTTCGGCCCTGACCGCATCAGAGCCGTCGGTGGGAAAAGACACGCCTATAATAGTACTAGCACCGCTCGTTGGATCCCCACAGACATCACAGCTCAGATCGAAGAAGGAAAAGAAGGTGGTCAATTAATCCCACCACACGGAGAAAACCCAACACACTCAGAACCCGAAGAAAGCAGTGAGAATGTCGACTTTGAAGAAAGGATGGCGAAAATTTATCCAGAACTGCGATCTCGGAGTACTACCAATGCACCCGCAGAAACATAAGGCGACACCGTCAGACCACATATAACATGCCACCAAGTGTACATGATCAATGGAGATACCTCAACGCCACACGACGAAAACGGTAATCCCATCATAAACCCTGATGATATTTTATCAGATGACCATGCAGGAAACCATGGCAACAAAGGAGAACACAACAACGGAGGAGAACATGGAAACGGAGGAGAAACAACAGATAATCGCATAGTTCAAGGAGGAGGCGGAGAACCACACATATAAGAGAGACCAAGACTTCGGTTACCAGCGTCGGCATGGCAAAAAGCAAGGGACGCAATTTCGGGAGTAGTCCCAATGACGGCAGACACTTCACATGAAGATCTACTAGCGTACCAATATTTTCTCCACCACAAGAAGAGAGATCTACTCCGAATGCAAAGACATCTCGATGAAAGAAAAAGGCTAGCCGATGAATCGAGTTTATGACGGGCCCAATTAAGCTTTACACGCGGGTCAAGGAGTGTGACAGGAGCAGCACCACCAAGAAGAGCGACATCTCGATTACAGAATATCCCTGAAGCAGACCGAAGTGGAATCATCCGAGACCTCGACTTATCATTCATGTCGATCGATCAAGTAGGAAACATCAAGGCTAAAACAGCTCAGGCAACCATTATGGCCGCGCAAACATACCTAATCACCACTCAACCCACACCCGACGATCTGCGTGCGTCCCTCCACCGCTCCACTCTAATGAACCTCGGCATGGTAGGAGCCTCATTTGTGGAAGCAGAACAAGGACTCACACAAAGGACCCCACGTCATCAAAACAGTCCTCGACAAGCAGGACACACCTGGGGATCGCAATCACCACACCAGGTGCACCTCGCAGGATCCGAGCCACGAAGCAACACAAGGAACAACAACACCCATCATAGGAGCAGTGGACCCAGAGACGAAAACCGTGCCCGATGATATCAAGACGGAGATGACGAAGACGACCATAAATTATGCGGGGCCAGTTGTTTCACGCATAGGATTCGAAAAGCCTCAGTACCAAAAGATTTTAAACTTCCACATGATCGACACAAATACGATGGGATCCAGGAACCCGAAGCTTGGCTAGCAGATTATCTAGCCACCATCAAACTGCAGGGCGGATCCACAACTACGGTGATGCAAAGTCTACAATTACACCTCACCGGCGCCGCAAGGTCATGGTTACGGTAGTTACCCGAAGGTTCAATTGGTAACTGGAACGATTTGGAAGATAAGTTCATCTGACATTTTCACTCCACATTCAAGCGACCAACATCCTTGGAACAGTTGCGAGCGTGCAAACAAAAATCCGGAGAGTCAATAAGAGCGTTCATACAGAGATGGAATATTATCAAAAACTCGGCTGAATCCATATCAGATGAGAGGGCCATTGACGCCTTCAACGACGACCTACGTCGTCGAGAATTCATAGAAGAGCTGGGTAGGACAAAATCAAAGATAGTATCACAGTTGATGGAAATAGCAAACCGCTGGGCTGATGGAGAAGACACGCTACATAATAAATACGCACGATCACCTGAGGAAGACAGGGATAAACGCGGCAATGACAGAAGATGAAGGAACACCGATGGGAACGCATGACCAAGTTACATCGCATCAGTTTTTTCGGGTGAAGGTAATAACAGAAGCAACAACAATAACAGCAGATACCGCCAAAACAGAGACGGCGTTGGAGGAAGCCAATCCGCACAGCGATATCAGCCAAGAGCACGAGACCCACCTATATCCGCAATGCAAATGTTGGAAGGACCCTGTAATATGCATTTTTACGTCGACTCAGCAGGCAGGCGACAATCAAATCATCTGATGAAAGACTGTCAGACATTCTTGAAGATGCAGGAGTTATGCAACGCAAAGGCAGCCGAAGTAGCAAACCGAGGGTACACATCCACGCCTGGCGCACAAGCTATTGGTGCACCACCACCAGTCGCACCATCGCAAAATTCAAAAGATCAAAACAACGAATACCCCAGATCAAAAGGAGCAATGTCGATGATTCAGAAAGGGCGTCCACCCAACAGAATTCAGAAGCTCATCACAAGACCAATAAATATGGCAGAAGCATCAACATTAGCCACACTCGAGTATCTCCATTGGTTAGAGCAAGAAATTAAATTCAGCAGAGCAGATCACCCACTCCGGGTCCCACGACCAGGACATTCAGCCCTGATAGTAGAAGCACAAATCGGCGGATTCAACATGAGTAAGGTCTTCATGGATGCAGGGAGTAGTATAAATTTGATCTACGCAAAAACGTTGCGGACAATAGGCTACCCTCTGGATAATCTCGCTCCAACAGAAACCTCTTTCCACGGAATAGTACCAGGTAAAGCCGAAATTCTTTTAGGCAAAGTTTTCCTTGACGTTGTTTTTGGTTCTAAATCAAATTTCAGGCGAGAAAAACTCGAATTCGAAGTCATGGATTGGCCATCACAATACGATGCAATCCTGGGACGACCAGCCTTTGCACGTTTCATGACAGTACCACATTACGCATATTTAGTAATGAAAATGCCAGCACCAAAGGGAATTATCACGGTGTAAGGAAGCTTCACACGGGCAGATAGCTGTGACCGAGAGTACAACAAAATTTCTAAATCTTTCGGGATGGCAACAGAGTTCGAGCAACTCAAAAGTTCGGCAAACGAACAACCTCTAGAGGTAGCACGTGTCAATCCTGATCAAGCTTTTGACACGGCAAAAGACACAAAAGAAGTACAGATCCACCCCGTTGACCCGACGAAAACAACATTTGTGGCTTCCAACCTTGATCCCGCATAGGAAAGCGCGCTCATCGAGTTCCTCCGTGAGCACTGGAAGATTTTTGCATGGCTACCTTCTAACATGCCGGGAATCCCCAGGGAACTCGCTGAGCACACACTAAATTTAGATCCAAAGGCAAAGCTAGTAAAACAACCGCTTCGACGCTTCGTAGAACCAAAACGCATGGCCATTGGAAAGGAGCTCCATCCCCTAACCGACTCCAATTTTATCAAAGAATTGACAAAATCAGAGTGGCCTGCAAACCTAGCATGTGTTCCGAAGAAAAACACTACGGAACTTCAGATGTGTATCAACTTTACTGCACTGAACAAACATTGCCCAAAAGATCACTTCCAATTCCCGCGAATCGACCAAATCATCGATGCAACTGCGGGATGCGAACGTCTTTCTTTCTTGGATGCTTATTCAGGATACCACCAGATCAGGATGAAGGAGGAATACCAAGAGAAAACATCGGTTATCACGCCTTACGGCATTTTTTGCTACACAACAATACCGTTTGGCCTCAAGAATGCCGGAGCAACATATTAGGGGATGATGCAGAAGTGCCTCAGAAGCCAAATAGGTACGAACGTGCAAGTATATATTGATGATGTCATAGTTACCACAGGTCAAGGATCGGCGCTGATCAAGGACTTAGAAGAAACATTTAGAAATCTCGACAGGTTTAGCATCAAACTAAACCCGAAGAAGTGTTCCTTTGGAGTTCCGGTAGGACAGCTCCTTGGATATTTGGTATCAGCCAGAGGGATCAAGTCTAACCCCGAAAAAATACAAGCTATCCTCACAATGAAGAAGCCAACAAATCTGCGTGGTGTACAACAATTGGCGGGACGAGTGGCGGCGCTGAGTCGTTTTATTGCAAGATTAGGAGAAAAGGCGCTGCCATTCTACGCCCTCATGAGAAAATCAGAAAAATTTGAGTGGACGGAAGAAGCTCAGCACGCCTTTTAAGATCTTAAAAGGACAGTTTCGACATCCCCTGTCGTTGTGTCGCCAAAAGAAAAAGAACCTTTACTCCTTTATATTGCTGCAACAGATCAGGTGGTCAGCACAGTCCTGGTCGTAGAACGACCCGAAGAAGGAAATATGCATGGTGTGCAGAGGCCAGTATACTTCCCGAGTGAGGTTTTATCGCCATCTAAACAAAGGTATCCACACTATCATAAACTAGCATACAGAGTATTTATGACAGCGCGAAAGCTACGTCACTATTTTTCGGAGCACCCAATCGTAGTGGTCAACGAGGCACCTTTGTCAAGCATCCTCAACAATCCAGAAGCAACTGGGCGTGTTTCCCTATGGGGCATAGAATTATCCCCTCGAGATATCACTTATGAGAAGCGCAAAGCAATTAAGTCACAAGTTCTGCCAGATTTCATCACAGAGTGGACGGAATTGCAATGTGCGGGTCCACCAGACCTTTCTAGCACATGGACAATGTACTTTGATGAATCAAAAAGAACAGAGGGAGCAGGAGCTGGAGTTATACTAATATCACCTCAAGGCGACAAAATGCGATATATTCTTCGGATGAGCTTTACAAACACATCCAATAACGAAGCGGAATATGAGGCCCTATTGCATGGCATGCGAATGGCCAAAGCCTGCAGTGCAACTCGCCTCAAAATCTTCGGATATTCCAACCTTGTGGCACAGCAGGCAATGAACAAATGTGACGCTGTCAGCGAAAATATGGTCGCTTATCGCGACTTATATGGCATCATGGAGGCTCAATTTGATGGGTGTGAAGTATCACATATAGGAAGAGCAAGCAACGAGGAAGCCGACAATCTAGCAAACATCGGATCATTATGTTTACCAATACCACCAGGAGTTTTTTGGGAGGAGATAGTGGAGTGATCAATCAAGGCAAAAAGAGTCTCGGAAGTCATAGCACCAAAGACAGGGAAAAAGAAGCATCCACAAAAAGAGTCGGGGGCTACTTCAAAAACCAAGAACATAGAAGAGGCCATCGAAGAAAAAGAACAAGAAATCAAAGAGGTCATGCTAATTGAACCAACTTGGATGCAACCGTATATAGCATATATGGTTAAGGGAGAACTACCAGAGGATGTGATAGAAGCTCGGCGAATCACCCGACAATCAAAGGCTTTCAGGATAATTAAAGGAGAACTATACAAAACAAGTATTTCGGGTGTGTTGCAACGTTGCATAACACCCGAATAAGGAAAAATTATACTGAAAGATATACATGAAGGCATCTGTGGTCACCATGCTAGTAGCCAAGCAATTGCTGCAAAAGCATTTAGGGCATGATTGTATTGGCTCACTGCAGTACAAGATGCAAAAGACATTGTCAGAACATGTGAAGCATGCCAACGATTCGCAACAAAGCCTGGAGCACCATCCGCTGAGTTGAATCCTATACCCTTGGCTTGGACTTTTGCGTTGTGGGGACTCGACATGGTGGGAAAACTTCACAAATCATCACCAGGAGGACACGTCTTTCTGCTAGTAGCAGTCGACAAATTCACTAAATGGATTGAAGGAATGCTTGTTACCACCCAATTTGGAACTTCAGCTGTGAATTTTATCAAATCCATAGTGTTTTGGTTTGGCGTACCGAACAACATCATCACGGATAATGAGACTAACTTCACTTCCAATGAATTCAAGGAGTACTGCCAGGAGATGGCCATCAAAATAAGCTACGCCTCGGTAGGTCACCCGCAAACAAATGGACAAGTTGAAAAAGCTAACGGACTAGTTACCGCTGGACTCAAAAAGAGACTACTGGCACCACTTGACAGAGCAAAAGGAGCATGGGGGGATGAATTACCATCCGTGTTATGGAGTCTACGTACAACTCCAAATAATTCAACACAAGAGACACATTTCTTTTTGGTCCACGGTGCAGAATCTGTGCTTCCAGTTGAAGTATCACATGAATCACCAAGAGTAGCTACATATAATAAAGATGAATCAAGAGAAGCACTTGAAGATGATGTTGATGCGCTTGATGAAGCTCAAGACGAAGCCCTCCAAAAAGCAACTATGTACCAGCAAAACCTGCGCAATTATCATAGCAGAAGATTGTGGCCTAGGTCCTTCGCGGTAGGGGACCTAGTTCTTAGCCTCAAGCAAGATGGCCACAAGAAGATAGAATCTCCATGGGAAGGACGATACATCGTCACAGAAGTTATTCCCGGAGGAGCATATTGACTGCAAGATAAGAAGACATGAGTAAATTACTCAAATCCATGGAACGTAGCACAGCTACGACGCTTTTACGCATAAGATTACTTGCAAAATGATAAGAGTATAGTTCGGCTTAAAAAGCCAAGATGTCCAGGAGAAAAGGCTAAAATAGCGATCCGCTCAAAGAATAATGTACTAACGATTTTTGCCTTGTATATGAAGAGAAGTTATTTGTATCTTAATCTTTGCTTTCAAAGATCAATGCTTTTCATCAAGTTAAACAACAATTATGAGCCTATGTCCAGATACAGGCATCCGAACATAGCCTCGGGGGCTACTCCCATCGGGAGCGCTAACGTGCACCCGATAGAAATACCATTGTGTACAAAGTGCATTGACAAACTGCAAAAACCTTTTTGAGTTTTAAATTAAGTGTATCCTCAAAAAGGAGTTACTCCCATCGGGAGATAGTACAAAAATAATAAAATTATCTGATACAAATCAGAAATATTGCCGGCCCAGCAGGCCAAATGCCAAAAAAGCCAAAAACCTCAGATCACGCTCAAACGCGAGAGAAAATCCGAATGTCGTGTTTAGAAACATGAAGGTAAGACCCCAGGATTCGTCCTGTGTGGCCTGGTAATCGCACAAGAATGCGCTCTGCCAGTAAAAATCCGCATCAATGATACGATGCAAAATCCTGATGGACACGTTGGGTACCCGATAAAAAATAAAAAACTAGAATTCAGTATTCGGTAAGACCTCAGCGGCTCGAACTGGATTACGCCAGCAACAAAATTCTGGATTCAAGCCTGGGGACTTGAGTCTGATGTAGGTCAACCTTGTTTTTTCCCAGGAGCAATTAACTGATTCCCAATCTGTCGGAAGCATCAAACTAGTTGTACCAAAATTCCTACCAAAAATAAAATCAAACAGAATAAGAGAAAGAAGAAAGAAAACTCTGAGACTCAACCTGAAAACTGTGGATTCAGGTAAAGTCTCGGGGGCTACTGACATGGGTATGATTACTCAGATGCTCACTATTCTCTACCCTGCATTGAGTAAAATGCCTACGACCCATAGAGATTCCAGATAAAAGCCCAAGGAAGTAACCGACATAAACTTCTTATTGTATTAGGAAAGAAATCATGAACCGACATTATGTTGGTATTGTAATCACGCGTGTATGAAAACTTTTCGCATACATATTTGAGACCTGGCCTATTATATATAGGGCGGGAGAAGCCCAAGCGAGGGTACCGAAATCTAGTAGACAACTTGTAATAGAGTGTCTCCCCAATATTCAGGCGACTTTGTCTTCATTGTTTTCCCTGACATCCGATGAAATCCCCAGCATTCTCTTTTCTGCGAAACCCCAAGTCCATCATCATGGGCATTGCCGAGGTTACCTCTCGTCAGATTGCATCCGAGAATTTATGCAAAAGTTCTTCTCATTTTGTAAGATTCTGCAGATCAAGCGTGACCAATGTTGAGGATACCATTTATTGTTAACTTCTTGGTTGGCCTAAAATTAGTGATTTTTGGGTGTATTGGCCGATAAATTGATTAATCAGCTTATGGGTCACCCAACCATAAGCGATAAATCAACCGATAAATTGGAATGTCAACCAATTTTTTGAACAGTGAGAAAGCTAATTTCTTTCAGGGAGTTGGAGAAAACTTCTCACAAGCATGGGAAAGATTTTATGGGATGATTATGAAAGTCCCAAATAACATCATAAGGAGCATTTAATCATACAATATTTTTATAATGGACCCACTGATGACTCCAAACAAATGATTGATTTTACTGCAGGAGGAATTTTGGCAAGTTGACGCTACCTGAATGCATATATCTTTTCATGGTAAGATCATTCAATGATGAACAGTATAATCCCGTTGAAGATATTAAACCAAAGAAAGATATGCTTTATATAACTCCAGATCTTATGCTTGAAGTCAAGAAGTCCATGGAAGAAAAAGTTATAGTAGCAGAACTCATAAAAGAAAATCAAGCTTATATTCTCCAAACACTATTAGTAGAAGATGAATTAAATCTTGCTATGCAACAATGTAAACACCAATAATTTTAGCTCTGCGATAGGTATAATAAACACCTCATTCTCCACAAGAAAGATATAAAATAATCGACTTCAATTTTTGATGATCTAGGACATGCTGCTAGACATCTTGATAAACATATTAGTATGGTTAAACGTTCAGTGTGATCAAATAGGCGAGACTCAAGCTTTGATTTTAAGTCAAGGTAGTCATGATTACAATACTGTATCTACTAATATTGTTTCTAGATTTGGTACAGAAACAAAGGAACTTATAGGGACACCTTGGTATTAAGAAGAACATGCCTAGAACGGAAAGGAGACTCAAGAAACGAGTTAAGAAGAAGAGGACCTTGTTGATCCACAAGATAACATTGACCTTGAATCCCAAAGAAAAGAAAGAAATCTTCAATAGAAAATGAAGAAGAGGAAGAGGTAGAAGATAAAGATAAACAATATGACTCCGATGCTGAAACTGTTGATCCATGAAAAGAAGTTGAGGTTAGTCGTGAACAAGATTAAGAAGTGATTATATCAAAGAAAAAAGATGAAAACCAGAAGCCGTCAATGAAGAAGAAGAACAAAAAAGATGCTGAGATGATGCCCAAGGTAAAACCAACTAAAAATTAAATCCCTTATCCTAACCATGTTCAATATGAACTTGATAAGAGTGTCTATGACTCATCTACTGAGGATCTATGTAATCTTTGTTTAGAACTTCCTCTAGATGATGCAATTCAAGTTCCTACTTACAAAAACTTCATGCGAGATATTCTTAACAGAAATAAAAAGGTAACTAAGACTGTAGCGGTGATGACAAGCTATAGTGATAATCTTCTCACTAAGCTTGAGCATCCTGGTATACCAACTATTTCTTGTGCTGTTGGAAAAACTAATATATTCAATGCCCTATGTGATTTAGGTGCAGGTGTTAGTGTCATGCCATATGCCCTCTTCAGGAAACTGAATCTCGGAGATTACTCTCCTACTTCCATTACCTTGCAGATGGCTGATAAAACCACTAAACAACCCACTGGTATGATCGAATATGTTTTACTTATAATTGATTAACATGTCATACCTACCAATTTTATCATAGTTGATGTTCCTGAAGATGACAAGCTTTCAATCATTCTTGGAAGACTTTTTCTTAGTACCGGAGGAGCTAATGTTGACTGCACTAGCGGGAAAATTTTCTTCAACATCTATGATGATTAGATTGTTCATTACTTCCAGAAGAAACCATATCAAGGAGGAAAATATGTACCACCACCTAAACATGTTCAAGTGGTAAGTACCCTCGATGAAGGGTAGCCCAAGGTATGTGCCAAATACTTAGAGGTTGGCTGAGTCGAATCAACCAATTCAAAATAAATGCTTGATGGGAGTTAACCCATATTTGAATAAAGGTAGTATAGTTATTTTTGTGTTTTAGTTTAGTTGTTCTAATAAAACTCCTGTAGCCAAAGTTTCGCAGAGAAAATAGGCTGATAAGAAGTTTCCGTTCAAGTTTGAAGGAAGGAATTGAAAAGAAAAGAAGAAGGAGGCCATCAGAGCCTTTAACGACCACCGGTACAACCGGAAGGTACGATACCGTGCACCCGTACTGAATACCTAGAGGAAACAAAAATTTATTTGCCAAAATAGAGCCTTTAATGAGCTTCCATATGGCATGACCTTGTACCGCACGTCCATACTATTTCTCAATGAAGCAAGCAATATTTTCTTCTAGGTTACAGTATGATAACGATCAACAGTATGACCGGACGCGCCCGTACCCTGCGCCCGTAACAAGGCTCAAGTTCGACCTCAAACCCTAATCGACGTATCCAACAATGATGACCACCAGTACGGGCCAGACATGCCCGTATGGTCCACCAGTACCGAGTGTGTCGCGACTCAAAAACAATGGCGGGTGGCTGGGCAGCCCAACCAGCCATCTTCTTCCTCTCTTTTCTCTCTTTCTCTCTAAAACTCAAACCCTAACCTCCTAGAATACTTGATTCTTCACTGACTTCATTCGTTTGAGTTGGGGAATCTTCACATCGGTAAGTTTCTCACCTGATCCATGCTTTATTTTCTGAAATCCATGGTTGAATCCCTCACATTGTCTATTTAGACAAGTTCTTGATATTTTAAGATTCTTGTTGATTCCTCATGTAAGGATTCAAAGTTTTTACCTATAATTATCTATTTACATGATAGAAACCTTATGCCTATAGTTTTGTTTTGAATTTATTTTAGTACAATGAATTTTGGAAGGATTTTCCACCCTGGAGGAAACTCGGGAGGCTCGGGACCCTCTGGAAGCTCCACCGCACCGGTCCTGAAGAAGAGGCGCCAGGAGGGGGATGCTCTAAAGTCTGCCATGAACAAAGACTACACGAGAGTGAGCTCTCGCAATGTGCTGCCCATAGTGGGTGCACAACGACTTCCTCTCTCGCCATGGTTTGAAGGAGGACTTTGACATGATGGCCGAGAACACTAGTATGACCGCCTTTGCCACCCTCACTGCTGACACTTTTAAGTGCTCCACGTGGGAGTTCCTCTCGACCTTCCATGATGACCTTGCACTCCAACAACGCCATTGCACTATAAATTTCGTACTTAATGGGCCGCCCAAAAGTCTTACTTTTTATGAGTTTTGTGATTGCTTCGGGTTCTCCTATGAGGGAGAGCTCTATATTACTGAAGAAGTCCTCGCGGAGGCAATATTTCCTTGGGAGAAATTTTTTGTTCACAAGGATATTGATTACATGCGGAATAAGACCGTCACCATCCAGAATCCCACCATTCGCTACTTCACCACCTTCTTGGTGAATTCTATTTTTGGGAAGGGAGACACCGGGGCAATGGCTAGCCTTGATATATGTGCGCTTTACATGGCTCTCCACCCGGAGATGGTACATAAGGTAAATTTTGGTGTGTTTCTACTCCAACACTTTTGCCAGCAAAAGTCAGCCCATTCAGGAGATATTTGTTGTGGCGGTTTGATCACTCAAATCGCCTATTCAAAGGAGTTCATCCTACCCTAAGAAAGACTGGTGCCAGGTAGTAAATACTTGGATGATGTTCACATGGCAAGCACAAAAAACATGAGAGTCTATAGGGCTCACCGTCCTTTTCGTGCTTATCAATTTTATTATGATCCTAATGGTGAAGCTCACCAAATTATGCTTCCTTTTGTGCAAGCTTTTGGTTTGACATGAAGGTAGAGTTGGGTCCTCGACGAGGAGCAGTCCCGACAAGCAATGATCATGTCTGGTAGGATCATACCCCCTAAAGGAAACCCCGCTTGGGGAAATACCGGAGTGGACCAAGATCAGAACGAATAGGAATAGCAAGGCTAGAATACCATGGGCTGGGACGACTATGGCGGGCAGCACCAGCATCAACAACACTTCCCCAGTACCATCAGTAGTAAAACATGCCACCACCTCAGCCGGGATACAACTATGTCCCAAGAGGTGAGTATGATCTGTTGGTGTCTCGTGTCGGTGGTGTGGAGAACACACTGCATGAAGTGAACGCCAATGTTACTACTCTCACTCATAACTTCACCCATTTCATGTATGAATTCCCGAACTACTACCTGTATCATCATCATCAGCCGCCGCCGCCAAACAATGGCGACGATAATTGATCCAAGATAGGCCAAAAGTCTAAGCTTGGGGAGGTTGAACTCCTCCCCACCTTTTGCATTCATGTTTTGTTTTATTCTTTTAACTTGTTTACCTTTCTTTAGTTACATGTTTACTTTCAATTTGCATTGATAAAAACACACAATTTTTTTGAGTAGCTTTTATCTTGTTTCGTGTGAAGCTCCCTCAGTTTTCTTTTAGATTCTTCACAGATTATTCACTTCACATGACTTAGCGATGGAGAAGAATGCGGGGAGTCGATTTGAGTGTGAAATGAGCAAGCGAGAGGAGGTACCACATTTCTATTTTCCCTGTTCTTGTAAGTTTATTCATGAAAATTTTATTTTTGTTCGGTTGCACTTGAATCTCACTCCCTGCTTAGCTAGTTATATTTTGGAACTTACTCTCAAATCTAGTGTCACTACTTTGGTTTTTACTTATGACAATTACTCTTAGTTTGAAAAACATCCATATTGGATCAAATTCCAATATTTTTTAGAACAAGAGAAAGTGTCTTTGTGTGTTGAGTTTTTATCTTAAGAGTTTAATCTTAGCAGCAGTCAACCCCACATATTAAAGGTTTTGACTTGATAACACTTTTTTGAAAAAGATTTGTTTGAAGGAATGGAAATTTTGTGGTGGTTGAGGGAGATGCCAAACTTGTCTTGATAAGTTGAAAGGAAATGTTTTAAGTTGAAGTGAGTTGTGAAAGTACCAAGCAGAGCATACAACACGCGTAGGAAGTTTAATGCACCACCATTTCCCGTCGAGACATGCACGACACAATAGCGCGACAAAGTTTCCAAGCGTGCGAGTTTTAGCCGAGATAGGCACACTCACACTTTTTTGTTTATGGTTAGAATGACTAATCCCACAGTTATGCACATGACCGTTAGAAACGCTGAACGCGAGGAGCGATATAAATGAGCGAAAGCATATAACAAATGAACATGTTTGCATTCGAAAACAAATAAGAGAAGGTAAAATAAGTCGTGCCATGCAATATCTTATAGCCAACAGCTGGCTATAGGAAAAACTTACACATGGGGCACATTGCGCATCCATTCTTAAACCACACGAAAATACATTCGCGGTGGTAAAAATGGTCGCATCTAGGAAGCTGCACTACTACGCCGCCAATGTCTTCTAGACATATAAACAATCGAAGTTTATGTGAGGCACCCTTTCGATGCAAGAGCTCCTTAAAAACTCCATGTTAACGATGAAGGTTGGCTCCAATTTTAAGTTGAAGATGAACTCATAGGATCTCCAATACACAACCCTCGCGCCAATGCTTCATCGATAATAGACTTTGTGGCACCTTTAGAGAGTATAGTATCAAACTCCTCACCGGTGAGATTAAGAGAGTCCACTGGCTTCATCTGCTTAAGACAAGAACTGACTAGATGATGACATGCATGCTCCTTGCAAACACTTATATAGGTAGGTATGGTGAACATGCTTTGGATCCCTTCACCGAACCCTAGATAGGGGTACATATCGACGACGCTTACCTGATTCCTCTCCAGCTCGAGCAGGCTGCTCATGTTGATAACAACGTGCGAGAAAAGATGTCCATGTTGAAGTCCTTCATCCCTATACGGGCGGATGAAGAAGGAGGTGACTGTCACTGAGAACTTCTACCGTACGACGGTGTCTCCATCGACCATGAACACACACTCAGTCAAATGCACAATGGTAGTGCCCGACATCGCCAACAGGAGCTCGACAACAAAAACAAGCACGGTAGCGTGAAGGATGATAGGAAGCATGGAGAGTGAGAGCTGACTGTGGTATGCGAAAAAGGGTACACCTCAGTGGCAAAGGCGAGTGTACTTATAACAGATAGAAGCAAATCGCAGCAGCGATCAAACCTATACTATCTACTATAAACAAAACGGCAAGGTCTCATCACCGGTCGACATCCTACTATGTCTTTACATTCAGCAGCGTGACACGTGCACGCGCAAGCTAGGAAGCCAGGCGTTGAATAGCTAGACGCGGAAAATAGCAGCCTAGTCATCTGATGCAGGCACGCGTGGCAGATGAATCAGAAAAGGTCGACATGGTAGCTACGAAGCTACGTGCCGCACGACATGAGTAATTACAGTACCATGAGAGAGCGTGTCAACCGAAGCGTCTGAGAATCAGAACAACTAGACATGGAAAGTATCAAGCTAGGCGCTCGGTGCAAATACACACCACATGCAAGAAGTGAGAATTCATGCATCGGGACGCTCCACTCAAAAGCTTTCATGCACGCGTGAAAAACCAACGCTATTCGTCATACATCGATCCCTAATCATTGTAGCGTCTTAACAACTATGAAGTTCTTGGGAGCGGGACCGAATACGTGAAAGATACATCCATTAAACCGTCGAACATTGAAATTGTTTTGTGACTGTTTCTCAGATTCGAAACAACAAAGACTAGATTTATATTATACCCTCTTCAAGTGGTGTCGTCCATTTTATTTATTTTTTGTCTCTACACTCTTCGTCTGGTTATTTACATCCCATAGTTTTGAGGTAGCATTTTACGTGTTTTGATCAGTAAGCGAGCATTTTTAGTCATGACGATATACGATCTCAGCATTATCCATACGATATTCGCATCCAATAGTTAACCGTTTAACGCTCTCAACAACATACATGAACATATCCACATTCCACGTGTAAGCGTGCAACTTTTTCGATCGTCGCTATTGTAACCACAAGAAGGATATTCGTAGTCAACATGCAAATGCTCAATGTATTCACAGTCAACGAGTAAGTGTTCAACGATTAGGATGCTCATTGTGCTAGACGAAAGAAAAATTTAAGAAACAAACTATCCAAAAAAAGGCAAACGATAGTAAGAAACTAGAAAAGAACCAAAGAGAACCAAATATCGTGAAAGAAATGGAGAAAAAAGAGAACATAGCAAAACACATGTCGATCTGCCATCGACGCTCTTGCTGCCACCGCCACTGCTTGCCGGACGGTGGCGAATAAGCAAGAGAGCAAGTAGAAAACTGAACGGTGTTTCTGCCCATTGTGACGTTGTTTAAAAGAGGGGAAGGACGAAGCTGCGATAGGAAGACACCTCAACGCGTTTTGGGTCAGCCTCGTGGGCAGCTGCAATGCCTGCTCCGAGTGTGTTCACTAGAGAGATGCATGTAGTCTACCACGAAGACTAACCAAAGCACGACGGAGACGGGGAGAAAATAACCTAGCTAACACATTGCGTAGATAAAAAATGGGGAAAAGCGATTTGTACTACTTGGATGTGGGAGGGCACCACCGCACGACCTCAATGATGGGTAATGCTAAGAACTTAGCTAGCGCCCACGAGAACCCGCGCATCGGTACAGTCTAGGTTGTCAGGTCATGCTCTCATCCTTTAGAATGTAGGAGTTTACTTCGCAACAACGCCTCCTGAATGGGACCCACAACATGATGTGGCCACGAGGACCCATGGCATCTATGGTCTATGCTTCCAGGTCGGCTACCCGCGAGCGAGAACATGCATCATCTATAATCTAACCTGGCACGCGACGTTTGTTTATGTCGCCACGTCTAATCTGTTTGGGCCCCACTTTTGCGATAATACATGTAAACGGAGAGTATACGGCGCCACGCTGGCTCTAGGCGGACCCCACAACTGCGAGATACTGCGCCGATCTTGTGTCTATGGTGCCACGTTGGCTCCTTGTGGGCCCATGACCGAGATAAAAACCACGGCTGGCATGGGCCCGTGTTGCCACTTCGGCTTCTTGTGGGCCCCGCCACCCGGCGGGTGCGGAGGCGTGTTAGGCCGGGTACGCCTCTCACCATGCAGGATCCTATCCGCGCACGTAGACGGCAGGCCCATGACACGCGCGCGGTCCACCTTCTAGCGACACGTGGTACGGTAGCGCACGGTACACCCATCCGCTGTAAGGAATATTTCGCCCTAGCCTGCAGTAGGTACCACCTCACGGGATAGTAGGGATCCGTTGCGACGTTGTCGCGTGTCCTCCTCGGCATCCATCCCATGGCCGAAAATAATCGGGATAGTGTGGATAGCAGTTTGAGACGAAACAATCTAGCTCTATTATTTACTCCTGATATATTATGCTCATGTTTAAGGTTGCAGGATTTGTGACGATGGAATATGATACCACTTTGTACTTGTGAGTTTCTCTTACTAAGTTTATTTCTAGCTATTATTCTCTATAGCTTTGTCACTTGAGGGCAAGTAACAACTAATCTTGGGAAGGTTGATAGCTTCAAATTTTGACACTTTTATCAAGGATTTTCCATTGGTTTTATTAATTTTGATATTTCAAGTAACGCTAAGATCCGAAGTTAGCGAAACCTTGTTATTTTGTGATGACTTTCAGGTACATGGCTCTTTTGGAAAGATCCGAGAGCATTTATGGGCTAATCACACCTAAATGAGCAAATCTTCAATTGAAGAAAAATCCATCCGAGGCTTACCACACGCCACTATCTCCATTATATCAGTACACACATCTTTTGTGAAGAAGAGTATGGCAAAATATGAACACAACCGCCACACACCATCTGAGAAGAGAGGAGATCAGATCTGAAGAAGGAGAAGAACCTCACCCGATCCTTCAAAGATCTCTAGCCTCTTGATCATCAACTCCACCATAATTCCCCACTTGTACAGAGGGAGAGAGAGATTCATACTTGTAAGATTAGGATTTGAACATCTATTCCTACTTTGGTTTGTATTTGATTTGATCTTCAATGTCATTATGGTTTGCTACGGTAAAGTTGAGATGATTTCCATTTGCAATATGATTATGTATTTGATCTATTCTCTTCTCATGTGTGAGTAAATCCTCATATGCGTGTGAGATGTAGGAAATTGGTGAGATGTGATGTGACTCTCTTACTTTCATACATTTGTGACTATTGTCATGATTATTATATTGTGAGAATGATTATCTATGTATGCGTAATGCTTGTTATCAAATTTAAGGGCCTGGGTAACATGATCCTGAGATCTCATAGGTATGAACTTGTTTACTAGTGAATCAGCGACCCCCCGAGGAACACAGCCGATATCAAAGAGGAGCTAGTATAACTCGAGGACAACAAGAAACCATCAAGTTTAAAGCCTTGATTTGGCCGAAAGGCATATATTGATGTGTTAACCATGGCTTTGGTAATAGACAGAAGGATCATTGGAATCGAGAAGAATCTACCAAGAGGACTCTTGATTGATATATGTATTGCTTGCCTACTCACATATAATAAGAAGTATTAATCACTTATCCCATTTTATTCCATTCGGCACATTCACTATCATCATGAACTATTTTTTCCGCGCCTAACCTTTCATCTACAGGAAACCTCAAACAACCTCCATGTTATTTTACTTTTATGTTATTTACTTTTAAGTACAGTTCAATACTCAAAACCACTTTATTTCCACATTAACTCTTGCAGTCAATTCACTCAAGACAAGTGACACCTTTTTTTTGGAAATGGGCGCATATATTACTCAAAGCAATGTTTACACCCGGCCTCTGCATAACTAGGATGCACACAGCCGTTCAACCACACACCTTAGGTCCAACAGTAAAAAATAAAATTACAAATCATAATAAGAACAAGCGCCTCCAGCTAATGTTGATCTATACGTAGATCACGCTGCCATCCATGTCGGGACAAAATATCCCTCGCCATGTCCTCCAATCGTGTACACCCCTCCACAAATAAGTGGCGGAGGTTCATATGCTGGAGAGTGGTCCATGATCGAAGAATAGCCGTAGCTCGATAGATGACCTATAGAGAAGAAGACACAGTGTTATTAAAAATCTTGTCATTTCTACACAGCCAAAGCGACCAAATAATGGCAAGCGCTCCCACCCTAAACTCAGTCCCATATTTATCATGTATCCCATATAACCAGTTACTAAAGACATTGGCAACCGATCGAGGGGACGATAAACCCGAGGCCATTTGGATGATTGACCATATAGAGCAAGCAAATTTGCATTGGAAGAATAGATGTCGAATTGTCTCGTTCTGATGACAAAAAACACATTGTGTACTTCCGTGCCAATTCCTCTTAGCAAGATTGTCTCTTATGAGAATTACCCCTTTACGAAGATACCATACAAATATTTTTGTTTTAAGGGGTATTTTCATCTTCCACATTTTACTATTATTATCGACTGGAATATCAGGTTGAAGCAAAGCTCTATACATCGAATCCACAGAAAATTTACCACTCTATAGTAAATTCCATTTGAACTCGTCCACACCCTCCGTTAGTTGTATCATGGCTAATCGTACTAAAAGATTGTTCCACGATAGTAGTCTAGGGCCAATTAGACTTCTTCTGAAAGTCACATTAGGAGTATTATTTTCCATTACCGTGAAAATTGTATCCCCTTTGTGTCTAACAATCGAGTAAAGAGCTGGATATTGTTCCCGAAGAGTAGATTGGCCAAGCCATTTATCTTCCCAGAAACGAATATGTGAACCATCCCTAATATTAAAAGTACCAAAATGAAAGAAGTGTTTTTTGGAAGCCATTAGTCCCGCCCAAAAATGTGAATCTCCCGGTTTCCAAACAATCCGAGACACCGCTTTGGAGCCAACATACTTCCTCCACAACATGGTTTGCCAGACACCATCTTCAGTAAGTAGTTTAAACAACCATTTACTCAACAATGCGGTGTTTTTGACTTGCAAATCATCTATGCCCAGTCCACCATACTCTTTAGGTCGGCAAACCACATTCCATCTGGCCAGTCGATATTTCTTTTTTTCACTATCCCCTTGCCAAAAGAATCTTGATCAGAAATAGTCCACTTTCTTCAAGACCCCTTTCGGCAATTGGAAGAACGAAATCATATACAGTACCATATTGGTGAGTACTGAATTTATGAGAACCAGTCTTCCACCAAGGGATAGCAACTTGCCTTTCCAACTATTTAGATGTTTCTATAGTCTTTCCTAAACGAGTTTTCATTCCGCAATCGTGAGACACCGATAATGGATCGGTATTCCCAGATAGTTGATAGGAAATTGCCCCAGACCACAACCGAAAAGATCAGCATATAGTTGGGCATCGTTAATAGCCTCGCCAAAACAATACAATTCACTTTTATGGAAATTAATTTTTAATCTAGAGAGTTGCTCAAATACTGATAGAATTAACTTCAGATTCCCAGCTTTCTCTAGATCATGTTCCATAAATAGAATTGTATCGTCTGCGTATTGAAGAACAGATAGACCTCCATCAACTAGATGGGGAACTAAACCTTCAACTTGGCCATCAGCCTTGGCTCTCTCGATAAGGATTGCCAACATATCTGCCACTATGTTAAATAGTATAGGCGATAGTGGATCCCCTTGACTTAGTCTTTTTGTTTATAAGTAATTGCCAGTGTCGCCATTGAAATTTATAGCAACGCTACCACCAGACACAAAAGACTGAATGAGAGCACACCACTCCTTCGAAAAACCTTTCATTCGGAGTGTTTGCTGGAGAAAAGACCAATTAACTTTGTCATAAGCCTTCTCAAAGTCAATCTTGAACAATACGCCATTTAATTTCTTTGAGTGTAGTTCATGGATTGTTTCATGCAGGATTACTACACCGTCTAGGATGTTTCTTCCTTCCATAAAAGCAGTTTGAGATGGGCGTACAACATGATCAGCAACCGAATTTAATCTAACCGTAGCAACTTTTGTGAAGATTTTAAAGCTAACGTTAAGAAGGCAGATTGGACGATACTGCTGTATTCGTTCCGCATTATTAACCTTAGGCAATAAAATAATGTTTCTAAAATTAAGACTAAAAATGTCTAACTGACCAACATGTAAGAACTCAAAAAGATGCATTAGGTCCTCCTTAATGACTTCCAAGAATTTTAGGTAGAATTCCGTTGGAAAGCCATCGGGTCCTGGCGCCTTATTATGTTCCATTTGAAAAACCGCTTTCTTGACCTCCTCCTCCGTATAGGGGGCGGTTAGAAAGTTGTTCTCCTCATCAGAAACCTTAGGAATATCAGCTGTTTGGGACTCATCCAAAGTGAACGAATTCTCATGCGTTGCCCTAAACAGAGACTTGTAATAAGCAGTAATATAAGATTTAGGTGCTCCTGACCCTCAATGGTACCTCCATCCTGAACAAGAGAGTGAATAAGTTTCTTTTTATGCTTACCATTGGCAACAACATGAAAGTATCTTGTATTCGTATCTCCTTCAAGAATAAACTTCGCTTAGAACGTTGATACCATTTGAGTTCCTTCTCACAGAGTAGTTTGGCTATGTCTGCATTCGATTGTGTTTTAATCACAATCTCTTGTGCAGTCAACAGCCTTACTTCTGCAGCAGCTTCTAAATCGTTAATAATAGATGCAAGGCGTAATTTCTCCTTTTTAGGATTCCAGCAGAGTGCGACAAAACACCGCAAATAAATATTTTCCTAAGCTCCTTATTGGAAATGATATAAAAATTGGAAGTAATACTTCCATGAAAACATGCTCTAACAAACTTGTGCTCTTGTAGTCCATCACCAGCCCAAACTGATTTTTTTGCAGTGACACTTAAACCCACATTGCCTAGTGTTTTGGTTTTTTGCAAAATGGTCACATGACCAGTGTCGTCTTCCCCATCACTGTCGTGATACCACCTTAGTGGCATGACTCCGACGCGACCGAGATGCTCCTCAACTCTATAAATAGCCACGTACCCCATTTCATGAGCCTTGCCATGGAAGGCTCGACCTCTCGGGAAGCATAGCCCATCTCAACCCTCTGCCATGAAAACCGCCTCGGAGCATCAATCTTGGCCATCCTACATGTTAGTTCACTGCCCAATCGAGCTCCTCAGATCCTATGAATACCCCATGAGAACACCCCAATCCTCTCACACCTCTCATCCCCCCAATCGGGCTCTCAAGCCCGGGGCCCTAATCGAAGCAACTCCGACGAGCCACCACAAGGATCCACCACTGGAGCCATGGAAGAGTCGAGGAGGAGCACCTCAACGCCATCTTCTACCCAATGCAAGGAATCTACTAGGAGAGGTATAGATAGAGAAAATTTTAGGTTTACTTTCTAACGTAGTCATCAAGATGTGTGAGCTTGAGCTCGACTCCGGTGATCCCCGGCAAAATTGGCTAGGCCGTTAGGTTCCTAGAACTCATGTACATCTTCCAGTACTAGTAGGTCATCCTGAAGTAGCATGTAGCATAGTTTAGATCAAGTGCTTATATGCGTTACCGCAGCAGGTGCTCATCGCCAATGACACCGGTGACCATTTAGACCGTGAAATATACCAATTAACTCATTGGTATGCCATATTTAGGCCGCACTCCATCTACCATCCCCTTGTCGACGTGTCTCCAACGAGGGAGGGCCCCACTCGCCCATTTGACTCAGTCATTGCTTGTGTGGCAGCTGACTCAGCCTTTGGCCCACTAGTTAGTGACTTTGGCTTGATCCACTAAGCACAATATGTTTCACTCAACCGCATGGCATTTGAATGGACTTGGACCCACTTGTCATTGATGGCACCTTTCCACGTGTGCAGAAACATTATGCACTCTCGAAAATTCCAGAAAATGATTTAAACTCATCTTAACTCAGAAAAATACAAATAATATATCAAAATGTTCAGAAAAATAAGATCTACCTAGCAACACCATAACATCAAACACTTATGTGGAATAAAAATCTAAGAATAAATAAAACCTTTGCATATACTTTCTTGAATACAAAATAAAAAATAAATTCAAAACAACCAACCCAAATTTTAAATATGGAACCAAAGAAATTTGTATTACTAAATGATAAGAAATCACTAAATAATTTTTTCAGTAATGTAACGCTCCATAAAAAAGGTTATATGCTTTAGGTAACAATTTAAAAATTATAATAGAGCAAAACTATATTAAAGAAATTTCTAAAATGGATAAAATGCCTTAGAGATATTATTTTCCATTAGAAACAATAATAAAGAACATTTCTTCCAATTTTTTAAAACTAATTAATTGGAATTAAACAAAATATCAAAAGAAAACAACTAACATGCCATATATTAAATGGAAAAAGGATTTTTTATTTTTTACTTTGAGCAATAGAAAATAACCACAATATCATTTTCTTAAATTAAATATGGTCACATAAAAATAATTAAAGCCATTTTACAATATACTCAAATAAAAAATAAGTTTTACAAATAGTAATATCACATTAAGAAATATTTTCTTCAAAAAATATTCTTTTGGCTAAAAAGAAAGAAAGTTAAAATGAACTATTTCGATAAACCTTAAGCCACTTGAAAGAATGCCTAAGAAATAATTATTAATTAGTTATAGATAAGCATGCCAAATCTTGTTATGATATTGAACGTTGAATGAATTAATGATTGCTTAAAATCTATTTAATGGGTGAAGTAAACTTAAATCTAAACTAAATCCTCAAGAAACGACCAACCCAACATGAAGACAAATCCATAAACTAAAATCAATGGGGATTTAGTACTAGGGGTTAGAACGCCGACATTTCATATATTATGCATCTCAACATACAATATTTATACATTAGTATTTATCATACCGATGAAGTTATTCTTTCATTTGGATATTATGACGACTAGAATATGCTAATTGCATAACCTGCAATCAGAATGCAAGTTTACTGTTGCATATATCTTGTGAGATCGGACTTTCATACCAATTGCAAGTCCAATCTTACATGTCCTTTATTTTATAAAAACCTTTTTCAAAAACTTTGTAACCAATATTAAAAGAAAAGTACGGCTTTATCAATAAAATGAAATGTGCATTGGTGGGGAATGGAGTCATGGTTAAAATACATGGTTGGGAAGTCGTGTGGTGGAGATTCCATTGTACCGGGAAAATTAGGACTTAACAACAAATGTGGTGATTCAAAGTGCCATATAAACAGTGCTAACCATAGATCCTGGAATGGGATGGAAAAATCAGTTAGATCTTCTTTCTTTCATCTGTATTTGTATCCTAAGTCGGGTTATGATTCAAAGTGGAGAAAAACGGATGGGAGTACATAACATCCCTATCATATTCTGTAGGATGACGACTTAGAATATTAGAAAAGAGGGCAACTGAGTATATGTGTTGTACCAAAGCTCATTATAATAGGTATGTAGCGGGGTCATGGAGAAGGCCAGTGATTGGCTAGTATTTAGTCTGGGCCTCATACATATGGAAGTGTGAATAGGATTTGTGACCCGGAGGTGCAAAATAGCTAAAGACGTTTGTGAGTAAAGTAGCAGACCTCTCAAGAGTGTATAAATGTGATATGTTACTCCTTTTTCTAGGAAAGAACTGCAAACACATCATGGAAAAGGACTCCATGAAGTCCTGTATAACCCATGCAGGATGACATACATAGAGTTTTATAGACTAAAGCTTACCTTTTCTAAAGCCCATTTTCAAAAACAGCACCAAACTAGGATGTCTGATCCACGACTATTCACCAAACACATACATATTTAGAAATTGCCGAGTACGATATACTCAATCTATCTTATTATTCCTTGCTAGACTTCAGTAAGTTCTTAACGTCATCCCAATACAAGAAGACGAAAAGGAGGACCACTACAAAAAACCAATAAGCAAAATAGTCAACAATGTCAGATACTTCAAATAGTGACGATGAAGATCATGATAAGCCTAGGTGGGACTCAATTTTCAAATATAGGAATCATACCATTAGAGTGTTGCTAGAGAAAATAACCAGCCTTTAGTTATTGAGATAGGCCTAGAGGTAGATCTAGTGATGGACTAGTCTATGAGCTACTTCTTATGTATTTTCGGTTTGAACAGGAACTTAATCTGACGAGCTCATTGTGTCATGGAAGTTACGAGGATCTTCTATGAAGATATGTAATATGAATAATATAGTAATACCATGTACCCTGTGATGTTTATATTGTACTATGACTCTGTTGGGTGTAATATTGGTGGAATGATGTTCTGTGAGTGTTATGCCAACGACTTGCATACTACAACATGAAGTGATGTGTTGGGTCGCCGCATGCGGGTCAGGCACCAGTGGTGGCAGCGTCCAGAGGAGGCACGAGGGGATAGTGGCGACTAGGGTATCGGGGTCCTCCAGAGTCGCCCGAGGTAGAGGCGACCCGGGAGGAAAAAGAATGTCCGCAATCATGTAGCTGAAGTAAAATTTTGTAGTGAACTCTTAAGGGCCAGTAATTGAGTTGTCGTCAGCATGTTGAACAGTGGGGAAATCAGTATTTGGGACCAATATGTGAGAAATTAGAGTCCCATTATGAGCCAACAAGTTAACCATTGTCTGAAGGAGATCAACACCATTCACAAATAATAACGGTGACATGTGATCACCTAGGCGGACACCGTGACGATATGGAACTTTTTTCCAGGAACACCGTTTAAGAAAACCAAACAAAAATCCCGATGAGAGTATCAAGTTAATCCACATGAGCCATCTGTAATCAAACCTATGCATCTCAAAATCTTCAAAATGACTTCATGTTCAATGGCGTCGTAAAACCTAAATTCAAGATGATTGTTTAGTGTCATGAACGTTTGCACTAAATATAGTCATCGATCGTTCGGCTTTTAAAAATTCCATATTGATTAATGTGCACCAAAACTAAGATCTTGTTCCGAAGACGATTGACCAAAATCTTGGTTAATAACTTAAGGCAAGAGTTCAACAGAGATATCTGCTAACAATCATTTGGACCATCGGGAGAGTGAACCTTAGAAATAAGTAAATCATCATTTATGAAGGTTGACTTTCCCTTCCCGAATATTTTGACAAAGTCTATAAAAATCATATTTGATGATCGGCCAACAAACTTTGGTGAATAAACCGGTGAATCCATCCGGTCCGAGTGATTGTCACTAGAGAGATCAACCATAACACATTTTATCGATTTCATCATGAGTAAAAGGTGCCGATAGTATTTCTAAATTATTAGATGGCTGCAAAAGCTGAGCAAAATCAAAGTTGTTGCTTATGGGAAACATTGATACGTGGTGACTTCTATTCCCCCCAAAAAAGGTTTAGCAAGTTAAGCTGAGTTAAATGAGACCAAAATTTCAAGACCAAATTTTGGTGCCTTACCAATTTCTAGAAAGATAGAATTATACCTTAACATTTTTAACATATTAATATAAAACCCATACATGAACTTGTTGGCCGTAAGTACAAAGTTTCGTGTCAATGCTTGAAAATTTATGACATGCAAAACAAAATTATGGATGGTGCACTGAGCGCCTTCCCCCGGCCCACACGTCGGCGGCTGTGTGCGACGGCGTTCCACGTGAGCGGCATATGGAGGGAGACAAGCGCTCCGCACCCTCCGGGCCGTGGGGCCCATCGATAGCCTACGTGGCAGCGAAGACCCTCATCCGTCGTGGGTTCTCGCGACGGATAGCTGAGTTGGCAGCGGAGACTCTCGCCGCCCGCGGGTTGTCATGGCGTGGGGCCAGTCGAAAAATGACATGGCAACCGAAAACTCTCGTTCTACACGGGTTCTCGTGCCCGAGAGCTGAGATGGCAGCAGAAATTCTCGATGGCTGCTGGTTGTCGCGGCGAGATCGTGCGGTGGGCCCCCTTTGCCCAGGAGGACAGCTGTCAGACACGGTATTCATATGCGTGATTCCGGTTATGAGCCATGCCTCCATTACGCGTATTGTACTGTGATCTCAGGAGAGAGTGCACGTGATGCGCGGTTTTCTGCTGCTGCTCGTACCGCCCTTCGTCCCGGCTTTCGGTCGGACGCTCAACCTATAAAACACTACGGGCTCGTTTGGGATCTCAGTTTTTTCTCAGTATTTTGGAGATACCGTGGTATTAAAAAATTTAAGGTGTTTGGATTCAATGAAAACTTAGGTTTAAGATACCGTGGTATTCCCAAAACGTCTTTTTTCTCGGTTTTGGAAAATCTGCTCCAGATATCTTTTTTCTAAAAACGAGAAACGCTTGTTTCATGGCTTCTCACTACGGGAAAATTCAGCACTGCCGTGCACCGGGACTTTGCCGTGCGCCAATGCATGGCAAGTAGTCTAACAACACGACACACGACAAAGAAGGGTCACACAGCGACACGATACAGGATACACGACAGAGAAAACCCTCACGAAAAAGCCTAGAAAGGACACACGGCAAAGAAATAATTCACGGAAAAGGCTAAAAAAGGCCCACGACAAAGAAATCACACCACACACCATCTCATGGGGCCCACCGTTTCATCGCAGTTGGCGGCCGTGGTAGCGGCAGGGCTTTGCCGTGTGCCTCACTGACATGGGTATGCCCAACAGACACTCGACTACAGCCTACCTGGTGCGGCCCGACGGAAGGCGCACTCGACGACCTGCACAGGTCCATGACGCCCATGACAGTTCGACTGATATGAAGCCCATATGGACACGGACTGCCAAACGCATAAGACAAGGAAAGCTCAAGACTAGAGTTCTAATCTAACTTGTAACTAACTCGTATTGGTACCTGAGACCTAGCCTCCCCATATATAAAGGCTAGGAGGGTCCAACGAGGAGGACACGCTACGACACAATAGATCTAGACATCGTGACTCCCCCATCAGATAGATTGCGACTCCCACAATACACAATAGATCTAGACATACGCCAGATCCAATCTGCGCAACACCACCATCAACGACATTGTAATCCTTTGGATCATCATCAATCAAGAGCAGACAAGCAGGAGTAGGGTCCTCTACGAGGCCTGAACCTAGGTAAACCGTGCGTCCCTGTGTGCTTGTTTACTAGCCGATCGAGACTTCTAGCGTTCCCTCCTTCTCCAAAAGCCAAGTCCATAACAATGGGCATTGATGAGTTAAACCCTCGTCAATTGGCGCCGTCTGTGGGAACTGAGAGCGCTGATGTTGCGATCTCGACGGCCCCATCACCAGCGATCTACGATTCGTCGTCTAGGCCGGATCTAATTTGGCTTCCTCATCATCAATATCGGCCAGATCAGATCACATCTGGTCGATACGTCTGCATCGGCGTACTCGGCTTCATGATCAACAGATCTACCACGCTACATCCTATCGTCACCACAAGCAGGTGGCCAACCCGACATCACGTGGGTTCTGCAGTGAACAAAGGGTGGCATGCTCCTGAACCACCACAGAGATCAAGTGCTGCTCGACGCAATGAAGGACATATTGAATCAATGAGGATCCGTTTGCTAATGCAATGCTGTCAACCGAGACACTATCGCGTACGGACAACAGGAGATCAATCTAACGATCACTATCAGAAATAGAGCGATCGAGTCCCCATGCTAAAAGTCAGGTTAAATTACAACCAACATCAAATTTCAATAGAAGGACAAATTGATTTTCCACCACGTGACCTTGACCCTTGCGGCAGGGAAATTCCATGTCGGGTGGTCTTTCCTATTCAATCTACTTTTTATCATGCATCAATTTCTATGCAAATCATTTATTTATAACCAATTTAATCCTTTATATGTTCGTTTGGAATTTATGCATCACACGACACGACTGGAGCTGGGTGACGTGCTCACAATGACAAGATGAAGTATGGCCTTGTGGATTAGTTAAAAAACATAGTGCGACTGCACTCATTAGCACACCGCGAGCAGCGTTTACGATTAATCTCCATCACATCTTCGTGTCAGTTGCTATTTTTTCAGTTATTTTTCCTTGTTTGCAAATCTCAGTCTACAAATATTTCACTCTGCTTCGTACTATTTTCTATACGCAGATTTATCAGTCCAAGACACTGCAAAAATTAGTACAAAGAGAAAAGCAGTCCATCCACTCGCCGCCGCATCGACTCCCTTAAAAAAAACCGGTGACCCCGCCGCGCCGACTCCGGTCCATCGACCTCAAATACATCGACACTACACTCGGGGAATCCCTCGACTCCCGCGACCACGAGCCACTCGATCGCCGTGCCACTCGCCACCATGTCGACTCCTTCCGCCACGCGACCCGATGCCATCGGCTACGATGACCTGCTACGATCTTTGATTGCGGGAAAACAACTGCCGCCATCGCCTTCGGCGACCTGCTGCCGCGTCGACCCCGGTCCGTCGCACCGGCTCTCGGATGTCGCTTCGACTACATCGACCACATCGAATCTACATTCGTGGAGTCCTTCAACTCCGTCGTGTGACCCCGTTGCGGTTTTCGGCTCAGGTGTCTCGGGGGCTTCCTCGACTCCCGCAACCGCGATCCACTACAATCTTCGACTCCGTCGTGCAACCCGCTTCGGTACTCAACTTCAGTGATTCAGGGGCTCCCTCAGCATTGGCGACCCAGCGACTCGCTGCGTCCTTCGACTCCGGCGAGATGTTGCCTCCTTCGGCAATGGCAACCCGTGCCGCCATCGGGTGTGGCGACCTGCTACAACCTTCGACTCCCGCAATCTTCTACCGCGTCGACTACGTCCGCGTCCACATCGATTTCGTCCACGACAACTACCCATAAAGCTAAGTTCTCTACTTAGAGATGATTTCTTTTCTCAAATTAATCGCACTCGAAACACTCGGGGGCTACGCCCTCTTTGAGTAACCTAATGTGCCGTCGACTCCGCGCACTCGAGCACCTCATACGCGATAGCCCGAGTAGCTGATTCTGCCTGATCGTCGAATCCTTGAACTCCGAATACCTCGGCAAGGTACTGAGACTAAGGGTAATCAGGCTAACGAAAAGGCCTAGCATACAGTGCAAAAGTATTGATTCGATTGGCACCAGAATTTGACTTTACAAGCCGAAATGCAAATATTCTTTACAAGATACAAGTACTTCATAATTTTTAATGTTTTATGCAGCTTACATGGACGTCGACTGCGTCGAGCTATTCTATTGGGTCCTCCAACAGAAGTCGACAAAACAACTGGCTACGACATACACTCAAGACCCGAGTCGAGTCCTTCCTCAGATGGTTGCATCACTTGATGCTACACACACGCAACGTTGGCCGTGCACCCGATAGAAGTGACTGCGTTGAATCCATCCGCATCATCGACTCACCTGGCTAGAACTCCTGGATTCTCCTCGCATTATTTTCAACTGCGTCTACAAGATACAAGCCTCGACTCTCTGTCCGAGTCTACGACTCCGCCAGACACTCGGGGGCTATTTCAAGCTGAAGCACTGGTCGCGCATATACAAGATCCTCGAGTGACATGCTCTGACTCCTTACTCGAATCCACGATTCGACTAAGGACTCGGGGGCTACTCCCATAGGAAGCGCTAGCCGCGCACCCAAAGAAATTTGTGAAGATATCCAAGCATCATGAAAACCCTTCACTCGAATCAACGATTCGAGTGTGAATTACGGGTTACTCCCATAGGGAGCGCCGGAAGCACATTTGACTGAAACAAGAAACTAAAGACGACAGCAGTCGCAAAATGTTTTTAGTCCCCACTCGAGTCTACGACCCGAATAGGCACTCGGGGGCTACTCCCATAGGGAGCGCTGGCTGCGCACCCTATGATTATTTTTTCTTGTACATCGTACTGTGTGTTGATAACATCCACACTCGAATGCTATGGCGACTCCGTCTCATATTTTCCCTGCAAAGAGACTGCGTCTCCTGGGTCACCCGAATCATCTCCGCGATGATAAAAATTCGGATGCCACGCGTACAGCATGAAGATAAGACCTGAATAAGGCCTGGCAACGCATCTGCTGCGGTCTACTAGAAATAATCCGTGCCTGCAGGTACGATGAATAAGCCTTGACGGACGCGTCGAGTGCTCACATTTACACACTGGGATTCGACTCTATAAGACCTCTGTGGCCTGAGTCAAATTACACCAGCACTTTTCCGAATTCGAGTCCGAGGACTCGAGTTTGAGTAGGTAGCGTTGTTTTTTGCCCTAGAGCAATTAACTGGTCCCGATCCGTCGAGCGCAACAGACACGTTTACCGTCATCCCTATGAACTACTATAAATTTGACTAACCCGATGAACTTCCGGGTGAAGTGCTTCGCACTCGACATAATTGTCCGACATCCTAATGGAAGACTCAAGACTTCTGAGTCTCCATCCGAATCTACGATTCACATGGACACTCGGGGGCTACTGACATGGGTATGCCCAACAGGCACTCGACTACAGTCTACCTGGTGCGGCCTGACGGAAGGCGCACTCGACGACTTGCATAGGTCCATGACGCCCATGACGATTCGACTGATATGAAGCCCATATGGACACGGACTGCCAAACGCATAAGACAAGGAAAGCTCAAGACTAGAGTTCTAATCTAACTTGTAACCAACTCGTATTGGTACCTGAGACCTAGCCTCCCCATATATAAAGGCTAGGAGGGTCCAACGAGGAGGACTCGCTACGACACAATAGATCTAGACATCGTGACTCCCCCATTAGATAGATCACGACTCCCACAATACACAATAGATCTAGACATACGCCAGATCCAATCTACGACACCACCATCGGTGACATTGTAATCCTTCGGATCATCATCAATCAAGAGCAGACAAGCAGGAGTAGGGTCCTCTACGAGGACTGAACCTGGGTAAACCGTGCGTCCCTGTGTGCTTGTTTGCTAGCCGATCGAGACTTCCAGCGTTTACTCCTTCTCCAAAAACCAAGTCCATAACAATGGGCATTGATGAGTTAAACCCTCGTCACTCACCGTCAGGCATGGCAAAGTTTTGAATTCTAATTTTTTTCCACGTGAAATATTCCCGCCATTTATTTTATTCAACACGCGAAATATTTCCGCTTGTTTTATTCAACGAGGGAGGGTCTTTGCTGTGTACCCTACACAAAGGAGCCTTTGCCGTGCACCGCGCATGGCAGAGCCCTGTTTTTCCTATTTTCCCCTTTTTTGCCTCCATTTTCTTTTAGCACATATTTTTATCTTAGATATAACTCATATTGCATCTATGGACACTCGAATTATGTGGTTTGGCCAGCAAACTTTAATTTTCTGGCGTTCCGGCGGCCATCTCCCATCGAAACCCTAGTCTGCGGGGCACCTGAGAGGGTCTACCCCTAGCTATCTTTGCACGAGGTTCCACCACTGTATTTTTTGTTGTTAAGGTATGTTTAGACCATAGATACAAGGAAAACCAAGATTGGGACCCTGTGGCACATGCTAGCCCCCGGTATACCCGCAGCGGGACATTTCCACCTAGAGTTCGAGGAATCTGCTAAGTTTTATCGCCCGAATGTGAAGAAGGTCAGACCGGGAAGCTATGTATTCTATTTATGGAACTTGCCGAGGTCTGCCGTGTTTTTTTTGGATTTTGCCGTGTATGGACTGTTACACGGCAAAGAACAAAAATCCCGTAGTGTCTATCCATCTGTCTTCCCGTCTTCTTCTCCGCTGGCGGCATATACCTGCTCCGGCCGGCTCCGGCCGATGGCCACACCAGTGAACTGGCAAGCCTCGGATGTACCACCCCTGTCGACGGCAAGCCAGCGAACTGGTCACAACGAGTGACGAAGTCATATAATTGATTTATAGTTGATGCCACATAGTTCCCGTCCATTAATTGATTTATAGTTGTGTTAGCTCAAGCATTCAAGACCGAGGCGGCTCATGCATCTGCAAGCAATCGTAAGAACTGGTCAAATTCTTTGTGTAAAACAGCACTAGCCAAACGCCTTTCTATTTTACCAAAAACTAAGAACAAATATTGTTTTAGGAAACTCAAGTATTCGGTAGAAAAAACTGAATTGCCAAATGAAGCCTACATCCTCTTTGTTCTTTCACGCATTCCAACAACTTCTTTATTTTCTCTTTGCATCTTACGTCCTATCGTCCTAAAAGTAACATCACCAGCCCACCCGAGCGACGACTTAGTCGTATTCGACGCGTTCGGGTGTAGCGGTGTGGTTTCGAGAACGATTAGTAAAAGGCCGCCCTCCCGGAAGGGCGCGCGGGCGGAGCAGCGCGCCAGTGCCTGCAGAAGGCGACACGTGGAGGCAGCATGCGAGGGCGTCGACGCGTTCCAAGTGGCGTCGCGTCTGGCCATGCCCGCGAGCATGCGTCTGGCCATTCCAAACCCCACGTTCACATCGAGTGGGTTTCCAACTGCCACACATTTTACAAGAAGTGCACGTGCTTCTCCCTACAAAACATTTTTTCCCCTTGCTCAACTAAAATCGGCAGTGCATTTATTCCTTGTGGGTTTCACCACTGATGACCCACAAGTATAGGGGGTGTATCGCAGTATTTTTGATAAGTAAGAGTGTCGAACCCAACGAGGAGTAGAAGGTGCTGGCTAGTGGTATAGATCAGGAATTCTCTGCAAATACTTAGCAAACGGATTTTTAGGGGTTTTCGATAAAGCAAGTAAACAAAGTATGAGTAAATGAAAGACAGTAAGAATAAATACAGCAAGTGGCCCAATCCTTTATGCAGCAAAGGACAAGCCGGTTGTATTACTTAAGATGACCAAACGTTCTCGAGGACACATGGAAAGACTGTCAAGTGCTTTCGTTTCATATAGTTGATTAATCTTCTCTAGCTTGCTAAGTGTTGTGTGGGTGAACCTGTGCTAATGTACCGCCCCATCCAATACTAATACATACTTGTGATTATACCCCTTGCAAACATCTGTAAGTATAAGAAAATAATTAAGATAGAAACCTAACTACAGCTTTAAACTCTAAGACCCTTACGTCCCTTGTGCAATGGTTTCCTAACGGGGGTTCAGGTTTCTGTCACTCCGGCAACCCCTACGATTAGTAGCCAAATACACAATGCATTCCCCTAGGCCCATATAGGTGAAGTGTCATGTAGTCGACGTTCACATGACACCACTAGAAGAAGTACACCACAACTTAAATAACAATCTATTGAATCTTTCTCAACACAACTCCACTACTAACAACATGACTTCTCCCATGTCCTCAAGAACAAAACGAACTACTCACAAGACATCATATGGATCATGATCAGAGATGGAATAATTATATATAACAATCTGAACATAAACAATAATTCAATGGTTCACTCAGTAGCATCAACTACAAAGAGTAATCAACACCGGGAAAGTTTTCCCTATGAACTAATGCAAGATTCAACTCAATTGTTACAGCAATATGGAGATGGTGATGAGGGTGCTACTGATGATGATTGTGGTGGTGATGATGATGATGATCCCGATGAAGTCCAGCTTGATGGTGGTGTTGATGGCGACGATCTCCCCTTTCCGGGAAGGAATTCCCCTGGCAGAAATCTGTCTGCCAGAGAGATCTTTCTCTCTCGGTGTTTTCCGCCCCGCAGAGGCGGCGGAATCTTTCTGTGGTCGCTCTCCGAGTCTTAGGGTTTCGGGAGGATGATATACGCCATAGGGGAGAGGCTGGAGTGGTCCAAGGTGGCCACACCACCTCCTGGCGCGGCCAAGGGCTGTCCGCGCCATGGGGTGGTGTGGGCCCCCTGTGACCCATCTCCACTCCGTCTTCTGGCATCCTTAGTGTTCTAGAAAAATAGGATTTTCTGTATATTTTCCTAGATTTTCTGATCTTCGCGAATTTTGCCTCCAAACAGCACATTTTCTATCAGAAACCTGACTGCAGCGGTCCATGCTCCAAAAGTCATCAACATGCAAAAACAGATGAAATAACATAAGTATCACCTCTTAATACGAAATATATCAATGAATAATAGTGAATTAAGACATAGAATAGTGATACAAAATGGACGTATCAACCACCTATCAACTAAAACTGTAAACTACCACTGGATCGTCCCGTGGACTGCGATCAAAGACAGTACAACACAGTATAAACAGACAGTGCACGGTCGGTGCATGGGCAGAACATCGTCTCGTGCACTGCGACCGAAGGCAGAGCAACGCAACACAACAAAGTAGTGCACGAGTAGTGCACTGACAGGATACCTCGCCGTGCACTGCACTCGAAGGCAGTGCAACACAGTATAAACGGGCAGTGCACGACTGGTGCACTGCCAGGACATCGTCACGTGCACTGCGACCGAAGACAGTGCAACACAACACAAAAAGGCAGTGCACTGCCAGCATACCTCACCGTGCACTGCTGTAACACCCCAGATATCCACCCTACCTGGCAGTGCTACACATACATTAAAAATTTCTCATATTAGTACAAAACTATAAATTTCAGCAGAGTCTCCTTTGTCTATGGGGACAATCACGACAACAAAATCATAATACTAATCCAATTTTATCCATAGAGATAGCCACACAGTTCAACAAAACCAAGTTGGACTTCATAAACATGAGGTCTCTCAAATCAACCAACTCGGTAGCCACATAATAAAACCAACCAAACAATAAATAATAAGTCCAAAGCAAACTTGAGCATGGTTAAACTACTCTATCTATAAAGTGTTGTGATGTGTGGAAAACTAGTGTGTGTAAAATATAGAGGTGCTACTCCCATCCCATGCATGCCGTCCACATATGGTACCTAAAAAGATCGAAGCCACAAGGGTGAGTACAAAGTACTCAACAAGCACATAAAGAAATAATAAGTATTGCATAAAACACAACACCAACGATTATCTTGTGACACTAGTCATGTCACGATGATGATCATGTATGCCTATATGCTCTTTGCTTTCAGTTTTCTTTTGCGTATACCGGTATCGCTCGAGTGGACACCCGCCAGCATCCACCGCTCCAACTTGTGGAGGTTGTCGATAATGTGGGACTCGTCCCAACATCGACGGTCTCAAGGTGTCTACCTCAGTAGAATACAACAGTATGCTTTATCTTTAAGATGCCATGCAAGAATGCAAGGGCAAATGTATCATTCGCTAAACTGTATCTCTTCTTGTATCATTGTCATCTCCATACATATAACCATTATATAATAGCACGAAATAAAAATAAGTGCTAGAAAATAAAAGTCAAGCGAAGGGAATCATGCAAAGTATTATCCCGATATGCACTTGCCTGAACCGCGGGGCACAAGGACATAAACTGTGAATCGTAGGATTCCAGACGGGAAGTACCCGCACCTGCTATAGAAACATTTATCACACTCAATGCACATCATCACTTCAAAAACATACAAGAAAAATATCGCATAGCTCCTATTCACAAAATCCCGAAACAAATCCTTTCTTTTCTTTCCCTTTCTTTTATTCTATAAGAAGACCAATAGGTTCTGTTCTAAGAAATTAAGTTGTAGTAAGAAGAAAGTGAGTTGTAGTGCAATCATGCGTAGATACAATGAATTTAATTAAACTCATCTTACTAGCAATAGAATCAGGTACAGACTATTACATATACATCAAAATCTATTGTCCCAGGCTTGGGTCTAGGAATAATACAAGAAACCTTCACGTACAAATAAGTCAGGGTCTGGTTCCACGTACTGAACTAGGAAGATCGATCTAGTTACTATTTCTTAGTAACCTATAGCTTTCACCCCTTTCACATGTACCTCCAAAGCTATAAAACTAGCTACACAAATAGACTTAATACATCAGGAGCACGTACAGAAAAGTAGCTAATTCTCTTTAGTGCTAGCTACAGACTTCTAAATTTGCTTAAGAACAGTACAGTCCCCAATGCATACTAGGATCCCAACAATTTTCTGAAACTAATCACTTCTGTCGGTCAAACCTTCCACAAGGACGGTCCCAACACTCTGAACCAAACTATAGATTCGTAAAATCTACTCCTTTCCAAAACCAGAAATTTGTGTAAAGGAAGGAGTTGCAAATCAATCAAGAACTAACCAGTTGGTAGCGTCGCAACCTGGCCAGCGACGGAACGACTTGACGACGAGGTCTGAGGATAGTAGCATCGCCACAACACATCCTCATGGCCTCTCAGCGATCGAGATGAGCCGACAGCAGCAGCGTCGCAGAACAGGAGGACCCAGCGGCGGCGGCCTGTGGGAACTAGCGCTGGACATTATCTTAGGGCAGAGAAGATTGGCGGCGGCATCCAACTCAATCGATCCTAGTATACAGGGCATAAAATCCACAGGACGAGTATGACTCAAGTTCAAAAAGCCCAACCCAGTCCAGTTACTTTCTTCACGTTGAAGGCATTAAGCAAGTATGACTAGATGTGCAACAATAGCTCTACACGGAGGAGCTGGATGCAACTACAGAATTTCGAACGACGGGTCATGAGCTCAATCACTAGTACACGCCATTTTCCTTTCTTTTATTATTTTTATTTACTTTTATCTAACTTCCAATTCCTAAATCTGATTTAAATATTCTCAAGATCCTGTTTATTTCCTTAAACAAACATAGATAGCTAGCATTAAAATTTGGGGTATTACAACTGCGTTTGAAGGCAGTGCAATATAATATAAAAAGGCAGTACGCAGACAGTGCACTGCTAGGACATCATTCCGTATACCACGACCGAAGACAGTGCAATACAGAAGAAAAAGGCAGTACACCTGCCGTGCACCACCAGGACATCATGCCGTGCACCACAACCGAATGCAGTGCAATGTAGGGTCAAAGAGCAGTGCAAAACAAAAAGTTCTTCAAAAACCTATCATATGTGATCTAGTTTTGTAGATCTCGATGCGACTAGCGCAATTATGAAAACGGATCTCAGTTTGGATGATTCGTTTAAAAGACATCACATTTTTCATGTTTAAATTAAAAAAGAAAGGGAAAAAGGACACGCGGTGTTTAGGGTTTTCGCTCTCACGCTACCACGAGGACGCTCGGAGCACGAGCAGGGGACTAAAACTTAGCGTATCCACGTAGACGAGTAGAAATGTGTAAATTTGTATCGGTTTCTTAGGTTTGTAAATACGTTGCAACCCTTATACAAAAACTGTTTTTCATAATGAAACTCGGAGACACGAAAATATGTTAACAAAGAGGATCGAGCAACAACGAATATGTCGTGTCGAGCTGTGTAAATTTCTTACCTTTTTCTATACTACAGCAGCATGGTGTATATGCAACGTCTTTTTACTCATACATGTCAAAAGACGTTTTTTTACTCATACGTGTTGGTGTACTTTTGTACCTATTCCACATTTGAACTGACTGTGTTGCCCTCTCTTATTAGCGACTTACGGTTCCAGCTCTTTCGCATCAGTCTTTGGAGTACTCTATGCTTTACCCGAATTTTTAGCTAGGCTTGACTTTTTTGTCCGTCTTCACTGCATTCACTTGGGTGAACGACAAGACGTTTCGACATAGACTATGTATTAGCGGTCTCTGGTCTTTCGTACGATGTTTACGCGTCATGCTAACCTAATGGTAGCCTCATCTACATGGCACGTTAAAGCCTGCATGCTTACCGCATCATTGTCGCTCTAGAGTGGCCATATGTTCTGATGCTAACCGTCGCATCGTTTCAACGCTCCGAGGCGACGCGCGCCATAATAAGTATCTCTACCGATGTCATGCAATGCTACCTCCTCCCATCTTTGTGCCTCCAAGCATCTTTAGAGCCTTTTTTGGGTTCCACTTCCCGTATCCGTGATCTCGCTGAAGATCGATGGCGGAAGCTGGGCCGTGCGTTTATCCATACGCGTCCTCGACCAAGATGGCGATGCATGGCGGTTGTGCAGGGTGTCGGAGACCACTCCTTCCTTTCGCGCGTTCGGGATAGCTTTCGGAGGCACCGGATGCACATTGTCCGCTCTACCGCCTTTCTCGACGTCACCACGGTGTTCGACCTCACGAGACTAGGGTTGGCAAGCGATGTCACGAGGTATCCAGACTTCGGGAACAAAGAGCACACACGCAGTTTCCGCGCCATCGACGATTCGAGCTTGTACAAGGCGCTCGGGTGCCGTCGCTTTCTGTGTTCTTGGCGCCAGGAGATGAATCAAGCATACCGCTTGTGCTTCATCGACCAAGAGCTGAAGGCTATAATCCCTAAAGATTTCATCGAGGGTATGGTTTTGGAAACAGGGAGAACATAATTAGATTTTAGTGGCACCTGTGAGTTCATCATCGGCCTAGCGGTGGAGCGACGCTTCTTCATGAACGTGGTGGCAACAAGGAACGCCTGCACCACGAGGGTGCTGGCTGAAGCTGCCGAGAAGGTAAAGACATGCGCTATCCGGTTGCAGGATATTTACTCTGTCGTACTATAACTCCCTCGATGCAGGCACATTTTTCACGAATTATGTATTTTTGAGTGGTTTTCGTCGAACTCTGCGACACGCCCCCTTTGTAAAGTGGATGTAAAGCAAAATTTCATATTGTTTGCTTAGAGTATCGCTGATCTAGCTTGCTTATAAAAGCACGGATTTCGCAGGACTATTATTCTTGCAACGATGTGTCTAAAATTCTCTCTTAGCCATCATTCGGGTACGCATTTACCCATGAATTGTCTAACGTTATGCCTATCAACTAAGCCTAGAATCATCTAAGTGTACTTTTAATGTCATGCGTTTTGCTTGCTAGCTGTGCCTGGGGGCGCAAGGAGAAGCGTAGTTTGTGTAAATCAGCAAGGAGAAGCGTAGTTTGTGTAAATCAGCAGTGAGTTAAATTGCTCTAGATATGCGCGATTTGAATTGGTGCCTTTGGATCTAAGTGGCATTGCGCAATCCTAGTTATTCCATTACCCAACCAATCTTGCATATATTTAAGGGATAAGAAAGAGGAGACAATACAAAGCGGATGTCGGTCCCTAGCGCTTATAGACACCGAAGCACAAGCCTAGTCGTCGCGCTCGTGCTGGTGTGACAAAAAAACCGCCAGGCATAACTACATCAGGAAATGTGCAATGCCGGTGTATTTTTTTGGCTTAGCACAATATCATTCGCCGACCTAGCGTTTTCACGGTGCGACAGAGGATTACATTGTAGGCTGGCACTTTGTACATATCATGGAAGCTATGAGATGACAATACAAATAGACTGCCTGGTCCGATATGTGTCGGCGATGTGTTGGTTCATAATAATATAATTAAATTGCTATCTAATACAGAACATTTTATATATAAATAAAATATAAATAAATAATATATAGAAAATAATAGAAAACTTATAATGTACAACAAGTACTTTACCCAATTTAGTTCACATACACCTCTAAAAAACTAACTAATTATTTTATAACAACTGATTTAGATTTTATGAGCTGTCACAACCAAATAGCCCTCCTTTGCTTGACACTCGAAGACACAAACATCTCCTTCTTGCAGCTTCTTCTAAACAACACAGTCTGTCCAATTTGAAGTCAAAATGACATTCCCGTCATTTTCATGCTTTGCACAAACTTCTCTGATTGTCTCATTGCCACCGTGATCTTTCATCTTGTCTCCGTCTTCATGAATATGATAAATGAGAAACATGTGAGCAAAAGGGCATGAAAAGTAATGCATAGGAAGAAAAAACAATTACTGGTTGTTGGAAGTACGAAGATCAATATGAAGAAAGAAATAATTACCGGTCGTGGTAAGAAAACTACCATATTTCCTTTGGAGAATTTTGTTCTTATTCATGATTCAAATATAGTAAGGGGTCGCTGGCTTGTATCTTCTGACTATCCTTCTAAGGTTTCTCCTTATTGATCTAGTCATGTCAACACCATTGCCAAACCTATAGCGACGGCCATACTTGTCTACAACTCAGGCATCTGATCCTGAAATGAATTTATATTACTTGACACACATAATTCAGATCTTATTGATCAAGTCTCACCACTATACCTCGTAGGATAGAGGGCACAACCGAAAAAGAACTAGGTACCTCGTCAGGGTTATTCTCCGCAATAGACATTCCTAACCTACAAAGTCGAACAAAGCTACCTTATTCTCTTACAACAAAAATTCCTAATATACAGATACCATTCAGATCAATGGGATTTAATCATTGACTAACATATCAACCAATATGTTAGGACAAATTGCGGACAAGAACTAGGTATACTAGGGAGGACACTAGAGAGGTGTGCGCAACCTTGGTTGAGGACGCCAGAGAGGTGCACGCAGCTATGGCCGAGGGCGCGGGAGAGGTTCGCGCGGCTGTGGTCAAGGGCACCGGAACGGTTCACGTAGCCGTGGTTGGGGGCGCCGGATAGATCCCCGCAGCCGAGATTGAGGATGTCGGAGAGGTGTAGGGTGATACTAAGATCTAGTGGTGGAGAGTAAAAGTGAGGTCTAGAGCTAGACGATTTCTTTCGAATAAGGTTGAGATCTAAACCTTGGTGGGATTGATCGTTCTGGCCCATTAAACAAATTTGCAGACAGGTAAACAAGTAGGGAAACAATGAGTTCTAAAAAAACAGATATGCTAGCAATAATTAAAATAATGTTCAAATAACAATTACAAAATACATGTTCAAACAAAATTAAAAACACACGAACTACTTATTATCCACTAATCCTCCTTAGTATACTCATCAAAGGCAATAGAGTCTATATTGTCATTGGCGGTTAATCCACATCACATTGAATTAATTAAGTCATTCTACCAATAATATCCTCTATATAGAAGGAGATCTGTTGGCCTTATGTTCGCGGAGAAACTGATCTGCCTCTTCTTGAGCTATGTTATTCATTTGCTCATATTGAAATTTCTTTTGTTGCTCACACAATGGTTCCTTATGTTTAAATCTATTCCAGAGACAACACAACGCGTGAAAAAGGTACGGAGACTTGTGCTCTGGATCAACCCATACAATGGCACTACAGATAGGATCCTCCTGATCGCATCCAAGAAACTAGCGTCTGATGTCACAGCTCCGTCGACGGTCACACATAACTCTGTGATGAAGTGAAAGGCTGCATGTAACATCCCAAAACTTTAATCCAAGTTATCAAGATCCAAAACACCCAATTTAGGGTTAACAAAACCTTTTTACATTTTAAAATATTAAAGTATGCATATGGTGTTGCATTAAATAAGAATTGATTTGAATTGCCATGATTGTTAGTTCTAATGGTTGTAAAATGATTCTAAGATGAATGCCACATCATCTAGATCATTCGCAAGTAAAATCCAAAGAAAAAGAAATCAAATACAATTAATAATAGAAATGGTCACTTTTGCCATTTTAATCAACTAGCCCACTTTGGGTATTCCTAGCACTCAAATTTCAACAGAAGTAATTGTAGATCTTTGCACCCCTTGCTAGTACAAGTTAAGATGTACCACGGCCCACTTTGTGATCTTCCAAAAACATTCAAACCCTAATTTTAAAAGACATTTAAAAATGGAATCTATCTCATATGTCTAGATCCCACTTTTTCAAAAACCACCCAAATAACTTCAACTTGACAAATCCTAGCAATTAGAGATGCTTAAGCATGTGACAAACAACTCCACCAAATTTCATTTCAAAATTCCAAACTTGATTTCTTTCGGCCATTTTGTCAAACACTTGGTGTGCACAGATCAGACAAAGATCAAAAACACTAGTGTGAGAAGTGTTTTGGCCAAACTTGTCTCCCACATTGCAACCACAACCTCTCCAGTGCACCCCTACCCTTTTCTAGCCCGACCAACCACTGTGCCCACAACCAAATGGTCATGGCCATTAATGCTAAGCACCTTGAGCACCCTCACCGGCGACAACACGCCCTAGCGCCGCCAGCCTCGCCCACCTTGCTCAACACGTTGCTGGTGCACCACTCCCTCCTCCAGGCCAGCCCCAGCTCGAGGACAGAGCGAGGAGAAGCCAGGAACCGCCGTGCCCGGAACGTGTCTGCCATGCCGACTCCACCCGCAGAGCACGCACGGTCCCCGCTCAACCAGATCCCGCCTTGCTCTCGCCGCCCACCTACATGATCACCACCGCCCCAGGAAGCTAGAGGACATGCCTGTTTCCCCGACCGTGACCCGTAGCCGCTGGCCAGCTTCTCCCGACCACAATTCACTGCATACGCACCTCTGTGACACTCGCCAGGGCACCGCCCACCGTCCTAGCCCACCACCCAAACCTCTAGCTCATTGTGCGTCGTCACAGCCAGCCCCACCTCTCTACACCCTCGCCCCGCTATAAATAGAGCGCCTCCCAACACCGTTTCCTCACACCAGTCGCATCCACTCCCCCTCAGAAACCTCCCCAAGCTCCACCGGAGCCAGCCGCAGCCAGTAGCGCCCCAATTTCGCCGGAGTCTGCCGTGGAGGGAGGAGGAGGGCTCCAGTGATCCAGGCCATCTCCCGGGACACCGCCGGTACCAGGAGAACCGCCATCATCATCTCGTCCATTTGCCCGCCTCGCCGCACTCGCTGGAGCCCCGATACGCCCCCACTGCACCCTCACTGACCGTGCTAGGGTTTGTCCCTGTCGAGAACTGTTTCGGCGTGGACGATGGTTGTGAGCCGTTGATCCAGGATCTAATCCTGCGGCCACCGTCCTCCCATACCGATTCGGCAACCCCTGTCCCACTGACAGGTGGGGCCCTCACTTAAAACCAGCCCGGGCGCTGCGTGGAGTAAAGTGGGCCGGCCCATTTATTTCCCGCGCAACTCATTTAATTCAAATAAATCCTTTTCCATTTTACCTGAAACTTAGTTCTATCCCTTAATTCAAAAATCATTTCAGAAAGATCTATAAATCCAAATTGAGTGATTTCAATTGTGTTGGAAAGGTAATAAAAGTATCTATCCAAGCCCGTTGGATTTAAATCATTTAGAGTTGGAGATCTCTCCTAGCAAAAATAACAAGATAGAAGATTTTTCACATTCAAACATTCTTATAAAATCAACCATAATAGCTTTTGAGTTGATTCCAACTCTCAAAAATCACATTTAACCATACCTATCTGAATATGAAATAATATTAAGGTTTGCATGCAGTGACTTTGGATTAGTACCAAAATAATGCTATATAGGCATTTCTAGTCACTTTAAATCATTAAATATTAAACTTAAACTTATTAAAATGTGATCCAACCTTTAAATCACATTCCCATATATTAGAATATGTGGTGATGACATGTGTCCACATGATCCCATATTTTAATTGGAGAATATTAAATCTTAGTTAATTTGAATGAGTAGACATTACTTTTCTCAAATAAAATAAAGGAACGTAGTTCATTAAACCTTGTGATGTTTGTGATGATACTAGATCATCAAATGTGTGCATTAGTCTGCTAAGTAGACTAGTTAAGTATTGTTTGGTGATTGTATATTCCGTATGTATTTATAGACGATAGTACCGACCAAGTCTACGAGGAGGAGGAGTTCTACCCCGAAGAAGAAGAGGAGAATTTCAACCACTGCACCAATCAAGACAAGCCATCATTAACAAGCATAAGCTAAACCTTGCAAGCTAGATAACCTAAGCAAATGAATTAGGCATGCTTTGGTTATACCATTTGACTTATACCTACTCCAAGTTTTATCTACAAGCTTTATTTTCTATTACTTTAACAAAGTTTCTTACTTATTTATAGATATCATAAAGAGTATAAAACTTGACCTATCTAGTTAGACTTAGATGTCATTCTATGGCATGAGATTGATCTTAGCATCCCACATTAGTGAACACTCTTAACTTAGTAGTTAGAGCTAAACCAAAACTTGATCACTTTAGATGGGAATACTTGGTGAAAATGACTTGTGAAAACCTTGGAATGATGAGTCATTCTATTGAGATGTTTTGACATGTGTTGAGAAACACAAATGGTTTATGATGATGAAAATGTTGAGGCATGAGCCTTAGCCCCTTTATAAAAAATGATGGTTAGGTTCGGATGCGATACCATTCCAACTTTACCGTACAACCACAATACCTAAATTGGGTAAGGCTTAGCCGGAAGTTTATATGCATTGGTATTAGTTCCCTCGCGGGAGAGGTTTGAGTTGAGGCTACCTCTCAATGTTGTCCACCTATGGAGTGCCTAGGATGGAAGATGGCCATGGCGGGGAGGCCAGTCTCATAGGAGAGGTGCTTATACTAGAGTGTGTAAAGGAAAGGTTATGTTTGATTATATGCATACTAAGTATGATGATTCAGGGTTATCCCTGACAGATGTATCGAATTTTGTGGTGAAAGTGTACCACCGCTGTAGAGTGTCAAACTATTCGAATAGCCGCATCCGCATAGTTGGAGTGGCCATGCTGTTCCGTTGTCAGATGTTTTCAAAATGACTTATGTAATGAATTGTGACATGACTTGACCACAACAGAGTTGTGACTATGAGAACTAAGTTCCCACTTAGGTGATTTCAAACTTTATTTTATCTTTCTTTGTTTCTGAACTCAGCCTAGGTTTCAAACTTAACTTTACAAATAAACTTAGAACTTAGCTTTCCTACTAGAACTGCCTTACTTGTTAGTGATAGTTTGCGAGTACTTAAAGAGTACTCATGGCTTTGTCCCTGGCTATTCCTGTGGCCAGACTATGAGGAGGACTACCCTGAAGGAGGACAGCAGGACGGCTACGACAACTAGGATCATCTCCCATCGTCAGCATTGCCTGTGACACTGAAGATGGAGCCCACCGCTACACTTATTATTCCGCTACTTGTTTGTACTAAGACTGGATCATGAGATCCTTTTATTTGTGTAAGACCTTATTATGGTTTGTAATGGATGATGTACTGTGATATCCAATCTTTTATGTCTCGCAAAAATGGCAATCCTAGGATTGCGATGTATGGCATAATAGGCATCTGGGATTAAAAATCCGGGTGTTGACAAGTTGGTATTAGAGACATCGTGACCATATGAGACCCTAGTTAGAATGGACGTCTGAACAAAAACTTAGTTTCAAAACCAAAGTGAGTAGTTGTGAAAATCTATTTCCTCTCTTACCCTTGGGATTCTTTCTCTCAAAAAATACATGTTCCTAAAAAATTCTTACATTACTACCTAAAATTTTGACACACTTGATCACATCACTAACTTTCTCATCCTAAATTATTATAGATGGAAGTTCAGTACTGCAAGTTCTACCAGTTGGGCAACGGAGGCCAATGGATCTTCGAGAGGGATCTAGATGCACTGTCTGAGCACTTGGAGCGCCCACATCCAGAATTCTTTGGAGCTCAACTCAATGGTCCCCCAGGAGGAGATTTACAATGGCTAGTAGTTGCTGATCTTCGAGGCAAGTTAGAAGCACCAATGTCCAAGAAGATTCAGTTCTCCGTGAGAGAGAATAACTGGCTAGATGGATTAGCCAGGGCAATGCATGAAGCTCTCGCTCGTCTCTGCGCATAGAATGTCAACCTAATCCAAGGAACCTGCTTTGCTCACTATGCAAGGCGTGATTCTATGGGAATGCTGCTAGAGATGCCAAGTCACCCGGAGTTGAAGCGTCAAGTGGAGAACCTCGACTTCCTGCTGTACGACAGACAGAAGGAATTGGACAATGCTAGAGAGTTCGCCAACCACAACCTTGCCATTGCCGCCCAGAAGGCCCAGACTTTCTCACTGCTCGTCAAGGATTGTCAGTCTCTTCGCCGTCAATGTGCAAAGAAGGATCGCACCATCGACCGTCTTTGCAAGAAGGTGGACAACCTCGAGAAGACCATCAAGGAGCAAGAAGCTCAGCTTGCAGCAAAAGAAGAAGAAGAGGAAGGTGAAGACATCCAAGGGGATATTCACTTGTACCTCAACAATGATGATGACTATATGGAGGATGATGCTATGGACTTCTACACCGACGATGATGACTCCGACTTCATCGATGATGAGTAGATGCACTAGAGCACTATCGTAGGAGTGAGGACTATCGGTCCCATTGTATCTTAGCTTATAGAATGGTTCTTCAAACCATCTATTTTCCTTTTGGTTGTGGTGTGTGTGTGTGTGTGTGTTTGTATCGTGTGCTTTGCTTGAATGAATGAAAAGAAGTTAGTTGCAAAACCAGAGTCAAACTCAAAGTTTTAGCTTGAAACCAAAACCATGAACTTTAGAACTTCCCTCTTACCCCATTATCTATCTCAATCTTCAGATGACTCGTGGAAACCAAGGAGGGAGCAACTCATCACAAGACCCAATGCTGCAGATTCTGCAGACGCTCATTGCAGACCGTGAAGCTAGTAGGGCAGAGCGCCAAGCAAATCTAGCCACCCTGCAGCAGATCACCCAGATGGCTCATAACAGTCAGAACCATGGAAATCAGGATCATCACGGATCCAAACTCAAAAACTTCCAGAATACCAATCCCCCAATATTTAGCAAGTCTGAAGACCCACTGGATGTCGATGATTGGTTGCCGACAATGGAGAACAACTTAGAAGTCGCCGGAGTGGATGCAAAGGAGAAAGTTCTGTTTGCCACCCACTATTTGGCCAGAGATGCAAGAGCTTGGTGGAACAGCACCCGCACGATGAACCATGGTCAAGTGATGATGTGGGAAGCCTTCAAAGTCAAGTTCATCCGCACCCAAGTGCCGCAGGGTCTAGTGACCCGAGTGAGAGATGAATTCAGAGAGCTAAAGCAAGGCATAATGACTGTAGTGGAGTGACAGATTCTTGTCCCTTGCGGTATGCACTGCTGAGATCAACACGGAGGCCAAGAAGAAGGAGAGATTCCTGAGCGGATCTGCGCATGATGAGATACAGATAGTCCTCGTCAACATCCATTTCGAGGATCTCGAAGAGCTAGTCGACTCTGCCATTCAGATGGAAGGGAAGATTAATCAAGCAAACGACAACCGCAAACATTGGATGATGCACCAAGCTGGATCCAGCAGTCACCAGAAGTACCGTCCCAACCCGTCTGCCGGATATGCACCGCAGAACAATCGACCCCAATGTCTCGTCCAAGCTACCCCAACCGCATCGGAGGAAATGTGAAGTCCGGAGAAAACAACAACCACCCCGGCAACTCCAGCAATTTCAACCATGCACCTCCCAAGCACAACAACAAGAACAACAACATTGCACCGAGAACTGGAAGCAATGTTGTGCCCGTGGCAGCAAAAGACAAGTCTCATATTACTTGTTTGAGTGTGGAGTGAAGGGTCACTACTCAATGAGTGTCCCAAGAAGATTACCACTACCAATGTGAATTCCCCAGCTCAAGAGCAGCATCGTGTTCAACCAGGAAGAAGATTCGCCCCAGGGAACCCTCACAACCGCAACGACCGTCTCTTCCACATGAACACCGAGGAAGCCCAAGAAGCTCCAGATGTAGTGCTAGGTATGTTTTCTGTCAACTCAGTTTTAGAAAGAGTGTTGTTTGATTCTAGAGCATCGCACTCATTTGTTACCGAAGAATTTGCATGCACTAGTAAGATTCACCCAACCAACTTGAAGCATGTCATGATAGTTCAAATACCTGGTTACACTACAAAAGCTAGAAAAATTTGCAAAATTGTGCCTATCGAATACATGGGATAGAGTTTTATGCCAACCTAATAGTACTTGGAACCAATGGTTTGGAAGTAGTACTAGGAATGGATTGGATGTCAAAGCATAAAGGATTGATTGACTATGCCAAGAAAGCCATCACCATGACCAGTAGCTCTGGAGTATCAGTAGAGCATATATCTAAAACCTTGCCCTGTCAATTCAAGTGCAACAAGAGTCTAGCCCTACCCACAATAGACCAAGTCAGAGTAGTCTGTGAATACCCCGACGTATTCCTAGATGAATTGCCCGGTATGCCCCCGGATCGGGATATTGAGTTCATTATTGAACTAATCCCCGGAACTGGTCCCATAGCTCAGAGACCCTATAGCATGAACCCATCAGAGTTAGTGGAACTGAAGAAGCAGTTGGATGCTATGCTGGAGAAAGGTTTGATTCAACCAAGCGCATCGCCATGGAGATCGCCTGTTTTGTTCATCGACAAGAAGGATGGAGGCAACCGTTTATGCACAGATTATAGGAAGCTGAATGATGTCACAATCAAGAACAAGTACCCTTTGCCAAAGATTGAGGATCTATTCGATCAGTTGACTGGTGCTAGTGTGTTCTCTAAGATTGATCTTAGGACTGGTTATCACCAACTTAAGATTCGTGCAACGAATATTCCAAAGACCGCCTTTACTACCCGATATGGATTATACGAGTATACGGTCATGTCTTTTGGATTAACCAATGCCCCTGCTTATTTCATGAATCTCATGAATAAGATCTTTATGAATTTTCTAGATAAGTTTGTCGTTGTGTTTATCGACGATATCCTTATCTACTCCAAGTCAGAAGAAGAGCATGAGCAACAACTGAGAATCATTCTTGAAACCCTTAGAGAGCATAAGTTGTATGCCAAGTTCAGCAAATGTGAGTTTTGGCTGAAAGAAGTAGGATTCCTAGGACATATTGTATGCTCTTGAGGAGTCGCTGTTGATCCCGCCAAGATCAAAGATGTAGAAGAATGGGAAGCCCCAACCACTCAAACCCAAGTCCGTGCATTTCTCAGATTAGCGAGATATTACCGCAAGTTCCTAGAAGGATTTTCGAGCATCGCAAGACACATGACTCAATTGTTGAAGAAGGACAAGAAGTTTGAATGGACCGACAAATGTGAAGCAAGTTTCCAAGATCTCAAGAAGAGATTGATTTCAGCCCCAATATTGATCATGCCAGATATCAAGAAGCCGTTTGACGTGTATTGTGATGCATCCAAGATTGGTCTCGGATGTGTATTGATGCAAGAAGGCAAAGTCATAGCGTATCTGTCTCGACAACTGAAGCAACATGAGCAGAACTACACTACCCATGATCTTGAATTAGCATCCGTAGTTTTGGCATTGAAGACATGGCATCATTATCTTATGGGTAATCACCATGAGATTTACTCTAATCACAAGAGCTTGAAGTATATTTTCACTCAGAAGGAGCTGAATATGAGGCAAATGAGATGGATAGAGTTAATCAAGGATTATGACCTTGACATCCACTATCACCCCGGCAAAGCCAATGTGGTAGCAGATGCTCTTAGCAGATTGTCGTGTAGGTTAAACACCATGATCAAGGAGAAGCAACCAAGTTTGTATGAGGAGTTGGAGTAGTTTAGAACTGAGCTAGTAAGGAAAGGATTTTTAGCTAGCATTGAACTTCAACCCACTTTGATTAGCCAAATCAATGAAGCCCAAAAGGGAAATGAAAGTATCGACGGAATCAAATGTCGTATTGGTACAAGAAAGGTACCTGGATTCACCGAAGACGAAGAAGGAGTTCTGTGGTACAAAGGACGTGTCGTGTGCAGTGATTCGGAGCTGAAGCAAGTTATCATGCAAGAAGCTCATGATAATCTTTATTCTATCCACCCCGAAGGAACGAAGATGTATCAGGATTTGAAGGAGCAATTTTGGTGGCACAAGATGAAGAGAGAAATCGGGAGCTACATCACCAAGTGTGATATCTGTCAGAGAGTCAAAGCGGAACATCAGAGACCCGCAGGACTGTTGCAACCATTGCAGATTCCGGAATGGAAATGGGATTCCATCGGAATGGACTTTATCACCGGTTTGCCTACTTCTAGTAGGGGAAATGACTCAATCTGGGTCATAGTGGATAGACTGTCCAAGGTAGCTCACTTTATACCTGTCAAGACAACCTACTAGAGTTCGAAGCTAGCAGAGTTGTACATTGCTAGAATCGTCAGTTTGCATGGAACCCCCAAGACCATGGAATTAGATCAAGGAACCCAGTTTACCTCGAGATTTTGGAAGAAAGTCCAAGAAGGATTAGGAACCAAGTTGAATTTCAGCACAACTTATCACCCGCAAACCGATGGACAGACTAAAAGAGTCAACCAAATCCTAGAAGATATGTTGAGAGCTTGTGTGTTAGAGTACGGATCAAAATGGGAAGATTCCCTGCCTTTCGCAGAATTCTCATATAACAACAGTTATCAAGCCAGTTTGCAAATGGCCCCATTTGAGTTCTTATATGGAAGGAAATGCCGTACCCCTTTGAATTGGTCACAAGTAGGAGAGAGTCAGATTTTCGGACCCGACATCCTACGAGAAGCTGAAGAGAAGGTTCACAAAGTTCGTGAGCACCTCAAGACCGCCCAATCTAGACAAAAGAGTTATGCTGACAAGAGAAGGAGAGACATGACTTTCAATGTCGGAGATTTTGTATATCTCAGGGTTTCGCCATTGAAGGGAACCCAACGTTTTAGTCTGAAAGGAAAGTTACACCCAAGATATACCGGACCCTTCAAGATTCTGAATCACCGAGGAGAAGTATCGTATCAACTAGAACTTCCAGAAGAGATGTCAGCCATTCACAATGTGTTCCATATCTCGTTACTTTGCAAATGCCTAGAAGTGCCAGAGAAGACCGAAGTTATCAAGAACATCGATCACTGAGCCAAGGATCTGACGTATCATGAAGTGCCCACCCGTATCTTGGAGGAATCTTACAGAACCACCAGGACCCGGAGTATCAAATTTCTCAAGATCCAATGGAGCAACCATATGATACGTTGCAAATGTATCTATAATTTTTGATGTTCCATGCTTGGTTGTATATCCTTTCTTGTGTTTTGTCCACACTTTGGAGTACTTTTCATATGATTTCTTGGACTAACCTATTAATAAGAGCCACAGTGCCAGCTGCTTGTTTTCTGCTATTTTTGGTTCCAGGAAAGTCAGAAAATGAATATTCTCGAAATTGGACGGGACAAAAGCCAAAGTGCCTATTTTTCCGGAAGACTCACGGAGCCAGAATACGAGACAGAGGAGGGCCAGGGGCTGGCCACACCACCCCCAGGCGTGGGCTGGGCCTGGCCGCGCCAGGGCATGGTGTGGGCCCCCCAGGCACCCCCTTGGTCTCCCTCTTCGCCTATAAGATGCCTTCTGACCTAAAAACTCTGGGGGGTTCGACGTTTTTCTAGAAGGAGTTCCGCTCCACCGCCACCACCAGATTCCACGAAACAGCACCAGAAACTCCGTTCTGGCACCCTGCCGGGACGGGGAATTGGAGGAGATCATCGCCATCATCATCACCATCGCTTCTCCATCGACCATCCATGTTTCCCCCATCTATGAGTGAGTAATCCCCCGCTGTAGGCTATGGGGATGGTAGGGATTGGATGAGATCGTTCATGTAATGGCATCAGATTGTTAGGGCATGGTGCCTAGTATCTTTTATTAGTGCTTTATGACTTTGTTGCGACTTGTTGTGCTTAATGCTTGTCACTAGGGCCCGAGTGCCATGATTTCAGATCTGAACATGTTATTGATTCATTATGATAGTATTGTTTTTGGTCTTATCTACAAGTTGTATACACACATTGTTGTCCGGAACCTATGGCCCCGGCGAGTAAATCGGGATAACCGGAAGGGAATGGCTTTGATGTGAGGATCACATGTGTTCATGGAGTGTTAATGCTTTGCTCCGGTGCTCTATTAAAAGGAGCACCTTAATTGTTAGTAGTTCCCTAGAGGCCCCACTACAAACGGGCTGGCAGGACAAAAGATGTTGTGCAAGTTCTCATTGCGAGCATGTATGACTATATATGGAACACATGCCTAGGATTGTCTAGTACTTGGATGCTTTATCTTATTTTATCTGCAATTGCCCTATGTTCTGATTGCTATGAGAATTGTCTTGTCCATGCAACGCCCGTCCATCCATCCCTATGCCTACACTTTTCGAATCCCATTCTTGCTTTTGTTACTCATCTTTTGCTTTACTCTTTGTTACATTACTATTCCTACTACAAAACTGTTACTCTTGATAAACTGCTGTGAGCAAGATTTTTTCAGTGCGCTGAATTGACAACTCAGTTGTTAAGGCTGATAAATATTCTTTGGCTCCCCTTGTCGAATAAAAAATTGGGTTTCACTTCCCGAAAATACCGCGATACACCCCTATACTTGTGGGTCATCAAGACTATTTTACTGCCGTTGCCGGGGAGCATAGCTTTATTTATCAAGTTCACTTGGATTATCTATTGTTCGCTGCTATCCATCCATCATGGGCAAGTCTCGTGATGGCAAGGTTCCTATTTTACCATCCACTACAAGAAGAAGTACGGTTCTAAACACCTCTGCTGCTCTTGATTCACCGTCTGTTATGAGTAAGTTCCTTACACCACCACATACACATGCTACACACACTGCTACTACTGCTGAATCTGAAACTTCTGACGCTTATGATGTTGCTTCTCGTGCTTGATAAGAGTGGTTCATTAGGTCCTTTCCTAGATGCTACGATTGCTAGAACTATAGTTGGAAATACCGAAACTCCTAATGAAGACACTACCACACCTGTTAGCTCACCTGAGTCTAGTGAGAGTTATGATATTGAAGATGGTTATGTTGAGATGACCGATGAATTTATTAAAGAATGTAAAAACACCCATGATAGGAGCGCTGCTAAGAGTCTCCTTAGGAGGCATACTATTAGACCCAAATTGTCTCTTGATGCTAAGTTTGCCGCTTCTCCCATAAACATTATAGATGAAGATTATGATTTCTCTCTCGATCTATCTTACATAGCTATTGTCGAGAAACAACCTTTTTGTGGGACTAAGAATGAAAGTGCGGTAGCACATATGAATGAACTTTCTACCATGAGTGGCTTGTTTTCTGATGATATTAAGATGCGTACTTACTTTGTTGCTAAGATTTTCCCCTTTTCGCTAAAAGGAGAAGCTAAAACTTGGTTTAGTAATTTACCTCCTAGATCTATTGATAGCCCTGAGTGCTTGATTAGTACTTTCCTATAGAAATATTTTCCTCCTAGTGCTAGACATGCTATTTTGCAGGAACTTTTTGATTTTAAACAGGAGAAAAGAGGTATTGCCTGAATCTTGGGCAAGGTTTTGTGCTTTGATTCATGCACAAGCTGGAAGTCCATTACCTAAGAATGAGCTTCTTGATATATTTTATAACGACTAACAGAGGAATCTAGGACATACTTAGATAGTTATGCTGATTGTGTTTTCAGGAATAGGACTCCTAAGGAAGCTAAGGAATTAGTGGCTAAAATAAGTAAGAACTATGAAGATTGGACTCCTCCTAAACAAGCTATACCTAAAGTAATTGTACCTGAACCATCTATTCCGGTGCCTATTCCAACATCAAAGAAGAGGGGAGTTATTGAATTAAATGATGAAGTGATGAAGGAAGCTAAGAAATGTCTTAAGGAGAAGGGAATTAAAGCTGCAGATGTCAAGAATTTACCTCCTATTGAAGAATTATGTAAGCCTATTCCCTACTCATCCACTATTGAGGTACACTCTCTCCAACACTTTGATGAAGGTGATATCCCTTACTCTAAACCTCCTGATCAATGCTTAGAAGAATTCGATATCTTTATTGTTAAGCAAGATAACTTTAATAAAAGGGTGCAAATCATCTAATGGAAAACACTAGAGCTATTGTTGAGTTGAAAGATATTGTGGAAAGAACCTCTAATGATGTTAAAATGACTGTTAAACACTTTCAAATGGTTCAAACTCAAATAGATCAACTCGTTAAAGTGCAAAACGACTTGCTAGTTCATGCTGCTAAAGAAAAACATGCTTATGAAATTAGAACTAGAAGTGATGCTGCTACCCAGGATCCTCTATATCCTGAGGGGCATCCCAAAAGAATTTAGCAGGATCCTGAGGGGCAACAAGCTGAAAATAGTGGTTCTACTCGTAAGAAAAGGAAAAAGAAACATAAAACTGTTGTAGAACCCTCTGAACCTGCTATAGATCCCAATAGTATATCTATCTCTGATGCTGAAACTGAAAGTGGTAATGAAGAAAATGAAGTTCCTAATGAAGAAAAAGTTGAAGAACCTGAAAACCACACTAAGAATACTAAATACACCAAATAAGATTTTATTCCTAAGAAACATGGTAGTGAAAGAGAACCTTGGGTCCAAAAACCTATGCCTTTCCCTGATAAGAAACACAAGTCAAAGGAGGATGAACATTATAATAAGTTTTGTGAGTGGATCAAGCCTTTATTCTAGCAAATTCCTTTGACTGATGCTATTAAATTGCCTCCTTACTCAAAGTATATGAAGGACATTGTCTTGAATAAAAGGAAGATCCCTAATGAAGAAATTTCTACTTTGCTTGCTAATTATTCCTTTAATGGTAAGGTTCCTAAGAAACTTGGAGACCCAGAGATTCCAGCTATCCCTTGCTCTATTAAGAATAGTTATGTTAGAACTGCTTTGTGTGATTTGGGAGCTGGAGTTAGTGTTATGCCTTTCTCTCTCTATAAGAGGCTTCAGCTTGAAAAATTGATACCAACTGCTATATCTTTGCAAATGGCTGATAAATCTACCACTATTCCTGTGGGTATATGTGAGGATGTACCTATTCAGGTGGCTCACTATTGCTTGATATTAACTGATTTTGTTGTGCTTGAAATGCCTGAAGATGATAATATGTCTATTATTCTTGGGAGACCTTTTCTTAATACTGCAGGAGCTATTATTAATTGTAATCAAGGAAAGGTGACTTTCAATGTTAATGACAAGGAACATACTATCTATTTCCCCAAGAAGATTGAAAGGACTTATGGTTTGAATTCAATTAAACATGTTGAGGGCATTCAAGTTGGAGAAATATATTGTCCCATACCAAGAGAAAAATTTGAAACTATTATGATTGGGACTATTGCTATCAAGGTTGAGGTAACATAATCATTAGTGGAATACAAAGTTTTGTATCATATGAAATTGTTTTGGTAACAAGACCTGATCAACCTTGTTAACAAAAAGATTTCATTGAACAAAACAATGTTTTCACGATGATTATCTCCACTTACTTCTATTCTATCCATTTTAGTTTTTGCTTATGCCTAACTTAAAGGCGTTAAAGAAAAGTACTTATTGGGAGATAACCCAAAAGTTTTAGATGAGTCTTGGAAGTTATTACCTCTGTAATAACCGCTCCTTATCCTTTTTATTTGCTTTTTGTGCTAAGAGTAACCTCTAATGAGAGAGAAGTAATGATTGGGAAAGTTGCTGTCCCGAAACAGATTTCTGTGCTTCACCGTAAAAATTCGTGTAAAATCTCTGAACGTCTTTTTGAGGTGTGAATTTTTGTGCTTCTGCCCCATGTTGTTATCTAACTTTAGTTAGTTCAACACTTTTTGATTGGAGCAACAGAAGGTCTTCGAAAAAATTCATCTTTACCAGCTGGTCTGTTTTGACAGATTTCTGCCATTTTCTGCATTTGCTTCTTGTTGGTTCCTTTTTGAGTTCTTTTGGGGAACTGAGCTTTCTAAGGGAAGTGCTAAAGTAGCTATTTTTCTAATGGAAGTTTATTTGGTGTTAGAACTGAACCTTAATACTTATTATATTGAGTGCACTAATGTTGGTAATAAAGATTGTGTGAAGTTTTGTATGAAGGAAAAATTTCAGGTGTATGGAAGGAATGAGTAATGAGATAAAGGATAGACTGAAGCTCAAGCTTGGGGAGGCCACGTGTGTCACCCCAAGAAATATCCAAGAAGTACAAGCATCAAATCTTGGGGATGCCCAAGGCGTCCCCTTCTTCATGAATAAAAATCCCAGGTTTCTTCCAAACATTTTATTTTTATTGTTTCATGCACAGTTGTATTGTTCTTGGAGCGTCTTATTTTTTGTTTTTGTTTTGGTTTTTCGTTTGCTTTGTTTTCTTAGTTTGCTGAATAAATTGGTTGGACCCCCTCTTTCATACATTGGTGTTCAAATAGTTTGGTTTGGTTTGGAAAAGAGTAGGAAAGCTCATGCTTAAGTGGTAAAGAGAGCTTGTTTTTGACCGTGCCTATGCTTTGTCATGCCATGCTTGATATTGTTTTGGCTTTATGCTTAGTATTATTTGCTGTAGCATGACTTGTTATAAACAATTGAGACTTCTTAATGTGCCTTGGATGAATCATGCGTTGTTTTAGCATATTAAAGCATAGTATTGTGGTATTCTCCTTTGATGCTTTATTTGGGTTGACTTGACGCATGCTCACACCATGTAATGACTATCCAAAGTCGCCATAGCCTTGATGATCCTTTAGTTTTCAACTTGTAGTATCACTTTATGCTTTGATCAATGATGTTTTGTCGTTCTGCATGATTATGGCCATTATTGCTCTCTTAGTTTGTCGCTCCCAGTCTTTTGCTAGCCTCCACAACCAAGTATGAGTTCCACTCATGCATCCAACTCCCTAAACCAAGTTATTCCAAAGAGTCCACCATACCTACCTACTAGCTTATGCTATTCCAAGTATATTCATGTTTTTGTTTACCTTCCAAATTAAACTTGTTATGAAAAAACTAGTGATTAAAGCTCTCACGAACTTGATGGCACACTTTACTTTTCTTGCCCTTAATAAACTTGAACCATTGTGTCGTCTATGTTGTATATGCTTGCACTTATTTGTTGGGAATTAGCAGAACCATGCTGTCATGGGGAACGCTTTCAACATTGCACTTGGTACTTGTACCTAGTTGATATCATGCTCTTTTGTATATGGATGTCGTCGGTGTGAAATGAAAGGGGAGCTTGTAAGTCCATGGAGTTATGTATATGTGTTAGAGAAACGCCTGGGACGCTGGTCTAATCCATGCTGACATGGTGGAAACCTGTAGCGTAACCATAATGAGCTGTCTATGAAGCATTCTTCATATAAAAAAAGAGTCCTATATTGAGACAAAAGAGAAAAAGAAAAAAATGAGATTATGAAAAGAGGAAAGAGAAAAAAAAGCACCATATTCCCATGGTAAATAAGAAGATTGCTGAGATGCTCGTTGTCTGCTTGCCTTGTCATTTTGATATGGGGATTCTTCCATATCATCGAGCAAGGGGTACCCCATTGGCGGTTCTCTATGATACACATATACTTACAATGACAAGACCTTACCGGTGACTAAACTTGAGTAGCATGAGGAGCGGCCCTCGTATACAAGGTACATGAGATTTCTAACTTATACTTCGTTAAGCATGTACACCATAGTTTGTTCACTTTAACCTTAATCACCTTCAAGATGCTTATGATAGGGGCAATGAGAGCTGAAAGCTATAAGTACCATAATTTTTGGAAGCTCTTTATGAGACTTGAATCCCTACTTCCTTCTATGAAGGCCTTTCTTCCACTTATATATCGAGTCTCCACCTTCTATCTTTATGCACCTACTTTGAGAGCATAGTGGCCATTCTTAGTTCTATGTGCATTGTCCCAAGACTAGTTGATTGATGCATAACTTGATATTGCTTGTTTTAAACTATTTGTATCTAGTCACTCTTATGAACTTTGAAGGTGTCCTATGCATTTTTATTTGCTACTCTATGAGGGACAAGCTGAATACTATTATGCTATGTTTTCTTTATGTGAAACAAACAAATGTCTTGCAAAGAATTATTATTCATGAATCTTTTGTTTGTGCCTTTTCATGTTGCATCATAGTTTCTTTGTCCTATTGCTAGAACTTTGTCTTTCATGTTATGATTGAAGTACTATGATCCCAGCTTTGAAGTACTATGCACCAGACACGTTTACCGTCATCCCTATGAACTACTATAAATTTGACTAACCCGATGAACTTCCGGGTGAAGTGCTTCGCACTCGACATAATTGTCCGACATCCTAATGCAAGACTCAAGACTTCTGAGTCTCCATCCGAATCTATGATTCACATGGACACTCGGGGGCTACTAACATGGGTATGCCCAACAGGCACTCGACTACAGTCTACCTGGTGCGGCCTGACGGAAGGCGCACTCGACGACTTGCATAGGTCCATGACGCCCATGACGATTCGACTGATATGAAGCTCATATGGACACGGACTGCCAAACGCATAAGACAAAGAAAGCTCAAGACTAGAGTTCTAATCTAACTTGTAACCAACTCGTATTGGTACCTGAGACCTAGCCTCCCCATATATAAAGGCTAGGAGGGTCCAACGAGGAGGACTCGCTACGACACAATAGATCTAGACATCGTGACTCCCCCATTAGATAGATCGCGACTCCCACAATACACAATAGATCTAGACATACGCCAGATCCAATCTGCGACACGACCATCGGCGACATTGTAATCCTTCGGATCATCATCAATCAAGAGCAGGACTAGGGTCCTCTCAGGCCTGAACCTGGGTAAACCGTGCGTCCCTGTGTGCTTGTTTGCTAGCCGATCGAGACTTCCAGCGTTTACTCCTTCTCCAAAAACCAAGTCCATAACAATGGGCATTGATGAGTTAAACCCTCGTCACTCACCGTCAGGCATGGCAAAGTTTTGAATTCTAATTTTTTTTCCACGTGAAATATTCCCGCCATTTATTTTATTCAACACGCGAAATATTTCCGCTTGTTTTATTCAACGAGGGAGGGTCTTTGCTATGTACCCTAGACAAAGGAGCCTTTGCCGTGCACCGCGCATGGCAGAGCCCTGTTTTTCCTATTTTCCCCTTTTTTGCCTCCATTTTCTTTTAGCACATATTTTTATCTTGGATATAACTCATATTGCATCTATGGACACTCGAATTATGTGGTTTGGCCAGCAAACTTTAATTTTCATGGCGCTGCCTCTCCCATCGAAACCCTAGTCTGCGGGGCACCTGGGAGGGTCTACCCCTAGCTATCTTTGCACGAGGTTCCACCACTGTATTTTTTGTTTGTTAAGGTATGTTTAGACCATAGATACAAGGAAAACCAAGATTGGGACCCTGTGGCGCATGCTAGCCCCCGGTATACCCGCAGCGGGACATTTCTACCTAGAGTTCGAGGAATCTGCTAAGTTTTATCGCCCGAATGTGAAGAAGGTCAGACCGGGAAGCTATGTATTCTATCTATGGAACTTGCCGAGGTCTGCCGTGTTTTTTTCGGATTTTGCCGTGTATGGACTGTTACACGGCAAAGAACAAAAATCCCGTAGTGTCTATCCATCTGTCTTCCCGTCTTCTTCTCCGCTGGCGGCATATACCTGCTCCGGCCGGCTCCGGCCGATGGCCACACCAGTGAACTGGCAAGCCTCAGATGAACCACCCCTGTCGACGGCAAGCCAGCGAACTGGTCACAACGAGTGACGAAGTCATATAATTGATTTATAGTTGATGCCACATAGTTCCCGTCCATTAATTGATTTATAGTTGTGTTAGCTCAAGCATTCAAGACCGAGGCGGCTCATGCATCTGCAAGCAATCGTAAGAACCGGTCAAATTCTTTGTGTAAAACAGCACTAGCCAAACGCCTTTCTATTTTACCAAAAACTAAGAACAAATATTGTTTTAGGAAACTCAAGTATTCGGTAGAAAAAACTGAATTGCCAAACGAAGCCTACATCCTCTTTGTTCTTTCACGCATTCCAACAACTTCTTTATTTTCTCTTTGCATCTTACGTCCTATCGTCCTAAAAGTAACATCACCAGCCCACCCGAGCGACGACTTAGTCGTATCCGACGCGTTCGGGTGTAGCGGTGTGGTTTCGAGAACGATTAGTAAAAGGCCGCCCTCCCGAAAGGGCGCGCGGGCGGAGCAGCGCGCCAGTGCCTGCAGAAGGCGACACGTGGAGGCAGCATGCGAGGGCGTCGACGCGTTCCAAGTGGCGTCGCGTCTGGCCATGCCCGCGAGCATGCGTCTGGCCATTCCAAACCCCACGTTCACATCGAGTGGGTTTCCAACTGCCACACATTTTACAAGAAGTGCACGTGCTTCTCCCTACAAAACATTTTTTCCCCTTGCTCAACTAAAATCGGCAGTGCATTTATTCCTTGTGGGTTTCACCACTGATGACCCACAAGTATAGGGGGTGTATCGCAGTATTTTTGATAAGTAAGAGTGTCGAACCCAACGAGGATTGTGGTGATGATGATGATGATTGTGGTGATGATGATGATGATCCCGATGAAGTCCAGCTTGATGGTGGTGTTGATGGCGACGATCTTCCTTTTCCGGGAAGGAATTCCCCCTGGCAGAAATCTGTCTGCCGGAGAGATCTTTCTCTCTCGGTGTTTTCCGCCCCGCAGAGGCGGCGGAATCTTTCTGTGGTCGCTCTCCGAGTCTTAGGGTTTCGGGAGGATGATATACGCCAGAGGGGAGAGGCTGGAGTGGTCCAGGGTGGCCACACCACCTCCTGGCGCGGCCTAGGGCTGCCCGCGCCATGGGGTGGTGTGGGCCCCCTGTGACCCATCTCCACTCCGTCTTCTGGCATCCTTAGTGTTCTAGAAAAATAGGATTTTCCGTATATTTTCCTAGATTTTCTGATCTTCGCGAATTTTGCCTCCAAACAGCACATTTTCCATCAGAAATCTGACTGCAGCGGTCCATGCTCCAAAAGTCATCAATCATGCAAAAACAGATGAAATAACATAAGTATCACCTCTTAATATGAAATATATCAATGAATAATAGTGAATTAAGACATAGAATAGTGATACATAATGGACGTATCAACCACCTATCAACTAAAACTGTAAACTACCACTGGATCGTCCCGTGGACTGCGATCAAAGACAGTACACGATAAACAGGCAGTGGACGGCCGGTGCACGGGCAGAACATCGTCTCGTGCACTGCGATCTAAGGCAGTGCAACGCAACACAACAAGACAGTGCAGAAGTAGTGCACCGCCAGGACATCATGCCGTGCACCACAATCGAAGGCAGTGCAAGATAAACGGTGCACTGCCAGACATCGCCACGCTGCTGCGATCAAGACAGTGCAACACAACACAAAAGGCAGTTCACTGCCAGCATACCTCACGTGCACTGCTGTAACACCCAGATATCCACCCTACCTGGCAGTGCTACACATACATACATTAAAAATTTCTCATATTAGTACAAAACTATAAATTTCAGCAGAGTCTCCTTTGTCTATGGGGACAATCACGACAACAAAATCATAATACTAATCCAATTTTATCCATAGAGATAGCCATACAGTTCAACAAAACCAAGTTGGACTTCATAAACATGAGGTCTCTCAAATCAACCAACTCGGTAGCCACATAATAAAACCAACCAAACAATAAATAATAAGTCCAAAGCAAACTTGAGCATGGTTAAACTACTCTATCTATAAAGTGTTGTGATGTGTGGAAAACTAGTGTGTGTAAAATATAGAGGTGCTACTCCCATCCCATGCATGCCGTCCATATATGGTACCTAAAAAGATCGAAGCCACAAGGGTGAGTACAAAGTACTCAACAAGCACATAAAGAAATAATAAGTATTGCATAAAACACAACACCAACGATTATCTTGTGACACTAGTCATGTCACGATGATGATCATGTATGCCTATATGCTCTTTGCTTTCAGTTTTCTTTTGCGTATACCGGTATCGCTCGAGTGGACACCCGCCAGCATCCACCGCTCCAACTTGTGGAGGTTGTCGATAATGTGGGACTCGTCCCAACATCGACGGTCTCAAGGTGTCTACCTCAGTAGAATACAACAGTATGCTTTATCTTTAAGATGCCATGCAAGAATGCAAGGGCAAATGTATCATTCGCTAAACTGTATCTCTTCTTGTATCATTGTCATCTCCATACATATAACCATTATATAATAGCACGAAATAAAAATAAGTGCTAGAAAATAAAAGTCAAGCGAAGGGAATCATGCAAAGTATTATCCCGATATGCACTTGCCTGAACCGCGGGGCACAAGGACATAAACTGTGAATCGTAGGATTCCAGACGGGAAGTACCCGCACCTGCTATAGAAACATTTATCACACTCAATGCACATCATCACTTCAAAAACATACAAGAAAAATATCGCATAGCTCCTATTCACAAAATCCCGAAACAAATCCTTTCTTTTCTTTCCCTTTCTTTTATTCTATAAGAAGACCAATAGGTTCTGTTCTAAGAAATTAAGTTGTAGTAAGAAGAAAGTGAGTTGTAGTACAATCATGCGTAGAGACAATGAATTTAATTAAACTCATCTTACTAGCAATAGAATCAGGTACAGACTATTACATATACATCAAAATCTATTGTCCCAGGCTTGGGTCTAGGAATAATACAAGAAACCTTCACGTACAAATAAGTCAGGGTCTGGTTCCACGTACTGAACTAGGAAGATCGATCTAGTTACTATTTCTTAGTAACCTATAGCTTTCACCCCTTTCACATGTACCTCCAAAGCTATAAAACTAGCTACACAAATATACTTAATACATCAGGAGCACGTACAGAAAAGTAGCTAATTCTCTTTAGTGCTAGCTACAGACTTCTAAATTTGCTTAAGAACAGTACAGTCCCCAATGCATACTAGGATCCCAACAATTTTCTGAAACTAATCACTTCTGTCGGTCAAACCTTCCACAAGGACGGTCCCAACACTCCGAACCAAACTATAGATTCGTAAAATCTACTCCTTTCCAAAACCAGAAATTTGTGTAAAGGAAGGAGTTGCAAATCAATCAAGAACTAACCAGTTGGTAGCGTCGCAACCTGGCCAGCGACGGAACGACTTGACGACGAGGTCTGAGGATAGTAGCATCGCCACAACACATCCTCATGGCCTCTCAGCGATCGAGATGAGCCGACAGCAGCAGCGTCGCAGAACAGGAGGACCCAGCGGCGGCGGCCTGTGGGAACTAGCGCTGGACATTATCTTAGGGCAGAGAAGATTGGCGGCGGCATCCAACTCAATCGATCCTAGTATACAGGGCATAAAATCCACAGGACGAGTATGACTCAAGTTCAAAAAGCCCAACCCAGTCCAGTTACTTTCTTCACGTTGAAGGCATTAAGCAAGTATGACTAGATGTGCAACAATAGCTCTACACGGAGGAGCTGGATGCAACTACAGAATTTCGAACGACGGGTCATGAGCTCAATCACTAGTACACGCCATTTTCCTTTCTTTTATTATTTTTATTTACTTTTATCTAACTTCCAATTCCTAAATCTGATTTAAATATTCTCAAGATCCTGTTTATTTTCTTAAACAAACATAGATAGCTAGCATTAAAATTTGGGGTATTACAACTGCGTTTGAAGGCAGTGCAATATAATACAAAAAGGCAGTACGCAGACAGTGCACTGCTAGGACATCGTTCCGTACACCACGACCGAAGGCAGTGCAATGCAGAAGAAAAAGGCAGTGCACCTGCCGTGCACCGCCAGGACATCATGCCGTGCACCACAACCAAAGGCAGTGCAATGTAGGGTCAAAGGGCAGTGCAAAACAAAAAGTTCTTCAAAAACCTATCATATGTGATCTAGTTTTGTAGATCTCGATGCGACTAGCGCAATTATGAAAACGGATCTCAGTTTAGATGATTCGTTTAAAAGACATCACATTTTTCATGTTTAAATTAAAAAAGAAAGGGAAAAAGGACACGCGGTGTTTAGGGTTTTCGCTCTCACGCTACCACGAGGACGCTCGGAGCACGAGCAGGGGACTAAAACTTAGCGTATCCACGTAGACAAGTAGAAATGTGTAAATTTGTATCGGTTTCTTAGCTTTGTAAATACGTTGCAACCCTTATACAAAAACTGTTTTTCATAATGAAACTCGGAGACACGAAAATATGTTAACAAAGAGGATCGAGCAACAACGAATATGTCGTGTCGAGCTGTGTAAATTTCTTACCTTTTTCTATACTACAGCAGCATGGTGTATACGCAACGTCTTTTTACTCATACATGTCAAAAAACGTTTTTTTACTCATACGTGTTGGTGTACTTTTGTACCTATTCCACATTTGAACTGACTGTGTTGCCCTCTCTTATTAGCGACTTACGGTTCCAGCTCTTTCGCATCGGTCTTTGGAGTACTCTATGCTTTACCCGAATTTTTAGCTAGGCTTGACTTTTTTGTCCCGTCTTCACTGCATTCACTTGGGTGAACGACGAGACGTTTCGACATAGACTATGTATTAGCAGTCTTTGGTCTTTCGTACGATGTTTACGCGTCATGCTAACCTAATGGTAGCCTCATCTACATGGCACGTTAAAGCCTGCATGCTTACCGCATCATTGTCGCTCTAGAGTGGCCATATGTTCTGATGCTAACCGTCGCATCGTTTCAACGCTCCGAGGCGACGCGCGCCATAATAAGTATCTCTACCGATGTCATGCAATGCTACCTCCTCCCATCTTTGTGCCTACAAGCATCTTTAGAGCCTTTTTTGGGTTCCACTTCCCGTATCCGTGATCTCGCTGAAGATCGATGGCGGAAGCTGGGCCGTGCGTTTATCCATACGCGTCCTCGACCAAGATGGCGATGCATGGCGGTTGTGCAGGGTGTCGGAGACCACTCCTTCCTTTCGCGCGTTCGGGATAGCTTTCGGAGGCACCGGATGCACATTGTCCGCTCTACCGCCTTTCTCGACGTCACCACGGTGTTCGACCTCACGAGACTAGGGTTGGCAAGCGATGTCACGAGGTATCCAGACTTCGGGAACAAAGAGCACACACGCAGTTTCCGCGCCATCGACGATTCGAGCTTGTACAAGGCGCTCGGGTGCCGTCGCTTTCTGTGTTCTTGGTGCCAGGAGATGAATCAAGCATACCGCTTGTGCTTCATCGACCAAGAGCTGAAGGCTATAATCCCTAAAGATTTCATCGAGGGTATGGTTTTGGAAACAGGGAGAACATAATTAGATTTTAGTGGCACCTGTGAGTTCATCATCGGCCTAGCGGTGGAGCGACGCTTCTTCATGAACGTGGTGGCAACAAGGAACGCCTGCACCACGAGGGTGCTGGCTGAAGCTGCCGAGAAGGTAAAGACATGCGCTATCCGGTTGCAGGATATTTACTCTGTCGTACTATAACTCCCTCGATGCAGGCACATTTTTCACGAAGTATGTATTTTGAGTGGTTTTCACGAACTCTGCGACACGCCCCCTTTGTAAAGTGGATGTAAAGCAAAATTTCATATTGTTTGCTTAGAGTATCGCTGATCTAGCTTGCTTATAAAAGCACGGATTTCGCAGGACTATTATTCTTGCAACGATGTGTCTAAAATTCTCTCTTAGCCATCATTCGGGTACGCATTTACCCATGAATTGTCTAACGTTATGCCTATCAACTAAGCCTAGAATCATCTAAGTGTACTTTTAATGTCATGCGTTTTGCTTGCTAGCTGTGCCTGGGGGCGCAAGGAGAAGCGTAGTTTGTGTAAATCAGCAAGGAGAAGCGTAGTTTGTGTAAATCAGCAGTGAGTTAAATTGCTCTAGATATGCGCGATTTGAATTGGTGCCTTTGGATCTAAGTGGCATTGCGCAATCCTAGTTATTCCATTACCCAACCAATCTTGCATATATTTAAGGGATAAGAAAGAGGAGACAATACAAAGCGGATGTCGGTCCCTAGCGCTTATAGACACCGAAGCACAAGCCTAGTCGTCGCGCTCGTGCTGGTGTGACAAAAAAACCGCCAGGCATAACTACATCAGGAAATGTGCAATGCCGGTGCATTTTTTTGGCTTAGCACAATATCATTCGCCGACCTAGCGTTTTCACGGTGCGACAGAGGATTACATTGTAGGCTGGCACTTTGTACATATCATGGAAGCTATGAGATGACAATACAAATAGACTGCCTGGTCCGATATGTGTCGGCGATGTGTTGGTTCATAATAATATAATTAAATTGCTATCTAATACAGAACATTTTATATATAAATAAAATATAAATAAATAATATATAGAAAATAATAGAAAACTTATAATGTACAACAAGTACTTTACCCAATTTAGTTCACATACACCTCTAAAAAACTAACTAATTATTTTATAACAACTGATTTAGATTTTATGAGCTGTCACAACCAAATAGCCCTCCTTTGCTTGACACTCGAAGACACAAACATCTCCTTCTTGCAGCTTCTTCTAAACAACACAGTCTGTCCAATTTGAAGTCAAAATGACATTCCCGTCATTTTCATGCTTTGCACAAACTTCTCTGATTGTCTCATTGCCACCGTGATCTTTCATCTTGTCTCCGTCTTCATGAATATGATAAATGAGAAACATGTGAGCAAAAGGGCATGAAAAGTAATGCATAGGAAGAAAAAACAATTACTGGTTGTTGGAAGTACGAAGATCAATATGAAGAAAGAAATAATTACCGGTCGTGGTAAGAAAACTACCATATTTCCTTTGGAGAATTTTGTTCTTATTCATGATTCAAATATAGTAAGGGGTCGCTGGCTTGTATCTTCTGACTATCCTTCTAAGGTTTCTCTTTATTGATCTAGTCATGTCAACACCATTGCCAAACCTATAGCGACGGCCATACTTGTCTACAACTCAGGCATCTGATCCTGAAATGAATTTATATTACTTGACACACATAATTCAGATCTTATTGATCAAGTCTCACCACTATACCTCGTAGGATAGAGGGCACAACCGAAAAAGAACTAGGTACCTCGTCAGGGTTATTCTCCGCAATAGACATTCCTAACCTACAAAGTCGAACAAAGCTACCTTATTCTCTTACAACAAAAATTCCTAATATACAGATACCATTCAGATCAATGGGATTTAATCATTGACTAACATATCAACCAATATGTTAGGACAAATTGCGGACAAGAACTAGGTATACTAGGGAGGACACTAGAGAGGTGTGCGCAACCTTGGTTGAGGACGCCAGAGAGGTGCACGCAGCTATGGCCGAGGGCGCGGGAGAGGTTCGCGCGGCTGTGGTCAAGGGCACCGGAACGGTTCACGTAGCCGTGGTCAGGGGCACCGGATAGATCCCCGCAGCCGAGATTGATGATGTCGGAGAGGTGTAGGGTGATACTAAGATCTAGTGGTGGAGAGTAAAAGTGAGGTCTAGAGCAAGACGATTTCTTTCGAATAAGGTTGAGATCTAAACCTTGGTGGGATTGATCGTTCTGGCCCATTAAACAAATTTGCAGACAGGTAAACAAGTAGGGAAACAATGAGTTCTAAAAAAACAGATATGCTAGCAATAATTAAAATAATGTTCAAATAACAATTACAAAATACATGTTCAAACAAAATTAAAAACACACGAACTACTTATTATCCACTAATCCTCCTTAGTATACTCATCAAAGGCAATAGAGTCTATATTGTCATTGGCGGTTAATCCACATCACATTGAATTAATTAAGTCATTCTACCAATAATATCCTCTATATAGAAGGAGATCTGTTGGCCTTCTGTTCGCGGAGAAACTGATCTGCCTCTTCTTGAGCTATGTTATTGATTTGCTCATATTGAAATTTCTTTTGTTGCTCACACAATGGTTCCTTATGTTTAAATCTATTCCAGAGACAACACAACGCGTGAAAAAGGTACGGAGACTTGTGATCTGGATCAACCCATACAATGGCACTACAGATAGGATCCTCCTGATCGCATCCAAGAAACTAGCGTCTGATGTCACAGCTCCGTCGACGGTCACACATAACTCTGTGATGAAGTGAAAGGCTGCATGTAACATCCCAAAACTTTAATCCAAGTTATCAAGATCCAAAACACCCAATTTAGGGTTAACAAAACCTTTTTACATTTTAAAATATTAAAGTATGCATATGGTGTTGCATTAAATAAGAATTGATTTGAATTGCCATGATTGTTAGTTCTAATGGTTGTAAAATGATTCTAAGATGAATGCCACATCATCTAGATCATTCGCAAGTAAAATCCAAAGAAAAAGAAATCAAATACAATTAATAATAGAAATGGTCACTTTTGCCATTTTAATCAACTAGCCCACTTTGGGTATTCTTAGCACTCAAATTTCAACAGAAGCAATTGTAGATCTTTGCACCCCTTGCTAGTACAAGTTAAGATGTACCACGGCCCACTTTGTGATCTTCCAAAAACATTCAAACCCTAATTTTAAAAGACATTTAAAAATGGAATCTATCTCATATGTCTAGATCCCACTTTTTCAAAAACCACCCAAATAACTTCAACTTGACAAATCCTAGCAATTAGAGATGCTTAAGCATGTGACAAACAACTCCACCAAATTTCATTTCAAAATTCCAAACTTGATTTCTTTCGGCCATTTTGTCAAACACTTGGTGTGCACAGATCAGACAAAGATCAAAAACACTAGTGTGAGAAGTGTTTTGGCCAAACTTGTCTCCCACATTGCAACCACAACCTCTCCAGTGCACCCCTACCCTTTTCTAGCCCGGCCAACCACTGTGCCCACAACCAAATGGTCATGGACATTAATGCTAAGCACCTTGAGCACCCTCACCGGCGACAACGCGCCCTAGCACCGCCAGCCTCGCCCACCTTGCTCAACGCGTTGCCGGTGCACCACTCCCTCCTCCAGGCCAGCCCCAGCTCGAGGACAGAGCGAGGAGAAGCCAGGAACCGCCGTGCCCGGAACGTGTCTGCCATGCCGACTCCACCCGCAGAGCACGCACGGTCCCCGCTCAACCAGATCCCGCCTTGCTCTCGCCGCCCACCTACATGATCACCACCGCCCCAGGAAGCTAGAGGACATGCCTGTTTCCCCGACCGTGACCCGTAGCCGCCGGCCGCCGCGAAACTCGCCGTCGACAGAGACAGCGTGCACGCTGCGCCGCTCACTTCTCCCGACCACAATTCACTGCATACGCACCTCCGTGACACTCGCCAGGGCACCGCCCACCGTCCTAGCCCACCACCCAAACCTCTAGCTCAAGCAGTTGTGCCACCAGCTCCGCCCACACCTCTCTACACCCTCGCCCCGCTATAAATAGAGCGCCTCCCAGCACCGTTTCCTCACACCAGTTGCATCCACTCCCCCTCAGAAACCTCCTCAAGCTCCACCGGAGCCAGCCGCAGCCAGTAGCGCCCCAATTTCGCCGGAGTCTGCCGTGGAGGGAGGAGGAGGGCTCCAGTGATCCAGGCCATCTCCCGGGACACCGCCGGTACAAGGAGAACCGACGTCATCGTCTCATCCAATTGCCCGCCTCGCCGCACTCGCTCGAGCCCCGGTATGCCCCCACTGCACCCTCACCGACCATGCTAGGGTTCGTCCCCGTCGAGAACTATTCCGGCGTGGACGATGGTTGTGAGCCGTTGATCGAGGATCTAATCCTGCGGCCACCGTCCTTCCATACCGATTCGGCAACCCCTGTCCCACTGACAGGTGGGGCCCTCACTTAAAACCAGCCCGGGCGCTGCGTGGAGTAAAGTGGGCCGGCCCATTTATTTCCCGCGCAACTCATTTAATTCAAATAAATCCTTTTCCATTTTACCTGAAACTTAGTTCTATCCCTTAATTCAAAAATCATTTCAGAAAGATCTATAAATCCAAATTGAGTGATTTCAATTGTGTTGGAAAGGTAATAAAAGTATCTATCCAAGCCCGTTGGATTTAAATCATTTAGAGTTGGAGATCTCTCCTAGCAAAAATAACAAGATAGAAGATTTTTCACATTCAAACATTCTTATAAAATCAACCATAATAGCTTTTGAGTTGATTCCAACTCTCAAAAATCACATTTAACCATACCTATCTGAATATGAAATAATATTAAGGTTTGCATGCAGTGACTTTGGATTAGTACCAAAATAATGCTATATAGGCATTTCTAGTCACTTTAAATCATTAAATATTAAACTTAAACTTATTAAAATGTGATCCAACCTTTAAATCACATTCCCATATATTAGAATATGTGGTGATGACATGTGTCCACATGATCCCATATTTTAATTGGAGAATATTAAATCTTAGTTAATTTGAATGAGTAGACATTACTTTTCTCAAATAAAATAAAGGAACGTAGTTCATTAAACCTTGTGATGTTTGTGATGATACTAGATCATCAAATGTGTGCATTAGTCTGCTAAGTAGACTAGTTAAGTATTGTTTGGTGATTGTATATTCCGTATGTATTTATAGACGATAGTACCGACCAAGTCTACGAGGAGGAGGAGTTCTACCCCGAAGAAGAAGAGGAGAATTTCAACCACTGCACCAATCAAGACAAGCCATCATTAACAACGCAAGCTAAACCTTGCAAGCTAGATAACCTAAGCAAATGCATTAGGCATGCTTTGGTTATACCATTTGACTTATACCTACTCCAAGTTTTATCTACAAGCTTTATTTTCTATTACTTTAACAAAGTTTCTTACTTATTTATAGATATCATAAAGAGTATAAAACTTGACCTATCTAGTTAGACTTAGATGTCATTCTATGGCATGAGATTGATCTTAGCATCCCACATTAGTGAACACTCTTAACTTAGTAGTTAGAGCTAAACCAAAACTTGATCACTTTAGATGGGAATACTTGGTGAAAATGACTTGTGAAAACCTTGGAATGATGAGTCATTCTATTGAGATGTTTTGACATGTGTTGAGAAACACAAATGGTTTATGATGATGAAAATGTTGAGGCATGAGCCTTAGCCCCTTTATAAAAAATGATGGTTAGGTTCGGATGCGATACCATTCCAACTTTACCGTACAACCACAATACCTAAATTGGGTAAGGCTTAGCCGGAAGTTTATATGCATTGGTATTAGTTCCCTCGCGGGAGAGGTTTGAGTTGAGGCTACCTCTCAATGTTGTCCACCTATGGAGTGCCTAGGATGGAAGATGGCCATGGCGGGGAGGCCAGTCTCATAGGAGAGGTGCTTATACTAGAGTGTGTAAAGGAAAGGTTATGTTTGATTATATGCATACTAAGTATGATGATTCAGGGTTATCCCTGACAGATGTATCGAATTTTGTGGTGAAAGTGTACCACCGCTGTAGAGTGTCAAACTATTCGAATAGCCGCATCCGCAGTTATGGATAGTTGGAGTGGCCATGTTGTTCCGTTGTCAGATGTTTTCAAAATGACTTATGTAATGAATTGTGACATGACTTGACCACAACAGAGTTGTGACTATGAGAACTAAGTTCCCACTTAGGTGATTTCAAACTTTATTTTATCTTTCTTTGTTTCTGAACTCAGCCTAGGTTTCAAACTTAACTTTACAAATAAACTTAGAACTTAGCTTTCCTACTAGAACTGCCTTACTTGTTAGTGATAGTTTGCGAGTACTTAAAGAGTACTCATGGCTTTGTACCTGGCTATTCCCGTGGCCAGACTATGAGGAGGACTACCCTGAAGGAGGACAGCAGGACGGCTACGACAACTAGGATCATCTCCCATCGTCAGCATTGCCTGTGACACTGAAGATGGAGCCCACCGCTACGCTTATTATTCCGCTACTTGTTTGTACTAAGACTGGATCATGAGATCCTTTTATTTGTGTAAGACCTTATTATGGTTTGTAATGGATGATGTACTGTGATATCCAATCTTTTATGTCTCGCAAAAATGGTAATCCTAGGATTGCGATGTATGGCATAATAGGCATCTGGGATTAAAAATCCGGGTGTTGACAAGTTGGTATTAGAGCCATCGTGACCATAGGAGACCCTAGTTAGAATGGACGTCTGAACAAAAACTTAGTTTCAAAACCAAAGTGAGTAGTTGTGAAAATCTATTTCCTCTCTTACCCTTGGGATTCTTTCTCTCAAAAAATACATGTTCCTAAAAAATTCTTACATTACTACCTAAAATTTTGACACACTTGATCACATCACTAACTTTCTCATCCTAAATTATTATAGATGGAAGTTCAGTACTGCAAGTTCTACCAGTTGGGCAACGGAGGCCAATGGATCTTCGAGAGGGATCTAGATGCACTGTCTAAGCACTTGGAGAGCCCACATCCAGAATTCTTTGGAGCTCAACTCAATGGTCCCCCAGGAGGAGATTTACAATGGCTAGTAGTTGCTGATCTTCGAGGCAAGTTAGAAGCACCAATGTCCAAGAAGATTCAGTTCTCCGTGAGAGAGAATAACTGGCTAGATGGATTAGCCAGGGCAATGCATGAAGCTCTCTGCGCATAGAATGTCAACCTAATCCAAGGAACCTGCTTTGCTCACTATGCAAGGCGTGATTCTATGGGAATGCTGCTAGAGATGCCAAGTCACCCGGAGTTGAAGCGTCAAGTGGAGAACCTTGACTTCCTGCTGTACGACAGACAGAAGGAATTGGACAATGCTAGAGAGTTCGCCAACCACAACCTTGCCATTGCCGCCCAGAAGGCCCAGACTTTCTCACTGCTCGTCAAGGATTGTCAGTCTCTTCGCCGTCAATGTGCAAAGAAGGATCGCACCATCGACCGTCTTTGCAAGAAGGTGGCCAACCTCGAGAAGACCATCAAGGAGCAAGAAGCTCAGCTTGCAGCAAAAGAAGAAGAAGAGGAAGGTGAAGACATCCAAGGGGATATTCACTTGTACCTCAACAATGATGATGACTATATGGAGGATGATGCTATGGACTTCTACACCGACGATGATGACTCCGACTTCATCGATGATGAGTAGATGCACTAGAGCACTATCGTAGGAGTGAGGACTATCGGTCCCATTGTATCTTAGCTTATAGAATGGTTCTTCAAACCATCTGTTTTCCTTTTGGTGTGTGTGTGTGTGTGTGTTTGTATCGTGTGCTTTGCTTGAATGAATGAAAAGAAGTTAGTTGCAAAACCAGAGTCAAACTCAAAGTTTTAGCTTGAAACCAAAACCATGAACCTTAGAACTTCCCTCTTACCCCATTATCTATCTCAATCTTCAGATGACTCGTGGAAACCAAGGAGGGAGCAACTCATCACAAGACCCAATGCTGCAGATTCTGCAGACGCTCATTGTAGACCGTGAAGCTAGTAGGGCAGAGCGCCAAGCAAATCTAGCCACCCTGCAGCAGATCACCCAGATGGCTCATAATAGTCAGAACCATGGAAATCAGGATCATCACGGATCCAAACTCAAAAACTTCCAGAATACCAATCCCCCAATATTTAGCAAGTCTGAAGACCCACTGGATGTCGATGATTGGTTGCCGACAATGGAGAACAACTTAGAAGTCGCCGGAGTGGATGCAAAGGAGAAAGTTCTGTTTGCCACCCACTATTTGGCCAGAGATGCAAGAGCTTGGTGGAACAGCACCCGCACGATGAACCATGGTCAAGTGATGACGTGGGAAGCCTTCAAAGTCAAGTTCATCCGCACCCAAGTGCCGCAGGGTCTAGTGACCCGAGTGAGAGATGAATTCAGAGAGCTAAAGCAAGGCATAATGACTGTAGTGGAGTACCGTGACAGATTCTTGTCCCTTGCCAGGTATGCACCTGCTGAGATCAACACGGAGGCCAAGAAGAAGGAGAGATTCCTGAACGGACTGCATGATGAGATACAGATAGTCCTCGTCAACATCCATTTCGAGGATCTCGAAGAGCTAGTCGACTCTGCCATTCAGATGGAAGGGAAGATTAATCAAGCAAACGACAACCGCAAACATTGGATGATGCACCAAGCTGGATTCAGCAGTCACCAGAAGTACCGTCCCAACCCGTCTGCCGGATATGCACCGCAGAACAATCGACCCCAATGTCTCGTCCAAGCTACCCCAACCGCATCGGAGGAAATGTGAAGTCCGGAGAAAACAACAACCACCCCGGCAACTCCAGCAATTTCAACCATGCACCTCCCAAGCACAACAACAAGAACAACAACATTGCACCGAGAACTGGAAGCAATGTTGTGCCCGTGGCAGCAAAAGACAAGTCTCATATTACTTGTTTCGAGTGTGGAGTGAAGGGTCACTACTCCAATGAGTGTCCCAAGAAGATTACCGCCACTACCAATGTGAATTCCCCAGCTCAAGAGCAGCATCGTGTTCAACCAGGAAGAAGATTCGCCCCAGGGAACCCTCACAACCGCAACGACCGTCTCTTCCACATGAACACCGAGGAAGCCCAAGAAGCTCCAGATGTAGTGCTAGGTATGTTTTCTGTCAACTCAGTTTTAGAAAGAGTGTTGTTTGATTCTAGAGCATCGCACTCATTTGTTACCGAAGAATTTGCATGCACTAGTAAGATTCACCCAACCAACTTGAAGCATGTCATGATAGTTCAAATACCTGGTTACACTACAAAAGCTAGAAAAATTTGCAAAGCTGTGCCTATCAGAATACATGGGATAGAGTTTTATGCCAACCTAATAGTACTTGGAACCAATGGTTTGGAAGTAGTACTAGGAATGGATTGGATGTCAAAGCATAAAGGATTGATTGACTATGCCAAGAAAGCCATCACCATGACCAGTAGCTCTGGAGTATCAGTAGAGCATATATCTAAAACCTTGCCCTGTCAATTCAAGTGCAACAAGAGTCTAGCCCTACCCACAATAGACCAAGTCAGAGTAGTCTGTGAATACCCCGACGTATTCCTAGATGAATTGCCCGGTATGCCCCCGGATCGGGATATTGAGTTCATTATTGAACTAATCCCCGGAACTGGTCCCATAGCTCAGAGACCCTATAGCATGAACCCATCAGAGTTAGTGGAACTGAAGAAGCAGTTGGATGCTATGCTGGAGAAAGGTTTGATTCAACCAAGCGCATCGCCATGGAGATCGCCTGTTTTGTTCATCGACAAGAAGGATGTAGGCAACCGTTTATGCACAGATTATAGGAAGCTGAATGATGTCACAATCAAGAACAAGTACCCTTTGCCAAAGATTGAGGATCTATTCGATCAGTTGACTGGTGCTAGTGTGTTCTCTAAGATTGATCTTAGGACTGGTTATCACCAACTTAAGATTCGTGCAACGAATATTCCAAAGACCGCCTTTACTACCCGATATGGATTATACGAGTATACGGTCATGTCTTTTGGATTAACCAATGCCCCTGCTTATTTCATGAATCTCATGAATAAGATCTTTATGAATTTTCTAGATAAGTTTGTCGTTGTGTTTATCGACGATATCCTTATCTACTCCAAGTCAGAAGAAGAGCATGAGCAACAACTGAGAATCATTCTTGAAACCCTTAGAGAGCATCAGTTGTATGCCAAGTTCAGCAAATGTGAGTTTTGGCTGAAAGAAGTAGGATTCCTAGGACATATTGTGTCTGCCGGAGGAGTCGCTGTTGATCCCGCCAAGATCAAAGATGTAGAAGAATGGGAAGCCCCAACCACTCAAACCCAAGTCCGTGCATTTCTCAGATTAGCGAGATATTACCGCAAGTTCCTAGAAGGATTTTCGAGCATCGCAAGACACATGACTCAATTGTTGAAGAAGGACAAGAAGTTTGAATGGACCGACAAATGTGAAGCAAGTTTCCAAGATCTCAAGAAGAGATTGATTTCAGCCCCAATATTGATCATGCCAGATATCAAGAAGCCGTTTGACGTGTATTGTGATGCATCCAAGATTGGTCTCGGATGTGTATTGATGCAAGAAGGCAAAGTCATAGCGTATCTGTCTCGACAACTGAAGCAACATGAGCAGAACTACACTACCCATGATCTTGAATTAGCAGCCGTAGTTTTGGCATTGAAGACATGGCATCATTATCTTATGGGTAATCGCCATGAGATTTACTCTAATCACAAGAGCTTGAAGTATATTTTCACTCAGAAGGAGATGAATATGAGGCAAATGAGATGGATAGAGTTAATCAAGGATTATGACCTTGACATCCACTATCACCCCGGCAAAGCCAATGTGGTAGCAGATGCTCTTAGCAGATTGTCGTGTAGGTTAAACACCATGATCAAGGAGAAGCAACCAAGTTTGTATGAGGAGTTGGAGTAGTTTAGAACTGAGCTAGTAAGGAAAGGATTTTTAGCTAGCATTGAACTTCAACCCACTTTGATTAGCCAAATCAATGAAGCCCAAAAGGGAAATGAAAGTATCGACGGAATCAAATGTCGTATTGGTACAAGAAAGGTACCTGGATTCACCGAAGACGAAGAAGGAGTTCTGTGGTACAAAGGACGATTCATGTGCCAGATTCGGAGCTGAAGCAAGTTATCATGCAAGAAGCTCATGATAATCTTTATTCTATCCACCCCGAAGGAACGAAGATGTATCAGGATTTGAAGGAGCAATTTTGGTGGCACAAGATGAAGAGAGAAATCGGGAGCTACATCACCAAGTGTGATATCTGTCAGAGAGTCAAAGCGGAACATCAGAGACCCGCAGGACTGTTGCAACCATTGCAGATTCCGGAATGGAAATGGGATTCCATCGGAATGGACTTTATCACCGGTTTGCCTACTTCTAGTAGGGGAAATGACTCAATCTGGGTCATAGTGGATAGACTGTCCAAGGTAGCTCACTTTATACCTGTCAAGACAACCTACTAGAGTTCGAAGCTAGCAGAGTTGTACATTGCTAGAATCGTCAGTTTGCATGGAACCCCCAAGACCATGGAATTAGATCAAGGAACCCAGTTTACCTCGAGATTTTGGAAGAAAGTCCAAGAAGGATTAGGAACCAAGTTGAATTTCAGCACAACTTATCACCCGCAAACCGATGGACAGACTAAAAGAGTCAACCAAATCCTAGAAGATATGTTGAGAGCTTGTGTGTTAGAGTACGGATCAAAATGGGAAGATTCCCTGCCTTTCGCAGAATTCTCATATAACAACAGTTATCAAGCCAGTTTGCAAATGGCCCCATTTGAGTTCTTATATGGAAGGAAATGCCGTACCCCTTTGAATTGGTCACAAGTAGGAGAGAGTCAGATTTTCGGACCCGACATCCTACGAGAAGCTGAAGAGAAGGTTCACAAAGTTCGTGAGCACCTCAAGACCGCCCAATCTAGACAAAAGAGTTATGCTGACAAGAGAAGGAGAGACCTGACTTTCAATGTCGGAGATTTTGTATATCTCAGGGTTTCGCCATTGAAGGGAAACCAACGTTTTAGTCTGAAAGGAAAGTTAGACCCAAGATATACCGGACCCTTCAAGATTCTGAATCACCGAGGAGAAGTATCGTATCAACTAGAACTTCCAGAAGAGATGTCAGCCATTCACAATGTGTTCCATATCTCGTTACTTTGCAAATGCCTAGAAGTGCCAGAGAAGACCGAAGTTATCAAGAACATCGATCACTGAGCCAAGGATCTGACGTATCATGAAGTGCCCACCCGTATCTTGGAGGAATCTTACAGAACCACCAGGACCCGGAGTATCAAATTTCTCAAGATCCAATGGAGCAACCATATGATACATTGCAAATGTATCTATAATTTTTGATGTTCCACACTTTGGAGTACTTTTCATATGATTTCTTGGACTAACCTATTAATAAGAGCCACAGTGCCAGCTGCTTGTTTTCTGCTATTTTTGGTTCCAGGAAAGTCAGAAAATGAATATTCTCGAAATTGGACGGGAAAAAACCAAAGTGCCTATTTTTCCGGAAGACTCACGGAGCCAGAATACGAGAGGAGGGAGGGCTGGCCACACCACCCCAGTGGGCTGGGCCTGCGCCAGGCATGGTGTGGGGCCCCCTGTGCACCCCTTGTTCTCCCTCTTCGCCGATAAGATGCCTTCTGACCTAAAAACTCTGGGGGTTCGCTTTTTCTAGAAGGAGTTCCGCCACCGCCACCACCAGATTCCACAAACAGCACCGTAAACTCCGTTCGGCATTCACGGACGGGAATTGGAGGAGATCATCGCCATCATCATCACCATCGCTTCTCCATCGACCATCCATGTTTCCCCCATCTATGAGTGAGTAATCCCCCGCTGTAGGCTATGGGGATGGTAGGGATTGGATGAGATCGTTCATGTAATGGCATCAGATTGTTAGGGCATGGTGCCTAGTATCTTTTATTAGTGCTTTATGACTTTGTTGCGACTTGTTGTGCTTAATGCTTGTCACTAGGGCCCGAGTGCCATGATTTCAGATCTGAACATGTTATTGATTCATTATGATAGTATTGTTTTTGGTCTTATCTACAAGTTGTATACACACATTGTTGTCCGGAACCTATGGCCCGAAGTGACAGAAATCGGGATAACCGGAAGGGAATGGCTTTGATGTGAGGATCACATGTGTTCATGGAGTGTTAATGCTTTGCTCCGGTGCTCTATTAAAAGGAGCACCTTAATTGTTAGTAGTTCCCTAGAGGCCCCACTATAAACGGGCTGGCAGGACAAAAGATGTTGTGCAAGTTCTCATTGCGAGCATGTATGACTATATATGGAACACATGCCTAGGATTGTCTAGTACTTGGATGCTTTATCTTATTTTATCTGCAATTGCCCTATGTTCTGATTGCTATGAGAATTGTCTTGTCCATGCAACGCCCGTCCATCCATCCCTATGCCTACTTTTCGAATCCCATCATATCGCTTTTGTTACTACCGTTTTGCTTTACTATCGCTGTTACATTACTATTCCTACTACAAAACTGCTTGATAAACTGTGAGCAAGATTTTTTTCCAGGTGCAGCTGAATTGACAACTCAGTTGTTAAGGCTGATAAATATTCTTTGGCTCCCCTTGTGTCGAATCAAAAAATTGGGTTTCACTTCCCTCGAAAATACTGCGATACACCCCCTATACTTGTGGGTCATCAAGACTATTTTCTGCCGCCGTTGCCGGGGAGCATAGCTTTATTTATCAAGTTCACTTGGATTATCTATTGTTCGCTGCTATCCATCCATCATGGGCAAGTCTCGTGATGGCAAGGTTCCTATTTTACCATCCACTACAAGAAGAAGTACGGTTCTAAACACCTCTGCTGCTCTTGATTCACCGTCTGTTATGAGTAAGTTCCTTACACCACCACATACACATGCTACACACACTGCTACTACTGCTGAATCTGAAACTTCTGATGCTTATGATGTTGCTTCTACTGTGCTTGATAAGAGTGGTTCATTAGGTCCTTTCCTAGATGCTACGATTGCTAGAACTATAGTTGGAAATACCGAAACTCCTAATGAAGACACTACCACACCTGTTAGCTCACCTGAGTCTAGTGAGAGTTATGATATTGAAGATGGTTATGTTGAGATGACCGATGAATTTATTAAAGAATGTAAAAACACCCATGATAGGAGCGCTGCTAAGAGTCTCCTTAGGAGGCATACTATTAGACCCAAATTGTCTCTTGATGCTAAGTTTGCCGCTTCTCCCATAAACATTATAGATGAAGATTATGATTTCTCTCTCGATCTATCTTACATAGCTATTGTCGAGAAACAACCTTTTTGTGGGACTAAGAATGAAAGTGCGGTAGCACATATGAATGAACTTTCTACCATGAGTGGCTTGTTTTCTGATGATATTAAGATGCGTACTTACTTTGTTGCTAAGATTTTCCCCTTTTCGCTAAAAGGAGAAGCTAAAACTTGGTTTAGTAATTTACCTCCTAGATCTATTGATAGCCCTGAGTGCTTGATTAGTACTTTCCTATAGAAATATTTTCCTCCTAGTGCTAGACATGCTATTTTGCAGGAACTTTTTGATTTTAAACAGGGAGAAAAAGAGGTATTGCCTGAATCTTGGGCAAGGTTTTGTGCTTTGATTCATGCACAAGCTGGAAGTCCATTACCTAAGAATGAGCTTCTTGATATATTTTATAACGACTAACAGAGGAATCTAGGACATACTTAGATAGTTATGCTGATTGTGTTTTCAGGAATAGGACTCCTAAGGAAGCTAAGGAATTAATGGCTAAAATAAGTAAGAACTATGAAGATTGGACTCCTCCTAAACAAGCTATACCTAAAGTAATTGTACCTGAACCATCTATTCCGGTGCCTATTCCAACATCAAAGAAGAGGGGAGTTATTGAATTAAATGATGAAGTGATGAAGGAAGCTAAGAAATGTCTTAAGGAGAAGGGAATTAAAGCTGCAGATGTCAAGAATTTACCTCCTATTGAAGAATTATGTAAGCCTATTCCCTACTCATCCACTATTGAGGTACACTCTCTCCAACACTTTGATGAAGGTGATATCCCTTACTCTAAACCTCCTGATCAATGCTTAGAAGAATTCGATATCTTTATTGTTAAGCAAGATAACTTTAATAAAAGGGTGCAAAATCATCTAATGGAAAACACTAGAGCTATTGTTGAGTTGAAAGATATTGTGGAAAGAACCTCTAATGATGTTAAAATGACTGTTAAACACTTTCAAATGGTTCAAACTCAAATAGATCAACTCGTTAAAGTGCAAAACGACTTGCTAGTTAATGCTGCTAAAGAAAAACATGCTTATGAAATTAGAACTAGAAGTGATGCTGCTACCCAGGATCCTCTATATCCTGAGGGGCATCCCAAAAGAATTGAGCAGGATCCTGAGGGGCAACAAGCTGAAAATAGTGGTTCTACTCGTAAGAAAAGGAAAAAGAAACATAAAACTGTTGTAGAACCCTCTGAACCTGCTATAGATCCCAATAGTATATCTATCTCTGATGCTGAAACTGAAAGTGGTAATGAAGAAAATGAAGTTCCTAATGAAGAAAAAGTTGAAGAACCTGAAAACCACACTAAGAATACTAAATACACCAAATAAGGTTTTATTCCTAAGAAACATGGTAGTGAAAGAGAGCCTTGGGTCCAAAAACCTATGCCTTTTCCTGATAAGAAACACAAGTCAAAGGAGGATGAACATTATAATAAGTTTTGTGAGTGGATCAAGCCTTTATTCTAGCAAATTCCTTTGACTGATGCTATTAAATTGCCTCCTTACTCAAAGTATATGAAGGACATTGTCTTGAATAAAAGGAAGATCCCTAATGAAGAAATTTCTACTTTGCTTGCTAATTATTCCTTTAATGGTAAGGTTCCTAAGAAACTTGGAGACCCAGAGATTCCAACTATCCCTTGCTCTATTAAGAATAGTTATGTTAGAACTGCTTTGTTTGATTTGGGAGCTGGAGTTAGTGTTATGCCTTTCTCTCTCTATAAGAGGCTTCAGCTTGAAAAATTGATACCAACTGATATATCTTTGCAAATGGCTGATAAATCTACCACTATTCCTGTGGGTATATGTGAGGATGTACCTATTCAGGTGGCTCACTATTGCTTGATATTAACTGATTTTGTTGTGCTTGAAATGCCTGAAGATGATAATATGTCTATTATTCTTGGGAGACCTTTTCTTAATACTGCAGGAGCTATTATTAATTGTAATCAAGGAAAGGTGACTTTCAATGTTAATGACAAGGAACATACTATCTATTTCCCCAAGAAGATTGAAAGGACTTATGGTTTGAATTCAATTAAACATGTTGAGGGCATTCAAGTTGGAGAAATATATTGTCCCATACCAAGAGAAAAATTTGAAACTATTATGATTGGGACTATTGCTATCAAGGTTGAGGTAACATAATCATTAGTGGAATACAAAGTTTTGTATCATATGAAATTGTTTTGGTAACAAGACCTGATCAACCTTGTTAACAAAAAGATTTCATTGAACAAAACAATGTTTTCACGATGATTATCTCCACTTACTTCTATTCTATCCATTTTAGTTTTTGCTTATGCCTAACTTAAAGGCGTTAAAGAAAAGTACTTATTGGGAGATAACCCAAAAGTTTTAGATGAGTCTTGGAAGTTATTACCTCTGTAATAACCGCTCCTTATCCTTTTTATTTGCTTTTTGTGCCAAGAGTAACCTCTAATGAGAGAGAAGTAATGATTGGGAAAGTTGCTGTCCCGAAACAGATTTCTGTGCTTCACCGTAAAAATTCGTGTAAAATCTCTGAACGTCTTTTTGAGGTGTGAAGTTTTGTGCTTCTGCCCCAGGTTGTTATCTAACTTTAGTTAGTTCAAAACTTTTTGATTGGAGCAACAGAAGGTCTTCGAAAAAATTCATCTTTACCAGCTGGTCTGTTTTGACAGATTTCTGCCATTTTCTGCATTTGCTTCTTGTTGGTTCCTTTTTGAGTTCTTTTGGGGAATTGAGCTTTCTAAGGGAAGTGCTAAAGTAGCTATTGTTCTAATGGAAGTTTATTTGGTGTTAGAACTGAACCTTAATACTTATTATATTGAGTGCACTAATGTTGGTAATAAAGATTGTGTGAAGTTTTGTATGAAGGAAAAATTTCAGGTGTATGGAAGGAATGAGTAATGAGATAAAGGATAGACTGAAGCTCAAGCTTGGGGAGGCCACGTGTGTCACCCCAAGAAATATCCAAGAAGTACAAGCATCAAATCTTGGGGATGCCCAAGGCGTCCCCTTCTTCATGAATAAAAATCCCAGGTTTCTTCCAAACATTTTATTTTTATTGTTTCATGCACAGTTGTATTGTTCTTGGAGCGTCTTATTTTTTGTTTTTGTTTTGGTTTTTCGTTTGCTTTGTTTTCTTAGTTTGCTGAATAAATTGGTTGGACCCCCTCTTTCATACATTGGTGTTCAAATAGTTTGGTTTGGTTTGGAAAAGAGTAGGAAAGCTCATGCTTAAGTGGTAAAGAGAGCTTGTTTTTGACCGTGCCTATGCTTTGTCATGCCATGCTTGATATTGTTTTGGCTTTATGCTTAGTATTATTTGCTGTAGCATGACTTGTTATAAACAATTGAGACTTCTTAATGTGCCTTGGATGAATCATGCGTTGTTTTAGCATATTAAAGCATAGTATTGTGGTATTCTCCTTTGATGCTTTATTTGGGTTGACTTGACGCATGCTCACACCATGTAATGACTATCCAAAGTCGCCATAGCCTTGATGATCCTTTAGTTTTCAACTTGTAGTATCACTTTATGCTTTGATCAATGATGTTTTGTCGTTCTGCATGATTATGGCCATTATTGCTCTCTTAGTTTGTCGCTCCCAGTCTTTTGCTAGCCTCCACAACCAAGTATGAGTTCCACTCATGCATCCAACTCCCTAAACCAAGTTATTCCAAAGAGTCCACCATACCTACCTACTAGCTTATGCTATTCCAAGTATATTCATGTTTTTGTTTACCTTCCAAATTAAACTTGTTATGAAAAAACTAGTGATTAAAGCTCTCACGAACTTGATGGCACACTTTACTTTTCTTGCCCTTAATAAACTTGAACCATTGTGTCGTCTATGTTGTATATGCTTGCACTTATTTGTTGGGAATTAGCAGAACCATGCTGTCATGGGGAACGCTTTCAACATTGCACTTGGTACTTGTACCTAGTTGATATCATGCTCTTTTGTATATGGATGTCGTCGATGTGAAATGAAAGGGGAGCTTGTAAGTCCATGGAGTTATGTATATGTGTTAGAGAACGCTCGACGCTGGTCTAATCCATGCCGACATGGTGGAAACCGTAGAAGAACCATAATGAGCTGTCTATGAAGCATTCTTCTTATAAAAAAAGAGTCCTATATTGAGACAAAAGAGAAAAAGAAAAAAATGAGATTATGAAAAGCGGAAAGAGAGAAAAAAGCACCATATTCCCATGGTAAATAAGAAGATTGCTGAGATGCTCGTTGTCTGCTTGCCTTGTCATTTTGATATGGGGATTCTTCCATATCATCAAGCAAGGGGTACCCCATTGGCGGTTCTCTATGATACACATATACTTACAATGACAAGACCTTACCGGTGACTAAACTTGAGTAGCATGAGGAGCGGCCCTCGTATACAAGGTACATGAGATTTCTAACTTATACTTCGTTAAGCATGTACACCATAGTTTGTTCACTTTAACCTTAATCACCTTCAAGATGCTTATGATAGGGGCAATGAGAGCTGAATGCTATAAGTACCATAATTTTTGGAAGCTCTTTATGAGACTTGAATCCCTACTTCCTTCTATGAAGGCCTTTCTTCCACTTATATATCGAGTCTCCACCTTCTATCTTTATGCACCTACTTTGAGAGCATAGTGGCCATTCTTAGTTCTATGTGCATTGTCCCAAGACTAGTTGATTGATGCATAACTTGATATTGCTTGTTTTAAACTATTTGTATCTAGTCACTCTTATGAACTTTGAAGGTGTCCTATGCATTTTTATTTGCTACTCTATGAGGGACAAGCTGAATACTATTATGCTATGTTTTCTTTATGTGAAACAAACAAATGTCTTGCAAAGAATTATTATTCATGAATCTTTTGTTTGTGCCTTTTCATGTTGCATCATAGTTTCTTTGTCCTATTGCTAGAACTTTGTCTTTCATGTTATGATTGAAGTACTATGATCCCAGCTTTGAAGTACTATGCACCAGACACGTTTACCGTCATCCCTATGAACTACTATAAATTTGACTAACCCGATGAACTTCCGGGTGAAGTGCTTCGCACTCGACATAATTGTCCGACATCCTAATGCAAGACTCAAGACTTCTGAGTCTCCATCGGAATCTATGATTTACATGGACACTCGAGGGCTACTGACATGGGTATGCCCAACAGGCACTCGACTACAGTCTACCTGGTGCGGCCTGACGGAAGGCGCACTCGACGACTTGCATAGGTCCATGACGCCCATGACGATTCGACTGATATGAAGCCCATATGGACACGGACTGCCAAACGCATAAGACAAAGAAAGCTCAAGACTAGAGTTCTAATCTAACTTGTAACCAACTCGTATTGGTACCTGAGACCTAGCCTCCCCATATATAAAGGCTAGGAGGGTCCAACGAGGAGGACTCGCTACGACACAATAGATCTAGACATCGTGACTCCCCCATTAGATAGATCGCGACTCCCACAATACACAATAGATCTAGACATACGCCAGATCCAATCTGCGACACGACCATCGGCGACATTGTAATCCTTCGGATCATCATCAATCAAGAGCAGGCAAGCAGGACTAGGGTCCTCTACGAGGCCTGAACCTGGGTAAACCGTGCGTCCCTGTGTGCTTGTTTGCTAGCCGATCGAGACTTCCAGCGTTTACTCCTTCTCCAAAAACCAAGTCCATAACAATGGGCATTGATGAGTTAAACCCTCGTCACTCACCGTCAGGCATGGCAAAGTTTTGAATTCTAATTTTTTTTCCACGTGAAATATTCCCGCCATTTATTTTATTCAACACGCGAAATATTTCCGCTTGTTTTATTCAACGAGGGAGGGTCTTTGCTGTGTACCCTAGACAAAGGAGCCTTTGCCGTGCACCGCGCATGGCAGAGCCCTGTTTTTCCTATTTTCCCCTTTTTTGCCTCCATTTTCTTTTAGCACATATTTTTATCTTAGATATAACTCATATTGAATCTATGGACACTCGAATTATGTGGTTTGGCCAGCAAACTTTAATTTTCCGGCGTTCCGGCGGCCGTCTCCCATCGAAACCCTAGTCTGCGGGGCACCTGAGAGGGTCTACCCCTAGATATCTTTGCACGAGGTTCCACCACTGTATTTTTTGTTTGTTAAGGTATGTTTAGACCATAGATACAAGGAAAACCAAGATTGGGACCCTGTGGCACATGCTAGCCCCCGGTATACCCGCAGCGGGACATTTCTACCTAGAGTTCGAGGAATCTGCTAAGTTTTATCGCCCGAATGTGAAGAAGGTCAGACCGGGAAGCTATGTATTCTATCTATGGAACTTGCCGAGGTCTGCCGTGTTTTTTCGGATTTTGCCGTGTATGTACTGTTACACGGCAAAGAACAAAAATCCCGTAGTGTCTATCCATCTGTCTTCCCGTCTTCTTCTCCGCTGGCGGCATATACCTGCTCCGGCCGGCTCCGGCCGATGGTCACACCAGTGAACTGGCAAGCCTCGGATGTACCACCCCTGTCGACGGCAAGCCAGCGAACTGGTCACAACGAGTGACGAAGTCATATAATTGATTTATAGTTGATGCCACATAGTTCCCGTCCATTAATTGATTTATAGTTGTGTTAGCTCAAGCATTCAAGACCGAGGCGGCTCATGCATCTACAAGCAATCGTAAGAACCGGTCAAATTCTTTGTGTAAAACAGCACTAGCCAAACGCCTTTCTATTTTACCAAAAACTAAGAACAAATATTGTTTTAGGAAACTCAAGTATTCGGTAGAAAAAACTGAATTGCCAAACGAAGCCTACATCCTCTTTGTTCTTTCACGCATTCCAACAACTTCTTTATTTTCTCTTTGCATCTTACGTCCTATCGTCCTAAAAGTAACATCACCAGCCCACCCGAGCGACGACTTAGTCGTATCCGACGCGTTCGGGTGTAGCGGTGTGGTTTCGAGAACGATTAGTAAAAGGCGCCCTCGTCCCGAAAAGGGCGTGAGCAGCGCGGAATGCCCTAGAAGGCGACACGTGGAGGCAGCATGCGAGGGCGTCGACGCGTTCCAAGTGGCGTCGCGTCTGGCCATGCCCGCGAGCATGCGTCTGGCCATTCCAAACCCCACGTTCACATCGAGTGGGTTTCCAACTGCCACACATTTTACAAGAAGTGCACGTGCTTCTCCCTACAAAACATCTTTTCCCTTGCTCAACTAAAATCGGCAGTGCATTTATTCCTTGTGGGTTTCATCACTGATGACCCACAAGTATAGGGGGTGTATCGCAGTATTTTCGATAAGTAAGAGTGTCGAACCCAACAAGGAGCAGAAGGTGCTGGCTAGTGGTATAGATCAGGAATTCTCTGCAAATACTTAGCAAACGGATTTTTAGGGGTTTTCGATAAAGCAAGTAAACAAAGTATGAGTAAATGAAAGACAGTAAGAATAAATGCAGCAAGTGGCCCAATCCTTTATGCAGCAAAGGACAAGCCGGTTGTATTACTTAAGATGACCAAACGTTCTCGAGGACACATGGAAAGACTGTCAAGTGCTTTCGTTTCATATAGTTGATTAATCTTCTCTAGCTTGCTAAGTGTTGTGTGGGTGAACCTGTGCTAATGTACCGCCCCATCCAATACTAATACATACTTGTGATTATACCCCTTGCAAACATCTGTAAGTACAAGAAAATAATTAAGATAGAAACCTAACTACAACTTTAAACTCTAAGACCCTTACGTCTCTTGTGCAATGGTTTCCTAACGGGGGTTCAGGTTTCTGTCACTCTGGCAACCCCTACGATTAGTAGTCAAATACACAATGCATTCCCCTAGGCCCATATAGGTGAAGTGTCATGTAGTCGACGTTCACATGACACCACTAGAAGAAGTACACCACAACTTAAATAACAATCTATTGAATCTTTCTCAACACAACTCCACTACTAACAACATGACTTCTCCCATGTCCTCAAGAACAAAACGAACTACTCACAAGACATCATATGGATCATGATCAGAGATGGAATAATTATGTATAACAATCTGAACATAAACAATAATTCAATGGTTCACTCAGTAGCATCAACTACAAAGAGTAATCAACACCGGGAAAGTTTTCCCTATGAACTAATGCAAGATTCAACTCAATTGTTACAGCAATATGAAGATGGTGATGAGGGTGCTGCTGATGATGATTGTGGTGATGATGATGATGATCCCGATGAAGTCCAGCTTGATGGTGGTGTTGATGGCGACGATCTCCCTTTTCCGGGAAGGAATTCCCCCTGGCAGAAATCATGCCGGAGAGATCTTCTCTCGGTGTTTTCCGCCCAGAGGCGGAATCTTCGTGGTCGCTCTCCAAGTCTTAGGGTTTCGGGAGGATGATATACGCCAGAGGGGAGAGGCTGGAGTGGTCCAGGGTGGCCACACCACCTCCTGGCGCGGCCTAGGGCTGCCCGCGCCATGGGGTGGTGTGGGCCCCCTGTGACCCATCTCCACTCCGTCTTCTGGCATCCTTAGTGTTCTAGAAAAATAGGATTTTCCGTATATTTTCCTAGATTTTCTGATCTTCGCGAATTTTGCCTCCAAACAGCACATTTTCCATCAGAAATCTGACTGCAGCGGTCCATGCTCCAAAAGTCATCAATCATGCAAAAACAGATGAAATAACATAAGTATCACCTCTTAATATGAAATATATCAATGAATAATAGTGAATTAAGACATAGAATAGTGATACATAATGGACGTATCAACCACCTATCAACTAAAACTGTAAACTACCACTGGATCGTCCCGTGGACTGCGATCAAAGACAGTACAACACAGTAAACAGGCAGTGCACGGTCGGTGCATGGGCAGAACATCGTCTCGTGCACTGCGACCGAAGGCAGTGCAACGCAACACAACAAGGCAGTGCACGAGTAGTGCACTGCCAGGATACCTCGCCGTGCACTGCGCTCGAAGGCAGTGCAACACAGTATAAACGGGCAGTGCACGGCTGGTGCACTGCCAGGACATCGTCACGTGCACTGCGACCGAAGGCAGTGCAACACAACACAAAAAGGCAGTGCACAAGTAGTGCACTGCCAGCATACCTCACCGTGCACTGCTGTAACACCCCAGATATCCACCCTACCTGGCAGTGCTACACATACATTAAAAATTTCTCATATTAGTACAAAACTATAAATTTCAGCAGAGTCTCCTTTGTCTATGGGGACAATCACGACAACAAAATCATAATACTAATCCAATTTTATCCATAGAGATAGCCACACAGTTCAACAAAACCAAGTTGGACTTCATAAACATGAGGTCTCTCAAATCAACCAACTCGGTAGCCACATAATAAAACCAACCAAACAATAAATAATAAGTCCAAAGCAAACTTGAGCATGGTTAAACTACTCTATCTATAAAGTGTTGTGATGTGTGGAAAACTAGTGTGTGTAAAATATAGAGGTGCTACTCCCATCCCATGCATGCCGTCCACATATGGTACCTAAAAAGATCGAAGCCACAAGGGTGAGTACAAAGTACTCAACAAGCACATAAAGAAATAATAAGTATTGCATAAAACACAACACCAACGATTATCTTGTGACACTAGTCATGTCACGATGATGATCATGTATGCCTATATGCTCTTTGCTTTCAGTTTTCTTTTGCGTATACCGGTATCGCTCAGTGGACACCCGCCAGCATCCACCGCTCCAACTTGTGGAGGTTGTCGATAATGTGGGACTCGTCCCAACATCGACGGTCTCAAGGTGTCTACCTCAGTAGAATACAACAGTATGCTTTATCTTTAAGATGCCATGCAAGAATGCAAGGGCAAATGTATCATTCGCTAAACTGTATCTCTTCTTGTATCATTGTCATCTCCATACATATAACCATTATATAATAGCACGAAATAAAAATAAGTGCTAGAAAATAAAAGTCAAGCGAAGGGAATCATGCAAAGTATTATCCCGATATGCACTTGCCTGAACCGCGGGGCACAAGGACATAAACTGTGAATCGTAGGATTCCAGACGGGAAGTACCCGCACCTGCTATAGAAACATTTATCACACTCAATGCACATCATCACTTCAAAAACATACAAGAAAAATATCGCATAGCTCCTATTCACAAAATCCCGAAACAAATCCTTTCTTTTCTTTCCCTTTCTTTTATTCTATAAGAAGACCAATAGGTTCTGTTCTAAGAAATTAAGTTGTAGTAAGAAGAAAGTGAGTTGTAGTGCAATCATGCGTAGATACAATGAATTTAATTAAACTCATCTTACTAGCAATAGAATCAGGTACAGACTATTACATATACATCAAAATCTATTGTCCCAGGCTTGGGTCTAGGAATAATACAAGAAACCTTCACGTACAAATAAGTCAGGGTCTGGTTCCACGTACTGAACTAGGAAGATCGATCTAGTTACTATTTCTTAGTAACCTATAGCTTTCACCCCTTTCACATGTACCTCCAAAGCTATAAAACTAGCTACACAAATAGACTTAATACATCAGGAGCACGTACAGAAAAGTAGCTAATTCTCTTTAGTGCTAGCTACAGACTTCTAAATTTGCTTAAGAACAGTACAGTCCCCAATGCATACTAGGATCCCAACAATTTTCTGAAACTAATCACTTCTGTCGGTCAAACCTTCCACAAGGACGGTCCCAACACTCTGAACCAAACTATAGATTCGTAAAATCTACTCCTTTCCAAAACCAGAAATTTGTGTAAAGGAAGGAGTTGCAAATCAATCAAGAACTAACCAGTTGGTAGCGTCGCAACCTGGCCAGCGACGGAACGACTTGACGACGAGGTCTGAGGATAGTAGCATCGCCACAACACATCCTCATGGCCTCTCAGCGATCGAGATGAGCCGACAGCAGCAGCGTCGCAGAACAGGAGGACCCAGCGGCGGCGGCCTGTGGGAACTAGCGCTGGACATTATCTTAGGGCAGAGAAGATTGGCGGCGGCATCCAACTCAATCGATCCTAGTATACAGGGCATAAAATCCACAGGACGAGTATGACTCAAGTTCAAAAAGCCCAACCCAGTCCAGTTACTTTCTTCACGTTGAAGGCATTAAGCAAGTATGACTAGATGTGCAACAATAGCTCTACACGGAGGAGCTGGATGCAACTACAGAATTTCGAACGACGGGTCATGAGCTCAATCACTAGTACACGCCATTTTCCTTTCTTTTATTATTTTTATTTACTTTTATCTAACTTCCAATTCCTAAATCTGATTTAAATATTCTCAAGATCCTGTTTATTTCCTTAAACAAACATAGATAGCTAGCATTAAAATTTGGGGTATTACAACTGCGTTTGAAGGCAGTGCAATATAATATAAAAAGGCAGTACGCAGACAGTGCACTGCTAGGACATCATTCCGTATACCACGACCGAAGACAGTGCAATACAGAAGAAAAAGGCAGTACACCTGCCGTGCACCACCAGGACATCATGCCGTGCACCACAACCGAATGCAGTGCAATGTAGGGTCAAAGAGCAGTGCAAAACAAAAAGTTCTTCAAAAACCTATCATATGTGATCTAGTTTTGTAGATCTCGATGCGACTAGCGCAATTATGAAAACGGATCTCAGTTTGGATGATTCGTTTAAAAGACATCACATTTTTCATGTTTAAATTAAAAAAGAAAGGGAAAAAGGACACGCGGTGTTTAGGGTTTTCGCTCTCACGCTACCACGAGGACGCTCGGAGCACGAGCAGGGGACTAAAACTTAGCGTATCCACGTAGACGAGTAGAAATGTGTAAATTTGTATCGGTTTCTTAGGTTTGTAAATACGTTGCAACCCTTATACAAAAACTGTTTTTCATAATGAAACTCGGAGACACGAAAATATGTTAACAAAGAGGATCGAGCAACAACGAATATGTCGTGTCGAGCTGTGTAAATTTCTTACCTTTTTCTATACTACAGCAGCATGGTGTATATGCAACGTCTTTTTACTCATACATGTCAAAAGACGTTTTTTTACTCATACGTGTTGGTGTACTTTTGTACCTATTCCACATTTGAACTGACTGTGTTGCCCTCTCTTATTAGCGACTTACGGTTCCAGCTCTTTCGCATCAGTCTTTGGAGTACTCTATGCTTTACCCGAATTTTTAGCTAGGCTTGACTTTTTTGTCCGTCTTCACTGCATTCACTTGGGTGAACGACAAGACGTTTCGACATAGACTATGTATTAGCGGTCTCTGGTCTTTCGTACGATGTTTACGCGTCATGCTAACCTAATGGTAGCCTCATCTACATGGCACGTTAAAGCCTGCATGCTTACCGCATCATTGTCGCTCTAGAGTGGCCATATGTTCTGATGCTAACCGTCGCATCGTTTCAACGCTCCGAGGCGACGCGCGCCATAATAAGTATCTCTACCGATGTCATGCAATGCTACCTCCTCCCATCTTTGTGCCTCCAAGCATCTTTAGAGCCTTTTTTGGGTTCCACTTCCCGTATCCGTGATCTCGCTGAAGATCGATGGCGGAAGCTGGGCCGTGCGTTTATCCATACGCGTCCTCGACCAAGATGGCGATGCATGGCGGTTGTGCAGGGTGTCGGAGACCACTCCTTCCTTTCGCGCGTTCGGGATAGCTTTCGGAGGCACCGGATGCACATTGTCCGCTCTACCGCCTTTCTCGACGTCACCACGGTGTTCGACCTCACGAGACTAGGGTTGGCAAGCGATGTCACGAGGTATCCAGACTTCGGGAACAAAGAGCACACACGCAGTTTCCGCGCCATCGACGATTCGAGCTTGTACAAGGCGCTCGGGTGCCGTCGCTTTCTGTGTTCTTGGCGCCAGGAGATGAATCAAGCATACCGCTTGTGCTTCATCGACCAAGAGCTGAAGGCTATAATCCCTAAAGATTTCATCGAGGGTATGGTTTTGGAAACAGGGAGAACATAATTAGTATTAGTGGCACCTGTGAGTTCATCATCGGCCTAGCGGTGGAGCGACGCTTCTTCATGAACGTGGCGGCAACAAGGAACGCCTGCACCACGAGGGTGCTGGCTGAAGCTGCCAAGAAGGTAAAGACATGCGCTATCCGGTTGCAGGATATTTACTCTGTCGTACTATAACTCCCTCGATGCAGGCACATTTTTCACGAATTATGTATTTTTGAGTGGTTTTCGTCGAACTCTGCGACACGCCCCCTTTGTAAAGTGGATGTAAAGCAAAATTTCATACTGTTTGCTTAGAGTATCGCTGATCTAGCTTGCTTATAAAAGCACGGATTTCGCAGGACTATTATTCTTGCAACGATGTGTCTAAAATTCTCTCTTAGCCATCATTCGGGTACGCATTTACCCATGAATTGTCTAACGTTATGCCTATCAACTAAGCCTAGAATCATCTAAGTGTACTTTTAATGTCATGCGTTTTGCTTGCCAGCTGTGCCTGGGGGCGCAAGGAGAAGCGTAGTTTGTGTAAATCAGCAGTGAGTTAAATTGCTCTAGATATGCGCGATTTGAATTGGTGCCTTTGGATCTAAGCGGTATTGCGCAATCCTAGTTATTCCATTACCCAACCAGTCTTGCATATATTTAAGGGATAAGAAAGAGGAGACAATACAAAGCGGATGTCGGTCCCTAGCGCTTATAGACACCGAAGCACAAGCCTAGTCGTCGCGCTCGTGCTGGTGTGACAAAAAAACCGCCAGGCATAACTACATCAGGAAATGTGCAATGCCGGTGCATTTTTTTGGCTTAGCACAATATCATTCGCCGACCTAGCGTTTTCACGGTGCGACAGAGGATTACATTGTAGGCTGAAACTTTGTACATATCATGGAAGCTATGAGATGACAATACAAATAGACTGCCTGGTCCGATATGTGTCGGCGATGTGTTGGTTCATAATAATATAATTAAATTGCTATCTAATACAGAACATTTTATATATAAATAAAATATAAATAAATAATATATAGAAAATAATAGAAAACTTATAATGTACAACAAGTACTTTATCCAATTTAGTTCACATACACCTCTAAAAAACTAACTAATTATTTTATAACAACTGATTTAGATTTTATGAGCTGTCACAACCAAATAGCCCTCCTTTGCTTGACACTCGAAGACACAAACATCTCCTTCTTGCAACTTCTTCTAAACAACACAGTCTGTCCAATTTGAAGTCAAAATGACATTCCCGTCATTTTCATGCTTTGCACAAACTTCTCTGATTGTCTCATTGCCACCGTGATCTTTCATCTTGTCTCCGTCTTCATGAATATGATAAATGAGAAACATGTGAGCAAAAGGGCATGAAAAGTAATGCATAGGAAGAAAAAACAATTACTGGTTGTTGGAAGTACGAAGATCAATATGAAGAAAGAAATAATTACCGGTCATGGTAAGAAAACTACCATATTTCCTTTGGAGAATTTTGTTCTTATTCATGATTCAAATATAGTAAGGGATCGCTGGCTTGTATCTTCTGACTATCCTTCTAAGGTTTCTCCTTATTGATCTAGTCATGTCAACACCATTGCCAAACCTATAGCGACGGCCATACTTGTCTACAACTCAGGCATCTGATCCTGAAATGAATTTATATTACTTGACACACATAATTCAGATCTTATTGATCAAGTCTCACCACTATACCTCGTAGGATAGAGGGCACAACCAAAAAGAACTAGGTACCTCGTCAGGGTTATTCTCCGCAATAGGCATTCCTAACCTACAAAGTCGAACAAAGCTACCTTATTCTCTTACAACAAAAATTCCTAATATACAGATACCATTCAGATCAATGGGATTTAATCATTGACTAACATATCAACCAATATGTTAGGACAAATTGCGGACAAGAACTAGGTATACTAGGGAGGACACTAGAGAGGTGTGCGCAACCTTGGTTGAGGACACTAGAGAGGTGCACGCAGCTATGGCCGAGGGCGCGGGAGAGGTTCGCGCGGCTGTGGTCAAGGGCACCGGAACGGTTCACGTAGCCGTGGTCGGGGGCGCCGGATAGATCCCCGCAGCCGAGATTGAGGATGTCGGAGAGGTGTAGGGTGATACTAAGATCTAGTGGTGGAGAGTAAAAGTGAGGTCTAGAGCTAGGCGATTTCTTTCGAATAAGGTTGAGATCTAAACCTTGGTGGGATTGATCGTTCTGGCCCATTAAACAAATTTGCAGACAGGTAAACAAGTAGGGAAACAATGAGTTCTAAAAAAACAGATATGCTAGCAATAATTAAAATAATGTTCAAATAACAATTACAAAATACATGTTCAAACAAAATTAAAAACACACGAACTACTTATTATCCACTAATCCTCCTTAGTATACTCATCAAAGGCAATAGAGTCTATATTGTCATTGGCGGTTAATCCACATCACATTGAATTAATTAAGTCATTCTACCAATAATATCCTCTATATAGAAGGAGATCTGTTGGCCTTCCTCATGGAGAAACTGATCGCCTCTTCTTGAGCTATGTTATTGATTTGCTCATATTGAAATTTCTTTTGTTGCTCACACAATGGTTCCTTATGTTTAAATCTATTCCAGAGACAACACAACGCGTGAAAAAGGTACGGAGACTTGTGCTTTGGATCAACCCATACAATGGCACTACAGATAGGATCCTCCTGATCGCATCCAAGAAACTGGCGTCTGATGTCACAGCTCCGTCGACAGTCATACATAACTCTGTGATGAAGTGAAAGGCTGCATGTAACATCCCAAAACTTTAATCCAAGTTATCAAGATCCAAAACACCCAATTTAGGGTTAACAAAACCTTTTTCCATTTTAAAATATTAAAGTATGCATATGGTGTTGCATTAAATAAGAATTGATTTGAATTGCCATGATTGTTAGTTCTAATGGTTGTAAAATGATTCTAAGATGAATGCCACATCATCTAGATCATTCCCAAGTAAAATCCAAAGAAAAAGAAATCAAATACAATTAATAATAGAAATGGTCACTTTTGCTATTTTAATCAACTAGCCCACTTTGGGTATTCATAGCACTCAAATTTCAACAGAAGCAATTGTGGATCTTTGCACCCCTTACTAGTACAAGTTAAGATGTACCACGGCCCACTTTGTGATCTTCCAAAAACATTCAAACTCTAATTTTAAAAGACATTTAAAAATGGAATCTATCTCATATGTCTAGATCCCACTTTTTCAAAAACCACCCAAATGACTTCAACTTGACAAATCCTAGCAACTAGAGATGCTTAAGCATGTGACAAACAACTCCACCAAATTTCATTTCAAAATTCCAAACTTGATTTCTTTCGGCCATTTTGTCAAACACTTGGTGTGCACAGATCAGACAAAGATCAAAAACACTAGTGTGAGAAGTGTTTTGGCCAAACTTGTCTCCCACATTGCAACCACAACCTCTCCAGTGCACCCCTACTCTTTTCTAGCCCGGCCAACCACTGTGCCCACAACCAAATGGTCATGGCCATTATTGCTAAGCACCTTGAGCACCCCCACCTTGCTCAACGCGTTGCCCGTGCACCACTCCCTCCTCCAGGCCAGCCCCAGCTCGAGGACAGAGCGAGGAGAAGCCAGGAACCGCCGTGCCCGGAACGTGTCTGCCATGCCGACTCCGCCCGCAGAGCACACACGGTCCCCGCTCAACCAGATCCCGCCTTGCTCTCGCCGCCCACCTACATGATCACCACTGCCCCAGGAAGCTAGAGGACATGCCTGTTTCCCCGACCGTGACCCGTAGCCGCCGGCGGCCGCGAAACTCGCCGTCGACAGAGACAGCGTGCACGCCGCGCCGCTCACTTCTCCCGACCACAATTCACTGCACACACACCTCTGTGACACTCGCCAGGGCACCGCCCACCGTCCTAGCCCACCACCCAAACCTCTAGCTCGCTGTGCCGTCGTCACCAGCGAGCTCCGCCCACACCTCTCTACACCCTCGCCCCGCTATAAATAGAGCGCCTCCCAGCACCGTTTCCTCACACCAGTCGCATCCACTCCCCCTCAGAAACCTCCCCGAGCTCCACTGGAGCCAGCCACAGCCAGTAGCGCCCCAATTTCGCCGGAGTCTGCCGTGGAGGGAGGAGGAGGGCGCCAGTGATCCAGGCCATCTCCCGGGACACCGCCGGTACAAGGAGAACCGATGTCATCGTCTCATCCAATTTCCCGCCTCGCCGCACTCGCTCGATCCCCGGTATGCCCCCACTGCACCCTCACCGACCATGCTAGGGTTCGTCCCCGTCGAGAACTATTCCGGTGTGGACGATGGCTGTGAGCCGTTGATCCAGGATCTAATCCTGCGGCCACCATCCTCCCATACCGATTCGGCAACCCCTGTCCCACTGACAGGTGGGGCCCTCACTTAAAACCAGCCCGGGCGCTGCGTGGAGTAAAGTGGGCCGGCCCATTTTATCCCGCGCAACTCATTTAATTCAAATAAATCCTTTTCCATTTTACCTGAAACTTAGTTCTGTCCCTTAATTCAAAAATCATTTCAGAAAGATCTATAAATCCAAATTGAGTGATTCCAATTGTGTTGGAAAGGTAATAAAAGTATCTATCCAAGCCCGTTGGATTTAAATCATTTAGAGTTGGAGATATCTCCTAGCAAAAATAACAAGATAGAAGATTTTTCACATTCAAACATTTTTATAAAATCAACCATAATAGCTTTTGAGTTGATTCCAACTCTCAAAAATCACATTTAACCATACCTATCTGAATATGAAATAATATTAAGGTTTGCATGCAGTGACTTTGGATTAGTACCAAAATAATGCTATATAGGCATTTCTAGTCACTTTAAATCATTAAATATTAAACTTAAACTTATTAAAATGTGATCCAACCTTTAAATCACATTCCCATATATTAGAATATGTGGTGATGACATGTGTCCACATGATCCCATATTTTAATTGGAGAATATTAAATCTTAGTTAATTTGAATGAGTAGACATTACTTTTCTCAAATAAAATAAAGGAACGTAGTTCATTAAACCTTGTGATGTTTGTGACGATACTAGATCATCAAATGTGTGCATTAGTCTACTAAGTAGACTAGTTAAGTATTGTTTGGTGATTGTATATTCCGTATGTATTTATAGACGATAGTACCGACCAAGTCTACGAGGAGGAGGAGTTCTACCCCTAAGAAGAAGAGGAGAATTTCAACCACTGCACCAATCAAGACAAGCCATCATTAACAACGCAAGCTAAACCTTGCAAGCTAGATAACCTAAGCAAATGCATTAGGCATGCTTTGGTTATACCATTTGACTTATACCTACTCCAAGTTTTGTCTACAAGCTTTATTTTCTATTACTTTAACAAAGTTTCTTACTTATTTATAGACATCATAAAGAGTATAAAACTTGACCTATCTAGTTAGACTTAGATGTCATTCTATGGCATGAGATTGATCTTAGCATCCCACATTAGTGAACACTCTTAACTTAGTAGTTAGAGCTAAACCAAAACTTGGTCACTTTAGATGGGAATACTTGGTGAAAATGACTTGTGAAAACCTTGGAATGATGAGTCATTCTATTGAGATGTTTTGACATGTGTTGAGAAACACAAATGGTTTATGATAATGAAAATGTTGAGGCATGAGCCTTAGCCCCTTTATGAAAAATGATGGTTAGGTTCGGATGCGATACCATTCCAACTTTACCGTACAACCACAATACCTAAATTGGGTAAGGCTTAGCCGGAAGTTTATATGCATTAGTATTAGTTCCCTCGCGGGAGAGGTTTGAGTTGAGGCTACCTCTCAATGTTGTCCACCTATGGAGTGCCTAGGATGGAAGATGGCCATGGCGGGGAGGCCAGTCTCATAGGAGAGGTGCTTATACTAGAGTGTGTAAAGGAAAGGTTATGTTTGATTATCTGCATACTAAGTATGATGATTCAGGGTTATCCCTGACAGATGTATCGAATTTTGTGGTGAAAGTGTACCACCGCTGCAGAGTGTCAAACTATTCGAATAGCCGCATCCGCAGTTATGGATAGTTGGAGTGGCCATACTGTTCCGTTGTCAGATGTTTTCAAAATGACTTATGTAATGAATTCTGACATGACTTGACCACAACAGAGTTGTGACTATGAGAACTAAGTTCCCACTTAGGTGATTTCAAACTTTATTTTATCTTTCTTTGTTTCTGAACACAGCCTAGGTTTCAAACTTAACTTTACAAATAAACTTAGAACTTAGCTTTCCTACTAGAACTGCCTTACTTGTTAGTGATAGTTTGCGAGTACTTAAAGAGTACTCATGGCTTTGTCCCTGGCTATTCCCGTGGCCAGACTATGAGGAGGACTACCCTGAAGGAGGACAGCAGGGCTGACTCGACAACTAGGATCATCTCCATCGTCGGCATTGCACGTGACACCTTTGAAGATGGAGCCCACCGCTTATTATTCCGCTACTTGTTTGTACTAAGACTGGATCATGAGATCCTTTTATTTGTGTAAGACCTTATTATGGTTTGTAATGGATGATGTACTGTGATATCCAATCTTTTATGTCTCGCAAAAATGGTAATCCTAGGATTGCGATGTATGGCATAATAGGCACCTGAGATTAAAAATCCGGGTGTTGACAAGTTGGTATTAGAGCCATCGTGACCATAGGAGACCCTAGTTAGAATGGACGTCCGAACAAAAACTTAGTTTCAAAACCAAAGTGAGTAGTTGTGAAAATCTATTTCCTCTCTTACCCTTGGGATTCTTTCTCTCAAAAAATACATGTTCCTAAAAAATTCTTACATTACTACCTAAAATTTTGACACACTTGATCACATCACTAACTTTCTCATCCTAAATTATTATAGATGGAAGTTCAGTACTGCAAGTTCTACCAGTTGGGCAACGGAGGCCAACGGATCTTCGAGAGGGATCTAGATGCACTGTCTGAGCACTTGGAGCGCCCACATCCAGAATTCTTTGGAGCTCAACTCAATGGTCCCCCAGGAGGAGATTTACAATGGCTAGTAGTTGCTGATCTTCGAGGCAAGTTAGAAGCACCAATGTCCAAGAAGATTCAGTTCTCCGTGAGAGAGAATAACTGGCTAGATGGATTAGCCAGGGCAATGCATGAAGCTCTCGCTCGTCTCTGCGCATAGAATGTCAACCTAATCCAAGGAACCCGCTTTGCTCACTATGCAAGGCGTGATTCTATGGGAATGCTGCTAGAGATGCCAAGTCACCCAGAGTTGAAGCGTCAAGTGGAGAACCTCGACTTCCTGCTGTACGACAGACATAAGGAATTGGACAATGCTAGAGAGTTCGCCAACCACAACCTTGCCATTGCCGCCCAGAAGGCCCAGACTTTCTCACTGCTCGTCAAGGATTGTCAGTCTCTTCGCCGTCAATGTGCAAAGAAGGATCGCACCATCGACCGTCTTTGCAAGAAGGTGGCCAACCTCGAGAAGACCATCAAGGATCAAGAAGCTCAGCTTGCAGCAAAAGAAGAAGAAGAGGAAGGTGAAGACATCCAAGGGGATATTCACTTGTACCTCAACAATGATGATGACTATATGGAGGATGATGCTATGGACTTCTACACCGACGATGATGACTCCGACTTCATCGATGATGAGTAGATGCACTAGAGCACTATCATAGGAGTGAGGACTATTGGTCCCATTGTATCTTAGCTTATAGAATGGTTCTTCAAACCATCTGTTTTCCTTTTGGTTATGGTGTGTGTGTGTGTGTGTTTGTATCGCGTGCTTTGCTTGAATGAATGAAAAGAAGTTAGTTGCAAAACCAGAGTCAAACTCAAAGTTTTAGCTTGAAACCAAAACCATGAACCTTAGAACTTCCCTCTTACCCCATTATCTATCTCAATCTTCAGATGACTCGTGGAAACCAAGGAGGGAGCAACTCATCACAAGACCCAATGCTGCAGATTCTGCAGACGCTCATTGCAGACCGTGAAGCTAGTAGGGCAGAGCGCCAAGCAAATCTAGCCACCCTGCAGCGGATCACCCAGATGTCTCATAATAATCAGAACCATGGAAATCAGGATCATCACGGATCCAAACTCAAAAACTTCCAGAATACCAATCCCCCAATATTTAGCAAGTCTAAAGACCCACTGGATGTTGATGATTGGTTGCCGACAATGGAGAACAACTTAGAAGTCGCCGGAGTGGATGCAAAGGAGAAAGTTCTGTTTGCCACCCACTATTTGGCCAGAGATGCAAGATCTTGGTGGAACAGCACCCGCACGATGAACCATGGTCAAGTGATGACGTGGGAAGCCTTCAAAGTCAAGTTCATCCGCACCCAAGTGCCGCAGGGTCTAGTGACCCGAGTGAGAGATGAATTCAGAGAGCTAAAGCAAGGCATAATGACTGTAGTGGAGTACCGTGACAGATTCTTGTCCCTTGCCAGGTATGCACCTACTGAGATCAACACGGAGGCCAAGAAGAAGGAGAGATTCCTGAACGGACTGCATGATGAGATATAGATAGTCCTCGTCAACATCCATTTCGAGGATCTCGAAGAGCTAGTCGACTCTGCCATTCAGATGGAAGGGAAGATTAATCAAGCAAACGACAACCGCAAACATCGGATGATGCACCAAGCTGGATCCAGCAGTCACCAGAAGTACCGTCCCAACCTGTCTGCCAGATATGCACCGCAGAACAATCGACCCCAATGTCTCGTCCAAGCTACCCCAACCGCATCGGAGGAAATGTGAAGTCCGGAGAAAACAACAACCACCCCGGCAACTCTGGCAATTTCAACCGTGCACCTCCCAAGCACAACAACAAGAACAACAACATTGCACCGAGAACTGGAAGCAATGTTGTTCCCGTGGCAGCAAAAGACAAGTCTCATATTACTTGTTTCGAGTGTGGAGTGAAGGGTCACTACTCCAATGAGTGTCCCAAGAAGATTACCGCCACTACCAATGTGAATTCCCCAGCTCAAGAGCAGCGTCGTGTTCAACCAGGAAGAAGATTCGCCCCAGGGAACCCTCACAACCGCAACGACCGTCTCTTCCACATGAACACCGAGGAAGCCCAAGAAGCTCCAGATGTAGTGCTAGGTATGTTTTCTGTCAACTCAGTTTTAGAAAGAGTGTTGTTTGATTCTGGAGCATCGCACTCATTTGTTACCGAAGAATTTGCATGCACTAGTAAGATTCACCCAACCAACTTGAAGCATGTCATGATAGTTCAAATACCTGGTTACACTACAAAAGCTAGAAAAATTTGCAAAGCTGTGCCTATCAGAATACATGGGATAGAGTTTTATGCCAACCTAATAGTACTTGGAACCAATGGTTTGGAAGTAGTACTAGGAATGGATTGGATGTCAAAGCATAAAGGATTGATTGACTATGCCAAGAAAGCCATCACCATGACCAGTAGCTCTGGAGTATCAGTAGAGCATATATCTAAAACCTTGCCCTGTCAATTCAAGTGCAACAAGAGTCTAGCCCTACCCACAATAGACCAAGTCAGAGTAGTCTGTGAATACCCCGACGTATTCCTAGATGAATTGCCCGGTATGCCCCCGGATCAGGATATTGAGTTCATTATTGAACTAATCCCCGGAACTGGTCCCATAGCTCAGAGACCCTATAGCATGAACCCATCAGAGTTAGTGGAACTGAAGAAGCAGTTGGATGCTATGCTGGAGAAAGGTTTGATTCAACCAAGCGCATCGCCATGGAGATCGCCTGTTTTGTTCATCGACAAGAAGGATGGAGGCAACCGTTTGATTATAGGAAGCTGAATGATGTCACAATCAAGAACAAGTACCCTTTGCCAAAGATTGAGGATCTATTCGATCAGTTGACTGGTGCCAGTGTGTTCTCTAAGATTGATCTTAGGACTGGTTATCACCAACTTAAGATTCGTGCAACGAATATTCCAAAGACCGCCTTTACTACCCGATATGGATTATACGAGTATACGGTCATGTCTTTTGGATTAACCAATGCCCCTGCTTATTTCATGAATCTCATGAATAAGATCTTTATGAATTTTCTAGATAAGTTTGTCGTTGTGTTTATCGACGATATCCTTATCTACTCCAAGTCAGAAGAAGAGCATGAGCAACAACTGAGAATCATTCATGAAACCCTTAGAGAGCATCACTTTTATGCCAAGTTCAGCAAATGTGAGTTTTGGCTGAAAGAAGTAGGATTCCTAGGACTTATTGTGTCTGCCGGAGGAGTCGCTATTGATCCCGCCAAGATCAAATATGTAGAAGAATGGGAAGCCCCAACCACTCAAACCCAAGTCCGTGCATTTCTCAGATTAGCGAGATATTACCGCAAGTTCCTAGAAGGATTTTCGAGCGCTCGCAAGACCCATGACTCAATTGTTGAAGAAGGACAAGAAGTTTGAATGGACCGACAAATGTGAAGCAAGTTTCCAAGATCTCAAGAAGAGATTGATTTCAGCCCCAATATTGATCATGCCAGATATCAAGAAGCCGTTTGACGTGTATTGTGATGCATCCAAGATTGGTCTCGGATGTGTATTGATGCAAGAAGGCAAAGTCATAGCGTATCTGTCTCGACAACTGAAGCAACATGAGCAGAACTACACTACCCATGATATTGAATTAGCAGCCGTAGTTTTGGCATTGAAGACATGGCATCATTATCTTATGGGTAATCGCCATGAGATTTACTCTAATCACAAGAGCTTGAAGTATATTTTCACTCAGAAGGAGCTGAATATGAGGCAAATGAGATGGATAGAGTTAATCAAGGATTATGACCTTGACATCCACTATCACCCCGGCAAAGCCAATGTGGTAGCAGATGCTCTTAGCAGATTGTCGTGTAGGTTAAACACCATGATCAAGGAGAAGCAACCAAGTTTGTATGAGGAGTTGGAGTAGTTTAGAACTGAGCTAGTAAGGAAAGGATTTTTAGCTAGCATTGAACTTCAACCCACTTTGATTAGCCAAATCAATGAAGCCCAAAAGGGAAATGAAAGTATCGACGGAATCAAATGTCGTATTGGTACAAGAAAGGTACCTGGATTCACCGAAGACGAAGAAGGAGTTCTGTGGTACAAAGGACGTATCTGTGTGCCAGCAGATTCGGAGCTGAAGCAAGTTATCATGCAAGAAGCTCATGATAATCTTTATTCTATCCACCCCGAAGGAACGAAGATGTATCAGGATTTGAAGGAGCAATTTTGGTGGCACAAGATGAAGAGAGAAATCGGGAGCTACATCACCAAGTCTGATATCTGTCAGAGAGTCAAAGCGGAACATCAGAGACCCGCAGGACTATTGCAACCATTGCAGATTCCGGAATGGAAATGGGATTCCATCGGAATGGACTTTATCACCGGTTTGCCTACTTCTAGTAGGGGAAATGACTCAATCTGGGTCATAGTGGATAGACTGTCCAAGGTAGCTCACTTTATACCTGTCAAGACAACCTACTAGAGTTCGAAGCTAGCAGAGTTGTACATTGCTAGAATCGTCAGTTTGCATGGAACCCCCAAGACCATGGTATTAGATCAAGGAACCCAATTTACCTCGAGATTTTGGAAGAAATTCCAAGAAGGATTAGGAACCAAGTTGAATTTCAGCACAACTTATCACCCGCAAACCGATGGACAGACTAAAAGAGTCAACCAAATCCTAGAAGATATGTTGAGAGCTTGTGTGTTAGAGTACGGATCAAAATGGGAAGATTCCCTACCTTTCGTAGAATTCTCATATAACAACAGTTATCAAGCCAGTTTGCAAATGGCCCCATTTGAGTTCTTATATGGAAGGAAATGCCGTACCCCTTTGAATTGGTCACAAGTAGGAGAGAGTCAGATTTTCGGACCCGACATCCTACGAGAAGCTGAAGAGAAGGTTCACAAAGTTCGTGAGCACCTCAAGACCGCCCAATCCAGACAAAAGAGTTATGCTGACAAGAGAAGGAGAGACCTGACTTTCAATGTCGGAGATTTTGTATATCTCAGGGTTTCGCCATTGAAGGGAACCCAACGTTTTAGTCTGAAAGTAAAGTTAGCCCCAAGATATATCGGACCCTTCAAGATTCTGAATCACCGAGGAGAAGTATCGTATCAACTAGAACTTCCAGAAGAGATGTCAGCCATCCACAATGTGTTCCATATCTCGTTACTTCGCAAATGCCTAGAAGTGCCAGAGAAGACCAAAGTTTTCAAGAACATCGATCACTGAGCCAAGGATCTGACGTATCATGAAGTGCCCACCCGTATCTTGGAGGAATCTTACAGAACCACCAGGACCCGGAGTATCAAATTTCTCAAGATCCAATGGAGCAACCATATGATACATTGCAAATGTATCTATAATTTTTGATGTTCCATGCTTGGTTGTATCTCCTTTCTTGTGTTTTGTCCACACTTTGGAGTACTTTTCATATGATTTCTTGGACTAACCTATTAATAAGAGCCACAGTGCCAGCTGCTTGTTTTCTGCTATTTTTGGTTCCAGGAAAGTCAGAAAATGAATATTCTCGAAATTGGACGGGACAAAAGCCAAAGTGCCTATTTTTCCGGAAGACTCACGGAGCCAGAATACGAGACGGAGGAGGGCCAGGGCTGGCCACACCCCCAGGCGCGGGCTGGGCCTGGCCGCGCCAGGGCATGGTGTGGGCCCCCCAGGCACCCCCTCGGTCTCCCTCTTCGCCTATAAGAAGCCTTCTGACCTAAAAACTCTGGGGGGTTCGACGTTTTTCCAAAAGGAGTTCCGCTCCACCGCCACCACTAGATTCCACAAAACAGCACCAGAAACTCCGTTCTGGCACCCTGCCGGGACGGGGAATTGGAGGAGATCATCGCCATCATCATCACCATCGCTTCTCCATCGACCATCCATGTTTCCCCCATCTATGAGTGAGTAATCCCCCGCTGTAGGCTATGGGGATGGTAGGGATTGGATGAGATCGTTCATGTAATGGCATCAGATTGTTAGGGCATGGTGCCTAGTATCTTTTATTAGTGCTTTATGACTTTGTTGCGACTTGTTGTGCTTAATGCTTGTCACTAGGGCCCGAGTGTCATGATTTCAGGTCTGAACATGTTATTGATTCATTATGATAGTATTGTTTTTGGTCTTATCTGCAAGTTGTATACACACGTTGTTGTCCGGAACCTATGGCCCCGATGTGACAGAAATCGGGATAACCGGAAGGGAATGGCTTTGATGTGAGGATCACATGTGTTCATGGAGTTTTAATGCTTTGCTCCGGTGCTCTATTAAAAGGAGCACCTTAATTGCCAGTAGTTCCCTAGAGGCCCCGCTGCAAACGGGCTAGCAGGACAAAAGATGTTGTGCAAGTTCTCAATGCGAGCACGTATGACTATATATGGAATACATGCCTAGGATTGTCTAGTACTTGGATGCTTTATCTTATTTATCTGCAATTGCCCTATGTTCTGATTGCTATGTGAATTGTCTTGTCCATGCAACGCCCGTCCATCCATACCTATGCCTACCTTTTCGAATCCCATTATCGCTTTTTGTTACTCATCTTTGCTTTACTCTCATTGTTACTTTACTATTCCTACTACAAAACTGTTGCTACTGATAAGCTGCTGTGAGCAAGATTTGTTTCCAGGTGTAGTTGAATTGACAACTCAGTTGTTAAGGCTGATAAATATTCTTTGGCTCCCCTTGTGTTGAATCAATAAATTGGGTTTCACTTCCCTCGAAAATACTGCGATACACCCCCTATACTTGTGGGTCATCACCATACCGAAGAAGAAGCCACTTGGGAGCGAGAAGATTATATTAGGACTTAGGTCCCAGATCTCTTTAGTTCCTAGTTTTCTTTCTTAAATCTTGGGACGAGATTTTCTTTAAGGGGGTAAGGTTTGTAACATCCCAAAACTTTAATCCAAGTTATCAAGATCCAAAACACCCAATTTAGGGTTAAAAACGTTTTCCATTTAAAAAAATTAAAGCAGCATATGGTGTTGCATTAAATAGGAATTGATTTGAATTGCCATGATTGTTTGTTCTAATGGTTGTAAAATGATTCTAAGATGAATGCCACATCATCTAGATCATTCCCAAGCAAAATCCAAAGAAAAAGAAATCAAATACAATTAATAATGGAAATGGTCACTTTTGCCATTTTAATCAACTAGCCCACTTTGGGTATTCCTAGCACTCAAAGTCCAACAGAAAAAATTGTGGATCTTTGCACCCCTTGCTAGTACAAGTTAAGGTGTACCAAGGCCCACTTTGTGATCTTCCAAAAACATTCAAACTCTAATTTTAAAAGACATTTGAAAATGGAATCTATCTCATATGTCTAGATCCCACTTTTTCAAAAACCACCCAAATGACTTCAACTTGACAAATCCTAGCAACCAGAGATGCGTAAGCACGTGACAAACAACTCCACCAAATTTCATTTCAAAATTCCAAACTTGATTTCTTTTGGCCATTTTATCAAACACTTGGTGTGCACAGATCAGACAAAGATCAAAAACACTAGTGTGAGCACTGTTCTGGCCAAATTTGTGTCCCACATTGCAACCACAACCTCTCCAGTGCACCCCCTACCCTTTTCTAGCCCGGCCAACCACTGTGCCCACGACCAAATGGTCATGGACATTAATGCCGAGCACCTTGAGAACCCTCACTGGCGACAGCGCGCCTCTAGTGCCGCCAGCCTCGCCCACCTTGCCCAACGCGTCGCCCGTGCACCACTCCCTCCTCCAGGCCAGCCCCAGCTCGAGGACAGAGCGAGGAGAAGCAAGGAACCTCCGCGCCCGGAACGTGTCTGCCATGCCGACGCTGCCCACAGAGCACGCACGGTCCCCGCTCAACCAGACCCCGCCTCGCTCTCGCCGCCCACCTACATGATCACCACCGCCCTAGGAAGCTAGAGGACATGCCCGTTTCCCCGACCGTTACCAGAGTCATGGCCATGAAACTCTGCGTCGACAAAGACAAAGATGCGCTACCGCCACTTCTCGACCACACCACAAAGACACGCACCTCCGTGACACTCGCCAGGGCACCTCCCATCGTCCTAGCCCAGCGCCCAAGCCTCTAGCTCGGTGTGCCGTCGTCACCGGCGAGCTCCGCCCACAACTCTCTGCACCCTCGCCCCGCTATAAATAGAGCACCTCCCAGCACCGTTTCCTCACACCATTCGCATCCACTCCCCCTCAGAAACCTCCCCGAGCTCCACCAGAGCCAGCCGCAACCAGTAGCTAGGGTTCGTCCCCGCCCACAACTCTCTGCACCCTCACCGACCGTGCTAGGGTTCGTCCCCGTCGAGAACTGTTCCGGCGTGGACGATGGCTGTGAGCCGTTGATCCAGGATCTAATCCTGCGGCCACCGTCCTCCCATTCCGATTCAGCAACCCCTGTCCCACTGACAGGTGGGGCCCTCACTTAAAACCATCCAGGCCGGCCCATTTATTTCCCGCGCAACCCATTTAATTCGAATAAATCCTTTTCCATTTTAGCTGAAACAATAATACAAGTTCTTTAAAATATCCAAATAGAAAAGATATTACAATATTTGGTAAAAGGAAAACCTAGACTAATCTTCTAATTATTCATGTGTCCTCTATCCCTCAATTCTTCATATTCTTGATCTTTGTCTTGTTTCTTGATTCCAACAGGGAACAACAAAAATATAAAAGGAAAACTTCTGTGAGGTTAAAATGTTTGCCCCACCATAGGTGAGGCAATTTAATGTTTAAGCTTAACTTGGGAATATTGACAAGAACTCTCAATATCCACATGTTAAACCTAGAGGTATCACCAATCAAACCAACATATCAGAGACATGGATCAACTTTGAGATTGTGCTATACACCTGAACATAGAGAGGCAACAGGAAGGGAAAAATCTTCAATAAAGTAGACTGATCCCAAGTTCTATCTTAAGCAAGCTATGATACCCCTAGGCTTAGCTAAACTTAGATAAAAAGAAATCCAATAGAGAATGCATTAATCTAGTTTAGCACTAGTCAGCTAAACAGATTAAAGGGTAAAGTCACCGGAATAAATAGTAATCACACTTAACTGATAGTTAAGTTCCATGGCAATAATACACTTGATAGAGTCAAAGAATATCTCAATAGGATAAGCATCAAACCTTAATCAAGGAAATAAAAAAACCAAGTTAATAACCTGTATAAGAATAGGGGCCACTTACAAGCAGCACTATCACCACATGCAGCTTATGTGCTGTCACAACCGTAGCAACATCAACAATAGTATAAAGGTAGCAAGATAGGAGCAGAAGAGACCATCTCACCTCTGTGTTCATCCCAGCCGCACCACACTTCTTTATTATTATAAAGGAGCAATAGGAGCACTGTTCCCAGAATAGCAAGGATACCACTAAATATTTCCACTTCATTACCAGAGCATATTCCACAATCAGCCAATACCATCTTAATATCATGGCTGATTAGAAAATGCTAGGAATTAGATCCAACAATAAGAAGGACGGAGTTTACCAAAATAAGAGTAGCAACAGATCTAATAGATCAAGCCAGGAGCTAAAAGGAGAGGGATGGCATCAGTAGCTGATCAAGAATTACCATAAGGACACAAGCACATCAACAATAGTAGCTACCTTTCCACAGTAGGTTACAACACTAATATTCAAGCATATTACCTGTTCTTATTTATTTTGGGCAACAACTCTACAAGCAACAGGAAGATAAGAAAGAAACCTCTTAGATCTGTATAGAAATGCTATCTAGAAATCATCATAGAGGTTTAAGGCACCAAAAATAAGTGTTTCCTCTGACCAAGCAATACCTCAGCCTTTGCATCATAGGTTAGTCCAAGAATCAAGTACGCAAATCTGTTCTAATATAATTTTAAGCCTCAGTCTTTGCATCACTTGCCCGGGGCAGATCTGGCCATTAGTAACACCCATAGTAGCAAATCATACCACTATGAACTATACTATTGTGCACACTCCAGTGACGCACGACAATAGCAGACCCACAACAGTAGAAGTCAACAAATAAGTCATGTCTAGGAATCGGACAACAAGTAACCACATCCTCCACAACCTTGGGTTGTGAGGAGAGATTTCTCTCAGTCTTGCATAGTGATGCTATGCAAATAGCATAACAGAGAAATCAAATGCCAAACCTTAAGTATCTATTCTTATTACCATTGCCTCAGCCTATGCATCATGGGCTTGCCAAGAAAGCAGACAAGATCTAGTTCGTACAACTTAAACAAGCCAAAATAATAAATATAGTGTTATTCTGTTCATTCAAAAACTATAACTTGGATCAGCACAATAAGAAACCTAAGAACTATAAGCATGATTTATTAAATAATGGTACCTTAACCAAGAACCCCAAAACTCAGTCCACACATTTAATTACAACAAGCAAATCATATCATTATTAGGTATAGAAGCTATTTGTAGCATGCAGATGTATGTATGAGATAGTTATAATAAACTCCAGCATATTCTACACCTCAAGTTCACATAGAAATCCTTGTTATTTACACTTTACATCACACCTACACATTATTTTTGAGATATGAAAGGTGGATGCATAAAGCCAAAGTTGATTAGAGACCAGATCTTGTACATGAGCATATGCGAACTGTTATGCAAGATTGCTTAATCAAGAAAAGCATCTACTCTATTCCAAAGAACACTTACATGGGTATATGTTAATTAGAAAGAACAAAAATCACATAATCATGTCCTAATCACACTAGAACTAAGACATACCAACCAATCCTAGATTTACTTACCAGAGATATTTCCCTGTAACAAATTTATTCTCTATTCAACAAAATATCAACAGCTAAAGCCTAACCAAGTACCAAATTAGCATAGCCAAAACACATAGATAATCACCAGTAGTTCACTAACAACCTCCCAACCATATAACCATTGTTGAAGAAGAAGTGACATCACCACCATAAGTACACCACCATAGCAAGGCGACACATCGAAGGACACCGGGGTTGCAGTCATCTACTGCCGTACCACCAACATCAGATGGAGAGATGCGTGGTGAAGATGAAGCAAGGGAGATGTAGGGCAGGAGCCGCGGGAGAGCCGGGCCGCGTCATCCTCGATGCCGGACCAAAGCGGCACATCCTAGGGCTGGCAGCGCACTATGTAGGGGTGGTGGCCAAGGCCGAGGCAGAAGTAGGCGAGGTAGAGGCCAAAGATAGAGCACATGCCTGTGTGGAGTGGTGCTGGAAAGGGCCGGAGTCGGCCAGATCAACACCGGCGGTGGTGCCAGGCTTGAGCAGATAAGCATTGGGGGCCGAGCTCGATAGGGCCTCGAGGCCAAATCAAATCAGAGGGCCAGATCGGCCAGGCGGCCGTGGAGCTTCAATAGCTGGCAGCAGCAGCTGAAATGGCCGGCATTTACGAGAATCAAGCATGTGGCAACGACATCACGCGCACAAGGGGGAACAAGAGAGATGAGGATCGTGTGTGCGTGTGGCGTGTGTGTGTGGGTGAGGTGGGTTAGGCTGGGGGTTACCCCAGGCCAGACCAAGTTGGGCCCTAATGGGCCTGTCCACTGGACTTGGTCCAGTCCTCACTAGTTGGGCCACAGCTAAATTATTGCCCCCCAAAGAACAAAATACCCCTAAATTCATTTGAGCCCTAGAAAAATATAGAAACATCATAAAAATACATATAACATATCACAATGATCACAAAAATAATATCTACCTAAGAAAAATATAACTTAACTTATTTAAGTTAAATAAAATGCAAATAAATGTTAACCCCACTAAAGCCTAAGTGATATTTCACAAATTAAGGAAAAGTCCTAAAATGAATAAAAATCATTTTTGCATATTAAAATAAGTCTACTATTTTATAAAAATACTAACCTAATTTTTTTCAAATAAAACTTGAAGAAAATATTTAGGGACATATAATCCTTTGTAAAAAATTATAAAAGTAAGAATAATACTTAAAAATAAATAAAAATCATATTTAAGATCATGAATAAACATAGTTTACTATAAAAATACTAAATGTATGATTCCAAAGGTTTTTAAGGTTTTCAAGTAATAAATCCTTATCTATTATGTCAAATACATATTTTGTAAATTCTTTAGAAATATCTCTTAAATAAGAAATAATCATAGTTTGGTATAAAATCTTAAACCCCTAATAAATAAATACTAAGTCCAAAGCCATAACTTGGATCTATAATAAAACTTAAGTGTAACTTATTAACCTTATAAAACTCTTTCAAAATCATAAATCCAAACTAAACCAACAATTTTAAGTAAATTTTAAACATCATAAAGTGAATGCTATTTATCTCTTAACTATTCTTAAACATGATTCCAACTCTAATAGATTATTCAAATCATCTAAATTTACTTTCCTTAATAAGATAAACTATATTCATAATAACAAATCACATTTAAACTCATCATTCACTTAAGCTAAAAGTGAATGATCCCATACCTTTAAACATGCTTGTTGCAATGTTTAAAACTTACTAATACTTTTAAACACATCACACCCTAGATCTACTTATGTTTTAAAGATAACTTTGGTACACCAAGTCATGCATAATGCCTAAAGTATATTTATGTTTTTATAGTTAACTTTTGTTTATTCCAAATTAAGTCGTAAAGCATTTCAAGTCTAAGCTTACAGAATAAGCGCAAACAACATCGATCACATTCTATTAACCATAAGAATTGTTTAATCCTGTAAAATAAATCTTTTCTTTAAAAGTTATTCGTTTTGCCACTTCAAACAACAATCCTATAATAAATCCTTTAACTCTTAACAACTTAACATAATAAGTCCATTATAATTACCAGATAGCATTCCACATTTGAGTGCTTTAATATTGTATGATAGTTATTGTATTTAGATATTGTTTCACACACTCTCACAAGCCTTAATAAGAAGCACAAGTGTGAAGCTGGTATAAGAGTGAAACACATTCTGAAGAAACCATCCGTAGTTTCCAAACCCTAGATCAGATACAATTATCCCAGGGATTCGCGTTTATCTAATTGCATTACATTATTTATGCATACTTGTATCTTTCTTCTTTAAACATTCGTCCTTACCGGACCAATGATGCTGTTTACAGAATTTGGATCTTCTATTGTCTTGAAGACCATGAGTGGGTTATCTTGGGATCACAAAAGGCAAGTTCAGAATTGCTCATGTTCTTTGATTATTTTCTATGCTTGTAACTCAAATGTTGTCATCACCTACATTTCAAAAAGGTTAGAAAACACTATTTTCAATAATAATGTAAAATATTGGTTACTGATCCAGGGTGATCAGCTAATCTATTAAGCTTGGCAATTGGGATACCATTGTCCAGGAATATGCCATCTAGGACTTAATCAAACAATGTCGCCAGTGATTCTAGCATCATATATTATGGGTTAACCATGAGATTTGGAATGGGACAGAGAAGTCAGTTGTATCTTCTTCCTTTTGCATGGATAGATGACCTTATCATGAAGCTGCAAATTTCTCGTGGAGAATCCAGCACTTGGGTGGGACCCCTTAGTGCCCCGCGATATAGGTGTCTAGATTATCTGTGCATAGCTGTCTTGGTGGAGGTTCACCATAGCTGATGGTGGCTACCAGGCAGAGCTGCTTACAGAGTCTTCGAGAGGCTACCCAGACTATACTCGTGGTAAAGTTCTTGGGGGATCGTGTCTTCATGTGGGGTCACGGAGAGGGCAATGATTGGCTTGGATCTTAGGTTGGGCCTCAAACCAAGAAACTTTGAATGGGGATATACTCCCGGTCATGCAACAAAGCTTAATGTCTCTCATGGGAAAATTGACGCACCTCTGCAGAGTGTAAGAATTGTGACATGTTACTCCCTGTTCTAGGAAGGAGCTACAAGTACGCCAGGAAAGGAACTCCATGAAATTTCTGGTAAACCTTTGAAGGCTGATGGACATAGTTTTCAGAATAAAAGCAACATTTGAAGAAATGTTTATGAAAACCTGCATTGCCTATGACCTCTAGTTTATGGCTATAGAGATAGTGCATCATACACTCATTTTTAGTGAACTTGCTGAGTATGCTCGTACTCAATCATACCTTCTTAACCCTTGCTAGGTTCTAAGCCGTTGAAGACGATGTCTACATCAATTTCTGCTCAAGAAACCATTATCGACAGCTCAAGTTCTTCAAAAAAGTCAATGAAGTCGACATATTCATCAACCGAAGTGAAGACAAAGTTCTATTTAGATAGAAGCAGATACTCTAGCCATAAAACCTACTTCTGTAGAGCATTGCATTAGCAGCAATTGCAAGCCAGATAGTTTAGATGCTAGTCTTATTAGCCAGATAGTTTTGAGTTATTATTTCTGGTTCTTCTTTGTAAGAAATTTCTTTCTTCCTCTTTAACCTAGAGTGTACTCTGGATCTTTTGTAAAGAGTTGAGTTGTAATCTATAGTCATGTCTTGGACCTGTTGTGTTTCTGTTGTACCACTCTGAGGGATGTAATACTAGTGAATGGTGTTTCATTGGTGTTATGTCAACGACTATAGTGTACTACATCATGCAGTGGTATGCTGGGTCACCATAGCTGGTATCAAAGCATATGCTTTGACCTTAGGATTAAAACCCTTTTTGTAAGATCTGTATGCTGGATAGTGACTATAGGAGCCATCTTATCTAAACCAAGAATTGTGATGGGTATCCACTTGAGGATAGCCTTGTCACCTTTAAGTCGGATGCTTTTGTCATCTTTCTTAAAGATTAGTTATCCATCTTATATAGAGATTTTCCATTCTAGAGTAGCTGTAAATAGGTATATTAAGTAAATTAAAATATCAAAGAAGATTACGACTAAGTTTAGGATATAATGTGTAGTAGTATTAGTGATGGAGTCTATAGTTAGATCTGTGAAGTAGTAGAATCTTACCACTAGTTGATACCACTATACCATACAGGGTAGACCATTAGTGCATGTATAGATACAATGGGAAGTAAATCATGTGGCATTCACTTGAGAATTCCATGTGATGGAGTAGAATTCTATTAAAAATCATTAATACTAAGCTAAGAAGAAGAGTTGTCATGGTGAGATTAGCTCCCCAATCATGATGACTAGGAAAATCTTAACAAGTTCATGGTGGGATTAGCTCCGAGACCATGATAAGTTTGTAATTAGGACAAGTACTCAGTTACAAATCTTGTAATAATAGTAAGTAAAGAATAGTGTAGGTCTATGATAGAAGTCATAGGTATTATAACATCACGATAATTTTCTGATTAAGGTAGTAACTACAATTTTGTTAGTAGTTTTGAGAGATCATGTGAGGATAGTTTACGATAGAATGGAAGTTTCGTAGTCTTTAGTAGTCCCGAAAGAAAGGTAAGAGGTTAGTCAGAACCAAAGTGAGACCACTTTGCTCAAAATTATCCTGTTGCAACTGAGCGATTTGGGTAGATATTGAGACAAAGAAAAGTTTAACCCCTAAGTGCTAAGTATCATCAAGTAAACCTATACTAGGAGGTGTCATATACTACACAACTAAGCCTGAATTTTAGAGATGTTCTACTCAACTACTTAATTAAGGGCTTAGAATAATGTGAGTTATGTGTACCACATTTGGATTTCTTGGTTATTCTTGGATCTTCTTGATTGACTAGATTTGTGCATAAAGTTTGACTTGATGTGCAAATGCATGTTGCATCATCAAGTTATTACTTCATGTTATAGACCTAGATAGAAAAGGGAATTCACGTAAGGGAGTGACGAGTTCCGAAGATCAAGATGAAGACTTGCACAAGGAAGGAAGATAAATCTAAGGTGTATCAACACTATTTTGAAGGATGGATCAATCCCAACTTATTATTAGCTGGAAACAAGAAGGAATACTAATGTAGAAAAGGTGTGGAGCAACATGAAGTAATAAATTTAGTTCGCTCTAGATAGGTGATGTTGCTAAGAAGCTAATGGAGTAGTTGTACCAAGATCATGGAAGTATCATGAATCAATGCAAAGAAGAAGTTTTGAAACAAAAGTGGTATTCAAGCTCTGACAACTCAGAGAGAATGCCAATAGTAAGTCAAAAATCCGTAGGGTAATCCATACACCTAGGAGGATCCGTAGCTGGTATCCATAGCTGGTACCCTATAAGTTTAGCTAACCAGGTCATCTTTGTGTAATTTAAAGAGCATAAAACTTGGCCTAAGTTAAGAGAAACATAAAGAAGTTTAAATTTAAGCGAACGACTTTCGAGACGTTTTCGTGACATCGGATTTGCCAATGAAAAGTACTATCCAGAAGGTTAAGAGTAAGACAAATAATGTTGGAAGATTCATTTCGGAGATCCACGATTGTGTGGATATACCGTAGATTCTTTCGTGAGACCTTCTAGAGGTAAAGTATAAGCTGGACAGAGATTGATATCCTAACTATTGAGTTAATGGGTGTTATACATGAAGTTTAGAGACCATTAGGAAACCCCAAGGGGAAGAGTAAACAATAAACACTGAAGTGTTGTTGTCTAACTTTCTGACTAAAAGTTGGAGAAGATTTACTAGACGGTGATGAGATTAAGCCCTATTTTCATAAGGTTATAAGAAGTCATTATTATAAAGTATTTCCAAGAGTATGTCCGGCTGATCGAATGATGGAAGGATATAAACCAAACTAACTCTAACAGACTAGTTATAAAGGAGAAACAACTCGTAAGTTGTTCTTAAGAGAGAAGAGGGTATTCCAACATAGGCCAGTGTAGAGTAATAGGAAAACTTGATTGGAATGGGTTAAATGTGTCCAAAACCAATCCTATGTAGGACTATGAAGAGATAACCAAAGGGATTATAATAGACGGAGTTATGTTACAAATTAAAAATGATAGCTAGAATATGCCAAGAATGTGAAAGGTGCACTAAAAAGATCTTGGTACGGGATACTACAATTATTCCATTTGTGATCACAATGGAATTTGAGAAATGCCATGCTCAATACAAGTCAACACCTCATTCTGAAACTTAAGAGAGTACAAACTTCGTCGACGAAGTTTATTTTAAAGGGGGAGAGTTTGTAACATCCCAGCATTAGAACTTAGAAATAAGCTGAGCTCAGGTGTGTGCATTGCATTCATGCATAGGAAATCTGGATAATTTTCGTGCCAACTAAAGAAGATACTGAGGTATCGGGATCTCTCTTGTTCCGATGGAAACATCCGGTCAAGTGCGACAGATTCCGACATGACCTCTACTATATATTTCGGTTTTGGGGGAAAATCATTTGAAATTTAAAAGATTCAAATGATTTATTTGAATTCAAAAGATATTTGAAATTGGTTTAAAAATAAAGAAATGAGTTATTGAATTCATTAATGTTATATAAATATTACAAGATTTATTGTACCAAAATAAAAGAATTCGAAATGGAATAATAAATGAAAATTGAATTGCAATAAGAAATAAGAATTGAAATCTTATTTATGAATAAGATACAATATTTAGAAGTCTTAGATAATAAAACAGAACTTATAGAAGTGATATGAATAATTGAGTAATGTAATATGATATTACAATAAAGAAATAATGAACAAGAATTAATAAAGACTATCTTATTTACACCAGACAATATTGTATCATTTTTACAATTATGAATAAAAGGGATAATAAAACTAATGTAGTAGAAAAGAATTATTTTATTACAATAATACAAATATTACATTATTGTTTAAAAATGTCTAAATTCCACTTTATTAATAGTATACAATAATACAAGTTCTTTATAATATCCAAACATACAAGGTATTACAATTTTTGGTAAAAGGAAAACCTAGACTAATCTTCTAACTATTCATGTGTGCTCTGTCCCTCAATTGTTCATATTCTTGATCTTTGTCTTGTTTCTTGATTCCTGAAAGGAACAACAAAAATATAAAAGGACAACTTCTGTGAGGTTAATATGTTTGCCCCACCATAGGTGAGGCAATTTAATGTTTAAGCTTAACTTGGGAATATTGAGAAGAACTATCAATATCCACATGTTAAACCTAGAGGTATCACCAATCAAACCAATGTATCAGGGACATGGATCAACTTTGAGATTGTGGTATACACCTGAATGTAGAGAGGCAACAGGAAGGGAAAACTCTTCAACAAAGTAGACTGATCCCAAGTTCTATCTTAAGCAAGCTATGATACCCCTAGGCTTTGTTAAGCTTAGTTAAAAGAAATCCAATAGAGCATGCATTAATCTAGTTTAGCACTAGTCAGCTAAACTGATTAAAGGGTAAAGTCACTGGAATAAACAGTAATCACACTTAACTAATTGTTAAGTTCTATGGCAATAATACACTTGACAGAGTCAAAGAATATCTCAATAGGATAAGGATGAAACCTTAATCAAGGACATAAAAAAACCAAGTTGATAACCTGTATTAGAATAGGGGCCACTTACAAGCAGCACTATCACCACATTCAGCTTATGTGCTGTCACAACCGTAGCAACATCAACAATAGTATAAAGGTAGCAGGATAGGAGCACAAGAGACCATTTCACCTCTGTGTTCATCCCAGCCACACCACACTTCTTTTTCTTTTAATCAAAGGAGAAATAGGAGCATTGTTCCCAGAACAGCAAGCATACCACTAAATATTTCCACTTCATCACCAGAGCATATTCCACAATCAGCCAACACCATCTTAATCTCATGGCTGATTAGAAAATACTAGGAATCAGATCCAACAATAAGAAGGAAGGAGTTTACGAAAAGAGGAGTAGCAGTAGATCTAATAGATCATGCTAGGAGCTAAAAGGAGAGGGATGGCATCAATAGCTGATCAAGAATTACCATAAGGACACAAGCACATGATCAATAGTAGCCACCATTCCACAACAGGTTACAACACAAATATTCAAGCATATTACCTATTCTTATTTATTTTGGGCAACAACTCTACAAGCAACAGGAAGATAAGAAAGAAACCTCTTAGATATGTATAGAAATTCTATCTAGAAATCATCATAGAGGTTTAAGGCACCAAAAATAAGTGTTTCCTCTGACCAAGCAATACCTCAGCCTTTGCATCATAGATTAGTCCAAGAATCAAGTACAGAAATGTAACATCCCGGCATTAGGATCCAACAAAGTTTAGAAATAGGAATCTAAGTTTGTGCATGCATGCATTTGTAAAATCAGGGTAAATTTTTCACCAAACAAAAACCTAAAGGGATTAGAGTTTCTTTCACTAACTGGAGGTAGGAATAGCTCTTGTTAGTGATTGCTATGAATTTTGACATGACCTTTAAGAATTATTAAGTTTCAGGGAAGTTATTTTCAATTCAAATTTGAAATATAAATCAATTTGAAAGTGTTTGAAAACTAGAAGATAGTAATATTGAATTGTTTTCCAAAATACCTCATCAACATTATTTGGTTAAAATATAGATATAGTAAACAACAATAAGGATTGGAGATAATGGAAATTAGATAAGAAATAGATTCTTCTTTTCTGATTACATTACAACGTTACAAATTGTAGTAATTATATCAAAAGTAGAAGATTACAGAGAATAGAAATACAACTTTATTATCTTATAATAAATCTTTACAAGATTCTTTACAAAAAAGAATAAATAAAAGAAGGTTAGAATTAAGACCTATGCTACTTATCTACTCCTATACTAAATCTTGTATACCCAGATCTTGTTCCAGAAAATAAGATAAACAACTAAAAGGAAAATAAAGGGTTAATTAGTTAGTTTTACTCTCAGTGGTGAACAATGAAATGCATTGTTCAAATTACATCATCGAGTAATAAAAGAGGGGCAAGTTTCACCAGGCAGTAATTAGTAAAAGGGTAACATGTGGAGATATTTTCATTTGAGCTGATCCACACGACCAAATGATATGTTGCAAACATATCTATAATTTTTGATGTTCCATGCTTGTTTTATATCTACTTTCTTATGTTCTGTACACATTTTGGAATATTTCTATACACTTTCTAGGACTAACCTATTAACAAGATGCCATAGTGCTAGTTGCCTGTTTTCTGCTGTTTTTGGTTCTAGGAAAGTCAGAAAATCAATATTCTCAGAATTGGACCGGACAAAAGCCAAAGTTGATATTTTACCGGAAGACTCACAGAGCCAGAAGACGAGACGGAGAGGGGCTACAGGGCGGCCAAACCACCCCTAGGCGTGGGTCCCCCTGGCCACGCCAGGGCATGGTGTGGGCCCCCTGGCCGGCCACCGACCTTGCCCCTTCGCCTATAAGATCCTCCCGATACAAAAACCCTAAATCATCCAGCCTCGAGCCACATAAAGTTCCGCAGTGCCGCCACCACCGAAGGGGAGATTCGGGGGACAGAAAGTCTCTGTTCCGGCACCCTGCCAGGATGGGGAAGTGCCCTCGGAGCCATCACCATCGATCTCCACCACCATCTCCATCACCATTGCTGATTCCCATGATGAGGAGGGAGTAGTTCTCTCTCGAGGCTAAGGGTTCTACCGGTAGCTATGTGTTCATCTCTCTTTCTATGCGTGATCATATTATGATCATGAGCTTTGTAATCAAGTAGATCCACCTTGCTACTCAAGTGCTTTAATAGATCTCTGCTCTCCCAGTGTGTGTGAAGTTGACAGTGTGCACAACATGGTGGCACTTAGGCTAGAGATTACAAATACTTGTTATGAGTTATATTTGGAGTTGGATGTTTCTATGAAATTGTGGTGTTTGTTGGAACCATCTAGAGCTCAAGGTGATAGTGTGGGGTTATCTAGATGGGGAAAGCGAACTTTGAGGAGTGCTGTTATAGCCCTACCATGGATTAGAGTGTCCAACCGGAGAGTAGTTCAGAGTAGTATCATGAAGAGAGGATATTTATATGAGAGTGTTCACTAGTGAAAGTATGATCCCTAGACCTTGTTTCTAAACATTGAAACACCATTTGCAACTAGATCTGTTACATGTTTGCTTGCTTCCATATTTATTTCAGTTTGCCTTTAGTCTCTTCCATGCCATCAAGCTATTTTCTGGCACCATTGTCTTTTATCCATACCACTTGCATTTCACTATCTCTTCACCAAACTAGTGCACCTATACACTTGACAAGTGTATTGGGTGTGTTGGGGACACAAGAGACTTCTTGTATATTGATTGCAGAGTTGCTTGAGAGGGATACCTTTGACCACTTCCTCCCTGAGTTCGATAAACCTTGGGTGATCCACTTAAGGGAAACTTGCTGCTGTTCTACAAACCTCTGCACTTGGAGGCCCAACAACTGTCTACAAGAATATAAGTGCGTAGACATCACCAAACCATAGAGACACACAACTTAGTCACCAAAATGCATGGGGTGTGCTGTCAACACAGTGACAACAACCACACAAGCAAAAGGAGAAGTGCACAGCCGCAACACAGCCCCAGCAGCTTACACTTCTTGTGAAACACCAAACCAGGAACACATCAATCCTGCCAAAGGCAAGCAAACCACCAGCCAAGCCATACACCTGATCATCCAAACACTCACAAGATGGTGACATAAGGAGGGGGTGGAGCAGGTGGACAGAAAGATCAAGGACAAGATTCCAGGATCCATAAGTAGCAGGAGCAGCACCAGGAGGTGAAGGACAAGATCAAACCAGCAAAGCAAGCTAGCAAGATGAAGCAACTAGATCAACCAATAACAACACCAACAACTCAACTATTGTGGTGAGTAATATAAAACCCTCACATGATCTAACTATCTCATCTAGATAAGAAGTCATGTGTTGTTCTATACTTAATCTCTTAGAAATCACCCAAGTGGGGTGAATCCATCATAGAGGAATTTTGAATACAAAAGCCATAAGTAGACTATACAAATTAACCAGGATCTCAGACCAACATCATTGATCCTAGATATAAAGTTATATTCCATATTCCAATATAAACATAGCCAAGGTTATGAATTCTGGGCACATATCTTAAAAGAGTAGCACCCCAGAATCCATAGATCTTATGGATCCATATAAGCACACCGACCATTTTCTCAAAAGGATTCCAGAATAAGTAACTGGTATCAATACCAGAACATATCTATGCAGGACAGCAAGGTAGGAAACTAGTTCCTATTCCTTAGACCAACATCATAGGCAAAGATGCTTAAAAGAAGCTTTCAACTTCTCCCTGGCATTTATCCAATCTTAAGCACTGACAAAATAAAACCTGGTAGTAGAACCAACACTTGGATGCCATTTTAATGATGGTGTCACAAGAACAAGTTCTAAAACCCAAGGAAAACAATTACTTAGCTTTCATAAATAAACTGGCAAGCCATTAACTATCATTTTCCTGGAATCAAACACCTGAAATCATCACCAAGTTTATCTATACATCATCAGAGCATGATTGTAATAACATGTTAACACTCAATATGTATGTGACTATCCAATCCAACATTTAAAAATACAGTGAATAAATCACTGATAGAACGACTGTTAATAACAAGGTCATGACAGTAGAGAACTTCCAGATTACAAGAATCCACAAGTAATAATCTCACAGTAGCACCATCATTTAGTCAATTCCCAATAATCAATTGGAATTAGACTACCAAAACCACTAGTATCATCAAAACCAACTGTATACAAGGATAACATGATGTACTTAATCACCATCGTCAATTACCAACACTTCTAGTGTCAATCCATCGACTATAACCAATACAGAGGGATGAACCATAATCAATCATGAACCCTAATTAGGGATAACCACTAGAATCATACAGCAGAGCTCAAGAGAGGCAGAGGACAGAAGTCACAACAAGATTAAACTCACAAGTGGTCCTTGTTGTAGATTAGAAGAGGAAGCAGAAGGGCCGACGAGCGCACGACGGCACGAGGAGCACCCGAAGGGCGCTGCAACCCGCACTAAGCCGAGGCAGCGGCCACAACATCACATGAGAACGAACAGCACCACCACAGCAACGCATGAGCACCTCACAGCACCAGTGGGGCAGCAGCGAAGGCATCACCAGCAGCACCCCAAACCCTAGGGTTTGGAACAGAGCCAGCCTAGCCGAAGTAGAGCCCTAGAGCCAAATCCAAATGGACCAGACGAAGGAGCGGGGCTAGCAACCTCGCCATACACCATGGTGGTGGCCAGGCAGACCCAAGGCAGCGTGAATCGCACGACGGCGGTGTTGGCAGCACCACGGGGTCGAGGAAGAAGTCGAGAGGGAACAAGAGAGAGAGAAAGGGGAAAATCGAGTGGTACTGGGCCACTCATGACAGGGGGGTTTGACCAACCCAGATGGGCCGGGTCAGGGCCGGGCCAGCCCAATGGGCTAGGTCCAATTTATAAAAGGAAAAAGCCTAATTAAATTGTCAAATGACCAAAATACCCCTATGACTTAAATAGTTCTAAAAAATAAAATAAAAATCCTAAAATAAATAAATAAAATATTAATGGACTCATAGAAATGTCCTCTATTCAAGAAAAATAACAACTGAAATTTTCTTTTATCCATACCACTTGTATATCACTATCTCTTCGCCAAACTAGTGCACCTATACACCTGACAAGTGTATTGGGTGTGTTGGGGACACAAGAGACTTCTTGTATATTGAGTGCAGAGTTGCTTGAGAGGGATACCTTTGACCACTTCCTCCCTGAGTTCGATAAACCTTGGGTGATCCACTTAAGGGAAACTTGCTGCTGTTCTACAAACCTCTGCACTTGGAGGCCCAACAACTGTCTACAAGAATAGAAGTGCGTAGACATCAAGCTATTTTCTGGCGCTGTTGCCGGGGAGGTAAGGTAAAAGGTACTCACATCTTCTAGCTGCTAAGCTATCTTTTAGTACAGTTGCTAGTGTGTGAGTGCTCGAAGTTATTTCCTTTAGATTCTCCAATTTTGTCTTTTTGTTTCTTGTTTTCACTAGTTAGGCTTAATGGAAAACAACAACAAAATTAGAGAGCTTTTTAGTATTTTTCCTAATGTAGAACATGAATTGTCTTAAAAGAAAATTAAAAAACCCATGGAACTTTCTTTGCATGCTAATAGCAATGTTATTAGTATGAATCTTTTGAACACCTTTGTTACTAGTGCTATGGAAACGTCTAAGCTTGGGGAAGTTAGTTTTTATGAAAATAATCTTTTTAGTTCCCTAGCTTTAAAGAAGAAAATTTGCTCTAATGATACTTTATCTCCCATATGTGGTAATTCTAATGATACTTGTGATATTTTAAATCCACATACTGAAAACATCTCTCTTAAAATACCTATAAAAATTGTTGAACGTCTTATGAACAACTGTTATTTGGGAGATGGAACTGTTCATCCTGGTGATCGTTTACTCTTTATACACGAATTATGCGAGTTGTTCAAGTGTGCAGGTATTTTAATGAACCAAGTTAAGAGGAAGCTATTCCCTTTTTCACTTAAGGGCAAAGCAAGAGAGAGGTATGAGCTACTAGATGATCCTCATCATTTGGAGTGGAAGGAACTTGAATCTCTCTTTTACTCTAAATTTTATCCTCCTCATGAAATTCATAAAGATAGGAATTACATTTATAATTTTCATCCACATGATGGAGAAAGTATTGCCTAAGCATGGGGGAGATTGAAGTCACTAATGCTCAAATGTCCCATTCATGAGCTCCCTAGTAATATTGTTATTAATAATTTCTATGCAAGGCTTTCGATACTTGTTTAGAGGGATCCTTCACAAGTAAGGAGGTCAAAGCTAAGTGGGATCTTCTTGAAACAATTCAAAGCAATACCGAAGATTGGGATAACAACAAAGGTAAAGAACCAGTTATAAACTATGAGTATGATTGCATTAAGTCTTTCGCTGAAACTGCTGATTTTCAAGAGCTTAGTGCTAAATATGGTCTTGATCCTAAGATTCTTGTTGATTGTTATAGAACCTTTTCTTCTCATATTAATGCTCCTAATGAAAAATGGGACATGTATCATGAGCCTTATAAAGACACTTGCATGGAATATGAAATTGTTATTAATGATAGCAATAAACATGCTCAAACCTCTGAAAGTACTACTTCTTATAAGCATGTTAATTTTTGTGGAATACATAGACCTTGTGAGAATAATCAGATTGAAGAAGAATATTGTATCACCCACAGGAATGAAAAAACTAGAACATGGTATAGGGCTCTAAATGATCTTGGTAAAAAAGTCTATGCCTTCTATCGTTTTATTTGTGAACTTTGCTTTGATGTGGGTCATTTAAATTTTCAATGCTCAGGCCATAATAATAGCCCTTCTAATCCAATGAGTACTGCAAGTTTGTATTGTGATGACATGATCACTCCTAATCAGCATGATCAACTTACATTATTTTTGGGGTGTGAAGAGTTATCAAGAAAAACCTCTTTGGTAGATATGAGTGCTTTTGATATGAATAGCGTCCTGCATGGTTGTCATCTTTATTGTGTTGATAATTGCCACACAAATACTTACATACAAAATATCCTAGAAGATGAGGTTTTACCAAAATATGACATGACTAATATGTGTTTTGATCTTATTAATGAAAAGAAGGAATCCTCCAAAGTTTCTTCTATTGTCTCTAACAATAAACCAGGGTATATGGAGAAGCTTCCTTTCAAGCCTCTCCCTCCTAAATAGAAGAAGAAAAAGAAGAAGAGGAGGAGTAAAAGAAGAGAGGAAACGGTATTTTCCCCTAAGCATGTTACTCCTATTATAGTTTTTGATGAGTCTGAACTCGATGATGTTCCTATGCCTATTACCTATAGTAGTCATCATGATTGGGAAAAGCACACTACTTTTGATATTGAAAATCTCTTTGGTACCAATTCTGTAAATGATGATATTAATAATTGCTATACTATTAGTGCTATCCATGATCCTTCCAATGATGATATGTTTACAAATGAACACACTTTGGAAGATAATTATTCTATTGCTTATGATGATACTACACCTCCAATATATGATGATTACAGTAATGAATATGATATTTTCAGTCCACCTACTATTGAGGAGAAAATTAATTATGATTACAATATGCCTCCTATATTTGATGATTATGGTGATGAGATTAATAATGATAGCTATTTTGTTGAATTTTCTCCCACTATAATTAGTAAGAATGACTATGTTTATGTGGGGAGTATTAAGTCTTTCATGCATGTGGCTCATGATAAGAATGTTTTATGTGATAGTTATATTGTTAATTTTATTCATGATGCTACTGAAAGTTATTATGAGAGAGGGAAACATGGTTTTATGTATTTCAACAAAATTAAGTTTCCCCTCCTTATGTTGAAAGTCTTGAAGTTGCACTTGTTTTGCTTTCCTATGCTTGTTGATCTGTTCTTTCATGACTTGTTTCTTTACAAGATTCCTATGCATAGGAAGTGGGTTAGACTTAAATGTGCTTTGAGTTTGCTTCTTGACGCTCTCTTTTACTTCAATTCATATTTCTTATGTGAGCATCTTCTCAAACTATTATGACTAACTTAAAGGCGTTAAAGAAAAGTACTTATTGGGAGATAACCCAAAAGTTTTAGTTGAGTCTTGGAAGTTATTGCTTCAGTAATAACCTCTCCTTATAATTTTTGTGTGGTTTTTGTGCCAAGAGTAACCTCTAATGAGAGAGAAGTAATGCTTGGGAAAGTTGTTGTCCCAAAACAGATTTTTGTACTTCACTTTAAAAATTCGTGTAAAATCTCTGTACGTAATTTTGATGCGTGACTTTCGTTAGTTCAACACTTTATGATTTGAGCAACAGAAGGTCTTCGAAAAAAATTGGTTTTTTCTTGCTAGTCTGTTTTGACAGATTTCTGCCATTATTTGCATTTGCTTCTTGTTGATTCCTTTTTGAGTTCTCTTTGGGGAATTGAGCTTTTTGAGGTAAGTGCTACAGTAGCTTGTGTTTTAATGGATGTTTTATTGGTGTTGAAACTGAACTGAAAGACTTATTATCTTGAGTACACTAATGTTGCTAATAAAGATTGTGTGAAGTTTTGTATGAAGGAAAAATTTTAGGTGTAAGGAGAGAATGATGTAATGAGATGAAGAATTGACTAAAGCTCAAGCTTGGGGATGCCACGCGTGTCACCCCAAAAATATTCAAGAAGTACAAGCATCAAAACTTGGGGATGCCCAAGGCATCCCCTTCTTCATCAATAAAAATCTCAGGTTCTTCTAGACACTTAATTTTTATTGTTTCATGCACAGTTGTGTCGTTCTTGGAGCGTCTTCGTTTTCATTTTTAGTTTTTGTTTGCCTAGTTCCCTTAGTTTGCTTGAATAAATTGGTCGGACCCCCTCTTTCATACATTAGTTTTCAAATAGTTTGGTTTGGATTGGAAAAGAGTAGGAAAGCTCATGCTAAGTGGTAAAGGGAGCTTGTTTTTGACTGTGGCCTATGCTTTGTCATGTCATGCTTGATATTGATTTGGCTTTATGCTTAGTATTCTTTGCTGTAGCATGACATGTTATAAACAATTGAGATTGCTTAATGTGCCTTGGAAGGATCATCCGTTGTTTTACCATATTAAAGCATAGTATTGTGGTATTCTCCTTTGATGCTTTATTTGGGTTGACTTGGCGCATGCTCACTGTAACATCCCAATTTCAGCAACCCTGATTAGTTGTCCAGAATGCAAAAATCAGGGGGAACAAAACCTTTTTCTTGTTTAGGGATAAAGTGTTTGCCTGTTGTTTGACTATGTCATGATTATGATTGTGTATTAGAATATATAGTCCCTACCTCAACACAAGTTGACAAAACCTACTTCCCAAAACTGTCTTGGCTTAATTTCCATATTCTCAAATGTTCCGACCTTTCAAAACCTGAGCCTAGAAACCTTTGCAAACCACTATTTTAGTAGCTTCTATTTCCGTAAACTATGGAGAGCAACCTATTATAATCTCCTTATGTTTTATGGACAAAACCTTCATCTATTCTTATCTCTAGGTTTCCCAAAAAACTCTTTTAGTAAGCTTTTGAATTCTACCCTTGGTAGAGATACCAAGGATTCTCATCTTATTCAAAATCCAACCTCTTCAAAATGCCTCAGCCTTACCTCAAGCTAGGCTTGATGGTAACCCTAGTAATAGTTGTTTTGCTTGTAAGATGAGTTGCCTTGATCTGCTGTTTGACTTGATTGCTTAGAAGTAGTATGAGCTACTCTAGGAGCTCATACTCTAGGATCAAGATACTTAACATCACCAAATCCTAAGAAAGAATACAAGATGGATCTGATCTCTAGCCACTAGGTGATCATCTAAATCCCTTAACTAGATCAATTCTAAAGTGATCCCTTCTAGAAGCTTCCAAGTCAATGAAGACCAATATCAAGCATGGATCCCTTCTACTCAATCTACTCTTCCACCTCATCCACTTGATGATGCTTGGGTACCTTGCAACCCACGAAAAACACCCCCACTCATATTCTAGTCAAAACCCCCAAATCTGCCAAATTTGGCTGTCTGGAAAACTATTTCCAACATCACCTTTCTGAATGCCTCCCATTCTCAACCCTTGTGAATTTTTGAAAATGCATCTGAACAATCCTATTAAAAATCCTAAGGACTACCGAGGCCCACTCTTGTCCTTGGTTAGATCATCCTCCAACCCACTTGTTCTTGACGGTTTTGCAGGCAAGAAATTAACTATTCCTGCAAATCTAGTCAACATGCCTACTTTGACAGAAGCTCACACCATCATCCAACCTTCTACTGACCAACTATTTGCATGGTTGTGATCTACTCATATAGGTATATCAACATCCACTTCCCTTGTTCCAAGTGGATCTTTGTGCTTCTTAAACCCACAAGGTTTTGAAGGCGAGTTGGTAATCTGCTTTGGCAGGCTTATTTTATTCAAAGTTTGAAAGCATGTCTTGGTGAACTCAAGCAAGATCAAGCTAAAACCTCTATACCATGTTTATGTATAGCACTTTCTCTATCCACCCATCTACCCCATGACCCAAGGGGAGATCTGAGCTCCAAGATCCAACAAGGTTTTGGTGGTATAAAAATAACATCACCCTAGATCCCCATCTCCTTGTTTTCCATCTAATTCAAGTTGGATTTCCAATTCCCAAGGTTGAAAATGCTTGCTACACCTTGTATACATCATCTACCTTTATCATCAAGATTTATCAAATATTATCCATATTTATTATGGCTCCAAATCTAATTAATCCCTTTAATAGACCAAATCTCCAAAACTTCTTCCATAAAGGAAAGTCTAGTTTTTGCCAAAACACTTCCCTAAATTTAAGCACAAGTGAGTCCTATATAGCATAACCTATCATCCCACTTCAAACATAAATATTTTTGAAGAGTTTTATTATTTCTTTTTGCCTATTTTCTTAAATGGCAGAATTGGAATAATAAATGTTTTAAATACTTTTAAGCCCCAATAAATCTTGGGAAAATTCCCCTAAGTGTGTATTCACATTTGATATCACCTCACATAAAATTCCAACAAGGTCCAATGTAAAAATATCAAATGAGCTCCGATACTTCACTTCTGCAGTTTTTGAATAAATGGATTTAAGTGGATTTCTAATCTTCTGAAAAATCCCAAATAAATCCTGGATATGCATATTAACTCTACCCATCTACCAGCATCCTTACCTCCATTGGTGAAGATCAAAAATCAAGATATAACCCTTGAGCATCATTTATGGCAAATTTGAACATTTACCCTTTTAGTATCAAACACCAAATCAAAACCCCCTCAATCTTCACCAGCATGCCTCCACCACCACACACCTTAGTCATGGTCATGTGCATTATAGCTAAGCTACTGTAGCAACCCCTCTCCCTTGTCCCATGTGCTTGGAAGTAAGAAGGAGAGAGAGAGACAAGCATGTGAGGCCATTTAAGTGCAACAGCCGCCACTCCCTCCCTCTCTGAGCTCCAGCATGACCAGATCTCTCTCTCACCGCTCTCCACCACCCCTCTAGGCCAATCAGAAGCCAGCCCTACCTCCCTTGCATGTCCAAAATGGACATTTCCCCTCTTAGAGCTCCTACCTCAGCTTAAATAGGCCAGAGGCCACCCCAGCTCCCCTCACTGGCTCATTTGCCCCCTTTCCTCCCCACTTACCTCCCTAGAATCCCCTCTCCTCCTCCCTTGCTCTGCTATGCTCGAGAGGAGAAGAAAATGGTCTCTTGGCCATTTCAAAGATTGGGCCCGTGTACTCGCTCTTCTACTCCCCTCCCTCTGCATGTGGTCTCCTTGAGATACCTGTGATGTTCTGCATCTAATCCTATACCTCCCTCTGCTCAGGAACGCCTGCCCGTGCCTCCATTACCGAGCACCAAAGCGGCAGGTTCGTCCATGTTCGCGCGAGGTTGACCCCGAACGAAAACCACCGTTTCCGCCCATCGCCAGACTCCCCACGAAGCACCGCTTCTCCTTGTGGCCTCTCCAGCGTCTCCTGGTGCTCCTAGGTGAGCTACTGCCCCTCTCAGACCCGCGTTAGGGTTTCTGTCCCCATTAGCCCTGCCTGAGTTTGAAGACAAGCCACCGCCGTCAGATCCACCTCAAATTGATGGCCAGAGTTCGCAGATACCTCCTTCTGCGCCCCGCTCTGGCTGACCGACGGGCCCCACCGCGGCCCGTTTGAAAATCTCCTCCCACGCCTGGCTATGCCCGGGTGGGACGAGTCCTACCCCTTGTGACCCGATTCTCCCGTCTGCCTCTTTCCCTTTTTCCTTTTCTAGTCTTATCACCAGATCTGTTTATTAGGCTCTAACTTTAAATGATTTTGAAAATGTAAAATACGTGTATATGGCCAGATCCAAAATTTATTATGTTTTCTAGGGTTTCCTCAAACATGAAGAACAAGTTCTGCATCAAAATAACCTATAGTTATTTTATAGTAAAAATAATACCAGAATGTGTCCTATTTACTATTTATTTCGTTTTGGTGGTTTGGTAAACCCAAATTGGGTAATCCCAACTCTAATTGGTAGGTTTGTAGCATACCTACCTTGTAACATTGACCTCACCCCAACAATCTTCTTATTTCTCCTGTACCAAAAATGACAAAAACAGGACAAATTTGAATTCAGGAATTTCCCTAGGTCAAACCAAATTTGGTATTGACCCATTTCCAAATCTCAAAACTCAGGAACTATCATATCTTTCAAACCCTAGAAGCCCAAAACTTATTGAGCCATTGTTGCATTTTAATCGATAAAGCACTCCTGACTAGGGTATTTCGACTAGATAAATCATCACAGAAGCATAGTGACTCCAAAAATAGTGATTCCAAATCCTACTGGTAGGTATTTGTAATACCTATCCAATTACCTTGACCTCGTACCTCATGGACCTGTATTTTAAATCTGATTAAAAACACAAATTGCATGCAGAACTGAGTTGGGAATTTCTAGAGGGGATTCTGGTAATTAATTGACTTGATTCCAACTCTCAGTGACTCAGTACATCATACTCTACCTGACCATACAAGGAAATAATTCTTGAAGCTCCAGAACTTTTCTGGTGATTTATCTCCTAAAACTAGAGTTTATTTCACTAGAAAATTTGTAAGAAATTGAAGAAAAGTGATAAAAGAGTGAAACCACTTTTGTTGGTTTCATTTTATCAAATCCTATCTGTTGGTATCATTTTTACACAATGGTAGCATACAGAATATGTCCTTGGTCCAAAACCCCTCTTAGGTAATTCCTAGACTATAAATCCTAAGGGATTTTCTTCCATATTTCCAAGGCAAGGCCAATCCTATTAAATACATTCTTCCTAAGACCTAATCATTTGTAAACTTGAATTGCTCTTTGTTTTCTGTATGTATTGTTGTTTGTATGCCTTGTGTTGATTGTGGTTTGGTTTGCTTGCATGTGCTTTCTTGACGATGATAGTTGCGGTGAACTCAGAGATCAGAAGATGGTTCTTATTACTGGTTATTATGGTTTTCTAAAGAAGAAGTCTAGGGACATATTGCCATATTGCTGATCATCAGGCAAGCCACCTTCTTGCTCATAAGTCTTGTCCTACTATTTTACTTATGCATGTTTTATCTTCTATTTATTTAAACTGCATTGTTTTACTATATGTTGATGTATATATGGTAGTGGTTTGGCTTCTCCGAACTATTACACTTTGGTACTACTAAGTACAACCCCCTTGGTGACACCTACTTGTCCCTAGTAGAATAGATGGTGTATATCACCATAACCCTCTCGAGAACCTGTTTTAGCCAAAGCAAAGCTAGAGGATGGGAAGACCCCGGCGAAAGTTTACCAAATGTTTTATGATAAAACCTTGGTGAGGTGGGACCTCCCAAGAGATGTTGAGAAAGAAAAAGGTTTTGTTTTACAAAATTCTGAAGGAAAGATGGAGGAAAAAGGTTTACAAAAACGCACCCGGTTCTTTGCAGTTTTGCTAGAACAATTAACCCTGTGCAACCACATTACTCTGGAATGGGACAGGGCTGGATATGATGTTTGTCTATTCTGGTATAAGCTGCCTCGCAACTACTACAGGGGATCATGATCCTTGGAGGGTGGGTCTTCTCTGGACAAACAGTCCATGTGGGACATCGACCAGGAGAAGGAACGAAGGGTTTGTGGACCTCCATGTGTTACTATGAGCCCCTCATTGAAAGCACGCACTCGATAATTGGAAAAAGCGCTCCAGTTGGTCCTCGGTACCCGACGTCCCAGTTTTGAGGGGAATAACACTCATAGGGTAGGCACTTATATTGGAGTGGGCATCCGGAGAGTCTTGATCGGTTACTCGACCCACGATCGGTGAAGATCAGGGTAGTGTACCCGGATGGTGTGGGTAAAGTGTACAACCTCTGCAGAGTGTAAATCTATTCGAATAGCCGCGTCCGTGGTCATGGACGGTTGGGAAGGTTGCTGTAGAGCGGTGCTGGTTTTGTTTTCAAAAAGGATTTTGGAAAAGTAATGGCTTTGGAAAGGTTTTGACTATGGGATGGTCGGAAGGAGGAGAAAGGAGTTTGGTCGTGGGACGACCTGAAGACGGGAACAAATGGGTGTCCTAGTCCTGATGTTTTCCAAAACTTTTCAAAAAGGTTTCCAAAATGTTTACAAATGTTTTCAATAAAGATATGTAGATGCTATATCTAGAAGAGAAACTAATTGAGAAAGAACCTCTCTTGGAGCCCTCCTACTACCATAGCCATAATGCATATCCTCTTGTTATTACTATTATCTTAAGGTGGTTTGCGAGTACATTCAGAGTACTCACTGGCATTGTCCCTGGCTATTAACTTGGTTAGATTTCAAGAAGAGGATAAAGTTGACGACTATGCGAGCTAGGACGTTCTCCCAGTCAGTTGCCTGTAGGTTAAGGCATGGATCGGGCTCTACGCTTGAGAAATTTTCGCTGATGATTATTGATGTAGCCATGACGACATTTATGTAAGTCTTGTAAATTCGGTATGTCTCGGATGTTGTAATGATACTTGTCGGTTATGTGCCACGACTAACTGATCATGGGATCGTGGTTGTATGCATAACAGGGATTCTCGGAGGATTAATCCGGGGGCCCCACAGACTTGGTATCAGAGCCATCCTGATTGTAGGAGAACCTTAGTTAGCATGGTCGTTAGATAGGAACATTATTTTGAAAACCCCGGCTTTTGAAAACTAGTTTCTCAATGAGTATCAAAGAGTTCTACCTCTTCTCTTGCTCTAAGTAAATGCTTTCAAAAATGGTTTACTCCAACCTCGTCCCAAACTTCAAACCTCCGGATTCTAAATAACTAGGATCTAAAACCCGGTGAAGACAATGAGAACAAGATGAAGACAAGCAACTACCAACAAACACAAGGAGACTACAATATCACTCTACTAGCGGAATCCTCAAAATTAGAAGACATCGAGTGTTGCACTATCAAGAAGCGTCCAAGATACGACGAAGGCTTCATCTGCAGGATAGTGACTCTGACCTGAAGAAAGATGATCATCTAGGGTCAATAGTCCTAAGAATAGGATTCCCCTACATCGCGAGTAGTTAACTCCTTGGTCCCTAGCATTGACCGTGTTTGCTTGCCTAAGTGCATCTTGTGTTGCTTGATGTGTGTTGTTTGCCGAGGACGTTGCGATCCCCTCGCTCTGTTCGCCTTGTTTGTATGTTCTGGTTTTCTTTGGCCTCCTTAAAAATGTGACTCGAGGAGCGATAACCCACCTAGTAACTCAGAAACCCCTGATTTAGCTGTCGGTAATGAGACCCAGACTAACCTCGAGAGTATATGAGAGGAAAAGCATCGCAAGAACCAGGAGTTCGACATCGTCAAGTTTGAATCAATTCGAAGACTTCACCTTAGCAGGACGGCATACCTCGTCAACTCACCTCGCAAGACTTGTCAATAACACCACACTCCCTCGTTCCTCAGTCTACTAAAGCAAGAATTCCGTTGGAGCTAGAAGTCGATCACCGAAGTATCCTCAATATCCACAAGAAACCACCTGATAAGTCAACCAAGACAAGAAGTGAAGACCTAACTACACTAACCTTTAGTGTATTAGAGCTTCTGACTGCCTCAGGACACTAACTAATCTAGTCGACCCTACCCAAACTAACAAAATGTTCCTCCCTAGATGGTCAGAACTACCCCTGAAGCCAGATGATTAGGAAGTGTGAAGACAACGAGTCCACTCCGCCATCAAGCAGAAGCAACGCAAGAAATGCCAATGAAGACAGCTTACCCGACGCTGACTGCTTCAACCCTGACTAACTACTAGCAAGAATAGTCGTAAACGCTAATTTACCTTGAGCTAACCCCTTAAAGACTGCGTTAGGAACCACCCCGCCAAGGTGCATAAAGTAGGGCATCGCTCAAAGACCTCAGCTCAAGATTCAGGTAAGATATATCCTTCTGCTAATAACAAGTCAGCCCTCTAAGACTGAAGATCCAAACCCTTCCTGATGAACCTTAGTGAAGCTCTAAGGTGGAAAGACTACGTCTTTCCAACTCAATCTCTGGAAGACTGTCTACCGGAAGATACTTCAGAAAAGATCCCCAGATTCGACATCCTTTCGCCAAACAACAACCCGGGAGTTTGATGACCCACAAGTATAGGGGGTGTATTGCAGTATTTTTGAGGGAAGTGAAACCCAATTTATTGAATCGACACAAGGGGAGCCAAAGAATATTTATAAGCCTTAACAACTGAGTTGTCAATTCAGATGCACCTGGAAACAATCTTGCTCACAACAGTTTATCAGTAGCAACAATTTTGTAGTAGGAATAGCAAAGTAGCAGCAGCAGTAAAGTAAAGACAGTAGTAACAATAGCAGTAAACAGTAGGATTCGAGTGTGGTAGGCATATGGATGGATGGACGGGCGTTGCATGGACAAGACAATTCACATAGCAATCAGAACATAGGGCAATTGCAGATAAATAAGATAAAGCATCCAAGTACTGGATAATCCTAGGCATGTGTTCCATATATAGTCATACATGCTCGCAATGATAACTTGCACAACATCTTTTGTCCTGCCAGCCCGTTTACAGTGGGTCCTCAAGGGAACTACTGGCAATTAAGGTGCTCCTTTTAATAGAGCACCGGAGCAAAGCATTAACACTCCGTGAACACATGTGATCCTCACATCAAAGCCATTTCCTCTGGTTATCCTGATTTCTATCACTTCGGGGCCATTGGTTCCGGACAACAACGTGTGTATACAACTAGTAGGTAAGACCATAAAAAATACTATCATAATGAATCAATAACATGTTCAGATCTGAAATCATGGCAATCGGGCCCTAGTGACAAGCATTAAGCATAACAAGTTGCAACAAAGTCATAAAGCACTAATAAAGATACTAGGCACCATGCCCTAACAATCTGATGCCATTACATGAACGATCTCATCCAATCCCTACCATCCCCATAGCCTACAGCGGGGGATTACTCACTCATAGATGGGGGAAACATGGATGGTCGATGGAGAAGCGATGGTGATGATGATGGCGATGATCTCCTCCAATTCTCCGTCCCGGCAGGGTGCCAGAACGGAGTTCCTGGTGCTGTTTCGTAGAATCTGGTGGTTGCGACGGAGCGGAACTACTTCTGTAAAAACGTCGACCCCCCCTGAGTTTTTAGGTCAGAAGGCAACTTATAGGCGAAGAGGGAGACTGAGGGGTCTCAGGCGTGAGCACCTGGGCTTGCCTAGGCTTGCCATGGCTAGGTGGTGTGGCCTAGGCTCAGCCCCCCTTCGTCTCGTATTCTGGCTCCTGGAGTCTTCTGGTGAAATAGGATTTTCGGCATATTTTCGGGATTTTTCCTGATAGTTGATTTTCTGCACAAAAAGTAGACAATAGGGCAATTCTGCTGAAAACAGCGTTAGTCCGCGTTAGTTGCATCCAAATCACACAAGTTTAGAGGAGAAACAATAGCAAAAGTGTTCGGGAAAGTAGATACGTTTTGGACGTATCAACTCCCCCAAGCTTAGCTTATTTCTTGTCCTCAAGCAATTCACTTGAAAACTGAGTGCGATAAAAGAACTTTCACGAACACAATTGCTTCATATGAAGTATATATTCTTAGCATGTGATCAACTACTTAGGCAATTCATAATGAGGAGTATGCAACTAAGTTTACTTAATAGGCATTGCAAGCTATGAAGAGATTCCAACTCAAAAATAATAAGTAGCATGAAGCATAAACATAAGCAACATTATAATGCTCATAACAAGGTATGATAGAGTGGTATCTCGCTTGCCTTTGATTATGAATGCCAAGGCACCTCTGAAGTTCAAGTGAAGACTAGAAGTAAAGATGTCAAAGATACAAGCATCAAAGTCATAACACAAATAATCAAGTAATGAGAAAAGCACAAAGAATGACAACTATGCTCTCAAGAAGGTGCTCAAAGAATATGTGGAGACTCAACAAGTAAAAGAAAAGGTTGTTAATAGTTTGAAAGGCTTCCAAATGCTGAAAGTATGGTACTTGTTAGCTTTGAGCTCTCATTGCCCCTATCATAAGCATCTTTAATGTGGTTAAGGTGAAAGTGAGGTCCAATCTGAGTTATATGCTTGACAGACTATAAACTGGAAATCCCATGTCCCTTGAGTACGATGGCCGCTCCTCATGTTACTCAACTTTAGTTACCGATAAGTTCTTGTCATCGTAAATATGTGTGTATCATAGAGAACCGCCAACGGGGTACCCCTTGCCCGATGATACGGAAGAATCCCCATATCAAAATGACAAGGCAAGTAGACAATGAGTATCTCAGCAATCTTCTTATTTACCATGGGAAAATGGTGCTTTTTCTCTCTTTCCTCTTTTCATAAATCTCTTTTTTTTATTTTTCTCAATAGCTATCTCTCTTTTTTATAAGAAGAATGCTTCATAGATATCATTATGGTTATGCTGCAGGTTTCCACCATGTCAGCATGGATTAGACCAGCGGCCCAGGCATTTCTCTAACACACATACATAACTCCATGGACTTACAAGCTCCCCTTTTATTTCACATCGACGACATCCGCAAACAAAGGAGCATGGTATAAACTAGGTATATATTTACAAGTGTTGAAAGCGTTCCCCGTGACAGCACAGTTCTGCCAATCCCTAGCCTATAATTTGCAAGCATATAACTTTCATGGACAGTCACAATGGTTCAGGTTTATTAAGTGTAGAAAATAGAGTGTGCCATTAAGTTCGTGAGAGCTTTACTAACTAACTTTCTCATAACAAGCAAACATTTTATTCGGAAGAAAACAAGGCATATTGAATATGCACGGAAGTAGCAAATGATGCTAATAGGTAGGTATGGTGGACACTTTGGAAATATTTGGTTTAGGGAGTTGGAAACTTGAGTTAAACATACTTAGTGTAAGTGAAGGCTAGCAATAGTAAGGGAGCGACAAACAAGAGAGCAATAGCTGTCATAATCATGCTTGCAACAAAACATGACTAAACATGGCATGAAAGTGATTCAAGATCCTCAAGGCAAAATAATTCATCGAGGCTTAACTGATTATTTCAGTCATATGCATGCGTGAGCATGTGCCAAGTCAATTCAAATGAAACATTCATAGGAGGATACCACAGTGTCATACCAAGTTATGGATATAGTAATGCAAGCAAACATTCATAAAACATGCTACAAACTATTAGCAAGATGGAACTAATCATACGAAAGCAAGAACTACTAAGGATCCAAAGGTAACATACACCCTACACGAACAGGCTAAGCATGCCCACAATGATGAGTATATGTACAAAAATGAAAACAAATAGAGTTCGTTACCAGCCTCTTACCACGCCTCAAGTTGTCATTAATCCTCATTATTGCTCTTCACTTGTGTGGCTTGAATAATAATATGAAACCAATATCCACTGAGGACTGCTGAACCCTATAGCAAACTCATGAAACCAAAGAAGAACAACAAATATTTTTGGTGTTTTCAATTTTTAAAAGAAGAACCAAAAAGGAAGAACAAGCAAAGCAAAATCTTTTTGGGTTTTTCGAATAGTTCAAACAAAGCAAAAAGGGAAAAACAAACCAAGGCAAAGAGAAAAAGAAGCAAACCGAAGAGAAACAACAGAAATATTTTTGGTCTTTTTGTGTTTTAGAAAGCAAAAGCAAAGAAAGAACGAAAACTAAAAAGAGAACGAAACATGAATATACAAAGTACCGACGCAAAATGATATGGAGATGAGTGCGATGTCGGCGTACCTCCCCCAAGCTTAGGCTTTTGGCCTAAGTGGGTATCAATCCAGATACGGGTAAGGGTTCCAAGCAGGAGGATCATGATAAGAATGGTCGTAGTTGGGCCCGTGGGAAGAATAAGAAGCTCCCCAATCATAAGCAGGCTGCTGATATGAAGACTCCCCCTCATTCGAGGGCTGGACCGAATCATCCGTGACCTCCCTTCTAGTATCCTGCTCCTGTTGGGAGAGCTCTCCCAAGTACGTGTCAAGCTCTTCCTCAGTGAAGGACCATCCTTCCATGTTATCAAGGTTAAACAAAACAGGTGCAGACAAAAGAACAACACGCTCGGACTTGCTCTTTCTCCAACCAGCTTTGAGAAAGGTTATTTCATAAGGCAACTCATTCAAACTACCCACGAGGAAACAAATTTATGCTGTATCATGGAATTAAAATCAAGCCTTTCTATGGGGAACTGTAGGTCTAAATGATGAGGCACTAAACCATTCAATGCTAGTAAACGAGAAGCAATGAGGCATCCACAAATTCCACCTTTCTCATGGTTAGCAGCAAGACGGAAAGCTATCAAAGAACCTAAGTTGTAAGACCTATCTCGTTTAAGAGCAGAAGAGATAAATGCTAGATCATATGAAGATAACTTATTGGCAGTTTTCCTAGCAAGAACACACTTGGCAATAAAGTAAGCAAAGTATCAAATGGAGGGAAGATGAATGTTACGGATTTTTCCACTCTCCTTCGAGAAGCTGCTCCCTTGGCAAATTTCTGCGTAAAAATCCATGAGTGGTTCAGGTCGCTCCTTAATCCTTCTACATGATCCCCATTGAGGTACCTTAATAGCTGCAGAAAAGTCATCGAGAAAAAGGTTGACAGCAATATTGTAAATTTTGTAGTGGACCATGGGGTTAGGCAAAGAGTGACTAAATTGGAATTCCTGCACCACAAACATGGTGAGATTCGCAAATTGACAAGGTTCATCATCCAAAAAGTGCTCCAACCCTGCATTTGAAACCAAAGTGTGGAAATCTTGAAGAATTCCTGTAGCTCTCATGAACTCAGAGCATGGATAAATGGAAGGAAAAACTTCCTCCTCCCGGTGGACCTTCATAACCTCAGGTACCCATAGTTCATGTTGGTTTAGTTGATGCTCATTCATCTTCTATTCTGAAATTTAAACACCTATTAAACAAGTGATTGCAAAGTGAATAAAATGAAGGACTCTACTCATAGGGACTTGTAAGAGGCCTAAACATACATCCAAACTATATCTCTAAGCATCAAACAAGCTTACAATCTCTCATAACCTGTCACCTACAACAGCAAAATACTCAAGATATAATCCACTAAACACAAATCTACTTGGACAAGGGGAGGAGTCACATACCAGAGAACAAGTGCTCCAAATTTCAGCAACAAAGATGGGCTGAGTAAGGAGATCGAAAAAATTGAGAGAAAGCACAGCAAGAACGCGATTTGGACCAATGAACTAGAGCTTACTCAGGAGAGAGAAGAAAGTGGCAGGTGAGAGAGTTAGTGGAGGGCCAGGGGTGGCCCACACCATGGCATGGCACCACCTGTGGAAGGCCGCGCCACCAGGTGGTGAGCCTGCCTGGTGGGTCCCCTGGTACCTCCCAGGAACTCCTCTGCCCCTTTTTTCACGTAAAAATTTAATATGAATTTTCTAGAATTTTTCGAGACACTTTATTTTTGGGCATTTTTCAGGTATGGAAGAATGATTTTCTGATAGACAGATTTTTTTGGAAAAGATGCAACGCAAAGCAAAGCAAAAGCTACAGAAGTTCTAAGACACTTTAAAAAGCAAGCAACTAACAACAAAAAGAAAACTAAACGAAAGCAAAAACTAAAATGGATAGAATAGAAGTACACGGAAATAATCATAGTGAAAACATTGTTTTGTTCAATGAAATCCTTTTGTTAACAAGGTTGATCAGGTCCTGTTACCAAAACAATTCCATATGAGACAAAACTTTGTATTTCACTAGTGATTATGTTACCTCAATTTTGATAAAATGGTCCCAATCATAATAGTTTCAAAATTTTCTCTTGGTATGGGACAATATATTTCTCCAACTTGAATGCCCTCAACATGTTCAATTGAATTCAAACCATAAGTCATTTCAATCTTCTTGGGGAAATAGACAGTATGTTCCTTGTCATTAACATTAAAGGTCACCTTTCCTTGATTACAATTAATAATAGCTCCTATAGTATTAAGAAAAGGTCTCCCAAGAATAATAGAAATATTATCATCTTCAGGCATTTCAAGCACAACAAAATCAGTTAATATGAAGCAATTATGAGCCACTTGAACAGGTACATCCTCACATATACCAACAGTAATAGTGGTATATTTATCAGCCATTTGCAAAGATATATCAGTTGGTATTAGTTTTTCTAGTTGAAGCCTCTTATAGAGAGAGAAAGGCATAACACTAACTCCAGCTCCCAAATCACACAAAGCAGTTCTAACATAACTGTTTTTAATAGAGCAAGGGATAGTTGGAATCCCTGGGTCTCCAAGTTTCTAAGGAACCTTACCATTAAAGGAATAATTAGCAAGCAAAGTAGATATTTCTTCATTAGGGATCTTCCTTTTATTCGAGACAATATCCTTCATATACTTTGATTAAGGAGGCAATTTAATAGCATCAGTCAAAGGAATTTGCAGGAATACAGGTTTCATCCACTCCAAAACTTATTATAGTGTTCACCTTCCTTTGACTTGTGTTTCTTATCAGGGAAATGCATATGTTTTTGGACCCAAGGTTCTCTTTCACTACCATGTTTCTTAGCAATAAAATCTTCTTTAGTGTATTTAGTATTCTTAGTGTGCTTTTTAGGTTCTTCTTCAACTTTTTATTCATTAGGAACTTCATTTTCTTCATTACCACTTTCAGTTTTAGCATCAGAAATAGATATACTATTAGGATCTATAGCAGGTTCAGAGGGTTCTACAATAGTTTTATGTTTCTTTTTCCTTTTCTTACGAGTAGAGCCACTATTTTCAGCTTGTTGAGAATCCTGCTCAATTCTTTTGGGATGCCCCTCAGGATATAGAGGATCCTGGGTAGCATCTCCACTTCTAGTTCTAATTTCATAAGCATGTTTTTCTTTAGCAGCATTAGCTAGCAAGTCTTTTTGCACTTTAACGAGTTGATCTATTTGAGTTTGAACCATTTGAAAGTGTTTAACAATCATTTTAACATCATTAGAGGTTCTTTCCACAATATCTTTCAACTCAACAATAGCTCTAGTGTTTTCCATTAGATGATTTTGCACCCTTTTATTAAAATTATCTTGCTTAACAATAAAGATATCGAATTCTTCTAAGCATTGATCAGGAGGTTTAGAGTAAGGGATATCACCTTCATCAAAGTGTTGGAGAGAGTGTACCACAATAGTGGATGAGTAGGGAATAGGCTTACATAATTCTTCTACATGAGGTAAATTCTTCACATCTATAGCTTTAATTCCCTTCTCCTTAAGACATTTCTTAGCTTCCTTCATCACTTCATCATTTAATTCAATAACTCCCCTCTTCTTTGATGTTGGAATAGGCACTGGTATAGTAGGTTCAGGTACAATTACTTCAGGTATAGCTTGTTCAGGAGGAGTCCAATCTTCCTAGTTCTTACTTATTTTAGCCATTAATTCCTCAGCTTCCTTAGGAGTCCTATTCCTGAAAACACAACCAGCACAACTATCTAGGTATGTCCTAGATTCTTCGTTAGTCCATTATAAAATATATCAAGAAGCTCATTCTTAGGTAATGGACTTCAGCCTGCATGAATCAAAGCACAAAACCTTGCCCATGATTCAGGCAATATCTCTTTTCTCCTGTTTAAAATCAAAAGTTCCTGCAAAATAGCATGTCTAGCACTAGGAGGAAAATACTTCTGCAGGAAAGTACTAATCAAGCAATCAGGGCTATCAATAGATCTAGGAGGTAAATTACTAAACCAAGTTTTAGCTTCTCCTTTCAGTGAAAAGGGGAAAATCTTAGCAACAAAGTAAGTACACATCTTAATATCATCAGAAAACAAGCCACTCATGGTAGAAAGCTCATTCATATGTGCTACTGCACTTTCATTCTTATTCCCACAAAAAGGTTCTTTCTCAACAATAGCTATGTAAGATAGATCGAGAGGGAAATCATAATCTTCATCTATAATGTTTATGGGAGAAGCAGCAAACTTAGCAATAGGAGACAATTTGGGTCTAATAGTACGCCTCTCAAGGAGACTCTTAGCAGCGCTCCTATCATGGGTGTTTTTACATTCTTTAATAAATTCATCGGTCATCTCAACATAACCATCTTCAATATCATAACTTTCACTAGACTCAGGTGAACTAATGTGTAGTAGTGTCTTCATTAGGAGTTTCAGTATTTCCAGCTATAGTTCTAGTAATCGTAGCATCTAGGAAAGGACCTAATGAACCACTCTTATCAAGCACAGTAGAAGCAGCATCATAAGCATCAGAAGTTTCAGATTCAGCAGTAGTAGTGTGTGTAGCATGTGTATGTGGTGGTGTAACGAGCATACTCATAACAGATGGTGAATCAAGAGTAACAGAGGTGTTCAGAATCGTACCTCTTCTTGTAGTGGATGGTAAAGTAGGAACCTTGCCATCACGAGACTTACCCATGATGGATGGATAGTAGCGAACAATAGAGAATCCAAGTGAACTTGATAAATAAAGCTATGCTCCCCGGCAACGGCGCCAGAAAATAGTCTTGATGACCCACAAGTATAGGGGGTGTATCGCAGTTTTTTGAGGGAAGTAAAACCCAATTTATTTATTCGACAAAAGGGGAGCCAAAGAATATTTATAAGCCTTAACAACTGAGTTGTCAATTCAGCTGCACCTGGAAACAATCTTGCTCACAACAATTTATCAGTAGCAACAGTTTTGTAGTAGGAATAGCAAAGTAGCAATGAGTAAAGTAAAGACAGAGTAACAATAGCAAAGAAATGAGGGATTTGAGTGCGGTAGGCATAGGGATGGATGGACGGGCGTTGCATGGACAAGACAATTCACATAGCAATCAGAACATAGGGCAATTGCAGATAAATAAGATAAAGCATCCAAGTACTGGATAATCCTAGGCATGTGCTCCATATATAGTCATACGTGCTCGCAATGAGAACTTGCACAACATCTTTTGTCCTGCCATCCCGTTTGCAGCGGGGCCTCAAGGGAACTACTGGCAATTAAGGTGCTCCTTTTAATAGAGCACCGGAGCAAAGCATTAACACTCCATGAACACATGTGATCCTCACATCAAAGCCATTCCCTCCGGTTATCCCGATTTCTGTCACTTCGGGGCCATTGGTTCCGGACAACAACGTGTGTATACAACCTGCAGGTAAGACCATAAACAATACTATCATAATGAATCAATAACATGTTCAGATCTGAAATCATGGCACCCGGGCCCTAGTGACAAGCATTAAGCATAACAAGTTGCAACAAAGTCATAAAGCACTAATAAAAGATACTAGGCACCATGCCCTAACAATCTGATGCCATTACATGAACGATCTCATCCAATCCCTACCATCCCGATAGCCTACAGCGAGGGATTACTCACTCATAGATGGGGGAAACATGGATGGTCGATGGAGAAGCGATAGTGATGATGATGGCGATGATCTCCTCCAATTCCCCGTCCCGACAGGGTGCCAGAACGGAGTTTCTGGTGCTGTTTCATGGAATCTGGTGGTAGCGGTGGAGCGGAACTCCTTCTGGAAAAACGTCGACCCCCCTGAGTTTTTAGGTTAGAAGGCAACTTATAGGCGAAGAGGGAGACTGAGGGGGAGTCTGGGCGTCCATACCACCCCCTGGCGCGGCCTGGGCTTACCCGCGCGGCCAGGTAGTGTGGCCTAGGCCCAGCCCCCTCCGTCTCGTATTCTGGCTCCTAGAGTCTTTTGGTGAAATAGGATTTTCGGCATATTTTCTGGGATTTTTCCTGATAGTTGATTTTCTGCACAAAAAGTAGACACCAGGGCAATTCTGCTGAAAACAGGGTCAGTCCGCGTTAGTTGCATCCAAATCACACAAGTTTAGAGGAGAAACAATAGCAAAAGTGTTCAGGAAAGTAGATACGTTTTGGACGTATCAGAGTTATCAAAGGAGAAAATAACTAAAGATCCTACAAAGTCCCTCTGCTATTTCAGCTGTAGACATACCGGAAGGACCACAACATCGCTAAGCCCTCGGTTCCAATCGCTTAGAGGACGTAAGTCTCCGATGGCTTCAACAGGCTAAGTATGAATAATAGTAGTATATAAGCCCAATAAGTCATAATTCCCGGAAGACTTCTGAAGGTCTCTACTCTAGAAGAAAGATGGATGACAATCCCCGGAAACCCCATTCAATGACTTCAAGAAGGAAGGACTATGTCAACTCTCCAATATACCCCAGTTTAATCCTAAGGGGGAAAGACTGCGTCTTTCCCACAGAAATAGGGTAACCCTTCGTAGGAGCAACCTCAGGAGTCTCGACCCTAAAATCATTAAATAGGATACACTACAACCCTAAGGAAGAGCTGTGAATCCTTAGAGAGAGGTACTTCCAGCGATAGATTCTATCCTCCGACGAGTACTCCATAAAGTTCAGCACCGAGATAGTCTGCCCAGTCTAAGCCCTTGAGATATAGAGTCCGGAAGGAAAAGAAGGCCATCCCTCACAATCAGGACTGGACTCTGCTCAACTGTCCGTGCATCCCAAAAAATGAAGCAACTTCATCGACAGAGTAGCCACCTTCAAAGGCAGAGTCCATTAGATAGCATGCTTGAAACCAGTCGCGCTAACCTTGACTCAAAATCGCCTAACCCTACTCTCCTGAATCTCGGGACGAGATTCTTTTAAGGGGGAAAGGTCTGTAACATCCCAATTTCAGCAACCCTGATTAGTTGTCAAGAATGCAAAAATCAGGGGGAACAAAAACTTTTTCTTGTTTAGGGATAAAGTATTTGCCTATTGTTTGACTATGTCATGATTATGATTGTGTATTAGAAGATATACTCCCTACCTCAACACTAGTGACAAAAGCTACTTCCCAAAATTGTCTTGGCTTAATTTCCATATTCTCAAATGTTCTGACCTTTCAAAACCTGAGCCAAGAAGCCTTTGCAAACCAACTATTTTAGTAGCTTCTATTTCCCTAAACTATGGAGAGCAACCTATTATAATCTCCTTATGTTTTATAGACAGAACCTTCAACTATTCTTATCTCTAGGTTTCCCAAAAAACTCTTTTAGTAAGCTTTTGAATTCTACCCTTGGTAGAGATACCAAGGACTCTCATCTTATTCAAAATACAACCTCTTCAAAATGCCTCAGCCTTACCTCAAGCTAGGCTTGATGGTAACCCTAGTAATAGTTGACTTGCTTGTAAGATGAGTTGCCTTGATCTGCTGTTTGACTTGATTGCTTAGAAGTAGTATGAGCTACTCTAGGAGCTCATACTCTAGGATCAAGATACTTAAGATCACCAAATCCTAAGAAAGAATACAAGATGGATCTGATCTCTAGCCACTAGGTGATCATCTAAATCCCTTAACTAGATCAATTCTGAAGTGATCCCTTCTAGAAGCTTCCAAGTCAATGAAGACCAATATCAAGCATGGATCCCTTCTACTCAATCTACTCTTCCACCTCATCCACTTGATGATGCTTGGGTACCTTTCAACCCACCAAAAACACCCCCACTCATATTCTAGTCAAAACCCCCAAATCTGCCAAATTTGGCTGTCTGGAAAACTATTTCCAACATTACCTTTCTGAATGCCTCCCATTCTCAACCCTTGTGCATTTTTGAAAATGCATCTGAACCATCCTATTAACCATCCTAAGGAATACCAACGCCCACTCTTGGACTTGGTTAGATCATCCTCCAACCCACTTGTTCTTGACGGTTTTGCAGGCAAGAAATTAACTATTCCTGCAAATCTAGTCAACATGCCTACTTTGACAGAAGCTCACACCATCATCCAACCTTCTACTGACCAACTATTTTCATGGTTGTGATCTACTCATATAGTTCTATCAACATCCACTTCCCTTGTTCCAAGTGGATCTTTGTGCTTCTTAAACCCACAAGGTTTTGAAGGCTAGTTGGTAATCTGCTTTGACAGGCTTATTTTATTCAAAGTTTGAAAGCATGTCTTGGTGAACTCAAGCAAGATCAAGCTCAAACCTCTATACCATGTTGATGTACTTCACTTGGTATATCCATACATCTACCCCATGCCCCAAGGGGAGATTTGAGCTCCAAGATCCAACAAGGTTTTGGTGGTATAAAAATAACATCACCCTAGATCCCCAACTCCTTGTTTTCCATCTAATTCAAGTTGGATTTCCAATTACCAAGGTTGCAAATGATTGCTACACCTTGTCTACATCATCTACCTTGATCATTAGGATTTATCAAATACTATCCATATTTATTATGGCTCCAAATCTAATTAATCCCTTTAATAGACCAAATCTCCAAAACTTCTTCTATAAAGGAAAGTCTGGTTTTTGCCAAAACACTTCTCTAAATTTAAGCACAAGATAGTCCTATATAGCATACCCTATCATCCCACTTCAAAAATAAATATTTTTGAAGAGTTTTATTATTTCTTTTTGCCTATTTTCTTAAATGGCAGAAATGGAATAATAAATGTTTTAAATACTTTTAAGCCCCAATAAATCTTGGGAAAATTCCCCTAAATGTGTATTCACATTTGAGATCACCTCACATCAAATTCCAACAAGGTCCAATGTAAAAATATCAAATGAGCTCCAATACTTCACTTGTGCAGTTTTTGAATAAATGGATTTAAGTGGATTTCTAATCTTCTGAAAAATCCCAAATAAATCCTGGAGATGCATATTAACCCTACCCATCTACCAGCATCCTTACCTCCATTGGTGAAGATCAAAAATCAAGAAAAAATTCTTGAGCATCATTTATGGCAGATTTGAACATTTACCCTTTTAGTATCAAACAACAAATCAAAACCCCCTCAATCTTCACCAGCAAGCCTCCACCACCACACACCACAGTCCTGGTCGTGTGCACTATAGCTAAGCTAATGTATCAACCCCTCTCCCTTGTCACATGTGCTTGGAAGTAAGAAGGAGAGAGAGAGACAGACAAGCATGTGAGGCCATTTAAGTGCAATAGCCGCCACTCCCTCCCTCTCTGAGCTCCAGCACGACCAGATCTCTCTCTCTCACCGCTCTCCACCACCCCTCTAGGCCAATCAGAAGCCAGCCCTACCTCCCTTGCATGTCCAAAATGGACATTTCCCCTCTTAGAGCTCCCACCTCAGGTTAAATAGGCCAGAGGCCACCCCAGCTCCCCTCACTGGCTCATTTGCCCCCTTTCCTCCCCACTTACCACCATAGAATCCCCTCTCCTCCTCCCTTGCTCTGCTATGCTCGAGAGGAGAAGAAAATGGTCTCTTGGCCATTTCCAAGATTGGGCCCGTGTACTCGCTCTTCTACTCCCCTCCCTCTGCATGTGGTCTCCTTGAGATACCTGTGACGTTCTGCATCTAATCCTATACCTCCCTCTGCTCAGGAACGCCTGCCCGCGCCTCCATTACCGAGCACCAAAGCGGCAGGTTCGTCCATGTTCGCGCGAGGTTGACCCCGAACGAAAACCACTGTTTCCGCCCATCGCCAGACTCCTCGCGAAGCACCGCTTCTCCTCGTTGCCTCTCCAACGTCTCCCGGTGCCCCCAGGTGAGCTACTGCCCCTCTCAGACCCGCGTTAGGGTTTTTGTCCCCATTAGCCCTGCCTGAGTTTGAAGACAAGCCACCGCCGTCAGATCCACCTCAAATCGATGGCCAGAGTTCGTAGATACCTCCTTCTGCGCCCCACTCTGGCTGACCGACGGGCCCCACCGTGGCCCATTTCAAAATCTCCTCCCACGCCTGGCTATGCCCGGGTGGGACGAGTCCTACCCCTTGTGACCCAGTTTTCCTCAGATTCGGCCCGTCTGCCTCTTTCCCTTTTTCCTTTTCTAGTCTTATCACCAGATCTGTTTATTAGGCTCTAACTTTAAATGATTTTGAAAATTTAAAATACGTGTATATGGCCAGATCCAAATTTTATTATGTTTTCTAGGGTTTCCTCAAACATGCAGAACAAGTTTTGGATCAAAATATTCTATAGTTATTTTATAGTAAAAATAATTCCAGAATGTGTCCTATTTACTATTTATTTCTTTATGGTAGTTTGGTAAACCCAAATTGGGTAATCCCAACTCTAATTGTTAGGATTGTAGCATACCTACCTTGTAACATTGACCTCACCCCAAAAATCTTCCTATTTCTCCTGTACCAAAAATGACAAAAACAGGACAAATCTGAATTCAGGAATTTCCCTAGGTCAAACCAAATTTGGTATTGACCCATTTCCAACTCTCAGAACTCATGAACTATCATATCTTTCAAACCCTAGAAGCCCAAAACTTATTGAGCCACTGTTGAATTTTAATGAATAAAACACTCCTGACTAGGGTATTTCCACTATATAAATCATCACAGAAGCATAGTGACTCCACAAACAGTGATTCAAAATCCTACTGGAAGGTATTTGTAATACCTATCCAATTACCTTGACCTAATACCTCTTGGACCTGTATTTTAAATATGATTAAAAAGACAAATTGCATGCAGAACTGAGTTTGGGAATTTCTAGAGGGTATTCTGGTAATTAATTTGACATGATTCCAACTCTCAATGACTCAGTACATCAGAATCTACCTGACCATCCAAGGAAATAATTCTTGAAGCTCCAGAACTTTTCTGGTGGTTTAACTCCTAAAACTAGAGTTTATTTCACTAGAAAATTTGTAAGAAATTGAAGAAAAGTGATAAAAGAGTGAAACCACTTTTGTTGGTTTCATTTTATCAAATCCTATCTGTTGGTATCATTTTTACACAATGGTAGCATACAGAATATGTCCTTGGTCCAAAACCCCTCTTAGGTAATTCCTAGACTATAAATCCTAAGGGATTTTCTTCCATATTTCCAAGGCAAGGCCAATCCTATTAAATCCATTCTTCATAAGACCTAATGATTTGTAAGCTTGAATTGCTCTTTGTTTGCTGTATGTATTGTTGTTTGTATGCCTTGTGTTGATTTTGGTTTGGTTTCCTTGCATGTGCTTTCTTGACGACGATAGTTGCGGTGAACTCGGAGATCAGAAGATGGTTCTTATTACTGGTTATTAAGGTTTTCTAAAGAAGAAGTCCAAGGACATATTGCCATATTGCTGATCATCAGGCAAGCCACCTTCTTGCTCATAAGCCTTGTCCTAATATTTTAGTAATGCATGTTTTATCTTCTGTTTATTTAAACTGCATTATTTTACTATATGTTGATGTATATATGGTAGTGGTTTGGCTCCTCCGAACTATGACACTTTGGTACTACTAAGTACAACCCCCTTGGTGACACCTACTTGTCCCTGGTAGAATAGATGGTCTGTATCACCATAACCCTCTAGAGACCCTGTTTTAGCCAAAGCAAAGCTAGAGGATGGGAAGACCCCGACAAAAGTTTACCAAATGTTTTCTGATAAAACCTTGGTGAGGTGGGACCTCCCAAGAGATGTTGAGAAAGAAAAAGGTTTTGTTTTAAAAAAGCTGAAGGAAAGATGGAGGAAAAAGGTTTACAAAAACGCACCCGGTTCTTTGCGGTTTGTTAGAACAATTAACCTGTGCAACCACATTACTCGGAATGGGACAGGGCTGGATTTGATGTTTGTCTATTCTGGTATAAGCTGCCTCGCAACTACTACAGGGGATCGCGATCCCTGGAGGGTGGGTCTTCTCTGGACAAACGGTCCATGTGGGACATCGACCGGGAGAAGGAACGAAGGGTTTGCGGACCTCCACTCGTTACTATGAGCCCCTCATTGAAAGCGCACACTCGATAAGTGGAAAAAGCACTCCGGTTAGTCCTCAGTACCCGATGTCCCGGTTTTGAGGGGAATAACACTCATAGGGTAGGAACTTATATTGGAGTGGGCATCCAGAGAGTCTTGATTGGTTACTCGACCCACGATCGGTGAAGATCGTGGTAAAATCTTGGATGGTGTGGGTAAAGTGTACAACCTCTGCAGAGTGTAAATCTATTCGAATAGCCGCGTCCACGGTCATGGACGGTTTGGAAGGTTGCTGTAGAGCGGTGCTGGTTTGGTTTTCAAAAAGGATTTCGGAAAAGAAATGGCTTTGGAAAGGTTTTGACCATGGGATGGTCGGAAGGAGGAGAAAGGAGTTTGGTCGTGGGATGACCTAAAGACGGGAACAAATGGGTGACCCAGTCCTGATGTTTTCCAAAACTTTTCGAAAAGGTTTCCAAAATGTTTACAAAGGTTTTCAATAAAGATATGTAGATGCTATATCTATAAGAGAAACTAATTGAGAAAGAACCTCTCTTGGAGCCCTCCTACTACCACAACCATAATGCATATCCTCTTGTTATTACTATTATCTTAAGGTGGTTTACGATTACATTCAGAGTACTCACTGGCATTGTCCCTGGCTATTAACTTGTTCAGATTTCAAGAAGAGGATGAAGTTGACGACTATGCGAGCTAGGACGTTCTCCCAGTCAGTTTCCTACAGGTTAAGGCATGGATCGGGCTCTACGCTTGAGGAAGTTCCGCTGATGATTATTGATGTAGCCATAACAACATTTATGTAAGTCTTGTAAATTCGGTATGTCTCGGATGTTGTAATGATACTTGTCGGTTATGTGCCACGACTAACTGATCATGGGATCATGGCTGTATGCATAACAGGGATTCTCGGAGGATTAATCTGGGGGGCCCACACTCACACCATGTTATGACTATCCGAAGTCACCATAGCCTTTATGATCATTTAGTTTTCGACTTGTAATATCACTTTATGCTTTAATTAATGATGTTATGTCGCTTTGCATGATTATGGCCATTATTGCTCTCTTAGTTGGTCGCTCCCAGTCTTTTGCTAGCCTCCATCACCAAGTATGAGTTCCACTCATGCATCCAACTCCTAAAACCAAGTTATTCCAAAGAGTCCACCATACCTACCTATTAGCATTTGCTATTCCAAGTATATTCATGTTTTTATCTACCTTCCGAATTAAACTTGTTATGTGAAAATTAGTGATTAAAGCTCTCACGAACTTGATGGCACACTTTACTTTTCTTGCCCTTAATAAACTTGAACCATTGTGTCCATCTTTTTTGCGTATATGCTTACGCTTTATAAGTTGAAGTTAGCAGAACCATGTATCATTGGGAACGCTTTCAACATTGCACTTGTACTTTGTACCTCATTGATATCATGTTCTTTTGCTTATGGATCCCGTGTCAACACCCGAATTTTTAATCCCAGATGCCCATTATGCCATACCTCGCAATCCCAGGATTACCATTTTTGTGAGACATAATGGATTGGGTATCACAGTACGTCATCCATTACAAACCATACATAAGGTCTTACACAAATAAGGATCTCATGATCCAGTCTTAATACAACAAGCAGCGGAAATAAAAGATAAGCATAGCGGTGGGGTCCATCTTCAGGGGCACAGGCAATGCTGATGAAGGCAGATAGTCCTAGTTATCATAGCCGTCCTGCTGGCCATCATCTTGGTAGTCTCCTTCATAGTCTGGCCATGAGAATAGCCAGGGACAAAAGCCATGAGTACTCTTTAAGTACTCGCAAACTACCACTAACAAGTAGTATAGTGCTAAGTTAAAGTGTTAAATCTAAGTTTAACTATAAAGTTAAGTTTGAAACCTAAGCTGAGTTCTGAAGCAAAGAAATATAAAATAAAGTTCTAGAATCACTTAAGTTGGGAAGCTATTGTCATAAACACAACCATGTTGTGGTCAAGTCAAGATTCATTATTCATTTCATAAGTTGTTTTGAAAACATCTGACAAAGAAACAGTATGGCCATTCCAACTATCCATAACCGTGGACGCGGCTATTCGAATAGTTTGACACTCTGTAGAGGTGGTACACTTTCACCACAAGATTCGATACATCTGCCAGGGATAACCCTGAATCATCATACTTAGTATGCAGATAATCAAACATAACCTTTCCTTTACACACCCTAGTATAAGCACCTCTCTTATGAGTATGGCCTCCCAACCATGACCATCAGTCATCTTGGGCACTCCATAAGTGGACAACATTGAGAGGTAGCCTCAGCTCAAACCTCTCCCGCGAGGGAACTAATACTAATGCATATAAACTTCCGGCTAAGCCTTACCCAATTCAGGTAATGTGGTTATACGGTAAATTTGGAATGGTATCGCATCTGAATCCAACCATCAGTTTTATAAAAGGGTTAAGGCTCATGCATCAACATTTTCATCATCATAAACCATTTGTATTTCTCAACACATGTTAAAACATCTCAATAGAATGACTCATCATTCCAAGGTTTTCACAATTCATTTTCACCAATTGTTCCCATCTATCGTGACTCAAGTTTTTATCTACTCTAAACTACTAAGTTAAGAGTGTTCACTAAGGTGGAATTGATGGGTTCAATATCATGCCATAGAATGACATCTAAAGGTTTCTAAATAGGTCAAGTTTTATACTCTTTATGATACCTTTAAAAAGTAAAGAACTTTGGGTAAAGTAAAGGAAGTAAAGCTTGAGAATAATACTTGGGGTAACTAATAGTCAAAGTGGTATGACTCAAGCATGCCTAAAGCATCTTGGCTCAAGTTATCTAGCTTAATACTAGCTTGCTAACAATAGCTTGCCTTGGTTGGTGCAGTGGTTGAAGTTTTCTTCTTCTTCTTCTTGGTAGAACTCCTCCTCCTAAAGCTTGGTCAAGATTATCTTCTATAAATACATGGAGTACACAATCACCAAACAATACTTAACTAGTCTAATTAGCACTCTAAGGCACACATTTGATGATCTATCATCATCACAAGCATCACAAGTTTTATTAAATAGTTTTATTCCTTTTATTTTAGAAAAGTAATTTCTACTCATTGAAAATTAACTGAGATTTAATATTCACCACTTAAAATATGGGATCATGTGGACACATGTCATCACCACATATTCTAACATGTGGGAATGGGATTTAAGGGTTGGATCATAATTACTTTGGTTTCAGTTCATTATTTAATGATTTAAAGTGACTAGAAATGCCTATATAGCATTATTTTGGTACTAGTCCAAAGTCACTGCATGTAAACCCTAATATTATTACATATTCAGATAGGTATGGTGAAATGTGATTTTTGAGAGTTGGAATCAACTCAAAAGCTAACTTGGTTGATTTTATAAAAATGTTGCAAGGTGCAAATGCTTCTGTTTTGTTATTTTTACTAGGAGAGATCTCTAACTCTAATTGAATTAAATCCAACGAGCTTGGGTAGATCTTTTCAGTAGATTTCCAACAAAATTGGAATTACTCAATTTGGATTTGTAAATCTCTCTGAATTGATTTTCAAACTAGGGAACAGAACTAAGTTTAAACTAAATAGAAAAATTCTAATTCAAACTAACTGGGTTGCGCGGGAACTCTAACGGGTCGACCCGGTGACACGACGCGGCGCGGGGCTCAGTTGATAGGGGGGTCCACCGGTCAGTGGCTCATAACGTGCGAAGCGGTACGGGGCGATATGGGTCGTTGGATTAGAACGGGGATCAACGGCTGGGGATCGTTGTCGACAACAAACTGGTCACCGACAAACTCTAACCCTAGCGGCTCGGTGGGGGTGCATAGGGGGTGTACCAGGGCTCCAGCAACAATGGCGAGACGGGCAAACAGACTGGTGGTCGACGGCGAGCTCAGGGACGGTCGAGGAAGCTCCAGGGGTGGTCGCAATCAGCGGCGCCCTTCTCCTCCAAAGGCAGCCTGCTCCGGTGAAATTCCGGTGAACGGCTGCTCGCCTTGCTCCGGCTAGAGGTGGGGAATGGTCAGTGAGGTGAGTGGTGTGCTGCAAATGGCTGGGGAAGGCCTCTATTTATAGGACGACGACGCGACCAAGAGGGATGGGCGAGCGGCTCCAGAGAGGGCTGCACAGCGTGCTAGCGACGTGGCGCGCGGTAGGGGGCGGTCGCTGGTCTCCTGGCGGTGCTCTACGTGATCAATGTGGGACTAGGGGCCATGGTATGCGGTCGGGCGGAGCTGGCGCTCTGAGCGGCAAAGACGGCGGTGTCCACGGCGAGCGGTGGCTGTGAGGCGTTGGGCGGCGAACGGACATGTCCGGCGTGCTCCCTGGGTCGTGGCGAAGCGGTGGGCGCGGGCTGCGGTCGGGCCAGCATGTTGGTGGCGCGCTGGCGTGCTTGGCATGGCGCAGACAGGCAGTGCGCGGCGGTTCCTCTGTGGTCCACAGCTTGGCCTGGCTCGGGGAGGGGACAGAGAGTGGCGGTGAGGTGCGGGATAGCTAGTAGACATGGTGAGAGAGGGGAGGTGGTCTGCTAGGATGATGGCATGGCTGGCCATGAGTTGATGCTCGGCATGGCTTGGCCTTGCCACTAGGGGCTAGGGGATGGGGTGCAAGGGCCTTGGTTAGATGATTTAGGGACAGGGGGAGTGTTTGGAGGAAAATTGGGTGCAAAACCGTGTTGCAAATAGTGAGCTATGTTTAGAGTTTAAACCCTGATGCCAAGTGTTTGATGAAATGGCCGCATGAACTTTCTTTTTGACTTTTTCCAAGATTTTTGGTGGGTGTGCTAGTACTAAGCTTGAGACTCTGTGGGTGCTTGGGTTTTGAAATTTGAGCTTGTTTGAGTGGTTTTTGAAATAGTGGGATCTTCCCATATGAAATAGATTCAATTTTCAAATGTCAATTAAAATTAGTATTTGAATGTTTTTGGCAGATCACAAAGTGGGCCTTGGTACCTCATTATGTGTACTAGCAAGGGGTGCAAAGATCCATCATTGTTTCAAGTTAGGGTTTTGAGTACTAGGAATAGCCAAAGTAGGCATGATAGTTAAATTTGGCAAAAATGACCATTCACTTCATTTATTCATTTTGAGTTGTTTTTCTTTGGGAAAAGTTTGGGAAAGATTTGGATGATGTTTATTTCACCTAAGAATTATTTTACAATCAATGGATCTCAGAACCATGGCAATTCAAACAACTCCTATTTTAAATGCACATACACATGAATGCTTTAATAATTTTGTTTGGAAAAGTTTTTGTTAACCCTAATTTTGTTGATTTGGACCTTAATAATCTTGGATTAGAGTTTTGGTATGTTACAAACCTTCCCCCCTTAAACAAAAATGTCATCCCGAGATTTACAAAGAAAACTAGGAACTAAAGAGATCTGGGAACTCTGTCCTAATGTAATCCTCTCGCTCCCAAGTGGCTTCCTCTTCTATATGGTTGCTCCACTGAATCTTGAGAAACTTGATGCTCCTGGTCCTGGTGGTTCTGTAGGCTTCCTCTAAGATACGGATGGGTACTTCACGATATGTTAGGTCATTGTTGATATCCACAACTCTGTGATCGATGTTCTTGAAAACTTCAGTCTTCTCCGGCACTTCCAGGCATTTGCGAAGTAACGAGATATGGAACACATTATGGATGGCTAACATCTCTTCAGGTAGTTCTAGTTGATACGATACTTCTCCTCGACGGTTCAGAATCTTGAAGGGCCCGATATATCTGGGGGCTAACTTTCCTTTCAGACTAAAGCGTTGGGTTCCCTTCAATGGTGAAACCTTGACATATACAAAATCTCTGACATTGAACGTCAGGTCTCTCCTTCTCTTGTCAGCATAACTCTTCTGTCTGGATTGGGCGGTCTTGAGGTGCTCACGGACTTTGTGAACCTTCTCTTCGGCTTCTCGGAGAATGTCAGGTCCAGAGATCTGACTCTCTCCTACTTGCGACCAATTCAAAGGGGTGCGACACTTTCTTCCGTATAGGAACTCAAATGGTGCCATCTGCAAACTAGCTTGATAACGTTGTTATATGAGAATTTCTGAACGGCATTTAATCTTCCCATTTTGATCCGTATTCCAACACACAAGCTCTTAACATATCCTCTAGGATTTGGTTGACTCTCTCAGTCTATCCATCAGTTTGTGGGTGATAAGCGGTGCTGAAGTTCAACTTGGTGCCTAATCCTTCCTGCACTTTCTGCCAAAATCTCGAGGTAAACTGGGTTCCTCGATCTGATACTATGGTCTTGGGGGTTCCATGCAGACTAACAATCCTAGCAATATACAGATCTGCTAGCTTCGCACTCTGGTAGGTAGTCTTAACAGGTATAAAGTGAGCTACCTTGGACAGTCTATCAACTATGACCCAGATTGAGTCATTTCCCGTACTAGAAGTAGGCAAACCGGTGATAAAGACCATTCCGACGGAATCCCATTTCCATTCCGGAATCTCCAATGGTTGCAACAGTCTTGCGGGTCTCTGATGCTCTGCTTTGACTCTTTGGCAGATGTCACATTTGGCGATGTAGCTTCCGATTTCTCTCTTCATCTTGTGCCACCAAAATTGCTCTTTCAAATCTTGATACATCTTCGTTCCTCTGGGGTGGATAGAATAAAGAGTATCATGAGCTTCCTTCATGATAACTTGCTTCAGCTCCAAATCTGCTGGCACACAAATACGTGTAGGGGTTCGCAGCATGGAAAACAAAAATTTTCTATCGCATACAAACAAACAAGCCAAGATCTATCTACTAGATTGTAGCAACGAGTCGATAGAGGAACTCACCCTCGAAGATTCCAAAGCGTTTAGCGAGAGCAGATTCTCGTGGGTGATGTAGTCGTACTCTTTCCGATCTCAAGATCGCGTAGACGATCCTTCCAGGCCACGCTCCTAAGGCCCCGTAGTCGGTCACTGCGTTCGATACTCGAAGACCTTCCTCTCCCTTGTTCCAAAGCAAATGAGGTTGTAGCACTCTCCTCGCGATTCCGGCAAATGTGGGTCTGGAGGTAGAGGAAATCCCATGAGGCTTCGCCTTAAGCCGGTGCGAGTATGGTGGAGCTTATGAGAGAGTCTATTAGTGTTCTAGTAATTAGACACACCAATTAGAAGGCTCTAAACCAATTAGAAGGCTCTAAACCGAAATAGCTCTAAACCGGGGTTTAGGTCTAGGGTTTAGTTTAGAGGATAGGAACTTGTGTGTGCTAGGAGGGGAGCCCTGCCCCTCCTTATATAGGTGGTAGGGCCGGCCAAGGGGAGGAGAGTCCCTCCCCAAGTCGGCAGTGGGCGCCGGCCAAGGGAGGAACCTCCTCCACCCGGCCTCCACCAATCCTCCTCTCTTCCCACTTCCCAAAATTGTTTGACTTTCAAACTAGCCTTGACTTTTCAATTTAGGATTTAAATAAACCCTTTATTTTGGACAGCAAGAACACCTAGTACATGATGCAATCATTCCAACTTACAATGACACATTCATGTACCCTTCCCTCCGGAGTGGGACATTCCGGACCTTCTAGAATGTTCCCGATGAAACACGGAACCATTCCCCAACTCAAAAGGGACTTTCCTTATATGAATCTTATTCTCCGGACCATTCCGGATCTCCTCGTGATATCCCGGATCCCATCCGAGACTCAACAACATTCGGTCTCTTTCTCATAATACCATAACTACTCAAACAACGTCGAATCCTTAAGTGTGTCTCCTACGGTTCGTTAATTATGCGGACTTGTTCGATACACTTCTCCTAACAATAACCAATAGAGGAATATGTATATTCATATGGCTCCCTCATATTTATACGATTACTTTGCTATCGAATGAAAAACTTACATACTATACCAATTTCACTTTGTCTCACGATATGTTACTTATCCGAGGTTATGATCGTGGTATCTCCGCATACCTAGTTCAACCTCGTTCGATAAGTACTCTTTTCTCGTTCCCGTGATATGTGATCCCTTGTGACCCAGTCACATGCTTGCAAGCTAATTGGATGACATTTCACCGAGAGGGCCCAGAGAATATCTATCCGTCATATGGATGGACAAATCCCACTCTTGATCCATGTGTTTCAACCAATACTTTCCAACACTCAATACCACCTTTATAGCCACCTCATTACGGTGTGGTGTTTGATGACATCAAAGCATCCATCCAAAGAAGGTGATATGCATGATCTCATGGTCGAAGGAATTAGGTTACTATGTATCGTAAAGCATATAGCAATTGAACTATTGAAATGACTTGATCTTTATGCTACGCTTATCTATAGGAGTATGTCCACCATATCATTCTCCTAACGATATGATCTTGTTGTTGATAACATCTCAATGTTCATGATAGGAAACCACCATCATCAATCAACCAACAAGCTAGTGAAGTATAGAGGCTATACTAGGGACTTCAAATTAAGTTTACAAATCACACAAGTATTAATGTTTCCTTGTTAATACTATTATAGCATGAATATAAACATTTATCATAAACACAAAGATATATAATAATAACTACATTTATTATTGCCTCTAGGGCATATCTCCAACAGTCTCCCACTTGCACTAGAGTCATCTAATCTAGATTACATGGTAATATACCGAAGACCCATGGCAGTTTGGTGTTGGTCATGTTTTGCCCTCGGGAGAGGTTTAGTCAACGGATCCGCCATACATTCAGATCTGTGTACTTTGCAAATCTTTATATCCCCATCCTCGGATATGTTCTCGAATAGCGTGGAAACGCAGCTTGATATGCTTCACTTCTTGTGTGACCTTGGTTCTTGCGCATTGGCTATGGCGCCCATGTTATCACAGAGATAGACATTGGGTCCAGCAGACTAGGAACCACACCCAGCTCGTAATGAACTCTTTCATCCATATCGCTTCTTGTGAAGCCTCCGGCAGCCATGTATTCGATTCAGTTGAAGATCTCGCCACAACGCTTTGCTTTGCACTCCTCCAACTGCTGCACCATTCAAAATAAATACGTATCCAGTTGTGATTTAGAATCATCCGGATCGGTGTTCCAACTAGCATCGGTCTAACCATTAACAACGATGTTCATCACCTCCATAAGAAAGAACCATATCCTTAGTTCTTCTCAAGTACTTAAGGATGTTTTTAACATTGTCCAATGATCCACTGGATCACTTTGATATCTGCTAGTTAAACTAACGAGATATGCAATGTCGGGTCTAGTACATAGCATGGCATACATTAGAGATCCTATGGCTGATGCATAGAGTCTTACTCATCCTTTCTCTATCTTACGCTGATGTCGGACTTTTGAGTTTTACTCAAGGTCGTATTAGCAACATGGGCAAGAACCCTTTCTTGCTATCTTCCATTCCAAACCTCTTTAGAACTTTGTCCAAATATGTACTTTGTGACAATGATATTTGGCTTCGATCTATCTCTATAAATCTTTATGCCTAATATGTAAGCTGCTTCGCCAAGATCCTTCATTGAAAAACTATTATTCAAATATTCCTTGACACTATTAAGAAGGTCTACATCATTCCCAATCAACAATATGTCATCCACATACGATTAAGAATGCTACAGAGCTCCCACTCACTTTCTTGTAAATACAAGCTTCTCCATAAGTTTGTATAAAACCAAAACTTTGATTACCTTATCAAAACGTTGATTCCAACTGGGATGCTTGCTTCAATCCATAGATGGACCGTTGAAGCTTGCATACCTTGTTAGCATCTTTAGGATCGACAAAACCTTTGGGTTGCATCATATACAACTCTTCATCAATGTCTCCATTGAGGAATGCTGTTTTGACATCCATCTGCCATATCTCATAATCGTAATATGCAGCGATTGCTAACATAATCCTCACAGACTTTAGCTTCGCTACTGGTGAGAAAGTCTCATCGTAGTCAACTCCTTGAATTTGTCGAAACCCTTTTGCGACAAGTCGAGCTTTATAGACGATAACATTACCATCAGCATCTGTTTTCTTGAAAATCCATTTGTTCTCGATGACCTTCTACCATCTGGTAAGTCCACCAAAGTCCATACTTGGTTTTTGTACATGGATCCAATCTCGGATTTCATGGCTTCTTGCCATTTATTGGAATCTGGGCTCATCATCGCTTCTCATATGTCTCGGGGTCATCGGTGTTGTCCACCACCATGACATTCATAACGGAATCATACCAATCTGGAGTGGTACGAGTTCTCGTTGACCTCCGAGGCTCTGTAGTAACCTCAACCGAAGTTTCATGATCACCATCATTAGCTTCCTCTCTTATTGTTGCAGGCACCACAGGAACTTCTTCCGGTGCTGCGCTACTCGCAATTTCGAGAGAAGGTTCGACAACCTCGTCGAGTTCTACTTTCCGTCCAGTCACTTCTTTCGAGAGAAATTCCTTCTCTAGAAAGGATCCATTCTTGGCAACGAAGATTTTGCCTTCGGATCTATGATAGAAGGTATACCCAATAGTTTCCTTCGGGTATCCTATGAAGACGCATTTTTCCGTTTTGGGTTCAAGCTTGTCACTGTAACTTCTTTACATAGGCTTCAGATCCCCAAACTTTAAGGAACGACAATTTAGGTTTCTTCCCAAACCATAATGCATATGGTGTCGTTTCAACGGATTTAGACGGTGCCCTATTTAAAGTGAATGCGGCTGTTTCTAATGCATAACCCCAAAATGATAGCGGTAAATCTGTAAGTGACATCATAGAACGAACCATATCTAAGAGAGTTCGATTACGACGTTCAGACACACCATTACGCTGTGGTGTTCCGGTGGTGTCAATCGAAAAGTATTCCACATTTCTTCAAATGCTCGCCAAACTCGTAACTTTAGATATTCACCTCCACGCTCGTAACGTAGAAATTTAATCTTCTTGTTACGTTGATTCTCTACCTCACTTTGAAACTCCTTAAACTTCTCGAAAGTTTCGACTTATGTTTCATGAAATAGATATACCCATATCTACTCAAGTCATCCGTGAAGGTAAGAACATAACGATAACCATCGCGATGCTACACTCATTGGACCACACACATCGGTATGTATGATTTCCAATAAGTCGTAGCTCGCTCCATTATACCGTAAAATGGAGTCTTAGTCATTTTACCCATCGACATGCCTCGCATCTTTCAAGTGATTCAAAATCAAGTGATTCAAGAAGTCCATCGGAATGGAGTTTCTTCATACGCTTCACTCAATGTGACCAAGACAGCGATGCCACATATAGGTCGAGTTATCGCTGATTTCAATCGCTTAGCTTCAATGTTATTAATATGTGTATTTCTACTATCGAGATTCAACAAGAATAGACCATCTATCAAAGGTGCATGTGCATAAAACATATTACTCATATAAATCGAACAACCATTATTCTCGGATTTAAACAAGTAACCGTCGCAATAAACAAGATCCCGATATAATGTTCATGCTCAACGCAGCACCAAATAACAATTATTTAAGTATAAAACTAATCCCGATGGTAGATGAAGAGGTAGCGTACCGCGATCACATCAACCTTTGATCCGCTTCCTACGCATCGTCACCTCGTTCTTCACTAGCTTCCGCTTATTCTGCAGCTCCTGTTTGAGTTACAAATATGAGCAACCGAACCAAGATCAAATACCCAGCACTACTACTTAATACTAGTGAGATACACATCAATAACATGTATATCGATATACCTTTCTTCTTGATGTTGCCGCTTTTCAAATCCGCCAAGTACTTTGGGCAATTCCGCTCAAAGGACCTTCTCCCTTGCAAGAAAGCACTCAAGATCGCTTGGGTCCAGCCTTGGTCCTCTTCGTCGGCGTGGCAGCTTTCTTACCACCCTTCTTGAAGTGTCCCTTTGCTTAGACTTGCCTTTTCTTGAATTTGGTGGTCTTATTGACCATCAACACTTGGTGCTCTTTCTTGATCTCCACTTCGCAGATTTTAACATAGCAAACAGTTCGCAACTCTTTGTTCATGTTACGCATGTTGTAGTTCATCACAAAGTTCTTGTAACTTGGTGGTAGTGATTGGAGGATGCGGTAAACCCCAAAGTATTAGGAATCACTATACCCAAGCTTTGAAGTTTATTTATGTGTCTGCACATCTTAAGCACATGCTCACCGATTGAGCTGCCCTCTTCCATCTTGCGCTTAAAGAACTTTTCGAAGCTTCATAACTTTCAATTGCCGCATGAGTCTCAAAAATTAATTTGAGATCCTCGACAATATCATATGGGTCCGACTCTTCAAACCTTTTCTCAAGTCCGATTCTAAACCATACAAGATAGCACACTGAACTATGGAGTACGATTCTTCCGAGCGAGGTAAACATTCTTTACTTCATCGGTAGCATCACCGCAGTGGGTCACCTAGCGGTGCATCCAGCACATAGGTCAAATTACCACTGTGAGGACAATCCTAAAATTGCGGAACCAATCCGAAGTTGCTTCCATTGTTTTTCAACTTTTCTTTCTCTAGGAACGCATTAAAATTGATGGTAGGCTGCCATTGATCTACAACATATTTGCAATAGTTTAGACTAAGTTTATGACAAATTGAGTTCAAATTAATTAATGAAATTAAACTAGGTGAACTCCCACCAAAACAACATCCCTCACATTGTTTTAGTGATCACATTAACCAAATCCACTACATCAACACCGATCATCACGAGAGTTGATATAGTTTTAATGGCGAACAATCATCATGTTCATCATATCTACTATATGATTCATGCTTTACCTTTCGCGATCCGTGTTCCCGAGGCCATGTCCGTACATGCTAGGCTCACAAGATCAAACCTTAGCTACCGTGATAAGCAAATCTGGCTTGCTTACGTTGTATTCACCCGGAATCAAAGACACCCGATCATCACGTGGTGCTTCAAGCAGCAAGCTTTGGCAACGGTGCATACTAAGGGTGAACACTTTAGAACTTGAAATTTATGTGCATGAGGGATCATCTTATAATGCTACCGCTGCTACTAAGCAATACAAGATGCATAAAGGATTAACATCACATGCAATTCATAATATGTGATATGATATGGCCTTTCTTTGTGCTTCCGATCTCCATCTTCAAGCACCTAACATGATCTCCATCATCACCGGCATAGCATCAAGGTCAATGACGCTTCTTCATGGTTGTTGTCCACCAGCTTCAACTATTACAACTATTTTGAATAGACACGCAGTCTTAACAGAAATTAAAGACAACCATATATTCCCGCCGTTGCCAACTTACAATAAGGAACATTGCATACATCAAATATAATCACAATCATGGCCATATCACATCATCAAGACACCCCGCAAAACAAAGTTAGACGCTTCTACTTTCTTTGCATATTTTACGTGGTTTGGGGCTTTCCATAAGTGTCGGTCTAACCTACGAACAAGAACCACAACATTGATACTAGCATTGTTGATTACCCGTTGTAAATTGGATCTTTACTATGCTAGGATAAACAGGCACCCGCAAAGCCACTTATGCAATACGAGTTGCATGTCAAGCGTGGAGCAAGTCTCATGAACGATGTCATGTAAGGTTAGCCCGGGCCGCTTCATCCCAACATACCGCAAGATGCAAAGTACACAAAAAGCAATCTACAATAAAAGCATCAATGCCCACAATGACCATTGTGTTCTACTCAGGCAACAGATCTACATATAGACACGGCTCGATACCCTTGTAGGTGTTCGCAGCATGGAAAACAAAAATTTTCTATCGCATACAAACAAACAAGCCAAGATCTATCTACTAGATTGTAGCAACGAGTCGATAGAGGAACTCACCCTCGAAGATTCCAAAGCGTTTAACGAGAGCAGATTCTCGTGGGTGATGTAGTCGCATTTCTTTCCGATCTCAAGATCACAGACGATCCTTCCGGCCACGTTAAGCAGCCCCAGTAGTCGGTCACACGCTCGTGACTGACGAAGACCTTCCTCTCCTTGTTCCAACAGCGGAGGTTGTAGCACTCTCCTCGCGATTCGGCAAAGACAACGTGGCGTGGTACCGGAGGTAGAGGGGAAATCCCGCAGGGCTTCGCCTTAAGCCGGTGCGAGTATGGTGGAGCTTATGAGAGAGTCTATTAGTGGTCTAGTAATTAGACACACCAATTAGAAGGCTCTAAACCAATTAGAAGGCTCTAAACCGAAATAGCTCTAAACCGGGGTTTAGGTCTAGGGTTTAGTTTAGAGGATAGGAACTTGTGTGTGCTAGGAGGGAGCCCTGCCCCTCCTTATATAGGTGGGAGGGCCGGCCAAGGGGAGGAGAGTCCCTCCCCAAGTCGGCTTGGTGGGGCGCCGGCCAAGGGAGGAACCCTCCTCCAATTCGGCCTCCACCAATCCTCCTCTCTTCCCACTTCCCAAAATTGTGCTTGACTTTCAAACTAGCCGTTTGACTTTTCAATTTAGGATTTAAATAAACCCTTTATTTTGGACAGCAAGAACACCTAGTACATGATGCAATCATTCCAACTTACAATGACACATTCATGTACCCTTCCCCCCCGGAGTGCCGGACATTCCGGGACCTTCTAGAATGTTCCCGATGAAAACACCGGAACCATTCCCCAACTCCGAAACGGGACTTTCCTTATATGAATCTTATTCTCCGGACCATTCCGGATCTCCTCGTGATATCCCGGATCCCATCCGAGACTCCGAACAACATTCGGTCTCTTTCTCATAATACCATAACTACTCAAACAACGTCGAATCCTTAAGTGTGTCTCCCTACGGTTCGTGAATTATGCGGACATGATCGAGACACTTCTCCGAACAATAACCAATAGAGGAATCTGGAAATTCATATGGCTACATATTTCTACGATTACATTGATCGAATGAACCACTTACATACGATACCAATTTCCCTTTGTCTCACGATATGTTACTTATCCGAGGTTATGATCGCTTCAGATCTCTCGCATACCTAGTTCAACCTCACATCGATAAGTACTCTTTTCTCGTTCCGTGATATGTGATCCCTTGTGACCCAGTCACATGCTTGCAAGCTAATTGGATGACATTTCACCGAGAGGGCCCAGAGAATATCTATCCGTCATATGGATGGACAAATCCCACTCTTGATCCATGTGTTTCAACCAATACTTTCCGAACACTCAATACCACCTTTATAGCCACCCTGTTACGGTGTGGTGTTTGATGACATCAAAGCATCCATCCAGTAAAGGTGATATGCATGATCTCATGGTCGAAGGAATTAGGTTACTATGTATCAGAAAGCATATAGCAATTGAACTATTGAAATGACTTGATCTTTATGCTACGCTTATCTATAGGAGTATGTCCACCATATCATTCTCCTAACGATATGATCTTGTTGTTGATAACATCTCAATGTTCATGATAGGGAAACCACAATCATCAATCAACCAACAAGCTAGTGAAGTATAGAGGCTATACTAGGGACTTCAAATTAAGTTTACAAATCACACAAGTATTAATGTTTCCTTGTTAATACTATTATAGCATGAATATAAACATTTATCATAAACACAAAGATATATAATAATAACTACATTTATTATTGCCTCTAGGGCATATCTCCAACAATACGTCCTTTGTACCACATAACTCCTTCTTCATCTTTAGTGAATCCAGGTACCTTTTCTATACCAATATGATGTTTGATTCCGTCGATACTTTCATTCTCCTTCTGGACTTCCTTGATTTGGCTAATCAAAGTGGGCTGAAGTTCAATGCGAGCTAAGAATCCTTTGCTAACTAACTCAGTCCTGAACTGCTCCAACTCCTCATACAAACTTGGTTGCTTCTCCTTGATCATGGTGTTTAGCCTACCCGACAATCTGTTAAGAGCATCCGCTACCACATTGGCTTTGCCGGGGTGATAGTGAATGTCAATGTCATAATCCTTGATTAACTCTATCCATCTCATTTGCCTGATATTCAACTCCTTCTGAGTGAAAATATACTTCAAGCTCTTGTGATCTGAGTAAATCTCACAACGATTACCCATCAAATAATGACGCCATGTCTTCAATGCCAAAATTACGGCTGCTAATTCAAGATCATGGGTCGGATAGTTCTTCTCATGCTGCTTCAGTTGTCGAGACAGATATGAGATGACTTTGCCTTCTTGCATCAATACACATCCTAGACCAATCTTGGATGCATCACAATACACATCAAACGACTTCTTGATGTCCGGCATGACCAATATTGGGGCTGATATCAATCTCTTTTTCAGCTCTTGGAAACTGGCTTCACACTTGTCTGTCCATTCAAACTTTTTGTCCTTCTTCAACAATTGAGTCATGGGTCTGGCAATGCTCGAGAATCCTTCTAGGAACTTGCGATAGTATCCCGCTAATCCGAGAAATGCATGGACTTGGGTTTGAGTGGTTGGGGCTTCCCATTCTTCGACATCTTTGATCTTGGCGGGATCAACAGAGACTCCTCCGGTAGACACAATATGTCCCAAGAATCCTACTTCTTTTAGCCAAAACTCACACTTTCTGAACTTGGCATATAACTGATGCTCTCTCAGGGTTTCTAGGATGATTCTCAGATGTTGCTCATGCTCTTCTTCTGACTTGAAGTAGATAAGGATGTCGTCGATAAACACCACTGCAAACTTATCTAGGAAATTCATAAATATCTTATTCATGAGATTCATGAAATAAGCAGGGGCATTGGTTAATCCAAAAGACATAACCGTATACTTGTATAAACCATAACGAGTAGTAAAGGTGGTCTTCAGAATATCCATTGCACGAATCTTAAGTTGGTGATAACCAGTCCTAAGATCAATCTTTGAGAATATCTGGGCTCCAGTCAATTGATCAAATAGATCCTCTATCTTTGGGAATGGGTACTTGTTCTTGATGGTGACGTCATTCAACCTTCTCTAATCTGTGCATAAACGATTGCCTCCATCTTTCTTGTCGACGAATAACACTGGTGATCTCCATGGCGAAGCGCTTGGTTGAATCAAGCCTTTTTATAACATAGCATCCAATTGCTTCTTCAGTTCCACTAACTCTGAGGGGTTCATGCTATAGGGTCTCTGGGCTATGGGTTCGGTTTCGGGGATTAGTTCGATAATGAACTCAATATCCCTATCCGGGGGCATAGCTGGCAATTCATCTGGGAATACGTCGGGGTATTCACAGACTACTCTGACTTGGTCTATGGTGGGTAGGGCTAGGCTCTTATTGCACTTGAATTGACGAGGTAAAGTTTCAGAGATATGCTCTACTGTGACTCCAGAACTACTGGTTATGGTGATGGCTTTCTTAGCACAATCTATCAGTCCTTTATGCCTTGACATCCAGTCCATACCTAGTACTACTTCCAATCCTTTGGTTCCCAGTACAATTAGGTTGGCATAAAATCTATCCCATGTATTCTGATAGGCACAGCTTTGCAAATTTTTCTAGCTTTCGTAGTTGAACCGGGGATTTGAACTATCATGACATGCTTCAAGTTGGTTGGGTAAATATTACTAGTGCATGCAAATTCTTCTGTGACAAATGAATGCGATGCTCCCGAATCAAACAATACTCTTGCTAAAACTGAGTTGACAGAAAACATACCCAGCACTACATCTGGCGCTTCTTGGGCCTCTTCTACGTTCATGTGGAAGAGATGACCGTTGCGGTTGTGAGGGTTCCCTGGGGCAAATCTTCTTCCTGGTTGAACACGACGCTGCTGTTGAGCTGGGGCATTCACAGTGGCATTGGCGGCAGTCTTCTTGGGACACTCATTGGAATAGTGACCCTTCACTCCACACTCAAAACAAGTGATCTGGGACTTGCCCTTTGTGGCGACAGGCACAGCATTGCTGCCAGTTCTGGGTGCAGTGTTATTATTGTTGCTGTTGTTCTTGGGAGGTGCACGGTTGAAATTGTTGGCATTGCCGGAGTTGTTGTTGTTTCCTCCGGACTTCACATTTCCTGCGCTACGGTTGGGGTAGCTTGGGCGAGACATTGGGGGTCGATTGTTCCTTGGTGCATATCCTGGTGAGGGGTTGGGACGGTACTTCTAGTGACTGCTAGATCCAGATTGCTGCATCATATGATGCTTGCGGTTGTCGTTTGCCTGGTTAATCTTCCCTTCCATCTGAATGGCAGAGTCGACTAGCTCTTCGAGATCCTCGAAATGGATGTTGACGAGGACAGTCTGCATCTCATCATGCAGTCCGTTCAAGAATCTCTCCTTCTTCTTTGCCTCCGTGTTGATCTCGTCAGGTGCATATCTGGCAAGTGATAGGAATCTGTCATGGTACTCCACCACAGTCATTCTTCCTTGCTTCAACTCTCGGAACTCATCCCTCATTCGGGTGACTAGACCTTGCGGCACGTGGGTGCGGCTGAACTTGACTTTGAATGCTTCCCATGTCATCACTTGACCATGCTTCATCATGCGGATACTGTTCCACCACGCTCTTGCATCTCCCGCCAGATAGTGGGTGGCGAAGAGAACTTTCTCGTTGTCATCAACTCTGGCTACCTCCAAGTTATTCTCCATCGTCTGCAACCAGTCATCAGCATCTAATGGGTTTTCTGACATGCTAAAGATTGGGGGATTTGTATTCTGGAAGTTCTTCAGCTTGGATCCTTGATGATCCTGATTCCCATGCCCTTGGTTGGTGAGAGCCATCTGGGCGATCTGTTGCAGTGTTGCTAGGTTTGCTTGGTGTTCTGCCCTACTTGCTTCTCTATCTGCGATGAGATTTTGCAAGATCTGTAGCATTGGGTCTTGCGACGAGCTGCTCCCTCCTTGGTTTCCACGAGTCATCTGAATATTGAGGTAGATACAGGGGTAAGAGGGAAATTCTAAGGTTCATGGTTTCGGTTTCAAATCTAAAACTTTGAGTTAGACTCAGGTTTTTTCAACTAACTCCATTTCATTCATGCAAACAAGTACACGATACAACACACACCACAACAATCAAAGGAAAACAGATGGTTTGAAGAACCATTCTGCAAGCTACGATACAGTGGGACCGATACATCTCATGCTACGACAGTGCTCTAGTGCATCTACTCATTGTTGATGAAGTCGGAGTCCTCATCGTCGGTGTAGAAGTCGACGACATCCTCTTCCAGAAAGTCATCATCATTGCTAAGTTAATAATCCATGTCTCCCTAGATGTCTTCACCCTCCTCTTCTTCCTCCTTTGCTGCAAGCTGAGCTTCCTGCTCCTTGACGGTCTTCTCCAGGTTGGCCACCTTCTTGCGAAGACGGGCGATGGTGCGATCCTTCTTTGCACGCTGGCGGCAAAGAGACTGGCGATCCTGGATGAGCAGTGTGAAAGTCTAGGCCTTCTGGTCGGCAATGGCACGGTTCTGGTTGGCTAACTCTCTAGCATTTTCCAGTTCCTGTTGTCTGTCGTGCAGCAGGAAGTCAAGATTCTCCACTTGACGCCTCAACTCTGGGTGACTTGGCATCTCCATTGGCATTCCCATGAAGTCATGTCTTGCATAGTGAGCAAAACGGGTTCCTTCGATTTGGTTGGCGCTGAGGGCACATAGACGTGCGAGAGCTTCATGCATTGCCCTGGCTAATCCATCTAGCCAGTTGTTCTCTCTCACGGAGAACTGGATTATCCCGGATGTTGGTGCTTCGATGCTTCCTCTAAGATCAGTTGTGATGAGCCACTGCAAGTCTCCTCGTGGGGGTCCTGGAAGTTGAGCTCCAAGAAACTCCGGATGTGGGTGTCCTAGTAACTCAGTTGACCTCCGTTTTCCCAATTGATAGAACTTGCTGAACTGAGTCTCCATCTACAAGAATTAAGGATGAGGAAATTAGTGAAGTGATCAAGTGTGTCAAATTTTAAGTAGTAAGAATTTTGAGGAACATGAATTTTTGAGAAAGAATGAATTCCCAAGGGTAAGAGATGAAATAGTTTTTCATAAATACTCACTTTGGTTTGGAAATTAAGTTTTTGTTCGGACGTCCATTCTAACTAGGGTCTCCTCTGGTCAGGATGGCTTTGATACCAACTTGTCAACACACGGATTTTTAATCCCAGATGCCCGTTATGCCATACCTCGCAATCCTAGGATTACCATTTTTGCGAGACATAACGGATTGGGTATCTGTCGTCATCCATTACAAACCATACATAAGGTCTTACACAAATAAGGATCTCATGATCCAGTCTTAATACAACAAGCAGCGGAAATAAAAGAAAAGCGTATCGGTGGGGTCCATCTTTAGGGACACAGGCAATACTGACGAAGGCAGATAGTCCTAGTTATCATAGACGTCCTGCTGGCCATCATCTTGGTAGTCTCCTTCATAGTCTGGCCATGAGAATAGCCAGGGACAAAAGCCATGAGTACTCTTTAAGTACTCGCAAACTACCACTAACAAGTAGTATAGTGCTAAGTTAAAGTGCTAAATCTAAGTTTAACTATAAAGTTAAGTTTGAAACCTAAGCTGAGTTCTGAAGCAAAGAAAGATACAATAAAGTTCTAGGATCACTTAAGTTGGGAAGCTATTGTCATAAACACAACCCTGTTGTGGTCAAGTCAAGATTCATCATTCATTTCATAAGTTGTTTTGAAAACATTTGACAACGAAACAGTATGGCCATTCCAACTGTCCATAACCACGGACGCGGCTATTCGAATAGTTTGACACTCTGCAGAGGTGGTACACTTTCACCACAAGATTCGATACATCTTTCAGGGATAACCCTGAATCATCATACTTAGTATGTAGATAATCAAACATAACCTTTCCTTTACACACCCTAGTATAAGCACCCCTCCTATGAGCATGGCCTCCCAACCATGACCATCAGTCATCTTGGGCAATGCATAGGTGGACAACATTGAGAGGTAGCCTCAGCTCAAACCTCTCCCACGAGGGAACCAATACTAATGCATATAAACTTCTGGCTAAGCCTTACCCAATTCTGGTAATGTGGTTGTACGGTAAATTTGGAATGGTATCGCATCCGAATCCAACCATCAGTTTATAAAAGGGTTAAGGCTCATGCCTTAACATTTTCATCATCATAAACCATTTGTGTTTCTCAACACATGTCAAAACATCTCAATAGAATGACTCATCATCCCAAGGTTTTCACAATTCACTTTCACCAATTGTTCCCATCTATAGTGACTCAAGTTTTTATCTACTCTAAACTACTAACTTAAGAGTGTTCACTAAGGTGGAATTGATGGGTTCAATCTCATGCCATAGAATGACATCTAAATGTTTCTAAATAGGTCAAGTTTTATACTCTTTATGCTACCTTTAAAAAGTAAAGAACTTTGGGTAAAGTAAAGGAAGTAAAGCTTGAGAATAATACTTGGGGTAACTAATAGTCAAAGTGGTATGACTCAAGCATGCCTAAAGCATCTTGGCTCAAGTTATCTAGCTTAATACTATCTTGCTAATAATAGCTTGCCTTGGTTGGTGCAATGGTTGAAGTTTTCTTCTTTTTCTTCTTGGTAGAACTCCTCCTCCTTGAAAGCTTGGTCGGTACTATCTTCTATAAATACATACGGAGTACACAATCACCAAAGAATACTTAACTAGTCTAATTCGCACACTAAGGCACACATTTGATGATCTATCATCATCACAAGCATCACAAGTTTTATTAAATAGTTTTATTCCTTTTATTTTAGAAAAGTAATTTCTACTCATTGAATATTAACTAAGATTTAATATTCACCACTTAAAATATGGGATCATGTGGCCACATGTCATCACCACATATTCTAACATGTGGGAATGGGATTTAAGGGTTGGATCATAATTACTTTGGTTTAAGTTTATTATTTAATAATTTAAAGTGACTAGAAATGCCTATATAGCATTATTTTGGTACTAGTCCAAAGTCACTGCATGTAAACCCTAATATTATTACATATTCAGATAGGTATGGTGAAATATGATTTTTTGAGAGTTGGAATCAACTCAAAAGCTAACTTGGTTGATTTTATAAAAATGTTGCAAGGTGCAAATGCTTCTGTTTTGTTATTTTTACTAGGTGAGGTCTCTAATTCTAATTGAATTAAATCCAACGGGCTTGGGTAGATATTCTTAGTAGCTTTCCGACAAAATTGGAATCACTCAATTTGGATATGTAAATCTCTCTGAATTGATTTTCAAACTAGGGAACAAAACTAAGTTTAAACTAAATAGAAAAATTCTAATTCAAACTAACTGGGTTGCGCGGGAACTCTAATGGGCCGGCCTAGTGACACGACGCGACGCGGGGCTCAGCTGATAGGGGGTCCACCAGTAAGCGGCTCATAACGAGCGAAGCGATACGGGGCGATATGGGCCGTTGGATTAGAACGGGGATCAACGGCTGGGGATCATCGTCGACGACGAACTGGTCGCCGACGAACTCTAACCCTAGCGGCTCGGTAGGGGTGCATAGGGGGCGTACCAGGGCTCCAACAACGATGGCGAGGTGGGCAAACGGACTGGTGGTCAACGGCGAGCTCAGGAATGGTCGAGGCAGCTCCGGGGGTGGTCACAATCAGCGGTGCCCTTCTCCTCCAAAGGCAGCCCGCTCCGGTGAAATTCCGGCGAACAACTGCTCGCCTTGCTCCGGCTAGAGGTGGGGAATGGTCAGTGAGGTGAGGGAAGGTGATTGGTGTGCTGCAAATGGCTGGGGAAGGCCTCTATTTATAGGATGACGACGTGATCGAGAGGGATGGGCGAGGGCTGCACAACATGCTAGCGGCGTGGTGTGCGGTAGGGGGTGGTTGCTGGTCTCCTGGCGGTGCTCTTCGTGATCAATGAAGGACTAGGGGCGGTGGTATGCGGTCGGGTGGAGCTGGCTCTCTGAGCGGCAAAGACGGCGGTGTCCAGGGCGAGCGATGGCTGTGAGGAGTTGGGCGGCGAACGAGCATGTCCGGCGTGCTCCCTGGGTCATGGCGAAGCGGTTGGTGCAGGCTACGGTCGAGCGGCGGCTTGTGCAGCGATGTAGCGGCGCTCTAGCGGCGTGCTTTCGACATAAGCGCAGACAGCAGTGTGGCCGGTTCCTCTATGGTCCATGGCTTGGCCTGGCTCGGGGAGGGGACAGAGAGTGGCGGTGAGGTGCGGGCTAGCTAGTAGACATGGTGAGAGAGGGGGAGGTGGTCTGCTAGGGTGATGGCATGGTCGGCCGGCGAGTTGGTGCTCGGCATGGCTTGGCCTTGCCACTAGGGGGTAGGGGATGGGGTGCAAGGGCCTTGGTTAGATCATTTAAGGACAGGGGGAGTGTTTGGAGGAAAATTGGGTGCAAAACCCTGTTGCAAATAGTGAGCTATGTTTAGAGTTTAAACCCTGCATGCCAAGTGTTTGATGAAATGGCCGCATGAACTTTCTTTTTGAATTTTGCCAAGATTTTTGGTGGGTGTGCTAGTACTAAGCTTGAGACTCTGTGGGTGCTTGGGTTTTGAAATTTGAGCTTGTTTGAGTGGTTTTTGAAATAGTGGGATCTTCCCATATGAAATAGATTCAATTTTCAAATGTCAATTAAATTACTATTTGAATGTTTTTGGTAGATCACAAAGTGTCCCTTGGTACCTCATTACGTGTACTAGCAAGGGGTGCAAAGATCCATCATTGTTTCTGTTAGGTTTTGAGTACTAGGAATAGCCAAAGTAGGCATGATAGTTAATTTGGCAAAAATGACCATTCACTTCATTTATTCATTTTGAGTTGTTTTTCTTTGGGAAAAGTTTGAGAATGATTTAGATGATGTTTATTTCACCTAAGAATCATTTTACAATCAATGGATCACAGAACCATGGCAATTCGAACAACTCCTATTTTAAATGCACGTACACATGAATGCTTTAATAATTTTGTTTGGAAAAATTTTTGTTAAAATTTTGATGATTTGGATCTTAATAATCTTGGATTAGAGTTTTGGGATGTTACATCCCGGTGGTGTGAAATAAAAGTGGAACTTGTAAGATCATGGAGTTTGTATTTGTGTTAGAGAAACGCCTAGGCTGCTAGCCTAAGCCATGCCTAATCATGGTGGAAACTTGCAGCATAACCATAATGAGGACTCTATGAAGCATCCTCAATAAAAACCTATGCAAATAGAAAATAAAAAGATCGCTGAGATGCTCATTATCTTCTTGCCTTGTCATTTTGATTATGGGATAGCTCCTGTATCATGTGCAAGGGTTACCCCATTGGCGGTTCTCTATGATACATATGTACTTACAATGACAAGAGCTTACTTGTGACTAAAGTTGGGTAGCATGAGGTTCGGTCTTCGTAAGTAAGATGCATGAGATTTCAGCTTATAACTTGTCAAGCATATCCTCTTAGTTGTGTCACTTTAACCTTAATCGCCTAAATCATGCTTGCAACAAAACATGACTAAACATGGCATGAAAGTGATTCAAGATCCTCAAGGCAAAATAATTCATCGAGGCTTAACTGATTATTTCAGTCATATGCATGCGTGAGCATGTGCCAAGTCAATTCAAATGAAACATTCATAGGAGGATACCACGGTGTCATACCAAGTTATGGATATAGTAATGCAAGCAAACATTCATAAAACATGCTACAAACTATTAGCAAGATGGAACTAATCATACGAAAGCAAGAACTACTAAGGATCCAAAGGTAACATACACCCTACACGAACAGGCTAAGCATGCCCACAATGATGAGTATATGTACAAAAATGAAAACAAATAGAGTTCGTTACCAGCCTCTTACCACGCCTCAAGTTGTCATTAATCCTCATTATTGCTCTTCACTTGTGTGGCTTGAATAATAATATGAAACCAATATCCACTGAGGACTGCTGAACCCTATAGCAAACTCATGAAACCAAAGAAGAACAACAAATATTTTTGGTGTTTTCAATTTTTAAAAGAAGAACCAAAAAGGAAGAACAAGCAAAGCAAAATCTTTTGGGTTTTTGAATAGTTCAAACAAAGCAAAAAGGAAAAACAAACCAAGGCAAAGAGAAAAAGAAGCAACCCGAAGAGAAACAACAGAAATATTTTTGGTCTTTTTGTGTTTTAGAAAGCAAAAGCAAAGAAAGAACGAAACCTAAAAAGAGAACGAAACATGAATATACAAAGTACCGACGCAAAATGATATGGAGATGAGTGCGATGTCGGCGTACCTCCCCCAAGCTTAGGCTTTTGGCCTAAGTGGGTATCAATCCAGATACGGGTAAGGGTTCCAAGCAGGAGGATCATGATAAGAATGGTCGTAGTTGGGCCCGTGGGAAGAATAAGAAGCTCCCCAATCATAAGCAGGCTGCTGATATGAAGACTCCCCCTCATTCGAGGGCTGGACCGAATCATCCGTGACCTCCCTTCTAGTATCCTGCTCCTGTTGGGAGAGCTCTCCCAAGTACGTGTCAAGCTCTTCCTCAGTGAAGGACCATCCTTCCATGTTATCAAGGTTAAACAAAACAGGTGCAGACAAAAGAACAACACGCTCGGACTTGCTCTTTCTCCAACCAGCTTTGAGAAAGGTTATTTCATAAGGCAACTCATTCAAACTACCCACGAGGAAACAAATTTATGCTGTATCATGGAATTAAAATCAAGCCTTTCTATGGGGAACTGTAGGTCTAAATGATGAGGCACTAAACCATTCAATGCTAGTAAACGAGAAGCAATGAGGCATCCACAAATTCCACCTTTCTCATGGTTAGCAGCAAGACGGAAAGCTATCAAAGAACCTAAGTTGTAAGACCTATCTCGTTTAAGAGCAGAAGAGATAAATGCTAGATCATATGAAGATAACTTATTGGCAGTTTTCCTAGCAAGAACACACTTGGCAATAAAGTAAGCAAAGTATCAAATGGAGGGAAGATGAATGTTACGGATTTTTCCACTCTCCTTCGAGAAGCTGCTCCCTTGGCAAATTTCTGCGTAAAAATCCATGAGTGGTTCAGGTCGCTCCTTAATCCTTCTACATGATCCCCATTGAGGTACCTTAATAGCTGCAGAAAAGTCATCGAGAAAAAGGTTGACAGCAATATTGTAAATTTTGTAGTGGACCATGGGGTTAGGCAAAGAGTGACTAAATTGGAATTCCTGCACCACAAACATGGTGAGATTCGCAAATTGACAAGGTTCATCATCCAAAAAGTGCTCCAACCCTGCATTTGAAACCAAAGTGTGGAAATCTTGGAGAATTCCTGTAGCTCTCATGAACTCAGAGCATGGATAAATGGAAGGAAAAACTTCCTCCTCCCGGTGGACCTTCATAACCTCAGGTACCCATAGTTCATGTTGGTTTAGTTGATGCTCATTCATCTTCTATTCTGAAATTTAAACACCTATTAAACAAGTGATTGCAAAGTGAATAAAATGAAGGACTCTACTCATAGGGACTTGTAAGAGGCCTAAACATACATCCAAACTATATCTCTAAGCATCAAACAAGCTTACAATCTCTCATAACCTGTCACCTACAACAGCAAAATACTCAAGATATAATCCACTAAACACAAATCTACTTGGACAAGGGGAGGAGTCACATACCAGAGAACAAGTGCTCCAAATTTCAGCAACAAAGATGGGCTGAGTAAGGAGATCGAAAAAATTGAGAGAAAGCACAGCAAGAACGCGATTTGGACCAATGAACTAGAGCTTACTCAGGAGAGAGAAGAAAGTGGCAGGTGAGAGAGTTAGTGGAGGGCCAGGGGTGGCCCACACCATGGCATGGCACCACCCAGGGAAGGCCGCGCCACCAGGTGGTGAGCCTGCCTGGTGGGTCCCCTGGTACCTCCCAGGAACTCCTCTGCCCCTTTTTTCACGTAAAAATTTAATATGAATTTTCTGGAATTTTTCGAGACACTTTATTTTTGGGCATTTTTCAGGTATGGAAGAATGATTTTCTGATAGACAGATTTTTTTGGAAAAGATGCAACGCAAAGCAAAGCAAAAGCTACAGAAGTTCTAAGACACTTTAAAAAGCAAGCAACTAACAACAAAAAGAAAACTAAACGAAAGCAAAAACTAAAATGGATAGAATAGAAGTACACGGAAATAATCATAGTGAAAACATTGTTTTGTTCAATGAAATCCTTTTGTTAACAAGGTTGATCAGGTCCTGTTACCAAAACAATTCCATATGAGACAAAACTTTGTATTTCACTAGTGATTATGTTACCTCAATTTTGATAGAATGGTCCCAATCATAATAGTTTCAAAATTTTCTCTTGGTATGGGACAATATATTTCTCCAACTTGAATGCCCTCAACATGTTCAATTGAATTCAAACCATAAGTCATTTCAATCTTCTTGGGGAAATAGACAGTATGTTCCTTGTCATTAACATTAAAGGTCACCTTTCCTTGATTACAATTAATAATAGCTCCTACAGTATTAAGAAAAGGTCTCCCAAGAATAATAGAAATATTATCATCTTCAGGTATTTCAAGCACAACAAAATCAGTTAATATGAAGCAATTATGAGCCACTTGAACAGGTACATCCTCACATATACCAACAGTAATAGTGGTATATTTATCAGCCATTTGCAAAGATATATCAGTTGGTATTAGTTTTTCTAGTTGAAGCCTCTTATAGAGAGAGAAAGGCATAACACTAACTCCAGCTCCCAAATCACACAAAGCAGTTCTAACATAACTGTTTTTAATAGAGCAAGGGATAGTTGGAATCCCTGGGTCTCCAAGTTTCTAAGGAACCTTACCATTAAAGGAATAATTAGCAAGCAAAGTAGATATTTCTTCATTAGGGATCTTCCTTTTATTCGAGACAATATCCTTCATATAATTTGATTAAGGAGGCAATTTAATAGCATCAGTCAAAGGAATTTGCAGGAATACAGGTTTCATCCACTCCAAAACTTATTATAGTGTTCACCTTCCTTTGACTTGTGTTTCTTATCAGGGAAATGCATATGTTTTTGGACCCAAGGTTCTCTTTCACTACCATGTTTCTTAGCAATAAAATCTTCTTTAGTGTATTTAGTATTCTTAGTGTGCTTTTTAGGTTCTTCTTCAACTTTTTCTTCATTAGGAACTTCATTTTCTTCATTACCACTTTTAGTTTTAGCATCAGAAATAGATATACTATTAGGATCTATAGCAGGTTCAGAGGGTTCTACAATAGTTTTATGTTTCTTTTTCCTTTTCTTACGAGCAGAGCCACTATTTTCAGCTTGTTGAGAATCCTGCTCAATTCTTTTGGGATGCCCCTCAGGATATAGAGGATCCTGGGTAGCATCTCCACTTCTAGTTCTAATTTCATAAGCATGTTTTTCTTTAGCAGCATTAGCTAGCAAGTCTTTTTGCACTTTAACGAGTTGATCTATTTGAGTTTGAACCATTTGAAAGTGTTTAACAATCATTTTAACATCATTAGAGGTTCTTTCCACAATATCTTTCAACTCAACAATAGCTCTAGTGTTTTCCATTAGATGATTTTGCACTCTTTTATTAAAATTATCTTGCTTAACAATAAAGATATCGAATTCTTCTAAGCATTGATCAGGAGGTTTAGAGTAAGGGATATCACCTTCATCAAAGTGTTGGAGAGAGTGTACCACAATAGTGGATGAGTAGGGAATAGGCTTACATAATTCTTCTACATGAGGTAAATTCTTCACATCTATAGCTTTAATTCCCTTCTCCTTAAGACATTTCTTAGCTTCCTTCATCACTTCATCATTTAATTCAATAACTCCCCTCTTCTTTGATGTTGGAATAGGCACTGGTATAGTAGGTTCAGGTACAATTACTTCAGGTATAGCTTGTTCAGGAGGAGTCCAATCTTCCTAGTTCTTACTTATTTTAGCCATTAATTCCTCAGCTTCCTTAGGAGTCCTATTCCTGAAAACACAACCAGCACAACTATCTAGGTATGTCCTAGATTCTTCGGTTAGTCCATTATAAAATATATCAAGAAGCTCATTCTTAGGTAATGGACTTCCAGCCTGTGCATGAATCAAAGCACAAAACCTTGCCCATGATTCAGGCAATATCTCTTTTTCTCCCTGTTTAAAATCAAAAAGTTCCTGCAAAATAGCATGTCTAGCACTAGGAGGAAAATACTTCTGCAGGAAATTACTAATCAAGCAATCAGGGCTATCAATAGATCTAGGAGGTAAATTACTAAACCAAGTTTTAGCTTCTCCTTTCAGTGAAAAGGGGAAAATCTTAGCAACAAAGTAAGTACACATCTTAATATCATCAGAAAACAAGCCACTCATGGTAGAAAGCTCATTCATATGTGCTACTGCACTTTCATTCTTATTCCCACAAAAAGGTTCTTTCTCAACAATAGCTATGTAAGATAGATCGAGAGGGAAATCATAATCTTCATCTATAATGTTTATGGGAGAAGCAGCAAACTTAGCAATAGGAGACAATTTGGGTCTAATAGTACGCCTCTCAAGGAGACTCTTAGCAGCGCTCCTATCATGGGTGTTTTTACATTCTTTAATAAATTCATCGGTCATCTCAACATAACCATCTTCAATATCATAACTTTCACTAGACTCAGGTGAACTAACAGGTGTAGTAGTAGTGTCTTCATTAGGAGTTTCAGTATTTCCAGCTATAGTTCTAGTAATCGTAGCATCTAGGAAAGGACCTAATGAACCACTCTTATCAAGCACAGTAGAAGCAGCATCATAAGCATCAGAAGTTTCAGATTCAGCAGTAGTAGTGTGTGTATGTGGTGGTGTAACGAGCATACTCATAACAGATGGTGAATCAAGAGTAACAGAGGTGTTCAGAATCGTACCTCTTCTTGTAGTGGATGGTAAAGTAGGAACCTTGCCATCACGAGACTTACCCATGATGGATGGATAGTAGCGAACAATAGAGAATCCAAGTGAACTTGATAAATAAAGCTATGCTCCCGACAGGCGCCCGGAAAATAGTCTTGATGACCCACAAGTATAGGGGGTGTATCGCAGTTTTTTGAGGGAAGTAAAACCCAATTTATTTATTCGACAAAAGGGGAGCCAAAGAATATTTATAAGCCTTAACAACTGAGTTGTCAATTCAGCTGCACCTGGAAACAATCTTGCTCACAACAATTTATCAGTAGCAACAGTTTTGTAGTAGGAATAGCAAAGTAGCAGCAGTAGTAAAGTAAAGACAGTAGTAACAATAGCAGTAAACAGTAGTATTTGAGTGCGGTAGGCATAGGGATGGATGGACGGGCGTTGCATGGACAAGACAATTCACATAGCAATCAGAACATAGGGCAATTGCAGATAAATAAGATAAAGCATCCAAGTACTGGATAATCCTAGGCATGTGCTCCATATATAGTCATACGTGCTCGCAATGAGAACTTGCACAACATCTTTTGTCCTGCCATCCCGTTTGCAGCGGGGCCTCAAGGGAACTACTGGCAATTAAGGTGCTCCTTTTAATAGAGCACCGGAGCAAAGCATTAACACTCCATGAACACATGTGATCCTCACATCAAAGCCATTCCCTCCGGTTATCCCGATTTACATCGCTTGGGGCCATTGGTTCCGGACAACAACGTGTGTATACAACCTGCAGGTAAGACCATAAACAATACTATCATAATGAATCAATAACATGTTCAGATCTGAAATCATGGCACCCGGGCCCTAGTGACAAGCATTAAGCATAACAAGTCGCAACAAAGTCATAAAGCACTAATAAAAGATACTAGGCACCATGCCCTAACAATCTGATGCCATTACATGAACGATCTCATCCAATCCCTACCATCCCCATAGCCTACAGCGAGGGATTACTCACTCATAGATGGGGGAAACATGGATGGTCGATGGAGAAGCGATGGTGATGATGATGGCGATGATCTCCTCCAATTCCCCGTCCCAGCAGGGTGCCAGAACGGAGTTTCTGGTGCTATTTCGTGGAATCTGGTGGTGGCGGCGGAGCGGAACTCCTTCTGGAAAAACGTCGACCCCCTGAGCTTTTAGGTCAGAAGGAAACTTATAGGCGAAGAGGGAGACTGAGGGGGAGTCTGGGACGGCCATACCACCCCCTAACGCGGCCTGGGCTTGCCCGCGCGGCCAGGTGGTGTGGCCTGGGCCCAGCCCCCCTCCGTCTCGTATTCTGGCTCCTGGAGTCTTCTGGTGAAATAGGATTTTCGGCATATTTTCTGGGATTTTTCCTGATAGTTGATTTTCTGCACAAAAAGTAGACACCAGGGCAATTCTGCTGAAAACAGCGTCAGTCCGCGTTAGTTGCATCCAAATCACACAAGTTTAGAGGAGAAACAATAGCAAAAGTGTTCAGGAAAGTAGATACGTTTTGGACGTATCAGAGTTATCAAAGGAGAAAATAACTAAAGATCCTACGAAGTCCCTCTGCTATTTCAGCTGTAGACATACCGGAAGGACCACAACATCGCTAAGCCCTCGGTTCCAATCGCTTAGAGGACGTAAGTCTCCGATGGCTTCAACAGGCTAAGTATGAATAATAGTAGTATATAAGCCCAATAAGTCATAATTCCCGGAAGACTTCTGAAGGTCTCTACTCTAGAAGAAAGATGGATGACAATCCCCGGAAACCCCATTCAATGACTTCAAGAAGGAAGGACTATGTCAACTCTCCAATATACCCCAGTTTAATCCTAAGGGGGAAAGACTGCGTCTTTCCCACAGAAATAGGGTAACCCTTCGTAGGAGCAACCTCAGGAGTCTCGACCCTAAAATCATTAAATAGGATACACTACAACCCTAAGGAAGAGCTGTGAATCCTTAGAGAGAGGTACTTCCAGCGATAGATTCTATCCTCCGACGAGTACTCCATAAAGTTCAGCACCGAGATAGTCTGCCCAGTCTAAGCCCTTGAGATATAGAGTCCGGAAGGCCATCCCTCACAATCAGGACTGGACTCTGCTCAACTGCCCGTGCATCCCAAAAAAATGAAGCAACTTCATCGACAGAGTAGCCACCTTCAAAGGCAGAGTCCATTAGATAGCATGCTTGAAACCAGTCGCGCTAACCTTGACTCAAAATCGCCTAACCCTACTCTCCTGAATCTCGGGACGAGATTCTTTTAAGGGGGAAAGGTCTGTAACATCCCAATTTCAGCAACCCTGATTAGTTGTCAAGAATGCAAAAATCAGGGGGAACAAAAACTTTTTCTTGTTTAGGGATAAAGTATTTGCCTATTGTTTGACTATGTCATGATTATGATTGTGTATTAGAAGATATACTCCCTACCTCAACACTAGTGACAAAAGCTACTTCCCAAAATTGTCTTGGCTTAATTTCCATATTCTCAAATGTTCTGACCTTTCAAAACCTGAGCCAAGAAGCCTTTGCAAACCAACTATTTTAGTAGCTTCTATTTCCCTAAACTATGGAGAGCAACCTATTATAATCTCCTTATGTTTTATAGACAGAACCTTCAACTATTCTTATCTCTAGGTTTCCCAAAAAACTCTTTTAGTAAGCTTTTGAATTCTACCCTTGGTAGAGATACCAAGGACTCTCATCTTATTCAAAATACAACCTCTTCAAAATGCCTCAGCCTTACCTCAAGCTAGGCTTGATGGTAACCCTAGTAATAGTTGACTTGCTTGTAAGATGAGTTGCCTTGATCTGCTGTTTGACTTGATTGCTTAGAAGTAGTATGAGCTACTCTAGGAGCTCATACTCTAGGATCAAGATACTTAAGATCACCAAATCCTAAGAAAGAATACAAGATGGATCTGATCTCTAGCCACTAGGTGATCATCTAAATCCCTTAACTAGATCAATTCTGAAGTGATCCCTTCTAGAAGCTTCCAAGTCAATGAAGACCAATATCAAGCATGGATCCCTTCTACTCAATCTACTCTTCCACCTCATCCACTTGATGATGCTTGGGTACCTTTCAACCCACCAAAAACACCCCCACTCATATTCTAGTCAAAACCCCCAAATCTGCCAAATTTGGCTGTCTGGAAAACTATTTCCAACATTACCTTTCTGAATGCCTCCCATTCTCAACCCTTGTGCATTTTTGAAAATGCATCTGAACCATCCTATTAACCATCCTAAGGAATACCAACGCCCACTCTTGGACTTGGTTAGATCATCCTCCAACCCACTTGTTCTTGACGGTTTTGCAGGCAAGAAATTAACTATTCCTGCAAATCTAGTCAACATGCCTACTTTGACAGAAGCTCACACCATCATCCAACCTTCTACTGACCAACTATTTTCATGGTTGTGATCTACTCATATAGTTCTATCAACATCCACTTCCCTTGTTCCAAGTGGATCTTTGTGCTTCTTAAACCCACAAGGTTTTGAAGGCTAGTTGGTAATCTGCTTTGACAGGCTTATTTTATTCAAAGTTTGAAAGCATGTCTTGGTGAACTCAAGCAAGATCAAGCTCAAACCTCTATACCATGTTGATGTACTTCACTTGGTATATCCATACATCTACCCCATGCCCCAAGGGGAGATTTGAGCTCCAAGATCCAACAAGGTTTTGGTGGTATAAAAATAACATCACCCTAGATCCCCAACTCCTTGTTTTCCATCTAATTCAAGTTGGATTTCCAATTACCAAGGTTGCAAATGATTGCTACACCTTGTCTACATCATCTACCTTGATCATTAGGATTTATCAAATACTATCCATATTTATTATGGCTCCAAATCTAATTAATCCCTTTAATAGACCAAATCTCCAAAACTTCTTCTATAAAGGAAAGTCTGGTTTTTGCCAAAACACTTCTCTAAATTTAAGCACAAGATAGTCCTATATAGCATACCCTATCATCCCACTTCAAAAATAAATATTTTTGAAGAGTTTTATTATTTCTTTTTGCCTATTTTCTTAAATGGCAGAAATGGAATAATAAATGTTTTAAATACTTTTAAGCCCCAATAAATCTTGGGAAAATTCCCCTAAATGTGTATTCACATTTGAGATCACCTCACATCAAATTCCAACAAGGTCCAATGTAAAAATATCAAATGAGCTCCAATACTTCACTTGTGCAGTTTTTGAATAAATGGATTTAAGTGGATTTCTAATCTTCTGAAAAATCCCAAATAAATCCTGGAGATGCATATTAACCCTACCCATCTACCAGCATCCTTACCTCCATTGGTGAAGATCAAAAATCAAGAAAAAATTCTTGAGCATCATTTATGGCAGATTTGAACATTTACCCTTTTAGTATCAAACAACAAATCAAAACCCCCTCAATCTTCACCAGCAAGCCTCCACCACCACACACCACAGTCCTGGTCATGTGCACTGTAGCTAAGCTAATGTATCAACCCCTCTCCCTTGTCACATGTGCTTGGAAGTAAGAAGGAGAGAGAGAGACAGACAAGCATGTGAGGCCATTTAAGTGCAATAGCCGCCACTCCCTCCCTCTCTGAGCTCCAGCACGACCAGATCTCTCTCTCTCACCGCTCTCCACCACCCCTCTAGGCCAATCAGAAGCCAGCCCTACCTCCCTTGCATGTCCAAAATGGACATTTCCCCTCTTAGAGATCCCACCTCAGGTTAAATAGGCCAGAGGCCACCCCAGCTCCCCTCACTGGCTCATTTGCCCCCTTTCCTCCCCTTACCACCATAGAATCCCTCTCCTCCTCCCTTGCTCTGCTATGCTCGAGAGGAGAAGAAAATGGTCTCTTGGCCATTTCCAAGATTGGGCCCGTGTACTCGCTCTTCTACTCCCCTCCCTCTGCATGTGGTCTCCTTGAGATACCTGTGACGTTCTGCATCTAATCCTATACCTCCCTCTTCTCAGGAACGCCTGCCCGCGCCTCCATTACCGAGCACCAAAGCGGCAGGTTCGTCCATGTTCGCGCGAGGTTGACCCCGAACGAAAACCACTGTTTCCGCCCATCGCCAGACTCCTCGCGAAGCACCGCTTCTCCTCGTTGCCTCTCCAACGTCTCCCGGTGCCCCCAGGTGAGCTACTGCCCCTCTCAGACCCGCGTTAGGGTTTTTGTCCCCATTAGCCCTGCCTGAGTTTGAAGACAAGCCACCGCCGTCAGATCCACCTCAAATCGATGGCCAGAGTTCGTAGATACCTCCTTCGCGCCCCTCTGGTGGCCAAGCCAGGCCCACCGTGGCCCATTTCAAAATCTCCTCCACGCTGGCTATGCCGGGTGGGACGAGTCCTACCCCTTGTGACCCAGTTTTCCTCAGATTCGGCCCGTCTGCCTCTTTCCCTTTTTCCTTTTCTAGTCTTATCACCAGATCTGTTTATTAGGCTCTAACTTTAAATGATTTTGAAAATTTAAAATACGTGTATATGGCCAGATCCAAATTTTATTATGTTTTCTAGGGTTTCCTCAAACATGCAGAACAAGTTTTGGATCAAAATATTCTATAGTTATTTTATAGTAAAAATAATTCCAGAATGTGTCCTATTTACTATTTATTTCTTTATGGTAGTTTGGTAAACCCAAATTGGGTAATCCCAACTCTAATTGTTAGGATTGTAGCATACCTACCTTGTAACATTGACCTCATCCCAAAAATCTTCCTATTTCTCCTGTACCAAAAATGACAAAAACAGGACAAATCTGAATTCAGGAATTTCCCTAGGTCAAACCAAATTTGGTATTGACCCATTTCCAACTCTCAGAACTCATGAACTATCATATCTTTCAAACCCTAGAAGCCCAAAACTTATTGAGCCACTGTTGAATTTTAATGAATAAAACACTCCTGACTAGGGTATTTCCACTATATAAATCATCACAGAAGCATAGTGACTCCACAAACAGTGATTCAAAATCCTACTGGAAGGTATTTGTAATACCTATCCAATTACCTTGACCTAATACCTCTTGGACCTGTATTTTAAATATGATTAAAAAGACAAATTGCATGCAGAACTGAGTTTGGGAATTTCTAGAGGGTATTCTGGTAATTAATTTGACATGATTCCAACTCTCAATGACTCAGTACATCAGAATCTACCTGACCATCCAAGGAAATAATTCTTGAAGCTCCAGAACTTTTCTGGTGGTTTAACTCCTAAAACTAGAGTTTATTTCACTAGAAAATTTGTAAGAAATTGAAGAAAAGTGATAAAAGAGTGAAACCACTTTTGTTGGTTTCATTTTATCAAATCCTATCTGTTGGTATCATTTTTACACAATGGTAGCATACAGAATATGTCCTTGGTCCAAAACCCCTCTTAGGTAATTCCTAGACTATAAATCCTAAGGGATTTTCTTCCATATTTCCAAGGCAAGGCCAATCCTATTAAATCCATTCTTCATAAGACCTAATGATTTGTAAGCTTGAATTGCTATTTGTTTGCTGTATGTATTGTTGTTTGTATGCCTTGTGTTGATTTTGGTTTGGTTTCCTTGCATGTGCTTTCTTGACGACGATAGTTGCGGTGAACTCGGAGATCAGAAGATGGTTCTTATTACTGGTTATTAAGGTTTTCTAAAGAAGAAGTCCAAGGACATATTGCCATATTGCTGATCATCAGGCAAGCCACCTTCTTGCTCATAAGCCTTGTCCTAATATTTTAGTAATGCATGTTTTATCTTCTGTTTATTTAAACTGCATTATTTTACTATATGTTGATGTATATATGGTAGTGGTTTGGCTCCTCCGAACTATGACACTTTGGTACTACTAAGTACAACCCCCTTGGTGACACCTACTTGTCCCTGGTAGAATAGATGGTCTGTATCACCATAACCCTCTAGAGACCCTGTTTTAGCCAAAGCAAAGCTAGAGGATGGGAAGACCCCGACAAAAGTTTACCAAATGTTTTCTGATAAAACCTTGGTGAGGTGGGACCTCCCAAGAGATGTTGAGAAAGAAAAAGGTTTTGTTTTAAAAAAGCTGAAGGAAAGATGGAGGAAAAAGGTTTACGAAAACGCACCCGGTTCTTTGCAGTTTTGCTAGAACAATTAACCCTGTGCAACCACATTACTCTGGAATGGGACAGGGCTGGATTTGATGTTTGTCTATTCTGGTATAAGCTGCCTCGCAACTACTACAGGGGATCGCGATCCCTGGAGGGTGGGTCTTCTCTGGACAAACGGTCCATGTGGGACATCGACCGGGAGAAGGAACGAAGGGTTTGCGGACCTCCACTCGTTACTATGAGCCCCTCATTGAAAGCGCACACTCGATAAGTGGAAAAAGCACTCCGGTTAGTCCTCAGTACCCGATGTCCCGGTTTTGAGGGGAATAACACTCATAGGGTAGGAACTTATATTGGAGTGGGCATCCAGAGAGTCTTGATTGGTTACTCGACCCACGATCGGTGAAGATCAGGGTAGTGTACCCGGATGGTGTGGGTAAAGTGTACAACCTCTGCAGAGTGTAAATCTATTCGAATAGCCGCGTCCACGGTCATGGACGGTTTGGAAAGTTGCTGTAGAGCGGTGCTGGTTTGGTTTTCAAAAAGGATTTCGGAAAAGAAATGGCTTTGGAAAGGTTTTGACCATGGGATGGTCGGAAGGAGGAGAAAGGAGTTTGGTCGTGGGATGACCTAAAGACGGGAACAAATGGGTGACCCAGTCCTGATGTTTTCCAAAACTTTTCGAAAAGGTTTCCAAAATGTTTACAAAGGTTTTCAATAAAGATATGTAGATGCTATATCTATAAGAGAAACTAATTGAGAAAGAACCTCTCTTGGAGCCCTCCTACTACCACAACCATAATGCATATCCTCTTGTTATTACTATTATCTTAAGGTGGTTTACGATTACATTCAGAGTACTCACTGGCATTGTCCCTGGCTATTAACTTGTTCAGATTTCAAGAAGAGGATGAAGTTGACGACTATGCGAGCTAGGACGTTCTCGGTCGATTTCCCTGAGGTTAAGGCATGGATCGGGCTCTACGCTTGAGGAAGTTCCGCTGATGATTATTGATGTAGCCATAACAACATTTATGTAAGTCTTGTAAATTCGGTATGTCTCGGATGTTGTAATGATACTTGTCGGTTATGTGCCACGACTAACTGATCATGGGATCATGGCTGTATGCATAACAGGGATTCTCGGAGGATTAATCTGGGGGGCCCACACTCACACCATGTTATGACTATCCGAAGTCACCATAGCCTTTATGATCATTTAGTTTTCGACTTGTAATATCACTTTATGCTTTAATTAATGATGTTATGTCGCTTTGCATGATTATGGCCATTATTGCTCTCTTAGTTGGTCGCTCCCAGTCTTTTGCTAGCCTCCATCACCAAGTATGAGTTCCACTCATGCATCCAACTCCTAAAACCAAGTTATTCCAAAGAGTCCACCATACCTACCTATTAGCATTTGCTATTCCAAGTATATTCATGTTTTTATCTACCTTCCGAATTAAACTTGTTATGTGAAAATTAGTGATTAAAGCTCTCACGAACTTGATGGCACACTTTACTTTTCTTGCCCTTAATAAACTTGAACCATTGTGTCCATCTTTTTTGCGTATATGCTTACGCTTTATAAGTTGAAGTTAGCAGAACCATGTATCATTGGGAACGCTTTCAACATTGCACTTGTACTTTGTACCTCATTGATATCATGTTCTTTTGCTTATGGATCCCGTGTCAACACCGGAATTTTTAATCCCAGATGCCCATTATGCCATACCTCGCAATCCCAGGATTACCATTTTTGCGAGACATAATGGATTGGGTATCACAGTACGTCATCCATTACAAACCATACATAAGGCTTACACAAATAAGGATCTCATGATCCAGTCTTAATACAACAAGCAGCGGAAATAAAAGATAAGCATAGCGGTGGGGTCCATCTTCAGGGGCACAGGCAATCTTGATGAAGCGAATAGTCCTAGTTATCATAGCAGTCCTGCTGGCCATCATCTTGTTAGTCTCATTCATATTCTGTCCATGAGAATAGCCAGGGACAAAAGCCATGAGTACTCTTTAAGTACTCGCAAACTACCACTAACAAGTAGTATAGTGCTAAGTTAAAGTGTTAAATCTAAGTTTAACTATAAAGTTAAGTTTGAAACCTAAGCTGAGTTCTGAAGCAAAGAAATATAAAATAAAGTTCTAGAATCACTTAAGTTGGGAAGCTATTGTCATAAACACAACCATGTTGTGGTCAAGTCAAGATTCATTATTCATTTCATAAGTTGTTTTGAAAACATCTGACAACGAAACAGTATGGCCATTCCAACTATCCATAACCGTGGACGCGGCTATTCGAATAGTTTGACACTCTGTAGAGGTGGTACACTTTCACCACAAGATTCGATACATCTGCCAGGGATAACCCTGAATCATCATACTTAGTATGCAGATAATCAAACATAACCTTTCCTTTACACACCCTAGTATAAGCACCTCTCTTATGAGTATGGCCTCCCAACCATGACCATCAGTCATCTTGGGCACTCCATAAGTGGACAACATTGAGAGGTAGCCTCAGCTCAAACCTCTCCCGCGAGGGAACTAATACTAATGCATATAAACTTCCGGCTAAGCCTTACCCAATTCAGGTAATGTGGTTATACGGTAAATTTGGAATGGTATCGCATCTGAATCCAACCATCAGTTTTATAAAAGGGTTAAGGCTCATGCATCAACATTTTCATCATCATAAACCATTTGTATTTCTCAACACATGTTAAAACATCTCAATAGAATGACTCATCATTCCAAGGTTTTCACAATTCATTTTCACCAATTGTTCCCATCTATCGTGACTCAAGTTTTTATCTACTCTAAACTACTAAGTTAAGAGTGTTCACTAAGGTGGAATTGATGGGTTCAATATCATGCCATAGAATGACATCTAAAGGTTTCTAAATAGGTCAAGTTTTATACTCTTTATGATACCTTTAAAAAGTAAAGAACTTTGGGTAAAGTAAAGGAAGTAAAGCTTGAGAATAATACTTGGGGTAACTAATAGTCAAAGTGGTATGACTCAAGCATGCCTAAAGCATCTTGGCTCAAGTTATCTAGCTTAATACTAGCTTGCTAACAATAGCTTGCCTTGGTTGGTGCAGTGGTTGAAGTTTTCTTCTTCTTCTTCTTGGTAGAACTCCTCCTCCTCGAAAGCTTGGTCAGTACTATCTTCTATAAATACATGGAGTACACAATCACCAAACAATACTTAACTAGTCTAATTAGCACTCTAAGGCACACATTTGATGATCTATCATCATCACAAGCATCACAAGTTTTATTAAATAGTTTTATTCCTTTTATTTTAGAAAAGTAATTTCTACTCATTGAAAATTAACTGAGATTTAATATTCACCACTTAAAATATGGGATCATGTGGACACATGTCATCACCACATATTCTAACATGTGGGAATGGGATTTAAGGGTTGGATCATAATTACTTTGGTTTCAGTTCACTATTTAATGATTTAAAGTGACTAGAAATGCCTATATAGCATTATTTTGGTACTAGTCCAAAGTCACTGCATGTAAACCCTAATATTATTACATATTCAGATAGGTATGGTGAAATGTGATTTTTGAGAGTTGGAATCAACTCAAAAGCTAACTTGGTTGATTTTATAAAAATGTTGCAAGGTGCAAATGCTTCTGTTTTGTTATTTTTACTAGGAGAGATCTCTAACTCTAATTGAATTAAATCCAACGAGCTTGGGTAGATCTTTTCAGTAGATTTCCAACAAAATTGGAATTACTCAATTTGGATTTGTAAATCTCTCTGAATTGATTTTCAAACTAGGGAACAGAACTAAGTTTAAACTAAATAGAAAAATTCTAATTCAAACTAACTGGGTTCTGGGAACTCTAGCAGGTGACCCGGTGACCTGACAGCTGAGGCTCAGTTGATAGGGGGGTCCACCGGTCAGTGGCTCATAACGTGCGAAGCGGTACGGGGCGATATGGGTCGTTGGATTAGAACGGGGATCAACGGCTGGGGATCGTTGTCGACAACAAACTGGTCACCGACAAACTCTAACCCTAGCGGCTCGGTGGGGGTGCATAGGGGGTGTACCAGGGCTCCAGCAACAATGGCGAGACGGGCAAACAGACTGGTGGTCGACGGCGAGCTCAGGGACGGTCGAGGAAGCTCCAGGGGTGGTCGCAATCAGCGGCGCCCTTCTCCTCCAAAGGCAGCCTGCTCCGGTGAAATTCCGGTGAACGGCTGCTCGCCTTGCTCCGGCTAGAGGTGGGGAATGGTCAGTGAGGTGAGTGGTGTGCTGCAAATGGCTGGGGAAGGCCTCTATTTATAGGACGACGACGCGACCGAGAGGGATGGGCGGCGGCTCGAAGAGAGGGTCTGCTGGCGTGCTAGCGGCGTGGCGATCGCTGGTCTCCTGGCGGTGCTCTACGTGATCAATGTGGGACTAGGGGCCATGGTATGCGGTCGGGCGGAGCTGGCGCTCTGAGCGGCAAAGACGGCGGTGTCCACGGCGAGCGGTGGCTGTGAGGCGTTGGGCGGCGAACGGACATGTCCGGCGTGCTCCCTGGGTCGTGGCGAAGCGGTGGGCGCGGGCTGCGGTCGAGCGGCGGCTTGTGCACGCGTGTTGGGCGCTGTGGCCAGTTCCTCTGTGGTCCACAGCTTGGCCTGGCTCGGGGAGGGGACAGAGAGTGGCGGTGAGGTGCGGGATAGCTAGTAGACATGGTGAGAGAGGGGAGGTGGTCTGCTAGGATGATGGCATGGTCGGCCGGCGAGTTGATGCTCGGCATGGCTTGGCCTTGCCACTAGGGGCTAGGGGATGGGGTGCAAGGGCCTTGGTTAGATGATTTAGGGACAGGGGGAGTGTTTGGAGGAAAATTGGGTGCAAAACCGTGTTGCAAATAGTGAGCTATGTTTAGAGTTTAAACCCTGATGCCAAGTGTTTGATGAAATGGCCGCATGAACTTTCTTTTTGACTTTTTCCAAGATTTTTGGTGGGTGTGCTAGTACTAAGCTTGAGACTCTGTGGGTGCTTGGGTTTTGAAATTTGAGCTTGTTTGAGTGGTTTTTGAAATAGTGGGATCTTCCCATATGAAATAGATTCAATTTTCAAATGTCAATTAAAATTAGTATTTGAATGTTTTTGGCAGATCACAAAGTGGGCCTTGGTACCTCATTATGTGTACTAGCAAGGGGTGCAAAGATCCATCATTGTTTCTGTTAGGTTTTGAGTACTAGGAATAGCCAAAGTAGGCATGATAGTTAAATTTGGCAAAAATGACCATTCACTTCATTTATTCATTTTGAGTTGTTTTTCTTTGGGAAAAGTTTGGGAAAGATTTGGATGATGTTTATTTCACCTAAGAATTATTTTACAATCAATGGATCTCAGAACCATGGCAATTCAAACAACTCCTATTTTAAATGCACATACACATGAATGCTTTAATAATTTTGTTTGGAAAAGTTTTTGTTAACCCTAATTTTGTTGATTTGGACCTTAATAATCTTGGATTAGAGTTTTGGTATGTTACAAACCTTCCCCCCTTAAACAAAAATGTCATCCCGAGATTTACAAAGAAAACTAGGAACTAAAGAGATCTGGGAACTCTGTCCTAATGTAATCCTCTCGCTCCCAAGTGGCTTCCTCTTCTATATGGTTGCTCCACTGAATCTTGAGAAACTTGATGCTCCTGGTCCTGGTGGTTCTGTAGGCTTCCTCTAAGATACGGATGGGTACTTCACGATATGTTAGGTCATTGTTGATATCCACAACTCTGTGATCGATGTTCTTGAAAACTTCAGTCTTCTCCGGCACTTCCAGGCATTTGCGAAGTAACGAGATATGGAACACATTATGGATGGCTAACATCTCTTCAGGTAGTTCTAGTTGATACGATACTTCTCCTCGACGGTTCAGAATCTTGAAGGGCCCGATATATCTGGGGGCTAACTTTCCTTTCAGACTAAAGCGTTGGGTTCCCTTCAATGGTGAAACCTTGAGATATACAAAATCTCTGACATTGAACGTCAGGTCTCTCCTTCTCTTGTCAGCATAACTCTTACATGCGGATTGGGCGGTCTTGAGGTGCTCACGGACTTTGTGAACCTTCTCTTCGGCTTCTCGGAGAATGTCAGGTCCAGAGATCTGACTCTCTCCTACTTGCGACCAATTCAAAGGGGTGCGACACTTTCTTCCGTATAGGAACTCAAATGGTGCCATCTGCAAACTAGCTTGATAACTGTTGTTATATGAGAATTCTGCGAACGGCAGACGATCTTCCCATTTTGATCCGTATTCCAACACACAAGCTCTTAACATATCCTCTAGGATTTGGTTGACTCTCTCAGTCTATCCATCAGTTTGTGGGTGATAAGCGGTGCTGAAGTTCAACTTGGTGCCTAATCCTTCCTGCACTTTCTGCCAAAATCTCGAGGTAAACTGGGTTCCTCGATCTGATACTATGGTCTTGGGGGTTCCATGCAGACTAACAATCCTAGCAATATACAGATCTGCTAGCTTCGCACTCTGGTAGGTAGTCTTAACAGGTATAAAGTGAGCTACCTTGGACAGTCTATCAACTATGACCCAGATTGAGTCATTTCCCGTACTAGAAGTAGGCAAACCGGTGATAAAGACCATTCCGACGGAATCCCATTTCCATTCCGGAATCTCCAATGGTTGCAACAGTCTTGCGGGTCTCTGATGCTCTGCTTTGACTCTTTGGCAGATGTCACATTTGGCGATGTAGCTTCCGATTTCTCTCTTCATCTTGTGCCACCAAAATTGCTCTTTCAAATCTTGATACATCTTCGTTCCTCTGGGGTGGATAGAATAAAGAGTATCATGAGCTTCCTTCATGATAACTTGCTTCAGCTCCAAATCTGCTGGCACACAAATACGTGTAGGGGTTCGCAGCATGGAAAACAAAAATTTTCTATCGCATACAAACAAACAAGCCAAGATCTATCTACTAGATTGTAGCAACGAGTCGATAGAGGAACTCACCCTCGAAGATTCCAAAGCGTTTAGCGAGAGCAGATTCTCGTGGGTGATGTAGTCGTACTCTTTCCGATCTCAAGATCGCGTAGACGATCCTTCCGGCGCCACGTTCCGGCAGCGCTCCCGTAGTCGGTCACACGTTCGGTACTCGACGAAGACCTTCCTCTCCCTTGTTCCAGCAGGCAGCGGAGGTTGTAGCACTCTCCTCGCGATTCCGGCAACTGGCAGTGGTATGGGAGGTAGAGGGGAAATCCCGCAGGGCTTCGCCTTAAGCCGGTGCGAGTATGGTGGAGCTTATGAGAGAGTCTATTAGTGTTCTAGTAATTAGACACACCAATTAGAAGGCTCTAAACCAATTAGAAGGCTCTAAACCGAAATAGCTCTAAACCGGGGTTTAGGTCTAGGGTTTAGTTTAGAGGATAGGAACTTGTGTGTGCTAGGAGGAGCCCTGCCTCCTTATATCGTGGGAGGGCCGGCCAAGGGAGGAGAGTCCCTCCCAAGTCGACTTGGTGGGCGCCCGGCCAAGGGAGGAACCCTCCAATTCGGCCTCCACCAATCCTCCTCTCTTCCCACTTCCCAAAATTGCCGTTTGACTTTCAAACTAGCCGTTTGACTTTTCAATTTAGGATTTAAATAAACCCTTTATTTTGGACAGCAAGAACACCTAGTACATGATGCAATCATTCCAACTTACAATGACACATTCATGTCCCCTTCCCCCTCCCGGAGTGCCGGACCTTCCGGGACCTGCTAGAATGTTCCCGATGAAAACACCGGAACCATTCCCCAACTCCGAAGCAGGACTTTCCTTATATGAATATTATTCTCCGGACCATTCCGGATCTCCTCGTGATATCCCGGATCCCATCCGAGACTCCGAACAACATTCGGTCTCTTTCTCATAATACCATAACTACTCAAACAACGTCGAATCCTTAAGTGTGTCTCCCTACGGTTCGTGAATTATGCGGACATGATCGAGACACTTCTCCGAACAATAACCAATAGAGGAATCTGGAAATTCATATGGCTCCCACATATTTCTATGATTACATTGCGATCGAATGAACCACTTACATACGATACCAATTTCCCTTTGTCTCACGATATGTTACTTATCCGAGGTTATGATCGTCGGTATCTCTTCATACCTAGTTCAACCTCGTTACTGATAAGTACTCTTTTCTCGTTCCCGTGATATGTGATCCCTTGTGACCCAGTCACATGCTTGCAAGCTAATTGGATGACATTTCACCGAGAGGGCCCAGAGAATATCTATCCGTCATATGGATGGACAAATCCCACTCTTGATCCATGTGTTTCAACCAATACTTTCCGAACACTCAATACCACCTTTATAGCCACCCTATTACGGTGTGGTGTTTGATGACATCAAAGAATCCATCGATAAAGGTGATATGCATGATCTCATGGTCGAAGGAATTAGGTTACTATGTATCAGAAAGCATATAGCAATTGAACTATTGAAATGACTTGATCTTTATGCTACGCTTATCTATAGGAGTATGTCCACCATATCATTCTCCTAACGATATGATCTTGTTGTTGATAACATCTCAATGTTCATGATAGAGAAACCACAATCATCAATCAACCAACAAGCTAGTGAAGTATAGAGGCTATACTAGGGACTTCAAATTAAGTTTACAAATCACACAAGTATTAATGTTTCCTTGTTAATACTATTATAGCATGAATATAAACATTTATCATAAACACAAAGATATATAATAATAACTACATTTATTATTGCCTCTAGGGCATATCTCCAACAGTCTCCCACTTGCACTAGAGTCATCTAATCTAGATTACATGGTAATATACCGAACACCCATGGCAGTTTGGTGTTGGTCATGTTTTGCCCTCGGGAGAGGTTTAGTCAACGGATCCGCCACATTCAGATCTGTGTGTACTTTGCAAATCTTTATATCCCCATCTGGATATGTTCTCGAATAGCGTGGAAAGCAGCTTGATATGCTTGACTTCTTGTGTGACCTTGGTTCTTGCGCATTGGCTATGGCGCCCATGTTATCACAGTAGATAGACATTGGGTCCAGCGCACTAGGAACCACACCCAGCTCTGTAATGAACTCTTTCATCCATATCGCTTCTTGTGAAGCCTCCGAAGCAGCCATGTATTCCGATTCAGTTGAAGATCTCGCCACAACGCTTTGCTTTGCACTCCTCCAGCTAACTGCTGCACCATTCAAAATAAATTCGTATCCAGATTGTGATTTAGAATCATCCGGATCGGTGTTCCAACTAGCATCGGTGTAACCATTAACAACGAGCTGTTCATCACCTCCATAAGAAAGAACCATATCCTTAGTTCTTCTCAAGTACTTAAGGATGTTTTTAACCGCTGTCCAATGATCCACTCCTGGATCACTTTGATATCTGCTAGTTAAACTAACAGCATATGCAATGTCGGGTCTAGTACATAGCATGGCATACATTAGAGATCCTATGGCTGATGCATAGAGTCTTACTCATCCTTTCTCTATCTTACGCCGATGTCGGACTTTGAGTTTTACTCAAGGTCGTATTAGCAACATGGGCAAGAACCCTTTCTTGCTATCTTCCATTCCAAACCTCTTTAGAACTTTGTCCAAATATGTACTTTGTGACAATGATATTTGGCGTTTCGATCTATCTCTATAAATCTTTATGCCTAATATGTAAGCTGCTTCGCCAAGATCCTTCATTGAAAAACTATTATTCAAATATTCCTTGACACTATTAAGAAGGTCTACATCATTCCCAATCAACAATATGTCATCCACATACAGTATTAAGAATGCTACAGAGCTCCCACTCACTTTCTTGTAAATACAAGCTTCTCCATAAGTTTGTATAAAACCAAAACTTTTGATTACCTTATCAAAGCGTTGATTCCAACCGGGATGCTTGCTTCAATCCATAGATGGACCGTTGAAGTTTGCATACCTTGTTAGCATCTTTAGGATCGACAAAACCTTTGGGTTGCATCATATACAACTCTTCATCAATGTCTCCATTGAGGAATGCTGTTTTGACATCCATCGCCATATCTCATAATCGTAATATGCAGCGATTGCTAACATAATCCTCACAGACTTTAACCGCTCTTTGGTGAGAAAGTCTCATCGTAGTCAACTCCTTGAATTTGTGAAACCCTTTTGCGACAAGTCGAGCTTTATAAACGATAACATTACCATCGCATCTGTTTTCTTCTTGAAAATCCATTTGTTCTCGGCCTTTCGGCCATCTGGTAAGTCCACCAAAGTCCATACTTGGTTTTGTACATGGATCCAATCTCGGATTTCATGGCTTCTTGCCATTTATTGGAATCTGGGCTCATCATCGCTTCCTCATATGTCTCGGGGTCATCGGTGTTGTCCACCACCATGACATTCATAACGGAATCATACCAATGCAGGTGGTACGAGTTCTCGTTGACCTCCGAGGCTCTGTAGTAACCTCAACGAAGTTTCATGATCACCATCATTAGCTTCCTCTCTTATTATTGCAGGCACCACAGAACTTCTTCCGGTCTGCGCTACTATAATTCGAGAGAAGGTTCGACAACCTCGTCGAGTTCTACTTTCCTTCAGTCACTTCTTTCGAGAGAAATTCCTTCTCTAGAAAGGATCCATTCTTAACGAAGATTTTGCCTTGGATCTATGATAGAAGGTATACCCAATAGTTTCCTTCGGGTATCCTATGAAGACGCATTTTCCGTTTTGGGTTCAAGCTTGTCCCATTGTAACTTCTTTACATAGGCCGCATCCCCAAACTTTAAGGAGCGACAATTTAGGTTTCTTCCCAAACCATAATTCATATGGTGTCGTTTCAACGGATTTAGACGGTGCCCTATTTAAAGTGAATGCGGCTGTTTCTAATGCATAACCCCAAAATGATAGCGGTAAATCTGTAAGTGACATCATAGAACGAACCATATCTAAGAGAGTTCAATTACGACGTTCAGACACACCATTACGCTGTGGTGTTCGGTGGTGTCAGCTGAAAGTATTCCACATTTCTTCAAATGCTCGCCAAACTTCGTAACTTAGATATTCACCTCCACGTTCGAGCGTAGAAATTTAATCTTCTTGTTACGTTGATTCTCTACCTCACTTTGAAACTCCTTAAACTTCTCGAAAGTTTCGACTTATGTTTCATGAAATAGATATACCCATATCTACTCAAGTCATCCGTGAAGGTAAGAACATAACGATAACCCTTTATGGCGATGCTACACTCATTGGACCACACACATCGGTATGTATGATTTCCAATAAGTCTGTAGCTCGCTCCATTATACCAGAAAATGGAGTCTTAGTCATTTTACCCATCAGACATGCCTCGCATCTTTCAAGTGATTCAAAATCAAGTGATTCAAGAAGTCCATCGGAATGGAGTTTCTTCATCGCTTCACTCAATGTGACCAAGGCAGCGATTGCCACATATAGGTCGAGTTATCGCTTGATTTCAATCGTTTAGCTTCAATGTTATTAATATGTGTATTTCTACTATCGAGATTCAACAAGAATAGACCATCTATCAAAGGTGCATGTGCATAAAACATATTACTCATATAAATCGAACAACCATTATTCTCGGATTTAAACAAGTAACCGTCTACAATAAACAAGATCCCGATATAATGTTCATGCTCAGCGAGCACCAAAAAAATTATTTAAGTATAAAACTAATCCCGATGGTAGATGAAGAGGTAAGCGTGCCGACAGCGATCACATCAACCTTTGATCCGTTCCTCGCGCGTCACCTCGTTCTTCACTAGCTTCCGTTTATTCTGCAGCTCATTTGAGTTACAAATATGAGCAACCGAACCGATCAAATACCCGAGCACTACTACGAATACTAGTGAGATACACATCAATAACATGTATATCAGATATACCTTTCTTCTTGATGTTGCCGTTCTTCAAATCCGCCAAGTACTTTGGGCAATTCCGCTTCCAGTGACCTTCTCCCTTGCAGTAAAAGCACTCAGTATCAGGCTTGGGTCCAGCCTTGGTCCTCTTCGTCGGCGTGGCAGCTTTCTTACCACCCTTCTTGAAGTGTCCCTTTTGCTTAGACTTGCCTTTCTTGAATTTGGTGGTCTTATTGACCATCAACACTTGGTGCTCTTTCTTGATCTCCACTTCTGCAGATTTTAACATAGCAAACAGTTACGCAACTCTTTGTTCATGTTACGCATGTTGTAGTTCATCACAAAGTTCTTGTAACTTGGTGGTAGTGATTGGAGGATCGGTAAACCCCAAAGTATTAGGAATCACTATACCCAAGCTTTGAAGTTTATTTGCGTGCCCAGACATCTTAAGCACATGCTCACTGACAGAGCTGCCCTCTTCCATCTTGCAGTTAAAGAACTTTTCAGAAGCTTCATAACTTTCAATTGCCGCATGAGTCTCAAAAATTAATTTGAGATCCTCGACAATATCATATGGGTCTGACTCTTCAAACCTTTTAAAGCTCGATTCTAAACCATACAAGATAGCACACTGAACTATGGAGTACTGATTCTTCCGGCGAGGTAAACATTCTTTACTTCATCGGTAGCATCGTTGCAGTGGGTCACCTAGCGGTGCATCCAGCACATAGGTCAAATTACCATGTGAGGACAATCCTCAAATTGCGGAACCAATCCATGAAGTTGCTTCCATTGTTTTTCAACTTTTCTTTCTCTAGGCAGCATTAAAATTGATGGTAGGGGCTGCCATTGATCTACAACATATTTGCAATAGTTTAGACTAAGTTTATGACAAATTGAGTTCAAATTAATTAATGAAATTAAACTAGGTGAACTCCCTCAAAACAACATCCCTCACATTGTTTTAGTGATCACACGAACAAATCCACTACATCAACACCGATCATCACGAGTTGATATAGTTTTAATGGCGAACAATCATCATGTTCATCATATCTACTATATGATTCATGCTTTACCTTCGGCGATCCGTGTTCTGAGGCCATGTCGTACATGCTAGGCTCGTCAAGATCAAACCTTAGCTACCGCATAAGCAAATCTGGCTTGCTTACGTTGTATTCACCCGGAATCAAAGACACCCGATCATCACGTGGTGCTTGAGCAGCAAGCTTTGGCAGTGCATACTAAGGATGAACACTTTAGAACTTGAAATTTATGTGCATGAGGGATCATCTTATAATGCTACAGTCGTCTACTAAGCAATACAAGATGCATAAAGGATTAACATCACATGCAATTCATAATATGTGATATGATATGGCCTTTCTTCTTTGTGCTTCCGATCTCCATCTTCAAGCGAACATGATCTCCATCATCGCGGCATAGCATCAAGGTCAATGGCGCTTCTTCATGGTTGTTGTCCACCAGCTTCAACTATTACAACTATTTTGAATAGACACGCAGGTCTTAACAGAAATTAAAGACAACCATATGGCTCCTGCCGGTTGCCAACTTACAATAAGGAACATTGCATACATCAAATATAATCACAATCATGGCCATATCACATCACTGCACACCCCTGCAAAACAAAGTTAGACGCTTCTACTTTCTTTGCATATTTTACGTGGTTTGGGGCTTTCCATAAGTGTCGTTCTAACCTACGAACAAGAACCACAACATTGATACTAGCATTGTTGATTACCGTTGTAAATTGGATCTTTACTATGCTAGGAAAGCAGGCACCCATAAAGCCACTTATGCAATCTGAGTTGCATGTCAAGCGTGGAGCAAGTCTCATGAGCGATGTCATGTAAGGTTAGCCGGGCTTCATCCCAACATACCGCAAGATGCAAAGTACACAAAAGCAATCTACAATAAAGCATCAACGCCCACAATGACCATTGTGTTCTACTCGTCAACAGATCTACATATAGACACGGCTCGATACCCTTTGTAGGGGTTATAGCATGGAAAACAAAAATTTTCTATCGCATACAAACAAACAAGCCAAGATCTATCTACTAGATTGTAGCAGTCGATAGAGGAACTCACCCTCGAAGATTCCAAAGCGTTTAACGAGCTGATTCTCGTGGGTGATGTAGTCGTACTCTTTCCGATCTCAAGATCGCGTAGGCGATCCTTCCGGCCACGTTCGGCAGCGCTCCGTGGTCGGTCACCGTTCGATTTTCGGCGAAGACCTTCCTCTCCTTGTTCCAGCAGGCGTGGAGGTTGTAGCACTCTCCTCGCGATTCCGGCTGTGGCGTGGCAGGAGGTAGAGGGAAATCCAGAGGCTTCGCCTTAAGCCGGTGCGAGTATGGTGGAGCTTATGAGAGAGGCTATTAGTGTTCTAGTAATTAGAAACACCAATTAGAAGGCTCTAAACCAAATAGAAGGCTCTAAACCGAAATAGCTCTAAACCGGGTTGTAGGTCTAGGGATTAGTTTAGAGGATAGGAACTTGTGTGTGCTAGGAGGGAGCCCTGCCTCCTTATATAGGTGGGAGGGCGGCCAAGGGAGGAGAGTCCCTCCCAAGTCGACAGTGGGCGCCGGCCAAGGAGGAACCCTCCTCCAATTCGGCCTCCACCAATCCTCCTCTTCCCACTTCCCAAAATTGCCGTTTGACTTTCAAACTAGCCGTTTGACTTTTCAATTTAGGATTTAAATAAACCCTTTATTTTGGACAGCAAGAACACCTAGTACATGATGCAATCATTCCAACTTACAATGACACATTCATGTACCCTTCCCCTCGAGTGCGGACATTCCGGGACCTTCTAGAATGTTCCCGATGAAAACACGGAACCATTCCCCAACTCCAAAGCAGGACTTTCCTTATATGAATCTTATTCTCCGGACCATTCCGGATCTCCTCGTGATATCCCGGATCCCATCCGAGACTCCGAACAACATTCGGTCTCTTTCTCATAATACCATAACTACTCAAACAACGTCGAATCCTTAAGTGTGTCTCCCTACGGTTCGTGAATTATGCGGACATGATCGAGACACTTCTCCGAACAATAACCAATAGAGGAATCTGGAAATTCATATGGCTCCCACATATTTCTCACGATTACATTGCGATCGAATGAACCACTTACATACGATACCAATTTCCCTTTGTCTCACGATATGTTACTTATCCGAGGTTATGATCGTCGTATCTACGCATACCTAGTTCAACCTCGTTCGATAAGTACTCTTTTCTCGTTCCGTGATATGTGATCCCTTGTGACCCAGTCACATGCTTGCAAGCTAATTGGATGACATTTCACCGAGAGGGCCAGAGAATATCTATCCGTCATATGGATGGACAAATCCTCTTGATCCATGTGTTTCAACCAATACTTTCCGAACACTCAATACCACCTTTATAGCCACCCTGTTACGGTGTGGTGTTTGATGACATCAAAGTATCCATCCAGTAAAGGTGATATGCATGATCTCATGGTCGAAGGAATTAGGTTACTATGTATCAGAAAGCATATAGCAATTGAACTATTGAAATGACTTGATCTTTATGCTACGCTTATCTATAGGAGTATGTCCACCATATCATTCTCCTAACGATATGATCTTGTTGTTGATAACATCTCAATGTTCATGATAGGGAAACCACAATCATCAATCAACCAACAAGCTAGTGAAGTATAGAGGCTATACTAGGGACTTCAAATTAAGTTTACAAATCACACAAGTATTAATGTTTCCTTGTTAATACTATTATAGCATGAATATAAACATTTATCATAAACACAAAGATATATAATAATAACTACATTTATTATTGCCTCTAGGGCATATCTCCAACAATACGTCCTTTGTACCACATAACTCCTTCTTCATCTTTAGTGAATCCAGGTACCTTTTCTATACCAATATGATGTTTGATTCCGTCGATACTTTCATTCTCCTTCTGGACTTCCTTGATTTGGCTAATCAAAGTGGGCTGAAGTTCAATGCGAGCTAAGAATCCTTTGCTAACTAACTCAGTCCTGAACTGCTCCAACTCCTCATACAAACTTGGTTGCTTCTCCTTGATCATGGTGTTTAGCCTACCCGACAATCTGTTAAGAGCATCCTACCACATTGGCTTTGCGGGGTGATAGTGAATGTCAATGTCATAATCCTTGATTAACTCTATCCATCTCATTTGCACGATATTCAACTCCTTACGGTGAAAATATACTTCAAGCTCTTGTGATCTGAGTAAATCTCACAAGCGATTACCCATCAAATAATGGCCATGTCTTCAATGCCAAAATTACTGCTAATTCAAGATCATGGGTCGGATAGTTCTTCTCATCTTGCTTCGGTTGTCGAGACAGATATGCGATGACTTTGCCTTCTTGCATCAATACACATCCTAGACCAATCTTGGATGCATCACAATACACATCAAGCGACTTCTTGATGTCGGCATGACCAATATTGGGGCTGATATCAATCTCTTTTCAGCTCTTGAAACTGGCTTCACACTTGTCTGTCCATTCAAACTTTTTGTCCTTCTTCAACAATTGAGTCATGGGTCTGGCAATGCTCGAGAATCCTTCTAGGAACTTGCGATAGTATCCCGCTAATCCGAGAAATGCATGGACTTGGGTTTGAGTGGTTGGGGCTTCCCATTCTTCGACATCTTTGATCTTGGCGGGATCAACAGAGACTCCTCCGGTAGACACAATATGTCCCAAGAATCCTACTTCTTTTAGCCAAAACTCACACTTTGAACTTGGCATATAGCGATGCTCTCTCGGGGTTTCTAGGATGATTCTCGATGTTGCTCATGCTCTTCTTACGACTTGGAGTAGATAAGGATGTCGTCGATAAACACCACTGCAAACTTATCTAGGAAATTCATAAATATCTTATTCATGAGATTCATGAAATAAGCAGGGGCATTGGTTAATCCAAAAGACATAACCGTATACTTGTATAAACCATAACGAGTAGTAAAGGTGGTCTTGAATATCCATTACGAATCTTAAGTTGGTGATAACCAGTCCTAAGATCAATCTTTGAGAATATCTGGGCTCCAGTCAATTGATCAAATAGATCCTCTATCTTTGGGAATGGGTACTTGTTCTTGATGGTGACATCATTCAACCTTCTCTAATCTGTGCATAAACGATTGCCTCCATCTTTCTTGTCGACGAATAACCTTTGGTGATCTCCATGGCGGCGCTTGGTTGAATCAAGCCTTTTTATAACATAGCATCCAATTGCTTCTTCAGTTCCACTAACTCGAGGGTTCATGCTATAGGGTCTACGGGCTATGGGTTCGGTTTGAGGATTAGTTCGATAATGAACTCAATATCCCTATCCGGGGCATAGGCAATTCATCACGGGAATACGTCGGGTATTCAGACTACTCTGACTTGGTCTATGGTGGGTAGGGCTAGGCTCTTATTGCACTTGAATTGACGAGGTAAAGTTTCAGAGATATGCTCTACTGTGACTCCAGAACTACTGGTTATGGTGATGGCTTTCTTAGCACAATCTATCAGTCCTTTATGCCTTGACATCCAGTCCATACCTAGTACTACTTCCAATCCTTTGGTTCCCAGTACAATTAGGTTGGCATAAAATCTATCCCATGTATTCTGATAGGCACAGCTTTGCAAATTTTTCTAGCTTTCGTAGTTGAACCGGGGATTTGAACTATCATGACATGCTTCAAGTTGGTTGGGTAAATCTTACTAGTGCATGCAAATTCTTCTGTGACAAATGAATGCGATGCTCCCGAATCAAACAATACTCTTGCTAAAACTGAGTTGACAGAAAACATACCCAGTACTACATTTGGCGCTTCCTGGGCTTCTTCTGCGTTCATGTGGAAGAGACGACCGTTGCGGTTGTGAGGGTTCCCTGGGGCAAATCTTCTTCCTGGTTGAACACGACGCTGCTGTTGAGCTGGGGCATTCACAGTGGCATTGGCGGCAGTCTTCTTGGGACACTCATTGGAATAGTGACCCTTCACTCCACACTCAAAACAAGTGATCTGGGACTTGCCCTTTGTGGCGACAGGCACAACATTGCTGCCAGTTCTGGGTGCAGTGTTATTATTGTTGCTGTTGTTCTTGGGAGGTGCACGGTTGAAATTGTTGGCATTGCCGGAGTTGTTGTTGTTTCCTCCGGACTTCACATTTCCTGCGCTACGGTTGGGGTAGCTTGGGCGAGACATTGGGGGTCGATTGTTCCTTGGTGCATATCCTGGTGAGGGGTTGGGACGGTACTTCTAGTGACTGCTAGATCCAGATTGCTGCATCATATGATGCTTGCGGTTGTCGTTTGCCTGGTTAATCTTCCCTTCCATCTGAATGGCAGAGTCGACTAGCTCTTCGAGATCCTCGAAATGGATGTTGACGAGGACAGTCTGCATCTCATCATGCGATCCGTTCAAGAATCTCTCCTTCTTCTTTGCCTCCGTGTTGATCTCGTCAGGTGCATATCTGGCAAGTGATAGGAATCTGTCATGGTACTCCACCACAGTCATTCTTCCTTGCTTCAACTCTCGGAACTCATCCCTCATTCGGGTGACTAGACCTTGCGGCACGTGGGTGCGGCTGAACTTGACTTTGAATGCTTCCCATGTCATCACTTGACCATGCTTCATCATGCGGATACTGTTCCACCACGCTCTTGCATCTCCCGCCAGAGAGTGGGTGGCGAAGAGAACTTTCGTTGTCATCAACTCGGCTACCTCAAGTTATTCTCCATAAATGCGCAACCAGTCATCACATCTAATGGGTTTTCTGACATGCTAAAGATTGGGGGATTTGTATTCTGGAAGTTCTTCAGCTTGGATCCTTGATGATCCTGATTCCCATGCCCTTGGTTGGTGAGAGCCATCTGGGCGATCTGTTGCAGTGTTGCTAGGTTTGCTTGGTGTTCTGCCCTACTTGCTTCTCTATCTGCGATGAGATTTTGCAAGATCTGTAGCATTGGGTCTTGCGACGAGCTGCTCCCTCCTTGGTTTCCACGAGTCATCTGAATATTGAGGTAGATACAGGGGTAAGAGGGAAATTCTAAGGTTCATGGTTTCGGTTTCAAATCTAAAACTTTGAGTTAGACTCAGGTTTTTTCAACTAACTCCATTTCATTCATGCAAACAAGTACACGATACAACACACACCACAACAATCAAAGGAAAACAGATGGTTTGAAGAACCATTCTGCAAGCTACGATACAGTGGGACCGATACATCTCATGCTACGACAGTGCTCTAGTGCATCTACTCATTGTTGATGAAGTCGGAGTCCTCATCGTCGGTGTAGAAGTCGACGACATCCTCTTCCAGAAAGTCATCATCATTGCTAAGTTAATAATCCATGTCTCCCTAGATGTCTTCACCCTCCTCTTCTTCCTCCTTTGCTGCAAGCTGAGCTTCCTGCTCCTTGACGGTCTTCTCCAGGTTGGCCACCTTCTTGCGAAGGCAGGCGATGTGCGATCCTTCTTTGCAGCTGGCGGCAAAGAGATGGCGATCTGGATGAGCAGTGTGAAAGTCTAGGCCTTCTGGTGAATGGCACGGTTACGGTTGGCTAACTCTCTAGCATTTTCCGATTTCACATTGTGCGTAAATGCAGGAAGTCAAGATTCTCCACTTGACGCCTCAACTCTGGGTGACTTGGCATCTCCATTGGCATTCCCATGAAGTCATGTCTTGCATAGTGAGCAAAACGGGTTCCTTCGATTTGGTTGGCGCTGAGGGCACATAGGCGTCGCGAGAGCTTCATGCATTGCCACAGCTAATCCATCTAGCAGTTGTTCTCTCACGAGAACTGGATTATCCGGATGTTGGTGCTTGATGCTTCCTCTAAGATCAGTTGTGATGAGCCTTGCAAGTCTCCTCGTGGGGGTCCTGGAAGTTGAGCTCCAAGAAACTCCGGATGTGGGTGTCCTAGTAACTCAGTTGACCTCCGTTTTCCCAATTGATAGAACTTGCTGAACTGAGTCTCCATCTACAAGAATTAAGGATGAGGAAATTAGTGAAGTGATCAAGTGTGTCAAATTTTAAGTAGTAAGAATTTTGAGGAACATGAATTTTTGAGAAAGAATGAATTCCCAAGGGTAAGAGATGAAATAGTTTTTCATAAATACTCACTTTGGTTTGGAAATTAAGTTTTTGTTCGGACGTCCATTCTAACTAGGGTCTCCTCTGGTCAGGATGGCTTTGATACCAACTTGTCAACACACGGATTTTTAATCCCAGATGCCCGTTATGCCATACCTCGCAATCCTAGGATTACCATTTTTGCGAGACATAACGGATTGGGTATCACAATACGTCATCCATTACAAACCATACATAAGGTCTTACACAAATAAGGATCTCATGATCCAGTCTTAATACAACAAGCAGCGGAAATAAAAGAAAAGCGTATCGGTGGGGTCCATCTTTAGGGACACAGGCAATACTGACGAAGGCAGATAGTCCTAGTTATCATAGCCGTCCTGCTGGCCATCATCTTGGTAGTCTCCTTCATAGTCTGGCCATGAGAATAGCCAGGGACAAAAGCCATGAGTACTCTTTAAGTACTCGCAAACTACCACTAACAAGTAGTATAGTGCTAAGTTAAAGTGCTAAATCTAAGTTTAACTATAAAGTTAAGTTTGAAACCTAAGCTGAGTTCTGAAGCAAAGAAAGATACAATAAAGTTCTAGGATCACTTAAGTTGGGAAGCTATTGTCATAAACACAACCCTGTTGTGGTCAAGTCAAGATTCATCATTCATTTCATAAGTTGTTTTGAAAACATCTGACAACGAAACAGTATGGCCATTCCAACTGTCCATAACCGCGGACGCGGCTATTCGAATAGTTTGACACTCTGCAGAGGTGGTACACTTTCACCACAAGATTCGATACATCTGTCAGGGATAACCCTGAATCATCATACTTAGTATGTAGATAATCAAACATAACCTTTCCTTTACACACCCTAGTATAAGCACCCCTCCTATGAGCATGGCCTCCCAACCATGACCATCAGTCATCTTGGGCAATGCATAGGTGGACAACATTGAGAGGTAGCCTCAGCTCAAACCTCTCCCACGAGGGAACCAATACTAATGCATATAAACTTCTGGCTAAGCCTTACCCAATTCTGGTAATGTGGTTGTACGGTAAATTTGGAATGGTATCGCATCCGAATCCAACCATCAGTTTATAAAAGGGTTAAGGCTCATGCCTTAACATTTTCATCATCATAAACCATTTGTGTTTCTCAACACATGTCAAAACATCTCAATAGAATGACTCATCATCCCAAGGTTTTCACAATTCACTTTCACCAATTGTTCCCATCTATAGTGACTCAAGTTTTTATCTACTCTAAACTACTAACTTAAGAGTGTTCACTAAGGTGGAATTGATGGGTTCAATCTCATGCCATAGAATGACATCTAAATGTTTCTAAATAGGTCAAGTTTTATACTCTTTATGCTACCTTTAAAAAGTAAAGAACTTTGGGTAAAGTAAAGGAAGTAAAGCTTGAGAATAATACTTGGGGTAACTAATAGTCAAAGTGGTATGACTCAAGCATGCCTAAAGCATCTTGGCTCAAGTTATCTAGCTTAATACTATCTTGCTAATAATAGCTTGCCTTGGTTGGTGCAATGGTTGAAGTTTTCTTCTTTTTCTTCTTGGTAGAACTCCTCCTCCTTGAAAGCTTGGTCGGTACTATCTTCTATAAATACATACGGAGTACACAATCACCAAAGAATACTTAACTAGTCTAATTCGCACACTAAGGCACACATTTGATGATCTATCATCATCACAAGCATCACAAGTTTTATTAAATAGTTTTATTCCTTTTATTTTAGAAAAGTAATTTCTACTCATTGAATATTAACTAAGATTTAATATTCACCACTTAAAATATGGGATCATGTAATACATGTCATCACCACATATTCTAACATGTGGGAATGGGATTTAAGGGTTGGATCATAATTACTTTGGTTTAAGTTTATTATTTAATAATTTAAAGTGACTAGAAATGCCTATATAGCATTATTTTGGTACTAGTCCAAAGTCACTGCATGTAAACCCTAATATTATTACATATTCAGATAGGTATGGTGAAATATGATTTTTTGAGAGTTGGAATCAACTCAAAAGCTAACTTGGTTGATTTTATAAAAATGTTGCAAGGTGCAAATGCTTCTGTTTTGTTATTTTTACTAGGTGAGGTCTCTAATTCTAATTGAATTAAATCCAACGGGCTTGGGTAGATATTCTTAGTAGCTTTCCGACAAAATTGGAATCACTCAATTTGGATATGTAAATCTCTCTGAATTGATTTTCAAACTAGGGAACAAAACTAAGTTTAAACTAAATAGAAAAATTCTAATTCAAACTAACTGGGTTGCGCGGGAACTCTAATGGGCCGGCCTAGTGACACGACGCGACGCGGGGCTCAGCTGATAGGGGGTCCACCAGTAAGCGGCTCATAACGAAGCGAGCGTCTGAGGCGATATGGGCCGTTGGATTAGAACGGGGATCAACGGCTGGGGATCATCGTCGACGACGAACTGGTCGCCGACGAACTCTAACCCTAGCGGCTCGGTAGGGGTGCATAGGGGGCGTACCAGGGCTCCAACAACGATGGCGAGGTGGGCAAACGGACTGGTGGTCAACGGCGAGCTCAGGAATGGTCGAGGCAGCTCCGGGGGTGGTCACAATCAGCGGTGCCCTTCTCCTCCAAAGGCAGCCCGCTCGGTGAAATTCCGAACAACTGCTCGCCTTGCTCCGGCTAGAGGTGGGGAATGGTCAGTGAGGTGAGGGAAGGTGATTGGTGTGCTGCAAATGGCTGGGGAAGGCCTCTATTTATAGGATGACGACGTGATCGAGAGGGATGGGCGAGCGGCTCCGGCGAGGGCTGCACAACATGCTAGCGGCGTGGTGTGCGGTAGGGGGTGGTTGCTGGTCTCCTGGCGGTGCTCTTCGTGATCAATGAAGGACTAGGGGCGGTGGTATGCGGTCGGGTGGAGCTGGCTCTCTGAGCGGCAAAGACGGCGGTGTCCAGGGCGAGCGATGGCTGTGAGGAGTTGGGCGGCGAACGAGCATGTCCGGCGTGCTCCCTGGGTCATGGCGAAGCGGTTGGTGCAGGCTACGGTCGAGCGGCGGCTTGTGCCTGCAGCGTGTGGTAGCGGCGCTCTAAGCGTTCGGCATGGGTATGAGACAGGCATCTGTGGCCGGTTCCTCTATGGTCCATGGCTTGGCCTGGCTCGGGGAGGGGACAGAGAGTGGCGGTGAGGTGCGGGCTAGCTAGTAGACATGGTGAGAGAGGGGGAGGTGGTCTGCTAGGGTGATGGCATGGTCGGCCGGCGAGTTGGTGCTCGGCATGGCTTGGCCTTGCCACTAGGGGGTAGGGGATGGGGTGCAAGGGCCTTGGTTAGATCATTTAAGGACAGGGGGAGTGTTTGGAGGAAAATTGGGTGCAAAACCCTGTTGCAAATAGTGAGCTATGTTTAGAGTTTAAACCCTGCATGCCAAGTGTTTGATGAAATGGCCGCATGAACTTTCTTTTTGAATTTTGCCAAGATTTTTGGTGGGTGTGCTAGTACTAAGCTTGAGACTCTGTGGGTGCTTGGGTTTTGAAATTTGAGCTTGTTTGAGTGGTTTTTGAAATAGTGGGATCTTCCCATATGAAATAGATTCAATTTTCAAATGTCAATTAAATTACTATTTGAATGTTTTTGGTAGATCACAAAGTGTCCCTTGGTACCTCATTACGGGTACTAGCAAGGGGTGCAAAGATCCATCATTGTTTCTGTTAGGTTTTGAGTACTAGGAATAGCCAAAGTAGGCATGATAGTTAATTTGGCAAAAATGACCATTCACTTCATTTATTCATTTTGAGTTGTTTTTCTTTGGGAAAAGTTTGAGAATGATTTAGATGATGTTTATTTCACCTAAGAATCATTTTACAATCAATGGATCATAGAACCATGGCAATTCGAACAACTCCTATTTTAAATGCACGTACACATGAATGCTTTAATAATTTTGTTTGGAAAAATTTTTGTTAAAATTTTGATGATTTGGATCTTAATAATCTTGGATTAGAGTTTTGGGATGTTACATCCCGGTGGTGTGAAATAAAAGTGGAACTTGTAAGATCATGGAGTTTGTATTTGTGTTAGAGAAACGCCTAGGCTGCTAGCCTAAGCCATGCCTAATCATGGTGGAAACTTGCAGCATAACCATAATGAGGACTCTATGAAGCATCCTCAATAAAAACCTATGCAAATAGAAAATAAAAAGATCGCTGAGATGCTCATTATCTTCTTGCCTTGTCATTTTGATTATGGGATAGCTCCTGTATCATGTGCAAGGGTTACCCCATTGGCGGTTCTCTATGATACATATGTACTTACAATGACAAGAGCTTACTTGTGACTAAAGTTGGGTAGCATGAGGTTCGGTCTTCGTAAGTAAGATGCATGAGATTTCAGCTTATAACTTGTCAAGCATATCCTCTTAGTTGTGTCACTTTAACCTTAATCGCCTAAAGATTCTTATGATAGGGGCAATGACAGATGAAAGCTAATAAGTACCATAATTTTTGGAAGCTCCTGATGAGACTTGAATCCCTGCTTCCTTCTATGAAGGCCTTTCTTTTACTTTTATATTGAGTCTCCACCTTCTATCTTGATGCACCTATTTCAAGAGTATAGTGGCCATTCTTAGTACTATGTGCATTGTCCCAAGACTTGTTGATTGATTCATAACATTGATATTGCTTGTTCTTAAACTATTTGTATCTAGTAACTCTTATGAACTTTGAAGGTGTCCTATGCATCTATGATTGCTACTCTATGAGGGACAAGCTGAATGCCAATATGCTATGTTTTCTTTATGTGAAACAAACAAACGTCTTGCAAAGCATTGTTATTCATGAATCTTTGGTTTGTGCCTTTTCATGTTACAACATAGTTGTTATGTCTTATTGTTAGAACTTTATCTTTCATGCTATGTTGAAGTACTATGATCCTAGCTATCAATGTTTTACAAATACTTTGATAAGGTTTATGATGGTGCATGTCACCTCAAAAATTATTCTTTCTTTTTATCACTTACCTACTCGAGGACGAGCAGGAGTTAAGTTTGGGGATGTTGATACGTTGCAAACGTATCTATATTTGTTGATGTTCCATGCTTGTTTTATATCTACTTTCTTATGTTTTGTCCACACTTTGGAGTATTTCTATACACTTTCTGGGACTAACCTATTAACAAGATGTCACAGTGCCAATTGCCTGTTTTCTGCTATTTTTGGTTCCAGGAAAGTCAGAAAATCAATATTCTCGGAATTGGACCGGACAAAAGCCAAAGTCGATATTTTACTGGAAGACTCACGGATCCAAAAGACGAGACGGAGAGGGGCCACAGGGTTGCCAAACCACCCCTAGGCACGGGTCCCCCTGGCCACGCCAGGGCATGGTGTGGGCCCCCTGGACAGCCACCGACCTTGCCCCTTCGCCTATAAGATCCTCCCGATGCAAAAACCCTAAATCATCTAGCCTCCAGCCACAAAAAGTTCGGCAGCACCGCCACCACCGAAGGGGAGATTCAGGGGACAGAAAGTCTCTGTTCCGGCACCCTGCTGGGACGGGAAAGTGCCCCCGGAGCCATCTCCTTTGATCTCCACCACCATCTCCATCACCATTGCTGATTCCCATGATGAGGAGGGAATAGTTCTCTCTCGAGGTAAAGGGTTCTACCGGTAGCTATGTGTTCATCTCTCTCTCTATGCGTTATCATATTATGATCATGAGCTTTGTAATCAAGTAGATCTACGTTGCTACTCAAGTGCTTTAATAGATCTCTGCTCTCCCCATGTGTGTGAAGTTGACAGTGTGCACACCATGGTAGCACTTAGGCTAGAGATTACAAATACTTGTTATGAGTTATATTTGGAGTTGGATGTTTCTATGAAATTGTGGTGTTTGTTGGAACCATCTAGAGCTCAAGGTGATAGTGTGGGGTTATCTAGATGGGGAAAGCAAACTTTGAGGAGTGCTGTTATAGCCCTACCATGGATTAGAGTGTCCAACCGGAGAGTAGTTCAGAGTAGTATCATGAAGAGAGGATATTTATATGAGAGTGTTCACTAGTGAAAGTATGATCCCTAGGCCTTGTTTCTAAACATTGAAACACAATTTGCAACTATATTTGTTACATGTTTGCTTGCTTCCATCTTTATTTAAGTTTGCCTTTAGTCTCTTCCACGCCATCAAGCTATTTTCTGGCACCATTGTCTTTTATCCATACCACTTGTATTTCATTATCTCTTCGCCGAACTAGTGCACCTATACACCTGACAAGTGTATTGGGTGTGTTGGGGACACAAGAGACTTCTTTTATATTGATAGCAGAGTTGCTTGAGAGGGATACCTTTAACCACTTCCTCTCTGAGTTCGATAAACCTTGGGTGATCCACTTAAGCGAAACTTGCTGTAGTTCTACAAACCTCTGCACTTGGAGGCCCAACAACTGTCTACAAGAATAGAAGTGCGTAGATATCACCAAACCACACAAACACACAGCTTAGTCACCAAAATGCATGGGGTGTGCTGTCAACACAGTGACAACAGCCACACAAGCAAAAGGAGAAGTGCACAGCCGCAGCATAGCCCCAGCAGCTTACACTTCTTCTCAAAAACTAAACCAGGAACACATCAATCCTGCCAAAGGCAAGCAAACCACTAGCCAAGCCATACACCTGATCATCCAAATGCTCACAAGATGGTGACATAAGGAGGGGGTGGAGCAGGTGGACAGAAAGATCAAGGACAAGATTCCAGGATCCAGAAGTAGCAGGAGCAGCACCAGGAGGTGAAGGACAAGATCAAACCAGCAAAGAAAGCTAGCAAGATCAAGCAACCAGATCAACCAATAACAACACCAACAACTCAATTGTTGTGGTGAGTAATATAAAACCCTCACATGATCTAACTATCTCATCTAGATAAGAAGTCATGTGTTGTTCTATACTTAATCTCACAGAAATCACCCAAGTGGGGTGAATCCATCATAGAGGAAATTTGAATACAAAAGCCATAAGTAGACTATACAAACTAAACCAGGATCTCAGACCAACATCATTGATCCTGGATATAACGTTATATTCCTTATTCCAATATAAATATAGCCAAGGTTATGAATTCTGGGCACATCTCTTAAAAGAGTATCACCCTAGAATCCATAGATCTTATGGATCCATATAAGCACACCAACCATTTTATTAAAAGGATTGCAGAATAAGTAACTGGTATCAATACCAGAACATATCTATGAGGGACAGCAAGGTAGGAAACTAGTTCCTATGCCTCAGACCAACATCATAGGCAAAGATGCTTAAAAGAAGCTTTCAACTTATCCTTGGCATTTATCCAATCTTAAGCACTGACAAAATAAAACCCTGTAGTAGAACCAACATTTGGGTGCCATTTTAATGATGGTATCACAAGAACAAGTTCTAAAACCCAAGCAAAACAATTACTTAGCTTTCATAAATAAACTGACAAGCCATTAACTATCATTTTCCTGGAATCAAACACCTGATATCATCACCAAGTTTATCTATACATCATCAGAGCATGATTGTAATAACATGTTAACACTCAATTTGTATGTGCCTGTCCAATCCAACATTTAAAAATACAGTGAATAAATCACTGACAGAACCACTGTCAATAACAAGGTCATGATAGTAGAGAACTTCCAGATTACAAGAATCCACAAGTAATAATCTCACAGTAGCACCATCATTTAGTCAATGCCCAATAATCAATTGGAATTAGACTAACAAAACCAATAGTATCATCAAAACCAACTGTAGACAAGGATAACATGATCTATTTAATCACCATCCTCAATTACCAACACTTCTAGTGTCAATCCATCGACTATAACCAATACAGAGGGATGAACCCTAATCAATCATGAACCCTATTTAGGGATATCCACTAGAATCATACAGAGGAGCTCAAGAGAGGCAGAGGACAGAAGACACAGCAAGATTAAACTCACAAGTGGTCCTCGCTGTAGATTAGAAGAGGAAGTAGAGGGGCCGACGAGCGCACGACGACACGGGGAGCACCCGAAGGGCGCTGCAACCCGCACTGAGCCGAGGCGGCGGCCACAACATCACATGAGAACGAACAACAACACCACAGCAACGCATGAGCACCACACAGCACCACTGGGGCAGCAGTGAAGGCATCACCAGCAGCACCCCAAACCCTAGGGTTCGGAACGGAGCCAGCCTAGCTGAAGGAGAGCCCAGAGCCAAATCCAAATGGACCAGATGAAGGAGCAGGGTCAGCAACCTCGCAATACTCCACGGTGGTGGCCAGGCAAACCCAAGGAGGCATGAATCACACGGCAGAGATGTTGGCAGCACCACGGGGTCGAGGAAGAAGTCGAGAGGTAACAAGAGAGAGAGAAAGGGGGAAATCGATTGGTACTAGGCCACTCATGACAGGGGGTTTGACCAACCCAGATGGGCCGGGTCAGGGCTGGGCCAGCCCAATGGGCTAGGTCCAATTTATAAAAGGAAAAAGCCTAATTAAATTGTCAAATGACCAAAATACCCCTAGGACTTAAATAGTTCTAAAAAAATAAAAACAATCCTAAAAAAAGTATATTAATGGACTCATAAAAATGTCCTCTATTCAAGAAAAATAACAACTGAAATTTTAGGTAATTAAAATTAAAATTATTATTACTGAGGTATATATTCCTTTTGGAATTTTACAAACATATACAAAAACATAAAAATTGAATAAAATTCATTTTTACAATTCTAAAAGGAAGGTCTATTATAGAAAAAAATACTAATTTGTATTTTTGAAAGGTAAATTAAATGTGACAAAAATAAATTCTTATTTCCTTTACTTAAATATTTAGTTAAATATTTAAAAGAGTTAAAAATTAAGTAAATTCAATTTTAAACTCTTTAAATAATACTAGTCATTATAAAAATACTAAATGTAATATTTATGAAAAATTCAAAGACTTAAAGTAATACTTTACTTTTAATTAAAGAAATAGCAAACTTTTACGAAGAGGGTAAAACATGCAAATAAGCAAATAATAAGACTTGCATGACATTACTATGCATTGCATATTTCTTCTTTAAATATTGTCCTTACCGGGCAATAATGGTTCTCTATAGAAACCGGAGCTGAATGTCAGGTGGAAGCATCCGACTTCACTACCTTGCAGTCACAAGGCAAGTTTATCACTTCCTTCTGTCCTTTGAAGAGTATTTATCAAAGATATTGCAAATTGTGTGTTATCATCTATGATCTGGAGAAATAAAACATTACCTTCTCTAATAAATAAGATGTAGTTATCATCCTAAGTGATGATAAAGATTGGCAATGGAACTTAGAGTTCCAATTGCACAAGTCACCATAGGATTAACAACCCATGACATTAGTGGTTCTAGCGCCGTATATTACGCATTAACCATGAGATTTGGAATGGGACAGAGAAGTCAGTTGGACCTTCTTCCTTTCATATGCAGGCAACATGACCTTATCGTGACACTGGGATTCCTTGTGTGGATCTAGCATATGGGTGGGTACCCTTAGGACCCACGATTTTGGTATCTAGATTATCTATGAGCCGCTGCCGGAGGTATAGTCGGACCTTTATGGAGCTTACCAGGTGCATAACCGGCTCATAGAGTCTTTGGGAACTCATTAGAGTTGTAGCTTTCCCGAAAGGGGGCTTAACAGAGGTGTAGTCAGCCCCGAAGGATCGTGTAGTCATATGGGGTCACGGAGAGGGGCAGTAATCGGCTTGGATCACCTAATGGACCCCACATCATGGAATTGTGGACGGGAAAGTACGCCTGGTTGTGCAACAAGGAGTTGATCTCTCATGGGTAAAGCAACGCACCTCTGTAGAGTGTACGAACTGTAACTTGTTACTCCCTGTTCTAGGAAGGAGCTATGAATGTGGCAGGAAAGGAACCCCACGAATGTTCTGGTCAACCTGTGAAGGCTGATGGGCCTAATTTTCAATAATAAAATCAATCTTTGAAGAAATGTTTATGAAAACTGCATAGAGCCAAGGACTGATAGTCCGAGGTAGTAGATAGAGCATCAAACTTCCCACCTTGCATATAATGACCTTGCTGGGTAACGCTATTACTCACTCTTTCCTCTGAACCCCTGCTTAGACTCTGAGAATCTAGAAGACCCTTCGATGTACGCAGCTGAAGGGCAAGAGGATGTCTACTACGAAGAGCTAGACCTGTCTAGAGGAGTTGAAGTGGTGGACTACGAAATACGCTATGGAGTGGAGGGCAACGAGTCCGAGTAGTTGCCTTAGTTATTAGTAAACCAATTGAGCCGAGCAGCATAAACCTTATAAAATAAGTTGTTGAGCTCAGTTCGGAGTATGAGTTTGAACTTTATATATTCCGCTGAAACTACTTAAGTTTGGTTTGTAATTTTGTAACACTTGAAGTTTGGAACTTCTGGTTTGTAATAATAATGAAGTGTGTATGTTTGTAATGTGGACCCATAATGTTTCTGTTGTACCACTTTGAGGGATGTGATATTTACAGAACGGTGTTCTGTGGATGTCATGTCAACGACTATAGTGTACTACACATGCAGTGGTATGCTGGGTCACATGGCTGTATCAGAGCAATTGCTTTGACCTTAGGTTGGAAACCTAGTAAAGGGAATTACCTGTAGGAGTCTAGGAGCAACGGTAAAGAGTTCTCTAGATTATATGATGAATATTCAATTGGGAATATTTCGTTATATTTTTTAGTGCGATAACTATTTATTATGACGCATCAATATAATTAATGCATACTAATTATATTTATTTCTGTTATTTATATACAGTGGAAATGGCAGCAAAGTTTCCAAAACAGACTTTGGCAAGGAAAGAAGAGACTCTCGATGACTATCAGGGGGCGTTAACTGAACAACTTCGAGAACTTCTGAGAGTATTTGGTTGCACAACTAATATTCCGGTATATACCAAGACATACCATGATGGGTGATTGTTAGCTCAATATCGTGTTAGCATCCAACTACCAAAGAAGCTTGGTCTATATCACAATTTACCTATGGGTGAAGGTAGAAGTCACCTAGCAGCATATGATGTTGCTATTGTGGAGGCGATAGCCAATGTTCGGGAGCACAAAGCAGAAGAGTTAGCTGGAAGCACATATTTTGTGATTCCTCATGACTCTATAGATGAGGAACCTGAACCAGATCATCTTACTTTAGTAAGGAAGCATCCAAAACTAGCTTCTAAGTTTATGGATCTGTATCGACTGATGGTTGGGTCTTTGTATAAGATACATCACGTTATTGTAGAAGATCAGGTTGATATTCTAGAGGATTTAATGAATCCTAAAAGAAGGGAGAAGTTAGCATCTAAACTGGAGAATGAAGCAGTGGATAGGGCTAACCCAGTTTTTAAGGATATACCTGTAGATCCAACATCTTTTACACCATATCCTTACTCACCTATACCAGAACCCACTAGATATCTTAATGAGAGCACTAGTCATCCAGTACCACATAGTTCTTGGGAACTGAGGACTCGGATCTACCTATTGGAAATTCTGAGGGATGGAGGTACAGATCGATGGATGGATCTGCCGGGGATCCTATTCCTGTGGAAGATTTAGTTGGGGATACCGGGTAGACTAGTCACATGGGCATGAGATCTTATTCCATTGATTGAAGAGATGTCCATGTGGAGGATGTAGAGTCCGATGAGGAAGATCCTGAAGAAAGGGTGTTTGAGTCACTAGAACATTATCCTACTCCAGATACCATGCACTATCCAATCATAGCTGAGGACTATCGTACTCAGCAGAGTACTTGGGGAGCACCGGAAGGGGAATATTCTGTTGATTCCTCTAGAGTTCGGATGCATGAGATGGATGAAGAAGATAGTGATGAGGATAATTATGAAGATACTTCAAATGAGTTGGAAGGTATGGATGCACTTCAGTTGAATGATGTGTCAAGTCTAGAGACTTCTAATACTGAGTATCGTCCATCGAAGAGGCAAGTCGTTCCACAGATGGTGCGTCGTACTTCACGTCAGCACGGTTGTACTCCGGGTATGTACGATGAACGTCGCAGCTTCTGGGGAGTGTGACCTTGAGTAGGAGTATCCCAGTGGCGATACGTAAGTTAGATTCTGAGAACTTGATGTAAATAAATAAGTGGGATAGTATCCACATGAGCTTGTAAGGCTTAAATAGTAAGGGCTTGTAGTCACGTTGTATCGAATATGTTGTTTGTAATGTATAATATGTGTGTAATGCATATTTGGTTCTTATGTGGATGTTGTTTTCCATTGTGTGACTAGTTCTGTGCATGAATTTGAGCTTAGAACACATATGCATGATGTAATTATGAGTGTTCGCTTTATGTTATAGGACTAGGGGGTATGGAAACGGGTGTAGAGAACGAGACCGAACAGCAGCGCATGGAGCACGAAGCCAAGGGAAAGGCGGATGAAGACGCCAAAATGCAAGCAAATTTACCACCACCGCCGCCAATGAGGCCATTAATGGAGCGGAACTTTATGCAGTACATGCAAATGATGCAAGAGTCCTAGAATAAATTCATGGAGGGGTTAGTAGATCGAGTGGGACAGCAGAGCGCACCTCAAGGACGTGGTGTTAGTCTTTCAGATTTTCAAGATACCAGGCCTTTACCTTTCGCATCCGCTCCAGAACCAATGGATGTAAAGGATTGGTTAGCAGATACCGAGAGAAAGTTGAAAACTGTGGGATGCAATGAGGAAGAAAAGTTGAGGTATGCAACACATCTATTGACCGGAACTGCAGCAGCATGGTGGGAGGGTCAGTTAGCTATGCAACTTCCAGGAAGAGAGTACAACTGGGAGGAGTTCAAGCAGAGATTCCGTGAATACCATGTTCTGGAAAGTATCATTGAATTGAATCGTAGGGAGTTTGAAGAACTGCAACAGGGTTACTCCAGTGTTATGAAGTACATCTGGGAGTTCAGTGATTTATCTCGTTACGCTACTGATGAAGTCAGCATGGAGGCGAAAAGGAAGAAGAGATTCATGCGTGGACTAAATCCATTTGTGAACATGAGTTGAGGCTTGCCAACACCCAAACTTTTCAATAGTTTCTTGATGTAACTATAACCTTTGAAGATGATTACAAGAATGTCCAAGAGGACCGTAGGAAGAGAGCAAAGAAGGAAACAAAGAGGATTCAAGCAAGTAAACCCAAAAGCAATTTGGAATTCCAACCTATAAACATACCCTACAACAAGAGTAGCAACAACACTAGAGGACAATTCAATCCTAGAAGGAATGTCATATGTCACAATTGCAAACTTCTAGGACATATTAGCAAGGATTGCAGGAAGCCAGTGATTATTTCTTTTGGTTGTGGTCAAAAGGGTCATATTAAGCTTTACTGCCCAAGTAAACCACTAGGTGGTTGGCCTACAACAGGCGGTGGTTAAGCAAGAGGCAGAGGTGGACAGCCTAATAGAGGTGGAAGCTATGGAAAAACTAATAATGGAAAGAGGGGTAGATCTACTGGAAAGCTAAATTGCGCAACCTTGGAGGAGGTGGATAACTCGGATCAAGCGGTGATAGGTACGCTCAATATACTCACAAATCCTGGAAAAGTTTTATTTGATACGGGTGCAACTACTTCTTTCATATCTGAAGAATTTTGTGATAAATTCGGGATTAGAAGGGCACCATTAGAAAAACCTATGACCGTAGTTACCACCGGAGGTATTGTGGTAGTTAGAAACATTAAAGTAAACCAAGTCATTTCAATATGTGGTCAAACCTATTATGCGGATCTTTATGTGATCCCATTAAGAGGAATAGGAGTAGTGTTGGGAATGGATTGGATGACAAACTATGGAGCTCATATCAATTGTGAGGAGAAAACTGTTTCAATTAGGTCCCCAAGTGGATGCAGGATAGTCTATCAGGCGGATAAACATAGCCATATCATGGTGGATCTGCAGTTGAACTCAATGAAGGAAGTCAAATTGGAAAATATTCCTGTAGTGAAGGAATTTCAAGATGTTTTTCCGGAAGAGTTACCAGGAATGCCACCTGATCAGGAAATAGAGTTCAATATTGACATGACACCGGGTACAGCACCAATATCCCAAGTACCATATAAGATGGGGCCACAAGAATTAAAAGATCTTAAGGAGAAAATTGATGAGTTAGACAGAAAAGGATTTATTCAGGAGAGTGTATCCCCATGGGGAACTCTAGTAATTTTTGTAGATAAAAGAGATGGAGGACGAAGAATGTGTGGGGATTACAGAAATCTCAACAATGTCACCATCAAGAACAAGTACCCATTAACAATAATTCAAGATCTATTTGACCAAGTCAAGGGAGCTGGATTATTCTCCAAGATTGATCTAAGAACAGGATACAACCAGAGAAAAATTAAACCTGAAGATGTTCCTAAAACAACATTTGTGTCAAGGTATGGACATCATGAGTATTCTGTCGTGCCTTTTAGTTTGACCAATGCAGCAACAATATTCATGAATTTGATGAACAAAATCTTCATGCCTTACTTGGACAAGTTTGTCATAGTATTCATTAACGATATTTTGATATACTCTAAGGATAAAGAAGAGCATGCATGGCATTTGAGAATAGCATTGCAAATCCTAAGAGAACATAAGCTTTATGCTAAGTTCAGTAAGTGTGAATTCTGGTTGGACGAAGTAGAGTTACTTGGTCATGTGATTAGTAAGAATGGAATTGCTGTAAATCTGTCAACACCTAGATTTTTAATCCTAGATGCCTGTTATCCATACATCGCAATCCTAGGATTACCATTTTTGCGAGACATAACAGATTGGATATCATAGTACATCATCCATTCTAAACCATAATAAGGTCTTACACAAATAAAGGATCTCATGATCCAGTCTTAATACAAACAAGCAGTAGAATAATTGAAGGAAATATGCCCTGAGAGGCAATAATAAAGTTGTTATTATGTATTCCTTGTATATGATAGATGTTTATTTTACATGCTATAATTGTATTGATAGGAAACATCAATACATGTGTGTTTAATAAACAAAAAGGGTTCCTAGTCATGCCTCTCTTATAGACTAGCTTGTTGATTAACAAGATGATCAAGGTTTCCTGATCATGGACATTGGATGTTGTTAATAACAAGGTCACACCATTGGTGGAATGATGTGATGAACATTCATCCAAAGTATAGCATTATGATCAAGTCATTGTGTTTATATTGCTATAACATCATATGAAGTAATCTTTATCCTTAGACCATGAGATCATGTTAATTGCTAACACCGGAAGAGTATCTTGATAACATCAAACATCACACCATAACAGGGTGACTATAAAGATGGGTTCGATTACTACGAAGGTGTTATGTTGAGGCTCATGGATCAAGAGTGGAATTTTCAATCCGGATGATGATAGATATACTCTGGGCCCTCTCGGTGATATCACATTAGGATAGCTTGCAAGCAAGTGATGTGATCACTAGAATGTTATATCACGGGAACAAGAAAAGAGTGCATGTCGGTAACGAGATCAAAACTAGGTATGGAGATACCAATGATCGAATCTCGGACATGTAATATATCGAGAGACAAAGGGATTTAGTTACAAGCGTTAAAGGTTCTCACGATCAAGAGTAAATGCGTTGAATGTGTAGGAGTCAGTACGGATCTCCAGGTCCTGCTGCTGATTATTGATCGGAGAAGGGTCTCGATCATGTCTGCATTATTCGCGAACCGTAGGGTGGCACACTTAAGAGTTACCAGACACCATTTTGGAGCACATATGTTTCAGACGAAAGAATTGCAAAGCGCAGGAATTGTTTCAATAGAAACCAGAAATTGTTTCGGGTGAAATTGCAGAAGGTGGTTCTGCATGTGATATTGAAATATTGCAAGGGGCTATATGTGAATGTTTGTTAATTAAAGTAATTAACAAAATTCTGAATAAATTTAATAAAAGATTTTTATTAAATGAGAGAGCATTAAATTTGGAGAAACTTAATGCATTTAAAGTGGAGACTTTACAAGGTAATGTGAAGAGGCATTTTAATGTGGAGGAGTTACCACCACATGAATGGGGGAGGTGAGGGGTCACCCCCCATGCGCCGGCCATGGAGAGAGGGGGCACCCCCTCCTCCTATAAAAGGCCACCCATTCCCTCCTTCATCCTCACACCTCCTTGTGAAGGATCTCTCTCCCCCTCTAGAATTATTCCCCCATGGTCTCGGATTAGCGAGATACAAGTTCCAGTGGCATTTAAATGCAGAGGAGTTGTTGCTTCATTTGGATCGCTGGAGCGAGGAGGTGGAGGTTGTCCGATGGCTTGAACGTGTGTGCAGTGCGGATGCGCTGCTGAGTTCTGGCGCCGCCGGACTTCCTCACGATCTTGAGATCGGCAAGTGTACGACTACATCAACCACGAGTTCCTACTCGTTAACAAAGCTCGTTGTCTTCGAGGGTAAGTTCTCTATGGATGTATGTCCACCCGTTTGCTTTGTACCTAGTAGATAGATCTTGGCGTGTAGTTCACACCATAGGAAATTTTTTGTTTTCTATGCTGCAGACCCAACAATAATAAGCATAGTAGCAGGCTCCATCTTCAGTGTCACATGCAATACTGACGCTGGGAGATGATCCTAGTTGTCGTAGCCGTCATGCTGTCCATCTTCCTGATAGTCCTCCTCATAGTATGGCCACGGGAATAGCCAGGGACAAAGCCATGAGTACTCTTTAAGTACTCGCAAACTATCACTAACAAGTAAGGTAGTGCTAGTAGGTATCCTAAGCTCTAAGTTTATTTGCAAAAAGGCAGATTTATCTAAACTGAGTTCAGAAGCAAAGAAAGTTAACTTAAATGTTCTAAGTCACTTAAGTCGGGAACCTAGGTTTCATATTCACAACCCTGTTGTGGTCAAGTCAAAATCATATTTCATTTCACAAGTCATTTTGGAAAACATCTGATGACGGAACAGTATGGCCATTCCATCTGTCCATGACCGCGGATGCGGCTATTCGAATAGTTTGACACTCTGCAGAGGTTGTACACTTTCACCACAAAATTCGATAATCCGTCAGGGATAACCCTGAATCATCATACGTAGTATGCAGATAATCAAACATAACCTTTCCTTTACACACCCTAGTATAAGCACCTCTCCTATGAGCTTGGCCTCCTAGCCATGGCCATCTGCCATCATGGGCACTGCATAGGTGGACATCATCAAGAGGTAGCCTCGGCTCAAACCTCTCCCATGAGGGAACCCATACTAATGCATATAAACTTCCGGCTAAGCCTTACCCAATTCAGCTATTGTAGTTGTATAGTAAAATTGGAATGGTATCGCATCTGAACCCAACCATCAGTTTTTATAAAGGGCTAAGGCTCATGCCTCAACATTTTCATCATCAAATCCATTTGTGTTTATCAATACATGTCAAAACATCTCAATAGAATGACTCATCATTCCAAGGTTTTCATAATCATTTTCACCAAGTATTCCCATCTAAAGTGATCAAGTTTTATGCTTAGCACTAGCCACTAAGTTAAGAGTGTTCACTAATGAGGGATGCTAATCTCAATCTCATGCCATAGAATGACATCTAGTATAGGCCTAGTTTTATACTCTTTATGCTATCTATACTATCTTTCCAAAGCATTAACTAAAAGTAAAGAACTTTGGTAAAGTAAAAGAGTAAAGCTTGTAAGTAAAACTTGGGATGGGTATAACTCAAAATGTATAACCAACCATGCCTAATGCATCTTGCTTAGGTTAACTTGCATCTAGTGATGGCTTGCAAGTATTAGCTTGCCAATAATAGCTTGCCTTGATTGGTGCAGTGATTGAAGTTTTCTTCGTCTTCTTCGGGGTAGAACTCCTCCTCGTATCCTTGGTCGGTACTATCGTCTATAAAGGAATACGGGGTACACAATCACTTAACAATACTTAACTAAGTCTAATTAGCACACTAAGGCACACACTTGATGATCTAGCATCATCACACTCATCACAAGATTTAAAGAACTAGTTTCATTTATTTTATTTGAGAAAAGTAATTTCTACTCATTGAAATTAATTAAGATTTAATATTCTCCAAATGGAATATGGGATCATGTGGATACATGTCATCACCACATATTCTAATACATGGGAATGTGATTTAAAGGTTTGGCCATATTTTATAAAGTTTAAGATTATTATTTAATAGATTTAAAGTGTCTAGAAATGCCCTAATAGCATTATTTTGGTACTAGTACACTGTCACTGCATGCAAACCTAAATATTATTACATATTCAGATAGATATTATCAAATGTGATTTTTGAGAGTTTGAATCAACTCAAAAGCTATTATGGTTGATTTTTGAAAAATGTTTCAATGTAGAAAAGTCTCTGTCTTGTTATTTACTATAGATTATCTCTAACTCCAAATGATTTAAATCCAACAGGCTTCGATATATATTTTAATTACCTTTCTAGGAAAATTTGAATCATGCAATTTGGTTAAGTGAAACTCTCTGAATTGATTTTTGAATAAGTGGAAAAAATAGGATTTAAACTAAAAGGAATATTAATTATTTGAATTTTCGGGCCAGCGCGGGAAAGCTAACGGCCGCCCAATCAAGACACAGTAGTAACTGACTACAGTAGAGGGGGTCCACGGGTCAGTGACTTATCTAACGTGAATCGGTATCTTTTAATCTGGTCGCTACGATCTAAATCTAATCAAATGGCCGAGGGTCGTCGTCGACGACGAACAGCTCCGACGATGAGCTAAACCTAACGCGGCGGTGGGGGTCTGGCGGGGCTCACCTAGGCTCCAGCTAGGCTCGGCGACAGGGCAAACGACATGGTAGACAACGGCGAAGCGAGGAATGGTCACAGCGAGGCTTGGGGTGGTCGCAATCGACGACGCCCTTCTCCTCCAGCAGCGGTGGACTCCGGTGCAATTCCGGCACGGTGGTGCTCGCCTTGCTCCAGGAAGAGGTGTGGGAGGCTTAGTGGTGAGTGGGGAGTCGAATGGTGTGAGGAATGGAGGTTGGGGTGGCCTCCTTTTATAGCTCGATGAGGGGATAGAATGGTGCGGGCAAGCGTCTCCAGCAAGGGCGGTACAGATGGAGGTCGCTGCTGGCTTAACAGCGAGGCGTGGGGCGGCTAGGTTTGGTCGCGTGTGGCCCTCTTAGCAGAGGTAGTGGTGTTTGCGGTGGTGTGTGGCAGCTACGGGTCACGGTGGCGAACATGGGTGTCTGCCGGGGTGCTGCGATCATGGCAGGTCTGTGCACGCGAGGGGAGGTCAAGTCGCGGCGTGTGCGAGCTGGTTGGGTGCGGCGCACTAACGCACTCTAGACAAGGCGCAGAGAGGCGGTGCACGGCGGTGCTAGTGAGTTCCACGGCTCAGCTAGGGCTATGGCCTGGACAGGGGGTGGCGGTAGGCTACGGCGATGCTAGTGGATATGCTGGTTGGGCATGAGGTGGTCTGGTGTGAGCTGGCCGTGGTTGGCCGAAAATGACCACTTTCGGGCGGCGCTCCTCTGTGCCAGCGGCGAAGGGGGGTGATACATTGCAAATGTATCTATAATTTTTGATGTTCCATGCTTGGTTTTATCCACTTTCTTGTGTTTTGTTCCAACTTTGGAGTACTTTTCATATGATTTCTTGGACTCACCTATTAACAAGAGCCATAGTGCCAGCTGCCTGTTTTCTGCTGTTTTTGGTTCTAGGAAAGTCAGAAAATGAATATTCTCGGAATTGGACGGGACAAAAGCCAAAGTGCCTATTTTTCCGGAAGGGATCAAGTGCCAGAATACGAGACGAAGAAGGGCCAGGGAGACACCACACCACCTGGCCGCGTGGCCAGGCCTGGCCCGCGCCAGGGGCGGTGTGGCCGCTCCCGGCACCCCCTCGGCCTCTCCTTCCACCTATAAGTTGCCCTCGGGACGAAAACCCTAAGTACCCGATCAAAAATCCACGAAAGAGTCAGAGTCATTGTCATCTCCATCCCTAGATCGGGAGGGATCTGGCTCTTCGGCACTGCCGGAGAGGGAATTCACCGAGGCCTTCTTCATCACCATGCAAGCCTCGTGTGATGTGAGTAGTTCATCCTTGGACTACGGATCCATGTAGTAGCTAGATGGCTGGTTTCTCCTCCTTTGTGCTTTCATGTTTAGATCTTGTGAGCTCCATTCATGATCAAGATCATCTATTTGTAATTCAGATTTGTGGTGATCCGATGGATATTGAGATGCTATTTCAGATTTATTATTGATTATATCATGTCTTTGTTATTTGAGATCTTGCATGCTTTCTGTTGTTAGTAGCTATCTTGGCCAAGTAGATGCTAGCAACTCCAAGAGTTAGTATTTATGCTCGATAGTGGGTTCATGCCTCTGGTAATCTAGGGAAGTGACAGCAATCTCTAAGGTAGTAGATGTGCTGTTGCTACTAGGGAGAAAACAACAATCCTTTGTTCATAGAACAATCGTATTGTTTACTTTACACACAGTTCGTAAAGCAATAATCTGTTGCTTGCAACTTAATACTGGAGGGGGTTCGGATGATAACCTGAAGGTGGATTATTAGTCATAGGTGCAGTTGGATGGCGGTCTATGTATTATGTTGTTATGCCCAATCAAGTCTCAGAGGAGTCAAGATGATTAGTATATGCATGTATTGCTTTCTCGGTGTTTGTCAATTGCCCCACTGTAATTTGTTCACCTAGCATGTTATCTATTTAAGGAGAGCCACCTCTAGTGAACTATGGATCCCGGTCCTTTTACTTTACATACAATCTACAATCTTTTACTGCTTTGTGTTTACTTTCTGCAAACTTTTACTTCTTTCCATTCGATACGTTTAATCCTTTGTTTTCCGCAAAACACGGTGAGATTGACAACCTCATCGCAAGTTGGGGAAAAAGTTATGTGGTTGTGTTGTGCAGGTCTCCACGTTGCTACTAGCACCGGTAGTGCGCCCTGCCAAAGCTCAGCTAGTAACACCTTTGGGGTGTTTCCTTGCTCCTACTGGTTCGATTAAACCTTGGTTTCATAACTAAGGGAAAACTTGCTGCTATATTCATCGTACCTTCCTCTTGGGGTTCCCAACGAGCTCTACGTCGAAAGTCGAGCGTGTCAGGGGGAGCTAGTCTGGGGCTGGGTTAGGCTTAGAGGGAACAGGGAGTAACTAGGGGACAATTGGGTCGATAATCACTGTACCAAATAGTGAAGTTAGGCTAGAGCTTTTTCTGTGCATGCCAAGTGTTTGATGAAATGGCCGCATGAAATTTATTTTTGAATTTTTGATTCAAGCTTTTAGAGTGAACTTGACTTAAGCTTGAGAGACTAGGTTTGCTTGGGATTGTCAAGGTGAACTGATTTGGTGGGTTTTTGAAAAAGTGTGATCTTCCCATATGAATTGGATTCAATTTTCAAATGTCCTTTAAATGGATTTGCTAGATGTTTTTGTAAGTTTGTAAAATGGGCCTTGATACATCTTTACTTGGTCTAGCAAGGGGTGAAAAGAGATAGAAATGTTTCTGTTAGAAATCTTCTTCTAGGAACACCTAAAGTGGCCTAGTGGTTTAAAATGGTCTAGGTGATGTGGCATTCACCCTTAAACCATTTCACAACATTTAGAACAATCAAGCATGGCATTTTCAATCAATTCTATACTAATACAACACACACATTTATTCATGTTCATTTTCTTAATAAAATTTTTTGTTAACCCTAAATTGGGTGCTTAGGAACTTGATAACCTTGTTTAAAGATTTGGGGTGTTACAAACCTTCCCTCCTTAAACAAAATCTCGTCCCGAGATTTAAGAAAAACTAGGAACTAAAGAGATCTGGAAACTAGATGACTTATGTCATAAACTTCATTATACTTCCAACTACTCCTACAACTTATGTCATAAACTTCATTTACTCTAGCTTGACTTCTCATCATCAACCTAGATGATTCAGCTTACTAGGACTTGCCTAACTTGGTATATTGATAACTCTTCTTCAACACCTAATCATCTATTCTCAAGTGACTTGAGAATAATAACCACCATCCTTTGATCATACAAAGCTTAGGCTTCTAATTGTTTGATCAAGATCTATACTCAACTAAGTAGTAAACTTGTATTAGTCTCTCTATAGACTTATCTTGCTAATCAATCTTACTCTAAGTCTATATCCACTTGTCCTAACAAGATTGTCATCCAATGTACTAATACAACTAGCTTTCTCATAGCTCCTCAATTACTAGCTCAACCCTTGAGTTTAGGTACTGCTTCTAGTTAACTCATGAGTGAGTTAACTCTTCCAACATCAAATGGTTTGATCACCACTAAGGATCTCATGCCATTGATGATGGCACACTCTAGCATAACTAATTCCATCTTATTATTAATCTACTTAAGGTATTTGGAAGGTCAACATAATAGGTCAAAGCTAAAGGCTAATAAGTTCTAGGTCAAGAATTGATTACTCAACAATGATGATCACTTGACACTAGGACTTGGTTAAATAGGTATGTCACCTCTTAATATCATATTAAGAGTATATGCTGGATGCTCTTGGCTTGACTTTCCTTTCTACTCTATTTGTAATAAGAGTAAATGTTTAAGAACTACCATGTTACCCATGGTAGGAATAACTATGGCAAACAAGTGTATCAAGATTTAGTTATAGAGTTTCTTTTACTTAAGTTATATACTTAACTTGGTATACAAAGTTTATGGTAGGTAATATCTTAATATCATCTTTAGAATATTAAGTATTCATCCTTGAGTTGTTGTATGGAATACCATATCATGATCTCTAGGGAATCAAGTACTCCTTATTAAGTAGTGTGTTGTGACTTAGTTTTATTACATTTGATCTACCCTTAGATCAAATTATATTACCCAAAGATAAGGTTTTAGCAAAGGTCATATTGAAACTTATTGCAATCAACTTGATGATCTACTTCAGTTCCACCAAGTTAAAAGAAGCTTCAATCACTTTGACAAGTTTTATTTAAAAGCGCGAAAATTATCCGGATTTTCTATGCATGAATGCAATGCACATACCTGTGTTCAGCTTATTTATAAGCTCTAATGCTGGGATGTTACAAACTCTCCCCCTTAAAATAAACTTCGTCCCCGAAGTTCGTACTCTCTTGCGTTTCGTAATGCGGAGTTAACTTGTATTGATCACGGCTTTTCTCAAATCCCATTGTGATCACAGTTGGGGATAATTGTGGTATCCCATATCTAGATCTTTTTCCTTGAATCCTTTTCATTCTTGGCAATATACATTATCACTTCTAAGTTTTCCTATGGCTTCTTTTACCATAATTTCTTGGATTACGTCCTTATATTTCTATTTAGAATTGGTTTAGGACACACTTAGTCCATTCCAATCTGGTTTTTTTATTACATTACACCAATCTATATTGGAATACTCTCTTTACACTAAAGGATAACTTACCAACTGTTCCCCCTTATAACTAGTCTATTAGGGTTAAGAAGTTATATCTCCTTCGATCTTTCATCCGGACTTACTCTAGGGAATACTTTATAATGATGGCTTCGTATAGCCTTATGAGAATAAGTCTTAATCTCACCATAAATTTGTACTCCTCTTCCACCTTTAGTCAAAAAAATTAGACAACAACACTTCAGTGTTTATTGTTTACTCTCCCCCTTGGGGTTTCCTAATGGTCTCTAAACTTCATGTATAATACCCACTAGTTAAGGTATTAGTCTCTGTCTAGCTTAAATCTTACCTATATAAGGTCTCACGAAAGAATCTGTGGTATACCCACATAGTTGTGGATCTCCAAAATGACTCGTCCGGCACTCTGTGTCTTACTTTTAACCTTTTGGACACTTTCGCTTTGGTAAGCCCGATTTCACGAAGCGTCTCGAAAGATGATCTTTAATTTCATACTTCCTTAGGTATAATTTAACTTAGGCCAAGTTTTATACTCTTTAAATTATGCAAAGATGATCTAATTAGCTAAACCGGTAGGATACCAGCTACTGATACTAGCTGTGGATCCTCCTAGGTGTACGAATTACCCTACGGTTTTTGACTTCTTATTGGCATTCTCTCTGAATTGTTAGAGCTTGAATACCACTTTTTTTCAAGACTTCTTCTTTGCACTGATCCATGATACTTCCATGAACCTGGTACAACTACTTCATTAGCTTCTTAGCAACATCACCTATCTTGAGTAAACTTAAATTCATTCCTTAATGTTGCTCCACACTTTTCTGCATTTATAATCCTTCTTATTTCCAGTTCATAGTGAGTTGGGGTTGATCCATCCTTCAAAATAGTGTTGATACACCTTACATTTAGCTTCCTTCTTCTTGCCAGTCTTCAACTTGATCTTCGGAACTCGTCACTCCCTTACACGAATTCCCTTTCCTATCTAGGTCTATAACATCAAGTAATAACTTGCTGATGCAACATGCGTTTTCACACCAAGTCAAACTTCATGTATAGATCTAGTCAATCAAGAAGATGCAAGAAAAACCAGAAACCCAAATGTGGTACATATAACACACATCATTCTAAGCCCAGAATATAGTAGTTGAGTATAATACCTCTAGAATTCAGGCTTAGCTGTGTAGTATATGACACCTCCTAGTATAGGTTAACTTTGTGATACTTAGCACTTAGAAGCCAAACTACTCTTTGTCTCCATATTTACCCAAATTGCTCAGGTGCAACAGGATAATTTTGCACAAAGTGGCCTCACTTTGGTTTTGACAAACCACTTACCTTTCTTTCGGAACTACTAAAGATTACCAATTTTCCATACTATCCTAAATTATCCTCACATGTTCTCTCAAAACTACTAACAAAATTGTAGTTACTACCTTAATCCAAAAATTATCATAATGTTATGACACCTATGACTTTGATCATAGACCTACACTGTTCTTTACTTACTATTACTACAAGATTAGTTACCAAGTACTTGTCCTGATTACAGACTTATCATGGTCTCGGAGCCATTCTCACCATGAACTTGTTAAGATTTACTTAGTCATCACGATTAAAGAGCTAGTCTCACCATGACGACTCTTCTTCTTAGCTCACTATTAAAGATTTTTAACAAAATTCTACTCCATCACATGGAATTCTCAAGTGAATGCCACATGATTTACTTCCAATTGTATCTATACATACTCTGATGGTCTAACTTAAGGTGATATAGTGGTATCAACTAGTGGTAAGATTCTACTGCTTCACATGGATTCTAAATATAGACTCCATCACTAATACTACTCCACATGGTATCCTGATCTTAGTCCTAATCTTACTTGATATTTTATCTTACTTAAGATATCTTAGTGGTGTTATACCTATTTAGATCAATACTAAAATGACATTGCTCTAGAGAATATATATAACTAATCCTTAAGAAAGATGATAAGAACATCCAAGTTAAGTGTGACAAGATTTATCCTCTAGTGGATACTCATCACAAGTCTTGGTTTAGATAAGATGGCTCCTATAGTCACTATCCAACCTACAGATCTTCCTAAAAGGGTTTTAATCCTAAGGTCAAAGCATATGCTCTGATACCAGCTGCGGTGACCCAGCATACCACTGCATGATGTTGTACACTATAGTCATTGACATAACACCAATGAAACACCGTTCACTAGTATTACATCCCTCAGAGTGGTACAACAGAAACACAGCAGGTCCAAGACATGACTATAGATTACAACTCGACTCTTTACAAAAGATCCAGAGAACACTCTAGGTTAAAGAGAGAGAAAGAACTTCTTAGAAAGAAGAACCAGAAATTATAACTCAGAACTATCTAGTAACTAAGACTAGTATCTAAACTATTTGGCTTACCATTGCTGCTATTGCAATGCTCTACAGAAATAGGTTTTATGGCTAGAGAATCTACTCCTATCTAAACCGACACTTTATCTTCACTTTAGCTGATGTATATGTTGACTTCATTGACTTTATTGAAGAACTTGAATTGTCGATGATGGTTTCTTGAGCAGAAATTGATGTTGACATCGTCTTTAATGGCTTAGAACCTATCAAGGGTTAATAAGGTACGGTTGAGTACGAGCGTACTCAGCAAGTTCACTAAAAAGGAGTTTATGATGCACTATCTCTACAGCCACCAACCATAGGTCATAGGCAATGCAGGTTTACGTAAACATTTATTCAAAGGTTGCTTTTATTCTGAAAACTATTGCTGAAGATCCTTCTATTGTTGAAGAAGTTCGAAGAATCTCTCAAGGTCAAACATCAAATTTTCACCTAGGAGATTATGGATCTTTATGGTTTCAAAACCGTCTTTGTGTACCAGATGTGCCAGAAATTCGAGAACTGGTACTTCGGGTAGCCCATGAAACACCATATTCCATACATCCGGGAAGTACAAAGATGTACATGGATTTAAAAGAGTTGTTTTGGTGGAATAATATGAAAAGGGATATTGCAAAGTATGTATCTGAATGCCATACTTGCCAAAGGGTAAAAGCAGAACATCAAAGTCCAACGGGACCATTACAACCCGTGGAAATTCCAGAATGGAAATGGGAAGAAATTGGTATGGATTTTATCATAGGGTTACCCATGACACCGAAGCGGAAGGATACGATATGGGTGATTATGGACAGATTCACAAAAAGTGCGCATTTTATTCCAGTAAACCAAAAGGATAATGCCGAAAAATTAGTAGAAATCTATATCAAAGAGATTGTCAGTAAGAACGAGGTACCCAAGAAAATTGTATCAGACAGAGGATCCATGTTTACATCAGCATTTTGGAAACAATTACATGCAACACTTGGTTCAAAGTTGGATTTCAGCACAACTTATCATCAAGAAACTGGAGGCCAGACAGAAAGGACCAATCAAATCTTAGAGGACATGCTTAGAGCTTGTGCATTAGATTTTGGAGGTTCGTGAGAAGATCATCTACCGTTGGCAGAATTTTCCTACAACAATAGCTATCAGAGTAGTCTGAAGGCAACACCTTACCAAGTACTATACGAAAGAAAGTGTAAATGACCTATATGCTGGTATGAATCTGGTAGTAGCAAAGAATTTGCACCAGACTATATCAGGGAAAAGCAAGATATCATTGATATTATTAGAGATCGGTTGAAGATAGCTCGGGATCGACAGAAGAGTTATGCTGATCAAAGCCGAAGATCATGGCATTGATACGTTGCAAACGTATCCATAATTTTTGATGTTCCATGCTTTGTTTTATCTACTTACTTATGTTTTGTCCACACTTTGGAGTACTTTTCATATGATTTCTTGGACTAACCTATTAACAAGAGCCACAGTGCCAGCTACCTATTTTCTGTTGTTTTTGGTTCCAGGAAAGTCAGAAAATGAATATTCTAGGAATTGGATGGGACAAAAGCCAAAGTCAGTTTTTCACCAAGGGACACCTGGAGCTAGAATACGAGACGGAGAGGGGCTGGGGCCCGGCCACACCACCTGGCCGTGTGGCCAGCCTGGCCCGCACCAGGGGGTGGTCTGGCCGCCCTAGGCACCCCCTCGGCCTCTCCTTCTGCCTATATATTGCCTCTGATACGAAAACCCTAAGGACCCGGTCAAAAATCCACGAAAGAGTCTGTAGCCACCGTCATCTCCATCCCTAGACCGGGAGGGATCTGAAGCTCTTCCCAGCACCCTACCGGAGAGGGGAATTCACCCTGGAGGCCTTCTTCATCATCATGCAAGCCTCCGGTGTGATGCGTGAGTAGTTCATCTCTGGACTACGGGTCCATATAGTAGCTAGATGGCTGGTTCTCCTCCTTTGTGCTATCATGTTTAGATCTTGTGAGCTCCGTTCATGATCAAGATCATCTATTTGTAATTCTACATGTTGTGTTTGCGGGGATCCGATGGATATTGAGATGCTATTTCAGATTGATTATTGATTCTATCATGTCTTTGTTATTTGAGATCTTGCATGCTTTCCGTTGTTAGTAGCTATCTTGGCCAAGTAGATGCTAGCAACTCCAAGAGTTGGTATTTATGCTCGATAGTGGGTTCATGCCTCTAGTAATCTGGGGAAGTGACAGAAATCTCTAAGGTACTAGATGTGTTGTTGCTACTAGGGAGAAAACAACAATCCTATGTCCATAGAACAATCATATTGTTTACTTTACACGCAATTCGTAATGCAATTATCCGTTGCTTGCAACTTAATATTGGAGGGGGTTCGGATGATAACCTGAAGGTGAATTTGTTTTGTTTAGTTTATTTTTTCTTTATGTGCTTGTTTCTTTATAATAAACACACAAAAAATAGTTTTACAAGTTTGCTTTCTTTATTTAAAAGCACAAAAAAATGACTACTCTTGAAAACACTAAGTTGTGTGACTTCACTAGCACCAACAACAATGATTTTATGAGCACACCTATTGCTCCACCTGTTCCTGAAGCTACTCTCTTTGAAATAAAACCTGCTTTACTCAATCTTGTTATGAGAGAACAATTCTCTGGTATTGGTAATGAAGATGCTGCAACCCATCTAAATAACTTTGTTGAACTTTGTGAGATGCAAAAGCATAGGGATATAGATGGAGATATTATTAAGCTTAAATTGTTTCCTTTCTCTTTGAGAGGAAAAGCTAAAGAATGGTTGAATTCCCTAACTAGGAATAGTATTGATTCTTGGACTAAATGCAAAGATGCTTTTATTGGAAAATACTATCCTCCTGCTAAGATTATATCTATGAGAAGTGAAATAATGAAGTTTAAACAATCTGATAATGAACATGTTGCTCAAGCTTGGGAAAGAATGAAATCTTTGGTAAAGAATTGTCCCACTCATGGATTGACTGCTTGGATGATTATCCAAACTTTTTATGCAGGATTGAACTATTCTTCAAGAAATCTATTGGATTCTGCCGCTGGAGGTACCTTTATGACCATTACTTTGGGTGCTGCAACAAAGCTTCTAGATAATATGATGGTTAACTACTCCGAATGACATACTAAAAGAGCTCCACAAGGTAAGAAGGTAAATTCTGTTGAGGAAACCTCCTCCATGAGTGATAAGATTGATGTTATTATGTCTATGCTTGTTAATGGGAAAGCCCATATTGATCCAAATAATGTTCCTTTAGCTTCTTTGGTTGCTCAAGAAGAGAAAGTTGATGTTAACTTTATAAGAAATAATAATTTTAGCAACAATGCCTACATGAATAATTTTGGTAACAACAATTATAAGCCATATCCTCCCAACAATGGCAGTTATGCTTAAGGACTTTATTAGTAAACAAACTGCTTTCAATATAACTATTGAGGAAAAATTCTCTAATGCTGAAAGAAATATAATCAATGGCTGAAGCCTAATCTTCTTTGAATAAAATGGCTGCTAAACCTGAAACTAATGATAATCCCTTTGATGCCACTAATTCCATACAAGTGAGAATTGATGAAAATGATAGACTATTAGCTGAATTGCATGCTAAGTGGGAAAGAGAAGATGAAATTGCTAGAAACACTAGTGTTTCTACTATCACTACCACTAGTGTTGAGGCTAGTAATAGCTCTACTACTTTAGATGATAATTATGATTTTGATCTTGATGGTTGCAATATCTCTAAAGTTATTAAGTTCCTACAAAAACTTGCTAAAAGTCCTAATGCTAGTGCTATGAACATGGCCTTTACAAAACATATTACTGATGCTCTCATAAATATTAAAGAAGAGATGAAACATAAAGCTTCTATTCCTATAAAACAAGAAGATGGTTGGGAACCCATCATTAATATGAAAGTGAATGATTTTGATTTGAAAGCTTTATGTGATCTTGATAGTAGTGTTTCTATTATGCCTAGAAGGATTTATGATATGCTTGATTTGCCACCACTTGAAGATTGTTATTTGAATGTCCCACTTGATGATAATGCTAAAAAGAAACTCACGGGGAGTATTAATGATGTTCTTATTATGGTTAACAATGCCTATGTCCCTGTTGATTTCTATGTTTTGGATGTTGAATGCAATGCTTCTTGTCCTATTACTTTGGGAATACCTTTTCTTAGAACTGTTGGTGCCATTATTGATATGAAAGAAGGCACCATTAAATATCAACTCCCACTCAAGAAAGGTATAGAACACTTCCCTAACAAGAGAGAGAAGATTTCTTTTGCCTCTCCTATGAAAACAAAATTTGCTCTTAATGCTTCTTCATTTGAGAACACTTGATCCTTTTTCTTGCTTCTTATGCCTAACTTAAAGGCGTTAAAGAAAAGTACTTATTGGGAGATAATCCCAAAGTTTTAGATGAGTCTTGGAAGTTATTACTTCAGTAATAACCGTTCCTTATCTTTTTTATTTGCTTTTTGTGCCAAGAGTAACCTCTAATGAGATAGAAGTAATGATTGGGAAGTTGTTGTCCCAAAACAGATTTCTCTGCTTCACCGTAAAAATTTGTGTAAAATCTCTGTATGTCCTTTTTAGGCGTGAATTTTTTTGCTTCTGCCCCAGGTTGTTATCTAACTTTAGTTAATTCAACACTTTTCGATTTGAGCAACAGAAGGTCTTTGAAAAAATTCGTCTTTACCTGCTGGTCTGTTTTGATAGATTTCTGCCATTTTTTGCATTTGCTTATTGTTGGTTCCTTTTTGAGTTCTTTTGGGGAATTGAGCTTTTTGAGGTAAGTGCTACAGTAGCTTGTGTTTTAATGGAAGTTTTATTGGTGTTGGAACTGAACCTAAAGACTTATTATCTTGAGTGCACTAATGTTGCTAATAAAGATTGTGTGAAGTTTTGTATGAAGGAAAAATTTCAGGTGTATGGAAGGAATGAGTAAAGAGATGAAAGATGGACTAAAGCTCAAGATTGGGGATGCCACAAGTGTCACCCCAAGAAATATCCAATAAGTACAAGCGTCAAATCTTGGGGATGCCCAAGACATCCCCCTCTTCATCAATAAAAATCCCAGGTTTCTTCCAAACGCTTCATTTTTATTGTTTCATGCACAGTTGTGTTGTTCTTGGAGCGTCTTCTTTTTCGTTTTGGTCTTTCGTTTGCTTGGTTTTCTTAGTTTGCTGAATAAATTGGTTGGACCTCCTCTTTAATACATTGTTTTTCAAATAGTTTGGTTTGGATTGGAAAAGAGTAGGAAAAGTTCATGCTTAAGTGGTAAAGAGAGCTTGTTTTTGACTGTGGCCTATGCTTTGTCATGCCATGCTTGATATTTTTTTGGCTTTATGCTTAGTATTCTTTGCTGTAGCATGACTTGTTATAAACAATTGATATTGCTTAATGTGCCTTGGAAGAATCATGTGTCGTTTTAGCATATTAAAGCATAGTATTGTGGTATTCTCCTTTGATGCTTTATTTGGGTTGACTTTGCGCATGCTCACTGTCAACACCCGGATTTTTAATCCCAGATGCCTATTATGTCATACATCGCAATCCCAGGATTACCATTTTTACGAGACATAACACATTGGATATCACAGTACATCATCCATTACAAACCATAAATAAGGTCTTACACAAATAAGGATCTCATGATCCAGTCTTAATACAACAAGCAGCGGAATAAATAATAAGCGTAGCGGTGGGGTCCATCTTAAGTTTATGATCTAAGTTTATTTATAACGTTAAGTTTGAAACCTAAGCTGAGTTCAGAAACAAAGAAAGATAAAATAAAGTTCTAGAATCACTTAAGTGGGGAAGCTAGTGTCATAGTCACAACCCTGTTGTGGTCAAGTCAAGATTCATCATTCATGTCATAAGTTTTGAAAACATCTGACAACAAAACAGTATGGCCACTCCGTTTGTCCATCACCGCGGACTGGATATTCGAATAGTTTGACACTCTGCAGAGGTGGTACACTTTCACCACAAGATTCGATACATCTGTCAGGGATAACCCTGAATCATCATACTTAGTATGGAGATAATCAAACATAACCTTTCCTTTACACACCCTAGTATAAGAACCTCTCCTATGAGCATGGCCTCCCAACCATGACCATTAGTCATCTTGGGCACTACATAGGTGGACAACCTTGAGAGGTAGCCTCATCTCAAACCTCTCCCGCGAGGGAACTAATACTAATGCATATAAACTTCCGGCTAAGCCTTACCCAACTCACGTATTGTGGTTGTACGATAAATTTGGAATGGTATCGCATCCAAATCCAACTATCAGTTTTGTAAAAGGGTTAAGGCTCATGCCTCAACATTTTCATCATCATAAACCATTTGTGTTTCTCAACACATGTCAAAACATCTCAATAGAATGACTCATCATTCCAAGGTTTTCATAATTCATTTTCACCAAGTGTTTCCATCCAAAGTGACTCAAGTTTTGATCTGTCTCTAAGCTACTAAGTTAAGAGTGTTCACTAAGGTGGAAAGATGAGATCAATCTCATGCCATAGAATGACATCTAAGGTTATCTAGCTAGAGCAAGTTTTATACTTTTTATGCTACCTTCAAAACAAGTAAGGGGCTTTGGTAAAATAAAGAAAGTAAAGCTTGGAAATAAGACTTGGGGTAGGTACTAGTCAAGTGGGATAACCAAGCATGCCTATTGCATCTTGCTCAGATTTTCTAGCTTAATTCTAGATTGATAAGCATTATACTTGCAAGTGTTAGCTTGTCTTGGTTGGTGCAGTGGTTGAAGTTTTCTTCCTCCTCTTCTTGGTAGAACTCCTCCTCCTCGAAAGCTTGGTCGGTACTATCGTCTATAAATACATACGGAGTACACAATCACCAAACAATGCTTAACTAGTCTACTTAGCACTCTAAGGTACACAATGGATGATCTATTATCATTATAAGCATCACAAGGTTTTATTACTAGTTTCATTCTTTTTATTTAAGAAAAGTAATTTCTACTCATTGAAAATAACTAAGATTTAATATTCACCACTTAAAATATGGGATCATATGGACACATGTCATCACCACATATTCTAACATGTGGTAATGTGATTTAAGGGTTGGATCACATTTTAATAAGTTTAAGTTTAGAATTTAATGATTTAAAGTGACTAGAAATGCCTATATAGCATTCTTTTGGTACTAGTCCAAAGTCACTGCATGTAACCTTAATATTATTACATATTCAGATAGGTATGGTTAAATGTGATTTTTGAGAGTTGGAATCAACTCAAAAGCTATCATGGTTGATTTTATAAAAAATGTTTGAATGTGCAAATGCTTCTGTCTTGTTAATTTTACTAGGAGCGATCTCTCAGTCTAAATGAATTAAATCCAACGGGCTTGGATAGATCTTTTCAGTAGCTTTCTAACAAAATTTGAATCACTCATTTTGGTTCAGTAAATCTTCCTAGATTGATTTTTGAACTAAGGGACATAAGTGAATTCAAACTAAAATAGAAAAACCTAAATTTGAATTCACGGGCTAGCGCGGGAAAGGAAATGGGCAAGCCCAGTGGCGCTCATGACAGAGAGGGCAAATGACTTGGTCCCGCTTGTCAGCGAGACTTAAAACCCAAAACGGTATGGGACGATCTGGGCGCTACGATTAGAATAGAGATCAACGGTCCACAGTCGTCGTCGAGGACGGACTCGTCGCCGGCGAGACCGAACCCTAAACGGCCAGCGGGGGTCTACCGGGGATGTACCAGGGCTCCAGCTACTGCGGCGAGGTGAGCAAACAAACTGGTGGATGACGGCGAGCTCAGGCAAGGTCGCGGCAGCTCCTGGGGTGGACGAAATCGACGGCGCCTTCTCCTTCTCTGCAGCGGGCTCCTCCGGCGCAATTCCGGCGAACTATGGCTCGAGCGGCTCCAGCGAGAGGTGGGGAAGGATCAGTGAGGAGAGGGGAGTGGAGTGGTGTGAGGAGTTTGTGCTGGGGAGGGATCCTTTTATAGGGCGACGAGGGGACCGAATGGCACGATGGAGAGCTCGTCGGTGACGCGGATACAGGCGGCTAGAGGCATGGGCGGGGTAGGCGGAGGGTGGCCTGCCTCCTGGCGGTTCTTTACGGCTTCAATGCGTGGCTAGGGGTGGTGGCGTTTGGTCGGGAGCGTCCCGCGCTCTGGGAGACAGAGGCGGTGCTCGACGCGGCGCACGGCGACTGTGGGTCACGCGGCGGTGCACGGCCATGTCTGGCGGGGTGCTGGGGTCGAAACGGAGCGGCGTGCGGGATTTTATGTCGAGTGGCGGTCTGCTACTTGCTAGCGACGATCGCGCTCTGGCGTCATGTGGCGAGCTCGCAGAGAGAATGGGCGGTGACGTTGGGGTGTGGTCCAGGGCCTGGCTGGGCTTGGGGAAGGGGCAGGGAGGTGCGGTAGGGTTAGGCGGAGGTATTGGTGGTGCTAGAACGGCGTGACGTGGTCTGTGGCGCATTCTCCTCTTCTGGTCGGCGGTGACCAAAAAGGGGTGGCGCTCCACTACTGCTGCGGCTTAGGGATAGGCCGGTGATCACTTGGTTGGACTGAGGAGGGACAAGGGTGATCAATGCGTCTCTAATTGCTCAACAATATTTGATCAAAACAGTATAAGTTAGGCTAAGTTTGATTCTGTCTGCAAGGTGTTTGTGGAAATGGCCGAAAGAACTCAAGTTTTGAATTTTTGGATGATTTTTGGTGGAGTTGCTAGGCACATGCTTAAGCATCTGTGGTTGCTTGGGATTTGAAAATGGAGGTCATTTGAGTGGTTTTTGAATAGTTGGGATCTTCTCATATGAACTACATTCAATTTTCAAATGTCATTTAAAATTAGTGTTTGAAAGTTTTTGGTAGATCACAAGGTGGGCCTTGGTACATCATTACATGTACTAGCAAGGGGTGCAAAGATCCACATTTGTTTCTGTTAGGTTTTGAGTTCTAGTAGTAGCCAAAGTAGGCATGGTAGTTAAAATGGCACAAATGACCATTTGTTTATTTTATTCATTTTGATTTATTTTTCTTTGGGATTTGTTTGGGAATGATCTAGATGATGTTTATTTCACCTAAGAATCATTTTACAAGCAATGGATCACTTAATCATGGCAATTCAAATCAACTCCTAATTTAAATGCACACACATATGAATGCTTTAATATTTTCAAATGGAAAAGTTTTTGTTAACTCTTAATTTGATGATTTGGATCTTAGTAACCTTGGATTAAAGTTTTGGGATGTTACAAACCTTCCCCCCTTAAACAAAATCTCGTCCCGAGATTTACGAAAGAAAACTAGGAACTAAAGAGATCTGGGAACTCTGTCCTAATGTAATCTTCTCGCTCCCAAGTGGCTTCCTCTTCGATATGGTTGCTCCATTGAATCTTGAGAAACTTGATACTCCTGGTTCTGGTGGTTCTGTAAGCTTCCTCCAAGATACGGATGGGCACTTCACGATATGTCAGGTCATTGTTGATTTCAACAGCTCGGTGATCGATGTTCTTGAAAACTTCAGTCTTCTCCGGCACTTCCAAGCATTTATGAAGTAACGAGATATGGAACACATTATGGATGGCAGACATCTCTTCAGGTAGTTCCACTTGATACGATACTTCTCCTCGGCGATTCAGAATCTTGAAGGGCCCGATATATCTGGGGGCTAACTTTCCTTTCAGACTAAAGCGTTGGGTTCCCTTCAATGGCGAAACCTTGAGATATACAAAATCTCCGACATTGAAGGTCAGGTCTCTCCTTCTCTTGTCAGCATAACTCTTTTGTCTGGATTGTGCGGTCTTGAGGTGCTCACGGACTTTGTGCACCTTTTCTTCGGCTTCTCGAAGAATGTCGGGTCCAAAGATCTGACTCTCTCCTACTTGAGACCAATTCAAAGAGGTACGGCACTTTCTTCCGTATAGGAACTCAAATGGTGCCATTTGCAAACTAGCTTGATAACTGTTGTTATATGAGAATTCTGCAAAAGGCAGGTACTCTTCCCATTTTGATCCGTATTCTAACACACAAGATCTGAGCATATCTTCTAGGATTTGGTTGACTCTTTTAGTCTGTCCATCAGTTTGCGGGTGATAAGCGATGCTGAAGTTCAACTTGGTTCCTAATCCTTCCTGGACTTTCTGCCAAAACCTCGAGGTGAATTGGGTTCCTCGATCTGATACTATGGTCTTGGGGGTTCCATGTAGACTAATAATTCTAGCAATATATAACTCTACTAGCTTCGAACTCTGGTAGGTTGTCTTGACTGGTATAAAGTGAGCTACCTTGGACAGTCTATCAACGATGACCCAGATTGAGTCATTTCCCCTACTAGAAGTAGGCAAACCGGTGATAAAGTCCATTCCGACGGAATCCCATTCCATTCCGGAATCTGCAAAGGTTGCAACAGTCCTATGGGTCTCTAATGCTCTGCTTTGACTCTTTGACAGATGTCACACTTGGCGATGTAGCTCCCAATTTCTCTCTTCATCTTGTGCCACCAAAATTGCTCTTTCAAATCTTGATACATCTTCGTTCCTTCAGGGTGGATAGAATAAAGAGTATCATGAGCTTCCTTCATGATAACCTGCTTCATTTCTGAATCTGCTGGAACACAGATACGTCCTTTGTACCACAGAACTCCTTCTTCGTCTTCAGTGAATCCAGGTACCTTTCATGTACCAATACGACGTTTGATTCAGTCGATACTTTCATTTCCCTTCTAGGCTTCCTTGATTTGGCTGATTAATGTGGGTTGAAGTTCAATGCTAGCTAAGAATCCTTTGCTAACCAGCTTAGTTTTGAACTGCTCCAACTCCTCATACAAACTTGGTTGCTTCTCCTTGATCATGGTATTTAGCCTACACAGCAATCTGCTAAGAGCATCCGCTACCACATTGGCTTTGCCGGGGTGATAGTGAATGTCAAGGTCATAATCCTTGATTAACTCTATCCATCTCCTTTGCCTCATATTCAGCTCTTTCTGAGTGAAAATATACTTCAAGCTCTTGTGATCTGAGTAAATCTCACAGCGATTACCCATCAGATAGTGATGCCATGTCTTCAATGCCAAAACTACGGCTGCTAATTCGAGATCATGGGTCGGATAGTTCTGCTCATGCTGCTTCAGTTGTTGAGACAGATAGGCGATAACTTTGCCTTCTTGCATCAGTACACATCCGAGACCAATCTTGGATGCATCACAATACACATCAAACGGCTTCTTGATATCTGTCATGATCAATATTGGGGCTGATATCAATCTCTTCTTCAGCTCCTGGAAACTGGCTTCACATTTGTCGGTCCATTCAAACTTCTTGTTCTTCTTCAGCAATTGGGTCATGGGTCTGGCGATGCTCGAGAATCCTTTGACGAACTTGCGGTAATATCCTGCTAATCCGAGAAATGCATGGACTTGGGTTTGAGTGGTTGGGGCTTCCCATTCTTTGACATCTTTGATCTTGGCGGGATCAACAGAGACTCCTCCAGCAGACACAATATGTCCTAGGAATCCTACTTCTTTCAGCCAAAACTCACACTTGCTGAACTTGGCATATAACCGATGCTCTCTCGGGGTTTCTAGGATGATTCTCAGATGTTGCTCATGCTCCTCTTCTGACTTGGAGTAGATAAGGATATCGTCGATAAACACAACGACAAACTTACCTAGAAAATTCATAAAGATCTTATTCATGAGATTCATGAAATAAGCAGGGGCATTGGTTAATCCAAAAGACATAACCGTATACTCGTATAAACCATAGCGAGTAGTAAAGGCGGTCTTCGGAATATCCGTTGCACAAATCTTAAGTTGGTGATAACCAGTCCTAAGATCAATCTTTGAGAATACCTGAGCTCCAGTCAACTGATCAAATAGATCCTCTATCTTTGGCAAGGGGTACTTGTTCTTGATGGTGACGTCATTTAACTTTCCGTAATCTGTGCACAAATGGTTGCCTCCATCTTTCTTGTCGATGAATAACACTGGTGATCTCCATGGTGAGGCGCTTGGTTGAATCAAGCCTGTTGCTAACATGACATCCAACTGCTTCTTCAATTCTACTAATTCTGAGGGGTTCATGCTATAGGGTCTCTGGGCTATGGGTCCGGTTCCGTGGATTAGTTCAATAATGAACTCAATATCCCTATCCGGGGGAATACCTGGAAATTCATCTGGGAATACGTCGGGGTATTCACAGACTACTCTGACTTGGTCAATGGTGGGTAGGGCTAGACTCTTGTTGCACTTGAATTGACGGGGTAAGGTTTCAGATATATGCTCTACTGTGACTCCAGAGCTACTGGTTATGGTGATGGATTTCTTAGCACAGTCTATCATTCCTTTATGCCTTGACATCCAGTCCATACCTAGTACTACGTCCAATCCTTTGGTTCCGAGTACGATTAGGTTGGCATAAAAATATATCCCATGTATTCTGATAGGCACAACTTTGCAAAATTTTCTAGCTTTTGTAGTTGAACCGGGGATTTGAACTATCATGACATGCTTCAAGTTGGTTTGGTGGATCTTACTAGTGCATGCAAATTCTTCGGTGATAAACATATGCGATGATCCCGAATCAAACAATACCCTTGCTAAAATTGAGTTGACAGAAAACATACCCAGCACTACATCTGGCGCTTCTTGGGCTTCCTCGGCGTTCATGTGGAAGAGGCGACCGTTGCGGTTGTGAGAGTTCCCTGGGGCAAATCTTCTCCCTGGTTGAACACGACGCTGCTATTGAGCTGGGGCATTCACATTGGCAGTGGCGGCAGTCTTCTTGGGACACTCATTGGAATAGTGGCCCTTAACTCCACACTCGAAACAAGTTATCTGAGACATGTCTTTTCCTGCGACAGGCACATCATTGCTTCTAGTTCTGGGTGCAGTGTTGTTGTTGTTGTTGATCTTGGGAGGGGCACGGTTTAAATTGTTGGTGTTGCCGGAGTTGTGGTTGTTTCCTTCGGACTTCACATTGCCTCCGCTACGGTTGGGGTAGCTTGGGCGAGACATTGGGGGTCGGTTGTTCCTTGGTGCATATCCTGGTGAGGGGTTGGGACGGTACTTCTGGTGACTGCTGGATCCAGATTGCTACATCATACGACGTTTGCGGTTGTCGTTTGCCTGGTTAACCTTCCCTTCCATATGAATGGCAGAGTCGACTAGCTCTTCGAGATCCTCGAAGCGGATGTTGACGAGGACAGTCTGCATCTCATCATGCAGTATATTCAGGAATCTCTCCTTCTTCTTGGCCTCCGTGTTGATCTCATTAGGTGCATACCTTGCAAGTGATAGGAATCTGTCATGGTACTCTACCACAGTCATTCTGCCTTGCTTCAACTCTCTGAATTCATCCCTCATTCTGGTGACTAAGCCCCGCGGCATGTGGGTGCGGCTGAACTTGATTTTGAAGGCTTCCCATGTCATCACTTGACCATGGTTCATGTTACGGATGCTAGTCCGCCAAGCTCTTGCATCTCCTACCAGGTAGTGGGTGGCGAAGAGAACTTTCTCGTTGTCATCAACTCCTGCTACTTCTAAGTTGTTTTCCATTGTCTGTAGCCAGTCATCAGCATCTAGTGGGTTTTCAGCCTGGTTAAAGATTGGGGGATTGGTATTCTTAAAGTTTTTGAGTTTGGATCCATGATGATCCTAGTTTCCATGCCCTTGGTTGTAGAGAGCCATCTGGGCGATCTGTTGCAGTGTTGCTAGATTAGCTTGGCGCTCTGCCCTGCTTGCTTCTCTGTCTGCGATGAGATTCTGCAAGATCTGCACCATTGGTTCTTGCGACGAGGTGCTCCCTCCTTGGTTTCCACGAGTCATCTGAAGATTGAGGTAGATAAAGGGGTAAGAGGGAAAGTTGTAAGGTTCATGGTTTTAGTTTCAAGACTAAAACTTTGAGTTTGACTCAGGTTTTGCAACTAATTTCATTTCATTCAAACAAGCACATGATACAAACACACACCACAACAACAAAGGAAAACAGATGGTTTGAAGAACCATTATGCAAGCTACGATATAGTGGGACCAATACATCTCATGCTACGACAGTGCTCTAGTGCATCTACTCATCGTCGATGAAGTCGGAGTCCTCATTGTCAGTGTAGAAGTCCATGACATCCTCCTCTAGAAAGCCATCATCATTGCTGAGGTAAGAATCCATATCTCCCTGGATGTCTTCACCCTCCTCTTCTGCCTCCTTTGCTGCAAGCTGAGCTTCCTACTCCTTGACAGTCTTCTCGAGGTCGGCCACCTTCTTGCGAAGACGGGCGATGGTGCGTGATGACCCACAAGTATAGAGGGTGTATCGTAGTATTTTCGAGGGAAGTGAAACCCAATTTATTGATTCGACACAAGAGGAGCCAAAGAATATTTATCAGCCTTAACAACTGAGTTGTCAATTCAGCTGCACCTAAAAACAATCTTGCTCACAGCAGTTTATCAGTAGCAACAGTTTTGTAGTAGGAATAGTAAAGTAACAGCAGTAGTAAAGCAAAGACAGTAGTAACAAAAGCGATGGCAATTGGGATTGATGCGAAAAAGTAGGCATAGGGATGGATGGACGGACGTTGCATGGACAAGACAATTCACATAGCAATCAGAACATAGGACAATTGCAGATAAATAAGATAAAGCATCCAAGTACTAGACAATCCTAGGCATGTGTTCCATATATAGTCATACGTGCTCGCAATGAGAACTTGCATAACATCTTTTGTCCTGCCAGCCCATTTGCAGTGGGGCCTCTAGGGAACTACTGGCAATTAAGGTGCTCCTTTTAATAGAGCACCTGAGCAAAGCATTAACACTCCGTGAACACATGTGACCCTCACATCAAAGCCATTCCCTTCCGGTTATCCCGATTTCTGTCACTTCGGGGCCATAGGTTCCGGACAACAATGTGTGTATACAACTTGCAGATAAGACCAAAAACAATACTATCATAATGAATCAATAACATGTTCAGATCTGAAATCATGGCACTCGGGCCCTAGTGACAAGCATTAAGCACAACAAGTCGCAACAAAGTCATAAAGCACTAATAAAAGATACTAGGCACCATGCCCTAACAATCTGATGCCATTACGTGAGCGATCTCATCCAATCCCTACCATCCCCATAGCCTACAGTGGGGGATTACTCACTCATAGATGGGGGAAACATGGATGGTCAATGGAGAAGCGATGGTGATGATGATGGCGATGATCTCCTCTAATTCCCCGTCCGTGCGAATGCGAAACGGAGTTTACGGTGCTGTTCGTGGAATGGTGGTGGCGTGAGCGGAACTCCTTCTAGAAAAACATCGAACCCCCCGAAGGTTTTAGGTCAGAAGGCTTCTTATAGGCGAAGAGGGAGACCGAGGGGGTGCCTGGGGCCACCACATTCAAAGCTGGGATCATAATACTTCAATCATAACATGAAAGACAAAGTTCTAGCAATAAGACAAAGAGACTATGATGCAACATGAAAAGGCACAAACAAAAGATTCATGAATAACAATGCCTTGCAAGACGTTTGTTTGTTTCACATAAAGAAAACATAGCATAGTGGCATTCAGCTTGTCCCTCATAGAGTAGCAAACATAAATGCATAGGACACCTTCAAGGTTTACAAGAGTGACTAGATACAAATAGTTTAAAACAAGCAATATCAAGGTATGCATCAATCAACAAGTCTTGGGACAATGCACATAGAACTAAGAATGGACACTATGCTCTCAAGAAAGTGTTCATAGAATGTGTGGAGAGTCAACAAGGAAATGAACAGGTTTTGAAAAGTTTGAAAGGCTTCCAAATGCTGAAAGTATGGTACTCATTAGCTTTGAGCTCTCATTGCCCCTGTCATAAGCATCTTTAATGTGGTTAAGGTGAAAGTGAGGTCCAATCTGAGTTATATGCTTGACAGACTATAAACTAAAAATCCCAAGTCCCTTGAGTACGAGGGACGCTCCTCATGCTACTCAACTTTAGTTACCGGTAAGTTCTTGTCATCGTAAGTATGTGCGTATCATAGAGAACCGCCAACGGGGTACCCCTTGCCCGATGATACGGAAGAATCCCCATATCAAAATGACAAGGCAAGCAGACAATGAGTATCTCAGCAATCTTCTTATTTACCATGGGAAAATGGTGCTTTTTTCTCTCTTTCCTCTTTTCATAAATCTCTTTTTTTTCTTTTTCTCAATAGCTATCTCTCTTTTTTTATAAGACGAATGCTTCATAGATATCATTATGGTTACGCTGCAGGTTTCCACCATGTCAGCATGGATTAGACCAGCGGCCCAGGCGTTTCTCTAACACACATACATAACTCCATGGACTTACAAGCTCCCCTTTTATTTCACACCGACGACATCCGCAAACAAAAGAGCAAGGTATCAACTGGGTATATATTTTCAAGTGTTGAAAGCGTTCCACCGTGACAGCACGGTTCTGCTAATCCCCAGCCTATAATTTGTAAGCATATAATTTTCATGGAGAGTTCACAATGGTTCAGGTTTATTAAGTGCAGAAAATAAAGTGTGCCATCAAGTTCGTGAGAGCTTTATTAACTAGTTTTCCCATAACAAGCAAACATTTTATTTGGAAGAAAACAAGGCATATTGAATATGCACGGAAGTAGCAAATGATGCTAATGGGTAGGTATGGTGGAAACTTTGGGAAAAATTGGTTTAGGGAGTTGGAAACTTGAGTAAAACATACTCAGTGTGAGTGAAGGCTAGCAATAGTAAGGGAGCGACAAACGAGAGAGCAATAATGGCCATAATCATGCAGAGCGTCAAAACATCATTGATCAAAGCATAAAGTGATACTACAAGTTGAAAACTAAAGGATCATAAAGGCTTATGATGACTTGGGATAGTCATAACATGGTGTGAACATGTGCCAAGTTAACCCAAATAAATCATCAAATGAGAATACCACTATAATATGCTTTAATATGCTAAAACAACGCATGATTCATCCAAGGCACATTAAGAAATCTCAATTGTTTATAACAAGTCATGCTACAGCAAAGAATACTAAGCATAAAGCCAAAACAATAACAAGCATGGCATGACAAAGCATAAGCCACCGTCAAAAACAAGCTCTCTTTACCACTTAAGCATGAACTTTCCTACTCTTTTCCAAACCAAACCAAACTATTTGAAAACCAACGCATGAAAGAGGAGATCCAACCAATTTATTCAGCAAACTAAGCAAACCAAAGCAAATGAAAAACCAAAACAAAAACGAAAAAGAAGACGCTCCAAGAACAACACAACTGTGCATGAAACAATAAAAATGAAGTGTTTGGAAGAAACCTAGGATTTTTATTGATGAAGAAGGGGATGCCTTGGGCATCCCCAATCTTTGACGCTTCTCCTTATTGGATATTTCTTGGGGTGACATGCGTGGCATCCCCAAGCTTGAGCTTTAGTCCATCCTTCATCTCATTACTCATTCCTTCCATACACCTGAAATTTTTCCTTCATACAAAACTTCACACAATCTTTATTAGCAACATTAGTGCACTCAAGATAAATAAGTCTTAAGGTTCAGTTCTAACACCAAATAAACTTCCACTAAAACACTAGATACTGTAGCACTTCCCTCAAAAAGCTCAATTCCCCAAAAGAACTCAAAAAGGAATCCACAAGAAGCAAATGCAGAAAATGGCAGAAATCTGTCAAAACAGACCAGCAGGTAAAGACGAATTGTTTCGAGGACCTTTTGTTGCTCAAATAAAAAAGTGTTGAACTAACGAAAGCTATATAACAACCTGGGGCAGAAGCACAAAAATTCACGCCTCAAAAGGACGTTCAGAGATTTTACACGAATTTTTACAGTGAAGCACAAAAATCTTTTTCGGGACAGCAACTTTCCCAATCATTACTTCTCTCTCATTAGAGGTTACTCTTGGCACAAAAAGCAAATAAAAAGGATAAGGAGCGGTTATTACTGAAGTAATAACTTCTAAGACTCATCTAAAACTTTTGGGTTATCTCCCAATAAGTACTTTTCTTTAACGCCTTTAAGTTAGGCAAAAGCAAAAACTGAAAATGCATAGAATAGAGGTAAGCGGAGATAATCATGGTGAAAACATTGTTTTGTTCAATGAAATCCTTTTGTTAACAAGTTTGATCAGGTCTTGTTACCAAAAAAATTTCATATGAGACAAAACTTTGTATTCCACTAATGATTTTGTTACCTCAACCTTGATAGTAATGGTCTCAATCATAATAGTTTCAAATTTTTCTCTTGGTATGGGACAATATATTTCTCCAACTTGAATGCCCTCAACATGTTCAATTGAATTCAAGCCATAAGTCCTTTCAATCTTCTTGGGGAAATAGACAATATGTTCCTTGTCATTAACATTCAAGGTCACCTTCCCTTGATTATAATTAATAACAGCTCCTGCAGTATTTAAGAAAAGGTCTCCCAAGAATAATAGACATAATATCATCTTCAGGCATAAAAAGTTTGAGAGGATGCTCTCATAAGAAATATGAGTTGAAGTAAAAGAGAGCAGCAAGGAGCAAATTCAAAACACATTTAAGTCTAACCCACTTCCTATGCATAGGAATCATGTATGCAAATAAATTCACAAAGAACAAAGTGACAAGCATAGGAAGATAAAACATGAGTGACTTCAAAACCTTCAGCACAAAGAGAGGTGTTCAATAGCATGAAAACTTCTACAACCATATTTTCCTCTCTCATAATAATTTTCAGTAGCCTCATGAATAAACTTAACAATATAAATATCACATAAAGCATGCTTTTCATGATCTACAAGCAGTAGAGCTTTATCATAAACATCTTCAAAAGAATCATCAGGAACATAACATTCATCCTCCTTTAGTAAGCATGGAGGACAATCAAATAATGTAAGGGATAAAGAGTTACTCTCATTAGAAGGTAGGCATGGGTAGCTAATCCATTCTTCCTCCTTTTGTTCATCACTCTCCTCCTCTTTTTCATCTAATGAGATTTCAGGTTCATCAATTTCTTCTTCCATAGGATCCAGCAAGGCATTAGTCTCTTCCATTTGTGGAGAGCATCTATTAAAATACTCAAGAATAGAGCCATTTTCATCCTTGTAATTATCAAAGCAAAATTTAAGTATACTATAAACCTCATACTTATAAGGTGAATCATCAATATTTTCAAGCAAACTAGCAAGTTCAAAAGCACCCTTCCAAGCAATAAATTCTTCAATTTGTTCCGCATCATAAAAGTCATAAATTCCTTTAGAATAGGAAGATATGATATCATTATCATTATACTCACATTGAAAAGGGAGGTGTTTATACCTCTTTCTGCAGCGAGATTCATCACAGCAATAAGTAACATTATAAGTAGAGCACATGTTTGTAGAAATGGTATACAATCTATCAATTTGTTCACATAAGTGTTTTCCTTTTTGTGACAAGTGGTGTTCCTTATAATAATATTTTTGATCTTCTGTGAACCCACCTTGCCAATAAGCTTCAGTTTCAAAGAAACCAACCATTGACAACAAGCATGATAAAGCAAGACAATAATAGACCAATGAAGATAACAACTAGAGTAGGAACTACTTTTTTTTGTATTTTCAATAAAGAAAGAAGCAAACAAGGAAGAAATAAACTGAGCTTGAACAATAGTGAATCCAAGTGAACTTGATAAATAAAGCTATGCTCCCCGGCAACGGCGCCAGAAAATAGTCTTATTGACCCACAAGTATAGGGGGTGTATCGCAGTATTTTCGAGGGAAGTGAAACCCAATTTATTGATTCGACACAAGGGGAGCCAAAGAATATTTATCAGCCTTAACAACTGAGTTGTCAATTCAGCTGCACCTGGAAACAATCTTGCTCATAGCAGTTTATCAGTAGCAACAGTTTTGTAGTAGGAATAGTAAAGTAACAGCAGTAGTAAAGCAAAGACAGTAGTAACAAAAGCAGTAAACAGTGGGATTCAAGTGCGGTAGGCATAGGGATGGATGGACGGGCGTTGCATGGACAAGACAATTCACATAGCAATCAGAACATAGGGCAATTGCAGATAAATAAGATAAAGCATCCAAGTACTAGACAATCCTAGGCATGTGTTCCATATATAGTCATACGTGCTCGCAATGAGAACTTGCACAACATCTTTTCTCCTGCCAGCCCGTTTGCAGCGAGGCCTCTAGGGAACTACTAGCAATTAAGGTGCTCCTTTTAATAGAGCACCGCAGCAAAGCATTAACACTCTCTGAACACATGCGATCTTCACATCAAAGCCATTCCCTTCCGGTTATCCCGATTTCTATCACTTCGGGGCCATAGGTTCTGGACAACAACGTGTGTATACAACTTGCAGATAAGACCAAAAACAATACTATCATAATGAATCAATAACATGTTCAGATCTGAAATCATGGCACTTGGTCCCTAGTGACAAGCATTAAGCACAACAAGTCGCAACAAAGTCATAAAGCACTAATAAAAGATACTAGGCACCATGCCCTAACAATTTGATGCCATTACATGAACGATCTCATCCAATCCCTACCATCCCCATAGCCTACAGCGGGGGATTACTCACTCATAGACGAGGGAAACATGGATGGTCGATGGAGAAGCGATGGTGATGATGATGGTGATGATCTCCTCTAATTCCCCGTCCCGACAGGGTGCCAGAACGGAGTTTCTGGTGCTGTTTCGTGGAATCTGGTGGTGGCGGCAGAGTGGAACTCCTTCTGGAAAAACATCGAACCCCCCGAAGTTTTTAGGTCAGAAGGCTTCTCATAGGTGCAGAGGGAGACCGAGGGGGTGTCTGGGGCCACCACACCAAGCCCTGGCACGGCCAGGCCTAGCCCGCGCCTAGGGGGTGTGGCCAGCCCTTGGCCCTCATCCGTCTCGTATTCTGGCTCATGGAGTCTTCTGGAAAAATAGGCACTTTGTGTTTTGTCCCGTCCAATTCCGAGAATATTCATTTTCTGACTTTCCTAGAACCAAAAACAGCAGAAAACACGCAGCTGGCACCGTGGCTCTTGTTAATAGGTTAGTCCAGGAAATCTTATGAAAAGTACTCCAAAGTGTGGACAAAACACAAGAAAGTGGATAAAACCAAGCATGGAACATCAAAAATTATAGATACATTTGCAATTTATCAGTGCGATCCTTCTTCTCGCGTTGGAGGCGAAGAGACTGATGGTCCTAGACAAGCAGTCAGAAAGTCTGGGCCTTCTGAGCGGCAATGTCACGGTTGTGGTTGGCGAACTCCCTAGCATTGTCCAATTCCTTCTGGCGATCATATAATAGGAAGTCAAGGTTCTCCACTTGACGCTTCAACTCCGGGTGACTGGGCATCACCATCGGCATTCCCATGAAGTCACGTCTTGCATAGTGAGCAAAACAGGTTCCTTGGATTTGGTTGACACTGAGGACACACAGACATAGGAGAGCTTCATGCATTGCCCTGGCTAATCCATCTAGCCAGTTGTTCTCTCTCACGGAGAACTGGATTCTCCTGGATGTTGGTGCTTCTATGCTTCCTCGAAGATCGGCGGTGACTAGCCACTATAAATCTCCTCCTGGGGTCCTGGAAGTTTAGCTCCAAGAAACTCCGGATGTGGGCGTCCCAGTAACTCAGACAATGAATCCAGATCCCTCTCGAAGATCAGCTGGCCTCCATTGCCCAACTGGTACAACTTGCTGAACTGAGTCTCCATCTACAAGAATTTAGGATGAGGAAGTTAGTGAAGTGATCAAGTGTGTCAAATTTTAGGTAGTAATGTAGGAATTGGAGGAACATGAATTTTTGAGAAAGAATGAATTCCCAAGGATAAGAGAGGAAATAGTTTTTTTCATAAATACTCACTTTGGTTTTGAAATTAAGTTTTTGTTCGGACGTCCATTCTAACTAGGGTCTGCTATGGTCAGGATGGCTCTGATACCAACTTGTCAACACCCGGATTTTTAATCCCAGATGCCTGTTATGTCATACATCACAATCCCAGGATTACCATTTTTGCGAGACATAACAGATTGGATATCACAGTACATCATCCATTACAAACCATAAATAAGGTCTTACACAAATAAGGATCTCATGATCCAGTCTTAATACAACAAGCAGCGGAATAAATAATAAGCGTAGTGGTGGGGTCCATCTTTAGGGGCACATGCAATGCTGACAAAGGCAGATAGTCCTAGTTATCATATCTGTCCTGCTGACCGTCATCTTGGTAGTCTCCTTCATAGTCTGGCCATAGGAATATCCAGGGACAAAAGCCATGAGTACTCTTTAAGTACTCGCAAACTACCACTAACAGGTAAGATAGTTCTAGTTTAAATGCTAACTCTAAGTTTATTTATAATGTTAAGTTTGAAACCTAAGCTGAGTTCAGAAACAAGGAAAGATAAAATAAAGTTCTAGAATCACTTAAGTTGGGAAGCTAGTGTCATAGTCACAACCCTGTTGTGGTCAAGTCAAGATTCATCATTCATGTCATAAGTTATTTTGAAAACATCTGACAACGAAACAGTATGGCCACTCCAACTGTCCATAATCGGGGATGCGGATATTCGAATAGTTTGACACTCTGCAGAGGTGGTACACTTTCACCACAAGATTCGATACATCTGTCAGGGATAACCCTGAATCATCATACTTAGTATGCAGATAATCAAACATAACCTTTCCTTTACACACCCTAGTATAAGCACCTCTCCTATGAGCATGGCCTCCCAACCATGACCATCAGTCATCTTGGGCACTGCATAGGTGGACAACCTTGAGAGGTAGCCTCAGCTCAAACCTATCCCACGAGGGAACTAATACTAATGCATATAAACTTCCGGCTAAGCCTTACCCAATTCAAATATTGTGGTTGTACGATAAATTTGGAATGGTATCGCATCCGAATCCAACCATCAGTTTTGTAAAAGGGTTAAGGCTGATGCATCAACATTTTCATCATCATAAACCATTTGTGTTTCTCAACACATGTCAAAACATCTCAATAGAATGACTCATCATTCCAAGGTTTTCATAATTCATTTTCACCAAGTGTTCCCATCTAAAGTGACTCAAGTTTTGATCTAGCTCTAAGCTATTAAGTTAAGAGTATTCACTAAGGTGGAAATATGAGATCAATCTCATGCCATAGAATGACATCTAAGGTTATCTAGCTAGATCAAGTTTTATACTTTTTATGCTACCTTCAAAACAAGTAAGGGGCTTTGGTAAAATAAATAGGGTAAAGCTTGGAAATAAGACTTGGGGTAGGTACTAGTCAAGTGGGATAACCAAGCATGCCTAGTGCATCTTGCTCAGATTATCTAGCTTAATTCTAGCTTGCTAAGCATTATACTTGCAAGTGTTAGCTTGCCTTGGTTGGTGCAGTGGTTGAAGTTTTCTTCCTCCTCTTCTCGGTAGAACTCCTCCTCCTCGAAAGCTTGGTCGGTACTACCGTCTATAAATACATACGGAGTACACAATCACCAAACAATGCTTAAATAGTCTACTTAGCACTCTAAGGCACACATTGGATGATCTATTATCATTATAAGCATCACAAGGTTTTATTACTAGTTTCATTCTTTTGATTTAAGAAAAGTAATTTCTACTCATTGAAAATAACTAAGATTTAATATTCACCACTTAAAATATGGGATCATATGGACACATGTCATCACCACATATTCTAACATGTGGGAATGTGATTTAAGGGTTGGATCACATTTTAATAAGTTTAAGTTTAGAATTTAATGATTTAAAGTGACTAGAAATGCCTATATAACATTATTTTGGTACTAGTCCAAAGTCACTGCATGTAACCTTAATATTATTACATATTCAGATAGGTATGGTTAAATGTGATTTGTGACAAATGCTTCTGTCTTGTTATTTTTACTAGGAGAGATCTCTAACTCTAAATGAATTAAATCCAACGGGCTTGGGTAGATCTTTTCAATAGCTTTCTAACAAAATTTGAATCACTCATTTTGGTTCAGTAAATCTTCCTAGATTGATGTTTGAACTAAGGGACAGAAGTGAATTCAAACTAAAATAGAAAAAACTAAATGAATTCACGGGCTAGCGCGGGAAAGGAAATGGGCCGGCCCAGTGGTGCTCCTCAGTGCAGAGGGCGGCTGACAGGCTGGTCCCGCTTGTCAGCGAGACTTAAAACCCGAAATGGTATGGGACGATCTGGGCGCTACGATTAGAATAGAGATCAACGGTCCATAATCATCATCCACGACGGACTCGTCGCTGGCGAGACCGAACCCTAAACGGCCAGCGGGGGTCTACCGGGGACTTACCAGGGCTCCAGCTACTGCGGCGAGGCGGGCAAACAAAATGGTGGATAACGGCGATCTTAGGCGAGGTCGCGGCAGCTCCTGGGGTGGACGAAATCGATTGCGGCTTCTCCTCCTCTACAGCGGGCTCCTCCGGCGCAATTGCGGCGAACTATGGATCGAGCGGCTCCGGCGAGAGGTGGGGAAGGATCAGTGAGGAGAGGGGAGTGGCGTGGTGTGAGGAGTTTGTGCTGGGGAGGGATCCTTTTATATGGCGAGAAGGGGACCTAATGGCACGACGGAGAGCTCGTCGGTGATGCGGATACAGGCGGCTAGAGGCATGGGCAGGGTAGGCGGACGGTGGCCTGCCTCCTGGCGGTGCTCTACGGCTTCAATGCGTGGCTAGGGGCGGTGGCGTTTGGTCGGGAGCGTCCCGTGCTCTGGGACACAGACGCGGTGCTCGACGCGGCGCACGGCGACTGTGGGTCACGCGGCGGTGCACGGCCATGTCTGGCAGGGTGCTGGGGTCGAGGCGGAGCAGCGTGCGGGATTTCATGTCGAGTGGCGGTCTGCTGCTTGCTGGCGACAATCGTGCTCTGGCGAGCTCGCAGATAGATTGGGCGGCGGCGCTGGGGTGTGGTCCAAAGCCTAGCTGGGCTTGGGGAAGGGGCAGGGAGGTGCGGTAGGGTTAGGCGGAGCTAGTGGTGGTGCTGGAATAGCGCGGCGTGGTTTGCGGCGCATTCTCCTCTTCTGGCCGGCGGTGACCAAAAAGGGGCGACGCTCCACTGCAACTGCGGCTTAGGGATATGCCGGTGATCACTTGGTTGGACTCCGGGGGGACAAGGGTGATCAATGCGGCTCTAATTGCTCAACTAGATTTTATCAAAACAGTATAAGTTAGGCTAAGTTTGATTCTGTTTGCAAGGTGTTTGTGGAAATGGCCGAAAGAACTCAAGTTTTGAATTTTTGGATGATTTTTGGTGGAGTTGCTAGGCACATGCTTAAGCATCTGTGGTTGCTTGGGATTTGAAAATGGAGGTCATTTGAGTGGTTTTTGAATAGTTGGGATCTTCTCATATGAACTACATTCAATTTTCAACTGTCATTTAAAATTAGTGTTTGAAAGTTTTTGGTAGATCACAAGGTGGGCCTTGGTACATCATTACATGTACTAGCAAGGGGTGCAAAGATCCACATTTGTTTCTGTTAGGTTTTGAGTTCTAGGAGTAGCCAAAGTAGGCATGGTAGTTAAAATGGCACAAATGACCATTTGTTTATTTTATTAATTTTGATTTGTTTTTCTTTGGGATTTGTTTGGGAATGATCTAGATGATGTTTATTTCACCTAAGAATCATTTTACAAGCAATGGATCACTTAATCATGGCAATTCAAATCAACTCCTAATTTAAATGCACACACATATGAATGCTTTAATATTTTTAAATGGAAAAGTTTTTGTTAACTCCTAATTTAATGATTTGGATCTTAGTAACCTTGGATTAAAGTTTTGGGATGTTACACGCACACCATGTTATGATGATCAAAAGTCACCATAGCCTTTATGATCCTTTAGTTTTCAACTTGTAGTATCACTTTATGCTTTGATCAATGATGTTTTGTCGCTTTGCATGATTATGGCCATTATTTCTGTCTTAGTTTGTCGCTCCCACTCTTTTGCTAGCCTCCACAACCAAGTATGAGTTCTACTGATGCATCCAACTCCTAAAACCAAGTTATTCCAAAAGAGTCCACCATACCTACCTACTAGCATATGCTATTCCAAGTATATTCATGTTTTTATATACCTTCCGAATTAAACTTATTATGAGAAAACTAGTGATTAAAGCTCTCACGAACTTGATGGCACACTTTACTTTTCTTGCCCTTAATAAACTTGAACCATTGTGTCGTCTATGTTGTATATGCTTGCACTTATTTGTTGGGGATTACCAGAACCATGTTGTCATGGGGAACGCTTTCAACATTGCACTTGTACTTTGTACCTAGTTGATATCATGCTCTTTTGTCTATGGATGTCGTCGGTGTGAAATGAAAGGGGAGCTTGTAAGTCCATGGAGTTATGTAAATGTGTTAGAGAAACGCCCGGGCCGCTGGTCTAATCCATGCTGTCATGGTGGAAACCTGTAGCGTAACCATAATGAGCTGTATATGAAGCATTCTTCTTATAAAAAAAGGAGTTAGTTATTGAGAAAAAAGACAAAAAGAAAAAAATATGAGAAAAGAGGAAAGAGAGAAAAAAGCACCATATAACCATGGTAAATAAGAAGATTGCTGAGATGCTTGTTGTCTGCTTGCCTTGTCATTTTGATATGGGGATTCTTCCGTATCATCGGGCAAGGGGTACCCCGTTGGCGGTTCTCTATGATACACATGTACTTACGATGACAAGAACTTACCGATGATGAAACTTGAGTAGCATGAGGAGCGGCCCTCGTATTCAAGGGACATGAGATTTCCAACTTATACTTCGTCAAGCATATACACCATAGTTTGTTCACTTTAACCTTAATCACTTCAATATGCTTATGATAGGGGCAATGAGAGCTGAAAGCTATTAAGTACCATAATTTTTGGAAGCTCTTTATGACACTTGAATCCCTACTTCCTTCTATGAAGGCCTTTCTTTTACCTTTTTGTTGAGTCTCCACCTTCTGCCTTTATGCACCTACTTTGAGAGTATAGTGGCCATTCTTAGTTCTGTGTGCATTGTCCCAAGACTTGTTGATTGATGCATAGCCTTGATATTGCTTGTTTTAAACTATTTGTATCTAGTCACTCTTATAAACTTTGAAGGTGTCCTATGCATTTATGTTTTCTACTCTATGAAGGACAAACTGAATGCCACTATGCTATGTTTTCTTTATGTGAAACAAACAAATGTCTTGCAAAGCATTGTTATTCATTAATCTTTTGTTTGTGCCTTTTCATGTTCCAACATAGTTTCTTTGTCTTATTGCTAGAACTTTGTCTTTCATGTTATGATTGAAGTACTATGATCCCAACTTTGAATGTTTTACAAATACTTTGATCAAGATGATGGTGCATGTCACCTCAAAAATTATTCTTTCTTTTTATCACTTACCTAATCGAGGACGAGCAGGAGTTAAGCTTGGGGATGTCGATATGTTGCAAACGTATCCATAATTTTTGATGTTCCATGCTTGGTTTTATCTACTTCTTATGTTTTGTCCACACTTTGGAGTACTTTTCATATGATTTCTTGGACTAACCTATTAACAAGAGCCACAGTGCCAGCTGCCTGTTTTCTGTTGTTTTTGGTTCCAGGAAAGTCAGAAAATGAATATTCTCGGAATTGGATGGGACAAAAGCCAAAGTCAGTTTTTCACCGAGGGACACCTAGAGCCAGAATACGAGACGGAGAGGGGCTGGGGCCCGGCCACACCACCTGGCCGCGTGGCCATGCCTGGCCCGCGCCAGGGGGTGGTATGGCTGCCCCAGGCACCCCCTCGGCCTCTCCTTCCGACTATATATTGCCTCTAATACAGAAACCCTAAGGACCCGATCAAAAATCCACGAAAGAGTCTGTAGCCGCCGTCATCTCCATCCCTAGATCGGGAGGGATCTGAAGCTCTTCCTGGCACCCTGCCGAAGAGGGGAATTCACCCTGGAGGCCTTCTTCATCATCATTCAAGCCTCCGGTGTGATGCATGAGTAGTTCATCTCTGGACTACGGGTCCATGTAGTAGCTAGATGCCTGGTTCTCCTCCTTTGTGCTGTCATGTTTAGATCTTGCGAGCTTCGTTCATGATCAAGATCATCTATTTGTAATTCTACATGTTGTGTTTGCGGGGATCCAATGGATATTGAGATGCTATTTCAGAATGATTATTGATTCCATCATTTCTTTGTTATTTGTGATCTTGCATGCTTTCTGTTTTTAGTAGCTATCTTGGCCAGGTAGATGCTAGCAACTCCAAGAGTTAGTATTTATGCTCGATAGTGGGTTCATGCCTCCGGTAATCTGGGGAAGTGACACAAATCTCTAAGGTACTAGATGTGCTGTTGCTACTAGGGAGAAAACAACAATCCTTTGTTCATAGAATAATCGTATTGTTTACTTTACACGCAATTCGTAATGCAATTATCTGTTGCTTGCAACTTAATACTGGAGGGGGTTCGGATGATAACTTGAAGGTGGATTATTAGTCATAGATGCAGTTGGATGGCGGTCTATGTATAATGTTGTAATGCCCAATCGAATCTCAAAGGAGTCAAGATGATTAGTATATGCTTGTATGCTTTCTCGATGTTTGTCAATTGCCCCGCTGTAATTTGTTCAACCAACATGTCATCTATCTTAAGGAGAGCCACCTCTAGTGAACTATGGACCTCGGTCCTTTCTTTTACTATCAATCTACAATCAACTGTTTACTGCTTTGTGTTTACTTTCTGCAAACTATTACTTTCTTCCATTCGATACATTTAATCCTTTGTTTTCAGCAAAACCGGTGAGATTGACAACCTCATCGCAAGTTGGGGATAGAGTTCTGTGGTTGTATTGTGTAGGTCTCCACGTTGCTACTGGCACCGGTAGTGCGCCCTGCCAAAGTTCAGCTAGCTACACCTTTGGGGTGTTCTCTTGCTCCTAGTGGATTGATAACCTTGGTTTCATAACTGAGGGAAAACTTACTGCTGTGCTCATCATACCTTCCTCTTGGGGTTCCCCAACGAGCTCGTTAATACACGAGTCAGCAGGCATCCAGAAGTGGGGGATATGGTATATCTCAAGGTAACTCCGATGAAGGGAGTAAAGAGATTCGGAGTCAAAGGAAAACTAAGCCCAAGATATATTGGACCATTCAAGATATCGAGTCAGAATAGAATAATGGATTATGCTCTCAAGTTACCAAAAAGGCTAGCTCGGGTTCACAATGTTTTTCATGTATCACAACTCCGAAGATGTCTTAAGGTTCCCAATGATGCCATCACACATCAAGAGATTGAGTTACAAGCAGATTTGACTTATGTCGAGAAACCCTGCAAGATTCTAGAGGAGAACTAGCAAAGGTTGAGAAACATGGCAATCAAATACTGCAAGGTACAGTGGGAACATCACCCAGAGTGAGAAGCCACATGGGAGAAAGAGGATGACTTGAGGGAAGCATATCCAGAACTATTTAGGTACACATCCGGAAACTTCGGGACAAAGTTTAATTTAAGGGGGGAAGTCTGTAACATCCCAGCATTAGGATCCAACAAAGGGTAGAAATAGGAATCTAAGTTTGTGCATACATGCATCTATAAAATCAGGGTAAATTTTTTGCCAAACAAAAACCTAAAGGGATCAGAGTTTCTTTCACTAACAGGAGGTAGGAATAGCTCTTGTTAGTGATTGCTATGAATTTTGACATGACCTTTAGGAATTATTATGTTTTGGGGAAGTTATTTTGAATTCAAGTTTGAAATATAAATCAATTTGAAAGTGTTTGAAAACTAGAAGATAGTATTATTGAATTGTTTTCCAAAATACCTCATCAACATTATTTGGTTAAAATATATATATAGTAAACAACAATAAGGATTGGAGACAGTGGAAATTAGATAAGAAATATATTCTTCTTTTCTGATTACATTACAACATTACAAATTGTAATATATACATCAAAAGTAGAAGATTACAAAGAATACAAATACAACTTTATTATCTTATAATAAATCTTGACAAGATTCTTTACAAAAAAGAATAAAGAAAAGAAGGTTAGAATTAAGACCTATGCTACTTATCTACTCCTATACTAAATCGTGTATACCCAGATCTTGTTCCTACAAATAAGATAAACAACTAAAAGGAAAATAAAGGGTTAATTAGTTAGTTTTACTCTCATTGGTGAACAATGAAATGCATTTTTCTAATTACATCATCGAGTAATAAAAGAGCGGAAAGTTTCACCAGGCAGTAATTAGTAAAAGGGTAAAAGGTGGAGATATTTTCATTTGAGCTGATCCACACGACCAGACCACATAGACACACAGTTTAGTCACCAAAATGCATGGGGTGTGCTGTCAACACAGCGACAATAGCCACACAAGCAAAAGGAGAAGTGCACAGCCGCAGCACAGCCCCAGCAGCTTACACTTCTTCTCAAACACTAAACCAGGAACACATCAATCCTACCAAAGGCAAGCAAACCACCAGCCAAGCCATACACCTGATCATCCAAATGCTCACAAGATGGTGACATAAGGAGGGGGTGGAGCAGGTGGACAGAAAGATCAAGGACAAGATTCCAGGATCCAGAAGTAGCAGGAGCAACACCAGGAGGTGAAGGACAAGATCAAACCAGCAAAGCAAGCTAGGAAGATCAAGCAACCAGATCAACCAATAACAACACCAACAACTCAACTATTGTGGTGAGTCATATAAAACCCTCACATGATCTAACTATCTCATCTAGATAAGAAGTCATGTGTTGTTCTATACTTAATCTCTCAGAAATCACCCAAGTGGGGTGAATCCATCATAGAGGAATTTTGAATACAAAAGCCATAAGTATACTATACAAATTAAACCAGGATCTCAGACCAACATCATTTATCCTGGATATAAAGTTATATTCCATATTCCAGTATAAACATAGCCAAGGTTATGAATTTTGGGCACATCTCTTAAAAGAGTAGCACCCCAGAATCCATAGATATTATGGATCCATATAAGCACACCAACAATTTTATCAAAAGGATTCCAGAATAAGTAACTGGTATCAATACCAGAACATATCTATGAGGGACAGGAAGGTAGGAAACTAGTTCCTATGCCTCAGACAAACATCATAGGAAAAGGTGCTTAAAAGAAGCTTTCAACTTATCTTTGGAATTTATCCAATATTAAGCACTGACAAAATAAAACCCAGTAGTAGAACCAACATTTGGGTGCCATTTTAATGATGGTGTCACAAGAACAAGTTCTAAAACCCAAGCAAAACAATTACTTAGCTTTCATAAATAAACTGGCAAGCCATTAACTATCATTTTCCTGGAATCAAACAACTGAAATCATCACCAAGTTTATCTATACATCATCAGAGCATCATTGTAATAACATGTTAACACTCAATCTGTATGTGACTGTCCAATCCAACATTTAAAAATGCAGTGAATAAATCACTGACAGAACCACTGTTAATAACAAGGTCATGACAATAGAGAACTTCCAGATTACAAGAATCTACAAGTAATAATCCCACAATAGCACCATCATTTAGTCAATGCCCAATAATCAATTGGAATTAGACTAACAAAACCACTAGTATCATCAAAACCAATTGTAGACAAGGATAACATGATCTACTTAATCACCATCCTTAATTACCAACACTTTTAGTGTCAATCCATCGACTATAACCAACACAGAGGGATGAACCCTAATCAATCATGAACCCTAATTAGGGATAGCCACTAGAAGCATACAGAGGAGCTCAAGAGAGGCAGAGGACAGAAGGCACAACAAGATTAAACTCACCTGTGGTCCTCGCTGTAGATTAGAAGAGGAAGCAGAGGGGCCGAGATGACGGCGCAAGCAGGGGAGCACCGAAGCGCTGCGCCACTTGATCGAGCCTAGGCGGCGGCCGCAGCATCGCATGAAAATGAACAGCACCACCACAACAATGCATGAGCACCTCACAACACCACTGGGGCAGCAGCGAAAGCATTACCAGCAGCACCCCAAACCCTAGGGTTCGGAACGGAGCCAGCCTAGCCGAAGGAGAGCCCTAGAGCCAAATCCAAATGGACTAGACAAAGGAGCAGGGTCAGCAACCTCGCCATACACCATGGTGGTGGCCAGGCAGACCCAAGGCGGCGTGAATCGCACGGCAGCGGTGTCGGCAGCACCACGGGGTCGAGGAATAAGTCGAGAGGGAACAAGAGAGAGAGTGGGGAAATCTTGTGGTATTGGGCCGCTCGTGACAGGGGGGTTTGACCAGCCCAGATGGGTCAGGTCAGGGCCGGGCCATCCCAATGGGCTAGGTCCAATTTATAAAAGGAAAAAGCCTAATTAAATTGTCAAATGACCAAAATACCCCTAGGACTTAAATACTTCTAAAAAAATAAAATAAAAATCCTAAATAAACAAATAAAATATTAATGGACTCATAAAAATGTCCTCTATTCAAGAAAAATAACAACTGAAATTTTAGGTAATTAAAATTAAAATTATTATTACTGAGGTATATATTCCTTTTGGAATTTTATAAAAATATACAAACACATAAAAATTGAATAAAATCCATTTTTACAATTCTAAAAGGAAAGGCTATTATAGAAAAATACTAATTTGTATTTTTGAAAGGTAAATTAAATGTGATAAAAATAAAGTCGTATTTCCTTAAAGGAATTTTAGTTAAATATTTAAAAGAGTTAAAAATTAAGTAAATTCAATTTTAAACTCTTTAAATAATACTAGTCATTATTAAAATACTAAATGTAATATTTATGAAAATTTCAAAGACTTAAAGTAATACTTTACTTTTAATTAAAGAAATAGCAAACTTTAACGAAGAGGGTGAAACATGCAAATAAGCAAATAATAAAGCTTGCATGACATTTCTATTGATTGCATATTGCTTCTTTAAATACTGTCCTTACCGGGCAATAATAGTTCTCTGTAGAAACCGGAGCTCAAGGTCAGGTGGAAGCATCCGACTTCACTACATTGCAGTCACAAGGCCAGTTCATCACTTGCTCATGTCCTTTGAAGAGTCTTTATCAAAGATATTGCAAATTGTGTGTTATCATCCATGATCTAGAGAAAGAAAATATTACCATCTCTAATAAATAAGATGTAGTTATCATCCTAAGTGATGATAAAGATTGGCAATGGAACTTAGGGTTCCAATTGCACAAGTCACCATAGGATTAACAACCCATGACATCAGTGGTTCTAGCGTAATATATTACGCGTTAACCATGGGATTTGGAATGGGACGGAGAAGTCAGCTGGACCTTCTTCCTTTCATATGCAGGCAAGATGACCTTGTCGTGAAGCTGGGATTCCTTGTGTGGATCCAACATATGGGTGGGAACCCTTAGGCCCCATGATTTTGGTATCTAAATTATCTATGTGCGGCTGCCGAAGGTATAGTCAGACCTTTATGGAGCTTACTAGGGGCATAACCGGCTCATAGAGTCTTCGGGAACTCATCAGGGTTGTAGCTTGCCCGAAAGGGGGCTTAACGGAGGTGTAGTCAGCCCCGAAGGATCATGCAGTCATATGGGGTCGTAGAGAGGGGCAGTGATTGGCTTGGATCACCTACTAGGACCCACATCACAGAATTGTGGACGGGAAAGTATGCCCGGTTGTGCAACAAGGAGTTGATCTCTCATGGGTCAAGCAACGCACCTCTGCAGAGTGTGAGAACTGTAACTTGTTACTCCCTATCTGGGAAGGAGCTACGAACGCGGCAGGAAAGGAACCCCACGAAGGTTCTGGTCAACCCATGAAGGATGATGGGCATAGTTTTTGATAATAAAATCAATCTTTGAAGAAACGTTTATGAAAACTGCATAGAGCCAAGGGCTGATAGTCCGAGGTAGTAGATAGAGCATCAAACTTCCCACCTTGCATATAATGACCTTGCTGGGTAACGCTGTTACTCACTCTTTCCTTTGAACCCCTGCTTAGACTCTGAGAATCCAGAAGACCCTTCGATGTACACGGCTGAAGGGCAAGAGGATGTCTACTACGAAGAGCCAGACCTGTCTAGAGGAGTTGAAGGGGTGGACTATGAAATACGGTATGGAGTGGAGGGCAATGAGTCCGAGTAGTTGCCTAAGTTATTAGTAAACCAATTGAGCCAAGCATCATAAACTTTATAAAATAAGTTGTTGAGCTCAATTCGGAGTATGAGTTTGAACTTTATATCTTCCGTTGAAACTACTTAAGTTTGGTTTGTAATTTTGTAACACTTAAAGTTTGGAACTTCTGGTTTGTGATAATAATGAAGTGTGTATGTTTGTAATGTGGACCCACAATGTTTCAACTTAATAATGAAGTGTGTCATGTCAACGACTATAGTGTACTACACATGCAGTGGTATGCTGGGTCACCGCAAGAAATCTGTTCTAATATAATTTTAAGCCTCAGTCTTTGCATCACTATCCTGAGGCAGATCTGGCCATTAGTAACACCCATAGTAGCAAATCATACAACTGTGAACTACACTATCGTGCACACTCCAGTGAGGCACCACAATAGCAGACCCACAGTAGTAGAAGTCAACAAATAAGTCATGTCCATGAATTGGACAACAAGTAACCACATCCTCCACAACCTTGGGTTGTGAGGAGAGATTTCTCTCAGTCTTGCATAGTGATGCTATGCAAAGAGCATCACAAAGAAATAAAATGCCAAACCTTAAGTATCTGTTCTTATTACCCACCATTGCCTCAGCCTATGCATCATGGGCTAGCCAAGAAAGTAGAGAAGATTCAGTTCGTACAACTTAAACAAGCCAAAAGAATAAATATAGTGTTATTCTGTTAATTAAAAAAGTATAACTTGGATCAACACAATAAGAAACCGAAGAACTATAAGCATGATTTATTAAATAATGGTACCTTAACCAAGAACCCCAAAACTCGGTCCACACATTTAATTACAGCAAGCAAATCATATCAAGTATTAGATATAGAAGCTATTTGTAGCATGCAGATGTATATATGAGATAGTTATAATAAACCCCATCATATTCTGCACCTGAAGTTCACATAGAAATCCTTGTTATTTACACTTTACATCACACCTACACATTATTTTTGAGATATGAAAGGTGGATGCATAAAGCCAAAGTTGATTAGAGACTTGATCTTGTACATGAGCATATGCGAACTATTATGCCAGATTGCTTAATCAAGGAAAGCATCTACTCTATTCCAAAAAACACTTACATGGGTATATGTTAATTAGAAAGAACAAAAATCACATAATCATGTCCTAATCACACTAGAACTAAGACAGACCAACCAATCCTAGATTTACTTACCAGAGATATTTCCCTATAACAAATTTATTCTCTATTCAACAAAATATCAGCAGCTAAAGCCTAACCAAGTACCAAATTAGCATAGCCAAAACACATAGATAATCACCAGTAGTTCACTAACAACCTCCCAACCATATAGCCAGTGTCGGAGAGGAAGTTACATCACCACCATTAGTACACCACCACAGCAAGGCGATGCATCGAAGGACACCGGGGTTGCAGTCGTCTACTGACGTCCTGCCGACGTCAAGTGGAGAGAGGCGTGGCGAAGATGAAGCAAGGGAGATGTAGGGAAGGAGCCGCAGGAGAGCCGAGCCATGTCATCCTCGATGTCCGGACCAAGGCGGCACATCCTAAGGCTGGTAGCGCGTCGTGCAGGGGTGGTGTCCAAGGTTGAGTTAGAAGTAGGCGAGGTAGAGGCCAGAGACAGAACACATGCCTGTGTGGAGCGGTGGCAGCAAGGGCTGGAGCCGGCCGGATCAACACCGGTGGTGGTGCCAGGCCTGAGCATATAAGCATTAGGGGGTGAGCTCGATAGGGCCTCGAGGCCAAATCAAATCGGAGGGCCAGATCGGCCAGGCGGCGGCGGAGCTTCAATAGTTGGCATTCGCCGGAATCAAGCATGCGGCGGTGACATCACGCGCACAAGGGTGGAAAGGGAGAGATGAGGATCGTGTGTGCATGTGGCGTGTGTGTGTGGGTGAGGTGGGTCAAGCTGGGGGTTACCCCAGGCCAGACCAAGTTGGGCCCTAATGGGCTTGTCCAATGGACTTGGTCCAGTCCTCACCAGTTGGGCCACAGCCAAATTATTTCCCCACAAAAAAATTAGTTTTCTATTTAATAATTACCAAAATACCCCTGAACTCATTTGAGCCCTAGAAAAATAGAGAAAAATCCTAAAAATACATATAACATATCAAAATGATCACAAAAATAATATCTTCCTAAGAAAAATATAACTTAACTTATTTAAGTTAAATAAAATGCAAATAAATGTTAACCCAAGTAAAGCCTAAGTGATATTTCATAAATTAAGGAAAAGTCCTAAAATGAATAAAAATCATTTTTGCATATTAAAATAAGTCTACTATATTATAAAAATACTAACCTATTTTTTTAAATAAAACTTGAAGCAAATATTTAAAGACATATAATCCTTTGTAGAAAATCATAAAAATAAGAATAATACTTAAAAAGAAATAAAAAATCATTTTTAAGATCATGAATAAACATAGTTTACTATAAAATACTAAATGAATGATTGCAAAGGTTATTAAGGTTTTCAAGAAATAAATCCTTATCTATTATATGAAATACCTATTTTATAAATTCTTTAGAAACATCTCTTAAATAAGAAATAATCATAATTTGATATAAAACCCTAATCCCTAATAACTAAATACTAAATCCAAAGCCATAACTTGTATTTATAATAAAACTTAAGTGTAACTTGTTAACCTTATAAAACTCTTTCAAAATCATAAATCCAAACTAAACCAACAATTTTAAGTAAATTTTAAACATCAAAAATGTGAATGCTATTTATCTCTTAACTATTCTTAAACATGATTCCAACTCTAATAGATTATTCAAATCATCTAAATTTACTTTCCTTAATAAGATAAACTATATTCATAATAACAAATCACATTTAAACTCATCATTCACTTAAGCTAAAAGTGAATGATCCCATCCCTTTAAACATGCTTGTTGCAAAGTTTAAAACTTATTAATACTTTTAAACACATCAGACCCTAGATCTACTTATGTTTTAAAGTTAACTTTGGTACACCAAGTCATGCATAATGCCTAAAGTATATTTATCTTTTTATAGTTAAATTTTGTCTGTTCCAAATTAAGTCGTAAAGCATTTCAAGTCCAAGCTGATGGAATAAGCGCAAACAACATCGATCACATTCTATTAACCATAAGAATTGTTTAATCCTGTAAAAGAAATCTTTTCTTTAAAAGTTATTCATTTTGCCACTTCAAACAAAAATCTTATAATAAATCCTTTAACTCTTAACAACTTAGAAAAATAAGTCCAATCATAATTACCAGATAACATTCCACATTTGAGTGCTTTAATATTATATGCTACTTATTTTATTTACATATTGTTTCACACACTCTCACAAGCCTTAATAATAAGCACAAGTGTGAAACTGGTATAAAAGTGAAATACATTCTAAAGAAACCATCCGTATTTCCAAACCCTAGATCAGATACAATTATCCCAGGGATTCACGTTTATCCAATTGCATTACATTATTTATGCATACTTGTATCTTGCTTCTTTAAACATTCATCCTTACCGGACCAACGATACTGTTTACACAATTTGGATCTTCTATTGTCTTGAAGACTGTGAGTGCATTATCTTGCAATCACAAAAGGCAAGTTCACACTTGCTCATGTCCTTTGATTATTTTCTATGCTTGTAACTCAAATGTTGTCATCACCTGTATTTCAAAAAGGTCAAAAAACACTATTTTCAATAATAATGTAAAATATTGGTTATTGATCCAGGGTGATCATCTAATCTATTAATCCTAGCAATTGGGATAACATTGTCCAGGAATATGTCATCTAGGACTTAACCAACCAATGTCGCCAGTGATTCTAGCACCGTATATTACGCGTTAACCATGAGATTTGGAATGGGACAGAGAAGTCAGTTGTATCTTCTTCCTTTCGCATGGACGAATGACCCTATCGTGAAGCTGCAGATTTCTCCTGGAGAATCCAAGACATTGGTGGGACCCCTCAGTGCCTCGCGATATAGATGTCTAGATTATCTATGCATAGCTGTCTTGGTGGAGTTTCACCATAGCTGATGGTGGATGCTAGGCAGAGCTGCTTATAGAGTCTTCGAGAGGCTACCTGGACTGTACTCGTGGTAAAGCTCTTGGGGGATCGTGTCTTCATGCGGGGTCATGGAGAGGGCAGTGATTGGCTTGGATCTTTGGCTGGGCCTTAAACCAAGGAAGTTTGTACGGGGATATACTCCCGGCCGTGCAACAAAACTTAAGGTCTCTCATGGGAAAAGTGACGCACCTCTGCAGAGTGTAAGAATTGTGGCATGTTACTCCCCATTCCGGGAAGGATCTACGAACATGGCAGGAAATGAACTCCATGAAAGTTCTGGTAAACTTGTGAAGGATGACGGGCATAGTTTTCAGAATAAAAGCAACCTTTGAAGAAATGTTTACGAAAAACTGCATTGCCTACGACCTCTGGTATATGGATGTAGAGATAGTGCATCATACTCTCCTTTTTAGTGAACTTGCTGAGTACGCTCATACTCAACATTACCTTCTTAACCCTTGCTAGATTATGAAGCCACTGAAGACGACGTCAATGCCAACTTATGCTCAAGAAACCATCATCGAAATCTCAAGTTCTTCAATAAAGTCAATGAAGTCAACAGGTTCATCAACTGAAGTGAAGACAAAGTTCTGATTAGATAGGAGTAGATACTCTAGCCATAAAACCTACTTCTGTAGAGCATTGCATTAGCAGCAATTGCAAGCTAGATAGTTTAGATGCTAGTCTTATTAGCCAGATAGTTCTGAGTTATTATTTATGGTTCTTCTTTGTAAGAAATTTCTTTCTTCCTCTTTAGCCTAGAGTGTAATCTGGATCTTTTGTAAAGAGTCGAGTTGTAATCTATAGTCATGTCTTGGACCTGATGTGTTTCTGTTGTACCACTCTGAGGCATGTAATACTAGTGAACAGTGTTTCATTGGTGTTATGTCAATGACTATAGTGTACTACATCATGAAGTGGTATGCTGGGTCACCGCACATGACCTCTCCAACGAACATTATAGTCCACCCAATGGCTTGAACTTTGTGATATGTCATCGCGTGCTTGTTTCCTTCCACTCTTGGTTATTTATATCCTCTTCAGCTACTGTTATTAGTTTACTTCTACCCTATTTACTTATGTATCTTGCTTTTTGAGTGTAATATTTTCACATATGATTGTTCGCATAAATTCATTCTAGACGATTATATCTATATTTACCTATTCCCTATAATCAACGATGTTTTTAAATTTTTTAGTCGACTAGGTATTCAATCTATCGACATCTATGTCTTTTCAGGTTTCCTTCAAAATATGCAGGTGGTTAATCAAGGATATGGGTCACTTTACACCTAGCTTACTTCTTGGGCTAGCTGCAATGGAAGGTTGGATGCAATTGATATCCTTCTGGCAAGAACATATGGTAAAAGAACTAAATTAATCTTCTCAAGACCCTATAAGGCCCATATAACTTAGAACATAACTTCAGATATTTGTGAAGACAGAGAGAGGCATGTCTGTAGGTTTGAATCTTTATGAAAATGTTACCAATATTGAATTCTCTTTCCCTTCTCTTATTGAATTCATGGTATCCACAATTTTAAATCAACATTGCCATTTCTATGAAATAGAAGAATGTAGTAGATAGACTATACATAGTGACATGGTTTATAAATTGTTCAATCTTCTTATAGGTGAATTCAATCTACTAAAAACAAATGAGAGTATGAATGGAATGATGGCAAAACTTGCATCACACCAATTGTAACAGAAATGTTTGTAGTGGACTCAGCGTAATTGCATCATGTCACACACTATGTTTCACAACTGAAATGTTTGAAACATGTCAAGAAAATGAACACAATATAGAAATCTGTAAATAACTAACAGTTTTGATGGAGCATCAACCTTGTGGATCTAGGCTAGGTGTTGAATCCATCTCGACAAAGCCTCTTTGGTTTCTGATTAAGTGATACCTAACTCGTTACCCTTTTGTGTGGCACGTCTTCCCAAGCTTGCCATCAAAACCGACCTTGATTTTGAGCCATGAGGTTATCCATGACTACGATCTTCCCAGCCAAGTGGTTGAAGAGACAGAACAACGGAGGAGCATAAGTGGTGGAAGAGGGGGAGTAGAGAGAAATAGTGTATTGAAAGAGACCTGGGGAAAGGGACACGGATATCAATGCGGTTCTTGACCAATTGAGTCTACCAAACATCGTTTATGTCGCTTTAAGTGTTGGGGCATGTAGAGATAGAATAAAAAATTTCTTACATGGTACATCCAAGATCTTAGCCAAGGTAGAAGGCCATGAGGATTACCATTAGACAAGTGGTTGCGGATTACTGATGAAGGGCATCACTTGATGCAGTGCAGTCCTCACGATCTGTTCCAATCCATGATCGTCGAAGTGCTGAACATACATCACCTCTGCTAGTATCCACATGTACGAGGAGAAGTGTTGATGGTGGACTGGTAGGTCCGGTACTGTAGCTGGACTGAAATGGAGCTAGGGTTTCCAACACATGGAATGACCTAACCGTGACCCGTGGGCATCTGTGCCCTAGTATATATAGGGAGTGAAAGTGGGATCCACTCACTTGTGGCCCATTCACTAAAGCCTATATTAGTCACTACAATTCCAACTCACTGACTCAGTCCGTGTCCAATTTGGGTCCAATCCAAACAGGTTTCTTGGTTCAGGTCCAACCAAACTTTCTCCCGCTCTTAAGTGTGTGACCTGATAGGCTCATGGTGACTCAGACACGATGTGAGTCTTACTCGTAATCGATCAGTCGATAGAGGCTCCTAGCAGAACGTGCCAACTCCCAAGTACCAAAGAGTCATGACGACATACCTTCTAATACGACTTGTGTCGAGTCCCTTTTGCCTCATGATACATCTTGTCAAGCTATAGGCAAATAATTGTCATCCTTCGAATAGCTCAACTCTCTTCTAGATCCGAGATAAGTGATTCATCCAAGTAACTCTTAGTCAGACGCCTCGGTTAACACTTAACTGAGTCGTGCATGTCCATGCTTTCCGAACCATATCATCTGAGACGGACCAGAGAATATCTCTCTAGTTGGAGGGGGAAATCCCATATTGGTTATCCACATCACGTAGCTTGATTCCTAGCTGACTCGAACTCTGCCTTTATAACTTCCCTTTGACAGAACAATGTTTGATAGAACCTAAATCGGTGATACACAACTCGGTGTGCGATAACCTTAGGTCTAAGGATTACATTGATTGAGACACAAATGATGACTTGTTCGTTGTATCGCAATATGGGTCAGTTCGACTCGCTAAACTCTTTAGCCTAATCCATTAAGTCAGAATAGAATCAACATGCCCATGACAAGTGGAACCAAGTCATCAGCCGACTTTCACATTAGTCTAAGTTGTGTGTACAGTACAATCTCAATGACCAAGGACATCTAGTATGAACAACATTAATATATAGTTCCACAACCGAATCACATATTCAATGATACAAATCAGAAGTTTGTACAAGGATAATATAACAACTTTATGAATACATCAGGAATAACATCATGCATGATTGTCTCTAGGGAATATTCCCAACAGACTCCCACTTGCACTAGAGTCAATCATCTGACATCACATGTCTAGGAATCTAATGCCCATAGATCTCAGGTGCGCCTCATGCTTTGTATGTGGTAGCGACTTTGTCAATGGATCTGCAATGTTTGCATCCGTGTGTACCTTGCATAACTTGATATCACCTTGATCGACAAATTGTCGAATCATGTGGTAACGCATGAGTATATGTTTATTCTTATAGTGTGGTCTAGGTTCCTTGGCTTGTGCAATAGCACCATTGTTGTCACAATACATGTCTAATGTATTGGACGAGCCCTGAACCACATCAAGATCCATGAGGAAGTTCCTCATCCAAATGGATTCCTTTGCCGCATGTGAGGCAGCAATATACTCAGCATCTGTCGTAGACGCAGACATTGTCTCTTACTTGGAACTCTTCTAGCTCATAGCCCCTCCATTTATGAAAAACGTTTATCCGGATTGTGAACGAGAACCATTTTAGTTAGTGGGATAACTCACATCCATGTAACCTTTTACATTGAGTTCATCCTCACCTCCATAAACTAGGAACATATCCTTAGTCCTTCTCATGCACTGCCTAGTGGATTTCTCCAGGGTCAGCCTGGTATATGCTCACAACACTTTGAGCATAGGAAACATACGGCCTTGTATAAATCATTGCATATATGATGTATTCGACTGCTGAAGCATATGGAATCGCACTCATTCGACTTTGCTCATCAACCATCGAGGGACACTAAGCCTTGCTAATAAGTTTTATATCATGGGACATCAGTAAGAACCCTTTCTTAGATGATTCCATATTGAACCTTTTCAACACTTTGTCAAAATATATATTCGGACTCAATCCAATGAGTCACCTTGATCTATCTCTATAGATCCTGATTTAAGTTGTCTCACCCAAGTCCTTCATCAAAAAACTCTCTTCCAATGATTCGTTGGTTTCTCGCAACATCTAGACATCATTTCTAATCAGTAATATGTCATCCACATATAAGATCAAAAAGTTTACTTTGCTCCCACTAAACATCTTGTATAAAGAAGAATCATGATCAATCTTGATGAAGCCAAATGATTTAACTACCTCATCAAAGTGAATATTCCAACTCCGAGATGCTTGCTTCAAGCCATAAATGGATTTATGAAGTTTTCATACCTTGTCAGCTTTAGGCGGATAGACAAAACCCTCGGCATGTATCATATACACGTCCTCGGTGAAATTTCCATTAAGGAACGCTATCTTGACATCCATCTGCCATATCTAATAGTTGAAATAGGCAGCTATAGCTAACATGATCCGAACTGACTTAAGCATCGCCATGGGTTAGAAAGTCTCATCGTAGTCAACCCCTTGAACCAATCGGAACCCCTTCACGACAAGCCATGCTTTATAGATAGAAATATTTCCATCCATATCAGTTTTCTTCTTAAAGACCCATTTGCACTCGATGGGTCTTGGACCGTCTGGCAAATCAACCAAGTTCGAAACTTAATTTTCATCCATGGAGTTTAACTCGGATATCATGGATCCAAGCCACAACTCGGAATCATATCCCACCACCACTTCGGCTCATCATTGTCTAAAAGTAATACATCACGAACACTTCACAATATGGCCGATCTTCCACTACAAGGAATGTGGTATACTATGACCTTTTGAAAGTGACCCCAAAAGAAATCGTCATAAATTTATGACGATCTTGCTGCAGATGGTCATGAGCTGTTTGGGAGGGGCAAAGGATAGCAAATGCATGACGATTTGGCCCAAAAACGTCTTAAATTCATTACACGAAATCGTCATAAGCTGGTATGTACTGTTTGGGGCCTTCTTTGGAGCTTACTACGACGATATAAAATCGTCATGATCAGTAACAACGTTGTAGTAAGTTAAGCACTAGGGTGACTGTGCTGCCACCTCACCCATGTGATCCACGTGTCGCTCCTACATGGTAATTTTAATTTTAACTTCTTTACCCTATTTTTTTAATTTTAATTTTTCTTTTGGGTCGCTTGTGTTACTTGTATACCATTTTGGACCGTTTGTGTTACTTGTATACCGGGTGGGCCGATTCGCCCATGTCGGGCCCAAATAGCCTCGTTGGCCCAGGTCATATTAAGCAATAGCCTCGTTGGCCCAGGTAGTATTAAGCAAAAAAGGGTGCGCGAGCGGGGACTCGAACCCACGACCTAGCGCTGTGAGAATCATGTCGTGACCGGTATGCTAGAGTTGTGTTGTTGTATACAGCGTAGTAAGGATTTTATCTATACTATTACTGGTAGTCTCCTTAACAGACTGGCGATGCGCCAACGGAGTAGCACACTTAGCAGAAAACAGAACACGCACACACGGTGGCGGGGAGACGCTGAACGGTGGTGACCGACGGAGGGGAAGGGGGAGGGGGCGAGGATCTGGACCGTTGGTGACCAGAGGAGGGGGAGGGGGCGGCGGCAAGGCGGAGGGGGAGGGGGCGGGGGCAAGGCAAAGGGGGAGGGACAGGTGGTGACTCGCCTCGGCCACGGCACGCAGGGGTCTTGGGCGGTGGCCGGCGGAGGGGCTGCGGCGGTCGTGACAGGAGGAGAAACTGAGTCGGTGGTGACTGGAGGAGGGGCAGCAGCAGTGGGACTGGCAGGGTAGGCGGCCACGGCCAGCACTGAAGCTCTGTTACCATGCCCGAGCCCTGAAGCTGTCACGGTATGCACCCCTCTCCTCTCTCCCCTGTTAATTTCCCTCCTATTAATTCCATGTAGGTTTTGGTTTAATTCCATGTAGATTGGCAGTGATATGACATTTAGAATCAATTCAACCCTGTTAATTTCAAAGGCTGGTTTCATTAGGGTTTCAAAATCCTATTAATTCCATGTAGGTTTTGGTTTAATTTCTGCTAGCCACTATTTGTGTGTACACTTCAGTGCAATTCTAACTTGCAACATTTTTCGGTCTTTTGCAGATGGACAGAAGCTGGATAACAAAAGGAGTTAGAAGGCTTTCTTATGAGCATCTAAGGGTAGTGGATGAGTTCATACGATTTGTTCGTAGAAGTGTTCCCGATGATGCTCAAGTTTTATGCCCATGCCCCAGCTGTATGAACCACGTTCAACAAACTCTACCAAATGTAGAGGCTCATCTGCTAATGTGTGGGATGGCATCCACGTATGATAGGTGGATCCATCATGGAGAGCCTTTACATCCAGAACCCGGAGCTAAACCTGAACCCGGTGGTGATGATGGCGGTGAGTTTGTACAAGCTGATGTTTCGCAAGAGGATGTTGGTTTTGAGGCAGAGGATGGCTATGAGGATGATAGAATCCCTGATCTATTTAGGGATTTGTATGAGTCTGAACCGCAAGGTGCTGGAGAGCATACAATCTATGCCGAGCTGATAGAGGAGGCTAAGCGTGTAGCTAGTGATGGTGGGACATTGTCCAGATTTTCTTTTACTGTGAAGTTACTCCACGTCCAGTCCTTCTACCGAATCAGCAATGTTGCCTTCAACGCAATACTCCGTATCTTGACCATCCAATACCCTAAAAGTGCAATTCCCAAGTCTTGTGAAGAAGCATTGGGTATAATCGGTAGATTGGGGCTTGGTTATGATTCAATCCATGTATGCCCGAACAACTGTATCTTGTTTCGGAACACGTATGCCAAGCATGACAGCTGCCCGGAGTGTGATGCCTCTAGGTGGAAAGATGCGGATGGGAGGAAGCAGATACCGGAGAAGGTGTTGAGGTACTTTCCTGTGATTCCAAGGCTACAGAGGATGTTCATTTCGAAGCAACAGTCGGAAGATGTACAATGGCACAAGCTAAAGCGGCAACCCGTGGATAACGAACTTAGCCATCCAGCTGACGGAAAGGCATGGAAAGATTTTGACGTTAACATAAAGAGTTTGCTGCCGATGCGAGGAACATCAGACTCGGCCTTGCCACAGATGGCTTTAATCTATTTGGAATGAGCTCGAAATATAGCATGTGGCCGGTATTTGTCGTGCCATACAATCTTCCACCATGGGAATGTATGGATCAGTCCAACTTCACGATGGCTTTGTTGATCCCGGGTCCAAAATCTCCAGGAAAGAATTTCGTTGTCTTTATGGAGCCCTTGGTAGAAGATTTGCTCAAGCTCTGGGAGGGTGTCACTACCTATGATGCCCTGAGCCCTGATAAGTTTGATCTCCGTGCTGTGGTCATATGGTGTATCCATGATTTCCCGGCGCTGCACACTTTGTCTGGGAGGATCACGTCTGGTTATCAAGCATGTGTGCTTTGTGACAAGGATCTGTGCTCAGAAAGAATAAAGAACAAGATATGTTGGACCGGGGGCCGCCGTTTTCTTCCACGCAACCATCCTTGGCGAAAAAGCAAGGATTTCAATGAAAAAACTGAAACCCGTGACCAGCCGACGGAGTTCACTAAAGAAGAGCTCGAGCAACAGCTTCATAATGTGAAAGATGTGAGACCTAGAAAACATCAAAAGAAAAGGAAGCGTGAGGATGGTCAATGCTGGGACCAGAGGGCTATTTTGTGGGACCTCCCTTACTGGGCAGATCTCAAGTTGAGGAACAACCTTGATGTAATGCACATCGAGAAAAACAAATGTGATAATCTTCTTGGCACATTTATGAACATCGACGGGAAGTCAAAGGATACAGTTAACTCTAGGCTTGATTTGGAAGACATGGGCATAAGAGAAGATTTGCATTTACAGCCTGTTGAAGGTGGAGAGTCATTTGAGATGCCACAAGCATGGTATACAATGACTAAAGAAGAAAAGCTTGCATTCTGTGAATTTATAAGAGCGGTGAGATTTCCAGATGGGTATGCCGCTAACCTAGCAAAAATGCATTTTCCATTTTCCGACTGCCAAAACCGGGGCGTTCTGTGAAGACACCACCGAGTAACAGTTTCAGAATGGAACCAAACCATTTTAAAAAAAATACTGGAGAACCTTACATGGACAATTTCCTAACCGTGTTATCTGAAACCTTTTCGTCCAACCCTCGTGAAAAAGACAAATTCCTGCCGAATCGGTAGGAAGTGGGCCCGGTTTGAACTATAGGTACATGATCTAGTGCTCGTGATTTTTTGCAAAAATGATTTTGAGGTTCACAATACGATGTTTCTTCATAGATCCAGTGCAAGTTTAGCGAGGCCCATCCCCTAGCTAAGAACCTTCATTCCCGTCGTTTTGACCAAAGTTTGAAACGAGCATAAAATTTTCAAAAACGGTCCAAACAATGTAAAACCTTCGCGTTGCGTCATTTTATGTGACATAGTTCCAAGGAAAAATATCAAAAATGATCCGAACAATGCGAATCCTTCGCATCACGTCATTTTATGTGACACAGTTTAGTGCTGCATCATTTTATGTGACATATATTGTACCCGAGGAAAAACTTGTCTTTTTCATGAGAAATGGATATAGTTATATACAATAAATTGCACAATTGTACATAAAAGTGGATAGAAACTTTTTTTAAGCAAAATTATGTGCAAGAAGAAATGCAATAACCTTTTAACCCCATAAATCAAAAAACCCATAACCCAAAACCTAAAATTTCTACGGCCAAAATCCAAAAAATCTCCCACCCACGCTTCTCCCGCCCACTAATTTCGGCAGACCCATCCATCCCAGTTGGACAAACCGGCCCACCCATCCCCACCTACCGACCCGTTCCCCATCCCTCCCCACCTACCATCCCATCCACATCTCACACCTCCATTCCCCACCCATCCCCACGACGCGAGCGGCGACGGCCCCGCCCGCCCGCTCCGACTTCGGCCGCGCGCGCTCGCTCCCACGCACGACCGCCACGCCTTCTCGCTCCGACGACGGCCCCGCGCGCTCGCGCCGATGACGGGCACGGGCTAGTAGGTGCGACCCACGACGACGATGCTAGCAAAGACGATGACCACAGAAGAGGAAGCGGTCTTCCTCTGAGTTCGACAGCCAGGCGAGTTCTTTTGGCATTCTCCCTAGCTCCTACTTCCTGTCGTCTAGGGTTAGGCATTGGCTCTCATGGCTTTTCTAGGGTTAGGGTTTGGCTCTCATGGCGTGTCTAGGGTTAGGGACTGGCTCTCATGGCGTGTATAGGGTTAGGGTCTGGCTCTCATGGCGTGTCTAGGGTTAGGGTCTGGTTCTCATGGCATGTCTAGGGTTAGGGGGTTAGGGTCTGGCTCTCATGGCATTTCTAGGGTTAGGGTCTGGCTCTCATGGCGTCTAGTGTTAGGATTTGGCTCTCATGGTGTGTCTAGGGTTCTATGCTTCGATCCAGGGGCATACTGTCTCGTCAGATGCCCCAAGTTCCCCAAATCAGTGTAGCGAGACAAGCATCTACAGCTATCTACACTCTAACTTGGGATAGTAATACATCTAGGTTTTATTAAGAGTTGCTTATACTAATTACTTAACTATATTAATTGGTTGGTTATAAAATTGCTTGGTTACACTAGACAATTGCTTGGTTAGTCAAATATGAAGCAACTCTATTTAACAGCAGAGATAATAAACTGCAGAGGTGGCCTTGCTTGCTTGATTGCTGCAGTAGTAGCGGTAGCCATAGCAAGATTTGCTTGGTTGCTATAGTAGTGGTAGCAGTAGGATTACTCTAGCTCATGTCCTGGCTCTCATGGCGTGTCTAGGGTTAGGGTTAGCTCTCATATCCTAGGGTTAGGGTCTGGCTCTCATGTCCTAGGGTTAGTGTCTGGCTCTCATGTCCTAAGGTTAGGGTCTGGCTCTCATGTCTATATTGTTTTAACAGAGATCAATACACTGCTAGTCCAAACTGTTGAAACCAAATTGGTGCATGCGTCCTGTGTTATCCTATGAATGTCTCTATTAGCTTGTGCATTGTGCTTGTGTTCTGTGCTATTGTCAAGTTCCTGAACAGATTCATGTCCCAATGGGATGTGCAAAGGTGATCTGAACTTGTCTCTTGTGATTTTGTACATTGCCTAAATCTTGACCAGCCGAAAGGAGATGTTTCATGTGATGATTCTGGTTCTGATTCCCACTTTTGTTCTGTCTTTTCCTCTATCCTCACTTGTTGTAGGTTGAAGATTTAGTGTTCTAGCTAATCTTCTACAGTAGTAGTCAGTAGTAGCCCTTTGTGCTCTTCTGATTACTGTTATTTGGGGACACTCTGTCTTGTTTGCTCGTGGGATGGGGATATGTTTCTAAAAGTTTGGAGTGTCCAGCGGTACCTGTAGATCAGTAGTAGGATGTCATGTCGGGAAGATGCAGAGTGTTCCTGCCCTTTTCGTGCTCACTTGTCTTTCCCATTGTCTGTTGCTCAAGGCTACTGCTTAGTGTTGCTATAGTAGTGGTAGCAGTAGGATTACTCCAGCTCATGTCCTAGCTTTTAATAAGAGGAGAAAGTGGTACTGATATTCAGTGCATTGTGGTAGTAGTAGGATTAACTTAGTTCTTTGCTTACTATTCAATGCATTGTGGTACTGCTATCTAACCACATGGTTATTGCAGGAATCTATCAAGGGATTTCGCAAGTGGACATCAAGAACCTAACAGCACCAGTCCAACCACCTGGACATCAGCAATGGGAAGGATGACAAAGAAGACACAGCCCGCCGGTATGCAAATTGCTCCTCGTGTTTATGCTTGCTGCTATAATTTCTGTGCTTGGATGTGCTAAGCTTAGCACTCATCACTTTGGATTAATGACTAGGCTGGTAGTTTAATATGATTTTATCTTGTTAATCTGCTATGTTTCTTCATGTTTGAGCCTTTTGTTTGTGCTTTAGTAATAGTAACTTGAGTTTTATCTTGCAATTACCTGCTCTGTTGTCCATAGTAACTATACATTAACTTGAGTTTTGTCTTGCAAATTCTAACCTGGTGTTTGAGAAATTAATTTGAGTTTTGTCTTGTAATTACCTGCTCTGTTGTCCATAGTAACTATACATTAATAGTAATAGTAACTAGCCTTTTGTTTATGCTTTAGTAATAGTAACTAGACATTAATAGTAATAGTAACTAGACATTAATTATGGTTAGGATTTGTTCACTAAGTTTACATTTTTAGTATAGAAATCTCTGGTTAATCTACTAGATTTAATGAAACTAAAACCTGGTAAGATACATTAGCTGTTTGAGTTGTCTTGCTCCCCTATGCATTTCAACCATCCATCTAATGCATATTTTCTTATTCATGTATAGAAGCACCCCTCACTGAACTGGAGAAGATTAGGGCTAGGACAATGATGCGGAACAACCATGTGTTCCAATCTCTTGGCATCTCCAGGATAGCCTCGATGATTAGAAACTCAAATGGTGGTAGGGAAGTACTAGCTGCGGACTCCTCCGCATCTGCCTTAACACAAGGAGAGAGCTCGGAATACACTCCTAGAGAGGAAGATATTATTGAGGAAGAAGTTGATGATACTGTAGTGAACAAGATTGTAAAGGTGCAAATTCTAACTTGTTTGGAGGGGGTTTACTTGTTTGTTGTCTGCTTTTCCTTGTTTTCCTTCATTCTATGCTTCCATTGTTTTATTTCTAACTTGTGGTCTAATGCTGTTCATGCGAGGTCCCGAAGGTTCCTAGGAGGAGGAAGAAGTGTGCTGCTAAGAGGAAGAGCAAGAGTACAAGTACCTCAAATACAACTACAACAATGGCTCCAGGAAGAGTGTTTGTGTTACCACCAGGAGGATCAGATAAGTTGCGGTGTGTTGATGAACCTGCTACTGCTAGAGTTACAAGGCAAAAAGCGAAGGTGGTTGCTGCAGCTCATGAAGAAGGCCCGCTTCACAAAGATGGTGGAAGCTCAATGCAAATGGATGATGGGTCTATGTCCATGGATGAAGGAAATCGTCTGCTTGGACCTCATCCCTGCTATGCCTACAAGGATGTAAATGATGACTTCAATGAAGAAGCTGAGCAGCCTATGGGTGATGAAGGCAAGTTCATCTTGTACTTTTTTCTTTTACTCGTGCATTTTCTAAATGTAAGCAATTCTTTTGTACATGTGTTGTAGTATAGATAGACTCCCAATTATTTGCTAGATAAAAGATTTGATCATATGTATGTGAGTACAAGATCTGGTGCTACTACTTATATGCTGTCCTAAACTGATGTTGTACTGTTTTGCATGTTCCACAAGTTCTTGATGAACATGAATAGATTTCTTGATATACACATGCTATTTGGAAAGCTTGCTGTAAGTTATTTGCACATCTGATCTCCTTGATGTAATTTATTTGCTTGCTGATATTGTACTACCCGCTGTACATCTGATCTGTTGTAGCTTTGCTTGATAAGCTTTTACTTGTGCCAATTTTAATTAGTTGTTTCTATTTGTACTGTTGTAGCTTGATAAGCTTTTACATCTGATCTTATTTGTCTTTGCTTGATTAGCTTCTAGTATAGATATACTAACTGGCTTCTAATTACTGCCTTCTATTTCAGACAACTCACTTGTGGTAGGTATCCGCAAGAGAAAAGGTTCAGGCCTAGAGAAGATGACCAAGGGGCTGGGAAGCAAAGTGAGGATTGAAATTGCTGAAGGGATGAAACGCCCCGAGAGGCCTGTGCTGGCTGCAAAGTTTGCATAAGAAGGTGGGATGATTGCTAGAAGCCATACACCGATCCTTCCACACTTCAAGGAATACAAAAAGGACAAGAATATGGTGAAATACTATATAGGAAAAGTTGCTGTAAGCTCATGATTCCTTAGCTGAATGTGTTTTTTCTACTATTTTTTGTCATTTGGTTACTTATCTTGTCATTGCCTTGTTTGCTGCCTTTGCAGGCAAATTTTGAGATGGACACTACTTCAAAGGAAGTTAAGGTAGCCTACACTGATATAGTGAAGAATGTTTCAAAGCAAAGACAACATTTGGTCAAAAAGAAATTTTTCGATCAAGTACCAGCAACTGAACTCAGCATCAAGTTCCCGGTTTCATACATCTCTAATGGCGAATGGCAAGCACTGCTCAAGCTGTGGACAATCCCAAAACACATGGTATTCTGCATTGCTTAACCTTTGCATTCTGTAATTACCTTGCCTGTGTACTGTAGGCTTTATATGATGTCAACTACTGTTTTTTTGAAGTTCGAATGTTGAAGGAATAGAATAGCAGTTATTTAGATCTGTCAAGTAAACTTCTAATATTGGATGAACAAAGCAACATTTTATTGACATGTTGTCAACAAGTCAGAGTGAAGTACTTCATTTTTTTTGATGCTTTATGTGATAGGATACATTATCTGGTCAAGTTTTGTCAATTAGTTTATACTCTAGTATGCATATTGTTGAAAATGTCTTATAAAAATGCTCCCATATGTAGACACATGCCAAAAGAACAAGACCAATCAAGGACTAGTCAAATTTCAGCAGAAGACCGGTTCACGGTGCTATCTTGCTCATCTGTATGCAGCTGTAAGATACTCTTACAGTTTTCTTTAGGCATAATTAAATTGTGTCCTTATAAGCCTGTGTCCTTATTAATGTTGGAAATCATTCCAGAGGGAGGAACGTCAGGGTGAAGAGCTTAATGCCATTGACATGTTTAAGGTCACCCACAACAGCAAGAATGATGGTTTCTCTGTCGCAGTTCAAGATGCTATAGTGAGTCATTCCTTTCCTGGTTGTGATTAAATCTGAGAATGGTTTCGTGATAACCAGGTCCATTGGTTTGGGTTCTGTGTGTGGGCTTGTTTAGTTCTGCCTAGGTTTATTTAATGGTCTACTTGATAAGCCTATTAATGTTGGAAATGGTCTATTTGTGATAAGCATGTTACTCTTCATTTCTTACTAGAAGGTTGTTCTCCAAGTATGCTGTAGTTGTAGTCTACTTGAAGAACTTATACTACTATCCATTTCAAATTTCTTTGCTTCTGCTCCTACTGGACTACCTTATTTTTCTGGGATTGTGCTCCTATTATTTGTGCTCATGCTAATGTTTCCTAACATCTTTGAGCAACTGATTCCAAATTGCAGAGCAAAATGGAAGCTGAGATGGCTAAGCTGGTACCAGAAGGGGAATAGCCAAAGTCTGCTGTGGAGGTGGTTGCCTAAGTTCTCACCAATGAGGCGCCATCAAGCACATTCCTGAAGAATGTTGGCCTCTAGACGGGCTCCAAGAACAATATGAACAGTTCACATGCGGTTGTATCTGCTCTTGTGTGTGACCTGCAAGAGAAGTTGCAGAAGTCGGAGCAAAGGAGTGAAGAGATGTCTGAAGAATTGGCTGCAATCAAAAAGGCGGCGCTGGAGGCAGAAGCTACACAAGCTCAACGGGATAAGGAGTACCAGGTGCTGGTCAAGAGGGCGCAAGAGCATAAGGAGAAGCTTGCTCACATGATGGCTTTATTTGGAGCCAAAATTACTGGGATGTAGCTGTTGGTCAATGGGTATCTTAGTATTGTCTTTTTAGCGATGAGCATCTTGCTGTTATTTGAGTACCTTGCTGTCATTTGAGTATCTTGCTGTTGTTTTGGCTATGAACCTGATGTTACCTGATGATGGTGACTTTGAACCTGATGCTACATGATGATGGTGCTGAACTGATGTTACCCTAGTATTTGAAATGATACCTGATGCTACATGATGTTAACTTAGTGTTTGAAATGCTACCTGATGTATTGAAATGTTGCTTTTGAATTTCAAATCTTGATTTCCTGTCTATTTTGTTTGGGCTGAATGAAATAGTGGCCTTAGTAAACAGGCCACAGCCCAAAGTAATGAAATGGCCATAGCCCAAAGTAATCTGGACTGGCATAAAAGGCCTTGGCCTAGAAGAAAGTGTAAATGAACATTTCTTTTTCAGAAAAAGAATACTGAATTATAATTTAATAGACTGAGTAAGGCCATGGCCCAAATGTAAGCCCGACAAAAAAAAGGCTAGTAGCCCGAAAATAGAAAGCCCTTAAAATGCTAAATTTGGCCCAATAACTCGAAAAAAATTACCAGAATAATAATTCATAATGGACCGAATGAATGGGCTGGCCCATATAACAATCAGTATGGACCGGGCTGAATTCACGTTAAGACGTTTTCGTTTCGTCACAAAGATCTGCCATGTCGGATCGTCCACGTGGCATGGGCTGGTTACACATGACGATTTTGGAACGTCGTAGAGGTTATGACGATCTCAAATCGTCATAGTATCTTATGACGATTTCAACAAAATCGTCGTTATAGTTCATTAGCGACGCCCGGCTTTCGACGATCTCAAAATCATCACAGAATCGTCATAAACGCACTATTGTGACGATTTTGTAACGGAAATAGAGGGTCATAAAATGCCAGATTCCTTGTAGTGTTCGTGGTGCAGGTGCAATTGTTGGCTCAGCTACCACGACCGGCTCAACCTCCAAGGCTTTTTCTGACTCGCTACTAGCTGGTTCCTCTTGAATTTCTTCGAGCTGCACCGTGCCCCTACTAAATCCTTGAGTGAGAAACTCTTTCTCAAGAAAGACACCGTTCTGAGAGACAAACACTTTGCCCTCTTCTCGGTTGTAGAAGTAGTAACCCAAGGTTTCCCTCAGATACCCCACAAAAAGACTTACCCGACTTGGTCGCGAGCTTGTCCAACTAAAGTCGCTTGACAAATGCTTCACAACACCAAATCTTAAGAAAAGATAGACTCAGCTTCTTGCCAGTCAACATCTCATGTGGTGTCTTCTCTACCGAATTTGATGGTACTCTCTATTTAGTGTGAATGCTGCAGTTTCTAGAAAATAACCCCAAAATGATCAAGGCATATATGTCTGACTCATGATTGATCATACCCTGTCTAACAAGGTCTGATTCTATATTTCTGGCACACCAGTTCTCTATGGCATTTCTGACAAAGTGAGTTGGGGAACTATTCCACAACTCTTCAGATGGTCATCAAACTCATGGCTCATGTACTCGCCTCCTCAGACCGACCGAAGAAACTTTATTTTCTTGCCGAGTTGATTCTGTACCTCACTCTAGAATTCCTTGAATTTTTCAAAGGCTTCTGACATATGTTCCATCAAGTATATATATTTATACCTACTCAAATCATTAGTGAAGGTAATGAAGTACTCATAACCACCTCTGGCTGTCGTGCTCATCGGGCCACATACATCACTATGTACTAGTCCAAATAAGTCGGACGCCCTTTCACAACTCTTTGCAAAAGGTGTCTTGGTCATATTGCTGAGTAGGCAGGATTCACATGTCTTGAATGACTCCAAGTCGAACAAAGTTAGCAGTCCATCATCATGGAGCTTCTTCAGGCGTTAACAACTTATATGACCAAGCCGACAGTGCCAAAAGTAAGTCATATTCAGATTATTTGGTTTCAACCTTTTCACATTTATGTTATAGACCGACTCACCATCAAGATTTAAAATAAATAATCCATCCTGGACGTGTACAAAGCCGTGAAACATATCATTCAAATACAAAGAACAACCATTATTCTTAATATTTGACTCATAGCCTTGTCTCATCAAACATGAGGCAAAAATAATGTTTCGACTAAGCACTGGAACATAATATCAATTATTCATCTCCATTAAGAATCCAAAAGGTAAATGAAGTTGCATCGTGCTGACTTCCAACGCAGCGAATCTCGACTTGTTGACAACTCGAATGACAACCTCGCCACGCTCCTAGTTCTTACCAATCCCTACAACAAGTTGTAGATGTGAATCATTGATCCAATATCATATACCCAAGAACTATTAGGTGCATGAGCAAGATAAATGTCTATAACATTTCAAACAAGCGTAACTGACTCAGAAGTCCCACCTCCACTCTTGGCTTTGTCAGCCAAATAATTGCTGCAATTCCTCTTCTAGTGGCTATCCGCCTTCCGATAGAAGAAGGTGGATCCGTCTAAAGGAGATGTCTTAGTCCCTGAGGAAGCGCTTGGGACCGGGTCCTGAGCCTTGCCTCCTGACTTTGCCTTCTTCTTAGTCCAAGAACTTTTCTTAAACTTAGCCTTATTCTGCACCATCAACACTTGACTAGTGCCTTTCTTGAGATATGCCTTTGCCTTCTTGAGCATCCCATGTAATTTAGTGAGCTTCTTATCCATACCATGCATGTGGTAGTTCGATATGAACTGATTATATGCAGTAGGAAGAGAGTTTAGAATTATATCTGTAGCAAACTCTTTGCTAATGGGGTAGCCCAGCCTTTCTAGTGACTGCACGTAAGCAACCATCTTGATCACATGTGGGTACATCGGATTGCCATCTTTTAACTTGCATCCCAACAAAGCCTGAGAGTAGTGATACCTCTCAGTCTTTACCTAAGCCTGGATTATACTTTTGAGGCTTTCGATCATATCGTATGCCTCAACATTCTCGAACTACTTCTACAAGTATGGTTCCATGTGAGCAAGCATAAGACATCTAATTTCCGCGGACTCATCCCGATACCTACAGTAGGCATTGGTGGCAGCGACAGTCGCATTCTCATTCATCTCACCTGGAAGCTGGTTATCTAGAACATGGTCCTTATTTTCTTGTTTGAGAACAATTCTCAGATTACGATACTAGTTGGTGAAATTAGTTCCATTAAGATTATCTTTCTCTAGGATCATTCTCAACGCAAAACTGGACACTTGAGGGAGATTGTTGCTAGGTGCCATTGATCTACAATAGAAAATATGCAAAACACTTAAGACATGTATCCATAAAAGAGCAAGCATATTAAACATTTTAATACTTATGCTCCCACTAGAACCAACACCCCTCTAATGGTTACTTAGTGATTCAGGATCCTAAATAATCAAGCCGACTAGTGAGCTTTAGCAGCAGCACTAGACATCAAGTGATCTAGGTAGACAACTCCTTGTCAATCACATCTCATACGACTCCTATTGGTCAGGTAGCATCACATGCCCCGGCTCCCGTCCGACTTTTCCCCGAGTCCCACAACCGTTGAGATAGACCCATCTAGATTATCAAGTGCTTCTGCTATAAGAGTCTGAATCTAACGCACCTAGTCAGAAAGAATTTATAACACCTCAATTTTACGAGCCCACTACCAAATGTGTCCGACTTGTGATGGTGCAGCGCTGGCAGGGAAACCGACTAGACCTTATTTGAGGGATTAAATTCTACCGATTATCTTATAGATGTAAAACCAGAGACATAACAATAACACAGGATAAAAAAATTACAATCTGAAATGGTATGGCTCTCTTCATAGAGATCTCCATCTCCATAAAGGCTGTAAGCCGACTCGTGCCAACTCTTGTCATGTGCCATCTTACTCCATGTCGTCGACTTGTACATCGACTTGCATGCCATGCGGGTTCTCCAAGCAGCTCCACTAGCTAGTAAAGTAAATTATATAGAGAATCTGACATGCATGTTGCAATACAATAAAATGACAGTGCCTAGGTTCCAGCCGACTAACAAAAACCATGATTCATAGATCATGTATGGATTACACACATCACATGCACATAAGCCATACCATTCACAACATCATCTTGCAAAAATAATTCATGCATAGATACAATATCTACCAGTGTTATGAAACTCGCAATGACATCTAAGGCGCAACGACAGGGCGAAGCTGGTGAGGATCGAAGGGGCAGTGCCCGACGATTTTTCAAAAAACACAGATCTCATCTGCAATCTGAACATGGATTTCTTCATCGGATAAAACAATCTTACCCAAATATGATCCATACTCCAATTCGATCAAACTCCATTGATCTTCGATCGCCGCATCGAGATTTACGTGTCACAGTCTCTACCCGATGGCGGGAACCAACTAGTAGGGGTATGTAGTTCCACGACCTCAACAGTATGATCACGCAAACCAGATCATCCATCTCCCCGAGTATAGTTGATCCAATCAACCTCATAAGAAACTGATCTATGTCATAGATCGACCACGAAAATAGCAAATAGATCCAATCTAATACCTACCGCATATCACATATGCGACATCTCGAGCCTGAAACCATAAGTTATCGCTCATATACCACTATTGGGACCGTAGAGATAAAAAAATCCCTACGCGGTACACCTAAGATTTTAGCCAAGGTAGAAGGCCATGAGGATTACCACTAGACGCACATTTGTGGATTACTGATAAAGCACATCACCTGATGCATACTACAAAAATACCCACATAGACGGCTGATTTTTGGGGCGACATAAGCGAAAAGAACCGGCAAAAGTTGGTTACGGAGCGGATGGACCGTCGCGGCACCATTTTGTCATGACAGCCACTTATACGGCATGGTATAGTAGATACCGGCAGATTATGGTGCCGTGGTAGGTGGCACACAAGAGCGGCGATATTCCATGCCGTGCTTGGGAAACGGTGGCATTACCGCTTGTGCCATGCAATTAAAGCGCCGAGTGAATTTGTCACAACATTGGAGAATGGTGAAAGACATCCATCTGATGGGTTAAGGTTGTCTCGCTAACTATCGTGGCCCACTACGAACCCCGGACTTTATATCTCGCATTCCCCTCCCAAATCCCTCTCCACGGATCAACATCGACGACGACCGACGGTGACGCCGCAATGGAGCCTCTACCGGATGGTGGTTATGTAAGTTTATTATATATTGATTATATTCTTGATCCAATTTGTGAGTTTCCTTTTTGGATATCATCTTAGATCTCATGAACACATTTTGGGTCTTTCCCCTAGGATGACGTGGTGTCGTGTTAGATCATTGATCCATCCTGGAATGGTGTCCCCATGAGATATCCCTACAAGAAAAGATGTTTGTGTGACAGATTCTGACACATACTCGTGGCTTTCCCTGGCAAGCACGTCAGCCACCGGTTCCTCGGCTGCCACTTGAAAACGTCAAAGTTCATGTACTTGTTATGGAAGGGTCAACCGCACTCTAAGCAACTACAACGTGCTTTGGTAAAAATGTGGAAGGAAACTAGGAACGGAGATCTGAGTGATAGCTCCAAGGCGGAGGAGTTCGAGAATGAAGCGAGGGAGCTAGCAAAAGAAGAAATGGGCCTTCACTAAGGAAGATGCATGATTGTCGTGGTGGTGTCACGGCAGATGCCATGGATAGGCTAAAGGTGGGACCAATATGCACTAGAGGAATCCAGGGAGCGATAGTGTGGTGATTCTACACACAGATGCTTTGTATTCTCCAAGTGTTCAAGGTTTATAGATGCTCCTTGAGCTGTATTGGGGAGAGGAGGAAGAAGAAGCTCTCTTACTCTCACCACTACCAACTACTCCCGCATAGGGCAAATAACTCACCATCCCCTTCTACTGAGGTCCTGGCGCTCCTTATAAAGGGGAGGGTAAGCTATTAGCTAGGGCATACGTGGAGGCATATTCCTGGGAATATGCCTCTCCCAAAATAGTAAACCGACCGGGTCACCTTTTGCCACCGTAAGCCATGCAGAGGCTACGTAAGCCTCTGCGGCGCCAGCGTCAGCCGACATAGGGTGTGTCACCTTTGTCGGCCACGCCTCGCTGGTCCGTCCCTCTGTTCGCTTCGCTCACGCTCCTGCGCACAAAGATCACCCTTTGACCAGCGAGATACCTTCCTTCTCTTGCAAGCCTGATATAACCCGGATCGTGCCTGGTTAATCCGGCCCCGTGGTGCCTACATACAAGTTATAAAAAGCCTGCCGGCATACGACATACGTCGGCCGGGACACAGTTAGGTGGACATCCTCCGGTCCGGGTTACTCCGTAAGTCGGCCTGCCTTGAGGTGACTCGGCCAGCATACGCTCTCACCTTGTCGTACCTCAGCTAACTCGGCCTCTATACCCCGGCATGACCCTACCCAGGGGTATCCCCCGAACATTAGTCCCCGAAGTTGGTGCGGTCTTAGCAACTTCAGCTGCTAAGGCCACAACAGGTTCAATCTTTTTGCTCCTTTCTCCGAGTTACTCCGTAGTTCGGATCCCGTGGCGTAGCATTCCCTTGGCACATTCTGAGTCATCTCTCGCTGGCCGGGCTACCCTTTAGTTCTTCGGGTTATCCTTCCTTCTCTCATACACTTCCCTACGTCCTACGTGGAGGGTAGTCATTACCTTGCCTCATTTTAAGGGCTGCAAGTTCTTGACTTATTGTCGGGGTTCTTTATTGCACACGCCGTCACAGCTGCCTCTCTCGTTAACCACGTCATGTCATGGGATCCCCTATTTCCTGTGGCCCTTCCTGTGGCTTGCCTCTGATTGGTTGATCCAGCTGATACACGGCCACACCGTGTGGCCTCGACACGCAACATGATCCCACTACCCTCCACTGGGGCGTGGTTAAATAGGGGAGGGGCGGTCCCTTGGGCGTTTTCCCCTTCTCGCGCCCCTTAGCCTCTCTTCCTCTTTGCCTCTTCTTCTTCCTTGCGATAGCACCGCTGCCGCCGCATCTGCTCTGTAGCATCGCCGTCGCACCATGCTTCTTCGCACCAGTTTTACTACCGCACCGCGCTGATCCACCTTCACGGGTCCACGCCAATCCAAGCCTCTGCCCCTCACCTCTGATTGGGCCGGTGAGGACAGAGACATGGAGATGACCGAGGAAGAGCTCGCCGTTGCTGAAGAGGAGATGGAGGAGGGGGTGAGACCATGGAGCGTGGAGCTCGCCGGTTCCTGAGTGTGTCAAGATGACCTTGACTGGCTCTACCGCACCCGCCGCATTCCGGAGGGCATAATTGCGCGCCTCCCCTGCGAAGAGCTTGCCCTCACCCAATCCGGGTGAGTTCGTTGTGTTCCTCTCTCACTTCCAGCGCGGCTTCGGCCTGCCAGTGAGTGACTTCTTCCATGATTTCCTCAATGTCTACGAACTCCAACCCCACCATCTTCTAGCGAATGCCATTACATCCCTTTCTTCCTTCACCTCCACCATAGAAGGATACGTCGGCCTGTGGCCTTCCAAGGAGCTCTGGATCCGGTTCTTTGGTCTGCAGAGGAACGTTGTTCCGGATAAGCTGCTTGCCCCGGAGTAAAAACACTTGACCCAATTTGGTGCGGCCTCCATCTCACCCCGGAAACAATCCGTCTTTCCCCGGGTCACGGGGCTTGATTCCTGCAAGGGCTAGGCCCGAACCTTCTTTTATGTGAGGAACGGCACGGATGAAGATCTGATCCGGTTGTGCCCCTTTGCGATTGGTCCTCCTAATCCGGATCTGTGGGATCGGATTCCCAAGAAACCAAATGCCTTGGCGAATCAGGTCAATAAGCGGTTCCAGGAGCTGAAGGATCTTAGGCTGCACAACGAGGATGTGATGATCACATTCGTCCGCAGCCGGATTTCCCCCCTATAGAAGCGCACACACAGACTTTGCCATATGAGCTGGCGACTTGACCCCAACCGGACCTCCTCTTTAGAGTTGAACAATACTGAGATCTTTCGCCGGATCAAAGCCATCTTCACGACCGACAAGGACTTCTCCACTTATTGGGAGTAGGGGATGGAGCATTTCTGCTGGGACAAGCCTCCTCCTGCGCTGAATCTCGTTTCTCAATCCTTTGCCGAGTTATATTCTATGCCGGAGCATGTTGCTTACTTGATCCGTTTGCACTTTCTTTTTAGTTGTTTCTCCAGCAGACACTTGAAGATGGCACCGAGCCTTCCCTCAAATGGGGGAAGGATCGACTTGTCTCAGACGAGGAGGAGCCTGGTCAGGAAATGTTCCTGCCCACCCCGGATGCAACCAAGCGACCCTCAGTTAACTTCTCTTCCCTAAGGAATTGGCCTGACGATGAAGATGATTCCGACGTTGAGGTGATGGAGGCATTTGACGCGGTACCTATTTCTTACGCCTTTCCGGCTTCAGCTAACCCGGCTGGGCAGATCCATGAAGATCCCCCTCTTCCTACGGGTGAGCCAGCCCCAGCCGTGTCTAACAAGCGGGCTGCCACTTCCGCTGCTTCTTCTGGGCCTCCCAAAACGACCAAAAGGCGAAAGAAGTCCGCTGAAAAGACCGCCACCAAGCCTCTGACTAAGGTCATAGTCCAGAGAGCTCGAAAGCCCAAGGAGCCTTTGACTTCTGACGAGTAAGTCACTTTTCTCTTTGTCTGCTTCATGTTTTTCTATCTATATGCCTTTCTTTTTGTTACAACTTGTCATTCGTCGTTTGATTTGGCAGGGTTACGGCGAAGGTTCCCCAGAGCGGCTCCAGCATCACTTTGCCCCTCCGGCGTACCACATCTCCCCCTCATGGTGATGATACACGCCCGCTGAGCCCAATTCAGGAGGGTTCAGTGGCTGCTTCGGGTTCTACTTCACCTCGTCCAGAGGAAGGCAACCTCGGAGCAGGGGGAAGTGGCACGGCCGAGGCAGCTGATGCTCCCAGCTCTTCATCGTCTCAGCCGCAGCCCGTCACCTCCAAGGTACCATCAGCAGCAGCAGCACCACCGCCAACATCAGCACCAGCACAAGCGCCAGCACCAATAACAGCACCAGCAGCAACTCATTATGCCTCGTCCGAGTCTTCCAAGACCCGGCGAGAAGACTCCGCTAGCACCAAAGCAGCACCCAAGTCCAAATCAGCGGCTCAAGCTTCTGCCTCCCAATAGTAACCCAAGGCAAAGAGAGGCTCTGTCGCCACCAAGGCAGCATCCATCGAGGCTGGACAGCGCACGCTCCGTCCACCAAGACTTGCATTGCACACCAGCCCTACTGCCGCCCAAGTTGCGAGGAGGGAGGCCCACGCCAAGGGCTTGGTTGCGCCGCACATTCTTAGTGGAGAGAGCTATCCTCCGGCTCTAATCGAATATGTCAATAATTGGAACAGAGCGGAGTTCGTCAATCCCAACGACGATCTCCCGGAGAAGTTTGGGCCCGCTGAATTTAGCGCACAAATGAACACTGCAGCCAAGGCTATCAACCTTGCTGGCCGGATGATGGAGGTATGCTACTTTGTCTTTTCTTTAACATGCACAAGTTCTTAGAGATATATCCATTAGTCCTCGAGCCTCCGGGGGAGTAACTTGTTACTCGGTAGGATGCCCCTTAGAGAACTAGTGTAACTCCTTAGTAGCTTTGAATGTGCACACACCTAGAGACGGGTTAAGTTCCACTTGGCCCGGATTTTGTACACTTCGAACATGCACACACCTAGAGCCAGGTTAAGTTCCACTTGGCCCGGATTTTGTACACTTTGAATATGCACACACCTAGATCCGGGTTAAGTTCCACTTGGCCTGGATTTTGTACACTTCGAATATGCACACACCTAGAGCCGGGTTAAGTTCCACTTGGCCCGGATTTTATACACTTCGAATATGCACACACCTAGAGCTGGGTTAAGTTCCACTTGGCCCGGATTTTGTACACTTCGAATATGCACGCACCTAGAGCCGGGTTAGGTTCCACTTGGCCCAGATTTTTTACATTTCGAACATGCACACACCTAGAGTCGGGTTAACTTCCACTTGGCCCGGATTTTGTACACTTCGAACATGCACACACCTAGAGCCGGGTTAAGTTCCACTTGGCCCGGATTTTGTACACTTCGAATATGCACACACCTAGAGCCGGGTTAAGTTCCACTTGGCCCAGATTTTGTACACTTAGAATATGCACACACCTAGAGCCAGGTTAAGTTCCACTTGGCCCGGATTTTGTACATTTCGAATATGCACACACCTAGAGCCGGGTTAAGTTCCACTTGACCCGAATTTTCTACACATCGAATATGCACTCACCTATAGCCGGGTTAAGTTCCACTTGGCCCGGATTTTGTACACTTCGAACATGCACACACCTAGAGCCGGGTTAAGTTCCACTTGGCCTAGATTTTCTACACTTTGAACATGCACACACCTAGATCCGGGTTAAGTTCCACTTGGCCCGGATTTTGTACACTTTGAATATGCACACACCTAGAGCCGGGTTAAGTTCCACTTGGCCCGAATTTTGTACACTTTGAATATGCACACACCTAATCCACCGTTGCTTTTTTCAGGTCACCACCAATCGCCGGAGCGCTGACTTTCAGCGCCTCTTGGACACACACAAGGCGCTGCGCTCGAAACATGCTACACTTCTCACTGAGTTTGAGAAAAGGGGTAAGTTTTCACTTTGACTTTTTCCCATCTTTCTGTGCCTTTTCTCGCTGAACTAATCTTTGATTCGAATTGCGCAGCCGAAGTGGAGGCCGAAAACAAAATTATGAGAAAAAACTTGGCCAAGATAAAAGGTAATTCGCTTTGATTACTCAATTTCCGTGCTCTCTCTCCTTTCTCCTGAGCTTGGCAGATATTCATACCTCGGCTCTGCCGGGTCAACAAACTGTTGCAGTATCCCTTGAAGATATTGTGCCCGTGCCTGATATGATGCTGCATTTTCTCGAACAAGCAGGGCAACATCAGACCGAGCTCAAGAAGAAGGATGACAAACTTTCCAAAATCCAAGCCAAGGATGATGAAATTGCCAAGCTCAAGGCTGAGATGAAAAAGCCGAAAGAGCTCCACAAAGTTGAGTTGAACAAAGCTGGCCAGGACTTCACTGAAGAGCGAGAGCGCCTTAACCTCCAACTTGCAAAGGATCAAGAATTGCTGAAAGAGGCTGACGTCAAGCTTGGCTCGGCTAACGTTGAACTTGAGAAGATCTGGAAGAGACATGATAATTGCACCAAGGAGCTGACTCGGATCCATAGTCATATCTCCCGTAAACTCCTTTCCTTCAGCCGACATGTATTTTTCCAGGTTAAATTCTTTTACTTCTTTTGTCTTCAGGCAAATTCCCAGAGGGCGATGCCATTGCATCTACTGCGGTTGCCAAGTTCTGCTAGCAGAGGGTACTCCAACTGGTCCTGGCTCTGAACCCATTCCTTTTGACATGGAGGATCTGATAGTCAGCATATCCTCCCGAGTTGAAATTATGAAGAACTATGGTTCGGGTCTCCTGGATTCAGCCATCCGGATCTTCTATGCCCTTTGGCCTGGTGAGGATGTTCCGGAGGGATCCACTGCTCTGATCCACAAGCTGATGGATTGCGAGACCCAGCTCGACCTGTGGAGGGAATCCGCTGCTCGCGCTAGAGCTGATATTGTCCTCCACTTCATGCTTACATGGTATGAAAAACTAAATCTAAAGCTTCTCGAGCGCTTGCGCACCGGATCAAGGTGGTCAAATGATCCGGATTGGGTAGCCTGGCATAAGGCTTGTGCCCACAACCTCATCCAATTTTCCCCTGCCCATCAATGGAACGAAGGATCAAGCTTCCTTGGCGCCGTTGACGATGAATATGTCGAAGATGGTTCGGATGAGGAGGAAGAGGACGAAGCCTCGGATGTCGAAGAAAATGAAGATGACGATGAGGCTGAGGCCGGAGTTCCACCTGCTGGCACCGAGTTACCTCCTCCTGCTGCTGCTCCTTGAGCACGAAAAAACACTTTGAATTTTATTAGATCCCCGGTATGCCGGGTGCAGATGTATTAAGCACACAGATTATGTTTTGCTACTAAATTGCTCATGCCGGATTAACTTGGGCGTAGTCCCCGAGTTTCATTTTCTTGTTCCTTCAATTTCATGGCTCGGCTCGCGTCTACCTTGATTCGGTTTTGTGACTTACGAGTCCGAGTTTCAAAAGTTGACTTAACAATACTTGGAAACTTTAGGCTTAGCTCAAAATAACCCAGCGTAGTAAAAGTAAAGTAAACATAAGGTTAGTCGGAATAAAGAATGTCGGCTCGATTACGTTCTTTTCCTTAGTCGTTTTTCATGTGCTACGCAATTCCAAACATGTTCTCTTGCTTGCCATGAAGCCAATTCTTGTTGGACAGCAGCAAGTCGAAGAGTTGAGTTTTTGGTGCTCGCACACTACTAATCCGGCTTAGGTAGAAGCAACTTAATCCAGCCGACATAAAAAATAAATAACAAACACAGAAAACAACAAATATTACTAAGGCAGTCCCCGAGTTACTGCTCGAGGTGCCAAGATTTCATTGATAAACTCATTGCCGGCATACATACCGACATATGAGAAACTCGGATACACACACTTCTTTGTTAAGTGTAGAATGGACGAAGTAGGGCTACATTCCATGGATTCTTAGATTCCTCGCCAGACCTGTCCGCCTTGTTCTTCTCCTGTGGTTTTGCATCGATGAGATAATAAGAGTCATTATGCAATGCTTTGCTCACAATGAATGGTCCTTCCCATGGGGGGGATAACTTATGCATGCCAGCAGTATGTTGTACTAGCCGGAGTACCAGATCACCTTCCCGGAAGACTCGGGGGTTTACTTTCCGGCTATGATAGCGTCGGAGATTTTGCTGATATATGGCGGATCTGGACAATGCCAATTCTCTCGCTTCTTCCAGCAGATCAACATAATTTTGCCGGGCTTCTCGCACTTCGGCTTCTGTGTATTGGGTGACCCTAGGTGAATCATGCTCTATGTCGGCTGGTAATACAGCTTCTGCCCCATATACCAGAAAAAATGGCGTATAGCCCATTAATCGATTCGGTGTTGTTCTTAAACTCCATAGTACCGCTGGTAGTTCTTCTATCCAGCACCCCGCTGATCTTTGCAGCAGCTCAATGAGTCGGGGTTTTATCCCAGATAAAACTAATCCGTTGGATCTTTCCACTTGTCCGTTCGATACGGGGTGGGCTACTGAAGCAATGTCCAGCCGAATCTTCTTATCACGGCATAATCGCGCAAACGCTCCTTCAGCGAAATTGGTGGCGTTATCTGTTATGATACTGTGAGGATAGCCATATCTCAGGATTATATCTTTGAGGAACCTCACAGCTGTAGCTCCATCACATTTTTTTATCGGCTTTACCTCAATCCATTTCGTAAACTTGTCAACCATAACCAAGATATGGGTCATATTTCCTCTCACCGGCTTAAATGGACCAACCATATCCAAACACCATACAGCAAATGGCCAGGTAATTGGTATGGTCTTGCGCTCTGACATTGGCATGTGTCTCTTGGTAGCATTCCTCTGACAACCATAGCATTTTCTTACTAGATCTTCTGCTTGTTCTAAGGCACTTGGCCAGTAGAATCCATGCCAGAAAGCTTTTGTCACTAAGGCTCTGGATGAGGCGTGATGCCCACATTCCCTTTGATGTATATCTCAGAGGATGTCAAGCCCTTCTTTCGGGTCAACACACCGTTGCAGGACATTCGTGACACTCCTCTTGTATAGCTCGGCATTGATAATTGTGTATGCCTTTGCCCTCCTCTGAATTTTCCTTGAAAGCACTTCTTCATCGGGCAAGCATCCATCCTTCAGGAACTGGAATATGGGCAGTGCCCAAGCTGGTATAGCTCACACAGGAAACACATCCTCGTCAACTTCCATTTGATCCACTGACATAACCTCTGCCGGGTCAAGCTGTGCAGTCCCCGGGTTCTGCGAAGCAGTCCCCGGGTTTCCTGAACCACTTCCCACATCAATGTCCATGGACACAGCTTCCGACTTCGGATTTGCCGGGATATAGATTGACTCAGATTCTGGGGATGGCCTGATAGATGGCTTTCTGAGGTGCTCTAGTGCTACCCCTGGTGGAATTGCTTGTCGGGTTAATCCGAGCTTCAACAGTACGTCGGCAGCCTCGTTTTCTAGCTGGGGTACATGGTGAAACTCGCATCCCTCAAAGTATCCTGATATCTTTTGCACATGAAATCTGTATAATGCCATCCAAAGCATCCCATTGCCCCGAGACTTGCTGAACTACCAAATCCGAGTCATCAAAGCACTAGATCTGACGTATTCCAATTTCTTTTGCCACTTTGAGCCCATGCACAAGTGCTTCATATTCTGCAACATTGTTTGATGCTGCGAAGTGGATCTGCAGTACATACTTCAGCTGGTCTTTCTTGGGTGAGGTAAGCACAACTCCGGCGCCTAACCCGGTTTTCGTTTTTGATCCGTCAAAATGCATTCTCCTGTAGTTCGGATCTAGCAACGGTGGCTCATATTGCATCTCGGCCCAATCCACAAAAAAGTCAGCCACAGCCTGAGACTTGATCGCATCTCTCCTGTCGTATTGTGGAGCATAAGGGGCTAGCTCAATTGCCCATTTTGCGATCCTGCCGGTCGCATCCTTGTTTCTCATTATCTCAGATATGGGGGCCTCACATATCACTTTGATGGGGTGTTCTTCAAAATAGTGCTTCAGCTTCTTTGCGGCCATATATACACCATATGCCATCTTCTGATAGTGAGGATAGTTCTACTTTGATGCTGATAATACCTCGCTCAGGTAATAGACTAGCCTTTGCACTGACTTACCCTACTCGTCGCGCTCTACCACTACTACTGCACTTACAACTCGGTTGGTTGCGGCTATGTAGAGCAACATTGGCTCTTTTGATAGTGGAGAGGCTAACACTGGTGCAGTGGCTAACATTTTCTTTAACTGGATGAAGGCTTCATTGGCCTACGGCGTCCATATGAACTTGTCTGACTTTTTCATTAGCTGATAGAGAGGCAGTGCCTTTTCTCCCAACCGACATACAAACCGACTTAAGGATGCCAGCCAACCAGTGAACTTCTAGACATTGTTAAGACATTTCGGCAATTCCATTCGCTCTATGGCTCAGATTTTAGTTGGGTTAGCTTCGATACCTCGGCTAGAGACCAGAAATATGAGCAATTTCCCAGCCGGCACACCGAAGGTACACTTCTCTGGGTTAAGCTTCATTCGGAACCTCCTTAGGTTCGCGAACGTTTGCCTGATATCATCAAGGAGCGTTTTGCTTTCCTTGGTTTTTATTACCACATAATCCACATACACTTGCACATTTTGACCAATTTGATCGTGTAGGAATTTTTGCATACATCTATGATACGTTGCCCCTGCATTATGTAAACCAAAAGGCATGGTGAGATAGCAATAAGCCCCGTACGGGGTAATAAACACAGTCTTTATTTGACCATTCGGGTTCAGAGGTATTTGGTGGAAACCAGAATATGCGTCTATGAATGACAACAGTTCACACCGAGTAGTAGAATCTATGACCTGATCTATCCTTGGCAGTGGGAACATATCTTTTGGGCACGCCTTATTCAGGTTCGTGTAATCGATGCACATACGCCAAACCATTGCCACATTTGGATCATCTTTCTTCTTTTCCACCAGCACCGGATTAGATAGCCAATCCGGATAAAGCACTTCCATGATGAACCCGGCTGCGAGGAGCCGAGCTATCTCATCTCCAATGACTTTTCTCCTATCTTCGGCGAAGCGGCGGAGAGGTTGCTTCACCGTCTTTGCTCCGGGTCTTACATTTAAAGAGTGCTCGGCCAACTCCCTCAGAACACCTTGCAAGTCTTGTGTGGACCAAGCAAAGATATCCCGATTCTCACGGAGGAAGTTGACGAGCTCGCTTTCCTATTTGTCAGTTAACGCGGCACCAATTGTTACGGTGTGCTCTGTGAACAGATCATCAATAGGTACTTTCTCTGTGTCCTTTGTTGCTTGAAATGATACACTTCCATGCGGGTTGCTCAGCGCTGGCATATACTGCTGCGCGGACTGAGCCAATGCCACTACTTCCTGGATCTTTCTCTTTTCTTGTGCAATCACGAGTGACTCGACCAGGTTAGACCTGGCTGACGCACACTCAATGGAACGTCGGAAATCCCCAGCTATGGTAATTACTCCATTTGGCCCAGGCAACTTCATCTTCAGGTAGCTGATATGAGTACTTGCCATGAATTTGTTCAGGGCTGGCCTGCCGAGTAACGCGTGATACGCGCTTTCTAAGTTCACAACCTCAAACTCCAGATTCTCAGTCTGGCAGTTATCTCTCGTTTCGAACAACACGTCAACCTGGACTTTGCCGATGGGTTCCACGAGATACCATCCAGAATGCCATGGAAAGTTGTCCTTGTGGTTTGGAGCATGTTCTCCGAGATACCCAACTTGCGCATTGTATCCACGTACATGATATTGATGTTGCTGCCATTGTCAATCAGCATCTTAGAAAACCTCACATTGATATTTGGCCCGATGAACGTTGGGTCCAGCACTAATGCATACGAACCAGGGCTTGGCATAAGTTTGGGATGGTCCTTGATACTCCAGGTAATTTCCTGATCCGACCAAGGCATATACCTCATCACTTCCGGCATAACCGCATTCACTTCCATATGTCGACGTTGAAAGATTTTCCTATCTGTTTCCTCCGTGGTAAACACACAATAACTCTGGTGATGCTCTCTGTATTCATTTCTCCCATCATTGCCGGGGTACCTTTGATCTGGCTGATGCTGGTTTTCCACCTGATGCACTGCATCCCTTCTCTCATGATTCTCATACCTCGGAGGAGGTGGTGATAACATTAACTGTTGCGTATTTGCTCCGGAGAGCAACTGTTGCCGAGGTAACTCCTGTCGAGGTTGATCGTTCCGAGGTGCCTGAGCATTCCTCGAGCCACTTTGTTCAGTCTTCCTCATCCACTCACATTGCCTAGTTGTATGACCCACCGAGTTACTCGGATTTGGCGTGTGAAATTTACACGCGTGATCCAGCATTGCCTCATACGTATACCTCGGCCGGTCTTTCTTTTCTTGCCACTGTCTCTTTTGCTCGGGCGTCCAAGTTTTCTTGCCATCATTTCTTGGGGTCCACTGTTGACTCCAGTTTTCTAACGCTGATTACTCCCTGCTCCGGGTTGATCTTGGTTTACAACAGCAACTTGTTGCGAACTATACCTGTAATCCGGTCTATCATCTCTTCTCTTACCCCGGTAATCATTTCGTCGAGATGATCCGGCTCCATCTCACTAGTAGTACTCCTCATTTGACTCGTTTGATACAAGCCGGGGTTGAGTCGGATCCCCCAATGCATACAAATCAGCAATCCGGATTGTTTCTTCCAGTGTAGTTGGCATATCCCTTTGTAACCTTTGCCACAACATGCTTGCATATCTACACCCTTGTGCAAACCAAGTTATGGCCTGAGATTCAATCATGCCTTCACACGAGTTTCTCACAGTGCACCAGTGGGTTAGGAACTCCCTGTCTGTTTCATTTCGTCCCTGCTTGCACATCGCTAGGGTATTCGGCCTATTCGGCCTATGATACGTGCTCGAGAAGTTACTGACAAACATTTCCTCAAAATCGATCCAACAGTTGATAGTACGGTGCGGTAAATTGTTTAACCATACCCTCGCTGGCCCCTCCAGCATCTGAGGCAGGTATCTCACCGCCCATCTCAAATTGCCTGTCGCAATCTTCACTGTCGTTGCGTAGTTGATCAACCAATCCACCGGCTTGGTGCTTCCATCATATGTTTTCGTGCCTCTGGGTAACTAGAAGTTAGGTACCGGAGGCTCTTTCATGATTCGGGGCCCAAAGCACGCTGGACCCGGAGGACCTTGCCCCTCAATCTGCTCTAACCTATAGAGCCGATCCAGCTTTAACCTGGCGTCGTTAGGCATCAAGTTCCTGCTTCCCAACCTTGACCCTATCACATGATAATCTGGCCTAGGGTATCCTGCGTTCACCATTTCGGAATCACCATCATTGTATCTGTCTTGCTCTTGTTGAGCGCAATTTTGCTGCATACCTTGGCCGGCATTCTGCTCTTGCCGAGGTACACTCTACTGCTGTTGTTGCCGAGGTGGGTTTTGCCCTCCACCCGCCGAGTTACGCTGTCCAGCATTGCCGTTTTCAGTGTTTCTCTAACCGGCATTGCCTTGGTCGCGGTTACCTCAGCCAGCTTCACCTCGGCTGACACTTTGTATATCCTCATTTCTCTGCACTGCTTTTCCTTTCCCTGCCCTTGCCGGGTCATACGGGACTATCTGTTTGTTTCTCCTCGCCGAGGTTACCACTTCCTCTCTTTTAGGGCCATCATGAGGTGATGATGCAGCCCCAGCGGATTTCTCCGGGTTTCCCACTGCTGAATAAACGATCTTGGAAGCCCCAGCTCTTGCCGGGTTAGCCCTGAGCAACTCCTTATTCTGTTTGTTAGCGATCCGAACTAACTCGTTGACCCTCTCCTGCTGTCTTTGCCGGGCTTCACCCGTCAAACCCTCTAACTCGGATGCAGCTGCATCTGCTGCTCTGAGGTTCTTTGTCGGGGTGCTGTACTTCGGCAACCCCATGGATAAAGGGTTCTCTGATTCCTCAACTCTAGTATCACCCTCTTTGTTCATCTCACTGATGAGGTTTCTCCCTTTTACTTTACAACATCTACCTTATTTGCTCTTGCGTACTCGCGCAGCGTCATGTTCAACGACTTCTGAGCCACGGCTATCTTTTTCGCGCCCTCTAGTATTTTCTGCCTAGTTTCTTCTAACTCGGCTTGTGCCTGAGCCGGATCTACCACAGGTGCTATGGGGCTTTCCAAGCGATCTATCACTTGCCGCAACAAGTTTTCTGGCCTCTCTAGCGGAGGACCTCTACTTTTCCTGGGTTCCTTGGGTGTTACCTCCGGATCTGGTGCCGGGTCTTTGCTCGCACCAGCGTCAGGCGCTGTCATCATCACCTCGACGCGGTCGGGGGAGAGAGTAATGCATGCACCGTGAGCCGCGCTAAGGGGTGGCTCGCCTCCCTCGACGACGTGCCGCGGGTGAACGCAAGACACATCGACGCCGACGTAGATCCTGTGGGCGCCAAACTTGATGAAGACGCCATTGCGCGGTGGAGGTCGCTTACCGAAGCAACCAGCATTGTCGCTGACGTAGTCCAGTGCTCCAAAGCGCTGAACGAGCCCAGAGACGATGCGCTTGTCGTTGCCGATGATGCTTCCCGTCCGGATCTTCACTCATACTAGCGCCGCTAGCCCCACGGTGGGCGCCAACTATCGTGGTGGTGTCACGGCAGATGCCATGGATAGGCTAAAGGTGGGGCCAATATGCACTAGAGGAATCTAGGGAGGGATAGTGTGGTGATTCCACACACAGATGCTTTGTATTCTCCAAGTGTTCAAGGTTTATAGATGCTCCTTGAGCTGTATTGGGGAGAGGAGAAAGAAGATCTCTTACTCTCACCACTACCAACTACTCCCGCGTAGGGCAAATAACTTGCCATCCCCTTCTACTGAGGTCCTGGCGCTCCTTATAAAGGGGAGGCCAGGCTATTAGCTAGGGCATACGTGGAGGCATATTTCTGGGAATATGCCACTCCCAAAATAGTAAACCGATCGGGTCACCTTTTGCCACCGTAAGCCATGTAGAGGCTACGTAAGCCTCTGCGGCGCCAGCGTCAGCCGACATAGGGTGTGTCACCTTTGTCGGCCACGCCTCGCTGGTCCCTCCCTCTGTTCGCTTCGCTCACGCTCCTGCGCACAGAGGTCACCCTTTGACCAGCGAGATATATTCCTTCTCTTACAAGCCTGATATAACCCGGATCGTGCCTGGTTAATCCGGCCCCGTGGTGCCTGCATACAAGTTATAAAAAGCCTGCCGGAATACGACATACGTCGGCCGGGACACAGTTAGGTGGACATCCTCCGGTCCGGGTTACCCCGTAAGTCGGCCTGCCTTGAGGTGACTTGGCCAGCATACGCTTTGACCTTGCCGTACCTCGGCTAACTCGGCCTCTATACCCCGGCGTGACCCCCCCGGGGGTATCCCCCCAACAATGATATTTGTCTGAATCTTGCTAGATCTCTAGAGCCTGCTAGGATTGCACTAGCTGGCCTATCTCTGGGTATTATTGATGATTAAGGATGTTATTATGTTCTGAAAACCATGTTTATTTGTTCTATTGAAAGACAAATTGGGCGCACCATTATGGGCTTATTGTGCACATGCGGCCCACTTGTTGAAAAGCCCATAAATCAAACCCTAAGAGCATCTCTAAAAGATACTGAAAAAGGGGCCGGAACCGAAAAATTCCGGCGAGTTTACGGGTTCAGGCCGAAATAGGCCCAGAACAGGGCCCAAACTCGTGGCCTGGCCCGTAAACAGAGTTCGGGGGCCCGAGAAATTTGGCTGCCACCACGTATTAAAACGGGCCGTGGAGGGGAGTTTGGCTTCCAAACCCTACTCCCCTCTGCCGCTACCTCTCGCTCCACCGCCACCAGCCTCCTCTCCGACGAGCAATCCAGCAATTAGAAACTTAGCTTCGCCTCCGCTCCGCGATGCCATGGCCTCGCGTGGTGGCTCTGCACTCGCCGCTGCAGCCCCTCATGTTCTGCACGGAGGCACAACGCCGGAAGTTCAACCGGTCAGAGGGTGCGCGCAAGCGCAGTGCCCGCCGGTGGACGAACTGGGGGATCACGCCCCCAGGGAAGCTGGCCAAGTACGGAAACGGCGGCGAGGGCTCCACCACCATCGCCGCCGCACGCAAAGGCCAATCTGGCCTCCTTTTGCTCGGAATTAGTCCGCGTGGTTAGGCTACTAGCTAATTTAGGTTTTTAGTAACGATTATGTAACTTTTCATGCTCAATCAGAGCATCAAACTACCATCTATATATATGATCATCGAAGGATTTCCCCGCGACATTTGAATTGCGTTTTTTCAGTTCGTGTTTATGGGTTATGTTCTGCGCCAGGTGCAAAATCTTCCTCCCCCGCGTTTTCGGAAGACTGAATATACGTTTTTCGGTTCCGAAGTTTTCGGTTACTGCTAGAGTTGCTCTAACCAACCTTCACTGCTCCTCCTTATATAATATAAGCAACCCTTGCTCCTCCTTACAACTACCACAATGACCACATACTCCCCCATTTCCCACAACGGGACTAAAACCCTAGATCTCACTAGCCGCGCTGCGCGTGGTTCAAGCTCATCCGCGCGTGGTCGTCGAGGTGGGCGAAGCAGACCATTGCGTGGCTAGGTGAAGCAGATCGTCCGTGGCTGGGCGAAGCAGATCGTCTGCGTGTGGTCATTGCACTAGGGATGGGCAAAGCAGATCGTCGCGTGATTGGGCGAAGCAGATCGTCTATGTGTGGTCATCACGCCAGCGGTGGGCGAATCAGATCATCTGTGGATGGTCTCGCGCCAGGGGTGGGCGAAGCAGATCCGTGCATGGTCGTCGCGCCAACGGTGGACGAAGGAGATCCATGCGTGGTCGTCACGCCAGCGGTGGGTGAAGCAGATTAGCGCGTGGGCATTATCGTTAAGATTTTGTTTAGGAATTCGTAGAATAGGAGAATAGAGAGGCTCTCAAGAATTAGATTTAGTGTTTAGGAATTCTTCTATTTTGATTTTTTATTTTTGAAGCAATTTATGTAATATGTGAAAAATATAAATATTAAAATAAATATTGTGTTAAAATGGGTTCACAATAAATATTGCTAATATATATATATAATCTGGTATGTTAGAATTGCAATGAGATTAGCAACGTAAATCAATTATTGTTAATGCAATTAACTTTCAGTGATGTTGGATGGTGTAACACGGTAAATTTATGCGTGGTTACACGACACTAAATTTACGCCGCCTTATGTAATGTAACGTGGCGCATCCTTAGCCACGTCACGGAAGCGCTAGCTTGGTGGATCACGTTGTGCCGCGCTAAAAAATTCGCTGCAGCTTTCGAATCTCTGACGCAGTTATCCCTGGAGACTTTTTTCCGCGTCAGCACGGCCGCGTCGAATAAGGTTGTGCCTCAACGTCTATAAGCGCCAGCGCTCAGGCTCCGTGTTGTAGTGAAAGTGCAGTCCTCACGATTCGATCCAATCCAAGATCGTCGAAGTGCTAAACATACAACACATCTGGCAGTATCCACACGTACGACGATAAGCGCCGAATGTGAACTGCTAGATCCAGTACAACGGCTAGACTGAAATGAAGCTAGAGTTTCCAACACATGAAATGACCTAACTGTGCTCCTTGGATATCTGTGCCCCAGTATATATAGGGAGTGAAAGTGGACTCCACTCATTTGTGGCCCATTCATTAAAGCCTATATTCGTCACTGCGAGTCTAACTCACTGACTGAGTCCTTGTCCGATTCAGCTCCAACATAAATATGTTTTCGGTTCAGGTCTAACCAAAACTTGCTCTCACTCTTAAGTGTGTGACCCGACATGCTCATGCTGACTCTGACACTATTTAAGTCTTACTCGTAATCGATTAGTCAGTAGCGGTTCCTGCTAATAGAACGTCCCAACTCTCAAGTATCAAAGAGTCATGACGACATAACTTCCAATGCGACTTGCGTCCGAGTCCCTTTATCTCACGATACATCTTGTCAAGCTATAGACAAATAATTGTCATCCTTCAAATAGCTCAACTCCTTTCTCGATCTGAAATAAGTGATTCATCCAACTAACTCTTAGTCGGATGCCTTGATTAACACTTAACCGAGTCATGCATGGCCATACTTTGCGAATCATATCATCCGAGAGGGCCCGACAATATCTCTCTAGTCGGAGGAGAAAAATCCTATCTTGGTTATTCATATCACGCAGCTTGATTCTCAGCCGACCCGAACTCTGCCTTTATAACTGCCATTTGATAGAACAGCATTTGACAAAACCTAATTCGGTGACACGCAACTCGGATTGTGGGATAACCTTGGGTCTAAGTATTTCTTTGATTGAGACATACAGATGAGGACTTGTTCATTTATATCAATATGGGTCAGTCCGACTCGCTAAACTCTTTAGTCGAATCCGTGTAAGTTGGAATAGCATCACCATGCCCACGACAAGTGGAGCTGAGTCATCAGCCGACTTTCACATTAGTCTAAGTTGTGTGTCCATCACAACCTCAATGACCAAGGACATCTAGTATGAACAACGTGAATATATAGTTTTATAACCGAATCACATATTCAATGATACATATCCAAAGTTTATATAAGGACAATATAACAACTTTATGAATACATCAGAAATAATATTATACATGATTGCCTCTAGGACATATTCCCAACATTAAGCGCTAGCCAAAACATGGATAAAGAATACGAAGATGGATACGTTATTTTTGGAGGATTTCCTGAAAATGATGAATCTCAAAAGGCCTAAAGCTCGAAATGACAATGATCCTCTTGAAATAGTTGCAATCAAGGCCCATGAGTTAGAGTTTGAACCTACCAAGATGATCAAGCAAACCATCATCTAGGAACGTATCTTTAAAATTGGTATTGGTTAATATACAATGAATATTCTTTATGATGTAGTAAACTTAGTTTGGATCATTATATGGTTAAGAAATGAAGTTATTTTTTGCGCATTCTACTTACAAGAGATTTGCGAGAGTTCCAGGGGTAATAATAGTAAGCCAAGGTAATAATTTCATTGGAGGAGATATGTTTATTTAGATATAATAATATGCCAAACCAGTTCATAAATAAATAAGAAAAGATCACAATTTGTCTATCTAGAAACAAAAGCGGCCGCCAACAACTTCATGTTTTCTGTAATTGGTTTTGTAAATATTCCACCGATCTATTAATACCATCTACATTAGTACAAAGAGCGCGAAAAGTAATAAAAATTACAAATAGATCTTTGGACCACCTAACGATGACTACATACACTTGCACGAGCTGAAGGCATGCCACCGTCCTCGCCCCTTCATCACTGGAGTTGGACAAAGCTTGTCGTAATAGAGCTTGTTGTAGTAGACATACGAGAAGTCGTCGTGCTAAATCTCCAAAGGGCCAGCGCATTAGAGCAGCAACCATCGCCAATGATGACAACTATAGATCAAAAGAGACTGACCTGAACCCCAACAACAAACATGAAAAACAGTTGGGTCCTAGGAGACCCGCCGGACAGACGACTCTATGCGCATCCTGTCGGCTCTAGACGCACCACCGGAGAAAAGATACCACGGGACCTTATTCTAACTTCAACCTAGATGGATTTTTAGGTCACCGCGATCGTCCTATCTCCTTTCCTCACGGTACTGTTTTGCATGCACGCCTGATTGTTCACTCCAACACTTTGTGCTTATTATATCCTTATCTGTCCTCGTTTCATTACCATTTAATATATTCAAAAATATATTTTCTTCTCACTTTACTTCTCAAGGAAATAACTCGGCATTTTAGACATCCGTACTTTTGTTAAACGTGCCATTTTCATTTGCAGTCATATTTTTTTTTTGCAGTCATATTTAAACACCCGTGGCTACTTAAAAACACAGTAATCGGGAAAGCATGTCCCTGTTCCTACAAAAATTGAAATAGAATATAGTGTTATATATTTTTGGTCAATTCTTATTTATATTTAAATTCTAAAGTAAGTAGATCTTAATAACAATTTCTACCCTTTTTAAACAGACCAAACGCTACATAGAAAGAGTTCCTGTGGAATCTTCTAAGAGAACTAAGCTCCCTAGGATTGGAGATCTCAGATTGCTTCGCGACCGATCGTTGGGTTTAGCCTGCCTGTCAGCATGTTACCGTCTCCTAGCTGTCCCGATTCCAGACAGTTTCGTTCTTTTTTATCTGAGACAGTTTCGTTCTTGCCAAACCTTCTGGTGGTAACAGTGGTAGATCGGTTCGTTCCCATTCATTTATTCTGCGTAACCTACACATCGACACCGACACCGCCGCCGGCACCACCTCCTCACATACCTCCCCTCTACCGCCCAAGCTCCCCTTCCACGGCGAGTGCACACTGGATGCTTCGCCCCGACCCCACCTACACCCTAACCCTCCAACCGACGCTAGAATTGTGGCGAGTATGATCATGAAGGAGATCCTCATTGGAGTTGTTGCGCTTGCCTCAACGGCCCACGGAGGGTCGCCATTGCCACCTCTGGACAGACCTCCTCGCATGCGCGATTTCGTCAATGGATAGTGAGTGCCTCAGCTCCGTGCCTTCTTGATTTTTTCCAGGACTTGGCCGTGGCGGCCGATGCATTCTTGGTAGTTCAGGTGGGAAGTGTATATGGGCTCGATGTAGGAAGAACTGGGGAGGGAGACGGAGACGGATGTCGAGCTCGAGGTTGATGTCGTCAAAAAACTAGAGTGTCCCTATGCGGAGGAGGCTAAGGCGGAATACCATCCCCGAATAGCACGCACCCTGCTTCCACGGACGTCGCTTGAGTAGCTTAGCTGGGAACGTCCCGAAGGAGCACAACAAGGAGTGAGGAGTGAGGACACGCGCGCGCAGTCCATGCTTGTGGTGCTCGGAGAGTGTTTTAGATTATTACAATCTAAGCAATTCAGGTCTGGAGATAAATCCATGGATAAATCGATCTATCTAATTTGTCGATGAGTATGAGCAAAGCAAGCGCTTAATGCATTCTTGCAGAAAGAATGCAAGTAGTGCTAGCAAGCTAGCTAAATGTCCTAGGTTCGGGTCCCCTCGACCTCACAAGTCACAGTTCTGATTTTCTCTCAAGAAAGTAGTCTGAAACTCTAAATTCAGTCAATACATTGCAGACTTGGCTATGTTTGGCTACACATCCTTTTCCTCAGCATTTTTTTTACTTCGGTGCACCTACATTCAACAACCTTAACACGTCGCATTTTCTAAAAAACTAATTGGGAAGGTAGTCTGAACTCTGAATTCAGTCAATACATTGCAGACTTGGCTATGTTTGGCTACATATCCTTTTCCTCAGCAATTTTTTTACTTCGGTGCACCTGCATTCCACAACCTTAACACATCGCGTTTTCTAAAAAACTAATTGGGACTGAAATTCTAAGATAAATAACCAGTTCTCTATTAAACGGTATTTTTTCTGTCCTGCTCACATGTTTCGTTCTGGCTCTGGTTCATTCTTCCTCCATGGTTGCAGCGTTTGATCTGGAGAGTTCATTTGCAATTTGAGGTTATGCAGGCAGATGGGATGGTTGTCTTGAGAAGATGCGTTGCGAATCATTCAAACAATGTGACACCGTGAACAACCGGCAGGAGGCGGCATAACACAAGGGTTTGCATAAGGTATAACTGCAAGGAAGCACGACTTTTGTTTTGTTCTCTTTTTTCTGTCAAGCTTCGAACACCTTCATGTCCTGATCATCCAAAGAATAATCCTAGCTAGCGCACTAATGAATTGGTTACTTTATTCCATGAATTTCTATTAGTTCTGTTGTAAACTTTAGGTTTTTCTTAATCCCCATATAATCCGATGGAAGATTGAGCCTTTTACTACGGAATATGCTCTTACTTGAATCCTTCCAGACCTGAAAAAGATATCTAGACATTGGATGTTTGATTCATAAGTAACTGTAGAAGTGGAATATATTCTTATTTTTGGTCACAGTAGATTTCCTTTGTTCCATTAACAAAGAGGTGGACTACACTTCTCAGAGAGTTACTACATGACTCTCCAGTCATAAGGTTGTTTGTCCTTTCACATTTCTTTATAAAATGGGAATACGTGGACCATAAAAAATGGACAGACAATGGTTATGTGATAGATTTCTTAAACTTCGGCGAGTCATTGTTACTATTTTTGACCAAGCATTTCTCCGATGTCGTATAACGAGATGCAGGCATAGTTAGATTTGGTTTTTCGATAGGATACTAAGGTTTCATATAGAGGATATATACTTAAATAATAGTGTATTGCTTCGTCATCCATCCAAGCGATGAAGTAATTCATCTGACGCGGTAATTGAGACTATGGATTAGAATTAAAATACTCCCAACTTTGCTTTATCAAGTATAGTTCTTCTAGCAGTTTTTATTGATGTTTGTTTTCGTATTGCACAAAATGCTTAATTTAATTTGATATTAGTGTACCTCCTAATAATTTGCAGCCATCTATTACCAAGAACATGACATTCCTATGTCCATTATGTGCCGTGATTTCCTAAGCATTGAAAATTATAAATTTGTATACTGATGTAAGAATATGCTATTAACTACAGTTTTACCTGTACTATTATCAAGGTTCTAATGTTTGATTTCTAAATTGGAAAAATCTGAACGTGAAAAGCACTTGAGGTTGTCTGCACTCTCCTACCTCTTTCCCAAAGATAAAATATATTTATTTACAATATTTGTATTTTCCAATTATTCACTTAATTTTCTGCCTACTTCGAGTTTTCCTTGGTTATTAATGCCTTCTCTACGTACTAATATTTTCCGACCTTCAGTCTTACTGATAACAACACTTCAACTGTAGTTTGATCGCCACCAAACAAATTAAGAATAGAGGTAATAATAACACTTCATGAGGTTCCTATGTAAAACATGTCCGCACAAACTTATTTGCTGAATTCCACTGCAACTGAAAGTTGCAAATTTATATTAGTGTCGATGTTGTGAGCTTCAGTTTGCCCACTATATGTGCTCTACAAGAATGAGCTGTCATTTGGGTTGAGATCTGGGTCTTATCAGTCTCTGAAATGTATATCTCTAGGATTAAATTCTTGGTATTTTTTGGCTCAAGTTAGAACTATGTTGAACTCCTGATTTTATCATCAACTCCTTTTTAGCATGCTTTAGATAGTGCTATTGGATAAATGGGTAAAATTTTAGATTATAGTTCATGTGATTATATCTTTGGTATCTAGATGAGTAATGCTTTAGAGGTCAATGGGAAATTCATGTTATTTTTGTGTGTAGGAACTTCGTCGAGTCTGTAATCACATATATAAACAGGACGTGGTCATTGTATTCAGTATGGGAAGTCATGCTGCTCTCGAGGCTGTTATGGCTGTATAACAAATAAATTACCAGGATTACTTCAGAATAGATTAGGCAATCATATACTACTACTAATTATGAAAAATTTGTTGAAGGAGTAAGTGAGGCATGAAACTACTCTGACGTTTTGTCCAGAAGAACGTAAAACTTTCTGTTTTGTTTATTGCTATCCTACATTTTTGTTTGAGTAACCTCTTTCCTGTTTGCAGAGAAGATAATTTTTTCCGAAGATTCATACCCTGACTTTGTGGATGAATGTACTTGGCATGGAAATGTGGCCACAAAATATCATCTGAATTGATTTATTTTAAAATATTTGAACTGAATTTTGGCATGCAACATTATCCACTGTCCACAAAGATGTCCGTTCTGTCTTCCAAACTCTGTGACTTTCTTCACCAACAAGCAGGTATTGATCTAATGAGGTCATCCTATTATATGTGAATTACACTCCGAAAGAAATACATGTGTGTGACCGTTAATTGATTTGATGTTTTTGGAGAGGGAATCAAGTGCCTTAAAGATCGATGTTATATGTGATACTTTGCTAACTTACGAGTGAAAAATGTTACAAAATACGTTTCTCCTGTTTGTGGGAGCGGAGTCAAAGGTGGATTGTTCCTCTAGGTTTTGAATGCGCCTATGTGATGGAGCTATTTTTTTCTATTGTTGTTCCATGTATTTTTTTCAACTTATTTAGTTGAGAGCAGAATGTACCGAGAGACACAATCCGGGGAAGAAAACGTTAGCTGCAAAGATTGGCGCAGCGAAGCACGCAGGGTCCTTCTAGTAGAATCATCCAAAACCCCTATAAATTTCCGCTAGTACAAAGAGACTTGCCTGTGTTAACGTTAACAGGCTCCATTCATGGATTACTTTGGATTAATTACAGTTCTTAACATTATGTTTCCTTTTTTTATGATTTAGATTGATTTTGAAGTTAAAATTTCTACAAATAGTAAAAGTGTGTTGTACATATGTCTCTACTTATTTTCAAATTTCCTTACAACTTTTTAGCGAGTGTATTTGCCACCATGCACAGCCAGCCCAGATACCCATTCTCCTTACCATAACATAAGGAGTGCTACAAATTTGGTATGCAGTAACAGATTTAGTCAAGAAATTTTACATTTTATTAAATGGTACGAAATGTTGATGCACACGTAGGCAGCCCACATTTACAAAGAGACTAAAGCAAACAGCATTAGAGATCTGAATACAAATCGCAACACTACATTATTCATTTCGTTCACCAGCCAATAATAACTTCCGTGGCAAAAGCCGCCCAATATGCATGCCACCATCGATCAGAGCTCGCATGCGCCTACGTACACGCACTGGACCCGATCGATCAAAGCTCAGAATCCATCAAGATCGAGAAACTCGTCTGGGTCAAGCGGCGCCTCCTCCTGCCTCGGCGCGACGGCGACAGCCTGGTGGTGGTCGCCGGGCCGCTGCGGCGAATGCGGCCGCGGAGTAAGAGGAACATGAGCCTGCTGCAGCTGCAGCTGCGCGCGGTGCGCGGCGGCGAGGTCGAGCTGCGCCCGCGTCCTGGCGAGCTCGCCCTGCGCGGCGAGAATCTCCTCCTGCAGGTTGTTGATGATCCCGGCGCATCCGTACACCGGGTCCTCCACCCGCCACTGTGCCTCCATGGCCAGCGTATCCGCCGCCTGCCCTCTCTCCTCAACCGGCAAGCTCTGCAGAATGGCATCTCACCAAGGTAAATCATCAAGCGTGAAAGCCCGATCCTCTTTAACTAACTTATGCTAAGTAAACTAGCTGATGATTTGTCAATGGCGGATTAGTACTAACCTGGAGCAGCCTGGCGGCGTTGCTGGCGCCGAAGACCCGGTGCACGCAGGCGTAGCGGTGAGGCTGCGACGCCGGGAAGTAGGGGGCGAGCACGCAGTCGTGGGCGCACCGCCGCCGCAGGTACTTGCACGCCGCGCACCGCTTCGGATGGTTGCCGCTGACTTCCAGCTGGTCTTCCTCCACGTTGCCGGGCACGGCCGACATGATTGGTGACGATCTAGCGCTAGATCGCGGTGTGAGTTTCTTGGATTTCGTGGATCTTTCAAAGATTTCGGTGGAGATCTTTGTGGGCGCGTGCTTATATAAGCATGGATGCATCGTGCATGGAGGGGGTCAGGGGGATGAAAATGGCAACACCAACGGCTACGTTCGGGGTAAGCATGGCAACCTTAACGGCATTGTTTGCTGCTAATTATGTCAGGAGAGAACACGCCGCGCAACAGCTGCCCGACTTTGCTCCTCCCCTCTACATGCATGCCGCCCTGCACCGATTGGTACTCTCCTGCAAGCACACACGTATGTAGGACTATATGAAAAAAAAAATGCACGATTGCTAAACTCACGGAAGGGTTGTTTTTTCGAAATTTTTACAGAATCTATTAATAATCATCACCCACGGAGAACTTAAAAATAATACTCTCTTCGGCCCATATTAGTTGACTCAGATTTGTGTAGATACGGATGTATCTAGACACATTTTAGTATTAGGTACATCCATATCTATAAAAATCCAAATTAACTAATATGGGTCAGAGGGAGTAATAAGAAGAAATAGGATCTTGAACCACCTACCATGACTACAAGCAAGGAGACGAATTTTTGGACCCCTGGTTATCCTGGACGCAAGATTTGGTCCGTTGATTAGTTGGAGATTCGGTTTGGGAAGCCCACAGGAGATCCGTTGTTTTCTGTAGCTTAGTTATCATGTATCTGTAACTTAACCGTAACTTAGTGGTCAGTCGAAGTAACTTAGTCCGATATGATGTAACTAACTAACTAGTAGCCACCGCACTGGGTGGGACCCGTCAACACATGGGAGTGCTCTGATTTGCTAAGAACTTGAGTCTAGGAGCACCCCCTTCTTATCTAGTATTTCTGAAGCAAGTAACCAAGTCGAAGGTATGCCGCCGTCCTCCCCCTCCTCGTTGGAATCCGGCAATAGTCAACATTTTGTCCACAATTCTCACGTTCCGTTTGTTTTCAGAAAAAAATAAAATAGAAAGCTAAAAAGGAAAAAAATAGTATTGTGCAGAAAAAGAAGGGAATATTATAAACAGAAAAGAAAAAAGAAAAGAGGGAGATATTTCCAGCAAAATCGGGAACGACAAGGATTTTAGAAAAACAAATACGAAAACTTTCCAAAATTATAACCTAGCTAAAACCATGTATGAAATTGTAATTTCAGTCGCTGATTTCCCTTACTCTTGACGGACTATGGAATATATTTAACTAAGGCTTACATCACACATGTAACCATGCCATATTACGTACTAATCAAGCAAGCGTCTTAGCGTCTAACTAAAACTATTTATTTGAACTAATATACTTATGGAAGTGTTGAACTATGTGTGCTACTACCTCTGTTCCATAGAACAAGATGTATAATTTTTCTAAGGTTAGACGATGAAAAGTTTAACCAAGACTATAAAAAGTCTATTTAAAACTATGATATTGCATAGATATAATATAAAAATGTATATTGTCATATATCTAATGGCATAGCATGGTAAATATTGATAGTTTTGTTCTAAAAAATTGGTCAAAGCTTATATCATTTGACTTCCAATTATTATGTGTCTTATTTTAAGGGTTTATTATGACTATGTTCCTATTCAATCGGAAATAGAGATTGTGCCACTACGAATTGGCCAATTGGAAGAATGCCACCAGCCAACGCGGTCTCGTTATTAGTCTATGTCCCTGATCCCGTTTGACGTCAGCTGACGTTTGTCATGTCTAACTTGTCATCACTCAGTTTCTTACATGTGGGTCCCATCATACATGTAATCGCTTTTCTGGCCATTATTTTGTCGAGATGGCCCCGACACCTAAGATTTCAACCACGAGCATCCTAGGTTCGAGGATCCGAACCCATATTATTCTACAATTTCCATATTTTGTCGCTCCAGCGCCCCGCTCCTCTCCACTTCTCTGGTCCCTCCGACTGCCACACCGTTTCTTCGTGCATCGCCCCGTACCTCCAATGCCCACCATTTGGCCTCTGTTTGTCGCCCTCGCCATCATTCCCCCTCTTCCTTCTCTCCTTCATGTTGTGACTCGTCATGTTGTGGTCAGGAGGCCGGAAGAGAAAAGCTGAGCCGGTTGTTGGTTGCACGACTATGATGGTGGACGTGAAGCAGATCCAACACGGAGATGATCCTTCATAACATGAGAGCCCGGAGATGGATCCTGTGAGGCTAGATAGCACATGCAAGGGAGACACAGGGGAAGAGAATGCGGGGAACAAAGCTCAGCAGGTCAGGAGCCCGGTGAATGTGTCGTTCATGGTAAGAACTGTAATTCCGTCTTTATCCTTTTTAATTAGCGACTCTAGTCATGTGGTAATATCGATGATGTTTGTTGATAACTGTCGGACTTCTTCCGCATCTGGATACCTACTAAACATTCGGCACGGGTGTCATACTGAAACCTTGCATGATGATATAATTTAAGTTAGTGTTGGTTTTGATTATCGACTGACAGTAGACGCGGAAGACCTAACTCTATGTTACTCGTACAAAGAATTTGGCAAGTACCGATTAGCTAGAACGAGAAATTTGTATCCAGGTACTACAAAAAAAAATCTCGCAATTTTGGCGGCATTAGAACCCACGAGGCCCTGGTCATGATGTGGGGTAAACATCTAGGGATTAGGACTGTGTTGACGCCTGTACACATCGTTAATAAAAAGACTGGGGAATATACTATTGTTAATGATTTCAGACCATCTAAAAGTCAAACAACTCAACTGGTTATAACAGACTAGATTCTCATGAAGATATAGAAATGGAGGAACTAATGATAATTTTTTATGAGAAGGAGATGGATTTGGACTTTATTCAAGGCAAGTGGAACTACAACTTACACATGTTGGATAGTTTCAAAGGAAAGGTAGAAAGGGAATCACTTGGGACTGATGTTGACATTGAGGTAGTGAGAGATAGACAAAGGAGTTGAAGAGGGGTCAATTATATGATAGCGGATTAAAAATGCTTCAGCGGATATTTTGACTGCCCGAAGGCATACTAGAAAGGATTTCTAGAGGGCTGCAATCTATACTTGGCAATAGACGCAACTTCTTTAACATGAAAGTTCAGGGGACAACTTGCCACAGCTTGTGATGTAGAATCCCATAATTGGCTTTTCCCCCATCGCTTATGTTGTTCTTGAGGGTGAATCTAACAAAAGTTGGACATGGTTCATGGAGAGACTACGTGTAGTAATTGATTACTGAAGGATAAATGTCCTAGGGGCCAATAATAAAGTTGTTTTTATTGATATATCTCATATGTTTAGAATAGTTTTGTACCATGTTATAACAGTATTAAGCGGAAACATTAATACACGTGTGTTATATAAACAAACCGAGTCCCTAGTATCCTGTTAGAAGACTAGTTCGTTCGGCAACCGATGATCGAGGTTTTCCAATCATGGACATTTATATTAACTGACAGCAAGGTCACTTCATTGGATGAATGATGTGATGGACACACACCCAAACGTAGCAATGTGATCCAGTCACAAAGTTCAACACTGCAATATCTAACAAAGCTTAGTAACTCAATCCTTTAACAGTTAGATCATGTTTAATCACTGTCACATGTGGCTGCTTTGATTGCATCAACCGCCACACCGTAATAGGGTGACCATAAAGGTTTAAGAAGAAGACTGATGATGATGGCAATGTCACCATGTACAAGGCCGCAAGGCTGTCGAGAATAAATGTATTTTTAAGAAAAAGATTGATGATGATGAAAACGTCACCATGTACAAGGCTCGACTTGTCGCGGAAGATTTTTGACAAATTCAAGGAGTTTACTACGACGAGACATTCTCTCCGTAGCGAAGTTTAAGTCTATTCAGGTTTTACTAGCAGTTGTTATACATTTCGATTACGAAATATGGCAGATGGATGTGAAAACCGCGTTCCTAAATGGCAACATTGAGGAAGAGTTGTATATAATATAACCAACATATTTTGTTGATCCAAAGGATGCGGGGAAAGAGTGCAAGCTTCAACGTTCCATTTATGAAGCAAGCATCTGGAAGCTAGAATCTTTGTTTTTATCAAGTCATTAAAGGTTTTGGGTTTGTCCAAAATCAAGAAGAAGCTTGCACTTATAAGAAAGTGTGTGGGAGGCGATTTGAGGTTTCCCGATCATGGACATTTATGTCAACTAACGATGAAGTCACTTCATTGGATGAATGATGTGATTGATACACACCCAAGTATAGCATTGCAATGTGATCTAGCCACAAAGTTCAACATTGGTATATCTAGCAAAGCGTAGAAACTCACTCCTTTGACCATGAGATCATGTTTAATCACTATCACATGCAACTTCTTTGATTGCATCAACTGTCACACCGTAACAGGGTGACCATAAATTTGTATATTAATTGGGTATTCCAAAGTGATAGTTGAGGCATATGCATCAAGATCAGATTTGCCTATCCGAGGGACATATAGATACTCTGGGACCACTCTAGGAGATTACATCAATGATCTTGCAAGCATGTGACTAGGTCATGAGGATGTAATATCACGGGAATGAGTAAATGTGTTTGCCGGTAATAATATTAAACTAGGTATGTCGATACCAGAGATCGGATTTTGGACAAACCAAGTATCGCAATGCAAAGGGAATGAGACTCAACATTTAAGATTCAAGTGGTCAAGTTATTCATGGAATCTATGGGAGCCATCATGAGTTTCCACACAATGTTGTTGGTCACTGATCGGAGATAGGTCTCGATCATGTTTGAGAATTCCCAAACCCTAAGTGTGTCATGCTTAAAGGTAGAGACGCTTAGAGTTGATCCGTGATCGTAAGAGAAATAGAAGAGACATAACTGAAATCGTTTAGGGGAGAAAACTGAAGTTGTTCGAAGGGGTTCGAAAGGAGTTTCAAAGTGTAAGAAATTAATCAATATGGAATTATTAATAATTATTTGTATTAATGAATAAATATTGATTTAGTTAATAAATGGAGCAAAAGCCCACCTAATGGGCCTTCCCGGAGGGGAAGGGCCCATGAGGGCAAGAGAGCGCGCGAGGTGGGGGCCCTCCCTACCTCCGTATAGCCTAGGGCTGCGTGCATGCAGGGGTAGTGGCCATCCCACTGCCGGCCGCCACCTCCTCCTTCCTATCCCATGTTTTGTCCCATCCTGGGACTTTGAGGGAGGGAGTGCTCCATTTTCCCCTATATGTAGATGGGAGAGCCCTCCTCCCAATCTTATCCCATTGGCATTCACCTTATCCTCTCTCCCTCATGTGTGTGTTCCCTAGTTTGGGCGTACACAATGAGGTAGTGTTTTCTCCACCATGCGCACACCATCATGCAATTGGAGTCGGTCCGAATTTTCTTCTTCCGCTGCTTTGCTGGACCAGGGCCCAAGAGACGTCTCTACACGGGACGTGTGTACTCCTTCGGAGGCACCACCACTTGTGGTGATGGACGCTTGAAGCCTTCTTGGCCTTGATATTATCTATGCTTCGGCTACATTAGTAATGTGTGAACGGGAACATAAAACCGCTCGGTTTCAAAGGTATGACCACAGAATACCTCTCGTTATGTTACAATTGCATAGGTAGATCTTGGCTATGGTGTTCTCATTGTTAGGAAAAAATTTGTTTTTCTCCAACAAAACCCCCTTAGTGGTATCAGAGACGATCTATGCGTAGATATGTGTTGGTACGAGTAGAACACATAGAAATATATGGGTATTGATTTTATAGTTGCTACCCTCCCACGTGTACTTGTTCATGTTGCGGCATTGTTCGGTGAAGAGGCTTGGGCCGACATTATGCGTAAGCTTACGCTTGACTGGTTCCATGCTCAACATATGGGTTGTACCATATAAGTGGCTAGTGGGTGTCTGTCTCTCCTACATTAGTTGATTTAGAATTTATAAAGGATGGTCTTGAAAAGGGACTTAAAGCGGCAACTAGTCAATCCATATTCTAGCTGCAAGTTCGTATATAAGAAACGGTTCTTGTGCGGAAGCCCATAAATCCACATAAGACTTGCAAAGATAAAGTAGAGGTATCTAACTTTATTTTTCTGGAGGTTGGTGATATGTATGGACTAGGTAAGTGTTTATATGATGACCCTCCAATGACATGGAGGCACCATGAGTCTGGTCCAAAGCCGGTGCACTCGATGAAGATCAAGGAACGGTTACCATAACATATCACATAAATTATTTACATATGATGTTGATTGCTTATGCATCTTATTCTCCTAGTACTAGAGTTACGACGGTAGCATTATAAGATGATCCCTGAACACAAAATTCCACCCATTAGTGTGCACCACTAAGAAAGTCCTTCATTATGAGACAGGGCATGATGATCGGGTGCAAGCATATCGACATTCAAATACGATGGGTGTAAGTCATGTATGCACTTCAATACACTAAGGTTAACATTGGCGAGCCTAGCATGTACAAACATGGCCTCGGAACACAAGTGACCAAAAGGTTAAGCATGAGTCATATGGTGATGTGATTGATCTGTCGATATCAACCTTTTAAGTTATAGCATCGGTCAAGATGATAGGGGGTGTTACAGTGAATTAGGATCATGTAATCACTAAAACAATGATGAGGGGTGTTCATGTGACACCCCCGGGATCAGGGTTAAACAAATCCAGACCTTAGCCTGGCATAAGCTTAACCTAGAGCTCGAGGATATCCAGTGAAGAATCGGTAACACAACAGTAACCCTGCGACACAAAAATTATTACAGCAAGCTCATAACTGAGCGAAGAACCAAAATATTACAAGCAGAGGTCACTGACCACAAACATCAAACAACGGAAGGCAAAATACGCTATTAAGTATAGCAAAATTAACAAATGGCCTAAGAGGCCTGAAGCATAACGATGACGTCCCAGCCCATAGATTCCAGGCTGCCGGCCGGGAACCCCAAGCTACTCGTCGGTGTCGATGTCGCACAGAACTCATTTTCAGGGGAACACTTACTCTGCTACAAAAGTATCAATAAAGCAAGGGTGAGTACAGGGTGTAGTCCGCAAGACGTATGGCTAGAGGGGTTATTTTGCATAAAGCCATCTTTGTTTATAAAACAAGAGGGAGAAGAAGCTCGTCTAATCAGAATATTTTAAAAGGGGATAAGTGAGCGACATCTTCGAATAATTGATCATCATCTTGATATCCACCAAAGTAATCCTCATCTCACAACTAGGACCACCCCTCGTACTGATGGGTTCGTAGCATGGAAAACAAAAAATTCTACCGCAAGAACGAACAAAACCTAGATCTAATCTAGATAAAAGCCAAGATCTAATCTATTAGACATGAGCAACGAGATAGATCTGTACTAACCCTCGTAGAACCAAAAGCGTTACGAGATTAGATCTCGGGGTTGATGTAGTCGATCACTTGTCGATCTCAAGATTGTGTGGACGATCCTTCCGGCCAAGCGTTTGGCGCTTTGTGATCGGTCACACTTATGAGTCGGCGGACCTTCCTCTCCCCATTCTAGCGAGCAGCGGAGGTAGTAGATCTTCTCCACGGAATCCCAGCAGCACGACGGTGTGGTGGTGGTGGAGGAGGAGAAAATTCTGCAGGGCTTCGCCTAAGCCGGATCAGAGCGAAGGAAGAGGAGAGAGGCGGCGGCTAGGGATAGTTATGGGAGAGATCTAGGAGGGGGCGCCCCCTCCCCTCTATTTAAAGGAGGGAGGCGCGCCATGGGAGGGAGTCCTAGTAGGACTCCCTCCTTGGTCAAGTGAGTTGGGAAGGGGAGGTCCTCCTCCCCACGAATCCGGTTCAGCCCCACAAGGTTTCCTTGCCCCTTTCTTGGTTTTCAAGCAAACTCCAAGAACTCTTCTAGAACCTTCCGAACATTCCAAACCTTCTAGAATCTCCATACAAACACTCCTAACATTTCCTAACTTAGAAAATGATCCCCAATATATGAATCTTATTCTCGGACAATTCGGATCTCCTCGTGATGTCCCGGATCCAATCCGAGACTCAACAACATTCATCTCCAACGCATATTCCATATCTACTTAAAACAACTTCGAACCTTAAGTGTGTCACCCTACGGTTCGTGAATATGCAGACATGATGGAGACACCTCTCTGATCAATAACCATCAGCGGGATCTGGAGATCCATAACGGCTCCCACATACTCAACGATGACTTCGTGATCTATAGAACCATTAACATACGAAACCAATTCCCTTTGTCACACGATATTCTACTTATCCGAGGTTTGATCGTCGGTATCTCCATACCTAGTTCTACCTCATTACTGATAAGTACTCTTTACTCGTTCCATGTTATGTCATCCCTTGTGACCTAGTCACATGCTTGCAAGCTAACTAGATGACATTCCACCGAGAGGGCCCAGAGCATATCTATCCGTCATATGGATGGACAAATCCCAATCTTGGTCCATGCGCTTCAACACATACTTTCAGAATACCCAATGACACCTTTATAACCACCCGCCATTTAAGCGGTGTTTGATGTCATCAAAGTACCCATCCGGTGATGGTGATTAACATAACCTCATGGTCGAAGGATTAGGTTACTATGCATTTGAAAGCTTACAGCAATACGAACTTAATGACTTGATCTTATGCTACGCTTACTATGGGTGTGTGTCCATCACATCATTCTCCTAATGATATAACCTTGTTATTAATGACATCCAATGTCCATGATCAGGAAACCATGATCATCATTTAATCAACAAGATAGTTCCACAAGAGGCTTACTAGGGACTCTTTTATATTTACAAAACACACATGTATCAGTGTTTCCTTATAATACAATTATAGAATGGGATGTAAATATTCATCATAAAAACAAAGATATAATAATAACCACTTTTATTATTGCGTCTTGGGCATATCTCCAACATGTACACATGAGGAAGCATCCTTAAGCACACGTTGAACTGCCAAGTTTTACGATTAGGTTAAAGTTCTCTATGATCTTAGAATTCGGTCACCAAGTGTTCATAACCATGAACACGGCATTTCGAAAAGATTTAACCCAGCAGGGGTGTGCAACTTTACCCACACGTACCAACCGACTCTTAATGCCACTAGATAAGCCCTCTTCCTTGGAAGACCGACAGAGGGTGGTTAGACATGATCTTTACCTTGCTTTCGCCAAGACCATGAGTCACGCCCTAAGGAGGGTTCCACCGTAACAGGTCATATCCTGAAGCTGGTCCCTAGAGATGTGAGGCGAGGTTGGTTTACCAGGGGCTCCATCGACCCCAAGCAACCCCGTCCATGCTTACCTACCTGTTATGATGCACCTTCGCCCGCCAAATCTTTCAAAACGTTTTCTATGCATATGTCGAATGGAATGCCCGAACTATGTGACTCATGGAATCTACTAGGCAAGTTAACCAGCGGAGGGGTTCCCAAGCCCCGTGTGGCTGTACGCTCGTCTTGGTCCAAAGGCAAGAACTCGGTTCCTAGTAGTGGCAAGAATGGGACTACAAAAACCACATCCCACCATGGCCTCCCATACAAGCCTTAGCATGTTTAGCTTTTACCACTGATTTTACCTCATCAGTATACCTTGTTCTCCTGTCATACTAGATTCTCTGCATTTGATACATCATCTGGATGAACCAACACTGACATCTAAGAATGGCTAAGAAAGACACAGATAAAAGCTCTAGCAGTGCACACAAGCCAAACCTAGTTATGCTAGGAGCAGTGGATCAAGTAATATGAGCTCAAAGGGAGTAATGCAACAGATAGGGTACTCTATCTATCGATAAAAGAAAACAGTAGAATCGTATGCAACATGGTAAGAATGAAATACTTTCGAAACCATAAGATTGTATAATGGTGGGGCTATGCTTGCCTCGTTTGTTGATACCCAGATATAGATCTTCGTAAGCCTTGTACTTGACTTGATTACAGTTGGTCAAGTATTGTTCTTTGATCTTCGATGGTGTTGATCTCGGTCTTTGATCTTGATCTCGATATCGTATTCTACCGGGAAGAAGCAAACACCGGAAAGAAAGGGGGAACAACAATCAACACATGGCATCAATGCAATTCTCAAGCAAGGATGATGATATGACAAGTTTAATAGTATTGAGATGTTACCCTAAAACATGCTTGGCAATTTAAGTGGCGTCCGAGGGGTGCAAACCCTAATACAGGAGAGACCTCGGAGTCACCTTACTACTAGGGAAACCCAACCCGAGGCGCACCAAAAACCCTATCCGAGGCGCATATGATATGCGCCTCTAGCGTCGCGCCTCTAGTATTTGTTATGTGAGGCGCATATCATATGTGCCTCCTATATCCTAGATATGCGAGGCGCATATTGATCATATGCGCCTCCCATACTCAGAATATGCGAGGTGCATATTGATCCAAATGCGCCTCCTATATTCTACATATGCGAGGCGCATATTGATTCGAATGCGCCTCAGATATTATCTTTGAATTTAAAAAAATGGCGGCCAGATCTGGATCTGATTGGAATTTCGTCGGAGCTCGTTGGAGGCTGTGCCCGTGGCCACAACCTACCACCACAGGCAAGTGCGGTAGGCCATGGCCATGGGGGTCACCGGAGATGGTGGATGAGGATGAGGTCGCCGGAGGTGGAGGAGGAGGTGGTGGTCGGTGTGGTTGTGGAGGCCATGGCCGAAGTGATCGCCGGAGGAGGAGGAGGAGGTCGCCGGAGGAAGAGGAGGAGAAGGTCACCGGAGGAAGAGGAGGATGATGCCATCGGAAGTGGAGGAGGAGGAGGAGAGTGGAGGAGCAGGAGGAGAAGGGGAGAAGGAGGAGAGGTGGAGGAGAAGGAGGAGGAGAAGGAGAATGAGAGGTGGAGGAGAAGGAGAAGGAGGAGAGGTGGAGGAGAAGGAGAAGGATAGGTGGAGGAGAAGGAGAAGGAGAAGGAGAAGGAGGAGAGGTGGTAGGTGTGGTAGGTGGCTGTTTCGAATTTGAATCTGGCTCTACTTATGCGAGGCGCATATTATTTTTTTATATTTTTGTAGGAAAAAATCTTCTTTCGGCCATAACTTTTTACTCTTTTTGAATTTGGGGATTCTGTAAAATCCAGAACGACCATAGGTCGACCATAGGTCGTTGAATTCGAATAGGAAATTTCGAGACGATCGTTTTGATAGGTTAAAGATTTTTTTTCGACATCGTATGCAAAAGTTATAGCCATTTTACCGTGCCATGACCTATTTTTGCAAAATACATCGAAATTCATGTTTTTCAATTTTGTCTAGATCTATACCCTAAAATCTAACTATAACTCAAAGGCATTATTTTTTTGAAGTTTCTATCATTTTTGTTTATTTTTTACAAAACTTAAAAGGCATTCCCGGGGGAGGGGGGTGGGATGTGCCAGGCTATAGGAGGCGCATATGGGAATATGTGCCTCGCATATTATCAAGCATAGGAGGCACATATTGCCATATGCGCCTCGCATATTCGACCACAGATCTTCTTCCGGGCCCATGCAACTTATGCGAGGCGCATTCTTCCCATATGCGCCTCACCTATCTAATATATTGGAGGCTCATATTATCAAAATGCGCCTTACATAATATGGGGGTGCTAGATTCCATCCGTATAGAGACTAGAGGAGGCGCATCCTACAAATATGCGCCTCGCCTATTTTAATACTAGAGGCGCATGTAAGTGCAGTGCGCCTTGCCTATTTTATCGGAGGCACATATAGTATAAATGTGCCTCAAATGAGCATGTCTCCTATAGCCTTTTCTCTACTAGTGCCTGCGGGGGTTCATTTGATTCTTCTAATTAAACTTGTAATTAAAGTTGTTGAACAATGCATGATTTTGATGTTATTAGATAGATCTCATTTTTCTGAACATTTTGATATATTCTACACATTTTTTCTGAGTTATAAATAATTACTTATTGAATTTACAAGATCATAACAATTTTGGAATTATTAAAAACAATTAAAAACATTTATTGCGTTAGCGTGACAAAGGGCTGACGTCACTTCCCTAGATTACTAGAGGCATGAACCCACTATCGAGCATAAATACTAACTCTTGGAGTTGCTAGCATCTACTTGGCCAAGATAGGTACTAACAACGGAAAGCATGCAAGATCACAAATAGCAAAGACATGATAAAATCAATAATCAATCTGAAATAGCATCTCAATATCCATCGGATCCCCGCAAACATAACATGTAGGATTACAAATAGATGATCTTGATCATGAACGGAGCTCACAAGATCTAAACATGATAGCACAAAGGAGGAGAACCAGCCATCTAGCTACTACATGGACCCGTAGTCCAGGGATGAACTACTCACGCATCAGACCGGAGGCTTTCATGGTGATGAAGAAGGCCTCCAGGGTGAATTCTCCCCTCCAGCAGGGTGCCGAGAAGAGCTTCAGATCCCTCCTGATCTAGGGATGGAGATGACGGCGGCTACAGACTCTTTCATGGAATTTTGATCGGGTACTTAGGGTTTCTGTATCGGAGGCATCTTATAGGCGAAAGGGAAGGCCAAGGGGGTGCCCTAGGCGGCCAGACCACCCCTGGCACGGGGCTACCGGGCTGCGATACCATAGTTCGTGGGAGAGTGCACCGCGGTACCTAAGTTGCCTGAAATTGCTGCGTTTAGAAATGTTGGGCCGCCAACTACCGAGAGGGGCCATTTCGATGCAAACTCATCTCACCCTACCAAATCCAAACATGTCGTGAAACTGCCCCGTGAAGTAGACGGTCGGGACCCTCATGTCAGTAATATTTCTGTGACACGAGCGCCAATGCGGCAACCACGTAGGCGAAACGATAGACTAAAGGATCATGGTGCGTTGACCAAATTCACAAACCCACTCCCTCCCTCCTTTCGCATGAACCCTAGAACCGGCGGCGTCGAAATCTCCTCTCCAACCAGAATGATCTCTTCGGGCATTTGACTTCCTGTGCCAAGTTGTTGCACCTACTCACTGCTACCGAGCTCTAATGCCGAATGTCATGCCAGCTGTTGCGATGATCTAGCCCGCCTCTACCGCCGACGAGCTGAGCAGCACGAAGGATGGCAGATCCATTTGCCAAGGAAGAAGTACTTCTGGCTAATTGCGGGTGAGCTACTCTTCTCTTTGCTATTCGCACTACCTATAACTTCTAGCTGGCTATTGGCATTACAGAGATATATTGAACATAGAATTGTTTGTTAGCACGACGCTGACAAACAATTCTTATCTTTTGTCTCCAATTTTCTGTCAACTAGGATCTCCACTGAACCCAAATACATAGTTCTGGTCACCATCTGTGGCTACCTCATTAAATTAGCACATGGGAAGAGCACGTGGAAACAAGCTCAGAATCTGAAGATGGAAGTAGCACCTGTGCAGTTATGCACTATCCCTTGTATGGTTGCTGCTGTGCATGAACTTGCTGAAATGAGGCCAGAGCAGACTGCACGGTTCAGCATCGTTGATGAACGAGGCTTCAAGGTTCCTATAGCATGTGATAGTCAGCTAATTGGGTTGATGAAACAACATGTTGGGCTTCGCGTGGTTATGCTGGTGTGTAACATACTGGATGAGGAAGCTCCTGCTACTGGGATTCACCCATCTATTATTGGACAGGGAGGTCTAACTCGAACCCTGCTGTTGTTGAGAAAAATGTGGTTCCTCGACCGCGACATGGTTCTGTCAGGCAACCTCCTCGTAGGAGTCCCCGTATTGCTGTTGTGGAAAACTCTGCTCTGGAATCTGCTGGTACTGGTCGTCCCCGTCCCCGTGTTGCTGCGGCTGCTGCTCACCCAATCCATGCCGCTATTGAACAAACTAAGGCTTCCAGAGGCTACCCTGCTGTTGTTGCCAAGACCGCCACCTTGTGTGCTGCTCCTCCTCGAAACCGTCCTCAAGTTGTGTGAACCCGTGCTCTGGAATCTGCTGGTACTCATCGTCCTCGTGTTGTTGTTGATCTGGCCGCTGTTGACCCAATCCCTGCCACTGTTGAGCAAACTAAGGCTTCCGGAGGCTGCCCCACTGTTGTTGCAAAGACTGATGCCTTGTCTCCTCCTCGAACCTGTGGTCGGGTTCAGCGAGCTGCTTGTCTAGAGCTAGCTCATGGTCTGGACTCTGCTAGCACTCGAAACACTGCTGTTGTGGGAACTGCTCCTGATCGTCGATGTGGCATGGCAGCAGTTAATCCTATTGTGACTGCCGTTAGAAGGGGCCCTGTCTGTCCACCATGTAATGTATCTCCTGCTGCTAAGGGCCCTCGCCTTGCTCCTGGTCCTGGTACTTCCACCGAGGTTGATCCAGCTAACGATGACGCTGGTGATGGCGGTGGTGGCATTGGGGCTGGGTCTGATGGTGCCGCTGCATCTCTTGAACCTCTCAGAGGTTTCTATCCTAAAAAACCTGATGATGGCAAAGTAATCATTCGTATCAATGTTGCAGATTATACTGCAAAATTATATGATGGCACAGAAAATTTCTATGACAAGTTTGATGTAATCCTTGGCAGATACGATCCTGAAGTGGTAGAGTTATCTGACCTGATGGCATCGTTATGAGTGAAGGTGCTATGGGGGTCCTCCCAGGAAGCGCGTTTGTTATATTTTGGTTACAGGAGCAAAAAGGCTATCGAAGTGAAAGATACCAGGGATTTAGTCATACCATTTACAAGGAAACATTATAGAGGTGAAGTGTACTTCCACTTGATAGTGCAAATGGTTGGAGAGGAATTGGAACTCGACAATAGAGATGATGGACTTTTAGAAGGCATGCGTGACCTGATCCATGGCATCACTGGGGCTGGTGCGACTGAGGGTAGCTTCGAACAGAGGAGAGTCTTACAGAGGAGCGTCATAAAGAGGAGAAGGAAGAGCATCCCCAGAAAGGGCACCCCGAAGAAGAACGTCACCAATGAGACCACGGCAGAGAAGAGGACGTCCAAGAGTCGCACCAAAAAAGGCACCATGCCGCAGAGTACACCCCTAAGATCCAGTCAAAATGCCACACCGAACGGTAGCAGCAAAAACACTAAGAGGGCTAGCACGATGGTGAAAACTCACAGGAGTGGTAGCAAAGAGGCGAAGATGGCCAGCACGGAGGCTACCACACCTAGTGGGAGCATAAAAAATACTAATTTGGAGCGAAACACGCCGCTGTCAGGGAATAATGCCAGCACGAAGGAGAACACGCCCAATAGTAGCAGCAAAAGGGCTAATTTGGAGCAGAACACGCCGCTGAGGTCAGAAAATAATGCCAGCACGAAGGAGAACATGCCCAATAGTAGCAACAAAAGGGCTAATTTGGAGCGGAACATGCCGCTGAGGTCAGGCAATAATGCTAGCACGAAGGAGAACATGCCCAATAGTAGCATCAAAAGGGCTAATTCGAATAAGAACACGCCGCAGAGGTCAGGAAATAATGCCAGCACCCTGGAGCCAACACCCGTGAGGGGAGGCAGTAAGGAGATCACACCCAAGAGCGGCAACAAAAAGCCTAGTTCGATGTGGAATGGAACGCGGATGTCAAGCCCTACTGATACCATCAGGAAAGATTACATCAGGAAGGAGGATGTACACAGGAAGAGCAAGAGGGTTCTGTACACTCAAGATGAAATTGATTCTGACTGCTGTTTGTCCACTGAAGTACCTGGGATGCGTGCAAATGTAAGACCACCCCATGTGGTTGCAAAAGAACCAACCGAGTGTCTTGGAGAAAATAGAGTTGCCGGTGAGGTGGATTGGGGCAATGTTCCGGTCCATCCGGGAGGAGACGATGGTGCAGCCCCACCCATGGGAGTCAATATGATGTGTGCAGTACTAGGCATTAGAGACGATGGCGAGGATTCTGAATCAGATGAAGAAGAAGGCACTGTAGAGGATCAAGAATCTGGTGATGATGAAATAGACGAGGAACTTAATGATGAGGCTAGTATTCGAGTCGATGATTTGGGTGTTGAAGTAGAAGAAATGAAACATGACCACGAGTATCCTATAATTTCGGTCGGCACCGAGTTCAGGAGCATGCATGAGTTCAGGATGTCATTCCGACATTTTTGTATCAAGGGGGAGTTCGACGTTTATCGACTGAAGAACACTGCCCAGAGGTATGAGGCCATTTGCAAGTTAACGTGGATGAATGGACGGGCCGAGGTACATTGTCCATGGAGGATCACAGCAAGAGCCTTACCTGCGTCGAATGCAATTAGGGTACTGGGGCAATGAATGCAGCAAACCATTAGAACTCTCTCTTCACTCTATAACTACAATTGATGTGCGATATCTTTCTAGAAACTAGTCGACTCTGCTTATCTTTTAAATGAATCTGTGTTGCAGGTGAACAAAATGGGCCCTCCACACATGTGTCCGGCAGGCAGCAAACTGAAATCCTCAATGGCTGATACAGAGTGGGTGGCTATGCAATCTATGTCCATACTAAAGGATAACCCTAAGGAGACCGTGAAGAATATTCAGACTAGCCTCGGTTCTAAATACAACATTGTCCTTCCGTATTACACGGTTTGGAACGGTAAAGAGAAAGCTCTGAGGGTCTTGCACGGGGATTGGACCAATAGCTTCAGGATGCTGTACAACTTCAAGGTGGAGGTACAAGCTAGGTGTCCGGGGAGTGTTGTGGAGATTGACACCGAATCAGAAGGTGGTAAAATATATTTCAAAAGATTTTTCATGGCACTTAAACCTTGCATCCAGGGATTCAAGGACGGCTATAGGCCATATCTGAGTGTAGATAACACTGTCCTAACTGGCAAATGGAAAGGCTTCCTGCCATCTGCCACATCACTTGATGGTCACAACTGGATGTTCCTAGTGGCATTCGGGCTGTTTGAAACAGAAACGGAGGAAAACTGGGTCTGGTTTGTGAGGCAGCTCAGGAGATCAATAGGCCACATGGATCCATTGGCTATATCCACGGATGCATGCAAAGGGCCGACGAATGCAGTGAAGGAGGTGTTCCCGCGAGCTGAAGGTAGAGAATGCCATGCCCATATGATGCTCAACTTGTACTCACACTATGCAGGCAGCGTATTTCGTTACATGTTTCCTACTGCTAGAGTTTACAAACCTAGTAGGAGCGAATATTTCATGAGCAAGATTTTTGCGGAAGCCCTTGAACTTCCAGAGTACTTAGCCATCCATCATTCGCAGCTATGGAAGAGGAGTCAATTCAACCCGGACATCAAAGTTGATTACATAAACAACAACCTTGCAGAATGCCTGAATAACTGGGTGAAGGACATAAAAGTGCGTCCTGTTCATATCTTGATGGACAGCATACGTGGTATGATCATGAAGCTGTTAAATATAAGGAGAGAGATCAGTAGGATACTTAGAGGACATATTCTACCGCAAGTTGTACAGCAACTGCACAAGAGAAGCCGAGGACTTGTTCATCTTAAGGTTCTCCCGTCAACTAGCAGAAGCTGTGAGGTGGTCGATATGTCCAAGAGTGGCAAAAGGGATGTTGTGAACATCCAGCTACGAGAATGGACCTGCTTAGAGTGGCAGCATACCGGGAAACCTTGCGACCAGGCCTTGGCCTTCTTGGTGAAGAAAATAACTCTACCACATTTGGATCAGTATTTGTCAGACTACTACTCTATGGAAAATTTCAGAGCTGCATACGCTGGATCTATCGAGCCATGTACAGACCCATCTTAGTGGCCTCAAGTCCAACTGTCTTTCGAGCTTTGCCAGCTAGTTACAAAAAGGGGCAGAGGAAGACCTCAGGTGAATAGGTTAAAAAATTTCACGAGAAGAAGGGTTCGGCTTTCTGTGCTACAAAGAAGGGCAAAAATAGATGCAAGACCTGCCATCTTATAGGCCATAGAGTAGCTCGTTGTCCCCTTAATGCTCCCAAACCTAGGTATGAGATGGTACATTCACACAAAAAATTGTTTATAGTCTGTAGATATAAGGTAGTAATCCATGTACTATTTTTTTTACAAGAAGGATAAGGTAAGAAACAAGACAACCGACTCAGTGATTTTTCTGCGGGAAGAAAAACAAAACGAGTGGAGTGATGATGTCGGACAAGATTCTGGTGCTGATTGGCCTAACTTCCCTCGACCCGGAGATGCTGGGTATGTGAAGGTAAGAAAATTGGCACCCAAGAAGAGGAAGAAGGCAGGAGATGAAGAAGCTAGTGGATGTGAAGGAAAGAGGAAGAAAGTTGGCACCCAAGAAGAGAAAGAAGGCTAGCAGTGTAGAAGCCTAATGATGTATTAAACTTGAACCTATATATGTTTTTCGGTTAAACTCTAGAGCTGTGTGCGCGGAACTTTTCGGGCGAAACAATCTGCCTCCCGTACTCGGAGTAAAATGTATCATGACTTTAGGATTGGATACGGCCGAGGCCACTAGTTGAATCCAAAATTGTGAATGTGCCACTACTATCTGAACAATCGCAATAGCTGAGAGGTTAAGCGGTCTCCAAAATCGATGGGTGTTAGTGGCACAGACATGAATTATTTATAGGCGCTTAATAAATCCCTGCTATTGGCATTACACTTATGATAAGTTTCTGGGCTGAAAAACAATTTCTTAAGCTGGCTGCTACACTCCATGAAGCAGCAACTTATTTCAGCTGATGGACAACGAAATGGCAACATAAACTGCAAATGCAACAGATAATGCCCAGATAATGAGGAAATTGTTTCCACTATCTGGCCTAATCTTGAGCCCGTCTGTGTCACCACCTCCCTGCCCCTGCCTCCCCTGCACCTGGCGAAGCTCCCGGATCTCCCGCTCCATCGCACGAATCCCCTCTTTCTTGTCCCACACAGCATCACGCAGATCCTCAACAAGCTCTCTGTGAAAACCTGTCAGTGGCTTTTCGATCCACACAAACTTGTCATAGCCAGTCCCCCTCCCTTCCTGCGTAGTAGATCGAAGGAAACAAAAAAAAGAATTACATTACGCTTTCCGGATCTGGGTTACCATTGTACCTACAGTAGGAACTTACCGCTCTGATGCTGCAGTTGCTGAATTTTCCTATAGTATTTTCGTCGGTCCATGAAATCCATCTCGACATCTTCTCACCGCACAAACATAGCATATCGGGGTAGTAATCGTAGGGCGCCCTCCGGTACCTGATGGGGGCACCCGCCTGATGGCATTGAGCCGACCCTGATTCCGCCCGAGACGAATTGCACCAGCTGCGAGCCATGAGCGAGGGGAGCGAGGGCAGAGGAAAGAGGAGCCTTTGGATGTTAGGGTAGTGGTGAAGCGTGATTTGTCCCTACTTAATAACTCGGGCAGAATCCTACCGTCCACATTCGTCTGACAGGTGGGGGACCTAGCGTATGGACTTGTCAACCAAACCTCGCGCCTTCGTGCTTAAAAAGCCCTCTCGCGTGCATTAGATGATTTTTTGGCACCTTGCCCGCGTACATATCACTAGGAGGCCTTGCTCAGGAACCAGACATGCCTGGCCCACAATCTTACTCCCTCCTAGGAACTTGTCATGGCTCGCGCCGGAAGATCCATCCGCTCCACCGCTTCCGGTAGGGCTAGCCACGTCGGATCCACCCCAAGATCCTACCGCCGCAGTATCAAATGGACATGGTTTCTTGAGAGGAGCGATGATGCTATGTATCCGAGCTCGGCCCCTCCTACATGTAGAAGGACTGATGCGGCGTCGAGCTCGAGCAGGAGCCACCAGGCACGACGGCGCTCGGTCCACGCCAACCCCGTCAGCTTCGTCATTGTCGATTCCGGGAGGAAGACATGGACGAAGCTATGCAGAATGCCATTGTTCCCTCCTTGGTGAAGGGTAAGCCACGGGCGGGAGTGGATGTCTCTGGGAAGGGCACGGCGGTGTCACTAATCGAGGTGGACTCCAACGACAACGGTGTGATGTGGGTTTAGATGTTGTTTAGGATGGTTACAATTTTGGTTGTGTTTAGTGCGAGTACAATTATTGTAATGGGTTTGTCGAGCTATATTGAGAAATATGTGCAATAGAAGTGTGTGAGTGCTTCCACTTTAGAAAATTGTGTCTGTGCCATTTGCATGTTACATTATCAACATAGATTACATGTAAACAATCCAACGAAAATCAGATTACAACCATCAGATGGGAGTGGCAAGATGGAAGAGAAGTTGGGACAATGGTCGAGGGGAAGGAAGAGAAGGGGCGTGACACTAGCAGGTGGGCCCTCGGAACACGTCACACATACATGCGGGTGCGGGAGCACACGGTATTGCCGGTCTATCCAGATCAAGCAGACTTTGCAACATGACAACAGCAAGCTGATTGGACCAATATAATAACTCGTCGAATTATTAAGGAGTACTCAAAACTACAACTGGGGTACATTCGCACAACACGTATGCTCTACGCACTTGAGAAGCATCGCTTAAGTCTAACAGTAATGATAGCACAAGTATTACATTTCCCTATCGGTCTTCTCGATACAAATGTAGAAATGCATCTGCCTGTTCAGTCCAACACCGACAAGGTACTAAGATGGCACACATAGGATCGACCTTAGGTCCACATACTCCACCCCCCGCGGCGTCGGGCAGCTCGGTGCCTCAGCTAGCACAAGAATGCTACCGGACGACGGTGGTTGGTCATTCGCCCACATGCGCACCGTGTATACGGGCCAGGCGCACGATACCGACCTGACGCATACGGCACACACGATGGTGGGCCTGGCTCTGGTTCCCGGAACACCGGTGGTGATGGTCAGGACGAAAACAGAGCCGTCCCCCCGGGAGAATTAGCCGGCAGCATGCCGAGTCAGTGAATGACACCTACTATTGGAGAAGTTGGGCTTGCCCATACGAGATCCTAATCACTTTGATCAAGTGCTTCTCTGCAAGGTGGACGACGAGCTCTGCCGGTGGGCACGCGAGCTCCTGGAGCGGGAGCTCGTGGTAGGAGTAAGGGCGAAAGCATCCTGGGTGGGAGCACACAAGTAGGAACGTCACTGCGAAGTTGTGCGCGAGGATCTCTAGATTCTTGGGCTGCAGCATCTGCCACATCTGAAGTTCGTCGAGAAATCGGAAAAAAGATCAGCAGTTAGATTGGCGAATAGCAGGAATATGTAGGATAAGTTCAAAAGCTTGTAAAATGATTTCTTAGCATGAAGGTAGCGACCCGAGAATTGGCGTATGTCGTCGGCTTGCGGCTACGGTAGGATGGGAGTGAAGTGGGGACAGTGGCTTCGAGGGGAAGGAAGAGAAGTATGGGGAGGAAGAGAAGTACGGGGAGGAAGAGAAGTAATGGGGATGTGACACTGGGATATGGCCCACTGAACTCGTGAGTCGTGACACTCGCAACAGGGGAGCGCCCGGTGTTGCTAGTTTGTCCAGAGCAAGCGTGGCCAATCATGCCGCAGAACAGCCTACTCGAGGATCGCTCTCACAAAGACCATCCCAATCGTCCAAGCGCCCCGATCAAACGGTATGTAACAATCGTCAAGCAGAACAACTGTGTTATGGCGTGCCTTCTAGAAGACTTGGTCTAACGGTGGATCCATTGGGGGGCTAAGGTTAGGGCTCTCCTAAGGCTAGGATGCATATGTGGTTTATGAAAAGAACACACATCCAATGACTCTAGTGGATCCATATGTGGTTTGTGGAAAAGAACACACATGCAATGATCACTGGTTGATCCATATGTGGTTTGTGGAAAGAACACACATGCAATGACATTGGTTGATCCATGTGTGGTTTGTGGAAAGAACACACATGCAATGCCATTGGTTGATCCATATGTGGTTTGTGAAAAGAACACACATGTAATGACTCTAGTGGATCCATATGTGGTTTGTGGAAAGAACACACATGCAATGACTCTAGTGGATCCATGTGTGGTTTGTGGAAAGAACACACATGCAATGACACTGGTGGATCCATGTGTGGTTTGTGGAAAGAACACACATGCAGTGAACACTGGTTGATCCATGTGTGGTTTGTGAAAAGAACACACATGTAATGCCATTGGCTGATCCATATGTGGTTTGTGAAAAGAACACACATGCAATGACTCTAGTGGATCCATACGTGGTTTGTGGAAAGAACACATATGCAATGACTCTAGTGGGTCCATATGTGGTTCATGTCAGGAACACACATGCAATGACTCTAGTGGATCCATATGTGGTTTGTGGAAAAGAACACAAATGCAGTGAACACTGGTTGATCCATAAGTGGTTTGTGGAAAGAACACACATGCAGTGAACACTGGTTGATCCATGTGTGGTTTGTGAAAAGAACACACATGCAATGCCATTGGTGGATTCATATGTGGTTTGTGAAAAGAACACACATGCAATGACTCTAGTGGATCCATATGTGGTTTGTGGAAAGAACACACATGCAATGACTCTAGTGGGTCCATATGTGGTTTTTGGAAAAGAACACACATGCAATGACCACTGGTCGATCAATGTGTGGTTTGTGGAAAGAACACACATGCAATGACAATGGTGGATCCATATGTGGTTTGTGAAAAGAACACACATGCAATAACTCTAGTGGATCCATATGTGGTTTGTGGAAAGAACACACATGCAATGACACTGGTTGATCCATGTGTGGTTTGTGGAAAGAACACACATGCAATGCCATTGGTTGATCCATATGTGGTTTGTGAAAAGAACACACATGCAATCACTCTAGTGGATCCATATGTGGTTTGTGGAAAGAACACACATGCAATGACTCTAGTGGGTCCATATGTGGTTTGTGGAAAAGAACACACATGCAATGACCACTGCTCGATCAACGTGTGGTTTGTGGAAAGAACACACATGCAATGACACTGGTGGATCCATATGTGGTTTGTGAAAAGAACACACATGCAATAACTCTAGTGGATCCATATGTGGTTTGTGGAAAGAACACACATGCAATGACATTGGTTGATCCATGTGTGGTTTGTGGAAAGAACACACATGCAATGCCATTGGTTGATCCATATGTGGTTTGTGAAAAGAACACACATGCAATGACTCTAGTGGATCCATATGTGTTTTGTGGAAAGAACACACATGCAATGACTCTAGTGGGTCCATATGTGGTTTGTGGAAAAGAACACAATGCAATGATCACTGGTCGATCAATGTGTGGTTTGTGGAAAGAACACACATACAATGACACTGGTGGATCCATATGTGGTTGTGAAAAGAACACACATGCAATAACTCTAGTAGATCCAGATGTGGTTTGTGGAAAGAACACACATGCAATGACACTGGTTGATCCATGTGTGCTTTGTGGAAAGAACACACATGCAATGCCATTGGCTGATCCATATGTGGTTTGTGAAAAGAACACACATGCAATGACTCTAGTGGATCCATATGTGGTTTGTGGAAAGAACACACATGAAATGACTCTAGTGGGTCCATATGTGGTTCATGTCAGGAACACAAATGCAATGACTCTAGTGGATTCATATGTGGTTTCGGAAAAGAACACACATGCAGTGAACACTGGTTGATCCGTAAGTGGTTTGTGGAAAGAACACACATGCAGTGAACACTAGTTGATCCATGTGTGGTTTGTGAAAAGAACACACATGCAATGTCATTGGTTGATCCATATGTGGTTTGTGAAAAGAACACACATGCAATGACTCTAGTGGATCCATATATGGTTTGTGGAAAGAACACACATGCAATGACTCTAGTGGGTCCATATGTGGTTTGTGGAAAAGAACACACATGCAATGACCACTAGTTGATATATATGTGGTTTGTGGAAAGAACACACATGCAATGACTCTACTTCATCCATATGTCATTTGTGGAAAGAACACAGATGCAATGACTCTAGTGGGTCCATATGTGGTTTGTGGAAAAGAACACACATGCCATGACCACTGGTTGATCCATATGTGGTTTGTGGAAAGAACACACATGCAATGACACTCTTTGATCCATGTGTGGTTTATGGAAAGAACACACACGCAATGACTCCAGTGCTGGTTTTAGTATAAGAACACACATGCAATGACTCTAGTGGGTCCATATGTGGTTTGTGAAAAGAATACATATGCAATGACTCTAGTGGATCCATATGTGGTTTGTGGCAAAGAACACACATGCAATGAACACTGGTGGATCCATAAGTGGTCTATGGAACGAACACACATGAAGTGAACACTGGTGGATCCATATGTGATTTGTGAAAATAACACACATGTAATGCCACTGGTTGATCCATATGTGGTTTGTGGAAAGAACACACATGCAATGACGCTGGTTGATCCATGTGTGATTTGTGGAAAGAACACACATGCAATTCCATTGGTTGATCCATATGTGGTTTGTGAAAACAACACACATGCGATGACTCTAATGGATCCATATGTGGTTTGTGGAAAGAACACATGCAATGACTCTAGTGGGTCCATATGTGGTTCATGTCAGGAACACACATGCACTGACTCTAGTGGATCCATATGTGGTTCGTGGAAAAGAACACACATGCAGTGAACACTGGTTGATCCATAAGTAGTTTATGGAAAGAACACACATGGATCAATATGTGGTTCATGTCAGAAACACACATGCAATGCCATTGGTTGATCCATATGTGGTTTGTGGAAAGAACACACATGCAATGACTCTAGTGGCTCCATGTGTGGTTTGTGGAAAGAACACACATGCAATGACTCTAGTGCATCCATGTGTGGTTTGTGGAAAAGAACACACATGCAATGACCACTGGTTGATCCATATGTGGTTTGTGGAAAAGAACACACATGCAATGAACACTGGTGGATCCATAAGTGGTTTTTGGAAATAACACACATGCAGTGAACACTGGTGGATCCATACATGATTTGTGAAAAGAACACACATGCAATGACCACTGGTTGATCCATATGTGGTTTGTGGAAAGAACACACATGCAATGACACTGGTTGACCCATGTGTGGTTTGTGGAAAGAACACACATGCAATGCCATTGGTTGATTCAGATGTGGTTTGTGAAAAGAACACACATGCAATGACTCTAGTGTATCCATATGTGGTTTGTGGAAAGAACACACATGCAATGACTCTAGTGTATCCATGTGTGGTTTGTGGAAAGAACACACATGCAATGGCACTGGTGGATCCATGTGTGGTTTGTGGAAAGAACACACATGCAGTGAACACTGGTTGATCCATTTGTAGTTTGTGAAAAGAACACACATGCAATGCCATTGGTTGATCCATATGTGGTTTGTGAAAAGAACATACATGCAATGACTCTAGTGGATCCATATATGGTTTGTGGAAAGAACACACATGCAATGACTCTAGTCGGTCTATATCGGATTCATGTCAGGAACACACATGAAATGACACTAGTGGATCCATATGTGGTTTGCGGAAAAGAACACACATGCAGTGAACACTGGTTGATCCATAAGTGGTTTGTGGAAAGAACACACATGCAGTGAACACTGGTTGATCCATGTGTGGTTTGTGAAAAGAACACACATGCAATGCCATTAGTTGATCCATATGTGGTTCTTGAAAAGAACACACATGCAATGAATCTAGTGGGTCCATATGTGGTTTATGGAAAAGAACACACATGCAATGACCACTGGTTGATCCATATATGGTTTGTGGAAAGAACACACATGCAATGACACTGGTTGATCCATGTGTGGTTTGTGGAAAGAACACATACAGTGACTAGTGTTGGTTTTAGTATAAGAACACACATGCAATGACTCTAGTGGGTCCATATGTGGTTTGTGAAAAGAACACACATGCAATGACTCTAGTGGATCCATATGTGGTTTGTGGAAAAGAACACACATGCAATTAACACTGGTGGATGCATAAGTGGTTTCTGGAAAGAACACACATGAAGTGAACACTGGTGGATCCATATGTGATTCGTGAAAAGAACACACATGTAATGCCACTGGTTGATCCATATGTGGTTTGTGGAAAGAACACACATGCAATGACACTGGTTGATCCATGTGTGGTTTGTGGAAAGAACACACATGCAATGCCATTGGTTGATCCAGATGTGGTTTGTGAAAAGAACACACATGCAATGACTCTAGTGTATCCATATGTGGTTTGTGGAAAGAACACACATGCAATGACTCTAGTGTATCCATGTGTGGTTTGTGGAAAGAACACACATGCAATGGCACTAGTGGATCCATGTGTGGTTTGTGGAAAGAACACACATGAAGTGAACACTGGTTGATTCATTTGTAGTTTGTGAAAAGAACACACATGCAATGCCATTGGTTGATCCATATGTGGTTTGTGAAAAGAACATACATGCAATGACTCTTGTGGATCCATATATGGTTTGTGGAAAGAACACACATGCAATGACTCAAGTGGGTCTATATCTGATTCATGTCAGGAACACACATGCAATGACACTAGTGGATCCATATGTGGTTTGCGGAAAAGAACACACATGCAGTGAACACTGGTTGATCCATAAGTGGTTTGTGGAAAGAACACACATGCAGTGAACACTGGTTGATCCATGTGTGGTTTGTGAAAAGAACACACATGCAATGCCATTAGTTGATCCATATGTGGTTCTTGAAAAGAACACACATGCAATGACTCTAGTAGGTCCATATGTGGTTTGTGGAAAAGAACACACATGCAATGACCACTGGTTGATCCACATATGGTTTGTGGAAAGAACACACATGCAATGACACTGGTTGATCCATGTGTGGTTTGTGGAAAGAACACATACAAAGACTCTAGTGCTGGTTTTAGTATAAGAACACACATGCAATGACTCTAGTGGGTCCATATGTGGTTTGTGAAAAGAACACACATGCAATGACTCTAGTGGATCCATATGTGGTTTGTGGAAAAGAACACACATGCAATGAACACTGGTGGATCCATAAGTGGTTTCTGGAAAGAACACACATGAAGTGAACACTGGTGGATCCATATGTGATTTGTGAAAAGAACAAACATGTAATGCCACTGGTTGATCCATATGTGGTTTGTGGAAAGAACACACATGCAATGACACTGGTTGATCCATGTGTGGTTTGTGGAAAGAACACACATGCAATGCCATTGGTTGATCCAGATGTGGTTTGTGAAAAGAACACACATGCAATGACTCTAGTGTATACATATGTGGTTTGTGGAAAGAACACACATGCAATGACTCTAGTGTATCCATGTGTGGTTTGTGGAAAGAACACACATGCAATGGCACTGGTGGATCCATGTGTGGTTTGTGGAAAGAACACACATGAAGTGAACATTGGTTGATCCATTTGTAGTTTGTGAAAAGAACACACATGCAATGCCATTGGTTTATCCATATGTGGTTTGTGAAAAGAACATACATGCAATGACTCTAGTGGATCCATATATGGTCTGTGGAAAGAACACACATGCAATGTCTCTAGTGGGTCTATATCTGATTCATGTCAGGAACACACATGCAATGACACTAGTGGATCCATATGTGGTTTGCGGAAAAGAACACACATGCAGTGAACACTGGTTGATCCATAAGTGGTTTGTGGAAAGAACACACATGCAGTGAACACTGGTTGATCCATGTGTGGTTTGTGAAAAGAACACACATGCAATGCCATTAGTTGATCCATATGTGGTTCTTGAAAAGAACACACATGCAATGACTCTAGTGGGTCCATATGTGGTTTGTGGAAAAGAACACACATGCAATGACCACTGGTTGATCCACATATGGTTTGTGGAAAGAACACACATGCAATGACATTGGTTGATCCATGTGTGGTTTGTGGAAAGAACACATAAAGTGACACTAGTGCTGGTTTTAGTATAAGAACACACATGCAATGACTCTAGTGGGTCCATATGTGGTTTGTGAAAAGAACACACATGCAATGGCTCTAGTGGATCCATATGTGGTTTGTGGAAAAGAACACACATGCAATGAACACTGGTGGATCCATAAGTGGTTTCTGGAAAGAACACACATGAAGTGAACACTGGTGGATCCATATGTGATTTGTGAAAAGAACAAACATGTAATGCCACTGGTTGATCCATATGTGGTTTGTGGAAAGAACACACATGCAATGACACTGGTTGATCCATGTGTGGTTTGCAGAAAGAACACACATGCAATGCCATTGGTTGATCCATATGTGGTTTGTGAAAAGAACACACATGCAATGACTCTAGTGGATCCATATGTGGTTTGTGGAAAGAACACACATGCAATGACTCTAGTGGGTCCATATGTGGTTTGTGGAAAAGAACACACATGCAATGACCACTAGTTGATATATATGTGGTTTGTGGAAAGAACACACATGCAATGACTCTACTTGATCCATATGTCGTTTGTGGAAAGAACACAGATGCAATGACTCTAGTGGGTCCATATGTGGTTTGTGGAAAAGAACACACATGCAATGACTCTAGTGCTGGTTTTAGTATAAGAACACACATGCGATGTCTCTAGTGGGTCCATATGTGGTTTGTAAAAAGAACACACATGCAATGACTCTAGTGGATCCATATGTGGTTTGTGGAAAAGAACACACATGCAATGAACACTGGTGGATCCATAAGTGGTTTCTGGAAAGAACACACATGAAGTGAACACTGGTGGATCCATATGTGATTTGTGAAAAGAACAAACATGTAATGCCACTGGTTGATCCATATGTGGTTTGTGGAAAGAACACACATGCAATGACACTGGTTGATCCATGTGTGGTTTGTGGAAAGAACACACATGCAATGCCATTGGTTGATCCAGATGTGGTTTGTGAAAAGAACACACATGCAATGACTCTAGTGTATCCATATGTGAGTTGTGGAAAGAACACACATGCAATGACTCTAGTGTATCCATGTGTGGTTTGTGGAAAGAACACACATGCAATGGCACTGGTGGATCCATGTGTGGTTTGTGGAAAGAACACACATGAAGTGAACACTGGTTGATCCATTTGTAGTTTGTGAAAAGAACACACATGCAATGCCATTGGTTTATCCATATGTGGTTTGTGAAAAGAACATACATGCAATGACTCTAGTGGATCCATATATGGTTTGTGGAAAGAACACACATGCAATGTCTCTAGTGGGTCTATATCTGATTCATGTCAGGAACACACATGCAATGACACTAGTGGATCCATATGTGGTTTGCGGAAAAGAACACACATGCAGTGAACACTGGTTGATCCATAAGTGGTTTGTGGAAAGAACACACATGCAGTGAACACTGGTTGATCCATGTGTGGTTTGTGAAAAGAACACACATGCAATGCCATTAGTTGATCCATATGTGGTTCTTGAAAAGAACACACATGCAATGACTCTAGTGGGTCCATATGTGGTTTGTGGAAAAGAACACACATGCAATGACCACTGGTTGATCCACATATGGTTTGTGGAAAGAACACACATGCAATGACACTGGTTGATCCATGTGTGGTTTGTGGAAAGAACACATAAAGTGACACTAGTGCTGGTTTTAGTATAAGAACACACATGCAATGACTCTAGTGGGTCCATATGTGGTTTGTGAAAAGAACACACATGCAATGACTCTAGTGGATCCATATGTGGTTTGTGGAAAAGAACACACATGCAATGAACACTGGTGGATCCATAAGTGGTTTCTGGAAAGAACACACATGAAGTGAACACTGGTGGATCCATATGTGATTTGTGAAAAGAACAAACATGTAATGCCACTGGTTGATCCATATGTGGTTTGTGGAAAGAACATACATGCAATGACACTGGTTGATCCATGTGTGGTTTGCGGAAAGAACACACATGCAATGCCATTGGTTGATCCATATGTGGTTTGTGAAAAGAACACACATGCAATGACTCTAGTGGATCCATATGTGGTTTGTGAAAAGGACACACATGCAATGACTCTAGTGGGTCCATATGTGGTTTGTGGAAAAGAACACACATGCAATGACCACTAGTTGATATATATGTGGTTTGTGGAAAGAACACACATGCAATGACTCTACTTGATCCATATGTCGTTTGTGGAAAGAACACAGATGCAATGACTCTAGTGGGTCCATATGTGGTTTGTGGAAAAGAACACACATGCAATGACTCTAGTGCTGGTTTTAGTATAAGAACACACATGCGATGTCTCTAGTGGGTCCATATGTGGTTTGTGAAAAGAACACACATGCAATGACTCTAGTGGATCCATATGTGGTTTGTGGAAAAGAACACACATGCAATGAACACTGGTGGATCCATAAGTGGTCTATGGAACGAACACACATGCAGTGAACACTAGTGGATCCATATGTGATTTGTGAAAATAACACACATGTAATGCCACTGGTTGATCCATATGTGGTTTATGGAAAGAACACACATGCAATCACACTGGTTGATCCATGTGTGATTTGTGGAAAGAACACACATGCAATTCCATTGGTTGATCCATATGTGGTTTGTGAAAACAACACACATGCAATGACTCTAATGGATCCATATGTGGTTTGTGGAAATAACACATGCAATGACTCTAGTGGGTCCATATGTGGCTCCTGTCAGGAACACACATGCAATGACTCTAGTGGATCCATATGTGGTTCGTGGAAAAGAACACATATGCAGTGAACACTGGTTGATCCATAAGTGGTTTGTGGAAAGAACACACATGGATCAATATGTGGTTCATGTCAGGAACACACATGCAATGCCATTGGTTGATCCATATGTGGTTTGTGGAAAGAACACACATGCAATGACTCTGGTGGTTCCATGTGTGGTTTGTGGAAAGAACACAATGCAATGACTCTAGTGCATCCATGTGTGGTTTGTGGAAAAGAACACACATGCAATGACCACAGGTTGATCCATATGTGGTTTGTGGAAAAGAACACACATGCAATGAACACTGGTGGATCCATAAGTGGTTTTTGGAAATAACACACATGCAGTGAACACTGGTGGATCCATACGTGATTTCTAAAAAGAACACACATGCAATGACCACTGGTTGATCCATATGTGGTTTGTGGAAAGAACACACATGCAATGACACTGGTTGATCCATGTGTGATTTGTGGAAACAACACACATGCAATGCCATTGGTTGATCCAGATATGGTTTGTGAAAAGAACACACATGCAATGACTCTAGTGTATCCATATGTGGTTTGTGGAAAGAACGCACAAGCAATGACCACTGGTTGATCCATATGTGGTTTGTGGAAAGAACACACATGCAATGAACACTGGTGGATCCATAAGTGGTTTCTAGAAAGAACACACATGAAGTGAACACTAGTGGATCCATATGTGATTTGTGAAAAGAACACACATGTAATGCCACTGGTTGATCCATATGTGGTCTGTGGAAAGAACACACATGCAATGACACTGGTTGATCCATGTGTGGATTGTGGAAAGAACACACATGCAATGCCATTGGTTGATCCAGATGTGGTTTGTGAAAAGAACACACATGAAATGACTCTAGTGTATCCATATGTGGTTTGTGGAAAGAACACACATGCAATGACTCTAGTGTATCCATGTGTGGTTTGTGGAAAGAACACACATGCAATGGCACTGGTGGATCCATGTGTGGTTTGTGGAAAGAACACACATGCAGTGAACACTGGTTGATCCATATGTAGTTTGTGAAAAGAACACACATGCAATGCCATTGGTTGATCCATATGTGGTTTGTGAAAAGAACATACATGCAATGACTAGTGGATCCATATATGGTTTGTGGAAAGAACACACATGCAATGACTCTAGTGGGTCTATATCTGATTCATGTCAGGAACACACATGCAATGACACTAGTGGATCCATATGTGGTTTGTGGAAAAGAACACACATGAAGTGAACACTGGTTGATCCATAAGTGGTTTGTGGAAAGAACACACATGCAGTGAACACTAGTTGATCCATGTGTGGTTTGTGAAAAGAACACACATGCAATGCCATTAGTTGATCCATATGTGGTTCTTGAAAAGAACACACATGCAATGACTCTAGTGGGTCCATATGTGGTTTGTGGAAAAGAACACACATGCAATGACCACTGGTTGATCCACATATGGTTTATGGAAGAACACACATGCAATGACACTGGTTGATCCATGTGTGGTTTGTGGAAAGAACACATACAGTGACTCTAGTGCTGGTTTTAGTATAAGAACACACATGCAATGACTCTAGTGGGTCCATATGTGGTTTGTGAAAAGAACACACATGCAATGACTCTAGTGGATCCATATGTGGTTTGTGGAAAAGAACACACATGCAATGAACACTGGTGGATCCATAAGTGGTTTCTGGAAAGAACACACATGAAGTGAACACTGGTGGATCCATATGTGATTTGTGAAAAGAACACACATGTAATGCCACTGGTTGATCCATATGTGGTTTGTGGAAAAGAACACACATGCAATGACACTGGTTGATCCATGTGTGGTTTGCGGAAAGAACACACATGCAATGCCATTGGTTGATCCATATGTGGTTTGTGAAAAGAACACACATGCAATGACTCTAGTGGATCCATATGTGGTTTGTGGAAAGAACACACATGCAATGACTCTAGTGGGTCCATATGTGGTTTGTGGAAAAGAACACACATGCAATGACCACTAGTTGATATATATGTGGTTTGTGGAAAAGAACACACATGCAATGAACACTGGTTGATCCATATGTGGTTTGTGGAAAGAACACACATGCAATGACACTCTTTGATCCATGTGTGGTTTATGGAAAGAACACACATGCAATGACTCCAGTGCTGGTTTTAGTATAAGAACACACATGCAATGACTCTAGTGGGTCCATATGTGGTTTGTGAAAAGAACACACATGCAATGACTCTAGTGGATCCATATGTGGTTTGTGGAAAAGAACACACATGCAATGAACACTGGTGGATCCATAAGTGGTCTATGGAACGAACACACATGCAGTGAACACTGGTGGATCCATATGTGATTTGTGAAAATAACACACATGTAATGCCACTGGTTGATCCATATGTGGTTTGTGGAAAGAACACACATGCAATGACGCTGGTTGATCCATGTGTGATTTGTGGAAAGAACACACATGCAATTCCATTGGTTGATCCATATGTGGTTTGTGAAAACAACACACATGCAATGACTCAAATGATCCATATGTGGTTTGTGGAAAAGAACACACATGCAATGACACTGGTTGATCCATGTGTGGTTTGCGGAAAGAACACACATGCAATGCCATTGGTTGATCCATATGTGGTTTGTGAAAAGAACACACATGCAATGACTCTAGTGGATCCATATGTGGTTTGTGGAAAGAACACACATGCAATGACTCTAGTGGGTCCATATGTGGTTTGTGGAAAAGAACACACATGCAATGACCACTAGTTGATATATATGTGGTTTGTGGAAAAGAACACACATGCAATGACCACTGGTTGATCCATATGTGGTTTGTGGAAATAACACACATGCAATGACACTCTTTGATCCATGTGTGGTTTATGGAAAGAACACACATGCAATGACTCCAGTGCTGGTTTTAGTATAAGAACACAGATGCAATGACTCTAGTGGGTCCATATGTGGTTTGTGAAAAGAACACACATGCAATGACTCTAGTGGATCCATATGTGGTTTGTGGAAAAGAACACACATGCAATGAACACTGGTGGATCCATAAGTGGTCTATGGAACAAACACACATGCAGTGAACACTGGTGGATCCATATGTGATTTGTGAAAATAACACACATGTAATGCCACTGGTTGATCCATATGTGGTTTGTGGAAAGAACACACATGCAATGACGCTCATTGATCCATGTGTGATTTGTGGAAAGAACACACATGCAATTCCATTGGTTGATCCATATGTGGTTTGTGAAAACAACACACATGCAATGACTCTAATGGATCCATATGTGGTTTGTGGAATGAACACATGTAATGACTCTAGTGGGTCCATATGTGGTTCATGTCAGGAACACACATGCAATGACTCTAGTGGATCCATATGTGGTTCGTGGAAAAGAACACACATGTAGTGAACACTGGTTGATCCATAAGTGGTTTGTGGAAAGAACACACATGGATCAATATGTGGTTCATGTCAGGAACACACATGCAATGCCATTGGTTGATCCATACGTGGTTTGTGGAAAGAACACACATGCAATGACTCTAGTGGCTCCATGTGTGGTTTGTGGAAAGAACACACATGCAATGACTCTAGTGCATCCATGTGTGGTTTGTGGAAAAGAACACACATGCAATGACCACTGGTTGATCCATATGTGGTTTGTGGAAAAGAACACACATGCAATGAACACTGGTGGATCCATAAGTGGTTTTTGGAAATATCACACATGCAGTGAACACTGGTGGATCCATACGTGATTTGTGAAAAGAACACACATGCAATGACGACTAGTTGATCCATATGTGGTTTGTGGAAAGAACACACATGCAATGACACTGATTGATCCATGTGTGGTTTGTGGAAAGAACACACATGCAATGCCATTGGTTGATCCAGATGTGGTTTGTGAAAGGAACACACATGCAATGACTCTAGTGTATCCATATGTTCTTTGTGGAAAGAACACACATGCAATGACTCTAGTGTATCCATGTGTGGTTTGTGAAAAGAACACACATGCAATGGCACTGGTGGATCCATGTGTGGTTTGTGGAAAGAACACACATGCAGTGAACACTGGTTGATCCATTTGTAGTTTGTGAAAAAACACACATGCAATGCCATTGGTTGATCCATATGTGGTTTGTGAAAAGAACATACATGCAATGACTCTAGTGGATCCATATATGGTTTGTGGAAAGAACACACATGCAATGACTCTAGTGGGTCTATATCGGATTCATGTCAGGAACACACATGAAATGACACTAGTGGATCCATATGTGGTTTGCGGAAAAGAACACACATGCAGTGAACACTGGTTGATCCATAAGTGGTTTGTGGAAAGAACACACATGCAGTGAACACTGGTTCATCCATGTGTGGTTTGTGAAAAGAACACACATGCAATGCCATTAGTTGATCCATATGTGGTTCTTGAAAAGAACACACATGCAATGACTCTAGTGGGTCCATATGTGGTTTGTGGAAAAGAACACACATGCAATGACCACTGGTTGATCCATATATGGTTTGTGGAAAGAACACACATGCAATGACACTGGTTGATCCATGTGTGGTTTGTGGAAAGAACACATACAGTGACTAGTGCTGGTTTTAGTATAAGAACACACATGCAATGACTCTAGTGGGTCCATATGTGGTTTGTGAAAAGAACACACATGCAATGACTCTAGTGGATCCATATGTGGTTTGTGGAAAAGAACACACATGCAATTAACACTGGTGGATCCATAAGTGGTTTCTGGAAAGAACACACATGAAGTGAACACTGGTTGATCCATATGTGATTTGTGAAAAGAACACACATGTAATGCCACTGCTTGATCCATATGTGGTTTGTGGAAAGAACACACATGCAATGACACTGGTTGATCCATGTGTGGTTTGTGGAAAGAACACACATGCAATGCCATTGGTTGATCCAGATGTGGTTTGTGAAAAGAACACATATGCAATGACTCTAGTGTATCCATATGTGGTTTGTGGAAAGAACACACATGCAATGACTCTAGTGTATCCATGTGTGGTTTGTGGAAAGAACACACATGCAATGGCACTGGTGGATCCATGTGTGGTTTGTGGAAAGAACACACATGAAGTGAACACTGGTTGATCCATTTGTAGTTTGTGAAAATAACACACATGCAATGCCATTGGTTGATCCATATGTGGTTTGTGAAAAGAACATACATGGAATGACTCTAGTGGTTCCATATATGGTTTGTGGAAAGAACACACATGCAATGACTCTAGTGGGTCTATATCTGATTCATGTCAGGAACACACATGCAATGACACTAGTGGATCCATATGTGGTTTGCGGAAAAGAACACACATGAAGTGAACACTGGTTGATCCATAAGTGGTTTGTGGAAAGAACAAACATGCAGTGAACACTAGTTGATCCATGTGTGGTTTGTGAAAAGAACACACATGCAATGCCATTAGTTGATCCATATGTGGTTCTTGAAAAGAACACACATGCAATGACTCTAGTGGTTCCATATGTGGTTTGTGGAAAAGAACACACATGCAATGACCACTGGTTGATCCACATATGGTTTGTGGAAAGAACACACATGCAATGACACTGGTTGATCCATGTGTGGTTTGTGGAAAGAACACATAAAGTGACTCTAGTGCTGGTTTTAGTATAAGAACACACATGCAATGACTCTACTGGGTCTATATGTGGTTTGTGAAAAGAACACACATGCAATGACTCTAGTGGATCCATATGTGGTTTGTGGAAAAGAACACACATGCAATGAACACTGGTGGATCCATAAGTGGTTTCTGGAAAGAACACACATGAAGTGAACACTGGTGGATCCATATGTGATTTGTGAAAATAACACACATGTAATGCAACTGGTTGATCCATATGTGGTTTGTGGAAAGAACACACATGCAATGACACTGGTTGATCCATGTGTGGTTTGCGGAAAGAACACACATGCAATGCCATTGGTTGATCCATATGTGGTTTGTGAAAAGAACACACATGCAATGACTCTAGTGGATCCATATGTGGTTTGTGGAAAGAACACACATGCAATGACTCTAGTGGGTCCATATGTGGTTTGTGGAAAAGAACACACATGCAATGACCACTAGTTGATATATATGTGGTTTGTCGAAAGAACACACATGCAATGACTCTACTTGATCCATATGTCGTTTGTGGAAAGAACACAGATGCAATGACTCTAGTGGGTCCATATGTGGTTTGTGGAAAAGAACACACATGCAATGACTCTAGTGCTGGTTTTAGTATAAGAACACACATGCGATGTCTCTAGTGGGTCCATATGTGGTTTGTGAAAAGAACACACATGCAATGCCATTAGTTGATCCATATGTGGTTCTTGAAAAGAACACACATGCAATGACTCTAGTGGGTCCATATGTGCTTTGTGGAAAAGAACACACATGCAATGACCACTGGTTGATCCACATATGGTTTGTGGAAAGAACACACATGCAATGACACTGGTTGATCCATGTGTGATTTGTGGAAAGAACACATAAAGTGACTCTAGTGCTGGTTTTAGTATAAGAACACACATGCAATGACTCTAGTGGGTCTATATGTGGTTTGTGAAAAGAACACACATGCAATGACTCTAGTGGATCCATATGTGGTTTGTGGAAAAGAACACACATGCAATGAACACTGGTGGATCCATAAGTGGTTTCTGGAAAGAACACACATGAAGTGAACACTGGTGGATCCATATGTGATTTGTGAAAAGAACACACATGTAATGCCACTGGTTGATCCATATGTGGTTTGTGGAAAGAACACACATGCAATGACACTGGTTGATCCATGTGTGGTTTGCGGAAAGAACACACATGCAATGCCATTGGTTGATCCATATGTGGTTTGTGAAAAGAACACACATGCAATGACTCTAGTGGATCCATATGTGGTTTGTGGAAAGAACACACATGCAATGACTCTAGTGGGTCCATATGTGGTTTGTGGAAAAGAACACACATGCAATGACCACTAGTTGATATATATGTGGTTTGTCGAAAGAACACACATGCAATGACTCTACTTGATCCATATGTCGTTTGTGGAAAGAACACAGATGCAATGACTCTAGTGGGTCCATATGTGGTTTGTGGAAAAGAACACACATGCAATGACTCTAGTGCTGGTTTTAGTATAAGAACACACATGCGATGTCTCTAGTGGGTCCATATGTGGTTTGTGAAAAGAACACACATGCAATGCCATTAGTTGATCCATATGTGGTTCTTGAAAAGAACACACATGCAATGACTCTAGTGGGTCCATATGTGCTTTGTGGAAAAGAACACACATGCAATGACCACTGGTTGATCCACATATGGTTTGTGGAAAGAACACACATGCAATGACACTGGTTGATCCATGTGTGATTTGTGGAAAGAACACATAAAGTGACTCTAGTGCTGGTTTTAGTATAAGAACACACATGCAATGACTCTAGTGGGTCTATATGTGGTTTGTGAAAAGAACACACATGCAATGACTCTAGTGGATCCATATGTGGTTTGTGGAAAAGAACACACATGCAATGAACACTGGTGGATCCATAAGTGGTTTCTGGAAAGAACACACATGAAGTGAACACTGGTGGATCCATATGTGATTTGTGAAAAGAACACACATGTAATGCCACTGGTTGATCCATATGTGGTTTGTGGAAAGAACACACATGCAATGACACTGGTTGATCCATGTGTGGTTTGCGGAAAGAACACACATGCAATGCCATTGGTTGATCCATATGTGGTTTGTGAAAAGAACACACATGCAATGACTCTAGTGGATCCATATGTGGTTTGTGGAAAGAACACACATGCAATGACTCTAGTGGGTCCATATGTGGTTTGTGGAAAAGAACACACATGCAATGACCACTAGTTGATATATATGTGGTTTGTCGAAAGAACACACATGCAATGACTCTACTTGATCCATATGTCGTTTGTGGAAAGAACACAGATGCAATGACTCTAGTGGGTCCATATGTGGTTTGTGGAAAAGAACACACATGCAATGACTCTAGTGCTGGTTTTAGTATAAGAACACACATGCGATGTCTCTAGTGGGTCCATATGTGGTTTGTGAAAAGAACACAAATGCAATGCCATTAGTTGATCCATATGTGGTTCTTGAAAAGAACACACATGCAATGACTCTAGTGGGTCCATATGTGCTTTGTGGAAAAGAACACACATGCAATGACCACTGGTTGATCCACATATGGTTTGTGGAAAGAACACACATGCAATGACACTGGTTGATCCATGTGTGGTTTGTGGAAAGAACACATAAAGTGACTCTAGTGCTGGTTTTAGTATAAGAACACACATGCAATGACTCTAGTGGGTCTATATGTGGTTTGTGAAAAGAACACACATGCAATGACTCTAGTGGATCCATATGTGGTTTGTGGAAAAGAACACACATGCAATGAACACTGGTGGATCCATAAGTGGTTTCTGGAAAGAACACACATGAAGTGAACACTGTGGTTCCATATGTGATTTGTGAAAAGAACACACATGTAATGCCACTGGTTGATCCATATGTGGTTTGTGGAAAGAACACACATGCAATGACACTGGTTGATCCATGTGTGGTTTGCGGAAAGAACACACATGCAATGCCATTGGTTGATCCATATGTGGTTTGTGAAAAGAACACACATGCAATGACTCTAGTGGATCCATATGTGGTTTGTGGAAAGAACACACATGCAATGACTATAGTGGGTCCATATGTGGTTTGTGGAAAAGAACACACATGCAATGACCACTAGTTGATATATATGTGGTTTGTGGAAAGAACACACATGCAATGACTCTACTTGATCCATATGTCGTTTGTGGAAAGAACACAGATGCAATGACTCTAGTGGGTCCATATGTGGTTTGTGGAAAAGAACACACATGCAATGACTCTAGTGCTGGTTTTAGTATAAGAACACACATGCGATGTCTCTAGTGGGTCCATATGTGGTTTGTGAAAAGAACACACATGCAATGACTCTAGTGGATCCATATGTGGTTTGTGGAAAAGAACACACATGCAATGAACACTGGTGGATCCATAAGTGGTCTATGGAACGAACACACATGCAGTGAACACTGGTGGATCCATATGTGATTTGTGAAAATAACACACATGTAATGCCACTGGTTGATCCATATGTGGTTTGTGGAAAGAACACACATGCAATGACACTGGTTGGTCCATGTGTGATTTGTGGAAAGAACACACATGCAATTCCATTGGTTGATCCATATGTGGTTTGTGAAAACAACACACATGCAATGACTCTAATGGAGCCATATGTGGTTTGTGGAAATAACACATGCAATGACTCTAGTGGATCCACACATGCAATGACTCTAGTGGATCCATATGTGGTTCGTGGAAAAGAACACACATGCAGTGAACACTGGTTGATCCATAAGTGGTTTTTGGAAAGAACACACATGGATCAATATGTGGTTCATGTCAGGAACACACATGCAATGCCAATGGTTGATCCATATGTGGTTTGTGGAAAGAACACACATGCAATGACTCTGGTGGCTCCATGTGTGGTTTGTGGAAAGAACACAATGCAATGACTCTAGTGCATCCATGTGTGGTTTGTGGAAAAGAACACACATGCAATGACCACTGGTTGATCCATATGTGGTTTGTCGAAAAGAACACACATGCAATGAACACTGGTGGATCCATAAGTGGTTTTTGGAAATAACACACATGCAGTGAACACTAGTGGATCCATACGTGATTTGTGAAAAGAACACACATGCAATGACCACTGGTTGATCCATATGTGGTTTGTGGAAAGAACACACATGCAATGACACTGGTTGATCCATGTGTGATTTGTGGAAACAACACACATGCAATGCCATTGGTTGATCCAGATATGGTTTGTGAAAAGAACACACATGCAATGACTCTAGTGTATCCATATGTGGTTTGTGGAAAGAACGCACAAGCAATGACCACTGGTTGATCCATATGTGGTTTGTGGAAAGAAGACACATGCAATGAACACTGGTGGATCCATAAGTGGTTTCTGGAAAGAACACACATGAAGTGAACACTGGTGGATCCATATGTGATTTGTGAAAAGAACACACATGTAATGCCACTGGTTGATCCATATATGGTTTGTGGAAAGAACACACATGCAATGACACTGGTTGATCCATGTGTGGATTGTGGAAAGAACACACATGCAATGCCATTGGTTGATCCAGATGTGGTTTGTGAAAAGAACACACATGCAATGACTCTAGTGTATCCATATATGGTTTGTGGAAAGAACACACATGCAGTGAACACTGGTTGATCCATATGTAGTTTGTGAAAAGAACACACATGCAATGCCATTGGTTGATCCATATGTGGTTTGTGAAAAGAACATACATGCAATGACTCTAGTGGATCCATATATGGTTTGTGGAAAGAACACACATGCAATGACTCTAGTGGGTCTATATCTGATTCATGTCAGGAACACACATGCAATGACACTAGTGGATCCATATGTGGTTTGTGGAAAAGAACACACATGCAGTGAACACTGGTTGATCCATAAGTGGTTTGTGGAAAGAACACACATGCAGTGAACACTGGTTGATCCATGTGTGGTTTGTGAAAAGAACACACATGCAATGCCATTAGTTGATCCATATGTGGTTCTTGAAAAGAACACACATGCAATGACTCTAGTGGGTCCATATGTGGTTTGTGGAAAAGAACACACATGCAATGACCACTGGTTGATCCACATATGGTTTATGGAAGAACACACATGCAATGACACTGGTTGATCCATGTGTGGTTTGTGGAAAGAACACATACAGTAACTCTAGTGCTGGTTTTAGTATAAGAACACACATGCAATGACTCTAGTGGGTCCATATGTGGTTTGTGAAAAGAACACACATGCAATGACTCTAGTGGATCCATATGTGGTTTGTGGAAAAGAACACACATGCAATGAACACTGGTGGATCCATAAGTGGTTTCTGGAAAGAACACACATGAAGTGAACACTGGTGGATCCATATGTGATTTGTGAAAAGAACACACATGTAATGCCACTGGTTGATCCATATGTGGTTTGTGGAAAGAACACACATGCAATGACACTGGTTGATCCATGTGTGGTTTGCGGAAAGAACACACATGCAATGCCATTGGTTGATCCATATGTGGTTTGTGAAAAGAACACACATGCAATGACTCTAGTGGATCCATATGTGGTTTGTGGAAAGAACACACATGCAATGACTCTAGTGGGTCCATATGTGGTTTGTGGAAAAGAACACACATGCAATGACCACTAGTTGATATATATGTGTTTTGTGGAAAGAACACACATGCAATGACTCTAGTGGGTCCATATGTGGTTTGTGGAAAGAACACAGATGCAATGACTCTAGTGGGTCCATATGTGGTTTCTAGAAAAGAACACACATGCAATGAACACTGGTGGATCCATAAGTGGTCTATGGAACGAACACACATGCAGTGAACACTGGTGGATCCATATGTGATTTGTGAAAATAACACACATGTAATGCCACTGGTTGATCCATATGTGGTTTGTGGAAAGAACACCCATGCAATGACACTGGTTGATCCATGTGTGATTTGTGGAAAGAACACACATGCAATTCCATTGGTTTATCCATATGTGGTTTGTGAAAACAATACACATGCAATGACTCTAATGGATCCATATGTGGTTTGTGGAAACAACACATGCAGTGACTCTAGTGGGTCCATATGTGGTTCATGTCAGGAACACACATGCAATGACTCTAGTGGATCCATAAGTGGTTCGTGGAAAAGAACACACATGCAGTGAACACTGGTTGATCCATAAGTGGTTTGTGGAAAGAACACACATGGATCAATATGTGGTTCATGTCAGGAACACACATGCAATGCCATTGGTTGATCCATATGTGGTTTGTGGAAAGAACACACATGCAATGACTCTGGTGGCTCCATGTGTGGTTTGTGGAAAGAACACACATGCAATCACTCTAGTGCATCCATGTGTGGTTTGTGGAAAAGAACACACATGCAATGACCACTGGTTGATCCATATGTGTTTTGTGGAAAAGAACACACATGCAATGAACACTGGTGGATCCATAAGTGGTTTTTGAAAATAACACACATGCAGTGAACACTGGTGGATCCATATGTGATTTGTGAAAAGATCACACATGCAATGACCACTTGTTGATCCATATGTGGTTTGTGGAAAGAACACACATGCAATGACACTGGTTGATCCATGTGTGGTTTGTGGAAAGAACATACATGCAATGCCATTGGTTGATCCAGATGTGGTTTGTGAAAAGAACACACATGCAATGACTCTAGTGTATCCATATGTGGTTTGTGGAAAGAACACACATGCAATGACTCTAGTGTATCCATGTGTGGTTTGTGGAAAGAACACACATGCAATGGCACTGGTGGATCCATGTGTGGTTTGTGTAAAGAACACACATGCACTGAACACTGGTTGATCCATTTGTAGTTTGTGAAAAGAACACACATGCAATGCCATTGGTTGATCCATATGTGGTTTGTGAAAAGAACATACATGCAATGACTCTAGTGGATCCATATATGGTTTGTGGAAAGAACACACATGCAATGACTCTAGTGGGTTTATATCTGATTCATGTCAGGAACACACATGCAATGACACTAGTGGATCCATATGTGGTTTGCGGAAAAGAACACACATGCAGTGAACACTGGTTGATCCATAAGTGGTTTGTGGAAAGAACACACATGCAGTGAACACTGGTTGATCCATGTGTGGTTTGTGAAAAGAACACACATGCAATGCCATTAGTTGATCCATATGTGGTTCTTGAAAAGAACACACATGCAATGACTCTAGTGGGTCCATATGTGGTTTGTGGAAAAGAACACACATGCAATGACCACTGGTTGATCCATATATGGTTTGTGGAAGGAACACACATGCAATGACACTGGTTGATCCATGTGTGGTTTGTGGAAAGAACACATACAATGACTCTAGTCCTGGTTTTAGTATAAGAACACACATGCAATGACTCTAGTGGGTCCATATGTGGTTTGTGAAAAGAACACACATGCAATGGCTCTAGTGCATCCATATGTGGTTTGTGGAAAAGAACACACAGGCAATGAACACTGGTGGATCCATAAGTGGTTTCTGGAAAGAACACACATGAAGTGAACACTGGTGGATCCATATGTGATTTGTGAAAAGAACACACATGGAATGCCACTGGTTGATCCATATGTGGTTTGTGGAAAGAACACACATGCAATGACACTGGTTGATCCATGTGTGGTTTGCGGAAAAACACACATGCAATGCCATTGGTTGATCCATATGTGGTTTGTGAAAAGAACACACATGCAATGACTCTAGTGGATCCATATGTGTTTTGTGGAAAGAACACACATGCAATGAGTCTAGTGGGTCCATATGTGGTTTGTTGAAAAGAACACACATGCAATGACCACTAGTCGATCAATTTGTGGTTTGTGGAAAAAAAAACACATGCAATGACACTGGTGGATCCATATGTGGTTTGTGAAAAGAACACACATGCAATAACTCTAGTGGATCCATATGTGGTTTGTGGAAAGAACACACATGCAATGACACTGGTTGATCCATGTGTGGTTTGTGGATAGAACATACATGCAATGCCATTGGTTGATCCATATGTGGTTTGTGAAAAGAACACACATGCAATGACTCTAGTGGATCCATATGTGGTTTGTGGAAAGAACACACATGCAATGACTCTAGTGGGTCCATATGTGGTTCATGTCAGGAACACACATGCAATGACTCTAGTGGATCCGTATGTGGTTTGTGGAAAAGAACACACATGAAGTGAACACTGGTTGATCCATAAGTGGTTTGTGGAAAGAACACACATGCAGTGAACACTAGTTGATCCATGTGTGGTTTGTGAAAAGAACACACATGCAATGTCATTGGTTGATCCATATGTGGTTTGTGAAAAGAACACACATGCAATGACTCTAGTGGATCCATATGTGGTTTGTGGAAAGAACACACATGCAATAACTCTAGTGGGTCCATATGTGGTTTGTGGAAAAGAACACACATGCAATGACCACTAGTTGATATATATGTGGGTTGTGGAAAGAACACACATGCAATGACTCTACTTGATCCATATGTCGTTTGTGGAAAGAACACAGATGCAATGACTCTAGTGGGTCCATATGTGGTTTGTGGAAAAGAACACACATGCAATGACCACTGGTTGATCCATATGTGGTTTGTGGAAAGAACACACATGCAATGACACTCTTTGATCCACGTGTGGTTTATGGAAAGAACACACATGCATTGACTCTATTGCTGGTTTTAGTATAAGAACACACATGCAATGACTCTAGTGGGTCCATATGTGGTTTGTGAAAAGAACACACATGCAATGACTAGTGGATCCATATGTGGTTTGTGGAAAAGAACATACATTCAATGAACACTGGTGGATCCATAAGTGGTCTATGGAACGAACACACATGAAGTGAACACTGGTGGATCCATATGTGATTTGTGAAAATAAAACACATGTAATGCCACTGGTTGATCCCTATGTGGTTTGTGGAAAGAATACACATGCAATGACACTGGTTGATCCATGTGTGGTTTGTGAAAAGAACACAGATGCAATGACTCTAGTGGATCCATATGTGGTTTGTGGAAAGAACACACATGCAATGACTCTAGTGGGTCCATATGTGGTTTGTGAAAAGAACACACAAGCAATGACTCTAGTGGATCCATATGTGGTTTGTGGAAAAGAACACACATGCAATGAACACTGGTGGATCCATAAGTGGTTTCTGGAAAGAACACACATGAAGTGAACACTGGTGGATCCATATGTGATTTGTGAAAAGAACACACATGTAATGCCACTGGTTGATCCATATGTGGTTTGTGGAAAGAACACACATGCAATGACACTGGTTGATCCATGTGTGGTTTGCGGAAAGAACACACATGCAATGCCATTGGTTGATCCATATGTGGTTTGTGAAAAGAACACACATGCAATGACTCTAGTGGATCCATATGTGGTTTGTGGAAAGAACACACATGCAATGACTCTAGTGGGTCCATATGTGGTTTGTGGAAAAGAACACACATGCAATGACCACTAGTTGATATATATGTGGTTTGTGGAAAGAACACACATGCAATGACTCTAGTGGGTCCATATGTGGTTTGTGGCAAGAACACAGATGCAATGACTCTAGTGGGTCCATATGTGGTTTCTAGAAAAGAACACACATGCAATGAACACTGGTGGATCCATAAGTGGTCTATGGAACGAACACACATGCAGTGAACACTGGTGGATCCATATGTGATTTGTGAAAATAACACACATGTAATGCCACTGGTTGATCCATATGTGGTTTGTGGAAATGTGACACCCCGGTTCTGATAAGACCGTGGCCTCTATGTGACATGCCAATCCCTGGATCGGTTCATTGGCCCACAATAGAGTAAGATAGATAATCATAGCAAATAACCGTGTATCATGATCTACAAGATCCAGAGTACCATTATTACAATATAAAAGCTTAGCATAAAGCTAGCTCAAATTGTTCAGGTAGCAACAAAAGCGAGTAAATCCTCCAATCTTCAAATTGCCCACAAGTGAACAAGTGCCGAGTGGAGTACCGTGGCCTATAACGATCAATCAGAATCGGAATAACCTGCAGCATAAAACGCAACAGCCCCGAAGGGTCAATACATGGAATGTATGGCAAGTAGAGCTAGTAAAGGAGACAATAGTACTAACAACTACATGCATATTTGGCAAGTGGAGCTGTGTCTGGCTTGCATTTGCAAATAACTTTGTCCTACTTTCATAAACAGTTTTGAATTTTCTTTGAAAAGATCCCAATTAAGTTAACCCAACAATATTAAAACAATTATGAAATTAGAATGAGCGAGAAACATGTCATGGAATCAATATCTAGCAACTCAGATGTCTATAACCGGGGACACGGCTAATCGATTAGATTATACACTGCAGAGGTTAGTACACTTTACCCATGTGACTTGGCCAGCCCAGCTCGTACCATCACTCTCATTTTGGGTGATGATAGGAGAAGACCAAGAAGAGACTGGGAAGTAGCTCCTCAATCCCGACGCGCACCGTCCAACCTACCAAAATTCTACATCTCTGGATATGCGGGTTCGAGTTACCACAACCTACTAAGTCCAACCAACCGCCCATTCCATTATTGGCACATGGTTGTACACGTAAGCTACACAATAAAGAAGCCAATCATTCTCTCTTGATACCAGGTGCCTTTCCGCAATGAAACCACCAAAATTTATCAATACCATCACACCAGGGTTCATTGATTGTTGTTTTTAGTTTTCACAAACCAAAACTTTGAGAAAACAAGTGTCAATGATGTAACCCAGCCCTCGTTCAACATAGCATGGCTAAGCACATCTACAACGGTGGTTCATCTACAAGGAAAGCCCTACCACATAATAGGACATAGCATAGCGATAGTATCATCCTACACATGCATCTACAAAATACACGACAATGCATTGAAAATAGTAGGACGATATCATGAACAAAGTAGCATCTACTTGCCTTGGTTGTAGCGGTCGGAAGAACAATCCACACACGCGCAAGGGTTGCACTCCACACAATCTACACGACACAATTGCATTCATAAACAAACAATTCACAAACATATGCAACAAAGATGATGCATGAATGCAAGAACGGCAAGGGAATTGGTGCTACAGCTGCACCACATAGTACTAATTCATATTACTACCGAATACATGCATGGAAAATAGATTTGGCGCAAGGGAAACTATTAACCAAAAGTGGAGATCACTACTAGAGCTAGAACTTAAATAATTCACTACCGGCAGTATACTGTTTGTAAAATCTTAGAAAAAAACTACCGCATAGGCATCGCTGATAAGAAACAGTACCAATTGGAATTACTCAAAAAGGAGTTATAAAACATCCCGAGTAATTAAAACACTGCAGAAAGCCATTAGACAAATACTGCAGAAGTTTTTACTGTAAGCCTATCTTTTTATTTCACGATGAGATTCCCCTCGTTCATACGAGTTTAGGGACATATCATACGCGATTTTTGGAGCTACGAAACTTTTACTACGAATTTATTACTCCGAAAAGGCAACTAACTAGTTTGATTAAACTGTACTAAACCTGACAGTAAAAGTCTGAACCAAAGCTACAGCGAGATTCTACACGACTCACTGAACGCGTGCATATTTTATTTGCAAATTTTGGCCAAGCGGTTTAATTTCTACGCAATTTACAAGATTCTACCGAAATTTGCCAACTAATAGGATTAACGAAATTGACCCAGTCAATCGGTTCGATGACTGCACCGACGGCGTCTGACCAGTCAACGTCTGGGGCCTCTGACTAGTCAACATATGGAGTGCTGACCAGTCAACGAACGATCTAAGCCGCTGATCTGAGATCTGACGGTGGCTGCTGTCTTACCGGAAACGGACGGCGAAACGAACTCCGGCGAGCTCCGGACGGCGGCAACGATCGGATCCGGTGGCGTGGAAACTCCTGCAAGTACACACACGGTCAACTACGGCTCCCGGAATAATAAACGCGGCAGACGCTGGCGATCTGCAAGCGCGATTGGCGGCGGATGGAGACGCGAGCACGGAACGGAAGAGGAGCGAAACAGACGCGATGGCCGGCAGCGGCGGAGGGTGGTCGGCGAGGCGCGGCGGGCGGCGGCGGCTGTGCCTGGGCGCGCGCACGGGAGCAGATGGCGGCGGGGTGTGGGCACGGGGCCCGAGGCGGTGGGGCCCTGCTTAAAAAGAATCCTCACGCAGGAAAAAAAAAAAAAAACAGATCTAAGCTGAAAACGGTCCAGAACTGGACTACAACTCGGAAATCGGTCCGGATTTTCGGACCGTTTTCCGGCGGTTTACTAAAACGTCCGAGTCTTTTGCATACGAACTCCGATTGGAGCGATTTTCGCGCCTACGGGTTCGTATCGTCGAGGGGCACAACCTTCAGTCGAAGTTTGAGCGAAAGCTCGAACCTACAGGGGTGGTTGTTGCAAGCCCCTCTAAAGCCTCCCGTAGAACTCGGGCGAAGGAGAAACGGGGTTTTGCAAATAGCGTTTCGTCGATCCTCTCTACTCGACGGTAATGCATGGTAAGATATGATGCGATGCAATGAATGATATGCAAGACCAAATCTAAAATTTGGGATGTGACAAGACTAACCCCCTTAAGATGAATCTCGTCCTCGAGATTCGGCGCGGCTAGCAAATAGGTGTGGGTAGTCCTCTCGGATGTCATCTTCACGCTCCCAAGTAGCTTCCTCTTCGGTGTGGTGACTCCACTGCACCTTGCAAAACTTGATTGTCTTGGTACGGGTAGTCCTTTCTGCTGTCTCCAGAATCTTGACCGGTTTCTCCTCATAGGTCAAATCGTTCTCCAGCTGAACCTCCTCTAGCGGTACAGTGTCTCTCAACGGTGTATCCACCATCTCCGGATGGCACTTCTTCAGCTGGGATACGTGGAACACGTTGTGAACAGCAGACAGAGCCTCAGCAACTCAAGCGATAGGCAACTTCTCCTTTGCGCTCTAAGACCCGATACGGCCCAATAAATCGAGGTTCCAGCTTACCCTTAATACCAAATCTCTTAATTCCACGAAGCGGCGATACCGAGGTATGCTCTATCACCTATCTCATATACCACTTCCTTGCGCTTGGCGTCGGTAGCTCTTCTGTATTGATTGTGCTACATTTAGTCTGTATCTAATCAATGCGACCTTCTCCTCAGCTTCCTTGATCAAGTCAGTTCCAAACAACTGACGTTCTCCTACTCCATCCCATAGCAATTGTGTTCGCACCGCTTCCCATATAGCACATCGAACGGTGACGTCTTGATGCTGGTTTGATAACTGTTGTTGTAGGAAAACTCAGCATACAGCAAATTCTCATCCCAACTAGAACCATGAGCCAAGGCGCAAGCTCTTAGCATGTCCTCCAAAATCTGATTCACCCTCTCGGTCTGTCCATCAGTCTGTGGGTGAAACGCTGTACTAAACTCCAATCTAGTACCAAGCGACTCGTGCAGCTGGCGCCAGAAGTGTGAGGTAAATTGGGTGCCTCTATCAGATACGATACTCTTGGGAACTCCATGTAGGCACACAATCCTGTCCATGTAGATCTTGGCCAACTTCGCACTCGTATAGGTCGTCTTTACCGGTATAAAATGGGCTACCTTGGTCAAATGGTCGACCACTACCCAAATAGAGTCATATCCCGACCTGGTCTGGCGATCCTGTGATAAAGTCCATTCCCACTCTATCCCATTTCCAATCCGGCACAGGCAACGGCTGTAGCAATCCTGCTGGCTTCTGGTGTTCTGCCTTCACTCGGCTACATACATCACATAGGGCAATATGCTTGGCGATATCTCCCTTCATGTTGTTCCACCAAAATCTGCTCTTCAAATCCATATACATCTTTGTGTTGCCCGGATGTATGGAATATGGCGAGTCATGAGCTTCCTGCCGAATCAACTTCCTTATCTCGGGATCGTTGGGAACACACAAACGATCTCCATACCACAAGGTACCATGCTCATCCTCGCGAATATCCTTTTCCCGGTTCTCCTTCATCTTCTCCTTTATTTCTTCTATTTCCTTGTCTCCCACTTGAGCCTTCTCGATTCTGTCTTGAAGCGTCGGTTGGACTTCCATTGTTGCTAAGTACCCTTCAGATACTACCTCCAATCTAAGGTCCTTGAATTGCTTGCACAAATCCTCAGGCAATTCACCAATTGTCAATCCATTGGCATAAACCTTCCTACCGAGCATCTGCTACTACATTGGCCTTTCCGGTGGTATTGTAGATTCATATCATAATCCTTGATAAGTTCCAACCATCTCCTTTGTCTCATGTTCAGCCTTCCGGTAAATATGTACTTCAGGCTCTTGTGGTCGGTGTACACATCACGTGTTTTCCATTAAGTAATGCCTCCATACCTTGAGCGCATGAACCACTTGACGCTAACTCCAAGTCGTGTGGGGTAATTCCGCTCATGGTGCTTGAGTTGTCATGAGGCATATGACACTACTCTCCCATCTTGCATCAGCACACTCCCAAGTCCTTGTCGTGAAGCATCACACGACACTTGGAAATCCTTCAAGATCCGTAAACACGCAGCAGAAGTTACTAGTCGACGCTTCAGCCTCGAAGCTGGCTTCACATACGTCTGACCATTCAAACTTCCTCTCCTTCTTCAGAAGTTCAGTCATCGGCTTAGCAATCTTGGAAAAGTTTTCTATGAACCTTCGGTAATATCCAGCAAGTCCCAAAAAGCTTCGAATCTCTCCCGCATTCTTGGGTGCTTCCCACTCTGTCACTGCAGTCACTTTGCTTGGATCAACAGCGACTCCTTCTCCTGACACTACGTGTCCAGGAAACCCAATAGTGTTAAGCCAGAATTCACATTTACTGAATTTGGCATACAGCTTGTGTTCTCTCAGTTTCTCCATAATCAGTCGCAGATGTTTCTCATGCTCAGCATCATCCTTGGAATATATCAGTATGTCATCAATAAACACCACCACGAACTTGTCCAAATACTCCATAAATACCTTGTTCATCATGGTCATGAAATATGCTGGGGCATTCGTTAGTCCAAACGACATAACTGTATACTCATATAAACCATACCTAGTGGTGAAGGCGGTTTTTGGTACATCCTCCTTCCGGATCTTCAATTGAAAGTAGCCTGATCGCAGATCAATCTTGCTGAACACCTTTGCTCCTTCCAGTTGATCAAATAAATCATTTATGTTCGGCAGAGGGTACTTGTTCTTGATGGTTACTTCATTCAGCGAACGATAGTCCACCACTAATCTCTTGGTGCTGTCTTTCTTCTCCACAAATAGAACAGGTGCACCCCATGACGACGCACTAGGCTGAATGAATCCCTTTTCCAGTTGTTCCTTCAACTGTTTCTTCAATTCCTTCAGCTCATCGACATCCATCTTATATGGTTTCTTTGCTATAGGTCCTGTTCCCGGCATCAGGTCGATAAGAAACTCTACATCTCTGTCAGGTGGCATCCCTGGAAGCTCTTCCGGAAACACGTCGGGGTAATCCCTAATCACTGGCACAGTATCCATGCTAACCCCCTTAAGAGAATTCAACTTACACCTTCTTGGTCGTATGGTCGACTTGAATCTAATCCTCTTACCATCCGGTTTTGAGTGAAACAGCTCTGTGCACAATCTATGTGTCCCCCATGCATAGACATCCAATCCATACCCAGAATGACATCTAACCCTTGTGAATCCAACACTACCAAATGTGCAATGAAGTTGTGTGTTCCAATCCTCACAGTCAAGTCGCGGCATCCCGCGCTAGCTATCATATCTCCTCCAGGTGAACTCACTCTAATAGCCCTTTTCATAGACTCAGTAGGTAACTTATACTTATCCACAAATGCCCTTGATATGAATGAATGCGATGCACCAGTATCGAAAAGTATAAGTGCAGGGTAAGTGTTGATTGGAAACTTACCAATCACAAGGTCAGGCTCCTGAATCTCCTCCACATTCATGTGGTTCACTGTGGCCTTCTCATTGTTGGTTGGCTTCAGTCCTTTCCTCTCCGGACAGTTGTCAGCATAGTGTCCCTTCTGCTTGCACTTGAAGCATGTCACCTCACTCAGATCCTTCTTCACAAAATTGCGATCACGGTTGCGATCATGTCCACCGTGTCCTCCAGAGTGGTGAGAGTGTCCTCCCTTGTGGTTGTGGTGACTGCTCCTATGGTTGTCATGATGATGTCCATCGCCTCCATGGTGGTGGCGGTCATGGCTCCCATGGTCACTTCCTCCATGCTTGGAGTATCCATCATATGAAGTGCGAGACTTGTGGTGTGAGCCAGAGTGGTGATTGTTGTTCTTTCTCTTGCGGTTCTCCACTTGCTTGTGCTTCCCCTCCAAGATTCTGGCCTTGTCCATAAGCTCCTGGAAAGTGGGGCAATAAACCACCAGTAGCTGTACCGAAAGCTCATCACTGAGGCCATCCAGGAATCTCTCCCTCCTTTTTGCATCAGTGTCAACATCCTCAGGTGCATAACGGGACAAGTTGTTGAACTCCTCAATGTACTCGGCCACGGTGCGATTGGTTTGGCGCAAGTTATGAACTCTTTCCTCTTCAGGCTCAGAACTCCACGAAGACACGTGGTCGGTCCTGAAACCTTCCTCAAACATAGCCCAAGTCACGGTATTCAGAGGGTGGGTGATCTGAAATGTGTCCCACCAAGAAGCGGCTGGTCCCTCCAAAGAGGTGAGCGGCGAACCTTACCTTCTCAGCATCAGTGCATCCGAGTTACTAGATCCTTGTTGACTGAACGCAACCAGATGAGAGCAACCATTGGTTCCTGCAGAGAGAACTTAGCTGGCCTTAGCCTCAGAAATCTGGTGAGAGCATCTCCCTGAGGCTGATTGTTTCCATTGTTATTGTTCTGATTTGCCATGAACTGGGTCATCACTTGGGTCAGCTGTGCCTGAGCTGCCATGAGCTGCTCCAACTCAGTGGGTTGGCGGCGGGGAGGCATCTGCGGTTCAGCATAGGTAAGTTTAGAAAGAATCAACTACGGTAATAGGATTCTACCCATGCATATGATCAATCAACATCAAACAATAGCAGACAATAACAAGCAAGCAACACATCAACAAACAAGCGATCCAGCAACATCCCAGGTGTTATCCTAGTAGTATATACCTACTGAAATAGTTTTGCAAGAGTTGGCAATTGTTAACTAAACAGTTGAGCATCAAAATGACAAAACAGCAATTCTGACAGAACAGTTCTGCTGTGTTCGCGAATTTTTCCGCCTGACTTAAACTCGTCAGAAAATTAAGCCAATTTTTGTGAATATAGAACAGGAAGTTCCGCATCAGCCCAATTTTTTTCAGATTTTTCCGAGTTACCAGAAAAATATGAAAAATCGCGCAGTACTGCTGTATCAGCAGAAAAACTGCAGCGAAAACAACACAGATAGTAACCAAATTGCCATAACTCTTTCATATAATTTGCACAAATAATTCCTGAGATATTGGAGTACACAAATAAGCATCTAAACACTCTTACACTAACACGAACTAAGTATCACAACGATCGAGAATAATCCTAACGATTTCGCCTAACGAGGACTAATTGGTGGACTTCTATCTATTGCTTGAAGAGTTTGAGGTAGGCCCTTGCGGTCATGCGTTGGCGCCGCTCATGGGTACAACCATGGCGCGGAGTGTACACCTCCTGAACCATCACTTGAAACGTCAAACTCCACCTCTTCTGGATCCTCCTCTTCTTCTTCATCCTCAGCTGCAACTGCAACAGCTTCATCTCCTCCACCATCATCGTCTCCATCATCATCATCCTCGTCCTCATCATCATCATCTCCACTGTCATCATCATCCCCATTGTTGCCATCATCTCCATTGTCATCATCAGAGGGTGGATTCAGCTGTGCTTGGAGAGCGGCAATCTGGGCTGTCATAGCTTCAATAGTTTGATCCCTTTCCTGGACTGTCCCTTGCGCTTGCTGTATGTTCGGTGTTCTCCTGCAGTACCATGAAGATGTGCTATGGTGGCATCTCTGGCTATCAGGGCATTCTCCAGGACTCCCACAGCTTCATGCAAAGTGTCAATCTCCTGTCCTTGGACCACCATACCATTGCTAGTAAAATCTGCAATCTCCTTTAGCATCCTCACCTTCTGCTAGAGCTCCATTCTCCCTTTCCATGTCCTCTATGTGCCTCCGACGGGGCGGCATGTTGTTCCTGTCGCCCGGGTAACCACAATGTTCCCATCTTCATCACGCCTTCCATAGTCACGGTAGGGTGAATCTGCTGGTAGTAGGTGTCGGACATTATGGCACTGGCGAGACAGGGCTTCATGTATGGCCAAGTTGATTCCAAGTCCCCAGTTGCAGTATGTCTTGGTGTAGACCAAGTGCGCGGGGTTTGGCAAGGCGGCATCTCTGAATATGAAGGTAGTGATCTCCCATGCATCCTCTCCATATCCATAGGTGTACAGCCTTCTTCCCTTGAACATAGGCAGTGGCAATCCCAATGACTGAGAGAGCTGAGCTAACTGCCTTGCAAAGGGCCTTGGTGACTCCATGGTGGCATACTCAGTCCTGACTTCTCCCATCTATCAAGTAAAAGAGGAAAGTGTGAGAATAGCATATGGTAAGAATTTACGAGGGTGAAAGGCATAAGATGAAAGATAGAGTTAATATAGGCTTTAATAAATCTATGGCTTCCTAATCCAATTCTAGGTCACGATCCTACAGTCGACACACGGGCTCTGATACCATCCTGTGACACCCCGGTTCTGATAAGACCGTGGCCTCTATGTGACATGCCAATCCCTGGATCGGTTCATTGGCCCACAATAGAGTAAGATAGATAATCATAGTATATATCCGTGTATCATGATCTACAAGATCCAGAGTACCATTATTACAATATAAAAGCTTAGCATAAAGCTAGCTCAAATTGTTCAGGTAGCAACAAAAGCGAGTAAATCCTCCAATCTTCAAATTGCCCACAAGTGAACAAGTGCCGAGTGGAGTACCGTGGCCTATAACGATCAATCAGAATCGGAATAACCTGCAGCATAAAACGCAACAGCCCCGAAGGGTCAATACATGGAATGTATGGCAAGTAGAGCTAGTAAAGGAGACAATAGTACTAACAACTACATGCATATTTGGCAAGTGGAGCTGTGTCTGGCTTGCATTTGCAAATAACTTTGTCCTACTTTCATAAACAGTTTTGAATTTTCTTTGAAAAGATCCCAATTAAGTTAACCCAACAATATTAAAACAATTATGAAATTAGAATGAGCGAGAAACATGTCATGGAATCAATATCTAGCAACTCAGATGTCCATAACCGGGGACACGGCTAATCGATTAGATTATACACTCTGCAGAGGTTAGTACACTTTACCCATGTGACTTGGCCAGCCCAGCTCGTACTATCACTCTCATTTTGGGTGATGATAGGGAGAAGACCAAGAAGAGACTGTTCGGGAAGTAGCTCCTCAATCCCGACGCGCACCGGTCCAACCTACCAAAATTCTACATCTCTGGATACGCGGGTTCGAGTTACCACAACCTACTAAGTCCAACCAACCGCCCATTCCATTATTGGCACATGGTTGTACACGTAAGCTACACAATAAAGAAGCCAATCATTCTCTTGATACCGGGTGCCTTCCGCAATGAAACCACCAAAATTTATCAATACCATCACACCTGGGGTTCATTGATTAAGTTGTTTTTAGTTTTCACAAACCAAAACTTTGAGAAAACAAGTGTCAATGATGTAACCCAGCCCTCGTTCAACATAGCATGGCTAAGCACATCTACAACGGTGGTTCATCTACAAGGAAAGCCCTACCACATAATAGGACATAGCATAGCGATAGTATCATCCTACACATGCATCTACAAAATACACGACAATGCATTGAAAATAGTAGGACGATATCATGAACAAAGTAGCATCTACTTGCCTTGGTTGTAGCGGTCGGAAGAACAATCCACACACGCGCAAGGGTTGCACTCCACACAATCTACACGACACAATTGCATTCATAAACAAACAATTCACAAACATATGCAACAAAGATGATGCATGAATGCAAGAACGGCAAGGGAATTGGTGCTACAGCTGCACCACATAGTACTAATTCATATTACTACCGAATACATGCATGGAAAATAGATTTGGCGCAAGGGAAACTATTAACCAAAAGTGGAGATCACTACTAGAGCTAGAACTTAAATAATTCACTACCGGCAGTATACTGTTTGTAAAATCTTGGAAAAAAACTACCGCATAGGCATTGCTGATAAGAAATAGTACCAATTGGAATTACTCAAAAAGGAGTTATAAAACATCCCGAGTAATTAAAACACTGCAGAAAGCCATTAGACAAATACTGCAGAAGTTTTTACTGTAAGCCTATCTTTTTATTTCACGATGAGATTCCCCTCGTTCATACGAGTTCAGGGACATATCATACGCGATTTTTGGAGCTACGAAACTTTTACTACGAATTTATTACTCTGAAAAGGCAACTAACTAGTTTGATTAAACTGTACTAAACCTGACAGTAAAAGTCTGAACCAAAGCTACAGCGAGATTCTACACGACTCACTGAACGCGTGCATATTTTATTTGCAAATTTTGGCCAAGCGGTTTAATTTCTCGAATTTACAAGATTCTACGAAATCTGCCAACTAATAGGATTAACGAAATTGACCAGTCAACGTGTTCCGATGATTGGGCACTGGGCGTCTGACCAGTCAACGTCTGGGGCCTCTGACTAGTCAACATCTGGAGTGCTGACCAGTCAACGAACGATCTAAGCCGCTGATCTGAGATCTGACGGTGGCTGCTGTCTTACCGGAAACGGACGGCGAAACGAACTCCGGCGAGCTCCGGACGGCGGCAACGGTCGATCCGGCGTGGAAACTCCTGCAAGTACACACACGGTCAACTACGGCTCCGGAATAATAACGCTGCGCGTCTGACAGGCGATCTGCAGCGCGGTTGGCGGCGACGGATGGAGACGCGAGCACGGAACGGAAGAGGGCGGCGAGACGAACCGGAAGCAGACGGCGATGGCCGGCGCGGGAGGGTCGGCGGCGAGGCGAAGCGAGGCGGGCGGCGGGCGCAGCGGGCGCGCACGGGAGCAGATGGCGGCGGGGTGTGGGCACGGGGCCCGAGGCGGTGGGGCCCTGCTTAAAAAGAATCCTCGCGCAGGAAAAAAAAAAAAAAACAGATCTAAGCTGAAAACGGTCCAGAACTGGACTACAACTCGGAAATCGGTCCGGATTTTCGGACCGTTTTCCGGCGGTTTACTAAAACGTCCGAGTCTTTTGCATACGAACTCCGATTGGAGCGATTTTCGCGCCTACGGGTTCGTATCGTCGAGGGGAACAACCTTCAGTCGAAGTTTGAGCGAAAGATCGAACCTACAGGGGTGGTTGTAGCAAGCCCCTCTGAAGCCTCCCGCAGGAAACTCGAAGCGAAGGAGAAACGGGGTTTTGCAAATAGCGTTTCGTCGATCCTCTCTACTCGACGGTAATGCATGGTAAGATATGATGCGATGCAATGAATGATATGCAAGACCAAATCTAAAATTTGGGATGTGACAGGAAAGAACACACATGCAATGACACTGGTTGATCCATGTGTGATTTGTGGAAAGAACATACATGCAATTCCATTGGTTGATCCATATGTGGTTTGTGAAAACAATACACATGCAATGACTCTAATGGATCCATATGTGGTTTGTGGAAAGAACACATGCAATGACTCTAGTGGGTCCATATGTGGTTCATGTCAGGAACACACATGCAATGACTCTAGTGGATCCATATGTGGTTCGTGGAAAAGAACACACATGCAGTGAACACTGGTTGATCCATAAGTGGTTTGTGGAAAGAACACACATGGATCAATATGTGGTTCATGTCAGGAACACACATGCAATGCCATTGGTTGATCCATATGTGGTTTGTGGAAAGAACACACATGCAATGACTCTGGTGGCTCCATGTGTGGTTTGTGGAAAGAACACACATGCAATCACTCTAGTGCATCCATGTGTGGTTTGTGGAAAAGAACACACATGCAATGACCACTGGTTGATCCATATGTGTTTTGTGGAAAAGAACACACATGCAATGAACACTGGTGGATCCATAAGTGGTTTTTGAAAATAACACACATGCAGTGAACACTGGTGGATCCATATGTCATTTGTGAAAAGATCACACATGCAATGACCACTGGTTGATCCATATGTGGTTTGTGGAAAGAACACACATGTAATGACACTGGTTGATCCATGTGTGGTTTGTGGAAAGAACACACATGCAATGCCATTGGTTGATCCAGATGTGGTTTGTGAAAAGAACACACATGCAATGACTCTAGTGTATCCATATGTGGTTTGTGGAAAGAACACACATGCAATGACTCTAGTGTATCCATGTGTGGTTTGTGGAAAGAACACACATGCAATGGCACTGGTGGATCCATTTGTGGTTTGTGGAAAGAACACACATGCAGTGAACACTGGTTGATCCATTTGTAGTTTGTGAAAAGAACACACATGCAATGCCATTGGTTTATCCATATGTGGTTTGTGAAAAGAACATACATGCAATGACTCTAGTGGATCCATATATGGTTTGTGGAAAGAACACACATGCAATGACTCTAGTGGGTCTATATCTGATTCATGTCAGGAACACACATGCAATGACACTAGTGGATCCATATGTGGTTTGCGGAAAAGAACACACATGCAGTGAACACTGGTTGATCCATAAGTGGTTTGTGGAAAGAACACACATGCAGTGAACACTGGTTGATCCATGTGTGGTTTGTGAAAAGAACACACATGCAATGCAATTAGTTGATCCATATGTGGTTCTTGAAAAGAACACACATGCAATGACTCTAGTGGGTCCATATGTGGTTTGTGGAAAAGAACACACATGCAATGACCACTAGTTGATCCATATATGGTTTGTGGAAGGAACACACATGCAATGACACTGGTTGATCCATGTGTGGTTTGTGGAAAGAACACATACAATGACTCTAGTCCTGGTTTTAGTATAAGAACACACATGCAATGACTCTAGTGGGTCCATATGTGGTTTGTGAAAAGAACACACATGCAATGGCTCTAGTGCATCCATATGTGGTTTGTGGAAAAGAACACATAGGCAATGAACACTAGTGGATCCATAAGTGGTTTCTGGAAAGAACACACATGAAGTGAACACTGGTGGATCCATATGTGATTTGTGAAAAGAACACACATGGAATGCCACTGGTTGATCCATATGTGGTTTGTGGAAAGAACACACATGCAATGACACTGGTTGATCCATGTGTGGTTTGCGGAAAAACACACATGCAATGCCATTGGTTGATCCATATGTGGTTTGTGAAAAGAACACACATGCAATGACTCTAGTGGATCCATATGTGTTTTGTGGAAAGAACACACATGCAATGAGTCTAGTGGGTCCATATGTGGTTTGTTGAAAAGAACACACATGCAATGACCACTAGTCGATCAATTTGTGGTTTGTGGAAAAAAACACATGCAATGACACTGGTGGATCCATATGTGGTTTGTGAAAAGAACACACATGCAATAACTCTAGTGGATCCATATGTGGTTTGTGGAAAGAACACACATGCAATGACACTGGTTGATCCATGTGTGGTTTGTGGATAGAACATACATGCAATGCCATTGGTTGATCCATATGTGGTTTGTGAAAAGAACACACATGCAATGACTCTAGTGGATCCATATGTGGTTTGTGGAAAGAACACACATGCAATGACTCTAGTGGGTCCATATGTGGTTCATGTCAGGAACACACATGCAATGACTCTAGTGGATCCGTATGTGGTTTGTGGAAAAGAACACACATGCAGTGAACACTGGTTGATCCATAAGTGGTTTGTGGAAAGAACACACATGCCGTGAACACTAGTTGATCCATGTGTGGTTTGTGAAAAGAACACACATTTATTGTCATTGGTTGATCCATATGTGGTTTGTGAAAAGAACACACATGCAATGACTCTAGTGGATCCATATGTGGTTTGTGGAAAGAACACACATGCAATAACTCTAGTGGGTCCATATGTGGTTTGTGGAAAAGAACACACATGCAATGACCACTAGTTGATATATATGTGGGTTGTGGAAAGAACACACATGCAATGACTCTACTTGATCCATATGTCGTTTGTGGAAAGAACACAGATGCAATGACTCTAGTGGGTCCATATGTGGTTTGTGGAAAAGAACACACATGCAATGACCACTGGTTGATCCATATGTGGTTTGTGGAAAGAACACACATGCAATGACACTCTTTGATCCATGTGTGGTTTATGGAAAGAACACACATGAATTGACTCTATTGCTGGTTTTAGTATAAGAACACACCTGCAATGACTCTAGTGGGTCCATATGTGGTTTGTGAAAAGAACACACATGCAATGACTCTAGTGGATCCATATGTGGTTTGTGGAAAAGAACATACATTCAATGAACACTGGTGGATCCATAAATGGTCTATGGAACGAACACACATGAAGTGAACACTGGTGGATCCATATGTGATTTGTGAAAATAAAACACATGTAATGCCACTGGTTAATCCCTATGTGGTTTGTGGAAAGAATACACATGCGATGACACTGGTTGATCCATGTGTGGTTTGTGAAAAGAACACAGATGCAATGACTCTAGTGGATCCATATGTGGTTTGTGGAAAGAACACACATGCAATGACTCTAGTGGGTCCATATGTAGTTTGTGGAAAAGAACATACATGCAATGACCACTGGTCGATCAATATGTGGTCTGTGGAAAGAACACATATGCAATGACACTGGTGGATCCATATGTGGTTTGTGAAAAGAACACACATGCAATAACTCTAGTGGATCCATATGTGGTTTGTGGAAAGAACACACATGCAATGACACTGGTTGATCCATGTGTGGTTTGTGGAAAGAACACACATGCAATGCCATTGGTTGATCCATATGTGGTTTGTGAAAAGAACACACATGCAATGACTCTAGTGGATCCATATGTGTTTTGTGGAAAGATCACACATGCAATGACTCTAGTGGGTCCATATGTGGTTTGTGGAAAATAACACACATGCAATGACCACTGATCGATCAATGTGTGGTTTGTGGAAAGAACACACATGCAATGACACTGGTGGATCCATATGTGGTTTGTGAAAAGAACACATATGCAATAACTCTAGTGGATCCATATGTGGTTTGTGGAAAGAACACACATGCAAGGACACTGGTTGATCCATGTGTGGTTTGTGGAAAGAACACACATGCAATGCCATTGGTTGATCCATATGTGGTTTGTGAAAAGAACACACATGCAATGACTCTAGTGGATCCATATGTGGTTTGTGGAAAGAACACACATGAAATGACTCTAGTGGGTCCATATGTGGTTCATGTCAGGAACACACATGCAATGACTCTAGTGGATCCATATGTGGTTTGTGGAAAAGAACACACATGCAGTGAACACTGGTTGATCCATAAGTGGTTTGTGGAAAGAACACACATGCAGTGAACACTAGTTGATCCATGTGTGGTTTGTGAAAAGAACACACATGCAATGTCATTGGTTGATCCATATGTGGTTTGTGAAAAGAACACACCAATGACTCTAGTGGATCCATATATGGTTTGTGGAAAGAACACACATGCAATGACTCTAGTGGGTCCCATATGTGGTTTGTGGAAAAGAACACACATGCAATGACCACTAGTTGATATATATGTGGTTTGTGGAAAGAACACACATGCAATGACTCTACTTCCATATGTCATTTGTGGAAAGAACACATATGCAATGACTCTAGTGGGTCCATATATGGTTTGTGGAAAAGAACACACATGTAATGACCACTGGTTGATCCATATGTGGTTTGTGGTAAGAACACACATGCAATGACACTCTTTGATCCATGTGTGGTTTATGGAAAGAACACACATGCAATGACTCTAGTGATGGTTTTAGTATAAGAACACACATGCAATGACTCTAGTGGGTCCATATGTGGTTTGTGAAAAGAACACACATGCAATGACTCTAGTGGATCCATATGTGGTTTGTGGAAAAGAACACACATGCAATGAACACTGGTGGATCCATAAGTGGTCTATGGAACAAACACACATGCAGTGAACACTAGTGGATCCATATGTGATTTGTGAAAATAACACACATGTAATGCCACTGGTTGATCCATATGTGGTTTGTGAAAGAACACACATGCAATGACACTGGTTGATCCATGTGTGGTTTGTGGAAAGAACAACACACATGCCATGACTCTAATGGATCCATATGTGGTTTGTGGAAAGAACACATGCAATGACTCTAGTGGGTCCATATGTGGTTCATGTCAGGAACACACATGCAATGACTCTAGTGGATCCATATGTGGTTCGTGGAAAAGAACACACATGCAATAAACACTGGTTGATCCATAAGTGGTTTGTGGAAAGAACACACATGGATCAATATGTGTTTCATGTCAGGAACACACATGCAATGCCATTGGTTGATCCATATGTGGTTTTGGGAAAGAACACACATGCAATGACTCTGGTGGCTCCATGTGTGGTTTGTGGAAAGAACACACATGCAATGACTCTAGTGCATCCATGTGTGGTTTGTGGAAAAGAACACACATGCAATGACCACTGGTTGATCCATATGTGGTTTGTGGAAAAGAACACACATGCAATGAACACTGGTGGATCCATAAGTGGTTTTGGGAAATAACACACATGTAGTGAACACTGGTGGATCCATACGTGATTTGTGAAAAGAACACACATGCAATGACCACTGGTTGATCCATATGTGGTTTGTGGAAAGAACACACATGCAATGACACTGGTTGATCCATGTGTGGTTTGTGGAAAGAACACACATGCAATGCCATTGGTTGATCCAGATGTGGTTTGTGAAAAGAACACACATGCAATGACTCTAGTGTATCCATATGTGGTTTGTGGAAAGAACACACATGCAATGACTCTAGTGTATCCATGTGTGGTTTGTGGAAAGAACACACATGCAATGGCACTGGTGGATCCATGTGTGGTTTGTGGAAAGAACACACATGCAGTGAACACTGGTTGATCCATTTGTAGTTTGTGAAAAGAACACACATGCAATGCCATTGGTTGATATATATGTGGTTTGTGAAAAGAACATACATGCAATGACTCTAGTGGATCCATATATGGTTTGTGGAAAGAACACACATGCAATGAATCTAGTGGGTCTATATCTGATTCATGTCAGGAACACACATTCAATGACACTAGTGGATCCATATGTGGTTTGCGGAAAAGAACACACATGCAGTGAACACTGGTTGATCCATAAGTGGTTTGTGGAAAGAACACACATGCAGTGAACACTGGTTGATCCATATGTGGTTTGTGAAAAGAACACACATGCAATGCCATTAGTTGATCCATATGTGGTTTGTGAAAAGAACACACATGCAATGACTCTAGTGGGTCCATATGTGGTTTGTGGAAAAGAACACACATGCAATGACCACTGGTTGATCCATATATGGTTTGTGGAAAGAACACACATGCAATGACACTGGTTGATCCATGTGTGATTTGTGGAAACAACACATACAGTGACTCTAGTGCTGGTTTTAGTATAAGAACACACATGCAATCACTCTAGTGGTTCCATATGTGGTTTGTGAAAAGAACACACATGCAATGACTCTAGTGGATCCATATGTGGTTTGTGGAAAACAACACACATGCAATGAACACTGGTGGATCCATAAGTGGTTTCTGGAAAGAACACACATGAAGTGAACACTGGTGGATCCATATGTGATTTGTGAAAAGAACACACATGTAATGACCACTGGTTGATCCATATGTGGTTTGTGGAAAGAACACACATGCAATGACACTGGTTGATCCATGTGTGGTTTGTGGAAAGAACACACATGCAATGCCATTGGTTGATCCAGATGTTGTTTGTGAAAAGAACACACATGCAATGACTCTAGTGTATCCATATGTGGTTTGTGGAAAGAACAGACATGCAATGACTCTAGTGTATCCATGTGTAGTTTATGGAAAGAACACACATGCAATGGCACTGGTGGATCCATGTGTGGTTTGTGGAAAGAACACACATGCAGTGAACACTGGTTGATCCATTTGTAGTTTGTGAAAAGAACACACATGCAATGCCATTGGTTGATCCATATGTGGCTTGTGAAAAGAACATACATGCAATGACTCTAGTGGATCCATATATGGTTTGTGGAAAGAACACACATGCAATGAATCTAGTGGGTCTATATCTGATTCATGTCAAGAACACACATGCAATGACACTAGTGGATCCATATGTGATTTGCGGAAAAGAACACACATGCAGTGAACACTGGTTGATCCATAAGTGGTTTGTGGAAAGAACACACATGCAGTGAACACTGGTTGATCCATATGTGGTTTGTGAAAAGAACACACATGCAATGCCATTAGTTGATCCATATGTGGTTTGTGAAAAGAACACACATGCAATGACTCTAGTGGTCCATATGTGGTTTGTGGAAAAGAACACACATGCAATGACCACTGGTTGATCCATATTTGGTTTGTGGAAAGAACACACATGCAATGACACTGGTTGATCCATGTGTGGTTTGTGGAAAGAACACATACAGTGACTCTAGTGCTGGTTTTAGTATAAGAACACACATGCAATGACTCTAGTGGGTCCATATGTGGTTTGTGAAAAGAACACACATGCAATGACTCTAGTGGATCCATATGTGGTTTGTGGAAAAGAACACACATGCAATGAACACTGGTGGATCCATAAGTGGTTTCTGGAAAGAATACACATGAAGTGAACACTGGTGGATCCATATGTGATTTGTGAAAAGAACACACATGTAATGCCACTGGTTGATCCATATGTGGTTTGTGGAAAGAACACACATGCAATGACACTGGTTGATCCATGTGTGGTTTGCGGAAAGAACACACATGCAATGCCATTGGTTGATCCATATGTGGTTTGTGAAAAGAACACAAATGCAATGACTCTAGTGGATCCTTATGTGGTTTGTAGAAAGAACACATATGCAATGACTCTACTGGATCCATGTGTGGTTTGTGGAAAGAACACACATGTAATGACACTGGTGGATCCATGTGTGGTTTGTGGAAAGAATACACATGCAGTGAACACTGGTTGATCCATGTCAGGAACACACATGCAATGACTCTAGTGGATCCATATGTGGTTCGTGGAAAAGAACACACATGCAGTGAACACTGGTTGATCCATAAGTGGTTTTTGGAAAGAACACACATGTAGTGAACACTGGTTGATCCATGTGTGGTTTGTGAAAAGAACACATGCAATGCCATTGGTTGATCCATATGTGGTTTGTGAAAAGAACAGACATGCAATGACTCTAGTGGATCCATATGTCGTTTGTGGAAAGAACACACATGCAATGACTCTAGTGGGTCCATATCATTACTAGAAAATAGCTTATAGATAGACAAGATATTCAGTGGCGCATATGTAAAAATATGCGCCACAGATATATATTAGTGGCGCACTAGAAACAATGCGCCACAGAAGGTTGGCACTTTAGTGGCGCACAAAACCAATATGCGCCACAGAAGTCCATATTTCTGTGGCGCATATTTTCGTCGCCATGCCATGAAGGTTGATGGGACCAAGCAGCAAAAAAAGAAGGAGAAACTTCTGTGGCGCATATGTCCATATGTGCCACAGAAAGTGATGTTTCTGTGGCGCATATAGGTGAATGCGCCACAGAACAAGCATATAGGGGGGAGGGGGGGAAACAGATCCCCCCTCCCCCCGTGGATCGCCTTTTCAGTTTTGTAAAAAATAAACAAAAATGATAGAAACTTTAAAAAAATAATTCCTTTAAGTTGTAGTTAGATTTTAGGGTATAGATCTAGACAAATTTTAAAAACATGAATTTCGATGTATTTTGCAAAAATAGGTCATGGCCCGGTAAAATGGCTCTAACTTTTGCATACGATGTCAGAAAAAAATCTTTAACTTATCAAAATGATCGTCTCGAAATTCCCTACTCGAATTCAATGACCTTTGGTCGTTCTAAATTTTACATAATCCCCAAATTCGAAAAGAGTAAAAAGTTATTTAGGATAGAAGATTTTTTACTGCAAAAAAATAAAAAAGGGGGAGAAACTTCTGTGGCGCATTTCCCCCATATGCGCCACAGAAGTCTTGGGCGGGATTCGAAATTTGAATCCCGCCAGCACCCTTTATCCCTCCCTTTTTCCTTTTTCTCCCCCTCCCCACTTCTTCTCCCCTCCCCACTTCTCCTCCTCTCCACACTTCTCCTCTCCTCCCCTCCTCTCCTCCACACTTCTCCCCTTCTCCTTCCTCCTCCTTCTCCACTCTCCGGCGACCTCCTCCTCCTCCACCACCACCAACTCCGGCGTCCACCTCCTCCTCCTCCTCCACCACCAACTCCGGCGACCTCCTCCTCCTCCACCACCAACTCCGGCGACCTCCTCCTCCTCCACCAACAACTCCAGCGACCTCCTCCTCCTCCACCACCACCAACTCCGCTGACCTCCTCCTCCTCCACCAACTCCGGTGACCTCCTCCTCCTCCTCCTTCTCCTCCTCTTCCACCACCAACTCCGGCGAGCTCCTCCTCCTCCTCCACCACCAACAACTCCGGCAACCTCCTCCTAGACCTAGCCACCGCCTGCCACCACCACCACCAACTCTGGCCAGATCCGACCAGATCTAGATCTGGCCCGCTTTTTTTTGAATTTGAAAAACTTCAGTGGCATATTGGCCATATGCCATAGAAGTTTGAGATCCGGCCCGCCTTTTTTTGAATTTTGAAAACAACTCTGTGGCATATTGGCCATATGCCATCGAAGTTTGAGACTTCTGTGGCGCATTTCAAAATGCGCCACTGAAGTTAGTTATCAGTGGCGAGGTATCAGCGGCGACTAACAAATGCGCCACAGATGTTCAAAAAAGGTGTGCCACAGAAGAGCTGTTTCCTAGTAGTGTATGTTGTTTGTGGAAAAGAACACACATGCAATGGCCACTGGTTGATCCATATGTGGTTTGTGGAAAGAACACACATGCAATGACACCGGTTGATCCATGTGTGCTTTGTGGAAAGAACACACATGCAATGACTCTAGTGCTGGTTTTAGTATAAGAACACACATGCAATGACTCTAGTGGATCCATATGTGGTTTGTGGAAAACAACACACATGCAATGAACACTGGTGGATCCATAAGTGGTTTCTGGAAAGAACACACATGAAGTGAACACTGGTGGATCCATATGTGATTTGTGAAAAGAACACACATGTAATGACCACTGGTTGATCCATATGTGGTTTGTGGAAAGAACACACATGCAATGACACTGGTTGATCCATGTGTGGTTTGTGGAAAGAACACACATGCAATGCCATTGGTTGATCCAGATGTTGTTTGTGAAAAGAACACACATGCAATGACTCTAGTGTATCCATATGTGGTTTGTGGAAAGAACAGACATGCAATGACTCTAGTGTATCCATGTGTAGTTTATGGAAAGAACACACATGCAATGGCACTGGTGGATCCATGTGTGGTTTGTGGAAAGAACACACATGCAGTGAACAGTGGTTGATCCATTTGTAGTTTGTGAAAAGAACACACATGCAATGCCATTGGTTGATCCATATGTGGCTTGTGAAAAGAACATACATGCAATGACTCTAGTGGATCCATATATGGTTTGTGGAAAGAACACACATGCAATGAATCTAGTGGGTCTATATCTGATTCATGTCAAGAACACACATGCAATGACACTTGTGGATCCATATGTGATTTGCGGAAAAGAACACACATGCAGTGAACACTGGTTGATCCATAAGTGGTTTGTGGAAAGAACACACATGCAGTGAACACTGGTTGATCCATATGTGGTTTGTGAAAAGAACACACATGCAATGCCATTAGTTGATCCATATGTGGTTTGTGAAAAGAACACACATGCAATGACTCTAGTGGTCCATATGTGGTTTGTGGAAAAGAACACACATGCAATGACCACTGGTTGATCCATATTTGGTTTGTGGAAAGAACACACATGCAATGACACTGGTTGATCCATGTGTGGTTTGTGGAAAGAACACATACAGTGACTCTAGTGCTGGTTTTAGTATAAGAACACACATGCAATGACTCTAGTGGGTCCATATGTGGTTTGTGAAAAGAACACACATGCAATGACTCTAGTGGATCCATATGTGGTTTGTGGAAAAGAACACACATGCAATGAACACTGGTGGATCCATAAGTGGTTTCTAGAAAGAATACACATGAAGTGAACACTGGTGGATCCATATGTGATTTGTGAAAAGAACACACATGTAATGCCACTGGTTGATCCATATGTGGTTTGTGGAAAGAACACACATGCAATGACACTGGTTGATCCATGTGTGGTTTGCGGAAAGAACACACATGCAATGCCATTGGTTGATCCATATGTGGTTTGTGAAAAGAACACAAATGCAATGACTCTAGTGGATCCTTATGTGGTTTGTAGAAAGAACACATATGCAATGACTCTACTGGATCCATGTGTGGTTTGTGGAAAGAACACACATGTAATGACACTGGTGGATCCATGTGTGGTTTGTGGAAAGAATACACATGCAGTGAACACTGGTTGATCCATGTCAGGAACACACATGCAATGACTCTAGTGGATCCATATGTGGTTCGTGGAAAAGAACACACATGCAGTGAACACTGGTTGATCCATAAGTGGTTTTTGGAAAGAACACACATGTAGTGAACACTGGTTGATCCATGTGTGGTTTGTGAAAAGAACACATGCAATGCCATTGGTTGATCCATATGTGGTTTGTGAAAAGAACAGACATGCAATGACTCTAGTGGATCCATATGTCGTTTGTGGAAAGAACACACATGCAATGACTCTAGTGGGTCCATATCATTACTAGAAAATAGCTTATAGATAGACAAGATATTCAGTGGCGCATATGTAAAAATATGCGCCACAGATATATATTAGTGGCGCACTAGAAACAATGCGCCACAGAAGGTTGGCACTTTAGTGGCGCACAAAACCAATATGCGCCACAGAAGTCCATATTTCTGTGGCGCATATTTTCGTGCGCCATCGAAAATCAAACTTCGTGCATATAGACGTATGCGCCACGAAAGGTTGATGGGACCAAGCAGCAAAAAGAAGGAGAAACTTCATGGCATATGTCCATATGTGCCACGTAGTGATGTTTCTGCGCATATAGGTGAATGCGCCACGTAACAAGATATAGGGGAGGGGAAACAGATCCCCCCTCCCCCCGTGGATCGCCTTTTCAGTTTTGTAAAAAATAAACAAAAATGATAGAAACTTTAAAAAAATAATTCCTTTAAGTTGTAGTTAGATTTTAGGGTATAGATCTAGACAAATTTTAAAAACATGAATTTCGATGTATTTTGCAAAAATAGGTCATGGCCCGGTAAAATGGCTCTAACTTTTGCATACGATGTCAGAAAAAAATCTTTAACTTATCAAAATGATCGTCTCGAAATTCCCTACTCGAATTCAATGACCTTTGGTCGTTCTAAATTTTACATAATCCCCAAATTCGAAAAGAGTAAAAAGTTATTTAGGATAGAAGATTTTTTACTGCAAAAAAATAAAAAAGGGGGAGAAACTTCTGTGGCGCATTTCCCCCATATGCGCCACAGAAGTCTTGGGCGGGATTCGAAATTTGAATCCCGCCAGCACCCTTTATCCCTCCCTTTTTCCTTTTTCTCCCCCTCCCCACTTCTTCTCCCCTCCCCACTTCTCCTCCTCTCCACACTTCTCCTCTCCTCCCCTCCTCTCCTCCACACTTCTCCCCTTCTCCTTCCTCCTCCTTCTCCACTCTCCGGCGACCTCCTCCTCCTCCACCACCACCAACTCCGGCGTCCACCTCCTCCTCCTCCTCCACCACCAACTCCGGCGACCTCCTCCTCCTCCACCACCAACTCCGGCGACCTCCTCCTCCTCCACCAACAACTCCAGCGACCTCCTCCTCCTCCACCACCACCAACTCCGCTGACCTCCTCCTCCTCCACCAACTCCGGTGACCTCCTCCTCCTCCTCCTTCTCCTCCTCTTCCACCACCAACTCCGGCGAGCTCCTCCTCCTCCACCACCAACAACTCCGGCAACCTCCTCCTAGACCTAGCCACCGCCTGCCACCACCACCACCAACTCTGGCCAGATCCGACCAGATCTAGATCTGGCCCGTTTTTTTTTTTGAAATTTGAAAAAAACTTCAGTGGCGCATATTGGCCATATGCGCCATAGAAGTTTGAGATCTGGCCCGCCTTTTTTTTTGAATTTTGGAAAACAACTCCTGTGGCGCATATTGGCCATATGCGCCACTGAAGTTTGAGACTTCTGTGGCGCATTTCAAAATGCGCCACTGAAGTTAGTTATCAGTGGCGAGGTATCAGCGGCGACTAACAAATGCGCCACAGATGTTCAAAAAAGGTGTGCCACAGAAGAGCTGTTTCCTAGTAGTGTATGTTGTTTGTGGAAAAGAACACACATGCAATGGCCACTGGTTGATCCATATGTGGTTTGTGGAAAGAACACACATGCAATGACACCGGTTGATCCATGTGTGCTTTGTGGAAAGAACACACATGCAATGACTCTAGTGCTGGTTTTAGTATAAGAACACACATGCAATGACTCTAGTGGATCCATATGTGGTTTGTGGAAAAGAACACACATTCAATGAACACTGGTGGATCCATAAGTGGTCTATGGAAAGAACACACATGCAGTGAACACTGGTGGATCCCTATGTGATTTGTGAAAAAACACACATGTAATGCCACTGGTTGATCCATATGTGGTTTGTGGAAAGAACACACATGCAATAACACTGGTTGATCCATGTGTGGTTTGTGGAAAGAACACACATGCAATTCCATTGGTTGATCCATATGTGGTTTGTTAAAAGAACACACATGCAATGACTCTGGTGGATCCATATGTGGTTTGTGGAAAGAACACACATGCAATGACTCTAGTGGATGCATGTGTGGTTTGTGGAAAGAAGACACATATAATGACACTGGTGGATCCATGTGTGGTTTGTGAAAACAACACACATGCAATGCCATTGGTTGATCCATGTGTGGTTTGTGGAAAGAACACACATGCAATGCCATTGGTTGATCCATATGTGGCTTGTGAAAGAACATACATGCAATGACTCTAGTGGATCCATATATGGTTTGTGGAAAGAACACACATGCAATGAATCTAGTGGGTCTATGTGTGATTTGTGTCAAGAACACATGCAATGACACTTGTGGATCCATATGTGATTTGTGGAAAGAACACACATGCAATGAACTGGTTGATCCATAAGTGGTTTGTAGAAAGAACACACATGCAATGACACTGGTTGATCCATATGTGGTTTGTGAAAAGAACACACATGCAATGCCATTAGTTGATCCATATGTGGTTTGTGAAAAGAACACACATGCAATGACTCTAGTGGTCCATATGTGGTTTGTGGAAAAGAACACACATGCAATGACTCTAGGTTGATCCATATGTGGTTTGTGGAAAGAACACGCATACATTGACATTGGTTGATCCATCTGTGGTTTCTGGAAAGAACACACATGCAATAACTCTAGTTGTTGCATGTGGGGTTTGTGATAAGAACACACATGCAATGACTCTAGTGGGTCCATATGTGGTTTGTGAAAAAGAATACACATGCAATGAGTCTAGTGGATCCATATATGGTTTGTGGAAAGAACACACATGCAATGAACACTGGTGGATCCATAAGTGGTTTCTAGAAAGAATACACATGAAGTGAACACTGGTGGATCCATATGTGATTTGTGGAAAGAACACACATGTAATGCCACTGGTTGATCCATATGTGGTTTGTGGAAAGAACACACATGCAATGACATTGGTTGATCCATGTGTGGTTTGTGAAAAGAACACACATGCAATGACCACTGGTTGATCCATAAGTTGTTTGTGGAAAGGAACACACATGCAATGAGTCTAGTGGATCCTTATGTGGTTTGTGGAAAGAACACACATGCAATGACCACTGGTGGATCCATGTGTGGTTTGTGGAAAGAACACACATGTAATGACAGTGGTGGATCCATGTGTGGTTTGTGAAAAGAACACCCATGCAGTGAACATTGGTTATGTGGTTCCATGGAAAGAACACACATGCAATGACTCTAGTGGATCCATGTGTTTGTGGAAAGAACACACATGCAATGACTCTAGTGGATCCATAAGTGGTTTTGGAAAGAACACACATGTAATGACACTGGTTGATCCATGTGTGGTTTGTGGAAAGAACACATGCAATGCCATTGGTTGATCCATATGTGGTTTGTGAAAGAACACACATGCAATGCCATTAGTGGGTCCATATGTGGTTTGTGGAAAGAACACACATGCAATGACTCTAGTGGGTCCATATGTGGTTTGTGAAAAGAACACACATGCAATGACTCTAGTGGGTCCATATGTGGTTCATGTCAGGAACACACATGCAATGACTCTAGTGGATCCATATGTTGTTTGTGGAAAAGAACACATGCAATGACTCTAGTGGGTCCATATGTGGTTTGTGAAAAGAACACACATGCAATGACTCTAGTGTATCCATATGTGGTTTGTGGAAAAGAACACATCCAATGACTCTAGTGCTATGTGGTTCATATAAGAACACACATGCAATGACACTAGTGGATCCATATGTGGTTTGTGGAAAGAACACAAATGAAATGACTCTAGTTGATCCATATGTGGTTTGTGGAAAAGAACACACATGCAATGACCTCTGGTTGATCCATATGTGGTTTGTGTAAAGAATACACATGCAATGACACCTTGGTTGATCCATGTGTGGTTTGTGGAAAGAACACACATGCAAGGACCGATCCATATGTGGTTCATGAAAGAACACACATGAAATGCCATTGGTTGATCCATATGTGGTTTGTGGAAAGAACACACATGCAATGACTCTAGTGGCTCCATGTGTGGTTTGTGGATAAGAACACACATGCAATGACTCTAGTGGATCCAGTGCTGGTTTGTGGAAACAACACACATGCAATGACCACTGTTGATCCATATGTGGTTTTTGTAAAGAACACACATGCAATGACACTGGTTTATCCATGTGTGGTTTGTGGAAAGAACACACATGCAATGACACTGGTTGATCCATGTGTGGTTTGTGGAAAGAACACACATGCAATGACTCTAGTGCGGGTTTTAGTATAAGAACACACATGCAATAACTCTAGTGGGTCCATATGTGGTTTGAGAAAAGAACACACATGCAATGACTCTAGTGGATCCATATGTGGTTTGTGGAAATAACACACATGTAATGACCACTGGTTGATCCATATGTGGTTTGTGGAAAGAACACACATGCAATGACACTGGTTGATCCATGTGTGGTTTGTGGAAAGAACACAATGCAATGACTCTAGTGCTGGTTTTAGTATAAGAACACACATCCAATGACTCTAGTGGGTCCATATGTGGTTTGTGAAAAGAACACACATGAAATGACTCTAGTGGATCCATATGTGGTTTGTGGAAAAGAACACACATGCAATGAACACTAGTGGATCCATAAGTGGTTTGTCGAAAGAACACACCTGCAGTGAACACTGGTGGATCCATATGTGGTTTGTGGAAAGAACACACATGCAATGACACTGGTTGATCCATGTGTGGTTTGTGGAAAGAACACGCATGCAATGATACTGGTTGATCCACGTGATTTGTGGAAAGAACACACATGCAATGCCATTGGTTGATCCATATGTGGTTTGTGAAAAGAACACACATGCAATGACTCTAGTGGATCCATATGTGGTTAGCGGAAAGAACACACATGCAATGACTCTAGTGGTTCCATGTGTGGTTTGTGGAAAGAACACACCTGCAATGACTCAGGTGGATCCATGTGTGGTTTGTGAAAGAACACACTTGCAATGCCATTAGTTGATCCATGTGTGGTTTGTGGAAAGAACACACATGCAATGACTCAGGGGATACATGTGTGTGTGTGGAAAGAACACACATGCAATGCCATTGTTTGATCCATATGTGTTTGTGGAAAGAACACACATGCAATGACACTGGTGGATCCATATGTGGATTGTGAAAGAACACATATGCAATGACTCTAGTGCTGGAGTATAAGAACACACATGCAATGACTCTAGTGGATCCATGTGTGGTTTGTGAAAAGAACACACATGAAATTAATCTAGTGGATCCATATGTGGTTTGTGGAAAAGAACACACATGCAATGACACTGGTTGATCCATGCGTGATTTGTGGAAAGAACACACATGCAATGTCATTGGTTGATCCATGTGGTTTGTGGAAAGAACACACGCAATGACTCTAGTGGATCCATATGGTTTTAGTATAAGAACACACATACAATGACTCTAGGGGGCCCATATGTGGTTCATGAAAAGAACACACATGTAATGACTCTAGTGGATCCATATGTGGTTTGTGGAAAAGAACACACATGCAATGACCTAGTGGATCCATATGTGGATTGTGAAAAGAACACATGCAATGACTCTAGTGCCATATGGGGTTTTAGGAAAAGAACACACATGCAATGAATCTGGTTGATCCATATGTAGTTTGTGGAAAGAACACACATGCAATGACCACTAGTTCATCCATATGTGGTTTGTGGAAAAGAACACATGCAATGACCATTGATCCATATGTGGTTTGTGGAAAGAACACACATGCAATGACACTGGTTGATCCATGTGTGGTTTGTGGAAAGAACACACGTGCAATGACTCTAGTGCTGGTTTTAGTATAAGAACACACATACAATGACTCTAGTGGGTCCATATGTGGTTTGTGAAAAGAACACACATGCAGTGACTCTAGTGGATCCATATGTGGTTCGTGGAAAAGAACACACATGCAATGAACACTGGTGGATCCATAAGTGGTTTGTGGAAAGAACACACATGCAGTGAACACTGGTGGATCCATATGTGATTTGTGAAAAGAACACACATGTAATGCCACTGGTTGATCCATATGTGGTTTGTGGAAAGAACACACATGCAATGATACTGGTTGATCCATGTGTGATTTGTGGAAAGAACACACATACAATGCCATTGGTTGATCCATATGTGGTTTGTGAAAAGAACACACATGCAACGATTCTAGTGGATCCATATGTGGTTTGTGGAAAGAACACACATGCAATGACTCTAGTGCATCCATGTGTGGTTTCTGGAAAGAACACACATGCAATGACACTGGTGGATCCATGTGTGGTTTGTGAAAAGAACACACTTGCAATGCCATTAGTTGATCCATGTGTGGTTTGTGGAAAGAACACACATGGATCCATATGTGGTTCATGTCAGGAACACACATGCAATGCCATTGTTTGATCCATATGTGGTTTGTGGAAAGAACACACATGCAATGACTCTGGTGGCTCCATGTGTGGTTTGTGGAAAGAACACACATGCAATGACTCTAGTGGATCCATGTGTGGTTTGTGGAAAAGAACACACATGAAATGACCACTGGTTGATCCATATGTGGTTTGTGGAAAGAACACACATGCAATGACACTGGTTGATCCATGTGTATTTTGTGGAAAGAACACACATGCAATGTCATTGGTTGATCCATATGTGGTTTATGAAAAGAACACACATGCAATGACTCTAGTGGATCCATATGTGGTTTGTGAAAAGAACACACATGCAATGACTCTAGGGGGCCCATATGTGGTTCATGGTAGGAACACACATGTAATGCCATTGGTGGATCCATGTGTTGTTTGTGGAAAGAACACACATGCAATCACTCTAGTGGATCCATATGTGGTTTGTGAAAAGAACACACATGCAATGACTCTAGTGTATCCATATGGGGTTTGTGGAAAAGAACACACATGCAATGAACACTGGTTGATCCATATGTAGTTTGTGGAAAGAACACACATGCAATCACCACTAGTTCATCCAGAAGTGGTTTGTGGAAAGAACACACATGCAGTGACCATTGGTCGATGCACGTGTGTTTTGTGGAAAGAACACACATGCAATGACACTGGTGGATCCATATGTGTTTCTAGAAAAGAACACACATGCAATGACTCTAGTGCTAGTTTTAGTTTAACAACACACATGCAATGACTCTAGTGGGTCCATATGTGGTTCGTGAAAAGAACAGACATGCAATGACTCTAGTGGATCCATATGTGGTTTGTGGAAAAGAACATACATGCAATGACCACTGGTTGATCCATATGTGGTTTGTGGAAAGAACACACATGCAATGAGACTAGTTGATCCATGTGTGGTTTGTGGAAAGAACACACATGCAATGACTCTAGTGCTGGTTTTAGTATAAGAATACACATGCAATGACTCTAGTGCTGGTTTTAGTATAAGAACACACATGCAATTACTCTAGTGCTAGTTTTAGTATAAGAACACACATGTAATGACACTAGTTGATCCATATGTGGTTTGTGGAAAGAACACACATGCAATGACTCAGGGGGATCCATGTGTGGTTTATGGAAAGAACACACATGCAATCACCATTGGTCGATCCATGTGTGGTTTGTGGAAAGAACACACATGCAATGACACTGGTGGATCCATATGTTGTTTGTGAAAAGAACACACATGCAATGCCTCTAGTGCTGGTTTTAGTATAAGAACACACATGCAATGACTCTAGTGGATCCATATGTGGTTTGTGGAAAAGAACACACATGCAATGACCACTGGTTGAGCCATATGTGGTTTATGGAAAGAACACACATGCAATGACACTGGTTGACCCATGTGTGGTTTGTGGAAAGAACACGCATCCAATGACTCTAGTGCTAGTTTTAGTATAAGAACACACATGCAATGACACTAGTTGATCCATATGTGGTTTGTGGAAAGAACACACATGCAATGACTCTAGTGGATCCATATGTGGTTTGTGGAAAAGAACACACATGCAATGACCTGGTCGATCCATGTGTGGTTTGTGGAAAGAACACACATGCAATGACCTGGTTGATCAATGTGTGGTTTGTGGAAAGAACACACATGGATCCATATGTGGTTCATGTCAGGAACACACATGAAATGCCATTGGTTGATCCATATGGGGTTTGTGGAAAGAACACACATGCAATGACTCTAGTGGCTCCATGTGTGGTTTGTGGAAAGAACACACATGCAATGACTCTAGTGGATCCATGTGTGGTTTGTGGAAAAGAACAAACATGCAATGACCACTCGTTGATCCATATGTGGTTTGTGGAAAGAACACACATGCAATGACACTGGTTTATCCATGTGTGGTTTGTGGAAAGAACACACATGTAATGACACTGGTTGATCCATGTGTGGTTTGTGGAAAGAACATAGATGCAATGACTCTAGTGCTGGTTTTAGTATAAGAACACACATGCAATGACTCTAGTGGGTTCATATGTGGTTTGTGAAAAGAACACACATGCAATGACTCTAGTGGATCCATATGTGGTTTGTGGAAAAGAACACACATGCAATGACCACTGGTTGATCCATATGTGGTTTGTGGAAAGAACACACATGCAATGACACTGGTTGATCCATGTGTGGTTTGTGGAAAGAACACACATGCAATGACTCTAGTGATGGTTTTAGTATAAGAACACACATGCAATGACTCTAGTGGGTCCATATGTGGTTTGTGAAAAGAACACACATGCAATGACTCTAGTGGATCCATCTGTGGTTTGTGGAAAAGAACAAACATGCAATGAACACTAGTGGATCCATGGTGGTTTGTGGAAAGAACACACACAGTGAACACTGGTGGATCCATATGATTTGTGAAAATAACACACATGTAATGCCACTGGTTGATCCATATGTGGTTTGTGTTAAGAACTCACATGCAATGATACTGGTTGATCCACGTCTGATTTGTGGAAAGAACACACATGCAATGCCATTGGTTGATCCATATGTGGTTTGTGAAAAGAACACACATGCAATGACTCTAGTGGATCCATATGTGGTTTGTGGAAAGAACACACATGCAATGACTCTAGTGGATCCATGTGGTTTGTGGAAAGAACACACATGCAATGACACTGGTGGATCCATGTGTGGTTTGTGAAAAGAACACACATGCAATGCCATTGGTTGATCCATGTCTGGTTTGTGGAAAGAACACACATGCAATGACTCAGGGGGATACATGTGTGTTGTGTGGAAAGAACACACATGTAATGACCACTGGTCGATCCATGTGTGTTTTGTGGAAAGAACACACATGCAATGACACTGGTGGATCCATATGTGGATTGTGAAAAGAACACATATGCAATGACTCTAGTGCTGGTTTTAGTATAAGAACACACATGCAATGACTCTAGTGGGTCCATATGTGGTTTGTGAAAAGAACACACATGCAATGACTCTAGTGGATCCATATGTGGTTTGTGGAAAAGAACACACATGCAATGACCACTGGTTGATTCATATGTGGTTTGTGGAAAGAACACACATGCAATGACACTGGTTGATCCATGTGTGGTTTGTGGAAAGAACACACGTGCAATGACTCTAGTGCTGGTTTTAGTATAAGAACACACATACAATGACTCTAGTGGGTCCATATGTGGTTTGTGAAAAGAACACACATGCAGTGACTCTAGTGGATCCATATGTGGTTCGTGGAAAAGAACACACATGCAATGAACACTGGTGGATCCATAAGTGGTTTGTGGAAAGAACACACATGCAGTGAACACTGGTGGATCCATATGTGATTTGTGAAAAGAACACACATGTAATGCCACTGGTTGATCCATATTTGGTTTGTGGAAAGAACACACATGCAATGATACTGGTTGATCCATGTGTGATTTGTGGAAAGAACACACATACAATGCCATTGGTTGATCCATATGTGGTTTGTGAAAAGAACACACATGCAACGATTCTAGTGGATCCATATGTGGTTTGTGGAAAGAACACACATGCAATGACTCTAGTGCATCCATGTGTGGTTTCTGGAAAGAACACACATGCAATGACACTGGTGGATCCATGTGTGGTTTGTGAAAAGAACACACATGCAATGCCATTAGTTGATCCATGTGTGGTTTGTGGAAAGAACACACATGGATCCATATGTGGTTCATGTCAGGAACACACATGCAATGCCATTGTTTGATCCATATGTGGTTTGTGGAAAGAACACACATGCAATGACTCTGGTGGCTCCATGTGTGGTTTGTGGAAAGAACACACATGCAATGACTCTAGTGGATCCATGTGTGGTTTGTGGAAAAGAACACACATGAAATGACCACTGGTTGATCCATATGTGGTTTGTGGAAAGAACACACATGCAATGACACTAGTTGATCCATGTGTATTTTGTGGAAAGAACACACATGCAATGTCATTGGTTGATCCATATGTGGTTTATGAAAAGAACACACATGCAATGACTCTAGTGGATCCATATGTGGTTTGTGAAAAGAACACACATGCAATGACTCTAGGGGGGCCATATGTGGTTCATGGTAGGAACACACATGTAATGCCATTGGTGGATCCATGTGTTGTTTGTGGAAAGAACACACATGCAATCACTCTAGTGGATCCATATGTGGTTTGTGAAAAGAACACACATGCAATGACTCTAGTGTATCCATATGGGGTTTGTGGAAAAGAACACACATGCAATGAACACTGGTTGATCCATATGTAGTTTGTGGAAAGAACACACATGCAATCACCACTAGTTCATCCAGAAGTGGTTTGTGGAAAGAACACACATGCAGTGACCATTGGTCGATGCACGTGTGTTTTGTGGAAAGAACACACATGCAATGACACTGGTGGATCCATATGTGGTTCGTGAAAAGAACACACATGCAATGACTCTAGTGCTAGTTTTAGTTTAACAACACACATGCAATGACTCTAGTGGGTCCATATGTGGTTCGTGAAAAGAACAGACATGCAATGACTCTAGTGGATCCATATGTGGTTTGTGGAAAAGAACATACATGCAATGACCACTGGTTGATCCATATGTGGTTTGTGGAAAGAACACACATGCAATGACACTAGTTGATCCATGTGTGGTTTGTGGAAAGAACACACATGCAATGACTCTAGTGCTGGTTTTAGTATAAGAATACACATGCAATGACTCTAGTGCTGGTTTTAGTATAAGAACACACATGCAATTACTCTAGTGCTAGTTTTAGTATAAGAACACACATGTAATGACACTAGTTGATCCATATGTGGTTTGTGGAAAGAACACACATGCAATGACTCAGGGGGATCCATGTGTGGTTTGTGGAAAGAACACACATGCAATCACCATTGGTCGATCCATGTGTGGTTTTTGGAAAGAACACACATGCAATGACACTGGTGGATCCATATGTTGTTTGTGAAAAGAACACACATGCAATGCCTCTAGTGCTGGTTTTAGTATAAGAACACACATGCAATGACTCTAGTGGATCCATATGTGGTTTGTGGAAAAGAACACACATGCAATGACCACTGGTTGAGCCATATGTGGTTTATGGAAAGAACACACATGCAATGACACTGGTTGACCCATGTGTGGTTTGTGGAAAGAACACGCATCCAATGACTCTAGTGCTAGTTTTAGTATAAGAACACACATGCAATGACACTAGTTGATCCATATGTGGTTTGTGGAAAGAACACACATGCAATGACTCTAGTGGATCCATATGTGGTTTGTGGAAAAGAACACACATGCAATGACCACTGGTTGATCCATCTGTGGTTTGTGGAAAGAACACACATGCAATGACACTGGTTGATCCATGTGTGGTTTGTGGAAAGAACACACATGGATCCATATGTGGTTCATGTCAGGAACACACATGAAATGCCATTGGTTGATCCATATGGGGTTTGTGGAAAGAACACACATGCAATGACTCTAGTGGCTCCATGTGTGGTTTGTGGAAAGAACACACATGCAATGACTCTAGTGGATCCATGTGTGGTTTGTGGAAAAGAACAAACATGCAATGACCACTCGTTGATCCATATGTGGTTTGTGGAAAGAACACACATGCAATGACACTGGTTTATCCATGTGTGGTTTGTGGAAAGAACACACATGTAATGACACTGGTTGATCCATGTGTGGTTTGTGGAAAGAACATAGATGCAATGACTCTAGTGCTGGTTTTAGTATAAGAACACACATGCAATGACTCTAGTGGGTTCATATGTGGTTTGTGAAAAGAACACACATGCAATGACTCTAGTGGATCCATATGTGGTTTGTGGAAAAGAACACACATGCAATGACCACTGGTTGATCCATATGTGGTTTGTGGAAAGAACACACATGCAATGACACTGGTTGATCCATGTGTGGTTTGTGGAAAGAACACACATGCAATGACTCTAGTGATGGTTTTAGTATAAGAACACACATGCAATGACTCTAGTGGGTCCATATGTGGTTTGTGAAAAGAACACACATGCAATGACTCTAGTGGATCCATCTGTGGTTTGTGGAAAAGAACAAACATGCAATGAACACTAGTGGATCCATCAGTGGTTTGTGGAAAGAACACACATGCAGTGAACACTGGTGGATCCATATGTGATTTGTGAAAATAACACACATGTAATGCCACTGGTTGATCCATATGTGGTTTGTGTTAAGAACTCACATGCAATGATACTGGTTGATCCACGTCTGATTTGTGGAAAGAACACACATGCAATGCCATTGGTTGATCCATATGTGGTTTGTGAAAAGAACACACATGCAATGACTCTAGTGGATCCATATGTGGTTTGTGGAAAGAACACACATGCAATGACTCTAGTGGATCCATGTGTGGTTTGTGGAAAGAACACACATGCAATGACACTGGTGGATCCATGTGTGGTTTGTGAAAAGAACACACATGCAATGCCATTGGTTGATCCATGTCTGGTTTGTGGAAAGAACACACATGCAATGACTCAGGGGGATACATGTGTGTTGTGTGGAAAGAACACACATGTAATGACCACTGGTCGATCCATGTGTGTTTTGTGGAAAGAACACACATGCAATGACACTGGTGGATCCATATGTGGATTGTGAAAAGAACACATATGCAATGACTCTAGTGCTGGTTTTAGTATAAGAACACACATGCAATGACTGTAGTGGGTCCATATGTGGTTTGTGAAAAGAACACACATGCAATGACTCTAGTGGATCCATATGTGGTTTGTGGAAAAGAACACACATGCAATGACCACTGGTTGATTCATATGTGGTTTGTGGAAAGAACACACATGCAATGACACTGGTTGATCCATGTGTGGTTTGTGGAAAGAACACACGTGCAATGACTCTAGTGCTGGTTTTAGTATAAGAACACACATACAATGACTCTAGTGGGTCCATATGTGGTTTGTGAAAATAACACACATGCAGTGACTCTAGTGGATCCATATGTGGTTCGTGGAAAAGAACACACATGCAATGAACACTGGTGGATCCATATGTGGATTGTGAAAAGAACACATATGCAATGACTCTAGTGCTGGTTTTAGTATAAGAACACACATGCAATGACTCTAGTCGGTCCATATGTGGTTTGTGAAAAGAACACACATGCAATGACTCTAGTGGATCCATATGTGGTTTGTGGAAAAGAACACACATGCAATGACCACTGGTTGATCCATATGTGGTTTGTGGAAAGAACACACATGCAATGACACTGGTTGATCCATGTGTGGTTTGTGGAAAGAACACACGTGCAATGACTCTAGTGCTGGTTTTAGTATAAGAACACACATACAATGACTCTAGTGGGTCCATATGTGGTTTGTGAAAAGAACACACATGCAGTGACTCTAGTGGATCCATATGTGGTTCGTGGAAAAGAACACACATGCAATGAACACTGGTGGATCCATAAGTGGTTTGTGGAAAGAACACACATGCAGTGAACACTGGTGGATCCATATGTGATTTGTGAAAAGAACACACATGTAATGCCACTGGTTGATCCATATGTGGTTTGTGGAAAGAACACACATGCAATGATACTGGTTGATCCATGTGTGATTTGTGGAAAGAACACACAGACAATGCCATTGGTTGATCCATATGTGGTTTGTGAAAAGAACACACATGCAACGATTCTAGTGGATCCATATGTGGTTTGTGGAAAGAACACACATGCAATGACTCTAGTGCATCCATGTGTGGTTTCTGGAAAGAACACACATGCAATGACACTGGTGGATCCATGTGTGGTTTGTGAAAAGAACACACATGCAATGCCATTAGTTGATCCATGTGTGGTTTGTGGAAAGAACACACATGGATCCATATGTGGTTCATGTCAGGAACACACATGCAATGCCATTGTTTGATCCATATGTGGTTTGTGGAAAGAACACACATGCAATGACTCTGGTGGCTCCATGTGTGGTTTGTGGAAAGAACACACATGCAATGACTCTAGTGGATCCATGTGTGGTTTGTGGAAAAGAACACACATGAAATGACCACTGGTTGATCCATATGTGGTTTGTGGAAAGAACACACATGCAATGACACTGGTTGATCCATGTGTATTTTGTGGAAAGAACACACATGCAATGTCATTGGTTGATCCATATGTGGTTTATGAAAAGAACACACATGCAATGACTCTAGTGGATCCATATGTGGTTTGTGAAAAGAACACACATGCAATGACTCTAGGGGGCCCATATGTGGTTCATGGTAGGAACACACATGTAATGCCATTGGTGGATCCATGTGTTGTTTGTGGAAAGAACACACATGCAATCACTCTAGTGGATCCATATGTGGTTTGTGAAAAGAACACACATGCAATGACTCTAGTGTATCCATATGTGGTTTGTGGAAAGTACACACATGCAATGAACACTGGTTGATCCATATGTAGTTTGTGGAAAGAACACACATGCAATCACCACTAGTTCATCCAGAAGTGGTTTGTGGAAAGAACACACATGCAGTGACCATTGGTCGATGCACGTGTGTTTTGTGGAAAGAACACACATGCAATGACACTGGTGGATCCATATGTGGTTCGTGAAAAGAACACACATGCAATGACTCTAGTGCTAGTTTTAGTTTAACAACACACATGCAATGACTCTAGTGGGTCCATATGTGGTTCGTGAAAAGAACAGACATGCAATGACTCTAGTGGATCCATATGTGGTTTGTGGAAAAGAACATACATGCAATGACCACTGGTTGATCCATATGTGGTTTGTGGAAAGAACACACATGCAATGACACTAGTTGATCCATGTGTGGTTTGTGGAAAGAACACACATGCAATGACTCTAGTGCTGGTTTTAGTATAAGAATACACATGCAATGACTCTAGTGCTGGTTTTAGTATAAGAACACACATGCAATTACTCTAGTGCTAGTTTTAGTATAAGAACACACATGTAATGACACTAGTTGATCCATATGTGGTTTGTGGAAAGAACACATGCAATGACTCAGGGGGATCCATGTGTGGTTTATGGAAAGAACACACATGCAATCACCATTGGTCGATCCATGTGTGGTTTGTGGAAAGAACACACATGCAATGACACTGGTGGATCCATATGTTGTTTGTGAAAAGAACACACATGCAATGCCTCTAGTGCTGGTTTTAGTATAAGAACACACATGCAATGACTCTAGTGGATCCATATGTGGTTTGTGGAAAAGAACACACATGCAATGACCACTGGTTGAGCCATATGTGGTTTATGGAAAGAACACACATGCAATGACACTGGTTGACCCATGTGTGGTTTGTGGAAAGAACACGCATCCAATGACTCTAGTGCTAGTTTTAGTATAAGAACACACATGCAATGACACTAGTTGATCCATATGTGGTTTGTGGAAAGAACACACATGCAATGACTCTAGTGGATCCATATGTGGTTTGTGGAAAAGAACAAACATGCAATGACCACTGGTTGATCCATCTGTGGTTTGTGGAAAGAACACACATGCAATGACACTGGTTGATCCATGTGTGGTTTGTGGAAAGAACACACATGGATCCATATGTGGTTCATGTCAGGAACACACATGAAATGCCATTGGTTGATCCATATGGGGTTTGTGGAAAGAACACACATGCAATGACTCTAGTGGCTCCATGTGTGGTTTGTGGAAAGAACACACATGCAATGACTCTAGTGGATCCATGTGTGGTTTGTGGAAAAGAACAAACATGCAATGACCACTCGTTGATCCATATGTGGTTTGTGGAAAGAACACACATGCAATGACACTGGTTTATCCATGTGTGGTTTGTGGAAAGAACACACATGTAATGACACTGGTTGATCCATGTGTGGTTTGTGGAAAGAACATAGATGCAATGACTCTAGTGCTGGTTTTAGTATAAGAACACACATGCAATGACTCTAGTGGGTTCATATGTGGTTTGTGAAAAGAACACACATGCAATGACTCTAGTGGATCCATATGTGGTTTGTGGAAAAGAACACACATGCAATGACCACTGGTTGATCCATATGTGGTTTGTGGAAAGAACACACATGCAATGACACTGGTTGATCCATGTGTGGTTTGTGGAAAGAACACACATGCAATGACTCTAGTGATGGTTTTAGTATAAGAACACACATGCAATGACTCTAGTGGGTCCATATGTGGTTTGTGAAAAGAACACACATGCAATGACTCTAGTGGATCCATCTGTGGTTTGTGGAAAAGAACAAACATGCAATGAACACTAGTGGATCCATCAGTGGTTTGTGGAAAGAACACACATGCAGTGAACACTGGTGGATCCATATGTGATTTGTGAAAATAACACACATGTAATGCCACTGGTTGATCCATATGTGGTTTGTGTTAAGAACTCACATGCAATGATACTGGTTGATCCACGTCTGATTTGTGGAAAGAACACACATGCAATGCCATTGGTTGATCCATATGTGGTTTGTGAAAAGAACACACATGCAATGACTCTAGTGGATCCATATGTGGTTTGTGGAAAGAACACACATGCAATGACTCTAGTGGATCCATGTGTGGTTTGTGGAAAGAACACACATGCAATGACACTGGTGGATCCATGTGTGGTTTGTGAAAAGAACACACATGCAATGCCATTGGTTGATCCATGTCTGGTTTGTGGAAAGAACACACATGCAATGACTCAGGGGGATACATGTGTGTTGTGTGGAAAGAACACACATGTAATGACCACTGGTCGATCCATGTGTGTTTTGTGGAAAGAACACACATGCAATGACACTGGTGGATCCATATGTGGATTGTGAAAAGAACACATATGCAATGACTCTAGTGCTGGTTTTAGTATAAGAACACACATGCAATGACTCTAGTGGGTCCATATGTGGTTTGTGAAAAGAACACACATGCAATGACTCTAGTGGATCCATATGTGGTTTGTGGAAAAGAACACACATGCAATGACCACTGGTTGATGCATATGTGGTTTGTGGAAAGAACACACATGCAATGACACTGGTTGATCCATGTGTGGTTTGTGGAAAGAACACACGTGCAATGACTCTAGTGCTGGTTTTAGTATAAGAACACACATACAATGACTCTAGTGGGTCCATATGTGGTTTGTGAAAAGAACACACATGCAGTGACTCTAGTGGATCCATATGTGGTTCGTGGAAAAGAACACACATGCAATGAACACTGGTGGATCCATAAGTGGTTTGTGGAAAGAACACACATGCAGTGAACACTGGTGGATCCATATGTGATTTGTGAAAAGAACACACATGTAATGCCACTGGTTGATCCATATGTGGTTTGTGGAAAGAACACACATGCAATGATACTGGCTGATCCATGTGTGATTTGTGGAAAGAACACACATACAATGCCATTGGTTGATCCATATGTGGTTTGTGAAAAGAACACACATGCAACGATTCTAGTGGATCCATATGTGGTTTGTGGAAAGAACACACATGCAATGACTCTAGTGCATCCATGTGTGGTTTCTGGAAAGAACACACATGCAATGACACTGGTGGATCCATGTGTGGTTTGTGAAAAGAACACACATGCAATGCCATTAGTTCATCCATGTGTGGTTTGTGGAAAGAACACACATGGATCCATATGTGGTTCATGTCAGGAACACACATGCAATGCCATTGTTTGATCCATATGTGGTTTGTGGAAAGAACACACATGCAATGACTATGGTGGCTCCATGTGTGGTTTGTGGAAAGAACACACATGCAATGACTCTAGTGGATCCATGTGTGGTTTGTGGAAAAGAACACACATGAAATGACCACTGGTTGATCCATATGTTGTTTGTGGAAAGAACACACATGTAATGACACTGGTTGATCCATGTGTATTTTGTGGAAAGAACACACATGCAATGTCATTGCTAGATCCATATGTGGTTTATGAAAAGAACACACATGCAATGACTCTAGTGGATCCATATGTGGTTTGTGAAAAGAACACACATGCAATGACTCTAGGGGGGCCATATGTGGTTCATGGTAGGAACACACATGTAATGCCATTGGTGGATCCATGTGTTGTTTGTGGAAAGAACACACATGCAATCACTCTAGTGGATCCATATGTGGTTTGTGAAAAGAACACACATGCAATGACTCTAGTGTATCCATATGGGGTTTGTGGAAAAGAACACACATGCAATGAACACTGGTTGATCCATATGTAGTTTGTGGAAAGAACACACATGCAATCACCACTAGTTCATCCAGAAGTGGTTTGTGGAAAGAACACACATGCAGTGACCATTGGTCGATGCACGTGTGTTTTGTGGAAAGAACACACATGCAATGACACTGGTGGATCCATATGTGGTTCGTGAAAAGAACACACATGCAATGACTCTAGTGCTAGTTTTAGTTTAACAACACACATGCAATGACTCTAGTGGGTCCATAAGTGGTTCGTGAAAAGAACAGACATGCAATGACTCTAGTGGATCCATATGTGGTTTGTGGAAAAGAACATACATGCAATGACCACTGGTTGATCCATATGTGGTTTGTGGAAAGAACACACATGCAATGACACTAGTTGATCCATGTGTGGTTTGTGGAAAGAACACACATGCAATGACTCTAGTGCTGGTTTTAGTATAAGAATACACATGCAATGACTCTAGTGCTGGTTTTAGTATAAGAACACACATGCAATTACTCTAGTGCTGGTTTTAGTATAAGAACACACATGTAATGACACTAGTTGATCCATATGTGGTTCGTGGAAAGAACACACATGCAATGACTCAGGGGGATCCATGTGTGGTTTGTGGAAAGAACACACATGCAATCACCATTGGTCGATCCATGTGTGGTTTGTGGAAAGAACACACATGCAATGACACTGGTGGATCCATATGTGGTTTGTGAAAAGAACACACATGCAATGCCTCTAGTGCTGGTTTTAGTATAAGAACACACATGCAATGACTCTAGTGGATCCATATGTGGTTTGTGGAAAAGAACACACATGCAATGACCACTGGTTGAGCCATATGTGGTTTGTGGAAAGAACACACATGCAATGACACTGGTTGATCCATGTGTGGTTTGTGGAAAGAACACACATCCAATGACTCTAGTGCTAGTTTTAGTATAAGAACACACATGCAATGACACTGGTTGATCCATATGTGTTTTGTGGAAAGAACACACATGCAATGACTCTAGTGGATCCATATGTGGTTTGTGGAAAAGAACACACATGCAATGACCACTGGTTGATCCATCTGTGGTTTGTGGAAAGAACACACATGCAATGACACTGGTTGATCCATGTGTGGTTTGTGGAAAGAACACACATGGATCCATATGTGGTTCATGTCAGGAACACACATGAAATGCCATTGGTTGATCCATATGTGGTTTGTGGAAAGAACACACATGCAATGACTCTGGTGGCTCCATGTGTGGTTTGTGGAAAGAACACACATGCAATGACTCTAGTGGATCCATGTGTGGTTTGTGGAAAAGAACAAACATGCAATGACCACTCGTTGATCCATATGTGGTTTGTGGAAAGAACACACATGCAATGACACTGGTTGATCCATGTGTGGTTTGTGGAAAGAACACACATGCAATGACACTGGTTGATCCATGTGTGGTTTGTGGAAAGAACATAGATGCAATGACTCTAGTGCTGGTTTTAGTATAAGAACACACATGCAATGACTCTAGTGGGTTCATATGTGGTTTGTGAAAAGAACACACATGCAATGACTCTAGTGGATCCATATGTGGTTTGTGGAAAAGAACACACATGCAATGACCACTGGTTGATCCATATGTGGTTTGTGGAAAGAACACACATGCAATGACACTGGTTGATCCATGTGTGGTTTGTGGAAAGAACACACATGCAATGACTCTAGTGATTGTTTTAGTATAAGAACACACATGCAATGACTCTAGTGGGTCCATATGTGGTTTGTGAAAAGAACACACATGCAATGACTCTAGTGGATCCATCTGTGGTTTGTGGAAAAGAACAAACATGCAATGAACACTAGTGGATCCATCAGTGGTTTGTGGAAAGAACACACATGCAGTGAACACTGGTGGATCCATATGTTATTTGTGAAAATAACACACATGTAATGCCACTGGTTAATCCATATGTGGTTTGTGTTAAGAACTCACATGCAATGATACTGGTTGATCCACTTCTGATTTGTGGAAAGAACACACATGCAATGCCATTGGTTGATCCATATGTGGTTTGTGAAAAGAACACACATGCAATGACTCTAGTGGATCCATATGTGGTTTGTGGAAAGAACACACATGCAATTACTCTAGTGGATCCATGTGTGGTTTGTGGAAAGAACACACATGCAATGACACTGGTGGATCCATGTGTGGTTTGTGAAAAGAACACACATGCAATGCCATTGGTTGATCCATGTGTGGTTTGTGGAAAGAACACACATGGATCCATATGTGGTTCATGTCAGGAACACACATGCAATGCCATTGGTTGATCCATATGTGGTTTGTGGAAAGAACACACATGCAATGACTCTGGTGGCTCCATGTGTGGTTTGTGGAAAGAACACACATACAATGACTCTAGTGGATCCATGTGTGCTTTGTGGAAAAGAACACACATGCAATGACTCTAGTGGATCCATATGTGGTTTGTGGAAAAGAACACACATGCAATGACCACTGTTTGATCCATATGTGGTTTGTGGAAAGAACACACATGGAATGACACTGGCTAATCCATGTGTGGTTTGTGGAAAGAACACACATGCAATGACTGTAGTGCTGGTTTTAGTATAAGAACACACATGCAATGACTCTAGTGGGTCCATATGTGGTTTATGAAAAGAACACACATGCAATGACTCTAGTGGATCCATATGTGGTTTGTCGAAAAGAACAAATATACAATGAACACTAGTGGATCCATCAGTGGTTTGTGGAAATAACACATATGCAATGAACACTGGTGGATCCATATGTGATTTGTGAAAAGAACACACATGTAATGCCACTAGTTGATCCATATGTGGTTTATGGAAAGAACACACATGCAATGATACTGGTTGATCCACCTGTGATTTGTGGAAAGAACACACATTCAATGCCATTGGTTGATCCATATGTGGTTTGTGAAAAGAACACACATGCAATGACTCTAGTGGATCCATATGTGGTTTGTGGAAAGAACACACATGCAGTGACTCTAGTGGATCCATGTGTGGTTTGTGGAAAGAACACACATGCAATGACACTGGTGGATCCATGTGTGGTTTGTGAAAAGAACACACATGCAATGCCATTGGTTGATCCATGTGTGGATTGTGGAAAGAACACACATGGATCCATATGTGGTTCATGTCAGGAACACACATGCAATGCCATTGGTTGATCCATATGTGGTTTGTGGAAAGAACACACATGCAATGACTCTAGTGGCTCCATGTGTGGTTTGTGGAAAGAATGCACATGCAATGACTCTAGTGGATCCATGTCTGCTTTGTGAAAAAGAACACACATGCGATGACTCTAGTGGATCCATATGTGGTTTGTGGAAAAGAACACACATGCAATGACCACAGTTTGATCCATATGTGGTTTGTGGAAAGAACACACATGCAATGACACTGGTTGATCCATGTGTGGTTTGTGGAAAGAACACACATGCAATGACTCTAGTGCTGGTTTTAGTATAAGAACACACATGCAATGACTCTAGTGGGTCCATATGTGGTTTATGAAAAGAACACACATGCAATGACTCTAGTGGGTCCATATGTGGTTTGTGAAAAGAACACACATGTAATGACTCTAGTGGATCCATATGTGGTTTGTGGAAAAGAACACACATGCAATGACTCTAGTGCTGGTTTTAGTATAAGAACACACATGCAATGACTCTAGTGCTGGTTTTAGTATAAGAACAAACATGCAATGACTCTAGTGCTGGTTTTAGTATAAGAACACACATGCAATGACACTGGTTGATCCATATGTGGTTTGTCGAAAGAACACACATGCAATGACTCAGGGGGATCCATGTGTGGTTTGTAGAAACAACACACATGCAATGACCACTGGTCGATCCATGTATGGTTTGTGGAAAGAACACACATGGAATGACACTGGTGGATCCATATGTGGTTTGTGAAAAGAACACACATGCAATGACTCTAGTGCTGGTTTTAGTATAAGAACACACATGCAATGACTCTAGTGGGTCCATATGTGGTTTGTGAAAAGAACACACATGCAATAACTCTAGTGGATCCATATGTGGAAAAGAACACACATGCAATGACCACAGGTTGATCCATATGTGGTTTGTGGACAGAACACACATGCAATGACACTGGTTGATCCATGTGTGGTTTGTGGAAAGAACACACATGCAATGACTCTAGTGCTGGTTTTAGTATAAGAACACACATGCAATGACTCTAGTGTTGGTTTTAGTATAAGAACACAAATGCAATGACACTGGTTGATCCATATGTGGTTTGTGGAAAGAACACATATGCAATGACTCTAGTGCTGGTTTTACTATAAGAACACACATGCAATGACTCTAGTGGGTTCATATGTGGTTTGTGAAAAGAACACACATGCAATGACTCTAGTGGATCCATATGTGGTTTTTGGAAAAGAACACACATGCAATGACCACTGGTTGATCCATATGTGGTTTGTGGAAAGAACACACATGCAATGACACTGGTTGATCCATGTGTGGTTTATGGAAAGAACACACATGCAATGACTCTAGTGCTGGGTTTAGTATAAGAACACACATGCAATGACTCTAGTGGGTCCATATGTGGTTTGTGAAAAGAACACACATGCAATGACTCTAGTGGATCCATATGTGGTTTGTGGAAAAGAACAAACATGCAATGAACACTAGTGGATCCATCAGTGGTTTGTGGAAAGAACACACATGCAGTGAACACTGGTGGATCCATATGTGATTTGTGGTAAGAACACACATGTAATGCCACTGCTTGATCCATATGTGGTTTGTGGAAAGAACACACATGCAATGATACTGGTTGATCCACGTGTGATTTGTGGAAAGAACACACATTCAATGCCATTGGTTGATCCATATGTGTTTGTGAAAAGAACACATATGCAATGACTCTAGTGGATCCATATGTGGTTTGTGGAAAGAACACACATGCAGTGACTCTAGTGGATCCATGTGTGGTTTGTGGAAAGAACACACATGCAATGACACTGGTGGATGCATCTTTGTTTTGTGAAAAGAACACACATGCAATGCCATTGGTTGATCCATGTGTGGTTTGTGGAAAGAACACACATGGATCCATATGTGGTTCATGTCAGGAACACACATGCAATGCCATTGGTTGATCCATATGTGGTTTGTGGAAAGAACACACATGCAATGACTCTGGTGGCTCCATGTGTGGTTTACGGAAGGAACACACATGCAATGACTCTAGTGGATCCATGTGTTCATTGTGGAAAAGAACACACATGCAATGACTCTAGTGGATCCATATGTGTATTGTGGAAAAGAACACACATGCAATGACCACTGTTTGATCCATATGTGGTTTGTGGAAAGAACACACATGCAATGACACTGGTTGATCCATGTGTGGTTTGTGGAAAGAACACACATGCAATGACTCTAGTGCTGGTTTTAGTATAAGAACACACATGCAATGACTCTAGTGGGTCCATATGTAGTTTATGAAAAGAACAGACATGCAATGACTCTAGTGGATCCATATGTGGTTTGTGGAAAAGAACAAACATGCAATGAACACTAGTGGATCCATCAGTGGTTTGTGGAAAGAACACACATGCAGTGAACACTGATGGATCCATATGTGATATGTGAAAAGAACACACATGTAATGCCACTGGTTGATCCATATGTGGTTTGTGGAAAGAACACACATGCAATGACTCTAGTGCTGGTTTTAGTATAAGAACACACATGACTCTAGTGGGTCCATATGTGGTTTGTGAAAAGAACACACATGCAATGACTCTAGTGGATCCATATGTGGTTTGTGGAAAAGAACAAACATGCAATGAACACTAGTGTATCCATCAGTAGTTTGTGGAAAGAACACACATGCAGTGAACACTGGTGGATCCATATGTGATTTTTGAAAATAACACACATGTAATGCCACTGGTTGATCCATATGTGGTTTGTGTTAAGAACTCACATGCAATGATATTGGTTGATCCACGTCTGATTTGTCGAAAGAACACACATGCAATGCGATTGGTTGATCCATATGTGGTTTGTGAAAAGAACACACATGCAATGACTCTAGTGGATCCATATGTGGTTTGTGGAAAGAACACACATGCAATGAATCTAGTGGAGCCATGTGTGGTTTGTGGAAAGAACACACATGCAATGACACTGGTGGATCCATGTGTGGTTTGTGAAAAGAACACACATGTAATGCCATTGGTTGATCCATGTGTGGTTTGTGGAAAGAACACACATGGATCCATATGTGGTTCATGTCAGGAACACACATGCAATGCCATTGGTTGATCCATATGTGGTTTGTGGAAAGAATACACATGGATCCATATGTGGTTCATGTCAGGAACACACATGCAATGCCATTGGTTGATCCATATGTGGTTTGTGGAAAGAACACACATGCAATGACTCTGGTGGCTCGATGTGTGGTTTGTGGAAAGAACACACATACAATGACTCTAGTGGATCCATGTGTGCTTTGTGGAAAAGAAAACACATGCAATGACTCTAGTGGATCCACATGTGGTTTGTGGAAAAGAACACACATGCAATGACCACTGTTTGATCCATATGTGGTTTGGCGAAAGAACACACATGGAATGACACTGGCTGATCCATGTGTGTTTTGTGGAAAGAACACGCATGCAATGACTCTAGTGCTGGTTTTAGTATAAGAACACACATGTAATGACTCTAGTGGGTCCATATGTGGTTTATGAAAAGAACACACATGCAATGACTCTATTGGATCCATATGTGGTTTGTGGAAAAGAACAAACATACAATGAACACTAGTGGATCCATCAGTTGTTTGTGGAAAGAACACACATGCAATGAACACTGGTGGATCCATATGTGATTTGTGAAAAGAACACACATGTAATGCCACTGGTTTATCCATATGTGGTTTGTGGAAAGAACACACATGCAATGATACTGGTTGATCCACGTGTGATTTGTGGAAAGAACACACATTCAATGCCATTGGTTGATCCATATGTGGTTTGTGAAAAGAACACACATGCAATGACTCTAGTGGATCCATATGTCGTTTGTGGAAAGAACACACGTGTAATGACTCTAGTGGGTCCATATGTGGTTTGTGGAAAAGAACAAACATGCAATGACCACTGGTGGAACCATATGGGATTTGTGAAAAGAACACACATGTAATGCCACTGGTTGATCCACATGTGGTTTGTGGAAAGAACACACATGCAATGATACTGGTTGATCCACGTGTGATTTGTGGAAAGAACACACATGCAATGCCATTGGTTGATCCATATGTGGTTTGTGAAAAGAACACACATGCAATTACTCTAGTGGATCCATATGTGGTTTGTGGAAAGAACACACATGCAATGACTCTAGTGGATCCATGTGTGGTTTGTGGAAAGAACACACATGCAATGACACTGGTTGATCCATGTGTGGTTTGTGGAAAGAACACACATGCGATGACTCTAGTGCTGGTTTTAGTATAAGAACACACATGCAATGACTCTAGTGGGTCCATATGTGGTTTATGAAAAGAACACACATGCAATGACTCTAGTGGATCCATATGTGGTTTATGAAAAGAACAAACATGCAATGACTCTAGTGGATCCATTTGTGGTTTGTGGAAAAGAACAAACATGCAATGAACACTGGTGGATCCATATGGGATTTGTGAAAAGAACACACATGTAATGCCACTGGTTGATCCATATGTGGTTTGTGGAAAGAACACACATGCAATGATACTGGTTGATCCACGTGTGATTTGTGGAAAGAACACACATGCAATGCCATTGGTTTATCCATACGTGGTTTGTGAAAAGAACACACATGCAATTACTCTAGTGGATCCATATGTGGTTTGTGGAAAGAACACACATGCAATGACTCTAGTGGATCCATGTGTGGTTTGTGGAAAGAACACACATGCAATGACACTGGTGGATCCATGTGTGATTTGTGAAAAGAACACACATGCAATGCCATTGGTTGATCCATGTGTGGTTTGTGGAAAGAACACACATGGATCCATATGTGGTTCATGTCAGGAACACACATGCAATGCCATTGGTTAATCCATATGTGGTTTTGGAAAGAACATACATGCAATGACTCTGGTGGCTCCATGTGTGGTTTGTGGAAAGAACACACATGCAATGACTCTAGTGGATCCATGTGTGCTTTGTGGAAAAGAACACACATGCAATGACCACTGGTTGATACATAGGTGGTTTGTGGAAAGAACACACATGCAATGACACTGGTTGATCCATGTGTGGTTTGTGGAAAGAACACACATGCAATTCCATTGGTTGATCCATATGTGGTTTGTGAAAAGAACACACATGGAATGACTCTAGTGGATCCATATGTGGTTTGTGGAAAGAACAAACATGCAGTAACTCTAGTGGGTCCATATGTGGTTTGTGAAAAGAACACACATGCAATGACTCTAGTGTATCCATATGTGGTTTATGGAAAAGAACACACATGCAATGAACACTGGTTGATCCATATGTGGTTTGTGGAAAGAACACACATGCAATGACCACTGGTTGATCCAAAAGTGGTTTGTGGAAAGAACACACATGCAATGACCACTGGTCGTTCCACGTGTGTTTTGTGGAAAGAACACACATGCAATGACACTGGTGGATCCATATGTGGTTGATACATTGCAAATGTATCTATAATTTTTTATGTTCCATGCTTGGTTTTATCCACTTTCTTGTGTTTTGTTTCAACTTTGGAGTACTTTTCATATGATTTCTTGGACTAACCTATTAACAAGAGCCACAGTGCCAGCTGCCTGTTTTCTGCTGTTTTTGGTTCCGGAAAGTCGGAAAATGAATATTCTCGAATTGACGGACAAAAGGCAAAGTGCCTATTTTTAGGAAGGATCAAGTGCGGAAATCTGAGGCGGAGAAGGGCCAGGGCGGCCACACTACCTGGCGAGCAGCCTTTGGCAGCGCCGGTGGTGTGGCTGCTCTTGGCACCCCATCGACCTCTCCTTCCGCCTATATATTACCCTCAGGACGAAAACCCTAAGTACCCGATCAAAAATCCACGAAAGAGTCTGTAGCCTCCGTCATCTCCATACCTAGATCGGGAGGGATCTGAAGCTCTTCCTGGCACCCTTCCGGAGAGGGGAATTCACCCTGGAGGCCTTCTTCATCACCATGCAAGCCTCCAGTGTGATGCGTGAGTAGTTCATCCTTGGACTATGGATCCATGTAGTAGCTAGATGGCTGGTTTCTCCTCCTTTGTGCTTTCATGTTTAGATCTTGTGAGCTCCGTTCATGATCAAGATCATCTATTTGTAATTCATACATGTTGTGTTTGCGGGGATCCGATGGATATTGAGATGCTATTTCAGATTGATTATTGATTCTATCATGTCTTTGTTATTTGAGATCTTGCATGCTTTCCGTTGTTAGTAGCTATCTTGGCCAAGTAGATGCTAGCAACTCCAAGAGTTAGTATTTATGCTCGATAGTTGGTTCATGCCTCCGTAACTGGGGAGGGATCGTAAATCTCTAAGGTACTAGATGTGCTATTGCTACTAGGAGAAAACAACAATCCTTTATTCATAGAACAATCATATTGTTTACTTTACCTTGAGTTAAGAAGTAATAACTGCTGCTTGCAACTTAATCTTTGGAGGGGTTCGGATGATAACCTGAAGGTGGATTATTAGTCATAGATGCAGTTGGATGGCGGTCTATGTATTATGTTGTAATGCCCAATCAAGTCTCAGAGGAGTCAAGATGATTAGTATATGCATGTATTGCTTTCTCGGTGTTTGTCAATTGCCCCGCTGTAATTTGTTCACCCAGCATGTTATCTATCTAAGGAGAGCCACCTCTAGTGAACTATGGATCCCGGTCCTTGTCTTTTGCATACAATCTACAACTGTTTATTTTTTTGTGTTTACTTTCTGCAAACTTTTACTTCTTTCCATTCGATACGTTTAATCCTTTGTTTTCCCCAAAACACGGTGAGATTGACAACCTCATCGCAAGTTGGGGACAAAGTTCTATGGTTGTGTTGTGCAGGTCTCCACGTTGCTACTAGCACCGGTAGTGCGCCCTGCCAAAGCTCAGCTGGCAACACCTTTGAGGTGTTTCCTTGCTCCTACTGGTTCGATTAAACCTTGGTTTCATAACTGAGGGAAACTTGCTGCTGTGCTCATCATACCTTCCTCTTGGGGTTCCCAACGAGGTCTACATCAACACCGCCATCAAGCAATTTTCTTGCCTCTGTGCATTGAGCCATCAAGCAATTTTCTGGCGCTGTTGCCGGGGAGTCAAGGACATCTTCACAACGGGAGTCCCTCATAACCAATCTCTTTGCTTTGTTGTTTTGTTTTGCTTAGTTTCTTTTTGCTTTGTTTGCTTGTTTTGTTCTTCAAAAAACACAAAAAAAAATAGTTTTACTAGTTTGCTTTCTTATTTGAAAACCCAAAAAAATGAATACTCTTGAAAACACTAAGTTGTGTGACTTCACTAGCACCAACAACAATGATTTCATGAGCACACCTATTGCTCCACCTGTGACTGAAAATACTTTCTTTGAGATAAAACCTGCTTTGCTCAATCTTGTTATGAGAGAACAATTTTCTGGTATTAGTAATGAAGATGCTGCTTCCCATCTAAATAACTTTGTTAATCTTTGTGAGATGCAAAAGCATAGGGATATAGATGGTGATATTATTAAACTGAAATTGTTTCCTTTCTCTTTGAGAGGAAAAGCTAAAGAATGGTTGAATTCCTTAACTAGGAATAGTATTGATTCTTGGACTAAGTGCAAGGATGCTTTTATTGGAAAATACTATCCTCCTACTAAGATTATATCCATGAGAAGTGAAATAATGAAGTTTAAACAACTTTATAATGAGCATGTTGCTCAAGCTTGGGAAATAATGAAATATTTGGTAAAGAATTGGCCCACTCATGGACTGACTACTTGGATGATCATCCAAACTTTTTATGCAGGATTGAACTATTCTTCAAGGAACCTATTGGATTCTGCTGCTGGAGGTACCTTTCTGACCATCACTTTGAGTGTTGCAACAAAACTTTTGGACAATATGATGGTTAATTATTCTGAATGGCATACTGAGAGAGCTCCACAAGGTAAGAAGGTAAATTCTGTTGAGGAAACCTCCTCCTTGAGTGATAAGATTGATATAATTATGTCTATGCTTGTTAATGGGAAAGCCCATATTGATCCAAATAATGTTCCTCTAGCTTCTTTGGTTTCTCAAGAAGAGCAAGTTGATGTGAACTTCATAAGAAATAACAACTTTGGCAACAATGCTTATGGTAATAATGCTTATAGGAACAATTTTGGTAACAACAATTATAAGACATATCCTCCCAACAATGGTAATGCTTATGGAAATTCTTACAACAATAATAAGAGTGCTCCCTACGAACTTGAAGTTATGCTTAAAGAGTTTATTAGCAAACAAACTGCTTTCAATAAAACTATTGAGGAAAAACTCTCTAATGCTGAAAGAAATATAGCATCTTTGGCTGAAGCTCAATCTACTTTGAATAAAATGGCTGCTAAACCTGAAACTAACGATAATCCCTTTGTAGCTACTAATGCCATACAAGTAAGAATTGATGAAAATGTTAGACTATTAGCTGAATTACATGCTAAGTGGGAAAGAGAAGATGAAATTGCTAGAAACATTAGTGTTTCTACTATCACCACCACTAGTGTTGAGGCTAACAATAGTTCTACTAATTTAGATGATAAATTTGATTTTGATCTTGATGGTTGCAACATCTCTGAAGTTATTAAGTTCCTACAAAATCTTGCTAAAAGTCCTAATGCTAGTGCTATGAACATGGCCTTTACAAAACACATTACTGATGCTCTCATAAAGATTAAAGAAGAAAATATGAAACATAAAGCTTCTATTCCTATAAAACAAGAAGATGGTTGGGAACCCATCATTAATATGAAAGTGAATGACTTTGATTTCAATGCTTTGTGTGATCTTGATAGTATTGTTTCTATTATGCCTAGAAGGATTTATGATATGCTTGATTTGCCTCCTCTTGAAGATTGTTATTTGAATGTCCCACTTGATGATGATGCTAAAAAGAAACTCATGGGGAGTCTTAATGATGTTCTTATTATGGTTAATGATTCCTATGTCCCTGTTGATTTCTATGTTTTGGATGTTGAATACAATGCTTCTTGTCCTATTACTTTGGGAAGACCTTTTCTTAGAACTGTTGGTGCCATCATTGATATGAAAGAAGGCACCATTAAATATCAATTCCCACTCAAGAAAGGTATAGAACACTTCCCTAAAAATAGAGAAAATATTTCTTTTGCTTCTCCTATGAAAACAAAATTTGGTCTTAATGCTTCTTCATTTGAGAACACTTGATTCTTTCTTTGCTTCTATGCCTAAATTAAAGTCGTTAAAGAAAAGTACTTATTGGGAGATAACCCAAAAGTTTTAGATGAGTCTTGGAAGTTATTACTTCAGTAATAACCTCTCCTTATCCTTTTTATTTGCTTTTTGTGCCAAGAGTAACCTCTAATGAGAGTGAAGTAATGATTGGGAAAGTTGCTGTCCCGAAACAGATTCTTGTGCTTCACCGTAAAAATTCCTGAGAGAGCTCTGTATGTCATATTGAGATGTAATTTGTTTGTGCTTCTGTCCTAGGTTGTTATCTAACTTTCGTTAGTTCAACACTTTTTGATTTGAGCAACAGAAGGTCTTCGAAAAAATTCGTCTTTACCTGCTGGTCTGTTTTGACAGATTTCTGCCATTTTCTGCATTTGCTTCTTGTTGGTTCCTTCTTGAGTTCTTTTGGGGAATTGAGATTTTTGAGGGAAGTTCTACAGTATCCAGTGTTCTAATGGAAGTTTATTTGGTGTTGGAACTGAACCTTAAGACTTATTTATCTTAAGTGCACTAATGTTGCTAATGAGATTGTGTGAAGTTTTGTATGAAGGAAAATTTTCAGGTGTATGGAAGGAATGAGTAATGAGATGAAGGATGGACTAAAGCTCAAGCTTGGGGATGCCACGCGTGTCACTCCAAGAAATATCCAAAAAGTACAAGCGTCAAAGCTTGGGGATGCCCAAGGCATCCCCTTCTTCATCAATAAAAATTCCAGGTTTCTTCCAAACGCTTCTTTTTTATTGTTTCATGCACAGTTGTGTTTTTCTTGGAGCGTCTTATTTTTCGTTTTGGTTTTGGTTTTTGTTTTCTTTGGTTTTCTTAGTTTTCTTAATAAATTGGTTGGACCCCCTTCATACATTGGTTTGCAATTAGTTTGGTTTGGTTTGCAAAAGAGTAGGAAAGTTCATGCTTATGTGGTAAAAAGAGCTCGTTCTTGACTATGGCTATGCTTTGTCATGCTATGCTTGATATTGTTTTGGCTTTATGCTTAGTATTTTTTGCTGTAGCATGACTTTTTATAAACAATTGAGATTTCTTAATGTGCCTTGGATGAATCATGCGTTGTTTTAGCATATTAAAGCATAGTATAGTGGTATTCTCCTTTGATGCTTTATTTGGGTTGACTTGGCACATGCTCACACCATGTTATGACTATCTCAAGTCACCATAGCCTTTATGATCCTTTAGTTTTCAACTTGTAGTATCACTTTATGCTTTGATCCATGATGTTTTGTCGCTCTGCATGATTATGGCCATTATTGCTCTCTTAGTTTGTCGCTCCCAGTCTTTTGCTAGCCTCCATAACAAAGTATGAGTTCCACTCATGCATCCAACTCCCTAAACCAAGTTATTCCAAAGAGTCCACCATACCGACCTACTAGCTTATGCTATTCCAAGTATATTCATGCTTTTGTTTACCTTCCACTTGTTATGAGAAAACTAGTGATTAAATCTCTCACGAACTTGATGGCACACTTTACTTTACTTGCCCTTAATAAACTTGAACCATTGTGTCTTCTATGTTGTATATGCTTGCACTTATTTGTTGGGGATTAGCAGAACCATGCTTTCATGGGGAACGCTTTCAACATTGCACTTGGTACTTATACCTAGTTGATATCATGCTCTTTTGTATATGGATGTCGTCGGTGTGAAATGAAAGGGGAGCTTGTAAGTCCATGGAGTTATGTATATGTGTTAGAGAAACGCCTGGGCCGCTGGTCTAATCCATGCTGACATGGTGGAAACCTGCAGCGTAACCATAATGAGCTGTCTATGAAGCATTCTTCTTATAAAAAAAGAGTCCTATATTGAGAAAAAAAGAGATACTATGAAAAGAGGAAAGAGAGAAAAAAGCACCATATTCCCATGGTAAATAAGAAGAATGCTGAGATGCACGTTGTCTACTTGCCTTGTCATTTTGATATGGGGATTCTTCCGTAGCATCGGGCAAGGGGTACCCCGTTGGCGGTTCTCTATGATACACATGTGCTTACAATGACAAGAACTTACCGGTGACTAAACTTGAGTAGCATGAGGAGCGGCCCTCGTATACAGGGGACATGAGATTTCTGACTTATACTTCGTCAAGCATGTACACCATAGTTTGTTCACTTTAAACTTAATCACTTCAAGATGCTTATGATAGGGGCAAGGAGAGCTGAAAGCTATAAGTACCATAATTTTTGGAAGCTCTTTATGATACTTGAATCCCTACTTCCTTTTACAAAAGGCCTTTGTTCCACCATTATATTGAGTCTCCACCTTCTATCTTTATGCACTTACTTTGAGAGCATAGTGGCCATTCTTAGTTCTATGTGCATTGTCCAAATACTAGTTGATTAATGCATACTTTGATATTGCTTGTTTTAAACTATTGTATCTAGTCACTCTTATGAACTTTGAAGGTGTCCTATGCATTTATATTTGCTAATCTATTGAGGGACAAGTTGAATACTATTATGCCATGTTTTCTTTATGTGAAACAAACAAATGTCTTGCAAAGCATTGTTATTCATGAATCTTTTGTTTGTGTCTTTTCATGTTGCATCATAGCTTCTTTGCTTATTGCTAGAACTTTGTCTTTCATGCTATGATTGAAGTACTATGATCCCAGCTTTGAATGTTTTGCAAATACTTTGATCAAGTCTTTGATGGTGCATGTCACCTCAAAAATTATTCTTTCTTTTTATTGCTTACCTACTCGAGGACGAGCAGGAGTTAAGCTTGGGGATGTTGATACATTGCAAATGTATCTATAATTTTTGATGTTCCATGCTTGGTTTTATCCACTTTCTTGTGTTTTGTTCCAACTTTGGAGTACTTTTCATATGATTTCTTGGACTAACCTATTAACAAGAGCCACAGTGCCAGCTGCCTGTTTTCTGCTGTTTTTGGTTCCAGGAAAGTCAGAATATGAATATACTCGGAATTGGACGGGACAAAAGCCAAAGTGCCTATTTTTTCGGAAGGGATCAAGTGCCAGAATACGAGATGGAGAAGGGCCAGGGGCCGGCCACACCACCTGGCCGCGCGGCCAGGCCTGGCCCGCGCCAGGGGGTGGTGTGGTGGATCCCGGCACCCCCTCGGCCTCTCCTTCCGCCTATATATTGCCCTCGAGATGAAAACCTGAAGTACCCGATCAAAAATCCATGAAAGAGTCTGTAGCCGCCGTCATCTCCATCCCTAGATCGGGAGGGATCTGAAGCTCTTCCCGGCACCCTACCGGAGAGGGGAATTCACCCTGGAGGCCTTCTTCATGACCATGCAAGCCTCCGGTGTGATGCGTGAGTAGTTCATCCTTGGACTACAGATCCATGTAGTAGCTAGATGGCTGGTTTCTCCTCCTTTGTGCTTTCATGTTTAGATCTTGTGAGCTCCGTTCATGATCAAGATCATCTATTTGTAATTCATACATGTTGTCTTCAGGGATCCGATGGATATTGAGATGCTATTTCAGATTGATTATTGATTCTATCATGTCTTTGTTATTTGAGATCTTGCATGCTTTCCGTTGTTAGTAGCTATCTTGGCCAAGTAGATGCTAGCAACTCCAAGAGTTAGTATTTATGCTCGAGAGTGGGTTCATGCCTCTGGTAATCTGGGGAAGTGACATAAATCTCTAAGGTACTAGATGTTGCTACTAGGGAGAAAACAACAATCCTTTGTTCATAGAACAATCGTATTGTTTACTTTACATGCAGTTCGTAAAGCAATAATCTGTTGCTTGCAACTTAATACTGGAGGGGGTTCGGATGATAACCTGAAGGTGGATTATTAGTCATAGATGCAGTTGGATGGCGGTCTATGTATTATGTTGTAATGCCCAATCAAGTCTCAGAGGAGTCAAGATGATTAAAATATGCATGTATTGCTTTCTCGTTGTTTGTCAATAGCCCCGCTGTAATTTGTTCACCCAGCATGTTATCTATCTAAGGAGGGCCACATCTAGTGAACTATGTTACCCGGTCCTTGTCTTTTACATACAATCTACAACTGTTTATTTTTTTGTGTTTATTTTTTGCAAACTTTTACTTCTTTCCATTCGATACGTTTAATCCTTTGTTGTCCGCAAAACACGGTGAGATTAACAACCTCATCGCAAGTTGGGGACAAAGTTCTGTGGTTGTGTTATGCAGGTCTCCACGTTGCTACTAGCACCGGTAGTGCGCCCTGTCAAAGCTCAGCTAGCAACACCTTTGAGGTGTTTTCTTGCTCCTACTGGTTCGATTAAACCTTAGTTTCATAACTGAGGGAAACTTGCTGCTGTGCTCATCATACCTTCCTCTTGGGGTTCCCAACGAGCTCTACATCAACACCGCCATCAAGCAATTTTCTGGGCATCGTGCATTGAGCCATCTGTGGTTTGTGAAAAGAACACACATGCAATGACTCTAGTGTTGGTTTTAGTTTAGCAACACACATACAATGATCTAGTGGGTCCATATGTGGTTTGTGAAAAGAACACACATGCAATGACTCTAGTGGATCCATATGTGGTTTGTGGAAAAGAACACACATGCAATGACCACTAGTTGATCCATATGTGGTTTGTGGAAAGAACACACATGCAATGACTCTAGTGCTGGTTGATCCATGTGTGGTTTGGAAAGAACACACAGCAATGACTCTAGTGCTAGTTTTAGTATAAGAACACATGGAATGACTCTAGTGCTAGTTTTGTGAAAAGAACACACATGCAATGATTCTAGTGATCCATATGTGGTTTTAGTATAAGAACACACATGCAATGACCACTGGTTGATCCATATGTGGTTTGTGGAAAGAACACACATGCAATGACTCAGTTGATCCATGTGTGGTTTGTGGAAAGAACACACATGCAATGACCACTAGTCCATGTATGGTTTGTATAAGAACACACATGGAATGACTCTAGTGCTAGTTTTAGTATAAGAACACACATGCAATGATTCTAGTGTTGGTTTTAGTATAAGAACACACATGCAATGACACTGGTTGATCCATATGTGGTTTGTGGAAAGAACACACATGCAATGACTCTAGTGATCCATATGGTTTTAGTATAAGAACACACATGCAATGACTCTAGTGCTGGTTGATCACACATATGATTCTAGTGCTGGTTTTCGTATAAGAACACACATGTAATGACACTAGTTGATCCATATGTGGTTTGTGGAAAGAACACACATGCAATGACTCTAGTGCTGGTTTTAGTATAAGAACACACATGCAATGACTCTAGTGCTGGTTTTAGTATAAGAACACACATGCAATGACTCTAGTGCTGGTTTTAGTATAAGAACACACATGCAATGACACTGGTTGATCCATATGTGGTTTGTGGAAAGAACACACATGCAATGACTCTAGTGCTGGATTTAGTATAAGAACACACATGCAATGGATCTAGTGCTGGTTTTAGTATAAGAACACACATGCAATGACTCTAGTGGTGGTTTAGTATAAGAACACACATGCAATGACACTGGTTGATCCATATGCGGTTTGTGGAAAGAACACACATGCAATGACTCTGGGGGATCCATGTGTGGTTTGTGGAAAGACCACACATGCAATGACACTGGTTGATCCATATGTGGTTTGTGGAAAGAACACACATGCAATGACACTGGTAGATCCATATGTGGTTTGTGAAAAGAACTCATGCAATGACTCTAGTGCTGGTTTTAGTATAAGAACACACATGCAATGACTCTAGTGGGTCCATATGTGGTTTGTGAAAAGAACACACATGCAATGACTCTAGTTGATCCATATGTGGTTTGTGGAAAGAACACACATGCAATGACACTGGTGGATCCATATGTGGTTTGTGGAAAGAACACACATGCAATGACAACTAGTCGATCCATGTGTGGTTTGTGGAAAGAACACACATGCAATGACACTGGTGGATCCATATGTGGTTTGTGAAAAGAACACACATGCAATGACTCTAGTGCTGGTTTTAGTATAAGAACACACATGCAATGACTCTAGTGGGTCCATATGTGGTTTGTGAAAAGAACACACATGCAATGACTCTAGGGGATCCATATGTGGTTTGTGGAAAAGAACACACATGCGATGACCACTGGTTGATCCATATGTGGTTTGTGGAAAGAACACACATGCAATGACCTAGTTGATCCATGTGTGGTTTGTGGAAAGAACACATGCAATGACTCTAGTGCTGGTTTAGTATAAGAACACACATGCAATGACTCTAGTGCATATGTGGTTTAGTATAAGAACACACATGCAATGACACTAGTGGGTCCATATGTGGTTTGTGTAAAGAACACACATGCAATGACTCTAGTCGATCCATATGTGGTTTGTGGAAAACAAAACACATGCAATGACACTGGTTGATCCATGTGTGGTTTGTGGAAAGAACACATGCAATGACCACTAGTTGATCCATATGTGGTTTGTGAAAAGAACACACATGCAATGACTCTAGTGCTGGGTTTAGTATAAGAACACACATGCAATGACTCTAGTGGGTCCATATGTGGTTTGTGAAAAGAACACACATGCAATGACTCTAGTTGATCCATAAGTGGTTTGTGAAAAGAACACACATGCAATGACCATTGGTTGATCCATGTGTGGTTTGTGGAAAGAACACACATGCAATGACACTTGTTGATCCATATGTGGTTTGTGAAAAGAACACACATGCAATGACTCTAGTGCTGGTTTTAGTATAAGAACACACATGCAATGACTCTAGTGGGTCCATATGTGGTTTGTGAAAAGAACACACATGCAATGACTCTAGTGGATCCATATGTGGTTTGTGGAAAGAACACACATGCAATGACCACTGGTTGATCCATATGTGGTTTGTGGAAAGAACACACATGCAATGACACTGGTTGTTCCATGTGTGGTTTGTGGAAAGAACAAACATGGAATGACTCTAGTGCCATATGGTATTAGCATAAGAACACACATGCAATGACTCTAGTGCTGGTTTTAGTATCAGAACACACATGCAATGACCCTGGTGGTTCCATTTGTGGTTTGTGGAAAGAACACACATGCAATGACTCAGGGGGATCCATGTGTGGTTTGTGGAAAGAACACACATGCAATGCCATGGGTTGGACCATAAGTGGTTTTTGGAAAGAACACACATGCAATGACACTGGTGGATCCATGTGGTTTGTGGAAAGAACACACATGCAATGACTCTAGTGAATCCATGTGTGGTTTGTGAAAAGAACACACATGCAATGCCATTGGTTGATCCATATGTGGTTTGTGGAAAGAACACACATGCAATGCCATTGATTGATCCATATGTGGTTTGTGGAAAGAACACACATGCAATGACGCTGGTGGCTCCATGTGTGGTTTGTGGAAAGAACACACATGCAATGGCACTAGGGGATCCATGTGGTTTGTGGAAAGAACACACATGCAATGACCACTGGTTGATCCATATGTGGTTTGTGGAAAGAACACACATGCAATGACATTGGTAGATCCATGTGTGGTTTGTGGAAAGAACACACATGGAATGCCAATGGTTGATCCATATGTGGTTTGTGAAAAGAACACACATGCAATGACTCTAGTGGATCCATATGTGGTTTGTGGAAAGAACACACATGCAATGACTCTAGTGGGTCCATTTGTGATTTGTTGAAAGAACACACATGCAATGCCATTGGTGGATCCATGTCTTGTTTGTGGAAAGAACACACATGAAATGACTCTAGTGGGTACATATGTAGTTTGTGAAAAGAACACACATGCAATGACTCTAGTGTATCCATATGTGGTTTGTGGAAAAGAACACACATGTAATGAACACTGGTTGATCCATATGTGGTTTGTGGAAAGAACACACATGCAATGACCACTAGTTGATCAAGAAGTGGTTTGTGGAAAGAACACACATGAAGTGACCACTAGTGAATCCATGTGTGTTTTGTGGAAAGAACACCCATGCAATGACACTAGTGGATCCATATATGGTTTGTGAAAATAACACACATGCAATGACTCTAGTGCTCGTTTTAGTTTAAGAACACACATGCAATGACTCTAGTGGGTCCATATGTGCTTTGTGAAAAGAACACACATGCAATGACTCTAGTGGATCCATATGTGGTTTGTGGAAAAGAACACACAAGCAATGACCACTGGTTGATCCATCTGTGGTTTGTGGTAAGAACACACATGCAATGACCACTGGTCGATCCATGTGTGTTTTGTGGAAAGAACACACATGCAATGACACTGGTGGATCCATATGTGGTTTGTGAAAAGAACACACATGCAATGACTCTAGTGCTGGTTTTAGTATAAGAACACACATGCAATGACTCTAGTGGGTCCATATGTGGTTTGTGAAAAGAACACACATGCAATGACTCTAGTAGATCCATATGTGGTTTGTGGAAAAGAACACACATGCAATGACCACTGGTTGATCCATATGTGGTTTGTGGAAAGAACACACATGCAATGACACTGGTTGATCCATGTGTGGTTTGTGGAAAGAACACACATGCAATGACTCTAGTGCTGGATTTAGTATAAGAACACACATGAAATGACTCTAGTGCTGGTTTTAGTATAAGAACACACATGCAATGATTCTAGTGCTGGTTTTAGTATAAGAACACACATGCAATGACACTGGTTGATCCATATGTGGTTTGTGGAAAGAACACACATGCAATGACTCAGGGGATCCATGTGTGGTTTGTGGAAAGAACACACATGCAATGACCACTGGTCGATCCATGTATGGTTTGTGGAAAGAACACACATGCAATGACACTTGTGGATCCATATGTGGTTTGTGAAAAGAACACGCATGCAATGACTCTAGTGCTGGTTTTAGTATAAGAACACACATGCAATGACTCTAGTGGGTCCATATGTGGTTTGTGAAAAGAACACACATGCAATGACTCTAGTTGACCCATATGTGGTTTGTGGAAAAGAACACACATGCAATGACCACTGGTTGATCCATATGTGGTTTGTGGAAAGAACACACATGCAATGACACTGGTTGATCCATGTGTGGTTTGTGGAAAGAACACACATGCAATGACTCTAGTGCTGGTTTTAGTATAAGAACACACATGCAATGACTCTAGTGCTGGTTTTAGTATAAGAACACAGATGCAATGACACTGGTTGATCCATATGTGGTTTGTGGAAAGAACACACATGCAATGACACCGGGGGATCCATGTGTGGTTTGTGGAAAGAACACACATGCAATGACCACTGGTCGATCCATGTGTGTTTTGTGGAAAGAACACACATGCAATGACACTGGTTGATCCATATGTGGTTTGTGAAAAGAACACACATGCAATGACTCTAGTGCTGGTTTTACTATAAGAACACACATGCAATGACTCTAGTGGGTCCATATGTGGTTTGTGAAAAGAACACACATGCAATGACTCTAGTGGATCCATATGTGGTTTGTGGAAAAGAACACACATGCAATGACCACTGGTTGATCCATATGTGGTTTGTGGAAAGAACACACATGCAATGACACTGGTTGATCCATGTGTGGTTTGTGGAAAGAACACACATGCAATGACTCTAGTGCTGGTATTAGTATAAGAACACACATGCAATGACTCTAGTGCTAGTTTTAGTATAAAAACACACATGCAATGACACTGGTTGATCCATTTGTGGTTTGTGGAAAGAACACACATGCAATGACTCAGGGGGATCCATGTGTGGTTTGTGGAAAGAACACACATGCAATGCCATTGGTTGATCCATATGTGGTTTGTGAAAAGAACACACATGCAATGACACTGGTGGATCCATGTGTGGTTTGTGGAAAGAACACACATGCAATAATACTGGTGGATCCATGTGTGGTTTGTGAAAAGAACACACATGCAATGCCATTGGTTGATCCATGTGTGGTCTGTGGAAAGAACACACATGGATCCATATGTGGTTCATGTCAGGAACACACATGCAATGCCATTGATTGATCCATATGTGGTTTGTGGAAAGAACACACATGCAATGACGCTGGTGGCTCCATGTGTGGTTTGTGGAAAGAACACACATGCAATGACTCTAGTGGATCCATGTGTGGTTTGTGGAAAAGAACACACATGCAATGACCACTGGTTGATCCATATGTGGTTTGTGGAAAGAACACACATGCAATGACATTGGTAGATCCATGTGTGGTTTGTGGAAAGAACACACATGGAATGCCATTGGTTGATCCATATGTGGTTTGTGAAAAGAACACACATGCAATGACTCTAGTGGATCCATATGTCGTTTGTGGAAAGAACACACATGCAATGACTCTAGTGGGTCCATATGTGGTGCATGTCAGGAACACACATGCAATGCCATTGGTGGATCCATGTCTTGTTTGTGGAAAGAACACACATGAAATGACTCTAGTGGGTACATATGTAGTTTGTGAAAAGAACACACATGCAATGACTCTAGTGTATCCATATGTGGTTTGTGGAAAAGAACACACATGTAATGAACACTGGTTGATCCATATGTGGTTTGTGGAAAGAACACACATGCAATGACCACTAGTTGATCAAGAAGTGGTTTGTGGAAAGAACACACATGAAGTGACCACTAGTCAATCCATGTGTGTTTTGTGGAAAGAACACCCATGCAATGACACTAGTGGATCCATATATGGTTTGTGAAAATAACACACATGCAATGACTCTAGTGCTCGTTTTAGTTTAAGAACACACATGCAATGACTCTAGTGGGTCCATATGTGCTTTGTGAAAAGAACACACATGCAATGACTCTAGTGGATCCATATGTGGTTTGTGGAAAAGAACACATAAGCAATGACCACTGGTTGATCCATCTGTGGTTTGTGGTAAGAACACACATGCAATGACACTGGTTGATCCATGTGTGGTTTGTGGAAAGAACACACATGCAATGACTCTATTGATGGTTTTAGTATAAGAACACACATGCAAAGACTCTAGTGCTGGTTTTAGTATAAGAACACACATGCAAGGACCCTAGTGCTGGTTTTAGTATAAGAACACACATGCAATGACCACTGGTCAATCCATGTGTGGTTTGTGAAAAGAACAGACATGCAATGACACTGGTGGATCCATATGTGGTTTGTGAAAAGAACACACATGCAATGACTCTAGTGTTGGTTTTAGTATAAGAACACACATGCAATGACTATAGTGGGGCCATATGTGGTTTGTGAAAAGAACACACATGCAATGACTCTAGTTCATCCATATGTGGTTTGTGGAAAGAACACACATGCAATGACCACTGGTTGATCGGTATGTGGTTTGTGGAAAGAACACACATGCAATGACACTAGTTTATCCATGTGTGGTTTGTGGAAAGAACACACATGCAATGACTCTACTGCTGGTTTTAGTATAAGAACACACATGCAATAACTCTAGTGCTGGTTTTAGTATAAGAACACACATGCAATGACACTGGTTGATCCATATGTTCTTTGTGGAAAGAACACACATGCAATGACCACTGGTCGATCCATGTGTGTTTTGTGGAAAGAACACACATGCAATGACACTGGTGGATCCATATGTGGTTTGTGAAAAGAACACACATGCAATGACTCTACTGCTGGTTTTAGTATAAGAAAACCCATGCAACGACTCTAGTGGGTCCATATGTGGTTTGTGAAAAGAACACACATGCAATGACTCTAATGGATCCATATGTGGTTTGTGGAAAAGAACACACATGCAATGACCACTGGTTGATCCATATGTGGTTTGTGGAAAGAACACACATGCAATGACACTGGTTGATCCATGTGTGGTTTGTGGAAAGAACACACATGCAATGACCACTGGTTGATCCATATGTGGTTTGTGGAAAGAACACACATGCAATGACTCTAGTGCTGGTTTTAGTATAAGAACACACATGCAATGACACTAGTTGATCCATATGTGGTTCGTGGAAAGAACACACATGCAATGACTCAAGGGGATCCATATGTGGTTTGTGGAAGGAACACACATGCAATGACCACTAGTCAATCCATGTGTGGTTTGTGGAAAGAAAACACAAATGCAATGACACTGGTGGATCCATATGTAGTTTGTGAAAAGAACACACATGCAATGACTCTAGTGTTGGTTTTAGTATAAGAACGCACATGCAATGACTCTAGTGGGTCCATATGTGGTTTGTGAAAAGAACACACATGCAATGACTCTAGTAGATCCATATGTGGTTTGTGGAAAAGAACACACATGCAATGACCACTGGTTGATCCATATGTGGTTTGTGGAAAGAACACACATGCAATGACTCTAGTGCTGGTTTTAGTATAAGAACGCACATGCAATGACTCTAGTGGGTCCATATGTGGTTTGTGAAAAGAACACACATGCAATGACTCTAGTAGATCCATATGTGGTTTGTGGAAAAGAACACACATGCAATGACCACTGGTTGATCCATATGTGGTTTGTGGAAAGAACACACATGCAATGACACTGGTTGATCCATGTGTGGTTTGTGGAAAGAACACACATGCAATGACTCTAGTGCTGGATTTAGTATAAGAACACACATGAAATGACTCTAGTGCTGGTTTTAGTATAAGAACACACATGCAATGATTCTATGTAACATCCCAAAAATCATATTTCAAAACTCATTCATATCATTCTTTGCATCATGCTTTCATTTAGGGTTTTTCTCAAAATCATTTAGAAGCATACACTTTGGCTATGATTTCATGTGGGCAATTTATCTCAATTGGCCATCACCCTTTGGGATTTGATTGTCTATGAACTTGTTTGCTTGCCTCCATGGTTGGAAAGGCTAGGTGAAGCTTTTAACCCAAGATTCAAAATTTAGAAATAGTTTCAAAATCCTATTTCAAATATTTGCAAACTAGAGCAAATCTCTGTTTACTTTGAAACCCAAGCTTGACCAAGCCTTGCAAGGTAACCACTTAGTTAGAATGACTGTTTTTGAACCCACAGAACCCTGCAAAATTTCCCAAAGCAGTTTGAATTCAAAAGGATTTGAATTCATATCAAATTCATACCAGAAAATCAATTTAGAAAAAGAAAAGGCTTAAACAATGGAAAGGGTGGCGGCGAATCGGCCCACGGATGAAGCCAACAAGCCCACGGGATCTCCTTTTCCTTCTCACACGCATGAAGCACCATAAGCAAGCGGCGACAGCCCCCACCAACACCTTGCGCGTTTACCGACGAGCGGCCCGATCCATGTCGTCCTCGTCTTCCCCAGACCGCGCCTGCGACCACGTCGCTGCAGCAGTGATGGCCGGTAATGGCGCGGCGTAAATGGCATTTATCCTCGAGCGTTTCCTGTCGATTCCCCGGCTATAAGACCCTCTCTGCCTCGCGATCTTTTTCCCCCAAACACCTCGCTCACTCCGCCACCAGGCTGCCCTCAATCCTCCATGCACCGCCGCTGACAGAGCCCTCTCCGGCGAGCGATTCAGGTGAGCCTCGAGTTCCCCTCTGCCTGTCGTTCTTACTATCTGACTCAGTGTATCTTTGCGCACCTCCTGACCTCACTAGTCCGTCTTATACTGCCCCAGGTCGCCGGTTCCACTTGACACCGCGAGCACCGACGGCGACATCAACTCCGGAGTTTTTCCCGGTAGAGTGGACCGCGCCGCCTTCTAGTTCACGCACACAACTCCGTCTTGACTCTGTGAATCTAATCGTGTCCTCGCCTTGCCTTGGGGTGATTCACAGCGACGTCCACGACGACCACCTGACGCACCCGACGCCGCCACGAACTCCGGTGAGCAATCGCAGCCGTGCCCGAGCGCCCCTTGACCAACCGCGTCTACGACGAGCATCACCGTGACCCCCTGAGCCCGGTGAGCTACTCCTCCTTCTCACTCGCCGCCTGCATAGTCGGCAACATCGTCGACCGACAGTTCCGCCGCCGGTAGCCACCGCTCCGCCGCCAGTTCTTGGCCAGGGCAATAGCAGCCGTTAGATCTGTATCGTAGCGCTAGGATAGATCCACTTAACCCGGCGATGCGCGATCTGAGCCACCAGATTTCATTTAGATCCTACGGTACTGTGGAGCTCGATCCAGTCGTAAACGATGCAGGCGAATAAGAACATGACGCGTGGCTAGGTTAGATCTGAAAATAGATTTAAAACCAGAAATTTGATCCAAATTCAAATGCCTATATCTTTTGAATTCCACGTTGGAATTTTGCAAACTTTATACCGTTGGATTCAAAAAAACAAGACCTTTCTGCCTATCCTTTTTGTTTAGCAAATAGTAACCATTAGTTTGGCCTAAATTGTAGGAACTTGTTTGAGGCCTTTTTAAGTATAGATTTAGTTTAGTACTTTGTTTAGAGTTAGATTTTGTTTAGTTGGTAAACTAGTGGCTTGCTAAGTTTCTGTATTCATGCACTTGCTTGGTTGAGTTTTCAAAAATCATCACTTGGTAGATTCATGCATGCATGCATTCATAATATTTTTGTTTGTATATATTTGTGTGTAATTATGTGCTATAACTTTGTGTGTAGATTTTGCTAGTGATTGTGATTGTGACGAGTGCTACTCTCCACACTACCAAGGCAAGTGATATCATCATGAATATTCCATTCCTATATTTTATACTTGCATTAGTTATATTTTGTTAGGACTTGCATGCCACACTTGTCAAATGATGTTGGGAAATCCTATATAGATTAGAATGCTAGAGTTGCTAGGAAAATTCCCTAAGGATAAGTTGCCATGCCATGCTTAGCCTAGCTATTAGAAAACAAGGGTGGTTTATATATTCACACTATGGAAAAATATTCTAAGTCTAAGGACTTGTTTTTATTTAACAAAACAACTAAGTTAATGAATCTCCTGGGTGGAATGGGACTTGCTTGGTGGTTTTTGGTTGAGTGGTTCACAAGGCCCATGTTTATGGTTTACCTTAGTGTATCTCACTTGTGGATGGCCACCCAGGAAACAAAGAGATTTGAGATGTCAAATGTTGAGAAGCTTCAAGTGCAACCACTTGGCAATATGGGCTCTGCCATGATCTTAGGATGCTAGAACTTAGTCTTTTGGACAGTGGGTGGTAGATGGGATGATAGGTTGGAACGCGTCCATTTGACTAAGGAAAGGCTACTGAAGGATCTTGTCTTGGGAAACCAAGTCTTGTGGGGAAAGTGCACCACCTCTGCAGAGTGTAAAACCTAAGTACTTAGCCATGTCCCTGGTAAAGGACAATTTGAGCATCAAGACATGGAAACTTCAAGAATCTCATCACTCCAATTTCTAAATAAAACTTGTGGGTGAACAAGGGTTAAAAGGATCTTCAGTCATTGATTGGTAGATGCCAGTGGATCTGGAGTCTTTGATTGATAGATGCCTTGGGTGTTTTTGCCAAACAAAACTTAGTGTTTTCAAAAGTTAAGGAAAAATCTATTTTGAGCAATGCAAGCCTAAGCTCCACCAGCCAAATGCATATAGTATTATAGTCCACTTATAATATACTAAGGTATCACTTGCCAATACTATTCCAAAGTATTGACCCTCTGTGGCTGTAACTTATGATGTTGCAGGTTACTCTGATGATGAATAGGAGTCATGAGTCTACACTCAACATGCTTGCCTGTGGCACATGAAGATGAAGACTTATGTTTGTTTACTTATTCCATAAACTCTTGTATTAGGCCTTTGGCCATGAGTTGTAAAAGACTATGTTTTATCTCTGGAATGACTGTAATAAACGACCTTTGTATCTGTGTACTTCATCTTAAACTGTGGATGCTAGCATTGATCCAGGGACTAGCATTGCAATCACAAGGATCTTTTCCTTTAATAAGGAGGATCTTACGGATGGTATCGAAGCTTTGTGTTGCCTGTAGGATTATGACCCTAGGATTGGAAACCACTAAGGAAATTTTTTAACTTCTTCTACACTTGTCTATTCTTCTCGTAAACTTTTCTAATCTTCTCATTCTCATCTCTATTTGTAGATGAACTCCATCAACGAAGCCGTGAAGAAAGGACCACTCATGACCATGACCTTGGAGTGTGAGACTGAGTTTCCCAAAATTCTCAAGGACCTCATGGAGACAATGGGAGCACATGGTGCAGCTGTGTACAAGGGCTTTCCAGTGATGGAGGAAGGAGTGGAGTATTGGTGGGTGCAACTTCACTTGTACAAGAATAAGGAAGACAACCACAAAGAAAAGGGCTTCTGCATGTACACCAACACTTTTATGCACACCACATTCTTTGAGTCAGCAAAAGAAGCAGCTTGGAAGACTATCAAGGAACTAAGTGCTAGAGTCAAGTGCAGGATGCTCAACCTCGAAAAATACTTAGAGAAAGAGAAGGGACATACTCAAGAGTTGGAAGTCACCAACCAATCCTTAAGAGGAGATATTATAGACTTAGTGATAGAAGCATGTGAACCAGATAGGGTGATTGCCACTAGGAACATTGTGTTAGCCACCAGATCCAGTGAGACAGGATTGTAAGCGCACTTCGTTAGTTGGACCACCACTTATCACCTTATTTTCCAAAATGATACCTTAAATAAGTTTGAACCTTGGTTGATGTAATGAATTTTTGTATGCATGACTTGAGTGATTTGTGTGTTCCAAGAATGTGTTTGAATGTTGATTTGATTATCTTAAATTGTGTTGTTCTAACTTTTTCAATCTTATAAATAGATGCCTATTGCCATCAGCCTTTGTTGAGGAGTTCCAGCTACCGTTTTGGTCCTCGTATCGTAGAGCTTACTACTTTACTCGATCTCCCTCTTCCTATCATTACGGTGCACCCACTCACCAAGTTTGAGAGGAAGGACCTTTGGGGCTTCAAGGTGAACCAGCGGGGCTTGGCCAGCCTACTACGGAGGCCATCGTCTTCAAGCTTATGCACGATGGCGGAGAGAGGCATGGAGGTTGTCATGCGAGGATCGATAGGGCGTCATTAGGCCGTCACTCCCGACAGGTTAGAGGTACTCACTTCCACGCCTTGAGCGAGATGATGTGGAGAGTCCATCGACTTTGAGGATGACTCGAGGTCCGCAATGAGCCGATCGCTGTACCTCCAGGACTTAGAGACTCTTATTAGGCACGTGGATACCGATAGGACCAACGTCATGCTTAGTAATGACGAGCTCCAGTGCAGCCATGAGAAGGACAAGCTCTTTCTTGGCGGGGCAGAGATAGTCAAGGAGATGGAGACGAAGTTGAGACCCAAGACCGTAAGTTCAAGAGTCAAGAGAAGCGTGTCGGGATAGGAACAAGAGGATTCGTGATATGACCGAGGCTGCGGTCAAGGACTTCGAGTTAGAGCAGCGGCAGACGGTGATTGAGAGGCCGTTCCCGGAAGAGGGCTCTCAAGGCCAAGATCGACTCTTTGACCACTACCATCGAGGAGAACAAGACCGCAATGGAGAAGCAGGTCTTACCTTTGTCGAGGAGGAGATTGAGGGCGAGTAGACTTGACTACTCAGTTATCTTTATTTACCGTACTTGTTATTTGTGGACTTATTATTGGACCATCCGACATGTGGATGGCTTGCCACTTGTGTGTTTTACTTTGAGACTTTTGTTTTGTTGTTGAGTTTTATCCTGGTGTTGCTTGCTATGTGTTTGTTTGAGTAATGTATTGTGCATAAATCATGTAAGGGTATCTCATTCTTATCTCTATATGAATAAACCACAGATGCCTCCCCGTCGCGCAAACACCAACCCCAACCCCAACATTACCCCGGAAATGCAACAAATGATGAATCGCAAACCACGGCTTATGCAAATGATGACGGCGTTCATCGAACCGAAACAACAACAACCCCAATAACAACAACAACAACAACCCTCCAGGTTTTGATATGATCACCAGATTTCTTGCGTCTGAGGCCAGCTAAGTTTTCAGGATCGACTGATCCCATGGTGGCCAATGATTGGCTACGTTCTGTGAACAAAGACTTAGTGACCGTGGGATGCACAGATGCTGAAAAAGTCAGGTTCGCGGCACATCTGTTGGAAGGACCAGCCGCCGCATGGTGGGACAACTTCCAGATTACCACGCCTATTGATGAGGTGACATGGGCTATCTTTGAAGATGGTTTTCGTACCACTCATATCTCACCAGGAATGATGAGCCTGAAAAAGAAGGAGTTTCACAACCTGAAGCAGCGCCACCACAGCGTGGCTGAATATATTGAAGAGTTCAACAATCTGGCGCGCTATGCACCAGATGAGGTTGACATTGATGCCAAAAGGAAGGAAAAGTTTCTGGAAGGCTTAAATGATGAGCTGAATTTGCAGTTGTCTGTGGCATATGTTCCCACTTACCAGTCGCTATGTGACAAGGCTGTTATTGTGGAGAATAAAATGAAGCAAGTCGAGAGTAGGAAGAGGAAACACTCCGACAAGCACAGCTCGGGATCAACTCATAAACGATCTCACTATGATGATAGTGTCAGCTCAGGATCCCACAAGCATGGGAAGTTTAACAAGCACCACAACCACAACCGTCATGACAACAAGCATCATCGCAGTCATGACAACGATAAGTATAAGAATCACAAGAGTGGACATAAGAGCCACCACAGTGGAAGTGGAAGTCAGCCTAAAAGGGACATCAGTCAGGTTGAATGCTTCAAATTCAAGAAGCTGGGGCATTATGCTAATGAGTGCACTGAGAAGAAGGTTGAAGGACCTAACAAGCCCAATCCTTTTCAGAAAGGACAGGTCAACCACATCAATGTGGAGGAGGTCTATGAAGAGCGACGATGCTTGGTAAGTTCAGACTCAATTCTATCTCAGCATTTGTACTCTTTGACTGGTGCATCTCATTCATTCATATCAAAAGCATTTGTCGAAAGAAATGAACTACGGTAGAAACCATTGGATGTCCTATAAGAGTAAGTTCTCTGGTGGAGAAATGATAGTAAACTTCGGATGTCATGATTTAGTCAGAGAGTTTGGAAAACATAAGTTCCCAGTGAACTTAATAATCCTGAATTCCCAAGGATTGGATGTGATTTTGGGAATGGATTGGATGGCTAAGTATGAGGCAGTACTAGATTGTGCAAATCGTACAGTTTCACTCACAACCCCTGAAGGTAAGAGGATAAAATTTAAGTCCAATTATAAATCTAAAGGGAGTAAGCTGAATTCTCTTAAGGGGGTTAGCATGGACAGTGTGCCAATTGTGTGTGAGTATCCGGATGTGTTTCTGGAAGAGTTACTAGGAATGCCACCAGATAGAGATGTGGAATTTATAATAGATTTGGTACCAGGTTACGGACCAAGGGCAAAGGCCTTATAAAATGTCGGTTGCGAACATAAGGAACTCAAGAAACAACTTGGAGAACAATTGCGAGAAAGGATTCATCCACCAAGTTCTTCATCTTGGGAGCTCGTTTGTTCGTAGAAAAGAGACAGAACTCAAAGGTTATGCATAGATTACCGTTCTCTCAACGAGGTAACCATCAAGAACAAATATCCTTTGCCAATAATCAATGATTTGTTTGATCAGCTAGAAGGAGCATGTGTGTTTTCGAAGATTGATCTTCGGTCAGGCTATTTTCAACTCAAGATAAGAGAGCAAGACATACCTAAAACAGCATTCACCACAAGGTATGGATTGTATGAGTACACTGTGATGCCTTTTGGTTTAACCAACGCTCCAGCATACTTCATGAATATGATGAACAAAGTGTTCATGGAATTTCTCGACAAGTTCGTTGTCGTTTTCATCGATGACATCTTAGTCTACTCCAAGAGCAAGGAAGAGCATGAAAGACATCTACGCTTAATACTTGAGAAACTAAGGGAACATAAGCTTTATGCCAAATTCAGCAAGTGTGAGTTTTGGTTAGAGGAAGTTGGATTTCTTGATCATGTTATGACAAAGGATGGTGTAGCAGTTGATCCTGCTAAAGTTTCAGCTGTGACAGAATGGGAATCTCCTAGGAATGTAAAAGAGGTTCGTAGTTTTCTTGGCTTAGCAGGTTACTACAGAAGGTTCATTGAAATTTTTTCAAAGGTTGCTAAACCAATGACAGAATTGTTAAAGAAAGATAAGAAATTTGCTTCGTCTGAGGGATGTGAACTCAGCTTTCAAGAATTAAAGAAGAGACTTGTGTCAGCACCAGTTCTGTGCCTACCAGATTTGGAAAAGGATTTCCAAGTGTATTGTGATGCTTCGCATCAAGGATTAGGTGCCGTACTTATGCAAGGCGGAAAAGTTGTGGCTTATGCCTCGAGACAACTCAAAACTCATGAAGTAAATTATCCTACCCATGATTTAGAGTTAGCCGCTGTTGTCCATGCGCTCAAAACATTGAGACATTACCTTTTGGGAAAACGTTGTGAAGTATTCACCGACCATAAGACCTTGAAGTATATCTTCACCCAGAAGGAGATCAATATGAGACAAAGAAGATGGCTAGAACTTATCAAAGATTATGACTTGAGTTTACAGTACCACCCTGGTAAAGCAAATGTAGTAGCAGATGCTCTAAGTCGTAAAGCGTTTGTAAATGGCCTTACCAATGGTGAATTGCCAGATGACCTGTGTAAGCAATTCAAGGAACTCAGGTTGGAGATTGTGCCGGAAGGACATCTCATGTCTTTGGATGTTCAACCCACTCTTTTGGATAAGATTAAAGAAGCCCAAAAGACGGATAAAGAAATTGAAGAGGTTAAGGAAAAGATTAGCCAAGGGAAAGCTAAAAGTTTCCATATGGATGAACAAGGTACTTTATGGCACGGGAAACGTATTTGTGTTCCACAAGATCCGGAATTACGGAAACTGATTCTACAAGAAGCCCATAACTCTCCATATTCTATTCACCCGGGAAACACCAAAATGTACATGGATATGAAAGAAAGATTTTGGTGGAACAATCTCAAAAGGGACATCGCCGAACACATTGCTTTGTGTGATGTGTGTAGTAGAGTGAAAGCGGAGCATCAGAAACCAGCAGGTTTGCTTCAACCAATGCCTATTCCTGAATGGAAGTGGGAAAATATTGGTATGGATTTCATTACCGGATTACCAAGGACCAGGTCAGGGTATGATTCCATATGGGTAGTAGTGGATCGCCTAACTAAAGTAGCTCATTTTATACCCGTAAAGACAACTTATACCAGTGCCAAGTTAGCCAAAATCTACATGAGCAGAATTGTATGCCTTCACGGTGTACCTAAGAGTATTGTGTCTGATAGAGGAACTCAATTCACTTCTCACTTTTGGAGACAGCTTCATGAATCTTTAGGAACAAGGTTGGAATTCAGCACTGCTTTTCATCCTGAAACAGATGGACAAACAGAAAGGACTAATCAAATTCTTGAAGACATGTTGAGGGCATGTGCCCTAGACTATGGAGCAAGTTGGGATGAAAGTCTGCCTTACGCAGAGTTTTCTTACAACAACAGTCACCAATCTAGTATTGGGATGGCACCATTCGAGTTTCTCTACGGAAGGAAGTGTACCACCCCATTGCTATGGAATGGTGTGGGAGAAAGAAGTTTGTTTGGACCAGACCTTATCAAAGACGCCGAAGAAAAGGTCAAATTGGTTAGGGACAGGTTGAAGATAGCAGGTCTCGGAAAAGCTACGCAGATGCTAAGCGTGAGAAGTCACTTACGAAGTTGGGGATAGAGCTTATCTTAGAGTATCACCACTTAGGTGAGTAAAAGATTTGGAGTCAAAGGAAAGTTAGCACCAAGATATGTTGGACCATTCAACATTCTAAGTCATGAGGGAGAAGCTGCATATGAAATCGACGCCAAGATCTCTATTAGCCGTCCATAATGTTTTTCATGTGAGTCAGCTTAAGAAATGTCATCCAGAAATGGAAGGATCTTCTTTGAAGGATACCATATCTTTGGAGGAAGTTCAACTAGAAAGTGACCTCACCTATGAAGAAAAGCCTGTCAAAATTCTTGAGACCGCAGAAAGAGTCACAAGGACAAAGACTATCAAGTTTTGTAAAGTACAATGGAACCATCATTTCGAAGAAGAAGCAACATGGGAAAGAGAAGATGATCTTCGGAAAGACCACCCACACCTATTTGCTAGCCAATCCGAATCTCGAGGGAGAGATTCATTTTAAGGGGGTTAGATTTGTAACATCCCAAAAATCATATTTCAAAACTCATTCATATCATTCTTTGCATCATTCTTTCATTTAGGGTTTTTCTCAAAATCATTTAGAAGCATACACTTTGGCTATGATTTCATGTGGGCAATTTATCTCAATTGGCCATCACCCTTTGGGATTTGATTGTCTATGAACTTGTTTGCTTGCCTCCATGGTTGGAAAGGCTAGGTGAAGCTTTTAACCCAAGATTCAAAATTTAGAAATAGTTTCAAAATCCTATTTCAAATATTTGCAAACTAGAGCAAATCTCTGTTTACTTTGAAACCCAAGCTTGACCAAGCCTTGCAAGGTAACCACTTAGATAGAATGACTGTTTTTGAACCCACAGAACCCTGCAAAATTTCCCAAAGCAGTTTGAATTCAAAAGGATTTGAATTCATATCAAATTCATACCAGAAAATGAATTTAGAAAAAGAAAAGGCTTAAACAATGGAAAAGGGCCGCGCGGCCAGAATCTGGCCCAGCAGCGGATGAAGCCCAGCAAGCCCACCCGGGGATCTCCTTTTCCTTCTCACACCTTGTGACACGCATAAACAGAATGACGGCCAGCGCCACCAACACCTTGCGCGTTTCGCTGACGAGCGGGCCCAGTCCACGTCGTCCTCGTCTTCCCCAGACCGCGCCTGCGACCACGTCGCTGCAGCAGTGATGGCCGGTAATGGTGCGGCGTAAATGGGCATTTATCCTCGAGCATTTCCTGTCGATTCCCCGGCTATAAGACCCTCTCTACCTCGCGATCTTTTTCCCCCAAACACCTCGCTCACTCCGCCACCAGGCTGCCCTCAATCCTCCGCGCACCACCGCTGACAGAGCCCTCTCCGGCGAGCGATTCAGGTGAGCCTCGAGTTCCCCTCTGCCTGTCGTTCTTACTATCTGACTCAGTGTATCTTTGCGCACCTCCTGACCTCACTAGTCCGTCTTGTACTGCCCCAGGTTGCCGGTTCCACTTGACACCGCGAGCACCGACGGCGACATCAACTCCGACGAGTTTTCCCGTTAGGTACAGACCGCCCCGCGCCTTCTAGTTCACGCACACAACTCCGTCTTGACTCTGTGAATCTAATCGTGTCCTCGCCTTGCCTTGGGGTGATTCACAGCGACGTCCACGACGACCACTGGCGCACCAGCAGCGCGCACGAACTCCGGTGAGCAATCGCGTGCGGCGCCCTTGACCAGCAGCGTCTGACGAGCATCACCGTGACCCCACAGCCCGGTGAGCTACTCCTCCTTCTCACTCGCCGCTGCGCATCGTCGCAACATCGTCGACCAAGCGATTCCGCCGGTAGCCACCGCTCCGCCGCCAGTTCTTGGCCAGGGCAATAGCAGCCGTTAGATCTGTATCATAGCGCTAGGATAGATCCACTTAACCCCGAAGTGGTACGGGATCTGAGCCACCAGATTTCATTTAGATCCTACGGCTGTGGAGCTCGATCGATCTTGGCAGTGCAGGCGAATAAGAACATGACGCGTGGCTAGGTTAGATCTGAAAATAGATTTAAAACCAGAAATTTGATCCAAATTCAAATGCCTATATCTTTTGAATTCCACGTTGGAATTTTGCAAACTTTATACCGTTGGATTCAGAAAAACAAGACCTTTCTGCCTATCCTTTTTGTTTAGCAAATAGTAACCATTAGTTTGGCCTAAATTGTAGGAACTTGTTTGAGGCCTTTTTAAGTATAGATTTAGTTTAGTACTTTGTTTAGAGTTAGATTTTGTTTAGTTGGTAAACTAGTGGCTTGCTAAGTTTCTGTATTCATGCACTTGCTTGGTTGAGTTTTCAAAAATCATCACTTGGTAGATTCATGCATGCATGCATTTATAATATTTTTGTTTGTATATATTTGTGTGTAATTATGTGCTATAACTTTGTGTGTAGATTTTGATAGTGATTGTGATTGTGACGAGTGCTACTCTCCACACTACCAAGGCAAGTGATATCATCATGAATATTCCATTCCTATATTTTATACTTGCATTAGTTATATTTTGTTAGGACTTGCATGCCACACTTGTCAAATGATGTTGGGAAATCCTATATAGATTAGAATGTTAGAGTTGCTAGGAAAATTCCCTAAGGATAAGTTGCCATGCCATGCTTAGCCTAGTTATTAGAAAACAAGGGTGGTTTATATATTCACACTATGGAAAAATATTCTAAGTCTAAGGACTTGTTTTTATTTAACAAAACAACTAAGTTAATGAATCTCCTGGGTGGAATGGGACTTGCTTGGTGGTTTTTGGTTGAGTGGTTCACAAGGCCCATGTTTATGGTTTACCTTAGTGTATCTCACTTGTGGATGGCCACCCAGGAAACAAAGAGATTTGAGATGTCAAATGTTGAGAAGCTTCAAGTGCAACCACTTGGCAATATGGGCTCTGCCATGATCTTAGGATGCTAGAACTTAGTCTTTTGGACAGTGGGTGGTAGATGGGATGATAGGTTGGAACGCGTCCATTTGACTAAGGAAAGGCTACTGAAGGATCTTGTCTTGGGAAACCAAGTCTTGTGCGGAAAGTGCACCACTTCTGCAGAGTGTAAAACCTAAGTACTTAGCCATGTCCCTGGTAAAGGACAATTTGAGCATCAAGACATGGAAACTTCAAGAATCTCATCACTCCAATTTCTAAATAAAACGTGTGGGTGAACAAGAGTTAAAAGGATCTTCAGTCATTGATTGGTAGATGCCCTGAGTGGATCTGGAGTCTTTGATTGATAGATGCCTTGGGTGTTTTTGCCAAACAAAACTTATGATGTTGACTTATAATATACTAAGGTATCACTTGCCAATACTATTCCCTGAATGCATATAGTATTATGAGTCTTTGATTGATAGATGCCCTGAATGCATATAGATGCCTTGGGTGTTTTTGCCAAACAAAACTTATGAGTCTTTGATTGATAGATGCCCTGAATGCATATAGTATTATAGTCCACTTATAATATACTAAGGTATCACTTGCCAATACTATTCCAAAGTATTGACCCTCTGTGGCTGTAACTTATGATGTTGCAGGTTACTCTGATGATGAATAGGAGTCATGAGTCTACACTCAACATGCTTGCCTGTGGCACATGAAGATGAAGACTTATGTTTATTTACTTATTCCATAAACTCTTGTATTAGGCCTTTGGCCATGAGTTCTAAAAGACTATGTTTTATTTCTGGAATGACTGTAATAAACGACCTTTGTATCTGTGTACTTCATCTTAAACTGTGGATGCTAGCATTGATCCAGGGACTAGCATTGCAATCACAGGGATCTTTTCCTTTAATAAGGAGGGATCTTACATTCTAGTGCTGGTTTTAGTATAAGAACACACATGCAATGACACTTGTGGATCCATATGTGGTTTGTGAAAAGAACACACATGCAATGACTCTAGTGCTGGTTTTAGTATAAGAACACACATGCAATGACTCTAGTGGGTCCATATGTGGTTTGTGAAAAGAACACACATGCAATGACTCTAGTTGATCCATATGTGGTTTGTGGAAAAGAACACACATGCAATGACCACTGGTTGATCCATATGTGGTTTGTGGAAAGAACACACATGCAATGACACTGGTTGATCCATGTGTGGTTTGTGGAAAGAACACACATGCAATGACTCTAGTGCTGGTTTTAGTATAAGAACACACATGCAATGACTCTAGTGCTGGTTTTAGTATAAGAACACAGATGCAATGACACTGGTTGATCCATATGTGGTTTGTGGAAAGAACACACATGCAATGCCGCAGGGGGATCCATGTGTGGTTTGTGGAAAGAACACACATGCAATGACCACTGGTCGATCCATGTGTGTTTTGTGGAAAGAACACACATGCAATGACACTGGTGGATCCATATGTGGTTTGTGAAAAGAACACACATGCAATGACTCTAGTGCTGGTTTTACTATAAGAACACACATGCAATGACTCTAGTGGGTCCATATGTGGTTTGTGAAAAGAACACACATGCAATGACTCTAGTGGATCCATATGTGGTTTGTTGAAAAGAACACACATTCAATGACCACTGGTTGATCCATATGTGGTTTGTGGAAAGAACACACATGCAATGACACTGGTTGATCCATGTGTGGTTTGTGGAAAGAACACACATGCAATGACTTGCTGGTATTAGTATAAGAACACACATGTAATGACTCTAGTGCTAGTTTTAGTATAAAAACACACATGCAATGACACTGGTTGATCCATTTGTGGTTTGTGGAAAGAACACACATGCAATGACTCAGGGGGATCCATGTGTGGTTTGTGGAAAGAATACACATGCAATGACCACTGGTCGATCAATGTGTGGTTTGTGGAAAGAACACACATGCAATGACACTGGTTGATCCATATGTGGTTTGTGGAAAGAACACACATGCAATGACTCAGGGGATCCATGTGTGTTTGTGGAAAGAACACACATGGAATGACCACTGGTCGATCCATGTGTGGTTTGTGGAAAGAACACACATCCAATGACATTGGTGGATCCATATGTGGTTCGTGAAAAGAACACACATGTAATGCCACTAGTTGATCCATATGTGGTTTGTGGAAAGAACACACATGCAATGATACTGGTTGATCCATGTGTGATTTGTTGAAAGAACACACATGCAATGCCATTGGTTGATCCATATGTGGTTTGTGAAAAGAACACACATGCAATGACATTGGTGGATCCATGTGTGGTTTGTGGAAAGAACACACATGCAATAATACTGGTGGATCCATGTGTGGTTTGTGAAAAGAACACACATGCAATGCCATTGGTTGATCCATGTGTGGTCTGTGGAAAAAACACACATGGATCCATATGTGGTTCATGTCAGGAACACACATGCAATGCCATTGATTGATCCATATGTGGTTTGTGGAAAGAACACACATGCAATGACGCTGGTGGCTCCATATGCAGTTTGTGGAAAGAACACACATGCAATGACTCTAGTGGATCCATGTGTGGTTTGTGGAAAAGAACACACATGCAATGACCACTGGTTGATCCATATGTGGTTTGTGGTAAGAACACACATGCAATGACACTGGTTGATCCATGTGTGGTTTGTGGAAAGAACACACGTGCAATGACTCTATTGCTGGTTTTAGTATAAGAACACACATGCAATAACTCTAGTGCTGGTTTTAGTATAAGAACACACATGCAATGACCCTAGTGCTGGTTTTAGTATAAGAACACACATGCAATGACCACTGGTCAATCCATGTGTGGTTTGTGAAAAGAACAGACATGCAATGACACTGGTGGATCCATATGTGGTTTGTGCAAAGAACACACATGCAATTACTCTAGTGTTGGTTTTAGTATAAGAACACACATGCAATGACTATAGTGGGGCCATATGTGGTTTGTGAAAAGAACACACATGCAATGACTCTAGTTCATCCATATGTGGTTTGTGGAAAGAACACACATGCAATAACCACTGGTTGATCGATATGTGGTTTGTGGAAAGAACACACATGCAATGACACTAGTTGATCCATGTGTGGTTTGTGGAAAGAACACACATGCAATGACTCTACTGCTGGTTTTAGTATAAGAACACACATGCAATAACTCTAGTGCTGGTTTTAGTATAAGAACACACATGCAATGACACTGGTTGATCCATATGTTGTTTGTGGAAAGAACACACATGCAATGACCACTGGTCGATCCATGTGTGTTTTGTGGAAAGAACACACATGCAATGACACTGGTGGATCCATATATGGTTTGTGAAAAGAACACACATGCAATGACTCTACTGCTGGTTTTAGTATAAGAAAACCCATGCAACGAATCTAGTGGGTCCATATGTGGTTTGTGAAAAGAACACACATGCAATGACTCTAATGGATCCATATGTGGTTTGTGGAAAAGAACACACATGCAATGACCACTGGTTGATCCATATGTGGTTTGTGGAAAGAACACACATGCAATGACACTGGTTGATCCATGTGTGGTTTGTGGAAAGAACACACATGCAATGACCACTGGTTGATCCATATGTGGTTTGTGGAAAGAACACACATGCAATGACTCTAGTGCTGGTTTTAGTATAAGAACACACATGCAATGACACTAGTTGATCCATATGTGGTTCGTGGAAAGAACACACATGCAATGACTCAAGGGGATCCATATGTGGTTTGTGGAAGGAACACACATGCAATGACACTGGTGGATCCATATGTAGTTTGTGAAAAGAACACACATGCAATGACTCTAGTATTGGTTTTAGTATAAGAACACATGCAATGACTCTAGTGGGTCCATATGTGGTTTGTGAAAAGAACACACATGCAATGACTCTAGTAGATCCATATGTGGTTTGTGGAAAAGAACACACATGCAATGACCACTGGTTGATCCATATGTGGTTTGTGGAAAGAACACACATGCAATGACTCTAATGCTGGTTGTAGTATAAGAACGCACATGCAATGACTCTAGTGGGTCCATATGTGGTTTGTGAAAAGAACACACATGCAATGACTCTAGTAGATCCATATGTGGTTTGTGGAAAAGAACACACATGCAATGACCACTGGTTGATCCATATGTGGTTTGTGGAAAGAACACACATGCAATGACACTGGTTGATCCATGTGTGGTTTGTGGAAAGAACACACATGCAATGACTCTAGTGCTGGATTTAGTATAAGAACACACATGAAATGACTCTAGTGCTGGTTTTAGTATATGAACACACATGCAATGATTCTAGTGCTGGTTTTAGTATAAGAACACACATGCAATGACACTGGTTGATCCATATGTGGTTTGTGGAAAGAACACACATGCAATGACTCAGGGGATCCATGTGTGTTTGTGGAAAGAACACACATGGAATGACCACTGGTCGATCCATGTGTGGTTTGTGGAAAGAACACACATCCAATGACACTGGTGGATCCATATGTGGTTCGTGAAAAGAACACACATGTAATGCCACTGGTTGATCCATATGTGGTTTGTGGAAAGAACACACATGCAATGATACTGGTTGATCCATGTGTGATTTGTTGAAAGAACACACATGCAATGCCATTGGTTGATCCATATGTGGTTTGTGAAAAGAACACACATGCAATGACACTGGTGGATCCATGTGTGGTTTGTGGAAAGAACACACATGCAATCATACTGGAGGATCCATGTGTGGTTTGTGAAAAGAACACACATGCAATTCAAGGTGTTGATCCATGTGTGGTCTGTGGAAAAAACACACATGGATCCATATGTGGTTCATGTCAGGAACACACATGCAATGCCATTGATTGATCCATATGTGGTTTGTGGAAAGAACACACATGCAATGACGCTGGTGGCTCCATGTGTGGTTTGTGGAAAGAACACACATGCAATGACTCTAGTGGATCCATGTGTGGTTTGTGGAAAAGAACACACATGCAATGACCACTGGTTGATCCATATGTGGTTTGTGGTAAGAACACACATGCAATGACACTGGTTGATCCATGTGTGGTTTGTGGAAAGAACACACGCAATGACTCTATTGCTGGTTTTAGTATAAGAACACACATGCAATAACTCTAGTGCTGGTTTTAGTATAAGAAAACACATGCAATGACCCTAGTGCTGGTTTTAGTATAAGAACACACATGCAATGACCACTGGTCAATCCATGTGTGGTTTGTGAAAAGAACAGACATGCAATGACACTGGTGGATCCATATGTGGTTTGTGAAAGAACACACATGCAATGACTCTAGTGTTGGTTTTAGTATAAGAACACACATGCAATGACTATAGTGGGGACATATGTGGTTTGTGAAAAGAACACACATGCAATGACTCTAGTTCATCCATATGTGGTTTGTGGAAAGAACACACATGCAATAACCACTGGTTGATCGATATGTGGTTTGTGGAAAGAACACACATGCAATGACACTAGTTGATCCATGTGTGGTTTGTGGAAAGAACACACATGCAATGACTCTACTGCTGGTTTTAGTATAAGAACACACATGCAATAACTCTAGTGCTGGTTTTAGTATAAGAACACACATGCAATGACACTGGTTGATCCATATGTTGTTTGTGGAAAGAACACACATGCAATGACCAGGTCGATCCATGTGTGTTTGTGGAAAGAACACACATGCAATGACACTTGGTGGATCCATATATGGTTTGTGAAAAGAACACACATGCAATGACTCTACTGCTGGTTTTAGTATAAGAAAACCCATGCAGACTCTAGTGGGTCCATATGTGGTTTGTGAAAAGAACACACATGCAATGACTCTAATGGATCCATATGTGGTTTGTGGAAAAGAACACACATGCAATGACCACTGGTTGATCCATATGTGGTTTGTGGAAAGAACACACATGCAATGACACTGGTTGATCCATGTGTGGTTTGTGGAAAGAACACACATGCAATGACCCCTGGTTGCTCCATAGGGGGTTTGTGGAAAGAACACACATGCAATGTCTCTATTTCTGGTTTAGTATAAGAACACACATGCAATGACACTAGTTGATCCATATGTGGTTAGTGGAAAGAACCCACATGCAATGACTCAGGGATCCATATGTGGTTTTTGTAATGAACACACATGCAATGACACTGGTGGATCCATATGTAGTTTGTGAAAAGAACACACATGCAATGACTCTAGTATTGGTTTTAGTATAAGAACGCACATGCAATGACTCTAGTGGGTCCATATGTGGTTTGTGAAAAGAACACACATGCAATGACTCTAGTGGATCCATATGTGGTTTGTGGGAAAGAACACACATTCAATGACCACTGAATGATCCATATGTGGTTTGTTGAAAGAACACACATGCAATGACACTGGTGCTGGTTTTAGTATAAGAACGCACGTGCAATGACTCTAGTGGGTCCATATGTTGTTTGTGGAAAGAACACACATGCAATGACTCTAGTAGATCCATATGTGGTTTTTGGAAAAGAACACACATGCAATGACCACTGGTTGATCCATATGTGGTTTGTGGAAAGAACACACATGCAATGACACTGGTTGATCCATGTGTGGTTTGTGGAAAGAACACACATGCAATGACTCTAGTGCTGGATTTAGTATAAGAACACACATGAAATGACTCTAGTGCTGGTTTTAGTATATGAACACACATGCAATGATTCTAGTGCTGGTTTTAGTATAAGAACACACATGCAATGACACTGGTTGATCCATATGTGGTTTGTGGAAAGAACACACATGCAATGACTCAGGGGATCCATGTGTGTTTGTGGAAAGAACACACATGGAATGACCACTGGTCGATCCATGTGTGGTTTGTGGAAAGAACACACATCCAATGACACTGGTGGATCCATATGTGGTTCGTGAAAAGAACACACATGTAATGCCACTGGTTGATCCATATGTGGTTTGTGGAAAGAACACACATGCAATGATACTGGTTGATCCATGTGTGATTTGTTGAAAGAACACACATGCAATGCCATTGGTTGATCCATATGTGGTTTGTGAAAAGAACACACATGCAATGACACTGGTGGATCCATGTGTGGTTTGTGGAAAGAACACACATGCAATAATACTGGTGGATCCATGTGTGGTTTGTGAAAAGAACACACATGCAATGCCATTGGTTGATCCATGTGTGGTCTGTGGAAAGAACACACATGGATCCATATGTGGTTCATGTCAGGAACACACATGCAATGCCATTGATTGATCCATATGTGGTTTGTGGAAAGAACACACATGCAATGACGCTGGTGGCTCCATGTGTGGTTTGTGGAAAGAACACACATGCAATGATTCTAGTGGATCCATGTGTGGTTTGTGGAAAAGAACACACATGCAATGACCACTGGTTGATCCATATGTGGTTTGTGGTAAGAACACACATGCAATGACACTGGTTGATCCATGTGTGGTTTGTGGAAAGAACACACGTGCAATGACTCTATTGCTGGTTTTAGTATAAGAACACACATGCAATAACTCTAGTGCTGGTTTTAGTATAAGAACACACATGCAATGACCCTAGTGCTGGTTTTAGTATAAGAACACACATGCAATGACCACTGGTCAATCCATGTGTGGTTTGTGAAAAGAACAGACATGCAATGACACTGGTGGATCCATATGTGGTTTGTGAAAAGAACACACATGCAATGACTCTAGTGTTGGTTTTAGTATAAGAACACACATGCAATGACTATAGTGGGGCCATATGTGGTTTGTGAAAAGAACACACATGCAATGACTCTAGTTCATCCATATGTGGTTTGTGGAAAGAACACACATGCAATAACCACTGGTTGATCGATATGTGGTTTGTGGAAAGAACACACATGCAATGACACTAGTTGATCCATGTGTGGTTTGTGGAAAGAACACACATGCAATGACTCTACTGCTGGTTTTAGTATAAGAACACACATGCAATAACTCTAGTGCTGGTTTTAGTATAAGAACACACATGCAATGACACTGGTTGAGCCATATGTTGTTTGTGGAAAGAACACACATGCAATGACCACTGGTCGATCCATGTGTGTTTTGTGGAAAGAACACACATGCAATGACACTGGTGGATCCATATATGGTTTGTGAAAAGAACACACATGCAATGACTCTACTGCTGGTTTTAGTATAAGAAAACCCATGCAACGACTCTAGTGGGTCCATATGTGGTTTGTGAAAAGAACACACATGCAATGACTCTAGTAGATCCATATGTGGTTTGTGGAAAAGAACACACATGCAATGACCACTGGTTGATCCATATGTGGTTTGTGGAAAGAACACACATGCAATGACACTGGTTGATCCATGTGTGGTTTGTGGAAAGAACACACATGCAATGACCACTGGTTGATCCATATGTGGTTTGTGGAAAGAACACACATGCAATGACTCTAGTGCTGGTTTTAGTATAAGAACACACATGCAATGACACTAGTTGATCCATATGTGGTTCGTGGAAAGAACACACATGCAATGACTCAAGGGGATCCATATGTGGTTTGTGGAATGAACACACATGCAATGACACTGGTGGATCCATATGTAGTTTGTGAAAAGAACACACATGCAATGACTCTAGTATTGGTTTTAGTATAAGAACGCACATGCAATGACTCTAGTGGGTCCATATGTGGTTTGTGAAAAGAACACACATGCAATGACTCTAGTAGATCCATATGTGGTTTGTGGAAAAGAACACACATGCAATGACCACTGGTTGATCCATATGTGGTTTGTGGAAAGAACACACATGCAATGACTCTAGTGCTGGTTTTAGTATAAGAACGCACATGCAATGACTCTAGTGGGTCCATATGTGGTTTGTGAAAAGAACACACATGCAATGACTCTAGTAGATCCATATGTGGTTTTTGGAAAAGAACACACATGCAATGACCACTGGTTGATCCATATGTGGTTTGTGGAAAGAACACACATGCAATGACACTGGTTGATCCATGTGTGGTTTGTGGAAAGAACACACATGCAATGACTCTAGTGCTGGATTTAGTATAAGAACACACATGAAATGACTCTAGTGCTGGTTTTAGTATATGAACACACATGCAATGATTCTAGTGCTGGTTTTAGTATAAGAACACACATGCAATGACACTGGTTGATCCATATGTGGTTTGTGGAAAGAACACACATGCAATGACTCAGGGGATCCATGTGTGTTTGTGGAAAGAACACACATGGAATGACCACTGGTCGATCCATGTGTGGTTTGTGGAAAGAACACACATCCAATGACACTGGTGGATCCATATGTGGTTCGTGAAAAGAACACACATGTAATGCCACTGGTTGATCCATATGTGGTTTGTGGAAAGAACACACATGCAATGATACTGGTTGATCCATGTGTGATTTGTTGAAAGAACACACATGCAATGCCATTGGTTGATCCATATGTGGTTTGTGAAAAGAACACACATGCAATGACACTGGTGGATCCATGTGTGGTTTGTGGAAAGAACACACATGGATCCATATGTGGTTCATGTCAGGAACACACATGCAATGCCATTGATTGATCCATATGTGGTTTGTGGAAAGAACACACATGCAATGACGCTGGTGGCTCCATGTGTGGTTTGTGGAAAGAACACACATGCAATGACTCTAGTGGATCCATGTGTGGTTTGTGGAAAAGAACACACATGCAATGACCACTAGTTGATCCATATGTGGTTTGTGGTAAGAACACACATGCAATGACACTGGTTGATCCATGTGTGGTTTGTGGAAAGAACACACGTGCAATGACTCTATTGCTGGTTTTAGTATAAGAACACACATGCAATAACTCTAGTGCTGGTTTTAGTATAAGAACACACATGCAATGACCCTAGTGCTGGTTTTAGTGTAAGAACACACATGCAATGACCACTGGTCAATCCATGTGTGGTTTGTGAAAAGAACAGACATGCAATGACACTGGTGGATCCATATGTGGTTTGTGAAAAGAACACACATGCAATGACTCTAGTGTTGGTTTTAGTATAAGAACACACATGCAATGACTATAGTGGGGCCATATGTGGTTTGTGAAAAGAACACACATGCAATGACTCTAGTTCATCCATATGTGGTTTGTGGAAAGAACACACATGCAATTACCCGGTTGATCGATATGTGGTTTGTGGAAAGAACACACATGCAATGACACTAGTTGATCCATGTGTGGTTTGTGGAAAGACACCACATGCAATGACTCTACTGCTGGTTTTAGTATAAGAACACACATGCAATAACTCTAGTGCTGGTTTTAGTATAAGAACACACATGCAATGACACTGGTTGATCCATATGTTGTTTGTGGAAAGAACACACATGCAATGACCACTGGTCGATCCATGTGTGTTTTGTGGAAAGAACACACATGCAATGACACTGGTGGATCCATATATGGTGTGTGAAAAGAACACACATGCAATGACTCTACTGCTGGTTTCAGTATAAGAAAACCCATGCAACGACTCTAGTGGGTCCATATGTGGTTTGTGAAAAGAACACACATGCAATGACTCTAATGGATCCATGTGTGGTTTGTGGAAAGAACACACATGCAATGACCACTGGTTGATCCATATGTGGTTTGTGGAAAGAACACACATGCAATGACACTGGTTGATCCATGTGTGGTTTGTGGAAAGAACACACATGCAATGACCACTGGTTGATCCATATGTGGTTTGTGGAAAGAACACACATGCAATGACTCTAGTGCTGGTTTTAGTATAAGAACACACATGCAATGACACTAGTTGATCCATATGTGGTTCGTGGAAAGAACACACATGCAATGACTCAAGGGGATCCATATGTGGTTTGTGGAAGGAACACACATGCAATGACACTGGTGGATCCATATGTAGTTTGTGAAAAGAACACACATGCAATGACTCTAGTATTGGTTTTAGTATAAGAACGCACATGCAATGACTCTAGTGGGTCCATATGTGGTTTGTGAAAAGAACACACATGCAATGACTCTAGTAGATCCATATGTGGTTTGTGGAAAAGAACACACATGCAATGACCACTGGTTGATCCATATTTGGTTTGTGGAAAGAACACACATGCAATGACTCTAGTGCTGGTTTTAGTATAAGAACGCACATGCAATGACTCTAGTGGGTCCATATGTGGTTTGTGAAAAGAACACACATGCAATGACTCTAGTAGATCCATATGTGGTTTGTGGAAAAGAACACACATGCATTGACCACTGGTTGATCCATATGTGGTTTGTGGAAAGAACACACATGCAATGACACTGGTTGATCCATGTGTGGTTTGTGGAAAGAACACACATGCAATGACTCTAGTGCTGGATTTAGTATAAGAACACACATGAAATGACTCTAGTGCTGGTTTTAGTATATGAACACACATGCAATGATTCTAGTGCTGGTTTTAGTATAAGAACACACATGCAATGACACTGGTTGATCCATATGTGGTTTGTGGAAAGAACACACATGCAATGACTCTAGTGCTGGTTTTAGTATAAGAACACACATGAAATGACTCTAGTGCTGGTTTTAGTATAAGAACACACATGCAATGATTCTAGTGCTGGTTTTAGTATAAGAACACACATGCAATGACACTGGTTGATCCATATGTGGTTTGTGGAAAGAACACACGTGCAATGACTCAGGGGGATCCATGTGTGGTTTGTGGAAAGAACACACATGCAATTACCACTGGTCGATCCATGTATGGTTTGTGGAAAGAACACACATGCAATGACACTTGTGGATCCATATGTGGTTTGTGAAAAGAACACACATGCAATGACTCTAGTGCTGGTTTTAGTATAAGAACACACATGCAATGACTCTAGTGGGTCCATATGTGGTTTGTGAAAAGAACACACATGGAATGACTCTAGTTGATCCATATGTGGTTTGTGGAAAAGAACACACATGCAATGACCACTGGTTGATCCATATGTGGTTTATGGAAAGAACACACATGCAATGACACTGGTTGATCCATGTGTGGTTTGTGGAAAGAACACACATGCAATGACTCTAGTGCTGGTTTTAGTATAAGAACACACATGCAATGACTGTAGTGCTGGTTTTAGTATAAGAACACAGATGCAATGACACTGGTTGATCCATATGTGGTTTGTGGAAAGAACACACATGCAATGCCGCAGGGGGATCCATGTGTGGTTTGTGGAAAGAACACACATGCAATGACCACTGGTCGATCCATGTGTGTTTTGTGGAAAGAACACACATGCAATGACACTGGTTGATCCATATGTGGTTTGTGAAAAGAACACACATGCAATGACTCTAGTGCTGGTTTTACTATAAGAACACACATGCAATGACTCTAGTGGGTCCATATGTGGTTTGTGAAAGAACACACATGAAATGACTCTAGTGGATCCATATGTGGTTTGTGGAAAAGAACACACATGCAATGACCACTGGTTGATCCATATGTGGTTTGTGGAAAGAACACACATGCAATGACACTGGTTGATCCTTGTGTGGTTTGTGGAAAGAACACACATGCAATGACTCTAGTGCGGGTATTAGTATAAGAACACACATGCAATGACTCTAGTGCTAGTTTTAGTATAAAAACACACATGCAATGACACTGGTTGATCCATTTGTGGTTTCTGGAAAGAACACACATGCAATGACTCAGGGGGATCCATGTGTGGTTTGTGGAAAGAATACACATGCAATGACCACTGGTCGATCAATGTGTGGTTTGTGGAAAGAACACACATCCAATGACACTGGTGGATCCATATGTGGTTCGTGAAAAGAACACACATGTAATGCCACTAGTTGATCCATATGTGGTTTGTGGAAAGAACACACATGCAATGATACTGGTTGATCCATGTGTGATTTGTTGAAAGAACACACATGCAATGCCATTGCTTGATCCATATGTGGTTTGTGAAAAGAACACACATGCAATGACACTGGTGGATCCATGTGTGGTTTGTGGAAAGAACACACATGCAATAATACTGGTGGATCCATGTGTGGTTTGTGAAAAGAACACACATGCAATGCCATTGGTTGATCCATATGTGGTTTGTGGAAAGAACACACATGCAATGACGCTGGTGGCTCCATGTGTGGTTTGTGGAAAGAACACACATGCCATTTCCCTTGTGTATCGATGTGTGGTTTGTGGAAAAGAACACACATGCAATGACCACTGGTTGATCCATATGTGGTTTGTGGAAAGAACACACATGCAATGACATTGGTAGATCCATGTGTGGTTTGTGGAAAGAACACACATGGAATGTCATTGGTTGATCCATATGTGGTTTGTGAAAAGAACACACATGCAATGACTCTAGTGGATCCATATGTCGTTTGTGGAAAGAACACACATGCAATGACTCTAGTGGGTCCATATGTGGTGCATGTCAGGAACACACATGCAATGCCATTGGTGGATCCATGTGTTGTTTGTGGAAAGAACACACATGAAATGACTCTAGTGGGTACATATGTAGTTTGTGAAAAGAACACACGTGCAATGACTCTAGTGTATCCATATGTGGTTTGTGGAAAAGAACACACATGTAATGAACACTGGTTGATCCATATGTGGTTTTTGGAAAGAACACACATGCAATGACCACTAGTTGATCAAGAAGTGGTTTGTGGAAAGAACACACATGAAGTGACCACTAGTCAATCCATGTGTGTTTTGTGGAAAGAACACCCATGCAATGACACTAGTGGATCCATATTTGGTTTGTGAAAATAACACACATGCAATGACTCTAGTGCTGGTTTTAGTTTAAGAACACACATGCAATGACTCTAGTGGGTCCATATGTGCTTTGTGAAAAGAACACACATGCAATGACTCTAGTGGATCCATATGTGGTTTGTGGAAAAGAACACACATGCAATGACCACTGGTTGATCCATATGTGGTTTGTGGTAAGAACACACATGCAATGACACTGGTTGATCCATGTGTGGTTTGTGGAAAGAACACACATGCAATGACTCTATTGCTGGTTTTAGTATAAGAACACACATGCAATGACTCTAGTGCTGGTTTTAGTATAAGAACACACATGCAATGACCCTAGTGCTGGTTTTAGTATAAGAACACACATGCAACGACCACTGGTCAATCCATGTGTGGTTTGTGAAAAGAACAGACATGCAATGACACTGGTGGATCCATATGTGGTTTGTGAAAAGAACACACATGCAATGACTCTAGTGTTGGTTTTAGTATAAGAACACACATGCAATGACTATAGTGGGGCCATATGTGGTTTGTGAAAAGAACACACATGCAATGACTCTAGTTCATCCATATGTGGTTTGTGGAAAGAACACACATGCAATGACCACTGGTTGATCGATATGTGGTTTGTGGAAAGAACACACATGCAATGACACTAGTTGATCCATGTGTGGTTTGTGGAAAGAACACACATGCAATGACTCTACTGCTGGTTTTAGTATAAGAACACACATGCAATAACTCTAGTGCTGGTTTTAGTATAAGAACACACATGCAATGACACTGGTTGATCCATATGTTGTTTGTGGAAAGAACACACATGCAATGACCACAGGTCGATCCATGTGTGTTTTGTGGAAAGAACACACATGCAATGACACTGGTGGATCCATATATGGTTTGTGAAAAGAACACACATGCAATGACTCTACTGCTGGTTTTAGTATAAGAAAACCCATGCAACGACTCTAGTGGGTCCATATGTGGTTTGTGAAAAGAACACACATGCAATGACTCTAATGGATCCATATGTGGTTTGTGGAAAAGAACACACATGCAATGACCACTGGTTGATCCATATCTGGTTTGTGGAAAGAACACACATGCAATGACACTGGTTGATCCATGTGTGGTTTGTGGAAAGAACACACATGCAATGACCACTGGTTGATCCATATGTGGTTTGTGGAAAGAACACACATGCAATGACTCTAGTGCTGGTTTTAGTATAAGAACACACATGCAATGACACTAGTTGATCCATATGTGGTTCGTGGAAAGAACACACATGCAATGACTCAAGGGGATCCATATGTGGTTTGTGGAAGGAACACACATGCAATGACACTGGTGGATCCATATGTAGTTTGTGAAAAGAACACACATGCAATGACTCTAGTATTGGTTTTAGTATAAGAACGCACATGCAATGACTCTAGTGGGTCCATATGTGGTTTGTGAAAAGAACACACATGCAATGACTCTAGTAGATCCATATGTGGTTTGTGGAAAAGAACACACATGCAATGACCACTGGTTGATCCATATGTGGTTTGTGGAAAGAACACACATGCAATGAATCTAGTGCTGGTTTTAGTATAAGAACGCACATGCAATGACTCTAGTGGGTCCATATGTGGTTTGTGGAAAGAACACACATGCAATGACTCTAGTAGATCCATATGTGGTTTTTGGAAAAGAACACACATGCAATGACCACTGGTTGATCCATATGTGGTTTGTGGAAAGAACACACATGCAATGACCACTGATTGAAACATGTGTGTTTTGTGTAAAGAACACATGCAATGACTCTAGTGCTGGATTTAGTATAAGAACACACATGAAATGACTCTAGTGCTGGTTTTAGTATATGAACACACATGCAATGATTCTAGTGCTGGTTTTAGTATAAGAACACACATGCAATGACACTGGTTGATCCATATGTGGTTTGTGGAAAGAACACACATGCAATGACTCAGGGGATCCATGTGTGTTTGTGGAAAGAACACACATGGAATGACCACTAGTCGATCCATGTGTGGTTTGTGGAAAGAACACACATCCAATGACACTGGTGGATCCATATGTGGTTCATGAAAAGAACACACATGTAATGCCACTGGTTGATCCATATGTGGTTTGTGGAAAGAACACACATGCAATGATACTGGTTGATCCATGTGTGATTTGTTGAAAGAACACACATGCAATGCCATTGGTTGATCCATATGTGGTTTGTGAAAAGAACACACATGCAATGACACTGGTGGATCCATGTGTGGTTTGTGGAAAGAACACACATGCAATATCTCTGTGGATCCATGTGTGGTTTGTGAAAAGAACACACATGCAATGCCATTGGTTGATCCATGTGTGGTCTGTGGAAAGAACACACATGGATCCATATGTGGTTCATGTCAGGAACACACATGCAATGCCATTGATTGATCCATATGTGGTTTGTGGAAAGAACACACATGCAATGACGCTGGTGGCTCCATGTGTGGTTTGTGGAAAGAACACACATGCAATGACTCTAGTGGATCCATGTGTGGTTTGTGGAAAAGAACACACATGCAATGACCACTGGTTGATCCATATGTGGTTTGTGGTAAGAACACACATGCAATGACACTGGTTGATCCATGTGTGGTTTGTGGAAAGAACACACGTGCAATGACTCTATTGCTGGTTTTAGTATAAGAACACACATGCAATAACTCTAGTGCTGGTTTTAGTATAAGAACACACATGCAATGACCCTAGTGCTGGTTTTAGTATAAGAACACACATGCAATGACCACTGGTCAATCCATGTGTGGTTTGTGAAAAGAACAGACATGCAATGACACTGGTGGATCCATATGTGGTTTGTGAAAAGAACACACATGCAATGACTCTAGTGTTGGTTTTAGTATAAGAACACACATGCAATGACTATAGTGGGGCCATATGTGGTTTGTGAAAAGAACACACATGCAATGACTCTAGTTCATCCATATGTGGTTTGTGGAAAGAACACACATGCAATAACCACTGGTTGATCGATATGTGGTTTGTGGAAAGAACACACATGCAATGACACTAGTTGATCCATGTGTGGTTTGTGGAAAGAACACACATGCAATGACTCTACTGCTGGTTTTAGTATAAGAACACACATGCAATAACTCTAGTGCTGGTTTTAGTATAAGAACACACATGCAATGACACTGGTTGAGCCATATGTTGTTTGTGGAAAGAACACACATGCAATGACCACTGTTCGATCCATGTGTGTTTTGTGGAAAGAACACACATGCAATGACACTGGTGGATCCATATATGGTGTGTGAAAAGAACACACATGCAATGACTCTACTGCTGGTTTTAGTATAAGAAAACCCATGCAACGACTCTAGTGGGTCCATATGTGGTTTGTGAAAAGAACACACATGCAATGACTCTAGTAGATCCATATGTGGTTTGTGGAAAAGAACACACATGCAATGACCACTGGTTGATCCATATGTGGTTTGTGGAAAGAACACACATGCAATGACACTGGTTGATCCATGTGTGGTTTGTGGAAAGAACACACATGCAATGACCACTGGTTGATCCATATGTGGTTTGTGGAAAGAACACACATGCAATGACTCTAGTGCTGGTTTTAGTATAAGAACACACATGCAATGACACTAGTTGATCCATATGTGGTTCGTGGAAAGAACACACATGCAATGACTCAAGGGGATCCATATGTGGTTTGTGGAAGGAACACACATGCAATGACACTGGTGGATCCATATGTAGTTTGTGAAAAGAACACACATGCAATGACTCTAGTATTGGTTTTAGTATAAGAACGCACATGCAATGACTCTAGTGGGTCCATATGTGGTTTGTGAAAAGAACACACATGCAATGACTCTAGTAGATCCATATGTGGTTTGTGGAAAAGAACACACATCCAATGACACTGGTGGATCCATATGTGGTTCGTGAAAAGAACACACATGTAATGCCACTGGTTGATCCATATGTGGTTTGTGGAAAGAACACACATGCAATGATACTGGTTGATCCATGTGTGATTTGTTGAAAGAACACACATGCAATGCCATTGGTTGATCCATATGTGGTTTGTGAAAAGAACACACATGCAATGACACTGGTGGATCCATGTGTGGTTTGTGGAAAGAACACACATGCAATAATACTGGTGCATCCATGTGTGGTTTGTGAAAAGAACACACATGCAATGCCATTGGTTGATCCATGTGTGGTCTGTGGAAAGAACACACATGGATCCATATGTGGTTCATGTCAGGAACACACATGCAATGCCATTGATTGATCCATATGTGGTTTGTGGAAAGAACACACATGCAATGACGCTGGTGGCTCCATGTGTGGTTTGTGGAAAGAACACACATGCAATGACTCTAGTGGATCCATGTGTGGTTTGTGGAAAAGAACACACATGCAATGACCACTGGTTGATCCATATGTGGTTTGTGGTAAGAACACACATGCAATGACACTGGTTGATCCATGTGTGGTTTGTGGAAAGAACACACGTGCAATGACTCTATTGCTGGTTTTAGTATAAGAACACACATGCAATAACTCTAGTGCTGGTTTTAGTATAAGAACACACATGCAATGACCCTAGTGCTGGTTTTAGTATAAGAACTCACATGCAATGACCACTGGTCAATCCATGTGTGGTTTGTGAAAAGAACAGACATGCAATGACCGGTGGATCCATATGTGGTTTGTGAAAAGAACACACATGCAATGACTCTAGTGTTGGTTTTAGTATAAGAACACACATGCAATGACTATAGTGGGGCCATATGTGGTTTGTGAAAAGAACACACATGCAATGACTCTAGTTCATCCATATGTGGTTTGTGGAAAGAACACACATGCAATAACCACTGGTTGATCGATATGTGGTTTGTGGAAAGAACACACATGCAATGACACTAGTTGATCCATGTGTGGTTTGTGGAAAGAACACACATGCAATGACTCTACTGCTGGTTTTAGTATAAGAACACACATGCAATAACTCTAGTGCTGGTTTTAGTATAAGAACACACATGCAATGACACTGGTTGAGCCATATGTTGTTTGTGGAAAGAACACACATGCAATGACCACTGTTCGATCCATGTGTGGTTTGTGGAAAGAACACACATGCAATGACACTGGTGGATCCATATATGGTGTGTGAAAAGAACACACATGCAATGACTCTACTGCTGGTTTTAGTATAAGAAAACCCATGCAACGACTCTAGTGGGTCCATATGTGGTTTGTGAAAAGAACACACATGCAATGACTCTAGTAGATCCATATGTGGTTTGTGGAAAAGAACACACATGCAATGACCACTGGTTGATCCATATGTGGTTTGTGGAAAGAACACACATGCAATGACACTGGTTGATCCATGTGTGGTTTGTGGAAAGAACACACATGCAATGACCACTGGTTGATCCATATGTGGTTTGTGGAAAGAACACACATGCAATGACTCTAGTGCTGGTTTTAGTATAAGAAAACCAATGCAATGACACTAGTTGATCCATATGTGGTTCGTGGAAAGAACACACATGCAATGACTCAAGGGGATCCATATGTGGTTTGTGGAAGGAACACACATGCAATGACACTGGTGGATCCATATGTAGTTTGTGAAAAGAACACACATGCAATGACTCTAGTATTGGTTTTAGTATAAGAACGCACATGCAATGACTCTAGTGGGTCCATATGTGGTTTGTGAAAAGAACACACATGCAATGACTCTAGTAGATCCATATGTGGTTTGTGGAAAAGAACACACATGCAATGACCACTGGTTGATCCATATGTGGTTTGTGGAAAGAACACACATGCAATGACTCTAGTGCTGGTTTTAGTATAAGAACGCACATGCAATGACTCTAGTGGGTCCATATGTGGTTTGTGAAAAGAACACACATGCAATGACTCTAGTAGATCCATATGTGGTTTTTGGAAAAGAACACACATGCAATGACCACTGGTTGATCCATATGTGGTTTGTGGAAAGAACACACATGCAATGACACTGGTTGATCCATGTGTGGTTTGTGGAAAGAACACACATGCAATGACTCTAGTGCTGGATTTAGTATAAGAACACACATGAAATGACTCTAGTGCTGGTTTTAGTATATGAACACACATGCAATGATTCTAGTGCGGGTTTTAGTATAAGAACACACATGCAATGACACTGGTTGATCCATATGTGGTTTGTGGAAAGAACACACATGCAATGACTCAGGGGATCCATGTGTGTTTGTGGAAAGAACACACATGGAATGACCACTGGTCGATCCATGTGTGGTTTGTGGAAAGAACACACATCCAATGACACTGGTGGATCCATATGTGGTTCGTGAAAAGAACACACATGTAATGCCACTGGTTGATCCATATGTGGTTTGTGGAAAGAACACACATGCAATGATACTGGTTGATCCATGTGTGATTTGTTGAAAGAACACACATGCAATGACACTGGTTGATCCATATGTGGTTTGTGGAAAGAACACACGTGCAATGACACTGGTGGATCCATGTGGTTTGTGGAAAGAACACACATGCAATATCTTGGTGGATCCATGTGTGGTTTGTGAAAGAACACACATGCAATGCCATTGGTTGATCCATGTGTGGTCTGTGGAAAGAACACACATGGATCCATATGTGGTTCATGTCAGGAACACACATGCAATGCCATTGATTGATCCATATGTGGTTTGTGGAAAGAACACACATGCAATGACGCTGGTGGCTCCATGTGTGGTTTGTGGAAAGAACACACATGCAATGACTCTAGTGGATCCATGTGTGGTTTGTGGAAAAGAACACACATGCAATGACCACTGGTTGATCCATATGTGGTTTGTGGTAAGAACACACATGCAATGACACTGGTTGATCCATGTGTGGTTTGTGGAAAGAACACATGCAATGACTCTACTGGTTTTAGTATAAGAACACACATGCAATAACTCTAGTGCTGGTTTTAGTATAAGAACACACATGCAATGACCCTAGTGCTGGTTTTAGTGTAAGAACACACATGCAATGACCACTGGTCAATCCATGTGTGGTTTGTGAAAAGAACAGACATGCAATGACACTGGTGGATCCATATGTGGTTTGTGAAAAGAACACACATGCAATGACTCTAGTGTTGGTTTTAGTATAAGAACACACATGCAATGACTATAGTGGGGCCATATGTGGTTTGTGAAAAGAACACACATGCAATGACTCTAGTTCATCCATATGTGGTTTGTGGACAGCCCACTCAGGCAATACACCCTGGTAGATCGATATGTGGTTTGTGGAAAGAACACACATGCAATGACACTAGTTGATCCATGTGTGGTTTGTGGAAAGAACACACATGCAATGACTCTACTGCTGGTTTTAGTATAAGAACACACATGCAATAACTCTAGTGCTGGTTTTAGTATAAGAACACACATGCAATGACACTGGTTGATCCATATGTTGTTTGTGGAAAGAACACACATGCAATGACCACAGTTCGATCCATGTTTGTTTTGTGGAAAGAAAACACATGCAATGACACTGGTTGATACATAACTGGTGTGTGAAAAGAACACACATGCAATGACTCTACTGCTGGTTTTAGTATAAGAAAACCCATGCAACGACTCTAGTGGGTCCATATGTGGTTTGTGAAAAGAACACACATGCAATGACTCTAGTAGATCCATATGTGGTTTGTGGAAAAGAACACACATGAAATGACCACTGGTTGATCCATATGTGGTTTGTGGAAAGAACACACATGCAATGACACTGGTTGATCCATGTGTGGTTTGTGGAAAGAACACACATGCAATGACCACTGGTTGATCCATATGTGGTTTGTGGAAAGAACACACATGCAATGACTCTAGTGCTGGTTTTAGTATAAGAACACACATGCAATAACTCTAGTGCTGGTTTTAGTATAAGAACACACATGCAATGACTCTAGTGGGTCCATATGTGGTTTGTGAAAAGAACACACATGCAATGACTCTAGTAGATCCATATGTGGTTTGTGGAAAAGAACACAGATGCAATGACCACTGGTTGATCCATATGTGGTTTGTGGAAAGAACACACATGCAATGACTCTAGTGCTGGTTTTAGTATAAGAACGCACATGCAATGACTCTAGTGGGTCCATATGTGGTTTGTGAAAAGAACACACATGCAATGACTCTAGTATATCCATATGTGGTTTTTGGAAAAGAACACACATGCAATGACCACTGGTTGATCCATATGTGGTTTGTGGAAAGAACACACATGCAATGACACTGGTTGATCCATGTGTGGTTTGTGGAAAGAACACACATGCAATGACTCTAGTGCTGGATTTAGTATAAGAACACACATGAAATGACTCTAGTGCTGGTTTTAGTATATGAACACACATGCAATGATTCTAGTGCTGGTTTTAGTATAAGAACACACATGCAATGACACTGGTTGATCCATATGTGGTTTGTGGAAAGAACACACATGCAATGACTCAGGGGATCCATGTGTGTTTGTGGAAAGAACACACATGGAATGACCACTGGTCGATCCATGTGTGGTTTGTGGAAAGAACACACATCCAATGACACTGGTGGATCCATATGTGGTTCGTGAAAAGAACACACATGTAATGCCACTGGTTGATCCATATGTGGTTTGTGGAAAGAACACACATGCAATGATACTGGTTGATCCATGTGTGATTTGTTGAAAGAACACACATGCAATGCCATTGGTTGATCCATATGTGGTTTGTGAAAAGAACACACATGCAATGACACTGGTGGATCCATGTGTGGTTTGTGGAAAGAACACACATGCAATAATACTGGTGGATCCATGTGTGGTTTGTGAAAAGAACACACATGCAATGCCATTGGTTGATCCATGTGTGGTCTGTGGAAAGAACACACATGGATCCATATGTGGTTCATGTCAGGAACACACATGCAATGCCATTGATTGATCCATATGTGGTTTGTGGAAAGAACACACATGCAATGACGCTGGTGGCTCCATGTGTGGTTTGTGGAAAGAACACACATGCAATGACTCTAGTGGATCCATGTGTGGTTTGTGGAAAAGAACACACATGCAATGACCACTAGTTGATCCATATGTGGTTTGTGGTAAGAACACACATGCAATGACACTGGTTGATCCATGTGTGGTTTGTGGAAAGAACACACGTGCAATGACTCTATTGCTGGTTTTAGTATAAGAACACACATGCAATAACTCTAGTGCTGGTTTTAGTATAAGAACACACATGCAATGACCCTAGTGCTGGTTTTAGTGTAAGAACACACATGCAATGACCACTGGTCAATCCATGTGTGGTTTGTGAAAAGAACAGACATGCAATGACACTGGTGGATCCATATGTGGTTTGTGAAAAGAACACACATGCAATGACTCTAGTGTTGGTTTTAGTATAAGAACACACATGCAATGACTATAGTGGGGCCATATGTGGTTTGTGAAAAGAACACACATGCAATGACTCTAGTTCATCCATATGTGGTTTGTGGAAAGAACACACATGCAATAACCACTGGTTGATCGATATGTGGTTTGTGGAAAGAACACACATGCAATGACACTAGTTGATCCATGTGTGGTTTGTGGAAAGACACCACATGCAATGACTCTACTTCTGGTTTTAGTATAAGAACACACATGCAATAACTCTAGTGCTGGTTTTAGTATAAGAACACACATGCAATGACACTGGTTGATCCATATGTTGTTTGTGGAAAGAACACACATGCAATGACCACTGGTCGATCCATGTGTGTTTTGTGGAAAGAACACACATGCAATGACACTGGTGGATCCATATATGGTGTGTGAAAAGAACACACATGCAATGACTCTACTGCTGGTTTTAGTATAAGAAAACCCATGCAACGACTCTAGTGGGTCCATATGTGGTTTGTGAAAAGAACACACATGCAATGACTCTAATGGATCCATATGTGGTTTGTGGAAAAGAACACACATGCAATGACCACTGGTTGATCCATATGTGGTTTGTGGAAAGAACACACATGCAATGACACTGGTTGATCCATGTGTGGTTTGTGGAAAGAACACACATGCAATGACCACTGGTTGATCCATATGTGGTTTGTGGAAAGAACACACATGCAATGACTCTAGTGCTGGTTTTAGTATAAGAACACACATGCAATGACACTAGTTGATCCATATGTGGTTCGTGGAAAGAACACACATGCAATGACTCAAGGGGATCCATATGTGGTTTGTGGAAGGAACACACATGTAATGACACTGGTGGATCCATATGTAGTTTGTGAAAAGAACACACATGCAATGACTCTAGTATTGGTTTTAGTATAAGAATGCACATGCAATGACTCTAGTGGGTCCATATGTGGTTTGTGAAAAGAACACACATGCAATGACTCTAGTAGATCCATATGTGGTTTGTGGAAAAGAACACACATGCAATGACCACTGGTTGATCCATATGTGGTTTGTGGAAAGAACACACATGCAATGACTCTAGTGCTGGTTTTAGTATAAGAACGCACATGCAATGACTCTAGTGGGTCCATATGTGGTTTGTGAAAAGAACACACATGCAATGACTCTAGTAGATCCATATGTGGTTTGTGGAAAAGAACACACATGCATTGACCACTGGTTGATCCATATGTGGTTTGTGGAAAGAACACACATGCAATGACACTGGTTGATCCATGTGTGGTTTGTGGAAAGAACACACATGCAATGACTCTAGTGCTGGATTTAGTATAAGAACACACATGAAATGACTCTAGTGCTGGTTTTAGTACATGAACACACATGCAATGATTCTAGTGCTGGTTTTAGTATAAGAACACACATGCAATGACACTGGTTGATCCATATGTGGTTTGTGGAAAGAACACACATGCAATGACTCTAGTGCTGGTTTTAGTATAAGAACACACATGAAATGACTCTAGTGCTGGTTTTAGTATAAGAACACACATGCAATGATTCTAGTGCTGGTTTTAGTATAAGAACACACATGCAATGACACTGGTTGATCCATATGTGGTTTGTGGAAAGAACACACGTGCAATGACTCAGGTGGATCCATGTGTGGTTTGTGGAAAGAACACACATGCAATGACCCGGGTCGATCCATGTGTGGTTTGTGGAAAGAACACACATGCAATGACACTTGTGGATCCATATGTGGTTTGTGAAAAGAACACACATGCAATGACTCTAGTGCTGGTTTTAGTATAAGAACACACATGCAATGACTCTAGTGGGTCCATATGTGGTTTGTGAAAAGAACACACATGGAATGACTCTAGTTGATCCATATGTGGTTTGTGGAAAAGAACACACATGCAATGACCACTGGTTGATCCATATGTGGTTTATGGAAAGAACACACATGCAATGACACTGGTTGATCCATGTGTGGTTTGTGGAAAGAACACACATGCAATGACTCTAGTGCTGGTTTTAGTATAAGAACACACATGCAATGACTCTAGTGCTGGTTTTAGTATCAGAACACAGATGCAATGACACTGGTTGATCCATATGTGGTTTGTGGAAAGAACATACATGCAATGCCTTAGGGGGATCCATGTGTGGTTTGTGGAAAGAACACACATGCAATGACCACTGGTCGATCCATGTGTGTTTTGTGGAAAGAACACACATGCAATGACACTGGTTGATCCATATGTGGTTTGTGAAAAGAACACACATGCAATGACTCTAGTGCTGGTTTTACTATAAGAACACACATGCAATGACTCTAGTGGGTCCATATGTGGTTTGTGAAAGAACACACATGCAATGACTCTAGTGGATCCATATGTGGTTTGTGGAAAAGAACACACATGCAATGACCACTGGTTGATCCATATGTGGTTTGTGGAAAGAACACACATGCAATGACACTGGTTGATCCTTGTGTGGTTTGTGGAAAGAACACACATGCAATGACTCTAGTGCGGGTATTAGTATAAGAACACACATGCAATGACTCTAGTGCTAGTTTTAGTATAAAAACACACATGCAATGACACTGGTTGATCCATTTGTGGTTTCTGGAAAGAACACACATGCAATGACTCAGGGGGATCCATGTGTGGTTTGTGGAAAGAATACACATGCAATGACCACTGGTCGATCAATGTGTGGTTTGTGGAAAGAACACACATCCAATGACACTGGTGGATCCATATGTGGTTCGTGAAAAGAACACACATGTAATGCCACTAGTTGATCCATATGTGGTTTGTGGAAAGAACACACATGCAATGATACTGGTTGATCCATGTGTGATTTGTTGAAAGAACACACATGCAATGCCATTGGTTGATCCATATGTGGTTTGTGAAAAGAACACACATGCAATGACACTGGTGGATCCATGTGTGGTTTGTGGAAAGAACACACATGCAATAATACTGGTGGATCCATGTGTGGTTTGTGAAAAGAACACACATGCAATGCCATTGGTTGATCCATATGTGGTTTGTGGAAAGAACACACATGCAATGACGCTGGTGGCTCCATGTGTGGTTTGTGGAAAGAACACACATGCAATGACTCTAGTGGATCCATGTGTGGTTTGTGGAAAAGAACACACATGCAATGACCACTGGTTGATCCATATGTGGTTTGTGGAAAGAACACACATGCAATGACATTGGTAGATCCATGTGTGGTTTGTGGAAAGAACACACATGGAATGCCATTGGTTGATCCATATGTGGTTTGTGAAAAGAACACACATGCAATGACTCTAGTGGATCCATATGTCGTTTGTGGAAAGAACACACATGCAATGACTCTAGTGGGTCCATATGTGGTGCATGTCAGGAACACACATGCAATGCCATTGGTGGATCCATGTGTTGTTTGTGGAAAGAACACACATGAAATGACTCTAGTGGGTACATATGTAGTTTGTGAAAAGAACACACGTGCAATGACTCTAGTGTATCCATATGTGGTTTGTGGAAAGAACACACATGTAATGAACCTTTGGTTGATCCATATGTGGTTTTTGGAAAGAACACACATGCAATGACCACTAGTTGATCAAGAAGTGGTTTGTGGAAAGAACACACATGAAGTGACCACTAGTCAATCCATGTGTGTTTTGTGGAAAGTACACCCATGCAATGACACTAGTGGATCCATATTTGGTTTGTGAAAATAACACACATGCAATGACTCTAGTGCTGGTTTTAGTTTAAGAACACACATGCAATGACTCTAGTGGGTCCATATGTGCTTTGTGAAAAGAACACACATGCAATGACTCTAGTGGATCCATATGTGGTTTGTGGAAAAGAACACACATGCAATGACCACTGGTTGATCCATATGTGGATTGTGGTAAGAACACACATGCAATGACACTGGTTGATCCATGTGTGGTTTGTGGAAAGAACACACATGCAATGACTCTATTGCTGGTTTTAGTATAAGAACACACATGCAATGACTCTAGTGCTGGTTTTAGTATAAGAACACACATGCAATGACCCTAGTGCTGGTTTTAGTATAAGAACACACATGCAATGACCACTGGTCAATCCATGTGTGGTTTGTGAAAAGAACAGACATGCAATGACACTGGTGGATCCATATGTGGTTTGTGAAAAGAACACACATGCAATGACTCTAGTGTTGGTTTTAGTATAAGAACAAACATGCAATGACTATAGTGGGGCCATATGTGGTTTGTGAAAAGAACACACATGCAATGACTCTAGTTCATCCATATGTGGTTTGTGGAAAGAACACACATGCAATGACCAATGGTTGATCGATATGTGGTTTGTGGAAAGAACACACATGCAATGACACTAGTTGATCCATGTGTGGTTTGTGGAAAGAACACACATGTAATGACTCTACTGCTGGTTTTAGTATAAGAACACACATGCAATAACTCTAGTGCTGGTTTTAGTATAAGAACACACATGCAATGACACTGGTTGATCCATATGTTGTTTGTGGAAAGAACACACATGCAATGACCACTGGTCGATCCATGTGTGTTTTGTGGAAAGAACACACATGCAATGACACTGGTGGATCCATATGTGGTTTGTGAAAAGAACACACATGCAATGACTCTACTGCTGGTTTTAGTATAAGAAAACCCATGCAACGACTCTAGTGGGTCCATATGTTGTTTGTGAAAAGAACACACATGCAATGACTCTAATGGATCCATATGTGGTTTGTGGAAAAGAACACACATGCAATGACCACTGGTTGATCCATATGTGGTTTGTGGAAAGAACACACATGCAATGACACTGGTTGATCCATGTGTGGTTTGTGGAAAGAACACACATGCAATGACCACTGGTTGATCCATATGTGGTTTGTGGAAAGAACACACATGCAATGACTCTAGTGCTGGTTTTAGTATAAGAACACACATGCAATGACACTAATTGATCCATATGTGGTTCGTGGAAAGAACACACATGCAATGACTCAAGCGGATCCATATGTGGTTTCTGGAAGGAACACACATGCAATGACCACTAGTCAATCCATGTGTGGTTTGTGGAAAGAACACACATGCAATGACACTGGTGGATCCATATGTGGTTTGTGAAAAGAACACACATGCAATGACTCTAGTGGGTCCATATGTGGTTTGTGAAAAGAACACACATGCAATGACTCTAGTAGATCCAGATGTGGTTTGTGGAAAAGAACACACATGCAATGACCACTGGTTGATCCATATGTGGTTTGTGGAAAGAACACACATGCAATGACTCTAGTGCTGGTTTTAGTATAAGAACGCACATGCAATGACTCTAGTGGGTCCATATGTGGTTTGTGAAAAGAACACACATGCAATGACTCTAGTAGATCCATATGTGGTTTGTGGAAAAGAACACACATGCAATGACCACTGGTTGATCCATATGTGGTTTGTGGAAAGAACACACATGCAATGACACTGGTTGATCCATGTGTGGTTTGTGGAAAGAACACACATGCAATGACTCTAGTGCTGGATTTAGTATAAGAACACACATGAAATGACTCTAGTGCTGGTATTAGTATAAGAACACACATGCAATGATTCTAGTGCTGGTTTTAGTATATGAACACACATGCAATGACACTGGTTGATCCATATGTGGTTTGTGGAAAGAACACACATGCAATGACTCAGGGGGATCCATGTGTGGTTTGTGGAAAGAACACACATGCAATGACCACTGGTCGATCCATGTATGGTTTGTGGAAAGAACACACATGCAATGACACTTGTGGATCCATATGTGGTTTGTGAAAAGAACACACATGCAATGACTCTAGTGCTGGTTTTAGTATAAGAACACACATGCAATGACTCTAGTCCTAGTTTTCGTATAAGAACACACATGCAATGACACTGGTTGATCCATATGTGGTTTGTGGAAAGAACACACACGCAATGACTCATGGGGATCCATGTGTAGTTTGTGGAAAGAACACACATGCAATGACCAATGGTCGAACCATGTGTGGTTTGTGAAAAGAACACACATGCTATGACACTGGTGGATCCATATGTGGTTTGTGAAAAGAAGACACATGCAATGACTCTAGTGCTGGTTTTAGTATAAGAACACACATGCAATGACTCTAGTGGGGCCATATGTGGTTTGTGAAAAGAACACACATGCAATCACTCTAGTTCATCCATATGTGGTTTGTGGAAAAGAACACACATGCAATGACCACTGGTTGATCCATATGTGGTTTGTGGAAAGAACACACATGCAATGACACTGGTTGATCCATGTGTGGTTTGTGGAAAAAACACACATGCAATGACTCTAGTGCTGGTTTTAGTATAAGAACACACATGCAATGACTCTAGTGCTGGTTTTAGTATAAGAACACAGATGCAATGACACTGGTTGATCCATATGTGGTTTGTGGAAAGAACACACATGCAATGCCGCAGGGGGATCCATGTGTGGTTTGTGGAAAGAACACACATGCAATGACCACTGGTCGATCCATGTGTGTTTTGTGGAAAGAACACACATGCAATGACACTGGTGGATCCATATGTGGTTTGTGAAAAGAACACACATGCAATGACTCTAGTGCTGGTTTTACTATAAGAACACACATGCAATGACTCTAGTGGGTCCATATGTGGTTTGTGAAAATAACACACATGCAATGACTCTAGTGGATCCATATGTGGTTTGTGGAAAAGAACACACATGCAATGACCACTGGTTGATCCATATGTGGTTTGTGGAAAGAACACACATGCAATGACACTGGTTGATCCATGTGTGGTTTGTGGAAAGAACACACATGCAATGACTCTAGTGCTGGTATTAGTATAAGAACACACATGTAATGACTCTAGTGCTAGTTTTAGTATAAAAACACACATGCAATGACACTGGTTGATCCATTTGTGGTTTGTGGAAAGAACACACATGCAATGACTCTATTGCTGGTTTTAGTATAAGAACACACATGCAATGACTCTAGTGCTGGTTTTAGTATAAGAACACACATGCAATGACCCTAGTGCTGGTTTTAGTATAAGAACACACATGCAATGACCACTGGTCAATCCATGTGTGGTTTGTGAAAAGAACAGACATGCAATGACACTGGTGGATCCATATGTGGTTTGTGAAAAGAACACACATGCAATGACTCTAGTGTTGGTTTTAGTATAAGAACACACATGCAATGACTATAGTGGGGCCATATGTGGTTTGTGAAAAGAACACACATGCAATGACTCTAGTTCATCCATATGTGGTTTGTGGAAAGAACACACATGCAATGACCACTGGTTGATCGATATGTGGTTTGTGGAAAGAACACACATGCAATGACATTAGTTGATCCATGTGTGGTTTGTGGAAAGAACACACATGCAATGACTCTACTGCTGGTTTTAGTATAAGAACACACATGCAATAACTCTAGTGCTGGTTTTAGTATAAGAACACACATGCAATGACCCCTAGTTGATCCATAAGTGGTTTGTGGAAAGAACACACATGCAGTGACCATTGGTCGATCCATGTGTGTTTTGTGGAAAGAACACACATGCAATGACACTGGTGGATCCATATGTGGTTTGTGAAAAGAACACACATGCAATGACTCTACTGCTGGTTTTAGTATAAGAAAACCCATGCAACGACTCTAGTGGGTCCATATGTTGTTTGTGAAAAGAACACACATGCAATGACTCTAATGGATCCATATGTGGTTTGTGGAAAAGAACACACATGCAATGACCACTGGTTGATCCATATGTGGTTTGTGGAAAGAACACACATGCAATAACACTGGTTGATCCATGTGTGGTTTGTGGAAAGAACACACATGCAATGACCACTGGTTGATCCATATGTGGTTTGTGGAAAGAACACACATGCAATGACTCTAGTGCTGGTTTTAGTATAAGAACACACATGCAATGACACTAGTTGATCCATATGTGGTTCGTGGAAAGAACACACATGCAATGACTCAAGGGGATCCATATGTGGTTTGTGGAAGGAACACACATGCAATGACCACTAGTCAATCAATGTGTGGTTTGTGGAAAGAACACACATGCAATGACACTGGTTGATCCATGTGTGGTTTGTGGAAAGAACACACATGCAATGACTCTAGTGCTGGATTTAGTATAAGAACACAGATGAAATGACTCTAGTGCTGGTTTTAGTATAAGAACACACATGCAATGATTCTAGTGCTGGTTTTAGTATAAGAACACACATGCAATGACACTGGTTGATCCATATGTGGTTTGTGGAAAGAACACACATGCAATGACTCTAGTGCTGGTTTTAGTATAAGAACACACATGAAATGACTCTAGTGCTGGTTTTAGTATAAGAACACACATGCAATGATTCTAGTGCTGGTTTTAGTATAAGAACACACATGCAATGACACTGGTTGATCCATATGTGGTTTGTGGAAAGAACACATGCAATGACTCAGGGGATCCATGTGTGGTTTGTGGAAAGAACACACATGCAATGACCACTGGTCGATCCATGTATGGTTTGTGGAAAGAACACACATGCAATGACACTTGTGGATCCATATGTGGTTTGTCAAAAGAACACACATGCAATGACTCTAGTGCTGGTTTTAGTATAAGAACACACATGCAATGACTCTAGTGGGTCCATATGTGGTTTGTGAAAAGAACACACATGCAATGACTCTAGTGGATCCATATGTGGTTTGTGGAAAAGAACACACATGCAATGACCACTGGTTGATCCATATGTGGTTTGTGGAAAGAACACACATGCAATGACACTGGTTGATCCATGTGTGGTTTGTGGAAAGAACACACATGCAATGACTCTAGTGCTGGTATTAGTATAAGAACACACATGTAATGACTCTAGTGCTAGTTTTAGTATAAAAACACACATGCAATGACACTGGTTGATCCATTTGTGGTTTGTGGAAAGAACACACATGCAATGACTCTATTGCTGGTTTTAGTATAAGAACACACATGCAATGACTCTAGTGCTGGTTTTAGTATAAGAACACACATGCAATGACCCTAGTGCTGGTTTTAGTATAAGAACACACATGCAATGACCACTGGTCAATCCATGTGTGGTTTGTGAAAAGAACAGACATGCAATGACACTGGTGGATCCATATGTGGTTTGTGAAAAGAACACACATGCAATGACTCTAGTGTTGGTTTTAGTATAAGAACACACATGCAATGACTATAGTGGGGCCATATGTGGTTTGTGAAAAGAACACATATGCAATGACTCTAGTTCATCCATATGTGGTTTGTGGAAAGAACACACATGCAATGACCACTGGTTGATCGATATGTGGTTTGTGGAAAGAACACACATGCAATGACATTAGTTGATCCATGTGTGGTTTGTGGAAAGAACACACATGCAATGACTCTACTGCTGGTTTTAGTATAAGAACACACATGCAATAACTCTAGTGCTGGTTTTAGTATAAGAACACACATGCAATGACACTGGTTGATCCATATGTTGTTTGTGGAAAGAACACACATGCAATGACCATCGGTCGATCCATGTGTGTTTTGTGGAAAGAACACACATGCAATGACACTGGTGGATCAATATGTGTTTTTGTAAAATAACACACATGCAATGACTCTCGTGCTGGTTTTTGTATACGAAAACCCATGCAACGACTCTAGTGGGTCCATATGTTGTTTGTGAAAAGAACACACATGCAATGACTCTAATGGATCCATATGTGGTTTGTGGAAAAGAACACACATGCAATGACCACTGGTTGATCCATATGTGGTTTGTGGAAAGAACACACATGCAATAACTGGTTGATCCATGTGTGGTTTGTGGAAAGAACACACATGCAATGAACAATGGTTGATCCATATGTGGTTTGTGGAAAGAACACACATGCAATGACTCTAGTGCTGGTTTTAGTATAAGAACACACATGCAATGACAGTAGTTGATCCATATGTGGTTCGTGGAAAGAACACACATGCAATGACTCAAGGGGATCCATATGTGGTTTGTGGAAGGAACACACATGCAATGACCACTAGTCAATCAATGTGTGGTTTGTGGAAAGAACACACATGCAATGACACTGGTTGATCCATGTGTGGTTTGTGGAAAGAACACACATGCAATGACTCTAGTGCTGGATTTAGTATAAGAACACAGATGAAATGACTCTAGTGCTGGTTTTAGTATAAGAACACACATGCAATGATTCTAGTGCTGGTTTTAGTATAAGAACACACATGCAATGACACTGGTTGATCCATATGTGGTTTGTGGAAAGAACACACATGCAATGACTCTAGTGCTGGTTTTAGTATAAGAACACACATGAAATGACTCTAGTGCTGGTTTTAGTATAAGAACACACATGCAATGATTCTAGTGCTGGTTTTAGTATAAGAACACACATGCAATGACACTGGTTGATCCATATGTGGTTTGTGGAAAGAACACACATGCAATGACTCAGGGGGATCCATGTGTGGTTTGTGGAAAGAACACACATGCAATGACCACTGGTCGATCCATGTATGGTTTGTGGAAAGAACACACATGCAATGACACTTGTGGATCCATATGTGGTTTGTGAAAAGAACACACATGCAATGACTCTAGTGCTGGTTTTAGTATAAGAACACACATGCAATGACTCTAGTGGGTCCATATGTGGTTTGTGAAAAGAACACACATGCAATGACTCTAGTGGATCCATATGTGGTTTGTGGAAAGAACACACATGCAATGACCACTGGTTGATCCATATGTGGTTTGTGGAAAGAACACACATGCAATGACACTGGTTGATCCATGTGTGGTTTGTGGAAAGAACACACATGCAATGACTCTAGTGCTGGTATTAGTATAAGAACACACATGTAATGACTCTAGTGCTAGTTTTAGTATAAAAACACACATGCAATGACACTGGTTGATCCATTTGTGGTTTGTGGAAAGAACACACATGCAATGACTCTATTGCTGGTTTTAGTATAAGAACACACATGCAATGACTCTAGTGCTGGTTTTAGTATAAGAACACACATGCAATGACCCTAGTGCTGGTTTTAGTATAAGAACACACATGCAATGACCACTGGTCAATCCATGTGTGGTTTGTGAAATCAAAAGACATGCAAGGACACTCGTAGATCCATCTGTGGTTTGTGAAATGAACACACATGCAATGACTCTAGTGTTGGTTTTAGTATAAGAACACACATGCAATGACTATAGTGGGGCCATATGTGGTTTGTGAAAAGAACACATATGCAATGACTCTAGTTCATCCATATGTGGTTTGTGGAAAGAACACACATGCAATGACCACTGGTTGATCGATATGTGGTTTGTGGAAAGAACACACATGCAATGACATTAGTTGATCCATGTGTGGTTTGTGGAAAGAACACACATGCAATGACTCTACTGCTGGTTTTAGTATAAGAACACACATGCAATAACTCTAGTGCTGGTTTTAGTATAAGAACACACATGCAATGACACTGGTTGATCCATATGTTGTTTGTGGAAAGAACACACATGCAATGACCACTGGTCGATCCATGTGTGTTTTGTGGAAAGAACACACATGCAATGACACTGGTGGATCCATATGTGGTTTGTGAAAAGAACACACATGCAATGACTCTACTGCTGGTTTTAGTATACGAAAACCCATGCAACGACTCTAGTGGGTCCATATGTTGTTTGTGAAAAGAACACACATGCAATGACTCTAATGGATCCATATGTGGTTTGTGGAAAAGAACACACATGCAATGACCACTGGTTGATCCATATGTGGTTTGTGGAAAGAACACACATGAAATAACTGGTTGATCCATGTGTGGTTTGGAAAGAACACACATGCAATGACCACTGGTTGATCCATATGTGGTTTGTGGAAAGAACACACATGCAATGACTCTAGTGCTGGTTTTAGTATAAGAACACACATGCAATGACACTAGTTGATCCATATGTGGTTCGTGGAAAGAACACACATGCAATGACTCAAGGGGATCCATATGTGGTTTGTGGAAGGAACACACATGCAATGACCACTAGTCAATCAATGTGTGGTTTGTGGAAAGAACACACATGCAATGACACTGGTTGATCCATGTGTGGTTTGTGGAAAGAACACACATGCAATGACTCTAGTGCTGGATTTAGTATAAGAACACAGATGAAATGACTCTAGTGCTGGTTTTAGTATAAGAACACACATGCAATGATTCTAGTGCTGGTTTTAGTATAAGAACACACATGCAATGACACTGGTTGATCCATATGTGGTTTGTGGAAAGAACACACATGCAATGACTCTAGTGCTGGTTTTAGTATAAGAACACACATGCAATGACTCTAGTGGGTCCATATGTGGTTTGTGAAAAGAACACACATGCAATGACTCTAGTGGATCCATATGTGGTTTGTGAAAAGAACACACATGCAATGACCACTGGTTGATCCATATGTGGTTTGTGGAAAGAACACACATGCAATGACACTGGTTGATCCATGTGTGGTTTGTGGAAAGAACACACATGCAATGACTCTAGTGCTGGTATTAGTATAAGAACACACATGTAATGACTCTAGTGCTAGTTTTAGTATAAAAACACACATGCAATGACACTGGTTGATCCATTTGTGGTTTGTTGAAAGAACACACATGCAATGACTCTATTGCTGGTTTTAGTATAAGAACACACATGCAATGACTCTAGTGCTGGTTTTAGTATAAGAACACACATGCAATGACCCTAGTGCTGGTTTTAGTATAAGAACACACATGCAATGACCACTGGTCAATCCATGTGTGGTTTGTGAAAAGAACAGACATGCAATGACACTGGTGGATCCATATGTGGTTTGTGAAAAGAACACACATGCAATGACTCTAGTGTTGGTTTTAGTATAAGAACACACATGCAATGACTATAGTGGGGCCATATGTGGTTTGTGAAAAGAACACATATGCAATGACTCTAGTTCATCCATATGTGGTTTGTGGAAAGAACACACATGCAATGACCACTGGTTGATCGATATGTGGTTTGTGGAAAGAACACACATGCAATGACATTAGTTGATCCATGTGTGGTTTGTGGAAAGAACACACATGCAATGACTCTACTGCTGGTTTTAGTATAAGAACACACATGCAATAACTCTAGTGCTGGTTTTAGTATAAGAACACACATGCAATGACACTGGTTGATCCATATGTTGTTTGTGGAAAGAACACACATGCAATGACCACTGGTCGATCCATGTGTGTTTTGTGGAAAGAACACACATGCAATGACACTGGTGGATCCATATGTGGTTTGTGAAAAGAACACACATGCAATGACTCTACTGCTGGTTTTAGTATACGAAAACCCATGCAACGACTCTAGTGGGTCCATATGTTGTTTGTGAAAAGAACACACATGCAATGACTCTAATGGATCCATATGTGGTTTGTGGAAAAGAACACACATGCAATGACCACTGGTTGATCCATATGTGGTTTGTGGAAAGAACACACATGCAATAACACTGGTTGATCCATGTGTGGTTTGTGGAAAGAACACACATGCAATGACCACTGGTTGATCCATATGTGGTTTGTGGAAAGAACACACATGCAATGACTCTAGTGCTGGTTTTAGTATAAGAACACACATGCAATGACACTAGTTGATCCATATGTGGTTCGTGGAAAGAACACACATGCAATGACTCAAGGGGATCCATATGTGGTTTGTGGAAGGAACACACATGCAATGACCACTAGTCAATCAATGTGGTTTGTGGAAAGAACACACATGCAATGACACTGGTTGATCCATGTGTGGTTTGTGGAAAGAACACACATGCAATGACTCTAGTGCTGGATTTAGTATAAGAACACAGATGAAATGACTCTAGTGCTGGTTTTAGTATAAGAACACACATGCAATGATTCTAGTGCTGGTTTTAGTATAAGAACACACATGCAATGACACTTGTTGATCCATATGTGGTTTGTGGAAAGAACACACATGCAATGACTCTAGTGCTGGTTTTAGTATAAGAACACACATGAAATGACTCTAGTGCTGGTTTTAGTATAAGAACACACATGCAATGATTCTAGTGCTGGTTTTAGTATAAGAACACACATGCAATGACACTGGTTGATCCATATGTGGTTTGTGGAAAGAACACACATGCAATGACTCAGGGGGATCCATGTGTGGTTTGTGGAAAGAACACACATGCAATGACCACTGGTCGATCCATGTATGGTTTGTGGAAAGAACACACATGCAATGACACTTGTGGATCCATATGTGGTTTGTGAAAAGAACACACATGCAATGACTCTAGTGCTGGTTTTAGTATAAGAACACACATGCAATGACTCTAGTGGGTCCATATGTGGTTTGTGAAAAGAACACACATGCAATGACTCTAGTTGATCCATATGTGGTTTGTGGAAAAGAACACACATGCAATGACCACTGGTTGATCCATATGTGGTTTGTGGAAAGAACACACATGCAATGACACTGGTTGATCCATGTGTGGTTTGTGGAAAGAACACACATGCAATGACTCTAGTGCTGGTTTTAGTATAAGAACACACATGCAATGACTCTAGTGCTGGTTTTAGTATAAGAACACAGATGCAATGACACTGGTTGATCCATATGTGGTTTGTGGAAAGAACACACATGCAATGCCGCAGGGGGATCCATGTTTTGTTTTTTGAAATAACACACATGCAATGACCACTGGTCGATCCATGTGTGTTTTGTGGAAAGAACACACATGCAATGACACTGGTTGATCCATATGTGATTTGTGAAAAGAACACACATGCAATGACTCTAGTGCTGGTTTTACTATAAGAACACACATGCAATGACTCTAGTGGGTCCATATGTGGTTTGTGAAAGAACACACATGCAATGACTCTAGTGGATCCATATGTGGTTTGTGGAAAAGAACACACATGCAATGACCACTGGTTGATCCATATGTGGTTTGTGGAAAGAACACACATGCAATGACACTGGTTGATCCTTGTGTGGTTTGTGGAAAGAACACACATGCAATGACTCTAGTGCTGGTATTAGTATAAGAACACACATGCAATGACTCTAGTGCTAGTTTTAGTATAAAAACACACATGCAATGACATTGGTTGATCCATTTGTGGTTTGTGGAAAGAACACACATGCAATGACTCAGGGGGATCCATGTGTGGTTTGTGGAAAGAATACACATGCAATGACCACTGGTCGATCAATGTGTGGTTTGTGGAAAGAACACACATCCAATGACACTGGTGGATCCATATGTGGTTCATGAAAAGAACACACATGTAATGCCACTAGTTGATCCATATGTGGTTTGTGGAAAGAACACACATGCAATGATACTGGTTGATCCATGTGTGATTTGTTGAAAGAACACACATGCAATGCCATTGGTTGATCCATATGTGGTTTGTGAAAAGAACACACATGCAATGACACTGGTGGTTCCATGTGTGGTTTGTGGAAAGAACACACATGCAATAATACTGGTGGATCCATGTGTGGTTTGTGAAAAGAACACACATGCAATGCCATTGGTTGATCCATGTGTGGTCTGTGGAAAGAACACACATGGATCCATATGTGGTTCATGTCAGGAACACACATGCAATGCCATTGATTGATCCATATGTGGTTTGTGGAAAGAACACACATGCAATGACGCTGGTGGCTCCATGTGTGGTTTGTGGAAAGAACACACATGCAATGACTCTAGTGGATCCATGTGTGGTTTGTGGAAAAGAACACACATGCAATGACCACTGGTTGATCCATATGTGGTTTGTGGAAAGAACACACATGCAATGACATTGGTAGATCCATGTGTGGTTTGTGGAAAGAACACACATGGAATGCCATTGGTTGATCCATATGTGGTTTGTGAAAAGAACACACATGCAATGACTCTAGTGGATCCATATGTCGTTTGTGGAAAGAACACACATGCAATGACTCTAGTGGGTCCATATGTGGTGCATGTCAGGAACACACATGCAATGCCATTGGTGGATCCATGTGTTGTTTGTGGAAAGAACACACATGAAATGACTCTAGTGGGTACATATGTAGTTTGTGAAAAGAACACACATGCAATGACTCTAGTGTATCCATATGTGGTTTGTGGAAAAGAACACACATGTAATGAACACTGGTTGATCCATATGTGGTTTTTGGAAAGAAAACACATGCAATGACCACTAGTTGATCAAGAAGTGGTTTGTGGAAAGAACACACATGAAGTGACCACTAGTCAATCCATGTTTTTTTTGTGGAAAGAACACCCATGCAATGACACTAGTGGATCCATATTTGGTTTGTGAAAATAACACACATGCAATGACTCTAGTGCTGGTTTTAGTTTAAGAACACACATGCAATGACTCTAGTGGGTCCATATGTGCTTTGTGAAAAGAACACACATGCAATGACTCTAGTGGATCCATATGTGGTTTGTGGAAAAGAACACACATGCAATGACCACTGGTTGATCCATATGTGGTTTGTGGTAAGAACACACATGCAATGACACTGGTTGATCCATGTGTGGTTTGTGGAAAGAACACACATGCAATGACTCTATTGCTGGTTTTAGTATAAGAACACACATGCAATGACTCTAGTGCTGGTTTTAGTATAAGAACACACATGCAATGACCCTAGTGCTGGTTTTAGTATAAGAACACACATGCAATGACCACTGGTCAATCCATGTGTGGTTTGTGAAAAGAACAGACATGCAATGACACTGGTGGATCCATATGTGGTTTGTGAAAAGAACACACATGCAATGACTCTAGTGTTGGTTTTAGTATAAGAACACACATGCAATGACTATAGTGGGGCCATATGTGGTTTGTGAAAAGAACACACATGCAATGACTCTAGTTCATCCATATGTGGTTTGTGGAAAGAACACACATGCAATGACCACTGGTTGATCGATATGTGGTTTGTGGAAAGAACACACATGCAATGACACTAGTTGATCCATGTGTGGTTTGTGGAAAGAACACACATGCAATGACTCTACTGCTGGTTTTAGTATAAGAACACACATGCAATAACTCTAGTGCTGGTTTTAGTATAAGAACACACATGCAATGACACTGGTTGATCCATATGTTGTTTGTGGAAAGAACACACATGCAATGACCACTGGTCGATCCATGTGTGTTTTATGGAAAGAACACACATGCAATGACACTGGTGGATCCATATGTGGTTTGTGAAAAGAACACACATGCAATGACTCTACTGCTGGTTTTAGTATAAGAAAACCCATGCAACGACTCTAGTGGGTCCATATGTTGTTTGTGAAAAGAACACACATGCAATGACTCTAATGGATCCATATGTGGTTTGTGGAAAAGAACACACATGCAATGACCACTGGTTGATCCATATGTGGTTTGTGGAAAGAACACACATGCAATGACACTGGTTGATCCATGTGTGGTTTGTGGAAAGAACGCACATGCAATGACCACTGGTTGATCCATATATGGTTTGTGGAAAGAACACACATGCAATGACTCTAGTGCTGGTTTTAGTATAAGAACACACATGCAATGACACTAGTTGATCCATATGTGGTTCGTGGAAAGAACACACATGCAATGACTCAAGGGGATCCATATGTGGTTTGTGGAAGGAACACACATGCAATGACCACTAGTCAATCCATGTGTGGTTTGTGGAAAGAACACACATGCAATGACACTGGTGGATCCATATGTAGTTTGTGAAAAGAACACACATGCAATGACTCTAGTGTTGGTTTTAGTAGAAGAACGCACATGCAATGACTCTAGTGGGTCCATATGTGGTTTGTGAAAAGAATACACATGCAATAACTCTAGTAGATCCATATATGGTTTGTGGAAAAGAACACACATGCAATGACCACTGGTTGATCCATATGTGGTTTGTGGAAAGAACACACATGCAATGACTCTAGTGCTGGTTTTAGTATAAGAACGCACATGCAATGACTCTAGTGGGTCCATATGTGGTTTATGAAAAGAACACACATGCAATGACTCTAGTAGATCCATATGTGGTTTGTGGAAAAGAACACACATGCAATGACCACTGGTTGATCCATATGTGGTTTGTGGAAAGAACGCACATGCAGTGACTCTAGTTCATCCATATGTGGTTTGTGGAAAGAACACACATGCAATGACCACTGGTTGATCGATATGTGGTTTGTGGAAAGAACACACATGCAATGACACTAGTTGATCCATGTGTGGTTTGTGGAAAGAACACACATGCAATGACTCTACTGCTGGTTTTAGTATAAGAACACACATGCAATAACTCTAGTGCTGGTTTTAGTATAAGAACACACATGCAATGACACTGGTTGATCCATATGTTGTTTGTGGAAAGAACACACATGCAATGACCACTGGTCGATCCATGTGTGTTTTGTGGAAAGAACACACATGCAATGACACTGGTGGATCCATATGTGGTTTGTGAAAAGAACACACATGCAATGACTCTACTGCTGGTTTTAGTATAAGAAAACCCATGCAACGACTCTAGTGGGTCCATATGTTGTTTGTGAAAAGAACACACATGCAATGACTCTAATGGATCCATATGTGGTTTGTGGAAAAGAACACACATGCAATGACCACTAGTTGATCCATATGTGGTTTGTGGAAAGAACACACATGCAATGACACTGGTTGATCCATGTGTGGTTTGTGGAAAGAACGCACATGCAATGACCACTGGTTGATCCATATGTGGTTTGTGGAAAGAACACACATGCAATGACTCTAGTGCTAGTTTTAGTATAAGAACACACATGCAATGACACTAGTTGATCCATATGTGGTTCGTGGAAAGAACACACATGCAATGACTCAAGGGGATCCATATGTGGTTTGTGGAAGGAACACACATGCAATGACCACTAGTCAATCCATGTGTGGTTTGTGGAAAGAACACACATGCAATGACACTGGTGGATCCATATGTAGTTTGTGAAAAGAACACACATGCAATGACTCTAGTGTTGGTTTTAGTATAAGAACGCACATGCAATGACTCTAGTGGGTCCATATGTGGTTTGTGAAAAGAACACACATGCAATGACTCTAGTAGATCCATATGTGGTTTGTGGAAAAGAACACACATGCAATGACACTGGTTGATCCATATGTGGTTTGTGGAAAGAACACACATGCAATGACTCTAGTGCTGGTTTTAGTATAAGAACGCACATGCAATGACTCTAGTGGGTCCATATGTGGTTTGTGAAAAGAACACACATGCAATGACTCTAGTAGATCCATATGTGGTTTGTCGAAAAGAACACACATGCAATGACCACTGGTTGATCCATATGTGGTTTGTGGAAAGAACACACATGCAATGACACTGGTTGATCCATGTGTGGTTTGTGGAAAGAACACACATGCAATGACTCTAGTGCTGGATTTAGTATAAGAACACACATGAAATGACTCTAGTGCTGGTTTTAGTATAAGAACACACATGCAATGATTCTAGTGCTGGTTTTAGTATAAGAACACAGATGCAATGACACTGGTTGATCCATATGTGGTTTGTGGAAAGAACACACATGCAATGACTCAGGGGGATCCATGTGTGGTTTGTGGAAAGAACACACATGCAATGACCACTGGTCGATCCATGTATGGTTTGTGGAAAGAACACACATGCAATGACACTTGTGGATCCATATATGGTTTGTGAAAAGAACACACATGCAATGACTCTAGTGCTGGTTTTAGTATAAGAACACACATGCAATGACTCTAGTGGGTCCATATGTGGTTTGTGAAAAGAACACACATGCAATGACTCTAGTTGATCCATATGTGGTTTGTGGAAAAGAACACACATGCAATGACCACTGGTTGATCCATATGTGGTTTGTGGAAAGAACACACATGCAATGACACTGGTTGATCCATGTGTGGTTTGTGGAAAGAACACACATGCAATGACTCTAGTGCTGGTTTTATTATAAGAACACACATGCAATGACTCTAGTGCTGGTTTTAGTATAAGAACACAGATGCAATGACACTGGTTGATCCATATGTGGTTTGTGGAAAGAACACACATGCAATGCCGCAGGGGGATCCATGTGTGGTTTGTGGAAAGAACACACATGCAATGACCATGTCGATCCATGTTTGGTTTGTGGAAAGAACACACATGCAATGACACTTGTGGATCCATATGTGGTTTGTGAAAAGAACACACATGCAATGACTCTAGTGCTGGTTTTACTATAAGAACACACATGCAATGACTCTAGTGGGTCCATATGTGGTTTGTGAAAATAACACACATGCAATGACTCTAGTGGATCCATATGTGGTTTGTGGAAAAGAACACACATGCAATGACCACTGGTTGATCCATATGTGGTTTGTGGAAAGAACACACATGCAATGACACTGGTTGATCCATGTGTGGTTTGTGGAAAGAACACACATGCAATGACTCTAGTGCTGGTATTAGTATAAGAACACACATGTAATGACTCTAATGCTAGTTTTAGTATAAAAACACACATGCAATGACACTGGTTGATCCATTTGTGGTTTGTGGAAAGAACACACATGCAATGACTCTATTGCTGGTTTTAGTATAAGAACACACATGCAATGACTCTAGTGCTGGTTTTAGTATAAGAACACACATGCAATGACCCTAGTGCTGGTTTTAGTATAAGAACACACATGCAATGACCACTCAATCCATGTGTGGTTTGTGAAAAGAACAGACATGCAATGACACTGGTGGATCCATATGTGGTTTGTGAAAAGAACACACATGCAATGACTCTTGTGTTGGTTTTAGTATAAGAACACACATGCAATGACTATAGTGGGGCCATATGTGGTTTGTGAAAAGAACACACATGCAATGACTCTAGTTCATCCATATGTGGTTTGTGGAAAGAACACACATGCAATGACAACTGTTGATCCATATGTGTTTTGTGGAAAGAACACACATGCAATGACACTTGTTGATCCATTTGTGGTTTGTGGAAAGAACACACATGCAATGACTCTACTGCTGGTTTTAGTATAAGAACACACATGCAATAACTCTAGTGCTGGTTTTAGTATAAGAACACACATGCAATGACACTGGTTGATCCATATGTTGTTTGTGGAAAGAACACACATGCAATGACCATGGTCGATCCATGTGTGTTTGTGGAAAGAACACACATGCAATGACACTGGTGGATCCATATGTGGTTTGTGAAAAGAACACACATGCAATGACTCTACTGCTGGTTTTAGTATAAGAAAACCCATGCAACGACTCTAGTGGGTCCATATGTTGTTTGTGAAAAGAACACACATGCAATGACTCTAATGGATCCATATGTGGTTTGTGGAAAAGAACACACATGCAATGACCACTGGTTGATCCATATGTGGTTTGTGGAAAGAACACACATGCAATGACACTGGTTGATCCATGTGTGGTTTGTGGAAAGAACACACATGCAATGACCACTGGTTGATCCATATGTGGTTTGTGGAAAGAACACACATGCAATGACTCTAGTGCTGGTTTTAGTATAAGAACACACATGCAATGACACTAGTTGATCCATATGTGGTTCGTGGAAAGAACACACATGCAATGACTCAAGGGGATCCATATGTGGTTTGTGGAAGGAACACACATGCAATGACCACTAGTCAATCAATGTGTGGTTTGTGGAAAGAACACACATGCAATGACACTGGTGGATCCATATGTGGTTTGTGGAAAAGAACACACATGCAATGACCACTGGTTGATCCATATGTGGTTTGTGGAAAGAACACACATGCAATGACACTGGTTGATCCATGTGTGGTTTGTGGAAAGAACACACATGCAATGACTCTAGTGCTGGTATTAGTATAAGAACACACATGTAATGACTCTAGTGCTAGTTTTAGTATAAAAACACACATGCAATGACACTGGTTGATCCATTTGTGGTTTGTGGAAAGAACACACATGCAATGACTCTATTGCTGGTTTTAGTATAAGAACACACATGCAATGACTCTAGTGCTGGTTTTAGTATAAGAACACACATGCAATGACCCTAGTGCTGGTTTTAGTATAAGAACACACATGCAATGACCACTGGTCAATCCATGTGTGGTTTGTGAAAAGAACAGACATGCAATGACACTGGTGGATCCATATGTGGTTTGTGAAAAGAACACACATGCAATGACTCTAGTATTGGTTTTAGTATAAGAACACACATGCAATGACTATAGTGGCGCCATATGTGGTTTGTGAAAAGAACACACATGCAATGACTCTAGTTCATCCATATGTGGTTTGTGGAAAGAACAGACATGCAATGACCACTGGTTGATCGATATGTGGTTTGTGGAAAGAACACACATGCAATGACACTAGTTGATCCATGTGTGGTTTGTGGAAAGAACACACATGCAATGACTCTACTGCTGGTTTTAGTATAAGAACACACATGCAATAACTCTAGTGCTGGTTTTAGTATAAGAACACACATGCAATGACACTGGTTGATCCATATGTTGTTTGTGGAAAGAACACTCATGCAATGACCACTGGTCGATCCATGTGTGTATTGTGGAAAGAACACACATGCAATGACACTGGTGGATCCATATGTGGTTTGTGAAAAGAACACACATGCAATGACTCTACTGCTGGTTTTAGTATAAGAAAACCCATGCAACGACTCTAGTGGGTCCATATGTTGTTTGTGAAAAGAACACACATGCAATGACTCTAATGGATCCATATGTGGTTTGTGGAAAAGAACACACATGCAATGACCACTGGTTGATCCATATGTGGTTTGTGGAAAGAACACACATGCAATGACACTGGTTGATCCATGTGTGGTTTGTGGAAAGAACACACATGCAATGACCACTGGTTGATCCATATGTGGTTTGTGGAAAGAACACACATGCAATGACTCTAGTGCTGGTTTTAGTATAAGAACACACATGCAATGACACTAGTTGATCCATATGTGGTTCGTGGAAAGAACACACATGCAATGACTCAAGGGGATCCCAATGTGGTTTGTGGAAGGAACACACATGCAATGACCACTAGTCAATCAATGTGTGGTTTGTGGAAAGAACACACATGCAATGACACTGGTGGATCCATATGTAGTTTGTGAAAAGAACACACATGCAATGACTCTAGTGTTGGTTTTAGTATAAGAACGCACATGCAATGACTCTAGTGGGTCCATATGTGGTTTGTGAAAAGAACACACATGCAATGACTCTAGTAGATCCATATGTGGTTTGTGGAAAAGAACACACATGCAATGACCAATGGTTGATCCATATGTGGTTTGTGGAAAGAACACACATGCAATGACTCTAGTGCTGGTTTTAGTATAAGAACGCACATGCAATGACTCTAGTGGGTCCATATGTGGTTTGTGAAAAGAACACACATGCAATGACTCTAGTAGATCCATATGTGGTTTGTGGAAAAGAACACACATGCAATGACCACTGGTTGATCCATATGTGGTTTGTGGAAAGAACACACATGCAATGACACTGGTTGATCCATGTGTGGTTTGTGGAAAGAACACACATGCAATGACTCTAGTGCTGGATTTAGTATAAGAACAACAATGAAATGACTCTAGTGCTGGTTTTAGTATAAGAACATACATGCAATGATTCTAGTGCTGGTTTTAGTATAAGAACACACATGCAATGACACTGGTTGATCCATATGTGGTTTGTGGAAAGAACACACATGCAATGACTCAGGGGGATCCATGTGTGGTTTGTGGAAAGAACACACATGCAATGACCACTGGTCGATCCATGTATGGTTTGTGGAAAGAACACACATGCAATGACACTTGTGGATCCATATGTGGTTTGTGAAAAGAACACACATGCAATGACTCTAGTGCTGGTTTTAGTATAAGAACACACATGCAATGACTCTAGTGGGTCCATATGTGGTTTGTGAAAAGAACACACATGCAATGACTCTAGTTGATCCATATGTGGTTTGTGGAAAAGAACACACATGCAATGACCACTGGTTGATCCATATGTGGTTTGTGGAAAGAACACACATGCAATGACACTGGTTGATCCATGTGTGGTTTGTGGAAAGAACACACATGCAATGACTCTAGTGCTGGTTTTAGTATAAGAACACACCTTCAATGACTCTAGTGCTGGTTTTAGTATAAGAACACAGATGCAATGACACTGGTGATCCATATGTGGTTTGTGGAAAGAACACACATGCAATGCCGCAGGGGGGTCCATGTGTGGTTTGTGGAAAGAACACACATGCAATGACCACTGGTCGATCCATGTGTGTTTTGTGGAAAGAACACACATGTAATGACACTGGTGGATCCATATGTGGTTTGTGAAAAGAACACACATGCAATGACTCTAGTGCTGGTTTTACTATAAGAACACACATGCAATGACTCTAGTGGGTCCATATGTGGTTTGTGAAAATAACACACATGCAATGACTCTAGTGGATCCATATGTGGTTTGTGGAAAAGAACACACATGCAATGACCACTGGTTGATCCATATGTGGTTTGTGGAAAGAACACACATGCAATGACACTGGTTGATCCATGTGTGGTTTGTGGAAAGAACACACATGCAATGACTCTAGTGCTGGTATTAGTATAAGAACACACATGTAATGACTCTAGTGCTAGTTTTAGTATAAAAACACACATGCAATGACACTGGTTGATCCATTTGTGGTTTGTGGAAAGAACACACATGCAATGACACTGGTGGATCCATATGTGGTTTGTGAAAAGAACACACATGCAATGACTCTACTGCTGGTTTTAGTATAAGAAAACCCATGCAACGACTCTAGTGGGTCCATATGTGGTTTGTGAAAAGAACACACATGCAATGACTCTAATGGATCCATATGTGGTTTGTGGAAAAGAACACACATGCAATGACCACTGGTTGATCCATATGTGGTTTGTGGAAAGAACACACATGAAATGACTCTAGTGCTGGTTTTAGTATAAGAACACACATGCAATGATTCTAGTGCTGGTTTTAGTATAAGAACACACATGCAATGACACTGGTTGATCCATATGTGGTTTGTGGAAAGAACACACATGCAATGACTCAGGGGGATCCATGTGTGGTTTGTGGAAAGAACACACATGCAATGACCACTGGTCGATCCATGTATGGTTTGTGGAAAGAACACACATGCAATGACACTTGTGGATCCATATGTGGTTTGTGAAAAGAACACACATGCAATGACTCTAGTGCTGGTTTTAGTATAAGAACACACATGCAATGACTCTAGTGGGTCCATATGTGGTTTGTGAAAAGAACACACATGCAATGACTCTAGTTGATACATATGTGGTTTGTGGAAAAGAACACACATGCAATGACCACTGGTTGATCCATATGTGGTTTGTGGAAAGAACACACATGCAATGACACTGGTTGATCCATGTGTGGTTTGTGGAAAGAACACACATGCAATGACTCTAGTGCTGGTTTTAGTATAAGAACACACATGCAATGACTCTAGTGCTGGTTTTAGTATAAGAACACAGATGCAATGACACTGGTTGATCCATATGTGGTTTGTGGAAAGAACACACATGCAATGCCGCAGGGGGATCCATGTGTGGTTTGTGGAAAAGAACACACATGCCATGAACACGGGTCGATCCATGTGTGTTTTGTGGAAAGAACACACATGCAATGACACTGGTGGATCCATATGTGGTTTGTGAAAAGAACACACATGCAATGACTCTAGTGCTGGTTTTACTATAAGAACACACATGCAATGACTCTAGTGGGTCCATATGTGGTTTGTGAAAATAACACACATGCAATGACTCTAGTGGGTCCATATGTGGTTTGTGAAAATAACACACATGCAATGACTCTAGTGGATCCATATGTGGTTTGTGGAAAAGAACACACATGCAATGACCACTGGTTGATCCATATGTGGTTTGTGGAAAGAACACACATGAAATGACATTGGTTGATCCATGTGTGGTTTGTGGAAAGAACACACATGCAATGACTCTACTGCTGGTTTTAGTATAAGAACACACATGCAATAACTCTAGTTCTGGTTTTAGTATAAGAACACACATGCAATGAAACTGGTTGATCCATATGTTGTTTGTGGAAAGAACACACATGCAATGACCACTGGTCGATCCATGTGTGTTTTGTGGAAAGAACACACATGCAATGACACTGGTGGATCCATATGTGGTTTGTGAAAAGAACACACATGCAATGACTCTACTGCTGGTTTTAGTATAAGAAAACCCATGCAACGACTCTAGTGGGTCCATATGTGGTTTGTGAAAAGAACACACATGCAATGACTCTAATGGATCCATATGTGGTTTGTGGAAAAGAACACACATGCAATGACCACTGGTTGATCCATATGTGGTTTGTGGAAAGAACACAAATGAAATGACTCTAGTGCTGGTTTTAGTATAAGAACACACATGCAATGATTCTAGTGCTGGTTTTAGTATAAGAACACACATGCAATGACACTGGTTGATCCATATGTGGTTTGTGGAAAGAACACACATGCAATGACTCAGGGGGATCCATGTGTGGTTTGTGGAAAGAACACACATGCAATGACCACTGGTCGATCCATGTATGGTTTGTGGAAAGAACACACATGCAATGACACTTGTGGATCCATATGTGGTTTGTGAAAAGAACACACATGCAATGACTCTAGTGCTGGTTTTAGTATAAGAACACACATGCAATGACTCTAGTGGGTCCATATGTGGTTTGTGAAAAGAACACACATGGAATGACTCTAGTTGATCCATATGTGGTTTGTGGAAAAGAACACACATGCAATGACCACTGGTTGATCCATATGTGGTTTGTGGAAAGAACACACATGCAATGACACTGGTTGATCCATGTGTGGTTTATGGAAAGAACACACATGCAATGACTCTAGTGCTGGTTTTAGTATAAGAACACACATGCAATGACTCTAGTGCTGGTTTTAGTATAAGAACACAGATGCAATGACACTGGTTGATCCATATGTGGTTTGTGGAAAGAACACACATGCAATGACTCAGGGGGATCCATGTGTGGTTTGTGGAAAGAACACACATGCAATGACCACTGGTCGATCCATGTGTGTTTTGTGGAAAGAACACACATGCAATGACACTGGTGGATCCATATGTGGTTCGTGAAAAGAACACACATGTAATGCCACTGGTTGATCCATATGTGGTTTGTGGAAAGAACACACATGCAATGATACTGGTTGATCCATGTGTGATTTGTTGAAAGAACACACATGCAATGCCATTGGTTGATCCAAATGTGGTTTGTGAAAAGAACACACATGCAGTGACACTGGTGGATCCATGTGTGGTTTGTGGAAAGAACACACATGCAATAATACTGGTGGATCCATGTGTGGTTTGTGAAAAGAACACACATGCAATGCCATTGGTTGATCCATGTGTGGTCTGTGGAAAGAACACACATGTATCCATATGTGGTTCATGTCAGGAACACACATGCAATGCCATTGATTGATCCATATGTGGTTTGTGGAAAGAACTCACATGCAATGACGCTGGTGGCTCCATGTGTGGTTTGTGGAAAGAACACACATGCAATGACTCTAGTGGATCCATGTGTGGTTTGTGGAAAAGAACACACATGCAATGACCACTGGTTAATCCATATGTGGTTTGTGGTAAGAACACACATGCAATGACACTGGTTGATCCATGTGTGGTTTGTGGAAAGAACACACATGCAATGACCACTGGTTGATCCATATGTGGTTTGTGGAAAGAACACACATGCAATGACATTGGTTGATCCATGTGTGGTTTGTGGAAAGAACACACATGGAATGCCATTGGTTGATCCATATGTGGTTTGTGAAAAGAACACACATGCAATGGCTCTAGTGGATCCATATGTCGTTTGTGGAAAGAACACACATGCAATGACTCTAGTGGGTCCATATGTGGTGCATGTCAGGAACACACATGCAATGCCATTGGTGGATCCATGTGTTGTTTGTGGAAAGAACACACATGAAATGACTCTAGTGGGTACATATGTAGTTTGTGAAAAGAACACACATGCAATGACTCTAGTGTATCCATATGTGGTTTGTGGAAAAGAACACACATGTAATGAACACTGGTTGATCCATATGTGGTTTGTGGAAAGAACACACATGCAATGACCACTAGTTGATCAAGAACTGGTTTGTGGAAAGAACACACATGCAGTGACCACTAGTCAATCCGTGTGTGTTTTGTGGAAACAACACCCATGCAATGACACTAGTGGATCCATATATGGTTTGTGAAAATAACACACATGCAATGACTCTAGTGCTGGTTTTAGTTTAAGAACACACATGCAATGACTCTAGTGGGTCCATATGTGCTTTGTGAAAAGAACACACATGCAATGACTCTAGTGGATCCATATGTGGTTTGTGGAAAAGAACACACATGCAATGACCACTGGTTGATCCATATGTGGTTTGTGGTAAGAACACACATGCAATGACACTGGTTGATCCATGTGTGGTTTGTGGAAAGAACACACATGCAATGACTCTATTGCTGGTTTTAGTATAAGAACACACATGCAATGACTCTAGTGCTGGTTTTAGTATAAGAACACACATGCAATGACCCTAGTGCTGGTTTTAGTATAAGAACACACATGCAATGACCACTGGTCAATCCATGTGTGGTTTGTGAAAAGAACAGACATGCAATGACACTGGTGGATCCATATGTGGTTTGTGAAAAGAACACACATGCAATGACTCTAGTGCTGGTTTTAGTATAAGAACACACATGCAATGACTATAGTGGGGCAATATGTGATTTGTGAAAAGAACACACATGCAATGACTCTAGTTCATCCATATGTGGTTTGTGGAAAGAACACACATGCAATGACCACTGGTTGATCGATATGTGGTTTGTGGAAAGAACACACATGCAATGACTCAGGGGATCCATGTGTGTTTGTGGAAAGAACACACATGGAATGACCACTGGTTGATCCATGTGTGGTTTGTGGAAAGAACACACATCCAATGACACTGGTGGATCCATATGTGGTTCGTGAAAAGAACACACATGTAATGCCACTGGTTGATCCATATGTGGTTTGTGGAAAGAACACACATGCAATGATACTGGTTGATCCATGTGTGATTTGTTGAAAGAACACACATGCAATGCCATTGGTTGATCCATATGTGGTTTGTGAAAAGAACACACATGCAGTGACACTGGTGGATCCATGTGTGGTTTGTGGAAAGAACACACATGCAATAATACTGGTGGATCCATGTGTGGTTTGTGAAAAGAACACACATGCAATGCCATTGGTTGATCCATGTGTGGTCTGTGGAAAGAACACACATGTATCCATATGTGGTTCATGTCAGGAACACACATGCAATGCCATTGATTGATCCATATGTGGTTTGTGGAAAGAACTCACATGCAATGACGCTGGTGGCTCCATGTGTGGTTTGCGGAAAGAACACACATGCAATGACTCTAGTGGATCCATGTGTGGTTTGTGGAAAAGAACACACATGCAATGACCACTGGTTAATCCATATGTGGTTTGTGGTAAGAACACACATGCAATGACACTGGTTGATCCATGTGTGGTTTGTGGAAAGAACACACATGCAATGACCACTGGTTGATCCATATGTGGTTTGTGGAAAGAACACACATGCAATGACATTGGTTGATCCATGTGTGGTTTGTGGAAAGAACACACATGGAATGCCATTGGTTGATCCATATGTGGTTTGTGAAAAGAACACACATGCAATGGCTCTAGTGGATCCATATGTCGTTTGTGGAAAGAACACACATGCAATGACTCTAGTGGGTCCATATGTGGTGCATGTCAGGAACACACATGCAATGCCATTGGTGGATCCATGTGTTGTTTGTGGAAAGAACACACATGAAATGACTCTAGTGGGTACATATGTAGTGAAAAGAACACATGCAATGACTCTAGTGTATCCATATGTGGTTTGTGGAAAAGAACACACATGTAATGAACACTGGTTGATCCATATGTGGTTTGTGGAAAGAACACACATGCAATGACCACTAGTTGATCAAGAACTGGTTTGTGGAAAGAACACACATGCAGTGACCACTAGTCAATCCGTGTGTGTTTTGTGGAAACAACACCCATGCAATGACACTAGTGGATCCATATATGGTTTGTGAAAATAACACACATGCAATGACTCTAGTGCTGGTTTTAGTTTAAGAACACACATGCAATGACTCTAGTGGGTCCATATGTGCTTTGTGAAAAGAACACACATGCAATGACTCTAGTGGATCCATATGTGGTTTGTGGAAAAGAACACACATGCAATGACCACTGGTTGATCCATATGTGGTTTGTGGTAAGAACACACATGCAATGACACTGGTTGATCCATGTGTGGTTTGTGGAAAGAACACACATGCAATGACTCTATTGCTAGTTTTAGTATAAGAACACACATGCAATGACTCTAGTGCTGGTTTTAGTATAAGAACACACATGCAATGACCCTAGTGCTGGTTTTAGTATAAGAACACACATGCAATGACCACTGGTCAATCCATGTGTGGTTTGTGAAAAGAACAGACATGCAATGACACTGGTGGATCCATATGTGGTTTGTGAAAAGAACACACATGCAATGACTCTAGTGCTGGTTTTAGTATAAGAACACACATGCAATGACTATAGTGGGGCAATATGTGATTTGTGAAAAGAACACACATGCAATGACTCTAGTTCATCCATATGTGGTTTGTGGAAAGAACACACATGCAATGACCACTGGTTGATCGATATGTGGTTTGTGGAAAGAACACACATGCAATGACACTAGTTGATCCATGTGTGGTTTGTGGAAAGAACACACATGCAATGACTCTACTGCTGGTTTTAGTATAAGAACACACATGCAATAACTCTAGTGCTGGTTTTAGTATAAGAACACACATGCAGTGACACTGGTTGATCCATATGTTGTTTGTGGAAAGAACACACATGCAATGACCACTGGTCGATCCATGTGTGTTTTGTGGAAAGAACACACATGCAATGACACTGGTGGATCCATATGTGGTTTGTGGAAAGAACACACATGCAATGACATTGGTTGATCCATGTGTGGTTTGTGGAAAGAACACACATGGAATGCCATTGGTTGATCCATATGTGGTTTGTGAAAAGAACACACATGCAATGGCTCTAGTGGATCCATATGTCGTTTGTGGAAAGAACACACATGCAATGACTCTAGTGGGTCCATATGTGGTGCATGTCAGGAACACACATGCAATGCCATTGGTGGATCCATGTGTTGTTTGTGGAAAGAACACACATGAAATGACTCTAGTGGGTACATATGTAGTTTGTGAAAAGAACACACATGCAATGACTCTAGTGTATCCATATGTGGTTTGTGGAAAAGAACACACATGTAATGAACACTGGTTGATCCATATGTGGTTTGTGGAAAGAACACACATGCAATGACCACTAGTTGATCAAGAACTGGTTTGTGGAAAGAACACACATGCAGTGACCACTAGTCAATCCGTGTGTGTTTTGTGGAAACAACACCCATGCAATGACACTAGTGGATCCATATATGGTTTGTGAAAATAACACACATGCAATGACTCTAGTGCTGGTTTTAGTTTAAGAACACACATGCAATGACTCTAGTGGGTCCATATGTGCTTTGTGAAAAGAACACACATGCAATGACTCTAGTGGATCCATATGTGGTTTGTGGAAAAGAACACACATGCAATGACCACTGGTTGATCCATATGTGGTTTGTGGTAAGAACACACATGCAATGACACTGGTTGATCCATGTGTGGTTTGTGGAAAGAACACACATGCAATGACTCTATTGCTGGTTTTAGTATAAGAACACACATGCAATGACTCTAGTGCTGGTTTTAGTATAAGAACACACATGCAATGACCCTAGTGCTGGTTTTAGTATAAGAACACACATGCAATGACCACTGGTCAATCCATGTGTGGTTTGTGAAAAGAACAGACATGCAATGACACTGGTGGATCCATATGTGGTTTGTGAAAAGAACACACATGCAATGACTCTAGTGCTGGTTTTAGTATAAGAACACACATGCAATGACTATAGTGGGGCAATATGTGATTTGTGAAAAGAACACACATGCAATGACTCTAGTTCATCCATATGTGGTTTGTGGAAAGAACACACATGCAATGACCACTGGTTGATCGATATGTGGTTTGTGGAAAGAACACACATGCAATGACTCAGGGGATCCATGTGTGTTTGTGGAAAGAACACACATGGAATGACCACTGGTTGATCCATGTGTGGTTTGTGGAAAGAACACACATCCAATGACACTGGTGGATCCATATGTGGTTCGTGAAAAGAACACACATGTAATGCCACTGGTTGATCCATATGTGGTTTGTGGAAAGAACACACATGCAATGATACTGGTTGATCCATGTGTGATTTGTTGAAAGAACACACATGCAATGCCATTGGTTGATCCATATGTGGTTTGTGAAAAGAACACACATGCAGTGACACTGGTGGATCCATGTGTGGTTTGTGGAAAGAACACACATGCAATTCCATGGGTGGATCCATGTGTGGTTTGTGAAAAGAACACACATGCAATGCCATTGATTGATCCATATGTGGTTTGTGGAAAGAACTCACATGCAATGACGCTGGTGGCTCCATGTGTGGTTTGTGGAAAGAACACACATGCAATGACTCTAGTGGATCCATGTGTGGTTTGTGGAAAAGAACACACATGCAATGACCACTGGTTGATCCATATGTGGTTTGTGGAAAGAACACACATGCAATGACACTGGTTGATCCATGTGTGGTTTGTGGAAAGAACACACATGCAATGACCACTGGTTAATCCATATGTGGTTTGTGGTAAGAACACACATGCAATGACACTGGTTGATCCATGTGTGGTTTGTGGAAAGAACACACATGCAATGACCACTGGTTGATCCATATGTGGTTTGTGGAAAGAACACACATGCAATGACATTGGTTGATCCATGTGTGGTTTGTGGAAAGAACACACATGGAATGCCATTGGTTGATCCATATGTGGTTTGTGAAAAGAACACACATGCAATGGCTCTAGTGGATCCATATGTGGTTTGTGGAAAGAACACACATGCAATGCCATTGGTGGATCCATGTGTTGTTTGTGGAAAGAACACACATGCAATGACTCTGGTGGATCCATATGTGGTTTGGTAAAAGAACAGACATGCAATTACTCTAGTGGGTCCATATGTGGTTTGTGGAAAAGAACACACTTGTAATGAACACTAGTTGATCCATGTGTAGTTTGTGGAAAGAACACACATGCAATGAACACTTGTTGATCAATATGTGGTTTGTGGAAAGAACACACATGCAGTGACCACTAGTCAATCCGTGTGTGTTTTGTGGAAACAACACCCATGCAATGACACTAGTGGATCCATATATGGTTTGTGAAAATAACACACATGCAATGACTCTAGTGCTGGTTTTAGTTTAAGAACACACATGCAATGACTCTAGTGGGTCCATATGTGCTTTGTGAAAAGAACACACATGCAATGACTCTAGTGGATCCATATGTGGTTTGTGGAAAAGAACACACATGCAATGACCACTGGTTGATCCATATGTGGTTTGTGGTAAGAACACACATGCAATGACACTGGTTGATCCATGTGTGGTTTGTGGAAAGAACACACATGCAATGACTCTATTGCTGGTTTTAGTATAAGAACACACATGCAATGACTCTAGTGCTGGTTTTAGTATAAGAACACACATGCAATGACCCTAGTGCTGGTTTTAGTATAAGAACACACATGCAATGACCACTGGTCAATCCATGTGTGGTTTGTGAAAAGAACAGACATGCAATGACACTTTGGTGGATCCATATGTCGATTGTGAAAAGAACACACATGCAATGACTCTAGTGCTGGTTTTAGTATAAGAACACACATGCAATGACTATAGTGGGGCAATATGTGATTTGTGAAAAGAACACACATGCAATGACTCTAGTTCATCCATATGTGGTTTGTGGAAAGAACACACATGCAATGACCACTGGTTGATCGATATGTGGTTTGTGGAAAGAACACACATGCAATGACACTAGTTGATCCATGTGTGGTTTGTGGAAAGAACACACATGCAATGACTCTACTGCTGGTTTTAGTATAAGAACACACATGCAATAACTCTAGTGCTGGTTTTAGTATAAGAACACACATGCAGTGACACTGGTTGATCCATATGTTGTTTGTGGAAAGAACACACATGCAATGACCACTGGTCGATCCATGTGTGTTTTGTGGAAAGAACACACATGCAATGACACTGGTGGATCCATATGTGGTTTGTGAAAAGAACACACATGCAATGACTCTACTGCTGGTTTTAGTATAAGAAAACCCATGCAACGACTCTAGTGGGTCCATATGTGGTTTGTGAAAAAGAACACACATGCAATGACTCTAATGGATCCATATGTGGTTTGTGGAAAAGAACACACATGCAATGACCACTGGTTGATCCATATGTGGTTTGTGGAAAGAACACACATGCAATGACACTGGTTGATCCATGTGTGGTTTGTGGAAAGAACACACATGCAATGACCACTGGTTGATCCATATGTGGTTTGTGGAAAGAACACACAGGCAATGACTCTAGTACTGGTTTTAGTATAAGAACACACATGCAATGACACTAGTTGAACCATATGTGGTTCGTGGAAAGAACACACATGCAATGACTCAAGGGGATCCATATGTGGTTTGTGTAAGGAACACACATGCAATGACCACTAGTCAATCCATGTGTGGTTTGTGGAAAGAACACACATGCAATGACACTAGTGGATCCATATGTAGTTTGTGAAAAGAACACACATGCAATAACTCTAGTGTTGGTTTTAGTATAAGAACGCACATGCAATGACTCTAGTGGGTCCATATGTGGTTTGTGAAAAGAACACACATGCAATGACTCTAGTAGATCCATATGTGGTTTGTGGAAAAGAACACACATGCAATGACCACTGCTTGATCCATATGTGGTTTGTGGAAAGAACACACATGCAATGACTCTAGTGCTGGTTTTAGTATAAGAACGCACATGCAATGACTCTAGTGGGTCCATATGTGGTTTGTGAAAAGAACACACATGCAATGACTCTAGTAGATCCATATGTGGTTTGTGGAAAAGAACACACATGCAATGACCACTGGTTGATCCATATGTGGTTTGTGGAAAGAACACACATGCAATGACACTGGTTGATCCATGTGTGGTTTGTGGAAAGAACACACATGCAATGACTCTAGTGCTGGATTTAGTATAAGAACACACATGAAATGACTCTAGTGCTGGTTTTAGTATAAGAACACACATGCAATGATTCTAGTGCTGGTTTTAGTATAAGAACACACATGCAATGACACTTTTTGATCCATATGTGGTTTGTGGAAAGAACACACATGCAATGACTCTAGTGCTGGTTTTAGTATAAGAACACACATGAAATGACTCTAGTGCTGGTTTTAGTATAAGAACACACATGCAATGATTCTAGTGCTGGTTTTAGTATAAGAACACACATGCAATGACACTGGTTGATCCATATGTGGTTTGTGGAAAGAACACACATGCAATGACTCAGGGGGATCCATGTGTGGTTTGTGGAAAGAACACACATGCAATGACCACTGGTCGATCCATGTATGGTTTGTGGAAAGAACACACATGCAATGACACTGGTGGAACCATATGTGGTTTGTGAAAAGAACACACATGCAATGACTCTAGTGCTGGTTTCACTATAAGAGCACACATGCAATGACTCTAGTGGGTCCATATGTGGTTTGTGAAAAGAACACACATGCAATGACTCTAGTGGATCCATATGTGGTTTGTGGAAAAGAACACACATGCAATGACCACTGGTTGATCCATATGTGGTTTGTGGAAAGAACACACATGCAATGACACTAGTTGATCCATATGTAGTTTGTGAAAAGAACACACATGCAATGACTCTAGTGTATCCATATGTGGTTTGTGGAAAAGAACACACATGTAATGAAAACTGGTTGATCCATATGTGGTTTGTGGAAAGAACACACATGCAATGACCACTAGTTGATCAAGAAGTGGTTTGTGGAAAGAACACACATGCAGTGACCACTAGTCAATCCATGTGTGTTTTGTGGAAAGAACACCCATGCAATGACACTAGTGGATCCATATATGGTTTGTGAAAATAACACACATGCAATGACTCTAGTGCTGGTTTTAGTTTAAGAACACACATGCAATGATTCTAGTGGGTCCATATGTGCTTTGTGAAAAGAACACACATGCAATGACTCTAGTGGATCCATATGTGGTTTGTGGAAAAGAACACACATGCAATGACCACTGGTTGATCCATATGTGGTTTGTGGTAAGAACACACATGCAATGACACAGGTTGATCCATGTGTGGTTTGTGGAAAGAACACACATGCAATGACTCTATTGCTGGTTTTAGTATAAGAACACACATGCAATGACTCTAGTGCTGGTTTAAGTATAAGAATACATGCAATGACCCAAGTGCTGGTTTTAGTATAAGAACACACATGCAATGACCACTGGTCAATCCATGTGTGGTTTGTGAAAAGAACAGACATGCAATGACACTGGTGGATCCATATGTGGTTTGTGAAAAGAACACACATGCAATGACTCTAGTGCTGGTTTTAGTATAAGAACACACATGGATGACTATAGTGGGGCCATATATGGTTTGTGAAAAGAACACACATGCAATGACTCTAGTTCATCCATATGTGGTTTGTGGAAAGAACACACATGCAATGACCACTGGTTGATCGATATGTGGTTTGTGGAAAGAACACACATGCAATGACACTAGTTGATCCATGTGTGGTTTGTGGAAAGAACACACATGCAATGACTCTACTGCTGGTTTTAGTATAAGAACACACATGCAATAACTCTAGTGCTGGTTTTAGTATAAGAACACACATGAAGTGACACTGGTTGATCCATATGTTGTTTGTGGAAAGAACACACATGCAATGACCACTGGTCGATCCATGTGTGTTTTGTGGAAAGAACACACATGCAATGACACTGGTGGATCCATATGTGGTTTGTGAAAAGAACACACATGCAATGACTCTACTGCTGGTTTTAGTATAAGAAAACCCATGCAACGACTCTAGTGGGTCCATATGTGGTTTGTGAAAAGAACACACATGCAATGACTCTAATGGATCCATATGTGGTTTGTGGAAAAGAACACACATGCAATGACCACTTGTTGATCCATATGTGGTTTGTGGAAAGAACACACATGCAATGACACTGGTTGATCCATGTGTGGTTTGTGGAAAGAACACAATACAATGACAACTGGTTGATCCATATGTGGTTTGTGGAAAGAACACACAGGCAATGACTCTAGTGCTGGTTTTAGTATAAGAACACACATGCAATGACACTAGTTCATCCATATGTGGTTCGTGGAAAGAACACACATGCAATGACTCAAGGGGATCCATATGTGGTTTGTGTAAGGAACACACATGCAATGACCACTGGTCAATCCATGTGTGGTTTGTGGAAAGAACACACATGCAATGACACTGGTGGATCCATATGTAGTTTGTGAAAAGAACACACATGCAATGACTCTAGTGTTGGTTTTAGTATAAGAACGCACATGCAATGACTCTAGTGGGTCCATATGTGCTTTGTGAAAAGAACACACATGCAATGACTCTAGTAGATCCATATGTGGTTTGTGGAAAAGAACACACATGCAATGACCACTGGTTGATCCATATGTGGTTTGTGGAAAGAACACACATGCAATGACTCTAGTGCTGGTTTTAGTATAAGAACGCACATGCAATGACTCTAGTGGGTCCATATGTGGTTTGTGAAAAGAACACACATGCAATGACTCTAGTAGATCCATATGTGGTTTGTGGAAAAGAACACACATGCAATGACCACTGGTTGATCCATATGTGGTTTGTGGAAAGAACACACATGCAATGACACTGGTTGATCCATGTGTGGTTTGTGAAAAGAACACACATGCAATGACTCTAGTGCTGGATTTAGTATAAGAACACACATGAAATGACTCTAGTGCTGGTTTTAGTATAAGAACACACATGCAATGATTCTAGTGCTGGTTTTAGTATAAGAACACACATGCAATGACACTGGTTGATCCATATGTGGTTTGCGGAAAGAACACACATGCAATGACTCTAGTGCTGGTTTTAGTATAAGAACACACATGAAATGACTCTAGTGCTGGTTTTAGTATAAGAACACACATGCAATGATTCTAGTGCTGGTTTTAGTATAAGAACACACATGCAATGACACTGGTTGATCCATATGTGGTTTGTGGAAAGAACACACATGCAATGACTCAGGGGGGTCCATGTGTGGTTTGTGGAAAGAACACACATGCAATGACCACTGGTCGATTCATGTATGGTTTGTGGAAAGAACACACATGCAATGACACTTGTGGATCCATATGTGGTTTGTGAAAAGAACACACATGCAATGACTCTAGTGCTGGTTTTAGTATAAGAACACACATGCAATTGTTGGAGATATGCCCAAGAGGCAATAATAAAGTGGTTATTATCATATCTTCATATTTATGATAAATGTTTACATACCATGCTATAATTGTATTAACAGGAAACATTAATACTTGTGTGATTTGTAAACATAAAAGAGTCCCTAGTAAAGCCTCTTGTTAAACTAGCTTGTTGGTTAATATATGATCATGGTTTCCTGATCATGAACATAGAGATGTTATTAACAACAGGGTCATATCATTAGGAGAATGATGTGATGGACATACTCCTATAGATAAGCATAGCATAAAGATCAAGTCATTTCAATAGTTCAATTGCTATATGCTTTCTGATACATAGTAACCTGATTCCTTCGACCATGAGATCATGCATATCACCTTTACCGGATGGATGCTTTGATGTCATCAAACACCACACCGTAACAGGGTGGTTATAAAGGTAGCATTGAGTGTTTGGAAAGTATTGGTTGAGACACATGGATCAAGAGTGGGATTTGTCCATCCACATGACGGATAGATATACTGGGCCCTCTCGGTGAAATGTCATCCAATTAGCTTGCAAGCATGTGACTGGCTCACAAGGGATCACATATCAGGAACGAGAAAAGAGTACTTATCGATGTGAGGTTGAACTAGGTATGCAGAGATACCGGCGATCATAACCTCGGATAAGTAACATATCGTGAGACAAAGGGAAATTGGTATCGTATGTAAGTGGTTCATTCGATCAAAGTAATCGTAGAAATATGTGGGAGCCATATGAATTTCCAGATTCCTCTATTGGTTATTGATCGAGAAGTGTCTCGATCATGTCCGCATAATTCACGAACCGTAGGGAGACACATAAGGATTCGACGTTGTTTTGAGTAGTTATGGTATTATGAGAAAGAGACCGAATGTTGTTGAGTCTCGGATGGGATCCGGGATATCACGAGGAGATCCGGAATGGTCCGGAGAATAAGATTCATATAAGGAAAGTCCCATTTGAGTTGGAGAATGGTTAGGTGTTTTCATCGGGAACATTCTAGAAGGTCCTGAATGTCCGGCACTCCGGGGAAGGTACATGAATGTGTCATTGTAAGTTGGAATGTTTGCAACATGTACTAAGTGTGCTTGCTGTCCCAAATAAAGGATAAAATTAAAACCTAAATTTAAATGTCAAACGGCTAGTTTGAAAGTCAAACGCAATTTTGGGAAGTGGGAAAGAGGAGGAGGTGAAGCCGAGTTGGGAGGAGTCCTCCCAAGCGGCGCCCACCAAGCCGAGTTGGGGAGGACTCACTCCTCCCCTTGGCCGCCAGCCCTCCCACCTATATAAGGAGGGCAGGGCTGCCTCCTAGCACACACAAGTTTCCACCTCTAATCTCCGGTTTAGAGCCGTTTTGGTTTAGAGCTTCTAATTTCTTTAGCCAGCGGTTTAGAGCCTTATAATTGGTTTATAGCCATATAATTTGTGTGTCTAATTAATAGAACACTAATATCCTCTCTCAAAAACTCCACCATACTACTTGCGGCTTAAGCGAAGCCTCAGGATCTCCCTCTACTTAGGTACCACGCCGTTGTCTTTGGGAATCACGAGGAGTGCTACAACCTCCGCTTCGCTTTGGAACAAGGGAGAGGAAGGTCTTCGTCAGTACCGAGCGTGTGACCGATCAAGGGGCGCTGCTGGGCAATGGTATTTGGAAGGATCGTCTACGCGATCTTGAGATCGGAAGAAATGCGACTACATCACCCACGAGAATCGCTCTCGTTAACGCTTTGGAATCTTGAGGTGAGTTCCTCTATCGACTCGTTGCTACAATCTAGTAGATAGATCTTGGCTTGTTTGTTTGTATGCGATAGAAAATTTTGTTTTCCATGCTACAAACCCCTGATGTATCGAGCCGTGTCTATATGTAGATCTGTTGCTGAGTAGAACACAATGGTCATTGTGGGCATTGATGCTTTTATTGTAGATTGCTTTTTGTGTACTTTGCATCTTGCGGTATGTTGGGATGAAGCGGCCCGGGCTAACCTTACATGACATCGTTCATGAGACTTGCTCCACGCTTGACATGCAACTTGTATTGCATAAGTGGCTTTGCGGGTGTCTGTTTCTCCTAGCATAGTAAAGATCCAATTTACAACGGGTGATCAACAATGCTAGTATCAATGTTGTGGTTCTTGTTCGTAAGTTAGAACGACACTTATTGAAAGCCCCAAACCACGTAAAATATGCAAAGAAAGTAGAGGCGTCTAACTTTGTTTTGCAGGGTGTCTGATGATGTGATATGGCCATGATTGTGATTATATTTGATGTATGCAATGTTCCTTATTGTAAGTTGGCAACGGCGGAGCCATATGGTTGTCTTTAATTTCTGTTAAGACCTGCGTGTCTATTCAAAATAGTTGTAATAGTTGAAGCTGGTGGACGACAACCATGGAGAAGAGTCATTGACCTTGATGCTATGCCGGTGATGATGGAGATCATGTTCGTGCTTGAAGATGGAGATCGGAAGCACAAAGAAGAAAGGCCATATCATATCACATATTATGAATTGCATGTGATGTTAATCCTTTATGCATCTTGTATTGCTTAGTAGGCAGCGGTAGCATTATAAGATGATCCCTCATGCACATAAATTTCAAGTTCTAAAGTGTTCACCCTTAGTATGCACCGTTGCCAAAGCTTGTCGCTTGAAGCACCACGTGATGATCGGGTGTCTTTGATTCCGGGTGAATACAACGTAAGCAAGCCAGATTTGCTTATGCGGTAGCTAAGGTTTGATCTTGACGAGCCTAGCATGTGGGACATGGTCTCGGGAACACGGATCACGAAAGGTAAAGCATGAGTCATATAGTAGATATGATGAACATGTTGATTGTTCGCCATTGAAGCTACATCAACTCTCGTGATGATCGGTTTTGATGTGGTGGATTTGGTTCATGTGATCACTAAAACAATGTGAGGGATGTTGTTTTAAGTGGGAGTTCACCTAGATTAATTTAATTATTAATTAGAACTCAATTTATCATAAACTAAAATCAAAGTGAATTTGCATAGTTGTTGTAGTCATTGGCATCCGTTTACCACCTTGGCGCTTAGTTTTAATTGAGATGATAGAACTATAGAATTCTGGTTAGTTACTTTCTGAACTGGTATCGTATTGTTTTGAAGTGTTAATCTAAAGTTTAAAAGTCCTATTGCAAACTTTCGGTAAGTTCGGTTACTCCATAAAGTTTAATAATTAGTATTAAAACAAGAGTGACAATTCCAAGTGTTAGTGTTTGAGTATCATGTTTGTCTCCATGATTCTTGATATTCAAAGGATTGTCTTAATATCAAGGTTATCTAGGATCTAAAAGAGTTGTTTGAAACCATGATGTGTGGAAGATATTGTGATATCTGAAATGAAGTTTTAGTTACAACATGATAGAGTATAATATGGCAAAGTCATGTTCTCATATTTGATGAGAATTTGCAAAAGGTTGGAGACACTAGTTGTCCTAATCTTCCAAAAGGTTTTGAGAGCAACATTATACTCGCGATTCACCGTTACAAGCTAAAAGTAGCTAGATCATGGATAAGTCCATGATGAGGGTGAATATTTGATGTAGGTAAAATGTTTACTACACCAAGAGATTACTAAAGAAAGGAATTTGAAAGAACACCAAACATTTGATAATGGTGATCTACTTCAAAGTGCAAGTTCAAAGACATTGGTATTTAACTATACACGCTTTGGACTATGTGTCATAAGTATGACTCCACTATTGATGTTGATAGATTCTTTCAAGCGAGAAAGGAAATCTTGAAAGAGAATCTCATAAGTATATGGCAGAAAAGAAAAGACTAGAATTGTTCAGTTTAAGTATATAGATGATATATGTGTTATGGCTATATTCTTTGCTTATTAAACAATGTGGTTCTTAAGTATTTGATACTGAATTTGTTGGTGTGAATCGTCATACGAAACAACACAATTCATGAACTACAATGGCCTAAGTAACTAGCAAAAGAATAGGTGATGATGTTCATCGAGAACAAATAAAGGGTTATTTTGTTGCTCGTTAAACATCAACGCTTGCCTTCAAGATTTGTTTTATCGGTATTATGAGAACAAAGGGTTGTTCAAATAATTGCCGTAATCCATAAAAGATGGATGATTCACAAATCCCGTTGGAGAAATCACATCCATAAAACTAGTGCTAAAATTGTCGAAAGACAAATTGATTGAAAGATCACTTAGGAAGTGACATCGCCGTTTAAATTATATTGGAAAGAAAACATGAAGAAACTCCATGTGGATGGAATTTTGGAGTCTTTTGATTTTGATCAAATGACGTTTGTGAAACTTTCCTAGAGATAATTAAAACTTCGTTCATAGGCCAAAAGGGAACGAAAGACTAGCTTATTGGAACTTTTGCATATTGTTGTACGAACTCCATTATGTGTAGTCAAGAGCGATGGATTTCAACTTCATATGCTTTCTCCGAAAATTTGAGTGAATATATGAATATTTACTTAATAAGGATGAAGTATGAAATATTTGAAAAGTTCAAAAGACTTTCAAGATGAAGTGCAAAATCATTGTAACAAGAATATGAATAGTTTATGATAAGATCATAAAGGAAGATATTTGAATTACAAGTTTAGCATAATACCTAAGATTTAGGGAATCATTACGTGGATTTGCATTTCCCGAAACACCATAAGAGTATGGGCGTTCGAGATATGTAATTAAAACCTTGTTTGACATGGTAAGATCAAAGGTGTAATTCATAGAACTTCCATTATATTTTAAAGATTAAAAGCTTTGGAGATTACCGCTTTTCCTGAAAAGAGCTCCATCATAATCATGAAATGACACCATATAAAGTTATGGTTTGGGATAAAACCCAAGTAGTCCTTTCTTAAAACATTGGTATGCTATGCATAAGAAAGATGTGTGCAACCAAAGTCGGATAAACCTGTCTTTGTATAAATGTTAAGTATTCCTCCATAAACACCGGAGACAAAAGTGTTTGTCGCTTAGAACGCCAAGTTTCTTTGAGAAGGAATTTTCGTGAAAAGTTAAGTGGGAGGACAATAGAACTTTGATAAGGTTAAAGGAACCTTAGCTATATGTGCAGAGTTGCTGACAGAAAAAGTGTTAGGAGGCAACAAAACTCATGGCTCACGTACCTCAAAGGTTGTGGTCACAGAGATCCAAGTTCCTATTGAAACAAGTAGGTCGGATGAACAATCAAATACCAAGATTTGAGGGTTGAATCATTATTTGAGAATAATGAACCTACTACATGCAAAGAAGCAATGATGGGCCTTGACTCGTCTAATGGCTTGAAGCCATAAAATCCGTGATAGTTCCATACACGAGAAATCAAGTTTTGAACTTGAAGGACCCTCGAGAAAGGTGTAAGACCTTACGGTTGTGTTTGGATCTATAAAGAAGTAGACATGGATGTTTGACATCTATGAAATAGTCGACATGTTGGGAAAGAATTCACAACAGTGTTCAAAGTTGACTATGACAAGATCTGGTCTTTCATAGCGATCTTTAGTCTAGACGGATTAATGTAGCAACCACTACATATAATTTTGTAGTAGAATACACAAAACAAGTTCTTCTAATAGAATGGTTACCTAGGACGTGTGCATGACACTGTCCAAAGGGTTTTGTTAATTCAAAGGATGCTAAATGCATATGCAAACTTCAATGGTTGAAGTAAGCATAGCGGAGTTGGAATCTTCACTATGATGAAACTGTTAAAGAGTTTAATTTCATCGGAGACAATGAAGATGCTTGCATTTGCAAGAAATTAAGTGGGAGCGCTAAAACATATTTCTAATACATTATGTGGAGGACATATTGTTGATTGGAAATGATGTATCTTTTATTAACACATATTAAGAATTTCATCCCGATGAAAGACTTAGTCAAAACCGAAATATTTGGCATCAATAGTCGCTAATATGGTTGTGCGAAGTACATAGACGAGATATTGAATGAGTTCAATATAGAAACTACAAGAACAGGTTCTTGTCGCAGAAAGGATTGAATGAGTTCAATGTTGATGATATATTCAAATGTATTGACATTTGGTAAGTGAAACAAAGATTCAAATATAGATTGATACTTGATGTATGAAATCACAAAGAGTGTTTATATCAATCATCTTGTGGTATGTACAAATCCAGATATGTCCTATGCTCTAAATGTTATGAGCATATACGAATGATTCATAAGATGATCATTGACGATAGTAAGGATATTCTTATGATCTTTTGGAAGAACTAAGAGTATATTATTTGTAGAAGTGACGAATAGATGGTTAGTTCATTGTAAAAGTACTACATTGATACTAGTTTTGTCACAGTACAAATTAAGTTTTATCTCAATCTAAACTAAGGGTGGCACAATATAATGGAAAGTAAGTTCCATAATGGATTTGGATGAGTTCCAAAGTTAAGACATTGTGACAGATACTACAACAAAAAGCTAAGTATATGACTGCTATTATAGCAGCAAAAGAGGGCATTTGTGTCAAGTAGTTTGTTATCAAACTAGGTGTAGTTCACAGGGATAATACTATGAAGATATATTGCGACAATATTATCAACATGTTTTAACCCCAAAGAACTAAAGGTCACCGAAAGACCAAATTATACAAAGCCATCTCATTAGAGAATGAGTGATGCGTAGAGACGCAAAGATATGCAATTACACACACTGGAAGTGTCGATCCGGAGATCGATTGACCACTAGCAATCGTGTACATACAACACCGGAAAGCCATAGGTGTTGAATACACAAAGGTTTGAAACTAGATTATTGACTCTAGTGCAAGTGGGAGACTGTTGGAGATATGCCCAAGAGGCAATAATAAAGTGGTTATTATCATATCTTCATATTTATGATAAATGTTTACATACCATGCTATAATTGTATTAACGAAACATTAATACTTGTGTGATTTGTAAACATAAAGAGTCCCTAGTAAAGCCTCTTGTTAAACTAGCTTGTTGGTTAATATATGATCATGGTTTCCTGATCATGAACATAGAGATGTTATTAACAACAGGGTCATATCATTAGGAGAATGATGTGATGGACATACTCCTATAGATAAGCATAGCATAAAGATCAAGTCATTTCAATAGTTCAATTGCTATATGCTTTCTGATACATAGTAACCTGATTCCTTCGACCATGAGATCATGCATATCACCTTTACGGATGGATGCTTTGATGTCATCAAACACCACACCGTAACAGGGTGGTTATAAAGGTAGCATTGAGTGTTTGGAAAGTATTGGTTGAGACACATGGATCAAGAGTGGGATTTGTCCATCCACATGACGGATAGATATACTCTGGGCCCTCTCGGTGAAATGTCATCCAATTAGCTTGCAAGCATGTGACTGGCTCACAAGGGATCACATATCACGGAGCGAGAAAGAGTACTTATCGATGAGGTTGAACTAGGTATGCGAGATCAAGCGATCATAACCTCGGATAAGTAACATATCGTGAGACAAAGGGAAATTGGTATCGTATGTAAGTGGTTCATTCGATCGCAAAGTAATCGTAGAAATATGTGGGAGCCATATGAATTTCCAGATTCCTCTATTGGTTATTTATCGAGAAGTGTCTCGATCATGTCCGCATAATTCACGAACCGTGGAGACACATAAGGATTGACGTTGTTTTGAGTAGTTATGGTATTATGAGAAAGAGACGAATGTTGTTGGTCTCGGATGGGATCCGGGATATCACGAGGAGATCCGTAATGGTCCGGAGAATAAGATTCATATAAGGAAAGTCCCATTTGGAGTTGGGGAATGGTTAGGTGTTTTCATCGGGAACATTCTAGAAGGTCAGAATGTCCGGCACTCCGGGGAAGGGTACATGAATGTGTCATTGTAAGTTGGAATGATTGCATCATGTACTAAGTGTTCTTGCTGTCCCAAATAAAGGATTAAATTAAATCCTAAATTGAAAAGTCAAACGGCTAGTTTGAAAGTCAAACGGCAATTTTGGGAAGTGGGAAAAGAGGAGGAGGTGAAGCCGAGTTTGGGAGGAGTCCTCCCAAGCCGGCGCCCACCAAGCCGAGTTGGGAGGACTCCTCCCTCCCCTTGGCCGCCAGCCCTCCCACCTATATAAGGAGGGGCAGGGCTCCCTCCTAGCACACACAAGTTTCCACCTCTAGATCTCCGGTTTAGAGCCGTTTTGGTTTAGAGCTTCTAATTGCTTTAGCCAGCGGTTTAGAGCCTTCTAATTTGTTTATAGCCTTCTAATTGGTGTGTCTAATTACTATACCACTAATAGCCTCTCTCATAAGCTCCACCATACTACCGGCTTAAGCGAAGCCTGCGGGATCTCCCTCTACTTAGGTACCACGCCGTTGTCTTTGGAATCACGAGGAGAGTGCTACAACCTCCGCTTTTCTTTGGAACAAGGGAGAGGAAGGTCTTCGTCGAGTACCGAACGTGTGACCGACTGCGGGAGCGCTGCTGGAACGTGGCGCTGGAAGGATCGTCTACGCGATCTTGAGATCGGAAAGAGTACGACTACATCACCCACGAGAATCTGCTCTCGTTAACCGCTTTGGAATCTTCGAGGGTGAGTTCCTCTATCGACTCGTTGCTACAATCTAGTAGATAGATCTTGGCTTGTTTGTTTGTATGCGATAGAAAATTTTGTTTTCCATGCTACAAACCCCTACAGCAATGACTCTAGTGGGTCCATATGTGGTTTGTGAAAAGAACACACATGCAATGACTCTAGTTGATCCATATGTGGTTTGTGGAAAAGAACACACATGCAATGACCACTGGTTGATCCATATGTGGTTTGTGGAAAGAACACACATGCAATGACACTGGTTGATCCATGTGTGGTTTGTGGAAAGAACACACATGCAATGACTCTAGTGCTGGTTTTAGTATAAGAACACACATGCAATGACTCTAGTGCTGGTTTATTATAAGAACAAAGATGCAATGACACTGGTTGATCCATATGTGGTTTGTGGAAAGAACACACATGCAATGCCGCAGGGGGATCCATGTGTGGTTTTTGGAAAGAACACACATGCAATGACCACTGGTCGATCCATGTGTGTTTTGTGGAAAGAACACACATGCAATGACACTGGTGGATCCATATGTGGTTTGTGAAAAGAACACACATGCAATGACTCTAGTGCTGGTTTTACTATAAGAGCACACATGCAATGACTCTAATGGGTCCATATGTGGTTTGTGAAAAGAACACACATGCAATGACTCTAGTGGATCCATATGTGGTTTGTGGAAAAGAACACACATGCAATGACCACTGGTTGATCCATATGTGGTTTGTGGAAAGAACACACATGCAATGACACTGGTTGATCCATGTGTGGTTTGTGGAAAGAACACACATGCAATGACTCTAGTGCTGGTATTAGTATAAGAACACACATGCAATGACTCTAGTGCTAGTTTTAGTATAAAAACACACATGCAGTGACACTGGTTGATCCATTTGTGGTTTGTGGAAAGAACACACATGCAATGACTCAGGGGGATCCATGTGTGGTTTGTGGAAAGAATACACATGCAATGACCACTGGTCGATCAATGTGTGGATTGTGGAAAGAACACACATGCAATGACACTGGTTGATACATATGTGGTTTGTGGAAAGAACAGACATGCAATGACTCAGGGGATCCATGTGTGTTTGTGGAAAGAACACACATGAAATGACCACTGGTCGATCCATGTGTGGTTTGTGGAAAAAACACACATCCAATGACACTGGTGGATCCATATGTGGTTCGTGAAAAGAACACGCATGTAATGCCACTGGTTGATCCATATGTGGTTTGTGGAAAGAACACACATGCAATGATACTGGTTGATCCATGTGTGATTTGTTGAAAGAACACACATGCAATGCCATTGGTTGATCCATATGTGGTTTGTGAAAAGAACACACATGCAATGACACTGGTGGATCCATGTGTGGTTTGTGGAAAGAACACACATGCAATAATACTGGTGGATCCATGTGTGGTTTGTGAAAAGAACACACATGCAATGCCATTGGTTGATCCATGTGTGGTCTGTGGAAAGAACACACATGGATCCATATGTGGTTCATGTCAGGAACACACATGCAATGCCATTGATTGATCCATATGTGGTTTGTGGAAAGAACACACATGCAATAACGCTAGTGGCTCCATGTGTGGTTTGTGGAAAGAACACACATGCAATGACTCTAGTGGATCCATGTGTGGTTTGTGGAAAAGAACACACATGCAATGACCACTGGTTGATCCATATGTGGTTTGTGGAAAGAACACACATGCAATGACATTGGTTGGTCCATGTGTGGTTTGTGGAAAGAACACACATGGAATGCCATTGGTTGATCCATATGTGGTTTGTGAAAAGAACACACATGCAATGACTCTAGTGGATCCATATGTCGTTTGTGGAAAGAGCACACATGTAATGACTCTAGTGGGTCCATATGTGGTTCATGTCAGGAACACACATGCAATGCCATGGGTGGATCCATGTGTTGTTTGTGGAAAGAACACACATGAAATGACTCTAGTGGGTACATATGTAGTTTGTGAAAAGAACACACATGCAATGACTCTAGTGTATCCATATGTGGTTTGTGGAAAAGAACACACATGTAATGAACACTGGTTGATCCATATGTGGTTTGTGGAAAGAACACACATGCAATGACCACTAGTTGATCAAGAAGTGGTTTGTGGAAAGAACACACATGCAGTGACCACTAGTCAATCCATGTGTGTTTTGTGGAAAGAACACCCATGCAATGACACTAGTGGATCCATATATGGTTTGTGAAAATAACACACATGCAATGACTCTAGTGCTAGGTTTAGTTTAAGAACACACATGCAATGACTCTAGTGGGTCCATATGTGCTTTGTGAAAAGAACACACATGCAATGACTCTAGTGGATCCATATGTGGTTTCTGGAAAAGAACACACATGCAATGACCACTGGTTGATCCATATGTGGTTTGTGGTAAGAACACATGCAATGACACTGGTTGATCCATGTGTGGTTTGTGGAAAGAACACATGCAATGACTCTATTGCTGGTTTTAGTATAAGAACACACATGCAATGACTCTAGTGCTGGTTTTAGTATAAGAACACACATGCAATGACCCTAGTGCTGGTTTTAGTATAAGAACACACATGCAATGACCACTGGTTAATCCATGTGTGGTTTGTGAAAAGAACAGACATGCAATGACACTGGTGGATCCATATGTGGTTTGTGAAAAGAACACACATGCAATGACTCTAGTGCTGGTTTTAGTATAAGAACACACATGCAATGACTATAGTGGGGCCATATGTGGTTTGTGAAAAGAACACACATGCAATGACTCTAGTTCATCCATATGTGGTTTGTGGAAAGAACACACATGCAATGACCACTGGTTGATCGATATGTGGTTTGTGGAAAGAACACATATGGAATGACACTAGTTGATCCATGTGTGGTTTGTGGAAAGAACACACATGCAATGACTCTACTGCTGGTTTTAGTATAAGAACACACATGCAATAACTCTAGTGCTGGTATTAGTATAAGAACACACATGCAATGACTCTAGTGCTAGTTTTAGTATAAAAACACACATGCAATGACACTGGTTGATCCATTTGTGGTTTGTGGAAAGACTACACATGCAATGACTCAGGGGGATCCATGTGTGGTTTGTGGAAAGAATACACATGCAATGACCACTGGTCGATCAATGTGTGGTTTGTGGAAAGAACACACATGCAATGACACTGGTTGATACATATGTGGTTTGTGGAAAGAACAGACATGCAATGACTCAGGGGATCCATGTGTGTTTGTGGAAAGAACACACATGAAATGACCACTGGTCGATCCATGTGTGGTTTGTGGAAAGAACACACATCCAATGACACTGGTGGATCCATATGTGGTTCGTGAAAAGAACACGCATGTAATGCCACTGGTTGATCCATATGTGGTTTGTGGAAAGAACACACATGCAATGATACTGGTTGATCCATGTGTGATTTGTTGAAAGAACACACATGCAATGCCATTGGTTGATCCATATATGGTTTGTGAAAAGAACACACATGCAATGACACTGGTGGATCCATGTGTGGTTTGTGGAAAGAACACACATGCAATAATACTGGTGGATCCATGTGTGGTTTGTGAAAAGAACACACATGCAATGCCATTGGTTGATCCATGTGTGGTCTGTGGAAAGAACACACATGGATCCATATGTGGTTCATGTCAGGAACACACATGCAATGCCATTGATTGATCCATATGTGGTTTGTGGAAAGAACACACATGCAATGACGCTGGTGGCTCCATGTGTGGTTTGTGGAAAGAACACACATGCAATGACTCTAGTGGATCCATGTGTGGTTTGTGGAAAAGAACACACATGCAATGACCACTGGTTGATCCATATGTGGTTTGTGGAAAGAACACACATGCAATGACATTGGTTGGTCCATGTGTGGTTTGTGGAAAGAACACACATGGAATGCCATTGGTTGATCCATATGTGGTTTGTGAAAAGAACACACATGCAATGACTCTAGTGGATCCATATGTCGTTTGTGGAAAGAGCACACATGTAATGACTCTAGTGGGTCCATATGTGGTTCATGTCAGGAACACACATGCAATGCCATGGGTGGATCCATGTGTTGTTTGTGGAAAGAACACACATGAAATGACTCTAGTGGGTACATATGTAGTTTGTGAAAAGAACACACATGCAATGACTCTAGTGTATCCATATGTGGTTTGTGGAAAAGAACACACATGTAATGAACACTGGTTGATCCATATGTGGTTTGTGGAAAGAACACACATGCAATGACCACTAGTTGATCAAGAAGTGGTTTGTGGAAAGAACACACATGCAGTGACCACTAGTCAATCCATGTGTGTTTTGTGGAAAGAACACCCATGCAATGACACTAGTGGATCCATATATGGTTTGTGAAAATAACACACATGCAATGACTCTAGTGCTAGGTTTAGTTTAAGAACACACATGCAATGACTCTAGTGGGTCCATATGTGCTTTGTGAAAAGAACACACATGCAATGACTCTAGTGGATCCATATGTGGTTTCTGGAAAAGAACACACATGCAATGACCACTGGTTGATCCATATGTGGTTTGTGGTAAGAACACACATGCAATGACACTGGTTGATCCATGTGTGGTTTGTGGAAAGAACACACATGCAATGACTCTATTGCTGGTTTTAGTATAAGAACACACATGCAATGACTCTAGTGCTGGTTTTAGTATAAGAACACACATGCAATGACCCTAGTGCTGGTTTTAGTATAAGAACACACATGCAATGACCACTGGTTAATCCATGTGTGGTTTGTGAAAAGAACAGACATGCAATGACACTGGTGGATCCATATGTGGTTTGTGAAAAGAACACACATGCAATGACTCTAGTGCTGGTTTTAGTATAAGAACACACATGCAATGACTATAGTGGGGCCATATGTGGTTTGTGAAAAGAACACACATGCAATGACTCTAGTTCATCCATATTTGGTTTGTGGAAAGAACACACATGCAATGACCACTGGTTGATCGATATGTGGTTTGTGGAAAGAACACACATGGAATGACACTAGTTGATCCATGTGTGGTTTGTGGAAAGAACACACATGCAATGACTCTACTGCTGGTTTTAGTATAAGAACACACATGCAATAACTCTAGTGCTGGTTTTAGTATAAGAACACACATGCAATGACACTGGTTGATCCATATGTTGTTTGTGGAAAGAACACACATGCAATGACCACTGGTCGATCCATGTGTGTTTTGTGGAAAGAACACACATGCAATGACACTGGTGGATCCATATGTGGTTTGTGAAAAGAACACACATGCAATGACTCTACTGCTGGTTTTAGTATAAGAAAACCCATGCAACGACTCTAGTGGGTCCATATGTGGTTTGTGAAAAGAACACACATGCAATGACTCGAATGGATCCATATGTGGTTTGTGGAAAAGAACACACATGCAATGACCACTGGTTGATCCATATGTGGTTTGTGGAAAGAACACACATGCAATGACCACTGGTTGATCCATATGTGGTTTGTGGAAAGAACACACAGGTAATGACTCTAGTGCTGGTTTTAGTATAAGAACACACATGCAATGACACTAGTTCATCCATATGTGGTTCGTGGAAAGAACACACATGCAATGACTCAAGGGGATCCATATGTGGTTTGTGGAAGGAACACACATGCAATGACCACTAGTCAATCCATGTGTGGTTTGGGGAAAGAACACACATGCAATGACACTGGTGGATCCATATGTAGTTTGTGAAAAGAACACACATGCAATGACTCTAGTGTTGGTTTTAGTATAAGAACGCACATGCAATGACTCTAGTGGGTCCATATGTGGTTTGTGAAAAGAACACACATGCAATGACTTTAGTGGATCCATATGTGGTTTGTGGAAAAGAACACACATGCAATGACCACGGGTTGATCCATATGTGGTTTGTGGAAAGAACACACATGCAATGACACTGGTTGATCCATGTGTGGTTTGTGGAAAGAACACACATGCAATGACTCTAGTGCTGGTTTTAGTATAAGAACACACATGCAATGACTCTAGTGCTGGTTTTAGTATAAGAACACACGTGCAATGATTCTAGTGCTGGTTTTAGTATAAGAACACACATGCAATGACACTGGTTGATCCATATGTGGTTTGTGGAAAGAACACACATGCAATGACTCAGGGGGATCCATGTGTGGTTTGTGGAAAGAACACACATGCAATGACCACTGGTCGATCCATGTATGGTTTGTGGAAAGAACACACATGCAATGACACTTGTGGATCCATATGTGGTTTGTGAAAAGAACACACATGCAATGACTCTAGTGCTGGTTTTAGTATAAGTACGCACATGCAATGACTCTAGTGGGTCCATATGTGGTTTGTGAAAAGAACACACATGCAATGACTCTAGTGGATCCATGTGTGGTTTGTGGAAAAGAACACACATGCAATGACCACTGGTTGATCCATATGTGGTTTGTGGAAAGAACACACATGCAATGACATTGGTTGATCCATGTGTGGTTTGTGGAAAGAACACACATGGAATGCCATTGCTTGATCCATATGTGCTTTGTGAAAAGAACACACATGCAATGACTCTAGTGGATCCATATGTCATTTGTGGAAAGAACACACATGCAATGACTCTAGTGGGTCCATATGTGGTTCATGTCAGGAACACACATGCAATGCCATTGGTGGATCCATGTGTTGTTTGTGGGAAGAACACACATGAAATGACTCTAGTGGGTACATATGTGGTTTGTGAAAAGAACACACATGCAATGACTCTAGTGTATCCATATGTGTTTGTGGAAAGAACACACATGTAATGACTCTAGTGCTGGTTTTAGTATAAGAACACACATGCAATGACTATAGTGGGGCCATATGTGGTTTGTGAAAAGAACACACATGCAATGACTCTAGTTCATCCATATGTGGTTTGTGGAAAAGAACACACATGCAATGACCACTGGTTGATCGATATGTGGTTTGTGGAAAGAACACACATGCAATGACACTAGTTGATCCATGTGTGGTTTGTGGAAAGAACACACATGCAATGACTCTAGTGCTGGTTTTAGTATAAGAACACACATGCAATGACACTAGTGCTAGTTTTAGTATAAGAACACACATGCAATGACACTAGTTGATCCATATGTGGTTTGTGGAAAGAACAAACATGCAATGACCACTGGTCGATCCATGTGAAAAGAACACACATGCAATGACTCTAGTGCTGGTTTTAGTATAAGAACACACATGCAATGACACTAGTTGATCCATATGTGGTTCGTGGAAAGAACACACATGCAATGACTCAGGGGGATCCATGTGTGGTTTGTGGAAGGAACACACATGTAATGAGCACTAGTCAATCCATGTGTGGTTTGTGGAAAGAACACACATGCAATGACACTGGTGGATCCAGATGTGGTTTGTGAAAAGAACACACATGCAATGACTGTAGTGCTGGTTTTAGTATAAGAACACACATGCAATGACTCTAGTGGGGCCCTATGTGGTTTGTGAAAATAAGACACATGCAATGACTCTAGTTCATCCATATGTGGTTTGTGAAAAAGAACACACATGCAATGACCACTGGTTGATCCATATGTGGTTTGTGGAAAGAACACACATGCAATGACACTGGTTGATCCATGTGTGGTTTGCAGAAAGAACACACATGCAATGACCACTGGTTGATCCATATGTGGTTTCGAAAGAACACACATGCAATGACTCTAGTGCTGGTTTTATTATAAGAACACACATGCAATGACACTAGTTGATCCATATGTGGTTCGTGGAAAGAACACACATGCAATGACTCAGGGGGATCCATATGTCGTTTGTGGAAGGAACAAACATGTAATGACCACTAGTCAATCCATGTGTGGTTTGTGGAAAGAACACACATGCAATGACACTGGTGGATCCATATGTAGTTTGTGAAAAGAACACACATGCAATGACTCTAGTGCTGGTTTTAGTATAAGAACGCACATGCAATGACTCTAGTGGGTCCATATGTGGTTTGTGAAAAGAACACACATGCAATGACTCTAGTGGATCCATATGTGGTTTGTGGAAAAGAACACACATGTAATGAATACTGGTTGATCCATATCTGGTTTGTGGAAAGAACACACATGCAAAGACATTGGTTCATCTATGTGTGGTTTGCGGAAAGAACACAGATGCAATGACTCTAGTACTGGTTTTAGTATAAGAACACACATGCAATGACTCTAGTGCTAGTTTTAGTATAAGGAAACACATGCAATGACACGGGTTGATCCATATGTGGTTTGTGGAAAGAACACACATGCAATGACTCAGGGGGATCCATGTGTGGTTTGTGGAAAGAATACACATACAATGACCACTGGTCGATCAATGTGTGGTTTGTGGAAAGAACACACATGCAATGACACTGGTGGATCCATATGTGGTTTGTGAAAAGAACACAAATGCAATGACACTTGTTGATCCATATGTGGTTTGTGGAAAGAACACACATGCAATGACTCAGGGGGATCCATGTGTGGTTTGTGGAAAGAACACACATGCAATGACCACTGGTCGATCCATGTGTGGTTTGTGGAAAGAAAACACAACCAATGACACTGTGGATCCTTATTTTGTTTGTGGAAGAACACACATGCAATGACACTGGTTGATCCATGTGTGGTTTGTGGAAAGAACACACATGCAATAACCACTGGTTGATCCATATGTGGTTTGTGGAAAGAACACACATGCAATGACACTGGTTGATCCATGTGTGGTTTGTGGAAAAGAACACACATGCAATGACTCTAGTGCTGGTTTTAGTATAAGAACACACATGAAATGACACTAGTTGATCCATATGTGGTTCGTGGAAAGAACACACATGCAATGACTCAGGGGGATCCATGTGTGGTTTGTGGAAGGAACACACATGTAATGACCACTAGTCAATCCATGTGTGGTTTGTGGAAAGAACACACATGCAATGACACTGGTGGATCCATATGTAGTTTGTGAAAAGAACACACATGCAATGACTCTAGTGCTGGTTTTAGTATAAGAACGCACATGCAATGACTCTAGTGGGTCCATATGTGGTTTGTGAAAAGAACACACATGCAATGACTCTAGTGGATCCATATGTGGTTTGTGGAAAAAACACACATGCAATGACCACTGGTTGATCCATATGTGGTTTGTGGAAAGAACACACATGCAAAGACACTGGTTTATCCATGTGTGGTTTCTAGAAAGAACACACATGCAATGACTCTAGTGCTGGTTTTAGTATAAGAACACACATGCAATGACTCTAGTGCTAGTTTTAGTATAAGAACACACATGCAATGACTCTAGTGCTAGTTTTCGTATAAGAACACACATGCAATGACACTGGTTGATCGATATGTGGTTTGTGGAAAGAACACACATGCAATGACTCAGGGGGATCCATGTGTAGTTTGTGGAAAGAACACACATGCAATGACCAATGGTCGATCCATGTGTGGTTTGTGAAAAGAACACACATGCAATGACACTGGTGGATCCATATGTTGTTTGTGAAAAGAACACACATGCAATGACTCTAGTGGGGCCATATGTGGTTTGTGAAAAGAACACACATGCAATGACTCTAGTTCATCCATATGTGGTTTGTGAAAAATAACACACATGCAATGACCACTGGTTGATCCATATGTGGTTTGTGGAAAGAACACACATGCAATGACACTGGTTGATCCATGTGTGGTTCGTGGAAAGAACACACATGCAATGACTCTAGTGCTGGTTTTAGTATAAGAACACACATGCAATGACTCTAGTGCTGGTTTTAGTATAAGAACACACATGCAATGACACTGGTTTATCCATATGTGGTTTGTGGAAAGAACACACATGCAATGACCACTGGTTGATCCATATGTGGTTTGTGGAAAGAACACACATGCAAAGACACTGGTTGATCCATGTGCGGTTTGTGGAAAGAACACACATGCAATAACTCTAGTACTGGTTTTAGTATAAGAACACACATGCAATGACTCTAGTGCTAGTTTTAGTATAAGAAAACACATGCAATGACATTGGTTGATCCATATGTGGTTTGTGGAAAGAACACACGTGCAATGACTCAGGGGGATCCATGTGTGGTTTGTGGAAAGAATACACATACAATGACACTGGTGGATCCATATGTGGTTTGTGGAAAGAACACAAATGCAATGACACTGGTGGATCCATATGTGGTTTGTGAAAAGAACACACATGCAATAACTCTAGTGGATCCATATGTGTTTTGTGGAAAGAACACAAATGCAATTACACTGGTTGATCTATATGTGGTTTGTGGATAGAACACACATGCATTGACTCAGGGGGATCCATGTGTGGTTTGTGGAAAGAACACACATGCAATGACCACTGGTCGATCCATGTGTGGTTTGTGGAAAGAACACACATCCAATGACACTGGTGGATCCATATGTGGTTTGTGGAAAGAACACACATGCAATGACACTGGTGGATCCATATGTGGTTTGTGAAAAGAACACACATGCAATAACTCTAGTGGATCCATATGTGGTTTGTGGAAAGAACACAAATGCAATGACACTTGTTGATCCATATGTGGTTTGTGAAAAGAACACACATGCAATGACTCAGGGGGATCCATGTGTGGTTTGTGGAAAGAACACACATGCAATGACCACTGGTCGATCCATGTGTGGTTTGTGGAAAGAAAACACAACCAATGACACTGTGGATCCATATGTGGTTTGTGAAAGAACACACATCCAATGACCTTTGGTTGATCCATGTGTGGTTTGTGGAAAGAACACACATGCAATAACCACTGGTTGATCCATATGTGGTTTATGGAAAGAACACACATGCAATGACACTGGTTGATCCATGTGTGGTTTGTGGAAAAGAACACACATGCAATGACTCTAGTGCTGGTTTTAGTATAAGAACACACATGAAATGACACTAGTTGATCCATATGTGGTTCGTGGAAAGAACACACATGCAATGACTCAGGGGGATCCATGTGTGGTTTGTGGAAGGAACACACATGTAATGACCACTAGTCAATCCATGTGTGGTTTGTGGAAAGAACACACATGCAATGACACTGGTGGATCCATATGTAGTTTGTGAAAAGAACACACATGCAATGACTCTAGTGCTGGTTTTAGTATAAGAACGCACATGCAATGACTCTCGTGGGTCCATATGTGGTTTGTGAAAAGAACACACATGCAATGACTCTAGTGGATCCATATGTGGTTTGTGGAAAAGAACACACATGCAATGACCACTGGTTGATCCATATGTGGTTTGTGGAAAGAACACACATGCAAAGACACTGGTTTATCCATGTGTGGTTTCTAGAAAGAACACACATGCAATGACTCTAGTGCTGGTTTTAGTATAAGAACACACATGCAATGACTCTAGTGCTAGTTTTAGTATAAGAACACACATGCAATGACTCTAGTGCTAGTTTTCGTATAAGAACACACATGCAATGACACTGGTTGATCGATATGTGGTTTGTGGAAAGAACACACATGCAATGACTCAGGGGGATCCATGTGTAGTTTGTGGAAAGAACACACATGCAATGACTAATGGTCGATCCATGTGTGGTTTGTGAAAAGAACACACATGCAATGACACTAGTGGATCCATATGTTGTTTGTGAAAAGAACACACATGCAATGACTCTAGTGGGGCCATATGTGGTTTGTGAAAAGAACACACATGCAATGACTCTAGTTCATCCATATGTGGTTTGTGAAAAATAACACACATGCAATGACCACTGGTTGATCCATATGTGGTTTGTGGAAAGAACACACATGCAATGACACTGGTTGATCCATGTGTGGTTCGTGGAAAGAACACACATGCAATGACTCTAGTGCTTGTTTTAGTATAAGAACACACATGCAATGACTCTAGTGCTGGTTTTAGTATAAGAACACACATGCAATGACACTGGTTTATCCATATGTGGTTTGTGGAAAGAACACACATGCAATGACCACTGGTTGATCCATATGTGGTTTGTGGAAAGAACACACATGCAAAGACACTGGTTGATCCATGTGCGGTTTGTGGAAAGAACACACATGCAATAACTCTAGTACTGGTTTTAGTATAAGAACACATATGCAATGACTCTAGTGCTAGTTTTAGTATAAGAAAACACATGCAATGACATTGGTTGATCCATATGTGGTTTGTGGAAAGAACACACGTGCAATGACTCAGGGGGATCCATGTGTGGTTTGTGGAAAGAATACACATACAATGACACTGGTGGATCCATATGTGGTTTGTGGAAAGAACACACATGCAATGACACTGGTGGATCCATATGTGGTTTGTGAAAAGAACACACATGCAATAACTCTAGTGGATCCATATGTGTTTTGTGGAAAGAACACAAATGCAATTACACTGGTTGATCTATATGTGGTTTGTGGATAGAACACACATGCATTGACTCAGGGGGATCCATGTGTGGTTTGTGGAAAGAACACACATGCAATGACCACTGGTCGATCCATGTGTGGTTTGTGGAAAGAACACACATCCAATGACACTGGTGGATCCATATGTGGTTTGTGGAAAGAACACACATGCAATGACACTGGTGGATCCATATGTGGTTTGTGAAAAGAACACACATGCAATAACTCTAGTGGATCCATATGTGGTTTGTGGAAAGAACACAAATGCAATGACACTTGTTGATCCATATGTGGTTTGTGGAAAGAACACACATGCAATGACTCAGGGGGATCCATGTGTGGTTTGTGGAAAGAACACACATGCAATGACCACTGGTCGATCCATGTGTGGTTTGTGGAAAGAAAACACAACCAATGACACTGTGGATCCATATGTGGTTTGTGAAAGAACACACATCCAATGACACTGGTTGATCCATGTGTGGTTTGTGGAAAGAACACACATGCAATAACCACTGGTTGATCCATATGTGGTTTATGGAAAGAACACACATGCAATGACACTGGTTGATCCATGTGTGGTTTGTGGAAAAGAACACACATGCAATGACTCTAGTGCTGGTTTTAGTATAAGAACACACATGAAATGACACTAGTTGATCCATATGTGGTTCGTGGAAAGAACACACATGCAATGACTCAGGGGGATCCATGTGTGGTTTGTGGATGGAACACACATGTAATGACCACTAGTCAATCCATGCGTGGTTTGTGGAAATAACACACATGCAATGACACTGGTGGATCCATATGTAGTTTGTGAAAAGAACACACATGCAATGACTCTAGTGCTGGTTTTAGTATAAGAACGCACATGCAATGACTCTAGTGGGTCCATATGTGGTTTGGGAAAAGAACACACATGCAATGACTCTAGTGGATCCATATGTGGTTTGTGGAAAAGAACACACATGCAATGACCACTTGTTGATCCATATGTGGTTTGTGGAAAGAACACACATGCAAAGACACTGGTTTATCCATGTGTGGTTTCTAGAAAGAACACACATGCAATGACTCTAGTGCTGGTTTTAGCATAAGAACACACATGCAATGACTCTAGTGCTGGTTTTAGTATAAGAACACACATGCAATGACTCTAGTGCTAGTTTTCGTATAAGAACACACATGCAATGACACTGGTTGATCCATATGTGGTTTGTGGAAAGAACACACATGCAATGACTCAGGGGGATCCATGTGTAGTTTGTGGAAAGAACACACATGCAATGACCAATGGTCGATCCATGTGTGGTTTGTGAAAAGAACACACATGCAATAACTCTAGTGGATCCATATGTGGTTTGTGGAAAGAACACAAATGCAATGACACTTGTTGATCCATATGTGGTTTGTGGAAAGAACACACATGCAATGACTCAGGGGGATCCTTGTGTGGTTTGTGGAAAGAACACACATGCAATGACCACTGGTCGATCCATGTGTGGTTTGTGGAAAGAAAACACAACCAATGACACTGTGGATCCATATGTGGTTTGTGAAAGAACACACATGCAATGACACTGGTTGATCCATGTGTGGTTTGTGGAAAGAACACACATGCAATAACCACTGGTTGATCCATACGTGGTTTATGGAAAGAACACACATGCAATGACACTGGTTGATCCATGTGTGGTTTGTGGAAAAGAACACACATGCAATGACTCTAGTGCTGGTTTTAGTTTAAGAACACACATGAAATGACACTAGTTGATCCATATGTGGTTCGTGGAAAGAACACACATGCAATGACTCAGGGGGATCCATGTGTGGTTTGTGGAAGGAACACACATGTAATGACCACTAGTCAATCCATGTGTGGTTTGTGGAAAGAACACACATGCAATGACACTGGTGGATCCATATGTAGTTTGTGAAAAGAACACACATGCAATGACTCTAGTGCTGGTTTTAGTATAAGAACGCACATGCAATGACTCTAGTGGGTCCATATGTGGTTTGTGAAAAGAACACACATGCAATGACTCTAGTGGTTCCATATGTGGTTTGTGGAAAAGAACACACATGCAATGACCATTGGTTGATCCATATGTGGTTTATGGAAAGAACACACATGCAAAGACACTGGTTTATCCATGTGTGGTTTCTAGAAAGAACACACATGCAATGACTCTAGTGCTGGTTTTAGTATAAGAACACACATGCAATGACTCTAGTGCTAGTTTTAGTATAAGAACACACATGCAATGACTCTAGTGCTAGTTTTCGTATAAGAACACACTTGCAATGACACTGGTTGATCGATATGTGGTTTGTGGAAAGAACACACATGCAATGACTCAGGGGGATCCATGTGTAGTTTTTGGAAAGAACACACATGCAATGACCAATGGTCGATCCATGTGTGGTTTATGAAAAGAACACACATGCAATGACACTGGTGCATCCATATGTTGTTTGTGAAAAGAACACACATGCAATGACTCTAGTGGGGCCATATGTGGTTTGTGAAAAGAACACACATGCAATGACTCTAGTTCATCCATATGTGGTTTGTGAAAAAGAACACACATGCAATGACCACTGGTTGATCCATATGTGGTTTGTGGAAAGAACACACATGCAATGACACTGGTTGATCCATGTGTGGTTCATGGAAAGGACACACATGCAATGACTCTAGTGCTGGTTTTAGTATAAGAACACACATGCAATGACTCTAGTGCTGGTTTTAGTATAAGAACACACATGCAATGACACTGGTTTATCCATATGTGGTTTGTGGAAAGAACACACATGCAATGACCACTGGTCGATCCATGTGTGTTTTGTGGAAAGAACACACATGCAATGACACTGGTGGATCCATATGTGGTTTGTGAAAAGAACACACATGCAATGACTCTAGTGCTGGATTTAGTATAAGAACATACATGCAACGACTCTAGTGGGTCCATATGTGGTTTGTGAAAAGAACACACATGCAATGACTCTAGTGGATCCATATGTGTTTTGTGGAAAAGAACACACATGCAATGACCACTGGTTGATCCATATGTGGTTTGTGGAAAGAACACAGATGCAATGACACTGGTTGATCCATATGTAGTTTGTGAAAAGAACACACATGCAATGACTCTAGTGCTGGTTTTAGTATAAGAACGCACATGCAATGACTCTAGTTGGTCCATATGTGGTTTGTGAAAAGAACACGCATGCAATGACTCTAGTGGATCCATATGTGGTTTGTGGAAAAGAACACACATGCAATGACCACTGGTTGATCCATATGTGGTTTGTGGAAAGAACACACATGCAAAGACACTGGTTTATCCATGTGTGGTTTCTAGAAAGAACACACATGCAATGACTCTAGTGCTGGTTTTAGTATAAGAACACACATGCAATGACTCTAGTGCTAGTTTTAGTATAAGAACACACATGCAATGACTATAGTGCTAGTTTTCGTATAAGAACACACATGCAATGACACTGGTTGATCGATATGTGGTTTGTGGAAAGAACACACATGCAATGACTCAGGGGGATCCATGTGTAGTTTTTGGAAAGAACACACATGCAATGACCAATGGTCGATCCATGTGTGGTTTGTGAAAAGAACACACATGCAATGACACTGGTGGATCCATATGTTGTTTGTGAAAAGAACACACATGCAATGACTCTAGTGGGGCCATATGTGGTTTGTGAAAAGAACACACATGCAATGACTCTAGTTCATCCATATGTGGTTTGTGAAAAAGAACACACATGCAATGACCACTGGTTGATCCATATGTGGTTTGTGGAAAGAACACACATGCAATGACACTGGTTGATCCATGTGTGGTTCGTGGAAAGGACACACATGCAATGACTCTAGTGCTGGTTTTAGTATAAGAACACACATGCAATGACTCTAGTGGTGGTTTTAGTATAAGAACACACATGCAATGACACTGGTTTATCCATATGTGGTTTGTGGAAAGAACACACATGCAATGACCACTGGTCGATCCATGTGTGTTTTGTGGAAAGAACACACATGCAATCACACTGGTGGATCCATATGTGGTTTGTGAAAAGAACACACAGGCAATGACTCTAGTGCTGGTTTTAGTATAAGATTGCACATGCAACGACTCTAGTGGGTCCATATGTGGTTTGTGAAAAGAACAGACATGCAATGACTCTAGTGGATCCATATGTGTTTTGTGGAAAAGAACACACATGCAATGACCACTGGTTGATCCATATGTGGTTTGTGGAAAGAACACACATGCAAAGACACTGGTTGATCCATGTGTGGTTTCTGGAAAGAACACACACGCAATGAATCTAGTGCTGGTTTTAGTATAAGAACACACATGCAATGACTCTAGTGCTGGTTTTAGTATAAGAACACACATGCAATGACTCTAGTGCTAGTTTTCGTATAAGAACACACATGCAATGACACTGGTTGATCCATATGTGGTTTGTGGAAAGAACACACATGCAATGACTCAGGGGGATCCATGTGTAGTTTGTGGAAAGAACACACATGCAATGACCAATGGTCGATCCATGTGTGGTTTATGAAAAGAACACACATGCAATGACACTGGTGGATCCATATGTGGTTTGTGAAAAGACCACACATGTAATGACTTTAGTGCTGGTTTTAGTATAAGAACAGACATGCAATGACTCTAGTTCATCCATAAGTGGTTTTTTGAAAAAGAACAGACATGCAATAACCACTGGTTGATCCATATGTGGTTTATGGAAAGAACACACATGCAATGACACTGGTTTATCCATGTGTGGTTTGTGGAAAAGAACACACATGCAATGAGTCTAGTGCTGGTTTTAGTATAAGAACACACATGAAATGACACTAGTTGATCCATATGTGGTTCGTGGAAAGAACACACATGCAATGACTCAGGGGGATCCATGTGTGGTTTGTGGAAGGAACACACATGTAATGACCACTAGTCAATTCATGTGTGGTTTGTGGAAAGAACACACATGCAATGACACTGGTGGATCCATATGTAGTTTGTGAAAAGAACACACATGCAATGACTCTAGTGCTGGTTTTAGTATAAGAACGCACATGCAATGACTCTAGTGGGTACATATGTGGTTTGTGAAAAGAACACACATGTAATGACTGTAGTGGATCCATATGTGGTTTGTGGAAAAGAACACACATGCAATGACCACTGGTTGATCCATATGTGGTTTGTGGAAAGAACACACATGCAAAGACACTGGTTTATCCATGTGTGGTTTTTGGAAAGAACACACACGCAATGACTCTAGTGCTGGTTTTAGTATAAGAACACACATGCAATGACTCTAGTGCTGGTTTTAGTATAAGAACACACATGCAATGACTCTAGTGCTAGTTTTCGTATAAGAACACACATGCAATGACACTGGTTGATCCATATGTGGTTTGTGGAAAGAACACACATGCAATGACTCAGGGGGATCCATGTGTAGTTTGTGGAAAGAACACACATGCAATGACCAATGGTCGATCCATGTGTGGTTTGTGAAAAGAACACACATGCAATGACTCTAGTGGATCCATATGTGTTTTGTGGAAAAGAACACACATGCAATGACCACTGGTTGATCCATATATGGTTTGTGGAAAGAACACAGATGCAATGACACTGGTTGATCCATATGTAGTTTGTGAAAAGAACACACATGCAATGACTCTAGTGCTGGTTTTAGTATAAGAACGCACATGCAATGACTCTAGTTGGTCCATATGTGGTTTGTGAAAAGAACACGCATGCAATGACTCTAGTGGATCCATATGTGGTTTGTGGAAAAGAACACACATGCAATGACCACTGGTTGATCCATATGTGGTTTGTGGAAAGAACACACATGCAAAGACACTGGTTTATCCATGTGTGGTTTCTAGAAAGAACACACATGCAATGACTCTAGTGCTGGTTTTAGTATAAGAACACACATGCAATGACTCTAGTGCTAGTTTTAGTATAAGAACACACATGCAATGACTATAGTGCTAGTTTTCGTATAAGAACACACATGCAATGACCTTTGGTTGATCGATATGTTGTTTGTGGAAAGAACACACATGCAATGACTCAGGGGATCCATGTGTAGTTTTGGAAAGAACACATGCAATGACCAATGGTCGATCCATTTGTGGTTTGTGAAAAGAACACACATGCAATGACACTGGTGGATCCATATGTTGTTTGTGAAAAGAACACACATGCAATGACTCTAGTGGGGCCATATGTGGTTTGTGAAAACAACACACATGCAATGACTCTAGTTCATCCATATGTGGTTTGTGAAAAAGAACAGACATGCAATGACACTGGTTGATCCATACGTGGTTTGTGGAAAGAACACACATGCAATGACCTTTGGTTGATCCATGTGTGGTTCGTGGAAAGGACACACATGCAATGACTCTAGTGCTGGTTTTAGTATAAGAACACACATGCAATGACTCTAGTGGTGGTTTTAGTATAAGAACACACATGCAATGACACTGGTTTATCCATATGTGGTTTGTGGAAAGAACACACATGCAATGACCACTGGTCGATCCATGTGTGTTTTGTGGAAAAGAACACATGCAATCACACTGGTTGATCCATTTGTTTTTTGTGAAAATAACACACAGGCAATGACTCTAGTGCTGTTTTTAGTATAAGATTGCACATGCAACGACTCTAGTGGGTCCATATGTGGTTTGTGAAAAGAACAGACATGCAATGACTCTAGTGGATCCATATGTGTTTTGTGGAAAAGAACACACATGCAATGACCACTGGTTGATCCATATGTGGTTTGTGGAAAGAACACACATTCAAAGACTTTGGTTGATCCATGTGTGGTTTGGAAAGAACACACATGCAATTAATATAGTGCTGGTTTTAGTATAAGAACACACATGCAATGACTCTAGTGCTGGTTTTAGTATAAGAACACACATGCAATGAATCTAGTGCTGGTTTGCAATGACACTGGTTGATCCATATGTGGTTTGTGGAAAGAACACACATGTAATGACTCAGGGGGGTCCATGTGTGGTTTGTGGAATGAACACACATGCAATGACCACTTGTCGATCCATGTGTGGTTTGTGGAAAGAACACACATGCAATGACACTGGTGGATCCATATGTGGTTTGTGAAAAGACCACACATGTAATGACTTTAGTGCTGGTTTTAGTATAAGAACAGACATGCAATGACTCTAGTTCATCCATAAGTGGTTTTTTGAAAAAGAACAGACATGCAATAACCACTGGTTGATCCATATGTGGTTTATGGAAAGAACACACATGCAATGACACTGGTTTATCCATGTGTGGTTTGTGGAAAAGAACACACATGCAATGAGTCTAGTGCTGGTTTTAGTATAAGAACACACATGAAATGACACTAGTTGATCCATATGTGGTTCGTGGAAAGAACACACATGCAATGACTCAGGGGGATCCATGTGTGGTTTGTGGAAGGAACACACATGTAATGACCACTAGTCAATTCATGTGTGGTTTGTGGAAAGAACACACATGCAATGACACTGGTGGATCCATATGTAGTTTGTGAAAAGAACACACATGCAATGACTCTAGTGCTGGTTTTAGTATAAGAACGCACATGCAATGACTCTAGTGGGTACATATGTGGTTTGTGAAAAGAACACACATGTAATGACTGTAGTGGATCCATATGTGGTTTGTGGAAAAGAACACACATGCAATGACCACTGGTTGATCCATATGTGGTTTGTGGAAAGAACACACATGCAAAGACACTGGTTTATCCATGTGTGGTTTTTGGAAAGAACACACACGCAATGACTCTAGTGCTGGTTTTAGTATAAGAACACACATGCAATGACTCTAGTGCTGGTTTTAGTATAAGAACACACATGCAATGACTCTAGTGCTAGTTTTCGTATAAGAACACACATGCAATGACACTGGTTGATCCATATGTGGTTTGTGGAAAGAACACATGCAATGACTCAGGGGGATCCATGTGTAGTTTGTGGAAAGAACACACATGCAATGACCAATGGTCGATCCATGTGTGGTTTGTGAAAAGAACACACATGCAATGACACTGGTGGATCCATATGTGGTTTGTGAAAAGAACACACATGTAATGACTTTAGTGCTGGTTTTAGTATAAGAACAGACATGCAATGACTCTAGTTCATCCATATGTGGTTTGTGAAAAAGAACACACATGCAATAACCACTGGTTGATCCTTATGTGGTTTATGGAAAGAACACACATGCAATGACACTGGTTGATCCATGTGTGGTTTGTGGAAAAGAACACACATGCAATGAGTCTAGTGCTGGTTTTAGTATAAGAACACACATGAAATGACACTAGTTGATCCATATGTGGTTCGTGGAAAGGACACACATGCAATGACTCAGGGGGATCCATGTGTGGTTTGTGGAAGGAACACACATGTAATGACCACTGGTTGATCCATATGTGGTTTGTGGAAAGAACACAGATGCAATGACACTGGTTGATCCATATGTAGTTTGTGAAAAGAACACACATGCAATGACTCTAGTGCTGGTTTTAGTATAAGAACGCACATGCAATGACTCTAGTTGGTCCATATGTGGTTTGTGAAAAGAACACGCATGCAATGACTCTAGTGGATCCATATGTGGTTTGTGGAAAAGAACACACATGCAATGACCACTGGTTGATCCATATGTGGTTTGTGGAAAGAACACACATGCAAAGACACTGGTTTATCCATGTGTGGTTTCTAGAAAGAACACACATGCAATGACTCTAGTGCTGGTTTTAGTATAAGAACACACATGCAATGACTCTAGTGCTAGTTTTAGTATAAGAACACACATGCAATGACTCTAGTGCTAGTTTTCGTATAAGAACACACATGCAATGACCTTTGGTTGATCGATGTGGTTTGTGGAAAGAACACACATGCAATGACTCAGGGGGATCCATGTGTAGTTTTTGGAAAGAACACACATGCAATGACCAATGGTCGATCCATGTGTGGTTTGTGAAAAGAACACACATGCAATGACACTGGTGGATCCATATGTTGTTTGTGAAAAGAACACACATGCAATGACTCTAGTGGGGCCATATGTGGTTTGTGAAAAGAACACACATGCAATGACTCTAGTTCATCCATATGTGGTTTGTGAAAAAGAACACACATGCAATGACCACTGGTTGATCCATATGTGGTTTGTGGAAAGAACACACATGCAATGACACTGGTTGATCCATGTGGTTCGTGGAAAGGACACACATGCAATGACTCTAGTGCTGGTTTTAGTATAAGAACACACATGCAATGACTCTAGTGGTGGTTTTAGTATAAGAACACACATGCAATGACACTGGTTTATCCATATGTGGTTTGTGGAAAGAACACACATGCAATGACCACTGGTCGATCCATGTGTGTTTTGTGGAAAGAACACACATGCAATCACACTGGTGGATCCATATGTGGTTTGTGAAAAGAACACACAGGCAATGACTCTAGTGCTGGTTTTAGTATAAGATTGCACATGCAACGACTCTAGTGGGTCCATATGTGGTTTGTGAAAAGAACAGACATGCAATGACTCTAGTGGATCCATATGTGTTTTGTGGAAAAGAACACACATGCAATGACCACTGGTTGATCCATATGTGGTTTGTGGAAAGAACACACATGCAAAGACACTGGTTGATCCATGTGTGGTTTCTGGAAAGAACACACACGCAATGACTCTAGTGCTGGTTTTAGTATAAGAACACACATGCAATGACTCTAGTGCTGGTTTTAGTATAAGAACACACATGCAATGACTCTAGTGCTAGTTTTCGTATAAGAACACACATGCAATGACACTGGTTGATCCATATGTGGTTTGTGGAAAGAACACACATGCAATGACTCAGGGGGATCCATGTGTAGTTTGTGGAAAGAACACACATGCAATGACCAATGGTCGATCCATGTGTGGTTTATGAAAAGAACACACATGCAATGACACTGGTGGATCCATATGTGGTTTGTGAAAAGACCACACATGTAATGACTTTAGTGCTGGTTTTAGTATAAGAACAGACATGCAATGACTCTAGTTCATCCATAAGTGGTTTTTTGAAAAAGAACAGACATGCAATAACCACTGGTTGATCCATATGTGGTTTATGGAAAGAACACACATGCAATGACACTGGTTTATCCATGTGTGGTTTGTGGAAAAGAACACACATGCAATGAGTCTAGTGCTGGTTTTAGTATAAGAACACACATGAAATGACACTAGTTGATCCATATGTGGTTCGTGGAAAGAACACACATGCAATGACTCAGGGGGATCCATGTGTGGTTTGTGGAAGAACACACATGTAATGACCACTAGTCAATTCATGTGTGGTTTGTGGAAAGAACACACATGCAATGACACTGGTGGATCCATATGTAGTTTGTGAAAAGAACACACATGCAATGACTCTAGTGCTGGTTTTAGTATAAGAACGCACATGCAATGACTCTAGTGGGTACATATGTGGTTTGTGAAAAGAACACACATGTAATGACTGTAGTGGATCCATATGTGGTTTGTGGAAAAGAACACACATGCAATGACCACTGGTTGATCCATATGTGGTTTGTGGAAAGAACACACATGCAAAGACACTGGTTTATCCATGTGTGGTTTTTGGAAAGAACACACACGCAATGACTCTAGTGCTGGTTTTAGTATAAGAACACACATGCAATGACTCTAGTGCTGGTTTTAGTATAAGAACACACATGCAATGACTCTAGTGCTAGTTTTCGTATAAGAACACACATGCAATGACACTGGTTGATCCATATGTGGTTTGTGGAAAGAACACACATGCAATGACTCAGGGGGATCCATGTGTAGTTTGTGGAAAGAACACACATGCAATGACCAATGGTCGATCCATGTGTGGTTTGTGAAAAGAACACACATGCAATGACACTGGTGGATCCATATGTGGTTTGTGAAAAGAACACACATGTAATGACTTTAGTGCTGGTTTTAGTATAAGAACAGACATGCAATGACTCTAGTTCATCCATATGTGGTTTGTGAAAAAGAACACACATGCAATAACCACTGGTTGATCCTTATGTGGTTTATGGAAAGAACACACATGCAATGACACTGGTTTATCCATGTGTGGTTTGTGGAAAAGAACACACATGCAATGAGTCTAGTGCTGGTTTTAGTATAAGAACACACATGAAATGACACTAGTTGATCCATATGTGGTTCGTGGAAAGGACACACATGCAATGACTCAGGGGGATCCATGTGTGGTTTGTGGAAGGAACACACATGTAATGACCACTAGTCAATCCATGTGTGGTTTGTGGAAAGAACACACATGCAATGACACTGGTGGATCCATATGTAGTTTGTGAAAAGAACACACATGCAATGACTCTAGTGCTGGTTTTAGTATAAGAACGCACATGCAATGACTCTAGTGGGTCCATATGTGGTTTGTGAAAAGAACACACATGCAATGACTCTAGTGGATCCATATGTGGTTTGTGGAAAAGAACACACATGCAATGACCACTGGTTGATCCATATGTGGTTTGTGGAAAGAACACACATGCAAAGACACTGGTTTATCCTACCCATGATTTAGAGTTAGCCGCTGTTGTCCATGCGCTCAAAACATGGAGACATTACCTTTTGGGAAAACGTTGTGAAGTATTCACCGACCATAAGAGCTTGAAGTATATCTTCACCCAGAAGGAGATCAATATGAGACAAAGAAGATGGCTAGAACTTATCAAAGATTACGACTTGAGTTTACAGTACCACCCCGGTAAAGCAAATGTAGTAGCAGATGCTCTAAGTCGTAAAGCGTTTGTAAATGGCCTTACCAAAGGTGAATTTCCAGATGACCTGTGTAAGCAATTCAAGGAACTCAGGTTGGAGATTGTGTCGGAAGGACATCTCATGTCTTTGGATGTTCAACCCACTCTTTTGGATAAGATTAAAGAAGCCCAAAAGACGGATAAAGAAATCGAAGAGATTAAGGAAAGGATTAGCCAAGGGAAGGCTGAAAGTTTCCATATGGACGAACAAGGTACTTTATGGCACGGGAAACATATTTGTGTTCCACAAGATCCAGAAATGTGGAAACTGATTTTACAAGAAGCCCATAACTCTCCATATTCTATTCACCCGGGAAACACCAAAATGTACATGGATATGAAAGAAAGATTTTGGTGGAACAATCTCAAAAGGGACATCGCCGAACACATTGCTTTGTGTGATGTGTGTAGTAGAGTGAAAGCGGAGCATCAGAAACCAGCAGGTTTGCTTCAACCAATGCCTATTCCTGAATGGAAGTGGGAAAATATTGGTATGGATTTCATTACCGGATTACCAAGGACCAGGTCAGGGTATGATTCCATATGGGTAGTAGTGGATCGCCTAACTAAAGTAGCTCATTTTATACCCGTAAAGACAACTTATACCAGTGCCAAGTTAGCCAAAATCTACATGAGCAGAATTGTATGCCTTCACGGTGTACCTAAGAGTATTGTGTCTGATAGAGGAACTCAATTCACTTCTCACTTTTGGAGACAACTTCATGAATCTTTAGGAACAAGGTTGGAATTCAGCACTGCTTTTCATCCTGAAACTGATGGACAAACAGAAAGGACTAATCAAATTCTTGAAGACATGTTGAGGGCATGTGCCCTAGACTATGGAGCAAGTTGGGATGAAAGTCTGCCTTACGCAGAGTTTTCTTACAACAACAGTCACCAATCTAGTATTGGGATGGCACCATTCGAGTTTCTCTACGGAAGGAAGTGTACCACCCCATTGCTATGGAATGGTGTGGGAGAAAGAAGTTTGTTTGGACCAGACCTTATCAAAGACGCCGAAGAAAAGGTCAAATTGGTTAGGGACAGGTTGAAGATAGCACAGTCTCGACAGAAAAGCTACGCAGATGCTAAGCGTAGAGAAGTCACTTACGAAGTTGGGGATAGAGCTTATCTTAGAGTATCACCACTTCGTGGAGTAAAAAGATTTGGAGTCAAAGGAAAGTTAGCACCAAGATATGTTGGACCATTCAACATTCTAAGTCGCAAGGGAGAAGTCATATGAAATCGAATGCCAAAGATCTCTATTAGCATCCATAATGTTTTTCATGTGAGTCAGCTTAAGAAATGTCATCCAGAAATGGAAGGATCTTCTTTGAAGGATACCATATCTTTGGAGGAAGTTCAACTAGAAAGTGACCTCACCTATGAAGAAAAGCCTATCAAGATACTTGAGACCGCAGAAAGAGTCACAAGGACAAAGACTATCAAATTTTGCAAAGTACAATGGAATCATCATTCCAAAGAGGAAGCAACATGGGAAAGAGAAGATGATCTTCGGAAAGACCACCCTCACCTATTTTGCTAGCCAATCCGAATCTCGAGGGCGAGATTCATTTTAAGGGGGTTAGATTTGTAACATCCCAAAAATCATATTTCAAAACTCATTCATATCATTCTTTGCATCATTCTTTCATTTAGGGTTTTTCTCAAAATCATTTAGAAGCATACACTTTGGCTATGATTTCATGTGGGAAATTTATCTCAATTGGCCATCACCCTTTGGGATTTGATTGTCTATGAACTTGTTTGCTTGCCTCCATGGTTGGAAAGGCTAGGTGAAGCTTTTAACCCAAGATTCAAAATTTAGAAATAGTTTCAAAATCCTATTTCAAATATTTGCAAACTAGAGCAAATCTCTGTTTACTTTGAAACCCAAGCTTGACCAAGCCTTGCAAGGTAACCACTTAGTTAGAATGACTGTTTTTGAACCCACAGAACCCTACAAAATTTCCCAAAGCAGTTTGAATTCAAAAGGATTTGAATTCATATCAAATTCATACCAGAAAATGAATTTAGAAAAAGAAAAGGCTTAAACAATGGAAAGACACCTGCCAATGGTAAATGCAGCCCATTGATGCCCAAAAACAAGCCCACCGGGATCTCCTTTTCCTTCTCACATCGCTGCATAAGCACACCCAGCGATAGCCCACCCAACACCAACCTTGGCGTTTATTTGGCCAGGCCCGATCCACGTCGTCCTCGTCTTCCCCAGCGCCGGCGCTGACCCGTCGCTGCAGCAGTGATGGTCGGTAATGGCGCGGCGTAAATGGGCATTTATCCTCGAGCGTTTCCTGTCGATTCCCCGGCTATAAGACCCTCTCTACCTCGCGATCTTTTTCCCCCAAACACCTCGCTCACTCCGCCACCAGGCTGCCCTCAATCCTCCGCGCCGCCCGGTGCAGAAACCCTCTCCGTGGCGATTCAGGTGAGCCTCGAGTTCCCCTCTTGTCGTTCTTACTATCGACTCGGTATCTTTGCGCACCTCGACCTCACTAGTCCGTCTTATCTTGCCCAGGTCGCCGGTTCCACTTGACACCGCGAGCACCGACGGCGACATCAACTCCGACGAGTTTTCCCGGTAGGTACAAACCGCCCCGCACCTTCTAGTTCACGCACACAACTCCGTCTTGACTCTGTGAATCTAATCGTGTCCTCGCCTTGCCTTGGGGTGATTCACAGCGACGTCCACGACGACCACGGCCGCGCAAGCGCGCCACGAACTCCGGTGAGCAATCGCAGCCGTGCCTGAGCGCCCCTTGACCAACCGCGTCTACGACGAGCATCACCGTGACCCCCTGAGCCCGGTGAGCTACTCCTCCTTCTCACTCGCCGCCTGCATCGTCGGCAACATCGTCGACCGGCGATTCGCCGCCCGGTAGCCCGCTCCGCCGCCGATTCTTGGCGAGCAATAGCGTAGATTAGATCTGTATCGTAGCGCTAGGATAGATCCACTTAACCCCGAAGCGGTACGCGATCTGAGCCACCAGATTTCATTTAGATCCTACGGCTGTGGAGCTCGATCCAGTGCAAAACGGTACGGGCGAATAAGAACATGACGCGTGGCTAGGTTAGATCTGAAAATAGAATTTAAAAACAGATTTTGATCCAGATTTCAAATGCCAATATCTTTTGAATGCCACGTTGGAATTTTGCAAACTTTATACCGTTGGATTCAGAAAAACAAGACCTTTCTGCCTATCCTTTTTGTTTAGCAAATAGTAACCATTAGTTTGGCCTAAATTGTAGGAACTTGTTTGAGGCCTTTTTAAGTATAGATTTAGTTTAGTACTTTGTTTAGAGTTAGATTTTGTTTAGTTGGTAAACTAGTGGCTTGCTAAGTTTCTGTATTCATGCACTTGCTTGGTTGAGTTTTCAAAAATCATCACTTGGTAGATTCATGCATGGATGCATTCATAATATTTTTGTTTGTATATATTTGTGTGTAATTATGTGCTATAACTTTGTGTGTAGATTTTGCTAGTGATTGTGATTGTGACGAGTGCTACTCTCCACACTACCAAGGCAAGTGATATCATCATGAATATTCCATTCCTATATTTTATACTTGCATTAGTTATATTTTGTTAGGACTTGCATGCCACACTTGTCAAATGATGTTGGGAAATCCTATATAGATTAGAATGCTAGAGTTGCTAGGAAAATTCCCTAAGGATAAGTTGCCATGCCATGCTTAGCCTAGCTATTAGAAAACAAGGGTGGTTTATATATTCACACTATGGAAAAATATTCTAAGTCTAAGGACTTGTTTTTATTTAACAAAACAACTAAGTTAATGAATCTCCTGGGTGGAATGGGACTTGCTTGGTGGTTTTGGTTGAGTGGTTCACAAGGCCCATGTTTATGGTTTACCTTAGTGTATCTCACTTGTGGATGGCCACCGAAACAAAGAGATTTGAGATGTCAAATGTTGAGAAGCTTCAAGTGCAACCACTTGGCAATATGGGCTCTGCCATGATCTTAGGATGCTAGAACTTAGTCTTTTGGACAGTGGGTGGTAGATGGGATGATAGGTTGGAACGCGTCCATTTGACTAAGGAAAGGCTACTGAAGGATCTTGTATTGGGAAACCAAGTCTTGTGGGGAAAGTGCACCACCTCTGCAGAGTGTAAAACCTAAGTACTTAGCCATGTCCCAGTAAAGGACAATTTGAGCATCAAGACATGGAAACTTCAAGAATCTCATCACTCCAATTTCTAAATAAAACTTGTGGGTGAACAAGGGTTAAAAGGATCTTCAGTCATTGATTGGTAGATGCCCTGAGTGGATCTGGAGTCTTTGATTGATAGATGCCTTGGGTGTTTTTGCCAAACAAAACTTAGTGTTTTCAAAAGTTAAGGAAAAATCTATTTTGAGCAATGCAAGCCTAAGCTCCACCAGCCAAATGCATATAGTATTATAGTCCACTTATAATATACTAAGGTATCACTTGCCAATACTATTCCAAAGTATTGACCCTCTGTGGCTGTAACTTATGATGTTGCGAGTTACTCGATGATGAATAGGAGTCATGAGTCTACACTCAACATGCTTGCCTGTGGCACATGAAGATGAAGACTTATGTTTATTTACTTATTCCATAAACTCTTGTATTAGGCCTTTGGCCATGAGTTGTAAAAGACTATGTTTTATCTCTGGAATGACTGTAATAAACGACCTTTGTATCATGTACTTCAGCTTAAACTGTGGATGCTAGCATTGATCCAGGACTAGCATTGCAATCACAGGATCTTTTCCTTTAATAAGGAGGGATCTTACAGATGGTATCGAGCACCTGTTGCCTGTAGGATTATGACCCTAGGATTGGAAACCACTAAGGAAAATTTTAACTTCTTCTACACTTGTCTATTCTTCTCGTAAACTTTTCTAATCTTCTCATTCTCATCTCTATTTGTAGATGAACTCCATCAACGAAGCCGTGAAGAAAGGACCACTCATGACCATGACCTTGGAGTGTGAGACTGAGTTTCCCAAAATTCTCAAGGACCTCATGGAGACAATGGGAGCACATGGTGCAGCTGTGTACAAGGGCTTTCCAGTGATGGAGGAAGGAGTGGAGTATTGGTGGGTGCAACTTCACTTGTACAAGAATAAGGAAGACAACCACAAAGAAAAGGGCTTCTGCATGTACACCAACACTTTTATGCACACCACATTCTTTGAGTCAGCAAAAGAAGCAGCTTGGAAGACTATCAAGGAACTAAGTGCTAGAGTCAAGTGCAGGATGCTCAACCTCCAAAAAGACTTAGAGAAAGAGAAGGGACATACTCAAGAGTTGGAAGTCACCAACCAATCCTTAAGAGAAGATATTATAGACTTAGTGATAGAAGCATGTGAAAAAGATAGGGTGATTGCCACTAGGAACATTGTGTTAGCCACCAGATCCAGTGAGACAGGATTGTAAGCGCACTTCGTTAGTTGGACCACCACTTATCACCTTATTTTCCAAAATGATACCTTAAATAAGTTTGAACCTTGGTTGATGTAATGAATTTTTGTATGCATGACTTGAGTGATTTGTGTGTTCCAAGAATGTGTTTGAATGTTGATTTGATTATCTTAAATTGTGTTGTTCTAACTTTTCAATCTTATAAATAGATGCCTATTGCCATCGACTGTTGAGGAGTTCGGGCTACCCGTTTTGGTCCTCGTCGTAGAGCTTACTACTTTACTCGATCTCCTCTTCCTATCATTACGGTGCACCCACTCACCAAGTTTGAGAGGAAGGACCTTTGGGGCTTCAAGGTGAACCAGCCAGATGCGGACTAAGCCTACTACGGAGGCCATCGTCTTCAAGCTTATGCACGATGGCGGAGAGAGGCATGGAGGTTGTCATGCGAGGATCGATAGGGCGTCTGTTAGGCCGTCACTCCCGTGAGTTAGAGGTACTCACTTCCACGCCTTGAGGCGAGATGATGACGGAGAGTCCATCGACTTTGAGGACGACTCGAGGTCACAAGCCGATCGCTGTACCTCCAGGACTTAGAGACTCTTATTAGGCGCGTGGATACCGATAGGACCAACGTCATGCTTAGTAATGACGAGCTCCAGTGCAACTTGAGAAGGACAAGCTCTTTGGCAGCAGGCAGAGATAGTCAAGGAGATGGAGACGAAGTTCGAGACCCAAGACCGTAAGTTCAAGAGTCAAGAGAAGCGTGTCCGGGATAGGAACAAGAGGATTCGTGATATGACCGAGGAACCAGTCAAGGACTTGAGTTAGAGCAGCGTGAGCATGATTGAGAGGCTTCGTTCCCAGAAGAGGGCTCTCAAGGCCAAGATCGACTCTTTGACCACTACCATCAAGGAGAACAAGACCGCAATGGAGAACGCAGGTCTTACCTTTGTCGAGGAGGAGATTGAGGCTGACGAGTAGACTTGACTACTCAGTTATCTTTATTTACCGTACTTGTTATTTGTGGACTTATTGTTGTACCATCCGACATGTGGATGGCTTGCCACTTGTGTGTTTTACTTTGAGACTTTTGTTTTGTTGTTGAGTTTTATCCTGGCGTTGCTTGCTATGTGTTTGTTTGAGTAATGTATTGTGCATAAATCATGTAAGGGTATCTCATTCTTATCTCTATATGAATAAACCACAGATGCCTCCCCGTCGCGCAAACACCAACCCCAACCCCAACATTACCCCGGAAATGCAACAAATGATGAATGCGCAAACACAGCTTATGCAAATGATGACGACGTTCATCCAGAACCAGAACAACAACAACCCCAATAACAACAACAACAACAACCCTCCAGGTTTTGATATGCTTACCAGATTTCTGCGTCTGAGGCCAGCTAAGTTTTCAGGATCGACTGATCCCATGGTGGCCAATGATTGGCTACGTTCTGTGAACAAAGACTTAGTGACCGTGGGATGCACAGATGCTGAAAAAGTCAGGTTCGCAGCACATCTGTTGGAAGGACCAGCCGCCGCATGGTGGGACAACTTCCAGATTACCACGCCTATTGATGAGGTGACTTGGGCTATCTTTGAAGATGGCTTCCGCACTACTCATATCTCTCCAGGAATGATGAGCCTGAAAAAGAAGGAGTTTCACAACCTGAAGCAGCGCCACCACAACGTGGCTGAATATATTGAAGAGTTCAAAAATCTGGCGTGCTATGCACCAGATGAGGTTGACACTGATGCCAAAAGGAAGGAAAAGTTTCTGGAAGGCTTAAATGATGAGCTGAATTTGCAGTTGTCTGTGGCATATGTTCCCACTTACCGATCATTTGTGACAAGGCTGTTATTGTGGAGAATAAAATGAAGCAAGTCGAGAGTAGGAAGAGGAAACACTCCGACAAGCACAGCTCGGGATCAACTCATAAACGATCTCACTATGATGATAGTGTCAGCTCAGGATCCCACAAGCATGGGAAGTTTAACAAGCACCACAACCACAACCGTCATGACAACAAGCATCATCGCAGTCATGACAACGATAAGTATAAGAATCACAAGAGTGGACATAAGAGCCACCACAGTGGAAGTGGAAGTCAGCCTAAAAGGGACATCAGTCAGGTTGAATGCTTCAAATTCAAGAAGCTGGGGCATTATGCTAATGAGTGCACTGAGAAGAAGGTTGAAGGACCTAACAAGCCCAATCCTTTTCAGAAAGGACAGGTCAACCACATCAATGTGGAGGAGGTCTATGAAGAGCCTGATGCCGTTGCCGGTAAGTTCAGACTCAATTCTATCTCAGCATTTGTACTCTTTGACACTGGTGCATCTCATTCATTCATATCAAAAGCATTTGTCGAAAGAAATGAACTACCGGTAGAAACCATTGGATGTCCTATAAGAGTAAGTTCTCCTGGTGGAGAAATGATAGTAAACTCAGGATGTCATGATTTAGTCATAGAGTTTGGAAAACATAAGTTCCCAGTGAACTTAATAATCCTGAATTCCCAAGGATTGGATGTGATTTTGGGAATGGATTGGATGGCTAAGTATGAGGGAGTACTAGATTGTGCAAATCGTACAGTTTCACTCACAACCCCTGAAGGTAAGAGGATAAAATTTAAGTCCAATTATAAATCTAAAGGGAGTAAGCTGAATTCTCTTAAGGGGGTTAGCATGGACAGTGTGCCAATTGTGTGTGAGTATCCGGATGTGTTTCCGGAAGAGTTACCAGGAATGCCACCAGATAGAGATGTGGAATTTATAATAGATTTGGTACCAGGTTCTGGACCAAGGGCAAAGAGGCCTTATAAAATGTCAGTTGACGAACTTAAGGAACTCAAGAAACAACTTGGAGAACAATTGCAGAAAGGATTCATCCAGCCAAGTTCTTCATCTTGGGGAGCTCAGCTTTGTTCAGAGAAAGAGACAGAACTCAAAGGTTATGCATAGATTACCGTTCTCTCAACGAGGTAACCATCAAGAACAAATATCCTTTGCCAAGAATCAATGATTTGTTTGATCAGCTAGAAGGAGCATGTGTGTTTTCGAAGATTGATCTTCGGTCAGGCTATTTTCAACTCAAGATAAGAGAGCAAGACATACCTAAAACAGCATTCACCACAAGGTATGGATTGTATGAGTACACTGTGATGCCTTTTGGTTTAACCAACGCTCCAGCATACTTCATGAATATGATGAACAAAGTGTTCATGGAATTTCTCGACAAGTTCGTTGTCGCTTTCATCGATGACATCTTAGTCTACTCCAAGAGCAAGGAAGAGCATGAAAGACATCTACGCTTAATACTTGAGAAACTAAGGGAACATAAGCTTTATGCCAAATTCAGCAAGTGTGAGTTTTGGTTAGAGGAAGTTGGATTTCTTGGTCATGTTATGACAAAGGATGGTGTAGCAGTTGATCCTGCTAAAGTTTCAGCTGTGATAGAATGGGAATCTCCTAGGAATGTAAAAGAGGTTCGTAGTTTTCTTGGCTTAGCAGGTTACTACAGAAGGTTCATTGAAAATTTTTCAAAGGTTGCTAAACCAATGACAGAATTGTTAAAAAAAGATAAGAATTTTGCTTGGTATAGGGATGTGAACTCAGCTTTCAAGAATTAAAGAAGAGACTTGTGTCAGCACCAGTTCTGTGCCTACCAGATTTGGAAAAGGATTTCCAAGTGTATTGTGATGCTTCGCATCAAGGATTAGGTGCCGTACTTATGCAAGGCGGAAAAAGTTGTGGCTTATGCCTCGAGACAACTCAAAACTCATGAAGTAAATTATCCTACCCATGATTTAGAGTTAGCCGCTGTTGTCCATGCGCTCAAAACATGGAGACATTACCTTTTGGGAAAACGTTGTGAAGTATTCACCGACCATAAGAGCTTGAAGTATATCTTCACCCAGAAGGAGATCAATATGAGACAAAGAAGATGGCTAGAACTTATCAAAGATTACGACTTGAGTTACAGTACCACCCCGGTAAAGCAAATGTAGTAGCAGATGCTCTAAGTCGTAAAGCGTTTGTAAATGGCCTTACCAAAGGTGAATTGCCAGATGACCTGTGTAAGCAATTCAAGGAACTCAGGTTGGAGATTGTGCCGGAAGGACATCTCATGTCTTTGGATGTTCAACCCACTCTTTTGGATAAGATTAAAGAAGACCAAAAGACGGATAAAGAAATCGAAGAGATTAAGGAAAGGATTAGCCAAGGGAAGGCTAAAAGTTTCCATATGGACGAACAAGGTACTTTATGGCACGGGAAACGTATTTGTGTTCCACAAGATCCGGAAATGCGGAAACTGATTTTACAAGAAGCCCATAACTCTCCATATTCTATTCACCCGGGAAACACCAAAATGTACATGGATATGAAAGAAAGATTTTGGTGGAACAATCTCAAAAGGGACATCGCCGAACACATTGCTTTGTGTGATGTGTGTAGTAGAGTGAAAGCGGAGCATCAGAAACCAGCAGGTTTGCTTCAACCAATGCCTATTCCTGAATGGAAGTGGGAAAATATTGGTATGGATTTCATTACCGGATTACCAAGGACCAGGTCAGGGTATGATTCCATATGGGTAGTAGTGGATCGCCTAACTAAAGTAGCTCATTTTATACCCGTAAAGACAACTTATACCAGTGCCAAGTTAGCCAAAATCTACATGAGCAGAATTGTATGCCTTCATGGTGTACCTAAGAGTATTGTGTCTGATAGAGGAACTCAATTCACTTCTCACTTTTGGAGACAACTTCATGAATCTTTAGGAACAAGGTTGGAATTCAGCACTGCTTTTCATCCTGAAACTGATGGACAAACAGAAAGGACTAATCAAATTCTTGAAGACATGTTGAGGGCATGTGCCCTAGACTATGGAGCAAGTTGGGATGAAAGTCTGCCTTACGCAGAGTTTTCTTACAACAACAGTCACCAATCTAGTATTGGGATGGCACCATTCGAGTTTCTCTACGGAAGGAAGTGTACCACCCCATTGCTATGGAATGGTGTGGGAGAAAGAAGTTTGTTTGGACCAGACCTTATCAAAGACGCCGAAGAAAAGGTCAAATTGGTTAGGGACAGGTTGAAGATAGCAGTCTCGATGGAAAAGCTACGCAGATGCTAAGCGTAGAGAAGTCACTTACGAAGTTGGGGATAGAGCTTATCTTAGAGTATCACCACTTCGTGGAGTAAAAAGATTTGGAGTCAAAGGAAAGTTAGCACCAAGATATGTTGGACCATTCAACATTCTAAGTCGCAAGGGAGAAGCTGCATATGAAATCGAACTGCCAGCATCTCTATTAGCCGTCCATAATGTTTTTCATGTGAGTCAGCTTAAGAAATGTCATCCAGAAATGGAAGGATCTTCTTTGAAGGATACCATATCTTTGGAGGAAGTTCAACTAGAAAGTGACCTCACCTATGAAGAAAAGCCTATCAAGATACTTGAGACCGCAGAAAGAGTCACAAGGACAAAGACTATCAAATTTTGCAAAGTACAATGGAATCATCATTCCGAAGAGGAAGCAACATGGGAAAGAGAAGATGATCTTCGGAAAGACCACCCTCACCTATTTTGCTAGCCAATCCGAATCTCGAGGGCGAGATTCATTTTAAGGGGGTTAGATTTGTAACATCCCAAAAATCATATTTCAAAACTCATTCATATCATTCTTTGCATCATTCTTTCATTTAGGGTTTTTCTCAAAATCATTTAGAAGCATACACTTTGGCTATGATTTCATGTGGGCAATTTATCTCAATTGGCCATCACCCTTTGGGATTTGATTGTCTATGAACTTGTTTGCTTGCCTCCATGGTTGGAAAGGCTAGGTGAAGCTTTTAACCCAAGATTCAAAATTTAGAAATAGTTTCAAAATCCTATTTCAAATATTTGCAAACTAGAGCAAATCTCTGTTTACTTTGAAACCCAAGCTTGACCAAGCCTTGCAAGGTAACCACTTAGTTAGAATGACTGTTTTTGAACCCACAGAACCCTACAAAATTTCCCAAAGCAGTTTGAATTCAAAAGGACTTGAATTCATATCAAATTCATACCAGAAAATGAATTTAGAAAAAGAAAAGGCTTAAACAATGGAAAAGGGTCATGGCAGAATCTGGCCCAGCAGCGGATCAAGCCCAGCAAGCCCACCCGGGGATCTCCTTTTCCTTCTCACACGCGCGAGCACACGCAAACAGACGCTGACAGCCCGACCCCACCAACACCTTGCGCGTTTCGCTGACGAGCGGGCCCAGTCCACGTCGTCCTCGTCTTCCCCAGACCGCGCCTGCGACCACGTCGCTGCAGCAGTGATGGCCGGTAATGGCGCGGCGTAAATGGGCATTTATCCTCGAGCGTTTCCTGTCGATTCCCCGGCTATAAGACCCTCTCTGCCTCGCGATCTTTTTCCCCCAAACACCTCGCTCACTCCGCCACCAGGCTGCCCTCAATCCTCCGCGCACCGCCGCTGACAGAGCCCTCTCCGGCGAGCGATTCAGGTGAGCCTCGAGTTCCCCTCTGCCTGTCGTTCTTACTATCTGACTCAGTGTATCTTTGCGCACCTCCTGACCTCACTAGTCCGTCTTGTACTGCCCCAGGTCGCCGGTTCCACTTGACACCGCGAGCACCGACGGCGACATCAACTCCGACGAGTTTTCCCGGTAGGTACAGACCGCCCCGCGCCTTCTAGTTCACGCACACAACTCCGTCTTGACTCTGAATCTAATCGTGTCCTCGCCTTGCCTTGGGGTGATTCACAACGACGTCCACGACGACCACCTGACACACCCGACGCCGCCACGAACTCCGGTGAGCAATCGCAGCCGTGCCCGAGCGCCCCTTGACCAACCGCGTCTACGACGAGCATCACCGTGACCCCCTGAGCCCGGTGAGCTACTCCTCCTTCTCACTCGCCGCCTGCATCGTCGGCAACATCGTCGACCGACAGTTCCGCCGCCGGTAGCCACCGCTCCGCCGCCAGTTCTTGGCCAGGGCAATAGCAGCCGTTAGATCTGTATCGTAGCGCTAGGATAGATCCACTTAACCCCGAAGCGGTACGCGATCTGAGCCACCAGATTTCATTTAGATCCTACGGCTGTGGAGCTCGATCCAATCGGCGTATGCAGGCGAATAAGAACATGACGCGTGGCTAGGTTAGATCTGAAAATAGAATTTAAAAACAGATTTTGATCCAGATTTCAAATGCCAATATCTTTTGAATGCCACGTTGGAATTTTGCAAACTTTATACCGTTGGATTCAGAAAAACAAGACCTTTCTGCCTATCCTTTTTGTTTAGCAAATAGTAACCATTAGTTTGGCCTAAATTGTAGGAACTTGTTTGAGGCCTTTTTAAGTATAGATTTAGTTTAGTACTTTGTTTAGAGTTAGATTTTGTTTAGTTGGTAAACTAGTGGCTTGCTAAGTTTCTGTATTCATGCACTTGCTTGGTTGAGTTTTCAAAAATCATCACTTGGTAGATTCATGCATGCATGCATTCATAATATTTTTGTTTGTATATATTTGTGTGTAATTATGTGCTATAACTTTGTGTGTAGATTTTGCTAGTGATTGTGATTGTGACGAGTGCTACTCTCCACACTACCAAGGCAAGTGATATCATCATGAATATTCCATTCCTATATTTTATACTTGCATTAGTTATATTTTGTTAGGACTTGCATGCCACACTTGTCAAATGATGTTGGGAAATCCTATATAGATTAGAATGCTAGAGTTGCTAGGAAAATTCCCTAAGGATAAGTTGCCATGCCATGCTTAGCCTAGCTATTAGAAAACAAGGGTGGTTTATATATTCACACTATGGAAAAATATTCTAAGTCTAAGGACTTGTTTTTATTTAACAAAACAACTAAGTTAATGAATCTCCTGGGTGGAATGGGACTTGCTTGGTGGTTTTTGGTTGAGTGGTTCACAAGGCCCATGTTTATGGTTTACCTTAGTGTATCTCACTTGTGGATGGCCACCCAGGAAACAAAGAGATTTGAGATGTCAAATGTTGAGAAGCTTCAAGTGCAACCACTTGGCAATATGGGCTCTGCCATGATCTTAGGATGCTAGAACTTAGTCTTTTGGACAGTGGGTGGTAGATGGGATGATAGGTTGGAGCAACGTCCATTTGACTAAGGAAAGGCTACTGAAGGATCTTGTATTGGGAAACCAAGTCTTGTGGGGAAAGTGCACCACCTCTGCAGAGTGTAAAACCTAAGTACTTAGCCATGTCCCTGGTAAAGGACAATTTGAGCATCAAGACATGGAAACTTCAAGAATCTCATCACTCCAATTTCTAAATAAAACTTGTGGGTGAACAAGGGTTAAAAGGATCTTCAGTCATTGATTGGTAGATGCCCTGAGTGGATCTGGAGTCTTTGATTGATAGATGCCTTGGGTGTTTTTGCCAAACAAAACTTAGTGTTTTCAAAAGTTAAGGAAAAATCTATTTTGAGCAATGCAAGCCTAAGCTCCACCAGCCAAATGCATATAGTATTATAGTCCACTTATAATATACTAAGGTATCACTTGCCAATACTATTCCAAAGTATTGACCCTCTGTGGCTGTAACTTATGATGTTGCAGGTTACTCTGATGATGAATAGGAGTCATGAGTCTACACTCAACATGCTTGCCTGTGGCACATGAAGATGAAGACTTATGTTTATTTACTTATTCCATAAACTCTTGTATTAGGCCTTTGGCCATGAGTTGTAAAAGACTATGTTTTATCTCTGGAATGACTGTAATAAACGACCTTTGTATCTGTGTACTTCATCTTAAACTGTGGATGCTAGCATTGATCCAGGGACTAGCATTGCAATCACAGGGATCTTTTCCTTTAATAAGGAGGGATCTTATAGGATCCATATGTGGTTTGTGGAAAAGAACACACATGCAATGACCACTGGTTGATCCATATGTGGTTTGTGGAAAGAACACACATGCAAAGACACTGGTTTATCCATGTGTGGTTTCTAGAAAGAACACACATGCAATGACTCTAGTGCTGGTTTTAGTATAAGAACACACATGCAATGACTCTAGTGCTAGTTTTAGTATAAGAACACACATGCAATGACTCTAGTGCTAGTTTTCGTATAAGAACACACATGCAATGACACTGGTTGATCGATATGTGGTTTGTGGAAAGAACACACATGCAATGACTCAGGGGGATCCATGTGTAGTTTTTGGAAAGAACACACATGCAATGACCAATGGTCGATCCATGTGTGGTTTGTGAAAAGAACACACATGCAATGACACTGGTGCATCCATATGTTGTTTGTGAAAAGAACACACATGCAATGACTCTAGTGGGGCCATATGTGGTTTGTGAAAAGAACACACATGCAATGACTCTAGTTCATCCATATGTGGTTTGTGAAAAAGAACACACATGCAATGACCACTGGTTGATCCATATGTGGTTTGTGGAAAGATCACACATGCAATGACACTGGTTGATCCATGTGTGGTTCATGGAAAGGACACACATGCAATGACTCTAGTGCTGGTTTTAGTATAAGAACACACATGCAATGACTCTAGTGCTGGTTTTAGTATAAGAACACACATGCAATGACACTGGTTTATCCATATGTGGTTTGTGGAAAGAACACACATGCAATGACCACTGGTCGATCCATGTGTGTTTTCTGGAAAGAACACACATGCAATGACACTGGTGGATCCACGTGTAGTTTGTGAAAAGAACACACATGCAATGACCAATGGTCGATCCATGTGTGGTTTGTGAAAAGAACACACATGCTATGACACTGGTGGATCCATATGTGGTTTGTGAAAAGAACACACATGCAATGACTCTAGTGCTGGTTTTAGTATAAGAACACACATGCAATGACTCTAGTGGGGCCATATGTGGTTTGTGAAAAGAACACACATGCAATCACTGTAGTTCATCCATATGTGGTTTGTGGAAAAGAACACACATGCAATGACCACTGGTTGATCCATATGTGGTTTGTGGAAAGAACACACATGCAATGACACTGGTTGATCCATGTGTGGTTTGTGGAAAGAACACACATGCAATGACTCTAGTGCTGGTTTTAGTATAAGAACACACATGCAATGACTCTAGTGTTGGTTTTAGTATAAGAAAACACATGCAATTACTCTAGTGCTGGTTTTAGTATAAGAACACACATGTAATGACACTGGTTGATCCATATGTGGTTTGTGGAAAGAACACACATGCAATGACTAAGGGGTATCCATGTGTGCTTTGTGGAAAGAACACACATGCAATGACCATTGGTTGAGCCATGTGTGGTTTGCGGAAAGAACACACATCCAATGACACTGGTGGATCCATATGTGGTTTGTGAAAGAACACACATGCAATGACCACTGGTTGATCCATATGTGGTTTGTGGAAAGAACACACATGCAATGACACTGGTTGATCCATGTGTGGTTTGTGGAAAAGAACACACATGCAATGACTCTAGTGCTGGTTTTAGTATAAGAACACACATGCAATGACACTAGTTGATCCATATGTGGTTCGTGGAAAGAACATACATGCAATGACTCATGGGGATCCATGTGTGGTTTGTGGAAGGAACACACATGTAATGACCACTAGTCAATCCATGTGTGGTTTGTGGAAAGAACACACATGCAATGACACTGGTGGATCCATATGTAGTTTGTGAATAGAACACACATGCAATGACTCTAGTGCTGGTTTTAGTATAAGAACGCACATGCAATGACTCTAGTGGGTCCATATGTGGTTTGTGAAAAGAACACACATGCAATGACTCTAGTGGATCCATATGTGGTTTGTGGAAAAGAACACACAGGCAATGACCACTGGTTGATCCATATGTGGTTGATGGAAAGAACACACATGCAAAGACACTGGTTGATCCATGTGTGGTTTCTGGAAAGAACACACATGCAATGACTCTAGTGCTGGTTTTAGTATATGAACACACATGCAATGACTCTAGTGCTGGTTTTAGTATAAGAACACACATGCAATGACTCTAGTGCTGGTTTTCGTATAAGAACACACATGTAATTACACTGGTTGATCCATATGTGGTTTGTGGAAAGAACACACATGCAATGACTCAGGGGGATCCATGTGTAGTTTGTGGAAAGAACACACATGCAATGACCACTGGTCGATCCATGTGTGGTTTGTGAAAAGAACACACATGCAATGACACTGGTGGATCCATATGTGGTTTGTGAACAGAACACACATGCAATGACTCTAGTGCTGGTTCTAGAATAAGAACACACATGCAATGACTCTAGTGGGGCCATATGTGGTTTGTGAAAAGAACACACATGCAATCACTCTAGTTCATCCATATGTGGTTTGTGGAAAAGAACACACATGCAATGACTCTAGTGCTGGTTTTAGTATAAGAACACACATGCAATGACTCTAGTGGGTCGATATGTGGTTTGTGAAAAGAACACACATGCAATGACTCTAGTGGATCCATATGTGGTTCGTGGAAAAGAACACACATGCAATGACCACTGGTTGATCCATATGTGGTTTGTGGAAAGAACACACATGCAAAGACACTGGTTGATCCATGTGTGGTTTGTGGAAAGAACACACATGCAATGACTCTAGTGCTGGTTTTAGTATAAGAACACACATGCAATGACTCTAGTGCTGGTTTTAGTATAAGAACACACATGCAATGACTCTAGTGCTGGTTTTCGTATAAGAACACACATGCAATGACACTGGTTGATCCATATGTGGTTTGTGGAAAGAACACACATGCAATGACTTAGGGGGATCCATGTGTAGTTTGTGGAAAGAACACACATGCAATGACCACTGGTCGATCCATGTGTGGTTTGTGAAAAGAACACACATGCAATGACCACTGTTTGATCCATATGTGGTTTGTGGAAAGAACACACATGCAAAGACACTGGTTGATCCATGTGTGGTTTGTGGAAAGAACACACATGCAATGACTCTAGTACTGGTTTTAGTATAAGAACACACATGCAATGACTCTAGTGCTAGTTTTAGTATAAGAAAACACATGCAATGACACTGGTTGATCCATATGTGGTTTGTGGAAAGAACACACATGCAATGACTCAGGGGGATCCATGTGTGGTTTGTGGAAAGAATACACATACAATGACCACTGGTCGATCAATGTGTGGTTTGTGGAAAGAACACACATGCAATGACACTGGTGGATCCATATGTGGTTTGTGAAAAGAACACACATGCAATAACTCTAGTGGATCCATATGTGGTTTGTGGAAAGAACACAAATGCAATGACACTAGTTGATCCATATGTGGTTTGTGGAAAGAACACACATGCAATGACTCAGGGGGATCCATGTGTGGTTTGTGGAAAGAACACACATGCAATGACCACTGGTCGATCAATGTGTGGTTTGTGGAAAGAACACACATCGAATGACACTGGTGGATCCATATGTGGTTTGTGAAAGAACACACATGCAATGACACTGGTTGATCCATGTGTGGTTTGTGGAAAGAACACACATGCAATGACCACTGGTTGATCCATATGTGGTTTGTGGAAAGAACACACATGCAATGACACTGGTTGATCCATGTGTGGTTTGTGGAAAATAACACACATGCAATGACTCTAATGCTGGTTTTAGTATAAGAACACACATGCAATGACACTAGTTGATCCATATGTGGTTCGTGGAAAGAACACACATGCAATGACTCAGGGGGATCCATGTGTGGTTTGTGGAAGGAACACACATGTAATGACCACTAGTCAATCCATGTGTGGTTTGTGGAAAGAACACACATGCAATGATACTGGTGGATCCGTATGTAGTTTGTGAAAAGAACACACATGCAATGACTCTAGTAGATCCATATGTGGTTTGTGGAAAAGAACACACATGCAATGACCACTGGTTGATCCATATGTGGTTTGTGGAAAAAACACACATGCAATGACACTGGTTGATCCATGTGTGGTTTGTGGAAAGAACACACATGCAATGACTCTAGTGCTGGTTTTAGTATAAGAACACACATGCAATGACTCTAGTGTTGGTTTTAGTATAAGAAAACACATGCAATTACTCTAGTGCTAGTTTTAGTATAAGAACACACATGTAATGACACTGGTTGATCCATATGTGGTTTGTGGAAAGAACACACATGCAATGACACTGGTTGATCCATGTGTGGTTTGTGGAAAAGAACACACATGCAATGACCACTGGTTGATCCATATGTGGTTTGTGGAAAGAACACACATGCAATGACACTGGTTGATCCATGTGTGGTTTGTGAAAAGAACACACATGCAATGACTCTAGTGCTGGTTTTAGTATAAGAACACACATGCAATGACTCTAGTGTTGGTTTAGTATAAGAAAACACATGTGCTAGTTTGTATAAGAACACACATGCAATGACACTGGTTGATCCATCTGTGGTTTGTGGAAATAACACACATGCAATGACTAGGGGTATCCATGTGTGGTTTGTGAAAAGAACACACATGCAATGACCATTGGTTGCTCCATGTGTGGTTTGTGGAAAGAACACACATGCAATGACTTGGTGGATCCATTTTTGGTTTGTGGAAAGAACACACATGCAATGACACTGGTTGATCCATATGTGGTTTGTGGAAAGAACACACATGCAATGACACTGGTTGATCCATATGTGGTTTGACCAAACAACACACATGCTATGACACTGGTTGACCCATGTGTTGTTTGTGGACACAAAACACCTTCACTGACCTAGGGGATCCATGTGTGGTTTGTGGAAAGAACACACATGTAATGACCACTAGTTGATCCATGTGTGGTTTGGAAAGAACACACATGCAATGACACTGTGGATCCATATGTGGTTTGTATAAGAACACACATGCAATGACTCTAGTGATCCATTTGTGGTTTGTGGAAAGAACACACATGCAATGACTCTAGTGGGTCCATATGTGGTTTGTGAAAAGAACACACATGCAATGACTCTAGTAGATCCATATGTGGTTTGTGGAAAAGAACACACATGCAATGACCACTGGTTGATCCATATGTGGTTTGTGGAAAAAACACACATGCAAAGACACTGGTTGATCCATGTGTGGTTTCTGGAAAGAACACACATGCAATGACTCTAGTGCTGGTTTTAGTATAAGAACACACATGCAATGACTCTAGTGCTGGTTTTAGTATAAGAACACACATGCAATGACTCTAGTGCTGGTTTTAGTATAAGAACACACATGTAATGACACTGGTTGATCCATATGTGGTTTGTGGAAAGAACACACATGCAATGACTCAGGGGGATCCATGTGTGGTTTGTGGAAAGAACACACATGCAATGACCAATGGTCGAACCATGTGTGGTTTGTGAAAAGAACACACATGCTATGACACTGGTGGATCCATATGTGGTTTGTGAAAAGAAGATACATGCAATGACTCTAGTGCTGGTTTTAGTATAAGAACACACATGCAATGACTCTAGTGGGGCCATATGTGGTTTGTGAAAAGAACACACATGCAATCACTGTAGTTCATCCATATGTGGTTTGTGGAAAAGAACACACATGCAATGAGAACACACATGCAATGACTGGGGGATCCAGAAAAGAACACACATGCAATGACTCTAGTGCTGGTTTTAGTATAAGAACACACATGCAATGACTCTAGTGGGTCCATATGTGGTTTGTGAAAAGAACACACATGCAATGACTCTAGTGGATCCATATGTGGTTTGTGGAAAAGAACACACATGCAATGACCACTGGTTGATCCATATGTGGTTTGTGGAAAGAACACACATGCAAAGACACTGGTTGATCCATGTGTGGTTTGTGGAAAGAACACACATGCAATGACTCTAGTGCTGGTTTTAGTATAAGAACACACATGCAATGACTCTAGTGCTGGTTTTAGTATAAGAACACACATGCAATGACTCTAGTGCTGGTTTTAGTATAAGAACACACATGCAATGACACTGGTTGATCCATATGTGGTTTGTGGAAAGAACACACATGCAATGACTTAGGGGGATCCATGTGTAGTTTGTGGATAGGAACACACATGCAATGACCACTGGTCGATCCATGTGTGGTTTGTGAAAAGAACTCACATGCAATGACACTGGTGGATCCATATGTGGTTTGTGAAAAGAACACACATGCAATGACTCTAGTGCTGGTTTTAGTATAAGAACACACATGCAATGACTCTAGTGGGGCCATATGTGGTTTGTGAAAAGAACACACATGCAATGACCACTGTTTGATCCATATGTGGTTTGTGGAAAGAACACACATGCAAAGACACTGGTTGATCCATGTGTGGTTTGTGGAAAGAACACACATGCAATGACTCTAGTGCTGGTTTTAGTATAAGAACACACATGCAATGACTCTAGTGCTAGTTTTTGTGGAAAGAACACACATGCAATGACTCAGGGGGATCCATGTGGTTTGTGGAAAGAACACATACAATGACACTGGTGGATCCATGTGTGGTTTGTGGAAAGAACACACATGCAATGACACTGGTGGATCCATATGTGGTTTGTGAAAAGAACACACATGCAATAACTCTAGTGGATCCATATGTGGTTTGTGGAAAGAACACAAATGCAATGACACTAGTTGATCCATATGTGGTTTGTGGAAAGAACACACATGCAATGACTCAGGGGGATCCATGTGTGGTTTGTGGAAAGAACACACATGCAATGACCACTGGTCGATCAATGTGTGGTTTGTGGAAAGAACACACATCGAATGACACTGGTGGATCCATATGTGGTTTGTGAAAGAACACACATGCAATGACACTGGTTGATCCATGTGTGGTTTGTGGAAAGAACACACATGCAATGACCACTGGTTGATCCATATGTGGTTTGTGGAAAGAACACACATGCAATGACACTGGTTGATCCATGTGTGGTTTGTGGAAAATAACACACATGCAATGACTCTAATGCTAGTTTTAGTATAAGAACACACATGCAATGACACTAGTTGATCCATATGTGGTTCGTGGAAAGAACACACATGCAATGACTAAGGGGGATCCATGTGTGGTTTGTGGAAGGAACACACATGTAATGACCACTAGTCAATCCATGTGTGGTTTGTGGAAAGAACACACATGCAATGATACTGGTGGATCCATATGTAGTTTGTGAAAAGAACACACATGCAATGACTCTAGTGCAATGACTCTAGTGGGTCCATATGTGGTTTGTGAAAAGAACACACATGCAATGATTCTAGTTGATCCATATGTGGTTTGTGGAAAAGAACACACATGCAATGACCACTGGTTGATCCATATGTGGTTTGTGGAAAGAACACACATGCAATGACACTAGTTGATCCATGTGTGGTTTGTGGAAAGAACACACATGCAATGACTCTAGTGCTGGTTTTAGTATAAGAACACACATGCAATGACTCTAGTCCTAGTTTTCGTATAAGAACACACATGCAATGACACTGGTTGATCCATATGTGGTTTGTGGAAAGAACACACATGCAATGACTCATGGGGATCCATGTGTAGTTTGTGGAAAGAACACACATGCAATGACCAATGGTCGAACCATGTGTGGTTTGTGAAAAGAACACACATGCTATGACACTGGTGGATCCATATGTGGTTTGTGAAAAGAAGATACATGCAATGACTCTAGTGATCTGGTTTGTGGATAAGAACACACATGCAATGACTATAGTGGATCCATATGTGGTTTGTGAAAAGAACACACATGCAATGACACTAGTTCATCAATATGTGGTTTGTGGAAAAGAACACATGCAATGACACTGGTGGATCCATATGTGTTTTGTGAAAAGAACACACATGCAATGACACTGGTTGATCCATATGTGGTTTGTGGAAAGAACACACATGCAATGACACTGGTTGATCCATGTGTGGTTTGTGGAAAGAACACACATGCAATGACATTGGTTGATCCATATGTGGTTTGTGAAAAGAACACACATGCAATGACTCTAGTCGATCCATATGTGGTTTGTGGAAAGAACACACATGCAATGACTCTAGTTGATCCATGTGTGGTTTGTGGAAAGAACACACATGCAATGACACTGGTGGATCCATGTGTGGTTTAGAAAAGAACACACATGCAATGATCCATGTGTGGTTAAAGAACACACATGCAATGACTCTAGTGGTTTTAGTATAAGAACACACATGCAATGACACTGGTTGATCCATATGTGGTTTGTGGAAAGAACACACATGCAATGACTCCGGTGGATCCATGTGTGGTTTGTGGAAAGAACACACATGCAATTACACTGGTTGATCCATGTGTGGTTTGTGGAAAGAAGACACATACAATGACTCTAGTGCTGGTTTTAGTATAAGAACACACATGCAATGACTCTAGTGCTGGTTTTAGTATAAGAACACACATGCAATGACTCTAGTGGATCTGTGGTTTGTATAAGAACACACATGTAATGACACTGGTTGATCCATATGTGGTTTGTGGAAAGAACACACACGCAATGACTCAGGGGGATCCATGTATGGTTTGTGGAAAGAACACACATGCAATGACCACTGGTCGAAACATGTGTGGTTTGTGAAAGAACACACATGCAATGACACTGGTGGATAAATACGTGGTTTGTGAAAAGAACACACATGCAATGACAAGAACACACATGTAATGACTCTAGTGGATCCATATGTGGTTTGTGGAAAGAACACACATGCAATGACCACTGGTTGATCCATATGTGGTTTGTGGAAAGAACACACATGCAATGACACTGGTTGATCCATGTGTGGTTTGTGGAAAATAACACACATGCAATGACTCTAGTGCTGGTTTTAGTATAAGAACACACATGCAATGACACTAGTTGATCCATATGTGGTTCGTGGAAAGAACACACATGCAATGACTCAGGGGGATCCATGTGTGGTTTGTGGAAGGAACACACATGTAATGACCACTAGTCAATCCATGTGTGGTTTGTGGAAAGAACACACATGCAATGATACTGGTGGATCCATATGTAGTTTGTGAAAAGAACACACATGCAATGACTCTAGCAATGACTCTAGTGGGTCCATATGTGGTTTGTGAAAAGAACACACATGCAATGACTCTAGTGGATCCATATGTGGTTTGTGGAAAAGAACACACATGCAATGACCACTGGTTGATCCATATGTGGTTTGTGGAAAGAACACACATGCAAAGACACTGGTTGATCCATGTGTGGTTTCTGGAAAGAACACACATGCAATGACTCTAGTGCTGGTTTTAGTATAAGAACACACATGCAATGACTCTAGTGCTGGTTTTAGTATAAGAACACACATGCAATGACTCTAGTGCTGGTTTTCGTATAAGAACACACATGTAATGACACTGGTTGATCCATATGTGGTTTGTGGAAAGAACACACATGCAATGACTCAGGGGATCCATGTGTAGTTTGTGGAAAGAACACACATGCAATGACCACTGGTCGATCCATGTGTGGTTTGTGAAAAGAACACACATGCAATGACACTGGTGGATCCATATGTGGTTTGTGAAAATAACACACATGCAATGACTCTAGTGCTGGTTTTAGTATAAGAACACACATGCAGTGACTCTAGTGGGGCCATATGTGGTTTATGAAAAGAACACACATGCAATCACTCTAGTTCATCCATATGTGGTTTGTGGAAAAGAACACACATGCAATGACCACTGGTTGATCCATATGTGGTTTGTGGAAAGAACACACATGCAATGACACTGGTTGATCCATGTGTGGTTTGTGGAAAGAACACACATGCAATGACTCTAGTGCTGGTATTAGTATAAGAACACACATGCAATGACTCTAGTGTTGGTTTTAGTATAAGAACACAAATGCAATGACTCTAGTGGATCCATATGTGGGTTGTTGAAAAGAACACAGATGCAATGACCACTGGTTGATCCATATGTGGTTTGTGGAAAGAACACACATGCAATGACACTGGTTGATCCATGTGTGGTTTGTGGAAAGAACACATGCAATGACCATTGGTTGATCCATATGTGGTTTGTGAAAGAACACACATGCAATGACTCTAGTGGATCATGTGGTTTGTATAAGAACACACATGCAATGACACTAGTTGATCCATATGTGGTTTGTGGAAAGAACACACATGCAATGACACTGGTTGATCCATGTGTGGTTTGTGGAAAGAACACACATGTAATGACTCTAGTGGATCCATATGTGGTTTGTGGAAAGAACACACATGCAATGACCACTGGTTGATCCATATGTGGTTTGTGGAAAGAACACACATGCAATGACACTGGTTGATCCATGTGTGGTTTGTGGAAAGAACCCACATGCAATGACTCTAGTCCATGTGTGGTTTTAGTATAAGAAAACACATGCAATTACTCTAGTGCTAGTTTTAGTATAAGAACACACATGCAATGACACTGGTTGATCCATATGTGGTTTGTGGAAAGAACACACATGCAATGACTCAGGGGGATCCATGTGTGGTTTGTGGAAAGAATACACATACAATGACCACTGGTCGATCAATGTGTGGTTTGTGGAAAGAACACACATGCAATGACTCTACTGGATCCATATGTGATTTGTGGAAAGAACACACATGCAATGCCCACTGTTGATCCATATGTGGTTTGTGGAAAGAACACACATGCAATGACACTAGTTGATCCATGTGTGGTTTGTGGAAAGAACACACATGCAATGACTCTAGTATCCATGTGGTTTTAGTATAAGAACACACATGCAATGAGTCTAGTGCTGGTTTTAGTATAAGAACACACATGCAATGACACTGGTTGGTCCATATGTGGTTTGTGGAAAGAACACACATGTAATGACCTGGGGATCCATGTGGTTTGTGGAAAGAACACACATGCAATGACCACTGGTCGATCCATGTGTGGTTTGTGGAAAGAACACACATGCAATGACACTGGTGGATCCATATGTGGTTTGTGAAAAGAACACACATGCAATGACTCTAGTGGATCCATATGTGGTTTGTGGAAAGAACACAAAAGCAATGACACCGCTTGATCCATCTGTGGTTTGTGGAAACAACACACATGCAATTACTCAGGGGTATCGATGTGTGGTTTGTGGAAAGAACACACATGCAATGACCATTGGTCGATCCATGTGTGGTTTGTGGAAAGAACACACATGCAATGACACTGGTGGATCCATATGTGGTTTCTGAAAAGAACAGACATGCAATGACCACTAGTCGATCCATGTGTGGTTTGTGGAGAGAACACACATGCAATGACCACTGGTTGATCCATATGTGGTTTGTGGAAAGAACACACATGCAATGACACTGGTTGATCCATGTGTGGTTTGTGGAAAAGAACACACATGCAATGACTCTAGTGCTGGTTTTAGTATAAGAACACACATGCAATGACACTAGTTGATCCATATGTGGTTTGTGGAAAGAACACACATGCAATGACTCGGGGGGATCCATGTGTGGTTTGTGGAAAGAACACACATGTAATGACCACTAGTCGAACCATGTGTGGTTTGTGGAAAGAACACACATGTAATGACACTGGTCGATCCATATGTGGTTTGTGAAAAGAACACACATGCAATGACTCTAGTGCTGGTTTTAGTATAAGAACACACATGCAATGACTCTAGTGGCTCCATATGTGGTTTGTGAAAAGAACACACATGCAATGACTCTAGTGGATCCATATGTGGTTTGTGAAAGAACACACATGCAATGACCACTGGTTGATCCATATGTGGTTTGTGGAAAGAACACACATGCAAAGACACTGGTTGATCCATGTGTGGTTTGTGGAAAGAACACACATGCAATGACTCTAGTGCTGGTTTTAGTATAAGAACACACATGCAATGACTCTAGTGCTGGTTTTAGTATAAGAACACACGTGCAATGACTCTAGAGCTGGTTTTCGTATAAGAACACACATGCAATGACACTTTTTGATCCATGTGTGGTTTGTGGAAAGAACACACATCCAATGACTAAGGGGGATCCATGGGTGGTTTGTGGAAAGAACACACATGCAATGACCACTGGTCGATCCATGTGTGGTTTGTGAAAAGAACACACATGCAATGACACTGGTGGATCCATATGTGGTTTGTGAAAAGAACACACATGCAATGACTCTAGTGCTGGTTTTAGTATAAGAACACACATGCAATGACTCTAGTGGGGCCATATGTGGTTTGTGAAAAGAACACACATGCAATGACCACTGTTTGATCCATATGTGGTTTGTGGAAAGAACACACATGCAAAGACACTGGTTGATCCATGTGTGGTTTGTGGAAAGAACACACATGCAATGACTCTAGTACTGGTTTTAGTATAAGAACACACATGCAATGACTCTAGTGCTAGTTTTAGTATAAGAAAACACATGCAATGACACTGGTTGATCCATATGTGGTTTGTGGAAAGAACACACATGCAATGACTCAGGGGGATCCATGTGTGGTTTGTGGAAAGAATACACATACAATGACCACTGGTCGATCAATGTGTGGTTTGTGGAAAGAACACACATGCAATGACACTGGTGGATCCATATGTGGTTTGTGAAAAGAACACACATGCAATAACTCTAGTGGATCCATATGTGGTTTGTGGAAAGAACACAAATGCAATGACACTGGTTGATCCATATGTGGTTTGTGGAAAACACACATGCAATGAATCAGGTTGATCCATGTGTCGTTTGTGGAAAGAACACACATGCAATGACCACTGGTCGATCCATGTGTGTTTTGTGGAAAGAACACACATGCAATGACACTGGTGGATCCATATGTGGTTTGTGAAAAGAACACACATGCAATGACTCTAGTGCTGGTTTTAGTATAACAACACAAATGCAATGACTCTAGTGGGTCCATATGTGGTTTGTGAAAAGAACACACATGCAATGACCACTGGTTGATCCATGTGTGGTTTGTGAAAGAACACATGCAAAGACACTGGTTGATCCATGTGTGGTTTCTGGAAAGAACACACATGCAATGACTCTAGTACTGGTTTTAGTATAAGAACACACATGCAATGACTCTAGTGCTAGTTTTAGTATAAGAAAACACATGCAATGACACTGGTTGATCCATATGTGGTTTGTGGAAAGAACACACATGCAATGACTCAGGGGGATCCATGTGTGGTTTGTGGAAAGAACACACATACAATGACACTGGTGGATCCATATGTGGTTTGTGGAAAGAACACACATGCAATGACACTGGTGGATCCATATGTGGTTTGTGTAAAGAACACACATGCAATGACTCTAGTGGATCCATATGTGGTTTGTGGAAAGAACACACATGCAATGACACTGGTTGATCCATATGTGGTTTGTGGAAAGAACACACATGCAATGACTCAGGGGGATCCATGTGTGGTTTGTGGAAAGAACACACATGCAATGACCACTGGTCGATCCATGTGTGGTTTGTGGTAAGAACACACATCCAATGACACTGGTGGATCCATATGTGGTTTGTGAAAGAACACACATGCAATGACACTGGTTGATCCATGTGTGGTTTGTGGAAAGAACACACAATGACCACTAGTTGATCCATCTGTGGTTTGTGGAAAGAACGCACATGCAATGACATCGGTTGATCCATGTGTGGTTTGTGGAAAAGGACACACATGCAATGACTCTAGTGCTGGTTTTAGTATAAGAACACACATGCAATGACACTAGTTGATCCATATGTGGTTCGTGGAAAGAACACACATGCAATGACTCAGGGGGATCCATGTGTGGTTTGTGGAAGGAACACACATATAATGACCACTAGTCAATCCATGTGTGCTTTGTGGAAAGAACACACATGCAATGACACTAGTGGATCCATATGTAGTTTGTGAAAAGAACACACATGCAATGACTCTAGTGCTGGTTTTAGAATAAGAACGCACATGCAATGACTCTAGTGGGTCCATATGTGGTTTGTGAAAAGAACACACATGCAATGACTCTAGTGGATCCATATGTGGTTTGTGGAAAAGAACACACATGCAATGACCACTGGTTGATCCATATGTGGTTTGTGGAAAGAACACACATGCAATGACACTGGTTGATCCATGTGTGGTTTGTGGAAAGAACACACATGCAATGACTCTAGTGCTGGTTTTAGTATAAGAACACACACGCAATGACTCTAGTGGGTCCATATGTGGTTTGTGAAAAGAACACACATGCAATGACTCTAGTGGATCCATATGTGGTTTGTGGAAACGAACACACATGCAATGACCACTGGTTGATCCATATGTGGTTTGTGGAAAGAACACACATGCAATGACACTGGTTGATCCATGTGTGGTTTGTGGAAAGAACACACTTGCAATGACCACTGGTTGATCCATATGTGGTTTGTGGAAAGCACACACATGCAATGACTCTAGTGCTGGTTTTAGTATAAGAACACACATGCAATGACACTAGTTGATCCATATGTGGTTCGTGGAAAGAACACACATGCAATGACTCAGGGGGGGTCCATATGTGGTTTGTGGAAGGAACACACATGTAATGACCACTAGTCAATCCATGTATGGTTTGTGGAAAGAACACACATGCAATGACACTGGTGGATCCATATGTAGTTTGTGAAAAGAACACACATGTAATGACTCTAGTGCTGGTTTTAGTATAAGAACGCACATGCAATGACACTGGTTGATCCATATGTGGTTTGTGGAAAGAACACACATGCAATGACTCTAGTGGATCCATATGTGGTTTGTGGAAAAGAACACACATGCAATGACCACTGGTTGATCCATATGTGGTTTGTGGAAAGATCACACATGCAAAGACACTGGTTGATCCATGTGTGGTGTGTGGAAAGAACACACATGCAATGACTCTAGTATTGGTTTTAGTATAAGAACACACATGCAATGACTCTAGTGCTAGTTTTAGTATAAGAAAACAAATGCAATGACACTGGTTGATCCATATGTGGTTTGTGGAAAGAACACACATGCAATGACTCAGGGGGATCCATGTGTGGTTTGTGGAAAGAATACACATACAATTGCCACTGGTCGATCAATGTGTGGTTTGTGGAAAGAACACACATGCAATGACTCTAGTGGGGCCATATGTGGTTTGTGAAAAGAACACACATGCAATGACCACTGTTTGATCCATATGTGGTTTGTGGGAAGAACACACATGCAAAGACATTGGTTGATCCATGTGTGTTTTGTGGAAAGAACACACATGCAATGCCTCTAGTACTGGTTTTAGTATAAGAACACACATGCAATGACTCTAGTGCTAGTTTTAGTATAAGAAAACACATGCAATGACACTGGTTGATCCATATGTGGTTTGTGGAAAGAACACACATGCAATGACTCAGGGGGATCCATGTGTGGTTTGTGGAAAGAATACACATACAATGACCACTGGTCGATCAATGTGTGGTTTGTGGAAAGAACACACATGCAATGACACTGGTGGATCCATATGTGGTTTTTAAAAGAACACACATGCAATAACTCTAGTGGATCCATATGTGGTTTGTGGAAAGAACCCAAATGCAATGACACTGGTTGATCCATATGTGGTTTGTGGAAAGAACACACATGCAATGACTTAGGGGTATCCATGTGTGGTTTGTGGAAAGAACACACATGCAATGACCATTGGTCGATCCATGTGTGGTTTGTGGAAAGAACACACATCCAATGACACTGGTGGATCCATATGTGGTTTGTGAAAGAACACACATGCAATGACACTCGTTGATCCATGTCTGGTTTGTGGAAAGAACACACATGCAATGACCACTGGTTGATCCATATGTGGTTTGTGGAAAGAACACACATGCAATGACACTGGTTGATCCATGTGTGGTTTGTGGAAAAGAACACACATGCAATGACTCTAGTGCTGGTTTTAGTATAAGAACACACATGCAATGACACTAGTTGATCCATATGTGGTTCGTGGAAAGAACACACATGCAATGACTCAGGGGGATCCATGTGTGGTTTGTGGAAGGAACACACATGTAATGACCACTAGTCAATCCATGTGTGGTTTGTGGAAAGAACACACATGCAATGACAATGGTGGATCCATATGTAGTTTGTGAAAAGAACACACATGCAATGACTCTAGTGCTAGTTTTAGTATAAGAACGCACATGCAATGACTCTAGTGGGTCCATATGTGGTTTGTGAAAAGAACACACATGCAATGACTCTAGTGGATCCATATGTGGTTTGTGGAAAAGAACACACATGCAATGACAACTGGTTGATCCATATGTGGTTTGTGGAAAGAACACACATGCAAAGACACTGGTTGATCCATGTGTGGTTTCTGGAAAGAACACACATGCAATGACTCTAGTGCTGGTTTTAGTATAAGAACACACATGCAATGACTCTAGTGCTGGTTTTAGTATAAGAACACGCATGCAATGACTCTAGTGCTGGTTTTCATATAAGAACACACATGCAATGACACTGGTTGATCCATATGTGGTTTGTGGAAAGCACACACATGCAATGACTAAGGGGGATCCATGTGTAGTTTGTGGAAAGAACACACATGCAATGACAACTGGTCGATCCATGTGTGGTTTGTGAAAAGAACACACATGCAATGACACTGGTGGATCCATATGTGGTTTGTGAAAAGAACACACATGCAATGACTCTAGTGCTGGTTTTAGTATAAGAACACACATGCAATGACTCTAGTGGGGCCATATGTGGTTTGTGAAAAGAACACACATGCAATGACCACTGTTTGATCCATATGTGGTTTGTGGAAAGAACACACATGCAATGACACTGGTTGATCCATGTGTGGTTTGTGGAAAGAACACACATGCAATGACTCTAGTACTGGTTTTAGTATAAGAACACACATGCAATGACTCTAGTGCTAGTTTTAGTATAAGAAAACACATGCAATGACACTGGTTGATCCATATGTGGTTTGTGGAAAGAACACACATGCAATGACTCACGGGGATCCATGTGTGGTTTGTGGAAATAATACACATACAATGACCACTGGTCGATCAATGTGTGGTTTGTGGAAAGAACACACATGCAATGACACTGGTGGATCCATATGTGGTTTGTGAAAAGAACACACATGCAATAACTCTGGTGGATCCATATGTGGTTTGTGGAAAGAACACAAATGCAATGACACTGGTTGATCCATATGTGGTTTGTGGAAAAACACACATGCAATGACTCAGGGGGATCCATCTGTGGTTTGTGTAAAGAACACACATGCAATGACCACTCGTCGATCCATGTTTGTTTGTGGAAAGAACACACATGCAATGACAGTGGTGGATCCATATGTGGTTTGTGAAAAGAACACACATGCAATGACTCTAGTGCTGGTTTTAGTAGAAGAACGCACATGCAATCACTCTAGTGGGTCCATATGTGGTTTGTGAAAAGAACACACATGCAATGACCACTGGTTGATCCATATGTGGTTTGTGGAAAGAACACACATGCAAAGACACTGGTTGATCCATGTGCGGTTTGTGGAAAGAACACACATGCAATAACTCTAGTACTGGTTTTAGTATAAGAACACACATGCAATGACTCTACTGCTAGTTTTAGTATAAGAAAACACATGCAATGACACTGGTTGATCCATATGTGGTTTGTGGAAAGAACACACATGCAATGACTCAGGGGGATCCATGTGTGGTTTGTGGAAAGAAAACACATACAAAGACACTGGTGGATCCATATGTGGTTTGTGGAAAGAACACACATGCAATGACACTGGTGGATCCATATGTGGTTTGTGAAAAGAACACACATGCAATAACTCTAGTGGATCCATATGTGGTTTGTGGAAATAACACAAATGCAATTACACTGGTTGATCCATATGTGGTTTGTGGATAGAACACACATGCATTGACTCAGGGGGATCCATGTGTGGTTTGTGGAAAGAACACACATGCAATGACCACTGGTCGATCCATGTGTGGTTTGTGGTAAGAACACACATCCAATGACACTGGTGGATCCATATGTGGTTTGTGAAAGAACACACATGCAATGACACTGGTTGATCCATGTGTGGTTTGTGGAAAGAACACACAATGACCACTAGTTGATCCATCTGTGGTTTGTGGAAAGAACGCACATGCAATGACATCGGTTGATCCATGTGTGGTTTGTGGAAAAGGACACACATGCAATGACTCTAGTGCTGGTTTTAGTATAAGAACACACATGCAATGACACTAGTTGATCCATATGTGGTTCGTGGAAAGAACACACATGCAATGACTCAGGGGGATCCATGTGTGGTTTGTGGAAGGAACACACATATAATGACCACTAGTCAATCCATGTGTGGTTTGTGGAAAGAACACACATGCAATGACACTAGTGGATCCATATGTAGTTTGTGAAAAGAACACACATGCAATGACTCTAGTGCTGGTTTTAGAATAAGAACGCACATGCAATGACTCTAGTGGGTCCATATGTGGTTTGTGAAAAGAACACACATGCAATGACTCTAGTGGATCCATATGTGGTTTGTGGAAAAGAACACACATGCAATGACCACTGGTTGATCCATATGTGGTTTGTGGAAAGAACACACATGCAAAGACACTGGTTGATCCATGTGTGGTTTGTGGAAGGAACACACATACAATTACTCTAGTGCTGGTTTTAGTATAAGAACACACATGCAATGACTCTAGTGCTAGTTTTAGTATAAGAAAACACATGCAATGACACTGGTTGATCCATATGTGGTTTGTGGAAAGAACACACATGCAATGACTCAGGGGGATCCATGTGTGGTTTGTGGAAAGAATACACATGCAATGACCACTAGTCGATCAATGTGTGGTTTGTGGAAAGAACACACATGCAATGACACTAGTGGATCCATATGTGGTTTGTGAAAAGAACACACATGCAATAACTCTAGTGGATCCAGATGTGGTTTGTGGAAAGAACACACATGCAATGACACTGGTTGATCCATATGTGGTTTGTGGAAAGAACACACATGCAATGACTCAGGGGGATCCATGTGTGGTTTGTGGAAAGAACACACATGCAATTACACTGGTGGATCCATATGTGGTTTGTGAAAGAACACACATGCAATGACACTGGTTGATCCATGTGTGGTTTGTGGAAAGAACACACATGCAATGACTCAGGGGGATCCATGTGTGGTTTGTGCAAAGAACACACATCCAATTACACTGGTGGATCCATATGTGGTTTGTGAAAGAACACACATGCAATGACACTGGTTGATCCATGTGTGGTTTGTGGAAAGAACACACATGCAATGACCACTGGTTGATCCATATGTAGTTTGTGAAAAGAACACACATGCTATGCCTCTAGTGCTGGTTTTAGTATAAGAACCCACATGCAATGACTCTAGTGGGTCCATATGTGATTTGTGAAAAGAACACACATGCAATGACTCTAGTGGATCCATATGTGGTTTGTGGAAAAGAACACACATGCAATGACCACTGCTTGATCCATATGTGGTTTGTGGAATGAACACACATGCAAAGACACTGGTTGATCCATGTGTGGTTTCTGGAAAGAACACACATACAATGACTCTAGTGCTGGTTTTAGTATAAGAACACACATGCAATGACTCTAGTGCTGGTTTTATTATAAGAACAGACATGCAATGACTCTAGTGCTGGTTTTCGTATAAGAACACACATGTAATGACACTAGTTGATCCATATGTGGTTTGTGGAAAGAACACACATGCAATGACTCAGGGGGATCCATGTGTAGTTTGTGGAAAGAACACACATGCAATGACCACTGGTCGATCCATGTGTGGTTTGTGAAAAGAACACACATGCAATGACACTGGTGGATCCATATGTGGTTTGTGAAAAGAACACACATGCAATTACTCTAGTGCTAGTTTTAGTATAAGAACACACATGCAATGACTCTCGTGGGGCCATATGTGGTTTGTGAAAAGAACACACATGCAATGACTCTAGTTCATCCATATGTGGTTTGTGGAAAAGAACACACATGCAATGACCACTGGTTGATCCATATGTGGTTTGTGGAAAGAATACACATGCAATGACACTGGTTGATCCAAGTGTGGTTTGTGGAAAGAACACACATGCAATGACTCTAGTGCTGGTTTAAGTATAAGAACACACATGCAATGACTCTAGTGCTGGTTTTAGTATAAGAACACACCTGAAATGACACTGGTTGATCCATATGTGGTTTGTGGAAAGAACACACATGCAATGACTCAGGTTGATCCATGTGTCGGTGGTGGAAAGAACACAAATGCAATGACCACTGGTCGATCCAAGTGTGTTTTGTGGAAAGAACACACATGCAATGACACTGGTGGATCCATATGTGGTTTGTGAAAAGAACACACATGCAATGACTCTAGTGCAGGTTTTAGTATAAGAACGCACATGCAATGACTCTAGTTGGTCCATATGTGGTTTGTGAAAAGAACACACATGCAATGACTCTAGTGGATCCATATGTGGTTTGTGGAAAAGAACACACATGCAATGACCACTGGTTGATCCATATGTGGTTTGTGGAAAGAACACACATGCAAAGACACTGGTTGATCCATGTGTGGTTTGTGGAAAGAACACACATGCAATGACACTAGTACTGGTTTTAGTACAAGAACACACATGCAATGACTCTAGTGGTAGTTTTAGTATAAGAAAACACATGCAGTGACACTGGTTGATCCATATGTGGTTTGTGGAAAAAACACACATGCAATGACTCAGGGGGATCCATGTGTGGTTTGTGGAAAGAATACACATACAATGACACTGGTGGATCCATATGTGGTTTGTGGAAAGAACACACATGGAATGACACTAGTGGATCCATATGTGGTTTGTGAAAAGAACACACATGGAATAACTCTAGTGGATCCATATGTGGTTTGTGAAAAGAACACAAATGCAATTACATTGCTTGATCCATATGTGGTTTGTGGATAGAACACACATGCAATGACTCAGGGGGATCCATGTGTGGTTTGTGGAAAGAACACACATGCAATGACCACTGGTTGATCCATATGTGGTTTGTGGAAAGAACACACATGCAATGACACTGGTTGATCCATGTGTGGTTTGTGGAAAAGAACACACATGATATGACTCTAGTGCTGGTTTTAGTATAAGAACACACATGCAATGACAATAGTTGATCCATATGTGGTTCGTGGAAACAACACACATGCAATGACTCAGGGGGATCCATATGTGGTTCGTGGAGGAACACACATGTAATAACCACTAGTCAATCCATGTGTGGTTTGTGGAAAGAACACACATGCAATGACAATGGTGGATCCATATGTAGTTTGTGAAAAGAACACACATGCAATGACTCTAGTGCTGGTTTTAGTATAAGAACGCACATGCAATGACTCTAGTGGGTCCATATGTGGTTTGTGAAAAGAACACACATGCAATGACTCTAGTGGATCCATATGTGGTTTGTGAAAAAGAACACACATGCAATGACCACTGGTTGATCCATATGTGGTTTGTGGAAAGAACACACATGCAAAGACACTGGTTGATCCATATGTGGTTTGTGGAAAGAACACACATGCAATGAATCTAGTGCTGGTTTTAGTATAAGAACACACATGCAATGACTCTAGTGCTGGTTTTAGTATAAGAACACACATGCAATGACTCTAGTGCTGGTTTTCGTATAAGAACACACATGCAATGACACTGGTTGATCCATATGTGGTTTGTGGAAAGAACACACATGCAATGACTCAGGGGGATCCATGTGTAGTTTGTGGAAAGAACACACATGCAATGACCACTGGTCGATCCATGTGTGGTTTGTGAAAAGAACACACATGCAATGACACTGGTGGATCCATATGTGGTTTGTGAAAAGAACACACATGCAATGACTCTAGTGCTGGTTTTAGTATAAGAACACACATGCAATGACTCTAGTGGGGCCATATGTGGTTTGTGAAAAGAACACCCATGCAATGACCACTAGTTGATCCATGTGGTTTGTGGAAAGAACACACATGCAAAGACACTGGTTGATCCATGTGTGGTTTCTGGAAAGAACACACATGCAATGACTCTAGTACTGGTTTTAGTATAAGAACACACATGCAATGACTCTAGTGCTAGTTTTAGTATAAGAAAACACATGCAATGACACTGGTTGATCCATATGTGGTTTGTGGAAAGAACACACATGCAATGACTAATGGGTATCCATGTTTGGTTCGTGGAAAGAATACACATGCAATGACCCTGGTCGATCAATGTGTGGTTTGTGGAAAGAACACACATGCAATGACACTGGTGGATGCATATGTGGTTTGTGAAAAGAACACACATGCAATGACTCTGGGTGGATCCATATGTGGTTTGTGGAAAGAACACAAATGCAATGACACTGGTTGATCCATATGTGGTTTGTGAAAAACACACATGCAATGACCAGGGGATCCATGTGTGGTTTGTGGAAAGAACACACATGCAATGACCACTGTCGATCCATGTTTGTTTTGTGGAAAGAACACACATGCAATGACAGTGGTGGATCCATATGTGGTTTGTGAAAAGAACACACATACAATGACTCTAGTGCTGGTTTTCGTAGAAGAACACACATGCAATGACTCTAGTGGGTCCATATGTGGTTTGTGGAAAAGAACACACATGCAATGACCACTGGTTGATCCATATGTGGTTTGTGGAAAGAACACACATGCAAAGACACAAGTTGATCCATGTGTGGTTTGTGGAAAGAACACACATGCAATGACTCTAGTACTGGTTTTAGTATAAGAACACACATGCAATGACTCTAGTGCTAGTTTTAGTATAAGAAAACACATGCAATGACACTGGTTGATCCATATGTGGTTTGTGGAAAGAACACACATGCAATGACTCAGGGGGATCCATGTGGGGTTTGTGGAAAGAACACACATACAATGACACTGGTGGATCCATATGTGGTTTGTGGAAAGAACACACATGCAATGACACTGGTGGATCCATATGTGGTTTGTGAAAAGAACACACATGCAATAACTCTAGTGGATCCATATGTGGTTTGTGGAAAGAACACAAATGCAATGACACTGGTTGATCCATATGTGGTTTGTGGAAAGAACACACATGCAATGACTCAGGGGGATCCATGTGTGGTTTGTGGAAAGAACACACATGCAATGACCACTGGTCGATCCATGTGTGGTTTGTGGAAAGAACACACATCCAATGACACTGGTGGATCCATATGTGGTTTGTGAAAGAACACACATGCAATGACACTGGTTGATCCATGTGTGGTTTGTGGAAAGAACACACATGCAATGACCACTGGTTGATCCATATGTGGTTTGTGGAAAGAACACACATGCAATGACACCGGTTGATCCATGTGTGGTTTGTGGAAAAGAACACACATGCAATGACTCTAGTGCTGGTTTTAGTATAAGAACACACATGCAATGACACTAGTTGATCCATATGTGGTTCGTGGAAAGAACACACATGCAATGACTCAGGGGGATCCATGTGTGGTTTGTGGAAGGAACACACATGTAATGACCACTAGTCAATCCATGTGTGGTTTGTGGAAAGAACACACATGCAATGACACTGGTGGATCCATATGTAGTTTGTGAAAAGAACACACATGCAATGACTCTAGTGCTGGTTTTAGTATAAGAACACACATGCAATGACTCTAGTGGGTCCATATGTGGTTTGTGAAAAGAACACACATGCAATGACTCTAGTGGATCCATATGTGGTTTGTGGAAAAGAACACACATGCAATGACCACTGGTTGATCCATATGTGGTTTGTGGAAAGAACACACATGCAAAGACACTGGTTGATCCATGTGTGGTTTCTGGAAAGAACACACATGCAATGACTCTAGTGTTGGTTTTAGTATAAGAACACACATGCAATGACTCTAGTGCTGGTTTTAGTATAAGAAAACACATGCAATGACACTGGTTGATCCATATGTGGTTTGTGGAAAGAACACACATGCAATGACTCAGGGGATCCATGTGTGGTTTGTGGAAAGAATACACATGCGATGACCACTGGTCGATCAATGTGGTTTGTGGAAAGAACACACATGCAATGACACTAGTGGATCCATATGTGGTTTGTGAAAAGAACACACATGCAATAACTCTAGTGGATCCATATGTGGTTTGTGGAAAGAACACACATGCAATGACACTGGTTGATCCATATGTGGTTTGTGGAAAGAACACACATGCAATGACTCTGGGGATCCATGTGTGGTTTGTGGAAAGAAAACACATACAATGACACTGGTTGATCCATATGTGGTTGTGGAAAGAACACACATGCAATGACACTGGTGGATCCATATGTGGTTTGTGAAAAGAACACACATCCATTGATTCAGGGGGATCCATGTGTGGTTTGTGGAAAGAACACACATCCAATTACACTGGTGGATCCATATGTGGTTTGTGAAAGAACAGACATGCAATGATACTGGTTGATCCATGTGTGGTTTGTGGAAAGAACACACATGCAATGACCACTGGTTGATCCATATGTAGTTTGTGAAAAGAACACACATGCAATGACTCTAGTGCTGGTTTTAGTATAAGAACACACATGCAATGACTCTAGTGGGTCCATATGTGGTTTGTGAAAAGAACACACATGCAATGACTCTAGTGGATCCATATGTGGTTTGTGGAAAAGAACACACATGCAATGACCACTGGTTGATCCATATGTGGTTTGTGGAAAGAACACACATGCAAAGACACTGGTTGATCCATGTGTGGTTTCTGGAAAGAACACACATGCAATGACTCTAGTGCTAGTTTTAGTATAAGAACACACATGCAATGACTCTAGTGCTGGTTTTATTATAAGAACACACATGCAATGACTCTAGTGCTGGTTTTCGTATAAGAACACACATGTAATGACACTGGTTGATCCATATGTGGTTTGTGGAAAGAACACACATGCAATGACTCAGGGGGATCCATGTGTAGTTTGTGGAAAGAACACACATGCAATGACCACTGGTCGATCCATGTGTGGTTTGTGAAAAGAACACACATGCAATGACACTGGTGGATCCATATGTGGTTTGTGAAAAGAACACACATGCAATGACTCTAGTGCTAGTTTTAGTATAAGAACACACATGCAATGACTCTCGTGGGGCCATATGTGGTTTGTGAAAAGAACACACATGCAATGACTCTAGTTCATCCATATGTGGTTTGTGGAAAAGAACACACATGCAATGAACACAGGTAGATCCATGTGTGGTTTGTGGAAAGAACACACATGCAATGACCACTGGTCGATCCATGTGTTTTTTGTGGAAAGAACACACATGCCATGACTCTAGTGCTGGTTTTAGTATAAGAACACACATGCAATGACACTGGTTGGTCCCTATGTGGTTTGTGGAAAGAACACACATGCAATGACTCTAGTGGGTCCATATGTGGTTTGTGGAAAGAACACAAATGCAATGACCACTGGTCGATCCATGTGTGGTTTGTGGAAAGAACACACATGCAATGACACTGGTGGATCCATATGTGGTTTGTGAAAAGAACACACATGCAATGACTCTAGTGCAAGTTTTAGTATAAGAACGCACATGCAATGACTCTAGTGGGTCCATATGTGGTTTGTGAAAGGAACACACATGCAATGACTCTAGTGGGTCCATATGTGGTTTGTGGAAAAGAACACACATGCAATGACCACTGGTTGATCCATATGTGGTTTGTGGAAAGAACACACATGCAAAGACACTGGTTGATCCATGTGTGGTTTGTGGAAAGAACACACATGCAATGACTCTAGTACTGGTTTTAGTACAAGAACACACATGCAATGACTCTAGTGGTAGTTTTAGTATAAGAAAACACATGCAGTGACACTGGTTGATCCATATGTGGTTTGTGGAAAGAACACACATGCAATGACTCAGGGGGATCCATGTGTGGTTTGTGGAAAGAATACACATACAATGACACTGGTGGATCCATATGTGGTTTGTGGAAAGAACACACATGGAATAACACTGGTGGATCCATATGTGGTTTGTGAAAAGAACACACATGCAATAACTCTAGTGGATCCATATGTGGTTTGTGAAAAGAACACAAATGCAATTACATTGTTTGATCCATATGTGGTTTGTGGATAGAACACACATGCAATGACACTGGTCCATCCATGTGTGGTTTGTGGAACGAACACACATCCAATGACACTGGTGGATCCATATGTGGTTTGTGAAAGAACACACATGCAATAACACTGGTTGATCCATGTGTGGTTTGTGGAAAGAACACACAAGCAGTGACCACAGGTTGATCCATCTGTGGTTTGTGGAAAGAACACACATGTAATGACACCGGTTGATCCATGTGTGGTTTGTGGAAAAGAACACACATGCAATGACTCTAGTGCTGGTTTTAGTATAAGAATACACATGCAATGACACTAGTTGATCCATATGTGGTTCGTGGAAAGAACACACATGCAATGACTCATGGGGATCCATGTGTGGTTTCTGGAAGGAACACACATGTAATGACCACTAGTCAATCCATGTGTGGTTTGTGGAAAGAACACACATGCAATGACACTGGTGGATCCATATGTAGTTTGTGAAAAGAACACACATGAAATGACTCTCGTGCTGGTTTTAGTATAAGAACGCACATGCAATGACTCTAGTGGGTCCATATGTGGTTTGTGAAAAGAACACACGTGCAATGACTCTAGTGGATCCATATGTGGTTTGTGGAAAAAAACACATGTAATGACCACTGGTTGATCCATATGTGGTTTGTGCAAAGAACACATATGCAAAGACACTGGTTGATCCATGTGTGGTTTCTGGAAAGAACACACATGCAATGACTCTAGTGCTGGTTTTAGTATAAGAACACAGATGCAATGACTCTAGTGCTGGTTTTAGTATAAGAACACACATGCAATGACTCTAGTGCTGGTTTTCATATAAGAACACACATGCAATGACACTGGTTGATCCATATGTGGTTTGTGGAAAGAACACACATGCAATGACTCAGGGGGATCCATGTGTAGTTTGTGGAAAGAACACACATGCAATGACCACTGGTCGATCCATGTGTGGTTTGTGAAAAGAACACACATGCAATGACTCTAGTGGGTCCATATGTGGTTTGTGAAAAGAACACACATGCAATGACTCTAGTTGATCCATATGTGGTTTGTGGAAAAAAAACACATGTAATGACCACTGGTTGATCCATATGTGGTTTGTGGAAAGAACACATATGCAAAGACACTGGTTGATCCATGTGTGGTTTCTGGAAAGAACACACATGCAATGACTCTAGTGCTGGTTTTAGTATAAGAATACAGATGCAATGACTCTAGTGCTGGTTTTAGTATAAGAACACACATGCAATGACTCTAGTGCTGGTTTTCATATAAGAACACACATGCAATGACACTGGTTGATCCATATGTGGTTTGTGGAAAGAACGCACATGCAATGACTCAGGGGGATCCATGTGTAGTTTGTGGGAAGAACACACATGCAATGACAACTGGTCGATCCATGTGTGGTTTGTGAAAAGAACCACGTGCAATGACACTGGTGGATCCATATGTGGTTTGTGAAAAGAACACACATGCAATGACTCTAGTGGATCCATATGTGGTTTGTGGAAAGAACACAAATGCAATTACACTGGTTGATCCATATGTGGTTTGTGGATAGAACACATATGCATTGACTCAGGGGGATCCATGTGTGGTTTGTGGAAAGAACACACATGCAATGACTCTAGTACTGGTTTTAGTATAAGAACACACATGCAATGACTCTAGTGCTAGTTTTAGTATAAGAAAACACATGCAATGACACTGGTTGATCCATATGTGGTTTGTCGAAAGAACACACATGCAATGACTCAGGGGGATCCATGTGTGGTTTGGAAGAATACACATACAATGACCACTGGTCGATCAATGTGTGGTTTGTGGAAAGAACACACATGTAATGACACTGGTGGATCCATATGTGGTTTGTGAAAAGAACACACATGCAATAACTATGGTGGATCCATATGTGGTTTGTGGAATGAACACAAATGCAATGACACTGGTTGATCCATATGTGGTTTGTGCAAAAACACACATGTAATGACTCAGGGGGATCCATCTGTGGTTTGTGGAAAGATAACGCATGCAATGACCACTGGTCGATCCATGTTTGTTTTGTGGAAAGAACACACATGCAATGACACTGGTGGATCCATATGTGGTTTGAGAAAAGAACACACATGCAATGACTCTAGTGCTGGTTTTAGTATAAGAACGCACATGCAATGACTCTAGTGGGTCCATATGTGGTTTGTGAAAAGAACACACATGCAATGACCACTGGTTGATCCATATGTGGTTTGTGTAAAGAACACACATGCAAAGACACTGGTTGATCCATGTGCGGTTTGTGGAAAGAACACACATGCAATAACTCTAGTACTGGTTTTAGTATAAGAACACACATGCAATGACTCTAGTGCTAGTTTTAGTATAAGAAAACACATGCAATGACACTGGTTGATCCATATGTGGTTTGTGGAAAGAACACACATGCAATGACTCAGGGGGATCCATGTGTGGTTTGTGGAAAGAATACACATACAATGACACTGGTGGATCCATATGTGGTTTGTGGAAAGAACACATGCAATGACACTGGTGGATCCATATGTGGTTTGTGAAAAGAACACACATGCAATAACTCTAGTGGATCCATATGTGGTTTGTGGAAAGAACACAAATGCAATTACACTGGTTGATCCATATGTGGTTTGTGGATAGAACACACATGCATTGACTCAGGGGGATCCATGTGTGGTTTGTGGAAAGAACACACATGCAATGACCATTGGTCAATCCATGTGTGGTTTGTGGAAAGAACACACATCCAATGACACTGGTGGATCCATATGTGGTTTGTGAAAGAACACACATGCAATGACACTGGTTGATCCATGTGTGGTTTGTGGAAAGAACACACAATGACCACTGGTTGATCCATATGTGGTTTGTGGAAAGAACACACATGCAATGACACTGGTAGATCCATGTGTTGTTTGTGGAAAAGAACACACATGCAATGACTCTAGTGCTGGTTTTAGTATAAGAACACACCTGCAATGACACTAGTTGATCCATATGTGGTTCGTGGAAAGAACACACATGCAATGACTTAGGGGGATCCATGTGTGGTTTGTGGAAGGAACACACATGTAATGACCACTAGTCAATCCATGTGTGGTTTGTGGAAAGAACACACGTGCAATGACACTGGTGGATCCATGTGTGGTTTGTGGAAAGAACACACATGCAATGACACTGGTGGATCCATATGTGGTTTGTGAAAAGAACACATATGCAATGACTCTAGTGCAGGTTTTAGTATAAGAACGCACATGCAATGACTCTAGTTGGTCCATATGTGGTTTGTGAAAAGAACACACATGCAATGACTCTAGTGGATCCATATGTGGTTTGTGGAAAAGAACACACATGCAATGACCACTGGTTGATCCATATGTGGTTTGTGGAAAGAACACACATGCAAAGACACTGGTTGATCCATGTGTGGTTTGTGGAAAGAACACACATGCAATGACACTAGTACTGGTTTTAGTACAAGAACACACATGCAATGACTCTAGTGGTAGTTTTAGTATAAGAAAACACATGCAGTGACACTGGTTGATCCATATGTGGTTTGTGGAAAAAACACACATGCAATGACTCATGGGGATCCATGTGTGGTTTGTGGAAGGAACACACATGTAATGACCACTAGTCAATCCATGTGTGGTTTGTGGAAAGAACACACATGCAATGACACTGGTTGATCCATGTGTGGTTTGTGGAAAGAACACACATGCAATGACTGTAGTGCTGGTTTTAGCTTAACAACACACATGCAATGATTCTAGTGGGTTCATATGTGGTTTGTGAAAAGAACACACATGCAATGACTCTAGTGGATCCATATGTGGTTTGTGGAAAAGAACACATGTAATGACCACTGGTTGATCCATATGTGGTTTGTGCAAAGAACACATATGCAAAGACACTGGTTGATCCATGTGTAGTTTCTGGAAAGAACACACATGCAATGACTCTAGTGCTGGTTTTAGTATAAGAACACAGATGCAATGACTCTAGTGCTGGTTTTAGTATAAGAACACACATGCAATGACTCTAGTGCTGGTTTTCATATAAGAACACACATGCAATGACACTGGTTGATCCATATGTGGTTTGTGGAAAGAACACACATGCAATGACTCAGGGGGATCCATGTGTAGTTTGTGGAAAGAACACACATGCAATGACCACTGGTCGATCCATGTGTGGTTTGTGAAAAGAACACACATGCAATGACTCTAGTGGGTCCATATGTGGTTTGTGAAAAGAACACACATGCAATGACTCTAGTTGATCCATATGTGGTTTGTGGAAAAAAAACACATGTAATGACCACTGGTTGATCCATATGTGGTTTGTGGAAAGAACACATATGCAAAGACACTGGTTGATCCATGTGTGGTTTCTGGAAAGAACACACATGCAATGACTCTAGTGCTGGTTTTAGTATAAGAACACACATGCAATGACTCTAGTGCTGGTTTTAGTATAAGAACACACATGCAATGACTCTAGTGCTGGTTTTCATATAAGAACACACATGCAATGACACTGGTTGATCCATATGTGGTTTGTGGAAAGAACGCACATGCAATGACTCAGGGGGATCCATGTGTAGTTTGTGGGAAGAACACACATGCAATGACAACTGGTCGATCCATGTGTGGTTTGTGAAAAGAACCACGTGCAATAACACTGGTGGATCCATATGTGGTTTGTGAAAAGAACACACATGCAATGACTCTAGTGGATCCATATGTGGTTTGTGGAAAGAACACAAATGCAATTACACTGGTTGATCCATATGTGGTTTGTGGATAGAACACATATGCATTGACTCAGGGGGATCCATGTGTGGTTTGTGGAAAGAACACACATGCAATGACTCTAGTACTGGTTTTAGTATAAGAACACACATGCAATGACTCTAGTGCTAGTTTTAGTATAAGAAAACACATGCAATGACACTGGTTGATCCATATGTGGTTTGTCGAAAGAACACACATGCAATGACTCAGGGGGATCCATGTGTGGTTTGTGGAAATAATACACATACAATGACCACTGGTCGATCAATGTGTGGTTTGTGGAAAGAACACACATGTAATGACACTGGTGGATCCATATGTGGTTTGTGAAAAGAACACACATGCAATAACTATGGTGGATCCATATGTGGTTTGTGGAATGAACACAAATGCAATGACACTGGTTGATCCATATGTGGTTTGTGGATAGAACACATATGCATTGACTCAGGGGGATCCATCTGTGGTTTGTGGAAAGATAACGCATGCAATGACCACTGGTCGATCCATGTTTGTTTTGTGGAAAGAACACACATGCAATGACACTGGTGGATCCATATGTGGTTTGAGAAAAGAACACACATGCAATGACTCTAGTGCTGGTTTTAGTATAAGAACGCACATGCAATGACTCTAGTGGGTCCATATGTGGTTTGTGAAAAGAACACACATGCAATGACCACTGGTTGATCCATATGTGGTTTGTGTAAAGAACACACATGCAAAGACACTGGTTGATCCATGTGCGGTTTGTGGAAAGAACACACATGCAATAACTCTAGTACTGGTTTTAGTATAAGAACACACATGCAATGACTCTAGTGCTAGTTTTAGTATAAGAAAACACATGCAATGACACTGGTTGATCCATATGTGGTTTGTGGAAAGAACACACATGCAATGACTCAGGGGGATCCATGTGTGGTTTGTGGAAAGAATACACATACAATGACACTGGTGGATCCATATGTGGTTTGTGGAAAGAACACACATGCAATGACACTGGTGGATCCATATGTGGTTTGTGAAAAGAACACACATGCAATAACTCTAGTGGATCCATATGTGGTTTGTGGAAAGAACACAAATGCAATTACACTGGTTGATCCATATGTGGTTTGTGGATAGAACACACATGCATTGACTCAGGGGGATCCATGTGTGGTTTGTGGAAAGAACACACATGCAATGACCACTGGTCGATCCATGTGTGGTTTGTGGAAAGAACACACATCCAATGACACTGGTGGATCCATATGTGGTTTGTGAAAGAACACACATGCAATGACACTGGTTGATCCATGTGTGGTTTGTGGAAAGAACACACAATGACCACTAGTTGATCCATCTGTGGTTTGTGGAAAGAACGCACATGCAATGACACCGGTTGATCCATGTGTGGTTTGTGGAAAAGGACACACATGCAATGACTCTAGTGCTGGTTTTAGTATAAGAACACACATGCAATGACACTAGTTGATCCATATGTGGTTCGTGGAAAGAACACACATGCAATGACTCAGGGGGATCCATGTGTGGTTTGTGGAAGGAACACACATGTAATGACCACTAGTCAATCCATGTGTGGTTTGTGGAAAGAACACACATGCAATGACACTGGTGGATCCATATGTAGTTTGTGAAAAGAACACACATGCAATGACTCTAGTGCTGGTTTTAGTATAAGAACACACATGCAATGACTCTAGTGGGTCCATATGTGGTTTGTGAAAAGAACACACATGCAATGACTCTAGTGGATCCATATGTGGTTTGTGGAAAAGAACACACATGCAATGACCACTGGTTGATCCATATGTGGTTTGTGGAAAGAACACACATGCAAAGACACTGGTTGATCCATGTGTGGTTTGTGGAAAGAACACACATGCAATGACTCTAGTGCTGGTTTTAGTATAAGAACACACATGCAATGACTCTAGTGCTAGTTTTAGTATAAGAAAACACATGCAATGACACTGGTTGATCCATATGTGGTTTGTGGAAAGAACACACATGCAATGACTCAGGGGATCCATGTGTGGTTTGTGGAAAGAATACACATGCAATGACCACTGGTCGATCAATGTGTGGTTGTGGAAAGAACACACATGCAATGACACTAGTGGATCCATATGTGGTTTGTGAAAAGAACACACATGCAATAACTCTAGTGGATCCATATGTGGTTTGTGGAAAGAACACACATGCAATGACACTGGTTGATCCATATGTGGTTTGTGGAAAGAACACACATGAAATGACTCAGGGGTATCCATGTGTGGTTTGTGGAAAGAACACACATGCAATGACCATTGGTCAATCCATGTGTGGTTTGTGGAAAGAACACACATCCAATGACACTGGTGGATCCATATGTGGTTTGTGAAAGAACACACATGCAATGACACTGGTTGATCCATGTGTGGTTTGTGGAAAGAACACACATGCAATGACACTGGTGGATCCATATGTAGTTTGTGAAAAGAACACACATGCAATGACTCTAGTGCTGGTTTTAGTATAAGAACACACATGCAATGACTCTAGTGGGTCCATATGTGGTTTGTGAAAAGAACACACATGCAATGACTCTAGTGGATCCATATGTGGTTTGTGGAAAAGAACACACATGCAATGACCACTGGTTGATCCATATGTGGTTTGTGGAAAGAACACACATGCAAAGACACTGGTTGATCCATGTGTGGTTTCTGGAAAGAACACACATGCAATGACTCTAGTGCTGGTTTTAGTATAAGAACACACATGCAATGACTCTAGTGCTGGTTTTAGTATAAGAACACACATGCAATGACTCTTGTGCTGGTTTGTGGAAAGAACACACATGTAATGACACTGGTTGATCCATATGTGGTTTGTGGAAAGAACACACATGCAATGACTCAGGGGGATCCATGTGTGGTTTGTGGAAAGAACACACATGCAATGACCACTGGTCGATCCATGTGTGGTTTGTGAAAAGAACACACATGCAATGACACTGGTGGATCCATATGTGGTTTGTGAAAAGAACACACATGCAATGACTCTAGTGCTGGTTTTAGTATAAGAACACACATGCAATGACTCTAGTGGGGCCATATGTGGTTTGTGAAAAGAACACACATGCAATGACTCTAGTTCATCCATATGTGGTTTGTGGAAAAGAACACACATGCAATGACCACTGGTTGATCCATATGTGGTTTGTGGAAAGAACACACATGCAATGACACTGGTTGATCCATGTGTGGTTTGTGGAAAGAACACACATGCAATGACTCTAGTGCTGGTTTAAGTATAAGAACACACATGCAATGACTCTAGTGCTGGTTTTAGTATAAGAACACACCTGAAATGACACTGGTTGATCCATATGTGGTTTGTGGAAAGAACACACATGCAATGACTCAGGTTGATCCATGTGTCGTTTGTGGAAAGAACACACATGCAATGACCACTGGTCGATCCATGTGTGTTTTGTGGAAAGAACACACATGCAATGACACTGGTGGATCCATATGTGGTTTGTGAAAAGAACACACATGCAATGACTCTAGTGCTGGTTTTAGTATAAGAACACACATGCAATGACTCTAGTGGGTCCATATGTGGTTTGTGAAAAGAACACACATGCAATGACTCTAGTGGATCCATATGTGGTTTGTGGAAAAGAACACACATGCAATGACCACTGGTTGATCCATATGTGGTTTGTGGAAAGAACACACATGCAAAGACACTAGTTGATCCATGTGTGGTTTGTGGAAAGAACACACATGCAATGACTCTAGTACTGGTTTTAGTACAAGAACACACATGCAATGACTCTAGTGCTAGTTTTAGTATAAGAAAACACATGCCGTGACACTGGTTGATCCATATGTGGTTTGTGGAAAGAACACACATGCAATGACTCAGGGGGATCCATGTGTGGTTTGTGGAAAGAATACACATACAATGACACTGGTGGATCCATATGTGGTTTGTGGAAAGAACACACATGTAATGACACTGGTGGATCCATATGTGGTTTGTGAAAAGAACACACATGCAATAACTCTAGTGGATCCATATGTGGTTTGTGAAAAGAACACAAATGCAATTACACTGGTTGATCCATATGTGGTTTGTGGATAGAACACACATGCAATGACTCAGGGGGATCCGTGTGTGGTTTGTGGAAAGCACACACATGCAATGACCACTGGTCGGTCCATGTGTGGTTTGTGGAAAGAACACACATCCAATGACACTGGTGGATCCATATGTGGTTTGTGAAAGAACACACATGCAATGACACTGGTTGATCCATGTGTGGTTTGTGGAAAGAACACACATGCAATGACCACTGGTTGATCCATATGTGGTTTGTGGAAAGAACACACATGCAATGACACTGGTAGATCCATGTGTTGTTTGTGGAAAAGAACACACATGCAATGACTCTAGTGCTGGTTTTAGTATAAGAACACACATGCAATGACACTAGTTGATCCATATGTGGTTCGTGGAAAGAACACACATGCAATGACTCATGGGGATCCATGTGTGGTTTCTGGAAGGAACACACATGTAATGACCACTAGTAATTCCATGTGTGGTTTGTGGAAAGAACACACATGCAATGACACTGGTGGATCCATATGTAGTTTGTGAAAAGAACACACATGCAATGACTCTAGTGCTGGTTTTAGTATAAGAACGCACATGCAATGACTCTAGTGGGTCCATATGTGGTTTGTGAAAAGAACACACATGCAATGACTCTAGTGGATCCATATGTGGTTTGTGGAAAGAACACACATGCAAAGACACTGGTTGATCCATGTGTGGTTTCTGGAAAGAACACACATGCAATGACTCTAGTGCTGGTTTTAGTATAAGAACACACATGCAATGACTCTAGTGCTGGTTTTAGTATAAGAACACACATGCAATGACTCTAGTGCTGGTTTTCATATAAGAACACACATGCAATGACACTGGTTGATCCATATGTGGTTTGTGGAAAGAACGCACATGCAATGACTCAGGTGGATCCATGTGTAGTTTGTGGAAAGAACACACATGCAATGACCACTGGTCGATCCATGTGTGGTTTGTGAAAAGAACACACATGCAATGACACTAGTGGATCCATATGTGGTTTGTGAAAAGAACACACATGCAATGACTCTAGTGCTGGTTTTAGTATAAGAACACACATGCAATGACACTGGTGGATCCATATGTGGTTTGTGAAAAGAACACAAATGCAATGACTCTAGTGGATCCATATGTGGTTTTTGCAAAGAACGCACATGCAATGACAGTGGTTGATCCATATGTGGTTTGTGGAAAGAACACACATGCAATGACACTGGTTGATCCATGTGTGGTTTGTGGAAAGAACACACATGCAATGACTCTAGTGCTGGTTTTAGTATAAGAACACACATGCAATGACTCTAGTGCTGGTTTTAGTATAAGAAAACACATGCAATGACACTGGTTGATCCATATGTGGTTTGTGGAAAGAACACACATGCAATGACTCAGGGGGATCCATGTGTGGTTTGTGGAAAGAACACACGTGCAATGACCACTGGTCGATCCATATGTGTTTAGTGGAAAGAACACACATTCAATGACACTGGTGGATCCATATGTGGTTTGTGAAAAGAACACACATGCAATGACTCTAGTGTTGGTTTTAGTATAAGAACACACATGCAATGACTCTAGTGTGGTTTTAGTATAAGAAAACACATGCAATGGCACTGTTTGATCCATATGTGGTTTGTGGAAAGAACACACATGCAATGACACTGGTTGATCCATGTGTGGTTTGTGGAAAGAATACACATACAATGACACTGGTGGATCCATATGTGGTTTGTGGAAAGAACACACATGCAATGACACTGGTGGATCCATATGTGGTTTGTGAAAAGAACACACATGCAACAACTCTAGTGGATCCATATGTGGTTTGTGGAAAGAACACACATGGAATGACACTGGTTGATCCATATGTGGTTTGTGGAAAGAATACACATGCAATGACTCTGGGATCCATGTGTGGTTTGTGGAAAGAACACACATGCAAAGACACTGGTCGATCCATGTGTGGATTGTGGAAAGAACACACATCCAATGACACTGGTGGATCCATATGTGGTTTGTGAAAGAACACACATGCAATGACACTGGTTGATCCATCTGTGGTTTGTGGAAAGAACGCACATGCAATGACACCGGTTGATCCATGTGTTGTTTGTGGAAAAGGACACACATGCAATGACTCTAGTGCTTGTTTTAGTATAAGAACACACATGCAATGACACTAGTTGATCCATATGTGGTTCGTGGAAAGAACACACATGCAATGACTCAGGGGGATCCATGTGTGGTTTGTGGAAGGAACACACATGTAATGACCACTAGTCAATCCATGTGTGGTTTGTGGAAAGAACACACGTGCAATGACACTAGTGGATCCATATGTAGTTTGTGAAAAGAACACACATGCAATGACTCTAGTGCTGGTTTTAGAATAAGAACGCACATGCAATGACTCTAGTGGGTCGATATGTGGTTTGTGAAAAGAACACACATGCAATGACTCTAGTGGATCCATATGTGGTTTGTGGAAAAGAACACACATGCAAGGACCACTGGTTGATCCATATGTGGTTTGTGGAAAGAACACACATGCAAAGACACTGGTTGATCCATGTGTGGTTTGTGGAAAGAACACACATGCAATGACTCTAGTGCTGGTTTTAGTATAAGAACACACATGCAATGACTCTAGTACTAGTTTTAGTATAGTGAAACACATGCAATGACACTGGTTGATCCATATGTAGTTTGTGGAAAGAACACACATGCAATGACTCAGGGGGATCCATGTGTGGTTTGTGGAAAGAATACACATGCAATGACCACTGGTCGATTAATGTGTGGTTTGTGGAAAGAACACACATGCAATGACACTAGTGGATCCATATGTGGTTTGTGAAAAGAACACACATGCAATAACTCTAGTTGATCCATATGTGGTTTGTTGAAAGAACACATGCAATGACTCTAGTGATCCATGTGGTTTGTGGAAAGAACACACATGCAATGACACTGGTTGATCCACATGTGGTTTGTGGAAAGAACACACATCCAATGACACTGTGGATGCATATGTGGTTTGTGAAAAGAACACACATGTAATGCCACTGATTGATCCATATGTTGTTTGTGAAAAGAACACACATGCAATGATACTGGTTGATCCATGTGTGATTTGTGGAAAGAACGCACATGCAATGCCATTGGATGATCCATATGTGGTTTGTGAAAGAACACACATGGAATGACTCTAGTGGATCCATGTGTGGTTTGTGGAAAGAACACACATGCAATGACTCTAGTGGATCCATGTGTGGTTTTTGTAAAGAACACAAGCAATGACACTGGTGGATCCATGTGGTTTGTGAAAGAACACACATGCAATACCATTGGTTGATCCATGTGTGGTTTGCGGAAAGAACACACATGGATCCATATGTGGTTCCTGTCAGGAACACACATGCAATGCCATTGGTTGATCCATATGTGGTTTGTGGAAAGAACAGACATGCAATGGCTCTGGTGGCTCCATGTGTGGTTTGTGAAAGAACACACATGCAATGACTCTAGTGGATCCATATGTGGTTTGTGGATAAGAAAACACTTGCAATGACCATTGGTTGATCCATATGTGGTTTGTGGAAAGAACAAACATGCAAAGACACTGTTGATCCATGTGTGGTTTCTGGAAAGAACACACATGCAATGACTCTAGTGCTGGTTTTAGTATAAGAACACACATGCAATGACTCTAGTGCTGGTTTTAGTATAAGAACACACATGCAATGACTCTAGTGCTGGTTTTCGTATAAGAACACACATGTAATGACACTGGTTGATCCATATGTGGTTTGTGGAAAGAACACACATGCAATGACTCAGGGGATCCATGTGTAGTTTGTGGAAAGAACACACATGCAATGACCACTAGTCGATCCATGTGTGGTTTGTGAAAAGAACACACATGCAATGACACTGGTGGATCCATATGTGGTTTGTGAAAATAACACACATGCAATGACTCTAGTGCTGGTTTTAGTATAAGAACACACATGCAGTGACTCTAGTGGGGCCATATGTGGTTTGTGGAAAGAACACACATGCAATGACCACTGGTTGATCCATATGTGGTTTGTGGAAAGAACACACATGCAATGACACTGGTTGATCCATGTGTGGTTTGTGAAAATAACACACATGCAATGACTCTAGTGCTGGTTTTAGTATAAGAACACACATGCAATGACACTAGTTGATCCATATGTGGTTTGTGGAAAGAACACACATGCAATGACTCAGGGGGATCCATGTGTGGTTTGTGGAAGGAACACACATGTAATGACCACTAGTCAATCCATGTGTGGTTTGTGGAAAGAACACACATGCAATGATACTGGTGGATCCATATGTAGTTTGTGAAAAGAACACACATGCAATGACTCTAATGCTGGTTTTAGTATAAGAACACACATGCAATGACTCTAGTGGGTCCATATGTGGTTTGTGAAAGAACACACATGCAATGACTCTAGTGGATCCATATGTGGTTTGTGGAAAAGAATACACATGCAATGACCACTGGTTGATCCATATGTGGTTTGTGGAAAGAACACACATGCAAAGACACTGGTTGATCCATGTGTGGTTTCTGGAAAGAACACACATGCAATGACTCTAGTGTTGGTTTTAGTATAAGAACACACATGCAATGACTCTAGTGCTGGTTTTAGTATAAGAACACACATGCAATGACTCTTGTGCTGGTTTTCGTATAAGAACACACATGTAATGACACTGGTTGATCCATATGTGGTTTGTGGAAAGAACACACATGCAATGACTCAGGGGATCCATGTGTAGTTTGTGGAAAGAACACACATGCAATGACCACTAGTCGATCCATGTGTGGTTTGTGAAAAGAACACACATGCAATGACACTGGTGGATCCATATGTGGTTTGTGAAAATAACACACATGCAATGACTCTAGTGCTGGTTTTAGTATAAGAACACACATGCAGTGACTCTAGTGGGGCCATATGTGGTTTGTGGAAAGAACACACATGCAATGACCACTGGTTGATCCATATGTGGTTTGTGGAAAGAACACACATGCAATGACACTGGTTGATCCATGTGTGGTTTGTGGAAAATAACACACATGCAATGACTCTAGTGCTGGTTTTAGTATAAGAACACACATGCAATGACACTAGTTGATCCATATGTGGTTCGTGGAAAGAACACACATGCAATGACTCAGGGGGATCCATGTGTGGTTTGTGGAAGGAACACACATGTAATGACCACTAGTCAATCCATGTGTGGTTTGTGGAAAGAACACACATGCAATGATACTGGTGGATCCATATGTAGTTTGTGAAAAGAACACACATGCAATGACTCTAGTGCTGGTTTTAGTATAAGAACACACATGCAATGACTCTAGTGGGTCCATATGTGGTTTGTGAAAGAACACACATGCAATGACTCTAGTGGATCTATATGTGGTTTGTGGAAAAGAACACACATGCAATGACCACTGGTTGATCCATATGTGGTTTGTGGAAAGAACACACATGCAAAGACACTGGTTGATCCATGTGTGGTTTCTGGAAAGAACACACATGCAATGACTCTAGTGTTGGTTTTAGTATAAGAACACACATGCAATGACTCTAGTGCTGGTTTTAGTATAAGAACACACATGCAATGACTCTTGTGCTGGTTTTCGTATAAGAACACACATGTAATGACACTGGTTGATCCATATGTGGTTTGTGGAAAGAACACACATGCAATGACTCAGGGGGATCCATGTGTAGTTTGTGGAAAGAACACACATGCAATGACCACTGGTCGATCCATGTGTGGTTTGTGAAAAGAACACACATGCAATGACACTGGTGGATCCATATGTGGTTTGTGAAAAGAACACAGATGCAATGACTCTAGTGCTGGTTTTAGTATAAGAACACACATGCAATGACTCTAGTGGGGCCATATGTGGTTTGTGAAAAGAACACACATGCAATCACTCTAGTTCATCCATATGTGGTTTGTGGAAAAGAACACACATGCAATAACCACTGGTTGATCCATATGTGGTTTGTGGAAAGAACACACATGCAATGACACTGGTTGATCCATGTGTGGTTTGTGGAAAGAACACACATGCAATGACTCTAGTGCTGGTTTTAGTATAAGAACACACACGCAATGACTCTAGTGGGTCCATATGTGGTTTGTGAAAAGAACACACATGCAATGACTCTAGTGGATCCATATGTGGTTTGTGGAAACGAACACACATGCAATGACCAGTGGTTGATCCATATGTGGTTTGTGGAAAGAACACACATGCAATGACACTGGTTGATCCATGTGTGGTTTGTGGAAAGAACACACATGCAATTACCACTGGTTGATCCATATGTGGTTTGTGGAAAGCACACACATGCAATGACTCTACTGCTGGTTTTAGTATAAAAACACACATGCAATGACACTAGTTGATCCATATGTGGTTCGTGGAAAGAACACACATGCAATGACTCAGGGGGGGTCCATATGTGGTTTGTGGAAGGAACACACATGTAATGACCACTAGTCAATCCATGTATGGTTTGTGAAAAGAACACACATGCAATGACACTGGTGGATCCATGTGTGGTTTGTGGAAAGAACACACAAGCAGTGACCACAGGTTGATCCATCTGTGGTTTGTGGAAAGAACACACATGTAATGACACCGGTTTATCCATGTGTGGTTTGTGGAAAAGAACACACATGCAATGACTCTAGTGCTGGTTTTAGTATAAGAATACACATGCAATGACACTAGTTGATCCATATGTGGTTCGTGGAAAGAACACACATGCAATGACTCATGGGGATCCATGTGTGGTTTCTGGAAGGAACACACATGTAATGACCACTAGTAATTCCATGTGTGGTTTGTGGAAAGAACACACATGCAATGACACTGGTGGATCCATATGTAGTTTGTGAAAAGAACACACATGTAATGACTCTAGTGCTGGTTTTAGTATAAGAACGCACATGCAATGACTCTAGTGGGTCCATATGTGGTTTGTGAAAAGAACACACATGCAATGACTCTAGTGGATCCATATGTGGTTTGTGGAAAAAAAACACATGTAATGACCACTGGTTGATCCATATGTGGTTTGTGGAAAGAACACATATGCAAAGACACTGGTTGATCCATGTGTGGTTTCTGGAAAGAACACACATGCAATGACTCTAGTGCTGGTTTTAGTATAAGAACACAGATGCAATGACTCTAGTGCTGGTTTTAGTACAAGAACACACATGCAATGACTCTAGTGCTGGTTTTCGTATAAGAACACACATGCAATGACACTGGTTGATCCATATGTGGTTTGTGGAAAGAACGCACATGCAATGACTCAGGGGGATCCATGTGTAGTTTGTGGAAAGAACACACATGCAATGACCACTGGTCGATCCATGTGTGGTTTGTGAAAAGAACACACATCCAATGACACTAGTGGATCCATATGTGGTTTGTGAAAAGAACACACATGCAATGACTCTAGTGCTGGTTTTAGTATAAGAACACACATGCAATGACACTGGTTGATCCATATGTGGTTTGTGGAAAGAACACACATGCAATGACTCTAGTTCATCCATATGTGGTTTGTGGAAAAGAACACACATGCAATGACCACTGGTTGATCCATATGTGGTTTGTGGAAAGAACACACATGCAATGACACTGGTTGATCCATATGTGGTTTGTGGAAAGAACACACATGCAATGACTCAGGGTGATCCATGTGTCATTTGTGGAAAGAACACACATGCAATGACCACTGGTCGATCCATATGTGTTTTGTGGAAAGAACACACATGCAATGACACTGGTGGATCCATATGTGGTTTGTGAAAAGAACACACATGCAATGACTCTAGTGCTGGTTTTAGTATAAGAATACACATGCAATGACACTAGTTGATCCATATGTGGTTCGTGGAAAGAACACACATGCAATGACTCATGGGGATCCATGTGTGGTTTCTGGAAGGAACACACATGTAATGACCACTAGTAATTCCATGTGTGGTTTGTGGAAAGAACACACATGCAATGACACTGGTGGATCCATATGTAGTTTGTGAAAAGAACACACATGTAATGACTCTAGTGCTGGTTTTAGTATAAGAACGCACATGCAATGACTCTAGTGGGTCCATATGTGGTTTGTGAAAAGAACACACATGCAATGACTCTAGTGGATCCATATGTGGTTTATGGAAAAAACACATGTAATGACCACTGGTTGATCCATATGTGGTTTGTGGAAACAACACATATGCAAAGACACTGGTTGATCCATGTGTGGTTTCTGGAAAGAACACACATGCAATGACTCTAGTGTTGGTTTTAGTATAAGAACACACATGCAATGACTCTAGTGCTGGTTTTAGTATAAGAACACACATGCAATGACTCTAGTGCTGGTTTTCGTATAAGAACACACATGCAATGACACTGGTTGATCCATATGTGGTTTGTGGAAAGAACGCACATGCAATGACTCAGGGGGATCCATGTGTAGTTTGTGGAAAGAACACACATGCAATGACCACTGGTCGATCCATGTGTGGTTTGTGAAAAGAACACACATCCAATGACACTAGTGGATCCATATGTGGTTTGTGAAAAGAACACACATGCAATGACTCTAGTGCTGGTTTTAGTATAAGAACACACATGCAATGACTCTAGTGGGGCCATATGTGGTTTGTGAAAAGAACACACATGCAATGACTCTAGTTCATCCATATGTGGTTTGTGGAAAAGAACACACATGCAATGACCACTGGTTGATCCATATGTGGTTTGTGGAAAGAACACACATGCAATGACACTGGTTGATCCATGTGTGGTTTGTGGAAAGAACACACATGCCATGACTCTAGTGCTGGTTTTAGTATAAGAACACACATGCAATGACTCTAGTGCTGGTTTTAGTATAAGAACACACATGCAATGACACTGGTTGATCCATATGTGGTTTGTGGAAAGAACACACATGCAATGACTCAGGGTGATCCATGTGTCATTTGTGGAAAGAACACACATGCAATGACCACTGGTCGATCCATATGTGTTTTGTGGAAAGAACACACATGCAATGACACTGGTGGATCCATATGTGGTTTGTGAAAAGAACACACATGCAATGACTCTAGTGCTGGTTTTAGTATAAGAACACACATGCAATGACTCTAGTGCTAGTTTTAGTATAAGAAAACACATGCAATGGCACTGGTTGATCCATATGTGGTTTGTGGAAAGAACACACATGCAATGACTCAGGGGGATCCATGTGTGGTTTGTGGAAAGAATACACATACAATGACACTGGTGGATCCATATGTGGTTTGTGGAAAGAACACACATACAATGACACTGGTGGATCCATATGTGGTTTGTGAAAAGAACACACATGCAATAACTCTAGTGGATCCATATGTGGTTTGTGGAAAGAACACAAATGCAATTACACTGGTTGATCCATATGTGGTTTGTGGATAGAACACCACATGCATTGACTCAGCGGGATCCATGTGTGGTTTGTGGAAAGAACACACATGCAATGACCACTGGTCGATCCATGTGTGGATTGTGGAAAGAACACACATCCAATGACACTGGTGGATCCATATGTGGTTTGTGAAAGAACACACATGCAATGACACTGGTTGATCCATGTGTGGTTTGTGGAAAGAACACACAATGACCACTAGTTGATCCATCTGTGGTTTGTGGAAAGAACGCACATGCAATGACACCGGTTGATCCATGTGTTGTTTGTGGAAAAGGACACACATGCAATGACTCTAGTGCTTGTTTTAGTATAAGAACACACATGCAATGACACTAGTTGATCCATATGTGGTTCGTGGAAAGAACACACATGCAATGACTCAGGGGGATCCATGTGTGGTTTGTGGAAGGAACACACATGTAATGACCACTAGTCAATCCATGTGTGGTTTGTGGAAAGAACACACGTGCAATGACACTAGTGGATCCATATGTAGTTTGTGAAAAGAACACACATGCAATGACTCTAGTGCTGGTTTTAGAATAAGAACGCACATGCAATGACTCTAGTGGGTCCATATGTGGTTTGTGAAAAGAACACACATGCAATGACTCTAGTGGATCCATATGTGGTTTGTGGAAAAGAACACACATGCAAGGACCACTGGTTGATCCATATGTGGTTTGTGGAAAGAACACACATGCAAAGACACTGGTTGATCCATGTGTGGTTTGTGGAAAGAACACACATGCAATCACTCTAGTGCTGGTTTTAGTATAAGAACACACATGCAATGACTCTAGTACTAGTTTTAGTATAGGGAAACACATGCAATGACACTGGTTGATCCATATGTAGTTTGTGGAAAGAACACACATGCAATGACTCAGGGGGATCCATGTGTGGTTTGTGGAAAGAATACACATGCAATGACCACTGGTCGATTAATGTGGTTTGTGGAAAGAACACACATGCAATGACACTGGTGGATCCATATGTGGTTTGTGAAAAGAACACACATGCAATAACTCTAGTTGATCCATATGTGGTTTGTGGAAAGAACAAACATGCAATGACACTGGATGATCCACATGTGGTTTGTGGAAAGAACACACATGCAATGACACTGGTTGATCCACATGTGGTTTGTGGAAAAGAACACACATACAATGACACTGGTGGATGCATATGTGGTTTGTGAAAAGAACACACATGTAATGCCACTGATTGATCCATATGTTGTTTGTGAAAAGAACACGCATGCAATGATACTGGTTGATCCATGTGTGATTTGTGGAAAGAACACACATGCAATGCCATTGGTTGATCCATATGTGGTTTGTGAAAAGAACACACATGGAATGACTCTAGTGGATCCATATGTGGTTTGTGGAAAGAACACACATGCAATGACTCTAGTGGATCCATGTGTGGTTTGTGGAAAGAACACACAAGCAATGACACTGGTGGATCCATGTGTGGTTTGTGAAAAGAACACACATGCAATACCATTGGTTGATCCATGTGTGGTTTGCGGAAAGAACACACATGGATCCATATGTGGTTCCTGTCAGGAACACACATGCAATGCCATTGGTTGATCCATATGTGGTTTGTGGAAAGAACAGACATGCAATGGCTCTGGTGGCTCCATGTGTGGTTTGTGGAAAGAACACACATGCAATGACTCTAGTGGATCCATGTGTGGTTTGTGGATAAGAAAACACTTGCAATGACCATTGGTTGATCCATATGTGGTTTGTGGAAAGAACATACATGCAAAGACACTGGTTGATCCATGTGTGGTTTCTGGAAAGAACACACATGCAATGACTCTAGTGCTGGTTTTAGTATAAGAACACACATGCAATGACTCTAGTGCTGGTTTTAGTATAAGAACACACATGCAATGACTCTAGTGCTGGTTTTCGTATAAGAACACACATGTAATGACACTGGTTGATCCATATGTGGTTTGTGGAAAGAACACACATGCAATGACTCAGGTTGATCCATGTGTAGTTTGTGGAAAGAACACACATGCAATGACCACTAGTCGATCCATGTGTGGTTTGTGAAAAGAACACACATGCAATGACACTGGTGGATCCATATGTGGTTTGTGAAAATAACACACATGCAATGACTCTAGTGCTGGTTTTAGTATAAGAACACACATGCAGTGACTCTAGTGGGGCCATATGTGGTTTGTGGAAAGAACACACATGCAATGACCACTGGTTGATCCATATGTGGTTTGTGGAAAGAACACACATGCAATGACACTGGTTGATCCATGTGTGGTTTGTGGAAAATAACACACATGCTATGACTCTAGTGCTGGTTTTAGTATAAGAACACACATGCAATGACACTAGTTGATCCATATGTGGTTCGTGGAAAGAACACACATGCAATGACTCAGGGGGATCCATGTGTGGTTTGTGGAAGGAACACACATGTAATGACCACTAGTCAATCCATGTGTGGTTTGTGGAAAGAACACACATGCAATGATACTGTTGGATCCATATGTAGTTTGTGAAAAGAACACACATGCAATGACTCTAGTGCTGGTTTTAGTATAAGAACACACATGCAATGACTCTAGTGGGTCCATATGTGGTTTGTGAAAGAACACACATGCAATGACTCTAGTGGATCCATATGTGGTTTGTGGAAAAGAACACACATGCAATGACCACTGGTTGATCCATATGTGGTTTGTGGAAAGAACACACATGCAAAGACACTGGTTGATCCATGTGTGGTTTCTGGAAAGAACACACATGCAATGACTCTAGTGCTGGTTTTAGTATAAGAACACAGATGCAATGACTCTAGTGCTGGTTTTAGTACAAGAACACACATGCAATGACTCTAGTGCTGGTTTTCGTATAAGAACACACATGCAATGACACTGGTTGATCCATATGTGGTTTGTGGAAAGAACGCACATGCAATGACTCAGGGGGATCCATGTGTAGTTTGTGGAAAGAACACACATGCAATGACCACTGGTCGATCCATGTGTGGTTTGTGAAAAGAACACACATCCAATGACACTAGTGGATCCATATGTGGTTTGTGAAAAGAACACACATGCAATGACTCTAGTGCTGGTTTTAGTATAAGAACACACATGCAATGACTCTAGTGGGGCCATATGTGGTTTGTGAAAAGAACACACATGCAATGACTCTAGTTCATCCATATGTGGTTTGTGGAAAAGAACACACATGCAATGACCACTGGTTGATCCATATGTGGTTTGTGGAAAGAACACACATGCAATGACACTGGTTGATCCATGTGTGGTTTGTGGAAAGAACACACATGCCATGACTCTAGTGCTGGTTTTAGTATAAGAACACACATGCAATGACTCTAGTGCTGGTTTTAGTATAAGAACACACATGCAATGACACTGGTTGATCCATATGTGGTTTGTGGAAAGAACACACATGCAATGACTCAGGGTGATCCATGTGTCATTTGTGGAAAGAACACACATGCAATGACCACTGGATCCATATGTGTTTTGTGGAAAGAACACACATGCAATGACACTGTGGATCCATATGTGGTTTGTGAAAAGAACACACATGCAATGACTCTAGTGCTGGTTTTAGTATAAGAACACACATGCAATGACTCTAGTGCTAGTTTTAGTATAAGAAAACACATGCAATGGCACTGGTTGATCCATATGTGGTTTGTGGAAAGAACACACATGCAATGACTCAGGGGGATCCATGTGTGGTTTGTGGAAAGAATACACATACAATGACACTGGTGGATCCATATGTGGTTTGTGGAAAGAACACACATACAATGACACTGGTGGATCCATATGTGGTTTGTGAAAAGAACACACATGCAATAACTCTAGTGGATCCATATGTGGTTTGTGGAAAGAACACAAATGCAATTACACTGGTTGATCCATATGTGGTTTGTGGATAGAACACCACATGCATTGACTCAGGGGGATCCATGTGTGGTTTGTGGAAAGAACACACATGCAATGACCACTGGTCGATCCATGTGTGGATTGTGGAAAGAACACACATCCAATGACACTGGTGGATCCATATGTGGTTTGTGAAAGAACACACATGCAATGACACTGGTTGATCCATGTGTGGTTTGTGGAAAGAACACACAATGACCACTAGTTGATCCATCTGTGGTTTGTGGAAAGAACGCATGCAATGACACCGTTGATCCATGTGTTGTTTGTGGAAAAGGACACACATGCAATGACTCTAGTGCTTGTTTTAGTATAAGAACACACATGCAATGACACTAGTTGATCCATATGTGGTTCGTGGAAAGAACACACATGCAATGACTCAGGGGGATCCATGTGTGGTTTGTGGAAGGAACACACATGTAATGACCACTAGTCAATCCATGTGTGGTTTGTGGAAAGAACACACGTGCAATGACACTAGTGGATCCATATGTAGTTTGTGAAAAGAACACACATGCAATGACTCTAGTGCTGGTTTTAGAATAAGAACGCACATGCAATGACTCTAGTGGGTCCATATGTGGTTTGTGAAAAGAACACACATGCAATGACTCTAGTGGATCCATATGTGGTTTGTGGAAAAGAACACACATGCAAGGACCACTGGTTGATCCATATGTGGTTTGTGGAAAGAACACACATGCAAAGACACTGGTTGATCCATGTGTGGTTTGTGGAAAGAACACACATGCAATCACTCTAGTGCTGGTTTTAGTATAAGAACACACATGCAATGACTCTAGTACTAGTTTTAGTATAGGGAAACACATGCAATGACACTGGTTGATCCATATGTAGTTTGTGGAAAGAACACACATGCAATGACTCAGGGGGATCCATGTGTGGTTTGTGGAAAGAATACACATGCAATGACCACTGGTCGATTAATGTGTGGTTTGTGGAAAGAACACACATGCAATGACACTGGTGGATCCATATGTGGTTTGTGAAAAGAACACACATGCAATAACTCTAGTTGATCCATATGTGGTTTGTGGAAAGAACAAACATGCAATGACACTGGTTGATCCACATGTGGTTTGTGGAAAGAACACACATGCAATGACACTGGTTGATCCACATGTGGTTTGTGGAAAAGAACACACATACAATGACACTGGTGGATGCATATGTGGTTTGTGAAAAGAACACACATGTAATGCCACTGATTGATCCATATGTTGTTTGTGAAAAGAACACGCATGCAATGATACTGGTTGATCCATGTGTGATTTGTGGAAAGAACACACATGCAATGCCATTGGTTGATCCATATGTGGTTTGTGAAAAGAACACACATGGAATGACTCTAGTGGATCCATATGTGGTTTGTGGAAAGAACACACATGCAATGACTCTAGTGGATCCATGTGTGGTTTGTGGAAAGAACACACAAGCAATGACACTGGTGGATCCATGTGTGGTTTGTGAAAAGAACACACATGCAATACCATTGGTTGATCCATGTGTGGTTTGCGGAAAGAACACACATGGATCCATATGTGGTTCCTGTCAGGAACACACATGCAATGCCATTGGTTGATCCATATGTGGTTTGTGGAAAGAACAGACATGCAATGGCTCTGGTGGCTCCATGTGTGGTTTGTGGAAAGAACACACATGCAATGACTCTAGTGGATCCATGTGTGGTTTGTGGATAAGAAAACACTTGCAATGACCATTGGTTGATCCATATGTGGTTTGTGGAAAGAACATACATGCAAAGACACTGGTTGATCCATGTGTGGTTTCTGGAAAGAACACACATGCAATGACTCTAGTGCTGGTTTTAGTATAAGAACACACATGCAATGACTCTAGTGCTGGTTTTAGTATAAGAACACACATGCAATGACTCTAGTGCTGGTTTTCGTATAAGAACACACATGTAATGACACTGGTTGATCCATATGTGGTTTGTGGAAAGAACACACATGCAATGACTCAGGGGATCCATGTGTAGTTTGTGGAAAGAACACACATGCAATGACCACTAGTCGATCCATGTGTGGTTTGTGAAAAGAACACACATGCAATGACACTGGTGGATCCATATGTGGTTTGTGAAAATAACACACATGCAATGACTCTAGTGCTGGTTTTAGTATAAGAACACACATGCAGTGACTCTAGTGGGGCCATATGTGGTTTGTGGAAAGAACACACATGCAATGACCACTGGTTGATCCATATGTGGTTTGTGGAAAGAACACACATGCAATGACACTGGTTGATCCATGTGTGGTTTGTGGAAAATAACACACATGCAATGACTCTAGTGCTGGTTTTAGTATAAGAACACACATGCAATGACACTAGTTGATCCATATGTGGTTCGTGGAAAGAACACACATGCAATGACTCAGGGGGATCCATGTGTGGTTTGTGGAAGGAACACACATGTAATGACCACTAGTCAATCCATGTGTGGTTTGTGGAAAGAACACACATGCAATGATACTGGTGGATCCATATGTAGTTTGTGAAAAGAACACACATGCAATGACTCTAGTGCTGGTTTTAGTATAAGAACACACATGCAATGACTCTAGTGGGTCCATATGTGGTTTGTGAAAGAACACACATGCAATGACTCTAGTGGATCCATATGTGGTTTGTGGAAAAGAACACACATGCAATGACCACTGGTTGATCCATATGTGGTTTGTGGAAAGAACACACATGCAAAGACACTGGTTGATCCATGTGTGGTTTCTGGAAAGAACACACATGCAATGACTCTAGTGTTGGTTTTAGTATAAGAACACACATGCAATGACTCTAGTGCTGGTTTTAGTATAAGAACACACATGCAATGACTCTTGTGCTGGTTTTCGTATAAGAACACACATGCAATGACCACTGGTAGATCCATGTGTGGTTTGTGAAAAGAACACACATGCAATGACTCAGGGGGATCCATGTGTAGTTTGTGAAAAGAACACAGATGCAATGACTCTAGTGCTGGTTTTAGTATAAGAACACACATGCAATGACTCTAGTGGGGCCATATGTGGTTTGTGAAAAGAACACACATGCAATCACTCTAGTTCATCCATATGTGGTTTGTGGAAAAGAACACACATGCAATAACCACTGGTTGATCCATATGTGGTTTGTGGAAAGAACACACATGCAATGACACTGGTTGATCCATGTGTGGTTTGTGGAAAGAACACACATGCAATGACTCTAGTGCTGGTTTTAGTATAAGAACACACACGCAATGACTCTAGTGGGTCCATATGTGGTTTGTGAAAAGAACACACATGCAATGACTCTAGTGGATCCATATGTGGTTTGTGGAAACGAACACAAATGCAATGACCATTGGTTGATCCATATGTGGTTTGTGGAAAGAACACACATGCAATGACACTGGTTGATCCATGTGTGGTTTGTGGAAAGAACACACATGCAATTACCACTGGTTGATCCATATGTGGTTTGTGGAAAGCACACACATGCAATGACTCTAGTGCTGGTTTTAGTATAAAAACACACATGCAATGACACTAGTTGATCCATATGTGGTTCGTGGAAACAACACACATGCAATGACTCAGGGGGGGTCCATATGTGGTTTGTGGAAGGAACACACATGTAATGACCACTAGTCAATCCATGTATGGTTTGTGCAAAGAACACACATGCAATGACACTGGTGGATCCATATGTAGTTTGTGAAAAGAACACACATGTAATGACTCTAGTGCTGGTTTTAGTATAAGAACGCACATGCAATGACTCTAGTGGGTCCATATGTGCTTTGTGAAAAGAACACACATGCAATGACTCTAGTGGATCCATATGTGGTTTGTGGAAAAGAACACACATGCAATGACCACTGGTTGATCCATATGTGGTTTGTGGAAAGATCACACATGCAAAGACACTGGTTGATCCATGTGTGGTTTGTGGAAAGAACACACATGCAATGACTCTAGTATTGGTTTTAGTATAAGAACACACATGCAATGACTCTAGTGCTAGTTTTAGTATAAGAAAACAAATGCAATGACACTGGTTGATCCATATGTGGTTTGTGGAAAGAACACACATGCAATGACTCAGGGGGATCCATGTGTGGTTTGTGGAAGGAATACACATACAATTGCCACTGGTCGATCAATGTGTGGTTTGTGGAAAGAACACACATGCAATGACTCTAGTGGGGCCATATGTGGTTTGTGAAAAGAACACACATGCAATGACCACTGTTTGATCCATATGTGGTTTGTGGGAAGAACACACATGCAAAGACACTGGTTGATCCATGTGTGGTTTGTGGAAAGAACACACATGCAATGACTCTAGTACTGGTTTTAGTATAAGAACACACATGCAATGACTCTAGTGCTAGTTTTAGTATAAGAAAACACATGCAATGACACTGGTTGATCCATATGTAGTTTGTGGAAAGAACACACATGCAATGACTCAGGGGGATCCATGTGTGGTTTGTGGAAAGAATACACATACAATGACCACTGGTCGATCAATGTGTGGTTTGTGGAAAGAACACACATGCAATGACACTGGTGGATCCATATGTGGTTTGTGAAAAGAACACACATGCAATAACTCTAGTGGATCCATATGTGGTTTGTGGAAAGAACCCAAATGCAATGACACTGGTTGATCCATATGTGGTTTGTGGAAAGAACACACATGCAATGACTTAGGGGTATCCATGTGTGGTTTGTGGAAAGAACACACATGCAATGACCATTGGTCGATCCATGTGTGGTTTGTGGAAAGAACACACATCCAATGACACTGGTGGATCCATATGTGGTTTGTGAAAGAACACACATGCAATGACACTCGTTGATCCATGTGTGGTTTGTGGAAAGAACACACATGCAATGACCACTGGTTGATCCATATGTGGTTTGTGGAAAGAACACACATGCAATGACACTGGTTGATCCATGTGTGGTTTGTGGAAAAGAACACACATGCAATGACTCTAGTGCTGGTTTTAGTATAAGAACACACATGCAATGACACTAGTTGATCCATATGTGGTTCGTGGAAAGAACACACATGCAATGACACTAGTTGATCCATATGTGGTTCGTGGAAAGAACACACATGCAATGACTCAGGGGGATCCATGTGTGGTTTGTGGAAGGAACACACATGTAATGACCACTAGTCAATCCATGTGTGGTTTGTGGAAAGAACACACATGCAATGACAATGGTCGATCCATATGTAGTTTGTGAAAAGAACACACATGCAATGACTCTAGTGCTAGTTTTAGTATAAGAACGCACATGCAATGACTCTAGTGGGTCCTTATGTGGTTTGTGAAAAGAACACACATGCAATGACTCTAGTGGATCCATATGTGGTTTGTGGAAAAGAACACACATGCAATGACAACTGGTTGATCCATATGTGGTTTGTGGAAAGAACACACATGCAAAGACACTGGTTGATCCATGTGTGGTTTCTGGAAAGAACACACATGCAATGACTCTAGTGCTGGTTTTAGTATAAGAACACACATGCAATGACTCTAGTGCTGGTTTTAGTATAAGAACACGCATGCAATGACTCTAGTGCTGGTTTTCATATAAGAACACACATGCAATGACACTGGTTGATCCATATGTGGTTTGTGGAAAGCACACACATGCAATGACTAAGGGGGATCCATGTGTAGTTTGTGGAAAGAACACACATGCAATGACAACTGGTCGATCCATGTGTGGTTTGTGAAAAGAACACACATGCAATGACACTGGTGGATCCATATGTGGTTTGTGAAAAGAACACACATGCAATGACTCTAGTGCTGGTTTTAGTATAAGAACACACATGCAATGACTCTAGTGGGGCCATATGTGGTTTGTGAAAAGAACACCCATGCAATGACCACTGTTTGATCCATATGTGGTTTGTGGAAAGAACACACATGCAAAGACACTGGTTGATCCATGTGTGGTTTGTGGAAAGAACACACATGCAATGACTCTAGTCCTGGTTTTAGTATAAGAACACACATGCAATGACTCTAGTGCTAGTTTTAGTATAAGAAAACACATGCAATGACACTGGTTGATCCATATGTGGTTTGTGGAAAGAACACACATGCAATGACTCACGGGGATCCATGTGTGGTTTGTGGAAATAATACACATACAATGACCACTGGTCGATCAATGTGTGGTTTGTGGAAAGAACACACATGCAATGACACTGGTGGATCCATATGTGGTTTGTGAAAAGAACACACATGCAATAACTCTGGTGGATCCATATGTGGTTTGTGGAAAGAACACAAATGCAATGACACTGGTTGATCCATATGTGGTTTGTGGAAAAACACACATGCAATGACTCAGGGGGATCCATCTGTGGTTTGTGTAAAGAACACACATGCAATGACCACTCGTCGATCCGTGTTTGTTTTGTGGAAAGAACACACATGCAATGACAGTGGTGGATCCATATGTGGTTTGTGAAAAGAACACACATGCAATGACTCTAGTGCTGGTTTTAGTAGAAGAACGCACATGCAATCACTCTAGTGGGTCCATATGTGGTTTGTGAAAAGAACACACATGCAATGACCACTGGTTGATCCATATGTGGTTTGTGAAAAGAACACACATGCAAAGACACTGGTTGATCCATGTGCGGTTTGTGGAAAGAACACACATGCAATAACTCTAGTACTGGTTTTAGTATAAGAACACACATGCAATGACTCTACTGCTAGTTTTAGTATAAGAAAACACATGCAATGACACTGGTTGATCCATATGTGGTTTGTGGAAAGAACACACATGCAATGACTCAGGGGGATCCATGTGTGGTTTGTGGAAAGAATACACATACAATGACACTGGTGGATCCATATGTGGTTTGTGGAAAGAACACACATGCAATGACACTGGTGGATCCATATGTGGTTTGTGAAAAGAACACACATGCAATAACTCTAGTGGATCCATATGTGGTTTGTGGAAATAACACAAATGCAATTACACTGGTTGATCCATATGTGGTTTGTGGATAGAACACACATGCATTGACTCAGGGGGATCCATGTGTGGTTTGTGGAAAGAACACACATGCAATGACCTAGTGATCCATGTGTGGTTTGTGGAAAGAACACACATCCAATGACACTGGTGGATCCATATGTGGTTTGTGGAAAGAACACACATGCAATGACACTGTGATCCATATGTGGTTTGTGCAAAGAACACACATGCAATAACACTAGTTGAACCATATGTCTTTTGTGGAAAGAACACACACGCAATGACTCTAGTGCTGGTTTTAGTATAAGAACACACATGCAATGACACTAGTTGATCCATATGTGGTTTGTGGAAAGAACACACATGCAATGACTCAGGGGGATCCATGTGTGGTTTGTGGAAGGAACACACATATAATGACCACTAGTCAATCCATGTGTGGTTTGTGAAAGAACACACGTGCAATGACACTAGTGGATCCATATGTAGTTTGTGAAAAGAACACACATGCAATGACTCTAGTGCTGGTTTTAGAATAAGAACACATGCAATGACTCTAGTGGGTCCATATGTGGTTTGTGAAAAGAACACACATGCAATGACTCTAGTGGATCCATATGTGGTTTGTGGAAAAGAACAAACATGCAATGACCACTGGTTGATCCATATGTGGTTTGTGGAAAGAACACACATGCAATGACACTGGTTGATCCATGTGTGGTTTGTGGAAAGAACACACATGCAATGACTCTAGTGCTGGTTTTAGTATAAGAACACACATGCAATGACTCTAGTGCTAGTTTTAGTATAAGAAAACACATGCAATGACACTGGTTGATCCATATGTGGTTTGTGGAAAGAACACACATGCAATGACTCAGGGGGATCCATGTGTGGTTTGTGGAAAGAATACACATGCAATGACCACTGGTCGATCAATGTGTGGTTTGTGGAAAGAACACACATGCAATGACACTAGTGGATCCATATGTGGTTTGTGAAAAGAACACACATGCAATGACTCTAGTGATCCAGATGTGGTTTGTGAAAATAACACACATGCAATGACACTAGTGGATCCATATGTGGTTTGTGGAAAGAACACACATGCAATGACTCAGGGGGATCCATGTGTGGTTTGTGGAAAGAACACACATGCAATGACACTGGTGGATCCATATGTGGTTTGTGGAAAGAACACACATGCAATGACACTGGTTGATCCATGTGTGGTTTGTGGAAAGAACACACATGCAATGACACTGGGGGATCCATGTGGTTTGTGCAAGAACACACATGCAATTACACTAGTGGATCCATATGTGGTTTGTGAAAGAACACACATGCAATGACACTAGTTGATCCATCTGTGGTTTGTGGAAAGAACACATGCAATGACCACAGTTGATCCATATGTGGTTTGTGAAAGAACACACATGCAATGCCTCTAGTGCTGGTTTTAGTATAAGAACACACATGCAATGACTCTAGTGGGTCCATATGTGGTTTGTGAAAAGAACACACATGCAATGACTCTAGTGGATCCATATGTGGTTTGTGGAAAGAACACACATGCAATGACACTGCTTGATCCATATGTGGTTTGTGGAAACAACACACATGCAATGACTCAGGGGATCCATATATGGTTTGTGAAAAGAACACACATACAATGACACTGTGGATCCATAGTGTGGTTTAGTAAAGAACACACATGCAATGACTCTAGTGTTTATCCATATGTGGTTTGTATAAGAACACACATGCAATGACACTAGTTGATCCATATGTGGTTCGTGGAAAGAACACACATGCAATGACTCAGGGGATCCATGTGTAGTTTGTGGAAAGAACACACATGCAATGACCACTGGGGATCCATGTGTGGTTTGTGTAAAGAACAAACATTGAATGACACTGGTGGATCCATATGTGGTTTGTGAAAAGAACACACATGCAATGACTCTAGTGCTAGTTTTAGTATAAGAACACACATGCAATGACTCTAGTGGATCCATATGTGGTTTGTGGAAAGAACGCACATGCAATGACACTGGTTGATCCATGTGTGGTTTGTGGAAAGAACACACATGCAGTGACTCTGGTTGTTCCATGTGTGGTTTGTGGAAAGAACACACATGGAATGACACTAGTTGATCCATGTGTGGTTTGTGGAAAGAACACACATGCAATGACTCTAGTGGATCCATATGTTGTTTGTGAAAGAACACACATGCAATGACTCTAGTGATCCATATGTGGTTTGTGGAAAGAACACACATGCAATGACTTGGGGATCCATGTGTGGTTTGTGGAAAGAACACATGCAATGACCATCGGTGATCCATATGTGGTTTGTGGAAAGAACACACATGCAATGACACTGGTGGATCCATGTGGTTTGTGGAAAGAACACACATGCAATGACACTAGTGGATCCATATCTGGTTTGTGAAAAGAACACACATGCAATGACTCTAGTGCCATATGTGGTTTGTAAAAGATCAAACTTGCATTGACTCTAGTTGATCCATATGTGGTTTGTGAAAAGAACACACATGCAATGACTCTAGTGGATCCATGTGGTTTGTGGAAAAGAACACACATGCAATGACCACTGGTTTATCCATATGTGGTTTGTGGAAAGAACACACATGCAATGACACTGGTTGATCCATGTGTGGTTTGTGGAAAGAACACACATGCAATGACTCTAGTGCTGGTTTTAGTATAAGAACACACATGCAATGACTCTAGTGGATCAATATGTGGTTTTTTGAAAAGAACACACATGCAATGAACTCTAGTGGATCCATATGTGGTTTGTGGAAAGAACACACATGCAATGACACTGGTTGATCCATATGTGGTTTGTGGAAAGAACACACATGCAATGACACTGGTGGATCCATATGTGGTTTGTGGAAAGAACACACATGCAATGACTCTAGTGGATCCATCTGGTTTGTGAAAAGAACACACATGCAATGACACTGTGGATCCATATGTGGTTTGTGAAAGAACACACATGCAATGACATCCATGTGGTTTGTGAAAAGAACACACATGCAGTGACTCTAGTGGATCCATATGTGGTTTGTGAAAAGAACACACATGCAATGACTCTAGTTCATCCATATGTGGTTTGTGAAAGAACACACATGCAATGACACTGGTTGATCCATATGTGGTTTGTGGAAAAGAACACACATGCAATGACCACTGGTTGATCCATATGTGGTTTGTGGAAAGAACACACATGCAATGACACTGGTTGATCCATGTGTGGTTTGTGGAAAGAACACACATGCAATGACTCTAGTGCTGGTTTAATATAAGAACACACATGCAATGACTCTAGTGCTGGTTTTAGTATAAGAACACACATGCAATGACACTAGTTGATCCATATGTGGTTTCTGGAAAGAACACACATGCAATGACTCTGGGTGATCCATGTGTGGTTTGTGGAAAGAACACACATGCAATGACCACTGGTCGATCCATGTGTGGTTTGTGGAAAGAACACACATGCAATGACACTGGTGGATCCATATGTGGTTTGTGAAAAGAACACACATGCAATGACTCTAGTGCTGGTTTTAGTATAAGAACACAGGCAATGACTCTAGATGATCCATATGTGGTTTGTGGAAAAGAACACACATGCAATGACTCTAGTGGATCCATATGTGGTTTGTCGAAAGAACACACATGCAATGATACTGGTGGATCCATATGTGGTCTGTTAAAATAACACACATGCAATGACACTGGTTGATCCATGTGGTTTGTGGAAAGAACACACATGCAATGACACTAGTGGATCCATGTGGTTTGTAAAGAACACACATGCAATGACTCTAGTGCCATATGGTTTTAGTATAAGAACACACATGCAATGACACTAGTTGATCCATATGTGGTTTGTGGAAAGAACACACATGCAATGACTCAGGGGGATCCATATGTGGTTTGTGGAAAGAACACACATGCAATGACACTGGTTGATCCATATGTGGTTTGTGGAAAGAACACACATGCAATGACACTAGTGGATCCATATGTGGTTTGTGAAAAGAACACACATGCAATGACTCTAGTGGGTCCATATGTGGTTTGTGAAAGAACACACATGCAATGACTCTAGTTGATCCATATGTGGTTTGTGGAAAGAACACACATGCAATGACTCAGGGGATCCATGTGTGGTTTGTGGAAAGAACACACATGCAATGACTCTCGTTGATCCATGTGTGGTTTGTGGAAAGAACACACATGCAATGACACTGGTGGATCCATATGTGGTTTGTGAAAAGAACACACATGCAATGACTCTAGTGCTGGTTTTAGTATAAGAACACACATGCAATGACACTAGTTGATCCATATGTGGTTTGTGGAAAGAACACACATGCAATGACTCAGGGGGATCCATGTGTGGTTTGTAGAAAGAACACACATGCAATGACCACTAGTTGATCCATGTGTGGTTTGTGGAAAGAACACACATGCAATGACACTGGTGGATCCATATGTGGTTTGTGAAAAGAACACACATGCAATGACTCTAGTGCTGGTTTTAGTATAAGAACACACATGCAATGACTCTAGTGGGTCCATATGTGGTTTGTGAAAAGAACACACATGCAATGACTCTAGGGGATCCATATGTGGTTTGTGGAAAAGAACACACATGCGATGACAAATGGTTGATCCATATGTGGTTTGTTGAAAGAACACACATGCAATGACACTGGTTGATCCATGTGTGGTTTGTGGAAAGAACACACATGCAATGACTCTAGTGCTGGTTTTAGTATAAGAACACACATGCAATGACTCTAGTGCTGGTTTTAGTATAAGAACACACATGCAATGACACTAGTTGATCCATATGTGGTTTATGTAAACAACACACATGCAATGACACTGGTGGATCCATATGTGGTTTGGGAAAAGAACACACATGCAATGACTCTGGGGGATCCATGTGTGGTTTGTGGAAAGAACACACATGCAATGACACTGGTGGATCCATATGTGGTTTGTGAAAAGAACACAAATGCAATGACTCTAGTGGATCCATATGTGGTTTGTGGAAAGAACACACATGCAATGACTCTAGTGGATCCATATGGTTTTAGTATAAGAACACACATGCAATGACTCTAGTGGATCCATATGTTGTTTGTGAAAAGAACACACATGCAATGACCACTGGTTGATCCATATGTGGTTTGTGGAAAGAACACACATGCAAAGACACTGGTTGATCCATGTGTGGTTTGTGGAAAGAACACACATGCAATGACTCTAGTGCTGGTTTTAGTATAAGAACACACATGCAATGACTCTAGTGCTAGTTTTAGTATAAGAAAACACATGCAATGACACTGTTGATCCATATGTGGTTTGTGGAAAGAACACACGTGCAATGACTCAGGGGGATCCATGTGTGGTTCGTGGAAAGAATACACATACAATGACCACTATTCGATCAATGTGTGGTTTGTGGAAAGAAAACACATGCAATGACACTGGTGGATCCATATGTGCTTTGTGAAAAGAACACACATGCAATAACTCTAGTGGATCCATATGTGGTTTGTGGAAAGAACACAAATGCAATGACACTGCTGGATCCATTTGTGGTTTGTGGAAAGAACACACATGCAATGACCTGGGGGATCCATGTGGTTTGTGGAAAGAACACACATGCAATGACCACTGGTGGATCCATGTGTGGTTTGTGGAAAGAACACACATGCAATGACACTGGTGGATCCATATGTGGTTTGTGAAAAGAACACACATGCAATGACTCTAGTGCTGGTTTTAGTATAAGAACACACATGCAATGACTCTAGTGGGTCCATATGTGGTTTGTGAAAAGAACACACATGCAATGACCACTGGTTGATCCATATGTGGTTTGTGGAAAGAACACATGCAATGACACTGGTTGATCCATGTGTGGTTTGTGGAAAGAACACACATGCAATGACTCTAGTGCTGGTTTTAGTATAAGAACACACATGCGATGACTCTAGTGCTGGTTTTAGTATAAGAACACACATGCAATGACACTAGTTGATGCATATGTGGTTTTTGGAAAGAACACACATGCAATGACTCAGGGGGATCCATGTGTGGTTTGTGGAAAGAACACACATGCAATGACCACTGGTCGACCAATGTGTGGTTTGTGGAAAGAACACACATGCAATGACACTGGTGGATCCATATGTGGTTTGTGAAAAGAACACAAATGCAATGACTCTAGTGGATCCATATGTGGTTTGTGGAAAGAACACACATGCAATGACACTGGTTGATTCATATGTGGTTTGTGTAAAGAACACACATGCAATGACACTGGTTGATCCATGTGTGGTTTGGAAAGAACACACATGCAATGACCACTCGGCCAATCCATGTGTGTTTTGTGGAAAGAACACACATGCAATGACACTGGTGGATCCATATGTGGTTTGTGAAAAGAACACACATGCAATGACTCTAGTGCTAGTTTTAGTATAAGAACACACATGCAATGACTCTAGTGGGTCCATATGTGGTGTGTGAAAAGAACACACATGCAATGACTCTAGTGGATCCATATGTGGTTTGTGGAAAAGAACACACATGCAATGACACTGGTGGATCCATATGTGGTTTGTGGAAAGAACACACATGCAATGACTCTAGTGCTGGTTTTAGTATAAGAACACACATGCAATGACTCTAGTGCTGGTTTTAGTATAAGAACACACATGCAATGACACTGGTTGATCCATATGTGGTTTGTGGAAAGAACACACATGCAATGACTCAGGGGGATCCATGTGTGGTTTGTGGAAAGAACACACATGCAATGACCACTAGTCGATCCATGTGTGGTTTGTGGAAAGAACACACATGCAATGACACTGGTGGATCCATATGTGGTTTGTGAAAAGAACACACAAGCAATGACTCTAGTGCAGGTTTTAGTATAAGAACACAAATGCAATGACTCTAGTGGGTCCATATATGGTTTGTGAAAATAACACACATGCAATGACTCTAGGGGATCTATATGTGGTTTGTGGAAAAGAACACACATGCAATGACTCTAGTGCTGGTTTTAGTATAAGAACACACATGCAATGACTCTAGTGGGGCCATATGTGGTTTGTGAAAAGAACACCCATGCAATGACCACTGGTTGATCCATATGTGGTTTGTGGAAAGAACACACATGCAAAGACACTGGTTGATCCATGTGTGGTTTGTGGAAAGAACACACATGCAATGACTCTAGTACTGGTTTTAGTATAAGAACACACATGCAATGACTCTAGTGCTAGTTTTAGTATAAGAAAACACATGCAATGACACTGGTTGATCCATATGTGGTTTGTGGAAAGAACACACATGCAATGACTCACGGGGATCCATGTGTGGTTTGTGGAAATAATACACATACAATGACCACTGGTCGATCAATGTGTGGTTTGTGGAAAGAACACACATGCAATGACACTGGTGGATCCATATGTGCTTTGTGAAAAGAACACACATGCAATAACTCTAGTGGATCCATATGTGGTTTGTGGAAAGAACACAAATGCAATGACACTGGTTGATGCATATGTGGTTTGTGGAAAGAACACACATGCAATGACTCAGGGGGATCCATCTGTGGTTTGTGTAAAGAACACACATGCAATGACCACTCGTCGATCCGTGTTTGTTTTGTGGAAAGAACACACATGCAATGACAGTGGTGGATCCATATGTGGTTTGTGAAAAGAACACACATGCAATGACTCTAGTGCTGGTTTTAGTAGAAGAACGCACATGCAATCACTCTAGTGGGTCCATATGTGGTTTGTGAAAAGAACACACATGTAATGACCACTGGTTGATCCATATGTGGTTTGTGGAAAGAACACGCATGCAAAGACACTGGTTGATCCATGTGCGGTTTGTGGAAAGAACACACATGCAATAACTCTAGTACTGGTTTTAGTATAAGAACACACATGCAATGACTCTAGTGCTAGTTTTAGTATAAGAAAACACATGCAATGACACTGGTTGATCCATATGTGTTTTGTGGAAAGAACACACATGCAGTGACTCAGGGGGATCCATGTGTGGTTTGTGGAAAGAATACACATACAATGACACTGGTGGATCCATATGTGGTTTGTGGAAAGAACACACATGCAATGACACTGGTGGATCCATATGTGGTTTGTGAAAAGAACACACATGCAATAACTCTAGTGGATCCATATGTGGTTTGTGGAAAGAACACAAATGCAATTACACTGGTTGATCCATATGTGGTTTGTGGATAGAACACACATGCATTGACTCAGGGGGATCCATGTGTGGTTTGTGGAAAGAACACACATGCAATGACCACTGGTCGATCCATGTGTGGTTTGTGGAAAGAACACACATCCAATGACACTGGTGGATCCATATGTGGTTTGTGAAAAGAACACACATGCAATTACTCTAGTGCTAGTTTTAGTATAAGAACACACATGCAATGACTCTCGTGGGGCCATATGTGGTGTGTGAAAAGAACACACATGCAATGACTCTAGTTCATCCATATGTGGTTTGTGGAAAAGAACACACATGCAATGACCACTGGTTGATCCATATGTGGTTTGTGGAAAGAATACACATGCAATGACACTGGTTGATCCAAGTGTGGTTTGTGGAAAGAACACACATGCAATGACTCTAGTGCTGGTTTAAGTATAAGAACACACATGCAATGACTCTAGTGCTGGTTTTAGTATAAGAACACACCTGAAATGACACTGGTTGATCCATATGTGGTTTGTGGAAAGAACACACATGCAATGACTCAGGTTGATCCATGTGTCGGTGGTGGAAAGAACACAAATGCAATGACCACTGGTCGATCCAAGTGTGTTTTGTGGAAAGAACACACATGCAATGACACTGGTGGATCCATATGTGGTTTGTGAAAAGAACACACATGCAATGACTCTAGTGCAGGTTTTAGTATAAGAACGCACATGCAATGACTCTAGTTGGTCCATATGTGGTTTGTGAAAAGAACACACATGCAATGACTCTAGTGGATCCATATGTTGTTTGTGGAAAAGAACACACATGCAATGACTCTAGTGCTGGTTTTAGTATAAGAACACACATGCAATGACTCTAGTGGGGCCATATGTGGTTTGTGAAAAGAACACCCATGCAATGACCACTGGTTGATCCATATGTGGTTTGTGGAAAGAACACACATGCAAAGACACTGGTTGATCCATGTGTGGTTTGTGGAAAGAACACACATGCAATGACTCTAGTACTGGTTTTAGTATAAGAACACACATGCAATGACTCTAGTGCTAGTTTTAGTATAAGAAAACACATGCAATGACACTGGTTGATCCATATGTGGTTTGTGGAAAGAACACACATGCAATGACTCACGGGGATCCATGTGTGGTTTGTGGAAATAATACACATACAATGACCACTGGTCGATCAATGTGTGGTTTGTGGAAAGAACACACATGCAATGACACTGGTGGATCCATATGTGGTTTGTGAAAAGAACACACATGCAATAACTCTGGTGGATCCATATGTGGTTTGTGGAAAGAACACAAATGCAATGACACTGGTTGATCCATATGTGGTTTGTGGAAAAACACACATGCAATGACTCAGGGGGATCCATCTGTGGTTTGTGTAAAGAACACACATGCAATGACCACTCGTCGATCCGTGTTTGTTTTGTGGAAAGAACACACATGCAATGACAGTGGTGGATCCATATGTGGTTTGTGAAAAGAACACACATGCAATGACTCTAGTGCTGGTTTTAGTAGAAGAACGCACATGCAATCACTCTAGTGGGTCCATATGTGGTTTGTGAAAAGAACACACATGTAATGACCACTGGTTGATCCATATGTGGTTTGTGGAAAGAACACGCATGCAAAGACACTGGTTGATCCATGTGCGGTTTGTGGAAAGAACACACATGCAATAACTCTAGTACTGGTTTTAGTATAAGAACACACATGCAATGACTCTAGTGCTAGTTTTAGTATAAGAAAACACATGCAATGACACTGGTTGATCCATATGTGTTTTGTGGAAAGAATACACATGCAGTGACTCAGGGGGATCCATGTGTGGTTTGTGGAAAGAATACACATACAATGACACTGGTGGATCCATATGTGGTTTGTGGAAAGAACACACATGCAATGACACTGGTGGATCCATATGTGGTTTGTGAAAAGAACACACATGCAATAACTCTAGTGGATCCATATGTGGTTTGTGGAAAGAACACAAATGCAATTACACTGGTTGATCCATATGTGGTTTGTGGATAGAACACACATGCATTGACTCAGGGGGATCCATGTGTGGTTTGTGGAAAGAACACACATGCAATGACCACTGGTCGATCCATGTGTGGTTTGTGGAAAGAACACACATCCAATGACACTGGTGGATCCATATGTGGTTTGTGAAAAGAACACACATGCAATTACTCTAGTGCTAGTTTTAGTATAAGAACACACATGCAATGACTCTGGGGCCATATGTGGTGTGTGAAAAGAACACACATGCAATGACTCTAGTTCATCCATATGTGGTTTGTGGAAAAGAACACACATGCAATGACCACTGGTTGATCCATATGTGGTTTGTGGAAAGAATACACATGCAATGACACTGGTTGATCCAAGTGTGGTTTGTGGAAAGAACACACATGCAATGACTCTAGTGCTGGTTTAAGTATAAGAACACACATGCAATGACTCTAGTGCTGGTTTTAGTATAAGAACACACCTGAAATGACACTGGTTGATCCATATGTGGTTTGTGGAAAGAACACACATGCAATGACTGGGTTGATCCATGTGTGGTGGTGGAAAGAACACAAATGCAATGACCATCAGTCGATCCAAGTGTGTTTTGTGGAAAGAACACACATGCAATGACACTGGTGGATCCATATGTGGTTTGTGAAAAGAACACACATGCAATGACTCTAGTGCAGGTTTTAGTATAAGAACGCACATGCAATGACTCTAGTTGGTCCATATGTGGTTTGTGAAAAGAACACACATGCAATGACTCTAGTGGATCCATATGTTGTTTGTGGAAAAGAACACACATGCAATGACCACTGGTTGATCCATATGTGGTTTGTGGAAAGAACACACATGCAAAGACACTGGTTGATCCATGTGTGGTTTGTGGAAAGAACACACATGCAATGACACTAGTACTGGTTTTAGTACAAGAACACACATGCAATGACTCTAGTGGTAGTTTTAGTATAAGAAAACACATGCAGTGACACTGGTTGATCCATATGTGGTTTGTGGAAAAAACACACATGCAATGACTCAGGGGGATCCATGTGTGGTTTGTGGAAAGAATACACATACAATGACACTGGTGGATCCATATGTGGTTTGTGGAAAGAACACACATGGAATGACACTAGTGGATCCATATGTGGTTTGTGAAAAGAACACACATGGAATAACTCTAGTGGATCCATATGTGGTTTGTGAAAAGAACACAAATGCAATTACATTGCTTGATCCATATGTGGTTTGTGGATAGAACACACATGCAATGACTCAGGGGGATCCATGTGTGGTTTGTGGAAAGAACACACATGCAATGACCACTGGTTGATCCATATGTGGTTTGTGGAAAGAACACACATGCAATGACACTGGTTGATCCATGTGTGGTTTGTGGAAAAGAACACACATGATATGACTCTAGTGCTGGTTTTAGTATAAGAACACACATGCAATGACACTAGTTGATCCATATGTGGTTCGTGGAAAGAACACACATGCAATGACTCAGGGGGATCCATGTGTGGTTTGTGGAAGGAACACACATGTAATGACCACTAGTCAATCCATGTGTGGTTTGTGGAAAGAACACGCATGCAATGACAATGGTGGATCCATATGTAGTTTGTGAAAAGAACACACATGCAATGACTCTAGTGCTAGTTTTAGTATAAGAACGCACATGCAATGACTCTAGTGGGTCCTTATGTGGTTTGTGAAAAGAACACACATGCAATGACTCTAGTGGATCCATATGTGGTTTGTGGAAAAGAACACACATGCAATGACAACCGGTTGATCCATATGTGGTTTGTGGAAAGAACACACATGCAAAGACACTGGTTGATCCATGTGTGGTTTCTGGAAAGAACACACATGCAATGACTCTAGTGCTGGTTTTAGTATAAGAACACACATGCAATGACTCTAGTGCTGGTTTTAGTATAAGAACACGCATGCAATGACTCTAGTGCTGGTTTTCATATAAGAACACACATGCAATGACACTGGTTGATCCATATGTGGTTTGTGGAAAGCACACACATGCAATGACTAAGGGGGATCCATGTGTAGTTTGTGGAAAGAACACACATGCAATGACAACTGGTCGATCCATGTGTGGTTTGTGAAAAGAACACACATGCAATGACACTGGTGGATCCATATGTGGTTTGTGAAAAGAACACACATGCAATGACTCTAGTGCTGGTTTTAGTATAAGAACACACATGCAATGACTCTAGTGGGGCCATATGTGGTTTGTGAAAAGAACACCCATGCAATGACCACTGGTTGATCCATATGTGGTTTGTGGAAAGAACACACATGCAAAGACACTGGTTGATCCATGTGTGGTTTGTGGAAAGAACACACATGCAATGACTCTAGTACTGGTTTTAGTATAAGAACACACATGCAATGACTCTAGTGCTAGTTTTAGTATAAGAAAACACATGCAATGACACTGGTTGATCCATATGTGGTTTGTGGAAAGAACACACATGCAATGACTCACGGGGATCCATGTGTGGTTTGTGGAAATAATACACATACAATGACCACTGGTCGATCAATGTGTGGTTTGTGGAAAGAACACACATGCAATGACACTGGTGGATCCATATGTGGTTTGTGAAAAGAACACACATGCAATAACTCTGGTGGATCCATATGTGGTTTGTGGAAAGAACACAAATGCAATGACACTTGTTGATCCATATGTTGTTTGTGGAAAAACACACATGCAATGACTCTTGTGGTTCCATATGTGGTTTGTGTAAAGAACACACATGCAATGACCACTCGTCGATCCGTGTTTGTTTTGTGGAAAGAACACACATGCAATGACAGTGGTGGATCCATATGTGGTTTGTGAAAAGAACACACATGCAATGACTCTAGTGCTGGTTTTAGTAGAAGAACGCACATGCAATCACTCTAGTGGGTCCATATGTGGTTTGTGAAAAGAACACACATGTAATGACCACTGGTTGATCCATATGTGGTTTGTGGAAAGAACACGCATGCAAAGACATCGTTGATCCATGTGGTTTGTGGAAAGAACACACATGCAATAACTCTAGTACTGGTTTTAGTATAAGAACACACATGCAATGACTCTAGTGCTAGTTTTAGTATAAGAAAACACATGCAATGACACTGGATGATCCATATGTGTTTTGTGGAAAGAACACACATGCAATGACTGTGGGGATCCATGTGTGGTTTGTGGAAAGAATACACATACAATGACACTGGTGGATCCATATGTGGTTTGTGGAAAGAACACACATGCAATGACACTGGTGGATCCATATGTGGTTTGTGAAAAGAACACACATGCAATAACTCTAGTGGATCCATATGTGGTTTGTGGAAAGAACACAAAAGCAATTACCTGGTTGATCCATATGTGGTTTGTGGATAGAACACACATGCATTGACTCAGGGGATCCATGTGTGGTTTGTGAAAGAACACACATGCAATGACCACTGGTCGATCCATGTGGTTTGTGGAAAGAACACACATCCAATGACACTTGTGGATCCATATGTGGTTTGTGAAAGAACACACATGCAATGACACTGGTTGATCCATGTGTGGTTTGTGGAAAGAACACACAATGACCACTAGTTGATCCATCTGTGGTTTGTGGAAAGAACGCACATGCAATGACACCGGTTGATCCATGTGTGGTTTGTGGAAAAGGACACACATGCAATGACTCTAGTGCTGGTTTTAGTATAAGAACACACATGCAATGACACTGGTTGATCCATATGTGGTTCGTGGAAAGAAGACACATGCAATGACTCAGGGGGATCCATGCGTGGTTTGTGGAAGGAACACACATGTAATGACAACTAGTCAATCCATGTTTGGTTTGTGGAAATAACACACATGCAATGACACTGGTGGATCCATATGTAGTTTGTGAAAAGAACACACATGCAATGACTCTAGTGCTGGTTTTAGAATAAGAACGCACATGCAATGACTCTAGTGGGTCCATATGTGGTTTGTGAAAAGAACACACATGCAATGACTCTAGTAGATCCATATGTGGTTTGTGGAAAAGAACACACATGCAATGACCACTGGTTGATCCATATGTGGTTTGTGGAAAGAACACACATGCAAAGACACTGGTTGATCCATGTGTGGTTTGTGGAAGGAACACACATGCAATGACTCTAGTGTTGGTTTTAGTATAAGAACACACATGCAATGACTCTAGTGCTAGTTTTAGTATAAGAAAACACATGCAATGACACTGGTTGATCCATATGTGGTTTGTGGAAAGAACACACATGCAATGACTCAGGGGATCCATGTGTGGTTTGTGGAAAGAATACACATGCGATGACCACTGGTCGATCAATGTGTGGTTTGTGGAAAGAACACACATGCAATGACACTAGTGGATCCATATGTGGTTTCTGAAAAGAACACACATGCAATAACTCTAGTGGATCCAGATGTGGTTTGTGGAAAGAACACACATGCAATGACACTGGTTGATCCATATGTGGTTTGTGGAAAGAACACACATGCAATGACTCAGGGGGATCCATGTGTGGTTTGTGGAAAGAACGCACATGCAATTACACTGGTGGATCCATATGTGGTTTGTGAAAGAACACACATGCAATGACACTGGTTGATCCATGTGTGGTTTGTGGAAAGAACACACATCCATTGATTCAGGGGGATCCATGTGTGGTTTGTGCAAAGAACACACATCCAATTACACTGGTGGATCCATATGTGGTTTGTGAAAGAACACACATGCAATGACACTGGTTGATCCATGTGTGGTTTGTGGAAAGAACACACATGCAATGACCACTGGTTGATCCATATGTAGTTTGTGAAAAGAACACACATGCTATGCCTCTAGTGCTGGTTTTAGTATAAGAACCCACATGCAATGACTCTAGTGGGTCCATATGTGATTTGTGAAAAGAACACACATGCAATCACTCTAGTGGATCCATATGTGGTTTGTGGAAAAGAACACACATGCAATGACCACTGCTTGATCCATATGTGGTTTGTGGAATGAACACACATGCAAAGACACTGGTTGATCCATGTGTGGTTTCTGGAAAGAACACACATGCAATGACTCTAGTGCTGGTTTTAGTATAAGAACACACATGCAATGACTCTAGTGCTGGTTTTATTATAAGAACAGACATGCAATGACTCTAGTGCTGGTTTTCGTATAAGAACACACATGTAATGACACTAGTTGATCCATATGTGGTTTGTGGAAAGAACACACATGCAATGACTCAGGGGGATCCATGTGTAGTTTGTGGAAAGAACACACATGCAATGACCACTGGTCGATCCATGTGTGGTTTGTGAAAAGAACACACATGCAATGACACTGGTGGATCCATATGTGGTTTGTGAAAAGAACACACATGCAATTACTCTAGTGCTAGTTTTAGTATAAGAACACACATGCAATGACTCTCGTGGGGCCATATGTTTGCTTAGAAAAGAACACACATGCAATGACTCTAGTTCATCCATATGTGGTTTGTGGAAAAGAACACACATGCAATGACCACTGGTTGATCCATATGTGGTTTGTGGAAAGAATACACATGCAATGACACTGGTTGATCCAAGTGTGGTTTGTGGAAAGAACACACATGCAATGACTCTAGTGCTGGTTTAAGTATAAGAACACACATGCAATGACTCTAGTGCTGGTTTTAGTATAAGAACACACCTGAAATGACACTGGTTGATCCATATGTGGTTTGTGGAAAGAACACACATGCAATGACTCAGGTTGATCCATGTGTCGGTGGTGGAAAGAACACAAATGCAATGACCACTGGTCGATCCATGTGTGTTTTGTGGAAAGAACACACATGCAATGACACTGGTGGATCCATATGTGGTTTGTGAAAAGAACACACATGCAATGACTCTAGTGCAGGTTTTAGTATAAGAACGCACATGCAATGACTCTAGTTGGTCCATATGTGGTTTGTGAAAAGAACACACATGCAATGACTCTAGTGGATCCATATGTGGTTTGTGGAAAAGAACACACATGCAATGACCACTGGTTGATCCATATGTGGTTTGTGGAAAGAACACACATGCAAAGACACTGGTTGATCCATGTGTGGTTTGTGGAAAGAACACACATGCAATGACACTAGTACTGGTTTTAGTACAAGAACACACATGCAATGACTCTAGTGGTAGTTTTAGTATAAGAAAACACATGCAGTGACACTGGTTGATCCATATGTGGTTTGTGGAAAAAACACACATGCAATGACTCAGGGGGATCCATGTGTGGTTTGTGGAAAGAATACACATACAATGACACTGGTGGATCCATATGTGGTTTGTGGAAAGAACACACATGGAATGACACTAGTGGATCCATATGTGGTTTGTGAAAAGAAAACACATGGAATAACTCTAGTGGATCCATATGTGGTTTGTGAAAAGAACACAAATGCAATTACATTGTTTGATCCATATGTGGTTTGTGGATAGAACACACATGCAATGACTCAGGGGGATCCATGTGTGGTTTGTGGAAAGCACACACATGCAATGACCACTGGTCGATCCATGTGTGGTTTGTGGAACGAACACACATCCAATGACACTGGTGGATCCATATGTGGTTTGTGAAAGAACACACATGCAATAACACTGGTTGATCCATGTGTGGTTTGTGGAAAGAACACACAAGCAGTGACCACAGGTTGATCCATCTGTGGTTTGTGGAAAGAACACACATGTAATGACACCGGTTGATCCATGTGTGGTTTGTGGAAAAGAACACACATGCAATGACTCTAGTGCTGGTTTTAGTATAAGAATACACATGCAATGACACTAGTTGATCCATATGTGGTTCGTGGAAAGAACACACATGCAATGACTCATGGGGATCCATGTGTGGTTTCTGGAAGGAACACACATGTAATGACCACTAGTCAATCCATGTGTGGTTTGTGGAAAGAACACACATGCAATGACACTGGTGGATCCATATGTAGTTTGTGAAAAGAACACACATGTAATGACTCTAGTGCTGGTTTTAGTATAAGAACGCACATGCAATGACTCTAGTGGGTCCATATGTGGTTTGTGAAAAGAACACACGTGCAATGACTCTAGTGGATCCATATGTGGTTTGTGGAAAAAAAACACATGTAATGACCACTGGTTGATCCATATGTGGTTTGTGCAAAGAACACATATGCAAAGACACTGGTTGATCCATGTGTAGTTTCTGGAAAGAACACACATGCAATGACTCTAGTGCTGGTTTTAGTATAAGAACACAGATGCAATGACTCTAGTGCTGGTTTTAGTATAAGAACACACATGCAATGACTCTAGTGCTGGTTTTCATATAAGAACACACATGCAATGACACTGGTTGATCCATATGTGGTTTGTGGAAAGAACACACATGCAATGACTCAGGGGGATCCATGTGTAGTTTGTGGAAAGAACACACATGCAATGACCACTGGTCGATCCATGTGTGGTTTGTGAAAAGAACACACATCCAATGACACTAGTGGCTCCATATGTGGTTTGTGAAAAGAACACACATGCAATGACTCTAGTGCTGGTTTTAGTATAAGAACACACATGCAATGACTCTAGTGGGGCCATATGTGGTTTGTGAAAAGAACACACATGCAATGACTCTAGTTCATCCATATGTGGTTTGTGGAAAAGAACACACATGCAATGACCACTGGTTGATCCATATGTGGTTTGTGGAAAGAACACACATGCAATGACACTGGTCGATCCACATGTGGTTTGTGGAAAGAATACACATGCAATGACTCTAGTGCTGGTTTTAGTATAAGAACACACATGCAATGACTCTAGTGCTGGTTTTAGTATAAGAACACACATGCAATGACACTGGTTGATCCATATGTGGTTTGTGGAAAGAACACACATGCAATGACTCAGGGTGATCCATGTGTCATTTGTGGAAAGAACACACATGCAATGACCACTGGTCGATCCATATGTGTTTTGTGGAAAGAACACACATGCAATGACACTGGTGGATCCATATGTGGTTTGTGAAAAGAACACACATGCAATGACTCTAGTGCTGGTTTTAGTATAAGAACACACATGCAATGACTCTAGTGCTAGTTTTAGTATAAGAAAACACATGCAGTGGCACTGGTTGATCCATATGTGGTTTGTGGAAAGAACACACATGCAATGACTCAGGGGGATCCATGTGTGGTTTGTGGAAAGAATACACATACAATGACACTGGTGGATCCATATGTGGTTTGTGGAAAGAACACACATGCAATGACACTGGTGGATCCATATGTGGTTTGTGAAAAGAACACACATGCAATAACTCTAGTGGATCCATATGTGGTTTGTGGAAAGAACACAAATGCAATTACACTGGTTGATCCATATGTGGTTTGTGGATAGAACACACATGCATTGACTCAGGGGGATCCATGTGTGGTTTGTGGAAAGAACACACATGCAATGACCACTGGTCGATCCATGTGTGGTTTGTGGAAAGAACACACATCCAATGACACTGGTGGATCCATATGTGGTTTGTGAAAGAACACACATGCAATGACACTGGTTGATCCATGTGTGGTTTGTGGAAAGAACACACAATGACCACTAGTTGATCCATCTGTGGTTTGTGGAAAGAACGCACATGCAATGACACCGGTTGATCCATGTGTTGTTTGTGGAAAAGGACACACATGCAATGACTCTAGTGCTGGTTTTAGTATAAGAACACACATGCAATGACACTAGTTGATCCATATGTGGTTCGTGGAAAGAACACACATGCAATGACTCAGGGGGATCCATGTGTGGTTTGTGGAAGGAACACACATGTAATGACCACTAGTCAATCCATGTGTGGTTTGTGGAAAGAACACACGTGCAATGACACTAGTGGATCCATATGTAGTTTGTGAAAAGAACACACATGCAATGACTCTAGTGCTGGTTTTAGAATAAGAACGCACATGCAATGACTCTAGTGGGTCCATATGTGGTTTGTGAAAAGAACACACATGCAATGACTCTAGTGGATCCATATGTGGTTTGTGGAAAAGAACACACATGCAAGGAGCACTGGTTGATCCATATGTGGTTTGTGGAAAGAACACACATCCAAAGACACTGGTTGATCCATGTGTGGTTTGTGGAAAGAACACACATGCAATGACTCTAGTGCTGGTTTTAGTATAAGAACACACATGCAATGACTCTAGTGCTAGTTTTAGTATAGGGAAACACATGCAATGACACTGGTTGATCCATATGTGGTTTGTGGAAAGAACACACATGCAATGACTCAGGGGGATCCATGTGTGGTTTGTGGAAAGAATACACATGCAATGACAACAGGTCGATTAATGTGTGGTTTGTGGAAAGAACACACATGCAATGACACTGGTGGATCCATATGTGGTTTGTGAAAAGAACACACATGCAATAACTCTAGTGGATCCATATGTGGTTTCTGGAAAGAACACACATGCAATGACACTGGTTGATCCATATGTGGTTTGTGGAAAGAACACACATGCAATGACTCAGGGGGATCCATGTGTGGTAAGTGGAAAGAACACACATGCAATGACCACTGGTCGATCCATGTGTGGTTTGTGGAAAAGAACACACATCCAATGACACTGGTGGATGCATATGTGGTTTGTGGAAAGAACACAGATGTAATGACACTGGTTGATCTATGTTGTTTGTGAAAAGAACACATGCAATGATACTGGTTGATCCATGTGTGATTTGTGGAAAGTACACACATGCAATGCCATTGGTTGATCCATATGTGGTTTGTGAAAAGAACACACATGGAATGACTCTAGTGGATCCATATGTGGTTTGTGGAAAGAACACACATGCAATGACTCTAGTGGATCCATGTGTGGTTTGTGGAAAGAACACACATGCAATGACACTGGTGGATCCATGTGTGGTTTGTGAAAAGAACACACATGCAATACCATTGGTTGATCCATGTGTGGTTTGCGGAAAGAACACACATGGATCCATATGTGGTTCCTATCAGGAACACACATGCAATGCCATTGGTTGATCCATATGTGGTTTGTGGAAAGAACAGACATCCAATGGCTCTGGTGGCTCCATGTGTGGTTTGTGGAAAGAACACACATGCAATGACTCTAGTGGATCCATGTGTGGTTTGTGGATAAGAAAACACTTGCAATGACCATTGGTTGATCCATATGTGGTTTGTGGAAAGAACACAGATGTAATGACACTGGTTGATCTATGTGTGGTTTGTGGAAAGAACACGCATGAAATGCCATTGGTTGATCCATATGTGCTTTGTGAAAAGAACACACATGCATGAATCTAGTGGATCCATATGTGGTTTGTGGAAAAGAACACACATGCAATGACCACTGGTTGATCCATATGTGGTTTGTGGAAAGAACACACATGCAAAGACACTGGTTGATCCATGTGTGGTTTGTGGAAACAACACACATGCAATGACTCTAGTGCTGGTTTTAGTATAAGAACACACATGCAATGACTCTAGTGCTGGTTTTAGTATAAGAACACACATGCAATGACTCTAGTTCTGGTTTTCGTATAAGAACACACATGCAATGACACTGGTTGATCCATATGTGGTTTGTGGAAAGAACACACATGCAATGACTTAGGGGGATCCATGTGTAGTTTGTGGAAAGAACACACATGCAATGACCACTGGTCGATCCATGTGTGGTTTGTGAAAAGACCTCACATGCAATGACACTGGTGGATCCATATGTGGTTTGTGAAAAGAAGACACATGCAATGACTCTAGTCCTGGTTTTAGTATAAGAACACACATGTAATGACTCTAGTGAGGCCATATGTGGTTTGTGAATAGAACACACATGCAATAACCACTGTTTGATCCATATGTGGTTTGTGGAAAGAACACACATGCAAAGACACTGGTTGATCCATATGTGGTTTGTGGAAAGAATACACATGCAATGACACTGGTTGATCCAAGTGTGGTTTGTGGAAAGAACACACATGCAATGACTCTAGTGCTGGTTTAAGTATAAGAACACACATGCAATGACTCTAGTGCTGGTTTTAGTATAAGAACACACCTGAAATGACACTGGTTGATCCATATGTGGTTTGTGGAAAGAACACACATGCAATGACTCAGGTTGATCCATGTGTCGTTTGTGGAAAGAACACACATGCAATGACCACTGGTCGATCCATGTGTGTTTTGTGGAAAGAACACACATGCAATGACACTGGTGGATCCATATGTGGTTTGTGAAAAGAACACACATGCAATGACTCTAGTGCAAGTTTTAGTATAAGAACGCACATGCAATGACTCTAGTGGGTCCATATGTGGTTTGTGAAAGGAACACACATGCAATGACTCTAGTGGGTCCATATGTGGTTTGTGGAAAAGAACACACATGCAATGACCACTGGTTGATCCATATGTGGTTTGTGGAAAGAACACACATGCAAAGACACTAGTTGATCCATGTGTGGTTTGTGGAAAGAACACACATGCAATGACTCTAGTACCGGTTTTAGTACAAGAACACACATGCAATGACTCTAGTGCTAGTTTTACTATAAGAAAACACATGCAGTGACACTGGTTGATCCATATGTGGTTTGTGGAAAGAACACACATGCAATGACTCAGGGGGATCCATGTGTGGTTTGTGGAAAGAATACACATACAATGACACTGGTGGATCCATATGTGGTTTGTGGAAAGAACACACATGGAATGACACTAGTGGACCCATATGTGGTTTGTGAAAAGAAAACACATGGAATAACTCTAGTGGATCCATATGTGGTTTGTGAAAAGAACACAAATGCAATTACATTGGTTGATCCATATGTGGTTTGTGGATAGAACACACATGCAATGACTCTGTGGGGGATCCATGTGGTTTGTGGAAAGAACACACATGCAATGACTGGTCGATCCATGTGGTTTGTGGAACGAACACACATCCAATGACACTGGTGGATCCATATGTGGTTTGTGAAAGAACACACATGCAATAACACTGGTTGATCCATGTGTGGTTTGTGGAAAGAACACACAAGCAGTGACCACAGGTTGATCCATCTGTGGTTTGTGGAAAGAACACACATGTAATGACACTAGTGCTGGTTTTAGTATAAGAACACACATGCAATGACTCTAGTGCTAGTTTTAGTATAGGGAAACACATGCAATGACACTGGTTGATCCATATGTGGTTTGTGGAAAGAACACACATGCAATGACTCAGGGGGATCCATGTGTGGTTTGTGGAAAGAAAACACATGCAATGACCACAGGTAGATGAAAGTGTGGTTTGTGGAAAGAACACACATGCAATGACACTGGTGGATCCATATGTGGTTTGTGAAAAGAACACACATGCAATAACTCTAGTGGATCCATATGTGGTTTCTGGAAAGAACACACATGCAATGACACTGGTTGATCCATATGTGGTTTGCGGAAAGAACACAAATGCAATTACATTGGTTGATCCATATGTGGTTTGTGGATAGAACACACATGCAATGACTCAGGGGGATCCATGTGTGGTTTGTGGAAAGCACACACATGCAATGACCACTGGTCGATCCATGTGTGGTTTGTGGAAAGAACACACATCCAATGACACTGGTGGATCCATATGTGGTTTCTGAAAGAACACACATGCAATGACACTGGTTGATCCATGTGTGGTTTGTGGAAAGAACACACATGCAATGACCACTGGTTGATCCATCTGTGGTTTGTGGAAAGAACACAGATGCAATGACACCGGTTGATCCATGTGTGGTTTGTGGAAAAGAACACACATGCAATGACTCTAGTGCTGGTTTTAGTATAAGAACACACATGCAATGACACTAGTTGATCCATATGTGGTTCGTGGAAAGAACACACATGCAATGACTCATGGGGATCCATGTGTGGTTTCTGGAAGGAACACACATGTAATGACCACTAGTCAATCCATGTGTGGTTTGTGGAAAGAACACACATGCAATGACACTGGTGGATCCATATGTAGTTTGTGAAAAGAACACACATGCAATGACTCTAGTGCTGGTTTTAGTATAAGAACGCACATGCAATGACTCTAGTGGGTCCATATGTGGTTTGTGAAAAGAACACACATGCAATGACTCTAGTGGATCCATATGTGGTTTGTGGAAAAAAAACACATGTAATGACCACTGGTTGATCCATATGTGGTTTGTGGAAAGAACACATATGCAAAGACACTGGTTGATCCATGTGTGGTTTCTGGAAAGAACACACATGCAATGACTCTAGTGCTGGTTTTAGTATAAGAACACAGATGCAATGACTCTAGTGCTGGTTTTAGTATAAGAACACACATGCAATGACTCTAGTGCTGGTTTTCGTATAAGAACACACATGCAATGACACTGGTTGATCCATATGTGGTTTGTGGAAAGAACACACATGCAATGACTCAGGGGGATCCATGTGTAGTTTGTGGAAAGAACACACATGCAATGACCACTGGTCGATCCATGTGTGGTTTGTGAAAAGAACACACATCCAATGACACTAGTGGATCCATATGTGGTTTGTGAAAAGAACACACATGCAATGACTCTAGTGCTGGTTTTAGTATAAGAACACACATGCAATGACTCTAGTGGGGCCATATGTGGTTTGTGAAAAGAACACACATGCAATGACTCTAGTTCATCCATATGTGGTTTGTGGAAAAGAACACACATGCAATGACCACTGGTTGATCCATATGTGGTTTGTGGAAAGAACACACATGCAATGACACTGGTTGATCCATGTGTGGTTTGTGGAAAGAACACACATGCAATGACTCTAGTGCTGGTTTTAGTATAAGAACACACATGCAATGACTCTAGTGCTGGTTTTAGTATAAGAACACACATGCAATGACACTGGTTGATCCATATGTGGTTTGTGGAAAGAACACACATGCAATGACTCAGGGTGATCCATGTGTCATTTGTGGAAAGAACACACATGCAATGACCACTGGTCGATCCATATGTGTTTTGTGGAAAGAACACACATGCAATGACACTGGTGGATCCATATGTGGTTTGTGAAAAGAACACACATGCAATGACTCTAGTGCTGGTTTTAGTATAAGAACACACATGCAATGACTCTAGTGCTAGTTTTAGTATAAGAAAACACATGCAATGGCACTGGTTGATCCATATGTGGTTTGTGGAAAGAACACACATGCAATGACTCAGGGGGATCCATGTGTGGTTTGTGGAAAGAATACACATACAATGACACTGGTGGATCCATATGTGGTTTGTGGAAAGAACACACATGCAATGACACTGGTGGATCCATATGTGGTTTGTGAAAAGAACACACATGCAATAACTCTAGTGGATCCATATGTGGTTTGTGGAAAGAACACAAATGCAATTACACTGGTTGATCCATATGTGGTTTGTGGATAGAACACACATGCATTGACTCAGGGGGATCCATGTGTGGTTTGTGGAAAGAACACACATGCAATGACCACTGGTCGATCCATGTGTGGTTTGTGGAAAGAACACACATCCAATGACACTGGTGGATCCATATGTGGTTTGTGAAAGAACACACATGCAATGACACTGGTTGATCCATGTGTGGTTTGTCGAAAGAACACACAATGACCACTAGTTGATCCATCTGTGGTTTGTGGAAAGAACGCACATGCAATGACACCGGTTGATCCATGTGTTGTTTGTGGAAAAGGACACACATGCAATGACTCTAGTGCTGGTTTTAGTATAAGAACACACATGCAATGACACTAGTTGATCCATATGTGGTTCGTGGGAAGAACACACATGCAATGACTCAGGGGGATCCATGTGGGGTTTGTGGAAGGAACACACATGTAATGACCACTAGTCCATCCATGTGTGGTTTGTGGAAAGAACACACGTGCAATGACACTAGTGGATCCATATGTAGTTTGTGAAAAGAACACACATGCAATGACTCTAGTGCTGGTTTTAGAATAAGAACGCACATGCAATGACTCTAGTGGGTCCATATGTGGTTTGTGAAAAGAACACACATGCAATGACTCTAGTGGATCCATATGTGGTTTGTGGAAAAGAACACACATGCAAGGAGCACTGGTTGATCCATATGTGGTTTGTGGAAAGAACACACATGCAAAGACACTTGTTGATCCATGTGTGGTTTGTGGAAAGAACACACATGCAATGACTCTAGTGCTGGTTTTAGTATAAGAACACACATGCAATGACACTGGTTGATCCATATGTGGTTTGTGGAAAGAACACACATGCAATGACTCAGGGGGATCCATGTGTGGTTTGTGGAAAGAATACACATGCAATGACCACTGGTCGATTAATGTGTGGTTTGTGGAAAGAACACACATGCAATGACACTGGTGGATCCATATGTGGTTTGTGAAAAGAACACACATGCAATAACTCTAGTGGATCCATATGTGGTTTCTGGAAAGAACACACATGCAATGACACTGGTTGATCCATATGTGGTTTGTGGAAAGAACACACATGCAATGACTCAGGGGGATCCATGTGTGGTAAGTGGAAAGAACACACATGCAATGACCACTGGTCGATCCATGTGTGGTTTGTGGAAAAGAACACACATCCAATGACACTGGTGGATGCATATGTGGTTTGTGAAAAGAACACACATCTAATGCCACTGATTGATCCATATGTTGTTTGTGAAAAGAACACGCATGCAATGATACTGGTTGATCCATGTGTGATTTGTGGAAAGTACACACATGCAATGCCATTGGTTGATCCATATGTGGTTTGTGAAAAGAACACACATGGAATGACTCTAGTGGATCCATATGTGGTTTGTGGAAAGAACACACATGCAATGACTCTAGTGGATCCATGTGTGGTTTGTGGAAAGAACACACATGCAATGACACTGGTGGATCCATGTGTGGTTTGTGAAAAGAACACACATGCAATACCATTGGTTGATCCATGTGTGGTTTGCGGAAAGAACACACATGGATCCATATGTGGTTCCTATCAGGAACACACATGCAATGCCATTGGTTGATCCATATGTGGTTTGTGGAAAGAACAGACATGCAATGGCTCTGGTGGCTCCATGTGTGGTTTGTGGAAAGAACACACATGCAATGACTCTAGTGGATCCATGTGTGGTTTGTGGATAAGAACACACTTGCAATGACCATTGGTTGATCCATATGTGGTTTGTGGAAAGAACACAGATGTAATGACACTGGTTGATCTATGTGTGGTTTGTGGAAAGAACACGCATGCAATGCCATTGGTTGATCCATATGTGCTTTGTGAAAAGAACACACATGCATGAATCTAGTGGATCCATATGTGGTTTGTGGAAAAGAACACACATGCAATGACCACTGGTTGATCCATATGTGGTTTGTGGAAAGAACACACATGCAAAGACACTGGTTGATCCATGTGTGGTTTGTGGAAACAACACATGCAATGACTCTAGTGCTGGTTTTAGTATAAGAACACACATGCAATGACTCTAGTGCTGGTTTTAGTATAAGAACACACATGCAATGACTCTAGTGCTGGTTTTAGTATAAGAACACACATGCAATGACACTGGTTGATCCATATGTGGTTTGTGGAAAGAACACACATGCAATGACTTAGGGGGATCCATGTGTAGTTTGTGGAAAGAACACACATGCAATGACCATTGGTCGATCCATGTGTGGTTTGTGAAAAGACCTCACATGCAATGACACTGGTGGATCCATATGTGGTTTGTGAAAAGAAGACACATGCAATGACTCTAGTCCTGGTTTTAGTATAAGAACACACATGCAATGACTCTAGTGAGGCCATATGTGGTTTGTGAATAGAACACACATGCAATAACCACTGTTTGATCCATATGTGGTTTGTGGAAAGAACACACATGCAAAGACACTGGTTGATCCATGTGTGGTTTGTGGAAAGAACACACATGCAATGACTCTAGTACTGGTTTTAGTATAAGAACACACATGCAATGACTCTAGTGCTAGTTTTACTATAAGAAAACACATGCAATGACACTGGTTGATCCATATGTGGTTTGTGGAAAGAACACACATGCAATGACTCAGGGGGATCCATGTGTGGTTTGTGGAAAGAATACACATACAATGACCACTGGTCGATCAATGTGTGGTTTGTGGAAAGAACACACATGCAATGACACTGGTGGATCCATATGTGGTTTGTGAAAAGAACACACATGCAATAACTCTAGTGGATCCATATGTCGTTTGTGGAAAGAACACAAATGCAATGACACTTGTTGATCCATATGTGGTTTGTGGAAAGAACACACATGCAATGACTCAGGGGTATCCATGTGTGGTTTGTGGAAAGAACACACATGCAATGACACTGGTGGATCCATATGTGGTTTGTGAAAAGAACACACATGCAATAACTCTAGTGGATCCATATGAGGTTTGTGGAAAGAACACAAATGCAATTACACTGGTTGATCCATATGTGGTTTGTGGATAGAACACACATGCATTGACTCAGGGGGATCCATGTGTGGTTTGTGGAAAGAACACACATGCAATGACCACTGGTCGATCCATGTGTGGTTTGTGGAAAGAACACACATCCAATGACACTGGTGGATCCATATGTGGTTTGTGAAAGAACACACATGCAATGACACTGGTTGATCCATGTGTGGTTTGTGGAAAGAACACACAATGACCACTAGTTGATCCATCTGTGGTTTGTGGAAAGAACGCACATGCAATGACACCGGTTGATCCATGTGTTGTTTGTGGAAAAGGACACACATGCAATGACTCTAGTGCTGGTTTTAGTATAAGAACACACATGCAATGACACTAGTTGATCCATATGTGGTTCGTGGAAAGAACACACATGCAATGACTCAGGGGGATCCATGTGTGGTTTGTGGAAGGAACACACATGTAATGACCACTAGTCAATCCATGTGTGGTTTGTGGAAAGAACACACGTGCAATGACACTAGTGGATCCATATGTAGTTTGTGAAAAGAACACACATGCAATGACTCTAGTGCTGGTTTTAGAATAAGAACGCACATGCAATGACTCTAGTGGGTCCATATGTGGTTTGTGAAAAGAACACACATGCAATGACTCTAGTGGATCCATATGTGGTTTGTGGAAAAGAACACACATGCAAGGACCACTGGTTGATCCATATGTGGTTTGTGGAAAGAACACACATGCAAAGACACTGGTTGATCCATGTGTGGTTTGTGGAAAGAACACACATGCAATGACTCTAGTGCTGGTTTTAGTATAAGAACACACATGCAATGACTCTAGTGCTAGTTTTAGTATAGGGAAACACATGCAATGACACTGGTTGATCCATATGTGGTTTGTGGAAAGAACACACATGCAATGACTCAGGGGGATCCATGTGTGGTTTGTGGAAAGAATACACATGCAATGACCACTGGTCGATTAATGTGTGGTTTGTGGAAAGAACACACATGCAATGACACTGGTGGATCCATATGTGGTTTGTGAAAAGAACACACATGCAATAACTCTAGTGGATCCATATGTGGTTTGTGGAAAGAACACACATGCAATGACACTGGTTGATCCATATGTGGTTTGTGGAAAGAACACACATGCAATGACTCAGGGGGATCCATGTGTGGTTTGTGGAAAGAACACACATGCAATGACCACTGGTCGATCCATGTGTGGTTTGTGGAAAAGAACACACATCCAATGACACTGGTGGATCCATATGTGGTTTGTGAAAAGAACACACATGTAATGCCACTGATTGATCCATATGTTGTTTGTGAAAAGAACACGCATGCAATGATACTGGTTGATCCATGTGTGATTTGTGGAAAGAACACACATGCAATGCCATTGGTTGATCCATATGTGGTTTGTGAAAAGAACACACATGGAATGACTCTAGTGGATCCATATGTGGTTTGTGGAAAGAACACACATGCAATGACTCTAGTGGATCCATGTGTGGTTTGTGGAAAGAACACACATGCAATGACACTGGTGGATCCATGTGTGGTTTGTGAAAAGAACACACATGCAATACCATTGGTTGATCCATGTGTGGTTTGCGGAAAGAACACACATGGATCCATATGTGGTTCCTGTCAGGAACACACATGCAATGCCATTGGTTGATCCATATGTGGTTTGTGGAAAGAACAGACATGCAATGCCTCTGGTGGCTCCATGTGTGGTTTGTGGAAAGAACACACATGCAATGACTCTAGTGGATCCATGTGTGGTTTGTGGATAAGAACACACTTGCAATGACCATTGGTTGATCCATATGTGGTTTGTGGAAAGAACACAGATGTAATGACACTGGTTGATCTATGTGTGGTTTGTGGAAAGAACACGCATGCAATGCCATTGGTTGATCCATATGTGCTTTGTGAAAAGAATACACATGCATGACTCTAGTGGATCCATATGTGGTTTGTGGAAAAGAACACACATGCAATGACCACTGGTTGATCCATATGTGGTTTGTGGAAAGAACACACATGCAAAGACACTGGTTGATCCATGTGTGGTTTGTGGAAACAACACACATGCAATGACTCTAGTGCTGGTTTTAGTATAAGAACACACATGCAATGACTCTAGTGCTGGTTTTAGTATAAGAACACACATGCAATGACTCTAGTGCTGGTTTTCGTATAAGAACACACATGCAATGACACTGGTTGATCCATATGTGGTTTGTGGAAAGAACACACATGCAATGACTTAGGGGGATCCATGTGTAGTTTGTGGAAAGAACACACATGCAATGACCACTGGTCGATCCATGTGTGGTTTGTGAAAAGAACTCACATGCAATGACACTGGTGGATCCATATGTGGTTTGTGAAAAGAAGACACATGCAATGACTCTAGTCCTGGTTTTAGTATAAGAACACACATGCAATGACTCTAGTGAGGCCATATGTGGTTTGTGAATAGGACACACATGCAATAACCACTATTTGATCCATATGTGGTTTGTGGAAAGAACACACATGCAAAGACACTGGTTGATCCATGTGTGGTTTGTGGAAAGAACACACATGCAATGACTCTAGTACTGGTTTTAGTATAAGAACACACATGCAATGACTCTAGTGCTAGTTTTACTATAAGAAAACACATGCAATGACACTGGTTGATCCATATGTGGTTTGTGGAAAGAACACACATGCAATGACTGTGGGATCCATGTGTGGTTTGTGGAAAGAATACACATACAATGACCACTGGTCGATCAATGTGTGGTTTGTGGAAAGAACACACATGCAATGACACTGGTGGATCCATATGTGGTTTGTGGAAAGAACACACATGCAATAACTCTAGTGGATCCATATGTCGTTTGTGGAAAGAACACAAATGCAATGACACTGGTTGATCCATATGTGGTTTGTGGAAAGAACACACATGCAATGACTCAGGGGTATCCATGTGTGGTTTGTGGAAAGAACACACATGCAATGACACTGGTGGATCCATATGTGGTTTGTGAAAAGAACACACATGCAATAACTCTAGTGGATCCATATGTGGTTTGTGGAAAGAACACAAATGCAATTACACTGGTTGATCCATATGTGGTTTGTGGATAGAACACACATGCATTGACTCAGGGGGATCCATGTGTGGTTTGTGGAAAGAACACACATGCAATGACCACTGGTCGATCCATGTGTGGTTTGTGGAAAGAACACACATCCAATGACACTGGTGGATCCATATGTGGTTTGTGAAAGAACACACATGCAATGACACTGGTTGATCCATGTGTGGTTTGTGGAAAGAACACACAATGACCACTAGTTGATCCATCTGTGGTTTGTGGAAAGAACGCACATGCAATGACACCGGTTGATCCATGTGTTGTTTGTGGAAAAGGACACACATGCAATGACTCTAGTGCTGGTTGTAGTATAAGAACACACATGCAATGACACTAGTTGATCCATATGTGGTTCGTGGAAAGAACACACATGCAATGACTCAGGGGGATCCATGTGTGGTTTGTGGAAGGAACACACATGTAATGACCACTAGTCAATCCATGTGTGGTTTGTGGAAAGAACACACATGCAATGACACTAGTGGATCCATATGTAGTTTGTGAAAAGAACACACATGCAATGACTCTAGTGCTGGTTTTAGAATAAGAACACACATGCAATGACTCTAGTGGGTCCATATGTGGTTTGTGAAAAGAACACACATGCAATGACTCTAGTGGATCCATATTGGTTTGTGGAAAAGAACACACATGCAAGGAGAACTGGTTGATCCATATGTGGTTTGTGGAAAGAACACACATGCAAAGACACTGGTTGATCCATGTGTGGTTTGTGGAAAGAACACACATGCAATGACTCTAGTGCTGGTTTTAGTATAAGAACACACATGCAATGACTCTAGTGCTAGTTTTAGTATAGGGAAACACATGCAATGACACTGGTTGATCCATATGTGGTTTGTGGAAAGAACACACATGCAATGACTCAGGGGGATCCATGTGTGGTTTGTGGAAAGTCGATTAATGTGTGGTTTGTGGAAAGAACACACATGCAATGACACTGGTGGATCCATATGTGGTTTGTGAAAAGAACACACATGCAATAACTCTAGTGGATCCATATGTGGTTTGTGGAAAGAACACACATGCAATGACACTGGTTGATCCATATGTGGTTTGTGGAAAGAACACACATGCAATGACTCAGGGGGATCCATGTGTGGTTTGTGGAAATAACACACATGCAATGACCACTAGTCGATCCATGTGTGGTTTTTGGAAAAGAACACACATCCAATGACACTGGTGGATCCATATGTGGTTTGTGAAAAGAACACACATGTAATGCCACTGATTGATCCATATGTTGTTTGTGAAAAGAACACGCATGCAATGATACTGGTTGATCCATGTGTGATTTGTGGAAAGAACACACATGCAATGCCATTGGATGATCCATATGTGGTTTGTGAAAAGAACACACATGGAATGACTCTAGTGGATCGATATGTGGTTTGTGGAAAGAACACACATGCAATGACCCTTGTTGATTCATTTTTTGTTTTTTGCAAAGAACACACATGCAATGAACCCGGTGGATCCATGTGTGGTTTGTGAAAAGAACACACATGCAATACCATTGGTTGATCCATGTGTGGTTTGCGGAAAGAACACACATGGATCCATATGTGGTTCATGACAGGAACACACATGCAATGCCATTGGTTGATCCATATGTGGTTTGTGGAAAGAACACACATGAAGTGACCACTGGTCAATCCATGTGTGGTTTGTGGAAAGAACACCCATGCAATGACACTAGTGGATCCATATGTGGTTTGTGAAAAGAACACACATGCAATGACCATTGGTTGATCCATATGTGGTTTGTGAAAGAACACATGTAATGACACTGGTTGATCTATGTGGTTTGTGGAAAGAACACGCATGCAATGCCATTTGTTGATCCATATGTGCTTTGTGAAAAGAATACACATGCATTACTCTAGTGGATACATATGTGGTTTGTGGAAAAGAACACACATGCAATGACCACTGGTTGATCCATATGTGGTTTGTGGAAAGAACACACATGCAAAGACACTGGTTGACGATGTGTGGTTTGTGGAAACAACACACATGCAATGACTCTAGTGCTGGTTTTAGTATAAGAACACACATGCAATGACTCTAGTGCTGGTTTTAGTATAAGAACACA